>JARDYH010000005.1:18340000-23340000 GCA_029215795.1 Anniella stebbinsi | reverse complement strand
GGCTAGAGTTATTATCCGGCCTAGTTTCAAACTGGCCTGACAGGTTTTGTTTTTCTGTCACCTGTTTCCTTTCTCTCCTTACCTTTAAAGCGTTGCTGCGCAGTTTTTATATTTGTCTGCATTTCGGTGACTTAACATATGCAAATGACCCATGCCTGCTTAGTTCCTGAGGGGGGGAGCACTGAAAGAGGGAGGGGAAGTGGGCAAATAACCAGCCCTTTCTCTGTCTCTCCCTCATCAACGAGCCTCCGGAAAGTTGATGGGGATGAGCATCGTAATGCAGCCCGACTTCTGAAGACCCCCACTAAACTCCCCTGCCCTTCCCCACCCCCCAATTTGGTGGGGAGGCACGTGGTCGGCCATTTTCCTGTCTGGCAGTAAAGCCGGCAGTAATGTAGGCTCTCCAGAGCAGTCATTTAGTATTCATAGAATAGCAGAAAAGCAGGCACATCTGCTTAGCACAGCAAGTCCTGTCATATAACTGTCTCCCTCACTATCTGTCCATAAAGAATGTCCCGGAATTGGTGTAATTCAGAGAAATTAATGATAGCTTTATGTGGGAGTGCACCCCCGAGGCAGCTTAACACTTCATAGTCCATCTGATCAGTTACACGCACGGCACCATAGCAACAATTTGGACCCCAGCCAACTACATTAAAGGTTATTACTGAAAACATGACCTGAAAACCGGATCCGCATTACGGTGCCCAACGAAAGGAGAAGCGTGGGGAGAGGTGGCGGCGAAGAGCCAGGGTGGGTGGGGTGGGGGAAGAAAGAGAAGAGCAAAGTGTGTGTGTGTGTGACCGTGGGGGGGGGGGAGAAGAACAAACTGAGAGATAAAGTTTCAACAGATATATCCTCTTCTCTTCATACCCCCTGCTTCAAAACCCTCCAGTTAAAGATTGAAGTTATGTATGATTGCAAGGATAGGAGGACATGGATGTGTAAAATCAAGGTCTCTTGTCTTTTAGACCCAAAGTAAAGATGGGGGCAAATAGTTCTGGAGGGAGGGTGGAATAAGAAGATGGATAAAACAAGCTTTGGTATGACATATTTATAGATTCCACAAGGGAAAGCTAGGATTGCCACCACAAAGAAAGGGGTTGACACTGCACCCCTCTCCTCCCCTCTGGTCACCATTGCTCATTTAGAAACATTAACAATAGAAATGATTAACACCATTCCTCACCTAGCCTTGAGACTAAACTTTGGAAGAAGAAAAGGAGGAGCAGCAAACGCTGCACTAGCGCAATAGCAGTGACACTCGAGAAAAACAAAGAAGTGTCTTAAATTCATTGCTTTTAAAGGGTGACCAGATTCAACACAGAACAGGGCTCCTGTGTACCTTCAAAGGCTGGACAGGAAAAGGAAACTCACTTTGTACTCATTGGGACAGCGTCAAGGGTAGGGATGGTTGGGCACCTGCCGAGGGGACCACACCCCAGCAAGGTCCCAGTGGCAAGAGCTTTTTGGAATTGCTCCTCCTCTTCACCATAGCAACCTGCTTGCTCAGCTGCCTCTTGCTCTGGCCCAGACAACAGTGGCGGGAAGGAGGAGCAGGAGATGCCACGGCCTACATGCTCCCAGGCTCTCTGCCTGTCAGGCAAGCAATGATGAGGAAGAGGAGGGGGAACAATAGGAACTGGTGACAATGTAAATGAGAAGATAGACTCAGTGGCTGAATTTGGACAACACATTAGTCAATGGTGGGGTAATAAACAACTTTACAGTTGTTCATTTAGGGTGTACTCCCCACACAACATGGTAATAAATAATCAACTGTGGTGTGGATTAGGATCAGCGCTGAGTTGACTATGGCAGCATTCGGATGACATGATAGTCAATACAACTGATGATTGTCCCCCCCCCCCCTCCAGTTGCTTAATGTGTTGTCCGAATTAAGCCATTGTCGTGAGCAGGCCCTTTCCCTAGGCTTTCCCTCACGAACTGTGGCAAACTGACAAGACACTCGAGACAGTGAGACTTCCTTTGTTGATGATGCTACAAAGTGAGTGACAGCTTGTAAGAGTGTCCTCCTCCTTTTCCAAACATTCCTTGTTCCCAGGGAAACTATCTACTTCAAGGCTTCTGCTAGCAAACTCCCGTGGGAAAAAGAGACAGATGAGAAGCTTACAGAGAACATTGTTTTTCTTAAAATGATCCCAAATTCTTCAACTTTCAATCCACAAGGCCTCCGGCCTTGTGATACACCTGACACTCATTGAGGGAGGGGGTCCACTGAGGATACCTCGCCCAAAGATCCTCAAAAAACTGGAGCCGGCATTGTACACAGTACACTGGATGCTGCCCAATAACTGTTCTATCTCTTGAACTTGTGAAAATGGATACTATTGCAGCTTGTCAGACCTTTGCCTCCCCTCCTTCCTGCTTTGGGGCAACCTGAGAATCTTGTTTGTTCTAGCAATTGTGTAGGGAGGGTGTGTCATGGGAGCAAGGGAGGAGCAGGACAGGAGAAAACAGAGCTGCATCTTCTTTTTTTGGTATGGGACCGTGAAAGAGAGACCATGGGACCCCTGGTTGTGACCTTATATGTAATATGCCAAGCCGTTGTGGTGTAGGTAGGGCTGAAAGCAGCTGCACCTGCTAGAAATTCCACAGGTTATCTTCGCAGTCCTGCTTAGTAAAGAGATCACCCAAGGGTGGCCATGAATCCTCTTTTGCAGAGGACAGTCCTCTATTTGAAAGGCTGCCAGAGACCCCTAAATTATAGGGTGACCATATGGAAAGGAGGACAGGACTCCTATATCTTTAACAGTTGTACAGAAAAGGGAATTTTAGCAGGTGTCATTAGTATGCATGCAGCACCTTCATCACAACTCTAGTACACTCTAGTATAGCTAGAATGACCAGATACAAAAGAAGGCAGATCTCCTGCAGCTTTAACTGTTGTGATGAAGAGCGAATTTCATCAGGTGCTGCATGCATACAAATGACACCTGCTGAAATCCCCTCTTCTATACAACTGTTAAAGATACAGGAGCCCTGTCCTCCTTTCCATATGGTCACCCTACTCAACTAATTGAAGGTGACTTCTATTTGATTATAAAGTTTAAAGATAATGAACCCTAAGAACTGTTGTCCATCACCAGTTAGCACCTGGACAGCAGACTGAACAGGAAGGGACATAGGTCACCTTGTAATAGCCTTCCACAGTATGGTGAGATTTCCATTTAAATTATAATAGTTTTTTCTAAATTTGCATCTCTCTCTCTCTATTAGCATAAATACATTTTATAAGCAAATCATGGTCCTCTTTTGTCCTCTTTGTTTTATTTCATAAATGGGCAACTCCTCCAGTTAGAATGAAAATGGCCCTGCAGTACCACCTCAAGAATTAACCAACTTATGATGGCATTAACTTTTGTCCAAGCTTGGCATCCATGATAAACATAGTGTGTTTTCCAGACAAATGTACACCAATTTCATCATTATTTAGACTGGCGGAATCCAAGGGATTGCTTCCTTGGCATAATCTGCTTTGTCTTGAGCCACCTGGCTCATAAGCACAGTGTGCTTAAAGCATTATAGCAGCCTTCTACAACCTGGTGGTCTCCAGGTGTTTTGGATTATAATTCTCATCAGCCCCTGCCAGCATGGCTGATGTTTGGGGATAATAAGAGTTGTAGTCTAAAACATCTGGAGGGTACTAGGTTGGGGAAGGCCGCTTCTTATGGTACCTACATCAATATAGCCTGCCCTGGACCACATTTTGTTTCTCCAAGCTAGGAGATGTGTTGTCAGAAAGTCATTTTGTGTGAAGTCACCTGGCTACCATGGTCTATGAATACAGAAGATGGTTATGTGAACCTTCCCCAGGTATCTCTGTAATTAAGTTCTCTACTGTAGTGCTGAAGGAATTGAAGCAAAGAACCATTTGTTAAAGCCTGCTTTGGCAACAAGAGAGAGGGCCTTGTCTGTGGTGGCCCCCCAATTGTGGAACGATCTTCCCGACGAGGCCCGCCTGGCACCAACATTATCTTTTCGGCGCCAGGTCAAGACTTTCCTCTTCTCTCAGGCATTTGGCAATATCTGAGGAGCCTGGGTTTGTTTTGTTTTTGTAACTTTTTTGAAGTGTTGTAGTGGTTTTTATATGTACAGATTGTATGTATGTTGTATGTTTTTGCTGTTTTAATTTTTGTATATTGTTTTCAATTGTTTTTAATCCTATGTAAACCGCCCAGAGAGCTTTGGCTATGGGGCGGTATACAAATGTAATAAATAAATAAAATAAATAAATTCTAGGATCACCAATTGCGAAGTTGAAATTTTTGCCTTCTACATTTTGTATTTTGCAGAATGTTCCTTCAATGCCCAAGCAAGTGGGTTGTCAACCACATAGCATATAAATATAGAAATAACAAATTACGAAGAGTGAGTTCACAAACTGTAAATCAACGAATTATTTGATGTCTGTTGAAGTCTGTGGAGGTTCTCAAAGGTTTCCAGATTCAAAATGTGGGCATTCATCAAAGGAAATGAATTCTTGAATTTGATTCATGGATATAAAAAGCCTCATGCGTTTCAGTTCTACTCAGCAATTTGATTGCAGACTTCCTCTGGGAAGTGCTTTGCCTTGGAACTGAAGTTTTGAAAAGGATATCAGAAGGTCAGCAAGAGCGGGGACTCGTAGATGTTGTTCCTGCAAGCCTTCGTCAGGGCCAATCCAGGCGGCCGCTTCTTGCAGGTATAGCAACGCTGGACAGGAAGCGGGAGAAAAGCATTTAGAGCCATTTCCCTTCCCTAGTAAACCAGAGCCAACCAAGATCACTGCTTTTCTGGTGCTAATGGCAGTGGTCAAGGCAGTGATCAGGTCAGGCTTGCTGGGTGCTTTCTCCCTTGCAATAGAGTAGGGGTGTGTGTGTCTACTACTCCACCCCAATGTGTGTGCATGTCTCCCCCCTCCCCAGTATGTGTGTCTGTGTGTTTCCTCCTCTGCCCCGTGTGTGTGTGTGCGTACACATGCACACATGTGGCCCCTGCACACCCACCCACCCAGCATAACTGGATTTGGCCTCGGGGCCAAAAAGGTAATACAGCCCTGATTCAGGGAAAGAGACAGGTGTTAATGTGTCGGAGTCATGGGGCTGGTTTGAATACACTATCACTGCATACAGTATAAATTTCCCATGAGTGAGCCAGGAAAACCGAGTTTTTGTCAGTTTGCAGTACGATTTAGCATGAACCAGACAAAAAGCTGTGTAGGGTGCCAACTGGTTAGCCCCTGTGATGTCACCGATGCACCTGCCATGTAGTCTCCAGTGTGTTTCCACAACTGTATTATAAATCCCTGAAGTTTGTTTTTTCTTTTAAAAAGATGGACATATAACTGTATGTGACGCACACACACACATTAAGAAACAACAACCCTAGATGGCATGTGTAAAGCAAGGACAGAGATAGCTGAACAAACAGTATTTGACTTTCTGGAATCCATCTGTTATGTGAACTGGGTGAAAAAATGGACTCATATGGTGGGTGAAAAACTGTGTTCTGTGATTGCCAAATTTTAAGTCTGTTTTACTGGGGAGCAGCTCCAAAAAACATTATTAAGGGAGCAAAGATTGAATCCATGTTATATAGGTCCTTAATATACTGAGGGAGTGGATACAAGTACCAGGAAATATTTTGGAGGAGTACCTGCTACCCCTTGGAGTAATCCCTGCTATTTTACCCATTTAGATGGGACCAACCAGCATGGCAGATTCTCTTCATTCTTCAACTTTCCCTCTCAAAGCTATCCTGTCTGCAGCTTCTGCTATCCTGTCTTTGGCCCAGCTTAGTATTAGCATAATGTGACACCCCCCCCCCCCCCCAATGCCCCATGAGTTGCAAAAGCCACAAAACCGAGAACATAATATAGGCATATTCATATTTCTGTCACACCTGGCTAAATCTGGTAGTATGTCCTTAGTCACTGGTAATGGGCAATGACTCTTTTTGAGTGTCCTATTAAGTGAATTTGGATCTAGGCAGATAATAGGTTTACCAGATGGTTTTCTTTAATTGTTGCTACCATGTTTCAGGCATACTCTGCAGGCCAGTAACAGAAGGCCTTCAGTGTTTCTCAGACATATTCTTTAATAAGATGGGAACGTGCAGTGTTATTATTACAACCAGCCACTCTCACGTTCTAATGTTGCTTTCAAACAGTACTGAAACTCCTGCTGCTCACTCCATGTAATAGGTTAATAATGATAATGATAATATTAATAATACAATAAACATTTATATAGCATGTTTCAAGTGTTCAAAATATTTCCTATACATTATCTCAGTAAACCTTACTACAACCCTTTGACGTAAGCCAGTATTATTAGCCTCAAATTGCAAATAAGACTAGTGGCTTGCATCAGGCTGTCTATTGAGTTCCTGGCTGAAGTGGGGGCTGCCCAGCTCCTCACTTTGCCCTTACACCAGCTTTTAGGGTTGTTATGATATCAGATTAATCTGCCTTATACTGAGTAAGGCCATTGGTCCATCTAGCCCAGTATTTTCTACTCCAGGGGTGTGGAATCTTTTTCACCCTCTGGGTCAAAATACCACAATATTGTAGCTTGAAGCTCATTCTGAAACCAATTAAGCCTTAGGAGAGGCATTTCAACCTTTGAGAAGGACAACCCCTCCCTCAACTTTGCATAAAAGCCAGGAAACCACATCAGCGATCAGGGGAAAGGGGGTGGAGCGAAGGAAAGGGACAAAGTCATCTGGGGAACCCTGAAGGTCCAGATTGGTGTTGGAAAGTGTGGTATCACAGCAGAGTTGCTTTATACAGAGAAAGCATGGCAACACAGCATTTGGTATTGCAGGCAATCAACGCAGGTTAAAGCCAGTTTATAAGTTCAAATTGACTTATTTTATTAGTACTTTTATAGATATCATCAGAGAAAGCTATCAAACATCTTTTAACTACAAGCACCCCCAAAGCTGGGTGTGAGTGTGAGTGGAGGCATGAGATACATTTCCTTCCTGCCAAGAGAAAGCTGCATGTTGTTTGTTGCAGAGGCAAGAGGAGAAGAGGAAGGGGAGGGAGAAGGAAGTAGGAATCCATCAAGCTACAGAACATTCTCTATCACCCCCTAATGTCTGGAAGCATGCAGAGTTGTTCCTATGATCCCACAATTGGTCCCTGGGCTTGAAGTTCCCTATCCCTGGTCTGCTTTGACTAGCAGCAGCAGCTTTCCAGGTTCTCTCAGGCAGAGAAAGGTCTTTCGCATCACTTGTCACCTAATTTTTTTTAACTGGAGATGTTTTTCATTGTTATTTATTTATTTACAATATTTATATACCGCTCCACATCTAAAATAGATTCCAGAGTGGCGAACATAGGAAAAAAACAGTAAAAAGATTTTTAAAAAGCAAGATTAAAACAGCAAATTAAAATCGATTAATTTAAAAGGAAGCATCAATAAAAAGATGTTAGTGATCAAAGCTGGGACTGTCTACATATAGGGCATTTGCTCTGCCACTGAGCTATGTGGGAAATCCGTTCCTAACATTGGTTCATTTGCAACATTTTTGCATCAACCAGATTGACATGATTATATCACAACACTCCTGCTAAAGCCCTCTTTCTATAAGGTGGAAAAGTCACAGCAACGTGGGTGCGTGGAGCTTGGTTCCTGATCCAAATTGGAATTGCTGCCGTTCTTCCTTAGAATAAAGAATTGAGACCTTGTCTAAAGGCCTGGGTAAGACTGCAGAAGGAATCCTCAACAAGAAATTTTGCTCTTGATTGGCAACACATCCAAAGCCCAGAGTAAGAGTAACAATTCCAGTGGGGTGGGAACTTGTAGCCCTCCTGCTATTTTGGCTTACTACTCCCCTCAGCTCTTATTGTACTGTCTCCATGCCTATGTGCCCTGCGTATAGGCACTTCTCAGCCAGTTTAACTCAAGCCTCTCTTTATATCCAACAAATAAATCTTTATCCAACAGTCTCTTTTAACAGAACAACGAAGAATGTTGTCCACAGGAAATAAAGAGGTAATCACAAACAACAGTTAGGTCCTGTGGATGCTGGATAAAAAGGGGTGAGTCATGGTAAAACTAGGGCTGTGACCTGATCCGGATCCGGATCCCAAAGCCAGGGTGGATCGTGCTGTTTCGGACCTCTGGATCTCGGATCCGAATTGGGACCGGATCAGGCTGGATCGGATCCACTATCCGGATCTAGTCACAGCACTCCCTCCCGCTCTCCCTGCTCTCTCCCTCCCTCCCCCACTCTTCCTCCCTCCCCCCCCCACTTTCCCTGCTTACCTGCTGCATCCTCCGCATCCTCCCCAGTCATCCTCCGCATCGTCCTCCCTCCTCTCTGTGGGCTGGCTGCTTTCCCACTTGTGGCGGATGACGTCATCACCCACCACGAGCGGGAAAGTGGCCGGCCCACAGCGAGGAGGGAGGACGACGTGGAGGATGACGGGGGACAATGTGGAGGAGGCAGCAGGTAAGCAGGGAGAGTCGGGGGGGAGGGAGGGAGAGTGGGGGAAGGGAGGGAGAGAGCAGGGAGAGCAGGAGGGAATGCTGTGACCAGATCCGGATCGGATCGAGAGGTCCGTTCACAGCCCTAGTAAAAACAGAGTATGCTCTGCCAGCTCTCTCAACCTCCTGCTGCTTTGCTGACTAGGCTGAAAGTGAGAAAGACTCCCGCCCAAAGTAAAGTCCCTAGTAGTCTATTCTAGACTGCCAGGTTCCAGCTACAGCAGGCCTGGCTAGCAGATCCTTGATGTCTCCACCCACGGCTATAAACATACACATTTTCTAGACTTTAAAGAGCTGCAAGCAATACAGTCATCACTGGTGGCTTGGGCTGATGGGAGTTGTAAGCCAAAACATCAAGCAGGCGACAAGTTGCCCATCCCTGAATTAAAGATACACATGAATTCAACTCAGCATGAGAATCATACAAAGTTGGACTAGCAATCCCATCGTAAGCCAGATAGTCAATACCGGATTTAAGAACAAGCTAAGTAAACCATGGTTTAGACCCTCATATTATGAGGAGCCTCTAAATACATTGGCAATAACTAAGATGTAAGATAATTAAGATGAAATCACTTTGGCTTAAATATGTTGGAAGGTCTGATGTGATTTGCAGCAGAGTTGCCTTAGATAGAGAAAGCGTGGCAGCACAGCATTTCGTATTGGAGGCAATAAGCTCAAACGAGAGCCATTTTATAAGGAATTCAAACCAACTTATTAGCGTTTTTATACCTAGAAAAGCTATCTAACACTATTTAACTACAAGCACTGCCTAATGCTGAGTGGCATCCTTTCATTACCTTTCCCATTATAACGTGATACATTTTTTCTCTTTATTTTTATGTTATTGGGCCTCTGAATCGTTATGGCTTAGGGCCTCAGCATGTCTTAAACCAGCCCTGCAGATAGTGTCCATAACTAACAGGTGTAAAAATACAGTGAGCAATGTGGGATTCTTAGGTTGCAAATTCACACATCATCATCATCATCATCATCATCATCATCTCTTTTCTCGCTCATAGTGGTTTTTTTAGATGAGTATGACGGGCTTTGCAATGTCATGCTGTCTTTTACTGATTCAGAAATTTCCTGACTATTTAACATGTTTTAAGTATGACTGCATTCTGGAAGTTGGTGTGGATGTTGGCCCAGTTTCTGAGGTAACTGATGTTGTTGTTGTGTTGTTGCATTTATATCCCATCTTTTTTCCTCTTGCAAGTAATTCAAGGTGCCTTACATGATCCTCCTTCTCTGCATTTTATCTCCACAACAACTCTGTGAGTAAGTTAGGCTAAGAGTCAGGTGCCTCTACAAGAGGCATTTAAAGCTCTTTCAAGGCGCATTAAAAAAATTACCTCTACAAGAACGGAGCGCAAATCGGGCGTAGAGGCGCGTTATCTCCCTGATTATGTGCATTATCGAATGCGCGTTAAATCACGAGTTTTATTTTGCTCCATCCGTTAAAGCGCATTTTGACTGTGTGAATAAGTGCTTATGCGCATTAACTACTTGTAAAGCGCATTTTGGACATCTGTTAATGCGCTTCGCCGCCTCTCGCCACCTCTCATGCAGAGGGATTAGGCGTAAATGCACTTCTGCGATTATGCGCATAATCGCCTAACCAGGCGCAAAAGCGAATCCTTGTAGAGGGGACCAATGACTAGTGTGAAGTCAGTCACCCAATGAGCTTCATGGCCATGTGGGGAGTAGAACCTGGATCTTCAAGTTCCGGTCCAACACTCTAACCATTAGGGGTGTGCACGGACCCCCCGGATCGGATCGGGACCCGGATCGGGACCTCCAATTTTGTCCCGGACCGGTTCGGACAAAATCGGAGGCCCCCCGGACCGGATCGAGTCCGATCCCGACCCAAAAATCGTACATTTTTGGATCGGCCGCCATTTTTTTCCCCATAGACTTGCATTGCAATGCAAGTCTATGAGGAAAAAATGGCGGCGGGTGGGTAAGGGGGGGCCTAACTCCCTCCCCCCCCGGGGCCGTCCGCTGTGGACGGCCCCGGCAGGTAAACCCCCTCCCCCGCGCTCCCTACCCCCCCTGGGGCCGCCTGCTTCCATCCGCTGGCACCCGCGGGCGCCAGCGGATAGAAGCGGACGGCTCCGGGGGGGGGGGTAAGCCCCCTTCCCCGCCACTTACCTTCTCGGCACGTCCGGCGCCGGCGGCTACTACCAGCGGGCTCCGCGGCCTACTCTCAAGTAGCGCGCCGGGTGATGACATCACCCGGCGCGCCACCCTGGAGCAGGCCGCGGAGCCTGCTGGTAGTAGTAGGCGCCGGCGCCGGACGGGAGCCGCCGGGCCGGGCAGGTAAGGGCCCCCCTCCCCCCTCCCCCCTCCGCGCGCCCCCTCCTCCCCTCCACGCACCCCCTCCTTACCTTTCCGGCCCGGCGGCTCCCGTCCGGCGCCGGCGCCTACTACTTCCAGCAGGCTCCGCGGCCTGCTCTAGAGTAGCGCGCCGGGTGATGACATCACCCGGCGCGCCATCCTAGAGCAGGCCGCGGAGCCTGCTGGGAGTAGTAGGCGCCGGCGCCGGACGGGAGCCGCCGGGCCGGAAAGGTAAGGGCCCCCCTCCCCCCTCCGCGCGCCCCCTCCTCCCCTCCACGCACCCCCTCCTTACCTTTCCGGCCCGGCGGCTCCCGTCCGGCGCCGGCGCCTACTACTTCCAGCAGGCTCCGCGGCCTGCTCTAGAGTAGCGCGCCGGGTGATGACATCACCCGGCGCGCCATCCTAGAGCAGGCCGCGGAGCCTGCTGGGAGTAGTAGGCGCCGGCGCCGGACGGGAGCCGCCGGGCCGGAAAGGTAAGGGCCCCCCTCCCCCCTCCGCGCGCCCCCTCCTCCCCTCCACGCACCCCCTCCTTACCTTTCCGGCCCGGCGGCTCCCGTCCGGCGCCGGCGCCTACTACTTCCAGCAGGCTCCGCGGCCTGCTCTAGAGTAGCGCGCCGGGTGATGACATCACCCGGCGCGCCATCCTAGAGCAGGCCGCGGAGCCTGCTGGGAATAGTAGGCGCCGGCGCCGGACGGGAGCCGCCGGGCCGGAAAGGTAAGGGCCCCCCTCCCCCCTCCGCGCGCCCCCTCCTCCCCTCCACGCACCCCCTCCTTACCTTTCCGGCCCGGCGGCTCCCGTCCGGCGCCGGCGCCTACTACTTCCAGCAGGCTCCGCGGCCTGCTCTAGAGTAGCGCGCCGGGTGATGACATCACCCGGCGCGCCATCCTAGAGCAGGCCGCGGAGCCTGCTGGGAATAGTAGGCGCCGGCGCCGGACGGGAGCCGCCGGGCCGGAAAGGTAAGGGCCCCCCTCCCCCCTCCGCGCGCCCCCTCCTCCCCTCCACGCACCCCCTCCTTACCTTCCCGGCCCGGTGGCTCCCGTCCGGCGCCGGCGCCTAGTACTACCAGCAGGCTCCGCGGCCTGCTCTAGAGTAGCGCGCCGGGTGATGACATCACCCGGCGCGCCACCCTAGAGCAGGCCGCGGAGCCTGCTAGTAGTAGTAGGCTCCGGCGCCGGACGGGAGCCACCGGGCCGAGAAGGTAAGTGCCCCCCTCCTCCCCCCCCCCCGCTGTCCACTTTCATCGGCGGGCGCCCGCTGGCGCCCGCCAATGGAAGCGGCGGTGGGCGCCAGTGGGCGCCCGCCGATCCGCCGATCCGCCGAACCGGTTCGGAGCTTTTTCGGACCGGTTCGGATTGGATCGGCCGATCCAGCTGCGGGATCGGAAATCGGATAATTTATCCGATTTCCCACTGGACCGGACTCGGATCGTGGATCGGGTCCGATCCAGTGCACATCCCTACTAACCATTACACCACACTGGCTCTCTCATTTGATCTCTAAAATTAATAACACACAAATAGCATGTTCAGAACTAAGGAGGGACAAGAGTCTTGTGATTGTAATAGCCCATGTGGTGTATTGGACAGAGCAGGGATAGGCAACCTTATTGGACCATGAGAGCATTTGGCAATTTGAGAAACTGTCCTGGGCACTACTACAAAATGGCTGCCATGGGAGTCATGGCAAAGGTAGGCTGACCACATAAAATCCAGGTCAGGGCTCATATAACTTTAACAGTTGTAGAGAAAAGGGAATTTCAGCCAGTGTCATTTGTATGCAATTAGTTCCTGGTGAAATTCCTTCTTCATCACAACAGTTAAAGGTGCATGCACTAGACTAGAGTGACCATATACAAAAGAAGGCAGGGCCCCTGCAACTTTAACTGTTGTGATGAAGAGGGAATTTCACCAGGAACTAATTGCATACAAATGACACTGGCTGAAATTCCCTTTTCTCTACAACTGTTAAAGTTACATGAGCCCTGACCTGGATTTTATCTGGTCACTCTAGGCAAAGGACAAGTCACTTGCCCAAAAGTCAGAGGTGGGATGACTTTTGAGCCCCAACACAACTCCTTTAAACCCACAATTTTCAACACCAACAGAAAGCTATTTCACAGCAATCCAGGTGCTGGTAAGAAAATCTGTTAATTAAAAATAATAATAATTAGTGGATGTAGGACACCTTGGCAGGTGTCAAGAAAGGTATCTGGGGTATATTGGTGCCTGTTTGCACCACATTGCCTACCCCTGGATAGAGCATCAGACTTGGATTCGAGAGAACTGGATTCAAATGCCTATTTAGTCATGAAGCTCGCTGGAAGAAGTTGGACCTGTCACTAACTCTCAGCCTAATCTACCTTGCAGGGTTGTTCTGAGGATAAAATAAAATAATAAAATGTCCGTGGTGCAGCTTTTCTCACCCCTGTGTAACAAGCGGCACCAGTTCTACATAACTATACAAGCGGCCTGGCCTTGCTTTGCAGATGGTCAAGCCCTATACACAGCAACACACACAGCAGCGGTGATCAACTGGATGCAGAAACTAGCTAGGTCAAATGCAGAACAACTGATTGATGTTAACATGGGATCCACCCATCCTAACTTGCCTATGAAACCACAGGACTGATACCTTATCCCAGCTGTCCCAAACCTGGTTCCCTACAGGTGTTTTGGACTACAACTCCCAGCATTCCTGGCCACTGGCCCTATTGGCTGGGGATGATGGGAGTTGTAGTCCAACAATCTGAAGGGTGCTGGATTGGGAAGGGCTGTTCTTATTCTGACATGAGTGTGCATGCAGCATTCACACAACATCCCATTCTATCATTACAAGATGGCCAGTCCTCAGAACAAGTCCATTTTTAAGCAACACCCTGCCTGATTTTTGTTTTTTGGGAAAGATTCACTCTTAGAGGCAATCATACATTTGCATGTACTTACTTAAGTAAATTAACTTATGCAAATGAGCAACATCTGTTTCTTTTCTTCACTCCCTCCCCCTTTTGAGATTTGGGCTGCATATATATATATATATATATATATACACACACACACACACACATACACACACAAGCCCCCACTGATGCTAGACTAAGAAAACAAAAGCCAAGGATTCCAACTCCATAAGGCTACATTTTTTTTTCTCATTAAAGGGCAGATTTTGGGTTGTTTTGTTTTCATCCGCCTGGCATACCCAAAGTACAGCTTTGTGAAAGGTGACTTTAGGAATTGGAGGAGAGGGGCATATCTGTGTACTTTTTCTTGCTCCCTTGAGGGACATTCGGCCAGTTGGGAGGTTTTAAATGTGCCAAACACAATGCAAGAATGTCAATGAAGAGACACATGCCCAGGACTATTTCACTGAGAAATGGAGGCTTTGGGTTTTGTTTACATGTAATGTCATTTACTCTGTGGGTCGGTCAATCAGTACTGAGACAGATTTTACATTTAACGTGCTTTTGATTCTCTTGCTGTTTGCGTGCACGTAGTGTTTTTTAAGTGTACTTGTATCAATCAATAAATTGACTGATGGCTATGCAGGAAGGTGGATGCATGATTTCATTTCAACTTTCCTGTGACATTGTGTCAACTGTGAACAGATGTGTTCTCTTTGGAGTGTATGTTTAGTAGGGTGTCCATATGGAAAGGAGGACAGGGCTCCTGTATCTTTAACAGTTGCCTAGAAAAAGGAATTTCAGCAGGTGTCATTTGTATGCATGCAGCCCCTGGTGAAATTCCCTCTTCATCACAATAGTTTAGCTGCAGAAGTCCTGCCTAGCATGACCAGATACAAAACAGAGCCTCTCTCTTCTCAGGCCAGAAACAATGGGTGTTGCCCTTAACTACTTCCTGGTTCCTCCCAGGAAGCACAACCCACCCTGCCTGAATCCAGTAGTTCTTTCACATTGTTACATATAGGATTGTGCCAATCTATAAAGTGTCATGCAACTCCTTGCGCTGACCATAAATTGATCTTGCCTTTTTGTTTTCCCAGGCTTTTTAGTCTATTTGTGCTTTTTAGATCTTTGCAATGCAGTTGTCCTCTGTTGTTAGTTTTACTTTGACTTTTATTCTGTAGCTGTTTATTTATTTATTTATTTTAAAAAGGTTCTGTTGTGTTTTATTATGTTCTTGCATTTCATGTTTTTCGATTTTGTTTTGTAAACTGGCCAGACATCACCCGGCGCGTCGTCGCTCTACTGTAAGGAGCATGAGTGGGGGGGAGGGAGGGGGAGGTCCCCCCTTACCTGCAGGCGTCCTGCGCTGCTGTCCGCTGCTTCCATATACTGAGAATTAGTTTTGCGGCCCGGTTCTCAGAAGAGCGCGACACGCCGGGTGATGACATCACCCAGCGCATTGTCGCTCTACTGAGAACCAGGCTACAAAGCCTAATTAGCAGGAGACGCAAGCAGCGGACAGCAGTGGATGGCAGTGCGGGACGGCAGCAGGTATTGAGCGCGAGTGGGGAGGGCTGCCATTTTAGGTGTTTTCCCCATAGACTTGCACTGGGGGAAAAGTTTTCTTTCCCCCAATGCAAGCCTATGGGGAAAACACCTAAAATGGCAGTCCAATATTGAAATTGGAACTTCCGATTTTGTATCGTTATCGGATCGGATCCGATAACACAGACATCCGATTTGAACGATGCAATACTTTACAAAATCTGAACTTCCGATTCCGATACTGATTCGATTTTTGGGGTCCGTGCACATCCCTATTGGGTGCTGTAGAAACATAATCAATGAAATAAAGTGCAATAAACTAGCTCAAAGATACAGCATATTTGAAGGGAAATCAAAAGTATTCTAATATATTCTGATCATCATCATGTTGTGGTTGTGGTGGTTCCCATTAGGAGTCTTCCCCCACCCCCATAAAAATGCTGCAGGTTCCTCTGCAAAAGCAGTCACCTGTTCAGGTCTATCAAAAGAACAGGTGATCATTTTCTAATCCTACTAATCCTCTAATTCCACTAATTCCCTAATTCTAAGTCATATCCAGATAATGAAGACAAGTTAAGTAGCTGGAGGATGGAGGATCTCCAAAATGCTATTTCCCATGCATGCCACTAGGTGGCAGATTCCAACAGGGCTACAAAGAAATATATATACATATATATATATATACATACATACATACATACATATATATATATATATAAATGTGTGTGGGAGAAATTCATGCAGGAATGCTGCCCTCTTGACCATACACAAAAGAGGGCAGGCTCCTGCAGTTTTAACTGTTATGATGAAGAGGGAATTTCACCAGGTGCTGTATGCATACAAATGACACTTGCTGAAATTCCCTTTTCTGTACAATTGTTAAAGATACAGGAGCCCTGTCCTCCTTTCCATATGGTCACCCTAACTCAGAAGTAAGTTTGATTTTCATTGGGGATTACTACCAGGTAATCCCCAATGATTACCTGGTAGTAATCATTGCAGCCTTACTTGTGAGAAACCCCTATTGAACTCAGGGGGATTTACATCTGAATAGCCTTGCACAGGTTGGCAGCATTAAGAAGGTACCTTCAACGTCTCTCTGAAAGACAAAATCGAGACAAGATAGCGATATACATTTACCTAGGATTGATCCCACCCAATGTTGACTTGTCCCCGTAAATTGGGACAACTAGAATTTATGTTCCAGTACATATTTTCTCCAAGGAGTTCAAGGCAGCGTACCTGATTCTCAACCACCATTTTATCTTCACCACAATCCTGTGAAGGCTGAGAGACAGCAACTGGCCCAGAGTCACCCATCGAGCATCATGGCTGAGAGGGGATTTGAATTTGGGATTCTTCGGTCCTAACCACAAGACCACACTGAGCCTGTTCAGATAGGCTGACCATATGAAAAGGAGGACAGGGCTCATGTAAGTTTAACAGTTGTAGAGAAAAGGGAATTTCAGCCGGTGTCATTTGTATGCAATTAGTTCCTGGTGAAATTCCCTCTTCATCACAACGGTTAAAGTTGCAGGGGCCCTGCCTTCTTTTGTATAGGGTCACTCTAGTATACTGCCTGCAACTTTAACTGTTGTGATGAAGAGGGATTTTCACCAGGAACTAATTGCATACAAATAACACTGGCTTAAATTCCCTTTTCTCTACAACTGTTAAAGTTACATGAGCCCAGACCTCCTTTTCATATGGTCAGCCTATGTTCAGACAACACGCTAAGCCATGGTTAGGCCACTAACCCTTTTGCAGCAAATGGTTAGTAAGCGAGTTTAAACTGTGGTTATGTAGTCACCATGGTTAGGAATGCTTCACATGACTCACTATACCATAATGTTTAGCTCAAATGCTTAACCACTGTGGCTTAGTGCGTTGTCTGGACAGGGTCACTGGCTCATACATCTGCACTCCCAGAATGGCACAAGTGTAAATGGACATGCTCATGGACATAGACCGTTGCATAGAGAACAGCATGGATTGACACAGGTAGAGACAGTCGGTGTGGGAAAGGGAAACTCTCGCTTCTACACTCCTTTGCTCCCTACATCATTGATCATCTATTGTCTTACCTCTCTGTTGCAATCCTTGCTCTTCTCCTTCTCCTCTACCACCCCTCCATCTTCAGTCTTTTTCTCTTCCCCACCCCCACTCCCTGCCTCATTGATAATAACCGTCTCTTTCTTCCCCCCGCCCCCCAATATCCATTCCTAGTCATCTGCACACACAGGGAGAAAGCTCAGACACAAAATATAGATGGGTTCCTGCTGTACACTACACTTCTGCTGCGAGGTGGGTGGCTGTGAAGCCCCCTGCCATGCTTTCTCCTCCTGGCTGGGCTATGTGCATCGTGGCCGCTAAGCAATATGCCTGACGGCCCACAGAGCAGCCGACGGGCCGTGTGCATATTTCTGAGTTGATTTAGGGGCGTGCGGGCGGAAGCAGACAGCGTGTTACAGCGGCGTGTAAAAACACGGCAACACTCATCTCGGCGAGCGATGATACAGGCAATCTAGGCCAATTAAGGACAACGTTTCTTATCAGCCGGGCCATATATCACGGCTTATCGGCACGCTGTGGCCTCTCTGTAACCCCTGCCTCTTGGAAGTATGCGCTTCTTGAATAATTGTGGCTCTCGGGACTGGGAAAGTGGATCTGGCCTGCTTTCCTCATAGTGGTCAACAATCCAAGACGTCCGGAGAAGGATGCTTTATGCGCATTACGGTCCCTAGAGGGATTCCTGCTGTCCACACGATGGGAGCTGATTGGTGGACCACATCTATCCAATAGTATAGAAAGTGGTCCTAAACAAGATTCTGCCCTTTCTATGTTGTTGTTGTTGTTGTTGTTGTTGTTGTGGAATTCACTTCCACAAGATGTAGTAGCAATGGCCACCAATTTGGATAGTTTTAAAGGGCGATTGGACAAACTCCTGGAGGAGATGGCTATCAATGGCAACTAATCCTGATGGCTATATGCTACCTCTAGTATCAGAGACAGTATGCTTATGTACACCACTTACTGGGGAACATGGGCTGTAGGGTGCTATTGCATTCATGTCCTGCTCATGGGATTCCTGCTGGTTGGCCATTGTGTGAACAGAATGCTGGACTAGATGGACCTTAGGCTGATCCAGCATGCCTCCTCCTCCTCCTCCTTCTTTCTATATTGCCCAATTGCCAAAGTTCCTGGGACAAATTGCAGTCCTACATATTAATAGTGAACTCATTCTCTGAGTGCAAATCCTTATATAGCCAAAATGACACCATCCACACAGAAGGGGGATGTATCAGCAGGCTGGGGGAAACCTAAGACCATGGAAGGACCAAAAAAAGAGAGAGAAATCTTTAGGAAAGATTTTGAGATGTTTGGGTCAAAGAACAGGGAAACCTCATTGCTCTTACATGCTGCTTGTGGGCACCCAGAGGCCATCTGGCTGGCCACTGATGGAAACAGAAAGTTGGACCAGACAGACCGGGATGTGATCTCGCAAGGCCATACTTACCTGACTTGTTCAGAGCTGCCTGCTGCACAAGGACAAGTCACAGTGGCTTCATATACAATTTCCCATATCGAATCTATAACCAGCACGATTATAGGGGTATAGTCTGGCCATTAGTCCACCAAGATTCTATTGGCTCCTGGCATATCCTCATGGGGAAAGAGTGAGCCAGACTGTAGTAACATCAAACAGTAAGTTGCATGGGGAGAGGAAACAGCAGGAAGTGGAAATGAGTTACATTTCCTGTTTTTCCTCTACTGGTGGATTGCCACTTTTTAAAAACTGGTCTTGCTCCTATGCCTTTACCAGCTAGCTCGAGATGCAAAAAGTTATCTGGTAAAGAGTTCTGCATTACTTTATTTCCATACTAGCCTAGTAGGCTGCCCTTTTATATAAGCTGACCATATGAAAAAGAAGACAGGGTTCATGTAACTTTAACAGTTGTAGAGAAAAGGGAATTTCAGCCAGTGTCATTTGTATGCAATTAGTTCCTGGTGAAATTCCCTCTTCGTCACAACAGTTAAAGGTGCATGCACTGTACTAGAGTGACCATATACAAAAGAAGGCAGGGCCCCTGCAACTTTAACTGTTGTGATGAAGAGGGAATATCACCAGGAACTAATTGCATACAAATGACACTGACTGAAATTCCCTTTTCTCTACAACTGTTAAAGTTACATGAGCTCTGTCCTCCTTTTCATATGGTCAGCCTACTTTTATAGGGGGCAGTCCTCTATTTGAAGGTGTCCTCTATTTGAAGGGCTGTCCAGACCAGCCCAAGTTGGGATTAAAGTCAAAGAATCATAAGGAGTGAGAGCAGGGAGGAGCCTTGAAGTCACCCATCGGCACTTAGCCCCTGGAGACTAGACTGAGCAGTAGGCACACAGCCTCATATGGTCACTGCCTTCCCTACTATGGTGAGCTGGATTGCATTTCTAGTTCAATTATAGCCTTTTTCCTAAATATGCATTTATACATATATATCAGCATGTACAAATATTATGTAAATTGGGGTCTTCTTGTGTCCTTTTTTTTAATGAAACATCCCCTCTGTTTTGGGTGATGTGTAAGCGGTCACCCTATGCTAAGAAAAGGTACCTTGGCTGCAGGGCCAGCTCCATGTTTGAGAGCAGCCTCAGCAAACTGCCCTCTGGTGGACCCTCTCTCAGCCATAGTTACTGGGGAACATGGGCAGGAGGGTACTGTTGCAGTCGGGTCCTACTTGTGGATTTGCTTGCTTATTTATTTGCTTATTTATAGCATTTCTATATGGACCAAGAGCCAAAGTTCTCTGGCCGGTTCACAAAACAACCCTCAAAACCATAAAATACAACAACATCATAAAATATATTATTACAAAAAATCTCAGACACATTAAATCAGAATAAAAACCAAGGCAAAACCCAGCAGCAGTGCAAAAATCTTAAAACATTAACATAGATTGACCGTATGAAAAGGAGGTCAGGGCTCATGTAACTTTAACAGTTGTAGAGAAAAGGGAATTTGTATGCAATTTCACCAGGAACTAATTGCATACAAATGACACTGGCTGAAACTCCCTTTTCTCTACAACTGTTACATGAGCCCTGTCCTCCTTTTCATATGGTCAGATTACACTAACACGAGAGGCTGGTTGGCCACTTTGGGAACAGAATGGACTAGAGAGGCCTTTGGTCTGATCCAGCAGGGCTCTTCTTATGTTCTTATAAAGTTACTGGTATCAAAGTATCAGAGGCATTATGTCTATGCGAACCAGTTGCTGGGCAGGAGGGTACTGTTGCACTCATGTCCTACTTGTGGGTCCCTGGTCAACAGCTGGTTGGCCACTGTGTCAACAGAATGCTGGACTGGATCCAGCAGGGCTCTTCTTATGTTCTTATGTCCCTACCTGTGGGATTACCTGGCAGTGGCACTGATAGGCAACCATTTAAATTTCCCAGAGGTGACATTGTGTCAGGGACACTGAGGGCAATGAAAATGATTAAGCAACTGCTGCTGCCAAGCCGTTCTGGAATCCCAGCAGCTGCCTGAAGGTCAGATCCCTGCATCTCAAGCCACTGTTAAAGGCACCTCCTCAAGTGCCTGAGCTGTAGCTTTGAACATTCCCAGAGCAGGATGGGTCAGTCGTTTGAAGAGCACTTCTGGATGGAGGGCTCCTTAACGGATTTTCTGCATTTAGGAAAGCGACAGAAGAAGGCGGTGGGAAAACACGGGACAGTCACGAGGAGAAGTCTCATTACTTCTGCAAGTGAAGCAGGGCAGTGCCAGCACCAGGTTTTGGAGGGCGCTTGGACAAGACATCCTCAATGGACCCCCTCCTTCAGTGAGTCTCATCTTCTCACCACCTCCTCATCCTTTTTCTCCTCATTGCTACCACCTGCTTGCTTGACAGGCAGAGGACCAGCGAGTGAGAATGCAGTGGCATCTCCTGCTCCTCCTTCTCAGCACCTCCATTGCCTGGTCCAGAGCAAGAGGCAGGTGAGCAAGCAGATTGAAAAGGTGAGGAGGAGGAGCTAGTCAGCCAGCGGGAGCCCAGCCATGCCTTCCCTTGACACTGGTCCTGAGGCAGGCCAAAAGCACTGGAAGAGCCTCGTTCGAAAGCACCCTCAGGCTACTTTCCAAGGTGTTGCCACTAGAAGCAATGTGGGTAGGGATAGAGACTCCAAAATGGGAAGTCCCTCATAGGAAAGGTAACTCCAGGTCTGAGAGTTTATAGCTCCTTTTGGCATGATGGTCCTGCTCGCCTTTGCTAATCCTGCTCACATTTGGAATGGGGCAGGGTCACCCTTTGGAAGTGTAGACTGTGGGTTATTGCTTCTCTGATTCATAAGAACATAAGAAGAGCCCTGCTGGATCAGACTGAGGGTCCATCTAGTGTAGCGATCTGTTCACACAGTGGCCAACCAGCTGTTGGCCAGGAACCCACAAGCAGGACACGGTGCAACAGCACCCTCCTGTCCACATTCCCCAGCAACTGGTGTATACAGGCTTACTGCTTCTTCTACTGGAGGTAGCACATAGTCATCAGGGCTAGTAGTCATTAATAGCCTTCTCCTCCAGGAATTTATCCACCCCCCTTTTAAAGCCGTCCAAATTGGTGGCCATCATCTTGTGGTAGTGAATTCAGAGCATCCATCACCGGCTAAGTCATTTATGTAGCAGTCATGCAATCAGGGAGAAGTATAAAACAGATACCACACCAGAAGTGTGAACATTGTTTTCTTGTGTTTAAATGTTTGGAAAAAGCCAGTTTTCCTACAGCCTAAAAATGTGCTTGCAGCCTGATACAGCAATGGAAGTATTGGCACAGAAAGTCAGTGGAAAATGGGCATAGAAAAATGTTCTTACAAATAGAAAAGTAGCAAAGGAGTAGGTCAAGGGAGCGGCAGGACCAAAATAATTTCAGTGGTAGTGTTTAAATCCACATTCCTGAAGTGACAAAAATGGTACCACTTACTGCCACCTAGTGGGCTGTCTCAGGAACTATACAATATAAAATTACCACAGATGTTAATGTTCTGAAATTTAACTTTAGTACAGAGCAGATTGGATGTACCTTAAGATGGGTGGCTGTTATGGAGAAATCACTTTGCTTGGAGACTGATGATAGTTTTTTGAAGGGGGTGGGAGTCAGATGGAGAGAAGAGCTAAAGAGTTGCAGCTAGTCACAGCACAGGTGAGAAGTCTCAGCAAAAGACAAGCACAGCCCAAAAACCGTGATAGTTTTTTTGTCCACACCACCCCCCTGAGACAATTAAAGGCAATTGAAAAAGGGATCAGTGCTGGTGATATGTAGATTCATCTTACTTTTACCTCTGAGAAATAGGTCTTGCAGGTTTTTGTATTGTTTTAAAAACCTGCAAAGTCTGTTGGATCATTTGCAGTGGTGGGACAAAAGAAACACACATGCACACTGCGGGAAGTGAAGTGTCTCTCAAACCATTCTCAACTCTCTTAAAAACAGTTGTCAGTTTCACAAATTCATGCAACCCTGCCCACTAACTATGCAGTCCCAATTAGCACTACAGTGCTTGATTACTTGATTCTGCTGATTGTATAATTTAATACACTCTTTTTTTTCTCCCCAAGAACTGAAGTTGCTATCAATTTCACCCAATGTGAAGTGTCGAGGTGAATTTAGAGGCTCCAGCTTCCTACTTTGAGGGAAAAACAAAAATGTTGATTAGTTTCATGAACAGGGCCTCTCAAGGCATTTTGCTGCTTGAGGCTAAGGGCAGGGTGGCATAACTGCACCATACTCCATGTACAAAAGCTGACCAGACTGGCAGTGAATCTTACTTCCAACACTGGTGATAGGATAGCATCCTCTACTAGTATGATCCACTGTCAGGATTTCCCCGGATTTGTCCTGGTTTTTGTTCTATTGTGGGTGTCAGGGGGGATTTTCTGTAATGTCCTCGAAACACACGCTTTCCCTTTTAAGGCTGCATTAGCATGGTGGGAGGGAATGACACACTTTCTGGAGATGGGTCATTTCCCTCCCACTGCTCCAATCAGGGCCTTAAAGGGGAAAGCGTGTCATCCCCAGACATTATAGAACAGGCCCTGATTGGAGCAGTGGAGGGCGGGAATGAGACACTTTCCCCTCCTCCGCTCCAATTGGGGCCTTTAAGGTTGTGGGGGTGAATGACATGCTTTCCAGAGGCCCCGGAAAGCCGCTTTCCCACCACCACACAGGGTGTTCTCTTTTTTGGTTTCCCAATTATGGTCACCCTATCCTCTACTGCACCTAGCTTAGGGCTGTAGGCTCACACAGCTCTGACTCCAATACCATGCTGGCTTTCTCGACCCGCAAGCACCTGCCGCCTAAGATAGGAAGGTTCTTAAACAGCCTGATTCAGAACCCACACCTGAGTTGCATTCCTTAACTTCAAAGTGCAACCACTTCTAATTCCCTTATTTTACATTCTAGTCAAACCCCACCATTGATCTCCTGGTTGCTCACCCACAGGGCCCACGTGATTATGACTGTCAGATTATAATTATGGTAAAAATATACCTATGTATTTTAGGGTGAAATTCATGTGTGTGTACACATATTTCCTTTACCTGCCTCACTTGCTACCTGCTTGCTGCCTGTTTATTGCCATTAATTTCCCCAGCCTGCTACTTCACCACCATCCTTTTGGTCTTCTTCTTTTTCCTTGGAAGAGTCAAACGAGCGACCCCAGCCAATCAGAGATCTGCTAGTGAATGTGATGTCGGCACAATGCTACACCTGTTGAAGAATAATGCTTCCTGGATCAATGTTGCCCAAAATCTGAATGGGTAAACACTTCTGCCCCCTCTTTGAAGAAATACCCTGAAATCACTGAAAGAGGTGCTTTTTTTGCTATTGCCAAAAGTTTTCGTAAAAGTGCTCCCCCTCCCTTTTGCCCCCCCACCCCCCATCATTCTGACTGGCCAGTTGGGAATTTCTCTCGCAGAGACTCTGCAGTAGAAATTGCCACTAGAAACCAACAGGCTCTCTCTCATTTATATACAATCCAGCAGGGCTTGAAATCTCTCCCCTGAAATTGACTAGGAGCAAAACTGAAACTGACAAGTCGATTGTCAAAGCAAAACACCATGTCTGAAGGGGAAAGTTTTTAAACTCCCTTCTGTTTTAATCATCCTCAGGTGCATAGATCTTTTTGCTGTGTCTATTCTCAGACATTTATAAAGTGCTTATTACTGTAGCATCTTAACGCTGATTAGGTTCCAGCCAGGACAGGGCATTTATTTTGTTTTCAATATGATTGTTAAACTGTCAACACGGCTATAATAGCTCCTGGTGGAGGCAAAGAGCCAGGTCTGTGTGCCTGAGTTATGTTGGCGCTGATTCAGACACACTTCATTGATTCTGGTGAAGGCACTCCAGACTGACAATGATAATGGAGGAGTGCAGAATCTGGCCTGGGCTTCAAATGCCTACACTTCTGCAGTCAACATCGTCTACAAAGCACAATCATTACAGGTTAGAAATGTTAATGTCTGGTTTTTCTATATGAACTACTGGGACAGGGAGGGCCCACTACTACTGAATTTCTCCTAACCAAGGTCTCCTCACACTGGTCTCAGGTACATGATCACGAGGAGATAGGTTAATGCGAACAAGGTGGTGCGTATGTAGGGCTGAGAAAAAAATTGCCCATCAGAACCACTATGCAAATTGAAAGTCACCTTTCGAAATTTGCACTTCCCTGAATTTTGCAATTCAAAACATGTTTACAAAAATGTATATAACATTTTAAAAATGTATTATACTAGGAAAATTGCTCGCAAAAATTTACAAAAAAGGCAAAAATGCATGTATTTAGAGAAATGCACACACAAATGTTCATGAATTTTCATGATTTTTTTTTTGGTAAAAAATTCAAAGTTCAGGATGAATAAACAAGACTAGAGAAATTCTCAATGTTTAGTGATGAATAACCTTAAAATTAGAAAAATGAGAAACTGAGAGAAACCAAACTTGACAGATCCATCTATCCATATAGGTATGGCAACCCCAGCAGTCACCCACTCTGATCATGGAAATGGTTATGGGTTTACCATATGTCCTACCTGATACACACTAATCTTTCTCTGTGTAGCTGTTTTACGCCTACCTATGACAATTAAAGACATCAGGGAAATTTACAAGGTCGCCAAATGAGTTTTGGATTTCTATGATTCTTACCTGCGGATTGCGCAGTGGACTCAGCCTGGTTTTTCATGTTTTGTTGGGTGGGGGGTTGCGCTAATTAGTGTAAGTGTGCGTTAGCACAAGTAGAACAGAATTCTGGTAAAAAAGAAAACAAACTGTGGTGGGCCTGACAATCTGCAAAGCACAGACAGAATGGAGTTTTCAAAATCTGTACATTAGGCAGAGTGAGGCTGTTATCTCAGGCAACTGGTTTTGGTGGTCACGAAAGGGCATGAAATCGGTGCTTCTTTAATGTATTTTTACTGTACTTTTACTGCCAGAGGGAGGGAGAAATGCTTGTGGGATTTTCTGCCTTGAATGCCAAAATAACTTGGCTGGGCTTGGATATTGTACGCCTTGAGGTGTGTGTGTGTGTGTGTGTGTGTGGAGAAGGGGTGCCATTTGATGCTCTACCTCAGGCAGCAAAATGTCTTGGGTAAGCCCTGATGGTCATGTGAGAAATTTGGCAGTGTAACAACTGGCCCTCACTTGCTGGGAGAACATCCTCTCATATATACACTTTGAATTAGGGGTGTGCAACGGATTGGGTCCGATCCACGATCCGGACCCAATCTGGGGAAATCGGATAAAATTATCTGATCCGATCCCCAGCACCTGGATCAGCTGATCCAATACGATCCAATCCAAAAAGGACCCGATCCGGATTGTATTGGGTCAAAGGATCGGACCCTCTCCCCCCACTCGCGCTCCTCACCTGCCAGGGCTGTCCGCGGACGGCCCTGGCAGATAAGGAAGAGCGCAAGGGGGAGGAGAGAGGAGAGGGGCCACTTACCTCCCGGGCATCCACTTCCTTCACCTGCCGTAGATCTACTGAGAACTAGGTTTCGTGGCCTAGTTCTCAGTAGAGTGCCAGGTCATCACCTGGCACTCTACTGAGGACTAGGCCACGAAGCCTAGTTTTCAGTAGATCTACGGCAGGTGGAAGAGGACACCCTGGCAGGTAAAGAGGAGCACAAGGGGGGGCGTCCACTTCCATCCACTGCCACCTGGGATATCTGATTTTCGGATCGGGATCGGGTCCGATCCGATCCAGGGGACCTCCGATTTTGTTCCGACCTGGAACAAAATTGGAGGTCTCGATCTGGGTCCCAATCCGATCCGGGGGGTCCGTGCACATCCCTACTTAGAATGGCCAGTAAAGTATTGCCAGCTGCCATGGGACTTGGGCTGACTGCCCTGTATATCAGGCACCAGCTCCCTGCATTGCTGAGACTGCTGAACGACAAGCCAATCCGGTTGGGAGGTTGCTACATCAGCCCACCATCTCTCCGGCCTGGGAAATCAAGTGACGCTAGAAGGCAAATCTAGTGAGGGGCATAAAGGCAGAAAGACCTTCTGACATCCCTCAGCCTTGGCATCTTGTCGCTGGGGAGGCACCCAGTCCTCCTTCTGCTCTGCCAGGCTGCCTGTGTCCAGCCCATCAGCCTTCCTGCTTCTGATGTACCTGCCTGCCTTTGACCTATGCACCTGAAGGGAATCTGAGTGCTCCTCCACAGGAAATTCCCCCCAAATGGCAAAATTTCTCAGAGGCATTTTGCACATTTGTATCTACCTCTGTGCTGCTGGCAAAACACATGTTTTTCACATTCCTGCATTTAATGATTCTGCCAAGGGAGGGGAACATATTGAAACAACCCTTCCTTGAGCATGAAGTGTGGGCAATCCTGCCTGGATTGACATGGTTCTTCTTTCCTGGGCTGAGTTCACCTTGCTCAGCGTTGCTCTAGCGCTGGGAGAGCTGAAGGTGCGAGCTGAGACCTATCAGTATTTGGATTGGCTTCTGAGTGGAATGCCGGGTCAGATACACATGTGGCTAATTGATCCAGGGTTGAGATGGATGATCTGTTTATGCTGGTTTCTCTCACTTTCTCATTTCTCCAATTTTAATTTGATTGGCTTTCAGGATTTCTTTCAATGGCACATAGGAACATTCATAAACATTTTTGTTGGCACATTTGCCTAAAATACATTTTGTTTGCAAACTATTTTCCTAATGCAATGCATTTTACAGGCCTAATGTACATTTTGTTTGCAAGCTATTCTGCAAGTTATTTTCCCTAATTCACACATTTTTGTATACATTATTTTATTGGAAAACACCACTGCAACATTCAGAGAAATGCGATTTTTGAAGGAAAATGTTTAGGTTTGCAGAGTAATTAAAAAATGCAGAATGAGGGAATTTTGTATGAAAATGTGAACTGAACTCATTTCTCTCCCATCCCTAATTCAGAGATAGTCACAGTGCTGGCAGTCCAAGGCATTAGGCTACCTGAATCACAGCTCCAGTGCCCCCCCCCCCCCATACTCCTGTGCCCCCCACTAGGACCAACACTTTAAAACATCTTGCTGCCCCATTCAGACAGCTATTGCTTGCTTCCTCTCACCCCCGGCCACTGCAATCCTATGTAGTATTTACCTGGGAGTACGTCCCATTGAACTCAGTGGCAGTTAAGTTTGAGTAAACCTTCGTAGGATTATATAGCTAGAGTGACCAGATACAAAAGGGGGCAGTGCTCCTGCAGCTTTAATTGTTGTGATGAAGAGGGAATTTCACCAGGTGCTGCATGCATACAAATGACACTTGTTGAAATTCCCTTTTCTATACAACTGTTAAAGATACATGAGCCCTGTCCTCCTTTCCATATGGTCACCGATACTATTGCTGCTCTTGACCATGGTGCTGCCTGAAGCATGTTGCTTCATCCTGGCAGGGCCGTCCCATGAAATCTATTTGTTGGCCAAGGGCTTGGAGTGAAGACAGGTGTAACATTTGAAAACAAAAAAAGAAAGTTAAGGGGAAAATATGTAATGAATTTTAATACTTAATAAAATAATATATTTATCACCAAAAAAACTATTTACTTTGTTATTATACATATGTATTTTAAATAGTTTTTTTAGTGATAAATATATTATTTTATTAAGTATTAAAATTCATTACATATTTTCCCCTTAACTTTCTTTTTTTGTTTTGAGGATTTTGGTTAAGGTTAGCACCTTGTTGTTTAGGTGTAACATTTGAACAGCAAGGGTATAGTTTGGAAATGTCCTCACTGCATTCAGTCCAAATATATTGGCTGAATTCGGATGACACAATAAGCAACTGGGGGTGGGGTTAGAGGAAATAATCGTCAGTTGTATTGACTATCGTGTTGTCCGAATGCTGCCATAGTCAACTCAGTGCTGATCCTAATCCACACCACGGTTGATTATTTATTACCATGTTGTGTGGGGAGTACTCCCTAGATGAGCAACTGTAAAGTTGATTAGTACCCCACAACCATTGACTATCGTGTTGTCCAAATTCAGCCATTCTCTCAATCTCTCTTCCCGCCTCCCCCAAAGGTCACAGAAAAAGCCAAACTGTTCTTCTGCTTTTTAGAGTGTTTCAATTTAAATGGGAGCTAGTGCAAAATATCAAACACTGATGTTCTGTACCAAATGCTCACTGACTATATTAGTATTTGGAGTATATTCAGAGAATGTTATATTTGCCATTAAAATCCATAAAGGAGTACTTCGAAGATAATTGGATGGGGCAGGTGGGGAGTGGAGAGGGGGCAAATTCATTCCCATTCTACTTCTTCTTCCATTCAATTTGTGGCCCTCCAGATGTTTTAGCCTACAGTTCCCACCAGCCCTAGTAAGCATAGCCAATGGTGAGGGATCATGGGATTTGTAGTCCAAAACCTCAGGAAAACCACAAGCTACCCACCCCATGTTCTAAGGATATGCCTAAGGTCATATTTTATTGACAAACATGAGCCCTAGTACTTGTTTTCCAGGTAAGTCAGCCACCCCTATTTTTTGATAACCCATAATTATCTATCAAACACTTCTTTACCGTCATCTGGAATGTTCATTGTGTGAGTTTGCCATCTGTGAATGGCCAGGGTACTTGAAAAGTCTATGGTTTTCATCATCATCTCAGGAGGAGAAAATGCCTTTTCTGTATTCTTCTGGTATCCTACTGCGTGTCCTTCCCCAATTATATGGCAATGAAGGAGGCGTTTCCAATTTAGGAACCTAATTAGAGGGATCCTTGCCTTTCAGGGAAATCCAAATCCCAGTTCAGTCCCCTCAGCGCCTTCCCTGTGATCTTCAACTAACTTTGAACATCCATTTAGGTTGTGTAATCACAAAACCATTTGCCAGCTCATAAATCCCATTGTGGGCAGTGCCAGCAGGTGGCTGAAGGACCGTGAGTGGGACAGAGGAATCCACGGACCATTTCGACTGGCACAATTGCACTTGAGCCAACAGAGTCACTTTGAAATCGATTATACTTCAGATACGTCCAGGTAATGGAGGGAGGCAAGGTTTCATGGCCTCACCAAGGACACCGCATCACAAGGACACATGTGGTCGGCCCTACCATTACACAGAGCCAGGTGGCTGCCTCAGGTGGCAGATGCTGGATGCTGGCAGGGACTGAATGGGACATGTTGGAGGACAGAGCTGTCCTCTAACATGTGGTTTTCCCTGTGCCCCCTAAGCTGGACTGCTGCCCTCAAGGACAGTGGAGGAGGCTATCCCATTGCCAGTTGCAAATCCAGTCAGCCTCTGTCCAAGGAATATTGGTTGGGGTGCCATATTTTCCTTTTACTTAGGCAGCAAAGTGCCTTGGTCCACACCTGGCCACACATCCCAAGCAGGTGAGACAATCGTGTCATCTCAGTATATACCTGGAGGGCTCTGTGAACATTTATTCCTTTGTTTCAATATTTATGGCCCATCTTTCTACAATTAAATCAAAAATGAATTCAGTTGCATTGAAAAATTTGGGGAAGTGTGAATCCCAATGGGTGACTGAATTTCGTTTTGCATAACAGTTGTGATTTTTATTTGTTGTGAAATATAAATCACAACAAAATCAAAACAATCTTGCCAATACAGCAGAAGAAACAAATTGCATTAAAAGTGGCATCTTTTTTCTTTCTTTAAAGAAACGTACTAACAGTACATTAAAAATATCATCGAAGGCCATAACTAATGAATTCCTCCCAAAACAAAACAGCAAGAGCCTGTTTTAAAAGCAGGCAAAGTGGGGGTTAGATGAACCTCACTTGGGAAGCGATCCCCTCCTTTAGGAATGCTCTTTGGTGGGAACTCCAAAATTTTGCAACAAACCAGCACTTTAAAATGACATAAAAACACCTGGGGGGGAAAATAGGAATACAGTGGTTTGGGAGAATCATTATCTGGATTCTCCAGAATAAATGAGTGAGCAAAATGATGTCAACACTGGAGAAAATGTCAGGTGTGGAAGCACCTGTTATGTTAACCAGGATTAGGGATGGATGAACCTGTCAATTTAGGTTTCTGAAAATGTCTCATTTTTCTAGAGTTAAATTCAGTTCATTCCAAACCTTTTAAAGTTTGCCTGAAACAAAGCATTTCTTTGTGTGCTCATTTCTCTTAATGCATGCATTTCTGTAGCCATTTTTTTTGGCCTACTTTACACCTATGATTTCCCTAATTTAATGCACTTTTGAATGTTATTTCCTATAATGCACTCATTTTCTTCGTTCCAAAATTTGGAGAAGTGCGAATTCTTATGGATGGATGGATTTCGGTTTGCATAATGGTTTGAAAGTGCAAAATTTGGCAAGTTCACATTAAAATGCAAACTGAATGAATTTCTTCCCCATCCTTCGTCAGGATGCCTGTATACACCAGTTGCTGGGGAACATGGGCGGGAGGGTGCTCTTGCACTATCTCCTGCTTGTGAATTTTCTGGTTGACAGCTGGTTGGCCAATGAATTGGATGGACCCTTGGCTAGGCTGACCAGATAAAATCCAGGTCAGGGCTCATGTAACTTTAACAGTTGTAGAGAAAAGGGAATTTCAGCCAGTGTCATTTGTATGCAATTAGTTCCTGGTGAAATTCCCTCTTCATCACAACAGTTAAAGGTGCATGCACTATACTAGAGTGACCATATCCAAAAGAAGGCAGGGCCCCTGCAACTTTAACTGTTGTGATGAAGAGGGAATTTCACCAGGAACTAATTGCATACAAATGACACTGGCTGAAATTCCCTTTTCTCTACAACTGTTAAAGTTACATGAGCCCTAACCTGGATTTTATCTGGTCACCCTACCCTTGACCTGATCCAGCATGGCTCTTCTTATGTTCTTAGGATGCAGGCCCATAGGCTGGATGTTCCTGTTCCTATTTTTGATTGAGCACCTCAGCTACACCTGTTGATTGCTGACCAATTGCAGTCTGGTTGGCTGAAGGAGCTATTTAGCAAGCTTCTGAAATGAGGCATCCGAAGTATCAGCCTTTTGGGTGGCAGGCCTGCTGGTTTACGTCTGAAGGCTGTTCTTTGTCTAGCTCACCATGCCTGCTTGGGCCACAGAATCTTTCTTGCCTGACCTTCCTCATGTTTTGGATAGTGTCCCATGGACTTCTGTGGTTGGATCCAGATTTAAGTTGGACCAACTGCGCTAATGAAAGTGGCCTTCCCTTCCCCCTCCTTCCCAGGGCAGCCCCTCCATCTCTCTGAAAATACTACGCAGAGAGCTCACGAACCCTGGATGGAGATCTGTAATTTCAGCAGGGACTGAAGGGTTCATCAGACAGGGTGGGGGAATCGCAGGAAATCACATATCTTACTGCAGGCTCTCTTGCTGGTTTGCTTCCACTTTCAAAACAAGCACTTTTCATGTAGAAGAGACCAGCGACCACGTGGCCTGTTGATTTCAATGGGGACAGTGCCCTCTAATGGGCAATTTATAGCACAACCTCGGAAGAGTCTGATTAAAAGAGGTTTTTTTTGTCACTTTGATGAACCCCCAAAACTGAGAAAAGGAGAGGGAGGTGTGCGGGAGATCGTCAAAGAGACCCACGAAAAACCATGCGTGGCCAGTAACGAGAGTGCAATAAAACGCTCATCTGATGACGTTCTGAGTCAACATCGCATATACTCCTGCAATAGCTGTGCAGTTAGATTCTTTTTTGCTAGATTGGGATGGATGAGTTTTGATTGTGCAAATCAGCCCCAGATTTTTGGCGTCCCCTCCCACCCGACGCTGCGTTAACTAGATCAGTATTTTCATGTGTGTGGTCTCCACTGCCATCTCCTGATTCTAATCAGAGGGCTAGTACTATCCACTAGGGCTGTGCACAGACCCCCCAATCCGATACGAATCTGGGTCTGTCAGGTCTGGATCAGGCCCAATTCGGATCCAAGCACAGCACTCCCTCCCACTCTCCCAACTCTCCCCTCCCCCCTCTCCCTGCTTACCTGCTGCCTCCTCTACATCATCCTGCTGTCATCCTCTTTCCTCGCTGTGTGCTGCCGCATTTCTCGCTCATGTCGGTTGACAACATCACCTGATGCGAGTGGGAAATGCAGCAGCACACAGCGAGGAGAGAGGACGACGGGGGACAACTCGGAGGAGGCAGCAGGTAAGCAGGGAGAGGGAGGGAGGGAGGAGGAGAGTGGGAGTGCTGTGACCGGATCCGAATCAGATCTGGATCCAGGAGGCCCGGATCAGCCCGATCCGCTCCGGATTTGGGATCCGGATCCGGATCCGTGCACAGCCCTACTATCCACGCCCTCACAGATAGTCTTGCTCTATAATGATATTGAATTCTCATAATGTTAAGGGTTTTGCAGACTCAGAAAACATGCACTTGGATAGCAGGAGGTCAGTGTGATTGGGGGACAGGGGTATGAATTTGCTTCCTGAAAGGTCCCCTTCAAGAGGCAGATTAGGAGAACATGCATTAGACAGCAATGCAATAGACTGCAAGTGAAATATGAACATACAGAGATCCACTGCTTATTCTCTTTACTGATGAAACAATGGATGTTACTTGGGTTGGGGGGAAGAAAGCAATACTTTGATTAAAATGTAGTAGGACAAATTAAGTTCTTTCGGGGGCCAGATCTTGTCTCCTGGCTTCCATCTGGCCATTCCTGAACTTGAGCATAGTGATGCTCTTTGTTAAATATAAGTCACTGTTCAATACAGTTGCACCCAAATGGGCGAGGCAGTGATACAGTACTGCAGCTCTCTCCAACTTGGTACCCTCCAGATGTGCTGGACTATACAATTCCCAGCATTCCCATGCTGGGAGTTGTAGTCCAACATATCTAGAGGGCCGGTGGATGCTGGGAGTTGTAGTCCAACACATCTATATGGTAACAGGTTAGGTAAAGCTGCTATAATGGAATCTTCTAACATCCAGACAACAAGTTGACACACATTTCTTCCCATGTCTCCAGATATGTTTAGTTAAAGAAGGTCTGTGCTATGACACTATAGCCCTCAGAAGCCCTTTCTACACCACAGGGCCTTCTGGGACGCAGGGGGGAGGATCCCGGGATTTCCTGCTTCCGGGATCGTCCCCCAGCGTACACACGCCAGCACGATGTCCCGGAAAATGAAGGACATTGCAGGCGCCATTTTTTTAAAAAACTGAGGGGCTGGTTGCGCAATTGCGAGGCCTTGATTGTGCGCAAAACTATGAATTTTAAAAAATCCCCACCAATATCAGACTCCAACCCCCCCTGCCATCGCAGGCATGACAAAAATGCTGCCCCCCTCCCCACGCAGCTCTGTGCCTGTTTTAGAAGCCACGTTTACTTGCAGGGGAGAAGGGATGACCTGGGACCATGGAAAAAATCAGGAAATCTGCGGTCCCAGATATCATGGGGAAAGTCCCTTGTCATCCCTGGTTGCCCCTGGGACCCCCTGTGCATTATTTGGATGCACAGGAACAACCCAGGGGGAAAAAAACATGGTATAGACATGGCCAGAGTTCCCTTGCCCTCCCAAGCAGCAGCCAATGAAGCGAAAGGAGTTGAGTGAAGTAATGATTAAAGTAATGATGTTTTATTCCTTCCCTTCTTTAATTAAATGTTACAAGGGGGATATTGTTGGTGCTGTAATAAATAATGATAATGATGATTAAGATGACGTAGTATTTATATTTCACTTTCCACATTGCATTCAAAGTAGGGATGGGAAAGAATTTCTTTTGGTCCATATTTTTTAAGCGCAACAACCTAATTCACACTTCCTGGACTAATATGTGGATTGGAACTCAGTGCTCCTTTGGAGGGCGCAGTTTTCTGAATTGCGCAATGCAGGTCTGGGCTCAAACACTGTATTAAAAAACTGCGAATCTTAGGGAAAGTGGATTACACAAATGGCTTTATTAGGGAAAGTTCTACATAAGATGTGTGTGTTACTAAAAGTTGTGTATGAAAATAAATGTGTGTGTGTGTGTGTGTTTAAAACATTACAAAGTGAGCTGGAAGTTGGATGGAAGTAACCTAAGAACATCAGAAGCTGCTTTATACTGAGAGCCAAACCACTGGTTGATCTAGCCCAGTGTTATTCAGACTGGCTGCATTCGGACAACACATTAAGCAACTGGGGGGGGGGGACAATCGGCAGTTGTGTTACTTATTGTGTTGTGTGGAGGGTAACATGCCGCTCACCAAGTACTGACAGTATGCTATTCCGTCCAAACGAGGAACTGAGAGAAACAACCGGCTTGCAAGTTGTTTAGCTCGAAGCCAGTTGTTTAAAGAGTTGTGTGGAGGGGTGAGTGTGTTAATGGCGCGTGGTGAGTGGGTTAAAACACAAGCTCATAGAGGCAGGCGGCAAGAGCGACCAAAGCGGCAGCTGCCACTCTGCTACAACTGGTGCAACATGCAGAGGCTGCTGGGATAGAACTGGGAGGACTGAGGGAGGGTGGGGAGAGGGGCGGGGTCTGTGTCAATCAAATGCTGGGTTGACTATTAGTCCACTCAACGCCAGCCCCAACCACCCACAGTTGTGTAGGAATCTGTTGTGTGGGGAGTACCCACAAAATAGCCAACTGTGAGTTGGCTACTCAACCCACCATTGACTAATGTGTTGTCCGAATGCAGCCACTGACTGGCAGCAGCTGACTTGGTTTCAAGCAGGAGGTTTTCAGCTCTACTTGGAGATGCCGGGAATTGAACCTGGGACCTTCTGCATGCAAAGTAGGTGCTCTGCCACTGAGCTGTGACCCTTCTCCTTACTTATAACTGAACGTGTGTGCAACTGACCTGCGCTGTAAGTATACTGATTCATCTATCCCTAGTTCAAATCAGCTGGCAAATAAATAAATACATAAATACACAAAATGATGAAAATGATGCGTAAAAAGCACTTAAAATCGAAAAGAAAGAACAACACTAAAGTATCAGTAATAATAACTTCAAATCAGTTGCCATCATTTTTTTAAAGGTTTGGTGGCACGTTTTCTTGCAGTCTGGAGCACTTTTTAGATGGACCCCGGTTCTGAGCCAGCATGGTGGCTCCTACAGTGCTCTGGAGAGAACATTACGAAAGAAACTCTCTGCAGCTTTTTGTTATTTTATTCTAGCATAGCTTGCCTCCCCCTCCCAACTCCAGGTCTTTTTGTCCCCCTCTTTTTTTGTGTGTGTAATTTCAAACTCTGCTCCATTTGCTGCCACTGACCTTAACGGCTTAAATTAAAAAGCAATGTTCTGTGTATGTCTTGAAATCACGGCATTCAGTATCCTATGAAGCTTGACAAGGTTGGGGGGGGGGGGGAAGCCGGTACAATTACCAGCCCCCTCCACCACCCCTTTCTCTTCCTGCGTGCATCTCTTCCTCTGCCTTACTATTTCTCTCTCCCCCTCTCTCTTCACTTTGCAACATTTATGTTTTTAATAACACCCGTAATGGCTTTGACCTTGTGGATTTGTATTGGAATCTGCAAAGAAGATGCAGCGACCGAGCGCTCGGTTTGTCATTTGTCCAAATCTTCTCCCTGGGAATGGAAGAGAGAGGGAGGAGAGTTCTCTCTTTGTCATATGGCTTGTCCGGGCACCGAAACTCCATGTCAACTTAATTTGTGTATGCAAAAGAGGGAAAGAGACAGAGAGATGGAGGGGGGAATGTGTGGTTCTGGCAAGGACAGGGGTGGAGAAACTCACTCTCTCTCTCTCTCTCTCTCTCTCTCTCTCTCTCTCTCTCTCTGTGTGAAAAGAGTAAGGTCACAATTATGGCAGCCATGGCACAGATCAAGGCTATATTGATGCAAACAGTTGGTGGCTCCGATTCAGAGAATGCTAATAGTGATTAAGTCCTAAGAAACAAGCAAGTAACAGCTAATTCAAGCAGGATTGCGGCTGCTTAATAGGCTTATATAGGCTATTATATAAAATACATTATATTGCATTTTATTCTTTTCGATATTTGTATTGTATTTTAAAATTTTAACCGTTAAATGGCATTTTAGTTTTTCAAATGTTTGTAATCTGCCCAGAGGAGATTCATGATTGGGTGGATTAGACATTAATTAATTAAATAAATTAATATTCTGTCTTCTTAAGCTGTATTGCATTGCATTGTATTATATATTTACTAGTACCTGGACGCTAGTAGTCCTGCACCTTTCTCACTTTTTTATCCCCCAACTCACCACAGAGGGGCTCATGATTAATCCAAATGTGGCTCATGCTTGGTGAATTGCCCTCTTTGAAATTTGCATGTGGTGTGACCCTGCCCCCTCCCTTGTGTACCCCGATTGGCTGCCTCTGTCCCCTTCCCCCTCCCTGCTGGCACAGCCTAACTGCATGGCTCCGCCCAGAGCCTGCCTTCACGTGACACTAATTGACCAAGCAAGGCTGTCCGATATTCAGCAAGCAGAGGGGCTGCCCTGCCTATTTTGGCATGATGGAAATTAATTGCTATTAAAGCTCGAAGTCTGAACTTTCTCAAAGTTTCAAATTTTTCTGCACATCTGCACTACTCAAGCTTCAGTTTAAAACAAAAATGAGCAAAATTGGTTTGGTAGATCTTGAGTAATAAGCCTTACATGACAGTATTCATAGATACAATTTTACCTTGTTTTCCCTCCAAGAAGCTCAGGGCAACATATTTAGTTCTTTGCCCATCTCATTGAATCCTATCAGCCACCTTGTGAAGTAGGTTAGGAAAGCGGAAGGGGGGGGGGAGAGAGAGAGAGAGAGAGAGAAAGATTTGGCCTTAGTTTACCCAGTGAGCTTCACAGCTGGGTGGGGATTTGAACCTGCATCTCCCTGGTCTAAGACCAACACTTTATCCATCGCATTATGCTGACTCCTGACTCCTGATTCCTATTTTGTTTTTATTACAGAAAGACAGGAATGAGCGTCAGGCAGGAGCCTGAACATGGCTGGGGGGCCTTCTGATGGGCTCTCTGGAATGCTCACTCATACATAATAATTATCATGCTGCTCTGGGGTTGTATGAAAATATGAAAATACCTATGGGCCGATTGGAATCCACTAGGAGAAAAGCCTTCAGTGTGGTGGCCCCCTTTCTCTGGAACTCCCTGCCCCTGGAGGTCAGGCAGTTATTAACATTATGCTGCTTCCGGCGCCTCCTGAAAACAGCTCTTTTCCAGGAAGCATCCTTTAATCGACAGCCACAGTTTTTATTGGCATTGGTTTTTTTTAAAGTATAATTTTAATGCTGTTTTAATCTTTGTATCTTTTACTGTTTTATTTCTTATGATCACTGTTTCAGAATCTCTTTCAGATATGAAGTAGTATACAAATGTTGTAAATAAAATAAAATAAATAATTAAGCTGCTACATTAAAAAAGAGCCTTCTTGAGAAAGGCCAGCTTTCCTATTCCTGAGAAGAACGTAGCTGATGCACACACACAGACCCTTAAGGCCTTCCCCAATTTGGCATCCACTGAATGTGATGGATCACAACTCCTGCCATCCCCAGCTAGTATGGCCAATGGAACCAGTTCCTAAGTACAAGAACTACGTGCCTGATGCTATTTACAAATGGATTCAATGTGGCTTTTTGATTACAAAAACATATAAAAGGAATGATGGAGGAAACACAAGCAAGCCTTGATGGTTCAGGGCCACCCCTTGTGAGCATTTGTTCCAGTGAAACCACCCATTATGCCAGAGTGCTGTGTCTCCATCCCAGCTGCCACTGTGTTTTTTCAAACCAAAACCCACCCTCTACAGATTGCGAACTGGAACAGAGGAAAGGGAGTGGCTTCTTAAACCTTTCCTCTCTGGTCATTTTCTTTCCCAGTAAGAAAATGCATGTAAAGAAATAATTTTCATTCCATTCATTTTTGTTACTACACACATTAGTTGCAAGCGATTCTTCGCAGCTTACACTAGTGGTTCACTTGGTTGATAGGCAGATGGATAGAAACCAGAATTAGGCTTTGCTTTTAGCCAGTCTAAAAAGGCAGATAAAGACCCCCCCCCCCAAAAAAAAACACATGTAAAGGAGCTGATCTCAATCCTACAAAGAATGCAGAAGTAGAGTGACCATATGAAAATGAGGACAGGGCTCCTGTATCTTTAACAGTTGCCTAGAAAAGGGAATTCCAGCAGGTGTCATTTGTATGCATGCAGCACCTGGTGAAATTCCCTCTTCAGCACAACAGTTAAAGTCGCAGAAGCTATACTAGAGTGACCAGATACAAAAGAGGGCAGGGCTCCTGGTGCTTTAACTGTTGTGATGAAGAGGGAATTTCATCAGGTGCAGCATGTATACAAAGGACACCTGCTGAAATCCCCTTTTCTTTCTACACAACTGTTAATGAATGATACAGGAGCCCTGTCCTCCTTTCCATATAGTCATCTTAGACACTTCTCATTTGGATAGAGCACTGTAGGGGTGTAATTAACTGTACTATCTATATGTGAAATGTATTCATTCATTTACATTGATATGCTGCATTTCTTCCATGAAACTCAAGGTGGAATAACTGCAGGTACCCAGGCGGTTCCCCATCCAGGCATGGAGCAAACTTAAGAGTTGTTTTTCTTCAGCTGCGGCCTGGCCTATATGAATGGATATCATTCCATTTTGGCTTATCTCTTTTTTTAAAGACTAAACCCAACATTTTAAAATGCAAATGCTTTGTGAATTTGAAAATAAACAAAACAAAAAACCATTTTCGCAGTTTTGGATATCACAATAAATGCGCAGCGCTGTGACCGCCAAGGGTTGCATCCAATCTTGGGTTAGTGTAATTTTGCTAGTATAATGTCATCTCCCCATCCTCTCCTGCAGCCCAACATCTTCCCCGGCAAGCTGATTTTTGGGGCTGGAGGGTTAATCCACATCACTGATGGATGCTGTTCTGTCAGCGGATGGATGGAATTGGATTTCACCTCTAATCTACACCACCAAAAGAAAACAGGGACATTAATTGTGATCTGGGAATGGCCAATTCCAGCTGAGGAAGACCTTCTTCACTGTTACCATAGATCCATAGGAAAACACTTGTTGTGTAGATCAATGCCTCAAGAGGCCTGCTGGGCCAGCAGAATGAGAAACATAGATCAAATAAATACAAGCATTTTATTGGACAATTAAATAATTTACAATGTTGGAAGCTTTTGAACTATGGGCTGATTCATACAACCATTGAAATGCATAGCCGTTTGGGGGAAATGCTAGCATATGAAGGGTAATCCGCTGTGGTGTTCCAAAGGTTAAAATGTAACTATTAAATTCAACCCCTAGAGGCACATTTCAGAGGAATATTATTGTGGGATATTGGGTTAGTCTTTTGCAGCAAAAACCACAAAATCTCTTGTGCCACCCTAAACCTAACAAATATATTGTGGCATACGCCTCTGCAGGCCAGAAACCATGCATTGTGAGGTGAAAGATATAGCATTTCCCCCGTGACTGCTATCCATAATGTAAATTGGCTTGATTTTAGTGCACACTGAATTGTGATCTAGGTACTTGGAGCAATCCACTGGACTTGGTTTCCCAGATTTCATGCAATTCCTTCCTCCCTCCCTCCCTCCCTCCCTCCTTCTAGCAAATGCCTTGCTTAGGTACCCTTCTCATTTTCTTTTTAGAGACTGGGGGGGGGGCATGGTGCACACATGCTCTCCCACTTCAGGTGATAGGAGAGCTTGCACCAATCCTGTGTCCACCCACAGTGAGCACCTGGACAGCAAACTGAGCAGTAAGTACAGAGGTCTACTTGGCCATAGGCCTCCTCCACACGGGGCGTTTAATGAGCCTTGAAGGCTCATTATAAATTTTACCTACACACGAGCGGAGCGCAAAACGGGCGTACAGGCGCGTTATCTCCCCGATAATGCGCATTTTCGAACGCGCGTTAAATAGCGACTTTTATTTTGCTCCGGCCGTTAAAGCGCATTTTCGCTGTGTGAACAAGCGATTATGCGCATTAACTACCTGGAAAGCGCTTTTTGGGCATCTTTTAATGCGCTTCGCCGCTTCCCGCCGCCTCCCGTGCAGAGGGATTGTGAGTAAATGCGCCTCCGCGATAATGCGCATAATCGCGGAACCAGGCGCAAAGGCGCATTCTTGTGGAGGGGGCCATAGTCTTCCCCACTCATGTGACATATATTTAAATGATAGTAATTTTGTCTAAATATGCCTCTATGCATATAAATTAGCACATGTAACTTGGTTGCAAATCTGTGTCCTTCTCGTGTCCTCTCTTCCGGTGACCACCCTCGAGCAAGACCAGCACACCCTGCAGGGGCCATCGCTGAACGTTTCCTCCTATTCCCTTTTTCCTCCCACTTTTCTTGGAACAGGACTTTAAAAGTTTGTTAAACTGAAGGAGAGTGGACTTGACTAGCATTTTAGCATATGGATCTCGTGGGCCGCTTGAGCCTCTGGCTGGAAGAAAGACTGCAGAAGCCAGCCTGAGATTTCCCCGCAAGCCTCCCTGGCTTCTATTTCCGCTGGGTGCTTTGCAGTCTTGCCATGTCTCTCCTCTTCTGTTTAAAAATAAAATCCATCGGCATCGATCAGAGGGAGAAGCGAATAAATGAAGCAGGTAACTGAGCCATGGAGAATTGCCTTGGACTTTATGGCTCAACCTCCTCTCCAGGACTATTAAACGGATTCCCACTCCCTCCCTTGGAAGTCCTGCTGCTACCTCCCCTCCCCTCCCCCAGGTACTCTACTACCCCACATCTTCCCGTTGTGAGAGGGACATGAAGCTCTCTGGCCATGCATCTAATTCCTAAACAAAGGGGTGCTGGGGCTCAAGTCTGCCAGGACATCACACTCTGACCTGCAAGCCCTTCCCACAGTCCTGGATGAATTCAGATTGACTGTGAGGGTCATCAGATGGGGGGAAATCAAGTTTCCTTACCATCGCTTCCCCCCCGCTTCTGTCCCACAATACTTCCTCTTTCTTTACATGGGGAAGGAAGAGGAAGTAAACAATGGCCACATGTCCCATTCAGTGGGCATTTTTATCGCTCTGTTTCTCCTGCACACAGCAGGAAATGGCAGGACGTTTCACTACAGCTGGAAAAGTCAGATTTTCCAGGTCTTTTTTGCGACAGGAAAATGAGCGGAAGGGGCGGGAAGCAGACGTTGTCATCAAAAGGACTCATGAAAAACCGTGAGTGGTCAGTAACGAGCGTGCGATAAAACACTTGTCTGATGACGTGCTGTGTGGCTACTCTAGGGGGAGGGGAAGCTACTTTTTACATGCTCAGAAGCACACTCATCTGGCCGTCATTTTTATTTAAACTTTTTCGATTGTCCAGCCACATCTTTACAGAGACATACCCAAGGGGGTGAGGGGTACAATCTGCTCTCTCTCTCCTACACACACACACACACACACACACACACGAAATTAAAAGTATCTGTAAAAATCAGTACAGAAAACAGCATTGTAAAACTAGCAGTAAAATAATCATTAAAAGCCCAGCACTAAAACGTTCCTATGCTAAAAGTCTGAGTAAACACAACAATCTTGCTCTGGCATCCAGAGTTAGTCCTACAACTGGGGAAAGTCAGGAATCTGGTTTAACAGGATAGCCAGGTGTTCTATTTTACAGAGGACAGTTCTTTATTTGAAGGCCAGCCAGTGTTTCAAGGGCTGTCCAGTTTAAAGATTTGGATTTGAAAGACTTAACAGCAGTGTAAACGGCAGTTACAATATTAATTTAAAACACTGCTTAATAATAACAATAATAATAATTCAAGATCCTAAAAGAGAAAAAAAAAACTTCATAGAGGTTTAGGTCCTCCTCCTCTTTCTTTTTCTTCTTCTTCCCACCAAATCTGCAACTGGAAAAAAAATACCCACTCTCAAATTAAAAAGCGCACACCTGTTTTCCCCCTGAAGTGTCCATTTTCCTGGACCTACATGCCTCTAGCTCCTTACCTTCACTGCTGAGATCCTTCTCTTTATACCAGGGCCCTGCCTATGTGTCGGAGTGTTGTCTCTTAAAAGTTGGCCTGACATCGTGACATCATGAAGCCCCACCCCATGAATCTCAGGCTTTGAGACAGTAGAGAGCTGACAACTTCAGACATACCTATATATCCATGCAGTTGTGGCAACAGTAGGGTGACCAGATAAAATCCAGGTCAGGGCTCATGTAACTTTAACAGTTGTAGAGAAAAGGGAATTTCTGCCAGTGTCATTTGTATGCAATTAGTTCCTGGTGAAATTCCCTCTTCATCACAACAGTTAAAGTTGTAGGGGCCCTGCCTTCTTTTGTATATGGGCACTCTAGTATAGTGCATGCACCTTTAACTGGAAGCAGATGGAAGCAGCGGCGGGCACCAGCGGGCACCAGCGGGCGCCCGCCGATCCGCCGATCTATCCGAACCAGTTCGGAACCTTTCCAGATCGGATTGGATCGGCTGATCCAGCGGTGAGATCGGAAATCAAATAATTCATCCGATTTCCCCCTGGATCGGATTCGGATCGTGGATCGGATCCGATCCAGCGGACATCCCTACTATTTGCCTACAGTAGATTAGATCACCCTTGCCTTTTGTTTAAAAAAGAAGGGTGAGTAACACCACACCAAATTATAAAAGGATAGAAGTGTAACCCAGAATAGCCAGCATCTCTCTCCCTCAGCCTCTGTGGCAGCCAATGGAGCTAGTAGCTAGGGCTGTACGCCGCCTCAGGCAGAATCCCCAGATCCAAGGGGAGGGGCGCCAATTTGGCCTGCCTCGGCCCTAATTCGGAGCAGTATCATGTTGGCCTGAGGTGGCCTGAGGCACCCCGAGGCAGACCGGCATTGAAGACTTGGGAGTGCCACGGGCTGATTTGGGCGGTCCTGGGCCTTCCCCCCACCATTGGGGGGGATCTGTGGTTGACAAGGCAACACTTATTTCCCTGATTCGAAAAGAGATTGGTGGGCACTCAGCACATCCTCTGGGTGGGTGTAGATAGTAGGCACTGATTTTCTTGGTTTGAGAACAAATTGGCAGGCACGTTGGTTGACAATAATGAAAATTGAGTTTTTTTTTTTAAAAAATATGTTTAATTAAGGCTGTAATCCTATGAATGTTCAGAGTCCCCCCTACCATTCCCAGCATGCCTCAAGCAGCCACGCTGTCCCAGGAATGCTGGGAGTTGTAAGGCATTTTCTGTCTATATATGAACAGGATTGCACCCTAAAAGACATAACTAGGCTGTATCCACGATGTTGCTGCTTTGCACTGACTTACATTCCAGTGTACCGTTGGCATCTCCCCTAAGACACCAGCTATTACAACCTGGTTGAATTGTTGTTGTTATTATTTATTTATTTATTTGTTTATTACATTTATATACCACCCCATAGCCGAAGCTCTCTGGGCGGTTTACAAAAATTAAAAGATGGAACACTAAAAAGACAATATACAAAATTTAAAACCATTAACATAAAACAGCTGACATTTAAAACATTTTAAACTGTTAAGCCTGGCCACAAAGTCAGTTAAAACCTCAATTTAAGCTGTTAAAATGCCTGGGAGAAAAGAAAAGTTTTGACCTGGTGCCGAAAAAATAACAGTGTAGGCGCCAGGCGGGCCTCATTGGGGAGATCATTCCATAATTGGGAGGCCACCACAGAGAAGGCCCTCTCCCTTGTTGCTGTCCTCCGAGCTTCCTTCAGAGTAGGCACCTGGAGGAGGACCTTTGATGTTGAGTGCAATGTACGGGTAGGTTCATGTCGGAAAAGGCATTCCATCAGGTATTGTGGTCCCAAACATTGTAAGGCTTTATAGGTTAAAACCAGCACCTTGAATCAGGCTCGGAAACATACAGGCAGCCAATGCTAGCCGGTCAGAATCGGTCTTATATGTTCGAACCTTCTGGTCCCTGTTACCAATCTGGCCGCTGCATTTTGCATAAACTGCAGCTTCCGAACTGTCTTCAAAGGCAGCCCCACGTAGAGTGCATTGCAGTAATCTGAAGCCAGGTTATCCCCGTCCAGATAGGGGCATAGCTGGGCCACCAGCTGAAGTTTGTAGAAGGCACTCCGTGCCATCGAGGCCACCTGAGCCTCAAGTGACAGAAATGGTTCTAGGAGAACCCCCAAGCTACGAACCTGCTCCTTCAGGGGGAGTGCAACCCCATCCAGAACAGGTTGAACACCCTGTGTTCAACATTTTATTAACATTTTATTGAAGAGGCACTTTTTTTATAACACATAAAACACCACGTCCTTTTGCCATAAAAAGGCTTTAGCATGAGAAGTTATGCAATGCTTTTAAACCTTCACATGCTAAGGAATGTCAGTTCACAAACTTGTAGAATATAAAATGAACAAGAAACAAATAACAGAGACCTGCTACCAGCTGGACCATATACTATATTAAAAATGTTTGAAGTTCAAAAGATTGTGCCATGATGCAATTATTAGCAAGTGCCATTACTCTCTATGCATACCTGAGAACAAGCTGACTTTTCACTGTGTCTTGTGAAGACTCTTGTATGATTCAAAGGTTTGCGCACTTGTTTCATCAAAGAACGTGGCCCACTAAAATGTTATCACCTCTCCTACATTTGTCAGACAAAAGATTGCTTTTCAAGACTGTAAATCAGGAGTCCAGAGCCTCTTTCAGCCTGGGGCCAAATTCTATTACAGTGAAGCTTTGGTTGGCCACATTCCAGTGGTGGGCGGGACCAAAGGCAAAAGGGGTGGGGCCAAAATACCAAATGTACCCTGTGTATTTTAATTTAAAGCTCTTACTGCCAGTGCCTAAGCCTTAGGAGAGGCAGTGCAACCTTTTAGATTGAGGGGGAAAGTGGCATAAAATGGCACCCGGGATCAGTGGTTGGGACAAAAGGGGTGGGGCAAAGCAAAGGAGGCATGGTTATTTGCGGGAAACTCAAAGGGCCAGATTGGGACCACAGGAGGGTCCAGATTTGGCTCCCGGGCTGAGTTTCTGTATGCTAACAAAGACAATGGACAGCTTCCTTCCTTTTCTAAAAGATAGGATTGAGAGCTAAATCAATCAAATGATTGTACATTGATCTCATGATTTTTTAGATGTGATTATATGGCATGGACTGCTGGATTTTTTAATTTACTTTTTCCATTTTATGGGGCTGTCACTTTCCATCTTACTCACTATCACCCTGCAGGGCTCACTTGGATGAATGCTTGAACACAGCACTTGTATACGTTTCCTAGTATATTCTGTTCTCCTCCTCTAAAGCCACCCCTTTGTCCTTCTTCAGCTTCCTTTAATTCTGACTCCTTCATGGAAAATCATGCTAAACAGAGCTGAACTGTCTCACTTCCCTGAGATGAGGACTCTCTCTCTCTCTCTCTCTCTCTCTCTCTCTCTCTCTCTGTGTGTGTGTGTGTGTGTGTGTGTATGAAATGCACACAGTGGCTTGAACAATAATAGGTCTCTTGTCAGGGATGTGTTTTCAGCCAGTTCACCCCTAATGCCCCCCACAAGCTCATCCTTTGAGTCGCAACATCACTATGGCCGTAAATCCACAGCTGCCACATTGTCTGCAACCTGCCACCACTGAGTATATCAAAGCTCATCCCAAATGCCTCTCTGGATGGAGCAGTCCTTTGCATTTGCAGAAAGAACAGGGAAAAAGGCTGTATGACAACAACAACCACAACACCTCGAATATGAATAGATCGGGTCTTGATTCAACTCTCCCTCCCCCAACCTCTTAGATCATAGTTTAATGAATCCAAAGAGAACAGGAACAACAGCTCCAGGGTCAATGCAATTAATGCAGGTGGCCTTTCAACCCTCCCTCCTCCCCGCCGTTTTCCCATATCCATCCAGAAATGTCATCATCCCTACTGTCTTGTGTCGCCATAATCTTCCTCTAGGAGGCCGACCCGCCTTAAGTGCTTCTGCAGTTCTTCTGGCTACCCCCACCCTCTGAGTTCCCCTCATTTCTTCTGTCGCCTGCTGTTTGGCTGTAATTCATGGCATGCAAGTGAAGGCGATTGCTTTCCCGCTGGCCCTTGGCTGGCTTTGTTGCACAGAAGCGCCTGCCAGTTCCTCCGGCAACATAATCAAAGCCAGCGCAAGGGAAGGCTGGAGTTATTTTTTTGCCTATTTACGACAGGTTTAATTCTGTGCCATTTCCCTTGCCCACTTCATCAATGGGTGGGTAGGAGTGACAGAGACAGACAGAGAGAGAGAGAGAGAGAGAGAGAGAGAGAGAGAGAGAGAGAGAGAGAGGCTCCCAGTGAATACTTAAGCTGCCTCTACAAGAGGCATTTAAAGCTCTTTCAAGGCGCATTAAAAAATTTACCTCTACAAGAATGGAGCGCAAATCGGGCGTAGAGGTGCGTTTTCTCTCTGATTATGCGCATTATCGAATGCGCATTAAATAGCGAGTTTTATTTTGCTCCGGCCGTTAAAGCGCATTTTGACTATGTGAACAAGCGATTCTCAGCATTAACTACTTGTAAAGCACATTTGAAACAACCGGTAGGTCACCAGTTGAGTGCTCAATTACCTCCTGCATACAAGCATTTACAATAAAGCGCTTCTGCGATTATGCGCATAATCGGCTAACCAGGCGTCAAACGGAATCCATCTAGAGGGGGCCTTAGTGACTCCAAGGCTTTAAATCTAAGACATTACCTGGGTCCTCACCACAAAGATCATTGGACTTGGAGCATCACAAAAACCTCAATTTTATGCTTACTACTGGTTTATTTGGTCCCTGCTCCATCATAATGCATACCAATCAACCTTAATGCATTGAGTAGGAGAATACTTGTTTTAACAGTGATTACTTCTTATTCTCCTCCTCCTCGTCCTCCCACCTGTCCTCTAGTGTTTTCTCACCCGCTCCTTCAGCTGCTCTTGCTCATAGTGACTTGCCAGCCTAGGTCACCATGTTTTCTTACAGTTGTCATTTCTACTCATGGACATGCATATTAATTTATTAAAAAATAGCAGCTGAAGCTACTCCAGGGGTACATCTTGACAAGGGGAAAGCACCGGGGTGTATCCACAGTGACGGCAGGTCATTTATATGATGCAGCTGCCATTGTGGAGCCATCCAGGGTTTTCTCCTGCAGCTCCGGTTTAAAATAGTTGGCTACTTACCCCAACTTTTTCTGTTTGCGGTGAGACAATGGCAGCATCTGCCGTTTGTCACCTTGATCCAGAGCTGCATCGGGGCATGTCCCAGCTGGTGCCGACCCCTGATTGGTTGTATCGCAGGATAGGACAGGGTTAGCAATAGGGATGTGCACGCCCCAAAATATCGTATTTTATCGTTATCGTAATTTCGGACCAAAACAATTATCGTCTCCGATAATATCGTAGGTGACTCGTATCGTATCATATCATATTTCCAATAATTATCGGAAATACGATATATCGTTTCTACATTTTGCCCTAGAGAGAGTTGCTTTTGAGTCAGAAAGGCCTAAAGCAACTTAATTTTCCAAGTTACAGGTACGAAACTTGGTCACAGTGCAGACTGAGTGTAGGGGGACTAGTGTACTCATGTGACATAGCTTGTTCAACGAATTGATGAGGGAGTTTGCCTCTCCTCCAAAGCAAGATTTTTAAACCAGGCGTAACGTAAGGTAGTACTACAAGCAGCCCTGCAAGGCAGGCCCAGTACGACTTACCAGTCAGACGTCGAGCCAGACGATTCCTGGGCAAAGGCGGCAGTCAGGCTGGTAGGAAGATGCAGCAAGCACAGCTGGGCAGAAGCTGGCAGCAGACTCAGGTGAGCAGAAGCTGGCAGCAGACTCAGGTGGACAGATGCAAGCAGATGCAGGCAGCAGGCACAGCTGGGCAGCAGACTCAGGTGGGCAGAAGCTGGCAGCAGACTCAGGTGGGCAGATGCAAGCAGATGCATGCAGCAGGCACAGGTGGGCAGCAGACTCAGGTGGGCAGAAGCTGGCAGCAGGTGGGCAGATGCAGGCAGCAGGCACAGCTGGGCAGCAGACTCAGGTGGGCAGAAGCTGGCAGCAGACTCAGGTGAGCAGATGCAAGCAGATGCAGGCAGCAGGCACAGGTGGGCAGCAGACTCAGGTGGGCAGAAGCTGGCAGCAGACTCAGGTGGGCAGATGCAAGCAGATGCAGGCAGCAGACACAGATGGGCAGCAGGCACAGGTGGGCAGCAGGCACAGGTGGGCAGCAGGCACAGATGGGCAGAAGCTGGCAGCAGGCTCAGGTGGGCACAGAAGATGCAGGAAGGAAGGTTCTTCTTAAGTCAGTCAATCTGTCAGGCTGAAGGCCCCAGGAAGCCAGGCTCAGGCTGCACCTGAAAAAAATAGATGAAAAACCAAGTCAATGAGTGAGTTGTTCCCTGGAGGAATCCAGAGGAAGCCCATCCCCGCTTGTGCTGCCTGCTTCACTCTCAGGCTGCACGTCCTTGATTTTAAAGGCTACCACCAGCCCTGCAAGGTGGGCCAAGTAGTCCGACTTACCATGAATCAGACAGATGTCAAGCCAAAACATGCTTCCCGGGCACAGACAGCAGTCAGGCAGTCAGACAGGCAGTCACAGGTGGGAACAGAAGATGCAGGAAGGAAAGCTCTTCTCAGTCAGTCAGTCAGTCAGTCAGAGGCCCAAGGAAGCCAGGCTCAGGAGGCTGCACCTGAAAAAAGAGATGAAAAAGAAAAACCAAGTCAATGAGTGAGTGGTTCCCTCCAGAGGAAGCCCATCCCCGCCCGTGCAGCCTGCTTCACTCAGGCAGCAAATCCTTAATTTTTTTTAAGGATACAACAACCAGCCCTGCAAGGTGAGCCAAGTAGTCCGACTTACCATGAATCAGCCAGATGTCAAGCCAACACATGCTTCCCAGGCACAGATGTCAGGCAGGCAGATGCAGGCAGCAGGCGGAGATGGGCAGATGCAGGCGGAGTGCCAGTTGCTAGCTCGATGCACAAGTATGCCATAGAACTCAGGGCTTGACCCAGAGATCCAGCTACCTTACAAAGGTGGCAAACTGGCTGGCAGATGCAGGCAGAGATGGGCAGATGCAGGTGGAGTGCCAGTTTCTAGCTCTAAGCACAAGTATGCCATAGAACTCAGGGCTTGACCCAGAGATCCAGCTACCTCACAAAGGTGGCAAACTGGCTGGCAGGCAGGCAGGCAGGCAGAAAGACAGAAAGATGAAGGCAGGACTACACCATAGTCAGTGTGAGATGCTTAGCATCCCCTCAATAGCTTATAGTAGGAGAAACAGGATACCAAGGAATCCTGCCATCAGAGTTGAGTTACTGAGTTATAAAAACAGCAAATAAAAATAAAAAAATAGGCTGACAAAACTAGAGCCTACCCGACAGGCAGGTCTCTCACTCTCCAGAGGGCTTGAGGGTGGGGTGTCCCAGCAGGAGCAGGTTCGCTTTGAGAAAGACGAGCTGCTCCACTAACTCAGCATCCAAGCGAGAGCGGTGGGGTGTCATGACGTTGCCCGCCATCGAAAACACCCGCTCGCTTGGAACACTGGTCGGCGGGCAGCTCAGTCTATCTCAGGCCACCTGAGCCAGATCTGGCCACATCTGGCTCCGCAATGACCAGTAGGCCAGGGGTTCTATGGAGATGTTCTCCTTGGCTTCCGACAGGTAACGCTGCACAGCAGTTGTAGCGTCATCCTGATGGGTGGGTTGGTTGCCTGCCTGACCAACCACTTCCTGTAGGGCATTTGCCCAGAACCCAAGGCCTTTGCTGGTCCTGCTGGGAGGGATGCTGCTTCTGCTGCTGCAGGGTCTGCTGACCCGGGAAGCCATGGCCTCCTCTTCCTCTGTCGCTGCTGCCTGCCCAAGCCTGATTTCCCTCGCAGCCCGAACTTCCTCCACTAGCAGTTCCACCCACCCCAGCCTAGAAGTGGCATCGCAGACACTGTCTTTTAGACGAGGATCACACATTGTGGCCAAGATGTAGATCTTGTCCATCATAATGGGCTCCATCCTCTTAACTAGTCCTGCCTTCAGCCTGTGAACCACTTCCCGCACATCTTGCAGGAAGTGCCTTCCAGTGATGGGATCCCTGGCCTCCAGAAAGTGCCACATCTTGGTCTGGAGATGCCTGGCCACAGGGATCACCTGGCTGAGGAGGGCGGTACTGCTGCTGAGGGTCTCTGTGGCCTCAAGGAAGGGCTTGAGGACCGTCACCAGATGGGACATGGTATCCCACTGCTGCCTGGCCAGTGGTGCCTGGATACCGATGTCCCCAACCCTGCACACTTCGTGCACAGCACGCTATTGCGCCACCATATGCTCCAGCATGAGCTAGGTGGAATTACAGCGTGTGGCAACGTCCTGAAGGAGCCGGTGCTGAGGGAGTTTGAACTCTACCTGCTTTTCCTGCAGCAAGCAACTTCCTTTGACAATGTGGTGGAAGTGTCCAGCCACCCTCCGGCAGCTGTCCAGGACATTGCGCACTGCTGGCAAGGGAGGGGGAAGGCTGCTGCTGCTTCTCCCCATGCCAAGCCCACCCCTCACTATGAGGTTTCAGATGTGGTCGATGCAGCAGACCCCATCAAAACCGCCCTCACGCACCGCCCTGACCATATTGGCTCCCCCGTCCATCACCATGTAACTGCCGGTGTGCTGATGCCCATACAGCCACCCTTCCACCATGCGGTTAATAGCCTCGGCGATCTCCACTGCCATGTGGGACTGGTCTGGTATGAAGGAGGGCCCAGCAGTAGCCCTCCTTCCCAGTCTCACAAGTGATGGGTGCTTCCTTCACTGTGGCTCCCCACCAGTGAGCCATCAGGGACAGGTAAGCGTGCGCTCCGCCCTTGCTGGACCAAATGTCCAAGGTGAAGTGCACCTTCTGTGCCTCTGCCTGGCACAGTTGACCCATCACCAACTGCCTGCATGCCCGGTACAGGGAGGGCACCACACGCCTGCTAAGGGTCGTGCGAGACGGCAGCTTATAGTATGGGACCACCATAGCCATCAGCCTCTTGAACCCTGCATTATCCACAAGGCTGAATGGATGGTCATCCAACGACACCATCTCACCGATGCAGTTGGTGAGCTGGTTGGGCATTGGAAATCTCCAACGCATGGTCCCATACCTCCTCCACCCCAGGTCTTCCATGGTGGCCTTCCGAAGACGCTTAGGGATGGGAGATGGAGAAACAGCAGGAACCTTCTGCTTGCCCTTAGTGCCACCACTAACTTGGGAGGTGCCCGCCTCTCTCCCAAGCAGGAGCGCATTGTGGTTCCTCTTGAGGTGATAGCGCATGTTGGAGGTGATGAGGTACGCCAGTTTTCTCCCCTGCTGATGGCGGCCTTGCAATGCCGACATACAGCAAAGAGGGGATCCGCAGCCACATCAAAGTGGTCCCACACCATGCTGCTCCGCTTGTGGGGTGAGCCAGTCTGCTCGTCCCCAGTGCTGCCTGGACTCTGGGGTGCCACCACAGGAGCAGGGGTAGGCCTCAAAGAGGTTAGGGAGAGTGGCGAGGGAGCCACTTCTGCCTGCTACTGCTACTGCTCCTCCTCAACCTCAACCATGGGCTGCTTCACCTCAGCGATTTCAGGGAAAAGCAGGCTCCCCCCCCACCTCAACCACTGGAGCAGGAGATGGGGGTACTCCCACTCCAAGGCCAGTGCTGCTGCCACCGGCCTCTGGAAGTGGCTCTTCAAAGAGGGCCCTGCGGGCAGACCTTTCAGGAGGTGCGGCTGGTGCCTCTGCCTGCTTAAGTGCAAAAAAGGCAGACTTGTACTTAATTTTCACGGGGGGAGAGACAGCCACCCCAGAACTGCCCCCAGCAGCAACAGCATCTCTCCTTGATGAAGAGGCAGAGCCACCTTGCCCAAGGCGCGCCTTAGAGCTGAGTTTCATATTGTGCTTGCAAAGGATTGAAATTATAGTAATAACAATCCTTTGCAAGCACACACAAACAGAGAGATAGAAAGAGAAAGAAAGAGAGATTTTTTTTGTTTTTTTGGGTTTTTTTTTATAACAGTAAAACAGGGAAGGGAACAACAACAACAACACACTCACACAGAACCCTCAGCACAGTCACGCCAACCTAACCCTTCAGTCAAACCAACAAACAGCAAACACACAAGGAACGAGACACAGAAGGGAACAGAAAGATTCAAGAGACAAAAATAGATAGAAGAATAATACTAACTAGACTCTAAATCGCCAAAATACACAGACTTCTGCCAATACACCTTTCTCCTTTTAATTCCTACTCCCAACAAAGATGGAGAACCGAAGAGTGGGGGTTTTATGCGGGGATATCCTTAGCCCTCCTCCAACATTGTGATTGGAGCCTGCTGGAATCCTTGCTGCACGAGTGGTCACTGAATCTGTCAGTCTCAGCAAGCACACCCCACCTTCTAGCTCCGTCCATGTGGTGGCAAAAGAGAAAGAACCTTATGACAAAATGATAAAAATGATAATGATCATAGGATTTTTTATTGTCTCTGATGATTATCGTAGGAAGTTGTATCATATAATTATCGTTAATCGTATGCACGATAAAGAGCGTATCGTATCGTTATCGTACATTTTAACGATACGATGCACATCCCTAGTTAGCAAGCCCTGGAGCTTTGCCTTGAAAGGAAAATAATAATAAAAAATAATTATAACATGTAGTGAGGCACTGGGTTACTGTGACACAGGGAGGGGGTGCCCAGCTGGAATATTTATTTATTTATTTATTTATTACATTTGTATACCGCCCCATAGCCGAAGCTCTCTGGGCGGTTTACATAGGATTAAAAACAATTAAAAACAATATACAAAAATTAAAACAGCAAAAACATACAACATACACACAATCTGTACATTTAAAAACCACTTCAACACTTCAAAAACTACAAAAACAAAACAAAACAAACCTTGGGGCCAAAAAGGTTGTGCACCCCTGCTCTATTGGAAGGGGTGTCCAGTCCAAGTCAGAAAGAACCCTAACAAGGGAGAGGAAGGAGGAAATTGGAAGCTGCCCATTCACACTTAACACCTGGGGGTTATAGTGTATAGGATGCCACTTTTGCTACTGATTCCCCCCGAAACCCACACCATTCCTGTGAAATGGCAATGATAGCATCACATGGCAGAAGTGAGCACGGGCTATCCAGCCAGGAAAATTTGCAGCAGCATCGCCACGTGGCAGTAATGGGCAGTAAATATTGAGTGAATGAAAACTTCCAAAAGCAGTTTTTTTTTTGTTTTCTGACAACTCTATGCAACATTGTAGCTTTGGCTGCCTCTACAAGAGGCATTTAAAGCTCTTTCAAGGCGCATTAAAAAATTTACCTCTACAAGAACGGAGCGCAAATCGGGCGTAGAGGCGCGTTTTCTCTCCGATTATGCGCATTATTGAAAGCGCGTTAAATAGCGAGTTTTAATTTGAGGCGGGAGTTAAAGCACCTTACCGCCGTGTAAACATGCGATTCTCCGCATGTCAACAGTTTAAAGCGCGTTTCCGTCGTCCAGTAATGTGCTTCGCCGCCTATCGTACAGAGGTATTAGGTGTAAATGCGCTTCTGCAAATATGCGCATAATCGGCTAACCAGGCGTAAAGCCGAATTCTTGTAGATGAGGCCTTTGAAAGCCTGTAGCTTCGCAGCTGCGCAGCTACAATTCATTGAATTTATACATTATACCTAATTGCTGTCCTTAGTTTCATTCCAGAGTTGGATTTTAATGTTGCCATGATGACCATAACTAAATACTCACCTGGGTCCCGCCCCCTGCCCTGTATTCTGTGGAGAAAGGGGATGGGTGGCTCCCCCCAAAAAGGGAGGTCCCACATCTGTGATGAAGATGGGATCTGCCCCCTAACTATGCCCACTCTCTTAATTACCATTATGGTAAGGTGGATTGTATTTCTATTTAAATGATAGTAATTATTTCTGAATTACCATCTAGACATATCAGTTAACATATGCAAGTTTTATGCAAGGCCTCTTTGGTGTGTTTTTTTCAGTGATGCATTTCCTCTTTTTTTGGCAAGGCATAAGTGGCCACCCCATCATAGACATAGACTAACCACACTATTTACATTTCCCCCTCTTGTACATGCATACCCACGTGAATAATAAATATGCCAACTGTGTATAGCACTTCATGCATTTGATGAAGTAGGCTCTAGTCCACAGAAGCTTAAGACATAATAAATTGGTTAGTATTTAAGGTGCCACACGACTTCCTTGTTTTTGCTTCAAGGGACAAGGAGCGCTACCCCTCTGGAAGTTGCTAAGATTTATATGGCGCAGAAGATTGTTCAGAATGTTTTACAGGAATGATCCTCATAAGGTTTTGAACAAGCAACCATGTAAGGTAGACTAGACAGCTTAAAGATTCCCAGGAGAGACATGCAGAAAGTAAAAGTGCTTAGGAAGGGCATTCCAGAGCCTGGATACAACCACCCAAATGACCCTATTGTAAGTAAGACATGTGTGTGTGTGTGTGTGTGTGTATGTGAGAGAGAGAGAGAGAGAGAGAGAGAGAGAGAGAGACCTTTAGATGTCATATTTTTAGGCTGACCATATGAAAAGGAGGACAGGGCTCATGTAACTTCAACAGTTGTAGAGAAAGGGGAATTTCAGCCTGCGTCATTTGTATGCAATTAGTTCCTGGTGAAATTGCCTCTTCATCACAACAGTTGAAGCTGCAGGGGCCCTGCCCTCTTTTGTATCTGGTCACTCCAGTATAGCGCCTGCAACTTTAATTGTTGTGATGAAGAGAGGATTTCACCAGGTCCTAATTGCATACAAATGATGCCAGCTGAAATTCCCTTTTCTCTGCAACTGTTAAAGTTACAGGAGCCCTGTCTTCCTTTTCATATGGTCAGCCTACATATTTTGTATGATGCATTTCTTCTTCTTTGGTAATGTGCAAGGAGCCACCCTACTTGTTGGCCTTGAGTAGGACCAACTCCATGTTTGAGGAGATGTTGGCTCTTTTGTCAGAGGACACTGGTGGGTTTACCAGAAGCTGGTGGGCAGCGGTGTTGGTGCTGTGAGCAGTGCAAAGAAGCAAGTTCTAGCTGCCATTTAAATTTTCCACAATGGCCCAGAATTGGGGGCATTGAAATGGCTGCTAGACCCAACCATCTTGTGCTTGATTATTATGATTTAAATAGGAATACAGTACATCTCACCATAGTGTGGAAGGCTGCAACCAGGTGACCTGCCTGTTCAGTGTGCTATTCAGGGGCTAACTGTTGATGGGCACCAGTCTGATGGTTCTTTATCTTTAAATCAGAATTGGACAGGGCAGCATTTCAAATAGAGGAAGCCTTCATACAGGGGATGATCCTCTAGCAGCCTTTCAAATAGAGGTTTGCCCTATGTAAAGGAGGACAGTTAGCTTCCCTATGATGTCCTCATGTCATGTACGTGCAAGAGACCTCTGTGTATGTGCTTATAATGTCCCTGAAGCCTCTAAACTGCCAGAATCCAACAGTTTCTGGTTAAGTTCACCTGCAGAGCCAGGAATGCAAAGTAAGATTCCATTCTACAAACCAGAAGTTCATTGTCTGAAACAAAACAAAACAAAACAGGCTTCTGCCAAATTAGCATGTGCCGTATAGGAGGCCCTGAAGTAATCATCAGCCCTGTGACTCAGAGCGAAGGAAATTATATGTCTTTAGGAAAAGGGAGTGCTTCTTCCATAACATCCCCCTTCTACTGTCAAGTCCACATCTACATTGACAGAGGCTCTTCTCACTTGCCACCACCAAGGATGGGTAGGCTGGCGAGTACAAGGGAAAGGGCCTTTTCAGTGGTGGCCTCGCACCTCTCGAATCAGCTTCCATCAGGGGTTCATCAGCCTCCACTTTGCAGATCTTCAGGAAGGCTCTGAAGACTCAATAGTTTTCATAGGCCTTCACAATCTGTGGGCTGCAGGTTTTATTAATCTGGTTTTATAGTGTTTTAATGTATATTTATTTATTGCCTATTTGTAGATGTGTTTTATCCTGTATGCTGCCTTGAAAGTGTTCTACCCTTAAAGGCTGCCTAAAAATAATTTAAAATAAATATAAATAAAAATCTATGGTGCAAGATTGATGCCCAGAAAGAGAGAGAAAGTGGGCAGAGTCCAGACAGCAGTTTAGAAGCTGCCTTATATCATGTCAGGCCATCAGTCCACCTTGGGATGTCAGAGAAATCCAAAATGGATTCAAGCGATTTTGGAATTCTATGAATTTTGATTCTGCAGAGGACCAAAATTTTCCAAGTTGCAGGGATTCCATGGACTTCTGGACCATTTTAACTTTCCAGAATTGTATGCAAGTTTAGTTGCATGAAAGTAGGAAATTTACTGTAAAATATGCTAGTATACATGCCTTTGATTTTTTTTTTAATCCCAGTGTTTTATACCCGTCTGGTCTCTTTTCAGCAAAATATTGCATACCCACAACAGTTAGGTAAATTGCAGAGGATGTTTTTCCATACTTTTCCAAAGGGTTGGAGTGAGTGAGTGAGTGGAATCCGGTTCCTTGAATTAGAGGATGATAGAATGAAAGATACCTAACAATTCATGGAACACACACGGAATGGATTAAACAGAATACATCTATCCCAGCTTCACCAAGCTCAATATTGTCGGTGCTGGTTGGCAGTGAGTCTCTGGAGTTTCCAGACAAGGCAGAAGTCTTCCCAGCCTTACCTGGAAATGCCATCGATTGAACTTGGGACCTTTTGCCCACAAAAGCATGTGCTCTACTACTGAGTTATGATGAGCCTTCCCAGATGAGAGAGGGGGACAGGGACTACTGTACTTCTGGAGGAATGCATTCATGGTATTGTTGCTAACCCTTGGAAAAGAGACCCTTTGGTATTCGACCTCCCCAATAAATCAAAACCCAGAAGGAATTTGCTGCAAGTCCTTGCTCACCCTACCACACCCATTCACAGCAGCCTTACAATTCTGTTGACCTGGGCATGCCTGTCCTTCCTTTCCCTTGGGCTCTTCTTCTTCAGTGCCCTTCACACCGTCTCCTTCCCTCCCTCTCTTTCTGTCATTGCCTGCGGGGGAGTCTTTGCAGCCAATTCATTGCCTTACTTGTTATTTTCTCTTTTAGTACTTAGATTTCTCAGCTGCTGGTTGCATAACCTTGTCTCGCAGATCCTCTGAGTGCCTCAGACACCTTGCCTCCCCCCCCCACATCTTGCTCTACTCCCTCACCAGGCCTCAGGCCTGGTGCAGGTCCATTGTTTTAATGTCTCACACAAGGTGCTTTGAGTGATGCTGGAAGGCAGCTCGTCATCCCATTGGGGAGCCATTCCAGAAGATTCAGCCTAAATTTCCCCTTGCTTGATTCCACCTCATTGCTTCTGCCCCCAGGATCCTGCGTCATTCCTTGCTGCAGCAGCAAAAAGGCAAAGGCAGGATTTATGGTGCCCAGGGGAGAGGCTGCCTTCCATGCCCAGCTGCAGGGGCACAGCTAGAAGAGGAGAATGCAGGTCTGCCCCACACCTGCAGATGTGTGTGCTTCATCTATGCCAGGTTGTAGGTAGGGCACCTGATTTGTATACCCATCAGGTTCTGAGAATGCAACTGCAACACTGGGAGGAAAATGTCAGGGTTTGGCACAACAAGGATGGTCATGCCCTGTGGCGCTGGCACCACTAGCAATGTGACCACTAGCACATTACACCAGAGCACCGATATATATCAATACTATTGTGTTTGGATTGGCACCATTTGACGATATAGTGCTCAAAATCATTGCCTTGTTCTGTTTGGGCCAGGCTGTGAATCTGTAGCTTGCCAAGGAAGGGAGGGGGCTAACCTTCAGAGGGAGCCATCCAGCAGTGGAGGCAGGTAACAAGGCCAGGCTCTGCAGGACCTGAGAGATTTGCCAGTGGAGGCAGGTTTTGATGTGACTAAGTCTAGAGCTCAACCCAAGCAGGACCTTTTGACTGCCGGACACTTGTCCCACAAATGAAGGTTCAGGGAGTTTAAGCGAAGCTGCTCTAATTCAGAGTTGTGCTTTACTATGCCATTTCATGGCCTCTGATAGTGTCCTTTGTACGAAACGAGGTAAGCCCTGGGATGGCAGACAGCCTTCAGCAGTGGGTGGATGAATTCAGACTGCTCTCCTCAAATATCTAAAGTGCCCTCTTCCAGTTCAGAGTCTGGATAAATCACCTCCTTCCTCTTCCTCAGATAAGTCTTCAGAGAGTTCCCCCTGTTGAGCATATCCAAGGTCTGTGAGACTTGGCAGACAATCCTGTTCACAGGAACACAACAAGCCTCCTTATACTGAGTCAGGCACTTGGTGCATCTAGCCTAGTATTGTTGACACTGGCTCTGTTCAGACGACACACTAAACCCTTCTGGTTACGGGATTTTGTTTAAGCAGCAGGGTTTAGTGTGTTGTGTGCAATGCATTTTGCTAAACCCTGGTCACTTTGTAACCACAGTCAGACCATCTTCACTAACCCTGTTCTTCAACAGGGTTAGGGGCTGTAACCCTGGTTTAAAGTGTTTTATGCGATCCCCCTGTGGTTTCTAGGCCGGGATCATAGAGCTAGGTGGCAAGAGCGGCTGTAATTGGCTAGGACGCTCTAGCCAGCAAGCTGGATCTCCACTGCTGATTCCTGTCATGCTGCTACGGCCGCACTGGCTGCCATTCTGCAACCTCGAGGCTGATTCCCACATGCTACATGCCCTTTGCAAGCCCATCTATGGGCCCTCATCTCTGAATTGCTATGATCCCTCACATATCCAAGTGAAAGGCCTTTGGAATCCCTCTCACTGGCTTGCCCTCCCCCCAGGGCCCATAAGTTTACTATTCCTACTCGTCAGTTGTCGATCAAAATGGCCGTGGGGGAAAGGGAAAGTGGGTGTCTCGATCGTAACTGCTGGCATGAGAGAGGGGTGGCAACCAGATCCTCCTTGTCAAGACACTCACCAGAAACAGCATCAAATTGGATGAAAGGAGCAGCCTGACAATGGTTTGTGGTTAACGTGTGGTTTAGGAAACTGGGAAACGGGCTGGGCTTATGATGTTGTGTGTGACAGCATTACGTGTGGTTAGTGCAAACCACAGAGAACCAGTTTCACTAACCACAGTCCCTGAAATGTCGTCTGAACAGGGCTCTGACTGGCAGTGGCTCTCCAGGGTTTCAGGTAGTTGCTTTTCTACCCCTACTTGGAGATAGGGATATATGGATTTGGATCCATCTGTATTTTGCATATTGTTTGGCCTCTTTCATTCCATTGTTCACTCATTGACGGAATTGGATTTTGCTCAATTTTCCAAAGTTGTGTTTGTGTAGGAAAGTACACACTTACACAAATATGCACTTCAAAAAATGTGCATTTATGCAAATGCACAACCCCCACCTGCATTTTCATGCATTAGCCTATGGGAGAAAATGCACATTTTTTCATTGATTTTTTTTTTCATTTTCATATTTGTCACATTTGTTTATGGTTAAATTTGCAAGCATTTCCAGTAGGGATGTGCACTGGATCGGACCCGATCCACGATCCGAGTCCGGTCCAGTGGGAAATCGGATAAATTATCCGATTTCCGATCCCGCAGCTGGATCGGCCGATCCAATCCGAACCGGTCCGAAAAAGCTCCGAACCGGTTCGGCGGATCGGCGGATCGGCGGGCGCCCACTGGCGCCCACCGCCGCTTCCATTGGCGGGCGCCAGCGGGCGCCCGCCGATGAAAGTGGACAGCGGGGGGGGGGAGGAGGGGGGCACTTACCTTCTCGGCCCGGTGGCTCCCGTCCGGCGCCGGCGCCTACTACTACTAGCAGGCTCCGCGGCCTGCTCTAGGGTGGCGCGCCGGGTGATGTCATCACCCGGCGCGCTACTCTAGAGCAGGCCGCGGAGCCTGCTGGTAGTAGTAGGCGCCGGCGCCGGACGGGAGCCACCGGGCCGGGAAGGTAAGGAGGGGGTGCGTGGAGGGGAGGAGGGGGCGCGCGGAGGGGGGAGGGGGGAGGGGGGCCCTTACCTTTCCGGCCCGGCGGCTCCCGTCCGGCGCCGGCGCCTACTATTCCCAGCAGGCTCCGCGGCCTGCTCTAGGGTGGCGCGCCGGGTGATGTCATCACCCGGCGCGCTACTCTAGAGCAGGCCGCGGAGCCTGCTGGTAGTAGTAGGCGCCGGCGCCGGACGGGAGCCGCCGGGCCGGAAAGGTAAGGAGGGGGTGCGTGGAGGGGAGGAGGGGGCGCGCGGAGGGGGGAGGGGGGCCCTTACCTTTCCGGCCCGGCGGCTCCCGTCCGGCGCCGGCGCCTACTATTCCCAGCAGGCTCCGCGGCCTGCTCTAGGATGGCGCGCCGGGTGATGTCATCACCCGGCGCGCTACTCTAGAGCAGGCCGCGGAGCCTGCTGGAAGTAGTAGGCGCCGGCGCCGGACGGGAGCCGCCGGGCCGGAAAGGTAAGGAGGGGGTGCGTGGAGGGGAGGAGGGGGCGCGCGGAGGGGGGAGGGGGGCCCTTACCTTTCCGGCCCGGCGGCTCCCGTCCGGCGCCGGCGCCTACTATTCCCAGCAGGCTCCGCGGCCTGCTCTAGGATGGCGCGCCGGGTGATGTCATCACCCGGCGCGCTACTCTAGAGCAGGCCGCGGAGCCTGCTGGAAGTAGTAGGCGCCGGCGCCGGACGGGAGCCGCCGGGCCGGAAAGGTAAGGAGGGGGTGCGTGGAGGGGAGGAGGGGGCGCGCGGAGGGGGGAGGGGGGCCCTTACCTTTCCGGCCCGGCGGCTCCCGTCCGGCGCCGGCGCCTACTATTCCCAGCAGGCTCCGCGGCCTGCTCTAGGATGGCGCGCCGGGTGATGTCATCACCCGGCGCACTACTCTAGAGCAGGCCGCGGAGCCTGCTGGAAGTAGTAGGCGCCGGCGCCGGACGGGAGCCGCCGGGCCGGAAAGGGAAGGAGGGGGTGCGTGGAGGGGAGGAGGGGGCGCGCGGAGGGGGGAGGGGGGAGGAGGGGGCGCGCGGAGGGGGGAGGGGGGAGGGGGGCCCTTACCTGCCCGGCCCGGCGGCTCCCGTCCGGCGCCGGCGCCTACTACTACCAGCAGGCTCCGCGGCCTGCTCCAGGGTGGCGCGCCGGGTGATGTCATCACCCGGCGCGCTACTCGAGAGTAGGCCGCGGAGCCCGCTGGTAGTAGCCGCCGGCGCCGGACGTGCCGAGAAGGTAAGTGGCGGGGAAGGGGGCTTACCCCCCCCCCGGAGCCGTCCGCTTCTATCCGCTGGCGCCCGCGGGCGCCAGCGGATGGAAGCAGGCGGCCCCAGGGGGGGTAGGGAGCGCGGGGGAGGGGGTTTACCTGCCGGGGCCGTCCACAGCGGACGGCCCCGGGGGGGGGGAGGGAGTTAGGCCCCCCCTTACCCACCCGCCGCCATTTTTTCCTCATAGACTTGCATTGCAATGCAAGTCTATGGGGAAAAAAATGGCGGCCGATCCAAAAATTTCCGATTTTTGGATCGGGATCGGACTCGATCCGGTCCGGGGGGCCTCCGATTTTGTCCGAACCGGTCCGGGACAAAATTGGAGGTCCCGATCCGGGTCCCGATCCGATCCGGGGGGTCCGTGCACACCCCTAATTTCCAGAAGGTTAAAAAAAAAAAGTTCTGCAAGTGACTCAGAAAAAGTCCGCATGACTTAGAAAAAGCTGGTCTACTGCAAAATCCATAGTAATCCAAACGCATTTGAATCTGTTGACAATTACCCCGCTATCCCTACCAGGATTTGCCAGGAAGTGCTGGCTCAGAGCAGAGGCAAGTGAACATGCAGACTGCAATGTGGAAGAGGAGCAGCAGCTCTAGGGAGCTCTTGTCATGGACCCTTACTGAGGTGTAGGCCCTTGGCAGGTGCTTGACCATGCCTACTTTTGATGCTCACCCTGATACCGGGAATTGAACCTGCACCCTTCTGCACACAAAGCATGTGCTCACTACTGAGCTACCCCTTACCAAGTATAGCTTTCCCAAGGGCATTATCAGAAGAGTCATTGTCAGGTAAGCCCTGAGGGTAGTACAGAAAAGGGGCATGGAGAAGACAGGCAGGATCCAAAGCAGGACCAGAGATGACATATTGAACATTCCTTATAGCAGGTTAGATGATTACAAAGCCTGCACACGCTCCTCAGCACTTACATAAAAGCCTTTGGCCTTGCCTTGGAGTCATCGCTGCTGGCACACCTAAGATATTGTAGCAAATGGGATTGCAACTGATGTGCAGCATAGCGGACAGAATTTACCCTTCCTTGCGTTCACATCTTTGGGAATCTGTACTTCACAAAGCACCTTACAGAAGAAGAGGCCCTTCCAGCTATGGAACAGCCATTCTCTATTGTTTGTCCCCAGCAGCTGGTAATCAGAGATGTAATCTCACAGAGTACGGAGGTTGCATTTTGCCATCATGGCCAATCTTCTCTGGAGCCCTGACTAGCCAACTGAGTGAGACTAAGAACTAGCCAACAGCTGTGAGTCTAAGGAGGTGCAAGAGACCCCCTAATTAGAATCAAGATCGTGCATGTTGCTCTTTTCTCTCCTCTTCCCTATATCGGGCACACCCAGATATAAAACAATCAAAGCTTCAGTGCTATACTAGAACCTTGGGAGAAGTTTATATTTTTTAAACCCTCATAAAATAGGATATTGAAAAACCCTGTTCTAACAGTGAATCCTAGGTTGCCCAGATGATGATTGCAATTTTAAAAAAAACAATTTAAAAAATCTTAATTCTTCAGCAAGGTGACCCAGATACTGAAACCTGTAAATCGCACACAGTTCTTTAATTCAAATCCTGCTTTATCCTTACTCGGAATGGCTTGGCATTTAAAACAAACAACATGATCAGGATAGTCAAGCTCAATACAAGGCATTAAAATCTTGCCTTGAAGCTACTGTGGATCCCATTCAGCTCCTCATTCTCTTCATGTTTTGGAGATAACGCTCGTGCATTCTCAAGTCTATTCCTACAACCGTAAGGACTAGAAACTTAAAAAGAAAAGCAGCAGAGATCTGCATCCAGTTAAAAATTCCATGAAGGTGATATTTTGAGGACATTTTATTAAAGTGGGTGGTGGTGGCTTCTGAGGCCCTCCCTCCCGAGAATTCACACACAGAAATCTTAAAAACGGAACCTTTCAAATTTGACACACTTGACATTAGGGATATTGCAGAAGTCCAAGAGGAGAGTGGAGTCCAGTGGACTCCGCCCTACTTGGCCTCCTGGGCCTAATCTACGCCAAGCAGGATATTGCACTATGAAAGCGGTATGAAAGCGGTATATGGCATGGGTCAGTGGGCCCCAGCAGTTGTCAGTGCACTTCAACACCACTATGAAGCAGTAGTGTGGCTCCTGCCTTTTATATACCGCTTTCATACTGCTTAGGCTGACCATATGAAAAGGAGGACAGAGCTCATGTAACTTTAACAGTTGTAGAGAAAAGGGAATTTCAGCCGGTGTCATTTGTATGCAATTAGTTCCTGGTGAAATTCCCTCTTCATCACAACAGTTAAAGTTGCAGGCACTATACTAGAGTGACCATATACAAAAGAAGGCAGGGCCCCTGCAACTTTAACTGTTGTGATGAAGAGGGAATTTCACCAGGAACGGCGCGGGGCGGGCGGGTGGCGCGGCGCGGGGTCGGTCGGTCGGCACGGGGCAGTGCGGGGTGGGCAGGCGGCGCGTGGCATGCAGGCGGGGGGGCAGACGGCGTGGCGCGGGGCGGGCGGTGCGGGGCGTGCTGGCGGCACGAGGCGGGCATGCGGGCGGGGGGTGAGTCGTGCAGCGTGGGGCGGGCGGCGCGGCGCGGCGTTGGGCGGGCGGCACGGGGCGGGCAGCGCGGGGTGGGAGGGCGGCGCGAGGCATGCGGGCGGGGGGGTGGCGCGGGGCGGGTTGTGCGAGGCATGCGGGCGGGGGGGCGGGCGGCGCGGCGCAGGGCGGGCGGCGTGAGGCAAGCGGGCAGGGGGGCGGGGGGCGTGGCACGGGGCGTGTGTGCGTGCGTGTGGCGCGAGGCGGGCGGCACGAGGCACTTACCTGCTGGGGCGTCCGCTTCCCTCCGGTGCTCGGAATCTACTGAGAAACAGGCTTCGCGGCCTGTCCCTCAGTAGCGCGCCGGGTGATGACGTCATCACCTGGCACGCGACTGAGAGACAGGCCAGGAAGCCTGTTTCTCAGTAGATTCCGAGCACCAGAGGGAAGCGGACGCCCCAGCAGGTAAGGAGCGCGAGGCGGGCGGGGTGGGTGGGCGGCGCGAGGCATGCGGGCGGGGGGTGGGTGGGCGGCGCGGGCGCGTGGTGGTGGGGTTGTTTTGGGTGGGTGGGTGGCGGGGGGGGGACCGGGATTTTGGTTCTCAAAATCTGGTCACCCTATATATCCTGCTTGGTGCAGATGAGGCCCTGGACTCTGCTCACTGAACTGCAGCCACATGCTGGACCCATTTGCCAGGCACTTGCGTGGTCCGCAAGTGTCTGATGGCTGCCTGACCCTTTGGTGAGCCATCCTGTGTAAAAATGGCAGCTTGGGGATTTCTGGGAATGCTAGGCTGACCATATGAAAAGGAGGACAGGACTCATGTAACTTTAACAGTTGTAGAGAAAAGGGAATTTCAGCCAGGGTCTTTTGTATGCAATTAGTTCCTGGTGAAATTCCCTCTTCATCACAACAGTTAAAGGTGCAGGCACTATACTAGAGTGACCATATACAAAAGAAGGCAGGGCCCCTGCACCTTTAACTGTTGTGATGAAGAGGGAATTTCACCAGGAACTAATTGCATACAAATGACACTGACTGAAATTCCCTTTTCTCTACAACTGTTAAAGTTACAGGAGCTCTGTCCTCCTTTTCATATGGTCAGCCTATGGGAATTTAATGTGTAAATGGCGGCCATAAATAGGTGTAATGTTGCAGAAATGGCCCCTTTGCAGCTGCCATTTAGACAACATTAGATTCCCAGAAATCCATGAGGTGCCATTTTTTTATGTAATGTGGCATCTCACTAGGGGAATGGGTGGCCCTGAAGGGCATGTTGGGTGCTTGGTGAGTGGGAGTTGGCAGCAGCTTAGCAAGTGAGTCTGTCCATCTCTACTTCAGATCTCCCCCTCCAGCCTTCCAATGAATAAACCAAATTCTCTTTATTTTTGAAGACTTCTTGATTGATCTACCTTTTGTGAAATAAGTATTAAATGCATTCTCTCTCTCTCTCTCTCTCTGTCTTATTCTTTCTATCAATCTATCTATCTAAAATCAGAATACCCCTTCACAGGGGACAGCTCCAATTAAAAATCTACATTATTAACCTGCGATAAAATTAATTGGATCATCATAATTCTGATTAATTATTTTGGAACCTTCTGAGTACTCTCAGCTGCTGCCGAAGCATGAATGCAGCGGCAGTGCATGATTTGACCATATTGGTAGCTTGATGCCTGCATGTGTGTATGCACCAATATGTATGCACCAATATGTATATTGTGTGTGCTTTATGTTGTTTTAAGATTATGTAAAAGAGATGTTGATGGACATGCCCATCTGAGTGGCAGGGTCTGAGATGTGCATCAAGACAAACCACTGTTCTTTGAGGTGGTATCTGCAGAAAAGTCATGCAGACTCTGATCAGATAACACACTAAGCCATGGTGGCTAAGCATTTTGAGCTGAACATTATAAGTTAGCGTGTCGTGTGAACCATTCCTAACCATGGTGACTATATAACCATGGTTTAAACACACCCACTAACCGCTTGCTGCAAAAAGGTTAGCAGCCTAACTATAGCTCAGTGTGTTATCTGAACAGGCATGCATAATCATAGTGTGTATCTACAGAAAGCATATCAAAAGGCTAAGGATGGAGGGATCTGTCCATTTGAGTTTCTTTCATTCTCACTTTTCCAATCTTAAATTTGACTTATACCAAATTTTGAGGGTTTTCTTTAAAGTTGGGATGAAAAATTGTACACATTTATGTGCACATTCTCCTGTTACGTGCATTTTGTACAGTTTTGCCCCATATACACTTTCTTTTGCAAGCCATTTTCCTTCATTTGCACTACTACTATATGCATTTGTATTTGCACTTTCCCCTATCGCTCGATTGGAGTCCACCAGGAGAAGAGCCTTCAGTGTGGTGGCCCCCTTCCTATGAAATTTCCTGCCTGGAGATCAAGCAAATGCCAGTGTTGTATTGCTTCCAGTGCCTCCTTAAAACATTGTTGTTTCAGGAAGCTTTCCCTGAATGACTGGCCATGGGAGGGTTTTAGCTGAGTGTACCCCCTTGTAATGTTTTGTTGTTGTTGTTGTTGTATATCAGCGAATGATGTGGTCTCGGATCAACGTTGTGGTGGGACAAAATACCTGTACTCTATCCCATGGCAGTGGTCTCTGCTGGTGGGCCTCCCATCACATGGGGAACAACGCTGGTTCCTCCTTCACTTCTGAACACAGATCCAAGTTCATGGGTTTTCAGGCTATAAATGTGTGTGTGTATAGATGTGCCGTGAATGGATGGCAGAGCAACAGCAAAGACAGTGGGATTTAAATGCGGGATTAAATTAGTGAAATTTGGCAGTGGCATTAAATCTCCCTCCCTCTCCCTCTCCCCCCCCCCCCCCCGTGTAGATGTACCATGAATGGATGGCAGGGTGAAAGGCAGTGAGATTTTGCCCAGTACTGCCAAGTGCTTTGTGGTGAAATGGTGCCCGGGGATAATGCAGAGGAGGCCTTAATCGGTTGCTTCCATTTCGCCTCTCTTTCCGATTGCAACGGCAGCCAGCAACTGGGTTGGTGAGCCTTGTGCCACAGCCTGCCCTTCCCCATTAAACCAGTTGGCTTCCCAGTCTGCCTCCTCTAAGGTGGCCCTGTTTTCAACCCTTCTCCTCCCGCTGTACCTCCTCGCCCGCCTCTTTTCTGTGAGTCAACACCTGCGCCGGCACCCGGAGAACACATTAGCAGTCGGTTTGGATCGCCGGCAATAAAGCGGTTAACGGGGGTGGTAAATCTGGGCCTGTAAAACCGGGGAGATGTCAGACGAGTCATCTCCCATCAATCTGGGTGTCATCTGATAGAGGAGAAATGGGTGATAAAAAGAAGCATTTTCGGAAATTATGTAGAATATTCCATTTGTGGAGTACTGCAGTGGGGGCCGGAGCAGAATTTTAATCAGGGGGACTGCAGTGATGGACTGCAGTGTGTCTGCCGTTATAGTGTCAGCATCAATCATCCCAGCACAAAGGCGTGCACTTCGCACACTCGCTCCCAGCCGCTTGGGCTGCCAGAAGCTGCAGGAAGATTTGAGCGAGGAAACTAGAAGTGTGTGTGTATGTGGGGGAGGGGAGGGGGAGGGAGAGGAAGAGAAATGGACCTATTGGAATTCTCATGATTTGATCTGCCTTTGGCAGGTAGCCAGAAGCAATAAAGCAGAGGTGTAAAACCTCAGGCCCAGGCGCCAAATCCAGCCCTTGGTTGATCCTAATTGAGGCCACACCCCCATTCCCCATGCCCCACCTCCTTTCCCCTGACCATCAACCATTTCCCGGGTTTTGTGTAGGCTGACCATATGAAAAGGAGGACAGGGCTCATGTAACTTTAACAGTTGTAGAAAAAAGGGAATTTCAGCCAGTGACATTTGTATGCAATTAGTTCCTGGTGAAATTCCCTCTTTATCACAACAGTTAAAGTTGCAGGCACTATACTAGAGTGACCATATACAAAAGAAGGCAGGGCCCCTGCAACTTTAACTGTTGTGATGAAGAGGGAATTTCACCAGGAACTAGTTGCATACAAATGACACTGGCTGAAATTCCCTTTTCTCTACAACTGTTAAAGTTACATGAGCCCTGTCCTCCTTTTCATATGGTCAGCCTAGTTTTGTGAGCCTTTTCTCCCGTTTGGAAATGTTGAATTGGCAGGAAGAATATCAAGCTGCAATATGGTGGTGTGTATGGTGGTTTGGCCCTGCCCCTTCCCCCTTGGAATGCAGACCCTAAGAGCTTCTCCAAGACGGAATTCTGCCCTTGGGCTGAAAGGGTTTTGACAACCCTGCAATACAGGAAGGATTCAAGGGTTCCTGAATTGTTAACAGTTGTGTAGAGGAGAGCAGCACTGTGGGGTAGTGGTTAGAGCAGTCTTTTCCAACTTGCTCTCCTCCAAGTGTGCCGAACTACAACTCCCGTCATCCCAAGCTAGCATGGCCATAGGCCAACACATCTGGCCAGGTGTAGTTTGGGGGAGCCTGGATTAGAGTGTAGGATTAGGAGTGAGAAGAACCTGGATTAAATCTCTGGTCAGCCATGAAGCTTATTTGGTGATACTGGGCCAGGCACTCTATCTCAGCCTAATCTACCTCACAGGGTTGATGGGAGGATAATTGAGGGGGGATTTATGTTGCCTTGATCTCCTTTGGGGTGAAAGAGGATATAAATGGAATAAATAAATAAGTAAAGAAAGAAAACCCTTTGACAGGTGCAATTTGTCATGGTGCCCAAAGAGAAAACTGCCACTAGCCAAATCTCTCCCTTCTTTGCAAAGATTAAAGGTGCAGGAGCACTGCCCTCAATTACAACTTCTCTGTTCGTACAAAAGCTGCTTTATACTGAATCAGACTACTGGCCCATCTACCTCGGTTCTGTCTACACTGACTGGCAGCTGCTTTCCAGGGTTTCAGGCAGGATAAGTCTTTCCTAGCCTCACAAAGAGATGCCAGGGTTTGAACCTGGGACCTTCTTTATGCAAGGCATGTGCTCCACCCAGGCCCAACCCAAAGCAGGTCACCACCTGAAATGGGGACCCGCTCCCTTGCCACCTCCCTCCCTCCTGATTTGCCTGCTCACCCATCCACTTGCTTGCTTACATTTCTTGCATATGTGCACGCGCCTCAACAGCCTGCTCGCTCTCCAGCCAGTTGGGTTAGTTTTCTTTGGTGCGTATGCCTGCCTGCCTCCCCAGCATGCTGCCTGTACAGTGTTTCGCCTTTAGGATCCGTGCGGCGTCTGCGCATCGGGCAAAGTTTTGCAAGAGATCCTGGAACTTCTGGGACCTTTTGCCATACTTTGCCTGGCCTCGTGCAGGCGCTGCTCGGCTCCTGAAGGTAGAAACACCATACGGGCAGTGTGATGGGGAAATGTGTGTGTGGACACATGCGAAGTAAAGTAAGTCAGCCAGCTGGCAGCAAGTCAGGCAAGGCCAGCTGGGTTGGGAGGTGCATGAGGGGAGGCATGGCATGGTGCATGAAGGAGCAAGCAAGAAGTGAGCATGCAGATTGTGCCTGAAGCTACCTATAGCGCTAACCATAGCACTCTAGATAGCACAGTAGGGAATTGGATAAACCCATCTCCAAATAGGGAGATGACCAGGAGGGTGGCCAGAGGTATATAGTTGCTGCATAAAAAGGTGGCCTCATTTCTACCCTTTTAACTATCGGGGCTTGAAGGAAGCAACTTTTTGAATAGTGTTGCTATTGGCAGGCTCTTGCTTGAGGGCCTTGGGTAGCTGGAGGCTACTTGCTGTGATATAGCTATACTTGGGACCCAAATATCTAAAGGAGCATCTCTTCCTAGATCAGCCTGCCCAAGCTTTAATGTCATCAAGGGAGGCTGTTCTCCATGTACCTTATATGATGACAAGGAAGGGAGCTCTTCTCTGTTGTGGTGCTCCAATTATGGGACACTCCCTCCATGGAGGTGTGCCTGGCGCCAGGTCTAAATACATTTGTTATCCAGGAATGTTAAGCTGGCTTATTTTACACCGGTTGATGTGTGCTATCTATTTTATATAATTCCTGCCTTTTACTGTTCTAGCTGTTATTGGGTTTTATTGGATTTTAATTGCATACTGTATTCATTTTTAAAATAATGTTTTGTATACCAGCCTGTATCATAAGATGAAGGGCATTATAAAAATATTTTTATATGCAACTTTGCTCAATGTTTTTGCAAGCAATTTCCCCAATTACATATTTTTGTGTGTACTTTCCCCCAGTGTATACATGTTTGCATGCAGTTTTTGATTGGAGAACTCCATTGCAAAATTCAGAGAAGTTCGAATTCTGAAGTATAACTGAGTTTCGGTTTGCATAAAGGTTCGAAAGCACAAAATTAGGTATATTCTCATTGAATTGCGAACCAAATAAATTTCTCCACACCCTCAGTTCTCTGGAACTGATTTGAATGATGTATTATCTGTTGAATAGTCATAGACTTGCATGGGAACCAAATTATTAGGGGTGTGCATCGGATCGGATCCGATCCACGATCCGAATCCGATCCGACCCAAAATCGGGAAAATCCGATCCGATCCGATCCGATCCGGACAACCTCCGATCCGATCCGATCCGATGAGGTCCGATCCGGATCGGACGCCATTTTGAATGCTTTTTCCCATAGCCAAGTATTGTTTTACAAAAACGCCTATAACTTTTTCATTTTTAAAGATAGAAGGATGAAACTTGGGCACATTGTAGACTGGTTAGGGGTAGTTATCTGTGAGAAATTTCAGAAAGATTGGTGCATGCATTTTGTGGCAATTAATTTTTTAATAAATACCCAGGAATGCCTATAACTTTGTCATTTTTAAAGTTACACACATGAAACTTTGCAACATTGTAGGGGGTACCTTGGGACCTATGTGTGTGAAATTTCAGAAACGTAGGTGCTTGTCTTGTGTGGCAATTAATTTTTAGAAAAATGGGTAGTAGTGGGGTAAATACAGTTACGCCTCCCATTTTTTTATTTTTGAAGATACAAACAGGAAACTTGGGCACATTACAGGTACCACTTGCCTTGATATGTGTGTGAAATTTCAGAAACATTGGAGCTTTCCTTGTGTGGCAATTAATTTTTGAAACAATGAGGAAAGAAACACCTATAACTTTGTCATTTTTAAAGTTACACACATGAAACTTTGCCACATTGTAGGTGGTACCTTGGGACCCATGTGTGTGAAATTTCGGAAACGTAGGTGCTTGCCTTGTGTGGCAATTAATTTTTTAATAAATACCCAGGAATGCCTATAACTTTGTCATTTTTAAAGTTACACACATGAAACTTTGCCACATTGTAGGCGGTACCTTGGGACCTATGTGTGTGAAATTTCGGAAACGTAGGTGCTTGCCTTGTGTGGCAATTAATTTTAGAAAAATGGGTAGTGGTGGGGTAAATACAGTTACGCCTCCCACTTTTTTATTTTTGAAGATACAAACAGGAAACATGGGCACATTACAGGTACCACTTGGCTTGATATGTGTGTAAAATTTCAGACAGCTGGGTCCAGGCATGTGGTGGCAAGGTATTTTTGAAACAATGAGGAAAGAAACGCCTATAACTTTTTTATTTTAAAAGTTAGAAGTCTGAACATTGCTCACTTTGTAGATGGGTTAGGGGTAGATATGTGTCAGAAATTTCAGAATGATAGGTCCAGGCATTTGATGGCTATGGAATTTTTAAATTACATGTTTCAAAAAAATTTCTACAGAGGCCAGGTCTTCCCCTCCCGCTTCCCGCGAAGAAAAGGAAACACTCTCTCGTCTCGATCCCTTTGAAGTTGCTAGTAGTATCCATTACAGGGCTCGTGTTTCCTTTCCTCCTTTCACTTTTCAAGCAGAACGGCTGAGCCTAGCTGAGTTTTGCAGCCATGCGTGCAAGGAAGGATCACTCTGGTCTCGATCCCTTTGATCCTTGGTAGTATCCATTACAGGGCTCGTGTCTGCTTGAGTACAAAGTGAAAGCAGACACGAGCCCTGTAATGGATACTACCAAGGATCAAAGGGATCGAGACCAGAGTGATCCTTCCTTGCACGCATGGCTGCAAAACTCAGCTAGGCTCAGCCGTTCTGCTTGAAAAGTGAAAGGAGGAAAGGAAACACGAGCCCTGTAATGGATACTACTAGCAACTTCAAAGGGATCGAGACGAGAGAGTGTTTCCTTTTCTTCGCGGGAAGCGGGAGGGGAAGACCTGGCCTCTGTAGAAATTTTTTTGAAACATGTAATTTAAAAATTCCATAGCCATCAAATGCCTGGACCTATCATTCTGAAATTTCTGACACATATCTACCCCTAACCCATCTACAAAGTGAGCAATGTTCAGACTTCTAACTTTTAAAATAAAAAAGTTATAGGCGTTTCTTTCCTCATTGTTTCAAAAATACCTTGCCACCACATGCCTGGACCCAGCTGTCTGAAATTTTACACACATATCAAGCCAAGTGGTACCTGTAATGTGCCCATGTTTCCTGTTTGTATCTTCAAAAATAAAAAAGTGGGAGGCGTAACTGTATTTACCCCACCACTACCCATTTTTCTAAAATTAATTGCCACACAAGGCAAGCACCTACGTTTCCGAAATTTCACACACATAGGTCCCAAGGTACCGCCTACAATGTGGCAAAGTTTCATGTGTGTAACTTTAAAAATGACAAAGTTATAGGCATTCCTGGGTATTTATTAAAAAATTAATTGCCACACAAGGCAAGCACCTACGTTTCCGAAATTTCACACACATGGGTCCCAAGGTACCCCCTACAATTTTGCAAAGTTTCATGTGTGTAACTTTAAAAATGACAAAGTTATAGGCATTCCTGGGTATTTATTAAAAAATTAATTGCCACAAAATGCATGCACCAATCTTTCTGAAATTTCTCACAGATAACTACCCCTAACCAGTCTACAATGTGCCCAAGTTTCATCCTTCTATCTTTAAAAATGAAAAAGTTATAGGCGTTTTTGTAAAACAATACTTGGCTATGGGAAAAAGCATTCAAAATGGCGTCCGATCCGGATCGGACATCTGGTCCGATCCGATCCGACCAGCCTCCGATCCGATCCGATCCGATCCGACCCCCCAGGTCCGATTCCGATCCGCTATCCGATCCGATCCGGGGGGTCAGTGCACATCCCTACAAATTATCCATAATAAAGCTTATATAGGCCACTGCTTCCTGCCCCAGGTTCTTGCTCTTTTAAACAGACTTATTTATTTGTTTAGCTAGCTTGTGCCATCAGTGGGCATGGTACTTTACAGAGAAAGAGGACAGGTCCCTGCCTCAGTGAGTATACAGTCTACAACCTTTTCCACATAAAGCATTTATTGTGCTCCCACCATTCCCTATTTACAGTTTACAGCTTCTTTAGACAATGATGTGACCTTCCAGTTTGGCTTCTGCTTTTTTAAAAAAAAAAACAGCATCGTCAGTGAGTTTTTTTTTAGAGCAAGGCAAATGCAGGATTATTTCTGAAAGTGAAAGAAGATGCCTTTTCCACTTGTGTATTTGCACTTCTCTGCTATACCACAGAACTACCTAGAGGTTATGTATTGAAAAGCAGGAAACTCCACAGGGGAAATAGCAGAGGCAGAAGGGAGAAGTGGAGACAGGGGTAAACAGGGAAGCAATACGCAATGGTTTCCGTTCTGCATCTTCCCATATTATCCTGCCCATGCCTGGAGATCATCATTTGAGGTGCTGCTCCAAGTGTCCCCAAATATTTGACTATGGGGTATTATAGAAACATAATAAATCAAATAAATTAAATAAATTTAGTGGGTGTCTACTCGTGAATAGGGCTTTTAAGTGGTGGCCCCCAAATTGTGGATTCCCCCTTCCCCTAGAAAGGTCTGCCTGGTGCCTACTTTGTTGATGTTTTTGGTGACCTTTTTTTTCCCTTCCATGCCTTTTAGAAGAATTTTTAACTGTCACTTATTTTATTTTTAATGATATGTTTGATACTGCATTTTAAAATATTTGTTCCTGATGTTTTAGCTGGTGGGGCACTTGTCTCTTGTTTTAAAATTATTTAAAATTAGTGCTGCTGCTCTTAAAACTTCAACAATATCAACAATGCTAATTCTACAACTAATAATAATAATTACACATGTGTAGGTTTGGGAACAGGCTTTGTGACAGTAGCCTGTGAACCAGGGAGTTTATGTATGTATGTATTTATTTTAAAAATTTATATCCCACCTTTTTCCTTCAAGGAACTCAAGGCAGAATACATAATCCTCCTCCTCTCCATTTTATCCTCACAACAACAGGTAGGTTAGTCTTTGTGCTAAAGGCCTCATGGAAAAGGTAAGTTTTGTGGGAGTGTTCACTGCAGCAAAGGTAATCCATAATATCACCTGTAGGCAACTAAAGAACCAGGAAAACGCTTAGAGATTTTATTATATTAACCATTATATAAATATTATTAATAAATAAATAAACAATATATAGTAGGGATGTGTATCGTATCGTTCCGATGTCTGATAACGATCCGATAAGATAGTTATCAGACATCTGATTAATGATAACGATACATTTCTAAGGAGGCCCTATCTGATCGGATCCGAAATCCATATGTCCGATACCTATCGGACATATCGGATTATTGGACTGCCAGTTTAGGGACGGCCCTCCCTTCCCCCCCACTCGCGCTCCTTACCTGAGACCTTCCCTGCTGCCATCCACTGCCGTCCGCTGCTTTCGGACTACATCACCCGGAGCATCGTCGATTTACTGAGAACTAGGCTGCAAAGCCTAGTTCTCAGTAATCCGGAAGCAGCAAGGGGCAGCGGATGGCAGCGGGGAAGGCCACAGGTGAAACCCCCGGGGACCCCTCCCTCTCTCCCACCCCCCTCACTCGCACTCCTTACCTGCGGCCTTCCCCCCACTGCCGCCGGTCCGTAGTACTGCTAAACAGGCTTTGTGGCCTGTTCATCAGTACAGAGAGGGGGCGAGTGCCTCTCTGTACTGATGAACAGGCAGCAAAGCCTGTTTAGCAGTACACGGACCGGAGGCAGCAGCAGGGAAGGCCGCAGGTAAGCGGGGACCCCTGGGGACCCCTCCTTCCCTTCCCCCCACTCATGCTCCTTACCTGCGGTCTTCCCCGCCACAGTCCTGTACTACTGCTATACAGGCTTTCCAGCCTGTTCGTCAGTACAGAGCTGCGGAGAGTGATGACGACATCACTTGGCGCGGTTCTCTACTGACGAACAGGCTGGAAAGCCTGTTTAGCAGTAGTACGGGGAGGCGGCGGTGGCAACGGCAATGGAGGCGGTGGTAGCGGGGGAGGTAAGGAGAGCGAGTGGGGGGAGGGGAGGAGTGCCAGCCCAGTGTTTTTCCCCATAGACTTGCATTGGGGGAAAGCTTTCTTTCCCCCAATGCAAACCTATTGGCAAAAACACCGTAATTGGATCGGAACTTCCGATATTTATCAGATTTCGGATCCGATCAAATCCGGGTACCCCCCAATATGATCGGATCCGAAATTTTTTTATATTGGAATTTCCAATGACGATACGATACGATAATTTCGGCCGTGCACATCCCTAATATATAGCCACACACTGCACTTTTGTAGGGTGACCATATGAAAAAGAGGGCAGGGCTCCTGTATCTTTAATAGTTGTATAGAAAAGGAAATTTTAGCAGGTGTCGTTTGTATGCATGCAGCACCTGGTGAAATTCCCTCTTCATCATAACAGTTAAAGCTGCAGGAGCCCTGCCCTCTTTTGTATCTGGTCACTCTAGCATAGCTCCTGCAGCTTTAACTGTTGTGATGAAGAGGGAATTTCCAGGTGCTGCATGCATACAAAAGATACCTGCAGAAAATCCCTTTTCAATACAACTATTAAAGATACAGGAGCCCTGTCCTCCTTTCCATATGGTCCCCCGAAAGACTATTGTGCTGCTTGATCAACGTTCATACCCTTTTGAGCCTCTTGTCTCTTGGCAGCCACCTGCCCATGCCGACCCCTGACACTAGGCCTGATATGCTCAGGTTTCTTTTTTTTATGTAGAAAACATTAGTTGTGAACATTTCTGTGTTTCAGCATTTTGTACAATTCCCTCAATTGTCCTTTGGTCTATTTGGTGGTGGTAGTAGTGGGATGCGACGCCGACCTGGTGCCGTGAAGACATCTCCCAGATGTCAGGGAGAAGGATTCTAACTTAGCTTTCTCCATGAGATGCCATATTGTTTGTTTGCTTTATTTATTGAATGGCAGTGTCATCTGAGTGTCCCTCCTGCAGTCCAATGTTTTACAGCTCAGATAAAAGCTTACCAGTTCAGCCAGAACCTAGGCTAAGGTAGGGTGACCAGATAAAATCCAGGTCAGAGCTCATGTAACTTTAACAGTTGTAGAGAAAAGGGAATTTCAGCCAGTGTCATTTGTATGCAATTAGTTCCTGGTGAAATTCCCTCTTCATCACAACAGTTAAAGTTGCAGGGGCCCTGCCTTCTTTTGTATATGGTCACTCTAGTATAGTGCCTGCACCTTTAACTGTTGTGATGAAGAGGGAATTTCACCAGGAACTAATTGCATACAAATGACACTGGCTGAAATTCCCTTTTCTCTACAACTGTTAAAGTTACATGAGCCCTGACCTGGATTTTATCTGGTCAGCCTAGGCTAAGGTGTGTGTGTGTATGTGCACGCGCACATATTTGTGTGTCTGTGTGTGTGTCCTTAGGGATCTGAGTGATGTTGTCTTGGCCTATTGAATGCTGCTTCCATTTCATGTGTGGATGTATTACATTCTACTGTGAAGATGTAGTTTTGAAATGCAATTTGGGTTTCATGCACATGTAGTTTTGCAATTTGCAATTTGGGAGAGTATGTTTGGGTTAGAGCCCCCTGCTTTAGAGGCTGAAAGAGCCATTTGGGGAGGGCTGGATTAACAATTGGTTTATGTACTCTTCAGAGCAGGGCCCCAGCCAAACAGCTGTCCCTTATGTAGTAAAACTACCCAGTTGCTTTCTGTGGTCAAGGCTGCATTCATATCATCCTTAAAAAAATAACAACAATCACTCATATCTCAGAAAACAGCAACTGTTCTCTCATCGTATGATAGAATTGAAAAGGGGCCATGTTCCTTGGCAGTGCTGAATATAGAGAAATGTCAAATGTCAAAAGGACCAGGATGTTCAGGTATGGTATGCATAGAAAAGAGCCTTCTTCTATTACTACAAATTTATATTGGTGTAAAGTCACTTTAATGACGTAACCCCTCAAAGAATGTTGTGAACTGTAGATAGGTAAGATATTAAGAATTCCCCCCCATCCTCCACAAACCATGGTTCCCCAGTTTTCCTGGGAAGTGACTGTTGAACCAGCTTATGTTTGCAGTGTGGTTATATCCTGAATGTCCTTATAGTGCTACAATGTAAAGAGGAAAGATGAAAACTTGTGCAGAAGCAATTTCTAAAACCAACCTAGGTCCTAGATGCTTTTTTTCTGACATTTGCAAATTTTGGATGCTTAATGATCCTCATGCAATCACTTGTGGAAAGAGGTGGGGCTTCTGAAAGCCCCACAGCCTACTTAATTGTGTGGACCAGGCACTATGAACCACAGCCTCCACATTTGTTCCCCCCCCCCCCATTTTTTTAAAATTACGAGGCCCAGCATTGGGCAAAAGGCGGGATACAATTACAAATAATAATAATAATAATAATAATGAATTTCTTTATTTATTGCATATTTGTCCCGCCTTTTTTCCTCCAAGGAACCTAACATGACATAATGATCTTCCTCCTCCTCTCCACTTTACCCTCACAGCAACAACAACCCTGTGAGGTAGGTATGGCTGAGAGCCTGTGATTGGCCCAAAGTCACCCAGTGAGCTTCCTTGATTGAGTGGAGACTAGAACCCAGATCTCCCAACTCCTAGTCTAACACTCTAACCACTACACCACACTGCCACATTGTGTCAACCACATGCCCATGCCCAGAGAACTTTAGTTATCTGACAGTGTTAAAATGTAGTAAATAAAAATGAAATAATGTGGAAGAAGCACTGGTTCATATAAATGGTGCCTCCCCTGATGGCTCACGAATCCCATCCCCTGCCACATCTTTTCACACAGCGCATACGTAAACTATGGGATTCATTACCACAAGACATAATGATGGACACCAATTTGGATGGTTTAAAATGGGGGGGGGGGTTGGATAAATTCCTGGAGAAGGCTATCAATGGCTACTGGTCCTGATGGCTATGGACTACTTCCAGTATCAGAGGCAGTAAGCTTATATACACCAGTTGCTGGGGAACATGGGTGGGAGGGTGCTGTTGCATTATGTCCTTCTTAGGGGTTTCCCATGGCACCTGGTTGGCCACTGTGTGAACAGAATGCTGGACTAGATGGACCCTTGGTTCGTATCTCCCTATTTTCTTATCTGCAGCAAGGGTATGCAACCCCACAGGAGCTTAGATGGGGGCGGGGGGTGGTAGCTGCTGGGTGTCTGAACTAGGCTTTAGTAGGACTTTCCATTATAGTAATTTAAAATGTCTTGTCCTGTCTTCAGTGTGGAAGGCAAACAAGTATTCCCCTCTTTTTCTAAAACCTTTGAAAATTGCTCAGCATAGAATTCTTCAAGGGCTGGGCTGAAACTCCCCCTCTAATTTCCCTAAAATACACCCCTGTTCCCTACAAAAACAGAGGCCCAACATTTTATTGATTTTTTGGGACGAAGTGGGGGTGGGTGGGAGATAAATTTTACTGATTTTCTTTTCTTTTTTTGGAGGGAGTTGTTCCTCCCATAACCTTACACGGTGGCTGAAGGTTTTCCATTTCGCCCTTGCCTTTACAACTTCCTTTAAAAGCACTGCCCAATTCACAGGGGCTCAAGACTCCCTCGAATCCTGTGCTGGTCTCAAGGCATTCCCGGAAGATTGGGCAGGGCCACCTCCAGGTTTTGGAGGTGCCCTTGGGCAAGACACTCTCCATGGGCCACCTCCCTCAGTGAGCCTACCTTCTCAGTGCTGTGGTCAAGAGCTCCTCTTGCTTCTCATCTTTCTCATCATTGTTTCACTTGCATGGTTGGAAGGCAGAGAGCCAGGGAGCGAGTAGGCTGTGGCTTCTGTTGCTCCTCCTCACCACCACCATTGTCTGGGCCAGAGCAAGAGGCAGGTGAGTAAGCAGGTTACAATGGCGAAGGTGAGGAGCAAGTCCAGAGGGCTCTTGTCTGTGGGCCCCTGCTGGTGTGTGTGTCTTCAGCAGAGTGTGGGGCCAAGCCAGCGGGAAGCAGCAGAGAGTGTGTTTTGCTGCTGTGTGTTGTGCAGTTGTTTTTGTATGTCAAGTGGGAAAAAAGCAAGAAATAAACAGAAAAGTCTTGGCTACCTCACCGGGTTAAGTAAGGTAATCAGCAACCCCCAAATGTCAGATAATTTCCCCCTCTCATGATCTTATGGGTGAGGGTCGTTTTGGTCCCAATGCCTCATCTTTCGAAAATGAAACTTAACATTTGGGTTGTATTCTACAACCATATTCACCATGTTCCTGGGGCCATCCAGAAATGTAGTCCCGATGATAAGCAGATGAAGCTCCCATTTGTTCACCACCAGCACAGAAAGATATAGAATGTCTTTTTCAAAATGGTGCCAGGCTACATACTGCCCTGCGAAGAAATGTCAGTATTGTGAGTTGGAAGGAAAGAAGATGGACTGTGTGGGCTGTGCATGGTGAGAGTTGTAGTCGAATACTTCTGGAGGGCGTCAGGTTGGGGACGGCTGCTCTAGAATCATGAGAAAGGGACAATAAACTTTTCTCTGTCTATTTTCTCAGTACCACGAGTAATATTCTAAGCCTCCATCATGTCCCCCACCCTGTATCACTTTTTCCTAAACCTAGAAACCCAAATGTTCTAGCAGTTTCTGATAGGGAAGCTGCACCAGGCCCACAATAATTTTGGTAACCATTTTCCAACTATGCAGAATTCTTTTTTGGGGTGTCCAGAACTCAAGGCAGAATTCCAAGGGTGGCCATGCCATAAATTGATATAAGGGCATCACAATACTATCAGCTTTATTTTACTTTTTCAGAATTTTGTTATATTCTCCCTTCATTACAAAAATAAAGATTAAAGGCGTAATCTGATGCATGTTTAGACAGAAAGAAGTCCTACAACTCCCAGCATTCCCTAATCAGCACAGCTCGCTGGGGAATGCTGGGAGTTCTAGGACTTTTTGTGCCTAAATACGCATGAAATTGCAGCCTACCCACGCCTCCCCCCCCATGGCCTTGGTACAATTGGGGTAAATTCTGAATCACCAGCTACCCACTGGTATTCCTTTTGAGCAGAGATTCCCAAGTTGGCTTTTGAGTAGCACTGGGACTAGAGTAGGGATGAATGAGATTTTCATTTCCATTCAGTTTTGATGAGAATTTAACAGTCACAAAGTTCTCCATGTTCAGGATTACAAGAACTTTTGACCGTGAGAGACACTGACAGATTTGTCCATCCAGGCCCGGGGCTTGGGTACTTAGCTCTTAAAAGTCTGAGTTTGGATCCCTGTGTGTCCAACCAGGCTAGTGCAGAATTACAGTCACCACCTCTTTCTTTCTGACAGGTTTCTCACTTTTCCTAGCAGGTACATCATGGTCTTCCCCATGCTAGGAATATCTGGACCTACTGAATTTGGCTGGTATGGGTGAGAATTTTGTTCCATTTTTGATAAGAAGTTAACAACATTCACAAAGGTCTTCATATTTGGGAAAGAAAGATTAGATTTTAAAATTTGAATGGGGGAGAAAGTGAAACTGATAGATTTGCCCGTTCCTGGGCTAGAATAGACATCAATTTGTTTGCCTGAAGTGAAATTTGAAGTGACTTTATTGAGTTTCCTCTTAGGAGGAACAACTGAGGACAACAAAGGCAGTTTCGATAAGACCAGCAAAATGTCTCCATTGGGTTCTGCATAGTGCTAGGTTGAGTGGAAATTTTGCTGAAAGCAAAGTTGGATCAGATTTGGAGGTCCTTTTGTCCTCAGATGAAATATTTCAGGAATTTCAAGGGATGTTCCTCAAAAGCCTATTAAAAACTAATTAAATTCCACATGAGTTTGTGTATGTGTGTGTAGGCATTCCTTCTGCACTCTCCCAAACTGGGTCCTGTGAGGGTCTGTGGCACATGGTGGAACACGACTCTCTCTACATTTGAGGACGGAAGTTGAGGGCATAGCAGTCCCCATGGACTTGTGAGGATTGCTCTCACCATGCATTTATTATGAGTCATGACCACATGATGATCGCATCCAGGCTTTTGAGAAAATTATTCATGGGCATCAGCTCTTTGCTTGGACAAAGTCAAAGTGAGAGCCTCATCTCATGTGCCAACACAGTGCGCAACTGATTACATTGCCCAACCCCTTCTGAAGCTCTTCTCCCTTTGGTACTAATGACTGCATGTCCACCCAAACAAGCATCCTTCCCTGAAGCCTCCCCCTTCTCCCTAGCACCATATGCTGCCTCCATATGGACCTGGTAAGGGAGGGTGCAGGCATGTGCTTTGATCTCTCTCTCTCTCTCTCTCTCTCTCTCTCTCTCTTTAATGGCCAAACCTCTCTTGATGGTTTTTTTTTTAATCTGCATTGGAAAAAAAATACCACCCACCTCCAAAAGCTGCAGTTATGACTTCAATTATCATAAAATGGATTGCAATGTATTTATGGCAGCGGCACGGCGGGCCGTCTCCCGATTGCTCCGGGAGGTAATTCTGATCCAAGTATCTAATGCTTATCTTGTATAATTGCTGTTTCATTCTTCCTCTTCTATTCCACCTCCCTTCCCAAACTCCCCCCGACCCGTCCGCTTGTGCCGAGCCGTTTTATTAAAATTGCTCCGAGTCGGCGGTGAATTCATTAGCTGGGAATAAGATGTAAAAGGCAGGATAGTGTAACATTTTAATTAGGCCTGAACAATAAACAAGCTAAATGAGGAGAGCACGGCTCCCTGGTGGATGGCCACCCGCCTTGAGGTTGTGAAGAATCATTACGTCTTCAGCCAATTTCATGCTGTCTCCGCGGAGAAGCCTCATTATTAAAAGGCAAGGGAGGGAAAAAAATAAAGAATCCCCTGCTAGACATTCCCTCTCCCCATATTTCTCAGCCTACTTACAGCATTGGCGCGATGGTGAGGCCTGGCAGGCTGCTCTGCACGAGATGGCTGCACATCACCTTCCTGGAGAAGAGGGACACCTTGCCTGCAAAGAAGGACAATGTGCGGGACTTCGTTTGAGCCAAAGCTCCTCCGTGCTTTGCCAGGGGCAATGACTCAATCCCAGCATGTGCGAAAGAGTAACTAAGTAAAACAGTGATCTTGAGCACACAAAGAGCTATCATCACAGACACCAACATCACAGTTGCAATGACCAAGTTATCTTGGATTAGGGAAAATGTATGTAGGTTTTTGTTATTGCCATAGCTCAGTGGTAGAGCACATGCTATACATGAAGAAGGTCAAAGGTTTGCTTAGGGATCTACTGATTTGGTTAATTCTGTTCCATCTATGTTTCACAGTCTGTCGGGCAACTTTCATTGTACGTCCGCTCATTAATGGGATTGGATTTTTTTAAAACCAGCATTTTGTTTGACTTCTGCTAATTCGCATTAGGGTGAATCTGTATCAATGCTAATGTGCACTAGCATAAATATGCTAATTCTCATTAACTACTGCAGAACTATGTAAGTGTACACATGCACTTGTGCTAATGTGAATTAGATCAAATCCCCCTTCCAACATCCTGTGAGTCTGTGGAATCCACGTGACTTGGACAAAGATGGTCCGCAGCAGAATCCGCAGGTCAGATTCATAGAAATCTGAACTCATGAGTCACGGCCAGTCACAGTAGGCAATACTGGGCTAGAAGGACCAATCATTTGGTCTGGTATTAGACAGCTTCCTATGCTTCCTTGTTATAGCACATGGCTTCCAGATACAGTTGACTCCCAAATAGGGAGGTGTAAGAAATTCATTTCCGTTAGTTTCTGATCAGGATTTACCCAGTTGGCAAATTCCAGACTGAACATGGATTTGAACACCATCTGTGGTTGAGGTCCATACATTTCTGAACTTACTATGAGATTTGACAGCTAAAACATTACACATTTTGCAAAAATTATATATTTTAAAATGCTAATGTAAAAAGGCATACTCTTGAAAAATGTCCACAAATATGCTTTGATCAATGGCAGTAGAATAGGGAGATGTCAACAAAAAGCTGCTAAGGCAATAAGCAAGCATGCAAAGAAACAAACATGAACCAAAATGTGCCTCGAATATAATACAACTAGAGATGTCAGAGAAATCCATTTTGGAGGTGGAGTTTGACGAATTTTCCTAGGCTCGGCCCTCCGGACTTCATTTCAGTTGCTGTCATGGCGCCTGAATTGATCTGCTGCAATTTGGGGCAGTTTACTGATTTTATGAGAATTTAGCCCATGTTTGGGCGGTGGAGGTGGTGGTTCTGCATAATTTGCGCAAATTGCTCTGAAATTTGCACATCTGCAAAACCTCCCCCCCTCCAAAAAAAGCACCAAAAAGTTCCCAGATTTTAGGGAATAGCACACTTGGCTTACAGACGCAAAGAGAGTCGTACACACTGCAGAACTCTGTTGAGCCAAAAAAACACTGGATTTCCCAGCAACAGACATAACTAAATACAATAAAAAACAGTGCTGGCTCCAGGTTTTTGTTGGCTCTTGGCAGGACACATTCAATGCCCCCCTCCCTCAACAAGTCTACCTTTTTATCTCCATTTTCACCAGGTGTTCTTGCTCTTGCTGCTCTTTCTCCACATTGCCAGTGCCGGGGGCTTTTGTCAGTGGGCCTCTGTTGGGCTATGAGTCCTCAGCAGGTGCCCAACCATGCCTACCCTTGATGCCAGCTCTGATAAAAGCAAACAAAACAACAACATTGCAATAAAAAACAGATCTGAGGCGTCAAAAGCAGATGTACTTTGCCTCTCTCAACCACAAGGGGAGTCAAGTTTTAATCTTTTGTAAACTGCCCAGAGATCCTTGGCTATGGGGTGGTATAGAAACATAATAAATAATAAATAAGAATGAATAAGAATAAAGTTATCGACACATGGAAGTCTTTGAATAGGACTGAGCTCAAACAACTCACTTTTTCGCAAATATTCTCAGCAGTGTCAAAAAGCATCTCCCATTTCAATTTTAAAAAAAGATCTGCCTTGACTCACGCTTACCACTCATTTGTTTCAATCACCCTCAGTGACATCATCACGTAGTCAAACCTGATTGGCTATCAAACATAATAGCATCATCCTATCCGTGTCATGATCCCTGATTGGTTAGGCAGTGTCAGGGGTATCAAACCTCCCTCAGCCCATGGGCTGAATTCAATGTTGGTGGAGCTCTCAGGGCCACATTCCAGTCATAGGTGGGATCAAAGGCAAAGGTGGTGGGACCAAAGGTAACCAGCCTCCCAATACCAGCCTATTTGAGCTTAAAGCTCTTAGTACCAAAGCTTTGGGAGAGGCATTTCAACCTTTTAGAGTGGGGAAAAAGTTTGCAAAATCTGGTGAATCACCAAATGACCAGTGGTTGGGCGAAGAGGTGAGGCCAAAGGAAGGGGCTGCAGTCATTTGGGAAACTCTGGAAGGCTAGATTGGGACCCTAGGCAGACTGGATTTGGCCCGTGGGTCTGAGACTCAACATTGTTGGGCTATGTAATATCATTATGTCTTCCTGTTCAACTACATAATCCATGTTGGATTGGAAAAATGATTATATCTAGGAAGGAGAAAGCAGCAGCTATGGATGGAATATAGCATAAAGAAGAGAAAGAAAGTCCAGGGGAGGGAAGAAGAGGAAAAGAAGAATGAGATTGGAAACGAGGGTTAGGGGAGAGAATTCCCCGGACCAACTGGTTCCCTTCAGAGCAATAGCTCTTCAGAGAAATTTGGGAAGGTTTGGAGGATATGTAAGAGTTGTACATATCTTAATTAACTTTATGAGGTGGCGGAGTGCTTTTACTTTTTTAAAACTGTAAAACGTGCTGAAAAATGCAGAGGTTGCTGGCAGGGCCATGAGGCACTCTGCAGGCAGCCTCCTGAGTACTTCCCGAACTTGATGTCACATAGTCCTAACCCTCTTTTTGGTGTAATCTACTGCCTGCGGTTATGTGGGACAAGTTAAAGGTACAGGGAAAGACGAAGTTTGTGGGAGGTAATTCAGTCCTTTGCTGTGCTGAAGCAACGGAGCTTCTGCAGAAGCCAAAAGTTTCAGTTTGGGGCAGTAAAACCAGATTTTATGTGAAACATCAGCATTTCACAGAGAACTTTCCTGCCCCTTCCCCTCCTTGTTCAACGTTTCATTGCTCCTTTAGAGTAGAAAGGTAGGGAAAGAAAAACAACAGCGAGGTAGCAATGTCTCTTATAGCTTAAAAGGCTGCTGCCTTCATGCTGCACCCCCTATTAGTCTTCTAAGGGAGTGAGTCTTAAAGTCTCTTAGGGGGAAACTACACTGAAGCTTTGTTACGTTTAGGTTTGGTTTTGAGGACTCGGTGCGGCACAAGGCGCTAGTCCTGTTACGTTTTATAGCAGTTGTTTTTTGCACCGGTTTCATTTGTTTGATTACGTTTTTCCCATTAAATAAATAGTTCTATAAAGAGTAATGTGTCCTTACTTACTGTTTCATAGTTGCTGAAATCAAACCTCCGGTATCCAATCGCAGTCGTGGGGGCGTAGCCTTTTGTTCCTGAGCCCAAGAGCTTCAATAGTAAAATCAAAAGTGAAAGGAAGGGGGCAGAAGGAGGAAGTGGGCATGTCAAGAAGGGGAGGAAGAAGCAAGGTTACAGGAAGAACCGAAGAAAAGAGTGAGTGTGCCCTTCTTAAAGGAACTGAAAATGGGAGAAAGGATAGTCTACAATGGTAAGGATAACTAAATGTGGCAAGTTACATTTTAAAATGTAGCAATTTGCATTGTTATAATCTAGATTTCGAAACGTAACAAGCAATTATGTAGATTCCCCCCTTAGGGTCTACTGAGCTTAGAGGGGAAAGGCAGATGCTATCATTGGGGGCAGCTGAAAAGATTCAGGGCACAGCTCAAAAGTGTCAGGGCATATGCCCTTATATTCTTCTAAAGACAATGCCTATGGCTGGGGAACTGGAGAAAAAACCTCAGAGAGTATATCATGTGAATTTCCTCCATTCTCTGTATCAGGGTTGCTGCTGCATGTTCTTGCAGAGAGGGCGCACACTGAGGGAGCACATCTGATCCTCCCCGAAAAGCTCAGCGCAAACACGCTGTGAGAATCTCAGGCCCCCTCCACAAGGATGCGCTTTTGCGCCCGGTTCGGGGATTATGCGCATTTTCGCGGAGGCGCATTTACGCCTAATCCCTCTGCACGGGAGGCGGCGAGAAGCGGCGAAGCGCATTAAAAGATGCCCAAAAAGCACTTTACAGGTAGTTAATGCGCATAATCGCTTGTTCACACAGCGAAAATGCGCTTTAACGGCCGGAGCAAAATAAAAGTCGCTATTTAACGCGCGTTCGAAAATGCGCATTATCGGGGAGATAACGCGCCTGTACGCCCGTTTTGCGCTCCGCTCGTGTGTAGGTAAAATTTATAATGAGCCTTCAAGGCTCATTAAACGTCTCGTGTGGAGGAGGCCTCAGTCTGTTTAGCTTCTGGAAATGAATGTTACCAGGTGCCCATGTTTATCTTTCAGAAGTATCACTATGGGAGACAGCATTAGGCACTAAAAGACACGGAGCACACGGAGGACAGAGCAAAAAGCAGGAACAGGCTGTTAAATCCGGACTAATTCAAATGAGGAGTGAAGCACAAATGTTTCAAACAGGTGATTAGACAGTGGAGTGGTTTGCCAAGAAGACATCATTCTTCTTATCTTCATTCATTAGATTCGAGAGTTTATGGCCAGGATTCAGTAGACTCAGCACTTAAAAAACAACAAACAATATTACGCACCAGTATAATCCAGATATTTTGCCAAGAAAAGGTGCATTTTGCGAACATCTCCTGGTGTTCCAACAGAGGGTGCAGGGGTTCATCTTGATCTGTCCAAACGATGTTCATGAGAAGGCATTCTCCAAGAATACAACTGTGTGTGCAGAGAGCTCCTACCCATGAGGAGGAACCTTGATTAGGCAGGATCCCTCCTCACATCTAAGACCTCTCCATGGGCACATGTGTATGCATGGAGAACGTTTCATGAACATCCAGTAGATGTTCATCAGGGGAGGATGGAATGTGCGGCATATGGTTAAGGAAGTAGGCAAGGCTACCCAGTACAGCCCCTACAACTCTCTCTGAGCATTGACTGGATGCATGGAAGGGGTTGTATGAACCTGCTAATATCAAGCAGGCCATTGGGCTGGCCATACCATTTGGAAGAGTGGGGCAGGCAGCTAACTGTGGGTATCGTGGAAGGGCAGCAACCAGGGAGGAGTGAGTGGTAGGGGAGGGATTTTCTGCCTCAGGTGTCAAAATAACTTGGCTGGCCTAAGAGGGCGCCATTTGCTGCTCCACCTCAGGCAGCAAAATAACTTGGGCCAGCCTTGATTGGCCTATCTAGCACAATATAGGCTTCCATTAGAGGCTGGTGACTCCAGTTTGGGGCCAGGTTTCAGCACTTTGGAGAGCTCCTTTAGAGTTCTGACTGGTTCTGACTGAAACCCAGAGCAGATTCATTGCCCCACTGACAATGGAGCTGTCAGCCTCCACTATTGTTTTCTCTGATAGGCAGTGGCTGAGGTTTTTGAGATGCTTTAAGTAGAGATGTGAGGGATTGAACTTGAGAACTTCTGCATGCAGAGGAGCTGCTCTTCTTTTGAGCTTCAGCTCCTTTCAAGCCTAATTTTGTAGCCTTGAGGGCTAGAATGTGTTTTACCAACAGCTGCTGCCGCCGCCGCAGCAACAGCCCCCCAAACAAGAAAACTGAGATTTTTGCCATGCAGAATTTCGTACTTGTTTTGTGCAATTGAGACCATGACCTCAAAATGGAGTCTGCACAAACGATATTCCACTTGTGACCATGCCTCCTACTCCCAATCAGAGTGACAGCATGGGCGGATCAACAAACTGGCTGCACAGTAGAAAACGAGGACTGTTTGCATTCAATTTCAACAGCCAGGGTGCAACAGAGAAAACTTTTACTTGTGGAACTCTTATGGCAACGAATCAGCCCAAGACTCCCACCCACAATAATTAAACGTAAAACAAGTGGTGACAAAAAATAGCCTGCCTCACTTTAAGATGCTGCAAGCGGATCTGCATTCGTATCTTGCTTTAATCGCACTCTAGAGCCCTGCGAATAACAGTAATAATAAGTAACATTTATTTATTATAATTAAGCTAGGTTCTATACAATTACAGTTACTATACACATAAATATTGAATGTATTTGCTCTAAGCATATAAATTAATCATTTTATGTGTAGACTCTAAACTCTATAGCCCAGGATAAATGTGTTTTGAGGCATAAAGCAGGCAGATTTCATGACGCCGGTAGGAAGCAGGCAATGAAATGGTAGATGCAATTCATTGTTGATAAGGGTAAAACAATGCACATTTTGTGCATGTGTGTGTGTTTGTGTTTGTGTGCATATGGCTGTGTGTGGAATAATCTACAACTATATTCATATCCATTTGGGGCCTAAATTAGCTGTTGCTAGACAAGAGACTTGGAGCCACTGGACAGCTCCATGGAAACATCAGCATAAAGCATAGTACCAGTCAAATGGAACATTTGGTACAATTAAGAAAGGGGTAGAAAACAATAAAGAAAAAACCATAAACCATTATATAAATCAATAGTGCATCCACACCTCGAATAATGATAAAGCACAACCTGGTTCAGAAGACAAAGGCCTTCCATTTAAGGCAGTAGGGGAATTATACTCTCACAGGAATAATTTTGATCCTAGATCATGAAGTACAAAGGGAGATTTACAAAAATTAGCAGCTGTTTCCCCACCGCTGTAATACCTGTTTTCCCCATTCAGACATGCTGCACATATTTACACACATGCACCATTCATGTTCACACACACACCACTCTCACACAATACACTCATATTCCCCATTCACATAGGCAACCTAACAACTGATCACTTCTGCAGTATATTAATTCCCCTCGCCCCCGTCTCCATCGCTTTCTTTTTGCTCTTTTGTCTCTGCTGTGTCAAATTTTTGATTGTAAGCACCTTGGGGCAGGGACTTGTCCTTTTGATATTTTTGATGGTACTAAATAAGTAGTAACAACAAACTCCCATCAGCCCTGACCAGCATGGCAGACGGTCAGTGATGAGGGAAGCTGTAGTCATAAATATCTGGAGGGCACCCGGTTGCCTAGACCTTGGCTTAGCACTATGGTGCTTAGAATGTTCATAAACATTCATTGACACAACAAGCTCTGCCAGCGGATGGTGAATTCACATTTTTAAATCTATTTTTGTTTTTCAAACTAACAAAGACAGTTGTTTTGGACAAAGTCTTTCTGTTCTGTGCTCTGCATTAATTTGATAACCTTATTCCACTAATGCTTGTCCAGAGACTGACTTTGATTTTATTGTTTGTATACAGACAAGTAAGGATGTACCATAATTCATGGTGAGAGAAAGGGTCAGGAACAAAAAAGGCAGATAACTTTTATCCTTCCCCTTTCTTCTCCACCATACCCATTGATCCATGCACCCATAGGCCTTTGCTAGTAGGATCCTGTCTGCTTCGGCACCTGCACTCGGCTGTGATTCCACTGGTGCTGGCTAGAGTAATTGGTAATATTGGATGTATGTCTAGTATTGGCAATTTGGAGAATATTATTCAACCTCAAAATTTGCAAGGGTGAACTTGAAGAATTGTTCACCCAAAACATGATTCCTAAATGCCTTTTGCTTCCTTGTAGATACACAGACAGCCCTGCTCCTCCACTCCATCTCTAGTTGCCACTTTCCTTCCTTTAGCTCCCAAATGGGCCGGCTCTACCATTAGACAGAGTGAGGCAACTGCTTCAGTTGGCAGAAACTAAGGGGGTGGGGAGCAGTGGGGACTTGAAGAAGGACAGAGATGTGTGTGCTGCTAGCTTGCTGCCCTCAGATGCTGTGCAGGATGCTGCCCCATCACCAGTGATGGAGTAAAATTCAAGAACCAGTCTGGTTGGCTTCTGAACATGGAATCGTGTGTGTGTAAAACATCTTGTCCAAAATCTCAGGAAGTAAAATAGCTTGCACTGACCTTGTGATACCACAAGACAGGGCTGTAGCTCAGTGGTGGAGCAGCACCTGCTTTGTGTGCAGAAGGCCTGAGGTTCTGTCCCTCAGCACCTCCAGTTAGGGATGGTAAAATTCTGGCTTGAAAGCCTGAAGAGTTGCTGCCAGTCAGTGTTGACAATACTGGGCTAGATGGACTAATGGTTTGACTCAGGTTCAGGCAGCTTCCCGTGTTCTTATGTCATACCTTTTTGGCATCCTTGACCATTCAGGCTGCTCTGTTTAGTATTTTGGGGAAAAAACACCCTTCTATGCCCCCATAAGCTCCGATGTTATAAAATACATTTGTGAAGGATTTGTGTGAGCCAAAGGAATACTTCCTGATAGTCCCATACAACCACTACAACCGCATTTGTACCAACATTGTTTTTTAGGGCATAAACTGCAGTAATATTTCCCAAGATGTTTACTACAAGCATGGTGACTGGAAATGTACACTTTTCAAAGAAAGCAATGGAAATTAGGAACACATAGCTAAAAATGTTAGTGGCACACAGTGTATTCATCTTGCTTCCCCGAGTAAACAAAATTATATGGACCTGGTTTGTACAAAACAACAGCCCATGGGTTAAACAACCCATCGGCTATCAGGGACAAAGGGGAGAGAGTGAACATCCTGCCTGCAGTGCCCCTGGCACTTCTGGTTTTATTCAGCAACCAACGATTGGTTCCTTCATAGATTGTTGACCATAACGTCCGAACCCAGAGCACTGGGTTTTTAGGGGCTAAACAACCCAGCAGTTAACCATGGTTATTGGCAACTTTGCTAAACTACTCAGCACTTCAGATTCAGATGCTAAACAACCTATGAAGGATCTTATCATGGGTGACAAGATAAAAATGGAAGTGGCGGTTCACAGCAGGCAGTGTGCCTCCTGTCTCCCACTCCTTCCCGACATCCCATGGGCTGTCATGTGGTGTGTACCAACCTCTAATTCCCCCACCCCCCTACTTCACATTTATGTTTATTGTTGTATTTAGGCAGTCAGAAAAAAAGTGCATTTGTCAAGTTGATACATTACTTCCTTAAAATTCATCACATATATTAAAATAAACACTTCCCCGTCAAATTTCAAAAGCAAAATCTGAAACATTTCAACACTGAACGAAATGAAATGTCAATATTTTGCCAACTTCAAATTCAGGCAACATGCCATTTTGGCTCTGTCCTAAGCGTATGATCCTCGGCCATCTGTACATTTATAGTCCATGGGGTTTGTGCTTCCAGGATGGTCAGGCTAGCTCTTCCTTTGCAAAAAATGAGTGTTCTACACAAGGTGGGTGAATTGAGATTGCATTGGTTGGCCCCACTGCCTCAGCAGGTGTCATTTATGATTTGTTTCTAAGATTTATATACCACTCTTCATCCATTCAAATTCCATAGTGGTAAACAAAAAAGGAAGAAGAAAAAAGAATCAAATAGGGATGCACGGATTGCGCAAAATCTGTTCCATCTGCGTTTCGTCGTTTGTGGATGGAATTAGAGTTTGTCCACTCTAATTCCATCCACCCTTCAATGGAATTAGAGATACCCCCAGAATGTGCAAATTTCCCCCACAATGTGCATTTTCATACATTAGCCTATGGGGGAAATGTGCATTTTTGGCCTTTTTTATTTTACAGTTTTGCGTATTTTTCCATGACAAAATTTGCGTAAAATTCCCAAAGGCGAGGAAAATTGTCTGCAATTCTCTGCACTCCACCTGACAGGGGAAATGCTGGTCCATGGTGGAATTCGTAGGTCAGATTCATAACAATCTGAACTCATTTGGTTCCGTTGAGGATTTCTCTGACATCCCGAAAATCAAATCATGCAAATAAAACTGTGGCTCATTTGTCAGGATAGGCTTGTTTAAATAGCTCTTTTCAGCAGGCAATGAAAATGAAACAAAGCCAGTGCCTGCCTGGCAACAACAGGCAGGGAGTTCCACAGAGAGGGAGCCAATACGCTGAAGGCTCTACTCTGATTAGATCCAAAGACGCCCTAGGCCCATGTGGAACCACTAGGCATGCCTTGTCTGATGACCTCAGCAACTGGGCAGGGTGGTAAGGGAGAAGGTGCTCTCTCAGATATTCTGGTCCCAACTAGTTTAGGGCTTTATACACCAATAATAAAGTCCTAAACCTGGATGAATAGGTCTCTGCTAGTTGGAGTCCAGGTGCATTTGGCTACCATGCAGATATGACATACAGTGTATAAATGTGGGGCATGTGGGGTAGACCTGTAGATGTCATGGGGGTAGGGCCAGGTGGCCAAAATTTCAATACTCAGCTCCCATGTGTAACTGACTAGTATTTGCATAGGGAATAAGCATTTTATACTCCTCAACTCAAGGGTGTTAAACCTCAGGCCTACGGGCCAATTCCGGCCTACCTGGGGTCCCAATCTAGCCCTCTGAGTTACCCCAGATGGCCATGCCTCCTTCCCTTGGCACCATCCCCTTTCCCCTGACCTCCAATGATTTGACAGTTTCCTGACTTTTGAGCATTTCCCCCATTCTGAAAGGTTGAAATGCCCCTCCTAAGGCTTATTATTGTACCATTTTTCTTAAAATTGTTATTATTGTTATTATTATCATTATTATTATTTGAATGTTGTAAGGCAGCATAATAATAATAATAATAATAATAATAATAATAATAATATTTACTGGCAGCAAGAACTTTGAGCTAAAATATGCTAGTATTTTCCCATTTTTTTTGCGGGGGTCTTTAAAACCCTGAGAGAATTTGGACCTTGGGTTGAAAGAGTTTCTATATCCTTGCATAACCTCTCATGCACAAGATCATACTCCCCCCTCTTTTGCTACCGTCCCCCTTCTCGGGTGTGTGCTCTAGCCAGCATTCAGATTAGTCCTGGAAGCTCAGCTCAACGCAGAATCTGTAAATGAAAGTTCCAGTCTGTAAACAACAAGGCTCTGGGTGTAGAAGGCAGTGGTTAAAGTATGGTGAGTGATAACTAATCTGAACACATTCATTTTGCTGGCGTCTGAAAAATCAAACATCTCAGTACTGAGCAAAGACCACTGCCCCCATTGGCTTCAGTGGGATTTATGGTGAGAATAATAATAATAATAATAATAATAATAATCCAAAATCAACTCCACGGGACCGGGCATGTTGTCCGAATGCCTAATTACCATCTTCCGAAACAGCTGCTCTACTCCCAACTTAAGGATGGAAAATGTAACTTCGGAGGACAGCAAAAGAGGTTTAATGACGTTCTCAAAGCTAACCTGAAGAAATGTAAAATGAACATCGAGAACTGGGAAGATTTGCCCCAGGAGTGTCCCAATTGGCGGTCTGTTGTTACCAAAGGTGCTATGGATTTTGAAGAAGAGCGTAGACAGAAAGAAAGGGATAAAAGAGCTAACCAGAAAATATGCCAAGCAAGCCCTTACCGCGACCGCCTTCCATCTGGTAACCGATGCCCTCACTGTGAGAGGCTGTGTGGATCCAGGATTGGCCTCCACAGTCATCTGCGGACCCACTGTTAAAGTCCCTATAACTCTGGAGGATAATCTTGGTAGACAATCTCACTCAGATACGAGTGCTCGCCACTCTAATAATAATAACAATAACAATAACAATAACAATAACAATACCGCCCAGAGAGCTTCGGCTATGGGGCGGTATACAAATGTAATAAATAAATAAATAAATAAACAATAACAATAATAATAATAATAATAATATAGTGCTTTCTAACGAAGTGCTGTACATGAGATAAAATAGGTCAGGAGTTACAAAAAATGGAATAAATACAATAATTCTAACAAAAGACCTTAACTGAAATTAAAAGAATATAACAATAAAGCCTTAAAAACCCATACAAAATGTGTCGTGGCCACCACAAGAACCCATCAGCATGCTTTATCTCAGGAACAACCAGCCAACCCCCTCTATTAAAAAAGAAATGTACTGTATTTTTAGGTGATGCATGTCCTCTTTTTTGGCAATCCATAGTTGGCCACCCTTAGCAGGAAGGTGTGAATCACTTGCATCTTCCCCTGCCTCTGGTGGGCGATGCGCAAGCTCCCAATGATGGGACAACTTGTATGTCTCCTACGGGGAAGGAAACTGATGCAAAGTGTCTTTTGGGCATGAGAGATCCAGAGCAACATGAAATGTAAGCATTAGCGCTGCTGGTTCCCTTTGCATTCTCGTAATGTCCCAATAACAATTCATGGGGATGCTGGGGCTTCAGGATCCCCTAATAATTTTCCCCAGAATGAGCAGGATGCACGGCATGGAGCTTCTGCTGCTGCAATGTGCCACAGGGAGGATTTTGTATCCTGCAGTTTGGCTTCTCGGATCTGGGCCTACCCCCCCTCTTCTTCCCCTTCACATGTTTCATATACTGCACATTAAGGCTTATTGGATATTAAATTGGAAACAGAGACCCAGGCCGTTCTCCTCGGTTGCCATGGTGAGGGAGGCAAAGCGTGGATTGCATCTGCAATTTCCTGAGGGGCAGCGGTGGTAGGTGTGGAGTGGGGGGACGGCTTCATTCCCTTCCTTTCACTGTGCGCTCGTGTGAGTGGGAAGTTAAAAGTTGTCGGCTGGAAACTCCACTGCTGCAAAGTCAGTTTTTAAACTGAATCCTAGACATAGTGAATGGCTCTAGGCCCTTCTGCTTCCATTAGGGTCAGTATTGGACTGAAGCATGTGGAGAAGGGGACCCTATCCTGGGATCCAACTCGCTTCTTGCAGGCCTTATTTTTACTGATGAGGTTTACAGTACGCTGCAGCATCTTCAGAGGCTGCATTAGCGGTTCTTCCTTACAAGGTCTTTTCTTGGCATGCAGTAAATGGCCAGGGCGCAGCTTTCTCTCAAGGGAGCACAACTAACTCTGTGTGGTGTTTGCAGTAGGGTGGGCACTTTCACATTGTCCAGAAAAGAGGACACAGATTTGCACTGAATTTGCGCATGCGAATTTATAATTCGCATAATTGAAACAGAAATACAATACTTCACACCCTAGGGGCTGCTCAGTCTATTGCGAAGGTACTCATTGTGGATGGGCAACATACGTCCTCACCCCACCCTTGCTACATCTCCCCCACACCCACTAGGTCTCCCTCTGCCACACTTCTCACCCAACTCCAGCTGTATACTGCATCACCTCCCCCCATGCCTCCCTCGCCCCACTCACCTCCCCATTGTTGCTGTTGTTGCTTTCTGAAGAGTCACGTCAGCCATAAAAAGTGGCCGGTGTGGCCCCGCAGAGAGATGGCCAGACTCCCTGGAGCACCGGCCTGGCAGCACTCACTCAGCAGTGGAGGGTTCCGCCTGATCAGGGGAAGTGTGTAATTTGCCACTGCTCCTGCTATCCCACCTGAGGCAGGGGCTTCACCCCACTCCATGGGAGGGCAGGCCCTGGATGACAACTTCAAATCCCCTCCCTGCTCTCCCTTCTAATGGTTCTTTATCTTTAAAATGGACCTGAACTGGACAGCCCTACAGTGACCATATGGAAAGGAGGACAGGGCTCCTGTATCTTTAACAGTTGTATAGAAAAGGGAATTTCAACAGGTGTCATTTGTATGCATGCAGCATCTGGTGAAATTCAGTTAAAGCTGCAGGAGTTATACTAGAGTGACCAGATCCAAAGAGGGCAGGGCTCCTGCAGCTTTAAGAATTGTGATGAAGAGGGAATTTCACCAGGTGCTGCATGCATACAAATGACACCTGCTGAAATTTCCTTTTCTATACAACTGCTAAAGATTCAGGAGCCCTGTCCTCTGTCTCATATAGTCACCCTATTGTTGTATAGCACATTGGTGGTTTTCAGAAACACAGTATAGATGATGATGATGATGATGATGATGATGATGATGATGATGAAATAAGGCAATCCTAGATGAATGCCTACCTCGTTTTGTGAACCAGTTCTTTTAGGTTTTCTTGAGCAGACAGTTTTTAAAATATTTTTGGAGCTGTTTACTCCCTCACTTAAGGATGCAACCTTCTTTTCTGGCCCAGCGCCTGTAAGCGGAAGAAGCTTTTCCTAGCACAGGAAATATTCAGCTACTAAATTTCTACATATTTAACTACCTCAGCAGGGTGAGAAAAAGGGGGGCAGCTCTACCCCTCTCTGTATGACTCCCATGGGAGCACACTTCTACAAACATTCTATTGTTGTTAAAAGGGAACATAGGAAGCTGCTTTATCCTGAGTCAGAGCATTGGTCCATCTAGCCCAGTATTATCAATGCTGATCAGTAGCAGCTCCCCACTATTTCAGGCAGGAGTCTTTCCAGCCCTACCTGGAGATGCTGTGAGGTTGGACCTGAGACCTTCTGCTGTACCGCTGATCTACAGCCCTTCCTGCCAAAGGGGCCAAAGAGAAGCGCAGCTCCCCCCCCCACACCGTAAGGCATTGCAGGACAAATATCTTCCTCCTCATTTTTCATCTTTTTCATGCAAATGGGATACAGCTCTGTTGTCAATGAAATGATACTAGTTGCTGGAATATTGTGCAATTGCTAACATAGTATTTATTTATTTACAGTTTTTACATACTGCTATACATTAATAAAATATCCAAGTGGTGAATAGGGATGTCAGAGAAATCCACAACGGAATCAAGACCTAACTAGGGCTATCGACACGATCGCCCCCAAATGTCCTCTCTGACCCGCTTCTAACAGGACGCCCTGGTATATGGAAGACCTCAGGGAGTTGAAGCGGAAAGGACGACGACTGGAGCGCCGATGGCGGAAAACTCGACTTCTGTCCGACAAGACATGGCATAGAGAACATCTTCGTTCCTATGGGGTGGCGATACGTGCAGCGAAGAAAGCTTTCTTCTCTGCGCGCATTGCGTCTGCGAATTCGCGTCCAGCGGAACTGTTCAGGGTGGTGAGGGGTCTAACCCAGGCACCTTCCCCCCTGAATCCGATTTTAGAGCCTTCGGCAGTTCGCTGTGATACCTTTAATGATCATTTTACAGATAAAATCTCTCGGATAAGAGCCGACTTAGATGCCGTCGTTATAGCAGAGGCTGACGATGGAGTGTCCAGTGACTCCGCAAGTAGAATTACACTGGATCAGTTTCAGTTGGTGAGTACCGAGGACGTGGACAAGCTGCTTGGACGAGTGAGGACGACGACTTGCCCTCTCGATCCCTGTCCTTCATGGCTGGTCGTCCAGGGAGGAGATGCGGTTAGATCGCAATTACAATATATTATTAATGCATCTCTCAGGGAGGGGACTTTCCCATCATGTTTAAAAGAAGCGGTGGTACGGCCGCTTCTAAAGAAGCCCTCCCTGGATCCCCTGGACTTTAATAACTACAGACCGGTATCAAACCTTCCATTCTTGGGCAAGGTGATCGAGAGGGCGGTTGCCTTTCAACTCCAAGTAGTCTTGGATGACACTGATTTTCTAGACCCATTTCAAACTGGCTTCAGGGCAGGATACGGAGTTGAGAGTGCTATGGTCGCCTTAGTGGATGATCTACGCCTTAGTATTGACAGGGGGAGTGTGTCCCTGTTGGTACTTCTGGACCTCTCAGCGGCTTTCGATACCATCGACCATGGTATCCTTTTGGAACGCCTGAGGGGATTGGGAATCGGGGGCACTGTGCTTCAGTAGTTCCAGTCCTACATCTCGGGCAGGTTCCAGATGGTGATGCTTGGGGATAGCTCCTCTGCAAAGAAGGAGCTGCTGTGTGGCGTACCGCAAGGTGCCATCCTTTCCCCAATGCTGTTTAACATTTATATGAAACCGTTGGGAGAGATCATCCGGAGGCATGGGGCAGGGTGCTATCAGTATGCTGATGACATCCAAATATATTTCTCTATGCCTTCGATAACAGCGTCAGCTAAGGATAGTGTGTCTCTGAATGAATGCTTGGAGGCGGTAATGGGCTGGATGAGGAAAAACAAACTGAAGCTGAATCCAGACAAGATGGAGGTGCTTGCTGTCAAAGGCTGCAACCTGGGTTTGGAGGTGTGTCAACCAGTTCTGGATGGGGTTACACTCCCCCTGAAAGACTGTGTTCGCAGCATGGGGGTGCTCCTGGATCCGTCGCTCCAAATGACAGCCCAGATAGATGCGACGGCCAGGAGTGCCTACTATCAGCTTCGGCTGATACGCCAGCTGCACCCCTTCCTAGAGTTGGAAGACCTAAAGATGGTAGTGCACGTGCTGGTAACTTCGAAGCTCAACTTCTGCAATGTGCTGTACATAGGGCTACCTCTATGCCTAGTCTGGAAACTTCAACTAGTTCAAAATATGGCAGCCAGGTTGGTCACAGGTACATCTAGGGGTGACCATATTACGTCAGCTTTAAAATCGCTCCACTGGCTGCCAATTAGTTTCCGGGCGAAGTATAAAGTGTTGGTCATTACCTTTAAAGCCCTACATGGTTTGGGTCCAGGTTACCTGCGGGATCGCCTTCTCCCATACAATCCGCCCTGCACGCTCAGGTCCTCTGGGAAGAACTTACTGCAGTCGGCCAAGACTAGGCTGACAACCATTACCCAGAGGACCTTCTCTTCTGCCGCTCCCAGACTGTGGAATGACCTGCCGGAGGAGACTCGTCAACTTAACAGTCTTTTAGAATTTAAGAAAGCTATAAAGACTGTTCTCTTCCAGCAGGCATATCCAGTGGAATTTTAGAATGTTTTAAGGATGTTTTTAGGATGTTTTAGGATTTTTTATGCAGTTTTAATAATATGTGTCATGTTTTAATCAGTTTTATGTATTTTATCATGTTGTTGTTCCCCGCCTCGATCCAGACGGAGAGGCGGGTAAGAAATAAATTATTATTATTATTATTATTATTATTATTATTATGTATCCAACCATGGATTTTGTAGTGGACTGCCCCCCCTCCCCCCCATCTCGTTGGACGGATTCCATGAACTTGCGGGCTGTTCTTCTAGCCTTTGGGAATTTTGCGAAAATGTCATTGTAGAAAAATACACAGAAATAAAAAATCCAACCCAAAATGCACATTTCCCCATAGGCTAAAGTATGATAAGGTGCATTGGGGGGGGGGGAATCGTATTATCGCAAGTGTGCAAATTTGCATCGGTGAAAATTTGGAAACTAAAAAAAAAAATCCGATTCTGTTGATTGGCAGAAGACAGAATGCTAGGCACCGGGCAATCTGTGAAATGCAGACAATCTGTGCATCCCTGGTGGTAAACAATAAAAAGGAAATTAAATAATGATAATAATAATCTTTACAATCAGATTGCATCAATAAAACTGGCAGGATAGTTAGAGAAGGCTTGTTTAAATATTTTATTTTCGCAGTAGCCAAAAAATAAAACAATGTTGATGCCTGCCTGAAATCAACAGGCAGGGAGTTCCACAGAGAGGGTGACAATACACCAAAAGCTCTATTCTGAGTGGTCTCCAAATGGACTACCAATAACAAAACCTTAAAGCTGGCCCAGCAGTGAATAGGCAGCCAGTGTAGTTCCCTCAGTAGAAATGTCACATGCTGAAAGGGGCCAATCCTTGACAACAGATGCACTGCTGGATTCTGCACTAGATGCAGCTTCTGGACCAGCTGTGAGGGCAGCCCCATATCGATTGCATTGCAGTAATCCAGTCTTGAGGTTACTAGGACCTGTATCACAGTGGCCAAGCTATCCCTGGCCAGGAGAGGCCTTAGCTGGCATACCAGCCGAAGCTGGTAAAAGGTACTCTGAGCTGGCGCGGCCACTTGGGCCTTCAGCAACAGTGACGGATCCCGGAGCACCCCCAGACTATGAACTGTGGGGAAAGCAGGCAAAATGCCGATCTGTGTAGAGTTCTGTGTGGGGCATGACATTAGCTATCGCATGACCTCCACAAGCTCTGTGAACACTGTGCATGGAATTCTTTCATATCATGCCAGAAAAAAAAGTATGCCTGACATACAGAAATTAAACTGAAAAAAAGTTCTTCCGCCACTTACATCAGCCTTCCCCAGCCCTCCAGACGTGTTGGACTGCAACTCCCAGCCAGCACGGCTGATGATAGGGGATGATGGCCATTGTAGTCCAACAATGTCTAGAGCAGTGGTCTTCAACTTGTGGGTCGCGACCCAAAAGCGGGTTGTGAGATCAGTCCAGTTGCGTTGCAGCAACGCTGTTGCCGCCATGTTGGGCAATTCTGAAAATGTGAAAGTGGATCCCATGGTTGAGGTGGGTCTTGGGTCCGGACCAGTTGAAGATCACTGGTCTAGAGGGTCACAGGTTCCCTGCTCCTGATTCCCATCCTGGCCGGGAAAGGTTTTCACCTGCTGCTTTCTGCATGTTCAAGGCCCATGAGCATAGATCTTTAAAAAGAAAAAGAAAAGGTGGCAACCCTAAGCAGAAGTAGGGTTGCCAGTGCTTTTCTAGCCCCCTGCTCCTGGACCTTTATCGGTGTCTGGGTCTACATACATTAGTAGGTGATAATGCTTACCTCTGTGCTGTAAAAAGGCTTCAGATACAGCTTTCTGTAGATCAAGCTGCTGTTAAAGGCACAGCATCAGGCCAGGACAGTTAAGTTTTGGACAGTTGGAAATGCAAACTCAACAAGTTCCTCATTGCAACTTTGAATCTAATTTAGTGTTGCTCATTGAATCTTGTTCCAGTAGGGTGACCATATGGAAAGGAGGACAGGGCTCCTGTATCTTTAACAGTTGCATAGAAAAGGGAGTTTCAGCAGGTGTCATTTGTATGCATGCAGCACCTGGTGAAATTCCCTCTTCATCACAACAGGTAAAGCTGCAGGAGCCCTGCCCTGAGTGACCAGATACAAAAGAAGACAGGGCTCCTGCAGGTTTACCTGTTGTGCTGAAGAGGGAATTTCATTAGGTGCTGCATGCATACAAATGACACCTGTTAAAATTCTCTTTTCTATACAACTGTTAAAGATACAGGAGCCCTGTTCTCCTTTCCATATGGTCGATCTAGTTTCATCCTAGGTGGAGAAAGAGGGACCACCAGGAGACTTGCAAACACCGTCACTTCTTTCCATTCCGTTCTCATCATCTTTTGTCAAATGTTGGGCTCGCCAGCTTTGAAAAACCTTCCCCCTCTCCTCCACATACCTTCCTACCCACCTTTCCAAGCCTCTGCATATCTGGTTGCTGTGGCAACCTGAGTCAGATCCATCTCTACCCCATAAAGAAGATAAACCCTCACCAATTTCAAGGATGGCGTGGCTGGTTAACTTGCAGTCGGCACCTCCCTGTGGAAGCTGGTGGTAATTTTTTGCTTTGTTTTTGGGCTGCAGGGATTGGACCAAGATGACCAGGAATGGGTAGTTCTCTGGGATGCAGGCACAAAAACACACTCTTGAAAGGAAAGAGGACAAATGGCAACAATCTCCATGGCAACAATCTCCCTCCCACCCCAAATAAAATGTTGCAGACCTGGATTTGTTTTTTTTATTATTATTATTTATATTGAGAGACTATTGGAGGGTAGGGTGGGAAACCAAGTGGAGAGGGGAAGTCTCAAAATGCTACCCAAAAGCAACAATGTATTTTATACATGCAGAATACTCAATATCTTTTAGTGTGGGGTTCCCCCCTCCCTTCAGGGGTAAAGAAGCTTGGTATGTCCTTCTTGGTCTTATACAGAAGTGGGCAACTTGTGCTCCCCCCCAATGTTTTGGCCTAAAACTCCCATGATCCCTCACCATTGGCTGTGCTGGCTAGGGCTGATGGTAGCTGTAGACCAAAACATCTGGATGAGCACAAGTTGCCCACTCCTGATCTATAGGGCGGCCTGGTGAAAAAGTGAGCAGGGCTCTTGCAACCTTAATAGTTGTGTAGAAGAGGGAACTGCTGCAGGTTCAGCTTCCTTATTCTAAGGAAGGTGAGCAACAACCAGAGTTTAACCACCCACTAAGCTGTAGTCTACCTTCACGGTCTGATAGCTGTATGCAATCCCAATATTTGGTAGGCATTGTTGCTGTGCTCAGAAATCTTCATAGTAGGCATTGGCAAAGGTGCATTTTGAAGGGAAGGTTTACCTAATGCTAATTATGGAAATGGCCTGCTTTCACTGTCTGCTGTCTCCTCCATTGTAAAGTGTTGCTGCTTCTAAAGAGGGCACACAATAGTTTCGTTGGTAGTTTTAGGTTGAAATCCTATAAACATCTACCTTGGAGTTAGACCCATTGACCTTAATGGGCTTTAGTTCTAGGCTGACATGTACTGTATAGGCTTGGACTATTATTGTATTTCAGCCTTTCCCAACCTAGGTCCCTCCCTCCAGATGTTTTGGGGAGCGGGAAAGGAAGTGTCAAATGATTCATTTCTTCCAAAGCCTCAGGGGTGTAAGATCTTGTATAATCCGCTCTGTTTTTGTTTTGTGGATTGTCAGTTGTGCTCCAATCCATTGTCCATTCATTTCTGGATGTGGATTCCACCCCCCCACCCCGCTTCAGAAAGGTATGCAATAAACAAACAAACAAACAAATATAATTTACAGAAATTTTGTTAGTACATAACGTTTTGCATACTTTTCTTACCTTAGCATAAAATTAATGAGCAGAAAACATTAAAAAAGAGAAAGAAAGAAAGAAAGAAAGGAAAGGAAAGGGATAAAGAAAGGTTTCTACACGTTTGTTTAAATGGCATATACATTGCTGTACTTTTATGCAAATACCTTAGTTCCGTCTGTCCAAAGTTGTGTACAAGTCTGGACAGTTTATAAAATGGCCCACAGGTCTGCGGAATCTGTGTGGCTCTGAAAAGCTGTTCCTCAGTGGATTCTGCTGAGGATTCATAGAAATCTGGTGCAATTTTGATCCATTTTGGGATTTCTCTGACATCCCTGCCTGCCTGCACCTGCCAGGAGAGGAAATGGAAGGCAGATTTCCCTGAAAACAAGCCCATACAGATCTTTGCCATTTTGAATTCCCACCCCACTGAAACCAGTGATGGTGGTGGGATAGTTGATGGGGCCTCTCAGGGGAAGGAATGGCCTTTGGATCCAGGGCCAATCTCCCTCCAGCCAACAGATCTGCAGGTTAGGATTGCACTGTGAATCAGGCCTGCTAACGAGTGGATTTAACCATTTCCTTTTTAAAGCTTATTATACTGTATATTCCCTAGGGATGTCCATCACTGAGAAATCTGTCCCTTTCTGGGCTTGCTAGATTTCTGCGGGGCCTCTGATTCAGCTTGCATTTGAGAGCCCAGCCACAGGTTTCCCTCAAAATCTGGGAACTTTTTCCACTTTTCCTATTCATTTATGCAAATTTTGACTGCAATTTGCAAACGTGGTGGCTACAATGTGCACAATTTTCTGTTTATGCAGATAATTAAAAATGGGAAACCCACAAACTGGCCTGACTCCATGGAGACTGAGTCGGGCCAGATTGCAAGAAATGAGCTGAAGCCGGGGGTGGGGGGCTTAGGAAATGAAAGCTTGATGAGATTCCCCCCCCCCATGGATTCCTACAACAACCCTAATATTTCCACAATTGATCAGATTTACTTGCTACAGAGTAGCTGCAATTCAGTCACAAACAGCAATGTTTACTATATTGATAGGTGGTTATAGAGTGGATGGAGCAGAAGAAGCACACTGGCATTTCTTTTTCCAAAAATCAATTGAGAAAAAATTATCTTAACTACGTGTAAAACTGCATGTCCAAGAAAAATGCTCTACCATGGCAGGGTATCCCTTGGTTGCCTTTGGCCAGATCATTGTCCAGTTCTGGAGCCTTGCAATGCATCCCAGATCTGTGGCTGTAGATTCGTACTTATATCTGCAGACTCAAGGGCGGGAGGGGATGCAGGAGGCAATTTGCTCTGCCCATCTGAGCCACCATTTTCAGGGTAGCCACTAATGGATTGCCAAAAAAAAGAGAGAAAATACGTCACCCAAAAGAAAAGAAAAGAGGACAGCAATTTGCATAACATTTTCATATGCTAATTTATATGTATGGATGCAAATTTAGAAATTCTTCTTATAACGTAAATAGAAATACTGTACATCTTGCCATAGTGTGGAAGGCTGTGACCAAGTGACTGGTGTGCCTGCCTGTTCAGTCTGTTGTTCAGGTGCTCACTATGGATGGGGAACAGTTCTAAGGGTTCTTTACCTTTAAACCAGAATTGGACAGGGCATCCCTTCAAACCGAAGATGCCTGCAAAGAGAGGATGGTCCTCTGGCAGCCTTTCAAATAGAGGACTGCCCTCTGTAAAAGAGGACACCTGGCCACCCCATTTTCCACTGGTTGATGGACCTCTGCATTCTAGTACATCCCACAAGCCTGAAGTCTGCTCGCTTCTGCTCTAGTAGAAGGCACCCTCTATTTGAAGAGCTGTCCATCCCAATTCCTGTTTAAAGAGATATAATCTGAAGAATGGAGAGCAGGGAGGGGCCTTGAGATGGCACATTGATTCTTAGCACCTAGACAGCAGACTTAGCAGGTACACAGGTCACCAGGTCCCAGCTTTCTCCACTAGGTTGAGATAGATTGTATTTCTAATTCAATGATGGCCATTCTAAAAACACATCTTTATAAATTCGCCTATGAAAATTTCATGCAAATCTGTGCCCTCTTTTGTCCTCTTTGTGGCAATACATTTCCTCTCTTTTGGCAATGTGTAAGTGGCCACCTTAAAATATATTCATACACATATGCATCTTGCCCAACAAGCAGATGTAGGGGCAAAATAAGAAGAGTTGTTGAAGAGGGAGAAGTACTAGACAGTAGCAGAGATTATGACATTTAAATCAGAAGGGTGCCTCCCCATGGCCACCTGTTTTTCTAGTTCCAGACGTGCTCAGCCAGGCACAGGGAGTTTCAACGTGCAGCTCTGTCTCCGGCTGCAGCACGTGAAGTCCTCCCAGCCAGATGCTGCACAGCTACCATTGCTGAGAGGTTGGGGAAGCATCTGGAAGTAAGATTTGCTCCCCTCTGGCAGCTCAGTGTCCACACATTATGCAGCCTAATTTGGGCAACCTTACAAGGAACGGCTCAGCCATGGTGTGAGGAGGACTTTGAATTGCTGGTCAAAGCAAAGGGAGAGCTGAACTCCTGACAGGTTTAAATATGCAACATGAATTGAAGATGGCAGTCCTGGCTTATGTGTTTCCTAGATCTGTGGGGGGCGGGGGGGGGGAACAATCTTAGGGACGTATTCTCACATTGGGTTCAATGGATAAGATTGTAGAGTTCCTTCTTTCCACATGTTATTCTTGCTTTGAATGCGAGAAGGGGGACGTGGTTGCACAATCACGTCTTTCTTCAGAAGTCCCCACATGTTGTTACAACCGTTCTAATGTGTTCATGGTTTTGGAAAGAAATGCTAAGAATGGAGGCTGGTGGGGCTGGATCAGTGAACTCTATCCCCCAAGTGGGTTCAGCATTGGATAGCTCCTTGCGGGCTCTGGTTGGAACCCAGAATGGTTTCACAGCCCCATTGAAATCGGAGCTACCAGCCTCCACTGGATGCTAGGGCAGATCCTTTGCATGCAGAAGGCTCCAGGTTCAATTGCTGGCACCTCCAGTTAAAAAGGATCAGGTAGCTGCTGATGAGAAAACCTTTCCCGGACACCGTGGCTAGCTGCTGCCTGTCAAAGTTGATAATATCGGGCCAGATGGGTAAGTTGTCTGGCCAGATATAAAACAGCTTCCCATGTCACAACACACTCCTTGGTCATGGCCTAGTAATTTATTTTAGCCTATTAGTATGGCAAGTACAACAATTTACCAGAGTAAAAAAAAAAAAAAAGTTACATTCTTATTAATGGATAGGGATGAGGGTGTGTCTTCTGTTAGTGGTCTCCTCCATCACTTTGCAATCCTATGCCCACGCCTAGCTGGGAGTGCCTCTTCAGCATGACTATTAAAGGTGCAGGAACCCTGTCCTCCTTTGCACCTTGCCACCCTACGCCCTTCAAACATGACACCTGACCAGCGGAAGTTGGTGGCTCTGATTTTGGTGGGGCAGTGGATCCGCTTCAGTCAGAACCAGCCAAAAACTCTGAAGGAGCTATCCAAGGTGTTGAACCCAGTTTGGGGATAGGGTTCATCACCTTGGATGGCTCACTTGGTGTACTGTCTGATTCTGACTGAAACCCAGAATGAATTCACAGGCCCACTGAAATTAGAGCCACCAGCCTCCACTGCAATCTGCCTTCCCACCTGCTCAGGTCATGGTGAGGTGGGGGCTGCTTCAAGGAAGCATGCCGTTCAAGCTCTGTCAGGGAGATAGAGCCACTTGGAAAGAGGGGGGGGGGGATGGAGCAGCAGAGAAATGGTAGGTGAGGAAAGAGTTAACTTTCCCCTCCCCTGGTCATTCCTCTGTTTAATCTCCCCTCATTGCTCCTTTCCTTTTAATAAAATGTGTTTGGACCTCATTGCTTGCATTGATGTGCAACCTGGAGTTAGCCCATAACCCAGGCTTCCCCATCCTGGTGATTTCCAATGATTTGAACTATAACTCCCAGCATTCCTGACCACCAGGTTTGTTGGCTGGGGCTGATGGGAGTTGAGGTTCGAAACATCTGGAGGGCATTGTTGGGGAAGGATGGTAAGTGTGCAGTTAACTCATCTCCCAGACCTGGTTTCAGAACTCCAGAGGCCCCCCTCCCCAAATTCTCTTCCATTTCATTCCTCCCCCACCCCTGCCGCCTCCCAAGTGCCTTTCCCCCGTGGGCGATAATATGCCAACATGCTCTTTTCTGATGGCAAAGAAATATTAGATTGCAAAATCCAGGTTTCTGGGCTTGGGTGACAGCGGGAATGGAGGTGACATTTATAAATACTTTATTAAGAATTAAATGATTAATTGAGATTGCTCTTTTCTTGATAGACTGGGGCTACAATGCAGGATCATTATGGAAATGTCGCGAATGCCTGTTGCAGAGAAGAGGCATTTATGCATCAGCTACAACCCACCCAGGCCTCAGTTCTACACTGAGATTCAGGATAGCTTCAGTTTGGACAACAGGTGCTGCTTTAAGAAAACGTTTCCATCACCCATGGTTCTATAAACTCTCAGTTTTCTTTCTACATGCACTATAGTAAATATTTTCACATATGAGGCTTAACTTTTTCTTTCACTGGGTTTGACACAGAGCAGGTCTGCTCCTTCCTGAAATTTGGGGTGGAGCTCCGATGAGGCGATTCTTGGGTAACTGCGGTATCGTCGTCAATGGGAATTAACAAAAATGCTTACATCGCTGTCATTTTTCAAGATAAAGAGATGAAACCTGGCACACTGGTAGCTTTAAGTAGCGCTTTAACCATGCAAAGTTTGAAGCAGATCCCTTCATCCCTTGATTTTTAGGATTTTTTAAAAAAATCTCCCCTCAAACAATTCCCTCTTAACTCCCCCCCACACACTTCAGATGCACTTCATCTTCTCTCAATAGAGCCTGCAGGAGTTTCAGGAACTAGAAACCTCCTACAAAAATCAAAGTACCCTATCTCCATGTGTGGAACAAGAACACACACACACACACATACGGGAGCGTGGACAGACACACACAGAGAAAAGCAAACCCAGCAAAGAAAGCTGGCTCTGGCTGTGCTGGGAGAGGGAGAGGAGTTTCTTCTAGTCCCCCCCCAAATTAGGTGCACCCTTTTCTCTGCTGCTGCTGCTGCTGGTTCTTCTGAAGTGCAGGAGAAGAAGTCAGGTGTGGGTGGTCTTGAGGCTCCACCAACACCCTCTGCTTCAAAATGCAAGTCTAGCGCCTGGAATCATTTTTCTTTGGTGGTGGAGGATCCCAGGTATGCTAGATCTTAAGAAGCTGCACCGTCTTCAAGCCAGCGGTCAGTGTCAGTCCGGCAGCAGCAGTGCTGTGGGCAAGGCTCATGCCCCCCATGCCCAAAGGCGGGCAACGCTGGACCAGTGAGGCAAGGGCAGAGGGGGCTTCAAAATGCCTCCCAGATAGGAAGGTGCTGGGAAAAGCTGATGGAATTTTCCCATGTCCGAGACGTTCAGACAGCCTCAGCCACATTGTGAAAGAGCAGTGCTACGGGCGCTTTCGTTTTATATAATCGCAATCCCTCCCCCTAAGCAACGTGATTGGAGGGGGGCAGGGAGGAGAGTGTGGCTATTGGTTAGCCACAGATGTCAATCTCAAAACCTGAGCATTTTCCTTCTATGGAGAACTGTTCTGTTGACTCCCAGCAACTAATACAAGCCTCAGGGAGACCCTAAAAACCAGGCAGATATTTTCAGGGCGGTTCAGATGTCCTATGGCTGTCTGCTCTGCTCTGAAGTTCTCCTTCATTTTTAAAACCACCCACGATCCGCTCCTCAAGATTGGACCACCAACGGACCACCGACAGACCTCCGAATGGGCAGAGTGGAGAGCACAGCCCTAACACTGAATGTAAAACTTACATCAGCCAGAATGCTAATTTGCACAACAAATGTCCCCCCCCCTTTTTGCCCTACCACATGTAAGACTGACAGTGATCAAATAGTAACATATGGGATGTGAAAAGGGCTCAAATACACTTGAAGTCTCACACATGAAAACAGCCATGCAACTTGGGTTTATGTCTGTTTACTTTAGCCCACTGTGCTTACTGCAGTTTACTATCGCCAAGTTAATGTACATAGGAATTTCAGCTTTATGTATTGATGGATTTGATTTGTACCCTACCTTTCTGACAAGATAAATGACACTGCAGGCAGCTTATAATCTCAAATAAAAACTTGATAAAAGCAGTAAAAAGACAAATACATTAAAGCATAATTAAAAACACAACAATAACAGAATAAAAACAGCATCCAAACCAACAGCCCTGTTTACACACATCAAAGGCTTGTTTGAATAAAAAAAAGTCTTTTCCTGCTGGCAGAAGGGCAGTGGAGTGAGTGTTTTAGTATCTGTGAATGCAAATGTATGGTGTGGAAACTGGTTAATTCATGAAGAATCTTGTCTTAGGCATGGGGTGGTTCCATTCCTATAGTCTCCCTCCTCCCCTCTCAAATTAGTGCATTCAACTTCGTTAACCCGTAGTAACTATTTGTGTGACTATGGGCTGTCATTTTCCTCTGATGAGCTTCCCATCATCATTCAGGGCAAGTTTGAGACGGACAGCATATGGCAGAATATATATCACAAAGAATCACACCAATTAAGGCTTCTCAATTATTATGCCATCCAGCTTCCTGGCATGGCAGGATTCTTTAGACTTTAACCAACTCTAGCACTCCAGGGTCCAAGAAATATCTGGGTACCAAATAGGGATGTGTATCGTATCGTTAAAATGTATGATAACGATACGATACGGTTGTTATCATGCATGTGTTTAACGATGACGATACGATAGAAAAACCTACGATAATCATCGGAGACAATAATTTTCGGGCAATTTTATCGTTTTATCGGACTGCCATATAAATATACCTATAACTTCTGTATTTTATAAGTTAGAGGCTTGAAACTTGGTCACAGTGCTTATAGGGTATGACTAAGTATGTGTATTAAATTTGAGATCGATCCCTCCAACCCTCGATTTTATATGAATGTTTTAAAGATCGTTTCAGTTCTGACAGATCAGAATGACAGCTCACCACGTGCGTTCATTCAGACCTGTCAGAACGGAAACGATCTTTAAAAAAATCTTATAAAATCGAGGGTTGGAGGGATTGATCTCAAATTTCATACACATACTTAGACATACCCCATAAGCACTGTGACCAAATTTCGAGCCTCTAACTTTTAAAATACAGAAGTTATAGGCATTTTTTCTTTAAAAATAGGGCTGCAAAAATATCGTTTTTCACGATAATTATCGTGAAGACGATACGGTCCACCTACAATATGAATGAAGATGATAATTTTTTTGGTCCGAAATGATGATAACGATAAACGACTATATTTTTTTGGCGTGCACACCCCTAGTACCAAACACTGTTTCCTCCCCAAGATGCAAGTGCCTTCAACAAAAGGCGATTCCCCACCTAACATTCCAGCATAGGGCTTTTGACTCAGAAAAAATATTTCTGATCCCAAACAGCAGAGGGCAGCACGGACTCATCTCCCTATACACGCAGTGCCTGATCCGTGTGTGTGTTTGTGTGTGTGTGTGTGTGTGTGCGTGCACGTTTGTGCATAGGTGTATGATGTTGGAATGTTTAAGGTCCTGAGAAAAGATTTGTCAGCTGTATCCATTTTTTTTAACCATCCCTGTTAGGATAATAGAGGCATTCTTAAAAATGGCACCATTTATTATGCCATCATTTCAGCTATTAGCCTTAAGGCCTCATCCCCCTGGTGTCTGGGAGGTGGAAGGTTAGGAGGGAGGCACCATTAATATCACCCGTATTTATTGAGACACTTGTCCTGGGCTGTCAGCATTTTCGATGACTGGTCAAAGACTTTACCTGCTGGGCAGGATGCCCAAGGGGGAATCCCTCATTGCCTATACAAGCTGATTTCTGGCCTCACAGCAGCTCTTCAGCAGACAGCGGGAGAGTGACTAGCTTGTGGGGGGGGAGAAGAGAGATTAATTAGCAATTAATGGACTCTGAGGCAGAGCTTTCAGTGCATTCATTTGCATAAAGAGAAGGGTAATGAACAGCTCTCACGTGCATTAAGCAGGACTGGGCCTTTCATTTGAGAAGGATGGAGCAGCAGGAAGGAGTCAAAAACAACAATCACAAAGTTGGCGTTTGAAATGTAAGTAAGCCTCAATGCTCAAAAAAGGAACATGGGACACAATCCATCAGGAAAGTCTCCCAGGTAGGGCTGTCAGAGGATTCTGTGTGTGTGTGTGGTGTGTGGGCATGTGAAACTCGATGAGCTTTCCTTAGCCCGCCCCCCCTGGACTGTGGTCCACTTTTTGCTGTGGAGCCTGACTGGATCTGTATCCAAGTTGGGTCAGTTTGTGGTTTCCCTGTATTTTTTAAATTACTCAGATTATGGCTGAATTTTGCACAAAATTATGGGTGGCCACAAAAAAAAAATGTGCAAAAAGTTCACGGATTTCAGGAAAAAGCCACAGCTTGGACCACAAAGGCAAACGGAGTCGGGCACACTGTGGAACTCTGTTGAGCAAAAAGAGAAACCGATTTCCCAGTGACTGATATCCGTACCCCTTATAGGGTAGGTAATAGACACTTATTTATATCATAGATCAGGGCTGGGGAACCTGTGACTCTCCAGACATTGTTGGATTACATCACCCCAACCATTAGACATACTGGCTGGGCCTGATGAGAGTTGGAGTCCCCACCTCTGCCCTAGAGGATTATACAGATTCAAGCACGGAGGCAGCTATGGATTTCTACATGGTGCAGAGGCTGTAAGACCAGGCTAGGGAACATGCGGTTCCCCAGATTTTCATTTAATTTCATTTATTATATTTCTATACTGCTCCATAGCCAAAGCTCTCTGGGCCATTCACATTTTTTAAAAAAGACATTGAAATACGTAGATTGTTGGACAGCATTTCCCATCAAGCCTAGGTAGTGTAGCCAATGGTGAAGTTGATGGGAATTGCAGTTTAACAACGTCTGGAGAGCCACACATTCCCCAACCCCACTGTAGGATAGGAGGAAGGCAATGCGGGCTGTAAGTTGTAGGATCAAGGGTTCCATATGAGGCCTGACTTTCTGCACCCAATACTACAAAAACTGGACCCAAGCCAAAATTTCTCAACAGACATCAGAAATCGAAGCCTGTGCTGCTACTGCCATTGCTAATGGTGAGCCCCATCCCTCAGAACCCATTGGAGAATTTCTCTTCCCCCTGGAGAAAGTCAGTGAAACGGTCTGTCACTCCCCCTCCCAATTTCCCCACCTACAAATAGGGTGGAAAATTTGGAGAGGCCCTTTGTTCACACAGCTCCAAAGTGATTATTTGTATGTGTGTGTGAATGCTGCTGTATAGCCACTGGGGTGGAACCAGGGATGGTTTTGGAAGGCCCATGGACAAGACATCTCCAAGGAGCCCCTCTCTCTGTGAATTGACTTTCTCACTGGCATTATCTCCAGCTGCTCTTGCTCCTCATCCTCTTCCTCAACACTGCTAGCTTGCCTGCTGCAAGTAGGCTGTGGCATCTGCTGCTCTTCCATATCACCTTCCATTGTCTGGGCCGGAACGTGAGCAAGCACTGCTCTTGTCAGTGGGGCCCTGCTGAGGTGTGGGCCCTTGGTGGGTGCACAGTGATGGCTTCTGTTGATGCCATCTCTGGATGAAGCCCATGCCTAAGATAAGATCCTTCATGCTTTAATCCATTAGCAGTGGCAGTAGCAAGTCCTTGTCAAGGAGGATGGAATCAAGCTCCCTGAAGCTGCTCCTCCATGAGCTGATGTTTGGGGCCAGATTGGTCTCCCCATTGCCATGCTATTCTTGCTAGAAGGCAGGGAGAGCAGAAGCCATTGATCCCATGGCTGATGTCAGAGACCAGAATGGGTTGCCCCTTAGCTCTAGCAGTTCCAGGGCAATTGCCAGGCAAGCATGATGCCAGTGAGTTTCAATATCACTCTGAAGCAGGTTCTCTGTAGCCCTTAGAGAACCTACTGTCTAAGATAGTGCTCTTAGGCAGTGACTAGTGTGGCATAATACCCTATTTCTTTGATTCTAAGATGCACTTCCCCCCCTATAAACGTCTCTAAAAACGGGGTGCGTCTTAGAATCGATGGCAATTTCCCCACACTTAGAATCAAAGCTTTTTTCTGTTGGTGGTACTGAAATTAAGGTGCGTCTTACAATCGATGGCGTCTTAGAATCGAAGAAATACGGTAGTTGAAATTCTCCTCATGATTTCTGCTCTGTGTATACTTTATAAACCTCCAGAGGGTGTTCTCAAAACATCTTATGATCTTTCAGTGTTTTACGTCAATATGAATTTTATTACATTTATATCCTGCCTTCTATCATCGAACTCAAGGTGGTATAGAGAGAGTGCCCAGGTGGTCTCCTATCAACACGCTGGCATGGCTCGGACCTGCTTAGCTTAGCTTCGGCAAGGTTGCTGTGTCACGTGCCTTTGGACCACACCCATATATTTAGTATTTACTGATATGCAGTGGTATTCATGCTAGGCAATATTATGAACATCAGAACATCGGAAGAGCCCTGCTGGATCAGACCGAAGGCCTGTCTAGTCCAGCATTCTGTTCACACCGTGGTCAACCAGATGCCCATGGAAACCCCACAACCAGGACATGAGCACAACAGTACCCTCTTGCTTGTGTTCCTCAGTAACTGCCTCTGATCCTGGAGGTAGCACATAGCCATCATGACTAATAGCTGTTGATAGCCTTCTCCTCCATGAATTTGTCTAGCCCCTTTAAAGCCATAAAGTTGGCAGCCATCACTACATCTTGTGATAGTGAATTCCAATGCACCATGCAAAGACGTCCTTCCTTCTTTCATCTGGCCTGAATCTCCCACCGTTCAGCTTTACTGAGTGACTTTGGGCTCTAGTATTATTTCTACACACCACGCATAATTCTATAAACCTCTGTTGTGCCTCCCACACACCTTAGTTGACATGTATTAATAATTTGACAGTGTTTAATTTGACAGCTGATATGCTGTGGTATTTGTTCTTGAGATGCATTTTTTTAAATCATTTTATGTATACGTTGTTGTTGTGTGCTATCTGTGAATGGTGGGTTTTTTCATACTTTATATAATGTATTTTAATGTTTGTTGTGACCCGCCCAGAGAGCTTCGGCTATGGGGCAGTATAGAAATATAATAAATGAATACATGAATACATGAACAATGTGGCAACCTTTAATTTGACAGCTGACATGTACTGGTGTTTAGTATCTGACAGCCTTTGTTGGATAACAGGCAATGGCATTTAATATTTGGCGTTATTTCTCCACCGATGAGATTTCATACTTGATGGCTGCCAAAACAATCAAGAGACACCAGCAAGTGCAAAGCGGTTCAATGGGAGGTGAAATGTCAATTTGAAAATATGAATTGAAAACAAGAGTTTTGGAAAAATGGGAAAACCTGGCAAGTCTCAAAATAGGTGTTTCAGCTCTCAGTGAAACAGAAGAAATGAACACATGGGCTGGGGATAATGTTGTTGGCCATAGCCCTACTCTGTTTATGCAGCAGCGGTTGCTTCTCTTCCTGGACCAGCATGGAAGCCGCAACTAATGCTTCAGGCTTGTAGTATAAGGGTTTGGGATGGGAGGAGATATACGATTCCTCCTTGTGCCATAAAGAGGAACCAGCCTGCAAGCGTCAGTCTGATGACAGACCGTCTCCCTTTTCCCACTCACAGTTATAGTGGTCGTCACCAGAGGGTGCCGTTGTATGTGTTCTCTTGCTGCTGCTTCCTCCCCACTCTGTCTTCCAGCGAAAGCCACCAAATGTTGCCTGAAGTGGAACCTCAAGATGAACTTTTCAGGCTCCTGCTTAGCAAAGACTCTGCAAGCATTTCAAAAGGAGGGAAAAACGGCCTGGAGCGTTCTGGATACCTCCATGTGTGACCAAAGTTTGCTGACAATTTAAAGTCGAGGCAAATTTGGAGGTTCCTGTGGGGGTGAAACATCTGAGGAAAGTCAGGGGAGGTATATATTAGGGGTGTGCATTGGATTGGGTCCGATCCACAATCCGGAGCTGATCCGACCGAAATCGGATAAAATTATCCGATTCCTATCCCGGCTTCTGGATCATCTGATCTCATCCGAACCGGTCCGAAAGGACCCGATCCGGTTCAGATAAGATCGGAGGATCAGACTTCCTCCTCCCCCCTGCACTCCTTACCAGCCGGGGCCGTCCGCTGCCGTCACCCAGCGCGCTACTGAGAGGCAGCCCACGAAGCCTGTTTCTCAGTAGAAGGGGGCAGCGGACGGCAGCATATGGCCATGGCAAGTAAGGAGCATGAGGGGGAAGGTGGGAGCCCCCCCCACTTACCTGCTGGGGTGGCTGCTTCGGTGCTCGGATCTACTGAGAAACAGGCTTCGCGGCCTGCCTCTCAGTAGCGCGCCAGGTGATCATCACCTGGCACACTACTGAGAGGCAGGCCATGAAGCCTGTTTCTCAGTAGATCTGAGCACTGGAGGGAAGTGGCCGCCCCAGCAGGTAAGGAGCCCAAGGGAGGAGGAGGACGAGGGCCCCACTTCCCTCTTGGGGTGCCCGCTGCCCTCTGCTGCTGCGATCTACTGAGAAACAGGTTTCATGGCCTAGTTCTCAGTAGAGCACCGGGTGATGACTGAGAAGTAGGCCGCGAAGCCTGTTTCTCAGTAGATCGCAGCAGCGGAGGGCAGCGGACGGCCCCGGCAAGTAAGGAGCTCGAGTGCAGGGGAAGGGACAGGGAGGGGGGAGTTAGGCCCCCACACTCACCCACCCACCGCCATGTTTTTGCCATAGGCTTGCAATGGGGGAAAGCTTTTTTTCCCCCAATGTAAGCCTATGGCAAAAACACCCAAAATGGCGGCTGATCCAAAAATCGGACATCCGATTTTTGGATTGGAATCGGGTCCGATCCGAGGGACCTCCGATTTTGTTCGAACCGATCCAGGACAACATCAGAGGTCCCGATCCAGGTCCTGATCCGATCCGGGGGGCCCCTGCACATCCCTAGTATATATGAATGCCACCAAGATGAAGAAATTGACTCAGCAGAGTTGGTTGTCTAGTTCCACCCAGTGGCGACTTCGTAGATTAGACACGTTTGTGACATTCTTGGCATGTAAGGTTGTGGGGCAAAGAGACCAGCATGAAAATCCATTTCTTGAGTTGGTTACTTATTAGACTCGCTCATGGGAGAGTTGCTTCCTCAGGATCATATAGTGCAGCTGACCTGATGTGCCTAACAAGCACATCCTACTCACTATATCAGAAGCTTCTCAGCAATAAGGTTGGTGGACCCAATCAGCAGAGATACAGATTTGGGTTGAACAATCACACCTCCTTCATGGACTTCAGGGATCAGGGCCAGATGCTTGCTCTCAAGCTCATTCCTCTATTTTTTAACATGGAATCATGCTGACTACCAATGGAGGTTGGTGGCCCCAATTTCCTTGAGGCTGTGCATCCATCCTGGGTTTTAGTTGGAACCAGCCAGTTCTCCAAGGTGCTGATTAAAACCCAAACTGTATTCACAGCCCCACTGAAATCAGAGCCACCAGCCTCCACTGCTGACTGCCTCCACTGGATTGCTGTGAGAGGATAATAGGGCACAAGCTATATAACAAGGATGAGGAGTCTCAGGCCTGTGGGCCAAATCTGGCCCTCTGGGGTCCCTGAGGAGGCCTTTCCCTTTCTCCTGACCCAACCCACTTCCCCCCAAGCAGAGCTTCCAGATGAGACTTTTATGGCGCCATCAGACTGCCTCAATCATGGAATTTTACAGGGGGCCATCATGGTCTTCAATTTGCAACCCTCCCATGTTTTTTCACAACTTCTTTGGTCTTTTTTCTTACAAAGAAAAAAAAACTATTACGGTAGAAAAGACACACTAGCTGCACCTTGTCTGCTGAATGGTAGCGCTAGGAACCCTCTGCCTGGAAGTAGGGTTGGATTATCAAATACAGGGTTGTCCTCAGTCAAGGAGGACACAGGGCCATCCTGTCTAGAAATTCTGTGTTTAGTCCTTCCTTATCACTGTCTCTAGAAGTTATGCTATCATCCTGCAATCTATATATTCAGAGCTTGAGCACCCAGTCAGATTTACTGCTTTGATTTCCTTTCTGCGGTCCCGTTCACAGTTAATGAGAAATTAGGCATTTAACACACCTGTGAATTATTTAGTGCAATAAGGTTAGTGGAAATGGGCCCTGAATCTTAAAGGAGCCTCCCTTGAGACAGGTGGTGGTGGTGGTGGTGGTGTGTGTGTGTGTGTGTGTGTGTGTGTGTGTGTTGGCTGCAATAGTGAGCTAAACCATGCTTCACAGACTGTTCAGTGCTTATTTGGGAGAGAAAAATGCCTGCCCCTCTTTTCTTGAAGGAGCTCAAGGTGTTCTTTGGGGAAGCAAAGGAGAAGTATGGATGGCCGAATGAGCAATGTTTGAAATCGCCAGGATTCTCTGAACGTCAGGCCTACCAAGATGAATTTTAAACCTAAGAAACTTAAGATGTCCTGATCGTGATTTTTAAATTGTATGGCTTTATATGCTCTTTTAATCAGTTTTATGCATTTGATTTATATTGTATTGTTGTACTGATGTTGTTCCCCGCTTTGATCCAAAGGGAGTGGTGGGTAAGAAATAATAATAATAATAATAATAATAATAATAATAATAATAATAATAAATACTTCTACTACTACTAATAATAATAATAATTTGTCTGCTCATCTCATGCCTGAGTCCCAGATGTGTTTGTCATCTCTGCTCATGTATGACTGGGAAGCTTGTGCAAAACAAGCTGGGACTGAGTGGGAGATTTGTGCAAGCTTCCCCAAATATGGGCAAATTTCCTAATTTGCGCAACTTTCCTCCATAGACCACAGCAGGATTGATTCAGTCCATGGAGGAAATTTGCACAAATTAGGACTCAGGAATGAGCATGTGACTGACAATTTATGAATGTTTTTGACAGACATGCACTTGCACTTCTGTTTGGAGCATGGAATGGGACATGCTCATATGTTTTGTGAACAAAAATGCAAATGTCATTCATCTTACCTAGAACAGCAGGGAGACAAGAAGGAATTGTGACCGCTGTTGCAGAATTGAAACAATACAATTTCTTCTTGCATGGTTTATTTCTGCTTTTCCCAACCTGGGAACCTCCAGATGTGTTGGACTATAACCACCATCATCCCCAGCCAGCACAGTTATTATCTGTGGATGATGGACATTGCAGTCCAACACATCTCAAGGCGCCAGGTTGGGGAAGGCCAAATCTCAGGGTGACATTGGGGTGTTAAATATTGTGAGATGGACTTCTAAGTATAAGAAAGGAGAATTACCCATTTAGAATTTTCTTTCCCTCCCTACTCCCCTCAGGTTCATTAACAACAAATAGAACCCAGGACACAATCAGATGGAAGGATGCTTTCCCTTGAGGAACAAAATCAGTCTTCCAGCTCCAGCAGTAACTGGTGATCTATTTGCAAGCATCCTGTAGACCATGGCCTGTGTGTTTGTTGGAATGAAGAGGCAGTGTGCCTAGAGGTGAATCCAAGGGGCCAGACTTCATGTGAGGAGATCTGTGCATGGATTCCTGACATTTTATTTTTAACCAAATAGCAGCCATAGGGGGCTCCAACTTTGCTCACAAAAAGTAGCACTGGAGAGGGAAAACTTTCTCTCTCTCATACGCACCACCCTCTGTAATTTCCACAGTCTAAATCACTGTGGAAGCTGCTAGTCCCACAGTCGAAACATACTTCTCTCCTCACCCCCCCCCCCCATGCCAAGCAGGGCAAATAGCATTTGGTGTGATTTGGAGGGGAGGAGCTTGATCTCCATTTTCCCCAGCACTAATGAGCCAATCAAATTTGGAGCTTGCTAGGACTGTTTTTGAATAAGAATGTTGGGAGAGCCAATTGTGGATCTTCTGCATTGGGAGTAATTTAGCATCCAAGACTGTGGACCGGTTCAGAGAATGAGAGAAATGGCAGGGATGGGAGTGGGAATTTGGAAGGATGACGTTAATGAACTGGGATTTGACAGGCAGGTGGCAAACAAACTTTTTCTTGGGAGCCTAAACCAGGCTATACAGAGGAGCATTGACCTGGAATTTGTAAGGGATGAGCGGGTTGAAAATCTTGCCAGGATTACTTCCACCATATCTATTTATTCTGGAGTTGCTTTTGATTGTTTGCCCAGTTGCTATGATGGAAATGTTGTTGCTGTTGCTGTTTAATAAAGAGAAGGCCTCTCCTTACACATGCAATTCTCTCCCTTCTTGCCTATGCCATCTTGCTATCTACTCTCCCAGGGCCGGCTCAAGACATTTTGCTGCCTGAGACAAAAGACAAGATGGCGCCCTGACCCATGAGCTGACCGGGCTGGCAGGTGAATCTGTCTTCAGCACTAATGATAGAAGAACATTCTTCACTGTACTTGAAGGCAACAGGCGAACTTAGGGAATGCAGAGAATGTGGCAAGGCACCCTTCTTGAACACCTGCCTCTCAGGATATGAGGTGGCCGTCTCCCCTTGCCTAATGGTAGGGCAAGCCCTGCACTCTCTTTTCAATAAGCTTTGGCAAAACCGTCCTCTTTTCCTTGGCTTTCCCTTCCTGTGTCTAACATCAGGGCAGCTCAAGCAAACTCCAGTTTATCCATGTAGTCATCATGGTGCTATGACTTAAGGGAGTTTAAAATGGTCATGCTCAGAATATTACTTATTTTTTTCTTTTGAATCAGGTTTGGCAAACAGGTTTTCACCCCCTCTAACATGTCAGGAATGTAGAAGCACATGGAGGTGAATGGGGGAGGGAGAAGAGAAATGTTAATTGTGTACTTCCTTCACAACTGATATAACACACATGGGTTTCTAAAAGGGTCATCTGGTTCAGGGTCTAAAATTACAAATCTGCGCCTCTGATTGTGTGCTACATTAAAAGAGAGGGAGAGGGAGAGAGGGAGGGAGAGATCTCTTCTCCATTCTGATTCCCTATCCCTTTATGTTTTGTTAAGACTGGAAGCAATTGCCAGGGTTTTTTTTGTTTGTTTGTTTTCTGTTTTGTTTTCATAAAGCTCCGAGGACAATATTAAGCACATCATCATCATGGAGCTATAGCTTAGTGTGAGTGATAGAGCCCCTGCTTTGCATGCAGAAGGTCCTAGGTTCGATCCCTGGCTTCTCCAGGAATGGTGAGGAAAGAAACCTGCCTGAAGCCCTGGAGAGCCTCTGCCAGTCAGTGTCAACAATACTGGGCTAGATGGACCAAGGGTCTGACTCTGTATATGGGAGCTACATTTCTTAAAAGTTAAATCAACGTCATATATCATGGTAAATGTATATATCCCTCCCTGGAATTTGACTCATTACAGTGAAAATGTTTGGGAAAATCTTACAGATTATTTATTTGCCCTGCAGACTCAGTTCCCTGAAGCTAATTTGATATTAATTGGTGATTTTAATGCCCAGATTGGCCCAATAGAGCAATCCGCTTATTTTTCCTTGGATGATTTCCTACTGATAGAGGATAGACAATCTAAGGCCCATACAATAAACACTCAAGGGAAGCTGTTTATTCAAATGATCCTCCAAATCGGACTTCTCATTCTGAACGGTTTCCTGTCCAAAGATTTGACAGGAGAATTCACCTTCACCAACCATCTTGGTGCCAGTGTAGTCGATAGGGATGTGCACTGACCCCCCGGATCGGATCGGATAGCGGATCGGAATCGGACCTGGGGGGTCGGATCGGATCGGATCGGATCGGAGGCTGGTCGGATCGGATCGGACCAGATGTCCGATCCGGATCGGACGCCATTTTGAATGCTTTTTCCCATAGCCAAGTATTGTTTTACAAAAACGCCTATAACTTTTTCATTTTTAAAGATAGAAGGATGAAACTTGGGGACATTGTAGACTGGTTAGGGATAGTTATCTGTGAGAAATTTCAGAAAGATTGGTGCATGCGTTTTGTGGCAATTAATTTTTTAATAAATACCCAGGAATGCTTATAACTTTGTCATTTTTAAAGTTACAAACATGAAACTTTGCCACATTGTAGGAGGTACCTTGGGACCTATGTGTGTGAAATTTCAGAAACATAGGTGCTTGCCTTGTGTGGCAATTAATTTTAGAAAAATAGGTAGTAGTGGGGTAAATACAGTTACGCCTCCCATTTTTTTATTTTTTAAGATACAAACAGGAAACTTGGGCACATTACAGGTACCACTTGCCTTGATATGTGAGTGAAATTTCAGAAACATTGGAGCTTTCCTTGTGTGGCAATTAATTTTTGAAACAATGAGGAAAGAAACACCTATAACTTTGTCATTTTTAAAGTTACACACATGAAACTTTGCCACATTGTAGGTGGTACCTTGGGACCCATGTGTATGAAATTTCGGAAACGTAGGTGCTTGCCTTGTGTGGCAATTAATTTTTTAATAAATACCCAGGAATGCCTATAACTTTGTCATTTGTAAAGTTACACACATGAAACTTTGCCACATTGTAGGTGGTACCTTGGGACCTATGTGTGTGAAATTTCAAAAACGTAGGTGCTTGCCTTGTATGGCAATTAATTTTAGAAAAATGGGTAGTAGTGGGGTAAATACAGTTACGCCTCCCATTTTTTTATTTTTTAAGATACAAACAGGAAACATGGGCACATTACAGGGAACACTTCACTTGATAGGTGTGTAAAATTTCAGACAGCTGGGTCCAGGCATGTGGTGGCAATTAATTTTTGAAACAATGAGGAAAGAAACGCCTATAACTTTTTTATTTTAAAAGTTAGAAGTCTGAACATTGCTCACTTTGTAGATGGGTTAGGGGTAGATATGTGTCAGAAATTTCAGAATGATAGGTCCAGGCATTTGATGGCTATGGAATTTTTAAATTACATGTTTCAAAAAAATTTCTACAGAGGCCAGGTCTTCCTTTCCTCCCCCTCCCGCTTCCCGCGAAGAAAAGGAAACACTGTCTCGTCTCGATCCCTTTGATCCTTGCTAGTATCCATTACAGGGCTCGTGTCTGCTTGAGTAAAAAAGTGAAAGTAGGAAAGCAGACACGAGCCCTGTAATGGATACTAGCAAGGATCAAAGGGATCGAGACGAGACAGTGTTTCCTTTTCTTCGCGGGAAGCGGGAGGGGGAGGAAAGGAAGACCTGGCCTCTGTGGAACATTTTTTGAAACATTTAATCTAAAAATTCCATAGCCATCAAATGCCTGGACCTATCATTCTGAAATTTCTGACACATATCTACCCCTAACCCATCTACAAAGTGAGCAATGTTCAGACTTCTAACTTTTAAAATAAAAAAGTTATAGGCGTTTCTTTCCTCATTGTTTCAAAAATACCTTGCCACCACATGCCTGGACCCAGCTGTCTGAAATTTTACACACATATCAAGCCAAGTGGTACCTATAATGTGCCCATGTTTCCTGTTTGTATCTTCAAAAATAAAAAAGTGGGAGGCGTAACTGTATTTACCCCACCACTACCCATTTTTCTAAAATTAATTGCCATACAAGGCAAGCACCTACGTTTTTGAAATTTAGCACACATAGGTCCCAAGGTACCTCCTACAATGTGGCAAAGTTTCATGTGTGTAACTTTAAAAATGACAAAGTTATAGGCATTCCTGGGTATTTATTAAAAAATTAATTGCCACAAAACGCATGCACCAATCTTTCTGAAATTTCTCACAGATAACTATCCCTAACCAGTCTACAATGTGCCCAAGTTTCCTGTTTGTATCTTCAAAAATAAAAATGTGGGAGGCATAACTGTATTTCTCAGTGGGAAAGTGCAATGCAATGATTCCCTATGGGAAAGTGCAATGCAATGATTCCCTATGGGAAAGTACTGTCCAATGAATCCTTATGGGCAAGTGCTGTCCAATGAATCCCTCATTGTTTCAAAAATTAATTGCCACACCAGGCAAGCACCAATGTTTCTGAAATTTTACACACATATCAAGTGAAGTGTTCCCTGTAATGTGCCCAAGTTTCCTGTTTGTATCTTCAAAACTAAAAAAATGGGAGGCGTAACTGTATTTACCCCACTACTACCCATTTTTCTAAAATTAATTGCCACACAAGGCAAGCACCTATGTTTCTGAAATTTTACACACATAGGTCCCAAGGTACCACCTACAATGTGGCAAAGTTTCATGTGTGTAACTTTAAAAATGACAAAGTTATAGGTGTTTCTTTCCTCATTGTTTCAAAACTTAATTGCCACACAAGGCAAGCTCCAATGTTTCTGAAATTTCACTCACATATCAAGGCAAGTGGTATCTGTAATGTGCCCAAGTTTCCTGTTTGTATCTTAAAAAATAAAAAAATGGGAGGCGTAACTGTATTTACCCCACTACTACCCATTTTTCTAAAATTAATTGCCACACAAGGCAAGCACCTATGTTTCTGAAATTTCACACACATAGGTCCCAAGGTACCTCCTACAATGTGGCAAAGTTTCATGTTTGTAACTTTAAAAATGACAAAGTTATAAGCATTCCTGGGTATTTATTAAAAAATTAATTGCCACAAAACGCATGCACCAATCTTTCTGAAATTTCTCACAGATAACTATCCCTAACCAGTCTACAATGTCCCCAAGTTTCATCCTTCTATCTTTAAAAATGAAAAAGTTATAGGCGTTTTTGTAAAACAATACTTGGCTATGGGAAAAAGCATTCAAAATGGCGTCCGATCCGGATCGGACCTCATCGGATCGGATCGGATCGGAGGTTGGTCGGATCGGATCGGATCGGATTTTCCCGATTTTGGGTCGGATCGGATTCGGATCGTGGATCGGATCCGATCCGATGCACACCCCTAGTAGTCGACTATATTGCAGTTCCCCCAGCTATATTTGGGCTGATCACTCTCTTTATCCATGCAGTGATCACCAACCATTGATTGTCCAGTTGGAAGATTTAAAAGAAGTCCGGGCAAATCAAGAAAATGTAACTCCAATTTTAAGCACAAGTGTTGCAACATGCCGCTGTTAAGTAGGCAAATGGGAATTCAGGTGCTTTGGAATGTTTATGGCATTCTGAGAACCTACATGCCTTGAGGAATACCCTGTACACCTCAAAAGAGACGGAAGTAGTATTAGATTGCTACGCTCAGATTACAGCAGCAGTTGAACCTCTTTTAGGCTACCTGTACAAGAGGCATTTAAAGCTCTTTCAAGGCGCATTAAAAAATTTACCTCTACAAGAACGGAGCGCAAATTGGGCGTAGAGGCGCGTTTTCTCTCCGATTATGCGCATTATCAAATGCGCGTTAAATAGCGAGTTTTATTTTGCTCCAGCCGTTAAAGCACATTTTGACTATGTGAACAAGCGATTCTCCACATTAACTACTTGTAAAGTGCATTTGAAACAACTGGTAAGGTCACCAGTTGAGTGCTCAATTACCTCCTGCATACAAGCATTTATGATAAAGCGCTTCAGCGATTATGCGCATAATCGGCTAACCAGGCGTCAAACGGAATCCATCTAGAGGGGGTCTAAGTTTGAAAGGGCCGTTTAAAGAACCAGAGGCCCAAAGAGGGTAATCCGTGGTTCGATGAGGACTGCAGGAAACTTAAGCAGGAAATCAAAAGACAACATAAATCTCTAAGGGATAGGGTTCCTCTACCACATTCCTACTTGGCACTGCATAAATTCTATAAAAAGATAACCAAAGAAAAGCAGCAAGAGTATGTGAGGTTTCAATAGGTTGAATTGGCATCAGCACTTGAAAATAATGATAAACCCAGATTTTGGCATCTTACGTCAGCTTTGAAATAGCTCTGCTGATACGAAAGTTGAAGCGAGGAAAGGCCCCTGGAAGGAACGGCACCCCACCAGATTTTTTTGATTGATTACCCCCATTGGTGGATCCTGAAGTTAGCAGCCTTATTTACATCTATTGACCGAACTGGGACATTTCCCCAAGATTGAACGGTGGTATCGTGGTGCCCATTTGCAAAAAAGGCAACCGGTCAGACCCCAAGAATTATCGCCCTACAAGTCTACTGGATGTTATTAGTAAATTATATGCAAGACATCTTTTAGGCAAGTTAGAAAATTGGGTATTTGGGGAGAACCTCCTAGCTGAAGAAAAAACAGGCTTCCGGTGGGGTAGATCTACAGTTGACCATTGCTTTCTATTAAAATACTTGGTAGGGAAATATTCATCCTCCCCTTATCCCTCACTTTTTGCTGCATTTGTAGATCTCCGAGCAGCCTTTGATTCTATATCTAGACCCCACCTCTGGCACAAGCTTACACTTTTAAATGTTGAACATAAGTTGCTTAGGAGAAGAATACAGGGGCTGTATGGGAATTCTAGTTTGCATGTAAGGGTCTCTTTGGGTGGAGACCTTTTAACTCCTATTATTGTCAACAAAGGAGTGCACCAGGGATGTTTGTCAGCACCTCTTTTATTCAATCTATATCTTAATGATATAGTTTCCTTCTTATCTAGTCCTGATTTCTCCCCACCTCATCTAAAGGACAGGAGCATCTCAGTGTTATTATATGCAGATGATGCCGTTCTCCTGTCATACACCCAGGTGGGGATGTGTAGGCTTCTAAGAGCTTTAAGTTCCTATTATATGAGGGAAGCTCTTCAGGTCAACTATGATAAAAGTTTTTGGCAAAAGGAGGAAGGAATACCAATGGCAGCTAGATAGCCACCTGCTTGACCAGGTCAATAAGTAGTGACATTCCAAAGTTCAGGATCCTGGTCTGAGCATTTGAAAGCAATAGTCTCGACAGCTGATGCAACTGGCAATGCTATCCTTCGCTTTGCAGCAGGACCAGGTGGAAAGATGGTAGCCCCCTGAATAGAGCTATACAAAGGTCAATTACTCGCCCAGATTTTATATGGGGCACCTGCCTGGGCACATGCAGACATTACTTCATTGGAGTCCATCCAGCATAAATTCTTATCCAGAGTACTTGGGGTAACTAGATCCACCTTCAAGGCCATTGTTCGATTAGAAACAGCTTGTTATTCAGTGGGAATGCTTGTCCAAAAAGCAGCCATCTTCTTTTGGCTAAAGATAGTGTTTCAACTGGTCCCACCCTTGGTTTTATCAGCATATGAAGGTATGGGGAGAGACTCATGGGCAAACAAGATAAGCATATCTATTTCTGAGTTGGGCTTTTTGCAAACATAAGGGAGCTTTCTATGTCATCATCATCATCATCATCATCATCATCATCATCATCATCATCTATGATAAAGGACAGTGGCTTGGGTGGGAAATATCTCCCCCCTTCTCTTTTTCTTGCTAAGGCTTGGGAGGGGGAGATCAGCCACCTTTATAGATCAAGCTCTTCTGCCTCTCTTAGGGAATATTTATTAGTTATTTATTTTAAATATTTTTGTACCACCTTTCCACTGAAGGCAGTGTACAACAAGTCAAAATCAAAATAAAACAGTAATTCCATAAGAACTTAAAAACCAGCAATAAAACCATGCAAAAACATTTAAACAGCATTAAAAACACTAAAAGCAATTTAAAGTGGCAAACTGGAAAGATTAAAAGGCCAGATCAGCACTTTTTAAAAGAGCTGAGAGAGTGGGTGCAAATCATAACTTTGAAGGGAGAGCATTCCACAGTTTGGGAATTAGAAAGACAGGAGAAAGCCAATTGCTATGAAGTGTACCTTGTATAAACTTAATCTCTCTCTCTCTCTCTCTCTCTCTCTCTCTCTCTCTTTCTCTCTCTCATTTCCTTTAGGTCAAATTTTTGATTGTAAGCTCCTTGGATCAGGGACCTGTCCTCTTCTACACTTTAAAGTGCTCTGCACACTGATGGCACTTTATAAATAAAATAGTATCTTATATAAGAATACGGTAGCGTAAGGTTTATTACTTGAGATCTACCAGACTGATTTTGCTTATCTTTTTTTCAAACTGAGGCTTGAACAGTGTAGGCGTGCAGAAAATTTTGAAACTTCACAAAGTCACTGGCAATGGGGATGGGGAATTAAGTGGAGGTGGGCACTCAGGTGCACAACGGAGGGGGTGGGGCCACATCACATGCAAATTTCAGAGGGGGGGATGCACTATGCATGAGCTTCACTTGTAGTATTCATGAGCCCCTCTGTATTGAGATGATTGTGGTGTGGGGAAAAAATGCAAGTAAGTAGGACTACTAGTGCCCATGGAGATACAGACTTTACACTAGTAAAATAAAATATGGACCTAAGACAGAATTTGGACACAGTGGATAGGTAGGCCAGAATTGAGCAATAATTTGTACAGATGTGGCCTGGACATTAAAATAAAAAATAAACTTCCTGAGCCTTCAAGTAAAATGCAGATTTATGGTAGGTCCTCTAGCTTCGAGGGCTCTGAGAGGCCGCCTCTCCCAAGCAACCCAAGGCTTGCCTGCACTGAAGCAGACGCACTGGGTAGGCTTATTTGTATTTTCCCCCCTGTATGGGAATTTTACACAAGAGCCCCTAATGCGAAAACACCCTATGCTGGGAGATGTGTTTGCACTGACATTCTCTGCCAACACACATTTCTCCATAGACCCACCGGTTCTCAGGGTGCAATCAGAGGGCAAGCATTTTTCCTAAGTAGTCCAAGTGCTTCATTCATATTCACCATCCCAGTTACCCTTCTAACAATTCTATAAGGTGGGCGAGTATTATCCCGGTGGGTTGGTGGTTCGAGAGGTGTTGAGATGAAGAGATAGAAATGTATAGGGGAGTGGCAAGATTTGAATCAGGAACTTCCCTGCTCTTCATCTATATTGCACCAGGGAAAATGATGAGGCTACTTCTTCATTCGCTTTTCACATTTGTGAATCCTTGCAGGCCCCTGCTTCCAGTCGATTCTCTTGGGAATCTTTTCTAGCATCATGGGGTTTGGAAGGACTTAGAAGGCTGTCAAATCCATTGTTCTGCTCTGCTCTGTTAGGATCAGGTTAGGAATACACCCAGTGCCCAAGCTTAAATTCTCTAGGCCCCATGGGCCTTGTTTTCCCCTCTCTCATGAAAGGCCCTGTCTGATTTAGAAAAAAAAATGGGAGGGTTGATTGATGTCCTAGAGCTTCCCATTGCTCAAGCCCCTTAACAGCAGCAGCACTGCTGTGCCACTACCAATCTCCACCCACCATTGCCGCCACCCATCTTTGCTGCATCCCCCATTCACTAAAAAGTGGTGCCACCATTGCCGCTGCCATTATTCCAATCACCACCGCTGCCTGCCCTCTGCATCGCTATGAGCATACCCTCAGAACGAGAAACACTGGCTGAATTCGGACAACACGATAGTCAATGGTGGGGTAATAATCAACTTTACAGTTGTTCATCTAGGAGGTACTCCCCACACAACATGGTAATAAATAATCAACTGTGGTGTGGATTAGGATCAGCACTGAGTTGTCTATGGCAGCATTTGGACGACACGATAGTCAATACAACTGACGATTGTCCCCCCCACCCCCCAGTTGCTTATTGTGTCATCTGAATTCAGCCCATGCAGTGTGGATAGGCTCTCTGCAGAGCTGCATCAGCCTGAGGAGAAAACAGGTGGTGCAGTACTTCAGAGACTTGGCTAGGCACAAAAGCCTGCCCCTGAGGGAGTCCTCTGAGTCTGGAAAGGCAACCCAGGAGGTCTTCTGTGCCACAGGTGATCTCTCAGTACAACTGTTGTCTGGAGCAGCTGCCAATACTTTATTACCTCTGGCTAAATAGAGGATGGGCAGCTGCTTCGGATGGTGGGTGGCTGCTCCATAGGAGAAGTGTCCTGGGAAATTGCCTGTGGAACTGTCAATCTCTTGGGACACCCATCCAGTTTCCATAATGCATGGCTCTGAAGGGGAGGAAGGTCCCCCTCAGAGCCAGGCATTTTTGAACCTGGCTGACTCTCTCAAGAGCCGTGCCAGCTTCTCTCTCCTCTGCTTTGTTCTGGGGGGGGGGGTTCTCAAAGTGAGCCAGAGGGTGGGGAGCTGATCTGAAGGAGCCTCATGTCCCGTTTAGCTCTGAGGATCCCGTCAGATGAAAAGGAAGGTGGGTGGCTACTCTGGAGAGCCTAGCTGCCGGCACTGAGTCTCATTCAGAGTGGGTTCTCAGAGCCAAACAGAGGGTGGGTGGGTGCTCAGGAGAGCTCCACCAGCTGCTCTCCTGCTATAACATTTGCTAAACCAGGTAGGCAGGGCTGATGGGATCTGCTGTTGGGGAGCCCACATGGTGAGGGAAAGGGGGAAGCATGCAACTCCTGGGTCCTCATCTCCACCGTCTGAGGCAGGGGTTTTACCCTGCCTCATTGGAGGGCCAGCCCTCACCTTAAGTGAAGGTTCTGGATGCCTGATTCGTACTTAAAGCCACAGATGTATGGCATGCATTAATTATACACAAATAGAGCAAATATCTTTTAGATGCTGTTCTCCTTGTAGTGTATTGGTGCTCCTGTCTTGCCATCCCGGGAAGGGCCTGAGTCATCTCTCAGGAACAGTGCATTCAGTTTCCAGTTTAGCCCACTTGCAGCAGCCTGCTACATGGCCCGTTCTCAGTAAAATGAATTATTAAGGTTGTTATAGGTTTGGCATCCTGCGCATGGCCTTCTCTTCATGATTCACATTGTTCCATTCCTGGTTTTCTAGCACCAGTTGTTCTATGCTTGCTGAAGATCAGAGACCTAATGCTTTGACTCCCACCATAGGTCCTGGGGCTGCAATTCCTATTAGCAGCACTGGCTTTCACTGGCTCTGGAATCAGGGTGGCCATGTGTCCTCTTTTACAGAGGATAGTCCTCTATTTGAAGGGTGGCCAAAGGACCGCCCTGTATTTTGAAGGCATCTCCTATTGGAAGGGCTGCCCTGTCCAATTCCACTTTGAAGATAAAGAACCACGAGAGCTGTTGACCATCAATGATGAGCACCTGAATAACAGATTGAACAGGCAGGCTGGGGATGGGTGAACAATTTTGTGATTGCTCAGATTCTCTGAACACAAAGCTGAAGCTTGTCTCACCTTGATTCCCATGTTCACTTGTGTGCTTTTTTCATTTTGGTCAAATGAGGGAAGTGTGCATTTGAAATGGTAAAAATGTGCATTTTTTAAAAGAAAGCACTCTGAAAATGTGCACTCCCCCCCTCATAGAATAAAGAAGTGCACATTTCTTTTTAGAAATTGCATTCCCCCCCCCCCCAGCACAAATACAAGTTCAGGAATTTGTGAGTATTTTCAGAGGATATGCTCTCCTGCTTGCACCTGCGTTCTGTGTGTGCATGGGACACGTTCTCATGATTTACAAACATAAACACAATTCGGTACAACCCTAAGGCAGACACACAGTTCGTCCAGTCATAGTGAGAGTTACTGAGAGTTACACCACAGCATGGTGAGAGCAATTATTTCTAAATTTGCATCTATGCATATAAATTAGCATATGCACATTTTATGCACATTCATGCCTTCTTTCTCCTCTTATTTGGTGGTGCATTACTTCTTTTTTTTGGCAGTTGGTAAGTAGCCACCCAAATCTTCACGCCTATGATTATTACAATGCTTGCCCCTCCTTCCTGCTGCCAGACCTTGTCGCAGCTCCAGTTTTGGTGGGGCTGTGAATCCATTCTGGAGGATAGGGTTCAGCACTTTGGAGAGCTCCTTTAGAGTTCTGGTTGGTTTTGACGAAAACCCAGAATGGATTCACAGCCCCACCAAAATCAGAGCTATCAGCCTCCACTGGCTCATCCTGACTGTGCAGAGGAGATGTCAGCAGGAGACTTAGGATGCTTCCAGATGGAGGGCCTAATGCTACCCATTAAAAGGCCTTGGTCATGCCCAGATCAATGGATGGGAGAGCTGGCTAACAGCTCCCTCTTTTGTTCAAGTGCCATGGTGTACAGTGCTTGGGGCGTACCTGTCGGAATACACCATTTGAGATGCTCCATTGCCTTACCAGTCTCTTTTGCCTTGGCACAGTTAAGTGATTTTGGACTCTGAACTTAATGATCTCATGCCCCCCCTTGAAATGAACGTGTGTATTATTTCAGTTTGAAGGAGGCCACTAACATTTCTCCCCAGCTGCTCCCACCATTTTGAGCTTTACAACTGCTTCTACAGACCCTCATTTAAATCACAGCACCATCATGACTCCAGGAATGAAATTCCCTTTTCTATACAATGGTTAAAGATATAGGCGCCCTGTCCTCCTTTCCATAGGGTCACCCTAATTAAAACTTGCTTGTTGTCCTTCAGCTTTGTGTCCCGGAGAAGCTGGCACTGCATCAAGCCTACTGTTAGGCGTCCCTTCCCGCTTCCAAGCTTTCAGAGTGAGCTCTTTTGACCTCTCCAGATCTGCTTCGCTGTTTAAGAAACAGGGGTTGACTAATCTGTCCACTACAGTTTCTCCTGCATTTGAACGATTTCAAAATAGACCTGAAATGAAATTTGGCAAAATAAATGTCCAAATTCGGCAAATGATCCAAAATTCACAGTTCAGAGCATGTGTTGAAAGCTGACCTCAGAACATGAAAGGTTTACATTTCAGGGTGGGAATTTGACACTGACGTTCACCTGCTGTGTTGGATCAGTCGAATGAATGAAAATCAATTCAGACCAATTTAGACTGCTGGGGAGGGGGCTACTGAGGGGGGTTTCTCCCTATTGAAAAATATCCCTAAACATAGAAAGTTAACAGGTCAGGGAGAAGAGTTCTAAATCTTGCTTCTCCGAGACACGTTACCTTTCTATGAGCAAGGATAGTTTTTCATTATGGAACAATGCTCCCTCCAATAACTGTCCCCCCCCCCCATTTTTTTTTTTTGCCCCACCACCCAAATTTTGAACCTAATGCTCTCACTTGATAACTTTTGGTTCAAACTTACTCTAGGTAGAGTGAAGCAGCTGACTTGGGGTGTCATGAAAGTGCAACAAATTGTTATTTATTTTTATTGCATTCTGTACTCCCAGGGAGTGGTGCTTGTGGAATTCTCAGATGCCAAAATAATTTGGACAGCCATGACTGTAGAAAGAGGGCAACATTTGTTGTACTGCCTTGGGCAACAAGGCAGCAAAATATTTGGGGCTGGCCCTGTTGCTTTTAATGGTATTTAAGATCCTTTGATTTAGTTTTAAATTGCTGTTTTAGTCTGCTATGTTTGCTACTTTTATTTGTGTTTCTTATTGAAGTTTAATCTTGATATTGTATTTTATGTTTTATGATGATTTGTTCATCATGACTTGTCACCTTGAGGGCATTTCTGTCTAAAGGTGGGATATGAATCCTCTAAAGAAACGAATAAATATTCAAGAGACGCAGTTTATCACCTCCTTCTACTGTTTGTGAGAACTCGGGCCATTGTTGGTCTGATTAATAATGGGATGGCAGCCCCTTCGTTCCAGCAAGTGTAGGTGACAGCAGAACAGATTCCGGCTGCAATCCTGTACCATTGATCTTTATGGAACTTACTTCTGAGTAGACATACATAGGATTAATGTGTTGACATTGGTTTCTCTCACTTTGCCATTTTCCCAATCTTAAATTGGGTTTGTCTCGAACTTTAAGTATTTCTCCGATCTTTAATTTCAGTTGGTCCTGAATTTGAGAATTTTTAAAAAGTTTGCATGAAAATTTCTAAGAATTTTTGGGCATATTTCTCCTAATGCATACATTTCTGTGTGTGTTTTTGTGGCAACAGTTAAAGCTGCAATAGCCCTGCCCTTTTTTGTATCTGATCACTCTATTATAGCTCCTGCAGCTTTATCTGTTGTGGTGAAGAGGGAATTTCATGAATTGATTCATGCATACAAATGACACCCACTGAAATCCCCCTTTCAACACAACTGTTAAAGATACAAGAGCCCTGTCCTCCTTTCCATATGGTCACCCTATTTTTGCCTAATATACAATTTTTTGCAAGCAATTTTTCTAAAATAATACATTTTTGAAAGTTATTTCCCCTAATATATGCATGCATGCACATATATACACACACACATCTATCTATCTATCTATCTATCTATCTATCTATCATCTATCTATCTATCTATCTATCTATCTATCTATCTATCTCTATCATCTATCTATCTATCTATCATCTATCATCTATCTATCTAATCTATCTATGCATTTTTTTTATTGGAGAACTCCTTTGCAAAATTCATAGAAGTGCAAATTTTGAAGGATAACTGAGTTTTGGTCTGTACAGTGGTTTGAAAGTGCAAAATTAGGGAAGTTTGTTTTAAAATGTGAACTGAACAAATTTGTCCCCAACCCTAAAATTATGTCATTTCACATCCCAAAGTATTGATACTGCAGTAGCACTTGGGATGTATGAGAAATTCATTTCAGTGTGTTTTTTTTATCAGGATTTCCCCAGTTCGCAACTTCTGGACTGAAGTCCCTACATTTCTGAGCTTGCAGTATGATTTTCGGATCAAAAATATGTTCTGACAGCATGTTTATATTTGACAAATGTGCATGAAAAAATGCATACTTTTGAAAATTGGGCCCAAAAATGCTTTAAACAGCAGGAGAAGAATGCATACATTTCAGTGATGCAGACAATTGGGAAAATGTGCAAGAAAATTTGCACAGATTTTCATACAAAACCAAAAATAAAGCTCGCGATCTGATATTGACTCGAGTTGGAATAAGCTTCAAGATAGAATTTGGGGGATTTTGGTGAGTTTGGAATAGTGTGACCATATGAAAAGAAGGACAGGGCTCCCATAATTTTAACAGTTGTAGAGAAAAGGGAATTTCAGCCAGTGTCATTTGTAAGCAATTAGTTCCTGGTGAAATCCCCTCTTCATCACAACAGTTAAAGTCACAGAAGCTATACTAGAGTGACCAGATACAAAAGAGGGCAGGGCTCCTGGAGCTTTAACTGTTGTGATGAAGAGGGAATTTCACCAGGTGCTGCATGCATACAAATGACACCTGTTGAAATTTCCTGTTCTGTACAACTGTTAAAGATATAAGAGCCCTGTCCTCCTTTCCATATGGTCACCCTTATCTTGAAGTAGCTCTCAACACTATCTGGAGCAAACAGGCAGGTTTATGGGGCCTGGAGCAGATGTGATGTTGGGGGCGCTGCTGCTGACCCCTACAAGGACACACATGTGTGTGTGTAACATGTCAGGGCCAACAGCTTGCGCAGAAGCTGAAGTAGAGGCCCCCATGCGTATTGGAGGCCCAGAACGAATTGCCCCAGTTAAGCCCCTCTGGGCAGCCCTGCATATAGGTATGGTACCTCCATGATGATGTACAAAATGGAGCTGAAGCCAAACTGAACATTGGTGTGAATTTAGAGATCAAGCCCAAAACATGTGATGAAATTATTTGGGCATAAACAGAGCTTAGGTCAGGGGTGGGCAAGTTGTGGACTGTCAGATGATTTGGCCAACAACTCCCATCAGCCCTAGCCAGAACAGTTAATGGTGAGGGATGATGGGAGTTATAGGCCAAAACATCTCAAGGGTTACAAGTTGCCCAACCTTGGCTTAGATGTAGCACTATTTTCACTGTGTGTGTAAGACAGGATGGGCTTTACACACAGGCTCAATTCGGATGGCACGTTAACCAACGGGTGTTAAGTTAAACAACCGTCAGTGGGTTAACCCAACATGTCGTCCGAATTCAGCCACACAACAGTTAACCAACCCACAGTTGTTTAAGTCGCGGTTTTAAACAATGGAGTTAAACAACTCACTTGCGAGTTGATTAAAAGTTAGTCAATTGACTAACGTGTTGTCCGAATTCAGCCACTTGAGGTGCGTGGGTTAAACAACCGAGGTGAGTACGTTAACGGAAAAGACCATAGAGGAGAGCGGCAAGAGCAGCAGAAAGCGGGCGGGAGCTCAGGCGCGGATGAAACGGAGCGCTGGTTTCGCCGCCATAGCAACCAGGACGCCCGCCTCCCCCACCAGGCAGCTGGCATGGAGCTCAAAAAGGAGCCGGCTCCTGCAAGCACTCACGCAGGGTGCCCAGTCAGCTACCCACACGGACAGGGAAGCGCACCAGAACGGAGCCATGCGCAAGGGGGGGAGGGGGAGATGGAGCAAGCAACAACCCCAGGCGCCCAGGAACAAGGGGCAGCACCCCCACACCAACAAGGAGGATGACACTCCATCCAGAGGTGACCCCCACCACAACGCCACCCCCACCCTCGCATCACCCAGAAGGATGAGAGCAGGGGAAGCAGCGTCCAGATAGCTCCCCCCCCCATTCGCCCAACACAGCTGGACAGCGAGCGTAGGCGAAGCCTATCCCCAAGACGCTAGAAATGCCTAGGCAATTGGTGCCCGTGGGCGACAGCCAGCCACCTGCGGATGTTGTGGAAAAAGGCATGCACAACAATCCCAAGGACACGAAGAGGCCCCGGCCACCACAGACAGCAACGCCTACGCACAGGGCACATTCGCAGCAGGCACTAGAGCCCACCAGCACCCACCGACACACATCCACACGGGACTGGGAAAGGCAGCCCAAGGCACCCACCACCCTCACCACTGAACCAGACACCCATTGGCAACATGGAGCCAGAGGGAGAGGGGCCAAGGGACGATCCGGCTGAGGACACCGGCTCACAATCCCCTGAAGAGGGGAGCAGCCAGGACCCCCAGGAAAGACACAGAGCGCTGCGCTGGTCCGAGGAGGAGATCGGCCACTTCATAGAGCTCTGGGGGAGCCTGGAAGCCAGGAGGATCATGGCCACTGCCAGGAGTGATAAGCTTTACCCATGGCTAGCCGAGAAAATGCAGGAACGGGGATATGACCGCAATGGAAAGCAATGCAAGGACAAGCTCCACGGACTCAAGAGGAAGTTCAAGGAGGTCGTCACTCACAATAAAAGAACTGGTGCTCAGCCATGCACCGTGCCCTTCTATGACGAACTGTCACGCCTGCTGTTGGAGCATCACGACGTCATCCCGGGGCACATGGCGGGCAGCGGTGTTGCCACCAATGAGCCTCCGCGCATGCATCGAAGAGCACGGCTTGACCAAGGGGTGCAATGGGAAGAGGGCCCCACCGCACAGAAACAGGAGGCCCCGGCAAGGCCGGTCGACCCACAGCAACACCCCCCGCCAAGGCCCCCCCGAAAGCATCCCCTGCTTCTCCTGCCAAGGCCCCCCCGAGAGCATCCCCCGCTCTTCCTGCCAAGAAAGTTGCGAGGGCATCATCCGCTCCTCCTGCCAAGGCAGCCCCGAAACCATCATCCGCACCCCCTGCCAAAAAAGTTGTGAGGGCATCATCCGCTCCTCCTGCCAAGGCAGCCCCGAAACCATCATCCGCACCCCCTGCCAAGAAAGTAGCGAGGGCATTAGCTGAAGCATGGCCGGCCAAGGCGAGGCCGATGAGCCAGCCCACAGCGTCCCAAAGTCCATCGGTGCTTGCGAGGCCGCCACCCGTGCTGCCCAGGACAGCCACCGCCTCAAGGAGCATCACCCCCACGCCAGCCTCCTCCAGCAGCAGCAGCCCCACGGCCTTCCTATGCCTCATCTGTGCGGACATGCAGGTAGAGGACCCTGCACCTGCCCCCCTGGTGCCAGAGACCCAGCAGGAAGAGGAAGAGCCAGGGCTGTCCCGTACGCGGGACACTCTCTCGAAGGGGAGCGTGGCTGCCACCGTAGGGCAAGTGACACGGCCAGTTCCAGCGCCACGCACGTGGCTAGGGTCCTCGAAACATGCAACTTTGGTGCAGGGAGTACCGCACGGGATCCTGGATGTCGTGGCGGAGACGGGGCCTGTCTCCCAGGAGGAACAGGATGAAATGGAGCTGCTCGTGGAACAACAGGTGGGCAATGTGCTCGAGCCTGAACTGTCGCCGTCCCAGGAAGAGCTGCTGCATATTGATACGCAGGCCTCCGATGAAACATAAGTGGAGATGGTGGCGATGGAGGCGGAGGCGCCGTCGGAAGTGGAGCTCGAGGCCGGGGAGGCCGTGCTGGAGCGGGAGATCGAGGGGTCCCCACAGCCGGAGGACGAGCCGATGGAGGGAGGGGCCCCCTAGAGGAGGAGCCGCTGCCACTGCACGTAGGCGAGCACGGTGAGGTCGAGGCCAAAGAAGCCCGTCCCCTGACCAATGCGCAGAGGTGTGTGCGTATGCGCAACAGACGCAGGGCAGACCGGCTGCAATTGGCGAGGGAGTTGGTCTCTGTCACGGAGACAACTGGGGAGTGCATCCACGGCCTGTTCACATGCATGGCGGCCGAGGAGGAGGCCAGGCGCACCAAGGAGCGCGTCCTCACCGTGTGGGCCACGCGCACAGCCGCACAAGCCATGGAGGAGTGCGCCCAAGCCACACGGGAGGTGGGGAGGGATGTGCGTATAGGTCTGGAGCGCCATGTCACCAGCATGACCGAGGCCATGGCTGCCACCGATGCCATCATTGACCGAGGCATGCGGGAGCGGGCAGCAGCCATCGACCGCCAAACCGAGGTGCTCAGGGAGCTCGTCCAATCCTTCTGTGGAGCCTACCATGGGCCACTGCAGCCTGCGCCCTACATGGGGCCGTACGGATACATGGCGCCACCGCAGCAACAGCAGTACATGCCCCCACCGATGGCCACACCGTATCGGCGGCATCAGCAGCATGTGCCTCAGGGAAGGCAGGGGGGGCGGCCGGAGGGCACGTGCACCAGAGCATAGGCGGCCACCCAAAGAGGGGCCGCACCATCCCACCAGACACCGATGAAGAGGGAGAGGAGGAGGGGGGCGAGGAGCCAGAGGAGGGGGAGGAGGAGGAGGAGGAGGGGTGGAAAGGGTCACTCAGGACGACATGGCCTAAGGCGAGGTGTTCCTACGAGCCCCTAGATCCATCCCCCATAGAATCATAGGGACGTGCAATAGGATCCTGTTAGATACGCGACCCTCTGGCCACCTCCTCCCTCAGCCCTGTCTAGACGCTCAAGGCTATGTCCATTAGCATCCCCATGCAACAATGTTGCACGTGCTGGATGCCGCTCGTTCCCGGCCCTATCTCCCCTTATTGCAGCCAGAACCAGGCGTGATGGCAACACCCTACAGGTCTGACGGCCACCAAGCAGGGCGCATTGTCCGACGCCAAAGGGCCCTTCGGCATGGAGGTTGGTAACTGGGCTGTTGGGGGGTATGCATTGGTGTTAGTGTGGCCTCCATGTCACTGATGGCTCTCCCCCTCCTTTCCCCCCTTCTGTTCTCGCCTCCCAGGGAAACTGTGCTCCCTCCGCCGTGCCATCCGTAGAAGGCGGAGGGCCCAAAAGGCACGGCGTCTCCACACTCTGGAGGTGGCCCTGGGAGAAATAATACGTCACATTCGATGTCTGGAACGAAGCGTCCGGCACCATCGCCGTCCGAATCACGGCCAGCCATAGGGTTATTTGGCAGCTTGGAGACTTACGCCCATCCCCCCTAGTCGCAGCGTAGTAACGGCCTGCTCTGCCGATTCCCCATCACGTGCCCCACTTCGGCCGCTTCCTGTCACTCCCCTCAGCCTTGTAGGTGCGCTTTAGCCTTAACAAATCCTCCTGCCCTCCCATTCCCACGCTAACAATGTGGACGGTCCCATGCTCCACCTTTAGCCCCACCTCCCTCCACCCTCCTGCTCCACCTCGCCTACCGCTCTTTCTGTCCTGCTCGCCCCCTCTCCGGCCTGCCCAGCATTTGCGAGAATGTCCCGGAGGGAGCTCACGATGGCCTGCTTGCAGGGAGTGATCCAGGCGGCCACGCAAAACCATGGCGATGCCGATGAGGAGGACCTATTCCGTGCCCGCCTATGCCGGCTAGGTGGGGCCATGCCTCCGAAGCCAGTGTTCGGGGCAGAGACCTTCCGCTGGCCGCTCGGGGCAACGGAGGCTGTGCCACCGTCCTGCCTCTGGTTCGTTCCTGTGCAGCCTCCACATTGCTGGCGGAGAAGTTGGCCGAAGGCGCGGCTGAGGGAGCCCTGCACCGCGCCCCTCCCCTCTCAATGTCGGCCGAGCTTCTTGCCGAGCGTGAAAGCGTGCGCCGCTGGGTGCTCCCCCGGATGGACGCCATGTGGCATGAGATGCAGGACTTGGAGGACTGGGACGATGAGCGCTTCCGTGGGAGCTTCCGCATTTCTCGCGCGACGTTCGAGGTGTTGGTGGCCAAGGTGACCCCTGTCCTACAGCGGGAGTGTACAAATATGCGCAGATGTATTCCAGTCTCCCGTTGGCTCGGTCTCACACTGTACAAGCTGGCATTCAACGTGGGCTACTTGCCCCTGTCGACCATCTTCGGGGTGGGCATGTTTACTGCGTGCGAGATCTTCCGTGAGACGGTGAGCGTGCTGAACGAGCTGTACCTGGCCAACGTCATTCGGGTGGGGGACGAGAAGGAGAACATGCGTGGCTTCCGTGCCCTGGGCTTTCCACGGGCGGTGGGGGTGATGGACTCGATCCACGTGCGCATCCTGCCCCCCCTCCCGTGGCGAGGAATACTTCAACCGCAAGGATTTCTACAGCATGGTTCTGCAGGCTGTTGTGGATGCCAAGGGCCGCTTCCTGGATGTATATGCGGGCGTGTCTGGGCGGAGCCACGACACAGCTGTCTTCTGGAACTCCCCCCTGGCTGCCAAGCTGACATCGGGACGCTTCCTGAAGTCTGGTCCCGCTTCCGTGTGTGGCCGTGAGGTGGGTCCGCTCCTCCTAGCCGACCAGGCGTTCGCCCTGTAGCCGTGGCTGATGGCCCTGTACCGCTACCCGCGCACCAACGTGCAGCGTAAATACAACTATTACCATTGCCGTGCCCGCCTGCCCGTGGAGCGCGCCTTTGGGCATCTGAAGGAGCGCTGGTGCTCCCTGTTCAGCTTGTTGGACTTGCAGGCCGACATCATTCCGGACGTGATGGTGTGCTGCTGCATCCTGCACAACATCTGTGACTCCCGTGGGGACGTGTTACTGGCCGAGCACCCCGATCTCCCTTGGGAGGGCGAGGACGCCGACGCCATCCCTGTGGATGGATGTGACATTGAGCCTTTGCCGGGGCCGGTGAATCCCGTTGGGGAGCGTCGCGCCCGTGCGGAGGCGTCCCGGGTGCGTGAAAGCATCAGTGCCTGGAACTGGCTGCGCTACCCTGACCCCGTGTGAGTGTCGCCTGTGTACTCCCATCTGTGGACTTGCATCTCTCCCTGGCATGCCGCCCCTCTCCGCCTTGTCCCCTTGGCACGTTCCGTGCATGGCTCCCTGGGAGTGTGGCCTCGGCTGTCCACTCTTCACTGCTGTGCCTTCCAGCCGCCTCCTCCTCCCTTCCCGGAGGCGCCTATCCTTTCTGTGGGCTCAGCCCTGGCATACTGGTGCCCATGTGCCTTACTGCCCATGTATGCTTTCCCTGCTGAATAAAGTTTTCCAAACCATCCCGCTCTTGCCTTCTTTCCTGTGCGTGAGAGAGACGCTCTAGGAGGGAGGTGGGGGGGTTGGGGGCTGGGGGCCGTGGGTCGTCCTGGCGACTGCCAGGTCCCCCGTGTGGGGACGGTGGTGGGAGGCTCCCTGGGGCGTGGGTGCCAACTTTGGGATTGCTCTGCTGGGCGCGGGGTGCGGGTGTTGTATTGGTGCTGCCGTTGCTCCTGGCAGACTCTTTGCCCGAAGCTGCTGAGTTCCGCCCAGTGACTGAGGCAGCCAATGGGGTTAGGGAGGCGTGTCCTGCACCATCTAAGATGGCGGTGCCCATGGCTTTTGGCCGCAATGCTTGCTGGGATACCTGCTGGAGGACTGCCGGAGTTCGGTAAGCGGGGAAAATGGCGGCCAGGCTGTCAGTCAGAACCGAGTACGTAATTAACCACCAGGGTGGTTAACTTAACTTTGCATCCCCTGCTGCAGCGTGTCGTCTGAATTGAGGCCGCCTTTTTAACACACCGTCAGTGGGTTAAGTCCTCTTGGTTGATTAACGTGTCATCCGAATTTAGCTACACACACCCTGGGGGGGGGGAATGATTGCAGGTCATTAGTGAAAGTGTACATGTAATATTCTCTTTAGGACTACTAGAAAACTGTTTTTCTGGGTTGAGATATAAGGTAGGGTGACCAGATAAAATCCAGGTCAGGGCTCATGGAACTTTAACAGTTGTAGAGAAAAGGGAATTTCAGTCAGTGTCGTTTGTATGCAATTAGTTCCTGGTGAAATTCCCTCTTCATCACAACAGTTAAAGTTGCAGGGGCCCTGCCTTCTTTTGTATATGGTCACTCTAGTATAGTGCCTGTAACTTTAACTGTTGTGATGAAGAGGGAATATCACCAGGAACTAATTCCCTTTTCTCTACAACTGTTAAAGTTACATGAGCCCTGACCTGGATTTTATCTGGTCAGCTTAATATAAGGACCAAAACCTAACTAGCCTTAACAATGGGTCTCTACCAGGCTTGACTTGCATTAAGCAACCTCCCTATAGCATGTGACTTAAGCCTCCTTTGCAAGGGGCCTCAGGGGGATTGGGGTCTTAAAGCAATGGTAACATTGACGACAGTGCAGTGAATCTCACCAAAACTGGATGGTTGGTGAGAGTTTGGGACGATGAAGAAGCTCTCTGTGCCATGGATAAAGTTGTTAAGGGAGTAATCAACTAATTTTGCCTAAACGGACATTTCAAACTGAATTTGGAACCGCTGCTCAGAAGAATAAACGAAAGAACTTTTAAAGTCAGGAACACGTTTTTCGACAAGTTGAGGGAAATTTCTCGGTAGGTTCTGCCTGGTACAAGATATTTCTGTTGGGTGCTGTTCCCAGATGCTTTGAAGAAATAAACCACATGTGTTTCCTCTCTCCTTCTCTGCAGATGGCAACCTTAATAGATCCCATACGAGGCTATAGCCTGCCAAACGTGAGCACAATCAAAGGTGTGAGACAGCGAACGGAATCTAAAGATTCTCGTTTAACCCCTGGGCCTTGTAGGCATGACTTCTGGTCGTTACTGTAACAGATTGCTGTCTGAGCCGGCCTGTGCTATGGGGCATTGATCCCATATTGTTCACACAGTGATCAATTCGTGACCGCTAAAGGGAGCTGTGTCTCCTCCTTGGGAAGTTATTTGCAGGCTGTGCAGAGAGCTAGACATGCTGGCCAGCTCAGAAATGCGGCGGCACGGCCCGTTTTTCCTGCCCTTTGTTCTCAGAACCTGTTAACAAAATTGCTCCATGGTGCAAAGTCGGCAGCAAATTATATGGTTAGAGACGGATGCCACCTCGGCGGCTCCAAACAGACAGCGATGGGTGTGTACAGCTGCAGGACGAGGCTTTCTGTTGGTGCTGGTGTACAGCTGGAGCGCTTAAGGTGTTGTCGGCACTTGTGCGTGGCTGGAATGCAGGATGCCTGACGGCACAGCTGCAGGAGATCTGGGTCTGCACACACATGCATGTAGAGCTGGAGGACCAAGAACCCCACGGTCCACAGCTGGAGTGCAGCTGCCACGTCTCACGGTAGTCCACATGCGCAGCTGGGGCAAATGCCTTTGCTACGCATGTGCGCTGCCAGAGGGCAGAATGTTGCTCAGGGGTTATAAGCAGACCTCAGATGCTTTTCCGGACTCGGCCAAGCTGATTGTCAACCGCCACGGCATCCTTTGTTCTCGGACGAGCTCAGAGAGACAAGTCACAGGATTTACTTCATATTTTCCATTAAATACCTACATAGCATGAAAATACAAAAAAAGCATTAAAAAAGAAAGAAAGAAAGAACTTGGTCCAATAAGAAATACCATTTCACCTCTTTCGAATTTTCTTTCGGGGTGTGTGAATGGTTTGTGTACATATTTACAAGATCACACTTTTATACTTCTAAAACTTAATCCAAAACAGCCCGAAACACAAGACCTCTTGCTGCCTGAGGTGGGAGAGCACACATGCTGCTCCTGCTGCTGCATTACGCCCCATGTTGCACCCTCTTCCCCTTCCTTCCCCTTCTTGCATGTCAGACCCCTGCCCCTTCCCTTTACCACATTGTGTATGCCCCCTCACTCTCCCACCAAGCCTTGTTGTACGCCCCCCTTGTATCGCCGTCACTGCATTGGCTCTCTGGAGAGCCACGTGGCTGGAAGAAGCAGCTGGTGTGGCTCTCATGAGGGACTGCCCACCTTCAGTCTGTCTCTCACTGAGGGGATTCTCAGTGCGAGCCAAAGGCCAGGTGGCTGAGAGCAGTCACCGGTCCTTTGTTTTGCTCTGAGAATCCCCTCAGAATGAGAGGGTGGTTGGCTTCCTCTGGAGAGGCCCACAGGCTGCTCTCTTGCCGTGGCATTTGCCACAGTGGGAGAGTGAGACTGACAGACTCTCCAGAGCACCCACTGGAGGCAGGGGCAGTGGGCCTTCCTGGAGGAGGCAGGGGGGAATGGCCTGCCTCATGGGAGGGATGGCCCTGGACCAGAATAACTATGAATATTCACTTGTCCTTCTGACCTGTGCTTCCTTAATCACAATCACTATTGAGAATTAAAGCTAGAGTGGTCATGTGTCCTACCTTGTAGAGGACAGTCCTCTGTAAGAATGTCAGAGGATCGGCCTTTACTAGAAGGCCTCTATTTCAAGTTCTGTCCAATTTAAAGATAAAGATTATTTATTTATTTCATTTATATACCACCTTTTTTCCTCCAAGGAACCCAAGGTAGTATACATAATCCTCCTCCTCTCCATTTTATCCTCACAACAGCAACCCTGTGAAGTAGGCTGGGCTGAGAGTCAGTGAGTGGCCCAAAGTCACCCAGTGAGCTTCCATGGCCAATTGGGGACTAGAACCCGTATCGCCTGACTCTACAACACTCTAGCCACAACATCACACTGGATCTCCAGTTCCATGAGAAGGAAGAGCTGGGCAGAGGACCATCCTCTATTTTGAAGGCATCCTCTACTTGAAGGTCTGTCCGGTCCTAGACAATTTAAAGATAGACCCATCAGAAGAAAGAACTGGGCCTTGAAGTTGCCCATCAACAGCACCTGGACAGCAGGCTGACCGAGTCACACAGGTCACCTGGTCACAGCCTTCCAGACTATAGTGAGATGTCATATATTTCTATTTAAATGGTAGTAATTATTTCTAAACATGCATCTTTACATGTAAATTAGCATATGCACATTTTAGGTAAATTGGTGACCTCCTTTGGCCTCTTTTTTATGGCAGCTTTTTTTTCTTTTTTGGCAATGTGTATATGGCCACCCTAATTAAAACCCCTACTTTAACCTATAAGCATTCATTAAAAGGATGAGAAAATTGGATAAGTCCATGGAGGGTGAATCTAGCCATGACTCTTCTTAGTTAGGCCAGCTACTTTCACATATAGAGTTGGTATATCTCTGAGGAACATATGCTGGGGACAAATAACACATTATTTCCAGCATGTCCTGTTTGTGAGCATGCAGAGGTAACTGTCTGGCTGCCTACGGAAAGAGCACCCTGGAGCGGATGGATCTTGGTCCCTTGCAAGACAGTTTTTATGCTCTTCTGGAAGTATGCAATTGCACACCACTCCCTATTTACTTGGCAATGCTGTGATTCATACATTACCGTCACTGCTCCAGGTTCAGTCCCACACTGCTCTGGTAAGGTCTGGATGAAAGAACCATAAGGATAACATGAAAGGCATGGTTCCTTCTGATGTGGTTCTCACCCAGGCCTCAGGTCTCATAAAGCGCCTCTCCTTCTATTCCACCCCCACTTAGATCTGTTTGACCCTGGGCTGAGGATAGCAATGTTATTGCCAGGTGAATTGCTTCACTTGGCTCCAAGTTATTGTTATGGGATTAGGGGTGGTCTGAATAACCCCCCTTAGGCTTTCTTCCATCTCTGTGATTCCTGACCCTAAGTTTCCTGTGAATGGAGTGATCAGTGTCAGTGGCCCAGAGGCAATGCCTCTTAAGACCTGAACAAATATTGTCACTAGCCACTAATGTTCAGGTGATGTGTCTCAAAGGGAGCTGAGATGGGCATAGGTGATAGGTGGAGATGAGTCATCTTCATTTCTCCCCACTAGAAAAGGAGGGAGGGAGCAAGCCAGGATTATGTGTAAACAGGAAACCAAAGGACACACAGGCAGTGTTGGAGTGAGACTGGAAGAGATACTGGCAGTACGAGCTCTAGGCTAAAATATGCTGGTGTTTTTTGATGTATTGGCCCTGCCCCTTCACCTTTGGGTCTGCCCCTTTTGCCTTTGGCCCCACCCACCACTGGAATGTGGACCCCAAGAGCTCCTCCAAAATGGAATTGAGTAGGGATGTGCACGGACCCCCCGGATCGGATCGGGACCCGGATCGGGACCTCCAATTTTGTCATGGATCGGTTCGGACAAAATCGGAGCCCCCCCGGACCGGATCGGGTCCGATCCCGATCCAAAAATCGGAGATTTTTGGATCGGCCACCATTTTTTTCCCCATAGACTTGCATTGCAATGCAAGTCTATGAGGAAAAAATGGCGGCGGGTGGGTGAGGGGGGGCCCAACTCCCTCCCCCCCGGGGCCGTCCGCTGTGGACGGCCCCGGCAGGTAAGCCCCCTCCCCCGCGCTCCCTACCCCCCCTGGGGCCGTCCGCTTCCATCCGCGGGCGCCCGTGGGCGCCCGCGGATAGAAGCAGACGGCTCCGGGGGGGGTAAGCCCCCTTCCCCGCCACTGCTTACCTGTTAGGGTCGTTCGCTCCCATCCGGCGCCGGCAGCTACCGCCAGCCGGCTTTGCGGCTTGCTCTAGAGTAGCGCGCCGGGTGATCACCCGGCGCGCCACCCTGGAGCAGGCCGCAGAGCCCGCTGGTAGTAGCCGCCACGCCGGACGGGAGCGGACAGGCCGGGAAGGTAAGGGCCCCCCTCCTCCCCTCCGCGCGCCCCCTGCTTACCTTCCCAGCCCGTCCGCTCCCGTCCGGCGCCGGCGGCTACTACCAGCGGGCTCCGCGGCCTGCTCTAGAGTAGCGCGCCGGGTGATGACATCACCCGGCGCGCCACCATGGAGCAGGCCGTGGAGCCCGCTGGTAGTAGCCGCCGGCGCCGGACGGGAGCGGACGGGCCGGGAAGGTAAGCGCCTCCCTCCTCCCCCCCCCGCTGTCCACTTTCATCGGCGGGCGCCCGCTGGCGCCGGCCAATGGAAGCGGCGGTGGGCGCCAGTGGGCGCCCGCTGATCCGCCGATCCGCCGAACCGGTTCGGAGCCTTTTCGGACCGGTTCGGATTGGATTGGCCGATCCAGCTGTCGGATCGGAAATCGGATAATTAATCCGATTTCCCACTGGACCGGACTTGGATCGTGGATCGGGTCCGATCCAGTGCACATCCCTAGAATTGAGCCCTCAGGCTGAAGGAGGTTCAATAGCCCTGATATAAAGTGTGTGCGGGGGGGGGGGAGGACAGAAAGACCCTTGGAAAGGATTGTTGTGCCTTGGGGCCTTGCTGCCTCCTGAGCTGCCACTCCTGCTTTGAAAACCTCCTGGGCCTTACCAGCCTCCCCAACTACCCCTTCCCTAAACTGACTACTCATTGCTTTCCCCTGCTCCTATACAAATCTCCTCTTTCTAGCAACAGGCTTTGAGCACAAGAAGACATGATGCCACCACACATCTCTTTCCCTCTCCTGTTCATAGCATCCAGCTTAACCCGTGAGTGATGTGATGTTGTCTTGCTGTACACTGCCTCACTTTCACTGCATTGGCCTCACAAAAATAGGAGTGTCCACAGCTGAATGGTAGAGCACCTACTTTGCCTGCAAAGGGTCTCAGGTTCAGTCCCTAGCAGTGAGAAGAAGAAGAAGAAGAAGAAGAAGAAGAAGAAGAAGAAGAAGAAGAAGAAGATCCTGATTCAGTATAAGGCAGATTTGTATCTTCATGTGTATGCTGTCATCAGTGCAATGACATCATGTCTTGCATTGTGATATCATATAGCAATAAAGACAGGGAAAGAGCCATGGGAGTTGCGGCTGCTCCATGTTGCCATCAAGCTTCGCCCCATGTCTGTGCAATGAAATGCCTCCTTGGCATTCTGCCCCAGTATCTCTCTGGCCCTGTTATACCCTCCCAGTCCCTTGACCCTGCTATGTAGGATCTACACTGCTGCTTTAAAACGGTTTATAACAGTAGTGATAACTGTTGGGGCCCAGGACACGTTCCATATACAGTTTTCAAACCGTTTTCAAAATGTCATATCCTGCTTGGTGTAGATCTGGCCCTAGTCCTGTTATTGTTATCTCTGCCTTGCTTTACTGGTCTGTTTTCACAGAGCTCAGCTCAGCTGATCTCTTGTGCCACCACCAGAGCAGATTTGACCAGGCGTTTCTTGTTTCAGAGAATCTGATCCGGTGCTGCTGCCTGTGTTGCTAGCTGATCACCCAGGATCCACCCCTGCCATAATCATCACAGCATTATCAAAGAACCAGTACCTGGGGAAGGCATTGTGCAGCTCAGTGGCAGAGGACACACCTTACATGAAGGATGTCTCGAGTTCAACCCCTAGCATCTCCAGAGATAAAAGAATATCAGGCAACAAGGCTGGGAAGTACCCTTGTCTGAGATCTTGGAGAGCTCTGCTGCTGTTGCCAGTTGAAGTCAACCGGGAGGGGGGACTTGGTAGACTAAGGGTGCCTCTACAAGAGCGATTTAAAGCTCTTTCAAGTTGCATTAAAAAAATTACCTCTACAAGAGCACAGTGCAAATCGGGGGTTGAGGTGCTTTATCTGTCCGATTATGCACATTACCGAATGTGCGTTAAATAGCGAGGTTTAATTTTCCGCGGCCGTTAAAGCGCATTTTGACCATGTAAACAAGCGATTCTCTGCATTTCAGCCACTTTAAAGCGCATTTCATACTGCCGGTTATGCGCTTCACTGCATGTCATTTACAGGATTTAGGCATAAACGCAATTGTGAGAACATGTGCATAATCGGACAACCAGGCACCAAACTGAATTCTTGTAGAGGGGACCTAAGATCTATTGGCAGATCTCTGGGCGATTTGTAGTAAATCAGCAAGGATTTCTGACTCCCAATGGTTTAATGGCAGCAGCAAAATAACAATAACAATAACAATAACAATAACAATAATAATAACTCCTGTTCTCATCCTGAATTGTAGAGCTGAAATGAAGAAAGCTCAAGGTAACCAGGAGTTTGGGTTGGTTTATTATTATTTTTTGCATGTGGATGTACTGTGAGCTCCATTCAGTTCTGATACACAAAACACATTCCTGGGCTCAGAATCCTTTCATTCTAAAAGGGTGTCTCTTGCATCAGGTTGGTGGATCTTTGAGTTCTAGTAAAATAAACAAGAAGTAGTAGATCTTGCAATCCTGAAGTTTGCCCACCCCTGGAGTAGGCAATGCTGAAGTAGGTGACCCAATGGTCTGATCCAGCATAAGGCAACCTGATAGATGATCAACCTCCCCTTGAGAGGTTGTGGGGAAAGGGCCCATCACCAGACAAGGCAAGGAGCACAGAGAAAGAGAAGTGAGACCCTAAGCCCCAGCAGCAGTCCTAGCAGAGGATGTATCAAGCCTTTGGATCAGTGGTAAGACCAAGGTTGAGCTTGAGGAGTTCCTTCCTTCCTCTCCGCAGATTCAAACTTGGAGTTAAAGGAGAATAGAATGTATGAAGATTTTGCTCCTGTTTGCAAATCATGCAAACATGTCTCATTTGCAACTCCGAATGTGAGCAGGAGTGCCATTCTCAAGAAATGGCACATCATCCCCTCCCTTGAAGGTCTCTGCCCCATCCCCTGTCCAGCATCAAGCAGGCAAGTGTCATTTGGATAGTGGAATTGGCTGGGATGGAGGGGACGGTGGTGGCGGGGAGGAAGGCTGGATGACGTTGAGAATTGGAAAAGGGTGTCGTTTTGCCGAAGGAGTGTAGAGGGCGCTGGTGCTTCAGTTATGCTTCCTCTACAGAGCCATGAAGCCGGGCACAGAATCAAATGGCAGGCTTTGGATTGCCGGGAGACGGTCGTGAGTCTGCACATGCAGGAAAGCACAGAGAGTGACTGGTGGTTTCCCGGCATGGAGTGCCCACATGCCGCCTTTTTGGGGAGGGAAGCATGGCCTCGAACTGCTGGTGAAAAATAATAGCCCTAAGAGGGGAAAGTCAAGTGTCCGGATACAGCTGCGGTCCAGGGGGAAATCATAGGGGGAAATCATGCACTGTGTGGGGGTGGGCAGGGGGTTAGCACCAGAGCTCCCATTGAAATCCATAGTTTTTCGTTCATATTTACTCTTTCTCTAAACAGTGTTAGGAGGACATGCCCCCCCCCCCACTCCAAATGATCTTGGATTTTCTTCTCAGCTGCAAGGCATTTGATGAACATTGCTGATGGTGAACGTCGTTTGTTGTTTGTGTTCCTGTTGTTATAGCCCAGCCTTCCCCAACCTGGTGCACTCCAGATGTTTTGGACCACAATGCCCAGAGATGCAGTGACCATTCCCAATTCTCTCTGGGGCTGATGGGAGTTGAAATCCCACATATTTGGTGGCACCAGGTCGGCAAAGGCTATCATGGTCTGTATTTTCATGAGCACTGTTGAGAGTACTTCGTTCCCTGCTTTCGTAAAGCAAATGATGCTGACTTGCATAATTTCTTGCAGTGAAAAAGGGAATATGGAGGATGCTGCACTTAATGGGGATACTCCAGTCAATAACTGGCCATGGTACGGGGACAAAGCAGAAATAGTAAACTCTGAATGGTGAAACTGTCCTTGCTGTCTTCTTAATGTTGTTCCTCAAGTAGGCTGGCCAGATAAAATCCAGGTCAGGGCTCATGTAACTTTAACAGTTGTAGAGGAAAGGGAATTTCAGCCAGTGTCATTTGTATGCAATTAGTTCCTGGTGATATCCCCTCTTCATCACAACAGTTAAAGGTGCAGGCACTATACTAGGGTGACCATATACAAAAGAAGGCAGGGCCCCTGCAACTTTAACAGTTGTGATGAAGAGGGAATTTTACCAGGAACTAATTGCATACAAATGACACTGGCTGAAATTCCCTTTTCTCTACAACTGTTAAAGTTACATGAGCCCTGACCTGATCATCCTACCTCAGGGGTGCTGAGAGCCACTTCTGAGTTTTGTGTTGGTCAATGAATCATGTGTAACATCTTCATCTAGGCTAATAGAAGGGGAGAGAGAACATGGGTATACAGGGAAGAACCATATATGCAGCTTGTTGGTTTTACTGTAGCACTTCCCACGGCTGAAGAGACAAGCTGCTTCTTAAATGCAACTGAGACTTAGCTCTTCAGCAGTGAAATCTGCTGATCTAAAGAGCAGCAAAGCACTGGTTGCCGATGCTGTTTGCCATATATTCATGCCCCTTTCTCAGATCCTGGTTTCTGAGTGTCAGCAACTTGTTGGACTGGCAAGTCATGAATTCCTAAGTGGACCTGCCTGGCTTTCCTTCCTAGTCTTAAGCTCCTGTCTAACCTTGCCTCCTCTATGGCAGAAATGTCTTCTCAGTTACTGAATTCTGCATTCACCTGGCTGTGACTGCAGAACCAACCTAATCGCTAACCACCCTAAACTCAATTAACCTAAATGGGATGCCAACCCCTGTATCATTCTTTCCCAATCTGGTGCCTCCAGATGTTTGGGCCTGCAGCTCCAACCACTCCTGAACTATTGTCCATGCTAGTGGGGCTGGTGGGATTTGTAGTCTAAAGGGTGTTCCATGCCACAGTACTTTTATGTTCTTTCCTGGCCGATTCTTGATACCATTCTCCTTTTTCCACTAATGTAACATGGGCCAATGTGTGCTTCTCAAACTGCTGTTTATCAAGGCAGTAATTCCCCCCCCCCATTGACTTGGGGAGCCTTTCTATGTCAGTATTTGAGAATCTTCCTGCTTAATGCCATTGCATCCCAGGTTGCAAGACAGCATAGGTGGAGTAGGAGTAGGTGGGCCCTGAATGTGCAAAATCTGAGCTGGTGTGATGCACGCAGGGATAAGAGTGCAAGAGAGGTGTCCAGACCCCCCATTGCTATACATCACCCTTGCCCAACCTGTTTTGGACCACAGGTCCCAGCATTCCTGACCACTGGCCATGCATCCTATTACAGCAACATGAAAACCTTTTCTTGCAGACTACCCCAGCTCTGTAGAAAAGAACATAGCTCTGCACTGCACTATCCCTCCTGGCCTTCCTTTCCTCCTAGCAGAGATGAGGAACCTGTGCACACCGATTGAGCATAACGAGCAGCTGGAAATTGTCTACAAGAGTATTCAAAGTGGCTTCGAACAGCCTTAACAGTACACATTTGAAATTCAGGAGCAGATATTTCTGTGCACAGCAGCAGTATCAAAATTGTAACCCCAGAGCCAAGGCATTCTTGGCTCATGCCATTCTTCCCGCAGTCTCAGGTTTGTGCCTAAAACAGCCCTTTCGGCCAAAAACAGCAGACTGTGCAATGCTGTGCTGTTACACTCCAAATTTCCTTGCCCCCACCCCACTACAGTGGAAGGTGTGAGACAACTTGGGAGTAGGATGACATCATGACACTTGTCTCTCATGCCCCCCATATTGTGTGGTTTCATCCTGTAGCTCAGGCATCATAGCTCAGTGACAGAGCACACGCCCTGCATGTAGAAGGTCCCAGGTTTGATCTCTGACATTCCCAGGTAGGCTGGGAGTTCTGCCTGAAAGCCCTGGAAAGCCACTGCCAGTCAGTGCTGGCAATATTGAGCTAGATGGACCAATGTTCTGACATGGTACAAAGAAGCTTCCTCCTATGTCCTACATTTGTCTAGGGTGACCATCCGCCCGGATTTGTCCGGACATACCCGGGAAATGGGGAGCAAATCCGCATCCGGGCGGAAAAACTGTTTTGGGGGGCCAAATCCGGAAATTTAGCCCCCCAAAAGGGTGACCAGATGGCCCTGGGGTGATCCGGGCCAACCGGGGGGCGGCGGGGGCAAACCGGGGCGGTGGGGGGTCACGCGGCGGTGGCGGGAGGCTGGCGGCGCGAGGCACTTACCTGCTGGGGCGTCTGCTTCCCTCTGGTGCTCGGAATCTACTGAGAAACAGGCTTCGCGGCCTGTCCCTCAGTAGGGCGCCGGGTGATGACGTCATCACTCTGCGCGCTACTGAGAGACAGGCCAGGAAGCCTGTTTCTCAGTAGATTGCGAGCACCGGAGGGAAGCGGACGCCCCAGCCGGTTAGGAGCGCGGGGCGGGCGGCGCGGGGGCGGGCGGCGCGGCATGGGGGGGCAGCGTGGGGGGGCGGCGCAGCGCGGCGCGGGGGCAGCACGGGGGGTGGCGGCGTGGGGGGGTGGCGCAGCGCGGTGGCGGCGCGGCGCGGGGGGCGGTGCGGCATGGGTGGGGAGCGTCGCGGGGCAGGTGGGGGTTGGGGGGTGGCGCGGGTGGAGGGGCGGCGCGGAGCAGGTGGCGGCGCGGGGCGGGTGGCGGCGTGGGGCGGGTGGCGGCGTGAGGCATGCGGGCGGGGGGGGCAGCGCGGGGCAGGGGGGCGTGGGCACGCGGGGGGGTTGTTTTGGGTGGGTGGGTGGGGTGGCGGGGGGGTCTGGGATTTTGATCCTCAAAATCTGGTCACCCTACATTTGTCAACTCTACACAGAAAGTGGCATAGGCTTGATTGACTGCCAAGGTGGGGTAGTAGCCATAAAGCTCGCTGGAAGACCTCAGAGCCTTCACCATCTCTCAGCCGAACCTATCTCACAGTGTTGGTATTAGGATAAAATGAAAGGGGGGAGCCATGTATGTCCCCTGAGCTCTTTCGAGGAAGGGTGGAATGGAAGCATCATTAATAAATGTGTCTGAGGCTAGATATACACCTTGGGTCAAATCATTTCCATCCCATCATGGTAACGTTATATCCCTCTGACGCACTATACCTTATAGGACACACAATGAGATTTGTTGTGACAGTTTGGATAATGTGGAATAAAAAGCAAGAAATAGCACTATGAAAGTGGTAAATGGAATGTGGAGTCTGCCCCAACAGTTATCAGTGTACTTCAATACTGCTATAAAGCTGCAGTGCAGATCTAGCCTGGGATTCCAGTTGGGATATTAGGACAAAATGATTTTTCTGCTCTCAAACGGTAACTAATGACTCCATTTGTCACATGGCACAGTGGGGATATTGTGGCATTTGCTGTGTTCCTTTGTGGCACATTCAGGGCTAACATTGCCAGGAAGGACATGCCCAGCTCTGCAAGGGACCATCAAATATCAGAATCACAGTGTGGGCAACAACAATGAAGCATCTATTGTAATGCTGGTGTTTCCGATCAATGGTTGTATTATGGTGCCAGTCTGTCTGCCCATCTCAGAGGGATACATATGCAATCCCTCCCTCCCTCTCTCCTTCCCTCCCTCCCTCCTGGCCATTGAATGCTGAGTCACCGTCGGATGACGTGATTAACCTCTCAGTCAGGAGAGGCCAGCTCTGAAATGGTCAAAGATCAGCCAGTGGGCTCAACTGAATCTCCATCCGTATGCAAGGATGAAAGAAAAGTCTGTGCATCAAAAGCACCAGGATTTCCTTCCATCCTAATCCAGGTCCCAATTAGTGTGCCCCCTGTTTCTTACTTTACCTGACTCTCAAAAAACTGGTAGGATAATAGGATTTAATTGAATGCACGACTGTGAGGGATGTATGAGAAATTCATTTCAGTTTTTTTTTTATCATAATTGACCCACTTTTGCACCTTCTGGAACTGAACAGGAACCTAAGCACACTCTGCGGTCCAAGTCTGTACATTTCTGAGCTTGCAATGCAATCTGCGGAACAAAAAGAAAATAAGTTTGAAAGATGCATATGTTTGAAAAAAATGTGCATGAAAAAAGTGTACTTTTGAAGAATGTGTACAAACACACTTTGATCAACGGGAGAAAATGCGTAGATTTTAAAAAATGAGCACAATTGGTACTCACATTTGGAAAAAATTGCATATGAAAATGCGCACACATTTTTGCGCAAAAGGAAAAACAAAGCAAAAATACGGACAGGAGTCGAAATGAGCTTTGAGGTGGAATTCGGATAACCTTGGCAAGCTCAAGTTTTGCTGGTTTGCACATCCCTAGACTGTACTTTTAAGGGCACCTCCGTTTGGGACTTGAGGAAACCAGGCCATGAGTTTGCACCTGAAGCTGTGTGTTCAAAAGTAATAACCATATAAAGTCTGCAAAGAAGCCACACCACAGACATTTTTGCTTTGTTGTAGGCTGGATTGAAAAACCTCTCCCTCAGGGTAAACGATAGCCCCCTGGGAGGATTCCTTACATCGGGAGCTGCCTTATACGGGGTCAGGCTATTTTGTGCACACAACCAGGTGTCCTCCAGATGTTTTAGTCTGAAACTTCCATGCAACTCAGCCAGCATGGCTGATGGTCAGGGATTATGGGGGTTGTGGCCCAAAACATCTGGAGGGCATCAGATTGCTTCGTGCTTTGATTGGTTTCAGGAGCTTTTCAGGGTCTCTGACAGGGAAGGGATTTCCACAGTATCCTTTACATCTGTTACCTGATCCTTTTAATCTGGATATGCCAGGAACTGAAGCTGGGGCCATCAGTATGCAAAGCATGCGCCACCACCTTGAGTCATGGCTGCTTCTGTTTGGGTGGCGACATGGCTTGGTAACTCTAGCTCAGGAAGGAGGCGAGTAGCAGAACCAACATGGACTATAAAGCCAGAAAAGGTGAGGTGAAATATACTCCCTCCACCCCTTGGGCCTACCTGAGATGCTGCATCTCAGGTAGGGACTAGGGATGTAAGGATCTTGAATAATCTGTTCTCTTGGTGTTTGTCAGTCCTCGTCTGCTCCATCATCTCTGGATTTCCCCTCCCTCCTCCAGGAAATTACACACACAAAAATCTGCCAGAATTTTCGACAAGACGTAACATTTTGTGTACTTTTTTAAACTCAGCGTAAAATCAGTGAGCAGAGAACAGGCACACATAACAGATTGCTACACTGCAGAAGCTGAAGAAAGATCAGAGATATGTAAAACATTTTTTTAATGGTGTATAGATGGCTGTATTTTTATGAAACTTCCTTAGTTTTGTACGACCAAAGTTGTGTACAGTTTCAGAAAGTTAAAAAAATGTTTTGCATGTCAGTAGAAACTAGGGATGTTGCAGCGCTTGACCTGGTCTGAGAGTCCAATGGACTCTCCTGCATCCACCCACCCATGTCCCAGTCGGCACGTTTGTGGACCCACAGGTCAGTCGCTCATGCAGCCCAATGAACGCTTGGCAGCTGTGTATGGTAATGGAGGCTCTGTAAATTGTGCATTTCCCCCGTTGCGTAAATGGTGGCTGTAAAGGCCCCATTTATGCAAGAGTAAAGGTGTGAACGCACAATGGAGGCTCCGGACAGGGGGGAAAGCTGTGTGAGAGATCATGGACTGGGTTCACACCATGCAAATGTGGCTATAGATTTCTTCCACAGAAGCCTCCATTACACCAGCATGAACCAATGATATAAGCTATAATCATCTCTTAGAAGGCCTACAGGCAACAGCTCCATATTCTATTCTGATTTAAATTCTGAATCCCCAAATAATCAAGGGTAGTACAAGCGGTGGCCTTAGTGGCTCCCAGTGCAACCTGTGTAGCTGTGGGGATCCAACCCACAGGTTGGAGATAAGGGCAGGATTTGTACGTATGTTAGTAGTTGTGCTGGCAAGGAAGGGGGAAAAAAAACCTCATGGGAAGGGAAACCTCTATCTGGGTATGTCTGTGGGGGGAAAGTGTGTGGGATGGATCCAGTATTATTCCTTTAGAGGAAATTTGAAGGATGCAAACGGGGAGGAGATGACAGAGAAGTCCTGTTTTGGTGGCGGTACCTTTCCTTGGGCGGAGGAATGATTCTCAATCCAACCTTGTGTGTGTGTTGGGAGTGTTAGTGAGTGTATATGTATGTGCCTGGAAGGATGTGTGCCCCTGGGCCTCCCATCTGGCACAGAATATGGCCCTTGAGGTCAAAAAAGTTGTATACCCCTGAATTAAATGATTATCTGCCAAATGATTTGCCCAACTTTTCGGAATCATGATCATTCTGTGTGTACTTGCAAATCAAGGTTCCTGACTATGGCAACTGCATGCTTTAATTAGTGTCTTCTAAGTCTCAAGCCTTTGATTAGTCTTTGCATAGCATCTTGGGTAGTAATCTGACGTTCATGAATGAACGCAGCAAATGCCATAGGATTCCTTGCAAATACGTCTATTCCTGTGGCTGAGTGACTTGGCATTGCAGGTGGCCGCAGATGGAAGAATAAAGATATATTCAGTTGCATCACAGCATGGCACAGATGAAGGTGTACAATGCTTGTATAATATAGTTCATCACAACCAACTGTTCTCGAGTAGAGATTTTCTTGGGACCTGGTGAGCTGTTAAAGGTGGATTTGGTACAAAACTAAGGAAATAGAAGGATTACCATGGTACTAAGACACAACGTCCCTTTGCGTTCCTCTGACGTTAATGTTACGGTGGCCACTTGTGCATCACCAAAAAAGAAGAAATGCATATCCCAAATAGAAGATAACAGGGAACACAGCTGACCAATTACTAAGTATTGATGGGCAGCTTCAAGGCCCTTCCCTGCTCTCCCTTCTTGGGAGATCTTGATCTTTAAACCAGCCTTGGACTGGACAGACCTTCAAATAGGGGATGCCTTCAAACAGAGGAATGCCCACCACAAAGTAGGACTCCTGGACATCCTAGTTAATGCAGACTTTCCACATGTGCTACCATTGCAAAAATATCAACTGGGCTCGTAGGTCGTCACTGGAAAATCTTGGAAGAAAACAAGCAGGTGCTATCTAAATTCTGGTAGAAATTATCTTGGGTCCAGGACTGAAACTGAATGAGAGACACCAAATTTTAGATAGAACAGAACTTGGTGCATCCCTAGCTGCTAGATGCCACTATGTGGGTGCAACAGTTTTGTACCTGCAGTAGGTGAATCGGTCCCATCACCATCCACAACTTTCCAGTTCTGGTGGCCAATGGGTGCAGGTTCCTTTGCCATGAACAGCGGACATGCACCAGTGCAAGGACCACCGCTGCTACCTGTACCAGATTCCGCAGAGACCTCTTCGGTCCCCAGCTCTCTCTCCTCCAAAAAGAAGCAACCCTTCCAAAGATTAAGCTTGATTTCTCCATGTTTGAGGACAGAGGCAACGGCACCATCGGCATGGCAGGGATATCGCTGGCATTCTGGGCTGTCTGTATGGGTAGCCTTTGGTAAAAACTGGTTTCTCTTGCCAATGCCCAACTCTACCTTTTTCCCCCTTTTCTGTTGCACCACTTTAATGAAAGCAGGAGGGGAGAGCATTGCCACGTGTTTAATGGTGCGACTCTACAGGCCTCTAAGATCTAACGATGGCCTGTTAGAGGGCCTCTGTAGCTTCTAACGAGGCACTGACATTTTTTAATTTTTGCCTCCGCCACCGGAGACTCCTTACAAGAGGTCAAAGCTGGTTGATTTATGCCTGTCCTGCCATCATGCGTATGCAACTGCCTTTTCCCCCTTGCCTGAGGGCCCGGAGGTGACTCAAAAGGCAACTTGCTTTGATTTTTGCACGGCATGCGCTCACTTTTGGGAAGGGTTTCCCAATGAATGCCCAAGCTACTACGGTCTGAAAGGACAAACATTCTCTGACCACTCTTTACAGATTCCGCATAATGTCAAGCTTCCGGACTGTGCTCTAAAACACCAAACACAGAATGATCTCTGCTTTAACGCTTGATCACGAAGGGTGGAAAATGTCAGTGTCACAGGATGTATCAGATCCTCGTCATGTGTCCTTCCCACACACTGAACTTTGAGGCTCTCTGGCTTTTTCACCTGATTGTGGGCAAGGCAACAGCTAGTTAGAAGAGGATAGTCATAAGGGATGTCAGAGAAATCCTCCATGGATTCAAATGGGTTAAGATTTCCATAAATTCGAGCTGTGGGTTCTGCAATAGACTGGCTTTTACTCAGTTGTGTGGCTTCTGCGGACCTGCAGATGAGTTTTTCACTTTTGGGGAGGATTTGGGCAAATGTGGATTAATGTTCAGGGATGATGGGAGTTGCAATCCAGCCCATCTGAAGAGCCACATGTTCCCCATCTCTGCCCTACTGCAACTGACTGGCTGAATTAGGACAACACAATAAGCAACTGGGGAGGGGGGGACAATCGTCAGTTGTATTGACTATCATGTCGTCCGAAAGCTGTCATAGTCAACTCAGCGCTGATCCTAATCCACACCACGGTTGATTATTTATTACCATGTTGTGTGGGGAGTACCCCCTAGATGAACAATGTAAAGTTGATTATTACTCCACCATTGACTATCGTGCTGTCCAAATGCAGCCACTGTGTAACTAAGCCTCATAATGCATAACTGAAGCAACCACAAGTTCTTCCCCTGTGGCCTCCTCTTCCTCTGTATTCATCCTGCGTTGAATTTTAGACTGTAAGCTTCTTGGGGCAGGGACCTGTCCTCTTGTCCTCTGTAAACTACCATGCACCCTGATGGGGCTATATTAATCAATAATTATATTAAGATCATGGATGAATGGATGGGTGGAAGGAAAGAAGGAAGGAAGGACCCAGCTGGAGGGTGCACTTGCATTCATGGCCTTTCCCATGGTTAGGCCACTGTGTGAACAGAATGCTGGATGAGATCCAGCAGGGCTCTTCTTATGTTCTTATGTCATTAATTTTATGTTTTGTCATGAGCTACTTTGGAAAGATTTGTTTGTATTCTTAAAAAGCAGGGTTTAAATGGCAAGGATAAATCAAAGAAATCAGGAAGGAAGAAGGGCTTTGAGCTGGAAGCCTGAAGGTTCAATACGGGTTCCTCACTCCCTGCACAACCAGAATCATCGGTCTGTTCCACATACTGAAGCCAGTTGGACTGGCTGTTGAAGCTTCTTCCACACTGGCAACAGGATAGGGTCTCTTCCATCACACCTGAGGGCAAGCAGGCTAGTTTAGGAGGTGTAGAACAGACACACACAACTCTGTACTCTAAATGTGTGTGTGTGTGTGTGGGGGGAAGCCAGGGGGCTCAGGAGGAATGGCAGGGGAGCTGCTCCCCAGTATCAGCTGCCTAAGGTTGTTGTTTCACTCTGCCTAATGGTAGGATTGGCCTTGTTCAAGCCTGAAATACAAACTGGAATCTATCTGATCCTTACTGGAATCAGATGATCCCCAACAGCCTATTCTGCTTTCAAGCTGCAATTTTGGCTTCACTCCTTGAGGGCCAAATGTGATGTGGCAGCAGGCGATCCAGATGTGCAGAACCAGGTCTGCCACTGAATCCATATAAAGTGGTGGGGTAGGAGCCGATTAAAATGCAGCCTGTGTGGATGGAATCTGGACCCTCCTCCAGCTTGCATTCCCTACTAAATTTGCTCTTTTTCTAGGCAGTTTTCTGTCAGTGGGGGAAGGCTCCGTGAACAGTTTTTGGCTGGAAAAGTGCAGGCAGGAAAGTGTTTCAGTTTGTTCCCTCCAGTGTTTCAAATCCAGTGTTTTACATCCCCACCCTTCCAATTTTTTAATAGAGTTTTGGGAGGACTTGGACTGAGTTTTGCTCTCTTAAGTTTTGCTTTCTCTCCAGGCAACTCATCAGGAGGCCTCTAGGCTTCCACACTGCTGGTTGCTTTCCTTTGCGCCAGGTTTTGTTTCCAGCCCCTCAAGCTGTAAGAGGACGTACTTTGCAACCACTTGGGCCAGTGTGCCGGACAGGAAGAAAATCAATGGAGAACCGTCCAAGTGGCAAAATTACGACTAGTCTACGGCTGTAAATCTTGCCCTGCAGAAGTCCTCGCCAGCTCTTCTTTCAGATGATGAGTCAATCTGCGAAGAACAGATTGTTTTTAGGGGAGGCATCTACAACTTGAGTTGATTTTTGTGGACATCTTCAAAGAACATTTTGAACTTTGCTTTAATGGCCCATGTCAGGAAAATCTCAGGGAGGATTAGACAAAGGAAGCACATGGTTATACAACAGAGTGATTTTTTGTGTGTGGATGGAATAAATAAGCTCAGTTACTAGGCTAGTATCTTGCAGAGAGGTCTGAGTCCAATTCTCAAATTAGTGAAGGAAGATCACTGGAACATCATCATCATCACAATTACACATCTGCAGTTTGGTTTTACAATGGATGTATGGAGGTATTGTTAGCGGGTGGTTCATCTGTCTGGATAAGTGATGTTCAACCTGTTCTGGAGGGAGTTGCACTCCCCCTAAAGGATCAGGTTCATAGTTTGGGGTGCTATTGGATCCAGCATTGTCACTAGAGGCACAGAAGGACTTGGTGGCATGAAGCACCTTTGATCAGCGTAGGCTGATATAACATCTAGATCCTTATCTGAATAAGAATAGCCTAGCTAAAGTTATCCATGCTCTGGTAACCTCTTGTCTGGATGGCTGCAATGCATTATATGTGGGGCTGTCTTTGGAAATGATCCAGAAACTTCAGCTGATCCAAAATAGGGCAGCCAGATTGTTAATGGGGACGGGCCAATGTGATCATATTAAGCCTATACGTTTCTATCGGCACTGGTTCCTAGTCCATGTCCAGGCCTGATTCAAAGTGTTAGTATGAACATTCAAATCCCTAAATGGCTTGGAGCCAGGTTACTCGAAGTATTGTCTCCTTCAATATGTACCTGCCCAGACCCTAAGATCATTTTCAGTTCCCATCAGAGGAAGTGAGATGGGTGGCTCACTTTGTTGTTCCATCTCCATATTAGGTCTTGAACAGACACATATCAGTTTCTTCCCCCACTTCAGTGCTTCCCTTGACCCCAAACTCCAAAACTGGTGGCTGAACAAGATGAAGTTATTGGGGTGGGAAGGTGTAATTACTGCTGGAGTATGGGTGCAATTGCTGCACAAATGGTTTCAGGTTTGAAATTTTTATTTTCCTGTTATTCACAAGTGTGTACTTGTGAATGACAGAAAAGTAATAATTACTCCCCAACTTTATTTTTGTACTTCCAAACTACCGAAACATAATTATATAAAAATGTTACAAATAGGGAAAAAATCTGTGCAGAAAAAGGGTAGCGATTGAAGCAGGGTAGGAAGCTGGAAAAAGTTTCCCTCTCTATGGATGAGGATACGAGAGGGATTTTATCACAAAGGAAATTGGGATGTACACAGGGAGCGGATTGGAGGATGAAGGGCAAGGTAAATATGGGAGGAGACATTCCTTCAGGAGATGTCAATCAGTCTAAGCTGTTGAAAGGAACTCTGAGCCACCTGAGCCTCAAGCATACCCAGGTTGCATTGACTATCTCTCTGGACTGACCCCTCCAATTGTAGTCTTTAAAGGAAGAGGAGGAAAGATGACAAATAGATAAAATACAAAAGCCAAAACTGAAAATTGTTCATGCTGCAGCTAGGGATGGGCGGATCTGTTTCATTTTCTCCCACCATCATTTTTTTTTAAAAAAATCTCAAGTTCTTTCCATCCCATTTATGAACGCATTTGAGAATTTGGATATGTTCGTGTCAAAAACAAACCAAATGAAATTATCACCCATCTGCACTAGCCTAGTCCAACCTCTTCACTACTCTTGGCATGGAGAGGACAATGTTGTACCTGCCTGCCATGTAGCTGTGAAGAATGAGGAGGAGCCTGTCAGAAAAAGAGAGGCGGCAATCCTAATTTAACATTACAAATTTGAGATATTTCCAGGTGAGGTTTTTATTGCCCAGCATCGCCCTGCCTAGTTCATGGAATTTTATGAGAGGTCTAGAAGACACTGACTTCTACTCACAACCCTCCCATTTCCCCCTCCAGTGCATCTTCCATTCCATCTTTTTACTTACTGCAGAAAATTTGTTCAGGAGAAAAGACAGGACAGTTGCGCAGCGCCTTCTAATTCATAGCACCGGGGCCTCCATTTGGAAGCACCACTGGTTGAATGCACAGCAATTCAAATCCAGGCATTGAAGAGCTAAACACTCAAAGCCCTCTGCCCACATAGACAAATTTGCCAGTTTTGCTTTCTCCCACATTCCATTTATTTATAAATGTTCTTTCTATCCCATTTATGAAGTTTGCAGATTTTGGGAAGTTCTTCTGATTTTTTTTTAAAAAACCAAACAAAATTCTCACTCAAACTTAGTTGCAGCATAATAAAACAGAGCCCCACCCCCATGACACTATATTTCTCTTAGTTTTGATGTGGTTATATATATATATATATATATATATATATATATAAGCAATTAGCCTGTCACTTCCTTCAGATGATTTACTGTTTTAGAAACTTCCAGCTCCTCATGCACCATATTTTGAAGTAGGAGCTCTCGGCACGATTGCCTCAAGGGATGGCATGTTTCAAGAAGGGTATTTCACCACTCAAACAAGGCAGCTGCTTCTGGTATGGGTGGGGGGAAGTTTAGGATACTGCCTCAGACCTAGGGATATATGGGAAATTGGTTTCATTTAATTTTTGAGCAGAATTTACCCAGGGGCTGTCTTCATGGTGCTGAATTGGTGCCACATTCCCCCTAAACCCCATGGTTTTGCTCCTGCATGGTGGTGTCAGATAATCCCCACACCAAGGAGGGAGAGTGGGGTTTCTGGCAATCATCTTGGTATGGGAGCTGCCCCTCCCCCTGCCCTCTTCCTGGCTTCCAGTGACCAATTGCTGGATGTCATCCTCCAGGAATGCCCCACCCCCCAAATCAACCATGGAGTGAGGTCAGATGGCAGAAGAGTTGGGGTGACATTGCTCCTACCAAAAACATAAGTATTGGGCAGTATAGAAATGTCACTAACTAACTAACTAACTAATTAACTGCTATTAAGTTAAGGGAGAAGATGTGTGTGTGAGGGATTCTGATCATGTGTAGGAGAAGTGGTTTGAAAGAATGCACATGTTCAGCTTTCTGGGGCATTTGTTTCCAAGGCAAAGGATTTACGCCTGTCTCTCTTCACTCTAACTTGCATCATTCCAGAGTGCAGTGTTGACCCAAGACAATTTGCTACCTGAGGCAAAGGACAAGATGGCGCCCCCTGCTCCAATTCTACATATAGAAGCCAACTGAACTAACAGTTGAAATTTATTTCAACACTGGTGCAAGGCACCCTTCTCCACTGCACCTTAGGGCAGCAGACTACTTTAGGGGGTGCTGGGTATACACAGCTCTGACCCTCAACACTTTGCCACTGCTCTGCGCCACCCTACAGCATCTGCTGCCTGAGGCTGCTGCCTCACTCTACCTAATGGTAGGGACAGCCCTCTTGGAATGACCACCATATTCGAGTTTCTGTGGCTGCTTCCATTTTCCTTGGTGACTACGGGCACACAATGCTCTCCCTTTGCTTTTTATTCCCACTTTCTCCTCACTCTGAAAATACTTGAGGAATAAGTATTATGGATGCCAGTTTTCCTAGATCAGTAATATGGTTAAGGAGGAACTGAATTTGCTCTCTCCTTCTTCAGCTCCGGCCTTATGGAACTTGGTATGGGAAGTTCAATCCTGATTTGGAGAGCAAAACATAGCAGTTTGGTGACAACATTTTCTTTTAACTGTGCATCTACTTTAGGGACTAGGTTAATGGGTAACCTTTAGTAATTGTTGTACCAAAATATTTTTATTGCACATTTCATTGTTTCTTTTAGCGTATTTTGCTAACTCCATTTTTGCTCTGTGTCCCATAGTGTGAACGCTCTTTTTCCCATGCAGTATCCACCGATGTCTATGGAATCCTTCCATTGTGCAAGCACTTCTGCATTCAGTTGGGCAAGTGGTTGCACAAACATAACTTTAGTTGGATTGTCCTTTTGTGCATAGTGTGTAACCTAGCAGAAAGACACAGCTGGATATTCCTCTTTGACTCCCAAAATATGGAATTGTGCCACTTGTAAAAAAATGTTCTTCAGCTGACTGAGAGACCCAGATGGAGAAATGAGACATTTTAAGGACATGCTAAACCCAGAAAATAACTTTATGTAAAAGTAAAGTCAATGTGAACACCGGATATAGCTCTAGAACTAGATTTGTAAGGGATTCATTTATACATTGTTCAAAAACAAACAAACAAACAAACAACACCTTCCATCAATAATTGTTCTAGTCTCCTTGCTTTCTTCAAAATTCCTTAAATGTTTTGACAAATGAGAAACCTCCAAATTTATTTTAGATGTTGTTTTAGGACTTCTTGTTCTATCCTAGTCTTTTAGTAAGTAAGTTCCACCCAAATCCTCTTCTCTTGACATTATTCCCTCCCTCTCCACATGTTTATTGTTTCTCTCTTGAAACAGTTTTCTTCCTGTTCCTATTGGTTCACTGCTCTTTATGTTTCCCCAAGCTCTAGAATCCATCTTTTTTCATGATTTCAGAAGCAAATTCCCAGCTGCCTTTTGAGCACTACATTTCCCAGCAGGCTCCAGACTAGCTGCAATCCAATAAAAGGCCTGCTTTATCACCTCCCTTCCTTGCCTTGGGCATTGCCAAGTACCAAGACAGGTTCACTGATCTGCTACGGTCCACAAAGGCCACTGTGTGCCTAATAAAGCCTGACAGCTCTACCAAACATGCCGGCCAACTTGTTAAATTTTCAATCAAGTTCCTGCTTGGTTTGTTTCCTCTAGCCTCTATGGATTGGAGAAAGTGCCATGCACACAACCTTAGGGGCACGTCGTTTTCTCCTTTTCTTCAAATCAGGTTTTATATATTTGCAAGGAAGATTGGCTGTTATTATGCTCTGATCGCTTGTTTCTCATGCCATCCACTGTCATCTGATTGTTTTACCTTAGATGCTAAACTCTCTCTCTCTCTCTCTCTCTCTCTCTCTGTGTGTGTGTGAAACTGACTAAGGCTACAATCCTACACCCACTTACCTGTGAGTAAGCCCAATTGAATTCAATGGGATGTACAGCTGAGTAGACATGCATAGAGTCATCCTGTTTATCTACCTTTCTATCACAGCCGTTTAACAGAGCAATCTTATGCATGTCTCAGTTTGTACAATAAGGATTACTCCCTAATAAGTAGAGATAGATGAATCTGTTCATTTTGGTTTCTCTCACTTTCTCATTTCTTCAATCTTATGTTCAGTTTTTCCTAAACTTAAAAAGATTTCTTTCTCAATCTTTAGTTAGGTTAATCTCAAACTTTTTTAAAAATGCACTCACATTTTTTGTGCACATATTAGGGGTGTGCATGCCCAAAATTATCATATTGTATCATTATCGGAAATCACTTTTAAAAAAATTTGGATCAGATTATATTGGAGGTTAATCGTATCGTATTTCTGATAATTATCGGAAATACGATATTTATTTCTGATCCTTATTTTGCCCAATAGAGTTGCTTTTTGACACAGAAAGGCCTACACCTTCTGTATTTTCAAAGTTAGAGACTTGAAACTTGGTCATAGTGCTTATGGGGTATGCCAAAGTATGTGTATGAAATTTCAGAACAATCCCTCCAAGCATATATTTGATATGAATTTTTGAAATCGTTTAATTTCTGATAGCTCAGAATAACAGCTTGTCACATGCATTCAGAGACCTGTCAAAAAAGGTGCACGACCTTTCAAAAATTCATATAAAATACAGGGGTGGAGGGATTGTTTTTAAATTCTTATCTTAAAAACTAATCTGTTTTGTGCATTAAAGATGGAATGGATCAACAATTTAAACAAGCAGTTTGTAAATGTCCCAAAGGAATCTCATTGAAGTGCACAAAATGGTAGTCTTTGTTACTGTTGCTAGTAAAAGTAGGGTTGTTTCTACACCACACGGGTGTAGAGAGAGGGAGGGGCGGTGATCCTGGAAGTACCTGCTTCCGGGATTGTCGCTTGAATCCACATCATGGGCGAGATGTCCCAGCTTCCTCCCAGGCTGTCATGCCTTTGTGGCTGCCATTTTTTCCTCAGACCCTCAGGAAGAGCGCTCGTGTTCTCCATCGCTGAAGGTAAGTGGAAAAAAATTGAGCATGAAATTGTGGCCCCCTGGGGATGGTGAACTTGCTCCCTCCCCTCCCCTGATGGGCACGGAGCCATGTGGTGCGGCTCCATGCCCATTTCTGCTGCTGCACTTACTCATGAGTAAGTGCAGCAGCAGCCGGGATGGGAGGCCACATGGCTGCGTGCCCATCAGGGGAGGGGAGGGACCACGGGAAGATTCGGGTTTTCCCAGGGATCCCATACCCTGGGGGGAACCTGTGCCCATCCCCCCTGCCCCCGGGACTCCCTGTGCATAATTTGGTCTTACAGGGACGACCCAGGGGCTATCCCACAGAAAATGGCCGGTGTAGAAACGGCCTAACACTAACATATACTACACCCCCAGCATATAGTGCCTCAATTAGGTAACTGCCTCTGGCTATCCCTCGTGACTTGCTTCCCCATCTAAGCTCTGGTCCAGGCTTCTCAGAACAATGAACCAACACTAGTCACTTGTGTAACTGTCCACTCCTAAAGATTGATCATTACCCAATGATGGTTTCATCCATGGGTAATTCATGAGTCTTCCTTGCTTATCCCCGACATTAAGGAGCCAGTGACGCTTGAATATCTGAGTCACAGAAAGAATCTGAGGTTGAATGGGGGCAAACAGACAGAATCATCAAGTTGTCTCTTGAGTCTCTTATGTGATCAACATAAGAAAACATGCACTGAGGCTTCTGTCATCCAAGATGTTGGCTTGCAGCCCAGCACAAACACACGCGCACACACACACACACACACACACACAGAGAATGGGTTGAATCAAATACCATAGTGTGCCATTTGGAAGAGTGGAGCCAAGACTGAGCATGAAGGACTATAAAATATCCTGGCTGAACCTTTCAAACTCCAAGAAAGCAATCTAATATGTGCATAGCTAGTGAAACCGTGGAGAAAAATCTGTTTATGCAAAATCCATATATTTGGAAAACTGTTGAGCATTAGGCTGGATTTAAAAGCACAGAGCTCCCAATGGTGAGCTGATTTTCTTACAATTCTCAAATCCCACACATTTGTAACTCCCATAAAATTTGTGCTGGGGAAAGCACCAAATATTACGGCTGGTCCACGGTGTAGAGTTCCCTCATCATACGATGAAGGAAAATCCTCTTTCAAATGGCCACGGATGCCAACTCTTGGGAATGTTCTGATAAGCTGCAGGATTGGAGAGAGATGCTCTGCTATACTGGATCCGAAAAAGAAAAAGAAAAAGTATAATCTCCATGCCATGAGCGCCATCCTTCAAAAATCTTTTTACTCTTGAATCCATTAACTTCTTCCTAACGATAACAATCAGAAGGCATTGTTCTGCCTTTTTTTCCTTATCAGATTTTCTGTATTAAGAAAACAGATGGAAAAAGTGGTGGGGAAACATGGAAAGGTTACAAGTAGAAAATTTTATCATCTGGACCCGCTCCCCCATAATATTCCACAAAAAAGGCAGGGGGAGGCACCATAAAAGACTCATCTGGAAGCACCTCCAGGCTGAGTTGTTTTGAATGTTCTGGGGAGAAAAGAAGGGTGCTTTGAACTTAAGCTTTTATCCTGCAATAGGCCTGCCTCAGACATAGAATTTTGCAGGGATCCAGGTTTATTTCTTTATTGTATTTATGGCCAGATCGGCACCAAGCAGGATATTACACTATGAAAGTGGTTTGAAAATGGTATAGGGGATGTGTCATTGGCCCCAACAGTTGTCAGTGCATTTTGATACTGTTATAAAGTAGTGGTGTAGATCCTGCTGATAGCCAGTTTTTCTCCAAGGAGCTCAAGGTGAAGTACATGGTTCCTCTCTCCGTTTTTATCTGCACAGCAACCCTATGAAGTAGGTTAGGCTGAGAGTTAGTAACTGGCTCAGAGTCATCCAGTGAGCTTCATGGCTGAATGGGGACTTGAACCCAGATTTCCCTAGTCCCAGTCTAACACTCTGACTCCTGCACCACACTGGCTATCTTCCATCATTCTCCATTTGCAGTTCTTCTGTGTTTTCCCATCATTTCTTACATCTTTTTTTCTTTTCTTATTAGGAACCCCCCCCCCCCACCTAGGGTGACCATATGGAAAGGAGGACAGGGCTCCTGTATCTCTAACAGTTGTATAGAAAAGGGAATTTCAACAAACGTCATTTGTATGCATGCAGCACCTGGTGATATTCCCTCTTCATCACAACAGTTAAAGCTGCAGGAGCCCTGCTGTCTTGACCAGATACAAAAGAGGGCAGGGCTCCTGCAGCTTTAACTGTTGTGATGAAGAGGGAATTTCACCAGGTGCTGCCTGCATACAAATGACACCTGCTGAAATTCCCCCTTTTTATAGAACTGTTAAAGATACAGGAGCCCTGACCTCCTTTTCACATGGTCACCCTACCCTAACCTCTTCTCCCAGTTAAGAACAGAAAAAAATAGAATAAGCCCCCAGTACTTTTTCATTTGTAGCGTTAGCAGCCGTCCATCTGGAAGCATCTGGAGAGTACCCTCTTTTATTTTATTTTCAGCAGGAATGACTTTTTAAAAAATGCCTCCCATAGACCCACCCCCAAATTAAACATTTAAAAATTAAATGTTGGTCCTATAATTGCAACCTGGGCCTTTGATGCTTGAATGATTGTGTAATCACTCACACCCAAGTGGGGTGAAAAACACACCTAGGCGTAAAATATTGCACAATAAATCCATGCCCTGTTGTGTCTTATTGCTTAATTAGTCCATGTAATGACATGATTCGGAATAACCAAAATGGGATTGCGTCATGTGACTCATTAAAGCAAAGGCGAATTAGTAGCTGCTAAGCGAACTGCGGAGAGAAAAGCCATTTTGCTGCCTTGTTTCATAGTCCAATAATGGACGAGAGATTTGATGGGAGAAAGTGGAAAACTCCCAGAGTCAGCAGAGCAGAAACAAGGAAAATTGCATGCTGTATCCTATAATTTGTTTTTATTTGATGCTTTCTCCTAGCCCAGCAGATGAAATTAAGGAATCAAAGTTGTATTTCAAAAATAGTTGGAAATGGAGCTTGGTTTGGCATAGTATTTAGGCATGAGAAAACGTGAAAGTTTTGGTTACTGACAAGGAGACGGATTTGTGGAAAATGACAACTTGGGCCAGATCTACACCAAGCAGGATATAGTGGTATGAAAGTGGTATATAAAAGGCAGGAGCCACACTATTGCTTTATAGTGGTATTGAAGTGCACTGACAACTGTTGGGGGCCATTGACACATACCACATACCACTTTCATGGTGCTATATCCTGCTTGGTGTGGCTCCTGCCTTTTATATCCTGCTTTCTTACTGCTATATCCTACTTGGTGTAGATCTTTGGAAAGAAGAGGAGGGATAACAATGGAGATACAACTGCATAATGTTATGGTTGTACATAGTGAGGCTATGGCCTTTTCTGTTGGCTTTTGCCTGGTTGAAGGGTGGGCAACATGTGCCCCTGCCACAGCCCCCACCATCTCACATTGCCACCTGAATTTACCTGAATCCAGTTAAAAGAAAATTTGTGGGGTGGGGGTGGGAAGGCCACCCATGGCTGCTACAGAGCACCAAAGAGGTCAAAGTTAGCTTATTTGCAAGCTAATATTGTCCCTTTTAGCACCCAATAGCTGCTTTGGACACCATTTTAAAAATTTGTTTTGGTAGCTGTGAGGGGCAGAGGTGTAGCCTGCAGGGTGGAGTCCAGGGGCAAAAATGCATCTCCCCAAGGCTTCCTGAAGTTGTCCACCTGTGGTCTAGTTAATAGCTAAAGATGTTCCTGTAGGGTATTGATGGCTGGAAGAAGCTGACTTAAATGAGCATTGATGGCTTGCGAGTGCTAGGGGACTGCTAACTCCTGCTACAATGGAGGCCAGGCCACACCATCAAACTGCAGAACACAAGAGGGGCTATCTGCAATAAAAATGCCTTTCATCAGTTCTTCCACAATCAACCCCGTTTGACCCCACAGCTTACCTGTTTCACCAGGTCCTATTATTCATGAACTTACAGTTCATTACATAGCTGTGTAAACACTCTCCCTTATTAATGTTTATCATACTACAAGGGATTTATTGTTGTGTGGGGGTGGTGGCATTATTGTAGAGACTCATGAATATGGGTAAGCTGTTTATCAGTATAATCTTGCACGGCATTGTTGATGGTATATTAACACAGACATATTTACATATCTGATGTCTATTTCACTGAAATACCCGGTGGTGCGGCTAGCTAATTTTACAGCCTGAATGTAATGGTCTTATGCCCCTTCCTTATAGATACCCATGCTTACTACTTCATCTATGAACCCTGCCCCCCGTCCCCTTTATGCCATTCTACTGCTTCTACATTCCTGGTCTGTTAGATGTGTCGAGGATAAAAATCCACTTTGGTTGTAAGGCAACTCTGTTTTATTGAGCGTAATACAGCTGTATGGAGACAAAGAACTTCTCAACTGGCAGTGTGAAAAGCAGGTATATTTATACATAGCAGCATCTTAACTAATTAGCAGTTAGCAAAGTTCTAAAGCAAAACAAAGATAGATCAAAGAAAACATCTTCATTATACCTTATCAACAGGTGGTCCATAACAGAGTTGCCTCTAACAGACCAGGAATGTAGAAGCAGTAGAATGGCATTGCAAGGGCCAGGGGGAAACATTCCCCATTCAGATTTCCCCTTCTAAGGTCATAGAAGTGTTTACAGCCTCAGAGGGGGAACACCAAGAAATCCTATGGCCCCTAGGACAGTCTCCATAGGATTGTGCCCGAAGGGACTGAGCTGTGAATCACACCATATCCAGTTTGAATCTAGCCTGTGCCACGTACTCAGTAGGTAAGTTGCTCTTGCTCACCTCAACACACTCATCTGCAATACTGGGAATAATAATAACCCTAACTTGCCTTGCAGGGTTGTTCTGAAGGTTACAACTACATAACACATGTGAAGTGCTTTGAGCACTTGAAAGCTCTATGCAGTTTTCCCTTCATAAGCAGTGGCGTTGTTAGGGCTGCACTTTGGGGTGCAACCCCAGGGACTTGAAGCCTCCCCCCCTGCAAACAAGGGCCATAGGAGACAGTGATGACAGATCATGGGGGCATTGGTAGCAGGAAACTGTCTCACTGCCAGCACCCAGCATGGGCAGCTGCATACTAGGGCTGACTGCTGTCACCAGACAACATTGCAGGTTTTTTTTTAAAAAAAACAACAACATTTAACTGGAGGCTGGTGGCTCCAATATCATGGGACAGTGAATCTGCTCTGGGTTTCAGTCAGAACCAGACAGAACTCCAAAGGAGCTATCCAAGGTGCAGAACCCTATCCCAGGAATACATTCAGCACCTTGGATGGCCCTTTGGAATTCTGACTGGTTCTGACTGAAACCTAGAGCGGATTCACCACCACACCAAAAAAATGAGCCACCTGCCTCCACTTTCCCTGGAATGCCTCTGTTTGCCATGTGCTAAAATGGCCCTTCCATGGTACCATCAGAGCAAAGCTGAGAAGCAGAATACATTGTATGTATTGATGAAAGTGATACGTTTTACAGGCTACCACTTGGATAATCGTCATCACTTTATTCTGTCTCTTTTATGCAATGAGACCTGCAGAAGATCAGTGTCTCAAAAGAAGAAGAAGAAGAAGCAATAAGAACTTGTCTGACAGCAGAGATGTAAGGGAATGGCCCCAAATCTGGGAAGGTCTGACTCTCAGAGGGAGTCGACACCAGCCATTTATTGCAGGATTGTATCGCAGTCATCACTAATGGGGCGGATGATGTTCAGCTGCTGCCACGGTGATCTCAGTTCCACCTCTCAGTTATACCAGAATATCCCTGACTGCTTTTGTTGTGGTTTTCCCGGCTCTCTCACTTCCATTCTGAAGTACGTGTGCGGTGTGCCCCCCCCCTTTGCAATGCGGTTGCTGTTCGCTGCGAGTTCTGGGCTCAGCAAACAGCCAATCAGCTGTGAGGGGCGTGTGCATGGGTATCGGAGGTATGTGGGAGTGGACCTGTCCACCATTTCTGCCACATGTTTGGATGGGTATTGGCATGTTTCACCGCCGAGTGTGTGTGTGTGTTTTTTAAAATGCAACCATACTCTGCACAGGAGAGCATATTTGAGGGAGTTCATATCACCCCATACATGGCTGTGTGTCTGCGCTTGTGCAGATCCCTCATGAGTCAACAACAACAACAACAACTCTTCCCTGTAGCCATTCAGGACAGATAAAAGGAAGGATTTCTTCACACAGCACATAGTTAAACTATGGAATTCTACTACCACGTGGTGATGATCACCAATTTGGATGGCTTTAAAAGGGGGTTGGATAAATTCCTGAAGGAGAAGGCTATCAATGGCTACTAGTCCTGATGGCTAAGTGCAACCTGCAATAGCAGAGGTAGTAAGCCTATATACACCAGTTGCAGGAAACATGGGCAGGAGGGTGCTGTTGCACCTGTGTCATGCTTCTGAGTCCCTGGTCGACAGCTGGTTGGCTACTGTGTGAACAGAGTGCTGGACTAGATGGACCCTTGGTGTGATCCAGTAGGGCTCTTCTTATGTTCTGATCTTCTTATGTAGCCTCCTCAGCTTCCATTACTGCAGTTAAAGTCCCGGGGAAGACATCCTGTGGTCATCCTCCCATATGTTTTTTTTAAAATTTTGTTTTTCTGATTTGGAAGTGCAATGCAAACTCCACCCTCAGAACCCATTGTTAGAAACAGGTCAAAGGTAAGCCATCACCACACCCCAGTTTAGCAGTTAAAGGAACCATTTCCTTCAATGACATCCCAGCCATCAAAACACAATGCAACAATTGGGAACGATCATGGATGGGATGTTGAACTGTATTTCTATTGAAAATAATGTCCCAGTGCTGCCATCTCCCATAGATCTTTAACGGAGTACAAATGCAAACTGCAACATCAATACAGTACCCATTTTAATAGTAAGGTCAAAAGTAAGCCATAACCTCAACCCAGCTGTGTTTGTAGAGGAACTGTTTTTTTGCAATGGCATCCCAGCCATCAGAGCACAATGCAGCAATTGGGAGCTATCATGGAGGGGGCCCAATACTTAGTAACCAAGACAACCATATCTGTATGATCAAAGATCTTGCTCTCACCATTTCATGTATTCCAAGCACCAACCCAGCTCAGTCAACAATCTTTAGCACATGATTAGCTGTATCTCACAGACAACTAAAAGCCTAGCTGAAGTTAGCAAGCTGACTTCTGCCTGGAGAACTAATTGTACTGTGTAGTTTGCAGTTTACTGCTCAAGTCTGAGGTGATGGAGGCTTACAGATTTTATGCTTTGATTAGGAGGCACATGCTCTTGATCTCAGCAGTTCTCCAGCACCTTATAAACCTGCTGATGGTTTATCAGAACAATGATTATGGGGAGCGTTCAGCATCACTGCGAGGGGGAGCAGGGCCAAATACCAGTACCACAGTGGATTATCTCCGTGTTCTTTCAATTGAGCAAAACACAATTGAACACCCACGGGACAGCTCTTTCATGGCCACTCATGGAATACTGGCATAGTGGAAGAGCGCAATTGTGCTCTTCCAGGCAACGTTTTTAAAAATGCTTTTGGTGCTCTGCTTTCTGGAGAATTTGCTCCAAGTTACTGACCAACTGCACCACCTTACTTTTCTCTTATGTAACTGCAGGGGATTGCCACAATTGTATAAGTGCTGGCTGTGTTGCCAAAAACTCCTGCCGTTACATTGGCACAGATAGGGCTGAGGTATTTGAATTTGCAGGAAGATTATGGGGTGCTGTTACAATTATAAAGAGGGCTTCATAACTTGCAATTGACAACTCCTAAGGATATTGCCCAGGGGTACTTAATGGGCAGATGAGGAGGTTGGGAAGCTCCTCACCATAATTGAGGAGAGTAGGTAGGTAGACAGGGTAGGCAGGAGCTCCTCCACGCCCACCCGCATGGTCTAAAATGAGGGGAGAAGTACCCCACCCCCTTACCCTAAAGTAGAGAAACCCTGTAGTACACTTTGTCATTCAAATGGGATGGGACTAGGGGCTCACAGCAGCCAATAAACAGAGCGGGGGGAGGAGAAGGAAGGTAGCTGGGCTGGAAAGAGTGCAAGAGTGAGAATGCATCGATCCGGAATAATTGCGAAGTATAGTGGCAAGAAAAGGAAGACGTGTGAAGATGCAAACCATGTGATGGTGGGAAATTGTGAATGACCAGTGCTAGAACCGGCAAAGAAACAAAGGTGAAAAACAGGAACTTAAAGCAGCAGAAAAATGGAGGTGTGATGGAGCCCTAAATCTCGGTTCCATCCTGTTTCCACATTAATCTTTGACAAACAACTCTCCAAAAGTTAAATTTAAATATGAATTTGCATATATACTTCTACAAACATTTTCTCTTAAAATCTCCACTTTAAATTATTTCCTCCTAAAATACACATTTTAAAATAGATTTTGGTACATTTCTTGATCTGCAAACTGAACTAAAAGACGCTGGTACTTTTTGTATTTTGGCGCTGCCCCTTTCCTTTGGCCCCACCCACCTCTGGAATGCTGCCTCCAAGAGCTTCTCCAAAATGGAGTTTGGCCCACAAGACGAAAGAGGTTCTGCACTAGGCTGACCATATGAAAAGGAGGACAGGGCTCATGTAACTTTAACAGTTGTAGAGAAAAGGGAATTTCAGCCAGTGTCATTTGTATGCAATTAGTTCCTGGTGAAATTCCCTCTTCATCACAAGAGTTAAAGTTGCAGGGGCCCTGCCTTCTTTTGTATATGGTCACTCTAGTATAGTGCCTGCAACTTTAACTGTTGTGATGAAGAGGGAATTTCACCAGGAACTAATTGCATACAAATGTGCTGGCTGAAATTCCTTTTCTCTGCAACTGTTAAAGTTACATGAGCCCTGTCCTCCTTTTCATATGGTCAGCCTATTCTGCACCCCTGTCTTGGTGAGACTTCCCATGTTCCCACTTCCCCTCTGCTCCTTGTCTCTTGTCCGGGATCTTTCCAGCCAACATAAAAGTGTGAGGTGTGTGTGTAACATGTTTTCGTCTTGGGGTATTTGAACCAGTGCCCTGGGATGTGTGTGTGTGTGTGTATGCCCAATTTGCAGACTGCACCACCGAGTAAGGCTGTTGGAGGAATCCGTTTGGGGGAAGGAGCTTGGTGAGTTTTTGCCAGCTTGGTCCTCTGGACACCAGCTTGCAGATCCCTGAGTATGTGCTGAGTCGGGCAAGCTCACACTTCCCCATTTGTTTGGAGGTTTTGGGGTTTTGTTTTGCGCAAATTGTGATTTGTGCAAATTTGTGGCTGGGAACATTTATGGAAATTGTGAGTTGTGCAAAATTGTAATAAATCGTGTAAACTGCGGGTGTAAAGGGCCACTTATGCCTGCAATTTTCACAAATTACACTATTTACTGACACAATTTTGCATGAATTGTGATTTCCTTAAATATTCCCAGCTGTGAATTTGCAGAACTCACAGCTCCTGGGGAAAAAAGAAAAGAAAAAGAGATGCGGTTCCTTGCCAGGTACTTGTGGGCCATTGGGCAGCTTGTCGTGTGTGCACGCCGGGGTCAGGCAACTGGCAGGAGTCCCGCGAGCAGACCGCAAATAGGATTCAGGGGAATTTGCCCATCCCTACACTGAGTCCCCTTGCTGGTTGTTGCTGCTGCTTGGGTTTTTGTCTTTCTCCCATTAGAGGATGGAGGAAGCTTTCTTTGGAAACTTATCGGGTGTTAAGATCAGTGATGGCAGACAAGCTTCTGCGAAAGAAGCTTACTCCTCTCTACCCATCATCCCCTACAACCCAGAGGTGCAAGGGAGTGTAGTGTCATATTATGTGTGAGTGTGTGTGTGTGTTCCATTCTTTCCTTTCCCACCCAATGACCTATCTCCACCTTTTCTGGTCCAGGCCAATCAGAATGGACAATTGTGTGTTGTGCAGCCAATGGTAGCTCCTGCAGTCAGCAGCAGCTAATATTAGAAAGGGTTGGTAGGGTTGCAGAAGTGGCAACAATGGTTAGTGTGCTGAGTACTAATTCGTGGTGGGAAGAGCAGAGGAGGTGGTGAGTGGCTGACACTACTAGATGGTGGGAAAGAGGTGGTTGAGGAAGGAAGAAAGGAGAAGAATGTGATGATGGAGAAGGTGGAGAAGGAAGCAGTGTTGATGGCCAGCAGTGGTTCCCCTTGGCAAATGCTCAACAATACCGGCCACTGACACCAGTCCTGTCAGTAGTTTTTGGAGGAGAACCCAATGCAACGGCCTTATACTAATCTTTGGGGTACAGCTTTTTACAACATGGGCAGTGAGAGAAGGGCGGGGATGGTCTTGTTCATCCTTTACTGGTCAGTGGCCCCAGACCAAAACAACTCCACCAGGATGTCTTCCCCCTGCTCCCTGCCCCCACCAGCTTAGCATGCAACTGTATGCATGAAACCACATGGTGATGTGCTTGACCTTGTTAGCATTCTCTGACCACATAGTGAAGTGCATTCTTTCTTTGCGTGTCTGAGCAGTTGTGGAGAAGATGTAATGATGGGATAAAGTCACGTGGTTGAAGGCTACAGGAATGCATCTCCTTATGTGGTTAAAAGTAACATGTGGTATGCTTCTAGGTGGACACTGCATGTCTCACAGTTGTTTCAATCCAACTTTAGTGATATCTGGAGGGAAAGAAGTAAGATGAGAAGGTTTCAGTGGGAGTCGCGCAAGGGAATTTGCCCCTGGATATAAACTGAAGCTTGAGCAGTGGAGAAGTGCAGAAAATTTTGAAAATTCAAAAAAGTTAAAGCTTGAGCTTTAATAGCAATTCATTTCCACCACACCAAACAGGCAAGGCAGCAGTTCTGCCTGGGATGCTCGGCCAATCTATGTGGTGTGAAGGTAGGCCCCAAGTGCAGCTGTGCGGTTAGGCTGTCAATGCCAGCAGTGAGGCGGAAGTTGATGGAGGCAGTCAATCAGGGTGCACAAAGGAGGAGACGGGGCCACACCGCATGCAATTTTCAGAGTGGGGATTCACTATGCATGGACCACATTTGCATTATTCATGAGCCCTTGTGTGGTGAGGGCATTGACAGGCAAAAAGCAGAAAAGGACCAGTAGTGCCCATGGCAACATGGGCATTCTACTAGTAGAATATAGGATATAGTTATATATCTGTGCATAGTCCTAGTGGTGGCAAAAGGGCATACATCTAATTTTTGCACGCTGGCATGTTTGGGAAGGAAGGGACATTTTGCAAATGATGCTTGGAATATCATACTGCCTCTGCCCTAGTGCTGATATTTATTTGTGTTCACCTTGCAATCAGGGTTTCCAAGGCCGTGGTGACGCTTCTTTTTCAGAGTTTATGGCTGAGGCTGTGAAAGAGCATTTTTCATCCTATATTAATCTGCCACTGGTTGGGTGAGGCTTGCAGAAGGCAATGAGATGTTTAACATGAGCAGTTCACTAAAACACAGACATGACTCCCAAGATTGCTCCTTCCTTTTGATGCATGCCTGTTTTACAGCAGGTTATAGGTTTCATGGCCAAAAGGTGTCACATGAGATTATCTAGGCTTATATCCTATAATAAAACTTAGGGCAACTAAAACTCCCTCAGTTATTATCAGGCCATCTATGATGAGTGTGCTTGGCTAAGAGAGATTTCACAATATCATTGAACAGGGGGAGGGGAGAATTCTCTTAAGCACAAGTACATTAACAGAAACATACATTGCATATTAGGAAAGGGGCGGAGTTTGGATGGCCACTTATGCATTGTCAAAATAGAAAACACTAGGGATGTGCACTGGATCGGATCGGATCCACGATCCGAGTCCGGTCCAGTGGGAAATCGGATAAATTATCTGATTTCCGATCTGACAGCTGGATCGGCTGATCCAGTCCGAACCGATCCGAAAAGGCTCCGAACCGGTTTGGCGGATGGGCGGATGAAAGTGGACAGCGGGGGGGAAGCGCGGAGGGGAGGAGAGGGGCGCTTACCTTTGAGGGATGTCCGCTCCCGTCCGGCGCCGGCGGCTACTACCAGCTGGCTCCGCGGCCTGCTCCAGGGTGGCGGGCCGGGTGATGACATCACCCGGCGCGCTACTCTAGAGCAGGCCGCGGAGCCCGCTGGTAGTAGTCGCCAGCGCCGGACGGGAGCGGACGGCCCGGAAAGGTAAGCAGGGGGCGCGCGGAGGGGAGGAGGGGGCGTGCGGAGGGGAGGAGGGGGGCCCTTACCTTTCTGGGCCGGGAGCGCGGGGGAGGGGGCTTACCTGCCGGGGCCGTCCACAGCGGACAGCCCTGGGGGGGAGGGAGTTAGGCCCCCCCTCACCCACCCGCTGCCATTTTTTCCTCATAGACTTGCATTGCAATGCAAGTCTATGGGGAAAAAAATGGCGGCTGATCCAAAAATTTCCGATTTTTGGATCGGGATCAGACTCGATCCGGTCCGGGGGGCCTCCGATTTTGTCCGATCCGATCCGTGACAAAATTGGAGGTCCCGATCCAGGTCCCGATCCGATCCGGGGGGTCCGTGCACACCCCTAGAAAACACACAGAGACGCAGATTTGCACAACACTTGTATATGCTAATTTACATATACAGATGGCAATTTAGAAATAACTGCTATACTTATATTTTTTAAAAAATCTCTCTTAAAACCTCTATGATCAAGTTTTCAGGTATTACGTATGAATTGGCAAAACATCTTGAAATGATGACAAATTTGTCCAACAGCCTATTTTTCACAAGTGGTAAACAAATGAGTAGGGATGTGTGACCCTGGGAGTTATTGGTGATCTTGCGCAAGTGTGCATGATTGCAAGTCCACCTGTCCACTACATTTACTTGGGAAGTACTGAAATGAAGGATGACATTGACAGAGTTCTTTGAGGAGAACAATAGTGTGTGGAGAGGATGAAACTGACAAGGATATTTACAAGAGGGGAATATAGCAGAAAGGCAGATTTGTGATCCTGCACAAGTGTGCAGGATCACCAATTAATTAATTTTTTTTTAAAAAAAAATATGATCCTATTTGGGAAAATTTCAAGATCTCTCCCGCAGAGGGAAAAAAAAAATCAAATTTCTACAAATTTCCACCATTTAAACAGGGGGAAATGGAATGAAATCCACTAATTATTATTATTATTAGTAGTAGTAGTAGTATTTCTTACCTGCTTCTTCCTCCGGATCGAGGCAGGGAACAGCATCAATACCAACAATATAAAATACATAAACTGATTAAAAGTATATAAAATGAATACATTATTAAAATCAACAAAGTCTTAAAATTCAACTGGGTAGGCCTGCCAGAAGAGATCAGTTGTTATAGCTCTCTGAAATTCTTGAAGACTGCCAGGATCTCTCCTGGCAGGTTGTTCCACAGTCTGGGAGTGGCAGAAGAGAAGGTCCTCTGGGTAACAGTTGACAGTCTAGTCTTGGCCAGCTGTAATAAATTATTCCCAGAGAACCTGAGCATGTGGGGCGGATTGTATGGGAGAAAGCGATCCCGCAGGTAACCTGGACCCAAACCATGTAGGGCTTTAAAGGTAATAACCAACACTTTGTACTTCGCCCAGAAACTAATTGGAAGCTGGTGGAGTGATTTTAAAGCTGGTGTGATTTGGTCACCCCTAGGTGTACCGGTGATCATCCTGGCTGCCATATTTTGAACTATCTGAAGTTTCCGGACTAGGCACAGAGATAGCCCTATGTACAGCGCATTGCAGAAGTTGAGCCTCAAAGTTACCAGCGTGTGCACTACCATTTTTAGGTCTTCCAACTCTAGGAAAGGGCGCAGCTGGCGTATCAGCCAAAGCTGAATTGGAAAAATCCTTTGAGATTTCACCCCCAAAATGGAATTCTCATTCATCCCTACAAATGAGGGCCTAATTAGGGAAGCATGGCTGCCAATAACCTGCATTATCATGGTAACACTGAGTAGTCTGGTAGTGTTTAGTAGACATTATAAGAAACACATGGGTGCCACCAACCTCCTTCTCCCCAGTAATTATTAGAAAAAAAGAGTGAGATGGGTAGCATCACACCCAGCATTTTCTCACCCCCTTTAAACAGCAGCTAATGAGAAGAGTAGGGATGTTGTGGGCACCTGCCTGAGTCCAGGAGTCTGTTGGACTCCCCTCCCCCACTTGCCTTGAGTCTGACTTGGTCAGCTGCATGAGTGGCTGGGACTTACTGGACACAACTGCTCACACCTGGCAGCTGTCCATCCTCCATGCAGGCTCCCATTTTAACTCAAGATGGGGGCTCTAGATTTTCATATATCTAATGTACTGCACAATGGTGGCCGTAAAGATCCATTTCTGCACATTAGAGGTCTCCAATTTGTGGAAATGGCCCTTTATGGAAGCTGTTGTTCACAACATTGGTCGTACGAAAATCTACAGCCCCCATCTTGAGTTAAAATAGCAGCAAGCACGGAGGAGTGAGCGGCTGCAGGTAACTACCGGACTGCTTGCCAAGCCCTCCAGGGGTGTGACGAATGGCGGGGGAGAGGCGGTAGCAGCGGCTCTTTGAGTGTCTGCCAAGTGTGGACTTGGGTGAGTCCATCCTTTCTTACTAATGAGTTGGTTTGGAGATGAGGAAATATTGTGTGATAACATCAGATTTCTTTTACAAGGTGTTACTTGGGAGATTTGTAGAAGATAATGTCGCTCATAATATCTCTTTGGGCCTTCAGGGAAGTAGAACCTGAATGTAATAATGAAGAAAATGAGGAGGAAGAAGAAGCAGAAGCAAAAGAAAATGAAAAAGAAGCAGAAGAAAACGAAGAAGTAGAAGAAAAAGAATCAGAAACAGAAACAGAAGCAGAAGCAGAAGCAGAAGCAGAAGCAGAAGCAGAAGCAGAAGCAGAAGCAGAAGAAACAAAAGTATGGAAACTTTCAGTTACGTGTCCGAAATATCAGACTGCAATCACTCCAGGAAGATTTAAATGCAATTTGGATAGGCTTAAATGTCAGCCTATATTCAACTAACTCAGTCCTGGCCTGATCAGTACTGCATGCAGTACGCAGTTCTTTGCCTGGCAAGCAAGCAGGTAGTAGCAATGTTGAGGAAGAGGAACAGCAGTACCAACAGCCAGCAATAATGGTAATGAGGAGGTAGACTTGCATGGGGTGGGGCGGTAATGCAGGTGTCTTCCCCAAGGGTCCTCCAGACTATGAAGCAAGAACTGAGTGTGTTTAGATAGTTCCAAACATTCTGCTTTGCTGTCATGCTCAGAGCACATTAAAAACAGAAGACAGGTAGCTAGTTTGGAAAAGATGAGAGCGGGGGAGGACCATACTGTGTGTGGCCACAGCGCCTTTTCCCAACTTGGGACCAATCTTTCAAAGAGGAGAAGCTAAGGTGTGATACCTTGACTTTAGAATGCCCTCCCAAGGGAGATAAGATTTACGCTGATTCTATATTTGAAATGTTAACATTGAATTAGTATATGTATGATGGATTGCTTTTTATTTGCTGGTTTTATGGTTTTTATGCCTCTATTTAATTTTTATAGTTATATTATGTTGTTTTTATAATTTTATGTACAGTGCTCTGGGATTTCCTTTGGCAATGAAGGAGCACTATTGAGGTAAAGAATGTGGCGGTGGGGGACGCAATGAATTTCTGGCCCAGGAACCCAGGTTGAATGATGTTTTTTTTAAAAAAAAATAGACCTCAGTCCTGTTGCATCCCAGCAAGTTTCTGGGCCTGGACCAGAAACAGCATTTGGTGTAAGACCGCATTAATGCTGGCCCATTTTTTTCTTTCTGGGGTGGAGCAGCTAATATTGCCATTCACCCACCTAAGTCAGGGTGCATAACATCCAAAGCCTGACAAGTAGTTTTGGCACCCCAGGCTGAAAATTCAACAAACACCTCTCTCTCACACACACTGGCAGTAAAAATACAATAAAAATACATTAAATAACTCACAATTTGCTGCCCTTTCATGATGCCCCCAAACTGCTACCTGAGGCAGCTTTCTAACTCTCCCTAGTGGTAGGGCCAGCTCTGGACTTCATGCAGTCTGAACTGAAGCACCTTGAATGCTCAAAGTAGATAATGGAATGGTTCCACTCCTGTCTCCTGCAAAGCTTTTGGAAGTGAACCCAAACAGTTCCATCCATCCCCACCCACATAACCCTGATGTCCAGAATTGTCCTGTGGATTGGCCATCACTCACCCTGCTGTACACCAGTTGAGCTGCTATTATTCCCTTTTCTTTTCTTTTCTTTTCTTTTCACAGCCCCTACTGTTTCTGGGCCTTCCATCATGCAACTTTTTCTACCTAGAGCTACCTCTGCCTCTCCTCCTAACCATCAATCCACTGGACTCTTCTCCTTCAAGTTAGGGTGACCATATGGAAAGGAGGACAGAGCTCCTCCTATTAGGGATGTGCAAGGCTTCCCCGGATTGGATCAGGACCCGGATCGGGACCTCCGATGTTGTCTTGGATTGGTTTGGACACAATCGGAGGTCCCTCGGATCAGATTGGACCCTATCCCGATCCGAAAATCGGACATCCGATTTTCGGATCGACCGCCATTTTTGATGTTTTCCCCATAGACTTGCATTGGAGAAAAGAAAGCTTTCCCCCAATGCAAGTCTATGGGAAAAACATGGCGGTGCGTGGGAGAGTGCGGGCCTAACTCCCCCTCACTGTCCCTCCCCCCTCACTCGTGCTCCTTCCCTGCTGGGGCAGCCGCTTCCCTCTGGTACTTCGATCTACTGAGGAACAGGCTTCGCGGCCTGTCCCTCAGTAGCGTGCCAGCTTTCCCCCAATGCAAGTCTATGTGAAAAACATGGCGGTGCGTGGGAGAGTGCAGGCCTAACTCCCCCTCACTGTCCCTCCCCCCTCACTCGTGCTCCTTCCCTGCTGGGGCGGCCGCTTCTCTCTGGTACTTCGATCTACTGAGGAACAGGCTTCGCGGCCTGTCCCTCAGTAGCGTGCCAGCTTTCCCCCAATGCAAGTCTATGTGAAAAACATGGCGGTGCGTGGGAGAGTGCGGGCCTAACTCCCCCTCACTGGCCCTCCCCCCTCACTCGTGCTCCTTCCCTGCTGGGGCAGCCGCTTCCCTCTGGTACTTTGATCTACTGAGGAACAGGCTTCGCGGCCTGTCCCTCAGTAGCGTGCCAGGTGATGACACTGAGGGACAGGCCACGAAGCCTGTTTCTCAGTAGATTCGAGCACCGGAGGGAAGCAGCCGCCCCAGCAGGTAAGGGGGCCCCCCTCCTCCCCCCTCGTGCTCCTTACCTGCCGGGGCTGTCCACTACTGTCCGGCACGCTACTGAGAGGCTGGCCATGAAGCCAGTTTCTCAGTAGAAGGGGGCAGCGGATGGCAGCGGATGGCCCCGGCAGGTAAGGAGTGCGAAGGGGAGGAGGAGGTCCGATCCTCCGATTATATCCAAACCGGATCAGGTCCTTCCAGACCGATTCAGATGAGCTTGGACGATCCAGAAGCTTCAAGGTCCTCCTCAATATGCCCATTTCTTTATCAAAGCCTTACAGCTGGTCTACAGACTTCATACATCATACAGAGAAAAGTGCCCAAAACAGGGGAGGCAGGCCCTGGCGCCCCTTACCTTCTGTGATGGCTCCCATAGCTACTGCTTTAGAGGGCTCTGGGGAGCATGATTTGGCTAAAATGAGGCGGGGGAATTAGAGGATGGAGACTGTGGATTTCATTACTTTCCCTCCATAATTAAAGTCCTGGCAGAGGGCTGTTGACCAGGAACCCCTGCTTATGGGTCCCTAGTTGACAGGTGTTTGGCCACAGTATGAACAGAGTGCTGGACTAGATGGACCCTTGGTCTGATCCAGCAGGGCTCTTCTTAATGCTAGAAACAGCTACTATCACATGATGATTGACCCTTTTTGGGTCAGAAACCTTTTTGGCTGAGGAGTGGGATAAAAACACTTCAAATAAATAAATAAAAAAGTGTGAGAGGCTGCATGTGTTACCCACTGGACTATAGAGAGGGAAACAGTGGATCCCTTTCTCTATATCAGGCATGGGCAGATTTTGGCTTGAGAGATCTTCTTTCCAATCTAGGTTTGTGTGACTACAGATCTGGGATTCTAATAGCCTAATTTAGGCCCCCTCTACAAGAATTCAGTTTGACGCCTGGTTGTCCGATTATGCGCATCTTCTCGCAATCACTTTTACGGCAAATCCCTATACGCGGGAGGCAGTTAAGCGCATAACAGGTTGCCTTACCAGTTGTATGAAATGCGCTTTAGAAGTGTTTAATGCGGAGAATCGCTTGTTTATATGGTCATAAGGCGCTTTAATGGCCATGGTAAATTAAAACTCGCTATTTAACGCGCATTTGATAATGCGCATAATGGCATAGAAAAAGCTCCTCAACCCCCGATTTGTGCTCCGCTCTTGTAGAGGTCAAATTTTTAATGTGCCTTGAAAGAGCTTTAAATCGCTCTTGTAGAGGCACCCTTAGAAGCACGAGAGCCTTTTAGCAGTTGCTGTTGGTCAAAAACAGGGAGTCAAAAACCCTTGCTGATCTACTGCACGTCACTGAATGATCCACCCGTGGGTCTGGATTAGGCTGACCAGATAAAATCCAGGTCAGGGCTCCTGTAACTTTAACAGTTGTAGAGAAAAGGGAATTTCAGCCAGTGTCATTTGTATGCAATTAGTTCTTGCTGAAATTCCTTCTTCATCACAACAGTTGAAGGTGCAGGCACTCTACTAGAGTGACCATATACAAAAGAAGGCAGGGCCCCTGCACCTTTAACTGTTGTGATGAAGAGGGAATTTCACCAGGAATTAATTGCATACAAATGACACTGGCTCAAATTCCCTTTTCTTTACAACTGTTAAAGTTACATGAGGCCTGACCTGGATTTTATCTGGTCACCCTAGTCTGGATCTACCTTCTGCCTACCCTTGCTCTGTAAGATAAGACAGCAGTTGGTAAACGAACTACATCACACACAATCCAGCACTGCCATAGAAAAACCTGCATCGTCTGAAGGTTCTCCCAGCTCTTCTGCTTACAGTCAGTTCCTTCAGACCACCAGTGTATACATCTCCCTCTTATTGCATGACTTGAATCCCTTTTCCCCACCCTTTGCCTGCTAGCTACCTGAGTTTGCTTAGCAGCTTGGCCTCCTCCTTTGCTATTTGCAGGCCTGGATCTGAAAGTGATCATGCAGCCATTCCAAACTCCTGAGCATCTCCTTTGCTGACAGTGGCTGAATTCGGACGACACGATAGTCAACGGTGGGGTAATAAACAACTTTACAGTTGTTCAACTAGGGGGTACTCCCCACACAACATGGTAATAAATAATCAACTGTGGTGTGGATTAGGATCAGCGCTGAGTTGACTATGGCAGCATTCGGACGACACAATAGTCAAAACAACTGACAATTGTTTCCCCCACACCAGTTGTTTATTGTGTCGTCCGAATTGAGCCAGTGTCTCCACCACCTTCCCCATCTGAAGTGCAGAGCAGTGGCGCATGGTCTCATCTCAGGCAGTGTGTAGATTGTGTGTGTGTGTGTGTATCTGTGTGCAGGGGATGTTGAACATACTGCATGGACTTTGGAGAAAAAGTAGCGCAGGTGCGCGCTTAAAATGTCTTCACATGTATCCTATAAATATGCATGAGCAACAGCAGTGTGTGTATACAATGTGGGGGCATGTTTTGTGCATGTGAGTGTGCATTTTATGTGCTTCTAAAGCCCTGTAATAGTTTTGAAGGATTAGCTGGGAACACTTGTCCTCTTTATATTGTTTGCAAGGCTATAAACTACATTTATGACTTGGTTAAAATAACAGAAAGCGGAGCACCTCTGCACACTAATGGTGTATTTACGTTTCCTGGTTTCTCTTCCCACCTGCTTTTCTTTTCCTTGCACTTTCGCTCCCTCCCTCTTCCGCCCCCCCTGCACTCAGAAGACCCATAACCAGATCCCATCTCAGATCTTCCTTAAAAGCTGTCATGTTCAATTGCTTTATTAGATGATAATATATCACTTTCGCCTCCCTTTGCCAGGACTGCTTTCAAGAGCTTGTATCATAAAAAAGCGCAAATAAAATATTATTGCTGTCTCTTTATGCGCGAGCTGGTATTTTCCAGGGATAATTGGGGAGCGTTCCAGGCCTTACATGAACTTAGAAGCAGGGAGCCAGGCCACCAGTCACACAGCTGAGCAGCAGGGAGGGCATGGAAGCCGAGAAGCAGAGTTTGGCCCAGGCCTTGTTACGAAAACGTCCCTGGCCCCGTGCCATCTGCTTCTCACTGCTGGACAAGGGCCGAAACTGGGAGGGGAGGGGCAGACAGCTGGTGGATGCAGCCCTTCCTCCAATCCTTCTTCCTCTGACTGAACCGGCACATTGCCTGCAGTGAGGCAGCTGCAGGAAGGAAGGTGCTTGCTTAGGTGCTCCATCATTAGGGTCATTTGGGTGGTGGAAGAGTCACAGCTGTCTTATCTCTCGGTGCCTCATTTGAAAAGTGTGTCCCAGATAAAAGTGGGCAACCCCACACAACAAATGCTCTTAACAATATGCGTTGGTTCCGCCTCCCTAATCCTTTTTTTTTAAAAATAAGCTCATGTGTTTCCAAGACTAAGTCTTTCCCCACATCTAAAACTCTGCGGTTCAGCCCTCAATGACTGTGTCATGAATCATCTGGCAAGCGATGCCCATACTCTGCCCTGACCAGTGCAATCCCAAGATATTTTGCTGCCACAACCAATGCTAGGCTGACCATATGAAAAGGAGGACAGGGCTCATGTAACTTTAACTGTTGTAGAGAAAAGGGGATTTCAGCCAGTGTCATTTGTATGCAATTAGTCCCTGGTGAAATTCCCCCTTCATCACAACAGTTAAATGTTCAGGGGCCCTGCCTTCTTTTGTATATGGTCACTCTAGTATAGTGCCTGCAACTTTAACTGTTGTGATGAAGAGGGAATTTCACCAGGAACTAATTGCATACAAATGACACTGGCTGAAATTCCTTTTCTCTACAACTGTTAAAGTTACAGGAGCCCTGTCCTCCTTTTCATATGGTCAGCCTAACCAATGCCCAGCAAGGAGAGACCACACCACAAGGACTTCAGAGCCGGTGGGGGCAGGAGTCCCATGCCGCCCCCACCAGCTGTCAAGCATTTCCCCCCCCCTTGTGTATATGGCAGCCATAAAGGTCCCATTTATGCAAGAGCCACACTTTTACTCTTATGTAAATGGGGCCTAAACAGTAGCCATTTCCACAGTGAGGGGGATTATGCAATTTCTGGAGCCTCCATTGTCGCGCACAATGGAGGCTCCGGATAAGGGTGGATGACTGCCGTGCACTCGTCGAATGCTTGCTGAGCCGCCAAAGAAGCTCACGCAGCATGCGAACTGGGGCAAATGGAGGCGCCAGGGTGAGAGTCCATCGAGTTGGACCCAGGTGAGTTCACCCTCCCCTATCCTTCTCCACTCCCCCCCCCCCAGCTAAGGTGCACCTTTCAGACACTAGTTCCTGCCTTTGGCTATCCCACCACCCCCTCATGATGTCAGGTAAAGCAGGCCACCCCTTCATCCTGCTGCATAGCAGCTCTGATGTCTTACTTTTGCAAAGGTAAGACAGGAAGCCTTTTTTCTCTAGGCATATCCCAGCCACCTTCTCTTGACTGAGCTAGCAGAGGGACCTCTCCATGTCTAGCTAATAGCAAGATTTCCCAAATTCCTCTTGGCCTGAACACAACCTTCTCTTGGCGGAGAAGAGAAGAGAGTCTGGTCCCAGAAGTCACCTCCCTTCTCTTCAGCCAATAGGACAAGCTCTGAGCTCTCCTTGGCTGGGTGCGAAGTCTCTGTGGTAAAAGGTGGGAAAAGGTTGTCCTGATCTGCTGTTGAACAGGAATCTCCTCCTATGACTGAAGCCAAGAGACAGCCACAAGTGCTTCAAAACAGGAGGTCACTCTGACCGGACATCAACACAGCTTCTTGTTGATGAGCCAGTAATCTGCAGGGAGCTGCTCTTGAATGGCTTGTTCTCATTGCAGAAGAACTGCATGTCAGTGTGTGTTGACTGGAAATCTCTTGAATGGACAGGCCATCTGTTAGGAAAACCTTGCAAGAGCAGATCTTATAGCGTTACCAGATGCCCTGGGATGAATTCAAAGGAAGCAAATATCTGTCATCAATTGGCATTTTCAGCATACCATCATTACCTATTATTGGAGGGAGGGAGGAAATCCACATGTCTACCACAGGACTGCATTTATCATGTTGTTGCAACTAAGATGGACACTTTTTCTAAGGCTGCAGTCTGATGGGCTCCTGAAAGAGCTCTGGGGATTTGAACAGAGGGTTCTGGCCATTTGTACAGAGCTCTGACCTCAGAGGAGGAGATCCAATCTCAAATCACCCCTCTCTGCCTCTGAGGGTCTTTCAGCAGCCATTCCCCCTCTGACATTGGAGCTCCAATAACGTAAGGTGGCCATATGCCCTCTTTTACAGAGGACAGTCCTCTATTTGGCACTGGCACTGTCATCTTCTCAGCGCCAGGGAAAAACCACCCTCTACTCCCAGGTGTTTAATGGGATATCATGAGACAACTATGCCTGCTGTTTTAGAACAGATCTATTAAGAAAAACACTGTTTATTTAAATTGTTTTAAGCTGTTTACATTGTTTTAGTTTTTCTGCATTCAAAATGTTAGACTATTTTTATTATGTTGTATTACTTTGTATTTTTATCAATTGTTGTAAACCATCCAGAGAGCTTCGACTATGGGGTGGTATAGAAATGAAATCAATAATAATTTGAAGAGCTGCCACAGAATCATGCTCTGCTTGAAGGCATCCTCTGTTTGAAGGGTGTCCTGTCCAATTCCATCTTAAAGATAAAGACCCGTAAGAACTATTGTTCAACAACATATATCACCTGTATGGCAGAAGGAACAGCCAGACACACAGATCACAGTTTCCCACACTATGGAGAGATGGACTGCATTTCTATTTAAATTATGGTCATTATTTCTGAATTTGCATCTATAGCTATATATACATTAGCATATGCAGATTTTATGCAAGTCACTGTCCTCTTTTGTGCTCTGTTTTGGTGATTCAATCCCTCTTTTGGGGCGAAACAGATGTTAACTATTGATGGGCAACAAACATGGTTACTTCAAACTGGAATTGGACAGGATAGCCCTTCAAATAGAAGATGGCTTCAAATAAAGGACAGTCCTCTGGCAGCCATTCAAATACTATTCTCTGTAAAAGAGGACAGATAGCCACCCTTCAAACTACATGTCTGAATGGGGGATTTGAACCTGTGTCTTCCCAGTTCTAGGCCAACTGATCACTTGGGGTGTGCACAGACCCCCCGGATCGGATCGGATCGGGACCGGACCGGGACCTCCAATTTTGTTCCAGATCAGATTGGAACAAAATCGGAGGTCCCCTGGATCGGATCAGACTCGATCCCGATCCGAAAATTGGATGTCCTATTTTCGGATTGGCCGCCATTTTTCCCCATAGACTTGCATTGGGAGAAAGAAAGCTTTCCCCCAATGCAAGTCTATGGGGAAAAATGGTGGCAGGGGGTGAGTGGGGGCCTAACTCCCCCTTCCCTGTCCCTCCCCCCTTGCGCTACCTGCAGGGGCCTTCTGCTCCCGTCCGCTGGCACCCGCGGGCACCAGCGGACGGCAGCAGACAACCCCGGCAGATAAGCCTCCTCCTCCCCTTTGTGCTCCGTACTTGCTGGGGCCATCCGCTGTCACCTGCGGGTGCCAGCAGATGGCAGCGGACGCCCCAGCAGGTAAGTGGGAGCCCCCTCCCTCTTCCCCCTCATGATCCTCCTTACCTGCGGGCCCATCCGCTGCCATCCGCTGCTGCCTGGGCAGCAGTGGAGGAGCCCCGGCAGGTAAGCCCCCCCTGGCGATCCTCCTTACCTGCGCAGTCTTCCGCTGCCTTCACCTGCCGTAGATCTACTGAGCACTAGGCTTCGCGGCCTAGTCCTTAGTAGAGCACCAGGTGATGACATCATCACCTGGCGCTCTACTGACGACTAGGCTGCGAAGCCTAGTGCTCAGTAGATCTACGCAGGTGAAGGCGGCAGATGCCCCACAGGTAAGTGGGCCCCCCTCCCTCCTCGCGATCCTCCTTACCTGCCGGGGCCCATCCGCTGCCGTCCGCTGCCTTCTGCTGCCGCCTGGAGGGCAGTGGAGGGCAGCGGACAGCCCTCCCAGGTAAGCCGCCCCCCGCTCCTTACCTGGCGGGGCGTCCTCCTCCGTCCGTTCCTGGCTATAAACTACTGCGAACTAGGCCTTGCGGCCTAGTTTACAGGAGAGCGCCAGGTGATGACAATGGAAGCGGTGGTGGGCACTGGTGGGTGCCCGCCGATCCTCTGATTTTTCCCGAACCGGATTGGGTCCTTCCGGACCGGGTTGGGAAAGATCAGATGATCCAGAGGGGTGATCGGAAATCGGATAATTGCATCCGATTTCCCCTGGATCAGCTCTGGATCGTGGATCGGACCCGATCCAGTGCACACTCCTACTGATCACTACATCACATGTGTGCTATAGGAGAAAGCTCAGCTTGCTAAACCTCAGCACAAATCTATGGAGGGCTTTCTGGACCAGCAGCAGATAAGTTGTAAGATTCAATAAGAGTAGCCAGTAAACCTTAGCATTTGCCACCAGACTGCAGATATTTCTGGGGTTTCTCAACAGCTGTAACCACACTGGACTAGGGTGAGCAGTTTCAAGTATAGCTGAAGTGACCAGATACAAAAGAGGACAGGGCTCCTGCAGCTTTAACTGTTGTGAATTTCACCAGGTGCTGCATGCATACAAACCACACCTGCTGAAATTCCCTTTTCTATACAACTGTTAGAGATACAGGAGACCTGTCCTCCTTTCAATATGGTCACCCTACACTGGACATCTCTGGTGTGATTTTCTCTGCAGACACCTTTAAAGTGGTAGGAATTTGCGATGGGTAGATATAATGTGGGGCTGCCCTAGCAGGGATCAGTGGGTATCTGGATGTGCTAATGTTCTGGACCCTGGCTCCCAACAAGGAGGAGGAGGTTCACGAGGCATAGGTAATGTAAAAGTAGGGACGCATATCGTATCATTAAAATTGCCGATAACAATACGATATGCTCTTTATCATGCATACGATTAACAATAACGATACGACACAGCTTCCTACAATAATCATCGATGATAATTTTCAGCCCGATTATATCGGATTATCAGACTGCCATATAAATAAACCTATAACTTCTGTATTTTCAAAGTCAGAGGCTTGAACCTTGGTCACAGGGCTTATGGAGTATGCCTAAGTATGTGTATGAAATTTGAGATCGAACCCTCCAACCCTTGATTTTATATGAATTTATTAAAGATCATTTAAGTTCTGACAGGTCAAAATGACAGCTCACCACGTGCGTTCATTCAGACCTGTCAAAAAGTTGCAGGATCTTTAATAAATTCATATAAAATCAAGGGTTGGAGGGATCAATCTCAAATTTCATACACATGTCTAGCACAAGTTGCTACACATATGTGCCAAATTTCAGATCAACGCCTGTATTTTATATGAATTTTTGAAAGATCGTGCAACTTTTGAGCTGTCAGAACTTAAACAATCTTTAATCAATTCATATAAAATCGAGGGTTGGAGGGATCGAACTCAACTTTCATACACATACCTAGGCATACCCCATAAGCATTGTGACCAAGTTTCAAGCCTGTAACATTGAAAATACAGAAGTTATTGGCATTTTTTCTTTAAAAAAATCAGCTCTGTAGGGCACAATGGGGCTGCAAATAAAATATCGTATTTCTGATAATTATCATGAAGACGATATGGTTCACCTATGATATTATCGGAGACGATAATTTTTTTGGTCTGAAGTTACGATAACAATAAAATACAATATTTTCGTGCGTGCAAATCCCTGTGTAAAAGTCTAATCTCTCCTCCATTTCCCTTCTGTCTTTGTAAAAGCTTTTCGGTTTATAAATGTATGTTTTGGTGTGTGCGTTTTCTAATTGGGTTGGGAAGTTTGTGCTTGATGTTTTTGACCAAGACCCCAAGGAAAGGTTTTTCTCTCCCCACATGGCCTAACCACTCAGGAACACTATCAAGGTATTTGATCTGGGTTTTGGAAGGAGAAGAGTAGCTGCATAAGGGAGTCCAAGTAACTTTGAGCTCCATTACAGTAGACCACTATTTATTTATTTATTTATTTATTTATTATTAAAACATTTGTATCCTGCCCTATATCATTGGGATCTCAGGACGGGGTACAGATAAAATCAAACAGTATAAAGCAATAAATAATGTACAGAGCTAAAAACATATTAAACCATTAACAAGCTAAAACCAGTAGAAAATGTAAAAACAATAAAAACAATTAAAACTATGTGCAACTTTAGCATTTAAGGGCTTTGTTAAAAAGCCATGTTTTAACTTGGTGCTGGAATGAAGCTAACAGTGGCACCAGTCAGGCCTCCACGGGGAGGGCATTCCATAGCCGGGGTGCCACAATAGAGAAGGCCCTCTCCCATGTCCCACCATAGCTCATGCATCGTGTTAGTGGGATGCAGAGAAGGGCTCCTCCAACAGATCTAATATCTTCGGCAGGCATATATAGGGAGAGGTGCTCCCTCAAGTATCAAGGTCCCAAGCTGTTTAGGTCCTTATGCTGTGTGCGTGCATATATACAGGAGAGTGAGTGAGTGAGTGAGTGAGTGAGTGAGAGTGTGTGTGTGTGTGTGTGTGTGTGAGAGAGAGAGAGAGAGAGAGAGAGAGAGAGAGAGAGTGAGTGAGAGAGTGAGAGTGAGTGAGTGAGAGTGAGTGAGTGAGTGAGTGAGAGTGAGAGTGAGTGAGAGTGAGAGAGTGAGAGAGAGAGAGAGAGAGAGAGAGAGAGAGAGAGAGAGAGAGAGATATTGTACTTGCTTATATTAGTTCTTAACAAAAACTGTTTCAGCTGGGATCTCAAGAGGAAGTTTTGGTCCTCCTGCCAAATTCCAGAGAGGCTGGGATTTGGCCCTGGCTTGTCTCCAGAGGAATAGAAATCATGCCACAAGCTCTTACAGCTGCCAATATAGATTTCCCTCACCCATGCCATTACAAAGGCTGCCTTCAGATTTTATTGTTCAGCTCTCACCCTCCAAAATTCACAGTCACATCACCACCAAGCCTTTTCTTTTCTGGGTGGAAGCCATCTCTTGTCTTGCTTCTGTTCTTGCATAGTTGACGTGCTGGGGTTTTGGTGTAGTTGTTGACCTTGTAGGTTAGCTGGAGGACTTTTGTTGTTTTTAGTTACTCTGTGGGGGGAAAGATAAACATTTCTATCTTAAGGTACCTCATGAAAGGTTTCTACAGATAACTAGCCAGTTCCACATTAACAACAACAACAACACAAGGTGAGAACACTGAACTACACATTCTGCACAGCCAAAAGGAAGTGTTCTTTTGGGATTGTACCAATCAGCCTTTCCCAACTTGGTGGTGCCTGCCGCATGTTTTAGACTTCAACTCCCATCAGCCACAAACAGCATGGACAATGGTCAGGAATGCTGGGATTTCGTAGTCCAAAACATCTGGAGGCATGGACATCTGTAGGATTTTTTCATGGGGTGCATGGAGAAGCTGCACAGAGATACATGGTTGCAATTTATACACTGACTTGTGATTTGTGTATGCTACAACACACTCATGCATTCTCCTTGTGGGTGTGCTTTGTTACAGGGGCCAGATCTACACCTTTTGTCAAATCATAACGAATGTGGAATAAAAAGCAGGAAATAACTCTAGGAAAGCGGTATATGGAATGTGGATTGTGTCCCAACAATTATCAGTGCACTTCAATACCGCTATAAAGCAGTAGTGTGGATCTAGCCTTAACATCACATTCTATGACATTTAGAACCCTACACAGAATAGTAGAAAATCTTGGGAATTTGATGGCACTAATACAGAAGAGTGTTATACTCAAGGAGCATCATGAAGAACAACAAAACTTTATCTGGAGTGAGGTACTCTAAGATTGTGTGGAAGGGGTGGGAGTAGATGCACAAATATAGTACAGAAGTCTTTAGAATGTAGTGGACATTTTCTGGCATCATCACCTTTATTATAACATTGACAAGTTCACAGGACTTGGCAGGAAAAAGTCTCCATGTTCTAGAATGGTTTCCTTCATCTTGAAAAGATTGGTAAACACTCTGTAGAGAGTAGCAGTGGAGCCTGCAGGGTATTGTCTTTGGCAGATAGTGGAAAAATGGGTATGCTTGATCAGAGTTTAGGGTTGTAGAGAAGCCCTCACTGCTCTCTTTACTTTTTACATTGTTAGCAGCCACTTTTTACATTAGCCAGCATAATATAACTTTGGCATTATTCAAATTTTTATCTATATTAATGTTCTTTTGGAATTGCACATTTTGTGTCTGGTTGGGCATGAAAAAGGAGGCTGTATAGTGTCAGAAAAATATGCCAGAGAATAGGTCTACTATTTCTGGTGACTGAGAAGCAACAAGGTCTGGGGTACTAGGTCTACTGAGGTAGGTAGATCTGTCTTCTGCGGAATGTGCATCCCTGACTGTAGTTTCACCATACATACACCATACCAGACCTGTTGTTTGGACAATATCTTTCCACCCACAGTGGAAATCTTCAATTCCCCCCCTCTGGTTCCCTTCATCCCTGTAATGGTCCTTGACATGGTTAATTGTGTGTGTGTGGGGGGGGGGGGGGAGTGAGGGCACCAACTCAGTTTTCGGTCCACCCCTAGGTTCTGCTCTCCAGGCAACACATGAGAGACTCAGACACCTTCACAACATAAGAAAACATGAACATGAACATAATAGAATAAAAGAAGGTCTCAATGGGTTAGGGGAGCACTGGGGGTTGTTAAGGTTATGTTAGTATATATTATTTGTATGGGTGTGTTGTATTATATGCTGAAAATAATAAAAAAATATTTTTTAAAAAAAGAAATTGTGTCTACAGGACCGTTTAAATCTATCCGATTCCCAACCCGAGTTGCATAATAGGCAGATCCAACCCAACGTGCAGGTCCAAGCGGAAACGGAGGAGCCAGGTCTCTAAAGTATCTACTGACCCAAATCCCGTCTATCTGTAGTGCCTTTCTCAATCCATAGATGTGTGCAGCAACTTTAGGAGACCCCAGCGTTACTATAGCATGAGCAGTGCAACAGTTATAGTAAATATACTCCACAAGTATCACTGAGGCAAGGCACAGTTGTAAATTTGTTGCGTGAGCTATCACTGAGACAAAATGTTCCTTGCACTCTCTTTGTGACAGCTTCCAGATAGGTTAACAGTAAATTGGCTTCACACCAATAAAGAATACTAGTCATTGCTCACGTTTTGAGCATAGCAGTTTAGATTTATGTATCAAACGTTTGTTAACTGTTGCATACGCTGTCTCACTTTGCATTGTATTCCAGGAAGCTCTCTTGCATAATGCTTGTAAGTTCATGTTCTCCAAGTTTCTTCAAACACCCACAGCTACAAAAATCAAAACTTGTCAATTCCTGTTTTGTTATTGAAACATTATGCATCACTTGTACAAGGCTAAATGGTGCCACCAACAAAGAGAATGTTAACAAAAGAAACCATATGAGTGACACAAGGAGAATGTGAAACAGGGTAAATGACAATCTAGTTCATTGGCTGTGACTTAGTTATGATTGTTGGAGAGAAGAAGGGGAGCAGGAACTTGGGAGCTTGTGGGAGCAAATTCCAATCTGGATTCAGACTAGGGCTATGCACAGACTCCCCGAGTGCCACATTTGCCGGTCGCGGTGGGTGATGACATCACCCGCCGCGAGCAGGAAAGCAGCTGGTCGACATCGACGATGGGGGATGCCGCAGAGGAGGCTGCAGGTAAGGAGGGCGATTGGGTGGAGGGAGGGAGGGAGAGAGCGGGGAGAGCGGGAGGGAGGGCTCTGCACGGACCTGTTCCAGTTTGGGCCCAGATCGGCCTGGATTGGCCCAATCCACTCTGGATTCGGGATCCGGATTCGGATCTGTGCACAGCCCTAATTCAGACACGTCAAAAAGTAGCTTAGGCATTTCCTTTTGTTGGGTGGGTGGGTGATAGACTGGATTATTTCTGAGCAACTAAGAAAAAGGGCTACATAACCCCAAGGTCTCTTTCTTGGGTGGTCACTGTCAGCTCAAACCCTATCAAAATATACACGGTTAGGTTTTGTTTTGTTTTTTGTTTTGCTTGAATGTGCATCACTTTACGCTTGCTTGTATTGATCAGCCTTTGCTATTTTAATGCCCATTTCCCCAGCTTGGAGAGATCCTTTTGGAGCTCTTCATAATCCACTGTTATTGTTGTTTTAACCATCCTAAATAATTTGGTGTCATCAGCAAACATGGTCACCTTATGGCTTGCACCTAACTCTAGATCATTTCTGAACAACTTAAAAAACTTTCTGTTCTCTGATTAGGTACCTATCCATAATAGGACCGCTCCTTTTATCTCATGACTTCCAAGTTTGCTCAGGGGGAATCTTGAGTGAAGGATTTTGTCAAGTCCAGTTAAACAAGTGTGATGGCTTCAAAAAACTGTCCTCTCATCTTCTAGAAAGCTCTATGCACAATGATGTGATGATGATGATGATGATGATAGGAATAGTGTTTGCTGTTCAGGAAAGGTGATCAAGCACCATAATCAGTTTCTAGCATCCTTGTGTGCAAACTTAGGTGGTTTGTCATACCTGGAAAGATTAGAGCCAGACATTCCCACACAGAGATGGGCTGGAGGTGTAGGGGTCTTGAGATCCTTCTTTAATTAACAGCCAAGGTCTATACTGAGATAAACTGCTACTTGACTTAATGATACCCCAAGGAGAAAATAAAGATGCCTCCTGAGTGGAGGAATAAATGACAAACTTTTATGCTGCAACAAGTAAAACCTTCCTAAGGATTAGAAAAAGAAAAAGAAAAAGAAAAGAGGGCTCAGCTTGGATCAAGGTCATCAGAGTGGTCCGAAATGATAGTCCAGATTGCTGCTGTGGCAATCTGTCATGATCAGCAGAGTGTGCATGATAGAACAATGAGCTGAAGCAGAATTCTAGATGGTCCAGTGTAGTTGGAGGCTGGAGTGTTGATGCTGGAGAGACCAGAAAGACACTGGCTGCATTCAGACAACACATTAGTCAATGTTGGTTTAAGTTGTCAACTGTGAGTTGAACAGTCAATAGTTGGTTATTGGCCTGTATCGGATGACACGATGATCAACGGAGTGGGGGTGGGGGGGGTGGAACAATCGTCCATTGTGTTGCTCATCAGCAGCATTCGGGCAACATTTTAGGCAACGGAGGCAGCATTCGGACGACACGATAATCAACACAATGGACGATTGTTCCCCCCCCCCCCCGTTGATTAGTGTGTCATCCCAAACAGGCCAACATGTTGTATGTCAGGCAAAAACCACCCCGTGGTTGACTATTTTGCCAAAATAACCAACTGAGACACACAACCTGGTGCTCCTATACAGCCGGCAGAATGTGCAGTGCATGCTGGGATACGGCCAGAGGACTGAGGGAGGTGGGAAGGAGCAGACACTGCTGCCCAGATGGATGCCAGGACTTTCAGCCATGTGACCGGGGAGGGGCAACATGTCGTGTGGGGAGCACCACCTACTTAACAAAAGGGGTGTGCACAGACCCCCGGATCGGATTGGGACCGGATCGGGACCTCCAATTTTGTTCCGGATCAGATCGGACCTGATCCCAATCCGAAAATTGGATGTCCGATTTTCGGATCGGCCGCCATTTTTCCCCATAGACTTGCATTGGGGGAAAGAAAGCTTTCCCCCAATGCAATTCTATGGGGAAAAATGGCAGCAGGGGGGTGAGTGGGGGCCTAACTCCCCCCTTGTGCTTCTTACCTGCAGGGGCCTTCTGCTCCCGTCTGCTGGCGCCTGCGGGCACCAGCGGATGACAGCAGACAACCCCAGCAAGTAAGTGGGAGCCCCTTCCCTCCTCCCCCTCATGATCCTCCTTACCTGCGGGCCCCTCCGCTGCCATCTGCTGCCGCCTGGGCGGCAGCGGATGTCAACGGAGGGCCCAAGGCAGGTAAGGCCCCCGGCTATCCTCCCCGGCACTGTCCACTGCCTTCACCTGCATTATGTCATCACCTGGCGCTCTACTGAGGACTAAGCCGCGAAGCTTAGTGCTCAGTAGATCTACGCAGGTGAAGGTGGTGGAGGACCCCGCAGGTAAGTGACCCCCCTCCCTCCTTCCCCCACATGATCTAACTTACCTGCCGGGGGCCCTCCGCTGCGATCCACTGCCACCCAGGCAGGTAAGCCCCCCGATGATCCTCCTTACCTGCGGGTCAGTCCGCTGCCATCCGCTGTCCGCCGTCCGCTGGCACCCACTGGCAGCCGCGGATGGCAGTGGACCACCCCAGCAGGTAAGCCCCCTCCTCCCCCTTGCGCTCCTTACTTGCCAGGGTCATCTGCTGTGGACGGCCCCAGCAGGTAAGCCCCCTCCCTGCATTCGTGCTCCTTACCTGCTGGGGACATCCATAGACGGCCCCAGCAGGTGAGGGGCGCGAGTGGGGGAGGGGGTCCGATCCTCTGATCCAACATGATCCGGATCGGGTCCTTTTCAGATCAGATCGTATTGGATTGGCCAATCCAGGTGCTGGGGATCAGATTGGATAATTTTATCCGATTTCCTCTGGATTGGGTCCGGATCATGGATCGGACCTGATCCATTGCACACCCCTACTTAACACATGGTCAGTATGCTATTTCCCCCTCTGTTGCCTAATATGTCATGCGAAAGCCACTGTCTACTCAACGCCAGCCCCAATCATCCACAGTTGTGTAGGAACATGTTGTGTGGGGAGTACCCGCAAAATAACCAACTATGAGTTGGCTACTCAACCCACCATTGGCCTGTTTCGGATGACACGATAATCAATGGGGGGGGGGAACAATTGTCCGTTGTGCTATTGGCAGCATTCAGATGACATTTTAGACAACGGAAGGGGGAATAGGCAACAGACAGTAAGTTATTGGCAGCATTTGGATGACACTATAATCAACACAACTGATGATTGCTCCCCCCCCCTGTTGATTATCGTGTGATCCGAATGCTGCAATTGACTAGTGTGTTGTCTGAATGCAGCCAGAGTTGAAGACTCTGTAGCACAGCTGGTCACAGCTGAAATGAAATGAATGAGGCATGGCTTGTCTGGAAGTGATGTGAGGAAGTTGGCACCTGGGCATGGCAGCGTCTGTTGATGCACTCAGCCCAAGATTGAAGCCAAGGAAGAAACAGAGAAGAGTAGAAGTCAGATAGGGGCTCCATACCTGATGTTCACCTGCCTTCACCCAGATCCTGCCTTCACTTGGACCTGACATACTTGTTAGCCTGCAGCCAAGATCAGCTGACTGAAGTAACTCCATCCTCCACTGATGTAACTCCAAGTGAGTCATCTAGGAAAGGTTATAGGGATTAAAGAGTAGTCACCGATGAGGGTCCCACTAGTATTGGATGATAATGTTGAGCACCCTGGATGGAGATATAAAATTAGGGAAGTGTATCGTATCATTCTGATGTCCAATAACGAACCGATGAGGTTGTTATCGGACAACCGATTAACGATAATGATACACATTCCAGGAGGCCCTATCTGATCGGATCCGAAATCCATATGTCCGATAACTATCGGACATATTGGAGTATTGGACCACCAGTTTAGGGCCGGCCCTCCCTCCCCCCTCCCACTCGCGCTCCTTACCTGGGCCCTGTCTGCTGCTGTCCGCTGCTGTCCGCTACTAGGAACTACTGAGAACTAGGCTTTGCGGCCTAGTTCTCAGTAGAGCACCGGTGCACCGGGTGATGATGTCACCCGGAGCGTCTTTGCTCTACTGAGAACTAGACCGCAAAGCCTAGTTCTCAGTAGTTCCTAGTAGCGGACAGCAGCGGACGGCAACAGACAAGGCCCAGGTAAGGGGGAGCCCTCCCTCCCCCCTCGCGCTCCTTAGCTGGGCCTTGTCCGCTGCCATCCACTGCCGTCCGCTGCCAGGATCTACTGAGAACTAGGCTTTGTGGCCTAGTTCTCAGTAGAGTGACCTCTGGGGCTGTAGCTCAGTGGTAGAGCTGATACTTTGCACGCAGAAAGTCCCAGGTTCAATCCCCGGCACTTCCAGGTAAAGCTGAAAAAACACCTGGCTGAAACGCTAGACAGCTGTTGCTGCCAGTCAGTGTCGACAATATTCGGCTTGATGGACCAAGGGTTTGACTCAGTATAATAAGGCATGTAAACAGATTTGACAAACATTTGATTTCAGGGAATCTGGGATTTGTAATTTTGTGAAGGTGAGGGGGAGTTGGGTGTTGCTAACAAAGAATTATCACAATCCTAACAAATCACAATTTCTAGGATTCTTTGGGGAAAGACATGACAGTTAAACTAGAAAAACACTCAATGTAAGCTTGAAGATAGGGTAGAATCTCTCTGTCTCTCTCTTGTTGTGAGTTTTATTGAATAAATTGGATAATTTAATGATCGTGTGCAGCTAGTCATTGCCTGTTTAACGATAGTAAATTAGATTATATATAAAAAAAACACCAAGAATCAATTTGGACTATATTTCAATGATTGACTGCAGTTTTCTTTTTCCCTACCAGGAATGGTAATTTGTTTTTGTATATTTTGCTAGGGTTTTTGACTTGACAATTTGTTAAGTTGTAAAATATAGAAGTCGTTATTAATAAAAAATAATGTCAAATGAGAGAAAGATGATCGTGTCTAATGCTCCAACCTAATCTCCATGTTAGGATGTGTCATGGGCTTGAATCTGGCATAAACTGCAATTTCTTTAGGCTTCCCTGTACCTTATTCCAGGACAATGTCATAGGCTGTATATCTCAACAATCTTCCAATCCGAAAGCATTCTTCCAAATAAAAGGAAATGTCCAGTATGTAGCTTTCCCCCCTTTTTTGGTATGGTTATCCTAGCTAATTCAAGCCTCTGAATAAGGGGTGGGGGACTTGTGGTCCTCCAGAGATTTTGGCCTACAGCACCCATAATCCTTCACCATTGATTATGCTGGCTAGGGCTGATGGGAGTTTTGGATAAAATATCTGGAGTTGCCAACCCCTGCTCTAAATCAGGACTGTTATCATTCCCAACTACATGTATGTCTACACTTCAGGCTACATTTTTGTCATGGTTGCTGTAGGGAAGAGTTGCAGAATCTCATTCCCTGGGTCCAAATACAGTCCTCTGAAGGTCCCAATACATCTTCCCAGAGTTCCCCAGAGGCCCTATCCCCTTTCCCCCAACCACTAACGCTTTGGTGGTTTCCCAGCTTTTGTGCATTTTTTTCCCATTCTAAAAGATTGAAATGCCTAAATTTTGAATGACATTTTCACTAAAATACTCATTGTATATACTGTTTTTGATTCAAGAACTTCCCTGCAAAATTCGGAGAGGTGCGGATTTTGAAGGATAACTGGGTTTTAGTCCTTACATTGGATTGAAAGTGCAAAATAAGGTAAGTTTGCATTGAAAAGTGAACTACCCTCCATCCCTAAAGGGAAATTGTGCACAGACCCAAAGGTTCCCACTCGTTTGAGCCCTGTTGGCTCCTGACAATATTTGACAGCCAAGAGGTGCCAATAATACTAAAGTGCTCTGATTTCAAATGCTGAGCTAAATTCCTAATTCAAAATGGAAATTTCAGTGCTGAGTTTAAAATTTCACGCTCAAAACCAAAATGACAAAAATAGAATTTTTACCCAAATGTAACTATTTGTGAGTAGTTGTTCCAGCTTTAAGGGTGAGCACACACAACTAACAAATTTTATGCAACCTAGCTTCAAAGAGCAAGCCTCATTTAGAAAAGGTATAGTCGTATCCTATGACAGATTCCCAAGGTTTTCGTTATAGGTTTTGGGATCACCGCAAAGATATCTCTGCTTCAGCTTCGGGACAGCTCGGGCTGACTTGGAACTGACTCGGAACTGAGGTGAGGTGGACCAAATCAGCCCACCTCGCCTCAGTTTCAGGGATTCGGCCCGAGGCAGTGCACAGCCCTATTTGGGACCACCCTGAAGATATCTCTGTGTTTGGGAATGGAACCATCCTTTGTGTGCAACCATTGACCTTGAAGCAAAGCCTTTATAGTCCATTAGGTGCTCCATTGTTCCCTCTAAACCACTGAACAAATCTTAATAGTATCACCATGAATAAGTCCCTAATGTTAATTTCCAAATGACTGTTGCACGGTGATATGCAACCAAGCAATTCTGATATTCTTCCAGAAGAGGGCAGTGTTATCTACCTTCCTATTAGCCCTTCACATAGCTGCTTCCTGCCATGTGCCAAACACACCTCCTGGGTCTGCCAAAGTACCACTTGTGTCATGGACTAGTGGTGGTTGCACAGTGTCTGGATGTGCGTGTTGCACATGTTGAAGAATGTTGGCAGTCTGGGATTTAGTTGTGCATGTTTTTTAATTTGTTGTTGTTGTCTATTTATGATCATTATAATAGTAAAAAGGAGAGAGGGGGGGAGAGGGAGAGAGACAGAAAGGAGGGGACCCCCCCACACACACATGTTAGCCCAATCTTATTTACAAATCCCTGGAGTCAGGCTGTCTTATGCATGCTGAGATAAGTCAGCTGCTGAGTCTGGAAGTGGCTTTGCTCCTGTAGCCTAAAACCATATTTAAGTAATGTGAACATCTGCAAATGAATGAGAGTTTTGCTTGTCAAGTTGCTGACAAAGGAATATGGCCCCGGGAGCATTCTTCAATATCCTTATGTTGTTCCACACATTGCTTTGGTTTCCCCTTGTATTAGGGTCTTCCGGATTGGATCCAGACTTAGTCATGCTTAATAGAGTAGACCCCTCAAAATAAATGGGACAAGTGAAGTCATGATTAACTGACATCCCATTGATTTCAAGGGGTCTACTCTAGGTATGATTCTAAGTCTGGATCCAACCATCTTACTGTAGGGGCCAATTCTGATGTACACTTGCTTCCAGAACAGTGTTTAAACACATGCACACACACATAATCTAGCACAGCCAAGGCTGGGAGACAATGGGAACTCTGACATGAATCTTTGAAAAGGACAGCAGCTTCTGAGACCTCATAACTGTCTTTCAAAAGAGAGGAAAGAACAGTGTCTCCAGAGACATCTGGATGACCACTGTGGGAAACAGGATGAACTTGGCAAATGAGCATTTGTGCAAATCCTCCTCCAATATTTTGTTTTTAAAACAGCCTGAAAGTTAGCAAAATCAGCACAATTTGGGAAATGCTGGTCCGCTGTGGAATCCGCAGCTCAGATGCATAGAAATCAGAACTCATTTGAATCTATTGTGGATTTCTCCAACATCCCTATGGGATGCTGAATTAGATGGACCGTTGCCTGATTCAACAGGACCCTTCTTTATGTTCTTATGATGCTGTGTGGATCCTGTTGTTGCTTTTATACTTGTGTGTCCGCCATCCAGAAAAAAGCTAAACCAGTACCCTTTACTTGCAGGCCCATATGAAGCTGTTTGCTTACTAAAAGGGTAGACAATATCTGGGATTGGGGGGCTGCATTGTTCCCCTGGTCCCCACGGGAGGCTAGAGCCCTGCCTCTCCACTGCTGTCACACTGTTACATTTGCCACCAAAATGTAGTAGTGGCACTTAGGCTGACCAGATAAAATCCAGGTCAGGGCTCATGTAACTTTAACAGTTGTAGAGAAAAGGGAATTTCAGCCAGTGTCATTTGTATGTAATTAGTTCCTGGTGAAATTCCCTCTTCATCACAGCAGTTAAAGGTGCAGGCACTATACTAGAGTGACCATATACAAAAGAAGGCAGGGCCCCTGCAACTTTAACAGTTGTGATGAAGAAAGAATTTCACCAGGAACTAATTGCATACAAATGACACTGGCTGAAATTCCCTTTTCTCTACAACTGTTAAAGTTACATGAGTTCTGACCTGGATTTTATCTGGTCACCCTAGTGGCAGTAAAACTGTGATTTTGTTTCCAAACAAAGTGTGCATGGAATATGTGCCTTGTTTGCAAGCAAAATTGCAGTCCTGGAGAGCTTCTGCAAAACCTTGATTTGAAGCATAATTTCTGACTTTTGTGTTGTTGCTGTTGCTGCCACTGCCACTGCCATTACAGAGGCAAATTTGGTGGTGGGGCCCACAAAAATGTAAAGGGGACATATGCGGCCAAATGTTGCCCACCCTTTAGTTCCTTCTTTAAACGCTTTACTTCCCCCTCCGCTGGAAAATAATGTGATTATTTGGGCTGTTGAGGAAGCTTTTCTCATTCAAGGCAGGGAAATGTATTTGCTTTTCTTTTTTTAAAGGAAGATTCCTGCTATCTCCAATTACCAGTGTGCACACCTTGTAAGTGCCTCTAGCTGGCTCTATGCCTGGTATAGTTGGATGTCACAACCCCCCCAGGGTATGACTAGTCCCTGTCTGAGCGGAAGGAGACTGGGAAATGAAGCTTTGGTCTTGCCCAGTGGCAAAAATGATAAAACAACAACACCCCTCTGTCTTATTTCTCAGCAATGAGCTCAGCAAATGTGCAAGGAACAGGGATTGTGTTACACACCGACCTCCTGTCTCCCCACCCCCCGGGCTCTGATCCCCCATGTGTCTATACCCACCCCTTTCACCACCATTCAGAGAATAAAGGATTTGAGTCACCACCCCGAAAGCATTTCCAGTAAAAAGACCCTGACTCATATTGCTGGTTCCCCAGACCGTGTCGGCATCAAATGAAATCAACACAAACATCCCCCCATGACTTTCCAACTCGTTGCTACAATAGCAGAATCTATAGGAACTGCCTGTCTCTGTTGCATGAGTGACTCCCCCTCCCTGTCCTGGTAGCAAACCTGCCTGTCTCCATAGGAGGGTGGAGGCTTAGAGTTGCCAGGAATTTGTGACTGAGTTGAAGAGTGGAATGGCGTGAGGCAGAACTGGAGAGATGTATCTGCTTGCAGATCATCAGAGGTGTTGTTGACCAAAAAGACATTTGCAATCTGGCTCTATTCCTACCTGTTGGTCAATACCATATCATATTGTATTATTCCTTCCTTCCTTCCTTCCTTCCTTCCTTCCTTCCTTCCTTTCTTTTTGACTGAGAAATATTGACTGGGAACCAGTCATAAGAACATAGAAAGTGCCATGCTGTATCAGACTAAGGCTCCATCTAGTCCAGCACTCTGTTCACACAGTGGCCAACTAGCTGTCGACCAGGGACCAACAAAGAAGGGCATGATGCAACAGCACCCTCTCACCCATTTCCCCCAGCAACTGGTGCATGTAGGCGTACTGCCTCAGATACTGGAGGTAGCACATAACCATCAGGGCTAGTATTCATTGATAGCCTTCTCCTCCAGGAATTTATCCAACCCCCTTTAACAGCCATCCAAACTGGTGGCCATCACCACATCTTGTGATAGTGAATTCCACAGTTTAACTATGCACTGCGTGAAGAAGTCCTTCCTTTTATTTGTCCTGAATCTCACACCAATCAGCTTCATGGGATGACCCTGGGTTCTAGTATTATGGGAGAGGGAGAAAAATGTCTCCCTGTCCATATTCTCCAAACCAAGCATCACTTTGTCCACATCTATCAGGTCTCCCCTCAGTCTCCTTTTTTCCAGTCAGTGTGGCAGTTGTGGTGGTGGTGGGGGGAGTTAGCCAAGAAGTGATGCTATAATTTATTCCTGCCGTGAGTGAAAATTGAAAAACGAATTCTAAAGGTCAGTAACTGACATTTGGTTCCTTATTGGCTGGCCGAATCTCAACCTAGGGACTTCCCAGCATGCAATAGTGCTGTGCAGAACTCCCCTGAGAAATATCATTAGTGGATATATATATATATATATATATATATATATATATATATATATATAGTGTGTGTGTGTGTGTGCATGTGCGTGTGCGTGTGTGTATATATATATATATATATATATATATATATATAATGTTTAATGGCTTTACAATAAAGCAACTGGATAATGAACCTTCAGGGTTTATGTATTACATTTACATCCTGCATTTCTTCTAAGAAATTCAAAGCAGCATAGCTATGGTTCCTCCTAGGTGGTCGTCTCCCATCCAGCCACTGATTAGATTGAAATCCACGTAGCTTGAGCAAGGCTGCTGCATCATGCACCTTCAGACTGTAAAGTAGGAATAGACTTTTTTTTTCATTATGCTTCCTCCTACTTTAGAATTTTAAAAAATCTCACATTCTTTCAACCCAAAATATGTAGAAATTTGCTAATTTGGGAAAATTCTTATCAAAATCAAACAGAAACAATCTTCTCACCCGTCTGAGCTAGCCAAATTCAAGAGATTCAGCTAATCCCAGCATAGAGAGGACCATGATATACCTGCTTGCCATATAGTTGATAAAGATAGGGTGACCATATGAAAAGAAGTACAGGGCTCCCGTGTCTTCAATAGTTGCACAGAAAAGGGAATTTCAGCAGGTGTTATTTGTATGCATGCAGCACCTGATAAAATTCCCTTTCCATCACAACATTTAAAACTGCAGGAGTCCTGCTCTCTTGACCAGATACAAAAGAAGGCAGGGCTCCTGCAGCTTTAACTGTTGTAATGAAGAGGGAATTTCACCAGGTGCTGCATGCACGCAAATGACACCTGTTGTAATTAGGGGTGTGCATGGAACCCCCGGATCGGATCGGGACCCGGATCATGACCTCCAATTTTGTCACGGATCGGATTGGACAAAATCAGAGGCCCTCCGGACTGGATTGAGTCCGATCCCGATCCAAAAATTGGAATTTTTTGGATCGGCCGCCATTTTCCCCCCCATATACTTGCATTGCAATGCAAGTCTATGAGGAAAAAATGGCGGCGGGTGGGTGAGGGGGGGCCTAACTCCCTCCCCCCTGGAGCCGTCCACTGTGGATGGCCCCGGCAGGTAAGCCCCCTCCTCCGGGGCCGTCCGCTTCCATCCGCTGGCGCCCACGGGTGCCAGCGGATGGAAGCAGACGGCCCCGGAGGGGTAAGCCCCCTCCCCCTGCCACTGCTTACCTTCCAGGGACGTCTGCTCCCGTCTGGCGCCGGCTGCTACTGCGAGCGGGCTTCGCGGCCTGCTCCAGGGTCGCGCGCCGGCGCGCCACCCTGGAGCAGGCCGTGAAGCCCGCTCGCAGTAGCAGCCGGTGCCGGACGGGAGCAGATGTCCCTGGAAGGTAAGTGCGCTGTGGACAGCCCCGCTAGGGAAGTCCCTCCCCCGCTGTCCACTTCCATCAGCGGGCGCCCGCTGGCGCCCGCCAATGGAAGCAGCGACAGGCGCCAGTGGGCGCCCGCCGATCCGCCGATCCATCCGAACCGGATCGGAACCTTTTCAGATCGGTTCGGATTGGATCGGCCGATCCAGCGGTGAGATCAGAAATCGGATCATTTATCCCATTTCCCCCTGGATCGGATTCGGATCGTGGATCCGATCCAGTGCACATCCCTAGTTGTAATTTCCTTTTCTTTACAGCTGTTAAAGATACCAGAGCCCCATCCTCCTTTCCATATGGTCATCCTAAGAAAGATGAAGCGCTTGTCCCAAAATGAGAGAGGTAGCAACCCTAATGAAGCACCATAAATATGGCTGAATACACAGGAATTCAAACCCAGACTTTATGAGCTACACACTTAATTACCATGTTTACAAAAGAACATTCATAATGCAACTCCTCAACATTCCCACAAGGTAATGAGTGACTATAGTATTTTGCATCTTCAGTGTTTACTCATATTAATCCAAAACATTTTTAGCATGCCTTGGAATTTCTTAGATCAGGGGGTAGAAGAGAAAACCCTCCAGTTAGCATAGATACAGTTAGCATAGACACCAGATACAAAAGAGGGCAGGGCTCCTGAAGCTTTAACTGTTGTGATGAAGAGGGAATTTCACCAGGTGCTGCATGCATACAAATGACACTTGTTGAAATTCCCTTTTCTGTACAACTGTTAAAGGTACAGGAGTCCTGTCCCCCTTTCCATATGCTCATGCTATACATACCTTTTTAAGTGTAGGAAGTTTTGAGAGGGTCTTCTTTTTATTTTTTTATTTTAAAAAAAACACTCCTGGCACTTGCAGGAACCCAGGAGTTCTTCCTGAATGCCTGTTGGAAAGGGCACGGTCACTTGCTACACTTTAAAAAGGTATGTGGAAACCCTGTAACCCTCCCCAAGGAAAAAGTTCTCTGAACTTCTTCCCTTCTTTTGCCTCTTTTGCAGGGAGAGAAAAAGCTCCCGAAAATACAGGGCAGGATTCATCACAGCACTAGTTTTGATAAGAATGGACGGACATCCACAAATTTCTTCTGCTAGGACCAAGTCTTTTGTAAAGCAACTGGGCCTCTATTGCTTATTCAAGACCAAGCCACCCCAAAATACTTTACATTACAAGGAGGAAACAATACATTGTTGTTCGGAAATTCCATTGTCCTCCAGGTACTGTGAGGACAGCAGCTAAACCCAGAGGGAACAGGCAAGTCTGAAGGTGGGTGGGGTGGCAGATGACACCAGTGTCCCTGCTAATAAAAGAGTGCTACTGTTGTGTCCCTATGAGCCCTAGCACCACTACACCACGGTTAAGGAGAGAAAGAACTTAAGATTTTATAAAACACAAAAAATGGATGTGGGAGGAAATGAAACTGATTTGCCCATCCTTACCTGGAATGCACAACAGGAAGCCACTTCAGCTGGACCAGTAAATGGCTGGCTGGCAACCTTCATCATGGCAATGCCAGGAAGGGAGGACTTGAAAAGAAAGAACTGGGTGCTGTTATATAGACTGATGATGCCAGGGGGAGCTGTGTTACAGGGAGTGATGTGTATGATCATGTTTAGGGAAAAGTGTGTGTGTGTGTGTGTGTGAAGTACTGGCTCCAAAGCCCCATGAGATGGAATTAGGTGCCTGAGGTGTAAACTAATCCTGATGCCTTGAATGTTTTTGCAACCACTAAATGTGTTGAGGAATGTGATCTGAGAATCCCGAGCCGATCCACGGGTGCTAAGTCAAACAGGCTTGCCGTAGAAAAGGAGGCAGCCAAAAAGGATGAATCAGCTATGACCTCCAGTAAGCTCCCAGCCCTGCCCAATGCCAGAATCAAGAATAACTTTCCAGCATTGCTCTGCATTGCTTGGGATGGATCCAGGCTGAGTCCTGCTTACAGGGGACTCATCGGAATCAATGGCACTCAAGTTTGTCGTGAGCAGCTAAAATCTCATCGATTTCAGTCAGCCTACTCTTAGTCTGGATTCAACCTCCGGTGTCGGGAATGGCTTCATTTTGGAAGAAGTGGCTCATTAGCACAATGAGAAGGTCCCAGGTGGATCAGCCCCATTAGCCTGTCTGTCGGTCTCATCAAATGCCCTAGCAGCCTGCATTGGAGGAGAAAAGAGCAAGGGTGTGCCCTTTATGGGCAAAGCGCAATGCCATGGGCCTGTTGAAGGTCCCTTCCTTACTGGTATTAGCAGTGGCCAGGCCAGTTCTATTATGACACACTGAAAAGGTCATCATAATTAAGCATAATTTTTATTTATAAAGCACCAGCCAACTCCCATCTCCCTTGGCCAAATCACTGGAGGCTCAGTACAGGCAGTTTAAAGGGACCATTAAAAGAAAGTCATGATAGCATAGTTCACACTGTCATCTTTCCTAGCATATATTCTATGTCATTAATTAATGGATACTATCAGGAGGGCTATTATCAATGACTGTCACCTCCTGATTGATGTGGGCAAGGGCAGCGTCAGCCTAGAAAAAGCAGACAAGATCTGGTAGCAAAAGGGGACATCTCCATGGGCAGCCTGGGTCTGTTCATCATCAGCTATATGGATTTCTTTTTGTGCATACAGTACTGTGCAAAAGTCTTAGGCCACCCAAGAAAATTATGTTTAAAGTTATTTATCTGGACATTAAGTGTTTATTTGCTCAGAAAAAACACTATATAACATTAGAATAAATACAAATAAACATCAATACAGTTAAAAAGTAACAAGAATTCATTGTGGTTTCCACCAGCAGCACACTTTAATGAGGTATTGATTAGCTGAATCATGTGTGCTGGTGGTGGAATTTAATAAATACAGTACGTGGAATGACTGAGGTGCCTCGAAAAGAGGTTTAGAAATGGCTAAGCTAAAACAGTTTGACAGACATAAAACTAGAGTTTTGCATCAACAAGAGCAATAGTCCACTTAACCAGATTTTCAAGATGTGGTATTCAAGCTGTCATAAAGAAATTTGAAGAAACTGGGCAAGTTGAAAACAGAAAATGCAGTGGAAGTTCCCCAAAGCTGTCCGCATCTGATGAACAGTCCTTAAAGGTCACTACCTTGAGGGATAGAAGGAAATCCAGTGAAGTGCTTGCTCAGCATCTGGCAGAGTCATGTGGCACCGAAGAACTTCGACTGTGAGAAGAACTCTTTCAAGAAATGGTCTTGTAGGGCGTGTTGCAGCAAAGAAACCATTCTTGTGGAAAGGCAACAAGCAGAAGAGATTGCAGTACATGAAAGGCCATAAAGCATGGAACGACAACCTGTGACAGAAAATCTTATGGACTTTTGAGTCCAAATTTGAAATCTTTGGTTCACAAAGATGCCAATATGTCAGAAGGAGAGTCGGTGAGAAGTACATTGATGCCTGTCTGAAGCCTTCTGTGAAACACAGTGGAGGTTCAGTCATGGTCTGGGGGTACATTTCAGCCGACAGTGTAGGGAATCTAATCAAAATCATCATGCTGTACCTTCAGGAAAATGACTGATTAGAAAAACAAACAAACCGTTGTCTTTCAGCATGAGAATGACCCAAACACTCAGCAAACACGATTAAGACCTACTTAGAGCTGAAGTCTGGAGATGGAACACTCACAGTATTAGATTGGCCACCTCAGAGCCCTGACCTCAATAAATGAAGCTCTGTAAGATTACTTGAACAAGGAAAAGAACGAAAAGCAACCAAGAAGAGTTATGGCAAATCCTGCAAGAAGCTTGGAAGAATTTACCGCAGGACTAATTGAGAAAATTACACAACGATCTACCAAACTAAATTGCTTCAGTTTTACATTCTAAGAGAGGCCACACAAAATACTGACGTTTTAAAAACACAAGACATTTTTGTTACTTTTCATTGTATTAATGTATTACTTCAATGTTATATAGTTTTTTTAAAAAAAAACACAAACAAATACTTACTGCTCATCACTCTCCCACCCATGTTCCCCAGAAACTGGTGTACATAGGCATACTGACTCTGATACTGGAGATAGTATATAGCCATCAAGACTAGTAGTCATTGATAGCATTCAGGAATTTGTCTAACTCTCTTTTAAAGCCATCCAAATTGGTGACCATCACCACATCTTGTTGAAGCAAATTCCACAATTTAACTATGCACTGTGCGAAGAAGTCCTTTTATCTGTCCTGAAGCTCCCACCAATCAGCTTAATAGGATAAGCCCAAGTTCTAGTATTATGGGAGAGGTCTGTTTTACACATTACATATGGGATAAGGAGTCTTTGTGCCCGATACCAAGACCTGTGTTGCTGAGATACATTCACAGGTGCATCTTAAGGAACACACATGGTCCTGGCCAGACCAAGGGATCTTCTGCAGTCTGTAGACTCCTGTGCAGCCGTTCAATATATGTTTTTATGTGGTATAATATATTCTTCCATGGTGGCACTTTGGGATGGATTTCTCCCTAAGGGAAACATCTCTCTATCCATTTTCTCCACACCATGCATAGGGTGACCAGATGGCCCGGGGTTTCCCGGTTCTAACCGGGAAACCTGGGGCGATCTGGGCCAACCGGGGGGTGGCGGGGACAAACCGGGGTGGCGGGGGGTCACGCGGCGGTGGCAGCGAGCGACGAGCGGTGGTAGATCCAGCGGCGGTGGCAGCGGAGGAGCCCGGGAAGCGGCCACCCCAGCAGGTAAGTGCCCTCCCTCGCGCCTTACGCTCCTTACCTGCAGGGGCATCCGCTTCCCTCTGGTGCTCGAATCTACTGAGAAACAGGCTTCGCGGCCTGTCCCTCAGTAGCGCGCCGGGTGATGACATCACCCGGCACGCTACTGAGAGACAGGCCGCGAAGCCTGTTTCTCTGTAGATTCGAGCACCGGAGGGAAGCGGACGCCCCTGCAGGTAAGGAGCGCGAGGCGGGAGGTGCGAGGCGGGGCACTTACCTGCTGGGGCGGTCGCTTCCCGGGCTCCTCCGCCGCCACTGCCGCCGGGTCCTCCACCACCGCCATGTCCTTCACTGTCGCTGCCGGGGCAATGACGACGAGCCCCGAGGAGGCCAGAGGCCGTGCGGAAGAGGCGGGAGAGGGCCGATTACGTCACTTCCAGATCCGGCCCACTCCCGCCTCTTCCGCGTGGCCTCTGGCCTTACAAGCCCAGCAGCGGAGGACCTGGAGGCTGACCCAGTGGGGGGGCGGGGGACCCGGCGGCAGTGGAGGAAGACCCGGTGGCAGTGGGGGACCTGGGGGCGGCGGCAGACCTGGCGGGGGCGGAGGAGGAAGAGAACCTGGTAGGTCTGGGCTGATGTTTTTTTGGGGGGGGGCTTTGTGGGGAGATTGTTTTGGGTGGGGGGGTGGCTTGGTGGGGGGGTTGTTTTGGGTGGCAGGGGGGGACCGGGATTTTGGGTTCCAAAATCTGGTCACCCTAACCATGCATAAATTTGTACATTTCTATCATGTCACTCTTAGGCCATTTCTACACCAGGCGTTTCATCTGGGATGGCCCCCGGCTGGTTCCTGTGAGTCCAAATGACACACAGGGACTCCTGGGGGTGGGCACGGGATTTGCCAGAGATAAGGGATCCCTGGAAAATCCTGATTCTTCCGCAGTCCCGGGAACTTCCCGAGACCACGGAAGATGTGGCTGTCTGTTCCAGGTGCTGTTGTACTTACTCATGAGTAAGTGCGGCAGCAAAAATGGGCATGGAGCTGCACCACATGGCTCAGTGCAGCATCAGGGGATGGGGGGAGCAAATCTGCCATCCCCACGATGGTGGGAGGTGGGAAAGGCCCCCCCCCCGATTTTGTGTGCAATTGTTCCCCCTACCTTTTTGATGGAGTGCAAGAGCACTCTTCTCGGATGCATTTGGAAAAAAAATGGCAGCCGCAACGGCCCAGGAGGAGCCCGGTCATTGCTCTTCCTGGCGTGGATTAACACAATGATCCTGGAAGAAGGCACTTCCGGGATCGCCGTCCCTCCCGCCCTCTACACCTGTTTGGTGTAGAAAGGGCCTTACTCTCCTGTTTTCTAAACTAAACAATCCCAGACATCATAAACTTTCCTTGTAAGGGAGTTGCTCCAGCCCCTTGATCATTTTAGTTGCCCTTTTCTGCACTTTTTTCCAACTCTACATTATCCTTTCTTTAGGCACGGAGACCAGAATTGTGCACCATATTCTCAGTGTGGTCACACCATAGATTGGTATAAAGGCAGCATGATACCAGCAGTTTAATTTTCAATTCTTCTCCCCCTCTCTCTCTTCCTACCAACCACTTCTCTTTCCTTAAGGCCTCTGATGGAGTTTTTCCCTTTTCCCATCTCCTTTTCAAGCACTGTTTTCCCTTCACCTTCTTACCACCTCCACACTCCCTCCTCTTCCTAAGCTTTTGTTAAGTCCCCCCCAGCCAAATCTACCTTACTTCCCTGATAGTAGCTGCATGAAGTTAGTCATGATTAACATAAATCCCATTGGTTTCAATAGGTCTGCTCCATGCATGACTAAGTCTGGATCCAGTCCAAAAAATTCTTTCTTTCTTTCAAATCTGCTGCTTGATTAATCAGGGAAACTTTTGATTAATCTTTTAATTAAATGTTTTAAAATTGATTAATTAGTCCAATACTACTGATTAAACACTGCAGTCTTTGTAATTGCTAATAATTTGTAGTGTTCACTACATGGCTGAGATTATTATGGATGAGGAAAAAAATTGTTTCGTAATTTCACACTTTTGAACCTATATGCAAACAAAACTCAGTTATCTTCAGAAATTCACACTTCACCTTTAGATATTTTGCTGAATCAGGTGGAATGCCATGAAGGTAGCCCTGCACAAGATTCTGGTGTTCTTAGTCTGGAAGGTCCCCCCTCAACTCTCCCAGCTGGCTTATCGAGCCCTGATGGAACGTCCAACCTTGCTGTGGCATAGACATCAACTAGTGGTACTCTCAGCTCTTTACCTCCATTTTCATAATGCTTAAATTTGGTCTCTTGGTTCCAAAAGACTCATCCATCCATGTTTCAACTCTGGCCCCAGGAGCACAGAATCCTGGTTCCCATAGTGGCCAATCAGATGTCTCTAAGAAGCCCACAAGCAGGACACATGTTCAACAAACTCTCCCACCGATGCTTCTAGCAGTTGGTAGAGACAATATGTCTCTAAGGCGGAATGCCATGTTGCATATAATTAGCCATCATGATTAGTACTCAACTAATAGAGACTTATCCTTCAGGGATTTGTCTAATCCACTTTTAAAGCCATCTGAGCTAAGAGCCATCACCACCTCTTGTGGTAGCAAATCCACATATTAATGAGGCACTCGATAGAGAAGTACTTCCTTTTGTTCATACGGAATGTCAAAATTATGGATCCTAAAAGAGTACTGCCTCAATGGTCCAATTCTATTTGGATCAATTTGGAGGCCATCCACTTCAGCTTGGGTACTGAAGCCAAGTTGAGATTTGGAAATCCAAGGCTTTGTGCCTCCTCTTGACTAACATGGGAATTGGGGGGGGGGGAAATCAATAACTTTTTCCCCCTGTTCATCAGAAGTAGATGAAATTCGCATAGCATCCCCTTTGGAGAGGATTACCCTTGACAAATGACAGAAAAATGAGTGCAGTGTTTTTTGTGTCACATGTCTCTATACCTTGATATTATTTTTTTTAACAGAACTGATTGGAAGGAGGGCCTGTCTGTAGGAATGTGTGAGAAATTAATTTTAGTTTGTTTTTCATCAGGATTTATCCAGATCACACTTTCTGCACCGAACACGGACTCGGATGGAATCTGAGGCCAAAGTCTGTACTGTTCAGGGACCCCCAAAAATGCATTCAACAACATGCATATATTTGAGAAATGTGCATGAAAAAAAAATTGTAACTTTGAAAAATGTGCACAGATATGCTTTTATCAATGGGAGAAGGTGTACACATTTCAAAGATGTGCAAAATTGATGTGTATTTTTTTGTGGGGGAACCATGCACGAATATATGCATGGATTTTCATGGAAAAAGAAAACCACAAAACTTGCAATCTGATACAGACTCAAGTCGGAATGAGCTTCAAGGTGGAATTCGGAGAATTTTGGCGAGCTCACGTTTTGTTGATTTGCACATGCCCACTTTTGTTATGATGTATATTAAGGAAAGTGCATGGTATTAAATCAGCCTTCCCCAGCCTGGTGCCCTCCAGATGTCATGGACTGGAATTTTCACCATTCCCAGCCAGCATGGCTAATGGTCAGGAATGATGGGTGCTGTAGTCTAAAACAAGTGGATTGCACCTATTTGGGGAAACATACTCTAGATATTAGAAAAGATGTTCAAATGATCCCAGAAAGTTTCCTCAGATGGAATCTAGAGTGCATTAACTCAGCACAGACTGATTTGATTTTACTCCATCATCAGGGCACTGATGTCCTTCCCCACAAGTCAAGGTGCACTGTACTCAAAGCTGGTCAAGGTATCTTGGCACCTTAGGCAGAAAACCCCATAGAGATGTTGCTGCCCTGTCCATGGCAGCAACACTACACTAATAATAAATTAAATCATAATTTCCTGCCCTTTCATGACACCGAAAAACAGCTGCTTGAGGTAGCCACCTTACCTGGATTACCTTACCTTACCAGGGCCCTGCACCACTGCTTTCATTTGAGCATAAGAATGCAAGAATCCATCAATTTCAGCATCTAGCTTTCCACAGCATTCAACCAATCTGTATGTCCACAGGGTAGGCATGGTTGGGCAACTGTCAAGAGCCAACATCCCAGCAGGAGCCCACTAACAATTGCTCCTCCTGTTCACCATTGCACCCTACTTGTCCCCCTGCCTCTCATTTTGGCCTAGACAACGGTGATAGTGAGAAGGAAGTGCAGCAGATGCCACGGCCTACTCGCTCACTGGCTTTCTGCCTGTCAAGCAATAAAGTGGGTAGCAAGGATGAGAGACAGGATGAGGAGCAATAGCAGCTGGTGATAATGGTGGTGAGAAGGTAGGCCTCATCTACACCAAACAGGATATTGCACTATGAAAGTGGTATGAAAGTGGTATATAGAAGGCAGGAGCCACACTACTGCTTTATAGCGGTATTGAAGTGCACTGACAACTGTTGGGGCCCATTGACACATACCATATACCGCTATATTCTGCTTGGTGTGGCTCCTGCCTTTTATATACCACTTTCTTAGTGCAATATCCTGCTTGGTGTAGCTGAGGCCCCAGACTCACTGAGGGAGGGGGCCCATTGTGGGTATTTGCCCCCCAAAACCTGGAGACAGCATTTAATGTATCAGGCCATTCTGTTTCTGTCACTCTAGACAGTGACATTTCAGTCTCTCTCTCTCTCTCTCTCTCTCTCTCTCTCTCTCCCCATTATGCACCCAAGAGTATGTTAAAACCAATCAATGGACACATATTCAAGAGCACTCTTGAAATTCAAAGTCAGTGTCCTTCTTTCATTGTCGTACAGATGACAAATGCACATTTCCAGGCTTGCCATATAATTAGCTTGAGGATGAAATATCTCTTTGCTCCTCCCAGTTGGTGACAATAATGTTATCCCTAGAGCTGTGTGGAAATAACCTCTCCAAATGTTTCACCATATTTGTGGGCAGAGAGATGTGGGGAGAGTGGGTGGGGCCAAGTTTCACTTAATTTCTCCAGGGGGGTGAGAAATGCTGCAACAGTTTCTCACAGGGAAAGTTGGGGTTGTAACACAGCTATTTTTTAAAGGGCATTTGTGTGTGTGTGTGTGTGTGTGTGTGTGTGTGTTGTTGGCAGTCTGGCCCCCATTTTGCATCTTCACATTGCTCCATATCTAGCATCATTCCAAGGCATTGTGAGGGTGTTGGGAAGGAAGGCCCCACATCACGACAAAAATCAATGAAGACAATTGGGAGAATATTCTGCACAGTGGCCTTTTATTTCAGGGAGCCGGAGAGGAGGGAAGAAAAATATCTCAGAACATTTCTGAGGAGAATGCCATCTGAGAAATTTGGCTCAGCTTTATTTGTTATCCTTCAGGGTTCTGCAGCTTTGCCAGGGTCTTCCAAATACTACATTTCTGAGGGGCAATCATTGTAGATGCATCTTGTCTCTGATGCAGAAACTTATAATACTGCTACTTCCTGGAAAGCCTTGTAGTGGGTGAGATGGGGGTAGTGTTGTGTCCAGCTCCGGGGAAGAGGTGGCATTGTGCCAAAAGCTGACCTGGGTCAGTCACATGACAGGCATGAAACTCCCAAGACAAGGTTGGTTTTGAAGATGACAGGGTAGTTCTTGCCAGTTCCAGGTTTGGGAGAGCAGATAAAGGAAGGGGCCTTGGTCAGTGGTAAAGAATGTGCTTTGTGTGTATAAGGTCCCAGGTTCAGTCCTCAATATTACCAATTGGTTTGGGGAAAAGCCCTCCCTGACAACCTGGGGGTTGTCTTCACTGTGCTGGGTTAGCACCATTCTGCCGCCAAGGCCCGTGCTATTGCTGGTGTGCGGCGGTGGCAAGTTGTTTTTATGAGGGGAGGCAGTGTGGGCTTTCCAGCGGCCATTAAGCTCCCCAGGCCCTCCCCCTCCCCTGGCTTTCGGCGACCAATAGGAGGTCGCCTGCCATCTGGGAATGCCCCCGGAGTGGCTCTGAGCAAGGACAGACTAGCAGAAGAGCTGGGCTGACCTCAATCTGGCTGGAAAAGTCAAGGTAAGTCCCTGACTTTTCAGCCGCACAGCTTCGCCTCTTTGCCCCGGAGTGGCTTTGAATCTGCAGCTGCTTCATATAATTGATGCAGCATGGATTTGGAGTCACCCTGGGGTGAAGACAACGTCAAGACAGCTCCCTGGTGACCTCCAGATATTTTGGACTGCAGCTCCATGGAGTATGGGAGTTGTGGTCCCAAATATCTGGGAGGCACCAGGTTGCTTACCCCTGGTGTAGACAATTCTGAACTTGATGGACCAATGGTCTGATTCGGTCAAAGGCAAATCTCTGTGTTTCTAGGTGAACAGACTTTAGCATCGAGGAGGAGGAGGAGGGCAGAAGGTTCCAGGTATTGACACTCCCCACCCCACTGCAAAATGGGCATTGGCAGGTGCCTAACAATGCCAACCCTGGGACCGGGCCAGGACCATCCTTGCATGCTCCCTTGACATGCCAGCACTTTGTCACACTGTACTAAAAGAGCTGAAGCGTTGCCGTTCTGCTACACTTTGTGAGCCCTGTAATAGGCAGGGACCAGAACAGGAGGTAAGTCAAGTTTACGCATCCATAAAGGAATTAAACCAATGCAATTGTGGCCCCTGAATAATATCGCCAGGCATCAAACTGCTTTATAACTTGGGTGGCGAACTGGGCATTCGCTGGAGGGCAGGCGGGGGGAAAGGGCTTGGCGTGAAGGCGAAAAGAGAGAAAGGCATGAATTAGAAGCTTCTGGTAATGGATTCCATGGTTACGGTTGTCTGGGCAACCACGGCACACATCCATTTTTCTCTGCACAGGAGCTGAAAGTGAATGACAATTTGGAAAGCAGCAGCCCAGAAGAATCTAGAAGGCCTTAAAGAAGATTGATAGGAAAATCAATGCCTTATAAAAGAGCCAGGTGACTGATCCACCTTGAAGGAGGGTGTTTATTTGCCCGGCAGAACCAGCTGGTTCAGCAAGCAGGCTGTACGCACTGCCAGCAAGCTGCTTCTGCTCGGCTCTCCATCTTGGCACCCTGCTCTGAAGCACAAACAAAACCTGCCACCCATCTCTGCAGGTCCTCGTCCATTCCCCAAGCGCTGCCGTGTGCATGGGGCGAGGGACCAGCCATCAATTTTTACTACCATTGGTTCTCCATTTAGGAAATAACAGGTTCATAAATGGGCCAGACAGCACAAGAGCAGTCAGCTTCCTGGCAGGCCTTCACACTCTGTCTCTCTCTCTGGGCAACAGTTAAGGAAGCACTTCCGAGAAGCAGCCAGACTCACGATCCAGTTGCTCCATCCCCGTCCTTCTCTCCCTCCCCCTGTTGCTGTTTACGAGGGGAGCTGTTTCTCGTAATCGGGTGTTTTGGAAGGGTCCTCTGATTAAAGAATCACTCTTGCCAGGCAAGGCTCTGGTGGAAAGTGAGGGGCACTGCTGTTGTTTTGCTCTTCTCCTGAAATCTCCAAAGCTGGATCAGTTGCTGGAAATTAAAGAAAAACATGTGCAGGAAGAGTTGAAGGGTGGGGTGGGGGGAGAGATGGGGATTGGGAAAGGGAGGGAGAGGGAGAGGGAGAGAGAGAGAGAGAGAAGGGAAGAGTCTGTGCATCTTGTCTTCCTGCTTGCCTTTTAAACTGTGCTGCTGCGCTATGCGGAGTAATATGTGAGCTCTATGGAATGTGTGGCCATAAAACCCCAGAGTCCTGGGACTGGCAAAAGGCTTATGAATGTTGGGCTCGGCATTTCAGTTTCAACACTACCTACTGATTGTGGCTTGGAGGCAGCCCACTCCCCTCCTCCCCAGATTTCTCCACTGAAGTGAAATGCATGAACCTGCAGGACTTACAGAAATTCACTGGCAGCAATGAGGGGTCTATGTTTAAGCCTCCGTCTTTCAGAATGTATGTGTAGATATGCACTTTCTATTCCTGAAAGCTGACTGCCTGCTCTTACCATCCAGGTAGCATTATGACGACTTCTGATTTCAAAAACACTGCCCCTGTGTGATTCCAGCTGGGGCAGATGGAACCTGGGCAAAACCTGGTGGGGCAGGGACAGAATCTGAGAGTCCAGCCTACCTTGCAGCAGGGCTGGCTCTCCCATGAGGTGGTGTGAGTACCCTGGCTCAGGCAGCAGATCTGGAAAGGCGGCAAATCCTGCGTGCCCTGCTGCTGGAAGGGCCAGCAGTCCCAATGCTACCTCCACCCTATGCCTCTCAAAGTGAGGCATAGGGTGGGAAGCCCATCCAGAGAGCCCTGCTGGGCACTCTCCTGCTGTGGGAAATGCAGCACCAGGAAAGCAGCCATTGGCCCTGTTCAGAAGACACTTTAAACCACGGCTTTAACCACAATGAATAAGGCTTTTCACCTTATTCACAGTGGTTAAAGCCGTGGTTTAAGGTGTCTTCTGAACAGGGCCATTGCAGTTTTCCAGGGCAGCTGCTCTGCACCCACCTGATTCCCCAGTCTGACTAGAGCAAAGGCGAATGGCTGCTCTGGGGAGCCCTACCACCTGCCCCACTGCTGCTGCAAAGGCCACAGGAAGCGAGCACCTGGCATGACTCTCCATACAGCACACCCAGAGCCCAAATGCTTGGCTCTGAAGGGTTCGTCCTCAGAGTGAAGCAATCTGGGTGAGGTGGCCCTGGAGATTGCCTGTGTTGCCATCGTACAGGTAGCCTCCAGGGCCACTTCTCCACCGATGCCTCACTCTGGGGAAGGACCCCTCAGAGCAAGTTATTGAGGGGAGGGCAGGAGGTCGCGATTTGCAGGGGATTCATGTGGCAGTGGCTTGCATCCCCCCACCCTTGGCAGCTTGTGCCCTCCTGTTCCCCAGCAGGAGAGCACAGTGGCAGCTCGTCCTCCCCCTGGCAGGGGTGCACAACAGCGGCATGTCTTCCCGTATCTTGTGCCGGCCCTGCTTGCAGGATTGTTGTGAGGATAAAATGAGGGTCACCTGGAGGGAGGGATCAGAAAGTAACCAATAAAAAGTGAATGCCTGGCTTTTCCAGAGGATCATCTAATGCAGCCTTCCCCAGCCTGGTGCCTCCCTGGTATTGTTGAATGGCCATCAGCCCCAGCCAGTAAGGCCAATGGTCAAGGATGATGGAGTTGTAGTCCAAAACATCTCGGGGACAAGGCACCAAGATATGGAAGGTTGCTCTACAGATGGCTGATGTTGTGACCTGTAAAACTGGCCTCCCTCTATAAACAGCTCTGAGCTTCGCGAAGAAGGGTGGGATATAAAGTGAATACATTAATTCAGTTTGGTGATTTCCTTGGGAAAAAAAGGTGGTCGGGTGGAAAGGGTGGGACTAGGGGAACCCAAGAAGGTCGGATTTGGACCCTGGATGGGTCACATTTGGCCCACGGAGCTTCTTTAGGTGTTAGGCAACCTGGTGCCTTATTACAAATGTTTTGGACTATAGCTCCCAAGAGCTTTGGCTGTTGGGGAGTATAGAAATGCAATAAATAAATAAACCCTTATCATTAGGATCATGCTGTCTGGGTCTAATGGGATTTGTAGTCCAAAACAACTGGAGGGCACCAGGTTTGAGCAGCATTTGACTGAATAGTCTCCTGGCTTATTGTTTTAATACTGCTCTCATTATGGCAACATATCAAGGAGAAGGCTTGGCTGAATTCCTCCTGACATGCTCCTTTTCTACATGCAGGGAGCTTTTAAAAACCATTTATCAGCCTGCAAATCCTATATTTTCTCTTCTTGCTTCCCCCCCCCTTTTTAGGGAAGAGTATGAAAGGAAACACTTTCTGCACTTGCGTGTGCTAATATACAAAAAAATGATAAACTGAAAAAGAACGCTCAGGCTGACTCTCTGAAGCAGATGTGCCTCTGTTTACTCTGCATTTTGCCCCACGCAAAACTCTAAATCATTACCCCCCCTTTTTTTCTTTTTCTTTTTTTTGCAGCATACAGCTAGTACTCTAGGAAATTAGATTCATTCTTCCAGCTAAAACAAGAAAAGAAAAGACAAAAGGGAGGGGGAAGAGACAAGTTCTCTTAAAAATGAAAATGTGAAAGAGAAGAAAATCCATTAAAATAGTCTCATTTTTATATCCATTATGGGTCATTAAATCAACAGCAGGTCAACTGTCTAAATGTGATTAGAGCAAAAAAGCTTTTACTCCAGATAAAAGAACAATCTCACAAACAGCAATATTGCCAGATGATCTTTGTGACAATTGAGCAGTGATTAATGACATGGTTGGGATCCAGTTCTTAGCAGGCTGCAGAGACAAGGAAGTTCCCCTGCTGCAGGAGCAGTAGGGGCTTTGCTCTCTTGGCTGAAGTCCATCACTAAGAGTTGCCAACCAGACTGGATTTTACACCCCACCCCCGGTTCCATTGCCAGAACAAGAGGATGTAATGCCAAGGGGGGATATGTGTGGTGTCATTTCACTTTCATTCCTATATTTTCTGATCCCTAGGGAAACTCTCTGCATGCTCAGAGACAGTCTTACATTGATTTAGGGTGACCATATAAAAAGGACAACAGGGCTCCTGTATCTTTAACAGTTGTATAGAAAAGGGAATTTCAGCAGGTGTTGTTTGTATGTATGCAGCACCTGGTGAAATTCCCTCTTCATCACAGCTGTTAAAGATACAGGGGCAGTGCCCTCTTTTGTATTTGGTCAACATGGCAGGGCTCCTGCAGCTTTAACTGTTGTGATGAAGAGGGAATTTCACCAGGTGCTGCATGCATACAAATGACAACTGCTGAAATTCCCTCTTCATCACAACTGTTAAAGATACAGGATCCCTGTTCTCCTTTTCATATGGTCACCCTAGTTGATTCATATTAGAGCTGTCAAGAGATTAACATTTAGACTAAATGTGAACATATGGAAATGTGACCATATGGAAAGGAGGACAGGGCTCCTGCAACCGTTGTATAGAAAAGGGAATTTCAGCAGGAGTCATTTGTATGCACGCAGCACCTGATGAAAATCCCTCTTCATCACAACAGTTAAAGCTACAAGAGCTATACAAGAGTGATCAGATACAAAAGAGGGCCGTGCTCCTGCAGCTTTAACTGTTGTGATGAAGAGGGAATTTCACCAGGTGCTGCATGCATACAAATGACACCTGCTGAAATTCCCTTTTCTATACAGCAGTAAAAGATACAGGAACCCTGTCCTCCTTTCCACATGGTCACCCTAACCCATTCCTCACATACCAGAGGCATTTCCCACTAGTAATTAGCTCCCACTGAGGAAACATCCCCCAGCCCTGCTGGCCTATTAACATGTAATATGTTGGACAAAAGGCCTTGCCTGGAAGCTGTCCAGCATCCATGAGACCATGAAGGGCAGATAGAACATGGTATATCAGAATTTCTGGAAGCCACACCCTATATGTATACTCTAAGCCATGGGTAGGCAACTTATTTGGGCCATGGGCACATTTGGCAGTTTGAACAACTGTCCTTGGAACCATCACGAAATGGCTATCATGAGAGATGTAACAAAGGACAAGTACTCTTCTCAAAAGACTGAGTACCAAGCAGAGATGGGAGCTGAGCCCCAACACACTGTACAATACCTTTGAACCCACATTTTTAAGCACCAAGAGAAACTTATTTCACAGCAACCCCAGCTGCCAGTAAGAAAATATGTTAATTTGTTTTAAAAAGTGGGCAAGGCATTGGATTTCTCTGCTTATAATTTGTTGTTGGGATACTTACCATTGCAATGGGACATTGGAAAGGGATGCAGTTTCTGGATTCTTGGTAGCCAAGTGTATTGTAACAGAGAACTAGAAGTCCCTTACTACATACACCACATATAGAACAATTGAAAGAGGATCTCTTGGACTTGGCTGTAGAAGAGAAAATGGCATTGAGCAGGCAAGAGGCAAGCGGAAAATATCTAAGTATTTGGTCTATGTTCTTGGAACTGGTTGATGCTTGGCCTAGATCTCTGAGGAAATATGAAAGCTATTATTTAGAAATCACTTACCCTGTTCCCTTCCCTCCTGTTCCCCCCTTCCCCCTTGTCCTTTGTCTCTTGTGTAATTGATTTATTTGTTGGTTTTTGTAAGTCTGCATGTGTAGTTGAATGTCCATTTGCTGTATTAAAATTAAGGATGTTGCAAATGGTTGATGGTGTTTGGGAGTTCAACAGACTGCCCCATGTCCGCCCCCCCACCGGATCCAGTCGGGCATCCACAGCATGTTCACAGACCCATGCGGCCCAATGAGCACATAGCAGCCACCCGCCCTCATCCGGAGCCTCCACAGTGAGTCAATGGAGGCTCCAAAAATTTGTCAATTTCCCCGTTGCGTAAATGGCGGCAATAAGGGTCCCATTTACACAAGAGTAAAGGTGTGAATGGAGCATTCACGCTTTTACTCTTGCATAAATGGGGACTTTACAGACACCATTTATGTAATGGGGCAATGCACCATTTCCAGAGCCTCCATTGCATGCAATAATAAAGACTCCACTGTTGCGCAAAATGGAGGCTCCAGACAAGAGGGGGTGGGCTTGCGACACCATCACACTCAAAAGAAGTTTGCGTGGCACAGCGAATGGTGGCAAGGTGAGTGTCTGACAAATTGGACCCTGGTGAGTTCACCCATCCCTAAAAAACTAATAAAAAAATTAAAGAAAAGTTAGGAGGGGAAAGGCATCTTGGCAGGCACCAAGAAAGGTGTTTGGGGGCATCTTGGTGCCAGGAGGCACCACATTGCTTACCCCAAACTAGATGTTTGGAAATATTACACAGTGCCAGTTTAGACTCTGGATTTAATGGTCTTGCAGGGGTGCTGAGTGGAGATTCCAGCCCTTTTTCATTTTTTCATTTCTTTGTTTTGGAACAGGAGAGATGGAATTAGTATAGTGGATGAACTGATTCTTCTGTTAGTCATTTTGATAAAATATTTTCCAGGTATGTGTGCGTTGGTGTGAATCAATCCTAAATAAGTTTAAGCGTTAACTTGATACTGTGGAAGAGGAGAATGGATGAATCAATACGATTCATGTTGGTGAAATTACTTTGTTGGTACTGGAGAAACAGGGAGAAAGAACCGAGAAACAAATCCTGTGAGTAAATTGATTGAAAACAGATAACCATAGGGTCATATAACTGGAATGTTATCTGTTCTAACTCCCTAACCAAGACAAGATTCTCTGCAAGCAGGAATGTAGACTAAACTTGAACTGGAGGGATGAATCACAGAAGGCTTATTTAATCATTTAAATACATGTAAAGAGGCAGCTGGGGACACGTATGTTAGCAGAACTTGTGGAGAAGGAAACAAGTAATACCTGTAAGGTAAGTGGGGGGTGGATGGATTGTGCCTTCCTCAGCTTCACCTATTGTTGCCACTGCTGCTGTGACCTGCTCCAGTCAACTAAAATGTGCATGGTTTTGGGCATACCCAAGAATATGGAAAGGAGAACAGGGCTCCTGTATCTTTAACGGTTGTAGAGAAAAGGGAATTTCAGCAGGTGTCATTTGTATGCATGCAGCACCTGGTGAAATCCCCTCTTCATCACGACGGTGAAAGCTGCAGGAGCTATGCTACAGTAACCAGATACAAAAGAGGGCAGGGCTCCTGCAGCTTTCACTGTTGTGATGAAGAGGGATTCTCACCAGGTGCTGCATACATACAAAAGACACCTGCTGAAATTCCCTTTTCATCACAATTGTTACAGATACAGGAGCCCTGTCCTCCTCTCCATATGGTCACCCTACCCATTAACCTGATGTAGCTGGCTCCGCAACAGGCCACGAAACCAAGTTTGAATATGATCCAGCCTCCTCTTATCACAGACCCTGGACGTTGCCAAGTCCCTGTGCTTAGGGAGATGCTATGCAGCCACTCCTTCTCGCCTCATGTGAGAAGACCACTGCTACTCAGATGTGGACCAAATTTCCAGATGGCTGACACTGGAGTTGGGAGGAGCTATAGTGGGGTTCCTGCCACAGGGTTTGGGGCTTCTTGCATTTCCTGGCTCCAAGGCCTAAACCTCTTATTTAGGGGTGCAAAACAGTAGTCTTAGAAATCTGACTCACCCTGTGCCCTGAATCCAGCCTTCTGGTGTCCCCCCAGGTGGCCACGCCACCTTCCACTGGCCACACCACCTTCCCCCAACCACCAATTGTTTGGTGGCTTCCTGGCTTTTCTTCCCCATTCTGAAGGTCAAAATGCTTCCCCTAAGCCTTTGTTATTGGCAGTAACAATATACTGGTAGTTCTTGTATTTGGGCCCTGCTGCCGTTGCATTTGGCTCCTCCACCCTGTTTTGCCTTCAGCCTCACACACCACTTGAATGTAGCCCCTGAGACCTTCTCCAAAATTGAATTTGTCCCTCAGCCTAAAAGTGGTTAAATTCCCCTGCTGTAACTGAAGGCAGCAGTGGCACTTCCTGCCCAGTCCTTTTGTCTGCCTCTTTTGGTCTGCATGGATGCAGGGTACCACACTAAGCCTGCAATGGGGACAGCAGCCCCTCTTCCCAGCATAGCGAACCCTGCTGCCCTGCATCCTCCACTGTTTCTCAGATCTCAGTGATAACAGGGGCCGGAGTTTGCTGCTGGCATGTACCAGCAGGGGAATTCATGTTGTTATCTCCAGTCTGGAGGAATCCATTTGGGGGTGATGCTCACTGAGCTTTCATGAGCTTGGCCCCCAGGACTTTGGCTCACTTTCCCATTAGCTGGCCAGTCCCGATCTGCATTGAGTTGGGCTCGTTAGTGGATTTTCGTTTTCTTTTTTTTTTAAAAAAAGAAATGCATAAAAAGTGATTTGTACAAATTGAGAGCATAATTTGCATAATTTGCATGGATTGCAGCTGCAATTTGCACAAACCGCTTTTACCCAAATAATAACCCCCACCAAAAAAATCTTGGATTTTGAGAAGGAACACACAGCTCAGTTTACAAATGCAAGCTGTTCGGGTCGCTGTGGAAATCCAGCAAGCCTCAAAAGGACTGAATTGGATTTCTCAGTGATGGACATCCCTGTCAGTGGGGGATGCCCTCTATGGAGATTCCTCAAAGGAGCGGGGCTTGGAGCCTAAGCTCTGCCCCCTGGAAAAGCCTCAATAGTCTCTGTGGGCCATATTGGAGTGCCCTGTGGGCTGAATTAGGCCCATAGGCTGGAGGTTCTGCACCTCTGAGTAAAAAGGAGCAGGTGCTGGGAAGGTCCTTGGCCAGAGACCCTGGAGAGCCACTATCAGAGCAGAGTAGACATTACTAGGCTAGATGGACAAATTATCTGACCTGGTATAAGCCAGCTTCTGATATGCTCCATTTGCCCAATGGTTGAACTGTTGGTTTCCACACAAGCCACCCTTTAGCAAATCTGCTGTTCCTACAGGTGGACATGGGGGTAGTCTTATTTATCGTGAATGTGAATAACAGAAAATGAGCGTGTGTGTACATCCCTCATTAGCTATTGATTAATTAACTTCCCAGTGTGAAGAAAACAATGGAGCCCACGAATTAGGACTCGCTTGGCCCACCTCAGCTCTGCCAAAGAAAACTTCCTTCCCTGACAGACACAATGTGACCTCAGCCATCTCGGCTGCCTTAGCCCTGTCCTACTGAGAGAGGTTTACAGATCAATAATTGATCCTGTGCCTGTCTCCTTCCCTTGGATGGGTCGTTAGGCAGCAAAGTTAGAAAGCAGCCCTTGTGGGTCACCATGGCAACGGCAGAAATCTGCATTTCCTCTGTTTCAGTGGAAAGGCTGCAATTTGTATGCAAAAGGCAACGCACAAGGGCCATCCTCGAGATCCAAGCAGGAAAGGTGGGGGGAACAACAGTCCCTTTCCCCTCCCAAATCAGAAGCGCAGCTTTGGGCTCCAGGTAGAAAATTGTACCATGAAGAATAATGATGTCACCTTGCTTTTATTTACTGCTCTCCTCTTAAGTGTCACAAGGAAGCTTTGCAGCAGAAGGAAGGGGCCGAATGGTAGAAACAAAGGCAGCTAGAGCGTAAACTTAAAAGAGGAAAAGAGTGTCCATTGGATGATCCTTATCATGGCTCAATTGGTGCCAAGGAAAAAGGGCAAGGGAAACTCCCCACCCCAAGTATATATGTCTATACATATTCAGTAGGGATGTGCACTGGATCGGACCCGATCCACGATCCGAGTCCGGTCCAGTGGGAAATCGGATAAATTATCCGATTTCCGATCCAACAGCTGGATCCGCCGATCCAGTCCGAACCGATCCGAAAAGGGTCCGAACCGGTTCGGCGGATCGGCGGATCGGTGGGTGCCCACTGGCGGACGGGAGCAAACGGCCCTAAAAGGTAAGCAGTGGCGGGGAAGGGGGCTTACACCCCCCCGGAGCCGTCCGCATCTATCCGCTGGCGCCCGCGGGCGCCAGCGGATGGAAGCGGACGGCCCCAGGGGGGGTAGGGAGCGCGGGGGAGGGGGCTTACCTGCCGGGGCCGTCCACAGCGGACGGCCCTGGGGGGGGAGGGAGTTAGGCCCCCCCTCACCCACCCGCCGCCATTTTTTCCTCATAGACTTGCATTGCAATGCAAGTCTATGGGGAAAAAAATGGCGGCCGATCCAAAAATTTCCGATTTTGGGATCGGGATCGTACTCGATCCAGTCCGGGGGGCCTCTGATTTTGTCCGAACCGATCCGTGACAAAATTGGAGGTCCCGATCCGGGTCCCGATCCGATCCGGGGGGTCCGTGCACACCCCTAATATTCAGTTTTTCATAGTATTATTTTTACAAAATCAACTTGATAATTTCTGTTTGCTATTTATTTAATATGAGATTATGAACATGGCATGTATTTTTGATTATATTTCATCCTTAACGTCCCATTTACTCATTTCCCCTTTACTATCTCATTTCTATGTATTTGTTCCTATTTTTTTATAGTGCCCTTGAAGAAATCTGTTTCACCTGGAATAAGTCACATTCCTAGCATCTTGAGGTTTCCCTCTCTTATTTTGTACTTGCCAGCAGTAGTATCCTGGTTTTGTTGTGCTTTCTTAATTTGCGTTGGGGCTGAACTTTGGTTCAGGGATCCGTTTGGAACTTGTTATGTTTTTATGTGTTTTTTAAGTGGGAAGTGAAACCAATGTGACCTAGAGCTTTTCTAGACAAGGCTTTTATTGTGTGTTCACCATTCCTCACTTCTAGTAGTTTATGAGTGCTTTAGATGATGTTGGCACCCTTCAGAGCCTCTCCTGTGCTTTCCAGCCACTTTTCCCAGGTTATTTTTTTTTCCAGAGTGGGACAAATGTGGTATTTTTTTTTAAATCATGAAATGAAGCCGCCACCATCCACTGGTGTAGTTTGTCATTTTACTTTGTTCTACTATGCCACAGCACCACCTAGACAGGCCTCCACGTAATCACACAGAAAATCAAAAGGCAATGCAAGTTGATCTCTTCAGCTTGCATCCCCACCCTCTTTTTACGAGTGAAAACATTAATAGGCATTATAAGGGGAGGATCATTTAGGTGGCATGAGAAAGCATTGCTATATGTGGAGGAATGTTAGCACTGAGGAATTATGGTGGTGGGAGGGGATTCATTTGATATTTGATGCATCCCACCAGGCTCCATACACCAATTATTATAGTGGAAGAAACTGAAAGACAGAAAACCAAAAATAATGGGTGTGAAAAGATCCTGCAAAAGAATACAGAAGCAGAATTAGTTGTTTAATAGCCTCTCTAGAAAAGCTCTTGGAACAGAGCAGACTTAAGTCAGCTACTAAGCTTACTTTGTTAAGTCACTATCTTAGCTAGCCTACCTCATAGAGTAGTTATGAGCATAAATTAGGATAGTTTCAATGCAAGCCACCTGTGCTTCTTAGGGCAGGTTCATGATAAAGATGTGATAGATGATAGATCGATCAATAGATATGACCAAGGCTAGCAGGTATAGCTTCCAGTCCATATCTTTTGTGGGACAGTAACTTCTAATACTAGTAGTCCCCCGCCACCAATCTATAGCTTTTGTGAGGATATTAGGCCACGTGCAGTCTGGGAATAAACCACACAATTTGGGCCTATGCATGTAGGATTGTACACTTGGAGGCCTCCTTCGGGGAGTTTGTCCCCATGTGGGTGGTGGACGTGGTGCTAGCACACTAGGTCCATATGTAAAGGCTGGATCTGCCTTCCAAAATGTTGTCCAAAGTGGTCTGGTATTTTTACAAGAAGCTTTAAGAGCCCCCTGTGGAGTCCAGAAATTAACTCCATATGTGTCTGCCATAACAATAAACCAGTATTTCAGCATCTTCTTAAACATTTAGTGACCTCGTTGCAAAGATATGAAAAGAAAATGAATAGTAGCTGCAATCTGACCACATCAACCCGACTTAGGGTGTTCATGTGTCTTCTTTTACAGAGGACAGTCCTCTTTTTGAAAAACTGGACTCTCCAATTCTGGTTTAAAGATTTTAAAACAACAACAACATAGGAACTACTGCCCATCAACAAGTAGAACCTGAATACCAGACCGAACAGGCAGGCACAGAAATGACAAGGTCATACTCTTCCACAGTATGGTGAGATGTATCTCTTCACAAAGCAGGCCTCCAGATGAGTGGAAACACAGAATTCCAGATTGGGACAAATTGGCGGAGCTCCAATATGTGAGCTCTGCTGACCTGACCTGTTCTGGAAATTAGCATTTTCCAGAATAGGGCACTCATGCCCACCAGCCATGAGTGCAAAAGATACCAGGGAAATGCAAAATGGATGCAGTTTGTGCAGTATAGTCCCAGCAAGTTTAGTGCAGATTTGAAGTTATGATCACTAGTATACAGCAGCTGAGCCAAACCATAGCTGGAGATGGAGGCCTTGCTCTCAAGTTGTAAACTTGTGTCTGGACTGTACCACTTCAGATTGCAAGGTGAGGCTCATATGGCCGATTGCTCCTACATATAAAACAATTCCCTGCACAAAGTAAACTCCAAGTGGGACCTGCAACAAAATGTTGCACTGTATTCTCACTCTCTAACAAGAATGCTTCTGTACAGCCTGTCATGATATCGTCTTCCAGGATATTATAAGATGTAAGAGGGTCAAACTGCCCTAATTCACCCCCTTTTTTCTTTTCCAAAAGATACTCAGCATCCTGTGTCCCTTGGAAGCCACTGAACATTTTCCAGTCCTCATTGGGATCTTTTTTTAAGGTTATTTTCTTTTTCCTGTTTTTCTAAAATTGTATTTCTGCATACATTGGGTTCATTGCCCTCTGTTTTACTAATGGCCCCATCTTGGCTCTAATCCTCTTGGAACTCTACCATTAGAGTTTGCTATTAGAAGGAATGATGTTGATTGTTGTCAGGAAGAAGGCTGGCCTTGAACCTATTCTTTGACATTTAGTATTCTAGGTGAACATAGTTTAATTTTGAGGGGAAGGGGATGGAGGAACATTCAGCCATGTAAGCCTTTACCTGAAGTACAAAATGTTACAGTCTAGATACAGGTTTACTGAAAACTAGACCTAAAACACATCTTGGAAAGAAAAGGAAAAAAAAACACCCATGTCTCCATGTGCTTGATGTTAAAAAGCATCAGCAACAGATCAAACGCTATTCTGAATTATTATAGTAATGAATTCTTTGTCAATTATTAGATTTATGTACACTCTCAGTGCAAAGTCTGGCTAGTTCCCTTCCCTACCCATAAACTTTCTATAGGAGAAAACAGGATGGGTGGGGAAGTGGCCAGGCTAAGCTCTGAAAGTTGTGTGCAGGGCTGATTATTAACAAAGAATTCATTACTATTATAATAAGGAAAGGTGTCAATTTAATAACAGTGCTGTGCAAAGTTGGGCAGACTTCAAAGTCATCAGCGCTCAGGTTCAGCAAATACCTTTTAGTCATCTGGGCCCATTAAAGAATTTTTTTTAGCTATTAAAAAACTATGGGGCGGGGAGCCTCAAGAAAAAGAAAAACGTGAGCCACAGTGGAACCAGAGATAAGAGATAGAAAGCGCCAAAGAAAGGGAGAAACTTGTTTGGAAGAAGGGTTAAAGAAAATTAATTAAATTAAATTAAATCAACCCATAGTAAGTCAAATGATGTCTGCCTTGGACAGCGATGCAATTAATGGCCCGCCGCCACTCAATCTGGGATCGGTCTGGCACTCTGAGTTCTTGTGCTCCGGGAGCCGATTACATTCAGGTCAGCTTTAATGAGGCACATTCCGAGACATTCTCTTCTCGGGGGCTGCACCTGCCTCTGCAGTTCAGCCGCTCCTGAGAAAGAAGCACCAGTGATTTACTGAGTGCTGATGTCTCCACAGACATCTGTCTCTTGTCATGGCTTTGTCTGAAGGTGCACACAGTGGCGCCTTTGTCCGAGTCACTCTCGCCCTTGCATCTTATTATACAGGTTCCCCCTCCCCTCCCTCTATTGTTGCAGGCTGTTGTTAATGGTTTTTAAATCGCGCCAAAGAGTATCATTTTGGGGATGGAGTGAAATCCGACCATCTGATATCATGGCGATGGGAGAGAGCATAGCTCTATCCGTCAACACGTCTCTCTAATATTATGTGTGCGCGCACACATGCGTGAAAAAAGTGTGTGCCTGAGAATTGACCCAAAGACAAATGCTTCGTTAGCCGTGTGTGTGGCTGCCTGTGGGTTGGGAAGGAGATAAAATCTCAAAGGAGTTTATTTATTGAACAATTTTGGGACAGTGGTTTGAGCTTCCAAGGTTTTGTTTTTCTTGAACTTCAAGGATCACCGACTGAAGTCAGGTGCAAAATGGGGGTGGGAATATACAGCTGGTAGAATAGAGGAATAGCACATGGCTGACGCCAAGAATTTGATTTCAGTATCCGCAGCAATAGCCTTGCAGTTGCGCACAAAAAATGCCTGGTTTCCCTCCAAGCTTTCTTCATTTCAACAACCTAATTCAGAAAGTGGAGGGGAGCCTTTTTTTCTCCTCCTTCTCCTTCTTTTCTTTTCTTTTTTTTAGGGGTGTGCATCGGATCGGATCCGATCCACGATCCGAATCCGATCCGACCCAAAATCGGGAAAATCCAATCCGATCCGATCCGATCCGGACAACCTCCGATCCGATCCGATCCGATCCGATGAGGTCCGATCCGGATCGGACGCCATTTTGAATGCTTTTTCCCATAGCCAAGTATTGTTTTACAAAAACGCCTATAACTTTTTCATTTTTAAAGATAGAAGGATGAAACTTGGGCACATTGTAGACTGGTTAGGGGTAGTTATCTGTGAGAAATTTCAGAAAGATTGGTGCATGCATTTTGTGGCAATTAATTTTTTAATAAATACCCAGGAATGCCTATAACTTTGTCATTTTTAAAGTTACACACATGAAACTTTGCCACATTGTAGGGGGTACCTTGGGACCTATGTGTGTGAAATTTCAGAAACGTAGGTGCTTGTCTTGTGTGGCAATTAATTTTTAGAAAAATGGGTAGTAGTGGGGTAAATACAGTTACGCCTCCCATTTTTTTATTTTTGAAGATACAAACAGGAAACTTGGGCACATTACAGGTACCACTTGCCTTGATATGTGTGTGAAATTTCAGAAACATTGGAGCTTTCCTTGTGTGGCAATTAATTTTTGAAACAATGAGGAAAGAAACACCTATAACTTTGTCATTTTTAAAGTTACACACATGAAACTTTGCCACATTGTAGGTGGTACCTTGGGACCTATGTGTGTGAAATTTCGGAAACGTAGGTGCTTGCCTTGTGTGGAAATTAATTTTTTAATAAATACCCAGGAATGCCTATAACTTTGTCATTTTTAAAGTTACACACATGAAACTTTGCCACATTGTAGGCGGTACCTTGGGACCTATGTGTGTGAAATTTCGGAAACGTAGGTGCTTGTCTTGTGTGGCAATTAATTTTTAGAAAAATGGGTAGTGGTGGGGTAAATACAGTTACGCCTCCCACTTTTTTATTTTTGAAGATACAAACAGGAAACATGGGCACATTACAGGTACCACTTGGCTTGATATGTGTGTAAAATTTCAGACAGCTGGGTCCAGGCATGTGGTGGCAAGGTATTTTTGAAACAATGAGGAAAGAAACGCCTATAACTTTTTTATTTTAAAAGTTAGAAGTCTGAACATTGCTCACTTTGTAGATGGGTTAGGGGTAGATATGTGTCAGAAATTTCAGAATTATAGGTCCAGGCATTTGATGGCTATGGAATTTTTAAATTACATGTTTCAAAAAAATTTCTACAGAGGCCAGGTCTTCCCCTCCCGCTTCCCGCGAAGAAAAGGAAACACTCTCTCGTCTCGATCCCTTTGATCCTTGCTAGTAGTATCCATTACAGGGCTCGTGTTTCCTTTCCTCCTTTCACTTTTCAAGCAGAACGGCTGAGCCTAGCTGAGTTTTGCAGCCATGCGTGCAAGGAAGGATCACTCTGGTCTCGATCCCTTTGATCCTTGGTAGTATCCATTACAGGGCTCGTGTCTGCTTGAGTACAAAGTGAAAGCAGACACGAGCCCTGTAATGGATACTACCAAGGATCAAAGGGATCGAGACCAGAGTGATCCTTCCTTGCACGCATGGCTGCAAAACTCAGCTAGGCTCAGCCGTTCTGCTTGAAAAGTGAAAGGAGGAAAGGAAACACGAGCCCTGTAATGGATACTACTAGCAAGGATCAAAGGGATCGAGACGAGAGAGTGTTTCCTTTTCTTCGCGGGAAGCGGGAGGGGAAGACCTGGCCTCTGTAGAAATTTTTTTGAAACATGTAATTTAAAAATTCCATAGCCATCAAATGCCTGGACCTATAATTCTGAAATTTCTGACACATATCTACCCCTAACCCATCTACAAAATGAGCAATGTTCAGACTTCTAACTTTTAAAATAAAAAAGTTATAGGCGTTTCTTTCCTCATTGTTTCAAAAATACCTTGCCACCACATGCCTGGACCCAGCTGTCTGAAATTTTACACACATATCAAGCCAAGTGGTACCTGTAATGTGCCCATGTTTCCTGTTTGTATCTTCAAAAATAAAAAAGTGGGAGGCGTAACTGTATTTACCCCACCACTACCCATTTTTCTAAAATTAATTGCCACACAAGGCAAGCACCTACGTTTCCGAAATTTCACACACATAGGTCCCAAGGTACCGCCTACAATGTGGCAAAGTTTCATGTGTGTAACTTTAAAAATGACAAAGTTATAGGCATTCCTGGGTATTTATTAAAAAATTAATTGCCACACAAGGCAAGCACCTACGTTTCCGAAATTCCACACACATGGGTCCCAAGGTACCACCTACAATGTGGCAAAGTTTCATGTGTGTAACTTTAAAAATGACAAAGTTATAGGTGTTTCTTTCCTCATTGTTTCAAAAATTAATTGCCACACAAGGAAAGCTCCAATGTTTCTGAAATTTCACACACATATCAAGGCAAGTGGTACCTGTAATGTGCCCAAGTTTCCTGTTTGTATCTTCAAAAATAAAAAAATGGGAGGCGTAACTGTATTTACCCCACTACTACCCATTTTTCTAAAAATTAATTGCCACACAAGACAAGCACCTACGTTTCTGAAATTTCACACACATAGGCCCCAAGGTACCCCCTACAATGTGGCAAAGTTTCATGTGTGTAACTTTAAAAATGACAAAGTTATAGGCATTCCTGGGTATTTATTAAAAAATTAATTGCCACAAAATGCATGCACCAATCTTTCTGAAATTTCTCACAGATAACTACCCCTAACCAGTATACAATGTGCCCAAGTTTCATCCTTCTATCTTTAAAAATGAAAAAGTTATAGGCGTTTTTGTAAAACAATACTTGGCTATGGGAAAAAGCATTCAAAATGGCGTCCGATCCGGATCGGACATCTGGTCCGATCCGATCCGACCAGCCTCCGATCCGATCCGATCCGATCCGACCCCCCAGGTCCGATTCCGATCCGCTATCCGATCCGATCCGGGGGGTCAGTGCACATCCCTACTTTTTTTACTGTTGCTGTTGTTAAACAATTGAGAGTCAGAAGCATTTGAAAATCTACTGCAAATTACTCAGGTGTCTACCAATAGATCCTGATCTATCTTCTGCCCACCCCCTGCTGTAGGGAAATAGATTTTCAAGGTGAACAGATTCTCTTTTAGGAACTTATTTTCCCCTTATTCCTGCCTGAAGGAAACTTGGGGAACTCAAAAGGTTGATGTGCCATCAACACAGCTACCCAATGAAAGCAGCCCTCCAAGGGCCATGTTGTGCCTAAGACCCCCCTCTAGAAGGATTTGCTTTGGCGCCTGGCTGCCCGATTATGCGCATATTCGCAGAAGTGCATTTACTCCTAATACCTCTGTACGAGAGGCGGCGCAGCGCATTACGGAATGACCGAAACGCGCTTTAAACTTGTTGACGTGCGGAGAATCGCATGTTTACACAGCGGTAAGGCGCTTTAACTGCCGCCGCAAATTAAAACTCGCAGTTTAACACGCATTCGATAATGCGCATAATCTGAAGTTTAAAGCGCCTCAGCCCCCAATTTGCGCTCCTCTGTTGTAGAGGTAAAAAAATTAATCAGCCTTGAAAGAGCTTTAAACTTCTCTTGTAGAGGCAGCCCATGTGATGAGAGATTGCTTTTTCTCAGTGCTTCTGGTTAGTGGCTAAAGATGCCTCTTTAATAAGAAGAGATGGCCTGAAGCAGTTCACTTAAAGGAGCACTGACAGCCTTGGGTGGCTGCTGTACCTACCCTACCTGCTCAGGTGGGTGCAGGAATGAAATTGTTTGGCAGTTGGAGTATAGCCATTGAGGGAGACAGAAGTCCATTTTTTTTGCAGTTGGCTGTCAAGAAAAAGCCCCTTGGAGGGTTCCAACGGCAAGCTTTGATGAAACAAATCTTGCTGTTAAAAATCTTTGCTCTCCAAGCCTGTCATCCTGAAACTTCCTACCACTCAGGGATGGGGGAAAGCAGGAACGTATTATGTGAAGTAGTAAGGATCCTTTCTATGTTTTCTTCTGGGACCAACATCATAACCAAAGTTGGAAATTAGCCAATGCTGGCTCCACCATGCAGCGAAGTGAAGTTGGCTGCTTCAGGTGGTGGAATCCAGTGGGAAGTAAAGGAGGGAAGCAGGAACTGCAGTCTTGATGGTGCAGTGAGACTGTTGATAAGTATCAGCATGGTTGCTGAGGATATCTGATGCTTTGCTTCAGGCAGCAAAATACCTTGGTCTGTCATTGAAATTCACTTGAAGTGAAGAATCTGGATGGACATTTCAAGGGTGGGCGAACTCACACTTATCTGACTCAACGGACACTAGGGTGACCACATGGAAAGGAGGACAGGGCTCCTGTATCTTTTACTGCTGTATAGAAAAGGGAATTTCAGCAGGTGTCATTTGTATGCATGCAGCACCTGGTGAAATCCCCTCTTCATCACAACAGTTAAAGCTGCAGGAGCCCTGCTGTCTTGACTAGATACAAAAGAGGGCAGGGCTCCTACAGCTTTAACTGTTGCGATGAAGAGGGAATTTCACCAGGCGCTGCATGCATACAAATGACACCTGCTGAAATTCCCTTTTCTTCGCAACTTTTATAGATACAGGAGCCCTGTCCTCCTTTCCATGTGGTCACCCTATCAGTCACTGGCCTCACTGCCACCCACCACCACCACCCTCCTCCGCTTGTTGGGCTCACAAGCACATTTTGAGGCTTGGCTCAGCCCAACATGCACTCAGCAACTGTCCACCCTCACTGCTGGAATTGTGCACTTCCCCCTAAATGTGTCAATGGTGTCCGTTAAGGCCCCATTTATGCAAAGATAAAGGCGCAAATGCTCCATTTTCACCTTTCATCTTGCATAAATGGGGCTTTTACGGCCACCATTGATGCAGCGGGGGGGGGGGGAAGTGCACAATTTCCGGAGCCTCCATTCACTGCTGCTATTGATGCGGTGGGGGAAGTGCGCAATTTGGGTAGTGAAGGTGAACGGCTGCCTCGCGAGCGCTTGAGCACACATTCACGCTCATGCCAAGTGAGCCCGAAAGGGTTAGGCGCTTGCAGCATCGCAAGTACATTTAGAAATATTTGCTCATCTGGGCTCTATGAGGAGGATAAGAAGACCCCTCCTGTGTCAGATCAAAAGCCTATCTAGTTGAGCATCCTGTTCCAAGACAATGGCCAGCCAGATGCCCCCAGAAAGGCTACAAGTAAGACATGAGTGGAACAGCACCCTCATGCTTGTGTTCCCCATATTGAGAGGCACACTGCCCCTGATACTAGAAGTAATATATAGTCATCACAAGTAGTAGCCATTGACATGCTTCTCGTCCAGGAATTTGTCTAGTCCCATTTTAAAGCCATCCAAATTGGTGGCTATCGCTACTTCTTGTGATAGTGAATTCCATAGTTTAACTATGTGCTGTGTGAAGAAGTCCTTCCTTTTATCTGTCCTGAATCTCCCACACTCGGCTTTTTCAGTGACCCAGGTTCTACTATTATGAGAGAGGGATAAAAGCTTGTCCCTAGCCACTTTCTGCACTCCATAGTTTTACTATGTGCTGTGTGGTTGTGAAGGAGTACTTCCTTTTGTCAGTCCTGAATCTCCCACCAATGAACTGGCTGGATGCATCTTTTTATGGGGATGGGAATACACACCTCTATTCAGCATCCCTTGTTGACATATGATGGTTTCTTATCCTTCCCTCCTATTTTCTAGTTGTGTTCAATATCAAAACACTAACTCTCCACCTCTTGCAAAAACCCTTACCAAACATGGGAAGATTTTTGTTGTTGTTCCCAAAACTCAAAGGCACACAAACAAGGAATTTTCTGCACAGATGTTATTTACTTACATGATTATCTAGGTTTTGAGTTTCTTTGGAGAAGACACTGGGTTTTCTTTGGCCAGAAGTATAAACTCCTCTCTCTCTCTCTCTCTCTCTCTCTCTGTGTGTGTTTGTGTGTGCAATAAGTTTACAGGACTGGAGGAACTGTTCTTGTTTTTTGTAGAGACACCTCTTTCTACCCAAGTTACACCACTGAAAACTAGGGATGTGCACGGACCCCCCGGATCGGATCGGGACCCGGATCGGGACCTCCAATTTTGTCATGGATCGGTTCGGACAAAATCGGAGGCCCCCCGGCCCGTCATCACCCAGCGCGCCACCCTGGAGCAGGCCGCGGAGCCCGCTGGTAGTAGCCGCCGGCGCCGGACGGGAGCGGACGGGCCGGAAAGGTAAGCGCCCCCCTCCTCCCCCCCCGCTGTTCACTTTCATCGGCGGGCGCCCGCTGGCGCCCGCCAATGGAAGTGGCAGTGGGCGCCAGTGGGCGCCCGCCGATCCGCCGATCCGCTGAACTGGTTCGGAGCCTTTTCGGACCGGTTCGGATTGGATCGGCCGATCCAGCTGTCGGATCGGAAATCGGATAATTTATCCGATTTCCCACCGGACCGGACTCAGATCGTGGATCGAGTCCGATCCAGTGCACATCCCTACTGAAAACAATGAATTTTATTTATTTATTTATTTATGAACAACATCCCCACCCAATAATTACCCAAATCTTTTGCCTTACTGAGTTATTTTCAGTCTTTTCTTGACTTTCTAGGAATAAGAAAAACAATGAAAAATGTATACTCTTCTACACCACCACTGCCCCCACTACTGATAGCTTTTATTACTACGGTCTTTCAGGGCTGTTTGTCAATTTTGGCAAACCTAATTTAGAACTTATTTTATCACTTAGATTTTGGGAAGAACTTCTCTGAAATTACTTCCTTAAAAGATCTCATCTAAAAAGACTAAAGTTGTTTGCTTTTGTTTCTGAGAATTAACTGGTAGGGGGGCAGGCATATCTTTAATGAAGAAGATTTTCAAGACCAATTAGCTGTCTTGCTCACTCTCTCTCTTGCTGGACTTCTCTACATGAGTGGTATATTGCACGCAAATGTTTGCAGGTCCTTTATATGACACCATCAACCTCCAGGACATCTCCTGCTCCTTCCCCCAGGAATTTTTCTTTAAGAAAGATCAGAGATAACACACTATTTAAAATTATCGTGGGATATCACAGTCTACTAGATGGTGCTGTTTCATTTAACTTTATAGAGCACTGCCAGGAGGGGAAGTTTCAATTACACATCACATGGTTGCTGTTGGTCATTGTCTAAAGGAGCCATAGTCAACACATAAAGACCCCAGAAGAAGAAAAAATAGTAAGGATGTGGATCCCCCCCCTTAATGTAGAGATGCTCTCTCTCTCTTTCTGGGTGGTAGATTTCACAAACTGCACATATTTTCTAGTTCTAGGGATGGACAGATCAATCTTTCTCTGATCTGTGTCAATTCTGCATGTGTTCATTCATAAGTCTTTTCCATTTCACTTCTGTATCAATCCCTCTGTGTATGTTTTCAAAAGCACACACTCATACGAATTATTTTAAAAAATACTTTTTTTCAAAAATGGTTAATAGGGCTTATTGGGGGGAGAAGTCAATTTTTTGTTGAGTAATCTTTTCAGCCTCTTTAAAGACATTTCTCCAGAACTGGTTTACTGGGGCACAAAACCACCACATATGAAAGTAGGTGCCAATTTTATCACATCCTCTCCAACAAACTTGGCACATAAAGAACTCCTTACTTTCGTGTGTGTTGCTGCCAGAATGACAATAGCATCTTCAAGGAAAAAAGAACAATCAGCATCCCTTACTATTTGGAGAAATAAACTCTGGTCTCTGGCATTGATAGAAAAGCTAACAAAACAGTACAGATCTGAGACATATATTGATAATTTCTGTGGAATCTGGGAGTCATTTATTAATTACGCTAATAGCAATAAGGACATTACTGTACCTCCATCAGCTCACGGAACATGCTGGAAAGATCTAATAGGATAAAAGTTCAGGGGGAAAAGTCATTTTGATATATTTTCTTCTAGCTTTGAATATATAGTTACAATCAGTTCACTGTATCACCTGATTAACTTAGTTCGATGCTGATCGTGTGTATCAAGGATATCCCGTGTTTGATTATCGTGTTATGTTTGATGTGTTTGGATGTTACATCCGTTTGTTATTAATATAAAATTCAATAAAAATATATTTTTAAAATATTTTTTTTCACAAAATACACATTTTTGCATAAGTTTACCTTAAAATTATGTGTGCACTTTGGAAAGCATCCTGATCCAGCTCAGACCGATTTGGAGCTCATCCGCTTTGACTCTGGTACGGAACCCGAATTGAGATTTGGAAATCTAAGCATCCATACTTCCTGTTGACTGTCCTGGCAATTAAAGAACACACAACTATACCCCACACTTAGTCAGAATGGAAGAAATTTGCAGGCATAATATCCTCCTAGGATGGGATTGCATCTGCAAGATTTCTGATAAATAGGTACAGATATTTTTGTGCTTATACCTTTCAATTTTATTTTTTTTAATGGTACTGCCAATTTTTTTTTTTAATATTTTGGCAAAAAAGGATGACATTTTCCCCTCGTTACTTGGAGAACCTTGGTTCAGACCCCTGCACAGTTAAGAAACTCAGTGTGTGTGTGTGTTGTGTGCTGCCTGAGCATCTTGGAAGCACAGGATACAAAACCAACTCACACGACTGTGTTGCTCAGAGGCAACAGACCCATCTTCCTCCATGACTCATGCTTCACATCTGAGGATCCTTCCCTCCAATGTAAGGCACTTGGAAAGAGAAGTTATGCTTTATTAGTTCGGTCTGAGCTGCTTTGATATTCAGAAAGCCTGGGTGAACTGATTACACTTCCCACCTCAAAAGCCGATTGCGGTGTGAATGAAACAATCAAATTAATTTTCTGGAGCCAGACCCATCACTGGTTTTTCCTTAGCGATTACTCAAGGACTGTGGAAGGAAGAGATCCAAAAATATATTACAGATGGAAAACAGAGTCATTGATGTGTAGCGGTGGTGTGTATGAGTACGTACATGTGTGTGTGTGTGAGAGAGAGAGAGCGGGGGGTTGTACACATTCCATTTTTGGGAAAGATGCCCAGCTCTAGCCTTACATGATAGCAATCTTCCACAAATCAGAAACACAACATGGGGCGATTGCCCAGGGCCTCTCCCAGGCAGATAAGCCTGCCTCTGAGAAGCTGGCATTAGGTAAGTGAGAGTAAAGAACCTGCCCTTAATCACATATTTATACATATAGTTATCCTTTTTGGTTATTGCTCGGGAGGGCATGGCGGAGCACTTCCAGAGCAGGGGAACTATTTGGGATTGAAGCGGGGGGGGGGGAGCAGATTTCATTGCACGCATGTTATGGTGGGGTGGGGGAGAGAGATTCTCCACAGGTTTTAGAGGGCCGTTCTGGGATAGGGTGGCCACTTCTGCATCACCCCAAAAAGAAGGAATTCATCGCCAAATGAGGAGAAAGGAGACACCAATTTGCATACCATTTGTATATGAAAACTCTCTCTCTCTCTCTCTCTCTCTCTCTCTCTATATATATATATATATATTCATAAATTTAGAAATAATAACTGTGATTGAAATAGAAATACAAGACATCTCACCATAGTGGAGACGGCTAATTAGGTGACCTGTGTGCCTGCTGAGTCTCTGGTCCAGATGTTAACTGATGGTTCTTTGAACCAGGTCTTATGGTTCCTTGTCCTCAAACCAGACTTGGACTGGACAGTCCATCAAATAAGGGGCACCTTCAGATCTCCAAAAACAAAGAATTGTGCCGTAGGATCCTTTGGCACCCTAGTCTTGGACATATTCAAAACTGAATTGGGGAAACACAACAAACTGGGTTTAACAGATTTTTGTCGTGGTTCAATTAATTTTAAAATATGCCATAGTAAAAGCAAAGTTATAAACACGTCAGAAAGCCACCCTTTCTTTTTGAGCAAAGGAATGTGTGCTTTTGGGATGCATTTCTGGTACATGGGTCATTTTAATATAAATGAGTCAATGGACCCATGGAATAGCATTGCTTTACTATATACAAAAAAAAGTAGAATAAGAAAAATTGAAAGGAACCATTACTTAAAGCCCCCCCCCCTTTGCAGGAACAGGAAATGACATGGGACAAGTAAGAAGCAATTCATTACTGATACTCCGCAAGTTGTGATCAATCTAGAAAATAAAACAAGTAGGATCTTCATAAAGGAAGCTTTTAATTAACACTGAAAAGGGCCTTTGTTGAATAGAAGTTACTTGTGAGTAAACATTATAGAAGGATTATGGTCATTAGGGAGGGCAATGCCCAATAAAATAACTCAGTATTAAGTGCTGTGAAGAACGTCTATTTTAAATACATTCCCAGATAATGATAGAAAAGCAATGCCTCCAAAGGTCCAGTGTGGAAGTAATCTATGCATCTGGCCACTTCACTCAACACACTAAGGGGCAATTGTAATAGTCTGTTGAATGAGTGGAGACAGAGGCCTCTATTTGAAGAGCTGGCAGAAGACAGCCCTCTATTTGATGGTGCCTTCTGTTTGAAGGGCTGCCAGTACATGTCTGCTTTAAAGCCAAAGAGCCATCAGGAGGGAGAGCAGGGAGGGGCCTTGAAGTTGCCCATCCAAAGTCAGCACCTGGACAGCAGACTGAGCAGGCACACAGGTCACCTGGTCAGTCTTCTCCACTAGGGTGAGCTGACCTGGATTTCCATTTTAATTTTTTTTTCTAAATTTGTAACTATACATCTCAAAACATATGCAAATATTATGCAAATGTGTACCCTCTTTTGGCATGCTGCATTCCTTCTTCTTTGGTGATGGATAAATGGCCGCCTTACAAGTGATGCTTTGTCTCGTCTACCTGTCCAGTCACTATTTTGTTTTACAACACATTACATTCCGATGGCTTGGGGGGGGGTGTGCCTTTTTATGAATCACTGGGGGAACATGAGAGAAATCTCACAGTCTCTTTTACAGCAGACACTGAAGTAGGGTGAGGGGGAGTTTTCCTCTAGTTTCTGTACAATGATGACTTTGTTTAATTGATGGGTGAAGGGAATCCTATAAACTCTACACCATTTATTAGGTGTTTTAAACTGTCTACTAAAATGGAGCCTGAGCTTGGTGGTTAGATGCTATCATAGCTATAGTAATCTTCAATAATTTTAGCAGCTAAGAAACCCTGGCCTCAATTTGAATTTACTTTGATGGACAGCAAAAGAAGTATTCTAACAATATGCACCTTGAAGTTGTCCCTTAGTGTCCTCAGCAGTAGCAAAATTTGCCCCATTTAGCTGCAGCTACAAATTCTTATTCAGAATGGATACATTTAGGGATGGATCTTGGAAGACTGAAACACAGAATAGTTGAAATCTTCGCTTTTTTGTGGGTGGTATTAGTCCATGTCCAGTATTGGCTTTTGTTTTGCACCACTTTCCCTCCTGTGATTGCACATTTTAAAAATGCTGCCTCCTAAAATAGCTGGAAGCCTCTGTCCAGTCAAGAAAATAGTTCTCTGTCCTAGTGATGTAGAAGTTCAATATATAAAATATTATTTGTGCATATTCTAGTATGATAATGATATTGCTGTGAACCCCTCAATTCTGAATAGACCAGGGCAGTGTCATCTGCTCTTTTTACATGGTCATGTGCATGACATCACTTACTTCAAAACGTGGCAAAGTAGCCCTGCTGTATTTGGGGACCTCCTGCTCATTCTATTGAATACTGCCCAGGACTTCTGCCTGCAAATCCTGCCCTGTTACCATCACTATTGCTGTTTCTCCTGTCTCAAATAGGGATGTTGCAGCAGTTTGAGCAGTGGGTGGAGTCCTTTGGTCTCCACCCCCTGCTCAGCATTGTGGACTCTGCTTGCCAAGCCTCCCACCACTTACTGGACCGGTCTGCAAGTGCTGATGTGGTCCGTGAGCGCCCGGCAGCACCCCATCCTCCTAGCGAGCCGCCATTTTACACAACAATAACGGCTCGGGGGTTTCCAGAAATTAATGTTGCATAAATGGTGGCTGTAAAGGGGCCATTTGCGCAACATTGCAGGTGTGAATGTATGGATATACAGATTTTGTTAAATCCATTCCATTTGTGTTCCACGGATTGTCAGATACCTTCTTTCATTACGTCTCATGCTCATTGATGGAATAAAATTCTGCTAGCATTGTTTTCACTGATGGTAGGCCCCTTAGTAGATTGCTCCAGGCTGGGTTGGAAGTGGCCTTGGGTCTATCCCCTCCATTCCCCTGGAGTGAACCCATGATTGGGTCCATCAAATGGAACTAGCATAGTTAATTTCCCTTCAGTGGAGATCAGCCAGGCCTCTTTGCAGAAAACCTGTCCCCCATCTCCCACTCAGTGTTGGTTCCAGGTTTTTGAGGGCCCTTGGGAAAGACTTTCAATAGGCCTCCTCACTCAATGAGACTGCCTTCTCACCACCCTCTCCAACTCCAAGAAGCTCTTATAAATGGACCCCTGGGCAAGCATCCAACCATGCCTTCCTTTGACACAGGCCAGCTCCCACCATAGCCAGCATGGGTCAGTAGGTTTGGGCAGGTCATGTTGCTTTCCCCGCCCCCATTTAGTGTTGTTCTGCCCCTCATTAAAAAAAAAGAACGAAAAAGAAAGCGGGGGGGGGGGGGATATGAAATTGTTTTTTTCCAAGGCTCTGCAGATAGCCTTGAGGTCTCTGCTAGTTTTCTGCTTTTACAACCACCAATATCAATTTCAGCTTTCTCTCTCTCTCTCTCTCTCTCTCTCCCTAGGGATTGTGTGAAAAAAGCCAAAACAACAAGAGGATTCAATCAGCTGCTCAGAACAGACAGTGGGAAGCAGCAAAAATTAACAACCCACTGCTGCTGTCAAACCCTAGAAGCAAACAAGCTGGGAATTTTTCCCCCCATCCTATGTTCTCTTTCAGTTAAGACACCCGAAGTATTTCTTGTTACAAAAGCAGGTAAAACATTTTCAGACAGGAGAATCATTTTTAAGTTGGCAGTGTCCCTTTAATATTTCATTTTTATTTCCTGTTGTAAATGACAAATTGTTCTGTGTTTTATATCGTATTCCTCCAGGCAAACTGGTCATGGGATGCACTTTTTGTCTTTTTGTCCTCCCCCCCCCCCAGCTTTCCTCCTTTTTGGTTTTACTTGGAGAAATGCCATAAAATAGAACAATAAAGAACTTAAAATTCTCAAACAGACACTATACTAATGAGCACCTTTGAGATGCCAATAAATACAGGCAAAAGAGAGAAGAGGAAAAAAAGAGAGCGAGAGAAGGATCCAGGGTTCTGTATAATTTGTGCTAACAAAAATTAATTGAAATTGTTGGCAGAGGATCTGGGTTACGCAGAAGAGCTGCTGGATTCTGTCATCTGTTTAATAGGATGCACACGAAAACAAATGCTGATGTATTTCCTTGTTTTATACCGTATTCTGCTTCTGCTAGTCATGGGAAAAAAATGTATGCAAAGCACTAAGGCTCTGCCATGTGATTCGACATGTCCAGGCAGCTAGCAAAGGTCTTCATGTGATGAAGGAGTGGACGGGGTGGGGGTTTCTTGCCTTGCACACCTAAATCACCATGTGATGGTGGCAGTCCATGCTGAGGCCCATATGCATGACAACCTGATTTGCCTGATTTGTGTTCTCCCCCAACGCTGCGGGAGAATGGCATTAACCAGGCAGTGATGCATACAAGCTTCCAGGTAGAACCCGTGGCAGCTCCAGGTTTGGAGAAGATGCTCTCAGTGATGGGAATCATTTGGTGTTGTTACCTCCTGTTAAAAAAGCAGAAAGAAAAACAAAAGGCAAAACAGAATGTGCATTTACCAGTCCCACATGCACGCACAAGAATATATTAGTAAAAAAAGAGAAAGAAGGGGGGGAAAACACAGAAAAACACCAGATCACACTCTCCCTTTAATGAAGGAAAGAAAACAATTTTACTCACAAGTATTCTTGCATGTACAAATGCAGGCACAAGGTAGGGTTTAAAGAGTGTTTGTTCAATCCATTTCTTTGTGTTCCTCTATGCAGGCAGGAGCAAAAGAGCAAGCCATGTGCTCCCAGAAATGGAGGAAGACAGAGAGAGGGGAAAGGAAGGGGAGGAGCAGGAAACCACCTGTAGACTAAGGCTAGATATGCCCCAAATTCCTATGCGCTGTCTGCAACCCTTACCTGTCACTTACAGACAAGGTTGCAATATTCCCAACACTTGCTGGGTAAGCGGGCATGACAGCCACAAGAAACTCCAGGGGGTTCCACTGTAGTGGGCCCTTTCACAGTGGTGGGGCCTTAGTATCTTTCCAAGGATGATGACCTCTGATACCCACCCCATGCGGAGTGTCTGTGTCTTCCTCTGTGTGGTGGGGGTGGAGTGTGAGGATGCCCTCACTCACTCCTCCAACTCCCAAAGAGTTTTGCCACTCGGGGTTCAGTGCCTGAGTCAGCTGTAGGCTTTGTTCTCTTGGGGAGAATGTGGACAAGGTGTGTTACTGGCTCTGCAGAACTCATAACTTGAGGTTTCACACTCCAGCCTGAACCAATAAAAATAACAATGCATTATTGGGAATGAAGCCATGACTCACATCTCAATGATCTCTTCCCAAACATCGCAAGCCCATTTCAGCACTGTAGTAGGTGCCCTGCAGAATCCACGCTATCTTTAATGTAATAATAGTAACACAGCTCACCTTCTCTTTGTTCAAAGGTATTTTAATGGTTTCCTGAAATGAACAGAACACAGTTGAGAGGATCGTTGTCCCGGAACAATGGATAAAATACTTGCTACATTGCTTTCAGTAGCACACGATCGCTCAGCGTGTTCTTGCAGAGGGCCGAATGCCTGCTTTTGGGTTGCTGCAGGTGTGGTCGGAGGTACTTCTTATCAGTTGTAACTGATTTGCTAACCACTTCCCTGAAAAGCAGTGGGTGCTCGCAGCCATTCGCCTGTGCTTCTGTAACCTCGAAGAATTGGGCCACTGGCAACTAGGGATGTTAGAGAAATCCACAATGGAGTCAAATGAGTTAGGAGTTCTATGAATCCAACCTGCAGATTCTTCAAAGGATCAACTTTTTCCAAGCCACGTGGATTCCACATACATGGTTTTTTTCACTTTTTTGGGAGGGGGAATTGAGCTAAGTTTGGGTGACCCTAGGGAAAGGAGTAAGATCCTATCTTTAACAGTTGTATAGAAAGGGGAATTTCAGCAGGTGTCATTTGTATGCACCTGGTGAAATCATCACAACAGTTAAAGATGCAGAAGCCTTGCCCTCTTTTGTATCTGGTCACTCTAGTATAGCTCCTGCAGCTTTAATTGCTGTGATGAAGATGGAATTTCATCAGGGGCTGCGTGCATACAAATGACACCTGCTGAAATTCCCTTTTCTATGCAACCGTTAAAGAAAAAGGAGCCCTGTCCTCCTTTCCACATGGTCACCCTAGCTAATTCACATTAGCTAATGCACATTAGTGCAAGTGCATATTAGCACAAGTAGAACACCATTCTAGTAAAAAAAAAATCTGATCCCATCAATGAGTGGATGACAAAGTGAAAGACACCTAACAATCTGTGAAACACAGATGGAATGGATATAACAAAATCCATACATGCATACTGGCAATGTGCTTCAAGTGGAGTTGCCATTCAAGGTGTTTCAAAAGTTGCAGATGGTGCAGGATCCTGTACCCCCTCTTTCTCGCTGGTCCAGGGAAGCAAGAGCACATTCAGCTGGTTGTGTGACTGTTACACTGGCTTCATCATTCCACTTAAAATGCTGCTGCTGTTGACTAGGATAGCCAGGAATCTTACTTTACAAAGGACAGTCCTCTATTTGAAGGGCAGTTAGAAGACAGACCTCTATTTAAAGGCATCCTTTGTTCAAAGGGCTGCCCAGGTCAAGTTCAGCTGAAAGTTAAAAAACCATGAGAAGGGAGAGGGCTTGAAGTTGTCCATCAATTGTAAGCACCTGAGCAGCAGATGGAGCACACACATGGGTCACCTAGGGGTCATTGTCCTCCTCACTAGGGTAAGATATATTGTACTTCCATGTACTGTTCACCGGGAAGTTGTCCTATTCCAAGCAATCTCCACAATGCGAACTGGAAAAGCAGGGTAAGAGCTCAGGAAATGAGGCTGAATCATGGACAATTATGAATCTGTCATGACCTCAAGCCCTCAGGTCTTCCAATGTGCAGTGGAGGATTCTGATGAAGATGAGGCACAGGCTACTTCCTTGGAAATAAGACAGTCAGTGCCTTATTCAGGGCCCTGCTAGCCTTACTCACAGCCCTCCCATTATTTCTGGTTCAGAGGATGAGTTATCAGCAGAACCTCCATCTCCCTAGCCTCACAGAAATATCAGACTGCAGAATCAGGTGAGGGCCCTCTAACAATTCTATCAACTCCTCTAGGATAGGCAGAGCTTACCACCACACTACTAGTCTTGTCAGCATATATAAGGGTTCAATTGGCTCTAGGCACCTGCTGAGGCAACATTCTCCTAGTAGGAGAAGGTTCCAGCCAGCAGGACCCGCTTGGTGCTGTCCAGGGTCCTACTTCCTTCTCTCTGTGACCTGCATTTCCACCTTGATCCACATCCCCACCTTGAACTTACTACCAGCTTCCTCTGCGAACTTCAAGGGACCCCAGAACAGGACAAAATGGATCTGGGGAAAATTCAGTCTGGGTATACAGGTACCTAAGAGCAGCTGGCTAGGATGTTGTTCCACCAAAGGTCTGAGGCCAACTGAAGATTGACATAGGTTGTAGGCAGATCAGGGTGTTGAGCTCCACCCTCTCTGCAAAGCCATACTCAATTCTTCAAGTGTTGGCTACTGCAATGCTAAGAGGACTACTGGTTGGCCATTGGAGGTGGAATCAGAGAAGGGCAAGCAACTTCTTCAGACAGCAGAGGTGCCAGCAGTGCTGCTCTCTGAGATTCTTCCCCTTCGGTGGTCTTGAGCTGAGATGGTATTCATTTGGGGGTACCTCCAGTGTATGAAACTTGCATATAAAATAGCCTTTCAGCTTTACTGGAAAGAAATGTTCCATATTGTAAGTATTCATTTGTATTCTGAGAGGGATATTTCATTTCATTTCCTCTATTTCTATACCGCCCTATAGCCGAACCTCTTTGGGCAGTTCACAAAAATTAAAAACCATTAAAATACATTATATAAAGTATAAAAGCCATCCACATAAGGACATAAAACAGATAGCACACACAACAACTATATCTAAAACAATTTTAAACCATCAGCCAAAGACAATCCAGGACCTGATGACAAATACTCATTATATGCTGCCAAATGCCTGAGAGAAGAGGGCAGCTTTAACCAGGCACTGGATAAAGAAGTGGAGCTGCAGGCTCAACACCCATTCTCACATGCAGTTCCTCATCCTATGAAGCCACACATGTAATTCCTCCTATTTCCCCCTTCACTTTTTTCCTGACTGCACAAGGGTGGGCAGAAGGTAGATCTCCAAATGTTTGGGACTTCAATTCCCAGAAACCCCTGCCAGCATGGCCAGTGGTGAGAAATGCTGGGAGTTGATGTCCAAAACATCTGGACATCTATGTTCAGCCACCCCTGCCTTAACCCCTAGCTTACTAAATTCCGTTAACATTAGGGATTTGCATCGGATCGGGTCCGATCCACGATCCGACCGAAATCAGATAAAATTATCTGATTCTGATCCTGGCTTCTGGATCATCCAATCTGATCCAAAAGGACCCAATCTGGCTCGGATAAGATCGGAAGACCAGACCTCCTCCCCCCCCTCGTGCTCCTTACCTGCCGGGGCCGTCCACTGCCCCCTTCTACTGAGAAACAGGCTTCGTGGCCTGCCTCTCAGTAGCGCACCGGGTGATGACATCAAAGTGTTGCTCCGTACATCAGGTAAGTGTTGCTCTGATGTCAGGTAAGTGTTGCTCTGTACATCAAAGAGGGCACATTGTCGAGTAGACTAGAGCACCTAAACGGGGCAGACTCTTCCACAGAAGTGTTGTGAGTGCCAATACAGGGCCCCAAAACTAATTTAGTGTTAGGAATGTGCTATCGTCCCCCAGACGAAAATGCTCAGGGTGACCTTGAGATGGAAAATGAAATCAGGGAGGCCTCCAAATGAGGAAGTGTTGTAATAATGGGTGACTACAATTATGCTCACATTGACTGGATAAATGCATATTCCAGTCATGACAAAGAGGTTAAATTTCTTGATGTCCTAAATGACCGTGCCCTGGAACAGTTGGTCATGGAACCGACCAGAGGGGAAGCAACCCTGGACTTAATCCTAAATGGTGTTGCCCAGGACCTAATACAAGCTGTAAATATTGTTGAGCCAATCGGTAACAGTGACCACAGTGCTATCAGATTCAATATATACTTAAGTGGGAAACTGCCCAGGAAGTCCAACACAGTCACATTTGACTTAAAAAAAGGAAACTTCTCTAAAATGAGGGAACTGGTGAAGAGAGTTGAAAAGGGGAATCTAGAGGGATAAAACCTGGCAAAATGCATGGAGCTTACTCAAAAGCACAATAATAGAAGCTCAACTAAAATGTATTCCACAGGTTAGGAAATGTAGCACCAAGTCCAAGAGGTCACCAGCATAGTTAACAAGCAGTTTCAAAGAACCTATTATAGAAAAGAGAGCTTCCTGCAGAAAATTGAAGTCTTGCCCAAGTGAGAAAAATAAAAGGGAGCATAAGCTTCCTCAAAGGTGATGCAAGCAGACAATGAGACACAAAAAAGCATTTTGAAGAGCACATCACTAATAATATCAAGGCCAACAATATATCAGAAGTAGGAAATATATATCAGAAGCAGGAAACTAGCAAGGGAAGCAGTTGGACCGTTAGATGACAACGGAGTTCAGGGAGTACTAAAGGAGGACAGGGAGATCGCAGAGAAGCTGAATGAATTCATTGCATCCTTGTTCACTGCAGAAGATACAGGACAGATGCCTGTACCTGCACAGATGTTTTCAGGAAGGGAGTCTGAGGAACTGAGGCAAATAGTGGTGACAAAAGATGAAGTTCTCAATCTTACTGACAAATTGCAAGCAAATAAATCACCAGACCTGGATGGTATCCATCCTAGAGTTCTGAAAGAACTCAAATATGAAATTGCAGTTCTCTAACCAAAATATGCAACATGTCCCTAAGCTGAGCCTCTGTACCAGAGGACTGGAAGATGGCCAATGTAACACCAATTTTTAAAAAGGGATCCAGTGGGGATCCAGGAAATTATAGGCTGGTTAGCTTGACATCTGTTCCAGGTAAATTGGTTGAAAGCATTATTAAAGACAAAATTAGTAAGCATATAGAAGGGCATGTCCTACTTGAAAAGAATCAACATGGCTTCCGCAAAGGCAAGTCTGTCTCACTAATCTTCTAGAATTCTTTGAGAGTGTCAACAAACATGTAGACAGGGGAGATCTGGTGGACATTGTTAACTTGGACTTCCATAAGGTTTTTGACAAAGTCTCTCACCAAAGACTCCTGAACAAACTTAGCAGTTATGGAATAAGAGGAGTGATCCTCTGATGGATCAGTAACTGGTTAAAGAGCAGAAAACAGAGAGTAGGAATAAATGGTAAATTCTCCCAATGGAGGGAAGTAAATAGTGGGGTCCCACAGGGATTGGTATTGGGACCAGTTCTTTTCAACTTGTTCATAAGTGATCTGGAATTCGGAGAGAGCGGTGAAGTGGTCAAATCTGCCGATAACATCAAATTATTTAAGTTTGTTAAAACGCAATGGGACTGTGAAGAGCTCTAAAGGGATCTCTCCAAGCTATGAGAATGGGCATCCAAATGGCAGATGTAGTTCAGTGTAAGCAAGTGTAAAGTGATGCAACTTCAAATACAACCTGATGGGATCTGAGCTAGTGGTGACTGAACAAGAAAGAGATCTTGGGGTTGTGGTGAACAGCTCAATGAAAATGTCAACCCAATGTGTGGCCGCTGTAAAGAAGGCAAACTCCATGTTAGGCATTATAAAAAAAGGAATTGAGAATAAAACTCCCATTATCATACTGCCCGTATACAAATCTATGGTGCGATCAGACTTAGAATACTGTGCACAGTTCTGGTTACCACACCTAAAAACAGATATTATAGAGCAGGAAAAAGTGCAGAAAAGGGCAACTAAAATGATTACGGGGCTGGAACATCTCTCCTATGAGGGAATGTTACAACAGCTGGGATTGCTTAGCTTAGAAAAAAGGAGGCTAAGGGGAGACCTGATAGAGGTTTAGAAAATTATGCATGGTGTGGAGAATGTGGATAGGGAGACATTTTTCTCCCTCTCTCAAAATACCAGAACCCAGGGTCGTCCCATCAAGCTGATTGGTGAAAGATTCAGAACAAATAAAAGGAAGGACTTCTTCACACAGCACATAGTTAAATGATGGAATTCACTACCACAAGACGTAGTGATGGCCGCCAATTTGGATGGCTTTTAAAGGGGGATGGATAAATTCTTCGAGGAGAAGGGCTATCATTGGTTATGTGCTACCTCCAGTATCCGAGGCAGTAAGCTTGTTGGGAAACATGGGTGGGAGGTGCTGTTGCACCATGTCCTTGCTGGTCCCTGGTCAACAGCTGGTTGGCCACTGTGTGAACAGAGTGCTGGACTAGATGGGCCCTCGGTCTGATCCAGCATGACACTTCTTATGTTCTTATGTCCATCTAGTCCAGCACTGTGTGTTGCATGAGCATGACTGCTTGGAGGATCAGGGCATCTCTATTTTCTCAGAAGCAACGTAAGTGGTGGAACTATGTGTGATCAATGTACTGTATAATCCAATCATAAATGTTTGTATTTTCCAATTACAGTTTTTCCCCTCAGGGAGAATTCTGGACCCCCTCAATATAATTTAAATTGACTTTTTCCTACTACTTTTTTACTCCTCACACTGGCTTTCTTCTATGGCCATTTGCATGCATATGCTTTAAGCCAGGGATGGGAAACATGTGGCCCTCCAGATGTTGTTGGATTGCAGCTCCCACCATCTCTTCCCATTGGTATGGAAGTTGCAGTCTAACAACATCTGGGGGACCACACTTTCCCCATCCCGGCTTTAAGCACATATTAATTTCACTGGTAAATTTAAGTAAACAAGGCCAGTGTCAGGGGGTAGCATTTTCAAACACCAGTAGGGGATCCAGTGCCAACCAGCAATTGACAAATCTGTCTCTTTCACTTTCTAGAATGTTCTTAATTTTCGAAGGACAAGTTCATTCCATCTCATTTCTGCAAGTTTGCAACTTTTTTTTAAGGTTTGTGCAAAATGTCATATGCATTTTTATATGCTCCAAACCTCTCGTCTCCATCCCTTATATATGCGATGTTTGCAATTTCCCCTAAAGTATGCCTTTTTGTACACAATTTTTCCTAGTGCATGCATTGATGTAAGCATTTCCTGTTTTTTTGTTTTTAACTGGGGAAGTGCATTGCAAAATGTGGAGAAGTGCAGAAACCGACGGGAAACTGTGATCTGGTTTCCATATTAGTTCCAGTAGTGTGAATTAGGTCAGTTCATGGTAAAATAAGACCACATTTTTCTACCACCAATCCCTAGACCCCCCTGGCTTTTCTGCCGCTCCTCTTCCTGGCTGTGGCTGGCTGTTCCCCTGACCTCTCTGAGTGAGTGAGCAGTGACAGGAACAAGGCAGAAGAAGAGCAGCAGATTCTGGTTGCTTAATTGGCCCCCCACCCAGCTATTATCCAGCTATGTCAATTTATCTTAATAAATCTACAGGCAGCAGAGTGATAGCCAGCTATGAATCTGGGTTATGAATGAACAAGAATCAAAGAAAAATAACCGCTGTAGGATTTTTGTTGCTGCTTCTTTAAAGTTTAAACCCATTGTCAGCACTAGCTTAAGACGCTTGTTGGCGTCAGTATATTCAGATAAATCCTCCACTGCCATTAGCTCAGCGGCTAAGATGTTATGGAATGTTTATGGACATTCCAACTGCTTAAGAGTTTTTAAAATTGTCAGTGCATAAGGCCTAGAGACAATGGGGCTGTGTGCTATTGATGGGAAGGGGTTTCAATAGAGTAAGCAACACTATTGCAGCTGCACTATTAGACTATGAGGAAAGCATATGAATGAGGAAGGGTTGAAGAAGGGCCAAGCACCATTTTTTTTTGTTGGGGGGGGGGCAATACAAACTTGTAACATGGGCCCTCTCCAACACTCATTCCAGAATCCCACCTCATACATACAATATCATAAATCATGAAAGAAGAGTTGCTATTTGAATTCTAAAATTACATTTTCTACATTTCTCAAATTACACCATGGCTCATCTAACATGCCCTAACCCACTCACCCCCCCCTTTTGCTATTTTTGTTTAATGTAACATACACCCTGAAGAAGAATGCTGCAAAGCTTGCTGACTATTTTGTAACTTTTTTTATCGGTCTTAATAAAGGTATAATTCTGTTGATGTTTTGATTTAAAAAAAAAAATCTCATAGACCAATAAGGATGCAAACATTTTATAAATAGTCCAGTTCACTTTAACACTTTATTTTTCATTGTAAAACCATAAAATCTCCCCAAAGTCAGTATCTCCTACCAGTTCACACTCAAAAAACAAAAGAGCTAGATGACTTAATCGTTCTTGACCCATGGTAGAACCCTACAGTTTTTGATGAGTGCTAGTTTGCTGAAATGTCTTTCAGTTTCTGCCACAGGCACTGTGCAAAATAATCTTTAGGCATATGCACATGTCAGTGAAACTTAGTATATGAACTAGACATTTACACACACATATTTTGGGCCTGCAAATCCTACCAATAGCACTGGCTCCAAATGTTCCAGGGATCAATATCCCTGAATGTTATGTTGCTTTGTCCCTCCCACCAACTGTTCCTCTCTCTGGCTTATACACAAGGTATTCTGGGACTGGTAGTTATTGACCAAGCATTTTGCACAGGGAAGCACAAATCTCTGCCTCTTAAACTACAAGTCCCAAACTGCATAAGCACGTGCTGTCTTTTTTTTAGGTATTCAGAAAATGAGTGTTTCTGCCCTAATACTGCTTCTGATAGTCTCCAGCAAAACTCACAATATATGAACAATAGCTATGTAGATACAGAGAAATAAATTTCCATAAATATCTTAAAATATAATCTACAATTTAGACTCAGTTATTTTCCTCATGGTAAGGGGGCTGCAGTATGGACCCCCTGGTAAACTATATTCCAACACCACATCTTGTTTGACTGTAATTCAAGCCTGAGAAGAAACATGAGGTCTTATGAGGCTTCTGGAATGGAAAGAATAGAATGGAAGCAATGTTGCAGCCACTGACTGCCATGGCAATGTGCTCTGCAACATCTGTGTGGAAGAAAGTTTATTTAGGATGTAATATTATGCACATTTAGACAGAAAAAAGTCCTACAACTCTAGTGTGACCATATGGAAAGGAGGCAGGGCTCCTGTATCCTTAACAGTTGTATAGAAAAGGGAATTTCAGCTGGTGCCATTTGTATGCATGCAGCAATTAGTGAAATCCCCTCTTTATCACAACCATTAAAGTTACAGGAGCCCTGCCCTCTTGACCAGATACAAAAGCTTCGGGGCACCTTGGGCCACTTCAGAGCAGCGTTGGGCCCTCCCTCCCGTTATCCCGGGAAAGACGGCAGTGAGTCCCTCTCCTGGCTCTCCCCACTTAACTGCAGCCTCATTGCCGGCCCTTGCACTGCTGGCATTGCCGGCTGTCCTCATTGCCGGCAGGTGGTGGCCACCATCATCATCGGCCACTGCATCGCTAGCACCGCTGGCTGCTCTCATCGCCACCGCCGCTGGCCATCATCATTGCATCACTCGCCATGACCAGGAAACACAGTGCTCAAATGAGAACCAGGCTGCGATTTCAAGATATCATGGGAGCTTACTAAACAGAGTTCCCGAGATAGCTTGCAATCGCGGCCTGGTTCTCATTTGTGTGTGGTATTTCCTGGTCACGGCGAATGATGCGGTGGGTGCCGGCGATGCGGCGACTGGTGATGATGGCTGCTGGCGGTGATGCGGCAGCCGGTGATGAGGCTGGCCAGCAGCATTGGCGATGCGGTGGCCAGCGATGGATCAACAGGTGAGTGGGGAGAGCCGGGACCTGCAAGGCCGAGTCACCTGGGGAGGGGTGAATCTCACCTCGGCCTTTGCACCGAGGCGAGGCAGGCAACCCCCAAAGCACCCCGTGTTGATTTGGGGCTGTGAAATGTTTCCCAAGGTGATTCGGGGCGTGCAAAGCCCTACAAGCCACTGATTCTAAGAAGGGAACTGAGACTCAAAGAATTTTCTAAGATGATCAATAACATGCTATGTATGTGACCTAATACCAAAGTGATGGCCAAGAATCGTCAAATATATATTATCAGTAATCTCATGTATCTCTTTATGGCTGACCAAAAATATTTAATGAATAGTTTACCTGTGATGGGAAAATGGCTGAGTAATATTTCTGCATAGGAAATTCCTTTGGAGCCATTCCAGCTGTGAATAAAATAGGCAGGGCTAGAATGAAGTAGTAGTTATGGATATCCTAAGTCAATGCCAGATGCAGAAGAGAAATCATAAATCATTACAGACTTGGCATTGGCAGTGGGGCAAATGAATGATTGATTGAGTTAAAAGATTAATAAGCTACCTTTTAGGGAAACCTTTCCCATGGTAGTGTACAAAATGTAAAACCACAGCATACAATAAAATAATCATAAAAACCAATAAAACAATAAAAAAGTCAAAACTAACATCTAAAAGCAGATAACACATATACACTACAGCACCCAATAAAATCCTGACTCAATTATAGGCCAAGATTAAAAATAAAACAAGAGTACATCTTTAGGGCCCATTTGAAGGCCCGGCAGACATCAGTTGGAACAGAATTCCATAAGTGGGGGGCTACTACCAAAAGGGCCCTTCCCCTTGTGCCCGCCAGCCTAATTGTTTTGACAGGCAGCCACACAAACAGGGCTTCTGACAGTGATCACAGAGTATGGGCAGGTTGGTACTGGTGATGATGTGCCTTTACTTGTCTTCTTTCTGTGTTGGTTGTGATTATATAATGAAGGGATGGGAAAGTCAATTTCAGAGATGCTCTCGGGAGCCACATTCCAGCAGTGGCAAAGGGGCCAGGGCCAAAATACAATAAATAAATAAAATAAATAAATAAATACCAGGATATTGTAGCTTAAAGCTCTTACTGCCAATAACAGAGGCTTAGGAGAGGCATTTTGACCTTTAGAATAGGAAAGAAATATATATAAAAATGCAGGGAAAACACAAAATGATTGGTGGTTGGTGGAAAGGGGGTGGAGACAGGAAACAGGGTGTTTGTGTTCATCTTGGGAATCCTAGCTGGATGGATTGGGACCCCACATGGGGAGGGCTGGTAGCAGTCAGCTTTGACCTTGTTTGTCAGGCTGCCATGTCTGCCTGCCTCCCTGCTAGCCAACCATTTCCCACTCAGGCCTCAGTTCCAGAGTCTGATTCCCACCTTCTGATTCCCACACTTCCAACTCTTTAGGTTGGGGTTGCAGAACTTCAGACCTGTGGACCAAATCTGCCCTATGTGGGTTCAAAAATCCTGCAGATGGCCACACCCTTTCCCCTGGCTCCACCCCTTTCCACCAACTGCCTATTTTTGGTGGATCCCTAGCCTTTGCACTTTTCCCATTTTAAAAGGCTGAAATGTCTTTCGTAAGGCTGAATTACTGGCAGTAAGAGCTTTAAGCTACAATATACTGGCGTTTCTGGTATATTTGATACTTTGGGCTCTTTTGCCTTTGGCCCTGCCCACCATGGGAGTGTAGTCCCCAAGATCTTCTCTGAAAGACAATTTGGCCCTTGGGCTGAAAGAGGTTGAGGGGCCGTCTACAGCCCTGTATATGGGGGTGGGAGAAACGTGCTCTAGGCTGTCTACAGCTCCTATATTCCAAAATTATTGGCGATTTTGAGTCCAAGGGGTCCAGGGAGGGGTTGCTAGCACTACCAATTCAAAGACATTGTGTAGCTATTCCATCTTTTCTTTTTAACCTTTTTTTTTTTTTTTTTTTGCAGAAAGAAAATAGATTGAAGAAGCAGTGGAGAATCTAGGGAGGGTTGAGAATTTTGTTTTTGCATACAAAATAATAATAATAAAAAAATTATTTCTTACCCGCCTCTCCATTTGGATCGAGGTGGGGAACAGCAGTAAATATTAGGGATGTGTATCGTATCGTTCCGATGTCTGATAACGAACCAATAAGGTTGTTATCAGACATCCGATTAACGATAATGATAGATTCCGACGGAGGCCCTATCTAATCAGATCCAATATCCATATGTCTGATAACTATCGGACATATCAAATTATTGGACCGCCATTTCTGGTGTTTTCCCCATAGGCTTGCATTGGGGGAAAGCTTTCTTTCCCCCAATGCAAGCCTATGGGGAAAAACACTGGGCCGGCACCCCCTCCCTCCCCCCACTCGCACTCCTTACTTGTTGCCACCGCCGCCAGTCCATCCTACTGCTAAACAGGCTTTCCAGCCTGTTCCTCAGTAGAGAGACGTGCTACTCAGCGCATTTTTCTACTGAGGAACAGGCCAGAAAGCCTGTTTAGCAATAGGATGGACCGGTGGCGGCAGCAGCAGTGGCAGGCAAGGAGCGCAAGTGGGGGGAGAAAGTGGGAGTGGGGAGAGGGAGGAAGTGCCGGCCTAGTGTTTTTCCCCATAGGCTTGCATTGGGGGAAAGCTTTCTTTCCCCCAATGCAAACCTATGGGGAAAACACCATAATCGGATTGGAACTTCCGATAATTATCGGATATCGGATCTGATCAAATCCGGGTACCCCCAATATGATCGGACCCTACATTTTTTTATATTGGAATTTCTGATAATGATACGATATGATAATTTTGGCCGTGCATATCCCTAGTAAATATAAAATATGATAAAATACATAAAACTGATTAAAAAGCATGGTACACATTAAAATAGCAATAAAACATCTTTAAAACATTCTAAAATTCCACTGGATATGCCTGCTGGAAGAGACTATTCTTTACAGCTTTCTTAAATTCTAAAAGACTGTTAAGTTGATGAGTCTCCTATGGCAGGCCATTCCACAATCTGGTAGCTGCAGAAGAGAAGGCCCTCTGGATAACGGTTGTCAGCCTAGTCTTGGCGACTGCAGTAAGTTCTTCCCAGAGGACCTGAGCGTGCGGGGCAGATTGTATGGGAGAAGGCGATTCCACAGGTAACCTGGACCCAAACCATGTAGGGCTTTAAAGGTAATAACCAACACTTTGTACTTCGCCCGGAAACTAATTGGCAGCCAGTGGAGCGATTTTAAAGCTGCCGTAATATGGTCACCCCTAGGTGTACCAGTGACCAACCTGACTGCCATATTTTGAACTAGTTGAAGTTTCTGGACTAAGCATAGAGGTAGCCCTATGTACAGCGCATTGCAGAAGTTGAGCCTTGAAGTTACTAGCGTGTGCACTACAGTCTTTAGGTCTTCCAACTCTAGGAAGGGGCGCAGCTGGCGTATCAGCCGAAGCTGATAGTAGACACTCCTGGCTGTCGCACCTATCTGGGCTGTCATTTGGAGCGATGGATCCAGGAGCACCCCTGAGCTGCGAACACAGCCTTTCAGGGGACACAGTCCCATTCAAAGCTCAAAAGGGGAGCACGGGCATGTGTCCACCAAAAAACATTAAGAAATTATCAAACACTTGCTCACGTTTGTCTCATTCCCGATTCCCAGTTCGATTTGTGCAACTATCCTAATTTGCACAAATTTCTCCAGTAGGCTGACTCAGCCACAATTTTGCCTATGGAGGAAATATGCGCAAATCCTCCATTCGATTGCTGCTCCATTTGCGCAATTTCCCCATGTGTGTGAAGTGAGCAGCAATTGCAAATGGGAATCGGGTACAACACAAGTGGCTAGACAACATTCGGAGAACCCTGGTAATCATTAACATCACTTGTTCACCCATCCCTAGAGGAATCACAGGCCTTGTTTGGAAGCACCCATATTCTTTTATCATGAAGGAATTCATCACACTTGCTGGGGTGTTAGTATGTTTGTTGCCGGAGTATGGGGAAAAAATAATGATGACAATAATAAAAATGGATAAAAGAAAAAAAATGAAATAAAATAAAATAAAATAAAATAAAATAAAATTGTCAACAATACAGGTGCTTTGGGTGGTAATGCTTTTTAAAAACAGACATTTTTCCCTTCCCTTTTCTTCACATGTACATACTAGAGAATAATTGTACTGTCCCATGGGCTAGACAAGACTTGTTTCCATCCTAATTCACAGTGATTCCTTACCATCTCCTGAAAAAAAAAATCTAGCATTCTATAGACCTGTCAAAAACACTTGAATAAATGAGTGTCTCAGAGGCATGTTCTCAAGTGCCTGAGAGTCATTAACTGCATTGCAAAACCCTCATGAGAATTTTCCAGCTCAAAATCTCCTTGCTCACCCTTAGCATAATGATGATGATGTAAAAAAAAAAAAAAACTAATTATATTTTATTTGCCCATCAAAAGAAAATATGACTTGCCCTGGGCAAGCAAGTGAGAGCAGCTTCTTACAAGCTTTCTTTGAGGGAAAGTTGCACGGTGTGTGAAGCTTTGCATAAACCACTTGACTGTTTTATCTCCACAGGGTTCATTTTCCAATAATAATAATAATAAAAAAGTCTGAACCACACTGGTAAAAACTCTTGATTAGTGGCAACAAACTAGACATGTCCACATGTCATGTATGAAATGCTGATGGTGTTGGGCCATTCATGCATTTCGTTCCTTGATATCCTTAATAATCCAGAAGCTGTTCAGCTTCAAAGCCGCTGGATTCTTATAGTTTTTTTTATCTTTATAGGTGTTTTGAACCAGAGACTCCATCAGACAGAGGACACCTTTAAATAGAGGACTGTCATCTGGCAGCTCTTTAAACAGAAGATGGATGGGATAGGGTGGTCACATGCCCACCTTTACAGAGGGCAGTCCTTTATTTGCAGGGGCTGTTTTTTCCAAAGCATGTTTAAAGATCAAAAACTATCAGAAGAGAGGATGTAGCATTGGCCTTGAAGTTCCCCATCAACACCTGGACAACAGCAAGTGAGTAAGGCACACAGATCAACTGGCCACAGCCTTCTCCCCTATGGTGAGATGTATTGTGTTTGTATTTAAATTATTGTAATTATTTCTAAACTTGCACCTCTACATACAAGTTGGCATATGCAAACATTTCATTTCATTGATTATATTATTATATTATATTTCTATACTGCCCCAAGGCCAAAGCTCTCTTGGCAGTTCACAGAGATTAAAAACTATTAAAATACATTATATAAAGTATAAAAACTGTTTACATATGGACATAAAAACAGAGCACACACAACTGATAATATAGATCTAAACACAATTTAAAATAACCAGCCAAAGACAAACCAGGACATGGGTGTTGTTTTTTTAAAAAACTCTTATATGCTGCCAAATGCCTGAGAGAAGAGGGCAGTTTTAACTTGGCGCCGATAACAATGTTGGTGCCAGGCGGGCCTTGCTGGGGAAATCATTCAATAATGGGGGGTGGGGGCTGCCACCAAGGAGGCCCTCTTCTTTGTTGTAACCCTCCAAGCTATGGAAATCTATGTCCTCTTTTTCGGTGATGCCTAAAGGGCCACCCTAAAATGGTTGTAGGAGGAGGAGACAAGAGGATGCCCACTGACTCTCTTACAGGTGGAAGCATTAGAGGTTTTTTCTTTTCCTTTTTTAGAAAAGTAATTGCTGCTGCCACAGTAAGTGCCCTCCATATTCAAACAGGTGCCTGTAGGCTAGAGAAGGGCAGCAAATGAGCAATATTTGAGCTCACCAAGATTTTCCAAACATTAACTCGCCTTTCATACCATACTTGATTTACTTTCGCTGCTCATTTTCACAAACAGGAAAAGTGAGCAAAACGAACAGTAATCGAACATGAAAGTTGAGCAAAAATCTCCAAAGTTGAGCATATTCCCGAAGCTGCACAAGTTTTTTCCCCCCCATAGAACTAGCGCAAATCCTCCCCAATGTGAAAAACCAGTCTGCAAGTCCATGGAATCCATGTGACTCAGCAAAAGCTGGAGGGATCCACCAGTTCGATTCATAGACCACCGAATTCTTCGAATCTGTTGCGGATTCTGACATCCCTAATTAAATGCATTACTTAATTAAAGACAGATAATATTCAGTGCTTCACTATGATTCTCCCATTATCTCTTGACAGGATGTGCAGTGATATGCATATTTAGCTGGGAGGAAGTACCATTAAAAAGAAGGGAACTGACATCTAAGTAAACATCTATAGGAGTGCACTGTAAGGCTTCAATCGGATGCACACACACACTGAGTACCACTGAACAGAGAGGACCTACTTCTGAGCAAAGGTGCATCAGTATTGGCTAGGCTGACCATATGAAAAGGAGGACAGGGCTCCTGTAACTTTAAGAGTTGTAGAGAAAAGGGAATTTCAACCAATGTCATTTGTATGCAATTAGTTCCTGGTGAAATTCCCTCTTCATCACAACAGTTAAAGGTGCAGGCACTATACTAGAGTGACCATATACAAAAGAAGGCAGGGCCCCTGCACCTTTAACTGTTGTGATGAAGAGGGAATTTCCCCAGGAACTAATTGCATACAAATGGCACCAGCTGAAATTCCCTTTTCGCTACAACTCTTAAAGTTACATGAGCCCTGTCCTCCTTTTCATACGGTCAGCCTAGTATTGGCTGCACAATCTGTTCAGAACATTAGCTATTCGTAACTGAAATGTGTTGATGCTTTACTTGGAGGTCTCGCTTGCTATGTCCCCCTCCCCACTTCCTCCCCAGCTACCTGAAGTGCCATGCAGTGGGTGGCTCTGTGAAGCAGGGCCTTCTCAGTGGGGGTGCCTTGATTCTGCAAATCCTTCACAGCTTGGTTCAGACAACAATCGAAACCACTGATGTTTGATTTGGGATAACTGGGCATTCATTATTGCCCTTCGTTAATTGTGTGGTTTTCTTACTGCTTCTGCTGTTCACGGAAGTTTTTACTTCAGTTATTACAGTGGTTTAATTATGCTTTACATGTGGCTTTTATACTGCTGTCAAGCCACTTTGTAGATCATGACAGATGGAGGGGGAAGGTATAAATATTTTAAAAGAAATACGTGTCGGATTCCTATAAGATTCCTGCCTGTAGCAAGTAGCGAAGTCTTGCACGCAAACTGTTTTTATGAATGGCCAGTGGCAACAACAAAATTATCACTGTTTGCATTTTTTTTTGTATTTCATTTCCCGCTGACCTATCATCCCTCACCCATGTGCATATATACCTGTAACTCAGGATAACCCTTCATGCATATGCCATAATAAATGTGTTAGTCTTCAAGGTGCCACAAGATTCCTCGTTATTGCTTTTGCTGCAACAGCATAACACGGGTACTCCCTCAGGAAATTGCTTTAAATAAGAACATCCTGCCGAAAGCACTGTGGGTCATCTTCCTTTGCTTTCTCTTGATTTGTGCCATTTTTCTTCTGATCTGGCTACTGTAAGCACAGCAGATTGCCACAGTAGCCATGTCTGTACTTTTTCTCCGCCCCTCCTCCTCCTCCTCTGATTGATAACTAGATTTTCATTAAGATGAAACAACTCTTCCTGTTTATTTCAGAGGGGAATTCTGCTGGAAGGCAGTGGTGCCTCAGGCTGGACTTTTACAACATTAGCCTTTGAAACATTATGAGATTCCCATGCCCCTGTTTAACAAATAGATTACCTCTGACAGCTGATCTCTGCAGGGAGAAAAAAGTTATAAAGGGTTTGGGGACTTGTGAGACCTTCAAGGATCACACCTTAGGCCCTCAGAAGTTTTCCAGCTAATCTGCTTCTGCTATCTAGTTCGGTGATTTTTTGTTTTTAATAAGCTTTCATCACTTCTGTGAAATTTTCCCCTTGGAGTGGGAGCGGCTCCTGAGGTTAGACGGAAGGAATTGTCTTTTGCTTCTTATGAAAACATAAATCGAGGGAGTTGGTGACTGTGTGTATATGTGTGTGTGTGTGTGTGTGTGTGTGTGTGCAAGAGACAGAATGGGGCAGGGGGGTCTTCTGACAATCTTTATGATCGGTTGTTCAGCGTCAACCAAGCTTGTCATGACTTCATGATTTCTGCCTCCATGGCCACATGCTGGCAGTGCTTGTAGTGGGCGTTCATCCATCTTAATTCTTGCTTGTTTCGTCTTGCTTCTTATAAGTGGTGTTTCTCACAGCAGCTCGGGGGGCTGGGGGTTTCTGTAGCCACCTTTCAGCTTTCCAAGGAGTGCTCCGGAGAATAAACCCTCAGGCGATATCATCTACACTTGCAGAAGAATTAGGTGTTGGAAAGTTGAAGTGATAGAAAGGATTGCACCACTTCAAAACGAGGGTGTGTGTGTGTCTGTGAGGGGGCCATCTTTTTTTTTTTTAACATGCATCCTCAGGTTAAATGACAAACAAACAAAAAAACTCCCTGTAAATAAGAAAAATGAGCACATCAGTGCATTTTGAACATTAGGGGAGACATTAAAAATGGAAGCCCTCCTTCCCACCTGCAGTCTGAAAAGGTGCAGTCTGTTATACCACCGCACATTATACTACTGTATGTGGGTTGGCCAAGCATGAATCCAAGTTTGTGTCAGAATAAAAGGGTCAAGTTTTGGTTGGGGATCCTCTGACAATGTCCCCTGCTCACTGGCTAGCATGGAGTCCTCTTGCATGCAGTGGGAGGCTGCGCTCAAGACTAAACAGCACAGCAGTATCCCAAAGCAAACAGAACCATGATGGACAAGGCTAACCAAAAGAGAGAGCTAGATGTCAGGGAGGTATGGCTCTGTTGCCATGGAGATGGACACACTTCCTCCCTGGACAGGAAGACTGGATGGGTGAGGGGGTAGGGCTTCTGTCAAGCCAACTGTCCATAGGCCAGCTAAGCACCTGCTATGAAGCATCAGCCCAAGCTCTACAAAAGTCCAGAGATATGGTGACCAGATGGAAAGGAGGACAGGGCTCCTGTATCTTTAACCATTGTATAGAAAAGTTTATATGCATGCAGCACCTGATGAAATTCCCTCTTCATCACAACAGTTAAAGCTGCAGGAGCCCTGCCCTCTTTTGTATCTGATCACTCTAGCTAAAGAGGGCAGGGCTCCTGCAGCTTTAACTGTATTGATGAAGAGGGAATTTCACCAGGTGCTGCATGCATGCAAATGACACCTGCTGAAATTCCCTTTTCTATACAATGGTTAAAGATACAGGAGCCCTGTCCTCCTTTCCATATGGTCACCCTACCCAGAGAGACCAGGAAAAAGTCAAGGCTAGAGTATGGGGAGTAAGAAGAATGACTCAGAAAGAAACTCTCCCCACCCCCTTCACTCAGGAAGCACCGAAGTGGAGGATGAAATTGAAAGTTCAAGTAGAGAATATGGATCTGGTAGGCTAAAGGAAGTAGTGTGTGGAGATCACATAACTGACAAGGATATTCATAACAGGAATATGCCTCTGCAAGGCTACATGGTGGACAGGTGGGCTTGCACAAGTGCACATTTACACAAGTTCCCTGATTTTTTTAAAAAATAAAAAAATGACACTATTTGCACAAATTTAAAGACCTGAATGGGAAAAATAATCTATTTGTGCAAATTTCTGCCACCATAAAAACAAACCAACTAACAAACCCAAATCCATATATTGGATTGAATCACTATGGATCAATTCAACACCAGTAGGGGAGGGGTGGATGGTACAAAATCCATCACAGCTGAAGCAGGAAAATCCGTCAAGATTTCACCCCGAAACAGAATTCTCGTACATCCCTGCCTGACGTCAACATTCCAACTGTTTCCCTGGTATGTGGGGAACTCAGAACAGTAGGTCTGCTATTTTTCATGAAAGCTCTGTAGCCACAATTGGGTAACTAAGAAACAAGAGGGAACTTCAAGCTCACGGGAGCACTGAGGTTTGCATAAGTGGAAACTCCCCCCCCTTAAACAAGGAAAACAAAACGAAAACAAAAGAGGCAATGCTCTTCCCCACCCCAAAACAACAGCCCAATGAGCAGTAAGCATGCTCAGTACCCATGGAGTGCAGCATGACAGCTGGAAAACAAAAATGGAATGGGGTGGGGAGAACAGAACACACTTTTTGGAGTGAATGGTCGACTGAACAGGAACATTGCTCTAAGGAGGGAGGATCCGCTGCAACATTTTGTTGTAGCCCTAACTAGGGGTGTGCATGGACCCCCTGGATCGGATCGGGACCCGGATCGGGACCTCCAATTTTGTCCCGGATCAGATCGGACAAAATTGGAGGCCCCCCGGACCGGATCGGGTCTGATCCCGATCCAAAAATCGGACATCCGATTTTTGGATCGGCCACCATTTTTGTTTTCCCCATAGACTTGCATTGGGGGAAAGAAAGCTTTCCCCCAATGCAAGTCTATGAGGAAAAAATGGTGGTGGGTGGGTGAGGGGGGGCCTAGCTCCCTCTTCCCCCCCCAGGCTGTCCGCTGTGGACGGCCCCGGGGGGGTAAGCCCCCTCCCCCTGCTTACCTCCGTGGCCATCCGCTCCCATCCGCCGCTGGCCGCTACTGCGAGCAGGCTTCGCGGCCTGCCCCTAGGTAGCGTGCCAGGTGATGTCACCACCTGGCGCGCTACCTAGGGTCAGGCCGCGATGCCTGCTCGCAGTAGCGGCCAGCGGCGGACGGGAGTGGATGGCCACGGAAGGTAAGCCCCCTGCCCCCATTGTCCGCTTCCATCCGCGGGTGTCCGCCGATCCTCCAATCCATCTGATCTGGATCAGGACCTTTCCAGATCAGATCGGATTGGATCGAACGATCCAGCGGTGAGATCGGAAATCGGATAATTGTATCCGATTTCCCCTGGATCGGATCCGGATCGTGGATCGGACCTGATCCAGTGCACACCCCTAGCCCTAACAAATAATGGCATGCCCTGCTCTCAATCTGATAGTAAGGACTGAGCTGTGCCAAGGACCAAGCAGCCTAAGACATTCTGCAGTCTGAAGTGGAGCAGCAAATGGTACCTCCCCCCCTCCCTCTGAGCAACAAACACATCAGAGTGCGTGGTACCCCCAAGGACCACAACATATTTTGGCAGTTGAGGCGGAAATTCCGCAAGTTTATCTCCCTGTCAGTAAAAATGCAACCATCATCAATTAAATAACTAAGAACTTGCTGCCCTTTCATGACTCCTGAAAACAGCTGTCTGACCAAGGACCAAATTGGCAGCAGAGACTTCCACCAGTCCCTAGCTCAGCTTTTCCCAACCTGGTGCCCTCCAGATGTGTTGGACGACAACTCCCAGCTGGCGGGAGGATGCTGGGAGTTGTTGGTCAACACATCTGGAGGGCACTGGGTTGTGGAAACCTGCCCTAGCCAGATAACCCAAGCCAGAGACATCTTAGGGCAGATACTCCAATCTAATTTATTTTTGGAATGGATGAACATGCAGGAAGAAGCTTGTTAAGGCATCTAAGAAGACATCTCCATCCATTCCCAGCCTGAGTTGTCAGTTTGCCTTTCCTGTTCATGGCCCTTTCAAAGGCCATGTCTGCAGCAGCAAGTTTTCCCTGAGTCGTCCCTGTGTGTCTAAATGGCGCACAGGGGATCCCAGGGACGACCCAGGGAAAACCTGGGATAGTGGAAAACATGGATAACCTGGTTTTTCCGCCATCCCGGGATGTGAAATGGGCATGGAGGGGGCGCATGGGCAGCGTGGGTTCCCTACTTTTTTCACTGCACTCCTGCTGCACTCCTCCTGCTTTTTTCACTGCACTCCTTTTTTCACTGCACTCCTGCTGCACTCCTCCTGCTTTTTTCACTGCACTCCTGCTGCACTCCTCCTGCTTTTTTCACTGCACTCCTTTTTTCACTGCACTCCTGCTGCACTCCTCCTGCTTTTTTCACTGCACTGCTTTTTTCACTGCACTCCTTTTTTCACTGCACTCCTGCAAGAAACTGGACACCAGCCAGGCTTTCAGCATGAGCTTGCTGGCGTGCGACTTCGAGCTGTGGAAAGCCAGACCGGCCTCATGTGAACCCAGGGGCTTTGGGCAAAGGCCTCTAAGAATATCAGCATCTCCGTTTCCTCGGCTAACAGTGAGGCTCCGAGAAGGCAGGCGGCTTGGCTGTAGATTTCATATAAACAGCTCTTGTCAGGGCTGGGCCTCTAAGTCCTCTCCCCAGCCCAGAGGAACCATGTGTCCATCTGCATTGCTGCCCCCTCTCTCTGACAGTCCAACGCACTAAGCTGCCACCTTCCAGGGAGCAATGACACGATATGTTAAACATGAGATCACATTCACATGATCTTTCATTTTTTCTTTAAAAAATAGGGGGCTACTGATCTGGATCAGGTCGGCTTCCAGATAAAGAGATTCTGGCAATGGACACCAGTGGGGCTGTGCGTCCATTCCGGGTATCAGTCAGAACCAGTCAGAACTCCCAAGGAGCCATCCAAGGAGCTGAACCCATTTGGGAGCTTTGGGTTCAGCACCTTGGATATCTCCTTTCAAGTTCTGACTGGAACCCAGAGAGGATTCACAGCCCCGTTGACATTGGAGCCAGCAGTCTCCACTGGCACGACCATCGAGATGGCCGTGTGTCTTTTCTTTCTCGGAGGAACATCTGCATGAAGAGAAAAGATGGAAGGAGTGGTGGGGAAAATGCTGAAGGATTATGATGGACGATGGTGACATCTTGGCTCCCCATAAAATTCTCTGAATGAGGCAGGGTAATGGGGGCATAAAAACCTAGCCTGGAAGCAGCCCAGGATGGTGGGGTGAGGAGCGTCCAACCCTTTCCTCCATGCCATCTTCCCGATGAACATATTCTCCCTTTTGAAGCTGTGATTTGGCTCGAGGAAACCTGTTTTTTGCCCATAGTAGCCTCCCTATCAGGGCAAATAGCAGCTCCAGAGGGAAAGGAAGGTTTTGTTGAGAAAGTGGTCACGGGGAGGAGAAGAATTAAACTCCTTCCCCATGAGCCAAGGCTCTGATTCAAATCAGAAATGCACATAGTTGCTCTTTTTAAAAACAATACTTTAAAAGGAAGTATTAAAGATGTACAAATGTGCTAGACCAGCCTTCTTCAACCTGGTGCCCTCCAGAATGTTTGGACTTGAACTCCCGTCAGTGTAGCCAATAGTCAGGAATGCTGGGTGTTGTAGTCCAAAGCATCTGGAAGGCACCAAGCTGGGGAAGGCTGTGACAGAGCATCGAAAGCTGCCTCATACCAAGTCAGAACATGGGTCCACCTAGCCCAGTACTGTCAAGACAGACCTGCAGCAGCTCTGCAGGGTTTCAGGGAGGATTCTTTCCCAGCCCTTCCTGGTGATGCCAGGGATCAAACCTAGGACCTTGAAAGTATATGCTGTACCACTGAGCTCTGGCCCTTCCCTGAAATTACACATTTAATGCACCAGGTTCACGGTCCACTTGAACTTGTAGTGGACCGTGAACCTGGGGCCAGAGGTGTTCCGTGCAGTATGCAAAACCATCGAAACAAACATTAATGTGAAATCAATGAGCTACGCTAATGACACAGTGATGTAAGCTGGGTTGTTGTTTTTTTTTTTAAAAAAAAACACACACCCTATAATTAGACGTGTGTCACAAAACTCAAACACGGAGCAATTTCACGCGAAGCACGTAACTGCCGTCTTCTAGCAGACACTTTTGCTTGCTAATTGTCATTGTTAAAATTAACAAAAACACAATTAGCATATTTTTATATCTCCCTTTTGCTTTCCAAGTGATTATGACATTGTTTGGAAGGGATTTCTGGAAAGCAAAAGGTTGCTGCCAAACCAACACCTATCTAGAGCTTTCCAGCTGTTACTCCGACAGGAGTGTCAGATGCAACAGCGAGAAGAGATCCTTGTACGTATGCGTACAATGATTTGCTGAGCTGGGAAGCACATAATTCAGAACATTCTCATTTTGATACTGGTCTTTATGGCATGGGTGTCGAACCTCTGGCCAGCCTGGGGTCACACTCTGGTCCTCCAGGATTTTCCAGATGACCATGCCCCCTTTCCCTGGCCCCACCCATTTCTCCAGCCCGCCAATTGTTTGCTAGATTCCCGGCTCTTGCGCAGGTTTTTCCCCATTCAGAAAGGCTGAAATGCCTCTCCTAAGGCTTAGTAACTGACAGGAAGAGCTACAATAGGCTGGTGTCTTTGGCTCCACCCCTTTTGCTTTGGTCCCACCCACTAAGGGATTGTGCCCCCCCCCTCCTCCAAAACTGAATTTGGCCCTTGGGTTGAAAGAGAATCAACAGTCCTACTTTATGGTCACATTTAGCAGAAAAGCTAGAAGGTATAGGCTAAGCTACCACAGCTAAGGGTCTCTTTAGCTCTTGGCCCTGTGTAAAGATTTAAAAGCAACACCATCCTGCCTGCAGGTTTACTAACGCCCAGACTCTGGAACTCCCTGCAAAGGGAGGTCAGGCTAAGGAGATCAGGTTAGCTCCACCACTGCTGTCAGCCAAATACATTTTTATTATTCAGACAACCTTTGGGCATCTAAGCTGATGTGTTCCTGATGCAGGTTTTAATCTGGTGCACGCTGTTATTTCATTTTTTATGGACGTGCTTTTATTTGTGCTTTAATGCATTTTTTTATTGGATGTGTTTTATATTGGATGAGTTTTAATGTTTTAATTATACATTTTTTATTTTATCTGTAATTTACCCGTTAGCTGCATTGAGTAATATTTTTAGTGGAAAAGGCAGAATATAAATTTAATAAATATACAACTATGTGATGCAAAGTGGGGATGGGGGGAAAGGCAACAAGCGAATGCAGGTAATAGTTCATCAGAAGAGACATAATACAGTTGAACAAAGATGAACACTCTCGTTATTTCTCTAGAAGTAAAGTGTTTACTTAAGAAATGCTCTCACTTGTTGTTAATATGCATCTATATAGCACTTTAGAGTAGAGGTGGCTTTGCCTCAAACTCTGAATCTGAGTGAAAGCGCTTTGGGCCAATTCGGCTCAATGGCCAGCCATTGCCACCCCCCACCCGTCCATCCTCCCACGGGATTTACCTGAAGCATCCGCGCATGACCACAAGCCAGCCCGTCCTCCAGGACAGCCACACTGGCTTGCCGTAGATCTACTGTTGCAAACTACGGCAGCTCTCCTGGAGGGTGGGTGGCTCAGTGGAGGCTGCGGGGTGGGGGGTGGGGGCGGGGCGAGCAGGAGCAGAGGGGAGTCCTATGGAATCTCAAACTGCCTCACGCTTGGCTTTCCTGGGGCTCCACGGTTGCATGGGAGACCACAACAGCTGACCTCCTTCAGATTTGGGACAGAATCCGAAGTGGGCCAGGGTGGTTCCGAGGCACACCAAGTCAACTCGAGGCTGATTTGGAAGCTCTGAATTAGCCTCCAAGGTGAATCGGGCGGGGGGGGGGGGAGCTGTGCACAGCTCTACTTTGGAGTATACAATTAAAATATGCATGATGTAACATTCTTTCACCTACACAACAACCCTGTAAGGTCAGTCAGTATTAACCACATACTGCAGATCTGAACATCCCTACTTTCAGGGAAATGCGCAAGCGCGCACACACACACACGCACGCTTATTTTCACATCACTTGCAAACATGGGCCCCCTCCACAAGGATGCGCTTTTGCGCCCGGTTCCGGGATTATGCGCATTATCGCGGAGGCGCATTTACGCCTAATCCCTCTGCACGGGAGGCGGCGAGAGGCGGCGAAGCGCATTAATTCATGTCCAAAAAGCGCTTTAGAAGACGTTAACGCGCATAATCGCTTGTTCACACCGCGATAATGCGCTTTAACGGCCGGAGAAAAATAAAAGTCGCTATTTAATGCACATTCGAAAATGCGCATTATCGGGGAAATAACGTGCCTGTACGCCCGTTTTGTGCTCCGCTGGTGTGGAGGTAAAATTTATAATGAGCCTCTAAGGCTCATTAAACGTCTCGTGTGGAGGAGGCCCTAGTTAGCAGCACCCAATCCAGGAAGGTCAGGTATTTGCTGGGGCCGTACAGCCACTGTGCTACCAGAAATGGCATTCTTCACTTTGCATGGGGAAAATCAGGAGGAAGAGTGTATTCTCTCCAAAATGTCATGCCTAGGACCTGCTCAGGGACTCGGGTCAAAGATTTCTCCCACATCTTTGGTGCATTGCTGACAGCTGATGGACAGAGAACTGGGAGATGCATAGGACATCTGGCTCAAAGTGAGAGAGCAACCTCAACACACCTCCCCTCCCCCATCCCTTGTTGAAACCTTAGCAGCGGGCAGAAAACAAACACCTGGGGTATAACGTCAGCTCTGTTTTCCCAGGCTTTGGAGATAGTCAAAAGCAGTATGAGTCACTCTTTGGTGCTTCAGATCTTCCTTAATATCTGGTGTTTGAAATGAGAGACAGTCACCACCCCAGGCACGGGGAAATACAGCCAGCCATGGGGAAGAGAACCCGAAACTTGGGCTGTGCCAAGTGCGTGTGAGACGGGCAGAACATCTCCCTCCAAAATATCTTGCTTTTATTCTGCGCTGCTTTTATTTTTTGTTTTAATGTTTGCATGTAATGTGTATAATGGAATGTATACTGCCCAGAGAACTTCATCTGTTGGGTGCTTTAAAGGTACAGGAAACAAACAAGTACCACCAGATGTTTACCTATTTTATTGTATATCTGTGCATGTTTTCCCGGATTGACTCCTCCTGTTTGTTTTGTGTGTGTGTCTTCTTCTTAGGATTGTGATCCCACGCAAGCAGTGATCTCGTAATGAATCCTACACAGTCCATCAGATTTGGCTATGCGATGTCACAAAGCCAGCTGGGAGTGAAGGCAGAACTTTCTTCCCTCACTTTCAATTGGGGAATGCGTCACCTCTTTTCACAACACTCCTAAAGAAATAATCACTGGAAAGGATTGCTTTCTGCTCTGTCCATGAGGAGAACTTCCCTTCCCCATGTTCTATCCACATCACTGGGGATTCGAAGGGGACTAGATCAGTTTTTTTACACCCAACACAAAATGATTGTGTTTGACCTCTTTATACCCCTTTTCCTTTCACATGGTTTCTACATATAGGCAGGGTGTTTGTTTGTTTTTTAAAATAACTCATGTGGATCATTCAAACATACAACACTCTCCTCCCACCCTGGCCCAATTTGCTGCCTGAAACAGTAAAAAAAACCCTTTTCCCTTGATTTTTCAGATTACATAAATTGGCATTTAAGTCTAGCTGTAAATGATTTCAGAATATCTGCGTTTCTTGCCTGTGTGCTCTTGGTGCCCTGCTATGCATGTTCTGTTCACTAGATGGAGAGAGAACAGTTTCGTAGGAATGGAGCCACGAGCTTCAGACAAAGTCCAGCCTTTTGTGTCTCCTTCCTTGCCGACTGGCATTTTTCTGCTTGCCTTCTCCCTCTTGCCATTTTGTTTCTACTGAAACAGAAATTCCCAGTGGAGGCTGGTGGCTCCAGTGTCAACGGGGCAGTGAATCTGCTCTGGGTTTCAGTCAGAACTCTAAAAGAGCTATCCGAAGTGCTGAACCTCTTTTGGGGACATGGTCCAGCATGTTGGATGGCACATTTAGAGTTCTGACTAGTTCTGTCTGAAACCTGGAGCACTGAAATAGGAGCCACCAGCCTCCACTGGGAATTCCATTTTCATTCATGAACGTCCATCAGTTAGCACATGGATTAAAAACACCCCCCCCCCCAAGGCTTTTAATTAATTGGCCCTATATGATCCCATAGCAGTTCTTCCTCATACAGAAGATCAGAGGTCAAGTGAGGCTAAGGATACCATGGAATCTGCATTTCCGGACATCATGGAAGAGAACGCAAAGTGAAACAGGCCCAGTTTTAACTGAATAAACATGTTATCTTTTCGGTGCCAGGTCAAGACTTTTCTCTTCTCCCAGGCATTTAACAGCATATGTTGAGGGTTTTGTTGTTGTTGTTTGACCCAGAATAGTTGTTTTAAATGGATATTGTATTTATAATCTGTTTTTATGCTTTTTAAATTTTGTAGATCAGTTTTTTTAACGTTCAATGTTTTTAACTTTTGTAAACCACCCAGAGAGCTTCGGCTATGGGGCAATACATAAATGCAATAAATAATAATAATAATAATAATAATAATAATAATAATTTGATTTGCTGACAGGAAAAACAGCAAGCAATGTTTAAGCCTTGTTCAGGTGACAGACTGGGTGAGGTAAGTTCAGCTCAAGTAGTCACGTGGGACGTTGTCTTCTGAAGCACACCATTTTATTCCTCCCAATGTTCAGGCAAGGCTAGGGGCTGGTGACAAGTAAAGACCGGCCTTCCCCAACCTGGTGCCCTCCTGTCAGGCTAGTCTGCAACTCTCTCCACTCAGCATTCATGTAGAAATCAGATGCCGTTGAGGGCTATGGACATGCGGACAGAATTTCTCTCTATGGGAGGTGCCCATGTTATGTAACCTAAGCTGTAGAGTCTCACCTCACTGCTGAGAAACAGGGATGATCGTCTATTTTAGAAAGGGAGGGAATTTAAGATAAAGGCCATCGGGCTACTTGATCCACACCACTCCACCCTGTTTATTCAGAGAATAACCCAGCTTCCTCCTTCTCAGTTAGATCCACCACTTAGGCCATATTGAAGTGCCCTGGAAGGGACTTTATTCCTTTTATTATTGTATATTGGTCCTGGCAGGGGAACGCCCTTTGGAAACCAGGTTTTCTCTGGACTAAGAAACTCTGCTATGACATCAGAGGTCAAGGCTTCAGGAAGTCTCCTTTGGGAGGATTACCCCCTGGCATCATCTGGCCTTGGGTGGGGGGATGAGACAGACAGCAATCCAGCCTCCAGGATCAGGGGGTAAACAGTTACTCACCCCTGCCTTACTATTAGTGCCACATATTTAAGGGTTGGGAGATATTTCCTGTTTTGGTTTTGTTTGCAAACTAGGGCCAGATCTACACCAAGCAGGATATGACACTTTGAAAACAATTTGAAAACTATATATGGAGTGTATCTTGGGCCCCAACAGTTGTCACTTCTGTTATAAACCGTTTTAAAGCAGTAGTGTAGATCCTGCCTAGGAATGCTTCCAGATGAGGTTTTTATACTGCCACTGCCCTGCCTCATTCATGGAATTTTAGTGTGTGTGTGTGTGTCCAGACGGCGTTGTCTTCCAATCATGACTTGCCTGAGTTTTCCCACTGCCTTATATCTATTTATTTATAACATTTCTTGGCCGCCTTTCAGGGCATAAGCCCTTTCGAGGAGGCTCATGGCAATAAAATATATATAAAAACGGTTAAAATAATAAAAGCAGTAAAAACATAAACACCATAAAAAGCAATAAAACCAGCTACAAAAGCCAACAATAAAACTAGCAGCAGCAACAATGGCGATGGGTGACCATATGTCAGGAAAAACCAGGGCATGTCAGGATTTTTGGTAACAAATCCAGGAAGGGGGAAATTTGAAGAAAAATCTGAATTTTTCCCAACCTCCCCCCACCCAAAGGGCAGCTTTACTTTATAGTCAATGGGAATTAGCAAAAACGCTTACATCTCTGTCATTTTTTTAAGATAAAGAGATGAAACTTGGCACCATGATAGATCTTAAGTAGGGCTTTAGCCATGCCAAATTTGAAGCAGATCTGTTCATCTGTAGATTTTTAAGATTTTTTTTAAATTTTGAGGTTTTAAAATTATTTTAAATAATGCACTGGGGCCATACCTTTCAAACTCGGGTTGCCAAACCTCCTCTTTGGGGTCTTGCACCTTGATCAGTTTCAGCCCTTGGCATCAAGGGGATCTCGAGTTTTTAGCTAAGAAGTGCTGTGTGAGCATGGCACCTTTCCGGTTGCAGATTTGGTGGGCAGTCTCGGGCACCTGAAACTCAGAAGAGGCGAGGCATCCACAGATCAAAATGTGGGAAAGGAGAGGCCAATCAAAGCAGCCTACAGGGCAAAACAGAATGGGCCAGAGGCCTTTTTCTCAGAGTTCTACATCATAGGTGATGAAGGGTCATCCGTAGAGAAAAACACTCATGACCAACAGTGAGGTGCCAGTTGAGAGAGAGTCTCTCATCTTTGCGGATGCCCCATTGCTGCAGATGTTGGAATCTGGCATGTCGCTGCTTTGCTTCGCTACCCCTTCCCTTCTACTTCACTTTGTTCACTTGTGAGCTAGGCTCTGTCTGCACTGCTGGCACGCAATGCAGAACGTTTGAAGTGCGTGTCAGAGAAAAATAGATAGATTTGCAGCTTTAGCTGGCTGGCATATTTCTTAGAGACAGAGTTAGACTGAAGATGTCTGTAGTTGAGCCTTGAGAGGCTGGCATGCCACAGGCAGAAACTGCTGGCGGTGCAGGCAGAAACGGCTGGCGGTGGCGTTTTTTAAAGTAAGAGTCACCAGACATGACCAAGCAAATAAGCTGGCACCCTTCCTCCCGGCCACAGGATACAAGTGCGCAACCCAGCTGGACCGTTGGGAGACTTTGGAAGAGGGAGGGAGATTGATTGTTTGAGGCTGGAGGCTTTGGTTTGGCTGCAATGACTTAGAGAGAGAGTCAAAAGAGGCTGCACAGTCAACCCAGAGGTACCTGTTGTAACTTAGCCACATGGTGCTGGCATGCAACACAGGGCATTAGAAAGAGGGACTCAGAGTCACGTGTTTGTGCAGGAAGTAGACAGGAGTTTAAAGTCTGGATGTGAAAAGTGGTGCCAATGCACAAGCCTTGAGAAGCTAATATATATAAGTGAGAAGTGTGAATGGGCAAAGTAGTGTCTGCCTCCCACAACACCCACCCTAATGTTAGAGTAGAGAAACTTGTGACAATCATACACAAGTTTTTTTTAAAAAAATTGAACTTTAAAAATAAAAAAAGCCAGCCAGCCAGCCATCAGCAAGCTCTGTTAACAGCAGCTTGCAGCGGAGTTGGAATACAATCAGAAAAGATATTTGAGGGAGGGGGAAATGTATCACACAGAGTATAGCAACAAAGTACAGCAAAAGCTACAAAAGTAGAAGTGAGTGAAGTTAATATTCATTGGATGTCTCATTTGTTATTTCAGTGATTTTAACATAAAGATGTTATGTAGAACAGATTTGTGTGCTGTAAAATCAGACATGGGACCAAGGCTATGTTTAGGTGGGCACCCCCCTCCCTTGGTGCTGGACTTGCCCCCTTGGGAGCCAACCATGTTGTCCTCCATTTTGGTTTCCAAAATATGGTCACCCTAGTATCAGCAATCATAGCGGTCATATCTAGAGAAGACCATGGTAAAATAGTATGTTTTCAAGGCCTTCTTAAAAGCCTGCAATGATGGAGCATGGCAGATCTCTGCTGGCAGCTTATTCTAAAGGTGTAGGGCCACTGCAGAGAAGGCCGTCATTATTGCTAGTTGTTGTTCTTGTTATTATCATTTACATTTCTATACCACCCAATAGCTAAAGCTCTGTGGGTAGTTTTTTTTTCTTTCTGCAGAAAATTTGTGAAGGAACAAAAGACAGAACCGTTGTGCAGGGCTTTCTAACAGGTAGCGATAAGAGTTGCGTCCCCCCTCCCTCCCAGATCTAGCAACAGCCTAAATGTGTCTTTGCATTTAACATGCAGTTTTGTTTTGCTTTTAAATCACACATGCAAATCACACACGTAAAGAGATCAGAACAGGCATGGCAGGGGAAATTTTTGCAGTGCTGCAGTTCTGGGGGTGGAGGGAAGAACCCTTTCAAGGTGCTGTTTATTACAATAGGGCATGCACACACATGAATTGGCAGCAATGGGGATTTACCCTAAAGCAAATGCCGGCTTCAGAGGAGGGGATCTTCCTCAGAGGCGGAATGGTTTTGCTCTAGTTTTCGATGTTTGCTTGTTTTGCTCCCTTATCCTGCTGGTTTTTGGCGTTTTTATTTATCATGATGTGTTAATTCTTGTAATGTGATTTTATTTTGTCTTGTGAGGTATATATAAATATTTAGAAGAAACAATCATTGGGATGGGGCAGGAACCAAAGTGCACCCGCGAGCTGTTGTGTAGAAGGAGGCAGTTCTGGTAACACCTTGTAAAGAAATACCAAGAAACAAATGCATCCTTTTGCCATTATGTAAGAGCTGCACAGCATTAAAATGTAACATTCCTTTGTTTGCAGTCTCTGGGTGCACAATTTTATGGATTTTGTAGTAATAGCAGATTTTACAACCTTGGGATGTATCAGCTCATCATTTGCTTATATGATGCTTGATAACCCTTTTTTGTTCTTCATTCTTTCTCTAGTTATTTCCCTAATTGTCTTCAATTAGAAAACTGGGGTTTGAGAAGTATGATTCTGAATGCCTGTCATGGGCAATAAGGTTACCCTTACTCTCATTGTGATTCCCCAAAATACCACGCAATCCTGTAACAATAGTGCCTATGGTTCAAATTATACAGACACAACTAGAATATTCATTACTGGTGGTGCATATACATAGGGATGTCTGAGAATTTTGTGTTTGCTCGCAAAACATGTGGACATGTCCCGTTCAAAGCTCCAAATGTGAGAGCAAGTATGACCACGTGTCCGCCGAAAATATTCGCAAATTGTCAAACACGTGCTCTCGCATTTGTCTCACCCCCAATTCCCAGTTCGATTTGTGCAAATTCCCTAATTTGTGCAGATGTCCTCAATAGACTGAATCAGCTCCACTTCAGTCTATGAAGAAATTAGTTCAAATTAGAAAAAACTGCAAACGCTTGGGGGAAATTGTGCACCCCCCCTCCTTCCACCACTGCTTGATTTGCACAAGTTTCCCATTTGGGCAAAGCAAGCCACGATAGCAAATGGAAGTCGAACACGAGATGAGTGGCAAAATTATGTTCAGGCAATCCTAACGATCTTGAACATCACTTGCTTGCCCATCACAGTGCAAGAGTGAGCAGTCAGAGTGGACATGTGCATTAAGGAGACACATGGGCTGCATCGGTCCTATAGTGCATTTGAATTGGTGGCAAAGGCTGTGTCATGTGAATGGACATGTGCTGCTTCACCCCTGAATCAGAGAATCATGGAGGCAGCTGTTGCAATTTTGCAAGATGCATTAATCAGAACTGCATACGGGAAGCGGAGGGGGGGGCGGGGGTCTTCCAGTTACTATGTCAACCCAAAGGAGAACTGGGTCTCTCCCTCTCTGTCAAATGTCCACTTTCTGGCTCATCCCAAAGGCACTTCAGGGACACAGAACCTCACTACTGGGGCTAACATTATCTTAACACACCACAATCCACAGAACATCTGGACGGCCCTCCAACAAGTGAGAAAACATTCTGCACGTGCTCTGAGATGCCTTGATCTTAGGTCTTTTCTCTCCCCACCCCACCAACACTCACAAAGGGGTATTTGTGCACAGGTCCAGTGGCACTCCATCTGAGATGCCGGCATTTTTGAAAAACAAAAATGTGGCAGCCTTAACAGTGTCTGGAGAAGAAGCATCCCTTGTCTGCTATTAAAGAGAAAATAACAAGCCTTTGCAGAGGGTACCAGTCCAGGGTATGTTTATGCTGTCTTGTATGATACAAAAACAAGGGAGGCATATAGCAATATCAACACTGAGCAGTAAATATAGCAAATTAGCTAAAGGGGAGCCTTGGAATCCAAGGCATATATATATATATATATATATATATATATATATATTCTCCCCCTCCCTCTTTTCCTCCCTTGTTTAACAAAGGGCTGGAAATTTTTATGGCCAATCATAGTACCTGTAGTTATGCATATTAAGATAACGATATCCAAATTGCAGGTGCCTGGGTGCAAGCCAGCAGCCCGCAGGGCTGGGAAAATGATGTTCCTTTGAGAAGATCACTGAACAGTTGGCTCAGGCCCTATCTCTGTACATTATTGATAGGTTGCTCTCTGTCTCTTTTCCTCTGGCGTGAGTTACAATGAGCAATAAAAAGAGAGAAAAAAGAAATTGGTACACAGCAGAGTTATCAATGCCAGTCAACCTGACGAACACAAGAACCCTGCCTATTAACGGCTGGAGAGAGCAGCTTTCTTTGCTCCCATTAGAATTGGCCTCAAAGCATAGGCAGCTGCTCAGAAGAAATACATCTTGTTTCTGCAAATGTGTGAAAGTGTGGTCTAGTGGTTAGACCAGCAGAGCAGGCTACCGACTGCCCTAGTTCTGTTCCTAGATCATTGGGAAGACAGGCCTTATGAGTTGCTCTGAACGGAGTTTCTCCATCTTCCATCTCTGAAAATGTGTGTGTGTGTGGGGGGGGATCTAATAGGTAGGCTAAAATGTGCCTAAAATGCACTCCTAGGTCACTTTTGTGGTTAGGGTTGCTTCATATTTTATGGTTTTTCTCACATGGAAAGTGCTGTGAAAAACTCCTACATGGGTTATATGCAATGATAGTATCATCATCAACAATATCTACTTATTTGTACGCCACTTTTCTAAAATAATATGCCCCAAACAGCTCAGAACATAACAAATAAACCACAGTAACTATCGTTTACAAGATATCATACATCAACAATCATAACCAAATTTTAAAACAACTACAATAAAAACAATCACACATGTGTTCATTCACCAGGTATACATGCAGCACCTGGCCAAATCGGCCTGAGGGTTTCTCCCTATTTCCTACATGAAAAAGTGATTAACATTTATTGTTTAAGACACAACAAACAAAATACAAAAATGCATAAAAGGCTGCAAATGTTAAGAGTTAAAATACATCATTAATACATTTACAAATATATAATTTTATGTAATGTCTCTAAGCCAAGGAAAGGATATGGAAGGATTTTCAGACTTTGTTAAAACAACATCTTCCTCCTCCTCCTCCTCCTCCTCCTCCTCCTCCTCCTCCTCCTCCTCCTCTTCTTCTTCTTCTTCTTCTTCTTCTTCTCACATTTTCCATAGATTTTCTGCCCACCTATGATCTCTAGTACAGCATCCTAGGGCCACAGGATTTTTCAGAGCTGGTCCATCTTCAGAAGTTACTGCACAGCAGCAGCAGAAAGGTTTTCTGCTATTGCTCCTTTGCCATTGGTTCCCCAATGGCAAAAATGGGTTTGTGTCTGGGGCAGATTGGGGAAATCCTCCAATTCTCCCAACTTGCCCCCAGAATGGTCTTATTCTCCTCCTACCACTGGGACCAATTAGGGTGGGGTGAGGGTGGGTAGGAATCTAAAAACAAAGAAATGTCATAAACAGAGGATTAAAGAGAGAAATGCCACTGCCTCTTTACCTTGCAGGTGCAAGCCTGGCAGAATGTTGGAGTTGGTATATCATCTACCATGGTTCCTGTCTCCCAGCCATTAGATTGCTCTACATAGAATCATAGAATAGTAGAGTTGGAAGGGGCTTATAAGGCCAGCGAGTCTAACCCCCTGTTCAGTGCAGGATTCCATCTAAAAGCATCCCTGACAGATGGCTGGCCAGATGAATCTTGAATGACTCTAGTGTGGGAGAGGCCACGACCTCCCTAGGTGTTTGGTTCCATTGTTGTACTGCTCTAAAAGTCAGGAAGTTTTTCCTGATGTCCAGTTGGAATCTGGCTTCCTGTCACTTGAACCCATTATTCCATGTCCTGCACTCTGGGATAATCAATAAGAGACCTTGGCCCTCCTCTGTGTGACAACCTTTCAAGTATTTGAAGAGTGTTTTATTTGTATTTTAATGATGTATTGGTTTTATGTGCTTTTAATCAGTTTGTGTATTTTATGCTTGATGTTGTTCCCCGCCTCGATCTGGAGGGAGAGGCGGGTTATTATTATTATTAGTAGTAGTAGTAGTAGTAGTAGTAGTAGTCTTCCCTAAGTCTCCTCTTCTCCAGGCTAAACATGCCCAGTTCTTTCAGTCTTTCCTTATAGGGCTTTGTTCCCAGAACCTTGATCATCCTCGTTGCCCTCCTCTGAACCTCCTCCAGCTTGTCTGCATACTTCTTGAAGTGAGGTGCCCAGAACTGGACACAGTACTCAGCATAACGCCTAACCAGTGCCGAATAGAGGGGAACCCTTTCACAGGAGACACAGAAGCAAGCTACCATCTGCATAACTAGATCCACTGGAGCATAGTGGTTAGAGTTTTGCACCTAAGACAGGGGAGACAGAGACCTGGGTTCCAATCTTAACTCAGTGACCTTTGCTTTGTCAACCAAACTCATTTTATAGGGTGTTGGTTATTACCTTTAAAGCCCTACATGGTTTGGGTCCAGGGTACCTGCGGGATCGCCTTCTCCCGTACAATCTGCCCCGCACACTTAGGTCCTCTGGGAAGAACTTACTCAAGCCAGCCAGAACTAGGCTGGCGAGTGTTACTCAGAGGACCTTTTCTTCCATCACTCCCAGACTATGGAATGGTCTGTCGGAGGAGGTTAGACAAATTGACAGTCTTCATGAATTTAAGAGAGTCATGAAGACTGTCCTCTTCCGACAGGCCTATCCAGATGAATTTTAAATTGTTTTTAATGTTGTATTGTTCTCTTGCTTTTTAAAATTTTTAACTGTTGTGATTTTTATGTTTATATTGTTGCTGTTCCCCGCCTCGATCCGGAGGGAGAGGCGGGTTACAAATTATTATTATTATTATTATTATTATTATTATTATTAGAACATAGGATCCATGCATGCCAGTCTGAGCTCCTCACTGTGATTAATGATTCTGCCCTGTTTTCCTTTTCTTTTAAAAAAACTGATGCTTATTTCTGTTTGAAAATCTTGGGGGCTTTATGATTTAACAGCTTGCTTCTAAGAGATTCAAACAGTAGGCAAAATAGAACTTGAAGAAAAAGATCCATGGATCCCAGATAGATTGCTTGGCCTGCTACTGGCCTCAGGATATCAGTCCTCCAGTACTGGCACTCGCCTACCAAGACCTAGGGCTTTTCTAGACATTTATTGTGAGCTTGACATTTCCTATTCACTATTGTTTGTGGGTTCTTTAGACGACGTTGTGAACCTTCAGTTTCGCTTTTGTGTCTAACCAGCACTTCAGCAATTTTTTTTTAGATCAGGCAAAATGCATCATGCAGTTGTGAATACGAAAGAAAGCAGAATTTCCTCTTATGTATTTGTGCTATTTCATTATAGCACAGGGCCACCTAGAGATTATGTAGCAGAAAAGGAAATTCTTCTCATGTAGTGCTTGGGTCTCAATTCTGTGATGAAACCGAAAGTAGATACAGTAGATTAACAGTGGATTAAGAATCTAGTGTAGAAAAGCTCTTATGCAGGGGTTCAGGTTGCTCATGTGAGGGCTAAAACTATGTGGAGGTGGAGGCATATGCAAGCCCCTGCTCCCAATCTTCCTGGATGTGCAAAGGCTCCTCTAAAGATCTTCATGCATTTAACATGAAGGTCTGAAGTGGGGTTTGTAAACATATTCACAGCTAAATGCACTTATACATTTTGTCCAGATCTTAGCACAACTTGACACAGGGGGATGCTAGGAACAAGCTTGTCTGCATTGCCCTCAACCCAACCCACTTTTAGTCCTCGCATGAGCAAGCTGAATGCTTGCATCAGGATCTTCAGGGAAGCCCTTTTCATGGAGAACCTCCATAACTTATTAAATTGTCTTCATGACTGTCAAAGTGGCACCACCAGCAGGCAGGCTTGCAACCGGCTGGATCATGGTGTGAAGGAGCCCATGTACAATGTGATGACTCCACATGTAGCCATTGCTGGTGTATAGCCTGGTGCCTCCAACCTACAGCCATTGCTCTTTGACATCTCTCCCCCAATATACACACTGTTGCAATATGACAGATTATTGCACTGGCATGTTTAGACCACACTGCTGCTCTATACAAAATATGACTCCATGCCATCCTTGCCAAATTGTGAGCCTACAAGCAGTCTTGTGGGCAATCAAATGGGAGCCTCCAAATATCTGAACTGGTCTAGAACTTTTCAATGGAATCTATTTGTAAATATGTGTTATAACTACCAGCTCTTGGGGCTTCCAGTGCGCAGCAAAGGATTCTAATGAGGATGAGGCAGTGTCCCTCCAGGCTTTATTCACAATCTTGCCATCATCTTTTGCCTCAGAGGATGAGTCCCCAGCAGAAACTCCATCTCCCCAGCCTTGCAGAAATCTCAGGCCACAAAATCAGGCAAGGGCTCTTTAACAGTGCAGCCAGCTCCTCCAGGAGGGGTGGGGCTGCTCACACTATAGCTCTTGCCAGCCTACATCAGGATTCAGTTGGCTCTAGCTCTTTGCTGATACAACATCCTCCTATTGTTTTAATAGAAGAGAGTTCCAGCCTGCAGGACCAACTTGGAGCTATCCAAAGTCCTATTTTTTTTTTTTTTGGGCCTTGTTCTGACTGTCATTAGGTGCTGTGATTCTCAAGCAACCACAAAATGGGACCATATACATACGTGAACTGGTACCTGGATCCTATTCCCACACACACAGAATCAGGACTCGTGGCTCTTCTTTCCAACTTTGAAAAGAGAGTGGTATCTAATAGTAACATCTCCTCTGGTTCCAAAGGGCACACAACCCTTTACCTAAACTCATACCTTTCACACCGAAGCTCTCATTGCTTTTATTTTCTGTTCTATCCATTAATCTCAATAGGATTCTCCAAGCCCCCTCCACTCTTTGACAAGCTGAACTAGAAAGGTCTCCACCTTTTTATAGTGCTATAAAACACATACAATGAATAAGATTACTGTAGATTGGCCAGACATAAAGACTGAAGGAGGCCTGTTGCTTCCAAAGTTAAGGCTGCACTGCCTGGCAGCACAGGAATATTAGATAGGAGAACAAACAAAGCCTTCTCTTTTCCCAAAGGAAACAACAGCAACATACAAACAAGCAGCCTTCCCTGCCATGGTGACCTCCAGATGTGTTTGACTACAACTCCCATGATTCCCAGCCAATAGAGTTTGTAGTCCAACATGTCTGAAGGGTACCAAGTTGAGGAAGGCTGCCTTTGCACAATTTTGCAGTAGTTTGAAATTATGTAAATTTTCAAATACCTGAATGCGGATTTCCACAATCAAATTAAAAATGTGTGAATCACCTCCCCACAATGCACATACCCACACACCCTATACATGGCTTTGCTTCTAGTTTGAATTGATTTAATTAGGAAATCACATTTAAAATTATTTACATAGCTGTATTTCCACCCAGGAAGAATAGCTCAGAATATAGCATAATCCTATCTCTTCCAGGCAATATTTGATCCCTATGATCAAGTAAATAATCATAACAGCTTCGAAAATTACACAACTCTTAACTGATACCTCTTTCAAAATGTGGGATAGAATCATTCTGAATACAAAGACAAAGAATTGTGAAATGACCGTATGATGAATGAATGACAGGAGGACCACTTTGCACATTACAGAGGTTTTATATAGAAATTTTTCCTATGCAGGAAATCAAATGTTTTGGAGGCAGGGCTGACCCTAGAATAAATGGCGCCCTGGACAAGGAATGCCGTAGGTGCCCCCTACCCTGCTGTAGTCAGCTTTGCAGGCCCACCCAGAGAGTTTTGGGGCCTGGTGCAAGTGCGATGGGTGCCCTGCTCTTGCCCCCCTACAAGGATCCATGCCTATGTGGGCACCATGCGTGAGAATTACAGCATGCACTGACCACATCTGATTATGCTCGCCTGCAGTTCCTCCTTGCCCTCGGATGAAGCAGAATGGTACTTCACTTTTTCTTAAATGAGGATATGGTAATAGGGATCGGGTTGTGCTTTTGAATAACTCTCTTCTGGCAGTTCTTCTTTCTGCTTCCTGGGGCTCAGTCTCACAGGTCTTCTGGTTGTGGTTTGCTTCCGGCCTTCTCCATTACTCCTTGAACGTTCCTCAGCAGGCCTAGAGTTCTTCCTGTGACAAGAAAGGCTGCCTGCTCTGCCCCCAAATCCCCCCTGAAAGCCTTCCCTGCTCCATCTCTCTTTGCAACAAACTCTGTAACCAGGGCTATTTGGCCCGACCCACTCATAAACCCGCCTAACCAATGTTATCTCTATTTCTGACAGACATTAAGAAAGATTTTGCCTTACCTGATGGATTTAAGACTCCCTTACAGTTGGGCTGCAGGTCTAGGTAATAAGCAGGCAGGCCCCTCCCTTCCAGCCTCCCAAGGTACATTTTACAGCCAGTTTAAGCCTCAAATTACCATATATTCTCATACACAATTATGTAAAAGATTTACTTCATCACAGTTGGGGAGAGGTCCCATGAAGTCATCATTACATGTTGAGACTCAGTGTCCTCTTACAATCTAATATACCATTTCCTCTTTTTATGAAAACATTAAACAACCCATCAAGAATTCTGGTGAGCAAAGTGTCAGGGTCAGGGCAGCCAGGGGCCGATGGTCTGCACAGGAACGGAGGCAGAGGGCCCCTTGCTTTGTGGGGGCCTGGGGCAAATTGCCCCACCCACAGGTAACCCTTCAGCTTTGCAGGTTTACCACATTGTACAGTATGTGCAGGATTACAAAACAGCAGTATAACAGGCCCTGCTACTCCCAGGCTTTCCCCCCAGTAATGTTTATGAAAAAAGCCCAGAGCAAGCTACTCCGCTTTCCATGCACTTCTGCTCCACTTCTAGGATGCCAGTGAAGTCTCTGTCATGTGATGTGGGTGGCTCTCAAAAGATGACCTTTGTGGAATTGTAGGCCTACAGTCTTTATGACATTGAGCACACACACAAAATGGCTCCCGTTGCAAACTCTTCTCCCTGAGCTCCAATACTCCCTCCTCAACTGCAAGAAGTAGGCCCTTTGTTGGACTGGTATAACTAGTCTTAAAGGGACAGTATCACCATATACTATAGTCTCCCAGACTGCAGCTTCTTCTTCAGTCGTCATCCTTGCTGCTTGTTTTTAACTTCGAAAATGCCTATCTTTTGGTAAGCATTCTTTATTTTAGAATACCCATTATTTTTATCTTTAAAAAATACTAAAGAAAAATTATAAATAAAAAAAGGTATCCAGCTGACCTCTTACAGCTTGTGTAACGTTACGGTTCATTTCATCTAACCAAGCTATGCGTTGCCGTGGGTGTCCCGCCTTAGTAGTTGTCTGTGGAACAGGCAAAACACATCTGGGGGAGTTTGGGTGGTTGTCCTTGTTAACTGCCTGTTTGTTTCCGTTTTGGCCGGCTGTTAGGTTCGTGCAGCGTTCTTGCCCTTGACGCTGCCCGTTCAAGGCTTTTTTCTTCTTTCTGGAACCGTTTTTTCACACTAGCAGGGTGGTGACTAGTAGCGGTTGGCTAGAGTCCGCGGGTGTGCCATGCCCGTGTAATCCCTTGTGAGATTACCCCTTGCGGCATATTATTATTATTATTATTATTATTATTATATCTCTTTCACGCTCGTGGCGGTTTTTCTAGATTGACATGACGGGCTTTGCCAAGTCATGCTGTCTTTTATGGATTCAGAATTTTCCTGATGATTATGACTGCTTTCAGGATGTTGGTGTGGATGTATTCTGGCAGGTCCAATTTCTGGAGGTTTTCTGTATATTTTTTTGCTGTGATGCCAGTGACTGATGTAACGAATTGAATAATTGTGACCTTTTCTTGTTGCCATAGTTTTTTTACTTCCATGGCAAATGGTGTATATTTGTCTCTATTTTCTTCTTCTTTTTCAACAACATTTTTGTCATTCGGTATTGCTATGTCGATGAGGTATGTGTGTTTTTCCTTTTTGTCTATGAATGTTGTCTGGTCGGTTGCAAGGTATTGTCTTGTCTGTATGAATTGTTCTGTCCCAGTATATCTTATGATCTGCATTTTCCAAGATTGTTTCGGGTGAATATGTATAGTATGGTGTAGGTTGTTTGATAAGGTTGAGTTTGATGGCCATTTGTTGGTGAATTATTTTTGCAGCTGTATTGTGTCTGTCCGTATAGTCCATCCTGCCAGAATTTGACATCCTTCTGTTATATGGTCTATTGTTTCTTGGAATTGATGGCATTTCCTGCATAGGTCTGTTGTTACACTGTTATCTTTTATGATGTATTTTTGGTAGTTCTTGGTGGCTATAACTTGATTCTGTATAGCTATTAGGAATCCCTTGGTTTCTGGAAATAGGTCACCCTTCCTGAGCCATTTGTTTAATTGTTCTTTGTTTATTCGTGAGTTCTGTATTATGTTGTAGTGCTTCCCATGGAGCGCTTTTTGTGCCCATTTTTCTTTTTTCTCTACGAGTGTAAGTGGTCGTGTTTGATCTTCGTTTTGTAGTGCTAGGTTGAGTAGGGTGTAGTTTTTATCTGCTTTTACTATGGTTTTATGAAAGGGGGTGTTTTTGGTGTGGAAAAAATCTCTGAGTGATTTTATCTGTTTAGCATGAATTCTGTTAATGTCCAGCAGACCTCTTCCTCATTCTTTCCTGCTGATTGTTATTCTTTCAATACATGAGTTGGGATGGAGCATGCGAAGTTCAGTGCGATTGAGTCTGTCTATTTCTTCAAGTTCAGTGTGTGACCAGTGTATGATTCCGAATGAGTATGTGAGGATGGGTATTACATAGGTGTTGATGGCTTTGAAAATGTTTTTCGAGTTGAGTTTAGATTTAAGGATTTGTGATAGTCAAGTTTTATATTGCATTCTTAGTTGATTTTTTACTGTGGAGTGATTGTTTTTTGTGTTTTGTTAGAATCCTAAGTATTTGTATGTTTCATTTCTTCCATGTTATCTAATGTTTCGTTATTTAGTCTTTCTGCTGTTTTTTCTTTCTTTTTTTGTTTGCTTCATGATGACACTGTCTATTATTAACTGTTCTTTGCATACTCTGCTGTTCTTTTTACATCCTTTTTGTTCTTCTGTAAGTATATTATGTTGGGTGAGATGTGCCTCAATTTTCTGTGTGATTGTGGTAGTTATAATGTTGTAAAGTGTTGGAAGGCATTTTATGGGTCTGTAGTTAGCTGAGTTTTGGGTATCTGGAGTTTTTGGTTTAATGTAGGTTTTGCCTTCAATTAGGAATAGAGGGAATAGGTGTGGGTGTTCTATGACTGTGTTGATCAGTTGAGTGAGGTATTTGTGTGTTGATGTAAGCTGTTTGTACCAGAAGTTTTGTATTTGGTCCGAGCCAGGTGCTTTCCAGTTGTGTGTCCTTTGTATTGTTTCCTTCAGTTCCTCCAGAGTTATTGTATATTCTGTTTGCTGTGGTAGTTGTCTCTCTTTCTTCTACTTGTCTTATCCAGTTTGTGTTTTCTTTGTGTTGTACTGGTTCTGACCAGATATTTTTTCCAGAATGTGGTTATTTCTTCTTTAGTTGGGGGTGTAATGTTGTTTTCTTTTTTCTTGCTTATTCTGTGGTATAATAATTTCTCGTTTCTTTTAGTGTTTTGGGCTTTTCTTTCATTTGATTCTTTGTATCTTCTTAGCCTGGTGGTCTGGACTGCCAGTTTTTGTTTCAGTGTGTTGAGTGCTACTATTGCTGTTTCTTTGTTGTTTGCCATGATGTCATGGGTGTTTTTGAGGCGCAACTGATTGGCTCCAGGGGAAGGGCCCAGGGCTGCAGCATGGCCAGATGGCTGTCCACTCTGCACAGCCACCCAGCTGCATGCAAAAGGGTCCTCTTACTGTCTACCCCCAGTCCTGGACACAACAAGTCCCCCTCCTCGAAAGCCATTGATTCCTTTACATCACTACTAATTGCAGGCACAGCTTTTGCAGAGCATGTAGGACAGGGGTGGGCAATTTATGGCTCTCCAGACGTGTGGACCTACAATCCCGTCATCTCTCACCATTGGTCATGTTGGCTACAGCTGATCGAAGTTGTAGGCCAAAACATCTGGAGGGCCACAAGTTGCCCATCCCTGCCCTAGGGGAAACTTGTTTCTCCCCTAGAAAGTAAAGAAAGAACATTCTGCCAGTTTGTCTCCCCTTAGCCATAATCCCCTTACTCCTTACTCTTTGTGGATGGACATAGAATAGTGTGATTTCAGACTCTCAACCAAAATCCTTTGGCTTATGCCAATGCCTTGCTTCCCCCACCCAACCATATTTTTAAAGATCTAAAGATAGTATTTTCAAATAATCTCTATCAAGAACAAGATTCTATTTACAAAAGTCATTAGGTGTGAAATCAAGGAGTTATGTGACTGGGTTTTTTGTTTGTTTGTTTGTTTTTAGGACAAAGTTATATTAAAGCTTGAGATGTCCATCATTAACTTCAGAAGAGGCCAAGGAGATAGCATTGGGTAGTGAATACTCTTCAGGAGAGTAGATCATAGTCATTAAATAGTTTGCCAAAGTGCTGCACTTAGAGGATTAATGTCTCATCTTGATTTGAAGGCTGTAAATGCTGGAGAATCTATTTATATTCACATTAGCTTGTCCACCTCTCCAGGCCCCAAAAAACAATACTTTGTTATTGTGTGCTCATAGCTCCTGTAGGCCATCGTGTCACTGTGGCAGGTCTTATTTCCAAGGGCCATTTTAATAGCATACGCTAGTGCTTTACCTTTTATGTACATATTAATAAGGATGGATGGATAGATAGATAGAGAAAATAAAGAACAAGGCTTTAAATCTTTGCAAGACACATAGCTGGGGCACCTCATTCAAATGTTGTAACAACCATATTCATTCTTCATAATTTGTAATTACTTTTTTTACAGTGCCGGCCATAACTCTTGTCGATCATGTTCGTAATAACATACACAGTGGGCCTTGGCTCAGTGTGCGAATGAAAGGGAATAAAATGTGAAAACAAATAGTTTGTCTTCTGGGATATTAGGGTGTAGTTAAAGCATCTATTTTAACACCCATCTGACTAATTAGTCTTTCCATGCCCATATATATATACAGATGCTTAGTCTCACTCACTCACTCACTCACTCACCGGCAAGTCAAAAGTGTTAATATGTGGTAGTCCAAGATGCCTGGATTTCTTTTAAAAAGCAAACAAGCAAACCTGAAAAGGGGGGGGAATCATGTGTTTCTGCCCATGTTCCTGTGGGACCCACCACTGGTGCAACGGGAAGCTGGTATGTCCTAAAGCAGCTGGAAACGAGCTGAAATGTCTACTCAGAAGTAAGTTCCATTGAGTTCTGTGGGGTTACTCCCAAGTCAGTGTGGATAGGTTTGCAGCCTTAGTTTTGCAAGCCAAGCTCAGATACTAGGGCAGTTAATTACAAACACATGATTTCTAATTGTTGTGCCTGACAGTGTAATTCTAGAGGCATGTGACACCTTAATATGCTGTGTAAGTAGCAACTTGGGAGAAATCCAAAGGGAAGGATCAAGACTTTCTGGAGTCCAATTCTCAAGAAAGGAGACTGGTGGGAGGGGGTGGGGAGTCAGTGCCTCTTTTAGTTTGCAAGGTTCTTTTTGTGGTTATTTAAAGGGGGGAAGGAGAACTGAGACTGGAGAACCCACAGTGAGTTGTAAAAACAAACTTTTCAAAAGGTTGAAAGGATTTTATAATGTTCTGTTCTCTTGGCCTAGGCAAATGGAAGGCAGTTTTGTCGTTCTTGGCTACGGAGGGGAATATCTGAAATGAAATATTGTGTTTTTCATTTGACACTCTTTGGAAGGCATGTCAAAAGGGCGGAGTAGAACAGGCAGGGCATGGCCCCCTAGAGAGGAGGCCAAAGAACATAACTCCTTGTGAAATGAGTATTTTTGGTGAGCTTTCTCGGTCAATGATCTTGGAATGCACCTTTGTTTTTCCTAGCGGGGATGGAATCATACCAGTAAAGGTTTTCCTGAGACCCCCTCGAACTTGGGAGTCTAGATCAGCCGGAACATTCTGGAGCAGAGGAGAGTTTTCTTCCACCACATTTGGAGCTGTTAAATTCCATTTTATTGAGAGCGCTTCTGTGCTTGTAGAGAAGCACTCTCAATAGGAGGAATGCAGTCAGCACAGTTACAAAATTATCTTTCTATGACTTTCAGTGAAGTTGGGAGGTTCTAAAAAGGGTCAGGTTTACAGAGTTATATGACCTGTGTGGTCTTGCCCTCTGGTCTCATGTGGAAATACGGAGCTGCTTCAGACACTGCCTTGGTTAAGGCTGCGTTGTGAATAACGAATATGGAACTGGCCTGCACAATATCAACTGTTGGAGGGGCTGCTGGTACAAATGTATTATTATTATTATTGTTATTATTAATTATTATTATTATTTATTACATTTATATACTGCCCCATAGCCGAAGCTCTCTGGGCAGTTTACAAAAATTAAAGATTAAACATTTAAAAGTCAGTATACAAAATTTAAAACCATAAAACCTAAAACAGCTGATATTTAAAACATTTTAAACTGTTTAAGCCTGGCCACAAAGTCAGTTAAAACCTCAACATAAGCTGTTAAAATGCCTGGGAGAAAAGAAAAGTTTTGACCTGGCGCCGGAAAGATAACAGTGTTGGCGCCAGGCGGGCCTCATCGGGGAGATCGTTCCATAATGTAGTGATAGTATCTTCACTGGGAACTAGTTAGTTATTTATTTACTGCATTTTATACCGCCCAACAGCCGCAGCTCTCTGGGCGGTTTACATATTGCTTTTCACTGCTTTGTGATAGTGTAGTATCAGTACAGTGGCCATGAATGAATCATCTCCCAAAAGAGGATATGCATCACCCCCAAAGAAGAGGGCACAAATTTACATACAAACTGCATGTGTTCATTAACATGTATAGATGCAAACTTAGAGACAATTCTCACAATGTAAATAGCAATGCAATCCATCTCTCCATAGTGTGGACAACTAAGGCCAGGTGTTCCTAACTGTTCAGTCTGCTGTTCAGGTGCTAACTGCTGATGGTCAACAACAGTTCTTATGATTCTTTGATCTTTAAACTGGAATTGGCAGGACAGCCAGTCCAATATAGGACTGTCCTCTGTAGAAGAGGACACATGGCCCCCCTAGAACTCTAGGTCCAGAAATTTTCTTCCATGAGGACGATGTGCTTCACATTCAGAACGCAAGGAGGCTGATCTGTGGGACCCTTCTTCTCTAAACAGGTGCCCTCTATATTGTGTTGGACTACAGCTCCCATCATCCCCTGTGAACATGGCAAATGGTTGGGGTGATGAGGGCTGTAGCCCAACAATATACTGATGGTCCCAGGTCAGGGAAGCCTGTTACAGAATTAACAGAAGACCCCACATTTTTCTGCTCACAGGAGCGTCCCAATGCATAAGAGATTTAGAAGAAGTACCTTACAAACTGGCTCAAAGCTACAACTAACTTGCCTTGTGCAATGCTCCATAAATTCTTCTATTCATAGGGTGGTTTGGCCTGTGACAGCATCAGCATCACTGTAATTGCTTGTTTTAGAACATATTAACGTGGAGACTTGAATGGAGTCAGGTGCATGTTTGGTGCATTTCTGACCCGTGAGTTCTAAACAGTTTGCTGGGGTTCCTCACCTGACTATCCTCCAGAGGGCAGCATTTCCCCCACTACTGATTTAAGGGGGGAACTGAACCCTAGGCATAATATGTTCCTCACTCTGATCCAGTGGAGGGTGTGCAGAGCAGCAGAGGAATCATGTGTAGAGCCCTTAAAAAAGAAGACATTAAAATCTTGCCAATTGGCTGTTTGGTGTTGGGGTGTGTATGCAAGGTTCCTGTGTAGCTGATTGCCAGGATTTTAGTTTTTAGAAAGGACAGCAAGGATTTAGTCGTCCTTGCTGTTAAATCAGAGAGAGGAACCACACCTGTGGTATTTAGTTTCAGTTTCCCATCCAGTTAGGGATGTACATACGGAAGCTTTTTTTCAATGCATAGTGCCCAAAGTTCAGGGATGGGCAACTGGAATGGGGTTGGGCAGATGAGCCCCACCCAGCCAACTAAGGGCTAAATGACATACAGGATGTGACCATGCTCCCTGACATCATTGCTTTGCTGCGCACAGGCCTTCTCCCATAGTGGAGAGGACACAGGGCAGGCAGAGCTGCTTAACTCACTGCTCACGAGGGAAGCAGACACAGTTGAGTCATTGGCTGGAGCACTCTGTCTATTGGTTCAGCCATGGATGTTTTGCCCACACGGTGCCTTTCCCACTGAGGAAGGTGCTGCATGGGTGAAGTGTCCCCTGCCCACCCAGATCTTCTGTTGTTATCTCCAATCTGTGATCAGGGAGAACAGTATCGAACCCCCCCCCCCCTTCACAGCACTTGCAAGCAAAGGAATCCCTGCTGTTAACTCTGATCACAGATTGGAGATAATGAAGATTCCCCAGGGTAGGGATTGGGGGGCAAGCCATACACCCTGGAGGAATCCATGGTGGCTTCAAAAGCTGGATGGGATTAGGCCTGTGGGCTGAAGGTTCTCCTCCCACACCTAGCTGGATCTGGAGTACTAGGTAGATACATCCTTAGGTTGAAGGGGGCTGGGCAAATTCATTCTTTGGTGATAGTCGAAGAAAGACTGGATAGGAATCTATCAGGGTTGGGCGTATTCCACAATTAAGGATGCAGGAAGAGTCCTGCTGAATCAGAACTTTCATTCTAGCATCCTGCTTCCTAAAGAAAACAACGATGCCAGCAGGAAGCCCAGTAGCATGTCCTGAGTATAATAGCCCACTCTTGCTGTTGCTTCCCAGTTCTGTGCCATGTAGAATGCAGAATTTGGCAGTGGATGCAAAATACAACACCCTGACCATATTTTGTTTATTTTATTTATTAAAGCTTCTACATCTGATTCCTTGGCCAAAAAAAAAGGCATCCAAAGTATCACTCAAATAATAAATTCCATAAAATGTCATAAAGTGTAACAACAACAATACAAAACAGTCAACACATTACCCCGTTAAACAAGCAGAAGCCATAAAGTCAACAGCCACCAGGACCAGCAACATCATAAATTAAAAGTGTCTGCACAACAGTGGAATAGTTCAATAAAACAAGTAGCAGCTCAGTTGCCAAGGAATGTCTTCCTAAACAACAACAAAAATCTTAAGTTGGTGAAACTGTCAGAAGGAAGTCAGTGATGTGGCTCCCCCAGCCTGATTTCAATAGAAGTTCCCTCTTCCCATGCAAGGTTGGATTAAAATGATCAGGGGGGCTGGAACAATTCCTCTGTGATGAAAGGTTACAACATGTAGGGATATGTCATTTAGAAAAAGCAGGGAAGGGTAGAGTTACAGAAAAGTATGCATGGTATGGAGAAAGTGTATAGAGTATGGATGGGCAAACTGTGGCCCTCCAAATGTTTTTGCCTTCAGCTCCCATAATCCTTCACCATAATAATAATAATAATAATAATAATAATAATAATAATAATAACAATTTATTTCTTACCCGCCTCTCTGTCTGGATCGAGGCGGGGAACAACAACATGATAAAATACATAAAACTGATTAAAACATGATGCATATTATTAAAACTGCATAAAAAATCATAAAACATCCTAAAAACATCCTTAAAACATTCTAAAATTCCACTGGATATGCCTGCTGGAAGAGAACAGTCTTTATAGCTTTCTTAAATTCTAAAAGACTGTTAAGTTGACGAGTCTCCTCCGGCAGGTCATTCCACAGTCTGGGAGCGGCAGAAGAGAAGGTCCTCTGGGTAATGGTTGTCGGCCTAGTCTTGGCCAACTGCAGTAAGTTCTTTCCAGAGGACCTGAGCGTGCGGGGCGGATTGTATGTGAGAAGGCGATCCCGCAGGTAACCTGGACCCAAACCATGTAGGGCTTTAAAGGTAATAACCAACACTTTATACTTCGCCCGGAAACTAATTGGCAGCCAGTGGAGCGATTTTAAAGCTGGCGTAATATGGTCACCCCTAGATGTACCGGTGACCAACCTGGCTGCCATATTTTGAACTAGTTGAAGTTTCCGGACTAGGCATAGAGGTAGCCCTATGTACAGCGCATTGCAGAAGTCGAGCTTCGAAGTTACCAGCGTGTGCACTACCATCTTTAGGTCTTCCAACTCTAGGAAGGGGCGCAGCTGGCGTATCAGCCGAAGCTGATAGTAGGCACTCCTGGCCGTCGCATCTATCTGGGCTGTCATTTGGAGCGACGAATCCAGGAGCACCCCCAAGCTGCGAACACAGTCTTGGCTGTGTTGGCCAGGGCTGATGGGAGTTATAGGATAAAACATTTGGAGGGCCACATTATACTAGAACCTGGAGTCGTACAATGAAGCTGAATGGTGGCAGTAGCTCCTTTTTTCAGGATCAACAAAAGGAAGGACTTCTGCACACCACGCATACTCAGACTATAGAATTTTCTACCACAAGATGTGGTGATGACCACCAACGTTTAAAGTGGATTAATAAACTCCACGGAGGGTAAGGCTACCAATGTCTACTAGCCATGATAGTTATATACTACTTCCTGAACCAGAAGCAGCCTGCCTCTCAACACCGGCTGCTAGGAAACTTGAGTTGGAGGATGCTATTGTTGTCATGTCCTGTTTGTGGGCCTCCCAGAGACATTTGGTCGGCCATTGTGGGAAATATGATACTGGACTAGATATAGGCCTGATCACCAGGGATCCTCTTATATTCTCCCCCATAATACTAGAACCTGGAGCTATTCGGTGGGAAAATCCAGAAAGCTAAAAGGAAGGACTTCTTCACACAGAGTATAGTTAAACTATGGAATTCGCTACCACAAGATGTAGTGATGGCCACCAATTTGGATAGCATTAAAAAGGGGATTGAATAAATTCCTGGTGGAGAAGGCTATCAATGGCTATTAGTCATGATGGCTATGTGACACCTCCAGTATCAAAGGCAGTAAGCCTCTATTTATCAGTTGCTGGGGAACATGGGTAGGAGGGTGCTGTTGCACCGTGTCCTGCTTATGGGTTTCCTGTAGGCAGCTGGTTGGCCACTATGTGAACAGGGTGCTGGACTAGATGGACCCTGGGCCTGATCCAACACGGTTCCTCTTTTGTTCTTATGTTCTTATTCTTACTTGAAAAAGATCTATGCAAAACCATATTCTGAGAGTCCAAATGTTTCTTTCTCTTCCCCTTTTGCAAGCTTTCCCCCATTTTGCCAGCATTCCCAAAGCAGGCACATTTCCAGTCTTTCTGGCTAAATAAGACTGGCTTGAAAACGTGTTTTATTTTTATTTGCAACTGTCAGGCTTCAGTGCGCTGTGCAACTCCTAGTCCTTACCCATGTCAAGAAGCAGCACAAAAATGCTGCAGAACAAGGAAACTCATGCAAGTAGGATTGATTTGAAAAATATATACATGTAATATAATTCATCTTTTTGTCTGGGGGCTTCTCTAAATGAGGGATTTATAGCACGCTCGTGACTGGCTGCTCACGGAAGTTTAGAGGTCGAGTACATGACTTCAACAGCCAGGACATCTCCTGTGCTAACCCACCCCACCCTGTCAGAAAACACAGAGATAATCAGCTTGTTTTAAAAAACAAATATCCGCAAAATCGCCCCTGTGTAAAGGTGACATTGTGTTATAATTCCATTAGATGGCACTGTTTTATTGGGTTGAATGGAGGACCACTGTGTAATTGAGCCAATTGCAGTCCCAGAATGAAAACAGAAGCAGAAAGCAGTGGCTTTTGTTTGTTTTTAATGTAGAGAAGTTCTGGATGTTGAATTGAATCTGAGTTATCTTTGTGATGTATATAATTCCCCACTTCTTTTTTTTTTAAGAGAAGAGAGACAATCAGATTTGATGACACCATTATAAGATGAAGTCATCTGCACTGGTTTAAAAGTAGGGATGTATATCGTATCGTTCTGATGTCCGATAACAATACGATAATGGTGTTATTGGACATCCGATTAACAATAACGATATGATACAAATCCCTCCGAAATTATCGGATCCGATAATTTTCAGTCCGATAATTTTTGGATTTTATCGGAATATCGGACCACCATTTATAATCCTATAGCTTCTGTGTTTTATAAATTTGAGACTTGAAAGTGGCCCACAGTGCTTATGGGATATGCCTAAGTATGTGTATTAAATTTCAGAACAATCCCTCCACCTCTGTATTTTATATTAATTCTTATAATATCATTTAACTTTTGACAGCTCTGAGTCTGAATGACAGCTAAAGCCACGTGCATTCAGAGCTGTCAAAACTAAGTTGCACAATCTTTCAAATATTCTTTAAAAATACAGGGTTGCCCTGATTATTATGAAATTTTTCACAAATGCCTAACATCCTTCCAACTCCACTGTCAGTGATTTTCAAGTCTCTTCCGTTTACTTGCAAGTAAATTTGGAACATTTCCCAAATTTACTTGCGAGGAAACAGAAGAGACTTGAAAATCGCTGACAGTGAAGTTGGAAGGATGTTAGGTATGTGTCCAAAATTTCATAACAATTGGGGCCACTCTGTATTTTATATGAATATTTGAAAGATCTTGGTTCTGGCTTGACAGCTGTCAGTGTCAAAGACCTGTCAAAGCAGCCAGATCTTTCAAATATTCATATAAAATACAGGGTTGCCCTGATTGTTACGAAATTTTGGACATATGCCTAACATCCTTCCAACTTCACTGTCAGTGCTTTTCAAGTCTCTTCCGTTTACTTGCAAGTAAATTTGGGAAATGTTCCAAATTTACTTGCGAGTAAACGGAAGAGACTTGAAAATCGCTGACAGTGAAGTTGGAAGGATGTTAGGTATTTGTGAAAAGTTTCATAACAATTGGGGCAACCCTGTATTTTTAAAGAATATTTGAAAGATCGTGCAACTTAGTTTTTTGACAGCTCTGAATGCACGTGGCTTTAGCTGTCATTCAGACTCAGAGCTGTCAAAAGTTAAATGATCTTTCAAAAATTCATATAAAATACAGGATGGAGGGATTGTTCTGAAATTGAATACACATACTTAGGCATATCCTATAAGCACTGTGGGCCACTTTCAAGTCTCAAACGTCTAAAATAGAAAAAATATTTTTAAAAAGTATTAGACACTCATACACTTTCCTTGAAGAACTTAATAAATGGATGTAACTTTTTTTATTTTAAAAGATAGAGACATGAAACTTTTTGGACTTTGCAGATGGGATGTTTCTAGTCCTGGCTCCCCAATTTGCATATCTCTATCTTTTAAAATAAAAAAGTGACATGCATTTATTAAGTTCTTCAAGGAAAGCGTATGACTAAAATGGCATCATCTGATAATTATCGGATTTCCCTGGATTCAACTTTAGTCATTACATCTATTGAAACCTTGGATGAAGAACTGGAGAATACTCTCATCAAATTTGTCATCAAAATGTTTGCCTTATATGCATTGTCCCATCTCTTTTTCTCTCACTTGGCTTCATTTGCCATCAGTGATATTACATAGCCAGAGCTGATTGTGTAGTACAGTGGCATCTTCCCATTCACTGTGTGATCCCTAATTGGTTGGGATCATCAATATGACTATTCCAGTAAATATTACCCTCACTCTCGATTTATGTTATTTGTCCTCACTGACATAATTCTTCAGTCAAATCTGATTGGCTCTGTAGCATCATGATATCATCATTTTCACTATGTGATCCCTGATTAGTCATATGGTGGTCCCAATCAAGCAAGCAAGAGGGGAGGGATAAGGAGAAGAAGAAAAATATGTTTAAGCATCAGCTAATGGAGGAAACAGGACCAACGGGATAAAAAAATGTGTATTTCAGGAAATATTTCTCCCATCCCCACTCCAACTCTCAGACAACTACATTTTCAGCCTGAAAATCCAAATGGAAGAATACTTACTGCAGCCCTTGAAAACCCCCAAAGATGCCAGTGTCTTTAGAAGTAGATTGGAAGTACGGTAATGATAAATGCTTTCAAATACTCTAAAGACAAGCAAAACCCTTTTCCTCTTTCCCTTAAGGAGCAGCAAGAAACCATGTGTGGGTAGGTTGCAGCCATGTAGGGTGCGGTTGAATTTTATAAAAGTAATTCTGAATTCTCTAAATAATTGAGCAACAGAACAAGCTGTCTGTGGAAGTGATGGAATATCCTCCTCAGAGGCTTTTAAGAAGAGTCTGGATCAACTTTTGTTGTTGTAGGACAGTTTAGGGCTAGTGCAGGAGGTTAAACCTGATGCCCCTGATAGCCCCTCCCAGCCCTGTGCTTCTATATTTGTAGGTTCCACACCCATCCCGCTGTAGCCTCTAAGTCTGGTGATGTCAGGATGGAAAATTCCACCAGTATAGATCACCCCAGCATGCTCTGTCTTTGGTACTTCACATGACACACATAATTACTAGGCGAGGTGGACACCTCTCAACAAGCATGGCCAGAGAAAAGCTTGGGGGAATTCATGCAAACCATATTCGGGAAGTCTGAATATATCTGTGCTTGCTTTCACAGACCAAGACAAGCCCATACAACTGACAAAAGATCTATGAGCCTCCTGCCCTCTTTTGTCCAGGCTCCATTCCACCTTCTGGGAAATCCTCTGTGTTACAGGCAAAACTTTGCCTTTGATGCCCATCAAATTGCCAGTATTTTCTGTGGCCATTTAGAAAATGTGTATTTGTGTGTAGGCTAGGCCTGTATGGATTTTGTTCCGTCTGTTCCGTCTGCACTCATCAACATAATTGGATTTTTCTCAATTTCCTGAGTTTGTGTTCATGCACTTATACAAGTGTGCACTTCTGAACGTGCACAAATGCCCCCAAAATGTGTATTTTCACTCCTTAGCCTATGGGGAAAATGCATTATTGGTCAGGTTTTTGTTTTATTTTTTTGTATTTTTCTATGACTGAATTTGCAAAAAATTCCAGAAAGTAAGGAAGCAGTCCGCAAGTCTTGAGAATCCGTACGATTTAGAGGAAAGTCAATTACTGTGGAAGCCGTGGATCAGATTCACAGAAATCTGGACTCATTGGAATCTCTTGCAAAATTTTCTGACATTCCTAGAATTGGCCACTTTCAGAGCCCTGCACAATGGTATTGAAGCTCAATCCAGCTATGTGGGGATTGTCATATGTGAGTGACTGCAATGAGAGATGGGCACTTTGCATATTACTTAGAGACTACAGTTGCCATCACTTTCCCCCCTTTTTATGTGTAAAAGACAGCCATTAAACAGGTGATGCTTTGCCCATTGTTGCATCCTCTATGCTGGCAAAAGCTGTATCTGTGGAATTTCTTTTTGGCATATAGCCATTAAAGCCAAAGGAAGTATGTTTTTGGGGGGGGGGGGAGACAATAAGCTATTAGAGATTTTTTTTTCTTGTCAAGCCATGGTATAGGAGAATGAGGTTCAAGTACTTAGCAGTGGCTCCTGAAACAGTTTCTAGGGATGAACAGCAAAGAATCCTTGCCAAAATAGGCCCTTTCTTAATGCAACCTGGATACACAGAGATGGTCCAAGATATTCTTTCTTTCTTTCTTCCTTCCTTTCTTTGTGTCTGAAGCAAAAAAAACCACTTAAAAAAATCCAAATGGTGCTCTTCTTGGTAGTAAACCAATTAATTAATCATTTACTGCCCATTATTGGTATCCCCAAATGTGCCACCTGGCATTGCCCACCTCACTCTCCCTACAGGACACATAAACCTCACTGTATGGCCCCATATACAGACCTAGAATAGGGCCAACATGGGAGATAGGACATCTCCTGTTGTATGACCTGCCTCCTTATAGGATAGGTCTAGTAAGGTTAGACCCAATGTGGTACCCAAAAGATTTCTTGAACTACAACTCCCATCACCCCTGGCCATTGGTCATGGTGAAGATGATTGATGAGAACTGCTGTCCAAAACATCTGGAGGGCAACATGTGGGGTAAGGCTGGCCTATACAGAAAAATATCATCCCTGTCCCTTTCATCCCACTGTATAAGAAAAAGCACAAAACTATTTCGGCCTCATCATCCCTGTTGCTCAGCCTTTTATATGTGGCTCTTCAGCCATTCCCATTTCCTTTCTCCCCTTTCTTTTCATTTCTTAAAATGTTATTGTGAAATTTCAACAGCAAAAAAGGAAGAGGAAAAAAGAGAATATACATGGATTTGTGTATATCCATCTCAATGAATACACACAAAATCATATATATGGAAATACAACTTTCTAGTAATTATACATAAGATTCAACAAAAGTGGTCCAGATATCCAAATAAGTATCCGTTCGAAAGTTGCATCTAATATTTCAAATATTGAAAATGTGTAAGGTTCTCAATCCATTGCGTTATAGGAGGTGTACATTTATTGTCCCAATGTTGTAGTATCAGTCTTTTAGCTGCCAAAAGAGCATGGAAAATCCATTTATGCTGATCATTTGTTAATTTCCAAGAAGCAGGTAGATAATTTAAAAGAGCATGTACATCAGTGAATATTAAAGACTGTTCCAGTACAAAATGTATTAGTGTAATAACCTCCTCTCAAAAAGAAGCAATTATTAGACAGTGTCAAAACATGTTTAAAAGAAGCACCACCAGCAATTAGAGAAATTAGATGAACCCTTTAAAAAGTGATGTTGCAGTGTCCAATAGACATGAAACAAATATTGTGGCTGAATAAGACGCAACCTAAGATCCATAGATGTGACAGATATGGATGCCAAAGCAGCGATTCATTGATTAGGGAAAATGATATAACCCAGTTCCTCTTTTCATTCCTACTTAGGACCCTGTATATCCTATTTATTCACCAATAGCAAGTATTTATAGTCATGGATGGTTGGTCACTTTACCAAATGGTTGATCGCTTTGCAGGACATCCCTGTGTAAGGCATGGATATGTGAGGGAGCAGACATCATATTCTGAGGAATATAGCATTCTGTGGGACATCCAAGGGAGTATTAAAGGCTCCCCAAAGCAAGAAATGGACGGGCTCTTGCTCTGCTTTGGAAGATTCCTAGGAAGGAACTTTTTATATAATTTAGCTGGAACCCAACACAGTAGCTCAGCCCTCCACAAACTGGTGCATTCCAGATGTTTTGGACTTTGACTCCTATAAGCCTCAGCTAACATGTTCAATAGTTATGAATTCATGGAGTTGCAGCTGAAAACATCTGGAAGGCACCAGTACAGAGGGATGGTTTTTGTTAACTCTGTTCCCTCAGTGTTTTGAGAATTATAAGGCATCTTCTGTTCTGTTGTCAGCTGATTGACGGAATCAATTTTTTTTAGGGATGCACATGAGTTTTATTACTATTTTGCAAATGCACATATGTGCAAATGTGCATTTGTGCAACCTCCCCTCCAAAAGTTTAATAAAAATCAGTCTACATGTCCACGGAATTCGCACAACCCGGAAAAAGCTGGTCCGCTATGGAATCCGCCGGTTGGATTCATAGATATCTGAACTCATTTGAATATGCTGTGCATTTCTCCACCATCTCTAGACATGAGGTTGGGAAAGCCTGCTGTAGCAGATGGTTAATGTAACCCATCACTCCAAATGTAAGCGGCTGATCTTCATTATCCTTTGGTTTCTGGCTTTCTAGAGTTGTGGTACAGATGCAGAAAGAGACCCTGAGAGACTGCACAGGTATGTTGCAAAGTAGTAAGTTGATCCCCTGGGTCCAAAGCATCAGATTAGAACCCCTCTCATCTCCTCTCTTGGATGATCTGTCTAGGGCAATGTTGCTGCACAGGTTTCCATAGTTTCTGCTGGTGATGCATGGCAATTACGTCTTCTTGGAGCCTGTGCAGACTTGGGCAGCGGATGAGACATCGTGAACTATATATATATAAAGCTAGATATTGCTCTGGTGTAAAATCTTGAAAGATTTTGTTGCATTTGAAAAAGCGTTTCAAGGATGTGAGGGAGGGAAGAAGAGAGGGGAAAAAATGAAATAAAAACTGGCTACAGGAGGACAAAAGGCAGCAATGGGAGCACTGCTGTGCAACATCTGCATTGTATTATGGACATGTGGATCCCTTGCGCACTTCTGAAGGCTGATAAATTCACCCCTTCCCAGAGGTTGCAAGCATCCCCCCACCCCGCCCCATGCAGGCGACAGCTCGGATCTATTAAAAGCAACAGCCGTTAAAAGTAGCAGTTGAAAGGGTTTGGATGGGAATTCACCTTACTTAACACTGCTTGATTTAGACTGGCGGTTTGGCAAGTTCTCCCTATGAGAAATGAGCCTGTTCCCAAGCTGATGGCGTAACCATTGCTGTGACAAAATGAGAGGATTTGCAATGCTGGCTTTCCTGGTTTGGTGGTGGTGGTGGTTGTCGTTGTCTGAATACTCCAGGAAAATAACTGTGACATTTTATTTGTTTGTTTGTTTAATACAGCCTTTTAATACAGTGAAATGCCATGAAGGTTAAAGGCACACACTGGTATCAGATATACAGTTTTAGAGCTATTCAAATAAGATGTACTCTTTTCTGATTTGTTGGTGCAGAGAGTTTTAGGATCAGGTTGTTCTTATTCTTGGAAGACACAGAAGCGATTACTTTTTGATATTCCTCAGAAGGAATTGGACTGCTTTATTTAAGAAGGCCTTTAACCTGTAAGTGAGTGTCTTAGGTTGGGTGCTGTTTTTAATAATATTTTTATTGTATTTAAATGTATTTTTATTGTTTTAATCAATTTTAATTTTTGCTGTAAGCCACCTTGAGTGCCATTTTTGTTACAGAAGTTATAGTCATTTTTTTCTTTAAAAATAGGGCTGCAAAAAGATCGTTTTTTCACGATAATTATCGTGAAGACGATACGGTTCACGTAAGATATGAATGAAGACGATAATTTTTTAGGTCCGAAATGACGATAACGATAAACAACGATATTTTTGGGCGTGCACGGCCCTAGCATAAATGGTACAACCCACAAACAGTTTGATGACATAGTGAGCTGCTTTTCTAGAAACATACTGAATTCCTCTATAATTCTTAGCATAGGACAGGATAATTCATGTGATCCTGTGTCATTCATAGCCAAGTGTGCCTCCATAGACCTTTCTGAGTGTTAATTACGGGGACATATTACTCACCAATAGGGATGTGTATCATATCGTTAAAATGTACGATAACGATACGATAAGGTCGTTATCGTGCATGTGTTTAACAATGACAATACAACAGAAAAAACTATGATAATCATCGGAGACTATAATTTTTGGGCAATTTTATCGTTTTATCGGACTGCCATATAAATATACCTATAACTTCTGTATTTTAAAATTTAGAGGCTTGAAACTTGGTCACAGTGCTTATGGGGTATGCCTACGTATGTGTATGAAATTTGAGATCGATCCCTCCAACCCTCGATTTTATATGAATTTTTTAAAGATCATTTCCGTTCTGACAGGCAAAGGATCGATCTCAAATTTGGCACGTGTGTGTAGCAACATGTGCTACACATATGAGCCAAATTTGAGATCGATCCCTCCAACCCTCAATTTTATATGAATTTATTAAAGATCGTTTCAGTTCTGACAGATCAGAATCACAGGTCACTATGTGCGTTCATTCAGACCTGTCAGAATGGAAATGATCTGTAAAAAATTCATATAAAATCAAGAGTTGGAAGGATCGATCTCAAATTTCATACACATACTTAGGCATACCCCATAAGCACTGTGACCATGTTTCAAGCCTCTAACTTTTAAAATACAGAAGTTATAGTCATTTTTTCTTTAAAAATAGGGGTGCAAAAAATATCGTTTTTTCATGATAATTATCGTAAAGACAATATGGTTCACCCATGATATGAATGAAGACAATATTTTTTTTGGTCCGAAATGACGATAATGATAAACGATGATATTTTTTGGTGTGCACACCCCTACTCACCAATTAATGTATGGGCTTAGGCACATGAGCTCTCTATAGGGATGTGCGAATCAGCTATTCTTGAGGTAATTGAGATTCTCCAAATTCCACCTCCAAGTTTATTCTGACTTGCTTCTATATAAGATCGCAAGCTTTGGGATTATTTTCTCATTTTGAACAAAAATGTGTGTGCAATTCATGCACATTTCACCCTAATGTATGCATCAGTTGTACATTTTGTTTTTTAAAAATGCACATTTTTCTCTCATTAAAACATGCCTACGCACATTTTTCAAAAGTGCACATTTTTCAAATTCTTTTTTTGTTTCATGAATTGCACTGCAAGCTCAGAAAGGTACAGACTGTAGATTGCGTTCAGATCCGGGAGGTGCGAACTGGGCAAATACAGGTCAAAAATGAATTCCTTATTCATCCCCACCTCTATGTCACAGGTGTACCACAGGATTGTTTAACATCAGAATGGCTCTATGTGTTCTTAGCCCTCAAGGACAAGCCACTGACCTGCCTGAGGATTGAAAACTAGCAGCAGAGCCCGCTGACTAGCAGCAGAGCCTGCTGACCAGCAGCAGAATGAAGAGGTCAGAGCACAGTTCAAGCAACATAGATGTGGGGCCCCAATGCCATATGAAATATTAGTACATTTATTGTAGTTGAAAAGCTTGACATGATTTTCAAAGCACTGTAATTTGCAGCGGTGAAGTATTGGTAAGGATGTATGGATTTTGTTCAATCCATTCCGTTTCCATTTTGCGGACTGTGGAGCATCTATTGTTTTGTCATCTGCTCATGGATTGATTTGGATTTCTTTTTTTTTTAGGGGTGTACAAGAATTTTGTTCCTGTTTGCAAATACATATTTGAGCCTGTGCACATTTGCACTAATGTACCCTTGTGCTAATGCACATTTGTGCAAATCTCTCCCCAAAAGTAAAAAAAGTAAAAAAATGAAAAAAAATGGTCTTCAAGTTCACAGGAGCCACGCAACTTGGAAAAAGCCAGTCATTGCAGGATCCATATGTTGGATTCATAGAACTCCGAATGCATTTGAATCCATTGTGGCTTTTTCTGACATCCCTAAGTCTAAGCTTCTTGTAATGCAGAGATGCAGAACCTCTTTCTGTTTGAGGGCCAAATTCCATTTTGGGGGCCACATTCTAGTGGTGGGCGGGACAAAAGTAAAAAAACTCGGGGACAAAAATACCAGCATCGTTTAGCTTAAAGCTCTTGCTGCCAGTATCTAAACCTTAGGAGAGGCATTTCAACCATTTAAATTGGGGTGAGGGGGGGGGACTGGTTGAAAGAAAAGGGTGGGGTCAGGGAAAGGGGGCATGCACTTCTAGGGAACCCTGCAGGGCTGGATTGGGACCCTGGAAGGCTAGCTTTGGTCCCAGGGCCTGAGGTTCTCCAAGCCTACTGTAATAGCTCTACAGTAACAATGGCTCTTTGATAGTTAATCATATTTAACATTTAGGACATTCAGATGTTTCCCATACATTATCTCAGTCATACATTATCCTTCAGGGAGGGTCAGCATTACTTTCCCTATATTGGAGGTGAGGTACTAAGGGACAACTGGCTTGCTTAAGCCTCAGTGTCTGAGATTGGAACTTAGAACTTCCCAGTTCACAGCCATACAGCCACTCTGCTATACCAGCTCACAAATAGCCAAATTATTGTATTGATCCACCATGGTATCCCGTTCTTCCTCTGGTGCCTTAGGATGGTGTGCATAGGCTTCTTTCTGTTTTATCTTCACAACAACCCTGTGATGTAGGTTAAAAATGAGAGGCAGTGACTCACCCAGGGCCACTCAGTGAGCTTCATGGTTGAGTGTTGTCCCCAGTTCATGTGGAACACTGTATGCAATATACCAAAGAAGAGCCCTGCTGGATCAGACCAAGGGTCCACCTAATCCAGCACTCTGTTCACACAGTGGCCTACCAGCTGTTGAGAAGCAGAACACGGTGCAACAGCACCCTTCTGCCCATGTTCCCCAGGAACTAGTTGTATATAGGCTTAACAGCCTGTTATACTGGAGGTAGCACATAGCCATCAAGACTAGTAGCCATTGATACTACCGTATTTCATCGAATCTAAGACGCCATTGATTGTAAGACGCACCTTAATTTCAGGGCCACCAACAGGGAGAAAGCTTTGCATCTATTCTAAGACGCACCCAGTTTTCAGACACGTTTATTTGGGGGAAAAGTACATCTTAGAATCAAAGAAATACAGTAGGGCTGTGCATGCCCCCCTTCCCCACTCACCTCCATCGCTGCCCTGTCCTCACCGTCAGCGCTGCTGCCAGCGGCCTCCTCGGCCTAGAAACGCGGCACTAATGCGACCTAGGCTGCGATCCCACGTGCCCGCGGCGAGCGAAGTTTCCTTCATTACTTTTATCCCTTTGCGGATACCATATGCGAGGCGTCTGCCCATGCCCAGGGAAGGCATGGGGAGGGGGGAGCGGCTGCATGTGCAGAGCGAGAACGAGGCACTCGCCAGGACGAGAGTGAAAGAGTGTTAATGTGTGTGTGTGTGTGTGTGTGTGTGAGAGAGAGAGAGAGAGAGAGAGAGAGAAAGAGGGGGGGAGGGCAGCCCCTTGTGAGTTGCTCTTCTGCCCGGCAGGGCCCCTCCAGTGCACCTGCGCGAGGACTGCTGCTGCTCCTGCTCCCCCCCGCCGCCCCCTCGGCCTCTCTCTCCTCATGACGAAGACGACAAGGAGGAGGGGGAGGAGAAGAAGACCCCCAGGCAAGAGGAGGAGGCCGCCGCCGCCACCATCCATTCCTGAGGAGAAGGCGCTCCTTCCTCAAGGTAGGCGCAGCATTTCCAGGCCGAGGGGGCACAGCCCTAAAAAACCTGTGATTCTTTGCCATCGATTCTAAGACGCACCCCGTTTTCAGAGACATTTAAATGGGGGGAAAAGTGTGTCTTAGAATCGATGAAATACGGTAGTAGCCATTGATGGGAGAAGGAGAAAAATGTCTCCCTATCCACATTCTCCGCACCATGCATAATTTTGTTCACCTCCATCAGGTCTCTCCTTCTTTTTTCCAAACAAATGAATTTATTCAGATTTGCCTGTGTGCATGCGGGTGTGCATTTTGCTCCAGGGACAGATCTTTCTTTCTTTTTCTTCCTGCAAATAAAATTGTAGAATTACAGAGTGTCTGAACAACAGGACAAAAATCATGTTGGTTGAGTTCTTGAGCGAAAGGAGAATCCCCATTATTTGTCAGAGGCATGGGGTTTAGGACCCGCAGCTTAGCAGCTCTGATTCTCTCCAGCAGATGTCAGACCTGTACAGCCTCCTTACAGCTGTCATCTCAATACATTATTAGCAAGGAGACCTGGGATGTTTTCTCCCTCTGGCACGTATCTTTGTGAGAAGTTTTAGCAAGGCTAGCAGTCTTCTTTTTTTTTTCCACCCTGGTGCTCTCTGAGCGTAGTTTCACATTTATAGTGCATAACCTTGCCCTGGAGGAGGCCATATATAACTTCCTCTCTATTTTTTAATTTATGACCGATTATTTGTGTACACTGGCTCTCTGTGTATTGAAGGAAAATGATATTGCAGTACTTTTGCATGCTGGTTAAGACTGCATCTTGTTGTTTGTTATGAGTTTGCATGTTTATAATGCTACTTGGTGTTATTTTAAGTCATCCCTTTCTGCTCATAAATGTGCGCTCGGATGAGCCTTGAGAAAAGAAAGCCCTTGGCGGCATATATTTTTGTGATTCCCCTACAGGTCTGGTGTCAAGAGAGCAGATTCTTGTTTTCCCATGCATGGAGGCAATTAATGGCAGGCGTATCCCTTTTGCAGTCGTGTTGTGTTAACTCTGGCTGTCCTCCGCCAAACCTCTCTGTATGCTTTGCATATGAGAGGGGGAGAAACAGTCTGGAAAGATGGAGATGATAAAGTGATCTGTCAATTTTTTTATTATTATTATTTTAAACTAGAGGCAAAAGATTTTGCTGCTCCTCTAGGCTGAACTCATGCCACAGGCTTGACAATAGCTCAAAGGGGGAAAAAACATGGAACACGATCTCAGCAGGAAGATATATATTGCAGAAAACAATTTATCGGGCCCTATTTGTTGCTCAGTGTCAAACCCAGTTCATGTTAAGTTTGGAGTGGGGGTGGGGGATGAAGATAAGGCAAAGGAAGATAATGTTTCCCCGCAATGGCCAACTAATGTTAATAATCCTGCCTTCTCTGATGCTCTTGAAGGCAGGACTAGAACCAATAGGTAGGACGTTGTAGGGAAGCAGATTTCAGTTAGACATTAGGAGAAACTTCCTAACAGTAGTGAGGGGTAAATCTGTCCAGGTCGCTCTCATCAAGGTATTCTGTTTTCCACTGCCACGTTCATCCTTGCTCAGATTAGTATCACACTGCAAGCCTCCCCCGCCCTGGAAATCTGTACGTATATGGTCAGGGACCACATGTCGGTGGTGGGTGAGGCCCAGTGGTGGGTAGGATTGTAGCCAAAAATAGGTGGGTCGCTGCTCTTCTCTTTCTGCCACTCCCTTTTCTCTCTCTTTCTTTCCTGGGCTGCCGAGAGGTCTGAACTAATCTCATGAAAAGGGCTTTTGGAATTTGGCCAAGACCCGCATGGAATTAGGCTGAGAGTTGCATGTGGCCTTAGGGCCACAGTTTGCCCACCCCCTGCAGTAGATGATCTCCAACGTCTCTTCCAACTCTATGATTGTATGTGAGCCGTGGAGGCTGGTGGCTGCAGTTTGGGTGGGGTAGAAAAATCCATTCTAGATTTCAGTCAGAACAAGCCAGAATCCTAAAGGAGCTATCCAAGGTGCTGAACCCTACCCCCCCCCCCCCATTGTTTTTGTTTAGCACTTTGGATAGCTCCTTTAGAGTTCTGGCTGGTTCTGACTGAAACCTGGAGTGGATTCACAGCCCCACCAAAATTAGAGCCACCAGCCCCCCCCCGAATATAAAATCATCCTTTCGTTGCTCAAACCAGTGAGCAAGTCTGAGCTCTCAACTACACGCTATGTTAAAATGTGTGGCTGATGCTAACTATTTTTATTCTACTTCAGTATAAGCACATGGGAACTACCGTAGACAGGCAGGGGGTGTTAAAATTCCCACCCTGTCATTTCAGCCCCAATCCCCCCCCCCCACACACACACTCACACTTGGAGGCTAAAGAAAAGCAGAAAATTAGAACGAAAGGAGGGAAGGAAGGAAGAAAAGCTCCATTGGTGCCAATGGAGATTCCCCCACCCCCACCCCTAGACTGGAGATTTCCCCCCCTCTACACCCCATGCAGGAGGGGGGGATTAATTACTCTTTGCCAAGGGAAGCAATCAGTTTAAAAGTTGGGATCTAAGACCATACAACAATCAATCACATTGTGAGAAACAGCTGTGTGAATTTGTATCCGCCCCTTGTCCAACATTTCTTTCTCTCTCCTGATTGGGTGTTCATTTCTCCTCTGGGTAATTGATTTGCAGGCAACATTTTATCTGGAGCTTCTGACAGAAAAAGGCCTCTCTTTTTGGTGGTAAGTAAAAGTTTTGGCTTAAGTGCAGGGTGGCACTTAAGCAAACAGTTAAAGGTGCAGGGGCCCTGCCTTCTTGTATATGGTCACTCTAGTATAGTGCCTGCACCTTTAACTGTTGTAGAGAAGAGGGAATTTCACCAGGGACTAATTGCATACAAATGACACTGGCTGAAATTCCCTTTTCTCTGCAACTGTTAAAGTTACATGAGCCCTGTCCTCCTTTTCAGATGGTCAGCCTACTGTTAAAATTACATGAGCCCTGTTCTCCTTTTCATATGGTCAGCCTACATTACAATATGTGGCCCCACTTCCTGTCTGTCGTTCTTCCCTTTGGTCCTATCAGGGTTTGCTTTCAGCTGACTTGGGGGTGGGAAGGATCTCCCTCTAGACAGCTGAGAAGGGCAGAAGGCAACACAACAGGGTGGGTTGAGTTAAAATGCTACTACAATTGTGATGGAGAAGGAGGAAGCAGCAGGACAGTGTCAGACTGTTGGCAGCTGCCAAATGGTGCTTCCTGATACCGCTAAACCTGAAATCCTCATTCAGCTCGCATGGTGACTTTGGGCCAGTCTTTATGTCTCATCCTGACCTACCTCACTGGTTTGTCGTGAGGATAAAAGGAGGAGGATATAAATGTACTTCTTAGGGGGAGGTAAAAGTACTATATAATAAATAAAACCCTGTTTGCTTTCACCTGCACTGTATGTAGGTGATGGACAGCAATTATATCTCCATGCTTGCACGCTTGCATCAGGTTGTCTTACTTGCACAAAAGGACTTACCTGTATGTATACAAAAAGGAATGCCTGAATCAGTCCCTCCACCACTACTACCCCCAGCACAGTGGGATCCTGCACAGTTTTCTGCTTGCAGAACAACTTTTCAGTCTGTGCAAGGATTTTATCATCACATGCCAAAGTTGATAATTCTTTGACAATGATTGTTTTAAAATTGTAAGATTTTTTATTTTTAGGGTGCTGTATCATTGCTTATTGCATCACCTGCATGTCGATTGTTAGATTTTTATTTGCTGTTTTTATATTATGGATATTTTTAGGGGCTTTGGCTATCGGGCAGCATGAAAACGTAATAAATTAAATGAGGGTGGGGAAGATGGAATTGTTACAGGCTGGGGGTAATAAAGTTGAATCTGTCAGTTTCAGTTTCTCTCAATGTCCCGTTTTTCCAGTCTTGAGTTTGGTTCATCCAAAGTTTGAGAATTTGTCCACTGTTAAATTCAGTTGATCCCAAAAAACAAAAAACAAAAAATACATTTGCATGAAAAATTGTATGCATCTTTGTGCACATTTCTCTGAATACTTGCATTTTTCTACACAATTTTGCCTAATATACAAAATTTGGGGGGCAGCCGAAGTCCTAATACAGTGCATTTTTTAAATGTTACTTTCATGAATGCATACATTTTTGTGTGCCCTTTCCCATATATACACATTTTTGTACACTTTTTTTTTTAGACTCCTTTGCAAAATTCAGAGAACTGCAATTTTCAAACGGTCACTGAGTTTCGATTCCCGTACTGGGTTGAGATTGCAACATTTCTCCATCATCTCTAGAATTCACCACCAATCCTGCTCGGCTGAACTGCACTCCCCTACACTATCTGGCCTCTAATTTAGTGCTGGGATGGTAAGAATGAGTGGGTGGTAGCAGTCTGACACCAAGAGCACCACCGATCTAACTATAGAAGATGTTTCAATAATTTCTGTGGAGTGGAGAAAAAGTATCATGGGTTGCTTGGGGAACTCCTAAAGGGTCTTGTGTTTCACATGCTTTAGAGCCGAGTGTGGAACTGAAGGCAGTGCTTTGCTTTGCTGGGAAATGTCAAATGAAAATAAGTCCCCTCTGCAGCAGTGTTATTCTCAAATGTTCCAAAACCACCAGCCGAACCTGTCTCCAAAAATATGTTGAGGTTTTCCAAAATTATATTTTGGGGGTTTCTTTTCTCTTTTAATGTGGCTTCGGCTTTACTGGTTTAGGGCTCATTGCAGCCACGTTTTCAAATATTTCTCAGACACCATGAAATAACTTTATTAAAAACAACAACAAAACATAAATTAACATAAATGCTGCCAACAACCTCATGATTTTAGCCAATGAGTCTTTTTGGTACAACCTAGAAGGCTCCCTTCTTTTGCTAGTTGTGCCAATTTCATAGCAAGCTTTTCCGTGTTTAAGTTTCCTTCAGAGGACAGGGCTCTGGAGTTTTATGGAATCTTTCACTATTTATTTACACCAGCCTTGTCCAACCTGGTGCCTTCCAGATGTGTTGGCACACAGCTAGGGATGCCATGCAGACTCTGTGGACTTTTGATCTTTTTTTTTAACTTTCCCCAAATATATGCAAATTTATTCATAGGAAAACACACAAGTTTGTCCTGAGACATAGAGCCTATCTACACTACTGCTTTAAAATGGTTTATAACAGTTTTAAACTGGTTAATTAACCAGTTTAAAACAGTTATAAACCGTTTTAAAGCAGTAGTGTAGATAGGCTCATATACCATCCTGGAAAACATGCACAGGGAAAAGTTGAATAGAACTGGGGACAATCCATTAAATGTTACGTATTAACATAAATTACAAAAAAAATTGTTGTGAACTCTCTTATGGGCACATAAAGGGGGGAAAATCGAATCCATCTGTGAATGGATGTCATAAATAAATGACACTGCACAATCTATGAGACACACAGGCAATGGATTTCACAAAATCCACCCTACCTACAACTCCCATCATCCCTAGCCAGCATGGCCAATATCTGATTTTACACCATCACAAGTAGAAAGGAGATGGATCAGAAACTGCGGCTAGTTCCAAGACAAGAATGAACAGGGGGCAATAGATGTGAAGCTACAGGCTTGGGCTGAAAATGAGGGATAGTTCCTCTACACACACAGAAAGAGCTGAAAGTGGTTTGGAAGAGAGATTACGACAACTATTTGAAATAACACCATAAACAGCGATCCAATTGTTGAATTGTTGCTACAATGCTTAAAAAAGACGGTCCAATATTTGTTAGTTTCCGCCCACTTCCCCAAGACTCAGAAAAAGAATGCTGTAATGCATGAAACTCAAGATCCACCAACAGAAGTGCTAAATAAAGAGCATAACATAAAACAAGTGATCATTTGATTGCTCCAAGAGCTGCTGGATCCAATGACCAGTGCAGTGCAGTGTAGTGTAGCGTAGTGGTTAGAGTATTGGACTGGGACTTCAAAAATATCACTTTTTTTTCTTTTTGGTGCTTCGGAATTGCTCAAATGGCTTCCTTCTTTGTCTTACTATTATTTCCCCTTCTTTCTTTTGCAGCTGCGTGCAAATGTGCCTATGTGCAGTCTCATCTTGTCTATTCCTTCTTTGTTACCTACTCCACTTCTCCTGGACAGCTGAAACATACAAGGAAATTGACGAGACAGCACTACACATATCAGACACCTGAATCTGCACTCTTGCACATTTGCAAAAGACCAGGGGATTTTTTTTTTAAAATGACCCCATTTGTGCAAATTTCAAGGTCCCAAAGGGGAAAAAAATCAATTTGCATTAATTAGCAGTTGCGCAAATGGTGAGACCCTGGGAAAAAATGCGGAAAACATTTCCGGAATGAGGGTGGGGAATCTGCTACAGTCTGCTGCCACCTACCAGAATGGAAACACTGCAGAATCCCATCAGGCTGAAATGGAATTCCCAGTGTTCAGATTCCTAATCAAGAGACTTTTCTTGGCTCTGGGCCACTGTCTGGAGCAGCCTTTCCCAACCGGTTGCCGTCCAGAGCTATTGGACTATGCCTCCTATAATCCCTAGTTGCTGAGGATGATGGGAGTTGTAGTCCAAGAGCTCTGGAGGGCAACAGGTTGAGAAAGGCTGGTCTCTAGAACAGGTTTCTCCATCTGTGACATATTTGAAATATGGGCCTTTCACCCAATCTGTTCTTGTGAACAGCACTCAGGAAGGACACCATGTGTTCAAAACAGTGTTTATCTTGCCTTACTTTGCGGAGCTGTTTCCCCCCCCCCCTTTTTCTTTTTTTTTTCTTCTTTCACAGCAGTGTAATAAAATAAGCCTGCTTTGAAATCCTCTTTTGTACAAGGAAATCTATTATTAAGATAATTGTCTGCTGATAATTATAAGGATTAGTATAATAACCGTCTTGTTGTCATAGAAGGCAAGCACATTACATAATTTGTAAGTGCCAGCGGCAAGTGAGGAGCACTGAGACCGGATGGCTCAATGGAATGATGTAGATGGCTGGTGTGTCAGACCTGAAGACCTGTTTTCACTAGCAAAGTTCTGTGCCTGTCATTTCAGGAACTACAACGTAGTTTTCAATGTTCCATCAGACTCTTGTGCAGGGGTGCACAATCTCAGGTTGACGGGCCAATTGCAGCCTGCCTGGGCACCTAGTGTGGCTCTCTGGGTGGTTTTCCGGGAGTTGTACAGTCCCCCCCCCCCTTCTAAAAGGTAGAAATGCCTCTCCTAAGGCTTAGTTACTGGCAGTAAGAGCTTTAAGCTGAAATGTTTGGCATTTTGGCTCCACCCCTTTTGCCTTTGGCCCCACCCACACTGAGAGCCAGTGTGGTGTAGCGTCTAGAGTGTTGGACTGGGAATCCGGAGGTCCAGGTTCTAGTCCCCACTTGCTCATGAAGCTCACTGGGTGACTTTGGGCCAGTCATGGATTCTCAGCCCAACCAACCTCACAGGATTGTTGTTTTGAGGATAAAATGGAGAGGAGGAGGATTATGAACGCCGCTTTGAGTTTCTTAGAGGAAAAAAATGAATATAAATGAAATAAATAAACAAACAAATAAAGGCAATAAATAAATAATAAACTGCAGCTCCTGCGAACTTCTCCAAAATGGAATTTGGCCGTCAGGCTGAAAGAGTTTCGATACCCTGCTCCTGTGCATGATTATCTAAAATTCAGGCTGATTAAATTCAATGAGACTTATTTCTGAGTGGGTATGCATAGGATCAGGCTGTAAGAAAGAGAACAGGAGATGGGGCTATGTTGCTAGGGTTCTCAGCTGCTTTGGTTAACGGGGTAGGCTTAGCCCCACCCCAGTAGTGTCACTGAATGCACCCCTTTACTTTCTGTCTATAATAGAATAGACACCATTCTCCGATCAGCAATGTTGCAATCTGTGACCCTGTTGCAGTGAGGGCAAAAGCTGGTTTCCACCACAGGTACAGAATGTCCCAGCCTACACTGAAATACATCCTGCAGGGGAGTGCAATATGTGTGCACAAAACATACAGAGACTATGCTCACACAACACAACAAGCCAGAGTAAGGGTTGATTATGGGTTGTCATTGAATTGTGGGTTGCAATTGAACCATAGGTTGTGATGTTGAGTGAACCCAGCTGTGCTAACAAAACATTGTTTGTTAACTGCGAACAACCCACAGTTCGCAACCAAACAACTAACCACGCATTCTCTTCATGAGTTGTTTGAGGTTAGCATTCTTGGGTTCACACAACAGAACAACCCATGATTCAACAACAACCCATACTCAATCCATACTCTGGCTTGTCTTGTTTTGTGAACCCAGCCAGAGATACATCAGATACCCAGCAGTCCTTGCTGTATACAAGCCCTCCTTCTACACACGGGGGGGGGGGGAAGTGTGTGCATTTATGTGCCCCCCGGCCATCACGATGATGAGAATTTTGCTTGTTCTAGGATAGTTACTATCTACACATACTGTAGGCTATTCAGGGATGCACTCTTGCGGACTATATCAGCACCGGCCAGGGGGTTGGACTAGATGATCTCCAATGTCCTTTCAACTCTATGATTCTGTACTGATTTCCTCTAAAAATAAAAAAAAGACATTTAAAATAAGGCATTATCTTACAGATATGAATTAATTCCCTAATTAAGTTGTGGTCAATCCACCTAGCAAAGGTCAGAAGCTGGCAAAGCTGATTTTGCATATTACCCCAAAGGCATGGATAGGAAAACCACGTCGAAGCGATAAATGGTTGTGTAATCTTTGATATGAGAAATGATCACACAGAACAAAGTTCAAGATGGAAGATAAGATGGCAGGGAGAAAGGTAGAGTAAGCCATTCTCATGGTAGCCTGTGGCAGTTCTAGCTGACTGTCACAAATGAGGCAGCTGTTTTGAAACCTGGAGGGGGATTAAGTTAATTCCCCACCACCACCATCACCATAAGTATTGTAGGGTGGGGTGAGGGGAAGGGGGAACGAATATGGAAAATACTGCACTGAGAGCTACTTCCTATTCAACCCCTGACAGACTTGCCAACATTCATAGGCAGCAAACCCAGATTTTTATATTTGCATAATGAAATATAATATGCACATTGACAAGGGTTTCCCCTATGGCCTCGTAAATGTAATGGAAAAGAGCAGGATTTTGCTTAGAAAAACAGTAGAGTTGGCGTATCCACTTTTTTACACTGCCTCGGCAATATGTGAGATACCTGTGCCTTCAGTATGAGGCTGCTCAAGATATATTCATATCTATTTTAAGTCCCCTCAGTACTGCTACATGGGAACGAAACGGTACAGCTGAGAAGCAGCTGCTATGGTTTTCTTTCATTTTCTGTACAAGCATCTCTGAATGCTGGTTTTGTATCGCTTTGCCTAGAACACAAGGGGTCTTTAATGTATTATGGTTCAGGAAAATACTAGCAGTTGTAGTAGTTGTTGTTGTTATTAATCCAGGATCTTCTGTGAGAGGAAGGGCTCAGCTCATGGAAGCTCCCCCTGCCTAATTTTGTGGATCACCCTCTCTATCCTCTATACCACAGCTGTTCCCATTCAGCTGGGTCTTCTGACTCTCTGTGTAGCATTTCCAAGGGGCTGGAGGGGCTGCCCTGGGAAGGAGGGGGCAGAGAAGGTGAGTTCCACTAGTGCAGTTGATCCAATGTAAATCTGGATCTAATCCCTCATCATCCCACCATCAGCGCAAAAGACAGATCCCTGGACCAAGGAGCGCTTGAAATCAGAGTGTCAACAATTCGGGAGATAACAATGGGGGCGTGGGGAAAAAGGGTAGAAGCAAATGTAACAAGCCATGAATTGTCTTGATACTCTTCTAACCTTCAACCGACAACTGATTCCCCTGCATTCCTTGGACATCCTAGATTAACAGTGGGGAATGTGCAGTTCTCCAGGTATGGCTGGTCTCCAATCCCGTCATTCCAGCCAGCATGGCCAATGATCAGGGATGATGTGAGTTGCACTCTGAACAGCAACTGCAGAGCCACAGTTTCCCCACCCCTGTGCTAGGTCCATGCTTGGTCTTTCCCATTTCTTCTTTTCATTTGGTGGCCTGCTTTCTTTGCTTCATCATCTCTTCTTTCTTTTGTACCTTCCTTCATATATGGCTCACTGTCCCCAATTTACACTATACCCCATGCTCTACTGAGCTCTCTCCTCTTGTATCCTGTTAATAGTACAATCCTATACATGCCTATTCAGAAAATAAAAGTCCCATTGGATTCAATGGGGCTCACTCTCAGGTGAGTCAGTATAGGATTGCAGCCTAAGGGCATGTTCAGATGACACACTAAGCCATGGTTAGACCACTAACCCTTTTACAGCAAATGGTTTGTGAGCATGTTTAAACTGTGGTTATGTAGCCACCATGGCTAGGAAAGATTCACGCGCCATGCTAAGCCCTAATGTTTAGCTCAAAATGCTTAACCACCTTGCCTTGGTGTGTCATCTGAACAAAGTCTAAATGTCATCTTGTTGTCAAAATGCCACACTTCTCCACAACGTGGCAGATTAGGTCAGATGAATGTGCAAATATCAAATTCCTGAAGCATCTTTACTGTGTTGTAGAGGTGGGGTGGGTGGGAGGAGAGGTCGCTAGCCTGCTGTGCCTTTCTTTTCCTTCATTACAGATTTTTTTTTCTTTTTTTTTTTGGTTTTCATTCCATCGGCCTTCTCGTTTACAGACCTTTTCCCTAGGGGACTTCAGTCTTCATCTTGACCCTTCTACTGATTTCTCCATCCAACAGTTTTCTTCTTCCCTTTCTTCTGATGCAGTCATATGTACATAGCCTTCATTTCATGAAAAGACCTAAAATTTGGGTTTATGCTACTCTGTAAATTCAATTGTATCAATAAAATATACTCCTCTCTTCCCCCCAAGGTGACAAGGAGCAGGTTGGAGAAACACTTCTTACTGTCAAATATATAAAATTATCTCATTTCCAAAAACACAAGATGGAAAGGCAAAAATGCAAGATGGAAAACATAACAACAGTTCCTTCCTAGTGGGGATTGAAACCAGATCCCAGCTAATTCTCAGCCAGCTTTTCAGCTGGAAGGTGGAGTGGGTGTGGACTGGAAGGATTCCCAGCTCTGGCTCCACCATCTGCCTTGTTTGCAAACTCAAATGTGCTTGAAATGATAATGCCCCCATGCAGGGTCTGTATGTACCACCACAGTTTTCACATGGGTAGGCCATTGGAGAACTGAATTAAAACTGTCCCCATGTGAGGACTCTACCATGCCAAAGTACAGCCTCATGCCACCCCACTGCCACAATGTAGGAAATTTCAGGGCCCATATTTATCTTCTTGCAAGCAGAGAGAACCAGCGACTGGGTGGTTCTCTGGTTGCTTTGTCTGTTCCTAGATGCCCAATTTGTATATTTCTAAATAGGAAGATACTATGAGTTGGAGCCAGATTTAGTCATATGGAGTAGACCAACTGAAATCAGTGGGAGTATAATTTAAGTCATGACCTAACTTAAATCCTGTTGATTTCAATGGGTCTAAGTATGACTAAGTCTGGGTCCAACCTTTATGTACTGTATATCAGCCTTCCTCATCCTGATGCCATTCCGATGTTTTGGATTACAACTACTGTCATCCCTGACCGTTGGCCATGCTGGCTGTGACTGATGGGAATTGTAGTCTGGAACATCAGAAGAGCAATGGATTGGGGAAGTCTGCTTTATATACTAATGCACTTGAGGGTCTGTATAACTGAAAGTTTCAGGGGGAATCTATAAAAATGCTTTTTTTCCCTCCTGACACTTTTGCTGAGCTGCAAGTCCTTTTGCATACTGATGGGGTCACTCATGATTACTGAGTTCACAGAACACTTGCATCTTTGGAAGTTAAATACAGTTTTAATGTCAGAAACATGCATGGAATTAAGGCTCTGTTAACTCAGCCAATGTATGCAAATACCTTCACCAATGGTCAACCTGGGGATTCAGTAGAAATGTTCAAGGGTAGCAAATGTTTTTGTGGAGTGATTCTCTGCCATCCCTCTCCCCCTCCCTGGTAACAAACAAACAAACTCCTATCTGTAGAATACATTCTGCAACAGCTTTGATGTCCCCCCCCCCCTCCCCAGGTAAAAAAATGACCAGCTCAGGGGAATAAAATAAAATAAATAAATCCTAGCCTTCCAGCTCTTATCTTGAAAGCAGCAGCTCTTTGTACTTTGCTCTCCTTGTACTCATGAAATCCTCAGGTTTCATTAGAACCGAGTTGCAATTTCTCAAAAGCCATTCTTGTGAGAACATTTCTCAGGGGTTTCTTTTTTGCAGCCCCCAAGAAACAGAGGTCCAGTTTGAACATTTTTTTTCCGATTATTTCCCACCGGTTTTTGTTTTTTTAAAAAGTTTGTACCATTACCTACCCCTCCTCCCCAACAATGTCCCAGAATGATGCTAGGTCTAGGGCATTATGGAAGATGCAAAATGATTGCCAGGCTGTCAACACACATACATTTCGGAAAAAAGAAAGAAGCTGGGCTACTGTGGATGGAAAGCCTTGAAGCAAAAAATTGTTAGAGAATTCCTCCTTCCCTTGAAGGAATTTAATGAAATGGTCCCCTGCCCCCAGTTTTTCTGCTCAGAAATGGGTTGGGGAATTTTGAAAGTAAACTTCTCTTCCTATGGAGCCTGCATTCTGTTTTAACTCTATCTGTACCTTTATGACAGAGAATGTGCATACTAGATGCCACAATATATGTTGGAGAGCAGCACTGGTTGATCTTCTCCCAAGCACACCACTCGAAGTGCTATGCACCATGGGTGTGAGGGCTAGGTATGCAAGGAAATACCTCTAGGGCATCCTATATTGTTTGAGCCTGATATTGCACATTCCGGCAGAGAAACCACTCAGAGGAGGTGTGAGCAGACAGTAGATCAAGAACTTCTCTACATGAAGGATGTATTGCATGCTTATGATTAGCCACTGACGGAAGTCTGAGGGACCTTTACATGAAGCCATCAATCTCCAGGACATGTCCTGCACTTTCCCCCCAATAATCTTGCTTTAAAAAAAAAAAAGGAGATAATGCAGTATTTAAGTTATCATGGGATTAATTCTGCCATTAGATGGCAATGTTTCATTTAGCAAAGCATGTTGGGCAGATGATGGGAGTGGTAATCCAACATGCCCAGAGAGCGCCCGGTTGTGGAAAGCTGGACTCTATGGTGCCAGACAGCAGGAACGAAACCTGGAAGAGAGGCAATTCCATTCTATCTCGGTAACGTCTACATGATCCTTCAGACAACAAGGTTTCATTCTTAGTATCCCATATTACGCAGCAACTGCTGTATTTCACAAAAAGACTCCTTTGTCATGCATGCCCGGGCCTGCTAATTTTCCTGTACTATCTAGGTCATTACATGTGTTGCTGCAAGCATTTTGTCTTTCACCACATGCCTAAGGGTGCCTCTTCACGAGAGGTTTAATGCTCTTTGAAGTCTCATTAAAAAATTTACCTCCACACCAGCGGAGCGCAAATGGGGCGTAGAGGCGCGTTATCTCTCCGATTATGCGCATTATCGAATGCGCGTTAAATCGCGAGTTTTATTTTGCTCCGTCCGTTAAAGCGCATTTTGACTGTGTGAATATGCGCTTATGCTCATTAACTACTTGTAAACCGCATTTTGGACATCCTTTAATGCGCTTCGCCGCCTCTCGCCGCCTCTCGTGCAGAGGTATTAGGTGTAAATGCGCTTCAGCGATTATGCGCATAATCGCCTAACCGGGCGCAAAAGCGAATCCTTGTAGAGGGGACCTCAGTCTGGAGGGATGTCATCTTTGGAGGCACAGTATCCACAGGTCTTCCTTCTGATCTGTTATATTACATGGAGGTTTACAGTTGTTATTATTAGTATTATTATCTCTCTTTTCTCACTCATGGCAGTTTTTCTGAACAGTCATGATGGGCTTTGCCAAGTCATGCTGTCTTTTACTTATTCGGGAATTTACTGACTACTAAGCATATTTTAAGTATGACTGCTCTCTGGATATTGGTGTGGATGTATTTTGGTAGGCCCAGTTTCTGAAGGTTTTCTCCTGTATAGTTTTTTTTTATGTGATGCCTGTGACTGATATGACTAATGGTATAATTGTGATCTTTTCCTGTTACCATAGTTCTTTAACTTTCATGGCCATTTCCTCTTCCTTTTCTACACCATTTTTATCATTGGGTATTGCTATGTCAATGTAGTAAGTGTGTTTTTCTTTTTTTGTTTGCAACTGTTATGTCTGGTCAGTTGCAGCGTATTGTTTTGTCCATATGAATTGTTCTGTCCCAGTATATTTTATTGTCTGCATATTCCAAGATTGTTTCAGGTGAGTATATATAGTATGGTGTACGTTGTTTGATGAACTTGAATTTGATGGCCAGTTGTTGGTGAATTATTATTATTATTATTATTATTTAAAATACATGTCACCATTAATGAATACTTTTTTTAAAATCACAAGAACAGGGCTTTTAGAGCTTTAGGAGCCCTCACCCCATGTTCTAAAAGCCCCAGCAGTGTGGGGCTCTTAGTCCAGAGGCTTTCAGCTGGGTAGCAGTTCCTGAACATTCAGGAGAATGCTCAGCATCACTTGGTCTCCTGGGCATTCCCGGAAGTATTGCTGGCTGAAAGCCTCTCTACTAAGAGTCTCACAATATTGCTTTAGTACGTGGGGCATTTTTAGAATCAAAACAAAACAGAAAGAAGACACACACATCCTCAGCCATTTCCGACATTAAAAGGGAAGTGGAACCCTTGTCCCCTTGCCAGTAAGAAAATTCTTCAAAATTCTCACCCTCTCTGTGATAGAGGCAGAAAAAATAATCCCCTTTTCAGATGGAGTGAAGACTTTCACAAAAATAGGGGCAGTGTTTGGCACAGCATTAATATCAATAATGAGTAAATACTAGATCTGGAATCAGCTCCCAGTGACCTATAACAGCCTCCAAGTTATTACCTTACCAGCACTGGGAAACTTGGTTCTTATACCTCAACTCTTTGGGAACCCACGATGTAATGGAGCCAGGGCTTGTAGGGAAGCAGTGATGGAACTTTGTAATTAGCAGGAATGCTGACATTGGCCCTTTCTACACCATAGGGGTGTAGAGGGAGGGAGGGTGATCCCGGAAGTACCTAATACACACCATTGGCGCACAGGGACCAGCCGTGGGCAATCCTAGGCAAAAAGCCTGGTATGGAAAGGGCCATTATCTGCCATCCCACCTTGCTCCAGCTTCCCTGTTCCCTTGAAGTTTAGCTACAATCCTCAGAGTAGCTGGGGTAGGGTGACCAGATAAAATCCAGGTCAGGGCTCATGTAACTTTAACAGTTGTAGAGAAAAGGGAATTTCAGCCAGTGTCATTTGTATGCAGTTAGTTCCTGGTGAAATTCCCTCTTCATCACAACAGTTAAAGGTGCAGGGGCCCTGCCTTCTTTTGTATATGGTCACTCCAGTATAGTGCCTGCACCTTTAACTGTGGTGATGAGGAGGGAATTTCACCAGGAACTAATTGCATACAAATGACACTGGCTGAAATTTCCTTTTCTCTACAACTGTTAAAGTTACATGAGCCCTGACCTGGATTTTATCTGGTCACCTTAAGCTGGGGGGAAATGGATTTTCCCAGCAACAATATATTGCTCCCTGCTGGAATGCAAAGTATTTTAGGGTGGTCTTGAATGGGCAATTAAGATCCACGAGCTTTATAGAAGCCCTGCTCCTGGTGGAGATGAAAACTGCTAGAACCATTTGGTTGATATGGATCAACACATCTGCCTGCATTTTGGGACGCTTCTTGGGGTGTGACTACTATAGGGACTTTCGTGATGAGTGCCTCCGCCACTACACCACTGTATTGGAGCCTTAAGCTAGCATGTTTTTTAAACATCCCTTTTTTGTAGCTTTCCTCTGGACTGTTTTACTCAATCATCCAAGTTTTACCAAGTTCTGAATGTGTACATCTTTGTGATAGCCCCCTGGAGCTCATTTTACATGAAGGCAACACAGGTTGATGTATTTTTAAATGGCTTGATTTTATCACCTTGCTTAATGATTTGTCACATTATTTATTAGATGGTGGGATATCCAGAGGGATCTATCGCATTAACGTATAAATAATGTGGCAAATAGTTCAATAGAGCCATAAAAAAGTGATTTCAAAATAAATTGACCTATGTTAGCTACATGTAAACCACGGCTGTGAATGATAATGCCTACCATGCCCTTAAGTTTAAAAAAAAGGGGGGGGGGGGAACCAAAGAAGAATTCAGCGAAAAAGTTCACTAGACTAAAAAGACCTTGGACATGGCACTATTCTCTAAAGCTGTAATTCCCTAGCTATATTATGGGAATAATAATATCAGCAAACCTTTCAGGGCTGTTGTAAGGATAAAAACATAAGAGAGCTCTGCTGTTTCAGGCCAGGGTTCCATCTATTCCAGCATCCTGTTTCTTACAGAGGCCGGAGAGATGTTTTTAGGCTGCCCAGACCCCCTGTCATTGTCCCTTCTCCCCCCTCTCCACCCCAAATGTATTCAGAGGCATACTGAGATAATATATGTGAAGCAGTCTGAGTGCTTTTTGGGGGTGGTGGTGCTATACAGGCACTATTGGTTATTTATTTATCTGCCATTTTCAATGTGCAGCGTGCTTTACAGTGAAATCCTATACATGTCTCTCAGAAAGTAAATCCCATAGTGTTTAGCAGGACTGAGTCCCAGGAAACAAGGTACAAGATAGCAGTCTTAAGATCCTTCCATTCATTCTCAAAACAATCCAGTGAATGAGGGTTTTCATGCTCCCACTTTACAGACTGGAAAACTAAAGGCCTATTTGCATTTTCAGCTCCTGCCACAGAGCTGTGTGCAGACAAAGGTGAGTGTGATGTGACTTACACTATACATATACAGAGGTGCAGTCATTTTCAGCATCATGGCTACACTTTTTCCTAGCAGTTGCAACTACTACAGCTTCCCAGACAGGTTGTGCTCGTTTGGTACCAAGTGAAGATGATGATGATGATGATGATGATGATGATTCTCCCAGATATTTTAGTTTTTCAGTTTGTTTTTAATCTGGTGCTGTATTTTAATATTTTGGATGCTAGCTTGTATTTGATGATTTTGTTTTTATCTTGCATCTTTAAACTTTTAAGTTTTTTGTATTTATTTTACTTGTATTTTATTGTTTTGTATTCTATCATTTTAATTGTTATGAACTGCCCAGAGAGCTTCAGCTATTGGGTGGTATAAAAATGAAATAAAATAAATAAATAAATGCACAGCATGCTGGTTCTTCGTGTTTACAGCCCAGTTCATACTAAACGTTTTTCACATGGCTGTGTAACCAAGCATGTGCGTCAGGGGTGCACAACGTTGTCAGCCCCAAAGGCCACATATCATGCTGGCTCAGGGGTTGGAGGCCACACATGGACAGATGGATATACACATAGGTGTGCACACACATACTCACAGGTACACGCAAACACAGAGCCCAGCAATCCTGATTGTGTTCACGTTTTTCTCGCTGATGTATGAATGGAGAATACAAGTGAGACAGTGAATTTGGCAGGAGTAGCAGGGTCAGGGCACCCGTGAAGGGCCACAGTGAAGGACTTGGGTAGGGATGTATGAGCATTTTGTATGAGAAGCTTGCGATACTCATTTACAATGCGAGGACTTGAGAAAAATGTGCCCTTCAAAAAATGAGCATTTTTTAAAAAAGAAATGTGTGTTTTGGGGGGGGGGGGGATGTGCAATTGAAGAAAAAAGTGCATTTTTACACTTTAGTCAATGGAAACTAAGAATGCATTTGGGTTCACACTTTGAACAGTGTGCACCTAAATGCGTACTTTTCCCATTGAATCAGGGCATCTTGCAATCAGAAATGGGATTGAGGCAGACCAAGCTTTGAGGAGGAACTCAAAGAACTTGAGACTCTCTAATTCTCCCATCCTTAGTTTTGGGCAGCTGCAGGTTGTGCACCCCCGATGGGTGTGATTGCATGGAGGAATTGGGCAAAGCATCCCAAAACAAAACTTGGCCTGATCCTTGCAGCTGAACAGTGTTTTCTCTACCTTTCAGTACTGTACTAAACTACCAAACTGGAAGTTTGGGAAAATTCCTGGTAGGGGGCGGGGGCATGGGATAAGTACATTCCCTTTTGGATCTTGTGGCAAGCTCTAAGGGAGTGAATTGTCCCAGGTTAACCAATGATTTCATAAATCAGGAGGGATGAGAAACAGTGGTCTGCCAGATCTAACACTGTATCCCACTGGTGGAGAGTTACTCAGGATTTCCCTCAATTACAATCCATTAGGACACAGCTCTGTTTTACTTCTTTTGTGGTAATGTTTTTAAGGTATTTATTGTTTTTATTTGGTTTTTGTATTGTATTATGTGTGTTTCTGTGTAAACCGCTTGGAACTCCTGGAATGTCAAGTGGTATAGAAGTATCCCAAATAAATAAATAAAATTATTTGCAAAACAGTGTGTATATTAGGCAAATATGCGCATAAAATGCATGCATTGAGAGAAATATTCACAAATTACAGACAAATCTTTATGTACATTTTTTTAAAAAAAATCAGGATTAATTTTTCAAAGTTTGGGGTGAACTGAACTTGAGTTTGGAAGCATAGTAAACAGAGGAGGAGAAGGAGGAGGAGGAGGCAGCAGCAGCAGCAGCTACAACACATTCTGACCATTGTAGATCAGAAACCAAGCCAGGGAATGCAACATGTTCTTGGAGGATTTGGAGCTGAGCTCCTAGTGAGCAGCAGTCCTATCTGGGTGCTCATTGAACAGAATGCTGTTGATTGCTGATGATGAACCCAGAAGCAATATAGCTGGATTTAAAGCAAACAACCGAAAAGATAAATACTAAGGCAGGATCTACACTACTGCTTTACAACTGTATTGAAGTGCACTGACAACTGTTAGGGCCCATGACACATTCCCTATAACGTTTTCAAACTGCTTTCATAATGTAATATCCTGCTTGGTGTAGATCTGGCCTAAGTCACAGATTTTCAAGTGTATTTAGTAAAATAAATAAATAAAAAAGCACACAAAGAAACAAAATAACTCAATACCTTGGGTATGTTAGAGGAATGAATCTGTCATTTTCGTATTTTTCTACATTCAATTTTTTTTCCAGTCTAAACTTCTTTCCATCCTGTTTATGACAAAGAACTGTGAATCTTGATAAACTCTTATCAAAACAAACAAGGGGGAAAATGCTCACCTATCTGTGCACTATCCAGAAAATATGGCTGGGCCCTACCATTATTCAGAGTGATGTGGTGCCTCAGGTGTCCGATTCTAAGAGGCATGGAATGCATAGAGTTGTATTTGCCATGTAACTTGCCCAGTATGCTCTAAGCCACCCATCTACCCTCAGGTGCAGTGGAGGATGCTGCCCTGATGGCAGTGTTGAAACCTAGGCGGACCAGATAAAATCCAGGTCAGGGCTCATGTAACTTTAACAGTTGTAGAGAAAAGGGGATTTCAGCCAGTGTCATTTGTATGCCATTTGTTCCTGGTGAAATTCCCTCTTCATCACAACAGTTAAAGTTGCAGGGCTTTACCTTCTTTTGTATATGGTCACTCTAGTATAGTGCCTGCAATATCACCAGGAACTCATTGCGTACAAATGACACTGGCTAGGGTGACCATATGAAAAAGAGGACAGGGCTCATGTAACTTTAACAGTTGCAGAGAAAAGGGAATTTCAGCCGGCATCGTTTGTATGCAATTAGTTCCTGGTGAAATCCTCTCTTCATTACAGCAATTAAAGTTGCAGGCACTATACTAGAGTGACCAGATACAAAAGAAGGCAGGGTCCCTGCAGCTTTAACTGTTGTAATGAAGAGGGAATTTCACCAGGTTCGAATTGCATACAAATTACCCTGGCTGAAATTCCCTTTTCTCTACAACTGTTAAAGTTACATGAGCCCTGACCTGGATTTTTTCTGGTCAGCCTATTGAAACCAGATTCGGCAACCAGTCTGGGCAGCTTTTGTTGATGGAAGCAGCAGACGGGCAGGAGAGAGAGACACCATCTTGTCTTTGCCTCAGGACAAAGCATGTGATGGGCCAGCAGCACAACGAATAGCTCCAGTAGAGCAGGTGTTTGCCTGCAGAAGGTCCCAGGTTCAGTCCCTGACGTCTTCAGTTAAAGTAAACAGTAGCAGGTGATGGGGGATGTGGGTGACCTGAGAGGGGCTCTGCTGCCTGTCAAAAATATAACTGAGCTATATGGGTAACCAGTATGAGGCAGTTTCCTATTAAGGCTGTGTAAGCTTCGAGCCTCGGATTCGAAGTTTGAATCATGGAGACCATTTTCTGACAGATCTGCCATTTTATGATGGAGCCATGATTTCCTCTCACAGCCCTAGGCCCCCGTACAGCCTACAGTAGCAGAGGTTATACATGTCCTCGACACTGCCATTGCCACCTTCCCCGCATAATCATGCGGGGAAGGCAGCAATGGTGGCGGCGAGCACATATATAGCCTCTGCTGCTGGGCCCTGGTGAGTCCAGCCCTCCCAGGCACTACATGCTGGGAGTTGTAGGCTGTACGGGGGCCTAGGGCTGTGACAGGAAATGGTGGATCCACCAGAAAATGACGGATCTGCCAGAAAATGGCCTCTGCGATTCAGACTTCGAATCCGAGGCTCGAAGCTTGCATAGCCCTACTCCTATGTTCTCCTCTCTGTCCTGGAAACATTCAGTAATGTAAAGGAGTGATGTGATGGAATTCAATTATGCAGTTTCCCAGCTTCACTTCTCCCATCAAACTGCTATTGAGTGGGAGACTTGTGGCCTCCCAGATGTTTTGGCCTACAACTTCCATCTGCCTTAGCCAGCATTGCCAACGGAGAGGGATGATGGGAGTTGTAGGGCAAAACTTCTGGAAGGCCACAAGTTACCCACTCCTGTATTAAAGAAGGAGCAAGATCCATCCTTGTCACTGGAGGTGCCGGTGGACTCCGTGGCCCAGAGTACTTGGGGTCAGCTTCGTCTGATCCGCCAGCTATGGCCTTTCCTGGACAGGAATAACTTAGCCACAATAATACATGTACTGGTAACTTCCCGATTAGACTACCGCAATGCACTCTATGTGGGGCTGCCTTTGAAGACGACTCAGAAGCTGCAGCTAGTGCAAAATGCATCTGCTAGACTGCTGACCGGAACATCTCATAGAGACCATATAACACTGGTCTTAAAGGAATTGCACTGGCTGCCAATATGTTTCTGGTTGGAATTCAAGGTGCTGGTAATGATGCTTAAAGCCCTAAATGACTTGGGACCTCGATAATTGAGGAAGCACCTCTCCTAATATCCGCCTGCCCGAGACCTGAGATCTGTCAGAGGGGCCCTTCTCCGTGCCCCACCAATGTGTGATATACGCTATGGTGGGACATGCGAGAGGACTTTCTCTGTTGTGGCACCCCGGCTGTGGAATGCCCTCCCCTTGGAATTCCAACTGGTGCCAGCACTGGCTTTAATTCGGTGCCAGGTTAAGACATGGCTTTTTAATAAAGTCTTTGATGGCTAAATATACCTGCCTGCACACTGTCTTGTTTTAACTGGATTTTACTGTTTTAAAATTTTGTATTGGTTTTATATGAATGGTTTAATTTGTTTTAGAATTGTGTATTTATTCTATTTTATATGTATGACTTTAAATGTACACTGCCCTGAGATCCCTGTGATATAGGGTGGGATATAAATGTTTTAATAAATAAATAAAATAAATAAATAAGAAGTCTAGCTAGCCAAGACCTTCTTCCCTCTCACAAGCAGTAGCTTGGCCAGCCATGGCTGAAATGCAACAAGAGCCCCCTCTAGAAGAGGTCGCTTTTACTTCTGATTCTCCGAATATGCGCATTAGCCTACAGTCGAGTTTACTCCTAATACCTATAGACAAGAGACGTGAAAGTGAATGATGGGCTCTATGCAATGCACGTTAAAGTTGTTTATATGCGGAGAATCGTATTATAAATGAAGCATAGATCGCGGCTCAAACGAGGAAATGTTGACGAAAACACTGCCCTGTTTTCTGGTGGAACTGCCCCCTCATTTTCCTGCCGTTTGTTAACCCTGCCCACCTGAATCTCCCACCTTTGGTTACCTGGGTTACCTGCCCTTGGTCACATAGTGTACCTCTTCCTTTGTGCCCGATCACCATTTGTAGTAGTCCCCCCCCCCCAACTGCTCAGGAGTAAATGGAAATGCAAGCCTATGGCTTCGGACAGGCTCTTACAGGATGGGAGGGGAGAAACCCTCCAAGGGACATTCCACCCCCCATGCTTTAAATACCCTCCTTTAAACAGCATTTGTAGAATAAAGATATTCCAGTCATATCTCAGTAATAACTTGTCTTTTCGGTGATCTACAACATACACACACACACAGAGCTCAATGTCCGGAACCCAGCAAAGGGGGGACGATTTAACGGATCGCGAATCATGCACACATCCTTACTCCAACCCCCTTGCTTCCAGTGAAACCACCTCCATCTAGCCCCAAGTATCGATTGAAGAAATATTCCGGTAGCGGATTTAAAAGAAACTTTATTTTCAGTACAGGTTAGGTCAGCCATTCCTGCAGATTCCATTCTGAGGGACGACAAAGAAGAAGGAAGTGGGAGGGAGGAGACAAAACAACTGGGAGGTGTTCCCATCGAAGGGGCAGCTATTAATGTATGACATCACCACCAAAGTCTGCCCACTATCTCCGTTAATGTGAATGATCAGAAGTTGTTTCCACTACAATAAGGCGCTGTAACTTCGGAGGAAATTAAAAGTCGCTATTTAATGCGAAATCGAAAATGCGCATTAACAAGGATAAAAATCGCCTGCACGCCTGATTTAAGCTTCGTTCGTAAAGAGGTAAAACCAGTAATATGCCATAAAGGGGGCTTAAATCAATCGTCTAGAGGAACCCAGGGACAGTCTGAGACAAGCTGAAGGGAGTTTTTCTTGTGTGCCCTATTTACATCTCTCTCTCTCTCTCTCTCTCTCTCTCTCTCTCTCTCTCTCTCTCTTTCTGTGTGTGTGTGTGTGTGTGTGTGTGTGTGTACAACTATGTTGCAGAAAGTACCTAATAATGTTGCTTTATTTCAATTATTAAATGCAGAGTAGGGAAACAGGTCCCTGACAGATTACAGCCTTTTATTGTCCTATACATCCATTTGAGTTTTTTGAATCAGGCTGGCACACAAATAGTAGCATTTTGCATGATGCCCCTCCTAATCCCTTGGTCTACGTAGGCTGTTGGCCCTGGGGTCATCTGCCCTCTGGGATTCCATCAGCAGCCATTGATTCTGTAGGCAAGAGAAGCAAGGAGACGCAGTGTGGCTGGGGCGGCCACTTAACTATGGTCAAAAAAAGGAGGAAATGCATCATCAAAAAAAGAGGACGAAAGAGGGTGAAGTTTTGCATAAAATTTGCACGTGCTAATTTATTTGTATAGATGCAAATTTGAAAATCATGACTGTAGTTTAAATAGAGACATAATACATCTCACGATAGTGGGAAAGTCTATAAGCAGGTGTCCTGTGAGGCCTGCACCGCCTGCAGTCAGATGGGCCCCTGTTCTCCTTCCTTTTGGTTCCTTGACATTTAAACCAGGCTTGAATAGCCTTTCAAATAAAGAACACCTTCAGATGGATGACTATCCTATATAAAGTAACACCCTGTGAAGCCTCTTCTTTTGGTTTACTTTGGCCCATTCATATTTTACACTTCTGTTAGCTGCATTGAGTGTTGTTGTTGTTGTTGTTGTTGTTGTTGTTGTTGTTGTCAGAAAAGGAAGGTGAGATATATAAACATGAAGACAGATAGAAAGATAGTTAGTTATGACTACCTTCCGCTTACTATACTTTAACTCTTATCGTTATGGTATTTATTAACAGAAAAATGAAAATCACATCCAAAGCGCTTTCACAAGAAAATAAATTAATGTTTTTTTTAAAATGGGAAGGAACCATAGAGGAAGATTGAGAAATGGCAATTCCGAAGAGGTGCTAGCAACCACAATGGATATCAGTCCATCCTGTGACTGACTCCCCCCATTCCACAGTCCTGCCAGATGGATATTTGATCTCATCCAATGTTGCCAAATGATTTTATCCTCCAGCTGTAAGATGCATCACTTTTTTTTTATTATTTATCATTTTTACAATGTGCTACAGCTTAATTATTTAACACCACTGGGTTATGCAAGTGGATGCATATGTTTCCAAGGGACAGAGTGGGAGTGATTGATTGGCTGACTGACAGGTGGAAAGAAACAGCAGAAATTGTGTGGTGGGGGTGGGGGTGGGGGAGACAAAGAGGATGCTCCATTTTTATTACAAGTGTCAAAGGGACAAAGCAGAGAGGAAAGTTAAAAACCGTCTGCCTCGATGTCTCAAAAGCATTCTTGGGTACTCATGCCAATTCACTCACTCCTTCCGCTCGCTTGTCATTTGCTCAGAAATCATTCAGCTCTGAAAATGATCTTCCACTGAAAGAGCAAGACCATGTCGCGGAGATGTATTTATATATGAATCTGTTTCTACATAGAGGCATGCAGCTGTCGTTTGCTTCGCTTCGCTCAGGTCAAGGAGAAGAGGACCGTACAGCTGTAAGCAGTGGAAGACTTTCCCTAGGGAAGTTGTGGAATCCCCATCAATGCAAACATTATTTATATAAGCATTGCAAACATAAAAAAGAAAGAAAGAGTTGTTTTTTCCCCCCTAGAATAAATTAACTCTGCCTGCCTACAAAGGAATGAATGAGATAGCTCTCTTAGTACCTATCATCATCCCCTGCAGGTTGGTGAGAATGGACCTGAAAATTGATGCTTAACCACAGTCTGCATAGATATGGCAGATGCAAAACTAGCACTTAAGTGTTCACTGAGCGTCGCTTTAAAAAAAATGGTCAGTAGAGAAATGGTGTACGTTGTGCAATAAGAGGCCTCTGCATAAAACCATAACTGTCCCTGGGAAGATGTATAACAGGCTTTTGAGCACATGGGGAAATAGCTATCTCTGGCCACAGACTAGGGATGTGACTTCCATGGAGGTATGATCCATAGGGGGAAAAAAAGCAATGCACACATGGCACAGAATTAGCCCAAGCTATGATTCGGCAAGCCCCTTTTGCGTATGTTTTGGCAACTGGTCCACGGAACCATCTCCATCATCTTCGGCTATCTAGGGCTTTAGGGCAGCCTTCCCCAACCTGGTGCCCTCCAGGTGTTTTGGACTACAGTTCTCAGCATGCCTGATGTTTGGGTATGTTAGCTGGGACTGATGGGAGCTGAAGTTCAAAACATCAGGAGGATGCCAGATTGGGGAAGGCTGAGTATTCAAAGTGCTTCACGTGCATTCAGGATGACTCTCCTGTACAGTCCTCTGTCTAAATGACGGTCAAAAGACAGCCATCTGCTTCAGGTAGGAATGGGTGAGAATGTTCTTCAGTTCATTTTTCAAAATAAGAACTTCTCCGAATTTGTAAATTTCTTCATAAATGGGATATTGGAAAAAAAATGAGTGTAGGAGAGACTGAAATGGACATTCATCCAGCCATCCAGGCCCAGAGCTTTGGATGCTTAGCTCTTAAGGTTTGAATCCTTATGTCTTCACTTCAGCCATGTCTGAGGAGATGAATTGGGGTTCTCATCTTTTTTTTCTGTCATACAGCTACATGGCAGGCAAGTATGACATCATCCTCTCCATGCTGAGAATCTCAGTGTCTATTGTATTTGGCTGGTGCTGGGTGGACATTTTGTTTCAGTCCGTTTTTGAAAAGAATTTACCAAAACTTGAAAAACTCTTTGCATACAGAGATTTTTATTTTATTTTATTTTATTTTATTTTAACTGATTGGGAGAGAAAGCAAAACCAAGAGATTTCTCCTTCCCTAATTTGAAGCCGTCCTGTATTTGAAGGGCTGTCTAGTCCCAAGTTTAGTTTAATGATAAAGAACCCTAAGAAGGGAAAGTAGGGAGAAGCCTTGAGGTTTCCCATCCACAGCCAGCCCCTGAAGAGTGGACTAAACAGGCACACAGGTCACATGGTCACAGTTGTCCCCACTATGGCAAGATGTATTGTATTTCTGTTTACATTACGAATTAAATTTTATTGTGAAAATTTAACAAATCTAAACCATGAAGAGGAAAAGAAAACAACAACTTGTAGCTGCATAGATCTGAATGCAGATAGATAGATAGATAGATAGATAGATGATAGATAGATAGATGTGAAAATATATCTTTCTAAGAATTATATATGAACTTCAACAAAGTCAGACCAAATATCCATATAACTATTCATTCACAAGTAGCATCTATAGTATACACTAGGGCTGTGAACAGATCCAGAAATTTGAGATCGATCCTTCCAACCCTCAATTTTATATGAATTTATTAAAGTTTGTTTAAGTTCTGACAGGTCAGAATGATAGCTCGCCACGTGTGTTCACTCAGACCTGTCAAAAAGTTGCAGGATCTTTTAAAAAATCATATAAAATCGAGGGTTGGAGGGATCGTTCTCAAATTTCATACACATATCTAGCACATGTTGCTACACACATGTGCCAAATTTCAGATCAATCCCTCCACCCCTGTATTTTATATCAATTTAAGAAAGATCATGCAACTTTTGACCTGTCAGAACTTAAACATTCTTTAATAAATTCATATAAAATTGAGGGTTGGAAGGATCAATCTCAAATTTCATACACATACTTAGGCATACCCCATAAGCATTGTGACCAAGTTTCAAGCCTGTAACTTTGAAAATACAGAAGTTATAGGCATTTATTCTTAAAAAAAAATCAGCTCTATAAGGCACAATGGGGCTGCAAATAAAATATCGGATTTTCAATAATTATCATGAAGACGATACGATTAACCTATGATATTACTGGAGACGATAATTGTTTTGGTCCAAAATTCCAATAACGATAAAATACAATATTTTCGGGCATGCACATCCCTAGTCAGAGTGATGACTTTGTGGAGACATTCTGAGAGGCAGCTTCAGACCTAAAAGACAACAAGAGAGAAAAAGCTGGAGTAGGGATGTCAGCAAAATCCACAATGAAATAAAATGCATTTGGATATCTATGAATCCAAATCCTGAGTTGCATAGATTCCACAGACTTGAAGGCTTTAAAAAAAAACCAAAAAAACACTTTCTGGAATTTTACACAAATTTAGTCGTAAAAAGAATATGTAAAATTAAAACAAGCTGAAAATGAGCATTTCCCCCATAGGCTATTACATGAATATACACATTTTTGAAGGATTCACACATTTTAGGGGGATTTGCACATTTTTGCAAGTGCGAATTTGGGCAAAATTGGAACAAATCTGATTCTGTCAAAGAATTGATGACAAACGAATGGCACTTGACAATCCACAACATGCGGATGGAACAGATTTTACAAAATCCATACATCCTTAAGCAGGAACTATTTGAGGAGACTTTTGGCTGGTTCAGGAGTGGTTGAGCTGGAGGGGCAAAGACCCAGGCTCTGGTAGCCCCATCGTTCATAACAGTACCTGCTTATCTCCAATCCCTGCCATTTCTGGCCATGCAGCTTCTGTAAAGAAAGACATAATGTTAAGGTATCTGAACATGCACAGAGTGCCTTTCCCCTACCGCTATACGATTCCAGCTTATCCCCCACCTGCCCCCACATACATAGAATTCAGGATTGGAAGCCTGAGTCCTGGCCACCTCTTTCTTTTAAAAAGAATGAAGAAGAAAAGTTGCCCTACCCATGAACTGGACTGCTTGGCAAACATGCTGAGCTAGTCATTAAGGAGCTTACTCTGAGCAAGGGGCCTGTCTTTCTCCAGGAAAGGGTTTAGACCAAACTTCCACAACCATCTGTCCTCCAGAGGTAGCGGACTGCAACTCCCATAATTCCTAGCCAGTATGGCCATTCCTAGCCAGCATGGAGGACACCAGGTTGAGGAAGGCTGGGTTAGACCCTGTCATGTTCCCTGATGATATCCTCAGAGGTGCAGTGAGGTCTGATGGGGCTCAGAATTGGGCTCAGAATAAACTGAGCTATATATTCTTTGTCATGGGGCAGGGGAGTCCATTGATCTAGTCCAATTCAGAGCCTGATTGGCAGGGTTCACCCTATCACTACTCCCCCTAATATACTGTGATTAGGAGGAACATTAGGTGGTGTGTGTGTGTGTGTGTGTGTGTGTGTTAATTTGTCACCTAAGCCATGATAACTTATTAGAATTGCAGAGCCCGAAAATAACCTTGTCAATTTCCAGAACAGTGAGCCCTATCTAGGGGCAAGGAAATTATGTTAATTCTCAATATGTAGACAATGGCTCCATTAACAGCATTCCAGCAGCATGAAGGAACAGTACAAAAGGTGTAGGTTAAGTTATATGTCAATTGTGATGTAACAGTGTCCTCAGTTTACTTTTGGACTCCTGCGCAACAGGCTTTCCATTTACTCTCTAGGGTGTAATTCCGAAGGCAGAAAGTGAAGCATTTCAGCAGCAGCATTCCAGCAGCAGCAAGCAGAAGAGCCCTCCTGGAACTGGATCATATTAAAATGAAGGTGGGGAACTGCATGTTGGAATTCTCCCTTGTATCAGAGCACACACATACACAGGCACGCTACTTGTAGAGAACAAGCACACCAAAGAGAAGGCTAGCATTAGAATCTTTCTTCCGGACTTCCTAGCTTTTCATGGCCAGGGCGATGTTTTTATATTGTTTTACATGAAAGAGCATTCAGTCTTGAAATCCCCAATGAGCAAAGTAATGCAGCCCTCGGAGGACTATACCACATCCTCCACTGGCGTCGCCTCTCTCTCTCTCTCTCTCTCTCTCTCTCTCTCTCTCTCTCTCTTTTACTGTGTAGGATGGTAATAACATACAGGTGTCTGGGCTCTCCTGGACTACAATGCATGTGAGATTCAGGACCTTAAATTCCAGCTCCTCCTTTGTCTTAGGTCCTTCTAGACCAAGGGCTCTTAGTGTTACCTACCAAAAGGAATGGTGCAGGTCTTCTGATTTCCTTCCATAATGGATTTTTTTTTCCTGGTAAGGTGGAAAATTATGAGAGGGCTACAAATGGAATACAATGCACAACCGCCCGCCCCCCTGCCAAATTCTGTGGATGAGGCTGGGGGATTGAAAGATTAAAGCCTCGTCTGGAAGTACCCTTATGGTCTTTGACAGGTAAGGACCAATCAGTCTATTTCCAATCTGTGACATAAGATATACTTTCATACTTTTCCTAGCTGAAAAACTGCATTAGCAAATTCAGGAAGCATGACATCAGGTGTACAGCAAAGTTCCAATCTATGCATTTGTCTGGGAAGGTTAGTTAATGTTGGAATTTGCAAAGACCAAATTCCTCAAGCATCCCCAGTAACAAAGCCTGCAGTTGGGAGAATGGAAGTCTTGGGGGTAATTTTGGTGAATTGAAGATGTTCTCCTGACGAGGCTACACAATTGCCACAGACAGATAAAGATGAAGGTCCAGATGATGACATCTTACACTCATAACCCTCCCATGTTTTCTCACCCCTGCTTTCATCCTTTTTCTTATCATGGAAAATCAGTTGGGGTGGGGGTGGGGGGGAGATGGAATAGCTGCACAATGCCTTCTGATAGTTAGCAGTAGGAGCCCTCCATCTGGAAGCACCCTATGTCATATTTTATTTCTGTCCTCCTGGAATCAATTCTCTTGTCTGGTTGGCTGGCTGGCTGGCTGGCTGGCTGGCTGGCTGGCCAGCTGGCCTTAGTGGCCATTATTTAGTTTGCCCTGCAAAATCATTTTTCCAGCATGAAAGTTCGTTCTGTGCCTGTTGCTTTTTAATTTCCCCCCAGTGGGAGGAAGAACCAAACTATGAGCAAGGCTGGATGCTGCTGTGCCGGTGAGTGAACGAAGATCCCGCAACTTCCCACGCAAGCAACATCCTCTCTCTCTCTCTCTCTCTCTCTCTCTCTCTCTCTCTCTCTCTCTTAAAGGAGCCAATTTGATTCACTTTTCAAGGAACAGGTTTTCATGCTTTGTGCATTTATTTCCTAATTTTATTATGCCATTTAATTAGATCATGCACATTGGTTTTATTGTTAAAACATGTCCTTGTTTTCTTTATAACTGGATTTCATGGCACTACAGGGACGTTTAGGAAAATATCACATGAGCTGCATTCCAGCATCCACTCTCGAAGATGGGTCTGACTCGGAGAGGGGCTGCCGCTGGGCCATAAATCTAGTCACAGATGGAAAAAGCAGAATATTATTTGCAACATGCAGAGCTCCGGCAATTCTAGCAAGGGACTCAGACCCCTTGGAGCACTTAAATTACAACACAGGGAGGAATGGTGCTGCGTGGTAACCCATCTTGGAAGGACTCCGAAAAGTTGTTTGCTAGATTCTGTTTTACAGGCTGACAACACTGAGCAGGGCTCCCCGGAGACACCATATTTCATGTTGCCTACAACACTGCAGAGTTTGTTTGTGCTTATCCCCGCTTCCGATCTTCAGGTCAAGGGATGCTTCGTGACCTAGTGGGGGTGTAGAGCACAAATGCATCCCACTTCCACTCCTGCCTGCAGAGTTTCCCTTGAAACTTCATTGCTGAGATCCTGTCCTGTAGGGGAGCCATTTCCCACATCCTGTGCAAAACCGGGGGGGGGAGGGCGGTGTGCACAATGATCAGATTAACAGCCGTTTACAGGGCATGCGTTCTTGGGCTGGACAAAGCAGAAGGCAGTGGCGGGATACGTCCGGAAAGTTGAGAGTGGGGGATGATTGGAAGAGAGATGGTGAGATTTCACAGGGATATTTTATGTCTGTCTGCTGGAGTTGTTGGGGGACCGCAAACATTTGGCCAGATGTGCCTTGGGTGACATCAGGAAAAGTGGGTTTGAAACTGCAACGATTAGCTCTTTTTTTGCACAGGTACTAGATTCTAGATGGGATCTGAAAAGTTTAGTACCTGAGTAGGGATGGAGAAGAAATTTGTACAGTTCACATTTTCATGTGAACTTACCTAATTCCACACTATTGGCCCAATACATGAACTGAAATTCAATTACTCTTCAAAATTCACACATCTACAAATCTTGCAATGAGTTCTCCAGTCAACAACACATACAAAAAGTGTGAATATTAAGGAAAAGTGCATACCAAATGTATATATAGCATTAAAAACACAGTATATTAGGAAACCTTCCTGCAAAAAAAAAAAGCTGCATGTTAGGCAGAATTGCATATAACAATGATGTATTAGAAAAATGTGTACAATTCTGGCACACTAATTTTCATGCAAACTTTAAAAAAAACTGTCAAATTTCAGGACAAAGTGAACTTAAGATGAGAAAAATTCTCAAAGGTAGGGAACCAAACTCAAAAGTGGGGAAAATGAGAAATTGACAGAAACCAAAAGTGACAGATTGGTCCATCCCTATACCTGAACCAATTAGTGATGGATGAACATTAGATGGAAAGAATTTGGAGGAGACATGATAAAACTAGGTTTGAATGATTCTAAGTTCAGTCCACAGAAGGTGTGATTTTCATGTCCCTCTTGGCTGCGCAACTGCAAATATAGAAGCCGTTTACAGTCTGGCTTGTAAAAGCCACAGAAATCCTAGAGAGCTGGCTCCCAGCGAGAGCTCGTCTGAAATTTGTACTTGATGGGTTTCAGATGTTTGGGTTAGAGGGAATAATTCACAGAGAATAATTTATCTATCTTTTAAGTGTTCTGTTCACTTGATTTTATTTGAGGAGGAAGAGGAGGAGGAGGGGGTTCAGTGAAATATAGAACAGGGTGCCATTTTAGGACAGTAGGCTTCTCTGCTTTGGGTTGGTGGTTGAAGCTGTAAGGAACTGAGAAGCTTCAGTTGAATCAAGGTCAAGGTCAGATCTTGGGATGCTAGGGCAGTTTTACCAGGAAAAGCTGGCAGAGAGGACGGGGAAGGAATTCAGGCAGAAAGGGCTGATGAAGAAGGGGTGAAGAGGAGGAGGAAGGTTGCTTTGAGCAGCTTGAAAAAGTGGAAAGGGAAAAGGAAACCAAAGAACTGAGAATGGCCATGTTTAAAGATACCATCCAGACACTCCCAAGGAAGAACCACAATAACCTGCTGATACAAAGCAAGGGCAGGACAGTTCATGATCCTGATAGCACAATTCTATATGTGTCTACTCTGGGAAGAATTTACTTCCGTTAGCCAGAACTAGGCTGACGAGTGTTGCCCAGAGGACCTTCACTTCTGCCGCTCCCAGACTGTGGAATGGCCTGCCGGAGGAGATTCGACAAATTAGCAGTCTTCTGGAATTTAAGAGAGCTATGAAGACTGCTCTCTTCCGGCAGGCCTACCTAGTTGAATTTTAAGATGTTTTTAATAATGTATTTGTTTTTATCTGTTTTAATGGTTTATCTATTTTATGATTTTTATATTTATATTTATTGTTGTTCTCTGCCTTGATCTGGATGGAGAGGCGGGTTAGAAATAAAATAAATAAATAAAAATAAACAAATACTCAGAAGTAAGACAAATTAGGTTCAATGGGGCTTACTCCCAGGTAAATGGTATAGGTTTGCAACCTAAATTGTTTGTTAGAGGTAGGTGGAAATATCTGGATTCCCATTATCACTGGCATGGCAAAAGCAGTATCAGAGGCAGTAAATCTACCAGTTGCTAGGGAACATGGGCAGGAGGGTGCTGTTGCACCCATGTCCTGCTTGTGTTTGACAAATGGTTGGCCACTGTGTGAACAGAATGGACACTTGGTCTGATCCAGCATTGCTTCTCTTATGGTCTTATCCCTTTTTGGGAGAAAGCAAATCTAACACAACCATAGCTATTTATATAATAAAGGAGATGTGCACACACCATTTTTTAAATATTCACAGTGCTTCACTGACATCGTCTCAGTAGTTCTTAAAACAATCCTGTAAGATAGGTTATCATCGTCATCATCATCATCATCATCATCATCATCTCCACATTGCACATAGGACAGGAAGGGGTTGCAGTTGAGAAACAGTGACTTGCCTAAGAGCAAAGAGTTGAACCGAAAACTTTGCAGCCCACATTCTTCCACTACACAAAACAGTCATATTATTAACTAAATGGAGAGGGACCAGCAAGACCTAGATTTTTTTTTTTTTGGTAGTCAGACATAGTTGCCACTGTTATACAAAGGAGCATCTTGCTCCACTAGAGGGCTCACAAGGCATTTACATCCGATACCACTCATTGCTTTCAACTGATTGAAAATAACCTATTCAGAATGGAATTAGTGATTTTTCTGCTAGGACACTTATGGCCAAGGTAGAAATCTAGGCCCATGGATGGTTGAATTGTAACAGTGGCTGTTGGCTTTCCTCCTACCATTCTTGTTCAAGCGATCATAAGTCCTGCTCTTGCCATAACCCTACTACACTGAATGAGAACCTAGAGCAGTGTTCTGGAAACATAATTTGTTATAGTGAACCTCTACATCTAGAAAACTGATTGAAACTCCCCAAGGGCCATTTAGCAATTCCCTAGTTATAATCTGAGCGCTTCAGACTGGAAGCAATATGGAATAATGCTTAGCGTTTAGTGACAGGCGAATTTTCCTCGACACAATTCAGAATCAGGTTGGCAATTATGAGCATCATCAAAGTCTGCTAAAAAACAAAACAAAAAATACCCTCACCCCATTTTATTTTGAGAGCTCTGAATTGGCTTGTAATTGTGGGTGCTCTTGATTGCTGTTCTAGTGGATAGTGCCATGATATCCTGATGCATCAGCATTGCATTCTTTGAGTCCATCAACCATACCAGGGGCAATTTCTCTTTTAGGACAGTTGCATGTGTATGTGGGTTCTCCTACCACCATTCTCTCCCTTTCCCCAGGAAGAGCAGCCATTGACTGAGTTCAGATGACACGATAACCAACAGTGGGTTAAATAATCAATGGTGGGTTATTGTGTTGTCTGTCGGGACTTTTTCACACCACGGTTGGTTATTTGAGCAAAATAACCAGCACAAATAACCAACACTCTGCAGAGTTGATTATTTGAACAACTGTTGGTATTGTGTTGTGTATCGGGCATCGTTGACTATTTCATCGCATAGTTATTTTTGGCAACTACAGAGTCCCTGGCAAGAGCAACCAAAGTGGTGGCTGCCACTCTAGTCCAGCTGGCAGAACTCGCAATGGCTGACCAGTGGGAGGACTGAGGTGGGGAGAGAAGGCAAGGGATGTGTCAATCAAACACAACGTTGATTAATGGTCAGCTCGACGCTGGCCTTAATTCACACCACAGTTTATTATAATAATGTCATGTGAAAGTGTACCCCCTTGACCATTAACCCACCATTGACTGTTGTGTTGTCCGAACACAGCCATTCTCTCCTTCTGACCTCTTTCATTGCTGCTAACAGCAGCTGGGGCTGGGCTGAGCTAGCTGGCGTTTCTTAGCATGCATGCCTGCTCAGGCTTTCCTCCTTCCTTCTTTCCTTCTGGCTTGGCTAAGGCATTCACAGTCACTAATGAATTTTTCTAGTAGGAAAACAGAAGACCTGCTGGATTTCCAAATATGGTTCTGAGTGGTTTCACTAGAGCCAATCAGGACCCAGTATTTCTTTCTGAACCAGGTAGCCCGTCATGTCCACAACCAATCAGTTCACCTGGTGGTGGTTGCTGTTGTTTATTCTTTCTGTGCCTGATGGGCCTTGAGACTCTAGGAAAGGTAGCAGCAAATGCCACAACTAGAAAGGAAATTGTTTACTTTCTGAGTTTAAATTGTGTGTATGTGTGTAGGAATGGGTGTTTCTACATGCAAGTTAAGGTGGCCACTCACATATCACCAAGAGAGAGCGAGAGAGAGCTATTGCATAGTAAAAAAGATATCATTTGCATGTGCTAATTTTGTATGTATAGATTCAGTAAGTATATATATATATATATATATATATATATATATATATATGTTACTGGGGAACATGGGTGGGAGGGTGTTGTTGCACCCGTGTCCTGTTTGTGCATTTCCCATGGGCATCTGGTTGGCCACTGTGTGAACAGAGTGCCGGACTAGATGAACCCTTGATCCAATCCAGCAGGGCTCTTCTTATATTCTTATGCAAATTTACAAATGATCTGTAATTGTTTAAATAGAAAAACACTACAGCATAACCATTGTGAGGAAGATTGTGGCTTCTGTGACTGCTATCCGGGTGGTAACTGCTGATAGGCAACTTTAAAGTCCCCGTCCTTATGGTTCTTTATCTTTAAACTGGACTTAGACTGGACAGCTCCTCAAACAGAGGACAGCTTCAAATAGAGGATGGTCCTCTGTAATGTAGAGTACATGGCCACCCTGTGGGTTGGTATGTCTTGTGCCCCTCCTGATGCTATGGAAGCTGTGTAAGCCAGGAATGGGTAACTTTAGAGGTCTGGGGGTCATTTTTGTCCCCGGGTCGTCCACCCCATGGGCCGCATCTCTCCCCCATGCAGGTGTCAAACCAGGGGGGGGATTAAATATAAAAGCAAAATGGCATCTGTAGCTACTACAGAGTTATAAAAGGGGCAGATTAGCTTGCAAAAAGCTAATTTTGACATTTTTGGTACTCCATAGCAGTTCCGGATGCCATTTTATTTGCCCAAAAAAATCTTTAAATTTGAGGTGGTGCAAGCTGCTGTGGGGGCTGCATGCAGCCTGTGGCCACATGTTGCCCACCCCTGATGTAAATTGACTTAGCAAACAAGAAGGGCTCGGCCTTACGACCGATGGCAGGTGCCAAAGTACCATATAAATTCTAAGCATCTGTATTATTGGGATATTTTCAGTATAACCCACTAACCAGTTAAGACAGCACAGCTGACTATACTGCACTTATCGAACCAATTATTTTGGGGAACCCCTTTGTGCTCAATGGAGTTTCTCTGCAAGCAACTGCACCTGAACTGAGCTGATATTGGTATGGAAACCTAGCATAACAGATCTGTGAACTGGGCTGTTACTTAGATATGTTTCTTAAATCAGTGCCAATTACAACTATCTCAAGAAAAGGGAATTTCAGCAGGGGTCATTTGTATGCATGCAGAACCTGGTGAAATTCCCCCTTCTTCACAACAATTAAAGCTGCAGGAGCCCAGCCTAGTTTTTTGTATCTAGTTGAGAGGGCAGGGCTCCTGCAGCTTTAACTGTTGTGAGGAAGAGGGAATTTTACCAGGTGCTGCATGCTTACAAATGACCCCTGCTGAAATTCCCTTTTCTGTGCAACTGTTAAAGATACAGGAGCCCTGTCCTCCTTTCCATATGGTCACACTAGCCGTACTATGATCTACCTTTGAGAGTCTTTAGGTGTATGCCAGGTGGGCATAAAAAGTGGGCCTTTCTTTGAGGGAGGTTATGCCCCTAATCTGAAATAGTCTCTCAAGAGAGTCACTCCTAGCCCCATCTCCACTTGCTTATCCAGCAAAGGTTGTGCTATTTGACTGGGTCTTTGCTAGGTGCTGGCTTTGAATCAGATTTAACTGCTGCAGCAGCTGCTTTTGACATTTTGATGACTGCTTTTAGCCATTGTATTTTGTTGTTCCATTTAATTTTTTATTTTTCCAAACATAAAAAACATTTAACACATACACCTTACCTACACCCACAAACAACAAAAATTACATACAACAAACAACATTAAAACGGACTTCCTAATTTCCTCTTTTCTTAATAATTTGTCACAGTAAGCCAAAATAAGCCAAAATAGTGAGTGAAATTTCCCCTCCTGTATTTCTTTAACAAATGTTTTTCTTCCAGTTTAGTCGCTGAATCCACTTGCAAAAATGTCCTTCCCTTCCCTCTCTTTCAGAAAATCCACCAGAGGTTTCCATTCCTCACTGAACCCGGTTGTTGTTTTGTCTTTTATTATTGCAGTAAGTTTTGCCATCTCCGCCAGTTCTGTAATTTTTAACAGCCAATCCTCCTCTGTTGGTATTTTCTCAGTCTTCCAATTCTGTGCATAAAGTAATCTTGCTGCCGTTATCATATATAAAAATAAAGTTCCATAACCTTGTAATAATTGTTCATCTATAATCCCCAACAGAAAATATACTGGACACATTTGTATTTTTATCTTCAATACATCTTGTATCATTCTATGCATTTGTGTCCAAAAAGATCCTGCTTTTTTACGTCCACCATACATGATAAAATGTGCCTTCCAACTCTTTACATTTCCAACACTTTCCTGATGTCCCCTTATACATTTTTGCCAATTTTGATGGAGATATATACCATCTATACATCATTTTATAAAAAATTTCTTTCAATCGCCATTGTATTTTGTTGTTGTTGTTTTCTTGTCCATTCATGGATTATGGGTTCCACCTTGAAAGGTAGCCAAAAAAAATCATTTAAATAAATAAGTGAAAAAATGAAAATTACTATTATATTTTTGGGTTAGCTGCTTTAATTATATTTGTCTAGAAAACTGGAGTAGAGATATAGGTGAAATAAATAAATAAATACAATGAAAGTTTTGAAAAGAGTTTTGCAAACCGAGAGGCCTTCCAGTTAAAAAACCAGTGAATCTGTTGCAAAACCAAATCCTCTGTGCTCCGGTGGCTAAAATGCAGATAACATATGGATTCTCATCCAGCTGCATAAATATGTAACAGGCTTTCCCCACCCAACCCCATTTCTATAGAAGCTCGTGCGCATGCGAACATTTCACCCAACGTGTTCAAATTTCCTTTCTCTGCTGAGAAAGCAATTTCCCAAGAAGTTTACCCCGGGGAGATTTATATATCCTTGTTAGCTCCTACAGCAGGCCAACTCAAAGAACCAGAGGTGATGTATCCTACATACCACAAGCTGCTGTGCTCTATACACAGGCATGCATCAAAGCCAACTAACAGCCAATCATTTCCATCTTTCTAATCGCTCTATGAATAGATTATGCTTTGGATGGAAAAGCAGACTGTTCCATTGCATCTTAAAAGAGGAGCCAGATGTTGAGTGTATATTTCTCTTTTCATTCAAATAAATGTACCCCCATCAAGCAAGGGAGACCCGTACAGGGAAGCAGCCTTCTACTCATGTAGCCAATGGAGATAGAGATAGAAAAGTTTAGATGGGATATCCCCAGCTGTGGTGGGATGTTCATGGAGTGGGCATATTCAATCTCTTTGTGCCAGTGAAGGATGTACATCCACATTGGAATCCACATTATACACAACTAGTTGCTTATGACTAGATCTATACTAGGGGTGTGCACGGACCCCCCGGATCGGATCGGGACCCGGATCGGGACCTCCAATTTTGTCCCGGACCGGTTCGGACAAAATCGGAGGCCCCCCGGACCGGATCGAGTCCGATCCCGACCCAAAAATCGTAAATTTTTGGATCGGCCGCCATTTTTTTCCCCATAGACTTGCATTGCAATGCAAGTCTATGAGGAAAAAATGGCGGCGGGTGGCTGAGGGGGGGCCTAACTCACTCCCCCCCCCGGGGCCGTCCGCTGTGGACGGCCCCGGCAGGTAAGCCCCCTCCCCCGCGCTCCCTACCCCCCCTGGGGCCGCCCGCTACCATCCGCTGGCGCCCGCGGGCGCCAGCGGATAGAAGCGGACGGCTCCGGGGGGGGTAAGCCCCCTTCCCCGCCACTGCTTACCTTCTCGGCCCGTCCGCTCCCGTCCGGCGCCGGCGGCTACTACCAGCAGGCTCCGCGGCCTACTCTCGAGTAGCGCGCCGGGTGATGACATCACCCGGCGCGCCACCCTGGAGTAGGCCGCGGAGCCTGCTGGTAGTAGTAGGCGCCGGCGCCGGGACGGGAGCCGCCGGGACGGGAAGGTAAGGGCCCCCATCCCCCCTCCGCGCGCCCCCTCCTCCCCTCCACGCACCCCCTGCTTACCTTCTCGGCCCGTCCGCTCCCGTCCGGCGCCGGCGGCTACTACCAGCGGGCTCCGCGGCCTACTCTCGAGTAGCGCACCGGGTGATGACATCACCCGGCGCGCCACCCTGGAGTAGGCCGCGGAGCCTGCTGGTAGTAGTAGGCGCCGGCGCCGGGACGGGAGCCGCCGGGACGGGAAGGTAAGGGCCCCCCTCCCCCCTCCGCGCGCCCCCTCCTCCCCTCCACGCACCCCCTGCTTACCTTCTCGGCCCATCCGCTCCCGTCCGGGGCCGGCGGCTACCACCAGCAGGCTCCGCGGCCTGCTCTAGAGTAGCGCGCCGGGTGATGACATCACCCGGCGCGGCACCCTAGAGCAGGCCGCGGAGCCCGCTGGTAGTAGCTGCTAGTGCCGGACGGGAGCGGACGGGCCGAGAAGGTAAGCGCCCCCCTCCTCCCCCCCCCGCTGTCCACTTTCATCGGCGGGCGCCCGCTGGCGCCCGCCAATGGAAGCGGCGGTGGGCGCCAGTGGGCGCCTGCCGATCCGCCGATCCGCCGAACCGGTTCGGAGCCTTTTCGGACCGGTTCGGATTGGATCGGCCGATCCAGCTGCGGGATCGGAAATCGGATAATTTATCCGATTTCCCACTGGACCGGACTCGGATCGTGGATCGGGTCCGATCCAGTGCACATCCCTAATCTATACCAGGATGGTCATCTGGTTTTTCACAGACACCATTATAAGCCAGATACCTACTTTATTTTATGTTCAGCACATTGTAATAAAGCACTATATAAATTTCAATATTCTTATGGCTTTTTATTTTAAGCTTTTATTGTTATTTTCTTTTAATTCAGTTATGATTTTCTATTAGGATTATTGTATGTATTGCATTTCTGTAAACTGTTGACTTATTTTATGTACAGCACTTTGTAAAAAAAAGTGCTATATAATATATAATTATCGCATAATACCATTCAGGAATGGCATCAAAGTAGGCATGTGTGGGTACCTGCCAAAGCCCCACACCCCAGCAGGGGCCCACTGACAAGATCCCACAGAGCTACTCCTCTCCTCCACCATGGCAACCTGTTTGTTCACCGGCCTCTTGCACTAGCCCAGACAACAGTGGTGCTGAGAAGGAGGTGAAGGAGATACAACAGCTAACTTGCTTCCTGTCTCTCCGCCTGCCAAACAAACAAGTGGTAACAGGGATGAGGAGCAATAGCAATCAGTAACAATGGCTGTAAGAAGGAAGACTCACAAAGGGAGGGGGCATTGAGGGTGTCTTCATCAAGTGTCCTCAAAAATCTAGAACTGGCATTGATACCATTGCATATTCATTTCTGTCAAATACTGTCTAATATATTTACTGCCAAATATCAAATACTAAACTCAAATATATTGGATGTTAAATAAGAATATCAAATCATTGGCCTTCAAATATTCAAAGAATATTTTTTTGGCATCGACATTTGTGGGATGGATGGGTGGTGGTGGATTTCTGTAGAAGTTTGGGGGAGTCCCAATCTCATCATTTTTATTTCACTACTCTTGGGCAGACAAACCATACATCAGTTTGGAAGTAGCTCCTGTAACTCGGAACATAGTGAACCTGTTCAGCAACATGCTAAACCATGGTGGTTAAGCATTTTGAGCTAAACATGATAGCTTAGTGTGGCATCTGAACCATGATTTAGCATGTCATGTGAACCTTTCCTAACCATGGTGGCTACATAACCATGGTTTAAACACACCCTCTAACCATTTTCTGCATGGCTTAGTGTGTTGTTTGAACACATCCAATAAGTATAACAAAGAAAGAGCTCAGAGGTAGAGAAAATGGTTTGCATTAGGGCTGTGCACTACTTCGGTTCTAGATCTGGATTCTGAACCAAAGCGGGGCACTTCGGACTGCTTCAGTCCAAATCTGGAATGGGTCCAGAGCACTTTGAAGCAAGTTGGAGCAACCTGAAGCACTTCAGATCATTTTGGATCACTTTGGCTGCCAGCCAGCCTTGCACCCAGCTTTCCCAGGTGCTCATTGAGCAGCTGTCCCCACTCGCACCCCCCAGATGTGCCCAATGAGCATGCAAGCTGCCTGCCAAGCTTCACAAGTGCCCTGCTCCTTACCTGGGCCCACTGTGAGTACCCACAGCCATCTGCCTCTTCAAGGGAGTCACCAAATGGCGATTCATCTATTGCCATAAAATAAATTCTGTGCAAATGGCGACAGTAAGGCAGCCATTTACGCACTATTACACAACATTTACCAACTAAGCCAAGTGGGAGGCAGTCTGACAAATTTAAATTGGGAGAGCATTCAAGCATCTTGGCACCAGCACAAGAAAGGCTCCTTCTCTATTGCTCACTCACTGGAATCTTTGAGATGGCACCAAGAGCAAGGCCTGATATTGATCTTAATTCCCAGGCAGGTCTATCTGGGAGCAAGTGGTCCCTAAGGTAACTGGGTCCTCAGCCTTTTAAGGCTTTAAAGGCAAGAATCAGCACTTTGAATTTAGCTTGGAAGCCAATGAGGAAACCAATGGAGCTGACCTGTAAGTGTCAGGCAAAGGTCTAGCCACTATAATTTGGAGCAATTAAACTTCTAGACTTTCATCAAAGGCAAAGCTGTTGGGAGATCCAGGAGAATCAACAAACTAGCATTGCCCCAGTTCACCACCTGGTGATGGTCATCTATGAGGCCACCAAGGCAGTTTCCATTCCAAAATGGAACCAGACTAGATTGGAGCTAAATAATGGTCCATTCAGAAGCCCCGGGACTAAGGCATCTTGAAACACCAATGGAATAAATTTAGAAGGCATTTCCACCCTCTAAACCCACATCTATCTGTCTCGAAATCCAGTATACCACAGAAGGCACCTTCTGCAATTTCTCCCCCCAGACTTCTTTCCCCCCATTTTCACCTCTGGCTTTCAGCCAGCTTTCTATCATGCCAGGTGTAGCGCAATGCGATTCACCTGGCCATTTACTTCAATGGGAGACCCCTCCACATGTCCCACAGAAGGCTGGATCCAGTGCCCCCATTCCTTCAGTCTCTTGGTGCAGAGTACAATTCTCTCCCCTGTCCTTTTGTGTCATGAAACATACAAAATCCTTTCCTGCTTTGGGGTATAACAGAAGGCATAGAAAATCCCGCCTCCCCTCAGCCTCTCCTTTCCTACTTGTTCTGTGTTGAAAACACTTTAAGTGCTTTGCCACAATGGTAACAATCATTGCTAAGAAAAAATACTATAGATTTCTTTTAGGGATGTGCACTGACCCCCCGGATCGGATCGGATAGCGGATCGGAATCGGACCTGGGGGGTCGGATCGGATCGGATCGGAGGCTGGTCGGATCAGATCGGACCAGATGTGCGATCCGGATCGGACGCCATTTTGAATGCTTTTTCCCATAGCCAAGTATTGTTTTACAAAAACGCCTATAACTTTTTCATTTTTAAAGATAGAAGGATGAAACTTGGGCATATTGTAGACTGGTTAGGGGTAGTTATCTGTGAGAAATTTCAGAAAGATTGGTGCATGCATTTTGTGGCAATTAATTTTTTAATAAATACCCAGGAATGCCTATAACTTTGTCATTTTTAAAGTTACACACATGAAACTTTGCCACATTGTAGGGGGTACCTTGGGACCTATGTGTGTGAAATGTCTGCTTGAGTACAAAGTGAAAGCAGACACGAGCCCTGTAATGGATACTACCAAGGATCAAAGGGATCGAGACCAGAGTGATCCTTCCTTGCACGCATGGCTGCAAAACTCAGCTAGGCTCAGCCGTTCTGCTTGAAAAGTGAAAGTAGGAAAGGAAACACGAGCCCTGTAATGGATACTACTAGCAAGGATCAAAGGGATCGAGACGAGAGAGTGTTTCCTTTTCTTCGCGGGAAGCGGGAGGGGAAGACCTGGCCTCTGTAGAAATTTTTTTGAAACATGTAATTTAAAAATTCCATAGCCATCAAATGCCTGGACCTATAATTCTGAAATTTCTGACACATATCTACCCCTAACCCATCTACAAAGTGAGCAATGTTCAGACTTCTAACTTTTAAAATAAAAAAGTTATAGGCGTTTCTTTCCTCATTGTTTCAAAAATACCTTGCCACCACATGCCTGGACCCAGCTGTCTGAAATTTTACACACATATCAAGCCAAGTGGTACCTGTAATGTGCCCATGTTTCCTGTTTGTATCTTCAAAAATAAAAAAGTGGGAGGCGTAACTGTATTTACCCCACCACTACCCATTTTTCTAAAATTAATTGCCACACAAGGCAAGCACCTATGTTTCCGAAATTTCACACACATAGGTCCCAAGGTACCGCCTACAATGTGGCAAAGTTTCATGTGTGTAACTTTAAAAATGACAAAGTTATAGGCATTCCTGGGTATTTATTAAAAAATTAATTGCCACACAAGGCAAGCACCTATGTTTCTGAAATTTCACACACATAGGTCCCAAGGTACCACCTACAATGTGGCAAAGTTTCATGTGTGTAACTTTAAAAATGACAAAGTTATAGGTGTTTCTTTCCTCATTGTTTCAAAAATTAATTGCCACACAAGGAAAGCTCCAATGTTTCTGAAATTTCACACACATATCAAGGCAAGTGGTACCTGTAATGTGCCCAAGTTTCCTGTTTGTAACTTTAAAAAAAAAAAGTTGAAGGCATAACTGTATTTCCCCATCTCCTACCCATTTTTCTAAAATTAATTGCCACACAAGGCAAGCACCTATGTTTCTGAAATTTCACACATATGAGTCCCAACATACCACCTGCAATGTGGCAAAGTTTTATGTGTGGAACTTTAAAAATGAAAACGTTATAGGCATTCCGGTTTCATTATTGAAAACTTCATTGCCACACAATGCCTACACCAATCTTTTTAAAATTTCTCACAGATAACTACCCCTAACCAGTCTACAATGTGCCGAAGTTTCATCCTTCTATCTTTAAAAATGAAAAAGTTATAGGCGTTTTTGTAAAACAATACTTGGCTATGGGAAAAAGCATTCAAAATGGCGTCCGATCCGGATCGGACCTCATCGGATCGGATCGGATCGGATCGGAGGTTGGCCGGATCGGATCGGATCGGATCGGATTTTCCCGATTTTGGGTCGGATCGGATTCGGATCATGGATCGGATCCGATCCGATGCACACCCCTAATTTCTTTCCTTCTTTCCTTCTTTCTTTCTTTCCTTCCTTCCTTCTTTCTTTCTTTCTCTCCCCCCTTCCCTTTCTCACCAGCTGCATCTATCCAATCTCCTACCTGAAACCCCTCACAGCCCTCTGTGGCATTCAAGTAGTTGCCATGGAAACTATAATATCACAAACAATGGATTATGACTTGGAGTGGGAAGGGGGAACAGCAGGAAATGGGTTTCATGCAAATATCCCCAGCAATAAAAAGACACACACACACACAAACACACACACACTATGGAAAGTGATCAGGAGCAAATGAAAAGTGGCAACATGGAAACACCTTTCAAAGAGAAAAGTCTTGATCTTGATTCATCTGCTGACCCTTAACAACAAAACAAACTTACTACACGAATCGATCACCCATTCTTTGCAGAAAGTGCTCTTTTTATCCAGCAATTCTAGAGTTAATTACATTTAAAGTGAACGAGTGGGGATTAATTAGAACACCAGATGCTTGCTGTGTTCATGTTGACTTAGAGGTGCAATTAAAGTGGAGGCATTTCTGTGCAGTTTGTTTCCAAAGTATGGGCCATATCCCGCCTTGCATCCTGTGGTGAAGATGAGGGTGGAGGAGAGAACTCCTCTCTCATCGCATGATTCAGGACTGACAGCTGACACACAAGGGAGGTGGGCTGTAATGTAGTACAATAACTGAGTGTCAGGCACAAAGCAGGACATATAATCCACACCTGCAGCAGGTTCCATGCATGACTTGGGCATGAGCATCCATGGCCAACAATGTTTAATAATCTAGACAAGCTTTTGTTTACTTAACTGACACCAGGATGAGTTCTCTACAGCCCAGCAATAAAAGGCAATCCAACCATGGTGATGGTAAGAGATGGGCAGGGCTGTGTGTACTTTCAGGATGCATGAGCACACGAAACTGTAGAATGCAGCTTTCACAAAGCCTCTTTTTAAAGAGTAATGTTCTAGCCCTCATCGTTGCAAAGATATACTCCAAAATGAACATTATGAACCTGGCAAAATCTGGGAGGACAAAGGAGATTTTGAGGGCAATTTTCAGGGCAGAGGAAAGAGCTTCGGTACTCTTTAAAATGCCATCCTCCAACTAACTGAAACAGGGTGGGTGGATAAACAGACAGACAGCTAGATCTGTGCTCCACACTTCCCCAAAGAATGAGGTCTAGGGATAGTTTTCCAGGGTTTATTTCTTTGGATAAGACACCACTGGAGAATTATGGTGCCTTTGCAATATATCTTTAGACTACAGATATATAAGCAGAACATATTGGAAGCAAATAGCCACTCCTACAGCAGGCGGCAAAACCAATAATCCTTCATCAGATTCCCTGAGAGCCACTGTTCCAGATGGTCAAGGCTTCACTCCCAAAGGAGGAAAGCTTAGGGAGGATGAAGCAGCCCTGACATGAAGGTCCAGCTAAAGGTCCAGCTGACAGTTCTTGTCAGGGCTGCTTCACCCACTCTACATCCTCCCCAATGTGGGAAGTGCCAATAGGTTGAAGCGACCCCAGCCAAAGCCATGGCTACAGTACTCCAGGCACAGTCTCAACTGGGGCCAGTTTGCCTGCACCACATCCTCCCCAATGGTGAAAGACACAACACTGGTGAAGCACATAGCATGCTGACTGCCATCCCAATTGGGAGGCTGAGTAATGTCCTATAGGAATACCCTTGCCACTGGGGGAATCACATATAATTGATCAGAGATAACAGGGGAATTATTCTCTCTGCCTGTTCCCCAAGCCTCCAGCACCTTCCAGGGGTTTTGTGTTGGGGGGAATCCCCCTGTTATCTCCAATTAATGATTGGAAATAACAGGGGAACCCCACCCCCTTCCCAAGCCTCTAAGACTCCTAGGGGTGGGGCTTGAGCAGGGGCAGGGCCCACGGAAGGGGCCAAAGCCTTCATGGGCCAAATTAGGCCCATGGGTGAGAGGTTCCACTCCCCTGATCTAGATTCTGTGTGTGTATCACTTTGAGCTCCTTGGACAACGGGAAGGATAGAAATGTGACAATGAAAAATGTATTAAAACAAAATTATGGGTAATGACTTTTATCTGCGCTCAATTCTAAATCTTTAGAGCTGACATGACATTTTGCAATGTTTTGACATTCAGATTTTGACCTCAAAAATCCCAGAATTGAAATTTACCGTTTAAAGTCACACGTTCCTTCCTATGGGAGGAAACCTCCATAGAAAAACACAGACCTGAGCTGAAACTGACCAGAAGAATGTGAGTTGTCCAGAGGTGTATGATTCAAAAGAAACAGGGCGGCAGCAGCTCTGTTTGAGGAATTCTTACAGTCAGCAGGTCTGAGTGCAGATTCTTCCTTACCTTCATGGAATGTGATGATGGACCACGCTTTGAACAAGGGGAGGAGGAAAGAATGGCTGTCAGTCACCCCACCCACTTTGCTGAGTGTATATCGTGTTTGAAGCTCTGTTCTTAGGGCTCAGCAGTTCCTCCTCCTTCTTTATTGGTGGTGGTGGGAGGAGAAATGCTTCATTGCACAGCCTAGCTTGGGAGCACTGTTCCTCTCCTCCTTCTCCCTCCTTCCTCAACAGTTACTTAGATGCCAAGGAAAGAAACGTGCTATGGATGGCTTCCTGGCTGAGGGCATGAGATGCTTCTCAATCCCTAATTTAGCTGAAGCTCTTACTTCTGCAGAAAGGTATCAAAATAGCATTAGCAAGGGATGCCTCTCTCGCAGTCAGGTAAACCACAAAGGCAAACGTTGCTCATTTTGCTGAGTCGAAATTGGATGACTCTTATCCATCTCCTGGTCAAATTTATTAGGGATGTGCATCGTATCGGATCCGATATCCAATACTGATTAAAATCAGAGGAAATAGGGCTGCCTCTACAAGAGGCATTTAAAGCTCTTTCAAGGTGCATTAAAAAATTTACCTCTACAAGAACGGAGCACAAATCGGGCGTAGAGGCGCGTTTTCTCTCCGATTATGCGCATTATCGAATGTGCGTTAAATAGCGAGTTTTATTTTGCTCCGGCCGTTAAAGCGCATTTTGACTATGTGAACAAGCGATTCTCCACATTAACTACTTGTAAAGCGCATTTGAAACAACCGGTAAGGTCACCAGTTGAGTGCTCAATTACCTCCTGCATACAAGCATTTACGATAAAGTGCTTCCGAGAAGATGCGCATAATCGGAGGAACAGGCGTCAAATGGAATCCATCTAGAGGGGGTCTTAGACATCTGATTCCTGATTCCAATGCACTCCCTTGGGCATCTGATTTTTTCCGATATGATATTTTGTCTCCGATTTTCATTGGAAAAAAATTGGAAAATCGGACGCCATTTTGAATGATTTTCCCCATAGCCTAGTATTGTGTTACAGCTGTCAAACCACACATCCCTCCCCCGCCTTCTCCCCCCCTCTGTTAGCTGTCAAACCCACGATTTTGAAACTTTTGGAACTTTTAAAGTAAAAAATTCATAGCCACAAAATGCCTGGAGCTATATTTCTGAAATTTCTCACACAGAAGTATCTCAAACCCATCTGCCATGTGGGCAAGTTTCATGCTTCTACCTTTTAAAATAAAAAAAGTTAAATGCATTTCTCTCCTCATTTCTCCCAAATTACCTTGCCACTACATGCTTGAAGCTATGCTTCTGAAATTTCTCAGACATGTCAACCAAAGTGGTGTCTCTAATGTGGCCAAATTTCATGTTTTGATCTTTAAAAATAAAAAAGTTGAAGGCATAACTGTCTTTCCCTCACTGCTACCCATTTTTCAAAAATTTATTGCCAGCAAAGGCAAGCACATATGTTTTTGAAATTTCACATACATGAGTCCCAACATACCATCTGCAATGTGGCAAAGTTTCATGTGTGAATCTTTAAAAATAAAAAAGTTAAAGGCATTCCTGGTTCATTAGTAAAATAAATAGCCACAAAATGCCTGGAGCTATCTTTCTGAAATATCTCACACAGAAGTAACTCTAACCTGTCTGCAATGTGGCCAAGTTTCATGCTTCTATCTGTAAAAATAAAAAAACTTATAGGCATTTTTGTAAGACAATACTAGGCAATGGGGAAAATCATTCAAAATGGCGTCTGATTAAAAATTCGGACGTCCGATTTTCATATTGGTATCGGATCTGATACAATACGATGGACCTCTGATTTTTCCAATACGATATTTTTCTAAATATGAAGTTCCGATTCCGATACGATTTTTTGCATCCGTGCACATCCCTAAAATTTATCTTAATCTGTCTTTAATTAGATGACCCAAATACAAATTGCCTGTGACTGTGATCTATTTTATGTACATTTTCATTATATAATATAATCATCATCATCATCATCATCATCATCATCATCCTGGAATTAAGGAGATGGGCACCCTAAGCCAGTTAAGGGCCCATAGGTGTGCAAGAGCATGCATCTGCATACCTACCCCTATTTTAGGGATGTTTGGGCTTACAACTCCAACAATTGCTCAACATTAGCAATTCTGGCTGCCCTAGATGGATGAAAAAAAAAATGCTTGCTCAGCCAGGTGCCACGCATACAAGCCCCCCAGACCAATCCGACAGTTGGGGCTGTGTGCCAAACTGGCTAGGATGCAAAGTGCTACATCCTAAGGGATGTCCAAAAACCTGAGCTAACCCAGTGGGATTATAAACACACACACCTTTGCCCCGCATTGAACAGCAGAACTCCATGTTGTATCACAATCTGCTTTTGAAAGTCCCCTGAGTTTTCAATGGGGTTTGCAATGCAGAGGTTGGGGTGCTGTGATTTGAGAAGCCCAAGGCCAACACCACCTTTTGGTATGAGGAGCTAGTTGTGTGTTTCTTTGTAGCCTGATCAATGTCTTTTGCTGACATTAAGTTACTTTGTAAAGTACCAGGCATCATGGAAACCCAGTATCTGGCTATTCCTTATTTGGGCAGATTATGGATCTATGTCAGGGGTGCAGAACCTCAGGCCTGGGGGCCAAAGACAACCCTTCAGAGTTCCCCAGATGCTCCCTTCCTCTTCCCCATCCATTGTTCATTTAGGCGGTTTCCTGGCTTTTTGTACTATTTTCCCCATTTTGCATGGTTGAAATGCCTCTCCTGAGGCTTACTTACTGGCAGTAAGAGCTTGAAGGTAAAATATGCCGGTAGTTTTGGTATTTTGGCCTCACCCCTTTTGACTTTGGCCACACCCACCACTGGAATGTGCCCCCTCCAAAAGCTTCTCCAAAACAGAATGCATCCATAATGCTGAAAGAGGTTCTGAACCCCTGATCTATGCGGTCCAGAATGGTTTGTTTTGCTTTCTTAATGGGAGCTAACCTGGTAGCTGCCAGATATTTTAGACTACAACTCCCAGCATTCCTGACCATTGGCCATGCTTGCAATGCTGATGGGAGTTGGTTCAAAATATCTGGAGGGCACCAGAGGGGGAAGAATGGATTAGGTGGCAATCATTGGAAATGACTCTGAATTTCAATGAGACATCTATCCAGACTTGGGGACACACAACTACTAGGGATGTGTATCGTATTGGTCCGATGTCTGATAACGAACCGATAAGGTTGTTATCGGACATCCGATGACCGATAACGATAATTTCCTTAGGTGGCCCTATCTGATCGGATCCGATATCCATATGTCCGATAACTATTGGACATATCGGATCGACATTTCTGGTGTTTTCCCCATAGGATTGCATTGGGGGAAAGAAAGCTTTCCCCCAATGCAAGTCTATGGGGAAAAACACTGAGCCGGGACTCCCTCCCTCCCTCCCCTCCCTCGTGCTCCCTTTACTGACTCGACTTTACTGGCAGAAAATCAAAGTTATGTGAGGACTTTTTCTTACTATAATCATGGTTAACTAAAGCCTGAGTAGTAAAGCAATATTTTCTACAACAGAAAAAAAATCTTTCCTCTGTGAGTCCTGGGAGCTGAAACTAGACTTCAGCATCAATTTAACCTTCCATAGATTAAATGAAATCTCTCATATATTCCATACATGGTGATATAACGCAATGCTGTAAACCAGTACATTATATTGCATACATTATACATTATATTGTATACATTATACATTATATTGTATACATTATACATTACAGTACAGGGGCATTATACAAACTTAAAAAGAAATTGCAACCACTATACCCTTGAGAACATATTGATGGCCTATTTGATGGGAGAAAGGGATGGAGAAACAAATGTGAAAAACATATGTGCACTTTAACCTTTATTTTATCATGTGCTCATTACAGAAATGAGAATGAAATGATTGCTGAATAAGGGGGTAGGGGAGATAAACGCTGAAACAAATACTATTATGTGCGCAGAAATTATTTTATAGGTCTGTCATGACTTAAAAGCAATGGTTTGGATCCAGATTTAAGCTGGATCAGCTGCACTGGCATAAGCTGTATCCCTCCCACCTCCTTCCTATGACAACTCCGACAGCCCCCTGAAAACGCCACGCAGAGAGTCAGGAGACCCTGATGAATGGGGTTAGATGTGGTAAGTTTGGGGGTTGGATCCCTAAAATCAGGTGGAAGGATCTTCCACAAGAAAAGCTTTTCCTTTTCCAGAAGGTTCCTTCCTCGCACAGAAGGCAGATCCTGGATCCAACCCATACGCTTTCAGACTCATATCAAACAACGGTCTGATTTGTTTCGTGACCCACCCAGAGTGCTTCAGCTATTGGGTGGTATAGAAATGTAATTTTAAAAATAAATAAAATTAAAATAAGAAATAAATGATTAAACAGAGAAACCTGTGGGTATGCATTGCTTGCAAATTATAACATTGCTCAGTTGTATTTTTCCAGTTGCTTATTAGCAATTGAATTGGGAAACCAGGTTTTTCATCCATAGGCATGGAGTATTAACATGTGGAAAATCCTCCCCCCCCCCCCGCTTTGAGAACCTACTGCATATTGGCAATGCAAATGATAGGAACAGATGTTTAAAAAAACTAACAAATTGCTATAATTTCTAGAGAGACTGCTATAAAAGAACCTGCTACATCCCTTACAGCAGGGGTCTTGATAGGTACTTGAAAGATCTGGAGCACAGGCCCATGACATAAATTTGCATGTGTATTCACACATACATGCATATGCATATTCTAGGTGTGGGCAACTTTGGGAGGTCTGGGGGGCATTTTTTTGCTTTGGAAGGAAAGGTGGCAGTGTTTTCTATAGTTTAAAAAGTTTTTGCCTTCATTTGTCACCCCTTATTAGTCTGCCAAAGGAATGAGTCCTAATGTCTCCTAGTAACTGTAAGGCTGCTGAGCTTAGAGGGAAGAGGCGGTTTTGTATTAAGGCAAATGATGTTATTGGGGCATCTGAAAATAAAATCTGGGGCACATGCCCAAGTATGCCTTCTATAACAATGCCCATGCTTGATTGCATTAGCTTCTTTCTGAATGGCATGCTTAATTGTTATGAATATGGGTAGGGAACGGTGAGAATTTTGTTTCAGTTTATTTTTGATAACAATTTACCAAAATTTGCAAATTTCTTCATATTCAGAATGGAAAGAACTTGAGGTATAGGTTTTATGTGCTAGAAACTGAAATTGACAGATTCATCCATTTGTGTGTTTAGCACTTAAAGGTGTGGGTTTGAATTCCTACATATTCAGCCATATCACAGTGCTGTATTGGGGTTGCCATATCTTTTTTTTCTGAAAGGCTTTTCGTCTTTAACAGTTATGGTGTAGGCAGGTACAACCTGATACTTGCCATGCTGAAATTAACAGTCCCTAGAGAATTTGGCCAGTGCAGATGGATGAGAATTTGTGTATGTACGGATGCATTGTCCCTAGGTCAAGAAAAATTGCAGGGGCACTGTTAGTGGATCTATTCCTAATCCACTGACAATGGATGGGTGGAGGACTGAGCAGGCTATACGGCACAGAATGCTGACCAAATGTTGACAGTGGGTGGGTGAAAATGGAGGAGCGGAGAGGAAATGGAATAGAGTATCCTGGAAAGGGGCATAGCTAGCTAGCTAGCTGGCTGGCTGGTATCCTGAACAGAAGCATGCCACACTGCAACATTTTGTTGTAGGTCCTGTGTGTGAGAGAGAGACAGAGAGAGAGAATTTGTGACTAAGGACTCCATCACACCTACTTCCCCCTCTGTTTCCTTAGCGCATTGAACACTGGGCACTTTCACGTCTGTGCGTTGTTGTGCTCATGTATCTTTTCACCTGTATCGCTACTATGCTGGCGAAATCTCCCACCCCACCCTCTACATTCTCCTTCCCCCTGCAGTGTGTGTGTGTGTGTGTGTGTGTGTGTGTGTGTGTGTAATATATATACTGTGCAAATACAATAATATGGCAGCCTGAAACTGCGCAATTACAGTAAAACAACACACTATGCTTTCCCCTACAATCATATTGAACAAGATAAGTGAAGAGAAAGTATTACAATTAGTTTTTGGAGAAGTTTGTGGTCAGTGTTGCCATGGCAAGGGGAAGCTGACTCAGGACTAAGAACCACACAGTTGAATGGGACTGAGTCTTGGGCATGGGCGGCAGCAGCCTCCCTCGCTTTCTCCACGGGGTGTTCGGGCACCCTCTCTCCCTCCCCCTTCATGACTGAGCAGTTGAGTGGAGAACTGCCCCACCCTCCTCTTTTGTCAGCAAGACCGCCCTTAGACACACACGTCGATGGTCCGATATAGAGCAAGGACTGCAATACATGGGAGGGAGGAGTGGCTTTATTGAGCACGGAGGGAGGGAAATGGACTTTCCCCACTCCAAAATAAGATGGAAAATGGAGGGGAAGTCATGAGATGAGTGTAGGATAGGGTCGATGTCATGTGAGTACCGCACTGCAAAAACACATACCAGGCATGGCAAGAGTACGATAAATCACTGGTGGGACGGGGCTCAACCTGTAGCCCCAATCAGTGTTTAGCAGTGCACTGCATGATCTTTAAAGTAAGCAATTCACAAAGTGCTCTTCATACTAAAAGTGGGGGAGTCATATCGTGGAATGCTCCCAAACATCATTAAATCATCATCATCATCATCATCATCATCATCATCATCATCATCATCATCATCATCCTGTACATAAAAAACTAAGTGTCAAGGAGAAGAATTCTAGCAGAACAGTTTATGTGCTAGCAAAGGGTTTTTTGTTTAATGTTGACAGGCATCAAATCATGCAACCCCAATCTGTAGCCAAGTGTCTTTGTGAACACGGGCTGGGATCCTGCACAGCAGTACTCTGCACTTCAACATTTTTGTTTCAGGCCCCACTTGTTGAAGTTCTGTATTTTTACTGACTTTGATCAATTCCTAGTTCCCATATCCCTTTCTTTTTAACTTCGAAGACATATATAGATACCTACAATTGTGATAAACTCATTTCTACAATATCGAATGTGATAGTTTATAACTGTATCATTTGCTCATTAAATAAACAGATGTTATAAATGTGCCTGAAAAGTAGGCAACGTTCACTACCTCCTGACCACTTAAGAATCCTCTCCTCCTTCCCCCACCCTTAAAAACACTTTCAGAGTATCTGGTCACATGTGAATCCCTGTACATTTGAATCAGCCCACTGTGGGACCATGGCTAAGTCACAAATAATTAGTATCCTACGCTTCCATTCTGTACAATGGGGGGAAGCAGGCATCTACTTTACACAGTTGTTGTGAAAGGAAATGCAACAAGGGCTGTAAAGTATTTTCAAAGTTAAAGTGCTATGTAAATCATTAATGGTGTCATGTGAGTTTTTAAACGACCAAGATATATTGATAGTGCAACTCTTGTTTCCAATTTTTTTAAGCATTTTGTCCCATTAATCTTAGTCATCGAGGGTGGGGGCAAGGGGAGAAATTAACCAACCCCTGCTTTTCACAGTCCTTGAGGCTTTTCGAATTTCTCTTTGAATTGTTTTTTTAAAAAAATTAAGATTATACCACTGTATTAAGTGTCTCCTGATGGACAAGAAAGGACATGCAACTAACCTCACATTGTTCCTGTCTCCACATAAATCCAGACAAAGTTCTTTCGTACCTGACTGCACTGAACCTTAACATCTCCCTGCTAGCCAGCTTAGAGAGATTATTATTATTATTATTATTATTATTATTATTATTATTATTATTATGCTCACAGTATATTTCCCTTGACAGTTTGTGCAGATAGTTAAGGCGCTATGTAATTATCATCACAGCTAAAAGGCAAGGGATGATTTATTTCTGACAGGCATCACCTTTTCAAGACGATGACATTAACACTTGCATTGCTTGTGTGTGACTCTCTCTCTCTCTCTCTCTCTCTCTCTTGTGGTGGGGGGTGCTGAGAAGAGAAGAAGAATTACCTTTACAAATCCTTTCACATTTGTCCTAAAGTATTTTGCTGGGAGAAAATGGAGAATGTGCTTATTCAGCCTTTGAACAGTGAAGGGAATCGTCTCTGCATTCCAGTGATTTCTCTTGTGCTTACACCATCTTCTAAACCTAGGTTGGGTTGTTTTTTTCTGGGCCTCTTTGCCTTCTGGAAGGGAGAAGAATGTGCACACTTACCTTAACACACAGTTGGTGCCCAGCTTACACACCTTGAAACGTCTGATTATAGCTTTTGGAGCCAGTGTGATGTATCATCTCAAGCAACCAGATGTGCCAAACAGACTCACTAGGAGTGGGGGGGGGGGAAGAGCACCGTCCTGTAGAAGGCTTGAGTTGTATAGGTTGTTGACTTGATATGGCTTCCCTCCTCCTTCCTCCTCTCTCCCAGAAGCAGCTTGATTAATTGCGCTAACATTGCTTGTAGCGAGGGATGGGCGATGGTGGAACAAGCAATGTTCAAGCCCATTTGCCAGCAATTTTTGTCTTTGGGGAATGGGCCCCTCCAAACAAAAACTCACTGCCATGTGAATAATATTCTCTCTCATCGAAGGATTTGGGAAGAAACCACAACAAAACGGGCCCTCATCCTTCCTCTGTCATCCGAACTCCTGAATTCAGCCCATCCCTACTTCTCAACCATCGAAGATGTGTCCTCCTGTTTCTGCTTCTACCTCGACCTGTTTTAGATTGTTGTTTTTTATGAAATTGCATCAGTCTGTTTTATTGTTATAAGCTGCCTTGGGAGGGCTCCTGCCCTGAAAGGTGACCCAGACATATTTCTAAATAAACAAATAAATCCTCTTTGTTTCTTTCCTGAGTGTGTTTCTTCCCCAAAATTTATTTTTCTCTTTTTCTTTCTGCAACAGCAAAACTCTGTGGCTTCCAACGTCTACAGCCTCTCTAAGCTTTGTGTGTGTGTTTTCTCGGTGTTTCATGAGTGTACTGGAATAAGAATGCTTTTTGACATTCTCCAGAACCTTCTAAGGTAGGCATGAAGACCCTGTGGCCCATGGCTTCATCCATCTTGCAGGGCTTCCAAATCTGGCCCATGGAGCCCCTTATGGCTCCTCCAGGGGGCAGAGCTTAGGTTCCAGGCTGTTTCCCCTAGAGGAATCCTTTCACAGGACATCCCCTTATATTATCTCCAATTTCAAATTGGAGATTACAGCAGGGATGTGAGGGTGGCAAGACTCATCTCTTTCTTTCCACTTCCCTCCCCATTCCTTTTCCTTGTGTGTCATGTCTTTTTAGATTATAAGCCCGTGGGCAGTACTGTCATTTTTGCTGGTGGATTGTGAGCCATGTTTTTGGCCTTTTCAACTGATGGATATTATTATTATTATTATTATTATTATTATTATTATTATTATTACCATATGTCTTTGATTCTAAGACACACATTTTTCCCATATAAACATCTCTAAAAACGGAGTGCGTCTTAGAATGGATGGCGTCTTAGAATCACAGTTTTTGAATTTTAGATCTGTTTTAGCATTTTTTTTCCTTAGAATCAAAGCTTTTTTCTGTTGGTGGTACTGATGTTAAGGTGCGCCTTACAATCAATGCCATCTGAGAATCAAAGAAATACATTATTATTATTATTATTATTATTATCTTTATTTGTATCCCACCTTTTGCTCAATACTGGGCCTCAAGGCGGCTTTACAAAATGAAAACATATACAGTTAAAAGCTATAAATAGAAATATACAAAAGTTAAAAAATATAATTAAATAGGTTTCAGTATTAAAACATTTCAACATATAAAATACATATTAAATTTTAAAAATCTTAAACATAGATGGAGGTCCACATTATTCACCAAAGGGCTGCCGGAATAAGAAAGTTTTTGCCTGCCTCCGAAAACTTATCAAGGAGGGAGCCAGTCTAGCTTCCCTGGGAAGCGAGTTCCAGAGACTTGGAGCAGCCACTGAGAAGGACCTCTCCCGCCTTTAAATAAATAAATAAATGAATAAATAACAATAAATAATAACAGCAGGGATGTGGGCAGCCTGACTCCTGGCCCATTCCAGGAAGAGCTGCTGATCTCCCTGCTGTGGGCCAATTAGCATTGCTCAGCATCCAGGGAGGTATTGAGAGATGCACAAAGCTACGGAGTCTACCAGTAGTGGGAGGATCAGCTGTCCCCCCTGGTACTCTGATCCCCCATGCCCTGGGGTCCCCTGTGGCCCTCCAGGCTCCCCTCACCCCAGCCCCATTTTGTGTAGTTCCCCAAATTATGGCCATTTTCTTTATTTTTCTATGGAGTGGCTATTCTGATGGTGCAAGTGGTTCTTTTTTCTGGGGTGGTTGGAACCCCTCTAGGTGCTCATTCCAGTGCAGAACTGATGAAATTTGGCTTAAGGATGTACAGATTTCATCAAAACTTTTCCATCTGTATTTCACAAATTGTTGGGCATCTTTCATTCCAACATCTGCTCATTGACAGAACCAGATATATATATATATTTTTAGGGATTGCGAAAATTTTGTTCCACTTGCGCTAATGCCCATTTGTGCTGAGGTGCACTTGTGCTAATGCACAAATTTGCACAAATCCCTCCCAAAAGTAAAATACCGATCTGCAAGTCTGCAGAATCCACATATCTTGGAAAAAGCCTGTCTGCTGCAGAATTCGCAAGTTGGATTCACAGAAATCTAAACCCATTTGAATGTATTGAAGATTTCTCTGACATCCCAACTGCTAACTAGAGCAGTAGTTTGAGCATTTGAGCATCTCAAATTTGGCCATTCAAATCTTGAATGCCCAAGTCTTATTTTGAATGTGATGCTTTCCCTCAACATTCAAAATTCAGTTTGATGTAACTCAGAACTTTGCTTCTCTCAAACATGTTGTTGCTGCTGTTGTTTTGTCAATTCATTTCAGATATGCTGCAAACATTGGTATAATCAACTATGTGGATACTGACTTCTGCCCATGCATTATGTGAACATTACATTATGTGCCACCATGACTAGTGATGCCACCAAATGTCATCATTAGTCAACTCTTTGGTCAAAACGTCTACTTTTGGAATGCTCACCTGTATAGCAAGCTTGGATCATTGTCTTTTGAATCCATTATTAATTCTGGAGTGGATTGCAAGCTTTGGATCATGCACAGTCTCCACCTAAACTATGACATTTCTGTACATGTGCTGAGTTAGTTGGTTGAACCCTTCTTCTTTCTGGAGAAAAGGTTGGCATTTGAAATCTTTCCACAAACCAGTCATGTTTGAAGAAACAATTACATAGGTTGTATACAGCTCCATAAACCAATCCATCTATCTCTCCTCCATATACTGATTGGTGACAGCAAATAAACGTAATGTAGAGAGGCCATATGAAAACCAAACAGGAAGGGGTACATAGAGCGGTGACACATGACTACCTGATACATTCCGATTCTATACTATCTCAACGCTCCCAAGATACAGTTTGATATTATACATGCAGGAAAATCTCATATGGACAGAACAAGATCTCAAATTAAAGAACTCTCATTTGAGATTACATGAATAGAAGTTTTAGTCTCTGAGGAAATAAGAAATTTATTTGGGATAAGTTCATTCAAAACTTTTCATGACAAATCAAGGTTTAGAGCTAGCTAACATAATGGTGCTGCTCACAAACAGTTTGACTAGTCTGATGTAGTTTCAGTTTGGAGATCTCTCCCCATTTTTTAAAAGAAGAAAAATGTTATTATTCCTTTGAACTCTATGTAGAAATGTAACACTTTTCAACAGCTGGCTTCATTCCCCAAACATTTAGGCTGAAATCCCACATATACTTACATGGGAGTAAATGCCATTGAACACAGTTCAATATTCATATAATTTATTTTATTTTGTCCATGATGACTCCTGAATAAAAAGTTTACTAATCATATTATTTAAATTATATAACATAAAATAATTAATTGTTCAGGTACATGAGTGACATCCATTAAAGGCAATGTCACATATTAATTTGTAAATGATTCCCTTGGCTTCTGTTCTGATCCCTCTATAGGTAATAGCCAAAAAAAAAAAAAAGAGGCTTGAATTGATTTGTCTTAGAGTTCATTATTTTAATGAACTGGCTGTTTAATTGGGTTGTAATGGTTCTGAGGCTTGGGAAAAGCTTGGAGGCTGAGAACTAAATGACCATATGATGAGAACATAGGAAGCTGCCCCTATACTGAGTCAATCCCTTGGTCCATCCAGTTAAGCATTTTCTACAATGACTACCAGTGACTCTCAAGGGTTTCAGAAAGGAGACTATCCTCATCCTACCTGAAGATGCTGGGGATTAAACCTGGGGACATTACCTATTGGTCTCTATGGGTAGTCATGCACGTTCATCATAATGACTGGGAGCATCAGCCGGTGACTTGCATGTGTTAGTGTGACATCACAGTGCGAGATCACACAGGCAGACCTTTCATCTGCCCAGATGTCCCTTCAAAAGCAGTGCCTTCTGGCTGAGTCAGTTCACATATTTAGCAGGATCTTACTGACGTTTTTCTTGGGCTGAGCCTAGATGGAAGTCTCTTTCCACAGCTCTCTCTCCTCTGGAAGGTTGGACTCCTGGCACCCTGCTCCTTCCCTCACCGCTCTCTTGCTGCCCCCTCTCCCCCCAACCCAGAGCCACTGCCACTGCCGAGACCTACCCACTCATCTGCTGCTGCCATCCACCATATAGCCACCATGACCAGGAAATGCATCCTCCTCCTGAGAGCCAGGCTGCGATTTCAAGATATCGCAGGGGCTCTGCTTTAGTACATCTATGGCCACAAACTACGGCAGCAACAAAGGGCCAAATTCCCTTCATGGCCAGCATAGTTTGCAGCCATAGACATACAAAATACAAAGATCCCATGACATCTTGAAATTGTGGCCTGGATCTCAGGAGGATGCCGCTTTCCTGATCATGGCATTGGGCGGCGATGTGTCAGCGGCGATGTGTCAGCAGTGGTGGCAGGTGAACAGGGGGAGTGGGGAGAGGGTGGTGAGTCTAATGGACTCACAGTCGGCCTTGCGCTGGCTTTCACAGGAGGGTGGGATGGAGGGCCTAGCACCACTCCGAAGTGGCCTGAGGCATCCCGAAGCTTTGATACCGATCTGCCTCGGGCTGACCCAGAACTGACCTGGAACCAAGGCGAGGCAGGCTGAATCAGCCCATCTCTCCTCGGCGCACAGCCCTAGTAATTAGCTCCCTGAATTGGAATGCCGAACCAATCACCTCCAATCCTCATGTTCAAATGTTGGAAGGGGGAGGTGATGCCCACTTTGACCACTGTTAGCCACTAGCAAGATCAATACTGATGGGAAGGCTATTGTTGCAACAGTAGCTGTACAGCACAGTCCTTGGCTACATGACTACCCAGTGTCAGTTTAAGAAATGTGCTAGGCAAGGTTACCTTTAGACCAGGAATGTTGAATCTCTTTCATTCTGATGACTGGATTCCATTTTAGAAAAGCTCTTGAGGGCTGCATTCCTGTGGTGGGCGGGGCCAAAGGAAAAAAGGGTGGGGCCAAAATACCAAAAAAGCCCTGCATATTGTATCTGAAAGCTCTTCCTGTCAGTAACTAAACCCCTTGGAGAAAAAATGGCACAAAATCACCAAATGATTAGGGGAAAGGGGTGGGGTCATGGAAAGGGGCTGTGGCTAACTGGGGACCCACCCCAAAGAGCTGGATTGGAACCTAGTATGGCTGGATTTGGCCCTGATGTTCTGCACCCCTGCCTTAGACCATGGGAGCATCTGTGGGAGCCACAACTTGTTCCAGCATATCTATATGAGGGGAAGTTGCTTGAAGTACAAGATTGTGCCTTCTAAATGATTTGGTTTTTTTATGTGGAATCAACACCACATTTGCGCTGCATAGGTCCCAGTACTGACATTATGACGGTTTGTAGGAAAAGATCCTTTCCCTGATTAAATGGAGGCCTTCAAGGCGATGAAATCACTTATGTGATTCACATTCTTCATGTACAACCTGACTTGCTCTGATTTACCATAGCTTCAATTCCTTGCAACGTTACACTGGACTGGACTTTGCCATAAGGGTTCAGATTTTCCTTGCTTTTCAGCTATAGTAATTAATTATCTTCAGAGAGCTTTAATCTAGCAGAAGAAAAGACAACAAGAAATAACTGCTGGAAGGTAAAGCCAGACAAATTGAAATTAAAAGCCAAGTTCAGTCTCTTGGAGTGAGACAGGGATTAATCACAAGTAGAGCTGTATCATTCAGTGGATTAATTGGTTAGATTAATTGCTTGGATTAATCAGTTAAATACCTACTGATCAAGTTAAAGTGTGTCCCTCGATTAATGAGAAAACACATTTTTTTTTAAGTAAAGTTAAATATATGTAAAAGTTAGGGATGTGCACTGGATCGGACCCGATCCACGATCCGAGTCCGGTCCAGTGGGAAATCGGATAAATTATCCGATTTCCGATCCCGCAGCTGGATCGGCCGATCCAATCCGAACCGGTCCGAAAAGGCTCCGAACCGGTTCGGCGGATCGGCGGATCGGCGGGCGCCCACTGGCGCCCACCACCGCTTGCATTGGCGGGCGCCAGCGGGCGCCCGCCGATGAAAGTGGACAGCAGGGGGGGGAAGAGGGGGGCGCTTACCTTCTCGGCCCGTCCGCTCACCCGGCGCGCTACTCTAGAGCAGGCCGCGGAGCCTGCTGGTGGTAGCCGCTGGCCCCGGACGGGAGCGGCCGGGCCGGCAAGGTAAGCAGGGGGTGCGTGGAGGGGAGGAGGGGGCGCGCGGAGGGGGGAGGGGGCGCGCGGAGGGGGGAGGGGGGCCCTTACCTTCCCGGCCCGTCCGCTCCCGTCCGGCGCCGGCGACTACTACTACCAGCAGGCTCCGCGGCCTGCTCTAGGGTGGCGCGCCGGGTGATGCCCGCTGGTAGTAGCCGCCGGCGCCGGACGGGAGCGGACGGGCCGAGAAGGTAAGCAGTGGCGGGGAAGGGGGCTTACCCCCCCCAGAGCCGTCCGCTTCTATCCGCTGGCGCCCGCGGGCGCCAGCGGATGGAAGCGGACGGCCCCAGGGGGGGTAGGGAGCGCGGGGGAGGGGGCTTACCTGCCGGGGCCGTCCACAGCAGACGGCCCCGGGGGGGGAGGGAGTTAGGCCCCCCCTCACCCACCCGCCGCCATTTTTTCCTCATAGACATGCATTGCAATGCAAGTCTATGGGGAAAAAAATGGCGGCCGATCCAAAAATTTACGATTTTTGGGTCGGGATCGGACTCGATCCGGTCCGGGGGGCCTCCGATTTTGTCCGAACCGGTCCGGGACAAAATTGGAGGTCCCGATCCGGGTCCCGATCCGATCCGGGGGGTCCGTGCACACCCCTAGTAAAAGTCCTATATTAAACTACAGAGGGCAGGTATCACGTTAGGAGAGGTACTCCCCTTTCTCTCCTACACTAGAGGAAACATGTCTTCTCAGATGACACCTTCACCAAAAGAAGAGCTCTTTTTTTCCAGAAAGATTTTTGTTAATATGCAAATTTATACAGATTTAATTAATTAATTAGATGATAAAGTCATATGGTTTATGGACTAATATTTTACTTGGATAACATATCTACACAAACACATACTGGCCCCAATCCAGTGAATGATTAGGCTTGGGTCCAGTGTTAGGGCACAATCCTATGCATATTTATACAAAAGAACAACCACAACCCTGTAACTCCTAGCATTCCCCAGCCAACTATGCATGCTGGGAAATGCTGGGAGTTGAACGACTTCTTTCCAAAATCGATTGCACCCTTCATCATGCTAAGTTTAGAACCATTGAAATGAATGAGACTTAAATAAGTACTGTCTAGTGTAAATCCCATTGAATACAATGGGTCTACTCTAAGTGTGACAAAATCTGGATCCAACCCATAAATCCCATGTTATTTTATTTAAAATAGGTAGTATCCTATATTAGGCTTATATAATCCTCATTAACAACAGCCATACAATGTATTTCAGACCCACAGGAAAATATTTTCCGTTGAGAATCAGGAACAGAACAGATTCTTATGGGATTCATGAACTTGTGAAAGGACCACACAGAGGTGTACAAAGTGGGAGATGGCAGTCTTCTTCAGTGCAAGTGAAAGAATGGAATGAAACATCTTTCAGGTTGAAGATACGTTTACAGATTTTGTAGACAAGCAGAAATTATAAGAACATAAGAAGTGCCATGCTGGATCAGACCCAGGGTCCATCTAGTCCAGCACTCTGTTCACACAGTGGTCGACCAGCTGTCAACCAGGGACCCACAGGCAGGATATGAGTGCCACAGCACCCTCCCACCCATGTTCCCCAGCAACTGGTGCACACAGGCTTACTGCCTCAGATACCGGAGGTAACACATAACCATCAGGGCTAGTAGCCATTGATAGCCTTCTCCTCCAGGAATTTATCCACCCCCTTTTAAAGCCATCCAAATTGGTGGCCATCACTTCGTCTTGTGGTAATGAATTCCATAATTTAACTATGTGCTGTGTGAAGAAGTCCTTCCTTTTATTTGTCCTGAATCTCCCACCAATCAGCTTCATGGGATGACCCCGGGTTCTAGTATTTTGAGAGAGAAAAATGTCTCCCTATCCACATTCTCGAAAACATGCATAATTCAATGGGTTGTATCCAGTGTTAGCCCTACTTAGAGTAGACCCACTGAAATGAAATAGGCTTCAGTTAGACTAACATTGGATACAACTCCAGATGTTTTGGACATCAACTCCCAGCATTCCTGACCATTGGCCATGTTGGCAGGGGCTTCTGGGAGTTGAATTCCCAAACATCTGGAGATCTAACTTCTGCCCACTTCCTACTTTAGCAACCTCACTTGTTTAGATTACTGCAAAGCATTCTGGTTGGGGTGGCCTTTGAAGATAGTTCAGAAGCTACAACTGGTGCAACACAGGCCAGTTCATCTCCTGATGAGATGACATTATAGAGAACACACCACTAGGGTGACCAGATTTTGGAACCCAAAATCCCGGTCCCCCCCCCGCCACCCAAAACAACCCCCCCACCAAGCCGCCCCCCCACCCAAAACAACCCCCCAAGCCACCCCACCCACCCAAAACAACCCCCACCAAGCCACCCCCCAAAACAACCCCCCCAAGCCACCCCCCACCCAAAACAACCCCCCCACCAAGCCACCCACCCCCAAAAAACATCAGCCCGGACCTACCAGGTTCTCTTCCGCTGCCGCCCCCGCTGGGTCCGCCGCCCCCCCCAGGTCCCCCGCCTCCGGGTCTTCCTCCACCGCCGCCGGGTCCCCCGCCGCCAGGTCTTCCTCTGCCGCCGCCAGGTCCCCCTCCGCTGGGCTCATAAGGCCAGCGGCCATGCGGAAGAGGCAGGGGAGCGCCTGATCCGGAAGTGACGTAATCGGCCCTCCCCCGCCTCTTCTGCGTAGCCTCTGGCCTCGTCGGAGCTAGTTGCGATGGCGACGATCCCCGAGGAGCCCGGCGCGCTACTGAGGGACAGGCCGCGAAGTCTGTTTCTCAGTAGATTCGAGCACCGGAGGGAAGCGGATGCCCCTGCAGGTAAGGAGCGTGAGGCGCGAGGGAGGGCACTTACCTGCTGGGGCAGCCGCTTCCCGGGCTCCTCCGCCACCAACGCTGCCGGGTCTACCGCTGCTCCTCGCTTGCTGCCACCGCCGCGTGACCCCCTGCCACCCCGGTTTGCCCCCACCGCCCCCTGGTTGGGCCAGTTCGCCCCAGGTTTCCCGGTTAGGACCGGGAAACCCCGAGCCATCTGGTCACCCTGCACACCACACCTATTTTGCAGCTGCTGCTCTGGCAGCCTGTCCTTATTCAGGCCCAATTTGAAGTGCTGGTGTTAACTTTTAAAACCCTAACCATTCTTGGTCTTACTTACCTGAAAAAGCACATCCTTCCAGATGTACCTCCTCTTTCCCTTAGATCGCCAGAAAAAACTCTGCTCCATGTTCCCTTGTTGACTCAGGTGAGATCTACGTGGGTGCAGATGAGGATGTGCAACAGGCAGGGAACGTTTTGTTTTGATTTTATTTAGAAGGCCCATTCATCAAATGATCTCAGGGCAGCTTACAATAATTTAAACAAGATAATCAGAAAAATACATATAATGTTAAAGGGACTAAAACAGCAGGATTGAGAGAAAGAGCGGAAGTCAAGTGTTTAAAATACTTAAAATGCACAATACACCTCAAAGGACTGAGAAAATGAAAATGAAAACAAAAAGTTTTTTCCTAGTGCCTGAGGTGGCCGTGTGTCCTACTTTACAGAGGGCAGTCCTCAATTTGAAGGTGTCCTCTAACTGAATGTCTGCCCAAAGTCTAGTGTAAAGCTAAAGAACCCTAAGAAGGCTTGAAGTTGCCTGTTGACACTTAGCACCTGGCCAGCAGACTGAGCAAGGCACACATGTCACCTGGTCACAGTCATCCCATTCTATTTAAATTATAGTCATGATTTCCAAATCTACATATAGGCAGAAAAAAGAGTATAGGCATTTTGTCTGCAAACTGGTGTCCTCTTTTGTCCTAATTTTTGGTGATGCATTTCCTCTTTTTTCATCAGTGGCCACACTAATTGGCAGACCAGCAAGGAAACCTCTGAACTGCTGCAAATCACGTGGTACTGCCTGACATCCCTATAAGAATTTCCAGGTCAGCGTTTTGCTCCGTGGTCAGAATAATAGGGATGGGGGGAATCCTGCTTTATGTGATACACTGCCTTGCCCTGCTTAACTTCCTCCAGCTTGGCAGGAAATAGTACAGGAAAGATGGGTGGGGGGCTACCAATAACAATTGAAGCATTACTTGTTAAGAGATGGCTTTATATTATGGTACAACCACTGATAATTCATTCATTTGGGGAGTTCTGGGGACTGTTGACCTCCCAGTGCCCTCAAGCTATATGTGAGAATGTCATCCACAGAGTCTTGCACTGACTGCAGAGTTTACAGCAGCAACAGCTACTTATTTTGCCTGATGCCAGAAATCATATTATTATTATTATTATTATTATTATTATTATTATTATTATTCCCAGTTGTGCCTGCAGGAAGGGATGCTGGAGAAATCTGAGACTGACTAAAATGAGTTTGGATTTTTAAGAACCTGGCCTGTGGAATCCACTGTGGACTGACCTCCTTGGGCTGCAAGGAGTCTGCAGACTTCCGGATCATTTTCTTAATTTCCTGAAATTTACGCAAATTTATTCACAGGAAATATACAAGTTTCTGCTGAGACATATGCCATGCAGGAAAATATATGAGGGAGAAAGTTGAATGGAATGGGGACACTATGCTAAATGTTATGTACTAACATAAATTATGTAAATTGTTGCAAACCCGCTTGCAGAATTAGTTGTGTATCTGAACTGCCCTATCTTCCAACTCACCTTTCTTAGGTCCTGATTTCCCTTCCTCTCCCAGACTCTCCTGCCTGGCCTATCCCTTTCTAGGATCCAAGCAGCTCAACCAATAGAAGCCAAAGGATCATTTTACCTCCCCCTCCCCCACGTGACTCCTGTGACAATAGGGCAGTTCAGCCAATCATGGCCAGAAAGATGCTATTGTGAACTGATGTTCCCAAATAGCTGAATGCATTAAAGTTTTTGACACTGTTTGCGCATTTGGCTGACAATGATCAAGAAAGGAGTGGCCAACGGATGAGAAATCAATTTACGTCCAGGCATGTGTGACGCAAGCCATGGTGGATGCTTCCGTCAATGCGTGTTGAACTTGTTAAGCAAATAACAAGGCAGGACTGGACAGGACTGGACTGAAAGGCGAGATTGATGGGAGAAAATGTAATGGACATTCTTTCCATGTTAAAGGCCCATTATTGATCTGAATCGCAGCAGTCGTGGCAGCAGGAGCTCTAGGATGCTCCCGAAACAATGGAGACGCATGTGCTCCATCCACATGCCATCTCCCACAGCTCCTCGCACAATGGCTCCTTTATCGCCAGTCTTGAAACTAAGAGGAAAGACCTTGGGTGGTAAAGCCACACATTTTTAGCCTTTTGAGTCTTGCCGGAATGTCGTCAGCTGCTGCTGGGTTTTCTCTACCCCTCCCTTCAACACACACACATAGTGGCTCTGCCAGAGCCGGAGCGAAACACAACCCCCCCACCAAAAACCAAAATGCTATTTGGCTTAGGACTCAGTGAAGACAGCCCACGTGTTGCTGCATCCAAGTTGCCTCTGCCCAGTAGCTTTTGAACATCTTTGTGCGTTGTCTGTCTCACAGCCTTTCCCCACACAGATAAACAGACATCGTGCCATTGCCATTTCGAGGGCTCCCGGAAGCCATAAGCACAGGTTGGAACGTTAAACCACTGGGGTCACAGTAAGACTGATTCATGGCAATGGATTTCTTTTTCTTTCTCCCCACCCCCTTCTTAATGGCAATCAACCACAAGCCTATGAATTCCACCAAGGTACCAGAGAGAAAGAAATATATGAGGGCCTTTGGTTTCCATCCATGGAATCCCTACATACACTATTTTGTGTGATGTGTGTGTTCTGAATCACAGGGAACAGAAGAATGCATTCAAGCTCCAAAGATCTGCTAGGAAAACATAGCTTTTTCTCAACACCACTCCGCATTCAAACAGGGCCGTCGCCATGGAGGGTGGGATGGAGGTATAGGGCCAAGACCACCAAACGTATGGGTAGGCAGACTTCGGGCTTGCAAGATCTACTTTGTTTTCTACTAGAAGCCCGATCTCCAACAATCGGAACCTGGTGTAAAGGACATGCACTTAGAAAGGAATTAAATAATTTAAAGGAATTCATTTGGAGTAAAGGAACAGAGCACAGAGTCCTTCCACACAAAAATCCAGATTTCCTCTTCTGCCCCAAAATTTGTTCATTTCAACAGTATAATTTAGGACACGGGTGTAGAACCTCAGGCTCTGGGTCACAGAGGGGTATCGGAGAAATCTGCAATTTGGGGGGATTTGTGCATTTTTGGAAGTGCATATTTGTGCAAGTGTGCAGATTTGCGCACATGCACATGAATGGAAATGGACTGCATATTCAAATGTCACCCAGCATGTGCCATGGCTCAGCATGGGTTATTTAACCCATAATAAGTCTGTCGTGTCATCTGAACCAGCCCACTGTTGGCCATACTGGGCAGATCAACCATTGGTCTAACTCCATGTAAGGCAGCTTTTTATGACTTTGTTAGAGCATGACAAAGCCAACATTATGGGCTCTGAGACCCCATTACATTAAATAGGACATGGGTGGATGACCTTTTGGGTTGGAGGGGCTGCATTCCCCCCCCCCCCCATGGAACCCTTCAGGAGCTGCACACAAACACACACACATTTTCTCCATCACAGTCATGATCACTAAGATGGGAAGAGAGAGGTTTCAACCCATCCCCCACCCTGGCTGTCAGGATCAGTGTTTCCCTGCAGCAACAGTGATCTTACTCAGGATCACTGATGGGAAGGTGAAAGCCTCTCTCTCCCCACCTTCAGCAAACCTATTGGGAAACAAGGTGTGCATGGAGAGTCCTATTTTGCTGGAAACAGGGTCAGAGGCATGACTGACCTTGTGCACCTTGTGTGGTGATTAGGCTGACCGTATGAAAAGGAGGACAGGGCTCATGTAACTTTAACAGTTGTAGAGAAAAGGGAATGTCAGCCAGTGTCATTTGTATGCAATTAGTTCCTGGTGAAATTCCCTCTTCATCACAACAGTTAAAGTTGCAGGGGCCCTGCCTTCTTTTGTATATGGTCACTCTAGTATAGTGCCTGCAACTTTAACTGTGGTGATGAAGAGCGGATTTCACCAGGAACTAATTGCATAGGAATGACACTGGCTGAAATTCCCTTTTCTCTACAATTGTTAAAGTTACATGAGCCCTGTCCTCCTTTCCATATGGTCAGCCTAGTGGTGATGTTTGCAGCAGTGATAGTAGCAGCAAGAGGAAATGGGGGGCAAGGCAGCCATGGGGGCCCACACGGTTTGCCTCCAAGGGCCAGATGCCCCCTGCGGGCCATGAGTTGCCCCCCTACGATAATAGAACTGTGTGTGTGCTTTAATATCTGTTCCGTTGAAAATTAGTGGAACTATAGGCTGCAACGTTCTACACACATGCTTGGAAAGAAAGGGGCAATGAATTCAATGTGGCTTATTTCTGAGTAGATGTGTACAGGGTTGCAGCCTTTACTTCCTTTGGCTGGAATAAGCCTCTGTGGCCCAACCCTATGCATGGTTACATTATGCTCAATGGGCCTCCCCTATCTGGTGCTCTTCAGATGTGTTGCACTACAATCCCCATCATCCCAAGTCATCATAGCCATTGCCCTACTGGTTAGGGTGATGGGTAGGATGAGCATATGTAAAGGAGGACAGGGTTCCTGTATCTTTAACAGTTGTATTGAAAGGGGAATTTCAGCAGGTGTCATTTGTATATATGCAGCACCTGGTGAAATTCCCTTTTCTATACAACTGTTAAAGATACAGGAGCCCAGTTTTCCTTTCCATATGGTCACCTTAGTGACAGGAGTTGTAGTCCAATACATTTGGAGGCCCCAGATCAGAAAAGGCTGCCCTCGCAAGTTTGTCTATTGGAATGCAGCCTTCATTGTGGCCAGTTATAGCTGGATTGGAGAGCCTTAACCGGCATACTTCCAAGGGAGTATGTCTTGGGACTTCCATCTGAGTAAATTTACACAGGATTGCACTGTTGGTCTTCAAGGTGGACCAGCCAGGATACTTCCATGACTTTTGATTTAGAAGTGGGGAGGGGTGGCATAGAAATGAAGCCTAAGGTTTTTATCCCAAGAAAACTAAAACAAAAGAGGGAGCCAAAGTCCACTTGGGCTCACATCTGTCCAAACAAGCATAGCAACACTCTGTCGAAGGACAGAACAAATTTTCATGCATGCTGAGCTGTCAAATAACATGTATCCCTGATTTCCCCATGGGCAACTGTTCCATCATCACTTATTTTGCCATATTTCCTAGCAGAACATCACCTTTTCATACAGCCCGAGGAAGTCTCTGTTGTTAGTCACACATCAAATGGAGGCTGATCCGGAAATGTGCCCTCAGGGATCCCCCTCCCAGCCCCCCCAGCCCTCTCTGCCTGCCCCTAACAAAGAACTAAACAACTGTGGAATGTCATCACAGAATTCCATGGATTTCTGTTGTAATGCATTTAACTTGCTTTTCGCTGCCTTGGATTGCACAAAGAGGAATATCAATCTTTTCAATAAAAAACAATAAATAAAGTCCTTCATGGGCAAGTGAAATCAATTATTTGAACCTCTCATTGACAGAACTTGTCTAAACATTATATGGAATAAGCATCCAACAGAATAGGAAACCATAAAATGGATAACGAAAAAGCAAAAAACAATGGGGCAAACAAAAGTGTTTTATTTCAAAGAAGTTAACTGTTCCAACACATTTTGGGCCTCATGTAGGTCGTTCTTCAGGAAAATCCATAATCATGTTGATTTTAAGTGAGCATGTTTAAACTAGGGATGTGCACACCCAAAAATATCGTATCATATCGATATCAGAATTTCGGACCAAAAAAATTATCGTCTCCAATTATAGCGTTGGTGAACCGTATCGTATCGGATTTCCGATAATTATCGGAAATCCGATATGATATCGTTTCTCCATTTTGCCCTTGAGAGTTGATTTTTGAGTCGGAGCAAGGTCTAAAACGTCTTAATTTTCCAAGTTACAGGTTTGAAACTTGGTCACAGTGCAGACTGAGTGTTGCTAGTCTTGGGTGCAAAATTTTAGAATAATCGGTGCAAGTGTTACTCAGAAATAAGCTTTCAAATACACTGTTTCAGGTGGCTAAAATGTGGTCCTTTTTCAAGAGACGTTGTCCAGTACCCATGGGCATCTCACAGATGGCCTTGAGGGGACTCATCTGTGCCCAATTTCAGACGCACAGCTGCAGGCATTACTCCGAAGTAAGCTCTCAACAACATGCACTGTTTCCGGTAATGCACTCCATGCTGCTGCTGCTGCTGCGATTATAGGTACATTTTTATGAATACAATGAACTTTCAAAACCTGTGAATAAACCTAGGCAGTGCCTTCCATATGCAGTCATAAAAGTAAAATGTGTTAATCAGAAGATGGTGAACTACTGCTGCCTTGTCTCATTGATTAGGCCACGCATGTCTGCAAATTAAAAGGATTGGGGGTAGGGGAATAGCACGGGCATTACATTGATTTTAGAGCCAGCCTTAGCAGGCAGGGCCTCATTGGGCCAGGAGATACCCCTGCAGTGCGCCAACCGGCAGGATCCCACAAGCAGCACCACACAGACAGTCAGGAATTACGGTCATTACATTTCTATTTATTTTAGCCAGCCTTAGCAGGCAGGGCCTCATTGGGCCAGGAGATACCTCTGTGGCATGCCAACTGGCAGGATCCCACTACCGCCTATGCGTAGCATGGTAAGTGGACGCATTCCACTGCAGTACCAGAACTGCTGCTGCCTTGACTCAAGAGATGAGGCCATGCATGTCTAAGTACAAATGAAATAATAAAAGGATTGGGGGGTAGGGGAGTAGCACGGGCATTACAGTTGTTTCAGCCAGCCGTAGCAGGCAGGGCCTCATTGGGCCAGGAGATGCCCCAGGTAGCGAGGAAACCTGGAGGATACTAACAAAACAACCCTCACGCAATGCCTTGACCTCATCGTGCTTGAAAACATAAAATGACCCAGTCTGCCTGCCATCCCCATGCAGGCAGGTGGGCATTTCTCGATCCGTAGGGAGAGGCGGGTTATAAATAAATATTATTATTATTATTATGATTATTATTATTCATGCCAGAACTACACACATTGGCTGGAGCAGTGGCAAATAAAACTCACGTTCGGGGTAGACACTTTGCCAAATTAATATAAGTCACATTCAGGGTAGAGGTAGGCACTTTGCCTGGACCAGAATCTCAAAAAAGAAAAAAAGAAAAAGAAAAGAAAAGAAAGAAAAATAAAAAAGGAAATGCGTGAGGGGGATGCTTCTGCAGTCCCTCAGTAATGGACTCCATGACCCAGGGACATAGTAATGAAAAATAATAATATAGGAATCTCTCAACTCAAGGCTTCCTATAGCAGTCCCTCCAGACTGGAAACATTGGCTGGAGCAGCGTCTTTCAAAAAGAAATAAAAAGTGTGAGAGGGAGACAGCCACCCCAGAACTGCCCCCAGCAGCAACAGCATCTCTCCTAGACCCAGAGCCACCTTGCCCAAGGCGAGCCTTAGAACCGCATTTCACACTGGTACAAAGTGTTTGAAAATGAAATTATTATTTATAATAACAAGCCTCTGCAAACAGGTTGTGTGCTGCTTGACCAGAGATTGTGTAGTGTTATACTATGTAGCAGGCTACAGGACACACCATCACACTCACAGTCAATCAAGCAAACACACACACCCAGAGAGAGAGAGAGAGAGATTGTTTTTTTTAAAGAAAGTTAAACAGGGAAGAGGACAAAACACACTCCCTCAGTCACAGTACCCTCACTCATGCTAACCTAACCCTTCAATCAAACCAACCAGAAAATATATAAAAAATTAAAAACTATAACTCAAACACTAACCTGAGACACAAAGATGCAAGACTACAATGAATCTAACAATTCGCCACCACGTAACTATAAGACTCAGGAGCCAGGACAGAGCTCCAACAAAATCCACCCTTCTCCCCTTAACGCCTAATTTTCAACAGAGATGGAACACCAAGTGTGGGGGGTTTATGTGGGGATATCCTTAGCCCTCCTCCAACATTGTGATTGGAGCCTGCTGGAATCCTTGCTGCACGATTGGTCACTGTCTCATCAAGCACACCCCACCTTCTAGCTCCGTCCATGTGGCGGCAAAAGAGAAAGAGACTTACGATAAAATGATAAAATACGATAAATATCGTAGGATTTTTTATCATCTCCGATAATTATCGTAGGCTTCCCTATCGTATCGTTATCGTTGGGTGTATGCACGATGAAGAGCATATTGTATTGTTATCGTACATTTTAACAATACGATACACATCCCTAGTTTAAACCCTGTGTGTGTGTGTAGCTTTCCCTGAAGAAGGTTTTATATGAGGTCCATAACACACGTGAACAGTTAACCTCTTTAGAATAAAGCACTTCTTTTATTCACCCCATCGTTCTTTTCTTATCTATTGTACAGAATAAAACACAATGAAATACAGTAAAATCTATCATTTAAAAAACAATGCTCAGGAAGCTGGTATAAGTCCCCTACATGGAAAGGTTACAAAATATGGGAATTTTTAGGTTAGAAAGAAGGCAAGTAAATGGGGAAATGGTAGAGAGATATAAAATTATGCATGGTGTAGAAAAACTGGATAGATGTTTTCTCTCTCCCTCTGTCACAATATCAGAATTACCCATGGCCTGGATATCTGATGAGCTGAATGATGGGGCATTCGAAACAGACAAAAGGACGTACTTCTCCACGTAATGCATAACTTGCAATCTTGCATATGTCTACCCAGAAGTCAGCCCCATTGATTGACTCCCAGGGTAAGTGTTAAAACAAGTTGTGGCAACCATTACTCATTTAATAGCTAAATAGGTCTAAAAGGATATTAGACAAATTCATGGAGGATAAGGCTATCAATGGCTCCTGGCCATGGTTGTTATATGCTACTCCAAAGATAAGAGAGATGTAATGCTGGTGAATTTCAATTTCTGAAGAGCAACAGCAGGAGGAAGGCTATTGCCCTCATGTTTGACTTTGGGTTTCTTATAGGCATCCGGTTGGCCAATGCAGAAAATGGGATTTGGGGCTACATCCCGTCGGTCTGACTGTACTGACTCTACCCATGTATATGTGTTAATTGCCTTCACCTTTCCCTAGTACAGGGATTGGCATCTCAGTGCCCTCCAGATGTTTTGGACTACAGCTCCCATAATCCCTAACCCTTGGTCATGCTGGCTGGGATGTGTAGGAATTGTAGTTGAAAAATGTAGAGGGCAGCAAGTTGCTTTCCCCTGATCTAGTGGTTTGCCAAAGAAGGAGACTGACTATCTTTTGGAACACCTGCAAGCTTCTCCTATTTAGCCTTGCTTTTTGGAGTGTGGGGTAATGTGCCATCTGATTTTATGCCTGTTTGTGCAAAGGTAAGCCCCCATTGCATTATCTACTTACTCCCTGGTGATTGTGCATAGGGTTGCATCCTTATATGATTTCTTATTTATTTATTTATTTATTGCATTTTTATACCGCCCCATAGCCGAAGCTCTCTGGGCGGTTCACAAAAATTAAAACCATGAAATAATTTTAAAAATATAAAACAAGCCACAATCTAAAAACATAAAATAACATACAATATAAATAACCAAGCAGCAGGAATTAATACAGATTAAAATACAAATTTAAAACAGCAAGGATTAAAATTGAGTTAATTTAACTGTTAAATTTCTTGGTTTTTTGTTTTGTTTTTGTTTTTAAATATGATCAACAAGAAAACTTCTCTCCCTCTTTGTCTCCTTTTTAGTGTCTCTTTTTATGCAGCAGTCTGGAAATGTTTTAATCTTCCATGACCTCTCTGGATACAGCAAAATAACTATTAAGATAGTAAAATGACTATACCAATTTAACTAGATAGCATTTCCCCCCCTGTCTGCCCTTGGCTCTCCTAGCCATTAACTATATTATTTCATTTGCTCTGTAACTGAAGTATAATTGATCTGCAGTAAAATGTAAAACTTAAGACATTACTCGGAAGGGGTGCAGTGAAATTCTAATGACCCACATCCGTGGTCTATGCTACTGAGTTCTATCTATTTAGTTAAGCACAAGACTGGAGAACGTGTGGCCATCCAGATGCTGTTGGACTCCAAGTCCCATAATCCCTGACTTCTCGTCATGCAGGCTGAGGCTGATGGAGACTGGAGTCCCAACAACATCTGGAGAGCTGCAGGTTTCCCACCCCATGGATTAGCAGCAGTTCTGCAAGCGCTCAGAATAATTTCTTTCCTAAGGCTGCTGTGTGTGCGCAAGGGGTATTCTGAGCCATTTTGCCAAGGGCTGACTGGCCCTCATGCATCAGGGGGTGGGGAACCTCTGTCAGCCTGAGGGTGAAATTCAATTTTGGAGAAACTCTTGGGGGGCAAATTCTAATGGTGGGCATAGCCAAAGGCAAAAAGGATGACACCAACTCACCCCACCCCACTAAAAGCCAGCATATTGCAGCTTAAACCCTTACTGCCAGTAACTAACCCTTAGGAGAAGCATTTCAGCCTTTCTGCTTGGTGGGAAATTGCACAAATGCAGGGAGTCCACCAAGTGATAGGTGTTTGGGGGGAGGGAATGTGACAACTGGGAAATCCCAGAGGTACAATTTTTGGGGGGAAGGGGGATTTGGCCTCCAGGCCTGAGGTTCCCTAGTTCTACATGGAAAAAGCAGATGTTCCCCTACCACTGTTAAGATTCTCGCACATTCTCACCAGGTAATTGCCCCAAAGTAGCCACGTTAAGAAGAAAAGTCACCAATGTTTACAGCACAAGACAATCTGTTGTCAAAATCTCTGCAGATGTTACTACAACCTTTGGAAGAAGGCCTAACAATAAAGAGAGAGTCTGAAACACATCAGGCTTTTCATCAATAAAATTGTTTTCTGCATCCTAAGACTATTTATTTATTGCATTTCTATACAGCCCAACAACTGAAGCTCTCTCTCTCAGTGTTCACCTTGGATGCTCACCCATCTTGCACCTAAGATTATATTCAGCCACCTCGGGTGTAATTTTATGCATGTTTAGACCAATTTTTTTTTTAAAAAAAACTCCTACAATTCCCAGTATGCCCCAGGCAGCCATGCTGGGTGGGGAATGCTGGGAGTTGTAGGACCTTTTTTCAGCCTAAACATGCATAGGATTGTGCCCTTAGTCACTTCTGCTCAGAAGCTAAGGCTCATTTAACTCAGTAGAGTTTACTTTCAAGTAAACATGTGTAGGATCTAACTTTATAAATGCAATTTGATATGCACTTACCTGAGAGTATGCCTCATTTAACTCACTGAGCCTTACCTCTGAGGAAACATGTATAGGATTGCGCTGTAGCAATGCAGTCGCATACCACTTAGGTCCCCTCTACAAGGATTCGCTTTTGCGCCTGGTTAGGCGATTATGCGCATAATCACTGAAGCGCATTTACGCCTAATACCTCTGCACGAGAGGCGGCGAAGCGCATTAACGGATGACCAAAATGCGCTTTACAAGTAGTTAATGCGCATAAGCGCTTGTTCACATAGGCAAAATGCGCTTTAACGGCCGGAGCAAAATAAAACTCGCTGTTTAACGCGCATTCGATAATGCGCATAATCGGAGAAATAACGTGCCTCTACGCCCGATTTGCGCTCCGTTCTTGTAGAGGTAATTTTTTTTAAGCGCCTTGAAAGAGCATTAAACCTCTCTTGTAGAGGCAGCCTTAGAAGGATGCCTCACTGAGTTCAGTGGGTCCTACTTCCAAATAAGGGTAAACAAAATTGCAGCCTCAAACATGTGCAGGAAGGGATTGCAATCTTTGCTGGTGTCAACAGGGGATAAACCCTATATATCCACTTATCTGGGATTAAGCTCCATTAAATTCAACGGGACTTACTTATTAGACCTGCAGTAATCACACTGACCAGCACGTGCTCAGCTCTCACTCTGAAATAAATCAGTCAAACTCAGGCTGTAATCTTATACACACTTACCTGGGAGTAAGTGCCACTGAACTCATTTGGGCTTACTTCTGAGTAGACATCTATAGGATCTCACTATTAACAGTCAGAACTTTGGCTGCCCATTGTCATCATGGAGACCTGCTTCTTGCCGTCTTTCAGTGCCTTTTACCCCTTGGTGCATTTGCATATATCTTCGCTGCTGCTGCTGCAGCTTTATGAATCGTTTTTCACTCTATATCAGAAAGCGAATTTCGCTAGAGGCTGAAATGCAATGTCATGTGTTTGGGGGAAAATCCTACTTAAATCCATGTGTTTGGGGGAAAATCCAACCATCATGTGTTTGGGGGAAAATCCTGCTGTTAAAGTTGCAGGGGCCCTGCCTTCTTTTGTATATGGTCATTCTAGTATAGTGCATGCACCTTTAACTGTTGAGATGAAGAGGGAATATCACCAGGAACTTATTGCATACAAATGACACTGGCTGAAATTCCCTTTTCTCTACAACCGTTAAAGTTACATGAGCCCTGACCTGGATTTTATCTGGTCAGCCTGTTGTAAATGAAACTGTATGAAACAAACAAGTATTGAACCTGATGAAACCATAAGCTTTGTAACTGCATAATCTTACTTTTTTAAAAAATAAAAGTTATTCTGTTTTATAAAACCTGGACTAGATTCTTAGGGTACCTGAGGTAGGGTGCAGTGGTCAATGGTGGCAGTGGTGAAGGAGTAGGGAAAATATAGAATGCTAGGCTGGCTGCTGTGAGACCAAAAAGGGTCAGTGAGTCATAGAGTCAGTGAGCAGCATTCTGATGACCCACCCCATAGTTGGGATCTTTTGATTTATAGTGAGAAATAAAGGAGGACCAAAGAGGGTGGCATCACATGTGGTGGCAGGGCTGAGATATGAATAAATCCAGTGCAGACGCTGCACGTGGTGGGATCCAATTAGATCCAGTGAAGTCACTATGCATGGTGGATTTAGTGAGGTGACCCAGAGCAGTTCAAAGTAATCCAGTAGTGAACAGATAACAAGTCTCAGGGGAGACAGTAGAGTGAAACAGTTAACAAAAGTAAGGCATAAAGCAAAGCTCTGCAAGGAAAAATGGCAGAGATTTTGGCTTTAAAGAAGCACTAATTGAAAGATGTAAAGTGCTGAAACTAAAGTGTGAGGTGAAACCAACAGAGGACCTAAAAGTTCTGTTGACTAAGCATCAAGTATCAGACTCTAGTGAGGCAGACCATGAGGGAAACCCTGTGGTGAATGTTTGTGATCCTTCATATATAGAAACTCTGAGGGAGCAAAACAGAGTCAAAATTGTAGAATTAGAGGACAGAGAAAAGCAAAGGAAGTTAGAGTCTGAGGAGAAGGAAAAACAACGGAAAATTGAGGCTGGAAAATCAGATTAGATGCTGAAAAAAAAATGGAAGCTGAATGAGATAAATTGGCTTTTGAAGAGAGGGAGACGCAGCCAGTAATGGAAAATGACAAGATGAGGATGGAATTGAGGGGAAAAAAGAAATTACATGAATTAGAATTACAGAAAATGTGATTGGAGACAGAGAAATTTAAGGCTGAAGTAATTTGGCAGGAAAAGCAAGATGTGACAGAGAAAGCTAAGATTAAAAGCTTAAAAACACCCAAAATTACACCTAGGGATTTTGTAGCCTATAATCCTGGTGAAGATCTTGAGACTTTCCTAGCCACATTTGAGAAAGCTGCCAAAAACTGGAATATTCCTAGAAGTGAGTTCATGAGGTATATTCCCAGCCTAGTCAATGCTGAAAAGGCAGAAATTTATATTTGTTTTATCTCAGAAGATACTCTCACTTATGATATTTATAAAGTAGCAGTGTACCAAAGGTTTAGACTGGGGGCTAAACATTTTAGGAAACAATTCAGGACTCATCATTTACAGCCAGGAAAATCCTATTTAGATCTAAGCATCAAATTAACAGATCTCTTTGACAAGTGGGTCACCAGTGCTAAGGCTGACACCAAAGAGGGCATTCAGGATCTGATGATTCTAGATCAGTTCCTTTACCAACTTCCCTCAGAAATCAGATTGATGGTGCATGATAGAACCCCCCCCCCCAAAAAAAACAGACAAAGTAGCTGCTGAAATCGCAGATCAATTAGCAATTAATAGAGGAGGGGGATCAGGAAGGAATTATAGAGACCATCATTCTAATTATACTGATTACAAAAATAACAAAGGCAGTGTGAAAAAGAACCTGAGATCAATAAAGAGTACAAAAAGCACAGTATGACTGTCCTGAAAGTCCTCAAAGCAGTACCTCAGCAAATGTGAAATAATAATAATAATAATAATAATAATAATAATAAATTTATTTATTACCCGCCTCTCCCAACGGATCGAGGCAGGGAACAGCATCAAACATAAAATACAAAACTGATTAAAACACATAAAACCAATGCATCATTAAATACCAATAAAACACCAATAAAACACTTTAAAATTCATCTGGGTAGGCCTGCCGAAGAGATGGGTTGCCACTACACAAATGGGTTGCCACTACAGAATCCCCTACTGAGACCACTCAGTACAATTCTGCAGTGTGAAGTTTGGGGGAATAGAGGAGTTTAATTCTGAACTGAAAGAGGATGTATTAGTGGGAAACTCCATCTATTTAGTCACACTTTGCTTTATAGTGAGAAAGGAGGAACAAAGGGGGTGGCATCACAGCATCCCTCCACTAAAATTAATACCCTGCTCTTAATCTCTATTGGATTTTAGTAGAATTTACTTCTAAGTAAGCATGGTTTAAAAGGGAATGTAGCGTAAAACGCCTGGTTCAAAAGCCAGGTGACCTCAGGCAAGCCCCTATTTCTCAGCTTCAGCCGTCTCTCAGTGTACTGGGGATAACTGTGTCCTGCCCTAAAGGGTTGGGGTAATTACCGAGATAACGTATGTGAAATGGTGCACACCTCACATTCTTTATCTCGGTAATCTTTACACTCAGAAAGTGCTAGAGAAATATAATTACACTTATTATACAAGTACAGCTGTTCATTATTATCGAATTATGCTTATTAATAAGAACTCAAACCTATTCATCAGAGGCGAGCAGAAGGTAGATTTGGATCTACTGGTGGCTCTCTGGGTGATTTGCAGTAGATCGGCAAGGGCTTCTGGCTCCCATTTGTTTCACAAATGGAGCGACAAAATTACTCCCGGTGCAAATTGTAGAGCTGAAATGAAGAAAGCTCGAGGTAACCAGGAGTGGGTGTTTGCGTGGAAGGACTGTCAGCTCCATTCCCTTCTGATGCTCAAAACGAGTTCCGGGGCTCAGAATTATTTCATTCAATGCGCATGCCTTGAATGCGCATGTGGGGTTCTATAAAAGCAACAACAATGTAGACCGAGCTAGCCTGCAGTCCTACTAAATGGGTCTACTCAGAAGTAAACCCTACGGAGTTCAGCGAGGCTTACTCCTGGATATATAGGATTGTAGCGTCAAACACGGATGTGACAGTCCGCTTCTAAGTACAGTTATTTCGAGGAAAGAGTCTTGCATTACAATGGAACTTACTTCCAAACTTGCAGGGTTAAGATCGAGGAAGTAACAAAGAATGAAAACTCGCGACTTTCCCTCCCCACCCCACCCCACCCCACCCGTCTTTGCCTTCGGTTCCCAAAAGTATTTTGAAAGTATGGTTCTGAGTTGACGTCTGTTTCATTGAGAAGGAAATGGACAAAGATAAGATACGGTAATAAATTTCACGTCAATGATCCCCCACCCCTTCCCTCCTTAGACGAGGCTAAATACCAACTAAAAATATATATATTATGCGCTTACCTAATCAATAACCACAGGAGCTTAGTTTTTAAATAATATTAGGAAATTGCAGGGCTGGGGGAGGAGAGAGAAGCGCGGAGGGACGGGCTCTTGTGTGGGCTATATGTTTAAAGATGATGGGTGCTGTTTGCCTTGGGCACATTCTCGGTACCTGGCGTGAACCCAGAATAAAATCCGAATCAATCGCCTTTGTTTTCATTGGCCTGTTAATCTAGTTTACGTCACATTCAATGGGTCTACTCTAAGAAGGACTAACTTTGGATAGAACCCGTTGCCTGCAAGGTTTCCCCCCCCCCCCCCCGGCTGTAGTACCCTTCGAAATAAAATGGCTATTTATTTACTTTTTCAAAATGATGTTTAAGCCGCTTTTCAGAGTGGAACCTACAAGTTTGTAGGTTTTCCAATTGGAGAGGAACCGATCCGTGTTTACTCAGAAATAGAAAGTCTCGAATTGCTCAGAGGGACTCACTTCCTGGTCCTACTGCATGTGGAGCGCAATCCTATGCACAGGTAAGAAGAAGGGGAAAAAACCTACAACTCCCGATATCCTCCAGCCAGCAAACCTGGCTGGGGCATGCTGACAATTATAGGAGGGTGTTTCCAACTCCTGTCTATACGTTCATACAATTGCGTCTTTAAACTGTAATCATATGTACCTAAGATGTTATGTACACATCCATAGGATTTCACTGTTAGGCTGCAACCCTATCCATACTTAACTGGGAGAAAGTTCCATGCAGCTCAGTGGGGTTTACTTCTGAACAGACCTGTATAGGTTTGCATAGTTAGGTGGGAATCCAGTCTGGCCGAATACTTTCGCACTACACCGAAGTAACTCTGCCTTGAATATTTCGGCAGAAAAGTGGTATATAAATTTCATAAACAAATTGTAAATAAAGTAAAACTGCAATCCTATACTTCCGAGTACACGCAGAGATAGGCTGGGGATGTTGATTTTCCTCATTTAAATGGGAAGTGAACAGAGAATTACACCTTTTCATATGGATCCTATCCATATTTACACAGGAGTAAGTCCAATCGATGTACCTGGGATTTATTTCCCAGTTAAAACAACAACACACAGTTCAGGGCAATTAATTACTTAACAAAGAGATCCACGGAAAACTATGGGAATAAGTACTGAATATTTCTACAATGAAGCACTTATCCCGTTGTTTTCAGTAGGATTTTGATACCTCCCAGGCATCCCCCCCCCCCAATTATGTCCAGTAGTAAAAGTACAGTGTCTTTAACTGACTGGAGCTTTAAAAATACATTAAATATTAAATTCCTGATGATGCAATAACATTTATGGTGGTATTTTTTTATCTAGTAAATTAGGTTTTTAGAGATTTTGCTATTTTCATTTAAAGAGGGCTGATTCGTATAAATGATTTTCGCGAAAGAAAATTAGAAGCCAGAGTTAAAAGTAGGTATGTTTCCGAGACTTCCCCACCCCTGAAGAACTTAAAACAGAAGTCTGGAGGAGGGAAACCAAGCAAAAGGAATTATAAGAAAAACTTTAGACACAAAGAAACTGGCATATGGAGTGTGTCTTTGTTATAGTGAAAAAAATTAATAGGGTGGTAATTTTATTTTCAGAGTTATTTATTTTTTAAGGAAGAAAATAACTTTAATAATTAAGGATTCCACACACACATCCTTCTTCCTTGGGTATCTGTGAGCATCGAAACCATTCAAGTCAGTGGGAGTTTTGTCACCGACTTTATTAAGGGGATATGAGTTGGAGGATCTTTGCAGCCTTAAGAAGAGCAGGAATTTGTTTCTATTATAATGGTGACTTGCGAGTGATTCATTCATTACGGTAACACCCTGGTTACAGACATGTGATGATGATAATAATAATAATAATAATAATAATAATGAGATAAATGGGGTGGGGGGAGGAAGCGACCGGAAAGGAGAGGGAAAGATGCAGAAGGGAAGAAAACAGGAAAGAAAAAACCTCTGCAGCCACAAAGAGGCTAAAAGATCACGATCCGGAAACACTGGGCAGGTTTTAATCCCACTCATATCAATGGAGAGCTAAACTGCAGTTTTATATTCTTTTACATGGGATTTAATGTCGATTAGTTCTGAGTAAACGTGTATGGGATCGCACTGTTAAGCACGTGTTTCAAATTGTCCTATATAAAAGTCGAGGAGAAAAATACTTAACTTTGGCTGGATCCTTCCTCATCCTTCCCTACCCCAACACACGCACACACTCATAAATGCAATGCATATTTTATAGGAAGAGGATAAAATTGCATCTCCTTTACGTGCTTTAGTTTGGTGAATGGAATCAACCCTCTCTTCAGTTCCTCTCGCCCTGTAATATTTATTATTCTCATAAAAAATGTGACTTTCACGTCTCGGTTGTGTGTCTGGGTCGCACCTGGGGAAGCGCAAAGAGGGTGTTTTTGGCTCTGACATTTATTTGGAGATGTTCTTCACCTTAAAAAGTTACGTGGGAATATAGGAAGCTGCCTTATACCAAGTCAGACTGCTGGTCCATCTAGCTTAGGATCTTCAATTCTGACTAGCGCACCCATCTCTCTGGGGTTTCAAGTAAGATGCTTCCCTAGCTCCACCTGGAGATGCTGGTTACCTGAACCTCAGACATTCTACATGCAAAGTAGGTGCTCTACCCACTGAACTACGGTCCCTGTCCTAAGGAGGCTCCCATCCTAATCTGAGGCATCATTGAACAGCCCCCACCCACCTCTATAGGCACCCACTCAGCCCGCCTGCCCAAGAAACGTAGCTGAACTCAAAGCCAGAAATGTAGTCTAAAATCATCAATATTACTGTTTTCTTTGCATGGGGACAGCTGATGATTTCACTAAATAATTATGGTGAGGCTGCACTCCTATATACATTTATGAGGGCATAAGTCCCATTGAACTCAATAGGGCTTTCTTCCGAATAGACATGCCTAGGATTACGCTGCAAGTAATCCTTGCATACTTTTGAAGGGCATATATAAACCCAAGAAAATAATATTTATTGTGTTCCACTCCCCCCCCAAGACCTTTTAAGATGTTCATTTTTATAGGTATTTACCTCCGTTTCCATTTTGCACATATGGATTCTTGAGGGGGGGAAATGCAACATTATGAGGTAGTTAATTTGGGGAATCGCACTCTTAAGGAACAGTTTTATAAATTAATGGGGGGGGGGAGAATGAGAGAAAGTCAACCAGCTGGTTGTCCAGTTGAAAAAGATCCAGACCCGATACAACGAACAAGTAAGAATCACTGCAAATGTGCTAAAACCATGATGGATGGGAGTGTTTTATTTCAATTCATGTATTGCCTTTCTGGAGGATAGTAACAACTAGGCGATTAAAATTTAATTAATCAATATTAAAAAAGCACCCAAAGAAAGGAGAATTAAAACACATCAACATTCTTAAAGCTGTAATTAAAATATCCAGCAATAATGAGAACTTTTAAACACTTGGTAGAATCCAAGTAAAGTCCTTGGGTAGAATTCAAGTAAAGCACAATTAATTGGAGAGATGGTGTGGTGTAGAGGTTAGAGTGTTGGACAGGGACTTGGGAGAACCAAGTTCTAGTCCCCACTGGACTGTGAAGCTCACTGGGTGACTTTGGGCCAGTCACTGATTCTCAGCCTATCCTACCTCACATGGTTGTTGTGATGATAAAATGGAGAGGGGGAAGCCTATGTAAGCCACCTTGAGTTCCTTGCCGAGGAAATGGCTAACTTAAGTTCCATTCATTTTAACGAGTCTACTCTACTTTAGTTGGATTCTACCCATTGTCTCCAATTCAGGGGTAGAATAGTGTGAGGTGGAGCTCTTCCTATTTTATTATTATCAACTGTTAAATAAATAAAGAAACCCCATCCTTTCTCAAAGAAACTTGGAGAGATATATAATAGTTTGCCACAATCCTATGAAGGCTGAGAGACAGTAAGGCTAAGGACGTAAGATGAACCTGGCCAGATCAGGTCATCGGGTCCAGCATTCTGTCTGCCACAGTGCCCAACCAGACCCAAGCAAGGTATGGATATAAAAGCCCTCTTCCCCTATCCCCCACCCCAGATAACCCCCTGGTATTTGATGGCATACTGCCTTTGAACCTGGAGCTCCATAGAGCCATGATGACTAAGAGCCATTGAAGGTTTGTTGCTGACTGGGGACTTGAACCCAGACCTTCTTTCTTAAAGTCCAGTACTTTTACCAATACACCACACTGACACTTACAGAGGCTTTTGAGTAAGAGTCACACCATGACATGAATAAGAGTCACACCACTGGGATTATTCCCAATCCTGGTAGGGCCCCCCTACCCTGCTCCATGGCTGCTGACTGGGAATTATGAGAGTTGCAGTTCAAGATATCTGGAGGGCATCAGACTGGGGAAGGTTGGGCTATGGGATACAACTAGCCAGGCTGGGGTACTTTTAAAATGCCTCTTAGTTCCATTTTTCTCCACCTTGACTGCCATTTTTCTTGGTAGAAAGGCAGTGTACAACTCAAATCAATCTATAAATATCAATGATGCAGTCATAGTAACATGCATTCAGGCCCTTTGGATTTGAATAGGAGTGGGTTAAGCAGGTATTCGGCTTTCATACTGAAAGTGGGATTTCACAGCTAACTGTGCAATCCTAGGCATGTCTACTCAGAAGTAAGTCTCATTGAGTTCAGTGGTGCTTACTCCTAGGTAATTGGGTTTAGGATTGCAACCTTATTTATTTTCAGCATTTTTGCTAAAGCTGTGCACATATGGCCTCTCAAAATTCTCTACCCTATTTCTGGGCAGAGAAATTAGGGGAACAATTTCACAGGGGTTCTCCAGCAAGAGGAGACATTCTCCCACAGTTTCTCACTGGTAGGGCTCACCATTGGCAGGGTTTTTTCCCCCTAAGTCTTTTTGATTTTCGTCTAACCCCCCCCCCCCATTTTGCATCCTCTACAATGCATGTGTGAGCGCTGTAGTGTTGTATCCAGCTCCAGGGAAGGTGTGCAGCTAATACTATGCGGAAACCTTTTGTCCAATTTCCTGAAAGTTTCCTTCCTTCCTCCTTTCTTAAAGAGGCTTCCATTTTTTTCTCCCTCATTTTCAGGGCATTTTATAATTTATTTGAATTTATTTTGGTGGTGTTTTGAGCTTAAATGCTATGGCCTGTTTCGGATGACATGATAATCGGGGGGGGGGGGGACAATCGTCGGTTGTGTTGCTGATCTGCAGCATTCGGACGACATTTTAGGCAATAGAGGGGAGAAGAGGCAATGGACAGTAAGTTATTGGCAGCATTCGGACGATACGGTAATCAACACAACTGATGATTGTCCCCCCCCCCCTTGATTATCGTGTAGTCCGAATGCTACCTGTGGGTGCTATGTGTTGTCTTTCTATATTCGTATTACACATCTCTCCATTGCTCTGCAGCCTCCCAGGTTGCCTGCACTTCCCGATCTGGCAAAGCCCAATGGGAGGAATTGTCTCTTGATGTCTTCCCCTGGGCTTTAATTGAAGTGTGGGAAGCTGAGGAGACTACAGGCTTCCAGAGAGATGATTACACAATGACAGACAGGACACTTGTGAAAACTGCTCATTCACCTCTGAAGGGAGGTAAACACAAGAACCCTGAATTCAACCCATAAGAATTTCTGTGAGATATTCTTCTCCTTTGATTTTCTTTTCAAAATTAATTTCTGTTCTATCAAATTGAATTAGATTTTTTTTAAAAAAGCACAGTACTAATTTATGCTCAGCCTAACAAATATTTCAAGCAGCTTACAATCAAACTAAAGCTATTACTATCATTTATGATGATGATGATGATGATGATGATGATGATGATGAAGAAGAAGAAGAAGAAACACAGAACAATCTAAAAAGGACTAAGCCAAGGGCTATCCCTCCCTTTTGGAGGTTGTTCCAGATTCTGAGTGCCAGTACGTACTTAATTTTGCCCTTACCTTGTGTCTTATATCTTATTAGTACATTTAGAAAATTAAAATTGTGCTGAATGTTTACTTCACTGTCTCTGTCTCACCCAAATCCCTGGTGTTCAGACCTGGGTTATGTTTGGACAAAGACAACACATATCTAACTACATTAAAGAATAAATTAGATGAAAGAAGATCATTCTCTCCTATACTTTAAGCCTGGAAGCAACAAGTAGAAGCCTCCCACTACAGGAACAAATCAACCCCCAATTAACAACCTAAAGGCTTGAGGAGGGGGTGTATAAATGTAATCCTGGTCATTAATATTCACACTTCCCTTGGAGTACATGCCAGTACGACTGATAATACCCAGACTTTAAAAAAAACAAATTTGCTTGGAAGCAAGTCCCAATGCATACATTTTCATAGTGGCGACTCACCAGTGATTCATTCTGTACTCTAAACGTATAAAATCCTCACGAAACCATAAAGCTCACTGGGTGACCTTTAGCTAGCCACTCTCACCCAGCCTAACCTACCTCACCTGGTGGTTGTTGTTGTAAGGACCCAATAGGATGGGGGAGAATCATGTGCCTTGCCCTGAGCTCCAGGGAGGAAGGGAGAGATAGCTATGTGATCAATTAAAACCCGCCACCTCTCCCAATATATAAGAAGAGGAGGCAAGATAGAGAATAATAGGACGGGTGAGGGCTAGTACCACACTGGGCACTGCTTTGACCTAACTGTGCTTAAAATTGTGGGATGGATCCAATGTTAGCTCTACATAGTGTAGACCCATTGAAATGAACGGGACTTAAGTTACTCATAGCTAACTTTTATTTCCCATTTATTTCAATGTGTTGACTCCAAGTAGGACTAACATTGACTATAACCCTGTATCCTAAATAAGTTGGTTTTAAAAAAAATCCAATTCTAAATATTAAAGCTGAAAGTGCGTTGCACTGCAGCATCAACAGAAAATTGTTCTGAATCTTATATACTTATGGGAGTGTGAGGGCTAGTACCATATTTTTAAATAGTTTGTGTTCTGTCATACTCCCATGCATTTTTAAATAGCATCGGTTGTTCCCGACATTAAAAATCAAACAAACAAGCTTTAAGTCATTTCTTGTTCAAACGAAGGATATGTGTCTTTCTGCGTTTTCAGTTCAAGAAAAGATATTTGAATTCGGAAGGAAAAGAAAGCTCTTGTGTGGTAATTGGCAAAATATTTAAAAAACAATTTCCCCTGATAATAATTTACTACATTTCACCTTGTTTGAAATGCCTGAGGTGCAATTCAATTACACCTTAGGTACTTCACTTTTGAAGTTCAGTTTATTTCAAAGGAGGAGAACTAAATATATGTTTAACTCTCCGCGATAGACAGCAGTGAGACCTAAAGGTACTTCGCTTTGGCTGGATCGTGCCCACAATATTTTTGTTGCTTTATTTATTGGTCTTCGGGGGGGGAGGGGAATATCAGGATTCAATTCTATTTATTTCACTATTGAAGATATATATGGATATGTTTCTGGTTTTCTCCTCTTTATGTTTTGTTTACATCTAAAGTGCAATCCTCGGCATGCCTACTCAGAAGTAAGTCCCACTGAGTCTAATGACTTGCTCCGAGATAAAGGCGGATGGGATTGCACCCTTAGGGAATATTGGGTTGACGTTTGTTTAACGTAGCACACCTGAGCACACTCACCCAGGAATAAGTCCCAATGATCTTAACCGGACTTCCTTCGAAGTTAAAATCCATAGGCATGTGCCCCAACATTTTAAATCAGTTGTGGGCAGGGAAATGAAAGCAAACAAAAGTACTTCTTGCCACTCTTACTCTTCCAACGCTTTTTTAAAAAAGCTTTTTTTCATAAAATCAAATTAAAAGAGCAACATAGGGACGTTTAAGGCCAGAGGGGGCTCGATCCTGCTCCTTTGAATAAAGACCATTTCCTCAAGTAGTCCGCAGACCCAGACAAAAATATATAGGCAATACATGTGGTCCCCTCCCATCACGGTCCAATAAAGCACAATTCCGCTAGAGGGTTGGACCCTCCAGCCCCACCTGAGTGTTGATGATACCTGGAGGAGGAGAACTTGCCAATCATGAATATAAAGCATTAAGAGTCCCGGGCATTTTTCTTTTTTAGTCATGGGGAATGGGTAGGGGTGGGAAAAGGTTAAACCATTCAGAGAGGAAGTTCGCTACCTCTGACTAGAAGAATAGCTTTTTTCTTCTGCTATTTACCATTTTAAAGGGTCTCCCGGGCGTCTAGCAAGCGTTGTGGCTTTCTTGTTAATTTCACAGAAGCTACTGCCGAAAACTCTTCCTGAACTGACTCAGATGTCGGCCTGTTTTGGATGACATGATAATCAAAGGGGGGGGGGACAATCGTCCGTTGTGTTGCTGATTGGCAGCATTTCAATGACATTTTAGGCAAGGGAGGGGGGAAGAGGCAAGGGACAGTAAGTTATTGGCAGCATTCAGACGACACAATAATCAACACAACTGTCGATTGTTCCCCCCCCCGCCCGTTGATTATCGTGTTGTCTGAATGCTGCCAGTGTGTAACCATGGAGAATTTAGCCTTCATAGGCTTTTATAAAAATATGTTTTAACTTGGTGCCGAAATGAAGCCATTGTCAGTTACCAGTAGGGCCTCCAAGGGGAGGATGTTCCACAGCCAGGGTGCCACAACAGAGAAAGCCCTCTTCTATGTCCCACCATAATGTATGCCTCACATTGGAGGGACGCAGAGGAGCGCTCCTCCAACAGATCTCAAATCTATTTGGGAGCATGCATAGGACTGTTCCCAAAAAAGCACTGAATTTATATATTTTTTTCAGAAATGAAAAGCAAGTTGAGTGCTTAATCCCCCCTTGATTTTCATCGTTGTCATCTTTACTTCTCCCTCCCTTTTTCTTTGCTCCCCACTTGTCAATGTTTAGATTGTAAGCTTCTTGAGGCAGGGGCTTATCATTTTTACTATTCCTTAAAGCCATGTACTCTGATGGAATAAAATTTGTAGTTATCTTGCAAGGAAAATTCATGAATACTTATCATGACACTATCAAAAACAAGAAATAAATCAATGTCCAGTATGGTCTGAGACCTTTTATCTTCATGTCAATATCCAGGGCATATTCATAAAATAAACAATGAAGAAATACATTACTAATACTAATATTAATACTAATAAGAGCAGCAGCAGAAATGGGGCTCTTTCTCCAAATGTTTACTTCTGCTGTTCTCTACCCACCCCTACCCCATTTTCTGAAACTGTTGTATAACCATGGGGACAATCTGTAAGAAAATTAGATGCCAACCAGTTAAGTTAGCAATATTGCAATTGTCAGGGCAGTTCAAAGAGGCTCCCAAATTGAGGCAGTGTTTCTCTTGATTTTTTTTTTTTTTAAATATAGTCTCGTATGTACAGGCTGAACCAGCTGAAGGCTGTACTTATCCCAACATGCCTAATTGGTATCTTGAGTCCAAGGTGCTTAGATTATAGTTGCAAGTAAAGTGGCTGGACTGAAGGAAAGTGGATCGTGTTCCTGAAATCCAGTAGGTTGACACAGGGTGATGATCTTGGGTCCTGATCAGGCACGGGCTGGAAATATTCTTCTTGCAAAAGCCCCTTATGTAGACTTGGTTGGGCGTCTTTACTTCGTTGTTCCACAGCCTCCTTCCTTGTTCTCTTCCCTTGCCACTCCAGCACGTACAGAAGTTGGCGGTGCCCAGAAGCTTGTTGCATGAACAAGGGCAAACCTATATTTGAATCAAGTTTGTTTTATTAGCATCAAACACATACAAATCTTGTAAGTACATGTGTTCTACTGACGTGGGAGAACCTTTGATGATAATTTATTGGGGGAGAGAGGCCTTCAGTCTGTAAGTGTTCCCTTTCAAACACACACACACACACACACACACACACACACACGTACGTTCTGTGCATTCAAGCTAACCCTAAAATGCTAGTAATTTGGCAATACAAAACAACTGGCTGACTCCAACTCACCAGTTTTGTGGTTCTGTTATAAAACCCCATATTCTGACCAAGATTTTCCACTGGTTTTGTTTTTGAAAACTAGGAAACCATGTTTAGATTGAAAGATGTTCTCTCTATTTCAACAGAATTTACTAACCATGTAAGTGAGGACGCAGCCTGAACTGGACACTCTCTCTTTCTCAGTCACAGCCACAGACAAAAAAAGGACTCCTCTTGCCTTGCAAACTAATTCACAGGGAGTGTTCCTAGGGGTTCCCTATGTCAGGAGTCGCCTTAGTCTTTTCAGATGTGCTGCTTACCTTTGACCACAAACTGCATCAGGAGACATAGGGTACCTCTAGATGGCTTATTTGCACCTCATTGAATGCGCCCTGGCGGCATTTGCAACAGACGAGCGGGGCGCGAATCAGACGTACGGCCAATTTAAATGCTCCGATTATGCGCATTTTCAAAGTGTCGATTTACCGCGACTTTAATTTTTTTCTCTGCAGTTCGGGCGCATTATCATAATGTCACCAATCCATTCGGATTAATGCTAATAGTGGGCATAGTTTGGAGGGCAGGGCTGGTGGTGATATCATGAGTGAATGACTGCCCCTTCATTGCTAGAGGAAGGGGGTTGGAAAAAGGATGTGTGCTGTTCATTTTGAGTATTTGAGGTCCGCTAAAGCTTCGTATCTACTCCAGTTCCCTCCCCCCTCTCCCTTCTCTTTCCGTCTTGCTGGGATCCTGGCTGGAAAATCTACGCATATAAACAATTGTAAGATTCAGTATATGGAGCCAATAATGCGCCTTCACAGCTCTCATCTATTGCTATTAGATAACAATTCGAATATGGGAAAATGCGCATATTCGGAGAAACAGGCGCCAAAGCGACATCATATAGAGGAACCCATATTCTATTTCCATTTCCTACCAGGCCAACCTTTCTGTCTACATTTCTCCTGTTCTGTTTCCCCACCCCTCCACCCACGCCCACCTTTCTACTTCTCCTTAAAAGACCCTGAAGCAATTTTTACGGAGGGGAGGGAACGGTACCATGGTTATCCCATCTTAGGTCCAGGCATAACGACTTATTGATCACAACCTGCCAGTGGAAGGTCACCTGCCACAGCTTAATGGTAGCACACACTGTGCTTGCAGGTTCAGTCCCTGGCATTTCCATTAGGGATGTGCACTGGATCGGACCCGATCTACGATCCGAGTCCGGTCCAGTGGGAAATCGGATAAATTATCCGATTTCCGATCCCGCAGCTGGATCGGCCGATCCAATCCGAACCGGTCCGAAAAGGCTCCGAACTGGTTCGGCGGATCGGCGGATCGGCGGGCGCCCACTGGCGCCCACCACCGCTTCCATTGGCGGCCGCCAGCAGGCGCCCGCCGATGAAAGTGGACAGCGGGGGGGGGGGAGGAGGGGAGCGCTTACCTTCTCGGCCCGTCCGCTCCCGTCCGGCACTAGCAGCTACTACCAGCGGGCTCCGCGGCCTGCTCCAGGGTGGCGCGCCGGGTGATGTCATCACCCGGCGCGCTACTCTAGAGCAGGCTGTGGAGCCCGCTGGTAGTAGCCGCTGGCGCCGGATGGGAGCGGACGGGCCGAGAAGGTAAGCAGGGGGTGCGTGGAGGGGAGGAGGGGGCGCGCGGAGGGGGGGAGGGGGGCCCTTACCTTCCCGGCCCGGCCGCTCCCGTCCGGCGCCGGCGACTACAACTACCAGCAGGCTCCGCGGCCTGCTCTAGGGTGGCACGCCGGGTGATGTCATCACCCGGCGCGCTACTCGAGAGTAGGCCGCGGAGCCCGCTGGTAGTAGCCGCCGGCGCCGGGCGGGAGCGGACGGGCCAAGAAGGTAAGCAGTGGCGGGGAAGGGGGCTTACCCCCCCCGGAGCCGTCCGCTTCTATCCGCTGGCGCCCGCGGGCGCCAGTGGATGGAAGCGGACGGCCCCAGGGGGGGTAGGGAGTGCAGGGGAGGGGGCTTACCTGCCGGGGCCGTCCACAGCGGACGGCCCCGGGGGGGGAGGGAGTTAGGCCCCCCCTCACCCACCCGCCGCCATTTTTTCCTCATAGACTTGCATTGCAATGCAAGTCTATGGGGAAAAAAATGGCGGCCGATCCAAAAATTTACGATTTTTGGGTCGGGATCGGACTCGATCCGGTCCGGGGGGGCCTCCGATTTTGTCCGAACCGGTCCGTGACAAAATTGGAGGTCCCGATCCGGGTCCCGATCCGATCCGGGGGGTCCGTGCACACCCCTAATTTCCATAGTGCCAGACAAACTCCTGCCTGAAACCCCAAAGAACTGCTGCCAATCAGTGTCAACATCACTGGGGTAGATGGACCAATGGTCTGATTTGGTACAAGGCAGCTTTCTATGTTCCCAAGATAAAAGTCTTGTGTCTACAAACCTAGTGGTTTGCTCCCCAATGTCCATGCCCTTGTATCGCCATGCATCTCCAAGACCAGTCTAATCATTGTTATTTACTGGCTGCCATGTCACAAAACATTCTCTGGGCAGCTCACAAATTAAAGTAACACATTAAAAATATGGAACAGTAGGAGAAAAATACAACAGAATAAAACACAACACTGAAATGACAAATGCCTCTTCTACATAAATACTGCTAGAGAAGAGCCCTGAGATAGGCTGACCATATGAAAAGGAGGACAGGGCTCATGTAACTTTAACAGTTGTAGAGAAAAGGGAATTTCAGCCAGTGTCATTTGTATCCAATTAGTTCCTGGTGAAATTCCCTCTTCATCACAACAGTTAAAGTTGCAGGCACTATACTAGAGTGACCATATACAAAAGAAGACAGGACCCCTGCAACTTTAACTGTTGTGATGCAGAGGGAATTTCACCTGAACTAATTGCACACAAATGACACTGGCTAAAATTCCCTTTTCACTACAACTGTTAAAGTTACATGAGCCCTGTCCTCCTTTTCATATGGTCAGCCTACCTGAGAGCCTTCATACTGAACCACCAAACTAAGGCCTGCTGGTTTGGATAGTTGAGTTTCCAACTAATTTTATTTATTTATTTATTTATTTATTTATTTGCATTTATATACTACATTTCCTCCAAGGAAACCAAGCCAGCATACATAATCCTCCTCCTCATTTTATCCTCACAACAACAACCCTGTGAGCTAGGTTGGCCCAAGAGTCTGTGACTGGTCTAAAGTCACCCAGTGGGTTTCCATGGCTGAGCAGGGACTAGAACCTTGATCTCCTGACTCCCAGTCCAACACTTGTAGCCACTACACCACGCTGGCTCTCAGCCTCTGCTCCTGTGTTTTTAGCAGCAACTTGTTCAACACACATCTGAAAAGTAGGGATGTGCACTGGATCGGACCCGATCCACGATCCGAGTCCGGTCCAGTGGGAAATCGGATAAATTATCCGATTTCTGATCCAACAGCTGGATCGGCCGATCCAGTCCAAACCGATCCGAAAAGGCTCCGAACCGGTTCAGCGGATCGGCAGATCGGCAGGCGCCCACTGGCGCCCACCGCCGCTTCCATTGGTGGGCGCCAGCGGGCGCCCGCCGATGAAAGTGGACAGCGGGGGGGGAGGAGGGGGGCGCTTACCTTTGAGGGACGTCCGCTCCCATCCGGTGCCGGCGGCTACTACCAGCGGGCTCCGCGGCCTGCTCCAGGGTGGCGCGCCGGGTGATGTCATCACCCGGCGCGCTACTCTAGAGCAGGCCGTGGAGCCCACTGGTAGTAGCCGCCAGCACCGGACGGGAGCAGACGGCCCGGAAAGGTAAGCAGGGGGCGCGCAGAGGGGAGGAGGGGGGCCCTTACCTTTCCGGTCCGTTCGCTCCTGTCCGGCGCCGGTGGCTACTACCAGCGGGCTCTGCGGCCTGCTCCAGGGTGGCACGCCGGGTGATGTCATCACCCGGCGCGCTACTCTAGAGCAAGCCGCAAAACCCGCTGGCAGTAGCCGCCGGCGCCAGACGGGAGCGAACGACCCTAAAAGGTAAGCAGTGGCGGGGAAGGGGGCTTACCCCCCTCCGGAGCCATCTGCGGGCGCCCGCGGGCGCCTGCGGATGGAAGCGGACGGCCCCAGAGGGGGTAGGGAGCGCGGGGGAGGGGGCTTACCTGCCGGGGCCATCCACAGCGGACGGCCCCGGGGGGGAGGGAGTTAGGCCCCCCCTCACCCACCCGCCGCCATTTTTTCCTCATAGACTTGCATTGCAATGCAAGTGTATGGGGAAAAAAATGGCGGCCGATCCAAAAATTTCCGATTTTTGGATCGGGATTGGACTCGATCCGGTCCGGGGGGGCCTCGATTTTGTCCGAACCGATCCATGACAAAATTGGAGGTCCCGATCCGGGTCCCGATCCGATCCGGGGGGGGTCCGTGCACACCCCTACTGAAAAGCTTCACCTGATAATTCCTGCATATCAAGCTCGCTCTTAAAGATAGAAGAATAGATAGATCCCAATTTTAATTTTATTTTTCTGATCAGTCGGCAGACCAGATTGGAGACTGTTGGGTAGTCTCCAGAGGAAGCTGGTTCTGGGATGGGAATAGGGTTAAATTGGGCTTTAGTGTTATTAGTATACTAAATGTATTTGTTCTATGGTAGGGTGACCATATGAAAAGGAGGACAAGGCTCCTCTATCTTTAGCAGTTGTATAGAAAAGGGAATTTCAGCAGGTGTCATTTGTATGCATGCAGCACCTGGTGAAATTCCCTCTTCATCACAGGAGTTAAGCTGCAGGAGCCCTGCCCTCTTTTGTTTCTGGTCACTCTAGTATAGCTCCTGCAGCTTTAACTGTTGTGATGAAGAGGGAATTTCACCAGGTGCTGCATGCAAATGACACCTGCTGAAATTCCCTTTTCTATACAGCTGTTAAAGTTACTGGAATCCTGTGATCCTTTCCATATGGTCACCCTACTTTATGGGGTATATTTAAAGTGGGTTGGATAGATGATAGATAGACAGACAGACAGACAGACGATAGATAGATAGATAGATAGATAGATAGATAGATAGATAGATAGATAGATAGTCTAAGCTCCTAGAAAGGGGGAGCAAGAGAAATCCAAGTAAATCATAAAAATTATTCTGTTTGATTTCTGTCTTTAAAAGAAGCCCTTGAAGTTGGCAAGCCCTTTCTCGTTGGTCTTTTGTCTGCATCTACAAAAATGTCTTCTCAAAAGTTCCATTAAGTCCCACTTTAAAAGAACCAAGTTCTGGTCAGAAAATAACTCAAACATAGATAATTTATTGATCTATTATTATATCTAGTATCAATAATATGACATTTATTGTCCTAGCCATAGGCCATAACAGTCAATCATATACATCTACAGCTATAAACCATGAACACTGAGGTAACAAAATCCTGCAATGACATACCACAGGAAGTGTAATAGCCCACAATGTTGGCACAACAAACTTTCCTCTAAGATTTGCTGCAGCCACTGCCAAGCGAGGCATCTATGTGGCTCAAAAGGTCACCTTGGGCTGAGCCCTATGGGCGTGATCCTAGGCTTGCTTAATCAGAATCAAGTCTCACTGAGCTCAATGGGACTTACTCACTGGTAGGGTGACGATATGAAAAGGAGGACAGGGCTCCTGTATCTTTAACAGTTGCATAGAAAAGGGAATTTTAGCAGGTGTCATTTGTATGCATGCAGAATCAGGTGAAATTCCCTCTTCATTACAACAGTTAGCTATAGGAGCTCTGCCCTCTTGACCAGATACAAAAGAGGGCAGGGCTCCTGTAGCTTTAACTATTGTGATGAAGAAGAAATTTCACCAGGAGCTGCATTTATACAAATGACACCTGCTGAAATTTCCTTTTCCTGTCCTCCTTTCCATATGGTCACCCTACTCACTGGTAGTGTGTTTGGATTGCAGCCTTAGCCTTCATCCCCAACTAAAATGAAACTGAAGTACATGTAAATCTCATGTTGCCTCTCATGGAGTCAAGGGAGGTTCTTCTCTCTTGCCCTCCTTTTTAATCTAGGTAGATTGTAAACTCTTTGAGGAAGGGACTTGTTTCTGCATTTCTTTCAGTATTCTCTATAAAACAGGAGTGGGATACCTGGCTGTGGTTTTCCCAATGTTGTTATAGGCTGACCATATGAAAAGGAGGACAGGGCTCATGTAACTTTAACAATTGTAGAGAAAAGGGAATTTCAGCCAGTGTCATTCCTATGCAATTAGTTCCTGGTGAAACTTCATCACAACAGTTAAAGGTGCAGGCGCTATACTAGAGTGACCATATACAAAAGAAGGCAGGGCCACTTCACCTTTAACTGTTGTGATGAAGAGGGAATTTCACCAGGAACTAATTGCACACAAATGACACTGGCTGAAATTCCCTTTTCTCTACAACTGTTAAAGTTACATGAGCCTTGTCCTCCTTTTCATATGGTCAGCCTGTTAGAGTCCAATTCCCTTCAGCCCCGGACAACATGGGCAATGGTCAAAGATAATAGGAATTGTAGTACAACAACATATGGAGGACCATAGTTTCTCCACTGTTGCTTTAAAGCAGCACACACCACTGATTGTGTTGCTATTACTACTACTACCATCTTTGTCTGCTTCATCATCAATTGTCCTTTCTGCTAAACAAAACAAAACCAAAAAAAAACCTCAGAAGATTTTGATAAATAAACCAATAAGACATTCTGCATAAGACAGAAAACAAATTCTCTTTCCTGGCAAGCTTATATACGGAGCAATAAAGAAGCCAGCCGGCCAAATTCTCCATCCTGCTGTATTTCATGAAATCCAAAGGATGACTATTAATATTACTGTTTGTTCTTCTGTGTAGCGGAAGGATTGTAAGCCCACTGATTTGTTACATTTGAGTTTTATTGTATGTGTGTGTGTTTTACTCTGTACACTTTTCTTTTTGCAGTTGTAAAATAACTTTGCAAGCAAACACACTGCAGAATCTCCATGGACTTTTAAAATCCAGAAACGTTCCCTGCATACCTGGGGCAAGGGGCCATCCATAAAATATGCCAGGCATCAAGGGGGGAAAGAGAGTAGCAAACAGAGACACCACCTTCCCCACTGGTAAGACTTTGCCCATTTTTAACCAATATCCGCATGAGGGAAGGGTTATTAAAATGGGCAAAGTCTTACTAGTGGGGAAGGTGGCATGTGTGTTTTAAGGCTGTAAAAAGTGTGACATTTATGGAGAATTCTTAGGCTGGTTGTGGAAACTAAAAGGCAAATAACTCCCTACATCTCATTCTGAGATTCCTCCCCCGCACCCAAATAATTCAATAGTAGTGAAATAAGTCACCATTGTAGTTAAATCAGTTTTGTCAAACCTCATACCTGCAGGCCAAATCCAGCCTGCCTGGGATTCCAGTCCATTTCTCTGGGGCTCCTCAAGTAGATCCGCCCCCTTTCCCATGACTGCCAATCATGTGGTGGTTTTCTGGCTTTTACACATTCCCCCCCCCCTTCAAAAAGTTTGAAATGCCTCTCCTATGGCTTAGTTACTGGCAGTGAGAGCTTTAAACTTAAATTTGCTGGGGTAGGTGGGCCCTCTCCCCCCTTTTTTCCTTTGGCTATGGAGGTTAAATGGAACCTCCATGTGTACTACTGAATAATACAGATGCTATCCTCCTTGACAGCTTCCCGGAAGCCTTTGGCTGGCCAATGCTACAAACAGAATGCTGTGTCTGATGGATCCTTGTATGTCTACTCAACGGTAAGTCTCTTTGGGTTCTTAGTTGTAAGTGTGTATAGGTCTGCAGCCTTAATCTCTCCCATCAGGGTCCTTCTCATTTTCTAAGCTCATAGCGGTGAGAGATTCAGAGCATTTAGCTCAGGAGTAAAATCTAATTCCCTGCAATGTAGGCTGACCATATGAAAAGGAGGACAGGGCTCATGTAACTTTAACAGTTGCAGAGAAAAGGGAATTTCAGCTGGAGTCATTTGTATGCTATTAGTACCTGGTGAAATTTCCTGTTCATTACAACAGTTAAAGCTGCAGGGGCCCTGCCCTCTTTTGTATCTGGTTACTCTAGTATTAGGGTGACCATATTTGGGAAACCAAAAAAGAGGACAACCTGTGGGAGGGCAGGAAAGTGACTTTTCAGGGCCTCTGGAAAAAGCGTCATCCCCCACCCCACCACTTTAAAGACCCCAATTGGAGTGGAGGAGGGGAAAGTGTGTCATTTCTGCCCCCCCCCCCACTACTCCAATTAGGGCCTTTTCTATAATCTTTGGGAATGACACACTTTCCCATTTAAGGTCCTGATTGGAGCAGTGGGAGGGAAATGATGTGCCTCCAGAAAGCACATCATTCCCTCCCAAAATGCTAATAGCGGCCTTAAAGGGGAAAGTGTGTCTTTCCAGGACAATATAGAAAATCACAGAAAATCCCCCCTGACATCCAGAATAGAACAAAAACCAGGACAAATCCAGGGAAATCCTGACAGTTGATCACCCTATTATAGTGCATGCAACTTTAATTGTTGTGATGAAGAGAGGATTTTACCAGGTACTAATTACATACAAATGACACCGGCTGAAATTCCCTTTTCTCTGCAACTGTTAAAGTTACATGAGCTCTGTCCTCCTTTTCATATGGTCAGCCTACTGCAATGTGATGCTTAAGCTTTTGTTTTGTCTTGGAATGACAGAACCTAGACCTTGGAAGTCGTCTACTCCAACCCCCTGTTGAATGCAGATTTTACAGTTCAGGATGCATCTACAACATGAATATCTCCAGTAAACTTAAATTTTATAAGACCTACTCTGGCCCACTTGCACTGGCTGCCTATACATTTCCGAGCTCAATTCAAGGTGCTGGTTTTAACCTATAAAGCCTTACACGGCTTGGGACCACAATACCTGATGGAACGCCTCTCCCGACACGAACCTACCCGTACACTACGATCCACATCTAAGGTCCTCCTCCGGTTGCCTACTCCAAGGGAGGCACGGAGGGTGGCAACAAGGGAAATGGCCTTTTCAGTGGTGGCCCCCCAATTATGGAATGATCTCCCTGACGAGGCTCGCCTGGCGCCAACATCGTTATCTTTTCGGCGCCAGGTCAAGACTTTCCTCTTCTCCCAGGCATTTAACAGCATATGATGAGGGTTTTTTGTGTTGTTGTGTTGTTGTTGTGCTTTGACCCAGAAGGATATTGTAATTTTAACTTGTTTTTATGCTTTATGTTTTTAAATTTTGTATATTGGTGTTTTAATTGTTCAATGTTTTTAATTTTTGTAAACCGCCCAGAGAGCTTCGGCTGTGGGGTGGTATATAAATGGAATAAAATAAATAAATAAATAATAAATAAAAGAGAACCTATCACCTCCCTAATCAGCTTGTTCCACTGTCAAACAACTCTTACTCTTAGCAAAGTTCTCTTATTGTTTGGCTGAGATCCATTCCCCTGAATCTTCTGCTCAATGGTTTTAGTCCTACTCTCAGGAGCAAAAGAGAACATTACTGCTCCGTCTTCTGCATGACAGCCTTCCTGATATTGGAAGACTACTTTTATGTCCCCCCCCCCCACCCGAATCTTCTTTTCTCCAGGTTAAACACAGGTAGCTCTTTCAAACATTCCTCCTAGGACTTGGTTTCCATTATTTTCAGCATTGCACTCAAACATCAACTTCTTTTTTAAAGAATCTCCCATTCCTCTTGTATTTCTTTTTCCAACCTACCCAACTTCTCTCTGAGAGTTTTCAAATGGGCTTTCCTACAGTCCAGGGTACAGGTCTGACTATGCTCAGTTTTCACAGCCCTCACTATCACAACTCCCAAGATGACATGACCACTTTCTCCCAAGGTTCCTGCCACTTTCATGTCATCCGCTGCTCCTCCCACTCTTCAATGGATGGCTATAAGCCTCTGAGTTTAGAGGCTTATGGCCATCCCCATAGGATTCTGCCCTCACAGATATTATTTCAGTTATTCCTACAACAGCCCTGTAAGGTAGGCTAGTACTATCTCCATATTGCAGAATGGAGACTAAGAGTTCAGCTGTTTGCCAAGGGACACCAGTGAGAATGAAACTGAGATGGCCTTTGACATGGGGACTTCCTGCTCACCGTCTTCGCTGTTGTGATATATAGCAGCTGTGGTTTTGATTTTAAATATATGAAAACATACTTTGTTGGATTTGCTAGTATAATCTTTTGGATGGATGCTCAAGAGCTGAGCAATTCCATGGAGATTGTGTAACTTGGTACATGTCTCCATATTAAAATGTGCCTTGCACCTGTTTTATTTTATGAGTTACCAGATTATTCTATTACTGTTACATTAGAACAGTAAATACCGTGTGTAAATGAAGTTTATATGTACTCTGGGCCAAGTTCTTCTTGACCACATGTGTATCAAATACAGTAGCAGGAAGAGGAATATAAGTAGGATCAAGACTTGGAACAGATCTGAATGCTAGTTATTTGTACTATTTTAAGATGGAATTAATTAGACATGCTGCAGAATGATGAACTCCCCAAACACATGTAAGCCAAAACAAATAGCAGATAAATAACCTGCAAGGTAGCGACATTTTAGTAAATGTCCCATTTCAAAACTAAACACATAATAAACATCAGAGGTGGGGAACCTCTTTCAGCCTGAGGGCCAAATGCCATTTTGGAGAAGCTCTTGGGGGCCGCATTCCAATGGTGGGTGGAGCCAAAGACAAAACCGGCAGGGCCAAAATGCTAAAATATTTTAAAGCAAAACTCTTACTGCCAGTAACTAAAACTTCGGGGTGCCAGTAACTAAAACTTCAGAGTGTCACTTCAACCTATTAGAATGAAAACACACATGTGCAAAAGCTGGAAAACTACCAAATGACCAGCGGCCAGGGAAAAGGGAACATTGCCATCTGGGGAACCCCAAAGGGACAGATTGGGATTGAGGTTGACCTGAGGCTCCCCATCCCAGATATCCATGGATATGGTGGACATTTCCAGGGTCCAAGTAATGAATTTTAAATTTTTAAATATTCTAGGTCTAGACATCCAATGCCATCCATACTTATGTAGATGTAAGTCTCGCTGAATTAGATGGGGTTTACTCCAAAGACAGTGAGCATATATTTTCCATTTAAGAACTTCATTCAATTAATCTTTACTCATAAATAACTCTTTTTGATCCCAATGGAGAGCACAAGCTTGTAGTGCAACCCTATCCATGTTTACTCAGAAGTAGATCCCATGAAGCTCAATGGGACTTACAAGGAAGTGGGAAACGTTTAGCACTGTAGACCAGGTTGCAATCCTAGGCACATATTTCCTGGATGTAAGCTCCATTGAACACACTGGGATTTCCAAGTAAACACGCATAGGCTTGCACTGTTTAGCTGCACTCTGATACCCAATTGCCTTGTAATATGGTGGAGCTTACATCCAAGTGAATGTGCATAGGATTGAACTATACGAGTCAATTAAAATGGATTTGGTTTATTAAGGTATCTGCTCCACATTGGTGGAGTACAAGTTTTGACTGGCTACATTCTGAATCCTCCTTTCGAAAATGACTTCGGAGCATGTGATGTGAAGGTTCCAGTCTAAGGCAGGCATGTGCAGTTTTATAGGAGCTGCTGGAAAATTCCCTTTTGGCAAAACATCATTTGGGAAAGTTGCCGAGACATTCAAAGCATCCCTTCTCACTGCTAGATATTTAACAAGTGCTGACAACTGGCCAACGAGATCCCTTGTAACATTTGAGTTCATCGGAGATTTTGTAGGCAAACATTTGGCATGTGATGGCGAGAGTGTACCTTTATCCACTGAGTAGGGAAAAAGAGCCTGACACTTACAGAGCCTGCCCTTCCTCCATGCAAAAGCACACAGCAAGTTCTTTCAAAGCAGGTCCCCCAAGCCCTAGAGCCCACTTTACAGCAGCGGTCTTCAGGCTTTTCACCTTTCATTGGGTCAACGTACTCTCTGTGATAAAAATGAATAAATAAGTAACTAAAATACTGTACCCAGGTAACAGAGGCGGGAAATTGTGGTTAAAAAACCTGGATTTTGCAACCTGCATACATTATTATATAATAGGGTTGTGCACGGACTCCCCAATCCGATCCGGATCTGTCTGGTCCAGATCGGGTCCGATCCGACTCGGATTTGGATCCAATCCAGATCTGTGCACAGCACTCTCTCCCACTCTCCCACTCCCTCCCCCCACTCTCCCTGCTTACCTGCTGCCTCCTCCGCATCGTCCCCCGCCGTCCTCCGTGTTGCCCTCCTTCTTCGCTGTGGGCCAGCAGTATTTCTGCTCATGGCGGGTGACATCATCACCCACCACAATTGGGAAAGTGGCCGGCCCACAGCGAGGAAGGAGGGTGACGTGGAGGACGGCGGGGGACGACAAGAAGGAGGCAGCAGGTAAGCAGGGAGAGTGGAAGAGGGAGGGGGAGAGTGGGGAGAGTGGAGGGAGTACTGTGCACAGATCCAGATTGGATCTGGATTGTGGATCCGATCGGGCCCAATCCGGGCCCGATCCGATCTGGTTCGGATGTGGATCTGGGAGGCCCGGATCAGCCCAATCTGCTCCGGATTTGGGATCCAGATCCATGCACATCTGATTTCTCCCAATCTGATCTTTTTCAATCCAATTAATATCAGAAAAAAATCTGAAAATTGAGCCTCCAGTTTACATGTTTTCACCATAGGCTTGCATTGGGGGAAAGAAAGCTTTTCCCCTATGCAAGTCTATGGGGAAAGCATGGCGGCGGGTGAGTGGGGACCTCCCTCTCCCTCCCTCCCTCCCCCCACTCACGCTACTTACCTGCTGCCTCCTCGCTGCCTCCCACTGCTTCCGTACTGTTCCACAATAGAGTGACGGTGCTCTGGGTGATGTCATCACTTGGCACGCCATTGCTCTACTGTGGAGCAGGCCGCAAGTAGTACAGAAGCAGCGAACAGCAGCAAATGACAGCAGCAGGTAAGGAGCGTGAGGGGGGAGGGAGGGGGAGGTCCCCCCTTACCTGCCGGCATCCCGTGTTGCATTCTGCTGCTTCCGTCTACTGAGAATTAGGCTTTGCAGCCTGCTTCTCAGTAAAGCGACGACACACTGGGTGATGACGTTGCCCAGCGAGTCGTTGCTCTACTGAGAAGCAGGCCGCAAAGCCAAATTCTCAGTAGACAGAAGCAGCGGATGGCAGTGTGGGACACTGGCAGGTAAGGAGCTCGAGTGGGGGTGAGGGGGGAGGAGAGGGGAGGGGAGGGAGGGGGAGGGCCCCATTTTAGGTGTTTTCTCATAGCCTTGCATTGGGGGAAAGCCTATGGGGAAAATACCTAAAATGGCTGTCCGATATCAAAATTGGAACTTCCAATTTTGTATCATTATCAGATCCGATCCAATAAGACGGACATCCGATTTTAACGATACAATACTTTACAAAATTTGAAGTTCCGATTCCGATCTGATTTTTGGGGTCTGTGCACATCCCTAGTGTTTGGGCCCCCTCTCTCCCTCCCCCTTCACAGTTGAGCAGTTGAGTGGAGAACTGCCCCACCCCCTTTTTTGTCAGAGAGACCACCCTTTGACACACATACCCTCAACAAAAAATGGGATGGTCCAATATATTGCAAGGACAGCAATACACAGGAGGAAGGAGTGGATCTATTGCGCATGGATTTCCCCGCTCCAAAATTAGACTTTCCCCGCTCCAAAATTAGATGGAAAAGGGAGGGGAAGAGGCAAGATGAGTGCAGGACAAGGATGATGTCATGTGAGTTCGGCGCTGCAAAAGCACATACCAGGCATGGTGAGAGTGTGATAAATAATTGGTGTGATGGAGCTCATAGTTAAACGGTGGAATTCGCTACCACAAGATGTAGTAATGGTCTCTAACTTGGGTAGCTTTAAAAGGGGATTAGACAAATGCATGGAGGAGAAAACTATCAATGGCTACTTATTCTGATGGCTGATGCTACCTCCATTATAAGAGGCAGTGTGCCCACGTACACCAGTTATAGGGAAAATGAGAGGATGGGTACTATTGCACTCATATCCCACTTGTGGGTTTCCTGTGAGTAGCTGGATGGTCACTGTCTGAACAGAATGTTGGACTAGATGGACTCTGGGTCTGATCCAGCAGGGCTCTTATTAATCTCTGATGTTCCTAAATCCTTTCTCCAACTTTTCCCCAGTCTCAACCTGTGACCTCTCCTCTGCTGACTTTCCCACACCCCATCCATGTTCATCCTGGCTTATATTAAATTCTTCATCTCTATCTAGACATGAACTTGAGATGGCTTTAAAACAGATAAGGCAAATTCACAGAGGATAGATCTAAAAATAGAGATTAGTCAGGATAGTGATCAAACCTCCATGTTCAAATGCAGTCTACCCCTGAATGCAAGATATTGGGGTCAATCATTAGGGCATTGCTATTGCCTTCATGCCCTGCTTTTGAGCTTCCTGGGGGTATCTGGCTGCCCACTACTGGAAACAGAATGCTGGGCTAAAAGGACTTAAATCTAATCCAGCAGAGTTTCCACCCACCCCCCCTTAAATCCCCCCAAGCTGCTTTGTCCAGCAAATGCAAGTTGTGAGCCCTTTGGACAGAGGCTGTATTACTTCTCTGAATACTCAGCTGATGTTAAATACATTTTGGTAGAGCAGCAACATCAGGTCTGTCCTGCTGCTACATTTGTTCCTCTCACCAGATGCTTCACATATCTTGGAAAAGACGTAGCATCAGCTCCACTTATCTTGAGATGGCAAGACAATTCAACCTGCCACATGTGTTCCATACCTTGCAAATTTGCTTCTTCAAGTAATTGACCTGCGTTTTACATAACAAGGATGACGCCTGATGTCTCTCCCTGGATAATTGAGGGTGAGAAGGAGTTCATTGCCAACACAGCAGCTTTTTAGAAAATGGTTTGTCTTGTTCTATTGTGCAACAGGAGAGACATTTCTCGCCATGCTGGAGGATGTACCTAGAGATCCAGCTCCAACAATTATCTCAGGCATGTAAGACTATCCACAGATAAACTCACAAGCTGCTTTGCTGTTTTTGTTTGTTTGTTTGTTTAAGAATTATTGAGGGAATGTTATATATATTAAAAACTCACTCTTATCCTATTGCATTCCCAAGGGGTAGCATCCAATATTAGTTCTGCTTAAAGTAGACTGATAGGAGTGAATATAAGTTAGATTAACATTTGATATAACATTTGATACAACCCAATAACATTTGATACAAACCTACACCTGGCAGGCTTGTGAGATCTCCTTTGCTTTTTTAGAAGAACCTCAATATCCACCAACTGGAGCCTGGGGCAAAAGGCATACAACTACCCTGTTCAGACAACACACTAAGCCATGGTGGTTAAGCACTTTGAGCTGAATGTCATGGCTTAGCATGTCATGTGAAGTGTGTCGTGTGGACCATTCCTACCCATGGTGGCTACATAAACACTGTTTAAACATGCTCACTAACCATTTGCTGCAAAGGGTTAGTGGTTTAACCATGACTTAAGATGTCATCTGAACAGACCTGACTAGTATTAACAAATTCTGAGTTGAGGAACTTGTTTTGAGTAGCAGAACTGAATGGAGCTCTTAGTCCTTCCACACAAAAATACTCCCCTGGTTACCCACCACCACCACCATCAACACACACACACACACAGAGAGAGAGAGAGAGAGATCTTCATTTGATCAGTATAGGCTAGGGTGAAGTGAAGACATTTTGTTGCTGCTATTGTTAAACATCTGGGCGTTAGAAATGTATTGAGTTTACACCATCCACCCAATGTAGAAGACCAGCTCTAAAGTGCACCCTACTGAATGAATGATGCTGATAGCAACTGGGACAGAGCCATGGTTGGATGGAGGCTACAAAGTCCTGAGCCACTCCTGACAGAGCTGCCTCAGCATGTGTGCTGAAGTCCCCCAGCTCAAGTAAGGAAGACTCCAGCACCACCCCCGAGAGCACTTGGCTAGCTCAGGAAGGGAGTCTGTTTGGCAGTGGGGTGGACAATACTCCAACAGAATCTCTTCAGATACACATATTTACAAAACTGTAGAGTTTCACCACTTCAATCCATATTCATATTGTATTAAGGACTTGATGTACACCATGATAATGAAGATGATGTATGCCTTATACATAAGATATCTGCAATGTGTAACAGGAGACTTCTTCTTGCTCAACAGTGAATCTCACCAGGTAACCTAGGACCAGTCTCTCTCTCTCTCTCTCTCTCTCTCTCTCTCTCTCTCTCTCTCTCACTCATCACATAGGGTTTGTGAGGGAAGAAAAGGGGGGAAAGGAAAACTGGAGGACTTTAGGATGGGGTACTGGACAAGCGGATAGAATCACAATAGCTCACCCTGCCAAGTCTTTCCTGCTGCAACACAGAGAACTTAGGTGGGCTCATCCAATCAGGTCTCCATGATTCAGCCCAAGTCACATCCAATCCATTCTCTATGAAACATGCCAAGTTGCCACCTCATGTTTTCCCATTCACTGACTTCATTAACAAGGAATTTGTGTCAATGCACTGCAGATCACCTTGGCTTCTGCCTACCCTTTGCCTATACTACTGGAAGAATGTTTCTGATCTGCTCCCGAAATATCCAGATTTTTAATTTGTATAAATACTACTCAGTTGGGACAGTAAACTGTCTTTGCACCATTGGAGTTAATAATCCAGATTAGATTCCTAGTGGGATTATGTAGCGAACCAACCCACCAGTTCAGTTGAAGTATTAAAATGCATGCCAATTTACAGATCAATTCCAGAATGTAGTATTTACTGTACCACATTAACCTCTCAAGTGGGTTATTACTGCCATGTATGCTACATGCTGCCCTTCATGACAATTCACAAGATGCAGCCCTGGTGCCAAATTATGCATTCTGCTTACTGATCTGAAAGAACAACAAAGAACATATGGAATAGTTACACTAATTATTATTATCATTACTTTTACACACCTACCTTTAGTTTTGGTTCCAAGTCCAGTTGAAAGTACTAGAATGAAAATCGTAAGTATCTTGGACTTCAGCACCAAATGCGTTGGGCCTGTTCAAACATCACACTAAGCTGTGGTTAGGCCACTAACCCTTTTACATCAAATGATTAGTGAGCATGTTTAAACCATGGATGTGTAGTCACCATGGTTAGGAATGGTTTACACTACACGCTAAGCCATAATGTTTAGCTCAAAATGTTTAACAACTGTGGCTTAGTGAGTCATATTTTTCTCTCTTTAACCTTTCAATTATTATTTTTTTAAAAAAAAATTGCATGCAAACTTTAGCAACATTTTCCCAGATCAAGAAGCTTAGGCTTTCCTTTGAGTTCTCTCCTTTGCTGATTGGTTGGGATGCAAGGTAGCTTTTCCTGTCAGGGCACCCATCCTTTAGAGACTCTCAATCTAGGAATGTCTGGCACCAATCCTCTTCCTTTTCTTTTCTTTTCTTTCCATTCCAGCTAGACATAGCACTATGGAACCCCTCAGGGTAGCTCTCAACATTAAATAAATTAATAAAGCCAATATAAAACCAACAACCATTTCAACTGTGCATATAAACAACAGCATCATAAAAATAATAAATCATCAGCCGAGAAAAGTAGGGAAAAAAACCTGTCTGGCAGACATCCTTCTTCGCCTTCTGCCAATGGGTGAACAACTTTTTATATATATACAAAAACTCTCCCTGAAGCTTCAGCTGTTTCCCATCTAGGTAGTGTACCACCTTTGCTTTTTGTGGGTTTTAACAGTATGTTTTATTTCATTGTTTCGAGAGTGGTTTCATCTAATTTTCCAAGCCACTTAGAGCATTTTAGTTAAAAAGCATCAAATACATTTGTAATGTAGGTAAAGACACATAGGCATGTCAACCTATAGAAACAGGCACACTACTTGATGTGCGTTGGTGCCTTGTCATGACTCACTGAGCACGTCTGTCTTCGTTTCTCATTGTAAGCCACTCCAGGAACCTTTTTGGCTGAGGGGCAGGATAAAAATGCTATAAATAAATAAATAAATAAAGAATGCAGAGGTTTGACCAATTATGAAATGTGTTAGCATCATTTTATTTATTTATTTATTTATTTATTTAATTACATTTGTATACCACCCCATAGTCGAAGCTCTCTGGGTGGTTTACATAAGATTAAAATAATTGAAAACATTATACAAAAATTAAAACAGTAAAAATGTACAATATACACACAATATACACATTCATTTAAAACCACTATAATAACTTTAAAAAGCTATAAGCCTAAAACCAAACAAACCCAGGCTCATCAGATATTACTAAATGCCTGAGAGAAAAGGAAAGTCTTGACTTGGCACCGAAAAGGTAATAATGTTGGCACCAGGTGGGCCTCGTCGGGGAGATCATTCCACAATTGGGGGGGCACCACATAGAAGGCCCTCTCCCTTGTTGCTGACCTCCGAGCGTCCCTCGGAGTAGGCACTCGGAGGAGGACCTTAGATGTTGAACGTAGTGTTCGGGTAGGTTCATGTCGGGAAAGGCGTTCCATCAGGTTTTGTGGTCCCAAGCCTTGTAAGGCTTTATAGGTTAAAACCAGCACCTTGAATCAGGCTCGGAAACATACAGGCAGCCAATGCAAGCGTGCCAGAGTAGGTCTTATGTGCTTGAACCTTCTGGTCCCAGTTATCTATCTGGTCGCTGCATTTTGCACAAGCTGCAGCTTCCGAACCATCTTCAAAGGCAGCCCCTCGTAGAGTGCATCGCAGTAATCTAACTTGGAGGTTACCATGACTTCAAATCATGACTTCAAATCATCTAGCGATCTATTAGTAGATCTTCATCTACCTTCTGTCCACCACTGCTTTAAAGAGAGATGCTTTAACATCATATCTACCATCTCCCTCTGCCTCTTCTGCATCTCATTTAACCATCCCACCACTGAGAAATGAGCCAGCAGTATGAGCCTTCATCACACTTAGGGTTTATCGCACTGTTGTATTTCCTCGTTTCCGCTTTTGGTGCTGTTGACTCGCATGATGTCGTCCCTGTCCTGCACTATTCTCACTTCCCCCTACATACACTTCTAGTGCCTTATTTTGGACCGGTGTGCAATGAAAACTAGGGTGACCAGATTTTGGGAACCAAAATCCCGGCCGCCTGCGCCCGTCCACCCGTGCTGCCCACCCGCCCGTCTCGCGCTGCCCAGCTGCCCGCGCCCGCACTCCCATCCGCCTCACGCCGGCCGGCCGCACCCGCACACCCGCCCGCCTCGCGCCGCCCGGCCGCTCGCACACGCCCGGCCACCTCGTGACCTCCGCAGAGATTCAATTACCCCAATTCTTCTTAAAAAACCAGGAAGATCTGAAGCATTTTACTTAGAATATCTATTATCAGATCGGAATTCTCAGGTCACATACAATGTAGCACGATTCAGTGCATCTGCTATCACCTGTAGAAAAATGATGATGAATTGAGGATAGTAAAATTTGTGGAGGCGCTATTACTGTTATGTTTAGGATATTTTATGTCTCAGATACGTGACTTTTGGATCATTTTTATAATAGTTGTAATTCTATCTATTTTTATTTGCTGTTTATTGACTTGTTTTCTTGTTGTTATTTTTAATTGGTTTTTAATAATTGCTGTATTTGTAGCTACTTTTAATCTGCTGGTCTATGACCGTAATAAATTATATTTGGATTTGGTGAGGCCCAATTTTCCGGACTTTGGGGGATATTCTGAAATTTCCCCCTGGATTCAAATTTGGCCCCCTTATTCTGGACTTGTCCGGGGGGATCCGGACGTCTGGTCACCCTATGAAAACCCAAATGTAAACCAGTAAATCTGCTTCTGTGGTTGTGGGGCGGGGTGTTTGGGGATGTCTTGAAGGCTGTTTTCAGTGATGAAAGAATAAGGAGTGCTTTTAATCCGCCAGGGCAGTTTTACAATTTACTTCCTCCTTTTCATCTTTGGACACGTTAGGAGTTGGAAGGAAGGTTTCAGTGCTCCAACCCCCTTTCTTTTGGCTTGCTTCCTTGTTTTGCTGAACCCCTGTCCTGTTGGAATCACAGAACTTCACCCTAGCGCCTCTCCACCTTAACCTTTCAAACCACTCTGATCCTTCCTCATATATCCATTTCTATGGCTTCCTTCACCCCTCCACATGCCTTATAAATCTTCCTAGTGGTTCTCTTCTGTTTTGTGTAATTATTCTTCCTCCTATATTATCCTATATTATATTATGTTATATATGTTTATTATCCTATGTTATATTAACATGGTGATAATGCTGCTGACTCCAGCGGAGAAGTTGCACAGAGAAGTTCCATGGGAGACTGTGGGAGAAAACATTTCCTGGAGAAAACATTTCCTGGTGCTAGTGGGCTTTTTTACTGAAAGTGTGCGTGAACAGCTTTCGTAGTAATGCATCCACAGTCCAACGTGGAGGTGTAGGGCTTGAATTTTGTGTTCTAGTTCTTTTTACTGCCTGAAATCTTCTAAGGCAAAGCAATTCAATACAGAATCAAGCCAACAGGTGGGGGACCCCCCCCAAGACATTTCCAAGGAGACCGAATTTGCAAGACAAAAGGATATCCTTTCCAGTGAATCATGACCAGTGAATTGCTAGCCCTCTCCTTGGCAACAGAGTAACATCTGAAAGAAGGCAGGACTGACCTTTCGATCTGACAGGAAGAGAACACAATGTAAAAATGAAGTAAAACAGAGCTATATGGGGGGGGGGGCAATTTAGTATAACTTGGATGTAAATGCAGTTGAAATCAATGGGATTTACTCTGGAATAAGGGAACCACCCAGCTCCACTTTATGAACTGGAGATGCTCAGCTTTGCATGATCAAAGGAAAGGAAAAGCAAGCCTTCACAAATGCATAAAGGTGGAAGATCGCACTGCTGAACTATCAGCAAAAGGTTTTAAAGGGCAGGGAAATTTTAAAAAAATCTTTTAAAATGAAGGGATAAACCGATCTGATTCAATCTTGGCATGCCAAAATCTCTCTATCACCATGCCAAGTTTCATCTCTTTAGCTGTATAATTTACACAGATGTAAGCATTTTGGTTATTTGCATTTAAAAAATTCCTAACAATCAAGGCATGGCCCTATCTGATTCAAACTTGGCCTGCCTAAAGCTCTACTTAAGAGCTCTTGAGATCCCAACTTTCATCTCTTTATCTTTAAAACTTACACAGATGTAAGCATTTTTGTACATTCTAATGGGAGCTCCAATGAGCAAGGGGGGAAGGCTGCCAAGTCCATCACGATGTCCATCAACGACAAGAACCAATGAACTGGAGGGGGAAGGAGAAGGGGTGGAGCAGGTGCAATAGCAGCAGGAGAGCAAAAAGAGAGTTCACTGGGATACTATAGTGAAAGGGAGGAGCGCTTGCAGTGCTTCTGAAATGGAGGTAAAAAATGTGAAGTCAAACTTGGGGTGGGGGAGGAATAAGTAAGATGGCGCCCTTAGAGTAAAAGTCATGAAGCGTAAGTGAGGGCAAACCCTACCCTCTCAAGATAGCTAGATCCAGTTTGGTTTAGCAGCATGTACAATAATTATTGTGCTGCAAACACAATGGCCTCAATCCCACTCTAGTAATTCCTTGCTTAGTATGACCAGTGACTCTGAATGGGAGGATGCATCTTAAGGTGGCCATCCACCCTACTTTACAGACAGCAGTCCACTATTAGAAAGTCTGTCAGAGAATAGTCTCCTATTTGGAGGCATCTTCTATTTCAAGGGTGGGTTAACTTGAGGACCTCCAAATGTTTTGGTCTACAACTCCATCAGCCCTAGCCAGTAGAGTTAGTGGTGAGAGATCATGAGAGTTATACACAATAATAATAATAATAATAATAATAATAATAATAATAATCCTGGAGGGCCACAAATTGACCATTCCTGTTCTATTTGAAGGGCTGTCAATTCCAAGTCAAGATGAAAGATAAAGAACCATCAGAAGGGACAGCTGGACTTTGAAGTTGCCCACCAACAGTGGCCATCTGGATAGCAGACTGAGCAGGCCACAGGTCACCTGGTCACTTTCTTCCCCACTAGGATGAGAAGGTTTGTAGTTCTGCTTAAATTATAATAATTATTCCTAAATTTACATTTGAACATATAGATTAGCACATGAAACATTTGTATAAATCTGTATCCCCATTTGGGTGATGTCTTTTCTCTTTGGGGGCACCCTTGTACATCTGCGTTAGATTTGAATCCTCCAAGTGCAATGGGAACTCAAGGACCATCATGAACTGCAACTGAATCAGCTGAACACAGGCTTCTCCCTTGTCAGAGGGATGTGCAAAATAGTGATGTACGGATTTTGTAAATTCCGCTCTGTCTGCATTTCATGGATTATCAGGTGCCTTTTATTCTATCATCCACTTATTGATGGGATGGTTTTTTTCCTAATTTCCCAAATCTGTGTAAATTTGCATTTGTATAAATTTGCACTTGTGCAAATCCCTCCAAAATGTGGGTTTTCATGCTTTGCCTTATAGGGGCAATGCACATCTTCACCCAGATCTTTAAATTTTATTTGTCGTACTTTTCCACAACTAAATTTGCATGAAATTCTGGAAAGTTTTTTTTAAAAAAACAACAACAAGCTGGTCCAAAAGTCTGCAGGATCCATGTGACTCAGGAAAAGCCAGTCAGCTGTGGAATCTCCAGGTTGGATTCATAGAAATTCAGTCTCATTTGATTTCCGTTGCAGATTTCTGCAACATCCCTAGTGGAAAGTTAAATTGCATTGATCCTTGGTTTAATACTGTGGTATTGCAAATGCAAGATGAATTCAAAACTGACTGATATACTTAACTCCATCACCATATGCACACAGATCCCCTTGCCCTTCCACCCCTTACAGCCCTCTGTGTATCCTCCAAATCTACTCCAGTGGTCTTTCAACCATTTGGAGCATATTTGGAGGGTGAACCAGGGGAGCTGCATGGGGGAGGGAAAAACCATTCTACCACCATTTTCCATTCTGCTGGCTGATGGTCAGAGTTGGATTCAACCCATAAATCCCTTTTGTTTTTTAATTGCCACATTGTTTTCAGTTTTACATTCCAAAGCTGGAGGCATGTCTCATGTTGGGACAGAGGATGAAATGACACACTTCTCACCCCACCCCAATTAAATTGTTCTTATAGCAGTTTTTCTTTTATATGTTAAAAAATGCAAAGCATAGAAAGAAATATGACAAATTCTAATTAATGCTGTGTACTATTTGGCATATTTCTTTATATACTTTGCATTTATTTTTATTTGTTTTGCTAAAATATGGTACATAGCTTACTTTGATAGAATTAGGTCAAGCTACATGTCAAGGCAAGGTTCGAACCAAACAAATCTATCAGGAAAATGAACAAATAAACAAAACACTTAACAAAAAAGTTGCAGAAAAGCTTGGAATTATGTCAAAAGAGAGAAAGCACAGAGGACATCTTGATATTGCCATTAGTTTTGATACTGAATGAACAATAGGTAGAACATGTTCAAGCTGGAGAAATCATCAGAGCAGGCACAGGAAATTAGAATGACTGCCTCCTGTTTTCCCTTTTAAAGCACACATTGTTTATGCATACTGGAAAGTTCTGCTTACCATCTGCAAATGCAAATCTGTGAGAATTAATGGTCTAATAATTATACCTTTGTGATGGTACTGTTTTTCAAGGCAGAAGGTAGATTGGGATCTACTGGTGGATCCTTGGATGATTTGCAGTAGCTTGTGTGTCGCAAGAGCAATATCTATAAAGTTTCCCTTCCCCCTCTTAAACAGAATGCTTGGAGGAAAATCAGGAGTGATTTTTTTTTCTTTTTTCCCCTTTTTTCTTTTTTGTATGAAAGGACCTATGAACCAGCCAGATGTACACACGTCCAATGATGGTAATGATATATCCTTCTTGCACATTCATACCTTGTAGGATACATAATGACTTTTGTTGCAGTATTTTGGATAATATGGACTGAAAAGCAGGAAATAACAATGCAATAGAGGTATGTATAATTTGCCCCAACAGTTATCAGTGCATTCCAATACCACTACCCTTGGTTTTGATTGTGATGGGCTGAGGTTATTTTCAGAGGCACCTTTTCCTTCTTTCTTAGTATATGCCTGCCAACCTGAGCCACTATTCTGCACCTGGCTCCAGTTGGTGGTTCTTAGCATTATAGGGTGTGTGTGTGTGTGTGTGTGTGTGTGTGTGTGTGTGTGTGTGTTTAAAACCCTTTAAAAAATGAGTCTGGTGTCTGCCCGTACCTGCTGTATGTAATGCATGCTGAACCCTTTTCAGGGAATGGCTCTTCCAACACCTTTCAGATACACACACCAAAGTCTCTCCTTCCCTTCACAGGGATATACCATGGCAATCATACACACTGATTTGTGCTGTGAGTGACACCATCACATTGTGCCCCAACTCCATATCATTCAGTGCTGTGGGCAAGGTTAGGAATTTGTAGGAGCCAACATGGATTGTAGCCTAACTCGGGTGAGTCAAAACTCTCTTAGCCTGAGGGCCAAATTCCATTGGGATGAAGCTCTTGAGGGCAAAAGGGGTAGAACCAAAAGTACCAGTATATTTTAAGTTTAAGCTCTGACTACCAGTAATGAAGCCTTAGGAGAAAAATTCCAGCCTTTTAGAATGGGAGGGGGGGACTTCACAAAAGCCTGGAAACCACCAAATGATTGTTGGACAGTGAAAAGGGGTGTGGCCATCTGGTGAAACCAAGAGGGGCAGATTGGGACCCTTATAAGGCAAATTTGGACCCCAAGCCTGAGATTCTACACCCCTGATCTAGGAAATATGGGGAAAATAAATAATCAGCTGTCAGCAAAACAGTAGCCCCTCCCCAGTGTTGTCAATTCATATTACGAATATAAGAAGAGCCCTGCTGAATCTGACTAAGGGTCCATTTAGACCAGCACTCTGTTCACACAGTGACCAGCCAGCTGTCGACCAGGGACCCACTAGCAAGACATGGTGCAACAGCACCCTCCCATCCGTGTTCCCCAGTAAATGGTGTATATAGGCTTTCTGCCTCTGATCTTGGAGGTAGCACATAGCCATCAGGACTATTAGCCATTGATAGCCTTCTCTATTAACTGTCTAGTGTGTGGAAATTATGTTATGGTGCAAATGATGACACTTTTGGGGACAAATCACCCAGAGATCTACCAGCAGATCCAGATCTACCTTCTGCCCACTCCTGCTCTAGACAAACAGCCCATCACCTGGTAAGAAGAGTATACACAGGTAAAGGATTCCATGACTAAATGCTCCTCCCTGTGTTAAAAACAAACAAAACAAAACTTCCTAAACCTGGAAAACTAGATGTCAGGTAGAAAGGTTCTAACATAGCCTTCACCCTTATAAGCTAGTTTTTATATGTACAAAATGTGTTATTTTTCATGGGCAAGTATTCAGCCATGCAGTCCTCCACCTGAACACAGAACTGTCTAGGACCATTTTTACTAGGTGATGAACTATTTGTCTAAAGAGCCTCTGAGTCTCTGTAAATAACAGTGGTGGAGGGGGGAGAGACACATGACAATGATAAATTCAATGTTAACTTCTTCTTTTTTAAAAGGTTTCATCTTCAGCCTCCCCCTTCTTAATGACCGACAACATTCATTGATCTTTCTTGCTTGGGTGCATTTTTTCATTGTATAAGTGGATAATTTATTGTACTATGGGACTGCCAAACATGGTTTTAAACTACCTGCTGAGAGAGAAATATTTTCAAAACTTTTTTTAAAAAAGAAAATCCTGTTTCCAAGTTGTTGTAAATCAGAATATTTTTCTTACTTTCTCGTTTTGGTGTGTAATTTTAATGCAGGAAGGGGGTGTGGGTTTCCCGTTATATATGGAGATGAAAACCTTTGCACCTGAATTCAATTGCTGCCACATTGCTGAGCTTCAAACTAAATGTGCAAAAGCACATAGCAATCATGTTTGGCCATGGATCGCTGTTACAGATTACTGAAAACCATTTAAAACAGCTGCATATAAAAGGATCAGATTTATGGCTTCTAGGCTTGCAATACATTAATAGGAGAACAGCTGAGCTAAAAGGGGGTACCTAAACTCCTGTGCATTTTCTTCCCTCCCTTATTGTTTTCCCCCCAATAAAGGTGCATCATGTGAGATACGCATGCTTCCCCCACCTTTTTTTTCATGCAATGGCTGAATGCAACTCCCTATATAAAGATTACAACAAGGATCTAGGGCATCCCTCCCCAATCTGGTGCCCTCCAGATGTTTTGAACTTCCATTCCCATCAGTCCCAGCCTGCATGGCCAATAGTCAGGAATCCTGGGAGTTGTAGTCCAAAGCATTTGGAGGACACCAAGTTGGATAAAGCCAATCAAGGGGATGCTGATTTGATTGGCGCCACATCAAAACTAAAGGGAAAAGTTCTCATTAAGGTGGCCACTTACACCCAGCCAAAAAGGAGGAATTCATCCCACATGCACATACTCAAATGAGGGCAAAGATTTGCATAATATTTGCACAAGCTAATTTGTAAGCATAGATGTAAATTTTAAAAAATCGTATTGTTTAGTTAGACATACAGTACATCTCGGTATGGTGGGGGAGACTGAGATCAGGTGAACTGTGTGCCTGCCGGTTCAGTCTGCTGTCCAGGTACTTTTTGTGGATGGGCAACTTCAAGGCCCCTCCCTGCTCTCCTCTTTGGATTTTGTGACTTTCCTTTATTCCCTGCTCTCATTTCTTAAGATTCTTGGACATGGACCAACATCTCTTCAAACAGAAGATGCCTTCAAAGAGAAGACCATCCTCTGTAAATGAGGACACATGGCCACCATTGCTCTCACCATCTCCTTCTGTATCCAGAACAACTTCCATGTCCTTACCTAAAACTTTCCGCCACCTAGCTCCACTCCATCATTCAGCTCTTGTTTCTTGTTACATCCCTGCCCATAATGACGTTTACTCCAGAACTGCTGATGAAGCTCCACCCATGCCCCTGTTGCCCCATAAATATGGGACTCCTTCCTTGAACGTGTCCATATTGCTTTCCTCCACCCCACCCCACCCCACCGCCCTCTTCAAATCCATTCTCAAAACTCAACTTTTTCACAAGCCCTTTGGCTTAACTCCACAATTGTCATTCCCAACTGTACCCAAGATCTCATTCTCATCTGCTTCTTGATTGTACCACTTCAGATAACCCTCCGCATAGAAAACTAAATGTCACCATAAGGATGTCAGAGAAAACCAAAAGGGTTTCACATGAGTTTGGATTCCTATGAATTCAACTTGTGGATTCCACAGTGCAGCAGCTTTTTCCAAGTTGCACGGATTCCATAGACTTGTGGATTTTTGGACAGGGTGGGGGGAGGAGGGTGGGGGGAGGAACTTTCTGCAAATTTACACTTGCGCTAATGTGCATTATCACATGTGCAGACTTGCACAAGTGGAACAAAATTCTAATATATCCGTAAAAACAAACAAACAAACAAAACCAATCCTGTCAATGAGTGAAAGATGCCTGACAATCCACGAAACATAGACAGGGTGGATATAAGAAAATCTGCATTTCCCTAGTCACCAGTGATGGACAAGATATCCTTGGCCAGGCCAGCCTGAGGCATTTTGCTGCCTGAGGCTGAGGATAAAATGGTGTGCATACCCCATCCTACAAACATATGTTGACCAGAGTGATAGCTAAAACTTATTTCAACAGTGGCAAAGGAGTAGCTCTTCAAGTGAGCCTATATATATATATATATATATATATATATATATATCCCACACCTGCAGTCAGAAGTGGTACAGTTTTCTCTATGACCTTAAAATGAATAGAATGTGACAGCCTGCCTCCTCACATGTATATAAATCTCAGCAGCAGCTGCAAAGGCTGGGTTCTGAACAGAACTCAAGATGGAGTTTTTGATCTATAAAACCATCTTTACTTCTTTAGTACATTTCTATTCCACCTTTCTTCCATTATGACCACACTTGGAATACTGTGTACAGTTCTGGTCACCACACCTAAAAAAAGATATTATAGAGCTGGAAAAAGTGCAGAAAAGGGCAACTAAACAGCAGCTGGGACTGTTTAGCTTGGAAAAAAGGAGGCTGAAGGGAGACGTGATAGAGGTGTACAAAATTATGCATGGTGTGGAGAATGTGGACAAGGAGACATTTTTCTCCATCTCTCAAAATACTAGAATCCGTTGTCATCCCATGAAGCTGATTGGTAGGAGATTCAGGACAAAAAAACAGTGCATAGTTAAATTATGGTATTCACTACCACAAGATGTAGTGTTGGCCACCATTTTGGATGGCTTCAAGAGTGGGGTGGATAAATTCCTGAAGGCTATCAACAGCTACTAGCCCTGATGGTTATGTGTGCTACCTCCAGTATCTGAGGCAGTAAGCCTGTGTGCACCAATTGTTGGGGAACTTGGGTGGGAGGGTGCTGTTGCACCATGTCCTGCTTTGTTGGTCGCTGGTCGACAGCTTGTTGGCCACTGTGTGAACAGAGTGCTGGACTAGATGGACCCTCAGTCTGATCAATCATGGCACTTCTTAAGTTCTTATGGCATTCTAAGGGCTCTACATGGAGTTCTTAGGCAGTCTCCCACCCAGGCACTGACCAGACTCAGGCCTGCTTAGCTTCAGCAAGGTGGTTCCTTAATGTGCTCTCACATCACATGCATGATTTTTTTTTAAGAGTAAGGCAGTTCTTCCTCCTTATAACCCTCTCGACTCCTTAAGATCTGTAATGGAAGCCCTGCTTGTGAGACCCTCTTGATGTTTGCCTGTGGAAAGTAAGCAACGTGGCTTTCTCGAAACACTGTGGAACTCCCTGCTAAAGTATCCCCAGCAGACTTGGCATTAGGAAATGCTGTCAAGCATTTCTTTTCTTTTCTTTTTTACTCAGGCATTTCATTGACGTTTAATTGATTTTATGAATAGTACTGACTGTAGGTTTTATAGGTTTTTATAGTGTACCTGGTATTATATTGATGATGGTTAACTTTATTGTAGAATGCCAGGAATCCATGTTTAATGGGCAGTGTTAATGCCATTAGTCGTAACCGTAGTGATAGTGGCATGGTGCCACATCTCTCATACTTCGATGCTGTCCCCCCTTTTCAGTTATGGCCTATTTCCCTACGTGCCAGAAAATCTTTAAACGCTCCCTTTCTCCTCTCACCAATAACACTCAGTTGGCCCACCTTCCCACATCTTGCTTGTGCCACACTGAGCCAACATGACATGGTAGAGCCCAGGACTCTGCTCCTTCAAACGGCATGTGGGGAGGGTGCACGTTTGATTGCTCTTCCGTATCAATTCTCTTTGCAGATGGAGTACTAAGTCTAATGACAATAAGAACAACCTCGCCCTTCTCTCTGGCGTGCTCGTTTTCCATTTGCAGGGAGTTCTTTGTTTGTGTGTTTGTTTGTTTTATGCCCTGCTTACTGTCTGAAGAGGTACAGTCCAGAAAGACGACTATATCTTCTTCTTCTTCTTCTTCTTCTTCTTCTTCTTCTTCTTCTTCTTCTCTATAAACTTTTGAATGTGACAGATTAATTTATGGATCTGCTGTTGATACAAAGTGTCATCAAAAGCCATGGAATGGGTAGGGCCAAAGGCAAGAGGGCATATTTAAGCTTTAAGGTCTTCCTGCCTGTAACTAAGCCTTAGAAGAGGCATTTCAACTGCTAAGAATGGATACAAAACTGTGTAAAAGCCAGAAAACCATCAAACGAGTAACAGCTGGAGGGGAAGGGGGAAGGGCCTTCTGGGGAAGCTCAGGGGGCCAGATTAGGACCTCATATCAGCCTTCTTTAGCCCCCAGGCCTGAGGTTCAAGACCCCTGATGTACTGATATAATTTTGAGGAGAGGGGAAGGGTGGGTCTCACTATCACATAGATTGCACATAAAACTTTATATTCAGATTCTGAGGTCTCAAGAGTGCCTCCTTGGAAGACAGAATATCTTGGAAGACAGAAAAAAAAATGTAAAGTGATTTTGATAGACTGGAGCGCTGGGCTGAAAACAACAGAATGAAATTTAATAGGGATAAATACCAAGTTTTACACCTAGGAAAAAGAAACCAATTGCACAGTTACAAGATAGAGGATACTTGGCTCAGCAATACGACAAGCGAGAAGGATCTTGGAATTGTTGTAGATCACAAGTTGAATCTGAGCCAACAGTGGACTGTGGCTGCAAAAAAAGCAAATGCTATTTTGGGCTGCATTAATAGAAGTATAGCTTCCAAATCATGTGAGGTACTCGTTCCCCTCTATTCGGCACTGGTTAGGCGTCATCTTGAGTATTGTGTCCAGTTCTGGGCACCACATTTTAAGAAGGATGCAGACAAGCTGGCGGGGATTCAGAGGAGGGCCCTTCCAACTCTAATATTCTATTATTCTATGATTCACCCACCCTACCGCAAAGCTTGATGACATAAGAGCAGGTAAGCCAATGGCAACTGGAGGAGCTGTGACACACTGACTTAATGATTTGTACTTAAGTATAGTAACTCAGGTACAAAATCCACAGGCACCCTATCAATTCTGGCGAGAGAGAAAAATATATGTTCAGATAACCTTTGTTTTATTTGTTGTTGTTTTTAAAAAACAGCAACACATAGAGAGAACTATTCAGAATGGCTGCTGCCTCCATATCTGTTTATATATATGCATGCCCTTCACAGACAAAATGGTGCATTTCTACTTCCTATGAAATATCTATATCTGAGGACAAAACTTCAAATGAGTAGCTGCCCTGTAAGAGCAGATCAACCCTCTAAAGAGAGTCAAAGAAAGACAGGGAGGGAGAGACAGAAGCCAGGGAAGTAGAAAATGCTAGGAAGATAGAACTTGCACTTTTGGATATTGGTAGATGTTTATTTAGTGGCAAATTCATTTTTTAAAAATCCATGTCATTTGTTTCTTCATTGCTAAACAATATAGCTCTCCCTATGTGTTTGCCACTTTACATAAATACAGTAAAATGAAATACAATTGAACTAGATTATTCAAGATGCACCTTGAAACCATTTGTTAAAGAGAAAACAGGGAAAGAAGGGATGTAATGTAGTAAGGGGAACCAAGAGTGAATGTTTCAAGAGAACCTGGAGAATTAAAAAATATCCAGGCATTTTTGTTAAGGTGTAGATGGGGAAACAGAGGGGAGCATGTGGGGAGTCTTTGTCCAATGCTATAAGGGTGCAAATGTAGATCAATTTACCTAGATATCAGCCACATCAAACTTAATGAGACTAACATCTGACTAGATATGTATGGGATTGCACTGTACGTGCCCTACTACAGAAAATTAGCCTCTTCATTCATTGACTTAAAAAGCAATGGTGGCCATCCCAGGTGCCAGGGTGGGACCCCAGAGGCAGGTCTACACTCAGCCATGTTTTTTAAAGTATGGTTTCCTTTAGAAGGCATTGCTTATGACACACACAGAGGAATGTTTTAGGACATTATGGGGATGTTTTTCATCGTAGCTGTGAAGAGTGCTAGTGAGGTTTATGAAGCTCTCTACTAGTCTCCTTTTAACATCTGTCCTTCTGCCCTGTTCCCATTTTATTAGCGAGGTACTTTTAAATCATCAAGCCTCTTAAGTTTAATCTTTCCTTTTCCTTCTTTTATTTTTTTTAAAAAGCGTCCTTCCCAACTTGCATTTTGTCTATGAAGCATAGTCTTTGCAATCAACCGCTCCTTGCATTTGTGGGCTATGGGGGCTTGGAATAGGACTGATTTATGGATCCCTAATGTAATTTATGGCCTTTGCAAAAAAAAAAAAAAAAAAAGGCCTAGTGAGTCATCAAGTGTGCGCACGCAAGCATGCACGCGCCAGTGCTGTTCTGCTTTCAGAAACTGTACATGCTCTACATTTTCGGAAAATCTGACCCAGTGCAGCTGAAATTGTCCCACCTGTAATCAAGACACTAAACATTAAGAAATAATGAGAGCTCTTCATGCCTGGGATAATCTCTCAGGCCACTGACGTGCAGAGTTGGGTGAGACCCACATAACAAAAATCCGACCACATCATTGTATTCCCAGAGGCATTGTTCAATTTTCTCTCACAGCTCTGCAGCTATCTGAGCTGAAGATGGGGGTGGGGTGAAAAAGTCCCATGGAATTACAACTCCAGCATGAAGGAAAAGGTGTTCTGCTTTTATTTTTCTTCATACTGATCTTATATACCAACTGTAGGCAACCTTTTGGGCCATGGACACATTTGACAATTTGATCAACTGTCCTGGGCACCATCACAAAATGGCTGCCATGGGAGGCATGGCGAAGGACAAGTAATCTTCCCAAAAGAAAAGGTGGGGGCTGAGCCCCAAGGTAGTAAACAACTCCTTTGGACCCACAGATTTCAGCACCAACAGAAATCTAGACTTAGGCTAGATCCACACTACTGCTTTGTAGCGATATTGAAGTGCACTGATAACTGTTGGGCACAATCCACATTCCATATGCCACTTTCATAGTGAAGTTCATCAGATGAGCATTTTATTGCATGCTCACTATTGTACACTTACGGATATGAATGTGTCCTTTAAACGATGACGTCCACCTCCCATGCACCTCCTGCTCCTCTCAAAATAGACCCCTTTTAATGCAACTTTAAAAAAAATGGAATGTGCCATGATCTCCTGCTTGTGCGAGAAAAGCTGCATGATTAAAATGGCTCCTGAATGGGCCACATGATCTTTGTTTACTCACTCTTTCCCTTCAGGGCAGAAGAGAGAATAATGAGTGATGAACGTGGGGGTGGAGAAGCAATGGTAAGAAAATGCGATTTCCCCCTGTGTGATGATGCTAAGTGTTATTTCCTGCTTTTTATTCCATAGTCAGAATGATTTGACACAAGGCGCTCCATCAAACCAGCGATTTAATGCACTCTCGCCATGTCTGGTGTGCAGATTTGCAGCATGGTACTCTCATGATGCCGTGCCTGTCTTGCTGACACCCCACCTCTTCCCCAGCCTTTTCCGTCTTTTCCTAGAACACTAAAAGTCTGGATTATTTTCCCGAAGTGCATTTAATGTGCCCTAAGCCTCTGTGTAGTTTTAAAGAAACTGGGGGCTTGAATGGATTGCATCAGGTCCTGGCAGGGAACAGCAAACTCTTCCAGCAGCCAAGCCTCAATATAAAACCCAAACCTTGCATCCCAGGCTTGAAAGCATTTTTGAAAATCATACAATGCCTGAATTCTACTAGGGGTGTGCACGGACCCCCCGGATCAGATCGGGACCGGGATCGGGACCTCCAATTTTGTCCCGGATCGGATCGGACAAAATTGGAGGCCCCCCGGACCGGACCGGGTCTGATCCCGATCCAAAAATCGGAATTTCCTATTTTTGGATTGGCCGCCATTTCCCCCTCCCCCCATAGACTTGCATTGAGGGAAAGAAAGCTTTCCCCCAATGCAAGTCTATGAGGAAAAAGTGGCGGCAGGTGGGTGAGGGGGGGCCTAACTCCCTCCCCCACGGGGCCGCCAGCGGATGGAAGCAGACGGCCCCAGCAGGTAAGCCCCCTCCCCCGCGCTTCTTACCCCCCCCCCCAGGGCCGTCTGCTTCCATCCGCTGGTGCCCACAGGAAGCGAACGGCCCCAGGGGGGTAAGCCTGATGCGCTACCTACGGGCAGGCCGCGAAGCCCGTTCGCAGTAGCGGCCAGCAGCGGATGGGAGTGGACGTCCCCCGAAGGTAAGCGGCTGATAGGAGTGGTATGCCAAAACATTTGGAGGACCACAAGTTGCTCACCACTGAGAGAGAGAGAGAGAGAGATTCTTATGTTTTATGCCTAAAAATACAGTTTCTTTTCAAGCAAATATTACAGGCTTCTGCAGGTGAAATATGTTGGTTGCATGAAAGCTCTTTTCTTTTATTCTGCTCCCATTTGCATTCCTTGTTCACTGATTGCACCATTAATAATAATAATAATAATAACAAATATAATAACAAATTATTATTATTATTATTATTATTATTATTATTATTTTAGAAGTAGTAGCAGTATCTTGAGAGATTCAAAAACAGCTTCAGCTCACCATGATTGAATATCACTCCAGTATTATATGAAAAAAAAATCTCAATATACCAGAGGCTATAAATCACTGTAGCTACCCAGGTTTATCATTCATCTCCAAGTTTACAAAAAAATCAATAGAGTTAGTGTCCACTGTTTAAAAACACCTTTGCGAGATAGTGCAGCATTAAGGATTGAGGGGACAGGATGCTCTTAAAGGCTGCCAGTAAAGTGTTTAACAGTATGGCCAGTAATTTATTAGAAAGAAAGGTGGAGGGGTGTTGGTGGGGTGAAGAGAAGAAACATACTGGAGAACAATGTCAAGAGGAAAAGTAAATGTGCTGGCTTTCTGCATCCTCTGATTGAGCTGTTTTTCTCGACAATAGTTGTTGGTTTTTCCTTGCAACTTTCTTTTGATGCAGTCATGAGCGTTTATGGTTCTGAAATGTTGCAACACCTAGCATATAAAATGAAAAGCATAGTAATCATCATCATACTTTGCATTTCAATATTGTCTTTCATCCTATGGCTGGATAGAATGGTTTCCTCCCCCAGAAATAAAATAAAATAATTAAAAATCCTAAGTCTAAATAGGTTAAAATGCTTGCATAAAAAGATTTCCCAAGAGAGTACAGTTGCTGTAACATTTCCTTGTTTGTTCGTTCGTTTAAAATACATTTTACAACTTGCTCTTTTAAAGTATTTTTATGCACTTAAGTCATTCTTGTGTTCATGTTAGAAAGGAATTACTGGCAGTCCAGGTATTACAAAGTGCAGCCATCAGCAATTTGTCTGGCTTCTGCACTGCACCGTGGAAGGCCCTTCTTCTCATTCTGCTGATAACCCTCACAATGAGAAATGAGGTTTGAGGTCAGATTGAGTGGCAACAATATACTTCTTAGCTCCAGCAATACAAACATTAGCCATTGCTGCTCTATACTAATCATTTAGACTTAGGTAGGGAGCAAATCCGCATCCAGGGGGAAAACTGTTTTGGGGGGCCAAATCTGGAAATTTAGCCCCCCAAAAGGGTGACCAGATGGCCCTGGGGCGATCCGGGCCAACCGGGGAGCGGCGGGGGCAAACCGGGGTGGCGGGGGGTCACGCGGCAGTGGTGGGAGGCGGGCATGCGGCGTGGCGCAGGGGCGGGCGGCGGGGGCGGGGGGCAGCGCGAGGGGGGGTGGCGTGGCGCGGGGTGGGCGGCGCGAGGCATGCAGGCAGGGCGGGGCAGCGCGGGCGCGCGGTGGGGGGGTTGTTTTGAGTGGGTGGGGTGGCGGGGGGGATCCGGGATTTTCGTTCTCAAAATCTGGTCACCCTAACTTAGGAAAAGAAGCTTCTTCTGAGATTTTCTTCCTTGGCTATAGGCATAAACTCACCCTGGTAATTAATCCAGAATGGCATAATCTGAAAGAGCTATGATCACTAGGGATGTGGGGCAAAGAGTCTTCAGGTTCAAAGACTAGATTACATGCTAAGCCACGGTGGTGAAGCATTTTGAGCTAAACATTATGGCTTAGCATGTTGTGTGAACACAATTTGGGCTAACCATGAGGGCGTAGTGTGTCATGTGCAAGGCATTTACCTAACAATGGTTGCTGTATAACCATGTTCTAACTAGGGATGTGCACTGCCGAAATTATCATATCATTATCGGAAATTCTGATATAAAAAAAATTCGGGTCCGATCATATTGGAGGGTACCCAGATTTGATTGGATCCAATATCTGATAAATATTGGAAGTTCCGATCCGATTTCGGTGTTTTTCCCATAGGTTTGCATTGGGGGAAAGAAAGCTTTCCCCCATGCAAGCCTATGGGGAAAAACACTGGGCCAGCACTCCCTCCCTCCCCCCACTCACGCTCCTTGCCGCCACCGGTCCATCCTACTGCTAAACAGGCTTTCTGGCCTGTTCCTCAGTAGAGAGATGCGCCAAGTGATGATGTCATCACTCAGTGCATCTCTCTACTGAGGAACAGGCCGGAAAGCCTTTTTAGCAGTAGGATGGACCGCCGGCGGTGGCAGGTAAGGACTGTGAGTGGGGGGAGGGAGCATGAGTGGGGGGAGGGAGGGAGTGCCAGCCCAGTGTTTTTCCCCATAGGCTTGCATTGGGGGAAAGCTTTCTTTCCCCCAATGCAAGCCTATGGGGAAAACACCAGAAATGGTGGTCTGATAATCCAATATGTCTGATAGTTAACGGACATATGGATATCGGATCAAATCAGATAGGGCCTCCTTAGGAATGTATCATTATCGTTAATCGGATGTCCAATAACGACCTTATCGGTTTGTTATCAGACATCGAAACGATACGATACACATCCGTAGTTCTAACCATCTTCACTAACCACAGGCTGTGGTTCCTTGGTTATGTGCAACAGAACTACATGTGGTTAGTGGTAACAACAGTGAGTCGTGGTTAGCATAACCACATTCTCCCAAAGTGTTGTCTGAACAGGGCCACTCTGTCATATGAACCATTCCTAAACGTAGTGACTGCATAGCAATGGTAAATCCACTCACTGTTTGCTGCAAAAGGGTTAGCAGCCTAACCATAGTTTAGCATGTCATCTGAACAGGCCCAAAGAGTGGCTAAGAGCGCAATCCTATGCACGTTTAGTCAAAGAAAATGCCTACAATTTTCAGCATGCTTCAGCTAGCCATTCTGGCTGGGAAATGCTGGGAGTTGTAGGACATTTTCCTGTCTAAACATGTATAGGATTGACCCTTAAATTATGCAAATACCATGCCACCCTGAACAAGAGGCTTGATGCTGCCCTCCCCATATTTATCTACCTCTGGTGAATTATGTCCAGCTACTACTTAAGAATGGCAGTATGAAGTAGTACTAAACCATATCTGCTAGATAGATTATATAAAATCTCAAAGATGGTTGTTTCGTTAGTTAAGAAGAATAAGAACTTAATCTTTATTTTTCTTAAGAATATGTTAGCCACTATTTCTATATGCTTTTAACAATCATAATTTGATATTGGTGTGTCTTTCCTCTTTCCACATTGCAAAATTGTGTTATTCTCTAGTAATGTTTAAGCAATATATATATATTTGTGGTGCCACTTTGTTATCTGGCCTGAAGGTTGGTTCAGGGACCACAACAGATGCATTAATTCTTGAAGCCCAGAACACTCAACTGGGATTTATAAATCTATTGCTTTGTGGGGTCTATCCATAAAGCTACTATTTTCTCTCTTGGTCAGGTGAGTCACAGACACACCAGGTAAGGAAAACAAGCAGTGATTGTTTTGTGTAGGAATGAAGGGCATAAGTGGTTTTTTGTTGCTTTCCTTCTCATTTTAATGTTACATTGTGGACTCTGATCTTGGGAGGAGGACTATTTGTATGGTAAGTCGGCCCTGCTGTATTAGGGGAGCCTCCTACTGAATGGGGCCCTGCACTTCTGCCCCCGCACCACTGAAAGGATGTCTCAAGTTTTGATTGGGGGCAGGAGGGGCACTTTAGCTATCAGAAGTTTCAGGTGACATGGTGAACATTTATTACTTTTCCACCCGTTTGCCAAAGAACTCAAGGAAGCAGAGAAGGCTCTGTCCTCTCCCAACAATCCTGTGAAGTAAGTTAGGCTAAGGCTGCCTCTACACGAGAGGTTTAAAGCTGTTTCAAGTCTCATTAAAAATTTTACCTCTACATGAGCGAAGCGCAAATCGGGAGTTAAGGCGCTTTATCTATCCGATTATGCGCATTATCAAATGCGCATTAAATAGCGAGTTTTATTTTGCTGCGGCTGTTAAAGCGCATTTTGACTATGTGAACAAGCGATTCTCCGCATGAATTACTTCTAAAGCGCATTTCAAACAACCGGTAAGGCCACCAGTTGTGCGCTCAATTACCTCCTGCGTACAGTCATTTAACATACAGCACTTCCGAGAAGATGCGCATAATCGGAGAACCAGGCGTCAAACCAAATTCTTGTAGAGGGGGTCTAAGGTAGCAAATGTTTTGGCTGAATGGAGACTTGAACCTGGGTCTCTGCAGCTTACAGTCCAACTCACTAACCACTACACTGCACTGCTTCCTCCTTCATCTCGCTGAATATGATGCTTAAGGTATCTGCACTTTCTCACATTCATCCCCTTGTTACCCTTTCCTCTCTTCTTTCCCCTCCGTTCCCCCCTCCCCAAGTAAGCCTTATTGGGTTCAATGGGACATACTCCTAGATAAGTGTGCATTGGACTAGCGGATATTCCAGCTTTCTCTCCCGCTTCCTCTTACACACACATTGCCATCCATTCCATAAATACTGTATTGTTCCTTGTAAAAGAGATCCTTTCCAATCGAAACCTGGAGTTTCACACACCTGTCCTCACCTAAGGCGAGCCAAAGATCTCGCAAAAGAAGAATGCGGAAAGTTTTCAACCAAGGGGAATTGATGCTCATGTCAAAATCCTTGAAGGTTACTTAAAGAGGAGAGGATGACACTCTGAACATACAAAAGATTGTTGTTCATGTGTGCCAGGGGCAAAGCTTGGCGAAAATTTAGCCTTGATCCTCTTTGCTTGTTTGTATCAATTTCATCCTATTGAAAGCTCAGAGCAAGGATTTATCCTCATACGGGCGTCAGATGGTGGGGGAGAGGAGAGATTAGCCCTCACCGTGGTCAACCTGCCCGAGAAGTCACCTAAAACCTTCATAGCATTTCACCCAATGCTTTAGGGATTATCAGTGCAATCCTATACATGTCTACTCAGAAGTAAGACCCACTGAGCTCAATGAGACCTATTCCCAGGGAGTATACGATTGCAGTCTAAGAATATCGTAAGAGTTTTGCTCGATCAGACTGTGATGGCAATCCTAGGCACACTTGGTAATTAAACACATTCAACTCGGTGAGACTTAGGTCAGAGTAATTATCAACAGGAAGTTCACAACCTTGTTTCGCACAGGGGCCAGCCAGATGAATCCTGGAAGCTTGCAAGCAAGGGCTTCCCCATTGTTTGCCCCATGCCCCCCTCCTCGAGCTGTTACACTGCTTCCAAACCATAAGTTCGGTGGATGTGCGCAAGTTTACAAGACTCCCTACGGGTTTTGATCTGAAATCAATTCCTCAGGGGACAAACTACTCATTGTGAGAAAACGTTATGGAAGTTGTTTACTTCTGCTGTTAACATTAAGATTAAGCAGCCCTCCCCAGCCTGGTGCCTTACTGGCTAGGCTAGCTGGGGATGATGGGAGTCGTAGCACCAATACAACTGGAGGGCACCAGGTTGGGGGTGGCTGAGCTAGAGTCTAGGAGGAGTTGGGACCTCCTGGTCCTGCTTTCAGTCAAAGTGCTTCAGCTCTATTGAACACGATGGGACTTAGTTCTGAGTAGACATGTACAGGATTGCAGTGTAAAAAAATAAAAATGATGGCTAGGTGAAGTGGGATTCCTAACAAGAATGCAATTCTATGTGTGTCTACTCACACCTAACACCTATTGAGTTCAATGGAGTTTACTCCCTGGTAAGTGTGTATAGGATTGCAGTCTAGCTGGAATAGAATTTGGGAGTAGCGATTCATCCAGGTCAGTTTCATCCTGAGTAAAAGAGTAAGCTGTTCTGGCCCTAAAAGCCACACAAGGTTCAAATTTCCTGCTCCAGAACTGGCTTCCTCTGTCAGTCTGTGACCTCAGGCGCGCCCCCAGAATGGACCGACGATTACGCGGAAGTCATTTTTTGTTTAGTTTTGTTTAATAGGAAATGGATTGTCCAGATGTAACTGTAAGTGGCTCACCCAAGGCCACTCTTGGAACCTGGGATTTTGATGGATGATACGGTGGACAATATGAAGGAAAACACGACCAATAAGCCAACAAAATATTCTGCCACATCAACAGAAATTCCGCCCTTCAGCTGATTTGAATTCACTTTGGCTGCAATCCCGCTCTCATTAAAGCTAATGGCGATCCCACTGAATTTAATGGATCAGGATTTCGCCCTCAGGTCAGACTACTTACTTAGACCATCACTTGTGACTGGGCAGTTTTGTCATTTTGCTGCATAAGGAACCACTCACACCGGTGTCTATGTATGGAGAGAATTCAGGTGGAAGGATCTAGGCATCGAAATGATGCAGGACAATTTACTGAGTCATCTCTAGACACTGCAGACTGTAATGTCACAAATAAATTGCGTGCATGTGTGTCTGTGTGGAGGAAGTCGGGGGAGTGTCGTCCGGTTTTTTTACACACGTTTTATGTGGCGTTCTGCCCAAAGGTAAAGTTTATGTGAAACGTTTTACTTGATGTTAACATTCACATCAACACTTTCTAGATTTGTGCATGGGTTGTCACAACTATGAACATTCTCTCCCCCGCCCTTTACGAGACCAAGTGAGACGCAGAGCTATCTTCACTTTGAAAATTACATTGAAAATGTGCCTTTATCGCTTTTTAAATATAAAGCTTTTCAAGAGGGAGAGCGAGTTTTATTTTTACTTTTATTGTTGAATACAGATATAATTTAATCAAGTCACTCCGACCAGCTAATTCACCTGGGTCTATCTTACCACCCAACTCCCATAACTATTATCTTTCCGTGAATAAAACGTCTCGCTCTCTCTCCTCAGATATGTCTGGAAGCCTTCTTTGATAACAGTAAGACTGTACATTTATATGGGGTCTGATCCAGATTTAGGTATTACTTAAACTAGACCCTTTGCAATCAATGGGACTTAAACTAGACATGGCTAACTTAAGTACCATTATTCCAATGGGTCTACTCTAAGTATGACTAAATCTGGATCCAACCCATAATGTTTTGAATGTTCTACAAACTTCATATATGTTATTTTTCAGTAAATCCCCCAAAGGAGTCCGTGGATGAGATGAGATTTGAACCGAGGACATTCCAGCTCAGATTTTTGGCCACTACATTACAGCAACTCTCAACAGTAACTAGACAAGAAGGAAGGTATGAGGAGACTCATCCTGGAATACAATTGGCCAGGTTTCACTGACTCCAAAGGAGTTGATGACTTTAACCCTGCTAAGCATCTCTTCCAAAAGGAATATCAAGGGTATAATGCATTTCCACAACAACAACAACAACAACAACAACAACATCCCCCCTCCACCCTCTTTCTGAGCTTCTAGCTTAAAAGTAAATGTCTGCAATGGCCTTTGGCTAATGCAATAAAATGGTTTACTGACTGACTGGGGGGTGGGGGTGAGGGAAGGTGAACACAAATTTAAGCAAATCCCCACCCCATTCTTTCTTCTTCTGCTGCTGCTGCTGCTGGGGGGGGGGGGGTAGAGTCAATTATGGGAAATGTCTGCATTGATAGAGGTTTAAGCTGCACTCCTAAGGCAGATGCTTTTAGGGAAGTCCCATTGAATTCAGCTGGACTTACCTCTGAGTGAATTAATTTAAGAGTATATTGTATGGCTGCAGTCCCATGCAAGCTTACATGAAAATGAACCCCACTGAATGCTGTGAAATTTAATTCTGAATAACTATATCCATGTTATGAGAGTGCACAATTCCCAGGCCACTCTAATATGAGATCTTTAGCATAGCACTTGGTGATTTATGAGTACTTAGAATAACACCCTCCTTCCTATGTGTTTTTCTTCATGGCTGTTAAAATGAATATAGATTTTACTGGATGCCTGCAAGATGACGTTTAAGATTCAAGAATTTAATTATGTAGTTTTGGAGAGGGGTGTTTAAGAGGAAGAGAGGTAGGACAATACATTTAGAGAAGAATACTGTGATAAACTGGAACAAGTTCAGCAAAGGGGCAGCAGAGTTATTAAGAGAATTAAGTCCTATAAGGAAAGATGGAAAGAACTGGGTATGTTCATCCTTGAGAAGAGAAGACTGAAGGGGTGGGGAGGGATGATAGCACTTTTCAAGTACCTAAAGTGTTGTCATACAGAAGTGTGCCGCAACCTTGTCTTATCATCCAAGGTTGTAGGACACAAACTAACATGCTCGAGTTATAGGAAGGTGGGTTTTGGTCGAACATCAGAAAAAATGTCCTAGCTGTCAGAGTAATCAGACAATGGAAGGCTCTCCTTTTCTGGAGCTATTCAAGCAGAGGCTGGGCAGCCATCTGTCAGGTATGCTTAAACTAGGTTCCAGCATTGAGCAGGAGGTTGGACCAGATGGCCTAAATGGCCTCTTCCAACTCTATGATTCTATGAATGCACTAAAACAAGCATACTATCATGAGAGAATGGCTTTTCTGAGCATGTGCAGAGTATCTTCTGCTCCTCAATTGCAAAATTCGAGGAAGTGCACATTTCAAAGGAAAACTGGCACACACCCCTTGCGAAATTAAAGTTCAAGTTAAAATACGAACCGAACGCATTTCTTCCCCATCTCTCCTTCTGAGTAGACATGTGTAGGACCGAACTGTAAAATAAATACAAAAAATCTTAGTGATCGACGCCCGATAGGTAGCAGTTATGAGGACCATCCATATATAGTCTATCAACTGCAGCCCCTTCCTCGCCTCCGACAGGCTGGCGGCATTCCCAGGCCGGCCTTTGAAAAGGAGGCATTCGAGAGGCCCGAGACGGCGCTGACGTCATCGATCTAATTGTAATCTGAACTGCAGATGACAGATTGACACCCCGGTGCCTCCCCGCCCCTCCGCCCGCCCCTTCCCCGCGTCCAAACTGTCTGCCTGTCGCTTCCCCGGCATCTGTAACTTTTTACGGCTCCTACTTTGAATCTGGTTGCTTTGTATATCCCGATTGCTCCAGAAGCAAAGTTTTAAAAGCCAATGTGTATTTCATTGACTGGAGACCATAAAGCAGATTTATGGCAGGCTGATGTCAGATTGATCTTTCAAAAACAATAAAAACACACCAAACAAACAAAAACAAACCCCCAAAAGAGGAAACAGCGAGGTTAACTAAAATGCATGACAGTAATTCCGTTCAAAACTGTTAGCTTAAATATAAACTCCTGTAAATCCATGTAAACAGCAGGGGTATTTTTCTGCCCCCTCTCCTCTTTCTCCTCCTCCTCCGCCAAGTCCCCCTACTAGCTCCATAATTCAGATTTTAGGAATGTGGGCGGGCGCCTTGAGAACGGGTGTTGCTGGAATGGGTCCCATCTATTGTTCAATCTAACAAGAATGGAACCGTCCTACTCAAGCAGATATGGGACCAGGGAGAGGGGAGATTTGCTTTTGCTTTCCCTTACTCGTAGGAAGAGGCCAGAGGAGACAACATCGATTTGCATAATTAATTTAAACTAAAAAATCATGCGGAAATAAATGGATTAAACACACACATTCATGTTTGAAGCGCACACTACAGGCTGTTAACTTTCTGAAAATGTCTTTTCCATTCAGTGGGTTATATCCAATATTAGTCTAACGTCAGTCCCTATCATTTCAATGGGTCTACTCACACTTGGATACAACCCTTTGAGGTTTTGATTGAAAGCCTTTGGCTAATTGGCTTAGGCTACGATCCTGTATTCAGTTTCCTGGGATTAAGTCCCAGTGAACTGAATGGAACTTCTGAATAGGCATATTACATGCACGTGATTACACTGTTAACTCCTTTACAGTGCAATCCTATGCATGTCTACTTAGAAGTAAGTACTATTGAGTTAAATGGAAAGTGTGTATGGGACTGCAGCCTTAGCCTCAACCCATGCAGAAACTAAGGCCAGATCTACACCTTGGTCGGATCATTATGAATGTGGAGTAAAAAGCAGGAAATACACTATGAAAGTGGTATGTGGAATGTGGATTGTGCTCCAACAGTTATCAATGCACTTCAATTCCATTATAAAACAGTCGTGTAGATCTAGCCTTAGTAAAACTAAGGAAACACCATTTGCTTTCCCATGTAGTCTTTCCTTGTTGCCCTGGTTTCCATCTTTCTTCCCTCCCCATCCCCAGGGCAGACACCTGCCCTGTTGTTTATGTTACTCTATAAAGCGCCATGCACAGGCATGGTGCAATATAAAACAGCACTATACTAGACTAAAACAAAACATGACTGATTTTCAAAGAATAAGATCATGCAGCCCTATGTCTAACCCACTGGTAGATGAAACAAGAGGCTCACGTGATCAAGAATTCATAGGTATGTGTCCATCTGCAACATCAGGGAAGGGCTTGCCTGTTTGAAATGGTCATCACCAGCAATAGAACTGTTATTCATTTCTTTATTTTATTATTCCCCCTGTGACAAACTAGTACATTTGCACCACCAACCCTGTGAGAAAGGACAGGCTACAAGACACCCTTTTGTCTCTATTCCTCAGGATATATTCCCCAGGATATATTCCCCTATATTCCATCACCACCACCTCATGTGTGTTTTTAGCATCCTTTCTCTTGTGCACTGAGAAGACAGGCATATGGCTTTTATAAGTAGGGAAGAAGAGGGGCCCTTTTCAGTGCAAATTCCTTGACAGCCAAGTTAGTGTGTTTGCCAAGCATTACAGCGCATGGGTAGGTCAATCTCCAGGCTAGGGAAGAGAATCAAATCAATTCCAGTTTCAAATCCAATATATTTATTAAAGAGCCAAGCAGAGAGAGGTTCAGAAACAGCCAATTGCTTGACAAATAAGATGAAACATTAATCTTGCTCACTATCAGAATTCTCAGAGTAATTCACCAAAGCAGCTAACTGGGAACATAGGAAGCTGCCTTCTACTGAGTCAGATCATGGGTCCATCTATACCAGTATTGGCAGCAGCTCTTTGGGGGTTTCAGGCAGGAATCTTTCCAGCCATACCTGGTATCTTATGCATGCAAAACATGTTCTGTATCACACTGAGCTATGGTCCCTCAGGGGGTGCCCTCTAGACCTTAAGAGTGGAATAGTTTTGCCTTGACCCTTTGCCAAAGAGAAAGAAAAGATTTCACAATACCAGCATTTCTGTGGGGGGTTGTGCAGCTTCCAGAAAGGGAAATTCAAATTGACCAAGCAGTAGCCTGGGAGAACCTGGTCAAGCATCCTCTAGATGATCTCTACAGTACCTCCTTAACATAAGCTGAGTTAGTCCAGAAGGCTTATAAAAATACAGAGAGCCTGACTATATTCTTTGTTGAAAGATCTTTCCAGGAAGGGGGAGAGCTTGGTTTGTCAGACAGACAGACAGACAGACAGACAGACACACACACACACACACACACACACACACACACACACGTTTTTATCCTCACAAGGTAGGTTGTGTGGTAGGTTTTCTATCATCTCACATCATCTCAAACACAATGGGTTTCAGTGGAGACAGTTTATATATTCAACTGAATTATAGAGTCATGAAATATCAGGTGACAGATGTGCATATGCAAACCACCCCTAAGTATGGTGTAACAACTTATTGACTCAAAAGGCTCCTGAAAACACAGAAAAGAGTGACAGGCTGGATGATCACATGATGATTCCCTGTGTGTCACATTCTTGAAGGGATGTGTACAAAACTTGCTTCAGCTATACATGGTCATCTCTTGACATGAAGAAATTATAAATTGCACATGTGTGAATGAGCCTTCACAGATATAACACCACACAGAACTTTCAAATCACCTCAAAAGCAATATTTTTAATAGATTAAGTTCACATATTATTATTATTAGTATTATTAGTATTATTAGTATTATTAGTATTAGTGTTAGTGTTAGTGTTAGTGTTATTATTATTACCACTACTACTACATTTATTTCCCAGCTTTTTTCCCAGGTGGCTTACATGGTTCTTCTCGTCATTTTATCCTCACAGCAACTCTCTGAGACAGGTTAGGCAGAGAATCAGTGACTGGCTCAAAATCACCCAGTAAGCTTCATGGTCAAATGGGGATAGAATTCTGGTCTTCCCAGTCTCAGTCCAACACTCTAACCACTTTACCACACCGGCTCTCTAGTTGCCAGTTATCAGGTGTAAATGTGTTCAACTAAGGCAGCCTTCCCCAACCTGGTGCCCCTTCCAGATGTTTTGGACATCAAATTCCATCCACCCCAGCCAAAACAGCCAATGGTCAGGTATATTGGGAATTGTAATCCAAAACATCTGGAGGGCACTAGGCTGGGGAAGGCTGAGTTAGGTACATCACGATTGGACAGTACATCACCAAATGTTTTGGACCTCAACTCTCAGCATTTTTGACCATTGGCTATGTTGGCAGGGGCTTCTGGTAGTTGAAATCCAAAACATCTGGAGAGCTACCTTCTGTCTGCCCTGATACATCATGTGTGAACCCGTGTTTAATTAGATGAAAGTCCAGTTGGTTTCAGTGGGGCTTACTTTTACCTAGGTGTGCTTGTGTACTACCTTGAGGTCAGGAGTTCTCAGGTCAGAATACAACCAGCTAAGTGGAGGTGTCTGAATTGCATCATCACAACAAATAAATTATTAGGATCTTCTACTTCTTAAGACACATCCATATCACCCACTTCTACTCTGTATTGATTAATTTGGTCTTACAATGCCCACTTAGTCACATAATCAACCCTCACTTTCTCCATAGTAACCATACCTTGAAAGAATGATGGGTACTCATATTTTTACCCAGTGATGCTGTCAGAGCAGGACTGGGGCAGAAGTCCAGGGCTCCACACAGCACAATGAGCAGGTAGACACCCACCCACCCCAACACAGCCCTGGTTTGCCACATTTTGATGTACATTCTAAAAGGGAAGGGACTTTACTTAACTGCACAACTGCTTTTACCACACTCTAACCCTCTGACTGTGAATATGAACACCTAGTTAAAAGCTGTTTTGCTATTTATTTAATTCTGTTTATACATGGCATTTTATAAATTAGACAAAAGAGAGGTCCCTGCCTGGAGGAGTTTGCAATTTAAACTTAGACAGGAGCGAGGGAGAGACCAAAGAGGTGGAGGAGTGAAAGGCAACTGTCTCAATTTAGGTCTGGTTAGCGTACCTTAAGTACCCCCTGTCTCCCCATAATGAACAGGACCCCCAAAGTAGTTTAGAACTAACCTTTCAGAAAACATTTTGATCGTAGAACCCATTATTCCGGGTCACTGAGATGAGCAGGCTGTCTCAGCAGCTAATGGACTGGCTAAGCCTCCTTCAGCATGAGTCTCTCCTTTTCTTCTTTCCTGTAAGTGACACAAGCAGATCAGGCGAGACACCGTGGCATCATCCCTTTGCCTGGCGACAACTGTGATGTCACGCACCCAAACTGAGACATGCCAGCTGCGGTCTCCGGGAAGCTGTGTATTTCAGTCAAGCAATTCGACTGGCCAAAAGCTAAAAAGTAAGGACAACTTTGCTGGCTGCGGGAAGCAGGGGAAAGAATAGCGTTGGCCAACAGGTTTTTGTTCGCCCTCCCCCGTAGGACTCATATTCTTTTCACAACTGCCTGACAGCCACAAATTTACCAAGCGAAGGTTCTCCCCATTACTCTTTCTCCATCTGAGGAAAAAGTTGACCTGCTAAATAGTGACCTCTTTTGGGGGTGGGGGGGAGAGAAAATACTGGGACGCTAGGGGTGGGGTGGGGGTGGGATGTTGTTGTCATTGTCATTGTTGTCTCTCTTTTCTTGCTCGTGGCGGTTTTTCTAGATGGACATGACGGGCTTTGCCAAGTCATGCTGTCTTTTACTGTTTCAGGAATTTCCTGACCATTGAGCATGTTTTACGTATGACTGCTTTCTGGATGTTGGTGTGGATGTATTTTGGTAGGCCCAGTTTCTGAAGGGTTTTTTAATATGTGATGCCTGAAGGTGATTGATGTGACTAACAGAATAATTGTGACCTTTTCCTGTTGCCATAGTTCTTTAACTTCTTTAGCCAGTGGTGTATATTTTTCTATTATTATTATTATTATTATTATTATTATTATTATTATTATTTTACCATCCCATATACTATACTATACTATATTATATTATATCGGAGGTGTGAGGCAATTGTAGCTATCCACCAACAGCAAGCTAACTTCCCTTAGCAAGAACTGTCCATTTCTAAATCACTTGTAATCCAGCAGGGCGGACTTAGCTTTTCATAGAACAATTTGGAGAATACTATTCAAACTCTAGACCAGGGTTTTAAATTTATAGGCTGGTTTTGTAAGACTGTATTTTTTTAATACAGCCCTGCATGTATTATTCCTTTTAATCCTTGACCGTTTGTCACCGTGCTGGGTTTTATTGAAACGGTCTCTTTCTAACCACGTGTATGTCGCATTATTTATAACCCACGTGCTCGTGTGTCATAAAACTCTTACATTCACTGCTTGCTGAAGGGTAGGATCCAGCAAAACCTGAGCACTTTCTCCTCGATTTCAATGGGAAAGGAATGAATGGGCACTCTTTCCATCCTATCCACCCTTGGGGCCTTAAGGTCCCTTAAAGACTCCTTTTGTTTCCCCAAGTTCTTAAGGATTTGTTTTGAAGGCATTTTATAGGAAGAAAAGCAAAGGGGAACCAACCCTCTTCTGGTCATGGAATCCTCTGTGTGTGTGTGTGCGTGCGCTCATTTGCTCACACATACCCAGCCCCATAAACAAAAAGAAAAGGGGGGAGGGAGAAAGAAGGGCTACAGTATCAAAGGGCATATGTATCTGAGGGGGAAAATGTGTTGCATCTTAAACTGCTAGAAGGCAGGCGGTGGGGATATACATAACACTTTAATCAGTCTGAAATTTGCCCCAATACTCTTTCCTGTACAACAGAAGCCACTCAAGAATATAAAGAGCAAGATACTTGAAGAACATAAGAGCCCCCACTGGATCAGACCGAAGGCCTATCTAATCCAGCCTTCCATTCCCAGAGTGGCCAACAGATGCCTGCATTGGGAAGTCCACAAGCAGGACAAGAGGGCTACATCACACCCCTCCTTGTGTTCTCCAGCAACTTCTGTTCAGAAACATACTGCCTTCCATATACTGGAGGCAATATATAGCCACCAGGACTAGTAGTCACTGATAGCCTTCTCCTCTATGAATTTCTCTAATCCCCTTTTAAAGCTGCTCAAATTGGTGGCCATCACTGCATCTGATGATAGAGTAGGGTGACCATACAGAAAGGAGGACAAAGCTCCTGTATCTTTCACAGTTGTATAGAAAAGGGAATTTCAGCAGGTGTCATTTGTATGCCTGTATGCCTGTATACCTGCTGAAATTCCGTCTTCATCACAACAGTTAAAGCTGCAGGAGCCCTGCCCTCTTTTGTATCTGGTCACTCTAGTACAGCTCCTGCAGCTTTAACTGTTGTGATGAAGAGGGAATTTCAGCAGCTACTGCATGCATACAAACGACACCTGCTGAAATTCCCTTTTCTATACATCTGTTAAAGTTACAGGAGCCCTGTCCTCCTTTTCATATGGTCACCTTAGTGTCATCTGAACAGGGTCTAAGTAAGATAAGCTGAGTTAGTTCATGGCTGATAGGAAATTCAAGCAGAAGTCTTCCTGGTGGGCTTACAGTTCTCACAACAGCAACAAACAGGCTGTCTATTGTGAGACTGCAGGAGGCAGAACTCTCTAAGAAGCCCCCCAAGAACTTAGATATTCATTAAGGCAATTCAGTACCATGTTCTTCCATATAATGGGATAGAATATGCATCCTAAAACACAGGCCACATTCCATCAGCAATTGTTCTCCCAAAAGAAATTGTGGATCTTGTATATCCTCTCTGTGTTTCAATTTTCAAGTTCTGTTGTTGGTCTCTTGCAGCAAAAAAAAAAAAAGAAGAATGAGGAGTCTTGTGACACCTTAAAAACTAATCCATTTTTTCTTGCCTAAGCTTTCATGGACACTGTCTAATGAAGTGGACAGTGTCCACAAAAGCTGAGGCCAGCTGTGTTTAGTCTTCAAGGTGCCAGAAACCTCTTCTGTATTCCATGTTGTTGGACCTCACAACCTTCTAGAAGGGAACAAAGATTCTTCCCACCTCACTAAATTGCACTTTGGTAAATTTAGTGAGTTGGGAGGAATCTGAATACCGAACAGAACACATGTGATTTATTGATTTATTTAATGATCAATTGATGAGGAGCACATATGTCTGTGGCTACCAACTCACTCATTCCACACAAGGAGTGATTATTTGTGTTTTATCAACAAGTTATAGTGCCATCCTGTGCATGTCTATTCAGAACTTCCTCCCACTGCATTCAGTGGGATTCGTTCCCACATAAGAGTGTACCAGACTACAGCGTACTATATGTGCATGCCAAAGACACACAGGTGCCTTTGGTGCAAAAATGTTGGTTGTTCTGTTAACATTATGCATGTAGCAATAGAAAGAATATCAGGCTGCAAAACAAATGCAGAACGTATTCTTCCTTCTTCCTTCCATCCCTGCCTTTAAGAGCTTGCTGGGTCATGCTCCTCCACCCTACTGACATCTGAACTGGGCCCCCTCCACAAGGATGCGCTTTTGCGCCCGGTTCGGGGATTATGCGCATTATCGCGGAGGCGCATTTACGCCTAATCCCTCTGCACGGGAGGCGGCGAGAGGCGGCGAAGCGCATTAATTGATGTCCAAAAAGCGCTTTAGAAGACGTTAATGCGCATAATCGCTTGTTCACATGGCGAAAATGCGCTTTAACGGCCGGAGAAAAATAAAAGTCGCTATTTAACGCGCATTCGAAAATGCGCATTATCGGGGAGATAACGCGCCTGTACGCCCGTTTTGCGCTCCGCTGGTGTGGAGGTAAAAATTATAATGAGCCTTCAAGGCTCATTAAACGTCTCGTGTGGAGGAGGCCCTGGTGTCCTCGTCCGCTGGGAAAACATGCAGCCTTGGGTGTTCCCATTTCCCACCGTCTTTTCTCCCTCTGGTAGACATTCTGTCCTGGAAAGAAGAAGGAAGGTGCGTTTCCCCACCAGGACTGTAGCCAGGAGTGGAGGGGGGGGAGGGGACCTGCCCTACTAAATTTTCTTTGCCCCTCCCTAAACAGTTTGCAATTTTGTCTTTGAAAGGCCTGCAAACCAGATGAACTGCCCCCAGTGAAAACAAGAAGCTGTCAGATGGACTGAGCAGTGCTGGCTGGCACTGGAGAGCAAACCATTTGTTATAGTGAAGGAAGCAGAGCTGCTTCGCCAAGTAGAGTCAACCCCAAGCCAAGCCTCAAGGGGACTCAGTGGTCGCTTGGCTCAGAAGCCGGCTTGCATTTTACGAGGAAAACCGCCGCCTCCTTCTGCTATTCGGAGAAGTCTGAATGTTCCAGCAAATTCCCTGGCCTGGTGGGAGTGGGGAGGGACACGCACACAGGCACACAAAGCTACTGAGATTTGGGGCTGGGGACAAAGGGGGCATCGTTTCTCTCCTCCATGGACAGATAACTGGAAGTGGATCTCTTCTTCCAAATGCGGGACTCTTAACGTTCAAAAAATTGTCTCCATCCATGCATTGTATATTTCATATCTGATCATCATTGAAATGTCTTAAGTTAACCCTTTTGGTCAGGCTTGTCCGCTCCATTAGCCCCCATTATCTTTCTCTTTCCACAGACTGACCCGGTTTGACAGAATCGCCTCTCCATAGATTTTTCAAGAGGGGTAGCCGTGTTAGGCTGTTGCAGCCAAAACAACAAAGAATCTTATGGTGGCATATTAAATACTGAGGGGCAATCCTCCAGATGTGTTGGACTGCAAGTCCCAGCATGCTGGCTGGGAATTATGAGAGGTGCAGTCTAACGCATCTGGAGGGCACCAGTTTGGGGAAGGCTAATCTACAGAGAGAGAGAGAGAGAGAGAGAGAGAGTTAGAGTTCTCTCTTCTGGATCATACAGTGCTCCTGAACAATGCACCAGAGGTACATTTTCCTGGATTTTCTTCGAAGTTGTGGATGAAAACAGTAGCAACTGACCACCACTCGGGACTGTGAGAATCAGTCACTTAAAGACTCTCTCTAAGTGCCTAAACATAACACCCTCTCCTGAAGATTAGTTATCTCCTAACTACCTTTTCCAGGGCGATTCTACGTATCCCTACTCAGAAGGAAGTGATACCGATTACAATTGGCAGGTGTGAATTGAAAGCTGTCATTCCCAACAGATGGGGGAAGATCTTGGTTTGACCTTAGCTGGTGCAAGTAAGGCAGAAGGTAGCTCTGGATCTACTGGTAGATTTCTGGGAGGTATGCAGTAGATTAGCAAGAATTGGTTAACAATGTCAGCAACAAAGCTATCCACACACACAGCACCACCATCTCAACCTTATAGGTTGCTGAAATGAAAGCTTTGGATAACCAGAAGTGGATTTTTGCATGGAAGGAGTGTGAGCTCAGATGCATGTCTGATACTCAAAACAAGTTCCTGGCCTCAGAATTCTTTCAGTCTAAGTACGTGTCTTTTACAGTAGCCTCTGGTTGGTGGACGGACACACACACACGTTAGATCCTGGAAGCCTGTGTGCCCACTTTTGAAGTTGGGAAGAGAGGAGTGTTAGCCCTGACCAATTCACTTGGAGCAGATTAGAATTCAGTCTGGCTGGGTCAACTATCTTCACTTCCTAGAACCCTGAGGTTCACCAGGTGAAAGGTAGGGATTGGGGGATGGAACACAAAAGACATTCACAGAGAATGAAGGAACAGGGTGCTTTCGAGCATGTTTTCACCCCAACAACGTATTTGAATACCCGAATGGAGGTTGTACAATCTTTCTCTCTCTCTCTCTCTCTCTCTCTCTCTCTCTCTCTCTCTCTCACACACACACACACACACACACACACACACTCCACTTTAGAAGCCTAATTTAGAAAGGGAACCTTTTTGTTCTTGCTCTTGTTAGAAAACAGGGAGTCAGAAACCCCTTGCCGATCTACTTTAAATCACCTAGTGATCTTCAAGCAAATCCAGATCTATCTTCTGCTCACCCCTGAATTAAGCTACCTGGGTTAGAGTGTTGGACAAGGACTCAGGAGATCAGGTTCTGGTCCCCACTAGGCCATAAAGCTCACTGGGTGACTTTAGGGCAATCACTGACGCTCTGCCTAACCTACCTCTCAAGAGTTGCTGTGAGGATCATACATGCCACTTTAGGCTCCTTGGAGGAAAGGTGATATATAAATATAACAAATAAACAAATAAAAGGTTGGCTTGGTCCTTAGGTCTGTCTGTCCGTCCATCCGTCTATCCGCCTTTCTCTCCATTGTCGTGCCCCACTTTTCCTGAACTTAATCCAGATAGGTGTCGAGTAATAATCAGTTGTGTAATTGAACCAGGACTCTCAGGGTTGCAATGCCCACACTTTTTGACTAGCAGGGTCTACCACCCCTTTCAGACTTCCGTGCATCCTTTGAGCTTACTTGCAATCCTCACTGCAGCTGAGGAGGGAGGGGCGAATCAACCTTCCCAGCAAGATTATATCGCTCCGTGTTGCAATGCAAAGTATTTTCGGGTGGCTTGGTTTTGAATGGGCAGTTAAGACCCAATCTCTTTACCAAAGACCTGCTCCTGGTAGAAGTCAAACCAGCTAGAACTGGTTTGTTGATACGGATCGGCACAGCTTCCTGAGAAGATGTTGGACTCTCTTTGGGGCATGTGGCTCTGGAAGCCACAGTGACGTGTATCTCTACTTTACCACTACGAATTCTCCTACTCTCAGTGTCAGCCTCCCGTGGGAAAGCAGTAACAGTTCAGAATCGGCTGCTCCAAAGGCCCTTTCTCAAGATTACCCACCAGGCAGGCTCGGGACGTTTTATTATTAATAATGATGGGCCCTCCCGAGCCATCAATTTTAAAGCGACCCGCTCTCTTCCAAGCCTAGGGAGAGACCTCCCCCACCCCTCAGTCGCTCTCCAATAGATGGCTCTTTACTCCGGCTCATAATCCACGTGCCTTGTCTTATAACGGGAGAAGCGTTACTCATTTGGCCTTGCTTGTTAGTCTCTCCAGCAGCTGACATGTTTATTTTGTTGGATTTACGCGGAATTTAAAATTAGGGGGTGGGGGGAGTGAGTTAAAGAGAAAGCGGACGGGAAAGAAGGTAAAGGCGGCGATTCTTGATAAAGGGTCTCAGGTTTTGGTGCGGGGGGAGAGAAGCATTCAAAATGAAATATGCATTCCCAGGATATGCGTCTTGCATAGCATTGCGCGCAGTCAATAAAGGGGAAAAATCATAATAAATGAATCATGTTTTTCAAATGACTCCCGCCTCATGCAGGCCCCACAAAACGCACATACTTAAAAAAAGAAAGAAAGCAAGAAAGCAAAGAAATATATATATTTATAGAGACAGTTTTGGCAGCTTGGATAGAATGCCCAACAAGAAAAGTAAACTCAGACTCTTCTCACTGTGAAATAATTCAGCCAAACATTTCGTGTAGAGTCCGCATCCAAAAGCAATTAAACCATCCTCATTAAAGTTATTTATTGAATCACCGCTCCAGACAGAGTAGGGGAAAAATGGAGGAGGAGGAGGAGGAGGAGGAGTATATAGGGCAAAACTAGAACCATTTCCCAGCAGGAGGAGGAATAAAAAGATACTTAAAAATTAATTAGAGCCCAAACTAAGGAATAAAATAAAATAAAGGAAGAAGAACCAAGCTTCTACTGAGGGGAGGAGGGGGCCCTTGCGCCCAGGGAGAAGTTAAATAAATAGGAAATATAAAAGTATGAAATACAGTTGGGTATGAACGTAATATTTTTAAGCCAAGCTCCAAAGCAAGAAGCAAAATTTGTCTGCGGGTGTTTATGAATGAAGGTGTCAGGTCTCTGAGACTTTGAATATAGGTTAGTGTATCGGAGATCAGTGTATGTCCCTGCCTAATAGACCAATTGGCCGTGCAGTCCTGTACATGTCTACTCGAATGTATGCCCCACTGAGTTCAGTGGGAGTTACTCCCAGGTAAACGTGGCTAGGATTGCAGTCTGAAATGATCCAAGGGCTGGAGCAGCTGCCCCTTGTGGAATAGCTGGTGGGTTTGAGGGCTTTTTCACTTTAACAAATACACAAATGCAATCCTAACCATAGTTACATGGGAGTAAAACCATCGAACTCTAAGATACTTAGGATTGCAGCTTAAATGAAAAACCCGAAGCATATTTATTCAGAAGGAAATTCCACTGTGTTCAGAGAGATTTACCTCTTAGTGAGCATCCGTATCTGGGAGTAAGTTTCACAAGTGGAAGCCAAAACAAAATGTTTCAGTGTGCAGCATCCCTGTTCAGAATTCCAGCCAACTAAGAACTAACCATGTCCTTTTCTAGAATACTCCAGTCCATTACGTCTCCCACCGTTTTCTATCCCCACCCCCACCGGCAATATTCCAGTCCTTCTAAGCATGCTCCATTTTAATTTAGCTATTTTGGGGTCCCCTCCTTGCCTTTTAGTTTTTCTTCCCCCCATTTTTGGGGGATGGAGTGGGGATAGTTCTGGAAAACTTTGAAGGACCATGGTGGCAGAGCTATCTGCTATATATGTATAAGGTCCCATGTTCAATCCCCAGCATTTTCAGGTAGGGAAGGGAAAGATTCCTGTCAGTAACCCTGGACAGCTGCTGCCAGTCAGGGTAGACCATACTGGGCTGGATGGAGAAATGGTCTGACTCAGTATTAGGCAGTTTCCTATGCTGCTATATAACTTTCCCCAAGCCTGTTGATACTGCCTTTATTTATTTATTTATTATATTTCTATACTGCCCAATAGCTGAGGCTATTCATATGCATGGATAGTGTCTGGTTACAAAATGATCAGCACTCAGAGAATGAGTTTGAGATTAGTAGGATTGATCACAGTGGAGCTTGCTTTCAAGTTAATTGTGTAGACTGAAACCCTGTGCTCAGTTTCTGGGGAGGAAACTAGGGATGTGCACTGGATGGGATCCGATCCACGATCCGAATCCGATCCAGGGGGAAATCGGATAAATTATCCAATTTCCGATCTCACCGATCTCACCGCTGGATCAGCCGATCCAATCTGATCCGATCTGGAAAGGTTCCAAACCGGTTTGGATGGATCGACGGATCGGCGGGCGCCTTCTGGCGCCCGTCCCTGCTTCCATTAGTGGGTGCCAGCGGGCACCCGCCAATGGAAGTGAACAGCAGGGGGGGGCTTCCTTAGCAGGGCTGTCCACTTCCATCAGCAGGTGCCAGCAGGCGCTCGCCAATGGAAGCAGACAACGGGGGCAGGGGGCGGTGGACGGGAGCAGATGGCCAGGAAAGGTAAGCAGGGGGCAGGGGGGCGCGGCGCGCTTACCTTTCTTGGCCGTCCGTTCCCGCCCGGCGCTGGCTGCTACTGTGAGCGGGTTTCGCAGCCTGCTCCTCGGTAGTGCGCCAGGTGATGACATCACCTGGCGCGCTACTCAGTTGTAGGCCTTGAAGCCCGCTCGCAGTAGCAGCCAGCGCCGGATGGGAGCGGACAGCCAGGAAAGGTAAGCAGGGTGCAGGGGGGAGGGGGGGTGCAGTGCGCTTACATTTCCTGGCCATCCGTTCCCGTCCGGCGCTGGCTGCTACTGTGAGCGGGCTTCACGGCCTGCCCGTAGGTAGCATGCCAGGTGATCATCACCTGATGATCACCTGGTGATGATCACCTGGTGATGATCACCTGGTGATGATGATCAGGTGATGATCACCTGGCGCGCTACCTAAGGGCAGGTCGCGAAGCCCACTCACAGTAGCGGCCAGCGCCGGATGGGAGCGGACGGCTAGGAAAGGTAAGCAGGGTGCAGGGGGGAGGGGGGAGGGGGTTTACCCCCTCAGGGCCGTCCGCTTCCATCCGCTGGCACCTGCGGACACCAGCGGATGGAAGCGGATGGCCCCGGGGGCGTAAGGAGCACAGGGGAGGGGGCTTACCTGCCAGGGCCATCTACAACGGATGGCCCTGGGGGGGAGGGAGTTAGGCCCCCTCTCACCCACCCGCCACCATTTTTTCCTCATAGACTTGCATTGCAATGCAAGTCTATTGGGGGGGGGGGGGGGAAATGGCGGCCAATCCAAAAAGTTCAAATTTTTGGATCGGGATCGGACCCGATCCGGTCCGGGGGGGCCTCCGGTTTTGTCCGATCCAATCCGTGACAAAATTGGAGGTCCCGATCCGGGTCCCGATCTGATCCGGGGGGTCCGTGCACACCCCTAGAGGAAACCCTATTGGATTTTTTTAAAAAATCCTTCTGAGTAAACATGCTAGGATGAGGCTGCACTAAAGGGCATGAAAGAGCTTTACAGAAGCACAGAGTGTAGAGATTTCCCCCCTCCCTCTCTCATAATACCAGCAGAACTTGAGGTGTCACCCGATGGAACTGATTGATAATAGATCCAAGGTAGACTCAGAAAGTATAATTAACTCATTGGATGTAGTAATGGCCGCACATCTTGATGGATTTCAGTCTTGCACTGAAAGAAGCGGTAACTGGTAAATTCTTCTATTTTCACTCCCCTCTTCCAGAATGGATTATTTCAATTTAAGGGCCGGACCAGAGTTGGGCAAGGCCTTTGTTTGGACTAGAGTCAGACAAAACTGGAGAACAACTAAAATAACCCCAATGGAAAAGAGAGAGAAAGTGGAGAACATCCAAAATAACCCCAATGGAAAAAGAGAAAGAACAAGTGGAGAACATTCAAAATAACCCGATGAAAAAAAACATTGCTTTATTGGGACCCACCAAGGTGTCACAACATAGTGGGCAAGCTTTCAAGTTCTGCAGAACTCTTCATTAGGCTAGATGGTACAACAAACCAGCAGGTGGGAGGCAGAGGCTTTGCATATCATCCAGAGACTGATCAAGAGTTCTAGACAAGTAGGCCAGATCTACATCTTGTGTCAAATCATTATTAATGTGGAATAAAAAACAGATATAACATTATGAAAGTGCCCCAACAGTTATCAATGCACTTCAATACTGGTATAATGCAGTAGTGTAGATCTAGCCTCTGCAGTAGTATAGATCTAGCCCTAGAAAGCTTGCTTGTTATTTTTTGACATTTTGTTTGGTTCAAATAAAGGCATTGTCCATGTTGTTGTTGTTGTTGTTGTTGTTGTTTTTAGGATCATCATAACTGCATTTGTTTTTAAAGTAATTGTGTAACTCAGCAGTGCTATAAGATTGTGGTTACAATGTTAAGTGGCTTTAAAAAGAGGGGGGATTATATCTTATCTTATATTCATTATATTATATTATATATGTATCCCTCCTTTTTCCCAATAGTGGGATTCAAGGCAGCTTTACAAAACTCAAACATATACAATTAAAACATATAAACAGAAATATACAAAATTTAAAAATATAATCAACCCTGCTTTAATATTAAAACATTTAAAATACAAATGGCAATCATCATCATCATCATCATCATCATCATCATCATCATCCAACACATAAACAGAGGTCCAGACTATTCCCAAAGGCCAGCTGGACTGTCTCCAGAAACATAGCAAGGAGGGAGCCAGTTTAGCCTCCCTGGGAAGGGAGTTCCAGACCTTGGAGCAGCCACCAAGAAGGTCTATTCTCCATGAATTTATAAATATTGTCTTAAAATGGTCTAATATTCTCTTTGCTACAGAATTCTGGGAACTGTAGTTTAGTAGGGGGGAGACAGGTAGAGGTCTTCAACAGAGAAGCTAACAACATGTCATCAAGATACTATCCCAAGATTCTTGAAGGAAGCTATCAGGCAGTTTAAGACTTAGGACGTATAAATGGGTGCCAAAATCTATCAGAAATTTACTGAAAATACTGATTATTGTGTAAATGGAGAAATTTGTTGGGGGGAAAGCGGGGATGGCTTTGCAATCCTATACATGTCAACTGAGAAGTAAGTCCCACTGAGTTCAATGAGAGTTGCTCCAAAGGTAAGTGGGTATAGGACTGCCATCTTAAGTATGCTGGTTTTCAGTTATGGTTTCAACTTGCTGTACAATTACTATGAATGAATCAAGGACAACTGATTTTTTTACCATGAATTCAGTCAAATGATATCTTAGGCTGACCATATGAAGAGGAGGACAGGGCTTATGTAACTTTAACAGTTGTAGAGAAAAGGGAATTTCAGCCAGTGTCATTTGTATGCAATTAGTTCCTGGTGAAATTCCCTCTTCATCACAACAGTTAAAGTTGCAGGCACTATACTAGAGTGACCATATACAAAAGAAGGCAGGGCCCCTGCAACTTTAACTGTTGTGATGAAGAGGGAATTTCACCAGGAACTATTTGGTCAGCCTAGATATCTAGTGTAGGGTGACCATATCAAAAGGAGGACAGGGCTCTTGTATCTTTAACAGTTGTATAGAAAAGGGAATTTCAGTAGGTGTCATTGGTATGCATACAGCACCTAGTGAAATTCTCTCTTCATCACAGCAGTTAAAGCTGCAGGAGCCCTGCCCTCTTTTGTATCTTGTCAAGAGGGCAGGACTCCTGCAGCTTTAATTGTTGTGTTGAAGAGGGAATTTCACCAGGTGCTGCCTGCATACCAATGACACCTACTGAAATTCCCTTTTCTGGGCAACTGTTAAAGATACAGGAGCCCTGCCCTCCTTTCCATATAGTCACCCTAATCTAGTTAAATAATGTCTTGGTAGCCATGAAAATCACCTTCAGAACAATCCAATACATAGCTACCTACAAGCTGCAATCCTAGGCATATTTACCTGCCAGTGAGTCCCATTGATCTTCATTCTAAGTAGGCACGTATGGTATCATGATATTTAGGGGCTGTATCCAGTGCTGGTCTGACTTAAGTCCCATTTGTTTCAATGGGTCTACTCTAAGTAGGACTAAGATTGGAAACAACCCAAAGACTTTTTAAGTGCAGACACCCATGCATGTCAACCATAGCTGTACTTCCAAGAATGATACTCAAACTCCTATACGGTATGAATGAAGCCTCTCTCATGGAGAGGGGGCGGGGGAAACCAAACAAACCGCAGGCTGAACGCTGTGTTTCTTTCTGAGGTTGGAAATAATAATAACAACAAACTTTTTTCTTCTTTTTAAAAAGACTGCCTCGTGTTACATTGCGGCTTCTCTAAACATCTCATGGAAAACTACCAAAAATGGCAGAAGAATCGCAGCCAAAGATGCCATTTATTCGGAGAAGATTAGCTTTAGTAAGCAGTTAAATAAACACTGCAGCATTAAGACGGTGCAGCTCTTCATAACAGCTTTTCAGAACGGACGTTTTTCTCTTTGTTTTTGCAAAACCACAAAAGTGGTTTAACTCACAGAAGGCATCGTTTGTCTTCTGTGCATAAAAGGAGGTGAGATGCAGGACCTTGGAAAGTTCGTTGCCTGCTATTTACTGTAGAAGACGATTTTTCTCAGGTGACGCTGAAAAGTGCCTTTGAGCCTCCATTGCTTAATTCCTACCAGGCGTGAATGATGCATAACTCGTACAGAACAAAATGTCAGGAAAAGTCCAAGTTACCTACTAATGTAGCTAGTGTAGGTTCCATATTAACCGTGGAAACTGATTTAAAGCGCAAGTTTTGGCATGTTTATTAGTAGGAGGTAAGTTCCGTATACAATAGTGCTTGTTCCCAGGTATGTGTGCCTAGCCTTGCAACCTTAAGTCTTCAAATATCCCAACTCGTGATAAGTCCAGACAGGTCTTTGTGGATCTAAAATAATTGGACTGGATGGGACCTCTGGTTTATATATTGACTGGTGCTAATACACATCACATAACCTAAGACAACCTTCCCAGGCTTAATTCTATTCCGATGAAAACGGAATTATTTTGCATGCGCAAGTAGGATACTGAGAGAGACTAGGGCGGGATTTACACTACTGCTTTATAATGGTTTACAATGGTATTGACAACTGTTCGGGCCCAGGACATACTCCATATATCATTTTTAAACCATTTTCAAAGTGTTATATCCTGCTTGGTGTGGATCTGGCCTCAGTCGTGCTTTTACCATCGACATGGAATCTGGTTTCATATCTGAGCTCTGTCTTGGAACAGGTGAGATATCATCATCATCATCATCAGATGATGATGATGATGATGATGATTCCTACTTGGCATTGAACAAAAATGAAACCAACAATAAAAACGAGATTGCACTCCAGTCCAATCCTAGACATGTTTACCTAGAAATCAGTCCTGCTTTCTTCAATGGGATCTACTCCCAGATACGTGTGCATAGAACCAGCGCTGCCATAGTTGACTCCCTGTGGCTTTTTCTGCTAGCTTCCTGGTGACGTTTGTCATTGATATTAAGCACTGAATCTACCAAGGGAAATTAAGCACGTCATCGAGGGTGTGACACAATCAGGAGCAAACAAGATGCCCACAGCAGGAGCAGAGGGCAAACCTTTTGGAATGGCAGATAGCCAGGTCGAGGGCAAAGGGGGGGGGGGGCTTCAATGGATTTTCTGTGGGATCCAAGTCAAGAGAAGTCCTCCAGTAGGTGGGAATCAAAGTCATCGGGAAAAGAACATCCAGACACCTCTACAACTGCAACAGAATTCTACAATCAGCAATGCGAAAGAGAGCTCTCCTGTGCAAGTTCAAAGGTCTATAAAAGCAAGAAAAACCTAGCTTCAAGTCTTCGTCCTACGTTTTGAGAAGGCAATGGGCATGTAAGGCAATATGATTTAGGGGGAAATAATAATGAAGATGATTATATTGAAGCAAAATAATGAACTATGATTCCCTGGGATTCTGGGCAGGTCCGATCAGTAGTACCAGATGATCATCATAAATGATGTATTTTTCATTCTTCAAAATATCAGTTGTTATCTAATGGGTTCTACTCTTACTTAAGTTACATTCATTTCAATGGGTCTACTCTAAGTAGGACTAACATTGGATACAACATTGTGTTTTGGAGTATGTTCTTATAATACAGTCAAGGGAAGATTAGATAGTGCTTAATTTTTTATTTTTATCTTTTATGAGAGGGTTCCATGGCTCTGGCATTTGCCATATTCCCTGAAAGGAAGCTCTGGTCCTTTAATTTGAAGTGTGTGAAAATAGCTGCCAGGAAAGACACTCTGCCTCTGCTCAAAAGTAATTTCTCCCCTTTCCGGGCTCTGGTGCCTCAGATCAGGCATAAGCATCCTTATCTACAAGACTTCACATCTGCCACAGATTGGAGAGGTGTGTGTGTGTTAAATATGTTAAAAGAGGAGAGGAGAGGCTGTAAGAGATATACAAGAAATTTCTTCTACTTTGTTATAACCTTCCAGCCCAGCCACTGCATAGTACTGGAGTTCCCGAACTCCGTATTGTGGTCCCACCAAAAGTGATTCTCATAGCGTAAAAGGGAAAGGCAAATCTTCCATTGAATGGTAGGATGGAAACCTACCATTCAAGGCAGGAATTATGAAGTCTATCCGACAAGTGATAATAATGGTATCTCTATCTTCTGGTAAGAGAGTATTCCTTGTCTGCATGCACTTCAGGTGAATACAGCACACAGCTTACTCACAGACATATACATTACCCACCCCCAACAAGAAAAAGCAACCAGCAATTGATCCGCCCAATAAAGGAGGTTTTGTTTTTATTTTATTTGTGCAAGTTCACTCAGTAGTCCCAGCCTTAGTGACAATGCCTCAATCCTAGCACCCTTCCTAGATTGCAATGGAACTATTTCCATCACTTGATCTTGCAGTTACAGGCTGAGCCACTAAGTATGAACTAGCTTGTTTAGCCTTTCTTCACCAGATGCACGTAGAGGAGATAGTAGGAGATGTGTAGACAGGTACACCTTCATTGAACATTGGATTTACACACAAGTCTCTGAACCAGACAGACAAACAATTGGGCAAATGAAGGTCCCCATCCGAGTATATCACATATGCAGTACAATCCTGTCCCTGTCTATTCAGAAGTAAGCCCCATTGAGTTCAATGGGATTTACTGCCAGGTAAGTGTGTATAGGATTGCAGCCTAAATGTCTCATTGATTTAAATGGCGCTAAATATTTAGCTCGTTTCTATTCAAACTAATGAGATTATTGTTGTAGTTGTTTTGAAGTTGTTTTATAGTGTAGTGTTTATTCATTTCCCTCAAATAAAGCGGAGAAAATTTTAAGGGGGAGGGGATTATACCACAGAGCCTATATTCGCAATGGGTCTTATTTCCACTGAGAGTTTTGCAGGAGGCTGCACTCCTGAACACACCTAGCAGAGAATTCCATTAAAGTCATTGGGATTTACTTGTGAGTAAACGTCTCTTTGCTCACACCGAATGGAGTTAGAAATTTGGAGCTGCGACTATATTGAGATTGTATAAAACGTCGATACTGCCAAAATGAGCATTCTAAACTTTTCACCATAGAATGTTCAATCCTGAACCTCCAACTAGTCAAGATCCAGCCTTATATTTTAAAGCGAATAAAATAAAATATATTGTTTTGAAGCTTTCACTTTTTTTAACCATCTAAATCCTATTTTGCTCAGTTTAAACTTTTTCGTTTCTTTGCTTCCTGGTTTAGACGAATAAACTGATCCGTTATTGAAACAAGAAAACTCCACTCACCAAAAGGACTGGCAATGCAATCTTTTATGCATGTCCACTTTTAAGTATGTATAAGATTTCACCTAACACCCCCTACAATAATAAAATAAAATAGGACATAGCCCGACAAAACTCCAGTAAACATTACAGTGTGGATCGAGGAACTAGGACAGCGACAGCAACAGAAAAGATGCACGGTTGTAGAAATGCCCCCCCCCCAAAAAAATGCTTTTTAAAATTCCTCTAACCCACACATGCTAGGTTTTTAAAATAAGTGTCTTAATTTTCCCTCCATCAAAATCTAGAATTTACAAAACTTTGTTCTTAGCCTTTAATATACTATTAAAACAATTTACGTTCTTCATATGGCCTATATTTTAATCTATATTCTGGATATGTGCTTTTAATCCTATAGAAAGTAAAATTAAAGTTTACAGATTAGCAGTAGTATTATTTCATCAAAGTTTAAATGTTCAAAACCATGGGAATATCAGAGTTAGCGAATAGCGATGATCCAGCGTTTTATCATATCCTGGATTGACTGAGTTGAAGTATCAAAAGTGATCCCTTTTGAAGTGCAAAACACCGCATTCATTTCAATTCACATTCCAGCTTCAAAATCTGTTTGCAAATTATATACACTCAAGATACTATCTGGGGCAAAACATCCAATAGTTTTCTGTTTGCCTGACTGTCCATCTCTCTAGCCTCCTAAAAAGAAATCCAGAAATCTGGGGAATTAAAGAGCAAAAATTAAACTGAGTTGTAATTGTATATGTATTAATAATACAGCCGAGAAAGTAGAATGTAGGACTCAAATTTCCATTTTGTTTGATTAATTGACATTCCAGACTTAAAATCCTAGTGTCTTTTGGCCCAAACTATAATTGAAAACACATATTGGAAAAATCACAGTTGCCGAAATATTCCAAAACAGCAGGATATGGAAGGGTGGGCGGAGAGAAAAGCTGAGGATGAGGGTGAAGTCCAAAAGTCAGAAGAGTGGCAAAATGAAAATGCTTGCTCTGTATTTCATGATGTTTTAGTTGTTAGATTATGGATTTTTTTTTCTAACGGCTGAGCTCAAGCCCTTTTAAATTAAAATTCCATTGTTTGCCATAGGAGAGCGTATGGATACAATCCTACGCAGTCGTGAAATCTAGAGAAATTTACTTTGGGCCAGATTGTTTTTTGCAGGGTGGGGGTGGGGTTGTCCAACCATGTGTAAAGTCTCTTAAGTATTGCTTATGTTTTAATACATATCAAGACAGATTACAACAGCATATAGAGACACTATTATATAGTACCCAAATATTTGTTACAATATATTATGGATAGTTACTATTCCCCCCACCCCCTTCCAACCAAACTACCTGCTGTGGTCTACTCAAAGCAGTAAAGTTTCTCATCAATCAAAACGTTGAAAAAAAACCAGTATAAATTATTTTCTTCTTTAGATAGTGTGATGACTTTGAGAGGACTCCAGAATGATTCATAAGAAGACTGGTCATCCAGTCAGACTGAGAGGTCTTCACTTTTTGATCAACAAGTTTGAATAAACACATCTGGGGTAAAATGCAACATAAGTCTTCCTTAGTGTGGACCTCATTCATTTCAATATGACTACTCTAAAAAGGACTTACATTGCATTATACCCCTTGATTTGTATCAACACCTTTTGGACTGCTGAGTGTTTCGGAATAAGTGAGGTTTACACTTGAGCTCATGTGTCTGGGAATGATGTTACTTAAAAGTTTACCAGAGTCGGCCTTCCAAACAGTTACTTTTCATTAGGAATATTTCCCCAATGGATATCAGCATATTTGCTTGGGAGATAGTTCTACTGAGGACAATAGAACTTCAAAGAAAATATAAAAGTTATCATCCTTACTTGGAAGTAAGCCTCGTTGACTTCAGTAGGACATAGTTTGAGTAAACATGCAAAAGTTTGGACTGTATGATGAAGGCCATCATTAGGCATTAGTACAAAGAGAGGATATCTGTCAGTCTGTCTCACTGACTCTAATGGGGTTTTCATATTCTTGGTAAAAGAGCAATCGGGAGGTGTATTGAAACAACATTAATATCTATCCAGTTGTGTGTGTACTGTACACATCCATACACACAGAAAGAGACTTTCTCATGTGTGTGCGTGTGTGTGTGTGTGTGTGTGTGTATGTGTTGAAAGATGTATACATTGCCATACATGTGCCTTTTTGTATGGAAGAGGGGGTTGCACTGTACACACTTATTTGGATAATAGTGTGGCACACGTATGTGCAAACACACATTTCATTTCATTTCATTTCATTCCATTTATTCATTTCTAAACTGCCCCATAGCAGAAGCTTTCTGGGTGGATCACAAAAATTAAAAACCATTTAAAATATGTAATGCAAAGTGCAAAACTATTTTCATGAAAAACATACTAACAGACAGCACAAATCCAGACAATATATATCTAAAACAACAACAACAACAACAACAACAACAACAACAACAATTAAATCAGCCAAAGACAATCCAAGACCTGATTAAACTCATTGTATGTTGCTAAATGCCTAAGAGCACAGGGCAGCTTTAACCTGTCCCAGAAACTATATCAATGTTAGGGCCCGGCAGGCCTACTTGGGAGATCATTCCAGCATTAGGGGGACCACCACCGGGAAGGCCCTCTCCCTTGCTGCCACCTCCAAGCCTCCCTCGGAAGAGACACCTAGAGGAGGCCTTAGATGTTGAAAATATATTAAATGGGGGTGTACAAATTCCAAATGTGAAAAGTAACTATTCTTGCCAAAAGTGCATATGCATAGCATAATCAATTGTAAATGTATAACTATCTATTTATGAACGAACAAGGTTTAATGTTATGCTTTACAGTCACCCGATTATTCTTCCCAAAAAGGGAAAAAATAATAATAATCCACAACTTGCATGCAAAAGCAACCTGTCCCATGCCAGTGTGTCTTAAATGACGCATTTTGCCCATCTGGAAAGAAAGAACCTCTCTATCTTTGACAAAATATGTGATGGAGATGGCAATAATCGCAGAGAAGCGTGTGTAACGGGAAGGGGGAGGGGAGGGGAGGGGGAGAAAGAAAAAAAGAAAGAAAGAAAGAAAGAAAGAAAGAAAGAATCTGTCAAGAGTAAGTAACCAAGCGGGGGCCATTCCAAAACAAACCGGCCAACGCCGGGGTGGAAAGAACAGTAAAAACACAAGGCAACCAGAAGCAATTCTCTAAAGAAGAGGATAGCGATGCCCCTGTGGTCCACGCACAAATGTTAGTTGGCTAATGAAATTACCGAAATGGTTGGAACATTTGCTGCAGCCTCTCCAGGGCAGGTGAGTGAGTTGGGACAAATGGCAAAAGCGTTCTTAAGTTGTTGTCGTTCTCTGACAGGCTGCTGGAGTAGAAAAATGGCTGCGTTTCTCCAGCTCAGACTTTGTAAGGCATCATAGAAGGGGTTCAGTTAGTCTTCCTTTCTCTTCCTCCCCCCCACCCCATTTCCTCCAAGAAAAGGTTTCCACTGAAAACTGCTCTTGAGTCTCCTGCGTAGGGCAAAGGCACTCTCTCTTCTCTTCATTTGACTGACTCTCCAGAATTTATTACCCCGCACTGACCACTGGTCGCTCACCACCACGGCATAATATGGGCAAAAATCCCAGCTAATATTTATCTCAGATTGGTAGGCCATTTCAGACCTATCTGGGAAAACTCGCGAATGTCAGCGTTTTCACTATAAAGTGTGCTGATTTTATTGCTCATCTGTTTCAGCTCATGTTGGGATAGAAGACTTTCCTGGTTCACTACCAAGTTTATTTATCATTATTATTAAACAAAACAAAATGAAACATGTTTACATCAATCCAGTCATTTATTGGAGAAGTATTGGCTTTTATTGCCAATTGTTTTTACATTTGAATTAAATGTTCTGCTCAAATGGAAGCCCCCAGGCAGCCTGCCTTATTAAGTAAAAGAATCATTGAGTTGGAAGGGGCCATTTAGGCCATCCAGTCCAACCCCCTGCTCAGTGCAGGTATCTAGTCTAAAGCATCCCTGACAGATTTATTATTGCATTTATATCCCGCCTTTTTTTCCTCCAAAGAACTCAGGGCAGCATACAAAATCATCCTCTCCATTTTATCCTCACAACAACAACCTTGTGAGGTAGGTTGGGCTGAGAATTTGTGGCTGGCCCAAGTCACCCAGTGGATTTCCATGGCTGAGCAGGGATGAGAACCCAGATCTCTCGACTCCCAGTCCAACAATTTAGCCGCTACATCACACTGACTGTGAGAGTTCACCACCTTCCTAGCCAGTTGGTTCCACTGCCTGACTGATGTAACTAGCCTTGGATAATGTATGGTGCGACCACACTTAGAATACTGTGTACCGTTCTGGCCACCACACCTAAATAAAGATATTGTAGAGCTGGTAAAAGCACAGAAAAGGGCAGCTAAAATGATCAAGGGGCTGGAGCATCTTCCCTATGAGGAAAGGTTACAACAGCTGTAATTGTTCAGCTTGGAAAAGAGGAGGGTAAAGGGAGACATGATAGAGGTGTACAAAATTAGGCATGGTGTGGGGGATGTGGATAGGGAGACATTTTCCCAATTCTTATAATAGTAGAAACGCACACACCCCAGTCATCCCATGAAGCTGATTGGTGGGAGATTCAGGACAGATAAAAGAAAGTACTTCTTCACACAGCACATAGTTAAACTATGGAATTCACTACCACAAGATGTAGTGATGGCCACCAATTTGACAATCTCTAAAAGGAGGTTGGATAAAGTCATGGAGGCAGGGCCGTGCAGAGCTGGTAATATGCCCAAGCCAGATGGGAAGTGTGTGCCCCCCACTTCAAAAAAGGATAACATGGCCGCCCCAAAGGGGCATGCCCACCAACATGTCTGTTCTACATAACACCTTCATATTAAACCTGTTCTACAACACCTCAAGGCACATATATCCCGCCCCACATGCAGCATGGCCCTCTGGAGCTTGTAGTCTGACCGTGGTATTCATGACGGATGGCTTCTGTGCTGCTTCCGTGCTGCTTCTGCAAGGCTTGCTCCCCACTTCTCGATGGGCCACTTACGCTACGGAAGCAGTAGCGTAAGCTAGGGGGGACCTCCTCGTCAGAGTGCCCCCTCAAAATCGTGGGCCCTGGGCCAACTGGCCCCCCTCTGCACGGCCCTGCATGGAGGAGAAGACCAGCAATGGCTACTAGTCCTGCTTGCTATGTGCTACCTCCAGCTTCTGGCAGTAAGCCTATATACACCAGTTGCTGGGGAATATGGCAGGGAAGGTGCTGTGGCACCCATGTCCTGCTTGTGGGTTCCTGGTCAACAGCTGGTTGGTCATTGTGTGAACGGAGTGCTGGACTAGATGGACCCTGGTCTGATCCAACATGGCTCTTCCTGTGTTCTTAATAGGGAACAGGTCGCTGCCCTCTTCTGTATGACAGCCATTTAGGTATCCCCCCTCAGTCTTCTCAAGGCTATAACATACTTAGTTCCTTCCATCTTTCCTTGCAGGACTTAGTTTATACTTTCTAGTCCCCTGATCATCATTGCTGCCTTTCTCTAAACACATTCCAATTTATCTGAATCCTTCTTAAATTGTAGTGTTCAGTGTAGTGTATGTCATTTCCTTCCTTTTTCCTCAGTAAAAGAGGGCTAGGGAACTTGTGGTCTTCCAAATGTTAATAGACTCAACTCACATCATCCCTGACTATTGCCCATGTGGCTGGGGATATTGGGAGTTGGAGTCCCCATCATCTACAATAAAGACTATAGAGAGAATGGCACATAACAAGGCAGTTATCTTACTAAAAGTAACTTAGAAAAGTTTGGCCCTAACAACACGGTCCAATACAAGTCCACTGAAAAGCAAGCTCCATTGAGTTTAACGAGGTTTACTCCCATATAAATGACTATAGGATTGCAGCCTTCGTTGTCTGGAAGGCAAACTGCCCATGGACCATTAATAAGCCATTCTAACGACTAGGTGAAGAAGCACAGGGCAAAGAGCATTAAACATGGGGCTTTACCAAGTTGCTCTTCACAGCTTTCGCAGAAACATTGTAGAACTGGAATGTCCTACTTGGGGACAGCCCTTTTCTACAGAACTGAGTCCTATCAATAGGGTGTGTGTGTGTGTGTGTGTGTGTGTGTGTGTGTGTGTGTGTGTGTGTTTTGGAGCACTGAAGGTACTTTAAAAGGGGGTGCATGCATACCTCATCTTACTTTTGACTCTGGTAAAATGTTTTTTGAAGGTTCTTGTGTTGTTTCAAAAAATGCAGAACCTGCTTGACTAACGACAACACCAGGACAAATGAGACAGCTGCATACATTACATCATGGGAAGCATCATCAATGCCTCTCTCAAACTACCAGGTTCTCTTGAAAACTGTTTCCAGAGGGTTTGTTGCAGTAGAAACAAAGAGCCTCCTGGCACTTTGTCTTTCAGGTGTTTCAATACTCTGTCGTTCTTGGAAACTGTTGGTCTGTAGCCATGATTTCACTTTGGGGGAAGTAGCTGATCATGGTAGAACATAAGGCTGGTTCAAAGGACTTGGGGGCCCTGCCTGAACTGTGTTCTCGAAGCTACAATCGATGAAATATGCTCATTTCTCTGCCAACACTCATTTATAGACCCAAATAAAAAAGCAGTTTCTGACCCGACCTGTCTACTACACAGTAGTGTTATTGAGATTACGATTACAGTTTATCCAGTGTTGCTAGAAATGATGGTTTGGGATGTAAACAACAGCAGCTATTCATCACATGAAATTTCTAGCATGGCCGTATTACAATAGTTAATAGCACAGCCCTATAAATGTCTACTCTGATGTAAGTGCCATTGAATTCAATTGAGCTTACTCCCAGGAAAGTCCATATAGAACTGTAGTATTGATGTATTTATTTAACACAATCAGTGTGCATGGGTCTTTAGAAAAGGCCCCCTCAAGCTGAAAAAAGGTTCCCCACCCCTGATAAATACAGCAACACAATAGAAACAACAATCTCAATGAATAAATATGTGAGCCTTTCACTCACCACCCCACTAATTAAAATTTGCCTCCAGCCATTAAAAACTGGCCCCACCCAGTTAATCTATCAATTTAAGTTTTCATGGATTTAAAGTGCAGTTCTAAATATGTCTGCTCAAAAGGAAGTCCCAGTGAGTTCAATGAGACTTACTCCCAAACATGTCTGTATAGGATTGCAGCATAATTTTCTGATAAAACCAATTCAAGCTTGCTACCCTAATAATGAGAAGAATAGGGGACAATTATGTCAAGCTCTCCTAAACCCTAAATCCACAAACATGCTCAATCACCTCTTGCTGAAATGAATATTGGGAGAAATGAAGTTTATGTCCTTCACCTCCTATATCTTCTTCTTGGAAGCCTAATTAATCATCTTGTGTTCTTCCATCTTCCAGCTCTAATCCACTACACTGTTCTCATGCCTACTAAGACAATAGAAGGTAAAGCAAAGAGGGTGTTTGGAAGGATGTTCATCTACAAATTCAGAAGCAAAGTCCAGGTTCCATGTTGTAAGGATGAACAAAGGACAACCCATCAGTCCAAAAGAATGCAGGCCACACAAGATGTATGCCAGGATATCAAAAAGCTAAGGGCTGAAATGGTCTTAAACATTGACACAAAATTAGGGTAACCATATGAAAAGGAGGACAGGGCTTCTGTATCTTTAACAATTGTATAGAAAAGGGAATTTCAGCTGGTGTCGTTTGTATGCATGCAACACCTGGTGAAATTCCCTCTTCATCATAACAGTTAAAACTGCAGGAGCTATACTAGAGTGACCAGATACAAAAGATGGCAGGGTTCCTGCAGCTTAACAATTGTGACGAAGAGGGAATTTCACCACGTGCTGCATGCATACAAATGACACCTGCTGAAATTCCCTTTTCTATACAATTGTTAAAGATACAGGAGCCCTGTTCTCCTTTCCATATGGTCACCCTACATAAAATTGAATACAGCATAGGAGGAAGAAAGTGACAAGACTAGAGGCCAGAAGACTGCAGTGACATGCAGCTTTATTGTCCTAGACCAGCCATCTACTTTCTTCCACATAAACTATTATACAACGTACCTGTGGAGGAGAATATCCAAAGAAGCATCCAGGAGAGTGAGAACCTAAGATGTAATTCTATGCACAATTACCTGGGAATAAATCTCATTCAAATCAATGGGACTTACTTCTGAGTAGATATTAATAGGATTGCATCATATATGTTGGACTGGTTGAATGCCTCAAACTCACATATCTGTTGTCAATATCAATTAGAGTAAGACTTCCCAAGCTGAAACAATGACTTGCAACAATAAACATTTTCATTACTAGAAGAGGTATAATCTAACAAGGGTAAATACTTGGGTTCAATTTCTGAATACTCAAATAGATTATTTAATCATGAGTTTTAGTAATGACCAGCAACTGATGTTTTTACTTATGCATTACTGATTACTAATGAATTGTTTTTATAATAATAATAATAATAATAACGATTTATTTCTTACCCGCCTCTCCATCTAGATCGATTAATAATGTAACTGTAGATTTATATGTTTATGTTTAGGGAACCATATGAACAGGAGAACAGGGCTCCTGTATCTTTAACAGTTGTATAGAAAAGATTATGTCAGCAGGTGCATTTGCATATTCCCTCTTCATCACAACAGTTAAAGCTGCAGGAGTCCTGCCCTCTTGACCAGATACAAAAAAATAGGCAGGGCTCCTGCAGCTTTAACTGTTGTGATCAAGAGGGAGTTTCATCAGGTGCTGCATGCGTACAAACAACACCTGCTGAAATTCCCTTTTCTATATAACTGTTAAAGATACAAAAACCCTATCCTTTTCATATTGTCATCCTACTTTACCTGTCTGCTGCTGTCTATATTGGAAAGTCCCTTTTACCATCCCTAGCATCCAGTCTTCTGATTCAGCTCCTTGACTTTTTAATAAGCTCAGGTCCCTTCCCCTTCCTTCTACTCCTTTTTGTACCTTCTGGTCTTTGTTCCTTACCTGGTGCTCCTTCCAACTACTCCTGAGCCTCTTTGCTCCTGCTTTGTCTTACTTCTCCCAATGCCCTTCCAGCTTTCAGGCCTTTAGCTTGACCTTCTGACCCTCCTCTTCCTCCTCCTCCCTCAAATATTTTGAGCCATTTAAAGAATCCTGCCTTGCCCTGATTCCCTTCCTTTCTCTTTACCCAGCCCTACCTGAGAGTTCCTACTGCTGCTGGACAATGGAGACAACTTGAGGGATTGTATAGCAACCTCTGATGTCTCCTCACACTGGGCCTGCACAGCAAGATGGAGCATAATAACAGTAGTTGTAGGGTGCATCATGAACATGTATTAATTCCAACTCGGATAAGCAACCGGAGGAGTCTACTGCATCAGATGTATGAAATGATCCATGAAGGTGTTAGACCAGGAGTGGGGCAACTTTGGGAGGTCTAGGGGCTATTTTTGCCATTAGGACTATCCTCCCCATGGGCTGCAGTCTATGGAGTACTGAACAGTTCTTCGGGTGCTCCCCAAATGAAAAAGAGAGAGAAAACCATCTGACTTGTTGCTGAAATTTGGTGGCAAACCACTCTGTAGTGCTACAGAGTGCTACAATGCCTAGTTTGTTTTTAAGCTAAGTTTAACCTGCTTGGCACTCTTTAGCAGCTACAGGGCACCAGAAGGGCCAAATTTCAGTTGCAAAGAAGTTAAATTGGGGACTTCTGGTGCTCCATATAGTCACTATGGACATCTTTTTCTTCTTGTTGTTTAAAAAATAATTGTTAAGGGTAGTAAAGGGTTGAAGGAGAAGGGGCATATCAGGGCTGGAGACACACACGTTGTCCACCTCTAGACAGATATTATATCCATCTGGGTACATTATGGAAAGAGCAGTGTGGTGTAATAGTTGACATATTGGACTTGGATCAAAGAGACCTGGGTTCAAAAATCTTCTAAGCCATGATTCTCCACTGGGAACTGTAGTGGAAATATGGAAGACCATTGTCATCTCAAGGAGTTAGTAAAGAACAGCAATAACTCTTTTTGGTGACTAGGTTTCCTGTTGGGTCTAGGCTCTTTAAGTAGCCAGCTATGCTTCTTATTATTTCTCAGAGTCAGCTATCTGCCCATGGTGGTGCGATTTGAGAGAATTTTATTCACCTTTAGGTGGTCCTTTGACTAGATCACAGGGTCTGCCACCTGGTATGAGCATAAGTGTCTAGGATGGTCATATAGCTGTTTATGCTGGCTTCTTGCCACTTGCTATGATTAATCCTCTCACTTTGCAAGAATGTATAAACATTCTGAAAGTTATTAGAGTATGGCCGGAACATAGATGTGAGCATAATAATATATTTGAATCCCTGAGTTACTCCCAGGGCAGAACCGCAATGCAGGCTGAGATCCAGAGGGTGTTGCATACCAGGGGTACATCTTGACAAGGGGTTTGCCCCAGAGTTGATTCGGAATGGCGGCAGGTCATTTATATGACGCAGCTGCCATCACGAAGCCATCCAGGGGCAAACCCCCAAAGCTCCGCTTTGAAAAAGTCAGGCACTTACCCCAACCTTTTTTGCTTACAGCGAGGCGACAACAGCATCTGGTGTCTGTCGCCTTGCTCCAGAGCTGCTGCAGAGGCATGCCACAGCCAATGGCAACCCCTGATTGGTCGCCATAGGCTGGACAGGGAAGGGGGTGGACCAGTGAGCCGAACTGTCACTGGACCACCTCCGTGCCATTGCAGACCATCTTTTAAAATAATAAATAAATACATAAATAATAAATGGGTGTGGATGTGCAGAGCCAGAACACCCCATTCCTCCCTGCTGGTTTTTTTTTTTAAAAAAATTGTAAATGTGAAGCTTTGCATTTACAGATTTTTAAAAAGAACCAAAAAAAGACACACACACCCTCAAGCACCCGTGCAATGTCCCGCAGTGTGTATGGGCTTGGGGGCACAGGGGAGGGGGCGGCAGTGGCTCCTTCACACAAAACTCGCACTTGCGCGCCTTCCCATGCAGATAATGGGAAGGAGCGCCAATGCAGGAGTTCGAGGCCTCGGGATGTAGACGCGACGCCGTCAAGCCCCTGGCCATTATTGGAGTCCATGTGTCACTGATCTAAGGGAGTTTCCAGAAGCTGTAGGGGATAAGCATTATAATCTTGTTCTTTAGTTTTGTGCTACAATCACTGCCCTGTATCGTTTTGCTTTCTTGCTTTGTTAGTTTGTTCCTGCTTAATAAATCTTTAGCTTTCACCTATTAGTATATTCATTGTTTCTGAATCCTAAAAAAAGAACTGTTGTCTCTCGGCATCACATGACAGCAAAAAGTAGGAAAGCCACATGTATGATTCTTGGAGGAAGGATGGGATATAAGTGCAATAAATAATATAATACTCAGTGCAACAAAAAGATAAATACATGCAATTTGAAATTAGGGATGCCTTACATTAACCATCCCCAACCTGATACAATGGTTGGACATGATGGGGATTGTAGTCCAGGCTATCCAGAGGGCAAGAGGCTGGGGAAGGCTGCCCTACATCAACTAATGGACATTGGCAAGATTCAGTCACTAGAAGTGAAAAAGCTCATAGATGTAGATATACATCTGTACACACAAACATACCCACCACCCATGTGATATATATACTATCTAGCACTTTCCAACATTCTCTTAGGCTGCCTCTACACGAGAGGTTTAAAGCTCTTTCAAGTCTCATTAAAAATTTTACCTCTACATGAGCGGGGTGCAAATCGGGCGTAGAGGCGCATTTTCTCTCTGATTATGCGCATTATCGAATGCGCGTTAAACCGCGAGTTTTAATTTGCGGCGGGAGTTAAAGCGCCTTACCACCGTGTAAACATGCGATTCTCCGCATGTCAACAGTTTAAAGCGCATTTTGGTCATCCGATTATGCGCTTCTCCGCCTCTCATACAGAGGTATTAGGCGTAAATGCGCTTCTGCGAATATGCGCATAATTGGCTAACCAGGCGCAAAGCCAAATTCTTGTAGATGAGGCCTTAATGCCTCTAATGAAAGAGAAGGTTCTTCCCCATAAAAAGCTTATGTCAAAATAAATTTAGTAGACATTAGGGTGTCACAGGATTCTGAGTTATTGTTATTAGATTTATATCCTCACCATTTTTCCTCTTACACGGAACCCAAAGCAGCTTGCATGGTCCTCCTCCTCACAACAACCCTGAGAGGTAGATTAGCCTGAGAGTTAGTGACTTGGCCCAAAGTCACCCAGTGAGCTTCATGGTCAAGTGAGGATTAGAACTCCTGTTCTCCTGAGTCCCAGTCCAACACTCTAACCACTACACCACACTGGGTCTCTTGTTGCCAGTTATCAGATGTCAATGTGTTCTTCTATGGCAGCCTTCTAAGGTGTTTGTTTGTTTGTTTGTTTGTTTGTTTGTTTGTTTTGCTCCACCAGACTAAGCTGACCACTCTTCTGTAACGCTGCTTTATGCCTATGTCCAATTCCACTGATGTCAGTTCAGCATCATGTCAGATGTTCGTATAGGGCATTCCTTCTTTTCTGTCCATTTGGAAACATCTTTCATGGGATAGATAAATTTTGAACAAATGTGCTTAGATGTTTCTTGTGCAGCTGAGAACTCCTTTGATTGATTTACATAATAGACTGGTAGTAAGATTTGTAGATGACAATAGATCTTGAAATGAACCATGAAAAAATGCCCATATCAAAACAAAGTGGGAAGTGGTCGCCAAATACCAATGAATAATAAACCAAGAACAGCAGCTGCTGTCTTCCACTCAGATCTATGGGACTTACTGCCTGTCTACAAAGTATGTGAAGTATGCTAGCTATGGGCAGCAGCAATGGGAAGCTATGTAATTCTGTGCTCCAGTTAATTAGCACTAGGGATGTCAGATAAATCCACAATTATTCAAAATGACACCAGATTTCTACGAATCTGTTCCATGGAATCCACAGAAGATGGGCTTTTTTCAGACTCATGCTGGCTGGATGGGGAATCCAAGGACTTAAAGGACTTTTTCTGCCCCCACCCAGTTCTCCCCCAAAATGTTACTCTGTAAGTTTTGATGTTGAATATTCTCCATATACTCTCTGAATACTTGAAGATTGGCCCAATATTCACTGAATATTTGATAGATATATTTGACATCGTATGATATTTGATGTCACTCTTCGATATCTGACAGTATTTGATAACCATGGTAGTATTTCATATCTCTCAACATTGGGCAGTTGGCATTCAGTAATATTTAGATTCTGAAGTGCATTTTGCATGTAATGGTTTTAATTTGAGAAAGAAAGAGTATCTGGCAAGTTATTTATTTAAAATATTTCTTGGCTGCCTTTCAGGGCAGAAGCAGCTTATGACTGTTTATGAACTTTTTGTATGGGGCTGATTCAATCTATTTTTAAGCCCTTGTTGAAGTTTAATTTTGTTGCCCTCCAGTCTCAAAGGTTTTCCTGACAGGTCCACTATCCTTTCCTCTGTCCCATATATATGGATAGTTTAAGTCACAATTGCTTCCACAACTGAGGTTGTTCTCCCAAAGTCCTGTTTGGGGTGTGTGAGTAAGGAGACACTCTTGTCCCTTCCAGAAGATCTGAGAATGTGCATAGTGTCCTTGGACATCTGCCAACCCAAACTGTTTCCTCCACTACCTGTGGAATTATTTGTGGGATAGTCAACAAAATTTCCAGGGTGGTTTATCAGAATATTCCAGGCCTGATCTCATCAAACCATCAAGAGATGCTAACCCAACCTTGCCCAATCTGATGTCCTTCAAATGTTTTGGACTTCAACTCCCATCAGCCTCAGCTAGCACAGCCAACAGTCATGAATGCTGAGAGCTGTAGTACAAAACATTCAGGTAGGGCAAGGCTGTGCTAACTACTCTAAGGCTGCAATCCTCTATGCACCTACACAGGAGGAGACATATTTAGGATTGCACTGTAAAACACATACATTTTAGCTGTTGAAGTAAAATGTCTCATTCTAACCCAGATTTCAAATGTGAACGTTCCCATTCATTTGCTAATATTCTGCTAGATGCAGAATATTAGCAAAAAAAATTTCAACTTTATTTCAGAACAAATTAACAATTCCATCATGTGAGGCATGACTGTAGCTGGATCCATTTATATTAATCACTCCAGTTATGGATGCTGACAGCCTCCAGAGAGAATGGGGCAATCTCGAGGAGACATGCTAGCTGCCTGGTTATACTTGTTAACTGATATTTAGGGATAACCAGTAAGGTCTGAGTTTAATTGGCCTTTGCTACCATGGCAGGAAAAGACCATAGCACATGGCCTCTTTGGGTGCAGAATGTCCCAAGTTCAATCCCTGGCTAAGCTTCTCCAACAAGGGCTGGGAAATAATGTTGCTTGAAACCCCTGGAGAGCTGCTGCTAGACAGTGTCAACAATAATGGGCTAGATGGACCAAATGGTCTCATTCAGTCTAAGGTATGTTCTTATGTACCTTATGCCACATATGCTACAAACTGAGTTGCAAGCAATTGGCAAGATGTTTCATCATTGGGAGCTGCCTGCATACTGAAGATAACTATGGGGGCTACTGAGCAATTTCCTCTAGCCTTTTTCTGCTCAGAATTGCTCATACAAGCTACTTTTATCTTGGAGGGCATAATCATATGGGGAAACCTTTTCGGTTTTAAAAAAAATCTTGGGGAAGCAACTACCTGACACATCTACTTGGTCCTAGGGCACTCCCTGCTAGATTAGATCTTCTTCCCTAACCATGAACAACTCTATCTTTTCTTGATTAAGCTTCAGTTTATTGTCTGACATTCAGTCCTTTACTGAGCCCAGACAGTGTTTCAGGATTTCTATAATCTCTTGGGATTCAGATGAAAAGTAGATATACAATGGGGTGTCAGCCACATATTGATGGCATGGCATCTAAGAATCCCTGGATGATCTCCCCCAATGGTTTCATGGAGATGTTAAACACCATAAGGGATGTAAGGTGAAACCATGGATGACGTCATAAACCAATAGCCATGCCATTAGGCAAAAATCACCCAATACTGCCACCTGAAAACTACTCTCTAGAAAGAACCAGAACCACCATGAAGTAGTTCCTCTGAACCTCATTGAGCTAGGCAGTCCAAAAGCATACCATAGTCAAAGTTATCAAAAGCTGCTGAGAGGTCTAGCAGAACCAACAGGAGCAATACTCCCTAGCCTAACTTCCTGCATAAACAAGCCATCAGGGAGACCCCAAAGTAGACAGAATAAGGATCTAGATCAGCCCTCCCCAACCTGCTGCCCTCCAGATGTTTTAGACTTCAATACCCATCAGCCCTAGTGAACATGCTGGCTGGGAGTTGCAGTCCAAAACATCTGGAGGGCACCAGGTTAGGGAGGGCCAATCTAAATTATTGGTTTCATCCAGGAAACCTTGGAGGGGATGCCACTAGACCTTGCCCAAAAATGTCAAATAAAAGATGGACTGGAAATTATTCAGCTCAGTAGGATTTAATGAGGGCTTTTAAAATAACAATGGATTCTTTTGGAAACACTCTCTCTTTCTCAAAACGAAAGCCACTTGGTCATGTCTTTTTTCTGGCTGGCTTTATTAGCAATGAAAAGAAGAATCCAAGACACATGAAGTCAGCCATATACTACCAGGGATCATGTCCGCTAATTTGAAATGACTCTACAGAAACTGGACAAGCAGGTGGTGAAGGTTCATCCAATGGTGTGACAAACCAGTATGTCTACACCTCCATCCTGTGAGGTAGGACAGCCTGCGAGGCATCCTTTGTCTCTTTTCCTTTGAGTAAGCCACCACTCACATATTGATAACTGTTATTGAATATTAATATTAATATTTGATATCTCATAATCTAGATACATGTGAATCCAGGCTTATGTCTCTTATATAGACAAAAGGATGCAACCCTCTTTCAGAGCCTCCTTTAGACTCCTTAACAACCAGGTTAGTGTGTTTTCCAAGCAACCCAGCACATGGGTGAGCCAACTTCCAGGCTAGACAAGATAATCTAATTAATTCCAGTTTCCAATCCAATACATTTATTTTTTTTTAAAAAAAAACAAGCCAAGAGAATTTGAAAAATAGCCAGTTGCTTTTAAAATAAAACAAAACATCAAACTAACTCACAGAGCGAGCAATCTTTTGGCCTCTAGACAGAGTCTAAGGGGTCACAGGATTGTCTGGAGTCCCCCCTCTCTCCTCCAAGGTTGGAGACAGTGCTCTGAGCTTAGCAGGGGGAGCCAGAGATCCAACCCCCCTTCTTCCTTCCCCTCCCAGCAGAAGCAGAAAAAATCACACTAGCTGGCCTCCAAGGTTGGGAACTTGACCTTGGAGAGGGGGAGAGGGGGCATTTTGGTGGGTGGGGAGGGGAGGCCAGGATATGAGCTATCCTGAGCCTCCACCAGCCTCCTTCTCTTCCCCTCCAAAATGCTTTCACTAGACAGTCAAAAGAAAAGCCTGACAAATGAAAAAAGCAGGGTGGGAGGATGGAGAAACAACAATCACATCCACCACTCCTCCTGCCTTGCACAGGATGATCATACTGAGTCCAGTGGCTTATGATCATAGCCTTTGCATCCTAAATCTTACTTATTGGAATCCTAAGAGTAACTCACCAAAGAAGCTTACAGGTGAGGTAGGGGGCAAGAGGCCCACCTGGGACTTCCTGGCATAGTTAGGCTGATGTCTCCTCTTTGCTATCCATGTGAAGGCAAAGATAAAGCTCAAGGGGCCAAAGTATATCTATGGAGCTGGGCTGTTCCCAAGAAAGGGATTCAAATTGAACCATCAATAACCCAGGCAAACTTATCTATTTATTTATTTACAACATTTATATACTGCTCCACATTGATTCAGATATAAAGAATAAAACACCATGTTAAAAAGTATTTAGAAAAACAAAACAAAACAGAATTCTGATATAAACCATGGCTGATCAATCAAGGAAGGCTTCCTGAAATAAAGATGCTTTCAGAAGGCAATGGAAAGAAGACTGTGTTGGCACCTGTCTGGCTTCCAGAGGCAGGGATTTCCATATAAAGGGGAGCACCACACTGATGGCTCTTTTCTGGGTGGACTCCAATTGGGCCATAAGTTCATGTGAAACCACCAAGAGCATCCCAACTGTTGAGCTCGGTGACTGGGCAGATTGATGGGGGAGATGGTGCTCTCTAGGATATCCTGGTCTCAAGTTGTTTAGGGCTTTATACACTAGTACCAAAACCTTAAACTTGGCCTTGTAGCAAATAGGCAACCAGTGAAGTTTGCTCAGTAAGGGAGTTGCAAGCTGAAAAGGGACAGCTCTTGGCAACAGGCGAGCTGCTGCATTCTGCAGGAGCTCCAACTTCTGGAGCTGCCTTAAGGGCAGCCCCACATAGAGTGCTTTGTGGTAATCTACTCTTGAGGTTACTAGTACTGTACCACTGTGGCCAAGCTATCACTGTCCAAGAGAGGCTATAGTTGGTGAACCAGCCAAAGTTGGTAAAAGGTGCTCTGAGCCAACCTGACCACTGGGTCTCCAGTGACAGTGATGGATCTCAACAGATTATCACAGGGGGTTGGAGGAATCATGTCTCCTTACTGTCCCTTCTCTGCCCCTACTTTTGTCCTTTATTACTTCCTCTTTCTTCCTGGAGGGGAAAGAGGAAGTAAACAAAGACCACATGGTCCATTCACAGGGTGATTTTATTGCATAGTGTCTCCTGCACACAGCAGGAGATCATGGCACATTCTGTTTCTTGTTTTGTTTTAAAATCAGATTTAAAAGGACGGAAAAACAAGCAGAAGGAGCGGGAGGCACACAAGAGGCTGACATCGTCATCTAAAGGACGCACGCACATCCATAAGTGGGCAGTAGCAAGCATATTATAAAACACTCGCTCGTCTGATGTACCTCTCAGAGTACATCCTGATTGGGCAATAAGCCTATCTCCCGGACTTAGGAACCACTCACCCACTGGTCTTCTGTCTTGCCAGGATTCTGCTTCAGTTTGTTGGCCCTCAACTAGCCCATTACTGAGTCTAGGCTCTGATCCAGAACTTGCACAGGTGAACCTGTGCAGAGGTCATGCATTCACCAGGTGATTTCTGCACTACCTCTTCTACACAAACTGAGTTATGGGGGAGGAAGAGGTGAAGTTGGAGAGTCAGCCTGGAATGTATAGAGACATAATTGAGGGGTGGGGTCTATCACATCCTTGCCAATCTAGGATTGGCCTATTTTTTGTTCAAACATCTTTCCAGGCTAGGGGAGGTGGGGAGGAGTTTGGTTTGACACATGGTACTACATTCAGTTTAGAATCCAAGTCTACACTTTGGCCCATGAAATCTGATTTCCCACTCACATTTCCCCTCTGTACATCAGCACTTCTAATGAAGTATTATGGGCATCATTACAGGGCAGGCAAAATGGGCAGGCAAATCTGACGCATGGAACTTCCACAGGAGAATTTCCTGGTGAATTGTGCCACATGTGATTAGTGGGAAATGGTGCCATGTGGATTTCACTTCAAACACTAAGACATCTCAGGACCAGCACTGTTTCACTCAAATGGCTTCTATCCCACATCACTTTCTTGAAATATTTTCCATGTGTTTTCTTTTTTAAAATTCTATTGTCAGTGGAAATTAAGAATGCAAATATGTTACTAGTTATGAGATAAACTGACATATGGCTGCCTTGAGCACAATTTTTTTGGTAGAAAGGTGGAGTGCAAATCAAATACATACATACATAACTTATTGGCAGCCAGTATGTTGCAGCGATTTGAGTGTTAGGGCTGGATCCAGATTTATGCTGATGGAAGTGGACTTACCTGCCCCCTCCTTCCCAGGGCAACCTTGAAGGACCCTTAGTTGTGTTGGGTTTCTTGTCTACATGTCAAGTACATGTTGGCTTTCTCAACGCTGGGTTGAATTCAGGATCTGCCTTCCATAAACAGAAGGCATAGCTCAACCTATTCAGTAGGGCCACTTAACCTTCTGTGTAGCATTTAGACCAGGCTGGAGAGGCTGTTGTGTGGAGGAGAGGGCAGGAAAGTTTGCTTCTCGAGCCCAGTTGCATACAACTAAATCTGGTTCTAACCCTGTATGTGTGAAGCTGAAGCAACTTGTTTGGCAAATTGGTAGCCAAACTCCCCAAAGAGCAGTTCTCTTAGTAAAGCTAAACTGTCAATTTCCATGAAAGGTTACTGGAAGGGGAAAAGGTACTACTAGTACTATGCTATGTTTCAGGTTATAGATTTGCTCCCCATCATAACTATTCTTGCTATTTTTCTGTATTATTTCAAATAAAATCTGAGCCTAATCACTTTTCCAATGCTCTGATCCTAAAAAATGGTATGAAAATAAGTGTTGAGGCCCCTTCACACATGCATTTACACCCCTTAGTTATGCAATAAGTGATGACTCACAACTGAGGGCTGGTTCATGCATTCAGGGTTATCATTTTATTGGTGCAAAATCAAAGGGTGACGCACAGGTGTGAATGAGCCACAGTCATACATCAAACTTTAATTTTGTCTCACTTCCACTGCTATTTTTTTCAGTGGTGTATGAGATCATTTATCTCTAAGTCACCAAAGGGCAGAAAATGAAGCCCTCCATGTCTGCACTGAGTTCATTGGGAAAATATCTCAAAAGCTAGCACATTTTTGAGACCTCTGAGTTGGCCTAATAGACATGTTACACTAATATACGTTTGAGGTCTGTAAGTTGTTATTTCTTGCATCTGATGAAGTGGATTCTACTCCACAAAATCTTATGCCATAATGAATGTGTTAATCTCTCCCACCAACCAAGGAACTCATCTGGTTCAGCCTGGATGGATGCAGGTTTGAGTTAACAGTTGGATTTAATATTTTCAAAAATGGAGGTTCAACCAATGTCTGCTACCTTCTTCCCCAAGGCTGGGGAACCTGTGGCTCTCTGGATGTTTTTTATTCGTACTCCCATCATCCCCAGCTACCCTGGTTAATGGTGAGGCATGATGGGAGTAGCAGTTCATCACCATTTCCACTGGTTCCCACCCTTTTTTTCCAAGTGGTCCCTAGGTCACTGAAAACTGAACCATCACATCACTTGGCAGACCCCAGCCTGAATGCCTGCTAACCCTCCTCCTCCTCCTCCTCCTCCTCCTCCTCCATATCAAGATTCTGACCATGCAGACATCCTGTTTCCAAAATTCAGTCAGCCTTTCCACCTTGCCTCCTCCTATCCACCCTGCCCTGCCACCCGGCATTTTGTAACATCTTGCCTGAGGAAGAGATCTGGAGATCTCAAAAGGTCACACATTGGTATAAGGACACACTATAAGGACATTGTGATTTTTTTCTTATGGCCAATATAGTTGCCTTTGCTTTTTGTTGGGCTTTGAGATGCCACAGGACATCCTTTTATTTTTGTGTCTATTGTTTTTTCTCTCTCCAGTTATTTACACCCGGAAATCCTTGATGATCACCACACCAACTTGCGGGCAAAGCTCATGACTTTCAGTGGAACCTCCTTCCTATTAAAGACGCTTCCAAATTGATCACGTCCTTACTGGTCCTTGCTGATTTCCAGCTGGATTATTGGATACCAAGCAATGCTTCAGAATATGATGGATAATCTGGAATTCTTCTCTCCTTTGTTTATTTGCTTTTGTCAGTGAAAACACTTGAACATCATCATCATCAACAACAACAAAAATAGACTTTATTCAGTTATGCTCTTTCCCCACTACTATTTATTAATTATGTAATGTATCCAATGTACTTTGAGTAGAGCCATTGAAGTGAATGAGACTTAAGCTAGACTATCATTATATACATACAACCCTGTAACTTGTCCATGCTGAGTTTCCAATTGCTCACAGCATCTTGCAACAAACACAGTGTGTGTGTAAATAAATTGGTCTTCCCAGTGGCCATGCAAGATCCCTGTTCCAAATGCTAACATTCTTCAGTTTCAAATGGAAAGTGAAGAATGAGACACTTCCATTGGAATGAAACGTGAGAAATACTCCAAGCACTTCTACCCTCCCGCCCAATACGAATTAACTCTTCTTTTGTTAACTTAATAAAATTCTTTCCCCTCTCCTCCCCAAAGTTGGCTTCAAGCCCATTTAAAATAAAGATGACCACAGCTCTTTCACTGATAATGTCATGTTTTATTTTTGCGATAAAGTTCAACTCTAAAGCTTCATAACTTCCAACAAAAGGGGCACGATCCAGCCAAACAAAAGCTTTTTTGAAGCTCCACTCATGAGAGAGAGAGAGAAAGAAAAAGAATATCTCCAGAGAAATCAGAAGAATCTGATAGTGCCTTAACTTTGGCTGGATCCGGTTGTCATTGTTATTGTTTCATGTGAGGCAGGACTGCCTACGCGTTGTACTGTGGGAATGCAAACGATAGTGTTCATTTCAAATTCATACCTAAATCTGTAGGAGGTGGGGGTGAGAGAAGGACAAGAACTATAAGTTGCTTGAATCTAATTTGGAAGATTTCCCCACCCACCCCATGCTTTCCAGTAATACCAGATGAACCTACATTGGTGGAGGGGGGTGCTGAGAGGGACATTTTCTTGGAAGTCAGGGTCCAGGCTTTCAGTGGAATTTACTTCTACGTCAAGGCCATTGCATTTCATCTTTTATTCCCCTGGTCAGTTCACCATCCTTAGGCAAGAATGCTGGGAGAAATCTCGACTATATTAAAGATTATACTATACTGAAGGTTATTGTATATCATCCCGACTATATTGAAGATTAAATATTTTCTAAATCTGTTAGGAGAGCCATCAAACACGAGGCCTTTGCCCACTCCCTTGTATTAAAATACAGTTCACAGTTCCACCGAAGTTGAGGCTGTCTACACCCCCATTGATCCGGATGAGGAAAGAGATAACCGAATGCTAAATTCTCCCTCTTGAAATCAATGACTTGGGGGTGGAGGAGGGGGGGAGAGAGAGAATGCTTAATTTCGACTGAAAGCTGTTCAAAGTCCTTTTGAGCATCAGTTAAGCTAGATTCATGATCGTATCTTGATTACATTTGGAGATTGCGGTTTAATGACTCAGTTGACGCTTAATTTAGCTTTATCTTCTTTTTTTCCTGTTTTGCCTTCTTGTCTCCGAAACGAAGGGCCACATTAAACAACCCGGTGAATATTTCACGACCAACAATTAATGCATCTTTCTCGTTGTGATCTGGCATGAAATCTTATGCCACAATACATTCCTGGGTCTTGAGGTTGCCACACAAAGCTCTTTCGATCCAGACTCTGCGATTGGAACGGACCTTCCACTCGTGGGGGAGGTCCCTCTGCCCAAGTTTGGGGGATCCCCCTATACCACACCTTACCACATTCAACAGGCTCTCTGATTCTTTGTGTAGCTTTTTCAGAGGGCTGGAGAGGCTGCCGGGGGTAGGAAGTCAATTTTCGACAGCGCAGTTGATCCAGCACAAACCGGGATCCAACCTTGGTTGGTTTTCCAAGTAGGAAAGGTAGGGCGGAAGGCACAGAAAATCTGTCTGAACACATTAAGGTGTGGGTTTCACAGGTTTTTGGTGTTGGGTGGGAACATCTCACCTTTGGAAAAAGGAGGCGCCCAGACCAAAACACCACACTCTTGGACATTTCTTGAAATCGACGGAGCTTACTCCCAAAGTAACATGTAGGGAGACTGGCCGTGTTTCCCCGCTTGGCCGTGAGAATGAAGTGCAGTTCCGAACATCTACACTTTCTATTTGAGAAAGGCCAGAAATCCAGAATTAATGGGACAGAAAAGAGCACAAATATTGTAGCCAAAGTTACTGTTTGGTTTGGGAAGCTTCCCCCCAAAATCCCTTGGATGTCCGTTCTTTGGGGCCTGAGGGTGTACTTTTTGGCTTGGTTCAGTCTTTAAAACACCAACCACTACACCCACCTTCTAGTTTCCTTGCATTTATTGCTATAGTGATGGTTTAGCACAGACCGAGGGAAGTAAAATAAAAAGAAAGACCATCCGATGAAATATTATAACTCCCTCTTCTCTCTCAATTTTTGAGTCTAAAAGATCATACATGTAACAAATGATGCGCGTGTGCATGTTCATTTTGCATTGCTTCACGAACCTGTGATATATTTACTTGAAAGTAATCCTGCCTCAGTTTGTTGGACCTTACTCCAAGGTAAATGTTGTGAGGATTGGAAGCACGCTCTTTACTGTTCCCATTAAAAGTTTCCCAAATCTTTTTTGTTTAAGTGTGTGTTGTGGGACGGGGGGGGGGGGGGGGAATGGGTAGATAATTACCTTTCCATTTCTTCCCAAGTGATGACTCTTAAATTTTGATGATCTGAGTCATGAAAATCTTATAATAAGAAAATAGGGTCGGATGACTCGCACAGGACAGGAGCCAAAACAACAACAAGGTCCTATAAAAATATTTCTTGGGCCAGGTTTGCAGGCCGTATGAAGAGTGAAGGGTGCTCGCACGAAACAGCTGCACATTAGTTATTTAAATGGAAAGCGAGTCTCCGAGGGGGGTTGTAAGTTTCCCCCTCGACGTTCCTTAAAACAAGTGCAAAAGTTCAATTTAAAGATAACTGGCCAGAACATCTTATCGCCTATGTACACACACACCCTAGCCCTCCGCCCCCAAGAAGCCATCGGATGTACTAAAAGGTCTACTCTAAGGAGCCATGTTCCAGATGTGGTTCTGCAGACCGATCCACAGGGCAGCTGAATGGGGGGGGGGATTTCCATCCCTTTTCCCACTTTATTGGTACTGGAGCCCTAAAGCCTAAAGGCGTCTGCTGCTTCCGCAGTTGCGCAGTGAACACATGTTCACTGGAGTATTTCTAATTCCGCAACTACGTCTTTCTAAGTAAGTTGTAGATCTGAGTGTTTTGCAACAGAACTCTATCTGCATACCACAAAAACAAACACGCCAGTATCTTCTTATTCAATGCTTTACAGTATGGGAACAGATCGAGGCCAAGACTATGGGATAATCCAGCCAGCCGTATTTCTAGGGATCTCTCTCACATGCATGCGCACGCACACACCTAGCAAAAATCTGAAAATAAATAAAAACTGATATGTCATAACTGGTTTGTTATCCGCTTTTGAAGACTGGTCTACCACCTTTTTGGAAATGTTGAACTGCGGTCTCTAGTACACTTGAAACTGTCTGCAACTGAGCAGGCTTAAACCCTTGACAAATCTTCCTACACCAGCCCAAATGCAGCGCATAAGGGGATTACTGCGAAATCAACTAGCTTGGTTTCCTCTTAAAAGGTAAAAAAAAATCATTTTTAAAAATGCATTCCTTCCTGAATTCCTTACAGAAGGGCCTCTAATTGAGAGGGCTACTAATGAAATAAACCTACAGGCCTGTGGCTGCACTAAACTTATTTGAAATTAAAGCCCATTGAAATCTATGGGAAGTTACATCCTGGAAAACATGATTAAACCCATGAAGAAAGGCACAATCCAATGCAAGTTTAGACAGAACAAAAAAAGTTCTACAAGTTGTAGGACTCCTTTCTATCTAAACTCGCATAGGATTGCACCCTAAATGACTAGCGTAGCTTCTAAATTCTATACATATTCCCCAAAAGGCATCCTATAGTCCCTGACTAGTGACTTCTAAATAGATTTGAGAGCTACGATCTTTAGAAGTGGATGGCAAGCTCATTCATAGGTCTGTGGATTCGCATATGTTGTCATATCGGAGGTTGTCTTCCCTATTAAGCCATTGAGGTAGTTCTTCCCTATTAAAAATATAATCCTCTTCTGAGGATGCTTATTCCTGACGGTCCACTATTTCATTGCATGCCTTTTATCATTATTTGTATTATTGTTGCGTTAATAGAGTTGCATAGACTGAATGCATGTTTTCTATAAAAATAGATTCTTTTAATGACACTAATATCTTTGTTTGCTATTCCGGTGGGAACTATTTCGAGAGTAAAGTAGTCTAACAACCTAAGTGAAAGGGGGCGGAGGGGGGAAACACAGAGTACAGATGGATAAGGTTAAGTACATTTTAATTTATTTGTTTACTACAAAACACATCCCAATTAAGCGCTATAACAGGGAGACTTTGCCTTATGGGTAGAAATACAAAATAAATCTGTTAACATCAGTGGTGTAGAGGCAAAGGAAAATGAATGTCAGGACCTTAATCATACTACATTAATTAATGAAGTAAGTAAAAGAATGCAAGGTGGTCCCTATCCTTGTTCAGACGTTAAATGGGGAAACTGACAATTAAAATATACATTATTCACAAGTATCAGTCTACTGTGGGATTCCTTGTGATTAGGCCTGTTTTAATAGTTCTTTCTCCCATGAAATAGTTTGTGTCATAAAAGGCAAAGTGGGTTGCCTTGATATGTTCCTTGGGTATCGACTTGATCAGCTGTTAAATATTGCCATGTCATATCACTGAAACCACCAAAGAATAGCCTCAGTCCAAGCATTGTAACCATTTGTGAGTCCCTTTGATAGCAGCAGAAGAGAAGGAAGAAGAAATAAGGATTGTCTCTCTACAGTGCAACCCCAAGGATGTCTACTCAGAAATAAGTCCTATTTTATTGAGTACAATGGGCTTATTCCCAAGTAGGTGGGAACAGGATTGCAGCTTCATTCAAATAAACAGAACCTAACATAAATCCGAGAAGAGTAGCCCTTTGAGTCTGTAACAACCAGCTAGCCAAGCAAACAAACAAATGAAGTGGTACAGAGTTAAAATTAGGCACATTTAGTTTCCACTGGAATCAATGGGAAAGACAAGGGCCAATTTTGGCCCAGCTGCTCTAAAGTCAGCCCTACTGAATACAATGGGCTTAATAGCAAGTAAGTGTGCAGAAAACTTCTGCCATGTGTCTCAGCCCTATTCCTACTGAAAGTCAATGGAAATTATTGGTTGCAAGTGTATTTAGATCATTGCCTAACTTGCCTATTGCAGAATGAGTTCTCCTGGGCAAATAAACTACTTGAGCTGTCGCCAGATTCACAGCTCATCATGCCACAAGGAACCTGTTAGGTCTTTAACATCCAGGACTCAAACTTAATCCTGCTGATGTGGGTGGGGAGTTGCCTTCAAGTAAACTCAATGCAGATGAAGTTCAGCATACTTTAATAGGATTTAGAAGCACACACTGAATAATACCACTGATTTCTAAAGAACTTTAATCCAAGTTTATAGATTGCACTCAGGTTTCTTGAAATACAGATGTAATGTCTCACTTCTCTCTGTGCCTTACTTTTAAAGAAAACATATTTCTTATGCTGTCTATCAGTCTAGGGCTGTTTCTCTCCTCCTCCCCCTTGTTTTAGCTTAATTTTTATTTGTTTTGAAGCTGAGTGGGGGCTCTCAAAAAGACTGCTGCACTGCTAGGAACTGCTGGGAAACTATTGTAAACAAATAACTTTATTATGTTGGAGTAACAAGGCCACTCTTACCTCAAGTAAGCCTCACTGAACTTAATGAGACTGACTCCTGAGTAGACATGCATAGGACTGACCTGTACAATACTTTTCAATGGCATTAATCTAATTTACCCTGTTTGGGTTTGGGTTTTTTGTTACAAACCAAGTGAGGAAATGGCGGTCAGGGTGAGGTGAGAGGCGGAAGATGCTGTGAGGTTGGTTGGATGAATAGAGAAATAAGAGTAGAAGATGGAGGAATAGAATAGAGTGTGTATGAAGACGGAAGACAAGGCTGTGGCCCAAGGGCCACTTTCAGTCTTTTAACTTTAAAGAATCATACATCTAAAACAGAATGCTGGAACTTGGTCAGTAATGGCCAACTACCAATACTTTCATTTAATAGGTAAAAACAGTTTGCCATATTTTGCTTGGATTCACATAACTATTTAGTAGTTGGGTACTTTGAAGGATAGATAGATAGAATATACATACTATCTGCTTAAAAACTCAGGGGCATAGGGATCTGGGCGAAAGGAGGGACACACACACACCTCTTCTGATCCGAGTCTAAATTCAATGTGAGAACAAAGGCACTCTCATATTTCCCCCAAAGCTGTCAGAAGTCCAATCTTGTTTCCTCCATTTAAACTGTACATACAGGGTGAATGGACCATTCACCTCATCTTGGGTGGGTGGGTGCGCGCAGAATCCGAATATATGTATCTTTATGTATTTTTTTATTATTATTTGTGTGGGGTGGTGGAATAATTAAGGCACCATTTAAAAAAGCCACCAGGGCGAGGAAGCTATTTGGGGAGCCCGCATTTCTCCAAGCCAGGTACTAAACATTTCAAGCCCTTCACATCGAACATATGCGTGGTGATTGCTGCTGGAAATGCGAACTGTAAATAATTCATACCTCTGCTGGTGTACATTACACCGGGCATTCCTGTTGCACCGCTCAGTCGCCGACAACAAATGCTGCAGAGCATGGAGAGGGGCTGGGGAGAGGTGCCGGGAAGGGGAAGAAAGCTGGGTTTTCAAAAACCGGTATACCCAACGACACGTTATTCGACTATGTGTGTGTTAGCCATCAAAGGGTGCCTCTCTTACCTCTGATGGCGATTTCACTATGCAATAAATTCTGCGAATTCCCTCTGCCCTGTAATTCCCGGCGCTTTTATGATTTAAATCCACTAAAGGAAAACTTCATCAGTCCTCTGTGTCCCAGAACAAACATGGAGAGGGATCCTAAGCAAGTTTTAAAATCGGTGGGGCTTCCTCCTGAGTAAACATGGTTGGATCGTCCTACTAGCATCTCTCTCTCTCTCCAGTACTCTATGTTTCAAGCAAATCTCCAAAGCTGCAATTCTGCTGTGTTACAATCATTGAAAGGGTTTGCCCCCGGCATGTTTTAGGAGTATACTTTTATTTTTATTTTTTTACCCCAAGGAACCAAAGTTTTTACTGCATTATTATCAACGTGTATGATTTTTCTGTTCCTTGCAGATAAGAGAAAGGATAGATTTTTAAGCCAACTAGCTTAATAAAACACTGCATTTGCAGCAAAAAATAACGCACGATGATCCCCATATCCAAGGAGAGGAAATGGCGGGTTCCTTTGTCTTCTTCCAAGTGTGGGTGGAAGAGAAAGGCAATGCTTTAGTTTAGGGGTCCCTTTCCATTCTCTGTGATGAAATTGAGTTATGCAAGTGCTGTGGCTTAACATGAGCCCAAAGGCACGGACGTTGGGGGAGTCAAGTATAAATTTGTTTTAACGCCCTGTTGCAGCAAATCCCACTAACAACTGCAGCCAGAACTCACAGGGGAAGGCTTTGGCAGACTTTGGCAGACTTCTGACACTAACTTTGAAAAAGAGTTGAGAATTTATATATCCATTATAAATAATAGTTCTTGAGGGGGAAGACTTATATTCAGCACTGCACCTCTAAACACACATGATGAACGCACAGTAGACATATAAAGAAAAGATGTGTGTGTGTGTGTGTGTGTGTGTGTGTGTGTGTGTGTGTGTTGAGCATGTTGGAGCCACGAAGGTAAAATACAACAAGCTATGGGCATCTAGCTTTAATATCTAATATGCTGGAGTGGGGAACAATAACAACAACAACAACCACCACCAAACAAACAAAAACCTTCCCGTTTAATACAACTGGATTTGTTGCAATTCTGTGACTAAAACGAACATCTATCGTCAGGATGAGAATCTCAAAAAGATGGCAAAACGAATACCAAACATATAAACAGATAACTGAAGAGATGGAGAAAGCAACGCAGTTGTTTTCAGCAGATGAAGGCTCAAATGGATTTACAGCGAATGGACAAAATTTTGTTTGTTTTGCAGGAAATTGTGGCCAAACAGGAAAGTCTTAGGGCAGCAGAAAAGTATGGAAGTAAATTCTGGAAGTTTCCAAAAACTATCCTGGTCTCAGTTTAGAGATCTGAAAAGTTCTCCTTGTTGCCTAAACTATATAAGAATCCCAGAATGGAAGAATAATGTCAAGAGTACAACCTTTCCCATGAAATCTCTGGGAGATTATCTCCTGCTTAATTTATCAGTTACACTACAGTTTAACATACCTTGCATATTCCACTGGATGTCAAGGTGGTTGTATACCTCTTCCAGTATTTCAGTTTTGTACCTAACCCGACAGCTGGTTTTGACATTAATGCTGCAATCCTGTACCCGCTTACCTGGGAGTAAGCCCCATTGAACTCAGTGGGACTTACTTCTGAGTAGACATGTGGAGTATTGTGCTGTAAATGGAAAGTAACTTTTATTCCCCAATTTGGCACCCCGCCTGTTGCAAAATACCCCCACCCCCATTCTTATAGGTATTATTTGAAACCAAGCACCATAGATCTTCAGCTGAAGTAGGTGCTAGCATCACATCTTGAGGCATCAAAAAAGTTTCCCCATCGATTAGGTGGAGAAAGAAAACAAACCGCACTCAAACAGAGAGAGGCAGAGAAAGTAAAAGAAACAGAATGGAGTATTACATACCTCGGACACACTTCCTGTCTGAATGCTATTGAATACAAGTTTCTGTAATCAAGGGAACTGATTTTCTCAGAGTGGCCTGCTGGTTACATCCCAACCTTCTTTTCCTGAGATGCTTCCATGTCTAACTCTATTCTGGTATCAGGTTGATTGAGGGTGGGAGAGAGGGTTTATTCTAATGTTAGACTTGTAAATACTCTGACTTTGCAAATCATATTTTAAAAGAAAAACAAATAAAACAGTGTGAGACCTCCCAGAGAGAGGAGTAGGGGGTGGAATTTCGCTGACTTCCATCCATTGCCTCTGAAACCCACTGCAGTCCAGAGGATGCAGAGCGATAAATACCTTTGGAGATATCGGTTTGTTGACACAAACAACACGGCCAAACAGGCCCCCGACTTCCCATTGTGACTTTAGAATGAAGCCTGCCGCCTCTTTTAACTTGGAAATGAACTTGGACTTCCGACCAGACAGGGCACTAAACTGGAGGAGATATTTTTATTTGTCTGCCTCTGAATCATTTCCTAACGGGTAAAGTGCTCTATTAAAAAGAGTGTAAAATCATCACGGAGGAGCCATCGGAACTGAGAATATTTAAAGGGGACACACACACACACACACACTCTCACTCACTCTCTTTCTTGAACAAGTCCCCCATTTTCCCATAGTCTTTTGTCCTTAGGATGCATGCTTAGAGAGAGGGGGGGCTAGACTGGTGGTGGTGGGAGTACTTGTGATCGTGGTGGGGAGATGATGTGAATACTCGTTGAGGAGGAAAGGGGGGTTAGCTCTAATGAAGGGGGGGTAGTTGACCTCCTGTATTCCATGCTGTGACTGCCTCCATTCAGTCACTGCAAAGAACTACAGAACGCTGCCAGCTGGAAGGAGCAGATTATGTTACGACAAAGAGGTATTTATTTATATATTTCCATTAATTATCTTTCCCCCACCCCGCCATAGGAAGGGAATGGGATGGAGATGGAAAGGAAAAGTTTGGCGGGGAGGGGAAGCTGGATCATACACATACACACACACTCACACACACCTATATGGAATATATATGAATGGAAGGAAGCCAAGGAATGGGGCATTGGGAGGGGGGATGATGATATATGTCCTTTTGATGATGAAGGAGGAGGAGGAGGAGGAGGAGGATGCTTCATTCTTTCTGGGGTAGGGGAAAGAGTGCTAAGCAATGTTGAACTGCCTCTATGGTATATTGCATTAAAAATCCAAGAGGTATAAGGATTAGGAGAGAAATAAGTGAGACACGGAAGGGGCGAGGGAGCAAGAGATCAGGTTGTTGGCTTTGGTAAACAAACCCCGTGTTTACAGGATCCAGGGACAGCATATGTTTCTTTTTTTGTAATATTGAAAAGTCTTCCCATTGCAGCATATGAAAGGACAATGAACAAGCACCCCTTAGGCCCCTAAGAAGTTCTAAGCTCCTGCAGGCCTCCAGGACGCGACATTTTCCAAGGACCGCGGAAATACGTCTCGAAGAATGGCTTAAAAAAACGATCCCGACCATTTTTGGAGGCAATTCTATTCATAAGGATTTCTTGGGCCCAACACTTGGAAGAAGTAGAGACATATAATATGGATTTGTAGAGGACCGTCTCTGTCTACGATGTCATTTTCCCTTTGAAGCCTGTGTACTCTGGTCATCCTGTGCAAGGATAAATTAAACACAGGAACCCAGGTATTATGGTGAACTAGGAAAATATCTGGAAAGCATAGAATGGTGGATGCTTCGCCTATTGTCTCTAGTACCTTGCGTGCATGGAACAGACAGGCAGTTTTGACATACAGCCCTTTCAGCGAATTGGAGGGGGTGACTGCACAACAAACCAACGATTCTTCTACACCTTGGAGAGAATCCAAAAACCTTGGGACGATTATACTCATTCAAGTCTGCAGAAAAGGAAGCATAACCATTATTTTTTCTCCAAAATGGAATGGATAAGTTTACAAAGGTTTAGCGTTGTACCAAACGTGTGTAAACAAAACATAGGAAGAATATTTTCTTTTCTTTTTTTTCCTGTTTTCTTTTTTTGGTAAAGCACATATTTATACACCCAAGAAAGAGATTGGAAGAAAGAACCCATTGGTATACTATCAGACAGGGAGTTACAATTTCGTGGCTCAGGGAGTTACAATTTCGTGGCTAAGTTTGCATTCCAGTGGGGGGAAACTATATACTGTTAACTCTTTTTTTAAAAAAATCTTCTCATACAAGCATTCTCCCTTCCCTAGGTGGCTCAGAATCTCTTTCTCTTGCCCAGCATGTTGATGGAATTAGAGTATTCCCAGTTCCAAGCCAGTATTTATTTATTATAGGGACTTTTTGTGGCCACTGACATTGTCCCCAGCAGACTTTCCTGGTGATGGATAGAAAAGTTAATATAAGAATTAATTTGAATCTGCCATAGGATTTCTACAGTGGAGTAAGGAAACATTGCTTTCAAATAGCCAAAATTACAGACTATTTGTGGACAACATGTTCAAAGATGGAACCACCAATGGGTTGAGACAGGAAGAATTAGAATGCCTTAGAAACCACCAATAGCCAGAAGATGGGAAACATTTCTATGGGTGTGTGTGTGTGTGTTTAATGTTTCCTTAATGTTTAAATAACAACAACACATACTTCAAATAAATCGTCATTGGGTTTTTTTCTGAATGTTTCATTACACCAGATGGGTCTGTTTAGGAAGTTACAAATATATCTCTATTTGGGCACACAAGGAGTTGCTGCTCTCCATTTATTGCATATGAAATCGTAGCTTCCATGGCTTGCTACTGATTTGGTTAGTTCTGTGTAGATATTGGGGGACGGTTGTCCCCCTACACACACACACACACACACACACACATACACATACACATACACACACACCCCAATACCCTAATTCACATGAAATATGTTCATGCCTCCATTGCAGCGAATTAAAATCCCCACTTAAAAGTTGCACCGGGATTCATACATTATGTTTGCAATGGGAGTAAGTCCTATTGAACTCAGTGGGTCTTACTTCTGAGTAGACATGCATAGGATTGCACAGCAATGCTGGAGTGTTTATAAACAGTTTGTAGTTTATTTCTAATTGTTTTGTGGGTCAGGAATAAATGAAATTGCAATACTGGCTCCTTGCATGGAAGAAGTTTAGAAACTGAAGGGAATATAGTCATGTGTTGGTAGAGGGTCACTTCAGGCTGGTTTAAATAGTAAGACTATGCTGCCTGGAAAATCCTTATTTATTTTTCTCATATACTTTGAAATCCCTCCAGTTTTCAGAAGTTCTCTTATAATACACTGGGGGGAAATAAGCCTACAGATCTCAGAGACTTTTCATTCTGTCCCCCTACAACAGATAATACCTAACCAAAGACTGCAGTTCCTTTGGGTCAGTATGTTGAATTCATGACAATTGCTCACAAATTGCAACGAGTTTCTTTGCTTTAACCTTTTTTAAAAAAACAAATCCCTCCTTTTCATAATCAGATCATATACCTTATAATCAAAGTAATAAAGAATTAGGCTTTTGCTCTCAAATATAAGATTATTTCTTCTTCCTCCTCCGCAGCCTCTAAACCTAATTTGAAAGTTATACTGCTCACATTAAACATACGTTCCACTAACACAAAATAAAGCTTATTCACTAATTAACTAATTCTCTAATTAGGCTTCTTCACTAAGAATTAGGCTTCTTCACTCAGCTGGAACGGAGACATGTTTACTAGGAAGTAAAAGTCCCGCGATTCAATGGGTCTCCCTACCATGTGAGGCTGCAATCCTAGGCATAGTTACTTGAGAGTAAGTCTTGCTGAGCAGAGTAGGACTTGTTTCCAAGTAAATATGCATAGTGTTGTTCTGTCTTTTGGACGGAAGGTCCCTCAGTTGATCTGGTTCAGTGTTCTTACATTTTTTTTTCTCCCATTGTTCCCTGGAAAGATTCTGATTATAAAACAGCATGTCAAAGGAAAGCAAAGGAATAGAAGATGCATTCCTCATGAGCAATCACAACAGCAGCAGATACCCGATTCTAATGCATTTCAGGAAACTTTTCATTCATTCTTTCTTTGCATCGAGGTATTTGTAATATAGTGCATCGCCTCAATTGTAGTAAACAGATCTGCGTGGTGTTCTTCCCCTGGAGATAGCTTCCTTCTGCATTTTTAAGTTAATTAACCCACTAGAATTGATTCCTGCTATCAATCCACAGCTCGGTATCTTAGCAAGATCAGCCCGTTTAAATGAGATACTGCTCAGCAATTTATGAAATGAAAAGCTCCTTAAGACAAGGCAGATAAATGACGAAAGGACGCCAGGCCCCGGAATAAACCTGCTGTTTAAGAAATATATCCCTATATATATAGTTTCTTAACAAAAGGCTGGATTGTTTTACCATTTCACCAATCAAAGTTTAAAGCAAATGTTAATTTCCCAGACCATGAAGTGTGCAAATTTTCTGAGTTTTCTTCACCGCTGTTTCCCCAATTTTCCTTTCACGATGTGCCACCAATAAATGGAATTGTAAAATCCAAATTTTAATTAAGTCAATATTTCACTGAAATAGGAATTGTAAATGGTCCTACATAAACCTGAGAAAGATCCATTTTTTTGTAGGACCATTCCCTTTTCATTTATTACTTTTGTCTGCTTTACTCAGGAAGCACACAAGAAGAAGAAGAAGAAGAAGAAGAAGAAGAAGAAGAAGAAGAAGAAGAAGAAGAAGAAATAATCCTTCAGTGCTTAGAAATGAAGGCATCTGCTCTGCACAAATTCAAATCTACTGTGTTGTTTCAGTTCTACATAACTTAAATCCCATTTATTTCAATGGGTTTACTTTTAAGTAGAACTTAGGTTGTAATTACCCATTACATTTAGGACTATTCTTTGCATATCCACTAAGGCAACTGGAGAGGGGGGGGGGGGGGGGGGAAATTCACCCATCCAGTAGGGACTCGCCTGAAAAAACCTGCTGAAAATAAGGAACAAAGTCCTTTGTTAGAAGCCACTGGAGTTTGGTTGAGACTTTTACACCACCGCCATCATCAACCCAAATCAGAAAACAAGTTACTGATGTCATTTCCTATTTAGTATAGTGAATTGCCCATATACACCCCAAGTATTTTAATGAGGTATGTCTCCTTCTGGATAACATCTCATCAGGATGTGAATTCTACTGAAGCGTTTTGGATTATGTTGTTGCTTTCGAATGTGATTTCATCTGATATGTTCAGAGTTCGTCTAATCTATTTGCCTCGAAACATTTACGTGACACCCCCCAGGGGATCATCTTTCCCCACCATCACCCCATTCTAAGCCATGGAAGTTTCTTTGGACTCAAGGGCTTCCCAGCCACTTAGACGCTATATGTGAAGTTCATTCTTTTCTGTCTAGACACTAATTGCGACCCGGTTTGTCTATTTTGCCTTGACCTTGGACTTCGGCTGATTTGGTTGATGTGGCTGAAAAAAGCAAAACTGTGAGCAAAGATTGCTTTCAATCTGTAAGCTCCTTTTGGAAGGAAAAACGTTTCCGGGAGAAAGCCTAACGTTGGTGAAAGGCTTCAGATCATGAAAGCCATTTCCCCCCCCCCCCCCATCACTTTCTTTGTTGGGGTTTTTGGACGAATTCTCCAGTTTCTGATTGGGAGATGGGACTTTATTCATGGAAAGAGCTAATGACCCATGGGGTAGCAAATGTTACAGAAAACAGGAGAGAAACCCTTTTGGGGAGTACGGAGGGATTTTATTTGTATAACTGGAAATTATGGTTGAAGACTCCAATGTGGTAGGCAGGTCCTAGCATAATGGGCAGTTATTTTCTATCCCGTCTTGTGAATAAATCTTTACTGAACGCATACATGCGTGTTGCATGAATTGGGTTCGCGGATTGCTTCTTTTCAACACAACGTATAATGTGGGCTTTCCTTCCACCTGTCTTCCCGGTCCTATGGCTCCAAATATGTGATATCATTCCCTACTGATCTAAACAACTGGAGTTTGGAAGCGGGGCCGAGAGCAGATGTTCTTGAGCTTTGGGGGGGGGGGGGTTGATGTTGTTATTTGGTCATCTTGACCACAAAGGAGATCTTGGCTGCAGTCAGATTTCCTTAACTCCCAGAGAATTGAAGCAAGAATCCTACCCACACTTAATGGAAAGCTTTTTTAAAAAAAACTAACAAAAAATAAAATAAAATAAAATAACACCATTGAATTGAATGGGACTTGCTTCCGAGGAAACTTGCATAGGATGAGGCTGTAGCTGGGTGTAAGATTGAGGTGCTGTGCTCCACAGCCCAACCCCCTAAACAATTTATTAATTAATGCAGCTCCACTGGGACAATATCATCGTCAATTTTGGTTGCATTTATTTACCAAAATAATCCTTTGTGATCTGGGGGTGGGGAAGGAAAGAAACAGAAGTTCTTAGTTCTCCTCTCAATATTCTCAAGCTAAATTTCACATTCTTTCAAACGCACCCATCTGCCTCAAAGCATGAATATCCAGTGGAAGAATTTTGATGGTGGGGGATATGAGTCCCTGGGAAAGTAAATACACTCTTCTCAACAGCGTAGTGTATTTATCTCTCTCTGAATGTGTATATATCTATATATCGTAGCCATCCATCTCTGGCAGAGTATTCTTCTATTTCATCAGTTTAATTATAACCCATCCATCCCAGATCCTGTTTACGCTGTATAAAGTGAGTTGCATTTATTGTCTGCTACACAAACACAAATCAACATTGAGACCATTTTATCTCTCTCTCTCTCACACACACACACACAGACACACACACAACCATTCAATAGGAGACATTGTTGCTGCAATATTTACAACTGAAGTATTAAACATTAATAATATAATATCATAATATAATCACAACCAGTCCCTTTAAAACATCCCCAGTTGGTTGAGCATGAAAGATTAAGCATTATTGGGATGGACTCATACAAGGAATAAACCTTATAAAACGTGAAAACGTTTTGGAGAACATCTATTACATTCTTGCGCTGTAGTGGCAATTGTTCTTTCTTCCTTTTTTCCTCCACTTTTATTCCTTTATGCCCCACTAGCAACTTGCCTGAAAATTGAAAATCAACAACAACAAAAGAAATAGAGAAATACCTCTGTAAGGGGTAAGCGAGGGGCTAAAACTATGAAATGTGGCAGTCTGTGAAAAAAATGATATATCTTTTTTAAAAAAACAAAACATCAAAACAATTATATTGAGGAGGTATCTATCCATTGACTTTTATTTACTTATTTATTTGGGGAAGCAAAGAAAGGTTAAAGATTTCAAATACTTCCTTCTGTGAAAAATAAGATTAAAAATATATACTGAGCAAATGTGCTCGGTTATATATATTAAAAGCAAACAGATATTAATCTCTCCATTCACTCTTGAGACTGAAAGAAAATCAATTTCCTGGGCGGTAAATGTCCAGATTCCTTACTTCCCGTAAGATCCAATAGATGATTCCCAGAAACAGACGTGGGGGTGGGGGGAGAGAGAAAAAGAAGCAAGCAGATCTTAAGAATTAAAAAAAAAGAAAAGAACACATAAACAAACACCAAGCCGGTTTAGTCCATCATCCCGGTCTTAATACGCGTCTAAATCTACCAATTTTAATTTTCCTTGTCAGATTGTCAGATTTGTATTTATCAGATAGATTGGCTCCTACCTACTATTTTCCTTTATCTCCTTATTATTAACACTTATTCGGTTTTCCTCTGGTTTCAGCCCCCAAGTAGATCTGTCTCTGAGCCGTTCTCTGATATATAAGGAAACAAATTCCTGATCAATACTATTGAGCGAGAGGGATTTTTTTGGATTTTATAAATGAAATTATTCCGACCATTAGTTTTATATTGAACGCCGAGCATTTTTCAAGGCTCTAGAATTCTGGCATGGCAAATCTCAAGCTCTTTGTGTCGGCCAAATATTGAGCAGCCACATTCCCCTTATTTATTTCCTCACGCTCTTTACAATCAATGGGTGTCTCCCATTGCCTTTAAGGATTTCTGTTTCTGTCGCGGGGAGGTAGCCAATGGCAGCTCACCATTCTCTTCCCAAAGCCAAGAGGGACAAGGTGATAGGGCAGAATGAGGGTCACGTGGCCGGGCTAACTGCAGCGAGAGGTATTTACGGGTCACGTGGCCCGGCGGATTTCTTAATGAACCGGACCCATCCCGCCGTCTCTGCGCATGCTCCTGCGTAAACAATATGTTGGGGAAATTAGGTGTCTCTCTTTGGGAAGTCGAGTTTTAAAAAGCTCGGGCAGACCATGATATGACGACTTCACTGATCTTGCATCCACGCTGGGCGGATACCTTCATGTACGTGTATGAGGAGAACCCGAATGAAAATAATCAGAATAAAATCCCAGCCATGGAAGGGCTAAGTGGGAACTGCCCAGCGAGCCACTGCAGGGATTTAATCACTCACCCGGTATTGGGTCGTCATTCCAGCACCATTGGGACTCACCAGGGTTCTGTCTACACGGATATACCTGCTCCAGATGCCTCCAGGCAGTGCCCCGCGCCACCAGCCTCTTCGAACGCCACCTTGGGCTATGGCTATCCTTTTGGAGGCAGCTACTACGGATGCCGCTTGTCCCATTCCCACAACGTGAACTTACAACAGAAGCCTTGTTCTTACCACCCAGCTGAAAAATACCCCGAGCCCAGCGGCTCCCTCCCCAGCGAAGAACTATCCTCACGGGCCAAAGAATTTGCTTTTTACCCGAGCTTTGCCAGCTCCTACCAGGCGGTCCCTGGTTATTTGGACGTATCAGTGGTTCCAGGTATCAGTGGCCATCCAGAGCCCAGACACGACGCGCTGCTTCCCATGGAAGGATACCAACACTGGGCTCTTTCCAATGGCTGGGACGGGCAGGTCTATTGCTCGAAAGAGCAATCGCAGTCTACCCATCTCTGGAAATCACCTTTCCCAGGTAGGGTGCTCCGCGATTCGACTTCTGCTCTCTCTCTGCTCCGGCATGATCGCGTGCATATGCTATAACCTAACCGCCCAGGTAAAATTGGCTTCGGAACGCTTGCATGGGCACGTATGGGGAATAAGGTGAAACAAAGCAGCCGGGTTCCAAATCCAGCTACTACCTTGGCGCTCCAGGGTGCTTACAGAGCAAGTTTGGCAGATGTTGTTTGTGTGTGTGGCCCTCCTTCCTTCCCTGTGTTGGCTCACTTAGCTGTGCTTTGATTTATTTATTTTTTAAATTAAATTTCTGAATCACCTAGGAACATTTAGTACACCTCTTCTCTCACCCCCCCCCCTTTTCTCTCTCTCTCTCTCTCTCTCTCTCTCTCTCTCAGAAAGGCTGGGCTTTTCAGAAAGGTACAGTAAATCATATTGCAATTACAGAAGTAGCTGTCAAGTGACATGAATCTTACAAATGAATCTTGTAAGAGGAGTGGGGAGCGAACGAGAAAATAGGGCGATGCTTTTGCCTCTGGTTAGAAATCTGGAATGAGTGACAGCCTGCGAGTAACCCTGAAAGCTGGTGGAGTGCTTCGGGCTTATCTTATTGCCTTACCACATAGGAATGGGGAGGGGGAGAGAGAGAGAGACGAAAGACCAAGGAACATCTCCTTTGCTCTTGGGGTCCCCACCCTGCTATCAATTTACAGGCCCTCTTAATGATCCGAATGGATTGATCCGAGACAAGAGATTAAAATAAAGTAGTGCGCAGAGGTTTGGGGGGTGGCCGGCGGCGAATAAATAAGGTGGGAAACACACATTTATCTTGGGAATACGGGAGAGGGATGCCCCATCGGATAGGACAGGGCTTGCCAACAATGCCTGCACAGAGCGTTGCATGATGGGCTTTCTCTCCTCATAGGAAGAGGAATGCGCGTTTAGCGAGGGTTGAGGAGGAGGCCTGTATCTAGACGTTGCTGTATTTCAGCCACACATTTTAGTGTTCTCGCTTGTTAACATCGATGGGGCAAGCGAGCAAGCCGCAGCTAGAAGACGAGAATCCCTCGGGGGAAAGCCTGGAAAGGTGTGGGTTTGGCGGTGGGGGGAGAGGTCCTGGGGTTTTCTAGCATGAGATCTAACGATGTGAGAAAGCAGCTTTCTCTATCTATATTGCTCTCTCTCGCTCGCTGTCTCTCTGCCTGGGCGAAAGGTAGCTGAGGTTGGAAAGCCTGCTCTTGCTCTGAAGTAAGGTGGAAGACGTTGTAAATGAAGACATTCCTTCCCCCCCCCACACACACACACCCATGCACACACTTTCTCCTTGTTATTCCATTTAGTATAGCCTTGACACATTATGGAGGGGGGGGGGGCTTAATTCAAAACCATAGAGGTGCGCGTGTGCATGTAATACCACAATATGATCTTCTACTCTGCCTTTGGGCCTTAATACAATCTCTAGAAAAGGTTAATTGTAGATACTTTTTACTAGAACCCAAAAGGGGAAAAGAAACCAACCACCCAGTCCCAAACACTGGAGACGTGTGTCTTCTGAATAGTCACACCAACAAATAGCCGTTAAGGATCTCTCTTATCTGTTAGGGAGCAGAGACTTTCACTTTCCTTCCACAGGTATCCCCTTCTCCCCCCACCCACCCCCACCCCCAAAAATTCATTTCAGGGGTTCTGTTCTTGTTGTTCAGCAAACCACTCTGATTTGTAATCGAGTCGTAAGCCTGCATCTTTAGCTTGAAAAGCCATGGGGAGGTGGAGAGAGAGAGATAAGCATGGAGTGGGGGGCTTGTTGATGCGCGAGTGATAGCAATTAATCATGAACAATGAGCAATGGGCAGCCTTAGCATCAGGGGCTATTAAGGAAAAGACGGAATGCATTAAGCCTGATGAGAATTCATTGATTCTCCACTGCATTCTGGACTAGGGCAGGTAACATGTCTTAGCAATGTGGGTACCTTCGGGAAAGTAGCAATAGCTGGGGCCCTTTTGTAATGTATCTCCCAGGAGCGACAAAGGATGTGGAGAGCAAGGTCCCTCAAGCTTACAGATGGACCCGGTGTTGCATAGACCAATTGATGTAGGGCGTCTAGAACGTAACATTCAGTCACACTTACACACACACACACACACACACACGGTTGCTTTTCCAAAGAGCTGTGGAAGAGGTTGGTCCAACAAACAACCAGTGTAGTGGATAAAGTCGCCGAGGCTGGCTAGCGAGGACGCCTCTGTAGCTAAAGCGGCAGATGAACATTCATGGGATACTTAGAAGGGGAGTGAGGAGCTGAAGGTTAGATTCTGTCTCCAATTTTTACTAATTTTGGAGTTCACATTAGGCTGCTGTGCTTGCGAGATGCCTTATCCGTGACTTGATGCTCCTTCTTTATAACTGTCCTGGACAAATATCGCCTGGAATAGCAGTACTTACTTACCCCATGCTAATATATTAATTTAATACCTTGCTCAGCCAACCCCCACCCCACCCTCTACGTCCCAGCCGCGCCTTTCCCCTTCTTCCCTTCTCTCATTCGCTTTCTCTTGTTCTTTCGCTTCTTCCTCTTTTCCCCCTTTTCACATTTTCACCTCTTCCTCTAATTCTTTCCTCTTCCCTCCTCCCCTGCGCCACCCCACACGCTCCTATTCTTTATATTTCTTTCTGTCCTCTCCCTAACGTCTGGAAGAGACCTTGCCCCGCTAGTTACAAGATGCTGTTTAATGTAACAGACACCCTATCTTTCTCTCTCCTTCTCCTTCTCTCTCCCTATTCTACTTTCTCTCCTTCCTTCCTTCCCTCTCTCTCTCTCTCTCTCTCTCTCCCTCGCTTTCTCTTTCCTGTTCTCCTCATCTTTACAGATGTGGTACCTCTCCAGCCAGAAGTGAGCAGCTACCGTAGGGGTCGAAAGAAAAGAGTCCCTTACACGAAAATCCAGCTGAAAGAATTAGAAAAGGAATACGCCGCCAGCAAGTTCATTACCAAAGAGAAGCGAAGAAGGATTTCGGCGACCACTAATCTTTCCGAGCGCCAGGTCACGATCTGGTTTCAGAACCGCAGGGTGAAAGAAAAAAAGGTTGTTAGTAAATCTAAGACACCTCACCTGCACGCTACCTGACAAAGAAATCCTTGGGGGCGGGGACAAAAAAAATAAAATAAAATAAACAAACCAAGGGGAGAGGAACAAACAAATACAAATATTTATCTGGTAAATTTGTATGAATAAAACATGCATTCGAGCTCTTTGGTTGATTTGATTATTTAAGAACACCAGGGAGAGGTGGGGATTTAGACCGCCATCTTTGGTTTATTCTTCTGTCCATGTATTGCCGTCTTTTAACTGTGAATCCGGTAGCCCTTCTTAAACATCCATTTGATATGGTTTTAAATGTGCACATTTAACAAGGGTGGGGGGACAAGAGAGAGGGGAGGGGAAAATGCCTATGCCTACACGAATATGTAGATTTGCTACATTGGGATTCCGATTGTTATTTTGTAGCCCTGAATTTCTTTTGTTCTTTAAGGTGGACCTAAAACAAAAAGAATGAGAAATAAGGCTGCTACTCTGATTGTGTTGTTTGTTGATGATGTTTTCTTGATTTTGTCTGTCTTAATAAGACACACACACCAATAATTTTATGTCACTCCTGACTTCAAAGTGACTAACTAATGTAATTCCTAGGACACGATCCGACCGAAGATAGCCACCTCCAAGTCCATTTGATTTTGATAGGGGGAAATCAAGGCGTGTGCTTCACTTTCCCATTGACATAAGTGGAATATAAAGGAGGTCAACTCTGGCAGGATCATACCCCTAATTACATTATTTCTATTTTTTTTCTGGAATATGTTCTCACTCGGGTTGATTTATAATAATAATTAAAATTATTATTTGTGTGTGTTTGTTTCTGCTATAAAACTGGAATGTTTATTCTCCATCGACAGTATGGAAAGTGTGAGATATTGCTCTGTTGTTGGTGTGTTTTGTTTTGTTTTTTTCTATATCAGTCAGTTCACTAAGAGCAGTCAGTGTTCCTTTGCCATGTTAAAACGATCCACTTTTTTTTAAAAAAAATGTCTTGTATATGTATATAATGTGGTGTCCGAATGATATGTACTGAATGCAGAATACATTTCTTTAAAATAATTCTCTCACTTTCTTTCTTTCTACCCGGCCCCCTTTTTTGTTTTTACCTTGCCTTGGAGAAAGTCTGTCTGGGTACTGGGAGGGTGCAGGGAGCTGATTTCACCCATTTTGTGGGGTGGGGGTCGGGACTTTTAAGGAAGGTTCATGCTTTTGCAGAGTGATCCGCAGTCCAATCTCACTTGTGAAAAAGAGAGAGTGGAGGCTCCCGTTGTTAATTGCTTCCTATGGAGTAAGCCATTGGAGTCTATAGGACTGCTCTAGAAGGAAGCCGTCGCCAAGGATTGCAGTTCAAACCGGATTGGTTTCCCAACCAGGCTTCGCTTTGTTAATGGATGGATCCCATGGAATAATCCTCGTTACCACCCCATGTATAAGCAATCATAGAGATCTAGTGTGATAGAATTGAAAAAAGAATATTGGTCGCCCAGCGGTGTGGTAGAAATCACAAGGGAGGGGAACAAATCTGGTTACCTGGGTATTTGAGCTATGTTCATAGGATATGTTGACTACAGTATGGGCTGTACAGGAGGCTTTTGAAGGCTGTTCCAAATAGAGCACTTAAGAGGTGTTATAGGAGGTGAACCTGGTGTTTAACTTCATCTCTTCATGGGAAATTACTTGCCGAGAGACCTACAAACCGCTGGATCTTGCCCTGCCTCAGGAATCTGTGTTTTAAAAATGCCCATTTACCTGGTGTGGCTTTACGACTGTAATCCTGTGTGTGGAATTACTCGAGAGTAAGGCCAATTGATTTGGTGAGGCTTGCTTCCAAATAAATAAGAGCCACAGTGCTCAGAAACAGCAGGGTCACCATCTTCTACATTCTCATTTAGGAATAAGTCCTACTGAGATTAGAGGGACTTTTCCCCGAGGGAACAACCAGAGGATCGAGCTCTAAAGGTCCTGATTCCCCAACGCCACCGCTGCTCCTGGTTAGCCTAAACCTCTATATTAATTCAGGCCAAGAAGCAGAGCACCTGGATAAAGTGCATTCCTGAGCCTTATTGAAATCAGTGGGACTGACTTCTGAGTAGACATGCATAGGAGTGCATGGTTAAATATCATAATAAGATCCCCTAAACTCTTTGTTTCCATCGGCAAGATGAATTCTCCTTAATATTTGCTCCGGTTAATTACATCATAAAATTGTTAGTGTGAAAATGCTTTGAAAGCGAGGTAGGTTCAGGCATTGTTGGTTTTGCCTATACTGATCGCCTATGGACTCACCCACATCCTGTCCAAAATGTCCTGAGATCCTTCAGTCGTCACTAGGCAAGTATGGGGCAGAGAGGCCCATAGATAGACACAGGTATCTTTTGATTATATATCCTTAGATGCTTTTCAAGGGTTGTGTACTTCTACATCGCCCTTCTCCAACCTACCACTCTCCAGATTTGTTGAACTAGGGGTAGCCAGGTTGGGGAAAGCTGGTCGACACGTTTCTCAGCTGGCCACAGTTCAATGAACCGCAATGCACATTTTCAATCCCCTGAAATCTGTGGTGGTGTAAGCTTGCCTAAACCTGCTGGATCATGACCCACAGTCTGCAATAAAAAAATATTATAAAAAAGGAGGGCCTGATAGGAAAGGCTAACAAGTCCACCCAACAAATGGCTAAGTCGGCTCCCTTGGGTAGTATCCCATGTTAGTCCTACTTAGAGTAGAGTCATTGAAATGAATGAGACTGAAGTTTGACAAGACTGACTTAAGTCCCATTCATTTCAATGGAGCTACTCTAACTAGAACTACCATTGGATACTACCCATCATATCTTCCATACCAAACTTCTTTTTTTAACTTGACACACCAGTTTTATATATATGGACTTGTTGCACTCCACTCCTAAATTTACTTCCAAGAAAAGCTGAAGAATATCAATGACATTTATTTCCAAGGAAGTGTTCACAGACTAAGGGTATTTCGGGTGTTTAACCTCCACTCGTTTGTAGACCCGATAAATGCCCTTATCCACCATTGTGCAACAGCTGCCAATTATATAACCCTTATGAAAGTATTACATATTCTCAGCAAATATGGATTATAACTTTTTATTGAGAGTTTTTTTTTCTGAAGGGGACTAAGGGAAAACAGGGGTGAAAAGCTCATTCTCCTTTCTTCTTCCACAAAATCAGGTGTCTTCAAATATGCTGGTAATTAAGAATTATTCTGTCCATTATGAACTAGATTTCTGAGATAGAGCATGCTTTTTCCTGCTCTTGGTATACTTTGTTGAAGTGCTGGCGAGACACATACCCTCCTATTCCTGGCATAAATAAGTTCAAGGTTTTGAAGTGGACATACCCTCCCCTTTCAAATATAGAAACTAGCTATAAATATTCATCAGGGTTTGGTATTTTATTTATTTATTTAAAAAACCACCAGGTAAAAGATGGAATAAATAAATATCAGTTCAAGTTTCCAAATCTCCATTGGGATTTTGGGTTTGACAATGATAATTTTTTTTAAAATCTGGAAATATATATGAGCAGATGCCCACCATGAGCTTAGGAGATCTAAAGATATCCTCTGTCCAAGTCAAGACTGATTAAGATAGAAAGCCATGACACTCTTCAGATGGAATTTAGCCTCGTCTGGCCCAGTTTAGTCAATTATGACCCATGGACATGGACAAAGGATTCTTGTAGAAGGATCTCTCCATGGGGTGATGGTGGGTATTTGAATTGTAGTTTTCACTTTCCAAAGTTCCATCGCCTCCCCCAAGCCCAAATTTCAATCTCAAATAGATAAATCATATATGTGTGTGTGTGTGTGTGTGTGTGTGCGCGCACGCGCGCGCGCGTGATTTATCTATTTAAGAATATATATATAATTTCAGTGAGAGAATCCTCATTGAAATTCATGGGACTTAACAGCTGTTCCGTGTTTCACGTTAGTAGATCATCCCCACTATTGGCAAACAGGTTCTGCTACTTAGTTAACTCAAAAGTATTGGACTTTTGTGAGTTTCCTCAAGCCAATGCAAGTCAAAATGGTTCTCTACAAGCCTATGGGACAAATACCCTTGGTGACTTAAAAGTAAACCAGCTGGTTTCAGTGGAACATACTTATGGGTGGTGCTTTTTAGATTCGGCCTGAACACACTTCCTTGGGAGGAAATTCTGTTATTGTCAGTATGATGTGTTGTTCAGAAAGGGAGGTATAGCAGCCACATTCATAGCCCCTTTAAGACAAGATATTGAAGCTACTTATGCCATTTTTCGCATCAGTTCCTCTAACTTTCTCTAAAATCCATTTGCGGATGGAGGAAGTAAATAAAGAGATGAGACACGAAAAGTGGGATTAAACAAGGGCCACATTTATTGAAAAGGATCTGCAAAGGGGGTGAGTCCTAAGGGGCATCCCTTATAGGCCTGTCCACAGGCCTCTGTTCTCCCATTTTGGGCGAGCCATTCTAGCCCATGTGAAGGCGGAACAACTCCGCCTCACCACGTGCTGTCCCTTACGGGAAGGGGGACCTTCCTGTGTCGCCTCCCCACATGCCGCATGGCTCTGGGTAGGTGAGAACGGTTGGTCCCACCAGTAACCCTTATCTCCCAAGCCAGGCAGCGGGGCTCAAAGCTGGGAGCCTCAGGAATTACCAGTCACCATAACAGTGCCTGTGAATGCTCACCGTTTTTCCCTGCCTCTCTGGATGCCCCTTCCTATCCGCCAATCAGCAATGTGACCGAATTGAAAAGCCAATGTACTTATTTAGACACCCTGATTGTCCCATCATATAAACCAAATTGAAAAGCCAATTTACCTATTTAAACACCCTGACCCGTCTCACAGTATGGAGTAGGCGAAAAAACTCATGCACAATTCAGAACATGAGTAAAAAATTCCTACTCGGTCCCAATAGGCAACCAGCGAACCCACACTGAGTACAGGGAGGGAGGGAGGGAGCCGCGCGGAGAAAGAGAAGGCCGGGAAGGGTGGCTCCTGCCTTTATAGCCCTCCAGCCCTTCCCAACAGATGGCGCCCTTCTGCCTGCTCACCAATTGGGAGCGAGCACGTCTCCTCTCTTCCCCCTCCCGCCCGCAAAAACCTCCCCGCACCCAGGCCTTTGGCCGGGTGCGGCAGAATGGCGCGTTTTGGCCTTCACAGTCTTATGGATCAGATTGGAAATCTACTTAAATCCAAGGAGTCCAATTTAACAAGACTGTACATAAATTTAACAAAACTGCATAAAATTCAACACGTATTCTACCTAGAGTAGATCTACTGAAATGTCTGAGACTTATGTTAGTAATAATTTAAGTCTCATCCATTGTGATGGGTTTACTCTAACTAGGACTGGTATTGGATTTTATCAATAACTGTTCATTATTTTCAACTAAAAATAAAGTTCTCTCCTCATTCTTTTCCCTTTTGTGAAAGAAAATGCTTTCTCACTAGAGGACAATATCAATCATAAGAAAGAAAGAAAGAAAGAAAGAAAGAAAGAAAGAAAGAAAGGGATGGAGGAGGAAGAATTTTAAAATAAATTAAATAAATAAATAAATACCTAATATGCAAAACATTGGTATCATAGATGTTGAATGTGACTCTTAACAGTATACAATCCTTACTCAAAAGTAAGTCCACTAAGTTTAATGGGGCTTACTTCCAGGTAAGTGTGCATAGGATTGCAGTCTGAGTTTCTGTGCTGCTTCACGGACAAAGGCCTTCTGAATATCATGGGAAGATGAGAAGAAATTGCAAATTAGGCAATAACACCAAACTCTGCCCACAAAGCTGAAATTCTTCAATTGAAGCTGATTGAAGATTACCTGGCAATAATCCCCAATGAAATTAATGGAATTTATGCAAAGGATGGCACTGTTAGTTTTTCTGGTGTCAATCTATTTCAAGTAAGTGGAATTTTAATACTTAACAGGGTGTTTTTAGGTCCCATGGACTGAACACGCAACCTGATTCTGTGCATGTTCACTCAGAAGTAAGACCCAGTGAGTACAATGAGACTTACTCCCAAATGAGTGGGCACTGAATGATAACCTTAGGCTATGCAGCATTGTGCCCTTTAACTTGGAATAAAGCCTATTGAGTTCAGTGCAATCTATTTCCAAGTAAGTATGTTGAAGACCAGAGTACCATCCCTTCAGTGACTTCACTGACTGACGTAGAAGGGTCTCAGATCCGGGTCGTCTTCAGGTCTTCCTAGGGCGCCTTCTTCGGGCTATGTTGAAAAAGCCACAGAAAAGTGTTATGAAGCCCAGTCCCTGTGTAACTGGATGGGGTAACACATTTCTCTTCATCCTACCCAACTTAGACCTGAGCAGCAGTCACCTGCATCCAGCTAATTGAGAATCAGCTTCATTGATCCACCAGATAATAGCTGGAAGGGAACTCTTGGCGTCTTCCAGACCATTCAATAACATCCCCATGATGGGAACCTGCCCCTCCATATATTACTATATCACTTCTCCTCCATGCACCACTATATTACTATCACCCCATATTTATTGAACTTTCACCCCCCCCAAAAAAAAAAATTAAACACATGAAGTAAGTCATCTTGATTACACTCTTTTGTGGCCTGCATAGAAATGGGATACACCTACTGCTTTTTCTTGAATTCTCTTGGCTTTTTTGGTTACATTCTATAAATAAATAAATAAACAACTGCAAGGCCATGCTTTGTGATGCACTAACACAAACACACTCACATATAGTGGCCTCTGGTACACATCTCCCGATATGGGATCTCTTTTCTACAGGAAGTTTGAGTCACAATGTACCTGTAGGTCTTTAAGATGTCATCCAGTTCTCTGTTGGCTGTAATTACACCAGAATTCACTGTCACTTCATAGGATTGCAGTCCAAAGAACAGTTGTATCTTAGGGAGCAATGGTTGAGGCTTTTGATGATGGTGGAGTGCATTCTATAACTACTTAACATCCATAACAGATTCAGTGTTTATTTCAATGGAATGTAAGATAGCAAATGAGTAAGTCAATGTTACACAAGTGAAGAAATGACCATAATCACTCAGTACTCTGCTTTTAACGGTGAGTGAGTGAGTGAGTGTACGCACATGTATATGTACACACACACATACACACACACACACATCTGCTTGTCCATCCATTCTTCCCCTCTTATACAACGAAAACCAAGGAAATCAAAGAATGCCTGGATCTTCTTATGGTACTCTCTTAGGTCCATTTCCACCACTACATTACTCATGGCTATATAAAGTTTAGTTCCCCTTGTTCTCCTTCCTCTTTTAAACTTTAACAAGCACTGTAAAGAAGCACTTGTATCTCTACAGTCTTCAGGATTGTTGGGGAGACAGAAATTGGTGAGGAAGGAGTAGGCGGGGTGATGGTGGAAACATTTCAGAAAAGTCAGTACAAGCAAAACCTCGCCCAAACCCGAGAGTAAATTGACCAACACCCTTGGCCTGGTAGTTGTTTGTACTGTAATGAACACAGAATTCTCAACATTTGGGCAAGGGAACCGCCATTGGATATCAGGCAGAGAAGATGGCCTTGATTTTCCTGTTGGCTGGTGCTGGGTGAGGACCAGTTGGCTGGTGCTGGGTGAGATCGCCATGGTGTCACTGCAGGGCTAGCCTTGACCGTGACTATGCAGCCGGTTTGACCTTGACATCACGGGCTTCGTGCATAATAATCAACAAGGCTAGCGCCTTGATCTTCCACCAACCACTCAAGAGTTGGACTTGTCTAAGTGTTCTGTGCTTCTATTTAGAAATAAACAAGGTGTCATTTCAAGTCTAGACAGGCGGCCTAATGACCAACAATAAAGGCATGAAAAGGAAGCTTCCCAGGTTTAGCTGTTTCTGCCCTTTGTAAAATGCTTTGAATCACGTCTTAACTACAAAACTTTATAGTAAAAGGCGCCTCTTCCCTCTTTCCGCCATTTTCCCATTTCCTAGTTATGTATCACTTCCATTTGAAGTTTTAAAAAAAGTTTGTAAAGCCGCTATTTGGATACAAGGAGGAGAAAGCTGGTCTCACATCACGAAGCTCTATGTTGTGGTAACAGTGCAATCCTAGTAAGGCCCAATGAGTTCAATAGGACGTATTTCCAGGTAAGTGGGTATAGGATGGTAGCCATCATTGCTAATTTGCTATATTCTTCGTATTCCTGACTACCACCACTACCCCAACTCAGGGAGAAGAAAACCCACAAATCCTTTCAATCTTTTTATTAGTAAGTGTTGAAATGTGGGGGGGGGGGGCACGGACACTGTACAAGTAAAGAAAAAAGGAAATAAAACCATGCACAAATACACAGGGCACCATTATGGACAAAGCTTTTGCTACAAATATGGTACCACAGGAGTCAGGATGTGAAGGTTCCACAGTGCAAAATGTATCTCATACAAAGGTTGCAAGGAGATCTTTGGAGTTTGGTAATAATAGATCTATGATAGGTGGCTGGATGGATGGTTTCCTTGCAGATTATTTTATTTTGTAACCCCAAGGCAAATTTGAGGAAACTTACAGCGATTGAGGCCAAAGCATTTGACTTGGAAGTAAGTCCCATTGAAATCAATTAGATTTATTCTTAGGATGAAATTGAACCCTCCCGCCCCCCCACGCCCTACGATAAAAGTCCATTACACCATAAGACAGAACGGGGTGTGTGTGTGTGTGTGTGTGTGTAATCAAACAAGTAAACAAAAACCCTGATTATTTTGTCTTCTCCTTCTTAGCCCTACACCTCTGGTTCTCCGAAGATGCAGCCATCGGTTTACATAAATCCAATAGGAGAATGATAGCCTCTACTGGCAGTGTTGGGGAAAATGTAGCTGCATCATACGCATTTAACTCTTAAGTGCACACAGGGAGAATCTCTAGGCAGGATCTCTCAACGTGGAATCTGGCTTCTTATATCAAAGCCCATGCATTGAAAACTAAATTGCAGCATAGATGACCCCCTGCAATAGTAACAACAGAGATGCTTTCAAGCTTATTTAGGCACTCTGCCTTTCTTTGGTTTTATATATTCCATTCTGTTATTCCCCTTTCATCCCTCCCCCCATTACATCTCAGAAGAACTTTCCAATTTGCGTTATTCAGCTTTCACATACAAGGAGTTAAAAAAGGACAATTTCGTTGGACTTTAGTGGCCATAGCCATCCTTGTAGCTCAAAGTCCACATTTATGACTATATTCTTTTAATTTCAAAGGAGACTTCCCGAGGAGGAAAGAAAATATATCCAATTTCAATAGATAGTCTGGGGCTATATATATATATATATATATATATATATATATATATATTCGTAATCAAGCTATTCAATTAGGATGAAAGGTTTTTGGTTTTGGTTTTTTTGTGGCCTAGTAAACTACTTACAAAAGAGAATTTGACAGACTATGTCAATTGGGTGTTAAAAGGCAGGGGAGAAACAGAATGCACTATACTTTTTATGTTGCGGAAAAGAATTTTCCACTAGAATGTTAAGTTCAATTGTATTTTCGTGCCGCAAATAGACAGTTTTTTTAAAAAAAATGTGTATGTATGCACGTTTGTGTTTTAATGTGATATTTTAATAACTTAGTGTGGAATATCTTCACAGTGGAACTATTTGAAGTTCTGTTGTTCTAAAAGAGGCAAGTTTGATGTGATGGGAAAGCGTTGGTGGAAGAGGAGAGCTAAAATAAGGAAAGATCAGCACCAGTGGAAAAGTTGAGCACATAGGGGGCATAATCTGGGGGGTTAACACGCTTTATTTCAGAATTTAGACATACAGAAGGTAACATTGAACAAAGCTTTGGAAAGTGAAGAGGTGCAAGAGCAAGCTGCCTTCCCTCACCCCTCATCTCCCCATCCCAAGTGAGGGTCTCTCTCTCTCTCTCTCTCTCTCTCTCTCTCTCTCTCTCTCTCTCTCTCAAGAGCTGGTGCTTTTTCAAGGCTGTCATTTACATAAGATGTAGAACCCATTCAATACACTAGACAGTGACCTTGAACTGGCTAAAGCGCCATCTCGGCTCGGATTAGACTTGCTCAGGGAGCCCCACTTTTTTTTTTCTTCAAAGAAACTCTGATTCATAGAAGGTTCCACAGAAATAACCGAATCTCTTTAAATCCAAAGGAGGAGCCTTCCGCAGTCGTGGTGGCGGGGTTTGAAAGAGTTCTCCGTCTGCACTTTGCCTTGATAATAGATTTTAAACCCCCCTTTTCCCTTTCTTTTTCCTCTGGCCATAGCTGCTGCTGCTGCTGCTGCTGCTGCTGCTGCTGCTGCTGCTGCTGCTGCTGCTGCTGCATTTTTGGAGACGTTTGTTGGGATGGTTAAATAAACTAACTAACTAACAAATCCATGGTCATGAAAAATCATCAACTAATCCCTCGTGAAAAAATGTCTGCTATACACACCGCCTATAAAAGCGTGTGTCTCTCCCCCCAACACCTTTAAATTAGTGATATCAATTATTCATGAGGAAGTCTTAGCCTAGTCTTTACAATGTTTTATTTTAAGGACTGCAGTAAAGTAATTACATTCTTTTGCAACAGTAAGCGGGGTGGTTTTCTCTTCTCTTCTCTCTCCCTCTTTTTTGTAAGGCGTAATAACCATCAGATTTTCCGTCCAAACGGGCATCTTATTTTCCAATAGAAAGAAATATAGGGTCTTTAAAGAACCTCACTGAGATTTCCCCCTCCCACTTTTTTTGGATTTGCGAGATCTTTATTCCAGTGTGAGCCACTGCAGTGAACGACAATAACAACAACAACAACAATAATAATAATAATAATAATAATAATATAAAAATAATAATAATAATAGTGTTCGACCCACTAGAAGTACACTGATGTTCCATATTTGCGAACCTTCCCCCGTCGCCCTGACGATAAGGTCTACAATTTTGCATAAGATTAAGCAGCTTAAATATCATCGAAGTCAATGGGATTTAAAGGATCTAACGGTATGTCAGGATTCGAGCCCCTGGAATTTCCCTGGTTTCATTTTCAGTATGAAGGTGTTTCGATAATCGCCGCCAACAACAGCTAAGTGGTGTGGGCTCGGTTATTTTTTTGTTTTGTTTCTGCGATGAAAAATCTTCTTCTGGAATAAGATACACATTGTGTGATGTTCTTTGATGAAAAGCCCGGGTTTTCTCTCCAGTTTTTATCTACCTCTTCCTCTCATCTTTACAGCTGTTATTGTAGAGTGTATATAATGAGGTTAAAATATCTCCCTGACTCGTATGGGAATCTAAAGTTACTCTTCCAGTATTGATAAGAGAACAAAGCCATGAGCAAGCCACGAAGCCTTATAGGTAATGTAACATGGCTCAAAACAGAGAGCTGTTTTAAAAAAATTAATCCAAATTTATACGTAGTCTAGAGCACATTTGCTAGGCTATAAAACTGTTTACTCCGCGGTAGAAAAGCCTTAGCAGGTATAAATTATCTCAATTTAAATAATTAATTACAAGGAACTGCTCTGTTGCACCTGAAAAGGTTAAAAAATGTACTAACCTTACATAACGACAGATTAACAGTATTTAGCTGGACACAAAATGCTCACGGTAAGGTACGAGCTGTTAGGCTATGTACTTAGATATAGGTGTATGAGGGGCACGTGGAAAGGGAATATGGAATATCAGACAGCTGCCTCTTTAATAGAACTAGGAAATAAAAGTGTTTTTTTTTATTAACACGTGATTTTCCCCCTTCCTACATTGCTGGGGGAACTGAAGTATTGAGCCTGTCGGGAGAAAGGGGAGTAGCCATTAATGTAAAGGAAGCCCAGAGTAATACATTCCGTGGAATTTCAATAATCTTGGGTTTTTTCACATCAACCTAGCACTTTTTAAATAAATAAATAAATTGAGGCATATAATTCTTCACTCCCCATTTTGGTTTGTTTATTTGGGGGAGGGTGAAGCGGGGATAGATTTCTTTGACGAGCCCTCCCGCAAATCAGTTTTTACCTATACATGAATATTTACGGTAATGTTGCCTGCCGTCTAGTCCGGTAGTCGTGGAAGTGAAAGTTAGTAGCGGAGAAAAAAATCCTCAGATGTTGTCTCTCTTTTTTGGAGTGGTGGAGTCATGGGGGTAGGAGCGGGGAGGGAAATCTTTCCCACCAGATAACCTCGCTCCCCTTTGTTCTTTAAAGCTTCGAGGTTTGATTCTGCCCAAACCCAGATTGCCTTTTAAGGTTCCTTTCTCAAAGCTAGGTCTGAAAGAGGATGTGTTTTCTGTGGAGCCCGCCCCGCAGCAGTCGCCTCTTCCACGTAGCCAACTCTTTCGGGGGAGATCATCCCCTCTAGATCAGTGTGCTATAAAGACCTGGTTCATCTAACTTCGAATCGGTGCTAATTGAAGGTCCGATGAGACAGGTGAGAAAAGGGGAGAAAGAGAGAAAGTCCACATTTCCTTTGTTTAATAGATCTCACTTCATTCATTTTTTTTAAAAAAAAAACCAGCGGGAATTGGCAAACGCTATCTTTGCGTTTTCCTATAGGCAAAAGCCCAGGAATCCGAAGACTTTGTTTGCTTGTTTAACAAAATAAAGAGGGTGTGGGGTCAGGACAAGAGAAGCAACCCCCTGCTAAAGGTGGAAAAGCTTGGAGAGATCTTTAAACTCTTCCACCTCTATCATCTGTAAATATGAGCCTGTTGCGGTTAGACTCATCCATCTCCTTAAGGAGCCTGTAAACTTTATATGACACAATATCTAATAGTAATTTATTGGGAGATATTGTAAATTTCAACTGTTTTAGTTAATAAAGGAGCTAATTAATGAGAAACTGGCTTAATTTTGCCAGCTGTTGAAGGGACCCTGAACGCAGCTAAGGGGGGGCGGGGGAGGTGAGGGTGTCATTATTTTAACGGAAAAATAAATATCTATATTTTATAATACTTTGGTTTTCTCAGGCCAGTGCTTAAAGCCCGTTGTTTCATTTTATAAAATGTTTTATGATTTTTTTAAAAGCATATTAAAAAACCGAAAGGCAGAACTTAATGTTTTGTTTTGTCTCAAATTGCTAAAGGTGGGTGGCACCCTTTCTCCAACGCAAGTTGGCGCTCACGTGACCCCTCCGGACCAATAGGGTGGACCTTTAGGTTTAACTATGTTTAATGTCAGATAGCAATAAACTAGAAGCTCTTGGTCAGGCCCGCGGAAATGGGCGAACATAATCTCCTTAATCCTGGGTTTGTGGGACCGTTGGTGAACATCCATACGGGAGACACCTTCTATTTCCCCAATTTCCGAGCCTCCGGAGGACAGCTACCCGGCTTACCGTCTCTCTCCTACCCAAGAAGGGACAATGTCTGTTCTTTGCCCTGGGCATCCTCCGAGCCGTGCAACGGATACCCCCAGCCCTATCTCAGCAGCCCCGTGTCCATTAACCCTTCCTTCAGCCGAGCCTGCGACCTAGCTAGGGTGGAAGAAAGCAAGTGCTACTATAGGGAGGCGTGCTCCGAGAACGCGCCCCTCAAAAGGGAAGAGAGGGTTAGGGACAATGCCTTGATGCCCCTCGAGTCGGGGATCCCCAATGGAATGAGCGGCAATTTCGGCAAATTTGACTATCCGGCTACTGAGGCGGTGTCCCACGACCCCCCTTCTTGTCAGTCTTTGGAGTCAGACTCCAGCTCCTCCTTACTCAATGAAGGGAATAAGGGCGCCACCAGCGAGCCGTCCACAATGGTTTCCCCTATCAACCAAGGAAGCAATCTTTCCACTGGGGGTAAGAACGCGCGATCAGGACATTTCTCTCTCTCTCTCTCTCTCTCTCTCTCTCTCTTTATATATCTATATAAGAACAGGAAAAGCGAATTTATGCAATGCCTCTTCGTTTTCTCTGCTCCTTCTCTCATATTTCTCTCTCTTTCTTCCCCTCTCTCTCTCTCTCTCTCTCTCTCTCTCTTTTTCTCTCTCGCGCACGCTCGCTTGAAAAGTCTGCTCGCGACTCTTGCTGTTATAAATTCCATGAAATTAGCAGCTGGGCTGAAGCATGTCTATTTGTGCCGAGGCCACTAGGGGTAGCACTCAAATGCCTCGTGCTTTATTAGGTGGTGCTTCTTTTAAAAAGAAAAGCCTATAAACATGTAAATATCCCATAAAAGAGATCGCGATGGCCCAGACAGACAGACAGATTTCCATGCCCCGCTCTCTCCCTCTCCCTCCCCAACCCCACCCCTTCAGGACTTATTTGCCACTGGGTGCGGGAAGCGTTTGCAACGGAAATGAAACTCGGTGGTCGTGGCTGGGCGTTCTTTTTTTAATACTAAGATTTCGCAGCGGGACGACTGGAGGAGCCCTTGTTGGGTCTGGAGGGAGGACTAAACTTCCACGACGATTCTTTCCAAAAGGTCATCTGCACCCTTTGGTGGGCATCTCAGGTGAAAGTCTGGAGAGACACATTTTGTAAGGAGGATGCCAAGCTCCACATAAAAGCTGGCTTCCAAAACCCTGGTTCCTTCTCCACCCACCCCAGTATTTTCCTATAGAAACTCGAGAAGGAGCTAGACAAATTCCTCCATCCTTCCATCTCTGTCTCTCTCTTCTGCCCCCCCTCCCAATATTTCTCATTACCTTCCCGTTATGTGTCTGCTTGTCTTGTGAGCAAGGCTTCCAGGAACAAGGAGCAGTTGGTTCCCGTCCCCTGCGAAGTGCCTCTGGGTCGATTTGGCCCTTCCCTCTGCAGAATCTAGCTTTGGGACTCTAGATCCATAGAGGCTCCTTCGTCCCTAAACTTCAGGTTTGTGTTTCCTAGACCTGCTTCCTAAGCCACAACAGCCCATCGGGTGCTTTAAGTCCACACACTGGGTTACTCTAACCCTTCATTCCAGCTGATGTTCTTGGGGAGTTTTACCTGATCGAATTTGAATGGCCACTTTAGAGGGGGGGGGGTCTCTCTTTTTCTTCTCCTTTTGATTCCATGCCCTTTCCAAAAGCCCAACAGCAGGCGTGTGTGTGCATGTGTGTATGTGTAAGAGGAAACACTAGCTAGCTTTTATCTCCTACCTCTCTTCAAATCCTGGCAGTTCTGAGAACCTACAATGCATGACTTAAGCGGAATGCATGCATGACATAGGAGCGTTAGATCTTGGAATCTAAAACGCAGATGTAGGGATCTTTTTTCTCCCACCCCTCCATTCTCTCGGGGCTCAAGCATCTCACCGGGTTTGAATAGAAAAGTGTGTCTCTCGCACACATGATCAAAGAACTAACAATGGAAACGTGGGCAAAAGGGAGGAGGGAGAGAATTCTCAATTTGGAAACCTTTTCCCTCTCTCCTTCTCCGTATGTGTGTGAGTGTGTGTAAAATCTCCTTTCCGTCACGCTGTTCTTAGGTGCTCCCTGGTACCCGATGCACACAAGGTCCCGGAAAAAGCGAAAACCTTATTCTAAACTGCAGCTAGCGGAGCTGGAAGGGGAGTTTATGGTCAATGAATTCATTACTCGCCAAAGAAGGAGGGAGCTTTCCGATCGGTTAAACCTGAGTGACCAACAGGTGAAGATCTGGTTCCAGAACCGGCGTATGAAAAAGAAAAGACTCCTTCTGAGAGAGCAAGCCCTTTCTTTCTTTTAAAGTTCAAAGACCATATTGGGTAACCACGGAGACTCTCTAGCCTTCTCATCGCAGCTGATGGTCTCGGGACTCTTACCTGATATGGTTTAGATTATTATTTTCCTTTAAAAAAGAAAAATCAGTATCCTTTTCAAAAGCCCAACAGCAGGCGTATATATATATATATATATGTGTGTGTGTGTGTGTGTGTGTGTGTATATGTGGGTGCGTGCGTGCGAGTTTGAGAACATGCTTCTCTTCCACTCCTGGACTTTATTGGGGTGAACAACCCGAATGTGAATAGGCAAAACCGAACCCCTTCCTCAATCAGCTTTGTGAGCCAGTGTTGAGTAGGTCCTAAATGAACTTTTTTGAGTCCCAGCTGCCCGGATATCGCTTTCGTGTGTGCAAGCATTCACAGGTACAAGTTTTCCACTCTTTTGGCTCCCTGTTACGTATCCGACGAGACTTCACTTTGGCTTTGTTGTTTGATAGGCAGCTCCTCCGTCAGCAGGAGAGCATTCTTGGAAGCAAAAGTCACTGTGTCCTGTGGTAGACGATCGGTTGAGTGTGTTGCGATTTTTCATTCTCTGGAGGAAAACCTTAAGTGGATGTGGCGTTCATCTTAAATCAGCTGTAACCATTCTTATGGAGAATGGCGAGGCAGTGTTTTATGTTTGCCAGAGTTTATTTTCATGGCCAGTGTGACGAAGAACCGAGTTCAACACCTATAGAATAGAGGTTAGCAGAATATCTATATTCATGACAATGAATGTCCAATATTTGGCGCACCCAATATTATATCTCCTATGCATATCCCGCACACACACTACTGAGATGTTGTTTTACGGAAAGTTGATGAAAGTTGGAGTCATATATGCTTACTTCCATATATTCTCCTATTGATATGCACACACACACTGTCTCTCAAATATGCCCTTCTAAGGCTGCAATTTTCTGCACGCTTCTTGTGGGGTGAGAAGCCCCATTGTGTTCAGTGGAATTACTTTCTAGTAAACATTTGTAGGATTTGGCTGTGAAAACACAGAACCCCTTTGCATCAAACAAATAAATCAATTCTTAAGGAATTGTCCTCATTTATCACATTGCCTTGTGACAAAATGAGCATTTCAGAGGCTGCCTCTAGCACCCTACTTAATCAGGCTGCCTGCATCCTCTTCTCCATCCGCTCCCCCGCGGTATAACAGAATGCTTAACAATACTTCCAAGTTGCATTTTGATAACTCCGCTAAAGGAGTCTTTGTGCTGCTTTATACTATGGTGTTTATTGATGATCAAAATGGTAGCGAGGGGCGGGGGATGCCCCCTTTTATACATTAACTATAGTGGAAGCCCCTTGGAGCTAATTAAGCTATTAATAGCTCTACCCCTCCCTCCTATCAGAATATCTCCTAGCATTAGTGCTTTCTTTAATGGCTACTGTTTTTGAAAGGAAGGAACAGAGATGCTCCCGCCACCTAACGCTCTTCATATTTAGTTAGACATTGAATTAAAGAAGAATTAAAGACAACTAAGGCGATTATTTCTCAAGAATAAATAATGATTCACAGTTGAGTGTGTGTGCGTGCACACACGCGTCTGTCTGTACACACACAGACACAATTTTCATTCATGTTTTCCATAGGCAGCAGCTTCCGACTCTGAACATTTATGGGATGTGTCGATTTATCTCCCCCTCCCAAACACACCAGATCCTGCTTATGAGGATATACGGTAATTTCCACTCAGAGCTTCCATTCCTCCAGCGGCTCGCACGGTTCTAGTGTGCACTTTCCCTTACAGCGGATCCCCGAGCAAAAGAGGAGGGCGAGGCTGCCTTGTCCATCATCTGTGGTGTTGTTTGCGCGCATGTTATCATTTCCGGAAGAAAATGACAATTCCCTGTTAGCTGTAAGGCTTGGCCATTCCTTGCACTCTTCAATGATCCCACTGGCTGCAGGGAGGTCCGGAGGAGAAGGGTGGTGGCGGCGGCGGCGGCGGCGCAGCGTTGAAGGTAATAGGACAACCCACCCCTACCCCCATCCCACCTAAACGCTTTACTTAGGAATAAATCCCATTGATATCCCTGGGGCTTTTTGAATTGGGGTACCAAAACCTCTTCTCGTTCAGATCTGCTGAGTTCCTAATTACATTTTTTTAAAAAACTGTGCTGGGGAGGAGCGCGAGAAAGAGCCGCTACAGCAAAGTAAGGTGATTTGGGGGGGGGGGGGGGGTCAAGACGGTCTCGCAGAGAGTTTTGCTACTACAAGCTTTGCTTCATTCGTTTTATATCAGAGGGGATTAATTTTATGACAAATGCAATGTTTTCTGGGCAAGACTCAATTGTCTCCACGTGCTCTCTTCCCGTCCCGGCGTTCATGGTCATGACCGGTGGCAGGAATGCTTCGCCTTTACGAGCTGCAAGGATGCCGTCTAGTCCTTAAAATGCCTGTGGCCCCTCCCTTCCTCCGGCAGCCTTTTCTTTCGGTCTGTTTCCCATGCCTATGTCAACATTCCTTCTCCTTCTCCGCCATCCCCACCCCCAAGATCTTTAGGGTTGGGGGACACTCTAGGAAGACCACCGGCCTTTAGAACCTTAGGACCCCTGTAAAGAGTCCCCTGTCCAGAAGATGCTTTAAAGAAATAGGTACCCAGGCGCAATGCTGTGCAATAAATATATATACACACACACAAGCAAGCGCCCCATATATCGATCTATATATTTTTTCCAGTTATGTGCAATGAACAGTGTGTGTGTGTGTGTATGGGTGTATGTATGTGTGTGTAAATGTGGAGGAACCCTACCTATTTCTCCGAAATGGTACCTTGAAACGATGGGCTTCTACCCCGGTCAATTTCAGCAGTGACTTTCTTCCCCTGGATTGAGTAGCCCTTGAAATCGGCTAAGTAAGCAGAGGCATCATCATCCATGGTTCCCCAGCTTTCGTTTGTATCATGTTGTTGTTTGGGTCTTGGTTTCTTTTCTTTTCTTTTCTTTTCCTTTCTTTCTTTTCTTTCAAAGAAGCAGCAGAAGCCTTTTCGATCCGAATTACAACCTTGAGCCACTGATGTGTAATATGATATATTATATAAATATCTAGGGCAGCCTTGGGTTTGTGTGAAGCGGGGTTGTCGGTGGGAAAATATTCAAGGCTTATCATTATTCTACTTGATTTACTTACCTTAAAAAATATTTCTTTAAAAAAAAAAAAGGCTTCGCTATTGTCCCTTGTTTCCCCCACTGCCATCGCTTCGCCTTGCAAACCCGTGAGATGTTTACTTACAGACTGTTCTAAAAGGGTTGCATTTCTAAAGAATAGGCTTTTGGTTTGCCAGGCGTTTTGAGTGTAAGGGAGCCGAGAGCAATTTCTATCTACAGCGAAGGAGAGAGGGACTCCTCCGCTTTGAAATACAATACACAATCCACCAGCAAGAATTTCATTCTCAAGAAGGGGCTCCTTCGTGTGTGTGACTGTCTACACGAGACAATTCTCCATTGCCACGCCAATGATTAAAAAGGGGAAGGGAAGGGGGGGAGTGGGCAATTAAAAAATATGAAGAACTTCAAGAAGTTGAAATATATGCAATATTCTCTTTCAGATTGCATTAAAGTATTATTCCGTGTGAATTATGTTCGTCATGTGTTAGTCCCCCCTGTCCGTGGCTCAAGTCCTTGCTTGTTACTCTCTAGTTTAGTTCCCTGCTGTTGTTAAATATGCATCGTTCCAATATAGTCCATATGTAATGTTTCTTACCTCACACTATATTATATGTAGGGCCTATGCAAATGTCTGTCATAGCACGTTTCTGGCTTTATATAGTCATGTAAAAAGTTGTTTCACAATTATGATGATAATGATGATGATAATAAATTGAATGTATTATTATGTGATTTCTGATAATAAATAAAATGGCTCAAACCTCTAGTTGGTGATTTACTATCGAATGAGGAGGAATCAGCAAGGTTAATGAAAGAGTACATCACCAACCCAAATTGGTGGTGGGGGGAGGCAGTGACACCTTTGGAGGCATATAGATCATGTTTTCCTTTTTTAAAAAAATTAAATGGATGCATAAAATTACGTTGTAAAATAGGGGATGTCTCAGATGAGAGCTATAATTTTAAAAATCAGGGAAGATAAGAGTAAATTAATTTCAGATGTTTGTGTTTTAATGAGAATATAGTTGGGAACGAAGGAGGAAATTTTTTGATGGACTTTCTTAGAAAAAGAAGTGTTATTGTACACACACACACACACACCATGTTTTTGCCCTTTTCAGGAGAGATTGAGGTGAAGCCAAGCCTTCCCTGGTAAGGAGAGGAAAAAGAAAGACAGATGAATGGGGGATGTATTTTTCTCTTTTTAAAGGAAGAGCCCATTTAATTGAAATTTACAACCCTTGAATGCAAACACACACACACGCCTTGGATTTGACCGATAGCCCCATATTTCATCCTTCCCATTGATCTGCTATTTTATTCTCTCTCCTGGATATCATCCAGCCAGGTGATTTCCTAGCGAATCAGGATAGTACATTTAAATAAATTAGGATTTACATGTAATAGGCTTTGTCCGCCTTTTGGATCAACCAAAACGTTTAGTGGCGGCTGAAATAATGCATTAAGGTACAAACAAAGAGAAACCAGAAACCTTTTCAAAAAATCGCTAATTGGACCAGGGAGTGGGGCGAGACCTGTTCCCAAAGGCAAACCAAGAGCAACATATCCCCATGCAGAATTATTCAAGGTCCTACACCTAACGAACGAGAGGACTGGAGTACATGTCCTCCCACAGCTATCTTTTGCTCAGTTCTTAGAAAAGGTGCTTCGCTGCATAGAGGGGCTAAGTTCATAAGGTGTAGATGCATCAGGAAAGAAAGACATTGCACGAATCCATTGCAGCTACGGGTGGGTGATAGCTTTACTAAAATCCTGTCTCTCCCCCACCGCACATGCACACACCCAGCGACGCCCCCTTCTGAACAGACACAATATTGACGCGTAGAAAACGAGAGAGGTTATCCGGCTGCTCTGCTGTGTAGGGGCTTCAATGACACAAGGAATAAGAAGAACAAGAAGAGTAACTAATTAAACTTAAAAGGAAAATCAGAGAGAGAGAGAGAGAGAGAGAGAATGAATTTCGTCCTTATAGCAGCAGGGACATGGTGGGGATTGTATTTATTGAAATATTTATTTGCAAAACACTTGTGTGTAATAGCCTGTAAAATGTATACTTAGGGCCCACACAGCTTCACCAGCCTCCTGGCATTTACTGGTCAGTAAGAGCATCCTATTGAATTGAGCATTCACAGGATTAGCTATGTGTAAAAGCCGTCCCCAACCTGGTGTCCTCCAGATGTGCTGGACTACAACCATTATGGGGGTTGTAGTCCAACACATCTGGAGGAAGCCAGGTTGGGGAAGGGTCGTGTAAAACCGAGAGGTGGGGCAGCAATCATGTGTATGCATGTGAGAATGTGCAGATGAAATTAATAGGAAATTCTGACAAGGAGGTGGAGGGAGAAATTGTAGGATTAGGCCAAAAGTTACAAGTGTTCACAAGAATGGAGAGAAAACATTACATCTTTGTCCTGGGGTTGGGTCTGGGGTCTATGATGCCCTATTTCTGTATATTTGGAGCTTGATTCAGCCCACTACCTTTTGATAAGCATCAGCCATTGATTCCAAGGGAATCTTCTTCTACAGCTCAGCTCTAAACCTATGAGTTAGAGGTAAATTTCACTGAAATATATAGGGCATAACTGCCATAGGCCCTGATCAGTGAAATTTGTTCAGGAGAAACAAGTTCCACTGATTCCCAGATTACTCTGTAAATGTGATTATTAAAAATAGTAATACTGCATACACATAAATCGGGTTAAATGCTAATAATGCAAAAAAGTTGCAGGACAGTCTCTGCAAAATGTGGATTATGGGCTTTATCTTTATTTATTTATTTATTTATTTATTAAATTTTTACACCACCCAATAGACGAAACTCACTGGTCTTTAGATATTCTCACACAGGCCCCTGGATTGGGTTTGTTTTCATTGTGATACTGTGATATCAAAATGTTTAGTTGGAAGCAACTTTTGCTCAGAGATCCACCCTGGTCCAAATTTCCTCACCACCATGAGCTCATGCAGGCTGCAAACACATACCCACCTACTTGGGAGTAGACATGCATAGGATTGCACTCTAAGAGGCTTCGGCAAGCTTGCTACTGCCTTCTTAGCCTCAGTTTCCCCCCCCCACACACACACACACACACCTGTAATACAAATATAACAACACTGACCTACCCTTCAGGGTGGTTGTAAGGATCGGGGAGATAGCGTATGTGGAACTCTTTGAAACTCAAAAGAGCCAAGCATCAATAATAATAATAATAATAATAATAATAATATAATAATAATAATTTGGCACACACTCTGTTGCACACTTCGATGCACAATTACTTGGAAGTAGGCCCCATTCAACTCAGTGGGATTTATTTCTGAGTAAATCGCAGAAGAACCCTGCTGCATTTCAACAGCCCATCCTTTCAAGTGATACTTACTGTTCGGCACTCGGGTATGTGAGCCCTTCTCTCTGAATCATTCCCCACAGTGCTCTCGAGAGCTGTCATTCAGAACCATTAAAATCAATTGGAGGCTTGCCCTTGGCTTCAGGAGCATGTGGATTTCACTCTTGGCTTTTCCATCTCCATTTATTTGGAAGAAGTAGACACCCAAAACATAATTACTGCCCGTTTTACCGGAGATGTGGACGGGACAATAGCTGTCCTAAGAGGACTGCTAAGGGCTCCACAGAAGTGATTAGGATACTGGGCCATGGCCAACGAGTCTGAATTGTATAGAGTGGCATAAATTGGGTAGAAAAGTGTGGATTGATTGGTTCACCTTGAAGAGGGAATGCTTGCTCCCAAAGACGCTTAAACACTCACCCAAATAGATAAAACTTATTTATTACCAGTGAGCGGTTGGACAAATTGTTGCTCGCAGTAAAAGTACGTATTGTTCCTGAGCTTGCTTGCTGCGGCTTCTTTTTATATAGGCATATATTTCATAGCTATGGCTTTAAAATGAATTCATTAAGAAGTGGAAGTATATTCCCCCGATCTCTCGAATTGCAAGGAATAATTCTGCCTTCAAGGGAAGAAAACACGGGCACACACACATACCGTTAAGTAGTATTTCAGTGGTGCAAATTATTCAAAAATAAAAGGAAATATGCAAAGTCGCATTCGCCTGATCCAAAATAATTCATACCTTAGCATTTTTAGTGTAGATGGTTCCCACACTGGAAACACTGCAAGAAAATGCTTTATGTGTTATCTGGAAAAGATGGGATTTGCCCTTTGGGATTGAACAAATGTATTTAATAGCCATTGTTCAGTGCAGAAAGATGTTGGCAGACCAATTACATGGAATAGAATCTGAAGCGATCCACATCAGCCAGAAGAAAATCCCAGCATTGGGAGTTGTGTGCTCACACGAGTCTCAGCCAAAGTACGCTTGCACCATGGCAATACTAAAGGAATACTTTCCATGGTTGACTGACAAGGATGTTCTTTTCTTACATGTTACACCTCCAACCTTAACTTGTCTATAGTAGTCCCAGCAGAACGAACTTCTAATTTCCAAGGAAGACAAAGAATAATCATAAATATCTGATAAATTCTCCTCGAGTAACAGGCAAAAGGGAATACATGCTGTCCTGGATTTAAAACAAACAGACAAACCATGGAAAGCAATGAAGGAAATCTTTTTTAATTTTAAGATACTATCTCTCCCCGCACAGATGAGCAAATTGGAGCATACACATGTGGACCAACCTAGTACCAACTCATCTCTCTCTCTCTCTCTCTCTCTCTCTCTCTCTCTCTCATCCCTCCATCCCTATATCCATCTTCTATTTCAGTAACCTTCAACTCTGAAATGAATTCCACATCACCATTTCCTGAGAATTCATAATCAGTGCTATTTTGAAGCAGATAAGACAATTGAAATATTGTTTCTCGTACTTCCCAAGCACACATGGGATGTCTTCCTTGGTGACAAATGGTCCATTGCTTGGGGGGGCTTGGGGGGAGGCGGCTGATCAGCAAGCCTTGGTCTTGGACTTCATGGAGGATCTTTAGTGTAGTTATGTTTCTGTCTTGGCTTTCATCCTGTCCATGTCTGTAGCCATTCTTTTTTTAAAAAAAAAAACACAAACATTCCCATGCTCTTCTCTTGGCATTTTGAAAACTACCAAGAGGCTGTAAAGAGCACCAAAATAAAATAAAATAAAAACAAATTTCAGCGTGAATGGCATTACTAAATGGAATTACATTATTTCAGGGTCAACCCCTCAAGCATTTGTGGCTAAGTAAGTGCCATTTGCTATGTACAAGCTTGTCTATTGGGGGGGGGGGGGAAATAGGGACACAAAGTACCTGGGGGGCAACAAACAGCGAGGGACAGGCATCAGTAACCATGAGTGTCTAGGGATAAAGATCATCATCATCATCATCATCATCTTCCTTGAACCCCCCTTTTGGGGAGGTAAGGGAAATATGAATGTATGGAAATACTTTATGTTTGATCTTTGGTCCTGTTCGGAGTAGATATTATAACACATGCTAACCAACACTAGGTACAGAATTATATAAAAGGAATAGTAATATTATTGGACATGATCCACCCAGCTATAAAAAAATTAAAGTTAACCAGGTCTTTGCAACTACCCTACTTAAGTCAGTGAAACATAGCAGTGTTTCACTATGTTTGGATTGAGAAGAAGAAGAAGAAGAAGAAGAAGAAGAAGAAGAAGAAGAAGAAGAAGAAAAGAAGAAGAAGAAGAAGAAGAAGAAGAAGAAGAAGAAGAAGAAGAAGAAGAAGAAGAAGAAGAATCATCCAGGCAGAATCCAGATAGAGTTAAACACTTGTAAGTCCCATTGATTTTAAGCATGCACTTTAACTTCACCCCTGAAATTAGAGGTGTCTAAAAGGTTTGCCTAGATCCTGCCTAATGAAAACAGTAATGTCATTGTCTTTTCCCCAATTCCATTTTTATTTCCATATTAGCTAAGGGCCACAGCAGAAATTATACTTTTGGGACAGAAGGAACAAACAGGTCAACAAGACTGATACGGGCCTACCTTTTCTTCAAAGTACCCAGAAAGCAGGAGGAAACAGTGCAATCCTATACATGTCTACACAGAAGTAATCCCCACTGAGTTCAGTGGGATCTACTCTTAAGTTAAATGTGTATAGGATTGCAGCCAAAAACAGTTCTAGCTCTTGCTATTGACAATGAGCAACTGTATCAGCCCAGAAAGCTGCTCTGGCCCTGATCCCAAGCACGCTTACAAGGAAAGGAGAACTGAGTCACAGCTAAGTTCTGCATGTTTGTTTAGGCGAAGGCAAACACTAGTCCTTAATACCACAACCATACATACATATGTCTACTCAGAAGTAAGTCTCATTGAGTTCAGTGGGACTTACTCCTAGGTAAATGGATTACAGCCTAGAAAAGAATTAATTGGCCTGAAAAATGGCCCAAAAGACTCATTTTGAATGCACCTTTGGCATCACCATATGTAGGTCCTGGAATATTATTAGTTCAATTGTTGCTATTTCATTATGGGAGAATAGAAGGGCAATTTTTGCCCTGGTCCTCATCTCACCCTCCTCACACTGTCTGAACTAGTCCAGTATTTTATTCTAAAGTGGAAATCTGCTGAACAAAATAAACAAAACCTCCATTGATACATTATCATCTTATGCTGTCCCCAGCGATATTACACTCTTTTAAGTAACATGTGCCATTATCATCAATATGCCACTGCACCTTTTACGGAGTATTTTTCTTCCCCTTTTATAAGGGTGGGTTCATAAATACACAATAAAGACAGAGTGGGAATAATTAGCAATGTTTACCAACATATGCCACCCACGCCACCTTTGAATCCATCTTATTCTCTGGGATTGGGAAATGAAATAGAATACGAGTAATTAGTTTTAAAGCAAAGCATTTCAAATGGAAACTTATAGGTAAAGCCTAATGAACTGCAGAAGGGGTAAAAAAATCTGATTTTTATATGACTTGGTAGGTAGGAAAGAGACACAGCAATATTTTACTGTTGAGAGAATAAATTAATTAATATGTCTGTAGCAACCAACTGCAGTGGCTCCATGGTTGACTGCATTTAAACGAGATATATGTATCAAGCCTCGCTAGTGTTGTTAACAAGAGTGATAATAAAGATGAAAAGGATAAGAAAGATAAAAAGATCGGTTCATTTGTATTCCTTGCAGGAGCTATTGGAGGTAGCTTAGGTTTTCTTACAGGCAGGACTTGTTTCTGTTAAGAGATTGAGTTTATGAATCAAGGTTATTTCTGTTTAAAATACAACAACCTGAGGTTATATATACAGAATTAGTCATGCTTAGAGAAGACCCATCGACATCAGTGGGACAAGTTTCTTATCACTAACTTAAGCCCCATTGATTTCAGTGGGTCTAGTCTAAGCATGACAGTTCTAAACATAACTCTGGATACAGCCCTTGTATATGTGTATGTATGCCTATAACTGTATATTTTAATCATCTATCTAGTCACACACATCCCTATTGGAAAGAAATTTAGTGATTGTGGGCATGAGTTAAGTCCAAGTTAAAGGCTTTGGAATCCCATTGATTTTAGTTAGAGAGATGTGCTTCTAAATCCTATTCATGTTTTCTTGGGAATGCACTGACTTCAGTACTGCAATAGTGCTTATTCCCAGAAAACATGCATTGAGTTGCAGCCTTAAACAGGTGTTTAGATATCTCAATGACCAATCCAGTCCCTGTTAATTCAGAAGTAGGTCCAAGCTTAACTTGAGCTAGATTGTGCCCTGTATTTAGAAACTAAAGAGCTCTTCCCATAATTAAGAATTCATTGCATTCCAAATTCTCCTTTTATGGTGAGCCCAAAAGTCAGAAACCTTATTACCCTTCTAGGGCCAAAATAAAACCACATTTGCATTGAAGAATATGTGTTTATGTTTGACTGAAACAATAACAGTGAGGACTTGTGGAACAGACACGCTGAAAATATTTCCCTCTTTTAATATTGCGGTACAAAGTCCTCCGGTGTTATTACTATACAAGCAGCCTAGGGTATATCTGAAGATCTTTAATGATCACAGCCAACATTCATGTTTTCAAAGGAAAGGAGGGGGAGGGCAGTATCATCTTAGTACTTGAATCCAAGATTTCCTTTTACCTTCTCCAAAACACATGTTTAATGGAGATGAGCGTATAATTACAGGGCATGTGGAAATTCATTTCATTGTGATGAAGAAAGATCAATCTGTTATGAAGTTATGTGAGGTTTTGTAAAAGAAATCATTAGTACTAGTATCGTTTGCATTACCGAAATTTCAATTATAAGCAATGCGTGCCATCCAGGTTCATCAAAATGTATGGGAGCTTTGCCGTTGACTTAAATATGGAGCGTACCGCACCGTCGACATAGACTGCACACTCAGCAATGCCAGGGCTGCCCGCACGCTACCTATGACTCTTGAAGGCTTCTTTCAAAGAGCCAGGATTTCTGACTCGGTGCAGAGGGCTGGAGATGATGGTGGGGGATATTCACACATCTATAGGGTGGGTTGAAGGGCAACTTGTCTTCTTGCCCACGCAAACTAGCCACAGGAATAACAGTAGGAATAAATATACTTATCAAGCTTCAACTTTTTCCAATCATGTTCCTGAACGCACTGGTACCAATAGCCGCCAATTTGAGGCCGTTAAACAACAGCAAGAAGAACAACTCATCTCCCAATAGCTACAACTGGAATCAAAAGAGAGCCGATACGTTGTGGGGGGTGGGGGGTGGGGGTAACAGTATCAAGACTGGGTAGTGTCCATGTTTCCCGGCAGAGGTTTAAACATTTTCACCCTTCTCCCATGACTACAATAGGCTGCTGCAACAATGCAGTCTGTGTGTATTTATAATATGTGTGCTGGCCCTTGCAGGCGCATACGCATCTCTATCCACACAGAAATAGAAACATTTGTAAATAAATAAATACACATGCGCTGCTGCTCGCTGTACATCACCCGTCCTCCACGCCAGAATGCAAGGCTATATATAGGTAAAAAAAAGGCAATCTTATTCTGTCTAACTATACCTGCAGGCAACCGTCACGTCTGTATGCCTCAACCAAATACTGAAAGGGGAAGGATCCAGCCAAAGCAAAACACGTTTAAGTCCCCTTGGTATCAGTGGGAGAATTAAGGACATGCTTAATTCTCCCGCAGTGAAATTAACTGGACTGAAGAAGTGATCGTCTTTGTCGGGACGCAGTCCCCATTCCTGAAGCCTGTGCGGAAAGTCGCCCTGACTAGAATGGGGTTGCGCCATTTGAGGAAGCTCAAAGGAGTTGAAACTCGCCAGTTATCCTGGTTGAAGTGGGAGTAAAACGGCTTAAAAATGGGAGCAGGTCAGCTTATTTGACGAATGGATCGGGATCCCCAAACACCTCGGGAGATGGTGTTACATCTCAGTACCTGACCTGCAAAACTACATGGTAAATTGCATTATTTATATCTACGCATCGATCAGCGAGATCAGCGCCTCTCATTTATGGTGTGAACTCTTCACGTTGGCAACAAAGTATGATTGGAGTGTTTTCCAGAGCCCAAATTAGTCCGTGCCATTAATAAAATTTTAGCATGGTTATGAAATGGCTGCTGTAGAAAGAGAGAGTGAGTGTACCCACTTCTCCTTCCTTAAAATAGAGGGAGACAGGGGTGTGGTGTGGTGGGGAGGAGAAGAGAAGAGAAGAGAAGAAAAGAGGAGAGAAGAGAAGAGACCTCAGGCTTGCTTTCTTGAACGTTTTCGAGCTTAGCTTGATTTAAAGAACCAAACCTTCTCTAGATTCCAGTCAAAGGAGACGTGGTGGTGGTTGTGTCAATGGTCCCCTGGATTAGAGTAATATCTTGGACATCAGCATGGAATAACAGCCAGCTATTAGAATCTGGACAGACGCTTCCATTAAAAGAAGCACTGGGCGACACCTCCCCCCCTCCCCTCCACCAAACTCCACCACCCACTACCCACCACCACTACTTCAAGGCCACATTCAACAACAAAAACTGCCCCCAATACCAAGCCCAAGGCTGAAGAGTTCTTCTCAGTAGCCTTAGGAAGCTCAAGACGTGAGCTTGGGGGTGGGGGGGGGGGGGTTGGGAGGACCTTTGTTGATTTCCAATGACGACTCCTGCCCCTCTTTCTTTCTTTCTTTCTTCTTTCTTTCTTTCTTTCTTTCTTTCTTCCTCCCCCACCCCGCCGTCTCGTTCCCCTGCTGGAGTTTAGACAATATTGTACCTCGTTTGCTGCAGCTTAAAAATCACCAAAGATCTTAGCAATGCTGTGAGACCTTGCCTGCCCGACGCTAATCTTTTCTTTTTCTTTTCTCCTCGCCCCCCCCTCACTCTTTTCCTCTTTTTGGTCTGATGACTTCTGTTTACAACTGTCTGTCTGGGTGGGCGGGGGGGCCGCCATTACAAAGTGAAGGTCAAGTTAGCATCCTACCTTATATGGTATACGGCAGTCCTCCATTTTCATGGATTTGTCACAACAGGGCTAATGGCCATCGCATTTTACCCAAGTAAACATATGGGGTCTCCCTCTCGCTCTCTCGTTCGCTCTCCCTCTCTGCCCCCCCTTTTTTATATCACCATTCTTATTTTGAGGAGGGGGGGTTATATCTGAATGCAACGATCAAGAGGAAGGGGGGTGGGAATGGAGAGTGCAACTGTGTGGGAATGAGACCCGATCTCCTCATGACGACTGCTGCTTGGAAAGCTCCCCCCCCCCCGCCCCGCCCGGATTGCAGACTTCAAACAAGTCTTCTTTCAGCAAGATGCAAACACGTCTGCCATGGAGGAAATTAAACGTCATAAAGAAAAGTCCAATTAGGGTTTAATGTCTCAACATTCCCGTTTCCTCCAGAAAACAATGAAGTTCGCTCGGTAAGGAGGGGGAAAAAATCGGGAGGGGAGGGAAAGCGGGGGAGGAGGAGGGTTTAGATGTTCTTGACTTAAACGTGTGATCCTTAAGTAAAGGAGGAGTGGGGGTGGCGGAAGGGGCGTACAGATAGATCGGAGAGGCAGAAATTGTGATGGAAGGGTAGAGACGAAATAGAGAGATCCTCAGACGTCGTGTGTGTGTGTGTGTGTGTTCAGTACATAAACACATACATGCACACACTTCTATGACAAATTGCCCGAGACCAAGGGGGACTTAAAGCACTCAGGAGGTCTGCCAATGATCCAGGGTAAGAAGAGTGGGTGGGTGGTCTTTAAAATACATAGATTTAACTGATAAAGTAATATCGTGACTGGGCTAAGGGCTCAATGGGGGTGGGGAGGAATAAAAGGGGCGATAGTGGGTGAATGAGGAAGCTGTCGTTGTTTTGTTCCCCCAAAGAGAGCGCCCCCTCCTTCCCGATGGCAAAGCTGCTTTCGGTATGGTGAGAGATAACTGAGTTTCTCCAGGAAACAATATGACCCCCTTATGAAAAATGGCAGACGCCACTTGGCTGGGACAGAGAAAAGGAGGCAATTCAACCTACTACGGCAGCATGCCCACATCCCATAATTTAGTTTCTCCCCCCCCCCCCTTTTCATTTTCTTCCCTCTTAGTTTTGGCAGCGATTCTTTGCGGGTTGGAGGGGGAGGTGGAAGCAGAAAACAGAGAACGAAATAAAACTTCCCACGAGTTCACTTAAAAGTAAACTCCTAATAATAATAATAATAATAATATAATACACACCATGTCAAATACACATTTGCCTAGATCTTTGGACTCTGTGTGCCATAGCCTTAGTGCCTCCGGTTTTCTTTAAGAGTGGGCTGTGATATCCCTTCCTGCGATCCATTCATTTAACTTTTCCTGATTTGTGGAGTTCAAATATAATCTTGTACGACGATATTTAGGAGAGGAAAAGACCCACGCTCCAGATCCTAACCCATTAGATTAATGAATGAACGGATTTTCCAATGACAGCTTCAAAAGTCACTTAATCTATGTGTTTGTGTGTGTGTGCTCTCAGACCAGTGCCAGATGTGCATTTTCAGTTTAATCTACAGATCCTCGCGTTTTGAACTCCCAGTTATAACTTTGGTTTTTTTGGGGACGTGCGTGGTACAGACGGCTTGGCAGTGCCTTTTCTTTCATTTGCCCTGCGAGACAGCAGGGAAATAAGGAAGCAGAGCAAAAAGATGACCCCATTAAAAATAGAACCAAACGTCAAAACAAAAGATGTCCTAGAGATTTCCCCCTACTGGCCTTCCTTCTTCTCAATCCCATATTATCAATTCGTTTTGCCTTGTAGTCACCTATATGTCATGTTAGCTACTTTACAATGTTGTTATGATAATGCACATTTATGCATATATTTGAATTCAATGGAACTTACTTCTTTAGGCTGCAATCCTATAACCAACTACCTGGGAGTGAGCCTCACTTGACACAGTAGGATTTACTTCCAAGTAACCATGAATAGGATTGCATTGTAAGATGTTCAGTATGGCGCTAAGGCATTTAAAGGTAGATTTGAGCATCATCATCATCATCATCATCATCATCAACAACAACCGAGCTGTTTTAAATCACAATGGACATGCAATTTTGGAGTTGGACTACATTCAGCCACCACTTCTCGTATAACTAATGACACAAAAACTGTGCAGTTAGCTGTTATGCATTTGTAACCATGCATGTTGATAAACTCCTTCTCCTTAAATATGGATTTGTATGCAAAGGCAGAATAGCAGATTTGAAGATGTAGTTGTGCCTAGTATGGGGTGTGTGTGTGTGGGGGGGGGGGGTATTAAAGTCGCTAATTTGAAGTGGTAAGAGTGTACCGAGAAAGAAAGAAAGTCCAGGATTTAAAATATTATGTGCGTAAATGAAAACTAATATAATTTTACTATCCAGCCTACAACAGTCATTGTTCTTTTTAATCCAATTCATCCGAGTTTTTAAAAATCCAATCTATATCAGTGAGGGAGAATTAGTGTGTCCTTAACTCTCCTGGGTACATCGGTGGGATTTGAAAGTGTTTAACTTTGGGCGGATCGTGGCCACACTAGCGATTTTCCATCACACGTGCCATAGATTTTATGTAATGGCATATGGAGAAATATGCACTGGTTTTGTTCTGAGTATTTCTTTTACTTTTTAATACTCATTTTAGAGTTTTATTCTGGGGTTCCAAGGTATATTCAATATTAAAAGTTAAACCTCGCAGCCACAACAAGCTCTATACTCTCACTTTTGCTTTCTCATACACTAAGCTATATTCTTAAAGAACAGAATCAGGAACTTTGCTGGACCAATTAGACCTTGTACCCCACAGAAAGTAACTGTCTCTAAACCATTTACCGCTAACTTTTAGACAAACTAGGAGGAACAGCAATGATTTAAAGGAGTACCAAATATCTGTATTTTAAAAAGAGCAGATAAATGGATCTGAGCTTGAAGTTGCATTTCATGAGAATTTCAAAACGATCTCTTGATTCCAACAGATGCATTTGTGGGCAATCAAATTCCTTTCAATAGTCTGTGTGTGCATATATTGAGGGACACCTACATTTATTGAGAGGGAGAGACAGTCTGGGGCCCGGGCGCGCAGGCGCACACATCCTCATGCAAACAAAGAGGGTGAAATTTCATAGCATTGCCAAAAAGGCGCTCTGAAGTAATGTGCAACCCTTAAAGCTGGTTTCTGTGTTTGTCAAATGTCACCACATAACTATCACAGGCATTCTGTTTCATTTGATTCTGATAAATGTGGATACTGGGGCTGATTCCAGCACTACTGACCTACATTGGGGAGATGGGGAGGGGGAAGCTATTGAAGGGGTTTGGTTTTGTGTTTTTAACCACTGTAAAATGTTGAGATTTTACTTGGCTCATGTCTGATGGGAACAAGGCTGCCTGCTGGTTGATATAAAAGAAATGTAGGTATGAAGGTGTGTGTGTGTATGTGTGTATACATATTGCTCAACCCACACCCAAACTAAAGCAAAATGTTTCTTATAAACCTTTTAGATACATTTCATTGACCCTAGCAGCAACATCTTCCGTCACACAATATAACAAGGAACTATTCTGTTATAATAACGTTTATATTGTGTGTATAAGAAAATAGCAGTTAGTAAATTGGATTCTCCCATGAAACATGCTTTTCTTTTCTCTTTTTTTACTGCGAAGAGGGGACTTTATATCCACTCCCTTACTTTTCAGAGAACTTTATTCAGACAATAAAACGTTTTTGAACCTATGCATGTCTATTCTCTCTGTGTGTGCTGTGTAAATATTATTTGAAATGTTGGGCGTTTTTAAAACTTTGGTATATTACGTTGGTGAACAGCCCCCTTTCATTTTACACAACTCCAGTACAACTATAATTTTGGAACAAACCCCCTCCCCCCTGAAAATTGACTTCTTGGGTGAAGTACTAGGTCTCCTTCGATCTAAAAAGCAGAATAAATCATTGGCAAACTCCAGTGAACTTGGCTTTGTAGCTTATATAGGCAAGTGTGCATGCGGGTATGTGTGTGTGCTTGTGTGTAAACATATTGGTGCAATCACTCTCTTTAATCACTACTGCCCTACCAACTCATGGGGCTGACCTAACGATCCTTACACACATTTCTATGGCTGCTGAAAGAACTCTCATGCACATTTACTAGGGAGCAATTCGTGGGATTTACTTGCGAGCAAACCTATATAGGACTCTGTTCTACAAGTCACAGTCAGCTCGCTCGAACTTTCTCCGATGTAACCATGCAGAGGATCAGAGCCACTGAGAATTGGCTTAAGCTTTATTATTCATTGCAGTATGCCAGGTATCATTTGCCATCCGCCCAATTATGATGGTTTATATTACACCCATAATGCACACAGTCTAATTCTGCGCCAGGACGTCCCTCAGCGCAGTTACACCGCTCAGTGTTTGACTTTGCGTGTGGCTGGGAAGCATACCGCTTATCAGCTTTTATCTTTATTGGGTCCACATGATTTTGAACTTGCAACCCTGGCCTGTGGAAGATCTGAAACCTTTTCCTCCCCGCTTTGAATCATTCACAGCTTATGAAGTCGTCTTTAGTAGGTTGGCTTATATCCAATTAAATTTATCTTTGCCATTGGGGGACAATAATATTTTCCAAGAGCTTCCTACTTGTAGCTATTGTCTCTGGCCCCGGATTTCCTGAACACACAAGCAGTCGAGAATAATCTGCTTACTGGCGTAGGTTTGTAGTACCCTTCGGCTTGATTTAAAGACATTGGGGTATTTTGTTTTTCCTTCCTTTGGAAGTAATGCTATTACTGTTGCACCAAACAAACAAGGATGTTCCCAAATGCATTTAGTTGTCAGTCGTTTGCACTAGAATCAATGGGGCTTATTTTCACTTAGGGTACATAAGGCGAGACTTGGAGATCACAATCCTGTGGTGTGAAAGGTTTGGGGTGATTTGGCTAAAACAAGGCATGTGAAAAAGGCTGCTTGAAATTTTGGGTGGTTCCATCCCACCCCAAGCCCACCACAAAGGTTCTTTTTCTACATAGTAATCACACTTACTTTAGGCGATGGAAGAACAGGTTAAGAGGGTCGCTTCCTCCTGAAGTCTGCAGGAAAGCCGATAAGAAAAGGGACCCCCCAATATGTTGAAAAGGCAAGATGTAAACATAGTTTCTAACCCAATTTCTCCCTAAAAAGCACTTGGGCTTGCTCAAGACATGTGCCTGTGATCGGGTGCTAAGAGGGGGGGAAACATTTAGAAATTTAGCGTATACATTTTAATTTATTCATTCATGTATATTCTAGAAAGTGGTCTCCACATGATAATTATGCACATGTCTAACAAAACGCTCTGTATGCAGGAACTTTTCATGAGTTTGGACTGAAGAAGACAATCCAAATTTACATTGGATGACAGAATATTAATTTCTTTGGCAAACTGATAATGGACCGGAGAGACTCATTTATGGGTAGCAAATATTTGTAAGCTGCGTTCAAACCCGCCTTGGACATTGTAGGAGATTCAGCCTCACTTTGCTTTAATGTACACAAACAAACCCAAGAACTGGAGTCTTGCCACGAGGGTAACGTTTCTTTGGCGAAGTCTGCCACAACTATAACTGAGCAGGGTTCTTGGAGAGTTCATTTTAGCCACAGAGAAAGAATGTTTCCTAGAAAGTCTTGCCCAGATGGATAATTCCTGCCTTAAAAACAAAACAAAACAACAACAACAACAATGTTAGGGATGTGTTTAAGTGTAATTGTGATTATATCAGGCAAATGATCCGGCAGACTGAGATGGAAATTTATTGCTGCATTAACATAGCAGTGACACGCAAAGCAATACACTTGGAGAGCCACAAACAACTGGACAGCTACATATGTATATGTCTAATTATACATATGAAACTCTGCCTGACAATTGACACAATCATTTCCTCTGCCTGTTCCCCTGTCTTTTCTTTCTTTCTTTCGTTCCTATAAGAAAACACGATGTCACGCAAGTAACTTTGGAGACACTTTGAATGCATCTTCTTTGAAATGTCCTCTCTGTCCATCATTGGAAAAAAGAAAAAGAAGAAGGAAAAATATTTATTTTCATTTTTCAAATTATGGTTGGCTGTGAAAATGAAATTGATCAATGATTAAAGAACTCAAAGAACCCTACGGTTTATTTGTCTCCCGACACACAGGGCTTTTTTCTTCTTTTTTTAAAGTGGAGACCAAAAGGAATGTGACACTTCCAGCCTTCATTCTTCTGTTTTATGGTAGTCAGGGAATTGACTTTGGTGGTTCAAATTCAAGTGCTGTAGCTCCACAGCTGTCTTTTCTGTGTTTCTTCGCAGGAAGCTGACAAATCCTATACTTTAAACCGGGCTTTAAAAACACGCACAACAGGACTGGGGCTAGCTTGAGCTTATATCTACCTATTAAGAGCAATAAATTATTTGCACACCTAGAGATCCTTTGTATTATACCTCACATACATTCAAATGCAAACCTTTCAGTTTGCCACCAATGTCGTTGAATAATGCAGAGAAGTAATTCTTCCACCACAAAAGGCGAAATAAAGAGGGGAAAGGTGTGTGTGGGGGGGAGACTAATGTTGCAGTATCTTTCCCACCCACCTTCATTGCAAATGTGCTCAAATCTCCATCCCCAGGTTCCATAGTATTGGAAGTGTGGGGGGTGGGAGTGGAAGAAATGATGGCCCTCGTAAACAATACCTTTATTAGTTTGTACTTCGTATGAATATTACTCCGTAAAAGGGCAACTTAAAGGCTCCCTGTCAATTTAATTAAAAGTTTGGCCTAAAACAATATCAAAGTCATAAAAGCGGTGCAAAGGATGGAGCCAAAAAGCACCCATCTTTGCCAATGCCCTGCACGATTTTTTTTTCTCTTGGCCCACAGAAGAGTTTGGAATAGGATGCGCATTTGTTTGAACCCTGTCTGGAAAAACCGGAAAGCATACTGGAAGGCGCAAAACACCATCCACCAAACTTAAGAACACAGAATAAAAATTAAAAGGACAGGCTGGGCATTGGCGTGAAGTAAAGACAGAATAATGATAGAAGCCACTTCAATTTGTCTTGGTCCTACCAATAAATACACTGAATTTGATACATATCCCGGTAGATCCATTGTGCGTTTGACTGTTCTACCTCAATGCCAGGTGTACCCCCCCTCATCTTACACACACACACACACACACACTTCAAAGGTTTTGATCTTTTGTCAGATATAGTCAGCCTGTTCCCTATGACCAAAGTGGGTTTCCCACCATCACTTACCGCCAAACTATCTTGATTATTAATTTCATGCTTAGTTTTGGTTTCAGCAAACATCCACTCCCTTCCTGGGGCGGATCACTGCCTGGAAACCAATTCTGCCTGCTGACTAAACCCTACCTGGTGGTTTTAAAGTAAGACCAGACACGCAAATGAAAAGGATTCAATTAAACAGAAATCACCAGGGCAAATGAGGTCATCTCAGGGCATCTCTTTTTGTACCATAAGTTCCTAAAATTGCATTATTTTTGAAAGGACTTGTTCAAGGCTTTCCCAAAGCAAATGCTTTGCAGAAAGCACAGCGTTCAAACAAAGTCCTGCTCTCAACTTATTCTTCTATATCAGTCTTTTATGTTACTGGACTTTGTTATTTGTTCCTGAGTGTTTAATTTACTGCAACCCGAATTGACAGGATATCACTAGTAAAGTCATTTTACCCTCCTGATGCTGTGTGAATTTTGTTATGAGGCTTTTAAACTGTCCAAAACTGGTGCCAGTGATGGAGGTTAAGGCGGGAGGATTCTATGTAAACAAAGCAAAGTTGCTGGGATCTCCCCGCACACACCCCCCCACACACACACACACACACACTTGATTGCACAGAGCAATAGAACAGAACGGAGGAAACATATCAGTAAAGTGAAATTTAAAAGAAATAAAGACAGGGATGAGAGGGCGGAGAAAAGAACAAAGAGCCAATAGAATATTAGAGATATATGATATTTACATCAGGTGGAAACCTTTAAAAAAACTACTTACACACTGATCAATAACAGGGCTTTTAAAACAAACACGCATACAAACACAAATGAATGATTTTCAGTTCGGGTAAAAATCTGTTTGAGGCATGTGTGATTTGTACCCAAGATTATCCAAAAGATAGAAGACTTTTAAAAACAAATTGTTAGGGCACTTCTATAGAAATATGAGCATATTCTTGATATGCCTTAGACACTTTAGATTAACAATTGGTTGAAAGTCACAGGAAATGTTCTATAGAAAACACTTTGAAATATTCTTTCTTTCAGCTTTTATTCTTGGCAAGATACAGGGGTGGGGGTGGGGAGAAACCTCAAAAGCACCAAACACAAGGACAAATGACTTTAATAAGAACCTTAATTTTTATTTATTTATTTGCCCTTTCCCTTTTATTTAGCTGGTAGAATAAAGGTCGCAAGGCATTGTGAACATACATTGATTGACAATAAACAGCTGCATTAAATATTCACTATGCCACTCTTACATAATAAATATTTAACCAAATGTTAAAGGAGGCTTTCGAATATGTATCCCTCCTTGACTTAATTCATTGGTTCTTTGTCTTGATCTATCTTTCCTGATTCTAGAACTCCAAAGTCATTCAGCCAGGCCTCAATGGGCTGCAGTCTGGGCTTAGAACATGCAAAAAGTTTCGAAGTTTATTCCGCCACTGGTATATTTGGCATTGCTGCAGAGGTTCGCATACTCCTTAGTATATAGGATTACTGCATACCTGAGAGGTAGATAGGTAACCAATAAATGTTAGAAATTGGCTAATTGCGCCCCTTCCTACTATCTTCCTATAAAGTTCACACACACACACACACACACACACACTATATGGAGATGTGAGCCACACTCCTGAAGCAAGATCTTGAGAAATCTTTGAAAACTTACTGAAGAATCTTTATCCAATCCTCTGGGCTTCTAACAGTTGGATCCAATTAAAAGAAAAGAAAAGAATATGCCTTTTCACTCTTAAAATGTGTGTAGCATGGAAAGGAACAAACATGTGAGAGGGGAGAAATTACAGTTAACACATCCCTTAGACCCTCCCTCACCTCCCCCATCCCTGAACTACCCCCACCCTACCCCATATCCGAATCCCTCCTGAACAACTGAAAGCAAAATCCAAATAGAGGAGAGAGAGAGAGAGAGAGAGAGAGAGAGAGAGAGAGAGAGAGAGAGAGAGAGAGAACTCCACCAGTCACCCCGTCGCTCTCTACTTTGAATGCTTACAAGGGGTGTGCCTGGAAGAAAATGAATACAAATCTGCGATTGATTTTCATAATGTTTCTGCGGTGTTTGAAAACCAATCGTTTGAACCTCTGAGATCTTACCTAAGTGAACCACTCCTACGCCTCTAAGTGCTCCAAACTGATATATGACAATATCTACTTTGGATCACGTGTCCTGGCGAGAGCGACTAAGACGGATAGCGCGTCATCTCGCCTTCCCAAATTTTTCCCCCTCTGCACATCGGATCCAAAACATCTATCTATAGGAGCGAGGACAGGAGAAAGATGTTTAACTCAGTGAACCTGGGAAACTTCTGCTCCCAGTCGCGCAAGGAGCGGAGCGCGGACTTCGGCGAGCGAGCCGGTTGCGCTTCCAACCTCTACCTGCCCAGCTGCACTTATTACGTCCCAGAGTTCTCGACTGTGTCCTCTTTCCTGCCCCAGGCCCCCTCTCGCCAAATCTCCTACCCTTACTCGACCAACCTCTCCCAGGTGCAGCCGGTGCGAGAGGTCTCCTACGGGCTTGACCCCTCCAATAAGTGGCACCATAGGAGCAACTACGCCTCGTGTTACTCCGCGGCAGAAGAGCTGATGCACCGGGAGTGCATCCCGCCTTCCACCATGACCGAAATGCTCATGAAAAACGAGAGCGCGTACGGCCACCACCCCCATCACCACCCCCATCACCACCCCAGCTCCAACCACCCGGCTTCCACGGGCTTCTACTCCAGCGTGAGCAAGAACAGCGTACTGCCGCAAGGCTTCGATCGCTTCTTCGAGAACGCCTACTGCTCCGCCGACAGCAGCAACCCGCCCGAGACCTGCTTGCAGAAGGGCGAGAGCAAACTGGAGCCCGACTCGCAGCCCGGCGGCGCGCTGTCATCCCGCGGCGGCGACCCAGGCGCAGCAGACCCGGAAGACGAGGAGGAAAACACCAACCCGGGCTCGACAGCTTCATCCTCCTCTGTCAACAAGGAAGGCAGCAAAACCAGCAACTCGAGTAGGTAGAGAGAGAGAGAGAGAGAGAGAGAGCAGTAAATGGAAAAGGTTAAGGGACTAGCCCGCTGTTTTGTCGGTCAAATTTTTATGTGGAGTTTTATAAGCATTCAAAGGATTTTATTATAACCTACAAAGCTCTTTCTTGCAACGAGAAGAATTTTTACGATGGGAAAGGCTCTTTGAGAGAGAGAGAGAAAAAAAAATGGAGATGTTAGGCGCAGACACAGTATCTGTCTCAGAGTCTGTGAAATTTTAAAAGCACACCATGGTGACAAATATTAACTTTGATCATGAACTTACATGAGCATTTTAAAAGGATTTGGTCCCGGGCTTCTGAGGGTAAAAGGCAATTGGGCAGAACACTGCTTTAGCTTCCTGTCCTCTCGAGGAGGCAAGGAGAGAGACGCATGCAAGGGGGTGGGGGGTGTAATTTTTTCCCCATTGAAAATGCATGTGCAAATTTAAATATATATCTATATTGCTAAGAATATGAGGAAGGGGAATGCAACATTTTCATGTCATCATGGCATAGTATTTCCCCCCCTTTCTCTAAGATTGCTTTAAACCTGGACTGAATTCCTTGATGGTTTTTTTAAAATTATTATTTGTTTTTGAGTATAATTTTATTTTGTCATTGAAGGTGTTTAATTCACCTTAAAAGCTATCCCTCTCTCTCTCTCCACACAGCGAGAGAAAGAGAAAGAGTTTATAAGATACCTCAGATATGGGTTGCGGTTGTTGTTTTTAAAAATTCTAAATCGCAGCAACTGATCAAGCAAGTGCCCTAGATACGTTTATTTTCATTCATAAATGAATGGACTGTTAAATACTGTTTGAACTTTTATGTGTGTGTATATGTGTACATATGTGTGTACACACACACACAAACACATTCATTTTATTTGCAGTTCTGTATGACGCCTTGGGGTATACATTGTTTCCTTTTTGACTGATCGGATCTCTTGCTTTGATTTTCTTCGTCTGTGAGTGTGTGTGCTGAGGGTATGTGGAGGGTGGCATTCCAGTTAATCAAAAACTTATGCAGAACATAATGTCTAGTTCTTCATAGTCCCCAACTGCTGCTGATTTGCAGTTTGGTCGTAGGCTTCTACACTGCCCCAGTGGCTCCATTCATGATCCCCAGCACTTATTGCACATTAGTCCACTTATGGATCATGCTCTGAACGCCAAACACAGAGGTGGGGGTAATCATGTATTCAAAACTTAAGAGGAAAGGTTGTCTCTGTGAGTGTGTGATGCTACACATGCCTGTTAGGATGTTACACATGACGTAGCATGTAGTTCCAGGCGTATGTGTGAAACTATGTATGTGAGCTCTTGGGTGGGTGGGTGGGGGGATAATTGGGATTTTGTTGTTTCATTTGCTTATTTATTTTCACTTCCTTCTGGTTGCATTTCTCTCTCTCTCTCTCCCCCTAAAGGTGCCCCCCGTACAAGAAAGAAGCGGTGTCCCTATTCGAAATTCCAAATCAGAGAGCTAGAGAGAGAATTTTTCTTCAATGTCTACATAAACAAAGAGAAAAGGCTGCAGCTGTCTAGGATGTTGAATCTCACTGATCGACAGGTTAAAATTTGGTTTCAGAACAGAAGAATGAAAGAAAAAAAACTAAGCAGAGACCGCCTGCAGTACTTCTCTGGAAATCCCTTATTGTGAACCTCTTTTGTAATAAATAAAAATAAATAAAATTAAAAAAAAAAATAAAAAAAATCCTCTGCCCGTTGAAGTATTCCGTGTATGAAGAAGGGACGATGTTGCAAGAACGATTTGACTGTGGAGTCTACAAGCAACTTTCAGAGTTTTAAACCTTTTCCTTCCTTCCTTATATTTGTATGTTTGGGACCTGTTGGGGCATAACAAAAAGGAGTCACCGATACTCCCCCACCCCCATTTCCTAAACGTTGAAAAAGACTTGGATGCTGTATGAACTTTTAATTTAACGTTTAGTCTTGAAGAGTTGGATTTATTTTTATTATGAAGGTTTTGTTCTTCTGTTTTCATCTTCATCATCACCATCATCATCATCGTCATCATCATCATCACTTAATCATCTATGTTCGTTGGAAGCAACCACAGTGTTCTGTTCAGAAATGTATTCTATTTGTCCTCATTTTGATATGCAAGTTAATGATATGTCTACGCAAAACCGCCCCCTCCCCAGCAAAGACTCCCTGTCCTCAGTTGGGAGGAGGGCTTTGTGTGAGTATCTGAGCAGGTGTGTGTGTGCATGTGAGTACATACCCACGTGTTCATCCGTGCACACACACTGCACTTCATGAGGGTTCCACTGCTGTACATTCCAAGGACTGCTGTTCGCTGAAAACTAATTTAAATAACCTTCCCAAGAATTGGTGTTACCAAAATGGTGTAATTTCCATTGATTCCCTAATGTATCTTACATATATAAAAATATTCTATGCAGTCCCAGATTGGGCGTTGTTGATTCCCCTCCCCTTTTCTCTTTCCCTTTCTGCATCTGGGGGCAGAGCAGGGGTGAGGGATGGCCCGGGAGGAAGAGGAATGGACTACAATAAATTTGCAATAACTGTCTCTTAAATAGTATGCAAATACATTATTCCCCCCTGGACATGGGAGACCAGCAGCAGTAGCAGCAGCAGCAAGGCCAACAGTGGCAACAACTATGATTATAAATAAATCTTTGTGTATGTAAAGAAGTGAATCCCGGGAAGCTCTGTGAAATTCTGTGGCAAATAAAGACATTTCAAGCTGTTCTACATTATGATTTTATTTGACCTTTTTATTAGTATTTCCCTCCTAAAAGGCTCATTGCGGTCATTGTGGTATGGACTTTCCGATAGAACTTTAAATGCCCCAGTTATGTGTATGTGTGCATGAACACTCATGTGATATATATGTGTGTTTCACATGTGCACATGTGAGCCTAAATGTGAGACACATACAGGTGCACACACAGAGACACATATACAAACACACACACACACACACACACGTACATACATATACATGCATATGCACACACACTGAGACATATAATACACATATGCACACACACACACACACACACACATTAATATGAACCTTCTGTGTTTAACTAGACATTTGTGGAGTTCATTGTTTTCATCATTGCATTTAAATTTATAGGAATTTCTTGGCCCAATAATACAGCTCTGTGCTTGGCTCCAGATGTCTTTGTCTGTTTTCCCAATGTAGTTAATCTTTTTATTTCTTTCCCTCTTTCCCCCACCCTATAAGCACAATATATTGCAATATGTTAAAATACTGGTTAATGAGCAACAGTGCAACATGCTTAAAAGTACGAATATTTGGTGGTGGTTAATGAGTGGATCTCTGACGCCACTGACGACGAAGTTGAAATTTTCATAATGTCAAGGATAACGTAGCATCCCCCCCTCTCCGCCCACTACTGCCGTGCAATGTACAAATGCAAAGTCAAGTACTTAATTCCTTCTCTTAAACAAGTTCAACTCTCAGACGTTGGGATAGAAGTGCAATTTTATGTTTACATGTCAATAACTCCCGCTCACTCTATCAAAGAAGCTCAGTTTGCCTATAATGGGACAGAAATAGACAAGAAGATACCTACACTAGTTGAATGCATGTTTAAATTGTATATGCATGGGGGAGAATCTAGCAATGCTAAATGGTTAGACTCTCCCAGTCTTAAATCTCCCATTGATCCTTGATGAATACTTGCATAACACATATGTGGTGTCTGAGGGTGTCTCTAGATTAAGAAACCTACAGTGACAAATCTATATGTTGGCGATGTGGGTTTCTCATGATCGCTGCTAAATACAACCCTGTTCAATTAAAATACTTTGATGTTGCTTGCCTTTATGGTTTGATTTGTCAGCCATGGGGAAACCCACAAAATGTGCTTAATTTGCAAGAAAGGGGGGGGAGAAGAGAAGAAACTTTAGCTTCCTTGATAGACCTATCTCCCTATTCCCTGTGATACTATCTGAAAGGATTATGTTAACAGGAATGTTTCCCATTAGAGGAAATGAGAGGAAAAGATTACACACACACACAAACACAGAGAGACACAAACATGCACACGCTAGATGTGATCTTATTTTGCTTTTCTTTTTCGGCCTGACTCTCTCTCTCTCTCTCTCTCTCTCTCTCTCTCTCTCTCTCTCTCTCTCTCCTTTCGCCTTTCCTCCCCTTCTTTATGCCTCACTTTTTGTGTGTGTTTCAAGGAGATACTAGTGAATAAGGATGTAGGTCCTATAACCTGCCTCTTAGTTGGATTAAATACTCAACATCTAGTGTAAATATGTCCTTAATATGGACGACTCTTTGTAGGTGTTGCCCAAAGTACAGAAGACTGTTGGAACAACAATGGAGTCCAAGGGGGATCATAGAGTACCAAACACACCCTTAGGTGAAAAGTGGGGCCACACATGGTCCCCCCCCCCCGCTCTCTATTGGTATACAGTTCAGCAATCTGAGAAAACAAAATGGCGCATCATTTAAAGACGCTCGCCTCTCTTTTAATGAGTGACTGCTTAAACCTTTCCAAAGTTGAGGAAAACTTAAAACGTAAGTGCAATAAGGTACATATCGCCAGGTCAGAAAGTCCAGTCAATACCCCATAACTGTGGCGGTTGTCTGGACAAAGGGGGCGACTAGTCTAGACATTGTAATAAAGACTGCGGCACTAAACAGCTTAATTTTTTCTTAATTACCACCGTCTGGCCATAGAAAAAGGCTTCCGCAGTAAATAGTAAACAAATAAGAGCGTCTTTGCTTAGCTTTCTTCCAGCTTCTCCCCACACAAACACACACACTGCACACATATACACACGCTCTCACTCCCAAGTCTCCCCCTCTGTCCCCCCTCCGCTCCCCCACCTCCAATCGCACCCTCCTCTTCCATGTCTTTTGCTGGGGCTGCGACACAATGAAACTGGAGGCCTAGTTCAAAGTTTTCTTGAGCTAAAATGGAATGCCAGTTGTAAAATCCAAGTTTATAGACCATGTGGGACTTTACAAGGGTATTAAGCAGCAGTGCGAGGTAGGGATAACCCGTTAATGTTCTTTTGGGTGTGTTTTTCTTTCTTTTCTTTCTTTTTTCTTTTTTTTTTGAGTTTTGTTTTTAGGAGGAGGTGGTATTTAGGTGGGGAAGTAGGCTACTATTATGAGCGAATTTAGGAACACAGTGTAATTTTCAGCCCTGAGATGTAGCTCTGAACCTCCTCTTCCTAAAATCGTAACATATAATGGCAAAAGAGTCCAACAGCCAAATGTGCTTTGTACACTGGGTTTATACTTGTTGCATTGGGGGAGAGGGGCACAAGAAGAACAAAAAATGTGAATATATGATGCCTTTGAACTTCAATGGAGTCAAGTCCATCACCTTTAACCCTTTTGTAATAAACCGGAATCAGAAAGGCCCTGGGTCCCTTTTTCAATGCTCCCGCCTACTGGGTTAGAGTAGCGTGGAAGGCTCACACATATACACATTTATGCACCCACGCACACTTTCACACATCCACAGATATACACACAGACAAATACAAATTTCGAATCAAGCCTGGTGTTATAGTGCTTAATATTTAATTCAGCTGCTCCGGGGTTCAATATATCTAGAAGGCGAGTTTTAACATTCACGGGCACACACCAAGTCGCATGCAAGCTTTATTGTTATTATAAACCTTTTGATACCTTCATGCATGGGAAGTTTTTATAACGTTGTTTGGCATAAAAGTTTTACAAGTGTCCCCCACCCCTCACTTTCCCACTTTCTTTTTTTCTGTCTTTTTTTTCCTTTTTCCTCCTTCCTTCCTTCCTTCCTTCCTCCCCTCCCCTCCTTTTCCTCCTCCCTCTAAATTCCTCTCACGCTTTTGAGGCTTTGCATAAGACAACTTTATTTTTCACTAAGTGCTCCCTCATAGGCTGGGGGTCTCGATGTAAAGCCAAGTTAATGACACACAGGCTAATTGTGAAGGACCTCTCCGTGTGACGTATAAACACACAGCGAGCGAACCTGTTTCCTGTCCCTGCCTGGAATCCCTACTTAACATATTGGATGCTGCTAGTAGGTGACTTTGTTGTGAGATAGAACTCAGATCCAGGAAGGTGTGGGGGCGAGTTTGTAATTGGCGTCTGGGCAGGATTTCATTTTCTCTTATTGTTTATTTGCATTGGCTGGAGTGCAAAAAGAAAAGAAAAAAATACCTCCTCCCATTCTGTTATTGCTGGTGTTGTTTGTTTGCTAAGTGCAACTTCCTTCCCCACCCCCTTTAAAAGACCTATGGGTGCTGGGTGTGGGTGCATGTGCTTGGTAGGATTGTAGAGACAGGAGGTATGTTAGAGATGGCTGTTCCCAGGCATACCGACCCCTCCACCCCTCCACCTAGGTCTGAAAGCGCTCCCAGCCACATGCGGACATTGTCCTCTTCTTTCGGAGTTCTCCAGTTGAAGAACATAAACTTGACTGTGTAGAGCGCTCAGGCTCCCGAGGGCGAGTACTCTCCGGTGACATCATGTAAATAAAACAACCCTGGTGAGCAATCCAGCAAATATCCGCAAGACGATAATCGCCCTGGGCAAATGGTCCATTGATTCCGCAAAGAGTTTGACTTTGGGCTCGGGGAAAACAAAAAGGAGGAAAACTTGGCCACGAATGGACTTGGAGAACCCTGAGGAACAGAGCCGGTGGCTTTGGCAAGTGGACTTGAAGCTCTCTACCATCTTCGCTTGGTTGTGGACTACTGGGGTGTGTGTGACTTCTTTTTTGTTCATTTGCTTTCAAGTAACTTCTGCGCGAGGCACCTCTGATCCCTGATGAAGAGAAGGAGGCATGTCTGTGTCTGTAACTAAAAATATCCTCCTATTCCCATTTTGCTAGAGAATTAGACTAGACGCTCTTGTGGGCCGGTAACAGTTCCACTCCCCCGATGCATAATTGAATGTAGCATTAATTGTGTCTCCTGCCTTTCTTTGCACATCTGATGGGCACACAATTTCTTGACAAAAGAGAGGTAGGATGTGTGTGTGTAATGCTACCTCTCCTTTATCAAGAAATGTTTTATATAACTGATTATATGATTTCTTTCTGTGTATTAGAAAGCATTTGTGGATGGCATTGATTTGAACAAACAAAAACTGTCATCTTTTTCATTCCAGAGTTCAGATGATATATTTAAGCAAATTTGAACTTTCTTTGAGAGCAAAATTTTACAGGCCCAACATCATTATCATCATCATTATCATTACTATTAACCCCCAGCTCAAAATGGCGTCTCATTAAGGCCCTGTGTATATGCTTTTCATACACTTGGAAACTGTAGGGATGTTCAACATATGTTAGACCTAAGCACGTTTCTCTGTTTTTGATACCCTCACTAAATTACAACATGAAACCACAAAAATGTGGGTTGCAGCCTCTTATGACTTTCAAATCTTTACTGTTCCAAATGAAAAGTGATCACATTGTTGTTGGGAGTTGTACAAAATGTTTTTGTTTTGTTTTGTTTTGTTTTGTTTTTGTTTTTTAGGGGACTTTTTTGGCAGGGGAAGGTCAACCAAAACAAAAGAAAGAAAAAGGACATATTTACGGACTAGAAGCAGAACAAAAATTAGTTATTTTAGCCAGTTAAAAGGAAAGCAACAACATTTTCACAGAAATGATTATGCGGTACATGCACGGATGAACTGTAGCCATGGTTTTCAAATGTTTTAATACAAACCGTATGTCTTAGTTCAAACAATTGCTAAAATAATTGGATAGTACGCCATTGTGTGGATTGAGTTTCTCACACATATTGCAACTTTAAAATGAATAGAAGCTATTGGTATCAGCATTATAACTAAGAATCGGAGAATGTGCTTTAAAGACAGGAGTATCATCAAACTCACACATATGCACTTGCCTTTCCTTATTGAAAACACCTATGTTGAAATGTAGCCTCATCACTTCCTAGCACAGATCTTTGGAACATATAGAGGCAGGATACAGATTTAAAAGGGTATATAGCCGGGCAAATACTTAATGCCTGCCTCTGGCTTTATAGTAGGGGAACCCGACATCTGTGTCATTATTAAGAAAATGGAAACACAGGAAAGAATACATGTAAAAATAAATAAATTGGAGAAACCCATTTTTGCACTTCATGTTCTAAAGCATACGTGGTGATCAATATGCTTGGAGGAAATGCAGGTTGTTCTGTACTTCACAGTTGCTCTTTGTTTCCTTTTTCTTAAAAAAAAAATCAATGTATCCCAGTGTGTGTGTATTTTCTTTCCAAAAACCTAATATCATTTCCTGGGAAAGTTTCCCTCCATATGTTCTCCTTTAAAATTTTCTTAAGAAAAGATCCCTCCGGGATGAAAATGACACCTATTTTTGAAACACTTCCTAGTCACACTTCAACTTAAGAGCAGAACTAGGTCAGAAAATTTGAGAAGTAATTGGGCGTAGTATTATTGTTTACTTCTTTATGAATTCAGATATAAATAATATTGTCTCATCAGTCTTTCCTATTTATTTGTTAACTTATCAAGGTAACTGTAGAAAGTAGTTTTCACTTATAAACTTGTCACAAGTAGAAGAAAGACAGCCAGAGAGATAATAGAGAAATAGATATTATCAGCCTGATTTCATTTATGAAAGCCCTAAAGGTTCAGTTTTGTTGTGTTTTTCAATTTCAAAACATTTTCAAAATATTTCCTCATTACCCTTCCAACTAAAAGTGCAGCTGTATCAGGAAAATTGTAACTAGCAAATAGGATGTACGTTTTTTGAATTATTATTTTCTTAAGGTACATTATAAACAATGTTCTCCCCACCTCCACCGTTTTCACATGTTGTATGTGTTTGTTAAACTTACTAGGATATTTATTAAAAGTACTATACTGGGCGTGTTTTTGTATGGGTAGCTCTATACACACATAGCTATTTACACATATGTGCAAAGAGAACGAGAGCGAGGGAGGTAACATGGTAGTAACATGGTAAGGAATGTGCCTATCCTCCTCACCTTTGGTCTCCACCATAAAGAAAGGTGGCCATCATACTAGTATATATTGGTGAGTGAAGATTCTATGTTGGGGGTAGAAATAACTTGAGCACAGTTTTCAATACCATCTCAAGGAATATAATATCATTCCATAATTCTTTGACTTAAGTTACTCCAAAAGAAGGAAGCAGTATAAGAGGGATTGTAAAGTTTGATAGATTTCTTGTGGTGATAGTTTACAGTTTCTAAGCCAACATCTAAAGGCGTGGGTTTTATTTTTGCATCACTGTTATTGTACTCTAGTGTACTTTGCCATAAATCAGAATTATTTCCTCCACAACACGGGGCATAATACCAGGCAGAAATACAAATTTAAGGTAATCATTAAAGTGTAGCTACCAAATACTTCCTAGAAGTGAAAATGAATGCTTGCAATAAAAACGTTAAGAAAAAGTTGGTTAAAAAAATACAATGGACATCAGAGGCATTTTCCATGCATAACTCACAGTTAAATAATTAGGAAGAAAAGGGAACAGGTAAAATATTATGTGCTTGTTTGAGATGTACTTTTGTGTAAGTTATTAGACACGTGCATTTTTTTAAAAAAGGTTAGATTTTAAGGGAATTGTGCTCAGTGTGTACGTTTTAAACTCCCCCCCCCCCTCCACTGCCGCGTGCCCTGGATTCTTGGGCAGAAAGCAACTCCAAGGGAAGCGAAGGGAAACTGGTTTCAAGGCTCCTTTTGAGGTGGGGGAGGTCAACTGAACTGTCTGCCTTTGGCATTCACAGAAAGGGCAATCAGACACCAAAGACAATAGCTGACCGTCTGTAGTTTGCTTCATATATACCCAGACATTGGGAGAAAGAAAGGCAAAAATCTCCACTTTTCCCCCATCTCTTTGACGGTTTTATTCGCTTCCTGGCTTTTACATCAGTAAAATAATTCCAAAGAGCCACAAAACAAGAGACTAATACACTGATAAACCCCAGTCCACATGTGAGCTAACATAAACACCTTTTAGGGACAGGATAGCCCCCACCCCTATCTATCCATCTTTTCTTTTCAATATTAATAAATTGCATTGCCTGTTTCATTTCTACACTGATTTCTAAAGAAGTATTTAAAAACCAACCCAGAGCAGGCTATTATAAGCTTTATTCCACACACAGGCTTTCTCCTTTTAAGTTTTAATAGCGTTTGTTGGTATTTATTTTCTGCAATTAGAGTAAAGCATTTTTCCCAACGGGGGTTCTACTTAGGCTGATGAATTTTATTTCTCTCCCCATTAATGACCCATGTTTATCATACTTCTAATTATTTTTAACTTTAAGCAATATTCGTTCTCCTAGATACATTCCCTAGCGTTCCTTTATGGCAAGACCTGCCAGATATCAAAAGTGCTGGACGGAAGTTGAGAAATGCATTTAGCTGTTTTTTAGGAAGCGGATTCTCTCACCCCCTCCATCTACAATGGCCATCTTTTTCTTTCTTTTTTTTTTCTTTTTGTGAAAGACTTTGACCGTCAGCTTGCAAGAGACGCTGGAAATTCTTCTGCAAGTTTGCATAAAGAGATGACTTCGGAAACACATACACACCTTAAAACAAATAATCTAGAATCCCCACTTAAAACAATTGACAGTCAACACTACCAGGTTTTTAAATATCTGTATATATTATTTTGTTTTATTTTCACCAACTGTACACATTTGAGAAGCCCTCTGTCTTGTCTTCAGGGATATGGGTACAACTTCTATCTGCTGAAAATGCCATGACAGTATGTGAATCTGTGAAGAAGATAAAAACCAAATTATTTGACAGGTTTGACCACAGTGTGGTTTATACATTCCGCTTCCTGCTTCCTTGAAAAAAAAAGAGAGGGGATATAGGAGACGCAAGAATGCTTGGCATTAAATAAGGATATAAAAGACTTGGAAACATATTTTCATTTTCACCCATACAGTCCAGGAAACGAGGTTGATTGTTGGTCTCCCCAAAAATGCACATGTGAAAATGTGTAGGGCTTCAGAGCCTAAAATCATTGAGTTAAGCGCATGATCTGCAAAAATTAAGAAGGAAAGGGGATGGGATGGGGAAGAGAACGGGGAAAAGCCATATATTGCCAAACTGCATTGGTCTTTAATTTCATCACCTATAAATGAGGAAGTATTGGTTCCCATGCTAAAGTTTTATTCTTTGCTTATAAATATTATGTGGAATTTTCGTTGGATATCATAAAACTGAACGATTTCTATCAAACTGTTTTAAAAAGACCTATGCAGATAACACAAATAGAGGCTATAAAGTCACAAATAGCTTTCCAGAGGAAGCAAACGGGCGTTTTAAAGTGCAGGAAAGCTCTTAGCACGCTGCATTTCGGGGTTGGTGGGGGTGGGGAAGATGGGGCTTGAGACAAATAGAATGATGTAGTTTAAGACTTCCTTGGCCCAAGATATTAAAACTTCTCACCCTTGAAGAGGAGGAGGGCAGTTGAAAGGGGGTGGGGGTTCCAGCCTGCAAGTATTTTCAAAGCAACAGTGGAAAAGAATGGTAAATCCAGGTTGGAGAAAACATGTTTGTAAAGATCTGCTGGTTTTAGGCAGTGAAAACTATACTCAAAAAAGCAGGCAGAAGTATATATGTTTGTGTGTATATGTAACCTAAAAGTGGTCAGGTTCTATGTCTCTCCCATTCAAATCCAGCCTTTCTGGAGCAATTTTTCTCACTGTTTATTTCTTTAAAAGGGGGGGGCTTCCCACCCACCCCTTGAAAATGACTATGACCCTTTAAAGATTTGTAATCCTTTGTAATGATCTTGAGATTTCAGCATTTAGATACTTCTGTTCTTGCTGTCATTATTATTAGTATTATCTATTAGTATTCATTTCTTTATCACGGATTTAGTTGGAAAATTCCTAATTTCTTTAAAACCTATAAATGGCATTGTCAAAGCAGGATTGTTACACATTAGCCAATTTAATATACACTACAGAACAATTTTACTTAATTGCAATCTGATTTAGAAAATGTCCAATAAAGAAAACAGCCACAAGGAAAACACCTAGTCCAAGATATCTTTATATCTGAAATACCAGTTATTGTTCTGGGATCATAAAGTCCAAAGAGAGAGAGAGAGTTGGGATCATAAAGAATAAACGAGCTTAGAGTACGGAAAGAAATTAAGGTAAGAGAAAATAAACATTTTCTTTGGGTGTGAGTATAATCAATGAAAATAACATCAAATTAAAATTGTGTTTGATCGGACAGTGTTTCTGCAGAAAAAAAGCTTTCCTAAAACATCCCATAGTTTGAAATTTCATTTTATTTTATTGGAGTAATTTCCTGAAAGGGGTGGGGAGTGACTAGACGCACTATCCAGTAGAGAACAATTCTGTGTTCTCCTCTATTGATCTATTTATTTTGATGAAATTCTGTAAAGTTTCTTTACAAACCTGTGCAGAGTTCTAGAGTTCTGAATGAATGAATGAAAAGAGAAGTGATTATTAAAAATAACGACAACAATAATAAAGTCCGTTTCATTCAAAATTTGGGATGACTTTTTAAAGTACATTTTTTGGATTAAGAGACCAACATAAACTTTTAAAACAGAAGACAAGAAAGCACTTTTTGAATAAAATAAACTCTAAAATAAGTCGAATTGCAATTATCAAACTGGTTTTCATGCAGAAAACACCTGAACTTAATGAAGTAACCTAACAATAGTGTTTTATATTTGTCTGGGTCCAGAAAGGCTTTTTAAAAAAAATACACAAGAATTCTAAAGATTCTTCAACCCTTTCGGGAATTGCACTCAAATTTCCATGGATAAAAATGAATCCACCAAAGTATTTCTGAAGGATCAAAAATATTTGTGAAGACACATCTTCCATACATTTCAAGTTTAGCTGTGGGGGTGGGGGGGGGGGTGAACAGAGGATAAGGAACAAGGAAGAGGAATTCGTTCCAAGAAGAAGAGATTGGGGGGGGGGGGGGGAATTCATTTACGGTTTAGGGAAGATTAATTATTTTCACCAAGAAATTGGACTTATTTTAAGAGGGGAGGAGGGGGGAGGATAAGGATGAAAGAAAGGAGGGGAAATGAAGGTTGATTATTTGCTGACCTTTTAATTTGAATTTGACTTTGCTTCTATTTACGCGTTCGCTTCCTTTATTTCCCCCCTACCCACCCACCCAGTCTGCTGTAGACACGCGTTCGTTCATTGGTAAACAAACTCGAGGCAAAGGGGGCCTCTCCCTCTCCTTTGTTCAACGTGAAGGTCCTGGGTTCGCTACCCTTCAGAAACTGATAGATGTCGCTGTTGCTCCACGCTGGTTTTCTCCTCGCCCAACAACTTGACCCCGGTGACGTCACCGGCGTCTGAATCATCAAGGCCATTTTCAATCCTCATTGGCCTGGCCGTCACGTGGCTGGGACCGATGCGTGGATAATTATGGTGCTGATATTTTTTTCCCTAAAAAAAAGATGTCAGCCCCTGGTTGTAGTATTCCTCTTTAAAACCCCTCTCTGAAAATGTCATGTCCCAACAATGTGACTTCTAACTCGTTTTTGATGGACTCGTTAGCCGGTACCTGCAGAGGGGAGAATTATTCCTCTAACCAAGGAATGTATATGCAGTCTGGGAACGACTTCAACTGTGGAATGATGAGGAACTGTGGAATAATCCCGTCTCTTTCCAAAAGAGACGAGGTGAATAACGCCAGCCTGTCTCTCAGCACCTACCCGTCTTACCTTTCTCAACTAGACACCTGGTGTGACCCCAAAAATACTTACCGAATCGAACAACCTGTTGCGAGACAACTCCCCTCCTGCTCTTTCCCAACCAATGTCAAGGAAGAAAATGCTTGCTGTATGTACAATGCTGACAAAAGGGCAAAAAACGCCAATGAGGCGACCCTCTACCCCAATCAGATGCCTGAATCTTGCCTAAATGACCATGAAGTACCCGTGCCTAGCTACTACCGAGCCAGCCAAGGTTATTCCTCCATGGAGAAGGCGTCAAACTGCAGCGATCCAGGCGAGTTTGAGGCAAGTTTTGAACCCAGGGCAAGTCTCAACCAAAGGAGTGAGCTTCTGGAGCAGCCACCTCCACCACCTCCACCACCACCATCTCAGCAGGCACAGCAGCAACCCCCACCACCCCCACCACCCTCACAGCCAGGAACTAAAGTGAGCTTCCCCGAAAACACAAAGCCAGATAATCCTCAGAACACACCCGCCAATGAAATTAAGACAGAAAAAAGTATTCCTGTGGCCAAAATAAGTCCGTCGGAAACGGAGAAGGACCTGAATAAATGTACAGACACCAGCACTGACAATTCTGACAACGACGCAAAAGGTAAGAGGACTCTTCTGCATCCTAGACTTGAAATAATAATAATAATAATAATAATAATAATAATAACAACAATACTCAGAATCATAACCAGTCTTGCTGCTGCTGCTGCTGCTGTTGTTGTTGTTAGTCAGAACAACATCGTTAAGTCCGAAAGCAATGCCCATGGTGTTGTAGGTCATTGGAATGTATTCACTTTTCCTTGCACCCCTTTAAACACAGTAATTCCTAGAGATAACAGTTTCCGCCTTCTTTCGGAAATAACAACAACAATAGTGATAGTAGTAGTAGTAATAACCGAAATAATCGAAATAAATTTAGTTGAAAATGAGGCATTCGAATGTGTTCAAACGCAATTATCAGAATTCGAAGTCCATCTTGAATTGTTTTCTTTGGGGCAGTTTGTCTTAGATGACTATGGTTTAGAGTGAAGTTGCAGGCAAGGATGCATGTTTATATTTGTTCTGTTGAGTTTGGTTGCAGAAAGGTGCTGAAAAATGATCTTAATATGAACGTTTGCCTCTTTGGCGTGTAGGGATTTTTAAAAGAATGTTACAGGTTAGAAATGTGGTTTCTGTTGATGCCTCAATATCTTATATCCGCTTTCTTTCCTCTTGCCCCTGGGTAACAAATTGTTGCCTTTTTGCCCCCTCCCTTCTCCTCCCTCCCCTTTTCTTTCTGTCTGTCTTCCCTTTTTTTAACTTGCGGAGTCTGGATTGCAAGCTATGGGGGTGGGGAGGAGAGGTGTGGTGTGGTGTGGTGTGGTGAAAATGGTTTGCCAAACACTTCAGGCTGGACTTGATTGTTGAGTTTCATTATCATTGCTGCCTTTCTCTTTGATAACCGTCGTTCCCTGGCATCCAAAGTCTGGCTTGTGCAGGAAAAAAAAGCCCCCAAACCCTTTACGTGTGTGAAACATCTGTTTGAAGTTTAGGTATTCTAGGAAAGGTGGTTTCTATTGTAATGACGGGCATTGAATTAGAGGTTGTGTGTGTGTTTAAAATAATCCTGCAGGCTAAACTCAGTGTGGTTAATTAGGTTCACTTGTGGGGGGAAAGAAGAAGAAGAAGAAGGGCTCAGAATATTTATTTAAGATCACAGAAGGAATGAGCGGGCGTATCAAATGTGTTCTGTTGCCAAAAGGGAATGAAATGTGTATACGGACCACAACACCACTGGAAGTAGATCCAGATAAAATCAAGGGCTTTTATTAGTTTGGGTTTGGTGTGTGCAAATTTAAATCCTCTCAGAGCCTAAACCATTGGGGAATATACTTAGAAAACAAGCAGAAGAGATATATAAAAAATTATATGTACTTCCATGTCAGCACATGCATATGACACATACATGCATACCTGTGGTACGTATGTATGCCTTATCAATGCATATGCATGCATATATTGCATGACAGGGTACCACAAAAGAACACAGGCATTTCATTCCCTCTGCTTTTCACCTGATAAAGCATTTCTTATATGTTTGTACACACACACACAATTCTTATTCTTATCATTACTATTATTTTTAAATGGCCTAAAATGGATTTTCCAATCTTGTTCCTGCACATCCAAGAATAAATTATTTTATCTGCTGTTTCAACTGCCATAATGAAGGGGAAAAAATGCAAAGTCAAGGTTAGGGGGGGGAACCCTTCTGTAAAATGTATCTGCTTCCAAATCTAGGCACTCTCAAAACCCTATTTTTGTGGGAGTCAAATTAACAAAAATAACTAAACATCATTGGCATTTTGATTTGGAATGGAAGGAAGTGGTATCTGGGGAATCCCAAAACAAAATAAAAGGGTATTCTTTTTCTGCACATGATGATGCTCAGTTCAAGCAAATGATTACTTACGAAATGTTCCTCCTAGATATTCAAACTTTTCATTATTTTCTCCCCATGGGAGAGGGAGAGTATGGTTTGTCATGAATCCAATATTTCATATGCTGTGCCATTTTAACAACACACATACACACACTTAACAAGCCTGGCCCTTCCTTTTGTTGTTTATGGTCTCCTCATTTCCACTTCTGTTGTCATTTGCCTGACCCAAGCGAAGGTATGAAAAAGAAAGCATTAAGATTTTGTAAAAGGCAAATCCTTTGAAGGGATGTGCAGGGTTCAATGGCAGCCAGTGCTGCAGAATGTGGAGGCCATTTGGAGGCAAACAAACACGGGTTAGCTAAGCTTATGTGTCGTTTTTTGTAAAGCACTATTGGTCTTTTACCGTTTAGACAGGAATTGTGATGGTGTGAATCTGGCACAAATAGACCCGTAGACGTTTCTGGCTGCAAAATACCTTCACTCTATTCAGTCTCTCACACCTTAAATAAATGTTAGGCGGGTCCCGCTGCCAAAATTCTTGCATGTCCAAATTCAAATCCGAGGTGTTTATGTATATGTATGCACATCTGAAGTGTATGGCAATGGCCGCAGAGATTGAATTGTGTACGCCCTTATGAAGCAGAGCTATTTGGAGAACATCAGCACAATTTTGTTGGAACAGCAACTTATGTGTAGGTTTGTTTGATTGATTGTTTGTTTAAATAAACAAGATCTAAAGTTCTTCACCCAGAATAAAATGATGCACTTCACAGAAGCCTAACATCAAGGAGAAATGGAGTTTGCCCACTGAAGAAGAAAAACACAAACTGGCAGGCAAAATATTTCTCTCTGAAAGGTCATTTTCAAGACCTTATCTTGTTGTACCTGGTTTTGAATATTAGCGGGTGATTGTAGAGGGAAGTCTGAACAAGGATGGCAATTTGTAGTGTAAAAGCTATAGCTGGCTTGGGGAATTATTAAAGTACTTGTATTTAATTAATTCATTCATTTTTGGGGGGTGGGAAGCCTTCATGGAGTGCCCTAACTGCAGGAATAATCTCACAAAATTATATTCTATTGACATATCAGACACTGTGAAAAACAGCAACAACTCTACACCCGAGGAGAGTACAAACACCCTCATTGCCATATATGCTACACTAAGGATATCCCTTAAATGAAATAATGCGTAATTTAAGCCCATTAAATTAAGAACTGGCTTTATGTATTTGATGGCCAGGCAAATATTGTGAATTTAAGGTTTTATCCAACTCATTTTTGAAATAAATTGGACGTTGTTTCCCTTTAAGAGGTTGTTTAATTAGATTTCTAAAACCTGTACATAATAAACAAGAGGGAACTGGGGAAATAGCCCATTTAACTGAGTGTAGGATAGAGATTCTTGATTTAACAAAAGAAGCTGCTTTTAAAAAATACAGTCTTAAGACTAGGAAGCTCTCTTTGCTATTCCACAGATACTTATATAATAATATTATTTTTAACAGAGGATATAAAGGCAGAAAACACTACAGGAAATTGGCTGACAGCAAAGAGCGGAAGAAAGAAAAGATGTCCTTACACTAAACACCAGACGTTGGAACTGGAGAAGGAATTCTTATTCAATATGTACTTGACCCGTGAGCGCCGCCTGGAGATTAGCAAGAGTATTAATCTAACAGACAGACAAGTCAAAATCTGGTTTCAGAACCGCAGGATGAAACTCAAGAAAATGAACAGAGAGAATCGAATTCGCGAACTGACTTCCAATTTTAATTTCACTTGAAAGTGTTCACTAAGAGGAAGGGACGGGGTGGAAATCATTACAAATCTTGTGCAGTATTTTTATTTTTATTTTTCCCCCCTGGGTGTAAATGCAATGCATATAGGAGAGAGGGGAGGGGGAGAGAGGGGGACTCAAGACCTCAGGCTGGTGTGCAGTTCTATGATTTGGGTATTTACAGTTTGTAGAGCGAAGGTGCATCCATCGGTATAAAGCATGAATATATATATATATATATATATATATATATATATATATATATATATATATTGCATCAATGTTTCTATGTAAAATAAAGAGTAAGGTGGTTGCTTTAAAAAATACAGCTTCCAAGATGTTTAAGTTATTCAGGAGCAGCACAAAGAAAAGGAAAGTGGGGTAAGGGGGGGGGGAGACTGAAGGACCTATTTCTATGCCTTTTTATGTTTAGGATACTAGGTGCGTCTGAAAGTTTGCTTTTCATATCCTAGTGTAGTCTGCCTATTGTATAATGAAAACAATGACTAAAATGAATTTCATATGTGTCTGTAAATGGAAGTTGCATTGGGAACATGCTCACATTGTGTAGTTATGCAGTCTCCTTCCAATGAGGTGGTACTCTCGAACATTATATTAAAAAAAGTAATAAAAGCAGTATTGATATCTTATCATGGGGGGGTGTCTGGATTTTTATTTTTAATTTTTTTGTGACTGTTATTTAAGTATATTCTGTATGTGGTATCCTTTGCATGTATCTTCCTTTATGGAGCCAAATAAATTTCTTAGAACCGTGCACAAATGGGTATTTTTCAAAGTGATTTCCCACCCCCTCCCTGCAAAAAAGCACGCCCCCCCCTTTCTCTATATAGAGTTTTTTTTCCCCAGGACTCATCCTTTTAAGGCTTTCAGGAGAGTATCCTAGCGGGTTTAATATAAGTGAGAGACCATAACGTTGATTTAAATATTATCCAGGTGACCACAATAAGTCAAGGTCATAAAACAGTAATGTCAGGACAGTCTTGGTAAGCGCTGGAGGTGGATTTTATGATCTGCAAATATAATGTGCTGCAGCAGTAAAAGATGCATTTAAAGGTGACTGTGGAGGAGGGAAGCAAGTCAGAAGCTGAACAGCATTCTTGGGATGAACACTCCTCATGGCTTTGGGTCTTTTTTTTTTTTAAGGAAAGGCACGCTGCTTTTACCTCCTCTGGAAGAATCACTCTATAAAAAAGGGAATACACTTTTAAAAAACAACAGCAACAACAACAACACGGAAAATGGGATGTCACGATGGAAGACGTGCAAAGGTAAGACAGACGATTTCTTGGCTAAGATACATGGCTGAGGTACATGGCTGAAGATGCTGTTTTCCTGTGCATACTCAAGGTAAAGGCGGAATGGATGTGAACTCCACTTTGAAGCTACATCGGTTTTGCACGGATAGGGCATTCGGTTGGGTTTCTTAGGAGTTGTCTTTTGGTTCGAGTTTTCTTATTCCTGGGTGACAGCTCATTTTCGACCAGAATATGCATAGCTGAGGAACGATGGTTCATAGATTTCTATTTTGATCCCGACCACCACTAACACCCTACCCCACCCTTTCTTCTTCTTTTTAACTTACTTGTGGTGAAGTTGGGCTCTTGTTCGAGGTTGACACCAGAGAGTCTGAGAACTTGGAGCTTTTTTTTTTTTTTTGGCGGAGGACTTTGGAAATCCCAAACATGTTGCCATTGGGGTGTTCACTTCACATGCCTCCTAATTTCAGAGTTTGGTTGTCAGGGGGCTTCTAAAGACAGTGGAAGATGGGAAATATGGTGGCATTTTGGAATATTGTATTCACACCCACACACACTATTTTTTTTTTCCTTTGTGGATTTTCTCCTATGGAGATGATGATGATGATGATGATGATGATGATGATGATGATGATGATGATGGTGGTGGTGGTGATGATTTTCTTTGGAAGAGCTGCAATAGCGATATGCAACTGAAAATGGATAATGTCAGAACAGAGCCACTTTGCCAGTGAAGGATAGCGGAGTGTGCTGTAATTCAAGATATTCAAACAGCTCAGTTAAACGTTTCAACTGCAGAGACACAGACAACTGGAGAGAGAGAAGAGAGAGCTGACTGCAGATTCTATTAAAGGGGGAGGGGGAGGGGGAGGAGGAGGAAGAGGAGGAGGAGGAGGAAGAGGAAGGGGGTCTTAATGAAGAGATTAAAGATGTTGCCTTAATTTGAAGAATGTTTTCTTGGGGACGATGGCTTGGCTCTGGCGTTCCTGGGCTTCTGACTTTGGATAGGAAGACAGCAATGACACACTACACCACAGCCCCCAGAGGAATTGAATGTCTTTTCTGTCTGTCTTTCTTTTTCTTTCTCCATTCCCCCTTTTTTTGTCTTTCCTCCTTTCTGACAGAAATGAGTGTGGATCTTCCGCCCTTTCATGCAGCTGATCTGTGGTTTAGGTAGTTTCATGTTGTTGGGGTTGGCTTTTAACTCGGCAACAAGAAACTGCCTTAATTACGTCAGTTAGTCTTCATCAAGGGCAACCTTCTCCCCCCCCCCACTTTTCTCTTCCTCCCCCCCCCCCCCTTCTCTCTTCCGTTATTCACACGCAGCGAGACCAGAGCCGAGCAACGGGATGCTTAACTCAGGGGACGAAGCAGGGGGAAAACGGAGCAAATTGTTTCGTACTGATTTTGGAGGGTCAAAAACAGAAAGGGGGAGAGAGATAGTGAGAGACAGACAGACAGACACAGACAGACACACAGACAAAAGGGGAGCGCGATTGGGTAGGGCAAAACAGGTTCGTCAAACACTATAACCTCCTTTATCTTCCCCCCCAAGCGTTCACACACACCCGTCACTTGTCCCCGAGCCCATATAGCGACTTATGGACTTAGATGAATTTTGCTAGGTGCTATTGTTTCCGGCCGGCGGTGCGATCGAGGCGGACAAAGCGGTCAATCCATGGAAATTCCTCATCAGATTATTGAGCTAGCTCAACTTAAATCCGCTATCTCTGTCTCGGTGTCAACCGCGAGTTTTCCGGATTCACCGTCTCTCTGTCTTCTCTATGTACAAACTTTTGCTGTTTTGTATGGGTTTTCCTCCAGGTTTCTGAGAGGATCTCAGCTTCTTTCCCAGGAATACATTTGTGGCTCGTCTGTGTGTGTCTGTGTGCGCACAGCGCTCTATAAACCAGCACATTGATAGCTATTGGAAGGCTAACATTACAGCCTAGTAGCTTCTATGACAATCTCCTGTTGCCTTATCCTGGCCAGTACTCTGAGTATTAAATCAGAGAGTTATAGCATATTATGTTCCTTGAAGGTACATTGAAGAACAAAGCAATTAACAGGAGCCAAGACTCACTGTGTCTTCTTAAGAACCCAAGCAGATCAGGTTTAAAAATTCATACCCTTATTACATGCGAAAATCCAGGGTGGGCTATCACTTGCAAGACCTCAAGTCTTACTGTTGCTTTCTGAACACAAGCTGGAGTATAACCTGCTCCCCACCCCACCCCCTCCACCCTCCCAAGCATCACTGAAGAGATCTGTGAAAGCTAAGTAACTGTTTAAGAAAATGACTCTACTTAGTTATATAATTAACAAAATGTTGCAGTGATAGTTGTTGCCATGGTGGGGCAGAGAGTAAAGATTAAAAAATTAAAAGGGGGTATGAGGGGTTTCTATTATTATTATTATTATTATTATTATTATTGTTATTATTATTATTTTAGAAAAGCGGGGGGAAATCAGCATTGCAGTGGAGTGCCATAATTTAGAGAGCAAGGATTTTTTTCTACTGAGAATAGTGTTGATTTGAAAGACACCCACCACCACCAAATTCTGTATTCGGTTGTTCTGAATCAGGTTCAGAGTTATACTCAAAGAATTAATTGAGGGGATACCCACCTGCCCCACCCCAGGAATACTAAGGAGGTGTTCTGATAGAGGAACAAGACGACATCAAATTGTGTATAGTGTTTGACAAAATAAAGAAAAGCAAGAACCTTGGATGATATGCTGACTTTATATAATAGAAATATGTTTCTTCCGTTTGTGGGGAGGAACTGTTATCAGACTAGGACTGTCTTTCTAAAGATGCAAGATGTCAGGTGGTACGGCACTCCACTCCCAAAAACAGTTTCTAATTAGAAACAGTTTAAAAAAAAAAAAAAATAGAGGGATTTTCCTCTCCTCTGTATTGGAATGCTATTGTATTGTGTTGTTCTTGTTGTTGTTGTTGTTCCTATTTTTAAAAAATTGCATCAAGGTCCTTATCAAACTTTCTGCAGGAGAAAAGAGAGGATTTGAGGCTCCTTCGAATTAAATGGCCCTTTCAGTTTTAATATGCAGCAGAGATAATCATGGCCTTCGAATAGTCCTCAAGAGGAACTAAATAGATTGGCTTCAGGTTGTGGCTTTCTAAAATATCTCGGTTTATTCTGTTAGATATGCACCTTTAAAAAAAAAAAGCATGTAAAGGACAAAATAAAATAGGTCCTGGTTTTGGTTCAAAGTAAACACTGTATGGACAACAACTATATTCATATCTTCTTAAGGTTGGATTCACACATACATGCCCTCCAAGCTTTAAACATTTTAATAAACAAACGTAATACATAAATACAAAGATTCACCCATTGTATTTGTTGCTGTAAATTAGTATTGCAACAGATAAATGGCTGATCATAGGTACCATAATTATTCACAATAGTCTGTGGTAATTCATTGATTTCACTGTTTATTATGTATAGAAAAGTTTCCCCTTCTTCATATTAACAATTCTCAGATTACCTTCTTTTTATTTTATAGCAGCATGAAGAAGGGTGGAGGGAGGGGATTTATCATGCAGTTATGAAGTTTAATTTTATTTTCCCCCCTCATGTACAGAGGGATGTCTAAAGTAATATATGTTTAATCGACCCAAGTCAAGAAATGTAATAAAAGTTAAATCCTCCCCTACTGTGTTTTTTCCCTCTTTAAACGATTCTATTAGATGTGGATGAAAGCGGAGAATTTACAGACTTAAACATTATTGCAGCATATTCCTTTATCTCATATGTGAGAACATGTGTAATTATAAAGATCTCGTGCTGTTTCGTTTACATCTCTCTCTTGACAAAATATTGTGTTGCTCAATTACTAAACAGGGTTGTCCTTTCTGAGGCTGTTGTTATGCATATAAAATATTACCAGCATTCCAGTTCTCTTCCAGTGTGCTTCATTTTTCTTGTGTATGTTGCTGTAATTCTGCGTTTCACAGCAGGTGTAACTTCAAAAGGCTTCTGTCTTTGTGTGTAGACCTGCGTGCGGCTGTTCCATGCAATTTTACCCTTGTCTTGTTTCTGCGAATTTGGAAGGTCCTGGCAGGGGGGACAGGACACACACACACACACACACACACACACTGCATATACGATATATCTACATCTATCAACATTTCTGTTAGTATATCTACCAATGTATCTATTCATCTATTTATGGCCACAATCCAGTACAGTTATGTGGACTTATGCTGGTTGATTTTAGATTTTAAGGTCCTTAAACCTGTATTGGATTGAAGTGTGTGTGTGTGTGTGTATGTGTGTAACTTATGCATACTTATTATTATTATTAATAATAATAATAAAAATAATTATTATGTGTGTATCCATACATTTATATGTACTGTATGTGTGTGTGTCTACACACATGCACACATACATACATATATGCATGCATATACACACAAAGAGTAATGAGTAGGAAGATGGATGTTCATTATTGAGAGAGGCAATACTTTGGTAAAGATAATTTCATCTCCATGTTAGGACAGTCATCCATATGTAGTTTTGATTGAATGATCTACCTGGAGTTTTTAGAGTTCTTTACAACTATGCTTACGTGTATGTATATTAATACCATTTCATCTCAATAACATCATAGTGAATTGATGGGAAATCACAAATTATTCAATCCAAGGTGTTTTGTCTGGCTTTTCTTCACTCTTTGTGTGTTCTCGCATAACGGCTATCTCATTTAAATAGTTCCTGGAAAGTCCAAAGGAATTGCCCAAATTGTTTCACCCAGTACAAGGAAGGGTGGTGGTAGTGTGTGTGTGTGTGTGTGTGTGTGTGTTGCTGGCAGGCGACTGACTACGTGTGCATTTGTGAAGAGAAAGTTGCTTTAACTCAGCTCTAAGGGAGACTGGTCTGCCGAAGTGAGGTATAATTAATCGAGGCCTAGCTGAGCTTGTGTGTGGGGTTTAAGGCTCGAGTTGGAATGCGCCAGCCTTCAGTTGAAACTTGCCCTTGTTTATAAATGCTACCTTTGCTGTCTATGTGCATCTAACACCTTCCTTTCTAGCTAGCTGTGCAGCTCCTCAACAGACAACGCAACTTGCATCCTGGAAGCAGATTTATCTTGTGATGGAGATAATTACAGCCTGTCTTGATAGAAAGGAAGAAAATTGTGGTGGGAGAATTACAGAAATATGTTGGGGTGTTGTTATTTTTGTTGCATTATTATTATTATTATTTCAGGCTCACTGGGCTAGTGAGTCTAGGCTTGGTGTCTTTTCAATTAATTTCATTTGGAAATTTCTTGGCCGTGTGTGTACTACCCCAAAGATGCCATATAAGATCTGGCTCAGGGGAGCAACCATTTTATGCCTCGTTTAAATGTTGTTGTCCCCTTGGTGACTTGCAACCTCATCCTGCATTTGTGAATATTTTCTCCTCCTCCTCCTCTTTCTAACCTGAAATGTTAAGAAAGTCACCATGACACAGTGGAATAAATTGGTCTTAAGGTTTAATTGCACTTTGGAATTTATTGTCTTCTACCCCCACCTCCAAGCACTTAAGAGTCTGGCATCCAAAGTCATAACATTTGACAAAATTCTTAGGAACAAGCATGGGAGTGCAGTTGGTGGGGCTGATGGGGGGGGGGAGAGGGAGAGGGAGAGAGAGAGAGAGAAAGAAGGCCATTAAACAGGTACAAACTCCTCCAGAATAAATTTAATTTCAATGTGCATTTTAAGCTGCCTGCTTCTTTCCTTCCTCCTACCCTTTACCCTGGGGTTAAATTTAAAGATCATGTCCATAGGAAATAAAGTTAAATATATAATTGCCATCCGTAGATTGCTGATAAGGGGTGGGGTGAGAAATCTGGCCCATATATTTTCAGCATTTATGATTTTTGCATAACTGTAATGTAATAGGAGGAGGAATAGTACTAGTAGTACTGTTACCATTATAGCTGCTATGGGGTTTGCTTATACTGTGTGGCAGGCATCACAAAGCTTAGGGAGGTTTAAAGCATAGTTCTTCTCAGCAGGTAGCGGACCTCTTTATTTGCAACGTTTTCTCCATAAGGAAGTTGCAAGAGAAAATGAGGATGGGAGATGAAAAAGGGCATGGCCGTAAAACCGAGAGCGAATGAACGACTTACAAGCACACAAAAAGCTGTGCCCCGATCCTGAGTGCCTCTCCTTGGAAGTAAGCCTCTTTGCTTTCCCGGCCATTTCCTTCCAAAGCAGAGTGCCGAGGATCGTAAGGCAGCCTTGAGAACCTGGGAGGAGAAGGGAGAAAGGAGGTCTCCTCTCCACATGGGGAAAACTTCACGGGACGGCTCTAGGCTCAGTTTGCTTTCGCTTATGAAGCGCTGTCAACACCCCCGACGTCTTCAGGCTACAGCTGTGGGGCCTGCAGGAGATGTGAGACCTGCCAGGAGTCCCCAAGAAGAGGGGAAAAGTGGGGGGGGGGGGTTAATCCGAACTTGACGGTGTTTATTGAACCGGGTGGAAAACTCGGAGCGAAGGAATGCGCCAGAAGAGTCACCGCTTGGTCTGCCGTGTGTCAAGGGTGGCGTGTGTGTGTCCCCTAATCCCAGGGCCCTTGCCCCGGAGTTTGTTGATCCAAACCTCGCTGCGATTCTTCGCCCTCGGGTTAGCCGGCGACACAGAGGGAGCGTCCATACAGAGCTCCGCCGGGCTCGCCTCCTTTCCAGCAGCTTCCTGGAGCGAATCCAGCAGCTGCTCAGGAGCCCCACGAACCCGGTCTCTGTGCGTGGGGTGGGGTTTTGCGGCCTTGGGTCCCCGAGGCCTGGCGTGGGTGCAGAGAAAGGGACGGGTGCTCTTAGGGGAACCCGGGGGATACTCCCAGGCAACTAAAGAGCTAAAGTGGTGGTGGTGGTGGTGGTGGAGGAGGAGGTTAACCAGGGCTATATAGGGTTTTAGTCTTGCAGCCACCATTTGAAATTAGAGGACGATGCTCATTATAGAGGCCTTCAAACTGAGCAATCCAGTTATGTGCGGCTAAAATCTAGGGGGGAGGGCAGAAACAGAAGGTGGGGGTGTTCGTGCTTTAGGTGGGTAAAGTGGGTGTTTTCCTAGTTTCCACCAAATGCAAAGTTCCCTTACATATCCAAAAATGGCGGAAGTAGCTGAGAAGACAATGATTTTTAGTCTCAGATGTAAACTGAGGGTCAATAAAATCACCAATCGGGGTCACTTCCCCCCCTCCCTCCACCGCCATTACCACCACCTATTCCATTCACGTCACAGATGACGATCTGGGATTTTTATTTATTTATTTTAAAGCACTTATAAATACAGATGTTTAAAAACGCATATTTCCCTCCTCCACCACCACCACCACCACCTCCTCCTTCTTTAAGCTACCCCCTTTATTACATTTGGTTTCTTCCGCTATAAAAGAGACAGAAGATGCGAGGAATGGGCCACGCTATTTCATGATTGATTGTCTTCTATCAAAGGGATGAGATTTTGATAGGAAAATACCAGTCTTTTTTTCTGAAGTACTGGACAGAACGTGTAGAAAGTAGCCATTTCATATCGCCAGCAGGTTACTGACTATCAAAATCCTGATGCCAGTCTTACCAACTTCTCCAGCTGGAAGTACATCTTCAAAAAGAAGAATATTTCAGGATATTCATTTATTCTCCAGAACGGTTAACCTAAGCTTGCCCGTGTAGACAGAGACATGGGGATAGAAGTATGCATACACAGCGTATTTCAAAGGTTTCATAGGGTGTCCTGCGGTTATGAATGCACATTTTTTTTCTTTCTTTTTAAAGAAAAAGACAATCTGTTCCTTCTGTGTTAAAGGCATGCCTTCATTTTATCTGTAGACAAACTGCTCCCGTCTCTCGACTCCTAGGCATATGACCCCTTGAACGAGGGAGGCTTTCCACTACAAGCCCTGTAGGATCATTGGCTATGAACAACCTGCACCAACGGGGGACATTGGTTTGGTTTGGTTTTTCTTAGGCTTGGGAAGCTTCCTTGAAAATGAACATCTTTTGCTGTTAGGTTTCTTTTTGTGTCAACACGAAAACGCTCCATCCATGAATATTTTAATGACCTTACTTGCTTGCATTAAGGTTACCAGCAGTCTTGACTTTTTCATGCCCTGCTCTTTTATAATCCATTATTCTTGGTGTGTATTCATATGCAAGACTTTCTGTCTTTGAAAAGACAGCCCTGTTCTCCCTGTCATTATTTTTCTATGCTCTGAATAGTGTATATTTGTGTGTGTGTGTCCATGTGCGTGAGAGAGAGATTTCCTTACCAATTCAGTATGTCTAAGCAACTAGCAATCCGTTGGAAGATTTATTTATTTTTTCCTAAAGAACATTATATTTCTTCAGTGCAACTACTGCAAACATTTCTTCTCGACACATTTCATATACCTCTCTGTATCTCTCCCCACCCCCTCACCCCACTCCCCTTAATTTCTGCATAGAGGAAGCCTCGGGGAAAAATAGCAGCCAGGCTCCTGATTAACTCCCTTCGCACATTAAGAAAAAAATGAAGTCACTGGAGACTTTTGATTGACAGATAAATTGAAGTCAAGAAAGGCCAAAGGACAAGTGATGTTCCTATAGGAAAATGTCTCTTAAAGGAAGGGCGAAGTTGAAAACGGCATGACAATAGTGGACAAATGATGGTTAGTTCAGGTTTCAGAGCAAAACTGTTTTCAAATCTGGATTTCTTACACACACACGCACACACACACACACACACACGGTGTGGGGGGGGGGGGACACAGGCACATCCAAGTCTATTTAAAGTGTGCTCCTTATAGAATGAAATACTGTTTCTCTACACCCAGCTAGAGCAGACTGATGCATAATGATCAGGGACTCGTGAATTAAGATGCAGTCAGGAATCTTTGATCAGTTCAATCCAGCAACTTTTCCAGAGCCTTTTTTAAAAAAGAAAAGCAAAAAAAGCGGTGGGTGGAGGAAAGAGAGAAGGTATTGACTGAAATTTCTGTGAGGGTTTGACTGTATCTGCTTCCTTCTTCCTTCTCCTCCCCCCACCCCCACCAATAATAGATTTCTCAAGCAAGGTGCCTAAAAATAAATCTACTCTTGCTCCTATGTGTATAAGGGGGTCCTGCACGATCTGCGGCGAGTGTAATGTCACTGGTGGAAATTGCATCTGTCTGGGGCACATGTCCCCCTTCTCTCCTTCTTTGCCTTCTGCCTCTCTGCCTCTCTCCCTCCCTCCCTCCCTCCCTCTCTCTCTCCCTCCCTCTCTCTCTCTCTTTCTGAAACCTCCATAACCTTCCCTGCTTACACTTTTCTTCTGCCTTCCCCCCCTTTTGTTGCAAATTTACCGCACCTCCAAGCCGCCTCTGCTATTACATAAGGAATCTTGAATCCTCTGACAACGCCACACACACGTTTTCTTGTTGTTGTTGTTTTGTTGTTGTTATCCTGCTTGTTGCTGTTGTGGTTGCTGTTGTTGCATTTTGAAGAGAGAGAGAGAGAGAGAGAGAGAAAACACCCAACCATCCCATTTTACAGATTTCTTTCCCAGTTCGAGTGACCAACGCCATCCTTCCAGACTTCTCAGGGTACAAGCTATATACCTTCCACATTACTCTACCAAGCAAAAAGTTCTTATTTTGTAAAACAGACACACACACACACACACACGCACAAACACACACATGTCTTCAAGTGAAGTTCCGTAATGCTCCATTTAGTAAACAAACAAAAAACTTTCAACAGCACAACAGTCTTCTTTAAAAACACACACACACACACACAAAATAAAAATGAATAAAGCCAGGAAAACAGAATAAACTCTCCAAAACAAGCTTACTGTGGCTTGCTGTCTTCACATGCAAAAGGTCCCTCACACCCAGCTATGCCTTATAACTGAAACTTACTCATACAGTTTTATTTAATGAACGACACATTTATGAACAATCAAATGATCCTCGTAAAAAATTTTATTGAAGGACATAAAAACATCCACTACTACTTGCCGAATAATGTAGCCTCTCACAAAGATGAGAGCCTTTCTTTTTCTTTTTTGGCTGTTGCTGTTGTTATTATTTTCCACTCATGCTTTATAAGGTCATCCTCTTCCTCCCAGAATATAGATAATAGACATAGGTATAGCTAATCAAAAGAGAGAACACATGACTTCAAGACGGCAAAAGGTTCTTCTATCTGGCAAAGGTGTATATATATATATATATATATATATATATATACACACACACACACACACACACACTGATCATAGTCATTCATGGGTTGGTGCTGAGGAGGAGGTGAGCCAGCAACACAACTCTGTTAGGACCTTCAAGCGACCCCCTCCCCCTTTAAAGATATTCCATGTAATGTATCCATTATAGAATACAAGCTGTAGAAGCAAAGAGACCAGACAGAGACAAATTGCGTCAAGAAATAGTTCCTGTGCTACCTTGCTACACCAGATACCTTCCACACTCATTAACGGCGGGGCTATGGGAAAGCCAGGTCGCAGAGCGAGCCAGCCAGCCAGCCAGCGCCAGCGCCTTTCCCCTAATGGCACGTAAGATCCAACTGCTGCTAATAACTGCATTATTTCAAGAGTTTTATGAAAACCCAAGTCGCATAGGCGCAATTTTTTAAAAAAAAAAATAGGGAGAGGGGGGGAAAAAAGACCTGCGGATTGATCTACACTGTATTTTGGGTAAATACAATCACGTGAGCGCTCGGAGCCAATGGCAAACTAGGAAAGGCTGAAAAAATAATTACCTGCCCTGATTGTTCTATGAGAAGATAAAAAGTACACATACAGTTCATACAATAATCTTATGAATGTAAAAGAGGGGGGAACAATGTCGGCTTCTGGTCCCATAAGCAACTATTATGTAGATTCCTTGATTAGTCATGAAAGCGAAGAACTGTTGGCATCAAGGTTCCCAGCTACTGGCTCTCACCCTGCAGCAGCCAGACCGTCAGGATTAGTACCGGAGTGCGCAGATTTTCCATCCTGCAGCTTTGCCCCCAAACCGGCCGTTTTTACAACTTCGTGGGCTCCCGTGCATTCCCAGTCGTCCGTGGTCTACCACCCGTATACCCACCACCAGCCTCATATTGGAGCTGACACCCGATATATGCGCACTTGGCTGGAGCCTATCTCCGGCGCTGTCTCTTTCCCAGGTTTTCCAGCCAGCAGCCGGCACTACGGGCTTAAACCCGAAGCCTTCCACGGCCGCAGGGACTGCGGACCGGTGGATGGACGTAGTTATCCGGATTATATGTACGGATCCCCGGGAGATCTCAGGGACAGAACCCCGCAGACTATACCCTCCCCGGAATCTGAGGCCATCGCTTCCAACAAACACAAAGAAGAAAAGACCGAATTGGACCCTAGTAAGTCGAAGTCATTCTTGTTTACAACCGGGGAGGCATTACAGCCGCCTTGCACAGTACTCAATAAAAAGGAATTACCTTGCTATTTAGAATTCTTGGCATCCTTGCCTTGAAACTCCAACTGTACAGGCGTAAAAAAAAAAAAAACTGGCTTAGAAGATCATAAGAGCAGCTAGCAGTGTGTTTGGTTGGGGAAAGAAGGGCGGAAGGAGGGGACAGGGGATTTTTTATTATTTTTAAAGGGGGGATATCATGATCGTCTTTATTATTATTTGTTGTTGTTGTTGTTTTGACTTGTTTTCTCACCTAGGGAAATCCATTTGTTTGATAAAATATTCATAGCCTGCAATACCCTCACTTCCTTGCCCTTCGTGCTTTTGACTTTTCAAGGAACTAATCTGGCAAATACGATTGTCTTGGCATGTGGGAAGGGGATAATATTGATATGTTCATGTATATTTAAAACGGGGGGGGGGGGGAGAAGCCCTAAGAGAAACCCCACACTCAGGTCATGATTCATGCAACCTTTGCATTTAACCAAAAGGGTATGTCCTGGGGGGGTGGGAGGGGGGAGAGAGAGAGAGAGAGAAAATTAATGTTCATTAATAAAAACTGAATACTTGGGCTAGAACAAGTATAATAGCCACTAGAGTTTAATAGACTGTGGGAGGGCAGAGGAACATGCACATTTTTTTAAAAAGCATTTTATAGTTCTACTTGCCAGTGAAGGGAGCAAATGAAGAAATGCCATTGAACATTGTTAAAGTAGAAGATAGAGCATCCAAAAGATTTGTGCATTTGTAGTTTAAAAAGCCATTCTTCTTTCTGCACAGTCAAATGTTCACTTCCTAGTGGACATGTGCCATTTAAGTGTGGGTGGTTGTTTCTGGGCAATTGGAAGTCAAGACACAGCAAACAAAATATATGGAATTCCAACCACCATCATGTCAAGAATTAATGTCTATTTGTGTGTATATTTGCATATGTCTGCATGTATATGTGGGTGCATTTTTGTGTCCATAAACCAAAAGACCTCTCTCTCTCTCTCTCTCTTTCTCTCTCTCTCTCTCTCACACACACACACACACAAAATATTTCATTCTCATGCCAGGTGTTTACAAAGCCTTCAGGCCTAACAGTCTGATCAAATGCTGATTTGGTCCTGATAACTTTTATGTCGTGCTATATAGGCAGAAGGATAGATAGGTACATATATAGATAAGGGGAAGGAGGCACAGAACACAAGCGGTGGGGTTTGTTTATGTAGCTTTGAATCAAGAACATATTTATTCTCTTCCAACCTCACCAAGGAAAGAATTACTTTAAAATTTGTGATATTTCCCTTTAACAAAGTTAAAGTATAGCATAAGTTTAGTATAGAAGAATGTGGTTGAGGGTTGGAATGGGGGTGCATGTTTTCCTTGGAGCCAGTAGGTTTATCCTGGGGCATTTTCAAGATTTTTTTTTTAAATGCCATTAGTTCCATCAATGGGAAGGTTATAGAGAGGGGACTGGAGAGTAATGGTTGTAAACAGAGTTTATGGGCCTGTGAAGTGGTAGGAATTTTGACTTTTTATGACTATGTTCTTGGATTACTCCTACTAGTGTTCATGTCCATAATAATAATAATAATAATAATAATAATAATAAATCTTGGCTCTGGTTTTGTTTTTAAATTGCAACTTGGCCATTTAGTTAAAAAAAAAATAGAGTAACAGTCAGAAATAGGGTGCCAAAGAGGACTAGTAAAACTCCTGGAGCACTACCCCATTCCCTTCAGTGTTGTCTTTCATTGCACCTTCACTTCCTCTAAAAGACACACATGCCCTTAAACTATTCTGAAGGTCACTTCAGATTTGATCAGATAATGTTGCCAAGCAGAAGGGTCTTTTGAAAATAATAATGGAAAGATCCTAATTGGCTGCATGTGGAATTGGGGATTCTACCAGTGAAGCTAACGATATCTATATACATGCCACCTACCTAGGTATATTGCCATATATATTTTTAAATGCCCAAATCTTTCTTTTCCAGACAATCCCGTGGCAAACTGGATTCATGCACGTTCTACAAGAAAGAAAAGATGCCCCTACACGAAGTATCAAACGCTGGAATTAGAAAAGGAGTTTTTGTTCAATATGTACCTAACACGGGACCGCCGTTATGAAGTGGCCAGAGTTCTTAATCTCACGGAGCGCCAAGTCAAAATCTGGTTTCAGAACAGGAGGATGAAAATGAAGAAAATGAATAAGGAAAAAACCGATAATAATAATAATAATAAAGACCAGCAGTGAAACTGGCCAAGTCCCTCCAGTGAATGGAGAAACCCAGGCGGTGGCTCTTCTTTCTTGGGGTTCGAAGTGTTCCTGACTTTTTTTTCAGTGTGCTGATGAGTGTTTAGAATTAGTTAAACACACCAACCATTCTGGAGCAAAAGACATTTCAAGAATGCTTTTCTTAAAAAAAAAAAAAACAAAACCACAAAAACAAAAACAAAAACAAAAATCCCAAAAATTGCAACTAAAAATAAACTTTTTTTTCTTTTCAGAAAACAACCAAGTACTTGAATTTTGTTGTTAGTATTTTATTTTGTAAGTTAAATTGATCCAGTGTTTTGTTTTGTTATTTTTTTATTATTATTTTTAATTCATGACGTCATGGCTGCATATTTTGTACAAATGGAAAGAAAAGTGGGGGAAGGAAGGAGAAAGGGGGGAAAGTGGGGGTGATCGCTCAAACGATGTTTCTGTCATAGTGTTGGACGTTTCTGGTGTGCCTATTTGTGTCTTCCCTGATTGTCACAGAACCGTTCTGTAATGCTGTTATGTTTTGCTAAAAGTAGAGCAGCTCTCTGTAAATATATACCTAACGTCACAAAAAAAATAAGAGGAAAAAAAAACCTTTGATAATCGAGGTGTCTTTTTTATTTAAACTCTTTTGGAGGAATAGCACCCTACCGCTGCTCACCCCCACCGACCCCCCAGTCCCGAACGGATTACAGGTTGGGGAAACCTCGCCTTGGACCTAAAAGGTACAACCACGGAAAATATGTCCATGAAATTAGCACTGGGAGTAATCTCAGTTCTCTTGCAAAAGCCATTAGAAAAATAGATTACCATTTTTCAGGAAGTCAGACAGAAAGAAAGAAAAAAGAATAGAACTTCCGCTCACATTGCACTCTCTCTCTCTCTCTCTCTCTCTCACACACACACACACACACACACACACCATAGATCTAAATCTGTATTTATATAGTGGTAGACTCATAAAAGGAGAAGTTTGTACAAGGGTGACAGTGTATTACACTTTTTTTTAAGTCGGGGTAATTAATTGTACTAATTTATGACCCCCGGCAATCAAAGTATATGTACAAGATTAAATATGTGTGGTAGGGAGGCTTTGCTCATAGCAAGTTTTTACCTTTGTTATCAATCTGAGACAATTCTACTGAAACTCTTTGAGATTATCAGTGAAGTGCCAAAAACGTGTTACCTATGTTGCTTAGGAGGGCGGGCGGGCCGTCTAGTGCAATGCACACACAAAAACAGACTTGGTGGGGAGTGTGTTTGTTTGTTTTTTTATAATCCTATAAAGGGGGAAAGATAGAAATCAGAGGTGATGATCAGCTAAATAAAAATGAGTTTTGATTATATATATATATATATATATATATATATGGCTAAAAAAAAAGTGGGGTTCGAGGCTGGAATATTCTCCCTCAACCCCTATCTAAAGAAACCACTTTCTGGACAAAGAGCTTTCCTTGACTTCCTCCGGCAGGCAGAAGGCAAGTCTAGCGGTGTTTAAAAAATCAGATGTTTGCAGCTTTGCACTGCTTAGGAACGAGTTCAGTGACTCGAGGCGGGGTGGAGTGAAGTAGGGGGTGGGGAAGGCCAGGGATTCTCATTTTTTATAGTCCATTTTAGCCTACCCAACAAATGGATGTTTCCGAGGTCCTTTCCAAGGGCTGGCTAAATGAAAGTCAAGGGATAAAAAATGAGCAGTCACGAGATGTTTCATCATAACAACTTGTTTCTGGGGGTCTCTTTCACTAATGAAACGAGCCCAGCACCGTTTTAATCTTTCTAATGATAAACAGATCGGGGTAATCATTGCTTGGGCTCTGCCTACCGGACTCAACCTTCTCAAGAAATAAATAATCATAATACCAAAAAAAAAAAAAAGAAGAAAAAAACCCACCACCACACACACACACGCACAAACAGGCACACAACCTGGAAGCCATTATCTCCGCTGATGTCATCAAACGTTTGTTTCGTAACGTCCAGCCTTTCTGTCCCATTAATAGATTGTTTGCAATTGTATGCAAGTATTTATTTAAAAGGCATAAAGAGCTTTGGGGGGGGCGGGTAGGAGGAGCGGGGAATGGGCGGAGGAGAATCGCTATCCGCCTCGACAGAATCTAGGACGAAACCTTCGCCTTCCGCTGCGTTCTTCAAGGCATCCAGGAGGATGCAGGGGTGATGCGGGGGAAGGCATTGGGAAGGAATAGGGTTTTAACACATACACACACACACACACACCACCCAACAGTGGCAATTTTGTAACCCTCCCTTTATTAATAATAGTAAACCAATAATAATACTAATAATAATAATAGAGGGCTATATCTGCGTATGTGTGTTGTGCGTTTGGGAGTGACAGAGAATTTTTTTTTGTTTTAATTGCCATTCTTCTCATCTTCCTTCCTTCCTTCCTTCCTTCCTTCCTTCTCACCACCTCAGTAGTAAACTTGTAGCCTACAGTGAGGCATTTTTACTATGCTTGTAGAACCCTCCAATTCCACCAGATCTCGTTTTCAAGACGGCTAAAGATACAGCCTCTTTCTCTCCCCTCCCTACCCTCGCCACCCCACCCCACCCACCCCCCACACACACCCTATCCGACAGTCTTTAGCAGGGGTGAACTCCCACTGGAGGTAATGGGGACGAAAAGAATGTAAGTTATGCTTCCTTTGTCTCCATAAGACTGTTGTTGTCCTCCCTCTCTCTCTTCGCCTCCCCTCCCCTCCTCCCCACCCGTCTCTGTCTCTTTCTGACCTGCTTTGTTTTATGTAAGAATACAGTGACAGTTTATGTACAAGTCTTCCGTCTAAAATGCAGGATGTCTCTTGATATATATATATATATATGTTCTGTGCAGGCTTACTCTGAAGTCAACTCCACTGAATTCAAAAGCACCTTCTCTCAAGTAAATGTGCACAGGATTGCATCCTTGGGCAGTTTCATGCAGTGAAGAAAAATAACATCCCATGTTTTCTATTTAAAAATAAATAAATAGCAATACAACCTTGCACTCGAAGAGTCACCCAGCCAGGCTTGATGGATGCATAATTTTTTATTATTATTATTTTATTAAAAGCTACAACAATCCAAAGACAAAACCCCACCAACATTTCTTCTCCTCTGTGGATACCTTTCCTGTGCCTCCTTCATGATAAAAGACAGGACAAGAAACAGTGAACCGTAGAGTCCTGCGTGCTTTTTCATTCTGTTATGTGTAGGATATGCACAGACATACATGATGGAGGGAAGTGTGTGTGTGTGTGTGTGTGTGTGTGTGTGAGAGAGAGAGAGAGAGAGAGAATCTCTAACTTTAAAACTACCCTTTTGTAGTCGACACAAAAAGACAGGATACAGCAAGTAAGCCATAGGTACATTTCCGCAGCCCAAAAATGCCAGTTTTACAACTCTGTTTGTCTCACTGCTGGGAGTACTGAATAGAACTGAACAAAACAGGACCTCAGAACCGGCTAGACGTCTGGCCTTAATTGTTTTATGGTTTAAATAAGGTGGGTGCTCTTCTCTTTGAAACCGGATTATTGGAATGTTTTGTCTACTAGCAACAAACAACAGACGCACACAAACGCACTCTTTTCAACCCCTCCCCCCTTCTTTGGCAGAAGAGAAGAAGAGAGGGGGGAATCTTCTAAAACATTGCTAGTAGTGTGCGCAGTGGTGCGGGGGGACGTTAGCAGGAGAGGTGAGAGAAGCTGCTGCATTTTAGCTGACGTATTTGTGCAAGCGTTGGTGTGTGTGCGCTATGATGATGGGTGGTTATTTATTGTTTGTAGGAAAAATGAACAAATGCACTGCTTTTAGAACACCATTTAATAATAATAATAATAATAATAATAATAATAATACGCCATAATCAAAACCTAAATTTTGATAGTCACCCAATAGGCGTTGCAAGAATTTTCTATTGATTGAGTAATGGATGTTGATTCTGGATCATCACACTCAGGACGTCCTTATTCACCCCCATTTTTTATTTTTTTATTATTTTGTAAAATCATTTTTTTCCTTTGCCTTAGTCACCTTTGGAACTTAATCGGACCCATATACTGGAGAGGGGGCGGAGGAGAAAGTGGGAGTTAAAAGAAGGTGGTGATTGGCGATTGGAGATCTTTCTTTATTTTTTTGACCGAACACGGGTGCCTTGGGAAAAGCTGGCGCGAGATGGCGCTGTTGCTCAATCTTAGAAGCTATTAGCCGATTAACGTACAAAGCCTGCGGTTATTTTTAGGCCTCTCTCCGAGATTGGAAGAAAAAAACAGACCTCAAAAAATAAATGTATAACCTGCGACTCTCAGCTTTGACATGCAAGATAACGTCAAATCTCGAACTGGAGCACAATCACGCTTTTGATTGCTTGTTTAAGGGAATCTTTCTAGGTGAAATCATGTTGAAATTAGATTTGCATAACTGTCAGTCATCATAGACTAAATACATCTATGTAGCGAATAAAGGTATGGTCCGCCCATCCACAGCTAGCAAAATATATAGCTCCTTTCCCAGAAAATCTTTTATCTTTATATATATAAAAACAATATGCAAATCTTTGTGATAAATTGCAAAAAGCAGTATCATTTTAGTAACAGAACCTCTGAGTACTATGAGCTGAAAAGTACATTTTTTAAAAAAAAAATCATACTATTTCACACAATAATAACATGCAATACAATTGGTTATATACAGTTACACATAAAATGTCATACACATTCATGCATTAAAAAAAATCCTTCCAAAACAAAAGTGTGGTGTTTGTTTTCTATAAACCCTAAAGGACAAAATGATGGTTATCTTTCAGATAAAAGAACTGCATCTGATTAAATTGTATGAACATGTTTTTCTACTTGAAGATCATCAACATTTTCCTCTAATTCACTTCTGTCTCAGAATATCACAAACAGCAGCACCCCCCTTTTTCTGTTCCAAAGATAATTTGTTTTTGTTTTTTAATGAAATAAAGATCTCAATGGGTGGGAAATCCACATTTACCAACTTTCTGCCATCACATAACTTACATAATCATGTTCAAAAATGTAACCTGGCTTTGCAATTCCTGACAATGAATAAAGAGAAAGTTTAGGTACTGGAATTTTGAAACTAGAAAGTCATATTGATCACCTACTCTGAAAAATGGTCCCAGTTACTTTGAGTATGAGTCTTATTTGCCAATAAAGCCAGATCTAACCCATTCAGTTGTTACATGTGTTGTTTGGGAGCTAGTGAGCTTGGCCACCCTATTTTCTCATTTAACATTTGGCAAGTTGTGTGTGTGTGGTGTGTGTGTGTGTGTGTGTGTGTGTGTGTGTAGTTTCCACCACTATTACTGTATTTTATTATACTTGACTTGCTATTTTGATGCAATAAAGGTAGAAAGAAAAATTAAACCGATATTGACATCTTTGTGGAGGAAGACAAAGGCGGCTCTGCTCAGAAAAAAAATCTTACACATTTTAAAAGAGGAAAAGCATATATTTATTTTACTTGATAACCCTTACTTAGGTTTTCCCCTCCTGGTACTAAGTCTTTAGATTTTGATTTTTTAAAAAAATTACAAACTAGAGGCAGACTTTGCTGCTGTTGCTGCTGCTGCTGTCGTTAAAATCAGGCATAAATAAGGTAAGAATTAACGCTGCTATACAGACAAAAGGAAGGGAGAGCATGAGAGATAAAATGTACTCGTAGATTTGTTCTGAAGAGTGTTTTACTGTTTTGCACACTTCATAACTGTTGGGATTTCCTCAGTCTGGCAGCCCCTCCCCTTCTGAAATTCATTTACTTTCCATTTTTGGGGAGGGGAGAGGAGGGGAGGGAAAGAGAAACACTTCAAGAGATTTTAGGGGAGGAAAAGGAGGAGGGAGGCTACTGATGATTTTATGAAAGGGCCCTGAGAACAGTTAATTTATAAAAGTGAGTTTGATTCTTGGCACTTTTTAAAAGTAGCATAAAAACAATACCCCACAAGCTCAGGAAATATTCATTTGCAAACTCTAGAAAGAGGGGGAAGCTGCCGGTTTTATGCTTCTGTTTAATGACCTGGGCTCTTTAATGCAGTCGTAAAAAATGAAGCCTGCCAACTAAAAAGGTTTCAGCCCTGTGAACACTTTGGAGTGGAGAAAGTACTGAGAAGTGGTTTGTGTGAGAGGTCTCTTTACAATATATACATACTACATGCATAATATGTGTGACAATTATCCATCAGCTGGTAATAAAGACTGTGTGGGGGGAGAGATCTACACTCTACTCCCCCACTCCAGGAAACACTGAATATGTCCCGTGACACAAACCCCAACTCTCACTACTTGGACAAGGCATTTCCTGTAGACCCAATATGCTTATTTCCTTCAAGAGACACGATCCCTCTCTTTTCAGAAAAAAGTACACATCCACTGGTCCAACGGAAAAAATGAAACATAGAAGGTTCCTACAACCTTTATTTTAAAAGGCAAATATATACATACAAAAGAGATCCATAACCAGCCAAGGAAAATCAGTAGGCATACTATATTATTTTCTTCAATCTCTGTGTTGTGGTGCTTTTTTAAGAAAGGGGGGGTTTTGGCTCCCCCCACCCTAACACACACATTTAATCACATCCCCTCCCCATGAGTCGTAGACACATAAACTAGAGTTGGGGAGGGGGTGAGTTTTGAAGGGGGGGTCCCCTTAGTTGCCATCATCATATGGCCTGCTACCGATATCTCTTGTTTATCCCCCCCCCATTTAAAAAAATCGATCCACGTTGGCGTTTTATACCTATTACCTGTTGAAGTAACCTAAATTGACCTCGCCGGCGCATGTATTTGCTCAGATAAGTGAAGAGGCTCCGTTGCATTGGGGGGGGGGGGCGGGGGGGAGAGAGAGAGAAGAGCGCCTAAGGGTATTACTGTGCACCTTTCATAACCCTGTTTCATTCACTAGATATGAGGGTGTCTGCTGCTCCCCCATTTCCTCCTTCTGAAGGGCTGCTTCTTTCACCTCCGCCGCCGTTGCGCCCCCCCCCCCAGCGAACCCCTCGATTTCTCCTTGTCATCTTCTTCCTAGCCTGTCTTGGCGTGGTGGATTGATGAATCTAGATCGCGAGTGTGTGTGTGTGTGTGTGTGTGTGTGTGTGTGAGAGAGAGAGAGAGAGAGAGAGACACCGCCGGGATTTTGAGGAATTTGCCTGTGGTGTTAAAGGGAAGGGAACAAGTAAGAGAAACTGAGAGAGAGCTCTACCTATCGACGGATATAAGAGAAGTCAAGAGCATTAGGCATAAGCAGCCATATCCATTCAGTCAGGCACTATGAAACGTCTTTGAGAGAGCGCATTAAAAAAAAAAAAAAAAAAAAAGCCCACAACCAGCCACTAACCAGGACTTTGCAGAGTCCAGGGAGAGGGGAGAGCGAGAGTCTTTAGCACTGACTGATCTCTTAGAGAATTAAAGACTTTTTTTTTTTTTTTTGATTAAGGTTGGTTTCTTTCTCTCTTTCATGCGAAAGCCATGAGTTCCTACTTTGTAAATCCTCTTTTCTCCAAGTACAAAGGCGGCGAGTCCTTGGAACCAACTTACTACGATTGCAGATTTCCACAAAGTGTAAGCAGAAGCCATGCTCTGGTGTATGGTCCGGGCACGACGGCACCCAGCTTCCAACACCCTTCACACCACGTCCAGGAGTTCTTCCACCATGGAACCTCCAGCATCTCTAACTCGGGATACCAGCAAAATCCTTGCGCCCTGGCGTGCCACGGAGACGCTTCTAAATTCTATGGATACGAAGCCCTACCAAGGCAGTCGCTTTATGGTGCCCAGCAAGAGGCAGGCGTGGTACAATATCCTGACTGTAAATCCTCTTCCAACAGTAACTCTAGCGAGGGACAAGGGCATTTAAATCAAAATTCTTCTCCTAGTCTCATGTTCCCATGGATGAGACCTCACGGTTAGGATCTTTTTTTTTCCTCTCCTCGTTCCTCTTTAAATGTGTTCTTTTCTATTTAAGCCGAGAAAGAAAGGGAGGGGGGTTGGGAAAGGGGGGGACGGTCTGTATTTTGGGGAAAGAGAAATAGAAGGGTTGGTTGCAATAATATTTCTTCTTCCTGTTTGCGTGGGTTTTGTTTGCGTGTGTGTGTGTATGTGTGTGTGTGTGTGTGTGTTAGGTGAGAGGGGTTGTCTTTCTTTTTTACAAAGTAAACAAAGCTGTAGTTGGCTTTAAAAGCCAGCACAATGATTTCTGGGTTTAAATCACAATAAAGTAAAACTTTTTTTATGACTTGCCTCGAGGAGAGCAATAAGATATAGGTCCCACGAGGTTATTAGCATGTTGATAATACGCTGCTTTTCCTAAAATGTCAAACAGCTTTTCTGAACCGCTTGACATCTTAGGCTAAAAAGGGGGTGGGGGATGTTTAAAAAGATATTGCTTAAGAACATTGGGATATTACAATTCAAAGTTTAAACTTTTAAAGGGCAACTTTGTTCAGAGATCTTTTTTTTTAAGGAAAAGAGGCACGAACCCTTAGAGTGCCCAGTAATGCTACTACTATTATTATTAATAATAATAACAAAAACAACAATAATAACAACACTAACAATACCAATATGAAGAACAACAACTTCTCTACAAATTGCTAGATTTAACCTAACTTTACTGAAAGGACCTATACACAAATGCCCCACTGAAATCTAGAACGCTTCCCCCAGGACAAATTTCACCCTCCTATAATTTAACTTTAATTTAATACAAATTTTAATTCAAAACACATGAGGGCTGGGTTGTGTTTAAGAGGGAAATTAAAAGACTGGTTTAACCATAATGTCCCTCTTTCCCCCCCCCCTCTTTTTCCTTTTTTTTTGGGGGGGGGGAAGCAACTGTGGTCTTGGAAGGATGGCTTGAATATGGCCCAGATGTATAGGGTAGATTAAAAGATGAGAAGTTATTCTTATGATTGACGGTTTGGACTTCAAAGCAAACCTCTAGTAGGACAATTTCAAGAATAGTATATTTGTGGAGTTTTATATAACAGTGTATATGTAGCCTATAATATATATATATATATTACACACTATAGTTATACACACTACAGTGTAGCCATATATTTAAAGTAGTATATAATAGTTGTTTTGAGATTTGCTTTGAGTACATTCTCAATGTTTGTGTGTGTGTTGCTACAGCCATGCATATGGATGCAAAAGAAGACACTCCCACATACAGCAGAAGGACAATTAAAAAAAAGAGAGAGGGAGAAAGAGAGAGAGAGAGAGAGACCACACAACAAACAAACAAAAAAGAAATAGGTGGTTGAAATGCCTGTCCTGGGCTTTACCAACAAAATCTGAAAAACAAGGAGGCAATCTTTTTTTAAAGAACTGCATTTTCACTCGGAAGTCAAAAGTAAATATTGGAAGGATGTGGCTGCTTGAGGCGTCTGATTACTACTGCTATTTTATTTCAATTAATGGTTTCATTCATTTGACCATTGGAATGCTACAACGGCTGTAGGGGTTTGGAGAGGGGGGGAGTAGCCAGTATGCCTTTAGGGGAGATGGAGGCAGAATCAAAGTAAAGAGAAAAGACCTTAACAAGGTGTGTGGTGTTTGTTTTGTGTGTGTGTGTGTGTGTTTTGGTTTTTTGTTTTGTTTTTTGGTTGTTGCTGTTCCACAGCTCCCGGAAGGCGCAGTGGCAGGCAGACTTACAGCCGGTATCAGACCTTGGAGCTAGAGAAGGAGTTCCTCTTCAACCCCTATTTGACACGGAAGCGGCGTATTGAGGTCTCTCACGCCCTGGGACTGACAGAGAGGCAGGTCAAGATATGGTTCCAGAACAGGAGGATGAAATGGAAGAAAGAAAACAACAAGGATAAACTCCCCGGAGCCAGGGATGAGGAGAAAACGGAGGAGGAAACCAACGAGGAAGAGGAAAAAGAAGAGGAGGAAAAAGAAGAAAGCAAGGACTGATGCCTCTCAGCTCCTTGAAGTCCTCGTTTTATGGCAGATGATAAATCCAGATGTTTACGACGGTCATTCGCTTTTATAGAGTATAGAATGGAGAGACTCACACACAACAGTAACTACCTGTCAAACAGTTGTAGCCCCCCTTTTTTATTGTCATAGAACTTCCCCTACTTCCCCCCTCTTATAGCCTCATTTTGAAACATTTTATTTTCATTTTTTCTTCTTCCAATAAAATAAACATAGAACCGGATTGATTACAAACCTATCCATACCCAGCATTATCTGCTTCCATACAAATGGACCTCACAACCACCACCACCAGCAGTAACTCCACCCCCTTTCACTCCTTGCTATATTTCAGCTATTCAACAAATACTTGCATCTTATGTATTTATTTGGAATAGGAAGGACCTCCTGTTTCTTCTTGACCTGCTCTCCCCACCGCACCACTCCAAGTTTGATGTAAAGGGAACTGGAAGGAGGGCGGGAGTGTATGAAAATGTTTTTACGATGTAGTCTTAACCTTAAAAAACAACAACACCCAACAACAATCCTATCTACCTATGTATTCTTCCATGCTAAGGTCCATTTCTGATTTTAACGTTTAATGTCGGTACCTACTGAAGGCCATTTTGGGGCGTGGGGAGATGGAGGCTTGACAGATGCCTGAAGACAGATCCACATGCTTACTAGTTATCTATGAATATATGTGTACATAGCATCTACCTATATACGCCCTGTGATATGGCAGCCAAAGGCTGTCACCCTAGACATCTTAACTTGGGAAGGTCCCACTAAAATCAGTGGGGCTCAAGTTTGAGCAAATATGTTTACGATAGCTGTGAAGGACATGGAACTAGCTAATGTTTTCTATGGGCATTGTTTACTAGATTACTTGTGTGAGCTCTCGAAATTCTAAACATACTACCTAATGGGAAACCTGCAATAACCATCTCTCAGCAACAAGGTGGGGGCTTTACACATACCTTTAAAAAAAAGAAGAAGCAAAAAAAATATATCAACCAGCTTAGTTGAAATCATTTTTTTAAAAAGAAGAGTTGTGTATTGCCCTAATGCAAGCTACTAAGTAGCAGAACATAATAATGATGAAAATAATAAAATTCAAAATTCAAAAAACATTGTAATGTATCTTATCACTACCTATAGAAGGAGTCATGCTTTGAAAGTATTTGTAATGCGGTTTTGTTGTCGTATGTTGCTGCTTATTTCTCTTGGAAAAAAAAATAATTCCCAACAACTAAAACTGCCTAGATAAGAACGCACAGTATTGTATTATTTTATTGTGCTTATAATGTAGTTTAGGACTTAAATTGCACTGAATGTATAGTTATCTATTTGTCTTGACCTATCTGTTAATGCAACATGCTCGAATTACACACACACACACACACACACACACACGTCATTTGTTTTATGTAAACCATCGTCCTCTGCGTGTTCACAGCTCTGAATGTAGCAATTTCTGCCAGAAATCCAATTCTGGCACCCGTGGATTTGTATTGTATACGTGAGACATTACGTAAATAAACAATTTAAAAAAATAATACGGGGGGAAAAAAGATTGAGGTTTCTCAAATAACTTGGCGATTCTTTAGACCTATACATTCACACCCACTAACTCAGGAAGTCCTGGTGGATACCAGTGGACAATTCATACGTTCAAGTCACCTAACAGTTCAAAACCAAGACCCAGCTTTTCACTTCAAAAGAAATGAGGCGTTATGTTAACACATTCACAGACTCTGGTTTAAGACCTTAACTGCTTTGACTTGGAACCATGAAGAGCCAGGAGATTTGGGATCACATGCGGTTGAACATCTAGACAGCCACTGAGAAAATCAAAACGAGGGGGGAGGTTCAACCCCTCGTGTGATGACCAAGAGTTCACTGTTGGCATTAGGGATCCATGTGAGAAGATCTCTTAGGCTTCAATCATAAAGACCCCAACTAGAGATTAAACCCCATAGAACAGGGTAACACTTACTTCCACAGGAAATGTGTCTAGAATTGCACTGCATGTAACACAAACACTCCAGTATCGGCACATAGATTTATGAATTAATACCTCCTGCAGATTAGCCCCTTTCCGAAAGTCTAAATTTAGCTTTATATTCCGTTGCTAGCTTCCAAATTATTACCTCTCTTACTATTAAACACATTTATTTTCTATAAAGTCTATAAATATATGTCCCTCATCTTCATCTTCTCCTTGCATGTTTAAACCACATTCACAGGACATATTGTCCTTTCCCTGGCATTCATGAGGTAGGGTGGGGATCCATTGAAAATGTCACAGTCTGGTATTTCACATGTACTATTGCGGATGGACCGAAGGAATCACTGTTTCTTAGGTCCCTGTCCATGTCAACATTACAAAGCAGTTGAAAGAAGACATTATGGAGGCATTAAAATGTGCTTTGCAATGCAATTGTGTGTATTTTGAAGACATACTCTGACTGCATAGGAACACAATCAGAATACTGAAGGAATTTTCTAAATACTATTTTCCACTGTATGCATGTGGATACACCACATATGCACCCACACACCACTTTCCTTGAGAAAATGCAGTTGGCTAGTATATTTATGCATGTGTTTGTGTTTTCTCTCTTTCTTCCTTTCCATATATGTATGTATATATGTATGTCTGTGTCTGTCTGTTTGTCTGTATACATATAGATGCATGTGTGTGTTGAGAGAGGGGGGTATATTCCTATATCTGGTTTGCTGTGAAATGGACTACATCCTACATCGGTATTTGGTATGAAAGTGGACAGGTTGTTTACACTGATACCCCAGATAAGGCATTGCAAGATTCCTAAGATACATCCTGGCTTAGTGAAATGAATCTGGAAAAGATACTGGGCAGTTGGGAACATTCTTAACTTCCAAAAAAAACCCAAGCATGAAGTCCTTAAATGTGTAAATGACTGAAAAGGTGTGTGTGCGGACGCAAGCATGTATGAATGTGAAGGGCTTGATGACTGTACAAGGGGAAAGGTGGTGTGATGTATATTTACGCTGCATCCATACATCCGTATTTCAGTGTTGTTGTTTTATTGTTCCAGCTGATCGCCTGTATTTGTTGTATATAGAGATCTGGGAGAGATTGTGGCTATGCTCAAATATTCAATGGATTTTCTGAAGGTGGTTGCTTAGGTGTCACAAGGAACCCCTGAACCTGAAAAATAATAGAAGTCTAGAGCAGGTTGCCTGCAAAGGGACATGCCTCTCCAAACACAAAAGGCACACACTTTTATGGCGTAATGCACATGCTCCAGAGGTGATGAATGGAGGGTGGCTATGAGTCTATCAAAATTCTAGTTAGAGGCATGTTCGAGTGGGAGAAAATACGACATGTTTTAATGATTGTGTACAGTACCAAAATGCACGCATAATAAAGGCAGATTTTTGCACCAGCTATGATAGAATTCGAATCCAGAACACAAAGTAATCGCTCTCGTCCATAAAGGTGCATACCTCTGTTATTAAATGGCATATCCTTGGGTGGACATCCTGGATTCCATCAATTCGCCTGCTCTTTGCAAGGGATCGACATTAAAGCTTGCCATTGTATAGACTTTATGAGGCTGCATAGAAAGGTAAGCCATTTTGTTACTCAGCATAACTACGGGAAGGCCAAGCCTATCTGTCTGTCTGTCTGTCTGTCTGTCTGTATGTATTTGTATGTATGCTCACACAGACAAACGTGTGTGTGTGTGTGTGTGCGTGAACGTGCGAGCATTCAGAGTTTATCTGTCTCACCGACCATCACCTTCTGCGGGTTGAACTAAAAGTTGACCCATATCTTTCAAAACCAAGCTTGAGAGCATCTTATCATCTGGTTAACTAACTCAAAAGTGTTGGCTTTACAGATAATTTTCTTTCTTTCCTCCCACTTTATTCCCAAAGGCTGAAGGAACTCACTGGATAGACAATTCTACAGTGAATGTAAGAAGCCTCAAGAAGAGGCAAGAAAACTTAGTTAATTTCAAAATAAGGAAACTGAAGGGGGCAAAGCAAAACAAAGAGGGAAAAAAGCTGTATCTGCATTCTATCCATCATATTTAAGTCCACATTCCTAAGTGGTTTGAATTGAAGGGATCTCCCGAATGAGTCTTATCTATCATAGGGTTAGGAGTTAAATTATTGAAATTGCAAAGAAAAGCTGTTACATTCCAGGGGAAATGTTTATGGCTTATAGTCAATACAACCAAGTCGCATCTTTAGATGACACTCGGTATTAAAAAAAAAAGATTTTTATTTTTATTTTTGGTAATCACTTCATCATTTGAAGAGGAGTGGAGGAAAGAGAGAGGGAAAAGACCATTTTTATGGGGTGAAGTAATTTGAGAGAAGATAACGCTTTTCACAAAGTGGCTGATTCGGAAATGATCATTACCTCAGTATTACTGAAATGAGATTCCTCCACCCGCCTAGAGTAAGAAATATAATCCCATTCTGCGCCTTTTTTTTTATTAGCCAATCAAAATTCTTTCAAATCTCCATTTGTAATTTGTGAAAAATATAATTCCTTGAAAAGCTGCACTGGAGCATATTGCTCATTTTCTCCTAATTTATTATTCTAATCACAGCAGCCGTTACATGATAATGCACCCATTAAGCGGGAAGGGGGGGGGGGTAGAATAGTTTCAATTCAATGCTTGGAAATGTACACAAATGATACTTCACACACACACACACACACACACACACACACACACACACAAGTTTGGAGGCCCAGGTTTTCAGACAGTTTGAAAATAATCTGAAGAGGGGAAAGTTTCCAGGTAACGAGAAATTAATTCTCTCTCTCTTTTCCCCACCTCACTCTTCTTTTCTCTCTCTCTCTCTCTCTCTCTCTCTCTCTCTCATCTATCTATCTATCATCTATCTATCTATCTATCATCTATCTATCTATCTATCTATCTATCTATCTATCTTCTCTCTCCCTCCCTCCCTCCCTCTCTCCCTCCTTCTTTCCTGTTCAATTTCAACTAAATTGCTAATCTAGTTTTCTGCTTGCAAAAAGTCAGAAGCTTTTAAATTTCTTCCCCTCCACCTCCCTCAACCAGATGCGAAGTAACATTCGCATCACCTTAAGGAAAGGAGTGTGCGGCTAATTCCAGGAGCAGGCAACTTCTATAAAGGAAATGTGGAATGGAAACAATGGAGCGAAATGTGCCTTTGCTTTGCAATAGGTGAAAGCTGTGCAGGACAGGTTATGCTCTCGGTGGAGAGATCTTTTTAAAAACCTACTCTCTTCAGAATAGAAACAAAACAAAGGGAGGGGCATGCATTGAGCTCTACTTTGCAAGGGATGAAAACTGTGCAGGACAGGTTGTGTTCTTGGTGGAGAGATAAAATTTCCTGCTCTTTTTATGGACCTCTCTCTCCCTAGAAAATGGAGCGTCCATTGTCTCCAGAGCCACTGTTGTGACGGCTCCTTCCTTGTCGTAACTTTTAACTACCTGTTATAAAATGTATTGATGGTTTGTAAAGTGAAAAAAGTAATTTCCCCTCCATCCGGTTGGATTAATGTGATTTCAGACAGACACACGCTCGTATGCTGAGAAACACACCCTACTTTCCCCCAAAGATGAATTTTGAAACATAAAAAGAAAAGTTAACTGCCATGCGAAATAATAAATAAATAAATGGGTGCAATCCAGCCCTGTTAAAAACCAATGGAATACAGATAAAGCCTGACTGATATTAGGATAAACGGTAGATTTCCTCTCCAAATCTTGCTTCGCTCCAATTTCTATTTGCCTTCCCAGATTATGACTTATTTTTATAGGTGCTTATTCAGTTATTAATGTTAACATTTTCAAGAGAAAATGTCTGTCTATTTATTCTGTCTATCTAGATATCTATCAAGATTTTGATCTCTATCTAGATTATCTATCCAGATAACTAGAGAAAGGTAGATGTCTGCCTCTATCTCTATGCCAGCACTGACTTTAAACTAGAAAGTCTGAAGGAAAATTATATCTTGAGGGTTTTTGTTTTTTTAAAAAAATAAATAAATCTCAAAATAGTATTTTATCAGTCATCAGAGTCTGTCCTAATTCAAATGAATATTTCTTGTCTTAGCCCCAAAATTTCATTGTTGTAATGCTAATACAAATGCATGCCCATGTCTTAAACCTTAGTGTAACATAAAAGTGGGGGGGGGGGGACTCTTTGTGATCAATATTGAGAAATTCTACTGGTCCGGCGAATGCTGAACATACCCAGTGCTTATCATATGAAGTCATCAACTAATGTTGAAAAGCGCACCAATTTGGAAGTTCCCTTCACCGGTTTGAGAGAGTTGAAGGCTACCTGGTAGAGCAGTTATCCCAATTTGGAGGTGAGGGGTGTGTGTGTGTGTGTGTGTGTGTGTGTTTAATTAATATAAAACCCGATCCGTCTCGGAGTTGATGAAGTCCCAAACTGGTCGGTGGGCTCCCACTGAACATGGATTGGGATATAGGGGTCATGTTGGCATCATTTAGATGATATTCTCTAGAAGAGTGAACATGTGGAAGTTAAGGAAATTAAAATGAAGGGCTTTGCAAGTGTCAGAGAGGATGCACCTTGTATAAGGAGCAATACTGTTTGAGGAAGGTCCATTAGCAGTTGAAACCAGGGTGGGAAGAAGGGTAAATAAACTCTTCTTCGGTAGACCCGGTATGTGTGTGTGTATATATATGTATCTATATCTATATGCGTATACATGTTTATGTCCATATGTGTATACATATCTATATCTAATCTATCTCTTTCTCTATGTTCAGCTAATCCCCACTTTTTCCTTTTGGTATTCCCATGTTGCAGTCCCCGTCCGTTAATTTACTCGATTTAAGGTGCAATCCGGACCTCTGAAAATCAGGGGTGGGGGCGAGCGTGGCCCTGGTGGATTTGCCATTTAAATAAGCAAATAAGAGCCAGGATGTAAACAATAAGAAAATTAGCAGCAACAATAGGAAAAGGAGCATTGCATGATGGGCGCCCACAAACCATTCTCTCCCCCCCATCCCCTCCCCCCCACCTCGCATATTAGGTTTTCTTTTTTTTGTAAGGAATGAATAAATAGGCTTAAAACCGAAAGCAGTCCCTCTTCCACCTCTGTCAGATCTCTCCAAATGTACCTGGTAATAACGTCTTTTAATGAGCTAAAATAGGCGGTGGAAAAAGGAATACTTTAGAAGCAAAATGTGAGCGTGTGTGCGCTGTCCATATATATGTCCCCCTCCCACACACACGCATATATATATATATATATATATACACACACACACACACACACGTAGATATATAGAAAGAAGAATTCTATAAACATGGCGACAGAGAAGAGCATTTGCACTCGTCACAAAAATGCAACGCATTCTTGGTTGTTTGCAGAAAATTTACAGCTGAGCAATAAAAGTTTACGACTGAATCACAAGTTGGATTGGCCACAGGAAGTCATGTGGACTCCATCCATGAACGTGAACTTTTTATTGTGGTTTCTCTTATGACTCTTTCGCAGTAGTCCTTCCTTTAACAGTCCAAGCTGTGCCAGTGAAACGGGGGTACGATGGTATCTGTATTTTTTTTCCCTTTAATTATTATTAGTATTTTTTTTTCTCTGCGGGGCGGGGTGCGTGGGAGGAATCTCGAATTGTCTCTGTTCTTTTTTCCTTGCCTTGCCTTGCCTTGCCTTTTTTTTCCTTGGGGTTGGAATTGTTGGTTGCTCTGGGCATTTTAGGGATAATGAGTTTACTGCTGCGGCTGGTTGCCTCCTCCTCCTCCCATTCTCCACCCCTTGGGGCAAAACGCAACACACTTCCTTGGGAGGATGCAATGACGAGGGGCACAAGCAGTTGTAAATACCTTTAATTTTTATTTATTTTTAAGGGGGGGAGAGATATGCGAGCCCAGTTTTCTCCCCTTACCCTCATGCCATGTTCAAAAAGAGAAGGACTATTTTACGTTTTGATTACTTTTCTTTCTTTTCTTTTTCCTTTTTGTTTCTCTCTCCTTTTTTAAATATATATATATAAATATATATTTATACATATTTCTGTGGAGCTGAACACTGGCGTCAGTGGAACAGAAAAGAGGCAGAAAAGAAAGAGAGGGAGGGAGGGAGAAAGAGAAAGAGAAAGAGAGAGAAAGGGGAAAGAGAATCTGGTAAGTGTTCCCTTATTGGCTAAAATGTGTAACTAATGATCCTTGGCGTTGGGTGTTAAAGATAATGATGCATCGTTTTCGCGAAGCAGACGAAAAGAGGGGTGTAGCCTGCTTATGACCGAATATGATCAGGAAGGATCGGCGCAAATGTGGTTAATTCGGGGTGGGGGGAGGGAGGGGGTTTGCGAGTGGTGATGTCACTGCGGTCTGGTTTGCTGGAGACGGAGGATGCCGGCTGCAGTCTGCCTCCCCTTTACAATGGTGCAGTGTTTACTAGGGTGGGGAGTATGGCGGGAGGGCTCCGGGAAAGGAAGCGCGCGCGGGGGTGGGGGTCAGGGGTGGGGGTGGGGAAGAAGGAGCTTGCGATAGTGCAGTCCACTGGTTAAAGTCAAGGAGAGTGTCTGGAACGAGCCTCAGATGGGGCAAAGGTCATTGAATCCAATTACTTAAAAAAAAAGTTATTTAAAATCAAAACAAACAAAAACAAAAACACCCAACAGTAGCAACTTTTCATCAGAGCGATGGAGTGCAGTGAGTACTTCAAGCACATGCGCAGTGTGTACTGCCTCATCCAGGAAACGGCGTAGACAGAAGGAGCCCCCCTGGTGTACAGCGAGCGAGAAGGCAAACAAGAGTGCCATTTTTAATGAGCAATGATGGGCTGGCTCTGTTTGTTGTGTATCAGGAGGTGCCTTACCTTTCCACTCCTTCCCCCCCCACAACACATGGTTTCAATTGGCTTTGCCGGAGGCTTCTCCTTTGAGTAGTGAATTTTACTCAGTTTTTAGATGTGGATCTTTCCTCTTTTTTCTTCTTTTTGTCTTTTCTATTTTGCGCGTGTTTCTCTTACAACGCTGCTATGTCAGCCTCGCTTTTTGGCGGAAAGGTTCTGTCCAATATAACAAGCATTAATCATGAATTTATCTCTCGATGTGGTTTGGTACCTGTTTAAATAGTTTAACCTGCTTTTGTTTGGGTTTGTCCATTCGGACATTTTGCAAGTTGCAATGGCTCGTGTATTTTCAGTGCACTGTGTGTGGAAACAGTTGGATGTATATTGGTTACTTGTTTTTGTAGAGTTATATCTTGATTAAGATGTTTCCTTTCCAACATTTTAGAAAACTATATGAGATTCCCCCTTTCTCCCTCCCCCCGTGTGTATGTGTGTCTTTCTTCCTTTCCAGTTCTAACCCACGCACCCACCCCAGCAAATAAATTTATAAATTGAAAAGCACCCACCGTTCAAACAAGAGAGGCAGAAAATATTATGCCCACATTTCAGTGATTACTGATATCCATCTGTCTGGATTTTCTTCAGTTAATGAGGGTGCGGGCTGTATTCCACTTATTACAAACTAATCGAAACACAATAATAACAAACACACGCGGAGATGATCAGGCTTGTGCCAAAAGGGTGGGGGAGGGGAACAAAGACTGAAGTCCCTTCCTGAAGCATTATAAATGTCTTCTCCCCTCCCACCCCTTAACACTATCAATACAATACGTTAATACAAATCTTTGGAATGCCACCCTGTTGGTCTGTCATTTTTAGGTCCTTCAACTGGATTCTTTAATGAAATATTTAACACATTCTCCATCAAGGTTTATAAAGGCCTCACCGCAATTAAATTTGTCACTGCGGGGAGCTCTCCCTCTTTTTTCCTTTTTTCTTTTCTTTAACGGCTTCTAGCTGGATCCCTGCGTGCATTGCAATGAATGACTATTGTTTATTAAAGTGGCAAAAGTAGCTGTCCTTTTCCTGTGGGTTGGCGTTAAGAGAAATCTGATCAAATGCATCCGATTGTGCCAGTCATCTTATTCTTAGGGGAAGCAGCAGCAGCAGCCGCCATCAACAAACCTTTTAGGTGCTGTAAATAAAAGAAGCAAAAACACAGCAAGCGGTAAGTGGCGGTATGTGTATGTATCTGCACAGATGGATGGAGGGATAGGTAGCTGCATGATAGATAAGTATGTGTCTGGTTTTGTTTCTGGGACATGACGCATAGTCCATTTGGAATACACTCGTTTGGCAAGGTGGAGTGACTGCACATGTATGTGGGGGTAAATTAACTTGGTTTGCCGCTTATGCATCTTTAAATGTGAGGATGCGCCATTTCAGTCAGTGGGAAAGGCTTACCCCCTTTATAAATGGGTTTTGCTTTAGGGGTGACAAAGAAACCCATGTGGCTTGCTTGTAAGGAATTGGGCTTTGGTATGGAGTAACATGCACCCTCCCTACATTGGCTTGCATGAATATTGGTATTGTGCGGTTGGTGCCATTGCTGTGGTGTAAATAGGGTTACGGAAGCAATACTTTTAATGATCAAACAATGATTATTTGAACCATGTGGTTGCTGAAGTGTATTGTCGTTGATGTTGTAGTCCTCATTGTCTTCTTCTCTTCCTCCTCTTCCTTCTCTCAGTGTTTCTGGAGTTGTATGTCTGTTTTCTCCTGTGGAGCGAAGTTTGTTGGGAGAACCTCTCTCAGAAGAAAACCTCTCTCAGATTTTTTAGACTCTTATAACTAAGAATCTCAGTTATAAGATGTTTTTGGTGTGCCTTTTGTGCCAGCCTTGTGTAACAATCACCTCTCTCTCTCTTAGGACAGAGGATTGACCATGCAAAACACATTTTAATGTATTGATTTTTTAAAAAAAAAACCTGACATATTGCCGTTGTTCATAAACTTGGAACATTTGAGAAGACATAAAAAGAGGTATAAGAATCTGATTTATATTCTTTTTATTTTACAGACTATATGAAATAATGGCTTCTTTTATCTAGAACATCACCACAGAATAGAGGTTATAGTGAAATGACCAAAGCATGATTGACATGTAGATTCAGGAAAGAAAAAAGAATAGATTGTTGGCAAAAGACATGGCCAAGATCAGATAGAGTGATAATTCTGTTAGGCTTTGGCATAGCTTTTAATGGCTGATATGTTATCATAAACACTGTAGTAAATGTGAAAATTGAAACCCACAAATTTGACATGGAAATATAAATCATATATATGTATTAAAAAGTGGATAGGGCCATAATAAAAAACAGTTGAAAAGAACCATACAGTTTTACAACTATAGTACCAATAAAACATTTCATTACAGGAACAAAACCAATGATCAAAGACTACGACTACCAATAATAATAATAATAATAATAATTTCACAACTATGCTAGTATGTATCTGTTTTTCAGCACAGAACCAGTGAGAGAAATAGAGAGAAGAAAGGGCCTGGCAGGGACTGAGGGGTTACAGGTTATAAAACAGAATGAGTCAAAGTTTAAAAAATGACAACTCCAATAATAATAGTAATAATATACTTTGAAGTCATAGAATACGCTGATTGACATTCCATTCCATAGATAGAGAGGGGGCAAGATATTGGTGATGTGCGCATGAGGAGGCAGCTGCAAGTTGAGGAATAATCAAGTTGGGTTTAATCACGATTTCTTTAAGCAGGGTAAAATGGAACATGTTGCTCAGAAGAAATAAGTTCTGACTGAAAAGCAATAACAACATCAAAAGTGCTAACTTTGAATTGTTTCTAAAAATAAATAAATAAAGTCGGGGAAGGATAAGAATATTAACTTCAGTTTTCAGTAGTTTTGTGCAGAGTGATTCTGGTGTGTGTTTGTGTGTGGATTTGGGACTTAACTTCCTACATTTTATATTGTATGGGTTCGCGGTGTTTGGCCTATGTCGCTATAAATATTTTGGCTCATTCTCTCCAGCGTTAAATGTTCATTTCAATAGGATATTAATATGCAGGTACTTCACTCTTTCTTTGAAGCCAATTTGGAATAGTAATAAATAAATAGTCTTAATTTTTCCCGGATTGCGGCCATACAATTTTTGAGCAGAGTCAAAAAAAAAATTTTTTTAACAACAAATAAATAAATAAATAAAAGGCCTATTCATTGAGCCCCCTCCAAATAATAATAATAATAATAATAATACCGAAATTGAATAGAATGATCACAGAAGCAAAGGATGAGAAAGTAGCATTTGGAAGGAGAAAGCAATGCAGGGGAGTCATTGACAGAATAAGGAAATGTATCTGTGAATCAAAGACAGACGTAATCGTGTGTATGTGTATGTACACACGTGTATCACACAAATAATTAGTGTGTGTGTGTGTGTGCGTGCGTGTGTGTGTGTCTCTACATTGCAATAATGCCTCAGCCCTTCGGTCTCTTCCTTGGAGTGGTCTTTCAGAGCACAAGGAAGTAACTTGGCTGGAGGTTTACAGCCCAATTCATTTGGGCTTTAAAAGAATTTCAGTATTACATCCAGTTCCTTGGCTGAATCAAAACCTGCAGATTTGGAAATGGTCACGTTTGAATCGAATAGCAAGCAGTCTGGAGGGATGTGTCCGTGGGGGAAGTTCATATATGTTCAGACCTGTTTATGTTTTCTAAGACATTCTGCCTGAGTATCCGTGTACCACAGGGTGAAGTTTGGGGAGTGGGGGGGGGGGGCAGAGGGGAAATAGAAAGAGATCAAACTTGTGGCTATTTTGAGCGCAGAAATGGATATAGAAAGCCAGGTGTTGCAAAATCATGTGCCAAGTTGTTCCTTAAATCAATCCGATTCACTGAAATTTATTTAGGATAATGAGGACAGTATAAGTCACCATTATTTGTCTTTGTTGTATGTGTGTACACACTGTATGTCCTGCGTGTATAAAATAAATGGGAAGGGGGAACCCACAAATCAATGACACACGCTGCAATCCAACGGCATGAAAATCCACTAGATTCTTACCATTGATTTCAATGAGATTTGTGCACTGCCTCCAAATAGTCCTTCTCTGGCACTTTAAACACCAACTAGATTTTGTATGGCAACAGTTTTACCGCAAGCCACAGCCGCTTGCTCAAAAAATTGATAGCAGTTAATAAGTTTAGGCCGCCCACCTCTAAATCTCACGATGAAGAGGGAAGCTTAGGGCTGTTTCGCTCCTTCTGAACGCATTACTTGGACGCAGCCCCGCCGGTTTCTGCTGGCGTGAATTGGTCGAGATCAGGGGGTTTAGCCCCCATTAAAGACTGGTGCTAAGCCAGCTCAATTGGTGGCCATGGCTCTTTTCACCTAGCACCTCAACTTCTTCAGGTTGTTTGGGTGGACGGAAGTGATTTGGTTTCTTATTTTAGAAGTTCTCCTTGATTTAGGTCATCATGAATGGTGCGTATGTACACACCTACGCACACACCTTTCTTTCCCCGTAATGTGCGTGTTATCACTGGTGATACTTTTGCGCGCGCTCTCACCGTCCCTATCTTTTAATTGCTGCTTTCTTTTTGTTTACTTGTTTTGTATACTGCCACCAAGTGACTGAAAGTTGGCAAGCCAACAATTTTCCATCTCGATCTCATCTTCTCTCTCCCCCCCCCCCCTCAACCCCCAATTCTTTTGGAGGATGGATGCTGGTTATTGGGAGAGATAGAGGGAGAAAAAGTAAGGCCAAAATAACTTTATTTCATGACTGGAGAGTTCAAATGCTTGCGGGGGTGGGGGTGGGGGAGGTCTTGTCTGCCATAAAGGCCAGAACGGCAGAGAGTTTTACTACTTGCAACCTAAGGCTGTCTCCTCCGCCCATCCCTTTTGCTGCTGTCCCATAAACAGCCCCCTATTAAGGTTGTGGATGGACAGTTCATACTTTAAAAAGTTTGGTCTCTCGAAGCTATTTGGAAGTCAGCTGCTTGAGATGGTATCTATTCACTGGAAGTTTCTTGGTCGCCTGTTCGGCTGATTAAAGCCTCCCCTCCCCACAACCCCAAGCCCAACCCCAAGCCCGCCTCCTCTCATTCTAGAACGCTGTGTTTTAAATCACTTCCACCGTTCAGACATTCATAAAAATGGATAAGGCGCATCAGCTCTGGGACACCATGCCCCCTCCCTTTCTAGAAAAAGAATGGGTGTATTTAAGCAGATCTTAAAATATGAAATTGTGGCTCCATTAAAGGCTATGCAAATTGCCTCCGTTTCCTAAAGTGCAAAAAGGATTGCCTCTCCAAATATATAGTTTAATTCTATCTAAGTGATCACCTCTTTTAAAAACACACATCATTAAGGCAACTAATATTGTGCCCTGACTTATTGTTTCTTTTGCTTCTTTTGCTTCCTCCCCTTTCCCTCCCCCCTTCTTTTCCTTCCTGGCATCTTGAGATTAATTTTTCCCTCTCTCCCACCCCCATGTGCAAACAATAAAATAAAATAAGAACTCGTAGATAATGACAACCATTTCTCATGGTTGAATTATTCTTCCTGAACGTATTAAAATCGTATTCTTCTTTGTTTAATCTGTTCACGGGCATAAGTAGTTGCTTATATCCATATTTTATGTTGCTCTATAATATCATGCTTTATAATTTTTAAGCCGGTAGCTATTCTCCATGACAACTCGGTGTGACGTCAGGACCGCAACTCTCTTGAATGTCAAAAGGAAGGAGGGGAACCATTGTACGGAACATTTCCGTGCCATAAAACGGAGTAATCCAAGTCAACCATAATGTTCTTTAAACTGAACATTCTTTGGTGAAGTTTGCAATGCTACTGGGCAGTAATAGTCAGTGCACAAGAGCCAGCAAAAAGCTTCCATAGGCTCAGCCAACCAATAATATTGTTATCTCCTCCTTAATCAGCATTGGAGGGCGGGGGTTTGTCCTGACATCTTTTTTTAAATTACATGATGGTGATAATAATAATAATAATAATAATAATAATAATAATAATAACAACAACAACAACACACTGCTAAATACACTCAGGTAGACAAGTTGTCAAACTCCCCCGCCCCTCATCCTCACAAAATCCCCAGTTAGAGTTGTCAATTGGAAGAAACGCCTTTAATGGACCAAAATTTAACTCAGAGCTACAGTGGAGGCAAATGCAGAAGGCAACTGGTTACTTGAAAATGATTGACCAACGTGCAGTTCCCTTTTATGAGCCCGGAAGGTTTCGGACCTTGGAAAGGAGGTGCAACCAAGAGATCTGGAATAAAAGAGAAATAGATAAATAGACAGACAGACAGACATGTAAATGGCATACATGGTGTACTGAGTAACGTTTTGGCTGGGGAAGAGGGCGGGGAAACTACGTAAATGCTTAAGGTTGTCAGAAAAGAACCTGAATCTCTTGCAAAGAACCGGGCGACATGTTTATTCCAACGTTATTTTTTTTAAAAAAAATCTCACTTTCCACGCCCACCACCAGCCAAAATTGTTTCGCCTCTTTAAGATCTGTGTTTCGACATTCCGTAGAATTCCCATCCCCCGCTCAATGTGTGTAATGTTTAGGCTTTTACCTTTCCTCCTCACAGTCCCATCTCCACCACCATCACCCCCGCTATTTGAATATCTCAATTTGAAATCATTGGGATTCTTTCCCAGCAGTGTTTGGATTCTGTAATTTTCAGTTTACAGATTTTCACTTTTGGAGCATAACACTGTGTGGTGTGTGTGTGTGTGTGTGTGTGAGAGAGAGAGAGAGAGAGAGAGAATTTGGCCCATGTGGTGCGTCATATGGAGTGAGGCAGCAACCATAATTTCCTAGGGAAATTATTAAATTATTAAGTTATAAACTGCTTTTGCATTAGTTATAGTGTCGTAGTAATACAATAATTTACAATCCAGAGATTTGCTTTAGTGTATTTTAAACCAATAGTTTTGATTCTTTCTCCTTACAGTGAAGGGTTTTACAGGCCCAACCAGGGAAGCGGAATTTCTCTGATGGGGGAAGAAAAATAAAATGTTCTTAGAAGGATGTGGGGCAAAAACATAACAAAGAAAGAAAGAACCTCAGTTACTATTATTGGTAATTATTTATCATACAACAAGAATTTACTCTGTGGTAGTTAAACTTTATCAAGCCTTTATCATGGCAATGCTGGAATAAAGTTTAAATAATGTTATGACAGAAATGTGTGTTGGAGAGTGGGGTGAAACTAGTAGTCCTCATGCTTAAAATAATAAAAATGTAATTACTGTAATATAGGGGATGGTTCAAAACAATGCAAATGTTATCGGTCAGGCACAATTGGCTCCTGGCGTTTATGTGCCATATATATTCTGGCTTAGCTTTTTTAAATATATTATTCTTTAGCTATTTACGGGCAGAAGCAACATTTGATTAAGAAGGTTATTCTGTAAGAGCAGGGATAACTCAAGTGCAAACGCTCTAAATAAATAATTACAAGGCAAGAAGCTCCCGCCTGTAATAAATGTCAAATCTAAAAAGGCCGAGATAACATATATAAGGTGAGATCAGCTGAAATGAGGTATCCGGCACAAGGTGCCACATGTAGATCAGGTTAAAAATCTGTACTTCTTCCATACAAACTTATGACCTCATTCTATGCTTATTTATTCGTATAACTATCTGTTATCCTTCTGTTTTCAACACATTTATAAATAAAGGCTGTTTTTCTATACAAAAAAAGGTGAATAATCAAGTGTGACTGGGTTACCCTGAAATGTATGCCTTAGATGTAAAACATTTATAAACATATATAGATCTGCATACATATGAACACATACATGCTTGCAGCAACAATTTGCCTCTTCAGCCTCAAGGTACACGGAATGAGTGCAGACTGGTATTATATACATAAATTAAATATGTGTACCTATAATAAACAGTGGGTGGGTGTGCAGTGGGTATCTGTGGGAGGGGCAGTTCTTATTCATCTATCAATGAATAGTAACAAACTTTTCCACAAGAGAGTGCAAGCTAATCCAGCATATAAAGAGTAAATAAACACATTTGACCTGGGGCAGCTTTGGATGCATTTTTAAAGTCAACCAGACACAACCTGCATTTATGAATAAGCAGTTTTCTACACCTAGGCAACAGACTGGGTGAGAATTTGTGAAGGTTTTTTTTTTTTTGGCTGCTCTTGCATTAACGGTCTCAGCTGATCATCCTGCCATTAACATCTAACAAAATCCACTCTTGGTCTCTCTGGAAACAAACAGAAAAGTAAACAGACCCGTCTGGATTTGCATTACAGATCACACAACAAAATCAGAATCTGACAGCATCTTATTGGAGGTGCTTGGGGGGTGGGGGCGAGAGCGAGAGAGAGCGAGAGCTTATTGATAGGTCTTGTTTCCTTTCAGCAATTAGTGGGGATAAAAAAACAATGTGTAGAGTGTGCATTTTTGAAGCTTTTCTCTAAATCAGTTCATCAATTCGCTAATTACAGCTGAGAGAGAGAGAGAGAATTCTAACAAGACATATTTTTCTCCTTTAACATCAGTGTAGGGGTAAAATCCGGGGTAAAAACAAAAAGGGAAAACAGTTTATGAGTGAGGGGATGTTATTGCAGCTTTCTGTGGGCTCTTTAACTACAGGGGGTGAGGGTGGGGGAGAGACCCAACTGCTATTCAAGAACTACTCGAGGACTTTTGCATATTTTCACTGTCGTGTAGCAGTTTTAATAAAACATCTGTTCTTGCTTCTGCTGATGAGTTTACATAATTGTTTGCAGACCAATTTAACCAGAAAGAGTCCTATACATTTTCCTGTACATGTTTTCAGAAGAGGTGGGAAAGGGAAGAAGGAGAGAGGAGTCACCTTCTTTGATCAACTGTATTCTAGAAATTTTAATAGTGCAATCATCAACATCATCATCGTCATCATCTCGAGTCAATAAGATATCCATTATACCAAAAATATTAGGGATAAGAATGTGATTAATAGAACACTAAGCCTTGCCTAGATGTATATTATTTACTAGTATCCTATTTCCCTTCTAACCAAATGTAAGAAAGGTCCTATGTTAAGTTTCTTTGTGCCAGCTGTTTTCTCTTCCCTATAATTCGACTAGACTTTTAGGAGTTCTGTTTAGAAAAGTAATAAAACACTCCACTTTCTCCACTCCAAGTCACATTTACACAGGTCTCTCCAAAACAGCTCTTTAGGACCTATATAACACACCCCCTTCCGCATCCTAACCCCCTTTTTGCATTTGTAGTCACCTCATCTCAGAACTTTTAGGAGTCTGAGATTAGGATTATTATTTAAAATGTAACCAAGAAGCTATCTTCAGTGAATCAAACCAGTTACAAAAGACAGAGGTGGGGGGATTTCAAAGTACTGTTGCTTTTAATGTATTCCTAATTTACACTGAAGTATTTTTTTTAAAAAAAGCAAACAAACATTATTATTATGGAGTCCAAACACAAACACATATACACTGGGCTGAGCAGTCATTATCAAAAGAACTCTTAACTCTCATTAAAGAAGAAGGAAAGATCTCCCTTCAATCAGTTCAGGTTAATTGTGCATTTACAAACAAAACAAAAGCCCTTCAATTTATGCATTTTCAAAGCCTTAAAATGGATATTACTACTTTTCAGAGTAATTCGGGTTTCAATGAGTGTCACTGGTTTCTATCTGCCTGTTTGTTTCTCTGCTTATCTGACAACCTACCTATCTTCCTACATGTACAGGCACATTAGTAGGTGCATTGTTATGTACATCTCAAAGTGGGTGGGTGGGTGTGGGAAGAGGGTAAGGTTTTGGTGCTTTCCCCCACCACACACCTTTTCTCCCAGTGACTGGAAAATGGAAGAAAACAAAGCAACGCAAATGTTATTTTCAAAATCTACATGCTAATATCTATGCCATGTGTACTATGCCTTATGTGCGTTACAAGTTTAGATGACAACTATAGCAGGATAGAAAAAGGCCTGTTCTCTGAATAGGGAAAAACCCATGCCAATAGCTTCATAACAAGCTACACAGCCCCTTGCTATCTTTTTATGTTCCTTTATTTATTTATTTATTTATTTATTTTTAAAAAAAGGAAACTTAATTATTTCCCCCATATGGACTCTCAAGCAATGCTTAATGTTATACAAGACGAATACTTCAACCCTCTTTTTGCCAGTTGTAGTCTCGTTTATGGTTTTATGACTACCATTGATTACTTTGCTTTGTTGCACAGAGGAAAAAGATAATAAAATCCTTTGGCATCCGGGTTCCTGTTAGAGTAGGGGGGTGGGGGGAAATGTGCTCCCCTACTTTCTCAACCCAAAACCTTTTAGAGATACTTCATCAAAAAGAGGGATTTTAGAAGTATGGACCCGTAGGAGCAAATGTCATGAGAAATATTCTAAGCTCTCCAGATATTGGTCTGATTTCATTTTATGGATCATTCCACATACATTGTACCTTGAAAATAACCAAACAAAAGCCCCTTAACATGTACATGGAAATAAGGCCAAGGTTTTCTAGCTCTAATTGAATTTTTAAATAGCAAGCCAATGGAATGATGAAGGAACCTTGCTATATTTACAGATCAGCAGGTATATTTTACATTTAAGGAACAATTTATGGCACTGGATTGAAATTAAAATTAGATTAGCTGTCTTCATTTCAATTAGTGTGTCGGTGCAAATCCACCAGAGGAGTAGAATATAATCCACTCTCTAATCTAACTAAATATTTCAAGGGGAAGTTTTCTAATCAGCTACAGATATCTGGAGCCATAAATTTTTCCTCCCACCGCCCTTTTTTCTTCTTCTTTTGCAAACGTAAACATGAGCTGTTCTTTTTAACAAACACCATTCCAAATGGAAAGGTAATGCTGTGTGGGTTGTTGATGTTGGACATGTAAACATTATCCTAACAATCTCACACTATGAAAAATTACAAAGCAAATATTCAAAAGAGAAACATTGAAATATACCCAAAGAAAAGGTTTAAGGTGGACTTTGAATTTTGTAGGGCTTTAAAATAAAGAAAGAAAGATCCTGCAAAGTTCTTCAAATTCCAGAGTACAGGAATGCTCTAAAAGATACACTGTCTGTCCAGCTGTCACCTTGTTTCCTTTCCTTGCTTTCAGGATTGTCTTATAAAGAACACAAGCACTTGATTCCACATTTATTGACCAACAGTAAATTAGTACAGTGAAAGAGAATTTATGGCTTAATATTTTATGCACACGAGATTTACGACTATAATTTCTGAGCTATTTGGTTGTTAGATAGTATTAAGCAAGCATTTTCAAAAGAATACATATCATGATTCCTGCTCTCCATGCCTAGGGTTATTTTTTTCTTTTTTTCCAAAACTAAAGCTCTGTTTGGGCTGTGGTCTTTCTTTCTTTCTTTCTTTCTTTCTTTCTTCTTTCTTTCTTTCTGTGCCCCTCCCCCTTAACCCCTCTCCCACCCCTCCCCCGAACCATACTTACTATTTTCCCCTCTTCTTCTAAACCATCTTATATTTAGAATTTCGAGACTTACTTTCAATGCATACTTAGTTTCAACTGGGGAATCAACACAAGCAAAAGCAATTTTTCCGTGTCTTGACATCTAGCTTCCTATTGGCTCACAACGGGTCAGCTGACTTTGTCATTTTGTCTGTCCTGGAGTGGAGCCGTCCCTATAACAATCTAGTTCAGACTACAAACTGGAGACAGAAATAAATATTAAAGAAATCATACAAGCCAGGTATAGGGGGGAAGATATGAATTCCTATTTCACAAACCCGTCGCTATCTTGCCACCTCACCAGTGGTCAAGAGGTACTGCCCAATGTGGCTCTGAATTCCACTGCCTATGACCCTGTAAGGCATTTTTCAACTTATGGAGCAGCGGTTGCTCAAAACAGGATCTATTCATCTCCTTTTTATTCACCGCAAGATAATGTTGTGTTTAGCTCCAGTCGGGGACCATATGATTACGGATCTAATGCCTTTTATCAAGAAAAAGACATGCTCTCTAGCTGCAGGCAAAATTCTATGGGACACAATACACAAACTTCCATTGCACAGGATTTTACAAGTGACCAAAACAGGAGCACATCCCAGGAACAGAAAACTAGCATTCAAATATACCCGTGGATGCAGCGCATGAACTCCCACAGTGGTAAGTTTTACAGCTTGCAGAGATAAATTAAATAAACTGAACCATCTTTACGACCGTCTCCCTAGCAGAGCAGGCTCAGCTACTTTTTATGGCCCCATAAAAACAATAATATAGCTTCCTCACAGTTGCCGCTACAGGCCTTTTATTTGTTAAGTTGTTGCAAGCAAATATGGCTTGTTATGCTCTTTCTAATTAAAAGACTTCGAGAGTGTAAAATATCTATAATAAAGTGCATTCAGCTCTGATTCCATCCCCCCCCCTATTTGGAGGGGGGTGATGATGGGAGTAAGGTATAGGAAATATAACGGGTTATGTTATGCTATTTTTAAAAACTGAAGATTCCCTAATATGTGAGAAAGGGCATTTTTACGAAGGGGGAAATGCAAAATGTTCTTGTCCTATAACAGGTTTGGAGATAGGGATTTATGAAGTAGCTTGACTTCATAATGTATGGAAGGGGTGTCTATTCCTAATAATTAAAGCAGCATTGGAGTAAGATCTAATTGGATTTTTTAAAAAGTTTGCAGAAATAATTAAAACAACACATTTTGAATCTTTTCAAATAAGATAAGACCATGCTTTCAATTAGACAACCCCCTTCTTATCCTCCCTCCTTCCATGTGTGCTGCAGGATTTTAATGGGTAGCAAGAGTAAGGAACAGAATTAAATTGTGTGTATATGTGTGTAAGGTGACAATAAAGACAGAGCATAGAGGGTGGGGTTGGGGGAGTCCTGATTGATGGACTTCATTTTGTGTCAGTTTATGTATTTATTTACTGATTTATTTATTTTTTAAAAATAATAATCTGTAGCTAATCGTTTTTAGTTTGTTTGGTTTCCGAATCCATAGGGGTCGGTTATGGAGCAGATCGGAGGAGGGGGCGCCAGATCTACTCCCGCTACCAGACCCTGGAGCTAGAGAAGGAGTTCCATTTCAATCGCTACTTGACACGACGGAGGAGGATAGAGATAGCCAATGCTCTTTGCCTAACTGAACGCCAGATCAAGATCTGGTTCCAAAACAGGAGGATGAAATGGAAAAAAGAAAGCAATTTGAGTTCCACCCTGTCTGGAGGAGGTGGCGCTGGAGCAGCTGCGGATAGCTTGGGTGCAAAGGAGGAGAAAAGAGAAGGAACAGAGGAGGAGAAACCAAAGGAATGAACACTGTCGGCGCAGCCAGTTCCTTCCCCCTCCACACACACACCTTCCTCACAACACACACGGTCCCCCTTTCTTTCCTTTCCCCACCCCACATTTCTCCTCGCCCTCCTTTCCATTCTCTATTACCATTGGCACAATTTATGCATTTGATTACATTTAACAGGCATGGGGGGGGGGGGGGGAAGCGAATGCAAAAGACCTCCCCTCCCCCAGCACTAATGCACCCATTTTCAGAACTAGGTCCCAAATCGCCTTTACTTTCTCCCTAAGGAGCCCACCACCTTCTCACCTCCAGCTCCACCCACCCACCCATCCACCCACCCCTTTCTCTTTGCCTCTGAACCCAGTTATCCACCTTTGCATAAAGAGTTAAAGACTGTGTTTAATGCAACAACACACACACACACCATTCCTTCTCCCTACAAAAAAAACCTTGCTTGCAAAAGGCAGAGCACCCTGTAGGGGCTGCTTTGGGTTGGGTTGGGATCCACCATGTCCAGATGAACTCTATGCAGTTTCGCTTCCAAAATGATGATTAGGTGCTTGTTGATGATGATGGGGATGACAAAAAAAGACCATTGAATTGCCTACCCCTGTGAAAATATTTTCCTTCAATCCCTCCCACCTCTCCCACGCCTCCAAGCTATGTCTACCTAAATATAGCATTTTCCAGAGTAAACTAATTGTATTTAAATACTACCTGGGGTCATTATGCATACTACAAACTGTGACAGGTCCTGTGTGAATATTTTTAGCTGTATTTGTGGTCTCTGTATTTATATTTATGTTTATCACTGTAATGTTCAAACAGTATAAAGTGAATGGAATTCTATAGCAAGTAGAGATTCAAAATAAATAAACCTTGTGTTACACTCTCTAACATCATGTATAAAGGTCACGTCCAGAGGACTATGGTTGAGTATTTAATAAAAACTGGATATTATTTTTAAAATTTTCTGAATGGTTTCTGAAATTCAGTGGGGATTACCTCAAGTGGAAGAGTTTTGCACACGACTTCATGGATACTGTGCGTGTGACTGCCCATTTTGTATCCTTTACTGCCTCTCAGTACGACTGTAACAACCTTTTCTCAGACGTAGAGAGGGTGGGTGGAAACAAAAACAAAATACTTCCAGTAGGTAAGTTTAGGATCGTTTTTCGAAATTTTATTTCAACCAGATCATATAAATGCGTGCACGCACACACACACACACACACACACACAAGACCACACTTAGCTACATCTGTTTTCCCGTCACTATACGGTGAAAAATGCATGAAATCCCTGTTTCCATATGTTCGGGTGTTTTTTAAAAAAGGGGGGGGTCAGAAGATTTTTCTTTTATGATTTCTGAGGTCAAATAATTGTTTAAGAACTTTTTTTAAAAAAAATGTTTTTTAAACTGAAGCTGTCGAGGTAACAACAGGGAGGGGGGAAATAACTTTTGGGTAGAGGCTTAGGAAAGCACAAATGGCCACCATTCCCTGATCTGTAATGCGCTCACCAATGTTATATTGCGGCTTTGGCTCAGGAATGGCTTTACGTTTAGCTCAGAGGCATCTCCGAGCCAGATACAAATGTCTGGGAGCTAAATCCTGGTATCTAGATGCATACATTGGCTTGAGAGCCTTAACTTCACTTCATAACGTTTTGTATTAAACCATCAGTTTCCAGTTGAACAAAACAAAAGACCAGTCGTAAATACCGAAAGCCCAGATTTAGCTAATTTCGTATTCCCGCTTGCCCATGCCCATTGGAAGGGTTGTGGAATATATCTGCTTCTATGTGTCCCCAAAGCCTAGGACAGTTCGTACAGAGATCATCTATATTTTAAATGCAAATATATATAATATGGAGGAAAGGAATCTATACGATCGCATTTTACAGAGATCTGACCCGATATTTCTAAATGCCCCTCTCCTCTGAGCGAGGGAAAATTTAAAATAAATGTCTAATTCAAGCAAAAGATACCGGAAGGACTTTTAAAATGTCCACTGATTTAAAATTAGTGGGGTTTAAGCCACCAAACCCGGACAGGAAGACCACATCAGTTAAACTGGTAGGAAGGGAAATAAGTTATTTATAAAGTACATAGGTTGTCCAGTGTGGTTTATGTTTTTTAAACGTGGAGTAAAGGAGAAGGAACATCATCTAGGTTTCCAATTGTTTCCCTAAACACCCAGGAAAAACTCGATTTATTTCACGCAAAAGAGCCCCGCAGAGCTAACCTCATGTTTGCGAGCAGTAAATTGCACTGAACAAGGAAAGCGCTGGCACATACCTTTACCTGCATGATGCCCACCCCCCAAAGCCTTTTAAAAACGGTTCTCACGGGTCCACATACATACATACATACATACATACATTGAAAAACAAGGTGAATGTTTATACATTCACCCAAGATACACAGATGATTTATGGGAAGGCCAAGTAGATCCACAGCCTTCTCTGGATACACACACATACACACACTGATAATCAGCTCTGAAAGATACTGCACTTAAAATATACAGAAACATATGCAAAGAACAGAAGATTGCTGTAGCGTAAGTTTGCATCTGCTGCGTATGTCTGAGCATAAAAGCAGTTGCATGCATCTTAATACACGCATCCATGTCAACAGAGCAGTAGGTGGATGCATGTACATAAAATAACTGATCTGAGGGTACATATATAGAACGCACGTTTATTACGTGCAACATATCCCATGCATACATATCGGATTCTCTGGTGCACTAAGGATAACACAAGAGAATTCGAATCCTGCACGTTATCACCCTGCTTGCATTCAGTACAGATGTGATGCCTCTGAATCTATTCATTGAGGATCTGTGTCTTACACTAAATCCAGCCAACAGACGCATGTGGAGCTCTGATCGGCACACATGTACACATGTAAAGGCATAACTGCACTTCAGCTCTGTAGCCTCATGGAATATTCGAGTTATTCACAAGGAAGTATTATTACACCGATACGATTCTACATCGTCCCACATCAAAGGCTAAAAATTCCCTATGAAACATCTTGGATGGGAAATTGGCTCTTGTCTTCCATCCCTGTGAAGGCTTAGGGGCGTTTGTGCGCGTTGTTTCACACCCAGAAGCCTCGAGCGTGAGCAGAGGGGTAGTATTTTATGAGACGTCATACCCCAGACCCAGCACCAGGTGACGCTCTAGTCTCATTGTCTCGGTGTTTTGAGTGTGGGGCCTTTTTTTTTTCTTTTGGTTTCGTTATGCCAACATATCACATACGTTTCATGGGCTTCCATCAATAACCTCCTGGGGTCATCAAGCCAAATTTATGACTGGCCAACACCGTCACGTGATTCTATTTAAACATCCCATATTTGGGCAGCGCACATAGAATAAAGAAAAGAAGAATCTCCACCTATAAATTCTGCACTTTAGAGAACAAAAAAACCCTGAACTTCAAAAGGGCCACAAATCAAGCCTAATCAAAGGGGTGTGAGAGAGAGAGGGAGAGAGAGAGAGAGAGAGAGAGAGAGAGAGAGAGAGAGAGAGAGATTGAGACTGGGGTGGGGGGCAAAAATATAATTCCTGACATGAGTTCCTACGTAGCCAATTCCTTCTATAAGCAAAATCAAAATGTTCCTGCCTATTCCATGCAAAGTTATGGGAATTATGGATCTGTGTCTGAGGTTCAGCCATCCAGGTATTGCTACAGTGGGCTGGATCTGAGCATTACATTCCCTTCATCTGGGGCTTCCAACTCTCTGAACGGTGTGGACATGTCTTCAACCCCCAGATCTAACCCCGACCGACCTTCCTGTACAGTCATGGGATCTTCAGGGCACACTTTAGGCAGAGACGACCAGACTCCTCTAAACCCAGGAATTTACAGTCAGAAAGCTGGTGGTAACAACAACAACACCACGCCGCTGGAAGATAGATCTAAGAGCAGTGGGGAAATCAAGAGTGAGCCGGTGCAAACAGCCCAGCAAAGCGGGCAGTCAATGCAGCAGCAGCGCCAGCAGCAACAACATCAGCCACCGCCACAAATATATCCGTGGATGACCAAACTACATATGAGCCACGGTAAACTTTCGCTTCTCGATTTTGTTTCACAGGATTTGCCTTGGTTTTATAGGCCATACGGGGCAAATAATAAGGGGGGGGGGGAAACCTGGGGTCGTAAATTTTACGACTAAGGCATCAATTGCTCGTAAAACTGTCCACTAAAAGGCTTAGAGGCTATATACGCCCAAATTTATGACGGCATAATTGGATCATAGAAACAAAACGGGTATAAAGGCAATATTCCGGGGGGGGGGGGGCGCAGTAGGGGAACAGGAAAGATTTTAAGGGGGGGAAATAATTTGAAAACATGCACATTCTTTAATAGGAAGGAGAGGGGCTTATGGTTTGTTTTTGTTTTTTGCAAACCTTTCCACCTCATTCCTTAAGTCATGCTTTTGCCTCCTTCCTAACCTAGGAAATGGACGAGTGGATCTAATTTCTCCTTTTAGATACACTTTCTCATGGTTTCAGTAGAAATCACTTCCTTGGTGACTAATCTTGGCTTGAATTCAAAACTTTAATGAGAAAGTGTTGGAAAACTCACACCTCGATTTAGTATTAAATATAAAAATATATCTTGGGGTAGAATAGCCCCCTCCAAAAAAAAAACACCTCTCTCCTGTACATTTTGTTTTCCCCTTCCCTTAAATAATAATAATAAGGCTTTTTATTCGGTGTCTTTTATTTTCCAGAAGCAGATGGCAAACGTTCCAGAACCAGCTACACTCGTTATCAAACTCTGGAACTAGAAAAAGAATTTCATTTTAACAGATATCTCACCCGCCGGAGGCGCATAGAGATCGCTAACAACCTGTGTTTGAATGAGAGGCAAATCAAAATATGGTTTCAAAACCGGAGGATGAAATGGAAGAAAGATTCCAAATTGAAAAGCAAAGAATCTGTCTAGGTAGAAGTCTGTCTGGGTTTGCTGGGTTTGGGAAATCAGTTCGTATTGACCAGAGCTGCTGTTGTAACCTACCTTGAGTGGGGGGGGGGGGGGGGGAGAGAAACTTTTCTTTGGGAGGTGGGGAACGGGAAAGGGAAAGGGGAGGGTTTCAGACTGGACTGGACTACTTACTCTTGCAAATCTATCAGACAAAGGCGTTCTCTTATTAGTATGCAAACAGACCCTGGTCTTTAGTTTCAAGTAGAATTCAGTGTAAAGCTCTCTGGAGTGTTTTTTGTTTAACTCACCCCCGAGTCCTTCTCTAACCTGTATCTCCTTTAAGTTGGGAGGAGATTTGCTGGTCAATACCAAAACCAGTCCTAAGAGTCAATGGGCGACTTTGGGCTAGTAGTCCTAACAAAATAATGACGAGCACTAAGAATCGTCAGCTTAGGAAATTGAAACCGAAGCTCAAGTCATGCATAAAAAAAGGGGTGAGTGCGGTCATCATTGCTTTTGGAAGTCCTAAGGCTCCGATCCTAAATGCAGGATTTGGAAGTCAATTCCACTGAATTGCGAAGTACTTTGCGTCTGAGTCAAATGCGATTGAAGGTACAATCTTGTGAGCGCTTCTTTGCGAGTAAGTCCGACTGAAGTCAAGGAGTACTTACTTCCGAGTAAACGTGCGTAGGATCGGGCTGCACGATCTAGGTGTGAAAGAGGATGTTTACTTGTGGTGTGGACTGAAAGTGTCTACATAATGTCGTTTCCTAGATGCACTTAACCTGAAATATGTTGCGAAATATGCTCGTTTATGGGATGTGTTCTTCTGGGATGGGGGGGGGGTCATTTTATTATTCAATCCCCCGCTCCCCATTGACTTATTTTTGTATTATCTGCAAATGAAAGACAGTGAATGGACTATGAGCAAATCTGCTTTAGTATCTCCTGGGATATATTTGTGCAAAATATTAAAGCACTCTTCGAGAGGGGGAGGGGGAGGCAGGGATGGAGGGAAAAGTGTCAATCTTCTTGACTTAAGTATTGATGTGTATTTATTTGTTGCGTAATTAATGTAGCTTTGCAAAAATAATAATAATAATAATAATAATAATAATAATAATGCTGAACGCTTATACAAATGTACACTTTTTGTTTACATGTACTCCATTTTAGTAACTCCCCCTCCCTTCTACCCGATGTTGTATTGCATATATTTATTGGTTGTAATATCATATGTGAAAGACCATGGAACATATATATATATATTTTGTCATATTGAATAAACGCTAAAGAATACTTCCAACAACTAAGGCCAAGTTTGGACGGGGCAAGGTGTGTGTGTGGAAAGGTGCATTTTCTGGAGCGCTATCTCATCCCCATGTCTGGTTTTCTTTCCCTATCCTTTGCTTGATTGCTTTTTCAAAAAAGGGGGAATTCCAGTTATTGGGAACCATGCATTGAACCTGAGACACGATCAATCCAAAGTTAAGTATTCTGAAGTCCTACTGATGTCAGTAGAAAGTCCTTTTGATGTCAGTACAAAATTAAGCACAGGCTTAAATATTTCCCATTGAAATCATTGGGATTATTTCACCAAGTGTTAGACTTTGGCTGGATCGGACCTCTGAATTTAAGTCTAGAGGCCCAATCATATCAAGTGGGACTTACACCTCTGTCCTAAAGCACAAGTTGGACGTAATCGCCATTGATGGGGAAGAAAACCATTTCAAGCAAGGGTGGCAGCGGAAATCGGGTTAAACCCTAGTATTTTACTTCAATAGGCTAAGGGTTGAGCTTTTTATGTATATCTTTCCCCTGCTGTGTCCTCAATAAAAGAACTTCGGGTGTTGTGTATCAATTGCCGGTCTCTTTCTATGCTTTCTTAAATGAAGGCTTCCCCTGAACTGCTGAACAATTCCCGACTTGTCCTACTATTTACACAACATGGCTTTCGGTTCTTCAAAAGTCCTCCAAAAGACTTTTTCCATGTTTGCCTTCTTGATAAATCCTTGATTCCCCCGCCCTCACTTACAAAAACGCAATAGTCCAGATACTTACAAGTAAGAACACCTTTTTAAAGAGCCTACTGTATACTTGTTTAATCCAGTTGAACAAAATCAGTGGGGAAGGCTCTCCCCCAACACCAGCTAACTTTCTATGGACTTTTAGTGAAAGTTGGGCAGGGAAGGACTGGGTGATTTGCGAATTGTAATTGAGTGGCTTTCGGGACAGTGTTCTGTGGGTATGATCAGTAGATTGAGATGGCCAGAGCATGGTAGGTTCCAGCTCTATTCAAGTGTTTTAGCTATAACATAAGAAAGATAAAAGGCACTTTGGAACAGCTGTATATCTTCCCCAGTGTTTTGCAGACACCTTCCCTGCACCCACCTCTGTGGCCTCCCTTACTTCCAAGTCCTTTCCTATATGGTAGAATTATTGCATCTAGTTATCTATAAGTTTGGCTGAAATGGGTTTATGTGCATGCAGGCCTATAGTGATGGAGTTGTTCATAGATGGTGTGTGTGTGTTACACCTGACTGTATATTCCAGCCTTCTCTCTCTCTCTCTCTCTCTCACACACACACACACACACACACATGCACACACACACACACAGACCGGAGGTCATGCTTTGCTGGAGCTATTTACAGTACAAACAAACTGGGTGGGGGGAGGGAAACCCCAAAGGCTCAATAAACCTTTATAGTATTTCCTTTACACATTTCAAACAATGGAGCAATTTCCTGAACCTGAAAACAAAAGTTACTTTTAATGATGGTGGAGCTTTCCATGTTCCTCTGACCTAAAACACTCTATTCTGTTCCTGTAGTTTATTGATATTTTATTATTGTATCTATTATTGTTGTTGTTGTTGTTGACAGCTCCTTGACAAGATCAAATAATACTGTCACAAAGGCGAGGACAATGTTTTACATTGCAGCTTTTCAGCCCACTTGAACTGTCTTCTTTGCCTCCCCCTTTCTGGCTTAACTTGTCATTTGATTCGATTTTATACAAATCTTAGCCAAATCATGTAAATGAGATCAAAGCACTGGCTTTTCCTTTTCTGTTTGATCCAAGAGGTGATTTCATTATTGTCTAGTGTTGCCTTTGTAAATCATGAGAAATTTCCAACTAAACATTCCCCCCCCCCAAAAAAGGAGAGAAACTGTATGGAACACTAGAGAACCATTTAAAAGATATTTGTAGAGGTTTGAAAACAATAAGTTATCCTGTGTAAAATCTAAGGAATGCTTGGTGAGGCACCCAAGCAAAATTGCCATTTCTGGGGAACCGTTTTTGAGACTTAAACCCAGGGTTGTTGTTCTTACATCTGTTTCATTCTATGTTGTGTTAGGCTTTTTTTCTCTTCCCTTCCCTCGACACCCACAGCCCCTCACCAAACCGTGGCGTTTCCCTTTCCTTTTAATCGGAAGTCTGCCAAGGAATAATTGGGCTTGACAGGTTAGGGTTAACAAAATCAGACGCACTTTTGTTTTATCTTAAAGAGGGGTGGGGAGACAGAGAGAGAGAGCAGCCCTGCGTAACAGTCCAAACTTTTCCATTACCATAACGCGAACCAGCCGGGGTATACAACCTTATGATTAATTATTCGTTTATCCAGCGAACAACGTGGGTCTATTTGGGCCTCTTCCCTGTCTTTTTAAAAAGCAATTTTTCAGGACTGATTAATATTTGGTTGATGGGCTAGTCGTTGACTTTTGCTATTCAATACCTTAACCCCCCCCCCTTTTCCCTGCTTTTCAGTCCCTTCCTAAAGAACTCTTGCGAAGCCGAGAAGGAAATGAAACATCGCTTACCTTTCACTGTCATCCGTGTCAACACAGTGGGGACTTTTAAAAGGCCTCCAAACAAGAAAGGAAGGGAGAGGAAAAGGGGGGGGGGGGGAATGACAGACCCCAAGTTCCAAATCTCTCTGTGTGTGTGTGTGTGTGTGTGTGTGTGCGTGCGTGCTTTAAAAGAGAGGATGGAGTAAAAAAAAATCATCATTATCATAATCCAGGACTTTTTGAGCCCGCTTTTACTTTCCCCGAGAACATTAGCAGAAATACCCATGGCTTCTAAGTGAATTTAGTAGTTTAAAACTTTTGAAGGTTATTTATGTGGATAGCCCAAAGCAAAAGCCCTGAATGGCTCTCGGTGAGCACGTGATGTCATTAAACTAAGTTTTATGGTTTGGGGGAGCTGACATACCCACAATATATTTACATCATATATAATCTTAACTGTCCACCATCGCAGCTGCTAGAGCAGTTTAATGCTGGGACAGTGGGACAAGGCAGTTAGTGCGGATTACGACGTCTCGGGCTGCTGCTAGGGAAGGTACATCTTCACAAATGCATCCCTGGCGAGATCAGTAAGTTAATTTCTTGGGGAGGGGGCTTTTTTGCGCCTCTCCCACCCTCCCAGCTTCTAACCTGGCCTCGAGCTTTGTTGTTGGGGTTGGGGGGAGGAATTCAGTTGCACCTTGGCTGTAGAGCTGGAGGGAGGGGTGAAAGTGTTGTGAATAAGGAGCCCTGCCCTCTTTTGTATCTGGTTCCCCCCCTTTTGCTGGCTGTGTGTGTGTGTGTGTGTGTGTGTGTGTGTGTGTGTTTCTGTGTTTCTGTGTGTGTGCGTGTGTGTGTCTGGGACGCCGAGAGCTGCGGTTATCAGGAAACCTGATCAGACCTCTTGTTTCCATTCGTGACTTCCTTGGGGAGGTTGTGGAAAATCAGATAAGGACCTTCAAAGATTATGATACTAGTTAGGTAGAAAGGTTGCCTCACTCCCCTTTCTCTCCCACCCCCTTTCTACACCTCTCTGCAGATGTTTAAGACTTGATTGGTGCTGCTGTTGTTGCTAGTTGATGGGGGTAGGTGGGTGGGAGAGAGGGGGTGTCTATCCCTCTAAAGAGACATTCGTGTCCAGAAGTTTCGGCTCCCTCTTGCAATCATATTGAGAGATACTTTTAATTATCCACAACTACTTGCTTTAAAAGGAAAGGGGGGGGAGGAGGAGGGGGAGGAGGAGGTGATTGTGTGTGGGGTGGGGGTGCATGAAGTGCATGCGCGTTAGCATTGGACAGGGGCATTTGCGGTTCTGTCTTGCAAGTCTCAATGGTGTTGGCAGGTGGGGAACAGGGAGGCAATTGAGAGAGGCTGGAGCTAGGCCGAAAAGGGCTAGTGACTCGACCTTTATCCTAAGGAAAGAAGGGATGGGACAGAAGGAAGGAAGAGAAAGTTGGAGTAGAGAGCTGGAGTTGCAGTTGAGCTCTTCCATCCTCAGCCTCATGTCCATCTGTTTTCAGAAGCTGGCCGAGTCCTCACTTCTACTACTTCTTCATCCGCTCTCTTCCTCTCCCAAACCGAACCTTTTGGGCGTGGAGTGTCTCTTGTATGTCATTGCCACAAGAAGCAGTTGTCCGCCCAAGGGACTTTTACATGTGGTGCACACCTCTGCTGGGAACTAGGATGTTCTGGTCCGAATTGTGCGGCTCTCCAACAGCTACCTAGCTGGGTGGGCATCCTTAAGTAAGGGAGGTGCGCTCTCCCAGGTCACCTGCAGCCTAAGAACAGTGAGGTCAGGACGACCGAGAGAAGCGCTTTGCGCATTCAGATTTCATGTGACAGACATTGTTATAAGAAGTGGACGTTTCCTCCCGCTGCCCTCAATGTATCCCTGTCTACCGCCCTTTCTCAATCCCTCCTATGCATTGATGCAATTCTTTTATGGGGCAGGCTGATGGCCAGGGAAGCTCATCACAACAGAGCAGTTACACTGCAATCCTGAATTCAATCGGAATTACTCCGACCCGAAGTATGTAAAGGATTACACCGTTGGGGGAGAATCCTATTCATCTTTAGTCAAAAATCCTCCAGCATCCCCAGGCCTGGGGAATGCTGGGAGTTGTAGGGCTTTTGTCTGTCTAGCATGCATGCATAGGATGCTTTTGCTCTCTTAAGGTGCTGCAGGGCACCTGTCCTTGTTACCGACTAACCTGGACACTTTCCCATCATTTCCCATAGACCACCCACATCTTGCAGGGACTGTGACTTGATGCATGGACTGGCTGGGAAGTGGCTTATTTACCTTGCTAGTTGTTGGAGTGACAGTCAGGTGCAATTTACCTAGGCCAGAGACTGAGTGAGCGAGAGAAAAGCAAGTATATAGCCCCGATCCTATCCTTGTCTATGTGGAAGTCATGTCCCGAACAGCTTAGTGTGATCTCTGATTCCAAAAATAACAGTGTTTAAAATTCAGGCTAACACCTGGTGCATACAGCTCATCCTCAGTGAGCGAAGAAAGCACAGAAGGGATGTGATCCAATCGATCCCTTCCCTATTTTCTTTGCTCCATCCAGCTAGCATACTAGTGAAGTTGAAGGTAAAGCTGAGGTAGTAGGACTGCCTCTTCTTCTGTTCCTCGAGAGGTTATTTGGCTCCTAATCACCGAGCTCTGAATTCCAATGAATGCCGTTCTCCCAGCAACTCCAGATAGAGGACAAATAGCTAGGAGACCATCGCTTGCCTTCCCTTGCCTGGCTTCCAAAGGGTTGGCATTGGTGACATTCATTCACCCATGAAAGTTGGCTTGGGAAAGGTGAGAAGAGGTCTCAGTGCCATGGGAGGAAGGTTTTAGAGAGTGGTGGGCAGTGGGACTATTGAGGCTATGTGGAGGTGAAAACAGGTTGCCAAAAGGGACTTCACCCCACAGATGGATAGTCCTTCCAAAACATCTTCCACTCTGAGTGGTCCTTAGTATAAATATTGAAGGGCATCTTCTCCTTCTCCTTCACCTTCCAATAACATCTTCAAGACAATGGAGAAAGACTCTCCCGCATACATAGACACATGAGAATGGTTTTTTTTAAAAAAAAGAAGCTAATCATCATTCCCCCTCCCTCCTCCTTTTTGTTTCATTTCCTTGTATAAACAACAGAGGATGTTTCTCCCCCACTCCCAAGTCCCTTATTGGGATTTTGTTTTAGCCATCATTGAAAAATATCTCTCTCCCCATTGCTTTCCATCCACCATCTTTCTCTAGGAAAGTGTGAAGATCAAATTTCATTCAAGAAGGTACCCAATTGGCTGTTGTTAATATACTTTCCCCTAAGGAGGACAGCTGCACTTTGTAAGAGGCCCTTATGCACTTCCGTAAAGAAGTGGGGGTGAGGGGATTCTGCTTTCCAGAGGCATGACTGACAGCCTCTTTCTGATTATGGCATGTCTGGTTACTCTTCTTTAGATGGCAAGGTACCCATGATGGTTGTGTGTTTCCTTTCTTGGTGATTTTAACCAACAAAGCTTCACCATGAGTTCCTGGAAGACCGTCCCCAGCACACACACACACACACACACACATACACACACTTGAGTTTCCTGTGTGTATCCCTGTGTGTTGCAGGATGGCTGGTAGAAATCACAAAAGGAGAGTTAGCACAGCTGTACACAGTGGAGGCTGGTGGCTCCTATTTCAGTGGGGAGAAAATCTGCTCTGGGTTTCAGTCAGAACTCTAAAGAAGCTTATCCAAAGTGCTGAACGCTATTCACAAAATGGTTTCAGTACCTTGGATAGCTTCTTTAAAATCCTGACTGCTTCTGACTGAAGCCCAGTGTGGATTCATTGCCTCACTAAAATACGAGCCACCAGCCTCCACTGATTATACATATAAGAACGTACAATAGAAGACTATCTATCTATCTATCTATCTATCTATCTATCATCTTCCTTTACTGATTTTCCCCAAGGTCCTCAATGCACCTCAATTAGCTTCAAGCATGTCTACGGAGTTCACTGATATACCTAGTAGGATTTCCCACCACACCACACATACTTTGATTACCCTGGGGCACCTGAAAAGACAAAAACACAGAGACCCATCAACACTGAAGAACTTTCCCACCTTTGACTCAAAAGCCCATGTGTCTCGGGGAAACTTTCAGGTTGCAAGCTTCATCAGCATATTTATATGGAAGAAAGAAGGCCCATTGAAATTAGTGAGGCGGGCCTGCCATGTAAAAGTGTTTATTGGGCTGTAAAGAGGTGTAAAATCAAGCATTTAAATACAAAGGGATTGTGGCCTGGGCTAATAGTAAATTGACACTAATGTTCAAAACTGAGGCATAGTTCAGACCAGGAATTCACACGCTGGGCTGTTTACCTCTGCAACCCATCTTTTCCACAAAGCAGACACTAGTGTCTCCCTCTCCTTGGTGCCTCTTTCCCTGTCTCTCTTCTCCTCCCTCTCCCTGTACTTTCCCCTCCCCAACTGTTTCTCAATACTAAATCAAATGCACATTCTTTCTCTCCCCCTTCCCCCCCCCCCACACACACACAAAAAGGGAATGTGCCTTTGCCTTCAATCGGACGTGAATTCCACCTGAAGACTTCCTCGCTTGCTCATACACCTCTCCTGGGGCGAAATCCTATTCTGGTTTCTACCGGATTTGATTTCCATTCACTAGAGCAAGAATGGAAGGAGGAGATGGTGGATGGAGGGGCGAACCTACACATGACCCTTCCAGCTTTGCAGAGCTTTGTGGACTACAGCCCTGGAAGCTAGTGGTGTCGTACAAATACCTGGGGGTACTAGTAGCATAGGGCCTGAGTCTGGAGTCCATGTAGCCAGGTACCCTAAGTCCTTTTAAGATACCAAAAGATTCTGTTGTTTTGTGTGCTTTGTTGGACAATGCTTTCTTTACGTTATCATTGTGTGTGTTCCTGTTTCTCTTTGTGTAGGCACAGGTATGCCCAGGTTCCCATGTGCCTTCCACCAATCCTTGCATTTCAATGTACAAAGTAATTCTATTCAAGAAACATAGGACACTGCTTTATACCAGATGAGACTATTTGTCCATCTAGTCAAGTTATTGCCTATTCTGGCAGCATCCCTCCAGGGTCTCAGGTACAGCCCCTGATGCCTTTAACTAGAGAAGCAGCCAGTGCTTAAAGCTGGGACTTGATGCATGCAGAACATGAGTTCCACCACTGAACTATGGTCCATTCGATTGAAAAGAGGCAGTGTGATCTTCTATGGGCAAGAACATTGCCCATGTAAAAGTGCTTGGGATTAATCTGGATATAGATTTTCTTCATACCTTTTTGTGTATTTCATGACCATAAATCAGGCTAAATGCTAGGACCAATTCCATCAGGATAGTAAGGATTGGGTGTGTGAATATTTGAAACACATCTGCACGCAGTGAAAGGTTGCATGCAGGTCTAAAGTAAACCCACTCTCTGTGCCTACTCAGTATTTAGCACATGAAACCAAAACCAATCCGTGTTGCATGCAGACATACAAAAACCACATGAACACTCACTGTAACTGCAATGACTCCATCTTTTGAAAGGAAGTCAAACTATTCCTCTCTAGATGCTTTTCAGTCACCTAACAAAAAGTTAAACCAACTCTGGCAGTTCTGGCCCTGACCAGTTTGGCCTATATTCACCACAGGGGGCATACTCATCCTCCTGACCATCCAAAACGTCTTTGGGAAGCCTATTCTGCTCTGCAGGCATTGGGCTTTTTGGGAAGGGAGGAGGGACTGACTGGTGAAGGGATGTCTATTTTGCCATCATCATTTTGGAGGCAGCAATACAAACCCTGAAGCCTCTTTGGGGAGAGGTGACTCTTGAACTAGATTCTGAGGAAGACCACACACAACCTTAATGACCCAATACAAGGAGCCCAAGATGACAAAATAAATAAGAATAAGAATAAGAATAAGAATAATTCATGGAAGAATGAATGAATACAGAAGGGAGGAGCTAATGTTGTGTTAGCTTTTGCCAACTACAGCTTTCATCATCCCCAGCCAGCATAGTCCATATTGGCTGGGGATAGTGTGAGTGGTAGTCCAACCCAATTGGAGGGCACCAGGTTGGGGAAGCTTGATGTAGAAGAATGGTCTCTCTTGAAACCTCCTTTGGATGTTGGCCCTGTGAGATGTACCTTGCACATGGAAACACTACTGGATGTGTGTGAGAGAGATGGGGGGGGGGGGAAATTGGGTACCTTTCAACTCCTGCAAATGAACTTGGAATGGATTAACGAGGATGAGGATAACAACAATTCATTGTACAATAACATGGGCCCCATTTGAGGGCCATCCATTGAAAAACACACACCACCGACAGGGCCTTCTAAACATTCACAGATGGAGCACTAGAAAGCTTTGTCCAATTATTGTGCTCTGGCGCAAAGAAGATCCAACATTGCCCCCAGGCCCTGAAGTAGGCAACAGCTGAGCTCCTCTACCATTAGTTTAACTGGGCATTTCTCCTATTTAGTATGGTGCTGCCGAGATCATCTCTTTCTCTCCAGTCTGACTGCTGCTGTGATGACTTCTGCCCAGCTCTTTGTGGAAAACGATGCCCCTGGTGGGCTTCACACATACACCTGGATCTTAAACATGGATCCAGCCCAACCAACATGTCCATTGGATGCATGCGTCCATCATGCATGCAAGCAGAGATGTATGTTGATGCCACTTGATGGAAAGCTTGTACTGCAAAGGGGAGTTTTGCACTGAGATGGACAGAAAAGAAAAGAAAAGAAAAACATCAAAAGTTACAAGAGGTCAACTGATGGTCTAGGTTAGAATTAGTGGCTTTGTCACAGTTTACTTTCCCACGGCTTTAAAGTATACCTTCACTTGCCAAACCCAGAGGAAGAAAGTCTGGTTCAAATCAATAGACAGACACAGTTGGTTTGGATTCTGATTCATACTCAGAGTTCTTCACACATGCTTATGGCTTTCACTACTATCACAAGGTGTAGTGAAGAGGGCCGTGTTCCTACATGGCTTTTTTTAAGGGCTACATTATTGGGGGAGATTAATCTGTCAGTGGTTCTTGAGCCAAGATTGCTTAATGGAATCACCACAAATCCTGGTCACCTGCCACTCAAAATCATATGCTGGATGACAAACTTCAGGACATGGACATTGCCTTTATGTTTTGCTTGTGCTGCTGGTGACTGCTGGAAACAAAATGGTGGGCTGGATGGACTCTGGTCTAATCTATTAAGGCCATTGTACTGTTATATAATGCATGATAGATAGAGTTGTATCCAATGTTAATTCTACTTAGAACAGACCTGCTGAAATTAATGGGACTTACGTTACATTAACACAGGATTCTATTCACTGGATGCAACCCCTACTGAAGGGTAGGCAACTTGGTGCCCGCAAAATATTTGGAACTACAACTGCCATAAGTTCCAGCCAACAAAGCCAATGTCCAGGAATTATGGGACCTGTAGTACAAAACATTTGGAGAAAACCAGATTGCGTACCGCTGCCATAGATAGATAGATAAATATTATCTGTGTCAGAATTTATATCCAGAGACTTTCACTTTTGATTCCAATTTGAATATTATTGATTTTCCCCCAGCAATATACATGGATCTTACACATGTGTCTGCACTCAACTTGCATATGCACCAAAGCACTCTTGAAGTATTTTATCTATACTATGGGGAAATTACCTCTGAGGATTTATAATTACAGGATGCTTTGAGTTCCCCAATCTCATCAATTCTCTGGATTCTTTTCTAGTTTTGTTTACTTTCTCATTAGTGGATATTTGGGGATGGCTAATATTTAAAAAAACAAAGAACAACCTGGCCTTTCTGCTACTGAAAGATGGAAAAATAGCTACAAGATTTGTGTCCTTCTTTGAAATCAAAACTATTTCCAGAATGACAAGGAGCATGCCTGGAATAGGATCACATGATCCTAGCCCTCCACTCAAGAAGAGGAAATAACACGTAGGTGAAGATGTATGTGTACCAAAGCCAAACAGAAGAAAACATAATGTGACTGAAAGAGGCAATGTGAATTCACATGTCTACCACATTTCCATCCTTTCACTAGCACCACCCCAATCCCACCCACCCCACATCACCACCACCTCAAGTAATTCCTTCTAACTTCAGTAGTCGGAGCTTGATATTTCATTGTATCTTCAAATTGTATCATTGTGGATATATATATATATATCCCATGTTTTCTATGCTCTCATTTGGAAATATTTGTAATGCATGGGCATTCACCTTAAAAAAATCTTTTTGAGTGATTTGGAGTAAAGATGGGACTCCATAAAAAACAAGCTCAGTTCTTTAAAAAAAACACCTCTTCACAGTGTTGTGCTATAAGAAATAACATAAAAGTCGGTGCGATCTGGGAGGAGTGAAGATGCGGCTGAGACAATAGGAGCTTCCCATATTATGAAAAGCCAGGTGCCTTTCCCCACTCTTTTGTAATGGGAAGGACAGCAATGTCTGTCTGTTATGGGTCTTAACCAGGACTCCACTGTTGTTGTTTATGATGATGTTGTTGTTGTTTTAAGGGAGAAAAGGAGGGAAATGGAAGAGTATTATTCATTTGTTTAGATATGCATCCCTCCTTATACGGTGGCCTCTAGCCTGGTAACACACAAGATTGGAACTTTATTGTGAGCTGACTTGCAAAAAGAAACCATTGTTCTGATAGTTGAGCAAGTGTAAGACTGCATAATTTTATTTCCGCAAAATACTTACATGGAGAGTTATATATTAAGGAAACACAGGCGTGGCTCAGCGTCTGGCCAAAAGCAGCAGAAAGACCAAAGGAGGGTGACTGTCCCTTGGAAGCCACCATATTTGATGCGCTTTGAGGGTACTAACAGGAGATAAGGAAATCAGCCAGGTGGAGGGTGGTTTTTACAAGTCATTGATGAGGTGGTGTCCAGAATACTGAAACTTCTCTTTGCATAACAAGGATGAGCAGGATGGATGTGCGCATTTGTAACCATAGGAAGAATAACATTTCTCAAGGCTGAAAGGGAAGTGAATTTCCAGGAAAACCAATGAGACTCACTTTGGGGTAAAATATGTCTAGCAACTGGATGCCAAATTATCCTTGCTTTTTTAAGACGCTGCAACCACACTGTCGCCATATCTCAGGCAAATATTTTCACAGACCACATTTTAGTCTAATCTCGCTTCTTTAACAGGGCAATCTGGGTCTTACTCCCACAAAAATGGGTTTAGGATTCCAACCTTAAGAACTCAAAAAGTGTCCCCCACCCACCTCGTGAAATGAGTACCTGGATGAGTTTTATTCCTTTCAGAACTTTATCAGTAAAAAGGATATTTCACGTCTTTCCTTCGATCGGGGCAATTCTTAGAAAAACGAACAACCCGCAATTAGACAAACATACTTGGTTTATGGGCATTTCCTTTCTCCCCCTGCCATGTCTTTGGTTACAATCTGAGCACGTTGGGCATGAAGTTCTATTTGTATGCCTCCCATGGGTGCCTTATAAATTAGACCGCTTTAAAAGGCTAACAGTAAAGAACAGGGAACCCTTTGAGAATATTAATTAATCTGTGGGAGAGTGTTTGAGTGTGTGTGTGTGTGTGAGTAAAATATTGTAATAACGTTGGGCAATCCAAGAGAGATGCAGGGGTGAGTGGAGGGAGTCTAGTCTTTGGAGAAGTGTTCAAAATATAAAGGTTATTCTAGTGTGATTGGTTCCACCGTGATCACTAGTTTCAGTCAATTCAGGTCATCTCAGAGTGTGTGTGTGTGTGTGTGTGTGCGTGTGTGTGTGTGTTTCAGGGTGGGGGAAGAAGTTTATTTGAATATAATATATTCCCCCCTCCCTGTTTAAAAAAATTAAAAAGCGAAAAAGCCTCTATCTTGTGTTTATGCAAATTGCATTGATTGACTGATTTGTTGCTTGTATTGATTTATGATCTGGTTCTGAAAGAGCATCCCTATCAAATGGTGTTTCCATTCGGTCAAGAGTTGAATTTCCAGATATCGATTTTGAATTTTATTGTTTTTTGGGGGGTGGTTTGCTTGACTTGCAATTTCTGTCTTTCCTTCCAGAGATCCAGATTAGCTACACCTTGTCTCCCAAGGTAGCAATAAATACATTGTTCTTGTCCTCCTTGTAGTAGTAATAATAGTAGTAGTAGGTGAGGGGGTTACTTCGTTGTTAGATAGTCAATTCCCCATGTGAAGGCAATGCACAAGCCAATGTTTTCAGGATGCTCAATAGTAAAACAACACGATACTGGTATTTTAGTGGTGTGAAAGAAAGAAAGAAAGAAAGAAAGAAAGAAAGAAAGAAAATTTGGATATCCATCCATATGTCTATCTAACATCCCTGCTTCCTAGAAAATGGGACACGGTAAATTTACAGGAGGCAATCCACCATCCACCTGCCCCCCAAAAAACTAACAAACAATATCCAGTTCATTACCCTTTCCTCTGTAATGTCTGCAGGCATTTACCCATCCATTCGCATATATTATATTGTTAATGTATACTGCAATACAATATATCCGTATGTTATCAATCTGCATATCTATCTCTCTATCTACACACACACACACACACCTGTGTACCTAACATGTAGATGCACACAGAGGTAAATGTATCCAACTATTAATATGTCTCTGCATGGTATGTCTTGACAAGTACAAATTTCTCCCTATTCGTGACCCAGCGATAGAACAATCGTATGTGGGGGGGGGGGGGGAATGAAGCTTAGGGAAGCGAATTACTACTGTTGACCTTTCTGTTTATTTTCTATCCAAGGCAGGATTAGAGAGTTGCGTGAGCCTGTAACATAAACAGTCACAGTAACATGAACTGTAATGTAATCTATGAGCATTTGCAGGAGATTTGCGAAGCCTCTTACGCCGCGTGCCTGTGGTAAGCACACGCCTCTGCAGTATCCGTTCTTTTGAACGCAGGAAACTTTCTCTTTTCTTCCCTCCCCCCTCCACACCCCGCACTTTTTCTAGTTTTCATCATGGCAAGAGAAAGGGGGGAGGAAAGAAGGGGGAAGGAGAGAGGGGGAGGGACGGGGGGTTGAAAAGACCTTCCCCCCAAAAAAAACACTAACCTACTCCTACCTCAAGGAGTGTAGTGATCTCCCTCCCACCCCCTTGCCTCAGCAGGAGGCCTACAAGTAATGCCTACCATTTTCCCCTCCACTCCAAATAAAAGTAATGTGTGGCTAGACTTTTATTACAGGAGCCTTTCCCAGCCAGGAAAGGGCGGGGGTCGTAAACGCAGGTAGGTGTCGGGTTTGATCTGTCTAATCACAGGAAGTGGGGGATGGGTGACTCCCAGGTCGTAAATTCCACCGATCCGCCCGCCTTTTGCTTTCTCAAAGGTGCCTGCGAAAAGATGAAACAACCAACGAGGCTGGAGTGGCGGCGGCGGCGGCGGCGGCGGCGGCAGGGTGGGCTCAATAAACCGCTCTCCTGCCATGGTGTAGGACAGCTTATCGGCCAGCAGCACAATCGCTGGCCCTCCTCTTTATGGTCGCGCTTTAAACGAACACTTGGCATCTCCCCCTGCCTGGGGATCTCAGACAAGTTTCATTTGTAGTTTTTGGCTTCTCTCATGGCGACGGATCATAAGGTGGAAGATCCCTTGGTAGTTAAGATGGATGCGCCAACGAGATGTGCAGGCTGCAGCTCTCCGGTGAATGGTAACTGTACTTGCACTAAACGCTCCCAGCCAGGCAGCCACCCCAAGCACGTAAAGCAGAGAGAGTAAGGAGGACCTTTAAAGCCACTGGTCAGCAAGAGCGGAGAGAGCCTGCAAGCGTGAGGCATCGTTCGAAATCTACTATCTCCCTGGGTTGAGGTTGATGATAGAGGCTATTGCGATTAGCGAGGAAGAAGGACTCTCTCTCTCTCTCTCTCTCTCTCTCTCACACACACACACACACACACACTTCCTCCCACCTCCTCTTCTTCTCCTGGAGATGAGAGGGTGAGGAAGAGAGAGAGAGAGAGAGAGAGAGAGAGAGAGAGAGAGAGAGAGAGAGAGAGAGAGAGATCGCGCAACGATAATAAAAATAGCAATAATAGCAAAAATAGCAATAATCATACTTTACCAAAACGATTTAGATTTGAGACCTCATGAGGTTCGCTGCCATCAAAACTGAATCTCTCTCTCTCTCTCTCTCTCTCTCTCTCTCTCTCTCTCTCTCTCTCTCTCTGACACACACACACGCACACAGAGGGCAAATCAACTTCCCACCTCGGAATGCTGAGACCCAAACCTCCACGGACACTGGCTCAGTAAAGAGCGTGGGCTTGTTGATGAGGGGTTATTAGCGCACCTGATTATAATACTTTAAAGGAAGACAACAAATAGATGAAAGGGATCCCTTTGCACAGTACTACTGATTTTTAATGGGAGTGGGAGAACTGAAGCATGTGTATATTGTGGTAGGAAGTAGACTGTTTCTTTGAACGTTGACATCTATCTATCTGTCTATCTCTATCTAATAAACTAGGCAAATGATCTGACAAATAATTTCTTTAATACCATTCCCCTATAAATTTGGATGTGTTTGTACTCGTCTTGAGAGCATTGAAGAAAAAGCATGTCCATCCATAAAATATCGCCTGTAAAATCGTAGGCGGGCACTTCCCCCCCCCCCCCAGGTATTTCCACCAGGCCATGGTGTTCATGAAATAAAAACAGTTGTTCATTGCTGATGTTGTGGCAGCTACTGTTGCGCATCTCTTCGCCCTTAAAAGACCCTCCACGGTCAATATATGGAAATCTATTTCCCTGCCGTGAACACCCTGGCACTTAACATCTGTGTCCGTTCGTGGGACGTCTGTCTGTCAAAATGAATTCCCTGTAATGCTGTTGAGAAGTCGGACCACGGGAGGGGGGAATCCTAGGCCATTCCCAAAGTTGCTGCGTCTTATGTAACCGGAGAAGGGGACTATCCTGTCCTGTATCTTGTGCTATGTTCTAGCAGGCTGCAATTACACTTGCATATTGCAATTCGAATAAATGCACACACACCCTGAAGTGACTGCTGCTATTGTTACCTGTCATCCTCCCCTCACTCTATTTGTCTACCATCCTCCCCTCCTCCTCCCTCAAACTATAAGGGGTGCATTTTTGTTATTCTGGCTACCTACCTTTCTCAGGCTTTTCCATCTCCACGAACGTTGGGCTTACTGCATTGGGAGAAGCCCAAATTCATGGCAAGGGTGGTATTGAGAATTTGACAATAATTAGTACTTCTTGTTTCTCTCCCCCCACCCCCTCCTCCTCCCCAAATACATCAGTTGTTGTTTTAAAAAATCAGGTCTTAACTGATGCATCAGAGGCCTGGTTGTGTGTATCATTCCTGAGATGTCTCTTGTCCAACTCTGCAGCTCCTTTGGTTTCTGTAGGCTTGACTAATGACAGATGCAATTGACAAAGCCTGCAGACTTATAATCGCCCGCCTCAGCTGGGAGATACTTATAGTCCCTCCTACATTTATTTAACAACAAAACATCCCCCATCAGCCCAAGTTTCTTTTAAGTTCCGCCTGCTGCACTGTACTTACAGTTTACTGCCTTCCCTGAATTGCGGGAACTAATAAACGTTTTATTAAAAGGTTTTGATGGATTCACCTTTGGGATTAACTAAGATAATAGTTTATTACACTGTGAAAGATTAAACTGAGTACCCTGGTGGTGGTGGTGGTGGGAAATAAACATTACAAATAACAAAGCTCCTCTTTACACTGTGCACCATGGTTTCCAGTCTCAATACATAACTCAGTAGATTCTTTAAAGGATTCAAATATGCATGTGATTTTTTTTAAGGCAATTGGAAGGATCTTCAGTGTGTGTGTGTGTGTATACACACACACACACACACACAAAGAGGAGAGAGAAAGACTCTAGGAAGACTATATATACATATATGTGTACACACACACATTATTTTTGGTTGGACAGGAGGAAGTGCCTAATGAGAAAAATCAAGGCTGAACAGAGAAAGTAGAAAGTTAATGGGACTAAAAGACCCCAGGATGATCATTTTGTAAGTGAGCTCTGTCCCTTCCTTGCAAAGCAGATTCTCTCACTCATCCAATCCTTCAAATATTTGCATTCTCATAGATCTCAGTGTAATCCTCCAGTTAGGTGGATGATAGCTGGGTCGCACACATGTCTATGCATGATCATTCATTTTCTCTTCTATCCATACAGTCAGAAATAATTAGAAGGGGGTAAGGAATATAACCAATAAAATCAGACAGGAGTGAGAGAAAGAGAGACACAGGTTGACACACATTTCCACATAAAAGTCTGAAGCCCTGTGTTGCCCTTTGTTTGATGTTATTTTGCACATGTCTACTAAGTTTTATTTACAAAGTGGATACATGTAGGACAATAAGAGTATACTTACAGTCTATGTATATCCTATATTTAAATATCTTATCCTTTTCAGTGTGTGGTTGTGTGTGTGTGTATGCGTGTGCGTGTGTGCGTGTGTGCGTGTGTGTGTGTGTGTGTGTGTGTGTGTGTGAGAGAGAGAGAGAGACTTTAACAGTTCAGATTACCATATGTATATGTATTTTACTTTAAAATGAATGCATAAAATAATAGGAAACAGTATGTGTTGGACCCAGATTTAGTCATACTTAGAGTAAACCTATTTAAACCAATGTGGTAAATTAATCATGGCTAACTTAAGTTCCATTGATTTAAATGGGTCTATTCTGAGTATGACTAAATCTGGATCCAACCCCTATGTAGGTACGTTAATACTTATTACTTTGACGATGGTCTGCACTTTCGATGAAAGTGTCACTTGTTGAAAGAACCCAGATAATATGTGCCTTTTTAGTAAGAGATGGTAATATAACTAAGTTGTCCAGGTGGTTGCACGCCTGTAGACTGTGCACCTACACACATTTCCAAAGAGTATCGACGACGTATAAAGTTTTCTCTGTTCTTTACTTGGGGAAAGGGGACGAGTATCCATCTCTGTGTGACATCCTCCACCACAGCCCTCCATTGTTATGGAATCGCTACAGGGTAAATATCCAAGGCTGTGCAGTTCCTGTAAAGTCAATGTATTTCTAATCAGAATGATCTAAAGCAGCAATGTTCTACCTAATTACCTGAGAGTAATCCCAAGTGAATCCAGTGGGACTTACTTCTGGTTAGACATGTATAGGATTGTGCCCTAAGTGGAGACTATGGCTCAGTTTCCCATTTTACACCAGTATAGAGGCAGTTACATTGCCATGTGCAACATAGGGACCTGTATCGCCACCCGAGTTACATGCGGTTTTTCTGGTTTGGGGGCGGATCAGATTGTTTCACATGTAATTCCATCTTGTTCATCACTGGACAATTGCAGTGTCAAGTGATGGTTTACAGAACCCACTATAGACAAAATGGCACAGATGGAACTTTCACACACACAGAGAGAGAGAGAGAGAGAGAGAGAGAGAGAGAGAGAGCACATTTTCAGTGGAGGCAATTCATATGTGATGTATAATGTGATGTACACGCACGTGTGAATCAGCATCAATGCTTGTCCAGCCATGGAAGGAAGGAATCTCATATTCCATTTCCCAGCATCCCTTCACAGGAAAGAAAACACTGCTTCCCTATTTCTTCTGCTCTCACTGCTACCGTTACTCCATCTCCACTACCTCTGTTCCTCAACGCTCCCTTAGCACCAACATTGTGCCCGTCACTCAAAGCATTTTCAAGCAATTTCTTTAAAGTAGGAAATGTTCTGATGTAAAAAGCCACAAGATGCAGAGCCAACTTATAGACTCTGTAAAACAAGGTTTTCTCCCTCGCCCCCTCCCGAATAGTAAAACTGGGCCGAGAAAGGAGGTAATGGGTTCTTATGTATTCTAAGTCCGAATGGGCTTATTTGTTAAATAAGCTATCCACCGCATCATACATGGCAAGAACAGTCTATTATTTCTATATGTTTGAACACCCTAAAATTTATATACGTTTGCATACTATAGAATAACATCAGGTCTTTCCGTGTATTTTCTAATATACAACGAAGAAATCCTTTCCTTTCCTTTCAGGTTACTGTGCAGATCCTGCAACAGGGTGATAAGATATGCATCAGAGGTATTTATAGGGCAGGAATGGGAGAATTCTCTGTGTTTCTGTAATAGCTAGTTCTTGAAATCTTTATCTTGAATAGGGCTTTTCTAAAAGACAGATTCCTCTCAAGTTTTCATTCTCCAGTGACTAGGGGACTAACCACCAGAACCTACATATTGTCGAGCTGCAAAATTAGGACTAAAAATAAATATATTTTCAACTTTAAACACACATATCAAACATTTCCACAGACAGTTGTTAAAGAAGGGTGGGGTAGTGATGGCAGTGATGAAAACTGACCTCAGCAAAGTATGCATCACAGAAATTCAGGGTGAAATCCTATACACACTTACCTGGAAGTAAGTGTCATTGACTTCAGTGGGGCTTACTTCTGAGTAAACATGCACTGCAAAGTAACCAATGTTTTCTTTTTTAAAAAAATCTGCCCAATACTAATAATAATACTAACTTTAGTATTTTAATAGATGTGGATGCTTTCGCCCAACCTTTTGTATAAGTTCTACATAATATCATAAGAGATTTGGAACCACATTTCCGCTTCAGAATGAAAACAAAAAACCCAAGCTGTGCCAGACTTAGCTTCATCAAATCCATGGAGAGTATTTTTTTAATTATTCCCCCCCCAAAAAACAGTAAAGTAAGCATAGTTCATAACCAACAACAACAACAAAATTGAAATAAAAAATAAAAATCATTTGGACTCTTGAGTTGGTCAGTCTTGAAGAGTTGATGAATTGAGGCTCCAGAGCTAGCCCCCAAATAAATAAACAACTAGTTTTGCGATATAGATTCGGATCTGAATTCAACGAAAGGGGGGAGGGAGAGAGGGAGGGGGAGGGGGAGGAGGAGAGGGAGGGAGGGAGGGAGAGAGGGGGGAAGATTTTTTCGCCCAAACCAGATTTTTGTTTTGTTTTGTTTTGCAGGGGTGAAAAAGGTGGGATGGGATGGGGTGGGGGATATGGAAAGGGAAAAGAAAAAACAACAATTTCTCCAGCATAAAAATGAAACATCATATTCGTTTGCCTTTGGGCTTCATTTTTTCCCTTCTACATTATAACTAGTTATTGAACTCGCTAGAAGATCTAAAGGCCATTTGCGAGGAGACAAATTTCAATGGAGGTTCCCCATCAATAACTCCTTGGCAGTGACCTATTGGATCAAGTCAAACAGTTGAGGTGAAATTCAGGTCACGCCGTCTAAGCAATATTAAAATGCGCCCACTTTTTAAAAAGCCACTTTCAACGAGATTTGAAGAAAATTGAATTCCTGGGAGAGGGAGGGAGAGGTTCACGGGGGGGGGGGAGTTGCTTGCGGGGGGGGGGGAGAGACAGAGGAAATTGTTTGCATATATGTGCTTTTTGGAACAAACAGGAAGAATTCGTCTATAATGTTTTCACACTGAGGGATAAATATTTTGTTTCTTGAGAAGCTAAAAGAAAAAAATGTGTGTTTGTGCGTTACTTCTGGTGACATACATGCTTTGGTTATTCAAAATCGTTTTGCACCGACTCATTACTTTTAGTGACAACAGATTTAAGGAAAAATCAATTAAACATTTGCATAGTTCTTTGCATAAATTAGACCTGTCTCTTTGCATTGCGGGGAACAAGGGGGGAAAGAGTGTGGGTGTCTGTGTATACGTGGGGGGGGGGACACACACTCAACGATTTTGTGGCACTTAGTACTTACAAAGTTGTTATTATTATTTTTTAATGGAAGTGTAATTAATTCTTTGGTATTCTACATTGTCATAGAGAGACCAACTCCGTGCGTGTCTCCTCTCCCCCAACACCGCTAAGAAAAAGCTTCTTGGAAAAAGACAGAAAAAAACTCTCACACCCCCAACACACACTTTTCTCTCTCCCTTCTTTAAACTTATTAGAAGATGGTCTGTTTGATCTATAGAGAGGATACAATTCACACGTTGAAGGAAATGGTAAAATTCTTTGTTACTTTAGAAGCGAAGCCATTTCTGATGAAAGGGGAGGGGGCAAAAAGTGTTCAACATGGAAAATATATTCTTGGATCTGGATCTTTGAGGGGAGATATATTCTTGGGTATATTCAAGTTTCTGGGCAGAGGGGACACCAAACCGATGTATTTTAAGAGTATTTTTTATTTTTTTATATTTTTTTTAAGTCTTATAATAATCCATGAATATAAAAGCAGTACTCACAACTGGTCAGAAACACGGGGGAGGGTAAAGCTGCCCCACACTACATGGCGTCCTGAATAGTAGCTAGATTCTGGTCGATTTTGTGAACTGATTATTCTCTGTGTGTCCTCATTTGGGGGGGGGCATTTATTAGTAACGTTAACTACAAAATGCTTCACATGGCAAGGGTTTTATATCGTGATTATTATTAGTATTACAGTTATTATGATTACTAAACACTGAAATATCAAAACCTCGGTAGGTGCTTCCTCCTCCCCCCCCTTTTTTTTTTTGTGGTCCAAGATGCACAGATTGCAAATGGCTAGAGGTGTAGGTTACCAAGCGGTCAGTATGGTAATAGCTTGCACAATGAATCCGCAGGGACAATGAGTACTTATTTTTCTTCAGTACTGTCAAGGAGGCGCTTTGTACTCAGAAATAGTCCTGAAAATGGTAACCAGATAATGCATGCTTTGCAACCCGATTCCTGGCTAGGATAGGAATTAAGGGGCAGGAATTATTTCATCGAGGTGTTGTGTTTCTCTTTGCCATTATCACTCAAAAGTAATCATAACAATAATAATCTTTTGCCGACATTGTTCTGTTGTTTGGGAGAAACTGAGGCCAGCGTGAAAGGGGCGGGAGGAACATTATAGAGACAAAAGAGGTTTGTGTCCAACTAATTTCCCCCCCTCTTCCTTGGAGCCTTCTTTGCTAGAGACAATAAAAAGAAACTCTCCCAAACATTTAAGGAATATATATATATATATATATATATATATATATATGACATCTAACTAATGGATATCTTTAAAAAAGAAAGAAAAAAGCCAAAAGACAGTTAATATAAGATATGAGGATGAATTGATTTTTTATCATTAGTATTTCAAATGGAAGTGCAACAATCAACCCTATTGTGTGAGATTAATTAAAAATAACAACAACTAAGACAACGCAATCCTAGAGACACTTACTTGGGAGTAAACCCAGAGGCACTTACTTCCAAGTAAATATGTCCAAGATCCAGCTGCAGCCTACCACCGGATGCTGTACACATTCATTCGGAAGCAAGTCCCACTGAGTTCATAGAGTCTTACTCTCAAGAAACTGTGCATGCAACCTACCTCCCGATTCCATACATACTTGCCAGACAAGTCCGCTGCATAGATTTTTCAGTCTCACTTGGAAGTAAGCTCCACTGAAACCAATGTGACTAAACTTCCAGGAAATTACCTCCTGGAATGGCAAACTTGCCCTTCCTTCCATGGGCATCTAGAAGAATGATTTACAAAGTAGTCATTACAGTAAAGGCTTATGAATGATAGATGTTTCTTAGGATGACCCTCACAAACCAGGAATTTGGAAGTACATGAGCTGCTGATTGTCCCAAATCTCTAGGTCATACTTACAGTGCAATCGTAGGTAAACTTAACTCCAAAGAGTCCCTTTGGAGTTCAGTAGGAAGTAAGAGCCTCTGAGTTCAATGGGGCTTACACCCTAGCGCATTCTCTACTTGTAAATCTTCCTCCTCTCTTTTTCCTTTCCTACCTTCCATGCTTAGCATTTGAATTCTAACTATTTTCATAGTGGGCACCATCCATCCAAAGTCAAGCACCTGTACGTTGCATTGAATTCAATGAAAGAAAGCTAAATTGTATCTACTCAGAAGTCAGTCTCATTGAGTTCAGTAGAACTGACTCCCAGTTAAGTATGTGTAGAATTGCATCCTGAGATAATAACTACCGAGATAGTATATACAAAATTCTTTAATCGCTTAGGAAAAGGCTGTAATGCTGCTAACTGCTGCTGTTGCAGTTTGTAGTAGTGGTAGTAGCAGCAGCAACAGTAGTAAGAACAGTAGAGCAGCACAAGGGGTGCTCATGTTAATAAAAACATAGTTACGACTTTTCCTGGAAAGAGGAAATAACAGTCATGGCAAACACAAGTTCACACAGCCAGAGAGAGGGGGAGTTCCATAAAACACTTACAACCTACCCAGAGCTTAGTAGAAGTAGTCCTTGTAGAAGCAGCTGCACTAGTATCTGCCTGCCATTGTTTCCAGACAGCAATTATTTACATTTTCCTTGACTCTGCCCCATGATTTTAAGGCAAAATAGCAAAAGGAAATAAAACAGCTTCACACACACACACACACACACACACACACACACATCTGGCTACCAGAAGAATATTTTTTCATTCATTCTCTTCCTTTGGACTGAACCACTCTCATCTTCCTCTTGAGGAATCAATCAATCAATCAATCAATCAAAAAGCAAGTTGACAGTTCCCATAGATATTTTTAGTCTCTCTCTCTCTCTCTCTCTCTCTCTCTCTCTCTCTCTCTCTCTCCTCTCTCTCTCTCATATCTTAATAAAGGATGGACATAACCAGGTGTACTCCAAAGAGAAACTGATCAAGGCCCAGTTTCCAAACTGATGGGAGCTTGGGTTCCATTTTGATATAATCCATCGGAAATATGGATTCTCTACATGGAAAGAGCTTGACTTGCTAAACGACTTTTCAAAAAGTCTTGACAGCTGTTTCCTCTCTCCACACATCCACGGACAAAATAATAATTCTGGAGAACATCAACTGGGATGGGGGTGGGGGGTTCCCTTCTGCTCCCAGTACTACAAAGGCCACATTCTTCAGTCGTTTATATGTACCCTGTAGAATCGAATTTGTGTGAGCACCTCAATCACAAATTCGTCTCTAGGGGGGTATATGGACGATGCCAGAGCCTTGTTAATGTTTTGCTTTCTTTGGTTTCCCCTTAATTGCAGATGTTGTAATTAAAATCTCAAGTGTGTGTGTTTCTGTAACATACACACACACACACACACACACACACATTTTGAGGAAAGACAGACAGAACCAGCAAAGGGAGCTTGTTACAGCTAGATCTTGAATAAATAGTTAAAATAACAGGGAAGGTAAAAGGTGCTCTTGACAATAAAATCCACAATTATTACTTTTTCTTGGAAAGAAGGAGCAGCAGTCACCACAAACACAAGTTCACACAAGCCCTTGCCAGAGAGAGACAGAGCGAAATAGAGGGAGAGAGAGAGAGAGAGAGAGAGAGAGAGAGAGAGAGAGAGAGAGAGAGACCTAACCATTTCAAGTGACTGATTTATGACATTTTACAGCCCCATAAAAACTGTTACAACCAGCCCAGAGCCTCCAACACCGCTGGCACATTTAGTCTAATAAATAAAACATAAACAGTTAACTTTATGTGTCACTTTTATTGTTATCAAGTAAAATATTGCAATGCCCTGCAAGCTATGATTTTCAACTATAATTGTTATCAAGCAGTACAAGGGATTAATCTGACTCTCTGTGCCCCATCTTCTTAATGTACGCTATAGATAAAGCCCTTAACTGCAATAACTGCACTCTTTAAAATGTTTGCTTCACTTCAGCTTCGTTAATCTACCCAGGGGTCTGTTTATATTGGCGTGTGTGTGTGTGTGTGTGTGTGTGTGTGTCCCGCCTTACTTTTTGTGTCCACCACCACTCAACGAGGAGATCAGATGGAATGTATTAAATTTATACGTTTCCCCATTAATTCCTGGTTGTTGGGGGGGGAGGGGGAACATATCTATCCCTTGCATGGGGAATCATATTCCTCCCTCCCTTTCTACCTACCTACCTAAATTCGGTACATTCAGACTCTGTGTGTGTGTGTGTGTGTGTGTGTGTGTGTGTGTGTGTGTGTTCTTTTCCATAATGACAATAAAGCAGAACCCTCCAATACTAAATGAAGGTTGATGAAAACCTAGCAGAAATTAAACTCTCACACACACATCTACTACTACCCACCACCACCTTCTAAACTTCCCTCAACCCATGTCAATCCCTGCTGGTTAAGAACAGAAGGCTGGTGGTCTTTCCCATCTGGCTGAACTTCTCCTCCTGCTTTCATTCACAGTCATCAGCTCCTATTGCAACCATATAAGATCGCCCTTAAGCAAAGGTTGATGAGTGTTTCTAGAGCACTCCAAATGACGCCAAGATGATTTGCATATTTTCCTTCCCCCTTCCCTCCCTCCCAGGTAACCTGGCTTCTTTGTCTCTCTTCTATCAAAAAAGAAATCGATTACATATCTTGAACTTCCTTCTAGTTTTCGGATTGTGTGTATTGTGTGTGCGTTGGGGTGGGGGTGGGAGAAGAACAGTTCTGCAGACAATGATACTACTAACCATGTCCAGAGGGAGGGGGGAGAAGGAGGGAGGCGGGGGCACCTCTCCCCACAGTTTCCCCCCCTTTAGGTGAAGCAAGCAGAACAATTTTGAGCATGCTTCCATCCCTGCAGTGTAAAAAGATGGTTGTTCTTCTTGTTTTAAGGCTCACTTAGTTCTTGGATGTCTACAAGAGAGGAGTTACTGTGTACCTGAGGCGGGCGATCTACAGCGTTCTCCTCCTACGTATCATCTCTCTGCCAAATAAATGAGTTTATTATTACTATTATTATTATTACTATTATTATTATCATCTTTCTTTATGTTGCCTTTTTTTTAAAAAGAAGGGGAAAATACTCGGTTTGGTTGCAAGATCACCTTCTTACTTCTACACACACACACACACACACACACACACACACACACACATCTTTTGCTGTGAGTTGAAGGGGATCACACAAACAACAACAACAACAAGGGCACACACACACGCACACACTCGCGCACACACAAATTGGATACATTTTGAATAAGCTTTTGGTTCCTTATCCGGGGACTAGCTCGGCTGGCGTGATTGGCGCAAATAGTCACATGGTGAAACTAACTTTACGGGGTCGCCAGCTAGTAGGAGGGTTTTATGGAGCAGAAAAACGACAAAGCGAGAAAAATTATTTTCCACTCCAGAAATTAATGATCATGAGCTCGTATTTGATGGACTCTAACTACATCGATCCGAAATTTCCTCCATGCGAAGAATATTCGCAAAATAATTACATCCCAGACCACAGTCCGGAATATTACAGCCGGACTAGGGAGTCCAGTTTTCAGCATCATCACCAGGAATTGTACCCTCCGCCTCCTCCACAGCGACCCAGCTACCCCGAGCGCCAGTACAGCTGTGCCAGCCTCCAAGGTCCCGGCAACCCCACAGCGCATCAAAGGGGCCATGGACAACCACCGGGAGGCCACCATCTCCCCGAGAAACCACAACAGCTCTGTGACCAAACGGCTCTCTCCAGCGCAGCCACCTCTCCATCCCCAGCCCCTCCTGCGTGCAACCAGCAAACCCCCGAGCATCCTAGCAGCACGGCCACTAAGCAACCCATAGTCTACCCATGGATGAAAAAAATCCACGTCAGTACTGGTAGGCAACTTTTTCTCCTCTGCTCCCTTTCTCTCTGGTGTGTGTGTGTGTGTGTGTGTGTTTCTCCCCTTCCTCTTCACACCATGCTCTCTCGCTCGCTCGCTCGCTCTCGCTCTCTCCCTCTCCCCCATCTCACTCACTCTCTCTCACTCACTCGCTCTCTCCTTTTTTCCCATCTCCTCCTTTGCCTTCAACGAGAGTCTTTGGGTTAGCACAATTGAGCTGGATTTACGACTCCGAGTGGGTAATTACACCCACCATAAATTTTATAGCCAAGCTAGTCTGGGCAGCCCCAGCCATGTGGTTCGTTCTGTTATGTATGTGTGAAACTCCGAAGGCTTTGCGAGGGGTGCATAAATAATTCAGGCTCTTTTCAAGCCAGGGAAACCCCTTCTTATTAGAAGAGAAAGTCTTGGGTTCTTTATAACCCATTTAGCTGATGACTTCTTCTTTTTTCTCCCCCTCTCGCTCTTTCTCTCTCTCTCTCTCTCCCCCCCCCCCTTTCCCTGAACCACTGGAGATCTCTCTCTCTCTCTCTCTCTCTCTCTCTCTCTCTCTTTTTCTCTCTCTTTCTGTGCATCTCTCCCGCTCTCCTTCTCCAGCCTTTCTTTCTCTCCCCCTCTGTCTCTCTCTTCCTCTCTATTCATGCTAATCTTTGGTTTTTCCAGTGAATCCCAATTACAATGGAGGCGAGCCCAAGCGATCCAGGACTGCCTACACCAGACAGCAGGTCTTAGAATTGGAAAAAGAGTTCCACTATAATAGATACCTGACGAGGCGGAGGCGCATCGAAATCGCCCACTCCTTGTGTCTCTCGGAGAGACAGATCAAGATCTGGTTTCAGAACAGGCGGATGAAATGGAAAAAAGACCACAGGCTGCCCAATACCAAAGTGAGATCCACGGCTCCTACCAATTCTTCGGCCAGCTCTATTCCTGCATCTTCCAACGCGGTTGCTAGCGAAGAACATTCGCAAAGCTCATCTCAGGACCAACGAGCAGAGGATATTACAAGGTTATAAAAAACAAAACAAAAAAACAAACACCACCCATTAAAAAAAATGACTCTGATTATTTATAGAATCTAATATATATCTATATATTTTGGTTCTCTCTTTTTTTCCTCGTAGTTTTCCCGTGCGTATATATATATTAAAAAAAAAAGAGGAAAAAAATCCACACACAAAAGAATGGGATCTTCTGCGAGATCTCACGCTTTAGGTGCATGTATTATTAGCATGAGAGGCCAGGTGAAATACCTGCTGGTTTTTTTAAACGCCATTTTCAGGGTTTTATTTATTTTTAAAAAGGGAAGGAGTGGACGGATGAGTGTGAGAGCGTGTGTGTGTGTGTGTGTGTGTTGGGGTGGGAACTAAACGTTCTGTTTTAGATGAATTCGGGGCATATGCTAATAATTACACAGGCAAGGAAAGAATGCAGTTATTTTGCTCTGTGCGTTTACAAATGGAGAACAAAAAAAATGGACCATTGAAGGCTTTTTTTTTCTTCCTTTCTTTTTGTATAAATGTGGGGAAAGATTAAAAAAACACAAAGGGTGGGAAAACAGCACACGAGGTAGTAGTAGTAGCTGATAAACTTATGGTTTATTTCAATGTGAGTAGCAAAAGAGAAGGGAGAGGGGGGAGCGAAAGAGAAAGTTGAAAGGAAAATTCAGTGGCTAGATTTTTGTTTGTTTGTTTTCTTGTCGTGGTTCTTGTGGGGGTTCTTTTGGACTGATTTGACATGATCATTGTAAACTTGCAATAAAAGAGTTTTAGTGTATATGTGAAAGTCCCCTTGTTCAATAAAAACCAGTGTGTGTGACACAGATTGACTTTGGAATGTCTGGTGAGTTATTTTGCTTCCTTGCCTCCTACTAAATAGGCAAACGTTGGGGGGATATGAGTGGCACTATTTTCCTGATCAGTAGGCACTTTCAGCTAAGTTTAAGAAGTCTGTAATTTTAAAATTATTATTATTATTATTATTATTATTATTATTATTATTGTTGGCTTCTTGTGCAAGGGTGCATGTCACTGAAGTCAATGGCCAATCTGCCATTGATTTTAGGGATTGTGGCTTATACCCTGTGACATCACAAGATGGGGCAATGTGTTTGAACAGAGATTCTACTTGGAAGTCCTAGCCTAGGAGCTGTAAATGTGTGTTTTATTAGAAATTGACCTGTCCCTGTGTACCCTCCATTTAAATCTCTCTCTTTCTCCACCACCCCCCCACTGTGTGTCTGTGTGTTGCTGGTGTTTTGTTTTTTAATGTGTCTATTCTTCCTTGTATGTGAGCTCCCATCCTTCTCTTTAGTAATCTTTCTGGAGTTTTCTTTACTCCTTTCTTTCACTGTCTGTAAACAGTTTTAGCTGAAGTGCACCCCTGCTCCTGCACTTTGAATAAATTGTTAACATTGGTGCTGTTGTAGATATTATAGAGAGGTATTGTAGCGAATCAGGATTTGTTTACTTCCCTGAGGGAAGCAGAAAGGGTGGTTGGGAGGTGTATAGTGCAGAAGTGTTGTACAGGGAGGATTTCTAGTGTGATTGTGTGTGTGTGTAATACGAACAGATATGCAGAGAGAGAGAGAGAGAGAGAGAGAGAGAGATTAGCAAGTGCTTTTAGAACACACATATTGCCCTACTGGCCTGGTCTGAAAGTAGATTGTGGTTGAACTGTACTTTACATTTCTCCCCTTGGAGGCTTGTTTAATGATCTTTGGGTGTATTCTGCAAACTTCCTAACACCCCAAAATGCAAAATCAGTTAGACTGAAGTAGCATGATCTACTCCAGTTTAGTTCTGTAGATTATCTTAAATTGTAGCTATGTTCTGAGTTATAAAGTATACTTATTCCTTCTAGTATTAATATTAGTATACAGATAGGTAACTATAATCTTCAGGTGAAGTAGGATTTCCAAAGACAAGAGGAAGAGGTGTTTAAGGGGAGCTCTTATTGTCACTTTATCCCCAATGATCAAGACATTCATTAAGCAAATTGTTCCGGCATCTGTGGTTGAAGGAGGAGGGAGGGAGAAAGTGATTGACAAGAGAATGCCGATTTGGCAGAAATCTACATCTCATTCAAGTTAATGCCGAACTTCTGTTGATTTTAAAATGGGCCAGAATTAAACATAGTGGCTATAGTCCAGATCAGTTTAGAAACCAATGGCCAAAGAATTATGGATATCAACCAATCAGGATGGCATTTCTCTGCCTGTTAATTTTATTACTTTGTAGACAGTATATCAGTATTGTATGAGGTCAAGAAAATTAACATAATATCTATGTATAAATCTATGACAGTGTTTTCACAATTCCAGTTTCACTGTATTTTCACAATTCCAATTTTTCAAAGCAAGGAATGTGTGCAAAGTATGTGTGTGTGTGTGTGTGTTATCATTTGCTTAAAATGTTTCCTTACTATTAGGGCCTACTTGTTTACCTTACTTTGTTAGATCAAATGGAGGAGAATAGAAAGTCACCAAGGATTGTATGCAATGTTAGTCCTAGTCAGAATAGGCCCATTGAACTGAATGGAACTTATGTTAGACTAACGTTGGATAGTTTAACAACAAATTAGATACACCCCTAAGGTTCCAGTCTTGTGCATGCTTATTTTAAAGTAACTATCGCTGAACATTGTGGGATTTTCTTCTGAGTAAGCATGCATAGGATCTGGCTGCAAGGTGACTCTATCAGGTGTGCATATCTGCTCGATATAAAGGAGCAAGTTACCCAAACTTATTCTTCCTAATCTATTGCTGAAGTAAAACAAAAAGAATTAGTCTTTCCCCAAGGTTTAGCACACGCACCCTGCTCGTATAAATGGTAAAGAGAACAAAGGGTTAAAAGTCCCAACTTTGAAATAATGGTGCTGCCAACTGAATGGCCATATGTTTCAAAGTTTGATCTTTAAACTCTGAGACACACTCACACACGCACACACACACGCACACACACACACACACACCATGCTTGCAAAACTTGATAAATTATAACCTAGTGTCTGTGAGAGAACCAGGCTGAATGTGATGAGGACTTTGTGTTGTATGTATTCTCTGTGTCTGCCTAGGAACCCCGGAAAGAGGAGACTGAAAACATCAATCACATCTGCAACTGTATAGTCTACATATTCATTTTTTTTTTAAAAAAAAAACACCTTTCAGTGACATCATAGTCAAATGTACAGCTGTATATATCTTTCAACAGTCACCCCACCCCACCCTATACACCCCCTGTATTTTTTTTCCTTTTTTTCTTGGAGTCTGGTACTTACCTTCTGCAATCTTCCCCCCCCCCCAACACGTCCCTCCTGTGTGTGTGTGTGTGTTCTTTAATATATATTTAACAATTCTTACACTTTAGTATCTGATTTAGCCTTTAGACTTGGCCATGACACAATTCTTCCAGAGTAGGGAGATTATGAATGAGTTACAGAGAGACAGGCTGCAGGGGAAGAGAAAGAAAGAAAGAAAGAAAGAAAGAAAGAAAGAAAGAAAGAAAGAGTATGTCATGAGATACAAAACAGCCAGCTCCTCTCTCTCTCTCTCTCTCTCTCTCTCTCTCTCTCCCTCCCTCTTTCTCAGCTTTTTGACGCCTCCATGTAGAGAGCCTGAAAGGTACTTTATTGAAGTTCGGGTAAAAGGCAAAGAGAGAGAGAGAGAGAGAGAGAGAGAGAGAGAGAGAGAGGCAAAAAAGTGGGTTCACCCAGAGGACAACTTTTCTACGCCAGCAGTTTTATTCTAGCCACTCAGGGTGACCTCCGAGCCCCCAGTGACCTGTGTGAAGTCTCCCAACGTGTACCTTCTGTGCGCCCTACACACACTTAAAGCCATCGCCACTGTTTAGTCTCTTTGTAAAAAAAAAATTTACCATAGTAATAGAGAGCCGGGTGGGTGGGGAGGGGGTGGGAAGGCAGGGAGAGTGGAGTTTGGGCAGCTTCAATGCGCGTTATCGCATTGTGTTGTCACCAAAATAACCCCAGAGAATAGAAAGCAGGGTGAAATTTCGGCCAAGCCTCTCTTCTCATTTTCCCGCCTTCCCATAACTTGGAAGATTTCCCAGCTGGCTATTCTATGGCAAGAGCAAAGTTTCCAACGCCAAGTAAGTATCTTGCGTGTTGCCGTTTTTGAATTATTTTTATTAGTAGTATTAGTATTTTAAAAAGGAGTTTAAAAATTCAGAGTTATGCCTGGGGATGGGTGGGGTGGCCAGTGTGGTGTAGGGGTGGGGGTGGGGATTGTATCTCGGTGACTGCCAAGATGTAAGATGGGGAAACCTGCTAGGCTCTGAAGGTGTTCCGAGATTCTTCGTGGTTTCTGCTGCGACAAACGCACACCACTACCTCCTCTGGAATGTAGGATCTAGAAAAAAGGGAGGCTCTGGAGGCAACGTTCTCTGCAGCTGGCTGGTCTAGCTTGCTGGTGGTGGTGAGGAAAGTTAGCAGGAATGGACTGTGAGCCTCTCGTTGCTCCCAGCCACACAGCCAATAGGTTATGACTCCTTCAGAGCTCAAGGACCTGATGAGCTACCTGATGTCCGTGTTTATGTATCTCCTATGAAGCTCCCTTCCCATAGGCTTGGCGGGGTCTCCTGCTACTACGGTAAATGGACGGATCTCTCCTCTCGATTCGAAGGCCGGTGTTCCTTCCTTGCCACATGTGGGCAAAGCACCCAAGGCTCTGGTTCCATTCCAGAGGTAGAGGTTTCATTGCTCAAGGACCAGCGGATTACTTTCCCCCGCTTGAGCTCAAAGTCAGTAGGAAAGTGGGGATATTTCTGGAAGATACCATGAACAGATCCTGAAGCCCAGTGACTTGTTCGGGGGAGCGCCTGAGCGCTTGGGAGCCTGTGATGCCCAGTTGGTGTAAAGTAATCTGTTCAGTTATACTATTTTGGTTGGGGCTGTTTGTTTGTTTGTTTGTTTGTTTGTTGTTTCTTCTGCCTTAATGTCTTGGTGGAAAGGAAAGCTTCTAACAGCCATGTGGGGACACTTAACGGGGACTTAGATGGCCATTTAAGAAAGACAAAGAAGGAAAGCCCCCACCCCTTTATAGTAGGCGATCAAAATGGGTAATAGAAGCTTCCCAAAGGTCAAGGAGAACCATATTCCTTGGTATATCCTCATTAGACGCCTTCAAATATTGCTTGGGATGCTAACTCTCTAGAAAGGAGCAGTTGCAGAAGCCGAAAGGGAACCTTCGAACTTGCCAATAGGTTTACATGTATGTGTTTTGTTTTGTTTTGTTTTAAAGCAACCTAACCACTTTCCCCTTTTCTTCTTGCCCCCCACAACACCAGCCAATGCTTAAAGTAGCAGAGCTTAGCTCTCTAAACTGCCAGTTAGCAAATTAGGTCCCCGATTTTTTCCAGTCTCTTAGCTTTTCAAATTCCCCACTCCTGTGCAGTTCAGGGGAAAAATGTTCAAGTACGCTGTTTAATTGTAATTAAAAGACAAACATTCCGCCAGGGTTAAATGAATGAGTTACGGGTTCCCAACCATAACTGCCAGCAGCTTCAACATGTAACTTATATTTATTGTGGTCTCGTATATCATTATCCAGAGATATAGTTTTATGTACTTCCTAATCTGTCGCCTTGATTTATTTTGATGGGCAAGGTACCAAACCAAACATTTTGGGACTTTAGTGAAAGACTAGTGTTTCCTTGCAAACAGCCAACAGCCCTTATGTTAATGGCATTAACAATTTCTGGCAAATGTTGCCCTCTTTATTTATTTTTCTTCCCTCTTATTCCCCCCCCCATATCTTAAACACAGACAACACACACACACATACACACACACACACACACAGAGAGAGAGAGAGTTCACTTGGTACAGCTTGGATTCCTTGTGGAGAAGCATATGGCATCTTTGCCCTGAGAATATATGTGTAAGCAAGAACCTTGATAAAACAAGAGACGTTATTTATTTAGAAGATCCAATTCAGCCCTACTAACAGGAAATATTCCCTCTTTCTCAACCACTATATTTTATCTGGTTGTGCATTCATTCAGTCATTCAGTCATTCAGTCATTCATATTTCTCTGGCCAATTTATCTACTCTTTTAATATTCTTTTTGGTGTCGTATTTTGCTTTATATACTCTCTTTTTTCAACTTAAGGAAATGATAGGTGAAGTTTCTTCTCAACTTACCCTCTTTCTTAGGCTTTTGGGTTCTCCCTCCCAATCTTTTTTTTCCAAGAAGGGAGGCAGGAAGGAAGGAAAGTTTCCTGTTTGGCTATCAAAAAACATACTTGCTCAAATATTTACCCCTTAAAAAAAATGAGCAAGAACAAATATAAGGTGTAATTCACATCCTGAGGAATTCAGTGGGAAACTCATTTTGATTGAAATGATGTGGACTGCACCCGCTATTTTCTAGTCATGGAATATATGTTTTACTAAAAAGCAAGAGTTGGATGACAATATAGAATGCAGTATTGATGTTATACATATTGATTACAGTGTACATAGGGACATAGCATTGGACGGATATGCCTTGGAAGAACGTAGGCCAGCCAGTGCAGAAACATCCATACTCAAACATGTATTAACACGATTAGGCTGTTTGGGGCAGGGGATAGAGTTTGTGGATGTCCAAGTCATGTGTGCCTCTCATCCAGACGTGTGCCTCATGACACCAAAGTTGTCTGGAAAAATAGGAGCATACAAATACTTTAAACAGAAAACCCTTAAGGATATGAGAACTGCCTTGCTGTAACAGACCAAGTTGCGTCCAAACCAGACACCAGACAGGTGTTTCTGAGAAGTGTAAACATGATGTTCTTGGATGCTATTTGTGGTTCAGAGATATGCTGCTTCTGTTCATGGAGGTTCCAATGGCCAAGAACTGTCTATGTGTCTCCTCTCCATGAATTTGTCTGCTCCCTTTTGAAAGCCCTCTAAGTTAGTGGGCCATCATCACTTCTCACAGTAGTGAACTCCATAAGGTAATTATTACACCTCGTGTGTGTGTGTGTGACGAATACTTCCTTTTACCTGTCTTGAACCCACGAGGAATCCACTTCATTGGGTGACCCGGAGTTCCAGTATTATGAGAGGAGGAGGCCCATTTATCTCTATCCACACTCGAGACACCGTTCATAAACGTTATAAACCTGTAAATTATGAACGGGGTGAATTTTTCTCCCTCTCCTGCCACAAGCAACAAGGAAGTCAGGGAGAGGGGAGGGAGGAGGCAAAGGACGAGGGAAAGCCATATGTTAATTTTACTCGAATGGGTCCTTCTCTCTACCCCACATTTGGAAGCGAGCCACTCTCAGCTGCAGGTGCGCTCTTTTCCTTGAACCTCTAGAAAGTCTAGATATTTGTGGAGTAATAGAGGGACCACAAAAACACACACACACAAAACCCTCGCCTTCACTTCATCTCCAGATGGGGAAATAATAGTAATGATAGGCGTGCTATCTACCAGGAAGAAAATTGGGAGGCAGAGGAGAAAGCCAGTGTAATTATTAACTGTTTTGCATTTAGATCCAGCCACCTCTCCCCACCCCATCCTACTCCCTTGAATCTTAGTACCGATCACTCATTTCGTTTGATCCAGGCGGTCATTTCTGTTTGAGGTGCAGTGTCTTCGGGTGAAACGCTGCCAGTATTCTGATGAGGGCTTAGAGTGGGCCACATTTATTTACCCTGGATCCTCCTGCCAAACTCTCCTAGTTAGCTCTCCTCCTACCACCCTCCAGAGGGAAAGGCCTTTACATCTTGCTTATAAATGTCCAGAGGCATTTGGCTGGTGGTCAGCCGCTGCTTGGGGGGAGGAATCCCAGAATGCTGGGCTCAGGTGGACTTCTTTCTACTCCAGCAATACCCCTTCTTCTGTCCACCCTCCTAGGCGACCCACTGATGTCGAGGTATCTTGGATCTTCGCAGGCCGATCCTGCGAAATGGGATTTATTGCTCAGAGTGGGAGTCTCGCTGTTCCATCCCTAGGAGGGGCCAAGCCTCAAGGCAGGTTTTCCTGTCGACTAGATCAGGCTGACTGTCCCTGAAGGTCCATTAGGGAGGGCCCTAGTCTTATTTGTTTCAAAGGACACAACACGGATTGGCATGGCTGGAAGACCCACAGCAATCAACCTTTGAGACAAGCCCAGCCAGTGAGTGCTGTAAATAAGGAAGACGTGAGGGGGGAGCTGACTCGGATTTTAGATGCAAGGCTTCGTGACATGTCACAGTCAGACAAATATAAAAAGAAGGGGTTTTCCCTCTGCACTGGCAAGGAATCCCTTCATACCAAGTTTCCAAAATATAAGCAAGGTAAATCTCCTCCTTCCTCCCTTCTTTCTTTCATTCTGTCTTTCTTACCGATAGCCTGCAATATTTCTTACCTGCCTTCCATATTCCCACTGACACCCCCCATAAAGCTCCCCCCATCTCCAGTGGTTCTTACCCCATGCCCCTTTGCTAATGCCCTTGTCTTCTTAACCATCCATTCCATACCAAAAAGGGTCATGCTTGCAACAAAGTAGACAGCCCTAAATACTATTTTCTCTTTCTCTTTCCTGCCCCCACCCTTTCCCACATAACAATAACACAGCATTGAAGGTTCTATAATGCAGTAAAATGCTTAGGCATTCAAGTGTATAAACGCCAAAAAAAAATGCAGCAGTTAGATGTGCGTACCTAGACCTCTAAGGATAGGATACAGCTGAAAGACTGAGAATACTGCAGCCATATATATATATAATACACACACACATGCATATATATATATATATATATATATATATGAGGAATCTCTCTCCTTCTCTTTCTCCTCTCTCTCTCTCTCTCTCTCTCTCTCTCTGTGGGTGTATACACCTGCTGTATGCGTGTGTGGGTATATATCCTTATGCCAGTAACTAGAAGAAAACACAGAGGATCATGCTTTCCCGTGCCTGAAGGTACTGTTTTGCTTCATTGCATACATGTCCTCTAAGCATGAACAAGAATTACCCCTTGTGTATATGTAGTTCTGTCTCTCTGTCCGCCCAGCCAGCCATCCTGAGTCCGTAAACCCAGACTCCCCGGTCAACCTTTCATCCACTCAGCCAAAGCCACCCAAGGCTGGTATCTGTAGGGGCGCATCGCAGCCTACAGTAAAGAGTCGAGTTTGCTTGGCCTACTAAGGGCTAGATGTTTCGGGAAGCTTGGCTTCCTCCTCAAATCCTCCCAAACGGGTTTACTCGGAGCACTTCTCCAATCAATATTTAAAGAAGCTCCGCTAAAATGTTTACTCGCGGGGGTAGCTTTGCTCTGAGCGAGGTCACGACCCCGAATTTAGACAGCAGAACAAAGGGAGGGCTGGCGGGGGAACGTGAAGTCTTGTTGTGGGGGAGCGACATCATCTCGCAGCAATTGTTTGGAGCAGCAGGTTAATTTACTTGTTTGGCAAGAGCTCTAAAGTGTGGAGGCAGAACTTTAAGCAGGGTCTGTCGTGATGGAGGCATGCTTGTAAATCCCACCCCTCCCACTAATATTATGCGGTGTTTGTGTGTAGAACGACGGACAGACAGACAGACCGACCTAGGCTAATCAACAGCCCTATCTGCAATCCAATTAACTGGCGAAAACTCTTACATGTTAATGTCATACTTATAACAGAGTCCATGGACACTGATCATGAATCTTTTAGATAAAAGCCAGTTTCACCGAAGTCATTAGGACTTACCGCTAACAATCCTTAGGGTCGGAGTACTGGTTCCATTGAAATATATCAGTGGGATCTCCTTTTGAATAAACCAGAGTATACGCTTTTTGAGCAAACCTGCCCCTCGAAGTTGATTCCACTGCTATCAAGGAAGCTTACCTGGAAGTAAAATGTGGGGATTTCAACACTTTCCATCTAAGATGCAAAGGACTGTAGGGGGTGCGGATCTGTCATTCTCTGTACACCTGATGCAGCATAATTTCCCCCTTATCTGATTGGGATCCACTCCCTTGGAAGTGGATGGAGGATTTCATTTGCCATTCCCATATAATTTACAGGGGACTTGACTTAGTAGCCAGATTTGGGGTGCATTCTACATTCAGCCCACTGATTTGAATAGTTATTGATTGCAACCTAAGACTCCGGTCTCAAATGGAACTAATACTGCAATTCTATGTGCACTTACTTGGGAGTAAGCACTACTGTACTCAGGAGATTTTACATCCGAAGATACATGCATAGGATCCGGCTGTCTGACATTTTTTTTCTCTGGAGCTTTACTTCCAAAGAAATGCGGCAGGGTATCCATAATTATTTGTCTTTAAGTAAGGAGAAATCTAGCATTATTTCCACGGCTGTGCGTGGTGTCTCCCCAAGTATCTTCTTAGGCTGTTCTTACAGCCAATGGTCTTTTCTTAAAGTTACATTTGGCTCAGTTGATTTAGTGTCTTCTTTGAAGGCTGCAGTTGTAAACACACTTACCTAAGAGGGACCAAGTCCTATTGAACTCAGTGGGGATTTACTTCTGGATAAACAACCATAGAATCTGGCTGCATAGGGGCAAATGTAAGTCATTCTATGTACCTTCTATAGCACACCAAATTTGTAATGGGAAATTATTTATGTTTCACCTCTACAAAAAAGAAAGAAAAGCATCTGTCAGTGTTCCATGTGGATGGTCGTCTCCAATTTGTATCCCAAATTTCAGATACTGTGTTTTTCAGGTGACCCCCCCCCTCCCCAGTAATCGCGGAAATACAAAGGCACCGTCTGTGTGTGCATGCGTGTTTTAAGGCACCATTTGGCTTTATTATATTTTCTAAAGATTTGCGTTTGGAAGTCTGCCTCATGTGAAATCTGCCAAAGGAACAGGTCTAAAGCTGCCTTCAAAGTTATAAGACTTTTCCTTGGTGCCTTTGAAGTGCCAAGTCACAGCCCTTTTCTGCACCAGGCCCTGTAAACTACTTTATATCTTTCTCTCCTCTGTCTCTTGAAAGCGATATTGGCATCTGAAGTCGACTGGATTAGCCCCTGGGTGGGTCCGCGTAGAGTACGGGCTAGTTTTGGGAGAATGGATGGAAATGTGCTAAGCGGTTCAGGTCCTGGGGGTTGAAAAAGAGGCTTCGCTTGTACACGTTTAGTGACTGGCAGTATGTTTATATGCAGAAGAAGAGCTGATAAGGTGGGATGAAAGAGAGGCGTAGAAAGAAGAAGCAGAACAAACTAGCCAGGCTGAGATTCCAAGCCAAACTTATCAGGAAGAAAGTGGCTCTGAAAACAGAGAGGCAAACACACCCCTATGGCTCCTATGCAATCCATTACAGACTTTCCTGGGAGTAAGACCCATTGAACACAACCGTCCTTATTTCTGAGTAGACACGCTCCATGGGGCAGAACTTCCAAGGAAAGGGGCACGATCCCACCAAAGGTCCATACTTTGCGTGTGTAATCGATCGGAAATGACGCCCACAGAGTACAGTCAGGCGCATCTTCCACTCAGCCCGCCAAATAATTGTTCATTGCAGCCTAATCCTATACGATCTCCTTAGAAATACTCCCAGAGAAGTAGATGTAGGATTCCAGCCGTTCTCACTTTTAAGCCCCTTTGATTTCAATGGGAGAATTAAGCACATGCATTACTTTCTCGTGTTGGAACCCCCCCCCCCACACACACACACACACACACTTTATGGGACTTTATCGTTGGCCGGATTGTGTCCTTGATATTTAGGATCGGGTTGTCAGATTTATTTATTTATTTATTTATTTATTTATTTATTTATTTATTTTGGATTTTGTACCAAGAAATAAAAAGCTGGAAAGGTTATTCGCAAACCGATATAAAATCCTATTTATGGACCTCGACCTAACACACAAATAGATTAAGCTTGGAATACTGGAAGGTAAGTATTGCTTGAAGTAATAAAAGGGTTTAGTTCACAATTGTATCCACGCCTACTCAGAAGTAAGCTTCACTGAGTTCAATGGGACTTACTGCCAAGTAAGGGTGTATAGGATTGCAGCCGTAAATCCGCAGTCTTGAGGTTTAACTGGATTGTGGATCTCGCTGTTTGTAGCATATTTGTTTGAAGGGTACACAGGCACCCCGACACCCCACCTTCGGGGCTGAAGGAAACATGAAATCCCATGCCCGCCCCTCCCCATTGTAAATATTAACGTGGATCTTTATAAAGCAATGTTATACCGAATGGCAAGATGAGCCCCCACGGATGAGTCTGTATGGGATCGGATCGAAGGGCACTGGGAAGAAAGGGAGTCCTTCTCCCTAAACCCTTCGCAAGCCTCTTGTCAAGCAGGAGCGCCTTGTTGGTTTCTTCCACCGCGTAAGACATTCCCCAACCACACCCGAAGAAATACTGCCGTCCTGGGAAGAATGTTTATTCTCCCAGGGCAAAAAAAGCGCAGAGGCGCGTTCTGAAACATAAGCAGTTTTCTTTCTATCTGGAAACCATCTTGCTGGGCACGAGACAACTTCTTCCTAAAATGGGTAGAAAAATATCTATTTATCTCTCTATCTTGGGATCAGCATCAGGAAAGCTCTCGGGAAGATAAATCACAAGAGGTTTGTGTATTTGGGGGGTCTGTGTGTGTATGTGTGCGCGTGTATGTTTACCTGTCTGTATCCATGGGTGCATTATCTCTCCTCAGCCTGGATAATAGATGTTAACCTGTCCTATTCACTACAGAGCGAATAGAATTATAGACATTTTTACGCTGCAATGCTCCAAACATGCTTACTTGGAATTAAGCCCCATTTCCCCACCCCCAGTAGATTTTTACGGCGTAGAATTTACTTCCAAGTAACCCCAGCACTGCAGCCTGGCGCCCTGGCCTTCAACGCAGCTCCACGGGAAAGCGCTGCCTGGTTTTCTAAGTGAGAAGCGCTTCCTCCAAGTACGTTTGGGACTTTGAACTGGGATGTTGTTGGTCCGGTCCTGCTCCTCCTGGAGTCAACAGCAAACCTCATCTTGATTTTACTGACGTAGGTTTACCAGCCACTGATTCCAGGAGACTGAAAGTCCAGATCCATTTTGTGGCATTTTCCTTACACGAAAACCAATGAGAAGCAACGGTGTCCGGGACAGGAGTGTAAAGAAGCAAGTTGTTTGGACATTTCGCTTATCTTGGTGGTGGATCGGGTCGAGCCTTTGGGGGACTTATATCAGACTGTATGTGTTGGGCGCCCGGATGGGACTCGATCCGTCCAAAGTTAGAACAACAAAGAGTCTTGTGGCACCTTAAATGCTAACAATTGTATTATGGCATAAGCTTTCATGGATTAGAGTCCACTATATCAGACGCATGAAGTGTTATTGTCTGGGCGGGAAGAATTGTCAGCAGTGTGCTTAGAGGGACATGCAATGCAAGCAGTACTCTTACCCCACAACAGCCATGTGTACATTTAGGACAATGCTTCAGACATCCGATGAAGTGGACTTTAGAAAGTTTGTGCCATAATAAATTGTAATCTTTAAGATGCCACAAGGATCTTTCTTGCTTTTGCTCCAACAGACTAGCTCGGCTACCCACCCACCCCTAGAAATTAATCCAAAATTAAGCACTTTTAAGTCCCCTTTATGTCAATGGGAAAGTGGAGCTCATACTTGATCTTTCCCCCCCCCCCAGAGTGAAATCGATTGCAATTTTTTTTTAAAAAAAGTATTAATTCACACACGTGCACATCCAATTTTAAAATATTACTATCTTTTTAACACTAACTGCACACACACATTTCTTTGGGGAAAGGATGAAACTGCTGTGTGCAGTTTCTTTTCCATGACAGTTGCTGTCTCCACAAAACTAGAATCTTTAGATTCACCCCACTGAAACTTATCTGCTTCATTCCAAGAATCTCGATTTAAATATATCAGTTTATATACCACTATATATACCTTTAGGAATATTGTGCATCTGTGTGGGTAGGTGTATCTCTCAGTGTGACTATATAGGTGTCCATACTCCAAAGAGCATAAGTATGCTTGTAAATCATGTGTGTGTGATTGTGTTTGAGTGTTTGGTGTGTGTGTGTGTGTGTGTGTAAGAGAGAGAGAGAGCTATATTAGTATATTTGTATATAGACGTGTAACTCCACTGAAGATTAGTTAGGTGTGTGTGTCTAGGTGTGTGTTTGGGAGTGCAATCCTGCTCCGTTAAAATGACTGGGGGGGGGGGGGGTTGCAACTTATTTATACAGGACTAGAGACTTATAGAGTAATGTTTTTGTATTTTTAGATTTGATAGAGCAAATATTCTCATTAGCCTGTGTGTGTGGCATGGGTGGGGGAGTACTTGTTTCTCGTGTATGTATGATTTGCATGGTGTCCTTCGGTTGTGGCTAGTTCAGGGCAGGGAACATTTGGCCCTCCAGACGTTGTTGGACTGTAATTCCCACCATTCCAGGCCATTGAACATCCTGTCTGGGACTGATAAGAGTTGGAGTCTAACAACTTCTTGATGGTCACAGGTTCCATAAAGAAGTAACCCTGATTCTAAATGTACTTACTTGGAAGGAAGGCCTTGTAGGTACATCAGCTGGTTTCTCTGCACTTGATTAATGTACACTTTTGATGGCCTGCAGGTGAATGTATAAACTGACTCCATTGCATTTGAGATAACCTGAGGAGAAAGGAAGAAATTTCTGCCTGTGGTTTTATATCTCTGATGTCCTATTCACACGTGCCAGGATTTGGCAATCTTTGAGTGATGAGATATGTGAAAAAAGCCCAAGGTCCTATTCACAGGGTGTGCATCATCTCTATGCTCTTTACACGTGTTTTCCTTTCTGCGCAGAAGCTATCTGTGGGCATGCAAGGTGCAAGTCATATCTCATTAAAGTCCAGGGTAAACTCCCATCTGTGTGAATGGCCCCCGGTGCTAAAAATAGATCGAGGAAGTCAGCTCTATTGGAATCAATGGGACTTCCTTCTAAGCATGCCAAGAATGAAGTGTTCGCTTGAAAGTACCTCTGTGACGTTTTCAAATAAGCGGGACTGGGTGCCTTTGTGTGCAACGGGAAATTAACTCATTCCCTTTCATGGGGTGGGAGGGGTTCAATTGCGCCCTGAAGTGGTGAAGCCTTTTACTCGCAAGACAGTGTATGGACTTGAATAGGAATAGAGGCACCTGGGCGAAAACGTAGGGGCCTGTAAGAATGTACATGTTTGGGAAGAAATTCCGGGAGGTCTGGTTTCACCCATATGGAGTGCAAAAGGAATTTCTCGCAAGACTCCCCGGGAACATCTGGCAGCCTCAGACTTTAATAAATAATAAGAGTAATACAATACAATTTTTTTTTAAAAAAAAAAAATAACTGTTTATAACTCTAGCTGCAAAGCTGTCCCCAACTGGGTATCCTCCATATGCTTTGGACTACAGGTCCCATCATCCCAGGTCAGCATGACCAATGGTCAGGAATTATGGGAGTTGTAGTCCCTGGAGGGCGCCAGGAAGTCGCTGTCCTTCCACGATGCTGTTTAGCAAATACACAGCTTCAGGGCCTGCGATCTTAGGGCCTGGGTGCATATTTTACTTTCTTACTGTGTGATTGTTAAGTGTGTGTGTGTGTGTGTGTGCGCGCGCGCGCGTGTGTTATAAGCATTGGGATTATATGCACAGCCGCGTCTTCTTCGTTCTTCTAAACCAGCTAGTCAGGGGGAAGGAGATCTCGGCCCACAATCTCACTTGATAGCTTTAGGACCTCACTTCACACAACACAAAGTGAGTGTTATCAGATATCAGATTGACTGGGGGGAAAGGGAGCCTGTTTGGAAGCAACGAGGGCATTCCTGAAATGCTCTCTCTTCATTCCTAAAATCCCATTAGTCTCTATGGGACAAGCAGCCGCGCCTGACGTTTGTTACGGAACAGCTTGTCCGTGTTCCGCCCTGGATCCTTCAAAAGCCATTCATCCTCCTTCCCTTCTCCGGCCCTTTTGTCCGGAGGAGCTCCGCATACTTCGAGCGAGGCTGTAGCGCGCAGAACGGGGGTGGGAAGAGGAGAGAGCTGCTACTAACCTGAGGACACCTTTGCAGCTGGCTCTGCCCTGCCCTGCCCTGCCCTGCCCTGCCCCTGGGTGTGGTAGTAAGTCCCTCCCCATGCCAAACGGGGAGAACACCCCGGCTCTTCTCCCTTCGGAGGATTTCTCCCTTAATGTTGCTTCTTCTTTGGCCTCTTTTGGGCTTTGAGGCCTTCCCTTCCGGCTAATTCTTTGCTGCCGATACCGGAGCCCGGAGGGATTCTCTTTAACGACCTCCTGCCAGAGTGTCCTTTAAAACAAACAAACACACACAAAAATACGAGCCCTTCGTGAGCAAATTCCGAACTGAGTTTTCCAAGGAGGGGGGTTGCACTCTGGGTGAAAGGCGATCCCCTGCAGGCCTTTGCGAGCGCTGTTCTTTCCTACCCGATTACCTCTTTGGCCAACAACGATGAGCGGTAAAAAGCCAAGAGAAACAACTAGTGCCCCTTTCAATTTAAAAGCCACATCCGAGGAAATTCTGTCCCAACCCCGAAAACTCATACTTTGTGTTCAATCCGGATTATTCCACCTATACCTCTGATGATGTCACATGCTGAAGACTTAAAAAAAAGAAAAAGAAAAAAGGATCGCCTTTGGATACGATATTATTCCATCAAGCGATCATTGTAAATAGTCCGTATTTAGGCCAAATATTCTTCAAATTTACTCTAAAGTAAACCCCACTGATTTCAAAAGGAGGTAGGTTGTAGTCCTGCACACATGTTGTCGCGAGTGAGCCCTAGTGAACATGGTAGGGCTGACTTCTATTGTGATGCTAGTGTTTGGAATCTCAGCCTTAGATCAGAGGATCGGTGAGCTTGCTGGGTGGGGGGAAATCAATCGGCACATGTATATTTAAATAATATTTGTGTGTTTGTTCGCGTTGTGACTAGATTTAGGAGGTGTAAATAATTGATTTTAGGAAATGGTATTTTAAAAAATGATATGGGAGCAATCCCAAGTTTAGCAGGGCAATATTTATGCCCCAGTGATATCAATGGAACTTATGCACCATCTTTAGTACCTGGGGTGGGAAATGCCATTAAAACCAACAGCACATAATTCCAAGCAATGCCTTCAGGATCGTTGTGTCCACGGCATAAATTATGTGCTCAGGTATCACTGAGTTTAATAGGATTTAGGCTTGCTAATAGTGCTTCAAATAGCACTCCTCTGGTTGTGCCTAAGATATGAAATAAGGGAACAATCCAGGCAAAACATATAGAAGCCCTTTTAAAAACAACACACAACCGTTCTCTTCAGTGGAAGAGATTTAAATATGTGCTTAACTGTCCCATTAAAATTAGTTGGGAATTGCTTGGGATGGATGGCGTCTTAGGTCTGTAGCATGAGCATACACAGAGTTCACTTTAACTAATAGCAATGAGCCTTGCTTCCAAGCAAGCAGGCAAACAATGTTTTCTGCCCATTGACATTAAGTTCAGCACTTAATGCCCGTTGGAAGAGCTGGCACATCTATATAATATTTTTTTAAAATGGCTTGAAAGCAATTTAATTATCAAAGCTTCCCCCAAAGAGAACTTGGAAACTGCAGTTTTGTGGGCACTATGAATTCTTTGTCCTTAGAGATCTTTAGCCTATCCAAAGAACATCAGTTCCAAGATCCCTTAAGTTTGAGTTATAGCCTTTAGACAGGGTTGAAAGCGGTTCTGCAGTGTAAATAAATATACATGAACTTATTCACATTAATCCACTGTTCGATTGCTCGTAGGAGCTCATCCAGTCATGTTTTGTGGGGGGGGGGGGGTGCCAGTGTGCCAGACAACACACATGTTGCCACACACATGTGTATGTGACACACACACCTGCCAGACAACCATTTTATTACAATATCCCACCCCTGCCCCTGGGTAGGTAACCTTTGAGGCTAACCATAGCTTCAAGACACAGGCTGCAATCCTATACAAATTTACCTGGGAATAAGTCCCATTACACTCAGGGGGCTTACTTCTGAGTAGACATGTATGGCAGTGTTACATTGGACTGATAGAAAGAAAGAGATGAGTGATCCAGTTCATAACTTACATGGGCAAGGAGGGATTAGGGAATCGGGTTCCCCTGCCTGAGTTCTTGGTCACTGTGTTTAACTCATGGACAATGCTAAGCCACCCATGACCTGATTCTGTGAGATTTCCTTTAGTCCTTATTCCTCCACGAAAGAATCTGGCTGCTTCCTGAATTGCACAAATCTGTCGGGCTGAGAGACTCCACATCGATTTCTATGGAGGGTCACGCCAAGGGCAAGTGACATCCAACTGGGATTTGGGACTAGTCTTGTGACAATGGTGTGAGGCATCTGAAAGAGGGACGCTTGTTTCACGACCATGTGTTCCCCATTCTGGATCAGCAGCAGCAGCTGTGTGAACACAAACTGCTGGAAAGCCTTGTGTGTGCATGTGCCTGGTGGGGCTATCTGCAAGGTCAGCCTGAGGTATTTGGGCTAGGCTAGATCATCCACACATCCTGCTGCAGTCAACAACTAGAATGTTGGGGTTGTAAACCTTTTCCAGTTTCCTGCTCCGGTAAGAAGCTCTCTGGAGATGCCTTTGGGCACCTCTTTATTTTGAACATTTGTTTAATTAATAAATTAAAACTGCCACAGCCATTTTAAAATAAATATCCACATATGAACCTAGTCTGGTAGGTTAGGCTGACGGGTCCAAGGTCGCCCAATATGCTTTCAAAAATTAAGAGTCTTTCTAAACTTGATGGGTGAATGGGGATTTGAATGGGGATTTGAATCTAGTGCTGGATACTAGAAAAAAGGGGGGAGATGGGGGAAGAGATGGGGACCATATTGATTTCTGGTATCCGATTTTGATTTCACTATAAAATGTAGTCTTGGCTAAAAATGACTTCTGAGGTCAACTTTTTGCCTTTCTCCCACATATAGCAAAACAATAACCTCTCTTATATTTACAGATCTCCGGTTTGAGCAATTAATTTGGGTTGTTCTCTCCCCCACTTTCTCTTAGATCCATAAATCTGTAAGCCTCTCACTTTTTCAGGTGCCAAAAATAAAGAGAACATTGTTTACCAAAGCACCTACAAGCTTAAACAACTACACAAAGACGATCTATAAACTGTTCCGATGGGGAGAGAGAAGGTGGGGGTGGGGAGAGAGAAGCAGAGCTTTTGAAGTCCAATGGACCCTAGGTAATAAATTAATGGCTAGCCTTCGGAAATTAAAGTTTCCTCTCCTGGCCTTTTAATTTATAAGGAGGCATCTGACACCAAGAATGGTCCTGACGATAAGCGACTTGAAACTGCAGACATCAAGAAATGGGGTGTTTTGATAGGAACTCAGCCGCCAGAGAGTATTTGTATAAATAAACTAATAGAAAATGGAAATATTATGGATCTGAGAACTGATGTATTAGCTGTACTTATGGGAGGAAGCTCACTGCAGGCTCTATCACACAGGCCCTGTTCAGAAGACACCTTTAACCATGGCTTTAACCATGGTAAATAAGGCAAAAAGGCCACTCTTTCCTAGACACTTAACTGGGAGAAACTCCATTTGAAGGCATGTATCGAGATTGCACTGTAAGGGATGAATGGATGGATGGATGGATGGATGGATAGAGATTATTCTGGACATACTCAGAATGTAGACTGCACCCAAATTATCATGGCCATCTAGCTATGGTATTATTTTTTTCTGTTTTAATGTAGAGTTTAATTTGAGGTCGTACTTGAGGGATTAATTTGAGGGCTCCAGAAGCTGTACTGTGATCAAGTAACTATTCTTGGGCAGAAGCCCAAGAATGAGCAGGAGGGTCACCAAGCGCAGCAGGGCTGGCTCGCTACATTTTGAAGTAGGTGAAGTAATTACACATGACCATCTAAAGAGGTGGGCATAAGACTATTAGGTCCAGAGTCTGAAATTACATAACTGTAGCACTGCCGAAAAGGCACTTTTTGTGTCAGGGCTCAGTCCTGGAACACATGAAGGACAAACAATAAAGATGGATGGTGTCTGAGCATGTGCAGAGTATATGTTCTTCATTGCTGGGTAATTTACGCCTTCTCCTCACAACTATGGATAGGATGATGGGCTTTCAGGTGAGAAAATATAGCTTCCAGTGAAGACTCTGAGCCCCAGCATGTAATCTGTTTAGAAAAGGAGTCATTGCCTAAACATCTAAGGAACCCCCACGGTTCCGATCTTTTGAGATCCTGCTATAGCTACTTACCCCCCAGAAGTAACTCTATACCCAAAGGCCTTTTAAAAAAAATTTAAAACAAAAAATGGGGGTGGGGAGGAAAAAGCTGGCAGACTAATTTCACCTGAGGGCTTGAGTTCCAGACTGATGAATTCTTGTCTGGAGAGGCCACGTTTCATCAGAACTTTCCAGCCTATATATGCAAGAGAGGGAGGAAGGAAGGAAGAGGCACCCCACCCTGCCCTAGCCTCTCCAAACTGCATGTTGTACCTCAGTGGAGCTTTTTAATTTATTCTATTTGAAATGTTGTCATCAATGGAAGCAGGAAGGGTTTGTTCCTCTTTTACAGCCTCTTTTCCAGGGGTGTAATTTTGGGGTGGGAAATGGGTAGGAAATTCCCAGCCAGGGTCAACTACTCTTGGATATATCCAAGTTTCAATGGTTTTTAAGAAGTGTCATTTAAACATGTTTGCTGTATCTATCTGTCCATCCAAATGATGGTATGTCTTCATAATGAGGAAAATGCAAAGGCCACTTAACAAGAATGTTAAAAATCGCCTTTTCAGCCACTTTGTGAATGCTCATCATCAATTTCTTGTCCTGACTATGGGTCACAACAAAACTACCATAAATTTCCTTTGGATAAGTGGTCTTACACCCCTTGGCTTATTTCCCTTATGAAAAAACAAAACAAAACAGAATAAGTAAAAGCAACACGAGAGTCTTGTAGCACCTTAAAGGCCAACCTATTTATTATGGGATAACCTTTCATGGACTTGATTCCACTTCATTAGATGCAGCGGGCTCTTTTGTTGTTTTTGCTGCAACAGAACTAACCTGGCAATCTCTCCATATTGTGTGTGTGTGTGTGTTCGAGGCATAATAATCACACGTGGCTCGAATCATGGCCTAGAAAGGAAGTTGGCGTTGGCGGCACGGGAGGCAGGATGGGGTGTGTCTTTCTTAAATGGCGGTCCTGCTTGCTGTCCTTCTCTGTTGACTATTTCCTACTGAGATTTACCAAATAGGGGTTTGATTGCTAAGGCCTGCAGGTCTGTGGTAGGGCAAAGGTTGGGAGTGAAGGACACCTTGGAGCAAGGCCAGGAGAAGATGACACTGTCTGCAGTGTTGTAACTTCACTAGAGGCATTCTGGCAAAAGCATTTCTTCCTTAGCTCAAGTTTCAGCGAGATTTCATGCTCTCTCTCTCTCGCTCTCTCTCGCTCTCTGCACTGGGCCTTCTCTAGCAAAAGCTCTGGTCAATCAACTGTTACTCTTCATGGTGAGAGATGTTGCAGCCATCCTCCCACCCCCAAGTCTGTGGCTTTGTATGTTTGAATACATTAAGTGAGGGCACTACGAGGTCAGTGCCAGTGGAGTAGCCTCCCCACCCCCACCCCACACACACTCCTTCCCCACCTTTTACTACATTGCTCCCCTAAGCAATTCAATTTTCACCAGTGGGAGAGCTCAAACCCTTCATTATAGTGTGACCCTGCAGCTAGGCTGGCTATTATCTCTCCCCCCAACCCAAGTAGGAGACAAATGCAGAGAAAGGAGGCTTTACGGTCCAGCTTCTGGTTACAAAGTGTGTTCATAGGATTGGTTGAAAGGAAATGTGGGCACACGGGGCTTTGCCAAGGGCTGTCCAGGGAGGAACCAACTCAAAATAACCTGCTTTCAGGCCCAGAATGCAACCCTCAAACATGTCTAGTAATAAAAATGTAAATTCCTCTGATGATGTGCAGAGTGCTTCTCCTTCCCCCATGACGTATATTACCTTCCCACCCCTCCCTCTGGCTAAGGCTGCCTCTACAAGAGAGGTTTAAAGCTCTTTCAAGGCGCTTAAAAAAATTTACCTCTACAAGAACGGAGCGCAAATTGGGCGTAGAGGCGCGTTATCTCTCCGATTATGCGCATTTTCGAATGCGCATTAAACAGCGAGTTTTATTTTGCTCCGGCCGTTAAAGTGAATTTTGACTATGTGAACAAGCGCTTATGCGCATTAACTACTTGTAAAGCGCATTTTGGTTATCCGTTAATGCGCTTCGCCGCCTCTCGCCGCCTCTAGTGCAGAGGTATTAGGCGTAAATGCGCTTCAGCGATTATGCGCATAATCGCCTAACCAGGCGCAAAAGCGAATCCTTGTAGAGGGGACCTAAAACTACACAATGGAAATGTATGGTTTGTCTCATTTTAACATTCAACTTGGCTTCCCCACAGCTATTTTTGGAATTGGAATTGGTATGGTTGCTACCAATTATTTACTTTATTCATTTAAAATATTTCTATACTGCCTGCCATGTATAACATATCCAGGTCATGTAGAACAATAAAACTACAATATAAACATGCATCATAGCTAAAACAAAACATAAGTCTATAATATAACCAGCAGGACATAAAGACAAGCATCAGAAACAGGCAACACCAAGGCAAATGGGGGGGGGGGGGAGGATTCAGCATATGCCAAAATGGCAGCAGAGTTGCTGCATGTTTAATCTCTGGGGAGAGAGTATTTCAGAAAGTGGGCATTTTCATGGAAAAAGCCCTCTTCCTGGTTGTCACCAGATGGACAACTGCAAGACTTGGCACAACTACAAAGGCCTTCGAAGCTGATTGCAGTGGATGGGGCAGATCAATATTTGTTTGTTTGTTACATTTATAGTCAGCTTTTTTCCCCTCCAAGAAGCCCCAAGCAGTGTAAATTATTCTCCTTCTCTCTATTTTATCCTCACAACAACCCTGTGAGGTACGTTAGGTTGAGAGTCAGTGACTGGTCCAAAGTTACCCAGTGAGTTTCATGGCCCAGTGGGGACTAGAACCTGCATCTCCTGAGTCCCAGTCCACCTCTCTAATCACTATACCATACTGACTCCTGCAATCTCTTGTTAGCGATCCCAGGCCTATTTTTCAGAGTCACATCCCTGAGGAAGGATAAAAAATACTGTTTAGGTTAAATCTGCCCTATAGTTATGCATCTCTTCTCATGAGGAGGAGGTTTGCCTTGAGAAGGTTGGCAAGTCCAGACACCTGAGAGAGGCTGCTTGTACCTTGATGATTACAACCCCAAGTGATATCATAGAAAGTGAAATGTCACCTACTCTAGCATACCTAGCACTCTGCTGCCAGTGAAAGGTGATGTTTCTTGGGAAGTTGTCCCCTTTTATGAAACCCTTCAAGGTACAGGAGCCACGTCAAGATCTGGATATGGCAAGGCCAGTGGCGAGAAATGCAGTCTAGCTGTGTGCTTCTTTCAACTTCTGAGAATGTTTTCTTCAACACTGTATGTATGTTTACCACAGATGGAGTTTGATTTTCGTTTGTTGGAGGCAAGGTGGTTTGGCTAATATTGTTGTAAGAATATTGGATGATGGTAGCGGTGGATAAGGTTTCCAACTGCTCCTGCACCTTTAACAGCATAACACACAGAAAACCAGAAATTAAATAGGTACATGCTACATCTTACATTTTCTTCCCAGGAATAGCTTCATTTGATACATTTCTGTGTGTCGGGCTTCTGTTAAGACACAGACACAAACCTTTCCACCCCACCAGAATGAGGGGAAACCTGTTTAAAGGACCAGTTGACCAGGTTTATTCAGTGTTTACAGTGGGATCATTAAGAACGCAGTTGTTGTATCACAAAACAAAAGAGGCAGAGCTACATTTTGACAGTCTGTGCCAAGGAAGGGTATTGATTGAAATTAGATTTCACTCTCTCGTATCTTTGCTTCTCCAGCACAACAATATAGTACAGCTTTATTCAGTGTCAACAGATTCCCCTTCCTTCTCTCCAACTTCTAGTTTCATTTGACTCTGCCCTGCTTCACACCTACATCTACTATGTCACTTGATTTCTGTACACTTGCTTGTTGTCCCGAAACTGAATGTGTAAACTGACTCCATGGGGGGGACGGGGGGGACAGGGGGGGACACCCCACATTGCATTTGTTAAAGTTCTGGCCTTCACATAGTGGTGCCCAATTCAGACATGCAAATTATCACTTGATGTTGTAATTATCAACTCATGGAGATGCATATGTGAACAAGTCCTTAATCATTGCCTTTTCTACTCTCTGCCTCCTCCTCCTCCTCCTGCTGCTGCTGCACATCTGACATCCTGGTTACATGCCTCTTTGCTCCCATCTGTTCCAAGTCTCCTTCATCTCTGTTCTACTCATAGACTTCCATGGATGCATTGAGGATAATGCCCTTTCTTTTCCTGTCCTTTCCTTTCTTAAAGTTAATCTTCACAGGAGTTAGGAAAGCATACAGAATTGTTTGTTACTAATTTAGCAAAGAGAAAAAATCCCATGCCTTACATGTAAGAAATGGGATTATACATTACAGGCATTAAAGATGGGGAGTGCTATGATTCCCTACATGAACATACTTTGAGGTGAGGAGGTCTGTACAAGCATGAAAACAACAAAGGGAACTGTAGCACCTTAAAGGCTAGCACATTCATTGTGACAACAGCTTCACTTTGTCAGATGCAACAACAAAGCAACCCAGTTACCAAACTGGAATTTGTAGTACTGGAGTAAGAAATCTTGACAAGAGGGAAGAGGGTTAAAAGTGTGTGCATTTTAACAAATGTCACATAATTTATGGATATTCTATAGCTCCCTCAATGTTCCCACACTGCTTTGTACGTTTAATATAAGCTCTCAAGAGAAAGAATTGTTAGTAATGGAAATCTAGTTTGTGAAAATGATTGCATAAAGTCCTTTATGCCCCCAACAAGGGTTGCACATACCCTCCCTAAGTCTCTCTCTCTCTCTCTCTCTCTCGCTCTCGCTCTCGCTCTCGCTCTCTCATTACATTTATAGCTCACAATTTTTCCTCCTTGCAAAGAATCCAAGGCAGCTTACATGGTCCTCCTCTCCATTTTATCCTCCATTTTATCCTGTGAGGTAGGCTAGGCTGAGAGTCAGTGACTGGCCCGAAGTCACCCAGTGAGCTTCATGGCTGTGTGGGGACTAGACATAACACCACGTCTTTGCTAATGCCTTTAATACCCAACACTATAACTATGCCTTTAATACCCAAGTAGTAACAGATTAGTAAAATGCTTTGTATGTGGGGCTGCTCTTAAAGATAGTTCCATAACTGACAAGAATGAGTGACACACCATATATATAAAGATGGGCTATGGAATTGACTGTTGGATCTGAAAACTTCATATGGTTGTGCTTTTATTTCACTTGTTTTTGGTATGTGCTGTTGTATTGAATATGATGTGTAGTTTTATTCTTGATGATCTGGTTGCCATTTTGGGGTGTCATTTTGGGGTGCCATTTGGTGGCAATGAATGAGGTATATAAACATGATTAATAACCAAGCAGGTGAGACTTGGCAGGGAAACTTTTCCCCGGCTTGGATATCTGTAAATCTGACTTGAACTTGACAGCCTTTCCAAGGGGGATGCCTTCACATGGAGGATCTGATAGACCTTCAAACAGAGGATTGTAGGATGCATGGCCACCTTAGTTGGTTTACACGAGTACAAAAATGAGACCCACCTGACAGCATGTACAAAAAGGAGACTTCATGAGAACTGGCATTGTGCTTATTGATGCCAAGAGTAAGGGACTTACTATTAAACAATGTTATGACACAAGAACCCAACCAGATAAGGTACTTGCTGTAATCTTCTAGTCTGATAGATCCTTTGTGAAGAGAGAGCAAGTTTCCCCATCTTAATAGGGGAGCAATGGGTATATTCACATCCAAGCAGAATTTCCACACACATCCTATATTTCAGAGTTTGATCATTTAGTTATTTTCTAAATCATGTTAGTTCTCCATAATGTTTGCATAACTGGCTTCTTTGTGCCCCTGTGAGTCCAGGGCAGAGGCAAGGATGTAGCATATGGATTAGAGTCTGAGATGGAAGGAGAATGAGAGATCAGGACAAACAAATCTTTTACACATTTGCAATTTGTCCTAATCTCTTAATTGGTATTTTTGGGGGTGTGAAATTATCTTCTTTCACCTTAGATATGCCCTAGAGGAGGGGGATTATATTTATTTATTTATTTATTACATTTCTATATCATCCAATAGCCAAAGCTCTCTGGGTGGTTCACAACATTTACAACCATAATACAACAACCTGATAAACTAAAACTACAGTAAAAGTTTTTTTAAAAAAACGGCAGCAAGATAAAGACTAAAAATACAGTAACAGACTTAGAACGACAAAAACAGAAGCACTACAATGCCTGAGAGAATAAAATGGATTTCATCTGGCACCAAAACAACCATAACATAGACACTATATGAGCTTCTCTGGTGAGGGCATTCCAAAACCAGGGTGCCACTATTTAAAAGATCCTCTCTTCTGTAGCCACCCACCCTTCAGCAGGGGCACCTGGAGGAGGGTCTCTGAGGTCGATGTCCAGGCTGGTATATATGAGAGGAGGTGATCCTTCCAACCTTTGCCCAGTGCATACAAACACACATTCTTCCTCCCTTCTCTTCCTCACTGCAAGCACGTGAAAAGCCACACTCAGTCTCTTTCAGGACCCTCCAAAAACTTCTCTTTCTCTGGATCACTCCAAAAGCTTGTCTCACTCCCACATACCAACAGCCGTCCATTCAGACATGCAAGAACACAACACTCCTGAACCCTCGCAGTTTGCTCCCTCTTGGCTTCCCACTGTCCCCCCAAGCCTCCACCACACTGGCTTGCTGCTGGCTTCCACGGTCCCCCTGCAGGCTTCTCTGACCCCCTACAGGCTTACAGCTGCCCTCTTCCCTGCTCTAGCAAGCCCTCCACTATTCTTTTTATCCCCTTACCAGATAGCAGCGATAGGGTTCCTTTTTCTTTTCTGGGCACACCCTGCAGAAGCAAATGCCAGCCTGCAGCCACCTTCATTTCTTAAGAATGTGTCTGAGTCCCATGTGTAGCCCAGAGGCATTCCTGGGAAATGAAGATGGTGGCGGCTGGAGGCCAAATATCAAAATCAAATGTGTTCTTTATTTTTTTAAAAGGGAGCGGCAGGGTGTTACACAAGTATCAAAGAAGTTGTCTGGGGGGTACATTGACACCCATGGGCACCACATTGCCTACCCCCTTCCCCCGTCCTAGAGTATGGTTCAGGTTAGGGTCAACCACGCTCTTCAAATCCAGATGAATAGTAGCATCCAAAGAAGCCAGCACAGAGGTGACTGCGTTACTGCTGTTGTTCATTATACAGAGAGATTATCATCTGTATGTGTGGTGTTTTACAGAGTCAGCCAACAGGCAGAACTTTTTTCCCAAAGGATTTGCAATCAAAACTATGTAAAAGCTTGATGAAAAAAGTGAGCATAACTTAGATCAACAGTTTTTTAAAAATGATGTTTCAGCCCTAGAGCCTTTCCCACATAGGCTTGTTTCCCTATGAAGGCCCCTCTATGTCCATCATAGAACCATTGTACCTCGCAGAGGATTCTGGGGACATGGTCTAGAGTGCATTCCCAGCTCACACAGAGGCACCAACCAGGCTTGTCAGGCCTTGCCACTGCTCCACACAATATGATGGTGCACCCTATTAGATGCCCAGCCAGCATTTCCCGGGAACTGTGGTTTACGAGGGGAGATCAGTGTGGTGGAGGACTGGACAATACTGAACTGCTCATAATGGAACTTTGGATAAGCTTCTGAGGAACCTGGATTGACAACGTCTGGCCTAGACTCGGACTGGCATCAAGGATAGGCATAGTCAGGCACCTAGGGTGACCAGATTTTGGAAAGCAAAATCCCGGTCCAAAATGGCCACCCCACCAAAGCAGACCCCCCCCCCCAATATAAAATAAAAAAATTAAAAAGGCCACCCGCCATGCGGCCAACAAGCAGACACCCCCGCCACCCCCCCACCCGAAACAACCCCTCCCCACCAAGCCACCCACCCCCCAAAAAAACCAGCCTGGACCTACCGAGTCCTCCGCCGTCACTGCCGATCTCCTCCACTGCCACGTGACCCCCTGCATCCCCCTCACCCTTCTTGCCCTGCTCCTGGGCTCCCTGGAGGTGCCTGAGCAGCAGCAGCAGCAAGAAGAGGAGGAAGAACCTGTTTTAAAATGCCCGCGCTGCTCCCCATTTACCGGCCTGGGCAGGAAACAAGTGCTCAGCGTTAGGGAGCGTCAACAAATTCCTTGTCGGGTAGCCACCCAACAAGGAATTTGTTGACGCTCCCTAACGCTGAGCACTTGTTTCCTGCCCAGGCCGGTAAATGGGGAGCAGCGCGGGCATTTTAGGGCAGGAGGAGAGCTGATCCTTTCCCCGGTTTGTCCCTGTCGGCCCGGATCTGGTCACCGTCCATAGGTCTAGCAGGAGCCAATTCTAGCAAGAGCACCTTGGAGTTTCTCTTCCTCTTCACCATTGCAACCTGCTTGTTCACCTGCTTCTCACTTTGGCCCAAATAGTGGTAGTGAGGAGGAGCAGTAGATGCCACCACTGACTTGCTCCCTGGCTCTCTGTCAGTCAAGCAAGCAATTGGGAGCCATGATGAGAGGGTGAGGAGCAAGAGCAGCTGGTGACAATGGCAGCTCACTGAGCGAGGCCGGCCCATTGAGGGTGTCCTGCCAAGGGCCCTCCAAAACCTGGAGCCAGCACTGGCCTAAAGAAAAGGGAGAATGATCTCAGAAACAAGGGTGGTGGTGGGGAGAGAGTCAGCATCCATTGTTTTACCTGGTCTGCTAAGGATAGGAAAAAGAAACAACGTGGTTAAACAACAGAAGCAGCTATTTCATTGGGTAAATTGGCTAACTATGATTTTTGTGTGTTTTGGTTAAGTTGTTTCTGAGCTATCTCATGAAGGTGTGACAGCTTCCATTTTCAAGATGTTAGATAGATATCCTTCAGGTATGCCACACAACTGTCACTCATTGGACAATCTACCTTGCCCTATTTTACAAAGACTGTAGAATCTAGTGTGGTCAGTGGTGTAATGGAGCTGGGGCTTTCAGGGTTGAAGAGCCGGACATTTTCATTTGCAGGGATGTGATGTTTTCCAGTAGAGGCTCATGGCTCTGATGGCAGTGGGATGGTGAATCTGCTCTGGGTTTCAGCTCCTTTAGAGTTCTGACTGAAACCCTGAGAGGATTCACAGTCCCACTGACATCGGAGCCACCAGCCTTCACTGATGTTAGAGTATTGGATTTAGACCAGATACAGCCAGGTTCAATTCCCACTCAACCTCGAAGCTCACTAAGTGACCTTGGGCCAGTCACAAGCTCCCTGCAGCCTAGCTTACCACACAAGGGCTGCCTCTTCATGGTGCCTCTTCCAGCACTACGGTGGCAGCAGTCGGCGCACTGTGCATTGATGCTCCTGCTGCCAGTCTTCATGGCAGGAGTGCCACGGCGGCTTTTCATGTCGCCGCCACCACGCCCGTGCCTGCCCAGCATCAGCTGGAGGGGTGGCTGGTTATTTTAAAAAGTGGGTTTTTTTAAACAAGTTTTTTAGACAGCAGAGGCGGTGCAGCAAGCTTATGGCTCGCTACTCCACCCCTTCCCTTCCCTGCCCAGCCCAGCCCGCTACACTCTGAAAAAAGTTGGGTTAAATGCCTGACTTTTTTAGTGCGGAGCAAAGGGCTTTTGCCCCTAGATTGCTTCTAATTGGCGGCAGCATCATGTAACCCAACTGCTGCCATTTCGAAACCACTACGAGGCAAAGTGCCCATGAAGAGGTACCCAAGGTTGTGGAGATAAAGGGAGGAACCCTGAGCTCTGTGGAGGAAGGGCAAGAGAAATAGTAGCTAGATAGATATAGATAGATAGGATCCCTTCAAGCAATTTAGTTCCACCTGATTCTGATCATTTGGTGACAACCAACACATTGCTCATTAGTGGATGGAAACTGGTGCTGGTCTAGGTGCTTGTAGAAAGACAGCTCCTAGCTTTACCAATCAAAAGGCAATTGCAGAGCAAATGAGCTCCTGTGTTCAGTCCCAGCCATTTCAAGGTAAAGAAACAGTGGAAGCCAGAAAGAAAAAGTCCTCAGATCAGGCACATTTGTTGCTAATTGATCAGGAATGGTCGGAGTAGGTATAACTTTGTCATATTGGGCTTGCATCTTCAGCCAGACATGGGGTGGGATGGATCAATGGAATGGTAGGGGACTTTTTCAAAATCACATGAGTTATACCACATGCTGCAGTGTAGGATTTTGTAACTGCTTAAACCTCAAGATAGGTGCCTTTGATATGATCACTTTGGACAAAATGCAGCTATGTGCACTGCCAATGACTGCTAGGTGTTGTGTGTAGACGCATGTGTGTATCTACTTCACACAGTAGCTTGCTTAAGGAATTGACTGCCACAAAATATGGCAGTAGTCACATTAGATGACTTTTTAAAAAGGATTAGACAGATTCTTACAGATGAGGTGTCCATTTCCAGTGCTTGATTGCTAAGTGGAAGCTCAGGGAACACAAGCCTTCAGTAGATCTCTCAATATCAGCTGGGGATAAACAATAAGGAATCGCCTATGGCAGCTTTCTCCAACCTGATGTTTCAGCCCTCCAGTTGTTTTGGACTACAACTTTCAGGATTCCTGACCATTGGCCTTCCTAGCTGGGGCTGATGGGAGTTGAAATATAAATTTCTGGAGGGCACCATGTTGAGGGAAGTCTGACTTATGGCTGTCATCCTCACACCCTAACTTGTGAACTTCCAGAGGTCCAGAGACATGTAATGGTCTCTGCTGAAAAAAGAATGCTGAACCTGATGGATCTTGACTTGATCCAGCAAGCTTTTTAATGTTCTTGTATGTATAAAGCATGCTATTTTAGGTGATGAATCTATTAGTATTAGTCTGCAGTGAATTTGTATGATATGTACTTTGTGTGGGTGAGTTTCTGTGTACTTTTGAGATGCATGACACAGGGAAGTTGTACGGCAAACTGATAAATAATATCATGCAACTTCAAACCTTTATTGTGAAAAGTATCATCTATCTAATAATTCTAAATCTGGAAGATGTTACATATCCAAAGCATCCACCACTTACTAGTATGTATTGCTACAACGATAAATACATGAGAGCTGGGGGCTGAAATCCTATATATACTTAGCTGGAACTTAGGCCATGTCTACACAATGGATTTTTCCCAGGGTCTTCCCTGGGTCATCCCTATTCGTCCAAATGGGGATCACAGGAGCAGGCAGGGATGAGCCCTCCATTTTCCTGGGTTAACTGGTTCCCCATTTATCCCAATTTTCCCTGCAGTTGTGGAACCATCCTGAGGACCGTGGGTGGTGTGGATGCCTATCCCCCTCCCCGCGAGTAGCAGGGGTCAGCAAAGAGGGAAGGAGCTGATCCGGGGGGAGTCCAGAGACATCCAGGGGGGAGTGGGGTCGGGGCTTCTTCTTTTTTTTAACTTACTTTATGGTGGAGTGCAATTGCTCTCCCGGCTCCTGTTGCTTTAAAAACAAATGATGCCTGCAGCATCCCTGTTTGTTTCCAGGACGCCGCACTGGTGTTTGTATGCTGGGGGATGATCCCGGAAGCAGGTAAGTCTGGGATCGTCCCCCTTCCCTCTACACCCTTAGAAAGGGCCCAAAAGTCTCATTGAACTCAGTGGAACTTACTTCTGAATAGAAATGTAGAGGATTGCATGGTATGTTTATGAATCAGGAAGTCCCTGATGAACATCTCACTCCCTAAGAGGCCTTCTAGACAAGCTGTTACCTCTCCACTTCAGCCCCCACCCCTTCTTATAGGGGCTGGACATTGGGGCAGTTCAGGAACCAACTCTTTTGAAGGAGCAGGGGGGTCTTCAAATGCAACAGGGCTGGCTTACTACATTTTTATATAAGTCAAGTAATACACATGACTTTTATATGGGTTGATAACCTCCCTGGGTTCTTTGTGAGGAAGAGTGGGATATAATGAATTAATTTTTTTTAAAACCATCTAAATTGCTGGTGTTGGGGCTCTCTAAGCACAGCACCTAAAATGAGCGAACTGCACTACTGTTTGTATTATGGGGTTAATATTAGCAACCTGCCTTACAGTGTTGCAGTAGGGATTGCTGAGATTATTTATGTAAAGACCTTTGGACACTCTAAAGCACGACATAAATGCTGAGCATTATTATGTGCAGTTCACTGATATATAGCTGGAAAAGGGAGTGGGGGTGGTATCCATTTTCTTCTCTGCAGTTGATTAAAATAACCCAAACAATGATGATGACATATATGAACCTAGAACACACTTCCAAAGCACTAAAGACTATGATCCTTCTTTGTAATTTTCTTTTTGTTTTTGGCTGAAGCTCAGAATTTGCATCTGGGTATCATCTCCCAACAGATGTGAACATTTTCTATTTAGAAACCGTTTTGAGGCTACTGCTTTGAGAGAGGGAGAGAAAAGAGCTCTGTTACATTGTGAGGGTTTAATATGCTGTAAGAATAGTTCATGAAAACAGAGATCTGAAGGTCGGAGTGGACTTCGAAATCATTTTGCCTGTTCTCTAAGATAGGAAAAGCTCTTCAGTGGCCTAGTTATTATTGCTCACAGACCAAGGCCATTAATTAGTGGGGAAGGACTGCTAGTGAGGATGTGCTGGGGAAGACCTCTGCCTGAAACCTGAGAGAGCTTCTGTCCATCGCTTTCTAGAATGCTGAGCTGGATGAGTGGATGGCCTGAACTGGCGTAGGTAGAACTCTTATGTTCCTAAATTGGGTCAAAGCTCCTGTTATGCAATGGATAGCTTGTCTTGATTTTGTCTTGAATGACAGGGGAGGGGGAAATTTATCCTTTTTCTGAGTACTGTGAACCGTGACTGAATTATTTGGTTGTTGCATATTCATGCTTTCTTTCTGATTTGGTTATGCTCTGTTTTTGCCTCCAGACATTGTTTCTTTTGCACGTTTTCTGTTAGATTTTCAAAATGATGGTTATATTTGAAATGATCATGCTACCTGATTATTGCTTAGTTGTGAGGGGGTTCATATCACTTATTATCTTATCACACAATGGGTTGCATCCTGACTTAGTCATACATAAAGTAGAGCCATATAAATATATGGGATTTAAATTAGACAAGACAAACTTAAGTCCCACTGAGTTCGCTCTAAGTATGACTAAGTCTGGATCTAACTGATAGATTTGATTTTGACTTATCTGGCTGTGCCTTCTACAGTAGCATTGATTGATTGATTGATTGATTAATTAATTGGTTGTATTGCATTTGTTTGTTACCCTTCCTTCAAGGAGCTCAGTGCAGCATTCACAAGGTTAGTTCCATGCTATCCTCAGAACTACCCTGTGTGATATAGGTTAGGTTGAGAGGCAGTAGCTTACATAATGATATAACAAGTGAGGCTCATGGTTCTACCAGTGGAGGCTGGTGGCTTATATTTCAGTGGGGCAATGAATTCACTCTGGGTTTCAGTCAGAACCAGTCAGAATTCTAAAGAAGCTATCCAAAGTGATGAACCCTAACCCCAAATGGGTTCAGCACTTTGAATAGTTCCTTTAAAGTTCTGACTCCAATCCAGGGTGGATTCGCTGGCCCACTGAAATCAAAGCTAACAGCCTCCATTGGTTCTATCCTTTAAAGTTGACCTAAAAATAAATTAGATAGATCGGGGGGGAGGGGAGAGATGGCAGTGTGACCCTAACTTCCTCCCAACTCTACACAGAGTTGTAGATACTAAAGTGCCTCATCATTTTTCCAGGCCATTCCAGATATCCTCAGCATGTACGCAGGGATTTTGCTATGCGTACAGAGCTAGCTGGTGGAGACTAGGCCTCCCCATTAACTTCAGTGGTGGGATCAGTGGGGTGCTGAGGCTGCGTTGTCTCCAGTACTGAAGTGACAGCTCATATGGTCATTCTTTGGGGGCACTGGAGCTATACTACACACAGCATTGAATTGGACCTTAGCCCTTATGATAAAAGAGTTCTGTCTGTGGTAGCAGATCCATGAAAGCCATTTCACTGAACAAGTGATCTGTTGGTAGGTTCAATCTTTCCATGGGCTGGTCTGTGTTCATCAACTGGTGGCTGCAGAATTCAGTGATGGTTTGCAGGTGTGAAGATGCTATCCCAGATCAAATGTCACAAATTGAGTTCCTACATAATTTTGCCTTAAAGAAAGTGTTTTGTTTTGTTTTTCAATAATTCACAATTTTAGCTATGAGTCATTGAATGTTGATGAATTAGCTTCATGAGAGATCAAAGAAGCCATATGCATAGGTGGAGTAGCCCTTTGTAAAAGCCAGCTCTTTGAAATGTTCTTGTTCTGGTGTCACGCCAAGACATGGAATAAAGGTTCAGGGTATACAAATCAGTCCTGTCTCTACTCTCAGTAACTCTTATTGAGTTCTGTGAGACAAAGTAAACAAACTACAGTCTGGGGCCCAATTGAGAGGAGGGACAGAAACTGACTTTCATTTCAGACACAGGAATCACCAGAGGCAAGGAGCAGGTTTATAGCAGCCTGTAATGGTTGCCATTCACATCTATGGAAAAAAATAAAATATATATTTGGAGTCAACATTACAGTGTAGGCAAGACCCAACTAATATCACTTCTGACACTGAGTGGCCCAGCCTCCACCAACTGGCCATACGGCATGACCCCCTGCAATATGCATGCTTCCCCACCATCTACACACATTACCTGTCATAAAAATGGACATTTTGCTAGTCACTAAATAAAGTTCTTCTTCCGTTAGGTGAGGAACATTCTCAGTAGGACAGAGGAAATAATAATGTTGTTGCTATCCCCTGCAAGGGCCAGAGTATTTATAGCCTTCAGTTTGTTCCTTAAAAATGAAAGACGTCCAAAATAATGGATTGGATCCAGATTCAGTAATACTTAGGGTAGACCCATTGAAATAAATAGGACTTAGATTAGTAAAAACTAACTTAAGTCCAATTGAAATCAACAGGTCTACTTTAAGCATGACTAAGACTGGATCCAACCCAATGTCTTTAAAGGATGTTCATAGCAAAAAGACAACTAAAAGCCATCTTGTTAAGTGTTTAGACTAATGGCCAGTTATATAGGTCCATTGGCTCTTGGCTGCTACAAGATGATGAGCTGTAGTATAATCTGTCTTGTTGTTGCTACTAAGCCATAAAAAACAGGAGACAGAGCAATGCGGCCATTCAGCCAAAGCTGGACGCATTGGTTTCAGTTCTAGTCTTAAGCATGTGCTTATGACATCTCTCCAACTTGAAAATATTTCACTCTAGCTAGATCATGCCCTAAATTGATTTTATTGTATGCTTTGAATACCTGTAGCTGAAGAGCATGTGTGTTTCAGAGCTTTCAACATATTAAACAAATCATTGGCCCAGAAAAAAACACCTTTCTCACACAGGAAGGAGACTTGCTAATCCACAAAGAGAGTGACTGCTTAATATGAATTAAAACAATAGAAGAAAAAGTTGGAAGATACCTCAAAGGCCAACCCCTGATAATGCAGGAAAGCCACTACTACAGCATTCCTGATAGGTGGCCATCCAACCTCTCCTTCAAAACCTATACTGAAGATGAGTCCACCTTCTGAGGCAGCTTGTTCCACCATCACACAGGATGTACCATCAGGAAGTTCCTCCTCACATTTAGTCAAAATCCTTTTTCCCCCTTGTAATTTGAACTTGTTGGTTCATTTCTTACACTGGGAGCCACATGACAGCAGTGGGTGTGGCTAGAGCCCAAAGTGGATGTGGTTACCATCTCAGACATCATTCACATAGAGTTCCATCAGATGAGCATTTTATTGCACGCTTGTTACTGGGCACTCATGGATTTTTGCAGGTCCCTCTCATGACATCGTCTGCCTCCTGCCCCTTCTAGCCTTCTTTGTGTGACACTCCAGTAAGTCTGACTTATTTTTAAAGATGGAAGTTGCCACTATCTCCTGCTATATGCAGGAGAAGCAGCACGCTCAAAAGAGCCCACTGAATGGATCACAAGCATGTTGTTTACTTCCTCTTTCAAAAGAAGAAGTAATGAGAGACAAATGCATGGGCAGAGAAGCCACGGTGAGCAAACACAATTTTCCCCTGTGTGATGACGCTCATTGGCACTCATGCACTATGCTCTCTCTCACTCTCTCTCACTCTCTCTAAGTGTCAGCCCTTCAGATATTTGATGATGGAGCCAATTTGTTTTCTGATGCACAGAGAGCAGGACTTGAACCAATGAATGAAATGAAATTACATGGGGGGGGGGGGAAGAATTTACATTAAACAGTAGGAAGAGTATTAAGATCCACTGGGCTAATTCACACATTACATGTTTAAGTGTACACCTCGAAGTGCAATACATGAATGCAATGGGAATTATATAGGCATACTTGACTGCCTCACAATGAGCCCGCTTATACTATCATGATGAGTTGCTGCACATGCCGGCTGCCACTCGAGCTGAGGTGGGTGGGCACTGTGGCTTAGCGTGAGGTGTGAACCTGGACAATGTGGGAAATAGCCTATAAGGACAGAGGAATACAACCTTGGGTTCAGTTCACTGGAAGGCAGTATCTTATAGTAGGCCACAAGTAGATTCAGACAAACTCATCCTAAGGAGAGACCATGAAGTTTAAGTAGGCAAAATGTGAGAGGGAAGAAGAGACCCCAGAGAGGTGAAATCAGTGAGAGTCTGCTAACAAATGACTACAAGGTGATTGCCGCAAAACACATGATCAAGCAGTCTTATTGACTTCAGTCCAGGAAAAGTACTTAAGCATCCATGGATGGAAGTAATCCTATCTGAAGTCATCAAAGCATTAGGAGCACCTGCTTAAGTCCCACTGCTCTCTGTGACATTTAATCACTTGATCAAAGTTAAGCACGTGATTAAGAGTGCTTTGTTGAAGAGGGGTGAATTTAAGCAGATGCTTAAAAGCAACACTTCTGATGAAGAGCTCTGATGGAGTTTAATTGGGCAGGAGGAGTGGGGGAGCAGGGAGAGAAGAAAATGATTATAGTAGCCACTTTCCAGCAAGTGTTTTTTAAGCACCTGAAATCCCTCCCAGCAGATTTAATGATATGCTTAGAAAAATTATAGCAGAAGGGCAATGGGGAGAAATCTCGGGTATGAACACAGGAGCCATGTAACAGATATGGGGCTAATTCCCCCTATGCTGTCCCCTTTCTCTCAGTGGAAAACAAATAACTTCCCCAGCCTGGCACCCTCCAGGTGGCTTGAACTACAACTCCCATCATTGCCAACCATTGCCTAACTGGCTGGGGATGATGGGAGTTGCAGTCCAAAACACCTGAAGTGTGCCATGTTTGGAAAAGCTTGATAGCTAGATAGATCAGCCCTACCTGCCTCACAGGGTTGTTGTATAATAACATAAAAAGAGTCCTGCTGGAGCAGATCAAATGTCTATTTAGTCCAGCATTCTGTTCCCACAGTGACCACTGAGATGCCTATGGGAAGTGCACAAGCAGGACATGAATGCAAAAGCACCCTCTTGCTCATGTTCCCCAGTAACTGGCATGATACAGAGGCATGTTGCCTCTAAGACTGTTGTTTACATAGAGTCATTATGACTAGTAGCCATTGATACTTGATAGCCTTACCCGCCATGGATCTGGAGCTGTGTGGGGTTTGTTTCAAATTCCCTATCCCACTTGGCTGGGTTATATTGGGGCTGAGCCAAAGCTTTCTCTGTTTTGGAGACATTTTCAGCAATGTCAAAAAATGCCTCTGATTTTTCAACAACAGTTGTAAAAATGTTTGCCTTTTCATTTATATTGTCCCTCCCCCTACCTCAATTGACTTCATTTGCCCTCAGTGATGTCCAGTGGTATAGTGGACTCAGAGCTCACAGAATGGAAGTACTAGGACTTTATGGGTAGCAGGGCTGATATCATCTGCCATCCACCCCTCTCAAGTTTCACTGAATCCTGTGAGCTCAGTTGTAATCAAAACAGGAGCTGAGGAGGGGAATCGATTCTCCTAGCAACAAAATATTGTTGTGAGTTCTCCCTGTTGCAATGCAAAGTATTTTGGGGTGGCTTGATGTTAAATAAGCAATTAAGACCCATGAGCTTTACAAAAGGCTGCTCCTCTGGGGGGAAATGAAAACTGCTAGAACCAGTTTGTTGGTATGTATCAATACAGCTGCATGCAATTTTTGGACTCTCAGTAGGGGCATGGCTATGGGAGTTGTCATGATTAGCACCTGCACTTCAAAATGTACCATGACACCACTGGTGATGTCTCTGTGTAGCCAAATTGGATTGCTTACAACATATGGTCATCATGGTATCCCATTCACTAATTGGGTTCTAGGCTGACCATATGAAAAGGAGGACAGGGCTCATGTAACTTTAACAGTTGTAGAGAAAAGGGAATTTCAGCCAGTGTCATTTGTATGCAATTAGTTCCTGGTGAAATTCCCTCTTCATCACACCAGTTAAAGTTGCAGGGGCCCTGCCTTCTTTTGTATATGGTCACTCTAGTATAGTGCCTGCAACTTTAACTGGTGTGATGAAGAGGGAATTTCACCAGGAACTAATTGCATACAAATGACACTGGCTGAAATTCCCTTTTCTCTATAACTGTTAAAGTTACATGAGCCCTGTCCTCCTTTTCATATGGTCAGCCTATTTGAACAGCATGATGAAACACAATGGCTGCATTCAGACAACACAATAATCAACTGGGGGGGGGGGGACAATCGTCAGTTGTATTGACTATCATGTCGTCCGAATGCTGCCATAGTCAACTCAGTGCTGATCCTAATCCACAGCACGGTTGATTATTTATTACCATGTTGTGTGGGGAGTAGCCCCTAGATGAACAACTGTAAAATTGATTATTACCCCACCATTGACTATCGTGTTGTCTGAATGCAGCCACTGGGTTATAAACCATGTTTGTTTCAGAGTGGCTTGTCGTGTTGTCCAAACCTGGCAGCATGGTTTGTTAACCATGCACAAGCCACTCTGGCTGGGTTCAGACAACACCACAAGCCACACTGAAATGAACATGATGTATGACCCACCATGGCTTATCATGCTATACAAACCCAGTCATTGGGTAGGTTTGTATGCTTGGAGAAGGAACATAAGTCATTGTGATTTATTTCTTCACCCCTCACATGCTAGTGGTGCACTACGGTAAGCCGTAATTACCCTCACCAGGTACGGCTTGTAATGTCTGAACTTGGTAAGGATGGGTGGCGGGAATGGTTTGCAAACCACCTTGGAACCCATCGCTTGTTCTAGGGTTATAGGGTGGTTTGTAAACCACCTCTGCCATCCACCCTCATCGGTTTTGGACATCACAAGAACAAGCCGCACCTGATGAGGGTAATTATGGTAATTAGGCAGCGCACAACCGGCACATGCGGAGCAGGAAAATAAGCCGCTGAGTCACTGTGTGATCTCTGAGTGGCTGGGATCACCCTTGTGATTAAGGAGAAAGAAGCTGCAACAGTGCAGCTGAAGGGATGACAATGAAGTAGCAGTAGCTGCAGAAGCAAATCAAAAGAGGTCAATACTCACAAAGTGTTTGTCTACACACCACCCCTGAAAGTGCTATTTCCAGCCCAAAACTTGAAACTAGAGAATGTTTGGTACACGTTAGAGAATGCAGAACAGGGGTAGGCAACTTTTGGAGGCTTAAGGGCCATTTTCACTCCCTGGGCTCCCAGTATGGGCTGCAGCTGTGGGGGAGCCTGAAGAACAAAAAAGCCGAAACTGCCATTTTGCTATGGCTGTTTCGTGGCAAAACTGCTCTATACCACTACAAGGTGCTACAATGGTTGCATTTAGCTAGTTTTCAAGCTAAATTAACTCTTTGGGCACTCCATAGCAGCTATGGATGCCATTTTAGGGGTAGAATTTGTGGTGGGGAGGCAACTGGAGGTGGCAGGGAGCCCCATGTGGTTCCATGGCTTACCATATCATTTCATGGGCACTGTGTTAAGTTCCAAATGGTACATAGTCTAGGGCTGTGCACAACCCCCCTCCCCCGATCTGGTCCGGATCCAGATGATCCGGACAATCCAGATCAGGCCCGATCCAATCCAGACCAGATCAGATCTCCCCCGATCCGGTCCAGAACTAGATTCACATCCAGAATCTATGGGGAAAAGGACTCACTGCCCTTCCCCCACTTTCCCTGCTTACCTGCTGTTTTCTCACCACCGCCGCCCACTGCCGTCCACTGCTACCACTGCTTCCTCTCTACGGCAGCGGCGGGCGGCGGCAGTGGGCAGCGGCAACGAGGCAGCAGGTAAGCAGGGAGAGTGGGGGGACGCAGTGAGTCCAATGGACTCACCGCCGGCCTGGCGTCCCTGAGTACCGGCTGCACAGCTGGCACCCAGGGACCTGGAAAGGCAATGGGCCCTGGATCTCCGGATCTGATCCAGTCCAGTCCAAATGATCCAATCCAGTCCGGAACAATCCGGACCTCCCCCAATCCATTTCGGATCCAGATCTGGGAGGTCCAGGTCACCCCGACCTGCTTCGGATTCAGGATCCAGATCCATGCACAGCCCTAACATAGCCATGTGCCAATGTGGTTAATGATTAAAGTGTTGGGACTATGACCTAGGAGTCACAGGTACAAATCTCTATTCATCATGGAGATCATTGGGTGACCTTGAGCTAGTCACTCTCTTGCAGTCTATCCTGGGTAGCTGTAAGTATAAAATGAAGTGATGGCAGGGATGTGCCTCCCTCTCTCCCATCACATCTATGCAGAGTACACAGTTGCGGAGAGCAGCAAAGAACACTGCCCTTGTACATCTTGGGAGCATTGAAACACTCCATCAGATCCTGTAATAGTCCCCCTAATCAGCCCATATCATCTGGGGAGAGGATGGGATAACATGTTGTTTGACTTCAGTCACTTTTAAGCCAATGGGAGCAAGACATCTGACAATGTAAATTCCATTGAGTTCAATGGGACTTGCTGCAAAGTAAGTGCACACAGGATTGTGGGTTTACGATTAGTTGGGTTCATGATGGTCCAGTATCAACACCCTTTCAGAGGTAGCCTCAAAAATAAAAATGTTGGGCAAAGAACAGGCAAAGTTAAATTAGGAACATAGGAAGCTGCCTTATAGTGAGTCAAACCCTTGGTCCATCTAGCCCAGTATTGTTGACACTGACTGGCAGCAACGGCTCCCCAGGGTTTCAGACAGGATTTGAATGAAGATAAGCTTTGATGTTCATATCACAATTTTAATGGAAACAATATTTCACATTCTACAATATAGAATCTACTAGTGTAAGACCCATGTCGCCACAGGGACCAGTAGTAATGATTGGATAAAAAAATGTTTGCCTATTTCCCTTGTGAATGGGGAAATGGGCAAACGCTTTTAAAGCTTCACACTTTTAAAATAAATGTACTACAAATAAACCGACAAAGGGGAAAATAACAGGTGAAAGCCACAACAACAAAAGATGTTCTTTTTAAGAAGATCATTTACCATTTCTTGAAGTTTGAGATTGAAAACACGTGATGTAAGATTTCTCTCTTTATTTTCCCTCTGGTGCCCTTTCAGCTCTTCCTCCTCAGCTTCACTTCCTCCTCCTCTAACCAACATCAACTGACTTTTCTTCAGCCCCTTTCCCAGCATTCTGTGCCTGTTCTTTCATTGGCCCAGCACTCTGTGAGGTCACGGGAGTCAGCATTATGACACGTGCAAGCACACACACTGTGTCATGTGTTACATTGCATGCACAGTGGACACATGCATTAACCTCCCCTTTGCTTCATCCCTCTCCCTTCTCCCTTTCTAATTTGCCCAAAAATTGAGATTTGTACTTTTTTGAAATTTCAAAATTTTCTGCATGTCTACACTGCTCAAGCTTCAGTTTTTTTAAAAAAGTCAGCAAAATCGGCAAGGTAGATCTCTAGTAATACACCTTAGACTACTGTATTCTTTTATATGATATAAGACAGCTAGGTTCGCAAACCACGATAACCCATACTCAAAGGTTGAGTATGGGTTGAGTGTGGGTTGACATTGAACCATGGGTTGTTGTTGAAATTTGAATTATCATGTTGTCTGAACCCAGCCACAAGAACAAGCCATGATTTGTTAACCATGAGCAACTCACAGTTCACAACCCAACAACAAAGCACAGGTTCTCTTAATGGGTTGTTCATAGTTAACAGACCATGGTTTGTTAGCATACCTGGGTTCAGACAACATGATAACCCACATTTCAACAACAACCCATGATTCAACGACAACTCACACTCAACCCAAACACAAACACAAACCTTGAGTGTGGTATATCACATTGTGTGAACCCAGTCTATATCTCTAATTCAAGCATGGTGGGATTTTAGGCAGGCATTTGCCCACCCATCCCATGGTACCATCTATGCTTCTGATACCATGGAAATGCCATCACAGCAATCAATTTCAATGTTGGTGTCGATCATACACCTCAGCTGTGCATCTGTTGCTCACATCTGAAGTCTCACTGACCTATGGTTCAGTGCAGTGTAGAGGCAATGCGCTGGCTGAGCACTGGGACATGTTTGATGCAAAATCAGCCTCCAAACCGATAGTAGGTCATACTGGTGTACAAAAACATAGGGTACAAATTGATCCATCTTGCACTGAAATCAAAGGTACCATTGATTTGGAGGGATCTGGATTGCACCCATTACTTGAAAAATCACTGTCTATGTTGGAAAGTCACCCACAAGAATAGCCGTCCCAGTGCAGCAGTGCTGTTGATTCCTTTATACTCTGTCACAAATCCAGTATTTGTGATATTGGCATGCAAAGAATGGAAAAGAAAAAAACATGCATCTCTGGGTGAATAGCTGATTCCCCTTGATGCCAATTTCCTTTCATTTCCCTTTGACAGAGTGGGCCTTTAAAAGCTGTACACCTTGGCCAGCTTTTTAAGATGTAAGCTCTTTGATGATCCAGCCCTAATGAATTTGTTTTGCCACCAGTAAATCAGAATGAGTATGGGCTCTTCCTCATTCTCTCCCCACCCCCTGCAATACTTTTCATTGCTGCCTTCAAAGTTTCTTGAAGAAGGTTGACATATGATCATAGCAAGAAGCCAGCAAATTAACATGCTGTTATTAACCAACCATTGCCCTTTATAAAGTTGCAGTGGGCTCGGTGCCTTGCAAAGTGGTAGATTACAGATTATCCTGGGCACGTTAGATATCTTTTACTTTACTTCCCCGCTTTGGAAAATATTTACTAGCACTGCAATTCTTTAAGCTGTTCAGCCAACAGAGCTCGTATTTTCCCCACGGGTGTGATACAAGAGAGCCTCAGTGCCCTTTGATTAAAAGTAACTTCAGTTGAACAGAATATGTTGATCCTTAGAAATTGGTTCTTGACATTTCCTAGCCTCTGTGGAATGTGATCAATACAGTTATGTATTACCAGTTCTGTTGTTTTTACACTTCTGCTTCTACAGTATATTTTCTAAATGCATAGGATGTCAAAGGTGCAGGTGAATGTGTGTTGGTTTATGTAGTTTATCTATATGTGAAAATGATTGCCAGGGTGCTATTACATATAGACAGTAAGGTATATTGAGAGGAACCTTTTTTTTAACATCATTTCAGAGAAGATGCCTACTCAAGATCACAGCGTGGTTTTTTGATCTAATAACATTTGAATCCTTCTTTTTCTTCTTCTTTTTGCTCGGTAATGAGATGGTTCTTCCCTTTTCCTCTTCTCTTTCAATGCTTATCAATGGAATGAAGGTTGAAATCCTAATTAGAAAGTGTAGGAACCCAGCATGGCATTACTGTATATCAATACATCTGAAGTATAAGAATGTGAGTCAACAGATGTGGGAGCATCTAGCACATGTTGCACAATGTCCTGATTGTGAGGCTAGGTAGGTGATTTCAACAGTGTCTTTACATAGAAGTTATATGTATATGGGCAAATTACACTTCTGCCAAGCCATTCCATTGTATCCCTGAATTCTGAGCCTGCAAAAAGATCCAGATCCTAAAAGGGAGCTCATATCATTCAAAAGCCTGTCCTGGGAATTGAACTTCAGAACTGATCTCCCCTACAAGGCATGATCATGTATAGATAGATCTCGCACTGTTGAATATCTTCCATGTTATTTGTTGACCTGTTCATTATGGTTGGATATCAGGCAGAAGTGGCTATTTGCAGACTTTAATAAAATTCAAAATGGGCCAATCCATCTGAAATGAGTGTTTTGAGGAAATGCTTAAAACTTGTCTGCTACACATTATGTGCCTACTTTTCTAAATCTGGCTGCTAAAAATAGGGTGGTTTTAGTAAAATCTGACATCATCTGGTGCCAAAAGGATACAGTTTGGATTCCATGTTTGCAATGTGGTTTTCATTTCATTTCCCCCCTTTTTTCCCTTTTTCCTCATATTATTATGTTGTTGCTATGACTACAGCTAAGGTAATAAACTTGTAATAAAGTTGGCCTGGAATTTATAACCTTGTTGGATGTGAAAAACAGTGGGCTGAACAGCGAGAGCACAGCACCAGTCTGCCTGAGCACTTCAGCGGGTAGTGGAATGGGATGGTTTTGCCATGTGGGTTATGCTTTGTGAACATTGTGGAGCAGCTGAATGACTGTCTTTTGCATATGGTTTCTTAAGTATGCCCTTCTTTCATTAACATCATGATGTACGCCTGTGGGAGGGGTGAGGATTGTTGGAATCTCTCTCTCTCTCTCTCTCTCTCTCTCACACACACACACACACACACACACTTCATCACAGAAAGCATAACCATTGGCAGGAACTTTGAGGGTAATAAGTCAGCCTTCCACAACCTGCAAGGCTAATGAGAACATAAGAAGTAGGGATGTGCACTGGATCGGACCCGATCCACGATCCGAGTCCGGTCCAGTGGGAAATCGGATAAATTATCCGATTTCCGATCCCGCAGCTGGATCGGCCGATCCAATCCGAACCGGTCCGAAAAAGCTCCGAACCGGTTCGGCGGATCGGCGGATCGGCGGGCGCCCACTGGCGCCCACCGCCGCTTCCATTGGCGGGCGCCAGCGGGCGCCCGCCGATGAAAGTGGACAGCGGGGGGGGAGGAGGGGGGCACTTACCTTCTCGGCCCGGTGGCTCCCGTCCGGCGCCGGCGCCTACTACTACTAGCAGGCTCCGCGGCCTGCTCTAGGGTGGCGCGCCGGGTGATGTCATCACCCGGCGCGCTACTCTAGAGCAGGCCGCGGAGCCTGCTGGTAGTAGTAGGCGCCGGCGCCGGACGGGAGCCACCGGGCCGGGAAGGTAAGGAGGGGGTGCGTGGAGGGGAGGAGGGGGCGCGCGGAGGGGGGAGGGGGGCCCTTACCTTTCCGGCCCGGCGGCTCCCGTCCGGCGCCGGCGCCTACTACTCCCAGCAGGCTCCGCGGCCTGCTCTAGGATGGCGCGCCGGGTGATGTCATCACCCGGCGCGCTACTCTAGAGTAGGCCGCGGAGCCTGCTGGAAGTAGTAGGCGCCGGCGCCGGACGGGAGCCGCCGGGCCGGAAAGGTAAGGAGGGGGTGCGTGGAGGGGAGGAGGGGGCGCGCGGAGGGGGGAGGGGGGAGGGGAGCCCTTACCTGCCCGGCCCGGCGGCTCCCGTCCGGCGCCGGCGCCTACTACTACCAGCAGGCTCCGCGGCCTGCTCCAGGGTGGCGCGCCGGGTGATGTCATCACCCGGCGCGCTACTCGAGAGTAGGCCGCGGAGCCCGCTGGTAGTAGGCGCCGGACGGGCCGAGAAGGTAAGTGGCGGGGAAGGGGGCTTACCCCCCCCCCGGAGCCGTCCGCTTCTATCCGCTGGCGCCCGCGGGCGCCAGCGGATGGAAGCGGGCGGCCCCAGGGGGGTAGGGAGCGCGGGGGAGGGGGTTTACCTGCCGGGGCCGTCCACAGCGGACGGCCCCGGGGGGGGGGAGGGAGTTAGGCCCCCCCTTACCCACCCGCCGCCATTTTTTCCTCATAGACTTGCATTGCAATGCAAGTCTATGGGGAAAAAAATGGCGGCCGATCCAAAAATTTACGATTTTTGGGTCGGGATCGGACTCGATCCGGTCCGGGGGGCCTCCGATTTTGTCCGAACCGGTCCGGGACAAAATTGGAGGTCCCGATCCGGGTCCCGATCCGATCCGGGGGGTCCGTGCACACCCCTAATAAGAAGAGCCATGCTGGGTCAGACCAAGGGTCCATCTAGTCCAGCACTCTGTTCGCATCGTGACCAGCCAGCTATTGACCAGGGACCAATAAAAGAACACAGTGTAACAGTACCCTCCTGCCCATGTTCCCCAGCAACTGGTGTATACAGGCTTCCTGCCTCTGATACTGGAGGCTGCACTTAGCCATCAAGACTAGTAGCCATTGATAGCCTTCTCCTCCAGGAATGTATCCAACCCCCTTTTAAAGCCATCTAAATCGGTGGCCATCACCACAACTTATGGTAGTGAATTCCATAAGTTAACTATGTGCTGTGTGAAGAAGTCCTTTCTTTTATCTCTCCTGAATCTCCCACCAATCAGCTTCATGGGATGACTCCCAGGTTCTAGTATTATGGGAGAGGGAGAAAAATGTCTCCCTGTCCACATTCTCCCACCATGCATCATTTTGTACACCTCTGTCATGTCTCCCCTTAGCCTCCTTTTTTCCAAGCTGGACAATCCCACTCTAACTCAGCCTTCCCCTACCTGGTGCCTTCCAACTGTTTTGGATCACAACTCCCAGCATTCCTAACCATTAATCATGTTATCTGGGGCTGATAGGAGTTAAACACCAAAACATTTGGAGGGCACCAGCTAGGGAAAGGCTGAGAGAGAATGTCTTATTTGCTTCACAGGTTGGGGAAGGCTGTTCTAACTTGTTTTCAGGGCTGGCCCTACCATTAGGCAGAGTGAGGCAGTCCCTCAGGTGGCAGATCTTGGGAGGTAGCAGCAAGATGTGGTAGGAAAAACCTGTGTGTGCCATGCAGCCTGTTCTGTGCCCCCTAGGTTAGTCTGCTGCCTTCAGATGCAGTGGAGGATGTTGTACCATCATCAGTGTTGAAGACAGATTCATCTGGCAGCCCAATTGGCTTTCATACATGGAATGGGAGGGGGCGCCATCTTGTTCTTTGCTTTGGGAGAAAATTGTCTTGGGCTGGCCCTGCTTGTAGTGCTCAAGAATGACTGCTCGAAGCTACATTGATATCTGAGCAGATCTGAGCGGGCTTGGCCTTACCATGATGAATCATGAATGCTGTAGGTGGCAGATTCCTGCTTCCAACCTCCAGTCTATGTGTCTTTTAAATCACTTGAATGGGGGGGGGGGGGGGTGGAAGTCAATGTGATTCTTTGCTTCAGTTGTGAAAATACCCAAGATGGGTCTGTGTGCTGAACTCACAGAACTAAATCGGCATGAACTCAGATAGGGTTGAATTTGGTTCACCACACATCAGCCTGCAATGGGAACAGAGCATACCATGGGCTGAATCTCAGATTCTGGTAGAGTCAGTGTGGTCACACTCTGCATGTGCTGAACAATAGTAATTATGCTGAAGTGTTTAGGCTCATAGGCCTTCGATGTATTGTATGTATGAAAGATTCCCTGCTGTTTCAATATTGTTGCTGCTTAGCAATAACTCATGATCTTCCTGATGTGTCTAAGATATTGGTATTGCTTGGCCAACTTCTTGTTCAATCCACGTCAAGGTGAAGTCATTGGCAATGTCCTTGTTACTTTTAATGAATCTGGATTACATCCTAGGGCTGTCTCACACGTTACCCAGCGGAAGACCCTGGCTTGCCACCACACCTGATAAGGAGCCACAGCCAACTGGAGCTACCTGACAAGTTTACTTATTTCATACACATACCTGTTGCATTCACACATTGGCTTTATAACTGAACACTGAAGAGTTATGCTGTCCGGCACCTTAAAAAACAAAAATTGTAATGTGTCTAAAATTTACTTTGAGATCTCATTTTCACTTTCTGGACCCATTTCTGCCTAAAGAAGGAACATATGGTGTGATGTGTGGAAGTTTACCTGAATTTGGTGCAGTCATCTTCTGCACATTGTAGCATCCTCTGTGACTAATGGCTTCACTGCATAAAAGTAGTAGAATAGCAGAGAGACAAATTCCCTTGGATGTGGGAACCCAAACTTCCAAGTTCACTGAAAAATATTCTCCATCTCTTATGGCATGCTCTTTACTAATCGGCATTTCAACTCCCCTGTCCATGGGTTTATGCATCTGATGTCCATTCAGATTAAATATTGTTCTATCAAAACAGTGAGTTGAGGCTCTTTCAAATCCAAACAAGCAGCAAGAAAAAGGAAAAAAGGGAGGGATCATGAAAATTCTATGTTAAGGCACCTGCTCTAATATCTGCAGTATGCAAGGACTAACATATTGTGCTTGTTCACAGTTCTAAGGTCCCCACATTCTCCTGTGGTCTTTCAGGCCTCATCCCCTTCCTCTGCAAGTTGGTGGAACATGTTCAGGATCCCATGGAGGCAGTAGCCACCTAGCCACACTCTGACCTTCAGCTTTCCCTATATGCTCTTATTTGGGTTAGAGAGAATGGCAGAAATTTGCAATTATGGGCTATAAATGGGAAGAAACATGGGTGGTTCCCATTTCAACTACAAGAAGCATTTAGAATTTGATAGCACAACAAGGTGGTTTCATATTTAACTTCCTATAAAATTATCCAGGGAGGACTTTGGTCATATGTCATGGATGGATAGTAGTTGTTTGGTCTGTGGGGGTGCCTGTTGTCTTTTTTTTTTTTTACTGTTTCTATACAAAATGCGTATTTTTCTAAGAAACCTCATGGCCTCACCTAAACAAATCACTTTGATTTCCCTAGGAAAGCCATGTCCTTATTCAAAACATTTAAGGCAAATCTATTAAGCCAGACCTCAGGTCTCTTGTGGGTGTGGATGTGCAAATAAGAAGGAAAGGAAAATGCTACTAATGCTCTATTTTTGTTTTTAAAGTTGTCTTTAATACAATCAGAAACTATTAATTAAAGAGCCATAAGAATCAGGAGGTCATGATAGTCATGCCCATCCTAGTTAAAGGAATGAAACAGAATTTAGAAATGTACATTTCAATTTTGCAAACTTACAAAATGATTTGAAAATGTAGGCTGCCACCCAATTTCTGAAAACTCTTATTAAGGAATAAGTCTCATTGACATTGCAATATTTACTTTCCAGTACATGTACATAGGATTTTTTTCTTTTTAAATGCAATTTCACACACACGCACACATATGCAAATATGAGGGAGGGCCATCCAACATACGTGGTATATTTTATAATCTTACATTATACCATATTTCCTTTATTTCCACCTGCCTACTGGTTACCTAGTAATCGGACTCAGCCTCTTCCAACCAATGGCATATTGGACAATCCTGGGTTAAATTCCAGCATTGCCAGGATGTCCCTCTGCTGCTTTAAAAACAAAACATACTTTTTTACAAGGAGTTCATTACAATAGGATGGGGGGGGGGGGTGTATAATAGGATAGTGACTCATTTCAAAATGGTGTTTTAAGGATAGATGGAATAAAGACCATAGGCCACTGTGGTTGTGGTTATTATTATTATTATTACAGCAGAATATTCATTAGTATCATTTTGGCAACCATAATAACAAAAACAATCACTTTTCTCAGGTTTTTAAGAATTGCTAATGTTAGCATTCCCCCTCCCCCATATGCAAGTCCCACTGTGTTCAATGGGGCTTACATTGGTGTTAATCTGTATAGGATTGTAGCCTTCAAGCAGTTACTGTCTGTCTGAAAGGACCTTTCCTGTGTTAGTTTGTTGTCTGTGCTTGTATGTTTTATTTTACTATATTTCTTCTTCTTCTTCTTCTTCTTCTTCTTCTTCTTCTTCTTCTCCTCCTCCTCCTCCTCTTTGCTAGCATCCCTGGGAAGGTGCTGCTGAATATAAATCAAGTAAATACGTACATTTTACGTAGAGGTGCTGCTTTCTAAAGAGCCAAGAGACCATGAAAAGGCAACATCTAGAAAAGCCGGGTGAACTGCATCCTATCACCAAGAAATCCTCAGGTTTCTCTATGGTGCCTACAGCTGCAAAGGGAACCGGAGAAAACTTCCTGGATTTCCCTTCTCCTCCTCCTCCTTTCCCCTGACGTTCTCTCAAGCCGGGGAAGACGATTCTATCACACACACAGTACCTCTTCTTGGAAGTGTCTGGAGCATAGGGAGGGAAGAAAAAGAAGAAGAAGAGGGAGAGAGATTGCGAGGTATTTAAGGCACTCCAGACAATTGCTCATTCGGTAATGAGTTATTACTCTGCTGAGCCAAAGGTCATTAGAAAGGATAAGGGCAGCCATAAAAGCGGCCCAGCTAGCATGCTTTTCCTATAGAGATTATCATTATTGGCTTATTAATACACGATAATGTTGAATTATACATGGCAATAAATAGGAAAAAGGTTGACTTGGAGTTTTAAATATTTTATGAATCTCAAAGCGAACATTCCAAGCAAGGCAGGCTGGTTTAGAGTGACTGGAATCACCAACCAACCCCCCTTCCTCAACATACACATACATTGGGGGGGGGGGGATTCCTGTTTTTTTATCTGCTTGGGTGCTTGTTTGTTTGTTTGTTCTTCAAGGCCAGGATCCAACGCACACTTCCCCACTGAATAAAGTTGGGCTGACTTCGGAGTAAGAAAGCATTGCCCTGTTTCACTATGTACACAAAAGTGTATTTTCTCAGTATCCTGTTCTTGGAAGATATCTTTTTCTTCTTTTTTTATCTTTTCTTTTTTTGATTAGACTCCTCCATGGTCCACCGAGGTGTTTTAAGTTTACGAAGCTAGAGTGCATGGTCGGGATCCCTTAACTGTTAAGGCAGATCTAACTTGCTTTAAGTGATCTCAAGCAGGCAACTCTTCCTTTGTCCCTTTCAAAAACTTCAGTGGGCCACAGGGATTCTAGTTAAGAATAATAATCATTTTAAAAATTGTGCAAGATTGAAGTCAAGCCATCCCAGTTTTGGGGCATTTGGAAAGTACATTTTTGCTTACTCGAGTTATAAGAACATAACACGTGCCGGGTTGGATCAGACCAAGGTCTCACCAAACCCAGCAACCCAGCAATCAGCGAGTGGTGTGAGGTCCCCCAGAAGTTAGCCAATAATCTCTTGCAATTTTTATAAATCTTCACATTTCATCTTCAAACCAAGCCAAAACAAAACAACCCCCTTGACTTATAGTTAAACCAAAGCCAATAAATAATAATAATAATAATAATATCCCAATGGGTATTTTGCTCCATTTGGAATCCAGCGAATTGCATTTGAAAGGTCCTGAGTTGAACTTACTTTTAAAATAAGTAGCTACTCTGAAAAAGAATGAAGCATAGCAGCAAAAACATCAAAGCAGCCCTCATAGGAACAATTACTTCAGAGTAAGCTCCATTGAACTTAGTGGGACTTTCTTCTGAGTAAAGAAGCATAGAATAGGGCTGGGTGGTAGTAATTTTATTTTCTCCCCTCCTCCCCCTTCTCTCTCTCTCTTTCTTGTTCTTTCCTTCCAGATCTATACATACCTTAGAGCTGTAATTCATAATATGCTCCTGCAATCTGACATAAGTTCAGTGATAAAGACATAACTCTGGCAAACAAATCGTGTGCCCAGAAGACTCCTCCAAAGTGAATCCCGCTATCTCTAGAATCATCCTCCACAGACAGTCCCTTTAAAAAAGGAGAGAGAAGGACGTTTAAAAAAAATAAAAACCTAATTATCTTTCCTACCAATAACGATGTTCATGATAAAGAAACAATATGGTACAAGGTAATATTAAAGATCAGATCGCAGATAAGTTCTTGATACTACCAAGCGCCCCGGCTGATGTAAATCGCTTGATCAAACACCTCCTAGCCTCATAACTCTGCCAAAATTCGTAAATTCATTTGGAAGCAAAGTTGGTGAAAGAGCCAATAACCAAAAAACAAACAAACAAACAAAAACACTCAGCCTGTAAATGTAAGATGCAGGAAAGCCACGTTTTAAATTCGAGTTAGAATTTACTAAAATTATCATCGATTAAAAGGATGTAATTCTCCCCCCTCCAATGAAACATATATTAGAGGCCTCGCGAAAGTGGGGCGGAAGCTGCAATCTCTTTCCAAACGGGAAGGGTGGTTGGTTGTATTAGAACGGTGCAATCTCTCCTAGATACCGTTCTTAATCGACAATCGCGATTCCTACACACATACACACTTACTATATTTAAATTGCACGCTCAATACAGACAAAACCTTCGCAGGGGTTCCCATCCCCCTCCAAACACACAGTCAGGCACACACACGCACCATTTCCCCAATATTTCTTCCACTTTTACACCCCCTCCCCAATCCTCTGCCCTCCTCCCTCCCCGGTCCATCCACCCGTACAAAACAAAAGGCAAAAACAACAATCAACAATATACCTGGTCAGGACATAATTTCATTATTGGCGCCCTTTTGTTTGTTTCTGGACTCCGCGGACGGAACTGGCTTGATCGTCAGTCTCGGAACCCTGAAAGAGACAGTCACGAAACCGAAAGCTAGGTCAGACCGGAAGACTAATAAATAATATCTATCTATCGCCATTTTATCATTTGACAGAGAAAACCAAGAATGTTTTCTTCCTTTGAATTCCCCCGGCTCTGCTTCTTCTTTTGCCAGTCAAAAGAAGCACTTTCTTCGAGATGGGTCCCGTAGAAGAACATAACAGAAATGAATCTAGAGGAGAGAGGTGGGGGAATAATACAAAGTTAAATTCTTAGCATCTGCCCCCCCTCAACACACACACACACACTGTGACGTGCAAACTCTCATTGTTTCTTTGTTAGATTTTCAGCCGTTGTTGAGTGTGTGTGTGTGTGTGTGAGTGTGTTTGTTTTAAAGGGAGGAGGTATCCCCCCCATTAAACTTTCCTTTCTAACCCCCCCTCTCCGCACCACCACCCCTCAGAAACCTTACTCTACCCTCATTCTTCTTCATCGTGTAGGAGTCGAAACTCCTTTGCAGCAGAGTCTTTATTACGACCATTATTATGACTTTGTAAGTGGGTTTCAGAGGCTGTCCCCCTTGACGGAAGCGTGGGCAAAGGGAGAGGAAGACCATAATGAAACCCAGCAGACTCGCGTTTGAGGAAAAGTTGCCGACTTCGTCAAAAACTTCTTCCCACAACCTGGGGTTTTTCTTTTCCCTCCCTTCCTCCCTCTATCCCCCAAAAGAAACCCAAGAAAGAAAGAAACGGCTTCGTGGAGGTACTAAATACTAAATAGCACAGAGTCTGGGATTTCTTTCTCCCCTTTTCCCCTTCTTGTTTACAGCCACAGAAGGCAAAAGAGCCATAAATCTTAAGACAGCCTACAGAGACAAGTGCATTTGTATGCATCGTTAGAACCAGCTAATACCTAAACCCATTAGCAAGCCATGTAGAATTCTAGTTTCCGGTGTCCATTAACTTACAGTTAAATTCTAGAGGAAAGGGCATGGCGATTAACATAAACTATATCCATCATATTGTTTGTCATAATAGATTAGTCAACTATGGATGTGTGTGTATGTATGAGCGTGTATAAAACCCACCAACCTCCTTGGCCTGTGTTAATTTCAACCCGGGGAGCCTCGATTTTGGCCGACCCCTCCCACGCGCGTCCGAGATCGTCTATTTTGGAAACAGAAAACCAAAATGTGCGTGCGACTGGTGCGTGTGGATCATAGGAGATGGCCCATAAGAAAAGCTGATGGAGTGGAGGGGGGGGGGGGTTACTTGTGAGTTGACGCGGTTGAGAAAGATCGAGGGAAAGGAGGCTGTTCCTGAAATATCACCCGCATGGGAAGGTTCTAAGTGAAGCTTCTAGGCAGGTTTACTCGGAAGCAAGCCCTGCTTCCCCATCCGATTTAATCTGGCTGCCTCCCAGCAGGCAAGGGCGCCTCGGATTGGAGCCCTCGCTCCTTGCGAACCGTTTCAAAATGAATGGGCCCACGGATGGGTCACAGCGTAGTACGTTATTCCCTGCGTGCATTTCCATACTTATTTTAAATAAATAAATAAATAAACAAACAAACGATGCAACCACACAAGTGGACTTTTCTCTCCCCCACCCCCATATATACGTATGCTGTCCAGTTTCTTTCCCCTTAATCTTTCCCTCTTCTTTCTCCCCCACCCCCACCCTCGCGCACCCATCTTCCCGTCCACCCCATGGCCGGCTCTTTCTTGTCCCTTGTCTTTGTTGAATGACGTTCGATTACGTCCCCGTCTCCTTTCCAAACACCGACCCCTCCCTCTCGCCCCCATCGCTCCGAACCACCACTCAAAGAGCATAATCTGCTCCCATTAAGCCAATGCCACCTCTAGCCCTTTTTTTAAAAAAAAAAAAGGGTGGGGGGAGAAAAGAAAGAAATCCGCCCTTCCCATCTCGTCCCCCTCGATGCACAGCCCCCCCCGCCCCCTCCTTGTTTAGGCTGCGCAGAGATATGTGAACTTATGTAGCTCTGCTTTTCCGTCTTCGCCCGTGAAAGCGTTAAAGGTAAGGGTCTGGAACTCGTATGCAGCAGCCGGCTTTTGTAGCGATGATTTATTGCTTCAATCTTGGTTCACCCAGAGTTCACATGGATTTGCTGCTTCTGAGAGCTAAAAGATGGTCTCACTTGACAAGTGTGACTATTCGAAATGCCTCTCTCTCTCTCTCTCTCTCTCTCTCTCCCTCCCTCCCTCTCCCCTTCTCTCTCTCTCTCTCTCTCTCTCTCTCTCTCTCTCATCTTCTCTAGTGCAAAATCGTTTATAATTGAACCTAAACCCCCGGATTTGCTTATAGATGAGGAGAAATCAGATCTCACGGATTCAACTGATTATGTATACGATCCTTGTGCCTGTGTGTGCACGCACTTATTATATAAGAGATACATATAATAATGTATAACAGATACAAATAATATATGCATATAATACACACGTACACGGATCTTCAGACAAAAGGAGACGAGGGTCATGGGGTGGGGGGGATGGAAATGGTATGATCCCAGCCCCCTTCCCAATGCTCTTCTGTTCCCACTCCATCCTTCTTTGTTGCTAATCTAGATTGGGGGGGGGTCTGTAAAGCGAATATGGAAGGAGCCCTTTGAAGCTCGCCTCATGTTAAATCTCAGAGAAATTAGGACTCCTCTCTTTTTTGAAGGTGGGGGAGAGTACTGCATTTTGCTTTCTCTGCCCTAACCTTCCCCGGGAAAAGACTTCTTCAAATGTACAAGCAATGGTGGTATTAATTATTATTATTATTATTATTATTATTATTATTATTTTAAAAAAAGATACTGCAGAATCACCAAGCCTGGATTTGCATAACGTGACCTGCCTGCCAAGTAACCCAGCCTAAAGCTTTCTCTTGAAACGAACGTATCGAAATAACTAAATAATAAGTAACTAACTGAGAAATCCAACCCTCCAATTCCTACTGTGTGAGGGTGTCTGTATGGAACATAGGAAACACCCATACCCATCTTTGCCTGTAAAATAAACCGGTTGAGATTGATAGCATCATGCAAATATCTTAAGAGATAGAATGTGTGTCTGTGTGTGTGTGTTTACAGTCTAGTTCAAATTGCAAAGAAACCAGGGCGTTTATATATGTATGTGTTTACACACGCGCATACACGCATACATACACACACACACACACCAAAATCCAAAAATAGCATAAAGCTGGCACAATGGCTAATTGAAATATTCCTTTTATCTACTGCTCACATTCTTCGGTTACCGTTTGGAAGCAAGTTCCACAGAACCAGGTGAAACTTCTTTCGAAGAAAACGTGCTAAGTTGGATGTGTTCACTTAAACCGATTCAAAAGGATCTGAATTTCAGGTTGGCAGCCAATCCCCCCACTAGCTTCGAATGAGTCCGTCATTGCATCCTCTTTCTCTGCGTTAAGCTCCGCTCCCTAAACCACAGCTAGGCTAAGGTGGGAGGACAGGACTGGAGCCTTTCCCCTTGATCCTAAGCACTTTGACTTGGAAAGTGAGTCCCAACGATTCCAAAGGACCTTACTTCTAAGTAAAAGGTTTATAGAAGCCTTCATTTCCGAGGGCCGTACTTCCAAGCAGAAATGTCTAAGTGCCATTGATTTCTGTGCCAATCCATTTGAATTGTGGCCATCTGCCTGTCTGCCTGTCTCTCTGTAAACTATCACCTTAAAATGCATTTACTTGGAAGGAAGACCTTTTGCTCCATATTAGTATAGCCTTACTTCCAAGTGAGCATGCTTGGGATCTCTCTTCCCTTGTCAACAAGATTAACTCATTTACTAAACTGAACGGTCATCGTCCCAGCCAGAATCAAATGTGTTGACACCAGTTGAAATCAATGGAGGTGGCTGGGTTCAGAGCGCTTCATTCTGGGCTGGATTATGTGCCCAGTGTGTTTTACTGATGGGCCATGAGGTCTTCGAAAAGACGGGTGGGATGGGTAGAGGCTTCTGCTGACTTGGTACAATCTAGTGATAAATATATGGACTTACATACATTCTTCAGTATGCAGAGGTTGTACTGAGAAAGTATAAGAACTGCCCAGATAGACTTCTACAGTTCTATGTAACTACATTCGTTTCTGAATTCCTATCAGTTCCATACAGGCTTCTCCAAACGTGTGTGTACATACACACCTTAGTAAAAGCTTTTGCGCATGTGAATGTATATATCCCTACAAATAATACAGAGTACCAAGAAGTTCTGTTAATGCAATTCAAAGTCATCCATCGTTTCCCCAAAGCCTTGTCAGTTCGCTGGCAAAGTTCTAGAAGAGGGGGGGGGGGGGGAACATGATAGATTTATTTATTTTTAAAAAAATATGTTGTATTAAAAGCAAGGGATCTTCTTCTTAAAAGAGATATATCCTTCTGAAGTCAGGGCTCAAGTTTGCTTGATGACTTAAATTTGACGTCAAATTCATCCGTGTAAACAAAAAGAAAACAGACCGGATTTGGAAGAGAAGGGTGTACTGGTGGGTGAAGAAAGGAATGACCTGGGTATGTCCTCTTTAAAATGTTTTTAAATTCTCACATGCCCTCAAAAGGCCAAATGCTCACCCAAAAAAAGCTGTAAATGCGCTTAGATTAGAAGAGAAAAAAGACAAAATAGGTTCAGGGGTGGGGCGGACTAAAATGGAGCAATATAGTTTTTAATCGTTAGACTACCTCTGTTATTTTTCTAAAATTCATCTTCCCTTCCCATTTGGAGAAATGTTTTTTTCAAATCTCTCTTTCTCCCCCTCCCCCTTATAAGTAAGAGGGGTTGCTTATAATAATTAAATCATGGATGGATGGCCTCCAATCATTTCACAGATAGCCTGAACTTTCACGCAGGGATGAACGTGTTGCTCAGAATCTATGCGCTTATAGTGAAGGGTATCCTTCTGTTTCATTTAGGGAAAGAGTAGGGGGTTGCCTCTTCACTAATTTAATTTTTTTTAAAGATGCCTTTGCAAAGTAGGATGGGGGGCTCAATGGACAGACAGCCAACTACTTTCTTCTTCTTCTTCTTCTTCTTCTTCTTCTTCTTCTTCTTCTTCTTCGTCGTCGTCTTCTTCTTCTTCTTCCTCGTCTCCTCCTCCTCCGTCTCCTCCTCCTCCTCCTCCTCCTCCTCCTCCTCCTTCTTCTTCTTGACACAACTTCTAATTAACTTACGGAATTCACAAGATGATATGATATCCATTAGCCTGGATGGGTTTCAGAAAAGATTTGGCAAATTCATGAAGGGTAGGCTATCAATAGCCAATCGCTATGACAGCAGGATGGAACTTCCATGGACAGAGAAAGTCAACCTGGGACTATCCAACAAGTTTGGCTATTTTCTTCATCGTGTCCTTCTTGTGAGTTTCTAGAGGCATCTACCTACTTGGGTGCTTTTGGAAACAGAAGGTTGGACCAGTTGGATTTGGTTCTATTCAGCAAAGCTGTCCCCATATTTTTATGCTACAAATCCATTCCTCTCAACTCCCATAATCTAAATCAGCTTGTTCACCTTGCAATCCTATACATGTGTACTCAGAAGTAAGCCTTATTGAGTTCAATGGGACTTACTCCCAGGTAAGTTTGACTAGGATTGCAGCCTATGACATATCTGATGGCTTCCAACCTTGCAAAAGTCAAAATTTCTATTACCCCATGTGAATTTGGGAAGCTGACCTGAAACTTCAGGATGATGGATTGGAGAACCGTAAATATTATACATATATGTAAATACATGTGCATGCCAGAATCACACGCACACGCTTATACACATTTCATTTCTCTTTGGGGTATTTCTTTTAACTCAAGAAAACTCCATCTATTTGAGCAAAGTCCACCTAGGGGATCATAAAGTATGCCAATGGAGGAAGCAGTGTGTAGAACATTTGTGAGAAAGGAGGGCTATAGTAGGAGCAAAGTGTGACAAAGAGAGGATAGATGTGATAAGCTTTATAGACAGTGTCACAAGCTCTATGGACAAACGTTTAGGCTGCCTCCCTTTCCTATGGATACGTTACTTTAAATTTAAAATGTGAATTCTGAGCAGGTCCAACTCCTTGCCCAAAATTTTGAGATGGGTGGGGTACACTGGCGGAAGGGGAAACATTGTAAGTAAGTGTGAAACAGCAACAATCTAAATGCTGGGAATTTAATATATTTTAATAAAATATAAAGTTTCTATTCATATCTACTCAGAAGTAAGTCCCACTAAATTGCTCCCAGATAAGTATGTGTAGGATTGCAGCCCGGTTGTTGTAAAAATTCATTTTAATAAAATTGTATTATATTTTAATAAAATTAAAATCTTTTTTCTTATAACTACAGAAGGAAAAATGTTAGATGATGATTGAGTTACTATCCGAAAGGGGACCAAATCCTTGAAGTATTCCCTGTCCCCATCCCGCATAGCTAGTGAATATCTTTATTCACCCTGAACTCAAAGGATAGGATAATCTATACATACATACATACATACATACATACAAGAGGGGGGGATAAATAAAATGCAGCCACCTAGTGCCATCAAGCATAAGTTGGTCACAATTAATACAATTGAAATCAATGAGACTCAAGTTAGTAATTGCTTTCAATGGTACATTAGTGACAATTAAATTTTGCTGATTTGTGCATATCATATAGAAATTGCCCGCTATCATCAATCAGTTATCACAATGAGAGAGCTTTTGTACCCATCAAATGCAATATACATAGATAGAGGAAAGTTAATGGCACACAATTAGTAGAAATTCATTTCTTTACATGTTTTCATTTACACCCTTGGATTTGAATGGGCAGATAACCTGTCATGAGATTATGTGTATTCTTCAAAAACACAGAACTGATTGGGTGCAGAATACAACCTGCCGAGAATTTCAGTTTTCATTAAAAAAAAAAAAAGTTTCTATCCCCTATGACTGTGATGAACATAGGTCTGAAATCAGGTGGCTAATGCCTACTGAAATGGCTGATAGGACTTCTAGTGAACTGGGCTTTGATATAACACAGTTCCTTGCCTCTTCCCTTTATTCAAACTGAATAAATTATACAAAATGAACAAATCTATAAAAAACAAGTTTCAGGATTCAGTTTTTCCTTGGTGCAAAATTGGGGTTACTATGATCCAGATCTGTTCAAGTGTACAGTATGCACTGCTCTGCCTATGAATTTATTTTAGGACAGTGTATTGATGGCCCATTCATTTCCATCAGTGAGATTACAGCTATTCATATAGTTTACCAGCTGACTTAATATTATTAGCTCCCATTGCTCTTGCTAAATCCAATACACATTTCTGAGATCTTTTGTATGCCTGCCACAATTTCTACATGCCAATGATTTTCCCAATAGCCTCTGTTTGTCTCTTTGAGGAAAGTATTGCTTCATTAAAAAATAAAAACCCTACTACAGAACTTGTATACACTTTTACTCTACAGGTCATTGGGTAAGGGAAGGAGGTGAAGTGCTAAACAAATACCTCTTGCTTATTTTCACCCAGTAACACTTGGTAAAGTTAATACAAATAGATATTGTATTGACTGCAAGACAAATATTTATTCCTCAAATGATTTCAATATTTACATGAAACAAGCCATTACCGCTAACATAGGCATCAATAGCAATTATGAAATACAGACCTCTCTGTAATACAATCACCATTCTTCTACTGTGCAGCATTTCCTATGCTAGTAGTGCTATCCATATGGACTACCTGCCTTTGAATAGTCATTGTCTTTTAATGCAGCCATGGTCCAATCTTCATCCATCGAAAGTTAAGAGATTTTTATTTTATTTTATTGTCAATGATGGCAATAGGAGGTGCCTACCAGGGCCATTTGACATGTCATTAAAAAAAGTGTATACCAAAGATGTTTTAAATGTAAATCTAAATAGTAAAGTGGGAATGTTACAAATATGTGTGCAAACATGCATGATCATACAGGTGCATTCATCAAGGAGACACTGTAAGCGGCTCCTGGATGAATGTATACTTTTGTTAAACTCAGATGTTAATGAGTAAAATGGGGTCAGGGCAAATGCCCCATTCAATAAAATAAGATGTAGCACTCCCCTATCCCACCCAGTAATAAAATGGTAATGGGATTGATTCCAAGGTTCCTGTGGATCATCCTAACAGAAGCCATAAACTGCACCCACCCACCCACATACTTACACACATGTAGGGTGCAAGAGCATACTCCATCACCAAGGTACCAATGGACACAAGAAGGACTGCCAAGCACTTGGCACTAATGTTCTTGATTGTATAAAAATTAGGTTTTCATTTTGGCTGAAGCTATTTAATCCATGGCTGGGACCCTTACATTTAAACATATTACAGTGCAATGCAGTGCAAGTTTAATTAGAAATATGTTCCATTGTATTCAATGGGGCTTACTTTTCAGCAAATGTGTTTAGAATGGTAGCCCATGCTACTTCTACTATGTTTTGTTGTTGCTATCTTTCATTCACTTCCAATTCTCCTGTACCAGTGTATACATTAGGGATGTGTATCGTATCGTTCCGATGTCCGATAACGATACAATAATTGCTTTATCGGACATCCAATTAATGATAACGATATGATACAGATCCTCTCCGATATTATCATATCCGATAATTTTCGGTCCGATAATATCTGATTTTATCGGATTTAAATTTATCGGATCATTTAAACAATCCTATAACTTCATTATTTTATAAGTTTGAGACTTGAAAGTGGCCCACAATGCTTATGGGATATGCCTAAGTACATGTATTAAATTTCAGAACAATCCCTCCACCCCTGTATTTTATATGAATTTTTGGAAGATCATTTAACTTTTGACAGCTCTGAGTTTGAGAATGACAGCTAAAGCCATGTGCATTCAGAGCTGCCAAAAGTTAAACGATCTTTCAAAAATTCATATAAAATGCAGGGGTGGAGGGATTGTTCTGAAATTTAATACACATACTTAGGCATATCCCATAAGCACTGTGAGCCACTTTCAAGTATCAAACTTATAAAATAGAAAAATTATATTAAAAAGTATATGACATACGCTTTTCTTGAAGAACTTAAATGGGTGTAACTTTTTTATTTTAAAAGATAGAGACATGAAACTTTTTGGACTTTGCAGATGGAATATTGCTAGTCCTGGCTCCCCAAGTTTCATGCCTCTATCATTTAAAATAAAAAAGTTACATGTATTTATTAAGTTATTCAAGGAAAATGTATGACTACAATGGTGTCATCCGATAATTATTGGAAATCTGATAAGATATGATATAAAAACATCCAATAATAAAGGATCCGAAAATATTTTATATTGTAAATTCCGATAACGATACGATACGATATTTTGTGGCCGTGCACATCCCTAGTATACATAGCACCTGACCCCACACTGACACACTAATACACTGACACACACACACACACACACACACACACACTGCTTGCCTCATCACAAGATTCCTATAGACTAGGGGTGAACAACTTATGTCCCTCCATATAGTTATCCTACAACTCCCATTATCCCTCATCATTGGCTATGCTGGCTAGGGTTGATGGGAGCTGCAGGCCAAAACATCTGGAGCCCCATTGTTGCTATAGACTAATCATTCAGTTCCAAACCTCAGTAGCTAATGCTTGGCAGTGGCCGGGTTCACATGATACATATTCAAAATGGCATCCAGCATGCACCACAGCTCATCATGGATTAAACAACAACCAATGAGCCCAGCACATCATGCAAAATTGATCCATTGTTTCCTTCAACTCCTCTGTGTTTTTGTAGAGATTATTTGCCCTAAGTGAAGGAGATATTTGTCTTTATATTCACCAGCAGACCGCAGATATTTGCAGTGTTAGTATTTGCTGGTATATTGTAAGGGTTTGGGAGCTCATCTTCATATGATACTCTTTGAGCAGTTCGTCAGCATCATCCTAGCATGCTTGCTCTTGACTGCCATCAATAAATGGGATGGAACAAACTGAGCACTGAAATGAACATTCAAAATTCACCAGAACATCAACTTTTGCTGTTCAGATTTTGAATGTGAAATTGGAAGCCAAATTCTGCATGTGCTTTAAACTTAGCAGCATCACTTGATTTTAGTTTTATTTTGGCAAGTATCCAATATAAACTAATATAATCTCATAAACGTTCAGCTGGCAAATACTATGATATATACTAATAGTGAATATCCTAAAAATGCTTTATCCTTTTGTAGCCAAAATGCCACCACCTACGAATAAGAGGGAAGAATCGTCCTATTTGGGGGGGGGGGGGGGGACTCACCAAGGTTTGCAGAAATACCAAAAAAAAAAAACCACCTCTAGAAGAGAAAAAAACTAGAGTGGGGAGAAGTGACAAAGAAACTTAATGAGGGCTGTGCATGCTCAGTAGCTTCAGAATGATGATTGTTGTGTGGGAGTGGAACGGAATGGCATGGAATATCATGGAGGGGGAAAGTATGGTTGGCTGAAAGACCAGGAGACAGAACAGGAGCACACCTTGCAACATTTTGTTGTTAGTCCACTTATCAAATAACTAAAGATAATTGTAGTTACCCGGTAAATCAACAATTGAATATCATTGCATGTCAACTCTCAAACATATAATACTAGACACTACCACATGTCAGCCATAAAATTCTGTCAACATGAAATACCATTATGTATCAGTTGCCAAATACTGTCAGATATTAAATATTGAAATGAACTCACCGGTAGGCAAATCCAGATATCAACTATCTGGTGCATATGTGGCAACAACATTTACAGAGGATCATTTCTGAGAGCAAGTTTGTTTCAACTCTAAACCTGTTGAGAAACAAAAGACTGCCTTTGTTTTAAGTTCATGTTCCTTTTTTAGCAGGTTTGGCCCAGGGGCCATAATGGCTGGTGTTCTTGTTAAGAAATGAGGGTATATATTTGCTTAGAATGTTTCCTCTTAGCTTTTGGAACACTTCATTGAGGAAGATCCTTCCTCAGCTGTAATAACTGGAGCTCTGTCTGGATTCCTTTCACGTTCATTTCAAGGTCTCAGTCTCCTTCCCTATCCCTTCAGTCAGACAAGAACAGGAAATGCAAAAGGCTCTTCATGAAGATGACCAGGAGTCCTCAAAAGGCAGTTTGTACCATGATCCCATTAGAAGGGGTTATTTTAGTAAGCAACATTTTCCAGCCCCATTGGTACACCAAGAGCCAGAAACATCTACAGAGTCTCCAACAGACCAGAAAGGTTCCCAAGAGGCATCCCTGAGATCTCTAGGGAACAGCAATGATCAGACTTCAAGATTACAACAACCTCCACTGGTTACCTCTTCCAATTCTTGTGACTCCTCCACCAATGGCAGTAGCCAAGCACATAAAAACCACTTACCAAAACAAGTCTTCCCATGGATGAAGGAGACAAGACACAGCACCAAGCAAAACAGCAACCTTCCTCCTTCAGGTACTTTGTTTTTATCTGTAATCTCCTGTGCTTAGTGCCAGTGTGCAACTGATCAAATTCCCCCAATGTGGAGCCTTTCAGATGGGCTGGATTACAAGTCCCATCATCCCCACCCACTAGGGCCATGCTGGCTGGGGATAATGGGACTTGTGATTCAGGGCATATGGAGTGCTCTATTTTGGGAAATGCTAATCTAGAGTATAGTGGTTTTCTGGTGGTCCCATATCCAGGTACTGCAGAGCTCAGGGCCAAACTCCCTTAGCTTTAGTAGTTGAACCAGAACATGTGCCTTCAGAGCATCCTTTGGGCAATTACTTGGAAAGTGTTTCTATAATTTTATTTATTAATTAATTACATTTATATCCTACCATGTTCTAGGGTCATAGGAGAAACTAGGCTTCTGCTTGAGGAATCCTGCATATTATCCATATTTTTTTCTTTTAAAAATTGTTCTAATTATAATCTATTGTTTCTAGATTCTTCACCAAAAGAACTAATGTTATGAGAACACTCATATTTCTCATTAAATAAAAATCATTTTTCTTTAATGATATTTTGATTAATCTTTTTGCTTAACTATCCATTAGAAGTGGGATGGATGTAGACACATATAGAAAGTTGTAGAATTATTTAGCTGGATATAAAGACAGAATAGACAAATAGAGCATTGGAAAGGATAGATAGATAGATAGATAGATAGATAGATACATACATACATACATACATAGATGTAGAGACCACGAGATGTTCCAAACTCTCTTTTGAAAGAACCAGAATGTTACTGCACCAAAGTCTTCAGTTTCAATTTTTGAGTAGAAATGAGCAATTTCGGTTGGACAGCAATTTATCCTGAAAAATGTTTAGAGTGAGCAAATGCTCCCTTTCCCCTACACCAACACTTTTTGGCAACATTGTTTCCCTGGCTTTGGGGGCAGGGAAGGGTTACATGGGAGATGAGATCTCAACCAATCAGGGATTATACAGTGAGCAGGATGATGTCATAGTACTATATAGTCATTCAGGTCTTGCTACGTGATGATGCAGTGATGGCCAGCAGGTTGAATGGCTTTAAAAGGAGATTAGACAAATTCATGGAGGAGAAGACTATCCATGGCTACTTGTCATGCTGGTTTTATATTACCTCCAGCATCGGAGACAGTATGCCTCTCAATATCAGTTGATTAAAAAAAACACAAGCAGGAGAGTGCTGTTGCCCTCATGTCCTGCTTGTGGGCTTCCCATAGGCAGCTGGTTGGCCACTGTGAGAACAGAATGCTGGACTAGATGGACCCTTGGTCTGATCCAGCACAGCTCTTCTTCTTATGGTGTTGCTGCAGGGCAATGCAAGTGAAGAAGCAAACATTTTTGCAAGGTACAAGGGGGATGGGTGCCTTGTCACCAACAACTGTCACCAAAAAGAGGAGGCAGTTCTGGGCACCAGTGAAAATGTTTGCAGAACACTTTGAGGACTTCTGCCCTAGTTCTAACGTTTTTTTCTGAATTTGGACAGTGCGTAATTCTTGCATGCATGTTATGCACTAGGGCTCGGAAACCAGTGGCCCTATTTGGAAATTTGAGAAACTGTCCTGGGAAAAACCATAAAAGGCTGCCATGGATGGGCATGGCTAGTCAGAAAGTACAAGTAACCTTTCTCAGAAGCATTCATGGGAAATTCAGAAGGCTCTCACGTTGCTTTGAAGCAATCCCAGATGCCAGTAAGATATGGAGAAGTAAGGTGTCTCGGTGGGTACCATGGAGAGTGTCTGGGGAACAGTGGTGCTTGCGGGCACCATGCCTACCCCTGTTATACACTCTAAGGGTCAAATATTTTGTGAGGCAATGGATTTATTCCCTGCAAAGTCATTAGAGTCCAAGCTGAATGGAATCTTTCCTTCCTTTTATTTAGACCACAGCTCTCCACCAACCTTCTCCTCTTCCAAGAGAGTCCGCACGGCCTACACCCATACACAGCTGGTGGAGCTGGAGAAAGAGTTCCATTTCAATAGATACCTCTGCCGGCCACGCAGGTTGGAGATGGCCCGACTGCTGAGGCTCTCTGAGAGGCAGATCAAGATCTGGTTCCAGAACAGAAGGATGAAGTACAAAAAAGACAGCCGGGCCAAGGGGAGCTCAAGGAAATCCCCAAGCAGAGACCCTCAAGTGAGTGACTACTACAGTCAGATGGAGGCTGGCTATGAGATGGCAATCCCGAGCTCATGTAGCAAGGCTCAGGGAGGGATATATAGCTCAGCAGCTTATGCAGACCCTCTCTTTGACAGCCCCTTAACGTCTGTCTCCTTGGAATATGGCCCCCTCTCTGTGCCAGGAGAAGGTCCTCATTATGGATCTCCAGTTCTGCAAGGGAGTCCCAGCGAGATGGGAGAAAATTACCTGGGAAATGTGCCCGAGGCTGACTCGCTCTTCAGCTTCCCTGACTGCTCCTCAGCAAACCTGGACTACAGCTGTGTCGCTGAAATCCCCAGCCATCGCCAGCTTGGGCCGTCCAACTCACATCCCATTTACACAGATTTAACCACACATCCTGTGCCTCAGGGAGATTCTCAGGGACCTGTAAATCTTATGCATCTGTGAGGGCTCCCTGCCATGGAAACCAAGCAGGGGAAATTGCTACAGTCCTATTATCTCATTAAAAAAAAAAAAAAACCTCTAAGTGCAACCAACAGTAGGCCTCCCCTCCACCTCCCACATTCCCTCCTATTTATTTAACTGTACTGGAGAACATTCATTGGTGGAGGAGGGGCTGCAGCTGGATCTTACAAAGCTGATTTTCAAGGCAAAGTTGGCATGATTTTTAATAATAATAATAATAATAATAATAATAATATCAGTCTATGCATTGTGCTTAAAATATTTTTTAACAGTCTTTGGGGAATGACTTTGTGAAAGATGGATCTCTGTCATTCTGTCTATCAACCTTAGGACCCTCTTTTAAAGGGTGGCAGTGAGGTGGGGGAAGAAGTTTCAACTTGGTTGCTTTGGTTTTTCAGGCATTCATGTTCATAAAGACCCTGTTCAGACAACATGCTAAGCCACGGTGGTTAAGCACTTTGCGCTAAACATTATGGCTTAGTGTGTCATGTGTGAACTAGTGCTAACCATGGTGGCTACATAACCACAGTTTAAACACGCTCACTAACCATTTGCTGCAAAAGGGTTAGTGGCCTAACCATGGCTTAGTGTGTTGTCTGAACAGGCCCAAAGTGAAAGAATTCAATAAAATACTTCCAAGCCCTGCCCCCTATTTTATTTTATTTTTTGCCTAGTCCACTTCAGATGCTTAGTGCCTCATTTTTTCCTCATTTGGATCTGTTGATCCACAGGGTGAAACCCACCACTGATCTCCTGCAGACACCTTGCCCTAACAGCATGGATCTTTTGAGTCAGCAAACTTCAGACTTGCAGGATCTACTTTGTTTGTTTATTTATTTATTTATTTATTTATTAACTAGAACCTCAGGATCCACCAACCAGAGCCCGGTACAAAAGACATAGCACTAGAATGAAAAAAAGCTGAGCCCAAGAATTTGTTTTGAGTACCGGAACTGAATGGAGCAGCTCACAATCCTTCCACACAAAATTTAATTCCTGGTTACCTTCCATAGTCTCTTCATTTTACATTTTCAGCCTTCAGAGGACCTTTTCCAACTAGACTTCTCTGTTGAGGACGCCTTGCATATGGCAGAATAATCTGGGGAGTGTTCTAGGGCAGGGGTAGGCAGACAGTAATCTCCAGATGTTTTGGATTTCAACTCCCAGAAGCCCCTGGCAGCATGGCCAATGCTCAGATATGCTGGGAGTTGAAGTCCAAAACATCTGGAGCTCTTCCTTCTGCCCAAACCCTGTTCTCTGCACACAGTTCATTTACCTGGGACCAGCGCAGCTCTATGTGAACTGAGATTTCACCCTAAAATACACCCAGAACTCCCCTGAAGCTGTTCATGGCCAAGGAAGATTGGCAATGGTGCAAAGGTCAAGATGTCTTTCAAGGAAGTTTGTCCATCTCCATTTATCTTCTCATGAAGAACCCCTGATAAAACCACTGAAGAATTCCAGGGTTCCCTAGGGGTAGGCAGAAGATAGATCTGGATTGCTGAGTGGATGATTTGCAATAGATGTGCAAAGATTTCTAGCTGCTGGTTGTTTAACAACAGCAGCAAAAAAATGATGCCACATACACATGTGCCCATCAGGTCTACTGCTGGAAAGAAGAAAGCTTGGAGTAACCAGAAGTGGTGTGTGTGTGTGTGTGTGTGTGTGTGTGTGATATATATATATATATATATATATATGGATTCAGATCAGGTCCTCGAAACAAATTCCTGGGCTCAGGATTCTTTAATTCTAAGGGTTTTTTGCACCAATCTCTAGTTGGTAGATCTCAAGGATCTAGTAGAAACAAAAAACAAAGCAGATCCTGCCCACCCTAGAATACAGTTTGAGATGCACTGTCCTATATTGTTCTCATCTATCCCATCTAAATGTTTTTTGGACAGGACTGTGGTGCTGTTGTAGCAAGGTTAGCCAGCTGCGTGCTCCACCTACTTCCTCATCCATCCCTTACTAGACTTAGCACACATCTGTAAGAGCCTAGAAGGCAAGCAGGCAACCCCACTCAAAGACACCCTGCATTACAGGGGCCATCTTTTCAGAAAGCACGACATTCCTTTGAGAACAAGGCTATTCTAAAGCATCTCCCACGGCGTGTCTACCATAACAGACCACGTCTGAAAATACAAAGCTGCATTCTTAAACAAAATAACAAAACAAAACAAAAACCTACACTTCTTGTGATACAGCTCCGATGTAGAAATCACCTGTGTGTGTGTGTGTGTGTGTGTGTGTGTGTGTACGTGTGTGTGTGTGTGTGTATTCCTGGGTGAGCGAATGGCTGCCTCTGTGGGTTATTGTCTTACAATCAGAAGGGGAATAATAGCGAACATATTGAAATAAGAAGAACCAGTTCACAACCTCGCCGCTGCAGTGAGCGATGCTTTGGCTGTACGTTACACATCACTGTTGGTTTATTTTTAATGATTGCTTGGCTCTCGGCACCTATTTTAATGTACTGTTTTGATACTGGAAATAAAGAGGCTTTTAAAAACAGCACCAGGAGATTTTCTTGGCGTAGGCAGACTAGCTTTTCTCCATGAACACTGCTCTGTTGTTCTTAGAATCACTTTGCCATCTTGTAGTTTACTAGGGGCTGGGCCTCACCCTTCCCTCACCCCCATTAATCATTGAGACAGCACGTACTTCAGAAGGCCTCTAGCTCTTTCATCTCCCAGTTAGTATGCAGCTCTGGAGCTTAGCCTGCTTGTGCATTTCTTCCCCTCCCCAACTGGCCCCTGCCTTCATTAAACCACTTCCATTTGCCTGGACGACAGGTTAGCTAGACCTTCCATCTAAGTGGCTTCTAGAAGGACAAGTCTCAGTCATGAGACTCAAGCACCAAGATGCAAGGTCCACGTTGCAAAAGAATCCAGCTTGCATGATACATTTTCAGGGGTGGGAGGTGATGGCAGCCCTGGTGCCAGAATAAGGAACCAATTTCCTCTGAAAACGCAGCTTGAAGCTTCGGTCGCACAAAACAGTGACCCTCTGTTACCTGCTAGTGACCAATTGCCATTGGTGCACTAGAGTGAACGTTGAGAAAACTCTGAAGCATTTATTGGAAATGCAGTTAAGGTCACAGCATCTGTCACCCAGCTGGAATCGAGGACAGGTGCATTTGCTGCGGAAGCTGAAATGAGATTTTACACCAATTAGAAAGCCAGGATTTTATTTTTTAAAAAACAGAATTCAAATTTTATATCTTGAATTTCAAACATTTTCAAAAGTCATTTTCAACATTCAGCCAAAGTTTAGGCACTTCTCAGTTGCCATTGATTTCAACAGGAAAACTAACCACATGCTTAAAGCTCTCCCTCTGAAACTAATGGGACTTAAAAGTGCTTCACTTTGGCTGGTTCGGCCCCACCAATCATAATTTCAGTTGATTAATTTTAAGGCAACAATGTTAAGTGTCCATTTGCTATGGTCAATATTTTGATACCTTTAAACATATTAAGAAATGCTTAAATCTAACAGTATCGGTCGCTATGAAATTCAACTTTTTACAAGTCAATTCATCCCTAGAATTTGTGTGAGAACATCTCACCTTTTCCCCTGCACCTTTCCTTCCATAGTTCTCCGTTTTATTTGCTGTTCTATTTGTGTGGGATAAGGGATCTTGAAATGCAACAGACTACATCAGGGTGGATGAGCTGCTACTCCCATCATCCATCATCCCTCACCACTGACCAGACTGGCTAGAGCTGATGGGAAGTGAAGTTCAACAACATCTGGAGGACCACAATTTCGAAACAAAATCATACTGTGTATCTTCTCAGATGCTTTGACTTGACTGTAAGTGCAATGCATTTTAAAATACGAGTATGCTCTCATTCATTGAGCCCATATCTCAGTGGTAGAGCACATTAAATTTTATTGATTCAAGTACACTGATATCACACCTTTCTTCCACTCTGGAACTCAAGACAGCATACCTGGAGTTCCCAAGTGGTCCCCCATCCAGACACTGACCAAAACCAGACCTGCTTAGCTTCAGCAGGGTGGCTGCATCATGTGCCCATAGGCCAGCTGCCATTCCTGGCATTTCTACTTTAAAACATGATGCTGAGGGATCTGGGAACCAAGTTCCATAAAAGACGTGACAGCTGTCATGCAGAAGATAGAGAGAACTTGTTTTCTGTTGCTCTACAGAGGCAGGGCAAGAATCAATGGGTGGAAATTGCAGGGAAGTAGATTTTGGCTAAACATTGGGAGAAACGACTGAATGGTACACCTTGTTTGACAGTGGAACTGGCTGCCTTAGGAAGTGGTGGACTCTCCTTCGCTGGAGGTATTTTAGCAAAGGCTGGACAGCCATCTCTCAGGGATGATGCAGTTGCATTTCAGGTTCTGCGTTAGCAGGGGTTGGACTAGATGACCTCTAAGGACCCTCTGTCTCTATGACAGTATGATCTCAGGCAGCAAAATTGGGGGAGGTTTCCTCTTGACACCTTGCAGAGTTGTTTCTTGTTGGAATCAATGGAACTGGGTTAGGTGGGCTCAAGGTCTGATTCAGTATTAGGTTGCTTCCCAGGCTCATCTGAAACTCTAATCTTCCAGCCTTGCACAAACCTGCAATGCATCATGGCCCCCCATGTGAGCCCTTTACCACATCATTGTTATCTGCTTATGTGCAGGCGGGTTGCCAAGATTGCTGGGAGCTTGGTGCTACCTGGTGATGAGGACTGAAGTGAGCAGGGTAGGGATAACAGGGTTTCACCCATTCCATCCCTTTATTCCATCCTCCTGAATGATGATTTAACTAGGGGAACTTCTCAAATTGGAACCCCAGAATTGAAGCATGCACAGTTTATCAAATATATAAACCATATATTTGCATCACCCCCTTCTACATTACTGACATGAATGTCAGTAACATCTAAAGGCGGAAGCGGGGGTGGGAACCCACCAATCCTCATGTGATCAAATGTACAAGTGCCTCACGTTTCTTTCTGTGTGGTGTTTTATTGATGTGTCCATGCACTCCTGTGCATCATTAACAGATGACACAAAAGGAATCTTACAACAACTTTATGTACAAATAATCTCAATTGTCCTTTCTATTTTTTCTTCTTTTCTTTTTTGCTATGCACATGCGCATTTGTAATTTGGGGTATGGAGAAAACAGGGATCAACTAAAGGCATTAAAAAGCAATGGCAAAATACACATTCATAGAGCTCTGTACCAAGTTTGGATTTTTTTTCTTTTCTTTTAATCGAGTAATGGATAACTATCAGGGTGTCAGGTCCATTTTGATTACAAGACAGATGATTCAGAACTTCAAAGTCTGGGGAGAAATTTGGAAGTGACTCTGGGGAGGGTGACTGTTGGCATTGGGCAAGGTGAGCATTGGAGGCCCTGATAAGAATGCAAATTTCACAGGAGGATATGTGGGCAGAATGGAAGTCATGTGCATGTTTCTCAAGAGCTGCTTCCCACATGCCTCAGCAGCCTTTGGGAGGACTTTGTGTGTGTGGTGGTGGAGATGCTCACATACTGAGTTCTGTCCCCCATGTTTAACCTGGCAGATGTTTCCCCTTCCCGATACTGAATGAGAAGCAGGCTACACAGCAGCACCTTGCTGGCAGGGTAGATGATGGTTGTACAATCCTCATCCTCACCCCCAGTGATAGATTGCGCTCCCTCCGCTTTTCCACATAGCCCCTTACAACTCATTCAGGGCACCCTTCAAACTGGGATCACCTGAGTTTTTGAGCTGAAATCTATAGTAGACCAGGTTTGGAAATTGTTCTGAAGGTGATGGCTGGAGACAGGCTCAAACATTTATTGTGTGAAAGCAGCCTAGGAAAGGCAATAACCTACCATCCCTCCTTTCAGTGGCACACTTAGGTAATGTAAGACTTTGGACTTAATGGCCTTAGCAAAATCCCATTCTTTAGAGGGTCATGTGTATTACATCAGTTAAATCAAATGGTCTTGGGGCGGGGGGGGGCTACTGTTTAAATGGTAATGTGTGTTACTTCACTTAATTCATAATGTAGTTAGCCATCCCCCTTCTATGCTTGGGGGCCCTCTGGCTTGTTTTCCTGAGTGGGCCCCTGGGCTTCTGCCTCAAAGCCCTGCCCTGGGTGAACGTCTGCCCCCTTTGATTCTTAGTAGGCATGCCTTCCTTGGACTTGATCATCATCATTGAAGGCCTGGTCTGCACAGACAGTTTTTCAACCAAGGCACCTCCAGATGAAGCTTTCATGGCACAATGGCTCTGTCTCATTCTAGGATTTTATGGGGGTTCAGATGACCTCATCTTCCACATGTAACCTTTCCATGTTTCCCCCAATTTCTTCTATATTTTTTTCTTAGCATGGAAAATCCGTTCACGAAAAAAAGATGTAATAGCGGCACAATGCCTTCTGATTGTGAGATCGTCCCCTTTGTCTGGAAGTACAATACCATTCATAAACATTACTGGTTGGAATTATTCCAGTTTGGGGGATCCCCCCTCTGCCTCACACCACAACTCATCCCATTAAGAAGGGTCCTCCAACCTTCTGTGAAGCATTTAGGGAAGGGGAGCTGGATGGGCTGCCATGGGGAAGGGGGGGGGGGGGAATTTGCTTCAGCCAGTCCACTTTGCATGTGCCTAAACCTGGATCCAACTACATCTGTGTATATGTATTAGGGCTGCATGGATTTTCTTAAATCCTTTCCATCTGCGTTTTGCTCATTATCAGGTGCCTTTTTCTTCCCAGTCTGTTCATTGACGGAATCTGATATTTTTTAGGGTGTATAAGAATTTCTTTGCAGTTGTGTAATGCACTTTAGCACTATTTTGCACTTATGCTATTGCACATTAGCATAAGTGCAAATTTGCCGAAAACCCCCAATGTTTTGTTTTTTTAAAGAAAAAAACAGTCTGCAAGTCTGCGGAATCCATGCAACTTGGAAAAAGCCGATCCACTGTGGAATCCACATGTCAGATCTATAGAAATCCAAACACATTTGAATCCATTGAGGATTTCTCTAATATCCTGTGTGTGTGTACACACACACACACACTCACACACACACACGAAAAGTATGGGGTACTAATTGTTGAGTTCTGTTTTCAGACTTCTAATAGCTCCAAACCAGGAAGAATCAGAGAAGCTAGAGTTAATTTTCGGAAGTCAACTTGTTTTCCTTCTTCTTGGGGTGGCAGTAGTTGTGGGAGAGAGAGAGGGAGGGAGAGAGAGAGAGAGAGATCACACTGGAGATGCTGTATTAACAACTCCCTTCCTACGAAGAGCCCTTCTAAGAAAATGCCGAGTTTGCAAACATTAAGTATCTGTGAAACAACCGCCGAGGCAGCTTTGTGCACAAAATGAAAATGCGGCGGTGCAGATAAATGTAAAATACATTGCAGCAGGCTCCGGTTGTTTCCCATGGCATCAGGCAATTACGATAACACAACTTTCCACTGTATTTTATTGCATCCCCCTTAAAAGATGAATGACCCACCGATGCAATCTACATATTGTAATTAACTGATAAATATTTAATAAGGGCGAGAACTTTATCTTTTCTGGTCTTTCCAGAAACAAACTTGAGAGTTGGTAAACAGCGGTGTGTTAGGAAGAAAAGGAAAAGGAAAGAAACACCTCCACTTCACCCCACCCCACCCCGCCCCGTCTTGTTCCTAGTGGTTTGAGAGCTTGACTCTATCAATACATGTTTGAATTTTTCTTTTTTTCTTTTTTTTTCTTTGAAAGAAAGAATATTTTGGAGAGCAGCCTGCAAATGAAATGTGGAGGGTGAGATTAGTTGTGGGCTGCGAGGGGAAGAAGTGAAAATGCTGACATAAGCACAGCCCCAGTTTATAATCTGAAATAAAGTCACAGAAGTTTAGACAGGAAGAGGATGAATATTTGGTTAAAGTGTAATTTAAAGATCAAAGAACAGAGAAAAGGGGAGGGGGGGAGAGGAAACCTAATCAGTGACCCTGTACGTGCTACCTTTAATCTCAGCTACCCCAGGGTTGGTTATAATTATGAATTTCAGGGAAATAAAGGCAGGGCCAGCTCAATCTATATTGCTGCTCTGTAGGCAAAGCGTAATTTGATTTTGATTTTATCTCTCTATAAAGACAGCCAGAGTGAATTGAAGTGGTAGACTTTGACTTCAGATCCCTACACAGGCCACAAAAGATCTCTGGTGCTGCACTCCTATATCCACTTACCTAGCCATAAACCCCACTGTGTTCAATGGGAGTGATTTCTGAGCAGTCGTATACAGGATTATAGTATAAGTGTTTGTGCCAATTCAGTCACAGGTTTGCTGTGAGTATAACTGAGATTGTGTACAGAGTGTCTTGGTAGGGATGGAGAAATCCGTCAATTTCAGTTTATCTCCTTTTCTCATTTCCCCCGGTATTAAATTCAGTTCATCTTGACCTTTGATCATTTTTCCAATTTTAATTTCAGTTCATCCTGCATTTTGATTTTTTTTTTCTCTTTCAAATTTGCATGAACATTTGTATTTACTTTGGTGTGCATTTCTCTTAATACAAAATTTTGTCTAACAGGAGACTTTTTTAATTTTCATTTTTTTGCAAGCAATTTTCTTTGCACAATATTTTTTTGGACATTGTTTTTCATTATTGCCATGTGTTTTATACACATTTTTGATTGGAAAACTCCATGGCGAAACTTGAGGAAGCATTGGGTTCCAAGGGATAGTTGAGTTTCCGTTCGTGTCTTGGTTCAAAAATGCAAAATTAGATAAATTGGCATTAAAATGGAACGGAACTAATTTCTTCCCCATCCCTATTCCTGAGCTCTTTGGAGAAAGGTCAGGATTAAAATAATAATAATAATAATAATAACAACAACAACAACCACCTCATTGTATGCAGAGTGTGAATCTGGAGGGTCTTCCCTCTTTAAGTATTTTAATGATTACAGCCCTTCTGCTTTGTACCAGGATAGGGTGAGGGGGAAACAGGCTGTAACTGGGACAATAGAAAAGAGAGAGGCACATGTCCCTGATAATCCCAATTCTGGAGGGGCATTTGTGATCCTGCCTTGAAGGATTTCCTAGAGTCACCAGGCAACTTATATTCTAATGCCCTCAGCAGCTACCTGTACTACTGTCATGTTGGGCTGGCCCTGATCAATTCTGTATGTGTTCAGGGGCACCCTTTTCATCTCTAGCCAGCGTACAAAACCAATATTTGCTGATTCATACTATGGGGGATAAGATTTCCAGAACATAGACTCCTGGAACAAATGTCAGGGGATGCCCCTGGCACCATCTGAAACTCTGCATGTGCTCTGATGTCCATGCATGAAGCTCCTGTGTAAGCAGAATTCGCCATTCAGTTCTGCTGTCTCTTCTAGGGGAATTAGTGGGAGTTCTGTGGGCACCTGCACCTGCACGGGGTATGGAGTAGAAAGAGGGATTCAACTGTGTGCATGTTTGCATTTGTGTTCCTGTTTCTTCATTCACATCTGTGCATAGGATGATAGTTCAGTGGTAAGACCTACTTTGCATGCAAAAGGTTCCAGGTCCAAATCCTGGAATCTCCTGCCAGGCCTGAGAACCCCCTGTCTGAAATCATGGAGAGTCTGTCAGTGTGCAGTCAGGCAATAAACAATACTGAGCTAGACTGGTGTATGAAAAGTCTGAAGAGCTCCGAGCATTCTGGGTTTTCATGTGCTGATTTAGCTGTCCTGAGCGAGTTGCTCTGTTAGGCAGTTGTGCTCTTGAACGTATTGGTGATGTTTTGGGGTACCTATTTTTTATCATCTATCTATCAAAAGAGTTTCTTTAGCTGCCTTTCTAGACTGCCATCTTCCCAAGGTGGCTTACAATATTCAATTTTAGGACAAATTCATAAAAGCATCAATCCGTTTTAAACAAATTTTAACAGTAAATCAGTTAAATCAATAAGTAAGCTGAATCCAAAACAATGAAAGCAACACATATAATAAATACCTTTTGGTTAAACGCCAAAGAAAACAAGTATGTTTCTAAAAACCCTCTTTATAACAGCAGCAGTTCAGAGCCAGCTTTCAGAAGGGTATTTCATAGGAGAGGGGCCACTATTGAAAAGGCCCTGTCTCTGGTGTCCACCAAACTTATAGATTTTAATGGTGGGCCAGCAAGTAATTACTAATTGATATTGTTCCATATTGCTGTTTGGTAAGAGTCGTTAAGGGCTTTGGCTTTAACAGAGAAATGAGATGACATGACAATATCATATAAAGTGTGACCATGCAACTGTATGCCACTAATGTATCAGACATGGTACTTTGATGTGGTTATGCATACAAACTTGCATGAAGATACAGATAGTCAATGGGAAGGGGAAATGGGCTTTTGGTGCTGCATTGCTGCTATTCTTGCTTATTTAGATGTCAAACTTCTTTCAGCCCAATGACCAAATTCAATTTCAGAGAAGCCCTGAAAGGCTACATTCTAGTGTTGGATGTACCTGTTCAAGAGGGCAGGCAGGGCTCCTGCAGCTTCAAGTGTCGTGATGAAGAGGGGATTTCACCAGGTGCTGCATGTATACAAAGGACACCTGCTGAAATTCCCTTTTCTATACCACTGTTAACGATACAGGAGCCCTGTCCTCCTTTCCATATGGTCACCCTATCAGAACATGCCTCCACCCTCCAAATGCTTCTATTGGTCCACTATACCATTGGTGTTCTGTTACGTCAGTCCAGAAAACCATAGCCATAGCAGGAAGCTGAGTTCCTGGTGCTGCTGCACTTACAGAGTTCTCACACCCCCACCTAACACATTTAGGATGCATTCCTATGCATGCTCAGACGGGGGGGGGGGGGGGGGAAGCACTACAACTCCCAGCATAGCTGGCTGGAGAATGACAGGAGTAGTAGGAGTTTTTCTCTGTCTAAGCATGCATGGGATTGTGCCCGTAGTTATTTAATTAATTTATATCCTTCCTTTCCACCAAAAATGCTAGTCAAGGCAGTTAACGCTTAAAAAAAAAAGTTAAAACAAAATCTTAATTAAAACGAAACACAATGAAAACATAATCGTGTCATAGAATCATTCAGTTGGAAGGGATCTTGGAGAACATCTAGTCCAAACCCACCCACACCGGGGTCAACACTGCAAAGTACAGCTACAGCTCGGGATGTATGGATTTTGTGAAATCCATTCTATTTGTGTTTTGCGGATTGTCACCTGCTCATTGACGGAATTGGATTTTTTTTGTACAAGGATTTCACTCATTTGCAAATGCGCACTTGCGCTGATGCTCAGTGCTCTGTAATCAGTGCTATCAGCTCCAGTGGGATTAATACATTCTTAGACACTTCTTAATATGAACGGGAGGGCAGTGTCTGGATTAAGTGTACATTCTGGGAGCCAGATGCAACCCCCTGCTCCATCCCCCACCCAATACACCTTTTTTCATTCATAGTGGGGGAGATTCAATGATGCATTTCCTCTTTTTTGGCAGTTCACACGTGGCCACCCTAAGAGAAGTATGTGTACACTATGGAAAATAATGCCAGTTTAGAAATCTGTTGGTTTTCTCCACTTAAAGGGTTTACAGGCTATCAAGGACATAGAAATTCTGAGTTTACAATGGATCGAGGGTCTCTCCTGACCTTTGTATCATGCTGCGGACTCCACATAGGAACACTGCTTATCTAGCATAATTTAGGATCGAACAACAACTACTGCAGGGTGGCACCTCTAAGGAGCGGTGGTGGTGTGCTGTAAATGTCTTTCTCAAAGTGTGCATCACTTATGCAACCTTCCCTATCTTCCTGCAGTATTCTGATGCCTGCATTTTCAGGGAAATGTCTGCTATAAGCGAATTATAACTCCATTCCTGGAATTAAATCAAAACTCAGCACTAACTCAATTGTATCTATAATGACAGAAAGGTCAGGAGGGATCTTTGGTCCATTGCAAGCTCAGAATTTCAACAATGAATGCTTCAGCAGCCCCTCTCTTTTTATACCCCCTGCCCCTCCATACACACTAATGAACAAAGCTATAAACACATCTTGCAAATGACTTATTACAAAGGCCTCCACCCACGCTTGAAAGGAAGAGAAATGTTACTTCCTCTTCCGCATATCCATGTTTGTCTATATTTTACTCTGAGTAGAACTCTGAGCCCAATTGGTTTCAAGTCATCGAACTCAAAGATGGGTTTGGCTTCACATAGAGGCTGAAGTAATCTGCTTCTGGTACTCTATAGATCTGCATATGTCTCTTAATGTCTAGGCTCCTTCTCATAAACTGCTCAGCATGCAACAGCTAGCGCTGCTAAATTCCACTTCATGCAGCAATGGCTGGGTGGGTGGGGAATCCAGGATGTAGGGTTCCCCCACCCATCCTGCCAAGCCCCTCCCACCACAGCTTCCTTCCACTCCACCCACTCAAAAGCTCCTCCTTCCCGTTCTCTCCCTCCCAGCTCTGCCCATGGAAATTGCTCCTGTAAGCTCTGGTCATAGAGTATATAACTTTGAATGCCTTCCTATAAACAGAAAGCTAGCACTGCAGGGAGGAGGTTATGATCGTGTCTTTCTCCCTGCTGCTCTTGTTTTCTACTTGCAGAGAAGGGAAATAGAAACAGCCAAAATAGCCACCTATTTTCCATATGGCGGGTGGTAGAAACCGGTGATTTCACTGGACTACAAAAAATTCCTGAAAAAAACTTGTGTTATACAAATATTTACTCTAAAAAAATATATTTTTGGTCCCATTATTTCCTTTGGCTGCTTTTTCTTTGGTTCCTTGTCCTCGTCCCCCGCTGCTGCCTTCCCCCCGTCCCTGCTGCTATTCAGGACAACTGTGCAAATGCAATAGAATGCAGTATGAATGTGGTGGTCAAATTCTTGGTGCCACTTCAGACATCATGGTGGGGGAAGACATTTCTGAAAACGTCCCAATGTTATAATAATAATAATAATAATAATAATAATAATAATAATAATAACAATTTATTTCTTACCCGCCTCTCCGTCTGGATCGAGGCGGGGAACAACAACATGATAAAATACATAAAACTGATTAAAACATGACACATATTATTATTATTATTATTATAGAACACTTTTCTGTAAATAGAATGCTAGCATTGCAGGGAACAGGAGGGAATTGTACCCTTCTCCCTGTTTCACTAGTTTTCTACTTGTAGGGAGATTTTTGCACGGGGCACTATTCCAAAATGGCTCAACGGAGCAATCCCCTGGCTACCTGTTGCCCGGTGCCACTGTGCACTTTATCTTTGTGTCCACCAAGGGGCGCTTTGACGATGAACTGATTCACACATGCATGGCCATCACTTGGTGACTGCCACATCATATGTGAATGAGCCATCAGAGATCAAATACCACCGAAAGCTTCTGTATTACCACACATCACCTCATACACACAGTGCAATGCAATGAATTTACACATTCAGTTGTGAGTCATCCAGGCTTAAGCATGTACGAACTGGCCAAGGGACACTAAAGGGTAGGCTATACAGGCAGTGGTGCAGCTAGGGCTGGCCCTTGGGGCCTAAGTCCACACCCCTCAGTCCAGAGGGGGCCCAAATCACCACCCAGAGAGTGGCAGGAGATGAGGGCAGCAGAAGCAAACCCAATTTTATTCTTGTACTCACAATGGTGCTATGATTGAAGTGAGAGTTTCAAATCCACACGTGCTCAGAGGATTCTTATTTTTAAAACCAGAGATGGCAAATAGTTCTTCTTATTTATTAGATTTATATGCCACCTTTCTTCCATCATGGAACTCAAGGAGGCTATATATGTGGTTCCCACGTGGTCTCCCCTCCCAGCACTGACCAGACCCAGACCTGTTTAGTTTCCGCAAGGTGGCTGCCTCATGTGCCTTCAGACCATGTCTTGGGACCACTGTTTCCTCGTTGTTCTAACATATCAAGACAGTAGAAATAGTTGTAAAACATGGGAAGAGCAGTTGCCCATCAACAGCAACTGGGCAATAGACTGAACAACCAGCCACACTAGTCACCTGGTCACAGTCTTTCATGGTATGGCAAGGTGTGTATTGTGTTTCTATTTCAAATATAATAATTATTTCTCAGTTTGCATCTATCTATCTATCTATCTATCTATCTATCTGTTTATCTATTACGATATGAAAAAAGTTATGCAAATAGGTGTCCTCTTTTGTCCTCTTTTTTGGCAATGGCCACCCTAGATTGAAGGGATGTGAGTCCTAGAGGTAGTACCTTTCAGCCCCTCCTCGTACATCTTGAAGCAACATCATGCAGGAGTGCAGACTGGCCTCCTCTCAAATGCTTTGCCCCAATCATGCTGATAGAGAAATACTGAATCAGGAGCTATCCTGCAGCGTAACCAACGGCACACGGTCGTGTCCCAGGGCAGTTAATTTCGCGACAGAATGCCAAGGGTGTAAATATACAGTCATTTGGTGGAGAATATTATTTGAGAGTAGTCAAATCATTACTTTATAAACACTCTGGAGCGACGACGAGGCTGCGAAAATGATGCAGTCATCCAAGAATGAGCATCACTTAGGATAATATGCAGCGCAATAGAACACCTATTTAGCATGCCGTAAAACCTCTTGGCTTTGTGTGGAGAGGCAGCGTTCTCGATGCCAGGTCATGGGAGCTGAGCAAACAGTGATAACAGCAACACTAAATAAATAACTAGGCAGCCAAGGTTTTTTTTTATAAATTCTCTTTATTTATTGGCACGCCAGCCTCGTTTACTGGTTCAAAGGGAGGACGGGACGACCGCGCAAGGGACGCACACCACCGTCCGGGGAGCCGTGTGTCTCCACGGCTCTTTTGCAAAGTTTAGCTCTACTAAACAGTGTGGATTTTAATGCCACATTCTAATTCTCCTATTACTGTCATAAAGCCATTTGTCAAATGCCCTGGGAGACTCCACGGACGTCAGCCTTGTAATACTTTTTATTGCCGGACTAATCTTTACAGATCGAATTAAGACCGGGGAACTTTATCGGCGGATAGCACTGGGTGAAGGGTTACGTGTGTATTTCATTTGTTCTGCTATCAAAGGTGCACAGGCCTTTGCTCCTGCCTACCACCACCAAGGCCAAATATGCCCATTACTAGGTAATCAAATAGCCTTTAAGAGGCTCACTTGGTGGGTGGATGCTTTGAATAAAGCAAGATGAATGTGCCATTCTCTCTCCCCATCTGCGGAGCCGAGGCAATTTCTTTCCATCCTGATATTAATTCTCCTATTAAATTAAATAACACTAAGAGTTGTATAGCATTCATTAAACATCACATGCACCCGGGCTCCCCACGGTGTCAATGCCATCCTTATAACACCACGTTAATTAGCAACAGGCAGGCGAGTTGTTCGACTGCCTTTTCCTTATTAATTACTGAGTGAAATCAACAGACTTATTAAGATAATCCTGTTATTCTAATAAAGAGAGACGAGAGGGCTCCATTGGCACCGGAGACCGTGTTGGGTGCAGAGAGGAAAAATTGGAATGGGAGGGGGGATGTCTGTTTGCTTCAGGGGACTGGCCCCATAATCACTATGTGATAGTTAGGCATGCCTGCATATCTTATGACCCAGCAATATGATTGCAGCCCCCCACCCCATATACCGTAACCCACCAGGCATTTACAAGAACCCCCTGTTTTTGCACTCCAGGCAGACAGCAAAACCAGGAGGCTTTATAGAGTCCCAAGAGGGCCACCATAAACATCTGGTGGGCAGCACTAACTTTAGATGGCTTTAAAGGGGAGTTAGACAAATTCATGAAGGTGAGAGGGGAGTCAGGGCTATTCCACCAGGTCTGCTGATAAACCTCCCAATAAAGGCTCCTCCTCCCTCCACCATCACCACCAGCAAACATTCCAGCAGCATGCTTTGTAGAGTGGAAGATGAGAAGAGAAATGGGACCATTCTACCAGCCCTGCTGAAAGACTGTTTTCCCTCTTCTTACCCCATCCCTTCTCCCCTGTGTGTTGTGGCTTTTTTAGATTGTAAGCCTGCAGGCAGGGAGTGTCTTGTTTTATTGACTGCATGTAAGCCTATCCAAGGGCCTTTTTGGATGAGCAGGAGGAATAACCAATACTTTAAATAAATCAAATACAACAAGTCCATCAGGAGCTACTAGTCATGGTGGTGGTGTGCTATCTCCAAGTTCAGAGCCAGGCTGCCTCTGTGTAGCAGCTGCAGTTTTATGATGGTCAACTGCTCCAAGGGCATTTGTCAGCTATGTGGTGTATCAGACTAATAAATGAATAAATAGTAGGGATGTGCACTGGATCGGACCCGATCCACGATCCGAGTCCGGTCCAGTGGGAAATCGGATAAATTATCCGATTTCCGATCCCGCAGCTGGATCGGCCGATCCAATCCGAACCGGTCCGAAAAAGCTCCGAACCGGTTCGGCGGATCGGCGGATCGGCGGGCGCCCACTGGCGCCCACCGCCGCTTCCATTGGCGGGCGCCAGCGGGCGCCCGCCGATGAAAGTGGACAGCGGGGGGGGGGGAGGAGGGGGGCACTTACCTTCTCGGCCCGGTGGCTCCCGTCCGGCGCCGGAGCCTACTACTACTAGCAGGCTCCGCGGCCTGCTCTAGGGTGGCGCGCCGGGTGATGTCATCACCCGGCGCGCTACTCTAGAGCAGGCCGCGGAGCCTGCTGGTAGTAGTAGGCGCCGGCGCCGGACGGGAGCCACCGGGCCGGGAAGGTAAGGAGGGGGTGCGTGGAGGGGAGGAGGGGGCGCGCGGAGGGGGGAGGGGGGCCCTTACCTTTCCGGCCCGGCGGCTCCCGTCCGGCGCCGGCGCCTACTATTCCCAGCAGGCTCCGCGGCCTGCTCTAGGATGGCGCGCCGGGTGATGTCATCACCCGGCGCGCTACTCTAGAGCAGGCCGCGGAGCCTGCTGGAAGTAGTAGGCGCCGGCGCCGGACGGGAGCCGCCGGGCCGGAAAGGTAAGGAGGGGGTGCGTGGAGGGGAGGAGGGGGCGCGCGGAGGGGGGAGGGGGGCCCTTACCTTTCCGGCCCGGCGGCTCCCGTCCGGCGCCGGCGCCTACTACTCCCAGCAGGCTCCGCGGCCTGCTCTAGGATGGCGCGCCGGGTGATGTCATCACCCGGCGCGCTACTCTAGAGCAGGCCGCGGAGCCTGCTGGAAGTAGTAGGCGCCGGCGCCGGACGGGAGCCGCCGGGCCGGAAAGGTAAGGAGGGGGTGCGTGGAGGGGAGGAGGGGGCGCGCGGAGGGGGGAGGGGGGCCCTTACCTTTCCGGCCCGGCGGCTCCCGTCCGGCGCCGGCGCCTACTACTCCCAGCAGGCTCCGCGGCCTGCTCTAGGATGGCGCGCCGGGTGATGTCATCACCCGGCGCGCTACTCTAGAGCAGGCCGCGGAGCCTGCTGGAAGTAGTAGGCGCCGGCGCCGGACGGGAGCCGCCGGGCCGGAAAGGTAAGGAGGGGGTGCGTGGAGGGGAGGAGGGGGCGCGCGGAGGGGGGAGGGGGGAGGGGGGCCCTTACCTGCCCGGCCCGGCGGCTCCCGTCCGGCGCCGGCGCCTACTACTACCAGCAGGCTCCGCGGCCTGCTCCAGGGTGGCGCGCCGGGTGATGTCATCACCCGGCGCGCTACTTGAGAGTAGGCCGCGGAGCCCGCTGGTAGTAGCCGCCGGCGCCGGACGTGCCGAGAAGGTAAGTGGCGGGGAAGGGGGCTTACCCCCCCCCCGGAGCCGTCCGCTTCTATCCGCTGGCGCCCGCGGGCGCCAGCGGATGGAAGCAGGCGGCCCCAGGGGGGGTAGGGAGCGCGGGGGAGGGGGTTTACCTGCCGGGGCCGTCCACAGCGGACGGCCCCGGGGGGGGGAGGGAGTTAGGCCCCCCCTTACCCACCCGCCGCCATTTTTTCCTCATAGACTTGCATTGCAATGCAAGTCTATGGGGAAAAAAATGGCGGCCGATCCAAAAATGTACGATTTTTGGGTCGGGATCGGACTCGATCCGGTCCGGGGGGCCTCCGATTTTGTCCGAACCGGTCCGGGACAAAATTGGAGGTCCCGATCCGGGTCCCGATCCGATCCGGGGGGTCCGTGCACACCCCTAATAAATAGATTGGTGAGGAGCAACAGTGGGAGGGGGCTACTGCCTTCATGTCCTACCTGTGGGCTTTCCAATAGGAACCTGTATACCACAGTGGGAAAACAGGATGGTGGACTAGATGGACCTTTAGTTTGATCTGGAAGCACTCATGTTATGTTCTCGTGTTCTTATGTATTCTGCACGGTGGGTTGTGAGATAACACAAGACTGTGCTAGGTGCACTCCTTGGGCAGAAGTTGGCAGAAGGTAGGTCTCCAGAAGTTTTGGACTTTAGCTCCCAGAAGCCTCCCTAAACAAGGATGTGTTTGCCATATGGCGAAATGCTGTAGGTTTTGGTGCCAACCAAACCTGCAAGCACAAGGAATCCCACAATTTAGATGTGACCACAGGGAAGGCCCTTTCTCTTGTCCCCATCAACCATATCACCACCATAGTTGGTACATAGAGAAGGGCCTTTCTGTCAGTTCTTAGGGCATGGGCAGGCTGGTATGGGAGGAGGCAGTCCCTAAGGTGAGTTCAGAACTGGGTTCAGTGGGCTCAAAACTGGGAATAGGATGGGATGTGAGAGGGAGGGAGGGCAACCATCTAAGACAATATGTAAGCCAGGGATGGAGGGAGGGATAAGTAAAGCTGGTGAGTCTAATCCCACTTTCACAAAGCCTTGATGTTTAGATCAAGCATTGCAGCACTATGGACCCAATTTGGCAAGTCACCATTTTTCGTTCACATTTGTTATTGAAATGTACACGAAATATGAAAAAGGGGATACTAGTATAACTTAATAGAACTCCGAATAGTACTTACATCAGACATCATAGATATTTTCAAATTATTCCATACTATGAACACAGGGAGAATGCATTATCAATATCAACTCTCTATTTTTTTCCTTTTCCAATTAAAGTTTCCATTTTTCTCCCCAAACATTTGTAAACTGTCTCTTTCCCCTAAACTTTAAGGGCATTTTTCAACTTGTCCATACCTGCCACATTTAGTAACCATTCTCTAATCAATGGGACATTATAGTTTCTCCAGCGAGGGGCAATTAATGTTTTGGCCAAAGCTTTATATATTCTGAAAATCCAAAGAGAGGTAACTGTTGACAGTCTCCAGCGAATTTAATCAACTTTTAAAACGTTATTATGTTATTTATTTCAATTATTTAAACCTGACTCTTAAAAATATCCCCCCGCTAAAGTGGCTTACAAGATAGAATTCAGATAAAAAACATATATAAACAAAACAATCACAGCAACATTGGAGGTGGCATAAAGTTAGAAATCAATCATGCAGTGGAGGTTGGTGGCTTCCGATGTCAGTGGGGCAGTTTATCCGCCTTGGGTTTCAGTCAAAACCAGTCAGAATTCTAAAGGAGCTATCCAAGATTCGGAACCCATTTGGGGGACAGGGTTCAGCAGTTTGAATATCTCCTTTAGAGTTCTGGCTGGTTCTGACTAAAACTCAGAATGGGTTCACAGCCCCACCGAAATCGGAGTCAGTAGCATCAACTGGTTTTAATCCAAGAGGTCTCCATGTGTAAGATCTACCTACATGGAAAAATAATGTCATGTTGTACGGTAGACACCTGCGTACCTGTTGGAATTACAATATGGGAAGCTTCTTGTTTCCTTGTAGTAGACAAATGGGCTACCTTCCTCCAAACAGGTGGGGATTCAAAGGTTCCTCAAGCACACTTTACACTGCAGAATTTACACAGATGTGAACCTACAACACAGTCCTCCCATGGTATTTAATTTTGTCTTCTATCACCTGCAGAATTATTTATTACATTTATATACCACCCCATAGCCGAAGCTCTCTGGGCGGTTTACAAAAATGTCCCCAAATTTCAGCCTCTTAACACTATTTTCTTGGGGGGGGGGGGAAATATCCCCAGAATCTATTAATTTTGCAATTGGGGTATCTTTATGTCCCCAAAATGAAGCAACATTTTGAGGGTTTGAAATGTTTTATGGGGTTAGAGAAATACCCCATAAGATCAGAAGTGTTAGTACTTGGGCATAATAACATTATACCTAAATTTTGCCTTGGCAGTTTATTATATTATTCTAATACTTTATGTTTAAAACATACTTCTTCTGATACTACAACATCTCTGGTTGTGGGGCATTTTATTTATTTATTTATTATATTTATATCCCACCTTTTTTCTAAGGAGCCCAAGGTGGTGTACATGATCCCCCTTCTCTCCATTGTATCCTTAGAGCAACCCTGTGAGATTGGTTAGGCTGAGAGTCAGTGGCTGAATTCGGACGACACAATAAGTAACTGGGGGGGGGGGGGAACAATCGTCAGTTGTATTGACTATAATGTCATCCGAATGCTGCCATAGTCAACTCAGCGCTGATCCTAATCCACACCACAGTTGATTATTTATTACCATGTTGTGTGGGGAGTACCCCCTAGATGAACTGTAAAGTTGATTATTACCCCCACCATTGACTATTGTGTTGTCTGAATTCAGCCAGTGACTGTCCCAAAGTCACCCAGTGAGTTTCCTGGCTGAGTGGGGACTAGAACCTGGATCTCTCGACTCACAGCCCAACCCTCTAACCACACTGGCTTTGCCACCCCAGAATGCATTGCAAAATATTCTTACAATTTTTTCAGGACATGGCAGCTGATTCTTTTCCTGATGCTGCTGATGTAATGACACCCTTTCATCCGTTGGGTGGTGTCCAATAATACGTCTCTTTTCTTTCAGATTGTTTAGCCTGGCAAACCAAGCCTGCATTGGGTAGCTCTTTGCTCATGGAACTATGGTATGCAGTCAGTGGGAAAACTCTTCCCTCCGTGCCCTCCCACCTCTCTTAATTTCCACATATTGTTAGGATAAGTTAGGAGCAGTAGTGCAGCAGTTAGGTAATTTTAGACTCTGGGCTTCATGGTCTCATGCTGCTATCCTCTTTATGTGTACATGTGTGCTACTTTACTTACTTCAAAATGTGTAGCCCTGTTGTATTTGGGGTCCCTCCTGCTCATTCTGCTGAGTAGAGCACTGGACATCTGCCCCAAAGTCCCACCCTGATGGCACCACTGTGTGATAGGGTATATTTTCAATTCCTTGGGGAGCACCATCTGGTTATTAATTTAATTTTATTTCTGTTAGTGGTTCCTATAAAGGCTCTAAATAAATAACCATTGGATTGATGTTGATGAACGGTACAAATAAGTACCCAAATAAGATCACTTACAGCCTGATCCTATGTATACCTACTCAGAAGTAAGCCCCATTGAGTTACTGAAGTGTGCATAGGATTGCAGAGATACACAGGTTTACATTAATTTCAATGAAGATTTCTTTGGGGAGAGGGGAGAATGTACTCCTTGCAAGCCATCACCACCCCAAAAAAGTGTTTGGTCCTAAGTAATTGCAAATGAGTAATTTACCATCTTCTCTATGAATGCACCATAAATGGCTGTTTTAATTATTCTTTTTCCTCAGATATAATGTAATGTGCTGACTAACTTAAAAACAGAATGAGGTTCTACCATGCAGTGCTATATTTAAACTATCTGTCTGAGGTTCACTGGTTCGGGTTCCCCATTTTCCCAATTCTATAGGGGCATCATCTACTGATTGTTGCTGATTCTAGTGACCTATAAGCAGAGATGAGGCACTCTGTGATTCTGCAAATTTTCCGGTGTAGGTTTATGGAGACATTTGCAAAATTAGTAGGTTGTCAAAAACGCTGAGAAAACTTTCTATAGGAACTGCTGTGGCGGCTGCTGTGACTGCTGCTACTAGTAATGGTATCCCAGAGTTTCTGCCGCCACCGTGCATGATACATAGGCCTCTGAATCAATTTGGGTGAAGGACGGCATATATCTTTTTTAAAATAACATGAAATAAATATGTATCAAATCACCCAACCGAAGAACTTTTTTTTTTATGAGGTGGGGTATTTGCGTATCTCCTGCTCTTCCGTATTTGTGAGTGTGGTGTGTATGTCAGCAGTGTTCGCTGGTAGTGAAGTAAGACCAGATTGAAAAAAAGGTCAGAAAAGTTGGAAACAAAGTACATGGACCTATACCGAACCTACCAAACTCCTTAGCTTTCACCAGCTAATAGATCTGTGCCGGCTCTAGGTTTTGGAGGGGCCTTGGGCAAGACACCCTCAATGGGCTGCCTCCTTTCTACCTTTCTTGTTATCATTGTCACCAGCTGCTCTTGCTCTTCACCCTCTTTCTTATCATTGTTGCCACTTGCTTGTTTAGCAGGCAGAAAGCCAGTGAGCAAGTAGGCCGTGGCATCTACCACTCCTCCTCGCTGTTGAATGGGCCAGAGCAAAAGGCAGGTGAACAAACAGGTTTCAAAGGTCAAGAGGAGCCACAAGTTCAGTGAGCTCTTGTTAGTGGGCCATTGCTGGGGCACAGTTGCCCAACCATGCCTAGCCTTGACGCTGGCCTTGTATCGTATGATCCTCAGATCCTTACTAACCCTCTTTGTCACTATAGGATCTGCCAAAAAGGATCTGTCAGAAGCCAAAGAATTAGGATAAACATCAGCTGATGCAACCTACTTGCCTAGATCAAGCCACCAAGAATGGTTCCTTCTCTCCCTTACAGATCCAGGTATGTAACTGGTCCCTATGCTAAAAAATAAGGTCCCAGGCATCACCCTGTTTCTCCTAGCTGCCCACAGTTTCTGTAGGGAACATCAAATCTTGAAGATACTTTTGAAATGGGAATGAATACAACCTCAACTGTGATTTGCAAAAGGGTTTGAAAGAGTGACTGTGGCTGAATTCTGAAATGAAGTATCTTGCACTATTGAAATCTAATGAATATCTGTGAGGAACTGCCTAGCTTGACCTCAAAATAGTTGTGATTATCACTAGTTTGCTTAAGGTTCTATTTCTGCAACCCATCACAGCACTTTTTAAAAGTGGTTTTCCAAGCCCTTAACCATCATTTTGGATAAACTTTTGCTGCACTTTTGATTCCCATTCCAAAGTTCAAATCTCTTACTCTGCATTGGCTTCAGCCAGTTCTACTTTGCTAGTGATCTGAAAACGCCCTGATTGATCTCATGTGGTCTAGTCTAGGACAGGGGCGTTGAACCTCTTTCAACATGAGGGCTGAATTTGAATTTGGAGAAGCCCTCAGGGGCGCAGTGCAGTGATGGGTGGAGCCAGAGGCAAAAGGGGTGGAGCCAAAAAAAACCAAAGCTTAAAGCTCTTACTACCAGTAACTAAGCCTTAGCAGAGACATTTCAATCTTTTAGCATGGGGAAAACAATGTGGAAAGACTGGGAAACCAGAAAATGATTGGTGTTCATGGAAAAGCCTGGGAGGCTGGGGAAGTGGACATGGCCTTCTGGGGACCCCCAGACATAGCCAGCCCCAGATATTTTGCTGCCTGAGGCAATGTACAAAATGATGCCCCCTCCCATTCCACGTACAAAAGCTGACTGGACTGGCAGATGAATCTGTCTTCAAGATTCAACTGCATCCTCCCTTAGGGAGTGTAGGGGAGGCTCTTGGCACACAGCTCTCTCCTCCAGCACTTTGCTGCTGCCTCCCAGCATCTGCTGCCTGAAGCAACCGCCTCAACCTGCCTAATGGTAGGGCCAGCCCTGCCCCCAATGGACCACATTTGGCACCCCTATCCTGGGAAAAGCAAGTGCTGATGTGTGAATAGAACTAAGTAAAAAGCCCTCAGAACTTGCATAATATGGATGGTTGGACGAGGTTCCCGTTGGAATAAGAACTGATAGGTCCATGAAAAGAGACAAATATTAGTTTTTTTGTTTTTTAAGGTGGGTGACTGCCAAGTTCTGTTTGCACGCGTGTTATGTCTGGTGAGTGAGTCTCATGGCCTCCAGAACCAGCCAGTTCCTCTGAACCTTCTTCTTTGTTTGTTCATACCTTATAAATGAGGCACTTGCAATGAAAGAAAGCATGCATCAGAGGCTGGGATTCGCTATCGCTTCATCTCTTGAAAGTGAGTCACTCAGCAATCTGTCATCAATGCTTTATTTATTTATTTATTATTTATTTTCACACCAAGGGTGTGTAGGGTGATGAGAGAAGGAACCAGCCAGCATTCCTGAGGGGGCTCTTCGGTGAAGGTGTCTTCAATGATGCGGCCGCAAGCAATCTGGGGAAAGCCACGGGGAGATGGGATGGCAACAGGCAAGTGTGCACTTCTCAGCTCAAGGACTTTTCGAGGAGGCGGGAGGGGCTCTTCTGACATGTTGAGACCCAAACAAGACAAATGACTGGAAATGCAGCAGATGGGAAAGATTGTCCATAGGCCGGCTGTGTATGACGACAAAGACTGTTCACCAATGACAAAGATGCACTTGATGCTTTCCTCTCCAGTTTCTTTTCTTTCTTTCTTTCTTTTTCTTTTTTGTGGTTAAGAGCTGTTTCCAATTAACAAATTCCTTAATAAATGTTTAAAAAAATAAGAACGACTCACAATTAATCTGTATTCTGAGTACATTCATCTCCAATGGGGATATCCTTTGTCCCCTTCTGCAGGTAAATGGCAAGAGAAGGAGGAAAGGATTGTTCGACTATGGTAGCCTTCCCCAAATGCAGTGCCCTCCAGATGGTTTGGCCTACAATTCCGATAAGCCATAACCAGCATGACCAATGGAGGACTGTCTTTTGTAATGTAGGGCACTTGGCCACTCTAAGTGGGAATCACTATCACACAGATACATTTCATGAAAAAGTGGATTTTCTCAAACAGCTTGAAGTACTTAGATGGTCTTCACTACTGAATTTACTCACATCTGTTTCTGTGGCTGGTACGTTTTAGGAGATGGTGGTTCTCCATTATAACCTCCTATAAGAGCTTGATTTCATGAAGATGGGTTTGCCACTATGAAATGCCTCATTTGTCAAAGCTAGTTTTCCCCAATCTGGTACCCTCCAGATGTTTTGGACTACAACTCCCAGCATTCCTCACCATTGGCCATGCTGACTGGGGCTGATGAGTGTCAAAGTCCAATACATCTGGAGGCTACTAGGTTGGGGAAGGTTACTCTAAGCAGTAGTACTTGCATTTTCCTGCATTCCCCATTTTAAACAAAAAAACCATTCCCCTTCCCCACACAGCAACATCGGGGAAGATGCCCAGAAGTAGGAAGTACCTGTCTGATATGTACTTCTACTAAACAGGGTGGAAAGATCCATCGTCTAATGAATCAGTACACCTCTGCAAAGTGGAAGGAGAGTGTGACGGGAATACCTCAGTTACACTACTTTGACTGTAATGCTCTGTTTTTACTGGACCATCAGTCCAAAAATATATTGATCTCCTTTCTTTATTTGGCAGTAAGTTGTGGTTCAAAAAGCAGAGCGTTTTCAGCAGCCAACCACCTGGATGGCTCTATCAGTACCTAAAGCAGGAGGGATAAAAGTAGTGCTGTGTTAGCCGGTGCAAGTTAGTGGGTGACTTCATGCCATGTTTGCTGGGAGTGAGAGCTTAGCAATGGGGCAAATAATGGAACTAGGAATAGAGGCCACTGGCTGCAAATCTTACTAGGTGTGTGAGGAACGCTTCGTAATGATGCTTGGTAATAGGTTGAAGAAGAACAGAACAAGGATGGGAAAACCTGTAAGGTGCTTAGGGACAGTGACATCTATTAAGGGCACATTGCATGTGAACACACACACACACACACACGGTATAAAGTCTTCATTGGAAAAGAAAATGTTTTGGATTCTTTTTTGTTTGTTTGTTTGTTTGATGGCTTGTTATTATTGTTTAAAAAAATGCATCCTAATGCCAATCAGGGCACCAACCATGGGTTAAAAAGAAAAATGCCTGTGTTCTTAATTATGTTCTTCTATGTTTCAAAACCTGACATTTCCCATTATCCTACAACTCCTCATTTTAGGATGAGATGCATGACAGGTCAGTGCTGCAGTGTTTAGACAGGGCTCATAGGGACAAAGTGTTGGTACGTTTTGATTAGCAGGGGTGCTGCCGTCATCTGCCATCACCACCCCTCAGTCTTCCCTGTTCCCTCTGAGCTGAATTGCAATCCTCACAGGAACTCGGAAAGGTAGGAGGGATGCATTTGGGGGTGGGAAAGGTGCAGAAAAGGGCAACTAAAATGATTAAGGGGCTGGAGCATCTCCGCTATGAGGGGAGGTTACAACAGCTGGGATTGTTTAGCTTGGGTGGAAAAAGGAGGCTAAAGGGGAGACATAATAGAGGTGTACAAAATGATGCATGATGTGGAGAATGTGGATAGGGGGACATTTTTCTCCCCCTCTCAAAATACTAGAACCCAGTGGGGTCATCCCATGAAGCTGATGGGTGGGAGATTCAGGACAAATAAAAGGAAGTACTTCTTCACCCAACACATAGTTAAATTATGGAATTCACTACCACAAGATGTGGTGATGGCCACAAATTTGGATGGCTTTAAAAGGGGGCTGGAAAAATTCCTAGAGAAGGCTATCAACAGCTACTAACCCTGATGGTTATATGCTGCCTCCAGTATCCGAGGCAGTAAGGCTGTGTGCACCAGTTGCTGGGGAACATGGGTGGGAGGGTGCTGTTGCACCATGTCCTGCTTTGTTGATCCCTGGGCAACAGCTGGTTGGTCACTGTGTGTGGACAGAGTGCTGGACTAGATGGACCCTCGGTCTGATCCAGCATGACACTTCTGATGTTCTTAGGAGGTCAAGCTGTGGCACACAGTGACACAATTTCTTCAGAGTGGGGTGGGTGGTTATACCTAATGGTCCAGGTAGGTAATTTTAGATCCTGGATTGAATGGTTTGGGGGGGGGGCATTTTAGACGGTATTTCTTCAATTGTGAAACACATAACCAACGTTCCTCTTCATCACCCCCACCTGCAACCACCATTCCATGCTTTACAATTGCTTCTGCATTCCTGATATTTTTCAACAACACCCCTGGGTTGGTTGGTTGGTTGGCTTGTTGTTTTTTTAAAAAAAAATACCTTTAGGACATTCAGTTTCACATTTTAAATGTAATTAAATCATAGCCCAATCAAGGACTACAGAAATAAAATGGAGTTTGCTTCTGCTGCCCTTATGCCCTCATCACCTCCTTCTCTCTGGGTCAGCCCTGGGGGTTCCAGGGCCCTGGACTTTAGAACCAAGGTCCAACCCAAACTGCACTAGTGGTTATAAGTTGCAGTACTAGTTGTTTGGATCCAGCTTTGGCAAGAACATTGCAGGCCAGAAGAAGGGGAGGGGGAGGGGGAGGCTGGAGAGCACCCTGAGGCATCCCAGAGCTAACAAGGAAGTGTCCTTTGGCACAAGCCCTTAGTCTGAGATGGGCTGGAAGGGAGGGAGGCTTGTCACTGGCTTGTCTTGTGATGCTCAGGAGTGCCAAGGCCAGGCAGAGCCTTTTTTTTTTCTTCCCTCACGAAGGGAGCCATGAGGAGATGGAACTGGGACCAGGGCCAAAATGGATTAATCCCCCGAAGGGGATGAGAAGTTATTTTCACATACCTCTCTTGCCTTTATTAGGCTTTAGTTAGGCCCACATGCTTAGATTTTAGGAGAGTTGATAAGCCAGAATTCAGTTTTTTCTCTCTTGCTCCTCAGTAAAAAAAATAATTGGCCTTGTCTAATAGTATTGGACATCTTCTGTTTATCTTCAGAGCAGTGGTGCAGTTAGATCATTCTAGACTCTGGACATAATGGTCTTGTGGGTGTCATGGGGGTGTCTTTAGATGTGTATTATTTCACTTGTTTCAAATTGTGATTAGCCAGCCCAGCTGTATTTGGGGGCCCTCCTGCTCATTCATCAGAGCTGGGCCCCGGATGTCTGCCCCCAAGTCCTACCCTGATGGTACCATTGCTTCAGAGATAGCATATATATATATATATATATATATATATATATATATATATATACACACACACACACAAACTCTATTTACTGAGGATGCTGGCTATTTTCTGGCACCTGTCCCTCTCTAGCTACACTAGAAAGACCAGATACAAAAGAGGGCAGGGCTCTTGCAGCTTTAACTGTTGTGAGGAAGAGGGAATTTCACCAGGTGCTTCATGCATACAAATGACACCTGCTGAAATCCCCTTTTCTAGACAACTGTTAAAGATACAGGAGCCCAGTCCTCCTTTCCATATGGTCACCCTAGAGTTGCCAATGTCACCATACTTCATGCCCCAGTTCTTCCTCAGGCTTTCTGACCACACAATCTTATGCACATCTGCTCAGAAGCCTGTCCCACTGAACGCAGTGGGACTTACTTCCAAGTAATCATGTGTAAGATTGGATTGTACATCTCTGAGTGGGCAGGTAGATACATCTTTAGTGAGATATGTGCATTTAAATGCACACATGCAAACATGAAGGCACAACACAGTGAACCATCATCTGCCATTTCACACAGTGCAGCTGCTGAATATTTTGAACGTTGGATAACATATTCCAGCGTCAGGACAATTATATTTTCGAGCATAACTTTAATCCAAAGGACCAACCCTTCACTGAGTGGGAAATGGACCCAGAGCTCAGAGGTAGAACACATACTATACATGCAGAATGTCCCAGATTCAATCCCTAACATCTCTAGGAAGGTTGGGGGGAAAATACTTTTCTGAAACCCTGGAGAGTCACTGCCAGTCAGTGTACATCAGCCTTCCCCAAGCTGTTGCACCTCCAGATGTTTTTTTGATTTCAAGTCCCATCATCCCCAGCTACTGTAGCCAAAGATCAGAGGTGGTGGGAGTTATGGTCCAAGAACATCAGGAGATCACCAGGTTGGAGAAGGCCAGTGTAAGTAGACCAGCCTTCCCCAACCAGGTGCTCTGCAGATGTTCTTGGACTACAGCTTTCACCATACCCAGTCAGGATAAGGGTAGATAAGCAACAAATTGGGGGAGGCTGATGCAAACTGTACCAAGCGGAGTGAAACAGCGGTCTGACTTGGCATCAGGCAGTTTCCTAATTTCTCTTGGTGTTTAACTTGGTGGTGGACGAGCTGTTGCAGAGTAAATTCATGACCAAGCATGCAACAAGCCTCCCGCGACATGGAGGTGGGGAGGGTTTCAACAATGAACTTTGGCAGAAGAATGGGGGTGCTGAAGGTATGTCCCTCCCTGTTTCAACGTGTGAAATGCTGGAGGCTTTGAAATAGATGCAAGCAGATGCACCCTAAATCTCAACATGGGACTCAGAGAAAGAAAGGGGCAAAACCAAGGACATGTCTGCATCATGCCACTTTTGATCTTGGGGGTTTCCTCTCCCTTGCTTTCTGTTTGCTTACTTGCCTGGGGGTCCATGCTGGATATGTTCAATTGTTGCACCACGTGGCTCCTGAGCCACAGCTTGTCCATCCAATTGAACACACACACAAGAGTAGGCATGGTTGGGGCACCTGCTGCTGAGGGCCCACACACCAGCAAGGGCCCACGGACAAGATCCCCCTGGACTTGCTCCTCTTCTTCGCTATGGCCGCCTGCCAGATGATGGTGGTGGTAAGGAGGAGGAGGAGCAGATGCCACGGCCTACTCACTCACTGGCTCTCTGCCTTCCAAGCAAGCAAGTGGTAGCAGTGATAAGAAAGGCAGTGGTGTTGAGAAGGTAGACTCACTGAGGGAGGGGGGCATGGAGGGTGTCTTGCCCAAGGGCCCCACAAGATCTGGAGTTGACATTACTCACACACATACACACAAACATTTCTGGCCTGAAATCTCCCAAGTGTAAAAGGCCTGTTGTTTTCTTTGTCTCTGCTAAAAATCATACTCAGGATGGGTGATAAGAGAAGCCCTGTCCCTCCTTCCCCTTCCCCCCCCCCCAGATTTTCATCCTAGTGACCAAAGGCAGAAGGTGGGCCCCCAACTTCACAAGGAATGATGATCATCATCTGCAGCTGGAGAAGCCTGCCTGAAACGAAACTCCCCTTCCCTCGAGTCCCCCTTCTGGGCAGAGGAGAGGAAAATTCCTTCTACAGGCCATTGTGGAAGTTTCCTTTCTCCCTTTAATTCATCACAGGAGATGAGGCAGCTCCTCTCCCTGGCCATAAATCTCGTCCAGACATTCGTTCCATTCACAGTGCAGCCCTTGGCTTCCTCCGCTTTTTCTCTCTGTCTTGCACGTTCTTCACTTCAGCAGCCGGACTCCACAAAAGCGGGCCAACAGGTAAACAACGGCAAAATGAAAAGCAAGCGGCACAAAATGTTTTGAGCGCAACCACGTCAAAAGGATCATGGATTTCATCACTTTTCTGTGAGGATAACTTGGAAAGAAGGGCTGTGCAGGGACTCCTGCCCAACCTGCTTCGGAGGCTGATTCGGAGCTTCTGAATCAGCCCTGATCTGCTTGGCCTGCTTCTGGATGAGAAGCAAGATTCAGACATCTGAATCATTCAGATGTTGCAGATTTCCAGTGCCTGCCAAGCAGCTTCCCCCGCTCACCCCACGCCGGACATGCCCAACGAGCACACAAGCCAACTGCTCCTTACCTGGACCTGTCGCGAGCGTCCGCAGCCTTCCACCTCTTCAAGGGAATTAACATTTTCTTTTAAAATGGTGACTCGCCTGCTTCTTTAAAACAAATCTTGCACAAAGCAACCATTTGAGCAAGATTATGAAGTCCAGGTTAGGAGCCGGGGGTTCATGCAGCTCAGTGGGTGGCTCACACACTTGTTTGGCCCATCCAGAGGGCGACCAGGGGCAGCTCTTGCCAGGTGCCTGGGAAAGCCAGACATGACACCACCCGTCCAGGCTGTCTGGGCTCCGAAGTGATCTAAAATGCTTTGGATCGCTCAACTCACTTCAGTCCACTCCAGACCTGCTTCAGATTCCGATCGAAGGGCATTAAATGCCTCACTTCAGAATTTGGATCTGGAACCAAAGCAGTGCACAGACCTGCTGGAAACATCAGGATTGTCCACTGTCCAGAGGATGCAAGAGACAAGGATGAGACAAATGTCTACAGCAGAGATGCATAACCTCAGGCGTGTGGGCTAAATCTGACTCTTTTGGGTTCCCAAGATAGCGACGCCCCCTTTTAAGCTGCAATATCCTCACATTCTTGGTATTTTGGCCCCACCCCATTTGCCTTTGGCCCTCCCCCATTTACCTTCACTACAGGTAAATGTGTCCTCCAAGAGCTTCTCTGAAATTGAATTGGGGTGAAAGAGGTTCCCGACCTGTGTGCTACACTCTAACAAAATGAAAAAGAAAGTTAAGGAGAAAATATATAATGAATTTTAATACTAATAAAATATATACATCACAGAAAAACACTGTTCAGCATATATACGTATAATACCAAAGTAAAAACAAAACTCTTATGATTCTAGCCAAACGCATTTCGACAAAAGTGTCTTCTTCAGTGGCCCAATCACTGAAAATAAACAATGGAAATAATTAAACATTTAGTAGTGCCTTAGATGCAGGCAGGAAAATTTAGTCTTTTCCAATATGAAATATAATATAAGATTTTTTAATGACTCACCTAAATTGTTTGAGTACCAGGTAGAAGTTTTTCACAAAGGGGCTGACTTAAATATTTCCCAAATTATGGAATTGTATCACTCCCCAAATTGGTGTGTATAGTACACCCTGGAATGAAAGATATATACAGAAAAATGTTTAGATGCTCAATTATACTTTAACTTCAGAGGAATGTATATTAATTTTCACCAAAAGTAAGTTAAGAGATACTCACAAACGTAATTCACTGGCTTCACTGCTTGTTAATGATAAGGTACTACCCAGATAAACCCTTGACCGCCAGGCTTCCATTATATACCCAATAAGTAGGCTCATTATGTATATCAGCTGTGTTCACAGCTTTAGAAAAAGCTAGGGATTGCTCCCTCAGTCTTAACAGGCACACATGATAATACACACACACGATAAAAAACAAATTACAGCTGAACGTTATCAAATCAAACAAATCACAATTTACAAAATACACGACCAATGAATATTTATTACAATCAGAAGGACGAACACCAGTATTCTACTTGTTACCAAAAATACACAAGGGAATATTTCCTGTTCCTGGACGGCTGATTGTGTCAGGATGTGGATCTATCTTGGAACCACTTGCTGCTCATTGACGGAATCGGATTTTTTTTTGTATGAGAATTTCATTGGTTTGGAAATGCACATCAGCACAAGTCCACATTAGTTAATGAACATTAGCACAAATGTGCACTTGTGCTAGGCACACTAGCGCAAATGCACATTTGCAAATGATTGAACTTGTGCAAATCTTCCCCCCCCCCCAAGTTTAAAACACCTGGAAATCCGCAGAATCAGCATTTTGGAAAAAGCCAGTCCACTATGGAATTCACAGGTTGGATTCATAAAAATCCAAACTTTTTTTCAATCTGTTATGGATTTCGCCAACATCCCTATTTGTGGCACAATTGTGAACTGTGGGTTGCTCATGCTTAACAAACGATGGTTTGTTATGGCAGTGTCATGGCTCTGTCTGAAGAATCTTCCTCTGAGGAGGAAGAAGTTTCAGAGACTACAGCTTCACCCATTCCCCAGGACTTACCAGAGGAGGAGGAAGGGCAGGGAGGTTCCTCAGAAAAGCCCCAGGAAAGCCACCCTCTTCCACCCCCTGTCTCCAGTGAGGAAGATTCTGGGCCTGAAGAGGTTTGTCCTTTAACTCCCCAGCAGAGGCGGCATCTGAAGCGTGCGGAGCAAGTTCGTCCAACAAGACGCAGTATGAGATTGCAAAAACATAGAACAGCAGACGCAAGCCTTAAATAAGATTGCAAAGGAATATGAAACAGCTGGGGAAGGGGTGAGGACAAGCTCAGGCAAGACATAAAAGACTTGAATGGGGAAGCAGGGGTTGTTGGGAACAACTGACGTAATCGGCTCCTAGCACTCCCGCCTGTTTCCGGCTCGTAGACTTTGGATTCTGGACCCTGGACTTCCCTAACACCTGGTTTGACCCTTGGCTTTGACAATTGGACTACTTGAATCTCTGGAGTGACCCTTGGCTTTGGCAACTGGACTTTGTGGACTTTCTGGTTTGACTTTGGATTCTGGACCTGGACTTGTGATTTACCTGCTTAACCCCTGACTATCTTGGACCCTGAACTGGGTATCTGGGACACTACTGCCTTGCCCTGTAAGTCCGGCACTCCTTGCAGGCTTGGGGTTAATCTCTTAGAACTAAATAAAAACATTAGACAGATAAGTTTGCTGGCATGTTTCCCGGACATTCCGTGATAAGGGTTTGCATTGGCTGGTTTCCCAGACAGGAGTCTGGTGAATTATGACAGGCAGCTCGGTTCAGACAAGCTACAGTTCAATGACAACCCAAACTCAACCCATACTCAACCCTTGAGTGTGAGTTATCACGTTGTGTGAACCCATTCAGTAGTATATGTCTATGGATCTAGTGCATACCTCTGAATTATGTTTGTCTTATTAAACTTTGTGTGATTTGTACAGTGCCATGATCATGATGTATTCAACTTGTTCAATATGCTGTTGAACATGCAACCTGTCTTGTTCATTTCCAGGAGCAGAATCATTTGGTGACATGCATGTACAGATTTGCTTCTCCATTGAAACAAATAGGATAGTGGAAGATTGCTATGTGCATTGGATTCTCCTTGCAATTGTGTTCTTGCTTATGTGATTCCCTTTCTGAATGTGGGAGAGATAAGTCATTAGCCACCTCAAGCCTATTTGAGATAAAGCGGGATGCAAACCAGAATGAACTAACCAATCAGTAATGAAATGTCTATGACATCACAATACTTTTAATATCTCCCCTTCCTTACCCATGCTCTTTTGCAGACACAGCAGGTTCGAGGCAACAGGGAAGCAAGTAAGAAGATTTAGAATCTCCACATTTGCCTTTAAAAGAGATTTAGAGGTTCCTGCCATAAAATTGGATCAGTAGTGCTTCCTATTTTGTGGTATGCCGCTGCTGCTGTTAGTTGATGGGCAGTTATTGAAGGAACTCAGGACTAGGGTTTTTTTTTCTTTTTTTAATGCTTCTAATATGAACCGCTCTCAAGGTAACCATTATTATCTCTTAAAAACATTTTATTATGAAGGCAAATGTATGTTTTAGCAATGCTCAGATGGCTACTTAATGTCATGTTTATCCCAGGCCAGACACTCTCCGAAACAAATGAGAGTTTAAGATCTAGCTTTCCTTTTTGTTTAATGGAGCTCAAGTTGTTTAAATCATCCACTTCCATATAAACGTTTCACTTAAAACAAGCCGACCTATTCCTCTCCATTAAAAGTTCATTCATCACAAACAGGGAAAGGTTTCAGCAAGTTTCAAAGAGGGATTGGACATCTCCACAGAGCAGCAAGAATAGCTAATAGTTTCACATACTGGGGGGGACAGAATGTGAAACCTCCTGCCTCAGGGCTCTACCTGATCTCCACTCTGTCATTCCAGCAAGTGATCTCATCAGAAGTTGTGCACTCTCTCCCCTGCCCCCCCCACCCCACGAAAAAGCTTCAGATGTGCAGCCACACATGTGGTGGGGACAGGATATTGGTCTACAGAGGCCATATGTGCAACCCCACATGCCATTGTACTGGGCAGGGATGCTTTCTAATAAGGTCTAACTATACAACGCTGGACTCTTGTCAGCAGCTTTGGATGCAAATCGGATGCACAAATACCGGAAGCGTAGTAGATCACATTTCCTGTATCTACACATATAATGAATGCTCAAAATGCTGATTTGAAGATCTTCCCCATACAGAGAAGACACATGTGCATCCTGTGTGGGGATATATGTGAGATGATGACAATATGCATGAATATACACAGTGGTGTAGTGGAGCTGGGGCTCACAGGGTTATAGCACAGGGACATTTTTATTGGCAGGGGCACTGACATCATCTGCCCCCTCCCCCTCAGATTCCCCTGTTCCCTCTGAGTTTAGCTGCAATCCTCACAGTAGCTGGCGAAAGAGGGAAAGGATGAATAATATTCCCGGAAACAATATTTTGTTCCCTGTTGTAACTCAAAGTATTTTGGAATGGCTTGGTCTTGAATGGATAGCAGCCTGAATTTTTTGCCTCCCCTAAGGGCCATGCCTATGGGGATTGTCATGAGGAACACCTGCACGTCACAATTTAGTCCTACCCCACTCAATCTACAGGAAATGTGATTGAGGGGGCCAGCCTGCAAATGCAGATAAATCATAGAGTTCAACATTTCTGGGATTGTCCCATTTCATACTGCATGTGATAGTGGTGGTGAGGAGCCTGAATGAACATTCCCCACAGTAAAAAAGAAAAAGAAAAAAGATCTTGAATGTAGGAAGGAAAGAGCTGGGCTAGAACTGTCTTCTTGGCCTATGGATTTTTCACAGGCAGGGCAGATTGTGATGTAAGGGACCATTCAGTCATGCAATCCTCTCTTGAAGTATGAAATGGTTTAATCTAAGGCACCCTCATGAACACATGGTTCATTGGCATGTGTAGAAAAGCCTGAGCCAAACTTCATGTCTTCCTGTGGGGGACCCATAACCCAATGACAGAGCACATATTTTGCATGCAGAAGGGTTCAGACTCTAGCATCTCCCCAGTTAAAGATGGCTTCCCCAACTTAACACCTTCCATATTTGTTGGACTTAGACCCATTAGCTCAAGCCAGTAGGCTGTCAGGGAATTCTGGGAGTTGTAGTTCAACACTTCTGAAGGGTATCAGCAACATTGGGGTAAAGCCGGATTAAAGGACCTCAAGTAAATGAGAGCAGGTGCTGGGGAAAAGCTCTGTCTGGGATCCTGGACAAGAACTGCCCGACCTGGGGAGGATCTACACTGCTGTTTTAAAGTGCTTTAAAGCGCTTTATAACAGTAGTGACAACCGTTTTGGAGTGTTTCCTGGGCCCCAACAGTTGTCAGTACTGTTATAAAGCACTTTAAAGCAGTTTATAACAGTGCTGACAACTGTTGGGGCCCAGGACACACTTCAAAACAGTTATCACTACTAGTATAAAGCGCTTTAAAGTGCTTTAAAACAGCAGTGTAGATCCTGCCCTGGTATACAACACTAGTTAGTTAGTTCTACATTTATATCCCACCTTTTTTCCTCCAAGGATGCATGGCCAAGGTTGTCTTGAAGTTCAAGTAGGCTGACCATATGAAAAGGAGGACAGGGCTCATGTCACTAACAGTTGCAGAGAAAAGGGAATTTCAGCTGGCGTCATTTGTATGCAGTTAGTACCTGGTGAAATCCCATCTTCATCACAACAATTAAAATTGCAGGCACTATATAGAGTGACCAGATACACAAGAGGGCAGGGTCCTTGCAGCTTTAACTGTTGTAATGAAGAGGGAATTTCACCAGGTACGAATTGCATACAAATGATGCCGGCTGAAATTCCCTTTTCTCTACAACTGTTAAAGTTACATGAGCCCTGTCCTCCTTTTCATCTGCTCAGCCTACTTGAAGCCACCATAATTTTCCTTGTCCCCCACAGAAAATGAAAACTACAACTCCCAGCATGCCTTTCATTGTGGTGCCCAACTTGCCCAATGGGAGTCCTGCTGCTGAGGCTAATGGGAAGTGAAGTCTGGCCAAGCCAGTCCTCATAGTACTGTGCAATCAGTGCCCATACGTAGGCCGTGACGGAGCCAGACAGCTGACTGACTGATGGTTAGCTTGGTCATTGCCATTGGCAACAGGCCTGGAACTGCACTCCCTTCCCTCCCGCTCCCAATGGTGCCTAGCAACCCAGGCACTCTCCTTCAGGCCCAGGATAGCGAGCCACTACCAGATGATAGCCACTAAAGCCCAATAAGTCTTCCCTCCCACCCAAGTCATGCTGGGAGTAGTGGGCATAAGCCAAAGACCCTGAATAAAGTGTTACTCTTTGAACACTGTCTGAGGTGTGGTGAGAGACAACTATAGAGCAGGCCTTCTTAGTTGTGGTGCCCTGCTTATGGATTTCTTTTTCCAGGGCAGGCTGACCTAGTGACTGCATTAATGGCTTTCCAGTGCCAAGTGAATATTTTATTTTTTCCCAAGGCCTTTTAACTTGATGAGATTTTTATGCTGTCTTAACTACACCACAACATTCCAAGACAGATGCAGGAATTACTGGATAATGTTTATGATTTTTATGTAAAAGCCTGACTATACCATAGAAGGAGAAGAATGAATGGAGGGATGACTGACAGCTGAGGCTAGAATGGAATGGTGGGCAGGGTTAGTGGTTGTTGGAGAAAGTCAGGTAACAGAACAAAGATAGTTACTGAGAGGTCAGGAAAATGGGAGCTAAGTTAGGATTGAAAATAGTGACCTGGTTTGCACATAGTGATCTGGTTTGCTAATCCATGTTTTATTTAAAATCAGCCACTCTACATGCCAGTACTACACTTCCCAGCATGCCTTTGGTGGCCCGCAGTTTCCCACATCCTTTGAGAGGTGCTTCCCTCCTCACGTTGCTGATGCTGTTCTTTGATGGAGCGTCGAGGAGTAGCGTCGCCGAGGAGGGGAGGTAAGGGCTGTCAGTGGACGTGGGACTGCCTCAGCCTGAGCTTCTTGTGCAGGAGCCTGTACTGAAGGGCAAGGGCCAGGCTAGGCACTTATCTCTAGGGTGACCAGATAAAATCCAGGTCAGGGCTCATGTAACTTTAACAGTTGTAGAGAAAAGGGAATTTCAGCCAGAGTCATTTGTATGCAATTAGTTCCTGGTGAAATTCCCTCTTCTTCACAACAGTTAAAGGTGCATGCACTATACTAGAGTGACCATATACAAAAGAAGGCAGGGCCCCTGCAACTTTAACTGTTGTGATGAAGAGGGAATATCACCAGGAACTAATTGCATACAAATGACACTGGCTGAAATTTCCTTTTCTCTACAACTGTTAAAGTTACAGGAGCCCTGACCTGGATTTTATCTGGTCACCCTACTTATCTCCCTTCATTGGGCCTGTTTCTCGGCATGCACAGAGTGCCTCCCCTTCCTCCCTCCCTCGTAAGAGTGAAGGCCGTGCACATATTTCCACCAGATTCTGAGAAAACAGCAATATCAGGATGGGATGCCTTTGAGCATGTTCAGAGTTCTGCCTTTCAAAGTCATGCTGTTATATCTAGTTATATTTTAAAACCATACATGGCAGGTGGGAAGAGGCACTGCAAATGGACACAGCCCAATTATGTGGGTTGTTTTCTTTTATGTGGAATTGGGTTGACTACTCGAGACTGACCTTAGGAGTCTGGCTTGTGAAAGGCATGCAGCAGCCACCCATCCATGCACTCACAATGGCCACCAAAGGCCGGTAAGACTGGCCTTCCACCATGGGCATGCTGGGAGTTCCACCCAAGGCATGCTGGGAGTTGTAGGCATAAGCCTAGGTTTTTTATTAAATTCTTTAAAAATACTTAAAACCCAAAATGTTGTGGGTTTAGATTTTTCTAAACCTATCAGCATGCCGAATTTCAAGTTTCTAACTCATCCAGAAGTGCGTAAACATTTCCGGTACACATATATCCCATACTCATACTTTCAGCCTTATAGGTAGAGATATATAATCCCTAAATCCAATACCAACTTTAAGTTCCTAAATCCAACACCATTCAAAATACTTGAATGGCATTTTTAGTTTTGCCCATACAATGAATGATCAGTGATGGGAAAGACCCTTTTCTGCCTGAGATCACAGAGAGCCACTGCCAGACAGAGTAGTCTGACCCTGAAGTAGGCAGTTTCCTGTGTTCCTATGACAGGGTAGCCAGGGATCAGAGAAAATTGCTTTAGGGACCACCCAAAAGTGGCTCATATGGACCACCAGCTGGGCCATCAGCCATAGCATAATGATCCCATCTGACCTCTAAACATAGAGATACACAGTGGTGTAGTGGTAAATTTTGAATAACAGGTGCTCATCACGACAGTCCCCATAGCCACGCCCCAAGGAAAGTCCAAAAATCCAAGCAGCTGTATTGGTCTATATCAACAAACCAGTTCTTTTGCTTTTCATCTCCATCAAGCAGATCTTTTATAAAGCTCGTGGGTCTTAATTACCCATTCAAGACCAGGCCACCCCAAAATACTTCGTATTACAACAAGGAACAATATATTGTTGCTGGGAAAATCCATTCCTTCATAGCATTCATTTGTGTGCTCTTGCCTTCTGAGCTTGAAGCTGCCACACTTAGGATCTGCAGAGCCACCTGACTCCAAAGCAAGACCAGCCCCGCATGTATCTGTATTCAGAATAAGCCAAGGGGCGTGCTTAGCATGTTTTTGGCTGGCGGTTTGTAACGAAAGACATGCATGGCCTCTACAGAATACCCCCGACTTAGCCCAAGCCTGTTAATTTATTTGTATAAATTCTACAATTGCATTTTATGTTCATTTAATGGCTATTAAGAAGAGGAGATGCGTTTTTATGTTCTTATCATTGCTTTTGGATCATTTGTCTGGGCTTCTCTGTAATGAATTAATTTCATTACTATCGTTTCTTCCCAGATGTGTTTTATGTTTGCTGTTATTCTAAATAAAAACTAAGCAAATACTGAAGAGAAACAAGCCTGGCCTCTTTATAGAGTGTCCATATTTTTCTCTTACTCCTCCCGCAGCCCAAGGAAAATAGCCTTTCACTTATATTCAGTGCAGAAGAGAAGAATCCCAATGTCCACGCCCTATAAAAAGAAATCACTCCGAAAGAGAAGGAATACCGCTCTATCAGCTCTGCGGATGTTTTCAATAACTTTCATTACATCCGTAAAATTAAAACACATGGAACTAATGTCCAACATGGCTGGGCTAATAAGAGAAGTAAAAAGTTGTTAATCAAACATGTGGCCTTATAAAATAAAAGAAATAATTGGAAAAGATATCTAATTTGTCTATTGAATGCCGCCAACACTCTCTTTATCACTTAGATGGACAGAATATAATTGGTACGGTGAAAGCCATCAATCTTTGCAACTGGGCTTCCTGAGCAGGCTACAACTATTACTGTCATATTATGACACCATAATATCAAGATCAATGTTGTTTTAAATGCACTCCAGTTATGGGCAATTGGTGACAATAAAAACAGTGACAAATTGATGAAACAAGCATCAAATGATCTGGTGTCTAAAATAAACCATAAATAACCTTCTTCTTCTTTTAAATAGCCACCAAATTCACAGTCACCGGGGGTGGGGGTGGATAGATTTGACTTCCCCAGTGGATCAATCTACTCTAAATGTATTTTCAGGGCTGTGTTATCCAACAAGATACAATTTTCTTGAAAGGAGAAACTTTTTGATTTGATTTAAGGGTCATTCCCTGGCAATTTCATAATGCCATTGTTAGCATAATTGTGACCATAAGATAGGATTAGATCATTTAAAATGGAAAGCATGTGAGTTATTCTCTGGATGAGCAGTCACCACAATTGGATGGTAAATATGAATGCTTTGAAAAGAAGTGTAGCGCAACAATCACTTTCCTGCGTTTAGCGCATCTCTAATAATGGGTACTATCTAAAGGCCCATTGAATTTGATGGGCAGAGGAGGGGGAGGTATGGAGATCCGAAGTCTTTCCCCAATCTCACTCTCTACCCACCTGTACCATCTCACCCTCTGCTTTTCAAGCAACACTCCACTCTACCATCCATCAACAAAGCCACTGTCACATTAAAAGAAAGGGGCAGGGGCAGGCAGTGGGTGGCCACTTTTGAATTATCAAAACAGAGGAAATGCATCAACAAAAAAAGAGTACAAAAGAGGATACTAGTTTGTATAAAATTTGCATATGCTAATTTAGAGATGCAAATTTAGAAATAAAAATTATAATTTATATTGAAATGCAAGACATCTCAGCATCATGGGGAAGACCATGGCCAGGTGAGCTATGTATCTGCCTGTTCTGTCTGTTGTTCAGGTGCTAACTCTGGATGGGCAACAGTTCTGATGGTTCTTATCTTTAAACTGGAATTGGACAGGACAGTCTTGAAGACAGAGGATGGTTCTCTGGCAGCCTTTGAAATAGAGGACTGTCATCTGTAAAAAAAAAGGGGGGGCACATGGCCACGCTATAGAGGATTTTCTTTCCCACACCTGTCTTTGACCCCTGTGTCCCTGAACTGAATGCAACTTCCAGGTCCTGAGAAGCAAGGAAGAAACACACACCCCAATCCAGAATTTGTATTCAGTACAGGCTGTCTCCTTGATCCTGGGACTGCTTTTGTGTAGGGGATAGAAACCTTGGCCCTTCTGCCACAGCTCAGGAACATTTCTTTGTTCTTCCCAGACTTCCCTGTCTGTGATAGCTGGACAACCTAGCATCTGGATGGGTGGACGTTGCCCCTACTGCAACGTAGCCCTAGTGCAGCATTGACTGTTCTCCACAGAAATGAAAAGGGGCCTTTCACAAAGATGAGAGAGTATAAAAGCACACGATCAAGAAAACCCCTGGTTTGCAGGTTTGAATATTCGCCTTGACCCTGGTGATACCAGCGACTGAAGTGTAAAGACAGTTACCCGCTCACACCTTTGTCCTATATTGCAGCCCTTATTATTTTCTCCTTTTTTTAGTGCCACTGAGGACCAAACCAGCCCCTGTCTGCACAAACCCCTCTTGGGTTCTGTTTCTTGGTCACACAGGAGTGTGATGGAATGTTGGTAGAGTGGGATGGAACGTTGGGGACTGGGGTTTTCTATGTACAGATGTAGAGAGCTCCAGGTGTGAGGGCTCCCCAGCCAAAGGTCCTCTGGTGGACCTCCTCCGATACCAGCATCCCCCTCCCACCAGTCTTACCAGTGGTAGTCAGCAGCATCAACACCACCCACTGTTGTAATTACACACAATGGCTCATCATACCATCACTCCAATGCATTGTAGCTAGTTTAAAATGGCAGCTTCCCAAATGCTTACCACTGTCCTCAATAAGTCTAGGCACCAGAATGGGGCTGGGCAGGCATTAGTACCAAAGGGCTTTGCCAGAATTCTGGGACTTCTCTTTCAACAGGGGGAAGGCTACTGCACACAGTATTCAGAAGTTTTCTTGCACTCCTTCCTCCCATCAGTCCTCAACCAATGACATAACTGTGGGTGGAGCAAGAGGAGAGACCACATCTCCTCTGCCCCTTTCAAGCTTGCCCCAGCTGCCATTAGCATGGGGGGGGGGGATGATGCGCTTTCCAGAGGTCCTGGAAACCACGCTTCCCCTCCCCTGCTTCAATCGGGGCCTTAAAGCCCGATTAGAACAGAGGAGGGGAAAGTGTATCATTCCTGCCTGGCCCCCACTGCTCCAATTGGGGCCTTTTCTATGATATGCTTTCCCCTTTAAGGCCCCGATTGGAGCAGAAGAGAGGAAAGTGTGCTTTCCCTTCCTCTGCTCCAATTGGGGTCTTAAAGGGGAAAGTGTGTCACTCCAAGCCATTATGGAAAATTATAGAAAATCTCCCCTGACACCCAGGATAGAGCAAAAACCCGGACAAATCTGGGAAAATCCACCCATATGGTCACCCTAGACTGTAGTCTTAAATTGTGGCTGATCAATCAATGAAGTGAAGGGATAAAACTATCAAGCATAACTTCTGAGAAGGAAGGCTGGCTGGGAAATGCAGGGTGTTTTAGGACTTTTTTTCTTTCTAAACCTGCATATGATGGTGGCCTACGTTCAACTCAGTTCCCCCTTCAGGTCGGTACTCCAGGCAAGTGCCCAGCTCACCCACCCTAAGACCAGCTCTGCTTTCAGTGCAAAATCTGTTTTCCAAAGTGTCTCTAGAGCCAGACCTACACCTTGTGTCACATTATTACAAATGTGGAATAAAAAGCAGGAGCTAACACTAACAAAGTGGTATATGGAATGTGAATTGTGCCCCAGCAGTTATCAGTACACTTCAATACTGCTATAAGGCAGTAGTGTAATAATAATAATAATAATAATAACAATAAATAATAATAATAAATAATTTTTAAAAATAAATATTTATTTATTTATTAATTTATTACCCGCCTCTCCCTCTGGATTAAGGTGGGGAACAACATTAAATACAGATAGTATAAAATACATAAAACTGATTAAAAACATAGAAAACTAATACATTATTAAAATAACAATAAAACACTTAAAATTCAACTAGATAGGCCTGCCGGCAGAGATCAGTCTTTCTGGCTTTCTTAAAGTCAGAGAGACTGTTAAATGACAAATCTCTTCCGGCAGGCCATTCCACAGTCTGGGAGCAACAGAAGAGAATGTCCTCTGGGTAACGGTTGTCAGCCTAGTTTTGGCTGACTGAAGTAAATTCTTCCCAGTGGACCTGAGTGTGCAGGGTGGATTGTACAGGGGAAGGCGATCCCGCAGGTCACCAGGACCCAAACCATGTAGGGCTTTAAACGTAATGACCAACATTTTGTAATTAGCCCGGAAGTAGATCTAGCCTTGGACACTTTTAGGGGATTTGCATGTTTGAATGCAACTTTATGGGAGGAAAAACTTGCCATGGGGTTACTGTTGGGGGGGCAGCAGTCTCACATTTATCATCCCACCCACTTCTGCCCCAAACTGGGAGGTCTTCTGAAACTTCCAGGTGACTCTGTCTTTTGCATTAGTGGCTGGCTGAGGAGAAAGAAAGACATTTGTTATAGCAAAGGCCACCTAAGTTCCACCACTATTTCAGGACTTCTGCGGATGAATAATATTTTATTTTCTTCGAGGCTGTTTGAGCACCAACTTATTGAATCTGGCTCCCAATAGCTCCTTGCAAAGTGATTCGGAGACCCTTTGTGCTCCATCTCTATAATGAATATGAAATGTGAGTGAAATTTGCGAAGTGGATGAAACTTTTGACAGTTTCTTTATGATTCCCAGCGTCAATTTCGTGGAGGTGCTAATACATTATATCCCGGGGACACTTATTTATTTGACAGAAAAGTATTAGCTAACTGCTCCATTTTGGCCATCCGCTGTCTGGTAACGAGGAAACATTTCCTCATTGAAGAAAGAAAAGGCAGCCGGGGGAGAGGAAGAAAAGAAACATAACCTTGTTTCAATAAGAGGGATAGAAATGAGAAGCCAGCTGTGAATACACACAGAGAGTTCCAGATTGCTCTCCTTTTCAGATGGGATCTTAAACTTCATAATTTTTCAGCTTATGACTAGCGCACTGAAGAGGAAATGCTGGGATTTCTCACTTTGCTGTAATGTTAGTCAGCTGGAAGAAGTTATGAGTGAAACCGCTAGAGCAAATGTGGAGTCTTTATCAAACAGTGGGGCTTGCACACACCCCTCTTAGAACAGATGATTCACAACTGTTAAAAAGGTTGATTAATGTGAAACATTGCAGACTACTGTTATGAGAGTGGACATAATGTATGGCAAAGTCCCCAAGAAAGTCGAGAAGAGATGTACAAGGATGCATGAATGCTACTGCACAGATTCCATTCCTTTAAACTAATGATGGACATATCTGTCAAGTTTAATCCTGTCTAGGTTCTCATTTTTCCACCACCAGGCATGTTCCATCCTGATTCCATACCTGTTTATTATTATTTTCCCACACAGACATTTGTACGTATTTTTGTGCACATTTTTCAAATGTATGCATTGAATAAAGCATGTTTATGTGCATTTAAGAAATGTATGCATTTTAGAAATGAATTTTCTTGGCTCATTTTCCAAATGTTAACAGATGCCATTTTTGATGTTGGTGTTGTTTCATGGACTGCATTACAAGTTTGGAAATGTATGGATTTCTGAAGGCAAATTGCATACAGGTCCGTCTTCTGTTCCAGGAGGTATGAATCAGTTCTTTAAAAGACACAAAACTTGATGGAGCAAATGTTTCAACCATCCCTAATTTAAATGGTGTATGCATACGGTTTAAGAGGCCTTGCTTGTTCAGTTATTGCTTTGGAATTGATTTTGTATCATTCCCCCACACTGTTCCAATAAAGCAAGTGGAGGATTCAAGACAGTGTTTGAAATTAAAATGGAGGACTTTGTAAATGCCGAACCTCTCGGTGTTTTATATATTTCCTGTTGTCCCTTTGAAAAGAGGTTCAGAGATCCACCTGGTATTCAGATCTCAAATTCAAAATTATGTCCTGAAAATGAATACCAAATTCCATTCTCATCTCCATCACATTACTAGCTAATGATGAATGTTGAATGGATGCGTTTAACTAAAGCCCCTCCTTTCCTGGGCCAGTGACTGCAGTCATCATGGGAAGAAGAAAAAATCATGGTTAGGACAGCAGTCATGGATCAGTTAACACAGACTCAGGCAGTATTAACATTTCTTTTCCAGAATGTCTGAAAAAAATCAAGAGTAACACCATCAAGAAAATGATTTAAAACAATCGCAGACCAAAGCACAATTAAACATATCATCATGACATCCAAAATAAAAAACAATTCCAAATTCCATTAAAAAAGGGAAGAAAGAGGGGGGGACATCTCCCTTGGGAGAGAATTCCATAACTGCAGTACCACCATCGAAACGGTCAATTAAATCCTTAATAATGATAGGCCAGAGATCAGAAGCTCTGGTGCCTAGCCCACGACAGTTTAAGTTCAGATGAGTGCAGGCTGTCTTTGATCTAAAGGAGTACCAAAAGAAGTATGTATGTACAACCCCTCTGTGCTAAACTGTGATGCTTCATACTCTGTGCATTTTCCTGAAGTCAAGAAAGGCTGAGTTCTGTGTTGTTTCAAACCTGCCTCCATTGTGCACGTTAGTACGTAATGGGAACAAAATAGTGGCAATCCCTTAGCATCCAATGGACATAAATGGGGAAAACAAGAGCCAGAGGTGGTGTAGTGGTTAGCATGTTGGACTGGGACTCAGGAGATCTGGGTTCTAGTTCCCACTAGGCCATGAAGCTCACTGGCTCTTAGCCTAACCTACCTCACAGGGTTGTTGTGAGGATAAAATGGAGTGAGGAGGGGAATCATGTAAGCCGCTTTGGGTTCTTTGCAAGAGGGGAAAAGGTGGGATACAAATGTAAAAATAATAAAATAAAATAAAATGAGAATACTGCATGGCTAAGCTGGTAGGGAGTCCATTTATAAGTGTTCCTAAATGTAACTGAAAACTTGCACTTAACAATATTTAGTTACTATGGCATATCAGGTCACATGAAAGAGCTGGTGAAGTGTGGTAGTAGATAAGAGCAGAAATTTCTGTTTCAAATTTATCTCAGATACAAATTCACTAGGCCGTCTTAGAGAACAAACCGCCTCAGCTGTTCAGGGAAAAGGCAGTAGTTCCATGGTAGAGCACCTGCTTTGCATGCAGAAGGTCCCAGATTCAATCCCCAGCACCTCCAGTTAAGGCTGGAAAAATTCCTGCCTGAAACCCTGGAGAGCCCATTGCTGCCAGTCAGTGTCGACAATACTGGGCTAGATGGAGCAAGGGTCTGATTCAATAAAAAGTAGCTCTCTATGCCACCCTCCTGGTTTGCAATACAGAATAATAATGCTGGCCTCCCTGACAAGATAATTTTAAAAATTACTGTGAAATTACATGTTGCTTCAGCAGAAACAGCTAGTTAATAGGATTTTCTTGAAATCTCTTGATTTTTTTTTTACCAAACTACAATTCCCAGGATTCTTTGGGAGAAGCCATGGGTACCTCTAGATGAGAGCTTTTCCCTGCGGTGGCTTCGAAGTAGCGGCAGGTGATACACATGACGCAGCCGCCACTCCGAAGCTATCCAGGGCCAAAACCCCTAAACTCCACAGTAAAAAAGTTGGGCACTTACCCCAACATTTTTTTCCTGCAGAGCCTGCACAGCCGATGGCGACAGATGATTGGTTGCCAACAGCTGGAGGAGGGCCGTTTCGGGCCTCCCTTTCCTTCCTCCCCATATTTTATGCAAACGGGGGGGAGGAACGGGGCAGCTGGAGGGGGAGGAAGAGAGGGATGCATGGCGCCCAAACCAGCTCACCTCCCTCTGGCTGCCCCGTTTCTTCCAAGTGCAGAGTTCCCACCGCTGCACCAAGCACCAGAGAGGGGAGAAGAACGAGGCAGCCAGAGGGATGTGAGTCAGTTAGCGTCCCTCCCTTCCTTCCCCTCTGGCTGTCCCGTTCCTCTTCCTTCCCCGGTGCTCGGCGTGGCAGTGGCAGCAACTCCACACTTGCACTCCTTCCCGTGCAGATGCCAGGAAGGAATTCGAGGTCCCAAGGCATCCAGGCGCCAAGGCGCCGCCATCAAAATGGGGCCCAAGTCAGCTAAACTGACATACGTCTGTGGTATAAACGGCCAGGTGACCTGTGTGCCTTTATCAGTTCGCTGTCGATGGGCACCTTCAAGGCCCAGCTCTGCCTTCTGGTGATTCTTGATCTTTGCACTTGGACTGGCCAGCCCTTGAAATAGATGAGACCTCCAAACTAGAGAGAGCGTAAGTGGTGCAATGCGGGAATCCTCACTGTTACGTAGGCTGACCATACATCAAGAAAAAACAGGACATGTCAGGATTTTTGGTAACAAATCCGGGAAGGAGGAAATTTGAAGAAAAATCCGGATTTTTCCCATCCTCCCCCCCACCCAAAAGGCAGCTGTACTTTATAGTCATTGAGAATTAACAAAAATGTTTATAGCTCTGACATTTTTAAAGATAAAGAGATGAAAGTTGGTGCCATGATAGCTCCTAGGTAGTGCTTTAGCCATGCCAAGTTTGAAGCAGACCCGTTGATTTTTAGGAATGTTTTTAAAATTTGAGGTTTTAACATTATTATTATTTTAAAAAAAAACATTTTTAAAGATAAAGTGATGAAATTTGGCACCATGATAGCTCTTAGGTAGGGATTTCACCATGCCAAGTTTGAAGCAGATCTGTTCATCTATTGATTTTTAGGATTTTTTTAAAAAAAATTGAGATTTAAAAATTATTTTTAAAACACACTGGAGGCATACCCTTCAAACTCAGATTGTCAATCCTCCAATTAGGAGTTTCAGCCCTTGGCATCAAGGGGATCTTGAGTTTTTAGGTAAGAAGTGTTGGGCAGCAGGGCACCTTTCCTGTTGCAGATTTGGTGGGCAGTCGGGCACCTGGAGCTCAGCAGAGGCGAGGCATCCACAGATCAAAATGTAGGAAACGAGAGGTCAGTCAAAGCAGCCCACAGGGCAAAACGGAACAGGCCAGAGGCCTTTTTCTCAGAGGTCCACATCATGGGCGATGAAGGGTCATCCTTAGAGAAAAACTCTCATGACCAACAATGAGATATTAGTTGAGAGAGAGGCTTTCATCTTTGTGGATGTCCTGTTGATGCGGATGTTGGAACCTGGCATGTCGTTGCTTTGCTTTGCTATCCCTTCCCTTCCCTTTCACTTCGTTCACTAGTGAGCTAGGCTCTGTCTACACTGCTGGCATGCAATGCAGAATGTTTGAAGTGTGTGTCAGAGAAAAATAGATAGGTTTGTGGATTTGGCTGGCTGGCATATCTCTTAGAGACAGAGTTAGACTGAAGACACAACTCAGAGATGTCTGTAGCTGAGCTCTGAGAAGCTGATATGCCACACAGAGCCTTTTAAGAACATCTCAGAGTGCAGTGTGTTGGTGCAGGCAGAGGCGGCTGGCGGCAGTGATGGTTTTCAAAGTAAGAGTCACCAGATATGACCAAGAAATAAGCTGGCACCCTTCTGTTACAGTAAATAATCGGAGTCCAATCCAAAGTTCAAGTTCCAAACAGATAGCCTTTATTTGCTAGCAAAGACCACGGTCTGGAATCGTTCCACAGACTGCAGCCCCACCCTTTGGGTGACCCAGTCTCTTATACATTTCAAGCAAACAGGAAATATACGTCTACAACAGGATAATGCGTGCGCAACATAACGGTATGGTAACAGGTATTTCTCCTTATATGGTCTGGAACGGTCTGTTACTTCTTACTAGGCCAGGTCACATGGTCTGTGGTCTGCTGACTGCATACAACTAAGCATAGGAGCTGCTTATGAGAGAGACAAAGGGGGGGGGACATAAAATCACTTTAAGGCCATCCAAAATGGAGTCACTTTGGTCAAGTGACTGGGGGTCAGTTCCTTCTCATTCCCCCCCTTTGAAACTCTTTTGTTAATTACTAAGGAGTTTCACTATCTTCATCTGCCATAGGCACAGGGTGGTAGTCGCGCAAGGCCATTAGGTAGACAGCTGTGCGCCGGTCTGCTATCTGTTCCACCATTCTGCGGAAGCTCTGTAACAACAAGGGCATTAAACAGGGCAAGAGGATACAAACCAAGAGTTCTACAATAACCATCGCTATTATCCCTTTTAATCTTCCCATCCATGTGAACCAGGATCCCAGTCTTTCTGCCTATTCAAATCTTTTCCAGGTTTGCACGGGAACATGAACAAGCTTAGTTATTTTACTGGTGATTTCTTCAATAACTTTTCTATTATCATCAATATGCAGGCAACAATAAGTGAGATTAAATTTTCTACATACCCCGCTTTCAGTAGCAAGCAAGTAACCAAGGGCTGAGCGATTCCGACACACAGCATTTCGCAGTTGGGTCTGGGTTTTGGATAGGACATTTAACGCTCTTGCAGTTTCATTGGTTATTAGTTCTAGAACTGCTTGCAAACGTATAATTCTGTTAAGCATATAAATGGGGTTCTGTACCCCAACATACCATCTTGTACCCAGGTGGCTGGGCCATAATACTGAACAATCTTCTCAGGGGGCCATTCATCATCTTTCTAGCCTCCAATTTTAACATTTGGGGATACGCTGCGTTTGTTGTACGCTGGGTGGCCCAGGCGCACACCTTCTGACAGGGGAACCAGAAAGAAAGAGGGGCGGATCTCACCTAGGGTGCAAGTGCCCGCCCAGGGCTCAGGGAGCTCAGAATAAGCATACTGCCTGCAGATCCAATACAATCTCTTGGGGGCCGGCCAGTTGGAGCTCTGGCTCTGGGTGGTGTTTATTCGGGACTGGAGACTCACTAGCCACAACCGTGCTGGTTTGGCCAGTAGGATACTTCAGAGCCATTCAGGGTGTTGAGTGACTCACAGGGGGTCTCTTCAATCTTAGGGGCTGATGGGTGTAGGCACTGGAGACACCACTGACCCACAATGGTGTCTTTTCTAACATTTAAATCAGCTGCTTCTCATGGCCACTGGTCCCCTAATTGGGTATCCCTACATACACAACAGTTACTGACATTGAGGGAGTTTGCAACAGCCTCAGCAAAGGTAAAAATTTACTAAATTACATCTCTGGGCGGTGCAGGGACTTAGAACTGGAACTTTGGTGAGGCTGGCATGTGGATTCTCTCGTGTTCTCTTTAGGGGTGTGCACGGACCCCCCGGATTGGATCGGGACCCGGATCGGGACCTCCAATTTTGTCCCGGACCGGTTCGGACAAAATCGGAGGCCCCCCGGACCGGATCGAGTCCGATCCCGACCCAAAAATCGTTAATTTTTGGATCGGCCGCCATTTTTTTCCCCATAGACTTGCATTGCAATGCAAGTCTATGAGAAAAAAATGGCGGCGGGTGGGTGAGGGGGGGCCTAACTCCCTCCCCCCCCCGGGGCCGTCCGCTGTGGACGGCCCCGGCAGGTAAGCCCCCTCCCCCGCGCTCCCTACCCCCCCTGGGGCCGCCCGCTTCCATCCGCTGGCGCCCGCGGGCGCCAGCGGATAGAAGCGGACGGCTCCGGGGGGGGGTAAGCCCCCTTCCCCGCCACTGCTTACCTTCTTGGCCCGTCCGCTCCCGTCCGGCGCCGGCGGCTACTACCAGCGGGCTCCGCGGCCTACTCTCGAGTAGCGCGCCGGGTGATGACATCACCCGGCGCGCCACCCTAGAGCAGGCCGCGGAGCCTGCTGTTAGTAGTAGGCGCCGGCGCCGGACGGGAGCCGCCGGGCCGGGAAGGTAAGGGCCCCCCTCCCCCCTCCGCGCGCCCCCTCCTCCCCTCCACGCACCCCCTCCTTACCTTCACGGCCCGGCGGCTCCCGTCCGGCGCCGGCGCCTACTACTTCCAGCAGGCTCCGCGGCCTGCTCTAGAGTAGCGCGCCGGGTGATGACATCACCCGGCGCGCCACCCTAGAGCAGGCCGCGGAGCCTGCTGGGAGTAGTAGGCGCCGGCGCCGGACGGGAGCCGCCGGGCCGGGAAGGTAAGGGCCCCCCTCCCCCCTCCGCGCGCCCCCTCCTCCCCTCCACGCACCCCCTCCTTACCTTCTCGGCCCGTCCGCTCCCGTCCGGGGCCGGCGGCTACCACCAGCAGGCTCCGCGGCCTGCTCTAGAGTAGCGCGCCGGGTGATGACATCACCCGGCGCGCCACCCTAGAGCAGGCCGCGGAGCCCGCTGGGAGTAGCTGCTAGTGCCGGACGGGAGCGGACGGGCCGAGAAGGTAAGCGCCCCCCTCCCCCCTCCCCCCCGCTGTCCACTTTCATCGGCAGGCGCCTGCTGGCGCCCGCCAATGGAAGCGGCGGTGGGCGCCAGTGGGCGCCCGCCGATCCGCCGATCCTCCGAACCGGTTCGGAGCCTTTTCGGACCGGTTCGGATTGGATCGGCCGATCCAGCTGCGGGATCGGAAATCGGATAATTTATCCGATTTCCCACTGGACCGGACTCGGATCGTGGATCGGGTCCGATCCAGTGCACATCCCTAGTTCTCTTTCTTACGTGGCCCATCATACACAATTCTAATAGGGACATTCATTGTAGTACTGTCCCCTGTCCACTGGGGCCTCTGACCTCGAGACTCCACTGGGCAAGGGCCTCCTTCGGGTTGAAACAGGTGATGGCACTGTCTTGTATGCAGGTGGAGTAAGTGACGTTCTGAAAAGTGCATGGTTGCACTTTGCTTTATGCAATTTGACAGACTGAATACATGACTGACAGGGAGTGACATCACTTGAGGCAGGGGCAAGGATTAAAGTCTTTCAGAAGTCTTCGGGCGGTGTCCACTTTCTCTATCCGGGATGGGAAGGGATGCAGCGCCCCCAGTCACTTCGCTCCTTCGGGCACCTGCCCTGGGGAGGTTTCTCCCGTCGCATCCAGCGATGTAGGCCGTTTCTTCAACGTCATTTTCAACTGGTGTTGCTTGGTAACCTGCCATTGGCCTGTAGAGGCTGCTGCTGCTTTTACTCGGCTCCAATGGATCCAGATGGGGTTTCCTTCAACCTTTAAGGCAGTAGGTTGACATGTACTTGGTCCCTGGGCTTAATAGACCAGTTCATAAGGGGTCAGTCTATTGGTTCTTGATGTACAATGCATGTGGAGCAGGGCCACGGACAGCAAGGGACTTCTGCTTGAAAGGCTGATCTGTTGTCACTGTTTATCTGCCTGGACATCTAAAAAGTGCTTTGTCACTTCTTTTGAACTTCTGCTTTTGCAGGCCAGGCTTCTACTCATAAAGTGAAACCTCGCAGCTGCCTGTGATTCTGGCTGAGTACTTTGGAAGGAAGTGGTGGCTGACAGGAAACAGAGCATGAGCTTTGTTGCAGCTTTTTGACGGCTTGATTTGCTTTTTGCTTCTCGTGTGAGCTCTGCAGTGGATAACGGCTGTTTTCGCTGGTTTTAAACAGCTTGGAGGAGCTTCTGAATTTCTGTAGAATGGGCGATGTTTTTTTCTCTCAGCAGTCAAGAATCTTCGCTCTCAGTATAGAATCAGGTATGACAAAACTGCTTCTCTTTTGCGCTACTAGTTCTGCTTTCTGGGCAGACGTGCGTGGGGGCAGGGACTCTGCCAGTGGAATCTCATTTTCAGTGACTACTGCGTAGTCAAAGTATCTGGTTTCATTTCGGACAAAACTTCTTCCTTCTGTAAACAGGGCGACGCTTCCAGGAATTGGAGCGTCTTTAAAATCAGGTTGACTAGAATGCACGGTTTCTATAATCTCCTGGCAATCATGCAGGCAGAAGCATTTAAGGTGGCAGTGTTCAGAGTGGATTTTCACACAGCAAGGCACGGTCTCGGAGGCTGTGGGTGGCTTCTGTTGTCCACTCGAGCGGGGCTGACTCAGGTAGGTTGGTTTTCAGGAGTTCATAGAGGGGCTGTGTTAAGGCTGCATGATTCAGGATTCAGATGCAACAATAGCCGGCCATGCCGAGGAAACTCTGAGTTCTTTTTCGCTGTTGGGCTGTGGTACGCAGTTGATGGCTTGGGTTCGGCTGGAACTTAGGAGGACGCCTGCCTTTCTTGATGGCATTAATAAATGCTTGCTGGTGATTACGCTGATGTCTGCGTCTTTCTGTAGTCTGTATGTTCCATTGAGGATTTAATCTTGGGGCATAGGCGGTGTTGCTCTGGTTGGGGTCGGGGATGCCTTCTCTCTGGCCCTGTTCTGTGGCTGCATTTTCGAGATTAGCCTGGGTCTGTAGTCTCTGTTTAGTTGTCAGGAGATATCCCATTAGTTGTTGGATATCAGTCCAGGTTGGATTATGGGCAATTATGTCTACAAACTTCTAGGGCTCTTCTTCATAGGAGGGTCCGTGGTTCTTCCAGTTTAGGAGTTCAAGAGCTCAGCTCAATTCATTTTAGGAGTTTAAGAGCTCAGTTCAATTCAGGCAGTTCAGTTCGGGAATTCAGTAGGAGAGGGGACGTAGGTCTGGTACGTGGACACATTCGTGGCAGGGTCGGTGATGGCAGGAACAACGGTGGGACTCTCACGGACAGGGAAAATTCTTGTCTCGGTGCCTGTGTTAGCAGCCAAATTTCTGTGGTGGAGCCGGCTGGAGTAGCAGGGTCCGGATTTGTTGTTTCTAACAGGCGAGTCAGTTTCTCGACTCTCACATCAAACAAAGAAGTGGGGTCTACAGGTGCAGAGGTGACGGCTGATGGCTGGGCAGTGGAGTCTTGGGACATCGGAAAGGGAGCCAGGATGTCTGGTCCGGACCTAGGGACGTCTGGGACATCAGGAGGTGGCAGTCACAGGAGTCTTGCGTCTTGGGGTCTTTTTACTTGGTTCATCATAATAAGGGCTGCATCTTCAGCCAACTTTTTGTGCCTATGGTGGGGACATGTTTGGCTACTCTCAACCAGCTCTCTGCGCATGGAATGTCTTCTGAACTGAGCCCCCCCCCCTTTCTATGATGGCAGGGTTCTAAACTCGGGAAATATAGGGCTCAGAGGAAGTACCTTGGGGGGGTCAATTCTACAAGGGGTCCTAGAGTGGGTCAGTCATAATAGCACTTTCCATAATATCTACATTGGACTTAGTCTGATCAAAAACTTTACTGAAATGCTTAATCATCAGGTTCAGTGGGGTCAAAAAAAAACCTCCCTCCATCCTTTTCTTGACTAATACACAATATAATCAACCAGACAGACAGTACACAGAAGGGCAGTCAAATTGACAGGGAACCGTCTGACTATAGGGATTGGGGGAGTCAGGCGGCTGATACAGAGGAATACAGTCTCTTCACTACCAGCCCACGCTGCCGGCAATTCAAGACACCCAGAGGCGTCCCAGGGCTACTGCCCAACGGTCAGCAATGGAAATCAGGCAGTCATACACACATCAAACATCCAGGATGACACCCGTCCTCCCAGACCTCCCAGTTCAAAGAAACAGAAACAGTTTACCGTTACGGGGAGATGATCAGGCTCCCCCTTCGACTCTACTGAGTCAGGCAATACCAAACAATACGCGCGTCTACAATTCCGAGGGTTGATCAGGCCCCCCTTCGACTCTGCTGAGTCGGCCAATACAAAACAAGATAGGCAATTCCCCTGATACTTGCCTGGTCCAGATGTCCCAGCGCTGGGCAGAAGGGTATCTGCACTGAACTTCCGCTCGGTCCGTTTTTGTTCCGCACTGTCCCCGGACCTGCCACAGAACCTGAATGGGCACCAGCTAAAGGCTGGAGGCGCGCTCCCAAGGAGGGCCACGGCCGGCCGGGGGCCGCGGGGAACCAAGCGGAAGCGGGGGAAATCTCCCTGGTATGGTTCTCCGATTAGCGGGTCTCCCAGTGAGGGATGGATTCCCGGCCAATGCACCAAAATGTTACAGTAAATAATCGGAGTCCAATCCAAAGTTCAAGTTCCATACAGATAGCCTTTATTTGCTAGCAAAGACCACGGTCTGGAATCGTTCCACAGACTGCAGCCCCACCCTTTGGGTGACCCAGTCTCTTATACATTTCAAGCAAACAGGAAATATACGTCTACAACAGGATAATGCGTGCGCAACATAACGGTATGGTAACAGGTATTTCTCCTTATATGGTCTGGAACGGTCTGTTACTTCTTACTAGGCCAGGTCACATGGTCTGTGGTCTGCTGACTGCATACAACTAAGCATAGGAGCTGCTTATGAGAGAGACAAAGAGGGGGGGACATAAAATCACTTTAAGGCCATCCAAAATGGAGTCACTTTGGTCAAGTGACTGGGGGTCAGTTCCTTCTCACTTCCCCCCAGCCACAGGGTACAAATGTGCAGCCCGGCTGGACTGTTGGAAGACTTTGGAAGAGGGAGGGAGATTGATTGTTTGAGGCTGGAGGCTTTGGTTTGGCTGCAATGGCTTAGAGAGAGAGTCAACAGAGGCTGCACAGACAACCCAGAGACACCTGTTGTAACTTAGCCCCACAGTGCTGCCATGCAGCACAGGGCATTAGAAAGAGGGACTCAGAGTCACGTGTTTGTGCAGGAAGTAGACAGGAGTTCAAAGTCTGGATGTGAAAAGTGGTGCCAATGCACAAGCCTTGAGAAGCTAATATATATAAGTGAGAAGTGTGAATGGGCAAAGTAGTGTCTGCCGCCCACAACACCCACCCTAATGTTACAGTAGAGAAACGTCTGACAATCATACACAAGTTTTTTTTAAAAAATGAACTTTAAAAATAAAAAAGCCAGCCAACTAGCAGCAAACCCTGTTAACAGCAGCTTGCAGCGGGGTGGGGATACAATCAGAAAAGATATTTGAGGGAAGGGGAAAATGTATCAAACAGAGTATAGCAACAAAGTACAGCAAAAGCTACAAAAGTAGGAGTGAGTGAAGTTAATTTCAAATACATTGGATGTCTCACTTGTTATTTCAGTGATTTTAACATTAAGATGTTATGTAGAGCAGATTTGTCTTAATTGTTTGCTGTAAAATCAGACATGTGACCAAGGCTATGTTCAGGTGGGCACCCCCCCCCCTTGGTGCTGGACACGCCCACTGGGGCAAACATATTGGTGGGGACGAAGCCATGGGGGCCAACCATTGTTGTCCTCCTTTTTAATTTCCAAAATATGGTCACCCTAGGATTGTGGATCACAGGAGAATCCTCACTGATATCTCTGTTCAATGATCACTGGCCACTGATTGTCTCCCATTGGCCCTCAAGGGGTGGGGCTTGGAGGAGGCCCCATGGATCGGCTGAGGCCCTGTGTGGGCCAAATTGGTCCATGGGCCACATGTTCCCCATCCCTGTATAGATAGGTGATCATGGGCATCACTTCATCTACTTCAAATGGTAAGCTAGTGCTGCTGCATTTGGGGACCCTCCTCCTCATTCTGCTGAGTGGGGCATCTACTCCAAAGTCCTGCCCTGATGACCCCATGTACGCCAAATCATCCGGAAGTCTACCAAACCAGTCAATCCCCATCTACCTTCTGCCCAAAAACATAGCAAAAACCTGTGTCCCCCTTTTCCCTTTGCAGTGTGCGCACAGAGGCATGTCAACCCCCACACACCCCATAGTATGATAGGGAATGGGAGCATGATGTGCACCTCATGTATCCCTGTCCAGCTCCTCTCCTCCATTTGGTTCTTGGACCAAGCTGAGTAGGAAGGGCAGGCTGGGGATAGTTATTCATTTATGTAAAATATTTGCATATCACCCTTCATCCTATTTAGGATTTCAGGGCAGTGGACAAATAAATTAAATCACACTACGAATACAATAATGGGGAAAAATAGAGATCTGTAAACTATTGCAATTTTATTGCTACTTAAAAGGCCCGGCTGAATAAAAATGTTTTTGCTTGGCCCAGAAGGGATTGCAGCAGAGGCACCAGGCGTAGGGTGACCATATGGAAAGGACAGGGCTCCTGTATCTTTAACAATTGAATAGGAAGGGGCATTTCAGCAGGTGTCATTTGTATGCATGCAATACCTGGTAAAATTCCTTCTTCATCCCAACAGTGAAAGCTACAGGAGGTCCGCCTTCTTTTGTATCTGGTCACTCTAGACAGCTTTTTGGAAATGGGATTTGGCCCATAGGGCATAGCAGAGCTTGGTTCCCCTTCTTCCAAAAGCATATATGGTCACTCAGTATGCCTGGCTGCACTGGGGCAACAGCTTGGGCAGGGCTAGGCAACTTGGGGACTCCAGATTTTTTAAACTACAATTCCCATAATCCTTGACCATACTAGTTGGAGCTGATGAGAGTTGTATTCCAAAACATCTGGAGGATATCAGGTTAGAGGTCTCCCCATTTCAAAGGGAGAGGATATTTTGCTCTGCTTGGCACCAGCTTATTAGTTGGATTTAGTCTCTCTCAGGAATGGCTGAGCTTTGGTGACATATGAGATGACCGCCGGTAATGTACGACTCCCAGTGAGAGAGAACACCCACTTAATTAAAATACAGGAGATATACTGCCCAGTTGTAGACAGGAATAGCTGCATGTGGAGCAAGAGTTTATTTGAGGCATCCTTCATGCTTGTGATGATCGCAAGCGGCTTTAATATTGAAATATGTGCCATTTACAAAACTCGAGCCATCCCTGGCAAAGCCGTGGCAGCAGCAGCTAACAAACATGAAATAAATAAATAAAGCAAGCCCTTAGCTTGATGAAAGATACAAAGAGTAAATACATTAATGGGAGGTAATTGAAAACACATGGGCAATCTTTAAGCAATCAAGCTCTTGCATAAGCTGGTATATGTGTATATGCATATACATATATACACACACCACGCACGCACACACAGAGGAACATGACATGCAGGCCGGCAGGCACAAATCACAGTCTCAGTGTTTTATGGAGTGAGGTCTCCAACTGTAACAGCGGTGTCATATTTAGATTTCTAATTATATTTCGAAATGCTTCACTAGCTGCTCCTGCAGCACGACGTTCATAAAAATCACCATATCTCTCTGCACTCCTTGCTGAACAAAGGGAAGACAGAAGAGCAGAAGAGAAAGGACCGAACAATGACAGAAAAGGAGAATGCTGTGCAACTGCCTTTAGTGGATGGAGGTGCCCTAGTTATCTGTCATTCCTGGCTTCCAGCAGGACCAGCCCACCCATGAATCAGGGTGAGGTGCCCACATCAGGCAGCGGAGTGGGGGGAGTGGCTACTCCATGCCACTCCACTCCATGCTGCCCTTCTGCCCCACTGTCTCCAGTGGGTGCTCTGAAGAGACCCACCAGCCACACTCCCAACGTGGCATTTGCCACAACAAGTGAGTAGCCAGCAGGTCGCTGGAACAGCCACCTGCCCTCTTCTCCACTCGCTGCACAGCTGGAAGAAGCTGTGGTACTCTAACAAAAGCTCACCAAGGTCTTGCGAGACCCCACATGAGCTGCTGCAAGAGAAGTCTTGCGAGATCTGTGTGAAGTCCTGCAAGAGTAAGGTTCAGCAGGAACTAGGGAAGGGCATTGTGAGGGGATGATGCAGTGACAGTGGTGGTGGCAGTGATGCATCTTCTCTCTTGCCTCAGGCAGTGAGAGGCCTTGAGCTGGGCCTGGCTTCCAGATAATGTATGGCCCTTTCTACACCACAGGGGTGTAGAGGACCGGAGGGCCGGTGAACCCGGAAGTGCCTGCTTCTGTGTTCGTCGCCCGAATGCACACTATTTGTGAGATGACCCGGGCTCCTCCCAGGTTCTCACATGTACCGCAGACACCATTTTTTTTCTTTCACCCAGGAGGAGCACGGGAACGTTCCTCTACAAAATGTAAATTTTAAAAAAGCGCAAGAGCCCCCACCCCCTCCCTGCTCTCTGGGGATGGCAAAACGAGTGCCACGCCCTCCCCTGCTGGGCACGGAGCCCCGCAGTGCGGCTCTGTGCCCAGTTTGCAGCTGCGCTTACTTGCAAGTAAGCTCAGCTGCACCCAGGATGGGCAGGCACATCTTCCACGGTCCCGGGAAGCTGCAGGAGCCCTGCCCTCTTCACCAGATACAAAAGAGGCCAGGGCTCCTGCAGCTTTAACTGTTGTGATAAAGAGGGCATTTCACCAGGTGCGGCATGCATACAAACAACAACTGCTGAAATTCCCTTTTCTGTACAACCGTAAAAGATACAGGAACCCTGTCCTCCTTTCCATATGGTCACCCTAGTTATATATATGCGTAGGGAGGGGTGCAATTTGGATTTCCAGCGAGGACATCAAAAATACCTAACAGCCCTCCGGTTAATCTCGACCAGCAGCACAGGCTCTCACCCGTTAGAAAATGTGCTTTGTTTTTTTAAAGAATGGTGTTCTAGTTGAAATGAGAGAGCGCCTTCCTTGAAACAGATGCTGTGCTGTGGCTTGCATTCAACTTCTCCAGGTCAGCATTTTAACAACCAGAAGGGGGGAACTTGACATAAATCCGGCAGTCACAGCTAATCAGTATTAACAAGTCGTGGTGCTTGTAGATGATCACTCGGAAGTCTTTATAGGGACTTTCCCAGATGAATGGGCCGCCTAAGGTCATAAATATACCAATTCTGTCCCCTTCATCTCACAACATAATTCTGAGCCGAGCTCGTTTCCCTATCCCTGGCCATTCCTATTACCAAATCATTTTGTTCCGTTAGCAATTCACATTTCTGGCTTCACCAGTCCTGCACACAGCTAGCTCGGTTGCCTTAAAAAAATCCTATTGAACAACTTTTTGGGTTCGAATTTGCATCCCCCCCTCTTTTTCTTTTCCCATTAAAAAATGATCCCTCTTGTTCAGCCTCCTCCAAAATATTTGCTTAGCCGCTATTGAGAAAGTCAGAAACGTCTGGGCTTCCGCCGGCTTATTCTTTCCTATGTCATCATTTGCTAGAACCTGAAGCCTGTGCAGAGATTCTGTTGCTGATCTGAAGATTTAAACCCTCTCTCTGCAGAGCTCTGAAGTTCACTTTTTAATAGCTTTGGCTATAAATTTCATCACCCAATAAATTCACATGTTCATAAATTGCTATGTAGAAGCAAGGCGTTTTTAGGCATTAGTGTCTCCATGTCTCTCGGAATGTATTTCATCTGGAGGGAGTAATTGCTGGAAGCAGAGTCAGGAACAGGTGAGAGATGTCAACCCAACCGGGGTCAAAGTGCAACTTTAAAAAAAAGAAAAGAAAGGATAACGAAGTCATGTCTAGCTGAGATATATCCATCAACAAAGCTCGGTTGTGTGAGAAACTACCCGATCCCATGCAGGTTTATTTGGGAGTAATTTCCATTAAGTTCAATGGGGCTTGCTCTCAAGTAAGTGTGCACAGTATTACATTGTATCTTGGGACTGAGTAAACATGTAGGATTGCACCATGAAGCACCTTTATGCGTGCATGCTTGGGATTAAGCCCCATTGAACTCAAGTGAGCCTTACTCCTAAGGAAACATGCATACATTCGGATTGCATATTGCAGTGCTGAAATCATGGAGGCTGAAGTGGAAAGTTCAAAGGCTTTGGCTAGACCACACCCAAACTGTGCACAAGCTCTGTGGGCTGGATAACTGGGGTGGCTGGGAATGAAATATTAAGAAACTCGTAAAATATTACTACTACTTCTCCCAGTGACAATAGGCACTATAAAGCCAAAGTGAAACATGCTAAGTTTAATTGATTTCACTGGAAAGGTTAAGATTAAGAAGCACATCCTTAAATCTCTTCCACTGAAATCAATTGGGTTTAAAGTGCTTAACTTTGGGCAGATCATGCCTAACAAAAACAAAACGAAACAACAATCAATCTTCGTCACACTCAAAAGTATTTCTAAGCTGAACACCAGAGAATAATAATCTAGACATATCATGGACATATTTAGAGGGCTTCAGCTATTCAGCAGGATAGAAACGTAATAAATAAATATAAAACCAAAAAATTAGATATCGTTTTTAAAAAGTAGAGCTCCTTCAGTCGGGGGGAAATCGTATTTCCTTACAGTGGCTCTGTTTCTTGCTTCTCTTCCGCATTTGCAACCAACTGTAGTTACACAAGGAAGAGAGCAGCAATCATGTGGCCCATACAATTCCATGGGACAGCGTCCCCTAGTGGGCATTTTATAGCGCAACTTCGCCTGTACATAGCAGGAAAACCCGACAAATACCAATATATCTCAGAAGTCGGGTTTTCTGAGGTTTATTTGTTACTGCTAAAACCTGGAAATGGAGCAGGAGATGCACAGAAGGCTGACAGCGTCATCAAAATGACCCGCGAACATCCGTGAATGGCCAGTCGTGAGCGTGCTATAAAACACTCATTTCAAGAAGCTCATAGAATGGAGAAGGAAGGAAGGAAGGAAGGAAGGAAGGAAGGAAAGAAAGAAAGAAAGAAAGAAAGAAAGAAAGAAAGTCCTCCAGTCCAGATCACATTGCCACCCCAGTTCCTGTGACTTAACTCAGCCCAGTGACCCAGCCACAAAATGTTCTCTCAACTATTTTAAAAAACACACACATCGCGACAGCCCAGCCATGGCCTTGTATGAAATTAGCAGAGCTGAATTTAGACTGTTTCCACCATAACTCAGGAGAGAGTGTCTGCCTTTATTTTCAGTGGCCTGCCCATTAGTTTTGAAGTCACAGGCTTAGTGGGTTTTTTAAACATACTCTTGCCTTTTCCTTCTTTTTTACTGCAAACCCTAATGCCCAGTCTGGTTTCGTTTCTCTAAGTTCTGTGGTTTCCTTCCTCAAAGGTACTTCTGAAGAAAGCGTGTTCCAGGCAAAGCAAGCTATAACTCTCTGTGTTCTCCCCCCTGTCTGTAACTTTTGACTGATTATTGTAATAGGCAAAAGCCTCTCTGGTCTTGCTTTGTTTTGTTTCCAATGGAACATTCAATGGCACATCATGTGCGCTGGCACTTCATATGTGCTGACACATGAAAACCCAATCTATATATCCAAAGAACTTTGCACTGTATTTTCTCCTTTTTTTCTACGAGCATTTTAAAAAGATGATTATTTTTTAATGTTTTTAAATTTTGCATATTGTTTTTAATGTTTTTAACCTTTTAAACTGCCTAGAAAGTAGGGCTGTGCATCGCTTAGGATCCGAATCCCAAATCTGAAGCGAATAGGGGTGATTCAGACCTCCCTAAACAGATCCAAAGTGGATCGGGGGAGGTCCGAATCAATCCGAACCAAATCGTTTTGGCCCGAATGGATTTGGATCGATTGGGCGACTCAGATGTCATTTTAAGTGTTTTTCCCCATAGGGTTGCATTGGGAGAAAGAAACGCCTATGACTTTTTTATTTTTAAAGATAGAAACATGAAACTTGGCACATTGCAGATGGCCTGGAGCTGCTCATGTGTGGCAAATTTCAGACACAGAGGTGCAGGCATTTTGTGGCTATGAATTTTTGAAAAATGATCATTTCACCCATGCAGTAGCCATTTCTGTGTTTTTCCCCATAAGGTTGCATTGGGGGAAAGAAACGGCTACAACTTTTTTATTTTTCTGAAACATGGGCAAATTGCAGATGACCTGAAGCTACTCATGTGTGGCAAATTTCAGACACAGAGGTGCAGGCATTTTGTGACTGAATTTTTGGAAAATTATCATTTCGCCCATGCGGTAACTTATAGCATTTTGTATGGACTGGCTTGCCTGGAAAATTACATTCTTAAAAATTCTTTGCGAGTAAATGCCTGCAGCCATGTTTCTGAAATTTGTCACACATGAGTAGCTCCAGGCCATCTGCAAGGTCCCCAACGTTCATGTTTCTATCTTTAAAAATGAAAAAGTTACAGGCATTTATTTCTCCCAATGCAAGTCTATGGGGAAAATGAGTCAACCAAATCTCGATTCAGAGGTCCAAATCTCACTTCGTATTCGGATCTGAAGCAAATCGGGGGAGGTCCAAATCGACCCGAAGCAAATTGGGCCTGATTCGGAAGTGACAAATCAGGATCTGAAGCGAATTGGGTGGTCCATGCACAGCCCTACTAGAAAGCTTTGGCTATGGGGCAGCATAGAAATGTAATAAATGAAAAAAAATAATGCCAACATTACCCCAATCTCCCATAATACACAAAAAACACAACGTACCCCACCTCCTTAATAAACAATCAAAAAGATGATGATGATGATGATGATGATGATGAAGGAGAAGAAGAAGAAGAAGAAGAAGAAGAAGAAGAAGAAGAAGAAGAAGAAGAAGAAGAAGATTTGGTGGTTTGCTCGATCCTGGATCCTTTTAGCTCCCATTGATGTGAATGGGAGGGAGCTATACATTTAGAGTATAACTTCTGGTCTTTGGAAGGGCAATCCAGGGGTGACATAGGATACTGCAGATCTCCCCTTCCAAGACTGCTAGTGGTGATTTGCCAGTAGTAGAAATGTGAAGACTTGGTGGTGCGGGGAACCAGGAAAATGGGGAAAAGTTGGGAAAAAAATGTTTCCCACCTCCCAACTTTTCCTGAAAAAAAAGTCCTAATTTGCACATGAAGGGGGTCCCCATTTTTCCTTGTTTTTTTCCCAAGCCTTCATATCTCTAGCCAGTAGAAATGGCAGAAGGGGTACATTCCATGGGCACATCAGGGTCAAATCGGGAATGCAGAATTTGGATCATCTGGGCAGACTTTTATTTGTCTATTTGCCACTTCCCTAGCTAAAAGCCTCCCGCCTCTCTGGTTTTGTTAGTTGATTGTTTATGTAGGCAACACTAATCCAGCGTTACAAACATGAGAAATGTATTGTGCACATTGATAATGTATGTGATGTGGGAAGCTCACTTTAGGCCCTCTTCTTTGTTTCCATCCCGTGATCTCCAATAATACAGATCAATAAAATAGTAACAATGAGTGTTTGTGTAGTAGAACATCTTTCCTCAACATGGCGTGGTGCCCTCCCCCTCACATGTTCGACTGCAACTCCCATCATTCCCAGCCAGTCTGGCTGAGGATGATGGGTTGCAGTCCAATACCAGGTTGGGAAAGCTGGCATGGGGCGTACAAAACATTATTCTGACATACAAGTGGAGGTGTGTTTGTGGGGGGGGGGGGGAATATAAAACAGATTTCACAATGGGACTTGCAGCTGTTGCTCCTTTCAAATGGGTACCTTATAAGTTTTGGAAACTGGGGCCTTGTTTTATTTCTTTTAAAAAGGGAGGGGGAGAGTTACAGTACATTTATGCTTCCCCAAGTCATTTTTAAAAAATATTCCAGAACTGCTATAATCATAAAACACAGACAAGTGGGAAAGTATCTTGGACTTTTGATGGATCCAGAATATTTCAGTTTGTCGTTCTGAACTTTCTAACACTAAATAAATACATAAGAAAGGGAAGCTGACAAAAGGCCCCCAAGGGCTTTCTGGATTGCAGCGGAGAGGCTCCCAGCCACAAAAGGGATATTATTATTTCACTATGTAAAAAGCATTACTGTGCGCTTTTGGGCCTGCAGCACGCTCCATCTTCTTGTATAAATAATGGAAATTTATGGCAATTTCCCTCCCTCACTGCTGTTATTTTGCAACAAGGATCTGTGGGGAGAGGCTGTACTGTAGAACAAAAAAAATGCTTGGGGTAAAAAAATCACACATTAAAAAAACCAAACAGTTGCAAGCCTATGGCTTTTTGGAGGGTGTCCCAGGGGGCACGGGATATTTTGGATCTACCTCTCCATCGGCAAAGAGAGGGGGCTGCCTTTTGAGGGGAAAATCAATGCACAGGGGGAGAACCCTCCCAACCACTACAGCAACCTCCACAGCCCTCACTTCTCCACTGTCAGATTAAAACGGGACTGTTCCTTGGGTGTGTTGGGGTGCGAGGGAGGATCAGAAGAAAGCTCAGTTCCTATGGATCCAAAGCCTTCCCATGCCCCCAATCCAAGAGCAAATCTACACCAGCTCAAGAGCTGCAATCAGCAGCAGGAAACTTGGAGGAAGGTTAAAAATGGGCCCAAAGGGGGAAAAACTCAGGAAAAACAACAACCATTCTCTGCTTCCCCTCCACAACCCTAAATTTATTTATTTATTTATTTATTCTATTTTTAACCTGCCCAGTAACAAATGTTCTCTGGGTGTGTTACAAAAGCTTAAAAGGATAAAACACAGTGCAAATGCTAAAATAATAATATGAAATAAACTACAAAATAACAAACAGCACAAGACTAAAATATATTTTAAAATAGCCCAAACATCTAAAGTCTACCATGCCCGGGAGAAAACATGGCTTTTTTCTGGTGCCGAAAAGATTACAGGGTAGGCGCCAGGTGAGTCTCCTTGGGGAGGGCAGTCCATAAATGGGGCACCATCACTGAGAAGGCCTTCTCTCTGGCAGCCACCCTTCCTTCTGTGGGAGTACCTGGATGAAGGCATCTAATGTTGACTGAAGGCTCTGAGCAGTTACTGTAGGAGAAAATGTTCTCTTGCATGTATTCCCTGCCCTGCCTTGCCTCTCCCTTTCTCTCTCTCTCTCTCTCTCTCTCTGTCACCCACTCTGGTCCATGATGCAAGGAAGCTGCTTTATCCTGGAGCAGACCCTGGGTCCATTTAGCCCAGTATTGTCAACTCAACACTGACTGGCAGCAGCGTTGCAGACAGGAGAAATTCCTGTCCTACTCAATGATGCTGGGGATCAAACCTGGGGCCTCTTCTGGCATATCAAACATGTGCTCTACCACTGAGCCAAGGCTCTTCCCAATGCAGATTTGACTCAGAGCAAGAAGAACAGCACATGTGTAGTACTGAAGAGATGAACCCATTCAGTGAAAGGAGCCCATGTCAGAGCATCTTGCCCAAAGTCCCCACCCACCCAAATTCCAGCCAACACAGGTCATACAACCTCACCAGCTTGTATCGCCAGTGTAGCCACCTCAAGAGAGGTGCAGGTTGGTTGTATCGTATGATTACCAGGGCACAGAGGTGGCCACTTACACATCACCAAAAAAGAATACAAAAGAGGACACTGATTTTCATCACATTTGCTAATTCAACAGCTAAAAGAATAAAATACAGTACCAATTTTGAATTAGCACATGCAAACGTGATGCAAATCAGTGTCCTCTTTTGTACTCTTTTTTTGGGGGGGTGACAGGTAGATGCAAATTTAGAAAGCATTACTTTAGTTTAAAGAGATAGACTGTAGATCTAACCATCGTGGCTGACGCTATGGTGACCTGTGTGCCTGCTTAGCCTGCTGCCTATGTTCTCACTGTGAATGGGCAACTCCGGGGCCTCTCCCTGCCCTGCTACCTGAGGCAGAGCAACAAATGATGCCCCCTCCACAAGTCAAGGGGCGTAAGACCCAAGCCCAACCTAGTTATTTTGGAACCTGAAGCAGGAAAACCCACAAGCACACATCCTTCTTCCTAGCAATAAACATTAAATAATAATAAATTAGCAACTAACGATTTGCTGCCTTTTCATGATGAGAAAAATCTGCTGCTTGAGATGACTGCCTCGGGCCTAATCCACATCAAGCAGGATATTGCACTATGAAAGCAGTATGAAAGAGCTATATAAACGGCAGGAGCCACACTACTGCTTTATAGTGCTACTGAAGTGCACTGACGATTGTTGGGGCCCATTGACACATACCATATACCTCTTTCATAGTGCTATATCATGCTTGGTGTAGCTCCTGCCTTTTATATACTGCTTTCCTACCACTTTCATAGAGCAATATCCTGCTTCGTGTAGGCCTCCTCTACCTAATGGTAGGGCTGGCCCTGTTTAAGCCAGATTTGGACTGGACAACCCATCAATACAAATAGAAGATTGAATGATGATGATGATGGAAAAAAAACCACCAGTTTAAAATACATAATACATGAGGGGGATATTATTATTATTATTATTATTATTATTATTATATTATTATTATTATTATTATTATTTCCCTTGTGCGTTATGTATTTTGAGCTGGTGGGGTTTATTTTCCTTCTATTTACTCCACACTCTGATCCACCAGTCTCCCTTACACACAGAGCCCTTTGCCAAAACCACCAGATTAATGTCAGACAAAGTTAATCTAACAAAAGGTGGATAGGCTTTAATGAGCTCCGTATCATAGATCGTTCAAATGAAATACTTAATAAGGGATACAAGGTTTTTAAGAGGCTTTAGCTGCTGTGAGATGAGTATCTTATGTTAAATTATGCTCTGTGTTTGATAAAAGGTGTTACGTTTTATTACAAATCTGCTGCTTATGAAATTTCCAACGTTCTTAAAAAGAAATAGAGGACTCAATTTCAGTATATTGCCATGCTTTTATGCGTTTTTAAGTTGCCTAGTCTGACTCATTTATATAGAGTTTGCTATCTTGTTTTTATGTTCATTCTGATGACACATTTGAATTTTTAAATTACGAAGTGTTTTTTGCGGTCATCTTGTCATTGATGCCTTTAAAGGGTGGTATAGTTCTGTTTTGTGGTTGACTCCGATGAAGAGTCTTACGACTCATTGGGCCAAATCTATTAACCCACCTCTGGGTGTCCCCACAGAATGAAGTCAGGTGTACGGCTACAAGAGAGAAGGCCTTTTCAGAAGTGGCACCTTTGTTGTTGAATGCTCTCTCCAGAAAGGCTCACCTGGCACCTACATTGTGGTTTTTTTTTTAATTGTATCATTTTGAGAACTTTGTACTGCTGCTGGCTTTTATTTTGGTTTTCCATTGTAGCATTCAAGTTTTCAAAGTTTTATATTGTATTTTAACATGTTGTATTTTATGGTTTTAACTTTTGCAAACTTCCCAGAGAAAGTTGTCTATTGGGTGGTATAGACATGCAATAAATAAATAAATAGATTTGCAAACCTTTGGTCCCTGGGAGAGCATCTCAGGGACATTAGTACTTTCAGATTCCCCCTCCCAAAGGGGGCTTCTTTAAATTAAAGGGAAATTGTGTTCACTTACCGGCACTTTGCTTCCTGCTTCTCTTGTAAAATCGTAATGAGCTGAATTACACGGAAGGAGAGGGGGGACCATATGGTTTGTAATGAAAAACTTTCCCTCCTCTCATAGTATTGAATGGAAAGTTCAATAATATGAGAGGAGGGTGTTTTGAAGTGCAACTTCGGGTGCACATGGTAGGAAATCCCAAGATATTTCAGAAGAATCGGCGTATCCCCCCCAAAAAAATTAAACGGAATAATCGTGGAAGGAGTGGGAGAAGTGCAGGAGGTTCGCAGTGTCGTCAAAATTTAGAGCAGTCATGAACGTGCTCTAAATTTCTTGTTCAGAGAAGCCCATAGCCACTCCTACTTCAGGAGGGTGACTTTGAGGTCAGATCCCTCCCCACTCATTAGTCAGCTATCCTATCTCTTTGCTCACCTGTACTGCACACAGGGATGAGAAACAGTTCAAAATCCTGTTGGTCAGCAGCACTGCTAACCGCTGTAACATTCCCTGCTTAACATCCACCTTTTCTATGAACAGTTGGTACATACAGAGCCTATCTGCACTACTGCTTTAAAATTTAAACCATTTTAAAGCAGTAGTGTAGATAGGCTCAGTGTCAAGTGCAATTTGGGGGGCGGAGGAGGTCTAAATTCTTGGAACTTGCATGCAGACATACCTAAACTGAAGAGTGCAGACAGTATTGCGCATGCTCCAACCTTTAAATCACATTGATTTTAACGGGCTTACTGTCTTAAGTATGACCAAGTCTGGATCCAACCCATTGAGTGAAAAGGCAGAAATGACTAAACCTTAAAAGCTTAGGAAGCAAGCACAGGGAACTTAGCATTTTTATTTCTTTTCCAAGAGCATGATTGACAGCCCTGACACCGAACCTTCACTAGAACACGAGGGCATGTTTTAATACAATGTGCTACAATCCGTGTGCGTGTGCATGTGTGTGCATGCATGCGTGCATGTGAGTCAGTCTCTCTCTCTCTCTCTCTTTCTCTCTCTCTCTTCGTCCTTCAAAGTAATAAACAAAAAATATTTTGTTTCTAAAGTTGGAAGACATCCCACATGAGCCTGGGGTCACTGTCTGGGCTTGTTCTATCAGTGACTTCATGATGAGCTGCCCAGATCTAAAAAAAAAATTTTAAAAAAAATCAGAGTGCATGGGAAAGGCACTGCTGTATGCTGAAATCCACAGTCTTTTCCCTTCCCAGTCTTTCTAATATTGTAAAAGGAAACATTTTTTCTAGATCTGGAACAAAACATGTTTTCCTCGTGCTTGCCGACCACAGTTTTCCTTTGAGAGGGAGACAGCCTCAAATTCGAATTCATGCCCTCTTGGAACTTGGGGCCTGTCTTCACAGCACCAGGTTGGCGCTGCCTCCCTCTCAAACTTCATGCTTTCCCTCTCCCTCTTCCTGGTGGAAGGTGACCAACTGCTGGTTGCCTTCCACCAGGCACTGCCCCCAAACTGCCCCCAGAGCACAATCAGAAAGCAGAAGCGCCATATTGACGTCACTCCAATTGAAAAAGTCGGGGTAAATCCCCAACTTTTTCAAACTGCAGCATTGTGGGAAAGCCCCGTGGTGCTGTGAAGCTGTGCCTGCATTATCTAACCGATGCAGTGCAGATCCACAGCCACTGTCAGGCTTTCCCCACGTATAAACAGTCCCTTGGAGAGACTTATAGAGCAAGCCTGGACACATTTACTCAGAAGTAAATCCTGTTGAGTTCAGTGGGGCTTACTCCCAAGTCAGTGGGGATAAGATTGAATTCTTATTTGACTTAGATTAAATGGCTTCCCTTTCTCTGTTTCATTGGCTTGTGCTACTTCAGTTCAATATTAAGTTTCTCATATTTTTATTTATTTATTTTGCTTGTTGTTGTTGTTGCTGTTGTAGTGGCTGTTGTTAGTGTTGTGTTGCAACTAAAAAGATCGAATACAATGAAAAAGAATCTAATATTTTCAAGAAGTTGGTTTTAATTGTATGCCAGCATTGAGGAGGCTTACTTGTGCATCACCAAACAGAAAGACAAAAGATGGTACAGATCTGCATAATATTTGCACGTGCTATCTATATTGGGGTGACCATATGAAAAAGAGGACAGGGTTCCTGCATTTTTAACAGCTGCATAGAAAAAGGAATTTCAGCAGGTGCCATTTGTATGCATGCAGCACCTGGTGAAATTCCCTCTTCATCACAATAGTTAAAGCTGCAGGAGCTCTGCCTTCTTGACCAGATACCATTTGATAAGGTCACCCTGTATTTATAGATGAAAATACTACAATATCAATAGAAATACAATATATCTCGCCAGAGTGTGGAGAACTGTGACCAGGTGGCCTGTGTGCCTGCTTAGTCTGCTGTCCATTGGGCTAAGTGTTGATGGACAAGTTCAGGGGCCCAGCTCTCCTTTCTGATGATTCTTTATCTTTGACCGAGACTTGGTGCAAAGGACTGTCCTCTTATAGCCCTTCAAATAGAGGGCTGTCTTCTGTCAATAGGACATATGACCACCCTAGACAGCATGTATATACCCATTCATGCATTCATGCATTCATGCATTCCACATAGATTTTCTCATAATTCTTTAGTTGTGCACAGACATGCATAAAATATGTGCAGAGACAGCACTCCATGTATTTCACTCTTACCAACAAGTTGTTTCAGATATGTGTCTCAACTAAGGGTGTTGGAGAAATCTGCAATGGGATCAAATGACTTTGGATTTCTATGAATCCAACCTGTGGATTCCACAGCTAACTGGCTTTTCCCAAGTCCCATGGATTCTGCAGACATGTGGACCTTTTTTATTATTTATTTTTTACTTTCCAGAATTTTATGCAAATTTAAATGTAGAAACAGACATTAAAAAAAAAACCACCAGCCAAAAATGTGCATTTCCCCCATAGGCTAAAGCATGAAAATGCACATGGAGGGTACACATTTGGGGGAATTTGTGCATTTTCATTTGTGCAAATTCAGAAAATTGGGGGGGGGGGAAGGAAATCCTACTCTGTCGATGAGCGGACAGTAGAATGAAAGGCACCTGACAATTTGTGAATTGCAGACGGAATAGATTTTATAAAATCCGCAAATCCCTAGTCTCAACCATTTCAGTTACATATTGATAATAAGCATCTACTTCTTGTTCTTGGCAACAAAACCAAAACCATCATCATCATAAAGTCAAATAAAAAACAGAATGAGCCATTCTGAATTCTCTAAGATCAGAAAACAACAACAATTAGCACCAGAAGAATGAAGCATGTAAATTATAAGAATGTATACACAGGGGTCTAATGTGCATAATTTTATTCCACTTGCAAAAAGTTTGAAAAAAGCATATCCTTCTGGCCATCCACCCCACACTCCCAGCCACTGATATGGGTTCAGATCTCAAACTGAGAAATAATAAAGGATGCTAGTAATGCAGTTGTATTTTTTTATATGACCTGAGAGGTTAGCTTGTCCCCAATTCGAGATTTACCCATATAAGATAAGATATGCAGTACATAGTGCCAGGTCCCCCACCCCCTTTCCCCTAGACATCCTGGAGGAACTTCAGAGGAGAGAAACAAAAATGATGAAAGGTTTGCAAAACAGGACCTATGAGAGAGAGGGAGAGAGAGCCAAGCATGTTCAGACTGGAGCAAAGATGACATACGGGAGACATGAGTGCTGGCTGGAAATATGTAAAGGGATGCTGTAAAAAGAGGGATGATGACCAATTACTCTCATTAGTAAATGAGAGGAGAGTGAGAAGCAGGCTTATGCCGCAGCAGGGAAACATTAAATGAAACGTTAGGAGAAACTTTAACACTCTAAGAACAGTTTGGACAATGGAGTGTGGTGCCAAAAGAGGTAGCGCGGTTCCCTTGAATGGAGATACTCAAGGCTAGAGACCCATTTGTCAAGGATGGTTTGCTAATAATGAAGTCACTCCTGCCATCATGCAAGCCCTGCATAGTGATTCCAAGCAGGTCACTAAGGGGCTGTTGAGCCCCCCCACACACACACACACACACACATGCCCCACACAAACTCTGCATGGTTCTGCTGTTCACTTTGAGCACGATGAGCAAGGAAATGCTCACATACATGAGAGCCAGAAGATGTTCATTTCTTGGCATGCAACAACAGCAAAAATGATTTGATGCCTATAGGTGAGGCTTGTTTTGTACACTGAGAAGAAAAATGCATTGGCTGCCTGTATGCTTTTGAGCCTGATTCATGATGCTGATTTTAACCTATAAACCTTTACATGGCTTGGGACCACAATTCCTGATGGAACACCTCTCCTGACCTGAACATACCTGGACTCAACATCTGGAGAGCCCCTCCGAGTGCCTCCTCCGAGCGAGGCTCAGAGAGTGGCGGCAAGAGAGAGAGGGCATTGTCTGTGGTGGCCCCACAACTATGGAATGAGCTCCCCACTCAGGGCCACCTGGCACCAACACTGTCACCTTTTTGGCACCAGGTTAAGACTGCCCTCTGCTCCCAGGCATTTAATGGCATTTACTGGCATATGATGGGGCATTTATGTCCATCATCTAAACAGGCCTAGTATTTTATTGAAACTGTTTTTAGCCATTTAAATTCTTTTAAATTTTGTACACCTAATTTTTATGTTGTTGTCTATGCTGTATTTTTATATTGTATTTTATTATTTTATTAATTGTTGTATACTGCCCGAAGAGTTTCAGCTACTGGGTGGTATAGAAATTAGGGCTGTGAACAGATCCGGATCCAGATCCCAAATCTGGACCGGTTTGGGGTGATCCGGACCTCTCAGATCCAGATCCGAATCAGATCAGGGGAGGTCCAGATCATTCTGGACCAGATCGAATAGTTCCGGATAGTTCTGGATTGATCCAGAGATCCAGGGCCCATTGGCCTTCCAGGTCCCTGGGTACTGGCTGTGCAGCCAACACCCAGGGACACCAGGCCGGCGGTGAGTCCATTGGACTCACCACCCTCCCCCCACTCTCCCTACTTACCTGCTGCCTCCTCCTCTTCACCGCCGCCATCCGCCGCAGCGGTCCGCTAGCCGCCGCTGCTTCCACTCTACTGAGAACCAGGCCTCACAGTTCTGGACCGGATCGGAGGAGGTCCGACCCGGTCCAGATCAGATCAGGCCTGATCTGGATTGGCAGGATCTGGATCCGGACTGGATCGGGGGCATGTTCACAGCCCTAATAAATAATAATAATAATAATAATAATAATAATAATAATAATAACAACATGTCCCAAGACCAGAGTTGAATTCTTTCCCAATCTTTCCAATTTGGGATTTTACTACTGATGTTGTTGGATGCCAAATACAGGCAGCAAATATTCCGGGACACTTTGGCAACTATTTCAATATTCAGATATTATAATCAGAGGAATGTTTGAAATCAGCATTCACAGAGAATTTTGAGAACAATTTTGGGAGATAAACACATTTCAACTTCGTCAAAGGAGATAAACATATATTTTTCTAGAGGGAACAGGATGTACCATTACAACAGCATTTTTTAAGGTGAATCCCAAAATGCTTTTGACAGCATTGTCTATTTTTTGCAATCTCTTGCTGGAAGTGGCCAATCTGCACCTAGATCTGTCATGATTGGATTTTTTGAAAATCATTAAAAATATATTTTTCAAAATTCTCATGTAAAGAATGTTTTTTAAAAAAAAGAATTTTTAAAAAACAAAATAGGAAGATAAAAATCTACTGCTAAATTGTTCTTTAATTAGAATATATAAATCTATGCTTTAGGAGGTGACTGCAGTAGGTTATCCTGGCCCTCAGAAAAGTGTAAGAAGAACATTTTTGTGCTGTTGAAAGAACAAGATCTTGTGGAATCAACCAAGTGGCTTGTGAAACCTTAAAGGCTAACAGATTTATTATAGCATCAGTTTTCATGGGGTGGTCTTCAAAAGCTGGTGCCATATAATCAATCTGTTAGTCATTAAGGTGCCACAAATCCCCTTGTTGTTTTCGCTGCTACAGACTAACATGATTTCCTCTCTGGAAGAGATCATGGGGTATCCCCCCCCCCCGAGTAATGACATCCCATTTCATGGAGACCCAACAGGATTTACTGATTCGCCCCACTGTTCCTGATAAAAATGTCAAGGTTAAATCATCCTTTCAGGGTTTACTATGGTTGTGAATTAGGGCTGCCCATATCAACATCTACATTTTGGATAAATTAGACAAATAATGTGGGATTGGATCTATTTAGTGTGTATCTTATATTCTGTTTTTCAAAACATTTTTTTAAAAAAAAGGATACGTAGGTCATGGGGTCATACGTCATGTAGGTCAGGCTTGAGCATATACGATGCTCACTAGATGGCTTGAGGCCAGTCAATGTCTCTCAGCCTAACCTATCTCACAGGGTTGCTGTGAAGTTAAAGGGGAGGGGGGATCATGCTGCTCCTTGAAAGATGGGGAAAGGTTAAAAATGTAATAAGCAATTCAAAAAAAATGCTTTACATATGGCATATGGGGGTGTTTGCAAAGTTGAAATTTCACTCCCATGCTCCAATACACAGAGAGCCTAGCGCACACAGAGGGTGGTGTGAAATGACTTGCACAAGTGTCTCCATTCTTTGCCCTGCAGTAAAATCAGTGATGTGGGCTCTGTTAGATAGGGTCTTCGACTGTGCATTTGTCTTTGGCTTGCAAAGTGTTTTACACTGCAGTCCTATTAGGGTGGCCACTTACTCATCACCAAAATAGAGGAAACGCATCAACAAAAAAGAGGATAAAAGAGGACACCAATTTGCACAACTTTTCCATATGATGATTTTTGTATATTCATGCAAATTTCTAAATAATTATTCTAATTCAAATAGAAAACAAGATATCTCACCAGAGTGGGAAAAACTGTGACCAAAGCAGGATCTACATTATTGCTTTAAAATGGTTTATAACAGTAGTGACAACTGTTGGGGCCCAGGACACACTCCATATACAGTTTTCAAACCATTTTCAAAGTGTCATATCTTGCTTGCTGCGGATCTGGCCCAAGTGACCTGTGTGCCCGCTTTGTCAGCTGTTTAGCTGCTATCTGTTGCTAGCCAACTTCAAGGCACCTTGACATCTCTTGACTTTTTTTATCTTTATATTAGGGTTGAACCTTACAGCCCATCAAACACCGGTCACCTTCAAATAGATGACTGTCCTCTATAAAGTAAGACACCTGGCCCCCTCAATCCTATACATGTCTAATCAGAAGTATTCAACTCTGAATTCAGTGGGGCTCACTTCCAGGTAAATGGGTATAAGATTGCAGCCTTTGTTCAGTATCCAATTCTGATGCTTTGCTCACACCATTGACATTGCTCCAGCATACACTACTGATGTTGGGCTAGAAATCACATACGCTAGCACTATGTCAGTTGCATAAGTGGAACAGTGATGTTGGATGCTGCCCTTACAGTCTTACCTTTGCGCATCTTTCAACATCCCTCTGCGATAGATTGCTGTGAGTCTCCTTTTCTGAGAGGAAAGGTAAGGCCAAGAGCCAATGATGTAACAAGTCCATGTAATTATATATCCATGACTGAGCACAGATTTTGAACCCCCGATCCAAGTGACACACTCTTGGTACCAGTCCTCACTAGCTAGGCACTCCACTGGAATTGCTGTTAAAGGCAAAGTCCTGGAAATTGGCCCATTATGAAAGGAATATACTGAATCGATCTGGAATAAGGATGTTGGAAAAATTCACAGTGAAATCAAATGAGTTCAGATTTTTATGAATCCAACCTGTGGATTCTGCAGCGGACCTGCCTTTCCCAAGTCGCATGGATTCCATGGACTTGCAAATATATATTTTTAACTTTCCAGAATTTTACACAAATTTATTTGTAGGAATATATATATATATATATATATATATGCATATGTGTAAAAATATGCATATGTGTATATATATATGCATATGTGTGTATATATATATATATATATATATATGCATATATATATATATATATATATATATAAAATCACCAGCCCAAAACGCACATTTTCCCCATAGACTAAAGCATGAAAATGTGCATGGGGGGGCCTTTGCATATGGGGGCGGTGGGATTTGCACATTTTTGCAAGTTTAAATTTGTGGAAATGCGAATTTGCACAAATCGGGAAAGTGGAGGGGGGAATCCTATTCTGTCAATGAGTAGACAATGGAATGAAAGGCACCTGACAATCCATGAAATGCAGATGGAATGGATTTTACAAAATCCGTACATTCTAATCTGGAATGAATCTTAGAATGGTTGAAAAGAGAGAGGAGTCTTTCTATGGGTTCATCTACATCTATGAACCTTCCGGGATGGGGGGGATCTCAGGTTTTCTGACTTCCGGGATCCTCTCCCACCATCCAAATGCCAGCACAATGTCCTGGAAGGAAAAAGGAACATCTGGCGCAGCCTATATGTTTTGTGAGGGGTTGGGGAAGGAGGAGCCGTTCATGCAATTGTACAGCCCCTATCCTCCAAAGAAGAAAAACACAAAACAAGAACTTTAAAAGAAAAGTGCCAGCAGTAGATGGTGAAAATGCTCCCCCCCCATTGGGCACGGGGTCACCCTGTGCAGCTCTGTGTCCGTTTAAAGAGCCCCGCTACTCACCGAGAGGAGGGAGGACCCGGGAGCACTGGCCCCACTGCCTGCAGTCCTCAGGGTTGTCCCAGGACTGTGGGAAAAACTGGGATAAAAGTAGTCCATTTTATCTTAGGGAAAGTGAGTTGTCAAGCCAACCCTGGGATAAATGGATGATGTAGACATGGCCTAAGTCTGTCTGTCTGTCTGTCTGCCTGCCTGCCTGCCTGCCTGCCTGCCTGCCTGCCTGCCTGCCTGCCTGTCTGTCTGTCTCTCTGTCTCTCTCTCTCTCTCTCTCTCTCTCTCACACACACACACACACACACATACACACACTATGTTTCAGACCACCTTTGCAATACTATGCACATTTAATTGGGAATAAATTTCATTGAAGTCAATGCTAACATGCATAAGATTGGGCTGCACATGCAAAAATTCCTTAGGATCTGCACCTGTACTCAGCTCATGCGTTCTGCACATAGTGACCATTTTTAAAAAACAGGGATGGCCAACTGATAGCCCTGAAGCTGAATCTGGTCCAAGAAACACTTTTTTCAGGCCCCCAGTTGCCTTACCAAATTTCAATCAAGGTGAAGGTAAAGGGGTGAGGGGAGAACTACGTACATAGCAATATCCTATGCATAAGTGACCATTCTGTGACTGGGACATACCTGAGGACAGCATCCAGCTTTGTGAGATATGAACATTGTGGGTGTGGCTTTCAATCTCTATCATTTGCACTAGGGATGTGCATGGTCCCAAAAAATCGGATCGGGACCGGCACTGTGGCATCGGATCAGCTCAGATCAGATGTCATCCAGATCGGATCCAATCCAATTCCTATCCAAAAATCCAATGTCCGATTTTTGGATCGGACGTCATTTTAGGTGTTTTTGCCATAGGCTTACATTGGGGGAAAGAAAGCTTTCCCCCAATGCAAGCCTATGGCAAAAACATGGGGGCGGGTGAGTGGGGACCTCCACCTCCCTCCCCCCCACTCATGCTCCTTACCTGCCGGGGCCATCCACTTCCATCCGCTGTTGCCCACAGGTCCAATCTACTGAGAAACAAGCTTCGTGGCCTGCCTCTCAGTAGAGAGCTAGGTGATCACCCGGCGTTCTACTGAGAGGCAGGCCGCAAAGCCTGTTTCTCAGTAGATTGGACCAGCGGGTGGCAGCGGATGGAAGCGGGAGGCCCCAGCAGGTAAGTGGGGACCTCCTCCTCCCCCCCACTCACACTCCTTACCTGCCGGGGCCATCCGCTTCTGTCTGCTGCTGCCCACAGGTCCAATCTACTGAGAAACAGGCTTCGCAGCCTGCCTCTCAGTAGAGCACCGGGTGATGATATCATCACCTGGCGCTCTACTGAGAGGCAGGCTGCAAAGCCTGTTTCTCAGTAGATTGGACCAGCGGACGGCAGCGGACGGAAGCGGGAGGCCCCAGCAGGTAAGTGGGGACCTCCCCCTCCCCCCCACTCAAGCTCCTTACCTGCCAGGGCCATCCGCTTCCGTCCGCTGCTGCCCACAGGTCCAATCTACTGAGAAACAGGCTTCGCAGCCTGCCTCTCAGTAGAGCGCCGGGTGGGCCACGAAGCCTGTTTCTCAGTAGATTCAACCAGCAGGCGGCAGCGGACAGAAGTGGGCGGCCCCGGCAGGTCCCTCTCCCCCCCCACTCGCACTCCTTACCTGCCAGGGCTGTCCGCTTCTGTCCGCTGCCACCCACAGGTCCAATCTACTGAGAAACAGGCTTCGCAGCCTGCCTCTCAGTAGAGCGCCATCACCCGGTGCTCTACTGAGAGGCAGGCCATGAAGCCTGTTTCTCAGTAGATTGGGGCAGTAGGTGGCAGCGGGTGGCAGTGAGGAGGCAGCAGGTAAGGAGAGCGAGTGGGGGGAGAGAGAGAGGTCCCCAGTCACCCATCGCCATGTTTTCCCCATAGACTTGCATTGGAGGAAAGCTTTCTTTCCCCTAATGCAAGCCTATGGCAAAACCACCAAAAATGGAAATCCAATTTTCCGATTTTTCCTGATCCAAATCGGGGGGGGGGGAGGGGGGGGGAATCGGATCGGGAAAAATTGGACCTCCATTTTTTAAAATCGGAATAGTTAATTAACGTTCCGATTTTGGCTGGATTGGGCCTGGATCGTGGATCGGGTCCGATCCGTTGCACATCCCTAATTTGCACTTACAAGACTTCAGTTGATGCTACCATCAAAATGTGATGAGCGTGTGTGTGTGAACCACCCCCTGATGACTGGCAAGTGAATGTGTAAACTGACTCAGCAGAAAAATGTAGTGTTTGCACTGGAGGCTGGTAGCTCCGATGTCAGTACAGCAGTGAATCTTTACACCTTGGATAGCTCCTTTAGAGTTCTGACTGAAACCCGGAGTAGATTCACCGCCCTACTGACATCGGAGCCACCAGCTTCCACTGAGTGTTTGTGGGGATCATAGAAGGCAAAATAGAACCCTTCTCTGAGGTGTCTGAAGTCACCTCTTCAGGATGTGTGACTTGCAGGCAGCAAGCGATGGGTGTGATTGTGTATGTGAATGGCCCCTTGTTATGTTGGGTATTGCATTACTGAGAGGAAGGTGTCTGCATTCGGTTCATAACAAATTAAAAATGTAACTGAAGCATGGGCTCTGTTTGGTTCAGTTTTCATTCATTGTGAAATGACCTCCACGACCAATCAGTTTTGTGATTCCATTTGTCATCCATGGGGGGGGGAGGGGTTTACATTTCTCTGGGGGCCCTAGCTGGTTTTGGTAGCCACCTCCAGGAAGCTGCCATTTCAATTTCCCAGAACATCCCTTGGAACAATGCAACATCCAGGGCATGCTGGGAAAATAAAATGGCAGCCACAATTGCTGCCAGTGCCACAGAGAAAAGAGAAAGAAAGGAATGCATGAATGAACGAATTACAAAATGAATGCATGAATGAACGAATTACAAAATGAATGCATTAATGAACGAATTACAAAATGAATGCAATTTTAAAATGAATTAAGTTTTTAACAACAAAAACAAATGGAATGATGAAATGGGGGTGTAGTGGGGAATATTGCACACACACATACACATACACACATACACTACACACATACACACACTGAAAACACACATACACACACTGTATATTGTTTTTAATTGTTTTAATCGTATGTGAACCGCCCAGAGAGCTTCAGCTATGGGGCGGTATAAAAATGTAATAAAATAAATAATAAATAAATAAATAGTACATGATCCCTTTGCTCAAAGATAGATATATTTCTCCCTGTCTAATAGGGGAGGGAAAAAATAAACCTTTGCTGCAATAAGCCATTTCCACCCAATTCCTTGCTTTATTTGCTGTGTCTCCAATCTGCTAGCACACTCCAGTGACCATAAGACAGACAACTGGCCGGCCTGAGGCTCATAACACGAGAAGCCAAACAGTGAGGGCCTGGGAAAAGAGCGCTTATTGCAGGGAGGGGGGGACACAACTCGAGTCAATGTGGACCATTAAAGCAGTAACTCTATCTAACGCTTGCTCGACTGTTAATGAGGACAGGAAGGGGTAAGAACATGTTTGTAGGAGCAGAGGAAGGATAAAAATAAAGCACTCAGAACGATGATGTCTCTCGTTCTAATCGCCTCATAAAATGGATTTAAGCAGCTTGTCAGAGAGTTTCCAGTGTCTCTTTTTTATTGTTCCTGGCCATATAATTCTTTCCTTAAAGGGCCCATCACCAGATTAATTAAGCATTATGCAAAAAAGGAGGAATGGAGGGGGCAGAAGGGCTTGCTGAATGAATTCCTCCCTCGGGAAGGGGGTTGAGATACACATTTCAAGGCAAGCAAGACTCGCGACGCTCCAAGGCAAAAGGCTGGGACTGTCAACTCAATCTCGAGGGAGGGTGCTTGTGACTGCCACTACCAGCGGTTTTTTTCTTGCTGCCACTGCATGGGTGGCTGAGTGGTGGACACCACCAGCCATGGGTGAATATGGAAGCCAGAGCTCTATTGGAACAGATGGACTGCACTCCAAGTGGTAGCCAGCCTTACCAGTCTGTGGCACTCTCCTGGCCTGCCATGCCTCCACCATGGCCTTACTGCCTGGGGAAGAGAGGCACATGCAAGGACACTAGCAAAGGCAACAGAAGCCCTCTGGTTTCCATCTTGGCCTTCACCTTCTTAGCTACTATTGCAGTCGACTTCCACCGATCATTCAGCATGGGCTGGGCACCTCCATCTGGATTTGGGAGCAATTGATCTGCTCCATGGTGGGCACTGCACCACAAGAAGACCTCTTAAGAACCTTAGTTCTCAGCTTCCCTCACAGGAAGCCCAGCATGAAGCTCGATCCTGCTCAACAGCATTCATTCCTCCTTCTCTGGCTACAATACTCCCTTCATTACCAGGCAGAGCCCCTTTGTCTCCCCTGAATCCATAGCAATAGCAATGGGGCTAGAGAAAATACATCCACCTATCCTTTCCCCCTTCCACACCAGAATCGATGCTGTTGCTACTTCAAGGGCAATTTGTGTGTGTGGGGGGGGGGGGATTTTTGTTTTGATTTTTCCCCCATTCAAAAGAATATCTATGCACATCAGCACTGGTACACACAATAGTACTTGAATTTAGAAGCAACAGCATAGGCCACCAGTAGGAAGGCGCATCAAATTCAGACAAAGCCCAAATCCAGAACTGAATAGGTCAGATTTGGGAGATGTCTGAATCAAAACGGGGTTCCTCCAAAGCAGACCGAATCCAAGCCTGAACATTTCTGAAGAATCAAGATTCGACCTTGAATCAAAATGGATGGCCTCCAAATCAGCTGAAGCAGGTTCCAAATTGGTTCCGAACTGAATCTTGTGGTTGGTGCATACCCCTACTCATCAGGGCAGTAGTGAAATTGAAAATACTTTCTCCCTGACCCTGTCAGTTTTACTCACCAGAGAACAGGCTGGGGAAGAGGAAGTGAATAAAAGAACAGCGATGGAAGAAGGCAGGTATTGCAGGAAGGCTCTGTTACCAACCAGTTCTCCCCACCAAGTGTGACAATATTGCTGCGTCTGTTCATACATCAAAGGATTGTAAGCAATTGCATTGAAAGCTAATAAATTGTGATGCATTGACACTTAGGCGGGGGAGGAAGGGGCTACAGTTGATTTTTTAAAAGAAGGTTAAGACAAGAATGAAAAATTTTGGCAGCATAATTCTCTCGATTCTCAAATGAGGAAATGAATGGTGTCAATATCAGAGTAAAAAAACAGTGTGAAAGCACCAATGGTCCCAGCTCAGAGGTTGGAAGGTAGCTAGTATCCTTTGGGCCAAAACTGGTGTATTGGCAAGCAAACATTGGTCCACTACTGACTTACAATTCCAGCCAGTTTCCTCCGGCCTTGAGGCCGGAGGAGGCTGGAGAAACCATCAGTATATGTGTCCTGCCAAGCCCCTGCCCCCTACACACAGGCATTTAAACACATGCACACCAGTGACCAAGCTATGTCCTCGAGCAGTCAAAGTACAAGTATATTGGAAGAGTAGGGCTGTCAACAAAACAGAAAAAACAACAACCTATATGTTGCATGTATGTATGGGGGTGGGGGAACAGTGGCCAAAAAACGCAAAAGGAAAGACTATCGCCCCAACTTTAGTTGTGGCTGTTGTTTTCAAAAGAAGAAGCTAAAGTTCTTTATAGGATAAGCATTTGCATGGCCTCCATCCATGGACCCACCTAAACCTACCAGCTGTCAGGTATTGCTCCGAGCTCTACCATGAGACCCAAACAGTACTTCACCCAGGCCCTGCCTATGCACTAGCATTATTATTATTATTATTATTATTATTATTATTATTATTATTTCATCTCTTTCTCGCTTGTGGCAGTTTTATCTAGACGGACATGACGGGCTTTGCCAAGTCATGCTGTCTTTTACAGATTCAGGAATTTTCTGACTATAGAGCATGTTTTAAGTATGAGTGCTTTCTGGATGTTAGTGTGGATGTATTTTGGTAGGCCCAGTTCCTGAAGGTTTTCTGTATAATTTTTTGATGTGATGCCGGTGACTGATGTGACTAATGGAATGATTGTGACCTTTTCCTGTTGCCATAGTTCTTTGACTTCCATAGCCAGTGGTGTATATTTGTCTCTCTTTTCTTCTTCCTTTTCAACAACATTTTTGTTATTATTATTATTATTATTATTATTATTATTTCAAGAGTTCGCAACCCTACAACTAAGTTAAAGGGCAAAGTAAGGGGATGGACCTCACCTCTGTGATTTGCCCTAGGTTGGCCAACAATCAATTTGATAGGCCAGGCCAGCCTTTCTCAACTTGGTGTCTTCCAGAGGTGCTGGACTACAACTCCTAGCAACCCCAACCAACATGCTTGAAGTTGTAATCCAACATCTCTAAACGGCTGCAAGTTGGAGAAAACCAGGCTCCACCATGGCAAGCCATATCATTCTGTGCTTCTCAAATACCAGCCTTGTTGCACCGTCTCCCCCACTTTGCTCTAGCCCTCAGTCCCTTCTGGGTTCCTCACAACCCAGCCACACCACCCACCTTTCTCTCCCCCTTCAATGAGTCTTCTTCATAGCAGGACAACTTCATCTTGTCAGCCACCCATTTCTATCGTCTAATCTGGAAACAGTCGCTTTACAGCAAAAGAGGATTTTGTTACATATTCCCATACATATTCTTCCCACAGCTGAACAACTTCCCTCCAGCTCACACGGCAATCCATCATCGGCTTGAGCTGACATGCAGAAAGTTTCTGCCCAAAGGGGCTTTCCCCCCCCCACTCCACTCGGAGTGAAAAGCATGCAAAAACATCTGGCCCTCCTCAAACGGTGAGCTCAAGAAAAGCAGGTTTATGCATCCATGAATCCTGGAGATGGCAAATCTATAACCCACACACCTGCCCATGCCTTTCATATTTGCATGTCTACGAGAGAGCCATCAGTTGTGTTTTCTGTTCTGTAAACGGGGGAGGGCTATTATCTTACTGTAGCCACTTCCTAGGCACTGTTTAACTAGTGCCAAAGAATTTGTAAAACCTCCTCATTAAATTATGCATTTCCTTGCACTCCAGGGGGCTTTTCTTCACAGCGCTGGGTTGGTGCAGCTTCCCCCCAAAACTCTGTGATTTTCATCTCCCGGGATGGCGTCGGTTAATCCCTAGGCTGAGAAGGGAGTGTGGGGTTTCCGGCAGCCATCTGGGTACTGGAGCCCCCCCCCCACCCTCTTCCTGGTGGAAGGTGACCAATTGCTGGTCACATTCCTCCAGGACTACCCCCCGGATTGGCCCCGGAGCGATGCCAGACGGCAGAAGAGCCGTACTGATATCACTCCCATTGAAAAAGTCAGAATAAGTCCCTGACTTTTTCAATGCACAGTTTCATGGGAAAGCCCCGCGGTGGCTGCAAAGCTGCAACTGCGTCATATAAGTGACACAGCGCAGATCCGTAGCCACTGTGGGGCTTTCCCTGTGTATAGACAGCTCCCAAGAATCCTTTAGGTTGATTGAATTCATTTTTATCCTTCCCTCCTGCCAAGGAACTCAAGGTATCTGTTTGTTTGTTTGTTTGTTTGTGGCTGTGATCCTATATACGTACCTCCAGGGGATTTCTTTCTGAATAGGCATTTGTAGGATTATGCTGTAAAATTTTCTAAGTCAACCCTCAATTAAAAATGTCCAGCTGCTTTACAATAATTCCTAGAACACAAATAAAACGACAATAATCAGGGGACAACATTAAAGGCACTTCTAAAAATCAATCACAGCAGAAGTTTAAAAACAAAAACAAAAGTTAAATGCCTGTGAGGGTGGGGACGACCTATCAGCTGGCACCTAAAAGAGACAAACACAAGTGCTAGGTGAGATTCCCTTAAGGTTAGCATACCTGTCTTCCCTACCTCTATTTTATCTTCACATGAATCCTGCAAGGTAGGCTAGGCTGAGAGAATGAGAGTGAGTCACTGGCCCAAAGTCACACAGTAAACTTCATGGCTGTATAGAGACTTGACCCCAGCTCTCTGTTCTCTCCCCAATTCTTGTCCACCCCTCTACTAACTACTCCACATGGGCTCATTTTCCATCACTCAAATGTCACCCAACATCTCCCCTATTCAAAATTTCAATCTGGGAAGGCAGTCTACAGTTTCAAGAATTTTAAAAAGGGCCCTTTAACTGAGTGAATACATTTCAATAAGTATTTCATTTCATTAAGTATATTTCTATACCGCCCCATAGCCGAAGTTCGCTGGGCAGATTACAAAATTTTAAAACCATTAAAATACATTATAAAAAGTAGAAGACTATTCACATAAGGACATCAAACAGATAGCATACACAGCAACATATATCTAAAACACTTTAAAACCATCAGCCAGAGACATTCCAGGACCTGATAAAAAAAAACTCAATATGTGTTGCCAAATGTCTGAGAGAAGAGGGCGATTTTAACCTGGCGCCAAAAAGATAACAATGTTGGTGCCAGGCGGGCCTCATCAGGGAGATCGTTCTATAAATGGGGGGCAACCATCAAGAAGACCTTCTTCCTTGTTGCCACACTCTGAGCCTCCCTCAGAGGAGCTCTCAGAGAAGGGACTTGGATGCAGAGCATAGTGCATGGGTTGGTTCATGCTGGGAAAGGTGTTCCATTAGTTACTGTAGTCCTGAGCCATGTAAGGCTTTATAGATCAAAACTAGGACCTTGAATTGGGCTTGGGAATGAACAGACAGTGCAAGTGGGCCAGAATTGGACACCCAACAATTTGTTGTCAGGACAGGCATGTGGACAGACAGTCAGGAAGAAACAGTGCTGGAGGTATGAATAACAGCAGAATCAGAGCAGAGTTCAGGAGGAAATATTTGGCAGGGGGCCAAGGCAGGGTTGGGAATGCAATCAGATATGGGGGTGGGGAGAGAGATGGAGAACAGTGATAACACTGAGACATGCAAGGGCTTCATAAAAAGGTGGGCACTGAACAGCTAAAAAAGAAGACATGCATAACTAAAATAAGAGGACAAAGGGGATATCTATTTGCATAAAATGTTCATGTGTAAATGTATATGTATGGATGCAAATTTTGAAATACTAATACTTTAAATTGAAATGCAGCACATTTCCCCATAGTATGGAAGATTGTGACGTGTGGGGTGTCTTCACGGCACTACTTCAGCGCCGCGTTCCCTTAAAACCCCATGGCACTGCAGCTGCAGGGTGGGGACAGTTAATCCCCGCGGCAGGAGGAAGTGCGGGCTTTCCACGGCCACTCAACCCGTCAGGCCCACCCCCTGCCCTCTCCCCGGCCTTCCTGCTCTTCCGGCGACCAATCACTAGTTGTGATCCACCTGCAAAACATCCCTGGCTCAAAGCCTAAGTGCGGTCACCACTGACAGACGGTGGGTATATGGTGGTGAACTTGCAGTAAAGAAAAAGTTGCAGTAACTTTTTAAACCCCCAGCTTCGAGGAAAAGTCCCGTGGTGGCAGTGAATTGGCAGCTGTGTTGTAGAAACCCCCAGCCACCATGGAGTAAATATCGCATATAGACAGCCCCAGGTGACCTATGTGAGAAAGAAGGAGGGGGAAGTCTGGAGGCTGGGTTATGCTTAAAGTGCGTATGAAGTACACAGTTAATTCAGTATGCCTCAATACAACGCAAATAGGATTTGATCCTAAGAGTACATCCACACTAAGCCTACATTCCATTGAGTTTATTTAAATACCAATTTAACACTCATAGCTTTCCTCAAAGAATGGCTGTGTGTTCTTAACGAGTTTATTAATTAAAAAAGATACAAAGTATCGACATGTAAATACGTTCAATATTAACAGAAAATAGCTGTCTGTAAGTACATCTAAGATCACAGCAAGAATTGTTGGTGAGAATTAATTCTGTCTTATATGTACTCATATAGCTAACTAATGACATTGCATCCTTTTAAATGATTCACCTGTGATTAGTCCTCTTGTAAATGAACATATTCTGTCAGCTTAGAAATCAGAGCTAGAAGCCATAATTAAATGCCAAATCCTGAAAATGTTGTTGCTGCTGTATACAGTCCTATCAATGTATGGTAGGCACAGAGCCAGATTAAAATTTAGGCTGGGGCAGATGAGTTATCCCTGATGACAAAAACAACAGAACAAGAACACCAGGTTGTTTCTCCACAAAGAGCTTACAATCTATATTCGGCACACAGCTCTCCCTAAGCTGATGTCCTTCAGATGTTTTGGACTTCAATTCCCCTCCGTCCCAGCCAACATGACCAATGGTCAGGAATGCTGGGAGTTGCAGTCCAAAACGTTTGGAGGGCACTAGGCTGGGGAAGGCGGTTCTTACAGTGGAGGAAACTAGGGTGGAGGAGGAAGGGAGAGAAGAGGGTTGCAAGGCATGAATGTGAGCAAAAAGCAAATACACTCAGCAGAAGCTGGTAGCTCCCATATCAGTGGGGCAGTGAATCTGCTCCGGGTTTTAGTCAGAACCAGTCAGAACTCTAAAGGAGCTATCCAAAGGATCTTTGTACCTTGGATAGCTCCTTTAGAGTTCTGACTGGTTTTGACTGAAACCCGGAGTACATTCACCAACCCATTGACATCTGAGCCACCAGCCTCCATTGGTTACCCTGACTTACTGACATCTCTATTACACTGGGGGTTGCAGTTGTATATGTTCAGTTTGTTTCAAAATGGTAATTTTCTCTTTGTCCATTTGTTTTCAGGGCTACTAGAGTTCCTTGCCTTTCTTAGAATTGCATATCTGCAATTGGAGACTAAGGCTCCGTTTCAGTTTGATATCATTTACATTTATATATGCATATGCATGTATTTATCTTATTTTTGATTTGGCAAGATCTATTAGCAAGTTTTTTAAAATTATAAATGCAGGTGGAGGCACAGTAGTATTTTACACTGTGAATACCTGTGAGAAGCTTGGATAGATATGTGTGTGTTAGGCCATTGAGAAAGACCCATGATCAAAATGCATTTGATTACCTTTGGTATTGAATGACATGATTGTATGCTTTGGTCACACTTATTTATTTATTTATTTGCACTGTATGTTGGCTGCATGTTTGAGTCTGAAGAGATAAAGCTGCATTATCAAGCTTGGTGGTATTGTTCATTTTCACCATCTTACCAATCCAAATTGATTAGTTGCTTCATGACTATGAAGAGATACGGCCAAAGGCTTCATGGACAATGTGGGTTTTGTTTGATGAGGCTGCTGAGAAATTTTGTTTTTTTGTTGTTGTTGGCAGGGAGGGGGGGGGCGCACCAGTATCACAGAACTATAATTCCCAGGGTACTCTGTTGTCAGGGCAGAGCTGGAGGTCAGTTGTTGGGTTGTGGTGTCAGAGCTGAGGGACATTCAGCAGTGCACCAGAACCAGGAAAGCAATTGTTACGCAGGCAAAGTGCCAGCCCAAACAGGAAGCCTTTTATAGTCCTTCCTGTTTAGGAGCAAGTGCCCAATGGCCAGCCAGGGTAGGTGGGACAAGCCCAGAGCCTGAGAATAGTTCACTGCTTTCCTGAAAGAGATTCCAGTCTACACTGTGGTTCTAGTAGCTTAGCATATGGGGCAGCTGTGTAGAGAGCAGAAAGTTCTCAGTTCTAGCCCTGCTGGCCCCTGGGTCCTGATATGTGGGGACAGGAATTATGCTGGGGTCTCCAACATGCTGCCTATGGGTACCAGTGTGCCCCCAGGCACCTCTCTTGATGCTCACCAGATTCACTGCCCCTCCTAATGTTTATTTCTTAAGAGTTTTTTTTAATCATTTTTAATTCAAAGATTAGCATGTTGCAAAGTGAAGTGCTGCCCTCCAGCGCCATCTTTATTTGGGTTATCTCTGCTTATAAACAAGTTTTTGGGCAAATTACTCTATTTTTAGATTCACCAGTTTGCCTTCTGGGAAATGAGTGATTTGTCACTGGTGACACCCACCATAGCAGCCATTTTGTGAATGGGCAAAACCCAGCCCATGGCAGCCATTTTGTGAGACCACCCATATTCTTTCAAATGTCCAAATGTGTTCACTGACTCCGAAAGGTTGGAGACCCCTGGGATAATGATTAAACCAGTGTAAGGTTGTTCAGCTACATTCATTGAATGTAGTGGGGATCGGGCTATTCACTTGAGCTCAACTCAAATTACATGTTTCCCTGTTCACAATTCTTATACTTATGTTTGGGATATAGCTAGAAAATGTACAAATGGACAGCTGTAGTCTTCTGAGTACTATGATCAACATACAGAAGACTCACAGGAGCTCTGCCAGAGACATATGTCCCACATTTGCTATGATTCTTTCTCCCTCGACTTGGTGAGATCTGCCAGGTTTCTGCATTGGCAAGAAGTTATATTTGAGCTCTCTGTTACCCCCAAGTGCTCTGCCTTGCAGAAAGAGAAAAGAATTGCAGGTAGACAAAGTGTTTATGTTGTCTGTGAGCACTAACTCTAAGTAGCATCTATCATTTTAATCTCCGTCGCCTCGTGCTTTAAAGTGGGAAGCTCAATTTGCTGCAGAACAACGGTGAAAGGAAATGACAGAAACCCTGAGCAATATTTATACTAATAGTGTCTCCAGTTAGGCCAATTTCCTCCATCTAAAATCGTTTACAGAGCACGAGGCAGAGACTGCGGAAGGGAGTGTGGGGGAAGGGGAGAAGGTACCTTGTTGGTCTCTCTTATTGCATTTGCTACCAGCGTCTTTGGAGGCCTCCATACCCTGGCCAGGCAATATGAGCCGTGTGTCAGACAATGCATCGTCTTCTTTTGTCTAAAGCACTGGGGGACTGAAGCGTCCACCACGTGCCTCTATCTGTGTTTGGGCAAATCTCAAATCAGATTGTTCTCGCACACAAGAAGGAGGCAGACGTAACTTAATGAAAATTGAGGTTGACTGGGCATGTGGGGGGGATGGTTAAGGTACAAAATAAGGTTGTGTGCGGTTTATAAATCACACAAGGAAATCATTTCCTTCTCTTTGAAACTACCAGAGGAAAGGCTGCCGACTTGAAAGACCTGTTGCTTGTCATGAGGTTTGCCAGCAAAAAAAAGCTTCATTCTGTTTACACACATACACACAAAATCACACCATTACGGTGGAAACACCACCCAAATTCTCCTCTGTGGATTCTGGGTCTGTCGAGTTGCTAGATTTTCTCTGAATATCCAAATATTTGATGAATACTCACCAAATGTGTACCTGTATATCATAATCTGTATTTATAGCAGATTTTGAAGTGTGTATGTCTATATTTATACTCTTGAAATGGGTTGGTCTGCAAACCAGGGTCTTCTGCAATCCTGACTAGGAGCGAGGAATCAATCTGTCATAGACACAACATTTTAACTTGGAAGAGATGAAATATTTTGGCATCAACGTGTACTGTGGCAAGAGAAGGGCTAGGGGTGAGATGAAGACAGTTGGGATGCATGCAAAGGGCTATAGATCAGGTCCATATGTACTAAAAATAGACACACTTTAGTTATCTTTGGCTCTTCTACAGTTGCCAATAGAAGTACCTTGGGCATGACTAAATCCATGACTTTCTCCACAGTGGCACCTACCCCTCTGGGGAGTTGTGTGTCTGGCCAGTGCAGTGCAAGGTTTTTAAAAAAGGAGTCGAAGCCCTTTCTACTATTTAACAGACCCATTATGATTTTCACCAGGCACTTATTAATCCTGCTCTGGTTTTGAATGCATTCAGCTGGAACCATTTACAGCAACAGGCAACATTTGGGGGCACATTTGGCAATTTGAGGAAACTGCCCTGGGCGCACCACCACAAAATGGCTGACATGGGCGGTGTGACTAGTCACAAAAGACAAGTAACCTCAAAAGGAATCTATTTCACAGGAGAAGGCAAACGCTTTTCCTCTCCAGATCCTTGCCAGCCAACTCATGCCCCCCTGTCTTTTTCTCTCACAGCCTGGCTCACCACCCATTGCACCCTCATTCATGCACTCACAATACACTCCCATCCACCCATGCACATATGCAAGCACCCCATGTATCCAACGTGCACGCAATCACACATAAATGCATGCGTACACATCCCTCCCAGCTCCTCACTGCAAGCACATGAAAAACTACATTCACTCTTTTTTTCAGGATACCCCTAAACCATTTTTCTCCCTCTCTCTTTCTCATACACATGCTAGGGTGGCCTTGGCGTCCTCTATTTGAAGGGCTGTGTCCAGTCCAAGTCTGGCTTAAAGATAAAGAGCCATCAGAAGGCAGAGCTGGGCCTTGACGCTGCCCTTTAATAGCACTAGAACAGCTGGCTGAGCAAGGCACATGGGTCACCTGATCACAGCCTTGCACACTATGGCACAACCTACCGTAGTTCAATTTTAATTACAATAATTCTTTCTGAATTTGCATCTATACATGTAAATTAGCATATGGAAATCCCATGCAAATATGCATCCTCTGTTTGTTTTTTCTTTTTATTTTTTGGTTATGCATGTCCTCTTGTTTGGTGATTCACCAGTAGCCACCCTATGCAGCCCCCATCTATTCAAACTAGGGTGACCATATGGAAAGGAGGACAGGGCTTTTGTATCTTTTAACAGTTGCATAGAAAGGGGAATTTCAGCAGGTGTCATTTGTATGCATGCAGCACCTGGTAAAATTCCCTCTTCACCACAGCAGTTAAAGCTGCAGAAGCCCTGCCCTCTTTTATATCTGGTCATTCTCGTATAGCTGCTGCGTCTTTAACTGTTGCTCCCTTTTCAATACAATTGTTAAAGATACGGGAGCCCTGTCCTCCTTTTTATATGGCCAGGCTAATTCAAACATAGAAGCACACAGCCTTCCCCAATCTTCCAGGTTGCTCTTAGACGGTTCCCCGAGGAGACCCAGCTGGCTTCCCACGGCTCCCTCTATGCCCCAGGTCCTGCTGGTTTGCTGCTGGCTTCCTTGGACACCCCCACCCCCAACCTGGCTTACCCCTGATCTCTCTATCTCCCCCCATCTGCCAACTCTCCCTCAACCCCTCTGCTCTAATCAGCCCCACCTGACCCCTAGCTTACCAGACAGAAGTAACAGGACTCTTTTTCTTCCCACTTCTTCTGCTTAGTGGCTGAGCATGCTGCAGAGGAAAGCATCAGCCTGCAGCCGCTCACCATCTTTATTTCTGAAGCATGTCTGAGCTCTACATGGAGCTCAGAAGCATTCATGGGAATTGAAGATGGCAGCTGCTGGAAGCCCTCACTTTGCTTTGAACTGATCCCAGCTGCCAGTAAGAAAATTTGCTATACTTTGTTTTAAAAAATCAAAAGTGGGAGGGTTGCCAAGTAAGGCGTCCAGGTGAGCACAGGTGAGCACATGGACCCTGGTGCCTTTCTCTGGTTTACCTGTATGTCTCTTCTGTCGTTTGACTAGTCGATTGTTGGTTTTTCTGGTGTTTTTAATGGTTTTTTTATTATCGTTTTATTTTATTTTAATCAAATTATTTACTTTACACCCCTTTGGGAGCCTGTAGGCAGGAAAGCAGGATAGAAATAGAAGGAATAAATAAATAAATTTGCATAAAGTTTATTATTTCACAGGGTGGAAACTAGGTGCTTTATTGATGTAGGCTTCAGAAATTCCCATGCCGTGACAATGAGGTTGGGAAAACACTGTGCATACTAACTGTACTGTACGTATTAGTAATAATAATAATAATAATAATAATAATCTTACATTTATATCCCACATTCTCAACCCAGCGGGCTCTCAAAGTAAGCTAACGGTACATAATGGCATAGAAGAATAAAACACAATAAAATCAATGATGATTAAGTTACAGAGAACTGTGAGCGGAAGGAGAAAATGCATTAGTGACATTCCACAAACTCTTCTTTAAGAGTTATTTGAAATGTCCTGGTTTTACACTGACGTTTGTGTGAAAACAGTGGAGATGGTATAGCATCCCCTAGTTCAGATCTCATCTCACTAGCAAACTTATTAGATGAACAAATAATGAATCAAGCCACTATTTGATCATGTTGAGCCCCAATCTAAAATATGGGGGAAATAATATTGGCTCACCTTATAGGTTTGTTGTAAGGGTTTACTGAGATAATATATGGGAAGAGCTTTGGACACTTGGGATAGGCTTATCTAAATGCCATGAATTTTCATTTTTATTTTCAATAACAGTCTTTGCTCTAATACAACTTTCCCTAACCTGTTGCCCTCCTTATGTTTTGGACTACAACCCAACTCCCACCATCCCATGTTTGGGAGTGATGGGAATTGTAGTCCAGCACATCTGTAGGGCACCTAGGTGGTGAAGGCTGCATAATATATGGAAATTCAAAATGGAAAACAAGTTAGGGTTAGTGTTTTAGAGTCTTTCCCTTCCCCCTTATTTTTGGAAATTTTCACAAGAAATACAGAAGATGACCCCCTCCCTATAAAACAAATCACGACTTTCTCCCCAAAATCCAGTTAAATCAAAATTTAAGACATCAAAAATACTATTTTTAAAGATTACTTCTTCCCATTCAGATTATTGAAGCCGGTCCGGCCCTACCATTAGAAAAATTAAGGTGCTTGCCTCAGGCAGCAGATACTGGGAGGTGGCAACAAAGTGTTGCAGGAGAGAGCTGTATGCCACATGGTATGCCCTGTGCTGCCTTCATCTCCAGTGGAGGAGACTGTCCCATCATCAGTCCTGAAGAAAGATTCAGTGCCAGCCAAGTTGGATTTTGTACATGGAATGGGAAGATAAGATAGAAGCCCTCCTCCCATTCCATGTACATAATCTCAACTCAGGCAGCAAAATGTTGTTGGCCAGGCCTGTATGGAAGTGATTATATATGGTTTGTTGCTCAGCGGAGGCTGGTGGCTCTGATTTTACTGGGGTTGTGAATCCATTCTGGGTTTTAGTCAGAACCAGCCAGAGATCTAATGGAATCATCCAAGGTGCTGAATCTATTTTGGGCATGGAGTTAAGCACCTTGGATAGCTCATTTAGAGTTGTGGCTGGTTCTGACTAAAACCCAGAATGGATTCACAGCCCCACCCAAATTGGAGCCACCAGCCTCCACTGTTGTTGCTTCCGACTGGATCTTGGGACTGCATGCTCTTTGGGGCAGAGGGTCCCTTTCAGTTATACAGTTTGTTTATTTATTTCTACAACATAGCGTTGAAGTGGGTTGGATCCAAAGGTCCCCTCCAGCCAAGGGAAGGCCTCTTCTGTCAGAAGGAAATGAACCTATTGTGCAAATGCATCTCTCTATGCCAAACCATCATAAGCACACAACTTTTATTGGACAGCACAGAATGGATCATTGGAGCCAAGTCTACAAAAAAGCCCCCCCCAGCCCCCACACTCACAAGTTTTTGTTTTGTGTTTATAAAGAAAAAAAAGCTTATATTACAAATACCTTATCCAACATATCACAAATTACGCCTGTGACTAGCTGACAAACAGCTGTCTGGCATAATATCTTGTTAATACTCACCGATATTGAAAAACATCAATTTTCTTGAGCGAACTCTCTGCCTATCCACCCCTCCTTTTAATCAATATTGAGCTAAATATTGAAATGGTGAAATCACACACAGACACATGCTCCAATTTGCCCCATTGGCCAGAGATAGCTTCTATTGTATTATGTATTTTAATTATATTTATACCCCAGTTTTCAGCTAAGATTGGTACCCGAAGCAGCTTTCAACTAAAATCCACACAAAGGCTGGTTTCATGCATCACGCTCACCCATGGTGGGTGGCAAGCTAGGCTGGGGGGGGGGGGGGGGGATTCTGCACACAACCTGCTATGCTCCTGGCAGACAATCAAGCAAACTACACAAAACAATATATTTCACCCACACCCACACAATTGCCTCTCTTCCTCCTGTAGTCTTCCTGCCCAGCTGGGCAGGTGTCACAGCTTCCTTTGTGATGGGAATACAGATCGCTTGAGAGGGACAGAGCAGCGGCGGTGTTTTTGGCTGCTCCTGCTGAGCAACTCTGTAGGTGATCTCTGTAACCCACGCTGTGTGATAGGCAATACACTAACCCACCTTAGGTGAAATAATAATTATTGCACATTGTGGGTTCTCAAGTCGGCTTATGTGGGGGAATAGCCCACTATGGGGGTGGGGTGTGGAAAAGCATCCCACAGGCAACATGCTAGCCCATCATGAGTTGTTCCTGGAAAATAAACCATCCTGGGTTAGCGTGTTGTGTGAACCCAGCCGAAGGTACAATATATAATTAGGGACAAGTGTGTGTTGGGAGGGCAGTCATTTCTTCAGGTCCCTGGCAGGTGATGGCATGGTCCTGGATTCAGGTACTTCCCTCAAGAGGGAAGGGGCAGAAAAAAGCTGCAGGTGGGCTCAAGGCCTGGCTGATGGGAAAGACACCAGCTCAATGAAGCAGCACTTCCATTGATCTGTAGGGTCTTCACTGATCCCAGGCATTTGGCGACACCACACAGAAACCCGGACTGTATTTGTTCCTGGTAAATTAGTGCACCTATTTTGCATCTCCGGGAGATTTGGGGAATGGCTTTTTGAAAACACTGTTAGCAGACACACATCCAGGGCTGGCGACAAGGGTAGGCCTGGTTGGGCGTTTGCCCAGGGGCCACACTCCAGCAGGGGAGCATTGACAAAAGCCCCTGGAATTGCTCCTCCTCTTCATCATTGTCTGTTCATCTGCTTCTTGCTCTGGCCCACACAAGCAACCTCATGGCCAGACATGCACATACACTGTTACATACACTCACTAACTGGCCAGAGCTGAAACCAATGGTCCGAATTTGAATTTGTCGACCAAAATATAACTTTATATTATTCTAGATCTGGCAGTCTAGCTAATGGCCAGGAGTCCTGGGAGTTGCGATCCCAAACATCTGGAGGGCACCAGGGTGGAGACGGCTATTCTAGAAGACTGATGTTTCCCAATTGGAGATGCTGTTGGGCTGAGGGGGGCGCGGTGTGTGGATTTAATACCTCTACACATTTATTAAATGGATACATCCCACAATTCATCCTTTTGAGTTTCTTTTTGAGTTTCCTTGTGTTTATATTTATTGTTGTTCCCTGTCTCGATCCAGAGGGAGAGGCAGGCTATAAATAAATATATTATTATTATTAATTATTATTATTATAGTATTTCCTCAAAATTGAATTTCAAAAGAAAAAGCTGGACAACTTGGAACTGCCAAATGCCAAATTTTGGGGTTTTACATTTTGTTGGACGTGTGTGAACCTTTGCTCCCATCCCAGGGCCAGAGGCAGCACGGCCAGGCACCTGCTCAGGGCTCACACTCTAGCAGGGGCCCACTGACAAGAGCCCTCTGGACTTGCTCCTCCTCTTCCCATTGAAATCTCCTTGTTCGCTCGCTTATCACTCTGGCCCAGACAATGATGGTGGTGGTGAGAAGGAGGAGAAGGAGATGCCGCAGCCTGCTTGCTCACTGGCTCTCAGCCTTCCAAGCAAGCAAGGGGAAGCAATGATGAGGAAGAGGAGGAACAAGAGCAGCTGGGGACAACAGCACTAAGAAGGTAGACTCACTGGGGGAGGGGGCCCATGGAGGGCATTTTGCCCAGGGCCTTCCAAAACCTGAAGCCAGCGCTGCACACATCAGTGTCTTCCCTCACTTCCTTTCCATCACTCCGGATTTGCCGGTCTCTCTGGCCCTTTCAACACCTATGGGTGTAGCGGGCCGGAGGGGCAGCAAACCCGAAGTAGCCAATTCTGGGTTTGCGGTGGCCATTTTTTTTTTAGAAGATCCACAGAGAGCGCACGAGCACTCCTCCCCCACAACTGTAAGTATATATACCAGATGGACCAAGGGTCCAACTCAGTTCCTTTGTTCCCCACCCCTGTTTACAAACACATTTGATTCAGAAGCCAATATAGAACAGCATCTTGCAGAATAAGTGAATACACCATGCAGCAAGCAAAGAACCTCCCCTTTGCATTTCTGTACATATTTACTTGGAAGTAAGTCCCACTAGGTGCAATCCTATGCTCAATTACCTAGGAATACTTCTGAGTATCCATGTGTGGGATTGCACTGTTGGCCAGTCAACTAAAATAATCTTTCTATATTTTCAGCACATTCATGCCCTGATCCAGCTGAGGTGATGCACATAGAGAACTAGGCATATAGCCAGCTCAGCCTTTCCCAGCTTCACACCCTTCAGATTTTGTTGAACTGCAAGTCCCATCATTCCCGGCCAGTAGGGCCATACTGGCTGGGGATGATGGGACTTGAAGTTCAACAAAATCTGGTGGGCACCATGTTGGGAAAGGCTGAGCTAAATCATGGCTTAAATTTGCAGTTGTTAGTTGTCGCATGAGATCCAGATAGAATTTCTTTCATAGCAGCTTGGCTGTTGCAGGGCTATCACATTTTCCCACTCAAACTGCAATCTTTTGTCGGAGGGGAAATGGTGGCCCACAAACACCCCTGCTCCCACCACTAGGAAGCCTGTTGTACAATGAGATAGTGGGTGCACAAAATGCATTCTGTGCCATTTTAAGTGCTTAAAAAAATTGGGACCCCCCCCCCTTCCTTTCCATTTGTTTCACCCTAGTATAGAAGCGCTCATTTAAAAACCATTTAAAACATGCTCACATCGCCATTTAAAAATGATCACAAATAATGCTCACTCATACATACATGCAGGCCAGTGTGACCTTGGCGTTTCAGAAACATTTTTTTTTCAGATTGGTTGATTCATTTAATGTTAATCCAGCTGAAGTAAATACTTTTAGTACTCTTTAGTTTCAATGAGAAGGATGTAAGCACAAACCTAACTCTCTCATTAAAACAAATAGAAATGAATTTGAAAATATATGGAAATTATTTTTAGAGCATGTATTGTTAAGAGTGAAAGGACACAAACCTGTGCAAGGAGTATCTAGGCTGACCATATGGAAAGGAGGTCAGGGCTCATGTAACTTTAACAGTTGTAGAGAAAAGGGAATTTCAGCCAGTGTCATTTGTATGCAATTAGTTCCTGGTGAAATTCCCTCTTCATCACAACAGTAAAAGGTGCAGGGGCCCTGCCTTCTTTTGTATATGGTCACTCTAGATAGGGTGACCAGATCGCCCGGGGGTTCCCAGTCCTAACTGGGAAACCTGGGGCGATCCGGGCCAACTGGGGGGGCAGCAGGGGCAAACCTGGGCTGCGGGGGGTCACACGGCGGCGGCGGCGAGCGGCGGTAGACCTGGTAGGTCCGGGCTGGGTTTTGGGAGGGAGGGGTGGCTTGGTGGTGGGGTTTCGGGTGGGGGGACCCCCCTCGCCACCACCTGCCGGAGTGGCTGCTTCCCTCCAGTGCTCGAATCTACTGAGAAACAGGCTTCGTGGCCTGTTCCTCAGTAGCGCGCTGGGTGATGACGTCATCACCTGGAGCACTACTGAGGGACAGGCCACGAAGCCTGTTTCTCAGTACATTTGAGCACTGGAGGGAAGCGGCCACCCCGGCAGGTAAGTGGGGGGGCTCTCCCACGTCGCGCTTCATACCTGCTGGGACCGTTCACGGCTGCCAGCGGACGGCCCCAGCAGGTAAGCCCCCTCCCCCCTCGCTGTGTTTTTTGGGGGGGGGGGTGGCTTGGTGGTGGGGGAGTTTGTTTCGGGTGGGGGGTGGCGGGGGGTTCAGATCTCACATGGGGGGTGGCCTTGTTTTTTAAAAAAATGTTTTTTGGGGTGGTGGGCACGCCCCCTTTGGGCGGCCATTTTGGGTGGCCATTTTGGACCGGGATTTGGGGTTCCAAAATCTGGTCACCCTACTCTAGTATAGTGCCTGCAACTTTAACAGTTGTGATGAAGAGGGAATTTCACCAGGAACTAATTGCTTACAAATGACACAAGCTGAAATTCCTTTTTCTCTACAACTGTTAAAGTTACATGAGCCCTGTCCTCCTTTTCATATGGTCAGCCTAGGAGTATCACAGTTTTGGAAAATGTAATGAAGAGGAATTGGTCCTGGTGAGGGGTGCACCTGGTGTATAAAAAATGGAAAAGAATGATATAATTGTAGCTATGATTTTTGAAAAAAATAAATAAACAAACAAACAAACAGTACTTAAAAGTTGTTTATCTTTGATTCGGTTATGCCTGTAGTCCTTTTGGAGTCTATGTGCTCTCTTGATCAAGCACAAAATACACACATTCTCACGTGTGTAAAAGAAGAGCAGTGGAAATGTTATTCTCCATACCAAAGCACTTGTATCCCGGCACCAGGAGTAGGAAACCAGGGATGTTGGAGAAATCTTCAACCGAACTCAAGTGAGTGTGGATTTCTATGACTCCAATCTCCAGATTCTGCAGCAGATCAGCTGTTCCTGATTTGCAGGCCATTTTTTTGTTTTTTGTTTACTTTCTGCAATGTATGCAAATTTAGTCATAGAAAAATACTTAAAATAAAATAAGAATAAAAAAACCCTGCTAAAAATTTGCATTGTTCCCATAGGAATGCACATTAGGGGATTTGCTCATTTGGGGGGTGGATGCACATTTTCACCAGTTGTGAATTCATGCAAATGTAAATTTGGGAAATTGGGGCGGGGGGATGGATTCCATCAGTGAGCAGACAGCAGAACTAAAGGTACCTGACAATCCTCAAAACTAGGGTGATCATATGAAAAGGAGGACAGGGCTCCTGTATCTTTAACAGTTGTATTGAAAAGGGAATTCCCTCTTCATCACAACAGTTAAAGCTGCAGGAGCCCTGCCCTCTTGACCAGGTACAAAAGAGGACAGAGCTCCTGCAGCTTTAACTGTTGTGTTGAAGAGGGCATTTCACCAGGTGCTGCATGCATACAAATGACACCTACTGAAATTCCCTTTTCTCTACAACTGTTAAAGATACAGGAGCCCTGTCCTCCTTTTCATATGGTCACGCTACTCAAAACACAGACAGAACAGATTTTACAAAATCCTTATGTCCCTATCAGGGCAACCTTTCTTTTTCCCATCCCCTGCTTTTTCTGCCATCTAGCCTGATGAAGATCTGGAGAACTTGAAAGCTTCCACATTTTTGTTGAGTTTTTGGTTGGTCCTAATAAGGATATTGCCCAGCTGTGGATTTTGAATTTCCCCCCCTCATGGCTATCTTTGGTTTTGGTTTTGATGGAAATTGTCATTCCTCTTTTTCCTTCTCCTGCCCTCTGTTCTGCACACATGCCAAATAAGCCAGATTCCAGATCATTAGGAAAATGTATTGATTTGGGATGTATACTATATGCACTTACCTCAGAATAAGCCCCACTGAACATTGTGGGATTTACATCTGAGTAAACTTGCATAGGATTGCACTGTGTGAATGTATTTATACCCTATATTTTTAAAGCATAACTCTCATAAGGCAGCCTACAAAGACCATATTCTCCCTTATGGGCCTGCCCGTCCCCTGAGGTCTTCAGGGGAGGCCCTTCTATCCGTCCCACCACCATCACAGGCACGCCTGGTGGGAACGAGGGAGAGGGCCTTCTCGGTGGCTGCCCTGGGTAGGGTAACCAGATAAAATCCAGGGCAGGGCTCATGTAACTTTAACAGTTGTAGAGAAAAGGGAATTTCAGCCAGTGTCATTTGTATGCAATTAGTCCCTGGTGAAATTCCCTCTTCTTCACAACAGTTAAAGGTGCATGCACTATACTAGAGTGACCATATACAAAAGAAGGCAGGGCCCCTGCACCTTTAACTGTTGTGATGAAGAGGGAATTTCACCAGGAACTAATTGCATACAAATGACACTGGCTGAAATTCCCTTTTCTCTACAACTGTTAAAGTTACATGAGCCCTGACCTGGATTTTATCTGGTCACTCTAGCCCCGGGGCTCTGGAACTCCCTTCCCAGGGAAGCTAGACTGGATCCCTCCTTGGTGTGCTTTCAGAGGCAGGCAAAAACCTTTCTGTTTCAGCAGGCCTTTGGGGGATTTTTAATTATTTGTATTTAAAATGTTTTAAATGTTTTAAATATTTTAAAATTGTACTATGTTTAATTATATTTTTAATTTTTGTATATTGCTATTTGTTTTAACTGTACATGTTTTAATTTGTAAGCCGCCTTGAGTCCCATTATTGGGAAAAAGACGGGATATAAATAAATTAATAAATTAATATAATAATAATACAATCAGTAAAAAAAAGATAAAAGAACCCCCCCAAAACCCAACCTGTTATGAACAAAACAGGAAGGTAATCACTAAAACCCACCCTTGATTTGCATTAGAAAGGGAGAGAGCAGATTCACAGCAGTGCCTGCTAAGCTGTGAGTCTAGGAATATAGTTCCATCTGTCCCCATAATGCTTTCTGTCCTTAAACAAAAGAATGGCGCCACTACTTATTTCCAGTTGCTTTTGCCCAAAGTCATCATCCAGGGGCTGCACATGTGCAAGAAGAGCGCAGGTGTGTTGGCAAAAAATCATCTCTGATTGTATTTACAGAAGGCAAAAGACTGAAGCACATGTTGACTTATTTTTTTTATTGGTAAATTTGCCACTAGGTCTCTCTGTCTCTCGTCTATTGCAGGTGTTCCAGGTCCAGTCTGCATCCAGATTTTGGCTGGCAGGCAAAGATGAAAAGAGCTGCTGGATGAATTAAAGAGACAGAATTCTGTAAGTATTAATCAAGCTCTTCACTCACCCTCCTCAACACACACACACACACACACACCCCTTAGCTCTGCAGGAAATAAACAGATGGGAAATAGGATACCTCAACCAAGCCAGCTGAAGAGTGGGGATAACTGACATGTAATGGATTCCACTAGCAGACGTTTATTTTATTTTATTTGTTTCTTAAAATCAATCTTAGGATGTGGGTTTTCAATATTTTATTAGACTCCCCTTGGCCAGGAAACATTTAAAGTGAGAACAGCTTTAAGAGTTGGATATGAATGCATCAAATCATGTTCAAGGACATTTTTAAAAAAGGCCCATGTCGAAGTTAGAAATCCACCTGTTGTGTTTAAGTATGGAACCTTTGGCAACCTGGGTGGTCAGTTTTATGAAGATGATCCCAGTTATTCCGATTTTACAGCCAGAGGAATTAAGGCTGAGTGGCAAGTTGATGGCCGAATAAGTTGTTAAATGCACATTTCCTAGACTAATTTAACACTATCCACTGGTTGGCACTTGGGCCTTTTCTAATAATAATAATAATAATAATAATAATAATAATAATAGAAAAACTATGCTGCATAATAACAATACAGAACCTCAAATTGAATTTTGCGACCACTTATTCTTTAGGCACTTTAGAGGTATCCTATCCCTCCAACTCAACACTTTTCAATGGAGATAGCTTGCTGAGCCATTGAGTAGGAGGTCTTTGTGACATTTTACATGCATGTGACAATGTGCCTTTCGATTAATGGCCTTCCAGTATATGCACACTCACTATGTCTTACTATGTGCACTAGGGCTGACAGGAATTGACACTCCCCACCCCTGGTCTAAAGTGAAGCAGGGAGCATTGTGCCCAAAATATCACCAGGAGATTATAGTCCTTATAATAAATCCTGCAGTTCACTGGTTCACATTGTTAATTAGGGTGACCATATGAAAAGGAAGACAGGGCTGCTGTATCTTTAATAGTTGTATAGAAAGGGGAATTTCAGCAGGTGTCATTTGTATTCATGCAGCACCTGGTGAAATTCCCTCTTCACCACAACAGTTAAAGCTGCAGGAGCCCTGCCCTCTTTTGTATCTGGTCACTCTAGTGTCACACTCTTTTGTATTTGGTCACCGATGAAGAGGGAATTTCAATATGTGCTGCATGCATACAAATGACACCTGTTGAAATTCCTTTTTCTATACAACTGTTAAAGATTCAGAAGCTCTGTCTTCCTTTCCATATGGTCATTCTATTGTTAATCAACTATTCTCCCACCCCCCAAAAGCCTCCCTTATCCTCACAGCGAACCCATGTTGAAATTGTCCCACTTTGAACTCTTTTCTCACAATAGGGCCACCCTACAAAAACTGCTTGAAACTGCCTTGGTGTGCAGCAGCTGCTCTGCATGGTAAGTATTTCCTATATACTGTAGTGTTAAGCTTCTATATTTTATACTGTTTTTATGCTGTACTTTATGGCCTTAATTTTTGTGAACCACCCAGAGAGCATCAGCTATTGAGTGGCATAGAAATCTAATAAATGAATGGGTCACCATATGGCTAGGGAGGGGCAGTGACTTAGTGGCAGAGCAGCTGCTTTGCATGCAGAAGGTCCCAGGTTCGATCCCTGGCATCTCCAGGTAGGGTTAGGAAAGAATCCCACCTGAAACTACTGCCAGTAACTGGCAGGATCTACACTACTGCTTTAAAACAGTTTGTAACAGTAGTGACAACTGTTGGAGCCCAGGGCACACTCCATGTGGAGTTTTCAAAGCATTTTCAAAGTGTCATATCCTGCTTGGTGTAGATCTGGCCACTGTCAACAGTATCAGGCTAATTGGACCAATGGTCTGACTCAATCTAAGGCAGCTTCCTATGTTCTTATGGATCTGTAGTCCTTCTAGGCCATCACCGAAAATACATGTTGATGGCTTGCAGGAGTGTGGAGACAGACGGTAGCATCAAGAGAGTCCAAGCCACATGGTGAGCTGGCCCTGTAAATGGATTTGTCATATGGAATATCCAACATGAAACACTCGTTCACACACGTGTGCACCACCTGATTTCTCAACAAAGCTGAATGACCTCACTGAATTGAGTGTCCTGAGATCAAGTTTCTCTTTTTCCTTTCTTCTTCTTTTGATTGTGCATTCACACATGCTTCACTTTATGCCAAAGTGAAGAACTAGTGAACTAACTCCCAGTAGCAATTTCCAGTGGCTTCCACATGGTGCCCATATCTTAAGGTTAGGGTGTGTTCACACATGTACATCCTTGCAATATCAAATGGTGGCTCGCACGTATGAAACTGACATCAGAGATCAAACACCACAGACAGATTTCACATTACCTTCAGTAAAACACACACACACACCCTTTTCATTGGTGGAAACTCACACGCTGAGCTGTGCGTCATCAAGTTATATCATCCGGCGAATGTGTGAATCAGCCCTGATGTTTCAGTGGATGGAGCAGCATTCACTAATGAATGATGGGGCTTCATAGCAGATTTTGGGATAGGGAAATTATTTATGCATCCCTGAAAGTGAGGTGCATTTGTGTGTAAGAATGCCTTTGAAAGCTTAAATTCACTGTGATTGGGGAAAGCTGAAATTCATATGTGCAGGTGCATCACTTTCTTGATACACTTGCAGCTGAATGTGTGAACTGCCCCCAACAGTTATCAATACATATGGGGTGATATAAAGCCTGTGTCTTGCTGTTCCACCTGTGATGGCTTTTAAAGTGTTTTACACACGCAAGGTGTCACTTGATATTGCAGTTAAAAATGCATGTGTGAACAGGGCCACACACACACATACACACACCTAGGCACATGTCTCCCCAGCCCTTTAGACATGTCTCCTCCTCCCTCCTTCCCCCACAACCCTACCAACAAAAGAAAAGCTGTACATGAGTCACTTTTAAGCAAGCATGGTATCTGTTCATTTAATATTAACAAATTGAAATGAATTATTTTTAATGCCAATTAACTTGTAACCATCCCTTATTAATAGTAATGTAGATTAATACTTCATGGAAGTAGGGATGGTTGCCTCTGGGAAACGTGCCTGGAATGCAGAAGGTGTAAGCACCTTTGACTTTTAAATGATAATTATTGGTATTTATGTTATTGTCTTTTATATTGAGTCATTGCTAGGGTGTTGTTGTTTTGTTGCTGTTGTTGCTGATTTCATTTGTAAGGTGCATTGTTTCGACTGATGTCTGTTTTGCTCTGAAGTTTCCTATCTAAACAATAGCATTATTACATTCATGCTGTTAAGTATATAGCCATCCATCAGATACATTTAAATCTCTCTCTCTCTCTCTCTCTCTCTCACACACACACACACACACACACAACTTATGCAGGCAATCATTCAAACATCAATTAGAAATATCCTACCAGATCAACTTTTATGAGAATTTGACAATCCAAAACCAAAAACATACCCACTAGGAGGCGGTTTTCATTGCAAGTGTGTGTGTGTGTGTGTGTTTGTGTGTGTGTGTGTGTGTGTGTGTAGGTGTGTGTAGGAGGTTCTTTTATTAGTAGCAGTATTATTAGTAGTAGCAGTAACCTGGCCTTTTAAAATGATAATAGGTCTTGGTGGTATTTAAAAGTTCCTATTCTTGGACAATCAATCAATATAAAAGCTTTTCTTCTTATTTGCAGAAGGGGTTGTGGTTGTGTTTCAGGGTGTCCTCCCTACCCCGCAACACACACACACACACACACACTTCTGAGCGATGTCACAAAGTTTGTAATTTTCTCTTACTTTTCCTCCTCACCCCCATTTCTCCCCCACTACACACACACACACATGCACAGACACAGGGAGAGATGTACAAGCCTTGTGCATCCATTTTCATTGCAAAAGTAATTGCAAACTTCATCTGTTAAATTAAGATGAAACGGTGTATTACGGCTAGATACTTAATGGCACCGAGATTTTCTTTCGGATAGGAGGGGAGCTGAGGGCGGGGGAGGCAAGGAAGGGGGTGGGGGGTGGGAGGGGTGCTCCTGGAGAAAAGCAGATCCTAAGACGCAGCAGGCAGAGTAAAAATGGACTGACTCACCTTTAGCTTCCCAACAGGCATTCCAGCAGTTTCGGGGGGGGGAGGGGAGGGATGCAGGGGGAGGGGGGCTGTGTCCATTCCTCCCAGCCCAAAGAGAGATCAGTTGCACAAGAACCACTTCCCTCTCATCCCTCTTGTGTGTTTGCCCAGAGAGAGAATGAAAGTTACAAATTGCTGCCATTAGCTCATCAAACAGTGCCTTTCCCCCCCTCCCCAGTGAACCTTGGCCATTGGCCAAGCGCCCGTCACGTGGGTCTCTCCTCCCCCCCCCCCGCTTGCCAAGGTCTCGAATTTCAGCCGGCTTTCTTTCTCAACACCCCCATCTCCCCGCTTCTCGCCCCCGCCTCCTTGGGAAAAGGTGGGGGGGGGGGGGCAATGTCCAACTTGACATGGTGAAAGCAGGGCCAAGGTGTGTGTGTTGCGTGTGGGGGGTGGGAGTAGAGAACGCTGAGCGGGGCGAGGGACGCGGGGGGTGGGCAGCCAAGCCATGAAGTCAGGATGAGTGAACATCATCCCCTTTTAGAGCTGGTGTGGGGGGCAGGGGGCAGGGGGCAGTTTGCAGGGACACTCTCTGGAGGGCAGCAAGTGCCGGAGAGAAAGGACAGCCGAAGCTGCTGCGCTGGGGGCAGAGGCGACACGATGGGAGGGGGCCTCCACGGGGGGTCTCCTGCCCACCCCCAGCGCCTTTCCCAAGCCGGCCAGCCCCATCCCTCTCGCCTCTCTCCCCCATCTCATCCTGCCTTCGCAGGGCCCAGCCCGCTTAGCTGTAGATCATCCGGAGTTACTTTCCCTACTTCACGCTGCCATCCAAACTATCTCGCTCCCTGCCCACCTAGTTGTGGGGACACAGACTTCCCCGCCTCCTCCTCCTCCTCCTCCTCTCCTCCTCCACCTCCTTCCTCCTCCGCCGCGTACCCAACTTGTTTCTCCGGACAACCCAAAGGCTTTGCAGCTCGGCTGATGGACCATCCGTGCTCAGGTAGCCAAGATTATCTCCACCTAGCTCAGCCCGACAGCTTGGGGAGCTCTTTGGTAGCCCAAGGAGAGAGAAGGGGCCAGCCTCAGGAGGTTGACGGTGTCGCGGAAACTTTTGAATGGATGAAAGTTAAGCGGAACCCGCCCAGAAGAACAGGTGAGTGCTGGAAGCAGGCCCGGGTAGATCTCATTGGAGGACTAGCTCGCGCGCGCATGCATGCAACATCGCCGGGTACTCCAGATACCACAAGTAGGTAATAGAAGCTCATCTATCACGCAGGGATGTCTATATCATTGGGGGTTTTACTTCTAAGCAGCTCACGTTCGGAATTCTAATAACTTGTTCGTACTGCTAATACGACTGAGCATCATGAGGACATCAGGATTTGGAGAGAGAGCCGTTCTTAAATTTAAAATAAACAGATTGTTGTTATCATTATTATTATTATTATTATTATTATTATTTTCTTAACGCCAGGGTCTTAGCTCTCCGTCTTTAAAATGAAGACATTAAGAGCATTTTATTTCTTCAGATTACCCACTCACAGAATAAGATTTCATTATTAATTACAGTATTCAGGATGGGCTCCATCAAACAATCATTTGGCTGGGCGTTGATCGTCTGGAAAATCATGAAAACATTGGAGATTTAATTGCTTCAAAATTATATATACAGTTTCGATATATTTATATCTCCATCTTTTGTTCGGACTGTCCTAATTTATTTGTGTGAGTGAGCGAGTGTATGGGGGGAGGGGTCGAGTTGACGGATGGGGAAAATATTGTTAACCTTCATTAAGAAAGAAGTTGAAACTTTGTAAAAGTCCTTCAGAGTATATTGGGGGTGGGAGCGTTTTTGGCTTTAGCTTGGATTCAAATGCGATGTAACTTCCTTTATCAGACACACGAAGTATTAGGAGAATATACCATTCAGACCTTGTCAGAAATAAAAATCCACACACATACACGCAGACTTTTTTCAAAAACCCACCTTGCAACAAAACCGGCCCAGTAAAAAGGCATCTACACTATCTATGTCTGACAAACATTTTAAACGTGCAAAGTAGGTGAAAACGATCTCTTGAAGAGGTGATGGTTCTTCAAACACGTCTATTGCCAGCGGAAAATGTGGCTGTGACATTTTAAGAGTATGTCTGCATATGTGTGTGTTAGTTTAGTAAACGTTGATGGCTGCTATATTGTTGTTGTTGTTGTTGTTGTTAGGAAAAAGAAGGGGGAGTGGGGAGAAATTCCTGAAAGTTTGTTGAACTTCTTAACAACGGGGTGGGTCCGAACCAAAATCTTTCACGTTCTATGTATTTCTTATTTATGGAATCACCTCGGTCTGAAACTTTCTAAAAGCGGGACAAATTCAAGGATGGAAGGAGAGTGATCACCTTCTTTAATAGAGCTGTTCTTCGGGATGGGATTCTGGAGGGTTGAGATTTGGGTGTTCTTATTTCCTCTCCTTCCTACACCAGTTTACACTTTCTGAGATGATACTGACTTTTGGAAGCGGGTGTTGGGGGGGAGGGAATAGAGCTCCCTGCCCCCACGGGAGAGGATAGAAGCGGGGAAGTTGATAGGAAATTCAGCAAAACTCGGCAGCTCCAGTTTGGCAGCAATCTTGCTCAAGAGTAGGACTCTTCTTCCAGTCCCTAAATCAGAATCAGTTGAGCCCTTGAACGGGAAAAGGTTGCAAGATTAAGAAATCATTAACCCAGCGGGACAATGCGCGAGCCATCCAAGCGGACGCTCGCCCGCTCACACACACATTCCGACCTGGCCGCTCCGAGCTTTCGGCGCAAACTAAAGTTCCCGAACTCCAGATCTGAGAGCAATTGGACACTTTGATAAATAGACCTATCGTGGTCATCTCTCGATCCCTTATGCCTTGCATATAAGTGAAGCCATCGAGATCCGTTGAAAGCTGAGAAAATTGGCTTGTCGATTCTAATAGCGTTGCAATCAGATCTATCCGAAAATGTTTCAGTACGCGATCTCCTTCATGATTATCTATCGTCTACACACAGACACGTAAAATTAGAAGACCCTTCCCTTCTTTCCCGAATTATTTTTCCCCTTCAGTTGCATCCTGTGAAATTTATCCTGGACGAATGTCTGTTGAAAGGATAAAATAATAATAATAATAATCCGGCGTACTTTCCCCCTTTTTAATTTAATTTATTTATTTTTGTGATCGATTGGTTGGTGGGGTTTTGTTAGCTTGCTTGCTTGGTTGTTTTTATTTTAAAACAGATTTCTAACTCTGGAGTTTTTTGTTTGTTTGTTTTTCATGTCCAAAACCAATGCGAGAAAATGAAAGCAATTATGGACGTTTTCAAAATCTCATTTGGAGCGGGTGGTGGTGGTTAACCAAAGGGTTTTGTTTTGTTTTTTTAAGGGAGAGAATAGAAACTAGTTCATGGGAGGTTTCGACTGCTTCTATTTACCGTCTGCCTTTTACTGAAACATACAAATTATTTTCAGTAAAAGTGTAATGATGAGCTGGATATTCAGACTGTTCGAGGCTGCAATCGTATATGCACACTCACTATGTCTTACTATGTGCACTATATGCACACTTACTAGGAACAGTAAGTCCCATAGAACTCAATGGGGTTTATCTCTGAGTAGTCATGTCAGGATTGCCCCATTTCTTCGAAGTTTGGAAAAGAGGAGGCGCCAATTCTTTGCATTTTCAAACCTGTCAAATTTTTGACATGCATTTCCTACTGGGGTTTGGAAGGGTTCCTATATTTGTACATTCCCTGTTTGTAGAAAGATCTTGATTGGAAAATAGTTCCTCTCTTCTGATCTCAACCTTGCAAATAGGATCTCCATACACGAAGGCAAGGAAGAAACTGGGATTATTTGTTGTGCGTGTATAGTATATGTGCTTTCAGTATTAAGTTTTTATCAATCTTTTTTGTCCTGGTTTAGCCATCTAACCCCATTGGTCCCCACTGAAAAGGGGAGAGACTCAAATACTATCGAAAAGGAGGGGTGCGCTCTCTCACTCGCTCTCCTTAGATATGTACATGTATACACACATATAAACACAAGCTTACATATACGCTGAGACTAGATCCAAAAAACTGGTGGCATATACCTTTATAGCATTAGCGTGTACACTACATGTGCCTTTATTTCTTTTAATGGGATTATAATAAAATGTTGATACCCATTCTGTTGTTTTCAAGCCTGGGAAATGTAAGCCATGCTAGGGAGATTTTCTAAATGGTGGATGGAAACAATAAAGAGGTTTTTTTAAAAAAAAGTATGCAAGAGGAGGTGGATTGTGTCTTTATAGGCTAGGTTTTGCAAAGATATCAGCTCTTTTTTTGGGATGGCCCCGTGGTCTGAGAAATGTAGTCAACCGAAAAGGGGTGGGTGGGAGAGAGAGAATTAAAGATCGGAACTAAAGATAAAAACACAAATTGAAGGAGTCCAATTATATTCCATCCCCATCATTTACAAAAGCATTAGAGACAGAATGGGAGGATGGAAATTTTTGGAGTTATTTAATTTCAAAGTGAAGGTAATTTTTGTTATATAAAAAAGTACAGTTCTTTCAACATCACCCTCTGTTTTGAGCCTCATCTGTCAAGGTTCTGTCGCGTTCAAGTGAGTTCGCCCTTTCAAATCCGGGCGACTGGTTGTGTTTTCCCTTGTTCGATCCAAGGCGACAGCCCTCCAGCATGGGTGACTCTCTCAACATCCTCGGCTGTGGTTTGGCTTCCCAGAATTCAATTTCCCCTGAAGGAAAGGGCAGCTGCAGTTTTGGTTTGGTTTTAAATGAAAGAATTTTTTTTAAAAAATAAGACGTGTTGAAAGTTTAGGGCTTCCTCTGGAGTCAGGTAGGAATGGGGAAAGGGATAATGGGAATGAATTATGATTATGACTCTAGGGGTGTTAATGGCTCCTGTCAGGGCAGCGATCCTGGCGTGCAGGAAGCAAGGCAGGTAGCCCAAAAGATTAATTTTAAAAAGTCAACTTTGACAGTCACACACACACACCCAATTAAGCAATGATTTCCAGAGGGGCAATCCATTGTTGCAGCAAAAACAACGAAGAGTCTTGTAGCACCTTAAAGAGCAACACATTTTTTTATGGCACAAGCTTTCGTGGACCACAGCACACTTCATCAGATGCAACTCCATCCTGCCTTCAGGGCAAAGTGTCCAGGGCCCACTCATCAGAATTAACAGAAGGGCCCCAAACACTGCAGGGCTTCCTTTCTGCTCGAGGCTCTTTCAAACTCCACATGAGCCAAAGCGGAGGGACGTTCAGAGCAATCCTTTGCCTCCACATGTCCTAACTGGAGATTGGTTATTTGTATATTGAACGATTTATACTCAGTGGAGGCTGAGGACTCCCGATTTTGATGGAACTGTGAATCCAATCTGGGTTTCACTCAGAACCAGGCACAACTCGAATGGAACTATCTAAGGTGCAGAAACTATTTTAGATATAGGATTCAGCCACCACGGATAGCTCCTTTTGAGTTCTGGCTGGTTCTGACAAGCCCAGAATAGGCTTACAGCCCCACCAAAATTGGAGCCAGCAGCCTCCACTATGTATACATATACTTGCCTCTGAGTAGTGATTATGTTCTGTTCTGAAAAAGGTTTTGTACTGATCATGCACTGATTCCATCGCTTTAGCATATTTTCCCGTAAACACCCCGACACACACATAAAGAAGTTCTTTATGAAATATGGGACTCAGGAAAAAAAGAAATTGAAGCAGAATGAGAGGTCACTGATGATAGAAGAGGCAAGAGTATAACTTTACATATTACATTTGAGGTCTATATCTAAGATGTTCCAAAGGTATTCTGGATGGTGGGGGGGGGGGAGTAATGTATGTAAAAATGATGATGATGATGATGATGATGATGATGATGATGATGATGATTGCTACAAGGTCATACTGGTAAGCACCTCAGAAATCTATGATTGGCCACAATTCCCAGATGAGTTTACATTGGCAAACTGAGGTTTGCCTCTATGGTCATATGTGAAATGGGCCACAGAAAGAGCGGGGTGGTGGTAGCCTAGCCTTGCTACAAGCAGAAGCAGAAGCAGGGCAAGGGGGGGATTGTATATCCAAGACAGCTTCCCATCTTATAGTTCAGGTGTAGGCAATCAAATGACTTCCAGATGGTTTGAACTACAAATCCCATCAGTCATAGCCATCATGGGATTATGGTAGGGGAACATGGGAGTTGTAGTCCAAAACATTTGGAGGGTGCCAGGTTGTCTACCCCAACAGAGATGATTCATAATCTTTGCCTCTAGCTGATGTGACTGTTCTCTCTGGATAGGTTGATCTGTGCAAATCATTGCTGGCTGCATGAATGGGTGAAACAGAAGATAGACTCCAACAAACTCATTCTTTTTTTCTTCTTCTGTTTTTAAAGAAAAAGTGAGCGTTTAGGACAGAGGAAAGGCACTGTGGCCTGGCCACATCCTGAATTTCGGGGGTCCACTGAAGTTGCCTGGGTAAATCTGTGGTGTATGTGTGCACGTGTGTACATAATATATATAAAATATACGCACATATACATATATTCTGTGTGTGTGTATGTTTGAATATAATATCAGGGGATGGCAACCTCAGGCCCTGGGAAAGGCTGTAGCTCAGGCCTAGAGCAGCTACTTTGCATGCAGAAGATCCCAGGTTTGATCCCTAGCATCTCCAGGTAGGGCTGGAAATACTCTGAAACTCTGGAGAGCCCATTGCTGCCGGTCAGTGTTGACAGTACTGGGCTAGATGGACCAAGGGTCTGACTCAGTGTAAGGCAGCTTCCTATGTTCCAGTGATCCAGCCCTCTGAGGTTTCCCAGATAGCTCCCCCACCTTAACCTTGCCACACCCCTTCCCCCCCCACTACCAATCATTTGGTAGATTCCCAGCTTTTGTGCAGCTTTGTCCCCTGTTCTGATAGGTTGAAATGCCTCCCCTAAGGCTTAGTGATTATGCTGGTGCTGTTTTGCCTTTGGCCCCATCCACCACTCTGTGTGTGTGTGTGTGTGTGTGTGAGAGAGAGAGAGAGAGAGAGAGAGAGAGAGAGAGAAATCTAACCTAAAGCAGATTGCATGGTTTGGGAAGAAAAATGGCTGAGTAGACTTTGCATAATCTACATGGTCTTTCCGGATTAGCTCTGAATGTGCACCAGGAGCCTGTGGGAATGTTTTTCTCTGCTACTACTTTGAATGGCTCCAGTTATGTCCTTAAGGGACAACCGCCGGTACAGACCTGCCCATAGAGCAAGTTGTCCCAATGATTAGTCCTTGAAAATAAAGCTTCCTGCACTGCAGGTTCTTCAGGAGGCACAGGTGTTCAGAACAAAAGCTATTTAAAAAGGAGGTCTTATTATGCATCTGGGCTGATGATGAGTAACTGGCTGGACTGAATCTTTGGGGGGGGATAGATTCCTTTTTTGGATTTGAAAATGAGCTGGGCAAAAGGGATAGTGAAAAGGGGGAGGGAGGGACACTGTGGCCACAAACCTTGAAGCATGTTTGGAGTGATGCTCCCCTCTCTTCTTCATCCTCAGTGAAATCATATGGCACCCCAGGGGAAACAACCTCTTCCTCTCCCAGAACCAACTTCAGCACCAAGCAGCTGACAGAGCTGGAGAAGGAATTCCACTTCAACAAATATCTCAGCCGAGCCCGTCGGGTGGAGATTGCCTCGGCCTTGCGCCTCAACGAAGCCCAGGTGAAGATCTGGTTCCAGAACCGCAGGATGAAGCAGAAGAAAAGAGACAGGGAGGAGGACCCTCTGTGGGGGGACAGGGCTGGCTGCAGAGGTCAGCGGTCCTCCTCTTCAGAGAAATCAGACCTCGCCTCCCCACCGCCCTCCCCTAGCAGGAGCAATGAGGACACTGCTGCCCTACTTGGACTGGGAAAGGAAAAACAGAGAGGCATTCGCTGAGCCTCTTTGCATCTTGAAGTTCCTAGAAGGGGCATCCTAACGTATCTTTCTAGAGAGGAAAGGTGTTCAGATAAATAGAAGGATTCTATGCATTGGGTTGCAGCAAGCCTGTGGTCAACTAAGATTTCTTATAGCAAAAGCTTTGGACATGCACAATCACACTTGTCTGTCACCATCTCCATCTCTTCTCCTGTCGAGTTATCACTATCCGCATTTCATTTATCTAACAGAGCAATCCTATGTATGTCTACTCAGAAGGAAGCCCATGGGATGCAGGCTGCAATCCTATACCCACCTTACTTGGGAGTAAGCCCCATTGAACTCAATAGGATTTACTTTTGAGTAGACATGTGTAAGATTGTGCTGGTGTTCCCAGTTCACTTAGCTGGGAGTCCCATTGAACTCAACAGGCCTTTCTTCTGTGCATAGGATCTTCTCAACCGAATGGATTCTTTGTTGCCAGTTCTGTTTTATGTACCTAGATACCCAATGTCATCAAGTGTCTTCTGTACAGTTCAATATCATACCTCATCCCTATGCATTTCAATAATATAACAGCGCTACTCCCAGTTACAAATTTTCTTGCATCTGCAGGACTCTTGGATAGGAAGGTATAATAATATGCTAGGGGAACAAAAGTGGGATGACGCTGTTGCACTCATGTTCTGTTTATGGGCTTCCCATTGGGACATCCGGTTGGCTACCATGGAAACTGAATGCTGGACTAGATGGACCTTTGGTCTGATCCAGCATGGCTCTGTTTGTGTTCTTATGGAGTCTTGTGCTTTGATTTATTTCTATAAATGGTTTAGTGACTTAGTTGTTGATATATTTTCTAGCTGCACATCCTAAAATGCTTCAGGTGTATCTTTGTAGGAACGTCTCCAGTGCTCTTCCAACTAACAGCACAGCGTTGATCATGTTGGTCTGATTTGCAACCTGCCCATGGATTTGCATTTTCATGGATTTGGAGCCTTTAGGGAGCCATTTCTGGGGGTTTGTAATAGGCCCATATGTCACATCTTGGGAGGAACTCAGAAGCAAAATCCTTTTTTGCTTTTGTTATTGTTGCATTGGTTTCCCAATCACCACCCCAAGGCTTCTGTGACTCGCCAGTACATCCCAACCCACCATTTGGGAATCAACAATACACATACCTCTAATCGGGAGGATATCCATTCTTACACTGAAAGCTCATTAAAATAAATGGTAAGGTCTCCTGCTTGGTTCCTTGGAGAAAGCAATGTCAACTGATTGACATAAATGGTAAATGAAGTTGTTTGGCCAGATCAGTGCATGATTTTCTCCATCTTCTACTTCTGTTTTCCTAGTATAAAACTTCACACACACACACACACACACCAGAGAGAGAGGGAGGGAGAGAGGAAAAGAGACATTCATAGTATGTTTTCAAAATACACAGCCACGATAATTGTGGAACTGGTATGAGGAGTGTTGTGGTGAACATTGTGGAAAGTAAAATAGTTTTGTGAGAGAGCTCTGGCTTAATTTGCCTTATCGATAAATATCAGGGATGGGAGAGGAATTTGTACTCAGTTTTGCACTTTTGAAACAAACCTCAGTTATCTTTCAAAATTCGCTTTTCTCCAAATTTTGCAAAAGCATTCTCCATTTATTTATTTTTAAAAATGTTATTCAGAGTCAGGTGAAACTGAAAGGAAGAGGAATGGGGTGGCTATCTTGAGTAGAGGCATCCCATCCAAAGCTGCTGTCTAGAGCACCCCGATACCAAAGCCAAGCTACCCAGAATGAGGGTTGGCAGGACCTTTTGAGGACTGGACTATGAAACATTGGCACAATACTCTGGGAACAATTTCCAAGAAAGCCCCATTGAACGTAAGGGATGCATGCTGCTGTCATTGCCATTCATTGTGATCAGGTGGGAGGACTATATCAAAGAATCAATTCCATTGTGGAGACATTTCTGTATATGCAAAATATACCAAAGTAATTTCAATATAAGAAGGGGAAAAAACTAAAAGACCACAATCCTTTGGTTGCTTAGTTTTGCTTGAATCCAAACCCAGATGTGCTTCATGGCTCCTTATGCGTGCAGCCCTTTCAGCAGACTGGGCAGTTCCTCCTGTGCAAAACAATGTTCACAGAACAGCACTCTCCACTGATACGTTGGTGTGCATACACATATGAACGTGCCGCATGATTTCTTAACAGGAAGAGGGAACCATTATAGCAAGTCAGTAGCATCTATTGTGCAAATAATGCGCTTTATAATACAAAGACACTTTTTGCGTTACCAAAATATAATAACTGATGAAGTACAATCCAAAGGATACACATATGAGCTCAGAATCTCAAATTGCTTGAAAAGAACGCCCAAGTATTACGATATTCTCTTTTAGGTAATAGTCTTGGCCTATTTTGGGAAATCTTCATCAAGAGCCAATTTGAGCCCAATCTACACCACGTAGGACATGGCACTTTGAAAACAGTTTGAAAACTGTATATGGAACGTGTTCTGGGCCCCAACAGTTGTTACTACTGTTATAAACCGTTTTAAAGCAGTAGTGTAGATCCTGCCCTGGACACAAAACTTCAGTGAGCCATATAACATTCAGCAAGGACAGGTGACCTTGTGCTACAACTCCCATGATCCCTGACCATTGGCCATAGTGGCTGGGACTTATGGGAATTGGAGACCTAACAGCATATGGAGGTCACAGCTCGCCGTCCCCAACATACAAGGACAATGAAGTCCTACAGCTTCCTCATGCTGTCTGAGCTGAACTGTGCATATGTGTGTATGTATGTGTGTGTTATTGCTAGTAGTTCGTAGAGGTCTTAAAATCCTTTTTAGCTAGAGATGCTGGGGGCAGAATATGGGGCTTTCAGCATCTGACCTGAGTTGACTATTCCTCTTTCCCCGTTGGTATTGTCCTGAACAGAATGTGGACTCAGGAGTTATGCTGTAATCCTGAAGACCACAAATGCACCAGGTCTTCACCAGAAAGAAAACATTCTGCATTCTCAATCATAAGCTTATAGAAGTTACGGAAGCTATTACAAAAGATCTACCTCTCGTTTCTCTGGATTATTAGAAGAATGATACGGGTTTGTTGTGTATTTATTATTTGTATGCCTTTGTTTGTGTTTGATTTATGTAAGGAAAGGGAATGGGGAAATAGGAAGAAATTAAAATCTTGCTTTGATCAATACTTTTTCTCTCAGCATTGTTTATTTATTACATTTATACCTTCATTCTTCTGAGGAGCTCAGAGCAGCCTTCCATCCATGAAATGTATGCAACAATTGCTTAGCTTCAAGGGCAGAACTACAACACGTGTCTTTAGACTGGAGTAGGCATATTGGGAATTTGAGCAACTGTCCTGAGCACCACCACAAAATGGCTGCCCTGAAAGACATGGCAAAGGACAAGTAACCTGCCCAGATGACTGAGGTGGGTGGTCTGAGGCCTAGCACACTAAACAGCTCCTTTGAACCTAGAGTTTTATCACCAACAGAAACCTATTTCATAGCAATCCCAGGTACCAATAAGAATATGTGTAATTTATATATTTTTAAGTGGAAGGGGTGGGGCATCCAGGTTGGTGTCAAGAAAGATATCCAGGGCACATTGGCACCATGCTTCCCGCCCCTGCTTTAGACCATTAAAATACAGATTGTAGACTGGGAAGATGAATACTGGGAGTCGAAGCTCTTCAGAAGTACAATTGGGCCAGGCAGAGTATGATCACAAAGACTGCAATCCACAAAACATTTACTCTTGTAAGTGCTCCCTTGATGTCAGGGAAATTATTCAAGAGCAAGTGGTTTGTGGTTTGTTTTAGAGCCATTATAAAATTGTTCCTGTTTTGTTGATCTCAGCTAAGGAGGGAAGAATGAGGGCGTTAAAACAAAAACAACCTCTGTTTAATATAAGTCATAGTCTAAAAGACAGCATTTGAGGGGGAAATTGACAGAATGGTTAACATTTGATCTTTTATTGGTCTTCTCAGCAGCTGGGTATATCCACACCAGAAATAAAAATCAGGGAACAAGAGAAACCCAAACGACTGAATCCAAAATGAATATTGCAAATTAAACCATGTCAGATGAAAGTCTGCTTACTTAGCTTCTGAGGATGAAGCTCTTGGGGAATTTGGATTTGGGGGGCAGGGGCAGGGGGCACTGGAAATGGACAGAGAAAGAGAAGGGAAGGAAGCCAGGATGAAAGTGCATTGTGTGTTTTTCTGAAGTTGCTGCTATAGTGTTCCACTGGAATTTTGAGATCAGAATATTGATGATGAGCTGTTGCTAGAACATCCTCGTGGGTTGCCAGCAGTTCCTACGTGTCCATACCAGTTTACTTTCACCAGAAGGGCATGTGAAATGCCCAGTTTTGGGAAGGATCAGGGAAGAGTAGATTCAAAGGAATGGCAGGAAACTGCACAGAAAACTTAAAGTACAATTCCTGACCTTTGAACCCCCACCCAACCTGCTGGCTTCTAGCCTTCCCCAGAGTCTGACAGAATTTTATTTAAAGCTTTATCCTGCCACCACAAGTCTCAGATGAATAATACCTTTTTGAGATGAAAGTTAGGCAACATATCGTCTGCAAGACATGATCCTACCCTGCTACAGGCAAACAAATTTCATGCCCTGATCAAGCTCTGTTGATGTACAAAAGCACTGAAGATTCTCGACCACCTTCTTACTTTGTGAAAACTTTGCATCTCTCATGTAGTAACCAATTGGTCCTCGCTGCAGAGCAAAAATAATATTTAACTGTAAAATCAACTGGTTTACTGTGTGTTTATTTTTAGTGTGCCAATGAGTAGTGTTTATGCAAGAAGGGGTGGGACATTGGGGGAAAGTGATAAATAATGGGTAACTACCCGAAATTTAGAAATGTTAAAATTAAAATGAGTTCCTTATTTTATTTTATTTTTGCATTCTGTGTATGGTTTAGTTCATATTGCAGTCCATCATTTGGCAGCCAGGGGCTGCCTTGAGGTGCAGGGAATCCTAGGTGCCAAAAGGCAGGATATAAATATTTTAATAAAATTTAATAAATAAAATGGCTTCAATCATGAATATTCATGCACACACAATGTTTTACAGGCGGATGTACTGAAAGGATTAATAATCATAGAAAGCTATCTAAAGATCCAGAAGGCATTAATAGAGTGTATTAACCTTTTTTAATGGATGGAGATTCCTTCCTAGAGAGGGAGGGAGGGAGGGAGGGCTTTCCTTCACTGACATTCTGTTCACAGGATACAGTTTAGAGATTTAAAGAGAGAAGCATCACCAAAATTCTTTGCTGATCTCCTGCAGAATCCAGTGCAATGAGCATTACCCAGTATAACTCATGCCCAAGACTCATTCATTACTGAACTTCCAAAAGGCACCATTGTACGTAAATAAATACCAAATATAGTGTTTATTTATTATGTATATATAGATGTTGCTTCTCTTGCCTCAGGCAATCTATCAAGCTGCCAGCTTATTTTTGGACAAATGCCTCAAACATCCCCAAAAAGGCTTAAAATCATTACATTGCATTCTGATTCTACAGCTTTTATGACACATTACTTCTATGCTGTCGGTATCTTCTTTGCACACATGATTGACATTAATAACGACAAAGTATAGAGCACTAAAAAGTATTCAGGGTGGTTTCATAATCTCAATAGTCCTTACGACAGCTTTGTATGATATTCTTACATTGCATATGGGAGATGGTGAAGCTGAGAGAACAGTGGTTTGTCTAAGGTCACCTGACACAGGGGTGTAGAACCTGCCTGGGGTCCCAATCTGGCCCTCTGGGGTTCCCAGAAGGCCGCACCCTTTTCCTCTGACCCCACCCCTTTCACCCCACCAGTAATCATTTGGTAGTCTCCCACCTTTTGCACAGTTTTCCCCCATTCTAATATAGGGTGACCAGATAAAATCCAGGTTAGGGCTCATGTAACTTTAACAGTTGTAGAGAAAAGGGAATTTCAGCCAGTGTCATTTGTATGCAATTAGTTCCTGGTGAAATTCCCTCTTCATCACAACAGTTAAAGGTGCAGGCACTATACTAGAGTGACCAGATACAAAAGAAGGCAGGGCCCCTGCAACTTTAACAGTTGTGATGAAGAGGGAATTTCACCAGGAACTAATTGCATACAAATGACACTGGCTGAAATTCCCTTTTCTCTACAACTGTTAAAGTTACATGAGCCCTGACCTGGATTTTATCTGGTCATCCTATTCTAAAAGGTTTAAAGGCCCCTCCTAATGCTCAGTTATTTAGGCTGACCATATGAAAAGGATGACAGGGCTCATGTAACTTTAACAGTTGTAGAGAAAAGGGAATTTCAGCCAATGTCATTTGTATGCAATTAGTTCCTGGTGAAATTCCCTCTTCATCACAACTGTTAAAGTTGCAGGCACTATACTAGAGTGACCATATACAAAAGAAGGCAGGGGCCCTGCAACTTTCACTGTTGTGATGAAGAGGGAATTTCACCAGGAACTAATTGCATACAAATGACATTGGCTGAAATTCCCTTTTCTCTACAACTGTTAAAGTTACATGAGCCCTGTCCTCCTTTTCATATGGTCAGCCTAATATTGGTAGTAAGACCTTTAAGCTACAATATGCTGGTATTTTTATTTTTGGGCCCTGCCACCTTTGTTTATCGCCTGCCCCTTTTTGCCTTTTGCCGCTGGAACGTGGGCCCCAAGTGCTTCAGCCCTTTGGCTGGATGAGGTTCTACACCCCAGCCTCGTGCAACCCTTGGCCCATGGGGCTCACGAGGCCTATCCCCCTTCAATCCTTAGCTATTCCCAGTGAGAAGCAGAGGCCACGCAGAGCATCCATAGGAGAGGGAGAGAAGGGACGAGGATAACACTTCGTAAGCATTAATTTGGATATCAAAATATATCCTTGTCTTGGTTGGGGGGAAATGGTATCCCCCACCTGAGCAGAGTCCTTTGAAAGCCTGGCTTCAGGTGGACCTGCTCTTTGAAAAGACATTCCTTTTGTGCTGTGCTGGCTATATGTGAAAGGATAGGTGGTGTTGGGGAGGGAGGCAGAAAGTAAAGGAGAGAAAGAGAGCAGGGTGCTAATCATCTTAACACCACCCACACTACTGGACTGGTTGCACATCATGCTAAGCCACACTGGGTTAATTAACCCCTGGGGCTCAGTGGAGCAGGTGGGAAGCCATTTTGCATATTCGAACCACCACCACAGCTTGTCTGGTGAGGGTGGGTTGCTGGCATGGTTACAAACACCCACAACCCATGGGCTGTTTTAGGGTTCTGGAGTGGCTTGTTAACTATGCCGCCTGGTTGACATGTCACGATAAGCTGCAGCAGTCACTGCTTGAATATGCCACAGTTACCCGACACGCACCAGCGCATTGCAGTGATCATGCGAACTGGGTCACTCTTTCTCTCTTAAGATCATCCCCAGCTCACACTCTTATATTCTTGAGTGAGAAAGAGACAAAGTGAAAGTGAGGGGTGGTGATGATCTTAAAAGAGAAAGTGGAGGGTGGGGAGAGAGGGAGGTGGCTCTGGTCCTGCCCACCACTAGCATGGAACACTCTGCCCCCCATAGATTACTTCTGAGAGAATACGGACTTCTGCGGAAAAGAAGGTTGCCCACTCCTGACCTAATAAGTTCATGGATAAGGGGAGATTTGAACTGGAAGCTTCTTAGCCACAATGTGATGTCAACTTTTCACACGTCATGTTGGTGCATGTACACCCTGTGGTTTTCACAAGCGCGTTACATCCTAGAGCAAGAGCTGCAAGATTACCCCCACCCAAAAAAAACCACCCTAAAACCAGCTACCTTTGTGATCTAGTGTTATGGAGAAGCTGTTTCTTTCTAAGCAAATGTACAGGATATAGCAACAGCAACCTCGCACGAGCAGCAAATGTCTATAGCGTGCACCTAAAATATTGTGTCTGGTTTGTGAAACAACACAGAACCTGCTTCCCTTGGAAAATTTCGCCGCATCTCTTGATATCATTTGGCCAGGCTTTCTTATAAAATCGCAACCGCCTTACAGAAAATCCATACAGGCCCACTCTTCCTTTCACCTCTGACCTTTTGACCTCTGTCTTGCCTCAGGGCAGCGGTGACCCGGTCACTGCCTAACCCTGAGTCAATAAGTCTACCTTCATTAGCATAAAACATGAATCTAGTGGCAGTTTGACAAATTATAACTTCAAGCTAAAGATCTGCCAACTGGCTAACTCCTGTAACGACTATTTATCATTGGAAATGGTAAATCATAGGAATTCAGATGACTTAATTATTCAGATATAAAAGAGCAAACGCATGGAAGAGAATGGGAGGGTGGGAGAACCCCCCACTTTCTGCAGGACAGCCAAGGATGAAAGCCGCTGCACAAAGCCAGAGAATGATCCTGGCGCTGAGAAAGGGGGGGATACCCCCTCTTCTGTCTTGACTGGGATCACCATCTCCCTCTCCCCACGGATCTCATTCGCCACTCCTTTGTCTGCTCTTTCTTTTTATTCCCACTTCTCTCATTTTTCTTTTTTGTTGTCATTCTTTCGCCTCATCTCTTGCTCTTTTTTTGTCCTCCTTTCTCAACCTTCATCTTGGTATCTCTTTCTCTTGCTGTCCTGTCTTCCCCATACACACACACAATTTATCACGTAAGCTTTTTCCTCCTCCCTCCCCTATCTTCTTCTTCTTCTTCTTCTTCTTCCTCCTCCTCCTTCTCATAGTAGTAGTTCAGGCCCACCATTTTTACCCTGTAACGAAAGGGAAGGAGGGAAGGGGTTGCTAAGAGAAGCCACATTCCACTTCAAAATTTGGATGAGGTACTGGCACTAAAGATGACCAATTCATCTCTGAACGGTAGATTGGAAACGAAAGATAGGGTTGGAATGGACCTCAGGCAAAAGACTGGGTCGAGGGTGACACAATTTTGGTAGCAAGGAATGACCTCCCTTTTTGAAACTATGTTGTTTCAGGCCCACACACACACTCTCACACACATAAGCCTCAAAGAGGGAAACCATCCACAGTGCAGGGGGTGGAGAAAGTCATAAGGAGGGGAAGAGGACATTTTGTTAATAAGAAGAAAAATGATCCAGAAACAACAAGCAGGTAACAGCAGGACTAGCCCAAGACACTTTGCTGCCTGAGGCAAAGGATAAGATAGTGTGCACCCACACACACACACACACACACACACTCCATATACAAAAGCTGAAAGGACTGGCTGACATCTGGATCTTACATCAGCACTCTGTGGTGCAGCCAGGACTGGACCTTGGGGCCAATGTCCAGGGTCCGCAGCCCAGGGGTCCGAAAATGACCACCAGAGAGTGGCAGGTGACGAGGGCCCCAGGATAACCAAAGCCAACTCCGTTTTATTCCTGTAGTTATGATGGCGCTAAGATGTAAGGGAGTTTAAAACGCAAAACTGCACATGCTCAGAGTATTTGATTTTTTAAAAAGTCCGGGCTGACAAGCATTTGAACACATAAGGAATGTAGAAGCAGCTGTAAAGCATGGAATTGTGATTGTGGAGCAGGGGGAGAGAAATGTTAGTTCTGTGCTTCACAACTGAACAAATAAACATGGAGTTCTAACACCACCACCCCAAATGACCATTATGTCCAGAGTCTAAAATTATCTAACTACACCACTGGCAACTGGATAGTGTCCTCCTGAGGTGGCTGCCTCACTCTGACTAATGGTAGGGCTGGCCTACTTTTGCCACTTTCAAGACAATTGTAATTTACTATCTACATAGTGCTCCAAAATATAGTAAATGAAGGCTGCTCTCTGGCCTAGGTGAAGGCTTGGTGTCAGCCCCACTGCTCTGGTAGGACTCACCACTGCCATCTACCCAGCTGCCATTTTCATTTCCCCCAATGTTGTGGGATTTTGGGACATTGTGGGAAATGATGGTGGTGGCTCCCTAACCTCCCACTGGAGGCTGCCTGGCAGTGATTGGAGCATTACTGCTGCCTACGTAGGCTGACCATATGAAAAGGAGGACAGGGCTCTTGTAACTTTAACAGTTGCAAAGAAAAGGGAAATTCAGCCAGTGTCATTTGTATGCAATTAGTTCCTGGTGAAATTCCCTCTTCATCACAACAGTTAAAGTTGCAGGCACTATACTAGAGTGACCAGATACAAAAGAGGGCAAGGCCCCTGCAGCTTTAACTGTTGTAATGAAGAGGGAATTTCACCAGGTACGAATTGCATACAAATGATGCCAGCTGAAATTGCCTTTTCTCTACTACTGTTAAAGTTACATGAGCCCTGTCCTCCTTTTCATATGGTCAGCCTACGGATACCTCCACTGTCAAGTAAGCCCACTAGGGTGGCCCACTCATGTAGGAGGGAACTCACAGAGGTAATTTGCTTAGGGCGCTCACTAATCTGGAGTCAACCCTGCCTAAATGAAACTTTCTATCGCATCTACATGCAGGCCAGACACATCTGTTTCTGGCCACTGCTCACAGGAGAGTGAGAGACACTTCTCTGAAAAGAATGAACAAGCACGCTTCATTACTGACCTGCACTAAAACTTGCGTTGGTCATTTTTGTGCCTGTTTTGTGTTTTTTGTGCGAGAATGGGATATTTTTATGCACACGGAAAGAAATTCGCTGTAGAAAAATCCATAAACAGTCTTCATGGCTTTTATTGTCAGCATTAGATGAGATATGATTACGTGACAGAGTTGGGGGCCCAGTCAGGCTGGGGTGCTAAGTATGGTATAATTAATATTGGAAGCCAAGGATAAAGGTATTTGAGCTTCCCTCTCTGCACTTCCCTTCCATCAAGAGGGTACTGGAAGGGAGAATAACCATGGAAATAACTAAATAAAATCACACATCAAATAATTTTGGGTGGCCACTTATGAATTGCCAAAAAAGAGGAAATACATCACCAAAAAAAAGGATAAAAGGGGACAGTGATTGGCATAAAATGTGCATGTGCTAATTTATATGCATAGATGGAAATTTAGAAATTATAATTTAAATAGAAATGCAATACATCTCAGCATAGTACAGAAGAACTGTGACCAGATGTTCACCTGTCTGCCTGCTTGTTCAGTCTGCTGTCCAGATGTTGATATGCAACAGTTTTTATGATCCATTATCTTTAAACAAGACTTGGACAGGACAGCCCTTCAAACAGAAAACTGTTCTCTGGAAAAGAGAACACCATGACCACTTTATTATTTCTGCATTCAGTTCTTCTGCTGAAGCCTATTAAAAATACATGTTGCCTAATTAAAATACACCAATAGCAAATTGTCCTCATTTTCTCTACAGGCTTTTCTTTAAATGAAGTCTGACAAACTCATCTCTCGGTGATGAGGTTTAAACTCCAGGTCTCTCGGTGGAGGTTTAAAACTTTCTGCCCACTCTGTTTCATGGTCCTTATTGCCCTATATAGCCCAATAACTTTCCTGTCTTAAAAGCTGGCATCCGTTATCCAAGCCTTGGTTGCATCACAATTAGATTATTGCAATGTGATCTATGTGGCACTATCCTTGAAGAGCAACAGGAAGCCTCAATTGGTGCAAAATGCCACAGCTAGGCTTAGGGTGGCCATCTGTTCTCTTTTCACAGAGAACGGTCTACTGTTTGAAGGGCTGACAGAAGGCTGTCCTCCATTTTGAAAGCATCCTCTATTTGCAAAGCTGTCCAACCTGAGACCAGTATAAAGATAAAGACATAATAGAGGTATACAAAATGATGTGTGGTGTGGAGAATGTGGACAGGGAGACATTTTTCTCCCTCTCTCATAATACTAGAACCCAATGGGATCATCCCATGAAGTTGATTGGTGGGAGATTCAGGACAGATAAAAGGAAGGACTTCTTCATGCAGCTCATAGTTAAACTATGGAATTCACTACCACAAGATGTGGTGATGGCCACCAATTTGGATGGCTTTAAAAGGGGGTAGATAAATTCCTGGAGGGAAGGCTATCAATGGCTACTAGTCCTGATGGCTATGTGCTACCTCCAGTACCAGAGGCAGTAAGACCATGTACACCAGTTGATGGGAAACATGGGTGGGAGGTTGCTGTTGAACCCATGTCCTGCTTTTGTGTTCCTGGTTGACAACCTGTTGGCCATGTATGAACAGAATGCTGGACTAGATGTACCCTTAGTCTGATCCAGCATGAAGGCTCTTCTTATGTTCTTATGTTAACCACCAGAAGGAAGAGATATGCCTGCCCATCAATAGCACCTGGGCAGCAAGCTGAGCAAGGCACACAGACACTGGTCACCTAGTTGTAGTCTTCCTCGCTGTGGTGAGATGTACTATATTCCTGATTATATGCATTCTTTCTAAATTTGTATCTATACCTATAAATTATACACATTTTATGCAAATAGGTGTCTTTTGTCCTCTCTTTTGCTTATGCATGTCCTCTTCTTTGGCAATTCCCAAGTGGCCACTCTCTAGCTAGGCTATTACTTGGTGCACGGTATGGTGATCACATCACTCTAATACTGAGAGATCTGCACTAGTTACCCATTGTTTTTTGGGATCAAGTCAAGGCATCAGCGTTATCCTTTAAAACGCTAAACAGCTTAGGGCCTGGCTATCAGAGGGACCACCTATCCTGGTATGAATCTGCTTGGTTGCCAAGATCAGCAGGAGAGGCCTTTCTGAAGATACTCCTGCTTGCAGAAGTCCACTTGCCAGGCATGTGGGAAAGGGTTTTCTCTTGTGTGGTTCCCAGACTCAGGAACACTATTCTGTCACCCAAAATCAGAAGGATAATCCTGGGAGGGCAAGTGCCCGGAGTGCAGTTAAAAACCAATGTCCACACAACAGGTGAGAGTCCAAACGGCAAAGGTTTATTCTTTTCTGCGCAGAAAGGAGAACACTCCGCTTCACAGCTACACTATTCCATTTGGCATTGTGATTGCTCTCCACTCTATCTGTATTCAGAAGGGGGTCAAGAGACATCTTTTCAATTTGGCTTTTAAATTGTTGTTATGGTTTTAAATGTAACATTTACATTTAAATGTAAATGTTTTACTATGACTTTATTTATTTATGATTTTTGTTTTCTGAATTTTTGTAAATAGCCTTGGTTGGCTCCAGAAAAGCAGTATATAAATTGAATTAATCATGAACAAAATGCCTGCTCTCTTTCTCTCTCTCTTACACACACACACACACACACACACAGCTCCCTCCTGCTCCCCCTATACCTTTAAATGCCTCCTCTTCCATGGAAGCTTTGGTCCTCATCCCTAGGTCCGGAATGCAAGGGCAATTGCCAAAGCTGCAATCCTATGATAATTTAAATGAAAGCAAGCCCACTAAATTCAATGGTACTATTTAAATATGTATAGGATCTGGATGTACCTATGTTAGGCTGACCGTATGAAAAGGAGGACAGGGCTCATGTAACTTTAACAGTTGTAGAGAAAAGGGAATTTCAGCCAGTGTCATTTGTATGCAATTAGTCCCCCATTCCCTCTTCATCACAACAGTTAAAGTTGCAGGCACTATACTAGAGTGACCATATACAAAAGAAGGCAGGGCCCCTGCAAATTTAACTGTTGTGATGAAGAAAGAATTTCACTAGGAACTAATTGCATACAAATGACACTGGCTGAAATTCCCTTTTCTCTACAACTGTTAAAGTTACATGAGCCCTGTCATCCTTTTCATATGGTCAGCCTAACCTATGTGTCATTACATCTGTGTATATTAACTTCTTTTTACAGTTGTTTTGTGCATTCCTTCCTCCACAATCCACATTTAGGCTGCATTCCTACACCCACTTGCCTGGAAATAAGCTTTACTGAACTTAAAGTCACTTACTTCTGAGTAGACAATGTATAGAATTGTACTGTCAGACTACAGGCCGTTACATACATCATACATACATACACACTTTATTGTATATAGCCATAGGCCTTTACTAGGGCTGTGCATGGACCCAAAAAATCGGATCAGGATCGGAACCGGAACCAGTGCCTCGGATCAGATCGGATCGGATCGGAGGCTTCCCGGTTTGGTTCGGACCTGATCCCGATCCGAAAATCGGACATCCAATTTTCGGAGCAGACGCCATTTTAGGTGTTTTCGCCATAGGCTTACATTGGGGGAAAGAAAGCTTTCCCCCAATGCAAGCCTATGGCGAAAACATGGGGGACCTAACTCCCCCTCCCTCCCTGTCCCTCCCCCCCACTCACACTCCTTACCTACTAGGGCCGTCCGCTGCCACCCTCTGGTCCCTTCTACTGAAAAACAGGCTTCGCGGCCTGCCTCTCAGTAGCACGCCGGGTGATGACGTCATCTAGGCTGACCAAATGAAAAGGAGGACAGGGCTCCTGTAACTTTAACAGTTGTAGAGAAAAGGGAATTTCAGCCAGTGTCATTTGTATGCAATTAGTTCCTGATGAAATTCCCTCTTCATCACAACAGTTAAAGTTGCAGGGGCCCTGCCTTCTTTTGTATATGGTCACTCTAGTATAGTGCCTGCAACTTTAACTGTTGTGATGAAGAGGGAATTTCACCAGGGACTAATTGCATACAAATGACACTGGCTGAAATTCCCTTTTCTCTACAACTGTTAAAGTTACATGAGCCCTGTCCTCCTTTTCAGATGGTCAGCCTAACGTCACCCAGCGTGCTACTGAGAGGCAGGCTGCGAAGCCTGTTTCTCAGTAGAAGGGTCCAGCGGACAGCAGCGGACAGCCCCGGAAGGTAAGTGGGGACCTCCCTCCCCCTCACTCGCGCTCCTAACCTGCCGGCGTCCCGCACTGCCGTCCGCTGCTTCTGTACTACCTTGCAGCCTGTTTATCAGTAGTACGGAAGCAGCAGATGGCAGCGCAGGATGCCAGCAGGTAACGGGGGACCTCCACCTCCCTCCCCCCATTCGCGCTCCTTACCTGCTGCCTCCTCGCTGCCATCCACTGCCTCCCACTGCTTCAGTACTACTGAGAAACAGACCTTGAGGCCTGTTCCACAGTAGAGCGAGGGCGCGCCAAGTGATGACGTCACCCGGCACACTGGCGCTCTAATGTAGAACAGGCCGCAACGCCTGTTTCTTAGTAGTACGGAAGCAGTGGGCGGTAGTGAACGGCAGCGAGGAGGCAGCAGGTAAGGAGCATCAGTGGGGGGAGGGGGGAGGAAGTCCGAGGTACAATCCTCTGATCTTTTCCGAACTGGATCAGGTCCTTTCAGATTGGATCGGAAGAGATCGGACGATCCAGCTGTGGGGGATCGTAATCGGATAATTATATCCGATTTCGTCTGGATCGGGTCCGGATTGTGGATCGGACCCAATCCACTGCACACCCCTAGCCTTTACAGGACATGAACATGTTAAAAGGGAAGAGACCTTCCCCACACAAACATCGATTTGAATAAAAACTATTATAAAATTCAGCAAGACAGAATTATTATAAAATTCAGCAAAGACAGACAGTATTAACCAGACACCAAGCTACTAACAGATGGTATTAAGCAGCCACTCCAAGCTGTTAGAGGCAAGAAACTCTCTCTTTTTTCCCACCTTCCCTTCCCTTCCTCCCTGCCCCACTTTTGGGGGGCTTACATTGCTCCATAAACTACCATCTCATCTACACTGACAACACAATATAATAAATAAATGTGTATTTATGTGTATAAAGTTGGACAGTTCTCTATTCAATGGAGTGAATCCAAGCCAACCAACTTTGTTCCATTTTTGTTTTCACTCCATCGGCCAGGGTGAGAAAAAAAAAAAACACCTCCTATCGCTCAATTTCAAAAGTTGGGGATTTCACGCCTGAATTAGATTTTACTGCTTCTAACACAAGGAAAGGGAAGAAGAAAAGTTTGCACCAAGTGCTGCTCCAGAGCACGTTGAAAAACATATATTGCCTTTAGATTTATGAGAGAGGGTTTTTTCCCCTATAAATCAGCTTGTATGCCCCCCCCACACACACACACACATATACTTTTGGAGTGTGTAGACATTTTAACACCTGCATCTGATTATCCTTATTTTAAGCAGGGAACACAGGCTGGCATTTTTAAGACAAAGAGGCTATGAAAAGTAATTGTTGTGTGTGTGTAAAAGAGAGAGAAAGAGAGTTGAAGTAGCCACTAAGTGAACCACATTAATAGTCATTACCATTGCTGCCCATACAAAATTGAAAGCCAATCTTTATCTTTCACTCTTCAGCCATCCATCATCTACCTACCTCACCACCTACCTGTCTCTCTATTTGCATACATATTTGCAGGATAGCCAGGATTCTGCGCAAATAATCCCAAAATTCTGAGAATGGCATCGATTAGCCAGACACAGACACATTTATCCAGTTTGTGTGATGTGTTAAGAGGGCACTAATCCCCCTCCCCTTTCTTTCTTTCTTTCTTTCTTTCTTTTTTCTTTTCTTTTTCTTTTTGGTTAACAGCATTTGGATTATTGTTCCTATTTTTACACATCAGTTTTTGTTTGGATTTTGTGTAGGAGAGGGACTTGGGAAAGGAAAGTTGCATCTCACAAAATATTGGAGGCAAATGCAGAACCAGACAGGCATGAGCATGTAGTGGTAATGACCATATTTATTTATTTATTTGGTTGATACCTGCTTTTCTACCAAAAATAAAAAAGCACTCAAGGCAGATATAGAGGCACTGGAAACTAAATAAAATAGTACTTATCACTTTTCGGTTTTCTCCTGAATCATGAGGACTAGAAATCTCTCTCTCTCTCTCTCTCTCTCTCTCTCTGCTCAAGTCTTCACAGGATGCCGTCTGCCATAAATCGTAGACTTCTAGATAATGTGTATACATTATGTACACTTACCAGTTTCAGATGAATTATGCAGTGCTTCAAAAGACAGCATTATCCTCCTAAACCATACAGTGCAGTATGGTTAAGGGGCACCATTCTTTCAAAAGAACCAGGTGCAGGGAGTCAGATAACTGGGGAGATTCTGCTACGGTTCTTTTCTTTATTTAAAAGTTGGATTTTCTAGGTATGAGAAAAGACAGGAGAAGCATGGGGAAAACACAGGAGAGCAACGTCTGGGAGACAACATGTGTAGATGACCCATGAAAACTGAGTGAATATGGCTATTCTAAAGTAAACAACTAGGAGTTCCTCTAGATGATCGATTTAAGGCTCATGCATGGCGCATTAATGGTTTTACCTCTATAAGAACAAAGCGCAAATCAGGCGTGCAGCCAATTTTTATCCTCGTTAATGCACATTTTTGAAAACGCTTTAAAGAGCGACTTTTAAATTTCCCCGAAGTTACAGCACCTTATCTCTGAGCCTATCTACACAGTACCTTGGAACATTTTAAATAGTATTTTAAAACGTTCCAAATAGGTGCGTTCCAAAATGTCTTAGGCCACATTAAGGAGTACTCACATTACAGGAGAAAAATTCTACAGTCTTCAAAGTGGTGTGTGCGGTCTCACACCCTTCAGTCCAACTCTTTCTGTTTCGTTTTTACAATGAGTTTAGGGCAAGGCATTGTGGGCACTGTATTTCACTCACCCACTTCCTCCTTAGTTCCCCTTTCATTCCCTAGCTTTCAATGATTATAGGGCTAAGCATTGTGGGTGTTGTAGTTCACTCGCCCACTTCCTCCTTAGCCCCTCTTTCTTCCCCACCAATCAACGGCTAAGCATTTGGGTGCTAGTAAACGAAGCACTGCCACCACAAATCACAAACAGTAAGGAAGGACACATTATTTTACTTAAAACGATTTATTAAAAGTAAAAACGGTTATATATAGCTGAAGTGAGTTTTAAAAAACCTTGGGTATACAACGTTCAAGGGAGTGCATCATGTGGCCCAAAGAGTTTTCGTAACCCTTATAAAACGTTACAAAGCTAGTGTGTAGATCGGCTCTTAGTGTAATCAACTTCTGAGCATTCGCATTAACGATGATAGTGGGCGGACTGTGGTGATGATGTCATGCATGAAGAACTGCCCCTTTGCCCCTTTGGTGGGAACACCTCCCACAGTTGTGCTTTGTCATTTCCTGTCTCCTCCCTCCTACTTCCTTTTTCTTCTTCCCTTGAGTTATGTTGGACTGTTTAGTAATAGCTGACCGTACCGGTGTTTAAAGTAAAGTTTATTTTAAAAACCCTCTGGAATCTTTCTTTTGTCAAAACGCGCGGCTACTCATATGGAGCTGGTTCTACAGGAAGCAAGGGGGTTGGAGTAAGGATGTGCTCATAATTTGAGATCCGCTAAGGCAAACCCTCCTCCCCTCCCTTCTTCTTCTACTCAGGGGGAAGGCTAATTGAGCAGGTTCCTGGGGCTTGCTCCCCAGGAAGCGTTGCAGAGGATCTGGGATCAGGCTTCAGCTTCGGCTGATATGCCAGCTGCGCCCCTTCCTAGAGTTGGAAGACCTAAAGATGGTAGTACACACACTGGTAACTTCGAGACTTGACTTCTGCAATGCGCTGTACATAAGGCTACTACCTAGTCCGGAAACTTCAACTTGTTCAAAATATGGCAGCCAGGTTGGTCACCGGTACATCTAGGGGTAACCACATAACACCAGTTTTAAAATCACTTCATTGGCTGCCAATCAGTTTCCGGGCAAAGTATAGGTTATTGCCTTTAAAGCCCTACTTGGTTTGGGTCCAGATTACCTGCGGGATCACCTTCTCCCATATAATCCACCCTGCACACTCAGGTCCTCTGGGAAGAACTTACTCAAATCAGCCAGAACTAGGCTGACGAGTGTTACCCAGAGGACTTTCTCTTCTACCGCTCCCAGACTGTGGAATGGTCTGCTGGAGGAGATTAGACAAATTAGCAGTCTTCATGAATTTAAGAGAGCCATGAAGACTGCTCTCTTCCGGCAGGCCTATCCAGTTGAATTTTAAGATGTTTTTAATGATATATTGATTTTTATTTGTTTTTAATACCTCATCTATTGTGGTCTTTGTATTTTATATTTATTGTTGTTCCCCGCCTCAAACCGGAGGGAGAGGCGGGTTATAAATTATTATTATTATTATTATTATTATTATTATTATTATTCATATCTACTCCTGTTGCCCCCCACCCCACCCCATCCTTCTGTCATTGCTTTACCGGGAAGTTGTGTGTTTGTGTGTTTGTGTGTGTGTGTGTGTGTGTGTGTGTGTGTGTGTGTGTCTGTCTGTCTGTCTGTCTGTCTGTCTGTCTGTCTGTCTACAACCATTTAGTACTGAGATACCAATGCAATATCTTTATTCTACAAATGGTTACAGGTGGGCACAAGCCCATTGCAAAGCAAAGCATGGGTGTTATAATCAGAAAGGCACAATGGGGGGGGGGGGAAGACAGGGAGATGGGAAGGCATGTCAGTCACGTCGGGGGTTGTCCTTGGCCGCTCATTCCACTGGCACAGCTGATTGGCAGTGGGGTACATGACTGAGGCCACCCCAGACTATCCATTGCAGTCTCCTGAAGCAACTTTGCAGGAAGCGCATTGAACGCACGACACTGCGCAGGATCCTGTCCGACCGCTGCTGCTGCCTGCTAAAGACTGCTAGACGGTGGCAAATCAGTCGCACTGGGGGGGAAAGGGAGTGGAGAAAAAGGATGAGAAATAGCCTTCAGGGGAGGGTATTTGGGGGCATCTCTAACCCAATCCTTCATGGCCATTCACCCACCTCTGATTCGCTGTGCCCGTTGAGCGCTTCGGCAATCAGGACGATAGGCGGGAGGCATCTCAATAGCCATATTCATGTGTATAATGAGGGGAAACTTTTGGTATGGAAAGAGGACATCAGTGCAAGATGAAACATTGTAACAGAAAGGCTACACAAAAATTTGCCCTTGAAGCGGCAGATGTGCCAAGTAGGAGGTTGCGAAGCAGGGGGAGATAAGGGGCGTCTGGAGCTAGCATTGGGGGGGAATGTCCTGTGGGGGTTTCTCCGTCCCGTAAGAGCCTGTCTGAAGCCATAGGCTTGCATTTCTGTTTACTCCTAAGCAGATGGGGGGCTACTACAAATGGTGATCGGGCACAAAGGTAAGAGGTGAACCAGGTGACCAACGGCAGGTAACCCAGGTAACCAAAGGTGGGAGATTCAGGTGGGCAGGGTTAACAAACAGAGGGAAACTGAGGGGGCAGTTCCATCAGGAAACAGGACAGTGCTTTCGTCAACATTTCCCCGTTCGAGCATCGCTATATGCTTAATTGATAATGCAATTAAACATATGTAAACAACTTTAAAGCGCATTGTATAGCCCGTAATTCATCACCACGTCTCTCATATATAGGTATTAGGTGTAAACGCGACTGTAAGTTAATGCGCAGATTCGGAGAATGAGGCGTAAAACCAACGTCTTCTAGAGGGGACCTAGGAGTGGCTCCAGGGTATGCCTTCAGCAAATGGAATGGTCTTTCCATGAGAGGAAGAGCTCCTCTTGCTGAAGGTCCCTTTGCCCAATTTTGAGGGATTCCCCCCCCCCAACAGTTCACCCCATCCAGCAAAGTCTCCTGCCTCTCTGTGTAGCATTTTCAGGGGAGCTGCCTGAGTATGAGGTTCTGGGAGCTCCACTTCTGCCAGTGCAGTTGATCCAGCTTAAATCTGTACCCAACCCTTAGGGTGAAAACACCCCAGGTCAGCCTCTGGAGGGCAGACCACACAAAAGTCCCCTGCACACAGTACTGAGCTGCCTGAAAGGGAAGGCAGCATATAAATGTAATGGATAAATACATCCAAATTCTGAAAAGAGCTCTATCAAAACATATGAAAGGTAACCTAACACATTGCATAACAGGTGCTGTACACAGAAGAGGTGTTGACGTAAACATTGAAAATGCAGAATGCAAATAGTTTGGGACCAAAACATTTGAAGGGCTGCCTCCTCACACATACACCTTCCCACCCTCTGCATTCATCATCCTACTGCCTTCAGAGGTATAATTGGCCAAGACATAGGACAGAGCCTTTTCAACTGTGGCACCCCAGTCATGGAACTCCTTGCCTAAAGAGGTTCGCTAGCCCCTCCTTGTGTAGCTTTTGGGCAAATGGTCAAAAAATAAATAATTCACCAGATGTTTGATGTGGTTTGAATTTCTCTCTGGTGTTTGAATGGTTGCTTTCAATGACTTTGTAACATTCTTCACCTTTTTATCTTATTAGCCCTTTTCTGGTATCCTATTTACCGGTTTCACTGAATGCATGAGGAGAGGAATACTCCTGTCCCCAACTTGTGCATTTCTGTTGCCATGTATAGGATAGTACATTGGCCTTCCCCAACTGGTGCCCTCTAGATTTGATGGCCTACAATGTCCCACCAAGCTCCAACCACCATGACCAGTGATCAGGGATGATGGGGGTTGTAGTCCAAAATATCTGGAAGGCACCAGATTGGGGAAGGCTATGGCTGGGGGACCTGTAAACTACTACTCCCATCATCCCTCACCATTGGTCAGGCTGGCTGGAGCTGATGGGAAGTGAAGTCCAAGAATATGTGGAGGGCCACAGGTTCACCAGCCCAGCTATAGAAAATGGTATGTCTGGTATTTTGACCCTGCCCCTTTGCCTTTGGCCCTGCCCCTTTCACCTTTGTCCCCACCCACCACTGAAATGTGGCCCTCAGGAGCTTCTCCAAAATGATCCTAGATGGACTTAGACTGGAACAACTTAAGCTCAAATCTCTACTCAACCTTTATGCTCACTGGACAATCTTGAGCCACTCATTGGCCAGATCCACACCAAGCAGGATATAGCACTATGAAAGCAGTATGAAAGCGGTATATAAGAGGCAGGAGCCACACTACTGCTTTATAATGATTTTGAAGTGCACTGAAAACTGTTGGGGTCCATGACTCATACCATATACCACTTTCATACCACTTTCATAGTGCTATATCCTGCTTGGTGTGGATCTGGCCACTGTCTCTCAACCCACCTCATATGACTGTTGCAAGGATAAACCATGTGTGGGGCCTTGTATACCATCCTGGGTTCCTTGGGACAAAAACGTAATAAAATAAACTTACTCACCTTACATAAAGCTGAGGACTGCGATGACTGCTATGCAAAATCTGACTCTTAAAATCACCTTGAGCTTGAAAGCCCTTGATTCCTCCAAGTACTTGAGCATATTATTGTAATTATTAATCATCTATATTGCACTTTAAAATGCAAATGGCTTTACAATTATTGTTATCTCAGTCCCTCACAAGTGACCTTAGGGACATGGAACAAGCTTGTGTACATTTGGGCAGAATTTGGGATATTGTTATGGGGTGTAGGGGGAGATCGGAGAATGGCTTTCTTCAAGGAACCATTGAAAGAGCTAATTATGTTTAGACTGGAGAAGAGAAGATTAAGGAGAAACATGAGAACTGTCTTGAAATATCTGAAGGGCTGTTGTGTAGGAGACAGAGCAGTCTTGTTATCTGTTACTCTGGTGGGCAGGACTAGAAGTAATGGGCAGAAATTGTAGGGAAGCAGATTTTGGCTAAATAGTAGGAGAAACATCCATGGAATAGGGGCCAGAGGTGAGTAACATTGTCCAAACATAGGTCAAGTCCCCAAGGCAGTAGTCAAATTGGCCAGAGGCAAATAACATAGTCCAATATAGGTGAAAGGTTAAATTCCAGGGCTACTGAGTGAAGGTTTTTAAGCTGGAGATAGCAGACATATACCCTGATGACAAGCTAAGCCACAGTGGTTAAGCATTTTCAGCTAAACATTGACCCTGTTCAGATGACACGCTAAGCCATGGTGGTTAAGCACTTTGAGCTAAACATTATGGCTTAGTGTGCCATCTGAACCATTCCTAACCATGGTTCCTACATAACCAAGGTTTAAATACGCTCACTAACCATTTGCTGCAAAAGGGTTAGCATAGGCTGACCAGATAAAATCCAGGTCAGGGCTCATGTAACTTTAACAGTTGTAGAGAAAAGGGAATTTCAGCCAGTGTCATTTGTATGCAATTAGTTCCTGGTGATATTCCCCCTTCATCACTACAGTTAAAGTTGCAGGCACTATACTAGAGTGACCAGATACAAAAGAAGGCAGGGCCCCTGCAACTTTAACAGTTGTGATGAAGAGGGAATTTCACCAGGAACTAATTGCATACAAATGACACTGGCTGAAATTCCCTTTTCTCTACAGCTGTTAAAGTTACATGAGCCCTGACCTGGATTTTATCTGGTCACCCTAGGTTAGCGGCCTAACCATGGCTTAGTGTGTTGTCCGAACAGGCCCATTATGGCTTAGAGTGTCATGTGAACCATTCCTTACCATGGTGGCTACATAACCATGGTTTTAACATGCTCACTAACCATTTGCTATGAAGGGGTTAGTGGCCTAACCATGGCTTAGTATATCTGCATTTTGGGCTCTCCTAAGAGTTGTGGCTATGGGGATTGGCATGATATGTGCCTGCGCTTTAAAATTTACCACTACAACACTGTCTGCCTGTCTCAAACTATGGGCCTGTTCAGACAGTTTTGCAGTGGAAAATTTTAAACAGCAGGCACATATCATGCCAGTCCCCATAGCCACACAACCCTAAGGAGAGCCCAAAAACGCAGGCAGCTATGTTGATCCATATCAACAAACCAGTTCTAGTAGTTTTCATCTCCACCAGGAGGAGGCCTTTTTTAAAGCTAATGGGTCTTAATTGCCCATTCAAGATCAAGCCACCCCACAAGCGTTACTGTGGCTGGGAAAATCCATTTTCTCCCAGATACCGTGAGGATTTGCAGCTATGCTCAGAGGGAAAGGGGAATTCTGAGAGGGAGATGGCAAGATAACATTACCTAATCTCAAAAAATTGCAGGCACTGCATCCCTCCAAGCCCTACATCACTGCAGGTAAGTGGGGATCACTCAGGTTCCAGAAGGGGAAAGGAGCAAGAGCGGAGCCAGGCAAAATCTTCTCTGATTAGACACGTTGCTCAAAACTGAGAAGTCAGATCTGTGGCTATGGCTTCATAGGGCCTGCTGGACAGGGATTGGTCTTTGGGGGACAGGTGATGGAACTCTCAGCCTGGTGAAAACAAGGCCAGTCTTGACACCTAGGTGATGCTCTTAAAATATGGGCTCTGTCTGCCAGGCTTAGGAATGACAGGGGTCGGGGGGGGGGGGGGGTCGGTAGTTCTTGGAGAAATAAAGCGCCAGAGCCTAGGTGTTGGGAGCTCAGGCAGGAAATAAGTCTGCCTGCTGCTTTACCATGGGAAAACTTTCATCATATAGTCCTCCATCAGCAATTGTGCTCAAAGCATCTCCAGGTAAGGCTGGCAAAGAATCCTACCTGAAGTCCTGGAGAGCCATGGCTGCCTGCCCGTGTTGACATTACTGGGCTAGGTGAACCAAGGAAGCAGCTTCCTATGTTCCTGTTCTCTCACATGCAAAACTTGAAAGCTTTGTTATCACCTCATTCTTTGTCACCACCCCTGCTCAAAGCTGTTCTGCCCTGACTTCCTTCTCAGCCACACCATGAGTAAACCCTCTTTCAAGCTCCTTTCACATGTCACTAGTGGGAACACTCCACCCAATTACAAATCCAGGCACCTTTTTTTTCCTAATCAAAAACACTCCCCAAGTTCAGAGAGTTTTCAAACATGAGGCATAAAGCAGCTCAATTTTGTGTACTGAGAATGCAAAACTTACACTTGCTGGAATGCTCATTCACATTTAAATGCCATCCCCTCTTCCAAATTAGTGACGATCAGTAGGGCTGGTAACAGATCCAGATTGGGGAGGTCCAGATCGTTCTGGACCAGATCTGATCGATCTGGAGATTCAGGGCCCACTGGCCTTCCATGTCCCTGGGTGCCAGCTGTGCAGCCAGCACCCAGGGATGCCAGACAGGTGGTGAGTCCATTGGACTCACCGCCCTCCCCCCACTCTCCCTACTGTCATCGTCACCGCTGCCGCCTGGTTCTCAGTAGAGCAGAAGCAGCAGCGGACAGCGGATGGCAATGGCGGACAGCAGCAGTGACGAGGAGGCAGCAGGTAAGCAGGGACAGTGGGGGCAGGGTGGTGAGCCCTTTTCCCCATAGACTTGCAAGTCTATGGGGAAAAGGATGGTCTCCAGATCTTGATCCAGAGACCCGGATCCAAATCCGGTTCCAGATCGGGGGAGGTCCAAATTGAATCGGGCCCAATCCAGATCATCCGGATCCAGATCGGGGAGCCATTCATGAAAGGAATTCAAGAGATACTCAGTGGTGATTTAGGCCTCATGCACTGAAACATTTTCCAGAGAGAATTCACTCATGCATGTTTATCGTTTGCTGAATGCAAGATCAAATAAAGATTTCATATGGGTGAAAGCAGGAGCCATGGTATACCGGATACCACTGGACAAAAGCTTTTGCATTGCAAGTGAATGCATTTCTTTTTCATGGAAGTGGTGTACACATTCAACTGTGAATCACTGAGTGATGAGATGTGGAACAATGTACATGCATGCACAAACTATCCCCAATGGGCTTCTACCATAGTTTAAATACCCTCCGGCACCAGTGGGCAGGGTGCTTCTTGTGGGCATGCTCAGCTCAGGAATTTATTATCAGTACCAGAACCAATCTCACAAGTCCTTTCACACAAAAATCTACTCCTGATTGCTCCGCAAGCATTCTTTTCCAGCATCCTCATTACGGGGTTGGAGGGATGGTTATTTCAATTATTGCTATTTGATCATTGGGAGTCAGAAACATTTGCTGATCTACTGCAAATCATGATCTACTTTCTATCCATCCAATCCCTATTGTTTTACAAGTAGATTTGTCTTTGTCAATGAATTTTATTATATTTAGCTGGATCTCGAATCAGCAGGTAACATATCCTGTGCTATATTCCAGGAACAAAGTGTCACCATGGAAAATGGTAAGTTTAAAAAATTTCTGGAATCAACATAGAGTTTTTTAAATAGAGGCCTCTGAGATCAGGCATGTCTTTTCATCTTCTACTGTAACATCCTAAACAATTTCTATATGATTCACATTGAATATATGAGCACATAGCAAATACAAAATATATAACTGTTACAAACAAAACCCATTTCAAAAGTGTTCAAAGTTTAGTTCTAGGAGCATGCCTTTTAAAAGATTAAAGATTCTCATCCAATAACATTTCTGAGCTTGAAGGAAAGAGGAGTCAATGAAGACCAGTGCCACTGTCCTTCCATGAGGATAAATATTGCATCCTGTGAGAACCAGTGTTTGGTTCTGAAATTCCTGTGCTCTGGCTCTCGTATTGATATGATTTGTTTTTTAGTGCTGCCTATGCAATTCAGGTCATAATGAAACGTTATTATTTTTTTCTAAAACCCCCAGCTATGATTTGAAGTGATGTATTTACTTCATATCTCATCAGTTTTTCTGAACCACACTTCCCTTCAAAGCAGAATAACATCCGCTTCTTTTATGCAAGCTTATTGTTTCACTATTTTAAATATGAAGTCTTTCTTAGTTCTGTTTACTTTTCACCATATTTCATGTTTACAAAAGCAGACATGTGAACAATAGTTCAGTAAGGAATTATCCTTTTTTCCCCTTCTTATCTAATGCCCATTTCCCTGACTTGCTTTCCCTGAGTTTACAAGAAAAATGGGCCCAACTCAATTCCCTTATGTTCCTTTGACAATAACAGGTTCAGAGGTCAGTGAAAAGTTACAGCATGTCAGCATGAATGCTTCTGTTAGAATGCCTCTATTAGAATCAAACTGATTCAAACTTAATACAGGAATATATCTTAATATCCAATTGCTTCTCTGCAAACATCAAAGCTTAGGAGAGTTTTGCAATTTATGAGAGAAATGTGGAAGACCAATAACTGCTTCAGATAAATATTTGCAAGCTACCAGATCATTCAGGTTGGTGCAGGAGTTGTGCAAGATATAAAAGCTTCTGGGGCAAATATTTGTCATGATTATGGAATACTTGCTTTATATAGGCTGACCATACGAAAAGGAGGACAGGGCTTATGTAACTTTAACAGTTGTAGAGAAAAGGGAATTTCAGCCAGTGTCATTTGTATGCAATTAGTTCCTGGTGAACTTCCCTCTTCATCACAACAGTTAAAGTTGCATGAACTATACTAGAGTGACCATATACAAAAGAAGGCAGGGCCCCTGCAACTTTAACGGTTGTGATGAAGAGGGAATTTCATCAGGAACTAATTGCATACAAATGACACTGGCTGAAATCCCCTTTCCTCTACAACTGTTAAAGTTACATGAGCCCTGTCCTCCTTTTCATATGGTCAGCCTACTTTATACATGGAGTAAAAATCAAGTGTTTAGTATACATGTAATTTAGCAATGTTGATATTGAGAGAAGCATGCAACCTTTGGACACTGGGCATCTTTGCCTCCGCATGTATATATTCCTGTACCAGTGAGTGACCTCCATGGATCACAGAGCTGACTTTTTTTAATAGCTAGAATTTTGTGTGCGTGTGGGTTTTTTTAATACCAAGAAGCCAGAGTGACTCTTTGGAGCAGTTCTATTATTCATGTGCATTATTAGCAGGGGGAAAGATCTATAAATAGCACATTACAATCCCCCACTGAGGTCAGGCACACGGCCTCCATCTAAACTTCAAGGTGAAGAAGAACCAGGATCTGCTTTTTGGAACAGCAACCAAAAAGAAGCGTACATGTAGAATGACTCCACTAAATCTGGTCTATGGTTAAGGGTGAGCCCTAAAGCCCCCAAAATGCAAACCCTCTCATCTCAATAATAAATTCACAACATAGTGTCAGGCAAGCCATTGCTCTTTCAGCCGCCAGTCCCCATCCCACAAAATCGGGCTTCACTTACAGGGTCATTGTAAGCATTGCTACAATAGCATGCATGTAGTCCTTTGGAAGCTATAAAGTCACTCTTGATTTATTAAGAGCCTTTCTACACACGCTGGATATAACACTTTGAAAACGTTTTGAAAACTGTATATGGAGTGTGTCCTGGGCCCCAACAGTTGTCAAAACTGTTATAAACATTCTTAAACCGTTTTAAAGCAGTAGTGTAGATAGGCTCTAAGTCAGCCTCCCCCAACCTGGTGTCCTCCAAATGTTTTGTGTTTTGTGTTGTTGTTGTGCTTTGACCCAGAAGGATATTGTAATTTTAACTTGTTTTTATGCTTTATGCTTTTAAATTTTGTATATTGGTGTTTTAATTGTTCAATGTTTTTAATTTTTGTAAACCGCCCAGAGAGCTTCGGCTATGGGGTGGTATATAAATGGAATAAAATAAATAAATAAATAAATAAATAAATAAATTGAAGGCCCAGCCAGCATGACCAATGATCAGGGACGATGGGAGTTGTAGTCCAATGCATGCAGAGGGCACCAAGTTAGGAAAGCATGCTGTTGTTCCGGGCAACAAGGACAGAGAAGAAGGCAAATCGCAGGAGAGCATTTGAAGAGCCAATCGCTTGAGGATGGAGCCACTCATGAGGAGAAAAACTTAGGGTTCTTAATCTCATTTGCATGGGCTGGGGGAGGCAGGCATTTGCAGGGGATCAACCCTTCCCCTACCTGCTTATTCTCCCCTGAAAATGCCTTCCATTACCTGCCAATTTTCAATGATTTTTCCTCAACTAGGTTCTAAGGTTCTAAGGACAAGGCCTGGCTCTATGGGGAAAAAACAGAGGAATGATGGGAGAATCAACACGTATGAGAAACATTAAGCCCAGCCCACTCAGCCATTCCTACTGACAAAAGCTCTTATTCCTTCCCATTTGTACTACATGGGCAAACACCTGTTTACCCGGGAAATACCTGTTTGCCATAGTAGCATATAGTTATACCCTAAGACAACCTTATCCTCCAGATGTGATGGAATGCAACCACTTCATTCTCAACCAGCATGGCTGAGACTACAGACTCTGGGGATGGCAAACACACACAAACACTAGGGAATTCTTAGCTAATTCAATATGCCCCCTAAATGTCAGCTGACCCGTGGGTTGGGAGTCCCCCAACCTAGTAGAGTTTTGTACCCTTGCTACAGAGGATGGCAAAATATACTTCTCCCCCCACTCTAAAAAAACCCATATATACACACACTAGGGAATTCTTAGCCAATTCTATATGCCCCCTGATGTCATCTGGTCCATTTGGTTTGGACCCCCACCCCAAAACAATTCTGTACTCCTACTACAAAGGATTGCCAAAAAAAACACACCAAAAAACAACTTCCCCCCAACCCCATACACACACACACACACACACACACAGGAATTCTTAGCCAAGTCAATATTAAAATGACTACATAAATGCTGGTAATGTTCATTGTTCTTCTACAGGTTATCTAGCTGAAGATATGGGGGGGACTATTAATCATGACTGGGGAGGACCAACCTATAGGGTAGGCTCTTTATATGCACAAAGTTCACTGGAAAGAAGCAATCTCTGAACTCCCTGTGAACTGGAGGGGACCATAGCTCAGCAGTAAGCACATCCTTCACATGGAGAAGGTCACAGGTTCTGTTCCTGCCATCTCCAGTTCAAAGGATTTCAGGTAGCAGGGGATGGGCAGGACACTTTCTCTGCCCTGAGAAGACCTTGAAGAACTGCAAGTAATTAGAGCTGATAATATGTGTGAGACAGACCGATATGTTGCAGGGAGGTTGTCCTATAATGGGGCCATATCAAGGCACAGGCATTCTTCAAGGCCTCTCTCAGCTGGCATTGGTTGGCCTCAACTCTTGTTCTTCTACAGGTTCTAGTTGTGAAAGTCACAAGGCTGCATAAAGCTCTAACCCAGCCTTTCCCAACCTGGTTCCCTCCAGACGCGTTAGACTGCAACTCCCATCATCCCCAGCCAGCAATTATGGGAGTTGCATTCCAACTTACTGTGGTCATGCATTCTGCTTTACTAAGGACATTCCTCTATTGGAAGGCATCTTCTATTTCAGTGGTCTTCAACTGGTCCAGACCTGAGACCCACATCGGACTCCCAACCTGCAACATGGGACCCATTTCCACAATTTCACAATAGTCCAACTTGGTAGTAACAGCTTTGCCACAAGCCATCTGGACTGATCTTGCCACCCACTTTTGGGTCATGACCCACTGGTTGAAGACCACTGCTCTATTTGAAGGACTGTCCAGTCCAAATCTAGAACCATATCAAGAAAGTCGAGCAGGAGCCTCAAAGTAGGGATGCACTGATGTTACTCAATCCATTCTGTCTGTTTTTCAGGGATTGTCAGGGGTCTTTCATTCCATCAACTGCTCATTGATGAAATCATTGTTGTTGTTTTTAGGGGTGTATAAGAATGTCATTCACAAGCACATTAGAGCAAGTGTGCATTAGTGCACACTTTGTGAATGTACATTAGGGTAAGTGCAAATTTGTACAAATTCCCCCAATGTAAAAAGAAAAAAGAAAAAAAATCTGCAAGTCCACAAAATCTGCACTACTCCGAAGAAGATGGTCCACTGTGAAATCCGCAAATCGAATTCATAGAAATCCAAACTCATTTGAGTTTACTGTGGATTTCTCCAACAACCCAATCTCAAAATTGCCCATCAACCTGGACAGCAGACTGAGCAAGCTCTGTGGTGAGATGTATTTCATTACTCTTCAAATGTTGGGAATTATTTCTAAACTTCCATCTATACCTGTACACTAGTGTACACAAATGTTCTGCAAATCCCTTTTTGTCCTCTCCTTTGTGGCAATGCGTAAGTGGACACCCTCAACACACCTGGAAGGCAGCATGTTGGGGGAAAGCTGCTTTAGCACAACAAACTGGGGATCTGCTCCCCCCACACAAAGGGATATAAGTGGAGAGGGGCTTGGTAGATTGTCTCCCACGTGTTCTGCACTGGAATGAAACTGGTTGCCCACACATGTTGTTTCTTTGTGTCACATTGGTGGGCAGTTAGCATTTGATAAAAGTTTTAGATGATACAGTCTAATTTTCCATTCCTTCTTCTGCCTTCGGACCGATGGTTCAGAATGCAAAACCCATCACTAAGATTGAAAATATCTTTGGGGGGGGGGGGGTGAATGTGTCGGATTCATCGAATTTCAGATTTGCGTGGATGTCCTTTTGCTGTTGTAAATAACATCTCAGCTTGGACACCTCAGAGAGAGTTGGCTTGCATATTCATTGGTTTTGGTGTCTTGGGAAGAGGGGGTGAGGGGTGAAGAGAAAGTGCTTTGGTTCAGCGGATTACAAGGTGGGGATCAATAGAAAAAGACAGGTTGGAGACATGTTTCTATCACGCCATGATGCTAGATCCGCACTCTCTCTGCTCCCTGCCAGGCTGGGGGAGAGCAGGCCGCATCCAGCAGCTTACCAATTCAAACAGGTCTCTAATCCATCGAGTGGAGGGTAAACATCACTGAGTCATGCCAGGGATTAACCACACAAATAGCGCTAATGTATTCAAATGCACTTCCCCAATACCACATAATAACCAGGGATTACTAATTAGCAGTGGCAATGCCACTGGGAATAGCAATGGTTTCATTTTAGGAACATTAAAAAGAAAAAAAAGAAGAAAGAATAACGCAGGGCGCTCTTCCTTTGCCTCCATATTCTCTTTCTATCTTTCCCAGCTGAAAGGCAAGATTCACAGACTGGAAAACAGCTCATGCAAACCAGAAAGCTGGAGAAAGAGGGGTGCAGGGAAAGAGGGAAAGAGAGAGAGAGAGAGAGAGAGAGAGAGAGAGAGAGAGAGAGAGAGACTGATTTTTTTTTATTGTAATAAATGACTTTTTTATTATTACCTGCTATCAGCTTTGTTTTTGCTCGTAACAGAAGCAAAATTATTTTTCCAAGGCATCTCCTCTCTTGCTCTCTCGCTCTCTCCCTCCTCACCCTCGTTCTTCACACATTCCCATCTCCTCTTTAAACACTCTATTAGAAAAATATTGCCTCAGCAGCTGGGACGCATACACCGGTGTGGGGCGGGGGGGGGGGGGATGCAATGAACAGGATGGTGTGGGAGGCATGCAATAAAGACGAGAAGGAACCAATAAAGATTAATTATCTAATTAACGGAGATGTAAAAAAATAGAGGAGAAAATAAATGCCTTGCCAACATTTGCTTGGAAGCTTTATTCGTGTGTGTGTGTGTGTGTGTGTGTTTCATTAAGTCTGTGGAAGGAATGCAACATTTCTTTCACCCTTTTGCATCACATTAAACTAGGAATAAAAGACACTGAGCACAAATACTGCCAAAGTCAGAGCTCTAAAGTTCCATTGATTTCATTGAGAAATATTTAAGGATGGGCAAATCTGCCATTATCACAGATCTCTGGAAATGATCTGGAGCTCCATCACACCAGCGATTTAGTGCATTCTCGCTGTGCCTGGTGTGAGGATTTGCAGCACGGTACTCACATGACACCATGCCTGTCCTGCTGACATCCTGCCTCTTCCCCAGTCTTTCCTAGAACGCTAAAAGTCTGGATTATTTTCCCTAAGCGCATTTAAGGTGCCCTAAGCCTCCGTGTAGTTTTAAAGGAATTGGGGGCTTGAATGGATTGCATCAGGTCCTGGCAGGGAAAAGCAATCTCTTCCAGCAGCCGGCTCCAAGCCTCAATAGAAAACTCAAACCTTGCACCCCAGGCTTCAAAGCCTTTTTTAAAATCATACAGTGCCTGACTCTCCACAGAGACAGGATTGTACTCCCTCAATGCCCCCAAAAAGCCAGACTAAAGGGTTGTTCCATTTTTGCCTGGCAGAAAGGCGGTCTGGTTGAAGTAGTCATCTGACAGGACTTGACTGAGGGAGAAAGAGAAGGGGAGGGATGGAGAGGAGAGGAAGAGCAAAGGACTGAAAGAGCAAAACAGCAGCTATTCAGGTGAAAGGGTTCATAAGCTTAACGCACTTCTGCATCAGAGGTAAAAAAAAAAAAAAAACTGCAGAGGCAAACCAGGGAGGGGGAAATTACGTGTGATGGAGGTTCCAGAGCCCTTTCCGCACCTACAATTTTTCCCGGGGCTGCCCCTGCCTGCTCGCAGAGAGTCTGCATGACGCACAGAGCATCCCGCAAGCAGGCAGGGGCCAGCCCTACATTTTCCCAGGAGTTCAGGGAACGCTATTATCCCGGGTTGTTCCCTGCTCCCGGGACGGCAGCGTGATGGCCGGTTGGTGTGGCCGCCCATCCCGGGCACAGCCACGCTTCCCTGCGAGTAAGCGCGGCTGCACCGATGGCCACAGAGCTGCACCACGTGGCTCCAAGGCCATCAGGAGGGGGGGACAGCGAAATCGCCATCCCCAGGATGGTGGGGGGAGGGGGCTGGATCACACATTTTTTTTTTAAGTACTGACATTTGCGCAGGCAGGAGCATTCATGCACTCCTCCGCGGATCTTTTTTAAAAAATGGCCGCCGTGACTTGCGACAGCCCAGGAGAAGACCGGGCCGTCACATTGTAGTGCGGCTTCATTGTGCCAAACCCAGAAGCGCTTACTTCCAGGTTTGCCCACTTCCCGCCCTCTCCACCCCTATGGTGCAGAAAGGGCCTAGGTTAGTTTCTCAGATACCCTTTGCATGTCCAAAACATGAATATGGATCACAGATTGGGTTTGAATCAGACCTTTAAGCCCTACCACTTAAGGTGGTGATTTGTTCTCTTTTACAGAGAACAGTCCTCTATTTGAAAGGCTGCCAGAGGACTGTCCCCTATTTTGAAGGCATCCTCTATTTGAAGAGCTGTCCATTCACATCCAGTTTCAAGATAAAGAACCATCTGAAGGAAAAGCTGGGCCCTGAAGTTGCCCATCAACAGCACCTACACAGCAAACCTGAGCAAAGCACACAGGTCACCTGGTCACAGTCTTCTACACTATGGTTAAATGTAATGTATTTCTATTTAAATTATAATATATATATTTTAATTTGCATCTAAACATATTAATTATCACATGCAAATTGGTGTCCTCTTTTTTTGGTGATTCTTAAATGGCCACCCTTCTTAAAGACAATATCCCATGCTTCCCAGTGTATCTTGTAATGTGTGAGTGGCCGTATCCATGGGCTTCAGTCTTTGAGGCACTCATCATTACTGGGAATGCAACCCTCCTGGCACTCCCACAATCCTTCCAATAAGAGTCAAACTAGATGAGACCCTGGGAGATCTGTAAGGTGATTAACCACATTTGTTTCTTTGTTTCATTTAAAGCAGGGCCCCAAATCAGAAAGGGGGAACAGTGCTAGTGGAAGGAGTTTTATATAGCAGCTTCAAAAGGGGAGGGGGGCACAGGAGAGAGAGGTCAAATCCCCCCAAACATATTCCCCCTCTTCTTACGGTTGCTTTAAAGAACCCAAGAAATCCCACTGTTTCCATGAAGCCAATGGCCTGATTCACATTTAACAGGAACCCAGCATATAGGTTGAGGATGGGTTGTTGTCAAATCTTGGGTTGTCATTATGTGCAAACTCTACACTATGGTTAAACTATGGGTTGTTAACCACGAACATGGAGTGAACATGCTTTCAAATAGAGCAGGGCTGGACAACTGCAGAAGACCCCCCCCCCAAGCCACACTAGGGGAAATAAATAAAGAAATGAAAATATTGCCAGCTTGCTGCCATGTTTCAGCATCAAACCACTCCGTTGTGCTCATTAACATGGTTACATTTAGCTTGTTTGCAAGCTTTTTTTGACCATTTCAGCTTGCAAGCAAACTGATTTGTCCTCTTTAGCATTCCAGAGTTTGTTTAATTTGGGGCACGATATGAGGCCGCAAAGAGTGCCAGGGGCACACCAGTAGGCTGACCAGATAAAATCCAGGTCAGGGCTCCTGTAACTTTACCAGTTGTAGGGAAAAGGGAATTTCAGCCAGTGTCATTTGTATGCAATTAGTTCCTGGTGATATTCCCTCTTCTTCACAACAGTTAAAGGTGCAGGCACTATACTAGAGTGACCATATACAAAAGAAGGCAGGGCCCCTGCAACTTTAACTGTTGTGATGAAGAGGGAATCTCACCAGGAACTAATAGCATACAAATGACACCTACTGAAATTCCCTTTTCTCTACACCTGTTAAAGTTACAGGAGCCCTGACCTGGATTTTATCTGGTCAGCCTACACACCAGGAGGCTGCAGCCAGCTGACAGACTGCATGTTGCCCACCCATGAAATAGAGGATACTTTCAAGCAGTAAACTGTAGGATGCATCATGGCCACTCTAAGACAGCCTGAAGGCCAGTCTGAAACAGTTCTAACAATGGTGGCAGTATTCTCCCCCACCTCTAGATATTTATACGTGCTTAGCTCTCCCCTTGAGATCGGTGAGGCTTTAACTTGGGCTGAATCTGAACGTCCACCTCGTCAATGGCCCTGTTGCATCTGATTGCATTTACAAACCATAACAGTAAATCAAGATGTTATTACAAATGCTGGCTTTTATTCTGATTTTGATTATGGAAGTGTAAATCCAACAATATCAATGAAAGACCATAAACAGAAGAGACTGGCAATTCATCATGTTCAATGCTGTGTTCCAAGGCAAGTTCATCTACCCACCAGCCTCTCCACATACCTCCATTAACCCATATAAGGAGCTACATTACAGCAGTAAACATATCATGTATACGGTTCACAGCCAAATGGGAGACAAATGCGAGTTTTGTATTGCTAGGACATCAATAATCCTTAAGCTCTGAGAAACATTTGCTTTATATTTATCACATTTGTATCCCATCCTTCCTCCGAGGAGCCAAGGGGCTGTCTACATGGCTTATAACTTCACAACAGCCCTTTAAGGCAGGTTAAGTGGAGAGAGAGCAAGGCAGGATCTACACTACTGCTTTATAATGGTATTGAAGTGCACTGGCAACTGTTGGGGCCCATGACAACATTCCATATACCATTTTCAAACCACTTTCATAATGTAATATCCTGCTTAGTGTAGATCTGGCCCGAGAGAGCTAAAGCGTGGCCCTATGTGATGCATCCGTGGCTTAGCTTACATTTCAGACTGTAATGGGCAGATGGGATGTTTAAGTGTTCCACCATTTCAATACTCTTTATACACACCATCAGGCCTCGCATCACTCCCTGACACACTCAGGCAGTGGCTAGAGTCCAGCTACCCCAACAGGACCCACTGGTATTGACTGCTTGGCCCCTCCTCTCATCTGACAGCAGTGGCCTGACATTTTAAACTTCCCACAATGCCCAAGAATGCTACTTCAGGGCATTGTGGGTACTTAAAATGAAGGGCCACCTATCACCACCACATGAAAGTTCATGTTTGGATCCAGGGCTGGTTCCAGGTTTTGGATGGCCATGTATCCTACTTTAAGAGGACAGTCCTCTATTTGAAGGCAGCCTCTATTGGAAGGGTTGTCCATGTCCAAGTCCAGTTTAAAGTGAAAGAGCCCTAAGAAGAGAGAGCAGGGAAGTACCCCATCCATAATTAGCAGCACTTGGACAGCAGCCTGAGCAGACCCGCAGATTGTCTGGTTACCATCTTCCCTACTATAGCGAGATGTTTTGGATTTCTATTGAAATTAGAGCAACAAATTTCAAATGTGCAACTCTGCCTATAAATTAGAATGTGCACATTTTATGCAAATCAGTGTCCTCTTTTTTAGCAATATGTAAGTGGCCACCCTGCGGGCCCTTAGCAAAATACATTGAGGCAGACCCCTTCGAACAGCAGTGGATCCCTCTGGCCATAGGCTGACCTGGTGGCAGCACAATCCTCCCAACACAGCAGCACTCTGAGGCATTGTGGGAAATATTTAAATGGCAGCTCGCAGACCCAGGGCACGTGTTAGCACCGGTGGGCCAAGGATGCCACATGCTGACTCCTGGCCAATTTGGATATGGTGAAGAAGCACATACAGAAATTGTGTGGTGAGGAATGGGGCTTGTTGACAGTGACAGCCAGTCTGAAAATGGTACGTTACCTATACATGGGACTTCTTCCTTCAGGTAAAGTCTGGGGGGGGGGAGTCTACACCAGCCATTTATTGCAGGACTGTATCGCAGCCATCACTAACAGGGCACATGACACTCACCTGTTCCCACTGTGATCTCAGTTCCACCTCTCAGTTATACCAGAATATCCCTGACTGCTTTTGTTGCAGTTTTCCTGGCTCCCACGCTTTCATACCGAAGTACGTGTGCGGTGTTCCCCCCCTCCTTTGCGATGCTGTTGCTGTTTGTCACAAATTCTGGGCTCAGCAAACAGCCAATCAGCTGTGATGGGCATGCCCATGGGTACCGGAGGTGTGTGGGAGTGGATCTGTCCGCCATTTCTGCCACATGTTTTGGATGGGTATTGGCGAGTTTCAGTGCCGAGTTTTTTGTTGTTGTTTTTAATATGAGCATACTCTGCGCAGGAGTGCATGTTCGAGGGAGCTCATATCATCCCATACTTGGCTGCGCATCTGCGCTAGTGTGCATCCCTCACAAGTCATTAAAAAAACCTCTGCCCTAGCCTAGCCCCACCCCTTCTATTGATACACATATGGAATGGCAGTAATGGGGCGCAATGTGGTCCCACAACTGCACTCCTGTAATTGTGGTAAAGCTCAGTTGCGTGTGCCCCGTAAGGGCCAATCGCAGAAGAGGGAAACATTCAGAAGCATCCCTCTTCCATAGCAAAGGGGGTGCAGGTATAGAGTAGCCCTGTGAATGTTGGGCAAGGTGCATAGTACCCAAAGCCAGTCCAGATATTTCGCTAACTAAGGCAGAAAATCCTACAAACACCTCTTTTCTTCCCTGACAGTACAAATACAATAATAAAATAAATAAATAAATAACAATGTGCTACCCTTTCATGATACCCAAAATCAGCTGCCTGAGCCAGCCGCTTCACTCTGCCTAATGGTAGGGCCGGCCCTGCAGGTGGCATCATGGCTGTGCAATGCCTTTCCTAAAGAGGCCATCCTCATATGTATGTGTGTATCAATGTATTTTAGCTGCTTGAAACTCCATTTTCTGCTAAAAGGCCACTCAAAATAGGTTATGAGTGTGCAGCATTTTGTTGCCTGGTTAAGAATTTAAAACAGGGTTTTTCAGCCCAAGGGCCACATTCAATAATGTGAACATAAGAAGAGCCCTGCTGGATCAGACCCAGGGTCCATGTAGTCCAGCACTCTGTTCACACAGTGGCCAACCAGCTGTCGACCAGGGACCCACAAGCAGGACACAGCGCAACAGCCCACCCATATTCCCCAGCAACTGGTGTATAGAGGTTTACTGCAAGGGCTGTATGCCAAAGATGGGCATTGCCAAAATCAAAAGTAGGGAGTCCAAAGTAACACTCTCCATCTCCTTTTCTTGCTTCTCCTTCCTTCTCTCTCTCTCTCTCTCTCTCTCTCTCTCTCTCTCTCTGTGCCTTTCTCCCCTTATCTCTCTTCCCCTTCTTTCTTTCTCTCCTTCCATCTTCCCTTATCTCTTTTCCCCTCTTTTTCTCTCTTCCTCTCATTGTCTCTATCTCCTCTTATCTCTTCTCCTCCTGGTCTCTTTCTCACTGTGTTTTCTTCTCTGTGCACTGAGAAAGCGGCTGCCCTTTTTCAGTGCTCAGAGAGTAAACCCAGGCTTTTAATTTTTCAGTTCTGAAATATTTGCTGAATGTAGCATTTTTATTCTGTGTTCAAGTGGGCTGTACAGTTTTATTTGTATGTGGTTGTCATTATTATTATTATTATTATTATTATTATTATTATTTACTATTACCGCTTCAAGTAAAGCCTGTTAAGATGTTTTATATATAACTTAATCATTAAGGAGGAGACTATCATCTTGTTAGGAACATTTCTGCAGAAATCTCTTATTAAGTAAGAATCTGTATATTATACTTTTGTTAAAATGTTTATATGATTTATACAAGTTTAATGTGGACAGGCCCCAGAGCTTTCATATTGTAATAAAAAAAAATTAAAAAAAAACGTCCATATGGGCATAGGCCCTTGTGGCAATGTGCCTAACTAACCTCTAAACATAAATATGAATGTATCTATGTTATGTGTCATCCCTTCAAACATAATTTAATGTATTTTTAATATTACAGCCCCCTGAAGAAGGCCTTAAAAAACAACACTGGGCGAAATGTGTTGGGCTTTGAAATAAAGTATTTTAACATCCTGAGAACCTGCTTCTCCCCTTTTTTTGTCCATCATTAAGTAAACAACCCATTATTTGGGGTTGGAAAATTCCAGCTATTGTGACTGTTCACAGTTTGCATGCGACATGATATTTCTAGTTCTGAAATCATAGTCAAAATGTAGTCAAATTGCAGGCCTTTCATTGCATTTGTTATTAACATTTTCCTTTGATTTTGAAAAGAAGGAAGGAGAAGTTCAGCAGCCACTTGAAGCTTCCGACTTGGTTCCTGGTCACTTTCTCATGCCAAAGGATTGATTCTTAATGCGCAATGGTATGCCTGCTAAAACCTTGCTCCTATGCCTGGGCATAAGCTTCCCTTTTCCTCTTTTTAAAAAATCCACATGCATTACGCCTCCCACCTGTCACCGCTAAAGAACCCACATCAAACCCATCTCATGGCTGCCTTGCTTTCTTCTAAAATCCAGTGCTAAATTATTCCTTCCCAGCACCTAATCAATCCCACCCTCCTCACGCGACATCTGGCACCCTTCCCGCCAGCCCCCCAACCCCCAATCCTAAAATGCAGAGCTGAGAATTGATGAATATCCTGCACATCTCGCTGCCATTTGAAAGCAATGGCCCTTTTTAATCTGTTGCTTCAATAAGGAAATGGGATCATTAAAAGCACTTGTGTGGCGTATATCTTCTTTGCATATCCCTCCAGCCAGATGTTCTGCAGTTGTGGATTTCCAAAAGATGCCATTCCACCCCGTTTGCCTGGGCTATATTAAATCATCGACACATTTTCAAACAACAGCCCTGGTTTAAAATCTGCAAATATTTCCACACCCAGGGCCCTCAAATTGCAATACAGGAGTCTCAATTGACTTAACTCTTCATCACAGCATCATAAAAAGCATCTTCCTCTCTTCATTAACTAGGGAGGGGAACCGCACTGACAACCTTCTCTGAAGCAAATGAGGGTCTTTGTACTAGCTAGAGTTGAGATTATTTCTATTTACTGGGGCTGTTTGCATGATACAACAACCCACTGTGGGTTATTTAGCCCACGGTGAGGCTGCAACACATGCGGCTGTCATTTTGGATATGCAACCCTCGCTCAGGGGTTGTCATGTCATGCAAAACTGGAAATCATGGGTCATGCGAGGGTTAAACAACCCTGCCATAATCTATGGACTGTTTTGCACTACCTTACTTCTGTACCAGGGGTAGGGAATATGTGGCCCTCCAGATGTTGTTGGACTGCATCCCAGCAGCCCCAACTACCATAGTGACTAGTGAGGGATGATGGGAATTATACTCCAATCACATCGGGAGGGTCACATGCTCCCCATCCATGTTTTGCATTTGGCTTGAGACTGGTTCACATGACCCAAGCAGCATGCTGAGAATGTGGGTCAAATGGATTAGTATAATAGTCCACATGTTGTGCCACTGATGTATGATCCAAAACTTACCTTTCCTGAGAAACTTTTGTGTAACAAGGCCATGATCCAATCATACAGTTTGCAACCCATTGTTTGCTATGGTAAAGTATAACTCTCCCACTGAACTCAACTGGACTTATTTACACTTCATAATTTTGCTGGACCATGATGCTAGTTTTCATCTCCAACTCGAACGCAGGCTCTTTCACACATGAGTCTTAAAGCAGTTCTTGCATCCACTGGTTTGCAACGTGAACGTCGGCCAGAATTATCATTTGCATTATAAATGTCTCTGGTCTGCACAAAAAAAGCCTAAACACATTTAACAGCACATTCATACTTCATTTTTCTTTTCCCACCTCCCACTTTCCATTGCCAGATTTAATAGATTGTAAGATCCTTGGGGCAAGGACCCCTTTCCCCCCTCTTGGCTTTGTTTGTTTTTGTTTTGTGTGTGTGTGTGTGTGTGTGTGTGTGTTTGCTTATGCTGCAAAGTGCTGTGTACTCCAATGATAGATCAGAAGGAGAAATTAAAGTTATTAATACAGTTATTAAACTGTATTATTTCTCTTCAAAAATTCCCAACTGCTTTTCTACAATTCGTACACAAGATGGTGTACAAAATATAATACGCACGCAAACACAGAAAAATCTAACAGGGACCAACTAAAAATCACAAAGCAGGGAGGTAGTTTTCAAGTTTCACAGAACTCATCCTTAGATTCGAAGCACAGTCTGTATGAGGGGGGGGGGGCATTTGTCCTTCGTTACAGAGGACAGTCTCTGTTTGAAAGTGTCCTTTATTTGAAGAGCTCTGCAGTCCAAGACCAGTTTAAAGATAAAGAACTCAAAGAAAGGAGAGCAGGAGGGGCCTTGAAGTTGCCCATCAGCACCCAGACGGAGGATTGAGCAAGGCACACAGGTCACTTGGGCCAGATCTATACCAAGCAGGATATAACACTTTGAAAATGGTTTGAAAACAGTACATGGAGTGTGTCCTGGGCCCCAACAGTTGTCACTCCTGTTATAAACCATTTTAAAGCAGTAGTGTAGATCCTGCCTTGGTCATCATTTTCCCCTCTGTGATGAGATGGATTGTATTTCTCTTTTCAGTGTGGTCATGGTTTCTCAATTTGCACCTACACATGTAAAGTAGTCTAAGCAAATATGATGCAGATCTGTAACCTCTTTTGTCCTCTTTTTTGGGGTGATGATGAGTAAGTGTCCACCAGAAGTCTGCAATATGTTGCAGTCTTTTCAAAGGTAATCCAGGAAGCTCTTAGCAAACGAATATGGTGAAATTGTGCCTACTAGTGCAAAAGACCACAGGTTGCACACTTGTGCCAAAGTATACTGGAACAAAGAAGCTCTCCCTTGGAAAGCTTAAAAAGTAGAAGTTGTTCAATCTGCCTCTAGCATGAGTGAGAATTCATGGTTCTTTATAAGGCAGACTCCCTGCTGCTCATTCTGCAGATAATGGTGGCCGTATGAAGGCCCAAGCTACATACAGGAAGAGTTGGCCTACAGCACAATAATGTGAGAATTAAAAAAGTTGCAGCAGTTTGCCAAGAATCAGTGCGCACTCCAAGTCCAGAGGTGATAGGATGGCCATGTGTCCTCTTTTACAGAAGACAGCCCTCACTTTGAAGGGCTGCCAGAGAATCATGCTCTGTTTGAAGCCATCCTGTACCTGAAGAGCTGTCCTGTCCAAGTCTGGAATAAAGATAATGAACCATCAATGTTTAGCCCTGATACAGGAGACTAAACAGACAAGCAAACAGGTCACCTGTGTGACAGTCTTCCACATTATGGTGACACGGACTATACTGCTATTTAAATTAGAATAATTATTTCTAAATTTGCACCTCTACATATCAATTAACATATGCAAATATTCTGCTAATCACTCTCTTCTGTTGGCCTCTTTTCTGGTGAGGCATTTTCTCTATTTGCATATTTCTTAAGTGCCCGCTGTAGCCTTCACAGCAACAACTGTCACATTTGTGTGAGGCACCATCATCTGGAAGTCAGTGCTCATGCAGTGGCTACCATGACAAAGGTAAGGTTTCCGACTTTTGAATTTTTTTAAAAAAAAATTCTGGTACCTGAGTGGGCCTGATGGGTGGGGTAATCAGGCCAAGTCCAGAAAAAGTCAGAGATGGGGCCTAGTGCTTGTTTGTTTGTTTGTTTGTTTGTTTGTTTTTAGCAGGGCCAAGGTAGAGCTCAGTAGGATTTGGTGGATCTGTAGCAGACCTAGTATAGAAACTGCCTTGCCCCATTTTTTTCTGGCAACTGGCCAAAAGAGATAAGCCTACTTCCAGCTGGATGATGTCATCAGAAAGGGACAACTTAGTTTGAGTTGTCACGAAGCACTTGGAAAAGACAGGCCTGCCTCAACATCAATGCTCTTAGCTTGGGGCCCAAAAGGGAAGGGAGAAACAGTGAGGGCTGCAGAGGTCTTTGAATGCAATCCACTCTGGGCTTGGCTGGGTAGCCATGTGGCTCTTTCACAGAGGACAGGCCTCTATTTGAAGATGTCATCTGTTTGGAGGACTGTCCTGTCCAATGCCAGATTAAAAATAAAGAACCAAAAGAACTGTTGCCTATCAAGAGTAAGCACCTCAACAGAATACTCAATAGGCAGCTGCACAAATCACCTGCTCACACCCTTTCGCATTACGGTGAAATTATAAATGTATAAATTAGAATAATTATTTCTAAATTTGCATCTATACATATAAATTATAACGCACAGATGTTTTGCAGATCACTGTCATCTTTTGATGATGCATTTCTTTTTCTGCCTTTCTGTTTTTGGTGACGTATTAGTGGCCACCTTATGAAATGAGTTCAGTTTAAAAAGAAGAATTTATAATCAGTTTGAAAGGCTGCTCTGCTTTCTTCCTTTCCAAGGTTTCCCACGATTTTGCTCTCAGTTTATCCGCCGTTAAATCCCAAGTGTGCTGTTTGCAGCACGCCCTTCCTGCAGCGAGCAGAGTGAAAGGCAAACAGCCTTTAAAGCCCATCATCTTGGGTGCAGATGTGTGAGCTGGAAATCTCGGCCAAAGTGCTTGTTCCTGGAACTTGCATCATGCTTTACACAGCGCTTCTGGTGGGTGATATGATATCCCTTCCCCATGCCAGCCAGCCTGACTGGCAATAATTTTCCCCGGCTTTTAAGGATCGTCTTTATGACTCATTGATAAATAAAGACAAGTGTTTGGAAAAACAAGTCTGTCCTGCAGGAACAGCTTTGGGGATGGTTTAGCCAACAATTCTCTTCACCAAAGGCTAACGATGTATAGACTCAACAAGAGTACCTTTAAAACTGAGAGAGAGAGAGAGAGAGAGAGAGAGAGAGAGAGAGAGAGAGAATTAAACATTACAATATTATGGCTGTTAACCCCAGTGCTTGGACACCTTCCAGCCCTAGTAATTACCTTCAGCCTGAACATTACTTGCAATTGGCTCTCAGTTCCTCTTCACTCCCTTTTGTTTATTGTTGCATGTTGTACAAACGTTGCTGTACATTTTTCTCCTTGAGAGGCACAGCGGCTGGATATCGCTTTATTGCTATATTCCTGTGTTAACTATTTATTTACATGCCATTGTGAGGGGGGGAGAGACCTTCAAATTCACCCTTATTCTTACAGTCGATTCAATCCATTGATTTCTATTGTAAGGGTCATAGCTCACTGGTAGAGCTAGCATATGCTTGGCTTGCAAAAGGTCCCAGGTTCAACCTCTTGGAAGGCTTTTAAAGGGTCCTGCCTGAAACCCCAGAGAGCTGCCACGAGTCACTGCAGACAATACTGAGCTAGATGAACCAATGGTCTCACTTGGTATAAGATGGCAGCTTTTGTGCCGGCTCCAGGGTTTCTGAAGGACTTTGGGCAAAACACACTCCATGGGGCCCTTCCCTCAAAGAGTCGTACCTTCTCATCACTCATCACCTTCTCATCCTCCTCCTTTCTTATCGCTGTTCCCACTTGCTTGCTTAACAAGCAGAGAACCAGTGACCAAGGAGGCCGTGGCCTCGCCTGCTCCTCCTTCTCATCATCATTGTTAACTGGGCCAGAGAAAGAGGCAGGTTAACAAGCAGGTTGCAATGGTAAAGAAGAGGAGCAACGCCAGGGGGCTCTGATCACTGGGCCTCTCCTTGTGTGAACCCAAAACCATGGCTTGTTCATGGATTGTTTCGCCAGACTTCAGAGGCAGCAGGAAAGAGCAGTAAAAATAAACAAACCCAGACACTCTGCATGCCAGTATTACAGCATCGCAAAAGCATTTTGATTATAGGGAGGGAGCAAAGAAGGAAAGAAGCAAACAACGGAGGCATTGTGAAAACAAACCACAGTTTGTTTGATCATCTACAAAAAAAAAACCCTGGATAGGACAACAAACTATGAGTTAAATGAACCACGAGTTAGTGTCATATGCAAACCAAGCATGTGTTCCCTAAATATTCCCAAACTGAAATGATATAGTTAAATACCCTGATTGTAAATGGAATATTGGAAATCTTATCAGCTCCAACTAATTTTGTGATTTTAAAAGTCTAATGCATGATCCTTTAAGTATTGGTTGATAAACTTGGGGCTATGAATAGATCCACAGAAGTTTGTGAAAGAACCTTGTGCTATTCCTCTAGGAAACTTTGATTTAAGAAAATATGTGCCAGGTTGTAGTGTGCTCAATGAGTGACTGAATGAAAGAGGAGCTGTTACCTGGAATGATGATCTGTGCCATCTGTAGCTGGATTCAAATCTCCCCCATTCCACAATGTTTGAGTCTCAGTTTCCTATCTCACTGGTATTATTATTATTATTATTATTATTATTATTATTATTATTATTATTGGCGTGGATGATAAAAGACTGAAATATATTTTGCATTGCTCAAATACTATGCTAATAGAAACTATAAAGATCCATCAATAGTCAGGCAAATATGCAGATTATTATATATGAAAACTGTATTAAAAGGCTCTTATTTAGATGGCTAAGTCAAGTATGTGGAAGTCATGAAATGTCAGATTTACAGCAGCCTGTGCAATCTTAATGCAGTGCTACTGTGCAGTGAATGAGACAGAGGTCCCATTGAGAAAAATTAGTGTGCACTCACAATGCCAACAAGGGACCCGAGTCTGAAGAGATAGTTTGAGTCCAAGTGGCTTTCCCCCACTATGTTTCTCTTTGCAAATGGGTTCCATTGGCAATTCTATATTTATAAACAGCTTCATTTATTTGTAAGTCAGGGCAATAAAATCATTGTCAAAAAAAGGAGGAGGAGGAGGAGGAGGAGGAGGAGGAGGAGGAGGAGGAGGAGGAGGGGAAAAGCAGTGAAATGGGAAAAGAACCATGGTGGGGGAGGAGGAAGGAAAAGAAGCCGGGTTGGTTAGGGTGACCATATGGAAAGGAGAACTGGACTCCTGTATCTTTAACAGTTGCACAGAAAAGGGAATTTCAGCAATTGTCATTATTATACATGCAGCACCTGGTGAAATTCCCTCTTCATCACAACAGTTAAAGCTGCAGGAGCCCTACTTTCTTGACCAGATACAAAAGAACTGCAGGGCTCCTGCAGCTTTAACTGTTGTGATGGAGGGGGAATTTCCCCAGGTGCTGCATACATACCAATGACACCTGCTGAAATTCCCTCTTCTATGCAACTGTGAAAGACACAGGGGCCCTGTCCTCCTTTTAATATGGTCACCCTAGCGTTGGTAGTCCATAAGGGGGAAAAAATCTAACATCCATAGTTAGGCAATATTGTCACAACATAGTGAAAATGTTTTCCAGTTCTCCAGAAATCTTCATCAGGATGAGCATTAAGCAAAAGGGAGAAGGGGGAAAAAAGCTTGCTTGATGTTGAAGGTACCAAATCTGCATTAAATCCCAAAGTGGGTAACAAAAGTGGGTAACCCACTTTTAGCAGCGTTCATGCACCCCCCTCACACACACACACACCACTGTTGCTAAATTTGTTATGATGGCAGCAGCAGAAGCAACAGCAAAAAGAAAAGAAAAAAAGCATTTGTCAACCACAGCCATTGCTGTGCCACTGCATTTCAGTTTCAAATTTGTTGGTGTGGCAGCAACAGGTCAAGCGCACTCCCCAAGGCAGTCTGGGGGACAATGTAGCTCCGCAGTTGCCATTAGTTGTCATCCCTCGTTTGGTCACAGGCAGTGGAGGCTAGTGGCTCCTATTTCAGTGTGGTGTTGGATCCACTCTGGGTTTCAGTCAGAACCACAAAGGAGCTATCCAAAGTGCTGAACCCGATCCCCAAAATGGGTTCAGCACTTTGGATAGCTCCTTTAGAGTTCTGGCTGCTCATGCCTGAAGCCCAGAGAGGAATCACCACCCCACTGAAATAGGACCCACCAGCCTCCATTGGTCACAGTCTTAAGATGGTGGGTCGGAGATCACATACTAACTGACTGGGTTCAGACACTTGTGGGGATAAAAACGCACATCGTGGCTACTCCCCCCACCGTGCACACAACTGGCATTTGCATAATTATCCATGATAGAGTGGGGGTTGCCGCGTCATCTGAACCCAGTGCACAGCGGGTGTCACTTCATACCCACCCTACAATCCATTACATGCAGTAAGGGTTGTGGGGTGGGTACAAAGCCACCCCACCATGCTGCGCACTGGGTTTGAACAACGTGGCAAGTTCCGCTGCATTGTGGTTAATTATGCAAATTCCAGTCACGTTCATAGCACACGCAAGTGGGGTGGGAAGAAGCCACGATAGCTTCTTTTACCCCTGTGCTTGTGTGAATCCAGCCACAGGCTAGATCTACGCTAGTGCTTTTAAATCAGTATTGAAGTGCACCGATAACAATTGGGGCACGTTGCACACTTTATATACCGCTTTTCTAGTGTTATTATTTCCCACTTTTTATTATGTATTATCCAAAATACCTCAACAGATGACATCATGTAAATACGTAATAGGGATATAGCGTCACCATGATGGGATCATATCCATATGGCACAAGGTGTAGAGCGGGCTACGGTATGTCTACTCAGACATTCTATCCTATCCTTGTCTACTCAGCAGTCAGTACCATTGAATTCAATTGGGTTTATTCCCTGGGAAGTGGGTAAGGGATTGCAGCCTTATTGGCAACTCTGATAAATTCTCTAACAGCTTGGCTGTTTTCATCCTCCTCCACCTTGCTTTCAGTCAGTTAGCAGATCTAAAATGATTTACTGTTATATGCTCTTTTAGTGCTTTTCTATTGTATTTTATAGTTTAAAATTGGTTGCAAGCCGCTCTGGGATCTTTCTGATGAAGGGCGCTATAGACGGACTTTAAATAAGTCAACAAATAAATTCAAAAATGCAGATTTATTCTGGTGGTTTCCCTAAATTAACAGCATGATGCTTTGCATTTTTACTTCGAATGAGTCTCATCTAGTTCAGTGAGGTTTACTCCAGGAAAGTAATTGCAGCCTTAATAACGTTGGTATGGAATATGAATTCTGAATGGCAACAAATCCCAAGACAGAAACTCCATTTCGAAGGTATCAAAACTTCATTTTCCAGTATTCAGAACCTGTCAGATGGCCATGAATTTCACTGCAGCTGTTGATCTTTGGCCATGAACCGTAGATTCTAAGTGCAATTTTTTTAAAAGAAAATTCTAAGACTAGTTTCAATCCTAATGCTTAGGTATCTGATCAAGAGGGCAGAGCTCCTGTAGCTTTAACTGTTGCAATGAAGAGGGAATTTCATCAGGTGCTACATGCATACAAACGACACCTGCTGAAATTCCCTTTTACTATGCACCTCTTAAAGATACAGGAGCCCTGTCCTCCTTTTCATATGGTCACCCTAGCTTAGGTTCCGGTCTTGAAAAGTTGTAGTTGCATCAGGTTAGTTGCATCAGGTAGCTATAGAGTTGATTATATTATTTTGGGCCAGCCAATCAGGGTCAAAAGAACATAGGGGACTACTCTGACTGTCCAAAAAGCTGATACATCTGACGTTATTCTCTCTCAGAAGTTAAGCACATCTAGGCATGGGAAATGTCTTGATAGGAACCATTTGAGTAGCAAGTTCCTAGCAACATGGCTAGGAACCAGGTTAGGCACACAGTTTACCTGGTCACAGTCTTCCACACTATGGTGAGATGTAGTGTATGACTGTTTAGATTATAATTGTTGTTCCTAATTTGCCTCTATACATATAAATTAGTATATGCTAATGTTATGCAACTGGCTGCCCTCTTTTGTCCTCATTTTTGGAGACGCATTTCCTGTATTGTGGTAATTCATAAGTAACCCTCCCCGCCATGGAGAAATCCTTTTGTCATGGTACCACATGCTCCTGCCCAGGTCACAAAGTAGGTATTTCTTCCAGCTATTCACATAGCTATTTGTGTTTTCCCATCTGTGGAATTATGGCCCATATGCAGAATTTAGTATGTGGTACGGACTGTGGCATCTTGAGTTCCTCCAGTGCTTCCACACCGCTCTTCAGTTTGTTGGCTCTCTGCCCTGAAGAGGCTGTTCGGGGAGCACTCAACATTTTCCGGAACATTCCTTCCAAAGGCCCAGAGAGCCTTATCCCACAGTAATTTATATTTGCACGGCTTCCTCCTGAGCACAGATAAGGAACGGCGCTGCTGAGTAATGGGGAAAGGGAGAGATGGAGACTGGCAAAGTGTTTATATAATTCAATGGGGAGCAAATATATAGGGCCTGGGAGGTCTAAGATCGATGTATTTCTTAATCAAATGCCTTTGTACTTAGGCTGACCATATGAAAAGGAGGACAGGGCTCATGTAACTTTAACAGTAGTAGAGAAAAGGCAATTTCAGCTGGCATCATTTGTATGCAATTCGTACCTGGTGAAATTCCCTCTTCATTACAACAGTTAAAGCTGCAGGGGCCCTGCCTTCTTTTGTATCTGGTCACTCTGGTATAGTACCTGCAACTTTAACTGTTGTGATGAAGAGGGAATTTCACCAGGAACTAATTGCACACAAATGACACTGGCTGAAATTCCCTTTTCTCTGCAACTGTTAAAGTTACAAGAGCCCTGTCCTCCTTTTCATATGGTCAGCCTATTAATGGGTCTCTCTCTCAAGCAGGGATGGAGCCTAGGGCAGCAATTGAGCCCACCCCACCACCACAGGCAGCCATTTAACCACATATTTATCCACGAGCCCACATCCAAAGTGTGAGAGGGCTCATTTCAAGGTAATCTGGATATCCACAGACACTATGTGCTTCAGCCTCACGCCAGAGCTACACCTTGTGCCAAATCATTATGATCTCATCATGGCAATGCTATATCCCTCTTGTGCATTTATACCTCATTGGAACCACAATGACATTTGTTGCAGTGTTTTGGATAATGTGGAATAAAAAGCAGGAAATAACACTAAGAAAGTGGTATATGGAATGTATAATGTGCCCCAACAGTTATCAATGCACTTCAATACCACTATAAAGCAGGAGTGAAGATCTAGAGGTTCATCAGATTAGTGTTTTATCACACGCTCACTACTGAACACTTACGGATGTGTGTGCATTTTTTAGACGACATCTGCCTCCTGCACACTTCCCACACCTTCTGCCCGTTTTTCTGTCACAAAATAGGCCCCTCAAAAAATCATATTTTTAGGGGGGGAAACGGAATGTGCCGTGATCTCCTACTGTGTGCAAGAAAAGCGGTGTGATTAAAACAGACCCTGCATGGGCCACATGGTCTTTGTTTACTTCCTCTTTCCCCTCAGGACAGAAGAGGAAGTAATGAGGGACAAACGCGGGGTAGAGAAGCACCGGTAAGAAAATGTGATTCCCCCCCCCCCCGTGTGACGGCGCTCCTAGCCTCAGAGACATTTTGTTGCATCACAATTTGGAGCTGCACTGTTCAAAAACACAGGGTGACCAGGTATCCCCTTTTACATGGGATGGTCCTTTATTTGAAGGTGTCCTCTATTTGAAGGGCTGTCTGGTTCAAGTCTAGATTAAAGATAAGGAACCCTAAGAAGGAAGAACAGGGAGGGGCCTTGAAGTTGCCAATCCATACTTAGCACCTTGACAGCAGAGTGGGCAGCAGGGTTGCCCATCCATGTTTTCTGAAAATCTGTGTCTTCTTTTTTTGCCCACTTTTTTAAAGTGATCAGGAGAGGACTGAGGAGGCCAACTCCATATTGCAATATAAGCAATCCATTGTCAACTCTACATGTTATACACACATGTAACTTGAGCAGACAATGACATTTTTAATGTTAAATGCAACTTCAGGAGAGGGGGAAATGTTTTTTGGCAGCTGGTTGACTACCATCAAGGATCAGCTAGTAGGATTTATCTCCCAGGCCATAAGTCAGGGCTGAAAGTTAAAAATAGGAGTAAAATGTACAACCAAGTCCAAAGTGATCAGGGTAGTGTTGAGGTGACTATTAAGTCTCAGCTCCCTTGTGGAGATGCTAAAACCTTTCCTTGAATTTTCAGCCTGCATTTTTTTTAAAAAAAAGTGAAGTTCTAGCTCTTTGGAGGATTTGTGGGGATATAACGAAATGCGCACAGCAGAATTCTTTCTAATTACTCAGTAACAAGAAGCAAACTTTCCTATGTTCTGGCCAATGAATGCAAAAGCAGATGATTAAATTGTATTAATGCAATTGTATCAATGTATTAGGCTACTTACATGCAGGTTCTGGTTGTTGTCGTCCATTATGCCCTACCCCGCGTTCTCCTAGGAACCCTCACACAATATTTCTGGCCACAGCCAGTGACAAGGGTAGGCATACTTGGACACCTGGCAGGGGCCCATATCCCAGCAGGGGCCCAGTGACACAAAACCTCTCTGGTCCAGAATGATGGCCCGGAATGGAAACCGCTCTGGCCCAGAATGGTGGTGGTGAGAATGAGGAGGAGCAGAAGATGCCACGGCCTGCTTTCTCACTGGCTCTCTGCTTGTCAAGCAAGCAAGTAGTAACAGTGATGTGAAAGAGGAGGGGGACCAAGAGCAGCTGGTGACTATGATGGTGAGAAGGTGGACTCATTGAGGGAGGGGGTCCACAGAGAGTGTCTTGTCCATGGGCCCTCCAAAGCCTAGAGCTGGTGCTATTTCTGGCTCCAGTCCTAAAGGCCAAACTACATGTGATGTGGAGGATCCATGATTAGGATGACTATATGGAGCTGCAGGAGCCCTGCCCTCTTTTGTATCTGGTCATGCTAGGCAGGGCTCCTGCGCCTTTAACTGTTGCAATGAAGAGGGAATTTCACCAGATGCTGCATGCATACAAATGGCACCTGCTGAAATTCCCTTTTCAATACAAATGTTAAAGATACAGGAGCCCTGTTCTCCTTTCCATATGGTCACCCTTCCCTCCACCCCCCCCCCACACACACAAAATTTCCCCGATCTCTATGTCCACCCTTCCTGAGACTGCTACTAGCCACTAAGGGATAAAAAGGCAAGTACAGTATGGGTATTTGTCTTTGTACCTTCTCCTAAACTAGACCTACACTACTGCTTTATAGCGGTATTGAAGTGCACTGATAACTGTTGGGGCACAATCCACATTCCATATACCACTTTCATAGTGATTTCATCCTTTTTATTCCACGTTCATAATGATTTGACACAAGGTGTAGATCTGGCCCAGGAAGCAACTTTAGGAGGAAAGAGTTACACCCTACTTCCCCATTGAAGCCCTAATAATCCAAATAACACACACATTTAGCAAGTAAGGAAGAAATAGGGAGTTTCTTCTGAGAATCCACTGACCAATAATGAGCTTCTCAAAGAAAAGTAAACAGATCAATGGAGACAGATCTGCTGTCATGCAAACCACAATGTTTGCCACCTCTGGGACAGGCAGTGCCCCTTCTATACTCTAGGCAAGAGGTTAGAGTGACCCTACGAAAAGGAGGGCAGGGCTCCTGTATCTTTAACAGTTGTATAGAAAAGGGTATTTCAGCAGGTGTCATTTGTATGCATGCAGCACCTGATGAAATTCCCTCTTCATCACAACAGTTAAAAGTGCAGGGGCCCTGCTCTCTTTTGTATCTGGTCACTCTAGTTTAGCTCCTGCAGCTTTAACTGCCATTCAGTCTTTTTCAGAGCCAAGATGCTGCAAATGGGAGGCTGTGTGTTCCCTACTCAAAAGTAGATCCCGTGAAAGCATCCTGGCTTGCCATTATCAAAGAGTTACCTCACGTACATAAGGCAAGCTCACACGAAGTCCATATCCTTCACACTGGGGAGGCAGATAAATTTCAGGAATTGATTTGCAATAGCAGGCCTGCTGCTTTCAATCTCTGGGATAAACTCCAGGAAGTGAAACCCATGTGCAGTGGGTGGAGCAGTTTGGGAAGAGGATTTAGGCAAATTGATATATTTCTTTCCTATTGTCATGAAATTGGCATTTTGGCGGGAAAGGATGGACATTTGCTGGGTGGTGAATTTGGCTCTCAACACTCTTTAATGTGGCCACTGCTGAATTGCCCAAAAAGAAGACAAAAGAAGACAGTGATTTGCATAAATTGGTGTGTGCTGTTTTATATGCATAGATGCAAATTTAGAAATTACTATCATAAATTTGAATAGAAATTCAGTACATCTCTCCACAGTGTGGAAAACGATTACCGTAGGTCACCTGTGCACCTGCCCATTCAGTAAGTTGTGCAGGTGCTAACTATTGGTGGACAGCAGTTCTTACCGCTCGTTATCTTTAAACCAGATTTGGACAGGACAGCTCTTCAGAGGGAGAATGCCTTCAAAGAGAGGAGTGTTCTCCATAAAAGAGGGCACATAGCTACTCTACCACCAAGGCTATCGCTGTCATTCCCACGATCCCCCTGTTTCTTCCTTTCCTTGTGCGCATAGACCGATGCCATGAACTGCCCATCTCAGTGACTTCCCGGAGATGCTTGCGTGATCTAAATAACAACAAAGAAATGAACCCTAGGAAGGCAAAGATGCCTCCAGGCAGAAAAGGGCAAAGGCCTGCTTCCAAAGCATGACAGGAAAAGCCCTGACAACGTCATATTTCTATCTCCCCCCAGAGCCCAGATGTTCCCAGACAGCTTGACAGAATCAGCAGTTCTGTGCAAAATAAACACGCCAGCCGGAAAGTGCCGAGATCAGCAACTCTTCAAATGATCTCTGTAGGCTCGTAGTTACAATGTACAAAGATTGTTGTGGGCACAGGAGGGGAGGGTAGCCTGAAGGAAGGGGGGTGACGCCGTGGTCTCCAGCAGAGAGAAATGGACAGGACAACAACCCCCAATGGTTTTTCCGATGAAAGTCAAGCCATGGGGAGTGGGGGCAGGGAGTATTTCTGTATTCTTTTAGTCTGTTTTTGCAACCACTTTACTATAGTTCAGCAGTAAAGAATATGCTTTGCACGTCAAAGGCCTCTGGTTCAGTCTCCAGTATCTCCAGGTTGAGCTAGGAAAGACCACTAAGAACATAAGAAGAACCATCCTGGATCAGACCAAGAGTCCATCCAATCCAGCACTTTATTCACACAGTGACCCACCAGCTGCCGACCAGGGACCCACATGCAGGACACGGGTGCAACAACACCCTCCCACCCATGTTCCACAGCAACTGGTATAGAAGACCTAGGAGAGGCAATGCCTTCTCAGTATTGTAGACAATACTGAGTTAGACAGACAAATGCTCTAAGCTGGTATAAGCCAGCTTCCCATGTTCCCCTCCAGACTGCAGGTGATAACATCGTAGAGGGTCACAGGCTTCAACACTCTTCAAGAATCACCGCCACACAGAAAGCTAGCTCAGGATTGGAAAACATGTGGCTCTCCAGTGTGTGGAGCACAACTCCCACAACCCCTCACCATTGGCTATGTTGGTGAGGGCTGATGGGAGTTGCAGTTCAACAACAGTTGGAACTACACATTCCAACCCCTGTGCTAGCATGTCAAAAAGACAATTAAACTAGAATCCTTCTCCCTGATACCTACTTTTCTATGTTTAGGACTTTGTTTTATTTTTAATACAGGGAAGCATTCAGTCATGCAATCCCTCACCTGTGGTCCAAAGCAATACAATCCATGAATAGTATTATGGATGGTTAAGATACTGCCTAAAGAAGAGCTAATGGGGACTTTGTACAGAAAATACCTACCACAAAGGACTCGATGTTAACTAGCCCTTCTACGTGCTGACTTTGATCTGGCTCTTTTGTCTAAATGACAAAAGTGTGGCAATGACTGGGTGTGAATAATATGAGCCTGTCGTTCTCTCAGGGCCTCCAGTCTAGAGTAAACTACCCCTTCGAATATGTGTGGGGTTCTCTATATGAAAGAAGAAAGGAAAACACTTCCTAGGTGTTTTATAGATCAAAGAATGGGTTTGCTATTTCTGGCCCAAATCCAGGAGCAAAAGATTCATGTCTTAAGCACAGGGGCCGGTGCTGCATTGAGTGAGATAGGCCTTGTAAACAGATCAAAGAGAGGAGCTAGGAGACATAGGGAGGGGGAGTGGACAGGTGTCCTCTTTTACAGAAGAGAGTCCTCTATTTGAAAGGCTGCCAGAGGACTGTCCTCTGTTTGAAGGGCTGTCCTGTCCAATTGCAGTTTACAGAAAAAGAACTATACAAACTGTTACAGCAGACAGGTCACTTGGTCAGCCTTCCACACTATGGTGAGAGCAACTGTATTTCTATTTAAATTATAATTATTATTTCTAAATTTGCATCTCTATCTATCTATATATATTAGCAGATGCAAATGTTATGCAAATCACTGTCCCTTTCGGGGCAACCCAAAAAATAATCAATTAAGGAAGAAGAATCAGAATAGACGTACAACGCCTTTTGATTGTTAGCAATAAGAGACTTCAGAGTGGAAGCATGCTAAATGTTATACAGTCCAAGGCTGGGGGAGCTATGGCCCTCCAGATGTTGTTGGACTCTATAACCCATCAATCCCAGCCAGTATGGCCAATGGTTGGAAATGCTGGGAGTTGTAGTCCAATGCCTGCAGAGCCATAGGTTTGGAATGAAAACCCAGTGGTCTGCTTCTTTGCCACAAAGCAGCCTGGGAAAGGGACAATTTCTTGTGGAGAAATAGCAGCAGTGGTGGTGTGCTTCTGGTATGAATCCCACCCACAGACATTTTCCCCCCACTTGCAGAGTTCTAAGTGCATGTTTATTTGCAAAAGGGAAAACACGCTCTAGCATCTGCCATCAGACCAAGGACCACTGGAACAGATAAAATGATGTTGTTCCAGCATTGGCTGGGCAACTACTGAAGGCTTTTAACCCCAGAGCCTGCTGAGCCCCACCCAGAGCCCAGCTGTACTACATGAATGCTCTCTGGTCAGAGCCCTACTCATGAAGAGTTGCTTTCTTCTGAGATGTCCTTCTTTGCAAGCATGCACTCCTTCTCATTGGAGCTATACTGGCCTGTTGCTTGAGGCAACAATGCTCCTAGGGGGCCAGGGGCTTGCTCAGCCTCAGAGGCAGATTCCCCTCCCCTGTGACAGGGATGGGTCTGCGGCCATCTCCCCTGAGGAACTGCTCTGGGATACCCTCAGTTTCTGGGAGCTCAGCAATTTCTCCAAGGAGGATTCCTCCAGTGGCGCATGACAATAATAACAATTCAAAAAAGAGAATGCTCAGATCCATCTACAAAAAGCTCACCATCACCGTGAGCTACAAAGGTATTGTGTGAGCAGGAGGAAGGTGATTAATGGGAAAGTCACCATTTAAGTATAAAATAAACATGAAGTGAACAGCTTTAACTGACTCTCAGACATGTGATCCTGCAAGGATAAAGCAAAGTCCTTTAAAACTAGGGTGACCATATGGAAAGGTGGACAGGGCTCCTGTACCTTTAACAGTTGAATACAAAAGGGAATTTCAGCAGGTGTCCTTTATATGCATGCAGCACCTGGTGAAATTCCTTCTTTATCACAACAGTTCAAGCTACAGGAGCCCTGCCCTCTTTTGTATCTGATCATGTTAGGCAGGGCTCCTGCAGCTTGAACTGTTGTGATAAAGAAGGAATTTCACCAGGTGCTGCATGCATATAAAGGACACCTGTTTCCCTAGACTTAGTCACTCTAAAAGCACAATTTTCCCATACAAAGCAAATCCAAAGGATGTTGGGGATCTAAACCCCTCATATATAATGTTCATATGTTTGACAAGCAACATAAAATTACAAAAACAGGAAGTTCTTGCTCTTCACATACGTCTTGAAAGGTATAAAACAAACCCACTCTCAATTGTCTTCAAGGGGGGAAATGTAAATTACTAGCAACATTTTACTTAGGCCTCATCTACAAGAATTCGGCTGTACGCATGGTTAGCCAATTATGCGCATATTCGCTGAAGCGCTTTATCGGAAATGCTTGTATGCAGGAGGTAATTAAGCACTCAACAGGTGACCTTACCGGTTGTTTCAAATGCGCTTTACAGGTAGTTTATGCGGAGAATTGCTTGTTCACATAGTCAAAATGCGCTTTAACGGCCGGAGTAAAATAAAACTCGCTATTTAACGTGCATTCGATAATGCGCATAATCGGAGAGAAAATGCGCCTCTACGCCCGATTTGCGCTCCGTTCTTGTAGAGGTACATTTTTAATGCGCCTTGATAGAGCTTTAAATGCCTCTTGTAGAGGCAGCCACAGTTAGCAGAGAAAGGGGGATGTGGGGTGTGAGAATAAGAGGGGGCAGAGAGAGAGAGGTCAATGGCATAAATATAGAAGATGACAACGCTGTTAGTTTATAGTTACAAACCCATTCTCAATTGTCTTCAAGGGGGGAAATGTAAATTACTAGCAACATTTTACTTAGGCCTCATCTACAAGAATTCGGCTGTACGCCTGGTTAGCCAATTATGCGCATATTCGCTGAAGCGCTTTATCGGAAATGCTTATATGCAGGAGGTAATTGAGCACTCAACAGGTGACCTTACCGGTTGTTTCAAATGTGCTTTCCAGGTAGTTTATGTGGAGAACTGCTTGTTCACATAGTCAAAATGCGCTTTAACGGCCAGAGCAAAATAAAACTCGCTATTTAACGTGCATTCGATAATGCACATAATTGGAGAGAAAACGCGCCTCTGCGCCCAATTTGCGCTCCGTTCTTGTAGAGGTACATTTTTAATGCGCCTTGAAAGAGCTTTAAATGCCTCTTGTAGAGGCAGCCACAGTTAGCAGAGAAAGGGGGATGTGGGGTGTGAGAATAAGAGGGGGGAGAGAGAGAGAGAGAGAGAGAGAGAGAGAGAGAGCTTTGTTTCCAACAAGTGGATTGGTTCTTGGTGGATTCCTCCTTACTCTCCTTATTTAATAAAAAAAAAAATCATAAGTCAATGGCATAAATATAGAAGATGACAACGCTGTTAGTTTATAGTTACAAATAGATAAGGAGATAAATGGAGATACATTGTTTTTTAAAAATAAATAACAAGCCAGGAGCTTTAAAGTGCAGTGAAACATCAGGACTGTTTTCACTACTCCTGCTCATTCGCCCTTGAAAAGTGGAGGCAGGGGCGGGGGCATGCATTCAGAAAAAATGCCCCAAAGGGAGGGTGAGAGTCCATTTCAATAATGAAAGACGGAAAGAGTGCATGCTATTTTGTTTGTTTATTGAAGAGAAAGCTTAAAACACAACTTGATTTGCATCCAAATTCAGTACCCAAGAAATATATTAAATCTAGAGTTCCATCACACCAGTGATTTAGTGCATTCTCAACATGCCTGGTGTGCCGATTTGCAGCATGATGCTCACATGAAGCCATGCCTGTCCTGCTGACACCCCACCTCTTCCCCAGCTTTTTCTGTTTTTCCTGGAACGCTAAAAGTCTGGATTATTTTCCCTAAGCGCATTTAATGCACCTTTAAGCCTCTGTGTAGTTTTAAAGGAATTGGGTGTGTATGCTGTGACAGGAGTCTTGCTGTTGGCTTGAATGGATTGCATCAGGTCCTGGCAGGGAAAAGTGATCTCTCCCAGCAGCAGGCTCCAAGCCTCAATAGAAAATCCAAACCTTGCATCCCAGGCTCCAAAGCGTCTTTTAAAAGCATACAATGCCCAAATCTCTGCAGAGACAGGATTGTACTCCCTCAATGCCCCCAAAGAGCCAACTAAAGGGTCATTCCATTTTTGCCCGGCAGAAAGGCAGTCTGATTGAAGTGCTCATCTGACAAGACCTGACTGGAGGGAGAAGGGGAGGGGAGGGGAGGGGAGGAGAGGGGTGGAGTGGGATGGAGGAGCAAAGGAGTGAAAAAGCAGCTATTCAGGTGCAAGGGATCATAGGCTTGATGCACTTAAGCATCAAAGGTTAAAAAAAAACCTCAGAGGCAAATGTGGGGAGAGGGGGGAAATAGGTGTGATGGAGCTTCTAGTCATCTATCTATCTATCTATCTATCTATCTATCTATCTGTCTATCTATCTTCGATTTATATCACAATTTAGCCAGTGAGAGAGATTTAGGAAATTTATACATACTCAGTGGGATTTACTTCTGAGCAGACATGCCCACCCATGGTCTACATGTATAAGTAGACCATGGATGGGCAGACTCATTTATTTGCTATATTTATATCTCGCCTTTTCCTTCAAGGAGCCCAAGATGGCATACATGATCTTCCTCCTCTCCATTTTATCCTCACAGCAACCCTGTGAGGTAGTTTACATGAGATCTATTTTGTCTTTTCCTAGAACCCTGAGATCCACCAACTGGAGCCTGGTGCAAAAGACGATCTTTAGAATTAAAGGATATGGAATCCAGAAATTCGTTTTGAGTACCAGAATTAAAGGGAGTGTGCCCTTCCACACACAACATCACGTCTTGTTACACCACCACCACACACCAGTTTCCTTCATTTCAGGAGCCATTTTGCTGTAGATATGGAGCCCTGCTCATGGAAGGTGCCTGGACAATTTTCAGAGATCCCCCTTTCCCCACACCACACTGCAACCTGCCCCATTCAACAGGGTCCCCCAATCCTCTGTGTAGCCATTTTGGGGGGCTGAAGGGGCTACAGTCAGGAGGCAGTCTGCTTCCGCCTGCACAGTTGCATGTGCCTAGGCTGACCATATGAAAAGGAGGACAGGGCTCCTGTAACTTTAACAGTTGTAGAGACAAGGGACTTTCAGCCAGTGTCATTTGTATGCAATTAGTTCCTGGTGATATTCCCTCTTCATCACAACAGTTAAAGGTGCAGGAGCTATACTAGAGTGACCATATACAAAAGAAGGCAGGGCCCCTGCAACTTTAACCGTTGTGATGAAGAGCAGGGAGAGAATGTGATTGTTTTCAATTTTCAGCCCACTCAGAAATAAGCAGTACTTTCAATTAGTATCCCAAGTACCAAGCCTCTGCATGTCTTCTCACAAGTAACCTTGAACAGCATGTTTACACATAAATAAGCAGGGCAAGACTCTGCATTTCTTCTCACAAGTAAGCATGAGCAGCTTCTTTATTCACAAGTAAACAGGGCAAGACTCTGCCTGTCCTCTCGCAAATCAGTATTAGCAAGTCGTTTACTCACAAAAAAGCAGGGCAAGACTCTGCGTGTCTACTCACAAGCAAGCAGGCCAGGCCTCTGCAGGACAAGCCTAGGAAGTAATTCTAGCTGTTGCAAACTTTATCCAACAAAGGATATTTCCAGGATCTATTCTATATGTCAGATTGAAACTAGAGCTATGCGCAAATGGCCTCTCGAAATTCTCCATCCTATTTATGGGCAGAGAAATGTAGGGCAGGTGTCACCCAATTTCTCCAGGGGAAGGATCAATTCTCAAGACAGTTTCATGGAGGTGGAGCTTCACCATTAGTTGTAGTTGTAGCACAGCTTCTTTTTTCTTTGTGTATGTGTGTGTGTGTGCGTTCGCTTTTTGTGCAGCTACCAAAAGTGGCAACGGCAGCAAATGTGTTGGCAGCCTGGTCACCATTTTGCATCCTCTACCATGCCCCATTCCTAGGGCATTTCCAGGGCATTGGGGGGGGGGGGAGGGGATCACAAAAAGAGTGGAGAAAATCTGGCTGTGGCCAAGAGTGCAGTATGTGTATTTTCTTCCCATTACACATTCCATTGCAATCTCCCAGGCTGCCTGCACTTCCTGATCAGAAAAAGCCCAATGGGAGAAATTACCTGTCTTCCCCTGGACTTCCAATTGAAATGCAGGCTCCCAGAGAGATGGGTGTACAATGAAAGACTGAACACTTGCACACACTTCTTGGCAACCTCATAAGTACGGTAACCACAAGAATACCAAACCCAACCCATGAGAATTTCTCTGAAATTTTCTTCTGTTTTGATATTTCCCCCCGAAAGCAAATTATTTACTAACAAACTGAATGAAAATGGTCCCCCCCACACACGCACACACAAAATGTGGAAGAAATATTCAGCACTGCACTAATTGAAACTAGGCATTTCCAGCTAGAAAACAGGTGTAACAGATTCTTGTAACAAAGTAATCTATTCACACATTTTCAGTAATGAAAGGACCATTAATCTTTCCCTTTGTGTGTAACACTAGATGTAGAATTACACCACTTGTTTCTGTGTGAAATCTAAAAAGGACACCCCAGCTGGATCTGTTGGAAGTAGATACAGTTTCTGTGGAAAGATATTACGAAGTTGACTGCATAACAATGCATTCATCAAGCCGTACCTGGGAACAATGTTCTAATAGTTAACTCCCTTCAGTGCAAGTCCGCATTTCCCCCATTTTAATATGTGCAGCCTTCATCTCCATTCCATTGCTCTAGCTATGCTTCTGCCTGCAAGTACAACGACTTGAACTGATAGGAATGCCTCTCACTTAAAAATAGGCATTTATTCATCACTAGTGGGGTGATCTAATTTGGGTACATCCGTGCATACTCAACGCCTTGCACAGATTCTGGACCAAGACTTTCGGCTTCCTTCCTTCCTTTCTTGTTTGTTTGTTTTCTTCTTAAGAGACTTAAACAAAGACATGTTGCAAAATGTGCTGCCAGTAGCTACAAAAATATCTTATTTTCAGAGAGTGGAGCCAGGACTGGCCCCATTTTACGGCTGCCCTATCATCAAAATTTTGTCTCTTCCTCCCTCTTGTGTCTTATTGTGTGCCGAGTAGCATAACAATAACAATTAAATGCCCAAGCATCAGTGAGAATGCTATTGCCTCATTTTGAAAAGTAAGGCCTGTTCATGCCTTTATGCTGCCCTCCCCCCCCCACACACACACACACACAACTGTGCCCATGTACTGGACAGCTTAGAAATAAGAAAGGTCATCGTTGTGTGTGTCCCCCGTCAATGAGCTGATGTTGCCTCTGCAGAAGTACAGGCAGTGGTTCTTATGCATAGAGGAAGCAGGCGCCCCAAGAACATTGGCACCCCATGGCATTGCCTTTTTTACATCTATCATTGGGCTAGCCATGGATACAGCTTCTAAATATCTTTCTGCTCCTTGTCGATTCTAGTTGTGTGCTCAGATCCAGCAGATCCCAGTCATGGAGGTCCAATGCAGGGCTTACCCAAGGCATTTTGCTGCATGAGGCAGAAGACAAGATGGCACTCTCCCTCCATTCCACATATAGAACCCAACTGGACTGGCAAATCTCAAGCCAACGCTGGCAAGCAGGGGCATTGTAGGCCTGGATCCATGGGGCTAGAGCCCTGAATCTATTTCCCTGGGCTCTGAAACTAATCCTCAGGGTCCTAAGTGTCCATCAGTGCCAATGGAAAGTTGTTTTCTCAGCTTAGTTGCCATGAGGGGGACAATTTTCAAGGGAGACTGCAGCTGGGGAGGGAAGGGTTAACACTCCCCTTCCCACATGCTGTGATGCCCCAATCCCCCTGCATGGCAATTAAGCCATGAAAAATATCTCCATTCTTACCCCCAGATCTTTTAAAGGCCTAGAAATGCCCCTGCTACCAAGGAACAGCATTCTCCACTGCACTTGAGGGCAGGAGGCTAGCTTAGGAGGTGCAGGGCAGACTGTGACACCCCCAGCTCTATTCTCCAAAATCTTGCCCCCAGCATCTGCCAACTGAGGCAACTAACTCACTTTGCCTCATGGGAGGGCAGTCCCTGATTCAATACATGCATGGAGTTCCCCAGTCTGGAATGGCATCTCTATTCATTTCACTGGAGGCAACTTACCCATGCGAACATTCTTGTGGGTGGCTGGATCAGTGCTGCCCATTGAAGTGAATGGGCAGCGCTGCTCATCTCAAAACGCCATCAAATCTGTGTGTGCATCTGAGTACTCATGGATCTTCGGCTCAAGATGTTGTGCCCCAACCCAGATTGCCTCTTCTTCTTATTTATTTATTTATTTATTACATTTGTATACCGCCCCATAGCCGAAGCTCTCTGGGCGGTTTACATAGGATTAAAAACAATTAGAAACAATATACAAAAATTAAAACAGCAAAAACATACAACATACACACAATCTGTACATTTAAAAACCACTTCAACACTTCAAAAAACTACAAAAACAAAACAAAACGAACCCAGGCTCCTCAGATATTGCCAAATGCCTGAAAGAAGAGGAAAGTCTTGACCTGGCACCGAAAAGATAACAATGTTGGCGCCAGGCGGACCTCGTCGGGGAGATCATTCCACAATTGGGGAGCCACCACAGAGAAGGCCCTCTCTCTTGTTGCCGACCTCCGAGCTTCCCTCGGAGGAGGCACTCGGCGGAGGGCCTTAAATGTTGAACGTCGTGTTCGGGTAGGTTCATGTCGGGAAAGGCGTTCCATCAGGTATTGTGGTCCCAAGCCGTGTAAGGCTTTATAGGTTAAAACCAGCACCTTGAACCGGGCTCGGAAACATACAGTCAGCCAATGCAAGCGGGCCAGAGTAGGTCTTATATGTTCGAACCTACTGGTTCCAGTTATCAATCTGGCCGCTGCATTCTGCACAAGCTGCAGCTTCCGAACCACCTTCAAAGGCAGCCCCACGTAGAGTGCATTGCAGTAATCTAATTTGGAGGTTACCAGAGCATGGACAACTGAAGCCAGGTTATCCCTGTCCAGATAGGGACGTAGCTGGGCCACCAACCGAAGTTGGTAGAAGGCACTCCGTGCCACTGAGGCCACCTGCGCCTCAAGTGACAGAGATGGTTCTAGGAGAACCCCCAAGCTACGAACCTGCTCCTTCAAGGGGAGTGCAACCCCATCCAGAACAGGTTGAACACCCTCCATCCGGTCAGCGGAACCACCCACTAACAGCGTCTCAGTCTTGTCTGGATTGAGTTTCAGTTTATTAGCCCTCATCCAGTCCATTGTCTGGCACTGGTTCAGCACATCCACAGCCTCACCTGATGAAGATGAAAAGGAGAAATAGAGCTGCGTGTCATCAGCGTACTGATGACAACGCACTCCAAAACTCCGGATGACTGCACTCAACGGTTTCATGTAGATGTTGAACAGCATGGGGGACATAATCTGGCTGATTATTAGCCCAAACAAACCCCCAAATCTTCTTTTTTTAAAACCAACCCTCAAATATCTGGCTAAAAGCAGATGTACAAATTAGGTACATAATTGCAGAGTAAAGCATTCAAATACATGTTATAATCAGAATTATGCTTTCTGAGTGCTGAATTTGGGCCAAAACTGGAACTACTTTAAAGCTGTGTCTGGCAGCTACATATTTTTAATTTTTACAATAGAGTAGGTGCATGGTGCTCAATCCAGATCTTAAAAGCCTTCCCCATCCCCACTACATTTGTTCCCATCTGGACTAGAGTGACCAGATACAAAAGAGAGTAGGGCTTCTGCAGGTTTAACTGTTGTGATGAAGAGGAAATTTCATCAGGAGTCATATGCCAATAAATGACACCTGCTGAAATTCCCTTTTCTATGCAGGAGTCCTGTCTTCCTTTCCATACAGTCACTGTAAGCTGAAATATGCTGGTGGTGTTCTTGGCCCCATGCCTTTGGCTCTGCCCCTTTCACCTTAAGCCCCATCCACCATGGGACTGTGTCCCCCAACAGCATTCAGGCTGAAAGAGCTTTGACTAAGGCCCTTTCCACACCAGGCAGTATGCCCAGGATGGACCATGGCTGCTCCTGGGGGCAGGCACGGGATCTTTCCTGGTTCCCTGGAACCAGATAAATTCCAATTTTTCTGCAGTCCCAGGAAGTTCCCAGGACCACGGAAGAATGTGGCTGCCTGCCTCGGTACTGCCACGTTTACTCACAAGTAAGCGCGGCAGTACCAATGGCCACGGAGCTGCATGACGTGGCTCCATGGCCATCAGGAGAGGGGGGAAGCAGAATCGCCATCCTCAGAATGGCAGGAGGGAGGAGTCTGATCGCGCGCCGCATTTTTTTAAAAAACTCACTTTTACAGAGGAGCGCTCATGCGTTCTCCGTGGATCTTCCCAAAAAAAATGGCCACCGCAACTTGCGACAGTCCAGGAGAAGCCCAGGCCGTCGCATTCTACACATGGCTTCAGCACGCCGAACCCAGAAGTGACTTCTTCCAGCTTTGCCCGCTCCCAGCCCTCCACACCCCTATGGTGCGGAAAGGGCCTAAGGCAATCCACGGATGTCTGAAAGAGAAGTCAGGGTGTTGATTTACCTTTGGGCAAGTCAAGGCCCAATCCCAACTCCATCATTATTTTTAAACTCCACAAATTAAACAAATCCTATTATTCTTTGAGTTTCCCAACATTTTTCTGTGCTGTGGATATGCCATGAGATCACTGATCCAACAGATGTTCTCATTTTCAGCATAGAGATCGTTCCACCTCCATGCTCTGGTCATCATCTCATCATTGAGATCAAAGGAAAACAATCACCTACCAGAATAGTTTTCACCCAGAATGTGGTGAATTGAATACTACATTATTGTGGGAGTGGGGTGGGGGTAGGGTAATGAAAAGGAAGCGGGATGCCTTCGTAGTGATTTGACAGGGTATTCTACTTTCCACAGACGTTGAGCTTCACGAAGCAGTTTATGGGTGGCTTACTCCCACATGTGTGATTCCAAAGAGCACATGGGATCTCCATAAAAGACCCCCCCTTTGCCCTTACAAGCCATGAATGGGTACAGTTTCCCTTTTCCTGCTGTTTGGCTACTGCCCCACTAATCTATAGACTTCTGTTGATGGCTTATCAAAGCATACCAGAGTTTCTCAGATCATCTTTCTGAAAGCACTCTCTGGACATTTCCTTAATCCTCCTGCATGTTGTAAAGTCATTTACACATTCCTTGTTGATGAGGTTCAGGCTTTTCTATCCCAGCACCACCAATGCCAGAGAAGTCACCTGGAATGTGCTTGTCCCTGGGTACCATTTGTCATTTCAGCTCTTCCCCAGGGAAGCACTTTCTTGGAAAAGAGCTGGATGTCACACCAGCTCCAGTCGGCGGACTCCAGAAGAAGATGAAGAGGCTTGGAGTGATACGTTCCCAACATGGCATCCATCAATGAGGTCTGCTGCTGTCTAGGTATCAACACTGACACTGAATCTCTGTGCTAGTGCCCCAGATTTACTGCCAAAATCTAAGCTGGCTGGCTGGCTGGCTGGGAATCAGGTCTCCAGCCCAGGGCTCCTGAGGTCAGTTCCCATCAGAAATTCTCCTACTTCTTCAAACAACTCCACCCTTTCTCCCTTGCTGCCCCTCATGCCTGGAGCAGAAGTTCCTCCCAGAATGGCTCTGTGATGCCAGCTCTTTTACTTCCCTCGAATCCTTCCTCAAAATCTAACTTATCTATGAAGTCTCCTAGTCCATAAGCTGTACTGCAGCCTTCCCCAAGCTGGTGGTCTCCATATGGGTTGGGCTACAACAACCATCTCCCCAAAATCCATTCTCCTATTTGGCCATGCTGGTTGGGGATGATGGGAGTTGTAGTCTAATACATCAGGAGAGGCACTAGCTTGGTGAAGGCTACGTAATAAAGAATAACTGCAATAATTAGTTGTTATTCTTCAGTATATTCCTGCTGTTGCCTTCTCCTGTGTCAAATTATACATTGTCTTCTTAAACCAGGCAACCGGGTCCCTTCCCCCAATGTTTTGGACTACAATTCCCATCATCACTGTCCATTGGCAATGCTGGTTGTGGCTGCTGGGAGTTGTAGTCCAAAACATATTGAGGGCGTCATGTTGCCTACCCCTGGCTTAGACTCTGTAAAGCACCATGAACATTGATGGACACACATACACATGGTCGGTGCGATCAGGATGCTTCGGGCACAGACCTAAAAGTGCAGCAGGCAGAGGGTCCTATTCAGTTGACCAGGCAAGGGCAAAAGGCCAGGTTCCTTGTAGGCCTGGGTACTCTACAGGCTTCATAATGCCTGCCAATCCCAGGGGCTGATGTTGAACTTCCCCATCCTCTCTTCTCCATCTGAAGAAAGTGCTGAGGACACCTGAGCACAAACAATCCCTGCTGGTTCACTCTGCTACATCTCAGCTCCAGTTCATGAGTGTTCCTGGATTGGTCAACACCTGACCTGGAACAGCAAACTGAATAAAGCATATGAAATATAGCTGAATGCTGGTCAATTGGGGTTGGGTTCAATGCAGACTCCTTTTAAAATTATTACTAAAAAGACAGAGTTCACTGGGCTCAAAGCTGCTACCTATGTATTACGACAAGGACGGAACATAGTTCAGTGGTAGAGCCAGGGTTGGCATCAGGGTTGGTGGGCACCCGCCAAGAGCCCACCCTCCAGCAAAGACCCACTGACAAAAGCCCCTTGGAGTTGCTCTTCCTCTCCACTTCTCACTCTGGACCAGGCAGTGGTCATGATGAGAAGGAGGAGCAGCAGATGCCACGGCCTACATGCTCCCGGGCTATCTACCTCCAAGCAAGCAAGTAGTAGCAGTGATGATGAAGAAGATGAGGAGCAAGAACAGCTGGTGACAATGACAGTGGGAAGGAGAGGGGCATGGAGGGTGTCTTGCCCAAGGGCCCATCAAGACTTGGAGCCACCCATGGGTACAGCATATGCTTTGCATGCAGAAAGTCCCCTTTTCAGTTCCTGACATCTCCACTTAAAGGACTAGTTAACAGGTGATCAGAAAGACTTCTCTGCCAGAGATCCTGGAGAGCCACCACCAGTTAGAGTAGGCCATGCTTGGCAAGATGGACGAAGAGTTGGACCTGGTATAATGCAGTTTCCTGGGTTCCTATATAATACCACTGATTAAAGGCCTAACTAGATGCTTTGGGACATGTTTGGCTGACACAAGCCTCTGAATCCACAAGTGCATCAACTCTTTTAAAAAGATATGCACTGTCATCCTGTTCAAGAAAGGACAGGGAAACACAATGAGGTCATATCCCACTTGTCTTTTAGTAGACATTACTGAGAATTGTCTACTATCTCCCATAATGTTAGACACTCAGAAACATTATTGCATCCAGAAAATAAACCAGGGCAGCCTTCCCCAACTTGGTGCCCTCCAGATCTCTTAGACTACAACTCCCAGCATGCTCCAGCCTGAGAGCGATTCCAACACTCCTCATTTCCCATGTGGCATCTTCCCCAATGTAGTCCAGTCAGGATGCAATGAGTCAGGAACTAACCTGTCCGCACAAACATTCTTCTTATGATATAATTCGAGCAAGGGCTGCTGTGTTATGATTGTTGTCACTTAAGAGTGCAATCCTGTGCCTGTTTAGACAGCACAAAAGTCTTACAACTCCCAGCATGGCTGTCTGGGTCATGCTGGGAACTGTAGGACTTTTCTCTCTCTAAATATGCATAGGATTGTGCCCTAAAGTACTTAAAATCTGCTAGGCACTATGCACAGAAAAAAACAGACAGATGCAAGACAGTTCAGTAGCCAGTCATCTGTCAGGGATGTTGATGTCATCTGTTCAGGGGTGTTGAACGTCTTTCAGCCCGAGGGCCAAATTCAGTTTTGGAGAAGTTCTTGGGAGCATCATCCCAGTTGTGGGTGGGGCCAAAGGTAAAAGGGGTGATTCCCAAAATACAAAAATTAAAGCATATTTCAGCTTCAAGCTCTTGCTGCCAGTAGGGTGACCATTAGGCTGACCATATGAAAAGGAGGACAGGGCTCCTGTAACTTTAACAGTTGTAGAGAAAAGGGAATTTCAGCCAGTGTCATTTGGATGCAATTAGTTCCTGGTGAAATTCCCTCTTCATCACAACAGTTAAAGTTGCAGGGGCCCTGCCTTCTTTTGTATATGGTCACTCTAGTATAGTGCCTGTAACTTTAACTGTTGTGATGAAGAGGGAATTTCACCAGGAACTAATTGCATACAAATGACACTGGCTGAAATTCCCTTTTCTCTACAACTGTTAAAGTTACAGGAGCCCTGTCCTCCTTTTCATATGGTCAGCCTAGTGACCATATGGAAAGGAGGACAGGGCTCCTGTATCTTTAACAGTTGTATAGAAAAGGGAATTTCAGCAATTGCTATTTGTATGCATGCAGCACCTGGTGAAATTCCCTCTTCATCACAACAGTTAAAGCTACAGGAGCCTTGCCTTCTTTTGTATGTGGTCACTCTAGAAAAAATGAAAAAATCAAAGCATAGAAATGGAAAGTAAGAAATCAAGATTGATTAAATAACCCACCTTTCCATTAAAATTCATGCTCAAGGTAGCTAACCATCATAAGAAAACAGATATGTTACATAATTTAAAAAATTATCTGTATTGTTAGGTAACTTGAGCACGATTTTTAGTGGAAAGATGGGTTATTAAATAAATAAATAAATAAATAAATAAATAAATAAATGCAGGGTAAGATGAGTTTTTAGAAGTTTCCTGAAAGAAGAAAGAGTAGCCACTAGATGAATATCAGATGGAGGAGAATGTTCCACATAAGAAGTGATGAACAAGGGTGAATGCATAAGGGAGCACACAAAATGTTGAACTGATTTTAAGGTAAAGATGTGAAACAATACAAACCTAAATCATGGGATTATACTGAATGAAGACACTTGTATCAGTGAGGTATGTGGAGAAACAAAAGGAACGTTTTTGGAGGCGATAGCGCACACACACACACACACACACACACACCTTAAAGATTGTCTTTCCATATTTATTGAAACTAGGGATGGATAAAAAAAAATGGTTCATTTTTTTAATGAGAACTATTCAAAATCCACAAATTGCTGCATAAATGGGACAGAAAGGATGTGAGATTTTAAAAAATTGAAAGCAAACAGTTGAGAAGGCGAAAGAAAAGTTGAGAAAAAGAAAGAAAAACAGATTTGTCCATTCAGGCAGAGAGTTTGGAGTACTTAGCTCTTAAAAATCTGTGTTTTCATCCCCGTGTATTCAACTGGACCTGGACTGTACAGCCCTTGCAACAGAGGGTGCTTTCAAATGGAGGACTGCATTCTGTAAAGTAGGTCACCTTGCCACCCTGCCTGTACCATCAACTGGATTTGGTATTAATTCTCTTGCTGCTTAAGCTTTAAAGTTTGCTGCCAAAGATTCCAGACGGAGGAGAGTGATTTCTCTCAGCAGAAAAGTCTAATCTGTTCAGGTCCATGTTTTCTCCTCCCTTTTGCTAGAGCCAATTGAGCAGCGGGCTCCTCCTAAGAGCAAATGAACTTTTTCTGACATTTTGGAAGAGACGAGGACAGCTACCTTTATGCTTTGCCTAAGATGGAGAAGGGGAACGCATCGGAAAGGGGCCAGGTGACCTTTCCAAACAGCTCTGCTGAGGATCAGCACAATATAAAAACCACAGCAGGCCTAAGAGAGGAAGGAAGGCGAGAACCGCTCTCCTTTTTGGCAAGTAAACTTCATCACTACGCAGTCTCGACTGCAGAGGTTAACAGAGGATGGAAGGAATACAAATGTCGATTCATTCTGCCTCGCCTGGTTCTGGAACCAAGCCCACTGGAAAGAGCAAGCAGTGCCTTCTGATGAAGAAAACAGTCTCCCTGGCGAGTGCAGTTTTCCCCAGAAGTGTCTAAACGCTGGATCAAGAAGCTAAGGTAACGAGAGATGCCGCTCCTGGACAAGGATCTTAGCTTATTGCAAATCGAAGCTCCAAAGTCCCTTACCATGAAAACCTTTTTTTTTTCCAAATTCATACGATGAGCAGAAATTATTTCAGACAATTGCACAAATGGGGCTAGTGTTGGCTTAAGGCAGGCCTGAGGAGGCCTTGTCTGTTCTCTTGCTTTTACTGTGTGGCATCAAGGGCCACAGGTTAGTTTAAATAAATACCTGAGTGAGGAATTAAAAGAGTTCAGACAAATACTTGGTAAATTAACAACATTTCAAGTAAGTAACTGTAATTTCAAGTAAGTAACTGTAAATGATAGTACATATCCCTTTCCTCACACATTTTAGGATGCCTCTACAAGAGCAATTTAAATCTCTTTCAACACGCATTAAAAATTTGACCTCTACAAGAGCGGAGCGCAAATCGGGGGTCGAGGCACTTTTTCTATGTGATTATGCACATTATCAAATGCGTGTTAAATAGCAAGTTTTAATTTACGGCGGCCGTTAAAGCATCTTATGACCATGTAAACAAGCGATTCTCCACATTAAACACCTCTAAAGCACGTTTCATACAACCGGTAAGGCAACCTGTTATGCGTTTAACTGCCTCCCATGTAGAGGGGACCTTACTGTGGAATGCCCTTTTTCGTCCTTCCTTGCCATTATTCAAGTCCCATTGTTGTGTGCGCACACAGGGTCTTTGCTCTCTCCACTCCAATAGTTTGCTGTCAGAAGTCTTTAATGTAGCTGGCCTCCTGCTCACAGCCATTCTGTCCCCTGATGATCAGGTTGGCTCCTTGCCATGGCTTCCTCCCCACATGCTCATTAAAAACCTCCTTTCCCCAAAGCCACCTTCTTCCTTCCCTTCCTCTTCTCCCTCCAATCCCCTCCCTAGCTGCCTTTTTAACTACCCGCCTCCCTGCCTTCCCTTTCCTGTAGGAACCGTTGCCATGACTAGGGATGGATTTTGTTTAATCTGTTCTGCCTGTATTTCAAGGATTGTCCAGCATCTTTCTTGTCATCATCCGTTCACTGGCGGAATTGGGTTTGTTTTTAATCAGAGTTTCATTCTACTTGCGCTAATTCGCATGACCACTAATGCGCATTAGTACATGTCCACATAAGCACTAAAGCGCCCTCCACACTTGTGCAATTATGCCAATGTGCTGCATTAGTTAATGCAAATTAGTGCTAAAGCGCATCAGCGCTGATGCGGATTAGTGCAAATCGCCCCCAAAAGTGAAAAACTGCTTTGCAAGTTCACAGAATCAGTGCAACTCAGAAAAAGATGATCCTCTGCAGAATCTGCTGGTTGGATTCATAGAAATCTGAACTCATGAATTTGTTGTGGATTTTCCCATTGATTGAGTAGCCCTAAGAAATCCTGGCCAGTTCCAGGGTGGCCAATTCTGCACCACTTACACACACACACCAGAAAAGAGGGCATCTCTTTGCATAAAGTCAGCATATGCTAGTGAATATGTAAACAAACAACAAACAACAATCTTATTAATGCATATTTTGAAATAACAACTATAATTTAAATAGAAATGTAATTCAACTCACCCTAGTAGGTAAGACTGTGACCAGGTGAGCTGTGTGCCTGCTCAGGCTGCTGTCCTTGTGTTCATTGTGGATGGGCAACTTCAAGGCCCCTCTCTGCTCTCCCTTCTTAGGGCTCTTTCTCTTTAAAATAGACTTGGACTGGACAGCCCTTCAAATATGGGACACCTTCAAACCGAGGGCTTCAAACATGGCCCTTTAAATAGAGAACTGTTCTCTGTAAAGTAGGACACATGGCCACCCTAGCCAGTTCCCCTGCTTTGCAATTCCCTTGTCTTTGCCTGCTTTGGTAAACTTCCCACTGCTGTTCCTTACTAGGATTTGTAATTACATTTCCCACTCTTCCTTCAAGCAGCTCAGGATGGCATGCGATGTTGTTCTCTGCTTCCCCATTTGTAGGCTGACCAGATAAAATCCAGGTCAGGGCTCCTGTAACTTTAACAGATGTAGAGAAAAGGGAATTTCAGCCAGTGCCATTTGTATGCAATTAGTCCCTGGTGAAATTCCCTCTTCTTCACAACAGTTAAAGGTGCATGCACTATACTAGAGTGACCATATACAAAAGAAGGCAGGGCCCCTGCAACTTTAACTGTTGTGATGAAGAGGGAATATCACCAGGAAGTAATTGCATACAAATGACACTGGCTGAAAATCCCTTTTCTCTACAACTATTAAAGTTACATGAGCCCTGACCTGGATTTTATCTGGTCACCCTACCATTTGTCTGGCGATTTCAATCCAATAGCCAGGTACTTTGGGGAGTCTTACAGGCAGGATATGGAGGCCATTTCCATCCCCTGTCACTTGTTCCAAGCTTCTGGTGTTCAGAGGTATATTGTCTCTGGATGTGGAGGTTCCACTATTCTACTGTGACAGACCTATCCTCTATTGATGTGTCTAATCTTTTTTAAATTACGTCTAAGCCCGTTGTTTGTCTAACCTACTGGCAATCAACTTCACTAAGAGCTATAAAAGAGTGGGGAGGTGGGGGAACCTCTCTCTCTCTCTCTCTCTCTCTCTCTCTCTCTCTCTCCATTCTTTCATACTTTCAACTTGATTGGAGGGAGAATATTAGAAAGTACTAAATATAAACTGCCCTCTTTTATAGAAAGTTCAGTGTTTTCTTTGTGTAGGTTCGATAGAAGAAACAGAAGGGCCAAGGCTGCTTCAAGCTTAAAATGAAATATTCTGGTTCAGATAAGTGCTGGTGCAATCATATTGAGCCAGCTATATGATCATAGTTTTAAAAAATATAACAAATATCCTGGTGGAAATTTAACGAAAAATGCCTAACTCTCCCCTCTAATTACTATCCAATATTTTCCTTAGATATACTCAGTAAGACAGAAAAGGTGGTGTAGAGATTAAAGTGTGGATTGGATCCAGACTTAGATGTACTTGGAATAGATTCATTGAAATCACTACTAATTTTAGTCCTATTGTTTTCAATGGGTCCACATTTAGTCTAGCTGCCTGCAACCCTACAAACCTCTATAATGTCTTGCTCCTACAGTTGTCTCTCTGAGTATTCTCTCCATCACTTCCAGTTTTCTGCTGAAGTGCCAAGCCACAAAGCACAGGAGGGTCCCATGTGGACATGCTATCAGGAGTAGGAGCCCAACGAAAGGATGGGGAATGGGACTGCTCCCTCCCTTGCCTATTTGATATGTGGTTATGTGCATGTACATTCTATGGAATCCTATGGTGATTATGCTTGTATCTCTGGATATGTGAGGGTATAGGCACTGGATTAGGCTGACCTACTTTACAGAGGCCAGTGCTCTGTTTGAAGGGATGTCAGTCCTCTATTCAAAGGCATCCTCCATTTGAACAGCTGTCTAAGTCTGGTTTAAAGGTAAAGAACCAAGAGAATGGAGAGCGGGGAGGGCCTTGAAATTGTCCATCCACCATTAGCACCTGGACAGCACATTGAACAGTCCCAGTGGTTTGCTGGTCACATTATGGAACAATGTATTGGATTCCTGTTTAAAGTATAGCAATTGTTTCTAAATGCACATCAATATATAAATCATTTTATGCAAATTGATGCTTCCTTTCATCCTCCTTTTTTAACGATGTACAAGTGGCCACCCTAACTGGATTGTGGCCTATAAATCAACAAGAGTTCACCGTGAGTTTCTCACAGCATCAAATAACATCACCCGTGTCGAGTGACCGTCCCAAGGCACTTGCATGGAGCTTTCCGTTACAGAAACACACCTGTAGAGCTGGATAAACATTTTGGAGTATTTGTACAGCTGTGGTGGAGCATAATAATCATAATTCAAGCCAAAGACCCACAGCTTGGATTATGTTTAAGGTATGGTTTTGGAACTTAAGTTGAAGAGCAGACTGCAATGGCTCCACTGCCTCATTGGCACACAAGAGATGGTCATTTGAGGCTGGGTTCTTCCCTTCCCCCTCAAAGAAAGCTTCAGATCATGCGGGATCAAATATAACTTTTAGCCAACATCCATGACAAGTCGGTAGCCCTGCAAGGATCATTAGGACCTTTGCCGTTGTTACGGAGATGCAGCCATGAGGCGGTGGTTAAGGTCTGAATTTCCCATTTGACACGGAAAATAAATATAACTGAAATGGCCTGAAAACTTTCTTAGCAATATGAAACTTGGATAATACTCACCAACGTTCATGGCAAAAGCTTGAACTCTGGAAAAACAAAGAACTCTTACTATACCCAGTCTTTTTTTCTGGGTAATATAAGCTGGCATCCATCAGGTTCCCAAGTAGTCTCCCCTCCAAGCCCTGACCAGGCCCAGTCTGACTTAGCTTAGAATCACTTTGTCATGGGCATTCAGACCATGAGTGGCTAAACTTAGTATCAGTCTAGTTTTGTTTCCCATTCTGTACACATTCACAGACATTTCTTTTGTCCCTCCATCACCGCTGGTCAAACAGGTTGGGGCGATTTTTCAAAACACTGAAAAATTCTGCAAACAGCAGGATGAATATACTCACTATCCGCAAATAATAAAACTATCATCTGCCTCCAATATCAAAAACTCACTATGGGCAATACTATCATCTGCCTCCAACATAAAAAACCACCCCTCTACTATATTTCAACCTCATTCATTTCCATTAATTTCATGCCCCTGAAACAACAAGGGAAAACATTCACACAAGAAGTTTCACTTTGAGAGCTGTTAGTATTTCTCAAACCTTTTGAACTCCCCCTTCTTTAATCTGCCCCTATTTCCTGGCTGCATCTGGAAGAGAGGTGACAGTGAGCCCCCCCCCCCCGTCAGCTCAGCTGGATCCAATTGTTGATTGGCTCCTCCCCTCCCAGAATCATCTTCATCAGCAGCCATTCAACTGGAGGAAGAGGTGAGCAGCGTGGTACACTTCCCTGGCCCAACTGGGACCAGCTGCCAGTTGGCTCCTCCCATCCAAGTCTTGTCTCTTGCAACAGCCATAGTACATGAATTTATTTATTTTCCTTTAGTCTCCCTATCCCTTTTCCCTTTTGTATCACATCCCTTAGATCAGGGATGGGCAGCTTGTCTGGATAGTTTGGCCGACAACTCCCATCATCCCTCACCACTCCCTGGCTAGAGTTCATGGGAGTTTTACGCCAAAACATCTGGAGGACGGCCACACGTTGCCCATCCCTGCCTTAGATCATAAGCCATTATTTTAAAATGTAGACTGCTTTGTGTCTTTTGGCAGACAGGCAATATATAAATCTCATAAATTAATGATAGATCAATAAATTAATAAAACAACGGCAACCACATGTTTCACAGGTGAGCATGCCCAGGCACGTGCATGCAGTTTTCCACAGCATGCAAGGATGTGTGGGTTGAAGTACTAATCTCAACATTGGCTTTAGAAGAGGAACAGAACAGAAACTTCCTGACCTACTACTACTACTAAAACCATGAACGCTGACAATTCATAAGAAGAAAGCATCAGCCCTTTCTGATCTCTTGTCTTTCCAAATGGTTTGGAACAATGGGACAACAAGCATATGGACATCCCACAAATCCAGTGTGGATCCTCTGCAAGGGAGAATTCATTTATTCATCCATGCGGATAAGGGAGAGAAAATGTCTGGAGCTGCTGGGGTTAAATCCAGGAACACCTGCAAGGGATGGGTGGTCCATCTAGTCTTCTTTATGGTCTCTGTGCATCACACATATGGGGCTCTGCACCTACATGGAGCCTCAATTCAGAAACCTTCTATAGCTGAGGAATTTCAGCGGGAACCCTTCCATTGAGCAAGCCTCATTGGGAACACTGGTTGACAATGACTGCATTCTTTTTGAACAAATTGCTGAGGTTTTATTCCTTATTTTTTCTTCTTCTGCTATCATATTCTTTCTTTTTTTCTTTCTTGTTTTCCTTTTGGTTTGTCAGTTTTGCTTGTGTCCATTCCTAAATCCATTCTCTCCCATTTATACACAAAAATCATATTTACATAGAGCCAATGGGGTGTAGTGGCTAGAGTGCTGGACCAGGAGTTGGGAGATCCGGGTTCCAGTCCCGACTCAGCCATGAAAGCTCATAGGGTGACTTTGGTCCACTGCTTTGAGTTCCTTTGAAGGGTGGGGGAAGCGGGATATAAACGTAATTCAATAAATGAATAAGAAATAAAATATTTTTGAATACACTTTCCACAAAATACACATTGATAAACATATTATATCTCAAAGCATGCGTGTTTAAAAGTATTGTTTATTTCATTATTTATTTCATTTGTATGCGTTTTGCTATTTTATTTTATTTTTTAAGCCAAGCATTGAGAAGGGAGATCTGCTGGCCTGGCCTGTTCCAGAAGTGAGCATTTCTGTTTGTTTCCAGGGTTGCTTTAGGATATGCTGGCTTCTGTTTATTTCCAGGATTGCTTTAGACGTGCTGGCTTCCTGTTACGTACCCCCACCCCCGAAGCTTGCAACTTGCAACTTGCAACTTGCAGCTTGCAGCTCATCTCAGAGGGAACACCGAAGTCTGAGCTGGTATGGCAGATGACATCAAGGTCCCTGCTAATAAGAAAAGTTCCAGAACTGCCTCCCTGCAACTCCGGGCTCCACCATGGACTCCCCATGCTCAAAGTAGGAGAAAAGGGGACATGGATGGTTTCATTCATTGCAAATTAGGCCAGACTCAATTACGTTCCTTGAAATGAAGCAGGGTGGTTTTAGGCGTGCCTGAAAAGTCACAGGGTGACACCTCACCCTACGCCCACCCCACCTTGAGCATTAGTTACAGGCGAAATTAATGTGCACTTAGAACCAAATGGGCGAGAACAGCTGCATGAACCCGCACTGTATATATCTTTTCTGTTCACGGAAAAGTGGAAGGAAAGATCACCGCCTTAACTCACACCAAATGTAGATTCTGTGTGTCTCTGTGTGTGAATCAATGTATATTTATTCTTATTTTATGCCTTTGGAGAAATATAGGACCTGACCTCTCCATGCACCCTTAGCTGCAAATCTTCTGTTATGACGGCAACCAGTGTTCCCTTGGTACTGGAGACGCAAGATTACAGTCCATAAGTAGCCACCAATTCGTTATATTGTTTGGCATTCTTTATTTGCAAAGCTCTGTATGGAGAATAACAAATTAGCCATTCTAACGTGTCTGTGAGGTGCCTTCAGGCTCCTTGGTACAGATGGGGGGGGGGGGGGGAATCAAGGCCAAAATAGCCAGGGGCTGGATCCTACAAGAAAGAGCAAGCTGCCAAATTAAAGAAGCCGGCCATCTTCAACTACTGATACAATTAGCCACCCTTTCTCCAACCTCTGGCTGAGGACAATGGGGTTTGTAGTCCAACAAATCCAGAGGGTGCCAGGTTGGAAAGTCTGCATTTAGCTATGAATATAAGGCCAGCCTTGCTGAATCAGAGTCAGATCAAGGTCCAGTCTGGCATCTTGTCACCCAAGTGTGGCTGACAGATGGCTCTGGATGTTCACTAAGAAAGCAAAACCTAGTTCAGGTGTGGAAGGAAACCATAGCTCAAGGTACTGTGAAATGCATCTGCTCAAGACTTGGGCCTGCACACTTCCTCCTTCCCCTCCTATTTCATGTCTGTGAGGAGGATATTGAAAGCACTACGGTGACCATATGGAAAGGAGGACAGGGCTCCTGTATCTTTAACAGTTGTACAGAAAAGGGAATTTTAGCAGGTGTCATTTGTATGCATGCAGCACCTGGCGAAATCTCCTCGTCATCATGACAGTTAAAGCTGCAGGAGCCCTGCCCTCTTGACCAGCTACAAACGAGAGCAGAGCTCCTGCAACTTTAACAAACCTGGCTTCCGGCAACCAATTAGATGTTGCCTTGACCCCAGGTCACACAGTAGAAGGGTGTGGTGACCTCACTTTGAAGAAAAAAGTTGGGGTAAGTTCCTGACTTTTTTACCACGCAGCTTCCATGACAAACCCCGCGGTGGCGAAGAATCAGCGGTTGCGTTGTATAACTGACCCAGCGCCACTGCGCAGCTGGGCTTAGAAGACATATAGACATCTCCTGGGTCTTAACTACCCATTCAAGATTAAGCCACACCAAAATATTTTGCATCACTGTAATATATTATTGAGAAAATTCCTTGATCCCGAGCTACTGTGAGGACTGCCGCTAAACCCAGAGGGAACGGAGAATTCTGAGGAGAGTGGCAGATGACCTCAGCATCCCTGCTAATAAAATAAAAAACATGGGTGCTGTGTGTCCCTGTGCACTGCTGGACAGAAGGAAGAGGATTCTCTTACACTTCCATAAAGCTTAATTCCAGTTCTAGTGACTGTGACAGTTGGGAACAGGGATGAAGAGGATGAGCTGAAGGCCATGCAGAGATGAATTTTATAGGGAATTTGAAGGAAAAGAGAGGGGGTGTTACATGCATGTCTGGGGAGTTCCAGGCAAAGGGAGAAGGGATAGAGCTCTTTAAAGTAGCAGGGGTGCGTCAGACAATTGGTCCCTCCCAAAGAGTGAAGGTAAAGCTTAATTTAAGCCAGGGGTGGAGGAACCTGCGTCCATCTAGATGTTGGTGGTCTCCAACCCCCATGAGCCACAGCCAGCACAGACAATGGTCAACGATGATGTCAACTGTAATCCAACAATCCCTGAAGGGCCATAAATCCCTCTGCCCCAATTTAGGCCAAAGACACCTGCCCGCCGTAGAGAAGTTTATAGTGCCGCTTCCCACATCAGGCCACAAACCAGGCATGACTGTAAAACTAGTGCACGCATCTCAACGTTTTGATGGTTCGACAAGAAGGATTAGCAGGACTCACTTCCTTGTGTCTTAACCACAGGAATTTGCATTCCGTAACAGCAGAGCCTTCCTCCGCCAAGAAAAACGACGGACGTTGGTTTGTTTTGCGTGCAAGCCGGAGTGCCATGTTCACTTACAAACGGCTTTGCATTAAAAGTCAACCTTATTTAGTCTCTGGGAAATTAATGATTGCCGAATCCAAAAGGTCTCCCATATTTGAGCAGTCATTTGGCGTCTTGACAAGGCTGCGCAGAAAAAGAGCTAGTCAAATATGACAATTGGCTTGAAATATGTAGGCATCTAGCCCTCCATAATATATGGACTGCATTCCCTGTAAAAATTATTTATTAGGAACTTTTAGTTACTGAGTGGCATCGTGATTTAGTGCACTCTGTACAATTGCTGCATTTGCCTCTGGGACCCTGGGGTTCTAATGCAACTTGCGAGGCTGAACTTAAGTGATGCTAAAAAGTTACCGAGGCTGTCTAAGCTCACTTGAGGATGAACCATAAAACTGTCATAACCAGCTTAAATCAAGGACCCCTCATGCACTGGGATTCCGTAGGACATCTTCCTACCACGTGCTTCAGAAGATGAACCACACAAAGGAGAGAGAGAGAAGAGAGGAAATCACAGTGAAGGGGGGGGGGTCATTCAACTTATATGACCATGTCAGAGCCAGGTTAAAAGTGTCTTTACTAAGGGCAGCTGTCTCTGGACTGGTTGGGGAGCCACATTCAAGGTTCATGATGCGAGTATCGGCTGAAACCCAAGAAATCCACTTATGAAGACAGGAGATGGAAAAAGAGCAGAGTTGCCAACCAACCGGGAGACGGGGGGACGGGGGGAGCCTGCCAAACTGGCTCTATCCTCCCCCACTGCTTTTTCTTGGCAAATTGCCAGATTATTATTATTTTCACATAAAAGCCAGAAATTTGGGGCCGAAAGCCAGGCTTATTTATTTATTTATTTATTTAAAAAACACCTAGCAGCAAAAATTTTACAAACTGAAAGCCTTGAAAATTGCAAAACATTGAGATCAGCCCCAGTGAGACTTTTTATGTTCTTAGCCTTGAGGGTACAGTGTTTGTGGGTGGGGTCCTTTCATAGCCAGCCAACCCGGGCATCCTAGTGATGTCACCATCATTTGTAATTACCTAGTGGTAATATCAAACTTGCGACACTCATGAGGCTTGTCGTTACAAATCAAGCACCATTTGACCCTTAAAATATTCTCCAACTTGGATCATAATCTCCCTCCCTCCCTCCCTCCATTGCGCCTTGAATGTGGCAATGTCAGTGTCCAGATTACTGGGGACCCTGGGATATGTCATTTTCCTAGGGCACCCAACTCTTTACTATGGCTATTAGACATCCTGGAAACTACTGGTAAAATCCAACTTAAGTCCTACTTAGAGCAGACCCATTGACAGGAATGGAATTTAAATAATTCCTGGCTAACTGAAGTCTCTCTCATTTCAATGGGTCTACTTTCAGTAAGACTTACGTTGGCTCTTACCCTACATGTCCCAGGGCTACTTGTGACTAGGATGCTCTGATGAGCCAAGGAGGCAGGGTAACTGAATACCAGAAGCTAAATGAGGAGATGGTGGCCCCATGGCAGGGGAAGCTGTGCAGATTGCTTTCACCCCAGTCTCATTCGGCTCTAATTAGAACCCAAGAAAAGACATATGAACCATTTCTGCTAGCACCAGCCACAGAAATTATTTTGATGTCCTTTCTGCCCCTCAGGCCTACCTGGACCCACTGTAGTTGACAAGGTTCTACCCTGTAACACAGGGGATCCTCAACCTTATCAGTTCAGTGGGCACATTTGAAATTTTGAGGGGTTGTCATGCATGCACTCACAAAACGGCTGCCACACGGGATTGACCATTCACAAAATGGCTGCCATGGGGTGGGGTGGCCAGTCACAATACACCCATTTTCTGGAAGGAACATGTACAAGACGGAGGTGGAGGTTGAGCTCCAAAACACAAACATGCTCTGTGGAACCCACAGTTTTCTGCACAAACTGATGGGGCTCAGGAACAAGTAACTTGTCCAAGAACAGTGCCTGGACCTTAGAGGCATTCTTGAAAATAAAGATGGTTCTGGAAACTGGTGTTTCACAGTGCAGCATGTCAGCCTCCCCACTAAAAATCAATTGGTTTTTTAAAAAAAAAAACGTTTACAAATAAAATAGAAAGGCAGAGAGCCTAGTGGGTAGTGAGGTGCCTGGAAGGCACCACCTTGAAGAGCCCAGTTCTTATCTTCTTCAGGCTCCTTTCTGAGTCCTCCTACCTGTCCCCCAGAGAACTTGAAATGGAATTTGTCAACCCTGCAGAGGAGGTGCTTATAGCAAGAGGGATCGATCAGCAGCAGCCGAAGGGCAGTGGGACTCCCAAGGAAGCAAAGCCAGGTGTGGCATGAGCAGATTGCAGACAGCAGGGATCCCAGAAGCAAGCAGGCACAGTAATGGTCAAACCGCACATTACATTGCACATGTTAGTTTGCCCTCACATGCCGGTTTTTTGGTGTGTTTTCCCCCTTTTAAAATAGCAGCTACAAGAGGGCCCAATCAGGCTCACAGTGTATAGGGATTAACAAACCCCCTGTATTGTGGTCCCAGTGAATATCTCTCTCACACACATACCCCATGCACCAAAGCTGCTATTTTACACCAGGATGTGTGTGTTGCCTCTGGTGCAATTGGCAGCTTTCGTCCTGGGGCAAATAACAGCTTTGGGGGGTGGGGGTAATTGTCATTGGGACTGCAGTGCAGGAGGAAAAGGGTTACACCCCTCTTCCCATAGCCCTGTGGTTCCCAATTCTGATCCAACCCTCATCAGCTAATATTTTAAAATGGGGGGAGACCCCATACATACAAACGCAAACTACATATTTAATGTGATGTGTAGCATGGCTAGGGTGGCCATTGTGCATCACAAAAAAGAGAACAGTAATTTGAATAACATTTGCATATGCTATTTATATGTATAGATGCAAATTTAGATTATTATTATTATTATTATTATTATTATTATTATTATTATTTAAATAGGAATACAGTACATCTTACCATAGTGTGGAAGGCTGTGACCAGGAGACCTGTGTGCCCTGCTCAGCCTGCTGTACTGATGGGAAATTTCCAGGCTCAGCTTTTCCTTTTGGTGGTTCTTTATCTTTATGCTGGATCAGCACAGAACAGCCCTTTAGACAGAGGACGCCTTCAAAATAGAGAGCAGTCCTCTGGCAGCCCTTCAAATAGAGGAATGTCCTCTGTAAAAGAGGACACCTGACCCCCCCCCCAAGATGCTTGGCTCTAGATGTCCCCCCTCTCCCAAATGACACCATGATGGGTCTCAGTGATGTGGGCTGGATGCCACATTCATGCCGTTAAAGGTAGGATTATATGCCTGTTCGTTGTTGTCGAAGGAGAAGGGAGAGCAGCAGCAGTAGTAGTGGTTGAATCTAGATGTAGTCATACATAGAGCAGACCCATTGAAATCCACAGGACTTTTTGGTCATGACTAACTTAAGTCCCAGTGATTTCAATGGGTGTCCTCTAAGTATGACTAAGCCAGGGTCCAACATTTGGTTGAGTTTTGACGTTTGACTTACAGCAACTGCAGCACTCACTTATTCTGAGTTGGAGAGCCCATAGGCCTTGCCTGCTATAATAGCCTTCCTTAACCCAGCACCAACTATATTGGATTACAATGCCCATCTTCCCCAGTCTGCAGGCCCCTTGGCTGGGGGGGTTGATGGGAGTTGTAGCCCAAGATCTCTTTTGGGATGGGCGAATTGGAAAAGGCTGTAAAATAGAAATGGTTATATCTTAAGAAGGTATGGCTGCCTCTACAAAAGGCATTTAAAGCTCTTTCAAGGCGCATTAAAAAATTTACCTCTACAAGAACGGAGTGCAAATCAGGCGCAGAGGCGCGTTTTCTCTCCGATTATGCGCATTATCGAATGCGCGTTAAATAGCAAGTTTTATTTTGCTCTGGCCATTAAAGCGCATTTTGACTATGTGAACAAGCGATTCTCCGCATGTCAACAGTTTAAATCGCGTTTCGGTTGTCCAGTAATGCGCTTCGCCGCCTCTCGTACAGAGGTATTAGGAAGAAATGCACTTCTGCGAATATGCGCATAATCGCCTAACCAGGCGTAAAGGCGAATTCTTGTAGATGAGGCCCAAATCAGACATGTCTGATATAGTATTACAACCACTGCCTCTTTTCTGGTATATCCTAAGAAGGACCACATCGCTACAGCAGTACCAGTGGAGGCTGGTGGCTCCGATTTCAGTGGGGCTGTAAATCCATTCTGGGTTTCAGTCAGAACTCTTAAGGAGCTGTCCAAGTTACTGAAACATAGGTTCAGAACCTTGAATATCACCTTTAGAGTGGTGGCTGGTTCTGACTAAAACCCAGAATGGATTCACAGCCCCACTGAAATCGGAGCCACCAGCCTCCACTGGTCATTCCTGCTCCGAGGAGCCAAACAATTAGCCCCAACGCTTCGAGTTAATTCCTTCCTTCCTGCAGCAGGCAAGGGTTTTAAAGAGCCAGGACTATGTGAATGCATGCAATATGGTATGAACGCTCGCTTGATCCATTTATATACTCAGATCATTTGCACTGCAGGCGCTGACCTCTCCAAGAACCCCTCTTAGTGCTCTCATCACCAGCTTCTCATGCAGCTCTAGCAAACAGCCCCCCTGAGTCTACCTCGCACTAGCTGCTACTGTCCCCAACACAGCAGGCACGGACTCTCGACGGCCGCTCCCCTTGGACTCCCCTTAATCGAACCCCATTTCCTCATATCAAAGATAAGAAAATTTAAAGTCACCGAGAGGGAGGCCGTAGATCTTATGGAGGTTGCCATACCTGATGTATTTCTTCCCTTAAACGCGGCAATGATGTTGTGTCACTAATGTTTTACGCCTTTCTCTCCCCCAAACCCCATTCTGCAGAGCCTGTAGCTAGAAGAGATACGCGGCCATGGCCAGGATGCCATTTCAAGCTATGTTTAATGACTGAGTTACGGTAAGGATGCTGATTCATTAATGGCCAAGCTAATTAAGTATCATAAATTTATTAAGGATATTCTTTTCTTTGAGCCTCATTACATAAAACCCGGGAATTGGTTGCCAGTAAGTGGGAGGGGGGGGGGTTGTATGTGAGTGTGTGTGTGTGCGTGCATATGGAAAGAGCTAAGGACATAAGAGCCATGCTGGATGCCAGGGCCAGTATCAAGGAGGAAGTCTTGCCCAAGGGCCCTCAAAAGCTTGGAGCTGCCACTGCCGGATGTGACGAAAGGCTTATCTAATAATAGGAAACTAGGAAGCTGCTTTACACTGAGTCAGACCATTGGTCCATCTAGCCCAGTATTGTTGACACTGACTGGCAGCAGCTCCCCAGGGTTTCAGGCAGAATTCTTTCCTTGCCCTACCCGGAGATGCCTGGGATTGAACCTGGGACCTTCTGCATGCAAAGCAGGTGCTCTATCACACTGAGCCACAGTCCAGCCTCCTGTTCCTCCATTGGCCAACCAGCTGCCTATGGGAAGCCCACAAGCCAGACATAAGCGCAATAGCAGCCTCCTGCTTATACTCCTAGCAATTGGTATACCAGCAAGACCAGGGCTAAATATGCACTACGGCTTAATAGTGGTATTGAAGCGCACTGATAACTGTTGGGGCACAATACACATTCCATATACCATTTGTATGGTGTTATTTCTGCCACATTATCCAAAATACTGCAACAGTTGGTGTTGTGTATCCTACAAGGTATAAATGTGCAAGAGGGATATAGTGTTACCATGATGGGATTATAATGATTTGACACATGGTGTAGATCTGGCCCAGGGCTCTATATTTGTGATCCACCAAGCCAAAAGCTGCTCATCAACCCACCTGAAGCCCAACAACCCTCACAGTTTTGCCACCCACCCTCAGCCGCTTTGTAGGATGATCCAGAGAACCCAAAGAGAACAGCTGTTTTGCCACATGTTCTACTACCAGCAAACATCTGTGCCAGAGAGAGCCCACCCTGGGGCAGGTCACGCACTTACATGGGTTCATGCCACCAGTTTATCAAGTCACTCCAGGCACACTGTGGGGAAGAAATCACCCAACTGATGCCTTAGTGCAAGGGTAGGCAGCCTGGGCTTTGGCCTACAACTCCTATAATTCCTAACAACTGGCCATGCTGGTTAGGGGCTTATGGGAGCAGTAGGCTAACATATCTGGAGCACATCTGGTTGCTTAACCCTGCTTTTGGAAAACCCTGCCCACAGTTAATCAACACAAAGGTTGGAATACACCATGCACAATATTATGCCATGGTGCTAATAGTGCTCTGCCTTCTGGCTTACTGAAGATCATTGGTGAAAACTGAAGTGCAGCCCCAAGCCCTTCCCTGCCAAGTACCTGTGCCTTCTTAAAGAGGCCCTTCTCATTCTGCAAGAAACTGAACCTGTTACTCTGACACCTCCGGACTTCATTCATAGAGCAGAGGATCTTGCTGGTAAATGCTCTCCTTATCTCACAACGGCTTTATCAATCTTCATTCTCAACAGGCTGACTGGCCAGCAGGCCTGCTATATTTTCACTTCCCTGTTCATCCATGGGAGAGTATATTTGTTACTTAGCTGGCATGCACAGCCTTTGAGGCATGGAATAATCTGTCTGCCTGTGCTTCCCACTGTGTCTGTGCGCCCATTCCCTTCACTGCTTTGTCCCATTTGATTTCATCTAATGCGGGCTGGATTTATCCCATAAGGTACTTAACTGGAACATAGCCTTCTGCTACTGCTGCAGTCTCACTCGAGCTAGAACCGCACACACTAACTAAAAGTTATGCCTCCTTGCCAGGCCAAGCTGTAAGTCACAAATGGATAGTCATCTCAGGGCTGTTTCACATCTCTGCTGTGTATGAAGCAGCATCAACAGGTGAACACCAGGTATGTGAAGGGGATATGCCTGCCTCTGAGAATATGGGGACATGTGTTGTGAGCGACTGCAAAACTGGTAGTGACCGGTGGTGCAGCTGGATAATTTTATACTCCGAACATAATAGTATTTGTTTATTTATTTATTTAATACATTTATATCCCACCCTTTTACCCTCCAAGGAATGCAAGGCGGTATACATAATATAGTTATATAGTTATTTATTTCTTACCCACCTCTCCCTCCAGATCGAGGTGGGGAACAACATCAATGCAAACAATATAAAATACATAAAACTGATTAAAAACATATAAAATTAATACATTTTAAAAACATCCTTTCAAATGGGCTCATTTTAATGAGAAATGGAAACAACATGACCTTGATGTGCATTAGTGGCTGTTGAGGGGGGAGGGAGAGAAACCTGCTGCCAAGCTAACCCCTTGGGAGTGAATCCCTGGAAGATGCTCTTGATGTGCACTATATCAGGGCAGGGGAACCTCTTTCAGCTTGAGGGCCAGATTTCATTTCAGAGTCACCCAGTCAGTTTCCATGGCCAAGTGGGGACTAGAACCTGGATCTCCCTACTCCCAATCCAACACTCTAGCCACTACACCACACTGGCTTCTTATTAAACCATGGCATTCACTTCCACAAGATATAGTCTTATGGGGAGCCCCTTTAGATGGCCATGTTCATTAAGTCTGTTGAAGTGTACACAGCTAGCATTGCTCTTCTCCATCCTGTGCCCAAACACTCCTCCATGCTTTACAAATGCTTCTACATTCCTGATGCTAGTTTTGCATTTTAAACACACTTAAATGGTTGCACCATCATCACTACCAGAATAAAATGGAGTTTGCTTCTGCTGCCACGATGCTCTTCAAGTGGTCATTTTTAGGGGATGCCTTGGACTTTGGCCCTAGCTGCACCACTGAGGGTTACTGACCAGGAAAGAGGTCCTGGGTGGAGAGTTCCATGAAAATGTCGTCCCAATGTGCAACACTTATGAAAAAGGTGAATTCCATACTAGGGATCATCAGGGAAGGAATCAAAACAAAGCAGTCAATATCATAATAATCTTACAAATCTACACTTTAAATACAGAGGACACTTCTGGTCACCGGTGCTGCACCTCAAAAAGGATATGGAAATAGTGCAGGAAAGGGCAACCAAAATAATCAAGGGACTAGGGCAACACCCCTACAAGGAAACAACACAACATTGGGGGGTGTTTTAATTTATAAAATGCAAGTGGAGGGGCCATGCTAAAGGCATACAGAATTAGGCAGGATGTGGAGAAAGTGGATAGAGGGGAAGGGGGTTCCTCCCTTTCTCATAATACTAGAAGCCAGGATCATCAATGAAGCTGAATGATAGGAAATTCAGGACAGAGAAAAGGAAGTTCTTCTTCACACAGTGCCTCCTTATTAATCCATGGCAGTCGCTTCCACAAGCTGTAGTGATAGCCACCAACTTGGATGGCTTTAAACGGGGTTTAGATAAATTCATGGAGATAGCCATCAAGAGCTACTAGTCATGATGGCTACTTGCTGCCTCCAGTATCTGAGGCAGCTTGCTTCTTAATACCAGTTGCTGGAGAACAACAGAAGACAGACCATTGCTTTCATGCCATGCTCCACTTGTGGGCTTCCCATAGGTATCTGGATGGACACAGTGGAAAACAGGATGCTCAGCTAGGTCTGATCCAGCAAGGCTCTTTTTGTTCTTAACACCCTGGTTTATGTCCACCATAGTTTTAGAGGTGCAAATCTCTCCTTCCCTCTGTCTTGATGGGGTTACATATGGCAAACATTGGTCTATAGGCATCTGAACTGGCTTTTACTGGCACGAGATATCCTTCTAATAAATAATAATAAATCATTGTGGAAATCAGGCTGTCAGAGGATAAATTTTGACTCTGTTATATCTAAGGCCGGGGGAGGGGGGGTATCATAATCTATTCAACAGCAAGTTTTGTCTATCTTGCTTCCAAATAACCAAGATACAACCTTGAATTGGCTGGAGCCTGCTAAATTTCAAGTGTCTGAAACAGTCAAGGAGTGCCAAGTTTATATGGACTGTGGGCCACACATGGTGCCTTGTGGAGAATGCTCTTGAGCACCAGAGCCATCTGGCAGCAGATAGCCAGTAGCCAGTAATAGGACTGTTTGTGCAGGACCGGGGACAGCTCCAGCCTGATTCTGACCTTGCTCTGACAGGTGTCAGACAGAGCTCAGCTGAGTCATTCAGTTCTAGTGCAGTCCTAATGACTCCCCAAGATAACCCCTCCACCAAGAACTGGAAAGATATTAAAGAAGCAATGTTCTGCCTTGAAGCCTTGTATTTCAGTGCCACTACTGAGTGACTTCTAGTTGTGGCTACTGCCATCTACTAGGAATCTCGGAGAAATCCACAATGGAATCAGAAGAGTTTGGATATTGATGAATCCAAATCATGGCCATAGCAGACTGTCTTTTCCCCAAGTCGGGTGGATTCCACGGACTTGCAGACCATTTTTCTAACTTCCTAAATTTTGCGTACATTTAATAACAGAAATTCCCTCTTCATCTCAACAGTTAAAGCTGCAGGAGCCCTGCCCTCTTTTGTATCTAGTCACTCTAGTATAGCAACTGCAGCTTTAACTGTTGTGCTGAAGAGGGAATTTTACCAGGTGCTGCATGCATACAAATAACACTTGCTGAAATTCCCTTTTCTATCCGACTGTTAAAGATACAGGAGCCCTGTTCTCCTTTCCGTATGGTCACACTACGTGTTTCCTACCCAACCCAACTCCCAGCCAGGAGAGGGGGCAACACTTGGATGGGAAGGCCCAAAGGGAAATGCCCTGCCTACATGGTTTTGGCATTTCTACTCATATGATAGCATTTGCGATCCGAGCGCAATGAAGCACTCCCAAGCTGCTGGAAGTATACATATGAATTATTAGGTATTTATTATTAATTATAGTTATAGACTGCTTTTCAGCCATAACAGCTCCCATGGCTGCTTACAATGAAAACAAATTAAAACCATGCACAATTAAACCCATGTTTAAAAAACACAATAACTCAGTTGCAGAAGCAGAAGACAGCAGTGGGGAGCTATGACACCACATCTTCCCCCTCTCTGCCAGCCTTTGAGATTTTCTTCCTACTGCTTCATATCCCCCACCCACCCCCAGTGTCAGTAAGGATGCTTCCAGATGAGGCTTTTATCATGCCATTACCCATCCTCAAGCACAACATTTTAGGGGGGGAGGTCCAGACATTGTTGTCTTCTACTCATAACCCTCCTATCCCCCCCCCCACTTCTTCTGTCTTCTTTTTCATCTGTTAAGGAAAAAAGATGGAATAGCAGCATAATGCCTTCTGAGTGGTAGTGCTAGGAGCCCTCCATCTGGAAGCATCCTAAGCATAGCGGTATATATGAGTAGGTTTAGCAGTGCTGGAATTACTGGACTGGGGGTCTACAAGGGGCCTGCCTTTTCTTTTTAGAGATGCTCCCTTGGATACTGCTTTTTTCTTTTTTTAATGCTAAAGCAGCAAGAGCTTGGATAAAATTGGCAAGTGTTATGGTAGGACTTGTAGATTTCATTCGGGACCCCTCTTACTTCTCCCATTATTCAAGCATTGAGGGTCAGTTTCAGAAGTGAGCCTCAAAATGGATGAAGACAAGTGGATTTTAGAAATCATCCTACATTAATTTTGTTTTTGTATTCTAAATTATTCTTTGGCTACCTTTAAGGGTGGAAAACCCCTCTCCTTTCAAACACTGAGGGTGGTCTTGTGAATGCATCCCACTCATTTTGAGCTCTTTCCCTGACCTCCGGTATGCCTTTGAAGCCTCCAAAATGTAGCTTACTAGGTAGAATGCAAAATGTTCAGTCATCCACAAGGCCACCTTCCACATAAATCTTCTCACAAGGTGATTTCCAAAAAGAAAAGAAAAGAAGGATAAGGTTGACAATCAGTCCTGGGAATCTACCCTTAATGTGCCTGCCCCCCACCAACACCCACCCAAATCCCCTCTTGAGCCTCCTTCTCCCTTTGCTGGATTAAGAAGTTATTCCCAGCAGCACCTTTGCACATAGGGAGACATTTACGGGTTGCAATGCCAAACAAGTACAGCAAAAGAAAAATGGGGGGAGGGAAGCCCTCATTTGTAGTTACCTTCCATCACAGAGATTGGACACAGAGAGTCGGGGAGATTTAACGGGGAGGGGGGAGGGAGTGGAGGCGGGGCATAGGCAGTCCCCAGCTGTTCAGCATTTGGTTGAGTGAGGGGGGGGGGTTGTCCCCGGAGTCATTAGACTCCAAAGGACACCTCGCCCTCATCATGTTCCAAGTAGCAAATCCTATGTTAAATTTAATTTAAAAACCATCTTTGCTTTAAATTTCAAAATAAACCTTCTGTACAATAATAATGATAAAGCAGGGAGCTGGCGCTCCGGACAGCAGAGATTTTTCTTGTTGACACCAAGTTTCCGATTAAAGGCAGGCAAACATAAATCCTTCTTCATAATTGCTGCACTTGGTTCACTTGCATCCCTTAGCAGAATGGATTTTGCATCCTCCTCCCCCACCACACACACACACACACACACAAATGCGCACACACAAACTCACATGCACTGCCCCTTCCTGGGAGTCCCAACTTGCCCTGTCCTTCGCCTTGTCTGCTGAGTGCAGCTGAGGGATCCCTTCTTCTCAAAGAGAAAGGCAGGATCTGGCTGACCTTCCACTTTTCTGAAAGAGCTGCACACACTGAGGGAGGGGAGCATGAAGGGTGCCTTGCCCGAGAGCCCTCCAAAACCTAGAGCTGGCACTGTCCTCCAGGTGTTTCGGATTATAACTCCCCTCATCCCTGACCATTGGCTGGGGCTGATGGGAGTTGTAGTCTGGAAGGCACCGAATTAGGGAAGACTGCCTTAGGTCATTAATGGTCGAAATCCAATCACCTCCTATCTAGTAAGGATAATCCATGAGGGGAAGCAGGCTTCTGTGTGTGCAGCTGCTGCAGACATCTGGATTCGATTCAACTGGCTAAATGCATCTGTTGATGTGGATGTACAGTGTGTATCCCTATCTGGGGCCACTGCTCATTGCACACAGCCCAGAGCTATACCAGGGCCAGTCGGTTGTAGCCAATGTTAGTCTAACCTAAGTCCCATTCATTCCAATGGGTCTACTCTAAGTAGGACTGTTGAAATGAAGAAAGCTTGGGGTAACCAGGAGTGGACCTTTGCGTAAGCGCAGTTCACTTCCAGCTGGAAACACATTCCTAGGCTCAGAAGATGCTCAGAGCCTCTCTGTTCTTCAATTCTAAAAGTATGCATTATTTACATCAGGCTCTAGTTGGTGGATCCTGGGTTCTATTAAAACAAGTGCCACCTCAAAGTCGATCCGACAAGCCTGGAGTTTGTCCACCACTGCTGTACAGAATGAGTGATTGTGTGGATTTGGATCCTATGGTTTGGGGCCTTAGCGTATTTATTTGCCTTGAAAGAAGACTGAAGGAAAGGGCCAACCCGATCTCCTTCTCAGCATGACAGTGCCAAGATGATGAGCTGTCTTCACCTTGCTGCCTTGACAACAGAGCTGATCCATCTATTAGACACACAGTGAATCTGTCCTGGGTATTAAGGATGAGCTGATGAGGCTGGTTTGGGGCGGTGGGGGATCAATTGCAGGGGAATGGGAGAAAGAGCAGTAGAAAGAAAGGATGTATCCAACATTAGTCCCATTCATTTCAGTAGGTCTACTCTAAGTAGGATTAGCATTGGGTAAAAAAAATAAACAGCATATTTTTCAGTGTGGAAGAAGAAAAGAAAGAAGCAACAGGTATTCCTGGGACTGGGAAGTGTCTACACCACTGGGAAGAGGCCAGAAGAAGAAGTGAGAGTCCTACATAAAGGGGGAAAAACAAGGATGCAGAGGGCGAGTTGGAGACCCACAAGCCTGTCTGCATCATCCAAGTGCCTAATCGATGATAGATCTCTGTTTGACAAGAAACAACCCCATATTTCGGGGGGGGGGGGAATGAAGGGCTATGAGTCTGTCTGACTGGTCCCAAATCCATTGCAGCTTTGAGCAGCAGCTGTGTCAGCCTCCTCAGCCTGACATTCCCAGTGATGGCAGGATGGGGAAGAGAAAAGATGGGTGTCTCCAGAGTTAGTTGGTTGGTTGGTTGTCATGGCAACCGGGCCTAGCTTGCAACGCTGGACAAACAGCAGTTTTCAAGGACGCGCTTCTCCATTGTCAAGCCGCCAAGGCAGAGGCTTTTGTGCGAGTGCTTTCCCAGCAGGCTTTGCTGAATAGGTGCGAGTTCATGAACCTTCCCAGCGACTGAAGAAACAAACAAATATTTGACCTTCGACCTGCTGATGACGTCTCAACTACCCGATTTGCGGGGGGGGGGGGGGGAGAGACCTGCCTTGGCGATGAACAATGAATTTTATCTTCTTTGTTCCTCCTAACCAGTTACACCCACAATTCCAGATTTTTAAAAATCCACTGCAAATGAACCTGAGACAGTGACGGCTGGTCAAGCCAGATCCTTTGTTTCCACTTTGCCGACAGAGCCTTATGGCTAATACTGTTATTTTTGAGGAGGTGCAAATAGAATGAATTATTGTAAGGTTTTCACTAGAATTTGATGAAGTGTTTTGTTTAGCATTGCTTGTAAGGTTTGTGTAATACATATGTCTCTCTCCAAGTGTTCAATGGCATAGTAATTTTGTTGAGTATCTTCAATCTGGTATAGATTTCTATTCGCAACAATAATTTTTAATCAAGTTTCCAGTCCTCATTGCTAAGGAGTTATGTTTGAAAATGTGAAGACAATGAATGTGTTCATATGTCACAACACCCCACCATGGCGTAATTTAACCGGGGGTGGGGGGGTGGCGTGTCAGGCACCTACAGGCACTATTTTCTCATGGTACATGCAGGTGCCCACATTGCTGTGGCTTGTGTCATGTGAACACAGGTAGCATGGTTGTTTGATTGATAGACAACCTAAAACAACCCATGGTTTAAAGGTTAAAACCAACACGGTAAGCCTAGAAAGAGATTAGTATCCCATGCAGATGACTAAGTACTAGCATAATATGATCATATCAGCCAGTTCCAATTAATAACCTAGTTGATCTGTTGTGTACAGTTTGTACTGAAAAATTCTGAACCATTTTCAAAGGCATATCTCATTGCTATAATCCAAATTGGAAGAAATTCAATAATCCTATGGAAGGAAGGAACTGGGGGGTAATGTAGAAAGAAGAATATGATTGGAAGTCATGATAGTGGATAAGATGCATGATGGGCAAAATTCACCAGGTGATTTTTTTTTCAGCAGCGCAACTCAATGACAGGAAAAGTTTCACCTGTTGAATGTATGCTTGCCATGCAGCTATTAAAGGCATCGGTGTCTTGCCAGAAAAATGTAGAAATCCAAAGGGCACGGTATTAATTAAGTGTGTATCTTGTCCTTCCTCCAAAGCATTCAGGAAAATGTTCATGGGCTTTCTTATTTTATCTTCACAAATGCTGTGTAAGGAAGGCTGGGCTGAGAGGTAATCACTTGTCCAAGACCACCCAGCTTCATCTAATGCTATACAAGTCAATGGAGTGGTGAAACTTACTAGCCACTTCTGGACCAGTCAATTTCATTCTTTTAAAAAAAAACTTTTTAAAAAAGAGAATTCTTTAAAAACATTTTTTAAAATAAAAAAACTTTAAAGTACTCAATATACGGCTTGAATGACTGTGGCAGAAGAAGCCTTGCAACCCCCCTTCACCCCAAAATCACTCAGGGCTAAGCATTCATAGTAAAACACACTTGAAAAACCTGAATTTCAAAAGGTACAGTTGCCTGTTTTGCTTAGAAAACAGACATATACATATCTCAATATCATACACTTGCTTGGGTATTGGAAAAATCACTATTAAACTTGCACTCTCACCAAAGTTACACACATATGGTTGGATCCAGAATCTACCTTCTGTGCGAGGAAAGGCTCTTTTTGAGGATTACACACACACACACAAACACACACACACAAACACCATACAACTCACCCTATTCCATTAGATCTCCTGCCTCTGTGCAGCATTTTCAGTGGACTGGAGGGGCTGCCCTGGGAAGAAGGGTCCTGGAAATTACATTTACATTAGCACCATTGAATCAGCTTACATTTGGATCCAGCCCATACAGTGCAGTACTGCCAGTCACCCTTGTGAGAGACACTTTGTCCAGGATACAAATTTAAGTACTTCCCTCCCCCCCACACACACACACAAGTCCGCACCAATTTACAGAACCAGTTTGCCAGAGACCCTGGCAGAAGTGTATATATTGCAGGCAATGATGGCTCTGCAAATATAACTTCTGAGAAGCTGTCATTCTCCTCAGTGTGCAAGCCTCAGTCTGTACAAGAAATCTTCAGTGGAGGAGAAAAGGGACGCGGCCACATTGCTCGGCTGACATGCTTGGGATTCTGGTCAGGCCTAGCAGCTGGCAGACAGGAATCACAGAGCCATTTATCCTTGAGCAGCAGGTTTTGAAAGGGCTTCCCTTCTTCCAAGAGATCAAGGAGTAGATAAACTCGCCTGCTGCAGCAGAGGGCACCAGGGGAGGGAGGCGAGTGCCACAGTCCGGATAATCTGGTTCAGAAGTGAAGACTTTTGAGGTCTGCCCCAGCTGTTGCAAAGAAGGGAGGAAGCACTCAGTATACATCATGTATGAGGCTCCTTTGAAGAGCAGCTGAATCCAGGGCTGGGTTAGCCAATGGGCAGGCTGGACATTTGTCCCTGCTCTCAGGCATACTGTGAATCTAAGGTCCCCTCTACAAGGATTCGCTTTTGCGCCTGGTTAGGCGATTATGCGCATAATCGCTGAAGCGCATTTACGCCTAATACCTCTGCACGAGAGGCGGCGAAGCGCATTAATGGATGACCAAAATGCGCTTTAACGGCCGGAGCAAAATAAAACTCGCTGTTTAACGCGCATTCAATAATGCGCATAATCGGAGGGATAGCGCGCCTCTACGCCCGATTTGCGCTCCGTTCTTGTAGAGGTAAAAAATTTAATGCGCCTTGAAAGAGCTTTAAAAGCCTCTTGTAGAGGCAGCCTAATACTTGATCGTGTAGTATCTGGCAGACAGAAAGATCAGCTTCCTTGCTTTGTTCCTGCAGCTGACATTGGCACTCTGAGGTTGAGGCGGTTTTAAGCACACCCACCTCAGCTTTGCTCCACTTCTTCAGTGCTGGGTTCACATGACATCCTCCCCCTCCTGCGCTCTCTCGCCCTGAGGTGGCGCGTTTTAGTTTCTGTTTCGATTTATCCCTCAACGGGCAAAATCCGAAACAAGCAAAGTTCAATAGGGCCTTTATCACACCTACCCGGTTTCCTTCTGTGGGTTCCCCCTCCATTTCCTTTGCGAGTGTAGCCTTTTCAATCACACATGGTCGATTTTGCTCCAATACCTCAGCTCAGCGGGCGGGTGGCGCGAGGTGGGCGGGCGGGCAGCACGGGTGCGCGGTGGGAGGGGTTGTTTTGGGTGGGTAGGGTGGCGGGGGGGTGACCGGGATTTTGGTTCCCTACATAGGGTTCCCTACACCCTACATAGAAGCAACCTGGGGGGGGGGGGAATAGTAGGTTTGATAAAGCCCTTATATATTGAATTAATTCTGAAAGTCATACTGTCTGGAAGCTAGTTTGGAGTGACATGCTGGCAAATTCATGGCACTGGCATGTATCAGTACGAGAGAGAGAGAGAGAGAGAGAGAGAGAGAGAGAGAGAGAAGTCCTTTCTGTCCATAGCTTCAAAAACATGCAGTTGCAACATGAGGAGAGGGGAGCAGATTTGTGCCCACTTCTCCCTTCATGTAGATCTGAAGGTTGGAACAGAGCCTAAGCCTGTACACATACACACACACACAAACCCATAGGCTTTGTTCAGATCAATGCATTGGGGCAGGAACAATGGGTTCGTATGGGTCCATCTTGCCCAGTCCTGTCTCTTCTGACTGGCAGAGGCTCTCTAGCAGATCATCTTTCCCATCAACCCAATCCTTCTAACTGGAGATATAAGGGACTGAACCTGGGGCCTTCTGCATACAAAGCTAGTGCTCTTCCACTCAGTTATGTTCCCCCTCCCCATGGTCACCTTATTGCCCTTTCTCGTTTCAGGGCTGGCTTGGAGGTAAGCTGTACCTTTTCTTCATAAAGCGTGGGAGGTGAAGAGGTGACAAAAAGTCAGGGCTGGAACCAAAGTGGGGTAAGACAAAGCCTTTGCCAGGTGGATGGAGCAGCAAAGGCTAGGGTACTGCCCCAAGAGCGCACCAGAATTCTCATTTTGCATAGAGCACCCAAGAAGGTCAAAGACATTGACTAGTTCACACAACACAATAAGCCAGAGTATGGGTTCAGTATGGGTTGCTGTGTTGTGTGAACCCAGCCACATTAACAAACCCTGGGTTCTCTGCATGGATTGTTCATGGTGAACAAACCATAGTTTGTTAGCACTGCTGGGTTCACACAACACAATAACCCACAATTCAACAACAACCCACAATTCAACAACAACCCATACTCAACCCGTACTGTGGCTTGTCATATTTTATGAATCTTGTGAGAGAAGTCTCACTTTGCACACTCTGCTTATTCCAGGTTAAAGTGTGGTAAAAGGATGTCTTGCCTGATGGCCCACAAAATCCCAGAGGAAGTAGCAATGGCAAAGAGTGTTTCCTTTCTATTTCCTGTTTGCAGCAACCTCAAAACAAATCTTTTCAGAAAAGCTCCTCCTAGTGGCTAATTTGCTCCTCAACCCTTCACCTGAGGAAGGGAGGAGGACAAGGAGGGGTGAACACAGATCAACATCTCAGAAATAAGGGGCACTTTGGAACTGAGGTGTCTGAAATAAGGAACGTCCATTTTACTCTGAGAGAGGTGGGAAGTGTGGAAATGAGGAACATCCATTATAGTCCTGTGAAACCGTGATGCTTTGCTGTAAAGGATGACCCCTTAAAATGAGAAATGTTCCTTTAAAGAAGGAACATCTGGTAACCCCAAAAAGGAGTAACATATTACTCCAACACTGGAGAACTAAAAGGTGCTATCCTCATAAATCGTAGGGAGGAAGGATAAGGTATAGACTATTGGATCTCTCTGATTCATGTCAGGAGTTTTAAGGGGGATTGGGGGGGAGGATTTCGGCTACTAATCTGTGGTTTCGGCATGGAACTCAAAATTTTACACAATTCTCCATGAAAAGAAGAAAGTGTTTTCTCTAGCTGAACAAAATCTTGCAGGAGCAAAATATGTAGATTGCTCTAAATTCAAATTATGCTGCTAACGATGTTTGAAATTCACAAGAGGCAAGGATACACTGTTGAAGAAAAGGAATTGCATACCTTGCTTCCTGCTTCCAAAGGATCCCAATAAGTCTCCATTATCCTATTTACAAATCACAGATTATAACTAAGGCTTTTACTGAGAAGCCTGATCTGTAGTAGGAGTTTGATAGAGTTCTCTGGCCAATCAAAGGGCTGAGTGGAAAGGCGATCAAAGCCTGAATAAATTATCCTAATTTCAATTTACCAAAATGGTATCTCCAAATTTAAAATAGAAACCCAAAGGGTTTGGATTCTAAATTGGCTACTCAGAATGGGTTGAATCCAGACTTACACATATGTAGACCTATTGAAATCAATGGTACTTAAGTTAGTCACTTAGTTAGTCTACTCTAAGTAGACTTAACGTTCTCTACCCCGGTGTAAGGATTTAAGAGAAACTGCCTAGATAAGAATTGACAATGGAAGTAGAAAGAAAGCAGAAACAAAGGAGTCAAACCGGGTGGACATATTATGAGCTCCATCACACCAGTGATTTAGTACACTTTTGCCATGCCTAGTGTGCGGATTTGCATCACGGTACTCACATGACGCCATGCCTGTCCTCTGTCCTGCTGACACCCTGCCTCTTTCCCAGCCTTTCCTAGAACGCTAAAAGTCTGTATTATTTCTCTAAGCCAGCACAATAAAAAGCAGTACAAAAGCATGCCTTGTTGTCCTGGTGTTCATTCTACAGTCCAAAGACCGAGTCCATTATACCCTTCAGGGTATAAATTAGGACCAGTCTTACTATAAAAGTACACTAGATGGGCAGGGCAACATATGCACCAATGGGTGCTATCCTAGAAAAGCACCTAGTTAGATTTGATGGAAATGCTACTGCTGAGCAGTTTGCTGGGGTAGTTTTGAGCATTTCTACATGAGGCTGTTAATCTGCTGTATCTACTTTCAGTTCATTGAAGAACTGAGATCCGTGCACTACTCGAATAGCATTTCCTTTCCTTTCCTTTAGGTGGTGACCTCTAGGTGGTGCTGTGGTATAGTAGAATAGCATAATTGCACAAATGGGGAAAGCATTTGCTTTCACTTTCACAAATAAAACTGCATTTTTCCTGCTCTAAAAGAAATCGCAGAAAGTGCTGTTTTAAAACAGAAGCGAAACTGGAGGGTCACAACATCATCTAAAGGACCTGTAAACAACTGCAAGTAGGAATGATAAGCACACAATAAATGCTACTTGCAGCAAAACTCTTCATCTTCCACATCTAGTATTATCTTAGAGAACTGTAGATTTATAGGTCAGGATCCGAAGGACTATGGAATGAATGTGATGAGTCTAAGGAGCTTTGGACTTGTGCTTTTTGCAGTCATCTGTAACCAATCACTTTACAAACTATGTGGTGATTCCAAAAAACCTCCACCTATTTCTGATATAGAATGTAGGTCTGATAGTCCAGTTTGAGGTTCTAGTACTCTTATGTCTTTACGTTCACTCTCAGCAAGGCTTATGAGAAATTTTCAGCAAGCTTCACAAATGTCCCAGCTTAATAGACACAGGGAGAGTCCAAAAGCTCTTAATGTCTGAGACACAGGACCAGCCCTACTGTTAGGCAGAGTGAGGCAGCCACCTCATGCATCAGATGAGTGGCAGCCAGGTACTAGAGGACAGAGTTATGTGGGCCATGTGGTGTGGCCTGCACACATCAGGAGGATGCTGTACCATCATCACTGTAACATAAGATTCAACTCTCAATCTCATCAGCATCTTTACAAGGAATCGGTGCAGGGGGCGGGGGCTGCAACCTTATCCTTTGTCTCAGGCAGCAAAATGTTGTGGACCATCTCATCAAACCCAACTGTGCCTCTAGTATGACTAGCCCCAGCCCTGCCATTCACTTCTCTGACCATAAAAAGGTAATAATGAACCAAAATCACTTGCAACTTGCAGTCCTTTAATGGCACTTGGAATCTGCCGCCAGAGGCAGCCACCTCACTCTGCCGAATGGTAGGGCCAGCAGCTTGCCACAGGAAAAGCCAAGCCAGATGGAACAGCAGTCAGATGACTTATGGCACATGGCACACTGTGGGACAAGATGGATTAATAGCATAATCGAGGCTGCCATAATGAGGCAAAGGTCTTCTGAGCCTGGCAAATATCAGGGCCCCTCCCTCTCTTTCCCCTTCTTTGCCCCATTCCTTCCCCCTATATAAGCAATTGCCTTGGCCTTGTCTTGAAACAAAGGGGGCAGCCCATACATGAGCAAGCCAAGAGCAGAGCAGGCAGTGACTTTGCAGTGATTTCAGGCCCCCTCAGCCATGCCTGCGAAATCTGCATCCAGCTCCAAAATATCGGCTCATCAGCATCATCAACCTGACAGATGGGGAGTCCTTGCTATTGGCTGTTAATGGCACATGCAAACGTTTCCCTTATCAGCACCTGAAAACATGGTCTGTAAAGAATGCGTTCATGGGGCTGGAGGGGGGGGCGGCACTTGCAGCCTATTTATGCGAAGGGGTTATTTGTTCATTTTTTAATAGCAGGGGTGGAGAGGGCAGCTTCTACCCTCGGGATTGGAATTGACTAGTCAGCGGTGCTTAGATGGCATTTTGGACTTGGAGATTCTCTTGGCAACCTCCAGACTGTTGGGCAGTCTAGTAAACTGGAGCTAAGCAGGCTAGAAACCAAGGCTGTGTCACACACGCATCACATGCACATCCAAAAAAAGGACAAGAGAGGGCACCAATTTTTGTAACATTTGCATATGCTAATTTATATGAATAGATACAAATTTAGAAGTAACAATTATAATTTAAATAGAAATACAAGTCATCTCACCATAGTTGGGAAGGCTGTGACGGTGAGCTGTGAGCCTCCTTAGTCTGCTGTTCAGGTGTTCGCTGTGGATGGGCAACTTCACAGCTCCTTGAGGTTCTTTACCTTTAAACCAGACAGGACTGGGCAGCCCTTCAGGCAGAGAGGACACTTTCAAATAGAAGACTGTCCTATGACAGCCGTTTAAGTAGGGCACCTGGCCACCCTTGTCCCCATCTTTAGAGAAGTTAGAGAAATTAGGAGGGGGGTATTGAAGTAGGAATTGCTGGGCTTGGAGGAAAACACAGATCCTAACATTAATTTGTATGTTTATTCATTTAATGCAGAGAGAGCGAATGCATAGGGATCCAGAGTGAGAGAGTAAAAGAGATGGCCGGGGGGGATGCATTTTTCTGGCAGAAGGAGGGAGAGATAGAGTTTCACTTCTTTGAAATAGGTTTCTGTTGGTGCTGAAAACTGGGGGTTCAAATAAATTGTTTAGTGTGTTGGCATTCATACCCCACCCCGCCTTGTACTCAGTCTTTTGGGCAAAGTATTTGTCACTTGCAATTAGCCACTCCTCCCACGGCAGCCATTTTGTGGTGGTTCCCAGAATAACGTCTCCAATATCCCCACAAGCCCAAAAAGGTTATCTACCAATGTTTTATACTATATTTAAATTTTGTCTTTTATTGTGAAGTGTCCGGAGAACTTGTGCTATGGATTAGCTATATGAACACAAATAATAATAATAATAATAATAATAATAATAATAATAATACATAGTGCAGTGTTAGCTGTACAAGCACAAGGGCTCCTGTATAATACAATCTGTGCAACTGAATAGGGAATAAAAGTTTTCATTTTGTTTCCCACCTCCAATATGGTGTCCAGCCTCTCTGTTAATACTGCAAAGTGTCAGAGTGGAGACATACCGTTGTATTTTATTTTGAATGTTTTGTGAACCGGTTTGGATACGTTTTATCGAAAAGTAGTATAGAAATATTTTGAAGGAAGGAAGGAATCTTAGGACAACAATGCATACAAGCCTCTTGCAAACTGCCCTGTCCTCCTGGTGGCTCCTGTTAATGGCTGAGGATTGATAGGAGTCCCAGCATGGTGTAGTGGTTAGAGTCTCAGACTGGGGAGACCCAAATTCAAATCCGCACTCAGCCATAAAGCTCACTGGATGACCTGAAGCCACTAACCTACCTCAAAAGATTGTTGTGAGGACAAACTGGGGTGTGGGGCACAGAGAACCACAGACACTGCCTTAAGCTCCTTGGAGGAAAGGGGAGGATACAAATGAAATAAAGTATTGAACTACAAAAGGCTTATGGCAAAAGTGCGAACCTCTTTCAGCCTGACGGCCAAATTCAATGTTAGAGAGGTTCTTGGGGGCACATTCTAGGGCAAAAAGAGGTAGGATCCAAAATACCAGCGTATTTCTTGTTAAAATTCTCCATGCCAGTAACTAAGCCTTAGGAGAGGTACTTCAACAAGGGCTACGCATGGACCCATCGATTCACTTCGGAGGCGGATTCAGAAGTTGCAAATCAGCCTTGATTCGACTTGGGGTGCTTTGGGCCCAGGCTGACCAACTTCAGATCCAAAGCCGAAGCGAAATCCAGACACCCAAAGTGCATTAGCTGTTGCAGGTTCCCGGGCGCCCACCGAACAGCTCGGAGGGTGCCAGGGAAAGCCAGGCACAAAGCCAACTCCCCTTCCTCCCACCTGACCCCACCCAAGCCCAGAAATGGCTCTTTAAGGCCACTGCAGTCCCAAAGTCCCCATCTTCATTGAAAATGGTGTCTCTAATCACCAATGGAGAGCTACCAGATAGCTCAAGTAAGTCTCGCGGGTGGCCAGACAGGGGCAGTAACTCACCATTGCTCCAAGTTGGGCCAAGGGATCTTGAAGTGCTTTGGACCGCCTCGTCCCAATCCCATCCCGATCCAGATTCGAGGTTTGGGCCTGAAGCAATGCACAGCCCTGATTTCAAAGAAGTGAGAGGGGAGAATTTGCAAAAGCAGAGAAGCCACAAAACAATTGGCAGTTGGGGGAAAGGAGGTGTGACCAGGTAAAGATGGTGTGGTCACCTGAGGAACCTCGGAGAGCCAATTGGGAACCCAAGTAAGCTGGATTTGGGCCCTGGGCCAAAGGTACCCCACCTTTACCTTAGGGCTTTTCACATTCTTGTGCAATGAATCCACATTCTTGTGCAATTCTTGTCTCTCTCTCGCTCTCTTGAAATGAAGGACTTCTTTCCTGAAGGTTACACTTTGGTTGTTTGGGGTGGGATGTTTTCTGAGAACTCAAAGTGCCTTGCTCTTGCCCTGTTCGACTATGAGGAAAAACAATCACCAGTAATTATCCACCATTGCGGGGGAGTCGGGCAGGGGAGGGAGGCGTGCCTTTTGCAAAGGACGTGGAGCTCCTTGAATTGAAGGGCAGGGGATGGCTCGCTTATTAACTCAGCCAGGGGGAGGAAGGGTTTGTTTGGCTTGGGTCGCTTGTTTTCATCATGAAATCGGTTGTTTCCAGTCGCCTGTCCCTAGGTCCAGCCAAATGACCTCTTGCATCTATCTTTACAACTCATTTCCTACCCAGTCACTTTGTACCCACAAGTTTCATTTCCTCAATGACAGCCTAGACAGTGAGGAGGGGAGGGGGGCAGGAGGGCCTTCAAGGAAGGGCACCTCAGAGCACTAGTGCGGGAACTACTCCCAAACAAGCTGGAGGAATGGGGCTTTATATCTATTTCAGAAAGGCACTGTGGCCAGATGTATATGTACAATGCTTAAGGCAGCAACTCTAGGCAGAGTGTGGAGTAGAAAACCTCCTATTGCTTAAGACATAAAGGTGTTCCTCTGATCAACAGAGCACAGCTTTTGGGAGGGGGGGGTTCAGAACGAAAGTCCGCTTGCAAAGTCGGTTGAGGAAGTTGAGGCTTCTGGAGAGCAGTGAGCTGTGATGCCCCCTAGTGGCTGGATCCAAGGGGAATCTGCGCCACCAGATCAGGTTGGATCATGCAAACACTTCGGCTGAGACCAAAACAAGAAAAAAAAGGTATCCTATGCTCTGCCTGTCATGAATACACCACTGTAATGGTTAGAGGTGGGTGAGAAGTTTGTTCAGGTTTTTTTTTTTCTTCATTATTATTAAGATGTTCCCGAATTCGCACATTTTTTTTTCACAAACAGAATGGAAAGAACTTGAGATTTTAAAAGAATGAATGTGGAGGACAGCAAAACTGACAGATTTGTCCATCTCTAATAATGTCTTGGTATTTATTTTCCACACATAGTGCAGGAATTAAGGATGTACATATTTTGTTTTTGTCTTATTTTGCGGATTGTCAGGTGTATTTCATTCTATTGTCCACTCGCTGACGGAATTGGGTATTTTTAACCAGAACTTCATTCTGCTTGCACAAATTCATAGTAATGCGAATTCACATTAGTGCTTCTGCACACTTGTGCAGGTGTATATTGCTGCATTAATTAATGCAAATTAGTGGTAATTCGCATTCATTAATGCACCAGAGCACATTTGCTCAAGTTCATAAGTGCACTACAACTCCCATCATCCCTGACTATTCACCATGCGGGCTGAGGTTGATGGGAGTTGGTCCAAAACATCCAGAGGCCAACAACTTGGGGAAAGCAGCCTTAGGGAGGAGAATCACTACCAGTCAGAGCAGGCTATATTGAACTAGATGGCTATAATACCCCAGGGATACACAACCCAGCGCCCATCAGATGTTTTGGACTACAGCTCCCATAATTCCTGGCCATTGGCCCTGATGGCTGGGGCTGATGGCGAGTTACAATCCAAAAGCTCTGGTGGGCACCAGATGGCCTACCATTGCGACAGTCTGACTTGGCAGCGTCCTGCGCTTTCTCAGGGACACTATCCATCTCCAACTCTTTTTACTGCAAAAGAAAAGCTGCCCCCTGCAAATGCTATTGTTTGTATCATCCAGTCAATTTAGTTGATGTGAGACCGGGGGAGGGGGGTCCTTTCATTTTGGTGGCTGCACAGAGAGTCCTAAATTGACTACTCCTGTTCTGTGTCTTGAGAGCACCTTGGAAGCTCGCAGGATGGTTTTAAAGAATGGCCTTTTTAAAGCAGAAATGGGATACAACCCCTTGAGCGGGTCTTTGGCAGCCACTTTGCAGATGATACATACCTTGAACCACTTCCAAAAACCTTCCGAAACAGTGATGCAGTGTGAAGTCACACAGAGAATGCAAGAGAAATTCCTTCTCTTGCATTCCTAGTTCTCTCTTCCCCCGCCCCCCCTCTTCCTTTTTCTTTTTTAAGCAATGGAACAAAATGAGGCAGCAATTCATCAAGACAAAGAGAAGCAGCAGGGAAAGAGAGCAAAATCCCAGAGAATATTAACCTAATTAGCAACTTCATTAAAACACAGACTTGAACTTCGCCCAATCAATCCTTCCCTTTCTAGAGGCAAAACATGCTCTGCTCATGGCCTCTCTTCCTCTGCCTGTCCAAGAATGCCTGCTCTGTGCTTGCTCCTTCCTCATTTCCATATAGGATGTGACCCTCCACCCTCTCTTCCCCCCCCCCCAGGGCTACTGCACCTTTAATAATAGCACAGAAGCAAATGCTTGTTGTGCAAGCTTCACCTGCTGAATGTCCCTCTTCTCCACAATTAAAGGTGCATGAGCCCCATCTACTTTTGCATCTGGACACCCTCCTCGCCAGCCTCCTCCTTCCTACACACATAAGAGTAGCTAATTAACCCATGATTTGCCATGCACAAGAAAGAACGAGTGAGCAAGCGCACTGCCTCTCATGCACTCCTCACTTCCACTCTTCACCACAAGATACAATCAGCTCATGTGTACTTTGTACAGCATGCCATGTGAGCCTGGACTGCTTGGTTATTTTAAACAACTCAGTTAACCCAACAACAAACCGTGGGTTAATTGCTGGGTGATCCAGGTTTGCACATCATGCTATACAACCTATGACCTGGCCGATCGTAAGGTGTGATTACCTGCGGAAGTGAGGAGCAGCACAACAGAGGCAGTGCACTCAATCATTCCCACTCATGCATGGCAAACCTTAGGTTAATTAACCCACATGGCAAATCCTGGGTTAACTAACCCACAATTTGCTATTATGTATGAAACGGGTCGTCGTGTTTTGTCATTGACCATAAATGCCACCTGCTTGCTCTCTCCTTTCCAGCTCGCTAGGGGTTCCAGACGGTACCAGTGTCTCTGAGCAACTGGAAAGTTTTCTTTAGTTCAGCCTTCCCCAATGGCCATGCAGGAGCCCTGCCCTCTTTTGTATCCAGTCACTCTATTATAGTTCCTGCAGCTTTAACAGAATTGCAGCAGGTGCTGCCTGCCTACAAAGGACACCTGCTGAAATTCCCTTTTCTATACAACTGTGAAAGAGACAGGGGCCCGTTCTCCTTTCCTTAGGGTCACCCTAGGCATGCAGTTCAAGTTACCTCTTAGCCAGGCTGACTCCTGCGGTGGTGCAGCTAGGTCATTTTAGATCCTGGACTAAGAGCCAGTGAGCCAGTAGGTAGTGGCAGCATCTGCTACTGCTCCGTTTCACTGCCACTATTGCCAGGGACACAATGCGAGGCAGGTGAGCAAGCAGGTGCCAATGAGGAAGAGGTGGAGCAACTCCAGGAGGCTCCTGTCACTGGGCCCCTTTCAGTCTGTGGACCCTTGGCAGGTGCCTGACCATGACTACCTTTGATACTGGCCTTGTTTATTGTCTTATATTAAAAGATTTCAAGGTAGCCTAAAAACATTAACACAAAGTAAAAAAAAATGATTTAAAATACTCATAAATATTTAGATATTCCAAAATGTATCTGTCATGTATGAAAAAACAAGAATTTGCCAGCAAATATTTGGGAGGCTATAATAAAGCTACATCATGGTCTTGAAAGGGGACTAAGTATGCACTGAAACAAACAATCAAACCAATAGATGATATTTAGCATTCAATTCATCTACCACCGCCACACCACTCTTTGCCTTCTGTGCTCCTAAGCTAACAGCCTACCTGATTTTCCAAAATACCCATGTCATCAACGGCTCATATTAGTCATATATTGATTTCTAGGTCCTTTGGGAGGTGCGTTCCCCCCACACACACACCCGCCCACCCAGCCAGGTCAAACTTCTCTTCCATGTCCCGCAAAGGATCTGTACTTATTGTCAGCATTCCATGACTGAGGGCCAGCCTACAAGTCACCTTTGCCATTCAGAGGAAGCTGGAACTGACTTCTACCTGGCAGTTCTCTCACACTGTTACTGTAACATAAAGACAGTGAGTACCGGTCTGAAAACTCTCCGTGGCATGAGAAAAAAAATCAGACAATGGCTGGCATGGAACAAGGGTGGCTCACAAAAAAAGAACTTACCTTGTAGCGGCCACTTCCACCTCCCGCTGTGTGACGCAAACATATAAACTGGTCCAGAAATCTCGTAGCATTTTGAACGTTCACAAACATTTCTAGGACCTAAATGAGCATAGCTGGTGCTGCAGAGCGCCTGTCAAATAGGGATCCCAGAGCTCATGTCAAGTGAAGGCATGGTTGGGCAACCTGTCAAACACCCTACGGACTTCCTGTCAAGAGGCCTACAGGCAAGAACCCCCTGGACTTGCTCCTCCTCCTCACCATTGTAACCTGCTTGTTTACCTGCCTCTTCCTCTGGCCCAGATGAAGGTGGTGGTGAGAAGGAGGAGCAGGAGATGCCCCGGCCCTATTTGCTCACTGGCTCTCAGCCTTCCAAGCAAGCAAGTGGTAGCAATGAGGAACAAGTGAATGAGGAGCAAGAGCAGCTGGGGACAATGGTGGTGAGAAGGTAGACCCACTGAGAGAGGGGGATTATTGAAAGTGGCTTGTCCAACAGCCCACATAACCTGGAGCTGGCACTGAAGGGGCCATAGCTGCCATACGTTCCAACTCCGGCATCCTGACTTAGAAAGGTCTTGGGAAGCAGGGTGAAGAAAGGCCCCTGCCTGAGACCTTGGCAAACTGCTGCTGTTCAGGGTAGACAATTCTGGGTAATAGGGGACAATGGTCTGACTCAGAACAAAGCCTGCCCCCATTAAGTCGGGATGCATTTTGCTGCGACAATGAATACAAAGGACCCAGTGGCAGCTGGTGGGGCAGATCCTCAATATTCTATTGAGATGGTTGGAGGAGTACGGGCTGCATGTGGCACTTGGAAGCAGTGGAGCAAATGCACCTGGCTGTGGGGAGATCCCTCTGCCACAAGTGAATGGGGGACAACCAAGGGGCCACTGACCCAATTGCCCCAAACACAGAGCTACCTCTGCAAGGGCTACTCATTGGAGCCTCATGATTCATATCAGGCTATTGGTGTTAGTACAGACAGCCATCAACCATTCAAGAACACAGGTAGCTGCCTTACACCAAGTCACACCGTCCGTTCATCTAGCTCAGTAGCATCCACACTGACTGGCAGCAACTCCCCAGGGTATCAGACAAAGCTGCGGTCTTTCCCTGCGCAACCCAGAGATGCCGGGGATCGAATCTGGGATCCTTTGCATGGGAAGCATGTGCTCTGCCACTGAGTTACATATAGCCCTTTCCATAAGAGCCCCGTGAGACCTGCGCTTGCAATGATTATCATCACACAGTGACTTGTGCCCCGGCCACATGGCAGAGGACAACATATGGAGTGAGTCCATATCATTGCAACAGCTGGCTCCCAGGCAACAGGCAGCCCGCAAAAGGTCGGATCTCCTGCCCAGCATAACCGAGAGCCCATCGTCGACGCAGGCCATCACCGCATCAATAAGTACTCCTTTTCTTTCTCCCACCCTTGGCCTTTTGACCCTCCGAGGCCACCGCGTAGCCCTGCCCCGCTCCATCGCAAGGTCCAGGAACGAACGTTTTGTGACACTGACGGCCACCATCTATAACCAACAAGAGCCCCGGGGCTACATCTAATGTGTCCATAAACCTACTGCACAGGAGTGTTTTAAATGAAGCAATAATCACCGGTGAGCAGATCACCCGCTTGCCCTTGCATTGGGTTTGATAGGTGAATAGAAATTGCTTATTAATTGAGTTCTTCGGTAACGAAGTCTCTGCAGCTGCTCATCTTTGTCCTTCTCGGTGAAATTCCAGGGAGGGCCGGCTGCAAACCTTGTCGAATATTCATGCAGACAACCTGAGGAACTTTCTCTCTCTCTCTCAGTACTTGAGAAAGGTCAAGCAGTAGGAAAGACAGCCCGGGGGGGGGGGGGGGGGTGCGGATTCTGTCCCCCAATGGCACTCAGGCCTTGCACATAATACCAGGCCTGCAATACCAGGACTGCAATCATATGCCACAGCATACCATCAAAACCCAGGTTTAGCTGAATTAGGTTGCATCCTAGTTCAGCCACTGGCCAGGATGCTGCAAGATTAGAGTTGGGTCTGTGACAGAATCCCCCTTTGCCTACCTACAAGACCCTCTTTAGCCACAATCTGCTAAGCACACCTTTACTTAGATATTGTACTGTGTAGACACCATTACGTAGATACTGTATTATGTAGACATCATTATGTAGACACTGTATGCCATAGATATCATTATGTATTGTATTCTGTAGACAACATTACACAGGCACTGTATTACGTTGACACCATTACGTACACCCTGTATTATGTAGACACACAGACACCATTATGTACATCCTGTATTGTGTAGACACTGTATTCCATAGATACCATTATGTAGACACTATATTCCCCATCCCAATCTCTGGCAGGAAAAGAATAGCCATCTGCCCCTATTTCTTACCCTCGAGAAGTGCTAGCATTCATCACTCCTTTGCTCAACATCCCCTATCTATGTGACCCGTCTCATTGGACAGTGACTTATTTGCTGTCAGTCACTCTTCTTCCTCCTCCCTTTCTGACACTCACCCAATGAAAATCAGGTGGTTGGACGTTCTTTTATCTTTTGAGCAGACCTTTGTCTGTTGTCATTCTTGCTTGGGGAAATGCCTCACATGTAAGTTACTGGAACTGAAGCTAGGATCCCTGGATGACTAATTAGAGCAGGCTTCTCCAACCTGGTGCCCTATAGTTGTGTTGGACTACTACTTCCATGATTCTTCCCCCCCCCCCCCCGCCCCCATCAACATAGCCATTGGCAAAATCAGGTCATGTGGATGCTGGATCTGGATCTAGAAGGCAATGATTGTGAATGGGTTCCTTGAAGGCAGGTTCATCAGCAGTCGGAAAAGGCAGGGGGGGTGCTACCAAGCACGCCCAGGTATCAGGACATGGCTGGGCTGTCCTTTCACCATCCCAGCTCACACCTTTTGCATCCCCATTCCTGGATTGTTAAGAGTTTCCAATGTGCCCTCTCTCCAGGTGCTCCTGTTAGAAACATATCCCAAGTGTAATAATAATAATAATAATAATAATAATAAACCTTTGCCACTAGAGATATGCTACACTCATGTGGACATACTGGACTGAAGGATCCTCCCCTGCCCCACCAACTCCATTAATCTGTTCCCCTAATTTTATAAGGTTTTTAAAAATATTTATTTATTTATTTATATACTACCCAATAGCCAAAGCTCCCTGGGCAGTTCACAATAATCAAAACCGTAACCATAAAATGAGGATTATTCCCTACGAACAAAACAAAAATCTACTGAACTTCATGGATAAGCCTTACTCCTTGGAAGTAAGTTTGAGATTTCTCTTTAAGATTGTCCGTTGTAGGCTATTTAGAGAGCAAACTGTATTATTTCCTTTTATGCTCCCTATCTGCTTCTCCCACCCGTCATCCATTTTATCTTCGTCCCCAATCTTAATAAAGCTGCTTGCTTGTTTGTTTCAATTTATATACCTCTTACCATATCTAAAGAAATATCTCCAAGCAGTTTACAAAATCCAAAATTAAAATATATCACAATAAATACAAAAGTTCATCAGTTAAACATTTAAAATTAGAGCTGTGCAAAAACTTTCTCCCACATTTTTTTTTTAACCATCATCGTTCAATTTGATAGGAAGAGCATTGCTTTTAAAAAGAAATTGAAAGGAGAAGAAAATTTTGGAGAAATGGTTATGGGTTAAGTTTAGGATTCTTGTGCTTGCCTTACCTATGAGGTGGCCAAAGAGTGTGTATTGAGTCTTTCATTGTACAATTATTTGTCTGGCAGACTGTAGTCTCCTCAGCTTCCTGCACTTCAATTAAAGTCCAGGGGAAGACATCATGAGGAACTTCCTCCCACAGGACATTTTCAGATCAGGAAGCGCAGGCAGCTTGGAAGGCTGCAGAGCTATGAAGAGATGTATAATAGAAAGGTAAGACACAAAGCACCCTCAGACACCTCCGGCGATTAAGCCAAAATAAATTCAACATAAATTCAAAATAAGCTACAAAATACCCTGAGAATGAGGCAGAAAAATGGAAGCCTCTGAGGTCCCCTCTACAAGGATTCGCTTTTGCGCCCAGTTAGGCGATTATGTGCATAATCGCTGAAGCGCATTTACACCTAATCCCTCTGCACGAGAGGCGGCGAGAGGCGGCGAAGCAAATTAAGGGATGACCAAAATGCGCTTTCCAAGTAGTTAATGCGCATAAGCGCTTGTTCACATAGTCAAAATGCGCTTTAACGGCCGGAGCAAAATAAAACTCGCGATTTAACGCGCGTTCGATAATGCGCATAATCGGAGAGATAACGCGCCTCTACGCCCGATTTGTGCTCCGTTCTTGTAGAGGTAAATTTTTTAAAGCGCCTTGAAAGAGCTTTAAACCTCTCTTGTAGAGGCAGCCTGAGAAAGGAAGGAGGGAAGGAAACTTTCAGGAAACTGGAGGACAGGTTTTGGCACAGCACTATACAACACTATTCCACTCACATCTGCAATGTACAGGGGGGGGGGGGGTTCTTTGCTGTGTCCTTCAGAAACCCTGCACTTTCCCTCCCCAAGGGTGGCGCTGGGCAATCCCAACACTGAGGAGAAAGCACAGGGTTTCTGGGAGGCCATCCAGGGACCGTAGCTGCCCCCGCCCTCTTCCTGGTGGAAGGCGACCAATCGCAGGTCACCTTCCACCAGCCACCACCCAGCCACGATTCTGGTGTGAGGTGAGGGGCTGCGTTGCCATTACCTTGCACGCCCTCACCTGGCTCCAGAGGGGAAAAAAAGTCAGGGTAAGTCCCTGACTTTTTTTCTCCGCAGCATCGGTGGAAATCCCAGGGGTGGGTGCGCGATTGCAGAGGCGGAGTATAATTGACGCCATGCCATCGCACACCCACCCCAGGGCTTTCCGAGCGTTTAGGCAGCCCCCAGGCTGCAAAATGGGGGACAGGCTGCAAACACAGTTGATGCTGTTACCACTTGCAGTGGCAGCGCAAAAAAACCAAAAAAACTTAGGAAAAAAGAAAGAAGCTGTGCAGCAACCCCTGTCAATAGGGAGCCTGGCCTGTGAGAAATTATTAGAGAATTTTTCCGCTCCCTGAAGAAATTCGATGAAGTTGTTCCCCCAATTTCTCTGCCCATGAATAGGGTGGAGAATTTTGAGAGGCCACATGCGCACAGCTCTATTTAAAATCTTTGAAACTAAATTCAGTACAGAACTTGGGGTTTGACTGTATACTTTGGACAAGCCATGTGGATCTTTCTCCTTTGGTGCTGCATGTTTTTACCAAGAGGAGGAGGCAAGGGGAAAAGCAGGCCGGACTTGCTCAGCAGAGACCGGGGAGCTAGCTGGCAGTAGCCCCCTCCCACCTGGAAACTACCCTGCAACGCTTGGAGTTCCTCTCACTCAGGAGTTAGGGTAAAAGGAGAGGTAGATGAAAGCCACTTCAAGGCAGCTGGGCGATGACATTCACCGGCAGTGTGCCACAAGATACCACTTCCTGGGGATCAAGAGTGAGAAAGGACTCTTGCCTTTCATGCCCTGCTTGTGGACTTCCCTGGGGCATCTGTTATCCATGGTGGCCCAGCAGGTCTGGATGCTGGACTAGATGGATGTTTGATCTGTTCCAGCAGAGCTCTTGTGCTTTTATATACTTACGGCTCCTGGTGTCAACTATTATCTAGAAGTGATGGACCACATTTATAATAAATAGATGTTTATTATATACAAAGTATGCAATAAAAGAACTCATTCGGCTGGATCTAGATTCCATATTGGGACAGTTACTAACACTCAACCTGACCTCCCCGCAGGGTTGTTGTTGTGACTGTAAAAAATGTGAGCAGAACAATGCGTGTTGCCTTGAGCTCCTCGAAGGAAAAGCAGGATAGAAATACAATAGCAAAGTAAGAAGTGTATGGCCCTTTCTACACCATAGGAGTGTAGAGGGAGGGTGATCCCGGAAGTACCTAATACACACCATCGGCGCACAGGGAGCAGCCGGGGGCCAACACAGGCAAGAAGCCTGGTGTGGAAAGGGCCTATGTCATCCTTTTATATTACTCTAGGACAGTGGTCTTCAATTGGTGGGTTGAAGTAGGTCGTGAGATCAGTCCAAATGGGTTGTGGCAAAGCTGTTGCCGCCATGTTGGACAATTGTGAAATTGTGGAAATGGGTCCCACGTTGCAGGTTAGGAGTCCGAGGTGGGTCTCAGGTCTGGACCAGTTGAAGACCACTGCTCTAGGAGACCATTACAGCATCCTGATATAAAAAAAAGCAAGGATACCATTCTCGGTCTCTGATTACCTAGATCCCCTCTACAAGAATTCGGTTTGACGCCCGGTTGTCCGATTATGAACATCTTCTCGCAATCGCTTTTACGCCTAATCACTATACACGGGAGGTGGTGAAGCGCATTACCAGTTGTATGAAACGCACTTTAAAGTGTTTAATTGCGGAGAATCGCTTGTTTACATTGTCATAATGCGCTTCAACTCCTGCGGTAAATTAAAACTCGCTATTTAACACTCATTCGATAATGCGCATAATCGGACAGAAAAAGCACCTTGACCCCCGATTTGCGCTCCGCTCTTGTAGAGGTTAAATTTTTAATGCGCCTTGAAAGAGCTTTAAATCGCTCTTGTAGAGGCACCCCTAATCTCTTTTCAGTCCCCTTTGCTTAGCACAACCTTCCCCAACCCTGGGCCAGAGCCTGCATCAAGGGTAGGCATGGTCGGGCACTTGCCGATGATCGATGCCCCCAAAGGGGCCCACTGACCGGAGCCCCCTGGAGTTGCTCCCCCTCTTCACCACTGCAATCTGCTTGTTCACCTACCTCTTGCTCTGACCATGGTGGCCACTGGCTCTCTGCCAGCCAAACAAGCAAGTGGTACCAATGATGGGGAAGAGGATGAGGAGTAAGAGCAGCCGGTGGCCATGGTGGTGAGAAGGTAGAAGATGGTGGTGAAGATGTGGCTCCACTGAGGGTGCCCTGCCCAAGTGCCCTCCAAAACCTTGAGCCCAGTATCCTCTGGGTGTGTTGGAATACAGTTCCCATCACCCCAGTCCAACACATCCATAGGGTACCAGGCAGGGGAAGGCTACCTTAGCTGGTTCCCCTTTCCGGATAGCTGGGGCGAGTTTCGCCAGGGTAATCCTGGCTGGCTGGCAGCCAAGATTTTTACAACTGCTGTGAAAGGTTTTATAGCATGTTTTATAACCTGCCATGGGCAGTCCTTATAAACAAAACAAAAGTGGAAATAAATACAGAGTAATGTCTGAAAGGAAGTGCGGAACACAGCCTGGGCTGGCTTTAACTTCTGCCTTTTGTCAACAGGGTAACAACCTTAAGGTTATGTCGCTTAGCAGCTCTTTGGAGCGAAAAGTTTCAGAAGCCGAGTCCCAAGGTGCCACGATTAAAGAGACCAATAAAGCTTGTCAGAAATCAAACCAAAGGAAAGCTTCTGTAAAAGTTACATTTGGCCTCCCTAGAAGATACTTAAGCGATAACACGAGGGGCGATATTACAAGGAAATTGTTTTCCAGACGGGGTCGGACCCACTGATAGGCAAAATCAAGGTGCCGACCCCGGCATCAGATTTTGAAAGACTAGTGATGTGTATCAAATTGACAGTTATGTAGTTTACTATTATGTACCATCCAATGGAGAGGAGGTGGAAGGTGCCATCTGGATTCCCCCCCCCCCCTTAGACACCAAAACCTCTTGGGCTTTTTGAAAGCCAGCACCAGGGGTTGGCCTTGTCGGGCAACAGCTGAGGCTTACACCCCAGCTGAGGCCCACTGCTGACCCCCTTGTCCTCCTCTTCCTCACTGTTACTGCCTGTTCTCCTGCCCTCTCCAAGCATGTAAGCACAGCCAAGGGCATGGAGAAGGAGAAACAGCCCTGACTTGCTTTGCCCTGCCCTGACCTTCTGAGCAGTGATTTGGATTTTTTTTATGGGCTCAGAGCGGGAGGGCGAATGGTAACAGTGGCAAGGAGGAGGGGTCCAAGGAGAGCAACCTGCCCAAACCCTGGAGCCAACACTGAGCTACTTCTGTTTTCAACTGCATTGCAAATGGCATTGACCTGGTTCACACATAAAAACAAATCACGGTTTAATTAACCATGGTTTGCTGAATTGGTGGTTGTCACTGTGTGCAAACCCTGAACTATGGGTTAACTACGGGTTAACCACGAACAACCCATGAAGAGAACCCATGCATTTGTTGTTGGGTTGTGAACTGTGGGTTGTTGTTACATGTGAACTCAGACTTGTGGGTTGTTTCACCAGGTTACAAAGGCATCAAACAGGAGCAATCAAAATGCTCAGCCTCTTTACTTGCCAGTACTGCAGTACCTCAGAGGCAGTTGGGATAGAAAACAAAGAACCCAGGGACTGAGCAATGATTTGTTCCATCTACTGCCAGATAAACCCCAGGTAGGGCAACAAACCATGGTTTAAATAAAACATGGGTTAGCGTTACATGTGACCCAGGCCATTGTAAGGCATCAAGAAAGGCAGCAGGCAGGCAGCAGGCAGAGTGACCAAGGACCAAAGCGAAGATCTTATACTCACCAACTTCCCTGTCACGTGAATCAAGCGCTTCATGCCATTATAAATCAGTCAATCATTAATTATTTCTTTGTTGCTGCAGACTACTAACATAGTCACTAGTCCTCACAATCCTGTATTCAGCCCTGCAAGTGGCTTTACAGTCTTTGCTGTGTTCAGTCTCATACAACAGCAGCCCTTGGAGGGTACTCACAGTCACTCCCGTTTTGTGGGCAGGGAGCAGAAGCTTGGAAATAGCCACTTTCCCAGGCCACAAGATAAGCCCCAAGTGACAAGCAACAACGGCAGACCTGTGTCTTTAAAGGCAGGGGTGCCCCAATCATAGCATATAGAACACAGGGGAAGGAGGCTGATTTAAAGAGCAAGTGCTGAGCCCTCCCCCTGCCTGCTGACTGCCAATTATCTCCACATCTAGTATATAAGAACATAAGAAGAGCCCTGCTAAATCAGACTCAGGGTCCAGCTAATCCAGCACTCTGTTCACACAGTAGCCAACCAGCTGTTGACCAGGAACCCACAAGCAGCACATTAGTGCAACAGCACCCTCCCACCCATGTTCCCCAGCAACTGGTGTACATAAGCTTACTGCCTCTGCTACTGGAGTACAAGACAACTTCCCATGTTCCTAAGAAGGCCAGACCTGGCCATGGTAACAGAGGGTTTAGTTATCTCCAGGTTGGATGACTGCAATGCACTCTACATGGGACTATTCTGGAAGATCCTAATGAAGATGTTAGTAGTCACTTACCCATGGGATCCTATTACACGATTCTGCAACAGCTGCATTGGTTGCTAATTTGATTCCAGCCCGGGGGGGGGGGGGGGGGGGGGGCACTTGGCACTTACCCACTACCAAAAAGAGAGGACATTCATCACTGAAAAACAGATCAAAAGAGAGTGCCAATTTGCATATGTTAATTTAGAGGTATAATGCAAATATAGACATCTTTGCTGTAATTTAAATGGAAATACAATACATCTCTCACCATAATGGGAAAGGTTGTGTGACCAGTGTGACCTCTGTGACTGCTCAGTCTGATGTCCAGGTGCTCACTGTAGATGGGTAGCTACAAGGCCCCTTCCTGCTCTCCCTCCGGACTTGAACTGGACAGCCCTTCAAACAGAGGACTCTGTCGAAGAGAGGACTATCCTCTAACAGCCCTTCAACTTCAGAAGTGTCTTCTGTAAAGTCAGACATGTGTTCACTCTATAATCCAGGCACAATTAGTGATTGAAACTAAGAACTAGTGCCTCAGTTTGCTCTTTTTTTGCTCCTGCCCAATCTCTTTTCCTCTTGTGTTGTGTCTTTCAGATAGTAAGCCCAGGGGCAAGGGCTGTTTATTACTAATCTTCATAAGTTTCTCTGGGTGCTTTTTTGTCTGAATAATGTGGTAAGAAGAACACTTCAAATAAAACAAATAAATAACCTTTAAAGCCCAAAATGTTTTGGACCAAGACCAGAGAGACCTGGCTTCAAGTCCCCACAGGGCCATAAAACTCATTGAGTGACTGTGGACCAGTCATTGACTCTCAACCTAACCTACCTCACAAGCTTGTTGTGAGGATAAAATGGAGAGGAGGAGGGCGAGGATCATGTATGCCGCCTTGGGCTCTTCGGAGGGAAAACGGGAAATAAATGTTTAGATAGACAGAATTGGACACCTCCACATCACAACCCAATTAACTCACGATGGGGCAGAACTACATTTTAAAGACATCGGTCTGCAGCCATCCCACAAAGCTTAGGCCTGAATGTCTATTGCAAATGGAACCCTGTCCCAGACCTGTCAGATGGAAGTACAGTTTCCTACATACCGGTAGAATTATAGGCTCCTGGAAAATGCGAACGATGCTTGACAGCTTTCCCAAGGAATGTTTTTCCTCCCCGCCCCCTGCTCATTTCCTATTTTGTCAAGATGTTCCCTACAGCTCAGCGGCAAGGTGTCAAATGCTGCACGGGAGGGTAACCGGGTGAAATCTACAGCTTGTGCTATTCAGGAGGTCAGCTTCTACAATCCTAACAGTTCCCCCCTGGCCCTGCAGCCTGTGAATTATCACGGTATTAGGGGCTGCGAAACGAAGGCCCAGGGAGTTTAAATGGCCTGCCCAGGCTCCTACCGCGAGTCAATGACAGCTTGGGGAACCGTCTCCGCGCATTCCGGCCTTCTGGTTCCACCACTTGTTTCAACCACCTTCGGCGTGACACGGAAAGCCGCGCTTATTATTCAGAGGGCCTTTGGCACCGCCAACGTATGCTCGTGAAAAATGCGATGGAATTAAGGCCTAATGATCTACGCGCCCAGGTATTTCCCGGGAACGAATGACCAGCTGGGAGGATCTGATAGACGGAGGAGCACACATGGGCCATTAACCCCAGCCAGTCATTACTCCCTGGGATATATCCCACGCTGCAGCAGGGTCATCATTGCTATCGTAGGCTGGATATAAAAATAAATCTAAGCACTTCTTTTTAAAAAACAAAAAACAAAAAAGAGGGGGGGGTCTCTGCAATTTCAGTGGCGATCATACATACAAAGCCTGACTCCCTGCACATAAATCCAGAGAGACAGCCCCATCAGCCCATAGCCAGAGATGCCACAACTTAGAAGAGGATGAGCAAAATGCAGGGGAGCACACCAGGGGCAGCTTCCAGACTACAGCCGCCAAAATGTTTGTTTGTTTATTTGGAGTATTTTTATGCTAAAAAAAAAAAAAAAGGCTCCCAGAGTGGCTTTCATGTAATTAGTTGAACAAGACAGCCCCTGCTCGCAGGCGTACAATCTAAAAAGACACGACACGCAAGGAAAAAGGGAGGGGGAGGGAGGAGGGGAAATTTTGTTCAATTAGCAGGACTGGTGGAATGGCCCCACTGTCCCTCTCGTCTCCCTCAGCTCAAATGTTACAGAACGGGTGAGACTGAAAGGGGCAAGGAAAGATGGAAGATGGGAAGAACAAGCGACTAGAGAGAAGGAAGAGCTTGTTATTTTACTAAGAGAAATGTTGGATCTGATTTTTCTTGCACTGGCGTAGACCAGCTTCCTCCGACCTGGTGTTCTACAGGTGTGATAGATTACAACTCCCACCAACCCCATGCAGCATGACTATGGTAGATAAGGATGGTGGGAACTGTAATCTAACATCTCTGGAGGGCACCAGGTTTGGGGAGGCTGGTATAGACAGTGTAGAACCACCCATCCACTCACCTATGAGATAGGATCAGATCCCCTGGCAACGTCCAGGGAGGAACACCTAAAGCTGGGGAATAGATCACATAGGTTGACAGTTCAGAGGAATAAATCCATCAACAGCAACAAAACATGTCCAGGAGATTTGAAACTTTGAAGCAGGAGCTGGGAATACAGACCAGGACTAGGAAGATATTAAGGGCAGTATCCAATGGGGTGCAACCACTAGTGTAAATTACTCCAGATTAATGCCAACAGCTGGTGCGCTGATTTCCCATGGAAATCCAGCCAAAATGCATGTGATGCCAAAGATCTATGACGGAAGCTTACAAGTAGCTTGGGCGCATCCACAGGATTGCACCCTAAATGGCTTTATTGGGTAACAGCTTCAACTACACAAATAAGCAATGGTCAATCCTTGTCAATCCTTCCACATATTGAATCCTATCACATATTCAGAAACACGGGCACTGATGGCTTATTATTGTAATGGCACCAACTCTTTCAGCAACTCCAAACTATCTGAAATTGGATAGCTTTTGCCTTTTGTCAACTGCACCCACCGAAGCTTTCTGGGGTGAAGCTTCCTTCTGTTTCTCCATTTCCTTGGCCGCTGCAAGGTCTGCGACGGGGACATTGTATGAGTCTCCCATTGCCCCTGAACAAAATTACATCAAGCAGAAAGATTTCTGCACCTGAGAAACATTTCATTTGCACTTTCAAAACACCAGCCAAAAAGCCAGGGGCAGGGTGTTAATTACAGTCTGGGATTCCAAAAAAAATTAGAATTACTTAATTTTTTTAAGATGGAGAAAGCAATGGGAGATTGTGGAGATTTTGGCTTCTGAACCATATTTTAAAAATGGAAAGTGGTAAAGAGTGGGGCTACAAGCTTTAGGTGGCAATCCTTTAAACCCACTTCTTGGGAATCCTATACCTGGGGTTTTGTCTCTCCCACAACCATCATCCAACAGACAGGGGCATTACTCAGCCAGGGCCCTGGTTCTATTCCATAGCCCCGGTTCTATTCCCTAAGACCCTGTTTGCATGTTATGCTGCAATTCCTGGGCTGTTTATCTCAAGAATTGCCAGGGGCGACTAAAAAGATGAGCACAATCATAATTTCCACTTTCAATTAACAGCCCAGGGTTGCTTTGCAAAGTGCGAAGCTGGAAACTCTGGGTTATTTATGGGTTAAACCAGGAATTAACCCAAGAACAAACCATGGGCATAAGCTGTTTAGCACATAAACCAGAGTTCCAAGTTCGCATGTCAAAAAACAACCTAGGAACTGGGGGGGGGGGGGTATCTAAATGCATGGAAAGCCCAGGGGTGGGTGAGCAGTGACGCTGCGTTGGGCAGATTGCGACCCGACCTGATTGGTCACCGTCCATCCGGGCAGAGGAAGGGCCGAGCAGGCCTAATGGCCGCCAGAAAGCCCATGCTGCCTCCCTTCATGAAGACTACTCACCGCCACCCCACACCAGAGATACCATGGGGTTTGGCGGCAGAGCGGCACCAACTTGGCGCTGTGAAGACAGCCCCCAGGTTATAACTGAAAGTGGAAACAAGTGCACAGGAGGTAGCCCACTCCTCTTTGCTCATCCCTGGCAATTCCTGGGTTAAAGAACCCAGGAATTGCAGGGTGACATGTGAACCAGGGTCTGAGTGTCAATTGGTCCCAGCAGAAAGCAATTAATCTCACATTGGGTGAGTGGGGGGACTTTTTACTTTAGTTTGGGATGATCTGAGAAAGTGTGCAAATTAACTGAAGAATTTCTTTTATTTGAGATGATTTGAATGAGAAATTAAGTGGCTAGCTTTGCCAATTAATTAAAATAAATCCCAGTAATTCTTTCTAAAAGTGTATATATAGATAAAAGGCAGCATATGCAGATTTTACACAGTTTTGTGTCCTATGGAAGATGCTCCAGCGTAGATTAGACCCAGGTTCCAAATCATTTAAGTGCTTAGTAGCACCCCTGCCAGCAGCCATTCCATCAGTTGTAGCTGAGAGAGAGAGAGAGAGAGAGAGATGGGAAGGAGGGCAGACACTCCATCAGCTCAGCTGAGGTCAGCAATTTTCAGCTCCTCCTCTTTTTGAACTGTTTCCATTCCAGCTGGTCATGATAAGAAGACCAACAATGCCCGACTGCATTGTAGTCATTATTATAAGAACCGTATAACATTAAGAATTGATGCCTGAATTTTGTTGTTTTCTTCTCCCCTCCTCATCCCGCTTTCCTTTTGTGTAATGTATTTTTAGATTGTAAACCTGAGTGCAGGGGCTATCTTGTTTTTATTTATCTTTAAGCCACTCTTCATCCATTCATTTATTACATTTATATCCCACCTTTATTCCTCCAAGGAACTCAAGGTGGCGTACATAATCCTCCGCCTCTCCACTTTATCCTCACAACAGCAGCCCTGTGAGGTAGGTTAGGCTGAAAGTCTGTGACTGGCCCAAAGTCACCCTGCGAGCTTCCATGGCCGCATGGGACTAGAACCCGGATCTCCCGAGCCCCAGTCCAACACTGTGGCCATTACGCCACACAGTTGAAGAGTGAATATAAATGCCTTAAATAAAATAAAACTAATAAGAGACATGTATAGGATTTCACACTTAATCCATTTAAAATCAATATATAGGTTAGTTGCAGTTTTGGTTGATTAATCAAGTGAGGGGAAATTGTAACTGGCGAGAATGAGAGATAAGGACACACTTGGTTATGCTTTTATCAATGTGGTTTTGGCTTTGGTGAGTTCCTTTAACAGAGAACGAAAAATATAACCACTGAAATTAGCATGTGCAAATATTCAAAATTCACCAACTGTCCATATCCTACCACTCACATTTTGAACATAACATTTCAAAATCAAAATGCCAAATGAACATTTGGAAGGGAAACGTGAATCTGGGCCCATTTACATCAATGACAATGCCTCAATTGCGTCAGTGTTCCCCAAACTTCTGGTATTTCGGTTGTCTACCCTGGCTTAGCTAATTCTGGCTTCTTCCAAGAAATTCCTGCATCATTTAACTTAGGGAGGGGGGATGGAAATAACAGCAACGAAGCTGAAGAAAACAACACCATAGAAGAGACATTGGTTTGATTCCCCCGTACACACCCAGGCAAGTTCTGTTTAGTGCCAGCCATTTGCAAACTGTCAGGAAATACCGAGTACAAAAAGATTTGAGTTTTCTCAAAATGGTAACTAGGAGCACATGGCCAGGGGTCAGAGATCATGCACAACACTGCCATCACAAAAGGGGGGGGGGGGGGAGAACAGGCATAAGAGAACAAAACGGGCACAAACGTTTCTGGATTCCAACCTCTGGAAGAGGTTAAAACCAGAAGACAGTTGTACATTGGGAACTACTTTTGCCTTTAATATCGGCCACACAAATACAAGGTGATTAAAATCTGATGACGTTGTGGTTATTTTGACTTGCTTCTCCCATTTTTATTTTTAAAAAGATAAAAGCCATTGCCTACAAGAAACATCTATGACCGGAGCATTAGATCTGGGCATTAAGCCATCTCCAATCCCTTCGCCGGCTGGGTGCGATCCAAGCCTTCCTTGCGTTTTTAAAGGCAGATGCTTCGTGGAAAGGCGTTGGATTAAAGAGCTCTGCCTACTGGCTCCTCCCCTTGGATAACCAAGCTTATAAGCAGTATTGCTAACAGGAAGAAGGCCTTCAAGAAACAGGAGAAGCTGAAAATAATGCAGCAGAAGCTTCTTAAGTTCACATTCAGGTGCACAGGTGGGTTTTGATTCTCCTCCCCCCTACTGCTTCTCCTGTCTGATGGGAAATGTATTTATTTTACTTTTTAAAATTATATAGCCTATTTTTTCTTCCAAGGAGCCCAAGGCGGTGTTTTTGATCCTCTTCCTTGTCTCCATTTTATCCACACAACAACTCATTGCCATGCTGTCTGGTGATGATCTACAGGGCCCCTGATTGGGGAAGGCTGATCTAGTCTATATGTAACCAGGGCATGTGTGACAGAGGCAAGGTCCACATTCCCTAGGTTAGGCTGACCAGATAAAATCCAGGTCAGGGCTCATGTAACTTTAACAGTTGTAGAGAAAAGGGAATTTCAGCCAGTGTCATTTGTATGCAATTAAGTCCTGGTGATATTCCCACTTCATCACAACAGTTAAAGGTGCAGGGGCCCTGCCTTCTTTTGTATATGGTCACTCTAGTATAGTGCCTGTAACTTTAACTGTTGTGATGAAGAGGGAATTTCACCAGGAACTAATTGCATACAATTGACATTGGCTGAAATTCCCTTTTCTCTACAACTGTTAAAGTTACATGAGCCCTGACCTGGATTTTATCTGGTCAGCCTACCCTAGGTAGGGTTATGGCTGGTGAACCAGGTCAAAGCTGGTCAAAAGTGCTCCTATCCACCAGTGCCTCCCCACAAGGCATGCACCAAGGGTAGGCATGGTTGGGCATCTGCCAAGGGCCACACCCCAGCAGGGGCCCACTGACAAGAGCCTCCTGGTGTTGCTCTTCCTCCTCTTTGCAACCTGCTTGTTCACCTGCCTTTCACTCTGGCCCAGGCAACAGTGGTGGGGAGGAGGAAGAGCAAGAGCAAGAGCAGCTGGTGACAATGGTGGTCAGTGATGGAAACTATATGGCATTGCTAGGCTGACCATATGAAAAGGAGGACAGGGCTCATGTAACTTTAACAGTTGTAGAGAAAAGGGAATTTCAGCCAGTGTCATTTGTATGCAATTAGTCCCTGGTGAAATTCCCTCTTCATCACAACAATTAAAGTTGCAGGCACTATACTAGAGTGACCACCTACAAAAGAAGCCAGGGCCCCTGCAATTTTAACTGTTGTGATGAAGAGGGAATTTCACCAGGAACTAATTGCATCCAAATGACACTGGCTGAAATTCCCTTTTCTCTACAACTGTTAGTTACATGAGCCCTGTCCTCCTTTTCATATGGTCAGCCTAGGCATCGCCGCCTCTTGTCCGAAAGCCAGTTAGCAGAGAAAAACAAAAAGGCAATACAAAATGACCAGTTACCAGTCCCACATGCATACAAAAGGCAAAACAAAAAGAGGCCACCCTCTTCTTTTGGGGAAGGAAAGAAACCAGCTTTACTCACAAGTATTCTTGCACATACCGATGCAGGCACAGCATAGCGCTTCAAAATGAGTTTCTTCAGTTCCTTTTCTATGCCATCACACAGGCAGGAGGGAGAGCAGGCCACATGCTCCCAGCAATAAAGGAAGGCAGAGAAAAGGGGGAAGGAAGGGGAGGAGCAGGAAACTACATGTAAGCTATAGAGATGCTAAGGCTAGCTGTGCCCCCAAATTCCCATGCATGAACTAGCTAGCGGCCAAATGTCCAGTAACTTGCCAACACCGTTGCAATATATTCCCAACAGTGAGAAGGTAGACTCATTGAGGGAGGGGCCCCATTGAAGGTGCCTTTCCCAAGGGCCCTCAAAAACCTGAAGCCAGCAGAGCCTCCACTGAAAGCATCAGATTCAGGAGACCCCCACCCCCCGCCCTCAAATGCAAAGCTAGCTTTTCAAAGGGAGTGCAACCTTGCAAGCTTCGATCCATTGCAAGCTTCCATCCAAGTTGGTAGGCTTCCCAAGGCACAATAAACCCATCTTAGATGGAGGGAGCTCTTCAGTGCGTTTGACTTCATCCATCCTACCTGTTCAGGATTTCCACAGCCTCCCTTAGGGCACAATCCTTTGCACATTTAGACCAATTGTCAGGATTTCCCCTGATCTGTCTGGGTTTTTCTTCTGTCCTGGGTGTCGGGGCATTTTCTGTAATTTTCTATAATGTCCAGGAATGACACACTATCCCCTTTAAGGCCACCATTAGCATGGTGGAGGCAAGTGGGGGAGGGAGTGAGGAGGAATGATGCACTTTACAGAGGTGCATCATTTCCACCCCCCACCCCCCACTGCTCCAATTGCCTTAAAAGGGAAAGCCTGTCATTCCCAGCCATTATAGAAAAGGCTCCTATTAGAGCAGGGGAGGGCATGAATGTCCCAAATATGGTCACCCTAGTTTAGATAGACAAAACTCCTACAACTCCCAGCATTCCCCAGCCATGGAATGCTGGGAGTTGTAGGGCTTTTGTCTATCGAAACATGCATAGCATTGCATCCTAAAACTAGTAAATAGAAGAGAGAGAGACTTTGGCCTCAAGTTTTTCAGCCGCCTCCCTACTCTGGCTACGTACCCAAACTAGGATGATTGGGTGCAATGAAACACAGGCCTCCAGAATCTTTAATAGCCATGTAGAAGAGGACCTTTGGGCAGGTTCTGCTTTAGTCCTCCCACCATGACCAACTGTGCCTGATCAAATTCCCTCTTTTATCCAATTGTCGTAATGGAGGGCAAGGCTCCTGCACTTTTAACATCTGCTGTCATCATAGGGGCAGAACGCATGCTTTGCATGCAGAAGGTCCCATATTCGACCCTTCGCATCTCCAGTTAGAATAGGCTGACCAGATAAAATCCAGGTCAGGGCTCATGTAACTTTAACAGTTGTAGAGAAAAGGGAATTTCAGCCAGTGTCATTTGTATGCAATTAGTTCCTGGTGAAATTCCCTCTTCATCACAACAGTTAAAGTTGCAGGCACTATACTAGAGTGACCAGATACAAAAGAAGGCAGGGCCCCTGCACCTTTAACTGTTGTGATGAAGAGGGAATTTCACCAGGAACTAATTGCATCCAAATGACACTGGCTGAAATTCCCTTTTCTCTACAACCGTTAAAGTTACATGAGCCCTGACCTGGATTTTATCTGGTCACCCTAAATTAGAAGGATTAGATAGCAGCAGGTGATTGTAAAGATCTCTCTCTACTCTCCAGACTCTGGAGATTCAGAGTTGACAATACAGGGCTAGATGGACCAGCAGTCTGACCTGGCATATAAACCAGTTTCTTACATTTATCGCCACGTAATCAACGCACATAAACCACCGGCATGTCATCCCCAAGACTGAACTTATTATTATTACTGCTCAGGCATACACCCACCAAGAACTTGGATGGCTGTGTGCGGCAGCGCCATCTGGTGACACGTGCCGTAACTACAATCAGTCCTATTCTCCAGCAGAGGTGAAAATTATTACTGCAAGCAATGGGAGAGCTTCCCCCTGACCCCCAACCTGACCCGCAATTTTAGCAGCAATCCACCCGGACATCATCATGCTTCTAAATGTAGTTGTTCTAGCACTCAAGTACCCAGACTCACAAATAAACAAGAGCAAGGAGCGATAAGGTTTCCAGTACATTTCCCAGAGTGCTAACTGTATCATTTGCAATACGCTTGAGGCAGCCATTTAAGAAGGGCAGAGGGGGAGTCACCTTTCCACACCTTTAAGACCACATATAATTAATTATTTCTCAGGAACATGTATATGTCTGATTATTATGTGATCTGAAAAAGTAATAGCAAATGCTTTAAATTGCACTGCTCTCCTCCTCCTTGCCACGTAAGTTTGAATACATCCAAGAGGGGGACTTTGACTCTTATAAATCTTTCACTGCTCCCTTGAAATCTAATTGCCCCCCACTACTGAACATTGAGCTACAATGCCTGAAAAAACATGGTAGGAGATGGTTAACAGTAGGGTGACCAGATAAAATCCAGGTCAGGGCTCCTGTAACTTTAACAGTTGTAGAGAAAAGGGAATTTCAGCCAGGGTCATTTGTATGCAATTAGTTCCTGGTGATATTCCCTATTCATCACAACAGTTAAAGTTGCAGGGGCCCTGCCTTCTTTTGTATATGGTTGCTCTAGTATAGTGCATGCAACTTTAACTGTTGTGATGAAGAGGGAATTTCACCAGGAACTCATTGCATGCAAATGACTCTGGCTGAAATTCCCTTTTCTCTACAACTGTTAAAGTTACATGAGCCCTGACCTGGATTTTATCTGGTCACCCTAGTGAACAGGCTATAAGCATGTCAGTGTCTTTTAGGGTGCACTCTTACAGCCTATAGTTCTCAGCATCCCATGCTGGCTGGGAGCATGCTGGGACTTCTAGGACTTTTTTGTCTGACAGAATATGCAACCCCCAATTCGGTGATCATGGGTGGTACCATGTTGTGCAAACCCAGCCATCATAGGTTATTTGAGGGTTAGACAACACTCGCACAACCCTCGGGTTATGTGAGTATTGCTCAACCCTCAAGTAATTCACGATGGCCAAGTTCGCATGACATAGTACCACCCATGACTGCCCCAATCGGGGGTTGCATATTCCAAATAGCAGCCGCATGTGCCCAGCACTCATGGTGGCTCATTGTGGAATAAATAACCCATGATGAGCCAGCCGTGTCACGCAAACTGTTTTTTTGTGTAAGGTAACAAACCATGAGTTAACTATAGCTTAAATAAATCATGGGTTAGCATTATGTGCAAGTCAGGTTAACCTCATGCACTGGCTACTTCTGAAGACTATTGGCTCCCTTTGTGATGTGGCTGTGAAGCAGAACCCAAAATTACCTCCAAGGCATCAGCCGCAGCAGCAGCAGCAGCAACAACAACAAGGGGTGAATCTGAAGCTGGTGCCATTGGATGGAGAATTTATTATGAAAAGTTCATTGTTCAAAATGCACTGCAATAAAACGTCTTCCTCAAGGGCAACTGTAAATATCAATACATGCATAATAGTCCTTTATTTTATTCACTTTGAACTTTGAAGGTTTTTTTTTATGAATGCTACCAATGATTTTCTTGAATGATGTTCTTGTTTTCACATTAACTTTATTATGCATTTATTGATATTTACAGTTGCCCTTCGGGAAGACATTTTGTCGAAACGTGCCAGGCTGTACACTTTATGTAATAAACTCTCCATTCTCCCCCAGTTTAAGACTCATTTTGGGGGTCAGGGGCTGCTCCGGGTTTTTGAGGGCCCTCAGGCAAGACACCCTCCATGGCCTTCTGCCCATCTACAGCTGAAGGAGCGCCATGGTGGGTTTTCCTGCTGCTGACGAGCCGGCCCAGCGGCAGCTGGAGGGGCAGCTGGGAGCATTGGCCGCCCTCTTCCATGGTAAATGTTTTTATTATTATTATTTTTAAATGGGGGAAGGACTGCGGAGGTGGTGCAGCGAGCTTATGGCTCACTGTTCCATCCCCTTCCCTGCCCAGCCCATGGCGACCAATCAGTGGTTGCCATAGACTGGGCACGCCTCGCAGAAGCTCCGGAGCAACAGCAACAGACAACAAAGGCCGTCGTCGCGTCGCTCAAAACTAAAAAAGTTGGGCTAAATGCCTGACTCTTTTAGCGCAGAGCTTTGGGGCTTTGCCCCTAGGTGGCTTCAGAGTGACAGCAGCATCATGTAATCCACCTGCCGCCACTCTGAAGCCACTGTGAGGGAAAGTGACTGTCTAGAGGTACCCGGAGTCTTCCTTCTCACTGCCATCATCACAGGCTGCTCTTGCTCCTCCTCCCCTTTGTCATCATTTCTACCACTTGCTTGCCTGACAGGTAGAAAGCCAGGGAGCAAGCAGGCAGCGGCATCTCCTGCTCCTCCTTCTCACCATCACCATTGTCTGGGCCAGAGCAAGAGGCAGGTGAACAAACAGGTTACAACAGTGAAGGTGAGGAGCAAATGCAAGGGGCTCTCGGCAATCGGCCCCTGCTGGAGTGTGGTCCCTCGGCACGTGCCCAACCATACCTAGCCCTGTTGGAGGGGTGTACCATATGCAAACCAATAGGGCATTAATCATCAGTGAGTGCCACCATTATCTCTGTATGGTTGTGTAGCCATGTTTTTTAACAGCACATATACAGTACCATAAAAAAAGTGGTGGTTGGGTGCAAAATTGGCTATCAGAAGGAGCAGAGAAAGGCATGAATGCTAGTATGGGAGACCGAAGGCTTATGGGATCATCAGAGATCAAACTTGCTAAATCCACTTGGCCTGGATCATGGTGTTCCCTAATGAGAAAGAGTCTCCATAGTTAATGGAACCTTCATGTTCAAAGGCAACATAGCTTTGGGTATCAGATGCTTGGGACAGAGAACTGGGGATGGCTGATGCCTTCCTGCCTTGCCTGATTGCAAGTTTCCCAGAGCAACCTGGAAGGCTGCTACTGGGGATAGAAGGCTGGAGTAGTTGGACCAGGGCTGGGGAAATGGGGGCCCTCTAGATGTTGTTGGCATGGCCAATGGTCAGAGATGGTAGGCGTGGAAGTGCCACAGGTTCCCCAGCCTTGAGAAAGACCATGAATCTACAGGACCATTCATGGGTTCCTAACTCCCTACACCAAATCCTGTAGCTGGAGGCTGGTGTATCTTCCAGCATTGACAGACCCTCCTTCTTCTCAGCCTCACTGCTACATCTGCGCCAGTCTGCCTCCTTTTGCATGTGTTCTAGAACCTCATCATTCCCTCCCAGTTCTGCACTACATAACACTTGGATTTCCACAGTCCCCGTGGCCCTTTTTTATGTGTTTGTTTTAAGTCATCTTTTCTTTTTCTTTTTTATATTTTAAACAGTAGACAAGGACAAATTCCCCAAAAGAGTAACTTAGGAAGCATTTATTGGGGGGGGGGGGGGAATGGTAAACACTCTTTTCTACCTAATTTGAAGGTGCTGAAATGCCATTTACTAAGCTCAGTTTTACTCATTCATGCCAGTGCCTGCTTTAGTTCTGCATGTGCATGCTGTGATGCCTTGCATTTTCCCTTTCATACAACTATATTTGTTTGATCTGCATATAGTGGGGCATCCACATGTGTTGAGTTTTTCACACGCATCAGGTATCGGAGATAGTGACATGAGTTTTGGCATACATTTTCCATTGCACTTTGTCCATGCCATTTTCTTTGGTGCAATTGAGTATGGGATGTTACCAGTTGATTGCCTCCACACTATTGACTCTGTGAGCTCCATCACACCAGCAATTTATCGCACAGTCGCCATGCCTGGTATGTGGTTTTGCAGCACAGTATTCACATGACGCCGTCCCTGTCCTGCACTCATTTTGCTTCTTGCCCTCCATTTTTCGTTTCATTTTGGAACGGACAAAGTCTGTTTTTCTTCCTTCAGTGCGACATAAATGCTCTGCTCCCTCCTGTGTATTGCTGTCCTTGCGCTCTATCAGACCATCCCATTCTTTGTTGGGAACGGGTGTGTCTAAGGGCAGTCTCGGTCTCACTGACAAAAGAGGAGGGTGGGTGGTTCTCCACTCAACTGCTCAACTGTGAAGACGGAGGGAGAGAGGTTCCATTTAACTCTATGGTCTTACTCCTGAGTAGGCATGACCATGCCAAAAATGCACTGGGACAGGGCTGGTGGTTCACTTTTCCTAATCCCATAATCCCTTAATCCCATAATCCTTTAAATACACCATTGCACCATTTCAGATGTAGGCATTTTCATTCATTTTCATTTTAAAAATTCCTAAAAATCAAGGGATGAACCGATCTGATTCAAACTTGGCAGGGCTAAAGCCCTCCTTAAGGCCTATCACTGTGCTACGTTTCATCTCTTTATCTTTAAAAATTAAGCAGATGTAAGCATTTTCATTTATACGCTTAGGAGCTCCAGTGAACGAGGAGGAAAGACTGCCACATCCATCACAACATCCATCAACAACAAGAACCAATGAACTGGGGAGGGAAGGAGAAGGAGTAGGGTGGGGCAGGCGCAATAGCAGTGGGAGAGCAAAAAGAGAGTTCACTGGTATATCTACAATCGTGAAAGGGAAGAGCGCTTGCAGTGTTTCTGAAATGGAGGTAAAAAACGTGCAGGCAAACCGGGGGGGGGGGGGGGGGGGAATAGGTGTGATGGAGTCCTGTATGTGGAATTTTATTACAACATCTAGCATAGGCAGTGCTTTAGGTGACTGACATTTCCCAAATAAAACTATAAGTCTTGCCTTATTACAGTTGCCTTCATTTGGAAGACTGTCCACCCAGCAGGCAAATTTCACAGCTGACTTGTAGTTTTTTGGGTTAAGATCACATTTTCCTAGATTTTTAAGAAGACCAGGATCAGAACAAAATGCTTTCCAGTCTGTTTTCTTGCCATGTCCAGCAGTGTGGAGCACAGTATCACAGCTGGTGATTGCATGAAATGGAATGATGTCAGTCAGAGCTTCTACTGAATGGGGCAGCTTATCACAGATGGTGTGTAGAGAAATATACTTTGCTTTGCTGATGTGTCTGATTTCACCCACAGCCTTTCACAAGTCATTCTGCCGAAATGAGCCATAAGTAATGCGAGATTGGAAGGGGGCAACAAGGGAGAGGGCCTTCTCAGTGGTGGCCCCCTGACTGTGAGGCCTGCCTGGCGCCGACACTGTCATCTTTTTGGCACCAGGCAAAGACCGCCCTCTACTGTCAGGCATTTAATGGTATATGATGAGGCATCTATGTCTGCTGTTTTAGAACAGATCTATTAGGGAAAACATTGTTTATTTGAATTGTTTTTAGCTGTTTACATTGTTTTAATTTTTCTATGTGACAATTTTTAGACTATTTTTATTATGTTGTATTTTGTATTTTTATGAATAGTTGTAAACTATCCAGAAAGCTTTGGCTATGGGGCAGTATATAAATGAAAATAATACTAATATTAGTAATACTAATAATGTCATGTGCTGATACAGCGACAGTGCTGGCATTTGTATGCATAGAGTGCAGTACAATTCTTGTACCAGCCTTTTCATGGATGGCTACCAATGCACTTATATCCACTGAGGGATTGGAAGACTTTGCTGTGTTTTCTTCTTTGAACCCCCCAGAAACAATGATTATTCTGTTCCTCAGGTCCCTGGTGTACGAGTTGTTCTGAAAGGAAAAATGCAAGATCAGCCTTACTTTCTGGAAGGGCCAAGAAATTTGGCCAGTTGGATGGAAGTGGAACATTTCTGTCTTCAACTAATCTCCAAATTGGCTTATGTCCTTTTGATCAGTTGTGCCTTGCTCTTTCTTTGATAGAATCTGATCTATAGCTATCAAGTGTAATGTCAATCCTGTCGAAATGTTGACCACTGTGAAATACAGATTTCACAACTTTGTCAAACAGGTCACCAAAAGAGCTACTGCCAGAGGGTCTCCACACATTGCCTCCACACATGCTTGCCCATCAATCACAAGACATGAAGTACCTTCGAGTGTGATCTAACGAGGACAAAGCAAATCGTTTGTTAAGATATCTCCAAGGACTGATTTGTTTCCTGCTCTGAGGTCTCCTTTCAGTCCTGGGAGCTCAATTGGCACTGGCATTGGTTCATGTTGCAATATTGTTTTGTTGTTCTGCTGCCTTTCCAGTTCCATAGGCCATAATTAAGTGATGCAGGATGTTTCTGTCAGCTTTTATGTTGCTTCTTGTTAGTTTGCTTCTGCACCATGCAAAGTCATAAGTGTTGAAGCTTTTACCTTCTTTAATGGAGCATGGAATTTCATTTGCAAAATTCCTCTATTGGTATCATGAGTCTTTCTTGAACAAAGGCAATCAATTGCTTCTGACCCAGTTGCTCAGTATTGAGCAACTCTTGTATTGCCTCTGGAGCCATATTTATGGCTGCAATGGCATGAAGAGTTGTGATGGGTGAGGCAGGAGACACTACATTGGGTTTGTTCAGACACTAAACCATGGTTGGGCCGCTAACCCCTTTGCAGCACTAGGGTGACCAGATAAAATCCAGGTCAGGGCTCATGTAACTTTAACAGTTGTAGAGAAAAGGGAATTTCAGCCAGTGTCATTTGTATGCAATTAGTGCCTGGTGATATTCCCTCTTCATCACAACAGTTAAAGGTGCATGCACTATACTAGAGTGACCATATACAAAAGAATATATATCCATAGCAATGAATACATATATAATGCATATGAATATGACTTTCTAGCAATTATACATAACCTACAACAAAAGTGTACCAAATATCCAAATAAGTATCCATTTGAAGGTGGTGTTTATGTGCCACCCGTTCAAATACTGAAAGCACTGTAAGGTCCTCAATCCATTGCATTATTGGAGGTGAGTGTTTATCCTTCCAATGTTGCAATAGAAGTCTTTTAGCTGACAAACAGATGCAGAAAATCCATTTACGCTGAGCATTTGTTAATTTCCATGAAGCAGGTCGAGAATTTAAAAGAGCATGTGCATCAGTGAATACTAAAGACTGTTCCAATACAAAATTTATTTTTGTGATAACCAACTCACGGAAAGAGGTAACTACTAGAATTTGCCAAAACATATCTTTACAAGAAAGCATTAGCTGCTGCCTGCAATTATCCAAATTAGACAACCCTTTATTAAACAGGCATTGTGGTGTCCAATAGACAAGAAACAAAAGGTTTTGCTAAATAAGATGCAGCCTAAGATCCAGAGACATGACAGGTAGACACCAAAGTGACAATCCACTGATTGGGTGTTTTGTGCTGATGCCCACAGCAGTTTATAAAATTCCCAAATCTGCCCACGGGTCCAAAACATTTGGGGACCCCTGCTCCAGATCCCCCTTGGGGGGTCAGGGAGGAGGGAGGAAAGGCCAGTTCATTGAGGGGAGATCGCCACACAAAATCATTTATCCAGAGATCACACACATTCCTTGTAGCTGACACTCTCCCAGTCAGATGAGATGAATGATAATAACTAACGTTCACAAATATGATAGCTGTTTATCGCCTTCCAACTACTAGATGAAGAGGGAATGGGAAAGAAAACCTGTTCAATTCAAATCACTCTAGGCCGGCAGCCTATCTTTGAATCAAGCCTGTGTCATTTTAACCCTCTGGGTTATGCCTCCTACTTCCATAAGGAAGCATTTTCTGGAAAATAGTTCTGGTCTTTAGGGAAAGATCCCCTAATATTTTAACAGGGAATATAGTGTTTCCTGCTCAAAATGGGAAGTAGATATGGACAGTAGGTATTTCACAAGACAATCTGTCTTTTCTGTTTGGGACTGTTTGCAGTTTAATGGATGGAATGATTAAAAGCTTGACAACTAAATACTAAAATAAACTTAAGCCAGTTAAGGAGCAATCCTATGTCCCCTAAACAGTGTCTGGGGATGGACACAGGATTTTTCGGTTTTCTGGCTCTGAGTGCAGAGACAGAGCTCCAAGCTTGGAAACAGGAAATTGTGCTCCCCTTCACCCCCTACAGCTAGCATGGAATGAACCACGGCTGCCTCTCCTTGATTGGTAAACTGAGTGTGGAGAAGGTGAAAAGGGGGGGTAGTCCTGGGGGCAGGGAGGGAAGGAGACCCCAGAAGCTGGTTTAGACAACTTCCTGAGTGCTGTGCAGCTTCCCCTGCCCCCAGCTAGATAGCCAAAATCAGCCGTGTAGCTGAAAAAGCAGGGCGGATGGAGCACAGAGGTGAGAATCCCCTCTGTGTTGCAGCCACCCTGCATTGGATAGTTATACATGGGGGGTTACGAATACCCAGGTCACAATCCATAGGTTTGTGCCTTTAGCTATCCTACAATAAGGTCCCAGTCCATTTATCTTAACATAGCCCCACTAAAAAGAATGGGATCGGGTGGATAGCAGCATTACATAGTTTAATCACTAGGTGGCACTGGACTTAGTTATATCTAGGTGGACTCAAATGTTGCCTGTTGCTGTTCTGTTCTTTTTCAAGAGAGACAATAAAGTTCTTGTTTCGCTTCCTGACTGGGTTGTCCTCCAAGCCTTTTATGAAAGGGACTTGCAGCCCAGTCCAAGGCACATCTATCAAATCCCAGAATTCAGTGCAACTTAACATAGGTTCAGTGCAACGTGCATAAATTGCAGCTTTAATCGAAGTCATGACTAACCTGCTCCATTGGCTTCAGTGATACTTACAGCATGATCCTATGCATCAGCGTCAGAGGCTCAACCCTCTGGCCCACAAGCAAGAACCATTAGGCTGCCAAGTACTAGGGATAGGGCTTTCTCAGTGGTAGCCCCACACTTTTGGAACTCCCTCCCCAGGAGGATACGTATGGCCTCAAGTCTGCTGGTTTTAAAAAAAACTGAACATACAATTGTTCAGTCTGCATTTGCTGCTTAAAAATCATTACCTCCTCCTGCTGTTCCTGCTGTGTGTGTGTGTGTGTGTGTGTGCGCCTGAGCTTTTAATTGTAATTTATATATTCATGTTTTTGTAATATTGAAAGCCACCTTGTCAAGGCAGTGTGCCCTGAAAACAGGTTAAAAATCTCCTAGGTAAATAAATCTTACTCATAAGTAAATTGCACAGAATTCCCTTGCAGATGTTCATGGAATTGCATTGTTAGTCACAACAACATTTTGTTGGATTGGAGCCTTCCTACGTTTGGGGCTTTGTTTTTGTTTTGTTTTTCCATTTTAAACTAGCATCCCTTTCTTGGTGGTTCTTGCTTGCAATGATTTAAACAAAATGCCCACAATCCAGCCAATGTGCAGCACTAGTAAGCCCCACTGATTTCAACCAGAGAGACATGTGCTTCACTTTTCCAAAGATAATGTCAATGAAACTTTAAGGCGCCAGTCCTAGGCACACTTACCTGGGAGAAAGTTCCATTAAACTAAATCGGACTTACTTGTGAGTAGACATGCATAGGATTACACTGCACAGTGGTTAACGTTGACCAATTCTTCATGCCTATCATTTTCACTTTGAAAAATGTCTCCGGTTTGGCTTTTTGTTTTTTTCTTCAAACCAATCCTGCCCCCTCCCCAAAAACCCTGCAACACAAACATTTTACACCAAAAAGGATCGGCATTGTTTTTAACTCAGAATCAAAAACACTTTATTTCTATACATGCTCAAAACATTAATCACAAACAAAATCAAAATGGTGGCTTTCCCCTACACCCCCCACCCCACCCAGGCTGCAACCCACAAGCCATGCAATTTAGTTAGTTTAGTCTGACTAAAATCAATCTTACTACAGCTTGGCTTAAATCCAAGTACTTCGACGTAACCTGATTACAGACTGGACTGCCCATGAATGGGGAAAGGGGGAAATGACCGAGCATTTTGTATTAAAATTTCATAATGGAAAAATCTATTGCAAAACAGCCTGGACAATGGGTTTGTTTTGAAGCAAGCAATGCAAAAATAATGATGATTCCCCCTCCCACTCTTTTGTAAATGGATAGCTTAAAAAAAAAAAAAAAAACCACCAATAACATATCCATGCCCTGCTTGCAAAAGTGAGCACAAAGCTTGCTCTCAGATTTGCACAGCTGTGTCATGTGTGCATGTATCAAGGTTGGCTCACGGTACCCATGCTGGCAATTTCACTCTGGGGACAGTGGCATGATGGATGAGTTCTCGCCTGCCCCATCTGTCTGCCTCCTTTATACAGCTGTGAGCCAGGGAGCCTTTTCTCCAACTGCTTCGGCCTCTCCAGGAAACAGGGATGGCTCTCTGAGCAGAACAGAACACATGCACACGCACAAAGGAAAAAGGGGCATGCACACACTGTCAAGTACCAGCACTTCACAGACGCAGAAAACGCAATCGGATTGGGCGGGGGAGGAAGGCCCCTCCTAGCAGGCCTCATGTCAGTTCTCTGCCCTTCCCAACCATAGCCTTAAGGCTTAATGGGGTGCCAGTTTGGTTTGTTTGTTTGTTTTCCCCCTGGCGGGGCTCCTTTGCCTCTACAAACAGCTGCTCATGGCAAACCAGGATTCAGGAAGAGGGGATGCTTTTCCCATTACCTGTGGGAAATGCTTCACCTGCTGGATTTCTGTCGGCCCACCGCTGATTAAAGCACCTGGAGCGACCTTACCAAAAAGAGAAGAAAATAAAATAAAATAAATGAGTGGTGGCGGAGGGAAGATGGCAAGAGATCTCTGATGGTGCAATATAAACGCAAAACTGGAGTGATATTTGAGACAGGTTCAACCTCCCTTACGTTCAAAACTCTCCCATCTCTCACCACCGTCTGTGTTCCATCCCAACAAACAAATAGCAAGCTAATCTCCCTCTCCTATCCTCCCACCCCTCTCCTATGGGGCTTCCACTCTCCATTCATCAAGATTTCATTCCCCCCTCCAGCCCATTCTTCCTGACAGAAGGAAGTACTTGTTCATACAACACGTAATTAACTTATTCACCACCGCAAGAGGTGGTGATGGCTGCTAGCTTGGAAAAGGCATGATATGAAACGGATGGAGGATCGGTCTGTTGATGGATATTATAGACATGAGCAGCGGATGTCTACCTCTGAATGCCAGATGGGCCAGAAAGGGCAAGACCATGACCACCTTTCCTTGTTTATGTAGGGTGATCATATGGAAAGGGAGGGCAGGGCTTCTGTATCTTTAACAGTTGTATAGAGAGTTTCAGCAGGTGTCATTTGTATGTATGCAGCACCTGGTGAAATTTCATCTTCATCACAACAGTGAAAGCTGCAGGAGCCCTATCCTCTTTTGTATATGGTCACAGTAGCATAGCTCCTGCAGCTTTCACTGTCGTGATGAAGAGGGGATTTCACCAGGTGCTGCATGCATACAAATGACACCTGCTGAAATTCCCTTTTCAATACAACTGTTAAAGATACAGGAGCCCTGTCCTCCTTTCCATATGGTCACCCTATGAGCTACCAAAGCAATGGGGGGAAGGGTTCTCTTAGAAACAGAATACTGAACTCAATGGATCTTGATAATATCTGTTTTCTATACAATGCCTAGCACAACAGTTACACTGTAGTGCTACGGCAATAGTTAAAACAATAGTAGTAACAGAATGAGTAGCAGATACATCAGAGGTAGGGAACCTTTGTCCTGTGGGCCATATGTGGCCTGCAGGGCTTCCCCATCTAGCCCACAGCCTTCCTTTCTTATCCTGACCATCTCCATCTCCATCTCCACCCCCAACCCACACACATATAGGAATTATGCTTGAAAAAAAGCTTCCATTGGAATAAAGGGGAGAGATTTTTTTCAAGCCTAATTTCCACATTGGGGGAAGGGAGATTGCGGAGGGTGGTGGTGTCACAGCTAGGGAGGTAAGAGTTAACCTTACCCATGTGCTGATAGATAATGGCAATTGCCATCCACCGGCCAGATGGGAAACCTCTGCAGCTCATAACTTGCCCTGCCCAGATCTAGTGCTTTCCAAAATATGTTGTTGTTATTGAAGTATTTATTTATACATACATACATACATACATGCATGTAGCACCATCAGCTCACATGATGTTTTACAAAACAACGTAACAGACAATTGAAATTTGCATGGCGAGATTTTGCAGTTGAAATTTGGATGGATTTTGGAGGAGATAGCATAGAAAGGAAAGGGATAATAAAACAGTTGATGGAGGGGAGCAGGGTAACAGGATGAATGTGGGGGGAAAGAGCTATGTGTAATTATTATTATTATTATTATTATTATTATTATTATTATTTATTACATTTATATATTGCCCCATAGCCAAAGCTCTCTAGGCGGTTTACAAAGATTAAAAACACTGAACATTAAAAACCAATATACAAAATTTAACTATAAAAAGCATAAAAACAGATTACATACAATATACATCATTATGTCTGTATTCCTCACAACAGCCCTCTAAGGTAGGGCAGTATTGCTACGCCTCTAAGTGCAGGTGGTGAACAGATGCGCCTGGGGGAATGGCTTGTCTAAGGCCAACCACTGAAGTTATGGTTGAAGCAAGATTTGAACCAGGGACAGTACAAGTATTAGCCAATAAACTAGACCTCCTCTCACTAGTAGCAACTCTAGCGGTTGGCTCCTTCTCAGTGTGCTTTCTGGATTTGTGGAGGAGGGTGGAACTCTTGCAGGAATCATTACAAAGTATTTACTTTCCATCTGATGCTGAGAAGGTGCAAACATCTGATATCAAGGTCCAAGCTCCGGGAAGGGGGGGGGGGGGTATGTGGCTTCAGAGTGCGAGACATCATCATCATTATTATTATTATTATTATTATTTACATTATTTACATTTACATTTACATCCCTCCTTTTTTCCTCCTTAAGGAACCCAAGGTGGCATATATAATAATCCTCCTATATTTTATCCTCATAACAACAACCCTGAGAGGTAGGTTTGGCTGAGAATATTATGGCATCTGCCCCCCCCCCCCTAAAATTTCGTGAGGGCACAATAAAAGCCTTGTCTGCAACCACCCAATGTTGCTTCCCCCTTGTAAACCTCCCATGTTTTCCCACTGCTTCCTCTGTCTTTTTTTCTTACGGGGGGGGGGGGGACATTAAGGAAGGAAAGGTGGAATAACTGCACAATGCCTTTCAATTGGTATCACTAGGAGCCCCCCATTTGGAAGCACACTGGGTCTCCATTATTTGCAGTCCAAAAATCAACAGCGAACACCCTTCTGAGAAAGACCTTTCTGTTATCCAATGCCTCTAAACCATCTCCTTTTCATCACATAATAACAGGAGTGAATTCCCTAGACTGACATGCAAGGAGACAGACAACCTCAAAACTTGCTTCTGACGTTACAAATAAATAGTTTATGCAAAAGTCCCTGGTTTGATCCAAAAGGAAACCTAGCATACAGTTCTCCCTCCTAGTGGGACTCACAAAGAGAAGAGAAAAACAAGCCTGCCCTTCATAAAAAAAAAAAAATCATAGCCTCCTAAATCTCCTGCTGCCTCCAGCCTCTTTGTAATGGGCAAATATCCTTCCATAAACTTCTGCTCATAAAATATTTCCTCCCTTCACTTCCCACAATGTCACTCTTACAGAGTAATCTCCAAATCCCCAAATGTGAATGTATGTATACATCTTTTTTATTCCAAGTATTTATAAACTGTTCTTCTGACAACCATCCAAAACTATGTGAAACAATGTAAAAAATACCACAAAGGAAAAGACATAAAATCATGCAATCATCTAAAGCTTAAAATACAACATAAACCAACAATAAACAGCAGATCAGCAGCTCCCAAACGCCTGGCAGGATGGATACATTTTTACTATGTATACTGTAAATTTTATAGTAATAGTAAAAGGGGTGTGAATAAAAGGAAATATGACATGATGATCTATTAGCTACCCATTCTTTGTCCCCCACCACACTGTTTACACACCATAAGATGTATCCCTTCACTACTACAGCATATGGTTCTGAAATTCCTATACTTTGGTTCCTTACTATAAGATTCCAAATAGCTTCGCCATGCCTTCTTTTCCCCAATCTTGACCCATTTGAGGCTGCTTCACCCATTACATTTTTGGGGGTACCCCAATGTAATAATTTTTTTAAGTGTAGACTTCAAATGTGAGTGATATGAGAATGGGACAAGCATGGGTTGGATCCGGGATCTGCCTTCCACATATGGAATGCCCCTCCCCCCCCCCAGATATTTAGAGATCTCCACATACACACACACATACACTACAACTCACCCCATTCAGCAGGGTCTCCTGACTCTCTGTGTAGCATTTTCAGGGGGCTGGAGGGGCTGCTGTGGGAAGGCGGGGTCGGGGAAATCCATTTCCATCCAGTTGATCCAACATAAACTTGGATCCAACCCCATGTGTTTGGAAATGTACACGCACACTTATCAGAGAGGGTATTGGCTCCAGACCCCTGTCAAACGTGCAAACAGTGACAAACCTGGGCTTGCTGCCATATAATATGTAGAGAAAGTGCTACTGCATTAAAATTGTTACGAACGATAACTATGATGACCAAGTTGATATGAGGGGGTAATAAAATGGGTGATGTTTCGTTTCGCCATGGATGGAGAGATAGAGGGAGAGGGAATGCTTTAACCCTGGCTAAAAGGCAACCGCTTCGTCTGCTCCTCTACGCGCTCACTGGGTGATCATCATACTAATAGTGGGGGAGGGGAGGGACGAGATAGGGAAAAGACTGGCAATCAGAGGCGCCTGGCAGGCACAGGGTGCAGGTAGCGGCGATTCCATCCATCACTCCTTCATCTGACAGAAAGCGGAGATCAGACGCTCCCTCTCGGCCAATAGGAGAGCAGCTGGAAGGTGATTGGCTGCCTGCGAAGTGGTACCCGATGGGACGCTGCGTAGATGACCTGCAGATGACCTTGTTCCAATCGCCTGCATCCTTCCGCCTTGTTGGCTGCATGGCATCCCTTCCAACTGCTTCCGTCATTTGTCTTATAACCATGGCAGAGAAGCCCGCCCTTTATAGTTCGTCAGCCTCTTCCTCCTGGTGTTGGGCTGCAGAGAATGCACTGCTAATGATTGCAGACTGCTGAGCCAGGAAAGACCACTGCCCCAGGAAATCCAGGGACTCACCCAATATTACAGAGTGTGTGGTTACATGTGTGAGAGTTCCATGCGTGTCCCATATGTGTGCTTAATTTTATTTCACTTTATGTGGCATCGGATGACACCATCTCTAGATCTCTCTTTCCTGACCCCCACCCCCAAATCCCACCAGTGCTCCCAATATCCAGAGGATGTCCTGCAATATTTATCTCACACATGCTAACATTCTGAATGGTTTTTTTTGGTCCTAATTCATAATTTCTAAACATTTGGCTATGGGCAGTGTGAATAAAATCCTTGACTTTGATTCATTTATTTACAATATTTATATACTGCTCCATATCTAAAATAGTGTTGTCAAAAGGGAGGGGGGAAATCTACTGAAAGTACTGTGGGTCTTGCAGTCCATCCCCCCCTCTGCTTTTAACCACACCTACTTAGAATCACTGCCCTCAGGGCCATGCAGAGCGGGGGCCAGTAGGGCCAGTTGGCCCGGGGCCCACGATTTTGAGGGGGCACTCCAACGAGGAGGTCCCCCCCCAGCTTACGCTACTGCTTCTGTAGCGTGAGCGGCCCATCAAGAACCGAGGAGCCCGCTTTGCGGAAACAGCGCAGCAGCCGTCCGTTGTGCATACTATAGTCAGACTACAAGCTCCAGAGGGCCATGCCGCATGCGGGGCGGGGATATATGTGCCTTGAGGTGTTGTAGAACAGGTTTAATATGAAGGTGTTATGTAGAACGGACATGTTGGTGGGCACGCCCCCTTGGGGCGGCCATGTTATCCTCCTTTTTTGAAATGGGGGGGGAGGCACAGGGCCGATCTACATGCTAGGTTTTTAACGTTTTATAAGGGTTATGAAAACTCTTTGGGCCACATGACGCACTCCCTATAATGTTGTATATCTGAGGTTTTTTAAAACTCCCTTCAGTTATATACAACGGTTTCACTTTTAATAAATCGTTTTAAGTAAAATAATGTGTCCTTCCTTACCGTTTCTGATTCGTGGGGGCAGTGCTTCGTTGACCGGAGCCCAAATGCTTAGCAGTTGATTGGTGGGGAAGAAAGAGGAAGTGGGCGAGTGAACTACAACACCCACAATGCCTAACCCTATACTCGCTAGGGTATGACAGAGGAACAAAGGAGGAAGTGGTGACTTAACTACAATGTCCACAATGCCTTGCCCTAAACTCACTGTAAAAATGAAAGAGAAAGAGACAGGACAGAAGAGTGTGTGACTGCACACACCGCTTTAAAGACTGAAGAAGTTTTCTCCTGTAACGTGAGTACTCAGTAATGTGGCCTAAGACGTTTTACTACGACAATACTTAAAACTCTTATCTGACCGGTTTTTTAACGCAACAACACTCCATGTAGATTCACACACACACACTTCCCATCTGGCCTGGGCAAATGACCAGCTCTGCACTGCCCTGGTTGCCCCGCCCTTCTGTGGACATGCCATTTCTTCACGAGTAGCTGCGAAGTAAGCAAAGTACCTCTAAGCCTGTGCAGGCTGCCTCTTCCTCACCCCTGCACAGCTACAGCCTGTCACCACACATGGAGGGTGCTTCCAGATGGAGGGCGCTTCTTAGCGCTACCAATCAAAAGGCATTATGACACTGTTCCGTCTTTTCCTCCTTAACGGGTTTTTTTTTTTCTGGAAAAGGTGGAGGAAGTGGTTGGAAAAACAACAACTGGTTTACATTTAACACGAAGGCTTCTGGAACCCACCCTGTAAAATTCCATGAACGAAGCAGTGGGATCACACAATCAAAAGCCTTGTCTGGAAACACCCTTAGAATGAATGAGTCAGGGGTCCTTCCAACTATGGAATTGGATCAAGGATTTGCCTTCTGGGAGACAATGGGACATTCTGCAAGAAGAAGGGCTCCCCTCGTGGGAGGTCCCTCCCCAATTTTTGAGGATCCCCCCAACACACCACAGCTCACCCCATTCAGCAGGGTCTCCTGACTCTCTGTGCAGCATTTTCTGTGTAGCATTCTGTGTCGCATTCAGCAGACTGGAGGGGCTGCCTTGGGAAGGGAGGGCTGCCCACTTCCACCGGTACAATTGATCCAGTTTAAATCTGGATCCAACCCATGGCTTTTATTGTGTAATGGGTAGGGCTGTGCACAGCTCTCCCCCCCCCCCCCCCCGCTTGATTTGCCTCAGAGACCAATTCAGAGCTTCCAAATTGGCCCCAATTCGACTCAGGGCAACTGCCCCGGCCCACTTGAGATTCAGTTCCAAATCCAACAGGCTGGCTGTTGTGGGTGTGAGGCCAACAGGGAGTCCATAGGACTCCCTTTCCCTCCCGATCGGCACACGGAACTTTTCCAACCACCATAGTTTACAACAGTAGTTCTACAGCAGGTCAGAGCAGCTCTCCTGGAGGACAAGTGGAGGCTTCAGATAAGTCCTGCAGGTGGGTAGCGGGCAATGGCTGATCCTCAGGCTGAATCAGCCCGAAGTGCTTAGGCTGCTTCGGGCCAAGGCATCCCAATCTTGTCCCGAAACAGATTTGGGTTGAGGTGGGCTAAATTAGTCTGCTTCAGATTGGATTTAGAGTTTAGGACTAAGGTGAAGCACACCCCTAGCAATGAGTGAATGCCTTGTCTATGGAATTTTCTGGGGGTCCAGATGACGTTTTCCTACCACTTCTTCCATCTTTTTTCTCACCACAGAAAATCCATTAAGAAGGAAAAGATGGCGTAGGTGCTCAAGGTCACTTGATTGGTAATACTAAGAGCTCTCTGTCTGGAAGCACCCTTTCAAACTTACCATTCAAACTATTCCAGCTCTTGGGGAATTTTAATTTCGTAGGCAAAGAAAAAGCAAATCCATTCAAACCCACAGTTGGAGGGTGGGGATAATTTCAGCTCTTCTTACATTTAGACATACAGTTCTAGTTCGATGTGCTATGAAATATTTTAAAAGGCAATAGTGCCCCACCCCAGAAGTGGCTGCTGCAACACTGAGTGAAACGGACATAGAAATGTCGGGGGGGGGGGGGGGGGAGGGGGAGAGATATAATTTATGATGAAGCAAGTTGTTTCCTATTTAGCTTCTCTTCCCTAAAGGGCATCACATTTGCAAAGTGCTCAACACCTGTAAAAGGATCATTCAGCATTTGTTAACAAGAAAAATATCTGACAATGATCATTTTAGCATTCTTGGATGAGTAACTGGGTTTTATAGGCAGTGTATTTTGTCAGTCTCTTTACATCTGTCTTTCTTTGTATCTTTATTTATATTTATTGGGAATTCAAGATTATATTTTTAGTTACTCTTCTCCCCACAATCCCATCTCGAAATGCTGAAAATAAACAGAGATAAAATAGAAGAGAGGGGAATAATTGTAAAATTTCTCTCTCCTGACTTCCCTCCAGGAGGGAATTTGCCTATATATATAATGGGACAGGCCATAGCTCTATGGTAGAGCACATGCTTTGCATGCAGAAAGGCCTCGTTTGAATTGTTGCCAACTTTCCTTAAAAGGATCAGGCAGCAGGTTGTAGGAAATATTTCTGTCTGCTGTGAATAGTCACCACCAGTCACTGTAGTCACTCCCGGACTAGATGGACTAATTACCTAAGCTGGTATAAAGCAGTTTCCTGTGCATAATTATTATAGTCATTGTGGAAATCTGTGATTTGAATAAATACAAACCAAACAAGTGTGCATTGATTTGCTAGTTATTCAAACTGTTTCTCCTAGTCACAGCAGAGCCAGGCAGGATACGGAAATCCCATCTCACTACCACTGCTAAATATTCAAGCAATTTAAACACTACCAGAGTGCACTTTCCGAACATGAAATACTATTCACTATCCCCATGGCATGGTCTGAAGGCACATGGGGCAGCCATCCTGCTGAAGCTAAGCAGGTCTGGATATGGTGAGTGCTTGGAGGGGAGACCACATTAGAATGGCATGTAGCCACCTATAAGTTCTACGATGGAAGAAAGGTGGAATATAAATGAAATAAATAAGTAAAAGTGAGTTGCTGCTTCCTTGTGGTTTCTCCCCACTGCTCTCAAAGAGCTGGCTATGTTTTGTTATTTATTCTATAGGTATGTAAGGAGATAACTTTCACAAAGTTGTTTACAATCTCATGGCATATAACAAGTAACAATATGCTAAAGTGCTAAATTATTAGAAGAAGATAACATTATGGGCAGAATCCAGTGGGGCACTTACACCCCCGTTGATTCTCTTATGCCCCACCAATTCCATTATGCAAGTGGGCCCCACCACTTGCGCAACATCAGTTCAGCACTTCTGGGCAAACTGAAACGAGCAGAACTTCTTATTTCCGGAAGGAGGGCAGGTCAGCGGAGCTCTCATAAGGGAGCTCCGCCAACTTGCCTCCTTCCAGAAATGACCTTTTCTACTCATTTTGTGGCTTCCTCCAGGAAGTGCTAAATCTCCCTTGCAAAAGTGGTGGGTCCCGCTCGCGCAACGGAATCCGTGTGTCACACCACTTGTGGAGGGAATTGGCAGGGCGGAAAGGAATCAGCATAAGTGCCCCATTGGATTCTGCTCTATAATACAAGCTTAAAATTAGTGCCAGCAGATAAAACATTTGCTAAAACACCACACTAAAATAATTACCCATATGTAAACTGGATAAAAGAAAAGTCTTCAAGGTTCTCCATAAAGTCAATGTGAAAGACAGGGCATATATAGTTCCCTCAGGAGAGTGTTCTAGACAACACAGGCAAGTCTCTGTCCCTGATACTCAGCTCTCACTAGTGGACAAGACAACAAGGCCCCAGAAGCTGATTTTAAAGCTCAGTCAGATTTATATGGGTCCTTCAGATAGCCTGGTCCCAAACTATTTAGGGCTCTAAAGGTTAATTCCCAGCACCTTGAATTGAACCCAGAAAGAAATATACGGCCAATGCACCTTCATAGCTCTACAGTTTGGCGTCTACACAGTTGGCCCCAAATATCTCAAGGAACTTCATGTTCTCCATCTTCTCCCTCCCCCCCCCCAAGTTTTAACATCTGCAAGTGAAGCCCCAGTCTAGATTTCATATTTTCATGAGGTAAAATTGTCATTTATGAGGAGCAGGGCCTTCTTGGTTGAGACTCTGGAGCCATGAAATGCTCTCCTTTGACAAGCTCATTTGTCTTCTTCCCTGGTCTCCTTTCAGAAATTGATTGTGAATACTTATTGAACCGAGCATTTAGAAATTAGAATTGTTGTACTGTTCCCCTCATTGTTATTGTTGTATTAGTTATATACTTGTCTTGTTGACATTGTTTTAAATATGATTTTGATGGAGAAATAGAAAGATCACACTAGTGTGATATAGTGTTTCTTTAAACGAGTGATTTATTGCCCACTCGTTACTGGCTACTCACAGATGTTCGCTAGGCCTTTTGACGATGCAGGCAACCTCCTGCACATCTCCCGCTCCTTTTCTCAGTTTTAGCGTCACAAAATAAACCTCAGAAAACCCGACTCTTCTGAGGTTGCACCATAAAATGCCCACTGGAGGGTGCTGTCCCATGGAAATGTACAGGCCACGGGGTTGCTGCTCTCTTCTTTGTGCAACTGTGCTTGTTTCAAATGCGGAAGAGAACCAGGAAGAGAGCAATGGTAAGGAAACGCGATCCCTCCCCCATCTAAAGCCATTGACAGTAGCTAACAGGGAGACCCAAGTTCAAATCTCAGTGAAATATTCCATCCAGTGGTTTTGTAGGAGGTGGGGTTTGGGGGGGGGGGATTTTTGTGTTCTTTGGAAGTTGGGACAAATTTCTCATGGGGAGGGGCTTACCTGATAGGTATGAAGTGGCAGAGGGTTGTAGTTAGTCTTCTTGTTGTTGTTGTTCACTGTTAAAAAAAAAACTTTGCTATGTTGCATAATTCCCATCAATGGAGCATCATTCCAACTGGGTCATTCTCAATGAGAAATAATGTTGAGCTCCTGTTTCATATTGCAACTCTGCCACTACTTTTTTAACCGTTAAAGAAAGATTAACTGCAATCCTTTGCTGCTTCATATCTATCAGGTAGCCCTTAAAATTTTAAGAAGCTTTGTCCTCCCACCAATCTTTAAAAATCCCCTCCCCCCGTTTGCAGGAGACAAATGGCTCCACAAAAGGGAGGGGGATATTTTTCTCCAACCTGCTGCTCTCCAGATGTTTTAGACCACAACTCTCATCTTTCACGCTCATAGGGCTGGTGGGAGTTGTAGTCCATAATATCTGGATTGCACCAGGTTGAAGAAGGCTGATGGAAACATTACCAGAGGCGTGTGAAGAGCCAAGAGGAAATAGCATCATGTCTGGTCACATGTAATAACAAGTGTTAAGAAAAGTCACCATAATATTTGTTGTGTGTGGTTGTCAAGTAGAAGAGGGGCGTCTTTAGCTGTTGCAAATGGAGTTAATTATATTGGGAGTAAATTCAAAGATGCAATCCCCAAAACCACCAATAGATTTCCAGAGTGGTCCTTGGTGCTGAAGAAGTGACCATCCTTGGATATACATACCATTTCCTGTTAAAGAAATATATGTGATGAACTGAAGTTTGAGTAGAACGAAGGTATGCTCTTTTTTCCCCTCCTCCTCCTTGGATCTCTGAACTTCAGACCCATCTTAGATTGCCACAGCCTGATGTCCAAGCTCTCCGCATCAGAGAGATGGAGAGAGGCAGTCCTGCCTTCTCAGGCACTTTTCCTCCTGGGCACATACATCACCTACATTGGCATATTTGACAAACACACCCATCCTCGCTTGCTGCCCTTTAAATGGTGCTGGCTAGGCTGTACGGTGGGTTTAGAGCAACACCCTCTGAATGCCACCGTTCGGCATTAAACTGACAACACCATTACTCAAGAGATGTGGGCTTGCTCCAAAATTTCAGAGTCTGGGCTGCCTTGTGAGGCAATTCTCCCAGCAAGGAGATTTGATCCATCCCCGTTAGCCTTTGGACTGTGCCAATATCAAATGTAAACTTTTCTCGTTAAGCTGCTACTCTGTATGGAAAGGCAGTGTGCTACATTTCTGTCTGCCGGGTTGACCCAAGGCATTTTGTTGCCGCAAAGAACAAAATTGCATTCCACCCCAGGTACAGAAGCCAACTAGACTGGCAGTGAGGGATGTCGGAGAAATCTGCTACAGATTCAAATGGGTCCAGATTTCGTTGAACCTGACTGTGGAACCAGATAGCAGACTCACTTCTTCTGAATCGCATGGATTCCATGGACCTTTTTTTTGCAAATAGTATCTGCAAAAAAAGCAAATGCTATTTTGGCTGCATTAATAGAAATATAGCTTCCATATTGTGTGAGCTACTGGTTCCCCTCTATTCGGCAGTGGTTAGGCCTCATCTTGAGTGCTGCGTCCAGTTCTGGGCTCCACACTTCAAGAATGTTGCACACAAGCTGGAGGGGGTTCAGAGGAGGGCAACAAGGATGATCAGGGGTCTGGAAACAAAGCCCGGGGGGGGGGGGGGCTGAAAGAACTGGGCATGTTTAGCCTGGAGAAGAGAAGACTGAGGGGAGACATGATAGCAGGATCTCGATCATCCCAGAATGCAGGACACGGAATAATGGGTTCAAATTACAGGAAGCCAGATTCCGGCTGGACAGCAGGAAAAACGTCCTGACTGTTAGAGCAGTATGACAATGGAACTAATTCCCTAGGGAGGTCGTGGCCTCTCCAACACTAGAGGCCTTCAAGAGGCAGCTGGACAGTCATCTGTCAGGTATGCTCTAAGGTGGATTCCTGCATTGAGCAGGGGGTTGGACTTGATGGCCTTAGAGGCCCCTTCCAGCTCTATGATTCTATGATTCTATTACCTATGGATCAATTTTTCATTGGGTGGGGGGGAATTTACGCTAATTCGCATTAACTAATGCATACTTGCTCAAATGTGCAAGTAGAACAAAATTCTGGTAAAAAATAATAATCCGATTCTGGGTGATGAGATGGAAGACACCTGACAATCCACAAAACACAGCCAGGATGGATTTAACACAATTCCTACATCCCTACTGGCAGCTGATGATGAGTGAGCCTCCTCTGCTGCCTCTAAAGGCAGCAAACTCATTTAGGGGGCAACACACTGCTGACCTCCCAGCATTTGCCTGACTTTGCCTAATGCTAGGGATGGCCCTAGCTATCTGGTTCCTCCTAGCCTAGAACTCAGGATCAATCCCTCCAACTATTTTTCTCTAATGTACAGAACAGAGAGCATGTGGAGCATGAAATGCTTCTTGACACAGGACGTCTTCATAGCACTTCTTCAGAGGATGGACTTCTCCCCACGGCACATGGTTAAACGATGGACGTCACTTCCACAAGATATAGTGACAACCATGAATTTGGATGGCTTTAAAAGGGGATTGGACAAATTCCTGGAGGAGAAGGCTCTCAATGGCTACAAGTTCTATGCTACCTCCAGTATCGGAGGGAGTATGCTTATGTACACCAGTTGCTGGGGAACATGGGCAGGAGGGTGCTGTGGCGCTCATGTCCTGGTTGTGGGTCCCTGGTCGACAGCTGTTTGGCCACTGTGTGAACAGAGTGCTGGTCTAGATGGACCCTTGGTCTGATGCAGCAGGGCTCTTCTTATGTTTTTATGTGGTCGCTTGTAATTTCCGGACGGTGAATGTCATCCGGGGCTTCAATCAGGCAGTGGAGTCCTCTTACTTCTAAATCAGCCTTCCTCAACATGGTGCCCTCCGGACTTGTCAGACTACAACCCCCATCATCTGGAGGGTGCCTGGTTGAGCTGGTCAATCCCTGCCCCTCGTTTGTATCCCCTGCGAGGCGGAAGGACAGGTGAGGCAAGACACTCGTCGGGTATTTCCACGTGGCTGCAGCACTTCATCTTGTTTGGGGAGCGCCGCCGTGTGATCGCTGGGCTTAATGAGCTATGGGGTTATTTATTGTCCTGTGCTTGGAGGATCACTGCGGATTTATCGCCGGCTTCTGTAAATAGCGTGGCCAAAAACCTTAGCCGAAGGAGAGGGTGGTGGGGAAAAGCAGAGAAGGGAAGAAGGGAAGTTGAAGCAAGGTACAGAGCAGGCAAGAGCTAGGAGACCCACAGAACACCTTGTCCAGCTCCTTTTCTTAAGACAACCCCACCTGGCTCACACCAATCCTCCTCCTCCTCTGCACACCCACAATTTAGTCATGCGCACTAGACTGGGAGAACTGCGCATTATGTTGTTAAAGTAGAATATATGAAAAATGTATGTCGGTGTAGTAGTCGTAATATCTTTATTTATATCCCTCCCAAGGTGGCTTTACAAAATTAAAACATATACAGTTAAAAGCTATAAATAAGAGATATACAAACATTAAAAATAAATTAAATAGGTTTCAATATTAAAACATTTCAACATTTAAAATGCATATTAAAAAGTCTTAAAATATAGATGGGGGTTCACATTATTCTCCAAAGGCCTGCCAGAATAAGAAAAGAGGGAGCCAGTCTAGCTTCCCTGGGAAGTATAGTAGAGTATAGGGGCTGAGAAATCCTTGGTCCAATTCTTATCTTGGCCCTGAACTCACTAGATTCTTAGGGTGACCATATGGAAAGGAGGACGGGGCTCCTACATCTTTAACAGTTGTCTAGAAAAGGGAATTTCAGCAGATGTCATTTGTATGCATGCAGCACCTGGTGCAATGCCCTCTTCATCACAACAGTTAAAGCTGCAGGAGCCCTGCCCTCTTTTGTATCTGGTCACTCTACAAAAGAGGGAAGAGCTCCTATAGCTTTAACTGACTTTGTAATCAGAGTATCCCAAGGTGAAATAGTTGTTACAGTCCCCTGCTGCCTCTTCTGCTGAGTCCCCACCCTGCCGTTTAGGTGGAAATTTAGAGGAAGAAGGGGTTTGGGACACAGGGATACACACACATCATCATCATTGTCTTTGGCCAGATCTAATCAGGCTGTGTGTTTGATAGTGGCTTGTGTGTGGGGTGTCCTGGAGACACCCAAGGCTGGATTTAGGAACAAGCCAAGTAAGCCATGACTTAGGGCCTCATATTATGAAGGGCCTCTAAATATGTAGAAGATAACTAAGGTGTAAGATAACTAAGATGAAATTGCTTTGGCTGAAATATGTTGGAAAGTCTGGTGAAAGTTACAGCAGAGTTGCCTTATATAGAGAAAATGTGGCAACACAGCATTTAGCATTGGAGGCAATGAACACAGGCTAGAGCCAGTTTAAAAGAATTTCAAATCAACTTACTTTATTAGTACTTTTATACACATTTTCAGAGAAGGCTATCTAACACTAACTACAAGCACCCCCAAATGATGGATGTATACTTTCATTACCCTTCCTATTATAATGTGATACACTTTTTGCTCTTTATTTTATGGCATGGGGCCTTTGAATCTTGATATGGCTTAGGGCCTCAGCATGTCCGGCCCTGGAGACACCCCATATTGAAATGCCTCCTTGACCCGACCTTGCATCCTATATGGATTAGGGTATACTTTATTCATTTCTGGTTACTTTCCATAACTCTCTGGGAGGTGCCCTTTAATTGCTTGTGGGAGCAACACAGTGTGGTCACTCTTGACCTTGACTTCCTGTACAAGACTGTGGCTCTTAGATATCCGTATGGCCTTCCTCCCCAGTCCATCCTCATCTCCCTAAGACAAGAGTGAAAAGTGAACAGTTGCTCCATCCTTTCAGGTCACAAAGCATGGCCTCTCAACTGTGGAGGTCACCAGGCAGCTCTTCCGTCCCAGCTGACAGGTCAGAGCTGACATAAAGCAAATATGTCTCTGCTTTCACCATCTGGGAAGGGAATACTCTTTGCACATCAACTTAGATACGAGGCCAAGAAATCTGACTTTGAAAAGGTCCCTCCCTTCGGCAATGGTGAATCCCACCTCATTCAGCCTTCTGGTCCTCCTACATTTCTCCTTGGCCCTGCCCATGCCAAGCCAGGCCTATGGGAAGCCCCATGCAAAATTAGATCTGGAGAGTTTGTAGCTCAGAATCTCTTGAGATGCTCAAATTCCCTGGATGTGCACCAAGCAGAATGTGTTGCTCTGCTGAGCAAGTAACGGGCAGGAGGCCAAGCTCCTTGTATCAATACCCAAACCAGCCAATCCACAGGCTTAATTGTCCATGCCAATCACTGGTAAAATCCACTGGTAAAGGGGGCCAGTGTGCTTCACCAAGCATGGAAACACATCTGGTCTACATAAGCATACTGTCTCTAATACTGGATGTAGCATAGTAGCCATTGATAGCCATGAATTTGTCCAGTCACCTTTTAAAGCCAGCCAAATTGGTGGCCATCACTACATCTTCTGGAAGTGAATTCCACAGTTTGGCTATGCGTTGTGTGAAGAAGTCCTTCCTTTTATCTGTCCTGAATCTCCCACCAATCAGCTTCATGGGAAGACCCCATAGGGTTCTAGCATTATGAGAGAAGGGGGGGGGGGGAATGTCTCCCTATCTACTTTCTCCACACCACCCACCAAAATACCATATACTATTATTACAACACATGTAAGCAGGGAGATGTGTTTCAAAACATCTGAAGATGAATGGACATCTTTTGAATAGCATCTTTCAAGGAAAGTATTAATGTTTATGGGGTGGTGGAGGGTATTGATATTCTGTACTTCAATTTTTTAAAAAAACATTATTTTAACTCAACATTAGATCACTTATCCTGTTTGGGCTGTTCTTTTTAGACCAATAATTACTTTATTAAGTCATAATCCTATGCATGTTTAGGCAGAAAGAAGTCCTACAGCACCCAGCATTTCCCAGACAGCATGGCTGACTGGAGAACACTGGGAGTTGTGGGGCTGTTTTCTGTCTAAACATGCACAGGATTGTGCTCTTAACATCTAAAATTAAAATATATTGTTCCACTTCATATTCCAATCAATCATTAAAACACAGCAATTCTACACAGTATAATATATTATTCATGTTCATATCATACCTCTGAATCTCATATTTCAACCTGATTCACACCTCAGTACTGGTTACAAAAAATTACACATTTTTCTTGTTCTTCCCCAAAAATCACCCTCCTTCACCCTTCTTTGCTTTCAGGAATGTATATTAACTTCAATAATGTTAACATTGCCCTGTGGAGAGCCATAGGTTTACAGGAGGAAGAGAGGGTTATTTCTATCAATATCTTTACTGCTGCTAGCGGTGGGGGGGGAGCTCTATTTGTGTGACCCTATATACGGCAAATTTTTGTCTCCCAGGTGTTTTGACTACAACTCCCATCATTCCTCATCACTGATTATGTTGGCTAGGACTTATGGGAATTGGAGGCCAAAACATCTGGAAGACTACAAGTTGCCACCCCTCCCCTTGCATATGCTAACAGCTAATTCAAGATGTTTCCAGACAGGGTATTTATTATGCAATCACCCTGCCTAATTCACAGAATTTTACAGGGGGTCCAGACATCATCCTCTTTCATTGTAACCCTCCTGTGTTTTCCCAGGACTTTTGGACCTCTTTGCAATCCCCTTTTGTTTTACCACCTTGAATAATTTGGTGTCATCCACAAGCTTGGCTGCCTTACTGCTCACTCCTAACCCTAGATGATCAATGAACAAAGTAAAAAAAATACCCAATAAGGATCCTTGGGAGACCACACTTCTTACATCCTTCCATTATGAGTACTGTCCACTTATTCGTACTCTCTGCTTCCCGTTCTTGAACCAGTTACTGATCCATAAGAGGACCTCTCCTCATATCCCAGGACTGTACTAAGTTAGCTCAGAAGCCTTAAATATCAGAGGTGCACAACCTTTTGGAGCAGGTAGGCGATCGCACCGCTAGGCAGGTGATAGCGACAGCGAGGCCACAAGTGCCTACAGTTCCCGTGCCCTGGTAAGTCCATCCCTCTCAGTCAGTGCATGCTGGGAGTTGTAGGTTCTTTTCCTGCTTCGGGTCTGAGGTTGTGGCCTAAAATGGCGGTTCAATCTGAAAATGGCTGCTTCGGCTTTGAAAATCCGAAGCTGAAACTTGCACAGTCCTAATGTGAACCCAATCAACATGGGTTAATCGAGGGTTAAACAACTTACACATAACCAAACTACTTACCATGGGTTTAGTGTGAATTGTTTAACCCTCGATTAACCCACAATGGCCGGATTTGCCAACACCCCACAACTCCCGATCAGCCTGATTGGAGGTTGCTTATTCAAAGCAGCAGCCACACACACTGTGGGTAAGCCTAGGTTAATTAACCCACAATAACTCACTGTGTCATGCAAACTGGGTCTATCTCTGATTATCTTTGCTTCAGCAGAAGCTGATGCCTGCAGCATAATAACTCAAGGCCTATTCACAAAGTGTTTCAGCTAATGGGAGTTTTTAAAAAATCAGGATTTCTAGCTACATCAGCCTGCGGGGGAAGGTTGTGTGATTGTCAATGCAAATATAGCTTTTTGAAGATAGTTAGGGCAACCCCATTCCTCATCACCCCCCGATTTGAGAGGTGTGAAAAATTCCCTCTTCTTCTGTTTCTTGTCATGTCAGAACAGTAGAGAGCATCCTTCGAGCTGTGCATATTCCAAGTGATGCTTGCAACCGCTATAGGATCAAGCAAGAGTTCTATAAAACCAAGTCTTTTATTAAACTAGCCTAGTGTGGCCCCTCCCACATTGCCCCAAAAGATGAAACGCACTGCCCAAACACAGGACAAAAAAGGACAAGAGTTTTGCATAAAATGTGCATGCACTAATTTATCTGTACAGATACACATTGAGAAATAAATGCTACAATGTAAATAGAAACACAATACATCTCATCATGGTGGCGAAGACTGTGGCCAAGCTCTCCGGATGCTAAATGCTAATGGACAAACTGCTCTTCCTTCTTATGGTTCTTTAACCGTAAACTGAACATGGACTGGACAGCCCTTTGAACAAAAGACGCCTTCAAATTGGGAACTGCCCACTATAAAGTAGAACACTTGGCCACTTCAAACCAGCCTGCTTCCAACTCCTCCCTTTCTGTATCCCTCCTGCAATGTCTCTGTCGGATGAGTCACTTCATGGTAGCCGTTCCTTCCATCTGTGCCTTCCCTCTGTGTCACCAAGTTACTCTCTGCTTCCCCAGCTCTCTTGCCTAGAGGCTGCCTTCACGGAGCTGGTTACCGCCACGTTTGAGAAAACCCCACGCTTTCGCAGCTGCGGGGTGGCAGAAGCTAATCCCTATGCAGAAGGCAGTGTGGGCTTTCCGGAGGCCATTTGGCTCGCTTCCAGCAATCAATCCGGGGGTGCCTTCCACCCGGGAATGGCTCCACCTTGATGCCGGAGCGACATCAGATGGCATAAGGGCCATGTTCACCTTGCTCCAGCGTAAAAAGTCAGAGTAAGTTCCCGGCTTTTTAAATCTGCAGCTTCGTAGGAAAGCCCTTCGGTGGCTTCGAGATGGCTGCTGTATCGTATAATCAACACAGCACCACCACGGGGCTTTTAAAACGTATAGACAGCTCCCTAGTTCCACATACATACCCATTTCGGGAGTATATCTTAACACTAAAGCATACGCTCCAAATTTATCTAAATTTTTAAATCCTGTTCTATCTCCATCCTTGTTCATTACACAATGTGAAATGTGAGGGATCCCATTCCGTCTTAACGCCACATCATGTGCAGGGAAGGGCACGGAATAAAGGCATCCATTTGAAAATTCAGGTAACTGGAAGGTATGTTTCAGTTTTGGGATATATACCACAAAGGGATATGCATGGTCCCAGAGTAGGCCCTTCCCCTATTAGATGGTATATTTGTTGGGATGTGACCTTTAGTTCTATGGTTTTATGACGGATGAAATCCTTCATTTCCTGTGGAAGCTGTTGCTGAGCTCCAGTGTGCCCTCTAGTGGCCACTTCAGAGAGCAGCTGTATCCAATTCCTATGCTACCAACAGAAGGTACGGTAACAGTGCTATATGTAGGGTGACCAGATAAAATCCAGGTCAGGGCTCATGTAACTTTAACAGTTGTAGAGAAAAGGGAATTTCAGCCAGTGTCATTTGTATGCAATTAGTTCCTGGTGAAATTCCCTCTTCATCACAACAGTTAAAGTTGCAGGGGCCCTGCCTTCTTTTGTATATGGTCACTCTAGTCTAGTGCATGCACCTTTAACTGTTGTGATGAAGAGGGAATTTCACCAGGAACTAATTGCATACAAATGACTCTGGCTGAAATTCCCTTTTCTCTACATCTGTTAAAGTTACATGAGCCCTGACCTGGATTTTATCCGGTCACCCTAGCTATATGCCACAGTTATGCTAGAATTGTTTGTACCTGCAACGGTTTGAGTGGCTTCGAGCTGAGGGGATGGCCTGCACTGACACAAGATGGTCTGGGCTGACCTCTCTGTGCTTGACCAGAGATGAGCTGTCTCTGGTCAAACCAGTTTTGTAGGCATTTGCAGTGCTTCAAAGACCTTTCAAAAAAACCCTGTTTGACCAGAGGCAACAATGGGACGGAGAAATGAAATGTGCACACCAAGGGCACTTAAACTTTCTAATGGTTTAAACTCTCATAACATCTGGAGGGGGAGATAAATTGTTAGTTTCCAGCCTCAATCTATTGCTCTGACTGAGGAGTTCCCATCCTCCACCAGAGTCTTTCTTTGCACTCAGGTGATACGTGCAAGATTTACTGGAGCCTATGGACAACCAACTGTCTTTTCCCAGCCTTTTTAACCCTTTAGCCTTAAATGACCTTTCAGTGAATCCACCCTACCAGTCCTTCCTTGCTGTCTCTTATGTTTTGAATGCCCTCCCAGAACACCTGTGCAGTTACTGCCTCTCCCGTTTCCTTCAGATCCCATCTTCTAAAACCAGCTCTTCCTTTAAGAGTGTCATCAGACGAGGCATTTTATCGCATGCTAGGGACTGGCCACTCACGGTTTTTCGCTGGACATTTTGATGACACAGCGATCCTGCCACGCGTCTCCCACTCCATTTGCCAGTTTTCCCGTTTTAAAATTAGCCTCAGAAAACCCGACTTCTAAAAATATTGTCGGGATTTCCTGTTGAGTGCAGGAAAGTTCTGCTATAAAGGGCGCTGTTCCCACTGTTCTATTGGGGCCACATGGTCTCTGCACACTTCCCCGTGTAATTTGAGCTCATCCCCAATGCAGAAGTAAAGTGGGGAGCAGAGCAATGGTACTAGACAGTAGGGAAACATGATTTCCCCCATCTGAAGGAGCTCTAAGTTTTAACTTCAAGCCCTCATCCCTTACTGCTGAAACTAAGCCTAAGCAGATGCAACTGAATTTCCACATTTGTTCCTCCCATGGTAACCTTTACCTTTATGTCACCACCCTCTGTTGCCTTCCCCTCTCGGAATGTAGAATGTATTCCCCCGAACAAAGAGCTTTGTGATTTGTTTGGGTTCACTTTTAGCATCAAGATTTTTTTTAAAAAAATACCAGTCTACATACCCTCTTCTCTGCCCTGCAGCATCTTTATATGAGTTCAGAAGGTGCTGAACTTAGATGCGGGGTCCGTGGGTGGTAGTCCTCCAGATTGGACACACTGGCTGGGACTGATGGGAATTGGAGTCCAGCATCTGGAGCAATGCAGCTGTGCCATCCGGGTTTAGTTTCTCTAACTGAGAATCAGATTGGTCCACTTGTCATTTGAAACAGCACGCTATGGCTTCTTCCAGAGCAACCAGCAAATAGCCAGCATTTGTTTGAAAACAATGCACAAAGCCTTCCCAGACAGAGAATGATATTCTAGCGGGCTTTAACAACAGGAGGCTGGGTATAGCTACACTTTGCTTCTGGATATCTCTGAAATTCACTTTTACAGGAAAGAAAACACATCTAGCATTTGAAATGCACACCACTACTGGCCTCAATTCCATGGAATTCTATAACAAGCCCCTTCCAAGCCTTAAATTCTACAACACCATGATACAGGAATGCTTACACTTCACAGATTTTTAGCAGGAAAAAAACACTCACATGTGGAGTTCTCAGGTTCACCACAATGGCAGAGCTGTGCCATACAAGGGTGTTTGGAGGGCAGAAGAGGTGAAGAAGAAGTTGGCAATAGTCTCTTAAAAGAAGCATCCTACAGAAATCATTCAGTAGCTCAAAAGCCAAGAACAGTACAGCTCTGTACTCCCGCCTGGCGCCAACACTGTTATCTTTTCGGCGCCAGGTCAAAACTTTTATTTTCTCCCGGGCATTTTTAACAGCTTAAGTTGAGGTTTTAACTGACTTTTTTGGCCAGGCTTAAACGTTTAAAATGGTTTAAATGTCAGCTGTTTTATGGTTTATGGTTTAAAATTCTGTATATTGACTTTTTAAAGTTCAATCTTTTAATTTTCGTAAACAGCCCAGAGAGCTTCGGCTATGGGGCAGAATATAAATGTAAATAATAATAATAATATTAATAATAATAATAAATTAGAGGAAACTGGGAGGATGGTTCTTCCCCACCTGCCAAGAAAAGGAAGCTGCTTCAGTTTTTATGGCACCACTTTGAAGATGTATTCAGCTTTCAGGGTTTTATTTTGTTTTTAGTTATTGTTTGAATATTGTATTTGTATATTTTTTGTGAGCCGCTTTGGAGGCCTTTTGGCCAAAAGGCAACACAGAAATAAAATGAATTAAGACAATTCAGAGCATCTGGCTACTTGCGAGTCGTCGCCAGGTGTACCCATCTCTTTCATCCACTACATACACACCTTCTCTGTCCTTTTCTGTACCATTTGTCCTCATGTGCATAATGTACAGTATACAGGTTGTAGAATGCAGTTTTCTTGGCACAGGATTCAGATTGGTGTGGAGAAGTGATGAGTGAGAATTTGGTTCATTTCAGTTTTAGATAAGGACTTACCCCAAATTTGCAAATGTCTTCATAAAGGGTCTAGAAAGAACTTGAGACTACAGAAACGCAAATTTGGGAGAAAGAGAAACAAATGGAATTAGCCATCCAGGCAGAGGGCTTTGAGTGCCTAGCTCTTCTGGCTTTGAATCCCTCTGCAGTCAGCCATGTTTGTGGGACTGAATTAGGGCTGCCGCCTCTTTTTTTCCCCCGACAGGCTCCTTATCTTGAACAGCTACATGGCAGGCAGGTACGAAACGGTCCTTTCCATGCTATGAATAGCTGTACATGTTGATTGCCATGCTATAAACAGCTACACCTACTGAACTGGCTGCAGATGGATGAGAATCTTGTTCGGTTCCTTGTTCCAGGAGAACTTAACCAAATTTACAAATTTCTTCATGAACAGGATGGAAAGAGCTTGAGATTTAAAACGTATGAATGTAGGAGAAAGCAAAACTAACAGATCTGTTCATCCCTACAAGGGGGGCCATGATTTTATTGTATTTTTTTAGCATGAAGTACATACGCAGCCCTGCTCATGGGACTTCTAGACGCAGGACAAAGACTCCAAGCAAGAGGCTTAATAGGGGCTCTGAGTTATGGCAGCCAGGAACCGAGGAATCAATGTTATTGGGGTGGAAATCTCTGCTGGTAATAAATGGCACATGGCATCTTCCCCCATGAGTGACTTAGCAGCTGCCAGGAAGGGAATTCTTCACACTGCATGGGTTGCTGTGAAGCGGGCTTTAAAAAGGAGAAAAGGAGGGAGGGTAGATGTGCTACCAACTATGGTCAAAATAATTCACAGGCAATCTTTTTTGCTATTTGTATTTACCTAAGCAAGGATCTGCTATCTCAATGCTCAGAAAGCCCTGGGTGGGTGTGCGGTGGCATGGCATCAATTATATGACGCAGCTGCAATCGCGCACTCACCCCAGGGCTTTCTGTGAAGCTGTGGAGAAAAAAAGTTGGGGACTTTCCCCAACTTTTTTCTCTGGACCAAGGCAAGGATGCGCAGGATGGCATCAAGACAGCCCCAAAGCCTCACTTCAGAGTCGCAGCAGAAGCATAGCCGGGCAGCGCCTGGGGGACGGCGACCTGCAATTGGTCACCTTCCACCAGGAAGGGGGCAAGGGTGGCTCTGGTCCCCGGATGTCTGTCCAGAAGCCCCACACTTTCTCCTTGGCATCGGGATTACCCAACGCCACCCCGGGGGAGGGAAATCATAGGAGGGAAAGCATGGGGTTTCCGAGGGACGCGGAGCCAACTCGGTACCGTGAAGACACCCCCTAGGAGAGTGGACAGGAGAGCATGGAAAAGCAGCAGTTAAGGAAGAGGGTGACCGAAGCTGGTGTTTTTGTGGTATCTGTTTATTTACACACAGGACAAAACAGAACAGTCAAGTATCTAGACAGAAACCACGAGCAGCATCAATTCTTCCCAAAGCAAACAACATCTGCTTGGAGCCCCTGGGCTCCCCCATCACTCTGCCCCAAAACTCTACTGTCACCAATGGAATCTTACTTCCCAGGGTGGGGGGTTTTCAGAAGTAAAGCAGCCTGTGTGGAAAGGGTTAGCCCTCCTCCCCATGTGCCACAGTCCTGGTGCTGCTTCCTCCCCATGTGCATACATAAAATGCTTGCACATATTTAACATCACATGTAATTTTGACCCTCCAGCTTGTTTCTCCCTTGCTTGTTTTCTGTCTGCCTCACATTAAAAAAAAAAACACAGCAGAAGCCCCACCCCCTGGATGGTGGGTGTGTCCTAGCTCATTCAAGCAACATCTTTTAGCTGTCAGCAGCCACTGGGGATATATACCAAATGATCATCACTGACTATAGCAAGCAAGTGGGTGTCTATACAACAACACATTGGTAGCTGATTCCCTCAAAAACTCATAGCATCACTGCTGTTAGGTGGGAACGATAAATTGAGCCAGGAAAACTGCAGCGCCAGTGGCCATTTGGCTCATCAAGCCCGCCCCCTGCCCTGCGTTCCCGCACTTACCCTGGGACTTGGATCCATCCCCAGCAACGCCCACTGGCTTAACCTGAACCGAGGCCACCACTGCAGATTGGGAAACAACACGGTAAACTTGGAACAACTAAAAAGATCACAGTAAAACGACACTGCAAAAAAGTGCAATTTCAGTGATCAAAGCCCGATGTGGCTGCGAGTTGGCGACTGCGCCATATAAACAAGGCAGCACCGCTACACAGCCACAATGGGGTAAATAAGCCACACAGACACACCTCAAGCGTGGGTACAAAAGAGTATTTTGCATGAAGGCATATCAGAGCAGAGGCAGGCAGAAGGTAGATCAGAATCTACTGGTAGATCCTTGGTTGATTTGCAGTAGATCTCCAGGTGGTTTGCAGTAGATCTCCAAGGGTTTCTATCTCCCAGTTCTTGAAATGAGAGCAAGGAAAATCGCAAGGAAAAATACCTCCTGCCATGGCTAGTGCTATGCCAATTGCTTACCTCTCAGCTTCGGTGCTACTTGTTGCAAATCAGGACTACAAATCAGTGTTTGGCCAGGCCTTTGAGTTAAAATTCCTAAACTTTAATAACTCATTTGTAGATTTGTATCCCACTATACAGTATCTCTGGGATGCAGTTGATAATTGCCTCCATCCCTTGAGACAACATTTGGTGTGTCTAGCTCTGGTTGGTAGACCTCAGTGTTCAAGTAAAAACCAAAATAGGTCCTGCAAACCTGAAGTCTGCCAACCCCTGCATTAGAGTACTGAACAAAAAAAAATCCCAATCCTAATGTCACTGCAGATCAGCCTTTCCCAAACTGGTGTCATCCAAATGTTTTTCATTTCAATTTCCATCAGCCCCAGCCAGCATGGCCAATGATGAGGAATGCTGGGAGTTGTAGTCCAAAATATCTGAAGGACACAACGTTGGGGAAGGCATAGATAATAGGTTATAGGGGCGTCCCTACATTAAGGAAAAAAGCCACGCCTTACCAGCCTTTCTTTTTCTCAGGTCTTTCAGTGTTCACCACAGGCTCCTTTAGATGCAACCAATAGTGACCATATGATTTTGAACTGAAAACTTCTCCCCTGGCCACCATCTAGTGGCAGAATTAATCCCACACTGATTTAAAGACTGCATGATCTTCATTTTTAAAAAAGTGAGATTTGTTCAGGGAAGCATGGGAGATATCCTGGAGGTTGATGGCATCATGTAAAGGACCTGCAAACTTCCATGAGTGGCCAATCATGAGCATACGATAAATCACTCATGTAGAAAAGCTCTAGTTAGAGTTATAGGTGTAAATATAGATAAATTCAAGAGAGAAAAATACTCTGCCTATGCATACTCCCAGACTTAAGAGACATCAGCCAACACAAAGTAGATTGGTGGAAATCAGTTCTGTGAGATTTTGAGTTCTCACACTCTCCAGTTTTGAGTTTTGGACTTGACACAGTTTGAACCAACAGCCTCCTGCCCTAGTCAACTTGAAAGAGGGATGGCGGCTTGTGGTGTGAACCCTTGCAGCTCTTTTGCCAATAACAATGACAGCAACCCTTTGCCCTTGATTCAGTCTCAAGGCTATCGAGTATCAATCTTGTTTCCAGCCCTTCAAGTGCCAGTGCCTACCCACACCTATTAACAACAGTGGGGCTGTCTAGGGCCAACTCTACACCTCATGTCATATCAATACGATCCCATCATGGTGACACTATATCTCTCTTGCACATTTATACCTCATAGCACACAGTTCAGATAACACTGAGGGCTCTGTGGTTAGCTTAACCATGCTTCTCTGTGGTTAGCACTAACCACAAGCCGTATGCTCGCACACGATACTGTTAACCCTCTCCAGTTCCCGGTTTCTTTAACCGCACGCTAACCACAAAGCAGTTAGATGAGCGCCTGAGTCCTCCAAATGCTCCATCCAATATCCCATCAGCCCTTGCGCTGCGGGAGCCAGCAGTTCTGCGATTTAGGCTATTTAGGCCACTCTATACTGCTAGCTCTTAACCACAGGTGCATGTCAGATGACACCTTAAGCCAAAGTTAATGCCGCTAACCTTGCTGCAGAACAGGGTTAGTGAATCCGACCACAACGTGGTTTGCGGAGACACCTGGTTAAGGAAAACGCATGTCAGACGACACTGTTGACCCTGCTGCTTAACCAAAAAACCTTAACCAGCATGGTTAACAGTGTCATCTGAACGTGGCCACTGACATCTGTTGGGGTATTTTGGATAATACGGAATAAGAAGCGAGAAATACTGCTACAAAAGCAGTATACAGAATGCGTAATCTGCCCCAATAGTGATCAGTGCACTTCAATACCAATAAAAAAGCGCTAGCCGTTGTCTCTAATCCTATAACAATTTATCACTGGAGTAATTCCATGAAAGAGGCCATTCCTCCAACCCTATTAGCACAGGAACCCTGTATTTCCTTTTTCTGTGCAAAGAATTCTACCTTTTACATGGGTATTAACTTCGGGGGTGAGAGTGGCAGGAGGTGAAACCTATTTACTAACCAATCAGACCCAGGGGGAGGGTAAATCCTTTCCGGATCGAAAGATGGGTGACTATGTGGGCCATGAAGCAAAACCTATTGATCAAGTAGTCCCAAAGGGCATTTGACCAGGGGGTCCTCCGCCCTCTCCTCCACCCTGCCTGCCTCAAGCCATGGCAGCCCCAAAAAACAATGCCCCTTCCACGCGGCACACCATGCATGTGCCAGCTCATTACACTGCCTGTCGGCCCCTGTGATGCAGGGCCAGCCACTTGCGCAGGGGATTTACGGCAGCAGCACCAGCAGGGAGTAAATCATCGATGTGTCGTGATAAATCATACAATGCAGGCACGCATGCTGAGGACACAAGTGATTGCTGTGTCCTAACCAGCTGGCTGCTGACTTTACATTCCCACCCATCATCTTGGGCATGAGCAGAGAGCTAGTCTAGCAGGGGGGCGATTTGTAGAAGTCAGGAGAAGGAAAGTCAAACCCAAAGCATCCTTCCCTGCTCTGGTGCGCTCTAGATGCTTTAAACTACAAATCCCATCATCCCTGAATATTGGTGAATTGAATCGTGTGGGCCCTGGCTACATCCCGCCCCCCCATAACTACTTCAGGAAAATATCCTGAAGTTAGGAAGGGCTTCCTCTCTCACTGCTTCTCCAGAACTCTTAGTAGGTTATACCAAAGGCTCCAAGTTCAAGACAATTAATTGGCCATGCTGCAGGCTGGGTCTGATTGGAGTTGTGATACAAAAAATCTGGAGGGTACGAGGTTGGAGGAGGCCACCACAGACTTACAGAAGGTTGAAGGCTTTATCAGGGATCAAAACCCATTCCACCAAGTTGTTGTTGTTGTTCCACTATCAATCTGCTTTACACTGTATAAAAGTCAAGGTTGGCCCAATGCACCGATAAGAACGTAAGAAGAGCCCTGCTGCATCAGACCAAGGGTCCATCTAGTCTAGCACTCTGCTCACACAGTGACTAATCAGCTGTCGATCAGGGACCCACAAGCAGGACACAAGTATAATAGTACCCTCCCGTCCATGTTCTTCAGCAACTGGTGTACATTGGCTTACTGCCTCTGATTCTGGAGGTAACACATAGCCATCAGGACTAGTAGCACCCAGAGTCTAAAATGTGACGCAGAGAACACAATGGCCCAGGATGCATATTTTGAATAATATTTGTCTAAAATATGCCACCCTTCAATCACAGCCCAAATATTCTGCCTGAGGCATAGCTTAAGCCTTCAGCCTTCTTCCTCCTGATAGGGCCAGTCTTGCGTAGCACAATGTAAAGACGGACCAGGGAGCACTGGACAGTGCTTGCATGTTGACTCAGGACACTGAATTGGCAACTTTGGTCTGTTTAGCTCTCTAAACATCAACTTGCCTCTTGAGTCTCTTTGGCCATTCTAGAGAAGCAACAAGAGAGGAAGCTGGGGTGGGGGGGGGGGGTACAAGCCCTCCCTCTCCCCACACCCTTTGTTCTCACCCAAAGAAGGGAGAGGCACATCACCCCAGCAGCCTGCCCCTCCCTCAACTACTTCAGGCAAAGACCCTGGCCTTTGGAAGGGCTTCCTCTGTCATGGCTTGTCCAGAACTCTTAGCAGCTTTATAACAAAGTCTCCAAGTTCCCAGGGACACCAGCAGCAGGGCCACTGGCTTTTTTTCCTTTTCTTATTTTACTGGTCCTGATCCTGTACCTTTAACAACCTGACAAGGAATAGTTTAGCAGGCAAAGGTTTCCTGGCATGTGATGAGTGAAGGGAAAGCTTTATTTGAGAGCTGGTGTTGCATAGTGGCTAAGGGCGCAATCCTATGCATGTTTAGACAGAAAAAAGTCCTACAACTCCCAGCATTCCTCAGCCAGTCATATTGGAGAATGCTGGCAGAGGAGTATTGGGAGTTGTAGGACATTTTTCTGTCAAAACATGCATAGGATTTCCCCCTAAGAGATTGAATTATGACTCCAGAAGTCGCCGGTTTGAATCTGGTCTCTGTCATGAACTCATGAGGGGACCTTAAGCAAGACCTCTCTCTTGGACTCAGTTGTCCTGCCTGCATTATGGGGAATAATAAGAACATAAGAGCCCTGCTGGATCAGACCAAGGGTCCATCTTGTCCAGCACTCTGTTCACACACTGGCCAAACAGCTATAGAGCAGGAACCCACAAGCAGGACATGGGTGCAACAGCACCCTCCCAACCATGTTCCCCAGCAACTGGTGCACACAGGTTTACTGCTTCTGATACTTGGGGTAGCACATAGCTATCAGGACTAGTAGCCATCAATAGCCTTTGCCTCCAGGAATTTATCTAACCCCCTTTTAAAGTCAACCAAATTGGTGGCCATCACATGTTGTAGCGACTTACCTTACCGAGGGTTGTTGTTAGGATTGCAACTAAATAATGCATGTGATATGCTTTGAACACATGATGATGATGATGATGATGATGATGATGATGATGATGATGTATCCATTACTTTTCTGTATGTCAGGCTGTAATTAAAGGATCAGGTGCAAAAAGGTGGATTCCCTAATATCAAAAGGAAGTTTCTAAGGAAAAGTATGGCTTCACTGTGTCGAATGAAGCAGAGGCAGAAACATCCCTAGCAGAAATCATCTCTTCCACTGGGGGAGGGTTTGGGTTTTCTATGGACAAAGAGGTCAAGGAAATTGGTAGGAAAGGAAACTGGTTCTCCTGACTATCCTGTCCTAAGATCGATGCCCTTTTGCCTCTCTGTCTCTATGGAGTATCCATCATGTTCTGATTCATGCTGAGTGTATACTGTTAGAGATCAACTCTTGCCCTATGTTCCACCATGAACTCTAAAATAAAACACAGGGGCCTTCTTAATACCAGTTTTGTGCCAGGTCCAGACAGCAGGAAGTGTTCTCAGCAGCTAACCTCCATTATAGAATTTCTTTCCCTTGGAGAATCACCAAAATCTGAACTCGAGCATCTTTTGAAACTTTGTAGAACTTCTCTGAGATGGCTTTTGCACAGGGGTTGTCAATTCTTCAACCAGCCACTGTGGCTTGCTCTGCAGGAAAGGGCAGGCAATAAATATTTCATTCATTCATACATTCATTCATACAAAGTATAACCTGCTTTTTCAATCAGAATTCTCAGAGTTCAAATTATATATACAATCATATAAAATAAATAAAATATGACAGGAGAAAATTAAACCCACAGAGTTGGCCTAAAAACTACATAAAAGCACATGTCTAAAAATAACAGTGTTAACAGCCACTAAAAAGAGACAAGCGCAGGTATCTATGGAACAGTATTAGGAAGCTGGTTCCAGAACTAAGGGGTCATCTCTGGGAAAAGTCCATTTGCCAATAGCCACCAGCCAAATGAATGGAGGAACTGCCTCAGCACCAGATCTTAAGACCAGGAAGGTGAAGGAGACATTCCCTCTGGAGATGTTTATCTCCATGCTGTGAAAAGCATCACCCTCTAATTTTTGCAGATCAAACCCCTCTTAATGGGCTGGATTACAGAGGCCACTTGAAAAGATACAACTTGGGCTAAACTGACATAGGGGAGGGGATAACTGCATTTTACTCTGCCTGATAGGTCCTCATATAGCCTTTAATCTGTTTTAACTAGTGCAAATCCCATGTCACCATGGGTGCTAGTAGTCTGAAAATGATTGGATAAAAATATGTTTGCCCATTTCCCTGCAACTGGAACAACTTTAGACTTTTAAAATAAGAGTACTACAAATAAACCGGCAAAGATGAAAACAAAAAAAATATGATTTTTTTTAAAAAAAGATTGTTTATCATTTCTTGAAGTTTAAAATTTCACTCTTTTCTCCCTCTGGCCCCTTTTCAGCTCTTTCTCCTTAACTTCTCTCCCTCCTCCTCCTATCACCAACTGACTTTTCTTCAGCCCCTTTCCCAACATTCTGTGCCTGTCCTTTCATTGGCCCAGCACTCTTAAGAGCTCACAGGAGTCAGCATTATGACACGTGCAGGCACACACACTATGTCACATGTTACATTACATGTACAATGTGAGGCATATGCTTTAACCTCCCCTTTGCCTCATCCCTTTTCCTTCTCCCTTTCTGAGCTGCCCAAAGCTTAAGCTTTGAACTTAATGGTCTTTGTTGTCACCCGTCCCTTGTCTTTTATTATTAATGCAAACTATACATTTGCATTAATAATTTTTAAAAAAAACATTTGCAAAACCATTATGCAATTAACCTGCAGCACTTATTGTATCAAGAAGTCACTCTCCTTACTTTTTTTAAAAAAAAATACTATTTGTTTCTTTCAAGAAATTCAAATTACTGTTTTTTTTTAACTCCAAGATATTCTAAATATAGGTTTAGACACATTTATGGGCACACTCCTATGTGAATTTACCTGGGAGTATTTCCCACTGAACACAGTGGAGCCTGCTCCTGAGAAAACATGCATAGGATTGTGATGAACATTGTACATCTTTCTTTCCCAACATTCCAAAACTGCCAAGCAATCCCTTGGAGACTTGTCCACATTTATCACAGCCATTCAGAAACACCTGGTTAGTTTCCCTTTCTCTCAATTTCCTTTTAATTATGATCAACTCTTACAGCCAATAATAAAATTCTCACTCATTTCATATCTGTCTTTTCTTTTCTTTCACATCTTCAAACTCTTATCTAAGAAAATTGCTAGCAGATTTCAAAGATTAAATATCCTATAATTTCTTGGATGATGTAAATTCCTTTCCCAAAGCCTGCTTGCAGTTTGTCCACATATGTATTTAATCTGCATTTACTCTGTTAACCCTCCACCCTAGTCTAAGATTTATTACCTGGTAATTGCTAATTCACAGGAGTTAAATGTCACCTATACAACATTTAAAAATGATTCTCTTTTAAAAGCAGGAAGCGTCTTTTGTCTCATCATCTCTGATGTTTCTAATCTGATGCTGCGTTCAGTTCCTAGCAGAGGAAAGACATTTTCCTGTACGGTTCTTTGCTTGCTTCTTTGCAAAAACCTCCTAGGCACCTCCTCTTGTAGATACATCCACAGAATGTTTCAAGGTCTTTGAGGGAAGGATTTCATGAAAAGGGGGGAAGCATGTAAAACAACAAAGAGGAGGAGGAGGTTCTGTCAACCATCATAGAAGGAAGGGCATTGAGCTTACACGTCTGTTTGCAATGCAGATTGCTTGGGGGTAGTGCTGCCTTCCCCAGCTTGGTACCCTCCAGATGTTTTGGACAACAACCTGCAGCATTCCTGACCATTGTTCTGGATTGGGCTGGTGGAAGTTGAATTTCAGAATATCTAGAGGGCACGAGGTTGGGGAAGGCTGGAGTAGTTGGTCTCCCAATGGTGCAGTTAGGGTAATTGTAGGCCCTGGACTTAACAGTCTCATGCCCCCAACACCTCCACTTTAAACAGCCACATGGATTCCTTCAGTTGAGAAGTACACCACTAACATTCCTCTTTGGCTCCAGCCAGCATTCCATGCTTTACAACTGCTTCTACATTCCTGATATGTTCGAGCAACAAACAAGCTAAAGACATTTTCCAACCATGATTAAAAAAAGACAAAGAAGAAATACTTTGAGTGTGTGCAGTTCCACATTTTAAACTGACTTAAACCATAGCATCATTATGACTACAGGAATTAAATGGAGTTTGCTTCTACTGCCCCAATGATCATTGCAAGGGGGGGGGGGGTGAGGGATCCTGGACTTTAGCCCCAAGGTGCACCCTTCCAGAACCATCCCACATCCTTGCTAAAATGATCAAGGAGACATCTGGGGCCATCTGTCTTTCCTACCTGTAGTGTTACCAACTCACCTGGGGGAGGGGGCAGGAAGCAGCCTGAGCTCCAATACCTTTACCAACAGATGAAGTTTTTCCAAGGCAGGAAGATAAACACTGTCACCTGCTGTTGCCTAGCGATCAAGCTGCAGTTAAAAGTACAGTGACCTAGAGATCATTCAAATTGTTGGCAGCTAAAACCTATCTGCTTCCCAAGATGCACTGGACACTGGCCCTTGGTAGGAAGAAGATGCTGTCCTGGGTGAACTACAGGACAGGCTCGTTAGGAGCACGGTGATGACAACCTTAGCCTGATCTGGCTCCCCATTTGAGACCAGGCCAAGCCACTCATCAAAGGCCCTCGCTGCTGCTGCTGCTGCTGCTGCTGCTGCTGCTGCTGCTGCTGCTGCGGCTCTGCATCTTGTTCCAGAGAGGACGATTGTGGGCGATGCCACCCCAACCCGCTTCCCCGTCTCTCTCTTCCCCAGTAACCGACACGCCCTGTTTACAGGGAGCGTGTGCTGCTCCCTAACGAGCCGCATTTTTCTTTCTGCCGGGCTGTTAATTAGCTCAATGATCCTTGCAGATGTCTTCCTTGGGTTTATCAATCTCCCCTTGTGTCCCTGTCCCGGCTCAGGGACTAGCTGGTAGGTGAAAGGCATTCCAAACTCAGGCAGGAATGGATATTTACCATGTCAGGCTAAAACTTTGGGGTACCCTGATGCTAAGGTGGAAGGGTGCATCACTGCTTCCCAAAAGCTGGTCAGAGAACGGTGGCTGTCAGAGGATTTTGTTTTTGTGTACGCTTTTCTTTACAAGAAGATCATACGTTCTGCGATTAATACCTTGTTGTTGTTTTTTATCAGCCTTCCTTCTCTTAGAGGTTTCTGTCAATGCCCAACCCACAGAAATTAAACAGGTGAACCTATCTTAGCACTTCTGTCCGGGCTGGCTCCAGATGTAAGGTAGCCCATTAACACTTCACCAAAAAAGAGGTAAGGCATCACCCAAAAAATAAGAGGACAAAAGAGGACACAGATTTGCATGTGCTAATTTATATGTGTAGATGCATATTTAGAAATCATTTTTTCCTAATTGAAACAGAAATACAATACATTTCATAGGAACCTAGTGATAGGGAATATTGCCTTAACCTAACTGACTCCATCTTGTATTTCCTCAAACTCAGTCCTCAATGTGTGATTCATATTTCATGCCCCCCCTTTTTCTCTGTCTCTTCTGGTAAGTCACAGACAGCTTCTGCAGCTTCGGAGCAAAGGCTGACCGCAGACCACGACCTGACCTAGTTGAAAAGCTACACTGACATTTAAGAGAGCACCTGCATGCCAGACCGTTGGGTTGCGTGCGCATCATCCTGTTATGTGACGTGACATGCATGTTTTCCTGCTTGTTTGAGCTGTATAACTAGTTGCCTCACCCATTAAGGGGGGCCAGTCTGTGGAGCTATCCCGGGCTGTCATTGCTAGCAATAAAGGCTATCTGTTGAACCTGTAACTTTGGATTGGACTCCGATTATTTACTGTAACACTAGGAAGCTGCTTTATCCTGCCAGTCAGTATTGTCAACACTGACTGGTAGCAATGGCTCTCTGGGGCTACAGGGAAGTTTTTTTCTTGCCCTATCTAGAGATGCCAGGGATTGAACCTGGGACCTTCTGTGTGCAAAGCAGGTGCTCTACCAATGAGCTGCAGCCCACTATCTCACCCTAATGCGGAAGACTGACCAGGTGGCCCGTGTGCCTGTTCAGCTGGCTGTCCAGCAGCTAATTGGTGATGAGCAACTTCAATGCTGCTCCCTGCTCTCCCTTTTTAGGGTTCTTTATCCTTCAGCTGGACCTGGTTGTAGAGTTTGTAATAGGCCCATTCTTTGAGCCAGGCCAGGATTTATGAATGACCTGCATTAAGCACAGATAATCCATCCCAGATTTTGTAGCAGACTGGCAAGGCAAAGGCCACTCTACCTGTGGCTGCCTACAAAGAAGGAACGCTAAAATAAATAACTACCACCTAAGTTTTGTGTGGAACTGGATTGTTATTTCCAAGGGTCCGAGGTCTGTGGACACAACACTGGTCTGATGGCCCTTCAAATCGAGTGCACCTTCAAAGAGAGGACCCATACTCTTTGAAGTAATTCGCTCTGCGGCATTGTGGGAAATTAAAATGGCAGTGAGCACAGGAAAAGGCTTGATGCATGGCCCAGATTTGGTGTTAGTGGTGGCCCCTGCCAGAAAGCTGGGCCCCCAGCAGCTGCCCAAGATGCCAAGCTCCAATGCCAGTCCTGCTTATCTGAATGCCAGGAAAACTGTCCACTCATTTCTACATGTTAAAAATACAGGGCCAGAGCCAGCAGAAAAGCGGCAGCCCTACTTGCCAAAGAGAGAGAAGAATGAATCAGCATGCCCCCAAAGAGGTTGGTATTTGTGTTCTCATATCTGCTTCTTAATGTAAGATGTGGGGAAGGGAGCTGTCCTCAATAGTGAAGGGAAGGCATTCTAAATAGCTTGTGGGATCTACTTTTCCCCCCCTGGAACTCCACAATCCACCAACTGAAGCCCGGTGCAAAAGACATACAACTACAATGAAAGAATGCTGAGCCCAGGAACTTGTGTTGAGTACCAGAACTGAATGGAGCTCACAGCCCTTCCACTTAGGTCGTTATCACACAGGCAGTTTTAAGCACACCCACCTCGACTTTGCTCCACTTCTTCAGCGCTGGGCTTGCATGACGTCCCAGTCTTGCTGCTCTCTCGCCCTGAGGTCGCAGTTTTTAGTTTCCGTTTCGATTTATCCCTGAACGGGCAAAGTCCGAAACAGGCAAAGTTCAACAGGCCAAGCTGAGGTATCGTAGCAATACTGACCATGTGTGATTCAAACCGCTAGGCTCGAATACGAAATGGAGGGGGAAGCCGCAGAGGCAATCTGGTGGGAAAATAGTAGGTGTGATAAAGCTCACAAAGTCCATCACAACTTTCTTTGTTTCCGCAGTATAATTGAAGGCATGGGACTCACGTTGCTGCTGCTGCTGCTGGTATTGCTAAACAATTGGTAATCAGAAATCCTTGCTGATCTACTGCGAATCAACCAAGAGATCTACCAGGAAATCCAGATCTACCTTATACATACCACTGTTCTGAACATACTTTCTTCATTATTATTTCTCATATTTGGTGTTCAGACCAAGCACTGAAAACATGTCCATTTCCCCTTGTGTCCCTATCCCAGCTCCGGGACTTCCTCTGAGCAGGAATCTGTCTGTCTGTCTATCACATGTATTTCCTACCCTCCTCCAAGGAGCTCAAGGTGGCAAACATTGTTCACCTCTCCCCCATTTCACCCTCACAACCACCCTGTGAGGCAGTTTAAGCTGAGAAATGGTGACTGGCCCAAAGATCACCCAGTGAGTTTGGTTGAGTGGGGATTTGAACTTGGTTCCCCCCAGTCCTAGATTAACACTTACAGCACACCAACCTTTTATATGGCCATAGCTCAGTGGTGGAGCACCTGCTTTGCATGCACAAGGCACCCGGTTCAATCCCCAGCATGTTCAGCCTGTGCGGAAAAAGGCCCGTGTCATAAACCCTGGAGAGCCCCGGCCAATCAGTGTAGATCAGAGTAGACAATGGGGAACTACATGGACAAGTAGTCTGGTTCAGTATAAGGAAGCGTCCTACGTTCCTGAATCCAAGGCCAAGCCCCCGAAAGTCCTGCCTCAAATTAAATAGCAGAAGTACAGTGTACTAAACAGCTTTCGAGGACATGAGTGAATGGCTTGCAAAGATGAAATGGCCAGCAATGCTGGTGCCTGCAGCCTAGACTGCCAACGCCACCAACAGGAACAGGGGCTCTGCTAGGGGAAGATTACCAACTAGAGGTAGTCACTTGGGAATCACCAAAGAAGGGGACGTGCATAGCCAAGAAAGAGGACAAAATTATACATGTGCGCATAAAATTTGAATATGCTGATTTGTATGTCTAGATGCACATTTAGAAATAATTATAATTTAAATGGAATTACAGCATATCTCACCATAGTGCAGACAACTGTGACCAGGTGACCTGTGTGCCTGGCTCAGCCTCTGTTCTCCAAGTCTTAAGCGTTGAAGGGCAGCTTCAAGACCCAGCTTTTCCAGATGCCCCCAGGAAACCCATAAGCAGGACACGGGTGCGACAGCACCCTCCCACCCAAGCTCCTGAGCAACTGGTGTACATAGGCATACTGCCTCTGATACTGGAGGTAGCATATAGCCATTAGGACATTTTAGACATCAACGTAGATTGAAACCTCCATTTTGCTCACTCTGCTTGTAAATTCAAAATAAGTTTGCAAAATGGGGAGGGCAGACTGACCCCAAGTGCATTTCCTCAGAAGTAAGTATTACTGTGTTTCATGGAGCTTACATCCAAGTAAGCATGCATACAATTGAAGCCCTAAACCAAAGTGCACAGGAGCTGAACTCTTTGACGAAGCAGCGATTTTAAATCCCCAGTAATATGGCTTAGGAAATTGCATGGGAAGGACTAACAATTTGGGGCCTTTGGGGGTTAAACTGATTGTAACAAAATTCCTAATCCAACCCAAAAGTTTATTTAGTCCACAGACCTTTCCACATGCTTGTACATAATAGCAGTTATCAGAGCAAAGCAAGAAAACAACCCTAAATTAACATACACACAGTAAATGGAACAGAATATACAGTACAATTAATCCTAAAGAAATGAATTAATCATATCAAAAAGACACTGTTAGGTGGTGACAAGATCCACGAGGAGTAAAAAGGCAGAGTTGTCCTCTGGATGATAGCCTGCAGTTATAAGAGGCATAATAAGAGTTGGCGGATCCAAACGAGAGTCCATGAGACAGAGGCGGTGGCAAGAGGGAGGAGAATCTATGCACAGACTGAAATGTCTAGTGTACCAGAGTTTCGCAAATTAATTAGCATCGTGACAGAATGATCTTCAAAAGTTTTCCAAAGAACAAAAGTGCCACCATAAAACGGTGCGTTTGCTTCCTGCAAAATTGCTGCCAGAATTGCTGAGTGCACAAAACGTGGGACAGCGGCAGATTCGGCTTTTGGAGCTGACAATTTCCATCATCGTCGGGTGTTGGTGGGATTGTTATGCATTTAAATGTTATTTAATTGGGTTGACGACTAGCTGCAGGCCAGCGCACCAGCCGGAACGCGGAGAGCCGCATACGGGTAATCAAAATTCTCAAAGAGCTGGCGGCAGCAGGCAGCCATCGCTTCCCATTGCTCCTAGCAAGGGGATTTATGGAGACATACAAGGCCTTATGAGTTAATTCCCACCCCTTCTGATGCTTTCTCCCCAGCCTGATAGAAACACTTACGGAGAGGCCCACAATATGTTTGTGAGAAGGATGTTGACGCAACACACATTCATCAAACACAATAAAATGCTAACCTTAGCATTTGTATGGCGCTTGAGAGCATCCTTGCAAGTACACAGAAGAGACCGGCCACCAATCATTTTTATTTGCCCACCTGCCCATTTTCATCTGGTTTTACAAGAAAAGTGCATTCTTTGCTCACCTAGAGATAGTTGTTACTCGCCACAGGTGAGTGGCTATTTACAAGCCTGCTGCAGAACTATCAACGTGCTTCACAGCCATTCTCTCAGTAATCATTAAAACAATACTGCCAGGCAAGCCTATATTATTATTTTGAAATTGCAGATGGGGGGCAGGACTGAGAGAGAGTAGCTTGCCTAAGGGCACAGTGAATTCCTTGGTAGAGGTGAAATTTGAACTGGGGACTTCCTGGTTTTTGGTTAATTGACTATGCTACCCTAGCACTCAAAGCCAGGGTCATTTCACACATTATCCAACATGGATTTTCATGTGAAATATTGTGACTATATTTTTATTCCATCCTCAAAACAAGGAGGGTTCCTTCCCCTTTCATCCTCAGAACAGCCTTATGAGGTAGGTGAGAAATAGTGACTGGCTCAGCACGATTCCAGGCTGATTGGGCATTTCAACTTCAGCCTGCCTGGTTTAAAATGTCAACACTCTAACCACTATGGCTGGGTTCACACAACATGCTAACCCACCCAGTGTGAGTTGTTGCTGAATCGTGTGTTATTATGTTGTCTGCACACAGTACTTTTTCTGAGGGGTTGCTCATTAACCATGCAGTGTGCCTTGTTAACCACCCTGAATAACCCCATAACAAGCCATGGGTTCTCAAAGTGGCTTGCTTAAGAAAAATAAACCACACTGCATGGTTAATAAGCCACTCTGCGGAAAACACACTGCAGTCAGGGAACATGATAATCTTCAGATAATACAATAACCCACAGTGGGTTAGAATGTTGTGTGAACCCAGCTTATGTCACAGTTCTGGAAGTGTAGCTTCAGAAGGTGTTGTAAATGCTGAGATGCTGGGACTCACAGTGCAATCCCACACTTTTACAGTCTGTTCCAGGCTGTGTGTGAATACTGCAGTCATGTGAGCAGGTCTCCCTGGATTTCCCACCATTCAGCTTCATGGGATGACTCCAGGTTCTAATATTATGAGAGAGGGAGAAAAATGTCTCCCTCTCCACTTCCTCTGCATTATGTGTAATTTTATATACCTCTATCACATTCCCCCTTTCTTGCCCTTTTTTCTAAGCTAAAGAGCCCCAAACATTATAACCTGTGCTCATAGGGGAGTTGCTCCAGCCTCTTGATCATATTGGTTGCCCTTTTCGTCACCGCTGTTTGAGGCACCTGGATCCATCAGAATGAACACACATAGAAAGCGCCTTTCAGCATTATGCCTGATGCAGATTTCCTCTGCTCTGGGGAGAATTCCTATGAATGACATCATGCTTTTGTGGATTATAAAAAATTATAATTCCATTCTGCAGTCAATGGAAGGATTTACAAAGGCCACAGCCCTAACTGTGCATGAAAAAAAGCTTCTCACACATTGGTCAACTTCAGTATGGAATTGCTAGGAAAACTGATTCCCATCATTGCCAATAAGAATGTGCCAGCAGCTCCCATGGGTGCTAATGGGATCCTTCCACCTTCCAACACTGCACCCTTCTCCATGCATTGAGAGCAACGTGGGCCCTTCCTGAGCATCCCAGCTGTGCAAGAATTAATCTCTGTCAGGCTCCTATAGCTTGGAGCAAAATTACTCCTGCGTGAAAGCAATTTCCCTGGACAGAACATCGCTTGTGGTGAGCGGGCCTCGCCATTCTATTTTGCAGGAAGCTCTAATTATCTTTCAAAGATGGGAGGCAACGCTTAAGAACAATCATTTATCTAGTCTGTGCATTTTGCAGGTGAGTTGTCAGTCTGCTTAAACATCCACCCCTTGGGGAATAGGAGGGAAAACGTTCCCCTCTCCCTGTCAATGACCAGGAAGTTCAGGAAAAGTACAAGGTATCTGGTGGATTGAAGAGAGTATGAGAAGAATGTGCCATCAGAGGCAGGCCATGCAGGAAGTACCATCCCTGAGCTCACCTGCTGAAGCCTGGGGTATAGAAACAGACAGTGGGTACCACTCCACTGAGCAGGCAAAGACAGACAGACAGGCACCCAACATTTCTACCAGACCTGGCCAATCCAGATGCTTCCTACTGCCTGCCAATCACAGAAGCCAGTGTTCCATATCCTTGATCTCCTTTTGTAAAAAGGGACTCCGGGATGTGCTGAGCACACACAAATCCAGGTCCCAACCTCAGGTCAGGAGAGCCTTAACAGCTGTCTAAACGATCTGGAAGCCCCGAGGTGGCTCCATGGTGGCGCGGTGCCAGTTATACGACGCAGCAGCCACCTCGAAGCCTTCAGCCATCTAACCTCACTCCATCCTCAATGCAGAGGTGTGACCAGGCGGATGGCGACTCCTGGTTGGTTTCTGTACACTCGAACAGAGGGCGGGGGCCGGCCTGCCTACCAGAAAGCCCGCACTTTTGCTGCAGCATTGGGATTAGCCACTGTCACCCCAATGCAGCAAAAGTGCAGGGTTTAGCTTATCGTGGCAGCAACCCACCACCATATAGGCAGCCCCCTGGTTTAAGCCCCAGTGTCCTTCTTCACACGTACCCTGACAAAAGGACAACCGACTGGATTCTCAACCAAAAGGGGAGTTGTGCCATGGTAACATATAAGCCAACCAAAGAAGTCATTTCCATGGATGCGAAAGTCATGCTGCCCTTCAAGCATCTTGCCGGCAGCTGGGACTTGAGGCATGCAGGATGGGTTCTTCTTTTATAGTACCAAAGTAGCTCATAACTGCCCAGCTCTCCTGCATTTGAGCAGAGACTTGTGATTTTAGGGATGATTGCTTTGGAATCTGACCTTCATGACTGCCTCACTTCATGACTGCCTCACTTACCTGCCCTCCCCAACCCACTGCAACCCCCTGCAGACCAGAAATGCCACTCCTGGGAGTCAAGGGACCCTTCAAGAAAGGCCTGGGATGTGAGGTAGGGGGTTTCAGACAGGAGGAATTAGGGAAAATCAAGCAAGGTGGCAAGAACAAGCACACCACTGAATGCAACGCAGAGCAGAGCTTACTAAAACAAAGCAAAGCATTTGGCAACAGACTCAGCTCTTCCGCTTTGTGCTGTGTGGGTGCACTTTGCCACACAGCACAATTGCTTTGAATGCGTGTCAATGCAAACTTTTCAAAACAGCCCAGTTACACTGCAAGCCAATTCAAGCTTTCCAACATAGTTCAAACGCTGATACCTGCTGACAGCATGTACCCCTCAATTGGCAGCACTATTGAGTCATTTTGTCACTTTTCATAAAACAAGTGAATGTATGTTCCTGTAGTTTCAAGCTGGCTGCACATTACATGCTAGCCCACCCAGTGTAGGTTGTTATTGAACCATGGGTTATCGTATTGTCTGAACGCAGCATGTTTTCTGCGGGATTACTCGTTAACCACGCAGTATGGCTTGTTAACCACCCTGAACCACAGCCAGGGTTTCTCAAGGTGGCTTGTGAAAACTAAATCCCACTGCATGGTTAACAAGCCACCCTGCAGAAAACACGCTGTGTTCAGACAACACAATAACACATGGTGGATTAGCATGTTGTGTGAATCCAGCCTCTGTGTGTTCTGATCATATATTCCTCAATTCACCCAATTAATTGTATGACAACTACTGGTGTAGTGGAGCCAGGGCTTTCAGGGACATCGGGCCAGCACATCATCTGCCAACACCACCACTCCTAAGAATTCCTTGTTCCCTCTGAGCTTATTTGCAATCTTCACAGTAGCTGAGAGGGGAAATAGATTTTCCTAGCAAACATGTAATGCAAAGTTTTTTGCGTTGGCCTGGTCCTGAATGGGCAATTAAGACCCATCAGCTTTGCAAAAGTTTTGCTCTTGTTGGAAATGAAAACTATTAGAATTGGTTTGCTGATATGGATCAACACAGCTGCCTAAGTGGTTGGACTCTCCTTGGGGACATGGCTATGGGGACTGTCAAGATGAGCGCCTGTACTACAGAATTTGCCACCACACCACTGATGACAATGTGCTTTTGATTGACTTAGCAAACTCAGCTGTTCTACTTTAATCAACTTTGCAGAGACTAAATTGATAAAATCAGAACATTAATTTTTTAAAAAAATAACTAGTATTTTGTAAATATTAAAATTTGCTACATTGGAGCTTCTACATAGCTTTGTGCTCATGTTAAAAAGGGGGACCAATATGAAATCTTCATGTTTTTCCTTTTGGTGAATATTATATTGACTGCAAATGAATACATCTATCACCTATCTATTGTTTAACATCTATCCTTGTTTTCTTGACTTGCCTCTAACCATTGGTTATCTTTTGGTATCAGAGAGTGACTTCTTCTGTCCTAAGGGATTGTACAAAAAGTCACCTTAACATTTCAGCCTCTTTTCTCTCCGAGGGGAATGTTTCATGGTTTAAAGGATCTTCTTTAGTATCTGTCCTTCTGTCTAAAATGCTCACTGATTATCTCATTTTCATCTCCATAATATAATATATGACTGGTCTTCCAGGGGATGCAGGAATCTTTCTCAGCCCTGCCTATATGTGGGCTCTTTTGCACGCACGGCATGTATTTAGTACATTTGAACCAGGCTATAAAGTTCAAAGGGCTTCACATACATTATCTCAGTAATCCTTTCTGCATCTGATAAAAGTTCCATCAATCCAACACACTGTCCCCAGTGGACATCCCAGTGCCTTTGAGAAGCTTACAAGGAGGGCATGATGCCTGTTATTTGTCCCTGGATTTTTATACTTGATGGGGGATGGACTTCCTGTTCCATCAAGATTCAGGAGCAATGTCCTAACATACAACAGGTTGAAACAAACCAATAACTACAAATTAAGATTAATTGCCATGTGCAAAACATCCTCAAGAATTTTGGTTTGTAGTTATCTGATCTTGAGGATTTCTGTAGGAAATCCAGGGACCTTTCTGAATTTCAATGTGTTCCAGCTATAATACACAAAAGTTACTTGACTAAGGTGGGAATCACACTGATTTTTTTGTCCAGATGGTTTCAACGAGGCTTCATCATGAGATGAGTTCCAGAGGTTGCGCTATAGAGAGACAGAATAACAATCTCTTTATTGCTTTATAGGTTGTATCAAATATTCCTCTAATAGAGGCCCAGAATAGACTGGGATTCTGGAGGTCAGAGTTGGGCAATAGGCTGCCAAGGCAGAGCCAAATTTGAGTACCTGCAAGATCAGAGTCTACTGTTGCACAGGACTCTAGGAATTGTTGGTCCAGAATTCAAGGCATTATCCAGAATGGACAGTGCAAACTGGCTGAGTTTGATGGAAAATAAACTATCTGTTCAAAAGGTGCAAGATGTAGGGAGACAATAGACAGGCAGAGAAAAACAAGAAAACGAAGCAGAAAGGCCAGAGGCCAATCTAGGAGGATAGTGCACCATCTAGACATACACAAGGAGAACCAATGAGCTGTTTAGGTGTGGAGCCATTCTGCTGGTGCCTGAAGCGATAGTACAGCTTTTAACCTCTACTTTGCAACCTTAAGCATCCCATCACAATGTTGACAACGTTGTTAACCAGGACAGCCGGGCTTATCTTGACAGAACTGTCCCACTGGACAGCAAACAACCTGGCTGAGATGCCCACGCTGCTCTCAGAGGTAATGCTGAGATCACACACACATTGTTCTGAGGGGCATGTATATGCTGAGCTCATCACTTCCTGGCTTCCATGACAACTAGTGTGGCCAATCAACCAGAAATAAACTGGACAGGTTTTATTTTGATTCACTTTACTTAATTTTCAGACCAATTTGTTCAGCTTTCTTCTTCTTCTAAGCTTGAACCCAGCTTTCTCCAACTTGGTGCCCTCCAAGATTTTGGACCATAGCTCCTATCAGGTCAGCCAGCAAGGCTAATGGTCAGGCATGATGGGCATTGTAGTCCAAACATCTGGAGGGTGTCGGTTTGGGGAAGACTACTCTAGCCTAACTTGAGCAGAAAGCTTTTGCCCCAAATCCATCCCCGGACCTCTGGGCTTTGCTCCTAGACATCATCTGGGATCTGGTCCCAGGATCCAGCCCCCAACCTGATCTGGGCTCCACTCCTACATCAGGGGGCTCTACCTCCAGGATCCACCCAGATACCAGAGTTTTTTATTTCAAAAGTAATGCCAATCACGTGTTTAACACAAGTCATACATTGGTGTTTATATTTGGCCCTGACCTCTGTTCATGTCATGAAACATACATTGGCATTTATATTTGGCAATGACCTACTCTGTTCACGGTAAGTTCTGGGTGTTGTAGAACATAAGGCCATGCCCTGGCTTGGGACTGGTGATTATTCAAGTTATCTAGATCAATGGTTATGTTAGACCATTCCTTTCCAGTGCTTATCTTTTGCAAGTATGTTTGCTTCTGTTCAGTGTTAGCAGCTTTTTCAGGGCTAGTTTTGTTTTATTTCAAGCTGCATCTTTTTCTTGAGGGTCTGTGGACCCAGCCAATCTGGGGTCACAATGCAACATAGCCAATAAGATTTGTTTTGTAAAAATGTCACAAAGTCAATTCAGAGTGAGGACAATGCTACAGGTCTGCACTCTAAATCGCTGTGTACCTCGGCCCGGTTCACAGACTTGTGAACAATCATTGAAAAGGAGTAAAAAATATTCATACAAAGTTCTCTCATATCTGGGCTGTTGTTGCTGCTGCTGTTGCAAACTGTTACAGGCTAATAGCCAATGTTTTTCTGTCACGGTAAAAACAACCAAGAGTCTTGTGGCACCTTAAAGACTAATGATAACAGGCTACAAATGTGTCAGTATTTAACATACCACAGGACTCCTTGTTGTTATGATTATTAATTCTGTGCAGTTCTGAGTGGCTTACAACATCGCGAATATAAAAAAAAATAACAGTGAAATATACAGTTAAATAATAAAAAAATAACAGTACAAATCAATAAAACTTTAAACCAGTAAAGCCAAGAAAACCATCTGTAACAATTACCATTTACAACTACACACCTCTGAAGGCCTGCAAAAAAGGATGTTTTACAGCACTTCCTGAATATTGGTAGGTCTGGGCTTAAATGGACTTCTTTTGACAGGGAATTACATTACGACGCTTGAGGGCAGCTGGCCACGTGTTCAAAGAACAGATCTTCTAACAGTGGCTTGTACCAGAGCCACTATGTTTTCTCATTCATTTATTTATTTTTGCTCTTTTTTTAAGAGTAGAAGAATGAAAGAGAAGATTAAAGCCAGAGAGAGACAGAGAAAGGAGAAAGATGGACATACATGGTAGAAAATTCAAAGGGCAGACCAGAAATGGTTGAGGTTAACAGCAGTTTGCGTCTTCAAAAAGGCTGAAATCTGTTGTTCTAAAGCATCTTTGTGTCCCAAAAGTCACATTGGAAATAACCTTGTCTTACCCTTCTTTCTACGTGGCTTTTGTAACATTTCAGCTCCTGAACACAGTGCTTGTATCTCTGCATTACAAGAGGTTAGGACAGAAAATTGGATTCTTTCATCACTTTGACACTTAGAACTCAGTTTTACCTGGACCAAAAACTGATTCTCACTAGATGCTGAGAAAGGCAGACAATCCGATACAGCTGATCTTTGATGCAGGCTCCCATGAGAGGTAGTGAATCCCTTTGATTTCCTCCCATCCACCCATCCTCCACAATTCTGTGGCTTCCCCTCCGGCCCTCAGTCCCATCTGTTCATTCCAGAGCGAAATCTCAAATTTCAGGTTAATGTCACCGGAGATCAAAAGCTATGTGGGGCAGGTGGGTTGGGATGGGGAGTAGGGATGAGGTAATGACTTCCGACTCTAGGGAGAGAAGTCCCTTGGGACTCAGAGGAGCAGCAGGATGTAGCCAGGCTGTACTGCTGCTTTCTAGCAGTGGGAGGACATTCCAGGGGGACTGAAGCCATAAATAGTCATTCTCTTGTGAGGAGACAGCACAGGGATGGAACATGAGGAAGCAGGCAAACACCCAGAAATACAGTGTTATTCTTTGCAGTACCCCCCAAAAGTAAACACTGTGTCCCTGAGACACCCACCACTAAGATTATTTCTCACCAGTCCAGTTTAAAAACCTGGACTCTTGCCGCCTTGAACAGCTGCATTCCAACTATTTCTCTCTAGCAGGACCAACATCAAGAATAGGCATGGTTGGGCCCACAACCTGATAGGAGCACACTGACAAAAGCCTCCTGGAGTTGCTCTTCCTCTTCACCATTGCAGCCTACTTGTTCACCTGCCTCTTGCTCTGGCCCAGGCAACAATGGTAGTAAGAAGGAGGAGTAAGAGATGCCACAACCTGCTTGTGCCAAGCAAGCAAGTGGTAGCAATGATGAGAAAGAGGCGGAGGAGCAACAGCAGCTGGTAACAATGGTTTTGGGAAGTTAGACTCACTGAGGGAGGAGACCCATTGCCTCGTAGTCCTCAAAACCTGAAATTGGCACTGCTCTCTAGCCTCCATTCAGAGAGGTGGGAATGTCCAGTGGCTAACAGCTATCAGGAGCCGTCAATGCATGTTCTAGTTATCAATGCTCATTCAATAATAATAATAATAATAATAATAATAATAATATGCAAACACCGCTGTGTTTTCTAATGCCAAGTTTTTCTGATACACAACTATTGTAATTAAACAACTGAACTCTAATATGCATGCAATGTACATTTTATTACAGACTATACATTGGTATTGTGCATGGTATAAAAACCAAATATGCAGTACCTGAAGGCTAATAACGGTCAACCTTACCCTCCCCCCCAAAAAAATCCAGTAACAGCAATGTACACGTGTGATGTTTGAATGAAAGGGACTAAGTTCTAATTTGTGGATACATTTTTATAAAAGAAAGAACATATTGATAAATAAATAAAAAACGGAAAGGATATGCACATTCAGAAATATCCTGTTTCCTCAGGTGCCACCAATGAATAATCAAAGTTCTTGCTCCATATACATATTTCTTTCAGTCCTTTCCCAAAAAGGACTGTCAGCTGCCTAAAAGCCAAAGTCTTCTTGAAACGCTTCCTCAAATATTTCTTTACCCTCTCCAACCTGATGCCAGCTTTTCCTGGCGGCCATTTTCATGAGGGGCTATACATCAGTCCTGCTGCAGCTTTAAGAGACAGAAGCAGAAGCCAAAATGCTTGGCTTGGGCCGAAGACTACTATGGCCGCTTTTTCTGCCACTTGGAGCCACCATGGAGAGGAAGAGGCAGCAGCCAGGGGCCACACTGACCTCATCTATGCAGAGTTGGGTAGGCTGACCATATGAAAAGGAGGACAGGGCTCATGTAACTTTAACTGTTGTAGAGAAAAGGGGATTTCAGCCAGTGTCATTTGTATGCAATTAGTTCCTGGTGAAAATCCCTCTTCATCCCAACAGTTAAAGTTGCAGTGGCCCTGCCTTCTTTTGTATATGGTCACTCTAGTATAGTGCCTGCAACTTTAAGTGGTGTGATGAAGAGGGAATTTCACCAGGAACTAATTGCATACAAATGACACTGGCTGAAATTCCCTTTTCTCTACAACTGTTAAAGTTACATGAGCCCTGTCCTTCTTTTCATATGGTCAGCCTAGGGTTGGGCAACCTGAGGCCCTCCAGATGGTTTGGCCTACAGCTCCCATGATCCCTCACCATTGCTTGTGCTGAGTAGGGCTGATGGGAGTCGTAGGCCAAAAAAGCCCACCCTGACTATAGCCTAAAGCCTCATGTAACTGTTATTGGGTGTCAGGCTTCCCTACCAGACATTTTGGCAGAGGATGTGTGCACTGCTGACATAATTTATTATGCTGCCTGAGGCAAAGGATGAGATCCCTACCCCCACCCCATTTCACATATAGAAGCAAACTGGATGGACAATTGGATTTTACTTCAACAACGCAGCGTTCTCCACCATACGTGAACAGGGCCCTGCAGAGCTGGTAATATGCCCAGGCCAGATGGGAAGTGTGTGCCCCCCCCCCTCCATTTCAAACTGCTCAATAAGTATTTTTTAATCAGTGGCACTGATTCAGTGCTAAATATATATATGACCTAGAACGATTTATTAAAAAAGGTAATGGGAAGCACTTTTATTCAAAATGTGAGACATCACTTCTTCACATTCAGAATTTCACGACGGATGGCTTCTGCGCTGTTTCCGCAAGGCGGACTCCTCACTTCTCGATGGGCCGCTTACGCTACGGAAGCAGTCGCATAAGCTGGGGGGGGGGACCTCCTCATCGGAGTGCCCCCTCAAAATCGTGGGCCCCAGGCCAACTGGCCCCCCCTGCAAGGTCCTGTACATGAAGGTTGCTCTCTGCCTGCCCTCTGCCCTCTCATGCAATACAGCAGTGATGGTTCTGGTGGGTGTCGTGTGAGCAGAGCAGCTCAGGCCATGCGCAAGCCCTGCTGGAGTGCAAGGCCTGGGCCAGCTGCCTCTCTGCTGTTCTCTCAGTCAAAGGCCTTTCCCAACAGCACCATCCAGAGGAGGCCGGTAGCTCCAATTGTGGCGGGGCTGTGAATCCATTCTGGGTTTCAGTTAAAACCAACCAGAACTCTAAAAGAGCTACCCAAGTTGCTGAACCCTATCCCACCCCCAATGGGTTCAGCACCTTGGAAAGCTCCTTTGGAGTTCTGACTGATTCTGACTGAAACCCAGAATGGATTCACAGCCCCATCAAAATCAGACCCACCAGCCTCCATAGGCAAACTGAGAGAAGACAACTAGACAAATTGCAGACAGCCATCCCCATGTCTACACACACAGCAGCCAGCGATTGGGACACCAATTCAGGAAGATGATAATGGTTACGGCAGGGGCAGGGGCCTGAGGGAATGGCTAAGGGTGGCTTATGAGTAATGGCTGAGGGAGAGCAGTAATTACTGCCCCCCTACCAAGTCTGCCGCCTGAAGTGGCTGCCTCACTTTACCTTACTATACGGCCAGCCCGGGGCAAGTGGCTATTGTGGATGGATTGAGAAAGCAAAAAGAACTGATCATTATTATTTTGTTATTTTGAAAAGTCCTCAGTGAGAAGGAGTAATAGTAACCATTTATTGATATTCTCATGATTGTATGTGAATATCTGAAAAGTGGTATAAAAATGTATTAAATAAATAAATATCAAGGGAAAGAACCACTATCTTATTCATATTGAAATGTTTCCAGATTTAATTGACTGATGAATGAAAATACTCATCAGCAACAAAAGAGTTCTTTAATTGGGCAAGAACCCTACGGCTTACACAAGCAGACTGCATTCCCGCAAGCAGGTAGGTGTCTGTCTGAACTGGTTCTAAAGTAAATAAGCCGAATTACATACCCCAAACAAGTGGTTCACCAGTTATCATCATGATGACATAGTTGTTTTCTGGAATCATACTTTGGAATGTGCAAAACAGCAAAATGCGAGCTCTTGAAAGTTCTCAGATTTCTGCCTCCAAACACATTCTGGCTTGCATACGTAGGAAATTGTGAGCTTTTTTTTTCCTCACGGAAAGTTTGTGCATATTTTTCTAAAAGCATGCATTTTTGAAAAGTCTGCCTTTTTTCTCCAACTAACATAAGCATGTTTGTGCACATTTTTCATGCTGTTTTCCCCCCTCAAACGTAAATATCTTTTGAACACATTTTCAAGTGCGCGAGTACTCATTCGATTCTGGGCAGTGCAAATTGGGTAAGCTGTTATGAATTTACAAACCCAACAAATTTCTTCCACATCCCTCATCATAACAAGTCTATTAAAGGCCTCTTATATTGGGGTGTATGTGCAAGAAATGGCATTCTGGATTTCTATAAATGTGCATATATATTTTTATACTATATGGAAAAATATGGGAAGTGTGGGGGGTATGTTAGATGGATTGTGATTCCCTCTCAGCCATGAAGCAAACTGAGTAGCCTCCGTTCAGCAAGATAAATTGAAAGGTAACCTCTCCCCAACACTATCCTGAAAGGGAACAGATCCAAGAGGGTTGTACCACATGATTCTTCTGAAGGTGCAGATTATGCCAGAGTCAACTGATAGTCAAACAAGACAAGAATTGTATGATTTACAGGGCCAGTACCAAGGGTAGGTATGGTAGCAGGACACCTGCTGAAGGCTCTCACCTCAGCAGGGGCCCACTAATAAATTCCCCCTAGAATTGCTTCTCCTTTTCACCATTGCACCCTGCTTGTTCATTTGCGTCTAACAGTGGCAGGGAGGAGGAGGAGGAGGAGGAGGAGGAGGAGGAGGAGGAGGAGGAGGAGGAGGAGGAGGAGGAGGAGAAGAAGAAGAAGAAGAAGAAGAAGAAGAAGAAGAAGAAGAAGAAGAAGAAGAAGAAGAAGAAGAAGAAGATGATACCACGGCCTACTTGCTCACTGGCTCAAAACCATGAGGACTATAAACTCATTTTTGTTATTATATAGAATCCCTGCTTCTGAAGACTCAACATCAAAAGCTTCAGCTGCTAAGTTAAAAGCTATATTATGTGCTCCACAGTAATCAACTGCAGCAAGGTGGATTTGGCCAGGCTCCCTGGAGGGTCTTTTCCTACTAAGCTCAACCTTCCCTACAAGCACGAAGGCTCCTCGCAATTTGGTCTCCCCAGGCGTCCCGAAGTGGAGCAAGCCGATAAACGGCTGCAGCAGCAGCTGCTCTCGGAGCTGTGGATTGAGTTACAAGGGAGCGCAGATTGCTTTTGTCCACTCCACTCTGGGCCATCCATCACTGGCTCCGACAGCGCTTAGAACTGCAGGAACGCCGGCACGGCAGCCATCAGCACCAGCACCCGGTTATTGGCACAAGGTACAGGATCAAAGTAGAGGGGTGTTTATAGCCCTAAACTAGAAGGGGGCACAATATGTTTGTGGCAAAGACTTCAAAGGCACAGGGGAAAAAGGAGGGTCTCCACGACACCTCCTGTACCACCAACACACCTATGCACTGGGGAAGCAGCAGGTTACAAATCTTTGTTTAATGCATTTTACATTAACTCAGGGGAGAGGAGGCAGAAGGAAGCTCCCAGCTTCCCTTAAAGGGAAAATGGATGCATTTAGCACCATGACTGGTAGATGAGAAAGGAAGGTGGGATAGATGGGGCAGCTATCCCAGATGCAGGTGGGGGCACCTGGAAACTATTTGTTGACCATCTATTTATTCTTCCTTTGCAGAATCTTTGAGCTTTGGGTGACCATATGGAAAGGAGGCAGGGCTCCTGTATATTTAACTGTTGCATAGAAAATGGAATTTCAGCAGGTGTCATTTGTATGTGTGCAGCAACTGGTGAAATTCCCTCTTCATCACAACAGTTAAAGCTGAAGGAGATATACTAGAGTGACCAGAAACAAAAGAGGGCATGGCTTCTGCAGCTTTAACTCCTATGATGAAGAGGGAATTTCACCAGGTGTTGTATGCATACAAATGACACCTGCTGTAATTCTCTTTTCTATTCAACTGTTAAAGGTACAGGAGCCCTGTCCTCCATTCCATATGGACACCCTATTGGAGCTGTAAACTAAATCTGGCCCTCCTGGGCTCATAATCTGGCCCTCCCGAGTACCCTAAATGACCCCGCCCTTTCCCTGGACCTGCCCCTTTCCTCCCCCGACCATCAATTGTTTGGCAGTTTCCCAGCTTTTGTGCAGTTTTCTCCCCATTCTAAAAGGTTGAAGCGATCACCTAAAGCTTAGTCACTGGCAGTACAAGATTTAAGCTGCGCTATGCTGGTATTTTGAACCTCGCCCCTTTTGCTATCCCCACCTTCCCCACCCCCGAACTTCTCCAAAATGGATTTCATCCCTTGAGCTGAAAGGGGTCCAACAGTCCTGCGCTACAGTGATGACTTTTTGTTGACATAAATTCTGGGACCGAGGGCAGAATATGCCTCTAAGCACGTGCTGCTCCTTTTGCCCCCAGCCAAAACATGTGGTTTTTCATGAGGGGAATGTTCACTCCCCTCTCTGAAGTCTATCTGGTTGCATTGAAGACTCTGGTCTCCTGCATTTCCCCTTCATCACATCTGCCTAGGCTAGCTGTGCCCCAAGAGATGGCCTGGGACACGATGGGAGGCAGTGATGGAAGAGCCTGAGGGGGGCGGCTGCCTCACAGCAGAGGGGAGGGAGCAGGTGGATAACTCTGACCCTCAACCTACAAACCTCCCGTCTTCAAATGGTATCAACTGCAAAGCCATGCACTGGTTTGGGAAGTCTGCCACTAGGTAGGCTGACCAGATAAAATCCAGGTCAGGGCTCCTGTAACTTTAACAGTTGAAGAGCAAAGGGAATTTCAGCCAGTGTCATTTGTATGCAATTAGTTCCTGGTGAAATTCCCTCTTCATCACAACAGTTAAAGTTGCAGGGGCCCTGCCTTCTTTTGTATATCGTCACTCTTGTATAGTGCATGCACCTTTAACTGTTGTGATGAAGAGGGAATTTCACCAGGAACTCATTGCATACAAATGACACTGGCTGAAATTCCCTTTTCTCTACAACTGTTAAAGTTACATGAACCCTGACCTGGATTTTATCTGGTCACCCTACCACTAGGGACCAAAAATGTTACTACATGCTCCAACCACATGGCCATATTTAAACTAATTAAAATTAATTAATGTGTTTTAAAAACAAAATCACCTTGAGGTACACACTCCGAAGGTCCCTTTAGTATGTATGCTAAGTTTCAGGTCTCTAGGTTCCACGGTCTTGGAGCTAGGGCACTGACAGACGGATGGACAGACAGACAAACAGACATCGTCTTTTAATTATTATAGATAGATGACAAGGGTTGGACATTCAGTTCCTCCCCTGGTCAGGCCACCAGACCTGTCCAGACCCCAGTTAGCCCCTTACTTCAGCCTTCTCCAACTTGATGCCCTCCAGATGTTTTGGACTACCACCCCCATTATCCCTAGTCAATGGCCATGCTGGATGGGGCAGATGGGTGTTGTAGTCCACAACATCTGTCCACAAAGACTTCAAAAGTGCAAGCAAGACAAGGGTATCCCCAACACCTCCCATACCACCAACATAGCCAAGCATTTCTCATACATCTGGAGCAACAGTGATCAAAAGCATGCCTCAAAAATTCAATAACATTTGAATTAAACATGCATACTATCAATCCCTTGGTATATTTGTGAGAACAATAAAGGATGGACATAGTTTTTCTTGCGTGTGTGATAACTTAGAATGTAATTATACAAATATCACTCACTGTTCAAAGGAAAAAAACTTCTTTGATAACTTCCTTTTCCATCATATGGAATGCAGAATATTTTCTTACACATCAATATTTTCTCTCACAGGAATACACCAGAAGCAAAACAATTTTTTTAAAAAATGAACAAATCTAATCGGTCCCATAGAAGATCCAGGCATTGATTTCAAGGGAGAACCATCTCTTGAAACTGTAAGTTGACTGCGATTCATATTCCAACAAGGAAAGCCACACTTGTTTTCTACCTGGTATAAAATATCTGCTAGCTTCAGATACAAATTGGAAGAACAGGCACCAACTTTAAAGTGTGTGTGTGTGTGTGTTTCCATAACTAAAGTTGACAAAAAGGTAGGAAAATGAATCAAATTGACTGAGTCAAAATAAACGCTCAATTACAAAAAATGCAATTAAAGTAGCTTCAATTGAAGTAGCTAGAATTGAACAGCAGCTATGTCTTTGAACAGATGAAGCTGCTTTATTGTGGGTCCAGTGTATATCCAGTGGGCCATTAATCCAATGCTCTCTATTCCAACTGGCTGTGGTTCCCTGGTCTGAAGCAAAGCAAATGGTCTTTTCCATCCCTGTGAGGAACAGGGCAAGCTAAATATGAGGGCAGCGGGTCATTTTTTAAAAAGCAGATGTCAGTACCAGGCAGCCTGGTGCTCTTGATACGTTTTGGACTACAACTCCCATAAGCCCCAGCCAGCATGGGCCAAAGATAGGGGATTATGGGAGCTATAGTCCAAAACATATGGAGGGGACCAGGTTGCCTGCCCCTGATTTAAACCCAGGTCTGCCCCAATGACTCACAAGTCAAGGGGAGGGGAGGAACTGATATTTAGAGCAACAGAGTTGCAAGGGTGAAGGAAGCTGAAGCTTCCCCATAGCCCGGAGGTACTGAACCTCTTTCAGCCCGAGGGCAAAATTCAATTTCAGAGAAATTTGGGGAGTCCAGTGGGGATGGGGACCGAATGCAAAAGGGGCAGGGCTTAATGCAAAAGGGGCGGGGCCAAAGTACTCAAAATGATACCATATTGTAACTTAAAGCTCTTGTTACCAGCTTGAAAGAGCTCAGAGAGCCTCATATTGTTGGACCAGGCTAGATGATCCAACAATATGAGGCAGCTTCATGTGCCCCCGAAAGAGCAAGGATCCGGCCAAAAGCCAGCTTGTGAAGTATTGAGCCAACCTCCCAACTTTGACATCTACTGTGACATTAACCATAGAGAGAGTTTGGCATGAGCCATAAGCATCCAACGAGGAAGCGGCTGCTACACGAGTGGTCATATATCACCATGAATGAGGTTTAGCACCAAAACACAAAATATATGGAGGATGGGCTTGAAGCCCAAATCCCAGGAAAGGTCCAGCCTTGGGCTTTTGAAGAATCTGAAGAAGTGGATTACGAGTATGTCTCAAGAGTGCAAACAACAGTAGTGTTACGTGGCAGTGAAAACGGGAAGTAGTGTCAACACTAGGAGATGCTTGTAAGTTCTGAACCCAAGCTAAAGGCTTCTCTGTTAAAAATGCATCCAAAGTTATTGGCATTTCTAACAGCCACGATGCCTGAGGGCAAGTTGAGATCTGGCAAAGGCCGTCGTGTTCCCTGCATCTTGGTTCCATCAGGAGATCAGTCTGTGATGAGAGCCATCATACCGAGTTCCTCCAGTCTGGCTCTGATGATGGCATCCCAGCCCTTGTTAGCCTGGGGGTTGCGAGGGGATGGATGCATCACCCCCTCTACCCGCACTGGGATCCCAGCAGCCGAGAGGGCCTTGCGGGCTCGCTGTTCAGCAAAGCGTCCCACGCCGATGACCGTAGAGACCCCCAGCAGTTTTACAGCTTCGCACAGGGCGTCATCGCAGACCTGCAGGAGCTGTTCACGCTGGGCAGCCGGCAGGTCAGCTGGGGTCAAGTTGCGTCCACTTTGACTGACAAAGAGCAGCGGGCAGTGGTTGTGGACGAAACAGCGGCGGAAGAACACATCAGGCGTGGCGCACACAGAACGGAAGAAGCCCCAGAAGCGGGCACCGCTCACCTCTGTCTGGGGGCACTCCAGACCCCGAATAGGTCTCTTTGGGTGCTCACACGCCGGTCTGTACACTTGTCCACATACCTGGAGCCAGTCTCGGACCAGCTGCACCGCTCCAAAGGGCACCTGCAGGGGAGCAAAAACTGTCACAAGGGAATCACAACAAGTTTGGGAAAAGACCCACTCTATTTGAAGCGGGGGTGGTAGCATCCACATGAACTTTGGGATTCCTGCAATACATCTAACCTGGATGGAACAAATGACTCCTGAAAATCCGTAAAACAGGGACAGAATTGATTGAACAAAATCTGTACAGCCTCAGTTCATAACAAATTAGTTGTCATGACTTCATAACAACGTAAGAACATAAGAAGAACCATGCTGGATCAGACCAAGGGTCCATCTTGTCCAGCATTGTGTTCACACAGTGGCCAACCAGCTGTCAACCAGGGACCCACAAGCAGGATACAGGTGCAACTGCACCCCGGTCCCTGGCATCTCCAGGTAGGGCTGGGAATGTCCCCTGTCTAAAAGCCTGGAGAGCCTCTGCCAGTCAGTGTAGGCAATACTTAGATAGATGGATTTAGGGATGGGGTGGGATTTGTTCGATTCACATTTTAATGTGAACCTAACTCATTTGCAGTTCCCATACCATCATGTGCATCGAATTTGGCATGCACACTTCACCAAAGGTTGAGATGCAATTCTCCAGTCAAAAAAATGCCTGCAGAAATGTGGGCACTGGGGGAAAGCACGCACACACAAAAATGTGTAGATTAGTGAACCGAAAGTACAAAAATGCATCACACTAGGGGAAATCACTTGCAGAAAAAATGTGTACATTTGGCAAAATTCCATACAAAAATGGGTATGTCAAGAGGAATGAGCACAGAAATGTGCAGAAGTTTTGAGGCTCACATTTGAAAGAAAAACAAACATCGCAAACTGATGTTTATGATTGGCAAAATGAGAAGCTGAAATTGACAGATTCATCTGTCCCTAAATGAGTCAATGATCTGAACTGGTATAAAGCAGCATACTTGGATTGCTATTAAAGATGGCTAAGTCCCTCTGAGAATTATAATTCCTAGGAATCCCACGGAAGTAGGAATGACCATTAAACCACTTTGTCTGTAGTGCGGACAAACGGCAGCAAACAGAAGCTATTGTCTTACCACAAGCTGCAACCTAATTCCTGCGTTATCACAACTTCTTTCACCGAAAGAAGACTCTCTGTTGGCCTTTAGCAGCATCGTGTCCACATACACGTTGTAGGGCTAAGTGCTTCTGGCATCCAGAGGAAAATCAGTCAATTTACACTTATACACCCACACATGTTTAAGTGGAGTCTTCGCAATATCTCAGCAAGCACTTTGCCGCACTATCAGTTCCCTTACTCCTTTTCATTCCTGGCATAACATCAAAGCAGAAACGGAGCTATCTGTCTAGGTGTTGACTCAGCTACGATGAGAGAAGACAGGGAACGTTGATTCCACCCACAAGGCATATGCCACATGCAGGAAACCGGGGAGAGATAACAAGAAGTGTCCTCCAGACTACAAACACACACAGCTCTGGATTATGCAGTTCGCTCACACACAAGAATTAGCTAAACAGCCTGCTTCTTATCTGGAGTCATTTACTACCACCCACGTTACTTTTCAGGGATAGGCAATATGATCAGCACTAGAGACCACATCAGAAGCAAGTGAGAGAGCCTTTTCTATTATAGTTATACCAGTTGATTCCCTGTGAATACAGTTTGCAGAGAAAAATCAAATCTAACTTAACTAAAGGTGTAAAGAGACTTTTAAATGTTATTTTATTAAATTTAACAGGTGGTGATCTCCTTTCTGAGCAATAACTAAACTTTGACTGGGTTACTTTTAACTATAGGTGTCTCTTAATCCCTTCATTTGTTTACAGGGCATATGTTACTGGAATATCATTGTACTCTGGCCTGCACCTGTGTTTATAAAGGAGTACAGAGACTTTTTGTGTGTGTTCATATTTCATTTTGCTCCAATTTGCAATTAATTATGTTTGTTTAATTACATTTGACTTTTTTGATATTAAAATTAAAACTTTATGGTACACTATTTTCCCTAATTTTTAAGCGGGGGAAGTTTTATGGAAATAAACAAACTCCTGACTTTGAATTATACTGCATATCAAGAACTTTCCATTGAAGTGTGCTTCATGGGAATCAGGCAATGGAAAGGCAGTCAAAAAGGGATGACCAACTAACTCCCAACTTTGAATTATATATATATAAGATAAAATTTGGAGGTGTGCTTAGGAAAATAATTAATTAATTAATTAATTAACACAGCAAGTGCTTTGCTACTCTGGGTGGAGATGGAAGTATCATACGTAGCAATGTTTCCCAAATTTCTGACAGGTAAGGCACACTATTTTTCTAAATTAAACTGGAGGCTTATTTTATTCTTACACACACACACACACACACACACACACACACAGGAACATAGGAAGCTGCCTTATAACTGAATCAGACCTTTGGTCCATCTAGCCCAGTACTGTTGACACTGACTGGCAGCAATGGCTGTCCAGGGTTTCAGGCAGGAGTTTTTCCAGCCCTACTTGGAGATGCTGGGGATTGAACCTGACACCTTCTGCATGCAAAGCAGGTGCTCTGCCACTCAGCTATGTGGCCCTTCCCACAAAGTTCTGCCAGAACGTGCACTAGCCTGCTGGGGGCTGGCAGAAGAGGGTCAGAAAGCTCCATTCCTCCTGCAGTCGCCCACTGCACTTCCCTGCTTCATCCCTCCTCTGCAAGCCCACTCACTCACCTGCACAGATTTCCTTCTCACCTAGGGCTACCAAGCTAGTGCTTATCAGCGGATCCAAAATTGGGCCTCCAAATGATGCTGGACTACAACTCCTATCATCCACAAGCAAAGTAGCCAATGGCAAGAGACTATGAAAATTGTAATCCAATCACAACCAGAGACCCAAGGCTGCAACAAAATTTTAAATTTAATAAAGTTTATGTGTTATTTACTCCTTTTTTCTTTAGAATGCTGCAATATTCAAAACGGAGGCTTTTAAGTATGTAGTTACACTTGCATTTTTATTTTGCCTTATTATTTTGTTTTGGTAAAACTTACAATAAAACACTGATTTTTTAAAAAAAAAATTAAACTTTTCTATGCCAGTTTGCATAGCTTTTATGACACCCAATTTTATCCCACTTACGTTTAGGTTTTATACTGTCTTTATCATTGAGAATATCTGATTTTTGTGTATATCAACCTGAAATTCCAATTCCATTTCCAGTTCTACTCCAGGCTCCTGAAGAAAACCCTGAGATAATTCTCACAGAACCAGTATTGGCAACAGAGCAGACCCAATTAAATCTATCCTAGAGCTGAAAAGAATAATGCGAATTCTCCTGAATTGAAACCATTTGCAAAGATTCACATTTATATTCTCCTAATGTTGTATCCCTAAGCAAATTTACTTGAAAGTAAGTCCCTCTTTTTAGTGCATTTAGGGGTTGCCTTTTTCTTTTCTTTTACCTTTCAAGATCCCAAAACTGTTGCAATCGGCTTTGTTTGTTCATTCATTTGTTTATTAACCCCCAAAATCAAAGTGTGATCTTGGCAAGTTGCTACTTAACATCATTGCCTTAAAAAATAATCAGTAAAACATTTTAGAACATAGGTTTTTTAAAAAAAAATCTAACCTTCTAAATTCAAAAAGCAAAATCTGACACTGTTTGCTATTCAAAATGTCAAAATTATTACTTGACATTTGTTGATGTATTATTATTATTTAGTATTTATTACTATTATTATTATTATTATTATTATTGCAAAATTCCATTTCAACTTTAAAAGTCATTAATTTGTTGCATCCGAATTCTACCCCTCTTCCAAGATAAAGAGTGACATTTTATCTTCATACCAACCCTGGCAGGTAGGTTAGGTTGAAAGATATTGACTTGTCCAAAGCCACCTACAGAGCTTCACAGCTCGGCGGGGATTCAGAAATGAGCTTCCCCTGTTCATACTCCATGCACTAACTATTAACCAGACTGCCACTCCTTCTCATGTAATATTTTAAACACATAAATGAATTGCAGAAGTCTTAGATGATCACAGGGTGAAAACAAAATGACATTTTAAAGAGAAGTCACAGCAGAGTATTATATCTGTGGTTTAAGCTTGGCTTTCTCCTAGATTTGCAATTGGTTGACAGGCATTCTATCAAGCTGAATAAGAACATAAGAAGTGCCATGCTGGATCAGAACAAGGGTCCATCTAATCCAGCACTCTGTTCACACAGTGGCCAACCAGCTGCCCACGGGAAACCCACAAGCAGGACATGGGTGTAATAGCACTCTCCCACCTATGTTCCCCAGCAACTGGTGTACAAAGACATACTGCCTCTGATACTAGAGGTAGCATAGAGCTATCAGGACTACTAGCCATTAATAGCCTTTTCCTCCAGGAATTTGACTAACCCCCTTTTAAAGCCTCCAAACTGGTGGCCAGCACTACATCTTGTAGTAATGCATTCTATAATTAACTTTTTATCTGTCCTGAATCTCCCACCAATCAGCTTAATGCGATGACCCCATTGGGTTCTAGTATTATGAGCGAGGGAGAAAAATGTCTCCCTATCCACATTCTCCACACCATGCATAATGTTGTACACCTCTATCACATCTTCCCTTACTCGCCATTTTTCCAAGCTAAAGAATCCCAGCTGTTGTAACCTTCCCTCATAGGGGAGATGCTCCAGCCCCTTGATCATTTTAGCTGCCCTTTTCTGTGCTTTTACCAGCTCTATAATATCTGTTTTTTTTAGTGTGGTGACCAGAACTGTACAAAGCGTTCCAATCAGTGCCACCCCATAACCAGCTTCTGTTGAAAAAACTTGTACTTTTTTTCTTTTCTTTTTTAGCTCAACCCTGGAGGAAAATGTATGTTTGTACTGAAACAGCCTCACTTCTCTACAAGTCATGGGCAGAATCCAACAGGGAATTTACTCCCCCGCCGATTCTCTTCCACCCGGCTATTTGCATTGCATAAGCAACCCCCAACAATTGTGCAACAGCAATTAGTGCTTCCAGAGGCAATCTGAAACAAGAAGAACCACTCATTTCTGGAAGGAGGCCAGCATTTCTGCTCATTTCGGGGCTTCCCCTAGGAAGCGCTAAATCTCCCTTGCACAAGCAGTGAGTCCTGCTTGCGCAACAGAAATGGCGGGCCCCACTGCTTACAGAGAGGAAGAGGGGGTGTAAGTGCCCCCTCGGATTCCGCCTTAGGCCCGCCTATCTTCGCGCCCAGTTTGTAACAAAGAGATCTACAGGCCTGAGTTTTTTGTTAGTGCTGGAACAGCTGATCCAGGCACAGATGAATAAATGGAAAATAGGACTGGAGCCTGGCTGCAAGCTTGAGCTGGAGGTCTTTCCCACTAATCCCTGATGGATGGAGGCTCATTGCAATTACTCCAAGCCATTGGAACATGTCCAGAGAAGGCTGACAAAGAAGGGGAGGGACCTGGAGATGGGTATGTTTAGCCTGGAGAAAAGAGGACTAAGAGGTGATATGACGGCCACCTTCAAATATTTGAAGGGCTGTCACATAGACATTAGAACAAACTTCCTGACTGTGTGAACTGTTCAACTGTAGAACAGACAGCCTCAGAAAGTGGTGGGCTCACCTTTGCTAGAGGCTTTTCAGCAAAGGATGGATGGCCCTAATCCACACCACAGTTAATTATTTATTACCATGTTGTGTGGGGAGTACCCCCTAGATGAACAACTGTAAAGTTGATAATTAACCCACCATTGACTGTCATGTTGTTCGAATTCAGCCAATGACTCCAAGATTCTATGACATGGCACTTCACACATGTTCAAGGGCCCTCTCTTCCTTATGCTCACTTCACGTGCCCCAGGGCTGAGTCCTGGCCTTAAGAAGAGCTTGCGAGGTGAAGTCCTGGTGTGGATTAAGTCCTGATCCTGTCAAGCCAAATTTACTCCCCCCACTCCCACCCTCTTCCTGGCTGGTCTCCTTACCCCAGTCTGGGCCATGCCAAAAGGCCCCGGGTTCATGCCGAGAAAGAGCACCTCCTTGCGGGACTGGCAGTATCTCCGCACATAGTCCTGGTGGGGCTCCCAAGCATAATCCAGAGGGTTGTAAATGTAGTGGATGGACTCGGGGAAGGAGAGGTCCTTTAGGCGGACCACCTGCTCCCGCTCAATGCAGAGAAACTGTTCGGCCAAGCCTCCCTCTTCCAAAAAGCTCATGGAACCCTCCGAGGCATTCATTGGACGCCCTCCACCTGGCAAAAGAGAAATGCGGCATCAAGGATGACTCACGGGAGATGGCTTTCACAGCTACACCATCCCCAAGATGTACATATATGCCCAAACAAACAGAGAGGGAGAGATTCCAGCTACAAGAAAGGATGTTTTAAAAAGAAGGATCTCAGAAAGCATGTGGTGTGGAAGACAGTGCCGGCTCCAGGTTTTGGAGGCCCCTTGGACAAGACACTCTCAATGGATCCCCTCCCTTCAGTGTGCCTCTACCTTCTCACTGCCATGGGCACCAGCTGCTCTTGCTCCTCATCCTCGTTCGCACTATTGCTACCATTTGATTGTTTGAGAGGCAGATGGTAAGTGAGCAAGTGGGCCGTGGCATCAGCTGCTGCTCCTCCTCCTCCTCCTCACCACCACCACCACTGTCTGGGCCAGAGCAAGAGGCATGTGAACAAGCAGGCTGCAATGGTGAAGAGGGGGAGCAACTCTTATCCGTGGTCCCCTGCTGGGAAGTGGGCCCTCGGCAGGTGCCCAACCATGCCTACCTTTGACTCCAGCCCTGGTGGAAGACTTCTTCCTTAGATCCTGGAGAGGCATATGGCTAGTCAGAAAATGCAATAATGAGCTGGAAGGAAAAACAGTCTGTTCTGCTATAAGGCAGTGTGCCATTTAACTAACGGGTACCAGAATAAGCCTGTCTTGGTAAATAGGGTCAGTTGAAGCATAGGCTTATATTTGTAATAAAATACACTCCACTCTTGCTCTTCTTACCTGGCTGGTTCGTTTCCAAAGAAGCCAGAGGATATTGCTGGAATCACACAACAACACTTCGCATCAAAAGCATCTCGTGAGATGGGCCTTTTCTTCTGATCTGGAGAAACGCATTGATATTATTTCTGAAACCATTTTTGGCTCTGGTATTTTGCCATAACAGGGAATCCTTCACATTTCCCCATGTGAAGAAACGGAAAATATTAAATATGCCCATGTTTCATAACAATGACCAGTCATTTTGGGTCTTGTTTTCCCTTACACTTAAGGGTAACCATAGCTTTTGTTCAGGCCTCTCAAAACAGCGTCTGTATCGAGGTTTTGCTATGATGTAATCAACGAATTTCAATTTGTTCGAACAACTGGGAGCCAAGCAGTGGTCAGTTAGACCCTCTCCAATGGGTTAGGGGTTCTCCCCCTTTCTTGGAAGGATTCCGGTGGTTTAACATCTGCATAACAGGCAGAAACGCAACAGGTGACACTTCCCCCAAATGTAGGAAAAGCTTCACCTGTTGAATTTCAGCCTGCCATGCCTGGGAGTGGGGATAGCAACCCTTAATTGGTCAGCAACCCTGCCAAGGGCCAAGCTCTGCCTGCCTGCCATCTTTCCTACCTCTTTCTACCAGCCGACGGTTTGCCATCCCCCCGCTCCGCCACAGGTGAAGAGCCCTATATGTCATGCTCGATCCATGGCAGCCCATTCCGTAACTGCCTTACTTCTTACACCACTGAGCGGATGAGCGATTTCTATCACAGCTCTGCTTACAAGTGAACCAGGCGAGGCCTCCAAATATATTCCTCCACGGGGAATGTTCCTTTTATTGCCTTTTTTATTACCATAATTAGTAAAGCATTCACTCAAGATACAAAACATTACTGTAAATAACCTATAAATGTTCTGTGCTGTGATTAAAGAAAGACAACCACCTCCACACGTGTGCTCACTTGCAATCTCGGAAGCAGGGAAAAAAAATAAAACAAAACGGGAGAGCTGTACTTCAGCGGAGAGAACATTAACTCACAAAGGGCTCGTAGGCAGGTGGCTACTCAGAATGTGCCTTCCGTGGGGCATCGACACTACTCTTGGCTTATCCTTTATGCCAACTCCTCTCCAAAATAATTCAAGAATTGCCTCCAGAAGGCTCAAATTCATCACAAAGGCTGAATGAAACAGATCATTTGCAGCTATGTACTTAGGAGCATGGGGACATAGGAAGCTGCCTTATACTGAGTCAGACCATTGGTCCATCTAGCCCAGAATTGTCGACACTGACTGGCAGCAGCTCTCCGGGGTTTCAGGCAGGCTTCTTTCCTCATCCTACCTGGAGAGCCGGGGATCGAAACTGGGACCTTCTACATGCAAAGCATGCATCACACTCAGCTATGGGCCCTTTATTTTACATAAAATTGCATTCTGCTCTATACACTGGATTCGATTCAAAACTCAGGCCGATAGAGCTTCTGTATCCCTGGTTTAGGACTGTAAAGGTAAGAACCAGCATCTTGAATTGGGCCCAGAAACGAATTGGAAGCTAGTGTAGTTGGCACGTGACCAGCATTGTAAGGTCTACAAGGTGCACACCAGAAAGCCAGCTGTCATTTTGCACTCACTGCAGTTTCCAAACATGCTTCAGGGGCAGTAATGCAAACGGGAATTGATTAAGGCACAGATCAAGGTGGTTAGACCTGCCTTCTCCAGGAAGGGTCCAACTGCTGGTACCAACAGCCAAAATGGAGCAACGGGACTTTTGGCCACCTCAGCCCCCTGGCCCTCCCGTAGCAATGCCAGGTCCAGAAGCGCTTCCAAACTGCAGACCAGATCCTTTGGAGAGGGACTGCAGTCCCATCCAGAACAGGCTGTACCCCCAATCCAGGACTGGCTTGTGTACTGGCCAACAGAACCTCCGCATGGTCCGGATTGAACTGCAGCCTGTTGGCTCATGTCCAGTCTATCAATGTGTCCAGACATCAGTTTAGGACTTCCATAGCCTTTTTAGAATCAGTTGAAAAAAGAGACCAAGCTGGATATCATCAGCAAAGTGATGGGGCCCAACTCAAACACTCTGATCTCCCCCCACAAGCCAGCAGCTTCACATAGATGTTAAAAAGCACAGAGGCCAAAATAGAGCCCTAAGGAACCTCCTAGACCTTGTGCATTGAAGCTCTTTCAGCCGGAGGGACGAATTTCATTTCAGAGAAGCTCTCAGGGGACACATTCTAAAATGGGTGGGGCCAAAGGCAAAAGGGATGGGGCCAAAATACTAAAAGTTCTTGTATCAGCCTTAGGAGAGGCATGCCAGCTTTTGAGAATGGTGGGGGAAGGGCACTGCGCAAAAGCAGGGAAAGCACCAAACGACTGGAAGTTGGAGGAAAGGGCCATGCACCCATCTCCTGTTCTTTGAGACCATAGCTTAGCGATAGAACACATGGTTTGCTTGTGGGAGGGCACAAGTTGAATCCTTGGCATCTCCTAAGAGATTATGGGAAAGACCACCTCTACCCGAGACCCTGGAAGGAGCTGGTGTCAGAGTAGACTAGATGGACAAATGGTTTAAGGAAGAATGTTATTAAAGGTACAAAAGCCCTGTCCTCTTTTGCATCTGATCTCTCTCCATATTTTACTCCATCTCTTGAAAGAAATGGTGGGGAATAATCCACTTGTGCATCCTAACACCCACCAACCGAAGAGCCAATGTGTTTCATGCACTTCGCTGTTCCTCCTGCCCATCTTGCTCCAATTCCAGAGTAAACTAGCTCGGTGCCCAGGCATCACAGGTACGTGTCTCCCATCCCTTCCTTTTGTAAGCCCAATGGCATTGCAACCCATGGTTTGGAAATCTCTGACAGGGAATAAGGCTATGATCAACAAGAGCTGCCAAATTCTTCATGCCCATCTTTGCTAGTGCCATGGCCCCTCCTGCAGACAAGACCCATTCTCCTGTTTTGGGAACACAGGCTAAAAAAGATCATGACAACTTAACTTTGCAATGCCGAGACCTCATCCATCCTTTACCACAGAAACAGGGGAGCCACTTCTCCACACTGCTGATACCGCTAGCGGGGGTGGGCAACTTGTGGCCTCCAGATGTTTTGACCTTCAATTCCCATCAGCCCTGGACTTTATAGCCAATTATGAGGGATCATGGGAGTGGTACACTAAAACATCTAGAGGGCCACAAGTTCCCCACCTATGTAGTGTGGGAATGTTGTTGAAATTGCGTGACAGGCGTGGCCAGCACCAGCCCTCCAGGGTAGGCCACTGTGCCAAGCTACCCTTTGCGCCTACTCCAATTTTGACAGCGCCTGCCTTTAGTCAGCTAGTTCACCCAGATGCTGTCAGGATCCCTCTGCTCTCTAAGTGTTTACTCAGGAGTAAGAGCCAGCTATGGCTCCAACCCCTACTGGCCAGTTCTCAGCCTGTCTTTCTTTCCCTTTTTCAGTCCCTCATTTGGCACTGGGTAAGTGTAGCCCCAACAGTCTGGGTGGTTTGAGGGGAAACCACTTGAGTGGGGAAATAGGGAATCCATTCGCCCCAGTGAAGGCTGGTGTCTCTGATGTCAGTGGGATGGTGAATCCGCTCCGGGTTTCAGTCAGAACTCTAATGGAACTATCCAAGGTACTTCTGCTTTGCACCTTGGATAGCTCCTTTAGAGTACTGACTGAAACCCGGAGAGGATTCACTGCCCCACTTACATCGGAGCCAGCGGCCTCCACTGCTTCACCCCAATAATCGAATTAAGCAAATTTATGAAAGTAAAGATAAAAATAGAACAGGGCAAAGGAAAGTAGCGAGTACTTGAAAGAAAACAAGCAAACACAAAAACTCCTGGTCTGCCTAAACGCTACACCTCAGGACCATGGGACAAATGCAGCCCTCAGAGGCTCCCCGGATGTCCACACCTCCTTCCCCTGACTCCCCTCCCGACTGATGATGTTTTGGTCATTTCCCAATTTTGTGCTCTTTTCCCATTTTAAAAGATTTATGCAAGCCTTTTACCTCTCCTAAGGCTCAGTTACTGGCAATAAAGGCTTTAGGCTAAAATATGTTGCAGGGGATGGTTTGCATGTTGTGGATTTTGGCTCCACCCCTTTGCCTTTGGCCCCACCCACCACTGGAATGTGTCCCCACCCAAGAGCTTTTCTGTAGCTGAATTTGGCCCTGGGGTGCAAGAGGTTCAACACCGCTGCTCTACATGGAGTAAGACAGGAGAGCAGCTAGACTGACGACAGGCTCCCTTGTTGGCTTCTAGCACAGCATCTCACATTGATTCAGACAAGGAACCAGAGAAGGCACCACTCAAAATGAGCTCTGTGCCAGGGGATCTGCCGATTGGCTGGAGCTGACTTTGATTGACAGACACGGCCCATGAGCATCAAGTCACATAGGCAAGAGATGCCCAAGGAAGAGGGCAAGTAATGACAGAGTTTACCTCACGAAGGTGGGAACTGGGCAAAGAAAGCCAATCCTTTCCTGCCAGGTGGCTTTGCAGACCTGCAGTATGGGACATGGCAGGATGCTTTGCATGAAATGGAGGCTACTGCATCAGCCATTAGAACCATAGGCCCGGGGACCATATTCAGCTTTCCTGGGGTCCTAAGCTGGCCCTTTGGGGTTCCCAAGAAAGCCACGCTCCCTTTCCCCTGACTGCCAATTGTTTGGTGATTTCCTGACTTTCATTTATTTATTATTTTATTTATTTTATTTCTATGCTGCCCAATAGCAAAAAAAAAATAAAACCGTACAATACAGCATAAAACATAAAATAGGGAAGCTTAAAACCACAACATAAAAGTACAACCAGAATAAAACTGAGCAGCAATGCAGAGATTTAAAACACAGATCTAAAAGTACAGATTTAAAATAGCAGTGTTAAAAGACTAGGATGCTAAAATACTGGGAAAATAAAAAGGTCTTCACCTGGCCCCGGAAAGAGTGCAATGTAGGCATCAAGCCGACCTCTCTAGGGAGCTCATTCCACAGCCGGGGTGCCACAGCAGAAAAGGCCCTCCTCTGGGTAGCCACCCGCCTCACCTCCTTTGGCAGGGGCTCATGGAGAAGGAGTTTTGTGCATCCTCAGCACCACCACCCAATTCTAAAAGATCGAAATGACTCTCCTAAGGCTTAGTTCTTGGCAGTAAGAGATTGAAGCTAAAATATGCTAGTGTTTTTGGCCCAGCCCCTTTTGCCTTTGGACCACCCACCACTGGAATGCAACACACACACACTGAGAGCTTCTCCAAAATTGAATTCGGCCCTCAGGCTAAAAGAAGTTCCCCACCCCTGCATTACAGGGACAGCTAAGATGTCAGCTTCTCCAGATTGCAGTGACGAAGGCAACATGTTATCTGGCCTATCCCCACCACCACCATTATTCCATACACATTATTAAAGCAGCAGAGAATGAGAGCACAGTGAAGTAACACTCATGCAACTGCAGGAATGCACAGAAGTCCTACTCTGATCCCCTCTAGTGTCCAAGATGAGTTTTGCACAGTCAGCACCGCGATGTGCTGAGAGACAGCCCTGCAGTAGCAAGACCCTTCTGTCACAATGCAGAATCCAACATCCCAATCACATCCATCTGCCATACAGGCTGTTTGGGTCACTTGTGCCATCAGCACACATACATGTTTCCAATAGTGCGTACCCAACCCCTGCATGTGCACCATTCAGTTTTCACAGCAACCATGAGAGCAAGAACTTGATCTTTTCCTAAAGCAGAAAGCACACGATTCTCAAAATGCTCTCTTAGAATCCATGCTGCCCTACAGATCTCAGCCACATGGGGTTCCTATATTTCAGACTGGGGAGAGCTGTGCAGAAAAGGGTTAGGAACAAACCCGAAATTTACAGAACTGAGAGGAAGGAGAAAGCCCAGGTTCAGTTAATCCACCTTTTCCTGAGAGGGAAGGCGTGTGAAAATGAGGCCTCCCTCTCTTCGGTCTATTTCAAATCCTCAGAAGGAACGTCATCTCATAAAAGGCCATGGCTGCTGGGAGATTTAATTGCCTCGCCAACTGCACAGGGTGTAAATCTACGAAGCTCTGGACGTTAACAGCCTGAGAACTCCAGGCTCCCAGAGCACAAATTAACAACATCCCATTCGCCCAGCAGTGGAATCCCAGCATGCCTGAGCATTTAACAAGTGGCTGGGGAGAAGGGGGTGGGGAACAGGAAGGTATTTCCCTACAAAGGGTCATTCAGGGGGTTGTATTTCCTCAGCAGGTGAGCAGGATTGTCCTGGTCTTGAGTTTCTATGGGACAACTTCATCTACCCTTCTGTACGCAGTGCAGGGGAACATTCACACACTCAATTGGTAAGATGGGAAGGGATGGGAAGCATTCTGCTGAAATATGGAGCTGGAGGGAGAAAGCACTTCAGTCTTTATTACAGAGAATTGAAATCATGACCCACAACATGCCCTCCAAATGCTATTAGGTGCATACATGGAGCCCAGTTTGGTATGGCACTAGATTTGGGGTTACTTCGTTTTTTTATGAATGGGGCAAGTGAAGTTTAACCTGTTGAATTTCTGCCAGTTGTGTAGCTATTAAAGGCATAGGGCCTCTGTCCATAAAACAAAGTAGTACCATTCCTAGCCCTGGAGCTGTGCCTATTCAGTTACATCTGTTTGGGTGACAGAATACCATGTTCTATTTCAACAAACCCTAACGAATGTCTTAACTTGCATCCACTGAGATTTTAATTCGTTAAGTTGTAAAATTTGAAAAACATAGCATTAGAGATATAGATTTGTATAATGCCATAAAAGTGTGTTAAAGTGTGATCTCCATGACTAAATGTCACACATGCCGCAAAACACTATTACGCCTCCCTCTCTCTATTGGTGGGCATATGTGAAAGACATGCAGTTTTGAGTGTGCTTACAGCCAGGTTCCTTTAAGTGATTGATCGCCATGTAGCAAGGAGGATTTACAATTGCATTTCAACCATCCTTGAGTGCCATTTTGTTGGTAGAAAGATGGGGTACAAATCAAATAAATAAATACTTAATCCCAGGATGGACTCTGGTGAAACTGACAAGATTGGGGAAAACTGTTGACAACTTCACTGGCAGAGGTAGGGTGCTATTCCCGCCCCCCCCCCAAAAAAAAGAACATGCACCAGCAATAGTAGATATGCTGATACTTTATTTTATTTTATTTTTGAAGGAGGAGAAGAAGAAAAAGAAGAATCATAGAATCATAGAATAGTAGAGTCGGAAGGGGCCTATAAGACCATCGAGTCCAACCCCCTGCTCAATGCAGGAATCTACCTTAAAGCAACCCTGACAGATGGTTGTCCAGCTGCCTCTTGAATGCCTCTAATGTGGGAGAGCCCACCACCTCCCATGGTAATTGGTTCCAGCAGCAGAGAAATTTGCAAGCTCCCCCCAGCTTCAGTTACATCAGAGGTTGGCAGAGGACAGGTTGAAGGAAATGAGTGTTGGTGAAATTGACACATTTTTCTTGACCATGTCTGTTTCACCAGAGAGGGGTTCTCAGACAGGGGTACTGGTAAAAGGCTTTCCCCCTACCAGGGTTTGGATCCAGATTTAAGCTAGATCAACTGTGCTGACTTCCCTACCCCCTCCTTCCCACAGCAGCCTCTCAAACCACCTGAAAATGCAACAGAGTCAGGAGACTCTGCTGAATGGAGTGAGCAGTGTGGGGGGGGATCCCCAAATATTGGGCAGAGAGGGCTTCTGCGAGCAGAGCCCTTCCTCTCACAGAAGGCAGATCCTAGCTCCAGCCCCTTGTTTATTTCCCGGGAGACAAGACAGAAGAAGCAATTATGTCAACAACAGCGGGAGAGATAATGCAGAAGCCTGGGTTCTACACTGCCAGACTGTCGTCAACCATGTCACGATACATTTGAACCTAGTCACACAGGCCAATTTGGAGTGTCTTCTCCCACACAACCTGGTCTGGCTGAGGTGGCATCTAAGATCCAATCCTATGCATGTTTAGACAGAAAAAAAGTCCTACAGCTAGGAGTTACTGGGAGTTGTAGGACTCTTCTATGTCTAAACATGCATATAGGTTTGCACCATTAAAGCAGAAAAGGGAAAATATGTGAATAATGGTGCACATTGAGTGAAACAAGGGAACTTTCCCAATAGATCAGGAAAGCGCTTAAAAATCTCTGTGTGCGATTTTGTCCTAAACACAAGTAAACCTGCTTCTTCCAGCCAGGTGGTATGGAAAAGAAATGTTGAAGTTAAGGAGTTCCAAAATTCCTCAGCAAGGCTTGTCAGCTACCAAACCCCATGAGACTAGCTTGTCCGCACATGCTCTTTTACTCCACTGGTCTCTCATATAATTTAAAGCAAACTGCATTAGTTTACACATGGCAAACATGGAGGGTACGTCAGAGGAATCGATGCATCTCGACAGATCTGCAGTTTCTGTTGTACGATCACTGACATGCAAATTAAAATAATATACCACTATGCACCAACATATTCCTTTACTTAAAAATAAAAACCCACCCTAATCGGCAAAGCTTAACCTTAAAGAAAGCTGCCAGTTGTAAAATAGCTGGGACACCATACTGTGGTTGTCTACCTTCTTCTATAGAACTCTCAAAACTACTGGATGGCAAATTATGAAGCAGACCATCTCACAAGTGAAGGGCAATGAAGGGAATACAGAGAAGTACAATAGATAGGGGACGTATGGGGGAGGAAGGGTATCCTTTAAGCTACTGCTGCTTCTGTTATACAAAATTATTTAGTCCACTCTGCCTGCTCTTACAAAGCCATGAAGCATGTTCCTTCCACCATCTCCTACAAAGTGTTTACCTAGAGCAAGAGTGGCAACTATAGCACTCCACATGTATTTATTCATTTATTCATTTTCTTTGTGATAAATGTTACGTGGGTCATCCCATGAAACCAATTGGTGGGAGATTCGGGACAGATAAAAGAAAGTAGTACTTCACACAGCACATAGTTAAACTACGGAATTCACTTCTACAGGATGTAGTGATGGCAACCACTTTGGATGGCTTTAAAAAGGGATTAGACATATTCAGGAAGGTTAAAGCTATCAATGTCTACTAGTCCTGATGGCTATATGCTACCTCCATTATCAGAGGCAGTGTACCTATATACACCAGTTGCTGGGAAACATGGGTGCCCTCATGTCTTGCTTGTGGGTTTTCCATAGACAGCTGGTCAGCCACTGTGTGAACAAAATGCTGGACTTCGGTTGGTACGCCAACTACACCCATTCCTGGATAGGGATAGCCTAGCCACGGTCATCCATGCACTGGTAACCTCACAATTAGACTACTGTAATGCGCTCCATGTGGGGCTACCCATGTGTGTGGTTCGGAAGCTGCAGCTTCTGCAGAACACAGCAGCTAGGTTGCTCACAGGGACACCTAGTTCTGCTCACAAAAAAACTGTATTAAAAGAACTGCACTGGCTGCCTGTTAGCTACTGAGCTACATACAAGGTTATGCAGTTAACTTACAAAATCCTAAACAGCTTGGGACCAGCATACCTAGCAGACCGCCTTCCTTTATATACACCCGGACGACAACTACGATCCTCAGAGGAGGTCCAGCTGGCCATTCCGAAAAGAACAGAATGCCGTCATGAAGAACCTCGGCAGCGGGCCTTCTTTGTAGTGGCACCCACCCTCTGGAAAACCCTCCTTCATGCAGTTCGGGAGGCGGAAAAAGTAACATCTTTTAAACGCCTCCTGAAAACATACCTTTTTACACAGGCTTTCCTTGGTTTTTCACTTAGCTGGTTTTCATATTGCTTTTTCAACTTTTAATGTTTTCAATTTATACTTGTTTTATGGTTTTTAACTGCATTTCCCAGAGAGCTTCGGCTGATGGGCAGTATAAAAATGTAATAAATAAATAAATGGACCTTGGTCAGATCCAGTACAGCTCTTCTCATGTTCTTATGTTCTATACCACCCAAGAGCCAAAGCTCTGTGCATGATTCACAACAATGTAGTTAGACTACATTTCTCTAGCTATGCTAGCTGAGGCTGATGGGAGTTGGAGTCCAACAACTTCTGAATAACCACAAGTTCCCCACCCCTGATCCACAGCTCAAACCAACATTAGAACACCTCCTCTCCCACCTGTCCTCGAAGCAACCTATTTGCTGATGAGGGCAGGGTGAAGAATTCAAATGGCATCTCTGTATGGTGCCTCAAGTAGATTAGGTACACCCAACACAGTCCACATTATGTAAGGAGCTTCATCCTGCATAGTACTCAATCCATCCATATGGGTGATGAGAAATAATTAAAATGCTATTGGAAACTGATGATTAGTTCACCCACCTTGTGCATATTGTATCATTAGGAGTATAACTGCCTTGCTCAATTATACTTCCTGAGCCTCCAACTGTGCACTACCAAGGACTGAATTGGGAATGCACAACTGCCATGCAGGATGTCAAAACACCTTACAGCTTCAAAGGTAGATACTACAGCCTCTCTCTCTCCTTTCAAAAACAAGAACCTAAATATTTAAACAGCTAATGGCACCTTTGAGAAATTGCAATGCCTGTCACTTCCCCTTGCATGCTAAGGGGCCAGATTCTCACTCTGGCCCCTTAGCATGCAACTGGACATGTAGAAACCACTCGCAGGGATAGAGGAAAGTACCATATTTCACAGGGAGTTTGTGCACCCACCTGCCATACAGACTCTGCCCTGAGCTGCAGATGTCTCTGTCATGTGGACTATCAAGAATCTGGGTAGCACCAGTGTGGTTCCCACAAGCCTTTCATAAAGGAGATACACCGAATCGACCCACCGATAGTGAATAAGTTTGTATGATTTAATTCTGTTGCATGTCACCTTCAATCTTTGAGAAAGGTATCCAAGAGATAATGATGATGATGATGATCTACAGATACGCCCACAGTTTTCTTGTGACCATAGTCCTGATGTGTGGGTGGCTTAAGCAGCCCAGAGACAATCTAGTTGGGCTATCATGTTGCTTGGTATAATTGAGGAGGGTAGGAAGGAGCAAAGGGGGAAATGCAGAGGAATTCTTGACAGGCTTTCAATATTTTGTTTTGAAGCCAGGTGATAGGGAAGGGGGCAGGCTTTCACTGCTTGCATTTGGCTCAGCATGCCCGTGGACAACTTTGAGCTCTTTCTCTTTTTACCAGAGTTCTCCGGTAAATCGCTATGGTTGGGCAAATTCCATAAGACTACCCCAATTTGTCTGTAGCCACAGGGAAAAAGCCAAAGGACACATGTATCGTGCATAATAGCATCCTGAGAATCTCAGCCTTCGTTTGTGAAAGGGAAAGTTTCTATCCCTCATGGTTGAACTACAGACTTTCTTGCGCTCCAACATTAGTAGTATTTCAGGGTGGATGGCAGGGCTCCTTCAGCTTTAACTGTTGTGATGAAGAGGGAATTTCACCAGGCGCTGCAATGACACCTGCTGAAATTCCCTTTTCTATACAAATGTTAAAGATACAGGAGCCCTGTCCTCCTTTCCATATGGTCACCCTAAAGTCAGACGGTATTAATAGCAAAAGAACCTCCATGTTCAGAGGCAGTATACCTCAGATTACCAGATGCTAGAGACACAGAAGAGGAAACAACTACCACCATCATGCCCTGATTGTGAACTTCCCAGGGAAGGTACTTGACCGGCTACTGCTTGGGACAAGACTGCTAGACTTTTAGTGGGCCCCTGCAAGGCGCTTAAGTTCTGACTTTACCCAAGGCGCTTCTCATCATGGCCAAGAGCAAATAGCTTTGTGACCCCTGAGCAAACGCTAAGCGTCCCATTTAGAAACATTTTTCAAAACGAAAGACAACACGATCGTCTTTCTCTTTTCCCCCTCCCCACCCACAAATCTTTTTGTCCCAACCCCTATTATTTTCTCCCGTTTCCCCACCACGCGCTCTCCATCTCTGATATCAGTTTACCTGGAATCCCCGGTTCACGCCACACTTCTCGTGCACTTCCTGTGCAGTGGCTGCTGGGAGCTGTAGTCTTTCTTTTTTAACCCACTTAAGACAACTTTCTCCTCGACACTACAACTCCCAGAAACCACCGGGTAACCACAGCGAGCTTGCGAGATCTTTGAGCCATATAGTTCCTGTGGTGAACAAGCGGAAGGAGGGGCGAATTGGATTAAAATGGGCGTGCGCGTCCGGGATTCTATGTGTAAACCATAAAGAGGAGGGCGCATCTGTGCACGTGCAGAGTGCCTAATCTTTCTAAATACCTCATACATCCGGGCTATTAGGAAAAATGACATCTAGGCTGCGAGGTTACCAGTAGTACCTTTTCCCCGTTTCCAGTCACTCCCCGTTTTTATTTATTTATCCAGCCTGAGGAAAGTTTGTTCATTGTTCAGTGACTTTTAAGCTGCAGTCCTATACCCCAACCTCGTGCCCTCCAAATCTTTTGGACTTCAACTCCCATTAGCCCCAGCCAGCATGGCCAATAGTAGTTCAAAATATCTGGGGGGCACCAGGTTAGGAAAGGCTGCAATTATTTATTTATTACTACATCTATATCCTGCTTTTTCCCATTTTGTAAGGAGCCCAAAGTGGCTCACATGGTCCTGCTGTTCTCCATTTTATCCTCATACTTAGACTGAGAGCCTATCTACACACACAGGATAAAACACTTTGAACATGTTTTGTAAACTATATGGAGCGTGTCCTGGGCCCCAACGGTTCTCAAAACTGTTATAAACCGTTTTAAAGCAGTAGTGTAGATAGGCTCTGAGACTCAGTGACTGGCCTAAAATCACCCATGAGTTTCATGGCTGAGTGAAGCCTAAAACTCAGATCTCAGTAGTAAGCCAGTGTGGTGTAGTGGTTAGAGTGGGACTCTAACCACTACACCACACTGGCTTACTACTATACCCACTTGCCTGGAAGAAAACCCTATTGAACTCAATGGGCCTTACTTCTGATTTAAAACAAGTAGGGGCGCACAGTTAGTTGGTCAGAATACAGGTTTAGTACCATGCAGTCCTTTTTAGCTTAGAGGGTGGGTGGCTTCCATGCAGGTAGCCTTCAGTCCTCCTAAAATCTCCCTTCTTAGCAATGCAAATAGCCGTAAGAGAACCCAGTGGATTGGATCCAGACATAAGTCATTCTATGGATAATTCCAGGCAGAGGACTTCTAGCGCTACCAATCAGAAAGCATTACACAGCTATTCTGTCTTTTCCTCCTTAATGGATTTTCTGCAGTAAGAAAAAAAGACCGAAGAAGCAGCGAGGAGGATTATGAGTAGAAGATGCCATTTGGATCCCCCATAACATCCGTGAATGAGGCAGGGTGATGACACCATAAAAGCCTTGTCTGGAATTACCATTAGAGTGGACCTGTTGAAATCAATAGGACTTAAGTTAGGCGTGACTAAGGATGCTTTCAGACGGAGTGCTCTCCCCAGCATCACCATTCAAAAGGCATTATGTCTGTATTTTCCTCTTTAATGGATATATTCCGGTAAGAAAAAAGATAGGAGAAGCAGGGGGGAGACACAAGAGGGTTACAATTTGAATATAACGTCATCTGGACCCCTTGCAAAATTCTGTGAATAAGGAAGAGCAATTGCACCATAAAATCCTCATCTGAAGCACCCTAACTTAAGTCCAATAGTTTTGAATGACTGTGCTCTAAGCATGACTAAGTTTGCACATAATCCAATGATGTTAGATATAAAACCAGATACTGATCTGATTGCGTTAGAAAGAGAACGTGCAGGCATGTAAGAGAGGACTAGAATGTTTCAGTTTATGCTGTAATACTACACATGCTTACTAATATTGAGCAAATTGTATCAACCAACATTGGATTTACACCCAAGAGAGTGTGTGTAGGATTGTAACCCTACAGTTTGATGCTATCTGTCCATGTTATTCAAAACTCCCACTGAGTTCTACCTGGGATTGGAGCCTAGTTCTATGCATGTTATCTTGGAAGCTGCATTCCGCTGAATTTAATAGGATTGACTCCTGAGTACTATTTTGTGGTTAGTTATTGGGCTCTGTTCACATCTGTCTTTTTCTGAATTTTCCCTTCCCCCTCTGAACATTATTTGAGACTGGCAGACAATCATATGGCAGAAATCCTGTGATCTGCATAGATGATGGGTCCCACCAACTGGTACTTATTGCTTATTGTTATTATTATCAGTGTTTTGTGTTGAATTTTATAGGAGCACGTTTACGGCCCATAACCATGCCAACCATATTAACAATATGCTCCAACAATGAAAATCTATCCCTTCCCACCCTAACCCAAAAGTCTCCCCTCATTGATCTACAGCAGTAATTCCCACACCATAGGGTAAATGTCTCATTCCATGCAAAAGCATAGAATGAAGCCCCAATGGCCACTTTTTGTAAGGATACAGAAGGGGGATGCTTAATCCTTCAATTCAAAGTTGCCCACATCCAAAGTAAAAAAAATAAATCTGCTTCCCCCCCCCCCCCCCGCTACTTCTCTGCTCAAAATCATTCATTCCTACAGTTGCTTGTCAACTTTTTTTAAAAAAATAACCATTGGGGCTTTATTCCATGTATTTAGCTTAGTGGAAGACAACTGTCATCTGTGTCTCTGTATGATTTACTGCTCCTGCCTTGTCACATTCTAATCATCTTCCTTTGGGAATGGGTAATTTTGTCATATGTTTGAATCAAGTGGGATTGGATCATTCCATCACTCCAGTTTTAGAGACACAATGGAACAACCCACTTTGAAAGGAAGCTGCCCAATGTGACTCTGCATGAGTCACTGCTCTTCCAATCAGGAGGCATGTCCTGAGTAGGGATTCCCACAGAATAATAGGCAGTGGTAACAACAGACTATGAGTAAATAATTCTTACCCTTTAGCATTTGAAAAAATATACCTTTCCTGGTATGAAGGTGAAGCATGCCTCCAATTTAAATTTAGCTACCAGAAACTTGCAAGCAGCATTGACCCATACACACAAACCTGTTGTCCTATTCATGCGGAGTGACACCGAATTGCTTCCCCACTGCACATTCCATTGACTTTTGCTACAGTTTGCAGGTACAACATGACTTGTAATGCCAAACCAAGGGCTGCAGCTAGGTAATTTTAGGCCCTGGACTTACTGGTCTTATTCCCTCCCTCTTTAGAAGGTCATGTCTATTACTTCAATTTGTGAACCACAGAACTTCACAAATCGTGCCAGATTCAAAGTGCTGGTGGTATTAACATTCAAAGCCCTACATGGTTTGGGGCCAGATTATCTGAAGGATTATCTCCACCCATATGTACCTGCCCAGACCTTATGGTCATTTTCAGGGGTTCTTCTCCAGGAGCCCCTGCCAAAGTAAGTGAGGTGAGTGGCTGCCAAGAAAAGGACCTTTTCTGCTGTGGCACCCCAACTATGGAATGAGCTCCCTAGAGAGGTTTGCCCGGGGCTACGTTGTACTCTTTTTGGTAACAGGTGAAAACCTTTTTATTTTCCCACCATTTTAGCATTTTAGTGTTCTAGTCTTTTAGTTCTGCTGTTTTAAATCTCTGCATGGCTCCTGGGTTTTATTCTGGTTGTACTTTTATATTGTGGTTTTGAGCTTTTATATTTTATATTGTTTTACACTGTACCTTGAGATTTTAATTTTTGTGAACCACCCAGAGAGCTTCGGCTATGGGGCAGCATCGAAACGTAATAAATAAATAATAAATGAATAAATAAACTAACATTTTTGTTCTCCCCCACTTCCCCTCCATTCCATTTTCTACCCTTTACATCTTCTACATTCCTGATATGTTACAGAAAAAGAAACTTCCTTTTAAAAAGGAAATACTCGGAGCATGTGCCATTTTGCATTTATAAACCTATTTAAATCTGAGGACCGTCATGACTATCAGAATAAAATAAGCAAAAAGGGATAATGTATTTTTAAAGTAAAGATAATAAAATGAGTATCTGTCATAATCTACCTGCCTGGCCCGTCACCCCCAACTATACAATATTTTGTTTTGAGTTATTATTTTTTTAATAATAAGGGGGGGAAAGGATAATATGGCAAGCAGCGTCAGCCCCAGCATGCCCATGCTGGCCCAGGTGCTAACACCAGGACTGTCCTGAAGTCCCCATCACTTGCTACACTCTGGGTGCTCATTTGGGCCCCACTGCAAATCACTTCTTGCCCCTGATTCTGTCGAGTTTTCCTTTGATCAGGCTGTAAATCCTTTGAAGCACAACCTCAAGTTGTTTGGCTAGGTTGAGATGGTCATCAAAATGAACATTGGTTACAGTGGAGTGGAAGGGAGCCTGCAAAAATAGGAAACGGTTAGAAAATCCTATGGGAGGAACCATTTTAAAGCCCACGTGAAGAACGCAACCCTTATTGTGAAATGACAGGTTTTCCCTCCAAGTCAGGGCTGCCCGGCAGTTCTCATTGTCCAAACATCCTCATACTGGAGAGAATCCAGAGAATGAGAGCGTGTCGATCTGCACATACTGGCTTTTTCTCCCCTACATTCCAGAATAATCCCCTCCCCAGACCTGATAATGAGCAGAAGTGAATGGGTCTCATTATTGCTTCTGTCAACACTCAAGCCTTATCGGTTCTGTCGTAAGAAACTCCAGCTCCGTTCTCTCTCTCTCTCTCTCCCCTCTCCCAGACAAGGCCCCTTGCGGGTGGGTTGCTAACAGTAAGTAGGCATTTAACAGGATCAGAGCTGCGAGCCACTCCGAGACACAAATATTTTGAAGGGGCAGATACCCTCCTGGCCTCTCGAGAGTGGCTCCTCCAGGCTTGTGCCATCCCAAAGTAATGACAGGCAGGCCTGATGAGTGGAAGAACATCTGGTTGTGAGGGGCTGCCCAGTGGTAGAGCAGATGTTTTGTCCTTGGTGGAAAGTCTTGGCTTCTGCCCCTGCTATCCCTAATTCAACTTATCTCAGTGGTAACAACTTTTGCGTGAGACCTTGGGGAGTTGGACTCAATGGACCACTAAGCAGCGTCCTATGTCAAAAGTTAGAATTATGGAGTCTGCAAAGAGATTTTGGAGTCTGGCACATACAGTTTAAGTTCCCACTTCCTGATCCATATAGATCAGTGGTGGGGAACGTGGGATTCTCCAGATGTTGCTGGACTTCAACTCCCATCAGCTCTAGCCAATATGGTTAAAGGTGAAGGCTGGTAGGAGATGCATTCCAGCAACATCTGCAGAGCCACACATTCCCCATCCCTGGTAGAGATGGAGACAAATCTGTGACTAAGCCCACCTGTGGCTAACTAAACAAAACTAATTGGCCAAAGGCAACCAAACTTAAGTGTAGCTAAACTGCATCCTGTCCTGAAAACTTTCATCCATCCAAGGGAGTTAGCTGCAGCTGATGTCCCTCTTCTGCCTTGGCTGGTTTCCCTCACCAAGCCCTCAGCAGGAAGTCAAGTGTGTGTTAAACCACCAGCATGCCTTGTCTGCCTTCGCTCTCGCCTCCTGTAACCTCCTTTTAAATAAGCCCTAAAGCCCTCTCTCCAGCAATTCCCAGAAACATCAGGAGGAAATGACAAGGTGAAAGTTCAACTGCCCAATGGTTATAAATGAACTGCGTCCAAAAATCAATACAGCATCCTTAGAGCAGCTGATGCCAATCTAGTTCTAGGACAGCTATAGGAAAGGACTGGAGCACTGACTGTTGCATGGTCCGCTCCTAGCTCCTGCCTAGAGGATTTCAGCTGCCCTTACCACCATCGCTTGCATTGGGGGGAATAACACCTTGCAGGGTTGCTGTAAGAACTGATGAGCTAATGTCAACAAAATGTTTTGAAGAGTTCTATAAATGCTAAACAGTAGTATCGATGGAGCCAGACTAACTAGCATCTCCACCTAGGCTGACCAGATAAAATCCAGGTCAGGGCTCATGTAACTTTAACAGTTGTAGAGAAAAGGGAATTTCAGCCAGTATAATTTGTATGCAATTAGTTCCTGGTGATATTCCCTCTTCATCACAACATTTAAAGGTGCATCCACTATACTAGAGTGACCATATACAAAAGAAGGCAGGGGCCCTGCAACTTTAACTGTTGGGATGAAGAGGGGATTTCACCAGGAACTAATTGCATACAAATGACACTGGCTGAAATTCCCTTTGCTCTACAACTGTACCTGGATTTCATCTGGTCACCCTATCTCCACCACACTCACAGTCACTGTCAATGTTTGGAATAATGCTGCAGCCATTAATATTATTTTATTATTTATTTTATTATTTTATTTATTACACTTATATACCGCCCCATAGCCGAAGCTCTCTGGGCGATTTACAAAAATTACACATTGAAAGTGCATAAATCAGGGATGGGGAAGCTGTGGCCCTCCAGATGTTGTTGGACTGCAACTCCCATCATCCCTGACCACTGGCCATGCCGGCTAAGCTGGAGTCTAACAACATTTGGAGGGCTCCTTGTCTCCCTATCCCTGGATAAAGTATCCACATCTTTATCACTGTGAGGGCAAAATGATGGCTAAAGCGTATGAAGGGTCTGTTCACATGACTTAATTAATTGGCATAGTGACTGTGTGAACCGTGTGGATCTTGGCTGAGTCTGGTACATGGGGACATGGCTATGTCTTTGCTTCACCATGCACCCAGTGTCTGGATTATCACAGTTGTATCCCACCCTTGCTCCAAAGAGCTCAGTGTGTACATAGTATTCCTATTTTATCCTGGAGTCACAGCGCAATCAAAAGCATGTCCTACTGTGTTCAGTAGGGCTTCCTGTGTTCTACTGTGTTCGGGTAAGCGTACGTAAGATTGCAGCTCGACGTTTTGGCTTGATAGATGCAAAAGAGGACAGGGTCATGCACCTTTAACTGTTGTTTAGGAGAGGGAATTTCATCTAGGGTGGCCATAGGTCCTAATTTACAGAGGACAGTCCTCTATTTGGCGGTGTCCATCAGAGGACAGCCCTGTTTGGGAGCATCCTCTATTTCATGGGTGGCCAATTTGTGGTCTTCCAGATGTTTTAGCTTACAACTCCCATCAGCCCTGTCTAACATAGCCAATGGTAAGGGATGATAGAAGTTGTAGGCCAAAAACTCTGGAGGGCCACAAGGTGTCCACCCCAGCTCTATTTGAAGGGCTGTCCCATCCATGCCCATAGGGAGAAGGTAGACTTTACTGATTGTAATTATCAATGTTACATTCTCTAAGAGCAAACCTTTGTTGTGCTACAAGCTTGAAATGAGCCTCACAAAAATGTCATGCTTCTCAAATATCAGAAGTGGTTGTTTAGTGACCTCACATCCAGGTGATGGTCAGTGATCTACTTAGCTTCAGAATTATGTTCTTGCTGAGATTGTTGGATTTTCAGGCTTGAGCTCATTCCGACCCATTTCTGAAAAAGTTTTCAAGTCCGCCTAGAAATCCACACGTGTGTGTGTGCTTCCAGATGTGTGTGTGTGTGCGCGCGCGCACACTTTTCAAGTACACACATTTTTCCAGGTACTTGTCCATTGGTGCAATGTGGTTTTGTGCACAGTTCTCTAATCTATGCATTTGTGTGCACTTTCCACAAATTGGCCCTTTCTGTGCACATTCCACATTCACAGATACACACACAGCTTAGAAAATGCAGATTTCTGCATATCAACTCTGTCTCAACTCGCTTATTGACTTGGGAGGTCCGCATTTCATAACTTTGTATAAAAATCCCAACTGAACGACTTTCTCACACACCCCTACTTTAGAGGTGCAACTATATCAGGAACGGGTGACTGGGTGCTCAGATGCAAAAGAAGTTAGCACTCCTGTATCTTTAACAGTTGTGCAAAAGAGAGGACTTTGGCAGGTGACACATGCCATGCGTGAGTAAGAAGAGCCATGCCTATGCTATTCCCCTTTCAACACAATTGTTAAATGTACAGGAACCGTATCTCAATTTGCGCATAGTACCACTCTCCAAGCCCCGAACAGCTGTGGTGTTTCTATCATGGCCTGTTCCTGCAGCTGAGAGACCGGAAGGGTTAAGGTTTTTCTTCCAGCTGCTGTGATGGAAGTCACTTCCCCCACTTTCTTCCCTGGCTACTAAGAGCTGCCTTTTGCAGAGGGCGCCATCTCTTGGCCAGAGAAAGGGAACAGACAGGCGAGGAATGCGTGGCATCTGCTAGGCCTAATGCAACCCAGCCGCGCATTCCAGGGAGCTGACTTTCAGCAAACGTGCTAAAGCCAGCATGTATGCATGTTGCATGGGCATTATGCATACCCATGTGTTTACGATATGCAAGAAACAGCAATGCCGGAAGAACTTGAGAACGGGTGCATTGCTTAGGGCAGTGGTATTCCCTCCACCATCTTGTAGGCTTTCTATAAAAAGATTTATTACCGGAGAGGGTGTGGAGTTGCCAGTCTTCTAGAATTGCACTGGATAGTTCAGGAATGACATCGTGGCATTTGGGAAATATTTTATTTATTTATTTTATTTTATTACATTTGTATACCGCCCCATAGCCAAAACTCTATGGGAAGGTTTACATAAGATTAAAACAATTAAAAACAATATACCAAAAATAAAACAGCAAAAACATACAATATACACACAACATACACATATAATAACTTTAAAAAGCTGTAAGCCTATTATTATCCTGCCTTTTCCCCCAATATTGGGACTCAAGGAGGCTTTACAAATTAAAACAGGTACAGTTAACACAGATACAGTTATACAAAAATAAAAAATATAATTAAACATGCTACAATATTAAAACATTTAAAAAACATTTAAATTACGAATAGTTTTTAAAAATCCAATATCCAATATACCATATTTCATCGATTCTAAGCCGCACTTTTTCTCCCATGTTTACATCTGTAAAAACGGGGTGTGACTTAGAATCGAGGGCGACTTAGAATCGCGGGATTTCTCCCGCTTTTGCAGAAGGCGAGAGGGCTCTGCATGCCCCCCCCCCCCCCGCGACTCCTAGGTGACCAGATCGCAGGGCAAACTGGGGCGATCTAGGCCGACCGGCCCCGGGGGCAAACCTTCGGGAAACGGGCACGCTCTCCTCCAGCCCTAAAACACCCCACCCCCGAAACAAACCCCATGACCAAGCCACCCGCCCCCCAAAACCCAGCCCGGACCTACCGGATCCTCCGCTGCCGCCGCCGCTGCATGACCCCCGCATCCCCCTTACCCTGCTTGCCCTGCTGGTGGCCTGGAGGCGCCTGAGGAGCCACAGCAGCAGCAGGAGGAGGAGATCCAGCCGCAGGCCCCGTCTGCCGCTTGTTTCCGGCAGCTGCGTGGAACAAGGGGGGAGAGAGAGAGAGGCAAACAGAGCGATGCTTGGGGCTCTCTGTGCGGGAGCAGCGGCGGCGGGGGGCTTCGTGTAAGACGCGTGTGCCTGTGAAGCATCGGAGCCCCCCGCCGCCCCCCCCAGCGCAGAGGGACCCAAGTGTCGCTCTGCCTGCCTGCCTCTCTCTCTCTCTTTCCCCGCCTTGTTCCACGCAGCAGCGGGAAACAAGCGGACGGGGCCTGCGGCTGAATCTCCTCCTCCTCCTGCTGCTGCTGCTGTGGCTCCTCAGGCGCCTCCAGGGAGCCCACGAGCAGCAGCCCCACCAGAGCAACTCACCCTTGCGGGGACCCTGGGGGCCGACAACGACCGGCGATGGAGGTGAGTAGGGGGGAGGGAGGGGGAGGGAAGGGCCCCGCAAGTCCCCCCTCCCCCCTCGCAAGTCCCCCCTCCCCACTCACCCTGATCGCTGCTGACTGGGAAGGCTTCAGTACTGGAAGGAGGCCCAGATCTCGCGAGATTTCCTGAGATCTCGGCCTCTTTCCCAGTACTGAAGCCTGCCCAGGCCCAGGCAGCAGCAATCAAGGGGAGGGGGACTTGCAGGGCCCTAACCCTCCGCCTCCCCACTCAGCTCCATCACCCATCCTTGCTGCCACCGCTGCTCCACACCGCCGCCAGCACTCACCTCGGCCTGGCAAGGCATCGTTACTGGGAACGAGGTGGCAGCGATCAAGGTAAGAGGGGAGGGGGAGAGGGGAGGGGGGACTTGCAGGGCCCTAACCCTCCCCTCAATCGCCCATCCTCGCCGCTGCTGCTACTCCGCAGCGGCAGCAGCGGCGAGGACAGGCGATGGAGGGGGGTGGGGAGGGGGAAGGGGTGCTGAAATTAAGGTGCATCTTAGAATCAACGCAAAGCTTTTTCCCTGATGGTGACCCTGAAATTTAGGTGCGTCTTACAATCGATGGCGTCTTAGATTCGAGGAAATACAGTATAAACAATGCATAAACAGAGGTCCAGACTACTCCCCAAAGGCCAGCCGGAACAAAAATGTTTTAGCCTGCCTCCGGAAGCACACTAGGGAAGGTGCCAATCTAGCTTCCCTGGGAAGGGAGTTCCAGAGCCCCAGGGCAACCACCGAGAGGGCCCTCTCCCGCATTCCCACCAGGCATACCTGTGATGGTGGTGGGACTGAGAGAAGGGCCTCCCCTGAAGATCTCAGAGGACAGGCAGGTTTGTAAGAGAGAACATGGTCTTTCGGATAACCTCAATCCAAGCCATATAGTTGCTTATATAGTGTTTTAAAGGGTAACACAAGCAAAACAGGGAGGTCCCTGCCCCAAAACAACTTACAATCTAAAAGCTGACAGTAGAAGGAGCTAATAGTGAGGACTGGGGAAGCCAGTGTAACAAACAACAGAGGGGAGGGTGGAAGGGAAGAAGAGCAAGTGACAAATGTGTATAAATGCAGTGACAATTACTTGGGGCTTCACTGAAAAGGAGAGTTTTGAGGGAAGATTTTATTTTTATTTTGAAGGAAAAGAGGGGAGGTTAACAACCCCCCCACAAACCTCAATTCTTCTAAGTTGTTCTGGATGGTTTGTTAACAACAACCCACCCTTGCCAAATTTAGACAACACAGCAAGCCGCAGTCACAGCTTGAATGTTCAAGAGCCATCTGGCATACTCAAAAGCCACACCACAACCCACCATAGGCTTAAATAAGCTCAGGTAGGCTGCGGTGATTTTGCAAACCTGGTCTCCTCCTGTCCCCAAACCTGGCTCATACAGGTACCAGCATTTTTTTTAATCAAATGCTGGCAACTCTTTCTGAGCCCTGAAACTGTGAAATGTGAATATAGGAATCATTACACTCTACATACTCCTTTCCCCACCCTTCAGCACTCTTATCAGCATATGAGCTGGCATACCAGCTCCTACCGGTCTGATACTGCTAACTTCAGCAGCCTTTCTTATTTAAGAAAAACAACACATCATATAGTTGGGCAGCTGGATGGGCATGTGCATGGTTGTTACAGATGTTCACTTTCATTGTTTTTGCTTTAACAATATATGATCCTTTTCTACAGCAAACTGAGGCTCATTCCCCAGTAAATGTGTTCAGCATCAGGCCAGCAGAAGCAAACTCTATGGTATTCCTGTAATTATGATGGTGCCATGAGTGAAATGAGTTTAAAGTGCAAAATTCCACATGCTCAGAGTATTTCTTTTTATATCAGGGTCGGCAAATGGTTTTGTTTTGGGGGGATTTCTTGCTCTAGCATTCAGGAACTTAGAAGCAGTCACAAAGCATGGAATGCTGGGTGTGGGTGGAGAAGAGAAATGTTAGTTGTGCGCTTCAGTTATGAAGTAATACCGCCACCCCCAGCTGTAAGATTATTACTTCCAGGGTCTGAAATGACATAGCTGCACCATTGGGAGGAAGATCAATGGGCAAATAGACTTTGATGGAAACTTGTCTGCCATTACTGATCTCATTGAGGAGCCCCTGATGAGCTTCCAAAGAATCCTTGATTTTCCCAGCCTGAAAAACACAGACAAAATAGCCCATGTTACTCTTGGTTACTAAAAGCTCATCTGGCTGATACCGCTTGCTTGGTGCTACTGCCAATGAAAGATTTCCAGGACTGAAGGATTTTCCCCAATGCAAATAGAAGGCATTCTCACTCACGCACCCCACCCTATCTAGATCTGAGCTGCAGCAGGGGGCAAAGGGTTTAATGCCCCCCAGCCCCTCCCCCTGACACAAACACCAACCAGAGTCCTGATCCAGATCAGGAGGCCTTCATGCCTGCTCTTTAAAAGCCAGTCACGCGCTAACAGCGTGAATAGTGTCTTGTCTAGTTCGGCCCTGACAGGCCTCCAGATGAAGAGATCTCCAAAAACCAGGGAACATTAGTCTTTTAAAGTTTTTTCTCCATTGCCACAGGCTTTTTGATGTCTGAGACTGTTGGAGTTCTGAGGGATGCAACAGACTTCCTCTCAAAAGCTAGATTCCCCCTGTGGAATTCCCGTCTTGCTAGCAGCAGTATCCTCAGCAAGCTAAGAAAAACAGAGAGACTGCCTAGATGGATACTTTCTCTGGAATGATTAGGAGCAAAATCCACTGCCCCCCCCCCCCCATTCATGAGGCCCAGGTATTTATTTATTTATTTATTTAGTCTTCCTCAAAAGTGCATATGCCCACATCCTTAAACCAGACCTATCAGGTACGTTGGGCTGAAAGAGAATGATTAGCTCAAGGTCATCTGAGAAACTTTATGACCATGAGAGGTTTGAATCCGGCACTCCCCAGCAACAGTCCAACACGCTAGCCACTACTGTACCACACTGAGTTTCTCTCACATATCTTTTTGTGAATTTCACTTCTTCACTAGTGTATGTTGAGGCTTTCAGATAGATTTCTTTTTAAGTGGAGAATGATGAAAAGCCGAAAGGTTGCCACCCCTCCTGCTGCCACTTTATAAACTTTTTTTTCTGTTTCAAGACTGCATGTTTCCCCTTTCCTATGCTGGAATTTATTTTTTTTATTTATTTACCGCATTTATATACCGCCCAATAGGAGAAGCTCTCTGGGCGGTTTACAAAAATTAAAACCATAAAAACCATTCAAAACAAAGCAATGACATTATAAAAACATAATTTAAAATACAGTATAAAAGCACAAAGTGTGTGCACGTGTTCACATATATATATATATATATATATATATATGTATGTGTGTGTGTGTGTGTATGTGTGTGTATAGTGTATGTGTAGATATTTGTGTGTGTGTGTATATATATCTGTGTATAAGTGTGTGTGTGTGTGTGTGTGTGTGTAAGTGTGTGTATGTATATACACTTGTGTGTGTGGCCTGTTCATCTTGCACTGGTGAACTTCATAGAATAGTAGAGTTGGAATAGGCCTATAAGGCCATCGAGTCCAACCCCATGCTCAATGCAGGAATCCACCTTAAAGCATTACCTGACAGATGGTTGTCCAGCTGCCTCTTGAAGGCCTCTAGTGTGGGAGAGGCCACGCGCTCCCTGGGTAATTGGCTCCATCGTCATACTGCTCTAACAGTCAGGAAGTTTTTCCTGATGTCCAGCTGGAATCTGGCTTCCTGTAACTTGAACCCATTATTCTGTGTCCTGCACTCTGGGACGACTGAGAAGAGATCCTGGGCCTCCTCTGTGTGACAACCTTTCAAGTATTTGAAGAGTCTCCCCTCAGTCTTCTCTTCTCCAGGCTAAACTTGCCCAGTTCTTTCAGTCTCTCCTCATAGGGCTTTGTTTCCAGAACCCTTGATCATCTTCATTGCCCTCCTCTGAACCCCTCCAGCTTGTCTGCGTCCTTCTTGAAGTGTGGTGCCCAGAACTGGATGCAATATTCAAGATGGAGCCTAACCAGTGCCGAATAGAGGGGAACCAGTACCTCACGCAATTTGGAAGCTATACTTCTATTAATGCAGCCCAAAATAGCATTTGCTTTTTTTGCAGCCATATCACACTGTTGGCTCATATTCCGCTTGTGATCTACAACAATTCCAAGATCCTTCTCGCTTGTAGTACTGCTGAGCCAAGTATCCCCCGTCTTGGAACTGTGCATTTGGTTTCTTTTTCCTAGGTGTAGAACTTGGCATTTATCCCTATTAAATTTCATTCTGTTGTTTTCAGCCCAGTGCTCCAGCCCAGCACTTCCCACTGCCTCAAATGAAAGCTCTGATTTGGCATCACCTCGGCTGCTGTGGTGATGGCTAATTGCCCTCAATGCTAACATTTACAACCTTATTCCTAGCTGGAATGAGCCCAGCATCTGTTTCTTACTGGCTGAAGCCTATCTTAGCTGAATTATGGAGCCCCCTGCTGCCATGAATCTCTTCCTCAAGGAGATATTTTGAACAGCCAAGTCACTTCCGGCCCTCCTCACACTGTCACGCTCAGCAGAATGAGCGCCTCTGGAAAGAAGTCTCTAGGCTGCCCAGTCTATACATTTTATTCAAGCAAACCCTGAGCCACCCAGGCAAACTGAGAGCGCCAGGGTGGCCATTGTCCTATTTTACAGAAGACAATCCTCTCTTTGAAGGCATCTTCTTTTCAAGGGCTGTCCGGTCCAAGTCCAGCTTAAAGTCAAAGAATCATCAGAAGGGAGAACAGGGAGGAGCCATGAAGCTGCCCACCAACATTTAGCACCTAAACAGCAAACTGAGCAAGCACACAGGTTACCTGGTGGTTACAGCCTTCCCCACTAGGGTGAGGCTATTATATTTCTATTTAAATTATAGTAATTCTGTGTAAATGTGCATCTATACCTATCAATGAGCATTTGCAAATTTTGGGAAACTGCATCTTTTTCTGCCCTCTTTTTTTGGCGATGTGTGAGTGGCCACCCTATGTGGGAGTGACGCTCTTTTTCACATTTCCTGCATTAGCATAGCCATTCCCTTTTCTGGCTGTCCCTTACCTTTTTCACCTCAGTACCGCCTCCTTTTCTATGTCTCCAGTGGACATTTTCTCTCCACGTTTCCCTCATGGGCTCATATGTTTACGTGTCCCACAGCTTTGAGAAATATTGATCGGTTCACTTACTTGAACCATCTGGATTGTTTGACTCAATCATTTCTCAACACAACTGCAATAAAAACATGGCATCTATCATTGCCACCTTCTCCTTCTAGAGTTCCCCCAGCTTTTAACAGCTGCCCAATGAGCAGAAATTCAACAGGTGGAGAGTTCCCTCACTGCATCACCATGCTAGAAAAAGATTCTCCTGTTGATTTTTTTTTTATCATGCAGCTGTTAAAGGGAAAGCTTTACACTTGCACAAGAAGATGCCTTACTGAGGGCCAAACTGCAGGTAGCATGAAACACATCATTAGGAAGGCTGTCATTTAACAAAACAACAACAATAACAACAACAACGCCCTCTAATACTGCTATTAGTCCCAGAAAAAAAACCTACCCCATTGGCATCAATGGGGGCATTTTTCTGGGGCTAACAGCAGCCTGGGATGGGTGATATTCACCAAGGCTGTTATGACAAAGCAACCTGTTAAACTTCTCCTCAAAGCATGCTGCAGTCCTTCTGAAACTCACATACCCCTGCCATTACTTAAGAGAAATATCCTCCTGACATGGTTCCCAATTTATCATTGCATCTAGGGTGGCCCTCTTTAGATAGTCGGATGTATTACTTCACTTACATCAAAATGTGGTAAGTTGCCCCTGCTGTGTTTGTGGGGGCCCTCCTGCTCATCCTGCTGTGAGGAGCCATGGCCATCTGCCCCAAAGTCCAAATCTGACAGCACCACTGGTCTAACCCAGTACTGGCTACTCTGTCTGAGAGCAATTCTTCATGGGTTCATCTGGAAGACTTTCCTGCCCAGGTACCTGAGATCTTTTTATGTGGAGGTGTGATGAAGGGTTTTCCACTGTTGTTCTCTATTTGGAAAAAGACTTAAAGTGATTCCATCCAGGCGAGGCTTTTTAAACATAAAATTTCATGGGTGGGAGGGAGGTTCAGATCTCATCTTTCCTTCCTGTGTTTTCCTACTGTTTCTTCTGTCTTTTTTCATACTGCAGAAAATCTGTGAAGGAGAAAAAGATGGAATCGCTGCACGATGCCTTCTAATTGATAGCATCAGGAGCCCTCCATCTGGAAGTGCCATTCTAGTGACTGCAACTAAACAGAAATGAACACAACCAGAATCTTAGATCAAAAATTTAAATTACGGCTGCAATCCTAAACATGCTGACATGGATGTAAACCTTAACAATAACTGTGTAACTTCAATGAAAAAGTAAAGAGGTGTTTTTGTTTGGGGAAACATGGGAGGACTACAGGAGATCTGGAATACAACCATGTCTGGACCCCCTGTAAAATTCCATGCATGAGCAATGGTGCCATAAAAGTCTAATCTAGAGTCACCCCAAGTTTTTTTTTCCAAACAGAGAAAGCTTGGGAAGGTTTTAATATGTGAACCACAGCTTGCTCCAGAAAATCTACTTTCCCCCTTCTTACTCTCTCTGCCTCCCTACAGACACACACACACACACACACACACTTTTCAGGTGCCACCATCACTGCTGGTTCTGATGATGATGGCACTGATTCTAACGAATGGACAAAGGACATGATTAGGATGCCTCTACAAGAGCGATTTAAAGCTCTTTCAAAGCGCATTGCCGATTTTACCTCCACATGAACGGAGCGCAAATTGGGGGTTGAGGCGTTTTTTCTGTCCGATGATGTGCATTATCGAATGCACGTTAAATAGCAAGTTTTAATTTACTGCGGGAGTTAAAGCGCCTTATGACCATGTAAACATGCGATTCTCCGCATGTAAACAACTTTAAAGCGTGTTTCATACAACAGGTAATGCGCTTCACTGCCTCCCGTGTATAGGGATTAGGCGTAAAAGCGATTGGGAGAAGATGCGCATAATCAGCCAACCGGGCGTCAAACCGAAATCTTGTAGAGGGCGAAGCTGCTCTGGACAAACGGTAGTGATTGCAATGATATAAAGAAAAGGAAGCAATTTCTAAAATGGGCAGGCCCTATATCATCAATCCCAAACATGCATGTTTCTTTGATGTTCAGGAGACAGCGGCCCTCTACATAGGGAACGTCAGAGCTGTGTGTATTCTAACAATGATTCCCTCTTGAGCTCAAGTGAAGCTTTTGCCGCTACAAAACAGTTGCCGCCATCTAACCCTGCAGAGACTTGACACAAAGCAATTAAATGGTATGCTACAGAATTAGGGGATGTAGCAGATAAAACTCTCCAGTTTCCCCACTCCCATTCCCCACCATGAATCTCAGCATCCTGTGGGAGCACCAAACATGCTTAAGGAAACTGTCTTCCAGTCACAAGCTAAAGAGGAGGCAGTTACCTGTTGATTCTGCCTTGCTGATTCCAATTTCTGCTAATCACATTAAGGTTGGTTGGAAGGAAGGAAGGAATGGGCGGACGGACGGACGGACAGACAGGATGGTGAGCAAGTAATTGGGGATGAGGCAGTATTAACAATGTCACTAACACTGTTAGTGGGAAGCAAAGCTAGGAACAGACCATTTGTTTGGTCACTGCTGGTGCTTAGCACTATCCAAGCTGACCACGTGGATTCCAGTAGCTCAAACCTTCCCCATCCTGGTGCCTTCTAAATATTTTGCACGTGAATTCCCATCAGCCCCAGCCAACACAGCAAACTCCCAGGAAAGATGGGAGATGCAGTCTAAAACACCTGGAGGGCACCAGGTTGGGGAAGGCTACAGTAGCTTTTCTAGAAGCTGTCTGCCCTCTTTCCCTATTAACTCAACAATTCAAAAGTTAACAACCCTTCGGGGGCATGCTAATGTGTTGTGAGAAATAGAGATTGAAGAGGAGGCACCTGTGTGCCCAGCACCCCCATCCACAGAGGAGGGTCCCTGAGATGTCTCTGTATGATTTACAGTTCTGGCCTTGTCTCATTTCCACAAGCCTCTTCTTAGGGCTGCCAATTCTGTCACATCTCTGTACTGGGTGTCATTTTCTTAATTTGGACTAGACTTTTTTTAAAAAGGAAATTAAATTAATATCTCTTTCCCCCCTCCCCACCCAGCTAATGGTTTTTATTTTATATACAAATATTTCAGACAAAAGTACTCAAGAGATTAGAGACAGATAGATAGGTAGATCTCAAAAGATATTACAAAAATATTTAAAGAATACAATTTGCATCAGGAATTACAGCCAATGTATGTATCCATTTCTTATACCTTTGTTATTATTTTATCAACATAAAAATATTCATTATCTTACTATATAAGTAACATCGTGAACCTTCATCAAGTTCCTCATAGGCTCTATGACTGAACAGTATATTGTACTTTATTATTCCAGTACATGATGGCGATGATGATGATACTCCATCTTTCAAGGAAATGCTTGTCCCATGGTCTTCCTTCTTTTGTTCTAATAATATTAGTTATTTAAACATGCACAGTGTATCCCAAACTTATTTTTACCGATTTTTAATTGATGGCTAAACAAGCTGCTTTCAATAAGAGAGCCACCATTTCGGTATCTTCTAATAGGACTATATTTTTAACATAACAAAATAATATCACCTCACCACTGGATCCAATGGCAAAATATGTCCTGTTATTGGTTCGATAATAATGGAAAGAGAGTCTAGGTGGTAGGATAACTGGTATAAACTGAGAATTTGCCAGGGACATAGGGAAAGCAGGAGCTGGAAAGGGAAAGGTGCAGAGCATATAGGTACAAGAGTGGGGAACCTTTTTTTCTATGGAGGGCTGTACTCCCTTGCAGGTAATCTGATTGGGGACGCATTCTGGCACTGGCCAGGCTGATGCCAGTGTTAGGGGCAACGCCAAACGTCGGTGCAGCTATCCTTCTTTCTGTCTTTCAACCACCTCTTCCCCACTGCTCCCTTCCGTTTCTCTCTCTCTCTCTCTCTCTTTTCCTCCAGCTCCCTGCCCAAACTTCCTCTCTCTCTACCCCCGCTCACTTCTCTCTGATCTTTTCTACATGAAGGATTTATCATGCACTCTCATTCCCTACTCATGGTTGTTTACGGGTTCTTTGGAGCTTTTCAATACAAGGCTGTTAATCAGCTGTTTATCTGCTGTATCTACTTTTGGTTTTGTCTAAAGAACCCATACACAACATGTAGAAAAGCCCTTAGATGATGCCGTGACCCTCGAGTTTCACTTTTGGCAAGTTTTTTCAAGGACAATGCAGCATTTAATTTTGAAAGCAAAAGAAAGAGTGGTTTCCTTTTGTGTAATTGTCCTATTCTGCTATACCACATTGCCACCTAGAGGTTATTTAGTGGAAAAGCAGGAAAGAAAATGCTCCTTGTGTAGTGCTTGGATCCCAGTTCTGTGATAAAACTAAAAGTAGATACTGCAAATGAAGTCCCATGTAAAAAAGCTCTCGCTCTCACTTTTCCCTTCTCCTCTTTCTCTCTCTCTCTTTCCCCTTCCCTTCCCCCCCTCTGAATCCAGGCTTTTGTTCTACCAGAACTCAACAGAGTTATCAGTCCTTCCACTCAAAAATCCACTCCTTGTTCTGTCCCCAAGCTTTCTTCATTTCAGCTGTATAATGTATATATTATACAGTTTTGTTGCTGTTATTATTAAACAATTGGGAGACATCAATCCTTTCTGATCTACTTCAGACCACCCAGAAGATCCAGATATATCTTTTGCCCACTGCATGCTGAATGGGTGTTAATAAGTGTGCCTAGGAAGAACATTTTGAATGTGTTTACACGTATATGGAAACAAAAATTAAGGCTGCAACCCTATGCACCCTTATTATGGAATAAGCCCCATTAAGGTAAATGTCTGTCTATATATGAGGGTCTAGGTGAGCCTTCCCCAACCTGGTGCCCTCCAGATGTTGTAGACTTCAATTCCCATCAGCTGCAGCCAGAATGGCAAATGCGCAGGAATTCTGGGAACTGTAATCTGAAATATGTGGAGGGCACCAGGTTGGGGAAGGTTGATCTAGGTTTATGTTTTACACACTCAGTGTGAAAAGCTACTTTAGGAGAGGTCAATTTAAAGCAGGGAAGAGGCGGCAGAGGAGGATTACTTCTAGATTCCACTCCACCAAAGGATGTTACTTTAAATAAAAAAGGTCTCTGTTAGATACATTTGCATGTAGCTAGTCCCCAGTGTGCACTGGCTTCTATAGGTCTGAGCTTATACTGTGCTGTGCATAGTGCTGAGCCACAACTGATCTCCCATTTTCAATATCACTTTCAATTTTCTTGAAAACTATTCTGCTTGTTTGACTCAAATTTATCATCCCTGTCCAAATAGAATTTTCTCCATCCCAAATTGTGAATGGTTTGAACTACATGGCCCTTCAGCAGCCCTTGACATTCAGTAGCACCTCGACATCATGTGTCGTTATGGAAGGTCATTCCATGGGCTGCATGATGTCTCATTGGATGCATTTAGCAATGTGATCTGATTTCCTAAGGCCCAGAGGCACTGTGACGTTACACAAATTTTACAGACCATCACTCCATTTGTGCTGTTCTATTGAACTGGCTACACAGACGTGTTATGGCTCATCGTCTTCCCATCCGCTAGAATACAGTTTTTAGCACTCCTTTTTCCTCCTCCTCATTCCTTATTCCACATGCCTCTCCAGGATCTTTAGGGCTGAGGTTAGAATTCCCTTCAGCCTGTTCTCTCTCTGCTCCTTCTTCTCTCCCCTTGCCCCATAGTTTTTGTAAAACCTTCCCCCCCTCCAACATGGATTAGATCCAGCAGGGCTGGTGTCAAGAGTAGGCATGGTTTTTAGGATGGTTTTTAGGATGTTTTATTGCTATTTTAATAACGTGTGCCATGTTTTTAATCAGTTTTATGTATTTTATCATATTTTATATTTACTGTTGTTTCCCACCTCGATCCAAACAGAGAGGCGGGTAAGAAATAAATTTATTATTATTATTATTATTACACCCCCAAAGGGGCCCACTGACAAATACTTGCTGCTCCTGTTTACCATTGCAACCTGCTTGTTTAGCTGTAGGGCTGTGAACGGACCCCCCGATCCAGATCCAGATCTGTCAGGTCCGGATCAGGCCCAATCTGACTCAGATCGGATCAGGCCTGATCCGTTCCGACTCGGATCCAATCCAGGTCCGTTCACAGCACTCCCTCCCACTCTCTCTCTCTCTCCCTCCCTCCCCCCCACTCTCCCTGCTTACCTGCTGCCTCCTCCGCGTCATCCTGCCATCATCCTCCCACCTCGCTGTGGGCCAGTTGCTTTCCCGCTCGCGCCGGGTGATGACGTCACCTGCCGTGATCAGCAAATGCGGCACTCTAATTGATTAGAGCGCTGCATTTGCTGGTCGCCGCGGGTGACATCATCACCTGCCACAAGCGGGAAAGTGGCCAGCCTACAGTGAGGAGGGAGAACAACACAGGGGACGAACGGGGGATGACGCGGAGGAGGCAGCAGGTAAGCAGGGAGAGTGGGGGGAGGGAGAGAGAGAGAGAGCGGGAGAGAGTGATGTGACCGGATCCAGATCAGATCTGGATTGCGGATCCAATCTGGCCCGATCCAGGCCCGATCCAATCCAGGGAGGTCCGAATCAGCTCAATCCGCTCCGGATTCGGGATCCAGATCTGGTCACAGCCCTATTTAGCTGCCTCTTGCTCTGACCCAAACAACAGTGGTTGTGAGAAGAACAGTCGATGCCACGGCCTATATGCTCCCTGCCTGTCAAGCAAGCAAGTGGTAGCAGTGTTGCGAAAGAGGAGGAGAAGGAGGTGTTGGTGACAATGACAGTGCGAAGGTAGACTCGCTGAGGGAGGGGGCCCATTCACAGTGTCTTCCCCAAAGGCCCTCCAAAACCTGGAGCTAGCACTGGGATCCAGACTTGGTCATACTAGTGTAGACCCATTACAATCAGAGAGACTTAGTTTGTCATGACTAACTTCAGTCCCATTGATCTCAACAGGTAAGTATGGCTAAGCCTGGATCCAAATGGACAGACTCACCACTCTCTCCCCACTCCACGGTTTACCTGGAGGATTCCTCAAAGTGGCATCACACACACTGTGGTGATCTGGGATATAATTTAGAGAAGGTGCAGCATGCTTTCTCACCCACTCAACATTTGAAACCGCATCTTTCTCAAGAGTATCTAAAGCTACTCTCCTATACATCAGCCTTCCTCAGTCTGATGGGGAGCTGTAGTCCAACAACTCTGGAGGGAACCAGATAGAAGGAAGCTGTACACAGTTATATGGGCATCAGCCCCATTGAACTCACAGTTTCTGGCCATCACACTGGTTATGCAGTCTTAGTTGCTGTTAGAAATAATTGAAAAAGACTATGTATAAGGGATGCATGCCACAGGCATAATTTCTTTACTGAAACAAACATTTGGGGATAGCGTGATTGACCTGCATCAATAACACATTATAGTTATAGCAAGGTATGATTATGGCGCAGTAATAATCACAAAAAACTCTGTTGAAATAAGTTATCATCTGCAATCTCCAATATATCCAATAACCAGCCTTTGTACCTTGCTAAATCTTTGCCCGCTACCCAAAAGCCTGAAATCTGAAAACAGCATCCACAGTTTGTTGACCTCATCCAGGCACATGGGCTGTCTGTGCTGCTGCCCAGCAAATTGATTGGCAAAACATTCTGCACCTTAGAAACTCCTAGTTTCAAAAGAAATGCCACAGTTCAGTACAGCCCCTTATTGTACATGATGTGAAGTGTTTGCGCTAGTGGAAGTTCTTTGTATGCAGCACGATGCCTGTGCATTTAGGACATACATGCCTGTGTTTTTCTGTCTCTACCTTGGCTAAGAAGGGGCGTACCTCTGAATCTGTATGCAGGAATGTGCATCCGCAAGGAAGGGTAGAGCTATGTAACATCCGCACATCAATCCTTTTCCTGTCTTGACATCTCCACTTCTTTTTCTGACTGTGATGCTGCAAGGACTAATCCACTAACATCTAGAAAGCCTATCGCACACCAGCATACATTAGATTGACCAGAGCCATACTCTCAGAGAAAACATATGCCCAATTCTTGCAGCATGCTCAGCACTATAACGTAGAGTACACTGTTTCCTGTTGTGGGCAGGACATTTTTATTTATTTATTTGTGATACTTATATACCACTAAATAATAAAATCCTTCAGTGGTTCACATATACATTTTTTAAAAAACAGGGTTCCACTCACACATGTACATGCGCTCGCACACCCACCCATGAGGTTTAGAAACTTGTTTGTTAAATAAAATTACTTCCCTTGGTGTTATCAGGCAAGCATGGGGCACGTTTCAATGTATGACCTATACCTGGGCTGGGAAACCTGTGTCCCTCCAGATGTTGATGATTTATCAACGGTCACTTTTGAGTGGATTCCCCAGAAGGATGCAGGTGAAACTTTCACTGGAATATGTGTTCCTTTCTGTTTACTAAAAGACAATCTCACAGGCTAAAACTGGATTTAAAAGATAAAAGGAAAAAAAAAGATCCAGTTCATGGCTATAGTTTTCAGAAAGTTGCATTCAAAATGTTTTCACGTTTCACAGGCGTTGTCTGAAATCATTCTCAAATCCATCCTCTGTGTGTGCGTGTTTTCTGGACAAGGCTATATTTGTATTCTAAATAGTAAACATTAATTATCCCATTTAATGGTGGTGGTAATGCATTCCAAAGGTCCCCTCAAAAGTCCTATTGAATCCTGTCATGCATTTGCCTTTCCTCTCCGAAAGCGACCCCCAGCAACCTAACCTTCAGCAATTGCATTCAGGAAATAATGTGAGATATCCCTATAAAATGATGATCATACACTGATTGTACGTGTGGGTCTTCTGCTGCATGTACACACTGAAAAAACATGACTGACTGACACACTGAATGGAGTCACATAGAGAAAAGAGGTACTGGGGAGGGGGGATGTGAGGGGAGGTGCTCAGTTTTTATTTGTGCTCAATCCTGGCATCTGATTTCAATGCTAGGGCACGACTCAAAAGCAGAGGATAGATGAAAGCGCTGTGCCCTAGAGCAGGTGCAGAGCGCATTTCTTTCCTTACTAAACAACTACAGAGAGTTCCCCCACATCAGGGACTTTCCAGGGCAGACCTTCTAGGTAGATCAAGGGCTGCTGTTTTCAGCTATACTTGAACTCCTGCGTCTCTCCCACCACCGCTCCAAATTAAATACAGGAAGTGCTTTCTTTGCAAGACTCTACACTACTGCTTTAAAACGGTTTATAACAGTTTTAAACCGGTTATAAACCGTTTTAATGCAGTAGTGTAGTTATGCCAGTCGCTGCTTTCCGGGCGCACGTGTGTTTCCTGCGTTCTGCAAAAGCCTAGTCTCCGCTTCAAGCGTCCACACGTTTACTTCCAGGCACACACACACATACACACCAACTACGGTTTTGATAGGGCTAGCTGCTGCCTCTTCCTATCTGCACGTGCTTTTCGACAACGCTGTGTGGCGAGGTGCTCTGTGTGTGTGTGTGCGCGCGCAAAGCTGGGCGGCTCCTAAATCAGGCGGCTTGCACGCACGGGCAAGTCTGCCCTTCCTTGCTTCCCTTTGCATCTTTCCTCCCACCTTGCCTGTATTCCCGACCGTCGTCTTTCCCCTTTCCCTCGCCACTCCCCACCCCGCAATCCCTCCCGCCCGCCTGCCTCCTCGCGTCATCATCTCCCCCACGGCTGCAGCGATAGATATTAACCGCGCCGGCAGAGCAGACAGGCAGCGCAGCGCCTGGTGCTCTCAGCAAATCAAAGGCCCATTCAGCGGCGTGATGGATGGGCCTGCCCTCGCGGTGAACCCGCACTTTAATACAGAGGAAGTTATGAAAGCGCTATCCATCAGCGGCGGGCGCTTGCTCGCTCGCTCGCCTGCCTCGGTCGCGGGCGGCCCGGGGCTGCGGCGACGGCTGTTCCTCCCCCCTCCCGTCCCCTCCAACACGCTCCGTCGACCCCTTGCCAAAAACCTCGTTTTGGTTCGCACCGGCTTGCTGGATTATTCGACGATCCACGCCCCCGCCCCCTTCTTTGGCCCGATATTCTCCCCCCACCCCATGGGCGAGGGGGCGGGGATCCACTACCAGGCCAAAATAGGGGGGGAAACCACACACATAAAAAGTGGAGTTGGGGTGCCGGGGGGGGGATTCGTTAGGAGCCGAGGGGCGGCTGGGCTCCACCCTCCCTCCCTCCCGCGCAGCGGCTCGTGTCCAATTTAGAATCTCCTTGCCATTTTTCTCCGCAGCTCGTACATCAGGAGGGGAGGGGGAAGAGGAAAGCATGGCGAGGAGGGCAGACGGCATGGTGTCTGCCCTGGAGAGACAAAAGGAGACAGAGCGGGGCAGGCAGACTGTGATAGGTGGGCGGGGGGGGGGGAATGGAGTGTTTGTGGAAGGGAGACAGGGCAAGGTTAGGAGGGGAAGGCTCTCTCTCGATCTCCCAGTTAGGAAGAGGGAGGCTGCCGAGGCCTGGCCTTTTGAAGGGGGCGGAGGGGAGGCAGGCAATGACCATCTCTGGCATGAAAGGAGACGTGGCTGGATGAAGAATAGGAAGGACGGGAAGAAACCGACGGGGAGAGGAAACAGAAAAACGATGGCTTTCGCACACACGTTTCCTTCCACTTCCACCAGTGGCAATTTTGGTTCTTTTTATTATTTTATTTTGCCACGGATGGACTTGTGCACACAGAGCATAAAGTGCTCTCTGGTGCGTGCGTGTCATCATCACACATAAGGGGCAATTGTTTTTAAAAAATCATTTTCTAACCCCTTTTGCAAAGGCTTCAGGACAGAAAACAGCTATTTAATGAGGTGAGGAGGGGAGAGGGAAGGGAATTCAAAAGCCCTAATCCATCTCAAATGAGGTGGGACTGAATCCTGTTGAAAGCAGAGGGGCTTAATTCGATCACAGCTAACTCTGCCAGCAGCCCCTTGGTTTCATTGCGATTTACGATTAGGGCCAAACTAGACAGGCCAATGTGTCAGGATTCCAGGTCAGTAGGTCCCCTACACAATAATAATTGAGGGGTGCACAATGAGGCAAGTCCCTCCCCTCTTCATACTCCCCACCACCATTTCTGTTTTTGTATGATGGCCATCTGTGAAAGAGGACCATCCTCTATTTGAAAGGCTGCCAGAAGATGGCCTTTATTTTGAAGGCATCCCTTAAACCTCTTCTGTCCAGGTCTCAGTTTAATGACACAAGAACCACTGCAAAGAAGAGGTGGGCCTTGGAGTTGCCCATCAACAGTATCTAAACAGCACAGTGCCCAGGCAGGCACACAAATCATAGAATAGTAGAGTTGGCCTATAAGGCCATTGAGTCCAACCCCCTGCTCAATGCAGGAATCCACCTTAGAGCATACCTGACAGATGGCTATTCAACTGCCTCTTGAAGGCCTCTAGTTTGGGAGAGGCCACGCACACTCTGGTTAATTGGCTCCATTGTCGTACTGCTTTAACAGTCAGGAAGTTTTTCCTGATGTTCAGACGGAATCTGGCTTCCTGTAACTTGAGCCCATTATTCCATGTCCTGCATTCTCGGTTGATCGAGAAGAGATCCTGGCCCTCCTCTGTGTGACAACCTTTCAAGTATTTGCAGAGTGCTATCATGTCTCCCCTCAGTCTTCTCTTCTCAAGGCTAAACATGCCCAGTTCTTTCAGTCTCTCATAGGGATTTGATTCCAGACCCCTGATCCTCCTCATTGTCCTCCTCTGAACCCCCTCCAGCTTGTCTGCATCCTTCTTGAAGCATGGTGCCCAGAACTGGATACAATACTCAAGATGAGGCCTAACCTGTGTCGAATAGAGGAGCCAGCACCTCGTGTGATTTAGAAGCTATACTTCTATTAATGCAGCCCAAAATAGCATTTGCATTTTTGCAGCCACATTCCATGGTTGGCTCATATTCAACTTGTGAGCTACAACAAAATATCCTTCTTGCTTGTAGTATTGCTGAGCCAAGTATCCCCCATCTTGTAACTGTGCATTTGGTTTCTTTTTCTGAGGTGTAAAACTTGGCATTTATCCCTATTAAATTCCATTCTGTTGTTTTCAGCCCAGCACTCCAGCCTATCAAGATCACTTTGAAGTTTGTTTCTGTCTTCCAGGGTATTAGCTAACCACCCAATTTTGTGTCATCTGCAAATTTGATAAGCGTTCCCTGTGGAATGCTACTGTGTTCCTATTTCGAATATAATAATTCTTTCTAAATTTGCATCTATACATATCAGTTAGCATATGCACATTTTATGCTAACATATGTCTTCTTTTTTTGTTGATGCATGTCTTTTTTGCCGATTCACAGTGGCCATGCTACTCTTGACCAGAAATAATCTCTGCCAGGAGGGGGCCTTTAAAAAGCTGTTGGGAGGGAGGAAAAACGTGTTTGTGGGGGGGGGGGGGAGAGTATGGCTCTTCGTTCCCCCGCCCCTAGCCTGTGCCATGCTGCTTTTACATCACTCCCCTGGTTTACGGGGCCGGCCCTACCATTATGCACTGAGAGGCAGCCACCTCCAGCAGCGGATGTTGGGGAATGTGGGAGGGGGAGCAGTGACAGCCTCCCTGCCATTCCTTCTGAGCCCCACAGATGTTGCTCTTGGTTGGGGGACAGAGCTGTGCCCCCAAAATTAGCTTGCTGCCCTCACATGTGGTGTGGAGCATGCTGCCCCATCATAAGTGTTGAAGTAAGATGCAAGTACCAGTCCATTGGGCTTCTGTACATGGAATTATTATTATTCATTACATTTATATACTGCGCCATAGCCAAAGCTTTCTGAATGGTTTACAGATGGGGGGGGCATCTTCTCCACTTCAGGCAGCAGAATGATATGGACCAGCTCTGCTTGGTTTGTAAGGATTTAACACAACCCAAGTTTGATCATGGTAGATCACTCTAGTTTGGTCCTTCACTTTAACTGAACTAAGGCCAAGCAGAATGGCCAATAAACTATGTATATTACCCCACCCGCACATATTTACAGTAGCTATTGAATGTCAGCTCAAAACGGGGAAATTCACAGTCTATCCAGAAAGTATTCAGATCCAAACCTGTGACAGATTTCAAGAGGAAAGGATTTCCACAACTGTAAGGCAGTAATAACCAAGAATAGTTCTCTGCAACTTTGATTTTTGAATATGCTGCACTCATAGGAAGTGTACAATCAAGAACACAACATCTTGTGGCACCTTAAAGACAAACAAATTTATTCTGACATACGCTTTCATGGACACTGACCACTTCATCAGATGCATGAAGTGCTAACCTCAAATTTTATTTATTTATTTATTCATTCATTTGACTTGTACCCCACCTTTCAACCAAACATGGAATTCAAGGTGGCTTATAATCACCAATAAAATTGAATAGAACAATAACAAATACATTTAGCATGATTAAAAACACAACAATCACAAAGTAAAAACAGTCTCCAAGCCAATAGACTTACTTACACACCAAAGGCTGACTTGAATAAAGAAGTCTTTGCCTGCCAGCAGAAGGATAGCAGAGAGGGAACAAACCTAGTCTCCCTCAGCAGGGAGTTCCACAACCAGGGGGCAGCCATAGAGAAGGCCATCAAACACACCTCTGAATGCAGCAGTCTCTAAAGAAGGGCCTCTCCAGGAGACTTTATGAACTGGGCAGCCTCATATGGAAGAAGGCTGTATTTCAGTTACCTGGTCCCAAGCCATATAGAGCTTGATAAGTCATAAAACAGACCAGTAGTCAGTGAAGCTGTTGTAACGAGAGAGTCATGTGCTCCCTGTAACTTGCCAGTCAATACATATAATTGGAAGGCAAGCAGTACAGAGAATGGTTGCCATTCACAAAATGTCGTTGGGACATCATTGCAGTGGTGAGCAGATAAACATACCTAGTGTGGGTTTTTTTAAAACAACAACTTTGTCCATGTTCAAAGAAATAAGAGTTGAATCTTTTGATGAATTGTACCTCAGCAATTTCACAGTGATATCTGTCTTTGTGTCTATTTATTCCTTTACATAGAGTCTGGCCTGTTTGTCCCATGAAGAATGCAGAACTGCATTGCTGGAAATGATGGCTTTTATCACATTGGAAGATGAGCAGGTATATGAACCCCTGATGTTATGGACAGCATTATTAGGTACCGTAATAGAGTTACCAAAATAAATATAAGAACAGAGTTGCAATTGTGTCTGTCACAGGGTCCGGTTCCAAACCAGTATCTTTCTGTAGCCATCTGCAAAAAGGATCCTAGTTGATTTAGCCTGAACTAGAATGAGGTGTGAACTAGCCCTGCTTCAAAAGTCTTGCCTCTGTTATAAGCTGTCTATGTGCCATTAAGCAAGACCTGCGTCATCTGCAATACGGGAAATATGATAGGGATCCCTTATGTCAAATGGCCAAAGGTTCTGGCTCCTATCTCACTGGACCCTGCAGGTTTCCACAAGCCCCACCCAGTAGCGCTGTCCAGGGCCTTTAACAGTGCCATCTGATGCATGTCTACTCAGAAGTAAGTCCCATTGAATTCAATGGGACTTACTCCCAGGTAAATGGGTATAAGACCACAGCCTAAGAGTGTTTTAGTTTTTGGTAGGCTGACCATCTGAAAAGGAGGACAGGGCTCCTGTAACTTTAACAGTTGTAGAGAAAAGGGAATTTCAGCCGGTGTCCTTTGCATGCAATTAGTCCCTGGTGAAATTCCCTCTTCATCACAACTGTTAAAGGTGCAGGCACTATACTAGAGTGACCATATACAAAAGAAGGCAGGGCCCCTGCAACTTTAACGGTTGTGATGAAGAGGGAATTTCACCGGGGACTAATTGCATACAAATGACACAGGCTGAAATTCCCTTTTCTCTACAACTGTTAAAGTTACATGAGCCCTGTCCTCCTTTTCAGATGGTCAGCCTAGTTGGCAAACTGCAGACTGTTTCTGGCGAAAGAGTTTCTAAACCAGGCTGTAAGCAGCCTGCGAGCACAACATGGCGTTCAGCACTTCGTCACAAAGAATTAAGTCAATGCTGGTACTGTGGGGCAGTTTCATATAGCTTTGAAAACAAACATCGCAAGGTATTTTACAACTGACAACACCTTCAGCTATTGACTGCCACAATTCCCAAGATGTTAGCGTCATGAACTTAACACAGAACTATCAGGGCCAGGCTTGTATACGTTTACAAGGTTGGTAAGGTATGTGTCACATGACACCTCTCAGGCCTGTCTTTGGTAGGATGGAAACAATGCCCTAACAGGGCACCACTTCTGTCCACATCATCACTTCTTACAGGCTAAAGGCTTCTTCCTATTGGTTCAGGGTGGTGAAACATATCCATAGAGAGGTCATATGCCCTCTCTAGCCCATCCGAAGATAGGATGGTCCAGAAATGGCACCCACCCACCCCCGAACAGAGTGCAATTTCTACCCACAAAGCCTTTTTTGATTGGTAGAGAAGCTCCCACAGCTCCCACTATATGGAAAGGAGGAAAGGGCTCCTGTATCTTTAGCAGTTGAACTGAAAAGGGAATTTCAGCAGGTATCATTTGTATACACCCTTCCCACATTGCTAATCCCAGAACAGCATGGCCCTGGTGAGCAGGTCTTACAGCCAGCCCCAGGGTTCTGGGATGGGCTTTCCAATAATGTAGGAATTACAGATCATCCATCAAGGTGGAACTTCCAATGATTTGACATAAGGCATTATTTATGGGGATAATTATGGGTCACACTAGAGGGTACACTGGAGATCCATCATCAGGAAGTCCCACAGTTTTTAAAAATGTAAACAGTGGGAACAATTTGGATCAGGACCATGGTGCTGTGGGGATGAAGGTTTAACCCTTTCCCAAGTACCATTATCCCAATGCAACCCCCCACCCCCCAGCTGCTATTTTCTCTACAGGGCAAAGCATAGAGGTATTTTACAGGTACCTGTGCAATTTGTCTTGAAAAGAAAATAGGCGTTTGAGGGGGGAAGGTGATTTCCACTTCAAAAATAGCATGGGGTAAGAGCTAAAGCCTCCCTCCTCATGGATCTCCCTCATTATGTCAAGTTTGGCCCAAAGCCTTATCTTTATAGCAGGGGCGTCAAACCTCTTTTAGCCCGAAGGCCAGAAAAGCTTTTGGGGGCTGCATCTGAGTGGTGGGCAAGGCTGAAGCAAAGGCGGCAGAGCCAAAGGCAAATCGGGTGGGGCAAAAATACTAGCATATTTTAGTTTAAACTTCTTATTGCCAATAACTAAGCCTTCAGAGAGACATTTCATTTTTTAAAAATAGAGAAAAAAGGCATAAAATTCAGGAAACAATCAAACAAGCAGTGGTAAGAGGGGAATGGGAATCACCTGGTAATGTGCAGAAGGGAGTGTAACCATCTGTGGAATGCTGGAAAGCTAGATTAGGACTCCAGGCAGGCTGGATTTGGCCCTTCAGCCTGAGGCTCAACACCCCATTTTATAGGATTGATATGAGGGTTACTGAGATACTATACGGGAAACGCTTGGAACACTCTACTGCACTCTACTGGGTCAACTCCAGGGTAGTAGGTAGATTGTGAAGGTTGGAGGCACCGATCGAACAGGTGAAGCTTTGAAAAATCGCATGTGCTAAAATGCCCCAGGATTCAATTTACAAACATGAGGCCAACACCGGATAAAGTCAGAGGGAGTATTACAAGGATAGGTATAAACGTAATGGAAGATGCAGGGTGGAATTAAGAAGGCGGGGTTCCATATGGATAGGCTGTCAGATTAGCCAAAACAGAGCAATACAATGGGCCAGATTGAACTAAATACCTATGATGAAGTTAGATTATAGCTGCACACTCAAGATTGCTAAACACAGCAGAGTTACACCTTAGTAGATTCACAATCTTGGTGATGAGAGGGGTGGTTTTCCACCCCCCCCACCCCACCCCCCCACCTCCACCCCCCCCCCCACCCCCCCCCCCCGCTCAGTACATGCTTATGGATGAATGGGAGAGCCTTTAACTGGAGGTATGGAATGTGGAATGTGGGGGGTAGGGGCTTCCCCTATCAATTAAATCTGAAATGCAAAGGACTGAGCTGGTGCTGCTATTTATTGGATGGATTTAATAAAGGAAGGATTAGACAGGCATGTGGTTAGATAGCAGGGTATGTAGATCAGGATGGGTATGAATGCTGAATTGTAGCCATTACTTGATGCCAATATCGTGTTTTCCCCTCTGTGAAGGGATACTCATGGAAAACATTACAACCAAATGAAAAAATCCACATAGTAGGAGTAAAGAGGGGAGGGGGGGAGGCTGTCATTGCAATCAGTCTTTTATGATCAAAATGCTTCTTCTCTACAGAAAGGGCAGAACTGTTGTAAAACTTAAAAAGAAGTAAAACAACATCACAAATGGGAAAATAAAGAGGCAACAAATTAATATAAATTATCAATTAAGAAATGTACAAAGTTAATAAGAGAAGCAACAACTATTGGAGAAAGACTCACAGTTGACAGGGCTAACGACAATAAGAAGGGATCTTTAAAAAGTTTTATCAAAAACAAATGAAACCCTAACAATGATGCAGGGGCATTACGAGACGGTGATGGGGGGGAAATTGTTATTAATGGCACAGAGAAAGCAGAAGTGTTCAATAAATATTTCTGTTCTGTATTTGGGAAGAAGCAGAGTGATACATCCATATCCCATAATGATGATGAACCATCTTCTGTGGCAAACTGCACCTAGGGAGGATGTTAAACAGCATCTACCAGGAATAAACATTTTAAAATCAGCAGGCTGGGATAAATTGCACCCAAGAGCTCAAAAAGAGCTGGCTGAGGAGATCTTTGCTCTGTTGATTTTAATTTTTATCAAATCCTATAAGGCAAGTAAAATTCCAAAAGGCTGATAGAACGTTTATGGCATGCTAACGTTTATAATGCACAAAAAGGGAGAGACTCTTAAGTTGCAAGTTTTTCTGATGCTGATCCCAGGGAGAACAATGGAAAAGCCACACCCTCACCTTAAATGGATTAATTTGGGTGTAAGACCCATTGATTGCAATGATGAACCTTTATTACAAAGAAGTGTGTAAATGACCACACGTGTATGTGCGCGCGCACACACACACACACACACACTTTGCCTGTACTATCCAAATTATTATATTTATATTCCACCCTTCCTTCAAGAAGCTCAGAATGGCGTACATGACAGTTGACCCATTTTATCCTCACAACGACCCTATGAGGTAGGTAAGGCCAGGAGTAACTCGCTCAACGTCACCCAGTGAGCTTCATGGCTGAGCTGGGATTCAAACCCATACGACTGAAGTCTTAACTGACATGCCCTGTGATCAGAAATAACATTGTGCAATGTCACAAATTGTGCTTGCTTTACAACATTTCTCCATGCAGCCAGACTTTTCCTTGGTCTTCCATACCCAAATCAAGATGAGGAGGATAGAGATGAATGACCCACTGGCCCTATATTGCCTTATGAAGCATCTGAGCCTTAAAACATTTCGACACGAGGCTAAAATCCCACATCTTTACAAGAGCTTCCGCTACCAGATAACTTGCAAGATTAAGTTCAGCTCATCTTCATGTGGTTTCATCCTTTTTTGCTTTCACTAGGTGGCGCTGCGATATAGCAAGACTCCGGAAAGTCACCAGAAATTTATCCTGCTTTGATGTCTCATATCACATTTTCCCGTTAGAGAATTAAGCTGCTATTATGGCCAGAAAGGACAGGAGGGACGCTGGAGGTTGTAAAGGATCTGGAAAAAAAAGTGAGTGGCCAACTACGAGCACACAACAAAAACGTTGTGTAGAAATGTTCTTACTGTATTGCTTGGGGAATCTTCCTGTGAGTTGAACCATACCTGCTTCTAAATAAGTACAATAGGCTGCAATCTGGTTCACTCTTGAGAAGGGGCTAAACCTGCTCCTCACCCCAGACATTGTGGCCCCCAGTGCCAAACACCATCCCTGGATTGACCCCTTTACTTTCTCATGTAATCACTGCACTTGGGGACATTATTGCAGTGAGGGCAGAACCTGGCCCTAGTCAACGGTGGGGGGGGGGGGGGGTTGCACTGCATAGCTGCACACAGAGATTCTCTGCATACACACACAGTTAATAGGTCCTTGTGTTATATAGGCCCTCCTTACACAATTGGCATTTTCCTAGCAGAATAATAAAATGGTAGCAAAAGCACGGAAAGTGTGCATGTGGGAATCAGAGGGTAAACACAGGAACACATCTTTAGATCTGTGCATATTTGTTATGCATCCCACGAGCTATATAATACACTCTGAACATGAGTGAGTCATGTCACGGGCCAGACAGTTGTTCTGTACCGTATATAGTGTGAGCAGTGGGAAGGCACCCAGGAGCTGGGTAGTAATCCTGCAGTACAGCATTTCTCTCTAAAACAGGTTATGTCCTAGCACAGGATGATTCATCCCACAAAAGCACCACCAACAGCTCTGGTGTAGAAACAGAATAAATGAATGCTAAAAACCTAGCAGCAGAAGAAAAGGAATCGTTATGCTGATTTTCAGTACACCAACACAGCAGCAATTCTAAAAGAAATGAGGAACCTTCTGACCTACTTATCTGCTTCCCAGGGCTAAATCTGACCCAGGGTTTACTAGGAAGGGCTCAGCCCTGGAATGTGTAACACTTAAATAAAGAAGAAAAGATTTCTGAACATACTCCCCTCCCTTAATTCCTTACTTGCGCGTGGGGGCTATGATTACTTAGTGGCAAGGGAGAAGAACTCTGCACATGCTTAGTGAAGCTCTGTGTTTTATCAAGCCACATATTTCAGCCAGTGAAAACAGGTTCCAGAGCTGAGTTGGTTCAGATTGAGCCTCGATAGTGTCCCTGCGCAGCACATGACCCTGTGTACACAGTGGTGCTGCAGCTACATACACAGCATTTAATATATCACTGCAATATATATATAGGTGTGAATTGGTTTTAAATCCATGCACTTCAGCTGAACTGGATTGCAGATCAAGCTAAGAGTCCTTAAATCATTACAGACCAGTAAAGCGCATTGCTCCTGCAGCGATGCAGCCTCTGGAGCAGAATTTGACACCTGCTTAACAGCAGTTGTACACAATTTAGGAGGGGAGTGAAGACAGATCCTTTGTCAACTGGAGCTGCAGGCGTGGGGCATGGGGGAGAGAGAAGATGATTTGAAAGCAACAAAAGTATAACCAGTTTCGCTGGGAAAGCTTTCCAGGGTCCCCAGAGAACCTCCAATTTATTTCCTATCATCAAAACTGAGCCCACCCACCCACCTCGAACAATTCCTTCTCCCAGTCCTAGTCTGAAGTTCCTTTGAAGGAAAAAGGAAGCAGCTATCAAAAGTACAGAAGGTGTCTTATGTTGATGGGTACAACAAGGAACTCTGGCTTCTGCAGGCAAAAAACACAAGAAGGTAATGCCCGGTGACCTGAAAAAGAGGCAGTCAACATGATCAAGGGGCTGGAATAACTCCTCTATAGGGAAAGGTTACAACATTCAGGGCTCTTTAGCTTAGGAAAAAAGGGGCATGGTAGAGATATATACAATCATTGAAGTGTGGAGAAAGTGGATAGGGAGACATCTCTCTGTCTCTCTCTGACATGGTTTGGCAGTTCACAACCCAACAACAAACCGTGGGTTCTCTTCATAGGTTGTTCTTGATTAACAAAACATGGTTTGTTAGTGCAGCTGGGTTCAGACAACACAACAATCCACATTTCAACAACAACCCGCACTCAACCCTTATTCAACCTCTATGTGGGTTTTTGTGTTGTGTGAACTCTCTCTCATATTATAATAGAGCCCAGAGGTCACCAAAGAAGCTGAGTGCTTGGAGATTCAGGGCAGATAAATGTGCTTCTTTACACAGCAGATAAACTACGGAATTTGCTACCACAGAGTGTAGTGATGGCCACCAACTTCAACAGCTTTGAAATGGGAATTAGACAAATGCATGGAGGGTAAGGCTATCAACAGCTACTAGTCAAAACAGCAGTCTAGTATCAGAGGCAATATGGCTCTGCACATCAGTTGCTAGGGAACAAGAGCAAGAGGGTGCTGTTGCGCATGTGTCCTGCAACCGGTTGGCCTTGATGGGAACATAATGCAGGGCCAGATAGGCCTTTGATCTGATTCAGCAGGACTCCTTTTTGTTCCTATGCTGTAAGCAGCAAATGTCACCTGACTGCTGGTTTTCATCAAAAAGTTGTAAAACCAATGAATTTACACCTACCAAAGTGTTACTCAAAAAGACACAGTAACTAAACACTCAGCTGTCTGTCCCAAGACTGCTGAACACCCCCCCCCCTCCAGGACACCAAAGGATCAAAGAGGACACTCACATTGCAAGAGTAAAGAAGTCAGAAGCAAGCAGGAGTATGGTATCACCACAGGTAATTTACTTCCATGATCCCCAGCCAGCATGTCCATTATCTGTGCTGGCTGGGAATGATGGGGCTGTAATCCAGCACATCTGGAAAGTGCCAAGTTGGGGAAAGCTTATTTAGTGATGGCCAGTTCCTTCTTCCAATTCACGACACTGTTTTCTAAAGGGGAATCTCTAAATGATGGCGTGGTCCCTGAAAATGTTTGTTAGAACGGGCTGTCAGAAATTATTTGGTAAGTCCAGCAGACTAAAGGTGCAATCCAATGCATGTTTGGACAGAAACATGTTTACAACTCCCAGCCTGCCCCAGCCAGGTTGCACTATCAACTTGTCTGACTACTGTCAGCTGACCCCAGAAGCCAATCCTTATCCACCAAGCCCTGGCCTTGATGGTTGTTCTTTTGTCTGGGGCACTTGCCTTGAGTACGTGGACTCTGCTTGCGGGCCTGCTCCCTTGGATTGTAACTTTTCCCTGACTTTGGCTACTTTATTTTATTCATTTATTTTTTTAAAAATATCCCAGGGTGATGTAGTGGCTAAAGTCTTGGACTGAGAGTCGGGAGATCTGGGTTCCAGTCTCCACTCAGCCATGAAGCTGACTCTCAGCCTAACCTACCTCACAAGGTTGGTGTTGTGAGGATAAAATGGAGAAGAGGCGAATTATAAACACCGCTTTGGATTCTTTGAGGAAAAAAGGCAGGACATAAATGTAATAAATAAATATCCTGCCTTCCCACTACAAATAGCGCTCTAGGCAGCTAATAACAATTAAGATATAAGAGAGTACAACATGACAATTAAAACATAAATGCAAATCAATTCAAATCACGTCAATTAAAAAAAGAAACGAAATAAGCAGCAACCAGCTGTAAAAAATTACTTTAGCGTTAGCTTAAAAGCCGAAAGATTACAAGATTTCAGTAGAGGCTGATGGCTCCAATTTCGGTGGGACTGTGAAGCCATTCTGGGTTTCAGTCAGAGCCAGCCAGAACTCTAAAGTGATCAATCCACCTTGGACAGCTGCTTTTGTGTTCTGGCCAGTCCTGACTGAAACCCAGAATGGATTGACAGCCCCATCAAAATCAGGGCCACCAGCCTTCAGTGTAAGACTTTGTCACAAAGGCACCAATCTCTGAACTCCAGCTGAGGGAGAAGCTCCAGGCTGTCTCCACCCATTGGCCCCTCTGATATCTGGACCGGTTCCAAGTACTGATCCTGCTCTGCTTTCTGTCGAATTCAAACTTACCTGTACTATGCCCTGTATCCCACATACAGACTGAATGACCACCTGGAGATCTGACACTTTGTACAGACGCTGTGCATGGGGCAGAGATCAGATGTTCCAACCATTTCTTGCCCCTGCTCCTAAAATCCCCTTAATCCAAACTCTCTAAACCAGGGATGGGGAACATGCAGCTCTCCAGATGTTGTTCAACAGGCAGCAACTCCCATTACCCCTCACCATTAGTTATGCCAGCTAGGGCTGCAGTCCAACAACATTTGGAGGTCTACCAAATGCTCCTCACCCTTCCTGTAATCCTTGCCCAAAAGGTACCACCTCTTTCCCCTCTGCCATTTTCTTTGGGGAGGAGGGAATCCGCTGCTGCTTGAAGGTAAAATGTATTATGTTATATGCTAATATTTGTACTTCATGCTGACCGATGCAGAGTTTGGGTTACTTTGATGCAGAAGTCTTGTGTGTGCTTTTAGGATGCGGCCCATCGCAGACCAGCAAGATATCAATTAATGTTTTCAGAAATAAATTGCAATATTTAGTTTTTTTGGAAAATGTGTCTCCCCGTCTCCATTGCATCTTGGGAATATTGCCTATACTGTAGCTGTGCAAGCATCATTGTTATCATCACTCCCACTGTAAGTAAACCCTAGTGCTGCGTGCCAACAGAAATAGAGTCAAAATAGGACCATTAAGAAATAAGAGGGAGGTATGCTCAAGGGAATCCTGGGATTTGTAGAAATACGAAACAAAACTTAAAAAGAAAAACTCAAACCCCAAAACATTCCAATGAAGACTGAGTATGTCCATCTAGCCCAACGTTGCCCGCTCTGACTGGCAACAGCTCTCCAGGGTCCCCTGGCAGAGAGTCATTCCCGTGACCTGCCAAGTACCAAGGGCAGTCATGGCCGGGCACCTGCCAAGGTTCCACGTCCCAGCAGCGGCCCACTGACAAGAGCCCCCGGGACTTGCTCTTGCTCTTCACCACTGCAACCTGCTTGTTCATTTGCCTCTGGTTCTGGCCCAGACAACCGTGGTGGTGAGAAGAAGGAGCAGTAGATGTATCGGCTTACCTGCTCACTGGCTCTTTGCCTGTCAAGGAAGCGAGCGGTAGAAATGATGGGGAGGAGGGGGAGAAGCAGGAGCAGGAGCAAGAGCAGCTGGTAACAATGGTGGTGTGAAGGCAGACTCACTGAGGGAGGGGGCCCACTGCCCAAGGGCCCTTGGATCTGGCACTGGCTGTGGGCATGCACAGCTCTACCGCTCATGCCTTGCTTCTCCGATGCCAATCCACTGGACTGTGTGTTCTTCTCTGAGATGGGACCCATTGCTGTTTGCCCTCCTTGTCTCTAGCCACTCACTCGCGTTTACTCCCTCTTCTGGAGTCTCTGTGGCTGCCGATAGGAGCACAGCCTCCATGTCATCCCCCTTGTAAAACACAAGCGCTTACGGCCTTGCTAGTCAAAACACAGCCAGCAAGTCAAATAAACGAGGGATCCGGGGACTGACGTGGGTAATGGATGTGGAAGGAGATGGATGAGGCTGGGAGAAGAGGCATTCGGTGGTCAATGCAGATGGACAGGAAACTGCCGGCTCATTGTGGCAAGAAACATCTTTGTCAGGATCAGGACCAACATCAGCACCCAGCATTTTTGGACCACTACCACGGCCCCAGCACCAATGCCTGCCCCAAATCCTTCTGTAAACATTTTAATTGTATTTTTTTCAGCCTGGAAGTCCAAGCAACACAAGGTCTATTGTGGCCAGATGGAAAAGAGGACAGGGCTCCTGCCTCTTTAATAGTTGTGTCACAAGCAACAGCTGCTGAAATCCCCTCTTTCGAACCACTATTAAAAGGGGCAGGAGTCCTGTCCTCTTTTTCATTGAGCCACTTTATGGTGGCGAGGTCTAGCTGCCATTTTAAAATGTCCCACAATGCCCCTACATAACATGGAACTGGGGCATTCTGGGAAATTAAAACAACAAGCCACACAACACTGCTCACAAGACTGCTATTGCTGCCAGCCAACACCTGGAAAGCCTGCCACTGCCAGGTAAGCCCCATCACCCACAGAGGATGGGCCTTGCTCAAAGCCCCCTCAAGCCTGGAACTGGCCCGGCCTAGGGTCTGGAAAGAGGCAGGAAGAGGAAGGCTTTGGGGGCACAGACAATTTCCTGGTGGAGCACAGGAAGAAAGGGCAAGAAGGGATAGATGGAGGTGCTCAGGGGCCTCCTCTACTGCTCAGTGTCAGCGGCCTACTGTGATCATGACTCTGCAACCTCTCCTCACAACAGCTCTTGCTAAATATCCTGACTTGGCTCAGTGTGGAGGGCTGCTGAGTGGGACAAAGGGAGTGTAACTACATCCCAGAAGTGACCTGTATCTTGTGTCAGGGATGATGAGGTGGATATGAACATCTATGAATCCCATGAGCATAATGTTCTCACATCACCGGCCATACCGTGTTCTTCCTCTTAGCCTTTCCAAACAAGCATCCTACAACTCCCACCATGCCCCAGCCATCCGAACTGGCTAAGGATTCTGCAAGTTGTAGTCCAACACATCTAGAGAAGAGTGCTGGCTTGGGGAAGTCTTCCCTAGGGGTTATCACATTTTCAGGAGTTCTGTCCCTATGCAGAAAGCTTAGTATTAGATAGAACCTGTCCAAATATTTCTGGAGGCTGTTTGAAAGAAGTTCAGCCAGTGCTACCTTCACTGTAAGAAGCAACTTTTCCATAAAGCCCTTGGCTTAAGCTTCTAGCCCCCATGTCCTACTGAAAACAAGCCTAACTCATATCCCTTCTCTGTTCACCTCTACTTCCCCTTTCTCTGTTTTCTCCCTGATGTTGAATTTTAGAAAGTAACCTCCTCAGGGCAGGGACCTGTCCTCTTGTACTCTGTAAAGTACAATGCACGCTGATGGTGTCTGTGTGTGTCTAAAAGGGGGGGGGGGTTGTGAAGGAAACAATAAGGTAATAGCAAGCATTCTCCGCTTTAAAGAAAACCAGCAAATAGGGATAAATTGTTATGTGAAAATATAATGCAAAGGATAGTTATTGCGCGCACACACACACACTAATAATTGAAATTGCTGTGCAAGATCATAAGAGGTGTTATTTTTCAACTCTGCGCTTAATTAAAACGAGATGATAAGATGCCTGTGACCATTCTGCAGTTCGTAACATTTTATTTTATCCAGTGAGTAGCTGGACAGTTCATAATTAGCCAAGCTAAGAGGAGACAGACTTATATCAGAGTGGTACCACTTCACAAAAGAAGAGCTCTGTTGAGTCGGAACAAAGTTCCTTCTAACCTACCTTTCTAATCAAACTTTCCATCTACAGCAGCCTTCCGCAACCTGGTGCCCTCCAGATGTTTTGGATGGCACCAAGTTGGGGAAAGCTGATATACAGTACTGGCCAGCCAGGTGTTCTGGAATGGCATGAAGGCAATAGTCTTCCTCTGTTGTTTATCTCCAGTATCTGATAACCCCAATATACTGCCTTTGAACATGAAAGATTCATTTCAGTTCTTATCTTCTTTCTCAACTATGAAAATAAGTGTTTGTTGTACATCCTCAATAGACTTGAAAAGTGTACATCTGATCGTGATGAAACTTTTAGGATTTGTTCTACCTGTGTCTGGGATGGTTTTAGGGACTGTGAAAATTTCATCCTCCATCTTGAAATGGCAGCCAATCAAAACAATTTAAGATTTACAGTTTCAATACCATTTGATCAATTTCAACCAAACTTGGCATGATGATTCAGCACTGCAGCGAGCAAATTTTAAGCATACGTTTTAACTATATGATTACCTATAATCACAAAAGAGGATGTGTCTCTTTCCTTCTGTCTGTCCATCCATATTTGCCATAGCTCCAAGATCGTGAAAGCTAAGACACCTGAAATTTGCATGTATACTGAGGGGACCTTAGGAATGTGCACTGTAGGGTTATTTTGTTTTTAAAACACATTCATTTTCATTAAGTGTGTCCATGTGGTTGAAGCCTGCAGTTAGAGTTTCAGCTACTAAGGACTGACTGCACTAATTAGCACATAGGCTTGCACTCCATACAGTTTGAAGCCACAACAGAATTAATAGGTCGAGGGACACAGTTGTAGGCCTAACTCTCTCCCTGAACCCTCCCTCAGGAAGCTATAGGGGTGACTCATGGCAGGGGCTGTGCCTAGGGGTGTCAGGGGGCATGGTTTCTCTCAGATGGGGTGGGCACAATGTGTCCAACAGCTGTCTACGTTTGCTTGAAGGTTTCAGTGTATCAGTGCAAGGGCTATTCCCACCTGTGCAAAGCCAGGTCCATTCACTAGTAGTTACTAACACTTTGTATTTTGGTATTCCCTCTGACTGAGAGGAGTATTTTATTGTGTTTCTGTATGCGCATGGCCTAACTGGCTAATAAGCAATAAACTGTTGCTTAGTAGTTAATAACTAAGATCTGCTAGCCACATGACTGTGAAGACACAGGGGCCCTGCTAAAAAAAAAAAAAAAAAAAAAGCCGGCAACTCCACGTGGTTCCTTTGTCCTGAAGCTCACTGGGTGGCTTTGGGCCAGTCACTGACTTGTCAGCCTAACCTACCTCATAGGATTGTTGTGAGGATAAAATAGAGAGGAGGAGAATCACATATGCCACCTTGGTCTCTTTGGGGAAAAGTCAGGATATAAATGTGACAAACATGGACAATTTGCTCTTGAGAGCCTATGTTGGACAGGGCAGGGTGATTTTAAGGTTCCCCACTACTAGGAAAAGAAGCTGAGGTCCTGTGACAAGGGAACATATCTTTACACAGGGAGACAGCAGCTTCTGGATTCCCAATTGGGAACGCACGCTCACTTCAGGAAGTCAGCCATGACTTTGGCTCCTGCCCTGCTCCTTATCCGATGTGGACCAGGGTATGTGAGAGCATAGCAAAATGCATGTACTTCCAGTAGTTGCTCTTGCATGGAAAAGGAAATTTAAGCAGGGGAAGTTTGTCACGTGCTGGCTCCTGATTTACTCAATTCAAAGAGCTTAACTTTTAAAGCTCTTCATGCAGCCTTCCCCAGCCTGGTGCCCTCCAGTTGTTTTGGACTTCAATGCCTATTAGCCCCCAGCAGTAGGGCCAATGTTCAAGGATGATGGAAGTAGCAGCCCAAAACACCTGGAGCGCCCCAGGTGGGGAAGGCTGCATGAAGGGATTATCCTCTTCAGAGACCCTGCTCCCTGTGCCCCCACAAAGTAGGGTGACCAGATAAAATCCAGGTCAGGGCTCATGTAACTTTAACAGTTGTAGAGAAAAGGGAATTTCAGCCAGTGTCATTTGTATGCAATTAGTCCCTGGTGAAATTCCCTCTTCATTACAACAGTTAAAGGTGCAGGCACTATACTAGAGTGACCATATAAAAAAGAAGGCAGGGCCCCTGCAACTTTTAACTGTTGTGATGAAGAGGGAATTTCACCAGGAACTAACTGCATACAAATGACACTGACTGAAATTCCCTTTTCTCTACAACTGTTAAAGTTACATGAACCCTGACCTGGATTTTATCTGGTCACCCTACCACAAAGGGAAGTGACACAGATGGGCCACTACGGAGACGACCTTCTCCATGGTGCCCCCACCCCCACCCCAGCTCTGGAATAGCCTCCACAGAGAGGCTCACCTGGCACCTTTTTATCCTCCCACGTGTTGTTTTTTAAACAACTAGTGTGGGTGTTTTGTTTTTGTTTTAAAGAAGCTTTTAAGGGCTGCCAATTGGCCTTATTGTCTGCTTCTAAAAAAAATATGTTTTTAGGCTACATTTTGCTGCTTTCATTGTGCTTTAAATCTTATATTATCACTGATCATTATTGTTTCTATTCTCCGTCTTGAAAGCTGTCCAGAGAGTATATGTTGATGAGTGTCGATACAGGTGTGATAAATAAATAAAATGAAGCCATTTAAATATCATGGCTAATAGACATCATTGGACCCCCTCCTCCGTGACTTTGCCTAATCCTATTTAAGCAGCTGCCTCAGCTAGTGAGCCTCATCATAATTCACAGCAATGAGTTCCATACATGTCAGAATGCACTGGCGGGAGGGGGGGCACTGGCTCTCTGCATCAGGGCCGGCACCGCTGAGGGCCCACTGACAAAAGCCCCCTGGATTGCTCCTCCTCTTCATCACTGGATTGTTCACCTGCCTCTCGCTGTGGCCCAGACAACAGTGGTGGTGAGATGGAGGAGGATCAGGAGATGCCATGGCCTGCTTGCTCCCTGGCTCTCAGCCTTCCAAGCAAACAAGTGATCGCAATAATGAAAAAGGGGAGGAAGAAAAGCAGCTGGTGACAAATGGCAGTGAGAAAGTAGACTCACTGAGGGACAGGGTCCATTGAGGGTGTATTGCCCAAAGGCCCTCGAGAACCTGGAATTGGCACTACCCTGCGTGAAGAAATCTAGCATGCCAGGAGGAAGGTAGACTAGAATCCTTCTTCCTGATGTAACAGCTTCCTGCAGGCAAAGATGGTGGTGTGTGTGTTTGGGGGTGGGGTGGGGGCTGTTCCTGTAAGTGTATATTTAATTGTGCACCACTGCCCTATACCCGCATACGTTTTTCTGGAAATGGTACAGTCCCAGGACACCCAATAATACATGCTTTGGCCAAAGGTGTAGATCGGCTCTTGGTTGGCCTCCTGAAAGAAAACACATTGCATGCGCATGCGCACACACACGTTATCTCCTTCCAACTCCAGCATTTGCAGCTCCAGCTAATATCATGAATTTGGTGGATTATGTTGGCCTATCTGCTCTACCTCTTTGGGAAGTAGCAGCACAGGTAATGCTGCAGCAACTCCTTTGCCTCTCAAAATCTTAGTGCATAGTTAAACTATGGGATTCACTACCACAAGATGTGGTGATGGCCACCAATTTGAATGGCTTTGAATGGGGGTTGGATAAATTCCTGGAGAAGGCTATCAATGACTACTAATCCTGATGGCTACGTGCTACCTCCAGTATCAGAGGCTATATGCCTGTGTGCATCAGTTGCTGGGGAATATGGGTGGGAGGGTGCTGTTGCACCCTGTCCTGCTTGTGGGTCCCTGGTCGACAGCTGGTTGGCTGCTGTGTGAACAGAAGGCCTGATTAGATGGACCCTTGGTCTGATCTAGCATGGCTTTTCTTATGAGGTGCCATACTAATTGTGATAGAGCACTTGATTGCAGAAGGTCCCAAGTTCAACTCCCAGCTTCTCCAGGTAAGGCAAGGAAGAAATCTTGCCTTAAACCCTGGAGAGCCATTGCTGCCAGGCAGTGTTGACAATACTAGGCTAGATGGCACAATGGTCTGACTCAATGTAAGGCAGTTTCTAGGGTCCCCTCTACAAGGATTCGCTTTTGTGCCCGGTTAGGCGATTATGCGCATAATCGCTGAAGCGCATTTACACCTAATACCTCTGCACAAGAGGCAGCGAGAGGCGGCGAAGCGCATTAACGGATGACCAAAATGCGCTTTCCAAGTAGTTAATGCGCATAAGTGCTTGTTCACATAGTCAAAATGCGCTTTAACGGCCGGAGCAAAATAAAACTCGCGATTTAACGCGCATTCAATAATGCGCATAATCGGAGAGATAACGCGCCTCTACGCCCGATTTGCGCTCCGTTCTTTTAGAGGTAAATTTTTTTAAGCGCCTTGAAAGAGCTTTAAACCTCTCTTGTAGAGGCAGCCTAGGTTCTTATATTCTAAAATCCTGGGGCTATTTTGGTTTCAGTCTGCCAGGGATCACCTTGCATTACCTGGTGTCTTGAGCCCTTTGGGTACAAATGGCTGGGAAAGTTGAAGCAGAAGCCACATCACCCAGGTGTCATTTGTTTCAGTGCAGCTTGTGCAGGATGACTTCCAATGGATGGTACCCTCTTTCCTTACTCCCTTACCCTCCCACTAGTTTGGGTGTTCCACACCTCAGAGGCAGACTTTGCATCCTGATTTTTGGCATGTTTACTTGGGGGGGGGGGGGGGATAAATTATCGCAGAAGTTTAACTGGACTCAGAACCTTTCTGTAGGAGGCTTTTATTGCACATTCATACTTGTATTATTTAGGAATGGCGGGATGAGACTCTCGTGTAATTGCAAAATTCTGCTATACCACTGCACCATTTAGTGGTTGTGCACTGAAACATAGAGAAAGTCAAAGACAGAAAACGCTGGGGGGGGGGGGGGAACACATGTAAACGTGCCAATCTTAATCCCACAAAGAATCTGGAAGCAGAAGCCTCATAAAGGAGTGGGTGGAAAGCTTCATGTAGAATTGCAGCCTTAGATGGTGTTAGGATTTGCACAGATGCAGCAAATTCCCCCAAAACGACTGTTGGTTTGCTATAGTTCTAGTGAATAGCCCAATGTGGAGTCTGCCTCTCATTAACCTGAGAGGAAGGATCTACGCTTGAGGCCCATGATGCAAAGGATGCTCCTCATCCTCACCCCACCTCATGCACATTCTTTCGAGGAACTGGTATTTTCTCTCCAACAACACATCAATCCCAGATGACAGACCCACATTCCCTGCCCTGATCTTCCCACTGCAAGTAATAATGTGTCCAGGAGATGAACAACAGCCGGGAGCAGCCAACACAACAGGCTGCTGCATATCCCCCATCTCTTTCCCCCTACATATATGGCTTAAGGATTTCTTGATGATGATGATGATGACGATAACAAGAACAAGAACAATAATAATAATAATAATAATAATAATAGGAGGCTCTCTCTAGTCTGGTCTGTATTCTTGTGAAACTGTTTAGCGTTGAAATAAGGAACATCACGCACTGCTAAAAACTGAGCCAGGACACATGGGAGTATAGAGTGTGAGCTATATCTCACAGGATGTTGGTATCTTGGAAGAGCAAGTGTCTAGTCCTCAAGAGCTCTGGAGGAAAAAGAACAAACCCTGTGCCCAGTTTCTGTCAAAAGGAGGTTTCCATGAAAAATAATGGAGGTTCCTTATCGTAGAACACTATAAAGCTTCACAAGGCACACAAAACAGCCAATATGATTTCAGGACACCTTTTAGCATTCAGTGTGTGTGTGAATGATAATATATATGAATGAAAGAGAGGGAGAATTTAAATCTAGTGATTGGGAAACACACAAGAGAACTGGGGAGGGGTGTTCCATTTCCCACTCAGTTTGCTGCTATTAGTGGGGGGGGGGGGGGACCCTAGACCAGGCCAGGCCAGTACCTGGAAGAACGGGATGTTATCCCACGTTTAATGTGGGTGGGTCAGAAACTGTGTGCATGTAGAGTGGTGGTGAGTTTTGGTGGCCCAGACCCCCCCCCCCCCATCTTTGGATCATTTCACTCTTAAGTGAACTGCTTTGGGAGCCCAAGCCATAAAGGCCTCCCTCATGTTCTCCGATCCAATTATCCCCTCTGTGTGCTCCAACTAGGATTATCGCTTTGCCAGTCCATTAACACAGAAACTTGCCAAAACAGCCTCCTCCAGCCCCCTTCTCCGCCTACATTTTGCAATAATCAGGCTCCACAGCCCCAACCACAAGCTGGATCCCAAACATTCTCCCCGCCTTTCTTCCCCCCCCCCCTTGCCACTCGGCATCCTACCTCTCAAACAACTGGCATGCCAACCATATGGCTGAGTGTACCACAATTCCCCCCTCCCCACCAGCCAGCCTGCGTGCTTCTCCGCTTTGCGTGCTTGTTTAATTATGGGAGCCATGTAAGGCAACCCCCAAAGGCCGATTCCTTCCTGTGTTTTACTGCTTTTGCTGAGAACAGCGAGGCAGAAAAACCATAAACCAGGCCGAGAGTGCCATAAAACAGCACGTCTCAGCTCAAGGGGAAGCAGACTCTCTTAGGCAGGTGTCAGGCTTGTTAATTAGGAACCCGGCACGGCCCCACGCCCAGTAGGCTCCATTCATGGAAGGAAAGTGGGCTCCATCTTCTAAAGAGCCCAAGCCAAACGTGGCAGGCTGTGACCACATTGTAACAGAAATCCTACTGTCATACATAAAGGAAAGAGCGATCCAAATCTAGACTCTGGGGTGGCAAAACAGGCAATGATGGTTCTGGAATTGGCACTGATAGTTAGAAGATGCTCACTGAAGGAAAGCATTGATAGCTGGTGGCTACTAACTACTGGTAGTGCTGCACCTGGTTGGATGGAGGAGGAACGATGTGACAGTTTCTATGCAGCCAGTGAAAGAGACTGATGTCTACATTTTTGCAGGTGGCTGGGGGACTCTGAGAGTATGCCAGTTGGCTTTGGGGAGAATTCATGCAATTATAAAGGCTAGCACTTTATGTCCAGCTAGCACTTTATGTCCAAGCATTTGCCTGCTCTCCCATGCTAAGTTTGTACATTTGTAAATAAATGAAGTTTCTAGAATGCCCATTTATTATCAAACCCCATACATCTGCAAAATCACAAGGAAACTGACCCTGTGAAAAGGATTCCTCCTTGATGCTTCAGTCACAAAGGCTGTTACAAGGGGTATAAGGCATTACGAAGGGGTGGTGCTCAGTGTGTGTGCTGGGGTGGAGCACAGGGCAAGTCACTATAGGGTAGCCCTCCCCAACCCAGCATCCTCCAGATGTGTTGGGCTATAATTCCCACCATCCCTAGCCAGGATGGCCATGCTGCCACAAGTGATGGGAGTTGTAGTAAAATACATCTGGGGTGCCCCAGGCTGGGGTAGGCTGGCATAGGTCATGCCAAAAACATCAGCACAGCACTCACAGAATCCAAACCTGCTCCAGTCAGAACTACAAGATTACAACGATTACAACAACAAATCCAGACCAACAACTCACTTTCCAAAATGCTAATACAACCCAATCTCTCATCATCTCAGTTCAGACACATGTCCTATTAATTTTATTGACTTCCTTCCAAGTAACAATACTTACAACCGCAGGCTTACAATCCAATCCCGGCATGTCCAATATGGCTTCTATGCCCAAGATACTGTGAATCGGACTGCAGCCTTAAGCCACCATCTCACACACGTCTTCAATCATCACTCAGGAACGTGCAGTTAATGCACATTATCTCAGTCCACAAGTTATTCCATTTTGACTTATTTAAACATCACCACCTCCACTTCAGTGCAGGAGAAATGTCACAGACACCCATGCCTACCTTTACTGCCTTGCAATAAAGGGGGTGGGAAAAGGTTCAGATGATCCCCAGAACAGAAAGAATTAATGTGTGAAAGGGGGCTGCAATACCATGCGGACTAGCTCTGCCCCCACTAGAGATGTATGCATATGGATTTCCTACATGTACCCTTCACATGTCAACTGAATGCACGGAGAGGGTGTATGGCTGCCCAATGTGGGCAGGGGTCTAGCCCACACAGCTCTGCACCACACCACCCTCAAGTGTTCTTTTAATGTGCGTGGATTATCTGAAACCCCTCCTTAAAACCGATGCAACCCCTTCATGATGATTACATTTCTTGCACCGCTCCCCACACCACATCTCCTTCCCTGTCCCCCATTCTGGTCCACAGTGAAATTGACAGGGTGCAAGGAAAGCCTTGTCAATTTGGGCTAGCAGCCTGATTCATTTGCAGTGGCTCAGCCTTCCCCAACCTGGTCCTCTCCAGAATGTTTTGCACTACAACTCCCACCAGCCTGGGCCCATGTTGGCTGAGGCTGAAGGGAGTCGGGAGTCCAAAACATCTAGAAGGACCCAGGTTGGGGATTGCTCCTGTGGTTTGGAAATATTATGATGTGCATCAACATTAGAGGAAATTATTGCCCATCTGAAAAGGCAGGTGTTGGAATAACTGGCTAGTTGGCTTCCTTTCCCTTCTGTAGAAAGTGGACATAGGTCAAACTACCTGTCCTTCTAGCTTAGCATTGATTGGCCGGGGCTGTGCAGGAGCTCAGGTAGAGAACCATTTCTGCCATCACCTTCTACTTCATCCTTTTAACTAGAGATGCCAGGTGTCAAACCTGGAGCCTTCTGTATGCAAAGTAGACACTCTGCCACTCAGTAGCAAGCAGGGAGGAGGATAAAGTTGCTGCACTTTTCTGACAGGGCTTCTGAAGATTAGTAACTCTACAGTTAGCAGAAATTCAACAGGCAAAAGGCTTCCTACAGTGGAAATGGCATATTACTGTACATCTATAAAAAGCAGAGGAGTCCTGATAGAAAGAAAAAGATGGCAACTCTTAAGAGTTTGGGACAGGGACTGCTCGTGTTTTGGGCTGAAGCTGTGACCATACTGATTGCGTTCAGACAACATGCTGCATCTCGTCATGGGTTGTTCAACCCATGACAAGTCATGGTGCCAGCAGGCACCAAGTTACATATGCAAGCCCCGCTCGGAGGTTCTTATGTCATGCAAACCCAGCAGGCGTGGATTATGAAAGGGTTAAACAATCCTCACATAATCTGGGTTCACAAAAGATTCATATTCAAAATAAGGCAGCACATTCTCCTGACACGCCGCAGCTCACCATGGGTTAAATAACCTTCAGTGGTGCTGACCTGTCTTGCAAACCACTGGGCCCAGTGTAGAACTCCACCCTGGGGGAATAGGCCAGCATTCAAGAAACCGTGCTGAATTCCTACCTTTGTCAGTGGCAATTGCAGAGATCTTTTGAATGGAGTTTGTCTCTTAATATGGTTATCTGGTGCAGAGATAGGGTTGAGGGAAAGACTAGGATTTTGTGTGTATCCCATCCGTATTTTCCGGAAAGCATAAAATCAAGATGGAGCAAAAGACAGTCATCCAACACCCCCTTCCAAATACTCACACTCACCCATGTCATCCATCTCCACGGAGCAAGGCAGAAGCATCTGCTTCTTTTACAAGTCAACCTTTACAGTAGCTGCATTTGGACAATAGTCAATGGTGGGTTAATGTCCCCACATGACATTATTATAATCAACCGCGGCGCAAATTAAAGCAGCGCTGAGTTAGTCAACGGTGTGTTTGATTGTCACACACTCCGCCCTCTCTCCCCCACTTAGTCCTTCCGCTGGTATTCCAATAGCCATTGCAAGTTCTGCTGGCTGGACTAGAGCAGCAACCACCACTTTGGTCATTCTTGCCAGGGGACTCTGTAGTCACCAAAAAGAACCAACTGTACACGACAAAATAGTTAACAGTGCCCGACAACTGACATGATAACCAACGGTTGTTCAAATAATCAACTCTGCACAGCATTGGTTATTTCATCCGAATAACCAACTGTGGTGTGAAAAAGTCCCGACAGACAACAGAATAACCAACCATTGACTATTTCACCCACCGTTGGTTATTGTGCCATCCCAACCCAGTCAGTGAGTCATAAGCAGGGTGCAGGAACAACAAAATTGCAGTGTGGTTAGATGTCTGACTATCAGATAGATTTAAACTAATTATCTAGGGCTATGAAAAATGAGAGCTGTACATTTCCTAAAGCAGAAGCTAAAATATATTTTGCCCAGGAGGGGGTGAGGCAGTTGGGAGGACTGAACGTGACCCCCACAACAAGCTATTTTGAAACTGGTTTCAAGCACAATCCAATGCATTCTTAATTGGAAGTACGTTCAACTGGTTCAATGAGGCTTGCTCCCTAGTAAGTATGCTTAGGATTACAGCCACACTCATCATCTTGGCTGCACCCACCTTTCCCTTTCATTTTTCTTTCTTTGCTTCTGTCCTTTCTAGTGTGCTACAAATGGTGGGATTATTTGTTTAAAAGCACCCATGGGCAGTGTTTTGTTTTGTTTTAAACAGCCACTGCATAAAATACTGTGCATAGATGAACATCACGCATAATAGCGTAAGGAAAGCGGTGGCTGGACTTAGGGAAATTGGAAGCCACCAAGAAACCAGCAAAAGATGAGGAAGCAACGTGTTGAGGACCAGGGCCTAAGAGGATATAGCCAGAGGTAGGAAAAGCCATTGGTCTGCCATGAACTACCTCGCATGTACAGGTCTTCACACGAAACAGTTGAAGGCCTCTCCGAAACAAGCCTTTGTAGTTGTATGTTGGGGAAAGTATGATCATGAATCTTAGGCCTTGCCTCACCCACTTAGGGTGGGCACTTCCACGTCATCAAAAAAGTGGAAATGCAACTCACACACAAACAAAAAGGAGGATATGGATTTGCATGAAATTTGCATGTGTTCATTTATGTGCATAGATGCAAATTTAGAAAGTATTCCTAACACGGAAATGGAAATACAATCCATCTCACCACAGCAGGGAAGACTGTGACCAGGTGACCTGTGTGCCCTGCTCAGTCTGCTGGCCAGGTGTGAAGTGTGGATGGGCCACTTCAAGGCCCCTCCCTGCTCTCCCTCCTGATAGTTCTTTAGCTTTACACCGGACTTTGACTGAATAGCCAGCAGTTCAAATAGAGGGCTGCCCTCTGTACAACTGTACACAATTTGCCACCCAAGACCTGATCAGTGAAATCTGAAAACTTGCACACGTGAGAAATGGAATCAAACAGACAAATTTGTGACAGAAGCAATTGGGAAAAGGACCAAGACGATTTGGGCAGGAGGTTTCAAGGAGGAAGCCAGTCTCTTCTACAGCTAGGAGAAGGAACACTAAGTGGTACAACCTTGTAGTCCCTGGGAGGGTGTCCCAGTGGCTATAGGATGCTGTGCATCTCCCCTTTCACCCACAGACAGGTCCACCCATGGAGGTCATCTTTGGATGACAATGGAGTTTTCTGCTTCTGCGGCCGGTGGAGCTCCGCTAGTGGCATGGCTTAAAGGGTTGGGGGAGACATTCCAAGACTGTGTCCAGGTGGATTCAGGGAGGCTTTGGATCCAAAGCCCCTTCTTTCCTGGACAACCACTTAGGGTGACCATATGGAAAGGAGGACAGGGCTCCCATATCTTTAACAGTTGCATAGAAAAGGGAATTTCATCAGGTGTCATCTGTATGCATGCAGCATCTGGTAAAATTCCAGGAGCTATACTGAAGTGACCAGATACAAAATAGGGCAGGGCTTCTGCAGCTTTAACTCCTGCGATGAAGAGGGAATTTCACCAGGTGTTGCATGCCTACAAATGACACCTGCTAACATTCCCTTTTCTATGCAGCTATTAAAGATACAGTAGCCCTGTCCTCCTTTCTATAGGGTCACCCTACAACCACTAGCACCATACAACGAAAGGAAAACCAGCCCTGGAGCTAGCATTGCTTCTTCCCTTCCATTGAAACCAATGGGAGGAAAAACAAACACAAGGGGAAAAGGAGAGGAAAACACACGTACACGTACACACACACACACACACACACACACACACCATGCATACTTTCTGTCCTGGCTAGCACATGCCAGACAAGGCTGAGGAAGTGGTGGTTCTTCTGCCATGGAATCTCCCTGCCCCCCTCCACACAAGATTGCTCTGTGGGGATGTAACAATAAAAGACTTTTCCTCCAAGAACACAGTGTGCCCAAGTGCCATGTCGTAATGAAGTTATGTGTGGTTCTCTCACTTCAGCATAAAACCAGCAATGTTTGAATCGTGTGGTTTTGCTCAGATCCCAAGGCCCTATTAGCACCAAATATTTTTAATAACCAAGATCCCTGCCCTTGCTTTCATCTGAGAAAAGTTGGGGTTTGGATGTCAAAAGCCAGAAATGAACACAAAAAACAGACAGAATTAGGGATTCATCAGGTTTTTTAAAAAATTTATAAGCCAGGCCTTGCAAATTTCTGGAGAAACATGATCTGTGACATTTGAACTGCTCTGTTTTCCAAGATCGGTGAGAGACTGCCCACCTCACCCCTGAAGTATTTCTTGGGGACCAACAACAGACAGGCAGATCTCTTCTTCACTAACCCAGAGGTCTGACCCCCACCTCTGCCAGTATTGAACATGAGCCAGTGCTCCTTTGGATGATGGTCCAAGGTGCCACCTAGTGGAGATGGCTGGAATTTCATATTATACCAACTACATTCTCTTTGTATCTGTGTGAGATGTTAAAGGCACTCAAGGGCTAGCTAGAACACAGATTGATGCCAAAGTCATAAAAAAAATGGGGAGGGGTTTAAAGTGCAGGAACAGCAGGTTAAAAGAGGTGCTGAGCCACTCCTTAACTTACGCTTCCCTCCTACCCACTTCTGACACAAGACCACCTGCCCTTGGTTGTTTTCCTTCTGGTGGGGCATATTTCTCAGCTTAAAGCCTCAACATGAGAGATGGAAGGAGGAGGTGGGTGGGTAAAGATGGGGAAGGGGCTCGACACCTCATCCCAACACCACTTTTGCACTTTATATTGCCCCCTTACTTTATATAACCACAGAAAGTAATCAACATGCTAACCTTGTTCTGCAACCATGACAATTACTTACTCACTGCCCATAGACAACATTCAGCTAGATGTTGTCCTGGCCTCAAACAGGCAGCTTCCTGCCTTTCTAGTGTGCATGGAGACCTGTGTGTGCCATCGGCCCCCGCCCTCCACACACATATGCACTCACACCACCCTTCAAGAAAAGCCCTCTTCAGGTGGGCTTTAGAGCAAGACCAATAGGGTACGAAGTACCAGCTAGGAGGCAAACATGTTTGCCTCCTAAAGAGGATGCCTTGCAGGGGGCGGAGGCATTTGCAGGGGGAGATCAATGGGAAGGAAGTTCTCAACGGCAGAGTCCCCCTCATGTAGCAGACTGGCTGCCATTCCACGAAAGGAACCTATTCTCACCAGGAGGTCTATCCCCCATGTTGTCGGTAGAGAACTGGATGATCAAGACCATTCCACACTTCAATCCACTGGATCACTGAACTGCCTGCAAGGCAGAAAAAAACAGCAGGCCAATATTCTGTACAGAACATGAGAAGAAGAGGGAGTGCTCCAAACACTCCCCCCCCCCCCCGAGCCTTGGCAAAGCAAGTAACATCTATCAAAAACCACAGGACTAGCTGTGTCTCAGAGGCCCAGGACAAACAATGCTTCAGAAAGCACTGGGGCCAGAACCCTCACATTCAAGGAGAACAACGCCTACCTGGCTGACTTCAAATCTGGGGACTCCCAAATGTTCTGGATTTCAACTCCCAGCATTCCTAGAGATTGGCTATGGGAGGGAAGCCTGTGTTTAGGGTGACCATATGAAAAGGAGGACAGGGTTCCTGTATCTTTAACAGTTGCATAGAAAAAGAAATGTCAGCAGGTGTCATTTGTATGCATGCAGCAGCAGCTGAAATTCCCTCTTCATCACAACAGTTAAGCCCTGCCCTCTTTTGTATCTGATCACCCTAGTTGCTCCTGCAGCTTTAACTGCTGTGATGAAGAGGGAATTTCACCAGTTGCTGCCTGCATACAAATAACACCTGATGAAATGCCCTTTTCTATGCAACTGTTAAAGATACAGAAGTTCTGCCCTCCTTTTCACATGGTCACCCTAATGGCTCGTGTTACAAGTTGGTATTGGGCGCCCCCAAAATTAAGTTTGGGTCCTGTTAATAAACAAGTGAACACTTCTGAGCATTCAAGGTTCTATTCTGCCTACATTTAGACTGCCAGGCTTTTAAGCCCTTTAAACCTTTTGAGCCTTTTAACGGCTTTCTGCATTTTCTAGACTTTCGACCGCAATTCTTGGGTTACTGGCCAGCTGTCAGGAATGGAATCTCATTTACAGCACAATCTTATGCACAGTTACCCAGATGTCTGTCCAACCAGGCTCACTCCCAAGAAAGTATACATAGGATTGTAATGTTCCTGTTGTAGAGCTTTTTCCTATTATTTTAACTACCTAGTTTCAACTTATGCTGCCTGCCTTTAATTGGATAATTTTGTTGTAATGGCTTCAATTGCAGCTGTTTTAGTTGACTGAGCTGTTGTAATAGACCTGGAGTGCTTTTAAAGTGGAAAGGTGAGTTTCAAAAATAAATAAATAGATTCCAGGAGGTGTCAGGACTCAGCCTTTGGCAATTTGCAGGGTTGAGAATTCCAGAGCTACGGCTTAATTAACAACTAAGAACACCTCATTTTGGGGGGTCATTGTACTAATTTGTCACACAGGAGGTATACTTCAGAGGGTGCTCGTGGCTGATCTTAGAGGCTGTCCCAGGACATAGTGGGGGAAGAAATAGTCAAATGTGTTTTCCAGTACCACATGCTTCTGAAATAAGAACTTTTGACTGAATTTGAGAATCAGAGTTTGAATGAGAAGAGAGTGAAGCAACCTCCCCTCTTCTGCATTTCAGGGGCAAAAATGTCAAGGTGGGAGGGGCAAAACACACCAGTGATCCCCTTACCCTCAGCTTCCTTTTTTCTGCTGCCATGATCTAATTTTGTTCCAGGGTATTTTGGAGGGAGGGGGGTGGAAATGGTGCATGGCAGGAGAGAGAAGCCCAATGTAGCACCAGTGAATTTTGTACCATCTTCCCTCAAAACCTGCCCTGCCTGGTTCCCCAAAATAACCAAAACAACACTCTGCTTTCTCTGCCTGCAAATGCCGCTGCAAAATCTGGAGACAATTTTGGCCCAGTTCTAAGTAAGAAGTTCAGGGAATGCTTTCAACAGGTTCAGCTCCCTTGAGGATATCTAATACCATCTTTACAGCAGGGGTGCTAAACCCCTTTCAGGCAGAGGACAAAATTCAATTTTGGAGAAGTTCCCATGGACCACGTTCCAGTGGTAGGTGGGGCTGAAGCGAGAGTGGGAATGTGGAGAAGGAGGTGCCGCCATCTTGGGACCCCAGGTGGCCAGGATGTGGCCCCCAGGCTTAGGTTCAGCCTCTCTGCTTTACAGAGTGTTTGTAACACCTTAGGTTAAGCACCTCTGCTTTACAGAGTGTTTGTAACATCTGTTTATCATTATATATACTGTATGCAGTGGAGAATAATAGACAAGCACCCAGAAGGCAGGGTTTGTCTTTAAAGCAGCAGCAGTTACCCAGAAGCAAAAGCATACCTTGGAGCCTCCCAAAAGAAAGGAAAAAGAGAGAGATTTCCCCCCCCCCCACACACACACACACACCCTGCTGGATAGCTATATTCAAACTGACAGTTTATTTCCAGCCCCTATCCAAGCATGCGGCCTGCGTCTCATAGCTAGCAGCCACCAGCCCCCCATGCTAATTTAAAGAACCATCTTCTAGATTTCAGTCCTCATAGGCAATGTCTTTAGCTAGCAGTTATACAAAGACCCCTAGATCATCTCCTGAGCTGTGAGGCTGCTTTATACCAAGGCAGACAAGCGGTCTGTATTTAGCCCAGTATTATCCAGGCCAGTTTACAGAGGACTTTCTCAGGACTTTTTCTAACCTGAGATCATTGCTATGGAGATGTCAGCTATTGAACCTGGGATTTCCTGCATGCAAAGCGTGTACTATGTGCCCCCTCCTTGCGCTTGGAAGGGATCCAAGCTGCCAGGGAGGCAAAGGATGAGAAGCCCCTTCCCCTTTCAGCTGCTCGCTCCGACCACTAATCCAAACTGTCCTCCCCAGCCACTTTTGGAAAAAGCAAATGTCAGTTTCCTGAAAGCTTCTTTGTCTTTTGGTTTCCCTGACAGCCTTTTGTAGCCGGCCAGTGTTCAGTGCTGATTCGTCAGCAGGAGGGTTTATCTGAAAAACCGGACTCGGCCCTGTGCATGACTCCAGATGCAGCAGTGAAGTTAGCAGAGTCACCTGGAGCAAAAGAGCCGGGGAGTGGGAGAGCGTCTGTGGCAAACAGCATTCTTTCACTGGTCAAACCACCAGGAGTCATAGACAGTCAGCCGCATTCCTAGGCAGCAACCGCCGATGCTAACAGGTGTCCCATCTTTGTACACTTCAATAGCAAGTGCTCCGTCATTCATCAGAGCAAGAGAACAAGGGTGGTAGACGCATGGCCCAGGGCGAGCCTCTCCTTTGGCAAGTCCCAGCAGAGAGCACTCCACACAACCCTGCCTGCAGTCACATGCACTTAGCCCATGGTGACCTGAGGTATACCCCTCTTCCCTGACAATGAAAACTGCTCCTTTTCCTGCCTTAGGGTTTCTCTCAAAAAGAGGCGCATGGAGCAATTCATCATCAACCACATGCAGTAATATTTCTGTTCCTCAATTGGATGCTTGGAGCTCTGAAAAGAAGGTGGAAGCGAGCAAAAGTTGAAATGCAAAGAATAAACTTTCTAGTGAAGACATTCCAAAAGAAATTGATCGGGGGGGGGGGGGATGCAAAGAACCTTTGTGATTTAGGGTCAGCATGTGTGTGTGCATGAGTACGCATTCACACACTTTAACACAGAGGTATATTAAAAGCAGTGTGTGCATGGGAAACACAAGATTTCAGGCGTGCAAATACTTATGCACCCTCAAACACACAAGCTCCTGGCAAAACTGCATATGTACACATGCAAATATGCACAATGAGTATATTCAAACGTGTAAGTACAGGCTGCAAACGTTGTATACGCACATGTGTTCTTCCCCTCCCTCCCCGCCCCCCCGCACTGCCCCAGCCAGGAATATCTATACAGATATACAATGTAAATGCACAAATTCTTGCAGTGATCAAATATTCAGCAAAAATTTGGCAAATATAAGAAGCAGAAGAAAATAACCAGTGAGGACAGGCGTCCTGCCCCTTTAATAACTCTCTCTTTTGGAACAGCTGTTAAAGTGAATAACCAGTGTAACATTTGCTGAGGAGAATTCCTAGAGCAAATTTGTTTCAGCTCCATTATCAATAATTTAATTCCAGTTATGACAAGCCAATTCTTGATTGCCTCACCCTGTAATTACTAGGTAAAAAATGATGGCATGAATTGGCCCTGTGTGTGGTCCGTTACCTACGGTCTACTGAGTGTGCGCATCAGAGATGCCAAGAGTACAATGATTAACACCTCAACAGGAGCCTTTTGGGGACATAAGTGTCCTGGGCTAAGTCCCACCTAATGGGGAAGAATGGGTGAAAAACAACAACACTGATACCCAAATCCCTTGAAAAAGTCAGTCCCTATTCACTGCGACTCTTTGGATACGCACCACCTAAAATTGGCTAACAAATGTCTGTGTTTATGGGTTTATTAGTATTTTTGTATAGTTGCTAATCGCTGTGGATCAAGCAGTTATTCTAGGTACAGCTGCAGAGGCCAGTGAAAGGTTGACAATCCAAGCCACATCTAGAATCGGGTTGAAGGGTTCTTCCGCAAGCAGAAGGGCTCCACTCACAAAAGGTCCTTCCACTCAATTTTGGGTGATACCCCTTCACACCCCATTCATTCAGTGGAGTTTCTGAGTTTTGAAAGGGGACAGGGTTCCTGCATCTTTAATAGTTGTGCTGAAAAGTTATTAAAGGTGCAGGAGGCCTGTCTGACACCTGACCCTGTGGTGTGCCACCTGCAAACTGCAGGCAATGCGGCAGAAATCCTAGCAGGACAGGATTCCCCAACCTGGTGCCCTCCAGATCTGTTAAGACTACAATTCCCAGCACACTCCTAGTAGTCCAGCACATCTGGAGGGTACCAGGTTGAGGAAGCCCGAAGCAGGAGGAGGAGTTAAGAAAGGCTGTGGCCAGAGTAGCCAGGGAGCAATGGATCACACACATATTAAAATGTCCACAGCGCAGTCTTTTAACAACATGCATAAAAAGGAAGGAGCTGTAGCTCCTTGGCAGAGCATATGTTGCACACATAGAAGGTCCCTGAGTTCAGTCCCAGCAGCATCTCTTGGGGAAAAGCATTTCTAGGGGAAAAAATTTGCCTAAGACCCTGGTGGATGGCCAGATGCAAAAGAGAGCAGGGCTTCAGAGCCTTGTGGAGAAAAGGAAATTTCAGCAGATGTAGCTTGTCTTTCAGTGTACAATACAAGCTACACCTATTGAAATTCCCTTTCCTGCACAGCTTTTAAGTTACAGGAGCCTCTTCCTCTTTTGCGTTTGACCATCCCAGGCAATAGAAGAGACCAGCCTCAGCCGGCTGGGAAAGGCTGAAGTAAATGGGTTAGATGGCCAAATAGTCTCACCTGTGGCTACAATGTGCTGTCCTATGTTCCTCACGGGTCAAAATCAGCATTTGCAGGACAACCCTAGTCATGTTTGCAAGGGCCTTTCTTCCTGGTCCATGTGTTTAGGACTGCAGCTTAATTCCCCACTGTGACTTCAGTGGGAGAAATTTAGTATTGAATCAGGTATGGAACAATCTCGTTGAAATTCCAAGGCTTAAAAAAAAAGTTTAATTTTGTCTGGATTGTGCCCAATAAAACTAACCTGTATTCCAAAAGTGTGATCTTGCTAGAGATTGTTAGTGGTAGTAGTGATTTTCCTTCTGAATTTCAAATTTAGCAGTATTATTAACCGTGTTTGGGGGAAAAAAACGGAGAAAAACCCCACCCATTCCCTAACAGGGGCCAATACTAATTACGTATATATAATATAGTAAAACAAAGCAAAGTAAAGCGCATGCGCAGATAGACACACCCACCCCCTCCGAGCCCAGGTGTCCCTTCCGGCCCAAGCTTGCAGTTATTCCATTCCAGTCCCGGCGCGTTCCTTTCACGCCAGGCGTTTGCTGCCCCCTGCTGGTGAACTACGGCAAAAGCAGAACAGACGGCCTTATTTCCAGAACTTCCATTATAACCACGCCCTGATAGCACAAACTAGGCGGGATGTCGGTTTCCAAGTGGGGACTCTATTAGCGGGGGAAGGAGGTGTCCAGATGTCACATTGGCCAGCCGCATGCATTGGCAATGTAGACGCCAAGGAGAATACACGCATACCTGGATTGCAAGAATTCAGATTACCCATATATTTTCTCTTTCTCCCCCCCCCCCCCGAAAATTGGGGCGACTGGAGCAATTTCCTACGCAAAACTTTGATTCCAGGCTAGACTAAGCCCTAAAAGGAAACTTCAACACACCGAGGCCGATCTTTCTTCTCGTCCGGCCTCGCTCCCGACCCATAAACGGGCGTTTAGTGTCTCTCCATTATGGTTTATGGGACTGTAAAATTTAAGCAGCTCCCATTAAAGCCACTCTTGGCCCTACATCAAGGGGGCGGGCGGGGAAGAGAGCTGGAGCAGGTCTCGGCAGGCTCCCAAGACCAAATCCTCTGTGCACGATCAAGTATTGGGATGGGGAAGAATACGGGCTGGAGCACAATACGATTTCTCATAAGTAGGGATGGGTGAGTGTCGCATTTTAATGTGCAATTTTTGGAAACGAGGAAGACATTGCAACAAAACTGGCAACTCACCAAAAAACGATACTAAGGGTGCAATCCTATATGTGATCAGACAGGAAAATGTCCCACAATTCCCAGCATGCCCCAGCCGGTATGGCTGTCTGGAGGGCTGCTGGGAGTTGTAGGACATTTTTCTGTCTAAAGGTGGATAGGACGGAGTGGGCCCTCCGAGGGTAATTCTATGCGTGTTTATTTGGAGCTCCACTATGTTCAGTGGGCATTACCTCCAGGTAAGTGTGCATAGGATTTCAGCCTAACTTTACCATTATGTTCTTTAGCCTTTGCAAAGGATAGTTCACATGCTTGAGGCTCTTGCTGCCGTTTATTGGTGACGCTTGAAACTGTTCTCTGGGTTGTTGCTTTTATTATACATAGTTTTGTGTATTTTTACCCTGAAGGTATCCCTCCTGGATATTTTGTAGAAAGGCAAGATATGATCGATCTTGATAAATATATAATAAACGGTCGAATTAAGATGATTCGGGATTTGGTGGAGTGCTTGTTTTAGGGTTTCGATGCTCCTTCCAATACAACCTTTGCTTCCGCATCTCATCTTTGATCAGATTTATTGAGGCTTGTGCAATAGCACAGGTGGGAAGGGAGCAAAATCCACCTAAAAATCTTGGGAAATGCTCTTGGAAAAGTGCTGTTTTGGTCAGGGATGATAATACAGTTATTTGATCAAACTAAAAAAAATCTGACTGGGAGGCAGTTGGGAACATGAGAATCAGGAAAGATGCATAGATTCCTTTTCACTCCACAGGTGAAAACAAATGTACAACTTGACTGCTGTGAATTCACTATTGATACTCCATGCCTATCTATCATACACACAAGCTTCTTTCCAAGGATTGGACTGTGGGAAACCTAGTCTTCCAGTTTAGAGTGGAACCTGGATTTGTACAGTGCTGATTGGCCAACCGTTGTGTCAATCATGAAATCAATCTCTCTCTCTCTCACACACACACACACACAGACACACGTTCAACTGTGAACAGCATTGATTGGGTGGCCTTTGTATCAGTCAGGAACCTACCTTTTCTATTTTATAGGAACTGCTTTTTATGTTTAAAGAATCTGTGACCAAAATAATAAAAAAAAAAATAAAGGGCTGAACAAACACTAGAGCAGAAAATTATGTCTAGGACCTTTCAAAAAGCCCAAACAAATGTAAAGCAAACAACTTGAAGCTTGGGAGGAGAGGGATGTTTTCAATATATGGACTATACAAGTGTTGGTTGAGGAGAGAAGGTGTGGGAACCAAGCAGAAAAACTCACACCCACTTCTCTTTGAAGGCATGTCTGTCTCCATCTAAGGGAGTAAACCACTGGCTCCAGACTCTGCCAGGCAGCCTGGGTCCTGTTGGGTTTCTGTCTTGACCTGTTCTGATGAATGGTCATACAGTCTCTAAATCAGGAATGGGGAATGTGGGGCTCTCCAGATGTTGGTGGATTGCAACTCCCATCAGCCCCTGCCAACATAGCCAGTGTGAGAGCTGATGGGAGTTGTAATCCAATATCAGGAGGGCCACATGTTCTCCATGCCAGATTTTGGCAGCCAGTTCTATGGCAGTAGGTGCAATAAATGGGACAGAGAGGTAGAATTTGGATTTGGGGGGGGTGCAGACCAAACTATGTTCTGGGATGCCCTGGGGTTCCTCAGATACTTGGCACTAGAAATGGCTGACAGGCTTTGCAGAATGACAGCTGGCCCACCATTACTGTGCAGCTACCAGATAGCATAGGGTTGAGTGTGCGCTTGAGAATTTGCTCCAGAATTCTTTGCAATGCACAAGAGACCCATGACAGGCCTGTAGAGGGATCCTTCACATGGAAAATGTCCCCTCAAGGAGGGGTAAACAACTTTGTGTCCTCCAGATGTTTTGAACTACAACTCCCATAAGCCCTAGCCAGCATGGCCAATGGTCAGAGATTACAGGATTTGTGGTGCGAACCATTTGAACAGTACCAGTTTGCCAAGGCATAAGACAAAGCAAAGCACCACCAAGACGGCATGGGAGGCTGCTTATATACCATGGTATGCCCTAGATTTAGTCTGATGCTTTTGACTTGAGTAACAGTGTACCTGTGCCAAAGGCTGCCCGCTACTACATGAGGCAAACTAATATTCACACAACCAAATGGGGTAAAGTATTCAGTGATGACTTGATGGGGCCAGGAGACACTCACACCTTCCAGTCTGTACAATATAGAAGGCAGTGTCTCAGAGTCTGTGTCAGTCCCTGGAGGCATGTCTACACTGCAATCTAAATGGATTTAGGACTACACTGCAAGCCTAAACTAATTTCAGTATGATGGGCATGCCCCCTTAAGACACCTGCCACTGTGATACAGGTCTCAAACACACTGACCTTGATATTTATTATTTCATCAAGGTTTCCTAAAGAAGGTTAGTGGCAAGTAAAGGTAGGGCGAGCTTTGCAAGGTCAAAGCACAGTGAAATGCACAGCTCTGCACAACATGGAAGCAGAACTTCTTGTAAGACCTTAATTCTAGTTGAGGCATAATAAGGAAAACAAGCCTCGCACACTAGCTGCAAACTAAGATTAAAAATTACAAACAAACCAGAGCCCCCAAGATGTGAACTGCCTTACTTCATAGCAGAAATAGTTGGAGGGGGGGTGTTTGTATATAGAAAATCCAGTCTGAATAAATAACAATATATTAAAATATCTTTGTTTTGTTGATTTGATTTCTAATCTGTTCCAGGAGATCAGACCAAGATCAAGTCAAAGAAGAAATTCTAATTTACTCCTTTGGGTCCACAGATGAGGGCAGAAAATAAATATTATGGTGAACGCCATTAAAACTAAATACATTGTGTTAGTGTTAGAAGAACCCAGGGACTATCTCCACTCTCCAGATTGAATGCAAAAATAATATTTGTTTCTCCCTTGTCCGTATCTCATCTGCAGAAAGATGGCTATGTGAACATCTGCCTATTTGTCCTCCTGACCCACAGATGGGCCCCATAGATTGCTGCATCTGTTCCCTGGGGAGAGGCAAAGCTACTAGACCCAGTAGGTGCTATCTACAGAGGTCCCAGATGTTTATGAATTTCTTTCTAGTTTCCAGATGTTTGTGGGTGAGGTTACCAGCTGTTTGTGGGATCCCCAAGAGTAGCCAGATGTTTTCTGGCACAGAATCTCCAGATGTGTGTGGAATCTGGCTGAAAATGGCACTGTCAGGATTCACCCTCATATGGAAAGAGACACACATCCCTTTTGCTTTCATCAAGTCCTCCAAGTTCATCTGATCCTATCCTCATACTGAAGTCTATTCAGTGGACACATGATTTTGGGTATTATATTGCCAATATATATTTATGACAATATGAAATGTACTAACTTTCCCACCTAGGACAAAATAAATAGGAAAGGCAAATCTAAAAGAGGTACTAAAAAAGCGTATGGATCATTTAAAGCAATCTCTGTAACACTATTCCTTTTCTCTCCTGCAATTTCAGAGTGGTTCCAGAGGGCCACTGATTCAAATCAGGAACCCAGTGAATTTGAGATGCTGCCAAAGTGACCATATGCACACACATCTTTTGTAAGTTTAAACATGGAGCACAGAATCCTTTCAATGGCTAGACTGAAGGCAACCAAGGGACTAGTGCGAACAGCCAGCGCGCTTTGCCTGACAGATATACGACCTGCAGGGAACCTACATCAATTTTTTATTGGCCTGACAAAAAGATAGGAAGTGTGTGACATAATCCTGATCGCCCTCTGCAGGCCACTTTGATGTGCAGTGCCTCAGCAGAAGGTCTCACACCTTTTCTACAAGAAGACACCACCTCTCTTTGATTACTTCCATCCAGGCTTGGATTACTTTTATCCTATACTACTGGGCCCTAGCAAAATCAAAGCCTGAACTGTAGCAATATTATATGAGGGTAGTCACCTACTCATCTCACCCCCACAAAAAAAGAGGACAAAAGAGGGTACCGATTTTGTATACAATTTGCATATGCTAATTGACATGTATAGGTGCACATTTAGAAAGAATTTCTTGACGTTAAATAGAAATGTAACAAATCTCACCATAATGGGAAAGACTGTGACCATGACCAAGCGTTCCCATGTGCCAGCTGTTGTTTAGGTGCTAACTAAATATTGATGGGTAACTTCAAGGCCCCTGGTCTCTCTGTTTCTTATGGATCTTTAGACCAGACTTGGATCAAACAGCGTTTCAAACGGAAGATGCTTGAAACAGAGAACTGTCCTCTATAAAGTAGGATGCAGGGCCACCCTGGCACCTCTCGATGGTTATAATTTCAGGGAGCCCAAGCTCTAATGGGGCAGACAAGTGGGACACTTCAACATTTGCATCAACATACAGTCCCCTCTCTTCCAGGCCACCTTACCTGATGCAAAGGAGGACAGAAATTTCACCAGGCGCTGCTTTCACCAGGCACAGCTCATCTCTGCATGGCACGCCATACCTGCTTAAAAGTGCAAATGAACATTTTATTTTATTTTTTCATTTCTAGACCATCCAACAGCCAAAGCTCTCTGCGTGGTTCACAAAAATTAAAACCATAAGTACAGCATAAAATACAACATGAAAGCTTAAAACCACAATATAAAAGTACAACCAGAATAAAACTGAGCAGCAATGCAGAGATTTAAAATACAGTTAAAATGCAGATTTAAAATAGCTGAGTTAAAAGACTAGGATAGTAAATTCCTAAAATACTGGGAAAATAAAAAGGTCTTCACCTGGCGCCGTAAAGAGTACAAAGTAGATGCCAGGCGAACCTCTTTAGGGAGCTCATTCCATAACCGGGGGTGCCACAGCAGAAAAGGCCCTCTTCCTGGTAGCCACCTGCCTCACTTCTTTTGACATATGTAATTATTTCCCATCTGCTGGGTCAGACCAAAATTGAATGCAGCCTTTGGGCACCTATGTATTAAAGGCACATGGGCCCTGACTTCCCTTGCATGCACCTCATTCTATCACAGGTACCACACACCTGGGATATTTCTCTTGTGATTGTGCACTTAAATATGAAAACGGACCCTTTTTTAGGTCACAGATATCCCGACTGATTGCACAGCCAATCTTGGATGACTTCACCTCCTTGAAGTGGCCACGAAGGCCGCTCCAGATTGCTACACCTGAAAAGGGTGTGGCAGGAATGTTGCATTTCCTTCGGGTGCTGGCGAGGCCTTGCTCCTGTGTCAGATGTGGCAAGGCCTCTACCCTCCCTCGGTCCCGCTAGCCGCCGCCTCCCAAAGTAGGCCATAAACCCATCACAGTTTGCCTCATAATTGCCTCATTCTCAAAGCTCCCCAGAGGCCCCCCAAGCCCAGTCACAGCAGATAAACATCTCGGGGCCTGCGCTTTGTTGTTGAAGAGCAAAGAGTAACAAAGTGTCTGGCCTCCCCCACCCCACGCCCGCCTCCTGCACCTCACCCGGGCTCAGGCAAAGAAGAGGCCCAGGCTGTGGAGGGGAAGTGCTGGCAGGCTGGCCGAGGCCTGCCTCGAGACGCAGCCTGCTCTGGAGTTGCATTCCGCCGCCAGGCCTCACGCTAAGGTATTTATGGCTGCCCGCTGCTGGCCTTTTATTGCACTTGGTTGTGAGCCTGTTGTCTCGCTGTGTTCAACCCCATCTGCAGCAGCCCCGTTCACACAGAATTGACCCTTCTAGGCCTCATCGGCAGGGGACCCCCCAGCCCTCAGCCCCTTTGAACCAAGGCAATTATCACATCTGCTTTCCCCAGAGGGGTGTTTCTTTGTGTCTTCCCCACCCCCTTCGCCTTATTATACCCTCCCAGAGAAGGGTCCAATTCTGACTTCGGGATGAATATGCAAGAGAGGGATTTGGTGCGGAGTGTGTGGTACAGTAAAGCGCAATACCTAAGAGTCTGGATTTACACACTATACACTACATTGGATTTACAAACTACTAGTTTTTTAAAAAAAATATATCTATAATTTCACCATGTTGGCATACATAAGGAATCTCTCTCTCTCTCTCTCTCTCTCTCTCTCACACACACACACACACACACACACACACACGCTTATGTGTAGTGTTCTTGCATTCCACCACCTGGTCAGAAAGACAGTGCCCTCTGGTGTTCCAAGGGAAGAGTGCATCCAGGCAAGCGTCCTTATAGGAACATAACCTTATCAGACCCTTGGTCCATCTAGCCCTGTGTTGTTGACACTGACTGAGGGTGTCTCTCCAGGGTTTCAGGCAGGAGTTTTTCCAGCCCTATCGGGAGATGCTGAGAACCTTGTGTATGCAAAGCCAGTGCTCTACCACTGAACCAGGCCCCCTTCTTGCCAGTCACAGCTCTGCCGCATCCATGAGTGTAAAAGGCACACGATAGAGTTTGATGCATGCTTTTATTGTACATTGACTAGAGGCCCAGTTCCCCAAGATTTGTCTGGTTATTTCAAATCAGCAGTTTGCCTTCCATCAGGCACCGCCTGGCCATCCCTCCACTGTGACTCCGGAGCAAGGCTTTGGGGCTGTCTTGCCACCATCTTGCATGTCCTCACCTCGCTCTGGAGAAAACAGTCAGGGTAAGTCCCCAACTTTTTTTCTCTGCAGCTTTGGCAGAAACCCCTTGGGTGGCTGCTCGATTGCAGCAGCATCATATAATCGACGCTGTGCCACTGCACACCCACCCCGGGGCTTTCCGAGCGTTTAGATAGCCCCCAGCAGGGCAGTCTGGACCTGTGGCATCCCTAGCTGCATTTCACATCTTCTGATAGACCTGTTGCAAGTTATGTATTTAAGGTTGTCTCAGTATTCATTCAGCCAACTGCGTTCCACTTAATATCGGTATCAAAGGGTGGGGACCTTAGCATTGATGGGGGAAAAAAACACAGAATTTGTTTGATGAAGAAACTGGTTAAACTGGACTCTATTCTACTTGGCATCCTTTTATTACTTTTGTGAATCAAAACAGCCAAGATAAGCACCCGCCTCCTCAGCATCAATCATTTTGGAAAGATCAACTTTGTTGAAACACGGATGGATGACATTCTTCATGAGCTTTCCTTTATAAGATAATGAGCCCCTTTTAATGACTATATTTTGAGATTGCATTGACCACTTTGTTCTGATTTGTTAAAATGTGTTGGTGTATGTTGTCTTCTTCTGTTAATCTATATTACGCTGATAAGGTATGTAAACCTCATAAAGAAAATTTAATTAAAGTGTGCGTGTACGTGTGTGTGTGTGTGTGTGTGTGTGTGTGTTTTCAAAAGAGATTACAGCCCTCATTTTGCCCTAATTGACACTGGCGAGGCTCCAGTGGGATCGGGAGTAGTTGATACACATTTGAGTTCTTGGGCCTTTACAAACAATGAAGAAATATTGGACGGGGTTCAGAGGGCAGCAATGGAAAGTGGAAAAAGGGTTGCAAGGAGGGGTAGTGAGAAGGATCTAGGAGGAAGGAAAGTGGAAGGACACAGGCATGTTTACTCAGAGTAAGAAAAGATTTAGAATGAACAGGATACATTCAAAGTGTACTCTTAAAAAACAAGGCGATCAACTGATGAGAAGACCCCAAGGTTGGGTGTTCTGTAAACAAGCTGGATAAACATCTGTCAACGGTGGTTTATGTGCCAGTAATCCTACCTTAGAATGAGGAGAGGAATGGTCCAGAAGAGCATCTCCAGGTGACCTCTAGGCCTACATTACTATCCTACATTACTCCACTGAATATGGGGATATGCCTACCATAGTGTACAAGGAAGAAGCATCCATGTCCATGCTGTGCACATCTACCTATCTATCCATCCCAATGTCTCAGGAACAAGGAGCTTTGGATAAATCAGGAATTTATATATTTATTGAGGCCCGCATCCTATATATATTTATATAAGATGCTGGCCTCAAGAAAAGTTTTCCATGTCTGACTGATCATGCACTTATCATGTGGCACCCCGACTGTGGAATGAGCTCCCTAGAGAGGTTCACCTGGCACCTACATTATACTCTTTTTAATGCCAAGTAAAGGTATTTTTATTTTCCCAGTATTTTAACAGTTTATCATCTTAGTCTTTTAACTGTGCTGCTTTAAATCTGTATTTTAAATCTGTATAAATCTCTGCATTGCTGCTCAGTTTTATCCTGGCTGTGCTTTTATATTGTGCTTTTATATTGTACTTCTTATATTGTGGTTTGTCTTATGCTGTGAATTGTATTTGATGGTTTTAATTTTTGTGAGCCGCCCGGAGAGCTTCGGCTATTGGGTGGAATAGAAATGTAGTAAATAAATAAATAAATAAAGCGTGCTGGCTGTTTGCATGTACCATTAGCACATCAGCAGTGCATCTACCCAGCCCAAGGATTGCCAGCATACTAATGTTAACATCCAAGTGGGACAGCACACATGGTGAGGAGCCAGATGGACTGGCTATAAGGCCAGTTCATGAGCTTAATTCCTATTTTTATTTATGAGAATTATGTTTGGCTTGCTTATTTGATTGATTGACTGATTGATTGATTTGATTTCTAACCCACTCCATCTCTTTGGCATAAGGTGGCTAAAATGTGTCCATCATAACCCCCACTTATAATGACTTATTATAATCTTATGTGGGTATTTCCAGGCTCAGCAGCCAGCAATCCACAGTTTATCACCAAAAGCCTGAACACAACTTGGTTTTGCCTCAATAGGTAATCAGAATATGCCACGCTAGCTTATCCAGTGATCACATGGGGTTGGAACCAACCCTCTTGCAAATGGAAGTCCACTTGCGCAAAGGGGCCTTCCTTACCTTTTTACTCTCCCCCACCCCTGCCCAGCCCCAGAGCAAAGTTGGGCGTGTGTGCAGGGGGAAAGGGGAAATCTGTTCTGCCAGTGGAATGATACCAGTGGATACAAGCATGGTCAATAGTTTCTGTCATCATTATCATCATTATTAACGGACTAAAGATACACAATTCTATGACCACTGTTGCACTGCCCCCCCCAAAATGAGGACAAAAGGGGGTGTCACTTTGCATAAAATTTCCATAGGTTATCTATCTATACAAATTATGAAAAAATGCCTGTAATTTTAATTAAAATACAATATATCTCACCATAGAGAGAAGACTGACTAGGTGACCTGTGTAGTTGCTCAGTCTGCTGTCCAGGTGCTGAGTATTAATGGGCAGCTTCAAGGCCCCTCCCTCCTGATGTACTTTGACTTTAACCCAGGTTTGGACTGCACAGCTCATAAAATAGAGGACCCCTTCAGATAGAAGACTGTTGTCTGCCAGCTCTCAAATGGAGGACTGTTCTCTGCAAAGTAGAACACTGGGCCAACCTAGGAATATATCCCATTAAATTTAGTGGGGCCTACTTCTCAGCAGACATGCATAAGGTCACACAGCACAAAAGCAAGGATGGCCCCCATGCCACTAAGGTGTCCAATAAGTGTGTAGCTGTGGAACTGCAGCATGCAGGACACATGAAGGAAATCGGGCATATGGGAAAAGGTCTGGTCCATCTCAGGAGACTAAAGATGGCTGCAAAAGTGGTTCCTTTGAGAAAGGCAGCATCACACTGTGCCACTTTAGCTCGGCAAGAATGACCATAAAAGCAGACTCCGCAATGCCTCTTCCCCTCCCACCGTCTCACTGGCGATTTACGGCTGGCCCACAGACAGACAGACAGATAGACGTGGCAGTGCATTCCCACCTCGGCCGGATGGCTGTCCGGGGGAGACTACCATCACCAATCTCTCTTGGGCCAGACACCTTCCCAGCAAAGCCTCCTGTGTAAACACCGTCGCTGATCCCATACAGATGGCTCTCGCCAGCTGACCTCTGACCTCCCTGGATTCCAAACGCTAATCCAGCATGAGCTGGCCTGGCTGAACAGCAGAACAGGCAGACAGGACCGGGGCCTGATTACCATTACAAATCCATGGGCATGGGCTGACTGGCCCTTGTGTGGCAGGAACGGCCACTGGCACTAGCAACAAGACCAAGGTGGAGGACGGAGCCACGCTTGATCCAAACCTCTTCTAAATATCTTGGTTCAGCCCAGAAACTTGCAATAATAGTAAAGAGGAGAATGCCCTCTAATGATGCGCAGAGACCCTCTTTCACACATCTAATCTCCACACAATTGAAGAGCACATAATGCTAACCCATGATATGGTGTGTTGAATTCTGGGTTGTCATGATGTGCGAACATTGCCCCATTGACATACCATGAATCACAGAAAGTGAGGGCCTCCAGCTGCTCCGATCTTATAGAATCACAGAGTAGTAGAGTTGGAAGGGGCCTATAAGGACATCGAGTCCAACCCCTGCTCAATGCAGGATTTGCATGGTTTGTTTGATCTTCTGCCAGACAAACCCTGGGAGGGCAACAAATGATGGTTTAGTGGTGTGTGTGAATCAGGCCATTGTAGTATAGTAGGAAACCTACATCGCTTCCCAGCAAACCTAAGGTGCATCAGCTCTCTCTTTAGGAAGGCAGCACTGAATGGGAGAAAGTAGGCTCCTCCCAGGGTTTCCCCTCAGCCCTGCTCCTGTGCTTTTGCTTTTAAAACTATGCCTTCATCTTCGCATCAGGAGACACTCCATCAGTTATATTTCTGCACATCAAGCTCCCTTTGAGGTCCAGTTTAGAAACAGCAACAACAACTTGGCAACCCTTCAGAACGGAGCATAGCTAGGGTCACACTGACAGAACCGAGCCTTACAAAGCTCAATCAGCCCAGGTTTTGGGGTTTCATGCAACCAGGGTCATGACCTGCCAATAGTTTTAACGTTCAAAAGTGGTTTGTTTGTTTGTTTGTTTGAATGCATTCCAAAGAGGTAAAAATGGACTCCCAATCAAACTACAACCAGAATGAGCAAACCATCTCTGCCCACGTGAATCCACACACAGTCCAGCTCCATCAATGCAGCCAATCCAACTAGGATAGTGAGAATGAGGATTGAGGGCCAAACCCAGAAGATCCATGATCATACCTTTTGCTGTAAAACAACAATTAAAAGCAGACACAGAACTGGATTGCAGCAGCAGCAGTGCTGGAGACTCCCCCTGAAGGCATTTTCCCAATTGAAATCATCTCCAAAGCCACTATTAAAGCAGCAACAGAAAAGAAAGCAGGCTTGATACGGATATCTGTCTCTCCTGCTGCAGGGCTAATAACAGCTTTCAGGGATGGGGAATGTGCCCTTTGCTACACATCATCGGCCCCTGCCCTCCTCCAAAGATCTCAGCAGTATATTGAGTACCTGCCCTGCCCTCTACTCTACCAGCCCCAATGTGTGCAAAGGCTTATCCCAGGCCAAACTTTGTCCATCTAGCCCAGTACTGCCTCTGACAGGCAGCAGCTCTCCAGGGTTTGTTGTTCCCACCTTCTGCTACCTGATCCTTTTCAAGCTGAGCCGCCAAGGATTGACGCTGGGACTTCCCCCATGCAGAGCATGTGTCCTAACTCTGAGCTACCATCCCTCTCAAAGTGGAGAGACTGTTTTCATTCTGTTAATTGGTAATTAAGATGGCTGGGTGTGTTGGGATTTTTCCTTTTGGACTGTACATTATTGTGAACCTGCATTGAAAAGCAGAGTGCACATTTGACAATGAATGAATCTTTCAGATCCGGGATGAGGAGTGCTCCTAGGGTAGGCTGACCATATGAAAAGGAGGACAGGGCTCATGTAACTTTAACAGTTGCATAGAAAAGGGAATTTCAGCCAGTGTCATTTGTATGCAATTAGTTCCTGGTGAAATTCTCTCTTCATCACAACTGATAAAGTTGCAGGGGCCCTGCCTTCTTTTGTATATGGTCACTCTAGTATAGTGCATGCAACTTTAACTGTTGTGATGACGAGGGAATTTCACCAGGAACTAATTGCATACAAATGACACTGGCTGGATTTCCCTTTTCTCTACAACTGTTAAAGTTACATGAGCCCTGACCTGGATTTTATCTGGTCAGCCTATCCTAGGGTGCCTAAGGGGAAAAGAGAAGGAAGGAAGCACAGCGCTAAAGGCGCAAGGCCAGCCTAAAGTAATGGCGGTGCAGTCCCGTGGCAGCAGAGGCAGAGGCGGCAGAACTCTGTAGCGTCTCAGTTCAGCCTCCCTAATCTTGCCCTACCCAGGGAAAGTGCCTTGATTTATTGTTGGAGGGGATTTGCAAAGCCGCCTTCCTTGGGAGAGAGGCAGAAATACAGGGGCTGGGTAGTGGGAGGAACTGGCAATGTGGGGGAGAGGAGAAATAATGATGGAATGTGGCAGGATCACCAAGGACAGACAAGTTGGTTTCCCCTCCAAGATAAACATCTCCTATTATCCTCCATGGAGGGTTAACAGGAGGACAAACCCTCCCTTCTTTCCTGGAGCCAGTTGGCTGGTCCGTAGACACACGCGTACACACACACACACACACACACTGGTGTGTGTGTGTGTCCCACCAGGAAGGATGAGTAGAAGGTAAATCACAGTCACCACTGGTACACCAGCCAATTTCTTGTGGACCACTTAATGGGTTTCTTGCAAAGAAACCTGTACTAATCCAAACCCTGCTCTAATCCAGGAGGGATTATGTTCTTAAGCAAGAGTGCATGTTCAGGATCTCTTAACAACTGACGCCCAGCTAATGAAATCCCCTTTGTCAATTTAAAACACGATGGGTTACACAGTGGTGGCTCTGCCCTAGAGAAAAGGGCTTATGCTTGCACAAGGCAGGCATTGAATTTTGATCAACCCCCCCAACTTAACTTGCACCTCCCATGCAAACTCTCCGGTTGCTGCTGTGAGTTGGGAGGCCCTCTGGAACAATATGGGATATGATGCAGAAGGATGCTGTAGATAGCAGAGAAAGCTGCAAAAATTGCATGCCCTGCCTTGTGGAAGTGTAAATGCTTTGTGCAAAGCCACCAAGAAGTCTAATAAAAAAGATGGAGGCTGTGCAAGCCAAAATTCAGCACGCGCGCATGCGCCTTCTGCTCTTCAGCAATCCATTAAACTTCACATTGAGATGCTTTACCTGGAGCTGCTACAAGCCCCCCCCCCCCTTTTTCCCCAAAGTTCTGCATCATATTACTGCTGGAAGGGCATGTTCACACATGCACATTCGTCACTTGATGTTGGCTGAATCAAGCAGTGGCTTGCACTTGTGAACGAGCTGTCAGAGATAAAATGCCAGCAGCAGATATTTCAAAGTTTCTCCTCCGGTCATTTCACACCATCTTCAATGAAGGCAGTTCCCAACATAGTCTGGTGCGGAGTGATTAAAGCCCTGCCAGGCAGGATGAACATATGGAGGACGGGTTTGGATTATATCTGCAGGACACACACAAAAAAGGGAGAAAAGTCTCAGGATGCTAGAGACAAATTTATTGTGCAAAAGCCCGATGCATTTCTGCCTCTTGCTTTTTGTTAGGCCTTCTTCAAGGGGTTGTAACAGTGGGCCTGTTCAGACAACACGCTAAGCCATGGTTAGGCTGCTAACCCCTTTGTAGTAAATGGTTAGTCAGCGTGTTTAAACCGTGGTTATGTAGCCATAATGGTTCGGAATGGTTCACATGACACGCTAAGCCATCACGTTTAGCTCAAAATGCTTAACCATCATGGCTTAGCATGTTGTCTGAACAGGGTCATTATCTCCAGAAATTATTTACAACAGATTGTCTTGTGCTCATACTTTGGCGACTAGCATCCTGAGACTTTTCTCCCCCCCCTTTTGGGGGGGTGGGTGGGGGGGTTCATCTTGGATGCTCACCCACCTTGCACCCCCATTATACCTGCTGGACGTGCTCCTGAACTGCCAGGAGTTCGTCCAACCTTCTTAGGAGGAACCTACCGACTTGTTTTTTGTTGTTTCCGCAGAACCAATGTGGGTACAACTTGTAGGTGTGTCTTCTCTCTACAGGAGAGATGAATCTTCCAAGATGAGGAAGGCCTAATTATTTATTATCAGGTGCCATCCAGGCAAGGGCATTAGGACGAAGTTCAGAGCCCCACTAAACAGAATGACCTTCGAAAAAGCAGGGTATCTGTAAGACCATTATTAAGTGTAGAGTCTAAAATTAACTACCTGCACCACTGCAGAATCCTCTCTCTCACATCCACACATCCATTTGCCCTGATAGGTATCCTAAGCAGCGCTCAATGTTAGGTGAGAAATCGCAGGATGAATGTTGAATGCATCAAGCTGTCTTATACCACATCAAGCCCAGAACTGCCAACTTTGGCTGGCAGCAGCTAAACCAGAGTCTTGGGCAGGGAGAGTCCTGCATGTTGGAATCCTTTAACTGGCGATGGGACTGGGATTGGACCAGGACCTCCTGCATGCAAAGCGAAGCAATGGCCCTTCTCTCCCAAAGGTGATGTGCACCCCTAGGTGGACCCACCTCAACTCCCACAAACAGTAAGGGAGTAATTGCCTCTAGTGTAGCCCATTTGGAAGTGGCATCCAGCTTCTTTCTAGCCACTTCCATTGTGCTTCATTATTTAGAGTTCTTTCATCAACAGCAACAGGGATGAGAATGGAGTGCAGTGTTCTTTGTATTGCATTTATTACAAGGTAAGTTTATTTATATATTTGTTTGCTTATTTATTTATTCCATTTATATTCCACCTTTCATCCAAGGAGCCCCAAGGTGGCATACATAATCCTCCCCCTCCTCTCCAGTTTATCCTCACAACAACCCTGTGAGGTAGGTTGGGCTGAGACTCAGTGACAGTCCCAGAGTGAGTTTCATGACCATGTGGTGACTAGAAACTGGGTCTCCCCAATCTCAGGCCAGCACTCTAACCACTACACCACACTGGTCTCATTTGAATAAAAGGTTGTGGCAACAAGGGATGCTAATGCAGATATACGTACCTAGGTGCTGTTTTATCTGGGAATGAGGACTAAGGGGGTTAAGCCAATGGTGGGTTTTGAGGAGGGATATGAAGGGAGAGCCAGAAAACATGTCAGAGGTATCTTCCCCTACTCCCTGCCATCCAACATACCCCTGATCTCCCTGTAATAATCATACTTTTATCTCCCCTACTATACTGGATCATGGCTTAATTCGAGCTGGGAAGGGAGGAGGGAAGGAGGCCAAGCTTTTGAAACTGTACTGTACTTTGAAAGAGACTGATCTCTTCCGGCAGGCCTGCCTAGTTGAATTGTAGGAGTTTTATTGTGATTTTAATAGTACTGTATTATTTCTATATGTTTTTAATCAGTTTTTATGTCTTTTATATTGTTTGTATTTGATGTTGTTCCCCGCCTCAATCCAGAGGGAGAGGCAGGCAAGGAAAATTATTGTTGTTGTTGTTGTTATTGTTGTTGTTGTTGTAGGCCAGAGCTCAGCCTAGGAACATGCAGGAAGAAATGTGCTTCTGAGCATACGCAGAGTGTTTTTTCTGTCACTGCTACAGAGTCGCCACATTGATGGCAAGAGAAATTAAAGTCTCCAGAGAAAGGGTGCCTGTGCCAGAACTTTTAGTTGTAAAAATTAAACCCTGCAAAACATCTCCTTGCTTCCAGCTTTTAGCAGTCCCCACGCTCCAGTTCTATTGTTGTTTTGTTATTGTCCATTAACTATTGAGGATAAACACTGGCTCTCCTAGAAAGTGTGAATATTCCACTAAGTAGTAAAGGTGAAAGCGAGGGTTGCCAACTGACCAGAAAAAGATCTAGCCAGACTGCTCTTGTGCCTTTAACAGGAGCTGGATGTGCAGAGATCATCAAATGAAGCTATTCACTGCCTGGAGACTAAACACCACTTGGGTAATGTCTACACCGCAAACCGCAACTAAAAGCACAGTGACAGGAACCGGTTGAACCTTAGTTGGCAACCTTAGTGAAAAACCTTCTGTGCGGTGTGCCTCTTCTTCAGGATGCAGCTAAGGTTGCCCCAGGCACATAGACACATGCAAAGCATTCCCCCATCTTAATGATAGCCAAAACCTCACCTGTTGGACATCTGCCTTTCATGCAACACAGGAACCTATCAAGATAAAGGGTGACAAGCTGAAGTGATATAGCACTGAAAACTGTGACATGCACACACACAGGCAAGGTAAGTGGGGATGCACTCTCTAAACTATGCCAATTATCCCCATTAATGAGCACATTATACGCAAAGTCCCATTCTTTGCTTATTTATTAGGCTTTTTGGAGTCTGCCCCAGTAAAAGGGCCAACAGTTCACAGTTGAAGCACTCCGCTGCCCTCTAGTGTCCTCATGGCGCCATGGCACAGCCAAAGCTCGGAAAATTAATACACGGGTTCCTTTGTCAGGTTTAGAACAAAATTCTTACCTTGTGTTCAAACCAAGAATGCTGACTGATTAATAAGTTAATAGCCTGCGTTTTATATGAATAATTAGCTTGCTGATTAAATGTACATAATTTACAGATTACAAATCTGGAAAAAGGTGATGACAGTCTCTCTCTATAAAACCACTTTAAAAAAAAAGGTTTCCAACCTTTGTTTAGAGAAAGAAACCTACCCTGGTGGCCTGTGTTTTTGTTTTGCTTTGTTTTTAAATTGGCTGTATGTGTGCAAATTCTTTTGACAAATTACCAAGCTCAGTGAAACAGCCAATTCTCTATCATTCTTCCAGTGCAAGTCTATACATGTCTACTCAAAAGTAAGCCTCATTGTTTTCAATGGAGCCTACTCAAACGTAAGTGTGTATAGTGTTGCAGCTGTAGACTACCATGCTATGCATACTACGCTCTGGTACTCTCTAAATTGGATTACTGCAATGCACTCTACATGGGGCTGCCTTTGAAGATGGTTCAGAAGCTGCAGCTTGTGCAAAATGCAGTGGCCAGATTGATAACAGGAACCAGAAGGTTCGAGCATATAAGACCTACTCTGGCCCGCTTGCATTGGCTGCCTATGCGTTTCTGAGCCCAATTCAAGGTGCTGGTTCTAACCTATAAAGCCTTACACGGCTTGGGACCACAATACCTGATGGAACGCCTCTCCCAATACGAACCTACCCGTACACTACGATCCACATCTAAGGTCCTCCTCCGGTTGCCTACTTCGAGAGAAGCACAGAGGGTGGCAACAAGGGAAAGAGCCTTTTCAGTGGTGGCCCCCCAATTATGGAGTGATCTCCCTGACGAGGCTTGCCTGGCGCCAACATTGTTATCTTTTCGGCGCCATGTCAAGACTTTCCTCTTCTCCCAGGAATTTAACAGCATATAAGGGTTTTGTGTTGTTGTTGTTGTGCTTTGACCTAGAATTGTTGTTTTAAAGGATATTGTAATTATAACTTGTTTTTATGCTTTATGGTTTTAAATTTTGTATATCGGTATTTTTAATGTTCGATGTTTTTAATTTTTGTAAACTGCCCAGAGAGCTTCAGCTATGGGGTGTTACATAAATGGAATAAAATAAATAAATAAAATAAAGATGAGTGGAACTTACTTCCAAGAAAACATGAGTAAGAGGAGGTGGCAAGATTGCTAGTAGTTACTCAGGATCATGGGATCCCATAATAGGAATAGTTCTGTTCCCTCCATCTGCTACTGAGTTTCTTTTCTTGTAGCTAATTCCGCTGCCCTCTGTTTGTGTGGGACCACAACTCCCATCATCCCAAGCCAGCATGGTTGCTGGGAGTGATGGGAGCTATATTCCAACACATCTGGACTGCACCCAGTTGGGGAAGACTGAGCTAATCTATCTCCATTACATAAAGCCAGTAACCAACATTTCATCCCAGGGACCTGACATATTGGGTTGGATCCAGGATCTGCCTTCTGTGGATGGATGGGCTTCACTCATGGAAAGGTCCTCTGAGAGGATTTCCCCCCTGCACCACTGTTCACCCCTTTCAGCAGAATCCCTGACCCTCTGTGTTGTGCTTTCAGGGGACTGAAGAGGCCAGTGGGAGGAAGGGACAGGGAAGGATTCTTCCACCAGCCTAAATCTGGATCCAGTCCTCTGTCACCATTTAGTGCAGGGTGGGGAACCTCTTTTAGCCCGATGACTGAACTGAATTTCATAGGAGCTTGGGATGGAGTGGGATGGGATAACAAGAACAACAACAAATTTCATGCTAAATAAAGTCACTCAGTTATAGACAAAAAAGAAAATCACACTTACCTCATCAACATCGCAGTACCTAATGACAAAAATGTTGTGGAAAAGAAAGAAGAGAAAAATATACACCACTGGCTATAGAAGTCAAAGGACTACAGCAGCAAGAAAAGGTTATTCCGTTAATCACATCAGTTACCGGCATCACATCAAAAAAAACTATACAGAAAACCTTCAGAAACTGGGCCTACCAAAATACATCCACACCAACATCCAGAAAGCAGTCATAATTAAAACATGCCCGCTTGTCAGGAAATTCCTGAATTGGTAAAAGACAGCATGACTTGACACAGCCTGTCATGTCCGTCGACAAAAACCACCACAAGCGAGAGATATAAAATATTATAATAATAATAATAATAATAATAATAATAAACCTCAAGAGAGTCAGATTTGGTCTCCAAGCCTAAGGTCCCCCATCCCTGATGTGGTGTGACCCCAAAAATACACACTCAGAGAGAACTCAAGGTGAGATTACTGAAGCAGATTTTATTCTTAGTGGTATCATCAGGGGCAGGGAATATATTGAGCCTCCACCCCACCCACCACCATTTCCCTGAACGTATCTTTGACTTTCTACCATATAAATGAATGGCTGCTATTCAGTCCTATGGGCAAAAATCAAGTGCTGCACTTGGTGATATTGATGCAGCAAGAGCATAACCCCCACCCCCACCACCCCCTTCTAGTCCTGGCAAAAATGGTCTGGTCTTTACTTACAGATATCCCCCAAGTGGCTCCATTATTCCTCTATACACAACATGCCCTTGCTCAGCACACACACACACCTCTCATCCATTGTAATGGCCTGCAATTTGCTAGTAATAAATGAGTGTTTATGTGTTAGTTGACTACATGCAAATGCACTGTGACGTTTTGAAATGTTGTCATTATGCATGTATCAATCACACCAATGAATAATAAAAAAACATTTACTGTGGGTTGGTTTTGTCTGTTTGTTTTTAATGGGGCGTGTCAGAAAGTCCGCTTTCCACCAGCATCTGGCAAGGACAGCTGTAACGCACTTTACATGGGCCCCTCCTTGAAGAATGTTCAAAAGCTTCTGCCAGCTAAACTGGGTGTTACATTCATAGGCATGTCATATACTCGGTCTTTTGTTAGTTGTTGCTGTTTTAATTAAAAGCAGCTTCAGGGGTGTCAAGAGATGCCAGGGCTGGAACAGGGAGCAGCTGCTTCATTTGGTGAAATACAGAAGTGTGGTTTGGACCATCTCCCTGGGCAGTCACTCTGCACACACTCAGCTCTTTCTCCTCTTCTTGCTGTATATGTGCCCTGGCTGGAGTGGTGGTCTTCACATGGGAATCCCATGGTCAAATCCATAGTCATTGTGAAGAGGTCTTGGTCAAGTCATTGTTCCAGCCTTTTTGCAAGGCTGAAGGAGCATGCTTTAAATTTCTGATTGGAAGGGATGCATACAGAAATGCAATACATTTATAAATAAGTTTAAGATGTGGTAACAGCCCACGTTGCTGAGAACTGAAAGCTTCAACACACAACCTGAGATATCCTCCCCCACACACAGGTGAGGCTTAAATAAATCACTTTTGAGCTTCTCTACCACTTTTGACATGAACTATTGCGCAGAAGAGAAACAGGAGAGGCATTTGTAATGCAAATGAACATTTTGGCCAGTGTAAAGTTTGCATTACAAGCTGATGAAAGACCTACTTTCAGGGACGAACTTCAAGATGCATGCAAAGCCTTGCTGTTTTAAAAAATATTATTTTATGAAAATCAGCCCCCTGAGGCTGTGGCTTTCAGCGGAGTGGGTTTGGCTAACCCTTTCCTTGCCCATCATTTTTTTCCATTTAAAAGCCACCCTTTCAGGTGCTTCCCCCAGGTAGGAAAAAGGTTAAACCTTATACCCAGAGAGATAGAGAGAGAGCTCTGCTACCACTTAAAACTACAGTCTCCCAAGGCTGTTCTTCCTTTTAAATAAAAATAAGAATAATCAGCGATCCATTACAGGCATTTGTGTGTAATATAAAAACGAGAGTCTCGTGGCATTTTAAACACTAACACGTTTATTGTGTGTAATTTGCCGTATACCCTATACACACCGCAGCCTCATGTATGGAAATGCCTTTGGTCCCAGCAGCGCTTTGGATAAAGCAAACAACGTGGGCCCCAGCCCCCAGGTCTCGGAAACATGTACATATTGGGGACAAACAGATGCACTGGCAGGGGAGGAGAAGGGCATGAAGAGGAGGGAGGCTGTTTGTCCAGAAGCAGCAACCGCAGAGCCTTTGAACAGCCAGATGAAAGCTGCCTTCTCCTCCTCCTTGCAGCCCTTTGATCTCAATCCAGGGATCTCTGCTCCTCTCCCATCCAGGCTTCAGCTGTGCTGATCATGGTGCCCCCTTAGCACATGGGCAGCGGTGCCTTCACTACAAGACTTTGGGCCCAAAACCCGGGGCCCCACTCGGCGGAATGACATGGAGGGCCCCCAAAGGCAGCAGGGCCGGCTGAGCACATTTTGAAGGACGAGGTGGAGTGGGACGTTTTCATCTAAAGAAGGAGCCTCCCGGGAAGACTATTTAGAGTAAGAGAATACACAACACACATTAACAGCTCAGGAGCCCCACCATCACACGCACCCATATACAATAATAAGACCATTAGGTCCATCATCTAAAAATTACTTAACCGCACCACAGATAAACATTGGAGCATAGGAAGCTGCCTTATACCCTGGGTCCATCTAAGCCCTGTATTGTCAACCCTGACTGGCAGCCATTCACCAGGTTTTCAGGCAGGCATTTTTCCAGCCCTAACTGGAGACATTGGGAACTGATGGTGTGCTACCATTGAGCTACGGCTCCTCCCCTTAAATGAGCCAAAGCAGATGGTCACACGGGGAGTAAGAGGCTCCTGGTCTCTGTTCTTAGGCCCCCCGTTCCTCACGTCAGACACTGCGCCTCTTGAAGCTTGGTGGCGAGGCTCTGAAAGTGGGAGGCATAGGAATGTTCCAGGCCTCCCTTCCAAACTGGGGTGAAAAGGCTGCAACACCTTCGAGGTTACCGGCCAGCCAGGTGAGGCAGAAGTACATGTGGAAGGCACAGGATGGCAAGTGAGGCTGGTGGGGAGGAGGCGTAGCTCAGGGCTTTACATGCGGAAAGGCCCAGGTTCAACCTGGCATATCTAGTTATGTCAGGTAGGCTGCAAAAGACCCCGCCTGGAGCCCAACGATCCTACTCGGCATGAGGGAGCTTCATATGCGCCATTGGCGTGGTACAGCCTGATCCTAGGCAAGTTTACTCCAGATGGTCAGGAACCAAGATTGCGCAACATTCCTGATCCTCTGGAGTGCTGCAATGGCATTCACCCAAACCAGCTAGTTTTGCTTCAGGCCTTCGGCGTCAACCCTGTAGAAGTAGAATTTTACACTGCCTGATAAGACCCTTGCTGCTTGGACTTAAAGTGAAGCCTGCTTATTCCCAGGGGTGGCTCCCATGATGTGCCCAATAGTGCAATGCGCAGCCAGGGACACGGGTAGCTGAGGTGAGGAAAGAAAGCGGCAGAAAGAAAGGCACGTCTCCTTTTCCAAGGGGTGAGCGTGGAAGGCGTGGCAATACCCTCTAACATGGCTGCACACGTTGTTGCAGGCTGATGTTACAGCACTGTGAAATGACCTAGGAGAATTAGATGCTCCTATATTATTGTTGTTATTTTGCATAATTCAAAATATACACCCACAGCTATGAGAGGCGGCTGACTGCTTATTCCTCAGCTGCTTTTTCTCTAGGGAGAAGGTATATGGGAATACCAGTGCAAAGAGGCGAGGAGATAATTACATTTGCGGAATGACAGATGAGCCCCTCACCTCGGCCTTTGCAGCATGCCCAGGGGCTACCCGTGTACCCTGTTGGTTTTTGCTGGCTGATATCCCCTGCGGCACAGGATGAAAGTCTCCTCCGAGGGGGGGAGGGGGACTCCATGACACGATGAGGGGGTCACTTCAGTGGAGGTCCAGTGGGGTTGGGCAGGAACAAGACAGTGGGGCAGGGCGGAATCACCTGCAGGCCTGGCCATGGCTTTTAGCCCGGCACCTAAAACAGCTGCTGGAAGAACAGGCCCCGCGGCGGCCCTCTTACACGCCGGGCGCCTCAGATCTCTCACCCAGCGGCACATGCGGGGCGGGGGGAGCGGTTAAGCTGGGTCGGCAGCACGGAGGCCTCCAGAACACCCACCTGAATGGAGGCTGCTCAAGGGGAGGTCGGCCGGCCGGCGCCGGCCCCCTTCCCTCCGTCGTAACACACACAGGAGGGCGCTGTGTCACGGAGACAAGGCGCGTGGCTGCTTTCGCAGCAATCCGTTGATCGGAGCCCAATTCCTCCGCACCCAGGACAGTGCAAAACCAGGAGGACTCTCTCCACACGTGCACGCACACGCGTCACTCAACTGAAAGGACGCTCTAGGGGAACATAATAGCGTCCTCTTCCCTCATCCCACGTGGCCCCATAAAGCTCATTAAAAGCTTCTGGGCTTTTAATATAATAGGTGCATGCTAGGCAGAAATCCAATAGTTGATGTGCCCTCTCTCGCTCTCTCTCACACACACACACGCAATGAGCCTGTTCAGACAACACACTAAGGGCGGATCTACACTGCTATTTTAAAGCGCTTTAAAGCGCTTTATAACAGTAGTGACAACTGTTTTGGAGTGTGTCCTGGGCCCCAGCAGTTGTCACTACTGTTATAAAGTGCTTTAAAGCGGTTTATGACAGTACTGACAACTATTGGGCCTCAGGACACACTACAAAACAGTTGTCACTACTGTTTTAAAGTGCTTTAAAGTGCTTTAAAACAGCAGTGTAGATCCTGCCTAAGTCATGGTTAGGCTGCTAACCCTTTTGCAGCAAATGGTAGTGAGCGCATTTAAACCGTAGTTATGTAGTCGCCAGGGTTAGGAATGGTTCACACAGTATGCTAAGTCATGGTTCACATGCTAAACCATAATGTCTATCTCAAAATGCTTAATCACCACATCTTAACGTGTCATGTGAACAGGGTCTCTTTATTGATATGCAAGGCATGTAGCATACACTTGTAAGCATTGTATATTATTATTACATTTATATCCCACCTTTATCATAGAACTCAAGGTGACAACATGTGATCACAGATGGTCTCTCCTCCAAGTCCTGACCAGACCCAGACCTGCTTAGCTTCAACAAAGAGGCTGCCTCTTGTGCCTTCAGGCCACACTCTGGCCTGTTCAAGAAAAACTTGACATACATTGCTTTTGTGCAGGTAATTCTCGCCCCCAACCCTCAGTTGCATTCTGAAATCCTGGTCCCGTGTGCCAAAGCACACACCTTTGAATTGTAACAAAGAGGAGAGGAAATACGGGCGGCTGGATACATGTACAAAAGCATTGTCTGCCAGCATGCACACACAAATGTGGGCACAGATGGGAAATGTCGACTCAGGCACTGAAGGAAAAGACGACACAGACATGAGAGGGAACCCTGCCCTTGCCTAATTCAGGGTATGTATTACTTTCATAGGTATGTGCTAAACCTCAGGTGTCCAATGTGGATACCTCTCTTGTAGGCTGACCAGATAAAACTCATGTAACTTTAACAGTTGTAGAGAAAAGGGAATTTCAGCCAGTGTCATTTGTAAGCAATTAGTTCCTGGTGAAATTCCCTCTTCATCACAACAGTTAAAGTTGCAGGCACTATACTAGAGTGACCATATACAAAAGAAGGCACGGCCCCTGCAACTTTAACTGTTGTGATGAAGAGAGAATTTCACCAGGAACTAACTGCATACAAATGACACTGGCTGAAATTCCCTTTTCTCTACAACTGTTAAAGTTACATGAGCCCTGACCTGGATTTTATCTGGTCACCCTACTCTCTTGGCACCTGCAAGGCCCCTCCTGATTTTTATTTTATTTTTAAAGATTATTATTGTTTTGTTATTAACTGGGAAGCTGACATCCTGCAAAGCAAAGCACCATCTTTATTTCCAAAAATGCCTCCAAGCCCAGACACATTTTTAGAAAAGATGGTGCGTGGCTTTTTGGGATGCAGTGTGTACTTTGCCTGGAGGTGTTTTGGTATGTGGGGTGGGTGGGTGTTTTTGGTGTGTGTGTCGCAATGCCAAATTTAGGAACAAGCCTAGTAAACCATGGCTTAGGGCCTCATGTTATGAGGTGCCTCTAAATAAGTTGGAGATAACTAAGATGTAAGGTAACAAAGATGAAATCACTTTAGTTTAAATATATTGGAATGTCTGGTGTGACTTACAACAGAGTTGCCTTATATAAAGGAAGTGTGGCAACAGAGTATTGTAGGCAATAAGAGCAGAGACTAGAGCCAATTCAAAAGAAGTTCAAATCAACTTACATTATTAGTGCTTTTATGCACATCTTCAGAGAAGGCTATCAAATACTGTTTAACTACAAGCACCCTCTAAGGATGGGTGGTACCCTTTTATTACCCTTCCTATTATAATGGAATGTACTTTTTTCTCTTCATTTTTATGATATGGGGCCTCTAAATCTTGACATCGCTTCGGGCCTCAGCATGTCTGAATCCGGTCCTGGTGTGTTGGGGGCAGGGGTTGCAATTCTCTGAGCATCGTCTGTGTACCGTCTTTGAAATGGGTATTTTTTTGTGCTTTGTTGGGGCAAATATGTGATTTGGCATTTTGTACACCATTCGTCAGCCAAGTTACTTATCTCTGAGCCTCATTGGTTGTTGGAACAGAAAACTGTGAGTTCAAAAAGGGTGGTTTTGTATTTTGGTTTTGGAGGTAGGTTCTTGGGCAAGTTATTTTACCTTTAGTCTCACCAGTTTGCCTTCTGGGAAATAAGTGTTGGGGACTGGTCATGCCTACCATGGCAGCCATTTTGTGAATGAGCAAGCTGCTTCCCTATGGCAGCCATTTTCTGAGAGTGCCGATGACACACTCTCAAAATCCGAAATGTGCCCACTGACCCAGAAAGGTTGGGGACCCCCTGCACTAAACAAATGCTTTCCAGTCCAGGGGCACAATTTGGGGCAAGACATTGTGCTGGCAGCTTTGAAGGCTAAGCTCAGCTGTAATATGTGACAAGTACCTCTGTGCATGTGCAGAGTTCATCCCACCCACCCACCGAGCTAAAGTTCAGACATAACTGGAATGAAAGAAAAGAGGATGCAGTTTCCAGACAGGCATAAGATGTGGAAGTGAGTGTCTTGCTGAATCAGACCAAAATGTTATTGACTCCAATGTTTTTTCACTGCCAACAGTGGCCAACCAGATACTCTTGAAAATCTCACAGGACAAAGGCGCTGGCTATGTACCCCTCCTGGATATTTTCTAGCAGCTGGGAATCAGAGGTATATACTGCCTTTGACCATGGAGGTTCCATACCAAACCTAAAATTATTTTTTAAAAAAACCAGTCTCCACCACCACACTTGTTGGTTGTTGCTATTGTCTTATTTCCTTTTTGTAAGACACTGGGGCAAAATGTGTGGCATAAAGATATCTATAAAAATAATGCATGCACTTAGGTCCCCTCTACAAGATTTCGGTTTGACGCCCAGTTGGCCGATTATGCGCATCTTCTCCCAATTGCTTTTATGCCTAATCCCTATACACGGGAGGTGGTGAAGCGCACTACCGGTTGGATGAAACGCGCTTTAAATTGTTTAAATGCGGAGCATCGCTTGTTTACATGGTCATAAGGCGCTTTAACTTCTGTGGTAAATTAAAACTTGCTATTTAACGCGCATTCAATAATGCGCATAATCGGACAGAAAAAACGCCTCAACCCCCGATTTGCGCTCCGTTCATGTGGAGGTAAAATCGGTAATGCGCTTTGAAAGAGCTTTAAATCGCTCTTCTAGAGGCACCCTGAATCCTCTCTTTTTTAAGACTCTTCTGCCAACACAAAATCCTGTGACAATCTGTGCCCGAAAGAAAATCCAGCGGAGGCCCATGCAGGCCATTGGCTTGCATCCATCCCCTGCCGTTTCCCCTGTTTCTTCTCCAAGCCCCCCATTAAACCCCAAGGGCCTCCTCTCCTCACCCTGTCTTTCCTCACGTGCAGGCATGTTTGGTGTAGGCACTGGGGCAGGGTGAGGCATGGCATCCCAGCATCCACAGCAGCGCACTGGCACCAGTGGCAACCTCCTGTTGTGAGCTGTCACAAAGAGGGTTTCCCCCGGCATGCATTCTTGCTCTCTCCTCCTCCTCCTGCTCTCTGCAAAATTTTCCAGTGAATGCAAGCAGATCATTAGCAGTCGGGGAGCAATCAGTGCCCGATGGATGAGCTGCTGCTGTGTAATGCCAAGCTCATTAACCGCCATGAAATTAACCAGGGGGAATATCTGCTGAGGCACTTCCCTCCACCTAGGGCTAGGGGGATTCCATTGCACCTGTGGGCCCACCAAAAGACCTCGGTGTTGCTAGGTGTGGTGGAGGCATGCACCCATCCCACAACTCCACAGAGGCACAGAAAACCTGCAGGATGTAGTATTGGCCACAGAAGGCAGATTCCTAAGAATTACACTTTTGTGGGGGGGGTTAAGGCAAGTTTCTCGCCCTCATGGTCGTGAGGATGTTTGGTTTGACTGCCTGAAAGGGTGACCCAGTGGTGCAATCAGGGCTCTATAGGTCAAATGACTACCCAAAAAGCAGCAGGTAATGAGAGCATCAGGGTAGCAGAAGTAAACTCCATTTTATACCTGTTGTCATGATGGCATTATGATTTACGTGAACTTAAATGTAAAATTGCACACGCTTAAGAGTATTTCCCCCCCCCCCCAGGGTTGGCAAACATTCGAACATGTAAGGAATGCAGAAGCAGATGTAAAGCATTGAACGGCAGTTGTGGCGTGGGGTGGGGATGGAAGTGTTAGTTGTGTACTTCACAACTAAAGTAATACACATGGCCATCTAAAGCCAACCCACCCGTAACAGTTTTAAATGTCGGCTCTAAATTGATCCAGGTGCACCACTAGAGTGAATATGAATCCTATAAGGTTCTTCCCAAATTGAAAGTGATGTCACACACACATATATGTGTGTGTGTTAAGAGCAGGGACAAGTTTCTGGTAGGTTCGTCCACTTGGCTGCCATGCAGAACTATGTAGATGTTAATGAGTGAAACTTGACCCCTGGCAACAGATGGATGATGATGCCAAGCTGACTCAGGGCATCTTCACAACACAATCCTGAGCCTGTTTATTCAGAAGTCAGTGCCACTGAAGAACTTACTCCTAGTAAGTGTGCATAGGAACAGAGCTTTGGAAGCAGGACACAATTCCTACACAGAAGGCACGGCCATGTAGGAATTCGCAAGAAACACGCACATTGCAGACCGTAACATCGGATGATTTTACACAGTGTGCATTTGTTGTTAATTGCAGGTAATCAAACACACACATGCATTGGGGAATGTTGAACAGTCATTTATGCTCACCAAAGTGGAAAGACAGCCACATGTTTTGATTTAGGTTACCTACAAGTTGCTATGTGGAAGTGCTTCCCATGTCAGGATTGTGTCACATGCTTACCTGCCTTTAGTTTTTTCTATCCATCTCTGTGTCAACTGCACTAGCCATAATACTGGGCCTGGAATAATCTGGTTAGCAAATCAGATGTTCTCTCAAAATTTCAGTGGATGCACACAAGTCTTCGTTCTGAAGGTCAGGGGAGACAGAATCATCTTTCTAGGGTGGGATCCCAATATCAAGGTTAGACAAGGGTGTGCTGCACACATTTGCCCTCTCTCTCTCTCCATATCTAGTGGCAATGACTTAGCCCATCACCTAGAGATCTGAATCCAGGTGAGTAGTATGCCCCTAGACAGTGTGGAAGCTTTGGAAAATTGGTGGGACAAAGGGGGCCCCCTGTGGCCAACTCAAGGATCACAAGCACGGTCTTTGTGTCAGTGCAAAAAAATTCAGAGGCACCCTGTGGTGATAGTGGAATCTACAGAAAGAACAGACAAGACAATGGTTGGAAAAGAAACCTCTTTCTGAAAATCAAGGAAAGTCTGTTTTATAGGAAGGGAAATATGAAAACTGAGCAATGGCAATGGGGAATCACCCATTTCAAATTCAGACAAAGGCATACAGCAGCCTTCTCCAACCTTGCTGGTGCCCTCCAGATATGTTGGACTACAACTCCCATCATCCACGACCAGATGGCCAGGGTGGAAGTTGTAGTCCAGGACATCCAGAGGATACCGGGTTGTAGAAGTCTGGCTTATACAACTCAAAATCTAGCCAAATCTAGATTTTACTGATGAAACCTATCCTTTGATGTTTTCAAAGTAAGGTTTCTTCTCAGAAAAACCTCACATCCATCGGTGCTGAAAACTACAATTCAATATTCAAACCTGACAATAATGCATCAAAGCCTGTAGGGGTGCTGAGATGCTCTCTTGAGATTGCCTTCACACCCTTGGTGAGAAAACCAGTGTGGAACTGAAGAATGGAGGGGCTGTGAGATGCGTCTTTAATTGTGTCTTTAATTTATCTATTTTTATGTTAGCCGCGTTGAGTGCCATTTTGTTTTAAATTCAGGCTTTCTTTTAAATCTGGATTTTATTGTTAGCCGAATCGAGTGCCATTTTGGGAAATAAAGGTGGAATATAAAATAAGTAAATAAATAAACAAATTATGAGCAGGAAGGACAAGAAAGTTACCCATAAAGTGGGACTCTCTGCTTTGACATGTGATCCATATTAGAGATAATTTATTTTTATTATTATATTTAATATTACATTTATTATTACATTTTCCCCCTCTTGCAAGGAACCCAAGGCTGCTTACACAGTCCTCCTCCTCTCCATCTTTATCCTCACAACAACCCTGTGAGGTAGGTTAGGCAAAGAGTCTGTGACTGGCCCAAAGTCACCCAGTGAGCTTCATGGCTGAGTGGGGACTAGAATTTGGATCTCCCAAGCCCCAGTCCAACGCTCTAACAACTACAACACAACTGGTTCTCTAATGCTGTGAATGTTAACATGATTGACATTCATGGTAATGCAGAAGATGTTTATTTTATATTCATCTTGATGCCACTGAATCCCAATTGCTGTGGAAGGGAAAGGCTTAATGCCCTGCAGGAGAGCTTCCCAAGGGCCTCTGGTTAGCCCATTGCAGGGAACAAGGTACCAGAAGATGGAGCGTTTGCATTTGGCACAGCCCTCCTTACAACACTTATTATTGGCTAGGGCTCCTGGACCTGTAGATATATGCATTTCTTTTAGCATTCAAAACATCACAGAAAGAAAGAGGCTGCTCCTTCCAGGCTTGGGAACAGCATGGCCAAAGGCCCAGAGAGGGAAGAAAACTCAAGCGCCTTACCTCCACTCACTGCTATTAGATCCAGGTAGAAGCAAAAGCCACAGTAACCTGGCACCATGTGAATGCCCACATAATCTAAGTGCAGAGGGAAAGCTCCAAGGAGGTAGCTCAGGAGGCTCCTACCGGGTGATGACAGATGCTGGGCTCTGTCTTCCCTCCCCTCAAGCAAGCCCACCCATGATCCAGAGTAGGGATCAGTGGGGCAGGTGGGCTGTGGCTTTTATGAGTCTCCAGCTGCTGTAATATAAAGCCCTTGGGCTCATGTTCCCTTTCAGGGTAGGGGGTCCAATGAGAAGAAATGCCTATGCATTGGTGGAGAGGTGGCAGCTGCTGTCTGAAGCTCCTGACCTTGAGTCAAGGGATCATTCCTCAAGCTTCAGATGATGGCACCAGGATGCGTGCACGGCAGGGACAGAAACGGGGCAACCAAGATGGATGTGTAGGAAACTTCAGACCAAATGGTAGCCATCCCAATTTTCACGTGTGGGGTGTGATCTGAAATTGATCAGGGATCATTATTGCTTTGTTATTATTTTTCTTTATTATTATTTTTGTTATTTTCTTCTTCTTTTTACTTACATAAGAAGAGGACGGTTTCTTCGTTTATGCAGTTGGGTCCTTTCTAAAGGCATAGAACAAAAGAAAAGTGAGGAAGGACATGACAGATAGGGGATTCCAGCGTTGATTTTACTAGTCCTACTTCTATGCCTTCAACAGCTTGCTCTACGGACATTTAGCAGTGGCTGCTTTTCCTGCCCTGGAGAGGTATTTTGTGTGTGTGTGTGTGTGTGTGTGTGTGTGTATGTATTGTGCTACTGGAAAAGCAAAGGGCAAAGCCAGTTTTTGATGTTTGTTAGACTCAACCCTCTGCCAAAATCTTGAGTGTAAGAAACAAGTGAACAGAGAAAAATCATTAACTCTTATGATGCAAAAACCTCTAAGTCAGTCACTAAAATTGACAGACAACAGATTTAAGGTAAACAAGTACTTCCCACTCACCCCCGTCACTGGAACTCACAATCACAAGATACTATGGTAGCCATTAGCAAAAATTCTGACTTTAAGTGTTGGATAAATAAACAATGCTCGATCCAGATTTAGTCATACCTAGACTAGACCCATTGAAATGCACCAAAATCCTATAGTCTGCTACTGCTTTACGTGGACAGCATTCACTTCTGCCCTGGAGGAAGGAGAATTATCATGACTTCTTTAGGGGCCTGCAGAACTGGAAGTTAAACCGTGGCTCAATTCGGATGACACGATAGTCAATGGTGGGGTAATAATCAACTTTACAGTTGTTCAACTAGGGGGTACTCCCTACACAACATGGTAATAAATAATCAACTGTGGTGTGGATTAGGATCAGCGCTGAGTTGACTATGGCAGCATTCGGATGACACAATAGTCAAAACAACTAACGATTGTTTCCCCCACACCAGTTGTTTATTGTGTCGTCCGAATTGAGCCCCTGTGTGAGTTTTTAATGATTACCCCTATGGTTCACAACGGGCACTGGTCAGGGCTCTGGACCTCATTCACTATTGCCCTGAGCATGTGGCTGAGACACAGGGTAGCCACAGAAACATCACCCCCCGAAAAAGGATGCAGATGAGCACAAAAAACGGATGTGCTCGTTTAGATGTACAGATTTAGAAATAATGATTGCAATTTAAGTAGAACTAAAGCACATCTCCCTATAGTGGGGAAGACTGTGACCACTAGGTGTCCTGTGAGCCTGCCTGGTCTGCTGTCCGGGGGCTCACTGTGGATGGGCATCTTCAAAGCTCCTCCATGCTATCTTTAAACCAGGATTTGGACCACACAGCCCTCCAAACGGAGGACATTTGGCCATCTTACCTAAAAAATAGCCAATACTCACTTCAGTTGAACATTGTAGGGGGAGTTTGGTAACAGTGAATAAGCAACCTTTCAGGAAAGCTTTTCTGCCATTTTTTTTATATATGAGAAGCTCCAGAGTGCCTTAGAATACAATTTTAAAATCACCATCTTTGGCTATCTAGATGCAGCAATGGCCCCCTGCTGGCAACCTGCCCCCCGCCCCGCCCCCCCTCCTCCTCCTCCTCCTCCTCCCTCCCTCCTCCTCCTCCTGCCCACCCTAGCAAAAAGCATCTTTAAATTGCTCTCCACATGGCATCTCCGTCACCCTGCGGCTTCACAGCAAAGGAAGCTGGGAATTACCTCCCTCATAAATCCTGCCGCCTCTGCCTGCTGAAATATTCCCTGCACCGCCTCCACCCAGTTCCTGCTGCATCTGCTCCATATTAATTAGCGCAATTAGCGTTGCTCTGGGCTCCCCTAATGAACCTGCCAGGCAGCTAGTGGGGCTGCTGCTGCTGCTAAGGATGGTGTCGGTTGAGAGGGAGGGGTTGCAGATTTACATGAGCCGGTGAGGTCGCATGCTCTCTCACGGCTCCATTTGAGCACCGGAGCCCACAAAGCGGCATCGCCTAACGTATGAGAATCTTCTGAGACCTAAGAGACCAGGGGCCTGAGCTCTGGACCTTTGAGGCAGTTGCCAATAGGGCAGGACTTTGGGGCAGAGATTCAGGGCCCCGCTCAAAAGAACAAGGAGGAAGGCCCCCAAATGCAGTAAGGGTGGCATATCACATTTCAAAGAAAGTAAAATAATGCAGTGCGGTGGGGGCAGTGGAGGCTGCTAGTTCCGATGTCAATGGGGTGGTAAATCTACTCCAGGTTTCATCCAGAACCAGTCAGAACCCTAAAGGAGCTACCCAAGATGTGAAGTGGAAGCACCTTGTATAGTTCATTTGGAGGTCTGGCTGAAACCCGGAGCAAATTCACTGCCCCACTGATATCGGTGCCACCAGCCTCAACCAGGTGGGGGTATGCATAGGGTGACCATATGGAAAGGTGCAGGGCTCCTGCAGCTTTAACTGTTGTGATCCAGACGGAGAGGCGGGTAAGAAATAAATTGTTATTATTATTATTATTATTATTATTATTATTATGAAGAGGGAATTTCACCAAGTGCCACCTGCATACAAATGACACCTGCTGAAATTCCCTTTTCAATATGACTGTTAAAGATACAGGAGCCCAGTCCTCCTTTCCATATGGTCACCCTAGGTGTGTAAAGGTATTAAGTCCACATTCTAATATCACCTCTCAGATACACTGTCTGTATGAGAATCCAGGCTTGTTTGGCCCAGAACTTGGTTTGGTGCCATCTTGTTGCAAAGCAGTTCCTTGCATGGCCAGAAATCTCAGGCAAGGCCAGAGTGGGTGAGTGGGGCGGTTGGAGAGAGGGCACCTTTTCTCTCTTCTGGTGCAGTTCTTGTCCCAACCACAGAGAGTTTGCTGCATGTTCCCTTTCCCTGCTGAAGCAGCAACAGCAGAGAAGGGGGTGTCCTTCCCTTCAGTTTGACCAGGTTGAAATTTCGCTCCCCATCTCCCTCCCAGCAAATGAAAGCTGCTGGGAGCAAAACCCAAGAGTCTTGATGCTGTGTGACCATGATACCTGCTGTGAAGCAAGCCAGAAGAGCAATTATCAGCAGAGTCGCTAGTTTATTAATTGGAACCTTTTGATCAGAGCTTTACAATGTTCTGCTTTTGCTCAGGAATCAGGTCATCTAGACCAGTATTGCCTAATCGGCAGCAGTGTTCACACCCATTCCACACAGTGATGGTCTATATGAAACACACACACCCTTGTTGAGAATAGCCAATCGAAAAGGGATTCTGCCCCACTCATCATAGCAAAGGGATCGTTTGCCAAGAGGAAAAAATGGCCTGCTGCATTCTTACCATCCACTCAGTCTATGAGCTTTTCTACAGGAGGTTGTTAATTGGCGATTAATCCACTGAATCTATTTTTGGTTTCATTCAGAACTGAGATCCAAGCATTACACAAGGAGTGTTTCCTTTCATGATTTGCCTCTAGGTGGCACTGTGGTATAGTGGAAGAACACAAAAGGGAATCAGGCTTTTGCTTTCACAATTAAATCCTGCATTTTCTTGCTCTAAAAAAAACCTCGCCAAAAGTACTGATTAGGCATAGAAGTGAAGCTGGAAGGTCACAATATCCTTTAAAGAATCTGTAAACAACCATAAGTAGGGGATGACAAGCACATGATAAATGCCTAATTTAGAAAAGCCCAATATTGAAGAGGTGGTGGTGATGGGCAAAACTGTGCACCATGTGCACCATGCTCAAGGGGTCTGTGATGAGCAAATCGCAAAAGCAGGAGCAACAAACAGGGTGGTTGTGTGCACTGGCTGCGGATGCCTCTGTGGAATGCTCTACTAATAGGGTGGCCACGTAGAAATCGCCCAAAAGATAATAGCAATTTGCATATGCAAATTTATGTGTTTAGATGCACATTTAGAAATAAATGTTAGAATTTAAATAGGAATAACAGTACAGTACTCATCACTGGGACCAGGTGGCCAGTGTGGTTGTATGTTCAGTCTGCTGTCCAGGTGTTAGCTGTTGATGGGCAACAGTTCTGATGATTCATTATATCTAAACCAGACTTGGACCAGACAGGTCTTCAAATAGAGGACACTTTCAAACAGCAAATGGTCCTCTGGCAGCAGTTCAAAAGACTGGACTGTTCCCTGTAAAAGAAGCCCCATGGCCACTTAGCTCAGCAGCCATAGCATAGATCAGCCTTCCCCCAATCTGGTGACCTTCAGATGCATTGCACTACAAGTCCCATCATCCCTGGCCAGCACAGACCTGCTGGATGGGGAATGTGGGGCTTGTAGTCCAACACATCTGGAGGGTGGCATGTTGAGGAAGGCTGGCATAGATTATAACAGAGTGATCCAGGTGGAAGCCAACCACGTCGCCAAAGTGGGAAAATGTTTAATCCACCAAGGCAGAAGCATTCAAATCTGGGCCATCTTTGCCCTAGATGCAAGATTCAAATTGCCTCCTCCCTTCTCCAAAAGCCTCCTTCTGGTCTCTCTTTCAGCAAAAAAGGGGAGTTGCGGAGAGAAAACCAACCTGGCTACTATAAAAGTTGACCAATGAAAAAACAGAAAGGGCCATTATGAGGTCATGATGAGATTTGAAGGTTCCACTACGTCATCTGCAGGCAGAGAAGCCCTGGCAGGCAGGTAGATAGGCAAGGAAGTAATCCTGAGCCCTCATGCCTATGGTGTTGGGAGGCAGGAGATGAAGGAGGTGGAAACCGGGGGTCTGGCGTATCAGCTCCTGTGGAACTGGTTACGGGCAATCCGGTAAGTTATCCCTCAGCCCCCAAACCTGAAACCAGTTCAAGCAGCACTGAGCAGTACCAGAATTGAGCTGGCAGTCCTCTTACCACCAGGGTTAGGCAACGTGTGGCCCTCCAGATGTTTTTGGCCTACAGTTCCAATGATCCTTCACCATTGGCTGTGGTGAGTAGAGCTGATGGGAGTTGTAGGCCAAACCATATGGAGGGCCACGCCCACTCCTGTTTTACCAAAAATTGCACTCCTGCTCTGTCTGTCTCTGTCCCCCCGCTGTCCCAGCCAGGATTCTTCGTTTCAGCAGCCTAATTTAGAGGGGAAGCCTTTGTTGTCGATAGTACTCAAACAACTGGGAATAAGAAACACTTGAAGGCCTACTGCAAATCAAATCCCCACTCAGAGATCTATCAGTAGATCTCAACCTGCCTTCTTCCAGTCTCTGAGCTACTGGAAATGGTAAAGTAGTTCAGGAGAGAAGCTAGATGACAGAGAGCAAGCTTTGATTTCCCCACAGATATCTGACAATAGTGTTAGATCCAAAAAATGTAGTCATCCTTAGAGAAGACCCATTGACATCAGTGGAACTTCAGTTAGTCATGACTAATTTGCCCCATTGATTTCAATGACGCTATGTAGGATGAAGTCTGGATCCAATGGCTAGATTATACCAAAGCAAGGGTGTTGAGCCTCTTTCAGCCCAAAGCCCAAATTCAATTCCTGAATCAAGGAATCCTTCTAGTCCAGTATCTATTTCCCACAGTAATCATCCAGATGGTTTTGGGATGCCCGCCATTAGTGCATGGAAGTAATAGCTCTCTCCCATTTTTTTTATTCCTCACTAACTAGTAGCCAGACACATGTTGACTCTGAAGATGGCAGCTCCACTGTAGCCATCTTCAGAGGAAATTGGACTTTGGGCTGCAAGAGGTTCAACACCCCTGCTTTGGTCTAATCTAGCCATTGGATCCATGCTTAATTGAGCCATGTGCTCAAAGGCACCCTTCTTCCTTAATTCCACTTTCTGTATGGAGACAAATCCAAGTAAGAACTGGATTTTAGATTTTCATCAATGAGAGAATCAGCTTTTACAGATTCATTAGTTCCAACAGTTCTAGGAGCAAACTGAAACCTGCATGACACCCACTAGTAAAGTCTAATGCATGTGAGTCTGTGACTCTTAAGACCCGGACCATGCAGCTGTCATGACTTCCACAAGCCTCTCTGCGCAAGGTTTTTATTGTGCGCTCGTGACTGCTCACTCATGGTAGTTTGTGGGTCCTTTATAAAACATCCTCCTCCTCCAGGGCCTCTCCCAAGCTTTGCAACCATTTTCACTCCCCCCCCCCCCAGGAGGAAAGTCTGGTATTTTTTTCTGAATGGCTTTAGAGAAACCTTGTGTAATTCTGCAATTCTGCTATACCACAATGCCACCTAGTGGTTATATAATGGAACATATAGAAAGGCAGCGAAAGAAAAACTGGGGGGGGGGCACGTATAAAGGAGCCGATCTTAATCCTGAAAGGAGATGAAGGTGGTGGAAGCAGAAGCTTCAGAAAAGGTGTAGGTTATAAGCTTTATGCAGAAAAGCCCCACATAAAGTCACCCTTCTTTTTCTTCCTTTCCCATTCCCCACCCCACTCTCCATACCTGCTCTTTATTTTTATGTTTTATTACATTTCCATACTGCCCAATAGCCAAAGCTCTCTGGGCAGTTTACAACAATTAAAACCATAAAACACAACATGATCAAACCAATATAAAATTTAAAACTACAGTATCCAATAACATTAATAAGTAAATAGAAGCTAGCATTGTATCATCTGGCTGGATTAAGAGAACTCAAAGTCTCAAAAACTTGCCCACAACTCTGTGTGTGTGTGGTCAAAATAAAGGGATTGCCTGACCAAGGGTTTCCTTATGGACTAAGTCTTATTTTGTTTTATTTTGCACTAGACCATGAGATTCTAGTACAGAACAGAATAGATTCCATCAGTCTGAGTTGTGCCCACCCTTGCTCCAACTGCCTTCTGCATTGTTGCTCATCCCTGTCTCCAACCAGAGCTAACCAAACCTCTATGTCCCACAGAGAAACCATCACATTGCTGTTGCAGTTTGCAGAGCACCAGACCCAGTGGTTGCTGCAGCAGGTTTCCAGTAATCGTGTGCTGCAGACTCTGTTTCCATGTCTGGGACCCTCGATCAGGTCAGAGCTTCTACAAGGAACAGATTGCATGAGTGGGGTGGGGGAAAGGCAGGGAGGAGAATAACTCATTTGCCAGTTGCACCGCTCTCTAGAGAGTGCATAACATGCCATAGATAGTCATGCCCCAGATACATCTAAATTGGACTACTGTAATGCACTCTGAGTGGGGTTGTCCTGGAAGATACTTCAGAAGCTTCGGCTGGTGCAAAATTCAGCTTCCTAGTTATTTCTATGGGGGCATGCATGTGATTATGTACTGGCTAGACTGGTTCCAGCACATTTCTGGGTGGTAGCTTTAAAGCCCTAAACAATTTGGGGACAGGTTATGTGAAAGGTCATTTGCACGTATACGAATCTGCCTGGACCTTAGGATTGGCCATGGAGATCCTGCTCAGGTGTGCAAGCACAAAAGCCACAGCCTTTACAGCGGTGGCCCCATCAGTGTGGCAGTCCCTCCTTTGAGAACTGTGATAGGCTTGCTCACTGACTATACTTTGAAATGGGGCCTTAAGACCTAGATGTTAGAAGAATCTGCCCTTAATTGAAATTGTTTTAATTTAAATTAAAAAAGAGCGTCTGCTATGGGGCGATACAGAAATATAATGAATGAAATAAATAACAAAATGTTTTAATTGACTAACGGAAGCCAGACTGTAGTTGAAGACTTTTATTGTCTGTTTCGATTTTATTGCTGGTACTGAATGTTTGGTTTTTTTATATTACTGGTGTTTTATCTTTGAAATCAATTGTTTATGTTTTATTTTGTAAGTTGCCCTGAGGGGGCTTGTGCCCAGAAAGGCAGTCTATAAATACATACAATAAATAATGAATATGCAGTTGTTTAGACTGAAAGGGGGACAGCGAGCAACCTTGGGGCACTTTTGTTACAATTCTGAGAATACCATCTTAGTTCTAAGTGTCTAGTCCTTGGTGAGGCAGAGATATGTTTTCAAATGCATTTCAGCCAAAAATGAGAAAGGTACAAAATGAGAAGCCAAATAAAAAGAAATCCAGTTCCATTTTCAAAGCCTCGTATCAAGAAATATAATTATTCAAAGTCCATCTTATTAAGTGTTTCCAAGAATTTGTGGGTGTACATTTCTTTCATGTTCAGGGGAAGCTGTTAGAACACCAGGCTAAAATCAGTACATCATGTTCCCCAAGCTGTTGATTGTGGCACCTATTTTGTTCATGAATGTGATTTCCTTCTACCTCCCAATCCCTTTTCTTTTTATGTCATGTTTTTTTTATTGTATGTCTGAGGACAGGGACTTTTTCATTATTAATCTTTGTAAGCCACTTTGGGGTTCTTTGTTTTGGCTGAACAACAGGGTAAAATACAGTAAATAAATAATCAATAAAACTCTAAAGCAGCCTTCTCTAACCTGGTGCCCTCTAGATGTTTTAGACTTCAACACCCATGAGCCCTGGCCAGCTTGACCAATGGTTGTGGATTATGGAAGCTGCAGTCCGAAACTTCTGGAGGGCACCAGGTTGGGGGAGGCTGATCTAAATTATGTCCCCTGTGCAAATTTCAACTGATAAACAAGTAATTAGACAGCATGCCATGACCCTAGTATGTTTCCAATGAGGCTTTTTCCTGCATTTGTTCTAGTACAATAGAGACACTCCCTGCCACTAGAGGGCCCCAAGCTGCATCCCTGTAATGTTTCATTCCCAGCAGAGCATGGGTGACAGACCTGAGGCCTGTGGCCTCAAGGGACGCAGCAAGTCAGATGGTATGTGTGTGTTTGTAGAATGGGATTGGCTAAAGAACTCTTTTGCAAACCTCCAGATGTTTTGGGCTACAACTCCCAGAATTCCTGACTATTGCTCATGCTGGCTAGGTCTAATGGGAGCTGACATTCAAAATATAGAGGAAGGCTCAGGCCTAAGCTCCTGTCTTCCATTCCTGTTCCCCAGTTCAGGAGATCTGGTGCCCTCCAGATTTGCTGGACTACAACTCCTGTAATCCCCGGCTAGCAGGGCCATGCAGCCTGGGGGGTTACGGGAGTTGTAGTCCAACAAATCTAGTCTGGAGCACACCAGATTGGAAGAAGGCTGGTTTGTTTTGAATTTTTATACTCTGTCTTTCAATCATTATTTTTTATTAATTATTTAAACATTTCTTGGCCGCCTTTCAGGGCAGAAGCCCTCACAAGGCAGCTTGACCGCTAAAAGACTGATTCTACAGCATTGGAAAGATAAGTATTTTGTTAAGCATTTTGAGCTAAACATTATGGCTTAGCACGTCGTGTGAACCATTTCTAACCATGGTGGATGTATAACCACAGTTTAAATGCGTTCACTAACCATTTGCTGCAAAAGGGTTAGTGGCCTAACCATGGCTTAGTGTGTCATCTGAACAGGGTTGAAATCTATCGTGTTTTCCCCCCTTTTCTTTTCTTTTCTTTGCTTGATGGGGTCAACACAGAAAGAATGCTGAGCTCACGACAGACCACAGAAAGGATCAAGGAGAGATAGCAGACAGTAGCCAGAAGAATCTCATTAAGGACCAGCATGATCAAGATGGTGCAGCTCCCTCCTGCTCTAGGACGGAGGGAACATCACTGCCCTCTCCCTCCATCTACAGCTTACTTGATCATGACGGGCGACTGGATGTCTTCCGCATGCGCAAACTGGTCTATGAGAGAGGTACTAGCAACACAGTCTACATCAGCCTTCCCTAACCTGGGCTACCTCCACAAGGGCGCTTTAATGCTCTTTGAAGGCTCATTATAAATTTTACCTTCACACCAGCGGAGCGCAAAACGGGCGCAGAGGCGCGTTATCTCCCGGATTATGCGCATTATCGAATGTGCGTTAAATAGTGACTTTTATTTTGCTCCGGCCGTTAAAGCGCATTTTCGCCATGTGAACAAGCGATTATGCGCATTAACTACATGTAAAGCGCTTTTTGGACATCAATTAATGCGCTTCGCCGCCTCTCGCCGCCTCCCGTGCAGAGGGATTAGGAGTAAATGCGCCTCCGCGATAATGCGCATAATCCCCGAACCGGGCGCAAAAGCGCATCCTTGTGGAGGGGGCCCTGGTGCCTTTAGATGTGTTGGACTGCTACTCCCATCATTCCCAGCCAGCCTGGCCAATGATCAGGGCTGGCGACAAGGGTAGGCATAGCTGGGCACATGCCAAGAGCCAATCCCCTAGCAGGGGCCCGCTGACAAGAGCCCCCTGGACTTGTTGAGAAGGAGCAGCAGTTGATGCCACCGCCTGCTTGCTTCCCGGCTCTCTGCCTGTCAAGCACGAAACTGGTAGCCATCATGAGAAATAGGATGAGGAACAATAGCAGCTGGAGACAAGGAGAGTGAGCTCCTATTGGAGAAGAGGTCATATCTCTGATCAGATGCTGATTAGAGATAAAAGCTTTTCCTGCAGGGGAGAGAGGCAGGGTCTGGGGAACAAGCTGCTGAGTGATTCAGTCATGCTTACTTCTGAGCCTTGTTCCTGCGTACTTCTGAGTAGACATGCTTCTCATGCTTACTTCTGAGTAGTCATGCAGAAGCCTTGTCCTTCTTGCTCGTGAGTAGGCTTAAAATCAGCAGTAATCACATTTTTGTCCTGCCCACTCTGCTTTTGGCCATGGCCACACATGGGTTGCGCCTCCAAGGCCTTTCCCAGATTTGAATTCATCCCTCTGCTGAAAAAGATTCCCTGCCCCAGCTCTATAGCTTCACACAGATGAATTGTGTCTCAGTTGTCAAGAGATCCTATGCACTCCTTCTTTGTCATTTATAACACATCGGTAGACCGCAGGGACCCTAGTTTTACAAAATGAAAATAAAAAGTAGACCATGTCAAGATGGAAGTCAATCCAGTCCGGTTGCTATATAGCCCCTTGCTAGCCAAGCCAAACATCGTGGTGTCCAGGACCCAGTGTGACTGGGTGCAATGTAACTGTGTCTCCCCAGCAGGCCTCCCCTCAGAACAGCCAAGGAAGCACACTGTCCGCCTTCCCTGCAGGAAAGATTTGGTGGGCTGCTTGCCAGGTTGACGGCTCTGCAGTCCAGGTGCCATAAGTACCTCAGTAACCAAAGAAACCCCAGCCTTCCTTCCAACTTTAGAAGGAGGGACTGGGCAGAGATTCCCATGCAATTGCCAGGTTGATGCCGACCCCACCTCGGAAGTTCCAAAGCTGGGAGAAAGGCTGGTCACTGGTGGCCCTCGCCAGAGGGTGACAGCAGACTCGCCATGGCAAGCAAAAATGTGGAAGCTTCATCTGTGGAAATGTTGATCTATAGTGCTGCTCTAGAGGCTGGGGGACTATGGAATCAGGTCTGTGTGTATTTTGTCACCTGGGACTGGATGTGGAGTAATTCCTTGTCTTAGGCACACATCCCAGTGAGAGAAAGATCACCTGGAAGTTTCTTTTTGGCGTGTACCCTGAGAAATCCACAACCGAAGAGAGGAAGGAGCTGGACCGGCAAATGTCTTCTCAGTATCAGTGGATGAAACACTCATGGAAACAGCGCTTCCCCTGGGCTGCCAGCATGAGGACTCGTTCTGACTGTAAGTGCCTCCAAGTTTTATATTCCCCTAGGCCCTGCCCCCTGGGTGGAGCGACAGGACCCCGCCTCTTAAAGGGACCACACCTGGCAAATGATATGGTGCTTCCTCCTCATTTACCCCTGCAGTGGATCTTTCCATGGCCATCCACAGGTATGAAGAACAACAGAGGGAAAGTGAAGCAGCCAAGCCGTCTACAGATGTTTACATCGAGGTGAGAGATGAATCAGAAATGAACTTCCTTGATGTTGTGATGTAGGTATATATGAGTTAGTCTGGGCCATTACAGAGGTGAACAATAATCAATAATGCTGGAGCAGCTTGGGCCCCCTCCACAAGGATGCGCTTTTGCGCCCGGTTCCGCGATTATGCGCATTATCGCGGAGGCGCTTTTACTCCTAATCCCTCTGCACCGGAGGCGGCGAGAGGCGGCAAAGCGCATTAATTCATGTCCAAAAAGCGCTTTACAAGCAGTTAATGCGCGTAATCGCTTGTTCACACCGCGAAAATGCGCTTTAACGGCCGGAGCAAAATAAAAGTCGCTATTTAACGCGCGTTCGAAAATGCGCATTATCGGGGAGATAACGCGCCTGTACGCCCGTTTTGCGCTCCGTGCTTGTGGAGGTAAATTTTTTAATGAGCCTTCAAGGCTCATTAAACGTCTCGTGTGGAGGAGGCCTTGGACTGAGAACTGGTGAGCTGGGCCTAAACTAAACTCGAGCTCAGCAGAGTGCAGTCCTGAAATCTTGCAAGAGGAAAAAAGGCAGGATATAAATGTAGGCTGACCATATGAAAAGGAGGTCAGGGCTCATGTAACTTTAAGAGTTGTAGAGAAAAGGGAATTTCAGCCAGTGTCATTTGTATGCAATTAGTCCCTGGTGAAATTTCCTCTTCATCACAACAGTTAAAGGTGCATGCACTAGACTAGAGTGACCAGATACAAAAGAAGGCAGGGCCCCTGCAACTTTAACTGTTGTGATGAAGAGGGAATTTCACCAGGAACTAATTGCATACAAATGACACTGGCTGAAATTCCCTTTTCTCTACAACTGTTAAAGTTACATGAGCCCTGACCTGCTTTCCATATGGTCAGCCTATATAAATGTAATAATACTTGTTTGTTTAAATGATGCAGAAATCCCTATCCCCTAACTTATACTGAAGGACGGTATAAAATACTTCCGGTATATTCAAAAGTAGCATGTCAAGGGAAAGACTTGCCCCAAATCTTCTCTCAGGAGTGCTTACAGGGATGGAATACCTATACTTTTTTGAGTAGCAGGACTGATGATGTCATCTGCTGCCGCAAGCCCCCACCCCCCACCCCAGGCTTTCCTATTCCCTCTGAGATTAGTTGCAATCCTCACAGGTCCTGTGGGGGGGATGGGGGGGGGGTTGGTCTGGAAAGGCTTGCTCCTGGGGGAGATGAAAACTACTAGAACTCCTTTGCAGAAAAGGGCAACTAAAATGATTAAGGGGCTGGAGCATCTCCCCTATGAGGGGAGGTTACAACAGCTGGGATTATTTAGCTTGGAAAAAAGGAGGCTAAGGGGAGACCTGATAGAGATGTACAAAATGATGCATGGCATGGAGAAGGTGGATAAGGAGACATTTGTTTCCTTCTCTCATAATGCTAGAACCCTATGGGGTCATCCCATGAAGCTGATTGGTAGAGATTCAAGACAGAGAAAAGGAAATACTTCTTCACACAGTGCATAGTTAAACTATGGAGTTTGCTACCACAATATTTATTTATTTATTACATTTATATACCGCCCCATAGCTAAAGCTCTCTGGGCGGGTTACAAAAATTAAAAACGTTGAGCATTTAAAAACCAATATACAAAACTTAAAACCATAAAAGCCTAAAAACAAACTACATATCATTTTAAACTGTCCAGGGGTCAGTTTAAAAGCTCAACATATGCTGTTAAATGCCTGGGAGAAAAGTCTTCACCTGGCGCCAAAAAGATGACAGTGTTGGTGCCAGGCGAGCCTCATCAGGGAGATCGTTCCACAATTAGGGGGCCACCACTGAAAAGGCCCTCTCCCTTAGATGTTGATCGTAGGGTACGGGTAGGTTCGTGTCGGGAGAGGCGTTTCATCTGGTAATGTGGTCCCAAGCCATGTAAGGCTTTATAGGCTAAAACCAGCACCTTCAATTGGGCTCAGAAACATACAAGCAGCCAATGCAAGCAGGCCAGTGTCGGTCTTATCTGTTCAAACCTTCTGGTTCCTGATACCAATCTGGCTGCCAATTCAGATGGCTATAAAAGGGGGGGGGGGGTTAGCCAAATTCTGGAGGAGAAGGCTATCAATGACTGTCAGTCCTTATGGGTATGTACTATCTCCAATATCAGAGGCACTAAGAATATGTACACCAGTTGCTGGGGAACATGGATGGGAGGTGTAAAGGTAGCCTGAGGGTGTGTAACTAACTTACACCCTCATCTCCGCTGCCACCACCCCCAGAGGCCGCCTAGCACCAGAAGCCTCTGAGAAAGGACACCAGAATCCCAGCACAGTAGCCCTGAATTTAGCACTGTCCCAGTAGCAAGAAGATAGCAGCACAAACAATTGAGGTAAATGGAATTTATTTACAAGTAAGGGTATGGGTTTAGGGAAGAATGAAAAGTAAAACAACCATGCAAGCATGCATAACACAGGAAACCCAGCAACCTTAAAACAATGAAACCTAGCTAGCCTATCTACTTACTCCAAAGTAGGGCCTTGTAGCCTGAGCCAGCCATGGATACCTCCATCTAAACCAGATGACAAGACAAGACAAAGACCTCCAGTCTTTATACCCTTAAAGCTCACTTCTCCGTCCAGACTCCCCCTCCCTTTGGCACAGCTCCGGAGGCCTGGTTTCATACCTCTCCGGCTGTGGTGCCTCCTTCCTGCCACCCCTGCTGGTTTATGGCCTTGAGGCCTGATAAGGGAGTTCTCCTCTGGCGCCAAGGCCTCTCCTATCTTTCTGCTTCCCTCCCCAGGTGTCCTGATGTTGAATCCTCTGGCTGGCGCCCTTCTTCTTCTTCTGTATTTAAAAAATGCCATGCTAAAACTACCCAGACCACCTAACCCCTTCTAAGCTACTTGGTATATGTGCAGTCTATCTGGTGTCCACTCCTTTACAGGTGGGTGCTATTGCACTCATGTCCTGCTTATGGGTTTCAGACAGGGAGCTGAGTAGCTTGTGTGTGAACAGAATGCTAGACTAGATGGACCCTTGGTCTGATCCAGCAAGGCTCTTCGTATGTTTTTATGTTCTTATATGAATCAACACAGCTTCCTGTATTCTTGGACTCTCCTTGGGTCTGTGGCTGTAGGGACTGTCATGATGAGCACCTGTACTTCAAACATTTACTGCTATACCACTGTCTCCCAGACATTGCTGATCTTGCCTGTACAAACGTATTCTCTGGGAGAAACTTTCAAACTCCTACCTGCAATCTGAAATGGTACAGCCTATCAACAGATTCATCGACCAGGGATCCTGCTCATCAGTTTGACCTCCATGATCAAATTTCCCACTGGGGAGGTGGGGGGTGTTGTTTATTGTTTTTCATTTTAAAAACAGCTGTGAGGAGAGGCGAATCAGATCAGGGTCATGACACTGGGAGGAAGGATGTGAGTTTTTTCACCCTTTCTGCTTTGTATGTTTTCTTCCACAGGACAGGGGAGGCAATTTAGATCAGGAAAGCAATACCAAGAAAAGGGATTAACCCCCACTTTTTCCTAGAGTTGTAACCCCAGTCTAATCACCTCCACCCCTCCCCATGGCTGCTTTTCATTTCTGAGAAAACTGCAGGAAATCCAGTTGCACATTTCCTGATGTGTTGTCTAGCTTTGCCCTCAGATTTTGAAATGTTCATGGAGGATATGTCTATCAATATCTAACCATCATGATAGCTAAATTCAGAGGCAGTTTACTGAGTACCAGATACCGGGGACATAGTCAGGATAGTGCTACCACCTTCATAGCCATCTTGTGAGCTTTGGGAAGTGTCTGTTGGCTACTGTTGGCAGGAGAATACAGGTCCAGATTGGCCCTTGGTCTGATCCATCACATCATGACTGTTCTGCTCTGTTCCCAGCCAGGGAGCGGAATCAAGAATACATAAGATGTGCCTCCTAGCAGCAATTCCTTAATATCACCTACAGCAGGGGTGTTGAACTTCTTTTAGTCACTTCTGAGAAGCTCTTGGGGGCTGCATTCCAGTGGTGGGTGGGTCTCAAGGCAAAAGGGGTATAGCCAAAGGCAAAGGGGCAAGGGCAAAAATACCAAACCATACCAGCATATTTTAGTTTAAAGCTTATTGCCGGTAAGTAAGCCTTAGGGGAGGTATTTCCACCTTTTAGAATGGGAGCAGAGGACTGCACAAAATCCGGGAAATCGTCAACCGATGGGTGGTCGAGGGGAAGGGGGTGTGGCTATCTGGGGAATCCCAGATTGGAACACCAGATGGGACCTCGGGTCTATAGCCCTGACTCACAATATGTATGTGTATGTTTATGACTGTGTGTGTTATGGTAGATGTGTACAAATGGGTCAGGGGCTTATGAGAGAGACCGGGTGGCCCTGCCCACTTTTTCTGCCACACCCACTTTTTGTTTTAATCCCACCCCTGCTGGCAGGCAGCCCCCCCTCCCCTGGAAAGTTAACCACAAGGAAATGTGGCCTTCAAATTGGGAAAAAAGTTTCCCCACCTACGCAAGCATTAACACAATTCTATCTTCCGCCAGCATAGCCTGCCCTTCCAGTACATTAACGAACGGCAGTTCCGAAAAGCGGTGCGAGACATCGACGCCGACGTACCTCAGACGGACCGACACCGGACATTCTTCCAGTGAGAGCCTTTCCCTCCCCAGCCAGGACTCACCTGAAACCAAAAGTGGGGGTTTGTTAAATCCATTCGGTCTGTATTTTGCAGATTGTCAGGCATCTTTTGTTCCATGGTCCGCCCGGTGATGGAAAGCCCCGTTTTTTAAAACCAGAATTCCATTGTATTTGCACTCATTCACTTTAACATGAATGTATTAACGCTAAAGTGGAAAACTGGTCTACAGAAACTGTGCGACTTGAAAATCCGCAGGTCATAGAAATCTGAACTCATTTGAATCCTCCAACATCCCTACCAGCAACATTTGAACGGGGGGAGAACAGATGTTGAGAATTCAGATCCTGGAGGATGCGCAGGGCCACCCCTGAACTCGTGCCAGGCTTCCTGATTCTTTTCCAATACCAAGGAGGCAAGAAAAAATAGAAGGTTTATCAAACCCTCGTTTGGCTGCCATCTATAACTGGCAGATTGTGTTTGTATTGGGTGGGGCAAAAGTGATGACGGTCTGAACTGGGATACTGGAATATCCAGGAGATTATACCAAAACATGAATATATTTCTCCTCCTCCTCCTCCTTTCTCCTCAGGGCCAGTGTCTAGGGTAGGCATGGTTGGGCCCCTGCCAAAGGCTCACACCCCCAACAGGGGCCCACTGACAAGAACCTCCTGGAGTTGCTCCTCTTCTTCACCATGGCAACCTGCTTCTTCACTGGCCTCTGGCCAGGCAGCAGCAGTGGTGATGAGGAGGAACAGCAGATGCCACTGCCTACCTGCTTACTGGCTCTCTCCTTGTCGAACAAGCAAGCACTAGCAATGCAGTTAAAGAGGAGGATGAGGAGCAATCGCAACTGGTGACAATGATGGTCGGAAGGTAGCCTCACTGAGGAAGGGGGACCATTGCGGGTGTCTTGCTCAAGAGCCCTCCAAAACCTGGAGTCGGCACTGTTTCTTCTCTTTCCCCTCCTCCTTGGAAGAAGGGCACAGAATAGTACCTCCTGGGAAGATTTGGCTTTTCGCAGCAAATAAATCTGAGATATGATGGCTCCCATTCCAAAACTCCAAATCTGCGAGCGTTCACCAGCTGAAATTCATCTAGGGTGACCAGATAAAATCCAGGTCAGGGCTCATGTAACTTTAACAGTTGTAGTGTCATTTGTATGCAATTAGTTCCTGGTGATAGTCCCTCTTCATCACAACTGTTAAAGTGGCAGGGGCCCTGCCTTCTTTTGTTTATGGTCACTCTAGTATAGTGCCTGCACCTTTAACTGTTGTGATCAGGAGGGACTATCACCAGGAACTTATTTATTTATTTATTTATTGACCATTGTTTTTAAAACTTCAAAGCAGCCACAGAGTCCTCCGTTGTGGCTCAGAAGAGGGGTGCCTAGAGGAAGGGGTGCTTCATTACTCCCACATTGTTTTCCTGATCTAATTTCAGCCTGACGTTACTATTAGCCCTGTGGCGGTGTGGGTGGAATATTTAAATCAGGAAAACTGTGCAGGAGAAAGGGTTAAAATCTACCTTACCCAGCATCATGGCTCTAACCAAATTAGAGCCACACACACCTGTTTTGAACCTTTCTTTTTCAAAGAAGAAGTTGGTGGATTAATTATATTTATTAAACGCCTCATAAAACTCCCTCTCTAGGCATTGTTAACAGTTAAAAACATAACGATAAAATGATAAAATCACAATAAATCATTGACATCCAGCTCACCATAAAACCCTAGTAAGCACATACCAACACAGCAGAATATAATATAGTACAAATTACAAAGCTAGGACAAATCCTCAGGAGCTAAAGCTACCTTTCAGAGGCTAAAATAAACCATCTAAAATACTCATAATGCTTAAAATGCCTGGGAGAACAAAATCGTCTTGCCCTGGCACCAAAAAAGCAACCATGTGGATGCCAGGCAAGCTTTGCTAGGGAGGGCGTTTCAAAACTGGCGGATCAACTCCAAGAAAGCCCTCAGTCTCTCACATCCACCCTCTGAATTTCAGATTGAGGGGGCCCTTTAAGAAAGGTTTCTGTAGATGACCTTAAAGCACAGGTGGGCACATACTAGAGGAGATGTTCCATCAGGTACCAAGCCACGTTGAATTTTATGGGTCAAAACCAGCGCTTTGAATAGGGCCCAGAAACAAACTGGAAGCCAGTGATCTGCATCACGTGTCAAGACTACCCAGGGTTTTTAAAAACCCTGGGTTGTCATGAATGAGCAGAAGCTCCCGCCCATCCAAGCGCTCCCACTGAACTAAACAACCCAGGAATATTCAGTCTCTGGGTTGTTTATCATGAAGTCTAAACCTAGAACACTGGGCTGTTGGGGAGAGACAATCCTGACCTGGAAACCATGGTTTATTCAAGGGTTCTAACTCTGTCTCTCTCCAGACAACCTCAAGTTTGGGGTTTGGATGTTACAATAAACAACCCAAAGGAGCATCCCTGAGTTTAGCTCCTCCAATTTGCAGCAGGAGCGATCAGTCAGCCAGGAGCCAGCATGCTGGCTTGCTCACGCCCGTTTTAAAAACCCTGGGTAGTCGCAACGTGCAAACGGGGTCAATGAAGGTGAGAAAAGCCCAGCATAAAATGATCACAACACTTGGGCCTAGTTAGAACTCCCACAGCCATATTTTGCACTAGTCTGAGCCATCTTCAAAGGCAGCCCCATATACAACTCAGAGTAATCCAAATGGGAGGTTACCAGACATGGGGCACTGCAGCTAGGCCACTGACCTCCAGATGGGGTCATAGCCGGAATACCAAATGAAGGTGGTAAAGAAGGTCCTTCACAGACTTAGGCCACCCAAGCCCCTAATGACTGTGATGGATCCAGGAGCATCCCCAAGCTATGTACCTTGTCTTTCAGGGGGAGTGATTCCCCTCATCTGGGTTGAAGAACTGGGCTACTAATAATCCCTCCCATCTTGTCTGGATTGAGCTTCAGTTTCCTTCATCCAGTCCATTGCTGTGGTCAGGCCCTGGTCCACCACCTGCAAACCTTACCTGGCTCCAAAGAGAAGAAATAGAGCTCTGTGTCACCTACATATTGATGCCAGTATATTCCAACCTGTCCCGCCCTCCAAAAATGACCTCACTTAGTACTTTCATGTTGATGTTAAAGGGCCTGGAGGACAAAATGAAATCTTGCCCCAAAATGAAGATATCATGGAGTAGAGTAGGAATCCCTTGGCACCACCTTCTGAAAACAGCCATCCAGGTAAAAGCGGGACCACTGCAAGGCAACCCTGCCTTCACCCAATTCCAACAGCCATTACAGAAGGATTACATGGTATTGGCAGCTGTCCAGAAGCCGAGGAGAATCAACAGGGTTGCATTTCCCCTGCCTTTCTCTTAGCAGGAGCCATCCCACAGGGCGACCAAGGCTGTTTCAGTGCCATAAGCAGGCCTAAACTCTGGCTGAAAAGAACTCAGAAAGATCTAGTCACAAATCACCGTGTCTGTTTTGGTCCTGAGACATTCAGGGTTGGGGTTATCCACACGCAGGTACAAAATTCTGGAATGTGATGCAAGTCCGGAATTTGAACCCCCCCCCCCCCATATCCAAACATATTTCAGTTCTAGGGAGTCTTGCTTTACTCGCACACAAGCACATATATGTAAGTAAATTGCCCTGTACAACTGGGCAGGATCTACACTACTGTTTTATAATGGTATTGACAACTGTTGGGGCCCAGGACACATTCTGTATACCGTTTTCAAAGTGTTATATCCTGCTTGGTGTAGATCTGGCCCTGGACTCCCTAACCTCCTTATAGCCCCCACTGTCAGATACCTCTCTGCCTCTTTCCCATTACCTCACATCCAACTTTGAAATGACAAACTTCTCTCTCCCAGATATCTTTTCCTTCATTCCGGTGTGAGGTCAGATCTTTATCTGAGATAGCAACCAGGGCATGCTGTCTATCCTAGAAACTGATATCAGTTATATACTAGTATTAACACAGCTTCTGGCAAAGAATCCTGGGGGCTGTAGTTTGATTTGCGTTCAGAGTTCTCTCTTAGCGGTTTCCTGCCACCCCCCAATTTCAGCTCTCAGGTTTTCCTGTGAAGCATTCCATTTTTCAGTATGCAGAGTAGCCACACCCCTGACTCTTTTCTAAGGCTAGGGCTCAGCCCTGGAGCATGTGAAGGGATAATGAAGAAAAGTGTTGCTCTGAGTATGTGCTAAGGTCTTTTCTCTCATCGCTGAATAATCCCAGCCAGCCTCTGTGCATCTGGAGCAGGGCTTTTGGATCAGAAGGGCTCTCATCAGCCCCACGTCTGAGCACGTTCTGAGCATTTCAGAATGGAACTGGGGTGTACCCACCAGACCCATGATCCCTCCTGTGCCGTTTCTCTCTCTTTGCAGACGCGAGGGGCTGGTGAAGCTACTTTACCTCCGGGACATTCTCATCACGTATGTGGCCTTCCACCAAGGTGAGAAGTCTGCCGTCCTGTGCCCACTTCCAGGAATCTCAGCTGATGGCATCAGTTTTGTGTCTGCCAGTTTCCTTGCTCCATTCACCTCCATCCTCTCCATTCCTGACACTTTACAGTTCTGCCATTCATCATTTATATAGTGCTCTTAATTTGCCAAGTCCTTTCGATCCAAGCCGTTTCTCAGAGAGGCGGAGGGTTTTTCTCAAGGAGGTTTAGGGGCTGAACAGACTTCACCTCCAGAGGTATCTGCTGAATGTCCCTGCGAAAACCATCAGCTGTGCTAGACAGAGGTAGGATAGAGGTGTGCTCATGATTAGGAATTTGCCAAATCCCAACCCTGTCTCTCCCCAGCCAGGTGTGGCCCTACTATTATGGCACCAAGATGGCCACTGATGCATTCCCCAAAAAAGAGGAGACACATCACCCGAAAGAAGACACAGATTTTCATAAAATTTGCATATGTGTGTGTAAATGCAAAATTTAAAAATAATTTACATAGAAATACAATAGGGCATACTATAGTGAAGAAGCTCACTCTGCCAGCCCAGTCCTGGCTGAGGCATGCTGGGAGTTGAAGGTTTTTTTCCTGTCTAAACATGCATAGTATTGCACCCCAAGACTCTGACTGTGCAAACATCTTGACTACAATATCCCATCAGTCTTCCGGCACCTCCAACACTGATGCAACCTATATTTGATAATATCTCCATGATAAAAAGATCTGGTGATCTTGAAAGCTTACACAGTGTGTGTGTGTGTGTGTGTGTGTGATTTTTGAGTTGGCCTAATTAAAGGGTTACAAACAATATATGGATTTTGTAATATGTCATGAGGCATTACTGATTCATTTTCCAGTGAGTTTTTAACTAAAAGAATACACGCCTGATTTGCTTTTAAAGCAGTGTAGAATAAGCTACTGCAGAGTAAATAAACATCTGTACGCCGCCCTGAGATCCCAGTGATAATAGGGCAGGATATGAATGTTTTAATAGATAAATAAATAAACAATAAACACATGCAATATGTTATGGTCTTTGGTGTGAAAAATAGGGGCATCCATGTACACAAGCACATCACTATTTGTAGCTGTAAAATATTGGTGGGTCATTCTATAAATTCACTGCTCTATGGCCCTATGACAGGGATAGACAGATGTTTTGCACTTCAATTCCCAGCATTCCTGACCATTGGTCATGCTAACATGGGCTTCTGGGAGGTGAAGTCCAAAATATCTAGAGATCAACCTTCTGCCCACCCCTGCTCTATGATTTTTCTAGCCACTGCAACTCCATCTCTAAGTATAGCACCAAGACTTCACTTTGTGCTTGCCACATTTTTGCCCAAATTCTGGATGGTATCACCAGCACCACTTCATGTCCCCTGCTTCTGGGTTCTTTCCTCCTCTCTGCAGACATCGGATACTGCCAGGGCATGAATGATTTTGGCAGCCGCTTTCTGGAGACCCTGGACAATGAGACGGAAGCCTTCTGGTGCTTCGTGGGATACATGCGACGTTCAGCATGGAGTTTCACAACCCTGGGCGTCCGCCGCAAGACACGTGAGAAACGGGGAGAGGGCAGGAGGGGTAAAGACAATTGCAACTTCTGTAGTCCAATCTGGAAGCACCCTCATTGCGTTCAGTGGAAATGTACCTTATCCTTTCCATGTTAGGGTGGCCACTTATGAATTGCCAAAAAAGAGGAAATGTATCACCAAAAAAAGAGGACAAAAGAGGACAGTGATTTGCCTAACAATTGCATGTGCCAATTTACATTTATATATGCAAATTTAGGCATTATTACTATAATTTAAACAGAAATACAGTATGTCTCACCATAGTACAGAAAGCTGTGACCAGGTGACCTGTGCATCTGCTGTTCAGCTGCTAACTGTTGATGTCTTCTTATGGGTCTTAATCCTAAAACCAGAATTGGACAGGACAGCCCTTCATCCATAGGATGCCAACAAAAAGAGGACAGTCCTCTGGTAGCCTTTCATATAGAGGACTGTAAAAAAAAGGGCACATGGCCACCCTAGATCAAGGTTTAAACTGGAGGAGTTCTGCAAGTTTGAAGTGAAACCAAACTGTGGAAAGCACCAATTGGTTGATGCCTGTGATGTCGCTAAGATCTCTCCAAATTCTCAGAGCAATATATACACACACACACACACACACACACACCTTTTTCTATAATAAGGCAAACAATGTAGCACTTCCCAAAAAAATATTGTAAAGGTGAGAGGGCAGCTGGTCCACCTATAGCATCAGGAAAGAGGCACAACTCATGGCTGACCAAGCACTGAACTTTCTGGAATGTTTTTCTGTCATGCAAATTGCAAAAGTAGGAGGAAGTCATATAGTACAGTCAAAGAACCACTGGAGCTTCTCTTCAAATATTATAGCTGCCTTTAACTAGGGAGAGAGATAGGAGTGGCCAGTTTCTAAGCAGGAGGAGATGAGGTTAGAAGAGAAAGGGATATAAAATTGGTACGTGTAGGTGTACTCTCTCCAGGCTTCTACTCGTTACACTACATAGAAGGCTGTGAAAGAAGAGAAAGTAACCAGTTTGGATGAACAAATAACCCATGGTTATCAAACCATGGGTTGTTTGTGAGCATGCAGGAGTGAGCAAGCATGCTGGCTTCCATGCACTCACCTGTCTCTGCTTTGCTAAAAAAAAACCTAGGAACTCCATTCCTGGATTGTTTGTTATAACATCCAAACCTGTAGGGTGACCAGATAAAATCCAGGTCAGGGCTCATGTATCTTTAACAGTTGTAGAGAAAAGGGAATTTCAGCCAGTGTCATTTGTATGCAATTAGCTCCTGCTGAAATTCCCTCTTCATCACAACTGTTAAAGTTGCAGGGGCCCTGACTTCTTTTGTAGGCTGACCATATGAAAAGGAGGACAGGGCTCATGTAACTTTAACAGTTGTAGAGATAAGGGAATTTCAGCCAGTGTCATTTGTATGCAATTAGTTCCTGGTGATATTCCCTCTTCACCACAACTGTTAAAGTTGCAGGGGCCCTGCCTTCTTTTGTATATGGTCACTCTAGTATAGCGCCTGCACCTTTAACTGTTGTGATGAAGAGGGGATTTCACCAGGAACTAATGGCATACAAATGACACTGGCTGAAATTCCCTTTTCTCTACAACTCTTAAAGTTACATGAGCCCTGACCTGGATTTTATCTGGTCAGCCTACAAACCTGGCATGTTGTGTTTTTGAGGGAGAAACAACCCAGAGTTTTGACCCATGGTTTGTTGTTGAGTTAAAACTATGGCTGCATTCGGACAACACATTAGTCAATGGTAGATTGAGTAGCCAACTCACAGTTGGTTATTTTGTGGGTACTCCCCACAAAACATATTCCTACAAACTGTGGGTGGTTGGGGCTGGCGTTGAGTGGACTAATAGTCAACCCAGCATTTGACTGACACAGCCCCCGCCCCTCTCCCCACCCTCCCTCCTCCCTCAGTCCTCAGTTCTATCCCAGCAGCCTCTGCAAGTTGCACCAGTTGTAGCAGAGTGGCAGCCACTGCTTTGGTCGCTGTTGCCGCCTGCCTCTATGGGCTTGTGTTTTAACCCACTCACCCCACGCCATTAACCCACTCACCCCGCGACACAACACTTTAAACAACTGGCTTTGAGCTAAACAACTTGCAAGCCAGTTGTTTCTCTCAGTTGCTTATTTGGGTGGAATAGCATATCGTCAGTATGTGAGCGGCTTGTTACCCTCCAAACAACACAATAAGCAACACAACTGACGATTGTTCCCCCCACTCAGTTGCTTAATGAGTTGTCCGAATGCAGCCTATGTGTTGATTCTATCTTAACAACCCAGAGTTCTGGGTTCAGACATCATTGTGAACAAGCTAGGAATGGGTTATTTAGCAAACTGGAAGTGGGTGAGCAAGCATGCTCACTCCTTCCCAACCACTAGCAAGCAACCTACAGTTAACAAACTGGGGATTGTTTAATCATCCAAACCTGGCCCGTACCTTTAGGTAAGGTTGTGTGCAATTAAAAAATGAAGAATATTTTGTGCCAAGAAAAGCAACATTCCACAACCTGTCTAAACAATATAATACAAGCCAAATTGCACATCTTTGCTACTCAACTTGTGCTAGTCATGGGGTAGGAGATCCAGCTACGACTCCTGAAAGTCCTAATGAGCCTCTGTTGGCCGTAGCCATTTCAGCATACATTGACCATGTGCAATTTTGAAATTCATTTGGCTTAGAGGTGAGCATGCCTCTTTTGACATGTGAGCAATCTTGGCAAATCAGGGTCACATGATTTATATCACCAACCTGGCCCAGATTTTCTCCTCCTCTGAGAGAAAGGAGTTTGCTGAGGGCATTGCTGACAACAGAAAATGGCTTGTTAGGTGGGTAGGTGCTCCAAGAATACTCTCTCTTGTTGTCTCCACACAGAAATCTGCGAGGAACTTCTGAGACACGTGGACCCTGAACTGTACAACCACATAGAGAGCGTGTCCAAAGAAAAGCTGCTGTTCTGCCTCAGGTAAAAATCCATCTTCCCCACAGAAGACGGAAGACACTGTAGAACTGCCAATCTCAGATACCATCATCCCCAATCTTGGGCCCCAGATGCCATTGAACTCCAAATCCTACCATCCCTGGCCATTGGCTATGCTTGTCAGTGGTGATGGGAGTTGTAGTCCAACAGCACATGAGGGCCCAAGGTCGGGGAAAGCTGCTTTTAGAGCTAACCAAATTCTGCAACAAGAAAAGCCAAATTCTGTGACCTGTATAAATCCAACCATGTAAATGAAGCACATTTTGCATTTGCAGGGGGTGGAGGGGAATGCAAGATTATTTTGCAGAATCAGCACTTATATATCTCTGAGAAATAAAAACTCTCACAAAAACCTTTTAAAATACACTGCTTTTTCTCTTCTCCACATTTGACCTTGCATATCTCCAAAGGCCAGGCCTTTCAGCCTTACTGTCCGTTTGCCATCTGCATTTTTGATTTTCAGAGTTTAGCAATCAAGCCAGAGCTAGAAATAATAGCCCCTCCAAGTTGAGGTGTGTTGTGGGGGAAGAGACCAGCTCTGATTACTGGGGCAGGATCTACACTACTGCTTTAAAACAGTTTATAACAGTAGTGACAACTGTTGGTGCCCAGGACACGCTCCACAGACAGTTTTCAAAGTGTCATGTCCTGCTTGGTGTAGATCTGGCCTAGTAGGTGGTGGAAGAAATATATGTTTTGGATGATCAGAGATTCATCACACTTTATCCAAGGCATAGCATTCATTCAAAACAGACACCTGGGCTGAGCACTACGTGAGCTGTTTGTATCAGATATATAACCTGGTTAAGGAGGCACCTACATATGATAGGGTGACCATACAGAAAGGAGGACAGGGCTCCTGTATCTTTAACAGTTGTCTAGAAGAGGGAATGTGAGCAGGTGTCATTTCTATGCATGCAGCACCTGGTGAAATTCCCTCTTCGTCACAACAGTTACAGCTGAAGGAGCACCACCCTCTTTTGTATCTGGTCATGTTAGACAGGGCTCCAGCTGCTTTAACTATTATGATGAAGAGGGCATTTCACCAGGTGCTGCATGCATAGAAATGACACCTGCTGACATTCCCTTTTCTAGACAACTGTTAAAGATACAGGAGCCCTGTACTCCTTTTCATATGGTCACCCTATGTGTTGCTTCCACTGATTTGCTTGCCAGGCAGAAAGAAAATAGGCCATGGCATCTACTGCTGCTCCCACTCTCCTCCACTATTGCCTAGGAAGTCTAGGGAGTTCTTGTCAGTGGGTCCCTGCTGGCCATAGGCCCTTGCCAGGTGCCATACCTACTCTTGACTCCAGCCATGAATGGCAAAAAGAGTCGGTGGTATTGAAGGAGAGGCTGGGATAGCTGGTTTCCCTTATGGGCCATCTCTCACACCGCTTGTGCCTCTGTGCTAGGTGGCTGCTGCTCCTTTTCCAGAAGGACTTAGACCACCCAGATGCTGTGAGGGTCCTAGAGATCAGTGCCTTGGAATCTGAGAAGATGAATTTTGGAGCTTGGATATGGGTGACTCGCAGAGAAGGTGAGCGCTTTCTTCTTTGGAAGGGAGTTCCTTCTTGGTACATAAGAATGTAAGAAGAGCTGTGCTGGATCAGACCAAGGTCCATCTAGTCCAGCACTCTGTTCACACAGTGGCCAACCAGCTGCCTGCGGGAAACCCACAAGCAGGGTATGAATGCAACAGCACCCTACTGCCCATGTTCCCCAGCAGCAGGTGTATATAGGCACACTGGAGGTAGCATAGCCCACGCAGACTAGTAGCCACTGACAGTCGTATCCTCCATGAGGATGGAACTATAACCTTGGTACAAGCTCAGCGGCCAGAGTTCAGATCAGAAACTTTGATCCTGATAACGGAGACTGTAGGTGGCAGTTGTGTTGGCTATGGGGGAAGTGGTATGAATCATTCTACCACCTGAGGCTTGTCCCCCCTCATTCTGCTGCATGTCTAGACCTGGTCCATAGAGGTTTGATGGAGAAAGTAAAGGTGCTTCACCAGGGCAGGCCCTAAGCAGGAGGGGCAACCTGTACCAATGCTGGGAGTACCTTTAAGAGGCAGCAAGTTGTCAATGAGTTAATTAATATATTTTACCCTCATGATAGTAAATAGTAAAGTTTGGCACTCTGAATTTTCTGCCCCAAAATGTCTTGGTGTAAAAGTATTTCATTGGGCAATCGACAAAGCATCCCTTAGCCGTATTTCGATTGTGAAATTTAAAAGTGATCAAAATGGATAGAGGAGGGAACCCAATGTGAAAGTGTCACTGAACTTTGAGTCTGTGTGAAACGCCTGTTACCTCATAGGAGATTTGACCTAGGAGAAGTCTCTCCCCCATACCTCCACCCCCTTGTTCCACAACCCAAGAGAGACAGTGTGGTATAGTGGTTAGAGTGTTGGACTGGGAGTCAGAAAATACGGGTTGTAGTCCCCATTCAGCCATGGAAGCTCACTGGGTGACTTTAGGCCAGTCACAGACTCTCAGCCCAACCTACCTCACAAGGTTGTTGTTGTGAGAATAAAACGGATAGGAGGAGGTTTATGTTCGCCTAGGCTGACCATATGAAAAGGAGGACAGGGCACATGTAACTTTAACTGTTGTAGAGAAAGGGAATTTCAGCAATTTGTATGCAATTAGTTCCTTGTGAAATTCCCTCTTCATCATAACAGTTAAAATTGCAGGGGCCCTGCCTTCTTTTGTATATGGTCACTCTAGTATAGCTCCTGTACCTTTAACTGTTGTGATGAAGACGGAACATCACCAGGAACTAATTGCATACAAATGACACTGGCTGAAATTCCCTTTTCTCTACAACTGTTAAAGTGACATGAGCCCTGTCCTCCTTTTCATATGGTCAGCCTATGTTCGCCACCTTGAGTTCCTTGAGGAGTAAAAAAAAGTGGGATATAAATGCTATAAAATAAAGAAAGAAATAACCACCACCACCCATTTCCTGCTCTTCCATCAGTGTTTCACCTTAGTGTCTCTCTTCTAGGCACCTTCTTGAACTGAGCTTGTTATCAGAGCCAAGGACCAAAAGAAGGCCTGGAAAAAAATCCATACCACATTCTCTGCCCATAGGTGAGGAGTCGTCAGCCCCTTTTGCTTCTGTGGAGCGGGATGAGATCACATTTGAGGTCCTACTTTGCATCGCTGTCCTGATCCAGAACAGGAAGCAGCTGCTACAATACCAGGATGTCAACGACTTCTTCCTGTTTGCACAGAGGTAGGCAAAATGGCTGACAGACTTGGGTTACCAGGTTGTTGGTTTACTCCCTATAGAGCCAAAACTCAGGACAAGAGTTCTATCTGTGCACAAAGCTTTGGGGATACATTTTTTACTAGTTGGGTGCAAAAATCACAGGGAGTATCCAATGTTAATCCTATTTAGAGTAGACCTATTGAAATGCATGGGACTTAAGCTAGACAAACATTAGATACAACCTCAAGTCAATTATTCGCTCTGTTCAGACAACACGCTAAACCATGATGGTTAAACGTTTTGAACTAAACATTATGGCTTAGCTTGTCGTGTGAAACATGACTTGGGATGCCTCTACACGAGAGGTTTAAAGCTCTTTCAAGTCTCATTAAAATTTTTACCTCTACAAGAGCGGAGCGCAAATCGGGGGTAGAGGCGCGTTTTCTCTCAGATTATGCGCATTATCGAATGCGCGTTAAATAGCGAGTTTTCCTGCTCCGTGGCCGTTAAAGTGCATTTTGACCATGTAAACAAGCGATTCTCCACATTTCAGCCACTTTAAAGCGCATTTCAAAAAACCAGTCAGGCCACCAGTTATGCGCTTAACCGCCTCCCGCGTACAGTCATTATCGTAACAGTGATTGCGAGAAGATGTGCATAATTGGAGAACCAGGCACCAAACCGAATTCTTGTAGAGGGGGTCTTAGTGTGTCATGTGAACCATTCCTAACCATGGTGCTACATAACCATGGTTTAAACACACTCACTAACCATTTACTGCAAAAGGGTTAGCGGCCTAACCATGGCTTAGTGTGTTGTCTGAACAGGCCCAATGTCATCATCACCATCTCATTGTTTGTACTTCTATAGTAATTTTGGAGCATTCAAAGCACATCACATACATTATCACAGTCATCTATACAACAACCCTTTAAGGTAGGCTGACTTTCTTATTCCCCATCCACAACCGCCTGCTGCATATTCAGGGTAAAGGCCAAGAGTTAGCAGCTTTCCTAAAGCCACCTAGTGAGCACATGGCTGCAGCGAATAAATGGGTTGGCAGATGGGGGAGACCCATCGGTTCAGTGGTAAAGCCCATACTTTGTAGGCAAAAGATCCCTGGACCCCGGTTCAATCCCCAACAACTCCAGCGAAACGGATTAGGCAGCCGATCATAGGAAATACCCTGTCTGAGACTCTGGAGTGCTGCTGCTGCCAGTCAAAGTAGACAATACTGGCTTGGATGGACAAACAGTCTCATCTGGAAGAAGGCATCTTCCCAAGTTCCTATGACCTTGCAGCTCACTGCAGCTCAACACCAGGACACCGTATATCTAAACTCCATCCCATGTCCAGGTTGATGCCCTCAGGGTGCAATCCTGTGCATGTTTAGACAGGAAAAAAGTCATACAACTCCCAGCGTTCATCAGCCATAGGACTGGGCCTTCAGACTCTGGTCTGGATGCCTCCATGGATTCCTTTTGAACTAATACACGACTAAAGAGGGGGTAAAGTTATTAAGTCCAGGATCTAAAGTTACATAACTACACCATTACCTAGCCCTTAACATAAGAACGCAAGAAGAAGGTGGCTGCAGGTGATCAATGATCCATTCAGTCTAGCATCCTTTTTCTAAAAGGGGCCGGGGAGACACTGCATCATTGCCATACAAGAGACAGTTTACCTAGATGGGTCTTCATTCTGAGGCCCAAAACAGACCTTACTTTAAATCTGTATTTAGCAGCTACAGCTTTTTCATTTTTACTCTAGAGTAGGCACAGCGGTCCTAATCAGAGATCTTAAAAGCACCCCCCCTCCCCACTAGGGTCCCGATCCAGATTGGTGGGGGGTGGGCCTACTCTAGAGTAAAAATGAAAAGAAAGACAGACTTTACTGCTAGGCACGGAGTTAAAGTAAGGTAGGGTGACCCTATGAAAAAGAGGACAGGGCTCCTGTATCTTTCATAGTGGTATAGAAAAGGGAATTTCAGCAGGTGTCATTCGTATGCAGGCAGCACCTGGTGAAATTCCCTCATCATCACAACAGTTAAAGCTGCAGGAGCCCTGCCCTCTTTTGCATCTGGTCACTCTAAGTAAGGTCTGTTTTGGCACACCCACACAGCATACCTATGATCCCGGAATGCAAGGAGAGAGGGAGTCCAGACGTGGTTCCCAGCACGGGATTGGGATGGGAGAGATGATCAAAGGTGGCAGAGCTGTGCTTGATAATGCTAATGTTGCCGCAGGTTGCAGGGCAGACTTCAGCTGAACACGCTGCATGGGGAGGAGAGGCCATGAGTGACACGTGCCAGGAAAGCTGGGATCCACAGATGACTACAAAGAACACCCCCACGGGGAGGAATGGGCTTGAGTGCCCCCTGCAGGGAGAAATGAGATCACGACCTCTTTGGGAGTTAATTGGCAATGAAGCTATAAGCATATCAACCTAGCATTCTGTCAAGGCCTTTTCATGAGAAATCATAGAACCTTGGAACGCTCTTCCCCTAAAATCCATACCCTACAACAGGGCCGGGCAACTTCTGGGGGTGGGAAAGGTCACATTTCTCCCTCCCTGGAACCCAATACATGCCGCTACCGAAATGGCCGCTGCCCAAATGGCTGCTGCAATAACAGCACCTTGTTTGCAAGCGCAACCACAGGCCTGGGAGGCTTCTAGGCGTGTGAGTCCCCTTGCAAACAAGGGATGGGCTCCACGCACACCTTATTTCCTTGCGAAATGCCCAGGCTTTTTGCTGTGGCAGCGGCAGCAAATTTGGCAGTGGCAATTGGCTATGGGGGCCACTTGTAGCCTGCACGGCGCATGTAGCCCAGCCCAGCCCTGCCCTGCAGTACTGACTTATGCAGTACTGCAGGGCAAGCATGTCATGGTTCCCGCTGACTTATGCAGTACTGCAGTTTCAAGCATGTCATGGTTCCCGCTGAAGGGATGCTGCGAGTTGTGATTCTATTAAAGGTCCTTGGGCTTTGTAACAAAACACACATGTACCCCACTGATGGAGCAGTCATTAAACCGATTTAACAGTCAATCCCTCTCCCCAGGAACACTGGGAACCGTAATTCTGTTTGGAGGACTCTCTCACAGAATTCTCAGCGCCCTCCCCAAACTACAGTTCCCATGGTCCTTTGTGAGAAAGCCACGACAGTATAGAACCAAGATAGGTTTGTAGTGAGGACACGCTCCCCAACGTCTCGGCACGCTCACGAAACAACAATTTCCAGAGTTCCTTGGGAGAAGGTATAATAACCTTTCAGCCGACTTGAAATCAGTTTAATATTGTGCCATTGATGTGCATTTTGTCACAGCAAAGGTCTTTTCTACCCAAGGGGCAGAGACGGCCCTCAAATTGATGGGGGTGAGCGAGTGCTGGGGACAAGACAAGCAAAAACGAAAGCACCAGGGCTCCAGACGAAATTAGGCAAGATAATTTCTTGCTGATTGGGGGGGGGGGGGTGGAGAGAAGGGGAAAGCAGCCATGAGGAGGGCAGGGTCAGATCAGGGTTGTAGTGTTGGATTGTCCCTTCCTCCAAGCTGCTATTTACCCAGAGAGGAAAACATGCCAGTACCTTAGGATTTGGGCTGGCTGTGACCATCCAAGAAAGGGATCTTGAGGCTCTGGTGAAGAACTCTGGGAAAACACCCACTCAGGCTGCTTCCAGATGGAAGACTCCTAGTGGTAGCCATCAGAAAGCATTGTACAGCTGGAAGTTTATAGGGGGTCCGGACAACATCATCTTCTATGTGTGAAATGTTTTTTAAAAATGAAATTTTCAAAAACTGTAGATTTTTTCAAATCCCAAAATCCCACTTTCGAATTCAAAATCAACCACTGAACATTTCCCCCACAATTCTAAATTCTGTTCCTGGTGCTTTTTCACTCATTCAAGTGAAAATGACTGGTCAAGTGAATGAATGGAGTTTTAACAAAATTTACTAAATGCTACGGTAAGTCAACTTTAAGATTCTGTTAAATACTAACTGCTACTGCATGCTAACGGTCAGGTGTTGATCGCTATTGCATGTCAGCTGCCAATAACAGTCAAAACACTAACTACTACATATCAGATACAGCAAAATGTTGTATTCTACTGTATAATATTTGGATGTCAAATATTTGCCCAATATTCACGCATCAGAGACTTGCCATCAAAATTTGCCAAGGGAAATTCATTTCAACTCTAATTGCACTAATGTTCTGTCTAGACAGGGGGTGGACAACATGTGAGGAACACTTCCTCCTCCCCGCTGCAGGACCCACTAGAGCTGCACCCCTGCATGCCACCGAATTTGCTACCAAAATTAAATGGCCTGGCATGGCAGCAAAAAATACCACTCTTGCTGTAAGACAAGGTAGTAATAGCATCTTGTTTGCAAGCAGAATCACACACTCCAAGAGGCTTTGGGGAGTGCGATTCCACTGCCTCTACAAGAGCGATTTAAAGCTCTTTCAAGGTGCATTAAAAAAATTACCTCTACAACAAGAGGCATTTAAAGCTCTTTCAAGTCTCATTAAAAAATTACCTCTACACCAGCGGAGCGCAAATGGGGCATAGAGGCGCGTTATCTCCCTGATTGTGCGCGTTATCGAATGCGCGTTAAATAGCGAGTTTTTTTTTTGCTCCGTCCATTAAAGCGCATTTTGATGGGAGGGGGCTGCTGCTCCGGCGAGCGGAAGGAAAAGGCTGGTGCCCGCGGAGGCGGCTCCTCCTCCTCCTCCCTCTATTGTCAGATCTCACTCCCTTCTCCACAGCCTGCCAGCCAGCCAGAGGGAAGAGGAGGGGAGGGAAGCACCTTTTGACAGCTGCTGCCGCCGCCGCTGTCAAAAGTTGTGGCGGGCTCGAGCTGCCGAACTGAAGCTGGGGAGACACGTGGGGAAGGCAGGTGACTACCCTCCGCCCGCCGGCTGTCCCTTCTCGCCGGGGCAGCATGAGGAGGGGGCTGCCTGGCCGCGGCAAAGGAGGGAAGAGAGCCCGCCCGCCCGCGGGGGGGGTGGCGGGAGGAGGAGGAGGAAGAAGAGGGGGTAAAGGAAGGCGAGGAGGAGGAGGATCGCTCGCCTGCTGCCCACAGCCTACCAGCCAGCCAGCTGGGGAGTGGCAGGGAGGGGAGGGAAGCGCCTTTTGTCGCCGCCTCTCGTGCAGAGGTATTAGGTGTAAAGGCGCTTCAGGGATAGTGTGCATAATCTCCTAACCGGGCGCAAAAGCAAATCCTTGTGGAGGGGACCTTGCAAACAAGGTTTGGGCCACCAGCACGCCTTTATTTCCTTGCAAAATCTCTGTGTGTGTTTTTGTTGCTGCTACTGCAACTATCCAAAGCAGCAGCATCATGTGCCTTGTTTTAAAGTAAAACCATCCTTCCAGGAGCACGATTTTTCTGTGGAACAAGGCATGCACACACACACACACACACAGAGACTCCTCATTTCACAACAGAATTGCCGGCAGTTTTGCTGCAGCAACTATGGCAGCAATTCAGTGGTGCCAGTGGGGGAGCGCAGACAAAAAAACGGAGGGGGGGGAGGGTACCTGCGGGCTGCATATTGCCCACCCCTGACCTAGAGGCCTCTATGAGAGTGAAACTACTATCCAGCAAGAAAGGGAAAGTTGAGAGATTCCAAAGTCAGAGAGGGCAGGAGAGCTTTCCTACAGATCTTGAGCTACAAGCACATGGGTGAAAGGCAGGGGGAATGAACACTGGCTGCTGAAGAAGGAAATCACCAAGAACTGAGAAAGCAACGCAGGATAAGCATTGTGGGGCCAAAAGGTGGCAACCAGATGAAAACAGCACCTATCAGAAGCATCCTGACCTCACCAGCTACACTGCAGTGACATCATGCCTCTCGCCACAATGCAGCTGTGATAGCACCATTTAGGACCCATTGTACACATGCGCGTGTGCATGTTCCAGCAGATGAGCTTCTTCCAGTACCAGAAATCAGGCTTCCATCATAATCCAGAGCAGCCTTCCTTCCCCCAGATGGTGCCCTCCAGATGGGTTGGATTGCATCTCCCATCATGCTGGCTGGGAATAATGGGGGTTGCAGTCTAACACATCTGGAGCACACCAGTTGGTTGTAGGGCAGGATCCAAGCAGGACACACACACACACACACACACACACACAAACCCCTTTCCCTTCTCTTTCCTCTTCTCCCTTTTCCCATCCCTTCCTTCCACGCCAGGCAGCATTAGTTACGGAGAGCGCAGCGCAGGAGGGGGAAATAACAAACGGCCTCGTGCCACCCGCTTCCCCCTTTAACGCTGCTTTATTACAGCAGCGAGTTCATGCGCAGGTGACGGCGCCATAAACCGCAGCTCGGCTGCTGGCAGAGAAGCCATTTATTAAAGAGAGTGAAGGCAAAGCAAACATTACGAAGGGCACGGAGATTACGGGCAGGCAACTTTCTCACTAAGATGGACCACGCTATAACTGGCCGCTGCCCAATGCTACGAGCCCCATGGCAGGTCTGCCTCTGGCCTTCCTATCTCTTCCCCCTCCCCACCCTTGTTGACTGCTGGAGCCCCCAGATGCCTCTGAAGCCCACCCTTCACCCCTTTGTAGTGTCACAACCATTAAGATGGCTAACGGGGGGTGGGGGGCACTTACTTCATGGCTGCTGCCCATCCGCCCCGGGGATGTCTGTCAAAGTCCAACCCTGAATACTCTCCGGAAGAGTTGTAAAACTCCGTTTCGGCTGGCATTCAAAGGCCAGAGTTAAGTGATATGGGGCAATTTTACTGTAATGGGGCATTCTATTTTTACTGCAATATCTTTATGTTTCACTTTTCACATTAATATAGGAAGCTGCCTTGTACCGAGTCAGATTATTGATCCATCCAGCCCAGGGGAGGGCAACTTTGGGGATTAGCAGCTCAGGCTGCCTCTACAAGAGGGGTTTAAAGCTCTTTCAAGGCGCTTAAAAAAATTTACCTCTACAAGAACGGAGCGCAAATCGGGCGTAGAGGCGCGTTATCTCTCCGATTATGCGCATTATCGAATGCGCGTTAAACAGCGAGTTTTATTTTGCTCCGGCCGTTAAAGCGCATGTTGACTATGTGAACAAGCGCTTATGCGCATTAACTACTTGTAAAGCGCATTTTGATCATCCTTTAATGCGCTTCGCCACCTCTCGCCGCCTCTCGTGCAGAGGGATTAGGTGTAAATGCGCTTCAGCGATTATGCGCATAATCGCCTAACCGGGCACAAAAGCGAATCCTTGTAGAGGGGACCTCACTTTGCATCCTCCTGGACCTCTACCCCATGGGCTACACTCCTGACCCCATGCCACCCCCCAAAAATTGCCGGTTTGAAATCAAACCATTCTTCTGAGGCACTGTAGTGGTTTGCTGTTAAATTTCGGCATCAAGCTGCTGTTGTTTTTTTCTTCCACAAATTTGTCAGCATGGGGCTGGCAGGGGCCACAAAACAGGACCAGGGGCCACATGTGACCCATGCCGAGCTCCATATGGCCCACCCCTGGTCTAGCCCACTCTTGCCTACCGTGACCAGCAGACACTCACCAAGGCAACCTTCCCCAGCCGTATGCCCTCCATATACCATGGCCAATGGTCAAGCATGCTGAGAGGTGGGTTGTGGGTGGGTGGGGGTTGAAATCAGGACATCGTAATTCAGTTTGTTGCTAAAGCCCTGAAAGATCAGAAATAAACTTTAAATAAGAAAAACATGCTGGTCATTGTAGTCCGAAGCATCTGGAGGGCACACTGTCAGGGAAGGCTGGCCTAGGCTTCTTCCAGCCCTGCTATTCGTGATCCTTTTAACCAAGGATGCTCCAGACTGAACCTTCTGCATGCAAAGCAGGTGCTCTGCTGCTGAGCGGTGGCCCCTTCCCATTACCTGTGCTGAGCCCTTGGGAAGCGGGTGGGAGAGAAATCAAATGAAACCAGTAAATCACCATTCAAGAAGCTTCGCTTCACGTGCTGCATTACAATGTGTTTTGCAGCTTTCCTCTCCCCTTCCTTCCTTCCTTGGCACAGGTGTGTGTGTGTGTTCAATTATGTCAGTGATAATGTACACGTTTTGCATGCCAAAGGTTCCAGCTTCAATCCCTGCCATCTCCCGTTGCTTTTTTTAAGTTGGAGGGGTGGAGGGAGACTCAGGTAGCAATATGAAAGACCTGCATCTAAAAATCTAGAAAGTGGCTGCCAGCCAGATTGGACTAGTCACATCACCAGTAGTGATAGGACAGCAATTTGGATGGCTTAAAAGGGGATTAAGGCACAATCCTACCCATGTTTAGACAAAAAAAGTCCTACAACCCCCTGGCTGGGGAATACTGGGAGTTGTAGGATTTTTTTCTCTTTTACAGCGCATTAGCTGCCTCTACAAGAGGCATTTAAAGCTCTTTCAAGGCACATTAAAAAATTTACCTCTACAAGAACAGAGCGCAAATCGGGCGTAGAGGCGCGTTTTCTCTGATTTTGCGCATTATCGAATGCGCATTAAATAGCAAATTTTATTTTGCTTCGGCCGTTAAAGCGCATTTTGACTATGTGAACAAGCAATTCTCCGCATTAACTACTTGTAAAGCGCATTTGAAACAACCGGTAAGGTCACCTGTTGAGTGCTCAATTACCTCCTGCATACAAGCATTTACGATAAAGCGCTTCCGAGAAGATGCGCATAATCAGAGGAACAGGCGTCAAACGGAATCCATCTAGAGGGGGTCACAAGAGCGAGGCGCAAATCAGGTGTACAGGCGATTTTTATCTCCTTTTATTCACATTTTCGCATTCGCATTAAATAGCTATTTTTATTTGTTATGTGCACTTACGGTGCCTTACTGTTGTGTAATCAGTTTCTGAGCATTCGCATTACCGATCATAATGGGCGGACTGTGGTGGAGATGTCATACTTGAAGTACTGCCCCTTTGCCCCTTTGATGGGAAAAACTCCCCCCTTTTCCCAAATCCCAAATCCTGGGGTGGGGGGTGGCGGAGGCAGCTGTGACATTTTTTTTAAAGGGGCAGCAATCCATACATCTGTGTAGCCGGAGCAACGGGGTTTGCTGCTCCATGCCTGAGTTGCGTTCATTTCAGAAAAGCTAAAAGCCAGCCGAGAACCATCCATAGTTTCTCTGTTTACAATAACACAATTCCTTTACACGTCGCCTCAGAAGTAAGCCTCATTGGGTTCAATGGGACCTGTTCCTAAGTAAGCGAGCATTGGGGGGGGGGGGGGGAATGGCGATCAGGCACAAAGGAACAGGCAAATAAGGTGATTACAGGCAGGTAACCCAGGTAACCAAAGGCGGGACATTCTGATGGGCGGGGTGAACAAACCACGGGAACCTGAGGGGGCAGTTCTTCCAGGAAACAGCGCAGTACTTTTAGCAACATTTGCATGTGCTTCTCCGCCTGTAAACAACTTTAAAGCGCCTTGTACAGAGCCCGTGATGCGCTTCCACATCTCTCTTGTACAGGTATTAGTCGTAAACGTGCATGTAAGGTAATGCGCACAATCAGAGAAACAGGAGTAAAAGATACCTCTTGTAGAGGGGACCTAAACATGCATAGGATTGTGACTTAGACAACTCTACGGAGAAGAAGGCTATCACTGGCTACTAGTCATGATGACCCTATATTACCTGCAGTGTGAGAGGCAGTGTGCCTCTGTATACCAGTTGCTAGGAACACTGGCAAGAGGATGCTGTTGCGCTCATGTCCTGTGGTGGTGTTTCCAGTGGGGCATCTGGTAGGCCACTGCAGGAAGACAGACAGGCCTGTGGTCTAATCCAGCATAAAATCTTGGATTAGATCCAGATTTAAACTGGATCAACTGTGCTGGTGGAAGTGGACTTCCCTGCCCCCCTCCTTCCCATGGCCACCCCTCCAGTCTCCTGAAAATGCTAAACAGAAGGTCAGGAGACCCTGCTTGGTGGAGTGAGCTCTTATGGGGGGGATCCCCAAATTTGGGCTAGCAGAGCCCTTCCTGTTGCAGAAGTTCCTTCTGCAGAAGGCAGATCCTGGATCCAACCCCTTATGTGGAGAAACAGCCTGGCCTGGTATAAGGCAACCTGCCTATGCACGTACTGTTATGCCCTGTCCTGGAGTTCCTGAACATGGACGTGAGCATCCAAATAGTGTTTGACTTTGAGATGTGAAAAACCAAAAGGAGGAGAGCATCCAGTTAGGTAAAAAAAAAGGAGACAGAAGCGATTCTCAGAATGCTGAGATACTTTATTAATTCACGCCCAACGCGTTTCAGCCTATGTGGGGTTTTTTAAAGGCCTTCAGGGGGTTGGTAACTGAATGATAGTCTCTCGTGATATTCACTGGCAACTGGTGTTGGGCGTGAATTAATAAAGTATCTCAGCATTCCGAGAACTGCTTCTCTCTCCTTTTTTGACTTTGAGATGTAGAATGGTGTCCTGAGTATACACACCCATTTTCATTTTGATAACTTGATCTATGAGACCTGAGGAAGAGAAGGAGCATCTTGCCTAAGCTGCCTCGTGAGTTCATGGCAAAAGTGACCACTGAACTAGTAACTTTTTGGTTCACTGCTCACTCTCTTAGGGCACAATCCAATGCATGTTTAGACAGAAAAAGTCCTACAACTCCCAGCATGCTGGCTTGGGAATGCTGGGAGCTGTAGGATTCTTTTCTGTCTAAACAGGCATACAAGGATTGCCCTCTTAGCCAATCTACTGCCCCTCTAGCCCACGTGGCATGGTGAAAGCACCTTAAGATAGAGTTTGTTTCAAGGATCTCTCCAAGTATTAAAGCAATAACTTGCAGAGGCTTTGATGTGAGGGTGGGGAAGGGAGGCACAGGAAGGCCCATCTGGCAACATCACCCTTTCCTCCTAATCTTTGCTAGGCCATGGGCTCGTAGTAGGTACTCAGTGGCTAGGAAAGTGCACTCTGCACATGCTCAGGAACACTTCCACCCATTCTTAATTCACACACTCCAGGGTTGTTCCCTGACACTGAAAATAGCTCAGGGTCAAATTGAGACACATGTGCATGGGTGCAGTTGCCCCAGATTAATTAAATCACACACACACACACAAAGAAGAGCTGGGGCGTTTCCTTGTCTGGACTCTGGAAGCCCCCGTGACCTTGTGCGATCGCTTCCCTTTAAGTACCACATCGCCTCCCGCGTCAAGGGGCAAAGCTGCCACCTCCTCGCTCTCTCAGTCTCCTTTGACTTGCCACAACAGGCTGCAGCTTCGTTGTCCTCCTCTTCCTCCTCTCTGCAAAGGCAGCTCATTAACCGGAAGATATTGACAAACTGGAAGCAGTTGGGAGAAGGGCTACAAAAGTGATAAAGAGGGCTGGCGGGACTGAGTTATGGAGGCAGACTAAGGGCGTTAAATATGTAGAGCTCGGCGGTGCAGCAACGAAAGGCGGGGAGCGCGGCTGCAAACAGCAGCCACAGGGGAGGGGGGGGGGAGTCAACCCCAGCTGGCAAAAACCAGATGAGTGGAACAAAGGAAAAGCAGCAGCCAGAAAGAGCCATTTCGGAGAGAGGAGGGGAATGAACGTGCACAGTTCCCGAAAAGAGAAGGGCTGCTTCCCCCTCGCCTGGAAGCTGGTTGCCATCCCTAAATATTTGGGGCCGCAGCCCTATGCCGCCAGACTACCTGGTGCCTCTCCAGAGGTGTGGGACTACAACTCCAAGCATCCCCAGCCAGCAGGGGGATGCTGGTAATTGTAGTCCCACACCTCTGGAGAGGCACCAGGTTGGGGAAGGCTGCTGAACCCACTGTCAGCTGGGACTGGAGTATGCCCCACTGAACTCAAGAGACTTGCTTTCAAGTAGACATATGCAGGACTGCACCATTATCTACCCAGGTGGTGGTGGTGGTGGTAAATAATTAATAACAATAATCCATCTTTTTTCCAATACTGGGACTCAACTTTACAAAATTAAAACATATGCAATTAAAACTTATAAATAGAAATATACAAAAGTTAAAATAGAATTAAACCAACTGTAAAAAAAATTTTTAATCAATATTTTTGCCTTTGGTTTGGTATATCGATGGAGGAGGAATTCAACGCATGTGCAAACGTATTTTTAACTTTAAATTTTAAAAAATTGAAAATCAAAAATACCATTTATTTTTGTTCACAGCTTTGAGAAGGCACTTCTTCCAGAATTTTCCCTATCACCACCTTATGCTTATTATAGTCACTAGGTTGAAAATAAGGCTTCATTTGTAATCTTTCCCCCTTAGTTTCAGATCTGCTGGACTGACTGTGATCCTGAACTAACAGTACTCTGCATATGCTCAGAGGTAGTCTTCCACAGTGCTCCTGTGACTTTAGAAACCGACAGGACCAAGGAGAAACGCATGCGGGTGCTTTGTGAAGTGAAAAGCTGCCCCTGATTAATTTCTGCTGGTTACGCAACTGTTAAAAGGTACTGAATCTCAGTTGGGGAAAGATTGACAATCCTAGGCCAAGGAAACAGCCTGGAACACACAGGAACTAAAAGAAGATGAAGCTTTGGTCTTTACTTCATGCCTGCAAAAATTTCCCCTGCTAAATTTCTGGGTCTCCTTCAGGCTGCTGTAACAGGTCTTGGTTCAGGACGATTTTGTAAAATGTGGACTGGAATCAGGAGCAGGCTGCTCAGATCTCTTTCCTTAGAGCGTGGCATCCTCTCCTTTAAAAGCTCCAAAACAGGACAATGGGCACCCCCTCCTCCCCTTCTGCAAGGGTTGCCTTCTCCAGACGGAAGTCCTGTTGCAGAAGGAATTGAGCAGTAAACCTACCCCTCCAGGGTAGTCAGGGCAAATGTATCCAGTTTGTCCAGTGAATTATGGAGGTGTCTTCATTTCAGGACAAAGGAATCGCCTTGCAATGGGAATTTTGTTGTGTTGTGACACATGAAGCAGGCCCAGCTCTGCAGTTAAGCAGCTGATTTGAGGTGTCCTGAAGGGGCAGCAAAGTGTTAGCAATTGTATTTTTGTGCAGCCAGGGAGGGTCATGAGGCACTTGTGGGGTTTCTTTTAGCTAGACATGTGGCAACAGGTGGGGGGTGGGGTGGGAGAGATCCTGTCCCACCTCAGGCAGCAAAATGCCTTGGGCCAACACTGATGTGTGAAGGGAGAACCGCCTCTCAGCTTCTGTATAGTTAAACAAGCAGAAGGAGCATCTTTAGCTATTAATAGTGCAGCCCTGTACATGTCTCAGAACTGGCGCCAATAGTAGGCAAAGCTGGGCAGCTGCAAGGGTCCCACACCCCAGCAGGGCCCCACTGACAGGAGCCCCCCGGACTTGCTCCTCCTCTTTACCATGGCAACCTGTTTTTTGTTCCCCTTCCTCTCACTCTAACAATGGGTGCTGAGAAAGAGGAGCAGGAGACGCCCCGGTGTCAAGCAAGCAAGTGGAAGCAATGATGAGGAAGAGGAGGAGCAAGAGCAGCTGGTGACCATGGCGGTGAGAAAATGGACTCACTGAGGGAGGGGGGCCCTTGGAGGGTGTCTTGCCCAAGGGCCCTCTGAAACCTGGAGCCGGCACTCACATGTCTACTTGAAAGTAAACCCCGTTGAGTTCAATGGGGCTTGCTCCCAGGTCAGTGAGCCTAGTGGGGTTGTAGCCTAAATGAGCATCAACGGCTTTTGATGGCTGGTGACTGCTAGCTACACTAGCATCCTGCCTGCTTGGGTGTCAGCTGGGCCTCCGGACAGAAAGAGTTTGTGAGTTGGAATGTCGCCAGCAGCAGAGGAGGCAGAAGTCTGAGTCCGGCAGCTGGGCTGGGAGGAGGCAGCCTTGGGGCCTCTCCTGAAGATCTGCTGCACACCATTTTCTGGAGGGATTGAAGCTGCTATAAAGACAAGCGCTCTCAGATACAGGGCTTGCCTGCTCCCCCACACTCAGCTTGTAAATCTGTCAACAGATATGTAGCAGAAATGCCCAAAGCCTCCAATACTCTCTTTCTCCTTACAAGGAAACTGACTCTGGAAAAGCTGTTCTCCCTGAAACTTCTGCTCATTTACAGAAATGTGGGAGCACCCTAAAAACTCTCCAATCCATGAATATATATATATATATATATATATCACACACACACATATATGGAGGTTCTCTTTAATTGGCAGATGAGTCACTTCCATTCCCCCAAACCTCCCAGCACGGCAAAGTTTGCCAGCATGTCTGGGGCAGCCGGGCCATCAATCTTGGCGCAGTGTAATTAACATAAAGCAGAAGCAATTAATAGATTGCATTCCTAGTCCATTAAACCTGCGATGAATTCGGAGTTCCCTGATCTGACATTTAGTACCTTTTAGCCAGTTAAATACCAATTGCTTATTAAAAACTGCTCACTGATGTTTAGTGCCTTCCACAATGAATGGCTGGCAAGCCAAGAGGCAAGCGGGCACTGAGCGATCCGGACGGCTGAGGACATGCCAGCCTGGAGTGTTGGGTTCCTGGCTGAATATAAGCTGATTGCTCCACATGGATTGGGGCAGGGGGCAGAGATGAGAAAACATCTGGGAATGAAGGGTTTACTGCGCTGCATTGCATATTTGTTTGACTTAAGGCTGAAAGATGGGCTTTCAAAGAGAGAAGGAATAATGAGCTTTACCCAAATTTAGGGGGCAGGGGAAATCCAGGGCTGGCATCAGGGTAGGCGTGCCGGGGCATCTGCTTAAGGCCCACACCCCAGCAGGGGCCCACTGACAAAAGGCAGGGGAAAAGAGGAGCCGATCTTAATCCCACAAAAACTCCAGAAGAAGGTTAAAAGGGGCAGGTTAAAAGCCTCAGATAGAAGAAAAAAACAACCAAGCCATAGTGCTAAGACCACATTGTCGGGAAGTAGCCCCTGTGAGCTCTCAAAAGAAATGAAAAAAAGCATGGGGAAAGCATCCGATAACAACTATCTGATGACCATGCCACGTAGGTGCCCTGTAAAAACTGAGCCAACAAAGCGTGGCAATTCCAGAGTAAATGCTTAGTGTGGCAGCAGCAGTATAGCCTGAGGCACAAGCAAGCAAATTTCATGTTACTGAAGAAGCTGAAAGGAAAAGAAGAAAAAAAGTGGGGGTCAGAGGGTCATACCTGCTAACCCTTAGCATTTTGGAAGCTGCCTTATCCTGAGTCGGCCACAGGTCCACCTCTAGCCCAGTATTGTTGGCACTGACCGGCATCAATGGCTCTCCAGGGTTTCAGGCGAGATCCCTTCCTTACCCTACCTGGAGAAGCCGGGGATTGAATCTGGGAGCTTCCGCATGCAAAGCAAGTGCTCTACCACTGAGCTATGGCCTCGCAGTAAACTAGAAGAAGACACATTTAGTACATTTCATTCTCTGTGAGCAGGGACTGCCTTCTTTTATTGATTATTTGGAAGCCGCTGCAGGAGCCTTTTTGGCTGAGGAACAAGGCAGAAATACTCTCAGTAAATACTTAAATATGTTCAGTGAACTACTTGACCTATAACTGAGATTACTGGATTCTGATTTCCATAGGACAGCCTTTCCATATAGGTACCAAAATACAGCAACAGAAAAAATAAAATAAACTCATTGACATTTTTTTCACTCTTAGAGCTCTGAGCCAGGGATTGGGGGGGGGGGGGCAGGTGTGGCCCTTCAGCCGTGATTGGAGTGCAATTCCTATCGTTCTCCACCATTGGCCCTACTGGATAGGGTTGATGGGGGTTGCAGTCCACCCATATACATCTGTGTTCCCCAGCAGTGCTCTGAGGTTCAAAGGCCAGCCCAAACAGGTGGTCTTTCAATGCTTCTGAAAGCTGCTCAAGCTTGGACTTTGGTGAACCTGCAGAGGGAGCAGTCCCCATAATGGAGGAGCAACCACCAAGAACACCTCCTCTATTTCAACCCTACTCATAACTATCATGGTACCATTAAGTGTTAATAACAATAGCAGTGGGGAAGCCAGATTCAGATCAGTTCCATGATGCTTGTGCAGGGAGTTTAACGCTTTCCACCTGTGCTGTATTTCCAACTGAAATTGCTCCCCAGCCAGAGCTGCTCTGCTGGCTGGGGCTGATGGGAGTTGCAGCCCTTTATTATGAGTTTTTTTAAAAACACAAGTTGACACCTTTGTGAATTTGGTCTTCTGGGTGCTTTGATGTGTGTCTGGACTCTGAAAAGGCTTGCTGAGATAGCCCAATCAGTAAAACTGAGCTGTTGGGTTGAAATGCCAGTCAACACAGATCTATCAGCCCCTCTAAACGAGTGATTTATTGCATGCTCATGATTGGCCACTCACAGAGGTTTTCAGGTCGATTTCATGACATTGTCAACAACCAGGAGGTCTCCTACGGAATCCTCTAGAAATCCCGAGATAAAAAGAACCACTTTTAAGTGGTAATAGCCAGAAAACAGCAGGATCTTCCAACACTAGATGGTGTTGTCTCAATAGAATTCAATGGAACTGAATTGAACCCCTTGTCGCCCCCTTCTCCATAATGCAGCCCATCACAATTGCCCAAAGAACTAGGAAGCAGAAAAGCCCCAGGTAAACAACGTGATTTCCGTTAATGTATAGACTTATATACCTCGTGACATATTGATACGATCCCATCAGGGTGATGCTATATCCCTCTTGCGCATTTATACCTTGTAGTGCACACAATGATATCTGTTGTGGTATTCAGGATAATACAGAATAAAAAAGAAGAAATAACACTAGAAAAGTGGTATATGGAATGGGTTTTGTGCCCCAACAGTTATCTGTGCACTTCAATACCAATAAAAAGTACTAGCGTAGATCTAGCCCTGGTTTCTTTCTACCAGGCTCTGCCTTTAACAATTAACTTTTATTACATTGACATCCCGCCTTTCTTCCAAGGGGCTCAAGGCAGCCTCCAGGTTTCTCCCCATCTCCATTTAGTCCCCACAACAATCCTGTGAGGTAGATTAAGCTGAGAGGTGGTAACTGGCCTGACCGAGGTCACCCAGTGAGCTTCATGGCTCAGTGTCCAACACGCTAACCTGGCTTGTCAGGGTGGGTGGGTGAGTTAACAACTAAGTTTCTGTGGCCAATCATGAGCATGCAATAAATCACTTGTTTAGAGGGGCCAATAGATCTGTGTCGACTGGCATTTCAACCCAACAGAACAGTTAACAACCCTTCCACAAAAGTTTATAAATGAATGGACTTTCAGGATTACATTAGCGTCTTGGGGTTCTGCAAGATATCAGAACATGCTTCAGGGGTTTCCCAATTTTTTTAAAAAGTTTGAAAACCATTACTCTAATCACTACACCATGCTTGCTCTCACCAAATGTATTAGATTCTTCCAAACTCTATCCTTGATCCACCAGATTCCATCCTACCTTTAATCTAACTGGTCAGATTTCATAATGGCTTTGCCCCAACCCATGAGATTCCCCTATATAACCGCCTGTGTTTCTAGTTCAGCTTTGGTGCTTTCTTTCCTGTGCCATCACTTTGGGCCATTAGGCGAGTGAACGCACGAGAAACAGGGCTTCATCAGTGGTAGCACCATGACTGTCAAGTTCACTGCCATCTTTTCAATGTAGATGTTGTGAAATATTTCTTTTTCAAGAAGTATTTAATAATTAAAAGTGCTGCCGGTTTTTAAATTATATTTTAGATTGCTGTTTTTAGTTGTATTTGTGATAGTGTTTTTAAAATGTGACTGCTTTTTTCACACATAAGCTTTCTTTATTTGTGTATTTCTTATCCTGTGAAGCCACTCAGAATGCTCTATGGGTAAATGACAAGAGTACAAATAATACAGCGGCTGGCTGGTTGATTTCCTAGGTTCCTCCTATTGGCCAGGTTTTCCCCTGGTTCCAATCATAGCCCCACTCAGAGTGTTATTACTTGTGGAAGTAAATGTTGGCAGGTTAAAACAGCTCATCTTGACTTACTGCATAAGTGAAGTAAACCTGGGCCATAAGAATCACAGTGTTTGAATCTAGATAAGGAATATGCAGTGGTTCATACCTGGCTGGAAGTTGTACCCTCTCACTCATATGCTCTGGCCCCTAATCACAGATGGGCATGGGGTGCCTGCTGCTCAGTTATGAAAGGAAAGCATTCTGTACATGCTCAGGGGCACTTTGCTATCTCAGAATTTGGAGCTGTGATATTCAAGCCCTGGCATAAATGAATACACAGAGTAATATACAGAGTCACCCACTTCTCTCTGAGAGATGTGGGCAGGATTCAAGGCGGAGACAAAAACGCGGAGTCTGCTAGAGACCTGAAAGACACTTTTTGAACACAGCGGGCTGGCTTTGGACTTAAGAGACATTTCTCATGTGTGCTTTTTCTTGCATTATTTTTTTGAAACAGCCAGGTAGATTCAGGTATTGGTAGATTCAGGTATTCAAACAAATAATAATAATAATAATAATAATAATAATAATAATTATTATTATTATTATTATTATTATTATTATTATTATTTGTTACCTGCCTCTCCCTCTGGATTGAGGAGGGGAACAACACCTATACAAAACAGAGTAAAATGCATAAAACTGATCAAAAACATATAAACTAATGAATTATTAAAAACTCATAAAACTAATACATTATTAAAAAGCATCTTAAAATTTGACTGGGTAGGCCTGCCAGAAGAGATCAATCTTTATAGCTTTCTTAAATTCTGGAAAACTGTTAAGTTGGCGACTCTCTCCCTGCCGGCCATTCCACAGTCTGGGAGCGGCAGAAGAGAAGGTCCTCTGGGTAACAGTTGTCAACCTAGTTTATGCTGACTGGAGTAAGTTCTTCCCAGAGGACCTGACTGTGCGGGGCGGATTATATGGGAGCCTGGACCCAACCATGTAGGACTTTAAAGGTATTAACCAACACTTTGTACTTCGCCCGGAAATTAATTGGCAGCCAGTGAAGTGATTTTAAAATTGGTGTTATATGGTCACCTCTAGCTGTATTGGTGACCAACCTGGCTGCCTTATTTTGAACTAATTGTAGTTTCTGGACTAGGCACAAAGGTAGCCCTATGTACAGCGCATTGCTGAAGTTGAGCCTCAAAGTTACCAGTGCATGCACTACCGTCTTTAGGTCTTCCAACTCTAGGAAGGGGCGCAGCTGGCGTATCAGCCGAAGCTGATAGTAGGCACTCCTGGCTGTCGCATCTATCTGAGCGACGGATCCAAGAGCACCCCCAAGCTGCGAATGCAGTCTTTCAGGGGGAGTGTAACCCCATCCAGAACTGGTTGACACACCTCCAAACCCAGGTTGGGACTTTTGACACTAAGCACCTCCGTCATGTCGGGATTTAGTTTCAGTTTGTTTTTCTTCATCCAGCCCATTACCGCCTCCAAGCATTCATTCAGAGGAGACACACTTATCCTTGTTGCAAGGTCTTGCTTGTGGTTCCCTGGTTGACAGGTGGTTGGCCACTGTGTGAACAGAGCACTAGACTAGATGGACCCTTGGTCTGATCCAGCAGGGATCTTCTTACGTTCTTAAGGTTGCAACAGCTCAGAAAATCCTCCTGTCCTCTTTTGTATCTGGTCACTCTAGTATAGCTCCTGCAGCTTTAACTGTCGTGATGAAGAGTGGATTTCACCAGGTGCTGCATGCATACAAAAGACACGTGCTGAAATCCCCTTTTCTATACAACTGTTACAAATACAGGAACCCTGTCCTCTTTTCCATATGGTCACCCCACTCTGGGAAGCCCCACCCACTTTTCCCCACTGCCCAGCTGATCACCCATCAGCTGGAGGGCAGAGAACAGACTGCTGTTTCAGCAGGGAAACAGCAATCTAGATCAGGATCGCGATGGAGGAAGGGCTTTTGTCCCCACCCCCATGGTGCCAATGACCCCCCCCCCCAGCTTCCTTCCATGGTGGTGCATGAAAGGGCTCCTGAAAAAACTTAGCAGCCAAACTTCGTTGTGCATTTTTTATGCCTCTTTACAGCCATTGCAAATTAATTGTAATTAATGAAGAACTACTGATTTAGGGCGATCTGGGCCTGGGGTGCAAATTAATTAAAGGATGTCTTTTGCTTGGTGTGATTGGGATGGGAAATTAATTGGCTGCCTCTGCCTCCTGCGAAATTAAAATAAATCCTACTAGCTATTTCTAAATTTGCATACGTAGATAGAAAATAGCATGGGTAAATTCTAGGCAGATTGCTACCCCATGGGCCTGAGCCCCAATTCTTTGACATAACTAACAACACCCCTGGGGGAGGTTGAAGCCCCTGTTTGAACCGCAGATGCCACAGATGAATTTGGGGCTCTTCTGCATGGAAGGCTCATGCTCTGCTTCAAGTCGATGGAAGGATGCTGGCATATCAGACCATCACGCCTGGAGCCCGCCCTTCCCGTAGCTACAGTTATCGGGGCTTTAAAATAATTAATAATAATTACCAATAATAGATCACGCCTGGCTCTAATGCAGCCTGGTCCGTGGAATGCCGCACTTGGTTAAATGAATGTCCTCCCTGCTACCTAATAAATATCCTTTGATGAATGCCCCAAGTGCGAACTAATAAATATCCTTTATTCTACTGGGATTGTTTGGGATGCTACTTATTTTGCCTAAAACACTCGAAGCAACAAATTTATGGCTAGGAGCTGAGGGGTTGGCCTTGAGGTGCCCTCCAGCCAAATGATTTCAGGCTGGGTCAGGATCAGGGCAATCTTTCAGAATATGTATGTTTTTGCTGGTTTGGAAGGGCTGGGTAGATCAGAGACAGGGCCAGGCCACAAGAGAGAAGGAGATGCTTAGCAGCTTTGCCCCAAGGCAGGGTGGATGGGGGGAATGCAGAGGTTTCCTCAGTTTGACATTGAACAGCTAGGTTGGTATAGCAGTTCCTGCAGTGCTGTGGTGCTGTGGGGACTTCAGGGCCCAAGAAGGGCCCCACTCAGCAGAATGAGGCAAATGCAGTATTAATAGGGTGATCATATTAAAGGAGGACAGGGCTCCTGTATCTTTAACAGTTGCATAGAAAGGGGAATTTCAGCAGGTGTCATTTGTGTGCATGCAGCTCCTGGTGAAATTCCCTTTCCATCACAACAGTTAAAACTGCAAGAGCCCTGCTCTCTTTTGTATCTGGTCACTCTAGCATAGCTCCTGCAGCATAGCTCCTGCAGCTTTAACTGTTGTGATGAAGAGGGCATTTCACCAGGTGCTGCATGCGTACAAATGACACCTGCTGAAATTCCCCTTTCAATACAACTGTTAAAGATACAGGAGCCCCGTCCTCCTTTCCATATGGTCACCCTATGCAGCAGGGTTGGCTTAGCATATTTTGAAGTAAATGAAGTGACATGCATGGCCATCTAAAGAGCACCCGCCCACCCACCAAGGAGTAAGACCAAGGAGCCCCGAATCTAAAACGACCTAACTGCACCACTGCTATACTGCAGTTGTTTGCATCTTTTAAGCAGGGCCGCGAGTGTATTCCCGACTCCTGCTCTCTCACACTGCGCAAGCTAGAAATTTGGGATGGGAATGACACATTCAGGTTCTACGCTTCTTTTAAATAAAACATGAAACAAGTCTATCTCTCTCGCGGCTGGAAAAAAAAATCAAAACGGACCATGGTAAAACCTTAGAAGAAGGAAATGGTGGTATGTGTGTGTTGCTTTGAGCAGGACTTGCCATGGTCCAGAGATGGGGCTCCAGTAATCGGCATGGCTCCTTCTCCTTTGGCATGGCTAAGTCCTTTCCTTGCCTGTCACTGCCCCCACTCAGCAGAGAGGGCCTCAAATGCAGCATGGATAGCTTACCACAGTTGGAAGTAAGTAATACAGATCACCATCTCAGGTGGGGATGGGGCATCCGTAAGACCATTCAATCCAGAATCTTAACTTCCCTAACTGCACATCCAGCAACCGTGCTTGTGAGCCCCCAGAAGCCTCTGGGTGGCCCCTGTTAGTATCCAAATGCTGGGCTTGACCTCTGTCCCGATCTACAAACGCAATTCCTGTTATTCAATGGAGAGGGCAAGACATGCTCAGAGGCACCCTTTCCAGTATTATTTCTTCGTGTGGCATTGAAAATAGATTCCAGAGCACAGGCCCAGTTAGCCACTGGCTCATTTTAAGTACAAACATTGTATCCAATGATAGTCCTACTTAGAGAAGACCATAGAAATAAATGGGCCGTAAATTAGTCTAATATTGGATACAACCCTGGGTTTCTACACTCAGTGCCTGAAAGACAGAAACACTGTCACAAAACTCGTATTCTCTCTCTCTCTCTCTCTCACACACACACACACACACACACACTCACACACACACACACACATATTACGGTTGCAGATACAGATAGCATCCCTTTGTCCTTTCCAAGCTGTCCCTTTCAATGAGCAGCGCCACCTTGTGACCACTGGAAAGTGTGCCAAACAGATTTTCCTCACCCAAATCCAGCTCACTCCCTGCACACCACACCCTCCTTGGAGCCGATGATGCATCCGCAGGCCCTAGCATCCTCGATGCGGGTGAACTGCAAGTTAGAAGCGCAACCAACTGATCCCCGAAATCTGCGCTGCTTCATACAGGCAAGCGCCGTGCTGGCTTACTTGCAGAGAGACCCCCCCTGGCTTTAAGATGTAAAATGACTAAAAAGGAGCTGGCCAATAATTAAAGGGGTCTGTTCCCTGGGACACTCCCACAGATACCACACACACACACACAGAAGAATTATGTTCCAGTTTCCCTCTAGCGGCCCCAATATTTTATCTCAGAGCTCTGGGCTTGCAGCCAGCATCATACACAAACTAGAGTCCGGCATGTTAAGGAATTCAGGTGCGAATCCTGGTTGGCAATGAAGTTTACCAGGTGACCTTGGGGCAAGACCTTGTTCTCTAAGTCTGGATATCAATTTTAAAAGAAGGCAATAAAAAAAGTAAAAGCTGCAACAAAAAGTCCATATTAAAGATTAAAGAAAAGTCTTTGGTGGTGGTGGTGATAGTGGTGGTAATCAGCAGCAGTTAAATCGATCAAGATCTAAATGCCCTCTGGAAGCGGTGTGTTTTTCAGCCTCTTCAAAAAGCAGGAGGAGAAAAGAAGCTGCAACCTTTTTGAGTGGGGCAATTACAGCAAAGGCCCTGCACTTTAAACAGGAGAAGCCAGGGATTGGCACGGGCAGCTTCCATATGCCAAGAGTGTGTGTTTAAACAGAGAGCCATGGCCTCTTCCTGTTGGTTGCTTTAAAGGAAAAGGACTGTGCACATTTTAGAGGTGTTCCTTATGATTCCTTCCAGTGCTGAGGCCCTGGCATGGAAAACGAGTTCTGCAATTGGTTCCTGCTGAGCCCTGACTTTATATGGTCACTTGCCGTTGCAAAGTGTTCCATGCATGCACCATCATCACATTTAAATGCAATGATGATGCACATTTAGACTCTTTGGCAGGTAGTGTTTTAGCACACCAGCAATCGGCCCCCTGGAAGGGGAACACTCTCCCACGCATGTCAGGTTGCTGTTAGGACCGCCGATGAAGCAACAAACTATAGAGGATGACAGACATGAGGGCAAGGTGGGAAAAGTCATCCCCGTAAGGTCTCCTCTCCCAAATCAATCAGCCCATGGGGAAAAATCTCTCCCTGTCTCTCTCCTTCTCTCTCGCCAACACCTGAGGAATTTGCCTGAAGCCACACAACTGACAGCTACCAGATGCCTGCCCCACCACAGTCGGCGCGTTTACAGCGAGCAACCAAGGGTCACGTATCATAAACCCAGACAGTGCTACAGATGTCTTCATAATATTTTACAAGGCCGTGTGTGGCGCATTACCCATAATTCAACCGGGAATGTAAGAAAGTAGGAAGGAAGGAGGACGATAAGAAGGAGCGAAAGTTTGCATGGAGCCCACGGCTAGAAGTGGGGAAGGCTAGGATAGAGTGGGTTTTAAGAGGCCCGCTTACCAAAATGGGGCAGGACAGGTGGGAAAAGAGCCTGTCCAAACCCACTTCCGGATATGCCAACTTTTCCTCCCAACTTTGCTGCTTCGTTTCACCTTTCGTGATAAGATGGCCACCTTTGGATCCAAACTCAAGGTGCGTCCAGGGGGCAGAAGCAGCTTCCCACAACCACCGTTTGGGGGTTTTTTTTGTGCACAAATCTGGCCAAGCAGAACATCAAACAAAGCTGTGTCTTGAAGGTGGAGGGGATCAAAGCATGATTTACGTTGAGAGTGCGCAGTCCACAGCTGTCTTGCAGTTGCTCTCACCTGTGACACAGATTGGCAGAGACGGATGTGGGATGAGACTCCACAGCTGACTGGCAGAACGTGCTGCTTGTATAATAAAAACCCCAAGCAGTTGGGGGGGGGGGGGGGTTGGCTCTGATTTCAGTGAGGACCAGGTTTCAGACAGAACCAGGCAAAACTCTAAAGGAAGTTTCCAAGGTGCTGATTCTGTTTGGAGGGGTTCAGAACCTGTAATAGCTCCTTTGGAATTCTGGCTGGTTCTGACTGAAACTCAGAATGGATTCACAGCTCCACCAAAACCAGAGTCACCAGCCTCCACTGCCCCCCCCCCCCCCAATCCCCAGGTGTGATGGGACATTGAAGATGGAGTTTTCACATGCAACCTACACACTCTCTACCACTAGCCCCTGGGCTAGGAAGCCCTTAGAGGCAACATGGAAGGCCCAATTCCCACAATGGCCTACAAATCCTGGTGCATGATGATGATGCATTGACCTGCACCAGAGCCTCAAACGATCTATAACTAATTCAGGTTTTTCTAGATAAAAATTCAGGTTTCTGGCTATTCGTGTAATGCAAATTCTAGATTAGAAAATATTACCTTTGCTGATTCTGCTTGGTGCTAAAATTGCCTGAAGTAGACATAGCTTTGATTGGTCATGCTGGCGGGGAGGGGTGTGTGTATGTAGAAGCAGCTTTATATTTGGGGCAAATGGGGCAGTGACCCACTGCCTGTCCCCCACAGAGAGATCCCCCACAGCCAGGTGCATTTGCTCCATGGCTTCCAAGTGTACTTCTCCTCTGCTCCTCCAACAATCTCAATAAAATATTGACAATTTGCCCCTACCCTCCACCCTACCAGCCGCCACTGGGTGTATGGGAGTTCTAGTCCAACACTCTTATAGGGTGACCATATGGAAAGGAGGACAGAGCTCCTGTATCTTTAAGAGTTGCATAGAAACGGGGATTTCACCAGATGTCCTTTGTACACATGCAGCACCTGATGAAATTCCCTCTTCATCACAATAGTTAAAGCTGCAGGAGCCCTGCCCTCTTTTGTATCTGGTCAAGAGGGCAGGGCTCCTGCAGCTTTAACTGTTGCAATGAAGAGGGAATTTCACCAGGTGCTGCATGCATACAAATGACACCTGCTGAAATTCCCCTTTCAATACAACTGTTAAAGGGTGCCTCTACAAGAGGTATTTAAAGCTCTTTCAAGGCGCATAAAAAAAATTACCTCTACAAGAACGGAGCGCAAATCGGGCGTAGAGGCGCATTATCTCCCCGATTATGCGCATTATCGAATGCGCGTTAAATCGCGAGTTTTATTTTGCTCCGTCCGTTAAAGCACATTTTGACTGTGTGAATAAGCGCTTATGCGCATTAACTACTTGTAAAGCGCATTTTGGACATCTGTTAATGCGCTTCGCCGCCTCTCGTGCAGAGGGATTAGGCGTAAATGCGCTTCTGCGATTATGCACATAATCGCCTAACCAGGCGCAAAAGCGAATCCTTGTAGAGGAGACCAAAGATACAGAAGTCCTGTCCTCCTTTCCATATGGCCACCCTACTCTTGCAGAGATTGTTGAAACTCACAGCACGTCCCATACAGAAGAGGATGAATACGCTGTATTGCTTAGGAATGCTTCATGCTAAGATTTTCCCATTTCAAGGTAAAAGCCATAGATGATCTCTCTGGCTAACTTCCAGGTCTCCACTAGATTGGGTGACTTCATTCCTGTATTGCAGAAACAGCAATATTAGCTCAGCACAGTGTTTGATTGACAGCTTCACAATGGCTGTGGGCAGAAAAGAGCTTTATGGTCACCAGCCGCATTCAATGGAGGAGGAAAAAGCACCAGCAAGGCCCAAATAACGCCCTGACCCTGGGAATCCCCTGGTTTCCTCCGTCCACAAGCACCACCTGGTGGGCATTTAGAGAGCAGCAAGCCAAATCTATTGACAAAGTCACGTCAAACTGATTAATATCTGACAATTAATAAATATGCACGGTAAATTCATAAACTTTCCGTGTACTATAAAGTAGCAATAAATCCCAGGCATCTATGGTGGAGATTAACAACATATAAATTCTGAGGATATAAAATATTACCAATAGTAAAAGAGTTTGTTATATTCTAATTATGTTTCCTACTTTCTCTTTTCATATATATTCTGTTGTTATATGGTATAACTGGTGTAAAATATGCCTAACTTCCAAGAGATTTGAATCATTTAAAAATGACAATGTTTTTTAAAAAATTATTCATATTAAGCTTGTTGGTCCTTTTTGATTAATAAAATCATCACAGTTACAAGGCACATCAAAGACAGTTAGAATGTAGTTTGTGATCTACTGGCAGATTTCTGGGTGGTTTGCAGTAGATCCCCAGGGGTTTTTGACTTTAAGGAAAGCAAGGGAATAAAACCAGAGAGCCAGTGTGGTGTAGTGGTTAGAAGGTTGGCCTGGGTCCGGCTTCTAGTCCCCACCTGGCCATGAAGCTCACTGGGTGACTTTGGGACAGTCACTGACTCTCAGCCCAAACTACCTCACAGGGTTGTTGTGAGGATAAAATGGAAAGGAAGAGGGTTATTATGTATGCCACCTTGAGGTTCCTTGGAGGAAAAAGGGCAGGATATAAATGCAATAAATAAATAAAACAGCACCAGCAAACCTCTGCCTTGGCCGCCCTTGTGTTAATTGCTAATCTTTCAGCCTCCAAGGAGTCTTTTATCCTACCATCATGCTGCCTCATTCACATAATTTTTCTTACCGTGGGAATCCATTAAGGAAGAAAAGCCGGAATATCTTCCAGTGGTGATTGATTTGATTTGCACCTCACCTTGCTACAAAGAAAATGGCACTCAAGGCAGCTTACCATCATAGCCCTTGATTAAAACAATCACAGAACAAATGCATTAAAACACAATAACAGAATGAAAACAGCATCCAACCAAACTAAACCGCTTAGACGCCAAAGGCCCGTTTGAATAAAAAGGTCTTGGCTTCTGGGCGGAAGGAAAGCAAAGAGGGAGTGGATGAAGTTCCCACTTGGCAGGGAGTTCCAGAGTCTGGGAGCAGCCACCAACACCCCCCCCCCCCAACATCATCACCAAGAGTGCCTCTGAAGGTAGCAGTACCAAAAGACGGTTAGTACAGGGACCCCCTCCACCTGGAAGCACCCTTAGTGTTCCTCATCTTCAAAATAGGAGTACTAATCGATTGCTTGTCTTTGTTCAGCTCTGCTGGCCGGTTTTAGAGTGATGTGTAAGGATCCCTGATCTCTGCTAACTCATATGTAGGCCACGTGTGTTTGATTGATTGATTGATTGATTGATTACATTTGTATACTGCCCCATAGCCGAAGCTCTCTGGGCGGTTTACATAGGATTAAAACAATTAAAAACAATATACAAAAATTAAAACAGCAAAAACATATAACATACAACATACACACAATACTCTGGTTGGTAGGCCTCAGCAGCCTAGTCAAAAACACAATGGATTGCACAAACCTGGAATCTGCCCACCCCTAACGTACGTCAATATTAATATGGCAGTCAAGCCCAGACTTGTTGTTCCTGTGTCCTTGGGGGAATAATTCTGAAAAATGTCGGTGGGAATTCCTCCCAAGAACCCACACATAGGGTTGTAGCCATAGCCTATTGCTGCAATCGAGTACTGATCAAAGCGCCCTTTCAGCATCACCCAAATTTTCGGAGAGAACACATAATGCTAGAAACTACTAGAGAGGAGGAGATGCTGAGGGCGAATTGAGGTGGGGGCAAGAAGAGAGATTGGCCATGTTTATGGATAGCAGGTTAAGGCTTTTAAAAGCTGACAGGCAGAAATGTAACAGGTGCAGCATTTTAGAAACTTATTTATTTAATTTCTAGTGCCCAAAAGCTGAAGCTCTCTAGGCGGTTCCCAAAATTTAAAGCCACAAGGTACAGAATAAAATATAAAAAATAGAAGCTTAAAAACCATAATATAAAAATACAGCCAGAATAAAACCTAGCAGCAATGCAGAGATTTAAAATACAGATTTAAAACAGCAGAGCTAAAAGACCAGAATACTAAAATACTGGAAAAATAAAAAAGGTCTTCACCTGGCGCAGAAAGTAGTACAACCTATGAGCTGGGCGAACCTCTCTAGGGAGAGCTGCCTACTACCAAGAAGGCACCATTCTATACCTCAAAGTCAAACACAGTTTTGACTGATTATGGTATGTCCATTCGAAGGTGCCTTCTACCACATCAGACTATTCAATGCGGGCTCCAGATTTTTTATGACTCTGGGGCAAGACATATTTTAATTGTGTAAAGCTCCCTGGAACCAACTCTGGTTAAAGGCAGTCTACAAATATTTAAATATATACATCATCATTGGCGATCATTCGTATCTGAATAAGATTGTCTACCAAAATTATCTTCCAGAGTTAGAGGGACTTTAGCGGTGGTTCCGCAGATGACTGTGGAGGCCAATCCTGGATCCACACAACCTCCCACAGCGAGGGCATAGGTTTCCAGACAGAAGGCAGGTGCAGTGAGGCTTTGCTTGGTGTATTTTCTGCTTAGCTCTTTTATCCCTTTCTCTCTGTTTACGCTGGTCACTCTAGCTAAAAAGGGCAGGGCTCCTGCAGCTTTAACTGTTGCGATGGAGAGGGAATTTCACCAGGTGCTGCATGCCTACAAATGACACCTGCTGACAGTCCCTTTTCTATACAACTGTTAAAGATACAGGAGCCCTGTCCTCCCTTTCATATGGTCACCCTAGCAGTGGCAGCTGAGGCAATATCCCCCATGCCGCAGGAGAGTTTTAGAACCACTTGAAGTGATGTGGAGAACCCTGCTCCAACCCATTTGATAAGCCATTGAGCAGAAACACTCAATCCTACAGAAATGGTTTCGTTTCTGATAAGATCCAGCCACATGGTTCTGCACACACCACTTACAGTGCAATCCTATGCCTGTCTACTCGGACATAAGTCCCACTGAGTTCAATGGGACTAACTCCCAGGAAAGTGCGTGGGACCTCTTTCAGCCCAAGAGCCAAATTCAATTTCAGAGAAGCCTCAGGGGCATTCCAGCATGACTGAAGGCAAAGGGGGTGAGGCCAAGAATGCCAAAAAATACCAGCATATTGCAGCTTCAAGCTCTTAGTGCCAATCACTAAGCGTTAGGAGAGGCATTTCAAGCTTTTAAATGGGCGGGGGGACGACTGCACAAGAGTCAAGAAACCACCCAACAATAGGTAGATGGGGAAAGGGGACAGGGGAAGGCAGCATGGCCCTCTGAGCCAGATTGGGCCCCCAGGGCCTGAGGTTCCCCACCCCAGTGTAGAAGAGTTCAGCTTTAGGGCAGTAATTCCCAGAACATGTGCTGCTTCCACACTAGACTCCCTTATCTCGCGCCAGACTGGGTGCTTCCACACTGGGCATTTACTCTGGCATTGTTGCACTTGGTTCACTCACTTCATACAGGGTATCTCCACAATGTCGTCATCAAACTGCTGTTCTCCTGGGTATTCCCTGTAATTGCTCACCAAATCAAATCAAGGAACAGGACAGCAGCACAACCTCCACAGTGTTAGACTGACATAGTGCTTCTTTTCCATTTTTTTTTTTTTTTAAGAGGGGTGGTTTTGATGTGGAATGTGATACATCAGGTAGGTGAACCTATCGCTGCTCATCTACTTGGGCACATCCTTTGACCACACTGTCTTAGGTCTCGTAACCAGCAGACTGATTTGTCATCTAATAACTGTAGGAATCCTCCTCCTCCCCCTAACAGACAAACAGACAATCGAAGAGACATACAAACCAACAATAAAACAACAATAAGGAAGAGAAGGTAACACCGATTCTGAGCTATGCCAATTCATACCAGGCATCTGAATGAATGCTCATTTGTCTAAAAAGATTCCTTCCATGGAGATAAGGAATTCTATCTTAGCCTTCTCTCTGCCATACTAATTCCCGACGGGCACGGATTGTTCTGTACCATGGAAGAGCTTTCAGTTATGTACTCCTCAGCCTGCCATCAGATGTTTGTGAAGACTAAGCCTCTAGTCATCAGTGTTATGTGGCCTGCATGGAACTCATTCTTAGGGAATCAGCATATGTCTCTGGCGAATCTACCGTCACCACAAGACCAGAACAGTCACCGGGGATTGTAATTCATCTCTGAAAGGTCTCCAAGCATATTAAAGCACAAGTTGCTTGCAGTTGCCCCTGGAAAGCCTTTTCCTGGCCAGCAATACTCCTGCAGGGAGTGGTGGCTGGGTTCAGAGGAAGTAAGCCTATGTACACCAGTTGCTGGGGAACATGGGCAGGAGAGTGCTCTTGCACTCGTGTCCTGCTGGTGGCTTTCCTGTCGACAGCTGATTGGCCTTTGTGTGAACAGAGTCCTGGACTAGACGGACCCCTGGTCTGATCCAGCAGGGCTCTTCTTACGTTCTTCTCTCTGTGTTTGGCCGCTGGCATGCAGCATACCCTGGGTGGGTGAGCCCAGGTTGCAGACGCAAATGTTTTCCTAGATCCTTCATTTCAGTGTGTTTTGTTAGAACCCCATGATAGACTGGTGCAATGAGGATGCCTTTGAAGGTGGTCCAGAAACTTCAGTTAGTGCAGCTGCAAGATCGCCAGCTAGGACCGGGTGACAGAAACTTATCGCCTTGGTGCTTTGCCAATTTCACTGGTTCTCAGTCCATTTCCAAGCCCAGTTCAAAGTGCTGCTTTTGACCTTTAAAACCCTTCACAACCTGGGACCAGGGTACCTAAAGATTGCCTGTCTTCATGTATCAGCCTGGATTTTACAATGTCCTTCTGGATACACCTACTTGGTGAACATGACAGGTGGCTACTGGGGAAAGTAATCCTGTCCCCACAATATACCCCCATAAAAATTTTGAGGTCCAGAGATTTTCTCTGCTGATATGTGATCTTGAGGTATTGGATTAACATAATAATTTGGGTAGACAATCTGATTCTTGTGCAAAACTTTTTAGGCGCTATTTTCAAAATGGCGGATAATTTTCTTTAGTTCACAACCTTTCATCAACCACAGAAGTAACTATCCTGTGTTTGGTGTCAAATTTCAGGCTTTGGGGGTCAAGGAGTTCAAAGAATGTTATTTTAAATTTTCAGAGTACTCCTTCCACCATTTTCCAAGATGCGTTGAAATGTTGTCTCATTTTTTGGCAGTAAAACTATTCAGTCAGTAGTGAACTCATTAAGTTTGGTCTTTCCAAGGTATGATAATAATATCAGAGGCAAAGCAAACACAGTGGGATGCTTTTTGGTGCAAATCAGTGTTTCTGTAAGTCATTCAAGGTGCAGAATGTACTTGATCTAAGAGACCAAAACAAAAAAAGCTAACAAAATGTTTGATGCACTAAGTGGGAAGGTTGAATATCTGAGAACGAAGTTTGAAACTTTTGTTAAAGAGTGTGGAGAGAAATCTGAACTGTCTAAGAACTGGGAAGTCTTCCTCAAGATAGTTTCCCTAGTGAAAAACTTGATTGTTGATGATTGTGATGGTAACTGCAATCTGCATATTGAAAATGTGCAGTCTTTGCTTCCCATTTTTCATGAATTTGACTGCATCAATTACCTACGGTATGGCAGTCGGTACCTGGAGAGAATAAAGAAACTGGAGCATGAGAACCCCTTTACCAAAAATTCATTGAAGGACATTTTGTTGTGAAGGATAAAGAGGGGAGATTAAGTGATGTAGCACCTGATACAAAGTTAGAGGAAACCATTCAAAGGTCCCAGAAAAGTTCAAAAGGCGTCGTCGGGCAAACACGAAGAAGTAATTAGGTTGCTGAACGGCAGCTAGTATACCACAGGTTTTGATGACAGGCAATTTGTTTCGAGAGCTTACCCATTCTGATTTAGTCAATTGATGTGTTACCATACCCCAACATGATCTTCTGGGGAAAAAGGTGAGCAATTTGATGAAAATGTTGCAAGACTCCTAGATTTCATTCAACAGCATGGAAATCCATATGAAGTAACTGAGTCAGTGCGGTTTCACAGCTTTGTAACAAAACAATATGTGAATGATATTATAAAGGATAGAATTCTTGATGTCTTCAGGCATGGTTCAGACCGGTATCAGCACCTCAGGCAGGAGAGATTTATATCAAAAAAGAAAAAGCTGTCAGACATAATCTCTGAAGTAAAGTTGCCATCTTTTGCTAGAAAAAGCATCCCAGAGCCTACCACACCCAAACTTATAACTAAGAAAATAATCAATTAAGCACATAGAGATATGGAGATTACCAAAAAAGGGGAGACTCAATAGAGAAAATTATGGAGACATTGTTTGATGGTAATGCACCTACGAAACCAGCAAAACACATTCTCATAGCATAGCTCAAGAAGCATCTCTCCCCTGAGGATTTTGAATTCACCATTGAAAACCACTGTTGTAGGTGACTTTATGTCCCAAGTAAGAATGGTTAAGATGTCAGCAATGAAAAACTTTGGAGAAGTTGTTAACAATGTAGTGATGTCTGTATCTTCAAGAACTTCATTTTGTTTTCAAAAGCTATTTGCAGCTATCAGTGAAGGAACGCAGGAGGATAAGAGAATCTACCAGTGGTACAGTAGATCTGGCTGCAATCAAAAGCAATACACCAATACCTGTCAGCTTGAAAAATTCTGGTCATCTACCTTCAACGAGACAAATCTGCAGAAATTAGCATGAACAAGAGTGCAAGAGGAAGTAGGAAAAGCTATATGTCTACTTGTATCTAGCGGTTCAAGTCATTGATGATGAGTTGGAACCTGCAGCTCAGTTCACAAGAGAAGGGACTCATGTTCTTGAACAACTAAAGAATACATTGGAAGAGGCTGACCTTAAGAATTGTTCCACATGTAAACTGGGCAGTTCACAATGGTACAGAAAGAGTTGTGCTTTTGAATGATACGGATATCATCTTGCTTCTTTGATTTATGTCCAGTTGGGTTTAAAGAGGTATATCTCAGTTATGGGTATGTTTTGGAACAGGGTAGAATCGTCGCTCCATTCCAGTTCATGAACTCTTCAAAGTTAGGTCCACAAATGTCAAGAGCGGTCATAAAGGCTCATATTCTAACAGGAGATGACGAAACGAGCAAAATTGGGATGAAGTTAGAGCTCTAAGTGCCAAACCAACAAAATACCTTACCAAATTTGGGGAAACACCTGATAACTGTCATTTTGAGGAAGAAAAAAAGTACCTTGTACACATCTGGAAACTTCAATCAAAATGTGACACTTTTGACAGTCTGCATTTCAGTGAGTATAAAAGATCTGTACCAATCAGTGAGCTTCCTCCCACATCATGCTCTATAAGAGGGCATATCACAACAGCATTTTACCTTGTAAGAAGGTGTATGTGCCTCTTAGAGAGTGTTCATCCAAAAGTAGACACATGTGATTGCGGTTAGGAAAATGACAATGATGTCCTACGACCAAAAAAGTTCTTGAACTTCCTGCCAAGTCATCTTTTATGCGTATGTAACTGTAAGGTTTGTAGTACAATGAGATGTCCATGTCAAAACATAGTGGTCAAATGTACAAAGTTTTGTAAATGTTTGGAAAATAACTGCAAAAATGTTTATGTTAAACTGCTTTAATATTTCTGTATTTGTTATGTTTTAGTAAGTATTTATATACTATGGGCCTGTTCAGAAGACACCTTAAACCCTGCCAGTTAAGGCTTTTGGTTAAGCAGCAGGGTTTAAGGTGTCTTGTGCAATGTGTTTTGCTAAACCCTCCTCACTCACCATAGTCAGACCGTCTCCAGCAGGGTTAGTGGGTCTGACCATGGCTTAAAGTATTGTGTGTGACAGCACAGCTTGCGGTTAGTGCTAACCCCAGAGAACCACAGTTTCACTAACCACAGAGCCTGAAATGTCATCTGAAAAGGCCCACTGTTTAGCTCAAAATGCTTAACCATCATGGTTTAACATGTTGTCTGAACAGGGCCATTGTTGGCTTGCCAGGCCCTACTCCACCACAGCAATTCTGAAAGAGCACAAGAGCTGTATCATGAGTGCCATGTGTCCCTGATAATGAAGAGTTATCCTGGAAATCAAAATTATCAAGAGAACACTAGTTCCAGCCTTTTCAGTCATAGTTTCATATTTTTCATTTCACCAAACCTGAAAAGAGAAGAACCCATTAAAAATGATTGCAAATATCAATAAATGTTTGGACACCATTTTTTAAAATGGTGGAAGGACAGCCTTTCCATCATAATTAATGCCATTGTTGATCTCCTTGACTCAAAAAAACTATAGTTTAAAGCCAAAAGCACATTTGTATGTTGATTTGTCAAGTAAATGAGAAAATGAGACAACATTTCAGCGCCATCTTGGAAAATGGTGGAAGGAGTACTCCAACAATTAAAATAACATATTCTTTGAACTCCTTGACCCTGGAAACCTATAATTTGATACCAAACACAAGATAGTAACTTCTGTGGTTGACGAAAACTAGTGACCTAAAGAAAACCTTCTGCCGTTTTGAAAATAGTGCCTAAAAAAGTTTCGCACAAGAATCAGAATGTCTACCCAAATTATTATGTTTATCCAATACTTCAAGATCACATATCAACAGAAAAAATCTCTGGACCTCAAAATTTTTACGGGGGTATATTGTGGGGACTGGATTAAAGGGCCTTTCCAGAGATAGCCCCCCCTCCCTCCCCAGCTATGAAACACATAGATAATCTCACCTGATGTCTATTTTCAGTGATGTAGTGGTAAATTTCAAAGTGCAGATGCTCATCATGACAGACACCATGGTCAAATTCCCAAGGACAGGCCAAAACATCTGGCATCTGTGTTGATCCACATCAACAAACCAGTTCTAGCAATTCTCATCTCCACCAGGGGCAGGTCTTTTGTGAAGCTCATGTGTCTTAATTGCCCATTCAAGACCAGGTCACTTCAAAATATTCTGCATAACAACAGGGAGAAATATATTGTGGCTGGGAAAATTAATTTCTCTCCAGCTACTGTGAAAATTGCAGCTAAACTGAGAAGAAATAGGGAATTCCGAGAAGGGAGTGGTGGCAGATGACCTCAGCATCCCTGCTAATAAAAAAGCACTACCTCTGTGTCCCTGCGAGGCCTGACTCCACTATAACACTGCTTACTTTTGATGTCATTTCCGTGTCAGGCAAAACCCTTTTTTTATTTTCCCAGATATTTTAATCTGTTTCTGGATCTAATTAGTTTTGTTTGCCACTGCTCTTATGGGGCTTTTATATGTTTCACTATACGTTTTACTGTGTGTATTTTTATTTTGTTTGGATTCTTAACTTTGTTATAGGCAACATATAAATGCTTACAATAAATGCAGCATCTGGTGCCTCAAAGACACAATCCAAGCTGACTTGCAGGTTTCACCATTATTTTGTTGTTATAAGTAGAATCTGGTCAAATGTTAATTTATATTTTAGGTGATTGTAACAAATAATTAAATGCAAAAAAATGAATAATCTATTTTTACTCTAGAGAGATGTTTTGGAGATTTTTGCAGAAGTGCCTTAATTTCAGGTAGGGGTTTTGTGCTTTTTTGGTAAGGTTTTTAAAATTACGTTATGAGATATTCTTGTATTTGTGTTCATTTTCTAGAGTATCTCGTGATGAAGAGCTACATGCAGACTGAAATGTGCCAGGCCCCTTCTTTTTAATAAATCTGCCTTTGCAGCATGAAAACCTCCTTCCCCCAGCCCCCTTCATAAGGGTTGGGTGCGACCCACCCTGTTCTTAACAATGGGACCGACCACTTGCATGGCCCCTTGTGTCTTTGCATTGCAGAATACCACTTTGGCCACCAGGTGGCATTAGAAGAAAAGCTCAAGGTGCCATTCTTGCTACACAGAGAAAGCACGAGGCCAGCCTCCAAATTCGCTTTCCAATAACGAAAGCAGGAGATAGACTTTATCCGTGTATTGAGCTGAGCATTTAAGCCCTGCTGATAAGGGAGCTAGAGTGCACTGCCTTCAATTGCTCTGGTCCTGAAACCACGGCAACGTTTTAAATGGCAAGGGAGCCGCTGTAAGACAGGCACGTCTTGCACTCTCCCCTCCCTCTGCAGAGGAAGTCTCTTATTCAAATCCAATTAAACTCATTGTTTATTTATTTATTTATTACTTTATTACACGTATAGCCCACCCTTTCTTCTGTGGAGATCAAAGTAACAGACATGGGGTTCCAAAACAATCTCCCATCCAGGTGTTGACCAGGCCTGGACCTACTTAGCTTCAGCCAAGCACCCCAGAGACCATCTAGTCCAATCCCAACCTTACAGGTTACAGCCAGGTCATTTCAAGGGCAGCCTGCACCTATTTGGACCTGCTAGTTCCTTGAAATCAGTATCAAAGCCCTGCCTGCTGTCCTGCCTTTAAGAGCAATTAAATCCGCAGGGCTTCTCGCAAGTGGCTTCTTCCGTATAGAATTCCCTTACAAAGGATGTATGATTGGCCCCTTCAGTTTTGGTGTTTGCAAAGGCATTCTTTTCCAAGTGGCTCTTAATTGATATGATTTTATTGGATATGGCGTTGCTATGTTGCTTTATTACTCTGGTTTGTGATTATTATTATTTGACACTGGCTGTTATATCTTTTGAAATGTCGCCTCTTATCCTTGAACTTCTAAATATTTTAATTGGATCGTTGTTTCTATTGTTGGATACCATCTTGAGAGGGCTTTGTCTAGGAAGGAAGCCTAAAAAATGCTTTAAAATAAATTTTAAAAAGAAGCACTGCTGCAGAGGCTGCTATAAAAGCTGCAGCATGTGTCCTTGCGGCCACTGAGCATTCACTGCCTTTCCATTGTGTCCCAGCCATGCAAACACACACATCCTAAGAAGTGCCTCCAGTTAAATGGGTTGCTTCCACCTCACAGCCCCTTAACTTTCCTGTGGATTTCCTGCGCAGTCAACCAGAAGCAGAATTAAAACAGGGGTAACGTCAGGAAGAACACATGTCAATTGCTCTGGGGCTGGAGAGAAACACACTCTGGATTCTGCCATTAGTCAGGGGAGCAAGGGCCACTGGGAGGCTGCACCCCATTTCCCAGGCATGACATCAAGCTGGGGGTGGGGGGGGAGACCAACGGGGCCCATCCATCAGCCAGACGAAGGGAGCTGCAGGGAGCTCACTTCTCCCTCCCTGCCAAGAGGAACCCTCGGCTCCAACCACCAGTTTTCCCCCTGGGACTGCAGAAGGTCAGGGAAAGAACGCTCTGGCCCCGTCCATTGCCCAAAGGAACAAGAGACACCAATGGCTTCCCAAGCAGGACCACCAGCAAGAGAAAATCAGCCTGGCCTAAAGTGCATTTGACTGTCTGCTCACCACCTAGCTCACCACTCGCTTACCCTTGTATGCCTTGCCTTTTAATTTGTAAGGCTGAGGGGCAGGGACCCTTCTCTCTCTGCTTTAGGAAACAATAACAGGAATAAAAGCGGGATAGAAATGCAGTCCACAAATAAATAGCGAGCAAGCTTTTGAGTGCCCCAGAACACTTCACCAGGATGGATGTTTGGCAGTGCAGGAAGAGAGGGGCTTGAGGCTGCAGCCACAAAGTCTGCCTTTAATCATGGTCTTAAAATGGAGTGTAGGAGGAGATGGCAGACTTAAAACTGAATCTATCAGGTGCAATGCAGGTTTCAGGTAGCACCTGGGGCTTCTGGAACAAAGGAACAATTCACAGTTGATTCCTCACCCCTAAGAACACTCTGGCTGCATCCATCAGCTAAAGGAACAAGAGCCACCAACTGCTATCCAAACAGGAACACCAGCCTGGCTGCCTGAAGTGCAGAGCCTCTCTCTCTCCTTCTCTGTTATCCACTTTGGGAAACAATAATTGTCTGAAAATGGAATAAAATAGCCTATCTATATCTACAGCAATATTATTGTTAGAGAATTATCTTGAAATATTGTTATATTTTATTGTGTACATTTTTCTGCTGTTGCTGTAAGCCACTCTGAGCACGGTTTTACCATGAAACAGAACACAAATAAACAGGTACTGATGATGATTCACCCATGGCAAAGATCCTTCTATGACGTTTACTCACTAGTACAGCCTCCCTCAATCTAGTGCTCTCCAGATGTGTTGGCCATCACTGGAATGCCACAGGTCGGCAATTACATCATCTAGTTTCTACATCAAAACTGAGTGAACAGATTATGGCAATTCTCAGCTTAAACAGCTAGTGTGGAAGCAGTCAAAACAAGTAATCTCATTCCTTGGTCATCATCACCACAGATGGACATAAGAGCCATCCCAGATCAGACAAAAGACCTATCTGAATGCTGGCTCAGTGCTTCCCGTCCATCTTCCTGCAGGTAATAGACTGAAGGTTAGAAATTTTTCTCTGTGTAACCACCTGCTACCCTACTTGAAAGGTTGGGACGAGACAGAATCTTCCACAACTTTGTTTTCAGGAATGTCCCCCCAAATATGTTAATGGGTCATGGAACTTTTGTACCTATATTCATGTAAGATACTAAGTCTACAGCTGCTTTCTCCAATCTGGCTCTTTCCAGATATTTTGGACTACGCCTATTATTCACATCTGGCTCAGCAGCCTGCTTTCAACAGTGGCCAAACAAAGGCTTCTAGAAGCCCCAAAGCAGAACATAAAGGGAACAGTCCTCTCCTATTTCTCCCCACATCTGGGACTCAGATATCCTGCCTCTAAACACGGTGGTTCCATTCAACCTATGGGAGGAGATGCACTCAATGCGTCTTTTAAAATGCAATTCAAAACATCCCATTCCACTCTCCCAATATTCCATCCCATTCCGCACTCAGAAAAAGAACCTGGGATAGCTGGGGTCAGCCAGGCATTATACGTATCCCAAGAATGCAAGAGCTGCTACTGGGAATGGGAGTACTCTGCTGGTTTCCCAGAGTTTGTTTCTGCCTTCGGTACAAACTTCAGAACAAAGATCCCATTGAATGACATGGCCCAGAGGGACTGGTTGGAGCAGAGGTAAAAGGGGCCTATGCAATGATTTCAAGGAAAGGAGACAAGACCCGAGGCTCCCTGGCTAAGGTATACGCCAAGTAATAGGTCGAGATCTGATATGAGTAGGCCATACTAGTGTTGCTGCTTCTCCCTCCCCTCCCGATTGTTGAGAAAGAATGGGTGAAACGAATCTTCATGGAATCTAACATGGCTGTTAGATTCTAACTAGTGTACTTGCAGTCAGCACCCATGTCCTGCCTACCCAGCACAAAGGGGGGAGGGGGGGAAGGAAGCAGCAGAGCCTCATAGAGGGGAAGTGAAAATCAGGTTCTCATTCTGGAAAAGGTGAAGGCCACTGGCATGCATAAATACAGTGGCCACCAGGCCTCCAGCGTGAAGGAGAAAGCAGCCGATGTTATACGAACCAGCACTGTTGTGCTTCTGCTGGTGGATTCCACAACTGCTCTTCCTCTCTAGCACAGCTTCTTGTTCTACTCAGCAGCCACAATCAACCGCTAAAAAGAAAAAAAAACACCAAGGAAAAAAGGGACACCACCCTATATTGAAAAGTAACCATTTATTAGAACCAATACAAGAAGTATGAAAGAGTGGGGATGAGGGAGAGAGGTTTGTAACATGTCAAATTGTACGACAAAGAGCTCCTTATTTTAAAAATCATTTCACACTTTAAAAACCAGCGTAACATAATTAGCTTAGAATCAAAGGGCTTGGCTAAAATGTCACCAAAAAGGAGGGGGGGCTAACACAGACACACACACACACACATACGCAGCCAAAAGTTCAATCTGCTGTGGATGGCAGCCTGTTTACTGGGATTGAGTAGGGAGGGTTTGAGACCTCACCGCCAGTCAATCCCCCTCCCCCTTTTTTCATCAGAATTCTAACACTGATTATACTGAACCTCGGTATATTTCACTTCCTTGCTCAGCACCAGCTTCTTAGCAGCAAACCTTCAGGGTCCTTTCACACAACCACTCTGCGTGTCCTTGAGGCTTGTTTTTTTCTGCCTAGATCCAACCATGTGTTCAAGGGGCATCTGAATTGCTTGTCATAAGCAAAAGCTGCAACTTTACATGTCTCTGCAAGTCTGTCAAAGTGCCACACGGGATCTGCCCTTCAGCGTATTGTGAACAATCCAGGCAACCTTGTCTGCCACAAATATGGTTGGATCCAGGTAGGGCAAAAGAAAGCAGCAGCAGCAGCAGCCAAACAAACCAAAATACTCAACTACAAGCAGAGCAGCCACATGAGCTGGCTCTCGGAGGAACAGAAATCTGGGCGTTTGCTTGTGAAGTGATGGGAGTGAGGTATAATCTCGGCTGTCTGTCTCAAGCAGCTCAAGTTCATTAATAAAGAGCATGTACAGGGGAAACTCCCAGCAAATTGTATCCTTTGTCTCTTGGAAACGGGAATGTAAGACCTGGCACTGTTCAGGATCTAGCTCAAAATAGTTAAGAGGCCTTTTAAAAAGGCCTTTTATTATTTTTTTAAAAATTAAAAATCTGTGAACAATCACAATAGCCCAAACTGCTGTAGGATTAGGCAGCAGGTTGCTGACTTTACAACTGTGGCAAAAGTTGTAGGTAAAATCTAATGCGCTAGGTCATGTTTCAAACAAAAGGCAGCTGTAACATAAGAGATCTGAGAAAATTCAACTCTGGCTGAATGATTGCATGGCTTCTCTCCTCCTCCTGCCTTTTCCACTGATGGGAGGAAACAGAGTGTCATTACAGCCTATACAGCCACGAAAAGATTTAGATGCTACCCCAGGTAAAAATTAAGATTGTTAATCAAAAAATTAATGAGTTTAATTAAAACAAAATTAATTCTCTCTTTGTATTTTCTTCCATTCTCCTAGGCAACGAGGGTAACAATTCATTTTTTGACAGCATGCTAAGAATGGGCTGTGTCAGAAGACTACACCTGCAAATTGAATGTCTCACCATGAACTTAATCCATGATCAATTCAGAGAGGAAGTACTCCATTAAAAAAAAATCCAAATATTTTTTTTAAAAAAACACACACACTGGCACACATACATAAAACAGCTACAAACCTACAGTGAAAGCCCAGGTAAGAGATTCAAACCTCCTCGTTCATCACACACATACACCCCATCCCCACAACCTCCAAATATAAGACGACACCAAAAAAAGCTAACATCAAAATGTTTTGTTTTGCCATTGAAACACTGAGACCAGGAGCCAAAACGTGAGGAGGTGGGTTCGGTTCAGAAGCCACCTAAATGCAGCATGAATGGCTTAGAAATCCTGGATGTTTTGAATCAGCTGGCTAGTTCTACTGCACTAAGAAACACATCAAACATATAGGATCTTCAGCGGAAGGGAGCAAACTGAAAAGACAAATAAGATTTCCCCTTTTATGGTACGTAGGTATCTGGCTTTGCTTCTTTTTTTTCTTTTTTTTTTTGGATACAGTTAAAAGAACTTCTCTCTCTTAGAAAAAGAGCTCTTCTGAACAAGGTTACAGCACAGCATCAGTTCACACTGTGAAACTCGCTAAAGGCTGGTAGTTCCCTACATTTCTGCCTGTTGAGAAGGTTGAGAGGGAATTTCAGTTTCTCTACCTTATAAGGTTAAGCAATCCTTCCATGTGTCCAGCTGAGCCATTTTGATGGTGCATTTAGCTTGGCAAGAAGCACCTCCCGACTTACGTCTTTGTCCAAATGAGAAGGGTTCTGTGTGCTACTTCAGACCAATGGAGCACATGCACACACACACACACACACACACACACACACACACACACACAAAAGAGGGAGGGAGGGCAGGATGACATCCAAGTTATTGTAACTAATTTCCCCACCTAGAAAAGTATCACTCTAACGCATGCACTCACAAGGGGGAAGTGGGCTGCATATGAGAGCAGAACTTTTAAGAATTCACACTTCTGAGAAATCATAGCACAAATGTTTACAAAGGGAGATGCCAATGTGTTTCACTAGGGGTGGATGTAAAATTACATATAATCTCCTTGGACAATCGCATTATCAAATGCCTACTAGTTTCCTAACAGATGCCTTTGCCTGCTTATAACCCCCAGGAAGAAAAATATGTCTTTTTAGCTTGAGATCGAAACATCTATTAGTAGCAGCTTGCAAAAACGGGGAAAAAAGTGTTTAGGCTGCACTGTGTGTTTGCATGTGCGTGTAAAGAGAAGATGCACGCCCAGCTCTGTTGTTTCCACTCCTACGCGCTTTACAGTAGCAAGAAGAGAAGTGCGAGAAACGCTGTTTGAGATGGTGGGGGCTGCAGTGTTTTTTAAAGAGACGGTCTTGGGAGTTAGTTCCTCAAGAATAATCATGAAGGGAAATGCCTTTTGTTTAGCCCTGCGCCCTCCTGAAATCAACTCGACACTGGCCTACCCAGTGCACTTGGCCCCCGTGAGGCAGTGCTTGTTGCTCTGGAGGCGTGGGCTGGGAAGCTCAAGGAGCTGGTAACAATGGGGAAATTCTCCACCTAGTTTAGACTTTGTTCCGCAGAACTGCGGCACAAGAGAGAGGTTTCCCTGCTGCAAATCATCTGGAGTCTCCGCCCCATGGTGCACTCAAATGGGGAACCTTGAAGCGGACGGCAGATGCTTCCTCTTGACTTCTTTGTCCACCTTCCCTTAATTCCAGACAATGCAGAGATAACTCATGGCAAGCAACGAGACGCCATCGCCTGTTCTAAGAACCTGGGAAGGGCCAGCGCAGGGCAGTCGGCTGCTCCAAAGGGAGAAACAAGGACAGTGTTACCTCTGAAGGGGAGAGTAGCTCCCCTGGCTGATGGAGGGCAGCAGTTCTCAATTCTGCCCTTACAGACTTTACATAATACGTTGCCTGGTTCCAGTACCACACCTCCAGCCCCACATCTGTCTTGTTAAGTAGCAGACAGCTAGAAACACCCAATTCTTTTTCTCCCAGAAGATATGATGAGTCATAACCCCCACCTGAGTGGGTAAGCGTTCTAAATTAAATGCCTTCAGGCACACAAATAAGATTTGCAGCATGCAGGGGTTTCTTCCCCCCTCCATGCTGTTTCGATTCAAACAGATGGCTAATAATAATACAAAATTAAGAAGTCTCTATGATCTTAACCCACTTGCTCTTTCCATCCTTCACAGTAAGAACATAATGCAAAGGGACTAGCCCTCTCCAACAGCTAGAGAGTGGGAGACAGAGCGCAAGCAAGGGAGAGAAGCTAGATTTCAGTGTGGACAAGTATAGGGAACAAAGGGGGAAAAGGTTTTTTCTTTTTTCTTTTCAGGTAGCAATATGTGAAATGCAGAACCTGAGAGTCCTCTCCTGTCAAATAACCCTCAAAGTGATTATTCATTCACAGGGCATAAGTGGTACAGACCAAAAGCAAACAGACAATTAAATCAATTTTTCCACATAGATCCTGTTTAGCAGATGTTACACTCTCCCAGCTCAGCATGTGGGGGAGGAAGGAGCAGATGGGGTAAAAAGATGCTAACACTGTGGCTCAACTCAAACGACACAATAAACAACTGGTGTGGGGGACACAATCATCAGTTGTTTTGACTATTGTGTCATCCAAATGCTGCCATAGTCAACTCAGCGCTGATCCTCATCCACACCACAGTTGATTATTTACTATCATGTTGTGTGGGGAGCACCCCCTAGTTGAACAACAATAAAGTTGATTATTACCCCACCATTGACTATCGTGTCGTCCAAATTGAGCCATAGAAAGGCCAATGCAGGTTAATGCTGTCAAGAGTTAAGAACAGCTCAGAGGAACTCAAGGGCTGTAGACTGGTCACTAACTGAATGCAGGCGACATGCGTGACATCCAACGCCTGGTGTTGGATGTCACGCATATGCCCCCTCTCAAATAGGAACCAGTAGTACAGAGTTACGGATCTATTCTTTAGCTATCTCTGTGGGATGAGCACCTTCTTCTAACTCTTGAGGTCACCACTTTCACAGACGACTATCCATGCCCAAGGCATTCAAGAGGCAGCTGGACAATCATCTGTCCGGAATGCTTTAGGGTAGATTCCTGCATTGAGCAGGACGTTGAACTTGATGGCCTTATAGGCCCCTTCTAACTCTACTATTCTATGATTCTATGATAAGTAAGGACTCCAGACAAGCAATGTTAAAAAATTATCTACCTGCTTATGCTCTTTCTCATTAACTCATTCCCTCCTGCAGAACCTCCTTCATCAAATGAGGCGGCCAAGAAAATGCCCACGTTGTCACCAATGAAATTTAGCTCACCAACCCCACAATCACCAGTAGGTACCGGCATGTTCTCCTTGAGCATTAGGGAAGCAGAAAGTACAACAACCTTCCCCAACCTGGTACCCTCCAAATGTGCTGGCTGGGAGATGGTGGGAATTGTAGTCCAACACACCTGGAGGGCACCAGGTTGGGAAAGACTGCAGGAGAAACTGGCCTATTTGGTCGAAGCAAGCTGCATTGTCTGCTTAGCAAAAGGGTTGCACCAGTCCTGGGGTCCTCTGAAAGGGGATGTGATACAGGGTTCCTAATCTAGCTGCCAGGAGTCATTTGAGGGACCTGTCCAACAAAACACACTTCCCTTTTATAAATGGCTTTTTGTCCCAATATGGTTGTCATGACTACCTCCAGCAATTGAGCTGGAGGAATTCTGAAAAAGTGACCCTTGGCACTGGGCATTTAACAAAAGTTAACTGTGCTGGAAATGAGAAAGTCCACTGATTGACATAGAAGTCACTAGTGGTAACACAAACTCATGTTAACCACGCCACATCCAAACCACACACAAGTACCGATTCCTGACAGGGCTTAGAACAACAGAGGCATAGAACAGAAGGATGGAGAACCATCCCTCGATTGTCTGCTGTAGGAAAATAGAGAAAGCAGAAGTTCACAATGCAAAACTCAAGCAAGCAGTAGCACCAAACAGGGAATTGCTATCAAGCACTGGTGGGAACACCCCTCACCCTCTCACCCCTACAAAAAAGCAAGAAGAATATGGCAGGGAGAGCAGAATGGGGTGAGGGGTGGGCTGGGGCAAAAGAGCTAAACCTCAGACCCTGAAAGGTGATTTGAAAGAAATGCAAGGAATAGTGGCATTTCAGTTCTACAGTAAAAGAAGTCTGGCTCACTTAAAAATTGATCCTTTTGCAGGATCCCATCAAGTCTATTACCAGCATGCATGACTCTTAATGGTCCTCAGGCACCCAAAAACCCAGCTGGTGAGAGGCCGGCGCCGATCAATGTTAATACTGTCAGCTTTGCCTTTTATTCTCAAGAGTTGCAGCACAGTCTGCCTGAAAGGAGGGAGAGTGAAGACAAAAACGTTCGCAAGCGTAACATTCTGAGAGGCCCTGAAGTCCCAACTATACTACACAATACAGACATTCGGGGGAGGGGGGACATGCATGGGGAATTGTCATCAGAAAAGGGCACTACCAACGGGAATTCCACAACCAGCTTTCTGTGACTTGGTCCTCCAGCCCTTCACTACATGGAACAAGAGGGAAAGCAACTGCTGGAATGACTCCCTAGTGTTAACAGCTCCAACACCCTAAACATGGAATCATTCAACTGTCACAGTGCTGGGGCAGGGTAAAGGTAGGCGTTTCAGGTGTCGGTCAAAGAAAATTAAAATGCTCCTCCGGGACAGCCATTGTGTCTTCTGAGCTGTTTCTAGACAGGTGTGCTATGTATAAGCAGACACTGCCAAATGCTTGCCAGCAAAGTGTGCTAGGTAGTTGTTTTCCTTTAAAATGGGTTGGAGTAACTGGCTTCTCATGGAAATAAGAGTAGGCTGAGATTCCAGAACAAAAGACGTCTTTCAAACAGGTGGTCATGCTGGGGAAGCCTGCTGCATGCAAAGAAGCAACTAAGAGACTCATCCAAATGGTGATAAGAGCCTAAAAACAAACCAAATTTTGGAAGCACATTTTTGGGAGGGCAGGGGAGAACAGCCAGTGACAGAGAAGGATCTCAAATATGGCACAAAATTTGGCTGAGCTGTGTATCTATGTAACACACTGTTAATGCAAGGTACGAAAAATAAAAGGGGTGAGGGTAGAAGGATACTAGATTTGATTGCATGAAAGGACAGGTTGGATGGGGGCAGGCTGTTCTTGCGAGCTAATTAGTCTCTGCTGGTTCACTTCCTTCTCAGCTTTACCTGCTCCTGCCCTGCAGCTAGAAAACAAGGCTGTTGAGTAGGAATGAATGGGGCTGATGCAAGTGAAGTTGGCACTGGGAACCAGGATGAGAACTGCTATTCAGCATCCTGGAATCCAATTCCAGCAAGATGTCAGCCATTCTTAAAACAACTAGAAAGAGCCCTTATGTACTCCTGGCTTGATTGTTATTTGGGCAATCTCAGAATCCAAAGCATATGCTGAGTCAGATGGGTCTTCCCTGAATGCAGGCAGCTCCCATCACCGTTACGACAGCCCTCTCGAGCAGTAGAGGACAACAACCCTCCACACACAACATGATGGAGCTGAAGATGCAGAACTGAACAGCCAGGCCAGGAAGGAAAGGCCTGGAGGCTCTGAGAGGACTTTCAAAACAAGAACCATTTGGGGGATTCTGAGATGAGGGAAGAGAGGAACACACACAGCATGTCAAACTCTTGGAGTGAAACTGAACATGACTCACACCATTTATGTTATGACTAAACCAACCAATATCAACGTTTCTCCTGTCGAGCACAGTAATAAGCACATTTTCATGGATGCATTTGGGCGGAGGGAAAGGGAGGGCGGATATGTACAACTATGGATGCACAGAGGACCCTGGCCACTTTAGCTTTTCACTGCTTCCCGCTCTTTGTTTTCGGCGTCTTCTGGGTACGCATGCCAGGTCAGTCTCTCTTCATAAAACGCTATCACAATTTGAGGGCACTTCACATTGGCTTCTTTTGCTAGAACCAGGTCGGCCTCATCCGTGTCTTTCCTGAAGAGGTAAGCAAGAACAACAAAGGAGGACTGGTCACTAGTTGATTTCAAGTAGAGACATGTCACTTGATGACTTGGGCTGAAGAAAAATGACAGTGGAGACTCATATAAGCTGACTGAAGAAAGCAGCATGATCAGAGGAGGCAAGAATATATATATATATATATATATATATATATATATACATATATACATAATTAAGCTGTCCACTAGCCTGGGACCAGGAAGGAAAGCAGCTACTGCAAATGTAGGTAGGATTGCAACATAACTCAGTAAATCATTTCAATCAAACACTTTAAAGTGTTTTAATTGACTAAAAGTGTGCCTCTGATTAATCAAGAAGATTATTTTGACACATTATTTTTTAATGCAAATACTTAACAAAAACCGTAGATGGCAAGTGTTACCTTAGAAGAGGCATTCCCCCTTTTCTTGTACATAGAAGGGAATACCTCTTCTAAAACAGACATACAACCATCTAAAAAACAAAGTTTGCTATCTTGCTTCACAACTATTTTTTACCAGTACAGAAATTGAACCAATCAACTAAAAGTCATATAATTAATCGACAAAGATTTGTTTAACTGAATGACAACCCTAGTTTCAGACAAGATGGGGGGGGGGGGGGGCTTTTTGTACTTTTTGTCCCTTCCCCATCTCACATGATAGGAGCTAAGTCCAGAAAGGGGCCCAGGTTTACTGGATCTCTGGCAACAGTGTTTGGCTCCTGCACTTATCCACACCATAGTATGTCAACAGCAGAGCAAATAACACTGCATTCATAGGGACTAGACACTTATAATGGGCCTAATTTTTAAAATGTTGAGGCAGTATAAACAAACCCACAGTTTACAATGCAGTATCCAAAAGGGCTATCCCCCAGACTTTGCTAAGAGTTATTTTCTTTCTTTACAGGCTGGGGATTTGGGGTGGGGTGGGGCTCACAGTCTGCATAGTATTTTGAAAACATCTTTTCTATTTTAAAATCTCAAGGGGAACTGCAAATGCATATTCACACAGAGCAATGTGCAGTTGCACAAACATAAAGCAAACTGCACAAACTAGATGTAATGTAAGCTTGCCAAAACTGGGATAGGCAAAGACAGGGGCAACAAGGTAAGAGAAAGCAGGCGGACAAACTAGCTCAACCAATTTACTAAAATCAGGAAAACTGAGATGGGAGTTATCCTGGATGTCTATCTGTACACATATTCGGTGCCCTGTTTAAAGCTTAAGAGCTTCTGGGGGCACCTACACCAATTCTTGCTCCTTCAGTAAAAGCCATAAGCTGCTGACGTGGGGTAAACTCATAATATAGACAATGCCTCAGTCACTTCATTGGCTTTGTCTGGATTTCAGTTTCCACACACAACAGAGACAGTCCACTGAAATAGCTGCCTGCCCAACAGCACTTACTACCGGATACTATAGCCTACAATAACTACCAGTACAAGCAACCTAGCAAAGATCAGGGCTGCAAGCTTTAATCAATTAATTGGTGCAATGAATCAATCAATGAGAGATTTCATCACAAATTAATCTCCATCCATCCACCCACACAATTAATAAGAGAGTATGACAAGCAAAAGCTCTGGGACCAGATCTCTCAACAGTCTGCCATTGTGGAGACTTCACAGCCATGTTGGCCCCATCCTTCACAAAATTTGATAAAATACATTCAAAGATGGCTTTTCCTTCCAAATTTACTCCCAAGATTAGCAGACTCTTACACTCTGAAAAGTTAAGGCTTTCATCACCATCATAATCAGCAATTGCACCTGATAGCACTCACTGGAAATCAGTGCAAATACATCTTTTTAAACCAAGATCCTACAATAGTGGTGGGCTCTGACCTTGCTGCCTTTTTTTTAATTATGTAGAATATTCCATACTTCTACAACTGATGAAAAATAATATATTTAAAAATGGCCTTGCCTTACAACAATGAACAGAAACGACTATTTATTAAATTGTAAGTGGTTGCCCTTCCCATAAGAATCCCCAAAGCAGAACCTTTAAGTTTCATGGGGCTTACTCCCACATAAATGGGTACAGGCTTGCAGCCTTAATTCAATAATTTAGTTAAAAGGCCAGACACTAATTGCTTTTTTAAAAAATAATAATAAGCATATAGTGATGTCACTTGCAAAGGTAAGATTAAAAAATGATCTAATGTACAGTTCAGAGTAATTAAAATTGGTGTAGTTAAACCTCACAATCTGTTTTTACAACAGGGATTAGTCCTATCCCTGTCAAGAATGATATGAGGTTGTTCTGAATTGGTTAATTTACCAGGCTGAGAATGAGTGTGGCCCCAAGGATAATTTAGTTGTGGATCTACAAGCACTGGGTTCAGATCAAAGCCTTGGTCAAGTCATATTCTCTTAGCCCCAGCTCCCATTTGTAAACTAGCAACATATCTCAAGGATTATGAGAATTACTGTAAGTACTGTAAAGAACCTTGCACGTTCAAAAGAGAATCTAAAATATTACCGTGTTAAACTACAGAGCATTAGTCTCACTGAACAGACTTCTTGCCCCCTCAGAATTCTGGCAGGGTAGTTGGAAATGACATGTCTGGATATTCAGGGGTGATCAATCATTGTACACCCCATGCCTCCTTTTGATGTATTGCTTGGGACCAAGCTACCATGAGACTCCGGCCTCATATAAACCACCTTTGCTGAAGAGCAACTGTAACACATGTGATATGCTACAGATGAGGATCTCCAGTTAGGGATTATAACCACTATAGGAGGTATGGATAAGAATTAAGAGTATTTCTGTGAACAGAATATTGCCTCCTCTCCCCTGCCCCATTTACCAACCATGGCATTTGACCACGGAGTAAATGAACCAGGATGGTGAGAAGTCACCAAGCCTCCTTCGTGTCCCTGCATTTTTGTTCCCTCCAGCCCCTTCTCCAAAGAGCTGGCCACAGCTGGGTCCCCTCCCCCACCCTGCCTTGCAAGAAGCAGCACCATCCATCTCAACCTGGCGGCTGGCGCCAGAGAAAGGAAAGGACAAGAGCTGATTTTCTCTGCTGCACTGCTACGGGACGACCTGCTCTCCCTGGATAGAAACGTGGTGGGGCTGGGGAGGGTGGGGGAAGGGAGGGAGAGAGAGAGGGAGGGAGAGAGGGAGGGAGAGATTGGGGAGCAAAGGCAGTTCCCTGGAACACAGCTGTGCTATAACCTCTGCCAGACAGATAAGCCAGACTCCCAGCTCTTTGTCTTCGCTCCTGGTGGGGGAGGGGCAGCTGCTGCATATGCAGCATAGGCAACTCTCTCTCTCTCTCTTCTCTCTCTGCCCACAGAGAGGCTTCCAGTTAAGATAACCCCAGAAGCAAAAACAAGAGGCAAGCCAAAACCTTTCCAGAAGGATTTCCTGTGCTCCCTCTGCATTTAGGGGGGACATGGGGAGGATCTAGAGACAGAGAGCAAGATTCTGCAGAGCGAAACGCACAAGCTCAGGGTGGACACTGCATTGACCATGCAGAGGCTTTAACACCCACGAGGGAGAACAAAGCCCAAGAAACAAAATGCCCCAGGGCTATTTCACCATGGCATCTCCACCCAAGACTCTTAATTTGCTGGCTGTTTCTAGAAGAAATAGCCAGAAGAGGGGGGAAAGGGGGGGGGAACCAGATAGCAGGGCGATTTTTAAAATATGTTTGAAAAAGCACACTCACCATTTCATTAGGAACATCAAATCTCCGCAGGAGTCTGTGGCTCCGATGATCTTTTCCGGCTCCAATCCTCTTTCAAAGCCCCTGGCAATATCGGTGCTCTGGTAAGAGAAAGCAAAAGAAAGAGTTAAAAAAAACATCGCCTCCCCCCTCCTGTTCCTTGGCCATTTGTTAGTCTCCCTCAACCATGAAGCAGAGGGGTTTCAAAGGGCACCAAGAACCAGGTGATAAACAGATGCCGTAGGTGGCTTCACAGTAATTAGCAGATGAGAGGGAGGCCTTAATATCTGTCCTGCCTTTATTGTTATTATTATTATTATTATTTACATTTCTTCTTTATTAAATATTCAGGAGAGGGAGAGAGGAGGGGAGAGAAACCTAAAGGAGGGAAGAAACGGAGTCGCCATTAAAATGGGCTAGCGAAGCGATGGGCAGATGGAGGGAATTAAGTCGCCTTGCCTTTGCAGCTGCTGCAGCAGCAGCAGCAGCCATTCGTGATTTCCAAAGCTCCCCATCCCTGCTACGCCTCCCCCGCTCCAGAGCGCACCACCTCTACGGGCTCTCACGGTCCTTGAGCTCTTTGTGCCGGTGCCGTCAATGGGTGTGTCCCATTCATGCGGGGAGGGGTTTTTTCCTGTTGTTGTTGTTGTTGCAACCGAGAGAGCTTAAACCGCCGGGGCCCCAGACAAGGGTCGGTCAGCTCCCTCTGCACATACCATCTGAAGGCTGGTAACAGCTTTCAGTCGCTGCAAGCCTGGAGCGAGCCTGTTTCTCCCTGCTTTGCAGCAGCAGCAGCAGCAGCAATAGCAGCAGCACACGCTATTCTGCTGGAGATCCACACATTTGTTGCTTACACATACTGTCTAGCAGATGCGGCTATGCAGACCAAGCATTTAAGAGGCAGTCGGCTTGGCTTTTTCGAGACACTAAAGCCAGTTGCCAAATGACGAGTTAAAAAGAAATAAAATTGCATAGAGATATATCCGATGGTAACTGGGAGAATACGGACTGCAGCAGAACTGAGCCAGCTCGCTTAGCGATTGGGGGACCCTGCGGGAATTAATGAATTCGCAGATCAAGTAATATAATACAAAAGAAAGTCGCCAGTACAGCACTTCTCCACTTCTAAAAACTGAAAAAGAAGTCCAGACCAAATTCCTGGTTCAGAGCAGCTTGGGCTAATATACTGCCCCTCCCCGCGCCTCTGCCCCTACCTTAAAACATTGTAAAATAAACTCATAAAAGGGCCAGAAACAATATAATCTCTGAGTGGAAAATTGTCAATTACGGGGTGGCCTTCTCTTCCCTAAACATGCTGGTGCAAGGCGGTGGTGGTGAGACTGGAGGGAGGGCTCACTGCAGAGTTAAAACTGGTGCCTTTACTCAAGAACTGAGTCCTTAAAGCAAGTATCCTTCTAGACAGGTAGGTAAGTTATGTAGCGCTACTGAACTTTAGAAGGGGAAAAAACCGATTCCCTAAAGTACCAATTGAAGATAACTTGACACAAATCTATAGCTATTACATCTCCCAGCACCCCGGTAGAAATAGGATAACTGTGTTTTAAAGGAAAGGTGTGTTGTGTTTTAAAGTAAAAGTGTGATGTGTAAAGAGTTTCTGTTGTTCAAGGCAATAATTGAAGGGTGTGCTAGCCAAACATTAGTTATCTTTTTCAACAGCTATTGTTATTTGTTACAATCTCTAAAACTGTCCCAGTATGGGGCAGTGCAGGACATCATCTGCAATAGCAGTCACCAGCTGATAGCTCAGGGTAAGTGGCCAAGCTACACATGACAGCAGCAGACACGTGTCTTGAATAAGAAGCCGGCCCAATAACATGAAAAGCAGGAAGTGGGGATGCGATTTTGTGTGTCCAACTACCAAGAGAGGCTGGATTGACACAGTCTCCTCTGTTGGCAGCACCCCAGTTCTAGAGTTCCTTCCCTAGGGAGGTGAGAGGTGGGCAATGTAGACATTTTTGTTTCATTTGGCATTTAAGGGAGTTTACTTTTTCTTCTGTATCCTGCCCTTCCTTCAATGAGCTCACAAGGCGGCACACATGTTGTTATTTCACTTTATCCTCACAATAACTCTGGCAAAGTAAGTTAGACTGAGAGAAATAGAATAACTTCCCCAAGGCTAACCAGTGAGCTTCATGAACATGCAGGGATTTGAACCCGGGTATCTTGTAGTCCAAATTCCTCCCTCTATCCACTGCACTGGCTTCCACAGACCTGGGACAAGAGGGAACACTGCCAACTGAACTTTTTTCTTTCATTCATTCTTTCAATCAATCCTCTGAAGAAGGTTCACTAACAAAATAAGTCTTCCAAGGCTGGTGCAGACGTAATGCTTAACCATGGTTAAATACTAACTCCAAATAGCCTAACAATGAGTTGTGGTTTGCTGTAAACCAGAATGAGAAATCATGGCTTGCAGCAAGTTTGACAACCGTGGAAACTGCAAAGGAGAGAAAAGGCACCAGGAATGAAGTTAGCATTTAGCGCCTGCTTCAAAGGAAGCCACATAACTGAAGACAAGGTATAGTTTATTTCCCTGCTGGCTCTGATATTTCTCTGATTCTTTATCCCCTGCCCACCAAACAAAAGCTATGCTTGCTGGGGATGGATCAGATGAACACAGGATAGTTGTTGCTAAGTAGACTTTGACCAATGGCAATGACCACTGTTCCTACTCTCAACAGGAGTTACTCATAGAAAGGAATGGTGTGCAGTCTGCTTGGGTGGCACAGATGCCTAGAGTCACAGGTCCTTGATGAACATCATCCTGCTCCTATCATGGAGTATTTATCAAAAGCATCATGGATTCAAGGAAGGTGACTGTTGAAGGTGGTAAGTGGCAAGGCACCTGACATTCTGAGGAACAATGCTCTCCTACAGCTGAATCTCCTTTGTTTGCATTGCCCAACTAACCTTCCATTAGCACATCCAGAATTTTCCCCATACCCCATTTAGCACATGCTTCAAGAACAGAGATGCCAATAGCACTTCAAGTGACCCTCCCTCCTCCACTGAGGCCACTTTGTCCTCTGTTGTGGCCACTGTAGTCTATAGAAAGGCAAAGAAGAAGAGCCATGTGTATCCTGGACTAGCATCACTGGTTCCGTTTATGGGCATTCACACTTCTACAGTTATGAGTGGATTATCTGCCTGCCAGGACCGCAGCAGGAGCAAAAGGAATCCCACCAATTATCATGGGGAGCAGAAGCAACCCCTACTAAACCGAACCAATCATCATGGGTAATATCTGGAAGGCAAAATTAACCCAAAATGCCATCAGCTTGCAATTCAAGGACAATTATTCCTATAGCTTCCAAAACTGTTTCCTTCCAACCCCCATCTCACCTCCATCTTTGCTTTAGCTAACACCCAGTTTTCAGAGATGCATTGGTTAGCCATCAGTAAAAAAAAAGTTGAATCTTTAAAAAGGTGTTATGCTTATTCATTTAATTTCATATTAGAAGCTGGGTAAGTCATGAAGTGTATGGGGGGGTGGGATGGTGTTGGGGCTGAACACGGGAAATGGGAGGGTGATTATCTGACTATTAAACTAAGCATTATAGGGAAGTAAAGGGAAGCTTTCGAAGAGGAAGAAAAATGATACCAGATGACATAAAATAATCCACAGGAATTTTTAAATATTGGGGGAAGGGAGGGAGTTACTTGTTCTGCACTGCATAACTGCCAAGCACACCAGAGGGGAATTGCCAATAGTGCTGGTTCAATGGTAATAACTAAGATGCACTACAAAGAACCTGAGATGTTAGGTGTATAGGTGAGGAAGAGTACTAATAATGGGGTAGGGAGGAATTCTAACCATAAGGTGAGAGTACAAAAGACTGGGACATCATATAAGTCAGGTGAACCAACTTACCATCTTTCAGGCTCTGCCCAAACCTGATTTTTTGGCTGTTTGTGCTGCTTTCTGGTGTAAGGGAACTACCAACCCTGGCCAGAGTGAAGAAAAAAAATCTCTCCCAGGCTGATTGCCAATCTAAAGCAGGTGTGTTGATCTCCTGGGACAGCTCTTACCTGCCAGGACCTGCCTTGGGGCTATTTAGCTCAGAGCAACAGCAAACGATAGTCAGGGCATCTTACAGGGCAGATGAACCAATTTACCATCTCACAGGCTCTGCCCTAGATGGCTTTTCTGGCTGCTTTCTTGTGAAAGAGCAAGAGCTAAGAACTGAAGAAAGAAGAACATTTCTCCCAGCTGACTGCCAATCTGAGCTAGCTGTGTTAATCTCCTGAGATAGCTCTTATCTGCCAGGACCTGATGTAGGGCAGAAGCAACGATCCTGAAGGGGGAGGGACCCACTTTAGTGGGGGAACCAAGTGAAGGCCACCCCTCTCGCATTGGGTCTTGTGGTTTTTCTGTGTATGGGTTGGTTTTCCATTTTAAAATCTGGCCATATGCCTGACAGACAGAGGATATGGGGCTGAGGGGAGGGACCTGAGGGCCCCCAGTTAGTGTGGTTCAGTATGGCATTGGGAGGAGGGCTAGCCAGGTTAGGGGAACCCGGCCCAGACAATTAACGGCTGTGCGTGTTCTGGCCCTCCCCATACCTGCAGGTTCAGTGGTTGCCCTATCAGCCTGCCCTCAGGGTCCTGATACTGCTCTTAAATGCCAGTTCTCCTTCATTCATGATTTAATAGTGGGTGAGGTGGATGATCTGCCATACATAACTGAGACCTGGGTCAGTTCTACACCAAGCAGGATATAACACTTTGAAAACAGTATGAAAACTGGAAATGGAGAGTGTCATGGGCCCCAACAGTTGTCAAAACCATTAGAAACTGTTTTAAAGCAATAACAGAGATTCTGCCCTAGGTGGGTAATCAGGGAGGAGTTGGTCTCTCCCAGCTGTGCCTACCGGGTACTTGTTTCAGCATCAGGTTAGGCTTTAGGGCTGGGTGTGTGTGGCCTATTTCAGATCACAAGATAATCAACAGGGTGGGGAGGGAAATAATAGCCAGTTGTGTTGATTATCTTGTTGTCCAAATGCTGCCAATAACTTACTGTCTGTTGCCTCTTCCCCTGTTGCCTAAAATGTCGTCCGAATGCTGCCGATCAGCAACACAATGGACGATTGTTTCTCCCCCACCCCCCACCCCCCGTTGATTATCGTGTTGTCCGAAACAGGTCTGTGTGTCAATCTCCCTTTGCAGGCTCCCTTGTCCATCTAACTACTAGTCTGCAGCATCTGCACCATATGTTGGACCAGTGGGACAGACTGGGGTTTCTGTTGGTATGTTGCCCACACCGCTGCTCAACAGTCTCCCTACTTGAGCTGACGGAGGTGGTCTTGGGTGTGCTGTTGGGGCTCCCAAACTGGGGGATGTCAACGTTCATACCGAGGGCACCTTGTCTGAGGAGGGTGAGGTTTCACAGTCTCTGTGACAACCATCAGACTTGCTCAACGTGCCACAGGCCCAACACATGTAGAGGGGCATACTCAAGACTTCATCTTTTCAGCTGGACATGGAAATGGTAATCTGAAGGTGGGGGACTTTGAACCAGTCTCCTTGTCGTGGTCAGATCATTGTATGCTGAGGTTTAGCCTTATGGCAGCTTTTCCCCTCTGCAAAGGTGGGGGGCCTATTAAGATGGTCTGTTCTTGGACGCTAATGGATCCAAATGGTTTCCAGAGGGCTCCTCAGTGCCTTCTCTGGAGTAGAGCTCCATGGTATACTCCAGAGCTGAGAGCGATGGAGCAAATTAGAAGACAGCTAGAGAGCAGATGGAGAAAAACTTCTAATGGATGCAATTGAACACTGGTGTGTGCTCACGGTCAGGTATATTATGGGGCAGTGAGGCTGGCAAAGAAATATTATCTTGCTGCTTCCATTGAATTCTCTGTGTGGAACTTTTCAGGGTTGTCCGAAGCTTATTACATACTGGCCCTAAGGACACCATGGATCTGTTTGAAGCCCACTATAATACACTTGCTAGGCAATTCCAAAATAAAATCTCCTGCATGTGAATCAGGTGAGATATCCAGAGCATAGCCTCATCCAGTTTTCTTGAATGAGTTTCAATTGGTACAGCTTGATGACATTGACAAGGTACTTGGGCTAGGTTCGTGCAGCCACTTCCGTATTGGATCCTTGCCTCTCTTGGGTTATAAAAACTGGCAGGAAGGGAACAGCCGACTGGGCCAAAGAAATGATCAATGCCTCCTTTTGAGAGGGAGTGGTCCCTGGGCCGCCTCAAAGAAGCAGCGATGAGACCACTCCTGAAAAAAACCCTCCCTGGAAAGGAAAATCTTAATTACTTTAGGTTGGTGGCAAATGTTCCTTTCCTGGGCAAGGACTTTGAGCATGTGGTTGCCAATCAGTTCCAGACACTTTTGGATGAGACTGATTATCTGGATCCATTTCAGTCACAGTTTAGGCTAGGTTTTAGCATGGAAATAGCCTTGGTTTCCTGTATGATGACCTATTTCAGTGGAGACACAGGAGGAGTGTGACTTTGTTGATTCTCCCTGATCTCTTGGTGGCTTTCAGTACCATCAATCATGGCATCCTTTTGGGATGATTGTCTGAGTTGGGAGTGGGAGGCACTGCATTGCAATAGTTTCATTCCTACTTGGATGGTTGCCTCCAGAATGTGGTGATTGGGTAATATTGCTCGGCCCCATAGATTCTTCAGTATGGAGTTCTGTGGGGGTCAGTTTTGTCTCCCATGCTATTTAGCATCTGTATGAATCACTGAGTGCAGTTATTCTGAGTTTTAGAGTGTGTTGTCATCAGTATGCTGATGACATACAGCTCTATTTCTCCTTTTCACCAGATGAGGCTGTGGATGGGCTAGAGCAGTGTCTCACTGCAACAATGGACTGGATGAGGGCTAATAAACTGAAGCTCAATTCAGAGAAGACCAAGATGCATTTATTTATTTATTTATTTATTTATTTATTTATTTATTTTTATTGCATTTATATCCTGCCTTTTTTCCTGCAAGGAACCCAAGGCGGCATACACAGTCCTCCTCTCCACTTTATCCTCATGACAACAACCCTGTGAGGTAGAGGTTGGGCTGAAAGTCTGTGACTGGCCCAAAGTCACCCAGTGGGTTTCCATGGCTAAGTAGGGACTAGAATCCGGGTCTCCCAGATCCCAGCCCAACACTTTAGCCACTGCACCACACTGGCTTAGTGGATAGTTCTTCTGACCAGATTTCAGGGGCTCAACCTGTTCTGGTGTGATTGCAGCTTGGGGTTCTCCCGGAGCCATCTTTGTCACTTGTGGCTCAGGTGGCCTCAATGGTACAAAGTGCTTTCTACCAAATTTGGTTGGTGACCCAGCTGCACCCCTATCTGTACAGGGATAACCTGACTTCAGCCATCTATGCTATTGATAACCTCTGATAAGTTAGATTACTGCAATGAGCTCTATGTGGGGCTCCCTTTGAAGATGGTTTAGAAACTGCAGCTTGTGCAAACTGCCGTGGCCAAATTAATATTTAATTATTTTATTTGCACCCCACCTTTTTACCAAAAATGACACTTTAGACAGCTGAGTGCTAAGAGGGACAAGAAAGGCTAAACATATCACAGATTCTGGCCTGCTTACATTGGCTGCCTGTTTGTTTTCGAGACCTATAAAGACTTACAAGGCTCAAGACTGCAACATCTGATAGAGCACCTCTCCTGGCATGAACTTACCCATGTATTAACTTATAATTTAAGCCCCTCCTCTGGGTGCCTCCTACAAGAGAGACTCGGAAGGTGGCAACAAGGGAGAGGGCTTTCTCAGTGGTGAGCCCCCAATTATGGAACTAACTTCCCAGAAAGAACTGCCTGGCACTAACTTTGCTATCTTTTTAGCACTGGGTTAAGATCTTCCTCTACCCTCAGGAATTTGACAGCATATGATAAGGTTTTAATGAGGTCCTGGGATTTATTATTGTTTATTTTTAAAATTGTTCAGATATGTGTGTATGCTGTCTGTTTATACGTTTGTATGCAAACGGTTTTTATATTATGTACAATACTGGTGGAAATTTGATGTCACCATGGGGGCTAGTAGTCCGAGAACGACTGGATAAAAATATGCTTCCCCTTTTCCCATGTGACCTGAACAACTTTACACTTTAAAAATAAATGTACAAATAAACTGGCAAAAGTGAACACACACACACAAAAGTTCTTTTTAAAAAGATCATTTACCATTTCTTGAAGTTTGAGTCACGTTTTTTTCTCTCTGGTGTCCTTTCAGCTCTTCCTCCTCAGCTTCTCTTTCTCCTATTCTAACTATTACTAACTGACTTTTCTTCAGCCCCTTTCCCAACATTCTGTGCCTGTCCTTTCATTGGCCCAACACTCTATGAGGTCACAGGAGTAAGCATTATGACATGTGCAGGCACAAACACTGTGTTACATGTTTTATTACAAGCACAGTGTGGGGCATATGTATTAAACTTCCCTTTGCCTCATTTTTCTCCCTTCTCCATTCCCAAGCTGCCCAAAGCTCAAGCTTTGAACTTTTTTGAAGTTTCAACTTTTTCCATACATCTACACTGCTCAAGCTTCAGTTTAAAATGAGCAAACTCAGTCTGGTAGATCTTGAATAATAAGATTTACACTACCATATTCTTATATAAGGTTGATTGATGATGATTGAATATTTAAGGTTTTAACCTCTGTGACCCAACCAGATACCTTTGGCTACTGGGCAGTACAGAAATGTAATAAATGAAATGAAAATGAATGAAAAAACCTCTGGAATGACTACATAAATGCTGTTGTTTGTGCAAGTGCACTGGTGGCATACCTGCTTTGGTGGCGTTCACCATTGATGGGTCACAGCAAGAACTAAAAGGATGACATAACAGTTTGGCCAGCCACAATCCTATATCTGTTAAGCAGACAGACATTGAGATAGTGAAGCTTTACACAAGTCAGAAAAAGCTTCACTAAATTAATTACTGAACAATAAGAGAGAAAAGGAATGAAATACCATATCAAAAGTATTTTTAAAAAATTAAAAACAGAATGCCAATAAAAAACTGTGGCTGGTCAATCGTGGAAGGCTTGTTGAAATGACGATTTCAGCAGACACCACAACAACATGTTAGTGCCTCCCAGACCTCCAAAGGCAGGGAGTTCCACCTAAAGTGAGACACCATACCGAAAGCTCTACTCTGGGTGAACTCCAACTGGGCCATAATTCAATATGAAACCACCAGGAGCATCCCAACTGACTTCAGTGACCAGGGAGGTTGATAAGGAAGAAGGCACTCCCTCAAGTATCTTGGCCCCAAGTTGTTTAGGGCTTTGCACATTAGTAGCAAAACCTTAACCCTGGCCCAGTAGCGAATAGGCAGCTAGTGCAGTTCCCTCAGCAAAGGAGTTACGTGTTGAAAAGGGGGAGCTCTCAACAACAACCGAGCTTCTGCATTCTGCACTAGCTCCAGTTTCCAGAGCAGCCTTAAGGGCAGCCCCGCATAAAGCGCATTGCAGTAATCCAGTCGAGGTCATCAGTGTCTATACCACTGTGGCCAAGATATCCCTTTCCAGGAGAGGCCATATCTGGTGAAACAGATGAAGCTGGTAAAAGGCACCCCAAGCCACCATGGCCATTTGGGCCTCCAGCAACAGTGATGAATTTTGGATTACCCCCAAACTACAAACCTGATCTTTCAAAGAGAGTGCGACCCCATCCTGAACAGGCAATTAGCCTATCTCCCGGACTCAGGAGCCACTCACCCACAGGGCTTCTGTCTTGCCATCGCTAGCCTTAGCTTCCTTAAATTTGTACAATCCTCTTTTAAAGCCACCTGAATTGGTAGCCATAACCACACCTTATGGTAGAAAATTCCATAGTTTATCTATGTCCTGTGTAAAAAAGTACTTCCTTTTATCTGTCCTGAAGTTCCCACCATTCAGCTTCATTAGATCTCTCTCTCTCTCTCTCTCTCTCTCTCTCACACACACACACACACACACACACAAATTCTAGTTATTACAAGCAAGAAAACCTTCTCCTTATCTGTTTTCATGCATAAGTTTTATTCAGCTGTATCATCATGTCTCCCCACCACCACCACCTTACTAGCCTGTTTTCTAAGCTAAAAGGCTGCAAATGCTGTAACCTTTCTTTAAAGGGGAACTGTTTTAGTCACTTGATCATTTCTGTTTCCCTTTTCTGTACCTTTCCCAGCTCTACAATATCCTTTTTGAGGTGCAGTAACCAAAACTTGTGAACAGATATTGCATCACATGGTGTTCTTTAGGACAACATTTTGGAAGAGGAACATTCATTGGATATCTACCACTGTTCCACTGAAAATGAGAACAATATCCTTCTGCAAGAGGAAGAAGTGGGGAGGGATGACCCAAGGTACAATTATTACTAGACACCAATGTACAGATGGCAGTCTCTCCAGGTAAGAGGATTTATAAACTTAAGGAGCAGAAGATGGGGTGGCTAGTTCCAGGAGCAGACACCTGAACTATAGGGGGAAAACTAAAAGCCTTAGTTTCATTGTCCCATAGGAGCAGCTTGCAAGTGTGATGTTGCCCTCCATTGGGCAAAGCAGAGAAGGGTCCAACAACATCTGGGACTGCTGAAGGAAGCAGATGAGCTGCAGGATGCTATATCAGAGGTGGAAGAGCTTTGCTCTGCAGCAGAGCCAGCTCCAGACTTTGTGCAAAGGCCCTTTCCCCCTTGTATGTGCACACAAGCTCAGCAAGTTGCTGCTTGAACCCAGGCCAGGCAGAGTGAGGACAACAAGAGCAGCATGGGAAAGAGGAACTGCATTGCTGAGCCAAACCCCATGAGCACCACAGATGCTCACTCACACACCCCTCCATCCCCTCAACCTCCTCCTACCTTGTGAGCATCATTGATGCTGATGTTATCATGCTACCAAGCCAAGCACCTCTGCACGGACAGCAGCACAAGATGGTTTGTGTCTCTGGAATGTTGTTCACTCTCTGATTTGGGGCAGACTACATTCTACTTCAACTTGGCCACTCTTCCTCCTCTCTGGCAATATTGTTCCAGCCAAACAGTGTCATCACAATACATCTAACTAAGATCTACTGCTGGGCTAGAAACAGCTGGTCAAGCTACTGTGGGCAGCAGCATCAGGACTGGGGCTCTTGAGCTATCAGGTTGCAAGGCCATTACAGTAGTACATAGAGCACACTGGTGGGCAGCAAGGCATCTATTCCCACAGAGCTAGTCTGGCTAGCGAGCCCAGGGGTTACTTCTCATTTTTCCTTTGTGGATTGTGGCACAAACATAGCAGGTGCTGCATGACAGCAACAGCTAGCTAGCTAGGTTTCTAAGAGGAACAAGGTCATCAAATGGCAGCTGGCAACTACATTAATAAGGATGCTAGCATTATGATACACCCTCTGCTTCCTATTAGCTGTAGTAGAAGTTACCAGAGTAACCAAACCTCATACATCCCCACACTACCTCTGCAGAAAAGTCTTGTATGCCCTAGACCATGTCACCCCATGAGCATTAGGCCTACAAAGACGGCGGTGCTCAAAGGTGGATCACTGGTGAGCCCCTTGCTAGTCTGTAGGCCTTGGTAGCTGCCTGATCATGCCAACTGCAGATGTCTAAACAGTGGCTTGACTGTGGCCTCCTCAGATGTCTAAACTGTGGTTTGACTGAATGTTTTGAATTCTAGTCACTACTAAGGTTCCAAACTGTGGTTACCACTAACCATGGCTAAGTATTATGTCTGCACCTAGCCCTAACGGCCAAGCTCTGAAAAAGTGAGGCAACATCTCCAAGGGGGAATTCATGGCAAGTTAAAATGCCGGAGGAGACAGGATGCATCGGCAGGAACCAAACCACTCATTTTCACAGTGGACAGTTTTACTTCCCAAACTTTAAGGAGAATACATAATGGGTTATAAAACTGTAATCCAAACGCACTAAGGATAACCTGCTGGATATGAAATATACGACCTTATTACCCCTTATGATTTCATTAAGGGCCGACAGTAGCAGTACAGGTTTGAATCTCTAGTGACTTAGCCATAATTTTGTACAGACACAGCTGTAAAGAGCAGGGCATTTCTTCAAATAAGGTTATAAAAAAAATAACGAACACACAGAACTGCAGGAGATTTTTCTCCTCCAGGAAGGGAAAGACAAGACATAAAATGCCACTCAACAGATCCTCAATTATACAGAATTTCATATGTTCACATTCTCCTATAAAGATGTGTTTTAATAACCCATGTTCTCATGTCTCCTCATGCACTGGCTAGTAAATATGGCAGATTTTTAAATAAGGGGGGAAATGCTATTAAGCTTTAACCAAGGTGATGCATTTGACCTTCACAGTATTTCCAATACTTGCAACTTACTCAGCAAGAGCACTGTCCTTACAATATATATAGAACTGTGTATATTTTCCCATTTGGAAATCAGACTGAACAAGCATGGAACAGGGCACAGAAATCAGCATCCTGAGAATCTCATATTTACTTAAGCATCTGGTTCTCAAGAGTGCAAAGATAGGTTTGAAACGAAGTGTGGAGACAATTCTTCATGAAATTTCAGAAGTGGGAGGAACAGAGAGAACATTTCAGTGCCCTACATGTCTTTTTGACCCCTCTGCATCATTAGCAGAATCAATTATTGGGGCGGGGAGTTCTGTTGGCACAATTTACATAGAATTTTGATTTTTCTCAGCACAGAGTACACACAGACCTGATCACAGTAAGGCCACTTGCATTTTCTAAGTGAATCGTTCAGGTTTATCCCTCAAATCTCTTTCTTAGCTAAAAGCAGATGAGGCTTTGAAGCTGGAGTATTGACTCCTAGAAAAGTATGGCTGGATTTTCCTTGCTTGCCTCAACAGAAACTTCTATCTCTGCATCTCAGTACATAACTTTGCAACATTCCCCTAAGGGTTCATCCAAGCTGTAGCTACCCAAACCATGCACTAAAGTAGAACAGTGGAAGACTGAGAAGCAAAACACAGGCAATTTGCTTGTACTATGCCGATCATACGCTCATTACGGCCTGCACTTCGGTCAGGGACCAGTGAGCGACTAGAAAGCTAGAAGCACCAGCATGTGTGTACTGAAGAACATGGTCTGAATGCAAAAACTGAACCCCGTTCCAACCCACCACCTGTGCTGTCCTTAATTCATAGACTTCACCTGATTTTCTTGCAACACAGTTCCAGACATGTCTATTGCAACAATCTGTGCTGCAGGTTTATAACTGAAAGATTGTCATTCAATCTACTTGTATATGGAATTGCGAAAGAATTCTCAGTTGCTTGGAATGGGGGTCTGATGCTAGACTTGGCCCTCTCAAATGGGGAGTCCTAAAGCAGTCTTGTCAAGGCTTTCAGAGCTACTGCTCCCAATAAAAAAAAATGGCAGGAAACTCAGCCAAACAGAAACACAGCAAAAAAGCAAAAGCAGTCCCCTTGTCTATGCAGTAAGGAAGTCTCTCTTCTATGGACTTGTTTATTGTCACAATTAGAAGAGTGTTTTAAAAGGAATCCTGCTTTTGATTGGCTTTCAAACAATAAATTGCATTTCCTCAGATCTTAATCTGCTCTAGATAGTACTGAGAGGCTCCCTGCTTGATTGTTAATCTTTATTATATTTTAAAGGCCATAATTATTTTAGCGATTCTTTTCTTTACAATGAGTGTTGGCAATTAGCTCATCCTGTTTTACAGGGTAGTTTTCCCCGAGAGGGGTGTGAAAATTGGCACCAATGAAGCACAGCCAACCTGAAGCTAAGCTTTGAGAAGCCACCTTCTCAATTCTTGATATTTTAAACTTAAAATCTTAATGTTTTCTCCAAGTAGTTTCAAAGCAAAGGAACACTAGCATACCCCCACACAGGCAATGCTGGAAGGAGCTTATCGCTGTGACAGAGAAAGACATCTCGCAGTGGAAATGGAAAGGCAGAAAACTCACCTCTCTCTTCTTTTTGGCTTTGATGTCCTCAGTATTGTTGGCGAGGCTTGACTTCCGCTTGGCGCTCTCTGATTTCTCCCGGGGCTTATTTTCACCTTCCTTCATTTTTTTGTATTTTTTCATAAACTCAGAAATCAGTTCAGGGCAGTCAAGATTCTTCTCAGGTTCCCAAGTATTGTGCTCCCTGACACAATAAGAGAAGGGTGACAAGGGGGCGCAGGCAGGGGAGAGATAACAAAAGAGAAGGAAAAGTTGAAAATGTTCAACAGGCATTAATTGAGTGAATTGCTGAGTGAGTGAAGAATTCACATGCACAAAAGATCTGTGTATGGGAAGAACTGTTCCAAGTTCTTCAGGAAGGCAGGATACTTGCAAAACCAATACTGTAGACTTGGTTCTCATGATCCTTTACTCTGAGGGCTAAACTACATACTACATTAAACACGTAGCATGTACCTGAACCTAACTTTCTAAAATAAACTTTAGTGTAAGTGTGGGGGGTCCTATAATGGATTGGGACCACGACATGCAGGTAGGGTCTCAATCTAAAATTCACGCACACATCCCAATGTGTGAGGGCTCAACTGGTGCCAACGGAATGTTTTTTCCCTTTTCTTAGCCCCCACTCAGAGGGTAAATTTAGCAGGGAAGCAGCTGGATGGGCAGATTTAACCTCCCAACCCACATAAAGTGGTCCTGATCCAGATTGGGGTAAAATGCTAGGATCAGCTGCACGCTCCACATTTGACGTAGCCTGTAGATTAGCCCAAAGAAATATTTATTTTAAACTCTGAGTGCTTAAAACACAGCTCGGTGGCAAAAACTGGGAGTCATTTCAACCACAGTGGGAAGTACTCAAAGTGCACAGTTTGCTCTGATTTCTAAAAAATCTCCTATAGAGACGCTTAAGAAATGTATCCTCCCTGCCTGTTACCTTGATTCCTACACAGGGCTTGTCCTTATCAATCTATTTCCTACCCCTTGCAATTTGAAACAGCTTTCCAGCCCTGGTTTCTAGATGTACTCCTGATTAAAGGGTTACATACTCTAAGGGTGATTTTCCCCAATGGAAAATTAGGAACAATAGAAACAATATTCAAAGAGATGGGTAGTAAAGGAATTATCATGCAATCACTCATGTGTGATGTTCCCACTTCAGTTCAGAAAAAGTTCCTGCATTCCATAATTGGATTAATGCATAAAATGCAAAATATTTATTCCTCAGAAGATACAAGGTGCTCTCAGAATGGTACCAGAGATAGTAACTAAACACCACTAAACGGGAACAGTATAATACCGCCTTTATTAGGGCCAACTAAAAAACACAAGGCAGTGAGCTAGCTTTTGCGTTTCAAGGAACTCTTTTTAAGCATAATGTTAAACAGAAAAAGGGGAAAATGGGGGGATAAGAGGAAAAAGGATATTTGCAGACAATTAGGTTAGTTTGTATCCAGCATATGAGATCACAGGTTGCACAAAAGCTTATCGGGACAGAGAAGCAGTGACTACTCTGCCTTTGAAAATACGTAAGTAAATCGTTTTCAACCTGGTGCCCTCCAGATGTGTTGGACTGCAATTCCCAGCATTCCATTTGGCCATGTTGCCTAGGAATGATGGGAGTTGCATTTGGAAGGCACAAGATATGGGAAGGCTGCAATAGAGTATGGTTTCAACTTAGTAGGGGACACAGAATCCTTTTGAGTAACTGAACTACTGCAAGCCCAAAGAGGACAGAACCTCCTCCCTTTTGCATGGTGCTGATGAAGGTTACACAGACATGCCTTTTCAATTGCTACCGAGTAGGGCAATGCCTCAAGTTATTTGCTTAGTAACTTGCCTTCCCAAGATTAAGTAGTGTGCATCCATTTAAAACGCCTCAGCTTCAAATTTGGACCTCGTAGATAATGAACCATGACCATACTTCATGGAATCATAAAGCAATCTGCCAGAACCCAGGTCAAATACCCAGGTTACATATTCATACAAACACACACATTCACAAAAATCCTTTGAGAGAAATTATTTTGTATCGGGACAGGTGAAAAGGGCTGTGCATACTTTGTGCTAAAAACCTATGTTTTGCATTCTTTATCTTGCTAATTGTGGGAAGGAGCAAAGTATGCTGGTCATTGAAGCTCCATTACTTGATCCCTGGAATTTCTGCTCAGCCCATCTTGACTTTTAGAGATTTTACCAAGCATCGCCCATAACTTTCAAGCTTAATCATAATAGCCTTAAGGGCTAGGAAGTTTTTTTAAAAAAATTGAAAGCAGAGATATTTAGGATGCTCAGGTCCATCCCTAATACCAAAATTCTGTGCTTGTACAATTGCAGAATTAGCACTGCCCTGTATGGAGGGGGGAGGGATTAATATTCCTTTTGCCTAAGCAGCTGTTTAAAGCAATCCACAGAAGGGGCCACCGGAGGATTTGACCAAAATACCCCCCTGCCCCCCAAATCAAAAAACTCAAAATGAGGAGAAAGACTATTTAGACGATAGTGCTAGTGAATAACTCAAGTGGAACTACCAACTCTTGTGAAGTGAGAGAGGGAACCCAGATGCCAGTATTTCCAAAACCCATTTTAAAGGTCCCAGGTCCTTGCCTCGTGACCCACTCATTTAAATGGATGCACGCCACTCATGTCTGGAGTGAGGAAAGCAAGCTCCCATCCATAGGGGTTTGAGAGGTTTTATTGTTTTTAAAGGAAAGCTTGAATGAGGGCAATGGAGGCTAAATTTGAAACACCGCCTGGAGCTCTGCTACCGAGAAAGCTCAAAGCCCATGTCAGAAGGAAAGTTGGACTTACTCAGAGAATCCTTTCCACTTGAGAAGATACTCCACTTGACCCTTCACAACACGCCTGTCTAGAACCTTCTCCACAACATATTCCTCCTCATCTTCAGAGGACGAACTATCTGCTGTCCTCTTGTTTCTCTTTCCCATAGCGCAGAAGTTGCACCTAATGCACCAAGGCTACCCAATTCCTGCAAATCGGAAGTGACATGTTAATTGGTGGTAACTGAAAAACGGCGTTTGGTTCCAGATATCTTGCACCGAATCACCCACCAGTATGGTACACAGCTCAAAGGCCTCTTACTGTCCGCTTGCTAACATTCAAAGCCTACAGGGAAGTCAGCAAGCAGAAGAGACCCACAAATACGATAAATAAAACAAGGAGGAGAGTGATACACAAATGAAATATTAGGCTTTTTCTCTCAGGTTCAAACAAAGATTTTTTTAAAAAAAATGATATTTAGTACAAATATAATATTCCATGAAGTCACACACTATGCCAAGCCTACCTACACTTGGCATATTGTGTGTCTTCATGGAATATCTACTGTGCAGGTAGCGTACTAGCTATTAGACACTGTCCCATCTGAATTAATGGTCATGCTCGTTGGTAAATAAAAAAGACTGCATTTACATCAGAGAAAATGGAAGGCTAAGACAAGATCATTTCATAGGGTGTGAAATACCAGAATGTCATACTGCAGTTGTGATAGGAGCTGAAGAATTGCTTGGGTGCTCATTATAAATATGAACCTCCTAACTGGTGGGTAAGTAGGTGGTTAGCTGCATGCTTCAAAATTAAAGCGCCAATTGCAGCATTTACAAAAGTACTCATCTCCCCTACAGGAGGCAATTCTAACAAGAAGCAGAACAGTTATTTCAGCTCCCACCTGCTGAAAGCTTTTAACAAGTAAAATAATTTGCCACCTTCATGGTTTTTACAACATCCCTGCAAGGTTGCTCAGCATCCTCATTTTTTGCAGGTTGGGATGCGAGGCTAAAAGGCAGCCCAAGGCTATACAGCATGCGCATGGGATGACAGGAGTTGAGATTTGAACCCAGGTTCAGCACTGGATTTAGCAGGGATTTTCCAGCAAGTGTACCTTGCACGCCAAGCTACACTTGCTAAAATCCCCTCTTCCACGCAACTAATCAAGGTGCAGAAGCCCTGTCCTCTTTTGCATTTAGCTACGCTACCCAACACCGAACTGCACTTGGGAAACCATGACACAGTGATTCCAAATTTTAGAAAGCCTCCTGTTTTAAAATAGATGTATGTCTAATACTAATAGTTCATGCTACAGTGGAAGTAGGATCCTAAGCGGAAGCAAACCTATACCCCAAATTTGGGCAAAACTGTCTCACTTCAAGTAGCTTGCCCAAACTGGGGAAGTGAGTTAGGCTATAATTTTAAACACTCTCTCTACAAGAGAGCAAGTCCCTCTGGACTTCAAAAAGACATGCATTTGAGCAGCGGTGGACAGACTTCAGGTTTGTGGCATCTACTTTGTTTTTTTAGTAGAATCCCAAGATCCACTAACCAGAGCTCAGGGCAAAAGACATACTTAGAATTAAAGAATTCTGAGTCCAGGAACTTGTTTTGAGTACCAGAACTGAATGGAGCTCATAGCCCTTCCACCTGCTCACCCCTGGCTTTGAACATAAGAGCAGCTGTGTTTTGACTTCTGATGAAACAGTTGTAAATCTGCTCAATGTAGATGTCTGGAGCAACAAGGGACTTACTCATTCAAACTTACTCCTGAGCAGACATGTTAGGACTGCACTGTAAGTCTAATTTCTTTGGGGCCAGATGCAAGGGAAGAAAAGGTACAGAACATCAAAGAGGTGATGTTGGAATTCACAAGCTTTGCTATTGAAGAGAAATGTGGTCCACCAGAGTGACATGATAAAGATTATGGGTGTGTATCCCTATATTCCCTCTATTTTACATATTAGCTTCAAAGAGATGAATATAAAACTTAGAGTTTTAACACTTTGTGTTGGGGGTGGGTGGGTTAGATGTAGCACTGAACCATCTGTGGACTTCAGGAGCAAGGATGGGAAAGGTATTTCAAAAAAGGAGGTCCAGAAATTCTAGAAAAAGGAAAAGGATGACACTTGGTTTTGTTCCACCACAATGGTGCTGTTGTAAAAATCTGAACAGATCTATGATTTTCACCACAAAACAAATAATAAATTAGTTTCCAAAGCTTCAGGAGGTCTTTCGTCAAGTGTTTCATATCTGGACTTTGGACACTTGGGAATAGCATAATTTATGCAACAGTGCATCTTAACATTAAAAATTATTGCAGGTACAGCACTTAGTTTTGTTTTGATGATAAATTAAGGAAAATATAAATATACATTCCAAAAAATGAACATGAATCTCTATTGCGGTGGTAAAGGGCTGGAGGGGGAAATAAAAGTGAGAAATGTCCTTGTGCAGAACAAAAATTAGACCCTTAATTTTTATTCGATTTAAATTACTTGTCCAAATGCTTTCCCACATCTTTCCCACATCCAAATTGTTAAAAACTATCCACATTACTGTAAACCTGCATCTTCCCAAGGTAAAAATCAAGATACATATATGCCACACATAATTTTTTGGAGTATGCAATCTTTACTTGGTCAGTGAGATGCAAGTATTAACAGATCCTTTTGTATTTAAGTAATTTTAACAAACAAGAGAAAACTTGATTTGAAGTAACTAAAAACTGAAACGGATTGATAGTTTCAACAGACGAGAGCCTCATAGCAACGGTTACAATAAACTAGACTGTAGCCATGCTGGTATTCATGGATCAGTAGTTAAAGTTCTGTCACAGCTAGTTATAAAAAGGCATATTTTTCCAGGGATTTATAACCTGGCTATAAAAATTCACTGCAGCTTGAAATATGGGCTTATGAGGTCTCAGGCCCTGAGTGAAGTTTAATACCCCCCCCCCCCAAATGGTATGTGTCTCTGGAAGAGAAATCAATTACACCATTTGAGTTACAAGACCGAACGAAAAAAATAGTTATAGTTGCTTTGTGCGCTTATAAATTACACAGCTTCAATTTTAACAAGTTTGAATTTAGCAGGTGATTAGTCCATAAACACTGTGTGGTCTAGCTGCGCTTCGTACAGAAACTATATTTAACTTTTACTTACGAATTGGCCCCCATGGTCCCACCCTTACTGTGAACCTTTGTCATTGTCGAACCGCACACCCCTATCACAATTAATTAGACATTACACATGCAGACCTGAAATTAGGTGTTGCAGTCTTGAACGAAAGAATGTATGAGGGCTTATAAATGGGAGTTCTTAATAATTTCCCAAAAACGGGGAGACATTACAAGCTCCTTGGAAAATGCATATTTTTATAAGGCTATTCACTGTGTTTTTAAAAGAAATTAAATTCCATGTTCAAACAAGCTCCCATTTTTTAACTGGAATTTCCTGAATTATGTCAGGTTAGGTCAGATGGCTAACATTCTTAAACACTTATTATAACATGTTCTTTGCCTATAGGTGCCTGCCTGGTAAACCTATCCCAGGGCAAAAGGAACAAAATGGCAGGCACTACCTGATCCTCAACAAAGAGGAGTTCATGATGCCACTTTAGGGAGACCATGACAAGTCTACTCTTGAAATACAGATATGGGCAGACTGTTAATTTACTACAGTGATTATGCAAAGCTAGTATCTTACATAGGGAGAAAATCATATGGAGAGAACAGATGAAGACAGCATGCAAAAACTGATATTGCATTTGAGTTTTTGCTCTTCTGTTAAAGACAGCTGTCTAAAAGTAGCAGGTTTTTACTTGCCTAGCCTCCTCATGGAATGTACAGAATAATGTACTTTATTCCACTAGTGCTTCTGCGGCACTAAAGCTCCAGGATAGCAAAAAAGAAAAGAAAAGGGAGGGGTGTTCTGTTCCATTTGACGGATCAACAAAACTGCCAACAATGGCTGGGATCATGCTGGCATTTTACAGCAATGTTAACAACATGCTGTTAGCCACTTTGTGTCTCTATAATGGAAGCATTTGCACTTGAAGCTGGTAAAACCAACTGAGTTAAAGTGTACACAACCATGGAGGCTCTTTACACCCGGTTTTAAATCTGTATTATCTTGCAAACCCTAAGGAGTTAAATATCATGTCTGAAAAAAGATCCAATTTAGTATACATCCAGAAGGCTAAAATCCATTACATATACTGACGAGGGAGGAACACTGAACCATATACATTTAAACCATGATTGTATTTAATAATTTGTGAACCTTGAGCATGGTATTCCAGCTAATGAATATTAAGTGGCAAACCACAGAGGTCTCTGTTCCTCTTACTACCTCAAATTGCAATGGAGAGTTGAAGACCACTGGGCGACATCCAATGTCATATGAGCAGAGTTCCACTCATGCAATGGGACATCTCCCCTCTGTTCCCCAAACTATCTCCTCTGCAGGATCCCCCAACCCTACAGATCAGATTTGGTGGTATGCATGGGGGCTGCAAGGTGAAGGGGGAATCCTTTCTGCCAGCAGTCATCCCACTGGTTGATGAACATAGTTGGATGCAATCTGCTGTGTTGACTATTGGCAGTAAGAGTTTACAAATTTTATATTGAATTGTTCATGTTTGAGTAGTCTTAACTAATTAATGCATCTACTCTGCAAAACCTCAGCAGCCCTAGGAATGGGACCACCAAAACATGGCCAAATTACGTCTCCTGATTGTGATAGCTTAGGCCCCCTTTCCAAAATTTCAGTTTGACGCCCGGTTGCTCGATTACACGCATATACGGAGAAGCGCATTTACTCCTAATACCTATTCACAAGAGGCGGTGAAGCGCATTACAGGCTATATGAAACGTGCTTTAAAGTTGTTTACATGCGGAGAACCGCATGTTTACATGGCCATTAGGTGCTTTAACTCCCACGGCAAATTAAAACTCGCTATTTAACGTGCATTCGAAAATGCGAATAATTGGAGATAAAAAGCGCCTCGACCCCCAATTTGCGCTCCGCTCTTGTAGAGGTAAAATTTGTAATGCGCCTTGAAAGAGCTTTAACTCACTCTTGTAGAGGCACTCATAAACTCACCTTCTCTTCTGTAGCCCATAATCAGAATAACAAGAAGGACAGACAGAGCTTTGGTTGCAATCTAGTTGGCTCTGAAGTTTCCCAGTGCCTCCCTATTCCTCAGTGTTAAAGGAACTCAAATGCTATGGACGTAGAACAGAAAGTAACTAGTTCCTTGTGGCATGAAACACTAAAGCAGCTGTTTGCCATGTACAAACTTCTGTGAAGATCCTTTAGTGCAGCCTTCCCTAACCTGGTGTCTTCCAGATATTTTGGACTACAACTCCCAGCATTCCTGAACACTGGCCATGCTGCCTAGCATTGATGGAAGTTGAAGCCTGAAACATCAGGAGAGCACCACTAAAGGATGCACTAAAAGACCCTCACAGACGTTTGTGCCTGTCAAACAGCTCTGTAGGACCAACCACTGTTAAACATTTCAATTTAAAGCCATCTATAATAAACGCAGAACTAGACAAATTAGAAGTGTCCAGCTTTGAGTGATTGGAAATACACCTGTAAGACAAGTGTGTTGCAACTCACATTGACTAAGCCAAGTGATGAAATGTTATTCTACTGCATCACTAAGATAAATCAATATCCTAAAAATATCTAAGAGTAGCAAATTAATGAGCTTGTGAATTCATATTTGTGACTCGTCTTAGCAAAGGACATGAAGTTTTTTTTAAGGAAACTTAAAACATCTAACACCCAATGATTAAGGGATGTATGCAGGCCAGCCAATTGTGGCCAAATCCAATTGTCAACAGGCCTTGTGACCTAGGGAGGATAGAGACTATTGGGATTCACTTTGTATGGGAAACAACCACTCTTGTAATTATGTTTCAAAGCCTGGGGATGCTCCTAGATCCTGCAGCTAAAATCATTCAACAGCAGGCTTCACACAACATGACAAGCCATACTCAAGGTTGAATATGGGTTGAGTGTGGGTTATATTGTTGAACCATGACTTGTTGTGTTGTGTGAACCCAGCCACGCTAACCATGGTTTATTAACCACAAACAATCCATGACGAGAACCGGTGGTTTGTTCTTGGGTTATGAATTGTGAGTCATTTATGGTTAACAAACCATGGTTGGTTAGTGCAGCTAGCTTCACATAACACAACAATTCATGGTTCAACAACACCCCATATTCAAAGTGTTGTCATGTTGTGTGAACCCAGTCAACGGCCCCATCTGCTCACCATAACTCAGCTTTTTAAAAAAATTCTGGATTATCCTGGATGAGACAACATGCCAAAGCACACTGTCCAATTGCTCCCACTGTAAACTGCAAGTGGGAGTGACTAAACGAACATGGACCTTCCATCAATTGTTTACTTAGCAGTATGTGTGAACCAGGGACTCTGGCTTGATTCTCCCACAACAAGCCAGAATCATAACTGTTTGTTCTTGGTTTATGACTCTTTCTTGTATGGGGAGAGACAAAGCCCAAGTTCCTGAATCACATGTTAATGCTACCAAAACCACAGAAGGAAGATCCATGGTTTGTTTAGCTGCTCCAACTTGCAGTAGGAGCGATGGGGCAGCATGGACCAGAACATTGCTTCACTGTACGTTACCATGACACACAGACTGGGTCAACTGCTTCAGAGTAGGTACCTGAGGGGCATTTATTTTTAAATTCTTAAAGACAAGAATACATTCTTAAAGATTAAAGGTAAGCTTATAACCTTTGTATACTAACAGAAAGAAGAGTACTGTATGGCACTTTAAAACTAACACATAAGCTTCTATAGAAAACTACTTCATCAGATGCATGGATAGTGAATTCCCTCACACACACACACACACACACACACACACACTCACACGTATGTTTAAAAGATAAAGGAGCACATACTGAAGACAAAGATAGCATACATATTCAATCTACAGAAATGAGCAAGATCCCAGATGCCAGCAGGCCTAGGTACAGCCAGCCTTTGTTTCTCACATGTTTTTCTCAATGCTGCAGGAAGAACAGTTCACTGATACAAATTTGAAGGAACAGCAACATGGCTTGAGAACTGAAAGGCTTTAGACCTAGTACTTCCATGATCACACACTCCCGAGAAGCTACTTTTGGGGCTTGCCTATGATGGCAAGGTTTAACGTTGGTGGGGATGCAGTTTCAACTTTTAGTATTTTATCTCATTTTACTCATTTTAACCTGGCTATCTGTAACCTATTGGAGTATGTCTTACCACAGAAGAATAGAGACTCCTGTCAAAACAGCAAGCACAACTCTTAAGGCCCTGATAAAAATAAAAATTACTTTACAAGTAGGCATTCTACTTGCAGCTGAAGGGCCAGGCCATAAACCTTAGGCTTTATTCCCCAACATAACTGTTACCATGTTTTCTACGCTTGTCCACAGAAAGTGATAACGGAAGAGGGGAAAAATAATTAGAAATTTGTGTGTTTTATACATGTCTGTGTGTCATCTGTTATTTGTAAGCTATATGGAGCTGGCACTTACAATACTCTGGCAATACTATACAGCGATCTCTGTAACAGAGCATTTAAGATTTAAACATTGAGTTACAAAAACATAATCAAGATATGCATTTTCTCTGGTAATGCCAGTCCATAAAGTTTTGTTATGATTCCAGTAACACTCACAGTGCGCTATTTGATCCAAAAACAATCCCTCTGAATGTCTCAAGCTTTTTAAGTTTTTAAATGTTAACATAACCTCCACTGATGAACTGAAATAACAGATCCTATTATGTCTACCCAATTACCAGGAAGTTTATATTTCTTAGCTGGAGAAGTGGAAAATCCATGTAAATGCTCCAATACATATCAACTAACAGCCTGATTAGAAGTCAATAAAAATAATACTCACAATATAGCATTGTGTCGCTAGTGAAACTTAGATTGTAAAGACCGGGTCCAAACTTTCTGTATTCACAAATAATCACACTGGTCCAGGGCACATGTAACACTGCCCAAGTAGTTTAGGGATTGGGTCCAAGATCACATTTCCCTCCTATACATTAGTTTGGTAATATATTTGACCATCGGTAACATGGTGGTTTGGAGATCTCTTAACCACAGTGAACAACACTCACACTTAATGTTGAACCAGGTTAGAAGGAGGAGAAATTGAAATTTGGGTACAAGAGGAATAGGGGAAAAAGGAAAAAGGGATACATGATCTCACAGCCTGTTCCAAGTTGCTAAATCGTGGCTCAAAGTTAGATTCAAAGCTTGATTAATCCATTGTGTAGATCTGGGATTTTTTGTGATTAAAAACAGAGCATAAGACATTGCCAGATGTTAGAAGCCACAGGGATTTTCTACTTCTAGACATTATTTAACTTTTTAAAGTTCACTTGAACATCATTCACTCTTAGATAGCCAAATCTGTTACTTTTCAATGACTTTACTGTGAGTTTCTTCAGTCCTCTGGGGCATATTAAAACCGAAGTTTACTCATAATCAAGGACACTGATTTACTGCAATTCAAAAGTCTGAATTCAACAATCAGACAAGGGGAAGTCTTAGATATGCAGGTTGCTTACCTGTAACTGTAGTTCTTCGAGTGGTCATCTGTGCAGTCACACATATGGGGCTCGTGCTGGCGCCGAGCCCCATTTCGGGAAACTTCCATAGCTAGCCTAGCGACCTTTTGGCGGGAACCCCTCCCCCCACCATCTCACCGCGCATGCTCCGGGTTCCCGCCTACCTCAGTTCCCTGAGACCGCACTGGCCTCGCAACCAAGGTCATAGACCCTACATGAGCATGCCGGCATCACAGAACCTTCTGCATACTAACAGCTGTGCAGAGAGGGGATGGTGGGTGGGTTGTGTGACTGCACAGATGACCACTCGAAGAACTACAGTTACAGGTAAGCAACCTGCATTTCTTCTTCGTGGTCTCTGTGCATCACACATATGGGCGATTGATTAGCAGTACTTACCGGAGGAGGGTGTGCACGCTGTAAGTCAATGGCAGATGGATGAGAGGACAGCTCTCCCGAAAGAAGCGTCCTTAACCGCTCTCGTGTCCAGTCTATAGTGCTTCACAAATGTCGAAGCATTAGACCATGTTGCAGCTCTACAGATGTCTGGAATGGAGGACCCATAAGATAGAGCAGCAGAAGTGGCTTGCCCCCTTGTAGAGTGCGCTGAAAATGCCGTTGGAGGAGCCTTTCGCAGCACTTGGTAGGCGAGGACGATAGCGTCCACTATCCAATGTGATAAACGCTGTGCAGAGACAGGTAGCCCCTTTGTTTTGCCTCCATAACAAACAAATAACTTGTCCGACTGACGGAACGATTGTGATCTGTCCTTATAAAAAGCTAATGCCCTTCGAACGTCGAGGGTATGCAACTTCGAACAAAGGGGGTCTGCAGGCGCTTTAAAGAAAGTAGGCAGAACAATATCCTGGTTAACATGAAAAGGAGTGCAAACTTTGGGAACGAACGAGGGCCCCGGACGTAAGACCACCTTATCCGGAAAAAACGTAGTGTATGGGGGATTTAACATTAAGGCCGCCAGTTCCGATGCACGTCTAGCTGACGTGATGGCAACAAGGAAGGCGGTTTTTAGGGTCAACAAACGTAGGTCAACTGTTGCCATTGGTTCAAAGGGTTTTCCCATAAGGGCAGTTAGTACTAATGACAGGCTCCATTGAGGCATAATGGGTCTTAGTGGAGGAAATAGGTTCCTAAGCCCTTTGAGGAACGTCTTGGTGACAGGGTGTGTAAAAATTGAAAACCCATCAACCCGATTATGGTATCTGGAGATTGCTGATAAATACACTCTGAGCGACGATAACTTTAGTCCCGCGGAGTGCAGGGAATATATAAAGTCAATAATCTTGGAGATAGGGCAAATGGTAGGGTCGAAGTTGTTTTGATTTGCAAATTTTTGAAAACGAGTCCATTTACCAGCATATGAAGCTCTAGTGGAGGGTTTGATGGAAGCCTCAAAAATGGCCTTTAGTCCAGGTGGCAACGTGAGTGATTGCCAGTTGGTTGAATTCTCCACGCTGTGAGTTTCAGGGACTGTAGGTCGGGATGTAGAATCATGCCGTTGTTCCTTGACAGAAGGTTCTGGTGCCTCGGTAGATGCCAGAACCGATGTCGTGCTAGACGACACAGGGGGGTGAACCACGGCTGTCGAGGCCACCATGGAGCAACTACGATGGCGTGCACCCGGAACCTGCTTGCCCTGGCTATTGTCCGACCTATCAGTGGGAATGGCGGAAACATATATAGGAAGCCTCTGGACCAATCCCACTGGAATGCATCTCCGAGAGACGCAGGTCCAATCCCCGCTCGAGAACAGTAACTCTGGCAGACTGCGTTGGCAGAAGTCGCAAAGAGGTCTATCGAGGGACGGCCCCATCTTTCGAACAGCATGTGAAGGACTGCTCTGGCTAATTCCCACTCGTGGGTATCTGCGAATTCGCGACTGAGTGTATCCGCGATCCCGTTGTCTGTCCCGGCAATGTGCAGTGCGGACAGACAAATGCGGTTGCGTAACGCCCAGTGAAAAATGCGCAGTGTGAGGCTGAGGAGACGGGAGGAACGAGTTCCTCCCTCTTTGTTGACATACCAAACCACGGCGGTATTGTCCGACAGTATTTGTACGTGGTGACCCTTTAATAGAGGGAGAAAGGCATGGAGAGCCCGTTCTACGGCCAGTAGCTCGAGGGCATTTATGTGTAGCATTTTTTGGGAGTGTGACCATCTTCCTTGCATTTGCAGACCGTCTAGATGAGCCCCCCAGCCCTCCAGAGACGCATCGGTCGTAAGAGCCCGAGAGGGTTCCGGCTGATGGAAGGGCAGCCCCTGTGAAAGATGCGCCATGACGGACCACCATTGTAGAGATGGGACGACAGAACTCGGAAGGGTAAGTATTGTCCTGTGAGGGTCCAGTTCTGGACAGTAATGTTTGAGAAGTTCTTGTTGAAGGGGGCGCATGTATAATCGTGCCCACCGAACTACGAAAACTGACGAGGCCATCAGACCCAGCAGTCGTAGTACTGCGAATGCTGTTGTTCTCCGGTTGTAGCGGAGACGTGTTGCGAGTGCTTGGAGCCTTTGTCTGCGCTCTAACGGGAGAAATGCGCGACCGAGCCCAGAGTCGAGGGACACCCCGATGAACTGAATTCGTTGTGTCGGTTGCAAAATTGACTTTTCTACGTTTATTTGTAGCCCAAGGTTGGTGAGGCAGGACGTGACGACTCGAATGTCTCTGAGTGCCCGAAGACGGGACGTGGAAACGAGTAGCCAATCGTCCAGGTAAGGGTATATCTCGATATTTAGTGATCTGAGATGGGCACAGACTGCCGCCATACATTTTGTAAAAACTCGTGGCGCTGTCCGAAGGCCAAATGGAAGAACCGCGAATTGGTAGGTATGGCTTCCAACACTGAAGCGTAGGAATTTGCGATGTGCCCGATGAATTGGTATGTGAAAATAAGCATCTTTGAGGTCCACTGAAGTGAACCATCTGTTTCTCTTTAGCAACGGTAATATCTGTGCTAGTGTTACCATGCGAAATTTCTTTGGTTGTATAAATTTGTTTAGGCATCTGAGGTCCATAATAGGACGGAGGCCTCCGTCTTTCTTTGGTACCGTGAAATAGCGCGAGTAAAAACCCGCTTTTGTTAGTCTTTGAGGAACAACCGCAATTGCTCCCTTTTCCAGGAGAGTAGAGATTTCCTGGACCAGAACTGCAGAGGGTTGAGTGTGTCGCACCATACCCAGAGGGGGGTGAGCTGTGAACTCGATGCGATACCCTTCGGTTATGGTTGACAGGACCCATCGATCTGTAGTAATGGCCTCCCACGCCGGCAGGAACGGCAGAAGTCTGTTGTAGGAATCGCTGAGATTTGAAAAGGGCATTCTTAAGTCAAAGACGCCGCTTTGCCCCATAGTCCTGTTTGCGCTGTTTTGCAAACTGAGAGGACTGCTTTCGAGATTGGTAGGAGGACTGCGCTTGCTGCGGCTGATAGCGCTGTTGACGCTCTTGCTGTCGACGAGGTTGGTACGGAACTGGACGATACCAGCGTCGCTGCCGTTGGGGCTGCTGAGCCTGCTGGTGTGAAGGCATGCTCATTCGTTTAGCAGTCATTTTTGCCTTATGGATGACATCCATAGCTGAGTCAGTTGTGGCATGGAAAAGACCTTCCCCATCGAAGGGGAGATCTTCGATCCTAGACTTCGTCTCAGCCGGTAGCTGTGATGACCGGAGCCAAGCATGGCGGCGCAACGCAACTGCAGCCATCATGGCCTTCGCTGTACAGTCCGTTTGGTGATTGGCAGTAGCCAGTTGCTGTTTGGACAGTCTCGCAGCTTCCGCCTGGAAAACCCTGGCCAGGTCGCGTTGGTCATCTGGCAAGTAGTCTGTCAGCGTGGAGATCTTATCCCATAAAAATAGCTGATACCGGGCCATGGTGGCCTGGTAATTAGCCACTTTAAATCCCAATGCCGCAGAAGAGTAGACCCTGCGGCCCACTGCATCTAGCTTCCTTCCTTCTTTATCTGTGGGCGCTGCGTGTGACTTTCCAGTCCTCCCTACTGATGACTCGACCACAACAGAATTGGGTTTTGGATGCGTAAAGAGGAATGGAGCGTCCGCTTCCTGTATTTTGTACAGTGCATCTAACCTCTTGGATGTTGGGCCTGTCGTAGCTGGATTTGGCCAGGACTCTTGTAATGTTTGCAAGAGAGTAGGGACCACCGGAAGCATTGGTTGAGGAGTCGGATCCATGTACATTACATCGTAAATCTTATCCTTCAATGGCTCCTTAGGCTGCTGAAGGTCCAGACCAAGTGATTGCGCCATGCGCTGCATTTGGTCAGAGAATGCCCCTAATTCTAACGAGGGGGAGACTCTGTCAGAGAGTACCACTCCGTCAGAGGGCGATGGAGCCGAAGGTGGCGGAGACAAGGCCGATGAGGTGTCGGATGCATAATCTTCCTTCGACGTCGGAGAAGTGTCTCGGCGTGCCGGTACCGATAGCTGCAAGGGCCTAGCTGATGCTCGCTCCCTCGTAGCGACAGGAGCAAGTCGTTTACCCGTATAAGGGTCAAAGCAATATGGCTTGCGAGCACGATGACTTGGTGTGGCACGGGCACGGTCAGAGTAAGTGTCCCAATCATGAGTCTTGGAGCGCGATGGCGAACGGGATCGGTCCATGGTTGCCCTAGATGTGCGAGATTGAGGCGAGGGCGGCAGATCAGGATCAATTTCAGAATCCAACGAAATTGGCTGTTCGGTGTCGAGGCGTACGGATCCGACGCCGAGTTGCTCCTCGGAGTCGAGTTGGTCGACTGTCACGATGTCCGAGATCTCGAGGTCCGGAACAAACCCTCCCGGGCTTGTGGGAGAGTGACTTGAGCGAGGGGGCAACGAAGTAGCTCGATCCCTCGGTGTAGAGGCTCTTGGTGTGTCCCCTTGTGTCGATGCAGGGGGCGCCGATGTCGATGCCGGCCCCAATGTTCCCGACGCCGATGTCGGGCGCGGCGTCGATGCCGGGCGATGTAAACCCGATGTCGATGATGAACGATGCGGTCGATGCGGCGACGGGGTCGATGTCGATTGCCCGGGCTTCGGCGCCGAGGGCGAACGTTGTTCCGACGTCGAAGTCGAGTGTCTCTTTTTCTTTGGCTTCGACGTGGACGGCGACCCCGAAGCAGGTCTCTTAGACGCCGATGGCGCCGACGTCGCGGCCTTCGATGCCGAAGCCTTGGATATTTTTTCCTTGTGCTTCGGAGGGTGCGCTTTCGCGCCTTTTTTGGGGGGATGGGCGATTTCCAGCGGTTCCAAACCCCCAATTCCATGCTGCACCTTTGTTAGTGAGGTGGAGCCAGGTGATGCTGGGTGTGAGCGACTGAATGGCGGATGCCTGCGCTCCCCAGAGATTGCCTCAAAGGAAGTGTCCGGAGGAGATCGAGCAAGATCCTTCTGCTTGTCGACGGCCGACAAAGCACTACTCCAGAGCAGGCTCCGCAGCCTATCCGCCCGAATCCGGCGGGTTTGGCGCGAAAAAGCCATACAGTGGGAGCAGGTCTCCACAACGTGGCCTTCTCCCAAACATAGTAAACACAGGGAATGCCCATCCGTTAGGGTCAGCTTGGCCTTGCACTTCAGGCAATGCTTGAAAAGGGCGGCCTGTGCCATAGCCGCTAAGGCAAGCCCCGAACAGCTTTAAACACTAACAATATCTCTTTTTTTTTTTTTTTTTTTTTAAACAAGGACTACGCTAAGCTAACTAACTACCTAACTAACTATCTAAAAAATAATTTTAACAGGTATACCACGACGAACGTCGGAGGAAGTCTCCCGCGAGGCTATACTACCAGCGGTCGAAGAAGAACTGAGGTAGGCGGGAACCCGGAGCATGCGCGGTGAGATGGTGGGGGGAGGGGTTCCCGCCAAAAGGTCGCTAGGCTAGCTATGGAAGTTTCCCGAAATGGGGCTCGGCGCCAGCACGAGCCCCATATGTGTGATGCACAGAGACCACGAAGAAGAACCAAAGATCCTAGTGCGTGAGCAGAAGGCACTGCTATTCACAAGATTCTATCCAATGATGTCAATGGTTTCCCTTCCGCTGGCGGAACAATTATCCCATTCCCCCTGCAGCTGCCCACCCTCCTGCACACACAAATCTGCTCCTGAGAGTTGTGGGAGCCTTTGAGGCAGATTTGGGGGCCACCTGGGAGGCTGAAGGGGAAGAAGACAGAGGAGTCCTATTGCATGAGTAGGCCTCCGCTTGCACAACTGCTGGATCTAACCCATGGGAAGAATTTCTTTCTGCTTCTCCCCCCTTTTCTTTAACACCCCCAAACTGACCCCAGAGGATCAGAGGACTCACAGGGTGTTTAAAAAAAAAAAGAATTGTAGGGCACATTGCTGGGGGAGGGAAACTGGTGACCTTGCATTGGCACAGTGGGATCTTTCAACTCAAGCCTATTTTGTAGCTTTACTGTGAGCAAGAGAGATTATATACATTCCACACGTTTATGAATATGGGTGATAGAGGGCCCACGTTCAAACTCCTGCTCAACCATGACGTTCATTGCATGGCCCTGGCTAGCTCACTATCTCGCAGTCTACCTACCTCACATGACTGTTGTGATGATATAAATAAAGTTATCTAAACCTGCCCAAGGATCTTCAAGTTAGCATAAGAAGGTCACAGAAATAATTACACAAAAACTACCTGATTATTAAGCCAGCCTTGTAAATAATTCCCCAAAAGTTACTATCCTGCAAAATAATAACAATAATAATATTAACAACAACAATAATAACAACAACAATAACAACTAGCCTACAGCAGACTTGTAGAGGTCGGATGGAAAACTGCATTGCTCTGCAAGGTGCGGAGGAGCGCGCTTGGTTTCTATGCTGAGCACAGTAGGACAGCACATTCCATCCGCCAACTTGCTCACTCACCTGCATGCAATTCCTGGTCGCCTATGGCTACCAGGCTACTACTTAAATACAAAGCGATTTTAAGATAACAATCCTCTTTTAAATGGACCTGATGAACTTACTGGATTCTTTTCTGGCAGCCAGCATTCAAAAATTCACAGTAAGATGATGATAGCACTACAGTAAACCAGTGCCCCAATTTCTAACAGCTATGGTCTAAGGAAAGGCTAGTATAAGTTCCTTTCTTGGGCCCACTCTCCTAGTGAAGACCAAAAGAACATTCACATGCCTGACAAGGCCATGAGAAGGTTCTGAGCATATATTCAAAAAACGGCTGAAAATTTGATGAAGAGTTTGGCGGTGCCTCTTTTAATGCACAGTATAGTTTTGTACTCCAGTATCACTCCAATGCATTTGTCAAACAAATTATATTTAAGCTATATAGCCTAGAACTTAGACACATAAAACCAAAATAGTATTGAACTTTCATCCACCCTGTGCAAGGGTACCCTTGGCAGTCTCTTAACCATCCATTATAATCCAAAGCAATTTCTCTCTGTAGCAATTTAAAAGCTGTAAAAAATATAATGGCCGATGACAGGAGAAACAAACCACACCAGAAGTTATTGAACCTTGTAGGTTCTCTCAAGTGTCTCTATTGACATTTAAGTGTGAGTTATTGTGCCACAATATCATAAAATGTGCTCAGTGTTGCAGATATATTGTTATTTAAATGGCACCCCAAAAAAAATCAGCTCCAAAGAAGAGGTAGCTACTTCTTACAAAAAGAAAAGGCTTTCTTATAACATTGCTGGTCTGGAATATGAATCTCAGTTATTAATTTTGAGAGAATTGATACAACACCCACCCACCCCGCCCATTGCTCACTTGGTTCTCAAAAACACAATCCAATAGACCTCAATCTCCGAATTATAGTTTATGAACGGTATAATATGGATTTTAAAAAATAATTTATAGAAGAATTCATTTTACATTTTATTAAAAACAGTTTCTGCTCCTCGTTAAAACACATGATCATTCTTCTGCAGCACTGATCACTCCAATTTATGGCATGGCTACAATCCTAAGAATTAGTTTCACGTGCCTTATAGGACACAGAGACTCATCTTTCCCCCACCCCACCCCCAATCCCTAACACAGCCTGGTGTCACAGGGAGAGAACTCTACCTGCAGCTTCCTGAGTCCCCACACAATGTAAGTCAACCTTTAACGAACCCTGGATTTTCCCACTCTCTAGCAAAAGGTTTGACTATCAATAACACAAACACAAAGGTGCTAGCCTTAACCAGATATGGACAGTTGATAAAAATGAAGGTAAAGATAATACAAAATACAAAATTTAATACAAAGTACATAAAATAAAATTAACAGTATTTTCTCATAAGAACACTTATATTCGAAAATTGAACATCTATTGGTTTAATTAAAAATGCTTTTTTTTTCTCTTATGGCCAAACGCGTTTTGACCAAAAGGTCCTCTTCAGTGGCCCAAAGTCTGACTTTTTTTGTCATTCCCAAATGGAGGCTATATTGTATATAAGTTGTATATAAGTGAGATGTTTCAGTTAAGCTTCCATAATATTAATTAATATTAAACCACTTTGAATATAAGTGTTCTTATGAGAAAATACTGTTAATTTTATTTTATTTACTTTGTATTAAATTTTGTATTATCCTTAACTTCATTTTTATCAATTGACTATCAATAAAGCCTGAAATAGAAGGGTTTTTTTTTGACAAAAAAGCCAAAACTGAACACAAAATCCAAGCACCCCACAAACATTTGTACCAGATTATACCGTTGGGCTACAAAATAGTTTAATACATATATATATATATATATATATATATATAGTTAAATCAGATCATAGGTAAATATTAAAAGGCAAAACTATAATGTTTGGATATTTTTACAACACAGGCATTCTGCAGGATTATTAACAATGCAGGAGAGATATAACTTAGACTGGAAGTATTGCTCTTTAAGGTATACTCAAAACTAGGATCAGGATAGTTTATCCTTAATTTGAAAAGAGTGAGGCTCAGATTAAAAGTCTAGAGAGGTCTTTGTTCTACAGAAGAAATGCAAGAACATCAGTAGAATATCACCTTCATGCACTCCCTCAGCTTTTACATCTATCACAGCTTCAAAAGTTCACAGCAAAGTCTGGACTGGATGATTTATAGCCATATTTCAGTGACTCAAGATGGGCCACTGTCTTAGGGGCATTAGCATTTAAATTGTGACAACTAGGCTTTACCATTAACACCCTACTGAGATAAATAAGGGAAATTTACACCTCGTTTTGATGCATTTTCCATGCATATGGCTATAAATACCAGACACAAAAGGTGATCTTCTTGCCCAGAAGTTTTGTCTAAACCAGCCCTCTTCCTTTTCCACACCATCTATATTTCACATAACTGCTTGTCTTGCTGCTTTTGGTTAGCAAAAACGTCAGCTACTAGCCACTCGGACCACTGAAGGAATCCTCACTTCACAGAGTTGCTGAAAAGATTGCTGAGGCATTGTACGTGAAATTCTTTGGATGCTCAAAAAGCACAAAGTAGATGCTAACATAGGATTCTCCGCATTTAAAAAATATTCTCCGGGTTGGGAACCTCTTTCAGCCTGAGCCATAGCCCATTGGGGAGAGCCATAGCTCAGTGTGATAGAGCACCTGCTTTCCATGCTGAAGGTCCCAAGTTCGATCCCTGGCTTCACCAGGTGGGACAAATCCTGGCTAGATGGGACCCATGGTCTGACTTGGTATTAGGCAGTGTCCTATGTTTCTAATTCCATTTGGGAAAAGCTTTTGGGGGTCACATTCCTGTGGTCAGCAGGGTCAAAGGCAAAAGGTGGTGGGGCCAAAAATACCAGCATGTTGTGGCTCAAAGCTCTTAGTGCCAATAACTAAGTCTTACGAGAGGCATTTCAAGCTTTAGAATTCCTGCACAAAAGCCAGGAAACCAACAAATGATTGGTGGTCTGGGGAATGGGGAAGGCATGTGGACATGGAACTGACTGATCTACAGAGATTACAGTTAAGCCACAGGAATCAGAAATGCCATCTAACCATTTCACTGCAGCAAACTGCAGCAATACAGCTATCGGGGTTTTGATTTCACATGCTCATAACTCCATATGGTCTTCCCATCCCTAGCTGAATTTTTCCAGTGCTATATTTTAATGAAGAAATTTGGCCTTGCTGAACAAACCCCACCCCACCTCCTCTATTACACAAGTTAGGGGTGAAAAAAGAAAAATCCTCATCATCATATGGAAGAGTGTGCCGTATTTTAATCTAATAAATTGCTGTAGTTTTTATTAAATTCTAAAGGGGACACCAATGCATAGCTGTCTGGAAACTAACACCTCTACTTTATTTAAAAAATGCAGGTTTGATTTAACAAATATAAAAGAAATTACTAACCACAAAGCAGGTTTTGGAATCTACAGAAATTTACCAACCCAGTATAAATTTAAAAACAATGACAGATTAGGCAATGTGAAAATGCCAGAATGATCCCAATTTAGCATATATAGTGGATGTTAGCTGGTCAACAGGAAGAAAAGGAGCTCTCAATCACTTAAGTTCTCATTTCCCCCACGAGTGGACATTTAAAGAGGAGTTATCTCTACCTGGGGACAGTTGCAACAGATTTTGAATGACAATCTACTCTGTAGCTTATTTAAGCCACAGTGTGTTGCAGCATGTGCTGGTGGCCATTTTGAATATTCAAGTCATAGTGGGTGGGCGCCATAGCGTAAGTTATCTACACAAAAACAGCTAAGAGTCCCATGGCACTTTAAAAGCTATAAATTTATTCTGGCATAAGCTTCTGCAGACAACAGCCTGCTTCATCAGATGTATGAAGTATTTTGAAGGTTTATATACAATACACATAGTGCGTTCGAGTCTGAGGTATGTGGGAATTGTTTATAATTCTCCCCATCACTACCAAACATACAGTATGCAAACTCATCGTAACACTCCAATATTACTATAGACTAAAACAGCTACCCTCTGGAAATTCAAAAAGCAAGAGCTGCATCACCACAGTACAGACAAGTGCTGGGGAGGTACAGTCCTTTTGCCCCAACAGATCCATTCAATGTTCCCTAGCAGCAGGAGCTATGCACAGGTGCTTCTGTCCATCAGGTGTGCTGTAGCTTCCCAGCTGTAGAGCAGAGATCTCTTGCAAGAGCCTGGACAACTTCACCTGCTGCTGAAATAGCAGCTTGGACACAAAAGGGAGGTTATCTCGATGCTAAGGGAGGGGGAGAGAATTCTCATCTGAACCAAAAAACAGTTAAACTGTGGAATTCACTTCCACCAAATGTAGTGATGGTCACCAATATGGTCACCTTTTAAATCCATTACTAGCCCTGATGGCTACATGCTACCTCCAGTATCGGAGGCAGTATGCCTTATACACCAGTTACTGGGGAACATGGGATGGGGTGATAGTGTTGCTGCTTTTGTACTTATGTCCTGCTTGTGGGTTTCCTGTGGGCAGCTGGTTGGCCACTGAGTGAAAAGAATGCTGGACTAGATGGACCCTTGTTCTGATCCAGCATGACTCTTATGTTTTTATGAGAGCGTGAGTGTGTGTGTACGGGTTTAAAAAAAACCTTTTTACACATCATGGTCTTGTGGTATTATCCCATTTTATATTGACAAGAACCTTGTAAAATAGATTATGTATAGACAGTGATTGATGTCTCGAGTGAGAAACTGGATGCAAAGTGGAAGTGGTGAGTGGGCAGGAGGCAGCGCACTCACTGACTCCCACAAGACCCCAACAGTTAATGAATTAAACAGTCCATGAATTGCCATTACTTGCAAACCAGGTAATTGTGTGTAACACATATACAAATACACACAAATGTCTGGAAAACAAAAATTTCAGAAGTCAACACATACTAGACGCAGAGATAAGCTAGTGCTCAATTTCTATGACACCACATAGGAGCTATCACTATTTAAAGTTGTTTCATCAATTTAGGTCATGATCACCAGAAATGTCAGCATTGCACTCTATCTGCCCTCCAGATATTTCTTTTTCCTGAGGCCTGAAACACAAGATTGAAATGTTCATCCACTTGCTTTTGGGTAGCAAGAGAATGATTGATACAAACTGGACCCTAGAAATGACTGCACAAAGAAACTTTTTTGTTTCACCAACAATAAGCCACAAAAGTGTATTGTTGATAGCAGAGGGCATGCCACTCGTGGAGGAAGTACAGGCATATGAACTCTTTACAGTGTGATTTGGTCCTGTAATAGATGTTAACCATATCAATATAGGGAAAGGATTGGCATAGGGATCTATGAAAGGTAGAGGAGCCAGGTCTGTGCATGAGAAAATAGGTTAAAGTGCACAGAGTTCTTATATGTATATGTGTTCATATGCGCGATTAAAAGCTTATAGAAAACCAAAGATATTTAGTTACATATAAACAACATATAATTCATTTATGTATACTGACATAGAACAATAAGAGAAAATAAACAAAAAGAGAGAAAAGTACAACAGGTAAGAAAATAGAAGAATGAAAAAATGAACAAAGCTAAGGGCATAACACTCCCATTGAAGCAGATATGAACAGGTCTCTGAAAGGTAGACTTTACTTCTGCTACAGAAAAAAAGCCTTCAGCATTTGTGCCCTGCCACGCAATGCACAAAATGTAATTATAATTTTTTAAAACCATGTAATTTTAAACTTCAGTGGGGCCAGAAAATTTCATCACAGATCTCAGGAAGTTCACTCTGCTAATCTCCATTAATCTCTATTTCAAATTTAAAATAAATACTTTCACTGAGAAGCATTTCAAATATCATTTTTAAAAAATACAAAAATATTAAATCGTCATCATGTGATATGCATAGGATCTTCTGACCAGAATCAGACCTGCTTAGCTTCAGCAAGATCGCTAAATCAGTGCCGTCAGACCATGCCCTGAGAGTCAATAATATATTTCAAAATAAAATACTGAATACACAGTTACATTCAATAACGTATTTTATTAATGCTGGGAAAACTTATATACATGTAATGTAAAATGTACTTTAGATCTATAGTTTGACAAGAACATGAAAGGAACAAAAATAAGGCATGCTTATTATTTTAAAAAAACTGTAGGAACTAATAATTTATTGGACAACTTAAGGAGTGGATCCTCCCACAAGTACTTCTGCCCAATTTCAGCCAATTCACCCCTCCCATTGCACCCCACATCCCATCCCACACAAGTCTCATAACCTCAGGATTAGCTTTTTGGGAGACACATAGGCTGAAGTGGGGAGGAGGGGACAGGGAAGTCCCATCGTTTGAGAATCCTTGGGTGTATATGTCTTTCATGTCATTGATTGGTTAATTATGGTGCCAGGTGAAAGAACATTGCAACTGGTGTAGATGAGCATAAAATTGTGTTATTCTGGCTGAAAAACCTTCTTGGCTCCAAGGTATCCTTCAGAATTTCAAGACATTGTTGTTTGTCATATAATCTATTTTTGGTGGCTGTTGCTGGACTCAAAATTTTAAAAGTTAGTGCAACCAATGACTCAAAATTTAAGCTATTTTCATCCGAAGACTTGTTCATCATCTTGAGGGGCCAAAATGGCAGTAACATGATTTTCTGAAAGTAGTCTGCTTCTTGTTCACAGTCAGGTGGCAGCTAACTCAGTTTCAATGCTGGATGTAAGGAGGCAAGAACTGCTTCACTGACCTGAAGATTCAACTCATAAAATAAATGATTTCATTCACTGCCAACATTTTCAGTATAGCTTTCACCAGCAGTGTCTACACTTCAGGTGCCATAGCTGTAGAAGTTCTAATTTGTCCCACAGGATAAAGTGCTGGTAACAGAATACCACAGTAGCAACCTCTCTCACGTTATGAAGAACTGCATGCAATGACCACTGCTTTCATGACTATACAGCTTCCAACTTTAACTGTAATACTTCAAATAGCTAGAACCTCTCGCAGTGATAGTGAATCAAAGTATGTAATCTTGTGACTGCTGGTTAACTCAGCTATTAACCAAGAGTTTTCTGCAAAATTACAGTTTTCTGCAAAATTACTCTTTTCTTTGGGCCTAGCTGCTGCTGGTGATAGCCTGAGCCACTTTTAAACACCGTTTATAGCTATCAAGCTTAATGTACATGATATATACTGCATATGACTCAGACATTATATCAGCTGCTGCTGTTCTTCCAGTTCCTTTATGACAATGATGATTACCTTACTATCATCCTCTGCTGTTTTTAGAATATCCACTATTGAATGTAGATCATCTGTAAAGGCCAGATCTCACTCTTCTGTGTGCAAAAGACCCACAGCACATTGTTGAGAAAATACAGCTCCATAGCCAGATGGCTTGTACTCTGGTGGAGGGCAGCAAAGATACCATGGAAGGATAAAAGATCAATAGGTTTAGTTGATCACTTAAGTGACCTAATCAACTAAACCTCACATCTCTGCTGCCTCTACAGATTTTTGAAATTGAAAAAGTTCAATTCTCTATATGAGTGAAACTGGCATTTTAGTTTACATGTGATTGCTTTCTTTCAGAAGATCTTGCTAGCAGAGGCAGGAAATACTGTGGTGGAATAGTCCTATCTAGCCACTCTTTGGTTAGCAACCTCTCTCTCTCTCTCTCTCTCTCTCTCATATGTTGTAGTGAATGTCCAAAGATTGGTAAACATTGGCATTTATTGCTGAATAGCCCAGCTTCTTCAAATACATGGTGATAATCTATCCACATTCTTCGGTAGTTTCTCAGCGTATGGGGAATTGTTACTATTTAGACATAAAGGCATTTGACAAATTTTGAACATTTACCGTAATTTAACTTGTTGAATAATTAGAGGCTTCCTTCCAAGGACTCACAGGAATATTCAACTTGCACCCATTATTCAGAAGCTTTGGCAAAATTGGAAGGGTTATTTAGCATCCAATTTTATATATGTAGCAAGAAAGCATCACTCAGTACTGTAACCAGTTATTTGAAGGAGGCTATGCATGAGTAGCCAGTCGCATCCTTGCTTCTTGCTCCAATTAGACCAATCACAAAGAGCTTGCTTCTGTGCAGTTATGCCTTATGTTGGACAGGGAGAAAATGATTTAAGGGTGCAAGAATGCATATTTAGACAGAAAAGTCTGGCTGGGAATGCTGGAATTGTAGGATTTTCCCCCATCTAAACATGCATTCACTAAACATGAACAAGCCTCAAAACATAAGGAGAGCTAAAATAATTGTGTTTTTATTTATTTTTAAAACACTTTAAGATTAAATACATATTTTTCAACTGTATGTCAATACATTCTGGCTGTTCCAACAGTTTCCAATGGAAATGTTCCATGAATGATACATTTTGTTACGAATAAGTCAATTTTTGTGAAACAGCAGTCTCTTTAGAATACACTCCATTTATTTTGGCATCTAGTGATGTTGCTGAAAACTCAAGACAAAATAAGTTGTTTTCCTTATTCCTAATTTTGGGTTACCTGAGTTCCAGGGTGGCTTTCACATTGTTTTGTAATCTTCATACTGGTACTTTACTGACATGGAAACCCTAAAGCATAATTCAAAGATAAGATTATTAATAAAAAAATGTGCAAAGTTTGGTGTAAATTTTAAAAAGCTTCTTGATATATACCAATATATCAGTATAGTATTTTAATACTCACCAGCAGATGAGTTTTGAATTTCGTAATTGAACCAGGGATAATTGTAGCCTTTTTTCTGATTTAGAAAGCACGCATTGTGCCTTGACATGCTTCCCAGTTTTTGATGCATGGAAACTGAGGAATTATTTCACATCTAAAATATGAACATTGTTAATTCAAGGATGATACTGAAGCATTTTCTCTTAATCCATATCCGATTTAAAACAGTGCACGCTTCCACATTGAATACAATCAAAGCAACAAACAGTTTAATTATAACACACAGAATCAGTGTTGCCAGCTCCTCTGTAAATCCCATCAGAAGGTGCTGAAGGTCCCATTAGACGTCAACAAACTTCTGTAGACCACAACAGATCTCATGTGGGCATAAAGGATTAAAACTGAACTGAAGTGAGCTAGATTCAAATCCCCTCAGCCATGAAGCTCACTGGGTGACCTTGGACCAAATATTATCTTCTCAACTTCATCAACTTCACAGGGATCTTCTGAGGATGAAAGGAGATACTCATGTACACCATTTTACTGATTGTAAACTGCCCAGAGAGCATCAGCTATAGGGCGGTATAGAAATGTAAATAATAATAATAATAATGTATGCCACTCTGAGTGCAGGATAGAAAGATGGGATACAAAATTAATAAAACACATTAACACATTTTACCATTATAGCAGCAAACGGTAAATGTCTGAACTACTGCAGACATTGGATTACTGCAATGCACTCTACATAGGTCTACCCTTGAAGAGTGTCCAGAATCTTCAATTTGTGCAAAATGCAGCACTTAGGCTGCTAACCAATGCACAGTATCAACATCATATTGCATCAATACTGAAAGACCCACACCAGTTGTCAATTGCTTTTCCGACTCAATTCAAGGTGTTGATTTTAACCTTTAACGCCCTAAATAGTTTTAGACCTAACTATGTAAGAGATTATTTCTCTCATTATGAAGCTGTCTGATTATTAAGATTTGCAGAAGGGACCACATTTTCCAGAGTCCCATTTGCGGGGCACATGGCAAAGAGCTTTCTCCCATGTCACTTCAAAATTGTGGAATGCCCTTCCTTCAGAATTATGATTGCCTCCAACTTCCTTGGCTTTCAGAAAATGCATTAAGACACACCATTTTTCTTAAACTAGACTTTTACATTATTTTCAGTGTGGTAGTGTTTCAATGTTTTAATTATTTGTTTTTTCACCTTGTGATTTTATTGTTTCATTTTTGGTTAGTTTTACATCGCCTTTGGTGGGTTTTTGTTTTGTTTTTTGGGCAAAAAGGATGGTATAGAAATATTAATAATAAAGAGATAAATAGTTAAAATATATCATGATGTAATCACACAAGCTTGCATCCAAAGAACAGCTAACGGCATTCTATTTCTGCAACCCACTGGAACCCTTTGGGCCAGCAAAAAATCATTCCTATGGATCTGAAAGCCGTTCAGAATGGCATGCAATGTGACAGACTGCAGCAGGGCGGGGTACAGGATTAAGCAGTTATTAGATTTACATGTCTTTGCAGATAGATGCGACTGCCAGGAGTGCCTACTATCAGCTTCGGCTGATACGCCAGCTGCGCCCCTTCCTAGAGTTGGAAGACCTAAAATCAGTAGTGCACGCGCTGGTAACTTTGAGGCTCGACTTCTGCAATGCGCTGTACATAGGGCTACCTCTGTGCCTAGTCCGGAAACTTCAACTAGTTCAAAATATGGCAGCCAGGTTGGTCACCGGTACATCTAGGGGTGACCACATTACACCAGTTTTAAAATCTCTTCACTGGCTGCCAATCAGTTTCCGGGCGAAGTACAAAGTGTTGGTTATTACCTTTAAAGCCCTACATGGTTTGGGTCCAGGTTACCTACGGGATCGCCTTCTCCCATACAATCCACCCCACACGCTCAGGTTCTCTGGGAAGAATTTATTACAGTCAACAAGAACTAGACTGACAACCGTTACCCAGAGGACCTTCTCTTCTGCCGCTCCCAGATTGTGGAATGACCTGCCGGGAGAGATTCGCCAACTTACTAGTCTTCAGGAATTTAAAAGATCTATAAAGACTGATCTCTTCCGGCAGGCCTACCTAGATGAATTTTAAAGTGTTTTATTAGTGTTTTATTGGTATTTTAATGATGTACTGGTTTTATCTGCTTTTAATCAGTTTTTGTATTTTGTGTTTGGTGTTGTTCCCCGCCTCGATCCATTGGGAGAGGCGGGTGATAAATAAATATTATATTATTATTATTATTTCCACATCTAATTCTTCACTGGGTCCAGGCCAATGAGGTCTAATCTTGCTTTTCTATTCTCTAAGGAAGAACTATTTTAAGTTTAAAGAAAACAGTAGTAATGCCCCTGTTCAGATACAGCAGCAGCAGCCTGCAGCAAACCCATAAATTGCAGGGATGCACACCAAGTTAACCCAAGAATAAGCCATGGGTTAATTTGGGGGTGTTTTAACACATAAACAAACTCAAATGCCCCTGTTCAGACACTGAATGTTACATTCAAGGGTTGTTAATGCAAACAGTTTAGTGGCTCAGGCCCAGTTCACATCCCTGCAATTCCTGGATTATTTAACCCATGATTTGCCAATGGACGCCACCATTACATTCAAACAGGCTCATTGTTTCAAAGAGAATGCATTTTATCAATTATTGTAGCCTTTGAAAATCTGGGAACAGTGAGAAGGTTTTAGTGGTGCACACAGTCCCTTGATGCTGTTAACTCAGGTGCTGTTACTTCAGGTTTTAAGGCCTGGATTGTTATGTGTCAAAACTTTATTCCTGCTCCCTTCTTCCAATATCCAGTAGATGGTACTCATATATCACAAGATGCTTATATTTGTTAGAGAGGACTACTCCTATGTTTTGTTGTTGGATTAAAACTCTGGGTTGTTTGTCCCTCAACAATCTAGAGTTCCACGTTCTCAGATTACGTCAAACAATCCAGAGTTCCACGTTCTCAGATTACATCAAACAAACCAAGAACAGCAGATCGCCTTCCCCAATAGACCTGTGCAAGCATTAAGATAATCAGAGGAGGTCTTACTAGCTGTACCACAACCTGCAGAAAATAGGAAGTGGGGCTTCTCTATGGTGGCACCCATTTATGGAATGATGTCTCCACTGGTATTGGGGAGATGCCAAATGCATCATGCTTTAGAAGCCAATTAAGGACCCATTTCTTTATGCAAGTCTTCCCTCAGTCTGTTTGTAATTATGGTGTTATATTGGTTTGAATTGATTTTAATGTTCTTATTAATGTTTTATATAAATGCTATAGTATTGTTCAGTATTTTAATTGTATTTTTATATTACAATGTATTTTTATGTATTTGGATTTTCTTGTGAACTGCTTAGAAAAAAATTAAATATGTTCAGTGGTATATAAATCTATTAAATAATAAGAATCGTAACAACAACAACAGTTTCTGGGTTGTTGATGAAAGCAGATGCAATGCAGAAGCAGCACGCAGATGGGAGGCAGCATGCTCACTTATTTAACATTTTAATTTTATTTATTTATTTTAAAAAATAACCTTATGCCCCTAACAAGAGTCCCCCATGTTGTTTCCAGAAAATAAAACAAAATACCACAACAGAATTAAGACAGAATAAAACCAAGAAGATCAGAGTTGAAAACTTTGATCTCAAATTAAAAACCATAAAAAGCTAAGACTGAATAAAAATGTTTTTGCTGCTCATCTAAAAGTGGCCATTCCATAGGCCTGAGAATTTTATAGAAAACTGCACCCTACTGTGGCTAGTTTTCAACATCAACATTTAAAATAGTATTTCTCAATTGCCCACAGAATACAAGAAACACCAGAGGCAGGATTGGGAAGGTGGGGATAGATGGGGCAGGAGAACACTCCAACACAAAAAAGCATTCATTTTTCTATGAGTATTTCAGATATAAGAAACAATATGTTACACTGACATTCAAGGGATTTTTTTGGTACTCTGTTGTGGTACTAGGGTATCAAATCGCATGCTTGATAACCTTGAAAATATTTTTGTAGGTTATCATACCATGGTGGGGCTGTTTGCACATGACAGCAGCAAATCATAGCTTAATTAACCCAAGGCAGGCAGCCTTTTTAAATATTCAACCCTCAATCGGGGGTTGCTGTGACATCTGAACCCGGACACTATAGGTTAATCATGGATTAAAGAACCCACAGTTAACCTAACTAGCTTCAGATGTCATATAGCAACTCCCAATCAGGGGCTGAATATTAAAAAGGGCTGTGGAACATGCTATGGGAAATCTTGGGTTAATTAACCCACAATTTGCCACCCTTACGTGAAAAGTGGTCTGTGTGTACTTTCTAACTATTAATGTTCTTATGATACTTTTCTGAAAATTAACGATTTTGGATTTGAGTTCAATATCAAACACAATCCAAAGCAGTTTCATGCATATATCAATACTTTTTTGCAGCCACTGACACCCCTGCCCCCAAGCTACTTCTGAGTGGGATTCAATGTAGCATGAAAGGCTAGAGTTGGAAAGGAAATCCAAAAAAGGCAATCCCCTTTCCTGACAAGCAGAAGTGCTTTCTGCTTGTGCAGTGGTGTATGGATCTAGACCATTATATTTCACTTCAATATTTTAAATGGTGGGATATGGGAGAGTTAACAAGGAATAATTTTAGTAAGGCCATCTGAATTGTCCAGACTGATTTATAGTTTTCTTTCAGATCAATTCAGACTTAAGGCAGGAACAACTTGAGTTTCAAAGGTGTTTTGACAGAACTATTCTTAGAATCTATTAGGGGAGTTGTTTGTTTTTTGAAACGAGACAAACATAATACATCAAGCATTTCTGATTCATATTCCAACTACAGCTATTCTGATTTTTTTTAAAAAAATAATAATTTAAGACCAAGGATACAGAAATTATTCTGATATCTCTTACTGCACCAACTAGGTGAATAGGTTGGCATGCTTTCATGGCCTTTTCAAGGTCCTCTTCAGAAGAAAAGGGGAGAAACTTGAAATGTGTAAAAGAAATGCTAGGTGTCCTGTAAACCATTATAGGGATTACTGGGTTTTTACCAGATAAATGTACCCTCAAACATCTACTGATGCATGGAATAATATTGTGTTGATTTTCAATGCATCTGTATATGATTTTATCTTTGTTAATTTCAAGTGTGTAAAGTTTATATTCTCATCAAAAGTCACCCTTGAAATGCCTCAGGAATAAAGGATTATTCTTCTATACAGTTGTCTTCTAGGTTTTTCTTGCATGATTTATCTGTCCTGGAATTTTCGAAAGCAATTTATCTTGCCTTTTGGAAAAGCACAAATACAAATGCTTCCATCTCAAAACAATATGCACAGCTTAACTTCAGTGTTCTCACAGCCTTTACCAGTCACTCACTGCACTACAAATATTCAACAGTGGCCATTTCTGATCCTCAAACCAGCAGCAGCCATCTTACTTAGAAAGGACACAGATGTTCAAGACTCACGCAAGATTTAAACATTCAACTTAAAAGCAAGATTGCAAAACAGGAAAGAACTTAAGTTCTTAAACATTTACTCATTATTCTGACAGCCACAGTAATTTAAACAAAAATATTACTAGTTATTTGCAATTCAGCCACTTAAATTACTGAAATTCTTCTGGTTTAGGATATGAAACAGGTTTTATTAGTACAGCAAATCAGGAATGCAGATGGTTTGTTACATATTTCAAGTTAGATCTGGACAGTTAATAAGCAGATCTGCTTGTTTGTTCAGAAAGTGCTCAAACAGCATGCTGGGGAAGACAATATACAGTAACTAAATAAAAGTTACATTATAAAAGAAAATACAAGGGTAAATGATAGTTGCCAATTTGTCTGTTCTAATTTAATTGGCTTCTATTTTAATGTGCATGGAAAAAAATCATTAATAAAGTCTATGTTGTAGCAAAACATTGATCACAACAATCCCATTGAGTGAACAGAGAGAAACAGTAAAGCACAATCAGTCTATTTAGCTCTGGAGACCCTTCCTGTTGCTAGTATCAAAGCATTTCTTCACACTTTGCATTCAGATCCAGATATGCAATAACAGAATATACCCACATACTCTGTTCTCTTTAAAAGAACAGTGAGGGTCAGATCCTCTCCTAGGGCCAGCTTCCATTTTTTTTATCTTTAACTAATTAGAAATGTTTTTAAATATTGTCAACAATATATAAAGCCATAAAATAAAATAAATAAATGGGAGAAATGGCAATTTACATGTCTGATGCTTTCATACTATCCTGTACATGTTTTTACTTTGATACTGGTAAAATAGTGACAGAAGTTACCCAAGTCCTCACTGTCCCTAGATCTAGACTTCTTCCTCATGCTAAAGGGAGGAACACACCCAACCCAAAGCCTTAAGCCTGTTTTAGGGTCTGCTGGAGACTTTCTGCTCTAGATACCTTCCTTTTCCAATGCTCAGTTTGTTACATCCAGACTAGAACTCATAGCAGCTTTGGAACAGCCTGCTCAAGAAGCAACTTTAAAAATTAAGTGGAAAAACTTCCTAACACTTTGACTATTTGAATTCTACAACTGTTTTGTTACTGTAAGTTACCCAATAATTTTACTGACTTTTAAAAATATTCTTGCAATTGATAAATGTTAAAAAATAAATTGTCTCCAAAAATTAAGAAGCACAGAAGGAAAACAAAACAAGAAAAGATTAACAAGCAAAATACTACGTCTTCAGCTTGATGTTCATTAAGTCTTTACTGTTAAGAGACACACAAAAACAAAATATTTAAAAAATACATATTTGTGGGGTGGGGGGTTGGAGGTAGGTGGAGTTGCCGATCATCATGATGCCCACTAAAAATGATAGCACCCACCCAATCATTTCAGATAATTCAGCTGCACCCAAGATAGAATTTAAAAAACGATTTTTAAAATCGCAAGTTAATGTTATTAATTTCAAAGTCTCTTTTAAATAACCTGATTTAAAAGGAAATCTGGATTAAATACAAATTTCTTAAAGTCTACACTGAATCATGACCATCTATCAAATTAACTGAAGACGTTTTTAAAGTAAAAGTAAGCCATGAGAGAAAATATGTGAAATATGTGAAGCATTGTAAAAAACACAATGGCCTCATCTGCATGTCTCTATAACCCAGGAATCTTAGTTTATGAATGAACTGTGTTTATGTATGCCGTTCATTCACTCTCACGTGAACAGGCAAATAAATTAGGCAGAAGAGAGCTCAGGATGATTTCCAAACCAGGGATTATGTTTTATTGTATTCAAACAAGATAGGACTATAAACCAGTTTGAAATCAGTGCTTGTTGTTTGTTTACAATCCTGGTTTATTTGATGCGAGAAACCATAATCCTGGGTTCAGAGGTCATGCTAGACTCCCCCCTAACCTACGGCATTTACCACTCACATAAAGGAAGGAGCAACGAGCAGGCTGTATGTACCAACAAACATCTCATTTACATTGGGGCTTAATAAGGTAGGCATCTTGATTTAACAGTATAAACATGACCAATAAATCATGCATTGTATTTATTATTGTGGGCTCATTAGAAGTGAAAGGATCCAGGAGATGCCATGTTGCACTACATCATGATCGGTCACAAAATCCATACAGATGGACTTTATACTCCTATTTTATGCCATGCCAATTACTTGAATTCCACAATGTATTCATTTTCAAGTTATAAATTATTCTGTCCAGTAACTATCACCCCTTGTTCATGGAACATTATGAACTCCTACTACCGGATTTAAAATTCCAAAGTGGGAAGTAACTCCCCCTTTATTCAATGGGATTTTCTTCTTAATACGTATGCATAGATTTCCTAACTTTAGCCAAAAAAGTGAGCTTGCTTAGTATTATTACATGTGTCCAGAGAGAAGCAAATACAAATCTTGTGTCTCTAAGAAGAAATAATTCTGCAATGCAAAAGGCATGTGGGATGTTTGACCAAACCATCCAGTCCACTTCACTTCAGGCCCTGATACTTCTCAGCCCCCTAGCCAAGCCACCATTAAGTTGCTGCCAATCAAGTTATTGTTTACCTGCCAGGCTTATGGCAGGTATACAGCTGCTTTGAACTCCACCATTCTTGTTCTAGTATTTCTTCTTCAAGCTGATCTAAACAAGATGTTGGGTATGCAAAACTGGTTTCAGTATGCAGGGCTTCACATAACCTAGGGTTACCCCTATATGCCCCTACATTTGTATACCATCTGTGCTATATATTGCAGACATGAAAATTCTGCATGTATATGGAACAATGTCTGGGTTAAGAACATGATACCTATGCAGAGTTCCATACAGCCCATTAAGTGTTTTTCTGGCACCCAGCATCTCATTTAAACCAGGTCTGACCTATCTGTGCCAGAGAGCCAACGACTATGTCCTCAGATTCCCAGCTATCAATTCAAGCTCTATCCCCACCATCATTTGGAATTCTACACACATGCTTCAATTGGGTATGCTCAGAATCCACACATTCAATGACACACATGTCATCGAATGGGCTTTGGGCAAGCTTATTACTAATATGGAGTAAGTGACCTAGCCTGTTGTTCTTAGCTCTCTTCTCCATCCAGAAGTGGGAGAATGGAAGAGGTGAATTGCAGTGTTCTGCAGAGATTGTTCTCAATGCAACAGCCCTTCTGCATGTGGGAATATCATAACCTTAGGTACTCTTATCAGCAACAAGATCATCATTCCCTTTCATCATACGACCAGATCCTTCATACAAACAGATGGGGCTAAAACTCTGGTATCTGAACCACTTTCAATGCATATTGTCAACAGGAATCCCAAACATTTGCATCATTATATCTGCAGGTGTTCCAGATCTCTGGATTGGTCTACATAAAGAGTATTTTAGAAATCTGCATAATATTTATTTGAAATGGTATTCCATTTTACCATTTTTATGTATAGTAAAGATATCCCTTTTAGCATACTACAAAATCATCCAAGCAGAAAAGAAAAGGAAGTCATACGGACTTTAGAGTCCTAATTTAGGACTCTAATTTAGAGGGTCAAGTAATTTTTTTTTATTAAGTACATCTAGGCACTGATCAGTTACACAAAAACATGGTGTGTTTTAATTAAAAGGAAAAAAGCACCCAATCATAAAAGCTTGACTGTGTAAAATTACAGGTTCAATGGCACATGAGTACTACAATGCACTTCAGAACATTCATAACAAATACTACCACAGCAAATTTCTCTGCAGCCTCATTCCCTGAGAACTTTTTATTTTAAAAAATGCTTAACAGGATACCGCATAGAATTGCTAGGAAGACAAAGAGTGCAGATTTTTAAAAAATATATATATATTGTATTTTGGACCCACTTCTCAGTCCAACTGCTTCCCCAAAGTAAAGTAATATGAAGTAACCACAAAAAGACCAAATTTTGCAAGCAGTACACGTTAATAGCACTCTGTTAACTATGTCCTTCTTCTATGAAATTAAAAAAACTCACTCCACACCTGAGAAGCCCCAAATCTTTGCCTGCTAAATACAGGATGAGCATGTATGCCATTAAGGGTTTGATTTCACGGAGTTCTGGGGGTTCTCAGGCGTTAAAGCTTTGGGCACCAAAGTAAAGATTTGCAGCCATGAAATGCCCACTACAAATTTGTGGGCACTACTCAATTGCCTGAGAAAGGGCAAACGCATATACAAAAAGTATGACTTAGGAAAGTCGCATGGCTGGCTAGGGAAAAGGTTTTGAGAAGGCGTTGCGGCTGCAGAAGGCTTGCGAGGCGGAATCCACCCCGTACCAGCGGCTGCGGAGACACGAGAATCCCACTTATACGTGAGGAATTCCTAGTAATACTAGCGTTTTCTCCAGGGTCAGTGAACTGGCTTAAGGCGGACCACAGTCTAGGAGGAGCTTTGATTTAAAAGCCTGGAGGAAAAAAGGGTTTGAAATCATGAATGGGAAAACCACACGAGATGAGAACAAGATACGGGCAAAGGCAACGTCGGGCGGGGGCGGACTCATGGCGGGAAAACTTTACGCTCCCTGCGTACGCGCCACGGCTAGATCCCTCCACCCCCTTGAAGACTTTAGACCTAGACTGCTAGTCGCCACGATTCCACTCATTGGCTGGACCCTCCCCCCTTTCCCCACAGACAACCACAGCTTTCCCTACTCCACACTCTGGACTTCAACGTACAACTGCCTCAGCCCTTCGGCCCGTCAGGCTGTCACTCACACCCCAGGGCCCCGCCCAGAGCACAAGCCCCGCCCCCTCTTCCAACGGTACCTCACGGCTCAGTCAGTCAGACTCCCAATCACGCCGAGACCACGCCCCCTCCCTCGGAATCACAGGCTCTCGGTAACGCGCCACCCGCGAAGACTGTTTCCCGTAATCGCTCACCTGGGGAAAGTAACGGCTCGGTAGGAAACCAACTTCCCCCTCCCTGGTTTGTACCCCCTCAGAGCTGCCGCTTCTGCGCAACGCCCGCCAAAACAGCTTTCCAGTGCGCACGCGCCGACCCCCTCCGCCCCTTTCCCAGCTTCACTGCGCTGGCGTGAAGCGCGCGCACCTCTCCATTTTTTTTCTCTCTCGTCAGATGCAACACTTTAAGGCGCATGCGCAGGTGATATGGCACGGCTCACCGTGTACGCCTGCCTGGAAGCAAGTTTTATATATTAAATGGTTTTTTCACCCTTTCCACCCTCGCTCGCGCCTTCACCACCTCATGGATGAATAAACTTCCAACCACCAACGCAAAACGTTAGGAACGCCAACTTAATTCCCGCCTCTATTAGAATGAATGAAGAGAAAACCAGCCAACCCCAAAAGGTATCCGGCCGTGCTAGCCAATCATAAGAAATCTGCGTTCCGACTTGCCCGGTCAGAGGGAAGCTATGCAGTCGGATTGAGACTGGCTATCTGAAGAGAACTGGGCGGGCAAATCGAAGAGTGACAAAAATCTCACCAATAGAAAGCGAACGGAGGTGGGCATAACGAAGAAAAAAGTGCGCAGTTCCTATCCAATATTCCAATAGGGGGCAAGCTATCCGACCAATGTCCAATGAGAGGCAATGAAGGCTATGTGGTGAGCCAATGAGAGCGGGTAGGGGTGGGAGTTGATAGTGAGGCGACGGCGCACTGTTAACTCTGCCCCTTTCCGTCTCGGCTACAGCGAGAGGTAACGTCGTTCGTAAGGAAGTCCGGCTAGGCCTTGCCTGTTTACTCCCACCATCATGTCGAAGTCTGAGGTAAGAGCCTGTCATGGGCGCTGATATTCCATTCTTTCTATCCTAAACCTGTGGCTTGTTTTTGTGGAATTATGTCTCCTTTGCCTTTAGGGTTCGTCCGATTACGGGTGCGATATGTCTCCTAACGCAGTAAGTGTCAAAAGAAAATGCCCATTTTTCATTCGCTCTCACTCTAATTGTGTTTTATATCGGATTTCTATTCTGTCTCTTTTTCTCTATGTTCCGCTTTAGGGTCTTTTCTGCGGCTGGCCTTGCTTTTTTTTTTGCCGCTTGGGCCTGCTCTTCATCGCCTTCAGCCTACGCATGCGCGCTGGCTTCTGTAGGGCAGGCGCCATCTTTTACAGTGCGTGGCGTTCACAGCTGCACACCCCTCCCGTGTTTGGAATGGCTGCGCTTGCGCTCTGCAGGCGGGAGGGTTCGTGTAGAGTGCGCGCGCCTGCGTACTTCCCACACCAATTTTCCCCTTTCAGCTATGTGGGGGATGGGAAGATGTGTACGCCACGTGCTCGCCCGCTTTGTCTACCCAGTCTCGTTTTTCTGCCCGCAATCCTGCTCCTCCTCTCCTCCCCAACTTCCCGTTTTAAATGTGGAGAGACGACGCGGTGGATTTCTTACACCTGCCTCTTTTCTCCTAGATGATTTTTTTCCTGGGTGTGTGAAGACAATGCATGTTTGCTCTGAAGCTAGACTTGTGCTCAATAAGGCTACTCCCAATTAAGTTCACAAGATATAAATCGCTTGCATTGATAAATAGCAACTCTAAGCAAGAGCCTCTAATTTCGACCATTGTAGACTCAAATAAAATACAGGAATACTACCATTGCCTAACTGAATGGTCTTGTCTTTTTTCTGTTCCAGTTTTTTGGAAATGGCTTGTGTTGGCTAGCCTGCTTAGCTATTCTGTATCACAGTATCAGCTACTTGGCGGGAAATGTTGAGATACATTTCTTGTTAATAAGGAACGGGGGAGCAATATCCTCAAGCAAAAATTCCTGAGATGCATTGTAAAATTAAGCTGCAGAAAGCTTATTTGATGTAGTTCTGTTATACATCAAAACAAATTGCTGTGTCATGAAACCAAGTGTTGTATTCCTCAAGAAAGAGAAAGGTGGCCAATGGTACAGAACCTTTTGAGGAATAATTACATATGATCTTTAATATGGGGGGCTCCCTAGTGGTACTTAAACTGCTTGAAAACTGCTGTTCTGTTAATTATATTTAGGATGATAACAGCCAAAGCAGATAATGTGCCATTTATGTTTCATAAATGTGCCAACTGGTAAGGCTAGTACAAGAGGAATATTCCTATTCATTCTAAGGAGTAACCAGGTGGATGTGGCGTGCACTGCCATACAGATATCTTCATGGTTCTACTGTCACCCTACTCTTCTGTTTTCAGTCCCCCAAGGAACCTGAACAGCTGCGCAAATTGTTTATTGGTGGCCTCAGTTTTGAGACAACAGATGAGAGCCTTCGCAATCATTTTGAGCAATGGGGCACACTTACAGACTGTGTGGTAAGTGGGTGCAGGTGTCAATGTGCATGTGCAGACTTTTTATGAGGGGAAAGGTGCTACTTTGGGCTGAATTTGGCATTAGTTCAAGAACAAAATGGTTATGAGTACTATAGGGCCAATAAGCAGAGTACCTGAAAAAGGAAAAAGCATAGTGAAGTCTTGGAGTTAATGTACTAGCCTTCCCCTTTACCCTTGGCCCAGAGAAAAGCAATAGGCCAAGTAGAACTCCAAATATGATCTGATCAAGAACTTTTGAATGTTGACCATTCCCTGAACCATCCAACCATTTGTTCTAAGGCATGCTGTAATGCATATGGTCTTCTTACAGTGAAGCTGAAACGTGCTGACTTTGCTGTTTTGTCCTAGGTGATGAGAGACCCCAACACTAAGCGCTCCAGGGGCTTTGGCTTTGTCACTTACTCAACAGTGGAAGAGGTTGATGCTGCCATGAATGCCAGGCCACACAAAGTTGATGGTAGAGTTGTTGAACCAAAGAGAGCAGTATCTAGAGAGGTAAGAACTGCACTTAGCTGCACAGCTGAGAGTTTAGAGGAATTAGCCAGTGTGCTATGCTGCTCGCCTGTAGCTGAAAACCTAAAACATTGCAGCCATGTATTGACTCTGTTTGGACGTAATGGTAATGTACGGCAGCAAATTGAGGGTTAATTAACCGCTTGTTTCTGTAATATCTGAACAGGTGCACAGGGCAGTTCATGATTTAAATAACCCCAAGTTAACCCAAGAGTGTTTTTAATAGAAGCAGGAAGCAGCTCGAGCACTGTACACCTTCCTGCAGTTTGTTGGTTAATTAACCCACGATTTACTCCTGGACACCACCATTACAGCTGAACAGGCCCTCTGTGTTGGTATTGTCATTGCCAGTTCAATAACGATCTAACACTATATTGGGCATTTTTATTAACGAGATTATGATAAGGAATAATACAATTAAAACAATACTTTCTGCCCCAATTAATCTTGGAGTCCTTTGATTCTATTGTGTCCTGCTTTGATTGTCTTCTTCGTTCCCGTTTTCTGCTCTGCCTAACTATAATCCAGTATGCACTCACCTGGGACTAAGATCCACTGAACTGAGATTTACTTCTGAAAAACACAGGGTTGGGCATTGTAGAGTAGTACCGCTGAGTTTATTGAGACATATTTCTTAAGCATATTTAGGATTATGCCCTTCATGAGAATCTGCAGTATATAGCTTTGGGATACAAGCTTTGCAAGTCGTCAACTTACTACAGCATGCATTCTGTATAGTGGCTTTGTCCAGTTCAAATAGCTGCAGAGCAGTAGTGGAGAAAATAAACATTAAAATAAACATTAACTTACTGGCTTACAGTCCGACATCACATTTGTTCTGCTTTACTGTAGGACTCTCAAAGGCCCGGAGCCCACTTGACAGTGAAGAAAATCTTTGTTGGCGGAATTAAGGAAGATACAGAGGAACACCACCTGAGGGACTACTTTGAACAGTATGGCAAAATTGAAGTTATTGAGATAATGACTGACCGTAGTAGTGGCAAAAAGAGGGGTTTTGCCTTCGTTACTTTTGATGACCATGACTCTGTGGACAAAATTGTCAGTAAGTGTATCAGTTATTTATTGCAAATACTTTCTGATTTGGTATATATTCTGGTTATGCGGTTGCTAAGAAAATACTGACATTTATCTATTGTGTTTAGTTCAGAAATACCATACTGTGAATGGGCATAACTGTGAAGTCAGGAAAGCTTTGTCAAAGCAGGAAATGGCCAGTGCCTCTTCTAGCCAAAGAGGTGAGTTTTAAGTGCTTAGATCCTAATAAAGCTGCAGAAGTGATGCTTTTCAGTAGTGCTGATTGTTGTTCTTGTTAGGCCGCAGTAGTTCTGGCAGCTTTGGGAGCAGCCGTGGAGGTGGATTCAGTGGGGGTGACAGCTTCAATCGTGGCAGCAACTTTGGTGGCCGTGGTAAGTACTTCCACTTGTTTTAGTTTTAAGGCTTATTGTTTGGTTTTAAGATTTAATGTTAATAGAAGGGCTTCTAGGAGTATAGACCTATATCCTATTTAGTTTATTCCTAGGATTAAGAGTCCATGCATACCTTGCCCACCCTTGAGTTTAGTAGTGAACTGGGAAACAAAACCTTTCAGTGTTGTTAGTCCTCTGTTCAGGTTTCATGTATGTTTAATTCCCTCTCTCCTGAGGAGGGAGGTGCGTATCATCTAGAGGACTTGTTCCAGTCTCTTCCCTATGCTATAATAGGGGTGCAGGGGTAAATTGCAGCAACCCATTTAGGACTGAAAAGCTAGGGAAATCGGCTTAGCTTGTAATATTTTTGGTCTCGTATATTGCCTTGAAGTAAGTAAATTTTAATAATTGGAACTGAAGTTGCTGGAAATCATCATACAAGCTCATCTTAAACATTAAATGAAAAAATCCTGATGCTAACATGTTTTGGGGGTTTTCCTCAGGTGGGTTTGGCAGTCGCAGTGGTGGTGGTGGTGGTGGCGGCGGCGGCGGCGGCAGCAGTGGCTATGGAGGCAGTGGAGGCAGTGGAGATGGCTATAATGGGTTTGGCAATGATGGTAAGCTCACATCAGTCCTTGGGGTTTTAATGCCTAGTCTTTTATATATAAGAGATCTTTTCTTGACTGCTTATGGCCTGTCTTTAAGGATGCAAACCCCTCCAGCGTGGCTTACAAGTAAAATCAAAGCAAAACCTTGCAGTTAATCAGGATTTTTTTCCTACCTTCCAGTTTGTGGTAGGTGGGTTTGGGTGATAACCATCTGTCTGGAACAAACTGATGTTGTCACATGTCTCCTTCACTCTGTTGTCTTTCCCCTTGATGTGGTAATGAAGGAATTGATGGCATCACTTTGTGCTTCCCAAATTCTTACAAGGATGCTTTATATTTCTCAGTCTCACTAGGAAGTGTGCATGTGCTTACTATGAATTTTACGCTATGATAGTTTAACAAGACTGTGTCTTACCCTTCCTCTAGGTTATGGTGGTAGTGGCCCTGGATACTCTGGAGGAAGCAGGGGTTATGGCAGCAGTGGCAGCTATGATGGCTATAACAATGGAGGTGGGGGCTTTGGTGGGGGCAGTGGTGGTAAGTGTCCTGTTGATGATGACTGATCAAATAATTTGTTTTTACATCTTCTGTTAAATGCAGGGAAGTTAGGGATGCAGGGATATTAACTGAGCCTTTTACTGATGCAGTTCCTTCACTGCTTACATACTGGACCAGATCTACACCAAACAGATATAAAAGTGTTTTGAAAACAATATACGGAATGTGTCACGGGCCCCAACAGTTGTCCGTCTGCTTGAGTACGTTATAAAGCAGTAATATAGATCCCTGCCGCAGATTCTCATCGCTACAATCTTTCAGGAGCAATTTTAATCCTTGGAAGGAGGTTGTTCGTGTCAGGGAATGGGATGTTGGATCTAATTCTAACAGTATTCTTAAGCATGCTAAAGTGTCAACTGGCAGTAGCTGAACTTTAAACAGTTATACACAACCACCTTTCAAGTAGATTTGCCTAGGCTAAATGATGGAAAGGTTACCCCAGGGCATTATCTGTTTAAAATTTTGCATGGGGTTCCAACTGGGACACTAGGTTTCAGCAAATGTCTGCTGAGGTCTTGGAAGATTAATATCGCAAAATCTGAGAACTTGTAAATCTGGTGGGACACCTGTGGTCCTCCAGTTGTTGCTGAACTCCAGCTTCTGTCAGCTCCAGCCAGCATGGCCAGTGGTTACAGGAGTTGAGAGTTGGAGTTCTACAACATCTAGAGGGCCACAGGTTCCCATATATGGTGAAATGGTTGTACAGGATTTGCCACATACCTGTTTGAAATGTCCTAGTTAAAGCAACAAGACTGACATGTAGATATTGCATGTTGGAAGCTCTGCTGGTCTAGAGGAAAATCAACTTTGCTAATGGAAGTATTCATGTTGTTGATATTTGTATTGTCTGATTTGGCAGTGGTAAGTAGAATCCAAAAATTAGTAGTTGGGAAATGGGTTTTATTCACTGAACATTTTATAATTATGATGTGGCTTTCTTGACAAATTGACTCTTATTTAACCTGTAAAGGTTTACTCAGATATTGCATGAATCAACAGAGAGGCACTCCAAAAATGAAAAGAAAAACAGGTGATGAAGTCACAACATTGCCTGTTTGCTGGCATAATGATCCATGGACTTAACACAAATAAGTACTCTTTTCAGTTGTGTGTATGTGATGAAAAGAAAAACAGGTGATGAAGTCACAACATTGCCTGTTTGCTGGCATAATGATCCATGGACTTAACACAAATAAGTACTCTTTTCAGTTGTGTGTATGTGACTGTGAATAGGCTTATTTCTATGAAGTTCAAGGGTGGTTGTACTGTATGTCATATGGCTTTTATGGAGGAAATTTTTAAAACTTGCATATTTCTTTATGTTGCAGAAAGCCCCTAAAGGAGAGTTACTCAAAAATCTTGAGTGGGCAAAGCACACAATCAGGCATTGTTGTGATTTCATCGCCTGTTTTTTGTTTTGTCTCAGATATATGTCATGGTTTGAATAAGGAGGGTTATCTAGAGTTGATGTAGTAATTATGCAGTTTACCAAATAGAGAAGATGAACCTCCATTAATACGAATATGTGCAATTGATATTGGACATCATGGGAAAGGGGTAAATAATTGTTCCTAATTTGATAGATGAAAGTGTACTGAATCTTGAAAGGAGTCTGGTTTGTCAGAGGTACCTGTGATCATAAATGGTTGCTTCTTGCTCTACCCAGGAAGCAACTTTGGAGGTGGTGGAAACTACAATGACTTTGGCAGTTACAACAGCCAGTCTTCAAACTTTGGGCCCATGAAAGGAGGAAACTTTGGAGGCAGGAGCTCTGGCCCATATGGTGGCAGTGGCGGTAAGCATCTTAACTGAGACACTGGCAGTTGAATAAGAAAACTGAACCACACCAATTTCTGGTTTGATTCTTGATCTGCTAGGCATAGAAAAGTTAGTCTCTGTTTATCTAACAATGGTAGAGGCCAACAGCTGACTCCACCAGCTCTTAACTATGTGCAGATCTCTCCCAGTTTCCTACATTTTTTTCTTGCTTTTTCCATATATAGTGATTGGGTTTGCGCTACACGATAAGCTACTGTAGACTGAGCCTTGTTAGTGACAGCGTGACTTATCATGTTCCCAATGTGAACAATTCAGCGTGGTTTCTTCACCACACACAAGCCACCCTGAGAACTCACGACTTGTAGGTTTGTTATGGGTCGCTTGTTAAGACATTTGAACTTAGCGCCGTAGCTTGTCCCAAGCGGCTACTGAGCCACCTGGCAAGAGTGGCAAAAAAAACCATGCCGCTCATCATGATATCACCAGTATCGCACCCCTTCACATGTTGATTGCTACCCCTTTTTTTGGAGCACTTACTCTGCTGCCCTTTGTGTGTGTGTGTGTGTGTGTGATTCAGACACAAATGGGATTGTAATTTTTAATTAGTATTTTCCCCCTGGTCTTTCACATCTCTGCTATGTGTTGTCTCGCCTTGTCAATTTCCTTGTATGTTACAGTTGTCATATGAAGCAAGAGGAGACTACACATAGGGTAATCTGTGTACACTTACGGAGGACCAGGGAAGAAAATATGAACCCATTTGCTCAATTCAGGAGCACTGAAAAAGAGGAAAAAGGCAAGAGAAGTAATTGCCCTGGAAGGGAGTACCGAGCAGGGCAATAACTCCCATTTAACAATGTATCTTGCTATTACGCTTTGAACAGTCCTCCCCCCCTTTTGAAACTTCCCTGAGTCCCAACAAGGTGAGACTACATATAGCAGACAGGCAAATCTGCACACCTGCAAAAGACTGGGGGGTTGCAATAATTTTAAAAATTGCAATCCTGTTTGTGTACTTCTGAAGCACCCTAAAAAAGGTGGCAAATGAAGTAAGTGCTCCAAAAAAGGGGTTGCAATTGGAGCAGGAAGGGGGTGTTGTAGGGGCATGATTATGAGGTGGGTTGCCATGCAAAGAACACTGGGATATGTGCAGGGAGTGGGCTGGAGTATTGAGGGGGAAAGACGCCACAGCAAACTGCTGTGCACATGGTCATCTGTTGGGAGCAACGGGCTGGCAAATGAACAACCATCCCACGGTTGTTTATTCTCCAGGGTGACCTAGAATGATGTGTGAACTGGCACAGTGACTTTGGTAGTTGCACTCTCCTTTCTTGCCCTCAGAACTATTTCTTTTTCATTCTGGGTTGCTCCCACTTAAGACATTAAACTCTAGCCTCCTATTTCTGAAAATGGAACATTTGTTCTTTCAGGTGGCTACGGTGGCTCTGGTAGTGGCAGTAGCTATGGTGGTGGAAGGCGGTTTTAATTCCTAGGTAAGAATTTCCCCTTTAGCCCAGGGATAAATATGCAGTGCTAATAAATTGTAACAGTAACTCTTAATGTAGCTGAGCAAGATATTGTAGTTTAAGCATACTTGGACTAAAATGCAGATGTTAAAACTAATGTATGGATTGGCGATCGGTGGGAACAAACTTGCTATTGGATTGTAGCCTTGAGTCTAAATGTGTTTAGATTAACAACTTTATTCCATATTATTCAACAGGAATCAAAGCTTTAGCAGGAGAGGAGAGCCAGAGAAGTGACAGGGAAGCTACAGGTTACCACAGTTGTGAACTCAGCCAAACACAGTTGTGGCAGGGTAGAACTGCCTCATGAAGACATGTGTTAGACAAGCGCTTGTTTGCAAACATCAGGACTGTATTTGTGACTAACTGTATAACAGGATATTTTAGTTTTTGTGTTCTGTGGAAAGTGCAAAGCATTCCGACAAGGGTTTTTATGTAGATTATTTTTTCCACACCCATGCTGTTGATTGCTAACTGTAATAGACTGATCATGACGCTGAATAAATGTGTCTCTTTTTTTTTAAAATGTCCTGTGTAAACTTAGTTTACTGTAAGTTAACATGTATTGGTTTTAGCTGCATGGTTGGCGTGCAGGTTTAGCTAAAAGGGTTCCAATGCCTGAGAACAAAGGTCCTGTATACTGGATTAAAGTCCAATGACAAGACTGTTCACACTTGCACAGTGGCACAGCAGCCAATATGAGCCATTACAGCTTGAAATGCTTTTTGAGAGATTTTGTAACTAAATATTTACGGGGATCTGCTGTGATAGTTGCTTGTGTAGACAGCTCTAGACACTCAAATCAAGTTGGGTCTGGCTTGCTGTGAATGTACCAACATCAGCCTTGCCAGGCAAGTTTTAACTATTAATTCCTCTATAGAAGTAAGAGGATCAAGTCAAATGACCACCATGGGCTGTGGGATCTCAATACTGGGGGAGCTAATGCCAGTCCAAATGGCTTGCTTTTGCAGTCTTGTTCTTATAATAGCGATAAGGGAAAGGTCAACACTGAAGAGACTAGCAAAATACTAGCCAAATCTTTGGGATTGATCCCCAGAAGTTATCACTTTCTAAAATTGATAGGAAGACATGGTGGGAGCATCTCAGTTAAGGGGGTAGGGTGGGGGAATACAAAGAAAATGGAGCCCGTCGCTGAATGTAAGAGCTAGCAATCCACAGGATTGTTCATTAATGTAAGTTGGTCAAAAGCTCCTGAAAAGCCACGGATCTGGGTTGAAACTACACTGTGACCCGTTTTCAGGGTTAGATAAGGTTTCATACTGAGAGGATTATGACATATAACAGAATCGTCTCACAGGATTAATAGAGCTAAGTTAGTCTTGCGGCACTGAAGGTGCCACAAGTGTGCCAGAGGCACTTAAGGCAACCTCATTTACTCTTCCTAAATCTATTTTTGTTCATCCCAGTGAGGGAGCCAATGCAAGGTCTCATCTCGACTATTGATCTAGTTGCATTTTTCAATTCCAAACCCCATGGATGGTCCATGGTTTTTCATTCTATGAAGTAACAGTCTCAGGCATATTTCCCCTAAGTGCGGTTCTGTAGTCGAAAATGGGGCTCCTGTGTACAATTTTTCTGGCTCCATTTTAAACATGATTTTCTAGTGTGCCTCTCAATTTCTCAAGATGGATCTAGAACTGCATTTTAAAAATTGGAGGGGTGTGGTGGTGGCGGCATAGTATTGAGTCAATTTCATTGGGCCCTGAGCGCACTTTTAAGTATTACCATCCTAGCATCTTGTAAAAAAAGCCAGCAATCTGCTTAAATCCATTAAGCATTACAATGGTGCATGTATATGGTGTGCACGTGTGTATATACATATATATTTATTTAACTTGTTTGACTGGTGAATGGCTTAATTTAGAATGCAAAATTAATAGTCCTCATGGGTTTTTACGTGGCTGAGTTTGCAATAGCAGGTGGATCCTTATTCTATTGAGGGAGACAAGACCTCAGGATTCATGAAGTAATACTCGTTTTGGCATGGTAGCATAACCACAACAGAGGAGAGCACACCAGGACCCGAAAACTAAGTAGCTTTACAAATCCGGGAGGCATGCAGATGGTTGAGCTACTAGGAACGGCTAGCAAGCATAGCTCCGAATGGCTTCCAGCTCAGACGCTACTACAGCTGAGAGTAGACACGTGTGTTGAGTCGAGTGGACAGATAAGCCAGGTGCAGGCTTCTGCTGACTAGAAGGGAGTGCTCAGTGACCATCGGAAGGAGGCAGACGAGAGTAAGGATCCTTGCTCTTAGGACTAGCAGTCAGACGCAGAAGGAAGGAAAGGTTATATTACTGTACTGGTAGGTAAGAACAGATTTTACTTACGTCCTATACAGTTTTTTTTAATCCTGCTAACTTTCTGAGAAGCTGAGTTTACTCTGTAACAGCTACTTTATTAAAAAAAAATGCCCAGTGCTGTAATATGCAAGCATTAGATGGATAGAACATGATACTGGTTTGTGTATTTAAAAAATAATTCCGTCACAGGCCTAACACGGCTGGTGAAATGTATTTAATGAAAGCACTGCCTCTTATCTCCCTCTTTGGGTGGCCTTATCGACTTAAAAGATTTAGTCTAGTACCACAATGCACTGGCTGTGCTGCTGTAAAGGCAGATGACTACTTGTGGGGGTGGGGGACACGTGCAAAGTATCTGTATTTAATGGCATAGGGAACACAACACTGAGTGATATTTAACACTTCTTCCTTTTTATAGGAGAAGAGGAGCTGTCCAGTGCTAAAATGCCTTTGCTCTAGGCTGGTGGACTAGGATGTGTTTGGATCTACTTTTTTTAAAAAAAAGGTAATCAGACAATCCTGAAGTTGTATACAGCATGGAATAGCGGCTAACAGGATGAACAAGGAATACCACAAGAGCCCATTTGACAACTGTAAAATGGATTCTGTGTGGGACTGTAATGTTTAATCTAGTTTGATGTAGAAGCTTTGCTGTGTTCTGAAAGCAAAACCAAGTGTTCTAATGTCCCCGTATCTGATCATAGTAGTCATTCTTGTTTTTGTTTTTCTCTTGCAGGACTCTTCAACTTGGTATACTATAAACCTTTCAGAAAAAGTTTAAATGGCTACCATGTAGCTGTATGTGTAAGCTGTTTGTGTCAATAGCATTTTTATACTTGTCCAATAAAGTTTGTGCAATAACCTGCTTGCTTTTGGAGGCTTGTCAACATCTAAGGCATTTGAAAAGTGAGTTTCATCCCATTACTCTTGTCTTTAACTTCAGTTGACACTTGCAACCTGGCATGGAGAGAAGGAGTGAGCTTCCAATAGTAAGACCCTGCTTCTTTCTAACGGGGTTCTGTGTGTAAACTGAAACATTTTGGGGCTTAAGCCTGTTCCAAAACTGTATAGCAGTAGCCTACTGAGACAAACCAATCAAAATCTCGCATAAGACAAATTGGTGGACATTTCTGTAGAGAGCCTTCACTACAATATGGAATATTCCCACCCACTTTCCCATAGTTCATTTCTTGCAAGGAAGGCTTTGTTAAATGATGTGAAGAGATGCAAGCGTAAACATGTACTGCCCTAAACCTGCAATTACACTGTGCCTTTGCTAAAATATTTGTCTTGCGTGGGCAGAGAACCTGGTGGTTGTGGCTCTTATTCAGTTGCAATGTGTAGTCTTTCTGTTTGCTTTGTGTGGAGAAGAGCAAAATAGGCCTCAACTCCCTGGCATAGATGAGGACAGCCGTTAAAACAGGTGTACAACCATTTTGGCCCCTGGAGAGCATTGGGGCTGCCGCACATGCATGTACACATACACCCAGTGACCCTGCTAGGCATTGCTGCTTTCATGCCAAATTAGCACTGCAGAAGCAGCAGTACTGGCTACTGCAGGGTAACTGGGGAGAGGAGTGGAGAGAGACTTTCGCTTCTCCCTATGCCCCAACAGGCTTTCTGCTTTCGCATCACTATTAGTGAGAAGCAGTAAATGCTGATCCGACGGGGGACAGATACAGGAGCTCCACATCAGTTGTCTGGGGGCCACATGTGGGCCTGCAGGTTGTGCACCCCTGCTTTAGAACATTGTGCTTGAGCAATCACAACAAAATAAGTTGTAGAAACGTCTTGACTGAATAGCTAAGCGGTGCCATTGTAAACTCAGTTCTTATTTTGCCTGTTACTCAATTGAATTCTTGGGTCAAGTAGTCCACTGACCTAGGTATACTGACAAATGAAACCACTGTTCTCTCTCTTCCACTGCATATTTAAGGACCACTCACTTGATGCATGATTTAGCCAGTTAGCCTGGAGTTTATTCTGTACAAAGAATAAATGCAACTATTTACAAATAGAGAGTGAAGGGAAATGCCTTGAAGGTTAGGCCTATTTTGATGTCATAGTTGTCCTGGTCAGGCAAACTATCAGTAGCACCTGCAGCATCTTGAGGTCTTGTGCAAAAAATTTTTTGCCTAACTCTGCAATACATCTCCTTTGGAGGATGCAGGTATCCTGTTTTACATTTAATAAACTTATATGCTGTCTGGTATGAGGCATGCAGTTTAGAGTTGTTTATACCAGAGATCTATCTAGGTAAAACATAGTGGGCTATCATATAGCCAAGGCTATTCAAATTTGTCTGAGAGACATAATATTGGTTACTTAAGACCACATCCACCACCTTCAGAACCTTTTATGGAGATGCCCCAGATTCACTGGGGTGGGGAGGGTTGGACTTCTTGAGCCACAGTCCAGGTTCCCCAAATTTGGTACCAAGGTAATTTGTTAATCTCAGAATTTGGAGGTTACAGAACAAGTTTTGTAGAGGGGTGGGTTGCTAGTTATGCCTTGCATAGCTCTTTTTACCCCTTCCTGAGACTAAATTATATAAATGTGTTGGATTGACATAATGCAGATCCTAGAATTCTGATAAAACAATAATTGCCTTTGTGCAGATACCTTTCAACCTTTTAGGAAGTCTCAGATTAAAAAGTTCAAACTTCCAAAGTAGCCTTTGCAGCCAAATATTTTAGTTTTTGGAGTACCCGCTCCCAGTTAAGCCAGTCCTGGTTGTTCTAAAGGAATATGGCCCTGGCTACTACTGAAAAGGAATTGCTCATATTTGAGATGGTAGATGGCAAAGAGTTAAACTTGTTGCTTGGCAAAGAGTTAAACTTGTTGCTTGGGATTCATGAGAGCATCTTTACAGAACATATTGCCCCTTGGCCAGGGAAACGCTGCTCTAAAGAGAGGGAGGTCTCTTGGATAATGATAATCTTGATTATAGAGCCCCAGCCTCCCTTTCTCCTAGACTTGCCTGCTAAGCATTATTCCTTCCTGTCTTTAGCTGTGCCCTTTTTAAAGTAATGTGAAGTATTATATAAGGAAGTTACTTCTGGGTACATGTGGAGTGCCTTTCCTTTGCCACTATGCAAACAGCCAGCCGTACATGGAACTATGGAGCAAAAATTCTGGTAACTTTAAAAAAAACAACTTCTGGAACATTGGGAAGTGTGGTGGGAGCAGACAGACTGACACTCTAAAGCCATAGCAAGGGTGGGGAAATCCCACCTTCAATAAAACCCTCATAGTTGGGAAAGACTTGAGAGATCTTGTGCTGGGATTAAGTAAACAGATTCAGACTAACCAAAGTGAGGTGTGGGTTAGACTAGGTTGATGATCAAGTGCCATACAGCTTGCAGTTTCAAATTTGAACTCTTGCATTTGGGTAGTCTCAAGCCCTAAGGCAGCAGGTGCTTCATGTGACTCCTGAAAACGGTGCAGGATCACTTCTGTTGGGTCAAAATGGTTCCATTCAGTTCCCAACGCAGCTTGTTCTATTCAGCCAGTGACATTGTCGGGCTGCTTGTTGCGTGGCACAAGGAAGACCCCGCCATCCACAGTGAGCTGCAGCATGTACTCCTCTGGCGAGTAGGTGTTCCCAGCTTCGTCACGCAACATGCAAAACACCTGGTGGTACAGCGCCCCCAACTTCTGCTTGGTGAGGGTCAGAGTCCTGTTAAACTCTCCACGATCCCGTAACAAGCGCTGCCGCTCACAGCTCAGCTCGTCCAGCTCTCGCTCCAGGTGCACCAGGGTCTCTAGTTTGCGCTTGCGGCAGTTTTGAGCGGCCACTTTGTTCTTGCCACGACGACGGATGTCCCGGATCAGTGCCAGCTGAGGTTCACTCAGCGGGAAGCGTGACACCAGCTCGTTGAAGTCGTCCACGGGCAGGTTGATGATCTTGTCAACGGGGAAGGGGATTTTCATGGCTAGGGCCCGACGTTCATCCCGACTGCCAGCCAGTTCCCCACGTGGGCTCCGTCCCTTCTCCAGGGTATGTTCTGGGTGTGGCTCAAGGAAGGACATCTCTGGCACAGGGGCCAACATAGGGTACGCTGGTACCTGGTCCACAGGGTACAGAGGTGTATACTCTGCTCGCTCCAGCCCCTCTGCCTCCAGGGATTCTGCATCACTGTAGTTAAGTGACAACCCAGAGTCTGATTCCAGGTCTTCCTGGGGCTTGCAAGGTCCCTGGGCTCCATAGCTACTGGTCAAGTCCCTCTCCAGCACCATCTCTGGCACCCGTTTATATCCACCCAGGGTGACAGTGCCCGGAGGCTCAAGGGAGGATGAGATCAGCATGCTGGTGTAGCTGTAGAGAGTACAAGGGGCTGGTAGAGTTTCTGGGTATGGACGTTCGTATGCTGGAGTAGGGTGGCCGTAGCTGGAAACTGAACTGTCTCCCATCCCCGTGCATGACCCATAGCCAGGAGGTGGTAACATCTGTTGGACATGACCACATGCAGTGGGGTCATAGCAACTTTCAGTTGGTATATCGAGGCCCTGTGGAGATGAGAGAGACAAGTTGAGAAAGAGCAGCAGGGCCTCTCCCCATGGAGATCATAAAAAATCAGTATCTACCCTATCATAGAAAGATGTGTGGCTTCGGGGGAGGAGATTTCATCTCAAAATGTAAGGAGCAGAATTTAATAGAGAACACAGGGATTCTGGGCTCCTGGCCCAGGCTGTTCTTTGGCAGCCTATCCACTAAGCCTAACTCTCCTCTAAATAAAATTATCTCCTGTTTCTCCCTTTCAGTTTAACTCGTTAAAGTGCAGGTGTTTTCCCGGTTCCTTTTCAATGGAATTTTATTTAACAACTTGCTTCCTGCATTCGTGTATGTATTCCTGCAGTTCTTTTAATACCAAGTAGGAGGTAGCTTTCCAGGTCCAGCATCCCTTGGTCCCCTTCCCAGGCTTCCTTCTGCACCATAACACATCATTTGAAGAGTGCGGGGGTGGACAGGGAACTGAAGTGGACTGCGCAGGTGCCTCCCTGGCTGAGATGGATGGTTGATAATATTCCCCCTAAGAACAAAAGGGTGATTCATCCCATCACACAGATCCCCCATTGTACATCATGTCCCCCACCTCACTTCTCCCCAGGGTCAGGTGCTGAATGGGGCAGTGTTGGGAGAATCTATATTAAAGAGGCAGCTGTGTGTAATGGATACCTGCCACCCCGCAACCAGGACTCGGTCCACACCTCCACCGAGTGCCTAAACCCTCTATACATGTGAGCTGCTCCTTTAGGCAACCTTTTGTAGCTCTATTCGTGTTCCTTGCATGCATGTCAACTCAGAAGTAAATCCTACTGAATTAAATGGGATTTATGTCCAGGTAAATGTGTCTAGGGCTACAGTTTAAATCCAGCAGGTGAGGCTTCCTTAATACTAAAAAAAAAAAAAAGTGGTAAACTTTGCTTTCATCCTGGCCGCAGCATGGGTACTTTGCACATAAGGCTAAACTTGTGTTTGAAAGCGAATGGGGAGTGGACAAGAAACACTCCTTGTATTCAAGACCTGCAAAAACCTGACCCAAATCATTCCCCGTAATAGTGAATTTGGGGTGAGTGCCGGCAGCAATGTGGCTAAAACTGGGCTACTGAGAAATGAAGGTGATATCGGCATGCTTGAGGGAGTGCCAAGGTTTGCAATAATGCAAAATAACTTTAAAGACAAAGACCAGAGAGCAATCCTATGGTCCCTGAGTGAGCATCCCAAGGACTATATGATGGCTCATTAAATCCCTTCCAAGATCAGCAATACGCTGACCTTGGAGTGGGAGTTAGAGACTGGACCTGTGTCTAGAGAACCACGCTGGCTGCCTCTCCGAGGCTGGAGGGGGGGAAAGGCAGTGTGCCAGTGGGCAGGGAGGGGAGGAGACCAGAGAGGCCAGGATACGATTTATTCTGAGCCTCCTCCAGCCTCCTTCCCTCTCCCTCTGAAGTGCCCTCACTAGCTAAAATGAAGGAGATTGGAGGCTGGTAGAGGCAAAGGCCGTCTCCGCTGCTCCTTTGGCAGGGCATAGGAATCTCAAAAGCCTCTGAGTTTGTGGCCTTCTGAGTAGCAAGGGCACAATATATAGGATTGCCCCTTAGGCAAAAAGCAGCCTAGGGAGGAGGGTGAGTGTGCTCAGTAGCCACTGAATTTTCAGTGTTAGTTGAAAATGGGGGGGGGGGGAGATTGAAAGAGGGGAAGGAGCAGAAAGCCCTACTTGGAAGGAATGACTGGCTAGGTGGGACCTGAAACAGGAGCACTCCTGTCAGAGGGTGTGGGTCCCACGTGTTTATAACCTCTTTAATAATGTCGTAGGTGTTTGAGAGGGTTTCTATATGAATACATCTTCAAATTAAAACTATTTCCTACAATTGATTTGGAGTCATCCCCAAAGATTGTGTTATTATCAATATATATGGGGATGAAATGTAATCAGAATATTAAGGATTTAATTACTATGTTACTAACTGCAGCAAGATTAATAATAGCAAGGAAGTGAAAGATGCATGATAATTATCAAATGGATGAGTGGTATAAAGAGGTATGGGATATTGCTATTAATGATAAATTAACGTGTAATATTAAAGTAGAAAAGAGAATATGTAATAGAAATGAATTTGAAAATATATGGAAATTATTTTTAGAGCATGTATTGTTAAGAGGGAAAGGACACAAACCTGTGCAAGAAGTATCACAATTTTGGAAAATGTAATGAAGAGGAATTGGTCCTGGTGAGGGGTGCACTTGGTGTATAAAGAATGGAAAAGAATGGTATAATTGTAGTTATGAGTTTTCAAATAAATTTTTAAAAAATATAAAAAACTATTTCTTACATACGTATTGTGCTTACTTACATGTAAAACTGATATTTTACACATACAAAAAGGACAAGAAACACTACACTAAAGAGAAGAAAATATATGGCTGCCTATTATCCTGATATTTACTGTTCCAGATCCATTTTTCAATCTGTTGTCCCTTCCTTGAACTTCTCTAATAAGATAATTTTGATGAGACTGCAATGTTGCATATTCAACCACAGTGTTTAGATATTGTTGTAGAAGCTTTCTTCAAATCTGCTGCAATACCCATTTTTGCTACAGTGAGCAGGTTTCCTACCGTTTCAAGGTTGGTATCGTTAAACAAATGTTTGAGATAACACAGTAGTATTACCACAGGATTTTGTGGTATTGAGCAATCAGTGATTTCATTAACCAAATTCAAAATGTTTGTCCCAAAGAGTTGTATAAAATGGGACAACTCCAAAATACATGCAGAAAGTCTGTGTGACACCCCCATGCTTAGACAGACACACATTGACAACAAAAATCAGGAGGTGTAATATAAATCTGGCTTAGCCTATGTGGAGTCAAATGCTATTGATACTGACTTCTTCTTTTTTTGAAGTTTTCTTTCAAACCAGCTGATGTTAATGTATTTGATATATTTCTCCATATTTGGACCTCTTGTTCCAAATCTTTTTTAAAAAAGCACCAGATAACTCTCTTAAGGGTGCAATCCTACTCATGCCTGCTGGGGACTGCTGGGAGCTGAAGGGCTTTTTCTGTCTAAACATAATTAGCTTACAAGGCCTTTGTAATTATCAGTGCTAATCAGTAATTCAAAACTATTTTCCCTCTCATTCCATTAGATTGACTTTGTTCAGATGACACACAAAGCCTCGGTGGTTAAGTATTTTGAACTAAACATTATGGCTTAGCGTGTAGTATGAATCATGGCTTAGCGTGTTGTATGAACCATTCCTAACCATAGTGGCTACATAACCACAATTTAAACACACTGGGCCTGTTCAGACAACTCGCTAAGCCATGGTTAGGCCACTAACCCTTTTGCAGCAAATGGTTAGTAAGTGTGTTTAAACTATGGTTATGTAGATGGGGGTCACGTGCTGTGGCAGAGATAGTAGCTCACCTCAGGCCACCTGGCTACATTCATGGAAGATGTGAGAGTTGAAGAGGTGACTTCCTGGCTCACAATTCAGAACATAGGAGGTTTTTACTCACATGAGAGGTGTTGTAATATTAAACTGCCCTGAAGGACACTGTCTGAAACGCATTGGTAATAGTGTGTGTGTGTGTGTGTGTGTGTATAATTTTTATTAAATTTCATCCTCCGGTTCTACCCTGTTGCCTTTGGCTTTTTTTGGGCTCTACAATTCAGAGCCCCACAAACCCCAGTTCTTGACTAAGTAGCTCTTCCTACCGCCGCGATCAGACGGAGAGGCGGGTAAGAAATAAATCATTATTATTATTATTATTATTATTAAGAAAGGATTATAGTCTAGAAAAATTGGGACTTCAGAGAACAGAACCCTCCCACCACCTACACAATATGTCTAATAGGTGATAAAACTGGAACCATTGCTATAAATACTTTTGCTCACTATGAAGGCTGCTCTGTCCCCTTTTTGGACAGTTTGGGATAGAAGCGAGTCCTATTTGAGGACTGCCCAGTCAAGGTCTGGCTTAAAGATAAAAGAACCAGCAGAAGCGAAGGCAGGGAGTGCCTTTGAAAGTTGCCATTCACTTAGCCATTTACTTAGCTCCCTGGAGAACAGACTGCGTAGTCTGTCCACCACAACCCCAAGATCTCTTTCTTGGTCGGTCACCGCCAGCTCAGATCCCATCAGGTTATACTTGAAGTTGGGTATTTTTGCCCCAACGTGCAGCAAAAAAATCAATCCTCTTAGCTGCTACCTTGGCTAGTATCAGTAACTAACCCATCTCCATAAAGTTGCCTCATATCCTACCCCATAGTCATGTGGCAATCTCATTCTTACCTGCAGTTCTGAGATGGACAGGATTTCTTGCCAAGTGAGCTCCATCTCTCCCTGTGAACCCGGTTCCCCTGCTGCCAGGGTGTTGTACAAGGGGAGAAAGGTACCCCGAGCCCATCCTTGCTGGGGTGGGCAGGGGGGCATTTTGTCAGGCCGTACCCTGCCTAGTGTCTGCTCCAGCAGGGTTCCCCCAAAATCAGCCGTGGCAGCAAAGTTCTGCAATGCAAACAAAAACCTGGATCAGATGGATCCACAACCACTCTGTATTGTGAAACACACAAAAATAAAAACATCAAAACATAGCAGTCTTGGTCCAGGAAGCGGGGAGGATTCAAAATCTACTGTTGGGCAATACTTTTACTAGGACGAACTGCAATTCCATAAAAGCGTGCAAGCTTGGGCTAACTCAAAAGCTTGAACATTTTTTGTAGATTTTTTTGTTGGTTATAATAAAGTGAGTGCCTCAAAAGGCCTTCCCTCTACCCAGAGGTTACCAGGATGCACTGCTGGATTCTAAACTCAGAATCTGAAGACAATCGCTGGCGATGCTTCGTAAAATTGACCAAGCACTAGACTTCAGCAAATTTAGGAAGAGAGGGATGCTAGATCAGCCACCACTGTTATCTCTGTTATATGACCTAGCAAACTATCATCCTAGCCTATTTAGTCTCGAGTTCAGACCTGGCAGGCTTTTTGTTTTGTTGTATGTATATCAGCTTAGTATTTAGCCTTGATCTGTAAATGAGCAGTTTTAGAAACTATAAGTTGGATCCAGACATAAGTCATTTGAACTTTGATCCCATTTAGGTAAGTTTAGTCACTACTTATGGACTGGGGGGGGGGGGATCCAACAAACCCTCTTCCCCTCTCTGGAAATAAAAATGCAATGATTAATAGCTAACAATTAGCTGCTTTTTCATGATGCCAAAAATCTGCTACCTGAGATGGCTGTCTCACTTTGCCCAATGGTAGGGCCCAGCCCTGCATAGGCTGTTGAATGTTCTAGGGCAGGGCAACAGCAAGGCCCAACAAGCCTAAAACACTTCCCAGAATCCCTTGCAACACACAGGGATTTTGTGGCAGATGTTCCTTGGCAGAATTGTTGACGTGGCAAAGGCTGCTGGAAAAAGCAACATTTGAAAATCACTGGTTTGTGCTTCAAAGGTATTGCAGGGTACAATTGTGAGTAATTTCACTCTTGTTCCGGCGGGTCGGGGTACAGATCAAATCTAAATTCCTAACTCCGTGATGAAAAAGTGCCTATATGTGGAAGACATACAGTGAGCATCAGGACAACAAATGGCAAAAGAAAAGTAGATGTACTGCTGTGAACCCGTGTCTAGAGTTCTGGGGGCCACAATATTTGCAGGAAAAAAGCAGACAGCAGCACTGTGAATGTAACCTTTTCTTTCCGGTTGATTTCCGAGCACCTCTTCCTGGGCCCTCCACTTCTTCATCCCAGTTTGTCGAGGGTGGGACTGCCCATCTGGTTCTCGATAAGCTCTCCGCGTGCCTCCCGCTTACCTCAGAACTGGCTCTGTGAATCTGCAGTGTGCAGCTGCCTGGATCAGACATTCATGAAGCCACAAGGGTTCCCACTCTGTTCCTGCAAAGGAAAGATAACAGCCTTCTTATCAGCCAGTGTTTGCCCTGGGAAGGGATGGGTGTGAGGGTTTGCGGCTACTTCATGGTGGGGAACTCTGCACCCACAGCCCTCACTCGCTGGTAGGCGTCATGCCAAGAGACTGGGTAGAGATCAACTGAAGGAGCAGGGACAGGTGAAGAGAGGATTGGCGGTGGGGTGTGTGTGAATTGGTGAGATGGGACAGGACAGGACAGGTTGAGATTTTGTCTTTACCATTGGGCCAACAATTTCCTTTCCATCATCACCCTCCTTTTTGTTATTCAGGTTGAATTCCATGGGGCTTCTTTTGGACTGATCTTACCTGGAAGCATCTACTGGGTTCCATAGAGACCCCATCTTAACACAGTAAGGACGGGGAGCCCTAAGTTAGAAGAAATGTCGAAAATGTGGTCAGAAAGAGACTCCTTTTCCCCCCTGGAGCTGAAGAGGGATCATTGTTCAAGGTGCATCCACCGATCCCTGCTTTTGCTAGGAGTTAAGAGGGTTTTGCAGTGTTCTGTGCTGTTTCAGAAACCTGCCAGACCTGTTTGGCAAGATACACCAGAGGAGCAGAAGAATCCTGCTGGAACAGACCAAAGAAACTTGCCTAGTCCAGCATGCTGAGTGGTATGGTGCTTCGGGGGTTAGACTTTGTACTGGGCAGACCTGACTTCAACTCCCTGCCTGGGCCATCGCTCTCTACCTCCACCCCCATCTACCCCAACCTCACATGGCTGTTGTGAGGATAAAGGGCAGCACACCCATCCATGAATGCAACCGTTAGCTCCTTAAAGGAAAAATGCAGTATCAATGTGAGGAATAAACAAATAGCAGCCAGCCTGGCACATCTGAGAAACCCCTAAGGAAGGCAGGAAAGAGATAGCCCTCCCATTTTATTGGTATGCAACCTCTGGTGTTCAGATGCTGAATATGGAAGTTCTATTCAACTATGTTGTCCACTAGCTGGTGATCTCCATGAATTTGTTGAATCGCTCTATAAAGTCATGAAAGCAAATGGCCATCACACGTCATGTTAGCACACAAGACCTCAGGGCCTGTGCCAGCTCCAGGTTTCTGAGGGCCCTTCTGCAAGTCACTCTCAATGGGCCGTGTCCCTCTGTGGGTCTACCTTCTCTCTGTCATCATCGCCACCAGCTGCTCTTGCTCCTCCTCCTCATTGCTCCCACTTGCTTCCTTGACATGCAGAGAGCCAGGGAGCATATAGGCTGTTGCATCTGCTATTGCTCCTCCTTCTCCGCACCTCCATTGTCTGGGCCAGAGCGAGAGGCAGGTGAGCAAGCAGACTGCAATGGTGGAGAGGAGGAGCAAGGCCAGAAGGCTCTTGTCCAGTGGGCCCTTGGCAGATGCCCCACCATGCCTACCTTTGACACCAGCCCTGTTCAGAATGGGTGGCGCTGATGGAAGAAAAAGTAGCAAAGAAATTGCACTATCATGTATTTCATTCAGCAGTGTGAATGCATGTGTGTATACGGCATGATTACTGTGAATGTACACATGTATACAATAAAAAGGCGCATGAGTAGGGTGAGTGAACAGCACCGGGTGTGAGTGGACACAGATAGAGAAGTTAGTCCCTGGTATAGTTAATCAAAAGTGGTTAATGCGGTTTGATTTTCCTTATTTATTACAAGTATTTATGGCCCGCCTCGGACCCTGGAACAGGTAGGGTCATATGAGAGGAGTCCGTGCATTGTTTGTGAGCAGAGCTAGAAATATCTAAGACGCAGGGCTGGAGGGGTGGGGCTACCTGATTTCTAATATATTTTCTTTGCTTGAATGACTTGATCATGCTTTTTCCTGAAAGACTCAGAGTGGCTAATGGGAAAGCCAGAAGCATAAAACTCCACTCCAAAAATAAGAATGGTAAAATTTAAAGATTAAGAAACACAGAATGCCACAGCTGAAACATAACAGATTTGTATCTCAGCTATGCCACACAATACCCAGGTTGGCCTCATATTGCTGGAGGGGAGGGTATGTTCACCCCACCATGATCTGTGTTATAATGGGTTTGGCAGGGCTTCCAAAATCTGTTTTGCCAGTGAAGATAGAGGGGCAAAAAACACTGACATGTACATAAGTGGAAAGTATGCTTCTTTCATGCCACCTTTAACTTACTCAAAACTATTGTCATTCCGCAGTAATGGAAAAGTAATAGAGAACAGCTACTTTAGGCAGCAGACTCCAGAGGGATGGATGTGCCATTTTCTAGCTGGAATCCTTCATCCTAGTAAGTTACTGAAACATATAGCAGCTTGCTTCCTGTTTTGTGACATTTTGCTTGGTCCTAATAAAGGTATTGCCTAACTCTCCATTTTGGATGGCTTTTCCCCCTCCCTCAAAGACCAACACAGCTGTCTTTGCTTTTAAAAAACATAAGGAGTTGGATGGAAGGGCAAGACCTACCATGAAATACAAAAGGAGGCAGGGCTCCTGCAGCTTTATCAGTTGTGATGAAGAGGGAATGTCACCAGGTGCTGCATGCATGCAAATGACACCTGCTGAATTTCCCTTTTCTATGTTAAAGATACAGGAGCCCTGTCCTCCTATGGTCACCCTAGCTGCCTTTTGTGCTATTTTTTATCAATTCTAAAAGGCTGAAATGCCACTCTTAAGGCCTAGTTACTGAAAGCAACAGCTTTAGCCTCAAATATGTTGGCATTTTTGGTTTTGGCCCCTTTTGCCTCCCACCCCACCACCCCCGTGACTGGAATGCAGCCGAATTTCATTTTAACTTCTCTAAAATGGAATTTGGCCCTTGGGTTACAAAAAGTTTCAATGCCCCCAGTGTAGACAAGACGGAGTTAGATGCGTGGCTGTCTGGCTCTGCATAAGTCTTTCCTGTACATTTAGTTAGCTGCCTGAAAGGCTTTAACTTCTATAATACGCACTGGCCTGCTCTTTCAGTGGTAGGGGCTGAAGAAAAGGTGCCTCTAAGATGGAAGCATACCTACATATGTACCTACGAGTGCCATGATAGATGTACTATTAACCCCCACACACAACCCAGAGAAGCAGGTTGGCTGTGGATGGGGTGCAGCTGCCACCACCAACTTCTACTTCAGGTATATGAACATCACTTGAAGTTCTAGTTTCTTCAGTGATGACCTCAAAGGCTGATACCGCTGAAATATGCAGCAGTTGCTGAGGCAAGGTGAGAAAAATCAGCTAATAAGAATAGTTCGTTCAAAAGGATCAGATAAAATGACACAGGGATCCTTAGCTGAGCCACATTCTTGGTCAAGGGGTCTCTTTGTATATTATATCCTGTGCTTCAGCGGAAGCACAAACAATGTAACATTGGCCACATGGTTTAGCTTCCTTAGAATCTTAGTTTGCACCTTGAAAAAAACAGGGGGAGCAAGGGACTAAATCTTATGGCTGCAAAAGTACACTTAAAAGTTGGTGGGCAATGCCTGCTGAAATTTCAGAAGCCAGAAGAGTTGTTAAATAAGATTTCCTGTGGTTAAGGGTGGAGAATGTACCACTCCCATTGATTTGCAAAAGCAGAATACATTATGCAACAGAAGAGAAACCGTGCATGTTTGCTGAATTACTATCGGTTGCTGTGTATGTATGCATGGAGAATGCGCAGCTCTGTTCTAGACCCTCTTTTTTTCTTTGATCCATATAAACCCATGAACATGGCTATGATTTCTCCATCCCGGACAGAGCTTGGGCCCACCTTCCGCAACCTGGTGCCTTCCAGATGTTTTGGACTTCAGCTCCCATCAGCCCCTGCCAGCATGGGCACAATGATCAGGAATGCTGGGAGATGTAGTCTAAAACATCTGGGGAGCACCAAGTTGGGGAGGCTGGCTTGGACATTCTGCATGCAGAGGACAGGAAATGAAGGTCAAGCGATGAGAGACAGACAACCAAGGGGAGGAAGAGGATTGGTTAGCCCGGCTTAGTACCCTGTACCTGCCCCCTTCCTCCTTCAGTCACTACTCCTGAAGTGTACATTCATTTCCCCAGTGCATCTAAAGCTACGCCTACCATGTGGAGGCCCTGCATGTGCAGGGAATGGCAAATAGCCCCGATTTGCTTTTCTGTTAGCAGAACTAGTGCTTCCATATAGCAAGGTGAAGTGACCAGCTTCAGATGGTACCATAAAGGCGGGAACTGGTGTCTGAATGGTACCGAAACATTTTTAAGTTTTGTCCCTATTGGTGTGTGTGCCATCTGGGGTGGTTCCAGACAAGGCTTTGATTGCTCATCACCTTGCCTTTTTCACACGTAATGTTATGGGGGATCTCGATATAAAAAGTCTTCCCGCTGGAACCCTTCTTCAGTCTTTTTTCTTACAACAGAAAATCTCTTACGAAAGAAAAGATCCAAGCAAGTGGTAGCAATAGTGAGAAAGAGGATGAGGAGCAATAACAGCTGGTGACCAGGGTGGTGAGGAGGTAGGTGCACTGAGGGAGGGGGCCCATGGAGGGTGTGTTGGCCAAAGGCCCTCCAAAACCTAGGGCTGACACTGCAGCCAACCTTGCACTCACCCACAGGAAGCAAGACCTACCAATTCTAGCCAGGGAAACATGTACAGATGCACACACACGATGAACCATCGTCCTGCCTCAACAATCGTTCGCTAGGGAGGCAGCAATCTTTTCAACACCTTCGCCAGATTTTCCCAAGGGTCTCTCCTCTAGCTGGGGACAAGGCCACCGACCCTCCTATCTTATGAAGGGGGAGTCCCTTCATGTATCAACCACCAGCAGGCAGCAATGGAGGAAGCCACCGCAAAGAGCAGGATCTCTGTGTTCTGTAGGCGCAGCCAAAGTAGAGATTTGAAATGCTTTGTGAAACGAGTTTCTTAGGCACAAGTTCCCTCAAAGAACTCTGCAAATTGTACAACTTAGTAGTAGACATCTGCAAAGGATCGTTCCTGTACACCAGGAGTCAGAGCGAGGCAGGCCTTTTGGCCTGGCTCCAACTTCCAAGGGTTCAAGGTGTGGTTTACCCAAAATCCTACACATGACCCCTAACTTAAAAATGCAAAGTGTATGTAAGATTGCATGTAAGTCTCTGTGCGAACAACACCTGTGCAAACGCCCAGTCTTTGAGAATCTCGTCAGACGCCTGCTACCTTCTTGGTTGGGAGCCATGGCAGTTAAACAGATTTGAAAACCAGTTTAAATGTGTAGACACACACACACCTCAATGATGAGAAACTGGGAGAACAAAACCACAGTATGTCATCCTTTGGTAAGTTCAAGGCTTTCTCTGGCACTTATGTAGCAAAATCATAAATCCTTTTGTTCTTGCCCTTAAAAAAAAAAAGCCTAGTTCCAACAACATCTGTAATTGGAAATGTCGAAAAATAATGTTAGGTGAATATAAGGTTTGGCATTTTGCAAGCAATTTTGCAAGGGGAATTTGTTTGATACTCTCTGCCTGTCTGTCTCATATATAATTTATTTCCATTCTAATTTGAAGTTCCGATATCCACGCCTTTTTGATGTGAAGTATGTTTTAGTTGTGCATCTGGTGTCTTCCCTACAAGGGGGACCTGTGTATGAAATTTTCTCCCATTCCTGCAAGCTTTTAAGGCTTTAGAGCCGCCCAGCCCCTTTTTGGTACATACTGCCGGAGATAAGGAAAGGGCTTGGAAAATCTGCTTGACAAAAGGGGGGGCAAGATGGGGGGCTGAAGCAGGAAGGAAGGCTTTGAGAATTGGTGTGGGGAAATGGCTGAAGATCAACACCATGTAGAGAATGGCTGGAAACAGGCAGGGACAGGAGAAGATGCCCCTAGCCTGAAGCGAGCCAACCAGAGACAGGCAGGTGATGTAGCGGCACAAGGGATGGTGGGATATGGTTACCACTGCAAAGGAAGCTGAGATACCTGCCCACTAGGGCGGAAGGACAACAGGGGACGAAGGGCGAGGGGGGGGGGAGAAATAAATTACGTGCAGTAGCTTGTTTGCCTGATTGTATGATGGGGCACCTATTTCCAAAACAAATTTCTCTGTGTAGCATATTAGACCACGATGGTTTAAAGTGATGTGTGAACCCGCCCACTGCTCCTTGTTGGCCCATAGGCTGACACCATGAAAGAAGCAGTGCGGTGTGTCAGGTGCACTTTCCATGTTCCCAATGACTGGGAACCACCGCTATTTGCGTAATCTGCCATGACACACAGTTGGCGTGTTGTTCAAACCCCGCAGCGAGGATAACTTCGTATCCACCTTACAACCCTCACTATGCAGTAGAGGTTACAGGGTGGGTATGCCATACCAACCCACACTGCATTGCAGGGGATTATGCAAATACTGGTCGCACGCATTCAGCACAACCATCTGGTTTCTCCCCCTGCACAATCATCCAAACACACCCAATGTGTGCTACAGTACCTAGGTAGGGGCACAAAGGATGCTGATATCTGAACATGCCCACGAAGCAGTAGGTACCAGCCAGGCACAATGAGGGAGATCTGTGAGCAGGATCTTCTACTGTCTTGAGAAAAAAAAAAAGCCGCTTTGGGAGGAGGGGAATCATGACCATGGTGCTGGCAGGGATGCTTAACCCATTGACATGCACCATTTCCCTGCTTGAAATCCTTCCACTCTTTCCATAGGGCAAAACACCCAGGTGCCATACAGGTGATTATGGAGTTATGTCCATCATACGTCATAAGTCAGGGGAGGCCCTTCTCTTGGTCCCACGGCCACTGGAGGAACATTTGGAGGACACGCAAAAGAGGGCCTTCTTGGCGGCCACTCCCAGGCTTTGGAAGTCCCTGCTAAGGGAGGCTAGCTCAGCTTCCTCTCTGCTGACCATCCTCCAGCAGGAAAAGACATTTTTATTTAGGCAGGCCTTTGACATGGAAGCTGGTCTGTTGCTGGAGGGCTTTTTCTTGGGTTGGGTATTATATATTTTGTTGTTTTTAATTGTGCTCTTATTTGATTTGTTTTTAATAGTTTTTATTCATTTTTGTTTCAGTCCTGGCCTTATTATTGTTACCTGCCCTGAGCGCCTTTTTTATTAATAGCAATAAAACAAATTAATTAATTAAATGTTCAGTGTTCTTTGGTTTGGAGTTTCTGGGTTGTGCCCAACTCAGTTTGCAGGAGGAAAATTCTGCTCACAGAATTACCCTTTCTCAGAACAGAACCTCATTTGGTGAACAGAGCTGTACGTCTGGATCTTGCCCAAAGCTGTAGTACTTGCCTGGCCTGTATACTTGCTGCTGCATCCCAATACTGTAAGTAGACTATTGCAAAGACCTCAGACATCACTGGTGTGTTCACTTACAATGGAATCTGAGCTCACAAAGGGGGCAACCCACAATTTCCCACAGCTTTAAAAAAGTGCAAAATGTTAAGATTTCAGTCCGCTGGTAGGTAGAGTGAGGGGTGGGGTAGCAGCGACTTGCTATCAGTAGGATCGTAGCATCTTGGGCAGCACCTGCATAGATATGCAGATACCAAGACTGCATGGAATGGCGCACAATGGAGCAGGTTTACACCAGCTTTCCCCCACCTGGTGCCTTCCAGAATGTGTTGGGTCCCCTCTACAAGATTTCGGTTTGACGCCCGGTTGGCCGATTATGTGCATCTTCTCCCAATCGCTTTTACATTTAATCCCTACACACGGGAGGCGGTGAAGCGCATTACCAGTTGTATGCCGGAGGAGACTCGTCAACTTAACAGTCTTTTAGAATTTAAGAAAGCTATAAAGACTGTTCTCTTCCGGCAGGCATATCCAGTGTAATTTTTAGAATGTTTTTAGGATGTTTTAGGATGTTTTAATGCAGTTTTAATAACATTTGTCATGTTTTAATTAGTTTTATGTATTTTATCATGTTGTTGTTCCCCGCCTCGATCTAGACGGAGAGGCGGGTAAGAAATAAATCGTTATTATTATTATTATTATTATTATTATTATTATGAAACCAGTTGTATGCTTGTTTACTTTAACTCCCTTGGTAAATTAAAAGTCGCTATTTAATGCGCATTCGATAATGCACATAATCGGACAGAAAAAGCACCTCAACCCCCGATTTGTGCTCCATTCATATGGAGGTAAAATCAGTAATGCACTTTGAAAGAGCTTTAAATCGCTCTTGTAGAGGCACCCTTGGATTGCAACTCCCCTAATTCCCAGCCAACATGGTCAATAGCACCAGGTTGGGGAAGGCTGTTTTATGCAACGTATCATGTCATCCATCTGACGCTCTGATATTTGGCCCTGCTGCCTACTTAACACATGCAATGAGAAAATGTACCGAAGCCGACTTTCATCCAAGATTTGCAGAACCCAAACTCAAGTACAAGAATGCATTAAATTGAAAATGAACATTGGCATGGCACTAAAAAGGAAAAGCCATTGTTATTTTTCGATCCCAGAGAGAAGGCTTGAGAAAGACACCGAATGGGAAACTTTCCAGTGATGAAAAATAGACCTTTATCAAGGTGAGAGCCAGAAATCAGAGTGATTTCCCCCTTTATTCAACATTCAGTTTTATTTTCTATCTCCTTTCCTTGGTTCAACTCCAGTTTTTAATCCCATTTTTCTTGCCTTACTGCACTGGCAACCCATCCCCCCAAGCTCTAAACTCAGCATCCAGAAGAAGGAGCAGCTACTGGCAGTTTTCTTCTCCGTTCCAACACATGGCTCCAACTTAGTATGGGACTGCTAAAAAAAAAAAAGAGGGGAGAAAGAGGTACCTACTACCCTCTAGATGTGTACATAACAGGAATTGCAGTCCGACACATCTGCAAAGTGCCAGGTGTGAGAAGGCTTTGTTGCAAGCCATCCTTGGCAGAATTTCAATAGTGGAACACCAGCTTTGCTTGCAGAAGGTCCCACATTCTATCCACATTGACTCCAGGTAGAGTGGAGAAAGACTCCTGTCTGAAACTCTGGAAAGCTGCTGCCAACCAGAATCCTACGTGGCTTGGGATCAGGCTATTTGAAATACCACTTTTTCCCATATAAGCCTGGCTGGGTTTTAAGATTCTTAGGAGAGGCTCCTCTCTCTGACCCTTTACCATCAGAGGCACATTCAGTGGGAATGCGAGAGAGGGCCTTCTCGGTGGCTGCTCCCAGACCCTGGAACTCCCTGCCAAAGCTGGCCAGCCTACCTCTAACTTTTTGTCCTTCCAATGACAGGCAAAGAGAGTTTTATTCAGACAGGCTTGGAGTTGCTTCTCCTCATTTCAACCTGCTTGTTCCCCTGCTTCTCACTCAGTCCTAGGCAATGGTGGTGATGAAAAGGAGGAGCAGGAGAGGCCACGGCCTGCGTGCTCCCTGGTTCCCTGCCTCTCAATCAAGCAAGAGGTACCAATGATAAGAAAGAGATGGAGGAGGAGCAAGAGGAGTTGCTGACAATGGCACTGAGAAGGTGAACTCACTGAGGGAGGGGGCTTATTGACGGTGTCTTGCCCAAGGGCCCCACAAAACCTAGAGCTGGCACTCATCAATGCTACCTCAGGTAAGGGGAAAGACCTCTCTCTGAGATCTTGGAGCACTCCCACCAGGCACAGGAGACAATATTGGGCTAAATGAGCAGGTGGCTCTTGCACACCACGCCTCTCAGATCTGCCAGTGTGGGTTCCAGCTGCATTTTGGCCTAGGAACCTCTTGTTATCCACTGGCCACGATTTCCGGTGTAACTGTGGCATACTCCCTTCTGCCTAGGACACTGATGCCTGCTAACTCTAGAAGGCAACACACTGCTATTCTGGGAAGCCCGACAGATCTGAAAGACCATGAACCCTGCCCTCTTCCCCCATCCTCTCTTTGTGGTCCGTTATCGCCTCTCACTCTTCGCCTTTCCCGTGCATGTTTCAACAGAGACTGGCCCTGCAATTTCCTTACCCTCTGCTGGGATGTTGCATAAGAGAACCCACACCCAGAGCTTTTGAGACACCTCTAGTCTACTGAGGCTGAAGGCGGGGGGGGGGGGGGATGCACTAATGTATGAGAAAGGCTTCAGCAGCGATTCTAAACTACAATTTCCCCATCTCATTTCTTCCCATCCCAAAAGGCAAATAATCAGGAAAATTAGATCGGTTATTTGATGGATGAAAGCTAAGTGGAAGGTCCAGAGGCAGTATACCAGGCCCTGGGCCTATACAACAGGGGATGGGAATTTGCATTGTGATCACCAGAAACATTTAGCTCATCACAGCCTCTCCCAACCTTGGGGCGCCAGACTTTGCTCCACTACAACTCCCATCATGCCTGACCACTGGCCATGTTGCCTGGGGATGGCTCGTGGTCAGATCTGGAGACCAAGATTGGGAAAAGCTGGCTCAATTAAGCAAGGCAGTTCTTATGTTCTTATTGACTGATGGAATTCCTCATCACAGGATCTGATATGGAGTAGGCAACCTGGTGCCCTCCAGATGTTTTGGCCTATAACTCCCATCATCCAGGACCACTTGCCATGCTGGCTGGGGCTTATCGAAGTTGTAGGTCAAAACATCTGAAGGACACGAGGTTGCCTACTTTACACAATTCCATGGAGTGGGAATGGGATAGGGCTATCCATGGCTCTTAGCTGCGACAGCTAATTTGAACCTCCACATTCAGAGGCAGTGTATTCAAACTGCCAGGTGATAGGGACAAGCAACAAGAGAAGGCCATCACCTGCCCTCTTTTGTATCTGGTCACTGTAGTATAGCTCCTGCAGCTTTAACTGTTGTGATGAAGAGAGAATTTCACCAGGTGCTGCATGCATACAAATGATACCTGCTGAAATTCCCTTTTCCATGCAACCGAAAGACACAGGAGCCCTGTCCTCATTTCCATATGGTCATCCTATCTAGTGTGCCAACAGAATGTGGGTCTGGAGGGATCTCGGTCTGAAATGCCGAGCAGCGGGGTGGGGAGTCACTTCACTGTGGTGCAATCCTGCACTGCAGGAAATTGTGTGTCTGAATAATGCAACCCTGGAAGCAGAGCTGATCACATGCTGATTCCATGGAAAAGACCTATACAAAAGGTCCTGCCCACGTAGCCGTGTTGTTGAGAACTTCCCCGCCCCACAACCCCCAAAGGGTGCCTCATCCAACAAGGCAATCATGTCCCTATGAAACAAATAAGCAGCGCTCAAACCAGACTGGCCAAGGATGCGCAGAATGGGGCAAGTTCATTGCTGCAATACATGTTTGCACAGCGCTACCAACAGACCTTCCCATCCTACTTCTCAAGGGGTGGTTTGCAGGGGGACTGGGGAAGGGACCATAAAACTCAGGAGCAGAGCACAAGCTTTGCATGCAGAAAGGCCCAGGTTCAATCCCTGGCACTTCCAGTTAAAAGAACTGGTAGCAGGCAATGGGGAAAGACCTGTCCCTGCCAGAGTCCCTGCAGAGCCATTGCCAGACAGAATAGACGAAACCGGGCTGGATGGACAACCAGCCTGAGCTGGAAGAAGGCAGTTTTCTATGTTCCCATGCTGAGCCTTCCCAAGTGGCCCATCAGGCACCTGCCTTCTCAGTGTCCTACTCATCCCTAGTGCAGTTGACTTTGCAGCTCACTTTGCTACAGAGGCGGCCAGAGTTGCAATCATGTTGATGAGCACAATTACACAAAATATGGCTGCCTGGGCCAAGGTGCTGGTGCTAACTATCAATGGCAACTGTTCTGATAGATCTTTATCTTCAAACTGGAATCGCACAGGACAGCCCTTCAAATAGAGGGCTGTCCTCTGTAAAAGAGGACACATGGCCAGCAGGTGCCCAGGATGGGCCCACAGGGTGGTCCCCCTCACAACTGAATTGAGTGAACACTGCTCCAAAATATTGCAGGTACATGCAAAGTTACGCATGTATCCTAGATGCATGGATAGTTTTTATTCATGAGGGCCCTATTATAATTGGTATGGTAGTGGGCATCTAAGATTTGAGTGAATTACATATAAGTTTGGCGCACATGTACACACAGACACTCATAGGACCCTCAGGTTGAAAAGGAGGAAAAAAGATTCCAATCTCTGTCCCTAAGACAGTATGTGAAGTTCACTCCAGGCAGCCCTCTGAGCTCCAGTCTAGAGAACAGAAAAAAAAATAAACATCTAGGGTCAACTCAGGAGACGGCAGCAGAGTAGGTACTCATGCACATGCATACATAAACATGAACACACAGAGATGTGCATGTGAATATAATGCATATATGTGTATATACTTGCATATATATGGTTACACCCATACACAGCATAGGCATGTTCACAAACACTCACATAACAGTGGTCCTAAAGAGTGAATCTTTGGCTGTAACATGGCCTGGGGTGAGGAGCTATTTGTGGCAGTTTTGCCACAAGGCCTTGCCCATAACACAGGGGTAAGCAGCATTGCAGAAAGGAGTTAACAGAGTGCTGAAAGATCAGAAGGAATCTGTGCAAGAAGAAGAACCAAACCAAAATTAACACTAACTTGCATTCCTGCTACACAGTAACACCCCCACCAAGTAGATTTTACAGGCAGCTTGGATAATATAGATCTATGTGCCACAAATCATACAGGAGAAACAAACTATAAAGGGGCATACTCCAAAACACACACACACACACCTTGTAACATGGGAGATTCCAGAGCTCAAACCCTCCTGAAAAACCATTCCCTCTGGAAGCAGCCTTTTCCCAAATTCAAGATTAAGGATGCTGGAGCAGGGTTGGGGGGGTGCTAAGGAAAGGCATTTTTACCATGCTCAAAGGTACTCCTTTCTCTGTCATGATATTTTTGACCTGCCCATCCATCAAAGAGTTCAGAGTGGCTTTTCAGCATCACAACAACCCTATGATGTAGGTTAGGTTAAGAAAGATACAGCACATCTGCAGCTGATTAGAAATCTGAGGAAATAGGGTACAGGTAAAATTATCCTCAACGAAGGCCAGGATGATATTGGCTGGAGACATGTTATGGTTTTAATGTGTTCATCTTTAAGGTGCAACAGGCTCTTTGTTGTTATCATTTTAAGGGTGAGGGTTGAGAGAGGTGTTGCTTAATGTGGTGGACATAAACACACATTTTGTCCCACTGCTGCCTCTGGTCAGAACTGTATTTCAGAAACTGCATGTTTCTGAAATAATACTCAAGCTTGCACATCCTCTTTACCAGAGACAAATGTGCAGTGAGCATACACAACACAAGCAGCATTCTCTCCCTCCTCGGCCACTTTCAATTCTCTGCAAAACCAACCAATTAACAAAATTGATAGTCTGTCTCTGGTCAGTGACTGACGACCATTTCCCCCGGATGTTTGTCTGGATGCTACCTGGACTACTGCTAGCCATTACTCAGTGTAACTTGGTCAAGGTCACCACTGGAGTTTCAAGGCTGAGTAAATATTTGAAGCCAGGCTCCCCACACCCAAACCAAATGCTCTAGCCACCCTGGCTCGCACTCCTCACATGTTCCCATGAGCCATAAAATCCCTGTACCTGGGCCTTATCCCTAGATTCAGATTAAACCTTGGTTGACCAACCGCATCTACTCTAAACAACTTCCATCCAATATGGTGATCTGAAAATTCATGTTTTCTCCAGGATTTCATAACCTCCTTGCATCGTAATGTGAAAGAGCCTTCATGAACATGCCTGCTGCTAATGCCAGTATTAATCCAACTCGGGGTGGCATGAGCTGGAAGTGTTTTGGGGTTTTTTACAAACAGCCAAATACTCAGTTTTTCTGCTGCTATTTTCTGACTGCTATGGCAACTACTTTCAGTCACACTTTCACAGGCTTGTACGTAGAAGAGACCTGGGGATATGCGGGATTCTAATTTATTTGCATGTCTCTGTATTGTGGAGCGTTGCTTGTGCTCAAGAATGCTTGTGTACGGCGCTAGTTGCAAGTGAACTTTTATGCCGATGCATACTCCCATTTGTACAGGAGACTGCTGTTTGCAAATAGTTTGGTTTGCTTCACTCATGTGTATTCGTTGATCTGTCCCATCACCTTGGGGTTTGGACCCTTCTAGGAAATCGTAACATTATCCTCAGCCACAGGCATACTGTCTAGAAAGAGAGAGTCCAAGGAAAGAGCGAAAGGTTCCTGAGAAGAATGCCACACAAACACACCAGCAGCCTCCACATCGGATCAGAACCGTTGCGTAAAAGAAGCATCTTGGCTCCTGATTATTAACACACACAAGTCCCTGGGACCATGTTGTATTATTAAGAGAACCTTCTTGCAAGGTACCTGCTCATAGTAGAAAAACACTTGAAATGGAACAAGAGTCTAAGGAGTGGAGTCAGGAACCACAGTCCAGCAGGATTCGCTTCCCAGGGGAAGATTTTGAATGCGATGCATAGCCCCATGGACAATGGAAACGGCTGGCCAAAGGGTTTCAAACACTCATTTGGAAAGAGGGCTAGTTCAGTAAGAACGTTTCAGTTTGAGATCCTGCCCCTCTTCATCTAACTCATCCCCGTCTCACCCGACTATGCATTCAGGAACACAAACAGACCCCCGCCTTCTTCCTTCCCTAAGAGAAATGGAAACAATGATACTCTTTGAGGCTGTGGCATGGTCCCTTACCTGCTGGAATTCCTAGCTGCCTAGCCAGGTGTGCAGCTTGGGATGGATGGGGAAGAGACGGCTTTCCCTCCAGAACGTGCAGGAGAAAGGACCCCCAATTTTCCCAAGGTGTGAGCACTGTTCCCCTCTCTGGGCCGGGTTGCTAAGGGGCTTCAGGGTGCCTCCATTGCTGCTCCACTGCAGTCCCACAGACTCCAGGTGGCCAGAGCTGTACAGTGTGTGTGCCCCGCCTCGCCTCGCTGGGGGCTACTGATATTACATAACAGGAGCCGCCCCTGTGCAAGGGGCAGGGAAACTACAGTGGCGGCAGTGGTGGAGTTGGCTGAAGAGTTCTTTTCCCTCCCACAAGCCTTGTATTGCAATTTGCAACCTGCCTTTCCAAGAAAGCCCAGAGTACTCCCCTATCTAAACTTACAGCACGCAAAGGAAGAGAGTACATAGAACACCACAAAAACACACACACACACACACACACATTCCCAAGAAGGAAGAAGTCTGATGCTAGGGCGCGCACACACACACAGACGTAAAGGGAAGCCAGAAAATAGTACAAAACAAAAAGAGGGAAGAAAGTCAAAGAGCACACACAAGACTGCACTGCACTACACTACAACACAGGCATGCAAAGAGCACACCCACACTGCGACATAACTTATCGGCCCTAAAACAACACTTGATATAGCCACAACACACACACACACACACACACACACACACTGTAATAAGATGGTTGCGTAGGCTCACAACAAAGAAAGCCCCACAATGACACAAACAACCATGCTGAGCAAAAAGACATTTCACATACAGGCCCCACCGCTAAAGAAACACAGCTACACACGAACATACCGAGAGAATGAGAAGTTGTATTCTACAAACCCAAACCATATTTAAATGCTTTCTCATGGTATTCCTCAAAGGCTTCTGGGAATTACCATTTTGTGATAATGGTAAGAATTCCTGTGAGAGAATTTTAATCCTCTGAAAGTACAGTTGCCAGAGTTTCTTGGGTCGCCGCTACAAGGATTCGCTTTTGCACCTGGTTAGGCGATTATGCGCATAATCGCAGAAGCGCATTTACGCCTAATCCCTCTGCACGAGAGGCGGCGAGAGGCGGCGAAGCGCATTAACAGATGTCCAAAATGCGCTTTACAAGTAGTTAATGCGCATAAGCGCTTATTCACACAGTCAAAATGCGCTTTAACGGACGGAGCAAAATAAAACTCGCGATTTAACGCGCATTCGATAATGCGCATAATCGGGGAGATAACGCGCCTCTACGCCCGATTTGCGCTCCGTTCTTGTAGAGGTAATTTTTTTAATGCGCCTTGAAAGAGCTTTAAATGCCTCTTGTAGAGGCACCCTTGGGGGAAGCCATGACAGTTACACTAGTTTACATAGTAGAGTAGACATCATTCTTACTTTCTCACCCCCTCTTTCTTTCACACTCAGTAAATTCCATATTCTCACAAACATCCCTCTCAAGGGATACAGAATGCTCCTGAGGATTTACAGCTGTGTTCCTGCCATCTACTCTCTTTCCACATCTTGGACTAGGGGTGCTTCCAGGTGGAGGGCTCCTAGCACTACCAGTGAGAAGGCATTGCGCAGCAATTATGTCTTCCCTTATTTTGTAAAAAAAACTGAGGTAAGAGAAAAGATGGAAGAAGTAGTGGGAAAACATGTGAGGGTTACAAGTTGAAGATACCGTCATCTGGACCCCCTGTAAAGTTCGTTGGACAAGACAGGGTGACTGCTCCATAAGAGAAGCATCCTAGGCTTACAGTTACAACATTTTACAAATCCTACTGCTGTGCCATTAATTGCATCCTGACAGGCAGAAATCAATCAGGTGAATCTTTCCGAAGCATTTATCACATGACCGCTAATTTTACTCAGGAGTCTTTAATGAGGGGCTTGTCAAAAGCTTTTTTAAAAATCCAAGTATATAGTATTTATTAGATAATTTCTATCCACATCCTTGCTGGTTCTCTCAACTCTAAAAGGTTAGCGAGACAGAAGCCATGCTGTTTCATCTTTAGAGAGGCTTGTACTTCTGTATGCCTGATGTTATCTTTAATAATGCTTTCCAACATCTTAACAGATGTTAAGCTAACTAGTCTGAAATTTCTTGGATTCCACCCTCCTCCCTGCATTTCTTTGTAACAACAACAACAACAACAACAACAACAACAACAACTGGTATTACACTGGCTACTTTCCAGTCCACTTGTACAGAGACCAGTCTTTGGGACAAGTTACATATTTTTGTAATAAGATCAGGAATGTCACATCTGAGTTCTTTAAGAACTCTCAAGTGGATACCATCTAAACTTACTGATTTATGAATTTTTAATTTGTCAATAAGGCCTTGAATTTTATTTATTGTGGCCACTATGAATTTGCCTCTGTTCTTCAAATTCCATTCCTGAAAATGTCAGTTCAGGCACAGGTATCTGATGCCCTATATCTTCTGCAATGAAGACAGATGCAAAGAATTCAATCAGCTTTTCTGTAACCTCTTTATCCTCCTTTAGTGTGAACCTCCTTGCCACATCGCCTAGTCTGCATGAGTTGGGAAGGTGTATGTTAGTACCTTGTGTTTACCTGACACAGAGAACTGGGGTGTTCTGTACTAGCCTATCTATCTATGAAGAAAGTTGCAGAAATGTACCAACTTAATGGATGCATATGTACAAGCATGTTGGCAGGGATGTGTGTGTAGGCATGTGTTAGTCTGCTGTGCATGTGAAATGAATGGTACAGCTATTTCCTGCCCGCAACCTGCATATTTGAAATGTCACTTCAGATATGCAGCAATCTGATTGTGCGGATGATGTAGTATGCATACTGATGTGAGGATGTCCTGCACCGTGATCCAGCTGTGGACTTCTACTGTTACGCAATTCCAACAGACGTCTCCAAGCTTTTTGAGCTGGTGGACACATCTGGAATTTTGAGGAAATGTCATGGATGCCATTGCAAAATGGCCCATTTACAAAATGGCTGCTTTGGTCAGTGCAACCAGTCACAAAACGCCCATTTCACAAAGGCAAACTGTTGAGGCTAAAAGTAACATGCCTACAATCCTGAAAATGTGGCGGAGGTGAGGACTGTGCCCCCAAACACAAGCCCACTCCTTTGAGCACAGTTTTATCTCATTCAGGACACTCTCCAACTCCCTCTCATCCCACACTCTCAGCACACAAGATCCATTTGCCCCAATCTGTAATTCTTCTATCAGCCCTGGCCTCCCACTACATTGGGTCACTCCCAGTCCTCTCTCAATTGCCCAAGACTTCCACCTTGCCAGGCAGTAGCAATGAGATCCATCCCCTCCTTCCTTACATTTCTTTTTCATGAGTCTGCATACACTTCAAAGCAAAGTGCTGGCCTCTATCCGCCTAGCAACTTTACTTTGTGGAAGAAAGGTGGCAGGTGACTGGAGGCCAGTCTTTCACTCTGAAATACTTTAAAGTTAAAAAAAAACAAGATAAAAGAAAACAAATGACAGGTATCAGCAAGGAACTTCATGGGTGCAGGATGAGGCACTATGTTCCCTACTTCCGCTTTATGGCTTCTCATGTTGATGCTTGTTGCTATCACATTAGCCTTTTGAGCATATGTACTGTGAATAGTACATATGCTATTCACAGACTCCACCTGTTTTTCTGCCCAGAATAAGATGCCTTCAAGGGCATATAGGGGCTGCCTGTGCCTTTAAGAGTGGTGCCTGTGCCTTTAAGAGTGGTGCCTGTGCCTGCAAACATCCCAAGTGTTTACTGGGGGGATAAAGAGGCCTTTGTTTCGGTTCATGATGGCCCCTTAGAGTGAGTGGGGGGAGCTTCTCTAGCAAGTGGATGAGAGCAAGTAATACTTGGGCAAACAAACTCTTTGCTTTCAACAATTCAGATCCCCCAACTTACAGTGACCATAGGGAAAGGAACACAGGGCTCCTGTATCTTTAACAGTTGTATAGAAAAGGGAACTTATTTATTTAGTAAAACATTTGTATCCTGTCCTACATCACAAAGACCTCAGGGTGGCATACAGATAAAATCATATAAACAATATAAAGGTATCATTTGTATGCATGCAGCACCAAGTGAAATTCCCTCTTCATCACAACAGGTAAAGCTGCAGGAGCCCTGCCCTCTTGACCAGATACAAAAGAGGGTAAGGCTCCTGCAGCTTTAAATGTTGTGATGAAGAGGGAATTTCACCAGGTGATTCATGCATACAAATGACACCTGTTGAAATTCCCTTTTCTATGCAACTGCTAAAGACACAGGAGCCCTGTGTTCCTTTCCAGATGGTCACCCTACCCCAACTACTATCCATTTTCTGTACTGCTTATTTATTTTAAAAAAGGAAAGGGTGAGGGCTTAGATTTTTTTACCTGGAATCACTGCTCTTTCTATGATATTCTGCAAGACAAAGTGCCCTATGACCAGGGTGGATTAAGATAGCTTTGATATTTGGCAGCCCAGGAAGAAAGTGAGGTTACCAGGTAGTCTCCCATCCAAGAGCACTGCCTAGACCCAGACCTGCTTAACTTTAAGGACAAAACAAATCACTTGCCTTTAGATTATTAAGCAAATAATATGCAACTGTTGATTTACTTTGCAGAATTTATTCTGCTTCTCAGTAGTTATGCTATGAGTGATAGAAACTAGAGGTACATTAGAAGTAGTGCCCCTCCCCACTCTTCCATCACCAACAATAATATTATACTGGTAATCTGCAGCGCAACAGAAAAATACAACAGCATCACACAAATATGTTGAGAAGGTTGGTTTAATTTGTCATTTGCAAAAACTCAAATGTACAATCACTAACCTTCTAACTAAAATAAATTACATGGGTAAAACTGGCTTTCTCACTGGAAGAATAGAAGACAACATTTTTAAAAACACAAAAGGGGGAAAAGAGGGATAAAAAACCCCTACTACAGACCAGTAGGAATAACTTTTATGTCAGATTAAATGCTGTAGAGTGTTCTTAAGGTTTGAACTTCTAAATGTATAGAAGAACAAGCCTTGCTGAGAACAAATCAGCATGACTTCTGCAAAGGGAAGTCCTGCCTAACCAAATGTTTAGAATTCTTAAGAGAGTCAATAAGCACTTAGACCAGAATGATCTGGCAGACATTATAAAATTAAGGTTTGTGCAAAATAGCTTACCAAAGGTTATAAATAAAAAACTTTACATTCATAGAATAAGAAAAGGGAGAGCGATCCAAGGTCAGAGACACTGCTCTGACCTCTGGCTGAGGAGACTGAACTCTCCTCCCCTCACAGCCAGCGCCCCTCCCACTCTTCAATTGCCTCAGCCTAGACACGCAAAAATACCTGTCTAGTTAAAATGCAGAGTGGGGGGAGTGCAGAGGCGAAGATTACCTCCGCCACTCCTCCTGCTCTGCATTGAATGGCCATAAGCCTCTGAGTTTGGAGGCTTATGGCCATCCCCATAAAATTGTGCCCTAAGTCCTTTTGTGCATCACAAGTTAAAACAGGAAGTAAGGGGTAGGAAGGAATATGCAGTATTCATGATGGAGAAAAGTAAACATAGGGTCTCACAATGATCTGTTTTGGGATCTGTTTTGTTGATCTCTGTTCAGATGACATGCTAAGCTATAATGTTTAGCTCAAAACACGTAACCATCATGGTTTAGCATGTTGTCTGAACAGGGCCATTATGGCTGAGTTTGTCATTTGAACCATGGCTTAGAGTGTCATGTGAACCATTCCTAACCATGGTGGCTACTAACCATGGTTTAAACATGCTCATTTGCTGCCAAAGGGTTAACGGCCTACTCATGGGTTAGCATGTTGTCTGAACAGGCCCGTTATTTAATTTACTCATCTGGAATCAAGGATAAACAGTTAAGTCAGCCAGGTTACTGGATAAAATCAAATTATTCAGCATGGTGAAAAATTCAGGTGGATGAATTCCCCCCAAATAGGCAAAAGGATGGCAGATGACATTCAAAGTCAGTGTAAAGTGATACACACTGGGGCAAAAACAAATAAATCTGAACTTCGTATGTATTGATGGTGCCTTATTTAGCAATAGATACTCAAGAAAAATTATCTTGGGATTGCAGAGGAAAACCCACTGGAAATGTCTACTCAGGGTGCTGAGGTTATGAAAAAGCCAACATTAGCATTAGGAATTTATTAGGAAACGGAGTGAAAATAAAAACGTCAAGTCATCACATCTGAAATACATTCTGCCATGGAATTCAATGGCAATACGACAGATGATAAATGGAACATAATGGAATGCTACACATGAGGAATATGCCAGAAGATCAGGGCAGCAATTCAATTCCATTATCCAGACAGACTAGTCCTATGCACACTTACTCAGAAGTATAATGTGATTTGCTCCCAAGTAAATGTGCACAGAATTGGGGGCTCAAGCTGCACTCTATATTAATTGTCTTGCTACAGCTTAATAACCAACCAACCCCCCTCAAATGTTTGCAAAGGATGCATGCAGGGTAGTCAAGATGGGATCAAAACCACTGTCCAAAGCTTGATTCTCTGGTGTCTTGGGAAAGCACATTATGTTTCACATAACACCATGTTAACACATGCCTATACAATGCTGTCATCTTGGGTGGTGGCCACCCACAACACCCATCTTACTGGCTGCCTCTGTTATCAAGCTACACACTTCTCAAACAGCATGCAGTCACAATATGGGCAGTTCTTCAGATCTGGACAGAACTACTGCTTTTAAAATGTCTGCAGCTTGATGCGCACATAGAACAGAAGGGGGGAAAACAAGGCCTGGGATGTATTTCTCCCATTCTAGGCTCTTTTCCCACCCTGCTCTGCCAACCACAGTCACATCTCTCAACACTGCCCACCACAGGAAGGCAGTTACTGTGGTTTCTGTGGCACCTCCTGTCTCTTTCTGCCATATGGACAACTCAAAACCCTCAGGGGTTGGACCTATTTCTGGATATTCCCTGCAGGCCTGAGTAAAACGAAGGAATTCTGACGTGTAGTCCAGACAGAGAGAGACGGAGAGGTGTCACTGCACTGTCAAGGGGAGTCCTGGGCATCACAACCTCATTTTAGCATAATAACTCATAGGGAAATTCCTGACGTAAGCTAATTTTGGCAGTAAATTAATGCTAAGAACTAGGAGGAGTCAGCTTATTAAAGGATGGTGGATGGCCTTCCAACAGATGCCATAAAAGTAGGTCTTGCTACCTTTTTCCTGGAAGTGACATAATCAGCTATCTGGTGTAGACATCTCCACCACCCTGGTCCTGTGTGTGACATGGTGGGTTTGTTTATTCACAGGGAGGGAGATGTACTTTCTACCACCTCAGAGGCACGCTTTAGTCTCTAAAGTTTAGTTGTTGACTCAGTCAAATGACAAACTGAGGCAAAACCAGCCAAATCCTTTCCAGCAACACAAGGAGATGGAGCCATCAGAGGCCACACAAGGCCAAAGCGGCACCTGGAAGAGCCCCCCAGTCTAAATGCCCCTCCCTCACAGAGTCCACTTCTCACTGTCTGTGGGATATTATGAAACCAGCAGAGGAGGAGGGGAGGCAGCTGGCCGGGTCAGGAAGGAGCCTGGTGTTGAGTTATCAGCTCTTCACAATGCATCCGCCTTCCTAACTTCCTGTGCAACTGGTTGACAAGCTTCTGTGGCAGTTTTTCCTGAGCCAGACGCTTCCCCCCACACCAACAGTCAGGGTGCCCCAGAGACCCATCTAAATAGCCTCACCACATCATACCCAGGAGTAGGACCATACCTTTCAATGGCAGGTCCTTTGCAGTAGAGAAAGGAAAATCCTTCAGGCTACAATCCTATGCGTATCTACTTGTGAGTTTATTAAAAATCAGTGAGACTTACTTCCGAATAGACAAGGATAGGAATAAACTGTACAACTCCCAGGTCCTTTCTTGGGTTGCCAGCTCTGAACCATAAAAGGCTCCCTGAACCTTTCAGAACTGCATAGAAAGGGTGGGGGGAAATTGTGCCAATGTGGATCGTTGTGACACTAAATGTGATAGGAAAAGCCGTAGCAAACATTTCCTTTCTAGTCAACTTGGAAAGCTACACGAATCCAGTCAGAGTCCAGAGCTGACAATTCCAATCTTTATTTTTAATAACTGCTGGACTTCATTGCCTTTTCCCGTCTTTGCCTCAACATCCCATGGAGCAGAGCCCTTGAGAAGGTTGGGATTGTAGGGGATTCCAAGCCTGCCCCACGTGTTTGAAGACTTCCCCTTTAGCGTGGTCAGCTATTTTTTTCCAGTCCCTGCTCCTGTGCTTTTAACAGCAGCTAGCTCTGGAGACATTGCTCATCTACATGTCAGGAAAAAGTCACTTGTTGACTTGTGCAAGCTGCTGTTGAAAGCACAAGACCTAGAGTGGCCAGATGGAAACAGGGAAAGTCATAAATAGTTGTGTAGGAGAGGGAAGTTCAGCAGATGTAGCACGACAAGCAACATCTGCTGACATTCCCTCTTCAACAGAAGTAGTAAAGGTGCAGGAACCCTCTCATTTCCATCTGGCCACCCTATCTCCTCTCCAAGAGCCAAACTACATGTGATATTCGCTCACATGTATTACCCGTATCTTTCCCCCACATAGAGCAAAGAAGATTGGGGGAAGCAAGCAACCTTTAACCAAAAATCCACCAGAGGTCAAACGGTTAAGAATCTCCGTGCCCTATACGCTGGGCTTTTGCTGCAGAGAAGAAAAAAAAACGACCCTACGGAGTACCAGATGCAGTTTGGGACTAACTAGACATGGATTGGAGTAGCAGCCAAGATGTAGAGGAGGGGCCTCTTCAGTCATACATCTATAATCACAGGTGTGTTCACTTCCTTGTAGCGAATCAGGAAGTAGGGATAACACTGGCAGCTCTTGAAGATGACAAAAATGTTGGGAGAGGACAAGCAATTTGAGCAAGAATCGTAACAAATGGGGGGGCGCTTAAGCCTTGGGCAGCCTTTCTTCCAGTACCCTGTCAACACTTTGGCCAGGAACACATGCCGCACATTGTCCTTGGCTGCTGAGGCATACCAGTGTGAGTAGAATGCTTCTCTCGCAAAGTAAATGCCTTTGCCAAAAGCTGCACCATGCACCCCTGCCAAGTGAGGGTTAAAGTTCGATGTGCAGATAGACTTAATCTGGGCTGCTCCTGTGCCATGGAAAAGATGCCTCTCCAGGGAGCGTTGGTCTTCTGCCGAGCGTGCCCGAGACATGAGTTCTTTCTGCCTGGTGGGAAACAGAAAGAAGAGACAAGGGGGTGTTTATTTTCACAGGTAAAGTAAACTACATTTCAGGAGTGAAATGGCAGTCTGGCTTGAAATGCTCACTCTAGAATTGGGTGGGGGTGTTTCAAGTCAGCCATAGCACCTACACCCACATTAAACATCCACAACTCACTAGTTTAGTGGTGCTGCAGTGGTTTGTAACTACTAAGCAAACCTATATTATTTTGATATCAGTTTAATTGCCCTGAAGAATCCTGGGAATTATAGTTTGGTGAGGGTGCTAAGAATTCTGTTAGAGATTTGTAGCTTACCACTTCATAAAACTATAGTTCATGGGTTTTGCTGGGTAGAGTGAATGATATACCAGTTAGAGCTATTAAACGTGGTTTCAGGTATGTGTTGAAGACCAGCAACAAGCACCAGGGGGTGCAGGTGGAAATCCAACACCATAAGGAAGGGTTGAGCAGATTTCAGACTTGTGGGATCCACCAGAATCCAAAGATCCACCAACTGGAACCTGGTGCAAAAGACATGCTTAGAATCAAAGTATTCTGAGTCTAGGAATGTGTTCTGAGTATCTCTACTGGACACTCTGAGTACCAGAATAGAGAAACGTTCCTGGGCCCCTCTCCCTCAGTCTGACCTTCTCGCCAGCATTGGCGCTTGTTGCTCCTCCTCCTCTTCCTCATCATTGTTCTCACCTGTTTGCTTGCCAGCCAGAGAGACAACGAGTACACAGGAAGTGGCATCTACTGTTCCTCCTACATGCCATCACTGTTGTCTGGTCCAGAGCAAGAAGCAGGTGAGCAAGCTGGTTGTGATGGTGAAGAGAAGCAAGTCCATGAACTCTTGTCAGGTGTGGACCCTCAGCAGGCACCCCACCATGCCATCCCTTGGCGCCAGCCCTACCTGATGCTTGATTTCAGCAGTATAATTTAAGGTGGTCCTGGGAGTGCAATTTATTGCTGCTTTTTTAAAAAAAAGGAAGTCAGAAATCCTTGCCAATCCACCACAAATTACTCAGAGATTTAGCAGTGCTTCCTGCTCAGCCTCACTGTAAGAGTCACCATTCAAGGTAATCCAGACATACTGGCGAGCGCCAGGAAGTCAGTGTCATATATAGTACACTTCTTACCTCATGTAGGCCTGCCAGAGATGGTCATTCCGTATACGGTAGATGGCCAGCACCAACGCCTCATCCTCAGGCAATGTGGCATGGAAGAGCTCCCTCACTTTCTGATGAGCCGCCTCTGATAAAGTCACTTCTGCCATTGTAAAAGCAAAGTCATCTTGCGGTGGTGGGACCCACGCAGCAGGATAAGGCCCATTGTACAAATCCAGAGGGTCCTCTCCAGGGACAGCTCTAGTTTGAAGGGATGGAGCAACCGACCTGGAAGGGAAAGGAGGCAAGAACAGCTTAGCTTTCTGATAGACTATCTGCCCATTTGCAGCCCCCTGTATTTTAATAGACCAGAAACAGTCGCTGCTTGGCCATTGTGGCTCCATTTCAATACCATAACACAGGAGTGTCAAACGTCTCAGGCAAATTCAATTTTGGAGAAGCTCTTGGGGACCACGTTCCAGCGGTGAGGAAGGGACGGGGCCAACATACCCGTATGTTGTAGCTTAAAGCTCTTACTGCCAGTAACTGAGCCTTAGGAGAGGCATTTCAACACTTAGATTGGGGGAAAACCAGCGCAAAAGCAGGGAAACCACCAATTGGTGGTTGGGGGAAAGGGGGTGGAGCCAAGGGAAAGGTCATCTGGGCTAATGGATTGGGACCCAAGGAGGGCTGGATTTGGCCCATGGGCTTGAGGTTCAACACACCTAACACAACAACTGTGTATAATACATGCCTAGATTATACACAGTGCAAGAATAAGTTACACAAATTAAGTATCAAACAAACTCTAAAATTTTAAACAGTGAGTGAACATGTGAATGACAGCCTTCCTCTCTGTGCTAAGAGTTCTGGCCATCTCCCCTCTACGCCCATTCCTCATCCCCTTTTGCCACCCCCTTTGGCCTTTGCCTTCTGAATCAACTTCCTGGTCCAACGCTGCATTTCTAGCTCCACCAACCTGTGACCTTCTTAATACCCCGGTCTCCCCCCACCCTCCGCTACATATCCTTGCCCTGCCATTTTCTATTTTTAAAATGATTTTATGGTTTTAATTTTTGTGAACTGCCCAGAGAGCTTCGGCTATAGGGCGGTATAAAAATGCAATAAATAAATAAATAAATAAATAAACGAACTCAGCCATTAGCAGTCAATGTCTCTCTGCCTGCCACATTCCTCCTGTAGCATTAGGATAGGGCTAGGCAACTTGCAACCCTCCAGATGTTTTGGCTTACAATTCCCATCAGCCCTAACCAGCATAGGCAATGGTAAGGTGTAATAAGTTTGCTAGTGAGCAGAAATGTGGACTTCACAGAGTTCCAAAATGCAGCTTAAAGACCTGTATAGCCTAACACAGTAAGTAGAATTTTAGCAGGCTTTAGCTGACAAGGGCAGGCCTCATTCCCTGGATGGGCCTCTCATAGTTATGTCACCCTTTTCTCACAGAGTCTTATCTCTGGATGAGCTGGGAGGTTTTCACTCCTATCCAGGCCAATTATTTTCCCAAGCTGAGATGCTTTGAGAAACTGTGAGAGGGACCCCCACTCCACTCCTTCTGAGAGTGGGGGAGGGATGCAGTATGTCAGCTCCTGAGAGAGAGAGGCAGGAACCTAGCAGGGAAGCAATATCTGAGGAGCCTGGGTTTGTTTTGGTTTGGTTTTTTTGTGGCTTTTGGAGTGTTGTAGTGGTTTTAAATGTACAGATTGTGTGTATGTTGTATGTTTTTGCTGTTTTAATTTTTGTATATTGTTTTTAATCCTATGTAAACCACCCAGAGAGCTTCAGCTATGGGGCGGTATACAAATGTAATAAATAAATAATAAATAAATATAATACCCAGTGCCCAAGCTTCATGCTCTGGCTTCGCTTCAGGAGGAACTGCATGTGCTACCGGCCTGGAGAACCTGCTATGGCTCAAAGGGATGGCTTCTGTCTATCGTGGGGAGCCCGATAGACACCCAGCTATGAAAGCTTGATTAGCTGGAAGGAGGTTTTAACTTTCTTTGCATGTATATATTCTGCATCCATTTCCCATCAATAAACTGTCATCTTTTTGCACAAGTGGCTTGTTTCATCTTGATAACTAAAAGAACCTGATTGATGACTTGGACCTGGCAAAACCAGAACCCAAACTCAACACATGAAGGATGACAGTTGTTGTGGGCCAAAACATCTGGAGGACCACAAGATGCCTACCCCTACACTAGAACAACTCAGCAATTCAGTGCTAGAGACTTCACTATCATCAAAGTCTATTAGTGCATTGCCATACAGATTTGCATATATCTGCTTAATTATGTGTGATTTATCCAATAGATGGCTGTGCTCCATAAACTGGACATGCCAATATTTGCTCCCATTCCAATCCCGTTTATCCACACCACAGGGATCAATATGTAGAATTAGTATAGGCTGTGCAATCCATATAGCAGAAATCATACAATGAGATGGCCTGCTCCCCTCACTTTACAAGGTGGTACCTGTATTTTGTGGTATCCATAGTATTTCTCATACTGTTCCTCAGTGTGTAAGGTTCCTGTTGTTGTTTTTAAAGAAGTTGAAATCAGAATGCTTATTTTTTCCACTAGATAGCAGATTCTACACGTGCGCATGAGCTCTGCCTTTCTAACCCAAATACATGGGGCTCTGCAATTCATAGGCTAAAGGATTAGACACATGCACACCCTCAAGGATCCAACAACCTTGAAAAGATAGATTTGGGGACAGACTCACCGCAAATAGAGTTCAATAGAGGTGCCACAGCGCAAGACAGGTCGGTACTTGATACTGCGAGTGTAGCCTGTCTTCATGTTGCACTGGATCATATTTTTGATATCTACATTGTAGAGGCGATTGTGCAGATAGAAGGCATGGTTCCACATTCCCCGCTCAAAAGCAGCAACGAGTTCCTGTGCAATGGGCTGTGGAGAGAGAACACGAGAAGTTATTCCATCTTGAGGTGCCAAATATCCCCTCGATTCTTCTTTCCTCAAGGTGCTTCCAGACGAGGCCTTTATCATGCCATCAGCCTGCCTCATTCATGGAGGTTTACTGGGGCCCAGACATCATAATCTTCCAGTCATGACCCTCCTGTGTTTTCTTACTGCTTTTTCCGTCTATTTCCTTAATGCAGAAAATCCATTGAGGAAAAAAGATGGAACAGCTGCACAATGCTTTCTGACAGGAAGCGCTAGGAGCCTTTGTCTGGAAGCACCCATTGGCTGGTTTCCCACAACTCGACAAGCCAGAGTATGGGTTGAGTCTGGTTTGTCACTGAATGAATTGTGGGTTGTGTTTTGTAAACCCAGCTACGCTAACAAACCTTGGTTTAACTACAAATAACCCACAAAGAGAACCCATGGTTTGTTGTTGGGTTGTGAATTGTGGGTTGTTCATGATTAACAAACCATGGTTTCTTTGCGGCTGGATTCACACAACATAACAACACATGATTCAACGACAACACATGATTCAATCATCCACATTCAACCTATACTCAACCTATACTCTGGCTTGTCACGTTGTGTGAATCAGTCATTGAGGGTTTTCTCTCACATTACCTTAATGCACTAATTGAAGGAATTATGGGGAAACAGTAGGGAGGCCCTTAATGAAATCCAGACACCCCACCTCCTGCTTGAGTTCCATCAATTTTGGTCCCTCCCACTCAGGGCCGTGCAGAGCTGGTAATATGCCCAGGCCAGATGGGAAGTGTGTGCCCCCCCATTTCAAAAAAGGAGGACAACATGGCCGCCCCAAGAGGGCGTGCCCACCAACATGTCCGTTCTACATAACACCTTCATATTAAACCTGTTCTACAAAACCTCAAGGCACATATATCCCCACCCCGCATGTGGCATATGGCCCTCTGGGGCTTGTAGTCTAATTGTGGTATTCACAATGGATGGCTTCTGCACTGTTTCCACAAGGCAGGTTCCTCGCTTCTTGATGGGCCGCTTACGCTACAGAAGCAGTAGCAGTAGCATAAGCTGGGGGGGGGGACCTCCTCGTCGAAGTGCCCTCTCAAAATCGTGGGCCTGAGGCCCCCCCTCTGCACGGCCCTGCTCCCACTGATCCTTATAAGCCACACTGCTCCTGCTTACCGATACTGAAATGGCAGGACTAAGGGGCACTTCCAGTTCTAGACGGACCACTCCTAGAACCACCAAACAAAATACCGTATTTCCTCAATTCTAAGATGCACTTATCCCCCCATATTTACGGCTGTAAAAACAGAGTGCGTCTTAGAATCGATGGCGTCTAAGAATCTCTGGATTTCTCCAGCGCCGCCCTGAGTCGAGGAAGGGAGCAGGGAAGGAGTCTTCTTGGGCAGGCGAAGCGGTGGCTTGGCGCGTGCGCTCCCTACCTCCTTCCCAGCAGCGCTTAATCCCACCCGATCCCGTTGCAAAACAACTTGCGCCGCCGGTTCTTCCTTTCTGCATGGCTCCAGCCAATTCAGGGCGGAGGCTGAAGGAGCCGCCGCAGCCGCGTTGCCTCCACAGGGCTAGAGCCGAGCCGAGCCCCCTCTGGCGCGCTTTAAAGGACGAGGACGGGGAGGTGGAGGAGCACGGCACTTGAGCAGGGGAAGGGGTCCCCCGTGGCGAGGATGCCTGTGCAAAGGGCTGGGGCTTCGTGCAGGGCGTATGTATTGTCCAAAGTCCTGCACATGTGCACGGAGGGCGTGATGCCAGAATGAAGCCTCTCTTGCCCTTCCTTTGCCCGGAAGGCGTGGGAAAGGGCGGCAGGGAAAGGGGGCGCGAGGGGCGCTCTCGGAAGCCGAGCGCTGGCGCCAGCAGCAGGAGCGCAGTGCCGCGCTTCTTTGCTCGGGGCGGCACTGCTTGGCTTGGCGCCGTTCGCGAGGTGCTGCTGCTGCTGCTACCTAGAAATTCATGGGCCGTCCGGATCCGCCCTGCCCGGAGACTTCCTCCTTTAGGGTCCCAACAAACAGGGCAGCATGTGCGGGCGGCCCAGGGACATGGCGTGCAAGCAGACCGTTCGCTCTCCAAGAGGGTAACGCCTCCTCCTCCTCCTCCTTCCGGAAGGGTCAGGGCACAGTGGATCCTTCACTGCTGCTGGAGGCTCAGGTGGCCTTTATGAGCTAGGGCTGATCCACCCACCGCAACCTCGCCTGGCCAGTCCAGGTGGGAGTACTGTCAGGAGCTCCAGCTGGGGCTGCCTTTGAAGATAGCCCTGAAGCGCCAGTGAGCCCCCAAGGTGACCGCTTCAAGAGATCAGGAGGTGGGGCGGGTGGGTGTCACATCACACCTGTTTGGAAACATTTTTATTGGCTCCCTCTGCCCTCCAGGCTCAGGGTCTGCAATTCCAGGTGCCATCCGAAGGAAGTCTGGTGCCAACCACAGCGAGAGCTTTTTGGTGGCAGCTCCCTGCTTCTGGAATGCCCTCTGTGGAGTGGCTCACCTGGGACCTACTTTGCTATCGTTTTAGTGGCAAGCAAAGACTTGCTACTAAACCTTTTCCCAGGCTTCTATTGTTATTATTATTTCTATTAACATTTCTTTACCAACCCATAGTCAAAACTATGGCTAACTTTTAAATTCTTTTAACTACCGTATTTCTTCTATTCTAAGATGCACTTATCCCCAATATTATGTGTCTGAAAATGGGGTGCATCTTAGAATCGACACAACGCTTTTTTCCTGACGGTGGCCTTAAAATTAAGGTGCGTCTTAGAATCGATGGCGTCTTAAATTCGGTGAAATACGGTACATTGTGCAACTAGTTTATCTTTCCCCTACTTAATAGATTTTCCTGTGGTAAAAAAGAGTCAGGAGAAGAGGTAGGGAACCATGGGAGGGTGACACCGTATGCCCCCCCACTAAATAAAATTCTATGAATGAGACAGGGCAAGATAAAAGCCTTGCCTAGAAGCACCCTCTGTCTGTGTTATCATGCACATTATTTTGAGAAACAACCCAAAGTTTGAACCCAAAGTTTGTTGTTAGGTTAAAATTCTGGGTTGTTTCTCCCTCAACAACCTAGAGTGCCAGGTTTGGACATCATAACAAACAATCCAGAGTTGTTTTAGAAAACAGATGCAAAGTGGAAACAGTGAGTGGGCAGGATGCTCACTCACTCCTAGGTGGCCCCAACTAACAATGGATTTTTTAACCCATAGTTGGTAGTTATGTGCAAACCAGTTCTTTTCCACTTGTCTGGATAGTTCCCTCAGACAGACCACATAGGCTTTAAGGCAGCTGGCACAGCAAGGGATTCTGTCAGGATGGAGAATCTCACCAACAAGAGCCTGGAGGCAGGAATGTAGGCACCCAGCTAGTCAAAGAGACAGCCTGCTGAGGGACAGATCTGAATAGGCAGCCTGAGTAAACAAAGCAATGCAGAGCTGGACCCCCAGCCTGCTGTCCTCAGAGAGATGTAGCCCAGAGAGATGGCAGAGAGATCTGGGCCAGGGGCCCTTGAGTAGAAATAGCATCTTGATTTAAAGCAGGGCTGGGGGAACCCTTTTACCTGAGGGATTAATTGAGTTTCAAAGAAGATTCTGAGGACCACATTCCAGTGTGTCCATGACAAAAAAGCCAGAACCACAATACCAGCATATTTTAGCTTAAAGCTCTTACAGCCAACAGCTAAGCCTTAGGAAATCGGATGCTAAATGGAAGTGCCAAGTGGGCAGGATGCAGTGCACCCACTCATTCCTATGTGGCCCCAGTTGCAGGTGGGGGGTACTGCACAAAAGGCAGGAAACCACCAAACGATTGGTAGTTAGGGGACAGGGGTGGGGCCATTTGGGAAACCCCAGAGAGCTTGATTGGGATCCCAGGTGGGTCAGATTTGGTCCATGGGCCCAAGGTTCCCCAGCCCTGTTTTAAAGCAAAACCAAGCTCTGGGAAGCCCCAGGGGACATAACTTTGCTTTAAAACAAGACATGCTCTCCCTGTGTCCCTTGTTTTAAAGGGGAAAATGGGGCTTTATTTTTTCTTTTTTGCTACTCTAGCAATTTCAGTAGCTGGGGGTATAGACCCTGGGGGGCTCTGGGTGGGGGACTGGAACCCTGGAAGTTACCCAGCCATGTTTTATAGCTTTTACAGGTCATAATGTGACCTGTTAGAGCTTAATTTGAATGTCTACAGAGCCAGACTCCCCCACTCCATCTTGGGAATCTGAATGGACAGACACCAGGACTCCACCATCAAGTCAGTGGGATTTCCCTGTCCTATTCCTCCCCCTCTCTGCTTTTTATAACACCTTGCTTGTTGGAGAGATCTGAAGATCTCAAAGTTTGCACTTTTTGTGTGTGAACTTTTGTTTGGCCAAATAAAGGTATTGCACTAATATGGGCACTGGAATTTATAGGTTCTGATCCTCTTACCTCCTCGTATTCCATCCAATCACCTATTTCCTCCCAGTAAACCTTCCACTCTGCAGGAAAGTAGGGGTTGCACGCAGGGTCACTACTGTTGGACAGACGCCGTATTTGGTCATATAACCAACTATATGTGGGGCCTGAGAGCACCATAGCGTCCAAGTTTAAGATATTGCAGTTGCCATTCCTGCAAGGCAAGTAAGATAAGCATCTCATCAGAGTAGTAGAAAGGAGAAAAGTCCTAGGTTGCCAACAGATGAGGAGCAAGATTCAGCCTGCTCTTGTGCCTTTAATTTGAAGGGCATAATATAGCTGGTGAAGTTTTTCACAGCAAGGATATAAGTATTATCATGTGCTAACATTTTCAGATCCTGGGGGTGTCCATATGGCCTATTTACCCCGTCACGGCTGCACAGTGGTGCTGCATTGTTTTTATGACACAGCCGCCAACTTGCAGCCACATCGAGTTTTACCCCTGAAACTGCGCTTTTTCATGGTGCTGTTTTACCACAATTATTTTAGTTGTTTCTCTGTCTGTCAGTGTTGGCCTTGGTTCAGGTTAAGCCAGCGGGTGTTGTTGGGGGCATTTCCAAGTCCAGGCTAAGCATGGGAACGCAGTGCGGGGATGGGCTTGACAAGCCGAGACACTGGTGCTGTGGTTTTCCAAGCTGGATAGTCCATGCTCCCTCCTGCCATCTAAATTTATTGTTTCCACCTTGCAGTAGCGATGCTGTGGGTGTTTTAGAGAATCAGCTACAAAGCGGTGTCATATAGACACCCCCCCCCATTTAACTATTTATTTACCCTGCCCTTCAAAACACATTTTCCAGGGAAGCTTACACCACAGGTGCTTCCAGACACACAGCTCCAAGCACTACCAATCATAAGAACATAAGAAGAGCCCTGCTGGATCAGACCAAAGGTCCATCTAGTCCAGCACTCTGTTCACACAGTGGCCAACCAGCTGTCGACCAGGAACCCACAAGCAGGACATGAGTGCAACAGCACCCTCCACCCATGTTCCCCAGCAAATGGTGTTTATAGGCTTTCTACACAAAAGGCTGTGCGTAGCTATTCCGTCTTTTCTTTAAAGTAAGAAAAAAGACAGAAGAAGCGATGTGACAACACAGGAGTGTCATGTGTAGAAGACAACGATGTCCAGACCCCCCTGTAAAATTCCGTATTTAAGGCAGGGTGATGGTGTGCTAAAAGGTCACATCTGGAAGTACCCAAAATCAGAGTCATAAAACAAATTGCAATCTAGAAATGCAATCTAGATACAAGTGGGACCTATAACAAAATATTGCAGCGCAGAGTGTTCAGAATTCCAGCCACCATTACATTCCCCCTTGCCCCTGGTTTTCATTCCCCACTCCAACCTCCAATATTCTGTGACCACTGAGCATACTCAGCCCTCATAGAACTCCTTTTGGAATTTTGTCCCACACCACCCCCTTGGGGGTTTCTTCTACATTGGCTGCATAAGCATTGGCACTCTGACCCTGAAAACTGGAATTAGCAGATGGTATAACAGCATATATATATAAAAAACCAGTAGCAGCAGTTAAAAGCATAAAGACACTCAACACAGGATTCTTTAAAGGGACTTGGAAAATAAAAAGGTCTTTGCAATGTGCCCAAACTATAGCAACTTGGATGCCAAGTGAGCCACCCTGGGGAGAGCATTCCAAAGGGTGACACCACCAAGAAGGTGCTCTCCTTGGTCATCACTCCCAGGGGCACCCAGAGAACAGCCTCCAGTGATGATTTTAGCATAAGGCAATCTGTGGAAAGCTTTAAAGGTAACACCTTTCAGAAGCATAGCCATGTAAGTCCTTTGCAGCAAAACCTGCAAAGATTATTGTGGCATCTTAAAGACTAACACATTTATTATGGCATAAGCTTTCATGGACTATAGCCCACATCATCAGATGTATGAAGTGTTATTGAGAATTTCAGATATAGTTATAGATACTACATGTGGTGGTGGTGATGATGAAATTGTAAACAGTGAGAGGGAAAGTACCTGCAGGAAATAATGACACTGACAATCACATTATCAGTGACCATTCACAAAATGGCTGCTGTTGATAACACAAACATCCTGGCACAAGGTAAGCCAATTAACACAAGTAGCCTGATAAAAAAAATCCTTTATCCCAATTCATGCCTCAGGATAGAACTAAATCTCTTGATGAATTGTAATTCAACAGTCTCTGGCTCTAATCACACTTTGAATTTTCTTTGTTCCCCAACTGACATTGTGACAGAATGTCCTGGGAAGATGAAGTGTCCTCCCATTGGTTTTTGAAAACTGCCATTTGTAATGCAGATTTGTGTCCATTTTTCTGTAGAGACTGGCCGGTTTGCCCCTATGTCAAATTTTGCCCGCAGGCATTGATAGTGGCAGACAAGCTGTTGTTCAGGGAACCGCTGAAAAATGTTTGAGGTGCTGTTTGCCTGGAACATACTTTGAAAATTATGAAGCTACTGCTTAATTTTTAAAAAGAGACGTGTTAGGACTGAGCTAAGCCTTGGCACCTAAAATCAGGCCCCATAAACCTAGATGGCAAGAGAATCTGATGATTTACTCAGCAAACAAGGAGAGAAATGCATCCTTCTTTATGATTGTGTCACAGTTTCCGGGATAGAACTCTGGGGTTGAAAACACGTTCCATAGCTGAGCCTGGTTCTAGAACCCTTTCCCAGGAAAATCTGGAAGGAGGAAGAGATCTAGTCCTTACCTGTCCTGCAACTTTGCTTTGGTGTGGTCCTTGTTACAGTACAGCCTCTCCAGGTGGTGTTGAGCCGAGAAGCTGAAACTGAGCCATACGCGGTCTTTCCGGCGGCGCCACTGCCAGTGGTAGGGGAAGGGAGTGTGGTGGCGAGGACACTGCTCCCGCATTGGGCAGTATCCCAGCAGAAAGTTGTCACAGATCAGCACTCCATTCTTCTGGTGCACGTGATATGATGGGGTGTCATCTGCATCAGGCAGCCCCAGGATTCTTATCCCCAGCAGACCATCTTCCAAGGAGTTGTGGCCTAGCTCTGTGCCAGAGCATTTGGCCTTTTCAGCCATCTAGGTGCAATCCACAACGGCCAGAACCTGGTCGGCAAACAACAAAGGGGTTTACACCAGGCAGGAACCCTAGTGTGGGGTCATGCTCCTATCCCTATAGTATCACAAAAATATCCTATTCTATTTTTAGAAGCCGGATCGATCTGCTATCTCTTTGAAACAGGGCAGGGGGCTGGCGGGCGGTGTTTTGACCACTACGTTTTACTTTCAATTTCAGTGTTCCGTTTACCAAGCAGTTTGTTTCTTTTCAAGCAGTCTGTGCAGGGTAGTCAGACACAAAACAGGGCAGGGCTCCTACGCTCTTAATAACTGTGTAGGTGGGGAAATTCCAGTAGGAATTGCTTGCAGGACAAGCTAAATTTCAACCTGCTGAAATTCCCTCTTCAAAGCAATTAAAGGTACAGGAGCTCTGTCCTCTTGTGCATCTGGCTGCCCTAAGTCTGGTTTAGGGTTGCCACCTTTTTACTGGCTCTGCTGCTCTATACCCAGTCACCTAACACAGAGAAATTTAGCAAGTGAAACTTTTTTCAAAATGTGGGGATTATGGCTTAAAACCAATGTTGCACAAATGGACTTCCTCATGCTCCCCACCCCACTGCAGCTCCCTGCACACCTTCCAAACCTGCTCCAGGTGCTCCCCCCATCCTCCAAAGTAGATTTGGGGGGACTGGAGGGGGAAACCATTTCCCCAGCAGTTTCCATACTGCTGGTGGATAGCCAGGATTGAATACAAACCATTAATTTATTTTTTCTTTAAAAAAAAAAACTAAATAAGAGATTCTCTCATCCATTTCACTGCAAACTGTGAAGGGTGGGAATTCTGTGAAGGATTATAATGTCAACAGTAGCAGTTGTCCAAGGAAATTACACCCTATCTTAACTCAGCAAGGTGTCTAGCATGATAGTCTATTTTGAAAGGGATCATCCCACATTTTTCAGTTCTGAACTGTGGGTGCTTCAAGATGGAGGTTTCTAGCGCTACCAGTCAAAATACATTGTGCAGCTAGTCAGCCTTTCCCTCCTTAATACATTTTCTGTGGTAAGAAACAAGTCAAAAGAAGCGGTGGGAAAACCTGGGAGGGGGTTACAAATGAAAGGTGATGACTTCTGGACACCCTGTAAAATTCCATCATTGAGGAATCTGGAAGCACCCTGGGAGACAGATTCCTTACAAACACCAGGTTTGCCAGAAGGAATTGTTATTTGTTAGTTTCCTTTTCATTACTTATTTGTTTATGGAAAGCATTTATACCCTGGCTTTTCTGGAGAAAAACAACAATCAAAAATGCAAATTCAAATAGGTAAATAACTAAAAACCTCACAAAAACAGGAAGCAGCATTTCAAAAGTTTTGATTTGTGGCCCACTAAGTATTATGGTTAGTTCTGTCACTATACAATTATATCCTGTGAGAAACACACTGTTAGAAATAAACAGAAGGGCAATCAAATTAAATTTTCTGCAATGACAGTAAGGGTCACCTAGGGTTATTTTTTATTATTATTTTACTGGCTCTACTAATATATATGCCTTTAACTCAGGGGTGGTCAACCTGCAGTTCTCAGCCTAGGTTCATGAGGCCCTCAGCCTAACTATAAAAGTCCTCTGAAAGTGATCACTGCAGATTAGTGGAGGCTGAAGTCTCTGATGTCACTGGGGTGGAGAATCCACTCCGGGTTTCAGTCAGAACTCTAAACCAGCTAACAAATTGCAAAGCTGACTGAATCCAGAGTGGATTCATTGACATGGAAACCACCAGCCTCCGCTGGTTCAGACCTCTTGCAAAAGTGATCTGTCCCTTCCTAGATGGGGGGGGGGGGGGGGAGAGAAAGTGGGGAAGGAGGTGGCAGAAAGCGAGTGATCTTTCCCATGACGGGTTCTGGCCCAGCTCACCACTGGCATGCAGATTACCACGGAAGGAATGCAACTCTCAATAGAGAAAAAAGGTATCTTACCTTGCTTTAACTGCAGCCTGATGCAGTAAATAGAAAGCAAATTGGTGAAACCTGCCCAGGCATAAGGGCAACAGCGGGAAAAGCTTTGCCTACTAAATTCTGGCGCAATGGGCTGCTGTTAAAGGGCCTAGGAGCAGGGGGCTCATCCACCCCCTTCTCCCATGTGCTATGCACAGGATGACTCTGATTTTACCTCACAGCAGGTGAGGGGAGTGGGTATGAGAACATGAATAGGAAGGGGAGGAGGAACACTGATTAAATCATTACTCAGTACCTTGAAGTATTTAAATGTCCTGCCTTTTCACAAATGTTGGCATTTGTTTACTACAGGTTACATTTATGCCTACATTTTCAACAGGAGCTCACTCCCAATTTAGCCATCAGTGAAATATTTCATTCCTCTGGTTTTCCTGCTACTGCTTTCACTGGGCATTATTAACATATGCTCTGATAACCCCTATTTAACAGGAGTGGCCCCTATGTTTTGGTAATTGCCTCTGGTCAACTGGTGTTCCTCTTTTGTTGACATTTGGAGCTGCCTTTTGTTAACTGCTAGAGCAGGGGTGAGCATCTTGTAGCCCTCCAGATGTTTTGATCTACAATTCATGTAATTGCTCACCATTGGCTATGCCAGCTAAAGCTGATGGGAGTTGCAGGCCAAAACATCTGGAGGGCCACAAAGTTGCTCACCCCTGTGCTAAAGTGTTGTCAGGTTTCACAGCTGCCACAGCGTTAAGCATAAGACAGCTGTATTTTGTCTAGTACATGTAAACACAATACTCATGAATACTAAAACACCACTGAGTGTGCAACCTTCCATTTCATTGCACTCCAGTTGGTAACATTTGTTTTGAACTATTGAGAATATATTGTAGGGCAATTAGGTTTATCAGGGGTAGCTTTAACCACTATAACAGCTATTTTCTTGGCTTTGAAATTAATACAGTAGGAAAGACTATTGCAAAGGAAATTAACAAGGCATTGTAGAGCCTCCTATGCTATTGCTAGAATTTTAGTCTGGAATTGCTTATCCTTTGTTTATTTGCTTTTTCAGAGAATGCAGACAAATCATTGCCATCCTGTTGCATTCTAGTGCTTTGTGTTGTCTTCCCTTTTCCTGATTTAGTTCCTACACAAAATGCAATTGTGTAGGAACAAAATCAGGAAAATTCCAGCTTGTGCACTGTAGACAGGCAAAGTAATATTGGGCTTTTCACAGCTAATGTGCCATTAATTAGAAGTTTTCCTTTGGCAGGAATGGCTTCCTCTCTCTGCATGGCTGTCATTACTGGTGAATAACCAATGATTTGTCTGTTAATTAGTCAGTTCCTGTTTCTCATTTTCATTACTGGTTTCTATTATTATTATTATTATTATTATTAATATTGCAAAATAGTACTATTTCACAATAAAAAAGACAATCATGAGAGCAAACCAGTAATTAAAACACTCTCATTGTAGGGAACAGGAATTACTTAAGGTAAGCTGACCATATGAAAAGGAGGACAGGGCTCATGTAACTTTAACAGTTGTAGAGAAAAGGGAATTTCAGCCAGTGTCATTTGTATGCAATTAATTCCTGGTGAAATTCCCTCTTCATCACAACAGTTAAAGTTGCAGGCACTATACTAGCGTGACCATATACAAAAGAAGGTAGAGCCCCTGCAACTTTAACTGTTGTGATGAAGAGGGAATTTCACCAGGAACTAATTGCATACAAATGACACTGGCTGAAATTCCCTTTTCTCTACAACTGTTAAAGTTACTTGATCCCTGTTCTCCTTTTCATATGGTCAGCCTACTTAAGGGGCAAATAAGCGTAATTAACCTGTCATTCACAGAGCAATGCTGGTTATGGTGAACAAGAAGCAATTAGAGATAGAAGCATTAAGGAAGAAACTTCTAATTAAAGTTGCAGCAGGCCTTTGCTGAACACCACTTATTTCTGAGTAGACGTCATTGAAGGATCTTGGTCATAGAGATAGGCATTGCTAGATAATACAGCACTATAAAGATCAGGAAGAAGAGAGTAGAAATAAAGAGACAATTTTAACAATGAGAGAAATAAGGCAGAGTTCCCAAGGATTTTTACTGGGAAGTATTGTTCAAAAATGATCTAGAATTGGGGTGGGCAGAGAAATGGCCGAGTTTGTAGATGACACCAAATTATTCAGGGTGGTGAAAACAAAAACAGATTGCAAAACGTTCCAAAAGGATCTCTCAAAACTCGCTGAAAGGGGAATAACATAGCTAATGCAGTTTAATGTAAGTACAATCTGATGCACATAGAGGTAATCTATCCTAACTTCACGTATACTCTTGACTGATGTAGGCTGGCAATGACAAGCCAGGAAAGAGATGTTGGGGTCATGGTGGTAACATTTCAAAGAAAATGTTAACCCGGTGTGCAGCAGTTATGAAAGAGACAAATTCCATGCTGGAGATCATTAGGAAATGAGTCAAAAATAAAACTGCCAATATTCAAAAGCCTTTATACAAATCTGTGGTGAGATCACATTTGTAGTACTGTGTAGAGCAGAGATGCAGAACCTCAGGCCCATGTTCTCAATTTGGCCCTCTAGGAGTCCCCCTCCCCTAGCCCCACCCCTTTCCTCATTGATTGTTTCGTGGTTTCCTGACTTTTGTGCAGTTTTTCCCCATTCTAAAAGGTTGAAATGCCTTTCCTAAAACATAGCTACTGGCAGTAAGAGCTTAAAGGTAAAATATGCAGGTATTTGGGGGATATTTGGCCCTGTCCCTTTGTCTTTGGCTCTACTCAGCACTACCTCCAGTATGAGGCAGTATTCCTACGTACACCAGTTGCCGGAGAACATGGGTAGGGAGCTGTTGCACTTGTGTCCTGCTTGTAAGCTTCCCGTGGGCAGCTGGTTGGCCGCTGTGTGAACAGAAAGCTGGACTAGATGGACCTTTGGTCTGATCCAGCAGGGTCTTCTTATGCAGACCTCAAGAGTTTCTCTGAAATGGAATTTGGGCTTCAGGCTGAAAAAGGATCTGCACCCCAGTGTGGTTTTCGTTGCTGCATCTCAAAAAGCTGGATTACAGAGCTGGAAAAGGGGCAGAAAGGGGCAGGTAAAATGATCAGGAGCATCTCCCTTAAGGGGAAATGTTACAATGTTGGGGCTCTTTATTTTAGAAAAGAAAGGTGAATAAGAGGGGAAATAATAGAACTATGCATAGTAGTAGAATCTGGGGTCATCCAATGATGCTGAACAGTGGGATATTCATGACAGAGAAAAATAAGGATTTCTTCACATTGCACATAGTTAAACTATGGAATTTGCTGCCACAAGATCTGATGACAGTCACCAACTTAGATAGCTTTAAAAGGGGATTAGAGAAATTAATGGAGGATAAGGCTATCAATGGCCACTGGTCATGATGCTTATGTGCTACATTTAGGATGAGGCAGCATGCGTCTGAATATCAGTTGCCTGGGAACAACAGCAGGAGAGGGACATTTCCCTCTTGACCTGCTTGCTGCCTCTACACGAGAGGTTTAAAGCTCTTTCATTAAATTTTTTACCTCTACATGAGCGGAGTGCAAATTGGGAGTTGAGGCGCGTTATCTATTTGATTATGCGCATTATCAAATACGCGTTAAATAGCGAGTTTTATTTTGCTGCGGCCCGTTAAAGTGCATTTTGACTATGTAAACAAGCGATTCTCCGCAATAACTACTTCTAAAGTGCATTTCAAACAACCAGTAAGGCCACCAGTTGTGCGCTCAATTACCTCCCGCATACAGTCATTTGCCATAAAGTGCTTCCGTCTAGAAGATGCGCATAATCGGAGAACCAGGCGTCAAACCAAATTCTTGTAGAGGCTTCTTGGAGGCATCTGGCTTGCCACTATTTGAAATATGATGCTGGATTAAATATGCCTTTCATCTGATCCTGCATGGCTTTCCTTATGAGTATTAGAAGTATTTAAAAATGACACCTTTAAAATCTTTGATTTTGGGGGGAGGGGATGGTACACATTATATTACTGCTTGAGTATATTTCTTCGTATTGGATCATGGAAGGTCACTCTGCCCAACTATTTCTGTTCAGGAGGATAGAGGTAATTTCACTGTATTCCAGAACTGTAGACATAGTCCCTTTATTATTTCACCCCTTTTACACTGGGAATTACCCCTGGATTTTCCAGTTGTTTCAGTGAGGGTTGTGCCTTTTAAGCAAAGACTAGATCAACATTTTATCGTACCACTCCAAAACCATGGGTCTTTCCTCAGTGTAGAAAGTATGGGAAACACCAGCAGCAAAATAATGACTATAAGTGGGAGAAACAGACTTATTTTTTCAATGCATTGTGCAATTGAACCTACTGAATTTTTTCCATTTTGCAATCCAGTGATACTGTTGGCAAAGCCACATGTCCTGACTTGCACTTGGCCCAAAACCTTCCCCCCCTCTACTACATCCTCTTTCAGTGAGAACAGTGACAATTCCACAGGTGCCTGAACCAGTGTACATTTTTTGTCTGTCAAGTATTGTCCCCATTGGCTCACTCAATTATTTCTAAACATCTAGACAAAATGTCTCCCAAACCATAGCAGTCCTGTTCTTTCTCGGACATCCTCCCATGTTTTGTTTTTAAAGTACTAGTTTGTAGCAATTCTCAGAGCTCCCATAGCAATTGTAGCAATTTAGGGTGGTCAGATGCAAAAGAGGATAGGGTTCCTGCACCTTTAATAGTTGTGCAGAAGAGGGAATTTCAGCAAGAGTAGCTTGCATGACATCTGTTAAACATTCAGGAGCCCTGTCCTCTTTAGCATGCAGCTACAACTAAGCACAAGCTATTCAAATATAAAGTAATGAAGTGCTTTTGCTTTTGTCTATTCATTTTGGAGGAAAACACAATAAAAAGTCTTGTGGCATCTTAAAGACAAACAGACTTATAAGGGCATGAAAATTTGTGGACTAGAGCCCAACTGATAATGTGGGCTCTAGTCTAAGAAAGCTTATGTCATAATAAATCTGCAGGTCTTTAAGATGCCGAACGACTCTTTTTTGATAGGCAAGTGCCTATCACATCTATCCCTCTCAAATTCATTTGAAACCCTACCCCTCTCTCTCTTGTGTGGCTGCCACTACCACTGTCTCTTTCATAATGGAGCCTTTACTGTGGAGGTCCTGGAGCTGAAACCTTTTACAAGTTAAATCTCCCACCCTAACAGTAAAATTGATAAGTAATTATTTTGTTTGTCTTGGAACTCTAGTAGAACTGCAAAGTGTGAAGAGAAGAAAGCCTATAATTTTCAATGCAATAGCTGCAGCCTTGCTACAGTGGTAGGGTACTTTCAATATGAAATTGACAAGTACTTCCTCCCTTCATCTCTGCAGTGATTCCCTTATCTTTTCAATGCAAAACTGATATAAAATTGATGAGCCCTTTACTTTCTTTTCTCCATGAGCAGCAGCAGCAACAATGGGAGCAGGAGCTCCTGTGAGAAAAGAAGTGGGCAGGCGGAATAATTGTCCTCACCCCCAACGCTGCTGGGAATTGTTAAGGAGAGACTGGCCTGGTTCAGACAACATGATAATCAATGGAGGGGAGGGGGAAACAATCGTCAGTTGTGTTGCTTATTGTGTTGTGTGGAGGGCAACACACAACGCACACACAACTGACAGTACGCTATTTGGGGCACTTAAACAACGGAGAAAAACAACGGGCTGCTCAGTTGTTTATCCTGAACTTCGTTGTTTAAAGTGTCGTGTGGAGAGAACCACCCCCCTCCATGTACTATTCTGTTTGGCCATAGAGTTTGCCGGCCGGAGCAGCCAAAAAATGTCCGTCTGCTCCGATACAGCCGGCAGAACTTGCGGTGCATGCTGGAATACGGCCGGAGGACTGAGGGAGGTGGGAGGGAGGAGACGCAGCAGCCCAGAAGGATGCAGGGACTTTCAGCTGTGCAACCGGGGAGGGGCAACATGTCGTGTGGCGAGTGCTGTCTCGGCGCCACCAAAATAACGCACGGTCAGTACGCTATTTCCCTCTCCGTTGCCTAAAGTGTAGTCCGAATTCACCTACTGACTTTCCCCTCATGGAAAAGCAACAACAGCAATGATAAGCAGGTTTGTTTTTTAAAACAGGAAAAAGTGTGGCCAGTTCAAGTGCCCATACACAACATATGATTATGTGAGTGTCCACAAGATTTTTTTCTTGAGGTGGTCATGGTCAAAGCTGCATAGTGGCGTGTGATTGTAATACGACTGCACAGCATCTGCTGCTACAACACACCTGTGCATTTTCTTTGTGTGTCATAGTCCGTGATATTTAAAAGTCAACAGAGTGACAAAAAAAACACACCCCAAACCTAGGAATTTCACAGCAATAATGCAGAAGAGTATTCTAATGCTGGACTAGTTAGACTCTTGGTTTAATCCATCTGAAGCACCAGGTAAATTTATTTGAATCTAAGAATATTTTTTAAAAAGTTCATCTTGAGAACATTGATGAACATTCCAATAGTGGAACCTGCTGAGTGTGTCTTTGGCAGGGTGTGCTTGATGAGGGTTTAGGTTTCTATAGGAGCCTGGACTACACACTTTACTTTTCACATTGTTATCAGCCATTTTTTACACTCAACACAACACTTAAATGGCTTGAGTTTTGAATTGCAAGAATGTTCTTTTGGACTTGGATATTCTTTCCTGGAATTGCATATTTTGTGTATGGTTGCACATGTAACACCTCCCACCAAAGTAGTTGTGCTGGTCCATGACAAAAAATATCCAAAATCCAGAATCAAGGCAATACCTTTATTAGGACCAACCAAAATTCCACAAAATTTTGCAAGCTTTCTACTTCTCCATAACTGTTCATCAAGCTAAGTGGTACAAAAATCAGGGGATGGGAGAAGAACAAAGTCTGGCCAGATATTATAGCCATGAATTCTGAAGTTTAGACAGACCCAGGCTCAAAATGGAGATTTGCAGTCTGACTGAATGAGTCAGTGATAGTGATAGAATGAGAGGAAGATTTTCTACCATGTGATGTCCACTCCCACCAGCCATTAGGTAACGCTCACAATTTGGCCTCATTTTTTTTTCACATAGTCCACCATCTAATATTAATCTCCAACTTTGTTAATATAAAGACTGTCATGTTTCTCTCCATTTTGGCTTTATGCTGCCTCATGAACCTGTGTGTTTTGCCAAAGGCAAGAGGCAGATTAGTTGCAGCCAGCTTTAGTGTTCTCAGAAACATAGATCAGCCATTGCTTCTTTCCCCAAATGCATTGCCTGATGTCCGGATAATGTCTTTCCATAGATAGCTGTATTCCTCAATTATTTCCCTGACTCCCTTCACCCCTACATGAAGGGCATGGTTAATATTGGGTGTGGGGGCAACCTGCTCTCCAGAAAATACACAATAAACACAGGTACTTTCACAACAGGGCTCATTATTACAATATATGAGAGAACACTTACTTCTGAGGAGCTGCATAGCTCCGCAGGTCCAAGGCCTGCACTAAACGAAAGGGGGAAAGGCTCCACTCAAGCCTCCTGCCAAAACTAAAACTTGCACATTCTCTTAAAGCTATGCACACACACATTCCAACAACCCCCTCTACATCTCAATGAATTGTACTGCTGTTATAATCAACTTCACAGGCCCACTCCACCCTGCAATTCCTTCAAACAAACAACACACCAGGAGATTGGATAACAACACTGGACTACTTTTGAGGGCTGGTGTAACTCACCCTCTTAGCCACAGTCCTGACTCCTGTAAAGTAGCTATAATCATGATGAACTTTATCCACATGCATTGTCAGGGTCATTTTTAAAATGTTTACATACTCGGAAAAGAAATATTAAGACCTGAGTTAAAAAGATCATGAACTCCTATCTTTGCTCCTACCTTTTCTTTTTGGGTAGATACACTACCGTCCAATCTGAGCTACACTAAAATCCTGGATTTCTGAATTGGGTTTTTGAGGCAGCAGTCACTTCCCACCAGGAAAAACTCTCCAAAAGGCTTTACAATGAATCAGGAAATTGCTTCTGTAGGCAGTGGGTGTGTCAAACACTGCAATGCCTTCTTTTATTGGCTAAAACCCTTGAAAGGTGGGAGCAGACCATTTCTATTTACAAAACAAATGGGCAGATAAGCATTTTACCTCAAAGCTAGCAAGACACCTTTCTCCTTCTCTCACAATACAAGAACCCCTGGTTGATCCCATGACGGTGATTGGTGGGAGATACAGGACAGTTAAGAGGAAGCACTTCTTCAAACAGCACATAGTCAAACTATGGAATCTGCTACAATAAGACATAGTAGTGACCAATAATTTGGATGACTTTACAAGGGGGATAGATAAATTCCTGGAGAAGGCTATCAATGGCTACAAGTCCTGATGGCTAGGTGCTACCTCCAGTATTAGAGGCAGTATGCCTATGCACACCAGTGATTGGCCACTGTGTGAACAGTCGACTAGATGGACCCTTGGTCAGATCCAGCATGCCTCCTCTTGTTCCAGAGATTTCTTTTTTCTTTTTCTTTTTAATGAAAGCTGGAATTTAGGGATTATGACTCATCCAGGGATGTGCAATTGACCCCTTCCTGAGGAGACCCATGTATGATCATCTCCTCCAACATAACTTTTCTGAACAATGTGAGCCAGACCATGCGGACAAAAATTAGCACTGAATCAGGCTAGTGCTAAGAACCCCTTTTTGTCACTATATTCAGAGGATTAGTCTGAAAGCATGCTACTCCCAGGAATCCAGTGATATCAGAAGTATTTCTAGGGACTTTCCTCTGAAGTTAATGTTATCTGCCCTCTGGTGGTGACTTCCTCATTGAGAGCCCTCACAATGGCTCCTGGGAAGAAATCTACCATACCAGCTTCCAAGGTTTAGTTTGGTTTTATAGGGTAAGAAGAAGGATTTGTTTACTTGGTATTAGCATAGGATACCTTTAAAAAAAAAAAAGGTGTGTATGAAGTCCAACATAAGTTTTAGGGTGTTTTCATACACATCCCCAAAAGTGCCTTACAAGTTCATATCCCATTATTTGCATGTATGAATGTTGTCAATGCTGGACAGAAAAAGAATGGAGGTGTTTTAAAAACAAATCAAATGCTGCAGATGTCATGTGTGAAGATGCAGCATGCCTGGCTGCAACTGGATACCGATTTCTATTTATTTTCGTTTTTTACTGCACCATCTGCTCTAATTAAGGCTACAATCCTATGGTATTACTTATGAGTAAGCCCCTTTTAATTTACTTCTAAGTAAAAAATAAACAGGACTGCACTGCATATCTGCATTACACCTCTTATTGCACACAGCAAACATACTTCATTTCCCTCTGGCCCACCTATTTAGATTTCACATACACAGACCATGCATGTGTGTATATATTAGTACCTCAGCATGACACTTGAAGTGGATGTACTCTTCGAAAGCATAGGCCATAATAAAATATGTTAGTCTTTAAGGTGCCACAAGACTCTTTGTTGGTTTTGCTACAACAAATTAACACAGCTATTCCTCTAGATTTTTTCTGTCACCCCATATATATATTTTTGGCTTAACTTCCGGCCTGTGTAAGTTATAGTGAGCTCAAAAGCCTGCCCATGACTTTGTGACTTTATCCAGTTAGTCGTAATACAGCTCTTATCCTACCGAGAGAATGAAATAGAGACTCCCATTGGCACAAGAATCACCATGGCAACAGCTCACCCCGCAATCACCCAACCTAGCCAATACCCTCAAAGAGCTTTTTTAGAACACAGCAATCCTCCCTTCCTCATTCGCAGAAAAAGCTCGCACTTTTTCCGGTCATGTGATTGCGGCTGGCCCAATCATTATCCAGGACGATAACAACCTAACCGCTTCCTTATTCACTATGGAAACTGTCGTATTCTTCCGTTCCCCACCTTCCTAGGAATCAGGCTGCGACAAGTGACCGACAGCTTTGTTTTCGAATCATGGGCAGAGGCGGGGTTTCAAGGTGAGCCACGCCCCCTCGCTGGAAGCTTGCTTTGCTGAAAGAGGTAGCAAGGCGTCTTGGGCAGGTTAGGCGAGGAAGACGAGAGTTAACCAATAAGCAGCCGCTTAGAAAGGTGGAGGCGGGGCCTGAGGAAACGATTGGCGTGGAGCCAACCAATGTTGTACAGCCGCGGCTGCTGCTCCACGTCGGCATCGGGGCGACCAAGATGGAGGCGCTGATCTTGGTAGGAGACGGAGGGGCAAGAGCGTGGGGAGAGCGAAGGGCTGGGGTGCGCGCCCGTTACTATGGAGACGGGCAGGTGGGCGTGGCGGAACCAGTAGGTTGCTGCTGGGGACCTCCTTGGGTCTGGGTTGGATCCGTCGGATGTAGCCCTAGCCCAGGTTCTTGGTGGAGGCAGGGAGGTTGTTGGCCCATATGTCAAAAGAGGAGAGGGGGGACAAACTTCTGTTAGTAGGGAGAGAGAGGAGCTCCAGATGTCACTTAGAGGCCCTCTGGTGAGCTCATTTTATGGCAGCCTTCTCCAACCTGGTGCTTCCAGATGTGTTGGCCTACAACTCACAGCATCCCCCAGCCAGGCTGGGGGAAGCTGGGAGGTGTAGGCCAGCACATCTGGTAGGTACTAGCATGGAGAAGGCCGATGGGAAATGATAAGGGACTCCCTAACCGAGCTATTAATGTACTGATAGGTTAATAAGGAGGCTCCCAACATCTGGAGGGTTATTCGTTCTCCATTTCTGATGTAAAACTTTCTTTTTGAGCACAGGGTTCCTCTCCTATGCTTGGAGGTTTTGGAACTGAAGTCCAGGGAACCTGGGGGTTCTTCAGTGAGATAATCAGTAGTGGGGGCTGGATTTCTCTGTCACAGAGCTTGCCCACCACTACTGAAGATACCCTGCAGTGTGCAGTTGGTGAAGGGTTCTGTGCTGTAGGGTACACACTCAGTTCCCACAGGGCCCAAGTAGGTCCAACAGGATTGGTCGGTGCCCTGCGTGAACTCTATGTGAACCCTGGAGCACTTCCACAATCCTCTGTGAAAGGCAGAGGTTTCTTAGACAGAAGTCCGTGTGGAAAAGGTAGGTAGAAATTTTGAAAATCACTGGGGAAACAAGACAGTGACCCAGTTCAAATGACATGCTAAGCCACGGTGGTTAAGCATTTTGAGCTAAACATTATGGCTTAGAGTGTCATATTAACCATGACTTAGCATGATGTGTGAACCGTTCCTATAACCATGGTTTAAACATGCTCACTAACCATTTGCTGCAAAAGGATTAGTGGCCTAACCATGGCTTAGCGTGTTGCCTGAATAGGCCCAGTGGGTACAGTAGTGTGATCTGGAGTTTACTTGTGCATTGCAAATGCAGTGGCCCTTACTTATAACTTTTCTTTCCTTATCTAGAGATCTATAGTCTTACTTTTACTGTGGTCAGTCATAGGGCTGCTTCTGGTAATATTAAAACAATCGAAATAAATAGCAAAAACCAATGTTTCAAATAAATTAATAAATATTAAAGCAATAGAGTAGTAAAAATAGCAGCAGAGTTAAAACCAACTCAGGCAATATTTTAAATAGATATCATTTGGCACCAAAAAAGCATAAGAGCACATGGCATGTGAGCTTTCCATAGCAACTGCGAGAGGCCCTTGAAGATGGGGGGATCTGGAGAAGGGCCTCTAAAGATGGCTTTGACACATAGGTCGTCCTTCAGAGACTCACTTTAAGCTAATAGAAAATCCAAACAGGGGTTTCCAACCATCTCCCTTCACCAGGATTTCTATGTCTTTAACACAGGGGTGGATACGTGTTGCCCTCCATATGTTGTTGGACTGTAGATCCTCCCAATCCTCATAATTGGCTATGCTGGCTAGGGCTGATGGGAATTGCAGTACAACCACATATGGAAGGCCACATGTTCCCTGCCCCTGCTTTAACAGTTTCAGGACAGGTAAAATCCAGATAAATCATAGGAAAAGCTTCACCTGGTGAATTCATTTCTACCATGCAGCTATTACAGGAGGCCTGCCAGAAAAGGAAAAAAAAAGCCCTGCTCTGTTCATGGATAGGAACATAAGAAGAGCCCTGCTGGATCAGACCAAAGGTCTTTCTAGCCCTACATCTTTCCTTCGGTGCCCATCTGGATGCTTCCAGATGGAGGGTCTTAGCATTACCAATCCAAAGACATCCTGTCGTTTCCTCCTTTATGTTTTTTTCATAGAAAGAAAAAAAAGATGCAGTGGAAAAATATAGGAGGGTGACAAATAGAAGACAATAATGTATGGACCCCTGTAAAAATCCATAAATGAGGCAGGGTGATTGCATGATAAAGGCCTTGTCTGGAAGCACCTGGGAAACTTACAAGGAAATATGGAAGCAATAACCTTATCTCACTGTTGCCCAACTGATAGACCTATTCTTCAGTAAGAAACCTCACACTCCTTGAACCTGATAGAATGTATTTCTGTATTGTGATCCATATTTCCTTGTGGGGCAGTTGTGTTCATTAAGACCATTAAGACTATAGATAAATTGTTCTGGAAAACACTTGATTTGCTGTGGGTCTCCCACATATCAATATATTGTAAATCGGGGAACAGTAAACTTTCACTAGCTGGGGATTGAATTTGTACACTCAGAGTACATTGATGGGCCACAGTGTAACTTACTGTGACATTAAGTACTGGTTATTTATGCCTTAAAAGTATATTTGGCATTTTAGAATCCCCTTTAACACAGTTTTCGGTTTGAAGCCGTTGAGGTCTTTTGGAGAATTTCCTGCTGCTTTCTTCTGAATGAGAGTGATCCTCAATTTGGAATATCTTTGCTTTTATAAGTTGCTTTGCAGGCTGGGATTGAAACCTTGGTGCGCTCGATAAGACCTCCCCAAACTGTATGGCCTAGGCCTTATTCTGAACGTTGAAGAAGCACCTGTATGTATCCATCTCTTAATCAAGCATGTTTTAAACACATGACATGCTATTATCACAAATGTGAGTTGTTTCTGCACCATCAGCAAAAAACTCTGATATTTTTTAAGATGCTGGGAAGCTTTTTTAATTGCAGGGTCAGCCTATGACATTTTGCAACCTTAGGTGGAAATCCAAATTATACCCTATTTGTGTTAAAAGATACAATCGTAAATTGCATCACTTATAATTTACTGACTTTTAATGACATCCCAAATATATTCTAGTATGGCCAGCCCTTGCTTGTTCTTGCCTGGTCTATTCAGTTTTAAATTTAATTTTCAGATTTTAGTTCTTCTGTGCCAATAGTGATTTTCTTCCCTCATCGCCCTTAAAATAAAATTATGATCTAGAGTAGCCTCCCCCAGCTTGGTGCCCTCCAGGTGTTTTGGACTACAGCTCCCAGCATTCCTGACCATTGGCCATGCTGGCTTGGGCTGATGGGAACTGAAGTCCCAAACATCTGAAGGCACCAGATTGGGGAAGTTGACCTAAAGGATATCATCCCGTTCACCTGTTCTGATGCAACTGGCATTGGGAAAGTGTTCTTTTTTAAAGTCTAGTGACTAATAGCCTGCTATCTATGTGTAGTTGGAGGGACAATAATATAAATGCATTTAACAGAAGGATTTGTTATTGTTTGTCCTGAAATAGTTTTGCAAAGAAGGCATCTAATCTCCTAATGGTGGCTTTTAGGCTGTGCCAGTTTCAGGTGAAGGAATGAGGACACACACACCGAGATGTTCTTGGCAGGAAGCAATCTTTATTGTCTGTTAGCTTGGTTTATATAGATCTTTAGTAATGCTGTTTATGAAGACACAGCATGTTTCCACACAGTGAAACACACACACCTAATAGCTTGTCATAGGATAATACAATAGAGCACAGAATGAGAATGCAACATCATTATGGCAACATCACTTCTGCTACATCATTACTGCAACAATGTTCTTGGATAGAGAAATATTAGCTGGCTAGCATGAACAACTTGTATGTAGCCGAAAAGAGCCGGAAAGAGATTAGAGACAGTGAGGCCACGTTAGGGTTTTCTCAGCAACGCTTTGTCAGTTGTTCTTCCCTTCATTCAGTTTTTGGGGAGCATTTGGAATAAGATGATTTCAGAGGGCCCACCTCCTCTTCACCTTTGTTGCCCATTCACTTGCCTCTGGGCTCAGTTGGCACCACCTCAGAGACAGAGAGACATGATAAGACATGCAGAGGTTACTGCTCCTTCTTGTTACTCCTCTTGCTGCACATTTGCTCTAGAGGGCAGTGCCAGCCAAGAGAAGAAGCAGGAGGGCAGGAGGCTCCAGGGATTGGTAGTGGATCACTTCTCTTTGCTGAAGCTGTAGGGCCCAAAGGGTACATCTGCATGACTTGTAAATGATTTCTCATTTACTAACATGTAGGAAGTACGAGCAGGGTTGTCTTCCTTAGCTCTGGTGGGGTAGTTAGGCAATTTAAGACTCTGGACTTAATAGTCTTATGCCCCCACCCCCCAATAGCAATTTGTATTACTTTGCTTACTTAAAAATGTGGCAAGCCAATCCTGCTCGTTTACCACCACCGCCCCGCCCATTCTGCTGAGCGGTACCCTTGACTTCAGCTCCAAAGTCCTGCCCTGATGAAACTGTTGATTAGCTCTAAGGGGCAGTGTGGTGAAGTCAATAGAGTGTTGCTCAGCCATGAACCTCACTGGGTGACTATAAAGAATAAAGAAAACAATTTTAGGATGTCAAGCCGTAACAGTCTGACAAGTAGTAAAGAGGTCTGACATCTCTTATCAGCTATTGGCAGTTGATGTTGAATTGCTGCAGTAGTGACCTCATGCCAGTCACTATCCATCTAACCTACCTCACTGGATTGTTGTGAAGATAAAATGGGAAATCTTCATGTCCTATGAGCTAAGCTCTTGAAGGAAGGGTAATACACTAATGTGATAAATGTATTTTACTGTATTTTGAAGTACACCTATTCTGTATCATTTGTTAGTTTCCAGGTCCAATTCAGGGTGCTGGCTTTGGCATTTAAAGCCCTAAATAGGTTGGGGCCTTATATAACACCTCTGCAAGCATTAAGATCAGCATCAGAGGACCTATTCTCTGGCCAAACAGCAAGAACCATTAATTAGGCTTGTGGGTACTAGCAATAGGGCTTTCTCAATGGTGCCTCCACACTTTTTGTATTCCCTCCCCATGGAGATATGTATGATCTCATCACTCCTGGCTTTTTAAAAAAAAATCCAAAGGTACAATTGTTTCATTCTACATTTGGTATCTTAAAATCATTAAATGCTGGTAGTGATTGTGTGTGTGTGTTTAATTGGGATTGTATATCCATGTTTTTGCAGCATCGTATGCCGCCCTATGAGGGCAATGTGTCATGAAAGTGGTTTAAAAATCTCTTAAATGGTAATGAAATAATAATTTTCATATGGCACTATTGATGTGGGTGCCTGTTTACAAAGAAAACAACAAAAAGACGGGGCTTTGCCCCCAAGGAACTGGCAGATGTTCTGGGAGGCAGCTCCAGGGGTAACGGGCAGTAAGAGGAGGGGGAGTCATTTTAAGGAACAGGAGACCTTTGGATGGTTGAAGATAGTCGAGCTAGATGAGCATATGGCCAGGCAGAGTTTGTCATTTTAGCAATGCAATCAATATAGACTAGTCAACTGACAATAAAATAATGATAGCAAAATGGATGTTTTTGCTATCCATTCTTAGTACATAGGCCCATTTTAATTGTTCATAACTATCGTCACTATGTGCTGAACTAGTGTGATGCCAGAGAGATCTGTGCACCTGAAGAATATCCACATGACTAGGTGGTATGCAAAGTTGTTCCACCAACGGAAGGGAGACTGCTGGTAGAATGGATTTCCCTTCCCCCATGCACCTCCCAAATCTGCTCTGGGGAGTGTGGCGGAAGCAGGGGAAACCCTAAAGCAAGGGTGGGCAACTGGGTGTCCTTCAGGTGCTTTGGGCTACATCTTTCATTAGCCTCTGCCAGCATGGCCAGTATTCAGGATTGTGGGAACTGTACTCCAAAACATCTGGAGGGTACCAGGTTGCCTACTCCCTACCCTAAAAGATAGGAAGAGAAAGAAACCCTTCCTGATCCCAACGTACCGCAAGTGGGATTTCCAAACTATAGCTGCCAATGCTGCCGAGGAGAAGATACAGGTTTTGAGTGTTTTACGTTCCACAGCACAGCTGCATTTGACGAGAACGCAGGATTTTGCCGTGGAGTATGTGGCACTTTCCCCAAGCTGCTTATCTTCACTGAGTGTGGTGTGATTTGGGGGCCGTGGTGTCCTCGCCCGGTCTCTTTCTCCTCTTTTCAGGAAAGGCTCGCCTTGCTGTGTGAGCTGTACTGGCCCCAGGCAGCCCGATGGGGATAGTCCTTCCTCTTCCGCGTGGCTCTCCGATTGCCATTTGCAAATAAAACAGCACAGACATATTTCTTGCTGCCTCGTCTCCCTCGCCAAACGCTTCCCTTCCGCGGGGTCCTGGCAGCTGTAAAATCTTTATGGCGATGCTGCTGCTATCGCACTGACCATCTGGGCCGTTGCACACCTAGTTTAATTGATTGAAGTTTAATTTATTGAAACTTCAGAATTAAATGATCAGAATAAACTGTGCAGTAACTCTTAACGTCTTGTTTTAATGGTTGATTGCTTGAGGCAGCCCTTGGCTTGAACTGGAAACCTCAAGAGAGAAATTTATGCTGCTTCTGGCCTTCTAGTCAGCGCTCATTATAGATTTAAAATGTGTGTTTATTTGCTGTCTCTCCGGCGGAAGCTTGTCTCTCTGGCAAAGAGGTGTATAAATTCTCCTCTGATACTTATATGGTAAGCGTTTATTCTAATTCTCTGAAACTAAGGCAGGAGGGAGACACGGCACTTTGCCCCACGTCTGTGGCTCACTTGGTCCAGATCAGGGGCCGAATATTCCTCTGATGGCATTTGTATGGATTATTGGCTGGCTAGCTTTGGGGCATCACATTGTTGCGCCTGCAGTTTCAGAGGGCTTCAGTGGGGAATCTGGACTCCCCATCTTGCTGTAAAACAGGGATTCTCGAACCGTGGTTGGCAGACATTGCCCACGAGGCAGGTAAAATATTATAGGAGGAGAGGCAAAATTCCCACTGCACATCTGGCTGCCTCCTAAGTTTGCCAGGCAAATTTATGTGCCTGTGTATGAAAGGATGAAGGCAACAGAAGGAGAATCTAAATTTGTCTGCCTTGTTGCTCCTCCACCTGATAATCGATGAGCCACAGGGGTTTCTGAAACCGGTCTCTTTTTTCCCTTCTCCTCCTTTGTAAGAGGCTCGATAGTTTCTGTTGAACTGGCAAGAGAGACCTCTGAAAAATGGAAACCTCTTTAGAGCTATGGTTTTCAAACTGGTTTCCTTCACCAATCCCTCTCCAAGTGGACTTGCTTGCTGGGGAACTCCAGCAACATTGGCCACAGATCTCCTGCTTGTTGCAGAGTCTTCTTGGAAGTCCGCTTTGGATATGTATTCCATCCGTGCAGGGTGCTGGCCAGTCCTATTTGGCCTCATTGCTTTGCGTGAGCTACGAGTGTGCCCTAGAGCGAATGTGAGTTTTAGAGGATGACTGGTGAGCTGTCTTTCAGGGAAGTTTGGCCTGCACCATCTTATCATCTCAGTAACTAACCCCTGATAAAGCTGCCGAGGAATCCCAGGGTTCCCTGTAGCATGCTATGAAAATAACTTGCATTAGACAGTGTTGAGAGCTTCCAGCCCATAACGGTTCTAGGATCGGGACTGTTAGAATCATGACTGGCTGCCCTGTCATGACGCTGGCCCAGAACCGCAGAAGGCTGCAATTGGCCAGTGATAATTTCCGACTCATCGTGGTGTTCCATGAAATACAGGCAGGTTGCTCTGCGAAAGGGTGCCACTTTGCAGGGAGGAGAGGAAGTCTGCAGTTATAATAGCTCCAGGGGGTGATTCTGAGAAGAACGGAGAGGCTTCCGTCCCCATGGTTGTTGAGCACATGAGTCTCTCAAAATCAGAGAAAAGGCATGCTCCGTGCTGCATCTTTGGGCTTGCTCTCGTTTAGTGGGGCAGTGGCTCAGGAGGGGGATCAGGCTTAGAGTCCCTGTAGAGTAGTGGATCCGCCTGCTAATCTGCTCCCTAGATGAGCTTGCTGCTGCTCCCGTGGAGGGGCTGTTGCAGCGCTTGAGGTGAAGTTCTGTTATACACTCTGACTGTGGCTACGTGGAAGTCAGTGCATCACAGAACTTTGTCTCGAGAGCTTTCCAGCATCCAGCAGGGAAGAGCTGCGTCTTTTCTGGTCCTTCCTTTCTCTTGCCTCACAGGGCTATTGGGAACATAGGGAGTTGCCTTGGTCCATCTAGCCAAGTATTGCCTACTGACTTGCAGCAGCTCTCCAGATTTTCAGGCAGGAGTTTTACCCCTACCTGGAGACCCCAGGGATTGAACCTGGGACTTTCTGCATGCAGAGAACTATGGCCCTTCCTTTTGAAAGCCAATTGAAGCACCCCCTTCCCTGTAAGCACTAACCAAGTCAACTCATTGAGCCACATGCATAGCAGTTTGGCCCTGTGCACACCTGTTTTAATCTCTTTTGGGCGCTGAGATACGCATGTACGGGCTGCATCTTGGCCTAGTGGTAAAAGCTATAGCTGTAGTCGTTGCTCTGGCCACATCATGTGCTACTGTTGAGTGTAGAGCGGTAGCTTTCCATCTTTCCTGACACAGGACTCATGCCCAACATGGGACCTGCTGTAATTTTTTTTTTAACCATACATGTCCGTCTTCCTTTTGTCTGGATAGGGCAACCAGATGCAAAGGAGAGCAGGTCTCCTGGACCTTACTAGGGCTCCAGAAGAGTGGAAGCTTTGCAAAGGCAGCTTGCTGCAAGCTGAAATCTCTGTTCTTTGCAACTATTAAAAGTTAAAGAGCCTTGCCTTCTTTCGCTTTTAGCTACGACCCCCCCCCCCCTACTTTCTCCCTGTCTCTTTAAAAAAAGAGTGGGTGGGGGAGAAACAGTAGTGTTACCATTGGTGGAATTAACATGTGGGTCTCAATTCATTAATTGAAAGTGGATGGTTTAGAGAACGACAACTGCAAAATGCGTGGTGGGGCAGGCTGGGTGTATAAAGTGTTGGTTATTACCTTTACAGCCCTACATGGTTTGGGTCCAGGTTACCTGCGGGATCGCCTTCTCCCATACAATCCGCCCTGCACACTCAGGTCCTCTGGGAAGAATTTACTCCTGTCAGCTGGCGAGTGTTACCCAGAGGACCTTCTCTTCTGCCACTCCCAGACTGTGGAATGGCCTGCCGGAGGAGATTAGACAAATTAGCAGTCTTCTTGAATTGAAGAAAGCCGTGAAGACTGCTCTCTTCCGGCAGGCCTACCCAGTTCAGTTTTAAGATGTTTTTAATAATGTATTTGTTTTTATCTGTTTTAATGGTTTATCTATTTTATTGTTTTTCTATTTATATTTATTGTGGTTCCCCGCCTCGATCTGGATGGAGAGGCAGGTTAGAAATGAAATAAATAAAATAAATAAATAAATAAATAATGCTGTGCTTCTAGCTCTTGTGGCTTTATAGCGCTTGCTGCTGTTTTCAGCAAGGTTGCTATTTAGCCACCATGGTCCTGGGGCTAGAAGTGGGCCCAGGTGGGAGTTGTGTTGATTGGTGTTTGGAGCACAGATTGGAGCATGTTCAGGATGTCAGGGTGGCCTGCCTAGGGCGTACGTTCAACAGTCATACAAACTGGGCCTCTCCGATGATGATGATGTATAATAGCGCAATTAGTGTGCAAGTATGTCTCATGGAATCTTTCTTGATGGTACAGGAAGGTGTTGAATCTGGGGCATTGTGGATTGGTGCCTTGTTGGCAAGAGCACCTCTTGGGGTAGTCAGTTCTCTTCCAGTCATTGAGCTCACCTGCCCCACTGGACCAGCACAGGTGTGATGTGCTGTAAATATTCCCTTTCCCAGTCACTTCTTGCCTGACAGACTGTTGGGCCCTCTTTGAAACGGGAGCATTGTCATGCAGGGGAATTCGAGTCCTGCTGTGCTGGTGCTGATGCAGCCCCAGGTGGAAACGGGATAGGCCTAGAAGGAGACTTTTATATGGAGAAGGTTGAAATGAGACCTCCTTCTTCCCACAATTGGCTTATTCCCCATTGGACTTACGATGGGGGGTGGACTTCACACCTGCTCCCAGCACCAAGGGCACTGCTTCCATGGATGCAGGGGTGCATGTATGGGAATAACATGGGTGGTGCCAATCACGTAGCTTCTTGTGGATTTGCCAGCCAACGATGGAGAAGGTGCTGGTTGGGTAGGAAAGACCCACAAGATCAGCCCTGTTCAGGTGGTCACAATGTGGAACTAAGCCATGTGGAAAGAGCTCCCATACTCCTGGGAGCGCGTGGGAGGGGCTGAATCATTGTGAAAAGGGTCTTCTGTCAAAACTCAAGGAAAGGAAGGAAGGTTTTCCTACAGAAAAACTTTCTCTCATTGCTTTGAAGCTGCCAGTGGGATGGCCTGAGCTGAGAACTGTTGGCACCATCTGGGCACACAGTTCGCTTTCTTCTGCCTCTAGCTAAGGCTGAATATGGCCCAGCAGCCATCCATTGTGACCTACCTGGTACTTGACAACCTCACTTCCATTCCCCCTCAGTCCTGTACAGTCACCCTTGGTGATAGGCTGCCATACATGGCTGGTGGGTTGTATTATACTCAGTGGGTCGTGAACCGTGCAGGCCTGGAAAGATTGGTATGGACAGGCGGGCCTTTGTTATGTATGGTTTCAATTACTCCTTCAAATTATTTCATATGGAGGGCATATTGAAATTGTACCAGGCAAGAATGATACTTGATACCTGGCATACAATTCAGCAGCTTGAGAATCTCAGCTTTCATCTTAAAGGAGGGGAAGGCAAGTTTCTAGTCCTCATGACTTTGGAGATAAGCTTAAAATCATGTGGGTAGTGTCATGAAACCTTGGAAGCCGGAGAGGGATTGTGTAGTGGTTAGCAGGTGGGTTTTCAGTATTCTTCCCTATACCTTAATGGAAGGAAAAGAAGCAAAAGTATGTAGATTTGCTTAATTTGTGTGACTTTTCCCCCCATTAATCACAACATCCGGATTAATTTTGGCACAGAATTCAGATAATATTTTGTCTTCGCATATGCACAGCTCTGTTCTGTGGTGCCACCCATCTCTGTGGCCCCACTCCTGGGTGGGTTAGCCTATAGAGCTCAGGCCGCAGATGGAGGGAGAAAACATGGTGTTGTTTGGATAGAATCATGACATTGTGCCTTCCTTTGTAGGAGCCGTCTCTCTATACAGTCAAAGCCATCCTGATCTTGGACAATGATGGAGACCGTCTGTTTGCCAAGGTAAGAAGCCTTCTTAGGATCCGGAAGGAGTGGATGGGTAGGTAGGTGCAGGGCTCTAAGGCAGAGGGTGGGCAACTTTTTGGCTCTCCTGATGTTTTGGCTTACAACCCCCCCATCTGCCCTAGCCAGCATAACCAGTGAGGAGTGATCACTTGAGTTGTAGGACAAAACACCTGGAGGACCACAAGTTGCCCAGTCCTGCTCTAAAGGGTTCGAGCAAGGCAGCTTGGCAGAGTGGCCTTTAAGATGCTCTTATGGGCAGCCTGCTGGGTTGCTGCTTTCTGAGTGAGAAGGATGTTGCTCTGCCCACCTGGGCCCATTGAGGCAACATGAGTTTTGTCTTAACTCTTGCAAGTAGAAGCTTACTCAATTCATTCATTCATTCATTACATTTCTGTACCGCCCACTAGCCAAAGCTCTTTGGGAAGTTTACAAAGATTATAAACCTTAGAAATACAATTTTGTACATAATAAAAACCCATAAACAGATATAAACATGCAAACACATAAACAGACAACACACATAAATAAACAATTTAAACAATCAACAATCCCAGGATCCAATTATGACACACTTTCTAGTGTGTAAGACTCATATCACCAGGAGCACTCCATCATTTCCTGCAGGCTCCATTCATTCACACATGGGCCTTTCTTGCAGGAGTGACTAACATCCGATTTCTCCATGCAGTCCTTGGTAGCTGCAGGATTGTTTGCCTGCAAAGCTGTCCCACTCATGTAAGCAGTGTCTATTGAAGAAGTTTCCTAACCCGGATTGTACATTAAAATCAGGGGTCTGGAACCTGTGGCCCTCAGAAAGCTGCTGGACTCCAGCTCCCATCAGCCCCAGCCACTGTGGCCAGTGGTCAGGGATGTTGGGAATTGTAGTCCAACAACATCTGGAAACCACAGGTTCCACATTGAAATGAATAAATATGTGCTTTATTTATTTTTTTAAAGTGTAATAATCACATTGGCTCAGTTCACACAACACTTTTCTGTATACAGTGTGAAAACTCCGCTCAACGATAGAGTTTTTAGGAGGTACTCACCACACAACATGTTCTAACTCCACCTTTGTGTGAGTGTGGGTTACCATGGAGTAGAGTAAAACTCAACACGCCATTTGATTGACAGTTCCTCTGCCCTCTCTCCTCCTCCAGTCCTCCTGCTGCTATCCCATCAGCTATTGCTGCAAAAAATAATCCCGGCAGCTCTCCTAGAGTGGCATTTCCTCCTCTGGCCACTCTAGCCAGGGGACTCTGTAGCCAGTGGAGAAACTCCACTCAATGCAGCAAGAAACTCCACAGAGCCCTCCAGAAAACACGCAACACAATGGTTGTGCAGGAACACTCCTCTGCACAGTGTGGATATTCGGGGTGGAGTGTTTTTTGTTTTTTTTTAAACCCCACCAAGGGGTGAGATTTCCCCTCCAGACAGCTCATTTCTCAATGGTGGTGTAACAACTCCACCGTGGAGTTCTAAAACCACCATTGAGAAATGTGTTGTCTGAACTGAGCCATTGTCACATTTGTGAAGCTTACTTGATAAGTATTTGAACCTGGCAAGTTGTTTGCATGCTGTAACTCTCATGTGCGGGAGCCTTCTCTTTTCCCCTGCAGTATTACGATGACACGTACCCCACAGTCAAGGAGCAGAAGGCCTTTGAGAAGAATATTTTCAACAAGACCCACAGGACCGATAGTAGGTTCTGCCTGGGAGTGTGATGGGAGGAGGGCATCCGGGATGGCAATATAGAGAAGGTTAATTGATCTCTTTTGAGGTCCTTTTGGGAATCTCTGAAGGGAGGCCACATCACCAATGGCTGATCTGTGGCTCTTTTATCATCTAAAAGGCAAGTATGGGGAGGGGGGACATGATCACATTTCTAAAACTGTGCATTGTGTGGAGAAAATTGAGAGGGGAAAGTGTTTCTCCCTCTCGTCACACTAGAATGTGTGTGTGAGATGCAGTGAATGGTGGGAGATCCAGGACCGGTTAAAGGAAGTACTTCATACTGTGTGTGGTTAAACAATAGAATTCACCACCATATGATGTGGTGACATCTACTAGTTTAGACAAATGCATGGAGGATAAGGCTATCAATGGCTACTAATCACGATATGTTACCTCCAGTATCAGGAGCAGTATGCCTCTTTATACCCGTCACTAGGGAACATGAGCTGGAAGGTTCTGTTGCACTCATGTCCTGCTTATGGGCTTCCCAGAGGAAGCTAGTTGTTGGCCACAGTGGAGAAACAGGATGCTGGACTACATAGGCCTTTGGTCTGATCTAGCAGGGATCTTCTTATGTTAAACTCTCTGAGAAACTGACTTTGAAAGCTCAGAAAAGCTGATACAAGTATCCACCTAGCTCTGTTGTGGTGATGAGGGACGAAGGATATTGGGCATGTACTTAAAGTGACCTGGAACCATAAGATGAAAAGTGGTATATAAATATTTTACATCAGGAGTGCAGAACTATTTTAGGGTGGTGGGGTGGATTGCCTCCCTCCTGGGCCCATCGCAGGCTGAATGATATTGGGGGACATAGCCTGGCCCCCTAAATTTCACTCCCTTTTTTCTCTCCGTGCCTCCTTCTAGCATGGAGAAAGGGACTTGGCTGGCGTCAGCAACAACATATGGCTTTGCACAGCTCCTGGCACCCCCTTGGAGATTGGAGATAACTGCGAGCTGGTTGGAATTGGAGATAACAGTGAGGATGTGGGGCAGCAGCTGCTCTTTCTAGCATAGGCAAGTCTCGCTGCCCCGCATCCCTGCTGTTAACTCCGACTGCGGGGAATCCTAAGCCCCACCCCTTGAAGGAACCCCAAGAGGGTCCATGGACTGGATTAGGATTCCCTGTGGACTAGAGGGTCTGTACCCCTGTTATAAATAAATAAATAAATAATTCAAGTTTCCGTCTCCAAAAGCAGCTGCTCTATGTAAACTTGTACTGCTGAGCTAATACAATTTGATGGGTGGATTCTACACATGGATGTACAGGTACTGTGCAGGTAGGCAAGATTGCTGGCACAGTTGTAGGGGCTGTGTCCACACTATGTTGGATATGGTGCCAAACCTGGTTGTAGTGCACCACAGCATTCCAATTTAAACAGACATGCGGGTGTTGCGTTTCATGAGGTGGTTCTTCCCCCAGCAGTGCAAACTCACCCTAGGCTTTGTGATACCTCTGGATAACATGTTATTGCTATGCCACTAATAATGGGAAAAAGGTGATTGCACTGGAGCATTACCCTTCTTCAGGTCTGGAAATGTCTTCATGTGCTCCTCTCTTTTCACTTAATTTTATCCCCACCCTTCCTTCCCCAGGTGAGATTGCCCTCTTAGAGGGGCTGACGGTTGTTTACAAGAGCAGCATTGACCTGTATTTCTACGTCATCGGCAGCTCCTATGAAAATGAGGTGGGTAATCCCGACACGGCAAAGATCTCTCTGTGCCGCTTGTGCAGAAGAACGCATGGCTTTAACCATCCCGCCTTCCGCATGGAGTCTGTGTTACTCATACTCTTTGTTTGGCTTGAGATTGTTGGATTTCCCCATGGCTCAAAGCATGTTTGAGATGCTGATCATCACTGGAAAGCTGTAACAAGAATAGTTCATTGAACCTTGCCCCCACCCCCACCCCCAAAGAGAGGAATTGAGAGCACCAGAGACACTTCAGGGGTGGGACGTCAACAGCAAAAAGAGCTTTGTTTACCATGGTGTTTTCTGGGGCCTGGCAATTGATGCCAATTTATTGCCCCTCCAGGTATAAGCCCCAAATGCTGCAGAGCTGGCTTTGCCTGGGGCCAGTTCTAAATGTGTGCATTGATTGTATGTGTATGCCATTCCTTTGCAGCTGATGCTCATGGCTGTGCTCAACTGCCTCTTCGATTCACTCAGTCAGATGCTGAGGTAAGCATCTCCTTTCCTGTCGTGTCCAGACCTGTCACTCAGGGCAGCGTGAAATTTGAGAGCAGGGTGAACTGGGCTTTGTATATTGAAGATACCAGGTTTGGGGTCGGGTACACTACTGAGAACACATTCACTCCTTTTTTAAAATATATAAGTAGGTTGAAGTCTGAGCAACTTTGGTTGTGTCAGTGGACTGAAGTGTCTTGAACAGGTCTTGTGAATGCTTCGCTGTCTAGATTGTAATTATCAAGTCCTGGTTCATCACAACTCTCTGCTTTCTGCACACACACACACACACCTGGCCTCTCATTGTGTCTCAATGTGGACAACACACTTAAATCCAGTGAAAATCTATCCCATTTTCACACACATGCCCTACTCACTTACAAAAAAAATGTGTTAAGCAACTCAGTCATGGGAGTTTGGGTGAAGCATGTCGGCCATGGTAAGAGCAAATAAGACTTCTCATCTCTTTCCTGTTGGTGGGGATGTGGGGAGGGGATGAGTCTCGCAGGAGGGGTCCAGCTAATAGCCATATGTGAATGGAGAGAGGAAATGGATCTTTGGTGCCAGATGTGCAGGATTTGGCTACTGTCCAAGCCAGCTGAGCTGCAATTGCAAGCAGGTGACTTGTTCCTTTTCACCCATTGAAGTCTGTGTGAATACTGCCGTGATGAGCAGTAAGAAAGGCTTTCTTATTTTATTAGGTTAGATGTGTCTGGCATGGCGGAGGCCCGGAGTTTGGCCACCAAGGCATCTTGGCTTTTGTTCTTTAAAAAGAAAATAGAGGGATGGCACCAGATAGAAGTTAGAAGTGGACTGACTGAGTGGGACTGCCCGTGGCCAGGGGGGCAGGGCATCCAGGCCCTTCACTGCTTCTGGCTTCCTCACCGATGGCTAGCAGAAGCAGAGTATATTATGGCAATCAATAGATGAATCAATGCATATTTGCCCAACTTGTATAGGTTGTGTAATATGGTTTTCCTTATTGCAGACGATGGCATTCTTTTGTGTGATGTGCATGTAGGTGTGCACAGTATATGTGCCACATTTAAAGGCAGGCCCTTTCTGAGGATTTGTATGCTCTGCGTGTATCATGGTTTAGGTTGCAAGCACTGGTATCCAGTGCAGAATTTAGCATCCTGAGATGGTTAATGAGTTGCTAGTCTTCCTTGTTACACAGTAAAGGTTCAAAACGTGTGTGTGGGGGGGTATGTGCTCCGTGCTCTGAGGATCAGCCTGGCTGTGGGTGCTAAGATGATATTTAGGTCCCCAGCTCCTCCTTGAGCAGATTTGGTGTCTTCTTCTGCAGGAAGAATGTGGAGAAGCGAGCCCTCCTGGAGAACATGGAGGGACTTTTCCTGGCAGTGGATGAAATTGTGGATGGGGGGTGAGTCCAGCCACTCCGATACACAGCGCGCGAGGGCCAGAAATCTTCTAGACATGCATCTCCTTCACACCTGGAGCCCAAAACCCTCCTATATCCGAGTAGAATGTGGTGCATACCTGAGTGTGTCTGGGCCAAATGTGTATTCCTGATCGCAGGCCTCGCTTTTCATATGGCCACCTGCACCGCTCCTTTCCCTCACTCAAAGGACTACCACAGATCGTATAGCCCAGTTCAGCGGCTTATTCCCTCTTCATCTTTTACAGGGTGATTCTTGAGAGTGACCCCCAGCAGGTGCTACATAGAGTTGCTGTGCGGGTAAGTGAGCCCCATCACTCCTCTTCTTCCTTGCCCGCCTGTCCAGTAGGAATGACCTTTCTGGCCAGGCCCTGCTTGAAGGGCACAGCCCCCCCCCCCCCCCCCAATGGCTTTGCCTGTTTTTATAACAGAAGGAAACTGGCTGCAATTGCATGGGGTGATGGGAGTGGGGGAGAGAAGAGGTGTAGGATAGCACTGCACCCTGATGACTAAATGGCCTTTTGGGGGACCCTTCTGAACAGTCTCTAAAACTGCTGGATAGGAACTGGGAACACATAGATCCAAGCCTAGTTTAATGTTGAAGAGTATGTGGACCGGGTGTGTGTGGACCTATTTTCAGACGTGTCCATGGGAATTTCTGTACCCCATCAGATTATTTTCTTATTTCAGGGGGAGGATGTTCCTCTTACAGAGCAGACTGTCTCACAGGTAGGTCATCTGGCCTGGTCTCGTTAAGTACCCTTCATTAAATCCTGCTTGCTGCATTCTTTCCTACGTGCCTCCCTGACCCTCCTTCCTATGGAACCATCATGGCTCACCTGAAGGCGTCAGTGGAAGCAAGCATTGAGTTTATTTCCAGGGCTGCCACCCAGAGGACATTCCTGCAACTGCCCCACCCAGTTGTGGGTTTGGGAGTCTGATCCAGAATTGAATAAGGGGCGAATCTGGACATTCATTTATAAACAACCACCTTTTTACTCCTTGTGGCTGTAGAGCTAAGTTTTGAAAACCTGTTGATTATATCTCACAGGACAGAGAAATCCTATGCAGGATTTCTAACCTTTCACCTTTTCAAAGGGTAAGGACTTCAGCACTCTGCTTAGCAGCAAAAAATGCTTGCATGTTTTTTACAGGGCCCAGAATTTCAATTTCATTAGCTCAGAGTTTGCACGGCCTTGGATTTCCCTTTATCGGTTTGGGCATGCATGCATTATAAACCCCTCTTCCAAGATTTCAGGCCTTTGCTGCCAATAGTTTCCCATAAATACACGAGGGGTGTATTTATGGAGAGTTGTTGACTGGATCCCGTGGGTTTGCACATACCTTGACCCTTCAACGTCTATTTGCAGGTACTGCAGTCAGCAAAGGAACAGATCAAGTGGTCACTACTGCGATGAGGAGCCACGTGGCATTTGCTTCAATGACCTGCTGTGTCCCAGCTGCCTCCCTTCCCCCCACCTGTCTGTCTCGCACTGACCAAAATATAACATGACCAGTTTTTGATGTATCTGATTTCCACTTTTTTCTGAGTCTCATCACTGTCCCGGGAGTTGTTGGTGCTAGCCATTGCATCTTCCTTCAGGGAATGCTCCTCCCTGTAGGGCAGGCAGGCATGGTGTGCAGGCTGCATGCAGCCCCCACCCCAAGGTCTTGACTGCAGCCGCCCCAGAAGTGTCCTGATCCACAGGAACCACCAATTTCCCTGCTACCTGTACTCTCCATTCCCTTCCCCAGAGATCTTTATATGAGCCTCTCTTTCCCCACTTCGGCTACCGAGGAAAGAGCGATCGGTATCCATTTCGCTGGGATGGGTGTGAGTACAGGTGTGTTTGTGCACAGCTTTTGAACCAGCATCTTATAGTCCCTGGGGGCTGAAAAGGTTATGCATTCGTGCTGTGGAGGAAGCGCTCTCTTTACCTGGTGTCCTCCCTCCATGGTCCAAAAACTCATAAGAGCGTTCTCATTTTCTGACCCTCTTCAACTTCTTTTCCCAGGTCAGAACATGATTAGTGTGTGCTCCCAAGTGGCTGCCATCCTCATATATGCCCCTGCCTTTTATGGGGCATTGATGACGTGGGGAGATGGATTCCTCTCCCGGCCCACCAGCCTTCCACCACTAAGCAATGGTATGGCCCACCTGCTAATCTTATTGTGTGGCTAGCGTTATCCCCCAGAGGATGTGATTCTAAAGCAGCCCTGAAAATTCATAGAATTGGAGGGAGCCTGGTCGGCCATCCAGTCTAACCCTCTGCTTGGTGCAGTTAATCTTGCATCTCCAATGGATGGCTGCTTAGCCTGTGTTTAAAGCCTCCAACTAGGGAGGACACACCTCTCTCCCCATAATTGGTTCCACTATCTTACCATCAAAGAGTTACTCAATGTTCAGCCCAAATATACCCTTCTATAACATAAACCCACTAGATCTAGTTGTGCCCTCTGGGGCAGCAGAGCAGAAATCTCTTCAGGTATTTGAAGAGTGCCATCAGATCTCCCTGTCTTCTCCAGGCTAAACATACCCAGTTCCTCCTCCCTTCATAGGATGTGGGTTAGGAGATGTACTTGAAATATGTACTGAAATCAGAGAAGTGACCAAATAGCATCTCCAGGGCTTGGGTTGTGCCTTTAGGGCTATGCATGTTTCTCTGCACTTCTAGCTAAACCAGGATCAGGCTGTAATCCTATACCTAATTACCTGCAAGAAAGCTGTCTCGAACTCTATGAGACTTACTTCTGAGTAGGCATGTATAGGCTTGCGCTGTAAATTAAGCGAAGTGGTAAGGATAAAGAAGAATTATATACTTTTAATATAATTTTTTCTCGGTACAGAATTCGAATTGTCTAGATGAAGGACTGACATTTTTCGAACAAGCGCTGAAAGATAATGAACTCAGCATTTCTTTTCAGCAGAACCTGCCCCCGCTCCCCAGCAAGCCTACCTTCCACCTGGCCCTCCAGTCATTAAGCTAGAAAAGTAAAGGAAGGGATATATATGTGCTATTTTGAATGCACATGCAAGTCGCTTTGAGTAAAAATAATTAACTTGCTTGGCCATAAGCTGAAACACACACCTTGGGAAATAGGGCTGGGGCTTTGTAATAGGACTTTACCCTCCCATGCAATTCTTCCAGCCTTCCAGATGTGTGGCACTACAACTCCAATGGCTTCTTTCCTCTAGGTGAAGACAGTTCCAAGAAAAGACACCTCTTATTGCCTGCCCCCAGGGGATGCTTAAGGTTTCCATAGCGCTGTATAAGAGATGGCTCAGCCTTAAGAAATGTACCTGTGAAAGACAGATGGAGGGGGGGGATGGTGTACAACTAGCAATTCCTCAGCTCTACATACCTCCATGGAGGTACTACTCCATCCCAACTTTGCAGAGGTGGTCAGCAATTTGCACCTGCCTAGCCTGCTTTAGAAGCTCTCAGCTTCTCTGTAGGTTTGCCTTGTGTCTGACCAGACTCCAGTACATAGCCCATTTGAACCTTAATAAAGTTCCGCTTTATCATTTGAGAAACAGTCTTTGTCAATTTGCTCCCCAAAGCTTTTCAAGATCGAGGATGATCAAGATGCACTCAGAGGGGCCAATGTCGGGATGACCTAGCAATGAAGGATAACCTTGATAACAAATCTTGTTTTTTCATCCCCTTCTGAAATGTATAAATGAAGAGTGGTGACAGTGTATTTGGAGATGGCTTGCGTATAGCAAGAGGGGAGAGTATGGATCTTCTTTCCCTAACCTAGCTGATTGATCCAGGGGTCCCCAACCCTTTTGGATCAGTGGGCACATACACATTTTTTTAAATGTCACTGGCGTTCTCACAAAATGGGTGCCATGGGAGAAGGGTTTGCCCATTCATAAAATGGCTGCCATAGTCAGCATGGCTGGTCAAAAAACACTCATTTCCCAGGAAGCAAACTTGTGAGACTAAAAGAAACTTAAAATGCCCAAGAACCAAGGTACAAGGTTGATAGATGCCATCTCCTCATAACCCAAGCTGACTTCATTTCTGTAGGACAATTTAGGGTGGAAGAGAATTCTTTCTGTTGCCATTATTAAATCATTGGTATTGAAAAATCTTTACTTTTTATTTTTTTTTATTAATTTTCCAAAATTAAACAAACAAAAGGAAAAAAGGTTAAACACACTGGATTGAAATTGAATTATTGACACAGGGCAATACATTTAACATATATATATATTTTCCTTTACCATACAAGCTCAGAAATCCTTGTAATTTATTGCAAGTCGCCCAGAGATCTGCCAGCAATCCCATCTACCTTCTGCCTACCTGTGGTTTAGATGCTTCTTGCTTACCTCCCATGTAGCTGGATGAAACATTATTAATGCCTCTAATGAAGTTGTGGTTTTATGTTATGAAATACAAAATTTGTTTAGAGAGATGCTACATTGCAATGGAATAACAACCTCTCTCCTTTGACTAGAAAGTCAGTGGTCATGCTACAATCTAGGGGCTAGATTACCACTTTGGCATCTGGCACTTAAAACAATTCAATTTAGAATGAAGGATGCAGCCCTAAAGGAAGTGTATTTAAACAGCAGGGCTTCTTTCCACAAAAATGTTTAAATTTAGTCCCAGAATCTGAAGCATATCACAATTTATATATAGGCATTTGCTTTTCTACAGTTCACACTCATCCAGTAAACCTTTAGGCGTCTTCATCGTAAGTTATTTAGCTATAGGCCTGGTTGGTAGCATTTAGTTTCACGATACAAATGCAACACTTTGAACCTGAAATCCAGAAGTTTCAGGTTTTATCTCTTCGCTTGAAGTCTGTTGAGATCTATTACTTACTTTGATTTTGGCAAATGTTAAATGCAAAATTTCAAAATATTCTTGCATGTCTTGTTACTGCATGCCAACTATCAAATCCTGTTATGTATTGACTGACAAATATAAAAAGACTGAAATAATCAGAGGTCAGAGATGCAGATCAAAGACTGGATAACTTAAGCTAATATTTATATATTCAGAGAATGTCCTGTAAATATTCAATACCAATATTTACACAGGTAAGCTTTTGGGAGCAATGCAAGTTTCTCCCCTGTGTAGTTTCACAAGTCCAGTTTCCCCATTCTTCTAATATATCCAACTTCAAGTCATTACATGAAATTTCTTTTTTTTTTTAATATACTTTTTATTAATTTCAACACAATAAACATACACATAATACACAATATAAATCAAACTACAACCCTCAACTTCCCCCGTGCACCCCCCCCCGAGACCATCTCAAAATCATTCTTCCTCCTTCCAAAATTTCAACGATTCTTTTGAAGGCGTTTGTCCCTTTCCCAATCTTAAAACATATTCCAAAAAGGGACTCCATATTTCTCCAAAATCACTCTTACTGGACATTCCCCTCTTTATTTTCATTTTACATGTCAACATATCATTCAAAGCCATAGCCCAAATTTCTTTATACCAATCTTCTATTGTATAGCTTCGTTGCCCTTTCCAATTTTTAGCAATCATTATTCTAACAGGTGCCAGGAGGTTGTTTACCAATTCTCTATTAATTATATGCTTATTCCCCCTATCCCATATTGCTAGTAGAGCTAACTTCGGGTTTAATTCCAATTTATTTCCAATTATATCGCTTATTTCTTTAAAAACCCTTTCCCAAAATTTTTGTACTTGTTCACAGCTCCACCACATATGAAAATAGGTCCCAACCTCCTGACATCCCCTCCAACAATTCTTAGACACTTTCTTATCAATCTGGTGAAATCTTACAGGTGTTAGATACCATCTCCAAACTGTCTTATAGTAATTCTCCTTGATTCTAATCGACAGTAACTTTAACATTCTTACATTCCATATCCTCCCCCAGTTATCATCATTAATTTTTCCCTTTACATCTTCTTCCCACAACTCTTTTATAACCTTAAGTGAGTCCTGAAATTCCTCTTCTATCAATATTTTATATATCTCACTAGTCAGTCCTTTCTTAACTCCAACTTCTTCTTTTTTCCCTATTAGTTCAATTAAATCTTCAAATCTAGTATTAAGCGTAAATAAAGGTTTAAGCAAGAACAAATGGAAGGCATAGCAACAAAGACTTCAAAAATAAAAAGCTGTAGGAGAAACTTAACAGTTGATTTCTAGTTCTATCACGTTTTGTGCAAGTCATTAAAACACATATCTAAAACATTTCCGAGAAAGGCTGCAGTGGTTTGGGCTGCCACAGGCTAAAAGGGAAAACAATAACAAAAACAGGAGTAGGAATTCTCTGGAACGCCTTGGGACAATTGACAATCATTTCCAACTAGCATTTTTAAGCACAGTAACCATTTCAGTAGCATAGGGATGGGCAATTTGTGGCTCTCCAGATGTTGGCATTATAACCATTTGGTATGCTGGCTAGGGTGGATAGGAGCTGCAGTCCAATAACATCTGGAGGGCCATAAATTGCCCACCCCTGCACTAACAGAACTAGCAGGCTCATGGGCCCCAACTGCAGCATGACAGGCAGGAATTCAACAAGTAGATTATTTCCCCAAGACTGCATTTGTTGAATTCCAGTTAAAAGGCATAGAGGCCATGCAAGAAAATAGCAATCTTCTCTACTATCCCTTAATTCCTTCCAATGAATTTTCACTATGGGGTACAGCCGGTATTTCCTGTCTAACCGAACTGTGGGACGGAGACTGCTGTCCTCCTTCAGTAACATTGGTTTCTTGCATGGTTTCCCGTCCTCCTCTTCGTGAGATGAAGTGCTCAAATAGATCGTTGTACCTGTTTATGGCACCCGCAACTTCGTAAAAGCCTTCCGTCTGTATGAGAATCACTTCTCGCATCTGATCTGCAGCTGCTTTGATTTCTTTCCTGGATCTAGAAATCTCGCTTTGTATTTTCTCTCTTTCTTGTCTCAGCATGTCCATGTGGTCTTGGAATACCTGCTGCGACTTCTCCACATTTCTACAATACTGTAGGAGTGTTCTGGAAAATGTCCTTGACCAACTCTTTTTGGATCTTGTCTTGGCAAGGTTCACTGTTGCGCTGGCTGCTAGGTGCTGTGGATTTCTTCTTGCTGTAGGGATAAAAGACCACATACTCCATGGATGCCATGCCCTTAGGTTGAGTCTGCACAATCCTGTTTAGTTGGCTGTCTGTGGTTTTCTGGGAAATGTTGGACTATAATTCCCACCATTCCCAGCCAGAATGGAAAATGATGGAAGCTGTAGCCCAACACATTTGCAGCACACCAGGTTGGGTGATGCTGAGATAAGAGATTTGTGGCCTAGCTTATGTAATGCTGGTTTTCTCTCTCCAGGGACCTGTTCAGACGTCACGCTAAGCCACTGTGGATCGCTCAAAAATGTGATCCATGGCGGCTTAGCTTGTTGTGTGACAGGGGTCCCCCCCCTTCCACAGTGGTCCAACTACCCACCCCCACTACCCGCCTTCAGCAGTGGAGTTAGTTGGCTTCTACAGTGGTTCCCATGTCAAGTGATGAGAACTCCATGGGTATTTTTGTTTGTGCCATCAAAAAAGAAAAAATGGCAACAACCATAGAGTCCACCGGCAAGAATGAATGCTACTTCCGGGTGAGGCTCTTGCTGCCATGGACTTTTTCTATGGTTTCCGTCACTATAGGATGGAGGGAGCAGCCACCGGGGGCCTATTCGCATTGCAGAGGATACCAAGATATGCAGTTAAACCACACAGAGGAGTTACAGGAAATTACAGAGGGGTGGGTGGGCATGGGAACCACGCAGCATTGTGTGACAGGCCCACTTGCAGTGGTTTGCCGACCCCACCTCTCCAAAGTTACCGTAATCCCCCCTTTCAGTGATTGTCTGAATAGGGGCTAGGTATTGCTATAATGCCACTGCTAAAACCAATGATTGTATAACTAAAATGCAGTACAAGACATGGTTTAAAAAGCAAAGAAGTGCCTTGAGAACAGCAAAGCAGGATTTACACTGCTGCTTTATAATGGTTTGGGCCAGGACACATGACATACACCGTTTTCAAACCGCTTTCCAAGTGTTCTATCCTGCTTGGCGTAGATCTGGCCCATCTTTAAATCTATGGCAGAGCCAAGCCGACTTCTCCAGTCTTGTGGAATCAGACTGTGGCAACCAAAATAATTAGGGGTGCAATGCCTTTATTAGGACCAACCAAAGTGCCGCTACATAGCAAGCAAGGTGTCAAGTTCTCCCGACAGTTTAGTTGGGCTGAACATTAAGCAACGCCAGGGTGGGAAGGGGGAGAGCCAAGGTAAAGCAGGGTTTTGCACCTCAGCTCTAAAAGCTTTATTCTGGGGCCTTCCAACTTCCCTTCCCTCCAAGGCAGAGTCTTTGCCTGAAGCAGAAGCAATGAACACTGCCACAGAAAGAAGGCTCAATATAGGGAATGTAAAAAACACAGCACCAACACAGGCTATGAATTCTAAAAGCTCATTCCCTGCCTACCAAAAGCAGTGACCCACAATTGTTCAGAGTGAGCCTGAAGTGACCCTATAAGAGACCAGTGCAAAACACCAGACAAAGAAGGCAGAGAGAAAGGAAGGTGGTATTATTATTATTATTTGGGGGGGGGGGGGAGAGAGGAGATGTTAACCTGAGTCTGACACCCCTTAAATAGGCTGTGGACAGCCCAGAGGCAGCCTGTCCTGGAATTGCCATGTCTCCACCGCCAGGTATGCATGACAGGAGAGGTTTACTGCAAGGTAACAACAAAAAAATTGCTTTGTGGTACAAAAGGCAACCTTGGGAGGGGATAGGAAGGAAACACAAGATGGAAGGAAAAAGCCCAGCCTCCCTCAAATTGGAGCCCTCCAGATCTTTTGGATTTCAGCTCCAGTCAGCATGGTTCATGATCAGGAATGCTGGGAGTTGTAGTCCCAAATAGCTGGGGAGCACCAGGTTGGGGAAAGGCTGCTCCGGAAGATACGACATTGCAGTAGCAAGTGGCCAGAAGTCTGCCTTCCCCTCATCATAAAGAACCACCAAAAGGCAATACTCAGTGGAAGAAGCTACCTTGTAGGGTGGATGGCTACCAGGAAGAGGGGCTTTTCTGCTGTCCCCACCCCTGGCGGTGGAATGAGCCCCCTAGAAAGGTTCGCCTGGGCCTACATTGTACTCTTTTGGCGCTAGGTGAAACCCTTTTTATTTTCCCAGGCATTTTAGCTTTCTACTCTTTCAGCTCTGCTGTTTTAAATCTGTGGTTTAAATCTCTGCATTGCTGCAGTTTTTATTCTGGCTGTACATTGTAATTTTGAACGTTTCTATTTTATATTGTTTTAAGCTGTAGCCTGCGAACTGCCCAGAGAGCTTCGGCTATGGGGCAGTATAGAAATGCAATAAATAAGTAGTACAGACTACTCTGCTACAGGCAAGGAAAATGCTCAGCCTTGCTACCTAAGCTCTAACTGGGGGAGCCAACAGTGGTGTAGTGGAGCCAGCTTTCACAGGGCCGCAGCACTGGGACTTTTTGAGTAGAAGGGGCACTGATGCAGCCACCTGCCAGGGACTTCCTTCTGAGCTTAACTGCAATCCTCACAGGGGGGAACATTGATTTTCCCAGTAACAACATATTGTTGTGAGCTATCTCTGTTGTCATGCAGAGTATTTGGAGCTGAATGGGCAATTAAGACTCATTGGCTTGACAAAAGGCCTGATCCTGGGGTGGGGAGGAAACGAAACTCCTACAACTGGTTTGTTAATAAGGATCATCAACAGCGGGTTTTGAGCTCTCCTTGGGGGCATGGCTATGGGGTTTGTTATGAAGAGTGCGTCCACTTACCACTACACCACTGAGTGCCAGGGTTTGAACCAGACACCTTACAGCTGAAAAGCATGTGCACAGTCACGGAGCTAACAATCGGTTGCATCCAATGTTAGTCTAACTTTATTAAGTTCCATCTAGTTCAACTGATCTTCTCTTAAGTAGGACTAATATTGGACCCAATGCAATAGAGCCATGCTGAGAAACCTCGGAAGAGGACTTCCAGCCCAGGCAACTCTACCTGGCAGTCAGGCCAGGGTCACGAGTGAGCTTCAGTGACTGTTTGCCTTAGGTGCCCCCTGTCCACGCCCCCAACAAATCTTTGGCCAGTATTAATGCCATGTGGAAGTGAAAAGGAAGCTGAACTGGAGATTGAAACAATTCAGCTCTACAATTCAGAGCCAAAGAGAAGCCCAACACCCATAAGAGGAAATTTACACTCACACAACTTTCTGGCGATTGAACGATGGGCGCCAAGAGAAGCATCTAAAAGTCTTGGGAAAGCTCTGAAGCTGCTGCAGGGTTTCCCATGTCCCTGGCTCTTCGGCTGAGATTCATTTTGCAGGCCCTCCACTTGCCTTTTGCCCTCTGTGACGGTAGGAGAGGCAGCTGCCTTTGCTCTGGGAGTGTCGCCTTTGCAAAAGACACTTTCCAGAAGGTGGCAGTATGTCCCGAAGGAACGGCCTTGACCGGGTTGGCCATTCTTCATGTGCCTGTACTGCTTCTTCAAGTCCTTGGCTTTGATGCGCAGCTGGTGCACAGTCCGGTTGTAGCCGAACGCGTTCATTCTTCTGGCCAGCTCTTCGTAGACAGACTGGTTCTGGTGCTGGATCTTCAGCTGTTCCTGCACCTCTGGCTCACCAAAGATGCTGAGGAAGTGCACAATCTCCTGGCATCCCCAGGTCTCCCCTCTTTGTTGTGGCATAATGGTACCTGAAGTTGCAAAGGAAATAATTCAAAAATGTTCATGATCATCATCACTGCCTCTACTACCTCCAGTAGCAGAGCCAGTAAGCCTGTATACACCAGTTGCTGGGAAACATGGGTGGGTGTCCTACTTGTGGCTTCCCGGACAACATCTGGTTGGCCACTGTGTGAACAGAGTGCTGGACTAGATGAACCCTAACCCTTGGTCTGATCTGGCATGGCTCTTCTTACATTCTTACCTCCACAGGAATGAATAGAGAGCCTGTTTCTCAGCTTCTAATTTTAGGGCTTTGTATAAACCAGAGTTCAGTCTGGAATCGTTTGTAGGGCTAGAGGCTACCTCCAACACTTGTGAAATGAGAGAAGTGGTGCAGGAACTACGTCCTTCACTGAAAGGTAACCAACACCAGCCTCCATAGGCCTGGGATTGAAGCAGCCTGCCATAAACTGGTGCCCTCCGGATGTTTTGGACTTCAGCTTCCATCAGCTTCAGCCACGATGCCTAATGCTCAGGAATACTGGGTCCAACCCCCTAAACACCTCCAGTTCCTAATACAGGGTGGCTAGCTTTTGATTTAAAAAACTCCCTGCCCTATTGTAATTATGCCAAAGTATGATAGATTAGTAACTCCTGTTCCTTCCATGTTTACCCCTACCTCCCCTTCCCTCATTGCCTCTCCTGCATTGTATTTTAGTTTGCAAGCTATTTGGGGCAGAGGCCTGTCCTCATACTCAAGTCCCCCATCCCAGCTCTATATACATATAAACCCAATGACGCCTTATCTTTTGAGTCACTCCTACTCATTTGCTTTACTTTGGGTTCTAGCTTCTTGGAAGCAGCTTCACAAGAGGAAGCAAATCTAAGTTTAACACCTATACTGGGACATACATTTTAAAAACCTTAGTAAAATAAATATTGCAGCATCTAAAATAGTTTTAGAAGACCTCTCCCATTTGCCAGTGCCAAAATGTAACACTTCCTTCTTCCATATCTGGCCTCTATCCTCTTATCCCTTGCTGTTTTTCATTTTCTTTGTTCTCCATATTGAAGCCTACTGTCCCTGATACTGAAGGTGCCATCCTGACCAGTAGCCATTCATAGCTTGAGGATGCAATCCTATGCATGTTTAAACAGAAAAAGTCCTACAATTTCCAGAATGCTGGACGGATGGTGGGTGTGCAAGTCTTTCCCCCTGTCTAAACATACATAGGATTGCACCCTTACCCTCCATGAAATACCTGGAGGTATGATAGCGTCATCAGGACTAGTAGCCTCGATGGCTGCAAATTCTACTGGCCAGATTCGACTTTTCGGCTCTCCCCCCCATTCCCCAAGTGGCGCGGCCCTTTCTAAAGCCTGCATAATTCATTATTAGGACACATGCGTCGTCCCACATTCCTGCTCTTCGAAAGGAAAGGGGGGAAAAGAGGGGCGTTCAGACAGAAATCCTGCGATGAGAAATCTCACAGGTTGTTCCGCTCGCAGCTCTCCATTAAAAATAAAATCAAAACTGCTGTCCCTCAAGTGTTGGCGCCGGTTCCTTGGAACAATATAATCACGAAATGTTATATGAACCCACCCACCCCGGCCCAATAATAATGTAGCGTGTGTTTTTAAGGGGAAGGAGGCTCTGTCGCTGGGGCAAAGGGCACCAAAACGCGGTCATCCACGTCTGCCTCTTAAAAGATCTCGAAACCCACCCACAAATCACTCTACAGCTTCTTCCAAATGTACTCGACTCAGACTCACGCTTGCTTTAGGTTGCACTGCTACGCCCACTTCCCGGAGAAAGCAAGCCCCAGCGAACTCAATGCGAATTAAACATGAATAGGATCGCGCTGTGAAGCCGCAATACTATGTTGTTTTCCTAGGAGTTATGCCCCATTTGAACCCAGGGGGCTTACCCGATAGAACACGGCGGTAAGACTGCGCTGTTAAATTGAGAGGGTCGTTCAAAGTCACTGTGTGTACACGCGTGTTTGAGGTAGTATAAAACGGGAGGGGGATGCAGCTAAAACGAGACACACCCTTTCTGTGCAAAGAAGAGCATTTTACTCGCTCGTACTATGAGGTTCCAATGGCCACTCCTCAGGAGTACTCCGCCCGTAAGTAGCGCGTGGGATATTCTCCTTGCACTAAGGCTCCAATCCTAATACCCACACTTAATTTGGGAGCAAGTCCCATCATGGGCCTTACTTTTAAGTAAATATGGAGAGCCCGGAATTGCGAAGGGCGCTCTTCGCAATTCCCGCGCGACGATGCGGATCTGCCTTGGTAGAGTCACTTACCCCGCAGTAACTTCTCTATCAGCAGTAGGAAACTTTTGCCTCTTTGTGCTCAAGCCGTGAGATCTGGTTCTCACAGACAAGGCAGTGTTTCTCTCCACGGAGGCCAAAATAAAAGGAGGCCGCGTGCACGTTCTTTCCGCTTTCCCCTACTTCGGATCTGGGCTGAACCCGCTGTGTATCTATTCCCTTTCACCGGAAGGGTGTGTCCCATCAACTTCGATGGGTCTCTTATTCAAGAGAATGGCGTTTGATTGCCTCACGCCTCTTCTTGATTAGGTTAATTTTGCAAGGTCCCTGTGGGGTGGGGGGAAGGGAATGTGCTGGCTCCTGGTAAGCTAAACATCCCATAAGCTATCATCAGAGGCCTCCCCCCCCCCCCGGAGGGGGCAGGAAAGTTGACAATGAGGTGATGAGTGAAGTCACAATTGTCATCGCCGTTCCTTTATGACAGGGTTGCCAGCAAACAAAATGGTGGCCACAGCCACCTGGAGTAGTTTTCCTGCTCAATTGATTGCCTCGAGGGTCACCCGTGCTTCAGTGTCTTCTTTAGCCTCTGGGAGCCTTTCAGGTACAGCCTATGTATCCTCATAACCTATATCCTGCTTATATGAAAATCTCTATATGTTGCTTGCATCGTAACCCAAACTTTATGTTATAATCTTATATTCGGACGGTGGATCTTTCCTGGGATGTGCTACTTATTACTCATAGATAATAAATTCATCAACACACTACAGATTAATCTGTAGCAAAGGGATCCACCTTCTCACACTTAAAGAGGGCTGTGGGAGCAATGCAGTAATAGCAAAAGGAGGTTTGTTTAGTGGAATATCTGTTTGGGATTGGGGCCTCCTTTCCTGCCATGGTTTCATTCCTACTGCTAAATCAAGCTGTGTTTAGAGCCCAGGTCCTCCCGCTGCCCCAGTGCAGGTCTAGCACTCTGAATCCTACCCTATTCAGGCTCTTAATATATCCCACCAGTTGCAGTATGAATTACTTTTGCTTTGTCATTCCTTAACTGTTCCTATTTCCAAAGTGGTCCTCCGTCTGTTTGTTGGCCTAACTGCATATGTAATTCAAGTGGTGGATCGGGGCTCAGGTGACCAGGTGCAAAGAAGGTGCTTGAATCTTTGAACAGCTGTGAAGAATGACACTGGAAGGCTGGAGCATGTGAAACTGGGCAGAATGCTGCCTGCATATTTTTCCTTATTATATCCCTTTACCTAAAGGGACTAGTCACTTACTTTTCTTTTTAGAAGCAAAGCTGAGTACTTATGGAGGAGGCTCAAATATCCCAGAGGGAGCCAGATGCCCTTTGGCTACAGGCCTCTGGAAGTCCACATTGCCTAACATTCTGCTCAGCCCTGGAGCATGCGAAGTACATAAGAAGAGCCATGCTGGATCAGACCAAGGGTTCATCTAGTCCACCACTCTGTGCACACAGTGGTCAAACAGCTGTTGACCAGGAACCCACAAGCAGACACGGGTGCAACAGCACCCTCCTTCTTATGTTCTCCAGCAACTGGTGTATATAGAGTATTTCTGAGCATGTACAGAGTGCCTTCCCCTCATCCTCGAGGAACCAGAGCCCATGCCCCACTCTCAGATCTGTGTGTGAGCTGGGACGAGTGTTCCTTGTCAGATACCATGAAATCCAGGTGGCAACAATTTCCTTCACTTGATGTGTTCTATGCTCTTTTTTACCACTGGTCTTTCTGAAGACAAAAGCAGGCAGCCTCTGAAGGCTATGGCATAGTTCTTATTTGGTTGGTTCACCTGTGTCTGGGCTGTGCCACTTCAGACTGCAGGAATGGTGTCACATGACAGAAGGCTTCCCCATATCAACCAAAGCCCCTCTGCATAGAAAAGTAGCATATCAGGGAGAACCGATAGCTGGAACCTTTCATGGGCGTGTTCTGCATTCAGGGCACCTTTCTTGTTGCTGCTGTTTGTACAGGGGAGCATTCAGTTCTGTGAGCCCCATCTTGATTCTGAAGTGGAACAGCCCAAATGCAGGCCTTGACCTAGGCCTTGTGGTTGTTGTTTCCTGTTAGCATTATTTATTTAGTGAGTTTTTAAAGTGCCGAATGTTGCGCTAGGAGTTCTGCCACAAACAAACAACCCGCCCTTGGCAACAGCTTGCAAGCTAGCCATATTTTAAATATTTATCTCTCCCCCCTCATCCCACCACTTGCAAACAGGCTCGATGGCTAATCTAGCTTTCCCCTCCCTGCGGCTTTGCCCAAGCGTATCTGGCATTCTTTCACTCTGGCAGGGTTGTTTATTGTCACACGTTGTTAAGACAAGAGCATATTATTTCAGTTGATGAGTGACTCCCTCAAGTCTAGACGAGTTTGTTCCACCGAGCCATCAGACTGTCTGGGGCTGGGCGATGGGCAAAGGATAAATAAACAAACGAACACATGAAAAAGAAACTGTGAAGATGGGTGATGCTGCCCAGTTTGGCTTTTGGAAGAGCTACTGGGGCTGAAGATGAGCATTTTTCCTGGAATGTTCTCCCTTAATGAACATATGAATTCATTTAGCTCCATTTGCCTGAGCCCTTTGTTCAGCACCTGGATCACTGACTCCCAGGGAGGCTGTTACAGAGTGCACACTTTGCATGCGAAAAGATTCCAGGTTCTGTCCTTGGAATCTCCAGCTAATGAAGGCTTCTGTCTAAACGCCTGGAGCACTGTTGTCAGTTCAGTCCAGGGATGTGCAGCTTGTGGTCTTCCAGATGATTTGGCCTACAACTCCCATCACCCCCCTCCCCCGTTGGCTGTGCTGGCTAGGACTGATGGGACTTGTAGGCCAAAACATCTGGAGGGTCACAAGTTGCCCACTCCTTTGAGATAGATGGACCAACGGCCCAGAAATTTGATTTCAGTCCCTCCACACAAACATCCATTCCTGGTTAGCCCAAGATCTCTTCATTTCAGCAGTATAATTTAGAGGAGGAAAAGTGGTCTTGCTGAAACGATTCTAATTAAAATCACAGAGAGATCTACCAATAGATCCCAATCTACTTTGTGCTCACTCCTGTTTTAAGAAACCACAACCATAGATGATGCTGTCAGTACATAAACAAAGTGTCTTGTGGCACCTTAAAACCAAGCATTCCAATAGGTCTTCTCAAATTGTGATTAAGTCTCGATCTAACCCCCAAAGGGCACAATCCTATGCCTGTTTAGACAGAAAAAGCTCTACCGTACCCACCATTTCCCAGCCAACATGGGAATCCTGGGAGTTGTAGGGTTTTTGTTTCCTGTCTAAACATGCATAGGATTGTACCCTTTTAGGATTAGATTGAGACTTAATCATAATTTGAGAAGACCCATTGGAATTAATGGGACAGTTAGACATGACTAACCTAAGTTCCGTTTATTTCAGTACATCTGCTCCAGGGATGATTTAAGACTGAATTCAATCCATAGTCTTTCGGGTGCCATGGGACTCTTTGCTGTTTTGGTTACAAGAGACTAACACGGGTATCCCTTTGGGTGGGTGGGTGGACCCAGCAATAACTAGTGAAACTTTCCCCAGAAACAGAGAACAGTGCTGTGTTGGGGCGGGGGAGGGGAAGCTTTATCAAGTGAATCTCTGCCTGTCATGCGGCTGTCCAAGTGACACATTGTATTCATAGTCAGAGTGGTTGGATGGAAGTTGTAGAAGGCTGACTTTCTCCCATTGTTTTAATGCGCACTTATGGCTGGGCCAAGGATTCTGACCTGTGTTACTGGCCGAGAGGACAAAGTAGTTCTAGATTAATTAATCCAGAGTAAAAGGATGATTTCCTCTCTTATGCTGTGTTTCAGTTGTACACCAGGAGTGCAAAATTTCAGGGCCAGGAGCAAAATTGGCCTTTCTGGAGTCCCAGTGGCCACACCACCTTCCCCAGGCTTGCTTGTTTGCTTGACAGGCAGAGAGCTGGTGAGCATGTAGGCCGTGGCCTCTCCTGCTCCTCCTCCATCTCACCACCACTGTTGCCTGGGCCAGAGCAAGAGGCAAGTGACCAAGCAGGTTGCAAGGGTGAAGAGGCAAAGCAAGCCCTGGGGGGTTTTGTCGTGGGTCCCTGCTGGGGTATGGGCCCTCATGCCTACCCTTGATGCCAGCCCAGGTGCTGAGGTTCAAGCCTGCCAAGGTCTGCCAACTTGCAGCCCTCCAGCATCCTTAAAACTGCTTAACTGGTGGAAATCCAACAAGTGAAGCTTTTCTAATCTCCATGAGAAGAAAAGCTTCATCTGGTGAACTTCTGTTTCTGTTGTTATTGTGGATTAGGCTTACCCTACTGTCATGTCTTAGATGTAACAGAGGTGGCTGTGGTTAATTATTCAAAGATGAAGGGAATGCCCTCTGCACATCCTCAGATGCACTTGTGCTTTACTTGACACATTTCGGGGCTCATCCTTAGTATTCCAAACACATTTTTATTATTTGTTTTAACAGTTTCATTGTATGTTATTGGGTGGTTTAAAAGTACAGTAAATAATTAAATAGGTTTGGAGACTGATTCCAGGCTCAGACTAGACATCCTCTGCCCCACAAACCTTGCGCTTCACTGGATAGCTCTGTTCTGCCACCACAGGGCAGCAAGTAACTACTTGCAATACTAAGGCCTCTGTGGGACTTAATTCTTTCGTTCTCCCCTCACCCATCAAGTGTGCTCCAAAGCACCCAAACAGAGCATGTGGCTCCACATTGGTGGAGCATCAGCGCCACCTTCCGCTCACTGGAATGTCTGCAGGCCGTCTTCTCCCTGCCACTCTGACCATATATGCCCTTGAAGATGGAACACACATCTTTTTCTCTACCAATGGACGCAGTTTGTTTGGGTTTTTTTTTTTGGCAGAACTGGCATCCTCTGCATATTTACTCAGAAGTAAACCCCATGTCGGTCCATGGGTCTTACTCCCAAGTAAGTATGCAGAGGGTTGCAACCTTAAGGGTGGGCGGGATTTTACTAGGAGCCAGATTCCAGGCAGAGATGGAAATCCTGAGCATTCCAGTAGTAAGGGAGAAACCTGGGCTTTGTTATTCAAACAGTAGTGCACCTGGCAGGAAGAAAAAGATATTTCCTGTCCTCTTAAGCAGCTAGGTGTCAGTGGTTACTGGGTACCTGGATTTTGTGAAAATTACAAGGGTTTTTCCAGAGTAGCTTCTTTTTTTTTTTTACTGCAATAAAAGCACAGGGGATACGCATTGCATTTGTTGTGGAGGATCAAAATGTCTTTCACAGTGGTAGTGCTTCTGATAAGGAGATACGGCATAGTCCCTTATCAATCCACAGCACATTTTGGTGTGTGTGTATACTCTCTGTCAACTACAATGTCAGTAGTGTGTGCTGCATACGTCACCATTTCCTCTATTAGTGTTGAGTGACATTACATTCTAAGGTACGTATTTTTACAAATGTGGAAGAGACCAAAACATTCCAGTGAAGACTGAGCTTGATCAGTGGGGGCAAGGGGGTACATGGGAAGGAGAATGGAATGGTGTAATCTGAAAGGGGTTCCATGACAGGCTGGTACCCTGAACAGGAGTGGTCCACGCTGCAGCATTTTGTTGCAGGACCCCTTGTGTGTACAAGTGAGTCAATGTGGCAGACACCTATTGGGTAGTGCCTGTGACATCGCCAACAGTGAGTGGTGCCAGATCCCCTGCTCCAGCTTGTAAACATGTATGGGAAGTGGCCATGACCTCAAGAGGAGGAGCTGTAGGTCAGTGGTGGAACACCTGCTTTGCATGCAGAAGATTCCTGGTTCAATCCTCAGCATCTCCAAGTAGGCTGAAAATATCCTGCTTGAAAGACTGGAAAGTTCCTTCCAGTCAGTGTAGAGTAGACAATGGTGAAGTAAATGGACCTGTGTATTGATTCAGTATAAGGCATTGTTCCTAACGTAAAGCCAACAGTGTATGCTGAGCACTCCCATGTTGGATCACACAAGCACAGAAATGCTTATGTACCTTTTAACGAGAGAGAGAGACAGAGAGAGAGAGACAGAGAGAGAGAGACAGAGAGAGAGAGAACATCAAATGATACCTCCTGCTGCAGTCATGCCTTGCCATTTTATTTTGCTTTGCTTTGTTTCAATAGCCTGTTTTCCTTTACCCAAACAAACACAGGTAGCTAACAACTCATAAAGAATGGAAGGGAAACCATTAATTTAACTTCTACATTCTAGATAGCTTTGGCTATGGGGTGGTAAAGAAATAATAATAATAATAATAATAATAATTCCCCCCAACAACTAGTTTGGCTCTTTTTAGGCCTGAACAAGAAGCACACAGAAATGAAAGTTCCATAGGTGTAGCCATAGTGTAACTTAAACAGCAAAGAGTGTTGTGACACCTTCAAAGCTAACAAGTTTATTGTGGCACAAACTTTCCTCAGGATCACCATTTAGAGAGGATGGGGAGTGGAAGTCTCAACCCCTGACTTTAATTTAACCCAGGTGACAAATGCTATGAAGCATTTATATAACTTCCCAGCTCACCAACTGTCAGGTAAAAAGAGGGATTTACAGAATAGTTCCCTAGGATATTGTTCAAGTGAACTTTCAATGGGGCAGGGGAGGATCCTCCAACCAATTTTCCTAAACTGTTTGGAAAAGTCAAATGTTTTCTGATTCCAATCCCCCCCCAAAAGGTTCTAGTGCCTCTCCCCCACATTTCCCTTATTACAGAGGTGTTGAACCCCCAAGAGCCAAATTCAGTTTTGGAGAAAATCTCTGGGGCTGTATTCCAGTTCTGGTGATGCAAAAATACAAAACAGATTCCAGCATATATTAGCTTGAAGTACTTACTATCAGTAACTAAGCCTTAAGGAGTGCATTTCATCCTTTTAGGATGTGCAGGGCCAGCCCTAGGATAAATAGCACTCTGGGCAAGGAGTTAAACATGCCCTGCCCCTATCAGCTTTGCAGGGCCACCCAGAAAATTTATGGGGCCTGGTGGAGGGGTGATGTCCTTTGAGAATGACATTGCTCAAAACCTTGATCTTGCAGCCACTGAGCTACAGTTTGTACAAGCCAAAGTTTGAAAAGGCACATTCTGAGCCATGGCAGCGGGCTATGCAACACAGCAGCAGGATCACAGGTTTTACTTACAATAGTTTGTTTTGTTTTGTAGCAGTTCCTATATTTTGGCGAGCATTCTTTATTTTAGAATAGCCATTTTTATCTTTAAAAATAATAAAGTTATAAATAAAAAAAAGATATACATCTGACCTCTGACAGCTTAAGGCTTTTATTTTATTATTATTTATATAGCGCTTATAGTGTTTCCAGTATTTGACGTGCTAAGTGCTCAGTAAGGTTGTCTGAAAGGAAAGCTGTGTTCTGCTGATTTTTACTTAGCACAAATGACATCAAAGTGGAAATGGGGGGGGGGGGAGAAACCCTATTTTAAAGCTAATTGAAAGAAGATCATTGTTGTAGTTAGTACCCTGTAGAAACTTGAAAGAAAGGTTGTAGACCCTAACTCACTGCAGATGGTACATTAAAAAAATACAGGCGCTGCTCAAAAGCTGTGAAACCACGAAACAGTTGAGAATTGGGGAAAGGGGGGTGGGGGTGGGGAAAGGAGGAGTGGCCATATAAGGAACCCCAGAGGGCCAGATTTAGGGAAGAGGTTGGGGGAGAGAGAGACGACATGCTAAGCCGCAGTGATTAAACATTTTGCGCTAAACATTATTGCTTAGCGTGTCATGTGAACCATGACTTAGTGTGTTGTGTGACCCATTTCTAACCATGGTGGCTACATAACTATGGTTTAAACACTCTCGCTAACCATTTGCTGCAAAAGGGCTAATGGCCTAACCATGGCTTAGTGTGTTGTCTGAGCAGGCCCAGAGAAAGAGAGAACAGAAAGATGGAGCCTCACAACAAAAAATGTCATGGCCCAACACGTTTTGAAGATATTCTTCCGCAGGGACACTTAGATGCATAACAGTAAGCTCTAAACCAGGCTCTGTGACTAAATGAACTGGAGCAGTGGTCCTCAAACGCCCCCCACCCCCTTCCGCTGGACCACTTGATAATTCCTAGGGATTAAACTGGGTTTTGTTGTTGTTGTTCTACAACAAATCAAATCACTTACACGACTCATATTTTAGTAACATCATTGTTAAAACCATCACCATATTATAAAAATCACGGCCCCTAGGCTGGGGTATTTTTATCCTGTTTGATCATTTGGCCCTGGTCAAAGTGACCTCGGTCTCATAGGAAAAAACAACGAGAATAGGGCCAAATATTTTCAACTGTTCTGCAACTTTACTGCGGACCACCTGAATGGAGTCCATAGATCACAGTTTGAGAAACTTAGAACTATAGGGCACAGGGTTGTCCATCCAAGTGCACCTGAGGAGGAATATCTTCATATAGTTTCAGCCATTAAATATTTGTTTTTTGTGCGCCTTTGAGATTCCATCTTCCTTCCACACAAACACAACCCAGCCTTGTGTTAGGGCCTTCTTTCCTTTCTCCTTTTTTATGGCATTTGGGTTGGTCCTAGAAAAGGGGGATTTCTCATCTGGATTTTGACTTTTCCCCCTACTGGACCAACACGACTTCCTAAGCTTTTAAAAGATATGTTCCAGCTTTTCCTAATTACCAGGAATGGTCTTCTAATTTTCTGGTATCCCTCTTCCCATGGTCTGGACAACAGCTTTCCCAAATTGGTTGCCCTCCAGATGTTTTAGACAAGTGGTCTTCAGATGGTCCATACCTGAGGCCCACCTCAAATTCCCAATCTGCAATATAGGACTCACTTTCACAATTTCACTATTGCCCAACATGGCAGCAATAGCTTTGCTGCGATCCATCCGGATTGATCTCATGATCCACTTTTGGGTCGTGACCCATTTTAGATGACAACTCTCGCCATCCCTGTTAGCCTTGCTGGCAGGGGCTAATGGAAATTGTGGTTTAAACCATCTGGAGGGCACCACGTTTTGGGAAGGCTGCTCTAGAAATTAGGTTTCTGTGGGGGGGATTTGAATTCATCGTTCTGTTGCGCATCTTCATGTGAATGGACATACATGAATACTAAGGGTGTCCATTCACATGAAGGCGGGTGTCCAGATGCAATTCTTGCAGAACTGCAGCTAGGTAATTGTAAGGCGCCATACTATGCATGTTTAGACAGAAAAAAGTTCTACAACTCCCAGCATTCCCCAGCCAGCCAGCTGGCTGGCTGGGGAGTGCTGGGAGTTGTAGGACTCCCCCCCCCCCCCCCCCCGTCTAAACATGCATACAAGTGTGCCAGTAGAGTCTGGATTTAATAGTCTAATTACTGCCACCCCCACCGTGGTAAATGTGTATTACTCCACTTACTTCAAAATGCAGTAAGACAGCACTACTGTGTTAGGGGGCCCTCCTGCTCATTCTGTTGAGTAGGGCCCTGCACTTACACCCCCAAATCCTGCCCCGTTGGCCCCACTAATTAAATGACTTCCGTTCTGAAGGCTGCTGGGCTGTACAGGCCCTGAATGAGTGCATCCGGCTCTCAGCATCACAACCTGCTCATCCCCATCTGTACCGAAAAGGAAATTGGGCTTTCTGACCTTTTAACACCAACCTAATCTGCAGGAATTAATCAAGTGAAGCTTTTCTTGACACTGAAAAAAATGCTTAATTTCTGGGAGTCAGGCTGCAGTTAAGGCACAGGAACAGAGCCAGTAAAAAAAAAAGGTGGCAACTATACACGAGCCTGTGCATAAGAAACAGAAATTCAGGAAGTGATCCCCCCCTCCCAATGATGGGCAAAGCTTCATCTGGTACATTTTTATTTCCTGATCTCCGTCCTGTTTTAGAGGCAAAGAAATTGTGCCAAGGGGGAAAAATCTTTGGAAAACCCTATTTATTGAAAATGTGGAGGAAAGACATGCCACAACCGCCCTAAGCGGCTTAATCCAGTGCTGAACTGCTCTTCTATTTCGGGTTGCCACTGCCCACCTCCATCAGCTGTGACTTCCAACTGCTGCATAACAGGCAGAAATTCAGCAGTCATATCTATTCTAAGCATGAAAATGCATCGTTGGGTGAAGCTGTGCTTGTTGCTGTTGGGAATGGAAGAACTGCCTTTCTGGACCAAACGGAACTACTGTCTAGTTCTGCCTTCCCCAACCTGGTGCCCTCCAGAAGTGTTGGGCTGCAATTTTCATACTTCCCATCCAGCATTGGCCACTAGGTTGGAGAAGGCTGCTCTAGTTCAAGATTTGGTGAAACTCACAAGTAGGACATGATGGGATCAGCCATTCCCTATTATTTCTGTTTCTGTGTCTCATATTTAGAGATATTTTGTGAGTATTTAGAGATTTATTCCCCCTAGACACTGAGGCTCCAGATTTTTGCCTATCATGGCAAAGAATTGCTGATAGACCTATATTCTATAATTGTATTTAATGTTTTCAAACGAACAAGAAGCAAGCTTCTAAGTTTATGGCCACCATCCCTTTGTCTCCCTTTCCCCCTGTGGCTCTGTGTTTTTTATCACTAATGTGACAAGTGGAAATTTAGCAGGAGAAATCTTGGCATTCAGATGCAGACGAATGGGGGAAATCTTCTCCTGTTGAACTTTACAAGGCATCTTAAAGGAACAAGAGCCCTGACATAGACTAAAGACAAAGGTAGCTCATTGTGTCCTTGTCATGACCTCTTAGATCTGTCTTTCAGTGGCAAACACAGACACACAAATAATCACCTGATCTGTCATTCCAGAACATCTGTAGAGTGACCATGGGGGTGGGGGCGGAATACATCAGGTCAGGTTCATATATATTGTCTCCGTGGTATGTTTGCTGTCCCCTTCCAAGACCTGTTCCCCTAGAACTGCTGACAGTGGTACAGGAAGTACATGTATGATCAAAACACGGTTACCTATTTTAGTATGGTAAATCCAGCCACACAGAGAGAGAGCGTGGAGTGCTGTTTAGAGCAGCGTTTCCAAACATCTGGTAGTGGAGGCGCATTTTTTGTCCTGAATTAAAACTGGAGGCACAAAGTTCCCTCTTATAGCCCCAAACGTTTGCTTTAAGCCTGTGAAAAAAATCAGGACTCCCTCCCGCACCCTTACAAGAGCCCTCCCTCTGTGTTTCTGCGTAAGATGCTCTTCTGTCTGATATCTTTTCTGAGAGCAGGTCCTCCTGTTGACCTCGAAGCACATGACTGATCCAGTGACATGGCAGATGCAGAGACACAACAGAATGACCTGCCCCCAGAGGTGGCTGATTGGATGGAGATGTAGCCACAATAGCAACTCCTGCAAGGATGCAGCAGGCAGCCTCTTCTCTAGGTGTCCGGTAATTTGGGCTCTCAGGAGAGTTTAATGCTTGAATTGGTTTGACACCGATGGCATTGGCGCACTAGTGGACACTACGCACTGTATGGGAATCACATTGGGTTAGAACAGGGGTAGGTAACTTGTGGCCTTCCAGATGTTTTAGCCTACAGCTCCCATCAGCCCTAGCCAGCATAGCCTGTGGCGAGGCATGATGGGAGTTGAAGGTGAAAACATTGGGAGGGCACCGGATTTGAGAAGGCTGCTCTACATGTTTACTGGGGAATAAGGCCCACTGAATTCAGTGGGACTTGCTCCCAGTTAGGAGTCTACAGGATTGCAGTGTCAAGTATCTCTCTGATCCACAGCTGTATATATCCCATTTTCACAAGCTCAACCAAATGGATTGAGCTGCACTTGTTGCTGTATTGCTTCTTACCAGGAGATGGCAGTCTAACCTGCCAAAAGAGATGCTGGCCATCCTTTTAACATAAAACAGATGTTTTCCTGGCCAAAGCCACCATCCCTAGACAATGTGATATAAATAAATGCTGCTCAGGACCTCCCAACACTGCCCACGTTCCCCCATCTTTTCAGACTTAATCCCAACAGTACATCAGATTACTTAAGTAAGAGTCCTCTGGAGCCTCTCTAGATGTGAACTTTTCCAGAAGCAGGTGCAGTACTAGATTTTACCAGCGGAGGGTGGGATTTTGTCACTATAGCAGCTATGGCCAACCTGATGCCCTCCAGGTGATTTGGACTACAGACTGCCAGTATTCCTGACCAGTGGCCATGCTGTCTGGGGATGCTGGGTAGGATGACCATATGGAAAGGAGGACAGGGCTCCTGTATCTTTAACTGTTGCATTGAAAGGGGAATTCCAGCAGGTGTCATTTGTATGCATGCAGCACCTGGTGAAATTCCCTCTTCATCACATCAGTTAAAGCTGCAGGAGGCCTGCCCTCTTTTGTGTCTGCTCACTCTAGTATAGCTAGGGCAGGGTTCCTGCAGCTTTAACTCTTGTAATGAAGGGAGAATTTCACCAGGTGCTGCATGCATACAAATGACACCTGCTGAAATTCCCTTTTCTATGCAGCTGTTCAAGATACAGGAGCCCTGTCCTCCTTTCCATATGGTCACCCTAGTATAATTATTGCATTGTAGGCATTAGACGTGCCAGGTGGCAATCTGAAATCCCCCGTCCTTTACATTTAGCTTTAAATCTCCTATCAAATCATAGTGATAAGGTGGTCTCACTACTCCAGCCTGAAGGATTGCCGACTTTTCATCCCACTTTATAGCTCTGCTTTTAACAGGAATATGCTGGTGACAATTCCCCCCCCCCCCCCCCCCACGGTATGGCAACAAATATTATTATGAGCTTATTCTGCAGAGCAAGCTTCTGTAAAAGGCATAGCTACAGAGGGCATCTGAAAATTTGACAACCCCCACAAATTAATTTGAGTACACATCGGAAAGAATCAACTAAGAGGTGTGTGAGTGACTGCAATCAGACAGTAGACCCGGAATGTAGTTAAGCTCTGGATATGCATTTACCAGGTTGCTCATATTAGAGAGCTGATGTAGTCTAGTGGATTGAGCTATGAACCAGGAAGTCCATGGTTTGAATCCTGGTCCGCTGTAAACTCTCCAGGTGATCTTAGACAACCACTTTCTCTCAGCCCCATCCCCCCATCTGCAATATGGGGGGGAGGGGGTAAAAAATACCAAAGATGAAACAAAGAAGGAAGAAGCACTAATCACATGAAAAACTGAAGGAGACTTGCTCTGGTGCAAATTTAAAAAGGTTCTTTAATCCGTTCTAAAAACACTTTTCCAATTCTTAGGAATTGGAAAAGTGTTTTTAGAACGGATTAAAGAACCTTTTAAAATTTGCACCAGAGCAAGTCTCCTTCAGTTTTTCGGGTAAAAATAATACCAACTTTTCTTACAGGGTTATTGCAAAGATTGTTTGAAAGCACTCTACAAATGTTGGGTAGTGGGAGGCTGGATGATCCCCCACTGAGCCCTTGGCAGGCCGGAGGATGTCAGGGAATGGCCTCGCCCCTCGGACATCATCTGGTCCCTGGCCAATTGGGATGGGGAGTGGTTGGCAGGAGAATCCCTGCTGTTATGACTGATGGGAGATAATGGCAGGAATTCCTCTCCCTTGACGGGATGGAGCATGCGGGATCGCCCCGCTAGAGGCCCCGTGGGCTGGATGGGCCGTACCGGCAGGCCAGATTCAGCTTGCAGGCTGGAAGTTCCCCATTCCTTGATTAAAGGTCCCAAAAGGGGCAACCCAGAGATCCTCTTTTTCCCTTTAAATCAAGGCCATGCTCTTCTTTCTGACGATTCTTTATCTTTATGCTGAACAGCCCTTCAAATAAAGGATGCCTTCAAAATAGGGAACTGCCCTCTGGCAGCCCTTCAAATAGAGAACTGTTCTCTGTTAAAAAAAGGGGTACTTGACAACCTACAGCCCCACCCCCATGGAGACAACGAGGTGCCCTGCGCAAAGCCAGGGACTCATGATGTGGCACCTTCCTCCATCAGGAGGATGCAGCACAGATGAAGTGTTCCCAACCTAGATGGTGGCTCAAGAATACTCATACAACCCTAGAATGATCACCCAGTGAATCTGATCAACAGTCAGAAACTCAACAGAAATAGCTCCCCCATCACTGTATCGCCATGATGGAGCAGCTTTGCTGGTGAATTTCTGCCTTGTAGCACATGAGCCCTGCTAGAAAACAAAGGCAGTGCTTTTCCGGAGGATGCATAATTAACTCATGGATTTCTGTGCCATGGGATTTGGCAGTGCCTTTAGCTTGGATGCCTTTTGGAGGAGGTTAAACAGATTTTGTGGCAGGGGGCTGCTGCCTTCCTGCTCTGCTCATCAGTTCACCAGAAGCATCTGGAGGCTGCTGGATGGATCCGAGAAGGCCATTCTTTTGTTCTTCTGGTGTGCCAATCTGCCCACCTCTGCTCTCCAGTCCATCCCAACGACTGCAGGGGCATGCCTGCGACCACCTCTTTGGGGAGAGATGCCAGTGGCGTACGCAGAACTTTAATACCTTGCAGCTGTGCATCACCCGCAGGGCTGTGACAGGTACCAGGTGGACTCCCAGTGAACGCTGGGACCGAGTGCTTTGTTCCTAGCCGCTCTGCAAGCATTCAGAGCCACAGAAGATGCTTTCTCGCTGCTGAATGTGGGGAAATGAGGCTGGGATGGGGTGGGGATATGGCTGGCTTCCTGATATGCCAGCTGTCTTGCCAGAGGCCAAGGAGGTGATTGGGCTCATTGGGTAGCAGCGGGAGTCGTGGAAGGCAGGCAGACAATAGAAGGCCCACTGCCAGCCTCCCAGCAAGCAGTTCACTTCCAGGAGAAGAGATATACTGATATTGCTAAAGCCAGCCCAGGAGCTTTGCCCTCTGATATGAAACGCCTCTGTTCCTGGTCTTGGATTAGTATGGGCTGGCTGAGGTTACTCTAATGAGAGGAATGCACTCTGTCCATGCTGAAAAGTGGTCCCTTCTTTATTATTTTCATGAACAATGAGAATCTTCCATTTTTCAGAAACATTGCTGTTTAGTCATGAAACAGCCATATTATTAATTTCATTTTTATACTGCCCCATAGTGTGTCACCTGTTCAGACGACACACTACATCATGGTTAGGCTGCTAACCCTTTTGCAGCAAATGATGAGTGTGCTTAAACTGTGGTTATGTAGCCACCGTGGTTAGGAATGGTTCACATGACACACTATGTCATGGTTCACATGACACGCTAAGCCATAATGTTTAGCTCAAAATGCTTAACTGCTGTGGCTTAGAATGTCGTCTGAACAGGGCCAATAATTATATGTATTTACCTTCAATTTGTATTATTTGCAGTTTGTTTGGTTTTTATGTCAAATTGCATCCAATCTTATTCTCACTTCATTTCGATTGGATGCAACTCACCCACCCTTTTGTATTAAATACATGTTGTAGGTGTTACCTATTTTGAGGATTAAGTCATCATCATTGTGCCATTTCCACACTGTTCTTGCACAACTGTAATTGTTTTCTTTTCTCCTCTCTCTCTTTCTCTGTCTCTCTCTTTCAGTGGTTGCTTAGCATCCCCTGGCTAGGTGATGCCCCCTGCGTTCCAGAGGGCGTGACTGAGAGCCATCCGATGTCCATTGGCCACCCAGAGTGGCAGTCACAAGTGTAAACGGGAGGAAGTCAAGAAGGAACGGGTGTTAAACGTGTGTGTGACAAGGTAGCATCCTGGCTGATTCTTTATCATTTTGGGTGGTATTGTTATGCTGCTCAACATATGATAAGACACAAAGTGGATGTGGTTGGTGGGTTTTAATTCATCCTGGGCAGCAAAAATACAGACAGATGTCAAAGGGTTGGATCCAGATTTAAACTGGAACAATGGTGCTGATGGAAATGGACTTCCCCACCCCCTCCTTCCCAAGGCAGCCCCTCCTCCTGCCCCTGAAAATGCTTCAGTCAGGAGACCCTGATGAATGGGGTGAGCTGGGAGGGAGAATCCCTCAAATTCAGGTGGAGGTACCTTCTGCAAGCAGAATCCTTCCTCTTGCAGAAGGCTCCTTTTTTGGAAGACAGATCCCGGATCCAACCCCAAATCTTGGGCTGGACCTTATACTGTGGCCCCAACATGCTCTGTACACTACCCAGCATTGCTAATGTCTCAAAAGAATGCTAATGATCCAGTTTAAAAAACAGCAACAACACCTGGGGAGTTATTTACTGTGAGCTCCTGGTTTGGCTAGAACACAATTCAAGCTATTCCCTCTGAGCCACCCAAGCCGATTTGTCCATTACTTCCCCAAAGGCAGGCAAGCCTGTCCCAAAATGTGTGCTCTTCATGGCTAAGGAGCCAAGTAGGCCTCTGCACAAGCCTCGATTCAAAAGTGCTTTCCTTATACCTGACCCAGAACGCTGTTCAGGTCGCTTTCCTTTCAAGAGGGTTTTGTTCACAGGAATGCATACGCAAGGCCCCGTCATCACGGCCAGCCCCACAGGTCGGTATCCCCGGGCACCTGCCAAGTTCCATGCCCCAGCAGAGGGCTCACCAGTTGCTGGCAGAACTCCCCTGGCCTTCCTCGCAGAGCGCTGCCCACGCATCCTCTCCTCTGAGAGAAGTTGACTAAGTGAGCAAGGGATGGCAACCGTCACCCCAGGGGGAGAGGCTGAGCAAGTGGGCACCAAAAGCCCGAAGGGGTCCCCCAAAACTTGGAGCCAGCACTGCCTGTCCTGACAAAGACTACCACTCGTATCAGTGTTGCTGCTAGTACTGTGAGTAATGCTGTTGCTACCATTTCTGGTAGCACTTGATACTACTGCCGCTGCTGCTGCTCCTTGGCCTCGTACTAGAAGCAATATTTTTGCTAGTACTTACAGTACTGCTATTTTTTATATGTTATAGACATAGATAGGTGTGTGTCCCAGGCTAACAATGTACCAGGCACTGAATTCCATTCTATTTCATTCAATGAATAGAATAAAAAAGTAACTGAAACTGTCATTTCACATATTTGCAAATCTTAATTTCGCTTATGTTAAGTAGCATATCTTATTTTATTGTTTGTGTGTGTTGTCAAATGCTGCACAGTGTTACATGCCAGCCAGCTAATACTGTAAAAAATATAAATTGGCAAATACCAGTGGATGCCAAATATCAGGTTTCTGGACAATATTTTATGCCAACATTTGCAAATGTGGGAGCAACCTCCTTCCATCTCTAGTTGTATTGCCTCTGATGAGGAGCTGTGACCATTTGAGCTCTTGGCTGGGAACGGAGCTGTGGTAGCTATGGGAAGACACCAGGGGGCACCATAGATCCAGATTGCTAGCTGGTGTGGGTTGCAGAGAGAGCTCTGGACAGCCATCAGCTAACCAGGATGTCAGCAGGGTCCCATTTATGTGTCACACATGCCCACACATTGACCCAGTTCACAAGAACACGCCGTGGTTAACACCCCACAGTGGCTTGTTAACCCCACTGCACATGCTGGCCGGATTTCCCTAATCATTTTCTTGCTGTGTCCTCTGAATCTGTCCAGCATGGCTTGTTGGAGGGAGAAACAACCTTCAAATAATCTATAGGCTGTTGTTGGAGTTTTTGAGTGTGGTTGTCCCCCCACCCCGCCCCAAGCAAGCCATGCCACCTGGGTTTGGACGACATGGCAAGCCCTGCCAGCAAGAGTGACTAGGGATACCCGGCCCGCATTCAACTGGCACATGTGGTGGGGGAAATAAGCCACCGTGGCTTATTTCCCTTGCTGTGGTCACGCGAACCAGCCCAGTAGCTATGGCTGTTCCAACATTGCTCCTCCTCTAGTACCTGCCAGGCCCTTTGGCAAAGTTGCCCAACTGGCCATAATTCACTGGAATTGGTATACATTTTCCGATGATTGCTTGTTTCTTCGTTTGGGAACATTGATGACCGTGATTCTGTGCATGGTGCTGTACAGAATACAAGATAACAGGTTCCTGCCTCAAGGAGCTTATTCTCTAAAATTTGACACGGGACACAACAGAGTCAGGTGGAGGTTGTGGAAGCAGGGGGTAAACAGAGGGAAAGAATATGTGATGATTTCAGTGGCCCATGCTCAGGCACTATTACAGACTCAGTTGCAGAAGGACATCCTTCCCCATCCTGGACTACAACTCCTAACAGCCCCAGTTGGCATGGCCGGGGACAATGGGAGTTGTCGTCCAACACATCCAGCAGCACCAGATTGGAGAAGGCTGTAGTGGGGCATGGGAACCAGGGGGGCTGAGCCAAAGGCTTTACAGGAAAGGTGGGTTTGGAGGAAGGAAGCAATGCCATTCTGTAGGTGTTCGGGATATTATTTTTGTTAATTTTTTCTTCATTATTACATTTCTATCCTGCCTTTTTTCCTCTTGCAAGGTAGCCCATTCCTCCTCTCCATTTTAACCTCTCAACAGCCCTGTTAGGCTGAGAGTCAGTGACTGGTCCAAAGACACTCAGTGCGCTTCATGGCCGAGTGGGGACTAGAACCTGGATCTCTTGAGTATCAATCCAGTGCTCTACCCACTACATCACACTGTCTGTCTGGGTCTGATTTTTAGTATTCTTGGCTCTTTTTTATCCCTTTGCCACGACTGACTGACTATGTCCCCTTTTGGTTTTTCCTGCCTTTTCCACCTGCTACTGCAAACCTCTCCATTGATGACCTCATGATCCTCACAGCCATTCAGGCTCTGTCGTGTGTGCAGGGCCCGCCTTAAACCACAAGCCAGGACCTTGCGTACCACCTAAATCTAGCCTCATATGGGTGTGATTGGAAGGGGGGCTGCTTTGCAATGGCCAGGCCTGGGCCATGGGCAGCAGCCTTAGGTGAGCCAGGGACTAGGGCCATGGGACCCACCAGTCATCGAGACCAAAGAGCAGGTGAGGACTGAAAGATAAGCCAGGAAGCAGGAACACACCGGAGCTCAGGAAGACCATGTTGCTCAAGCAAGACTCACCGGGAACAGGAAGTCTTCTTATGCTTCTTCCTGTCCAGGAGGAGCCAATCTACTGCAAGTCACTCAAAGACCTACCAGTAGATTCCGATCTACTTTCTGTTTGCCACATTCTACTGTGACCTGCTATGGCTCTCCATGGTCTCAGAAGTGTTTTCCTGTGATCGTTTAACTGGACATGGTAGGGATGGAACAGCACGAGATAGGAGGGCTCGGTGTCCTCTTTTATAGAGGTCAGATCTCTATTTGAAGGGCTGCCAGAGGGCTGTCTCCTATTGTGAAGGTGTCCTATATTTGAAGGGCTCTCCGGTCCAAGTCCAGTTCTTCTGATGCAACCATCAGAAGGCAGAGCTGGGCCTTGATGTTGCCCATCAGCAGCACCTGAACAATAGATTGAGCAAGGCAAACAGGTCACTTGGTCACAGCCTTCCACACTAGGGCTAGATGTACTGTATTTCTATTTTGATTATAATAACTCTTTCTAAAGTTGCATCTATATGCATAAATTAGGACATACACACGTTATGCAAATCTGTGCCCTTGTTTGGCAATTCACAGGGAGCCACCGTAAAGCCAAGCTACACGCTACAAAGGAAGATAAACTTCCCACAGTTACCAGAGGCAAATTGAAAAGCAGGATCGCCATATTCTAAAGCTCAGTCAAATTCGTGAGTGCCAAAGCGATACCATTGAGCTCTGCCCTCTCTTTCCAGTGCTGCATTCACTTCGTTTTCATCCCTTTCTGCTTTGACCTTCCACTCCCTGATTCTTAATTTGGGCGAGTCTTCTGCCTTCTTGCGTGCTTTAGGGACCTGGCTGGAGAAGGCGTTTGGGCCTCACTAGGGAAAACGTTTCATACATTGCCAATGTTCAGGGGTGAGGTAGCCGTTCCACGTGAAATTTCCCCTGCAGGTCAAAGTCTCAAGCACCAGGGGGCAGTGTGTTTCTGGAGATTGTAATGGATAACGTGGTGGTCCTTCTTATGGATGCTGCTGGCTTCCTCCAAGCAGCGGAGAAGGAACCACAATAGGGAGAAACAGAGATGAGCAGTAGCTAGACACTTTTAGGAAAAGATTTAGACCAGGGTTGGGCAACTTATGGCCCTCCAGATGTATTAGCCTACAACTCCCATGAGCTCTTACCATTGGGTATGCTAGCAGATGAGCCAACTAGCATCTCTCTCCAAGGTAGCTTCTCAAATTGCGGAGCAAGGCAAGCCCCACAATTTACAAGGAAGAAAAGGCATCTTCTCCCCTCCAGCTGAGATCTGGGTGACCCTCCAGAACTGCTTTCTTCTATTCATGGGCCTGACTGCACCCTGACTGGTGCCTGATTTGTCAAGGTGATTGGGAAAGAAACAGATGAGGCTGTTGGCTCTGTTTTCGGTGGGGCTGTGAAATCATTCTCTAGGTTTCGGTCAGAACCAGTCAGAACTCTAAAGGAGCTATCCAAGGTGCAAAATCCTAGTCCCAAAATAGTTTCAGCACCTTGGATAGCTTCCTTAGAGTTTTGGCTGGTTCTGACTGAAACCTAGAGAATGGATTCACAGCCCTACCGAAATCGGAGACTGTGGCCTCCGCTGGGAAAAAAGGGAGATTAGGGAGAGGGCCCAGTGGATGCTTTGTTCTAATTGTATTTCTGAGTGGTTTAGGGGAACAGTCTGAACTGCATGCAAAGATCCTTGCATACCCACCCATGGAACAGGTGATTGATGCTGGATCAGGGTTGGTAAAGTAAATTTATTAGGGAGAACCTTGAGTTCAAAGCACCTGAGTTCAGAAGAAGTTTAAGACACACCGACACGATCCAGACTGACACAATCCAGACAACAATGAATCTGTGTACACACACGTGTGTGTGTGCGTGCACACAGCAATTCTTGATTGCTTGATTGTGCCTGATTTCTCCCCTCCCCACCCAATGGCTTGCAGGGATAAAAGGGGGAAGCCACTGAAAAAGCAGATGGTTGACGTTTTGGGGAAACCTCTCAAGATGCTCCAGACAACTCCTTCACTCTTATTGTGGCTCTTATTGTGTCCATGGAGCTCATGGACGCTTATTGCCTCTTCTTTACGTGGGTGATGTGATTAGCAGTAAGTGACACAACCAGGGTAGGTGGCAGCCAGGGCCAGCCCTCCCACAAAGTAGGGTGAGGTTTCCGCTTCAGGCGGTGGAGCAGAAGGAGCACTGAGCTGGGCTGTTCCCCACCCCGTCCCCAAGGGGCCTTGCCACCCCACTGCCTCTGGCGGATGCTTTAACATCCCTGCCAGCTGCTCTCACGCCACGGCATTTGCTACAGTGAGAGAGCGGCTGGTGGGGCTCTCTAGAGCAGCCGGCCACTCTCTGTTTTCCTCATCACCTGGAGAGCCGCGTGGCCAGACGTAGTGGCTGCGGACGTCTCACGGGAGCTTGCTTGGGTGAGTTGTGAGATCCAGGTGAGCACTCGTGAAAGCCCTGCAGCTGCTGCTTCCAGCCCTGCAGCTTTCCGCGTGACGACACAAACACAGGGTGGGCGGCTGGGGCAGCAAAGGGAAGGGAGGGCGTGGGACTGGAGTCGCTGCATCCCTCTGAGGCATTGTGGGAAATGAAAGTGGTGAGTCACAGGCCCAACCACTTTGCATGGAGGGGGCCCAGGGCTGGTGCAGAGAGCTTGGGCATGACTCTGGCGTGCACAGTGAGCAGACACGAAAGAGGCCAGGTTCTCCTGTATCTTCAACAGTTGTATAGAAATAGAAAAGGGAATTTCAGCAGGTGTCCTTTGTATGCATGCAGCACCTGGTGAAATTCCATCTCCATTACAACAGTTAAAGCTGCAGGAGCCCTGCCCTCTTTTGTATCTGCTCACTGTGCGTATCCCTGTGACCTTTTTACGTGGTCGCCCTATTAATACACTTTGTAGGCTGCACACTCTTCCTTTTTAAGCGTGCCAACTTTTCAACTGGCATCTGTAGATGGGTGTTTTAACAGTGACTTGATCTGCAGCAATTAATCAGCAATTAGAAAGTTCATCTCCATGCAGGTAAAAAGCTTCACCTGTTAATTCCTGCATATCAAGGTGCTATTAGAGGCACAGCTACAACGACTGGCTGAAAAGTTGGCAACCTTATTCCCTTAGTGGAATACAAATTGAACCGATGCATTGGGTGTGGGTGTGTGGAGACAATCCACAGCTCCTCCACCCCACCCACCCTCACCTGGGCCATCTCTTACATGGAATGGGATATTGCCTCATTGTGATTGAAGAAAGGCTTGCAGGACTTCCTTGTGTAGAATAAATGCAATTCTGGCTTTGCTTTGATGGATATATTAAACATTTTACATCGTCCTTCTACAACTGCACTTAGGGCAGTTTACAAATTAAAACAGTGCCATAAAAACAATCATAAAATCACGGCAGTAAAAGCCACAAAGGGGAAAACGTAAAAAGGAAACGCATTGTACAAAAGGGCCCCAATGTACTATATATAAGCTGGCAGCCTGGTTCTAAACTCCAACAGAGATTGTGCAGAAGGTAAGCCATCTCAGCTGCCCACTCCACTGTCTAGCAGGACTCCTCTGCCTTTAACAGATAAGTAGGAAGCAAAAGTTCACCAGATGAAGTTTTGCCCACCTGTGATGGAAAAAGCTTCCCTAGTGGATGCATCTGTCTGTCCCTCAGCAGTTAAAGGGCACAGCAGCCCTGCCAGGGAAAAATGGGGGCAGGGGCGGTGTTCATGTGGGCAGTGCCAGCTATGGGTTTTTGAGACCCCCTCCCTCAGTGCTCTTGCTCCTCATCCTCTTCCCCATCATTGCTACCACTTGCTTGTTTGACAGGCAGAGAGCCAGTGGCCACCATTGTCAGAGCAAGAGGCAGGTAAACAAGCAGGTTGCCATGGTGAAGAGGGGGAGCAACTCCAGGGGGCTCTGGTCAGTGGGCCCCTGCTGGGATGTGGGCCCTCAACAGGTGCCCAACCATGCCTGCCTTTCACGCCAGCCCTGCATATAGCCGAATGAATAGAACTTTATTCACAACGGCTCTTCTAAGTTAGAGCTCGGCTGCTCAGCATCTTTCCAAGGCATATATTTAGATGTGTGTGCAGCTTTAGCCACCTGCCACCCTTTCACTATTACCTTTTTATTTTATTACCATATTTACTTTTTTAAAAATCGGTTTTTAATTAGGTCTAAAACACTTTTTGGGATATAATATTTCCATATTTCACACACACACACACACACACACACACACATATATATATATATATATATATAATCTACAATAGTGCTAAAATAAAGGAATGTCATACTGCTTATTAAAGGGTTTAAATTTAAAGCAGCCTTGCCAGTCACTGCCATTGGAGCAATGTCTAAGTGTATCTAAAAATATACATAGAGCACTGTATTAATCACACTTTAATAAATAAGCTCTATAGTGCAAATTTAATTATTGATGTTTAAAAAGAGTTCCAATAATAATAATAATAATAATAATAATAGGCTGCTTAGATAAATTCACTTTCCTCACTTTTAGAGTCCAGTAGTGTGTATGGAACATAGTGGGATGTACACATAGACAAAGAACTATACTCCCAATAGTGCAAAAAGTCAGCTGCAGTTCTGCTTGTAACTCACAGAGCTGTTGGAGAAGCAATTATTAGCAACAAGACCTAAGGAAGCACCTGTAGTAGTCTGCCATCTTCTCTAGGTCGGCACTCCCCAACATGGTGCCTTCCAGTAGTGTTGAACTGCAACTTCCATTATTCCCACTCAACATGGCTATGGATGATGGGAGTTGTATTCTAACACATTTAGAAGGTGCGAGGTTGGGAAGGGCTGATCTAGCCTGCATTGTAGCTGGATTAAAACTTGTAGTTTTGTTAAGACAGCTTTCCTCTTCTAGATGCTTTGGACTGCAATTCCCATCAGCCCCAAGTAGCACGGCCAATAGCATCTGGAGGGCACCAGGTTGGAAAAGTCTGTATGAAGACTTAGATGCATCTGCTTGATTGATTCCTCTGAAGACAGGCTTTCAGAGCACTGAATTACAGTTGTATATAATGTATGCCCCCTGGAACCTACACATATAAACAAGAATATTATAGCCCAGATGAGGAAAATGTATATCACCCAATCCCCAGTCCAGAATAATGTGGATGTCTTTTTCTTGATATCCAGGCAGATTGAGGATTAAGCATTAACTCGTTGCCTTCCAAACATTTCTCTCTCAAAAGTGTCCTCCCCAACTATTTTCCTTCTTATAGTGCAGGGCTGGGCAACTTGTGGCCCTTCAGATGTGTTTTGGCCTACAACTCCCATGATTCCTCACCATTGCCTATGCTGGGAGTTGTGGCCCTCCAGATGTTCTGGCCTACAGGTTTCCCACCCTTCTTGTAGGGTAAGCCTGCATCTTTCCCTCTTTAGGAGGGAAAGCAACGTGGAGCACTGGTTTTGAGGAAGGAAAACAGTTAATAAAGAAAGTACAGATCACCCCTTTCTCACCTGCCCTTCCTCCATTCCTAATTACAAACTCCAGTGGCTGCTATTCATTCAGTTGTGCGTACCTGCACATAATGTGTGCTTTTGGCCCTGAGATCCAAAAAAACACCAAACTACTATTTTATTTTATTTTTTGTATTTCCAAAGCGGAACACATTTACTATTCTGCTCCTTGTAACTGGATACGTTATCAGTGAGGCTTGTTTGGTAATCTAATGATCTGCCCCAGCTCATTTATCTTCCTACTGAAAATCCACAGACATGACAATAACGGCAGAAACATTATGAACCTGTCTTTAAAATAATAAAATAAAATAAAAATCCTTGTTTCTTTGTCTTTCGCTCCCCACACCCCACTGGCCCCGGATCCGCCATCTGACAAAACCTCAGACTACACATGACAGCAACAGAGCTGTTTGAAGAAAGGGTTCTGCCCTCACTCTGGCATAAAGCTGGGGTGGGAGTCCAGTTCTAAGAGCAAAAAGGACTGCTTTGATCAAGAGTACTAGAAACACTTCCTGCCCATTGAACGTTTCCTCTCCCCACTTTGTACTTCCCCCCCAACTGGTCTTATTTCCATTGACAGAGCTCAAAAGAGCGGGGGGAGCAATGTTGGGAACAGACCGTGCGGAAGTAAGCTGCGGATCGGGAGAGGGTTTAGCACCCCTTGTCCACAACCCCCTTTTGCTTTTCGAATAGAGCCACTAATTCCCACCCACTTAATACTGGATTTGCAGCAGCCTTGCTTTAAACACAGAGGTCTGCCACTGCTGCATGCTATCCAAGCCATAGCAATCTGTGTCATTCGATAGCTTGCATCCAACATTTTTTTCAGGATTAGGTGCAAATAAAACAGGTGGGGAACGTGTGGCCCTCCAGATGTTTGGCCTACAACTCCCATCAGCCCTAACCAGTATAGCCATGGGTGAGGGATGATGTGAGTCATAGCCAAAACATCTGGAGGGACACAAGTTGGTCACCCTTGAAATAAAAGGTATTGGGAATATACCCTCTACAGATGTAAATGTCTTCCTCCGTTCCCCCCCACAACCTCTCAGACAGAGTATTTCCTATTTACAACAATACACCAACAGAAGTAAGAGGGTGTGTTGGGGGGAGAGAAGGCCTTAGGTGAGTCATGGTACCCAGTGATGAAAGTAGGCATTCAATTAACTTAGGTATCAGTGAATGTGATCCATATAGTGCTAAAGCAGCCCTCCTCAAACTGGTGCCCTCCAGGTGTTTTGGACTTCAACTCCCACCAGTCCCAGACAGCATGGCCAGTGATCAAGGATGCTGAGAGTTGTTTACAAAAATGTCTGGAGGGCATTGGGCTGGGGAAGGCTAAAGTCATCATGGTACTGTTGCTCACAATAGGTAGGATGAGGTCAATTCCTTGGTCCATCAGTGTGATATGCTGGTGTGAAATTTCCCTTTTTAATGCTGCAGGAGCCAATCCCTTGGCTGAATTAAATGGATTCAATCACCATTCCCTCTTCCCAGCGGACCCTGGGCATTGAAATTTCATAAGGAATGGGCAAGGGCTCTGCTCCCAAAAATTCTCAGCACCATCACCACATGACAATCCCCATGATTCTTTGGGGGAAGCCTTGATACTTAAACTGGAATAAAAGAGATATAGAGCTTTTCTTCACAAGGCTGTTAATCAGCTAGTTGTACTTTTGGTTTCGTTGTAGAATTGAGATTCGAGCACTTCACGAGCGTTTCCTGTCCTGCTTTTCTGCTACATTACCTCTAGATGATGCTGTGGTATAGAGGAGCCTCAAACATACACAAGAGGAAATCACATTTTCTTTCACTTTCACAATTAAATCCTGCATTTTCCCTGCTCTGAAAAAAAAAAAACCTCACTGAAAATGCTGGTTAGATACAGAAGCAAAACTGGAGGGTCACATCATCATCTAAAGAACCTGTAAACATCCATGAGTAAGGAATGACAAGCGCACAATTAATGCCTTGTGTAGAAAAGCCCATAGGTTTGCAGTGCAGGTAGGTCCGTTGTGCTGTTTCCTGAACACACAGACACAAGAAAGACTGTGCATCCTTTTGGACTAAGGCCATTATCACGCACGTGGTTTTAAGCACAGTCACCATGACTTCGATCCACTTCTTCAGCGCGGGACTCGCATGATGTCATCCCCCTTGTGCTGTTCTCACGCCCTGAGTGCTCTGTTTTTAGTTTCTGTTTCTATTTAACCCTGAACGGGCAAAGTCTGTTTCAGGCAAGTTCAACAGGCTGAGCTATCGGAGCAAAACTGACCACGTGTGATTCAAAATGCTAGATTCGCATAGGAAACGGAGGGGGAACCTGCAGAAGCAATCTGGGGGGGAAATAGTACATGTGATAACAGCCTAAATTCAACCTTTGGTCAGGAGCAATGGCTTTCGTGTTAAGAGATAAGCTGCACAATAAAAATAGTAGAGAGAGTCTTTTTAGAGGCCAATGGCTGTACTGTCTGGGGATGATGGGGACTGTAGTCCAACACATCTGGAAGGCACTAGGTTGGAGAAAACTGGGTAAGCCAGTCTTTTTGCCCTGACATTTGTCCCTAGCCTGTACTGTTGTATTTGTTGCATTTTAGGGCTTGGGTACACAACCAGGAGAGTTCTCTTGCACTCATGTCCTGCTTGTGGGTTTCCCATGGGTCGCTGGTTGGCCATTGTGTGTGAACAGAATGCTGGATGAGATGAATCCTTGGTCTGATCCAGCAGAGCTCTTACGTTCTTATGACTAAATGAGACACCTGCGGGTTTTCAAAAATGGAAATGATCCTAGGTTCAATCCCTGGCATCTCCAGGTAAGGCAGAAAAAAAAATCCTGCCTGAAACCCCAGAGAGTCACTGCCAGTCAGTGTCCAGCATACTGGGTTAGATAGACCAAGGGCCCATCTACCTTCCTATGATCCTAAATTGCATCATCTGGGGCAGGGAGGACTGATCATTGATGGGATCAGAGTAGGCATAGAGGAGGAATTTAACCCCTTCTTCCCCTGCAGCACACCTCAGGAAATTCCTAGAGATTTTTTTTGTATTGAGAGGAAATCCCCCATTCGTGCCAATGGAGTCCCCCCATAGCATGTCTGAAACTGATATCCCAACACACTGCTGCAGATGATGCAATTTGCATCTTTAAAAATCTGCACCATGAATGCAAAGACTCATTTACCTCGCGTCTAGTTTAGTCCTCAGGATTTAAGAAAAATCATCTGTACATGCTCAAGGGGGCTCTTATGTAGTTGCTTTGCATGTCCCAAGCTGAGGCCCCAGTGCTGAAGATGCGCTCTATGGCTGACTGAACTCTGAGAATAAACTAAACTAAAAAAAATTAAATCTCTGCCCTGGAGCAGAATTTGGATAATCTGGGCATAGATTACATCCAGCCTTGGTGATATTCTAAACCCTAAAATTGGCAGCTGTTTCCTAAAGCTTGAGACAAGCAGTATTTCCTTATTTCATTCAAGCCTACAGTTACTCGGTGAGATATATGGTTATTGCTCACAATTTGCAGACTGGGAAAATGAGCCTGAGGAAAAGAGGCAAGCTCCAGTTCAAACATAAGAAGAGCTCTACTGGGTCAGATCAAAATCTTATCCTGACCAGTATCCGGTTTCCAACAGTGGTCAGCCAGATACCTCTGGGAAGCCGCTGTAGATCCTCCCTTCTTCTAAAGTTCAAAAGAATATTGTCTCTGATTATGGAACATCTATTTAGCTACCATGGTTAATAGCCAGAGATGTTCTCCAGAAATGTATCGAATGTTTTTAAAGTCTTCTAAGACAGTGAACATCATAGGAACATATAGGAAGCTGCCGTATATTGCGTCAGACTGCCATCTAGTTTCATTGACGCTGACTGGCAGCAGCGGTTTCTGCCCTACACCCTGGAGATTCCAGGAATCAAACCTGGGACCTTCTGCATGCAAAGCAGGTGCTCTACCACTGAGCTAAGGGCCCTCCCCTAAGTCATGTGGCAGCGCACTCCATAAGTTGATCATGCATTTTGTGAAGTATTGCTATCTTTCATCTTTCCTGAATCTTCTGCCAGTCAATTTCATTGGGTGATCTCTAACTTACAGTTCTACGGAGGGCGAGAAACTTTCCTCCCCATATCTCCATTTCCCCACACCTTTCCTTTGGACAAGATTGCCACCCTTCTTTCCTTCTTTCTTTTTTAAGGGAAGCCTTTTTTAAACTTTGCTCATTAACCACATTGGCAGCATCCTCTCGGACTTGTTTGTATCTTTCATGATCTGTGGTCTATATTTTATCTGAGCTTCTATTATAGCAGTTTTACATAACCTCCAACAGCGTCATCACCTGGGGGAAAATCGCATTTGCTTACTGTTGCTTCTCCGCCCACGCACTTGTCCCTCATTACTTCCTCTTTTGAAAGAGGAAGTAAACAATGTGCATGTGGCCCATTCAGTGGGCTGTTTTGATCACGCTGCTTCTCCTACACACAGCAGGAGATAGAGGCAAGTTCCGTCTCAAAAATAATTTGGATTTACCAGGGTCTTTTTTGTCATGTGAAGAAGGCTAGAAGGGATGGGAGGCACGCGGGACACTGTCGACGTTGTGAATAGGACCCGTGAAAATCTACGAGTGCCCAGTAACGAGTGTGCAATAAAATGCTCATCTGATGATGCCCCAAGTGTCCTGAAGAAATCTAAGCCTCTCTTCTCTTTCAATTTCCTTTTAACTAAGGGTCAAAACTAAGTGTTATATGGCATACATACATATGTGTGCGTGCGTGTGCGTGTGAAAAGCAGATGCAGGCGGCTACAACTAGGAATGGAGGAAGAGCATTTTGGGTGGGGGGTGTTAGAAAGAGGAATACAGAGTGCATAACACTTTCTTCTCTGGCGTTTTTTCCACTGAACATCAGTCCCCTTTTTCCCAGCTGCTTTTCCACCTGCAAGGGAAAAGATATGGATGTCAGTATATATTGGGGGGTAGAGTTGAGTCGGAAAAAAAGGCTAAGGAGTCCCTTTCCCCTGCTGTTCTTCATCCACTCAAACTGGCAGTGTTATGTGACAGGGATGGTATGGGGGGAATGGACAGACTGTTCTGTACTGGCTAAGGAATATTGGGACATTTGTTTTGTCTAAACACGCATAGGATCGCTCCCTAAGGCTGCAGTCCCATTCACTGATCTGGAAGGTCCCATTGATCTGAGTGGACTTCTTCTGGACTTTTTTTCCCTATGGGATTGGTGCCAGAGTCACCCAATGCTTACAGTTGCTTTCCTGCACTTGCTGCTTTCCTGATTTCTATATCCATCCATTTCAAGTTTATCATCAGAGTTTTGATCAGGTGAGGAATACTATATTACATTTTGGGTATTTTTGAACCACAGTGTTGCTTCCTCTTAAATTTTATACTTCTATCAGATTCCATTTTTGCTTTGGCAGATAGAGCAATGTCATCTCAGGGCCCTCTTCACAGTCCTGTCTGCAGATTCTATTTCCAAGTACAATCAGATCCCATTGATTCTCACTCTTCCATCAGCTTTCTGACATGCTCGCTGTATCTACGTCCTCTTTTAATATTGAGCACTCCCAATTCTCCCATGTTGGCCTGGAGGCTTCTGACATCTGCATATAAACACCTACGCATGGCGTCCTTCTCCAAATGTCCTTTCCAGGAACAATTTCCCACGACAACTCTCTTTCAACAGCTGCAATTTCTTTCTGTACGTATCTTGCCATGTTCTACCTCCCCTGTCTCCACTGGGAGGAATCAAAATATTTACACCCTCCATCCCTAAGCCTGAACTGGATGCTCCTCAGCTTTCCTCCACAAGAACTCAGTTGAACTTTTTGATGTTAAGTGCCAGCGGTCTGATTCCATTGTAGCAGGGGTGCAAAATATCTGGCCCTCCAGGTTTCCCCAGATGTCCGTGCCCCTTTCCCCTGGCCCCACCCCCTTTCCCCAGCCGCTGATCATTTGGTGGTTTCCCAGCTTTTGCCCAGTTCCCCCCACCCCGTTTTAAAAGGTGGAACTGCTTCTCCCGAGGCGTAGTTATGGGCAATAAGAGCTTTAAGCTACAATATGCTGGTATTTTGGCTCCACCCCTCTGGCCCACCCACCACAGGAAGGCAGCCCCCGAGACTTTCTCCAAAATGCAATTTTACCTTTGGTCTGAAAGAGCTTCAATACCTCTGCCTTATGGCATGTCTCTTTTGTACAGGCTCAGCCAGTCCCCAATTGTCTTCCAGTGCTTAACAGAGGCCTAGTCCATCTACACTGCTGTTTTAAAGCGCTTTATAACAGTAGTGACAACTGTTTTGGAGTGTGTCCTGGGCCCCAACAGTTGTCACTACTGTTATAAAGCGCTTTAAAGCACTTTAAAACAGCAGTGTAGATCCTGCCCTACAGCAGAATAAGGTGTGGTGGAATGCTGAGGTAGTAGTGGGCTGTGCCATCTCAGATTTCTGAATGCCCCCTTGTGTTTAAAACAAAAATCCCTGGAAACAGAAAACCAGCACAGCAGACAAGGAAACTTTCTCCCTGTTAGTTCCTCTTTTCAGGCAGCTTCTTTTTTAAAAAAAATGTGGGGAAGTACTTCAAAATGCCCCCCCCCCCCATCTAGCCTGCAGTGGTACAGTGTGTTCCTCACACTTCAGCTTTCTAACCCCTCATTCTGCCAATTGAGAGTGCCCATTCTGTAAGTGTAGACTTGCAAGTAAGGATACACAGTTGGCCTTTTCCCTCAGGGTCTGTTGAACAGCCATTGACCCTATAGCTGGTTCACTGCTATAAAATCACTTGTAAAGGAAAGGGAAGGAAAAGACTGTGTTTCGTGCAGGGGTTTAAGCAATGGTCATTCATTCTTTGGGTTTGCACTGATCCTGCTGGTTACCAGCAGGGCCGTGCGGAGGGGGGGACCAATGGGGCCAGTTGGCCCGGGGCCCACGATTTTGAGGGGGCACTCCGATGAGGAGGTCCCCACCTAACTTACGCTACTGCTTCCGTAGCATAAGCGGCCCATCGAGAAGCGAGGAGCCTGCCTTGCGGAAACAGCGCAGAAGCCGTCCGTCGTGAATACCACGGTCAGACTACAAACTCCAGAGGGCCATGCCGCACGCGGGCGGGGATATATGTGCCTTGAAGTGTTGTAGAACAGGTTTAATATGAAGGTGTTATGTAGAACGGACTTGTTGGTGGGCACGCCCCCTTGGGGTGGCCATATTGTCCTATTTTGAAATGAGGGGGGCACACACTTCCCATCTGGTCTGGGCATATTATGAGCTCTGCATGGCCCTGGTTCCCAGTCTCTCATTTCAGGTGCAGGAATCAGCCGAATGAGCATACCTGACATTCTCTTCTCCCCCCTGCCCCCAATCTCTCTGAAAGCAATCTAAGCGTTCCTTAGTCAGGCAATCTTAATATTTTGTCTAAGGTGGCCAAATGACTACGAGTGCCCTTGAGTGAGCCCACAACTGAGTTGCTTTAAGCCGGGGCGCCCAAATGCAAGCTCCACACTCAATCCTGTGGTTTCCTCTGATATATTCTTATGTTTTCCAGATGTCCCTTATTTATTTCCAAGAGCTTGCCACGATAAAGCAGTGACTCTCTAAAGACCCATCCAGAAAGCAGCTTCCTGTGTTGACTGTGGGATGTGCCAGGCAAAAGCAAGGTATTGACCCTTTCCCCAACCCTCACACAGTCTGAGAATCCAGCATTTGTACAGTGCAGCCTTCAGTGGTCAATCCCCTACGAGTTGTGTGGACTGAAGCCCCCTGCATATCTGGACCGAGAGGGTCCTGAGGGATAAATCAGTCCCCTCAAGACAAAAGCTTTCCAGAGAGTTGAAAACATTTTGAAAGAGGGTTTGCTTCTTATTGCCGCTACATTCTTTCCCTTATTGCCCCTTGTAAACACAGTGTGCAGGTTTTGGCCTTGTTTCAAAAACCTGCAAAACATATTTGAGTTGCACCAGCGAGGCACAGATGAAGTACTTGTGAGCACCATGGGTAGCGATGCCTCTCTCAAACCACCTCCAGCTCTCTTAACAGCTATTGGCCCTGTTCAGAAGACACCTTAAACCACGGCTTTAGCCACAGTAAATAAGGCTTTTTGCCTCATAAAGCCATGGTTTAAGGTGTCTTCTGAACAGGGCCACTGTCTTTAGCCTGCACAAAAAGTGTATCACTGCTCAGGGGGGGGGTTAATTCCTCCCCCACCCCTATGCAACAGTTAAACATCTTTACTCTCTGGGAGCTTATTATGGAGGAATGCCCTTTATTTTAGAGTAGGGTGGCCAAATGCAAAAGTGGACAGGACTCCTGCACCTTTAGTTGCGTTGAACAGAAATTAAAGGTACAAGAGCCCTTTCCTCTTTTCCATATAGCCACCCTACCATTTACCAAGTAGTAGCTTAGCAGGTGGTGGTGGAGAATGCAACAATTTCAGGAGTTGATGATCCATAGTATCGTAGGGCATGATCGAAAGGCATGTGATGCTGCAGCAGCAACCTTGTTGAAGCTAAGCAGATGCGGTCAGTGCCTTAATGGGAGGCTGCCTGTGTGCACTGTCTTAAGCTCCATGGAAAAAAGTCTGGATATAAATGAAATGAAATAAATAGCGTCTGCTCCCATGTTTAGGAGAATATTATAGCTCCCCTGCATTTTTGACTGAGTAGAGATGTGTGGTGAAATTCTCATCTCCCAAAGTCAGTTACTCCGTAGACGGGGAGCAGGAGAAAGTATCTTGTGGTCCACCAGTGGATCACTGACCAATTTATGGTAGATCATCGTATCATCCGCTTGCTGGGATTCCTGCAAAGAAATACTTTGTGCGAAAAAAATCTTGTCTAGATGAATCATGGCCTGATCCAGCTAAATATTTCATACGTCAAGACTGCATTATTCTTTCATTCTTTCTTGATTACATTTCTTTAGTGCCTTTCTGCCAAGGCCCTCAAAGTGGTTTACAATGTTAATTACATACTCCAGAACAATTAATACAGATTCTTTATGTCCTGCCTGCCTTAGGGTGCAATCTTGTACCTGCGAGTAAACCTCACTGGACATAATTTGACTTAGTTCTGAGTAGGCAGGCATAGAATTGCACTGTGAGGAATCCTGAGTGAACACTTTTGCTTTGAAAATGTAAAACACATTGGCTGCTGGACCATGGAAGTTCTAGTAAAAAAATAGTAGGTGGGCCATACAAGATGGGTGCTTTCCCACCCCTACTCCAGACAACAATGCCTTTCTCCCAGTTGCCAGTGAATTGTAATGAGGCTGAGGACACAAGCCTATGCATATTACAATGTCCTACAACTCCCACCATTCCCCAGCCAGCATAGGGAATGCTGGGAGTTGTAGACTTTTTTTTCTGTCTAAACATTCATAGGCTTGCGCCCCAAATGTGTGATACAGGCTCTGTGGAAAACCATGTAAAATCGTCCTTGGGATGTGAGGAATATTTGTGTGCGTGCATGTATTATGTTAGGGGATTGAAAGTGCATGACATGTTCTTGGAGATTTAACGTGCTCCTTTAGTCTGCAATCCTGAACCCACTTACTTGGGAGTAAGACTCATTGAACTCAGCGGGATTTACTTCCGAGTAGACATATATAGGCTTGAGATGTTAATCTCAGATGTGAGGAAGCCTTTGGAGTGTTTTCTCAGTGAGGAAGAAAAAGGCAATTTTGCATGTGCTCAAGGACACTCTTTTCCTTATATTCATGTGTTCCGGGGAAGAATCTTGGTACTGAATTCAGGGGGAAGAACTGGGACATAAGATAGGCTGACCAGATAAAATCCAGGTCAGGGCTCATGTAACTTTAACAGTTGTAGAGAAAAGGGAATTTCAGCCAGTGTCATTTGTATGCAATTAAGTCCTGGTGAAATTCCCTCTTCATCACAACAGTTAAAGGTGCAGGGGCCCTGCCTTCTTTTGTATGTGGTCACTCTAGTATAGTGCCTGTAACGTTAACTGTTGTGACGAAGAGGGAATTTCACCAGGAACTAATTGCACACAAATGACACTGGCTGAAATTCCCTTTTCTCTACAACTGTTAAAGTTACATGAGCCCTGACCTGGATTTTATCTGTTCAGCCTAACATAAGAACATATGAGGAGTTGTGCTGGATCGGACTAAGGGTCCATCTAGTCCAGTATTTTGTTCATACACACATAGTGGCCAACCAGCTGCCTGCGAAAAACCCACAACCAGAACATGAGTGCAACATAGTTAATAGAACGCTTGTTGCTAGATGCGTAGATGGGTGCTGCTTTGGGGAACTTCTGTGCTTGCTCTGCATTGTGGTGTAACTAGAGTTGAAATGGATTCTATAGGTTACTGGATGCGGGGTCATTACTGGGAATTCTATTCCCAGAGTCGCACTTGTGGGACAGGTGCCAACCCACCTTTGCTATAAGCAGCTTCTCTCAAAACACTTTATCAAAATTAACAAGTGGATCGGAACAGAGATGCACTCCCCCATAGCCACCCCCACCCCCCCGCTTTCGGTGCAAGGGGCTGAGATTTCAATAAGGGGAGGGGCCGTAACTCAGTGGTAAAGCACATGCTTTGCATGCCAGAAAAGGTCCCAGGTTCAATCCCCAGCATCTCCAGGTAGGGCTGGGAAAGAATCCTGCCTGAAACCCAGGAGAGCCGCTGCTGCCAGTCAGTGTTGACAGTATTGGGCCAGATGGACCAAGGGTCTTAACTCAGTACGTAGGTACAAGGCAGCTACCTGCAATACCTGTAGCTGTCATCCAAATAGTAGTGTCCACCCCTTTCAATATATAGAATGGCTGGTAGCTTCTTTGCCTTTGCTTAACTCCCTCTCTCTCTCTCTCTCTCTCTGTGTGTCTTGTGCACCGCCCCCCCATGCTTCTTTGCCCCCCTACTTCTTCAGAGGCCTCAGCACCAATCGATTCTTAGCCCCCCCTCCCTTTCTCTTCTTTTAGCAGATTTACGGCTCGGCTGCTCCCATTGGCTGGCTGAGCTGACAGCCCTGATTTAGGGCTGCGACTCATTGGCTGGCTCTTGACAGGGTTATTGATGGATGCCGCGCTATTGGCCAGTTCATGCATTTTGTGGGAAGGAGGGGGAAAGTAATTTACGACCTGGGCTTGGCGGAGGTGGTGTCAGGCTGCAGCTGCAGCGTGGAATGTCTCCCCAGGGGCTGAGGCTGCTGGAGACTCCTCTCTCTCTCTCCACTTCTCCGTTGGATTGCCCCCTGCTCTTTCTCCAGATTTTGGGAAGGTGGGGTGCTACCTGGGGTCGAGTCTAACTCCTTCAAAAAAAAAACACCCCAAACCTATTCACCACCCCCATCAGCACTAGCAGTGAACCATTTCTGTTTCAAGAAAAGGCACAAATCATATACTTGTGCACATAAAAGGTCGCTTTGTGGGTGGATTGCCGTCCCCACACCCTTCAATCCTGCATGATTATTGTTGGTTATCCAAAGGGATCATACAAGCGATCAGATCACGGAGTGAATCAGATAATCCAGCTCGATGGGACTTTAAAATTCACTATGTGTTGAAGGAAGAGTCTTCTGCAATTACTTTTTTTTTTTTTAATAATTTTTATTAATTTCAACAATATAAAACATAATAATAAAACATGACTACATAAAATACAAACAATACCTAATCCTCTACACCCCCCCCCCCCGTGCTACCCTACCCATGAGACCTTCTCTTGATCAATCTTCATCTTTCCAGAATTTTAATGACTCTTCTGAAGGATTTTGTCCCTTCCCCGATCTTAATACATATTCCAAAAAGGGACTCCATATTTCTCCAAAATCACTCTTGCTGGACATTCCCCTCTTTATTTTCATTTTACAAGTCAGCATATCATTCAACGCCATATCCCATATTTCTTTATACCATTCTTCTATTGTATAGCTTCCTTGTCCTTTCCAGTATTTAGCAATCATTAATCTTGCGAGTGCCAGGAGGTTGTTTACCAATTCTCTCTTAGTTCCCTTCTCATTCGCTCTATCCCATATTGCTAGTAGAGCTATCTTTGGGTTTAATTCCAATTTACTTCCAATTATTTCACTTATTTCTTTAAACACCATTTCCCAAAATTTTTGTACATGTTCGCAGCTCCACCACATATGAAAATAGGTTCCATCCTCCTGACATCCCCTCCCACACTTCTTAGTCACTTTTTTGTCCATCTCTGCAATTACTTTCTAGAGATTAACATGCATACATACACAGTCTGAAGGTTGGATCTGAGGTCATTGTACATATGGTATTTTATAGGGTGCCAGCCCCGAAGAGCTTACAGTCTAAAAATATATATGAAGGAATGTTGAGGCACAATGCTTTAAAGCTGTCACATCAAGTTGCACATCTGCAACGTGAAATAGCTTTCAGAGATAGGAGAGAGCTTTCATTGCACTGAGCGCAAACCATGTGCGCCAGACAACCTTTTCTGTGCCACCCCTCAGTGATGGTTGAAATGTGCCTGCTGACTTCTTTGAACGTCTTTAAGCAGGCATTAAAGACTCTATTATTCTGGCTGGCCTTCTCTTCTTAGAATCTTATTGCTGACTGTTATATGTTGTTTTTATGCTGTATGGTTTTATTGATTGTTTTATCTTTTTACATTGTTTTTAGCGTTTTTATGCTGCCTATAGTATTTTATTGATTGTTTTATCTTGTTTAAATTGTTTTAACTTTGTATGCCACCTAGGTTATTCTGTATATAGGTGGGATATAAATAGAATTGATGATGATGATGAACAAACCACCTACGAGAGACCCACAAGCAGGACATGAGTACAACAGCTCTCTCCTGTCCATGTTCCCCAGCAACTGGTGTATATAGACATATACTGCTTCTGATTCTAGAGGTATCATATAACCATCAGGACTAGTAGCTACTGATAGCCTTCTCCTCCAGGAATTTGTCTAACCCCCTTTTAAAGCCATTCATATTGGTGGCCATCACTACACATTGTGGTAGCCAATTTCATAGGTTAACTCTGCGTTGTGCTGTGCAATAGAGGCAGTTTCCACATTCATCTGTGAGTTGTCCAGCGAGACACAGGACTCTGAGTGCTCCTCCTCCTTGATCAGTAAGCTGGAAACACTTGAAATGTCTAGGGAAAATGTGACTTTTTCAGAAACCATCTATAGAAGTAATGCTGCACAGCCTGCTATGGTGACCCCCACCCCAATCTGCTCTATTGGACAGGTAGGATGGAAGTTGCTAAAAGCACAATCCTATGCATGCTTAGACAGAAAAAAAGTCTTACAACTCCCAGTATTCTCCAGCCAGCTGGATTGTGCCCTGAATGCATTTTTTTTCAGGAAATGTGACGGTACATTTGATACCCTGTTAGATGGTACATTTGATACCCACTTACTTGAGAGTAAGCCCCATTGAACTCAATGGGACTTCTAAGTAGTTATGTGATTCTAAACACACTTATTTCCCATTTAAAATTCCTTCTGAGCAAGCAGGGTTTGAATTGCACCGTTAAGGTGAGATAGAAAGCTGCAGGGAACTCATTTAAATGGAATATATGTGCTGCCCAATGTATAGGTTTTCATTTTGGCGTATAAGCAGAAGAAAGCCAAAAAGCAAAGCTGTTTGCATTTTCACAAGTGACAGTTAAACCACGCTCTTGTAAAAATGGGCTGTGGCTCAGTGGTAGAGCACATGCTTTGCATTTAGGAGGTCCTAAGTTTAACACCCAGCCTCCCTAGTCAAATGGTTTTCAGATCTCCAAGCTGGGTAAGGTGGTCCAATGAACTGATGCAGGACATCAGCTTCAGATGTCCACATATGTTCGTATTGCCCATGTCGGAAATAGAATGCAAGACTTTCATTGGCTAGGGCTTATGTTCAGTTTTTAAAAGGCTGTTGTTCCACCTTCTGTCCTGCATTAACAATATTTATGTTGTGCCTTCCAAATCCGCCGTGCGACCCTTTGCATGTTGACTCTGAAGTATGCCCTCTGTGTTCAGTGTGGGTTTAAGTGTTAATAGTAAGCGGGGGTAAGCATGGATAGGATTGCAGCCGAAAAAAAACATTATTGCGGCCGGAGCCTTTATGTGAACTCACGAATGAGTTCTAAGTCACTGTAAGACTACAGCTTTAGCTGTGCCAACCCATTGAACTTAATATGACTTACTTTTTAGTAGACATGTATAGGAGGGCATTGTTCATGTCCTTTGTGCCATTTATTTATTTATTTGCAATATTTATATTCCGCTTCTCATTTGAAACAAATTTCAAAGTAGTTTACAAAAGAACAAAAGCACACACACACACACACACACGTTATGATGAGGCTGGTACAAAGATCTCTCATGGCTGGGGAAAAGCCAATGGATGATTGCAGGGTGGCTTAGTTTGACATCCGAACCTGGCATGGCTTTACTGTCTTGCGTTGATCTTTGCAAATGAGCCATCCTGAAAACCCATGGCTTGTGGTAGGCTTGTTTAGGGTGGCTAGTTTTCAGGGTGGCTTGTTGCATTGTCTGAACCCAGCAGTGTCGCTTGAATGTGGGTTCTTTAAAATGGCAAGAGAGCCGCCTGGCAGCAGTGGGAAAAAACCCTGCCAGCCGCTCCTTGCAATCTTGCTAATGGCACCGCCATCCACCCACCTCCTTTGTTGTCAGTACTGTTACTGTCCGCCCCTTCAACAATACTGCACTGACATTTGACAGTGTCCCTATTGCATTAGCAGCCCTTTTTTTAAAAGGGGGTCCTTAAAATTGTGCAAATGGGTTCATGTTGTTGTTTCTAAAGTTCTCCCCACAATTCAGTGCTGTGCAAATGTGCAGGACCACAGCAAGGCATATTTTCCTATTTTATTTACAGCCTTCATTGAGTGTTAAATTGGCAAGCAGAAATAAGTTCCACATACTCCCGCTGTAATTACACCTACAGCAAAAGCTCCCATCTCATTCAGCTGCCCCTTTTGGAGTTTGCTGTCAAGGGAAGCGCTGAAGTAGAGGAGGAATTTGACAGCTGTCATTTCAACTTCTAATGAAAGGGAGTTTGATAAGTGGTATTTCTAGACATGCAGAGGGCATATTGATGTGCTTGGGTACGCTACTAGCTGCTGAAATACTGATTCAAATTAAGAATGTAAACTACAGTCCTGCAAAAGTTTGCACTTTGCGAAAGACTGAAGGAATATATATATATATATATATATATACATACATACACACACACACACACACACACTCATATAACAATCCCATTTGCGCAAATTTGAAGGACTGAAAAATGAAATGAAAACACAGATCCCAAAAGCTGCTGTGAGATCAAGTAAGAGTGACAGAATAATATTCCCTGTGTCTCTCTTCTGATAAAAGTCATCCATCAGGGCAACCAAGGACAATTGTGTTCCATAACCAGGCCAGAACCCAGATTGGAATGGCGCTAGACAATTAGTATCTTCCCAAAACATATGTATGAGACTGGATAGACTCAGCTCACCATGGAAATGCATCCTGGAAGATCCATACAACAAATTGCTCCCAGTTTCTGTAACTCACCCATTCAACTCCTTTGGTTCTCAAAATGTTCCTGATTTGGAGTTGCTAGTTCCTGGCCTGGAGGCTGCAATGATTGTTTTCACAGCTCTGAGCCAAAGATACAGCTTTGCAAACCACAGATTCTTTCACTTGCCAGCTGTTGTGCAAAAAAACAAGAATCCTGTTCATAAAAGCATGTAGAGGAAAGGGGTGGATGAATGAATTTCTCAGAAGCAAGAAACATGAATCCTGTGTGTGTGTGGCCAGGAGCTGTTAAGTGGTTAACGCAAGAGTCTTTGGATCCAGAGGTGGTAATAGATACTGTAGTGCTTAGTCAATTAATTGATTAAATTGCTCAATTAAAACCCATTAGACCAACTAAACTGTACCCTGCATTAATCAGACAACATATTTCTAAAATGTTAATTGTTTAAGGGTGCAATCCTATGCATATCTAGACAGAAAAAAGTCCATCAACTCCAAGCATTCCCCAGACAGCCATGCTCGCTGGGGAATGCTGGGAGTTGCAGGACCTTTTTTTCTATCTAAATCTGCATAAAATTGTGTCCTAAATATATGAATCCTTACAAGGAAAAAATCTCAAGTGGCACACTACATCTTAAAAGAAGCATACAAAGCAATGTTTCTTCTAAGACAGCTTGTAGCAACATGTAAGCTTTAAAAATAAATAAATCAACGCTCCTGTTTTATTATTATTCAGATTAAAGCAGCTTTAATCAATGGATGGATTCATCCATTAAAACTAATGCAATTAACTGACTAAGATTTCGTTAAGTTGGTAACAGCTTTACTAGCAACCCTTTTCCTCATTGCTAGGAGATGGGAACTTATTTGCCAGAGAGCAATCAATGTTTATTTCTTAATCACTAAAGTGGGGTTGGGGGTGTGGTGGGGGGCAACTTTTAGCCAAAGATCCTCTTGCAGTCTTTGGACTTATTTCAAAAGCCCTCTGTAAATGGCCAGTTCAGACATTTGGCAAGAGTGAACTGTCCATCTCCTGGCATCCCAGTGGGTGTGGAGGAAGTGTGAGAGAGGGAAGGGAGTGACAGAAAGGCAGAGAAGAGGTGGCCTCATCATGTTTGGTTCTGCCCCACCCATCACTGGCTTCACTCTTGTCCACCATCAGCATTGCAGCTTTTGATAGATTGCCCTTGATGCAGGGCTGGACCGACAGAAAAGTTTCCCCACCTGCATTCAAACATAAGTCAGCTCACTAGAGAACTGGGAAGACTCAGGGAAGGCATAATGCATTCCTGCTCTAAAGCAAAACGCAGGATGGAGACAGACAATAGATTTTCAGAGTACTGAAAGTGGTGTGATGGAAGCTTTGTTGCTCACAGCACAGAAATTCATCTCGCTGTCATCTCTGTACAAAGTTTTTGCAGGCATTGGTAGTGCTTCAAAAACCTGTGAGAGCAGAGATGACCGTTGGACAAAAGAAACAAACGTGTGTGTCCCATTGACAAAGATGGTTCTGTCAACTCCTTTTGAACTATCGTCTGCCTAGGAAAGCGATTGTTGCAACAATGGAGTTCTGCATCATTATTTGCGCTGTTCCCTCCTGGGGCCACTTTGGAAGCAAATGAGACCACGCACTACTCCATCTTTCCCCAACCAAGCCCCCTCCAGATAGGAACACATGAAGTTTCCTTATACTGAGTCAGTCCATCTAGCCCAGTATTGTCGACAATGGCTCAATTCGGACAACACAATAAACAACTGGTGTGGGGGAAACAATCGTCAGTTGTTTTGACTATTGTGTCATCTGAATGCTGCCATAGTCAACTCAGCGCTGATCCTAATCCACACCACAGTTGATTATTTATTACCATGTTGTGTGGGGAGTACCCCCTAGTTGAACAAATGTAAAGTTTATTATTACCCCACCATTGACTATCGTGTCGTCCGAATTGAGCCACTGACTGGCAGCAGCAGCTCTCCAGGGTTTCCGGCAGGATTCTTTCCTTGCTCTACCTGGAGAAGTTGGGGATTGAACCTGGGACCTTCCGCTTGCAAAATAGGTGCTCTGTCACACTGAGCTATGGTCCCTAGCCCCTGGGTGATTATGGTAATTGTAGCCCAACACATTACTGGAGAAGTCTGCATGACTCCATCGCAGCAGTATGCCATCGCAACCACGGAGTGCCCCATTCTGAGTTCTTGGGAGTTGCTCCCTTCCTTTCAGAAGCTCATAACGCGGGACAAGATTTTGGGGGAGATGGGAACATATCCCATTGGGGTGTGCTTGGGGCTGGTCTGTGATTGCAACAGCAGGTATATGACTGCACGGACAGATACCTGCATGTGTGGGGCTGCTGGAAAATGTGCAGCTGCATGCCTGGAAATGGCTATCAGCTGTACTATCTGGTTCAGGTTAACCTTTTTCCATACAGTACCCACATGTGTGGGTCAAGTAGGGAAAACTATCAGTGTGACCTTCTGGCCTAACTGATTGCCATACCTGAGGTCAGTAAGTAGGATGACCACATGCCCTACAATACAGTGGAGAGACTTCTATCTGAAGTCTCCTTCTATCTGGAGGCCTGTCCAGTCCAAGTCTAGTTTAAAGATATAGAACCATCTGAAGGAAGAAGTGAGCCTTGATGTCGCCTATCAAACTGCACCAGAACACCAGGCTGAACAACACATACAGGTCCCCTGATCACTGCCTTCCAAGCTATGGTGAAATGTACTGTGTTTCTATTTAACTATAGTGTTATTCCAAATTTGCATCTATACCTCTTAAGTTAGGATATGCAAGCATTATGCAAATCAGTGCATAATAGGCCATCCTATGAGTTAAGGAAGTTTTTCCCCAGGCAAAGACCAGCCCAACCTAATTGGCTGCCTTTAGATGCCAGGATTCTTGGTTAAATAGGAAACCCTTACAGAGGAAATTACATATAGGGTGACCATATGCAAACAAGGACTTGGCTCCGGTATCTTTAACAGTTGTATAGAAAGGGGAATTTCCGCAGGTGTCATCTGTATGCATGCAGCAGTTAGTGAAATCCCCTCTTCATCACAACAGTTACAGCTGCAGGAGTCTTGCTCTCTTTTGTATCTGGTCACTCTAGTATAGCTCCTGCAGCTTTTACTGTTGTGATGAAGAGGGGATTTCACCAGATGCTGCATGCATACAAAGGACACATGCTGAAATTCCCTTTTCTATACAACTGTTAAAGATACAGGAGCCCTAATTACAATCCACTCCCATCCCAGATCCTTGGGACAACTGGATCTGGGATGGAGGGCTGCTGTGTGTCCCCGTCTCCCTCAGTTTCCTTAATCACAGCTCTCTTCCTCTTGCTCCATGCAAGTGAATAAAGGCGGGGGTGGTGGTGGTGGTGGAAACCCTGCGCTTAGGAAAACCCTTGGGCAGGGGTAAGAACTTGTTGCCCGAAAGTGGCAGTTCGTTCCCCCTTTGTTTTCATTCAGTTGCATGGAAAAGGAAAAGGGGGTGTAATTGGGAACACCCTTAAGGAGAAAACAGAGTGGTCCCCCTCATATCCAGTGAAGGAGGTGGGGGACAGCAAAACAGCTTGAGGACAAGTTGGCTGTTAATTTTTTTGGCGGGGTGGTGGTGGAATTTGCCTTCTCATCTAGATGAACTTTTGTCATTTGGTGCAATCAGCTCTGTTGGCAGCTTTGTGTATAGTGAACTGTATTCACTATGGTGTCTTGATTTGTAGTGCATTGTAGATTTGTATTGTGTGGGTGGGTGTTTTTGGGTTGGGGAGGTGGATGAGTGTGTATGTGTGTGATATATGGATAGCCCTGCCTTAGAACAGGGAGTTGATGGCTTCCAGCTCTCTTTGTTGTCGTTAACCTTGGGCAGGCTGGAACCGGGGATGAATGATGCAAAATTTCTCTGGTTTTAGATACCAAGGTGAACGCAGCTGCCTTGCAGAATTCACATTAGGATGCAAACCCAGGCTTGCCTTGAATGAGTCTCACTCCATCTTGGCTGAAAGGAACAGAAAAAAATCCCGGAATAGTTCCAAGGTTTACCCTTCACTCCCCAGTGGTCTGGAAGGGCAATGAAAACATTTGGCCCAGTCCTGTAGATGGCAAGTAAACACCAGTTTATGCTCATCTCTTTGGGTACAAACAAATGGAAAAGCATATGTGTGTCAGATGGGACCAGAATGCAATGACACAGAACATGTACAAGCATGTGTTGTTGTTTTTTAAAAGCATTATGGCTGCAAAATGTAGTTGATTCATTGGTTAGAGTAGTCATTTAGAAAACCACTGAATATTTATTTATTTATTTAAAAGACCCCCCCCCCCCGTTTTGCAGCCAAAAAGAGACTCCAAAAGTGGCTTACAAAGATTAATAATGGGAAAGTCCCTGCCCTCAGGCTTACAATCAAAATGACACGACACAAAAGGAAAAGGGATTGGGAAGGAGGAGGAGTTAAAAAGCCAAAGCAAAACTCAGGCACCACTTCTTAGTTTCAAAATTTGAATAGGGCTTCTTTAAATAGGCTCCCCCAATTAAAAGGGCAGCAGACCATTAAAAAAACACTTGTATTTTCAATACAAGTACTTACAAATCTGTAAATGGCAGGTGACATTTTAGAGGTGGCATCCCTCATCTTATCAGTCCCAACCAGTGCATTGGGACCAAGTAAAGGGACTATATGGAAAGGAGGACAGGGCTCCTTATCTTTAATAGTTGCAGAGAAAAGGGAATTTCATCAGGTGTCACTTGTATGCATGCAGCACCTGGTGAAATTCCCTCTTCCTCACAACAGTCAATAGGGCAGGGCTCCTGCAGCTTTAACTGTTGTGATGAAGAGAGAATTTCGCCAGGTGCTGCATGCATACAGATGACACCTGCTGAAATTTTCTTTTCTATACAACTGTTAAAAGATACAGGAGCCCTGTCCTCCTTTCCATATGGTCACCCTAGGACCAAGGCTTTCTAACTTGCTCAGAAATGATCCAGAGTTAGAGGTGAGCAGTGAGGTGGCCAAATTTGCTGATGATGTCAAATTATTTAGGGTGATTGTGAAGAGCTTTAAAAGGATCTCTCCAAACTAGACAAATAGGCTTTAAAATGGCAAATGTGTTACAGTTTAAGCAAGTTTAAAGTGATGCATATTGGGGTAAAAAAAATCCAAACCATGTACATACTGGTGAAGACTGAGGTAGTAGTGCCTGAACGGGAAAGGAATCTTGGGGTTGTGGTGGATGGTTTGACAAAAATATTGACCTAGAATTGCGGCTGATGTGATATTCCATGTTGGGAATCATTAGGAAAGGAATTGGAAATAAAACTGCCCAAACCATAAAGCCTTTGTACAAGTCTGTGATGTGACCACACTTGGAATAATGTGTACAGTTCTTGTCACTGTGCCTCAAAAAGGATATTGTGGAGCTAGAAAAGGTATACAAAAGGGCAACTGACATGACCAAGAGGCTGGAACACCCCCCTAAGAGGAAAGGTTACAAAGTTTGGGGCTTTTTAGCTTCGGAAAAAGTGAGTAAGGGAGAGGGATGTTATAGAGGTGTAAAAATTATGAAGGATGTGGAAAAAGTGGTTAGGGAGAAAAACTGGGTTCTCTCATAATACTGGGATCCAGGGGTCATCCAATGAAGCTCAATAGTGGGAGATTCAGGATAGATAAAAGAAAGTACTTCTTAACACAGCACCTAAACTATGGAATTTGATACCAGAAAACGTAGTGTGATGGCCCAAATCAAATAATGCTAATCAGCACACAACTACTAAAACATTAAACAATATCCAAAGAATGGGGGTAAGTAAACATTTTATATAACATATTAATTGTATATCAAGCGTAAAATATTTAACAGAAAATAAACAAGTAGTTAATAGCAAGAATCTACAGAATAGATATAACAACCTAGCAAAAATGGTTTATAGAAACAGAAAGCTAACTCAATAGTTGCAGTAACTGAACAAGGGGCACCAAGTTGGATGGCTTTAAAAGGGGATTAGATAAATTCATGGAAGATAAGATTATCAATGGCTAGTAGTCAGGATGGTCATATATTACCTTTGGAATCAGAGGCAGCATGCCTCAGAATAATAGTGGATGGTGAACATGAGTGAGAGGTTACATCTGGTTGGCCACTCTGGGACTAGTAGGCCTTTGGCCTGATCCAGAGCGGCTCTTATGTTCTTAACTCACACAGAATAAACTGCCTCTTGTCAAAAGGTGCCTGCTGTGGCGTCACATCTAAAAACAAAGGAATTATGCTTCTTTTTCAGATGAATTATGTGTATATGCAAATATGGGCAGCTTTAATCAATCAGTTATAATCACACAATTTACCAAAAAAAAAAAAATCATATGATTAATTGACTAGAATTTGGGCAGGCAACTCACCTAATCATTATACTTTGCACAGATTCCATGCAACGAGCATATTCCTCATGGCTTTCTATGGAAAAATGCATCCAACACACCCATTTAAGCAACACAGGTACCGGCCGTGATAAGGACCACCACCAATCACAACCAAGAAACGTATTCTGGAGACACATATAGACTTTTAGAGTTATTTTTTTTAAAAAATCAACATCCTTACAATGCATCAGGGCAGTCTTTTCACTAGGCAGGTTGAGGCAGTCTGCCTGAGGTGAGAAATTTAATTTGGGGTACTATTAAGGGGCAGCAAATAGTCAATTATTTAGTTTATTATTATTATTATATATTTTTACCGCCATCAGTGGTGCCATTTAGATTTTTTTTGCCTCGAGCACGGAAATGTCTTGGGCCATTTCTGTAATGTATTGTTACCGTGTGTCAAGAAATAAAGAAGGGTGGAGAGAAAGGAAGTCTTCCTTGAGTTGGGAAGGATCCGCACTCCCACCTCACACAAAGCCTCAGAGAAAATTCAATTTTCTAGAATCCCCAAAGGCACGAGCTCAATCAATGTGACATACTTTTTAGTCCCGTTGATTGCAGTGGAAGAGTGACAGGGTAGTATTAGGTGTGTTTACTCATAAGTAAGCCCTACCACATACAATAGGGGCTTACTCCCAGGTGAGTGAGCATAGTATTGCAACCTGATGGTGCAATCCTGTACATATCTACTCAGAAGTAAGTCCCATTGAGTTCAATGGGGACTTACGTAATCCCAAGTAAGTGTGGGGTGCAGCCCTAATTTCTCCCATTGGGATTTACCCTAGATTGTATTTTAAGTCTAAAATTTGGCAGGTACATAAAAAAGCAACAAGTATTAATTTTCCAGTTTCAATATTTTACATCCTATTTTTCAAAGCCCACTAATCGAAGTGCACCCAGAATACGGCGCTGAGGAGGATGTGAATTTCAGTACTTTCAAGTAATGTCAAGTTAGGAAAATCTGCTTGAGAAAAAATATTCTCCAAATTCATTTCAGCTCTAGTGCACATTCACTGCAGTGAATAAACTCAACGGCTCTTATGTTCCCTTCTAGCCAAAACAATTTGTGGGGTGGAGGAAAGCAGGGAGGGAGTACAATGTTGCTAATTGTCATAATTTCCAGCACATTTATGCAATCCACCTACCATCACGAATCTTTCATCCTATTTCAAGGGCTGGATTACATCTTTAGTACCAAACTATATTTTGTATAGTGATGTGCGGTGCTGGAACCCATGGATGGGATCCCACTTTTTTAGTTTTGTTTTTCCTAGCCCTCGCTTGCTAGTCCATCGATCTTTGTGAATTTTGGTGGATAGCATAATTATTCACGTTGTCTATTTGCTTGCTTGGATTCCATGCGCTAACATAGAGCACTCTGTGCCATGCGTTTTGTGGTCTCTTAATGCTACATCAGCAGTTTGTTGCTCTCATGCATATGTATCAGGTTTGTAGTCGTACAGCTTTCCGTACCCAAGTGCTCACAATTGGCAATGTCATTCTAATCAATCCACTGCTTCTTGGCTCGCTTATACTCCAGGCAAATGAGCGCTTCATGACTTGAAATCAAAACTGTTGCTTCTTGTTCATCTGGGTGTTGAACCTCTTTCAGCTGGAGGGACAGATTCAGTTTGTGGAGCCAAAGGAAAAAAAGACTGGGGCTTAAGACAAAAGGGATGGTGCTAAAATACCTACAATATCAGTATAGCTTAAAGCTCTTACAGCTAGTAACTACGTCTTAGGAGTAGGGTGTCCATACGGAAAGGACAGGGCTCCTGTATGTTTAACAGTTGCATAGAAAAGGGAATTTCAGCAGGTGTCATTTGTATGCATGCAGCACCTGGAGAAATCCCCTCTTCCTCACAACAGTTAAAGCTGCAGGAGCCCTGCCCTCTTGATCAGATACAAAAGAAGGCAGGGCTCCTGTGGCTTTAACTGTTGTGATGAAGGGGGAATTTCACCAGGTGCTGCATGCATACAAATGACGCCTGCTGAAATTCCCTTTTCTATACAACTGTTAAAGATACAGGAGCCCTGTCCTCCTTTCTGTATGGTCGCCCTACTTAGGAGAGGCATTTCAGTCTTTTAGAATCTTTGTAGTCTTATCTCTGTCAGTGTTCTCAGAGCAGAGCTCGGGAGTGTCACCTTCACTCCTCAGCTGGCTTCTTTCCAAGGCCAAAACTAGCAGGTGGACGGGGAGTAAGGTAACTCCTCCTTGCTCTGCTCTGAGAACACCAACAGAGAGAAGCTCACGCAGGTTCTAACGTTCTAGAAGCCGAAGAAGCCCAAACCCTTCCAAGCTACTTCGAATTAAATCTTAGATAAAAACTACAAACCCCAAAGCAGTGCCCAAACTATCCCTGCCAGAACGAGTCCGAAAAGGCTCAAAAGCATACAATGCACCAAATAATAGGCAGGGGGTGGAAAGAATGGGCGGGGGGAAGAAGTCATGGCTGTCTATGAAAACCCAGAAGGCTAGAGTGGGAGCCCAGGCAGGCCAGATTTGGCCCACAGGCTTAAGGCTCAGCACCCCTGATCTAAGACATAGATGGGAGCAACAGCTCTGATTCAAGCCATGCAGACTTCAGCCATGTCTGCGCATGGTTTTGAAAACTGAGCTGCTTTGTCAGAATCCAATTCTGCACAAAGATCCATTTGACAGCATCCCTAGTTCTCCAAGCCTAGTCCCCTCTTGCCTTTGACCTATAAAATGAGCTCTGTCTTATGTCAACATCCTCACAAAAAGGGAGGCTCACAGTATTGCAGCACCATGATTGCACATATGGCCTCCCTGTTTCTTCTACAAAAAAAAAAAAAAAAAGCCCTGTCCAGCCCTGGAATCTTCTGCTGCATTGACCGTGTTCTGTTCTCTACAGTGACCATGCTGCCAGTATCACTAATACACTGGATATTTGGTGGTGCCTCATCTATTCTCTGCCTTTCAAAGGGCTCCAGGGGACGTGGGGTGGAGAGATGCCTTTCTCTTTCTTTATTAAATGCTGCATATTTTTCGATCACTACCTGTCTCTCTGGGGGACTATGTAAACTTGAGTCCCAGCACTGCTCAGCCATGAATTAATTAACAAATAATGAACAGTGACAGCAGCAATCCCATTTCTTTTGTCCTCGGAATTGGATTATCAGAGGTACATAGCCTCTAAACCTGGAGGAGGTTCCATCGCCAATTTTCAGGCTAATGACCACCGATGGATCTTGTCTTCTCTGTATGTATCTATGTCGATTTCATGTACGTTGGGGTTGTTGTGATGCCTAGCAGCCAGGGCCAACCCTACCATTAGGCAGAGTGAAACGGCTGCCTCAGGCAGCAGATTTTGGATGCAATGAAAGGGCAGGAAATTGTGAGCTGTTTAATTTGTTGTTGTATTTTTATTGTCAGGGAGTGGGAGAGATGTTTGTAGGATTTTCTGCCTCCTCGTAGGATTGTATGGATTGCATAAAATCCATTCCGTGTTTCGTGGATTTGCTGGCGCCTTTTGTTCTGTCATCTGCCCATTGATGGAGCCAGGTGTTTTTTTTCAGTTTCCGAGTTTGCACCAATGCGAATTTGTGCAAATTTGCACTGGCCCAAATTCCCCCCAAATTTTCATCTTCGTGCTTTAGCCTATGGGAGAAATACACATTTTCATGATGACATTTGCACGAAATTCCAGAAGGTTAGGAAAACGGTCTGCAAATTTGCAGACTCCGCCTTACGGGAAAAGCTGGTCCACTAAGGAATCCGTGGGTTGGATTCATAAAAATCGGAACTCATTTGGTTCCATTGTGGATTTCTCCAACATTCCTAGACTCATATGGCTTTGGGTATTACTATGAACCTTGACTGGGGTCGATGGATGGCGGCATTTGCTGCTGTGCCAGGCAGCAAAATGTCTTTGTCCAGCCCTGCTAGCAGCCATCTCAATCGATCTGTGGCAGCGAACCTCACAAATGGACCTGCAACTACTTCCCACCCTTAAGACAATGGTGCTACCACTTTAGCCTAAGCACTTCGGCATTGCCAAAAAAGAGGGCATAGAATTGCATAAAATGTGCATGTACTAGTATGTAGATGGAAATTTCAGAATAATTTCAGTAGTTTAAATGGAAATATGATACATCTCACCCTATCTGCAGAGGCATTACTAGGCACTTAAAAGATTCGGGATCCAATCTTTCCATGGGCATCAGTGTGAGTTTTTTTCCTAAGCTTAATTGTGATGCATACTGGGGATGGGGGGAAGTGAACTGGTTAATCCTCCTTTCTCTCCCCAGTGTGATCTCCCTGGAAATCCCCAGCCCCACCCCACATGGCAATTAAATTTAGGAAGAAACCCTCCCATTGGCACTAACAGAAAGGTTTTTTTTTCTCAGCTTAATTGCCATGCAGGGGGAGGGTTGGAGGGCATTGCATATGGGGAGTGGGGTTAACCCTTCTCTCCGCAACTACAATCCCACTTGAAAATTGCCCTTTGCATGGCAATTAAGCTTAAGAAAAAAACTTCCATTGATGCCAATGGACACTTAGGGCACTGGGGAACAGATCCAGGGCTATGGGGAATAGATTCAGGGCTGGGGACTCATGGGCCTATACCTATCAACGCTCCTGGTAGTAGAGCAGGCACTAACCGCTAGGAGCTTTTCTACGTGAGGATGTTAATCTGCTGTATCTACTTTTGGTTTCGTTGCAGAACTGAGATCCCAGCTCTGCACAAAGAGCTTTTACTTTCCTGCTTTTCCGCTACATAACCCCCAAGTGGCGCTGTGCTATGGAAGAATATTGCAATTACACAATTAAACACTTTCAGGAATAACACCCCATTTTAACCGCTTAAAAAAAAAAATCACGGGAAAGTGCTCACAAAAAAACAGAAGCAAAACTGGTGGATCACTACGACATCTGCAGAACCCATAAACTACTGTGAGCAAGGAATGTTGAGCGCACAATAAATGCTTCGTGTAGAAAAGCTCTAGGTCACCTGTGTGCCTGCTTCGCCTGCTTCACAGTGCTAAATGTTGATGGGCAACTTCAAGGCCCCTCCCTGCTCTCCCTCCTGATGGTTCGTTCTTAGGGTTTTTTTTATCTTTGAACCAGACTTAAATTGGTCAAGCCTTCAACTAGCCCTCAAACAGAGGACTATCCTCTGACAGCCTTCAAGTAGGCATATGGTGGGGGAGAAGTGTGATCCCCCCCCTTATTAAAATTGCCCCATTTCTGAAGTTGCCATTTGTCCCCTTAGGGGAAATGTACAGGCACCGCCTGTGTGCATGTACATTTTCTATAATTGTGGGGAGGGGGAGGGTAACAGCTTTGGGATTTTCATTGGGATGGGGAAAAGATTTTAAAAAAACCTCAGCCCTATTTGCATGATTCCAAGCCAGATCGTACCACCACACATACACACAGCTGCTATTGGCCAAAACAGAGACAGTGGTGGAGCACATATATTCCATGCAAAAGGTCAATCCCTGGCATCTCCCGGTAGGCCCTGGAGAGCAGCTGCCAGTAAGTAGACGATACTGATTGGACCAACAGCCTGACGCGGAATACAGAAGCTTCTTACTGTGTTCCTATGACAGGAGACCCAATAATGGATCTCTGTAGCCTCTTTTTGTTTGGCCTTTAGTATAAAGCAGTTTCCTCCGTGAGGACCTTCATCTGTTATTTCCGTTTTCTTTTCTTTTAAAAACAAGGCCAAGAAGGCCCCGCGGGACTCAACCCACCTGCAGCATACCTTTGCATCATTGAATTGGAATGCAAAAGGGGGCCGCAAGGCTAGTGTGGCCCCTGAAACCATTGCCGAAAAAGAGAAAACACATCACTATTTTTTTTTAAAAAAAAGAGAGAAAAGAGGATATACACAATTGCCTAAAATGGGCCTATGCTAATTTTTATGTATAGATGGACGTTTAAAAATAATGATTTGGAATGTAAATAGAAATGCAATAATCTCAAGGCCTGTGACTACCAGGTGACCTTTGTACCTGCCTGCTCAGCCTACTGTCCAGGTATGAAGTGTGGATGGGCAACTTCAAGGCCCTTCTCTGCTCCCCCTCCCGATGGTACTTTGTCTTTAAACAAGAGTTGGGCTGGACAGCCTTTCAAATAGAAGACGCCTTCAAAGACAGGGCTGTCCTCTGCAAAGTTTGATACGTGGCCACCTTAAACTGGCCCCTCTGTTGCTTTCTGAAATGGTCCATCCGTCCCTGTGCTATGTTTGAGGTTAAAAAGTGAAGTTCAGCTGTGAGTCGGTGCATGTCGGGGCAGGATGTCCTTGAGCCGAGCCGGGCTGGGCCGTGAAGCCTCTTGATCCAGGCTCTTGATTATTATTCTGAAAGCAACCCCAGAGAGCCGAGAGATGGGGCCAAGGGTGTACAAGGGAAGGAGCCAGCTCAACTTTATTTCCTCCATATTTTTCTTTTCTCCCTCTCCTGGGCTCCTCCCCCCCTTTCCTTTTCCCTTCCCTCTTTGTAATGCTGTACATGAAGATGAAATTACCAGGTTAGAATGAATGGAAACAGCCTGTGATGGGGGGGATTCATACAACAAAGCCCGGGAGATTTATGGGGGAATCTCTCAGGATGCCAGCGCTAGGGAGAGAGAGAAAAACCCCTTCTCTCCTGGCGACTCTGCGGAGCCAGGGGGGTGCGGGGTGGGGGGTGCGCGAAGCAGCAAGTGAGCCAGGAATGTGCCTTTGTCCTGCTTAAATTTATGGGCTGCTTGGATTAGATTGCAGCAGGAGGTGCTGGGAGCTTGTGAATGAAGAATGTGTGTGGAAATGTGTGCGCACATATAGAAGGGTAGGTGTCAGCTGGTGCATGTGTGCCTGAATATGTATTTGTGAGAAGGGAGCTCCTCTCCTTTATGCGCTAGGCTGCTTCCCTGACACCTGAAAGTAATTTCTGGGATTTGCAGGGTTGCCAGCCATACCAATCCCGAAACAAAAACAGAGAAGGACCAAAATGGTTAGACCCAGACTACTGCTTTCATGAGCTGTACAGAACTGGTGGTTGATTTCCAAAGGAAGAGAAGTTACAATTCCTGTCCAGGTTTTTGTGGTGCCTTGGGCAAGATGCCCTCAATGGGCCTCCTCCCTCAGTGAGTCTACCTCCTCACCATCATTGTCACAAGCTGCTCCTCCTCTTCCTCATCATTGCTGCCTCTTGCTTGTTTAGCAGGCAGAGAGTCAGGGAGCAGATGGGCCATGGCATCTCCTGCTCCTCATTCTCACCACCTCTGCTGTCTGGCCAGAGCAAGAGGCGGGTGAGCAAGCAGATTGCAATGGTGAAACAGAAGAACAACTGGGGGAGCTCTTGACAGTGAGCCACTGATGGAGTGTGGGCCCTCAGTAGGTGCCCGACCATGCCTGCTCTTAATACTGGCCATGATGGCTCAATGGAACCTCCATGTTCAAGAGTAGTATGCCTCTAAATATCAGGTGCGGAGGGATGAAACAACAGCAGCAGGGGAGGGATGTGCCCTTATGCACTCCTGGAAGAGTTCCTGGAAGTATCTGGCTGGTCACTACTGGGAAACAGGATGCTAGGCTAGAAAGGACCCTTGCTTGGTCTGATCCTGCAGGGCTCTTCTGATCTACAGGGATCAAATTTAGGGATTGTAAGCTCTGCCCTGGAATCCCTGCACTCCCCAATTCTAGATGTGTGTGGGCAGATTGTGCTTACCAGCAATAGGGGAAGGGACTTCTCTCTGCACATGCTCAGGGACGCTTTGCTTAACATCCAGCCTAATGAAGAGTTCTGGAAAACTTGAAAACTTGCGCCCTGTTTTGTGACATTTTGGTTGGTCCTAATAAAGGCATTAGCCATTATGGCCAAAACAGCTGCCTTTGCTTTTTGATGAATAAAACATCTCCCCCACCTCCCCCTGTCCCTAGACCAACACAAAACATTGTTTGTTTGTTTGTTTGTTTGTTTGTTTAGGATAATTAGCCCAGGGGGTAGACAACCTGGTGCTCTCCAGACATTTTGAACAACAATTCCCATAATCCCTGATCATTGGCCATACTGGCTAGGGCTGATGGGAGTTGTAGTACAGACATTTGGAGGGGACAAAGTTGCCTACGCCTGTATAAAGATAAATCATCAATCTTATATGAGAATAAGTAATATAAGACTTATTGCTAGAGATCTACAAGACCGATTTGTTGATTTTTGTTTTAAACTGAAGCTTGAGCGGTGTAGACATGCAGAAAATTTTGACCCTTTGAAAAAGTCCAAAGCTTGAGCTTTGGGCAGCTCAGGAAGAGAGAAGGGAGAGAGATGAGGCAAAGGGGAAGTTAAGGCATATGCCCCACACTGAGCATGCACGTGTCATAATGCTGACTCCTGTGACCTCATAGAGTGCTGGGCCAATGAAAGGACAGGTACAGAATGTTGGGACAGGGGTAGAAGAAAAGTCAGTTGGTGATAGAAAAGGAGGAAGAGAAGCTGAGGAGGAAGAGCTGCAAGGAAACCAGAGGGAGAAGAGAGAGAAAAATGTGCTTTTGACCTCAAACTTCAAGAAATGATAAACAATCTTTTTAAAAACAACATCATTTTTTTGTTTTCACCTTTGACAGTTTAGTTGTAGTACGCCAGTTTAGTTGTAGTTCATGTATTTTAAAAGTGTAAAGTTGTTCCAGTCGCAAGGGAAATGGGCAAACCTATTTTTATCAAATCGTTCTCAGGCTACTAGCCCCTGTGGCGACACGCGATTTGCACTAGTAAAAGAAGAAAATCATAATTAAAATGTTGAAAACTCATAAAGACATTCACAATCAAACAAAAAACTGTTTCTGATCCTAATACTTGTGCTCTTTTTTCATTGTGAAATCTTGCATGGGAACTGAATCAGAATCTGACTTAGTTCAGTCTAGAGAATAACTTTTGTCAGCCCTCTGCTTGTATATTTAAGCTCCTTACTGACAGATGACTGGAATTTTGCATCCGGCTGTCAGCTGAAATCCCCGTTCCATGGATTTCTTCTCCCATTTCCTGTCCCATATGGAGCTTTCTCCCATATGCAGCTGAAGCTCAGACAAAGGGCACTTTAAAGGGTGTGTATAGATGTAACATGAAATCAGGGTTGCAGCCAATTTTTCTTTGGTGGGATGAGCTTGGCTTCCTTCCGCCTTCACAATATAAGCGATAGATGCATGTACCAGAGAGCACTGTTCCAGCCTTTCCCTTCCTCCCATGCCTCAGGTGAGCTTGACCACCTTTTAATTTTTTCAGGCAAGACATTCCATGTTTTAACTTAAACATTAATTCATTGTTGGGGTGGGGGGAGCTCAATCAGTTATGAATTTAAATTATTTTAAAAAGTGTGCAAACCTGTTCTGGGAGTTTTAGCCAGAGCCATACACATGGCTTTGTGACAGCACAGATGCCAGCCAATCAACCCTGTGCACAGTTGATTTCTGCTACAAATTCACCGAACCGGATATTCTTGAACCCACCACTGGAGAGAAAATGGTTAGTTGGAACAGCCTGCAGTTTGTGTGGTTGTGAAGCAGACTCGCCAGCTGCCATTCATTGAGTGTTATATCCCTAGCCTAAACACTTTGGCCCCAGTATGGATAGCAACAGTGGCTTTATCAGAATTCAGATGTATGTGCCAGTGAACAGATCAATGGAAGGGAGAGAGGCTGAGCAGGAGAAGGGGAAAACCGACTGGGTTGGGAGGGAGGGGTGAGAGAAACCCTGTCTGTTGCCTCTGAGGAAATGAGTCAGTGGGTGCAGCCAAACATGCAGGCCCTTCAGCCTTGCTCAGTTCACAATATATTCCCTGTTAAAAATTGCAGTAAAATCCAACAGATGTGTCAGAAGTAAGCCCCAATTGAGTTCAGTGGGACTTATTCCCCCCTCCGGGTGCATACAGCAGCCTTCCCCAACCGCTGAACCCACCAGATGGTTTATGCTACAACTTCCATCAGCCCCAGCGAGCATGGCCTATGGCCAGGTATGATGGAAGTTGTAGTTGAAATGATCTGGGAGGGGGACAGGTTACGGAAGGCTGGTGCATGGGATTGAAGCCCTGGGGCCCAACTGGCATGTTAGCTGGTTAGGTGAAACTGATAAAGGGCATCTCCAGACACTGCTTTGAGACGGGTCAGTTTTGGTTACAGTTCCAAGTCCTTCTTTGCAGGCGCCTGTCTCCTGCAGTGGAATACAAATAATCCAGTCCATAAAAACGGCGGCTAAGAGTGGGGAAGCATATACCAGGACAGCATCACATGCTATACCTAGCAAGGCTATCTCTCCTGCGGTTTGGTTGCTTTTCATCTATTTGTGGGGAGATCCCACAAAGGGTAGAATGTGATACTTTGCACTGATCACCTGGATAAGGTCTAAGATGCTGAGTTGGGCACATGTGCGGTAAAATCCCGGATCCATGCAATGTGCAAGCCTCTCATATGTTAGTTGTGTGAAGGAGGCATCTCATGATTTCTGGGCAACAGGGCCCCACTGCCTACCCGTTTCCAGATGAACACGCTAACAAAGCCATTCTGATATACATATTTATTCACACTCGATGGATTCACATATTATGACAACCCACACTCAAGGTTGAGTATGGGTTGCTGTTGAACTGTGGGTTGTTGTGCTGCGCGAAGCCAGCCATGCTAACTAACCATGGTTTGTTAACCACGAATAACCCACAAAGAGAACCCATGGTTTGTTGCTGGGTTATGAACTGTGGGATAAGCTATGTTTAGGATAAGCTATGTTTAGAAATGCACAATGTGAGAGAAAATTCATTTAGAATGGTGAGGGTGTTGTGTAAGAAAAGACATTGAAAAATGTGTATTTAAATACATATTCTTGCCCAGTTTTTTAAATTTAAAAATTGAAGATTAATGAAGCTATGGGACAGAACAGACATATTGTGTTCTTGGTCTTAATATTACTGCTATTAATATCATTCTATATGGTATTACACCAGTAGTTTATTCAGTTTTTTCTGTCTCAGCGGAATTGTTTCTGCAAGTCGTAGAGGATTCTGGAGAAGTGTTCTAGGAAGCACACTGAGATGACATGTGAATTGAATGGATGTTTTTTTTTAAAAAAATAGCAGCCAGGATCAAGACTGCACAGGGAGAGAGTTTAACCCTTTCCTCCTTTGCCACAGACCTGTTCACAATCACCTCTAACCTAATGCTGCTATTCACCCTAGAGGGAAGCTGCCAATGGAAGAATACTTCACACACACCTTTGGCTATAGTACAGGAGGATAAGGTTAACACCCCTGCAATCTAAACCCCCCCCCCCATTATTGCTATTTCAAATTTAAAAAGCAGATGCATGAACTGTGTTCATGCATTTCACATATCATTTCTTTTCATGTACTTTGGTAGCCATTCCTGTTGGGTCTCACCATCATGCAGATTGAACTGTGAATGCATCCCAGCACATCACAGAAGAAGCCTGATGTTGTCAGGATGGCCAAATGTCATACTTTTTAGAGGGCTCTCTTCTATTTGAAGGGCTGTCCAGTCCAAGTCAGGTTTAACGATAAAGAACCATCAAAAGGGAGAGCCGCAGGGGCCACCTGAACAGCAGATTGAACAGGTTGCATGGTGAAAGCCTACCCCACGATGGAAGACTACATTGCTATGTAGTATGCAATGTATGCAAATCAATGCCCTCTTTTGTCCTCTTTTTTTGGTGATGTATTTCTCTTTTTGGACAATGTATAAGTGCCACGTTAGGTGTTGCTGGCCAAGCGGACTTTCAGGAAAGCTTGTCTGCCATTATTGATCTTGCCCCTGGGGGACCCCTGATAACTTCCTGTAGGTTCCCTGGAACACAGTTTGTAACAGTGGAGGCTGGTGGCTCCGATTTAAGTGGGGTTGTGAATCCATTCTTGGTTTCAGCCAGAACTCTAAGGGCACTATCCAAGGTGGTGAACCCTGACCCCCAAAATTTTCAGCACCTTGGATAGTGCCTTTAGAGTTTGGATGGTTCTGACTGAAACCGAGAATGGATTCACAGCCCTACCGAAATCAGAGCCATCAGCCTCCCCTGGTTTGAAAACCTCTGTATTTTAATAATATTATTCTACTTGTTCTGCCTTCCCCAACCTGGCACCCTCCAGATGTGTTGGACTACAACTCCCAGCATCCCTAGCCAGCCATGCCAGGGGATGCGAGGAGTTGTAGTTCTACACATCTGGAGGGTGTCAGGTTGAGGAAAGCAATAGTACCAGTAGTAGCAGCAACAACAACTGTACATAAATAATATGATAAGTGGATGATAAATAATCCGTCCCCCCAAAAAACACAATAGCCACACAAAAGAAAAATAAATAAATACAATAAAATGCAATACAATATAATAATAAAAAAGCAACATGCTTGAGAGCCCAATCAATTCCGCTGGAGCAAATTGACCCCCGAAAGGGCTGGTGAACAGTGCCCACTAGATTTAGTTAGTGTTTAGAGTCTCAGATGAATAGCAGCCGCAGCCAGAAAGCCCACCATAAAAGCAGGATTACTTTGATAGAGTATTGATTTTCCTCCATGTGCCCATAAACCAGCTGCACATTGGATGTCGGGGGAAAGGGAAAATATCTATATATATAAAACTAATTCGGAGATCAAAGCCTTGGGCAGCAGCTTAGCTCTCCCCACTGCTGCCCAGCTAAAGAGCATCTGTGAGAAAGGGAGGGTGATGGGAACCAGACAATGCAAGGAGGGAGGACTGGGGTGTATGGGTGAGTGTGTATTGTAGGGGCACTATCTCCCCACTGATGCCTGGGCTTTTAATTTCACACTCCCATACTGAAAGTGAAACCTGCACGTGTTGTATACAGCTGACTTTCAGTTATGGTCGCAAGGCTGTCCTGGGAGCAGGTTCAAATGCCTCCTTTTCCCAGAGACATTCCCCTGATGTGCACTCAAACCACTGGACCAATGGCACAAGAAATGTGCTATATGGGGGCACAAAATGAGGCCAAGAGTTAAATCCTGGAAAATCAGTAGGTTTATAAAGGACTACAGCATAAGCCTATGCATTGGCCAATCGGGGTGTAAGCATGAGACCATGGATTTCTGCAGCAGCAGCACAACATTGCAACTTGTGGGGTAACATCAATTTAACAACGCACTTTGGGATGCGTGGCTGGTGTGGCAGGCCGGGCTAATGCCACTTATGCACTATGTATTTATTTGCTTGCTTGCTTGCTTGCTTAGTACATTTCTGTACTGGCCAATAGACAAAGCTCTCTGGGCAGCTCATGAAAGTTAAAAACCCCAAATACAGCATGATGCAATATGAAACCTTTAAAAGTTTAAAACAGAATCAAACCAAAGTAAAAACCTGAGTAAAAGGCAGCAGCACTATAAAGATCTAAAAACACAACAGCACATTTATAAACAAAACGGAAGGGCTAAAAATCCTGGGAAAATTAAAAGTTCTTCACCTGGCCCCAAAAAGACCTCAGTGTAGATGCCAGGTGAGCATTTCTGGGGAGGGCACTTTATAGATGGGAGTGCTATTTACTGAAAAGGCCCTCTTTTTAGTAGCCAGCTGCTTCACCTCATTTGGCAGGGTACCTGGAGGAGGGCCTCTAAAGATGTGCTTAGGGTCTGGGCAGGTATATATGGGAAAATATGATCTACAGCACTGTGATCTGATAGCTCTTATAGTTATGACAATGGTGCTGGTCTCTAGATTGTGAAAGTCAAGGCCAAAACAGACATTACCTTAAATCTATATCTAGGAGCTATGGATTTCTCCCTTCCTCATGTTTACCCTAGAGTAGGTGAAGCCCCCCCCGATCCAGACCCTAAAAGCACCCCCAGCCCCACACAAGGGTCCCAGTCTGGATCAGGTCCTCTGTGCCTACTCTAGAGTAAAAATGAGAAAAGACGTACCTATTAGATACGGATTTAAAGTAATGTCTGTTTTGGCCCTCAGCATTGTCTCTTACGTTATTGGTTATCTTCTGCTCCGAGAGCCAGTATGGTAAAGTGTTGGAAAGTTGAACTTGGATTGGGGAGACCTGCGTTTGGGGCGTGGAGGTTGCTGGATGCACTGGTTAACCACTGAGATACGGGATTTATCCACAGAGGGTGGGTGGCTAAAGGAACAATGTGGTGCCACATAGTTCCAGTTCTCGTGGCAGGGCCCCTGTAGTGGCTAGCATCCTGTTCTGCACCACATGGTTCTGCGCCACACATCCCGTTCTACCCCACCCCCACCCCCAATTGGCTCATCTGAACAGGTCCAGAGAGAGCGAGAGAGCGAGCATGCACCATGGTAGTGATTAATAATCACCCCACTCTTTCACACATCCTACAAACACACACACACACACACCCTTCCCTGTCTTCCTGCCTTCCTCTTGTTTTCCCTGTGGTGGCAACAGCTTGTGCAGGATGGAACAGGAGGCTGCATGGAGGCTGCATGGAGGGGCAGAAGGGCAATATAAAAAAAGGCTGAGGGGCACGTGTGGTCTTTTGGCCACTATACATGTAGCCATACTGAAGGCAACTTTACATCTTTGCATATCAGTAATCAGTTGCAATGGGAGTCAGTGAACAAAAAGTCTTGGAAACTTCAGGTGAAGCGCAGTGGGATAAAGAGCACTTACAGTAGGATCTTTAGCTGTGAGCCCAGCTGGATTTGCCCCTTCATGTAGTCAGCATCTATTTTCTATGATAAAGCAATTAGTTAATTATTGGTTGCCCTGTATATTTTCCTTTCCTTTATTTCACAGCACAACCACACTGTTTCACTATAAAGAATAGATAAAAATTTTTTTAAAGGAAGCTAGTAATTAAAATGTCTCCTAGAGCAGATGCTGAGTAACTGAGAGATAATCATGGGGAAAGTCATCATTAATCCCTCTGCTAAACTGAACAAGAAACAATCAATGGGCTGAATCTGCAAATAGGAAGCTTTTCAGTAAAGGCACAAGAACCATAATAGCGCTCTGTCTGTTCAGGCTGGATGTAAAATGTTTGCTAAATATCCACCCTGAAAAAAAGAAAGTGTAGGAGGACAGCACAGAAAATACAGGAATGTAACAAATTGAGTACACCTACTAGATCCTCTAAAAATAAGATGTGTGAACAAAGGATAGCAATTCTAGAGAAAAGAGCTTGTGTGAAACATTCTCTTATCCAATTGTTCTGTTGATTTCTTGTTCCCAAAGGCCCTAGGGGCACTGAAACCTGATACCACCATCACATTGGCAGATCTAATTTAAATGTCTGCAAAGCCTCCTCCATATCACATTAAGGCCCCATTTGCACGTATAGAGGGAAGGTTGTTAGGGTAACAGTGGAGAGGGGTACGGAAGCCACTGCTAGTGGGCCTGTCATACAACTGCGGAACCATGTGCTGCTGCACATTTCCGTTCCCCTCTCTGTTGTTAGGGCGCATACTTCTGCCCAGTTTACTACACATCCCAGGCTCCTCCATGGCACGAATGGGGTCTCCAAGGCCTCTCCATTTCAAAAATACAAAAAAAAATGTTTTTAATGGCCTCGTGACCATAGAGAAACCCCATGGTGGCAAAAGCATTGCCAGAAATAATGGTTGCTCTTGCCGGCAGACTCTATGGTCATGGCCTAGAAACCTCCGGGAGCCTGTTTTAACTACTGGAGAACCTGTCACATGCACGGTAAGCCACACCGGGGCCCCTTAAACCTACTACAGCGGGATGGTTAGCCAGGGTGGTTCCTTAACCATCATGGTGGTGGTTTTCTCCCCCCCCCACACCTGATGCGCTAAGCCACCATAATTAGGCCAAACCCCTTAACTATGGTGGCTTAGCATGACATCTGGACAGGCCCAGAGATTGATTATGCAGGTATTTATCTACAGTATCCTATCAGTCACCAGCCTGCCATATGGCCACCCTACAAATTCAACAAAGTCATGATGCCATTGTAAATTATTCTAGACAACTTAACACATATTTTCAGCTCAGTCAATTTTCGATTGCCTTAGTTGCCCTGGCTATCATCTTTGGATCTTTCCATATATATGCAGGCCCCTGTGCCAGGATTCTGGGCTCTTCACATAAAAAATAAAAGTGAAGTTATTAGTAGTGCCCTCAGGTCAGGACTTTGGTGCAGAAGTCAGCAGAATGAGCAGGAGGGTCTTCAAACACTTCAAGGCTGGCTTATCACATTTTGAAGTAACAAAGTGATGCACATTGCCATTCTAAAGAGGTCCATAAAATCCAGAATCTAGAATTCCCTAAGTGCAGATCTGTGTACCATTGCATGTGTGCACCAAGCCAGATACCTGTCATTTGGCACTCATAACTTGACTCCAACGCCTGAGGGACAACTCCAGGAACTGGGGAGTCCCTGGGCAAGAGATTATCAGTGACCCACATAACTAGCAAGGGTTGGCAGGGCAAACAGATGAATGTGTAAGCTACCCAAGCCACATGCATGCCAAATTATATTTTATATAGTGTGACCATACGAAAAAGAGGCCAGGGCTCCTGTATCTTTAACAGATGCATAGAAAAAGGAATTTCAGCCAGTGTCATTTGTATGCATGCAACACGTGGTGAAATCCCCTCTTCATCACAGGAGTTAGAGCTGCAGGAGCCCTGCCATCTTTACTGTCTGGTCAAGAGGGCAGGGCTCCTGCATGCATACAAATGACACCTGTATGAATTTTCCTTTTCTATGCAACTGATGATACAAGGGGGCTTGTCCTCCTTTCCATATGGTCACCCTATGAATGTGGAAATTGTGATTCTCTTTAACTACACTCAGTGGTGCAGTTTACACATTGGTTGAACCATGGGTCTGCCAACTCCTGAAGCGGAACACTGGTACTTGCTTAACACAGGTTAAGCTGAAGCTGGAAGTGGTGCCTAGTAGTTTCTGGTAGATCTGAGGACTGAGCTACAATTCGCAGCTTTTGAAAAACTAACTGGGGATAATGGGAGTTGTAGTTTAACACACCTGGAGGGTGCCAGTTTGGGTTAGGCTGCTATAGTACCACTAGCCTTAATCTAATGTCAGTGGGGCAATAGATCACCCCACTTGAAGGAGAACATTTGGTGGGCCAGAAAGAGGAGAAGGAGACAGGCAGGATCGCCAACTTTTGACTGGCCCTGCTCCTATGCCTTTAACAGCAGTTGGACACACACACAAAAATAAGAAGGTGACGTTTTCCTGGCATTGGGGACAAAATGAGGGGGAAAGCTACAACTCCTTAATTTTTCCATGAGGTGGCTGTTAAAGACAGAGGAGCTGGGCCAGTTAAAATGCTGGCAACCCTAATTGGTTGCCAGCACATTGCAGCAGTAATGTGTGGGGATAGCTCTTTCGGTGTCTTCTTGATATTTTGAAAGAGGCAAGGTTTTCTGCATTTGAGTCAGTCACTATAGCTGTGCCTTGTGCACAGCTTTCGGTCTGCACCTTTCATCTGCCACATCATCAAGTTTTCCTCCAGACTGTGAAAAGCTCCCCCTACAGGATCACTTCTAGTCTGGCGTGGAGTCCAGGAGTGTTGAACCTCTTTCATCCAAGCAGCCAAATTCTATTTCCAAGAAGTTCTCAGGGGCTGCATTCCAGGGTGGGTGGGGCCAAAGGCAAAAGGGGGAAGGGCCAAAATACCATCATATTGTACATTGAAGCTCTTTCTGCCATTATTTAAGCCTTAGGAGAGGCATGTCAACCATTTAGAATGGGGAAGAAATTGTGCAAAAGCCGGGACAGCAGCAAATGATCAGTGGTTGGGGGAAGGGAGGTGGGGTCAGGGAAGGGACATGGCCATTTCGTCAAATCTCAGAGAGGCAGATTGAGACTCCAGCCAGGCCAGATCTGGTCCCCAGCCCTGAAGTTCTGTACCCCTGTTAGTCCAACACATCAGTAGCATTTAGAACAACTTTGTAGGTTCCCCCCTAACAATTGGAAAGGCCCCAGGTCTTCTAGGGAGTAGCAAGTGATCTGAGAATGTCTGGCTCAAAGTTTTGAGCCCTTAAACTAGGCTGGCCAGATAAAATCCAGGTCAGGGGCCATGTAACTGTAACAGTTGTAGAGAAAAGGGAATTTCAGCCAGTGTCATTTGTATGCAATTAGTTCCTGGTGATATTCCCTCTTCATCACAACAGTTAAAGGTGCAGGGGCCCTGCCTTCTTTTGTATATGGTCACTCTAGTATAGTGCCTGCAACTTTAACTGTTGTGATGAAGAGGGAATTTCACCAGGAACTAATTGCATACAAATGACACTGGCTGAAATTCCCTTTTCTCTACAACTGTTAAAGTTACATGAGCCCTGACCTGGATTTTATCTGGTCACCCTACCTTAAACCTCCGGCGCTGAGATCCTCCTGTCTTTGTGGGGCTTAATATGTGAATCTTGGATGGATTTATAGGAGGGTGGTGTGAAAGCACAGGAAAATATTATCGCTTTGGTGAGACACTGCCGGCTGCTGTGTCAACTGTTGGCACACACACTTTCTTTGAAATGGATGTTGGAAAAATCTGAAGTGCATGTAGGAAGGCGTTCGAAGGATGATTTGAGGGCTTGGAAAAGCCAAGCCGTGATTGGGCCTCAGGATTGCAATCCTTTCAGCTTGTCAAATTGCAGTGGGTTATTTACCTTTATGGGGAGAACATATTGGGTGCCACAGGCCTTTATAACGGAGCAAAAACATAGCTCCATAGCTCTCAGCACCTTGACTTTACGGCTGGACAAACTCATGTTTCTAACTAGAAGGGTGATTAAGCACTCTTGCAGGTTGCCCAGGGAAGGGAGAGGTTTCTTCATTTTTGTTCGCATCAAGCATGGCAAAATGCAAGCAAATTACTTAGGTCAGTTTACATACCCAAACAAAGGAGCGATCAGGCTAGGGTGACCATATTTTGGAAACCAAAAAGGAAGACAACATGGTTGGCTCCCAAGGGGGCATGCCCACCAACATGTCTGGCCCCAGGGGGTGTGTCCAGCACCAAGGAGGGGTGCCCACCTGAATATAGCCTTGGTCACATATCTGATTTTACAACACACAATTAAGACAAATCTGTTATATATAACATCTTAATGTTAAAATCACTGAAAAATCACTGAAATAAAGAACAATGTATCTGAAATTGACTTCACTTTCTCCTACTTTTGTAGCTTTTGCTGTACTTTGAAGCTTTTGCTATACTCTGTGTGATATATTTTCCCCTTCCCTCAAATATATTTTCTGACTGTATCCTCACGCTGCTGCAAACTGCTGCTGCTTTTAACAGGGCTTGCTGCCGGCTGGCTTTTTTATTTTTATTTTTTTTCTCCCCCAACCTTGTTTATGATTGTTCTCTACTCTAACATTAAGGTGGGTGTTATGGGCGGCAGACACTACTTCGCCTATTCACACTTCTCACTTATATACATTAGCTTCTCAAGGCTTGTGCGTTGACACCACTCACATACAGATTTTGAACTCATGTCTACTTCCTGCACAAACACTTGACTCTGACCCTCATTCTAATTGCCTGCATTGTCTGCCAGCACCATAGGGCTAAGTTACGACAGGTGTCTCTGGGTTGTCTGTGCAGCCTCTGTTGTCTCTCTCTCTAAGTCAGCCAAACCAAAGCCTCCAGCCTCAAACAATCTTCCCCCCTCTCTCTGGCAAAGTCTCCTGATGGTCCAGCCGGGCCGCACACTTATTGCTTATTGTTTGGTCATGTCTGGTGACCCTTACTTTAAAAAACTCCACTGCCAGCCGCCTCCACCTCCTCTCCTCTTGCACACCTGCTCGACTCTGATGCACTCTTAAAACACTCTGAGTGGCAAGCCAGCCTCTCAGGGCCAAACTACAGGTGAATCTGGGTTGCCTTCAGCCTCTCTCTGGCTTATGCCAGCCAGCCGACGTCTCCAGCTTCCAGCTTCAAACAACACCCCCCTCTCTGCCAAAGTCTCCCAACAGTCCAGCCAGGCTGTGCACTTATACCCTGTGGCTGGGGGTAGGGTGCCAGCTTATAGCTTGGTCATATCTGGTGACTCTTGTTTTAAAAAAAACTCCACCGCCAGCCACCTCTGTCTGCACCAACACTTGATTCTGAGAAGCTCTTGGAAGGCTCTGTATGGCATGCCAGCCTCTCAGGGTTCAGCTACAGCTATCTCTGAATTGTGTCTTCAGTCTATCTCTGTCTCTAAGAGAAATGCCAGCCAGCCCAAGCCACAAATCTATCTATTATTCTTCGACATGCACTTCAAACATTCTGCATTGCATGCCAGTAGTGCAGATAGAGCCTAGCTCACAAGTGAACAAAGTGAAAGGGAAGGGAAGGGGTAGCAAAACAAAGCAACGACATGCCAGGTTCCAACATCCGCATCAACAGAACATCTGCAAAGATGAGAGCCTCTCTCTCGACTAACACCTCATTGTTGGTCATGAGAGTTTTTCTCTACGGCTGACCCTTCATCGCCCATGATGTGGAACTCTGAGAAAAAGGCCTCTGGCCTGTTCCATTTTGGCCTGTTCCGTTTTGCCCTGTGGGCTGCTTTGACTGCCTTTCCCACATTTTGATCTGTGGATGCCTCGCCTCTGCTGAGCTCCAGGTGCCCGACCGCCCACCAAATCTGCAACAGGAAAGGTGCCTTGCTTGCCCAACACTTCTTACCTAAAAACTTGAGATTCCCTTGATGCCAAGGGCTGAAAATTCTCAAGGTGCAATACCCTAAAGAGGAGGTTTGACAACCTGAGTTTGAAGAATATGGCTCCAGCGGTTTTTTAAAAAATTAATTTAAAAACTTCAAACTTTAAAAAATCCCTAGAAATCAGCAGATGAACAGATTTGCTTCAGCCTAGGCAAGGCTAAAGCTCTATCCGAGAACTATCATGGTGCCAAATTTCATCTCTTTACCTTTAAAAATGACTGATTTTAAATATATATTTTAAAACTTCAGACTTTTTAAAAAAATCCTAAAAATCAACAGATGAGCGAATCTGCTTTAAATTTGGCATGGCTAGAGCCCTTCCTTAAAGCTATCATGGTGCCAAGTTTCATCTTGTTATTTTTTAAAATGGTGGAGCTGGAAGTGTTTTGATAATTCACATTAAAGTAGACCTGCCCTTTGGCTGGGGAGGATGGGAAAAATCTGGATTTTTCGTCAAATTTCATAATCCCCCCCCCTTCCTGGATATGTTACCAAAAATCCTATCAAATTCGGGTTTTCCCTGTCATATGGTCACCCTAGCTCAGGCTCAACATTCTTAATAACTTATGATAGTGTCTCTTCAGGTGCAGTGTAAACCCAGCTTGTATGTATTTTTCTTGCCAATTGAACCTTGGAATAACTCAGTGCTAGCCCTCTGCTTATGTTCCAGGTATGTGTTGTTTGTTCTAAGTACCACATGTTCACGTATTTGCCTGTACATCTATTATTCAACTTCATCACCACCACCACCTCTTTGAACAGCCATTGCAAACTTGCTTCAGGGAAATGGGGGAAGGTGTTTTGATGGTGTCATAGACACTATCCAATAGGCACCCACCACATCCAGCTTTTCTTCAACACGCAGGTAACTTTCAGGACTACTTATTCTCCTGGGACGTAAGAATGTACTTTTTTTTTCCAGAACAGCAAAAGCACATGTAAACCATTACTGTCTGCCGTGCTTAAAATGTCCGTGCTTTGAGAAATGGCAATGTAGATTGGTGCAAAATATAGTTTGTGCTTCGGGTAGGCCAGCAGCTTATGAACTACATTCCTAGGGACTGTAGGAGTTCCTCATTTAGAAGACTGATTCTGACAGACAAACTGCCAGAATGACAGCTGGTCTTGCTATGACTGCTCTTGCCCTGTAATGCAATGCACAGTAGGGTATTGGGTGTAAATTTACAAAGCATAATTCTCTCTATCCCTAACAGTGGCAATTCCAACTGCACCAGTTGCAAAGCAGTGCAAAGCGTGAGCTCACAACCAGCTGAGTTTGCTGTGTGTTGTTACATTTTTATCCCATCCTTCTCCTGAAGAGCTCAAGGCAGCATATAAAGTTCTGCCCTGAACTTGTCCTCTCAACAACAACACTGCGAGGTAGACTAGGCTGAGAGGGATTGACTAGTCCCAGGTCACTGGTGAGCTTCAAGCCTGAAGGAAGGTATGGTGTGGTGAACCCTGTCTCCCCAGTTCACGACACCACGCCAAACCGCATCGACAATTTTAAAATGACCCAGACGTGTTGATGATGGGCAGATGTGTCATTCATTCCCATGTATTAGACACAAAACCACTCACACTCTAATACCACCTTCCCCAACCTGGTGCCCTCCAGGTGTTTGGGACTACAACTCCTAGCACTCCTAACCATGGGCCATGCTAGCTAGGGCAGACGGGAGTTGAAGTCCCAAACATCTGGAGGAGACCCAGTTGGAGAAATCTGTCTAATCTAACCCCCTATAGTAGCAAGAAACAAATGGGACGGTTGAATCTATACCAAAATAAATTCACAACAATCCATTTCTTCCTCAGCAGCTGCCTTAGCATTAAGAATGTAGTGTATAGGCTGACCAGATAAAATCCAGGTCAGGGGCCATGTAACTTTAACAGTTGTAGAGAAAAGGGAATTTCAGCCAGTGTTATTTGTATGCAATTAGTTCCTGGTGATATTCCCTCTTCATCACAATGGTTAAAGTTGCAGGCACTACACTAGAGTGACCATATACAAAAGAAGGCAAGGCCCCTGCACCTTTAACTGTTGTGATGAAGAGGGAATTTCACCAGGAACTAATTGCATACAAATGACACTGGCTGAAATTCCCTTTTCTCTACAACTGTTAAAGTTACATGAGCCCTGACCTGGATTTTATCTGGTCACCCTAGCAGTGTACAATATTTCCTGTTCTCTTAATATTCATACTGGAACCAGATGTGCAAATGAATACATAGTTGCTGTCAAAACAGAACAAGAAAAGAGTTAGCCCTGTCTTGGGTTCCCCCTCCTCTCCCGGTGATGTTTTGTATTTGAAACACATAATACGACATCAGACTATGTTAGGGTGACCAGATAAAATCCAGGTCAGGGCTCATGTAACTTTAACAGTTGTAGAGAAAAGGGAATTTCAGCCAGTGTCATTTGTATGCAATTAGTTCCTGGTGAAATTCCCTCTTCATCACAACAGTTAAAGGTGCATGCACTATACTAGAGTCAAGTAGTCAAAGTTTATTTGCATATGGCACAATGGCCTTTACAATCAATACATACACAACCTCCATGGGTCGCCCCAAACATAACCGAGGGTCGCCCCATCCTTCCACATTTCAATGCCAATTAAAAATACTCTATATGAACCACTATTTAAATAAAATTATCCCCATTGCAATCAACCCCTTCTTGCAATAAAAAGTTTTGTCTGATCTTTTGTGCAGCTACAGCGAATTTTGCCACCTTTCTTGAAATTGCCATGTCATAGTCGGCCAGAAGTTTCAAAGTAAGATCTCTATTTGATAAGCCCTCCCTTTTTTCCAGAATTTCTTTTAGAAAACGCACTCTGATACCTTGATACAATGGGCAATAGAGGAGGTAATGTACTAGGTCTTCAACCTCCTCTGCACCACAGATACATTTTCTTTGTGCATATGGGATCCCGTTGTATTTCCCCTCCAGGCAAGCTGTCACTGTTGTTTGAAAACGGAGGGCCGTAAATGCTTTTCTCAGTCTTGGAAATGTTAACTCTTGGAAGTAGTATGAGCGATATTGCTCCCCTTTTACCAAGCTGTACCAGGGTGAGAACCGCTGTCGTTGACTTGCTTGGACATTACAAAACGTGTCTAGCTCATAAATTCTGTTTCTAATACTCACACTGTTTTGGCAGACCAATCCTTGAGAGTCATTAAAATAGAAATGCGCCAATTCCAGGAAACTTTGTGCCCACCCTCCCTTCCTATGCTGTTCCTTAAAACATAAACTAGGGAGACTGTCTTCCTTCATGCTCATTATTTTTTTCCCGTATAATAAAAAAGCCTTATGTAGGCGGGCCTTGATGGAGGGAAGATCCACTTCCATTCTCAACAGGGCTGCAGGGACTCCCTTGGGAAGAGCCAGCAGTTCTTTCAGGAATTTATTTTGTATCCTTTCCAATTCATCAGACTTCCCCGCACCCCACAGTTCTGCCCCATAGAGCAGTTGCGGGAGTACCTTTGCTGTGAACAGTTTCAATATAGGTTCAACCAGTAGGTCACCTTTCTGCCTGCCATAATCAAGGATTGCTCTTGCCATTCTTCCTGCTGACAATTTAGCCGCATTGACCTGAGTTTTCCAGCTCCCATTATACGCAAAATGTACCCCTAAATATTTAAAGCTATCACACTGTTCAATTTGTTGACCGTCCACCCTCCAGGTATGATAACACTTTTTCTTTGCAAACACCACCACCTTTGTTTTTGCATAGTTAATCATTAACTTCTCTTCTTTGCATATTTCCCCCAATTTCCTTAGGAGTCTTCTCAGTCCCACTTGTGTATAGGATAATAGGGCCATGTCATCTGCATAAAGCAGCATTTGTAACTTTTTATGACCTGCTGTAGGGGGGAAGCAATCCATTGCAGTAAGATCCTCTACTAGGTTGTTAATATAGAAGTTAAATAGGAAAGGCGCTAGTAGGCATCCCTGTCTGACGCCCCTTTTTATGTTGACTTTTTCTGACAGTACTCCCCCTAATCCAATTCTCACCCTTGCATCAGTGTGGGAGTATAGTTTTTGTATTAACATTAGTAATCTCCTATCTATACTTGTCTGCGCAAGTTTGTTCCAGAGGCGGTCTCTGTCCACGCTGTCAAAAGCTGCGGCAAAATCAACAAAGGCCACATACAGTCTCCCTCCCACAGTGCTACTGTATTTTTCGATCAAATGCTGTAACACATAGCATTGCTTTACCGTACTCATCCCGCTCCTGAAACCCGCCTGTTCCTTTGTTAGGATGTTAGAATCCTCCTCCCACAGCAAAAGCTTATCCAGGAGGTGTCTGCTGTATAATTTAGATGTTATATCTAGGAGACTAATAGGCCTGTAGCTTTTGGGGTCAGTTTTCTTTCCTTTTTTGTATATTGGAACAATAATACTGGTCTTCCAACCTTCTGGGATTTTTCCTGTCGAGTTGATTTGGGTAAACAGTTTTGCCAATATTGGGGCCCACCAATCAGCATTATCTTTGAACAGTTCTGGGAGGAGCATATCTTCTCCTGGCGCCTTGCCGTTTTTTAAAGAGTTTATTAATCCCCTGACTTCTTGAGCTGTTACTTCTGGCCAATCTGGCAGATCAATATTTACTTGGCCCTCCTCCCAAGATTCTGTGCCATCAAAAATACTCCCAAAATGGGCTTGCCAAGATTTTGCTGGGATTTGCATTTCCAGATACATATTTGCACCTCTTTCCTTTGTTTGACTGCCTGTGCTAATTCCTCCCATTTTCCCCCCATATATTCTACCTTTTTCTTCTTCAGTAGTGCTCTGTATGACGCTCTTTTCTCAATTAATAGCCTACCTAGGGTATTAAAGTTGTTACTCCTTACCTTCCTACTAAGCCTCATTAGTTCTTTCTTTACTTGCCTACATTCTCTATCGAACCAGCCCGCGCTCCTGTTTCTGTACTTTTCCACTATGCTAGTCTGAGTCAGATGAGGTTTTAATAACTTCACAATTTCCTGATAACCCTCCAAACTTTCTGTTGTCCCTTTGATAACTTTATCTTTAATTTCCCTCAAAGTTGGTCCATTCAGTAAGTCTGTCAGCTTTGCGCTTTGTACTTCTGACCATTTGACTCTTCTACCCCCACTAGGGGCTGGTTCAATTTGGTATAATGATTTTTTTCCCTTCCCCCTCAAACACTCCAATTGCATATCCAGTTTAATCGGGTAGTGATCGCTCTCTGGCCTACACTCTACTGCGAAGGATCTTACCTTTTCCAGTAAATTGGGGGAGATTACAAAATAATTCACCACACTGGCCCCTCTTGTTGAAAAATATGTGAATTGTCCCATAGTCTTATCCACTATACTTCCATTCATTATCATCAGCAAGTGCCTATATACTAGCAGATACTTTGACTACTAGAGTGACCATATACAAAAGAAGACAGGGCCCCTGCAACTTTAACAGTTGTGATGAAGAGGGAATTTCACTAGGAACTAATAGCATACAAATGACACTGGCTGAAATTCCCTTTGCTCTACAAACGTTAAAGTTACATGAGCCCTGACCTGGATTTTATCTGGTCACCCTATACGTCGTAGGATTGTATTTTAGTATAGATCTAACCCAGCTTTCTCCAGCCTGGTATTTTACAAATGTTTTGGACTACAACTCCCAGGATTCCTGATCATTGGCCATGCTGGCTGGGGCTGATAGGAATTGAAGCCCAAAACATCTGGAGGGCATCAGGCTGCCCCCCCCCCCCCCCCGCTAATCTAACCATTATTTGACATAGAAACAAGCTGAAAACACGTTAGGACACCCTGAAGCACAATGACTGTTTCATGAGGCATTTATCATGTGCTCATCGTTTCCTACTCAAAGTTGTCTGAGTTCTTTAGACGACATCCTAACCTTCCAGTTTTGCTTCTGTTTCTAAGGTGCACTTTCTACAATATTTGGTAGAGCAGGGAAAATGCAGCATTTAATTGTGAAAGTGAAAGAAAGCGTGATTTCCTCTCTTTGTTTTGTCTCAATTCTGCGCTAAAACCGAAAGTAGATACAGTGGATTAACAAGCCCATGTAGAAAAAACTATTTGTGAGTAGGGAGAGGGAAGGAGTAACCTATTCACAAAATATTGTGCATAGAGCGTTGAGTAGGGTGACCATATGGAAAGGAGGACGAGTCTCCTGTAAATTTTAACAGTTGAATAGAAAAGGGAATTTCAGTAGGTGTTATTTATAGGCATGCAGCACCTGGTGAAATTCCCTCTTCATCACAACAGTTAAAGCTGCAGGACCCCTTGCTCTCTTTTGTATCTGATCAAGAGGGCAGGGCTCCTGCAGCTTTAACTGTTGTGATGAAGAGGGGATTTCAGCAGCAGCTGCATGCATACAAATGACACCTGCTGAAATTCCCTCCTTTTCATATGGTCACTGAGAGATATGTCACTGGGTGTGGGGGCAAGATACATTAGGATTTTCTGAAACAATTGCACGTTTACTAAACTGCTAAACCAGGGGTGGGCAGAAAGTAGATGTCCGGATGCCATAAACACTTTATGTTCCCCTGCTGAAATGTGTGGGAGTTAAAGTTGCTTAGCTTGAGCTGAATTGTAGCCATGCTCCCTGTCACGGGGAGGCAACCTTGTGCCTTCCAGATGTTTTGGACTACAAATTCCACAAGCCCCAGCCAGAATGGCCAGTGATCTGGGTTGATGGAAGTTGTAGTGAAACCCATGTGGAGGACATTAGTCTGCTTTCCCCTGCTCCCCCTGATATATCTGGACAGGGTGGCCTCTGTCCTCATCTGAGATGTCTTCTGTAGGGTGACACCTATTTTGCTTCCTCATTCCCTTACATATCTGTCCTTATCATACTGCTGGCAATGTAATATGCATCCCTTGTTGCGACACTTCTCAGTTTAAACGATGTGTGTTCCATGCTGGCTAGCTTGCCATTCAGCCTAGCCCCGGAGAGGCCCTTGGGCGTCCCTGTCTCTTTAAGAGCAGCCCTGGGTAGGGAGGTGCTGATGTAAGAAGATTAAAGAGCCACCCTGATGGGGAAGGATGTTAATGGAAGCGTTTCACTAAGTGGCTGGTGCTGAGCGCAGCCCAGAGGGCAGCGACACGGTGAATCCGTCATGATAACAGCCTTGCCAGCCTGTTCGTAAATCATCCGCTCTCCCAGCCACAGGGAACCAGCCTCCCTACTAGATCAGGAATAGTTGGAGCCAGCTTTTGCATCCATTGGCTAGCAGAGGAAGCAGAAGCAGTGTATTGCAGAAGCAGGGCCCTAGGGTCTGCATTTGCTCATCCTACTGTACCTAAAGATGGAAACACAACTGTGAATCCTGTGGCTAAATCAGGTAGCTTCTTGCTCCAACCACTCCCTCTGTTAGCAAATTCCGTGGGTGAGTGCTGATGGGATTGTAGCCAAAACGGGGCCACTGAGAAACAAGAGGGGGGTATCGGCATGTTTAATCCTCAAGGTTTGCAGAAGTACAAAAAAAATCTGTAGGGAAAATAATCCTAGAGGGGCAACCCACACTCACCAAAAATAAAAAATAAAAATTGGCCAATGAGGTCTGAGTGTAGCCCGTGGCCACAGAATACTGAATGTATGTTGGGTGGGTGGACAGAGAATCGGGGCAGGGGGATGGAGGATCCTGAAGAGGGCAAGTCTGGCTGGTTTGAACACTGAACTGCACTGCAACATTTTGTTGCAGGTCCCACTTTTCCCCAACAATGCTCAGTTTCGTGGGTCTGTAGAGAGAACCCAGGAAACCAGGGCTGGAGAGTTTTTCTCAGAACGTTGCGGTGATATAAGTATTAGTGTCTCTACTAAACAGGTTTTGCTGGTTATTGTAATGTGTTAAAACCTGGGAAAAAACAATTTGGTCAGATGTGACTGTAGGACTAAAAAAAAAAAAAGTATGTGAACACCATGGCAATGATGCCTATAACTGCATACAAATGTAGCATTAAAAAAGAAGTTACAGGATTTTCCTCCTGTGGAAAGTGCTTAGCTTTCTCTTGCCTCCAGAATGTAAATTCTATATGAACATACCAGTGCTTCTTAAGTGCTGCAAAAAGTGTTCTGTGAATAGCTTAGGATGGTTTATGACAGCACAGGCACTAACCAATCAGTTCTGTGCACAGCTAGGTTCTGCTGAAATGTCATAGAACAAGTTTCCACAGATCTTGATTATGGAGAGAAGGTTGCCCCTTGGAACAGAACACACTGAGAGAGCTTCCATGATGGTTCCACCACTTAAAAAATGTAACATCTGTATGCAGCCTTGTTGCATAATTTTCAGCTCTACTCTAATTCATTAGGCCCTAAGGTTGCCATTGGGTTCGGTGCCAGGGTTGATGGGGCCCTGGGCAAGGTGCCTTCTGCCTTCACACTGGTGTGCCCCAAGCTTACCAGGAGGTGGGTGGTGGGGTTCCCTTTTCTTCCATTCACATTTTTACTACGGCAGGAGGCATGCTGCAAAGCACTAGATGAGGTTGCAGCTGTCTGTCAACTGCTTTCCCCCAGAATGCCTTGGTTAGCACTTTGTTTCACAGTGTTGCCCACCTCTTTAATAACATTTAAAACAAAAAAAAAGTCAGTGACTGGCATCAGCCCCGGGGTACTCTCTGAAGCCCATGGACCTCAGCATTTGTCCCATCATGCCAGGTATGGTTGTCACCACTTCTTAAATTGCCGTTGCTGTTGGCCATTTAACAGTAGCCTAACACAGAGAAGTTTAGCAGATGAAACTTCCCTAACTAATATATGGTATGTGCTCCACAATCAAGGTCCTAGTGAGGCCTAATTCCAAAAACAGTAGCTGAGAGATGGTAAAGTAGTTCCGCAACTGGACCACTTCACATTTCAGGTGGGGGAAATCACCTTGTTGAATGCTCTTCCATTAAGCTAGGCTGACCAGCTGAAAAGGAGGACAGGGCTCATATAACTTTAACAGTTGTAGAGAAAAGGGAATTTCAGCAGGTGTCATTTGTATGCAATTAGTTCCTGGTGAAATTCCCTCTTCATCACAACTGTTAAAGGTGCAGGCACTATACTAGAGTGACCATATACAAAAGAAGGCAGGGCTCTGCAACTTTAACTGTTGTGATGAAGAGGGAATATCACCAGGAACTAATTGCATTCAAATGACACTGATTGAAATTCCCTTTTCTCTACAACTGTTAAAGTTATATGAGCCCTGTCCTCCTTTTCAGATGGTCAGCCTAATTAAGCAAATTCCTTATGAAAAGAGTATTTTGAATATTGTGGGCCCGTTAAGTGCCCGCTGTAGCTTTTTGTTACGTGCAAGCCCAGCGAAGGTGGGTTGTTGGAGTGGTTGTCAAGCCATCCACAAATCTAAAACAGTCCATGGATTCTGGGTGGCTTGTCAGCCACCCCAACCACCTGCACTCACTGATTTGCACATAACAACAAGCTACGGTGCAGCTGGCAGCTTCACTATGGCTTGAAAATTCAAAATGGTGGCCACCACCACAACAAGAAGCCCCACAAGTGGCTTCTCGTTAATGTGTGGAATGTAATGAATTTACGGTTAAGGATGTACAGATTTTGTTAAATCCATTCTGTCTTCGTTTCAAGGATTGTCAGTTGTTCTTTCCATTGTCTTTCTTTCCATTGTCCACTCACTGACAGAATCAGAACTCTTTTTTTTACTGGAATGTCATTCTATTTGCGCTAATTTGCATTAGCGCTAATGCAGCTCTAGTCAGGATAGCCAATGATCTGGAATGTTGGTACTTGTAGCCCAAAACACCTGGTGGGCACCAGGCCAGGGAAGACTGACCTACAGATATAAAAGAGGACACTTGAAATAATTGTGCAAAAAAGGGAATTTCAGCAGCTGTCATGCACATGATGAAGTGCTCCTGCTGAGATTCTTTCTTCTACGAAGGGTGCAGTAGGTGCCTACAGCTCTGTCCTGGTTAAATCGCCTGCTATGATTTTGGGGTAAATGGAATTGAAGTGAATAAGAGCCGGCAATCTCATCTTGCCTTGAAACGGCAGCACTTTATCTCTTATGCCAGGAAAAGCTTCATTTGTTAAATGTGTGCTGTTCTTAAAAGCACAGAAGCAGGGCCGAAAAAGAAAGAAAGAAAAAATTGGCAGCCCTACTGGCACTTCGATAGTCCTGTCTCACAACAGAAGTCTAACCTTATGGCCTTTCAAGTCCTCACTTCACACTATTTCATGATAGCACATTTGAGAATGTGTCCTACATACGTACTGATTCTATTTATTGGAAGACTAACATGCCCACCCCACAGATGTACTGAAGTCCTTGTGCCCATTTATTACAATGAAAAGATGCTTGGGGAGAAAGCTATCTGTAGATGAGAAGTGACAGTGGGGATGGAGGAGCTTAACCCTTTCCCTTCTGGCCACCCCCCCCCCAATAAACCACTCCCCCAGCTGTTTTTCCTCTTCTGGAGTTTCAGGAATAGGTTTTGCCCTAACAAGTGTGTGTGTGTGTGTGTGTGTGTGTGTGTGTACAACAGCTGGGTTTTTCTATTTGCAGTGCGAAAATGGCCCCTTACCGAAGCTTCTTGTCTTTGTAAATGGCCAACAGGGCAGCTACATGACATGAGGTTGTGTATAGTAAGTAGTTTGCTTCCTTACATACCGATATGTGGCATGCATCTGGATTCTTTGTATGTGGTTGAGGAGAGAATGTTAGCTTAAAATGTAGCAGTCCCAGCTATGGCATGTCACACAAAACAGAATTAAGGCTAGAGAGCAACAAGAAACCCGTGCTGGACTTAAGCGCTCATGCTGGGTCTGTTTTTCTCCTTGTTGCCATATGAAAGAGATATTTCAACTTTCTCCAACCTGGTGCCCTCCAGATGTTTTGGATAACAGTTCTCATCAGTCCCAGGTCAGGGATGATGGGAGGTCTAGTTCAAAACATCTGGAGAGCACCAAGTTGGGGAAGCTGTAGAATCTTGTTACGTTTCCCTTTGAGAGTTGTTAAGCTGTGCAATCTGTAGATTCAATTTACTGGATTTTCTGGACAATTGTGTTTAATTTACACACACCCTCCCCCGCGCACTTATGTGTGGGATCTGCTCCAGATATCTTCCCTCAAGACAGAATTTCTGTTAAAATTCTGGAATCAATATTCAAGAATCAATGTTGCAATATAAACTGGGGTGGGAGTGGAAGGTTGGAAAGAAGAAGCAGAATTATTTGGAAATATTACTATGTCTACTATAAAACCATTTTTAAGCCCAATAAACTTGTACCACTATATACAAGTAATTCACAGGATATTGGAAATGATACAAATGAAATTCCAGGATCTGGAGGCAAGCTTTTATTTTAATATAAAAGCAATTTCGAAAGTGCTGTTGTAGTGTCAGCTGTGAGTGAGCCATACAGGCCCGGATCAACACCACAGCGTCTGGGGGCATAGGGTTGTTCGGTATGCTGGCTCTGAGGTCAGAAACAGGGCTCTAACCTTGAAGCCAGAAAACTGCTCTCTCCTCCTCCTCTTCCCCCTCCCTGTCATAATTGGCACAGAGAGAACCACACTGGATACCTCTCCACCCTCGGAAAACGGTGCACAGAGACAGGGGAGGGCAGGAGACTAGGGTGGCAGACATATTACAAATCCTACGGCTACCCAGCCTCCTTCCTTCCTTTTCCCTGAAGTCTCCGCTAGATGGGTGAAATCACCCATCTAGCTCAAATGCAGAGCAGGAGGTGCAATAGTTCAGAGGCTCAGAGGCTCACAAGTACCTAGGGCGGATCATGTAGGATTACCCTCTTAATCTGCAATATAGGGACATTAATGCTGCCGTACCATTTAGAGTTGTTGTAAGGATTAGTGAGACAATGCACTCGGAACATATGAGATGTGTTAAGTATATTAATCTGTTTCCAAATCAAAGAACAATAATTTAACAACAGTCACGCAACTAATTAGGGCTGTGAGGTGATTAAGTAATTTTTGTTGGCTATCTGCATTGTAATGATGGAATTTGAATAAATTTGCTTATTACCCAAATCTCCCTTTTGGGGACTCATCTTTGAGTATATAAGAGAACTTCCCATTTAATGCACAGAAGTTAATATTACTCCAGTAGTAGTCACTAAAGAGTAGTAACTAAAGAGTTACTATTCTAGGGTGACCATATTTTGGAAACCAAAAGGGAGGACAACATGGTAGGTCCCCAAGGGGGCGTCCCCACCAACATGCCCTCCCCAAAGGGGGCGTGTCCAGCACCAAGGGGGTGTGCCCACCTGAACATAGCCTTGGTCACATGTCTGATTTTACAGCACACAATTAAGACAAATCTGTTCTACATAACATCTTAATGTTAAAATCACTGAAATAACAAGTGAGACATCCAATGTATCTGAAATTCACTCACTCCTACATTTGTAGCTTTTGCTGTACTTTGTTGCTATATTCTGTGTGATACATTCTCCCCTTTCCTCCAATATCTTTTCTGATTGTATCCTCACTCCTCTGCAAGTTGCTGGCTGGTTGGCTGGCTGGCTGGCTTTTTAATTTTTTTTATTTCTAAAGTTCAATTTTGTTTTGAAACTTTCTAAAAATCAACAGATGAACAAATCTGCTTGAAACTTGGCATGGCTAAATCCCTACTTAAGATCTATCATGATGCCAAGTTTCATCTCCTTATCTTTAAAAATGATGTTTTTTTTAAACAAAAATAATTTTAAAACCTCAATTTTTTTTAAAAAATCCTAAAAATTAATGGATGAACAGATCTGCTTGAAAATTGGCATGGCAAAAGCCCTACTTAAGTGCTATCATGATGCCAAGTTTCATCTCTTTATCTTTAAAAATGACAGCTTTTAAAAATAATAATTTTAAAACCTCAAACTTAAGAAAATTCCTAAAAATCAACGGATAAATGGATTTGCTTCAAATTTGGCATGGCTAAAGCCCTACCTAAGCGCTATCATGGTGCCAAGTTTCATCTCTTTATCTTTAAAAATGATGGAGCTGTAAGCATTTTTGTTAATTCCCATTGACTATAAAGTAGAGCTGCCCTTTGGGTGGGGGGAGGATGGGAAAAATCCGGATTTTTCTTCAAATTTCATAATTTCTCCCCCTTCCCAGATTTGTTAGCAAAAATCCTGACATGTCCTGGTTTTTCCTGACATATGGTCACCCTCTGCTACAGTAATGTGTATACCAGAGCCAAAATAGCCTTCTCCAACCTGGTGTGCTCCAGATGTTTTGGACTTCAAGTCCCATAGGCCCCAACCAGCATGGTCAATGGTCAGGAATGCTGGGAGTTGTTATTCAAAACATCTGGAGGGCACCCAGTTGGGCAAGGCTGCTCCAGGAATAAACAAGCTCATGCTTAATTCTCAACCAAGCTACAGATTAAAAAATCTGCCCTCTTGATTAACATTAGGCTCCACCAATTAGTCAACTGAAGCTTTAATTGATTAATCTACCAATTACATGGACTGAAGCTTGCAGCCCTACAAATAACCATTCATCCGGATGTCAAGAATTATTAGGATCTTTAAAAGCCCCGTTTTTCTTCATTGGGAAGAAATAGGATTGCTGGTGTTTGAACCAGCCCTTTATCTGTGCCTTTTAACAACCATTTGAGCTGCAGCAATTAGCAAGTGAATCCATTTATCTCCATGCCAGTGAAAAGCTTCAGCTGCTAATTCCTACATATCAAAGCTGCTATTAAAAGCACAAGAGCAGGGCAGCCGGGATATCCCTCCACTACCATATTTGGCAGCCCTAAGTACAAAAGTGATTTAGCTTTTTTGCCTCCCCCCTTATCACAATTTTTGTTACAGTGAAAAATCGTATCTGGCCAGTATTCAGATCACAAACTTGCTTTGCAATCGCCAGCCAGTAAAGCATTTTGCACCATCGAGATAAAACCTTATCAGCTGCAGAAGCTGCTTTGAAGGGCACAGCCACATTGGCTTGGGGAAAAGTTGGCTTTTGTTCTGACAGGGTCGAATTGATTAATCCTTTTCATTCAGTTAGCAGATTTGGGTTTTCTTTGGGAAAGAAAATTGGGTTAGAAATTGGAAATGGAAAGTTGGCCACCCTAAGTGTTATCATGAGTGGTATGTCAAGCAGGGCTGGCCCTACCATTAAGCAGAGTGAGGCAAATGCCTCAGGCAGCAGAGGCTGAGGACTGGGAACCTACCCACCCACCTACCCCCATCTGGCTGTTCTTCCTGAGTGCCCCAGCAATTCCCCTCTGTTGGGAGAATGGAGCTGTGAATGCTACATGTCCTGTCCTTGTCCTCCTAAGCTAGCCTGTTACCTCAAGTGTGGTGGAGGATGTTGTCCCATCACCAGTGTTGAAGTAAGATTCATCTGCCACTCCAGTCAGCTCCTGTACATGCTTGTCCTTTGCTACAGACAAACACCTTGGGCCAGCACTGAGGTCAAGTATGGTTGCATGAGTAACATGGGCACCTATTGGATAGTGACCATACCATCACTTACTATATGGCATGCAAGTCCTCTTCACTCCCTGCCTGCAGTATTGCGCATGTGTTTAAATCAAGGGTGGGGAACCCCTTTCCACCTGAGGGCCAAATTCCATTTCCGAGAAGCTCTCAGAGAGGACTGGGGACGGTGTTCTAATGGTGGGTGGGGCCAAAACCAAAAGAGGTGGGGCCAAAATGCGAAAAAAAATACTGCATATTGTAGCTTAAGCTCTTACTGCAACCAAGACTTTGAAGGCATTTCAGCCTTTTAAAATAGGGGGGGGGGGACTGCACAGAAGCTGAGAAACCACCGAATGGCTGGTGGTCAGGAGAAGGGGGTGGGGGTATCTGGGGAACCCTGGGGGGCAGATTGGGATCCCAGAGGGCCAGATTTGGCTCCTGGATCTGGGTTTCTGCACCCTTGGTTTAGACCTTTAACATTTTGTTTTGTTTTTCCCTGCCTTTAAAGCAGGGATGGGCAACCTGCAGCCCTCCAGATGTTGTTGGATTCAAACTCCCATCATCTCCAATTAGCATAACCCATGGTCAGGGATGATGGGAATTGTGGGCCAATAACAACTGGAGGGCCACAGATTGCCCACCCTTGCTTGAGAAACTAAATGCCCTCTGATGTATTGCTGAAGTGCTTGTCTAAGCCTTTACAGTGCACTTGGATGCGGGCTTGCTTAGATATACTGTGTTCAATGGGACTTGCACTCCAGTCAGTATGCATTGGATTGCAGCCCTAAAGGTTCCCCGTCCCTGCCTTAAACAATCAAACAAAATTTACTCCCTTGCAGCGAGGCCTCAATCATTTGGCTTTTCCCTTTCTCTTTCTCTTTCCTGGGGCCTCAGAGAACCACATCAAGACCACCTACCATTGCTTCTTGAAAACAAAGGTCATTCTTAATTGTGCGCTGCTACATGTACGGGAAATCTTCACACCGTTAAGTGATTTTGGCTTCATAAACCCTTCTGCCGGCTTTCACTCCTGAAACGTTCTAATTGAAGGAAAACTAACAAGTGAGAGGAAAGTAGGGAGTACGAATTCCTTTAGAAAGTGTAGGTATGCCTGAACTCTTTGTCCATCTAAACATGAGTAAAGAAAGCTCCTGTACCTATTGGGCTAGTAAAATACCAGCTCCCACCGCTTGTGTTTGATTCGTGTGAGTTGGTATTGGATCTAACTTTGTGAACGCATCCTTGGTTTGAGCCAGACAGATCACCCCCAAACTACAAAGACTGCTCCCCTCTGACCAGTTCAGCTTCTTACTCCCTGCCCCTTCCTTGGCCCCTGAGTGTTATCAGGTTATCCCTCCCCCGCTGGCTGCCCAGTCACTTCCCAGGGGAGTATGAACTCCAGTCCCTGGCAGCCTGGCCAGACAGAGGCACATAAACTGGATGGATTTACTGCAGGAATGAAGGACAGGGGGTTGGAGGGGTCACAGCCCTGGCTGGGGAAGCAGCTTGCTGAGGCTTTTGGTTAAATGAGTTGGAAGCTCCCCAGCCCCCCCACCCCACCGCACCGGCCCCAGCCTTTTGTAAAGTGCCCTTTCCTTAGGATTAGTGGTGGGAGCAGAACAATGTGGAACAGAGAGACTCCGCTTGAAAAGGGCCCCAAAGGTGAGCTACGTTTCCAGTTTCCCCAGCCCATAGTAAGTAATTTAAAATTTGTCGCTACAACTTCCTCATCCCAACAGAGGTGCGTGTGTGCAGTCCTGATCCAGGTCTGTCAGCCCGAACCGACACACAACAATGCAGCAGTTCCGTGAGAGACGTACTCCCAGATGGGCGCACGTGGCATCCCAGCAGCCCTTCGGACTGCTGTGTGACGCTGGCAGGGTTGCGCTGGTAAGAACACAGTGCAGTCCAAGGCCCTGCAGCCGCTTGTATGGCAATGCAGTGTCATCAATAAAGGTGCAACGTGCTCAACGCAGAGCAGTCCTGTTAAAGGGTACAAGGCAGCCTCATGCAGTGATGCAGTTTTTGACTTACTGAAGAATGCCTTCCCATTCAAAAGGCCGTCCCCACAGGGCAGAGGGGAAGAAGCTGTGATTGGGTGCTATTATTCTGCTTAGTGCCCGAGTAGATCATTGGTAGAAAATTCTCATTCCGGTCCAGGGCTAAGGCCCAAGAGGTTTTTGCTAAGTCAAAGGACAAGATGATACTCCACACCTCCCATTCGATGCACAGAAGCCAACGAAAGCGGCTGTAGCTCAGAGACAGAGTCCATGCTTTCCATGCAGAAGGTTCCAGGTTCAGGCCCGCCAGGTAGAGTTGGAAAAACTTCTTCCTGAAACCCTGGAGAACCACTGCCAATCAGTGTTGATAATTCTGGGCTAGGTGGATCAAGGCTTTGTCCCAGTATAAGGCAGCTTGCCATAATGTCTAATAGTTGAGTGTGAACTGTCGTGTGTGCAACAAACGAAAACCCCAGTGGTTCTTTATTGTAGGCAAAAGCAGCACCAGAAGGAGGCCATTTGGAGAGGGGAAGAGACAAACATCACCTTTCTCTTCCTTTCTCATGATAGCTCCCCTCTAACCTGTCCTGGCTTCTCCCTGCAACTCAGCACAGCTCAGTGCTAAGTCTGGAACCCTGTAGGGCAGAAAGGAGCTAGGAGGAGGCATTGCAGTGGGGAATAAATGCCCTCTTAGGCAACCATTTGGGACCTGTAGGCACACTCAGCAATTTGAGAAACTGACCTAGACACCAGCACAAAATGGGAGGTATAGCTTGTCGCAAAGAACAAGTCACCAGGGTGCTGTCACTGTGGATCTGTGCCATGCCTGTTAGGTGACACAAGCGCAGCTTCACAGCCACTGCTGGGCTTCCCCGCGACATTGTGATATGAAAAAGTCGGGGATTTACCTCAACATTTTCAAAGGGAGCAACGTCAACACGGTGCTTTTGGCATGTGATGTCACTCCGGGGTCAACCCTGGGGCGGAGCCTGGTGGAAGGTGACCAGGGGTGGCTTCGGGACACAGATGGCTGCCCAGAAACCCCACGCGTCCTCCTTGGCATCGGGATTCCCCAACGACGCCCCGGGAGAGGGAAAGCGCATGGTTGAAGAGGGAGGTGGCGCCAACCCAGCACTGTGAAAGCAGCCCCATGCTCAAAAGACAGGGCCCTGTTTTTATTTCCCCCTTCTGTTTCTTTGTGGGTGGATGCGCTACGGAGGGAAGCATCGGCCTGCAACCGCCCACCACCTTCATTTCCTAAGAACATCACTGAGCTCAACTTGGGTCCAAAGGCATTCATGGGAAAGGAAGATGGCAGCAGCTGGAAGCCCTCACATGGTTTTGAAGTGATCCCAGCTGAAGGTAAGAAAATGTGTTATTTTAAAACAAAATGTGGGAGTAGGGCACCTTGGCAGGCCGCAAGACAGGTGTCTGGAGGCACACTGGTGTGACATGATGCCTACCCTGGCTCTTAGGGGTGACAAAGCAGCAGAGCAAGCTGCTGTCTACCAGTGACCATGTGAAATGGAGGACAGGGCTCCTGTATCTTTAGCAGTTGCATAGAAAAGGGAATTCCAGCAGGTGTCATTTGTATGCAGGCAGCAGCTGCTGAAATTCCCTTTTCATCACAAGGGCTAAAGCTGCAGGAGCTATACTAGAGTGACTAGATACAAAAGAGTGCAGGGGGATGAATTTTCGCAGCAATGATGTATTGTTCCCTGTTGTAATGCAGAGTACTTTGGAGTGGCTTGGTCTTGAATGATCAGTTAAGACCCATCACAAAAGACCTGTTCCTGGTGGAGATGAAAACTGCTAGAACTGGATTGCTGCTGTGAATCAACACAATTGCCTGAGTGTTTGGACTCTCCTTGGGGGCGTGGCGAGGGGGACCGTCATGAACAGCGCCTGATCTTCAAAATTTACCACTGCGTCGCTTTATCTCCCAAAATTGCTTTGTCCTAGAATAAAATCTATCTAGTCTTGGCCAAAGCAGCTCCTAGAGTACTGAAGTGCTGCTGCACTGTTGCTTTAGGGACCTGGGCTTGAATCCAGTTTTAGTCATACTTAGAGTAGACCCAACAGGTCCTCAGTCAGTCCACTTGAATATTGCCCGTTTTCATGCCCATCTGTTCAATCTGAACATTTGTAAATAAAACTTTTATGCAGCCCTCCTGCTCAGAGAAGTGGGGAGGCACCGTCATAAGGTGGGCACTCTGAAGTCTGCTTCATGGTGACTGGAAAGGCAATCCAGATTGCTTCAGACCATTTCCTGTCTCATCAAAAGAATTCAGCAACATTTCTGCTTCCCTCTCCATGGTCTGGGCAATGACAAGTCCGGAGACATGTTGATGTTACTGGAGTGATCTTAATCATAACCTTGCTGCCAGTTCCACTTCGGCTGTTCCCCCAACGTAGACTTGCAGCTTTCCCAGGCTTGGGATAAGGAGAGTGCTTTTCAGCAACATTTTCCACAGGAGAAGGAATGATTCAGGAAGGAAAGCAAGTGAGCCCTGCAATGCATGCTGCAAACGTGATGTGGTTTTACACTATACTCTGGGGGTGTTTCCTTTACTACCCTTTTTATGTGGTGGCAAGACCCCAGAGCTTGTATTCCATATTGTCGGAAATTAATGGTACGCTGCGCAAATGCCTGGGGGATGCTGGTGGTGAAGTTAATGCGCTCGCCTGTGGGCAGGTTAGCAGTCTTTGCAATCACCTGGCCAACCTGGTAATAAAAGCGTGGAACCTCCATACCTTGCCGATACAAGGAAGAAAATGGAGGTTGTGCCAAAGGTAAAGCTAGGGGTGTGAGTAGTATGGGCATGCACGCATTTGCAAACGAGTGAGCAAGTGCATGTGTGCGTATGCACACTCAGCTTATATCTCAAGTTGAATGAGGGCTCAATGCTAGAACTTCTTTTTTTTCTCAAGGTCTCTATTCTGGAAACCTGAAATATAATAATTAAAAAAGAAAGTTCTCTGAGCAAGTGCAGAGTGCATTCCCTTCACTCTTGACTAATATCAGAAACCTCCTACATCTCCTCCTCTGACCTGGAAGTTGTGCTTCCTACTATTGAGAGGAGATGTAGGAGGTTTCTGATATTAGTGAAGAGTGAAGGGAATTCACTCTGCACATGCTCAGAGATCTTTCTTCTTGAATTATTATATTTCAGGTTTCCAGAGTAGAGACCTTGAGAAAAAAAACATATATATAATAATAAAAGTTAACTACTGCATGTATGTAATGTCTGCACCAAGGATGCCCAAAGTTTGTACCGGTACAAAATGTTTGCAAAGGACATGTGTTCGGTACATATACATACACTCTTTAGAGAACTGTGACCGGTTGCAGCTCTTTTAAACATACTCTTGGTGGCAAACATAAGTCTGTTTTGTAACTGATGTAACCAAATGTTTTTAAAACTCCCCCACCCCCTCAATAATAAGAGCCTGATGGATGTTAATTTCTGACAACCAAATATGAGCACCTGAGGATGCTCAATTTTTATCAAATGGCAGGCCTAGGAACATAGGAAACTACCTCATATTGAGTCAGGCTCTTGGTCCATCTAGTCCAGTATTGTTGACACGGACTGGCAGCAGCTCTCCAGGGTTTCAGGCAGGAGCTTTTCCTGCCCTACCTGGAGATACCAGGGATCAAACCTGGGACCTTCCACATGCAAAGCAGATGCTCTACCTCTGAGCCATGGCCCCTCACTATATTTCCTGTTCTATATATCCCTGTTGTACCTATGGGCACATAGAGATTTTCAGATATGTGAGCTTTTATTGCATTTGAGCGTCTCTCCCGCTATGGATATTAATGTCTTGTCATTGTGCATACAGGCAAGAAAGCAGAGGACAGACATTTGTAATACAAGTGAGCATTCCGGCCATTGCAGGTTTTGTAAGCACATTACAGAATCGTAAGACTCATGTGTGAAATGCATGAATGCACGCATGCACATCTGTGTGCAATTTGTGGCCCCCAAATTGATACCTGCAGTCTTTGGGCCCCCAAAACTTGCCCACCCCTGGATTAGAATATAATATAAAATATATATGTGAAGAATGTGTGTCCATAGAGGCATAGGTACAGTGTTTCTTAGGCTGAAATCACACATACACGGACAGTTATTTTAATGATAACTAGGAAATCTTCCCTAATTTCAGTTAATGTACATTACTACTAGGGTGACCATATGGAAAGGAGAACAGGGCTCCTGTATCTTTAACAGTTGTATAGAAAAGGGAATTTCAGCAGGTGCCATTTGTATGCAAGCAGCACCAGGTAAAATTCCCTCTTCATCACAACAGTTAAAGCTGCTGGAGACCTGCCCTCTTTCTTGTATCTGGTCATACTAAGCAGGGGCTACATATATGTGCACAGGTGAACACACCCATACCTTCCTCCCCCCGCCCCCGGCCACCTCTCAAACACATAATCAGACACACACACAGACATCCTCCCCTCCCATGCACATCTCAGCACCCAAGGATGGGGAGGTTTAGGCAAATGTCTTTTTTATGTGTGGAAAATCAGAGTGTATTCAGACAACTGCTGTGCTGCTTAAAGGGTAGCCACTTAAAAAGATTACTGCTGGTTCCAGCTGTGCGGTGAGTCTAGCATAAACATTCTCTTGCTGCCATTTGAAGTCTGCAGGTGCAGGGGACATGGTAATGCTGCGGTTAGCTCATTGTCAGAGGCTACTGACCTGCTGAAGTATACAGTTTTAAGTGGTACTGAATGTTTAGCAGGTGTCATAATCCAAGAGATGTCTGAAGAAAGTGGAGGTGGCGTGTGGACAACTGAAAACAAGAGAGAAATCCCAGTACTGGTGGTGATGATGGAGGAGTTATGAGTAGAATGGGCAACAAAATGGTTGGAGAGGAGATGGGGTGGGGTGAGAGATCAGAAAATGTTACAGAAATGTGAGGATTTAATTTTAATTCGGTTTTGATAAAAAAAATTACCAAAATTCACAAAAATTATTTGGGATAAAAAGATATTTTTAAAAAATCAACGGTGAGAGAAATCAAACCTGGCAGTCATCCATCCAGGCTCAGGGCTTCGAACACTTATTTCTTAAAAGTCTGGTTTTAACTACGTTAGTTCTGAACTAGGGTTGCCATGGTTTTTTTTCTGACAGGCTCCTCATCTTTAACAGCTACGTGGAGGCAGGTAAAACGCATCCCTCTCCCACGCTGGGAACAGCTGGACCCATGGAATTTGGCAGGTGCAGAGTTTTTATAACAATTTACCAAAATTTGCATCGTTATTCATATTTGGGAGAGAAAGTACTTGAGATTGTAAAAATCCGAAAGCGGAATTGACAGATCCATCCAGCCCTACAAGACATTTATTCAAATGGTCATTTACCGTGCCAAGGAGGCATTGCAGTAAACTGCCACTTTATGAGATACTAAACTGTAGCACAAAATAATCCATTTTACTCATTGGGCCAGCACATGAGATCTGTCACTGACAGCACAAAGTATATGCAGTGGGCTCAATCCACCAGAAAGTTCTGCATAAGAACTCTACTCATTCATGTCATAAGAGCATAAGAAGAGCCCTGCTGGATCAAACAAGGATCCTTCTAGTCCAGCACTCTGTTCACACAGTGGCCAACCAGCTGTCGACCTGGGACCCACAAGCAGAATACGGTGTGGTGTAGTGGTTAGAGTGTTGGACTGGGAGTTCGGAGATCCAGGTTCTAGTCCCCCACTTGACCATGGAAGCTCACTGGGTGACTTTGGGCCAGTCACACACTCTCAGACCAACCTATTTCACAGGGTTGTTGTTCTGAGGATAAAATGGAGAGGAGGAGGATTATGTACACCACCTCGGGTACCTTGGAGGAAAAAAGGCGGGATATACAATACACACACACACACACACACACAGAGTGCAAATCACTTGGCCATCTCCAGGCTACATATTATGGCTACAGATCTGTGACTGATCTCATGTTATTTTTTTAAAAAAACAACCCTGAATGGAACTGTAGTGGGAGGGGGTCACAGTCCTTTCCAGGAGATGCCTGGGCCTGGCCCCTGGATATAATCCAGCACCCTGAATTGTTGTGTGTGTGTGAATGTGAGTATGCAAGGCTGAACCAGCTGACTGCCTCCTCAGCACCTGCTGCTGCTACCTCAAAGTTAAACAGTTACTCATCATAAAATTTAGCTCCAATCTAGCCACTGATTCTCAAATCAGAGGTAAGAGATGAATAGGAGTGAGGCAGCCATAAGTTGCTTTTTCCAACTATCTCCATAGATATATCTATTCTGAGCACCATGTGACTTTGCTGTCATCCTCACAAATTTTACCTAAAATTTGACAAAAATCTTCTTCATCCATTGTCAGCTCCATTTCAATAAGGCATGAAAACACCTACCCTGCTAGATCAAAGCTGAGGAACTTTGCACGCTTCAGATCAACATTGCTAAAATGCATCCCAGAGGATGGGGGTTGCCAACTTTTCAACTGGCGGCTGTAGCTGTGCCTTCACCTGCAGTTTGAAATTCAGCAATTAGAAGATTATAATTTGCATCTCCATATTATGAAACTCTTCACCTCCCAATTTTTGCTTATCAGGCTGCTGATAAAGGCAGAGACCAGGGCTTATTGGACTTGTGGGGGAGGTTTAAGTTTTCCCCTCTCCCATTAATCCCCTCCTCGTGTGTGTGTGTGAGTGTGCATACATGGCTCTGTGTGTGTGTGTGTGTGCGCACCAAGCATGCATGCACATATATGTGTGCATGCATGCAACCCCCAACGCACCATCCGGCGCCACATGTGGCTCTCAGTGGTGGAAAGGTTATCTACCAATTGCCTAGTGCTGCAGGCCATGTTCAAGTGGCAGCAATCTTTTCCATACATAGTGTTAAATGAATTTTCAGTGGGGTTGCAATGTGAATGTAATACCTACATTGGCAACAAGGCACATTTGATTTCTCCTGAATTCAGAGCATCCACATGATGCACAAAACACCACATGAGAGGCTCAAAGATAGCTTCTTCTTCTGCTTCTGCTTCTTTTTGTAATTTATGCAAAAACTTTAGATTGTTCTTCTATTAGATTTTTTAAAAAAAACTGCATCCGAATTTAAGGAAGTCTTGGAGAATCACCCTCCCCATCCCAGTCATCCCATCACTAAAGTGTCTACTCTGGCAGTAAAGAATCCTTTATAGGTCTGTAAGCTGAAGTTGACAAAGGATCCCTATGGGGCAGCAGAGGTCAAGTGTGCTGATTCAGTGGGGCTCTTTTGTGGCGTCAAGCCGGGACTATTGTACACAAAGGCGGCTGAGGAATTTTGCCTCCAGCGGAAGGCCTGGCTGGGGCTGGGGGCTGAGGTTGCCTGACAGTGATTGAATTGAGCCAGGAGCCTTTGCCTGCCTCACCAGGCATCTTCTAGGCCTCAAATGTATTTGGGCTTTTAGACTTCAGAGGAAGTCAGTCAGAGACACAGACACCCCGGTTGGCTTGTGACTGTGTGACAATGTGTGGATGTGTGGAGTATAGAAAGGAGCCAGCAACACCACACCACCCCTGCTGTCTCCTTCCTCCATTTCTGGGGATGTGGGGGGTGGGGAAAAAAGGTCTGCTCCCCAATGAATCAAGCTCTTCATTAAAAAACGGCACAGAGCCTCTGGACCCTGCTGGGCTTGAGGTGGGGAGGGGGAGGCTTGGCTGCCGCACCAGGATTTATGGGGCAGCCTTTAATTAAGCCATAAAATGGGAGAGGGGCTGGTGGGAGCGGGAAACGGCGCATCGGTGATGCTGTCCTCGGGGCGCACGTTTCTCCCCGAGCCCCATAAACCACCTTATTTATACGCCACCCTCTCCCCAGCCCCAGGAGTCAACAACAAGCCCCGTCTGCCTTCCACAGAGTGGCATTTTTTTTAAAAAAAGCATCCTGTGGGGCGACCAGGACTGATGCCCTCCTAAGCTAGAGCAGATGAAAAGGTAGCAATAGGAATGTTGTCTTGTGGCTTTCAAGTTGGGTTGCAAGCAGGATGCGGGCGGGCCTCTGGATGTGAGAACCAGCAGGTCTTCTGATGGCTGTTCCGCCAACTAGTGTGAGAAACTCCCAGGCAAGAGAGGGTTGCACAAAAGAAAAGGATCATCTTGCATATCATTCAGAGAGAGAAGAGGGGGCTGATTTTGCCTGGTGCCATATGACACAAAATACAGCTGGTCATTTCTTTTTTTAAAAAAAAGAGAAAGAGAGAGGTATGGGAAATTATATCTGGTGACTCGGAAAGTCTTGCTCTATTACCCTATCTATTCCCAGATGGTTGCCATTGCAAGATGAAGGCAGAAGGTACTCTGCACATGCTCAGAAGCAGCCTGTTATTATTGGGTTGGATCTAGCTTTATGCTGAATCAACTGTGCTGGTGCAAGTGGTCTTAACCCCCTCTTCCTTCCCACGGCAACCCCTCCACACTCACACTGGAAATGCTACCCAGAGCATCAGGAGCCCCTGCTGAATGGGATGAGCTGAGGTGCAGGGGAGGAAGGGGTATCCCCAAAAATCGGACAGAGGGACCTTCCGTGAGCAGGGCTCTTTCTCTCGTGGAAGGTCCCTTCCTCTTGCAGAAGGATCTGACCACCACCAGTTACATTAATATAACTTCACATGCTCCAGGGCTAAGCCCTTGTAAGTCCTGGCTAAAAAGAAAGACCCAAACAAATGGATTCTTATCTGATGAGATGCATGAGCTCATGATAATCTGTTCTCCGGGGGATGACATCACTGGGGCCCTTTTATTTGCTCTGAGGAGGGAAGGAAACTGGATGTGCTCAGGCTCCCTATAGTCTCTGAGCGAGGGGAAGGGGGGAAGGGGCAGGGCAAAGGTTCTGGGGCTGCACGGCAGCTCCATTCCCAGAGGGGCAAGACCTTTGTCCTTCTTCTCCGCTCCCTGCACCCAGCCACCTCCTGACCTCCCTGAGTCCCTCTCCTCTCTGTCATAAGGGGAGTGGTCCATGCTTTCCTCATGAGTTTGTTTGGAGGGGGGGAGGGATAGGTATTGGGACAGTAAACCATTTATGGGACCCCAGCATAAAAGGACTGCCTCAGCGTTGGTCTTTTGTGTGTCGCCTCCCCAACATGGTGCCCTCCAGATGTTTTGGACTGCAACTCCCAGCATTCCTGACCATTGGGCATGCTGGCTGGTGTGCAGAAAGGCTGGTGTGCGGGACATCAGGGGGTAGGAGAGGAATACACTGGAAACCTTGCATCTGGGTCACAACCTCCAGGCCTCCCCTGAGATACTTGATTTTTCACTGAGGCTGAAAGGCGACCATCGTTGCTTTGTGAGGAAAAACAGGCATGGATCCGCAAAACGGGTGGGTGGGAATGTTGTAGGCTGTAGAGAAGAGGACCAGGTCAAGATGGGCTCAGGCAAGAGAAATTCCACTCTCTCCTGTCCTTTAAGCTATGGACTGTCCTCTGAGCAGGGCTGGCCCAAGACATTTTGCTGCCTGAGGCAAAGGACAAAATGCTCCCCTGCTCGGCTTTCCACATGCGGAAGCTGACTCGACTGACACTGTGCTTAAGGGTGACAGGCTAGCTTAGGGGGGACCAGGACAGGCCACACAGCACACACAGTTCTGTCCCCCAACAGAGGGGAACAACAGTGGAGCTCAGGAAGAATACACTGCCTGTTCCCCTCATTGCCTAGCATCTGCTGCCTGAGGTGGCCACTTCACTCTGCCTAATGGAAGGGCTGGAACACATCAGCACTGGTTCTAAGATATTTATCCGTGTGGTGCGAGAGTAACTGCGTTATGAATCACGTGGATATCTTGCCCTTTCCCCAAACGTGCTAAACATATTATTTAAAATGTAGTGGGGGTGGGAGGCAGTACTTATAGGGGCACTGGGACAGAACAATAGCGGATGGGCAAAGGGTTAAGTGTTCCCTCTCTCCCCTCCCCTCCAACAGCACTTCTCTGTGTCAAATTCATTCCTCCCAAAGTGGCTTTAAGGAAACTATTTCCATGTGCATAAGCAGGTGGCATATAAATAGCCCTTGAATTTCACAGCAAATCAGGCATTTGAAGCCAGGTCTCCCACCATACTGGCTGGGGATGATGATGATGATGATGATGATGATGATGATGATGATTTTAATTATTTACATTTATATACCGCCCCATAGCCAAAGCTCTCTGGGCGGTTTACAAAAATTTAAAACATTGAACATTAAAAAGTCAATATACAAAATTTAAAACCATCAAACAAAAAACAGTTAAAACCTCAACTTAAGCTGTTAAAATGCCTGGGAGAAAAGAAAAGTTTTGACCTGGCGCCGAAAAGATAACAGTGTTGGCGCCAGGCGAGCCTCATCGGGGAGATCATTCCATAGTTGGGGGGGCCACCACAGAGAAGGCCCTCTCCCTTGTTGCCATCCTCCGAGCTTCCCTCGGAGTAGGCACCCGGAGGAGGACCTTTGATGTTGAGCGTAGAGTATGGGTAGGTTCAAGTCGGGAAAGGCGTTCCATCAGGTATTGTGGTCCCAAGCCGTGTAAGGCTTTATATGTTAAAACCAGCACCTTAAATTGGGCTCGGAAACATACAGGCAGCCAATGCAAGCGGGCCAGAATCGGTCTTATATGTTCGAACCTTCTGGTCCCTGTTACCAATATGGCCGCTGCATTTTGCACAAGCTGCAGCTTCCGGACCGTCTTCAAAGGCAGCCCCATGTAGAGCGCATTGCAGTAATCTAATTTGGAGTTTACCAGAGCATAGACAACTGAAGCCAGGTTATCCCTGTCCAGATAGGAGTGTAGCTGGGCCACCAACCGAAGTTGGTAGAAGACACTCTGTGCCACAGAGGAGAACCCCCACGCTACGAACCTGCTCCTGCAGAGGGAGTGCAATGCCATCCAGAACCTCCGCCATCCAGTCAGAGGAACCCCCTACTAACAGCATCTCAGTCTTGTCTGGATTGAGTTTCAGTTTATTAGCCCTCATCCAGTCCATTGTCGCAGCCAAGCACTGGTTCAACACATCCACAGCCTCACCTGATGAAGATGAAAAGGAGAAGTAGAGTTGGGAGTCATAATCAAACACTATGATTGGAAGGTGCCAGGTTGGGAATGGCTGCTCTAACCACTGTGCATGTTGCTTATTGAAAATCCAGCCATATAGATAGCTTATCCCTCCCCAGCATGCCATGGGTCAGCATGTGTGTCTTCTTCAGCACCAATCCATGCAAACACTTCCCCCTCTGCCCGTAGTGTTACTAGCAATGATCCTGCAATAGCTGACTTTTCTACATAAGGCATTTATCATACGCTTGTCATTCCCTACTCATGGTTGTTTACGGATTCTTTAGATGATGGCATGACCTTCCAGTTTTTTATCTGTCTAATCAACACTTTTGGTGAGGTTTTTTAGAGTAGGGAAAATGTGACATTTAATTGTGAAAGCAAAAGAATGCATGATTTCCTCTTGTGTATTTGCGATATCCCATTATACCACAGTGCCACCTAGAGGTTATGTAGTGGAAAAGCAGGAAAGGAAATGCTTCTCGTGTAGTGCTTGGATCTCAATTCTTCAACAAAATCAAAAGTAAATAAAGTAGCTTAGCAGCTGCTGAACAACCTCGTTCAATCCCTGTGGTCGTTATCACATGGGCGGTTTTAAGCACACTCACCTTGGCTTTGCTCCCCTTCTTCAGCGCTGGGTTCGCATGGCGTTGTTCCCCTCCTGCTGCTCTCTCGCCCTGAGGTTGCAAACAGGCAAAGTTCAATAGGCCAAGCTGATGTATCGCAGTTATACCATGTGATTCAAAACTCTAGACTCGAATATGAAATGGAGGGGAAAGCTGCAGAAGCAACCCAGGGGAAAAGTAGTAGGTGTGATAAAGCCCTGAATCTCCAGGTAGGGCTAGGAAGGACTCCTGACTGTAAACAGCTGGAGAGCCACTGCCAATCAGTGTCCACTGCCCTGAGTTAGGTGGACCAATGGTCTGACTCAATATAAGGCCACTTCCTATGTCCTCTTGTGTTCATGCATGTAAATACAGGAGCACTTTTAAGGCTCATGTTGTGCGCAGCCCCTGCCATTTCACAAGCTACAGCTGGCGACATTCATTTCAAAATTATTATTTCAAAATGTGGCAAAGATAATTATGTTTTTCTAGCATATATTTAACCCAAGGAACAAATACCCTGTTGGCTTTTAAATCAGTGGAGGACAGGGCTACCGCAGAGCTGGTGAAAACAGCAGAGGGAGTAAAGCCTTTAGCAATGTGGGAGGGAGGGGAACCTGGGTAGTGGTCTTTGGTATAAGAATAGGGGAGATTAGAAGTGTGTACCTGCTGCAGGCTTCTCCAGCCTGGTACCCTCCAGTTATGTTGAATTACCACTTCCAGCAGCTCCTTGCCAGCCAGGATGTTGAGAGTGGTAATCCAACATCAGGTTGGGGAAGGCTGCTCTGTTATAATCGGACAGACAGACAGACAGACAGACACCTGGTTTCTGTTTTCCTAGTTTTACAAGATCTGCCAACCAAGGGTTAGGTAGGGTGACCATATGAAAAGGAGGACAGGGCTCCTATATCTTTAATAGTTGTATAGAAAAGGGAATTTCAGCAGGTGTCATTAGTATGCATGCAGCACCTGGTGAAATTCCTTCTTCATCACAACAGTTAAAGCTGCAGGAGCCCTGCCCTCTTTTGTATCCGGTCAAAGCGCAACTTTGCTGGAAAGCTCTGCAGTGGTGGCGGAGCTACAGCTTCATCATATAACTGACACAGCACAGATTCGCAGCCACTGCAGGGCTTCCCCAAGTATAGATAGCCCCTTGGTCTATGGAATATTGTAGAATATGGGTTCTAGCCTTGCAGTATGGAAATAACTGCTTCTCTCCTTTTGCTTAGGTGAAATGTTCATGGGGAAGAATACAGAGAAGAATAACATACAGTTCTTTAAATAATGGGACATTTTTGTGTGATAGTATGGCCTTGCACTATTTTTGCTTTCATTACAATCATTGGGTTGGATCCAGAGTTAAGTTGGATAATAATAATAATAATTGTTATTTATAACCCGCTTCTCCCCACGGATCGAGGCGGGGAACACAATACACATACAAGCATAACAAAGTTAAAAAAAAAAAACAGGCAGAAATGGACTTTCTCACCTCAGCCTCTCCAACCTCTTGAAAATATTACACAGAGAGTCAGGAGATCCTGCTGAATGGGGTAAGCTGTGGTATGGGAGGGGATCCCCCAAAATTGGGCCGAGGGATTTTCCAAGTGGGAACCCTTCCTGTTGGAGTGGGCAGGTCCTGGATCTAACCCATTGTAAAGTTGTGATGTGCATTCTAAACACTATATATATATTTTAAAGAAGACATTATTGCCAAATATGTGATGTCATGGGCACTAGCCAAAAGGTTCCATTAATAAGAGTCACACACATCTGGTAGTGAAAGGGAAGATACCTCCTGAAAGACTAGGAACACTGCACAGATCTGGTTTGCAAGTGATGGAGGTATGTCTGAACAAAATGGTAACTTGTAAAACAAGCACAAGACAGGAGCTATCTCGCCTCTCTGAAAATCTATCGTTTTTTTGTACAGATTCCCATGCCTTTGGAAGAAAACCAGAAACAAATCAGCAATTTCTTACATATTCTTTAATTTTACAGATACGATCCCACTAAATTTTTTTTTTTTTTGCTTCCAGCTCATTTTTATATTTAGCCTGATTTTCATATGGAAGTTTATGGGTACTTGCAGCATGCTTAAAACATTTATTAGTGAAATAAGTCACCATCCAGTAACAGTTTTGCATTAGCAAAATGTGTGATACAGAAAGTTCATATTTGGGTTTCTGGAATATACTGGCTGCTAAAGCTGTGGAGAAATGGGGAGGGTGTTGGGATTTAAGGAGGAATGGTTTCTTTACAGCGCAATCCTATACATGCCTTAAGAAGTAAGCTCCATTGACTCCAAAGAGACTTATTGCCAGGTAAATGTGTATAGGATGGCAGCCTTTGGCTTGTTGCTAAGGAAAAGAGGACTATAGCTTAAGGTTAAGGAAACCTGTGGCCATCCAGATGTTGGACTCCAACACCCATCAGTCTCAGCCAGGGATGATGGCAGTTGTAGTCCAGCAACATCTTGCACCTCTCCCATTGCTCATTGATTGAACACATGCTCTCTCTCTCTCTCTCTCTCTCTCTCTCTCTCGATCCATGACATCTCCAGTTGAAGGATCACAGATAGCAGGGATGGGAACAATCCAAGGCTGTAGAGAGGAGCTGCCAGTCAGGATAGACAGAACATGAGAAATCCAGGTTTTGTCTTAATAGGAGGAATCTCCTTATATTACAATAAGCCTATATATACCAATTGCTGGGGAACATGGGTTGGAGGGTCCTGTTGCACCGTATCCTCCTTGTGAGTCCCTGGTCGATAGCTGGTTGGCCACTGTGTGAACAGAGTGTTGGACTAGATGGACCTTTCTTCGTTCTTATGATAGCCGAGACATAGTAGCAGCAGCCGCACTCTCAAAGGTATACTGAGCTGGATTTGAGCATGCAAGCACGTCCTTGCAGAGCAACACATAGGCGGGCTCATGTATCCATGTTCCTCTCTCAGTGATGGTACAACATCAAGAAATAATTTGCATGTCCATTACCTTTTCCATATTAGCGATTCAGCTGGGAATCACCAGGAGTTATGTGTTATTGAGTAGAGGGCATGTATGCTCAAACCAGCCCTAAGGGGCTAACTAGAGGTGTTAGAAGACAGTGGATTTAAATTGGTGGAGTGGTATTTAGGAGAGGGGTGCTGAACCCTTGCTCCTGGGCTTGTTTTTGCTTTGGCAACCCCTTGCCCCAGCCATGTTTCTTCCAGCTGTGCTTTGAGACTGGAAACAAACCAGGGTGGGAGGAATGCTATGGGGAGGTGGTTTGGGGGGGGGGGCAGAGGTTGAGGGCCGGGAAAGGGGTCCATAACCCTATGCTGCCCACCACGCCCCCACTTTAAATCTCACCTGTTTTATAGCTCTAAGGCCCATCTTGTGTACTAAGCTGTGGGTTATCTCAGCCTCGCAGCATTTCTCACTGCCCATTCTGTACGCCGTACTCGTTCCACTGAGACTCAACCTTCTCTGCTGTTGCTGGTTGTCTCCCTAACCCAACTCAACTCTGTGCCATTCTGCCTCATCCCAACCCGCTAGCATCTGATCAGTAGCCTCCCCCTCCACTTGGGTCTGCCTTCTCCCATAGCAACCTTTATCTCATGCTACCTTTTCCCCCTTGCAACTCAATCCATGGCTGGCTGGGTGATGGAACTATTACCCTACCTTCAAGGGACCTTTCGACATGAGGCTTTTAACACACCACTTTAGCACCACTTCTGCTTCCATCTTTGTGGGATTAAGATTAGCTACTTTACATGTATTTTTCCGTTTCTTTTTCTGCCTTTCTATACATTCCATTGCACAACCACTAGGTGGTGCTGTGACATGGCAGAATTGCTCAAATACACCAGGGTTTCATGCTGCCATTCAGGATTTACCGGACTTTTGTTATTAGGAAAACACATACACGCTATAATGGTTACAAACCATGCATATTGTGCAGTTAAGAGGAAAAGTGGCCAAGGCAGATGGGACCTGGCAGAAGTTGTATAACTGTGAGGAGGGGCTGGGAATCATGAACCAGTGAAGCCCTTAGGAAGAGCGTTCAGAAGCAACAAGGTTCCTGTAATTTTAATATAAGGGTGTAAGACCTCCGGCCTGTGGGCAAAATCCCGCCCACCTGGAGTTCCAATCCAGCCCTCCAGGTTTCTCCAAATGGTCATACCCTTTACCTTGCAGCGATCAAAAGATGCCAGGTGGCAGCAGCTTCTGGAAAGGGAGTACTCCCACCCACCCAGTCCATCCTTCTCTCCCTGGAAATACAAATCATATGGGTAGACTTTGGAAAACGAGGAGATGATGGTGACACTCTTCACATGCTCAGATGTTCTCTGTTCTGCAGCGAGTTCACAGATACAGAGAAAACTAGTTTAGGGAATGCTTAATGTGAGTGGTTCATCCATGGCAGTCCGGCAGTAGCTTTGGAGAAAGCATCCGCAAGCTCTGCTTCAACCGCAAGCCCCCTTTGGGCTTAGTTTCTGCTGCCTGACAAGATCTGATGGATCTTCTTCTTGGCCCCACTCAGCTGTGCTCCGCAGCTGTAACGTGCCTGGTAATTGCTCCGCTGGCTGTAAATCAGGCCTCCAATTCAATGTAAATATGACTCATGTGAAAATCCATTTCTGCTCTTAGCTAGTGATTTACTGCAGCACCTGCCTGCCGGCTCACGTCACGGCCGAGAAAGCCTAGCAACCTCTGAGGAACGGACAGCTGTGCTGATGTTGCAGAGAAATGGCAAGATGGGATGCCAAAGCAAATCCTGCCACAGTGTGGAAAAATTGGGCAAATTCACAAGCAGAAAAAAAGATACTCGGCGACAGCTGGCTCAGTCAAGAAAGACGCAGCCCACCCAATCAGTTTTCCAGAGTTACCGACCCCACCCACTCACACTTCTTTAAGGGCCAGTTTAAGCAGGCAATTGTCCAGGGATAATTATCCCTGAACTCAGCTTCAACTACTGATTCAAGAGAGGACCTGAGAGTCTACGACCAGCCTAAGGTGTTTTGCTGCTTGAGACAAAGTAAAAGAACTCTGCCCTGCCCCCACTTTCCATGTACAGAAGTGAACTGGTCTAGCGGTTGAATTTACTTCCAACGCTGGTGATGGGATAATGTCCTTCATGACATGTGAGGATAGGAAGCTAGTTTAGGGGGCCAGGATACACCCAGGTGTGTCCTCCAACAGAGGGGGATGGCTGAGGGGCTCAGATGGAATTTCTGGGGGCCTGCTACTGCTGCCGCCTCCTGCATCTGCCACCTGAGGTGGCTGCCTCGCTCTGGCTAACAGTAGGGCCGGCCCTGTGAGAGACTCACTTTCCTGTTGTGCCAGGCTTTCCAGATTACAGCCCTCTGGCCTTGGCACACATTCACCAGAAGCTGTTTCTATTGCTGCTTAAGTTTTAATTTGCAGTTGGTTTATATATTTATTTTTAAAAGATTTGTAGGCTGCCTTTCAAGGGAAACCCTCCCAAGGCTGCCTACAAGTTTAAAACCAATGATAAACAACATTATCATTTTTAACAGTTAAAAACAATTACAGAAAGCTGGGCAAATGGAAGCCCTTTTTATTTATTCAGATGAAGTGATTGTAACTTGTCCAGTGTCAGCATCTGCGTAGCTGCCAGGGTCCCAACAAGGCCTAATGGTACAGACACCTGCCCACTTCCCTCAGGCTGGGAAGTTGTTGAGTCAGCAAGCCACCATTTTAAATTTCCCACAATGCCTCTGGCATCGTGTCACCCTGCAGCATTGTGGGAAAATTTAAATGCTGGCTTGCTGATGCAGCTGCCTACTACCACTACCAGGTAAGCCACAGCTGGGCCCCAGGTGAAACAGGAGATGCCCCTGCCTCCTCCAAGGAGACTTTGCTAATGACATGCAAACCTGGAGCTGACCAGTGCTTTCAAAGTTAAAAAAAGAAATGGCTAGAAGTTTTAGGAAGATAGGCGGTGCCATTTTCATATGCTACCCTGTCAAACATTGTATTAATTATTGTATTTATGTATTAAACCATTTTTTACACTACCTTTCATCGTTGTGGATACCTGGGTGTAAACCACGGACAGGCTGAACTATTCTTGGAGATAAGTAGGAGGAACGTGGAAGTGGAGCCCCCAGGAAAGTTTCTGCTCCCATGATATTTTCTCATTTTGCAAATGTTAAGCACTAGATAAAAATGACAGGGTAACTCTGAGCCAGCTGCATCTCCATTTCTGGGAGTTGTCGGTCAGATCCAGGAAGTCCCTGCAGGCGGTAGTCCCGCTGTATAAAGATGGGGAAATATGAGCAGAGAAACACCAGCCAAAAGTCTCACTCTGGGTCTTTTGCAGATGCGTGAATTAAAACCAGATGTACGGAACCCACCCATCCCTCTTCCACCAGCTGCCAGAACCCCTGTCTGGCTTTACACGTTTTCTGTTAGTTGCCATGGCTAAGGCAGTTGTGCAGATTGATCCGCAAAACAGAACTGTGTCTGCTCATGGTGTCCCTTTGTCCTCTTCTTTCAACTTCATCGCCCCGCCTCAGAGTCTTACCTTCTCTCCATTACAGCTGCCCGCCTTACTAATCTTCAAGCTGCTATCCTCATTTCATCCTCAGAATCGGACAGCTCAGTCAATACTGGTAACTGTCGGCTGTGTGCAGTGCCGGCTTCAGGTTTTTGGGGGGCCCTGGGCGAGACACCCTCCATGGGCCCCCCTCCCTCAGTGAGCCCACTTTCTCACTGCCATGGTCACCAGCTGCTCTTGCTCCTCATCCTCTTTCTCACTTGCTCCCTTGACATGCAGAGAGCCAGGGAGCATATAGGCTGTTGCATCTGCTGCTGCTGCGTCTTACCACCACCACTGTCTGGGCTGGAGTGAGAGGCAGGTGAAAAAGAAGGTGGTAAAGGTGAAGAGGAGGAGTAATGCCATGGGCTCTTGTCAGTGGCCCCTGTGGGGGTGGGGGTCCTTGGCAGCTGCCTGACCATGCCTATCTTTGACGCTGGCCTTGGCTGTGTGTAAACTGCTATGGACGGGCTAAAACCTTGAAAGGTCCAGACATCTCGATGACATGCTAAGACTATGTGTCTAAGACAGATGTGGGCAACCTGTGGTCCTCCAGGTGTTTTGGCCTGCAACTCCCATCATTGGCTATGCTGGCCAGTGCTGATGGGAGTTGTAGGCCAAAACATCTGGAAGGCTACAAGTTGCCCACACCTGCTCTAAGTATATATCTGCACTGCAAATCAGTTTAACCAACATGACCTCCTAGCTCCAGCCCATCCTGCAAAACCAAAACAAATATCTGGAAATTGTAGGCTGATGACAAGCACTTACCCTACTTTACGGAGCATAGTCTTCTATCTGAAGGATTGTATAGTCCAAGCCCAGTTTAAAGATCAATAACCCTAAAAAGGGAGAGCACGGAGAGACCTTGAGGTTGCCCATCCACAGTCAACCCTGGACAGCAAACTGAGCAGTAGGCACAGAGGACATCTGGCCACAATCTTCACTATGGGTGAAATGTATTGTATTTTTGTTAAAATTACAGTAATTATTCTAAGAACATAAGAGCCCTGCTGGATCAGACCAAGGGTCCACCTAGTCCAGCATTCTGTTCACACAGTGGGCAAACAGCTGTTGACCAGGAACCTACAAGCAGGACATGGGTGCAACAGCACTCTCCTGCCCATGTTCCCCATCAACTGGGGTACATGGTCTTTACTGTCTCTACTACTGGAGGTAGTACATAGCCATCAGGACTAGTAGCCATTGATAGCCTTCTCCTCCAGGAATTAACTGCATCTATACACATAAATTAGCACATGCATATTTTTATGTTAAATCTTTTATGTCCTCTTTTTTTGGCAGTGTATAATTAGCCCCCCACCATGTGTAAAACTCACTTTTGAACAATCCTGATCATGCCCGTTTCAGAGTGTTTAGACATGATGTTAAAGGGTAGTTAATCTGCACTGGGTGAACTTGCACATGCAGGGAATGGGTGTGTGTGTGCGTGTGTGTGACAGAGAGAGGGAATCCCAATGTTGAGTTCAACATACCCTAAGACCAGATAGGTTGGGGAAGGGTGCCTGTGTTAGGATCTGGTGCAGTGGAGAGGGGCACATTTTGCTCAGGGGTTCCTACTCTGACACCTCTAGACCTTGCAGGTCAGGCTGTCCCATTGATCTTGGTCTACGGGAGCATGCAGACTTTGTTGGGCCTCAGGAGCCATAAGTTCATCCCTGGCTGGGAAGCATTTCATGGATGCTTTATGCATCACTGTAGCACCTCTTTGGGACGTTTGTTTCCCCCCCCCCCCTTTTAATCGTATTTCTTGCAGCACAGACAAAATGAGCAGAGAAACACTCCCAGCAACAGGCAGGAGGTGTGTGTATGTGGAGGGGGGGCAGGGAATGAGAGAGAAAGAAACTGCCTCTCATCAGATTGCCTTGCAGGAATAACGAAAGAAGGCCAAACATGGGACAGGGCCAAACATGCCTCCTAGAACCAAATGGCACCAGTATGAGTAAACATACTGGTTTGGATTCAGGTTTAGGTGCGTGCAACTGGACTGGCAGAAGTAGGCTGCCCCACCCCATTCTTCCCACGGCAGCCCTTCCAGAACCCTGAAAATGCTACAGAGAAAGTTGGGGTACCCTGCTGGATGGGGTAAGCTGGGGAACAGGTTGGGGAAGGGACACACACACACCAAATTCGGTCAGGGGCACTTCCTATGAGCAAGGCCCTTCCGTCAACGGAAGGCAGATCCTTGATCCAACCCACTTGAGATCTTGCCTGTGGAGCATTGTGGGATTGCTATGGAAAAATAAAGAGCTGTATTAAGTATTATTTTCGATTCTGTTTTTAGCTCACTTTGGAAAGGCTAATGCCTTGGCAGTAAGGAAGGTCTCATTGTGGAAAATGCTATGCGGTGGCCAGATGCAAAAGAGGGCAGGGCTCCTGCACCTTTAATTGCTGTTTAGGACAGGGAAACTACCTGTTTTAATCCCCTCTTCTGCACAACTATTAAAGGTGCAGGAGCCCTGCCCTCTTTTCACCTGTCCATACTGTTTTTCCTGTAGCCGGAAGCAGCTCTCATATGACCTAGCCTGGTAGCATACTGAGGACTTTAAAACACCAGGCTAAAATCCCTCATTCTTACCAGGACTTCTGCTTCCAGATTCTTTGCAGGATTAAGATCAACTCCTTTACACAGGCGGACACATGCTTTGAATCAAGGACACCCTTTCTCAGTAAATTCTATATATTTTCTATATGGTTCATTATAGAGTCACCAGGTGGTGCTACCGATATTTCAGATTATCCTTGCTTATTGGGTTATTGTTAATATTTTTGAAAGCAGGATAAAGGGGAAAAAGCACAGGAGACGTCCTGGAGGTTGACGACTTCATATAAAAGAACAGTAAACATCTGGTACGGACCAATCCTGAGTAAGCAATAAATTGCTTGTGTAAAAATGCTCTGAAATGGCAATCCTAGCCACACTTACCTGGGAGTAAGTCCCATTTAACTCAATGGAATTTACTTCTGAGTAGACATATATAGGATTGCGCTGTGAGCTTCCTGCAAATCTGCTTTTATTTAACTGAGCCTCCACCTCATGGGTTTTGAGAAAGGTGCAATTCTGGTACCTCTTAAATTAACCTCTTCCACATCAGCGTTTGCTTTTCAGTCCATTTCTCCTTTCTTGGCTCAAAGTTTTTCTCCCCACGGCCCCAGCCCAAGCGGGATAGATCTCACTATGAAAGCATTCATCCAAGATTTTTCTACTTTGGATTACGAGGCATCGGTTCCCCTGTGTCTGGCAGAAATTGTTTTCAGGTTTGCCAGAAGTAATCCAAGGCCTGTCGCTCTTGCTCGTTTCCAAGATGTGCTATGCCTTTTACCCATGCAGCAGCATTCGTGATTTGTGGCTCTACGAGGAATTACGGTCTATGCTGTGTGAGTTTATGCTGCGTGAGTTTATGCTGCAAGTTTTTTTTTTAAAAAAAGAACAACTGCAACAACAAATACACAGAAAAACTCTTTTGCCTTAGTGACAGGCATGATGAAAAAAAATCAGAAAAATGCACAGCTGGAAAGAACCCCAGCAGTAATCAAATCTAACCCCATGCAGCAGCCCTTGTGCACATACCTTTTAATATAAGGCCTGCACCTGTGCCTTTTAAAGCAGAAGGCACTAACATTAAAAAGCTTTTCTCAAACATTCATTTCCAGCTGCTAATTTTTTGTCTATCAGGCTGCAATTAAAGGCACAGCAGTAAGGTCAGCTCTAAGCATTTGTATATACCTTGTGGCTCTCCCTGTTTTGGCCTACAATACCCATCATCCCTCACATTTGGCTATACTGGCTAGGGCTGATGGGAGTTGTAGGCCAGCAGAAATTTAGAATGTTTTTCTGTGTATTTGTTGTTGAGAGCCAGTGTGGCGTAGTGGCTAGAGTGTCAGACTGGGAGTTGGGAGATCAGGGTTCTAGTCCCCACTTGGCCATGGAAGCTCACTGGGAGACTTTGGGCCAGTCACAGACTCTCAGCCCAACCTACCTCACAGGGTTGTTGTTGTGAGGATAAAATGGAGAAAAGGAGGATTATGTACACTGCTGTGGGCTCCTTGAAGGAAAAAAGGTGGGATATAAATGTAATAAATAAATAAAGAAGAGACCTCACACATCAGTATTCTATCTATCTATTTGAAAATTTCTATACTGCCCTTCACCTACAAAAGTGGGTTCTAGGGCTATGTGCATAAAATTATACAAGACTAAACTATAATAAACATCAATCCATAAAAAGGAGAGGCATAAAGTAAAAATAACAGCTTACCAACCAGCTTGAAGCATCACACAGTGTTAAAATATCAACTCAAATGTCCAGAGGAACAAAAACGTTTTACCCTGGCACTTAAAAGAATGAAACTTTGGTGCCAGGCAAATATCCCTTGGAGGGGCATTCTAGAGTCAAGGTGCCTCCACAGAAAAGGCCCTCTCCTTTGCATCTTCATAATGCACTTCTGACGAAAGGCACTCGAAGAACGGCCTCAAATGCAGAGACAGGTATGTATGGGAGGATGCACTCCTGAAGGTATTTGGGCCTCAATCCATTTAGGGCTTCAAAAGCAAACACCAGCACTTTCAATTGGGCTTGAAAGCGAATAGGCAGCCAATGTAATTCTGCCAGAATTGTAGTTCCCAAATTCTGCACCAGTGGAAGCTTCCAGGTGGTCTTCATGGGCAGCCCCATGTATAATGCATTACAGCAGGGATGCGGAAACTCAGCCTTGGGGCATTACAGCAGGGCTGAGTTCCATTATGGAGAAGCTCTCGGAGGTCAGATTCCACCGGTAGGTAGGGCTGAAGACAAAAGTGGTGGGGTGAAGTACCAAAAAGACCAGCCTACTGTAGCTTAAAGCTCTTGCTGCCAGCAACTAAGGCTTAAGAGAGGCAGTTCAACCTTTTAGAATGGGGAACCAGATTACCACTTAGTGGAATTCCACTCATGCTGGAGGAAAGGAATGGGGAGGCAATCTTTGTCATTGGTCCTGCAGTAGGGTGACCAGATAAAATCCAGGTCAGGGCTCATGTAACTTTAACAGTTGTAGAGAAAAAGGAATTTCAGCCAGTGTCATTTGTTTGCAGTTAGTTCCTTGTGAAATTCCCTCTTCATCACAACAGTTAAAGATGCAGGGGCCCTGCCTTCTTTTGTATATAGTCATTCTAGTATAGTGCATGCACCTTTAACTGTTGTGATGAAGAGGGAATTTCACCAGGAACTAATTGCATACAAATGACACTGGCTGAAATTCCCTTTTCTCTACAACTGTTAAAGTTACATGAGCCCTGACCTGGATTTTATCTGGTCACCCTATCCTGCAGTCCCTGCCCTGTGTCTCCCGAAAAACTGCTCAGGGAGTTGGAGTTGGGGGACTTCCTGGAGCAGCATGCGAATTGGCAAATATCACTTCTTTGAAACCTTTGTTCCAGCGGGAATCCTCCTCTGAATTCTGCTGCATTCCGTGAATGGGAGATCCAACCTGATCTATTTTATGGGTGGGTACAATTGTTGTTAGCCATTGTGACTGGTGGGTTTTTGTTTTTCTGGTTTTTTTTGGGGGGGGGGGTTAATAAAGAAGGGATGGAACTCTGTCAGAGCCATAGTTCCAACTCCGCAAAACCTAGACAGCTGAAAGTTGGTACACATGCTAAGGGAACCCTAGGGGTGTGCACCCCAGGGTTATTTGGTTTTTAACATGCATCAATCAATGTAAATTAATTTAAATGTGTCTCTGTGCTTGAAGCCTGCGGTATCATCTTCAGTTACTAGGTGGCAGTCTTTCCTGACCAACAGATAGCTTTGCAGTCAATACTGTTTGAAGCCATGTGTGTGTGGGGACGAGAGTACTCCGAGGGACAGAGTTATTCAGCTTCCCCCTTGTGGGAGTGGGATGGTGAAAACCATTCATAAGGTAGCTATAGGGGCTCAGCACAGCGGAGGCCATGCCTAGGGGTGCCAGGCTGTATATCTTTGCTTGAAGGCTTCACTGTATCAAACTAAGGGCTGTTCCAACCTGTACAGAGCCGGGTCCGTTTGCTACTAGTAAATGAATGAATGAGTAAATAAAAAGGGAGAATAGAATCATAGAATAGTAGAGTTGGAAGGGGCCTATAAGGCCATCGAGTCCAACCCCCTGCTCAATGCAGGAAATTCCTTAAAGCATACCTGACAGATGGTTGTCCAGCTGCCTCTTGAAGGCCCCTAGTGTGGGAGAGCCCACCACCTCCCTAGGTAATTGGTTCCATTGTTGTACTGCTCTAACAGTCAGGAAGGTTTTCCTGATGTCCAGCCGGAATCTGGCTTCCTGTAACTTCAGCCCATTATTCCATGTCCTGCATTCTTGGTTGATTGAGAAGAGATCCTGGCCCTCTTCTGTGTGACAACCTTTCAAGAATTTGAAGAGAGCTATCATGCCTCCCCTCAGTTTTCTCTTCTCCAGGCTAAACATGCCCAGTTCTTTCAGTACTCTCCTCTTCCAGACCCTGAGAATGCTTCTCTAAAACAACACATGGAAGGGAACTCCATTCAGATAAAACAGCATCTATTTCCAGATCAGATTTAGACAGTCAGCAAGTGGAAAATCCATTGTCTTCCTCAATCCATTGTGATGATAGAAGACTTTTAATCTACCCATATCTTGGCTGGAGAGAAGAGGAAAGTTTCGCCAGCTGCCTCAAGATCCAATCTCTGCCTGGAATTTTCCATGCACCCCCTTCCAAACGTCCTACACACACACACACAAGACCCACACAGTTTGAGAATCACTAAATTAACTCCCCCCCCCCCCCATCACTTCATCTCCATTCCAGGAAAAGCTTCACCTGCTAAATCTGCTTCTCTGTCAAGCTGCTGTTATGGGCCCTGCTCCTGGCGTGCGTGTGTGTGTGTATTTTAAAAAAGATGACAACCCAACTGAAATGATTGCCTACTGGCTAGCCTCACCGAAACTCCCCATTCCATCAGGGCTTAATTTAAGTGAAGGCTACCTGTGAGGCAATAATAAAGGATGCCTCTGATAATTGCAAATAGGTGTGCTTTTCCATGGTGACCAACTGTCAGGATTTCCCTGGATTTGTCCTGGGTTTTGTTCTATCCTGGGTGTCGGGGGGAGATTTTCTGTAATTTTCTATAATGTCCTGGAAAGTCATGCTTTCCCCTTTAACATGGCCATTCATGTGGTAGGAGGGAATGATGTGCTTTCTGGAGGCGTGTCATTCCTCCCCCCCCCCCCCGCTCCAATCAGGGCCTTAAAGGGGAAAGCATGCCATTCCCAAACATTATAGAAAAAAGGCCTGACTGGAGCAGTGGGGGGCAGGAATGACAATGCTTTTCCTTCCTCTGCTCCAATTGGGGCCTTTAAGGTGGCGGGGGAGGAAAGTTGAACTTTCCAGAGGCCCTGGAAAGCCACTTTCCTGCCCCCCCCCCCACTGGGTGTCCTTTTTTTTTGGTTTCCCAGATATGGTCACCCGAGCTTTTCCCTTACCATTGAAGGCCAAGCTAGACATGACATTAGCAGTGCTATGCACGTTTGCTCAGAAGTAAATCCCATTGGGTTTAGTGGGGTTTATTCCCAGGTAAGTGAAGTTTCCTTTTCATTCCCCCGCCTCGCCCCGCCCTTTCAAAACAGCAGTGTTTTCAAGCAAGGACCCCGGCAGCGCTGCCCCACTGATACACCGCATATCAAAAGGTGTCCTCACTTTTAGCACAATAGCCTACCCCACATAATGGATGCATAGGAAGCAGTTTTGCTTGTGGTATTTTTAAAAATAAATAAAATACAGCCACAAAATGGCTGGCTATTGCTGCAGGAATGAGAGGCTGGATTTTTTTTGGCACTCATCGCTTTTTTTATTTTTAATTTTCCCTTTTAAAGGGGTTACATGAACCATGATTAAGTGACATTGATCTACCTACGTGGAACATTCCGGACTCCCACAAGTCAGCCCTGAGGGTTGAGGTTGCTTTCATTGCCCCCAAACCCCACTGATAAATGTCAGACGCTGCATCTTCTCCTCCCTTCTCAAATTGCTTCTTGACCCGGAGAAGAACTGTTTTTATAGGGCTTTTGGCTGTCATGCACAAAGCCTTCACTTCCTGCCCAGGAGCCCAGGGAGTTAATGGAATTTCTCTGCTTTCAAAGCCTTGGATTCAGCCTGTCTGGGCTTCTTTGGCTGTAAATGGCCTTTCTCGGCCACAAAATGTTCAGAGTGTGGAAAGTTTAGCAATTGCCAAGTAAGAGGAGCCTAATCCGAAATTCAGCATGATGAGGGAGACAGAGATCAACAGACAGGAAGACAGGGCCTTTTACACATCTGGCCCCGGCTGCGTGCCCATTGCACCCATTTTGCCGCAATGGGAGGGAGGCAGCCATTTTGCCTTTTCTCTCCAAGCGCTAAAATTCAGTGGTTGCCTCAATCACAATCTTGCCTCTTTCCTTTGTAGCAGGAGGATAAGGTCTCTAAAAATCAATCAGGGTATGAATTCACTGAAAAAAGTCTAGCCCAGGAGTGGGTAGAATCCAGCGTTAGATCTAGATCTACTGGTGGATCTTTGGATGATCTACAGTAGATCAGGAAGGGTTTCTGACTCCTTATTGCTTAACAATCACAGCAACAAAATGATTCCTCCCCATCCACCCACCCTGGACTAAATTATACTGCTGAAATGCAGAAAACCTGGGGATGGATGGCAGTGACCAGAAGTGGATTTTTTTTTGTCAAAGGGCCATGAACTATGTGCTCTGTTCTGATACTCAAGACCAGTGGCAGCTGCAGGTTTTGGAGGGACAAGCTCAATGGGCCTCCACCTGGAGTGTGTCTACTTTCCTATTGCCATTGTTACCAGCTCCTCCTCCTCCTCCTCTTTGTCATCACTTGCTTGCTTGGCAGGCAGAGAGCCAGGGAGTAAGCAGGCCGTGGCATCTCCTGCTCCACCTTTTCAGTATCACCGTGGTCTGAGCCATAGCGAGAGCCAGCTGAAAAAGCGGGTTGCAATGGGGAAGGGGAGGGAGCAAGTATAGGGAACTCTTGTCAGTGGGGCTTCACTGGAGTGTGGGCTCCTAGCAGGTGCCCAGCCATGCCTACCTTTGATGCCGGCCTTGCTCAAGACTTGGGACCTCGATACTTGAGGGAGCGCCTCTCCGTACCTAGGCCTGCCCGAGACTTGAGATCTGTTAAGAGGTAGGGTGACCAGATAAAATCCAGGTCAGGGGCCATGTAACTTTAACAGTTGTAGAGAAAAGGGAATTTCAGCCAGTGTCATTTGTATGCAATTAGTTCCTGGTGAAATTCCCTCTTCATCACAACAGTTAAAGGTGCAGGCACTATACTAGAGTGACCATATACAAAAGAAGGCAGGGCCCCTGCATCTTTAACTGTTGTGATGAAGAGGGAATTTCACCAGGAACTAATTGCATACAAATGACACTGGCTGAAATTCCCTTTTCTCTACAACTGTTAAAGTTACATGAGCCCTGACCTGGATTTTATCTGGTCACCCTATTAAGAGGAGCCCTTCTCCGCGTCCCACCAATGCGAGACATGCACTGTGGTGGGACATGGGAGAGGGCTTTCTCTGTTGTGGCATCCCGGCTGTGGAATGCCCTCCCCTAGGAGGCCTGACTGGTGCAGGTGCTGGCCTCATTTCAGTGCTAAGTTTAAAAATGGCTTTTTAACAAAGCCTTTGATGGCTAAATTCACCAAGGTTGCATATAGTTTTTAATTGTTTTAATTTTTTAATTCTAGACTGCTTTTAGCTTGATTAATGGTTTAATTTGTTTTTAGCTGTGTAGTTATTGTTTTATAATGTTTGTAGAAAACAATTTTATCTGTACGCTACCCTGAGATCCCAGTGATATAGGGTGGAATACAAATGTTTAAATAAATAAATAAATAAGACAAATCCTGGGCACAGAATTCTTTAATTCTAAAGGTATATATTTTGCACAAGCTGCAGTTGATAGATCTCAGGGTTCTAGTGGAAAGCAAAGCAAATCCTGCAAGACTGAAATCTGCCCATCCTTTGTTTACTCCAGGGGTGGCATAGGCTGCATGTGGCCCCAATGGCTGTCTTTAGGGCCGCTGAGGGTGGGGGGTCATGAAGGTATCCTGCCCAAAGGCCCTCGAAAACCTGGAGCGGGCACGCTCTGATACCATGAACTCTCTTCGCATTTCCCCAGCTTCCATGTGCGCCTAGTCGCACATTCTTCCTGCTGTCTCCTAATCCCATCTTATTTCCTCCCCCTGATAACCGTGAACATCTTTGGTGACTGGAGCAGCTGGGGCATATCAGAGAAACATTCCCAGGAAACAGGTCCTTGATGTTGCAGCAATCATCTAAGTGTGTGGTTTAAAAGTCATTAGCCCGCCGAAGACTAAAAGCGACATCGACGCAACTGGCGGATCCAGAAGCAGCAGCTAACGTATGTCCCAAATAACTGGCTGCCCATGGGTAGGCGGTAAGCAGTCAACCAATTGTCAGCGACTTTGCGTATAACTCTGGTTTACAACCATCTGGAAGGCTTGAAAATGATGGGCTCATATTCATCTCTATTACACATCTGTAACGCTCTCAGGCGCGGCTATGAATCATTCCATTCCCCGTTACTATTGTGTATTGATGCACACCCACCTGGAAATACACACACACACACACACACTTCTCACCAGCATGATAGACTGCAGTTACAAAACTGCAAATACAAAGCGAAACGTAGATCACGCTTGTTCCCCCGTTCGGCTTGACATTGCTGGAGAAAAGAGTCCACGGAAGTGGTCTACTTGCGTGTGCCGCATGATGCTGGGAGGAGGGGGTTCGCTGAACTTTGCAGATCAAGCTTCAGAGGAAGTGGAGGTTCTTGGAATGCTTCCAGATGAGGCTTTTGTAGAGCTCTGCCTCATTCATGGAATTTTAGCTGGAGGCCCAGACTACATCATCATCTGCTCATAACTCTTCTGCGTTTTCTCGCCTCTTCTTCCGTCTTTTTTCTTACCACAGAAAAATCCATTAAGGAGAAAAAGGCAGAAGTGCTACCTCTGGATTTGAGAATCCCATCTTTGAACTCACCGGAAATAGCATATCAGCCAATGGTAAGGTCTGAATTGATTCTTTGGGTCAAGATGGATGGACATCCCAAAGAGGTTCAAAGCGAAATATGGCGAGCTCTCCCAGGGCTGAGTGAAATGGCCCTCTCCTACCCAAATTCACTGCTTCACTCTCAGGAAGTAAATGGAAGGGATTTTCTGTGATCTTCTGGAGTGGAGATGGGGGAGAGTTTTCACAGGGTGCTTTCCACATGAGGCTTTTATGGTGCCATCTTCCTGCCACATTCAGAGGATTTTACAGGGGGTCTAGACAACGTCCTCTTCAACTTGCAAGCCTCCTGTGTTTCCCCGCCACTTCGTCTATCTTTTCTCTTACCGCAGAAAATCCATTAAGGAGTAAAAACACAGAACAGCTGGGCAAGGCCTTCTGATGATCAGCGCTAGAAGCCCTCTGTCTCCAAGCACCCATAGAATTTTTGGGGAGAAGGATAGTATTGTTAGTGGCAGGACAGCAATGCGTCTTTTCCCTCTTTCTGTTAAAGCGTTTGTCCTGAAATTCTGCCCTCCCCACACAGGAATATAAAAAAAAGGGGGGGAAGTATTTGTTTGGGGCCTCCCCTTCCCAACATGCCCAGAATGACACTGTGTGGAGAGGGGAATCGGCCATCTACTGGCAGGCATCTTTTGTGCTGCAGTGAAAATTAATGTTGAAACAGAAAGCAGCAGGGGGTGGGCGGGGGACGGTGGCTGCCTTGCTATCCATGGTAAGCTTGCCTCTGTGAATCCTCCTTAAAACAACGTTTTGCCAAGCCATCTTTCAACCTTTTTTCCTCTGAGCATTGGCAGCAAGAGAGCAGCCAGGTAGTGCCTGCAGTATATTGTAGCATTGCGGCAAACCCAATGCTAGGATTGGGCTGTCCGGAAGATTTATGTGGCCTGGGGCAGGTGTGATGTTGGAGGCCTTGCCGCTGCCCCCTACCAGAACCCAGGTGTGTTTGGGGCTCTGCTAAGCAATCTAGCAGGGATGGGGTAGTGGCCAATGGTACACAAAGATGCTGAGCAAAAGGAAAGAAGTAGACTGGGCTGGTGGATGAATCAGTCTTCAGTTCTGATGATGGGACAGCATCCTCCATCGCCCCTGAAGGCAACAGGCTAACGTAGGGGGTGCAGAGCAAGCCTCAGGTCACACACAGGTCTTTCCTCCAACACCTTGTTACGGCCTTCCAGCATCTGAGATGGCTGCATCACTCTGCCTAATGGTAGGGCCGGCCATGGATAATTGGGTGGGAGATTCAGATCCCCAGCAGCCTGGAAAGAAACAAAACCTTCCTGTCTTTCTCAGACCTTGATTGGCTCCCACCACCCCAGAGTTTTGATTGGCTGGGAGTACAATATAAATGTTACTGAACGTTCTGCCCCTAAACAGAGACTTCCTTTCATCCTTATGTCCAGAAATGCTTCCAAGTATCCCTTGACAAGTTGGGGCTGCTGCTGCTCCATTCACATCTTTGTTCTTCCCCTTGTAACGGAAGGTGGGAATCTTGCAGTGTCAGTGAATTCCTGGAATATGGGGTGGAAGGATAGGTGTGTGTGTGTGTGGGGGGGGGGGGTTGGACAATGCTGAGAGGAAGACGGGGGTTCTAGGGCAGTGTCATTTGCTCCCAGCTTGTGATGATGGAGAGCAGCACATCTGCAGGATTCATGGCCTGCAGGGTGCTCGGCGCAACCATTCCGACACCGTCGGTGAAATATGCTCTCGCCGTGCATTGTTAATGCGAGCCAAGCAGATGGCACCGCTGCCATTAAAGGAATAAATAACAGGCACCGTGGTCCGCTTTGCATGGGGACTGGGCGCCTTCTTTGCCACCTGGGCTGATCCTAGCAGGGAAAGGGAGACACCTTGTGGTCACCCAAGACTGCAAAGCAACACAAGTTGGTCTGACCACAAAGTTTCCTCCCATATCCTCTGCAATGGATATTGGAATACAGGAAAGAACCCTCACCCAGTTTATGGTTTCAAACCATATAAATCCAGCTTTCTCTAGACTGGGGCCAGACAAGTGCACAATCAATGTATAAAGAGCTGGTCAATCCATCTTTAACATATTGGAGCGACAATGCAATATCCATAAAGCGTGTGTCGTTTTCTCATATATGGAATTTGTATTGTGATCAGAATGGCTATGTGGCTAAATTCGGAAATCATGGTATTAAACCAAGATTTAATACTTCTTTTCTTTTTTATTCCCTGCTTTGATTCCTGGCAATACTGGCCCAAAGTATTTTGCCAGCTGAAGAGGATTGCAAAGGCTCCTCTCCCCAATTGGGGACAACGCTTTTAAAAGTTTTGCATCATTCAGATAACAATTCCTGCCTTCATCTATCCCCACCCACACCCACACACCTGGCATGGTGCCGCCTGAGCAGGTCGCTTCACCCTGCGGTATGGCAAGGGCAGCCCTGACTCCTCTGTTGTAGATCCTTTGGCTGTCTGTGCTTCCATTTCATAGAATCATAGAATTGTGGAGTTGGAAGGGACCACAAAGATCATCTAGTCCAACCCTCTGCAATGTGCCGGAAAACCAATTAAACCATCCGCGAGAGGTGGCTGTCCAGCTGCAGTAGCCAATGGCCATGCTGGCTGAGAATTATGGGAGTTGCAATCCAAGACATCAGGAGGGCATCAGGTTGGAGAAGAGAGCTTTAATCTTAGGGTGGGAGTCTCAGTGGCGGCACCATCCTCTCTCCCCCCCCCCCCATTTGCTTGTTTAGGTTTCTTTAAGGAAGTGAAGAGAGGGGGAGAAAGGGAGATTGGAGGATTAGATGCAAAGGCTTCCCATTCCATGGTTATGTAACAGGGAATTTTCAGGTTTTTTTCATCCCTGCACAATAAGCTTCCCCTGTCATCTCCCCCCCCCCCCCCCGTTTAAATTGTAAAGGTGCTTGTGCCCTGTTCTCCTTTGCAACTGTTCACACTATAGAAGGGAGGAGGAGGAGGAAAGCTGACACTGGGCAGTACCCAGTGCTAGTGCTAATGACAATGCAGTAGCAGAAATCAATGTTAGTGCAACGTCATTAGGGCTTGGTAGGCAAAAGGAAAAACGGGGTTTTGCGGCCAAAAACCGCACCACCGAAACAGCAATTCGGTGGCAAATCATTGCTTCCCCCCCACCATTGCCTAGCAAATGCTAATGGCATTGTGCTAGCGATGGTTTACATGACTGCAACGTCATTAGCTCTAGTGCTGCAGCAGCACTGGATACTACCCATCATGCTATAATATTATAACTGTGTCCCTGTATTGCAGCAGAAAGATAGTTTCCAGGCCTGAAAACATCGATGACGACTTCTGCTCAGCATCCAGCCAACTTCCAGTGGTTGAACATAGGAGGGTGACTAATACCGAGTAAGGATAGTGTCCCTCCAAGCAGTAGCTCTCCGCACAGAGAATCTTTGACATCCTTGCTAGCTGATCTGTTTAATCCCAGACATTGAACCTGGGGCCTTCTGCATGGCTATACACTTACCTGGGAGTAAGTCCCATTGAACTCAATGGGAATACAACTGACTAGACATGCACAAGATTGCACCACTGTTTTCTTTTCAGGGAAGGCAATCTGGCCCTTTGACATTTCTATGTTGCAATCCTACATCCCCTTACCTGGGAGTAAGCCCCATTTAATTCAGTGGGATTTACTTCTGAGTAGATATCTATAAGGTTGTACTTTTTGTTGTCCTTTCTGAACCTATTCCGCTTCCATGAGACCCTTCTTTGAGATAGGCTTCTCTTGTCCCACATTACAAAGACCCTTAAAAACAAACAAACAAATCCAAAAAACCTATTGTCTGTCTCTAACCATCATCTCAAACATTGGACTCATGTCCTCATCTCTGAAATAGGAGGGACTTCCAAGATTTTGGGAAGAGCTAAATTCTGGATTATGTCTCCACCCCTCGTCTGGTACAAGCATCTTGTTTTTAGTGCCCAAGGAGGAGTCAGGACTTCTGGGTTGTATCTTTCCGATTGGTAGATCCTCTGGAAAGGTGAGGGAGACGTCAGGGTATTTTTCATGCCACGGTCAAGCCAAAGAACAGAGCACTTTCCCAAGTTTCCCTCTGCTTGGGACTGAGGTTCATGCTGTTGCCACGGCAGCAGCCTTACCTCAGCAGCTGCTTGGGTATAATGAGTTAGGGCATAAATCACAGCTGCCTGGCACAGATAGGAGAACTGGCGTTGTCCTGCCGGCCCGACGTCTCTGAGCCCAGCCAGGTCATGGGCTGAGCTGTCAGGACCCCGCAGTATGGTGCCTCTCATAAGCCCAGGGCACAAAATATTATTGCCGACGATGGCCTTTGCTTCTGACAAGGCTGGAAGGGAGCGTTCCCCCTGGGATAAGGAGCAATTGTGATGCATCTATCCAGTGTTGAATCAAAATTCATGTCCTCAGACTGATGGGGTGTGTGTGTGTGTTTCTTTCTCTCCCTCCCCAACTCCATTCTTTTTAGAGATTTCCTTCTATATTTTCCACTTTTGGCAGCATAGAAGATCCAGGAACCTGTTGATTACCAGTAACCTATCAGGTCCCAGTCTTTCCTACCAAGAATAGGGATTGGGCCTCTTGGGGCTTTTCTAGGTGAGGCATTTATTGTGCATTCATCACTACCTACTCATGGTTCTTTAGACTATGTCGTGACCCTCAAGTTTCACTTCAGTGTCTAACCAGAACTGTCAGTGAGTTTTATTTAGAGCAGGGGAACTGGTGACTGTGGACAATGCATTTAATTGTGAAAGTGACAGAAAGCACAATTTCCACTTGTATATTTGTGCTATTCCACTATACCACAGTGCCACCTAGAGGTTATATAACAAAAAGCAGGAAAGGAAATGCTCCTCGGTGCTCCCATCTCAATTCTGCGACAAAACTGAAAGTAGATGCAGCGGATTAACAGCCTCATGTCGAAAAGCTCTTAGATCCATTTCTTACTTATTATTTATTAATTTATTTCATTTCTATACTGCCCATTAGCTGAAGGAGACCAGTCTTCCCTAACCTGGTGTTCTCCGTCTGGGTTGGACTACAAATCCCACCATCCCCAACCAGCACACACAAGTTGGCTGGAGGTAATGGGAGCTATAGTCCAATACTGCTGGGGGGGGGGCTGATTTAGACTCCGGCCTCCTCCACCCCAACCCCAACCTGCCACCATTGCGCCTCCATTCCTGCTAGGCACAAAACTACATTTCCTGCTTTTAAGCTTCACCTAAGCAGGTGGCATCCTCAGTAGGTGGCAGTGGAGAATTAAGTAAATTCAGCCCCTAAGATGATGGTGCCAGAAGGGAGGGGGAAGTGAGTGCTCCCACCAAGTAGCTCCCCCTTCCTCCCCATGGCTGTACCCCTGTGGTTACTGGAAGGAAAAGCACTTTTTGCATACTCAGAGTGCTTTGTTCATGATCAGCAATCAAGCTAGATCAGCCTTCCCCAACCTGGAGCCCTCCAGATATATTGGACTGCAACTACCAGCATCCCCAGCCAGCGTGGTGGGCTGGAGGATTCTGGGACTTGTAGTCTGGAGAGCTCTAGGTAGGGGAATGTTAATATTGATAAAGGAATCTAATATATGGGACAAAGCTTGTTTCTTCTTTGAGCCTTCTGTGCCCCCGTGTATATTTTGTGTGTGTGTCGCCACTGATGGAGTCAGCCTAGGCTTCACATCCTCACCCCTCAAAGGCTTACCTTGGCATTTCCCTTTTTTGATTTAAAGTTTTTATTATTTAGAAACATAGATAAAACGCAAACATTACAAACACAAACATTACAACATACAACATTAAAATGGACTTCTGAATTTCTCCAACACACAAAAATATATAACATTTCCCAAAGTTCAGGAGATGAAGCTAGTGCTCAAATTATGGGGAATAAGTTAAGATTTGGGAAATCCCTTAATGAAATCCACAAGCAGAACCGTTTCAAGAGTAGGTATGGTTGGGCACCTGCGAAGGGCCCACACCCCAGCAGAAGCCCCCTGACAAAAGCCCCCCCTGGAGTTCCTCCTCCTCTTCACCTCGGCAGCCTGCTTGTCCACCTGCCTCTTGCTCTGGCCCAGGCATCAGTGGAGTTGAGAAGGAGGAGCAGCAGAAGATGCCACGGCCTGCTTGCCCACTCTCTCCCTGCCTGTCAAGCAAGCAAGTGGAAGCAGTGAAGAGCCAGAGGAGGAAGAGAAGGAGAAGGAGGAGGGTGACCAGATAAAATCCAGGTCAGGGCTCATGTAACTTTAACAGTTGTAGAGAAAAGGGAATTTCAGCCAGTGTCATTTGTATGTAATTAGTTCCTGGTGAAATTCCCTCTTCGTCACAACAGTTAAAGTTGCAGGGGCCCTGCCTTCTTTTGTATACGGTCACTCTAGTCTAGTGCATGCACCTTTAACTGTTGTGATGAAGAGGGGATTTCACCAGGAACTAATTGCATACAAATGACTCTGGCTGAAATTCCCTTTTCTCTACAACTGTTAAAGTTACATGAGCCCTGACCTGGATTTTATCTGGTCAGCCTAAGGAGGAGGAGCCAGAGTGGTGGTAAGAAGGCAGAGTTGCTGAGGGACGGGGCACATGGAGGGGGCCTTGCTGAAGGAGCCTCACATCCCACCAGCACCCACGCAGCCTTCGAAAACTGGTAATAAAAGCGGCCAAGTCCCTGAAGGCCCCGTTATGATGCAGTTAAGACATGGTCAAGGGCATACATACCTTCACTTCCCTAACCATGTGGAAAGCCAACCAGGTTGCGCTCAGAGACCCTCCTGCTCATTCTTGTAAACGGGGCCTGGACTTCTGCCCTCAAGTCCTGCCTTGACGGCGCCACTGATAATTAGCAGGAGAGGGAAAGAGTTCCCTGCTTGCTTGCCTCCTTGTGTGCCTGTATAAACGCCTCTGTGACAGCAGGGAAAGGAGATACATCGGCAGCCAAAGAATCTGTGAGATTCAGAGCCAAGAATAATTAAAAAAAACTTTCTTGCAGAACTCCGGTGCGCTTTAATCCTCCAGCTCTGCGGCATGCATATTACATCTTCCTCCAGTCCCCTGTCCAGGGGAGGCTGGTGTTTCTGATGTCAGTGGGGCTATGGATCCGCTCTGGGTTTTAGTCAGAACCAGCCAGAAATCTAAACGAGCTATCTAAAGTGCTGAATCCTATCCCCCAAAACGGGTTCGGCACCTCGGATAGCTCCTTCGGAGTTCTGGCTGAAACCCAGACCAGATTCATTGCCCTACTGTCATTGGAGCCACCAGCTACCACTGCCCCAGCCTCTCGCCTTACTCCAGCTGCTTCTGCAGTCAGCGGAGAGGCTGCCACCTTGTGGCACTTTTCAGCAAAGTCACTTTTCAGCTGGCTAGGCTGAAGCCGGCCCAAACAAAAGCCGCCCAAGGTTTCAGAAGTCAGGTTTTGCTAAAGGTACTCCTTGGCCCAAACAAAAGCCGCCCAAGGTTTCAGAAGTCAGATTTTGCTAAAGGTACTCCTTGCTTTTGAAATCAGATTCAAAGGAACGATCATCTGAGCAAGTTACATTCTGTGCAGTTGTATTGGTTTCAAGAGAGAATTAAGCCTGTGCTTCACAGTTCCCTGTTGAAATCAATTGGATATAAAAGGGCTTTGATTTGGCTGTGTTGAGCCCTAGATCAGCTTTGCACAACTCAGAAGCCTCCAGATGTGTAAGACTACAGCTCCCATACTCCCCAGGAAGCACGCTGGATGGGGAGGCTGGGGTGTGTAGTCCAACACATCTGGAGGGCATCATGTTGAGGGCAGCTGCTCTAAATCTTGCCATTCTGATGAATACTCCAGCAACACTGTTAGTGTTACGATCAGCTTTCCAACTGCAATGCTTCCATGTATTGAGTTGCTATTGTTTTTTAATTCCTAAATCCAGCATCTTATACAAACAGGGATCCAGCCCACCAACAGTTCCACTAGGTCAAGGTGCTGACTGCTCATGGGCAGTAATTCTTATGGTTCTTTAGCATTCAACCAGACTTTGACCGAATAGCCTTTCAAAAAGAGGACACCTTCAACCAGAGGATGGTCCTCTCATCATCTTGAAAGAGAGGACTGTCTTCTGTAAAAGGGGACAAATGGCCACCTTAGCACAGAGGACTGGATGCATCCAACATGGGAGCTTAGTCTGCCTTCCTATACCCACTTACATGAACTCAGTGGAACTTACTTCTGAGTAGACATATACTGGAGTGAGCTGTTATTTTTCCAAGACATTCCTTGAGGAAGGGCCATGGCTCAGTGGTAGAGCAGCTGCTTTGCATGGAGAAGGTCCCAGGTTAAATTCTCGGCACCTCCAGGTAGGGCAGGAAAAACTCCTGCCTGAAACCCTGAAGGGCCACAGCTGCCAGCCTATGTCGACAGTACTGGGCTAGAAGGACTGACTCAGTATAAGGCAGCTTCCTATGTTCTTATGTTCCTTGGCTTCTCTTGCAGTACTCACTTTGAGAGTCATTACTTTGCCCTCTGTGCTCAGTGGCAGAAGATGCTTGATGCTCCTGCCCCAGAGACCTCTTGGAAGAGCCTTTGCGGGGAGAGCCCTTACTGGAGAGCTTGAAGATGAATGGAGAAATTTATGGCCCTCGAGTGTGAACTGGTGGTAATATATCCAATCTGCTGTTGGGGATGATAGCTCAAGATGTAGCACTGAGCAGGAGAAAATGAACAGGAAATCTGAGGCCCCTGCTGGAGAGATGAAGAACTCTGGATATTGCTGCTACTCCACATGTGATGTGTTCAGCCAGAACTGGCTTCTGTGTGGACTAAAAAAAACACCCACAGCCATGCCTAAAGCAAATAAAGGGGTTATGGGAGGAAGGAGGGTTGACAGTAGCAGCATTGAGGGCCATCTGCCCCAGATCTTTCATGTCAAGGAGCCCCAAGTCTTTGCATTACCTAAGCCCCAGGGCCCCCTGAGGCGAAGGACAAGATCTCACCCATTCCTTTTCCACATACCAAAGGCAACTGGATTGGCAGTTGAATCTTTCTTTGATACTGGAAGGCAGCAGGCTAGCTTAGGGGGTGCAGGGGTGGCCCCAGGGCAGACACAGTCCTCTCCTCTAACTCCTTGCTGCCCCCTCCCAGCATGTGCCGCCTGAGGCGACTGCCTCACTCCGCCTAATGGTAGAGCCAGTCCTGCTAAACCCCCCTATCATGGCTGTGTGTTTGCATTCATGTATATGCATGCACATGCTAAGCCACAAATTGCAAAAGCCAATTTCCTGGACGCCTCTATTCCTTGACTGAGTTGCTGTGATCGTTAAAGCTGCAGGAGCCCTGTCCACTTTTGTATCTGGTCACTCTAGAGTGTGATGAAGAGGGGATTTCACCAGGTGCTGCGTGCATACAAATGATACCTGCTGAAATTCCCTTTTCTCTACAACTGTTAAAGACACAGGAGCCCTGTCCTCCTTTGCATATGGTCACCCTACACTTGTGCTAATGCACATTAGCACAATGGAATGAAATCCTCATGCATCCCTTTAAAAAATCCAGTTCAATCAATGAGTGGACAACGGAATGAAAGACCCCTGACAATCCACGAAACACAGATGGAAATGGATTTAATGAAATCCTAGCATCCCTGTCGAGGAGTATGCCCACCCCCACCCGAGACAATCTTGTCCAGGGTCCCCTCATGCCTAGCAGTGCTACTGTGGACAAAGGAAGGTGAAGGGGTTGAATGTTCCTCCACTGTCAATAGCCAAGTTGTGCCAGCTACATCTTTTGTTATTTGCAGCTGTGAACACGAACACATTCCCCCCAATATTTCCACATTCTCAGACTGGCGATCACATTCAAAAACTCTTTTTAAAAAGTGAGCTTTAAAATGCACATTTCCTCCAAAGCATGTCTTTTCGCACTTTAGTCAATGGGGGGAAAGTGCTCACTTTGGAAAAATGTGTTGAGGAGGGGAAGCAAAAGAGGGCAAACGCTGTGAGCGTTTGTATTAGTAATAAGTCCAGTAGCAACCCAGGAGCTGAAGAAATACTCACACACCAAATCTTGTGTATAATACAGATTGTTTATTCGTGGTCCAATATATACAGCAGCACAACAGTTTCCATCCAGATATGTACAGTCCTTCCTCATAAATCTCTCCACGTCCAAATACACCATGCCTGACACCCACAGTAGCCATCAAACTAAGGCTCACTTATATACATTTTAGACATCAGCCCATCCCAGATTAATCATCTTATCATTTCTGGTACTTAGCAATAATTAGGTTGACCTTTCCAGTTCTGTACAGAAAATACTCTCTCTCAAACTTATTGCCTGCAGCTGGCTGATATGTCCTTCAGGACTCTAAAACTTTCAACCAATCCACTTAGATATGGAATTTTCCTCAACAAAATGTGCATGGAAATGCTCACTTTTCCCATTCAAATTGCACACCTTCCCCATTTGTAACAAAGAAAAACAGATCATAAATGAGAACAGAAGTGCAGTGAATCGAGCTTCAAAGTCCAGTTTGGAAACCCCCAGCAAGTTCAAGCATCCCTGGTTCTCTCACAGCCTTATTAGAGGGTGGGGAAAGCACACATGTAAACTGGTACCTGGCTGAAAATGCATCTCCCCCACCCCTTTTTAAATACTTCTTTCTTTTTTAAAAAAGGTCTCATGACAAACACCTCCATTCAAAATTGCAATTTTGCCTGTTTCAATTGCTTGAAGGAAGGAAAATGTTGGCTATTAAGCCTGGCATCTGTCAGATACTGCAAGATGTTGACTGCAACGGTGTTGAGAGCTGACTGCTACTGAAATGAATGTGTTAAACAAAGCCAGAGTGCTTTGTGTAAAAGACTCCACAATCTCGTTCACGTAGGGTGTAATCCTATAGATTGTGCCCTCATTGCTTGGAAGCCTCCAAACTAGGAGGCTTCCGAGATTCCTATACCATGCCGGGCTGAAGCCAGCAGGGTGGGAGGAGTGGCGGAGTCGATCGTCTTCTCCTGTCCTCCGTCTTCACTGATTCTTGCTGGATGGGCTTTTCAGCCTGTCTAGTGAGGGTACTTGGAAGGGGGAGAAGGTGGCTGGAGGAGGCTCGGGAGAACTTGTATCCTGGCCTCTCTGGTATCTTCCCCTTCTTGGCCCACGGAATACCTCCTCCCTCCCCCCCCGAGGTCACATTTCCTACCTTGGAGGACAGCCAGTGAGGTGCTTTCCATGCCAGCTATGAAGGGGAGAGAGTCAGATCTCCAATTCCCACTGCCAAGGTTGGAGTGCTGTCTCTGGCCAGAGAAAAGGTCTTCCGAGCATTCCTATGGTCTCCGAGATGTTTGCCCAGGGACCATAGGATTCCTCTCTGAGTGTGTATGTTTAAAATGTGTAATCTATGCAAAAACTATTAGAGCTGCTGAGCTCAGCCCTAATGTGCCATTTTACACACTGCTGGAGATGTGATCACATGGCAGGATATACATATATGAGTCTCACAGAGGTGCTCCCTACACACACACACACACACACACACACACACACACATGGTCTCTTGAGGTAGAATGAAAAGTGGCAGAGCTACATAGTGTTGTACAGCAACAGAAGCAGTGGTACTGTCAGAATTGGACTTTGGGGCAGAAGTCCAGGGACCCACTGAGCAGGAGGGCCCCCAAATGCTGCAGAGCTGGCTTACCACATTTTAAGTCAGTGAAATAATATACATGACCATCTAAAGACCGGGCATGAAAGACCATTTAAGAGTCTAAGCACACAATCCGATGCATGTTTAGACAGAAAAGAGTCCTACAGCTCCCAGCATTCCCCAGACAGCATGGGTGGCTGAGGAATGCTGGGAATTGTAGGACTCTTTTCTGTCTAAACATGCATTGGATTTCACCTTAAAAATGACCTTACTGTACCACTGAGCAGCAGCTGAGGCAATTGCTCACACGTACTTTCCAACTTGGACTCCTGACTTTGGACAGACTCCACACCTGTAACCCTGCCTAGGTACCAGCATTTTTGAAACCACATGTTGGCAACCCTAGCAGAGAAGGGAAGATTTCCCCTCCCCCCATCACATCAATGATTCTTTTTCTAATTCTGCTTGTCTCTCAAAGCAAAATTGCTCTTGAGGATGCTTGCATATAATATATTTTCTCCCCACTGAGGCTAGAAACAAACAATATATTTTTAAAGAGGGGACAAAGAGTTATGAGAGAGCCAGCATTGACCATAATGTGCCCATGCACTCACATTGATTTGATCATGCCATTTATATGACCACGCCATAATATCTAGCCAAACAGGTTTGGCAGATTACTGGTACACTAACATACCTGTGAAAGCTATTTGATCCTTGTTGACAGTTGGACATAAAACAAATGCATGCAGAGGAAAAGGCACCATGCGGAATGAGAACTGTCTCATGCCATGTAGAACTCTGGAGGAAATATTGGGTTGGATCCAGATTTAGGTGCGTGCAATTGGGCTGGCAGAAGCAGACCTCCCTGCCCTATGGGAGCCCCTTCACCCCCTTGATTGAAAATGCCACACAGAGGGTCAGTGGACACTGCTGGTTAGCTGTGGGGGGATCCCATCAAATCAGGCGGAAGTACCTTCTGTGAGCAGATCCCTTCTGTCCATAGAAGGCAAATCCTGGATCCAATCCATTGTCTCCAACCTGTGATGGAGGCAAAAATCTTTTCCCTGCCAGGAAAAGGGGTGCAGCCTGGGAATTATGGGGAACCCCTGCAGGCCATATATGGACCACAAGTGAGAAGTCCCCCATTACTGTTGCACACTGCCATATATGAAGTATAACACAAGCTTTCGTTTCGTTACGAGGACACAGCCGGGACAGCCGGGACGTTCATTATGGCTGTGCAATCTTTGTAGTCACTGCAACATAGCATGCCACTCTTCATGAATGGGAATACATCTGGCTCCAGGGCTGGCGTCAAAGTTAGGCATGGTCAGGCATCTGCCAAGGCCTACACCCCAGCAGGTGCCCACAAACAAGAGCCCCCTGGAGTTGCTCCTCCTCTTCATCACTGGAGCTTCCTTGTTCACCTGCTTGTCACTCTGGCCCAGACGATGGTGGCAGTGAGAAGGAGGAGCAGGAGATGCCACGGCCTGCTTGCTCCCTGGCTCTCTGCCTATCAAGGAAGCAAGTGGAAGCGATGATAAGGAAGAAGATGAGGAGCCATAGCAGCAGGTAACAATGGCAGTGAGAAGGTGGACTCACTGAGGGAGCCCCCCCCCATGGAGGGTGACTTCTTGCCCAAAGGCCCGCAAATGGTGGTTCAACTGCTTAATGGGGATGGCAAACTGAGAACAGTTGACAAAGAAAAGGCCAAAGTGCTCAATTCCTACTTTGGCTCAGTCTTCTCCCAAAAGCGGATCTATGACCCCCCCCCTCCCCTTGGCAAAAGCAAAGTAGAAGCTGAAGGGGCAGGATTGAAGCTTGAGATTGATAAACAAATGGTCAAGGAACACCTAATTCCTTTGAACAAGTTCAAATCTCCAGGACCCAATGAACTGCATCCTAGAGTAATAAAGCAACTGGCAGAAGAACTCTCAGAACCACTGTCTATTATCTTTGTGAAATCATGGAAGACAGGTGAAATGCTGGACAACTGGAGGAGGGCTATTGTTGTCCCTATCTTCACAAAGGCAAAAAGGAAGTACCTGGGAACTACAGACCAGTCAGTCTGACATCCATCCCTGGGAAAATTTTGGATCAATCAGTCAATCAATCAATCAATCAATCAATCAATCTGTAAGCACCTTGAAAACAATGCAGTGATTACTAGAAGCTAGCATGGATTTGTCAAGAACAAATCCCGCCAGACTAATCTGAACTCATTCTTTGATCGGGTAACCTCCCTTGTGGACTGTGGGAATGCTGTGGATATAGTATATCTTGACTTCAGCAAAGCTTTTGACAAAGTGCCCCACGATATTCTGATTCACAAACTAGTGAAAAGTGGGCTAGATGGAACAACGATTAGGTGGATTTGCAAAGAGTGCTTATCAATGGTACCTTCTCAAACTGGGGGGAGGTAACGAGCGGGGTACCACAGGCCTCAGTCCTGGAACCAGTACTCTTCAACATTTTTTATTAATGACCTGGATGAGGAGGTACAGGGAATGCTTTTCAGATTTGCAGATGACACAAAATTGGGTGGGATAGGTAATACCCTGGAAGACAGAAAAAAACTTTAAAGTGACCTTGATAGGCTGGAGTGCTGGGCTGAAAACAACAGAATGAAATTTAATAGGGATTAATGCCAAGTTCTACGCCTAGTAAAAAGAAACCAAATGCACAGTTACAAGATGGGGGATACTTGGCTCAGCAATACTACAAGCGAGAAGGATCTTGGAATTGTTGTAGAGCACAAGCTGAATATGAGCCAACAGTGTGATGTGGCTGCAAAAAAAGCAAATTCTATTTTGTGCTGCATTAATAGAACTATAGCTTCCAAATTGTGTGAGGTAATGGTTCCCCTCTATTAGGAACTAGTTGGGCTTCATCTTGAGTATTGTGTCCAGTTCTGGGCACCACACTTCAAGAAGGATGCGGACAAGCTGGAGGGCGTTCAGAGGAGGGCAACCAGGATGATCAGGGGTCTGGAAACAAAGCCCTGTGAGGAGAGACTGAAAGAACTGGGCATGTTTAGCCTTGTGAAGAGAAGACTGAGGGAGACATGATAGCACTCTTCAAATACTTGAAAGGTTGTCACCTAGAGGAGGGCCATGATCTCTTCTCAATCATCCCAGAGTTCAGGACGTGGAATAATGGGCTCAAAATACAGGAAGCCAGATTCTAGCTGGACATCAGGAAAACCTTCCTGACTGTTAGAGCAGTATGACAATGGAACCAATTACTTAGGGAGGTGGTGGGCTCTTCCACATTAGAGGCCTTCAAGAGGCAGCTGGACAGCCATCTGTCAGGTATGCTTTAAGGTGGATTCCTGCATTGAGCAGGGGGTTGGACTCGATGGCCTTATAGGTCCCCTTCCAACTCTACAATTCTGTGGTTCTATGAAATACACTGGCTGCCTCTTTCCCAAGTGAAGATTGTCATGGGGGTGGGTTGGGTGGGAATGTATGGAGTAACTTTGCTGCCTAGCTAAGCCTCTGATAAATATGCTCATAATGCCCTCTAGTGTACATTTGCAGTATTCCCCGAAAGGAAATCTTCCAAAGACAGAGATCTACACTTGGCAATTCAGTGTTGGTGCTTTGTTTCCATTGATATGATCAGAGAGCTCATTTGGAGCTAAGTCTCAGCCTCAAATCTGTTTTCCTTCCCAGACAGTGGTAAAAAGGAGTAGGAAGCAGAATCTAATAGAGTACTAGCATACGGTTTAGTGATACTGAGAGAATTTAACCATGAAGTACAATTCTTAAACTTTGCTGTTAAAAACAAGTGCATGTTGCCCACTTCCTCGGGCATCTAGGTTCAGTGCAACCTGGGATTGGTTTCCTTTGGATGACAGATCATCAGAGAGGCTTGGGGCATTAAATAAAAAGAAAACCAGGTTTTATCGAAATCAGCTTTATCAACAAGTGTGACGTGCAACAAAAGTTGCAGCATGGAGTGCTTCCTATTCAGGATTCCATTTGTCCCATTCCATCCCTTCTCCTACCATATCCCATCATCCCCAACAGTATGGTGACCATATGGAAAGGAGGACAGGGCTCCTGTATCTTTAACAGTTGTATAGAAAAGGAAATTTCAGCAGATGTCATTTATAGGGCTGTGAACAGCCCCCCGATCTGGTCCGGATCCGGATCCGGGTGATCCAGATCGGGCCTGATCCAATCCAGACCAGATTGGACCTCCCCCGATCTGGTCCAGAACTGGATTTGGATTCGGATCCGGGTCTCCGAATCGAGAGCCGGAGACCCTCCTTTTCCCTATAGACTTGCAAGTCTATAGGGAAAAGGACTCACTGCCCTCCCTCCACTCTCCTTGCTTACTTGCTGCCTCCTTGCCGCTGCCGCCGCCCGCTGCTGCTGCTCCCCCCCCCCGCTATATTGAGAGCCAGGCCTCGCGGCCTGATTCTCAGTAGAGCGACGTTGTGCTGGGTGATGACGTCACCCAGCACAACGTCGCTCTACTGAGAACCAGGCCGCGAGGCCTGGTTCTTAGTGGAGCAGAAGCAGCGACGGCCAGTGGATGGCAACAGCGGATGGCAGCGGTGACAAGAAGGCAACAGGTAAGCAGGGAGAGTGGGAGGAGGGTGATGAGTCCAATGGACTCACCGCTGGCCTGGCATCCCTGGGTGCTGGCTGCGCAGCTGGCACCCAGGAACCTGGTAGGCCAATGGGCCCTGGATCTCTGAATCGATCCAGATCAATCCGGAACAATCCGATCTGGTCCGGAATGATCTGGACCTCCCCCGATCCAGTTTGGATCCAGTTCCGGGAGGTCCAGATCACCCCGATCCACTTTGGATTTGGGATCCGGATCCAGATCTGTTCCCAGCCCTAGTCATTTATATGTGTGCAGCACGTGGCGAAATTCCCTCTTCATCACAACAGTTGTATATCTGCAGGAGCCCTGCCTTCTTTTGTATCTGGTCAAGAGGGCAGGGCTTCTGCAGTTTTAACTGTTGTGATGAAGAAGGAATTTCACCAGGTGCTGCTTACATATACATGACACCTGCTGAAATTCCCTTTTCTATACAATGGTGAAAGATACAGGAGCCCTGTCCTCCTTTCCATATGGTCACCCTACCCACCAGCCAGTCAACATTCCATACGTTTCTTTAAAGAAGAAAAATAGATTTGGGGTTGGGTTACAAAGCTTTGCTAAAGGAAGGGGGATGGGACCATGACTGCAAGGGATTCTCCGTACACCTCCATGAACCACAAGTGTTTTCCAAACTTCTGACAGCGTTGAGCATACAGCCCAACTTTATAAAACTAGCTCTTATATGGGACTGGGTGATTGTTTATCCTAGGGCGATCCCTAGAAATCACTATACCATTTAAGATAAATAGTTCCTTATCACACATGGGGTTTGATCCAGATTTACTCTGGATCAGCTGCACTGTTGGAAGTGGGCTTCCCTGCCCCTTTCTTCTCTCGGCAGTTCCACAAGTCTTCTGAAAATGCTACACAGAGTCAGGAGACCCTGTCGAATGGGGTGATCTGTGGTGTGGGGGAGAGGGAGTATCCTAAAAATTGGGTGGAGGGAACTTTTGTGAGCAGAGCTCTGCCTCTTCTGGAAGGTCATTTCCTCTCGTGGAAGAGAGATCCTGGATCCTACCCATTGTGTTGGGTTTGTGCTGTCTTAGGAGGAGAAACTGTGGACCAGTTTTTAGTTATTTTGGACAAGTCTTATATCCAGTGTTGTTTGCATAAGATAAGCAAGCTGTGTGCTGGAACAAATGTCACATTGCTTCTTTCCCTATGGCAGAATGTCTCTTTCATGCTCTGCATTCATTCTCCACATTCCAATAGATTTAGAAAATCCTGAATGTCTACTGTAAATATAGTAACAAGCTATCTATAGCCTAACGAAAAGGCCGAGGCACACTTTTGTCCTGAAATCAAATTGCAGGGGCATGTCATTCTTGTATCTAAAAGGTTTACTTTTGGAGTGTGGAAGAGTAGAAATGACTCACATCTTAGAGGAGCCAATCTGTGTGTTTCTGTGTGAATAACTGTTTTGAGTGTGCCTCCTCCTGGGTAGAATGAGGCAAGGCCAAGGAAGTGACTCATGCCAAGATGCAATAGGGCTCATTAAAAAGGATGAGTCACATGTTTGAATCAGACACCTGGATGCAACTCTCGAGTTCACGAATGGGTTAAATAGCTCCGTAATCTCAACCCTGAGCCTGCATTCAGTATCCTTGCATCGGGGAGAGTCTGTTTTGGTTCTGTACATCACATTGCACAGAAGTGTATGCTGCTGAGACAGCCAGAGCTATTTCAGCCTCACCTGGGAAATGCCCCACTTTTGAAGGATGGAGGACAAGTTTATCTTCAGCACCAAGGACAGCACCTGTGAATCTATACCAAAATAAATCCAGGCAAGAGATCTAAAGAGAGCAAAACCTAATTCTGCCTGCCGGAAAAGGAGCTTTGGACTCGAATTCAGGTTTGCCACATGGCAAACCACTTTCTGAACATGAATGGGTTTTTAGATGCAGTTTGTGATAAGATACATAGGCCTGCTATTCAAAGGGGAACAGAAGTTTTAAAACTCGCTGAGCACATGCAAGTCAGGGTAATGTGTAGTAGCTCTTAGGATCCTGTCCCTAGTTTTCTGTACAGTGTGGAGCAACCTAATTAAGTCAAGGAGAGTAACCAAAACACCAAGAAGACACAAGTTGCTGTCAAGATGAAATTCATTGTGACATGATTTATTGCAAATAATAGCTCACTTTACTGGATTCTGGCACAGGGACTTAGGACCTCATCTTCTACTATGTTACCAATTCATTTAGGATTCAGAGACAATGAGCACACCAATGGGTAAAGGCTGCAGATTTTATAAACAAACTTAAACAAAGTGCAAAGCACTGAACTACAAGGCAAGAAATCATAAAGCAAGATTACAATGTTTACGTCCTTTCAGTCCCCCAGGACTCTCTCCGATGGACCCTAGTAACAGCTGGGTACACAACACCTTTCCCAAGTGTCAGTCTGTGTTGAGGTTATGAGATGAGAGTATTCCAGGGAGTTATATAACATTAATTTCACCTGTATTTTGGTTACATTAGAGAATCTTTAAACATTCTTGGGAAGTGAGAAGATTAGCTTTAGCAAGTGGCAAGCAGACAGTATAGATCCTTGTATGACCATCCTAGATACTCCCGTAACAGGTGGTCAGCTTTGAAATCTCACCAAGGACTAGCTAAAGGTAAATAATAGACTCCCAAGCTACACCATTTTAGACAGATAGCTAGCTCTGAAAAATAATAAGAAAGGAAGCATTGCTGGCCACTTAAAGAACCCAGGCCCAGGAAGGGGATTTAGGGAGCAATGCTGTCACCCCTAGACATTATCTGAGGGGTCATAGGATACGGGAATTCCCCCTCCAAGGTCAGAGATCATGCTCTGACCTCAGAGGGGGAAATCCCAAGTACCCTATGGGCACTCAGACACTTTCTAGGGGAAACAGGATTGCTCTCTACATCCCCTTTCTGGGTCTTCAGACCTTGGAAGGGGGAGTCAGAGATCCTACCCCACACAATCAGCTCAGAAGGAACTGTGCTGGCTGCCCTCTGAGGGGAAAGAAAGGGGAAAGGGGGCATTTTGGTGGGTGGAAAGGGGAAGAAACCAGAGAGGCCATGATATGAGCTAGCCTTAGTCTCTTCCAGCCTGTTTCTTCCCCTTTTGAAGTGCCGTTGCCAGTTGACCAAAAAACCCCATCTAGCGAAATATGCAGGGTGAGAGGATGAGTAGATGAAGATCACCTCCCCCACTCTTCCTGCCCTGCATAGGAAGGTCGTAAACCTTTGAGTTTGGGGGCTTCTGATTATTGGAGGCGCAATTTGTAGGATTGCTTGCTCAGGCACCAAAGGGGCAATTGGTGTTTGCCACTAACTCCTCAAAATAACCATGGTCTTCCGCATTTCCACTACATATACCAGATCACACTGTTTGTTCTTCTAGCCTAGGATGTTTCTCTATTGGCAGCAGCTCCCCAGGCTCTCAGGCAGATCACCTTTCCCGCCACCTATCATTACCTGGCTGGCTCTTTTAACTGGAATTATTGAGGATTGGACCTGGGACCTTCTGCGCTGAAAGCATGTGCTCTCTCCTGCCGTGCTACGACAGGACTTCCCTAGGAGGTAGACCTTGCAAGGCAGAGGTCAGCCCACCTCTGATGTATGCTACACTGCATTAAATTAAAAAGTATGTTGGATTATCTTCACAATCTCCTAACCCATCCCACTCTCTTGCCGTTATGGAATTTGTCTGAATCATACACGATTTCCATTGCAAAGTGGGGGTCCTGAAGAATGGGATAGGATGGAAAAGAGGCCAAATCTAAGATGGCAATTAGCCACTTGGTTCAGTGGTCCCATGTTGAACAGAAGAGAGGAAATACTGGAATTCTACAGAACACTAAGAACTGGGGCAGAGGGTTTGAATTCGAATGCTGCTCATTGCCACTGACATGACGTCCCTTATCCTTGAAGCCATCTAAATTTGGGCACATGTGAAATGCATCCCACGGTTATGGTGGCATGAACTGGATGCCTGTCAGAGAACAGGCTAGCTGTCAAGGATAGACATGGGTAGGCACCTGCCGAGGGCCCCCAGCCCAACAGGAATCCACTGGCAAAAGCTCCCAGGACTTGCTCTTCCTCTTTACTTTTGCAACCTCCTTGTTCGCCTGCCTCTCACTCTTACAGTCATGGGGAGAAGGAGGAACAGGTGATGCCCCTGCTGACTTGCCCCTTGGCTCTCTGCCTGTCAAGCAAGCATGTGGGAGCAATGATGAGAAAGAGGAGGAGGAGCAAAAGCAGCTGGTGACAATGGCGGTGAGGAGGTAGACTCACTGAGGAAGGAGGCCCATTGAGGGCATCTTACCCAAGGCACCACAAAATCCTGGAGCCGCCACATGTTCACAGCTCACACAGGCTGCATTGTGTTGCCAAGCAGCAAGCAGTTCACCTGTCACCGTGATGTCACAATGCAGCTTGACAGCTTGACAGGGGAAACGTTTCAGGGCCCCTCTGCTCTCCATTGTCTTTGCCTACCTGATGTCGTTGAGAGAGGCAGGGGCACCTTGGGCCTTCCAGAGAACAACCGAAGGGGCCCCTTTTCTTCAGTGAAACTAACCTAGGGTGACCAGATAAAATCCAGGTCAGGGCTCATGTAACTTTAACAGTTGTAGAGAAAAGGGAATTTCAGCCAGAGTCATTTGTATGCAATTAGTTCCTGGTGAAATTCCCTCTTCATCACAACAGTTAAAGGTGCAGGCACTAGACTAGAGTGACCGTATACAAAAGAAGGCAGGACCCATGCAACTTTAACTGTTGTGCTGAAGAGGGAATTTCACCAGGAACTAATTGCATACAAATGACACTGGCTGAAATTCCCTTTTCTCTACAACTGTTGAAGTTACATGAGCCCTGACCTGGATTTTATCTGGTCACCCTAAACTAACCATGTTAGGCCTCACCTATGCATCGTGGGAGAAAGACAGTGTGGCACAGTGGTCAGAAGCATGAAAGGTTATCTGGAAGCCAGAGATTTATAGCTCAGGTCAGCGATAAACTCATAGGCTGGTTTCACATGACACATTAGGCAACGGTGGTGGGGGAAGCAACCATCAGTTGTGTTGCTTATTGTGTCGTGTGGAGGGTTACACACCATGCACACACAACTGATAGTTCGCTATTCTGCCCAATTAAGCAAAGGACAGAAACAATGAGTTTGCACGTTGTTTAGCCCGAAGCCCGTTGTTTAAAGTGTTGTCCAAAACCAACCCCCCTCTCTCCATGGACTATTCTGTTTGGTCATAGAGTTTTGCCAGCCAGAGCAGCCGAACCCCCCCCCCCCCCCCGGCTGCTCTGATACAGCCGGCAGAACTTGCGGTGCATGCTGGGATATGGCTGGAGGACTGAGGGAGGGGGGAGACGCTGCAACCAAGATGGATGCCGGAATTTTCAGCCGCTCAACGGACGGAGTAGCAACGTGTCATGTGGGGAGCACCTCCTACCTAATGCACGGTCAGTACGCTATTTCCCCCTCCGTTGCCTAATGTGTCCTGCAAATACAGTCATAGTGTGGCTACAGGTAATCTACGATTCTTATAACCTCAGCCTTCTCTCTGTCAAATGGGGATAAGAATCCTGGCCTACCTTATAGGCTTGTTGTAAGGCAGGGGGAGCAACCATATTGGGCCCATGAGCATATTTGGCAATTTGAAAAACTGTCCTGGGCACCACCACAAAATGGCTGTGCTGCACCACCCTCCATCTTCACTTCCAAAGAATGTCTCTGAGCCACACGTGAGGCCTACAGGCCTTCCTGGGAAAAGAGGCTGGCCCTCATGTTGCTTTGAAGTGATTCTAGCTTCCAGTGAGAAATCTGTGGTTGTTTTTTAAAATGTAGGAGTGGTAGGGCACCTCGGCAGGCACCAAGAAAGGAGTTTGAGGGTGCATTGATGTCCACGGGCTCCATGTTGCTCACACTTGTACTAAGCCAGTTAGGGTGACCATATGGAAAGGAGGACAGGGCTCCTGTATCTTTTACAGTTGCATAGAAAAAGGAATTTCAGCAGGTGCCATTTATATGCATGCAGCACCTGGTGAAATTTCTTCTTCCTCACAACAGTTAAAGCTGCAGGAACCTTGCTCTCTTGACCAGATACAAAAGAGGGCAGGGCTCCTGCAGCTTTAACTGTTGTGAGGAAGAGGGAATTTCACCAGCTACTGCATGCATACAAACGACACCTGCTGAAATTCCCTCTTCTAATCTATACAACTGTTAAAAACACAGGAGCCCTGTCTTCCTTTCCATATGGTCACCTTACAGGAATTGACCATCCCTCAATCTTTTTCAGCAAGAGTCATGGATCTTTGCATCCAGTGGCGTTGCTCTCTTACTCTCCACTCCTCCTCTCTCCTCCCATTTACGCTCCAAACTGGATATCCATTGGGGAATGATTAAATTGTCAGAGTTAAATATATAACCCTTTGACGTGTCTCTGCGGGCCAGGATGCCTCTGTTGCTAAGTGGCCAGGTGGTGCACCTAACTACCGTCTGTTCCAAACTGCTGTCCTTTGACAGCTCCAGATGGTGACAAATCGTCCCAGATCTGTGTTATTGCTACTTTTTGGAGTTGTCCAATGTTAGGATGAGACGTTTCTTCCTCCAGACTTTGTTATGTGAGGTCGTTTGACAGAAGAGTCAACTGAGCCCCCTTGTTTGTTGCTCTGCCTCTCGGGTTCACTTTTGGCCCTCAGGAAAAGCTATGGAAGATCAGGAGGATTGTTGCCATCACTTAAAGGGGTCTCAGAAGTCAGTCTTTCCCATCCTGGTGCCCTCCAGATCTGTTTGGATTACTACTCCCAGAATCCTTAGCCAGCTGGGGATTCTTGGAATTGTTGTCCAAGATATCTGGAAGACACCAGGTTAGGGAAGACTGATATGAGCCATAGACTTACCTATACCATCTGGAAAAAATATGAAGGTTAGAAACAATATTTTGCTTTTCTGCTGTGTATATTCCATGATAAACCTAACCACTTCTTTTTGCTGGGAGTCCAATAGTCAGAGACTCATAGCATCATAGAACAGTAGAGTTGGAAGGGGCCGATTAGGCCATCAAGTCCAACCCCCTGCTCAATGCAGGAATCCATCTTAAAGCATCCCTGACAGATGGCTGTTCAACTGCCTCTTGAAGGCCTCTAGTGTGGGAGAGGCCATGAGCTCCCTAGGTAATTGGTTCCATTGTCGTACTGCTCTAACAGTCAGGAAGGTTTTCCTAATGTCCAGCCGGAATCTGGCTTCCTGTAACTTCAACCCATTATTCCTTGTGACCCCAAACTTAATGCCTTTGTCCTTTTAAAACGAGGTGGGGACAAATTTTGTCTAGCCTTGTTAGTAACACCAAAAACTCTGGTTACTGGGACTTTATCCATCCCCTTCAGTGCAATCCTACTCTGAAGTAAGTCCTATTGAGTTCAATAGGACTGACTCCCAGTAAGTGAGTGTAGGATTGCAGTGCCAGGCCTTGACTTTATGGTGCACCCTACAGAAAGAACCTGAAATTGACAGATTTGTCCACCCCTAATGAGGACAAGAATGAATGAATGGAAATCTCAAGGAAGCAGAATTCTGCTAAATATTAGGAAAAACTTCATATTGGTACAAGCTGTTCAAGAGTGAGAGAGACTGCCTTGGGAGGTGGTGGGTTCTCCATCGCTGGAGGGGCTTCAGTAGAGGTTGGGCAGCCATCTGTGTGGGATACTGCAGTTGCAAGATTCCTGTACCGAGCAGGGGGTTGGACTAGAAGACCTCTAAGGGCCTCTTTCAACTCTAAAACACAATTACCCTGGGATTCTATGATATGATTCTATGAGTTTATGGTTGTAGTGATGATAACATTTCTGTACCACTTCATAGCTGAAGCTGTCTGGACAATTTACAAAGATTGTCGTATTCCTATTACAACACAGCAAAATGAGGTTTAAGAATCTATGCACACAGAGAGAAAGATCAGTATTGATAGGTAATATGCATTAATTTTGTTTCCGTGCTTTAATACATTATATACAATGTACTGCATAACTCTGAGGGATTATAAGCAGTGCAATTTTGTCAGTTAGATAAATATCCCATTTTTATTGTTTTGGTGAATTTCCATGTGAGGAAAAAGCCAGCTTGTGGGGAGTCCTGGGGAGCCATCTCATGCATGGGGCTTGCCTTTGGCACATCATCACAAGCCAAACAAAATGTGGGTTACAGATGACATACCAAGAGCCAGGTCTAGTCAGAATCCTGTGTATCTGCCAGGAGATTCTTATTTCCTCCTCTGCTACCGCTTCTGTGGCTGCTATGGACGAAGATGATTGGGTGAGCAGCTCCAGAGTTGTTCAATCACACTTGCAATTAGTGGCAGCTCCCAACTCAACGGTAGCTGTAAATGAGAGAGAAAATGATGAAGGAGGCTGCATGAAACGTGTTTGGAAATTGCAGCCAACTGTGGAGGTTGGTGGCTCCAATTTCAGTAGGACTGTGAATCCATTCTGGGTTCCAGTCAGCAACAGCCAGACCTGTATAGGAGCTATCCAAGGTGCTGAACCAACCTTGGCTGGCTCCTTTAGAGAGCTGGGTGGTTCTGACTGAAACCCAGAATGGATTCGCAGCCCCACTGAAATCTGAGCCAGCAGACTCCATTGGAGCTAACTAAATCACCTTCTTTTTCAATGCCAAATGCATTGAAATGCATCAGAAACTTCAGGCCTGAGGGCCAAACTACATGTGACCTTAATTGTGTGATTGCAATTAACACGTCTAATTTTAAAAATGTACCTAGGGCCATGGGGTGGGAAAGGGGCACATGGGTAAGGAGGCTTAACCCTTTCCCACACAGCCACATCCTAATGACACCCCCCCTCCTCGCCACCACTATTCGCTCCGGTCGGGAAGCTTCCATGGCACCTCTGGCAGTTTTACAATTGGGCCTTGAGTATCAATCGGATCCTTTGGACTCTTAGGCATGTCAGCCACCAGGTGGCAGCCTTTGCACATATTTGACCAGCTAGCGCATCTCCTGCTTCTCTGCTGTGCTTTTCTTATCAAGATTTTTATACTTCCAGACCTCAATTGCCTTTAAGCATCTTACTCTCTGGATGTGATCATGCTTCTCAATGAAGATTAGAAAGTGAAAGAGGGGCATTTGCAATCTGAATGTACATTTCCTAGCCAATATAAGTTTGACATTTGTATCACTGACTAGCTTAGACAACAACAAAAATAACCAACTCCCCAAGAGACTGTAAAGCAGGATTCATCAGCCAGCCAGTAACTTACAGTGGGGGAGGGCAGCCCATCTGCACCATGGATGCATGCGACTGCTTGTGTGACCTATGGGCCCGTTCAGACAACATGCTAAGCCGTGGTTAGGCCACTCATCCCTTTGCAGCAAGTGGTTAGGGAATGGGTTTAAACCGTGGTTGTGTAGTCACCATGGCTAGGAATGGCTCACACAGCACGTTAAGTCATGGTTCACGTGACACACTAAGCCATAATGTTTAGCTCAAAGTATTTAACCACCGTGGCTTCGCATGTCGTCTGAACAGGGCCAGTGGTGGCATTGTGAAGCCACCATGAATTATCTGTGTGTGTGTGTGTGTGTGATGGTCAGTTTTGGAGGGCCTTTGGGCAAGACTCCCTCAGTGACTCTACCTACTCACCACTACTGCCACCAGCTCTGTTGCTCCTCCTTATTGCCTCCACTTACTTGCTTGGAAGGCAGGGAACCAGTGAGCAAGTAGGCCGTGGCATCTGCTGCTGCTCTTCCTCCTTCTCCTCCTCCTCCCCACTACCATTGCTGGCGTCAGAGTGAGAGCAGGGTAAACAAGGAGGTGAGCAGAAGGAGCAGGCCCAGGGGGCTCTTATCATGGGGCTCCTGTTGTGGCCCTTGGCAGGTGCCCAACCATGCCAGCCCTTGACAATGGTGATGGCGTCACCATAACAAGCGTCAAGCACGGTTTAATTTCTAATGCGTCTGAGTTTTAGCCTTGCAGGGCAGCCACCCCTTCTGATCTGGAACCCCTCTTTTCTTAATTTCATTTGCATGTGTGCGTCATGGTGCTTCAGTTGCAGTTGCTCATTGGTGTGGGAAATGTACTCTGCACTTGCTCAGAAATGTTCTGCACTCCAGGGCTGAGCTTTGGCATTCAGATTAGAGAAGATTCTTGGGCCAAGACCTGAGGTAAATTGGTTCAAAGTGAGTTCAAGAAGTGAGTTCAAAAAGATCACATGGTGCCAATAGCTCAGATCTGGCTTGTGAATCTCTCTTTGTCTCTGTCATCAGAAGAGTCCTGCTAGATCAGACCGAGGGTTCATCTAGTCCAGTACTCTGTTCACACAGGGGCCAACCAGCTGTCAACCAGGAACCCACAAGCAAGACATGAGTGCAACAACACCCTCCTACCCATGTTCCCCAGCAACTGGTGCATGTAGGCTTACTGCCACAGATATTGGAAATAGCACATAGCCATCAGGACTATTAGCCATTGATAGCCCTCTCCTTAAGGAATTTATCTAACCCCCTTTTAAAGCCATCCAAATTGGTGTCCATCACTGTAGTTTAACTGCTCTCTCTCTCTCTCTCTCTCTCTCTCACACACACACACACACACACACACACAAACTCTGGGCCCCAATTTCATGAAATCCCTAATCCTCTACCAAGGATTTATATCACTTTATTCAATAACATTTTGCCCTATAAGTGGGTCTGTGGGTTGAGTGCTGTTTTTAGTCTATTACTGTTATATTTTTATTGTATTTTAAGGTGTTTTAATCTATTTTAAATTGTTTTTGTGAGCCTCCTTGAGTGCCATTTTTTTTAATTAGAAAGGCAGGGCATAAACAAACAAACAAACTGGACTGGATTATTAGCCCTCACTAATAAACTGAAACTCAATCCAGACAAGACTGAGATGCTGTTAGTGGGTGGTTCTGCTGACCGGATGGAGGGTGTTCAACTTGTTCTGGATGGAGTTGCACTCCCTCTGAAGGAGCAGGTTCATAGCATGGGGGTTCTCCTAGAACCATCTCTGTCATTTGAGGCTCAGGTGGACAGGGATAACCTGGCTTCAGTTGTCTATGCTCTGGTAACCTCCAGGTTAGATTACTGCAATGCGCTCTACATGGGGCTACCTTTGAAGACAGTTTGGATGCTGCAGCTTGTGCAAAATGATTGATATCAGGAACCAGAAGGTTCGAACATATAAGACCAACACTGGCCCGCTTGTATTGGCTGCCTGGACGTTTTGGAGCCCAATTCAAGGTGCTGGTTTAAACCTATAAAGTCTTACACGGCTTGGGACCACAATACCTGATGGAACGCCGCTCCCGACGCGAACACTACGATCAACATCTAAGGTCCTCCTCTGAGTGCCTACTCCAAGGGAAGCTCAGAGGATGGCAACAAGAGAGGGAGCCTTTTCAGTGGTGGCCCCCCAACTTGGAACTATCTCCCCAACAAGGCTCGCCTGGCGCCAACACTGTCATCTCTTCGGCACCAGGTGAAAACTTTTCTCTTCTCCCAGGCATTTAACAGCATATGTTGAGCTCTTTAACTGACCCCTGGACAGTTTTAAATGATACGTAGTTTGTTTTTAGGCTTTTATGCTTTTACTTTTTGTATATTGGTTTTTAAATGTTCAGTGTTTTTAATTTTTGTAAACTGCCCAGAGAGGTTCGGCTATGGGGTGGTATATAAATGTAACAAATAAAATAAATATAAATATAAATAAACAAACAAACGAACGATGAAGGGAAAGACTGGCTAGGGGTGATAAGGAGGGCAGCAACCCCTGATGCTAAAATCTGGGGAATTCCTTTGTGTCTGTAAGCCAGCCAGCCCTGGTGAGGAACCCCCTCTCTGTGCGCTCCTGACATCCACTGCTACCCAATTCAAGCCCTCCCCCTTGGATCTGTATCACATGCTCCTTCCTGTGGGTTACTTAGAGAAACTGGAAGTGACTGTTTAACTTGAAAGTCACCATCAGATTTTTTTTTCCAGGGGAAGTAAACTCTGTGTACCAAGATGGGAAGTGCCAACTCTCCTCAGCCAGGGCCCCCCCTCTCTCTGATGGGGGAGGGGAAGGAGGAGCAAGGGTTAGCTGAGGGAGTTTTATCAACCCACTGGATGGGGGGGAGCCAAGAGCAGGAGGGAGAGCTGTAGCGGTGGTCCCAACAGTAGTTACGAATTTTCCTCAAGTACACTTATATATCTGGTCTTCCTATTGGCTCATTTTAATCCTTTATCTCCTCCTCCCCTACCAACCATGGGTTTATTGTATTATTATTTCTGTATTTGTTACATTTACATTCTGTCTTTCCTCCAAGGAACTCAAGGGGCACACATGAGCCTCCCCATCCCCATTTCTTTCTGCACAACAACCTTGTGAGGTAGCTTAGGCTGAGAATCAGTGACTGGCCCACAGTCACCTAGTGAGCTTCATGGCTGACTGAGCATTTGAACCCAGGTATTCCCAGTCTTAGCCCAAACCGTAATACAGCTTTTTCCAATCCATTGCCTTTCAGATGTTTGGGATGGTGAACTTTTCTACACCAGGCATTTATCAAGTGATCGTCATTCCCTACTCATGGTTATTTTAAGGGTCTTTTAGACAACGTTGCGACCTTCCAGTTTCATTTCTGTGTCTAACCCGGCACTTTTGGAGAGTTTTTTTAGAGCAGGGAAAATGCTGTATCAAATTTGCTTTCTCAAGCCCCTAATGGCTCATAGTGACTTTCCTGGCGGAAGAAGCAGTCTTGAGGGAGGGGGGAAAAAGGATCCGTGGTGCCACTAGGGCTGCTACCAACCACAAGGTTCCCCCCCCCCCAACCTCTGGACGTTCCTTTCACTTCCTCCCCATGCGCTTTTCATGTGCAGCACATTGTGTCTCAGTGGAGGGAAATGATTGCTAAAGAAGCATTATGCTGCAACAGCCAGGACACCGACTTCCGCTGATGACAGCAGGAGGGGCTGCCCCAAGTGAAGCGCCCAACGCCTAGAACGTGGCCAAAGCGGGACTTCAATTTGCCACTTTCCTTTTTACTGGCAAAGGCTTAAGCAACGGCGTGTTCATTCAATAGGTGCAGCCATTTCCGCATAGGCTGGAATTCGCCACCTGTTGAATTTCTTGCCATCATGGCATAGCATGAGAGCGTGGCAACCATGCTGACTGGGGATGATGGGGATTGTAGTCCAACACAGCTGGAGGGGTGCAGATTGGAGAAGGCTGGCCTTAAAAACATAATGCTGGCTGCAGGATCTGCCTTTCATGGACAGAAGGGCTCTGCTCATGGAAGGCGCCTCCACCCAATTTTGGGGGGATCTCCCTTCCGCACCCCATTCATCAGGGTTCCCTGACCTTCCATGTAGCAGGGCGATGGAGGGGCTCACATGGGGGTGGATAGGGTGGGGAAGTGGGCCCAGTTGCCCTTGGCTAAATCTGGATCCAACCCAAGCCAAGAGTGAGGCACGATGGGAGTTGTAAGCCAAAACACCTGGAAGACCATATCTTGCCCACCCCTGCATGGAAATGAAGCCCCCCCCACCTAGTAGCAGGTCCAGTAAAACGATTGCGTCAAGCCACCTTGCCCCCACAAGGAAACCCCCCCCCCCCCCAACCTCTTCTTGTGGTCTTTTACCATTGCTGATGCAAGGCATGCTCTAAACCCACAATGAAGACATGGTTGGGCAAGATGAGGAAATGACACGGGGAGATATTGCAGCCTCGAAGCATCCCCAGCTTATTGGGAATGCCTAAAGCGAACCCCCTCCAACTGCCCACAGGAAATCATATGAGCTCAACACAAAGGGCCTGTGATGAAGGCCGGCCCTATCGCTAATGGCAGGGTGAAATGGCCTACCTTGGGCAGCAGGTGTTGGGTTACAACATGAAATTAATTTAGGCCGCAATCTTATATCCAAGTATCTGGGATAAATCCTGACTGATTAAATGGGAATTGCCTCTGATTACAGGATTGCACTGTAAGTTTATTATCATAGTGTTCACTTCCTGGGAAGCATCACTTGGGTTCTCTTCAAAAGGTGCTCAGCCATTTTGGATGCTCTCACAGTCTTGTGCTTACAACATGTGCATCACCCACCTGTGGCATTGCTACCTTTTTTTTGTGAGCAGAGGATGGATGCATTTAACAGCTGTGTAAATGATTATTTATTTATGTATTTATTTGCATTTTTGTGAGCTTTCCCCTCCTCCAAGGGGCTCAGGGTGATGTACATGAATTTCCTTCCTCCTCTTTTCCCCACAACAATCCTGTCAGGTAGGTCAGGCTGAGACATAGTGACTGGCCCAAAGTCACCCTGTCAGCTTCACACTTGGATGGGGATTTGAACCTGGGTCTCCCCAGTCCTAGCCCAACACTACAGTACAGTACACCAAGCTTTTTGTACTAGGAAAAGTTGAACCTGTTGACTTCCACCTGTTAGATGATGATGATGATGATGATGATGATGATGATGATGATGATTACAATATTTGTATACTGCTCAATTATCTAACACAGATTCCATAGTGGTGAACATAGGTATAAACAGTAAAAGAAAGAAGATAAAAAAGGCTAAATTAAAATTGTTCAATTTAAAAACAAGGGAACCAGAAAAACAGTGGCTAGTCAGTTGAGAAAGGCTTCTTGAAACAGATTTGTTTTCAGGAGGCGTCGGAAGCAGCCTATTGTTGGTGCCTGACTGACCTCCAGGGGCAGGGATTTCCACAGAGAAGGGGCCACTACACTAAAGGCTCTTCTCCTGGTTTTAAAAGCACAGAGCCTGAAAAGTGACAATCCTCATGCAGTTGTCATTTGGCAGTCATGAAAAAGGCCTGCAGTTTGGCAAGACTTGCGCATTTCCCCTTGTCAATAATATGAATTGCTTTGAACTTTGCATCGCAGCATCCTAAACTGGAATACACCTTGTCATTTAAAAAAAAGTGAAATGAGAGACACAGAGTTCATGAGATGATGATAACTTTTTATTGGCATTAAAAATGCAAAAACATCATGTCTTGTGGTTAGGGGTGACAGGTCCAGTCTCTGAGAGCACCTGTATCATTAAGGTATGAAGAGAAGGGAAAATTCCAGCAAGGTGTGGCATTCTCCCTTTATAGCAGCAGGATGATGGGAAAAAGCCAAACCTGGTGAAAAATAATCTAAGTTCTCCTGTAATGGTACAAGAATCCTCAGGACAATTCTATGTCTAGTAGATCAGCCTTCCTCAGAATAGTGCCCTCCAGATGTTTGGGACTATATCTCCCATCAGTCCCAGTCAGCATGGCCAGGAATGATGGGAGCTGTGTTCCAAAACACCTGGAGAGCAACTACAATGGGGAAGACCATAGTAGAAAATAGGACTGATCTTGGCTTGTCCTGTCGTGCACAGGTGAGCTAGCTACATGTTATGCATGAAAAAATAAAACCACACTGTGCATGTCAAAATGTGGAATTCGCTGTGACAAGATGTAGTGATGGCCACCAACTAGGGCCCTGTCTTGATGGCGGCATGGCGGTGGCGCAAGGCGGCACGTTCCCACATTGGCGCTCCTTCCCGCTATCTACATGGGAAGGAGCGCAATTGTGGGCTTTCGGGAAGGCGCCACCACCGCTGCCACCGCCGCGCCATCCACCCGAGCCCATGTGCATCAACGCAGGGGCACCTGGGAGCATCCGTGCCCCCCCCCCCATTTAAGGTTTGGCTTTTTTGTTATTTGTCTCTTTGTTTGTGTTTTTTAAAATAATAATAATAATAATTTGTAAATGTGAACCTTTGCATTTACAGATAAAGAAGGAAAAACTAACAACAGGGGTGGGGAGGAACCGGGTGCTCCGAATCAGAATATCCACACCCCTTTAATTTTTGTTTGTATTTTTTGTCTGCAGAGACGTGGAGGTGGTCCAGCGACCTTTCGGCTTGCCGGTCTACACCCTTCTCTGCCCAGCCTATGGTGACCAATCAGTGGTCGCCATCGGCTGTGGCACTCCTCCACAGCAGCTCCGGAGCAAGAGCGAGAGATGGCTGATGCCGTGGTCACCTCGCTCCAAGCTCAAAATGTCGGGGTAAGTGGGGGTTTGCCCTTGGATGGCTTCGCAATGGCGACTGTGTCACGTAAATCACCTGCTGCCTCTCTGAAGCCACCACGGGGCAAAACGCTATCAATGGCAACTAGTCACAGCAGCCATCTATTACCCCCAGTATTGGAGGCAGCATGCCAGTTGCTGGGGAACATGGGCAGGAGGGTGCTGTTGCACTCATGCCCTACTTGTGGGCTTCCCACTGAAGCATCTTACGTTCAAACAGATGTAATTGACCCTTAATACCATTTAAAATAAATAAAAATCAGCTTTGGGAGAAAGAAATTCACAGTGGAGACATGGCAGCAGGGTAGAGGGTGTTTAACCCTTTCTCCATCTGTTTCTCTAACTCCAAATGTCTCTCCTGTGGTTCCAAAAGCATTTTTGCCAAGTGAAAGGGTTAACTTTATTTCCTAGAAGGCTTTTCTGTCCTGCTAGTCTTCTTTCCTGGGAGTGTTTTTGTAGGTATTGAAGCTCATACATGTATTTTTGTGTGTGTAAGATTTAGTTGGCCATTGGGTACCAACTCATTTGTGATCATTTATTTAAAATATTTATATGGTGTTCTGAGTTGCAGGAAAAGTAAAGAAGCTCAAGATGAGGAACAGAATGGGGGCATTCTGCCCGTTAGAACAATGTCCATCCAATCACATCACTGTAGAGCTGGACCACTTCACAGTAACTTAGCAAAGTGGCGAATTATGTGCTACGTCAGCTCATCCACAGCATCTCTGAGTTTCTTACAGGAAAGGATGCCAAGCACATCCAAACTACTGGAAAGACTTGGATGCAAGAGCCACAAAATTAAGAAGTACAGTCAAAGGGTAGAGGAGAAAAAGGCTTCCTGTTATTCCACCACATCCTCCTTCCTTCTCATTTCTCTGTTCCCCATGATGCCCCAATGACTCTGTGCCTAACTGTGTCAACATTTATTCAGAGATTAAGTATTTTCACATTAACTGGCATCGAGGAAACACCCAGTTAAGTCCTGAGAAGAGATAGCATGATATCAGCAACTCCAAGAATTCTTTTTAAACAGATTTTTAATTGTTTTATTATGTAACGTTTCTGGTCCAGAAACTTTCTCCCACCAGCAGAAGGATGCCATTTGCGGTATTGGAGTCCTGCGTCCTCTCCAACGCCTTCCTCTGCACACCCTCCAAATCTTCTCCAGGAGGTTGGGAGGAACCTTCGAAGGAGAGTAGAAGGCTGTGAGGGAGGGTGCAAGGGGAAGTAGAGGAGGCAGAAATCCCATTCTTGCAGAAGCATCCTTCCACTGGTGGAACAATGATTCTGGATCCAACCCATTGGGGTTTTGTCTGTTTTAATTTCCATTGTAAACTGCCCTGGGATGAATATTATGAAAGGCAACATATAAATGCATTAAACAGCCAAGAATGAGGGTCTTTATTTCTTTAAGAAATTTCTTATCCATTTTTCTTTATAAAATAAGCTTAAAGCAGGGTACAAATAAAAAAAAACCCAGTAAAATAATTCGGCATTGACCAACCCTGCTCAAAACAATTAAACGGTTTACACTGTGCGGCAAAATAATAATGATAAATCAAAAACCTGGGTAAACAAATAGGCCTTTAGCTGGTGCCAAAAACTCGTAAGACTTGGCGCTGCCTGTCTATGGGGAGGGAGGAAGTTCCATAGTCAGGAGGGGGGAGCTGTTTGGAGAACACCTTCTCTTGGGTCGACGTCTGTCAAATTCAGGCAAATGCAGCGCTGTCCAGAAGGCATTCCTACCTGATTTTAAGATCTGGGAAGGCACAAAGGGAGAAAGTGCTCCATCAAGGAGGTGGGTCCTCAGGCATATAAGGCTTTCTATGGCAGCGAAAGCACTTTGAACTTAGCAACCAGCACAATCCCTTCAGAACTACTGTAATATGTTCCTGGTCAGGTGTTCCGCTCAGCAGCCTCACCGCAGCATTTTGCAACTGCAACTGCAACCGCATTGCAATTGTCCAATCATGAGGTTAACAATGCCTGGATCACAGTGGCCAGGCTGTGCTTAGCAAAGGGGGGGGAGGGGGCAATAGATCCATGGTGCAGCCGCCCCTTCTGCTCCCGTTCATCATCTATTATTATTGTTATCGTTATCGTTATTATTATCATCATCATCAACAACAACATTTTTGTGCTGCCCCATAGCTGGAGCTCTCTGGGCAGTTTACAAAGATTAAATAATATGACAACTGTGGGTGGGAAGAATTCACACATTTCCCATCATCCTGGATTGCCAACCTTTTTTCCTGGCTCCTGCGCCTTTTTGTAGCAGCTTCCTATTGAGGAAATTAAGCAGGGGAAGTTTTTCCTGGCCTAGAGAGAAGTGACAGGAAATGGTTTCCCTGGTTCATTGTGTGTGTGCCAAGCTGCTTTTAAGTCTGCGGGCCAATTTTTTTATAAAATAGGGACAAGGCTACCACATTTGCACACAGACTCATCACATCTAGAACAAAGCAAAACAAAGCAAGATGGAACTGTGGTTATAGCTTAAAGACACATGATGCTGAAGGTCAGCTGAAGCTAACCAAGACAGGGTCTGTTTGGTGCCTGGATGGGAGAAGAAAAGTAGGATTATAAGTGAAACAATCAATCAAAACCAGGGCCTTTGTTGGCATGGCTCCCACGCCATCAGGGCTGGCAGAAATGAAATAGATTAGCCCTAACCCCCCTGAAGTGCCCAGGGGCAGAAGAACGTGGCGGCCTGAGATGGTGGTAAGTTCGATGCTAAGAAAAGCTGCATCTGCTGAATTTCTGTATGCCAGGCTGCTGTCAAAAGCACAGCAGCCTTGCTGGAGAAAGTGACAGGGCCTTTGTAAAACTGAGCTCTTTATCAGCTCAGATCTGCAGCCCAGTGCTATCCATGTCTAGTTATAAATAAATTCCATCCAATACAAGGACAATCCCAAGTAAGTGCGCATTAGATTGCACTCCTCATTAACTGGCTCACCAGCTGTGCTGCTAAGCTCAGCTCTGGAGCAATTTAAGAGACAACAGCATTGCACCGGAAGCTACCATGAAGGCGGAATTGGTCAAAATAAACACCAAGTTTAGAGATCAGGGGTTTAAAAATATGGTTTTATTCGAGGTTTATAATAAAGCCCAAAAACAAAACATACACTTATGCAAGGTATATCATCCAACAGTGAAATCTTTCCCAAATAGACTATCGATGGACATATTATATAATCCAGGGAGATTGGGTTTCAAAATGGGAGGGGCAGCAGCTGTAGAATGAAGATGCCTCATTCTTGCCCAATGTGGGGCCAGATGCAAAGGAAGGAAGTCAAAGGGACAGAACATTTTATCATTGCAGAGAACAGGGAATTCCGGCAGGTTCTGCTTTTCTCAACCCTGTATACAGTTCTGGCCACCTCATCAAAAAAAGAAAGGATATTGTAGAGCTGGAAAAGGTGAAGAAAAGCACACAATGATGATCAGGGGACTGGAGCACCTCCCTTATGGGGAAAGGTTACATTACATCATCGGGGGGGGTTAAGGTCGAAAAAAATGGAAGCAAGGGCATGTGCATCAAGTTGGGATGAGGTGGGACGGGGGCATTTCCAAAAGGGATTTAGGCCATGGTGAGTCTCCAGAGGAAAGGTGTTTCACAGTCTCAGAGCAGCCACCAAGAACACCTCTGCCTGGGCTCTTGCTGCTGTCATTTGGGGCATGGATGGAAAAGAGAAAATCCTGAGTATATGAGGGACTGTACTGAAACACAGGTAAAGGAGAAGATGATCAAATCATGTTACTGTTAACATCCTTATCACACGATAGGCTAGACAGAGGTCTCTGTACATCAGGGTCTGGGCAACGTGCAGCCCTCCAAATGCTTTGGTCTACCACTCCCATCAGCCCTAGCAAGCATAGACAATGTTGAGGGATAACAAAAATTGTAGGCCAAAACATCTAGAGGGCCACATGTTGCTAAGGATGCTTCCAGATGAGGCTTTTATTGTGCAATATGTAAATCTCACATGGTCAAAGCAACAAGAGGTAAATCATTTGGGTAGCAGAGTGCAGGATAGAGGTGTTCAGAAAACACGCTAAACCGTGGCTAGGCCACTAACCCCTTTGCAGCAAATGGTTAGTGGGCGCGTTTAAGTAGTGGTTATGTAGCCACCAGTGTTAGGAATGGTTCACACGACACACAAAGCCATAATGTTTAGCTAAAAAAGCTTAACCAATGTGGCTTAGCGTGTCGTCTGAACAAGGTCAAGGTGTGTGTGTGCATACAGTATATCTCAAAGTGCAGACCTGGCAGCATCTTCGTGTCCATGCCTATTAAAAAGACAGTAGATGAATGTCCACAGAGACTTTGTGAAGGAGGAACATTTGCTGTCATGTCTGGAGCCTGGCAGCCCCTCTGTCACTGGCTGCAAATCCCAAAGGGGTACTTCTCCAGTTTCAACAAAGTAAGGCCCAGTCAATCGATCCCAGCGGATTTCCATGTTACCCATATAGGCCACAACAGAATATGGAATACAATATCAAATATAGCAGTAAAACAACAGAAATCCTGAGAAGGGGCTAGTTAAGACCTTTATCTATTTCAGCATGGAATAGGCTGCTTTGAGGTGACCTCCCTGCCCCCAGGGCAACCTGGGGTGTGTGTGTCAGAGCAGAATGTTCCTATGGAGACTGGGAGTCCCCTGCCTGCTCCCCCGGCGAGTTAGCATCACCGGTGGAATCTCCGCACCAAGTTGTAGACCACGCTTTTGTAGGCTTCGCGGAACTGGCGGTTCATGGCAGCATAAAGCACTGGGTTGATGCAACTGTTGAGCCACGAGAGATTGGCAGCAATCATGTGCACAACAGTTGGAGCCTGGTTTTTGGCATCGAAGATGTTGACCAGCAGAAAGGGAATGTAGCAGATGACAAAGAACAGGAAGACTACAAAGCACATGTGGGTCACCCGGCGGAATTCAGAGTGGCTATCCTTGGTTTGGCATGGGGCAGCTTTCTTAGGTGGAGCCACAGGCTGAGACACGGGAGGAGCCCCACTGCTCTCAGAAGCTGATGGGACAGAGGTCTTTACTGTTGGCCCAGAGGGTAGACTCTCACAGGAATGCTGGGAAGCCCCCGCACTGTCCACCCCACTGTCCAGCTCTTGGTAGTGTCCTGGTGTGCCTGAGTTAGTCCCAGCCACGTGGGTTCCCTTCAGGCTGACTTTCTTCAGCCTATATTGGTCCATGTTCCGGGCAGCACTCTTGACTTTGAGATGGATGAGGAAGTAGAAGATACCAACGCTGCTGAGACCCACCACAAAGTAGAAGGCCATGAGGATGGTGGTATAGGGCCGGCCACGGATGCGGTGGAAGCTACAGGTGCAGACCTTGGGCACCAAGACATAGACGGGCCACAGCGGTGCAAAGCTGGCAAAACCAGCAACCCAGGTGGCCAGGGCAATGAGAATCACTCCAAGGCGGGAGAAAATGCGGTCAAAGAGAGCCGTGTTGGCGATCAGCAGGTAGCGGCTGACAGCAATGAGGCAGAGAGTCAAGATAGAGACCGAGTTGGAGACAAAGAGCAGCATCCCAAAGACCCGGCAAAAGTCAGCGCCCGTCCGCCAGTGGAGATGCAAGTAGGTGTCGATAGAAAAGGGCTGCAGGAAGGTGCAATACAAAATGTCGGCCAAAGTCAGGTTGACAATCAGCAGGTTGACGCGGGTCTGCAGCTTGGCGTCTGCTGCATAAGCCACCAGGGTCAGGATGTTGCCCACCGTGCCCACTATCGCCACTACGATGCCCCAACTCACAGGCACGTAGCGGTAGCTGACGATGGATGGGTCATAGCAGGAGAAGTTGTCGGCAAGATTCTCCATCTTGGGAGGAAGTGGCTCCAGGTTATGGCGCACTCCAGTGGCCAATATTGTACCTATGGGAAGAAATTAAGCAAAAGCAAGTGGCTGTCAAGAACAGATGATTAGGAAGTACTTCATACAACACAGAATCAACTCAGGGAAGTCCTTGCCACAAGGAAGTTGTCATGACCACTAGCATAGATGGGTTTTTTAAAAAAAAGAAATTGGATAGATTTCTGACTTTATTAGCCATAATAGCCAGGAACAGAGCTCCTTTGTGGCATACCCTATGCTGATATGCCTGTGTGGTGCCTGGAGAGAAAGGACTCCAGTCCCAATTGGAGTCTGTGCCATGAGGCACAGAGGAAAACTGGAAAGCGACAGAGAACTGCAGTGGGCATCCCAGGAGCTAGAAGATATTTCCTTGCACACTCGACTAAAGCCAGAGGCCTGCTGCTTAGTTTACACACACACACACACACACACCCCTCTGATTTGCATCCCAGCTTCCTCCAGGGAGGAGAGATCAAAGCGCAACCCCATTCCTACCTTTTTGAGGCCTAATTGGGACGTTACCATGGAAACAGACGTCTCCAAATCGTTCCTAACTGGCACCATCCTCTACCTGGTTGGCTCCCTTTTCAGGCTGGGGATGGGCTGTGCGGGAGGTAGAGATTGGGGGCCTAAGTCCCGAAGAGCTCCAATTAGGCATCCCTGGTGATTGGGAGAGCCAAAACGGGCCTTTAAAATCCTGGCATTACCAGTCCTATTGGGGAGGGCCCAAGATCTACGACTGGAGAGAGCAGGACAGTGGGCAGGGTGCTGCTGCTGCCCTTGATCTACTTCCACTCAGGGCGATTTCAGAAGCCCCCAGCAGCAAGTAATCAGACCTCTGGAAAAAGCGATGTATGCCTTGTTTGCCACTGCACTGGACAAGGAGGAAGAGAGAGGAGATGGAGAAAAAAGGGGGGCTGCTGGGGAGAGAAAAGGGGTGCCCCCACTCACTTTTAGCTCTAGTCCCGCCTACTGCAGGCATCCACCTCACAGCAGATTATCCCCAATCCAGGCCTGATTTGGACACCCACCCACCCACCCCACTCTCCTAGATGAAATGGAAGCATACATTGTGCGAAGCACTTTAGCTACTTGGGGTTGCCAAACACTGACCCTCCAGGAAAACCAAAGCAAACCTGGCCTTCTCATGTGCCTTTAACATCAACCTGCTATACCAGGAGGGCTTTTAGCCAGTTTAAGATTGCTCACTGGCTATGGCCCCATCTTAAGAAATCTGACTTTGCCTCAGTTCTCCCTGCATTAGTGACGTCCAGGCTGGACTGCTGTAATGCGATTTATGTGGGACTGCCTTTGAAGACGGTTTAGGAACTTCAGCTGACTCAGAATGTGTCCACCTGAGTGCTTTTGGGATTCGGGCAGTTGGTTCACGTGATACCTATATTGCACCAGTTGCACTGGTTGCCAGTGAGTTTAAAGTGCTGGGTTTAACTTTTCAAGCCTTAAAAGGTCTGGGAACAAATTCCTTGGCAAAACACCTTCACTCATATCAGTATGCCACACTTTAAGGTCATCAGCAAGGGGTCCTTCTCACTTGTCTGCTTTTGAGAGCAGTTTGGTTGGCATGAGGGAGAGGGCCTTTTCTGCAGTGGCCCCACAACTTTTGAATGCGTTGCCATCTGGAGTCCATCCGGCCCCCATCTCTGCAGCACGCTTGTAGGAAAAGCCCTAAAGACCCATTTGTTTTCTTTGGCTTTTCCTTGAGTTGTCTTTTATTGAGTTGCTGATGGTTTTAGCTGCATTTATGTACTGCATTTGAGTATTTTGGGGGCTAGATGTTTGTTTTATTATTAGCACTGTCTTTGATTAATATTTGATGTGTATTGTTATGTGTACTTCATTCTCGAAGCTGCCTTGAGAGGGCCTACAGATACTGGGTTAGATCCAGATTTACAATGGATCTCCTGTGCTGGCGGAAGTGGACTTCCTCATCCCCTCCAGCCCCCCTGAAAATGCTACACAGAGAGACCCTGCTGAATGGGGTTTGCTATGGCGGGGAGGGGAATCTCCCATAAACACGTGGAGGGACCTTCCAGAAGTGGATTCCTTTCACTTTAAGGAGGCAGATCCTGGATCCAAGACAATGTAAATGAAAATCTCTCTATATAAAATGCTAAGGGAATGTGTGGCAATGCATGGCATGGAGGTTCTGAGCTATGAGAAGAACTTTGTATTGCTAAGCAACAGGATATATAAACACAGCTGGGAGTGGGGGGGGAGCAGCTGGGAGGGAGCAGGGGGGAGCGGCTGGGAGGAGTTGAGTTCAATGGATTCCCAGTTGGTTTTGCACTCGGCTCTTCTTGGTGCCCACGGAAAAGCTGGACAAGTATGATACTGAGCAATAAAATAGTAGCGGCAGATGGTCTGTGCGAGTCAAGCTAGTAAATAAATATTCCACTTCCCCCAAACACACGCACACACTCGCAGCACGGAGATAAACATTATCATGTGCTAAGGCCCATAGAGTAAGCTGCCGTTAAAAGCACAGCTCTGATTGCCAGCTTCTCCCTAGCTCCAGTTCAAGAAATGGGGACTGCCGCTCTCAAAAGCTTACAATAGACAATAAACAGACGAGAGAGGCTTTCGTGGTTCATGTGGTGGGTTCTGAAGAAGGGACATGAGGGAGGTACAGGGAAGTGAGTGAAGAAACTGGAAGCTGCTCGTAACTCTTCTTGTACCTGTGCAAGTATCGTCTGCCAGCGCAGACCACCTCTGAAACTTTTGAGGTGCGGAATGATATAGTGCTGCCCCCAAACCATTAGTTCTGGCCCTGCATCAAAACTCTTGTCAGCAACTAGGGTTTTGGGGGTGGGGGGGCAATGTGAGAAGACAGTGAAGGATAATGGGGTCACAGGCTTGCTGCCACAATCTGCTCTCACACATCCTGCTTTCTCCACATTTCTTTTGCCTCTAGGTTGGCAACAGAGGGGCCCAGAAGATGCCAACCCCTGGAACAGCTTCTCCCAAGCTTCTGCCCTGTAGATGTTTTGGATGACAACTCCCAGCATTCCTGACCATTAGCCATGCTGGCTGGGTCTGATAGAAGTTGAAGTCATAGAATCATAGAATTATAGAACAGTAGAGTTGGAAGGGGCCTATAAGGCCATTGAGTCCAACCCCCTGCTCAATGCAGGAATCCACCTTAAAGCATCCCTGACAGATGGTTGTCCAGCTGCCTCTTGAATGCCTCTAATGTGGGAGAGTCCACCACCTCCCTAGGTAATGGGTTCCAGTGTCATACTGCTCTAACAGTCAGGAAGTTTTTCCTGATGTCCAACCAGAATATGGCTTCCTGTAACTTGAGCCCATTATTCTGTGTCCTGCACTCTGGGATGATCGAGAAGAGATCCTGGCCCTCCTCTGTGTGACAACCTTTCAAGTATTTGTAGAGTGCTATCATGTCACCCCTCAATCTTCTCTTCTCTAGGCTAAACATGCCCAGTTCTTTCAATCTCTCCTCATACGGCTTTGTTTCCAGACCCCTGATCATCCTTGTTGCCCTCCTCTGAACACGCTCCAGATTGTCTGCAAGTCCAAAACATCTGAACGGCATCAGGTTGGGGAAGGCTGCCATAGACTAACTCATAGAACTGAAATTCCCAGTATAAAAGTGTAGCATGGTGTAGGGGCGAGGACATCAACATCTGCTGAATTTCTGCCTGTCACATAGATGTGGAAGGCATAAAGCCTGCCAAGAAAAGAATAAACAAAGGGGCAATACCTGGGCGGTATGGTGCTTGGAGTGTCAAATTACAATAAGGGGTGGGGGAGAGCCAAGTTCAAATCCCCACCCATCCACGAAACTCACTGGGTGACTTGGGAAAATCTGCCTGCCTTCCTATTCCACACAGCTGCTGTAAGGATAAAGCAGAGAAAGAATCATGTAATCAGCCTTGAATCCCTTGGATGATATAATTTTAACAACAACCTCATGCCCTCCAGGTGTGCTGCACTGGAGGGCGTGTGCATAGGCACTGCTAGCTGGGGATAATGGGAGTTGTAGGCCAAACTATCTGAAGGGCATCTGATTGGGGAAGGCTAGTTCATGCACATTAGCACACCTTAAATAAGATAGCTAAAGTACCATCGGAAATTGGTAATAATCGGATTCTGCCAGTGAGCTGATGACAGAAAAAAAGGCCCCTGACAACCCACGAAATGTAGACAGAGCAGATTTTACAAAATCTGTACATCCCTGTGTGAAACTAGGGTGGCCAGATGCAAAAGAGAACAGGGCTCCTGCACCTTTAATAGTTGTGTAGAAGAAGGGATTTCAGCAGGTCATAGTATCAGAGTCCAGTCATCCCATGAAACTTATTGGTGGGACATTCTGGTTGGACAAAAGGAAGTACTTCTTCACACAGTGCATAGTTAAACTATGGAATTTGTTTACACAAGATGCAGTGATGGCCTCCAACGTGGATGGGTTTAAAAGGGGATTAGACAAATTCATGAAAGATGGCTATAAATGGCAACTCATCATGATGGTGATATGTTGCCTCCTGTATCAGAGACAGTCTGCCTCTTAATCCCAGTTGCTGGGGAACGTGAGCAGGACGATCCTACTTGTAGGCTACGCAAGAGGAACTGTGGTTGGCCACTATGGGAAACAGCATGCTGGGTTAGATAGGCATTTGGTCTGATCCAGCAGAGCTCTTCCAATGTTCTTATAGCCAATATTCAAAAAGTAAAGTTTGCAAAATGTTCAGAATTCAAAAAGTCAGACTTCGAAACACTACCAAATTTCTAATTTATGTGAAATTTCATTTCATCTCTGGTGCCAGCCCATGGCTTTTTTTCTTCCTGCTCCCACCCAAGCTTACAATCTCATAGCTTGACTTGATTCCCAAAGGATCTTTGCAGTCAGTATTCTCTTCAATGTACTCAATATATAATCGGCAGAAAAGAAGAGACTAGGGTGTGTCAATATCCTAAACTGTCCTGGAGTTAAGGCTTAAACTGAGGCCCCCCTCTACAAGAATTTGGCTTGACACCCAGTTGCCCAATTATGCGCATCTTCTCACAATCGCTTTTACACCTAATTCCTATAAACGATAGGCGATGAAGCGCATTACCGGCAGTATGAAACACGCTTTGAAGTGGTTGAAATGCGGAGAATCGCTTGTTTACATGGTCATAAGGCCCTTTAACTCCCGCAGAAAATTAAAACTCGCTATTTAACGTGCATTCGATAATGCGCATAATCGGAGAGGAAACACGCCTCAACCCCCGATTTGCACTCTGTTCATGTGGAGGTCAAATCTGTAATGTGCTTTGAAAGAGCTTTAAATCGCTCTTGTAGAGATATCTCCCACAACTCAGCCCTGGAACCTTCCTCTATGGGCAGTGTTGAAGCCGGGAATGAGGAAAGAAAGATTTTCTCTGGGCTCATGGCAGAGACACCAAATTTGAAAATAACACGGATGCACCATTTGCCATGGCTTTTTTTTCTTTAAGGTCCCATTCCTATGCATTAATTAGATGAACCTATTCTTTTACCACCATGCCAGGAAAAGCTTCACCTACTAAATTTCTGCATGTTAGCCACTGCTAAAGATACAGGAGCAGGGTCTGAGAGACTGACGGCAACTCTGTCTACACATTGCTGGACAGAGTGGCCAGATGCAAAAGTGGACAAGGCTCCTGCACTTATAATAGTTGTGTAAAAGCTGCTGCAATTAAGCCATGAAAGGTGTAGGAGCCCTATTCCCTTTTTGCATTTGACCACCCTTCATTATGGATTTCTAACTGACCTGGAACCAGGAGGCAGTTGTGATAAACCAACACTGAAAAATAATGTCAACTGTATGCACCTCCATGAGGCACAGAAAAAACTAGGGGGGAACCCCCCCACATAAATCATAGTTTAGCTTTTAAACTTTAGAAGCTCCTGAATGCAAAGTTCAATATGTCAAAAGAATGAAAGTGACTTACTGAGGAAAGATCAGGAGCAGGCAAGCCAGGTCTACCGTCTGCAGATCTTGGAGTCTCCAGCTTTTTTGACACTTATTTATCAAGGTTGTTTGTGCCTAGTCTGAGGGAGAGAAAAAACTCCCATGTTTCCAAACACCCTGAAGCAACTTCCTCTTTCCCCAAGGCTCGTAAATGCCAACTCACCCGATCTGTGTGTACTCACAGTGCGCAGAAGAAACTTGCGTTCATGGGCTCGTGCAGACTCGCCCACAAAAGCTCAGAGCAGAAATTTAAACAAGGGTAAAAAAAGATTAAAGATTAACACTAGTTGGCCTGGCGTAAAGAGGGAGAGGAGCAGGGAGCGAGAAGGTGTTGCGCTCAGATCGAGAGACAGAACAAGGCAGCTTGATGTGTAGATTGGGACATTCGGTCACATGTCCATCTATGGCAGGGGTGATGAACCCCTTTGCTGCCCAAGGGTCAGAAAGCTCTTGGGGCCCGCATTCCTGTGGTGGGTGGGGTCAAGGGCAAAAGGGGCGGGACAAAAATACTGGCATAGTTTAACTTCAAGTTCTCACTTCAGATTCTGCGCCCCTGATCTATGGATCCATCAGTTTGCTTAAGGGTTTAAAGAAAATAAATGGAGGCTGGGAGTGGGACCAGTTTAAGATTGTTGGAATCAGGGTAGTTATAATGTCTTGCTATCTTTCCTACTCTCCTTTGCAGTACAAAGGTCCTCCTCCCATTTCCTTCTCTATGCAGTGATGATTAAGGTTGTAGCAATTACACATTTTTGAGATCCTAGAATAGCTCACCCAATGGCAATTTCTACAGCTTTGTTCCAAGGAGCATTGGAGTAAGTTGAATAGCAACCAAGTGTATTGAAATCATTGTGCTGTTATTTCTTGAATGGTCAACAGGTGGCACTATTGCTTCAGTTAACTCTGCTGGAAGGATCACTTTGGTTAAAGGGAACAGCAAAGGAAAAAAGGCAACATTCTCTACATCCATATGTAGTGGCCTCCATTTGTTTTGGATTTCAATTCCCATCAGCCTCAGCCAGTATGGCCCATGATCAGGAATCATGGGAGTTGTAGTCCAAAACATCTGGAGGGCATCAGGTTGGGGGAAGGCTGCTCTACGCTGGAGCTGCAATCCTAGGCCTCCTCCACACGGGGCGTTTAATGAGCCTTGAAGGCTCATTATAAATTTTACCTACACACGAGCGGAGCGCAAAACGGGCGTACAGGCGCGTTATCTCCCCGATAATGCGCATTTTCGAACGCGCGTTAAATAGCGACTTTTATTTTGCTCCGGCCGTTAAAGCGCATTTTCGCTGTGTGAACAAGCGATTATGCGCATTAACTACCTGGAAAGCGCTTTTTGGGCATCTTTTAATGCGCTTCGCCGCTTCTCGCCGCCTCCCGTGCAGAGGGATTGTGAGTAAATGCGCCTCCGCGATAATGCGCATAATCGCGGAACCAGGCGCAAAGGCGCATTCTTGTGGAGGGGGCCCTATACTCATTTACTTGGCCGTGAACATTACTGAACACAGTGGAGTTTATTTGTGAGTACATATGCTTAGGGATTGCACTGCAGCTTTAGGCACTGTACAACCCATGATCCACATACGGCTAATCAAGGCTTCCCCCAAACTGCCAGATCAGCAAACAAATGCAGAACTGCAAGAATGCCATGAAGTACGTCCTGCAACCTGAGCACCTATAATTCAGGTGTCCCAGACATAAATTCTCATTCTTTTTCTTTTTTTAAAATCTAGGTATAGGCATAATGCTTTTTGAAAACACGCACTTCAGTGAAGTGATATTCTCAACTGTGAAATTAATCCAGTCTAAATTCTGGTCAATAACAACAGCAGCATTAAGATTTAAGAGTATGGGTAAATACCAGCCCAGCAAGTAAGATTAAACCTGTTGCAGCAAGCCTGGAGAGGAGGGGTGAGCCCAAATGATAATGAATTCTTGAGTTCAGGCCTGCTGCACCAATCTATCATCCATGCAGCAAGCTTGGGGAAACCCCAAAGTTTGCAGAAGTATAAAAAAATATGTAGGGGGAAAAATTGCAGAAGGGAAACCGGCTCCAGCAACAACTCAATGAGGATTGAGCATGCTCAGGGGTTATGGAATGCCAACTGATTGTTAGGGAGGGGAATGGAATGGAGTATGCTGGAAAAGGGGTGTGGCTGGCTGGGTCCCTGGAATCCTGAAGAGCAGGATGCTGCACTGGAATATTTTGTTGCAGGTTCCAGTTATTGTTTTAATCTTCAGTGAACAGCCACTTAGAGAAAAGCACTGAGGTTGTAGCCCAAATCAGAAAGGGCACAGTGAAAGTGAAATGTTACTAAATAAAATAGGAAGCAGAATAACTAGAAATAGAAATCACATGCATAGCCAAAATCCACAATTACAAAATAGATGAGTGATGGTAATGATATAATACGTTTGAATAAATTCTGTAATGAACACACTTCCTAAAATCCAAGACTTATCCGTCCTCCATCTTCCCACCGAGAGAGAGAAATCATGGAAGATTTGAGAAGAGCAGCAGGGTTTCCAGATGACAGCCAAACAAGCTAATTGTTGTTGTTGTTATTATTATTAGTAATACTACTAGTAGTAATAGTAAAAGCAGCAGCAGTGGTACCGTTTAGAAAGTGCTAGAGCTGTTCTGCAATAAGTGTGCATCATCTAGTCCATATATGTTAACAACAACAAAAGGAAGTGGGGGGGGTGGTCATTTTGGGGAAGTAATGAACAGGATAGTGGTGAAATTAATATGGATTTGACCTTCCCATTTTCACTCACCTCAAGTTTTTCTCCTTATCAGTTTCACCTGATTAGTGGTGGTGGTGGTGAAGGTATAAGAAGAGGGCAGGTAATACCCAACCTCAAGGTTACATCTGTCATGTCATTGACCACTTTTCCACACCAGCTGAGACATTGGGCCTGTTCAGACAACACTTCAGTCTCTGTGATTGGTGAAACTGTGGTTCTCTGGGGTTAGCACTAGCCACAAGCTGTGCTGTTGCAAACAATGGTTAGAGCCGCTAGCCCTGCTACAGGTGGTCCGACTGTGGTTAGTGAGTGAGCAGGGTTTAACAAAATGCATCACACAAGACATCTTAAACCCTGCTATTTAACCAAAAGCCTTCAGCAGTAGGGTTTAAGGTGTCTTCTGAACAGGCCCAATGGGTTGTTAATTTAAGTTCCATTCTTTTCAAGGGGTCTACTTTAAGTAGGATTAACATTGGCTAGAACCTATGCTTGGACATTCACGGAAATTCACTGGTCCTTTTCATGAAGTTGTCAACTCCAAGGTTTCAGCACTCTTTCAGCCAGGGATCCCATTAAAAAAATAGTTCTATCTTGTCTCATCTCATAAGAAACAAAGCTGGCTCTGCTTGTGGTTTGGCTCTGAGACGGGCAGATGCCTGTTGGCTGGGGAACAAGTTTATCTTGCACATCTTGGGATGTTTACATGATTTTTATTGTTTTCATTTTGAGCACAAATACTGTGGCTGTTGAGTGGTGGAGAAAAGAGAGACTTTTCTTGGGGTAAATAAAGTGCCATGGGAGACTGCCATGAGCTAAGCACAAGAGAAGGAGAAAGCTTGGTCCTGGTGGACTCAGCTGTTAGGGTTTGTTTCCACAAAACATTCTTAGGAGGAATTCATTTAAGCCAGGCCTCTGCTCTGGGGCTTTTTTCATAGGCCTCAAGCCTGGAACGTGTGTTGCATTAATAAACAAGTGATTCTGGGTATGTGCAGAATACTTTCCCTACATAGTTCTGGGATTAGCACGCAGACATTTAGGGTTGTGTCTTTATTTGTTTGTTTCTTTTCTGGCCTACATGTGTGGAAAATTAGCAGTTGAAGTTTTTCCTGACATGAAGATGGGGAAAGCTTCATCTGCTTTAACTTCTGTGTGCCGGGATGCTGTGAAAAGACACAGGAGCAGGGGCAGTATCTTCGGGTAACAAGGGAATGTGGGAAAGAGTCTCTCAGGGACTGGCAACTTTTGAAGTAGCCCCTCACAGAGGCGTTGGAGCTTGGAGTCCCAGTCTGGCCCTCTGGGGTTCCTCAAAGGACCATGCCTCTCTCCCCTGATTGCTAATCATTTGGTGGTTTCCTGACTTTTGCACATTTTTTTGAGCTTCAAGCTAAAATATCCTGGGTGCTTTTTACCCCTCTTGTACTGTGGCCCTGCCCATAACTAAAACGCCGTGCTCCAGAATTGAATTCAGCCGTTGGGCTGAAAGAGTCCTGCCCCACCCTGCTTTAAGAGCAGCTTAATCAGCAGCAGTTAGCAGGCAATCACATTTAGCTCCATGCCATGAAAAACATCACCCGTTGATTTCTTCACATCAAACCTCAATTAAAAGCACTGAAGCAGGCTGGATCAGTTGTTTCTGGTCAGTTGGCAACCCTCAGCTGCTCATGTGTACACGCAGACACACATTATGAGCACAGCCCTTTATGACGTCATTGCTAGTTTGCATGATGGGAAACACATGATAGGAGTGCCGTGTTTGAAAATGTTTCACTGAATGCGTAGTCTTAATAATCCTTGGACACTGACATTTATGGAAGTCCTTCCCCACTCGCAGCCCCAATTCATCTTGGACATCTACTTATCTCCAGGTTCAGGAACTTTGGTCAAAGCTGTCACCACCCAAATTCTCCATGCGGATGTGGATTTGGTACATTTACCTCTGAGCTGCAGCAATATTCTAAGTGTGCTTCCTCAGAATTAAGTCCTGCAGAGTTTTGTGGCATGGACCACTTTGAGCATACTATATGCAACGCCAATATACAATCAAGTAATGATTGATTGAAACCACAGCTCCACTTCTTGGTTTCCTGCCCCGTTCCCCAGCACCTGCAGCAGTCCTCACTGTCCTTGCCTCACTCTAGGGGTTGCCAGCTTTTCAACTTGCTGCTGTATCTGTGCTTCAATCAGCCACCGCATTTAGCAACTAGCAGCCAAAACTGTCCACTTCCAGAATGGCCGGAACACTTTAGGGCTTAACTAGAAGCTATTTTCTTGTTCCCAAAACTCTCTGGAAGATGCAGGGCAAAACTTAAGACAGGAGCAATCAAATGACAAAACACTTATCACATCCCAGCTTCCCTTTTGGGCCTAGTTTCCCCAGGGTGTCCTTGAGAGGATGACAATGATGGAGCGATTGGCACACACCACATGACACAATAACCAACAGGTCTCTGGACAATCAATGGAGCTGCCTGTTGTTTTTCTCCATTCCTTAATTCCAGAAATTAGCGCATCGTGAGTTGTTTGTCCCTCTCCAGATGACACAATAAGCCAGCCTCCTCCACCCCAGTTGCTTATCGTGTCATCCGAACCCAGCCAAACTGGGCTACATGGACCAATGGTCTGACTCGGTATAAGGTACCTTCCTATGATCCTAAGCTGCTGTTAAAGGCATAGTTATAGGTGCCATTAGGTTGGGCCTTTAGGGTAGACATCCAAAGCTAGGGTGACCAGATGAAATCCAGGTCAGGGCTCATGTAACTTTAACAGTTGTAGAGCAAAGGGAATTTCAGCCAGTGTCATTTGTATGCAATTAGTTCCTGGTGAAATTCCCTCTTCATCCCAACAGTTAAAGTTGCAGGGGCCCTGCCTTCTTTTGTATATGGTCACTCTAGTATAGTGGATGCACCTTTAACTGTTGTGATGAAGAGGGAATTTCACCAGGAACTAATTGCATACAAATGATACTGGCTGAAATTCCCTTTTCTCTACAACTGTTAAAGTTACATGAGCCCTGACCTGGATTTTATCTGGTCAGCCTAGCCAAAGCCCCACCCAGCAGAAGGCCTCCAAAGGCAGTACCACCTAGCAGGCTGCTACCAAACAAAAAGCATCATGCAGGTCTTCCATCTTTCCCTCCTTGATGGATTTTTTTATGGTAAGAAAAAAGACAGAAGAAGAGATGGGAAAACATGGGAGGGTTATAAATAGGAAGTGACCTCATCTGAGCACACACACCATAAAATTCTGTGTTTGAGGCAGGGTGATTGCACAATAACTGTCTCATCTGGAAGCAGTCTATACTAGATAGCTCACGTGTAGTAGCTAAGACAGTGAGCTGGAAAAATCTCTCAGTGACATCTCACCTTGGTTATGAGGTCACTAAGTGGTCTTACATAAACCAGTCTCTCTCCAGTTTGTTACCTCCCCACAACCTTTTCAATATGTGGATAAGACTTCTAATGTAACTCACAAGATTGTTGTAAGGATCACCGAGACAATACACAAGAAGCTGTGAGACACAAAAAAAGCACAATGTAAGCATGGGGATGTTGTTTTGTGTACTGGCAGGCATGAAGAGAAGCGAAGCTGTTCTTCAATCATTTGCAGGATAGGGTTGTCAACTTTTCAACCAGCTTCTGCAGCTATCCTGTTAGCAGCAAGGTGAGGTGCAGACACTAGCAGGTGATAATGTTCATCTCTGTGAATAGTTTGGTCTCTGAAGATCAAGCTGCTGTTAAAAGCATAGGCGCAGGCTTGAGTGCCACTGACCCAGATTTGCAGATGTTAGAAAATTCCAGTGTTGTAGTTGCCCTGCCAGTGGTGCTCCGTAGGTGGTAAAGGTAGGGTGACCATATGGAAAGAAGGACAGGGGTCCTGTATCTTTAACAATTGTATGGAAAAGGGAATTTCAGCAGGTCATTTGTATGCATGCAGCACCTGGTGAGATTCCCTCTTCAACACAACTGTTAAAGCTGCAGGAGCCCTGCCCTCTTTTTTATCTGGTCACTTTAGTATAGCTTCTGCAGGGCTCCTGCAGCTTTAACTGTTGTGATGAAGGGGGAATTTCACCAGGTGCTGCATGCATACAACCAACACCTGGTAAAATTACCTTTTCTATACTACTGTTAAAGATACAGGAGTTCTGCCCTCCTTTCCATATGGTCACCCTAAGTAAGGGTAAATTGGGAGGGGGCATTCTGAGGATGTAATGGGTCAAATCAGGGGAGGCTCTGGAGCTGCTGGATCCAAAGCCCCTCATTCCCAGCCCTGAAGCCAACCTAGTTATTTTCTGCCATTGGAACAGTTTCGAAAGAAGGGGGGAAACCCTCAAAAAAAGAAGAAAAGGAAAGGTAAACAGCCCCCACTCCAATGTTCCATCATGGCCACCATGGGACCAGCAGGGCTTCTTTGCCACAGACTTTCATCTTTGACCTCTGTAGGATTTTTCCATAAATAGGCTGACCATATGAAAAGGAGGACAGGGCTCATGTAACTTTAACAGTTGTAGAGAAAAGGGAATTTCAGCCAGTGTCATTTGTATGCAATTAGTTCCTGGTGAAATTCCCTCTTCATCACAACAGTTAAAGTTGCAGGGGCCCTGCCTTCTTTTGTATATGGTCACTCTAATATAGTGCCTGGAACTTTAACTGTTTTGATGAAGAGGGAATTGCACCAGGAACTAATTGCATACAAATGACACTGGCTGAAATTCCCTTTTCTCTACAACTGTTAAAGTTACATGAGCCCTGTCCTCCTTTTCATATGGTCAGCCTATCCATAAATAACACAGAAAACAGCCCAACATCAACCACATCTTATGTATTGGTTTTTCATTAGACAATTTGCAGTGCCTATCCTATATGTGTTTACTCAGAAGTAAGCCCATTGAGCTCAGTGGGGCTTATTTCCAGATAAGTGGATACTGTACTGCAGCTCAAATTCAAACACAACAACTTGCTCATTGCAAAACATCAATGTTATAATTATTAATCTCTATACATATGGAGCACTTTCAAAGTAGTTAGAATTCTTCAGACCAGCAGTTCAGGATCAGGAAGGAAACAAGGGACTAAATTTATCTCCACCACCCTTACTCTACAACACCAGGTGGCTGATTGGTGGGATTTTAACCTGCATTGGCTGCCATGTAGGGCCTGCCTTACTCTTTGGCAGGGCAAGGCACAGTGTAACAGCTAGGGCTGGACTTTGGGGCCTCTGGGCCACACAGCTCTGGGTTCCCCCAAATGACTACGCCAAGAATGGCATGTAATGCGGGGGGTGCGGGGGGTGGGCAGCAGTTCAGCATCTGGCTGGTAAACTCAATTTTATTCCCTTAGTCATGATGGTGCTATGATTTTAGCGGGTTTGAAATGTGAAACTGCACACAGAGTATTTTATTTCTTTTTGTCATGGTTGGTGAACAGTTTTGTTGTTATTCTGTTCAAACACATATCAGGAATGTAGAAGCAGTTGTAAAGCATGGAATGGCAGGGAGTGTGTGAAGAAGAGAAATGTTAATTGTGTGCTTCACAACAGAGCCCTTATAAGACCGTTAGGTTCAAGACTTACAATTACATAGCTGCCCTATTGGTGAAGAGGCTACCTCAGGCAGCTGATTTTGAATATCATGAAAGGGCAGCAAGTTGTTAAGTTATTCAATCTATTATTATTATTGTAATTCTACTGCCAAAGAAGGGGAGAGACACTTGTAGGATTTTCTACCTTAGGTGCCAAAATAACTTGGCTCTACTTTGGGTACTATGCCTCTTGATTTGTGTGTGTGTGTGTGGGGGGGGGTGTATTTACCTCAGGCAGTAAAGTGACTATTGACCATGCTAGTTGGGACTCATGGGAGTTGGAATCCAACAACATCTGGATGTCCACAAGTACCCCAGTCTGGTGTTAGAGAATAAGGCCCATACTTGGTAAATAGTTGTAGAGTATGACAATAGTTTTTCATGGTTAGGGTGACCATAAGAAAAGGAGGACAGGGCTCCTGTATCTTTAACAGTTGTATAGAAAAAGGAATTTCAGCAGGTGTCATTTGTATGTATGCAGCACCTGGTGTAATTCCCTCTTCATCACAACAGTTAAAGCTGCAGGAGTCCTGCAGACCAGAGTTACCAAATACAAAAACTGTCTTCAGCACTGATGATGGGGCAGCATCCTCCATTGCACCTGCAAGCAGCTGGCTAACTGCGGGGGGGGGGGGGGGCAGAGCAGGCTGCATGGCAGACAGGTCTGTCTTCTAACACCTTACTGCCACTTCTTAGCATCTGCCGCCTGAAACAACTGCATCACTTTGCCTATTAGTAGGGCCAGCCCTCATATTTAATGTAATACAGAATATGCAGTGCCTTGGCTGAAGTTGGTCATTATACTCCTTGCCCTATTTCTTCAGAGGGGTGAGTATGGGGGTTGGGGGCAGGGAATTGGCTGAGTGGGATTGACACCTCAGAGATTCCAAATACTGCAATGGTTGCAAAATAGCCAAAAGGCAAGTCTGGATCACCCAGACTGTTTGACAGAAAACTTGCCTACCTTGCGATGGGTCTATGCCTGTCTGACCTTAGCAAGTAGCCCTTGAAATCTTTGCAGGTTCACTGAGCGTGGCAGAATGACACCATGGCTCAATCCTGTTTACACAGGGTATTTGCCATGCAGCGTCCCACAAAGTTGCAGACAAATACGGTATGTATGCGGCTTGCAAAATAAACACACGTGACCGCCCAGCTTCTTCAAGGCATTACACCAGCTGCAAGAATCAACAACAAACTTTGGCCTGACACCTAAAGAGCGCAGATCAGGTTATGGGAAGTGCAGTGAATCACACCACTGAGAGTGAGGGCGCTGCAGATTTACGGGTTCAGAAATCCCTGGCTAGGCACTGTTTCTCTGGTCCCTTTCACATGAGGGGGTGGATCCTGATTTAGTTGTACTCAGAACAAATCAATGAGACTTAAGTTCATCCTAACGGTTTCTAGAAGGTCGTACAGACTATTTAATTTCTTCTTCATCCCTCCTCATCTCCTGGCAAATCTCTCTCCCCCAGTGTCAAGAGTCCAATTCAATCACATACCACCACACAACCCTTCCCTGTGGCTGCCATTTGCTAAAATATAAAGTGCCTGTCCCAGATCTCTGTCATCTTATCTAGTTAGGTCCTGTAAACATGCATAGGATAGCCAGGGTGCAATGATGAGATGCCCCTTTTAATAATTGGATACTGGACTGATGCTTGAAGCTTCCTAAACCCAACCAAAGCCGCTCTCTCTGCGCCCAGAAGAGGGTACTGAGTTCATGGGAACAAGGGTTGAAAGGATTCATTCATTAATAGATTAAGAATGCAGATTCTTAATTGGACACATCCCCATCAAGAGAGAGAGAGAGAGAGAGAGAGAGAGAGAGAGAGAGAGAGAGAGAGAGAGCATGGTTTCCGGCACTCTTGTCTCTTGATTTGGGCAGCATTTGAGTGGAGAGAAACTGTTATCTTCACTCAACTTCCACAATATCAGTTGTGCCAAAATATGGTGCTCTTTAGCTCCCTCTTTTAAAAAAAGGAATTTAATAAATCGGTCGGTTCATCAATTAATTGGGTCACTAAGATGGATCGTTGCTTCATAAAAGCTCTAGCCTGTTGACAGCCCGACTAAGAACGCTTCATGTTCCAGGGGGCCCCTTGTTCTTCAGGGGGGCATTTGAGAGGAAACTCTCTCTCCGGTTTCCCATCCTCCGCTTGGCTGCTTGGGCGCTACAGCTGAACACAGCTGCGTGTCTTCTGGCTGCCAAGCAAGCTTGGATGTTTTTACCTTTGGGGGCTTTCTTTAATCCCTTTGCATCAGTTCAACAGAACAGAATTTAGAGACACCATCCTGCTCTTGCAGGGAAGGAGAGTAAATGTTACAGAACTGCAGAATTATCCACCAAGAGTCTAAGTCATCTTTCCCCAATGTGGTGCTCTCTGGATGGGGCCTGCAACTCCTATCAGCCCCAGCCAACATGGCCAATAGTCAGGGATAAGAGAGGTTTTTGCCCAAAACAACTGGACAGCACCAAGTTGGGAAAGGCTGGTCTAAGTTTACACATGTAATTTAAAAAACAAAACTTGCTGCTTCTCTGCAGATCAACATAATGCCTATCCACATTGCCATTAAAACGACTTATATTCTGTTTAAAAACGTGTTTTTTAAAATAATTTCATTACGTGGTAGGACACACTGAGCAGTACTTACGTTTCATAGTGACTGCTTCCTCCGTCCTCAAAGTTTTCAGTGGTGTATTACAAGGTTGACTCTTCTTCTTTAGTTTTTGTTTTGCAGGCTGCTTGAGTTACGGAGACAGATGTAGGCGGGTCAAGCACCCTGCAAAACAAAAACCAAAGAAGAAGAGTAAAGGAATTAACCCTGTAATACACCAGTGATCACTTTGAGGATGGAGGAAGCAGTCACTATGAAATGTAAGTACTGCTCAGTGTGTTCTACCACGTAATGAAACGACTTAAAAAAACACATTTTTAAATAGAATATAAGTCGTTTTAAGGGCAATGTGGAAAAAGAGGAGGCACCTTCATATGAGAAAAGGAGTGCATTGCCCTTCTCCCACCGCCTGCTTTCCCCCTCTACTCACAGCCCTGTGGGTTTCCATAGATGTGGTCATCTTGAAAATTACTATCTGGAGCCCTGTAGAGGGAAAGTAGTCAGGGTGTGTGTGCAAAAGCTGTTCAGGAGTAGGTTATATCTATGCTGGTATATAGGGATGGATGAATCTGTCAATTTTGTTTTCAGTTTCTCATTTTTCCAATTTTATGATCAGTTCATCTCAAACTGAGAATTTCTCCAATCATGAATTTTGAGATTTTTTAAAGTTCACATGAAAATTCATAAGCATTTTGTGTACATTTTAAGATGTATTTTTGTATGCATTTATGACTAATATACTCATTTTTTGCAATCAATTTTCCTAACATTTTTAAATGTAATATGAATTTTTGTACACATTTTGTTGTTGGACTACTCCATTGCAAAATTCAGAAAAATGCAAACTTCAAAGGATAACTGAATCTTGAGTCACACAGTGGTTCCCCTCCCCCTCCTACTGGTATGTAGACAGATGTCAAAGCAAGGGAAAAGGCTGGCTTTAAACTCTCTTTTACTTTATGATCACTTTGTTAGAGTTTGGCTGGGTTCACACAACAAGTCATTAACTATTCAGCGTTGGTTGTTGTTGAACTGTGGGTTATCGTGCTGTCTGAATACATTTTTTCTGTAGGGTGGGTTGTTAACCATGCAGTGTGGCTTGTTAATCACCTCAAGGTGACTTGTTCGAGAAACATAAATCCCTGTGGGAAACGCTCTGTGTTCAGACAACACGATAACAGCAACCCACACTGGGTTAGTTAGCATGTTGTGTGAACCCAGCCAAAGAGTTGCAACTTGCAAGTGATATTAAAATCTCTTTTCATACTACTACTACTACTATTAATAATGGAGATTTAGTTAGTATGACAGTTCTAAGGGATGCATTTAAATTTGTAATAAGTAGGTCTTTGATTAGTCTGCATCCCACTAGGACAGGAAATGACAGGACATAGTTTTATTGTTAATACAAATAGAGTAGTATTTAGAAATGAAACCTGAACAAGATCATCTGGACAGATTTATAGTCAACTAGGGAGTGCTTGGAAGAAATTAGATTGAATGGATACTTTTGAAATGGGAAAGGCAGAGGTATATCTGCAACAAAAACATTTTGAAAAAGGAATGGAAGCCAACAAACAGTTGGAGTTTCAACCAGCAAGGAAGCGGAAACAATATTATTCTTGTAGACAAGAAGCTCCCTGGGGAGCTGGCAAAAATTATAGACGATATTAACAGCACTTTTTAAAAGGCAATTATATTGAACAAAGAATTCTCAAGTATCTTCTTTTTTTTTTAGAAAACTGCAGGTCCCTAAAGTTTTGGTTAGGGACAACAAAGAACTAAATTCACAGTCTCCCTTCAGGAGGTGATAAATCAGACTACAGTCTCTTAAAAAAAAAAGGGAACATGGCTACTGGTATCAATGGTTTTATAGCTATCTGTTAGGGCGACCATATAGAAAGGAGGACAGGGCTCCTGTGTCTTTAACAGTTGTATAAAGAAGGGAATTTCATCAGGTATTATTTGTATGCATGCATAACTTGGTGGGGAAGATAGAGGGGAGGGTCCAATTGTGCTCCTGTCCTGCTTCTGGGTTTCCCGTGAGCTTCTGATTGGCCATAGTGCAAGCAGAGCGTTGGACTACATCAGAAGTGGGGACCCTTTTTCTTACCTGAATTCCATTTTGGAGAATGTCCACCTACCACATTCCAGTGGTGGGCAGAGCCAAAGGCAAAGGGGGTGGGGCTAAAATGCAAAGCAAAAACAAAAACATCCATCATATTGTAGCTTAAAGCTCTTTCTGCCAGTAAAGAAGCCCTAGGAGAGGCAGTTTGACCTGTCAGAATGAGGGGGGGGGGGGGACTGCACAAAAGCTGAGAAGCTGCCAAACGGTAGTCAACGGAAAAGGGGCGAGGCTTTATGGGGAATCCAGCGAGCCTGATGGGGCCCTGAACCTGGACTAGATGATCTAGCAGGTTCTTCTTTAAGTTCTATGCAATATTAGGTAATTGATACGATTTTGAAAACTATTCTGAAAATCACTAAGATGTCAACAGTGTGGTGTAGTGGCTAGAGTGTTGGCCTGAGAGTCAGGAGAACCAGGTTCTAGTCTCCACTCAGCCATGGAAGCTCACTGGATGACTTTGGGCCAGTCACAGACTCTCAGCTCAGCCTACCTCACAGGGCTGTTGTTGTGAGGATAAAATGGAGAGAAGGGGGATTATGTACGCCACCTTGGGTTCCTTGGAGGAAAAAAGGCAGGATATAAATGTAATAAATAGGCCACTAAAGTATTGGTTCATTCTCTCTGCCTCTATGTTATCAGCTCATAGGAGGAAGTTGCAATGTCCCTTATCTTATCTACCTTGTTGTTTGCTTTGAGATTGGAGCTTTTAGCTTCTGCAATTACAACTAACCATGATATGAAAGGGCTAGAGAAAGATCAAGAATCAAGTGCAAATGTCCATGAATGCCAAGGCTGCACAACATGTAGCCCTCCAAAGGTGCTCTGATCCCACCAGCCACATACTGTGGACTTCCCCCTCTGTGGGTGGAAATGGAGGTCCATTGTGTCCTCCTCCCATAACAGTGGTGGGATGCTCCACTGCAGTGGCTGCTCCACTATTGCTGTTCCAACAGTGGTAAGACCAAAAAAAAAGGGAGCCCAATGGTGTGCCTGGGGCAGATCAGGGGGAGGCTTTGGATCCACCATATTCAAAGACCTCTCATTCCCTGGACATGGCCCTTGAACATGGGGGAAACTGTGCCACTTCTGGCACCGGCTTATTATAAGGTAGCGTCCTATGTTCTAATCTTCTTCTCCATTGGAACCAATGGCTTGAAATAGTTATTTAAAAAAGTCAAACTGGCAGCAGAAAAGAAAAAAGGGGGGAGGGGTAAAATCCAGCCTCCACCTTTCCTACCATTGCTTAAAAAGTGGTGGTGCCTTGGCCATGGCTTCCTCCTCATTCCTCTCTCCTCTCTCCTCTCTCCCCCATCCACAGTTTAGATTGGTAGATTGTCAAATTTTACGTTGTCAGAGACTCAGGGCCGGCCCTCCCATGAGGCAGGGTGAATCAGTTACAAGATCAGGGATACTTGGCTCAGCAATACTACAAATGAGGAGAATCTTGGAATTGTTGATCACAAGCTGAATATGAGTCAACAGTGTGATGTGGCGGCAAAAAAAGCAAATGCTATTCTGGGATGCATTAATAGACGTATAGCTTCTAAATCGCTTGAGATAATGGTTCCCTTCTATTCGGCACTGGTTAGGCCTCATCTTGAGTATTGTGTCCAGTTCTGAGCACCACACTTCAAGGAGGATGCAGAAAAGCTGGAGTGTGTTCAGAGGAGGGCAATGAGGATGATCAGGGGTTTGGAAACAAAGCCCTATGAGGAGAGACTGAAAGAACTGGGCATGTTTAGACTTAAGAAAAGAAGACTGAGGGGGAGACATGATAACAGTCTTCAAATATTTGAAAGGTTATCACACAGAGGAGGGCCAGGATCTCTTTTTGGTCATCCCAGAGTGCAGGACACGGAATAATGGGCTCAAGTTACAGAAAGCCAGATTCCGGCTATAGGCTGACCATATGAAAAGGAGGACAGGGCTCCTGTATCTTTAACAGTTTCATAGAAAAGGGAATTTCAGGAGGTGTCATTTGTATATATGCAGAACCTGGTGAAATTCCCTCTTCTTCACAAAGTTAAAGCTGCAGAAGCCCTGCCCTCTTTTGTACATGGTCAAGAGACAGAGCTCCTGCAGCTTTAACTGTTATGATGAAGAGGGAATTTCACCAGGTTATGTATGCATAAACAACACCTGCTAAAATTCCCTGTCCTTTTCAACTGTTAAAGATACAGGAGCCCTGTCCTCCTTTTCATATGGTCACCCTACGGCTGGCCATCAGGAAAAACTTCCTGACTGTTAGAGCAGTATGACAATGGAACCAATTACCTAGGGAGGTTGTGGGCTTTTCCACAGTAGAAGCATTCAAGAGGCAGCTGGACAACCATCTGTCAGGTATGCTTTAAGGTGGATTCCTGCATTGAGCAGGGGGGCGGACTCGATGGCCTTATAGGCCCCTTCCAACTCTACTATTCTATGATTTTATGAATCCCTCGTCAGATGGCAGAGGAGGAGCAGCAGCAAATTGGGCACCTCCCTCCACTGCCAGTAGCCCACCCACCCCCAACGGCTATCTCACTGCAGCGAAGCAGCAGCACCACAAGTGCTCTGGACATCTTTAGCCTACAGAGCTAAGCATTGATGTAGTACAAATAATGTCGGGGGAATTTGCAAGTCATTCCATTTTCCTCATTTTCCTATCTTTCCAAATGATTGATGAAAGAGACATTCAGCATAACTTAGTATATCACTGACTTTTGACTCCTATAAGAGCAAAGAATGGGCTGAAACCAGACTACATCATGCTTAGAGAAAACACATTGTAATCAGTGGGGCCAATTAGTTCTGGCTAACTTAAGTGCCATTGATTTTAGTGGGCCTACTTAAAGCATGACTCAGTCTGGAACCAACCCATTGTGTTCAGACACACAGTTTCAACAGCTGGAAATGTCATGTACCAACATATTAGGTGTAGCCACGCGGAGTCCTCCTTAAGTAAGGATGTATGTGTGTGGTTCTTTTTAAAGTAGCAGGGTTTAAATTAGACAGCCTTAATGTTTTGAAATTATCTTGAGCAGCATTTCCCAACCTGGTGCCCTCCAGATGTGTTGGACTATGCTAGGAGTTTTAGTCCAACACACCTGGAGAACAAGAGATTGCGGAAGGGTACTCTTGAGTATGGCATTCAAGGGGCAATCAAATCTTTGTCGCAAAACATTTTGCTTGCTGCATAAATTATATCAGTGATATCACTGGAAAACTGCACCAATGCCGATAATAATGAAATGATGAATTAAAGCCCTCGAACTAGCAGAGGTGGACACTCTGGCAGACAAAACAATGGATGTTGCTGTTTCTATAGCGCTGGGTGAAAAATGGAATTCCTTTCTATTGTATTGGAATACTCACTGGGAGAAGATAAGGCTGGAAAGACATCATTTGTTATAATATGACAATGGAATTTGTTTAAGTTTATTTTTTTTTTACAAAAAGGGGTCAGATTTGTTTCTTTAATACAAAGAAAATAAAAGCCAGCCAGCTAAAATTCACAGGATTCTGGCTCCAATACCAAAGATCACACAACGTACAGATCTGGGTGGACATTTTCTTTCCCAGCATTACAGCATTTCTGCGTTGGTTGGGGCCTGACTCTTTTGGCCCAAATCACAGCAATCTACGGACCTGGGGCTGGAAGCGATGGATCAGATTGTCGCCTGTAGGGTTGACGAGGCCAGGCAATCCCACGCAATGGGAACTGCCTTTCCCAGGCTCTCCTTACACAATGGAGACATTTTGTTTGACAGGCGGCCAGTCTCCAGCGCCTTCATGTCTGCTGAATTGGCTGAGATCATGACCAGGCTGCCCCAGCCTTGACACCCCTCACCGCCAGCCCCACATTTGTCAGCTACAGTGTAGAGTTCACTGCTTTCTACCTGGTTGCCACGGGAAAGAACAAAGTAGTAGGTCTGCCATCCTTCCCAAGTCACATCCAGATTTGGCGAGTGAGTCCAATGACTGATTAAAAGGGAGCGCGGGGCTGGCCCACCCATTAAGCAGGGTCAGATGCCTGCATGAGGTGGCAGAACCAGAGGAGTGGCGAATTGTGCCACTCTCCCCCTCCCGTCCCAGCCAGGAGAGCCTGCTGCTGCCTCCAGCAGGTGCTCTAGAGAGCCGCGTCAGCCGCTCTCCCACTATGTCATTTCTCATAGCGAGGCTGGTGGGACTACCTGGAGCAGCTGCCAGCCCTCTGTTGCTGCCGTGCTCCAGACTGAGATCTCGGGCGTGTACCGCCAGATCTTTGTCCAGGTGTCACAAAACCCTGCCGAGATCTCGCAAGAGCCCCACAGCCACTTGTGAGCTCTAATGAGAACCTCAATATAGCAGCAAAAGTAAAAGAGGGAGAGCCATAAGCTGCAGGAAGGCAGTAGGCATCGGGAGGAGGGGTGCGGCAGCAGCAGGGTTACAGGGGGTGCTGCTGCAGGGGCCGTGTGAGTTCCGCTTCAGGTGGCAAGAGAGTTGCGTGCCAGGCCTGAGGCGGTGCCTGAGATGGGGCGCAACTTACATTAGATTGGCCTGTTTGCACATAGGAATGTAGGATATTAGCTTTATACCATTAGCCCATTGAATTCAGTATTGGCAGTAGCTCTCCAGGTTTTAAGACAGTTCCCTACCCCCAGTCATACCTGGTGATGTCAAGCATTGAATTTCAGGCCTTTTATGTGCAAAGCATGCGGCGTACAACAGAGCTGCCTTATGCCAGGTCAGGCGATTTGCTCTTTATCCCAGTAGTATTATCTGCTCTGACTGGCAACAGCTGAGGAATCTCTTTCAGCCTAGGGGTGGGGTGGGGGTGGGGAGCTGAATTTAATTTTGGAGAAACTCTGCCCCCCCCCCCCGGCCTACCAGTGGTGGGTGGGACCAAAAGCAGAGGGGCGGGGCAAAAGGTGTGGGGTTGACAATACAAAAAATACTAGCATATTGTATCTTAAAGCTATTATTGCCTGTAATGAAGTGGGGGGGGGACATTTTAACCTTTTAGAATGGTGGGAGATCCTGCACAAAAGCTGGGAAGCCACCAAATAATTGGCTGTCAGGAAAAAAGGGGTGGGGCCAGAAGAAAGGGTATGTGACCATCTGGAGAACTCCAAAAGGCAAGATTGGGAGTAAGGAGGGACTGGATTAAGTCCCTAGGTCTGAGGTTCCCCACCCCTGCTCTAAAGTTTTAGGAAGAGGTCTTCCACTCCCCTCCCCCATGATCTTGTAACCTGGGACCTTCTGCATGCAAAGCAGGTGCTCTGCCAACGAGCTACGGACCCTTTCAGAATGAGTGCCTTATTCAATTTGTGTGGGAAGAAAAAGTGAGTTTCACATGGAAATACCTACAGATGACTTTCTAACCAGCAGGTAGAGATAACCTGAGAAGCCCCTCGTGGTCATTGCCTTTTGCCTCTCGCAAAGTGTCCCTCAGACTTCGTCAATGTGAACGTAAACCAGAGAGCCCCAGGGTCAGCCTTTTGCCCACTCAAAAATCACCCCGCTCGCCAAACTGTTTTGCCACCGTTGGGTCAAAAGAAACACAAATGTAAGAGTGTGTGATGTTAGTGTAAGAGTGTGTGAAGTTTGGGAACTGTTCCTCAGTGAGGCAAAATGCGGGGCCTTTGCCTGATGTGAAAATGTGGCTTTGAACAGGCCTGGGAAGGAGTGCTGCTTGTTTAAAGATCCCCAAGAGAGGGAGGGAAGGATGGGTTGCAGGCAAATAGAGGAAAAGCACGCCATCCCATCTAACATATGTGAAGAGGCTGAAGGCTGCCTGTTTGGACTAGTCGGGAAATTTGGGAAGGAGGAGTTGAGCTGGCCCAGAGGAAGGCTCAGTTGGTGGAGGTCAGGAGGTCCACAGCAATGTGGATGAGGGTCAGACTGGAGCGGGTGACATGGAAAGTCCGTGAAGATCTCATATGTCCCAGCTCCTTTGGCCCTGACTGGATGCTGCTGGGTACAAGAGTCCTGGCAGAAGGTTCGGCAGCAGTATATGAACACTGCCCTAAGCTATTAAGTTTTACAAGTTTTAAAAGCATTTTTGGACAGCGTTCTCAGCTTGCTGTAAAGAAAGTTGTCACAGCACTTTGCTTTGTTTTGGCAGGTGAATGGGCAGTGTGGCAGCCCAGGCCTATAAAGTAGCCCAACCATCTGCTCTGAAAGTTGGGTTCCTTAATTTTATGTATGTGTGGAAGGGGGGGCAAGGCCATGGTTGTTAAGTAGTGAAGAAAAAGGAACTCTGTACATGCACAAAAAAGGTACATAGAAAGCTGTCTTATATGGAGTTGGGCCTTTGGTCCATCAAGCCCAGTTGTTGACATTGACTGGCAGTGGCTGTTCAGGGCTGCAAGCCAGAGTTTTTCCAGTCATAGCTGGAGATGCTGGGGATTGAACCTGGGACCTTCTGTATGTAAAGCAGGTGCTCTACCACTAAGCCACAGCCTCTCCAACTTATAATTGCTTATATGATGCACTTCCTGGCTTTCTTTACAAGAGGAAGCATTAGCAAAAATGGGAGGAGCAGTACTAATTGGGCATCTTTAAAGGAGGAAAGATTACCTCAAAGGCAGGGAACCTGGGGCCCTCCAGATGTCACATCACCCCCCTGATCATTGGTCTTGCTGGCTAGAGCTGATAGGTGTTGGGAATCTGAAAATATGTGGAGGTCCATCGGGAGATAAAGCCCTTTCTCTATTGCGTGCTTCTCCCCACTTGGAGCCAGGCACATACGAAAGGTGTGGAGAGATATAGGAAGCAAATGGATGGCAGCAATTCCTTCATCTCACCCCCAACACTGCAGAGGGAGATTTCAAAGTCCACATCGAGGCAAAGAGATGCTACCTACATCATAATATATTTTTCATAGCAGCTGCTCAGAGCTGCCAGAGGGAAGCTCTTTTTGTACTTCTTAAACTCTGGCTGTCATACAAGATGGGAGTCAAAAGAACCTAGTGTTGTGCTGGGATTTGAACCCAGGTCTCCCTGCAATAAAAGAGTTTTGTATCTTAGTGATTTTCCAATTTTCTGAATGCTGCTTGCTTAGAACTTACCTGTTGGTCTCCCCCCAAGGATGCAAACAACTTGTATGTCTTGCAGTACACACGAACCACCACCTGATGGCCAGGTTCTGACAGCTCATTAGCCTAGATAGAATGACAGCCCTTCCATCAACTGCCTCCCTCATACATTCAGGTAATGCTAGGAGGCCTGGGTAGCACTGCCATCCTTTCCTTCAGATACTCCTCAGGGCCCCCAGCCTGCTCTCTCAACTGGCTAGCAGCTTTATTACATATGTGAATCTCCACATTTGTCTAATTCTTTTTAAAAGCGATCTAAGCTAGTGCCATCACACCTTGCAATAGTGACTTCCACAGGTTCATTATGTACAGGGTGAACTTTTAACAGCTCGAAGGCGGCAGCCGAGAGGCTGCAGCAATGGCACCTTCAACTGCCTCAGTGGTCCCTTCGGCCACCCTTCTCTTGTGCCTGATATCTCTTGAGCTCTAGAAGCGATAGGCAGTTCCCAAGTTAGCAGCCTGACATGGGCATTGTATCAACATGGGTGGATGCAGGCAATTAGTAAGCAAATGGTAACGTACCCCTGTGGGCATGTAACCATTTGCTAACTTGGTTGTCTGCCCGAGGTGAGAGAGCATACATGTGCCTCCACCGCATCTCCTAGCCCCCTGCCATGTCCTTCCCCACTCCCCACAACATTTCTTCCCACTCCACTGCTCTCCCCCTTATCCTCCCATTGCTACCACCACTAGTACTACTATCTGAAGAGCTGTGTTGAGCTTAAAAAGCTGCAGGTATAGCTCCTCAGAGAGCTGGTGAAGCCAAATGCCTGGGTCTAAGGGGGACTTTCCCAGACTCTAGGCGATCTCCTGGGACACCCATTTCCACAGGTGATCTCCTCCCACAATGCCTGGCTCTGTAGCAGGACACCCTCAGAGAACCAGGGTTTTGGCCCTGGTTGGCTTACTGAAGAGGTTTGCATAGTGGTTTTTAGGATGGTCACATCTTAAGATCCATGTAATTTGGAATGGTTAGATCAATGTGTTCCACTGTTCAGCAGTCTGAGGTCCCTTTTCCAGCAACGAACTTTTAAGGTTTTGAGTGAAATAGGTTAGTAAATGCCACAACTTCAGGTCTTGCAATGTTATAAGAAATCTGGCAACTTGTTTACCTGGATCACTAGAAAGAGGAAGCCCACATAGGGGATAAAGGTACTGTGTGGCATAGAACAAACGTATGCTCCTCTGCCCCCTGCTGGTGGGAGCCAGCATTGCTGGCTGAATAGCTGAGGAAGTGAGACCTGCCAGCAAAGATTTGCTGTTTGATGGGTACAGAGGGGCCACAGACAGCTTCGCTCCGAGCTCTCAGCAATTTACTGTGATGTACAGCCAACAGCATGGGACATGTCCTGTGAAAATGCTTTTGGGATACCCCTATGCATCTATATGAAGCCAAAGACTCCTGGACCAGTTCAGGCTGAAGTCACATGAACTGCAGGGATGGGAACTACTAAAATGGAAACCTGGACCCAGCACAATCCCTAATCCACCCTGCTAGCTGGCTCAAAGGAAAAGGATTACTACTATGCTCTGGCGCATCTCAAGTTTGGTGACACTTGTGCAGAACTACCCAATGGATTGTGCTGTGAACAGCAATGTACAGATTACATAAAATCTGCTTTGTCTGTGTTTTGTGGGTAGTTGCACGTCTTTTGTTCCATCGGTTAATCATTGGTAGATTCGGATTTCCCCCCCCCCCCAATTTCTCAAATCTGCACAAATCCCCCCTCCAAAATGCACATTTTCATACTTTAGCGTATGGGGAAATGCACGTTTTCCTCCCAGTGGTGTTTTTTAAACATATTTTTCTAAGTCTAAATGTGCGTAAAACTCCAGAAAGTAAAACAAAAAAACACCAGTTTGCAAGTCCACAGAATTCATGCAAGTCAGGAAAAGTTTGCCTGCTGTGGAATCTGTGGGTCAGTTACATAGAAATCTGAACTTATTTGATTCCCTTGTGGATTTATTCAACAGTTGTGATCTGTGGGCCACATCTGTCTGATTCCCATTACGGCACCTAAAACCTGCTGCCTGAGGAAGTAGCCTGACCTTGCCTCTGGTGGCGTCCAGTGTGGGTTGATAAACTAGTAAAATCTCCCTCTCTAAGGGCAATTACAATCTGAATGGGTGCATGTTACAGACTAGTGATAGGTACCATTTAAAACTCTGAAGTGTGCTCCCATCCTTGCGTATGCAGCAGAAACATGCCAAGAAGTCAAGAGGCGCAGTATGGATCTATATCAAGAGCCCATTCATATCACAATGAGTGAAACGGCTCTAAATTGGAGAGGTCTCATTTTGGTTGTTAAGAGTCCTTCCTTTCCTCTTTAAATATATGATCTCCTGGGTTTGGGATGTAACATGATCAGTATAATTTACAGCGGTCTCTGATTTGATAACAGCAATTAAAGCTGTGCAAGAGCTGAGCTGGGGAGATCAATGATGCTTGCAACTTAGCATATCAAGCTAATAAGTAGCACATTTTCCTCACCAGGGTCTTCACAAATTGCCAGGTGGGTGAGGGCTGAAGTGGCAGGGAGAGAGAGTGTTTGCTCTCCCTGAAACCCCTTCCCAACTCCCAAGGCTCTGTAAGAGTTTACTGCATTTTGTACATTGACAAGTTCAGGGCCAGCTGAACTTGACTGTTTGCATCATCAGGGCCAGCGCAAGCTCTCTGAAGAGCCCAAATCTAGGCCCAGATGTATTGTCCCGCTAAGTGCAGTGGTGTAATGGATCCAGGGCTGGCAGGGATGCAGCACTGTCACTTTTTGATTAGCAGGCACATTGAACTTATCTGCCACCACCACCCCTCAGACTGTCCTGTTCCCTGAGCTTAGCTGCAATCCTCACAGTGGCTGGGGGGAAAGCAAGCAGAAAAAAAGGGCAGAAAAGAAGGACTCCTACCTAGCCAATCCAGTGCTTTCATATTACCTGCTTGCCACAGGGGCTGATGGAGCACATCCCTTGTGCCGGAAGTGGGCTTTAGGATTGGAGTCCATATAGTAGCTTACTATGATTGATTCCAGCCTGAAACCGTGAAGTTCCCAGTCCATGCCCAGCAGTCCCTGACAGACACGAAGACAGACCGAATACAGGTGCACATGAGCCTTATCACTTCTTTTATTGTTGTCAAGGGGTGAGGAGGCAGGGGAGGAATCAAAGGTGCGATGTGGGATGAAGCAGAAAGGCATCGGTGTCAGCAAGAGAGAGAGGCAGGGAGAGAGTCTAGTATGGACAGATGGATGGTGGACGGAGAGACAGACACTCTGGGGTGAACAGGACACTTGGGCTATGGGCAGAGCGGGCAGATGGACACGTTGCCCTGTGGGCATCAAGGACTGAGGTAACATGGGACGGGCCTGGCGCGATTCATGCCGGGTGGGGGGAAGGCGGGTCCCATTCCCCCCCGCACGCCAGTATCTCTATTGCTCTGAACTTCAGTCACAGTTTTGTAAGGGGCAGAGGGGCAGGGGAGAGTAGTGGTGGCCAGGGGACCGGCCGTGGCGTGGAAGACCTCCCTGGGCTACGGGGTTCTGCTCGGAGCCTTGCATTGTTCTTCTGCTCGGGGAGAGTGGGAACTGCAGACCGTGGTGTGCGCGTGAAAGAGCAAACCTGAGCCTCTGCTGTTCCGTTAATCAACACATGCAAATGCACACGCGCACGCAGACTATCCACCGCTAGGCGCCAACTAGGATGCGTGCCAGGGAATTTAACAAGCATCTGGAATTTTATGCGCTCCGGGTGGGGTTGGGCTTTAGAAGGAGCGGGGCTGCTTAATCTCCAGGAAACTAACAACCTGGCCTTTTGGTTAACGTCCCACTCGCTCAAGAGAAGGGCGGAGGGAAGGGGACCCAACTCTGCAGAAACCGGCAAGGGGGAAGGCGAGGGACAAAGGCTGTGATGCTGGGGCAACCGCACAAATAACCCAAAGGAAAGGCCTTCAGGCAGAAAGAGATGCAAGCAACTCCTCAGGAGGGATCCCGACCGCTCTTCACGGAGGCCCGTCACGTCTGTTTCCAGGCTAGGCGATGACAGCCGCTCTTCCTCCGACTCAGGGGAGGGAGGCTCCCTGGTTCCTCCAGATTTGATAAACACGACTCGAGTGGTTTGACATCCGTCTGCCTCTTAGTGCAGAAAAAATGGGGGTGGGAGTGGGGTGGGAAATGGGAGCACAGTACTTGCTCGGCCAGTCTCTTGAAGTGCAGCGGTGGGGGGCCCATGAAGGGGGCCCCATTGCATGGAAGCGCAGTGAGGGTGGGGCCAGCACAGGGGTGGATGGGGGAATCAGGGGGGTATGTACATGGAGGTGCCGGCCAGCATTATTGCAGTAGGGGCTCTTTTTCCGGAGGCCCTTGTCTTCTGTCCCGCACACACAGACACACACACGCACACACACACACGCACACACATGCACCCCTCTCAGTGCAAGTGGACAATGGCTTGTATGAGTCGGGGGGCAAGGGCAAGCCCCCCCCCCCTTAGCTCTGGGATGAAAGGAGATTGCTTGCTGATCAGTCCCTGAGGTACCAGAACTGCCTCCCCTTTCGACACTCCATGGAGTCCTGGGGAGGTGCTACCTCTCCCCAACCTTTCGTACCTCGGGAGTTGTGACTGACATACACACACACGCACACGCACACACACAAACACACACACCCCAGCCCAGCCTGTGGGGAATCCCAGCACTTGTGCAGATATGGCCAGGACCCTGGATGGGGCGGAGCGCGGCCGTAGTGTATGTGTGTGTATGTGGAAGGGTGGGGTAGTCCCTTTTCTCTTCTCAGAATAATAATAATTCAATTTCCAGTTAAAAAGCAAAAAGGGGGGAAGGGGGGAAGTAAAATGCACCCATCGGATGGGACCGGACGCCGTGTGAGATTGCCGGGACTGGTTGCTAGTTGCCGGGGGGGCGGTTCCAGTGGTGCCAGGAGTCCCAGGATTGTGGCAGGCGGGTGGGCGGACGGGGCGGCATCAGTACGGCGAGAAGAGGATGGGTCCATGTGCAGTTCGGATGGGCCCTGGAGCTGGGCGCAGGAGCGGGTGTGTCAGAGGTGGGCCCTGCAACAGTGGCGGCGTTGGGGCTGGTCGCAGCGTCAGGGGCGTGGAAGCGGCTGCTGCCATGGCAGCTGCTACAGCCAGTGGATTGGGCAGCAATCCAGCTGCTAGTGACTTGGGAAGCTCCTTGGGGAAGGCCAGGGAGCCCTGTGGAGAAAACAGAGAGAAGAGAAGAGATGTCAGGGACAATCAAAGAAGCAGGGAAACCCAGATGCGGATCCGTATTTAAGCTCAGTGGGTGAGTCATGAGCTAGAGCTGAAACCAGATTTCAGCAAGGTTCAAAATCTGATGACAGGCCAAGGTTTGTAAAACATTCGACATTTACATTTGTCCCCCAAATTCTGGATTTCTAACCCTCGCCATTCTATTTGTTTGGTTTTATCATTGGGTGATGGGCTGTCAACGAACAGTGCTGTGTGTCACCTATCAAACACCACTCAAACAGAGAGAGATATACAAGCCCTAGCTATCCGGGCAAGTACCTGCTTCTACTTACCGGCAGCTCTGCCATGATTCGCTGCTTCTTGTGCCGACTCAACAAGGGGTTGGGCTTCCCGGCTACTCCATCCCGGTGCCGCCGGCTGGAAATGTGCTATGAAACCAAAGAGGAAGAACCAGAGATAATACTTAGGAGCAACCAAGGCATGCTGTCTCCCTGACTCAATAGCTGCAATCATCCCCAGTCTAGCAAGGTGTACGTAACCCATGAAATGAGGTTCCAGTGTGTTCATGGAGCTGCTTCTGGATCTAGCTATTATGTGCGCTTGGAATGGTACCTTGTGCGCACACCTTGGGGACAACCAACACATGGGAATGCAAATGTGTAACTTGCACACATGCAGCAGCCTATACCCCAGTGCAGAGCTGGCCACACTGAAATGAATAGGAGCTGTGCAAGAGTACTACTGTGCCCTGGGAGGCAGATGTGCCCCACAAGCTGCTGCCCTAGACAGAGACCAAAATCTGCCACTGAAGGCAGACATTTCAACTTGTGACTTGGATACAGACAGTGCTTACATTTCTGAAATAAGTAGCCCTAATATGGACAGCTCAAGATTACCTGGAAGCTACAGCCTTTGACATTGCAGCCCTCCATTCCCTAATCCAAGACATATGAGGGCTGCCATTACTCAGTGGGGGAGGGGAATGTACTCTGTGTACGTACAGAGGGACGGTCTTCTTTAGCATCTAGTTCTATCACACTTCGGCACTGTCAGAAGGGTTTGGCTACTCTATGTGTCCCATTTGAACGGTTTTATTAAGAAGTAGGTAAGTCTCCTCTGGCAAGATACCCTGTCATGGTGTTGCGACTGGGCCCCACACCTGTTTGAGCTGGATCTCCGAGTTGACTTTGACGTTGCAGATTTCACAGTGGAAGGTTCTTTCCTGAGCACCGGGGTCTTGGCTGCCTGGCTCCCCTCCAGCCGTGGGGCTCAGGCGTGGATATGCCTTGATAGGCCCCAACCCGCTGCGTGCTTCCAGGATAGTCTTGTGCTTTGTACCTGGGCAAAGAGCAGGAAATGTTTCTGTCATTGTAAAGACTAAAAGCAACCTCTTGAGGAATGTCCATTAAACGTAGGTGAAAAACAATTATTATCACCTAGCCCTTCACAATACAGCAATTTATCCTTTACCTATAGTACTGTAATTGTAACTACAGGGTTTACACTCTTACATCTATAGAGATTTAACCTAGTGGGGACATGGAGCATGGCCTTTTCTGGGGTGGCACTTTCTTTATAGAACCAACTCTCCTGTAGCTCCTTCCACCAGCAAAGTAAAGTTTTTTTAATTATTTCAAAGAGCTTTTTAGCCAATGGGGCATGATTTGGCATGTCCTTATTGAACTTCTGCTGTCTGTTTGTATATTGTGAGAATGGCAGTTTGGGCTTTTATTTTTTTATTGTATCTTAACAAAAGAAACAGAGGTTTAAGGGGGTCTGTACACACACCCTGTACACTATACTGCATATGGCAAGAAGAATTGCCTTGCAGTACAATATTCTAATTCAGAGTCCTATCAGCTTAAAGGATATAATATTTTGGACAAATAAAGACTGTGCATATTTTGTGCTAAAGAAAAAAAGAAACTTTCAATTCTGAACTAAGATAACCCAAATTATGCCCCAAGGAAAGTTAAATTCTGCCATTTGTACAAATTAAACAAATGTGCTTACATGCCAGAAACTATTCTGCTTTTGCTAGTCATGGAGAAAGGCAATGAGCTATGCAAGACACTGAAATTTTGCCCTCTGCTAGAAATCTTGCTGAAACTAGCCTCTGGTTTCAGTGGTAACACAGACATAGTAGCACACCGGCAAGCCTATATTTGCAGCCGTGAGGTCTAGAAACGTGTGGGTTTTTTTACACTGAGATCCTCTGGATGCTGAATTCTGCACCCTGTACTAATTTCTGCATTTGTATGGCATGACCACGGAATATAACCCTGCACTCATCTGCTGATTTTTACAAAGAGGGGACAGAGGCAAATGAAACCAGCCACATATGCAAACAACATCTCAAAGTAATGTTCACTGCGTCCTGTGCTACCCTTGAAATCTCCTGCTGTACAGAAGGCATTCTGGACCTCACACTAGACCAGTTACCAAGGGGAAGGACCTATAGCTCAGGGGTAGAGCATGTGGAGGTCCCAAGTTCAATTCCTGACCGCCACATAAAAGGAGCAGATAAGGCAGGATGGGCTGAGAAAGTCCCTTTTCTGCCTGAGACCCTAAAGAGCAGCTGCCAGTCTGAGTAGAGGCTTCTGGGTGAGATGGACAAACAGTCTGACCTGCGAGAAGACAGCTTTTTATGGCTTTAAATTTCACTGCTTCTGGAAACTGTGGGAAAGCACTCCCTTAGTGTAGCATGTCAGTGAGGAGTGTGAGCTGTGTGGCCAGCAAATACCTGTCTCCAATCTAACCTCAGCCCCAAGCTCACTCATGAAGTGGCCTTAATTAAGCCACGCTACATCCCGTCACCCCATCTGCAACATAAAACTTACCTCCAGGGCTGATGTAAGGTTTTGGGGCAGGGGTGGGCAATTTATGGCACTCTAGTGATTTTAGCCTACAACTCCCATCAGCCCTAGCCAGAACAGACAACCGTGAGGGATGATGGGAGCTGTAAACCGAAACAACTGAAGGGACGCAAGTTGACCACACACAACTTAGGGCCAAACTACCAGTGGCCATGAAAGCGGTTTTAACTAATGTGCTTAGAACAAGTGCCCCCATCTCTACCTTTAGGAGGTGAAAAAGCAGTGGGGTGTGTGTGTCTGATCTGGATCAGGACTGTGGCGTGAGGGAGGGGAACACAAACCTTTCCTGAGCGTTGTTTTCCAGTTAATGTCACCCAAGCTGCTATTTGCTCACAACGGGGCTACCCTGATGCATGTAGGGCTTTTATGGAAAAGCAGTGGGGGCAGGAAAGGGTTAAATTCCCCACACCCGCTCCAAACTGGGGGCACCCGTACCTGCTTTTTTCCTTCCTAAAGAAAAAGACGTGGCCCAGTTTGAAGCGTCTTAGTTAGTAAGGCTTGGCCCTTACATATTGCGCATGGAGTGCTCTGAATAATTGGACTTCACTTCAGAAGTGTGCTAAGCATTCTCATTCTCAGAAAGAAGCCATCTCTTCAGGCGGCCATGTTATAAGCACTGAGAAATTTCAGGACTATGATGGAGGGAGAAGAAGAAATTCACATGGCAAGAAGTGCCAGAATATTATGCCACAGATAATGGTAAATTTTGAAGGGCAGGCAGCTCACCATGACAATTCTCATACACACAGCACACACACACACACACACACACACACACAGAGTCCAAAAAAGCAGGCAGCTATATTGATCTATATCAACAAACTATTTCTCCCAAGGAGCAGGGTGTTTGTTTGTTTTTTAAAGTGCTAGTGGGTCTCAATTTACCAGTCAAGACCAAGGCCTCATCTACACCTAGAAGCCTTCCGGGACTCGGGGTGGGGAGGATCTCGGGCTTACCTGCTTCTAGGATCGCCCCCCCCCCCCCCGGCGTCTAAACGCCAGTGTGTCGTTCTGGAAGTCAAGAGGGACATTCCTGGCATGGGTTTTTTTTAAAAAAGAAGGGAGAGGTTTGCACAATAGCGCAGGCGCGATCCTGTGCCAAAGGTAAGTTTAAAAAAAACAGCCTTAAAATTTGGCGCCCCAACATGCCGAGAGCCATCCTGGGGATAGCGAAAATGCTGCCCCTCCGATGGGCACCCCCCCTCCGCAAAGCTCCGTGCCTGTTGGAAGAGCCCTGCTACTAGCGGGGAGGAGGGAGGACCTGGGAGTGAGTGCCATACCACCCGTGGTCCTCGGGGTTGTCCCGAGACCACAGGAAAAATTGGGAAAACCACGGTCCCAGTTATCCTGAGAGATTGCCCCCAGTTGAACCTGGGATTCCCTGTGCAACCTCAAGCTGACCCTGGGATACTGGCAGGTGTAGATTAGGCCCAAGTCACCCCAGAATACTTTGCATTACAACAGGGAACAATATATTGTGGCTGGGAAAATGCATTCTCCCCGTGTGCCCCATAACTACTGTGGGAACACAGCTAAGTTCAGAGGGAACAGGAAAGTCTGATGCAGGGGGAAGATAGCAGATGATATCAGCATCACTGCTAATCCAACAGTGCCGGCTCTACGTCAAGGTGAGCCCCAGCTACACTACATCACTGGGCACAGAAGAGATTTCAAGCAGACTTATCATGCCTTGCTCTCTAGGGTACTTAGCATAATGGTACTTAGCATAATGGGTAACTATACCTTGTTCTAACCAACTCTTCCCTTATAACCAATTGTCAATGAAGTACAAGGTTTTCTGGGTAATGGCTCAGTACCATGGAGCACCCTACAATTATCTGTCTGTCTGTCTGTCTGTCTGTCTGTCTGTCTGTCTGTCTGTCTGTCTATCGTCTGTCTGTCTGTCTGTCTGTCTGTCTATAATGGAAGACAACAGTTCTTCCTACACACCTGCTACCAGGATTGGCCCTAACATGAGGAAGAATGAGGCAGCCCCCTCAGTTAATGAATGCTGGAAGCCACTAAAGGTGGAAAATTGCCCATCATTTATTTTAGGACATATTTTTATTTTTGGAGGATGGGGCGGGGGGAGAGGCACCATTTGGGTGCTTTACTGGCCATAATTTAGCTCCAGTTCCGATCCCCCCACCCTTCTGCTTTCAAAGTTGCCTTCACAGCTGGCCCTCAGTTACAGCCCTGCAGCTCTCTATGAGATGCTAATGCACATGAGTGGAAAACACAGGCTGAGGTGAAGCAGGATGACGGGGGTTGGGGAGAGGGTACGGCCTGCTGAAAGGCCAAACCCTGCTTAAGAGCAGCCGGATGGCAGCCGGGCTTTCTATATCCGGGCCTCCGTCTCTGCTTCTGCAGTCCTGGAAAGCTGGTGGGAAGAGGGGCGCCCTGGTTTTTCCAGAGGAGGCTGAAGCACATGTGCCTGTGAGCTCATTTGGTGGGGAATGTCTGTGTCGCTGCCAAGAGGGGCTCTGCAACCACACCCAAGGCTCTGGCTGTCGTTCCCATGGCGACAAGGCCAACGATGTAATGCATTATGGGAAAAGGGAGACAAACAGGCTAGGTTTTGGACACACACATGGAGCAGGGGAGTGGGCGAAGGAAAGGCAGGCAGGAGGATTGCCACTTTATTTTTCTGGCTGGGCTCCGGTGGCTTTAACGCCGGCACGATGCAAAAATTCAGCAAGTGACTTCAGTTCCCATTAGCCCCAATCAACATGGCATGTGATGATGGAAATTGTAGTCTAGCAACATGTGGAGGGCTCCCCCACTCCCGCAAAGGCACAGCTGGGCTAAGTGAAAAGGGGTGGTGGAGATACAATCTTTAGTGTCGGAATACAGCAGACAGAACAATGGCTATAACATTTAGCAGAGCATAGAAGAGCCACATTAGTTTCAGGCTGCATCCAGAAAACACGATAGTAAACGGTGGGGTAATAATCAACTCAACAGTTGTTTATCTAGGGGGTACTCCCCACAAGACGTGATAATCAACCGTGGTGCGGATTAGCATCAGCATTGAGTTAGGGTGACCATATGAAAAGGAGGACAGGGCTTCTGTATCTTTAACAGTTGCACAGAAAAGGGAATTTCAGCAGGTGTCATTTATATGCATGCAGCACCTGGTGAAATCCCCTCTTCATCACAACAGTGAAAGCTGCAGGAGCTATACTAGAGTGACCAAACACAAAAGAGGGCAGGGCTCCTGTAGCTTTAACTGTTGGGATGAAGAGGGAATTTCAACAGGTGCTGCAATACATACAAATGACACCTGATGAAATTCCCTCTTCAATACAACTGTTAAAGATACAGGAGCCCTGTCCTCCTTTTCATATGGTCACCCTAAGATAACACGATAATCCATTGTGGGTTAAATAACCAGCCGTCGACTATTGAAACCTCCATTGGTTATAGTGTTGTCTGAACCCAGTGTTGCTCTTCCCTGCTTTTCTGGTTTGCATGAGCATATCAAAAGAACACATCCTCTCCTCTCTCTGCCATTTCAAAGGCCTTCGCGTGGAATGCTTTTCCTTTATTCCTCTCATTCCTTACATTAGAATGAAAGAAAACAGTAGCTCCATCTTCAGACACTAAAGGAAATATTCACACACTGCACTTCAGCGCCTTATAGTTCTGGTCAATTCGCAATAAGAGATTTTGAATGACGCTTCGGCTGTGACGTTATCTTTGAAAGCTTGTGAGGTGCTCAGCAATACCTGTGGAAACTTGAGAAGCCCAAAGAGGAGGCTGAGGGAACACAACTCCTTGCCTCCTCCCTGTCTCTAGCAAAATTAGAACAAATTCTGGGACGAAGAAATTATGCATATTTGCAGAATATAAATGGGTTGCAGAATTCTGATTGTCTTGACGCTGAAACCATAACGTACGTGTGCAGAACTTGAGGGCTTTTTCCTTTTTTTTCTTTTAGTGCAAATTAAATTACAGGCTGGGACAAATAATGGGGGGGGGGAGAACATTTGTGCCAAATGACTTATCACACAGTTGCATGTGAGGCTAGTTTGATGACCCCTCCTCCTTTGCAAAGCATCCTCAGAAGGGGGTGCTTTGCAGAGGGGGAGCTGGGGAGGGAGGAAGAGGGCGTGTTTAACTCTTTCCTCCGCCAGCTGATTTTCACCGGAATTCTCCATCTCCCCACAGCTGTTTTTATCCTTGCTGATATTCTGGGCTGATGTTTATCTTGTAAACATGAGTCTGGAGCCCTGTGGGAGAAAAGGCAGTGTGTGTGTGTGTATGAGAGAGAGAGAGTTTCAAGTGAAAATTGACCGGTGGGGGAAAGGTTAAGGGTATACACACACACACACCGCTTCTGTGCTGGAAACCACCCCTCTCAAGGGCACTTTTCAAAGAGGAAGGGACTGTTGAACCAATAGCTACATCATAATGGGAGGTTCAGCCCTAACAATAGCCTCAACAGAGCCTGTTCATTATTTATTTATTCGCGACATTTATACCCTGCTCGCTACTCTAAGGAGCTCAAGATGGCATACATGAACCTCCTCTTCTCCATTTTATCCTCACGACAACCCTAGAAGGTAGGTTAGGCTGACAGCTGGTGACTGGCCCAAAGTCACCTAGTGAGCTTCATGTAGGCTGACCATATGAAAAGGAGGACAGGGCTCCTGTAACTTTAACAGTTGTAGAGAAAGGGGAATTTCAACCAGTGCAATTTGTATGCAATTAGTTCCTGGTGAAATTCCCTCTTCATCACAACAGTTAAAGTTGCAGGGGCCCTACCTTCTTTTGTATATGGTCACTCTAGTATAGTGCCTGCACCTTTAACTGTTGTGGTGAAGAGGGAATTTCACCAGGAACTAATTGCATACAAATGACACTGGCTGAAATTCCCTTTTCTCTACAACTGTTAAAGTTACAGGAGCCCTGTCCTCCTTTTCATATGGTCAGCCTAGCTTCATGGCCGAGTGAGGAGTAGAACCGGGAACTTCCGAGTCCCAGTTCAGCACTCTAACCACTACACCATCGCAGGCTCTAACTTTCATTATTGCCCCAAGACCCAACGAGTCCTTACCCTCTCATGAAAATATGCCTCAACAACAACAACAACACTATCAAGGCCTTGAACCTGCCCAGGTCTTGGCAGTGGCCAGGAGTGTGTTTGCACAAGTGAGGCTAGTGCACCAAATGCGCCGATTCCTAGAGACATCTGATCTCCCCATGGTCACCCAAGCATAAGTTTCACCCTGTTTGGGCTTCTGTAACGTGCTGTATGTCAGGCTGCTTTTGAAAACTGTTTAGAGACTTCAGCTGGTCCAGAATGCTGCAGCCAGGCTGTTGACTGGGGCCTATTACAGGGAGCACGCAACCCCCTTGTTATAGCAGATTCACTGGTTACCAATTTGTTTCTAGGCAACATTCAACGTGCTGGTTATGACATATAAAGCCCTATACGTCTTGGGACCAGAAAGACAGCCTTCTCCCATATAAGCTTGCCTGGTCCTTAAGATCTTCTGGAGAGGCCCTTCTTTTGAGACCACTGCCATCAGAGGTGCATTTGGTGGTGATGTGAGAGAGGGCCTTTTCAGGGGCCACCCCCAGGCTGTGGAAGTCCTACCCAAGGGAGGCCACATTCTCTCCCTCTCTGTTATCCTTCTGAGGGCAGGCAAAGACCAATTTATTCAAGAAGGTCTTTGGCTTGTACATGGGGACTGGGTTTTATGCTGTAATTGCTGTGTTTTTATTGTATTTTACTGTGTTTTATTGTTGTAATCTATTTTAAATTGTTTCGTAAGCTACCTTGAGTGCCATTTTTTGGTAGAAAGGTGGATTATAAAGATGATGATAGCAATACCTTTGTTGTGAGCCTCAAGTTGAGACAGCGAATTGACAGCCACTTTGCAGAGTGCACAATACAACAGCTTCTTGGCCTTCTCCTCATCGGGCTTGGTGCTGCCGTTGCTCTGGGGAGCCACCCCTGAAGTGGCTGGGGCTGCTGCCGCTGCTGCCGCAATCTCTGCCACCTTGGTCCCCCAGGCTGGCCCAACCTTGGAACTCTGGCTCGGCTCCAGGCAGGGGGCCGAGTGGGGTGTTGTGGCGGCTGGAGACGCCAGGCAGGACTGCTTATCTGGAGAGGCAGGAGCTGGCACAGGAGGCACTGTCACTGAACCTCCGATGCCATTCAGCTGCTCAGCTGCAAGAGAAAAGAGAAAGAGGAAGGCATTAGGACTGGGGCAGCAGGAGGTGAGCTGCACACAGATGTAGAGTGAGGGCTTAATTTATGAAATGAGTATTGGGGCTCAAAGCAGGGGTTGATTTCAGCTAAGTCTCGCCAGGGCTTAGCCCCAGAATCTCTTTTCAGTTCCGGGGCTGAAGCAGAGATCAAGTGCAACCATCACAGACATGTGCACCCGCCTCTCACCACAGAGGGTCAAACTTGACATCTTGGCAAATGCAGGCCTGTATTTATTTTATTTACTGTCTTTTTATCCCACTTTTCGGACAATTATTGCCTCCCAAAGGGGCTCATATCAATAAAAAAAAGAGAGAGATGGGCCCTGTTGTCAGACTTGGACCGGGCTGATCTGCCCTTGCTGGGGTCCCTGCTTGACCAGCGGTTGGTGGCTCTTGTTCCTTTGGCCAATGGACGAGGCCAGAGCATTCTTCTCCTGACTTTCTGCAGTCCCAGGGGGAAATTGTCAATTAGAGCCAAGTGTTCCTTCTGGCGGGGAGTGGGGAAGTGAGCTCCCTGCAGCTCCTCCTTCTCTGGCTGATGGATGGGCCTGGCTGGATGTCATTCGTGAGAAACGGGGGTGCAGCCTCCCAGTGGTTCTCGGTCCCCTGGCTGATGGCAGAAGACAGAGTGAGCTTTCCCTTCTGCTCTTCTATCCCGGGGCAACTAGAGCCCTTGAGCCTCTGCACCTCTCTCAGTGGAGAAACTCAGCACAAGACGCCAGCTGCCCTGCAAGCCTTATACCAGTAGACCCCCATCCCCACCCACCCCATCACGGGCCTGTCTTCCAGGCATGGCACTCCTGGCTTAATCATCGTCAGGACTGACTATACATAAGAATGGCCAATCTGAGCCAGACCAAAGGGCTACCACAGCATTTTGTCTTGTACTCTGGTCAGCCTGCCGGCTGTCCCAGGAGAGTTCCCAAGCAGGACAAGATAGTGGTAGACAGACAGGCAGACACATGTGCGCACACACTGGTTGTTCCCCTACTCCAGCATCTTGTAATCAGAGGGGATACTGCCCCAGAAACTGGGAGCTGTATTCCTAGCTACCCTAGACATTGGGGGACCCATTCTCCAGTTTTATCCCATCAATACTAATAACAATAATAAGCCAACAGGCTAGTGATGATCACAATATCATGTGGCAGTGAGTTCCATAGGTTATTTATTCATTGCCATACATCCTCAGAGGCATTCTCTTCAGCCCATATGTAGTTAAAAACAAGTACAAAGAAATGCATGATATAGTAGGTTCTGGGCCCTGCACTGATATCCATTTTTTAGGCCCTGGGCCTGTTGTTCCCCTGCCTCACCTCCAACACAAATGGATTGTTGAAGCATCTTATTACCCTCTCGAAAATTCATACAAACTTAGCTTATGTTCTGTTCTCCGATATAAACACAGGCCTCTGCAATAGGAAGATCTACTTCTATATTCCATTATTCTAGAATAGGCACTCTCAGAGAAATTAGGTAGTTGGAGCTACGAAACTCTTACTTCTAAGCAGGAGACGTCAATACTAATGCATTGATATCTCACTTGGCATGTTTCAGTCTGATCCCTGGCATCCAAAAGAGGTTCCAGAGTTGAGCCCTGCCTTACAATTAAACTTTACCCATGGGGCAGAATTAGGGAGACCTTCTCTTTATGAAAGCAAGCTGAGCAAGGCTGTGATGCTGCCTGCTAAAAAATTAATTTATTATTATTTTTCAGTGCAAAAGCCATGCTCAGGAGACCTCAATTCTATACTCAGAACACATGTAAATGCATTGCACATGAGCTGGGCATAATTTATTTTGCTGTCAAGACTGAGAATTTAAATAATTTTAGCAAGCAAATGGGAATGCAAAGATCAAAGAATATTAGGAAGAATATAAACAAACAAAAAACACTACTTGCTATAAAAGGAAAAGTTATTTTTAATATTCTTTTCCCAGCTTAGTTCCTAATAATATAACACACCAGAGGTAAAATAGCTTCAAAAAAAATCTATTGATTAAATGGATTAAAGCTCAGATCCATAAATAATACCCACAAAATTGGGAAAGAGAAGTGGCTCCTGGGAAATTCTGCTTAGATCCTGCTTATACATTTTCAGCAGATTTTGTTGTTGCTGCTGTTGCTGCAATACGGATATGAAAGCTGCTTTCTGGGCAAAGGTTCTCAGGATGACAGATTTTACACCAAATACCCCATTTCACAAACTTGCAAGGAGAAATCTACAAGTGCACAGAATACGCATCACCCAGAATATGTGTCACTCAGAATTTAGCATGTAAATCTTTAGTCAAGCACAGGGATGGAAGATGATTTGATGGCAGGCTGCCCTTGCAGGGCATATTACCAGGCCCCTCTGAACACTAGCTGGAGAGTGTTAGGAACCTAGGTAGCCGCTGCCTCATCCCAAGTCAGGCCATTGCTCCATCCAGCAGCTGCTCTCCAGAATTTCAGGGAGAATTCTTTCCTAGCCTTACCTGGAGATGCAAGATCCTGGGACCTCCTGCATGTAAAGCATGTACTCTTATAACACTGAGCTTCAAGGCTAGGTTGGCAGTGGAATTAATTATCAACAGCCAGGAGGCTTTGAATGGTCTAATTTAGCCATTCTGATCAGTGTGAAGTGGGCCTCCCCAGGGAGATGTGGGCAGCTGCCTGATCTCCCTTATTCCTGCTGGAATGAAAACTTAAGATCACTTAACTCAGCTTAGTTGCCTTTCAACATATATTAACCCCTTCACTATCATGGACTTTCCCTAACCTTTCAGTGGATTCCAATCCACTTTAGCGCTTACCGAGAAGACAGAAGCACGGCTTGATGGGTTTGCCCAGCTTACTAAAATGGGGAGTACAATAAGGATGTGCTTTAGCGCATGAGGGGGATGTGCTTTGATTGGCCCAGTGGGCAGCATCCATTCAGCCCCCTTCCCCTTCCAAGTCGGTGAAGTACCAGGAGATATTCAAGATGAAAGTGGAAACGCTGGAATTTGAATCTCTGCAAGCACTCAAACTGCGGCAAACAGTGCTGGCAGCAAAGTCACAGAAAGCAAAAAAAAAACACCGAGAAGATGTGTTGGGAATGAGGAAACGAAGAGGTTCAAAGGGTATATTGACGACAGAAAGCACCCTATTTGCATCATGATACATTATTTATTGGAAGCTGCTTTGAGTTTCTGTGAGAAAAGTGGGGCAAGCATATATATATATATATATATATATATGAGCATGTACGTCTCTCACCTCTTAACATTGTTCGTCATTTTGGGGGGTGGGGAGCTGGTAGGGAGGGGGCGTCTAAGAAGCAACTAAACAACTGCTAGCAGGTAAAACTAAGGATGCACTAAATGTTTTCTAGGTTCAGGTTTGGGAGGCCAAAACAGCGCTTTTGGGAGACCCAAAATGTTTCCCAATCCTCTTTCCTCCACCTTTGAGGATGTTTGCTTTTCACCATGCCTGTTCACAGCCATAAAACCCCCAAGTTTTCTGCTGAAAATTGCTAGGGCTTCTTCTCTGTCATTACCAGCCAATCAGGGATCATGTAGCGGATATGATGATGCCATGACATTAGGTGGCCATTCACATTGGGGCTGTGAACTGGTGTCACGGAGGGCAAACCAAACCAATTGTGAGTTAGGGCAATGCTTCCTCTGCAGCCAATGGGCTCACTGATTCCTCTCACTCTGAAACAGGTGCGCACTTTCATCCTCTCTCACTGCAGAAAGGGCCCCCCCTTTTTTCCTTCAGCTGGACCCCTTGCAAAAAGCAACCTGCACTCAGTCCGTTTTTATTTTGGCCTGTTTAAAAGGTCACTCAACACAGGAGAGACTCCCTAAACAAGTGCAATACTGGAACGGTCCCTAGAAAGTTGCAGAGATAGACGTATCTGTAAACAAACAAATCCTCACAGCATTACAAATTGGAAACGGCCCATCAATTGAAGTCCCAGATCAACACTTAGATCAATGACTGGACCTTCAATATAGGTGCGGTTTCCCTGTGATTTCTCTCTTAGAAAAAGTATAACCACCTATCTGTTAGACATACAGTTCCTAGGGTTCTCTATGGCAAAGGCCTATTAAACCTGTTTTCAGTCAGTTCTGTAGAAATGCCCAAGGACTTTAACCAGTAGAGCGGGGGGGGGGGGGGGGAACCTCAGGCCCAGGGTCCAAATCTGGACTCCAGGGGTCAAAATGTATTTAGGAACCATAGAACTGCTCCTTAGGCCAGCTATTTCGTGCCAGAGGGGAGGCCCTGAACACCCCTCCCCCCCACACACATAGAGGCTTTTCCTCCTGATCTGTCCAAATCCACCAACATCTTCCTTCAACCTACCCACCCTCTCCCTCCAAAATTTGCTGGGGTCTACACCCCCTGACCAACAGGCTCTGCCCTGATCTGCCCCTTTCTACCATATTTCATTCTATTGTTGTATTTTTAATTTATCTGTTCTTATGTGATGCTTTAGTTAAGATTTTGTTTTTAATCTGTACTTTGTTATCGTTACCGCCTTGAGCACTATTTTTGGTGAGAAAGCAGGATATAAATTTAATCTAAAGCAATAAAAGAGGATGTGTGTCTGTCTGTCCATCCGTCAGCACCATAGTGCCAAGACTGTGAAACCTAGACACATGAAACCAGGCATGCATACTAAGGGCACCCTAGGGGGTGTGCACCTTGGGGTTATTGGATTTGTTTCAAAAGCATTAATTAATTTAAATGTGTCCGTGTGGTTGCAGCCTGCAGTAATAGCTTCAGTCACTAGGGGCAGACTTCCTTAACCAGCATTTAGCTTTTCAGACCGGACCGTTTGAAGCCAGGGGAGATAAGTAAGCCGAGAGACAGAGGTATATATGCCTGTCCCCTCCACCCTGCTGTGGGGCAGCCCCCTCTTTCTCAGGGGAATGGAATTGACAGATCCCTTCCTCAGGGAGCTATAGGGGTACACCATGGCAGGGGTTGAGCCTAGGGGTGCCAGCAGGCATAGTTTTACTCAGATGGGACAGGCACAATGTATAGGGTGACCATGTGAACAGGAGGACAGGGCTCCTGTATCTTTAACAGTTGCATAGAAAAGGGAATTTCAGCAGGTGTCATTTGTATGCATGCAGCACCTGGTGAAATTCCCTCTTTATCACAACAGTTAAAGCTGCAGGAGCCCTGCCCTCTTTTGTATCTGGTCATTCTAGTATAGGTCCTGCAACTTTAACTGTTGTGATGAAGGGGGGATTTCACCAGGTTCTGCATGCATACAAATGACACCTGCTGAAATTCCCTTTTCTATGCAACTGTTAAAGATACAGGAGCCCTGTCCTCCTGTTCACATGGTCACCCTATACATTGTGCCTGTCCCATCTGAGTAAAACTATGCCTGCTGGCACCCCTAGGCTCAACCCCTGCCATGGTGTACCCCTATAGCTCCCTGAGGAAGGGATCTGTCAATTCCATTCCCCTGAGAAAGAGGGGGCTGCCCCACAGCAGGGTGGAGGGGACAGGCATATATACCTCTGTCTCTCGGCTTACTTATCTCCCCTGGCTTCAAACGGTCCGGTCTGTGATGAAGGGGGGATTTCACCAGGTTCTGCATGCATACAAATGACACCTGCTGAAATTCCCTTTTCTATGCAACTGTTAAAGATACGGGAACCCTGTCCTCCTTTCATATGGTCACCCTAACAATGTGTCCAACTCTGACAGCTACAAAAATTTGCATGAAGGTTTCACTGAATCAAACTAAGGGCTATTCCAACCCATGCAAAACCCGTTTGCAAGGAATAAAATAAATACATACCCAAGCCACCAGTTTCCAACCCAGGCCCTGCCCCCTAATTTCCCCCAGGCTCTACCCACAAAACAGGTATTTTGAAAAGCACAAGTCTGTAACCCTGTTCCAAAGGCACGCGTATGTGGACATTTGAGAAGGGCTCAGAAGCACCATCAACATTCATTTCCCTTCTGCTCCTGGCAGGCTACTTCTTTGCCAGTTAACGGCCAGCAGCACAAGTTCTGCATGAAAGGTTTCCCCAATTTCAAAACAGGGAAGGGAGGGTACCATCTTTACTGAAGGACTCTTGCTCTGCTTCGGAGTTTGGTTCAAAGGCAGAAAAGCTGCTGGGTGGGCAAGAATGACAAGCCTCACAGAAACCTACAGGGACACAACATTCCCTCCCGGCTCCATTCCTGCCTGCTCTGGAGGATATAAGGTTTCACTATCATCAGCCCCTGCAGGGTGAGCAGATAGCAAACTAATGTGGAGAGGGGAGCTACACAGCAGGATATGACTTAAGAGGATAGATGGGATCATTTGATAGCTCCGGTCCTTAAAAAAAACAAAAAAAACCGAAAACCTTCAGAGAAAACAGTCATTGTTACATCCAGGGGTTGGAGGTTTTCAAAAAGACATTTACTGGAGTAATCCTTGGTTTACTAGCTAATAACCCTGTCCTCCTTTCCCGTTTCTTGGATGCAGTGGGTGAGTTTTCAACTATTTTTCAGAGCCTGCACTTTGAAAACACACACACAATGAATAAGAGGCATGCTTACGAAACTATGTTCTGAGGAACCAATCACAAAACATGGGCTATGCAAAAACTCTTGGGCAAAAATGGAGAAAACTATCCAACTGGATGAGATCTTGATGAGTCACCTGGAATCCCTAAGCACCGGGTCTGCAAAGTTCCAGCACAAAGAGACGATTCAGGCTTACAGAGATGATGTATGACCTTGCATCTATTAATAGCACCTATTTCGCTTGTTAGCACCAAGGAATTAAAACCAACATCGCTATTTCCACTCAACAAGCCCATGCTGTGTCTCCTTGGATCCCACAAAAGTCTATCTAGTCCTTCATTCTGTTGCCAAGAGTGGCCACTCTCAAATGTTTGTGGGGAGCTCAAAAGCTGGGGATGATGTCTTTTGTAGGCTGACCAGATAAAATCCAGGTTAGGGCTCATGTAACTTTAACAGTTGTAGAGAAAAGGGAATATCAGCCAGTGTCATTTGTATGCAATTAATTCCTGGTGATATTCCCTCTTCATCACAACCGTTAAAGGTGCAGGCACTATACTAGAGTATAGTATACTCTAGTATAACTTTAACGGTTGTGATGAAGAGGGAATTTCACCAGGAACTAATTGCGTACAAATGACACTGGCTGAAATTCCCTTTGCTCTACAACTGTTAAAGTTACATGAGCCCAGACCTGGATTTTATCTGGTCAGCCTAATCTTCTGTCACCAGAGTCTGGATGTTTCTCCCTTAGCCATAACACTAGACTGCTCAATGACATCAATGGCCTATAGATTCAGGACAGACAAAAGGAAATACATCTCATGCAACACACAATGGACCACTGCCCTGGCTTTAAAAGGGGACCAGCCTAGGGTAATGCACAAGTATTCCTTTGTTCACCACAAAGGGACTCAGTCCTTTGCTTCTGCTTCAAACACAAGTGCAAAGGATCAGTGTTTTGTATGCACTCCAAGTGAGCAAGCACAGAACAGTCATGGGTGCTTCTCCCTTCCCATGCCCACCCCTCCAGGATCCACCACACTTACTGGGGGCACCAGGAGGGGATAGTAACACTCCAGCTCCTCAGCCTTTCTCATCAAAGAAGGATGCTGAAAATGGAGTTTCACCCCACCTACCCATTCCCAGCATCCAAGGCAAAGGGAATCCCATTCCCACTAGGAGGGCTGTGACCCGGAGTTCTAGGCCCTCCTTGGCAGGAAAGGTGGCCTATTGAGAAGCAGGAGCACTCCCCCTCACCTCCCCCTTCTTGTGGCACAGGAAAGGGGTGACAGAAGGTACAGGCCCAAGGTGCAGGTTGAGTAGGCCCTGCTCCCAGCATGCCACAGGGTGAGCCCTCCTCAGCCTATACCTAGGGTGACCAGATAAAATCCAGGTCAGGGCTCATGTAACTTTAACAGTTGTAGAAAAAAGGGAATTTCAGCCAGTGTCATTTGTATGCAATTAGTTCCTGGTGAAATTCCTTCTTCATCACAACAGTTAAAGTTGCAGGGGCCCTGCCTTCTTTTGTATATGGTCACTCTAGTATATTGCATGCACCTTTAACTGTTGTGATGAAGAGGGAATTTCACCAGGAACTAATTGCATACAAATGACACTGGCTGAAATTCCCTCTTCATCACAACTGTTAAAGTTACATGAGCCCTGACCTGGATTTTATCTGGTCACCCTACCTATACCTACTGACAAGTAGTCAAACATAGGCATTCTGTTCAATTACTCACAAGTCCACAGATTACACAAAAAAAATTCAAGACACGTCTATATAATGCTGCTAGGGCGTTGAATACATGGAACGTCCAGGTTCAGAGGCAGCGCAGCTCTAAATTATTTCCAAAATCCTAAAGCAACTGGGTGTATTTTGAGCCTCAGGATGGTTAAACAGTGACTTAAAATGCTGTGGAGGTTGTTACCACCATCACACTACTGTATCTGAGTGCATTTATTTCTGCCAATGGCTGGTTAAGTTTTCCAGCCAAAAGTAACTTGCCCTTGGCCCCACAATACACACACGCACGCACGCACACACACACACACACACCACCTCAGGTGACAGGTCACTTGCCCCATCTCAGACTAAATCCAGTGCTCAGCTGCATGCCAAAGCTTCACGCTCTGTTGACCTGTATACAGATACATACACATTGTACTTTCACCCTAGTAGTCCATCATTTGACCAGACGAGGTCAACCTTTAAACTGGGTAGTGTGTCACTCTTGCCTTTTACTGTGGGGCTCTATGCTGATAATCTGGTTTATTTCTGCCACAGAGCACTGGGATATCAAGAGTCAGGGATAAAAAGGCTAACTGAAAGTGAGAAAAAGGAAGCACCAAACTATATACAGGGAAGAATGAATAAGGAATTCCCATGCAAAAGAAAAGGAAGAATAGAAGATACTTCAGCCTTTGCATATGAGTTGCTGGTGGAGTGTGTGTGTTGCGTATACTTAACTAGATTAACAGTGCAATTCTGTGTTCAATGGGACTTACTTCCAAGAAAATGTGCATAGGATTGCAGCTTTAGACTTCTTAATATAGGGCAAAATAATCCTATAGAAATTGGGGGGGGGGGGGGTCAGGACTGCCGCTTCCTAAACTCTGCCACACTCATGCTGAACAGGCAGGAAGGTGCAGAGCCAGCTTTTTACCTTTCCACCTCCCATTTCCCCCTCTCTCACTGGTTCAACTGGGAAGGGCAGTAACTGTACCAGCTCCAGGGCTGGCAAAGTTTCTCCCCTCAGCCATTTCTAGATTTGTATCCAGGGAATGAGGGTTTTTTTGATCCAGTGGATTCAAAGCCTCCCCCAATCTGACATGGTCTTGCAACAGCCCCCTTTGATCTTGCCACTTGCAACACACAGCCAGCTTGGCAGCCATGGGGGTGGAGTTTTCCACTGCCAGTCAAGGGAGTTTCTCCTTAGAGGATCTCCGTCTCTGAAGGCTGATCTCCCGTTTTGCCTGGAGGTCCAAAGCATCTTATGGTCCCAGTAACCCTCCCCAATGGACTATAGGATTGCATCTGAATTATCTCACGACTGCCAGGAGTGCCTACTATCAGCTTTGGCTGATACGCCAGCTGTGCCCCTTCCTAGAGTTGGAAGACCTAAAATCAGTAGTGCACGTGCTGGTAACTTCGAGGCTCGACTTCTGCAATGCGCTGTACATAGGGCTACCTCTGTGCCTAGTCTGGAAACTTCAACTAATTCAAAATATGGCAGCCAGTTTGGTCACCGGTACATCTAGGGGTGACCACATTACACCAGTTTTAAAATCTCTTCACTGGCTGCCAATCAGTTTCCGGGCGAAGTACAAAGTATTGGTTATTACCTTTAAAGCCCTACATGGTTTGGGTCCAGGTTACCTACGGGATCACCTTCTCCTATACAATCCGCCCTGCACGCTCAGGTCCTCTGGGAAGAATTTACTACAGTCAACAAGAACTAGACTGACAACCATTACCCAGAGGACCTTCTCTTCCATCGCTCCCAGATTGTGGAATAACCTGCTGGGAGAGATTTGCCAACTCACCAGTCTTCAGGAATTTAAAAGATCTATAAAGACTGATCTCTTCCGGTAGGCCTACCCAGATGAATTTTAAAGTGTTTTATTGGTGTTTTATTGGTATTTTAATGATGTATTGGTTTTAAGTGTTTTAACCAGTTTTGTATTTTATGTTTGATGCTGTTCCCCGCCTCGATCCATTGGGAGAGGTGGGATAATATATTATTATTATTATTATTATTATTATTATTATTATTATTATGGCCAAAGAATGCAAGGAAACTCAGGGCTTCTATTTCCTACCTACAAAACAACTTTGAAAGAGGTGATTTGGAGTGGAAAATTAGCACTGGCAGGGGGTTGGTTATCGCTTTCCCAAGCATCACATTATTTGCATAATAAAATCAATCATTTGCATAATATGCTAGCGCCAGGATTTGGAGAACTGGAATATGGCAACCTTAGGAGAGCAAGATGCAAAATGGTAACCTGTGCAGGTTATTGTTGCTGTTAAACAACTGGGAGCCACTCCTTTCAGATTTATTAGAAATCATCAGTCATCTATTAGTAGATCCTAGTCTCCCTTCTGCCTACCTCTAACGTAAACACCCAGCAAACAAAGAATGCCAAGGCCACCCATTAAAGCAAAGTCTTCCTTTGGCTCGGTCAATAACACTGACCCTGCAGTTCCACTATACACACTTACCTGGGAGTAAGTCGCCCTGGACTCAGGGGGACTTATTTCTGGGGAGACATGCATAGGCCTGCATTGTGTATTTGCATTTTTAACTTTTGTAGCACACTGAGTTGCCATTTACAGCATTGTTTCCCCCACATGCCTATGCCAATATATATGAAGTCATGATTTATTTATTTTTAAAACTCCCCAGGGGGGAAGGCTCTGTATGTGTGGTATTGAAGAAATGGACCATTTACTTCGCTACTTGCTAGTATGGCCCTTGTAAAATTCAATCAGGGAAGAAGCGCTTGAACTAATGTTTAAAAGGACACTTTATCATTCTACCGAATTCAAAACTGATTTATTTATTACTGGGAGGTTTGGATGTGTTTTGTTTCCAACCATGGCAGCACAGTTTGCAATGAGAGCTGCCGGCCCTTGTGGATTTCTTCTTGCAGAGTTATGTAATTTGTGGCAGTGGGGAGAAACTGGTGCCAGTAATGTGCTTTATTGTAACTAATATGCCTCATTTGAATTACTGCTGTGACTCATGGCATGCTACATAATAAATTTTGTTTAAGTGTATCTGTTTGTTGTGAGTGGCTAGCATGAACAATAATCTGGCTAGCATGAACACTGTATGGATTTCACATCTGCACAAAACTGTCGTTAGGTTAACATATCCAATGTAGCCAGAACAGTACAATGACTAGACTAGAGAGTGTTGTGTTTGGATGTGGGAAACTCCAGTTCAGCTATGAAGCACATAGCTGAAGCACACTTCAGCTATGAAGCCACTGGCCCAGTTCACAGACAGCACAACCCGGGTTTTTAAAGCGAGTGTGCTCGTACAAACTGCTTAAGTGCTCTTGCCGCAAGCAGGAGCAGCAAAATAATGTAGGGACACTTGGTCTGTGGTCTGTTTGCCACAACGAACCCTGAGTTCCGATTCTGGCTTATGAAGTGAGAGACAAGCCAGAGTTCCTGGTTTGCATGTCACTGGGTGCAAACACTGCCCCCAAAGGCGCCTGGCACTATATGACAGCCCCTGCAAGTAAACTGACCTGCAAACCAGCTCTAGTAAAACAAGCCTAAAGTGAGCTTCCTTGTCAATGTCAGAACTCATCTCAACCATAGCAGCACAAATGTAACAAGAGAGCAAAAGCAAAGCTAGAAGCACAAATCTTATTACACAAAAAATGCTTAAATTAGTAAAAAAAACATCTGCAACTGTTTTCCCACTCTAGTAACATAATGTCAGATGGTACCATAAATAAAGGCTAGTAAACAAGGTAATCCAAAGAAATATACCCAAAATGTCTGAGAATACCATTTCCTTGTTCTTCCTATCCCTTTGTTAGAAGAATGATACATAACCCAAACCATGAGTGTAAACTACAACAAGAACAAACTTTAAAAAATAACAAAGAAAACACAACAAATGGAAAAGTCCTTTTCCCATGGAATTCCACCTCTAAATCCACCTACATAGCAATATTTCACAGGACTGTTGAAAGGCTAAAATGTCCGAGTTATTTGGAAAGATAGAAATGTAAGAAATACATAGACATGTCCTGATCATAGGGCTTTCTTCCTTGCACAATGACAACTCACCATTGATAGAGCAGTCTTCTGCATGTTTGTTCAGAAGTAAGTCCCACTGAGTTCAATGGGGCTTCTTCCCATGGAGCTGGGTATAGGGTTGCAGCCTAAGTCAATGTTTGTGTTTGAAATAATGAGTAAGGCTATGCACACTTTCCTGGAAGTAAGCCCCAGTGAACACAATGCAACTTACTTCTGAGTAAACATTTATAGAATTTCACTGGAAGGCTACAATCTTGTGCCCTTTTTTACACTGAACACAAGGGGAATTATTTCTGACTAAACAGGCATAAGATTGTGCTATGGAACTCTTTTGATTGGTACAAAAAAAAGCCTAGCAGACTCAAAGACAATTAGCCAAAGCCTAAAATAAAAAGCCTTTGGGTGCTTCCAAATGGCAGGTTCCTAGCACTCCCGATCAGAAAACATTCCATCTTTTCTTCCTTAACGGATTTTGTGGAGAAAGAAAAATACCCAGAAGCAGTGGTAGGAAAACACAGGAGGGTTACGAGTGGAAGATGATGTAATCTGGACCCGCAGTCAAATTCTGTGAATGAAGCAGGCTGATGACACGATAAAAGCCTTTGCTCTAAAATGGACAATGTGTTTTTCCCTTGGGAGAAGGTACTTGGGTAATACCTACTCAGATGCCAATAGTGAGTTGGGGGTGGGGTGGGCGTATGTAGGCCATCTAGTCCAACCTCTGCCTCGATGCAAGAAATGAGGATGTTGTAGCTCTAGATTTCTTGGCTGCCCAATCTTTGCAGCTCTAGGTTTATTGGCTGCCCAATCTTTGCTTGAAGACATCCAGCATAGGAGAGCTCGCCACCATGCTAAGTAACTGGTTACACAGTCAAACTGCTCTTGCCATCATGACATTTCTCTTAATGTCCAACCGAAATCTAACCTCCTGTAAATTAAACCCAAGAGAAGGTCTAATCCTGCCCCCCGCCCTGGGCAAGCTGATTCATTTTGGGATGGGGAACTCTCCCCCTCCCCACATCTCCAAAGTCTCATGAGTTTCAGAGAGGATCTAATATCTTCTCCAGAACTCTATGGGGAGCAACTTGCCCATAGTCACCCCTTGAGCTTCATGGATCGGGAAGGAGGAGGAGTTGAATGAGCCTCCTACTTGGTCTGCTGAACTACGCTGTATGTTTCTGCATGCAGAGGGCATGGTGCATAGGTATGCGCAAGGGGTGTGCTGGGTGTGCCTAGGCACATCCTAATGTCTCAAGCAATAAGTGCCAAATTGAGGGAGGGACTGAGTAGGGACCCAGAGGGGGATCCAGATGCAGTGGGAATGGTCCTCTGGCTGCCCTCTGGTTGCTTTGCTGCTGCTACCCTCAATAGTGTGCCATTGCTCCCAGCAGCAGGAGTGAAAAGGAATCGCTCTGCTGGGAGCTTATTTGGTGGGAGCCACACTTCAAAGAGGCCAGAAGGAGGGCCCCTGAAGGCTAATATTGCCTCGTAAGCCCCTTCTCTGGCCAGTGTCACCACAAAGCTCTTCCCCGGTCAGGCAAGCTGAACATGGAGTAGGGCATCAGTGTCTACAGTGCTTAATAAATAAATGAATAAAATAATGTCTTTTATGATTGAGTATTCAATAACTGTTCGCCTAATAATAATAATAATAATAATAATAATAATATTCCCTGGGTGCACACCCTAATGAAATGTGCTGCACACGCCTATGGCATGGTATAAGAACATGAGCAGAGAAACGCTACTGGATCAGACCGTCAAGCCCAACATCCTGTATCTCACAGCAGTCAGTCAGATGTGTAGGAGAAGCCCACAGACAAGAAGCCCCATAAAGGCAAAAGCCAAAGAATAAACAGGATTTGGCAACTACCCTAGCTAATAGCTCCTGGACGAGCTATGAATAGCACAAATAGCCTATGAATAGCACACAGAAAGTCACCCAGCACCCTTTTAAAGGCAGCTAAGCCAATGGCCATCAGGGCACCTTGTGGCAGCAAATTCCATTAAGTTGGTAATGATGCAGTGTCCTTTTGTCTGTCCTGAATCTCCTGCCAATCCATGCCACTGGGTGATCCCATATACTTCCAGCATTAGGGGAGAGTGAGGGGAAAAATCTCTCTATCCACTTTTTTTCATGCCATGCATCATTTTATAATCCTCTACCTTGTCCCCGCCCCCAGTCATCTACCCCTAGGACCATAGCAACTAGGACCTTTATGAGCGTCATCAGACAGGGGAAATCGCGTTTCCCTACCATCGCTTTGCCTCCTGCTTCTGTCCCACAATATGGACAAACAGCTTCCTCTGTCTTCACACGGGGAAGAAAGAAGAAGCAAGCAATGACCACATGGCCCATTCAGTGGGCATTTTTATCATGCTGTTTCTCCTGCACACATCAGAAAATGCACACAAATTTTGTTACAACCCCCAAAAATCTGATTTTCTTGGGTCCCCTCTACAAGGATTCGCTTTTGCACCTGGTTAGCCGATTATGCGCATAATCGCAGAAGCGCATTTATGCCTATTACCTCTGCACGAGAGGTGGCGAGAGGCGGCGAAGCGCATTAAGGGATGACCAAAATGCGCTTTACAAGTAGTTAATGCGCATAAGCGCTTGTTCACATAGGCAAAATGCACTTTAACGGCCGGAGCAAAATAAAACTTGCTGTTTAACGCGTGTTCGATAATGCACATAATCGGAGAGATAACGAGCCTCTACGCCCGATTTGCGCTCCGTTCTTGTAGAGGTACATTTTTTAAAGCACCTTGAAAGAGCATTAAACCTCTCTTGTAGAGGCAGCATTGGTCTTTTTTTGTGACGGAAAAACGAGCAGAAGGAGCGGGAGATGTGTGGAAGGCGGACAGCATCGTGAAAAAGATCCACAAAAATCTGTGAGTGGCCAGTAATGAGCGTGCTATAAAACGCTTGCCTGATGATGCTCTATATCTAGTTCCATCATTGGTCCATCTAGCTCAGATACTGTCGACGTTGATCAGCAGCAGCTCTCCATGGTTTCGGGCAGGATTCTTTCCAAGCACTATTTAGAGATGCCAGGGACTGAACTTGGGACCTTTTGCATGCAAAGCGGAGAGCCTGCTTGGCATACAAAAGGCCCCAGGTTCAATCCCTGGCATCTCCTGATAAGGCTAAGAAAGACCCGTCTGGAGATGCTGGAGAACCATTGCTGCCAGCCTGTGTTGACAACACTGGGACAGATGGAGCCATGTTCTGATTCAGTAAAAGGCAGCTTCTTATTTCCCCCAAGTAAAAAGCCTTGAACACTTTAGCCTTTTCTCAGAAGGAAAGCACTCCAATCCCCTGATCATTTTGCTTCCCTTTTTCTAAACTTTCTCTAGCACTATGATCTCCCTTTTGAAATGGGGCGTCCAGCACCTCAAATGCAGCTGTAACCATAGGCATTATGAAGATGGCTGTTCCGTCTTCAGTCCATTTCCTAATCATCTCTAATGTGGGATTTGCTTTCTTCACAGCTTTCGCACAGTAATTTCCAGTGACCTATCTACCACAACCCCAAGATCTCTGCAAGTTTAGACTCCCTCACCATATATGTGAAATTAGGGGCGGGGAGGGGGGGGGATTCTGACCCAGTGGGGCACTTTTTCTACTTGCTTACAACAAACAGCCTTTGCCATTTTGTTGTGCTTTGTATGTCTCCATAGTGCACCTTTGCTTGCCTCAGACAATGCAATATTAAGCAACGTTAGCGCAGTACTGGCTAACATTGCTTACGCTTAGGGCTGGCAATATTTTGCATTAAATAAATGTTGCAGAGTAGCTGAAGTGGCAGCTCGGTATAGCTGAGCCAGCAGTGGAGACCTGTATGACATGATGGCCACCACTTTGGGCGGCTTTAAAAGGAGGTTAGACAAACTCTTGGAGGAGAAGGCTATTGGTGGTCACTACTTCTGATGGCTCTGTGCTACCTCCCTCCAGTATCAGAGGCAGTGTTCCTATGTACACCAGTTGCTAGGGAACATGGGTGGGAGGGTACTGTTGCACTTACGTCCTGCTTGTGGGTTTCCCATGGGCAGCTGGTTGGCCACTGTGTGAACAGAGTGCTGGACTAGAAGGACCCTTTGTCTGATCCAGCATGGCAATTCTTATGTTCTTATCCTGAGAGCCCAAGCTAGGTAAGACTCTCTTCTCTTTGACATCTCCACAGCCAAGAGAAGCATGGACATCTAATGGCACAGTGAATATTCCTGACTGCAAAGAAGAACCATGATCTAGGAACTGGCCCAGGAGCAGCAGGCCTAAATAGGCCTTGCAGTAGATTCTTCCTTTGCTAACTGCTTCCCCTCAATTCCTCTTGAAATTGGCCCTGTGCTTCCCCCACACCCCGGTACAACTGGCTGAGCACCATTAACCCCCTTTAAATGCTCTCTGGGCTGCATTTCACATGGCCGTGGCTCTTGCCAGCTGGGTTCCGTCAGCAGGATGAGAACGATCCCCGGTTTCCAGCACTTTCAGCTTCCAGCTTCCGCTGGGATTTCAGCCACGTTTATTATGTTTCCAAGTTGAATGGCCATGGGGTTTATGAGCCCTGGGGAAGGCATGGGGAGAGGGGCCAGGCTCCCGGAGAGCCCTTTATGGCAAGCTTGTTCTTTTCCTGGACAATTCAAAAGGGAAAGGTTTTGCCCCCTCTGATGCAGAGCAAGCCACTATAGCCTTGAGCCAAAAGTCAGCTCTACAAACAAGGATGTTTCTGCAGAAGTCAGAGTCAGCAGCAAAACAGCTGGCTCCCAGCTCCAAATATTAAGAGGATCACGAAGCCCCACTTCCCTCCAGACTCATCTTCCTTGGTTCCCCCTTCCCCTCCTATCAGTGCATTCCACTGGCCCGCAGGAGCGGAGGACAGAGTTAAGGAAACTCCCACAACCTTTACTTCACCCTCTCCACTGATTGGGGTGGGTGGGTTAGAAATGGCTTTGGGGACCCCAAACAGGGGCCCAAACTTACTGTAGGAGAACTGACAATTGCTACTCAGGTCTCATTTGTGTGTGTGCATGTGTGTGTGTGTGTGTGTGTGTGTGTGTGTGTGTATGTGTTCTGGTGATGGGGGCAGAGAGCATACAAGGAAGCCATAAAATGAAATGGGAGCCAAACTTTGGTTCACAAGCAGGCCTCTCTTTCCCCAAGGGCAGAAAGCTCTTGTTGCCTGGACTCTGAGACACAGGAAAGGACAGTTATGCTGACAAAGTCTGTTCAAGCCATGGAATTACAGACCAGAATGAGAAGAAGTTACCATGTATGTTACTCCCTGAGGCTAGCATCACCAGGAGCTCAGAGTGCTCCCCTGTATCCTGATAAGGCCCTGGGTTATGTCAAGCCCCTAAAACAATGGAAAATGGTCTTCGCAGGTTTCTTCGCCACCTCCAGCAAGCCAATCACCTATCCAGAATCAATTTTCCCATTGGGTTGAGTGTGGAGAAGGGGGAATAAGCCATTCAGAAGGCAGGAAAAATTTGGGGGCATCAATGGACCCAAAAGGGACTGCACCTCAGTACCAGTGCTTCACAGTTTCATTTTATTGCTTAGTTCCAATTCTGCCTGTTCTGAGGCCTTTCCATTCCAGCTTGCCTTTTTGTCCTCCCTTGGAAAAAAAAAGGGATTTACCGCTTTGAACATGACCCTCTTTCAGTTTTGAAGCTACTCCTGGTCTTTTTTTTTCTCGAAGCAGCTTTTGGGGCCTGGATGCTGGGTTCATAAACAATTTTGAATAGATTCTGTTTTCTAGGGTGTGTGTGTAACTTTGTAAGATTGAATTTTCACTATTTTATTTTCCATTTTTTCTTTCCTTTTTTAATCTGAACTAATCTTCTCATCTGGGTTTTCCTGAATTCTATACATTGAATCCTGGATCAATCTTCCTCAACTTTCATCTGAGTTCACAGAAGCCTAGTAGTAAACTTTACATGATTTGGATTAGTGGAAGTTCTAGGTGGATGCAATTTAGGGCCTAGTAATATACATTCGCCATGACATGTGAACCCAGCGAGTGTTAACCTTCGCATAACATTCGCTTGCCAGTTTCACACAACCCAACACGACAAGCTGGGTTGCATATGCAACCTGGGCCCTGGGGCCTGTTGTCCGAATCCAGTCATTGTGTTTGAACCCATCCCTCAAACAAACCATGGCCTGTCAACCAACTACAAACCACAAATAGAAGCAATGCCATATTGGCTTATGAAGTCTGCATTGTCTAAACCATGGCTTGATGTGACATCTGAACCCACAACCATGGCTTATCTATGGCTTTTGCCTTGCTTTCTGCCCTGAAACAGAAGTGCCTCGCAAGAGCAGCCCAAAACTGAAACTGCTCTGAAGTCTGGCAAAATGGGTGGGAGAGAAACAAACCAGAAATAGGGAAACAAAACACGATTTGATTGCTCACAGACCGAACGTATTTAACAAAATCGATATTTCTCTCAAAGCAACAAACCATTGTAAACATAAACCATGGCTTAGCATTATGTGTGAATGTAGCCAATGAATAAATCTTTCAAATGTATTTTCTGACTCGGGTCCTTTCTGGTTACCATCACTAGCTCGCTGGAGCAAGCTCGACAGAGCTAAAATTTAAACCTTTTTTCAACCATGTGCTGAAAACCACACTATTATGTATTACTGCCTACAAGCTGCACAGCTGAGCCTTATCGCGGAATATAGGATCCGGGGCTTACCTCCAAGACTCAGCTAGAATTAAGGCTTTGAGTTATGAAGCACTTCTTTACACGTCACGTTATTAACTTGTGGAAATTGTTGCTACAAGACATGGTGACAGACAACGGCTTAGATGGTTTTAAAAAAGAGATCTTACAAATTCATGGCAGGTGATCCATCTATCAGTGGCCATTTAGGCATGATAGCTAAGTGGAATTTCTAGATTCAGAGGCAGTATGTGACTGAATTAGGGATGCCATGAGCATTTGAACTGGCTTGATCGAATAGGCAAGCAGCCCTGTTTGGATTCTTGTGAGCAAATTTTGCTGGAGATGCTTCTGATGAGACCCTCTCCTCTGCCATCCATCCCCTTAATTTACAAAAGGGTTAAGGAAAGGTGGCAAGTGATTCTACTCCACAACAGAATTATTTCTCCCCTGGGGATGGAGCTACATGTCCCAGAATCCCTAGCAGGAAATGGATAATCTGCACATCATTTTTACTATGAAGGCCTTTGGGAAAGCCTACAGATGGGGATGGTGTGGCCATTTCCTCCACAGCATGGAGCTCTCCCTGCTACCAGTGAAACCTGACTGTAAGGAACACTTAAGAACAGCTGCCTATTTCTCCTTTCCGTGAGCTGTGCATTTTATGCTGTAGCATCACGGGTTCATGGCTGGCGCTCTCATTTGCCCTGAAGCGGATGCAGCTATTATTAGGCCCAATTTTCAACAATTAGAATCAGACTTTGCTCTTTACGGTTTCTGGGCTTGGGTAGATGCCTGCTTGGCCCAGCTCAGTCCAGCAAAGGCCCAGCTCAGATCAGTCTGTCAATATAATAGAAAGTGGCTTGGCTTTGGAGCTAGGCATGTGCTCCAAATTATTTTTATTAATACAGCCACAAAATAAAACAGAAACGAAATGCTTGCCGACGGCACCATAAGACCAGTGAGCATGTTGCTTTGACCTTGCAGCAGGCTTTTCTTCCCAGTGAAGGGGTAGGATGGGGCGAGTACCACTGCCCAGTCTCAGGCTTGGTCACCTGCACCTGACAATCTCTCCGGCTAGGTTTAAAGGATCTCTTCTTCCATTAGAAGGACAGCTCTGGTTTCAACTTGGAAATTCCATGGCTGATAAGTGAAGATGAGAGAGGATGTCATGTCACTGATCCAGGGAGTAGAGCAATGAACTCTTTTTAAAGGTTTAAATGGAGAGAGGTGCTGCCATTCAAGCTAGCACGACTGGATGCCAGAGAAGGCCTTTAATAGCTATGGAGAAGGGGGGAATACTGGCAGATGCACCTTCTCTCACCTCTGCGGCACTATGTCACTTGCCAAAATTCTCCCTCCTGTATAACTATTAAAGGTACAGGGCCCCCATCTTCTATTGCAACTGCCCATCCTGGTTTAAGCCTGCCTGGAAATCCTGGATCTGAATTCCAGATGTGTAGAGGCAGGATGTTGAAACCAGCTCTGGGGCTTGGTAAAGGTGGCTCTTTCTTTCTCTCTTAAATAGCGCTGCTCCTTTGTCTTTAACAGCAGCCTGACAGAGCTGTAGCTTTCCCTGGCATGGAGAGAAATGATGGAGAAAACTTCACCATCTTATTTGGGTGGATGAAACTGCTGTCAAAGGTACAGGAACAGACTCAGTTAAAAACAACAACCTGGCAACCTTAAGCTCTCTGTTTTTGCCTCTATTAATCCTTGTGTACTAGATACCCTATTGCTTTTCCCCATTACTTCATGGTTGCGGTTGTACTGCAGGCAAAGGGTTTGGCTTGGTGCAGCAGCTAAATTCCAGACATTCTCAGCTTTTGTTTGTTTTTACTTGCATTGTATCCCGTAAGCACTGCAGGATCTTAAAGGGTGTGTGTGTGATACTGCAGAGGCGCATCCCCCACACCCCCGGGACAGAACATGTGAGCTTGCCAATCTGGCATGTGGTTTCTATTCAAACACAAGTATAGATGAATCCTAGCTTACCAGGCCCTGGTTGTCCGTTTTCTCCCAGAAAGGAAGAATAGTGGAAGAAATGAGCAGAAGATGAAAAGCAGTCTTCCTGTCCCAACTGCAGCACCTTTCTTCCACAGTGGCCCAGGGTTGGGCTGTGTGTGAGAGACAAACAGCCTTGGCAGAACGCAGGGAGTGCTGTGCGGATGCTCTGCACCTGCAATAGCTCTGCACCTAGCATGGATTGCAATGTCTGGTGCCCAATCCAACAACTTGAGAAATCCAGCCTTTTCTTTTAAACCCATGTTTCTAGTCCTTATGGCAATGGAGATAAGCTGGAAAATGTGAAGTGAGTTCTTGGCAACATCTCAGAAGCCAAAAGGAAGCTAAATGGTCGGGGGGGGGGGGAGGGAGAGACTACAATTTTCTGCCTTGTGGGGCTAGTGAACAAGGAGTATATTTTGAAAAATCCCAATACATACACCAGGGCTGGGAAACCTGTGCCCCTCCAGATGTTGGACTCCCAATTTCTATTAACCCTGACTACTGCCTATGCTGGCTGGGGGTGATGGGCATTGGCATCCAGCATCTGGAGAGCCACAGGTGCCTGACATACACATTTGTAGAGCTTCTTCAGCTACCAGAATTTGGCATTCTGGGCACAGATGTTGGGGGCATCCAGGAGGAGAGAAGATAGAGCCCTGAGCATGGTGAATATTTTCAATTAATTATTTCAATAACCATCTGAACATACAAAAGTGCCTGCAGGATCCTAATCTCTGTTGTTGTTGTTTTTTACATCCACACAATACTGATAGCTAAGTAGGTCATAATGGCTCCTCTTTGATAGGAAAGAAGATAACATTTTGCGCAAGACCATCAAAGGTTGCCAGTTTTGTTCTGGCAGGGCTCCAGTGCTTCTGACTTTCTTCTTTAAAGTCATTTTTCTTTTAACTTTTTACCAGTCCTGCTGCTGAGCCTTTTAAAAAGCTGCATGGTCGACAGAAATTTTACAAAGGAAGCTTTTCCAACTGCTCTGCTAAATTTCTGCCTATCAGGAACAGAAGCACTGCCAGAAAGGGAGGAGGGGGGAGTTGGCAATTTTGCCTTCAACTATGCCACAAAACTGGTTTGCATCCAGGCATGGGCTTGAACTTCACCAGGTCAGAGCCTAACTGGGGGTGACCACCTTTTTATTGGTCTCTGCTTTTTAACATCAGCTGGACATGTTGGAATTATACAAGTGAAGCTTTTCTGCCATAGAAATAGAGCAATGACCGCTTAATTTCTGTGTGATGGGCTACTGTAAAAAGGCACAGGAGCTGGGCCACTGTAGAAGCTGGCAAACCTAACAACATGGCCCAAATCTAGCTAAACGTCATTGTGAGCAACTTTTGTCTCATTGAAAGCAATGGGATTTCAGTTAGTTGCAACTAACTAGTTCTGCTGGTTTCAATTAGTGGGGCTTACAGTACAATTCCTTGCCTGTGTACTCAGGCCTAGCCTCCCAGAAATTCCAGTAGGGCTTACTACATTTAATAATTCATAAGCTAGGGTGACCAGATAAAATCCAGGTCAGGGCTCATGTAACTTTCAGAGTTGTAGAGAAAAGGGAATTTCAGCCAGTGTCATTTGTATGCAATTAGTTCCTGGTGAAATTCCCTCTTCATCACAACAGTTAAAGTTGCAGGGGCCCTGCCTTCTTTTGTATATGGTCACTCTAGTATAGTGCCTGCACCTTTAACTGTTGTGATGAAGAGGGAATTTCACCAGGAACTAATTGCATACAAATGACACTGGCTGAAATTCCCTTTTCTCTACAACTCTTAAAGTTACATGAGCCCTGACCTGGATTTTATCTGGTCACCCTATCATAAGCTGGCAACTAACTTAAGGTACATAGCTAACATTATCCAGATTGGGCCTCTACCTATTTGACCACACTGGTATCTGATTCTTGCTAAGCGTTTCTTCCTCTCTTAGTACAGCAAGGAGCTCTTTGTAAACCATAGGACAGGGTTGGGGAACTTGTAGCCCTCCAGAGATTTTGGCCTACAACTCCCATCATCCCTAGCCAGCATAGCTAATGGTGGGGGATGGTGGGAGTTGTAGACCAAACATCTGGAGGGCTAAAAGTTGCCTTCCTCTGTCATAGGCAACTGAGAGCCGATGCATAGCGTCCAAATATAACCTCCAAACTTCCTTTACTATATACAGGTTTCATCCTTTCTAGGAAAGTTGATTGACACAAAGAATGGATGAAAGTCTTAACTATGGGATAGAAGGAGACCTTTTCCCCAAACTGATAAGGGTTGACTGATATTTAACAGGGAGCCATTGATCCTGCAAACCTTATTTCCATAGTGCCATCCCATGTACACGCCATTTCACGCTGAATGAGAGGGCAGGTCCCTTGTGCCAAAGGGCCTACACTTTGGAAATGATACCAATGAGACAATGGGGGAAAGAGAGGCAGGGGTAAAAAGAGGAAGAATATGTAGGTATTGCAGTGGCCTGTAATTAGATTTAATTATGGAGTGGGAGCAGGTAGACTAGGGGATTGTGCCAAAGGTTTCACAGGAAATTCTGTTGCCCCAAAATCAGATTTGAACCAAAACAGGCCAGCCGAGCTAGTTTACAAAATAAGACACCTCCTACGGCAGCTTTCCTCTGGCACTCTGCAGACGCGTTGGACTACAACTCCCAGAATACTGGGAATTGTAGTCCTACACATCTGCAGTGCATTGGCTTTACCAGGAGCACCACCTGGATTTCTTTGGAGCAGAGTATGAAAGGTCTCAGACAAAGGCTCCTGGTGAGAACACGGTTTGGAGCCCTGCACAGGGTTGTTACGACAACATCTCCATCAGCCCAAGCCTAGCCAGAAGACACATGGCAAGGTTGCAAAGAGTGTCGTGTGCGCTGTGTAAGTTACACCCTCCTTTGGTGGGTCACCCAGACTCGTGTCTCGTCACCTCTACCCCTTCCCAGGGCCTAAAAAGCATCAGGATCTTGCTCAGGGAGGGTGGGAAAGCCCAGATAGTTCTGAGGTCATTTGGTGGACAGAAGTCAGCAGCCCTGAGTAACTGTTCCTATAATTTCTTCTACACCTCAAGACAACCTCAGCATCCATGCCAAGCATTTCCTAGAACTTAGGAAACCTTCCACCAACGGCCTGTTACTGCCACGTGAAGTTCAGTGTAACTAAGAGACACCTTGCAAAAAAGGCAAAACAAGAGCAGGCTCCCACATTAAAGCATTGTGGGTTTGTGTGTGTGTGTGTTTTGTTTCTGTGAGGTCTTTTGTGTAGATTTAATGCATTATGAACTCATCTTGTGAACATTTCAATGCATATCCTTTATGTCTTTCCTATGAACCTGCCCAGGTATCAAGACCTTCAGGACACTGCCTTTTGAGGGCACCATCACCCCCAGAGGCCCAGTGGTCACACACATACAAACGAGCTTTCTCCTATGTTGCCCCCAAACTAGGGATGAAGACACCAAGGATCAAACCTGAAACCTTTTGCAAACAGAGAAAGTACTGAACACCAACTAACCTATGATCCTTCCTAAAATATTATTGGGATAATGTTTGCATGCCTGGTTGTTCGCTTTCCAGACAATGCCACCGGCTGCAAAGGTGAAATGGGACTGCACCCAAAGTCAAAATGCAGCCATTTCATTAAAGGTGTGGGCGGGGGGAGAAATCAAACTTTTTCCAAGTTTAGATTTTTTATTTTTAAAAAATAACTTAAAGCCTTAAGGACTTCTTGAAACATCCAATGATGATCATTGTTAGGACTTTCCATTTTGCCTGGAATTTGCTTCCCGAAACGGCCTGCTGCCACACTTGCTTGGTGGTATTTAGGAGCTTGGCAAAAATTGTCCTGTCATGGCAGGCATTGCTGGGGCCCAGCTGATGCCAGAAGTACCGCTGTGAATGGATTGGTCTTAATTAATTGTTTCATTTGGCTTTGATATTCTGGCTTTATTTTGTGTCTCTTCTAGCTATTTTTGTAAACTACAGGGGAAAACCACAGAGAGAAGGAAGAATGTGGAGCAATGTGAGGTAATGCATGCATCTCACGCCATACAGGCGACAGATATTTTTTTTAAGGGGTCTTAATCCCTAACCTGGCAAGCTAGGTCAATTTACTCCAGATGTCTGGAAGCTGATATTGACTACATGGCGATCAGGGAGATGCTTTCTTGTGGAACCACAGAAGGGACGTTGGAAGTCATCAAGCCCAACTCCCTGTTCAATGCAGGATCAGCAGCGCAATAAGCAACTACAGCAGTTCTAGGAGATGGCTGTCCAAGCTTTGCTTAAATGCCTCCAGCTTAGGTGCCTCCTGAGAGAGCCTGTTCCACCACCAAACAGCTCCTCCCATTAGGAAGTTTCTCCTAATATCCTTCTCTTTCTCCGCATGTACAAAGACAGGGTCATCATTATTAACCAGTCAGTAGGCAATGAGGGCAGCCATCGTTCTTATTTTTATTTCCCTTTAAATGTTACATGATCACGTGGCCCCATTGCTAGAGATGATCCTGGCCCTGTTTGGAAAACACACGAGCTGTGCTTCCTAGTTTCTCAAAGAGGCACTGACTTTGAAAGTTTCTTTTTTTAAAAAAAATGGCTAAAAGCTCTCAAGACTATTTTGTGTTACTGTAAGTTTACTAAGGACCCACCACCACCATGCAGGCTGCAAAAAACATCAAATAACATTCATTTCCAGTCCACAGACCATAAAAAATAAACAATTCAGGCACCAAAAAAACCAAGCCAAAATTAAAGCATATACAATTTGTTAGTACAACATTACATTGTTAAGAATATCAGACTCAAAATGACTCAGCCTCACTTAGTGTCTGTGACCATGTTCAAATAGCTGTGGCAAAGTAATTGGCTGTTTTCAGTGATCATGATGTTAATATCTGCCATAAGTATAGAAATATGCAGTGGAAGTGGTGGCTCCGATGTCAGTGGGGTGGTGAATCCGCTCCAGGTTCAGTCAGAGCCACCTTGGAGAGCTCCTTTAGGGTTCTGACTGAAACCCCGGAGAGGATTCACCATCCCACTGACATCGGAGCCACCAGCCTCCACTGGTAATATAGAAGTCACCAAAGCTTCCTGGATACAAACGAAGCGCAGGGAAAATAACATGGGCTCTCATATCTCTATAGGAATTCCAATATAGAAGGATATATAGTAGTGTTTCGATTGCACTGCTACTACACGGACAGACTCTCAAGTGCAAACCTTTAAACTGGCCTTTCACGGCAGCTGATGGCAAAGAATAAATTAAACTCAGTCTGAACTTTGGAAATTTTAAAAGTTCATTGGATCCAAATTGGATTCTTTATGCATTCAAGAATGATGAAAGTGGTGGATTCGACTGAAGAATCTATCAATTCTGAGTTCTGGCAGCATCACCACCCTAAAACCAACACTGTTCACTAAGTAGCAGTGGAGAGAGTGTGAGGCTGCTAACTAGAGCTCACTGACAGATACAGCAGCGTTTCTTTTGTCTTGAAGACCGACCTGGGTTGGCTAAGTTGCTACAAACAGTAATTATCTAACGTGCAGTGTTGGGTAGAAGGAACATCAGCACGAAAGGTTTGGGTGTGTTTGTGCCCATCTACATTTACAAGCTTGTTGACTTGTGATGAACCTGAATTTCAGTGGGTTGACTCATGTATTGTTTCTCTTCTCAGAATGTGTTCCTTTTAAACTCTTTGCAAAGTAGACTCTGGATTAAATCCAATGCTAGACCTACTTGGAGAAGACCCACTAAAAATAAGAGGACTTAGGTGAGTTGACTCACTCAATCCCCATTCATTTCAATGGCTCTAAGTAGGACCCTCTTCCCCTTCTGAGGTGCATGTATGTCCAGCAACTTCATGCAAATATACTCTTCCCTATTAATTGGTTAGTTTTTAAGGTACTGCAGGGTTGTTAGTTGGTTTTACATAGGTTAAGACAGGGGTGGGCAGAAGGTGGATCTCCAGATGTTTTGGACTTCAGCTCCCATAAAACCATGCCAGCATGGCCAATGGTCAGGAGTGGTGGGAGTTGATATCCAAACATCTGGAGTTCTATCTTCTGCGTAACCCTGGGCTAAGGTATGGAGCTACAGCATAGCAAGATAGCTTTTGGGGGGACACTAGGATCTCATCTCAACCTTGGAGATGCTCCTGACATACAAACAAAATCCTCTAGCTGGGATGGCACTGCTCCTCCCTTCCTTACCCTTCCCATTCTGTGGAAGATGGCCGTCCATTGGTACCCTACATTTCCATTTGCCAACGGAGCTCTTAGCTCTCATTTATTTTATTCGCATTGTTTTGCTCCTTCTACTGCTTTCCCTTAAAAAAACACCACACACACAAAGTTCCCAGATTAGATATCACACTTGGCCACAGTGTTGCAGGGAGGAAGGTGCCATCGAAATACATCAGAGGTTGTGAACCTAAGTGGAGGTGAGGCAGGGGAGGCTAGTAGTCACCTTGCAGGCCAGGAAACTTCCTCCTCTGCAGCTGGGAGGCAGAGTCCCCGAAGCGAGCGGCTCCATTTCAACCGGCCATCAGAGCCGTAATCAATGTTTAATTAGATGCGATTTAATTACCCGCTTGCTTGGCCATCACCAGCACCAACAAGCCAGCTCAGGTTCCCAGCATCAGGAGGACAAGCAAGACGTCAAAGGCAGGAGGCGAGATCAAGCTCCCCCCTCCCCCACCTGCAGCGCAAAGGTTTCACCCTCAACCCTGTAATTGCTGCAGAATACAGCTAATGTCTTACTGAACCCTGTAATTGAAGTGGAATTCAGGCAACGCCCAGGGCCCCATATTTCTTTCCCAGCCATGATCAACCCTTCAGAATCCTTCCTGGCAACAAGGGGAAGAGCAACGTGTTCTCTTGCCTAGAATGGGCTTTAAACCATCCTCTTCAATCCCTAAAGTACACGTGGCCGGGCCGAGGTTACTCAGCTGCAAGGAAAATGCTCTCTGCACATGCTCAGTGGCATTCCTCTTCATTTTTGCTTCATATGTTCCAGGGCATCTGGAGTGATGCTCCAGAGCAAACAAAGCCACGGAGAGTTGACAAGGCCTTGTTCAACTGCTTCAGGGAAATACAGCAGCTTTACCCAACTCGGCACTCTCCAGATGAGTTTGGCTACAATTCCCATCATCCCCGGCATGGTCCATGCTACTGGGGGGGGCAGATAGGAAGTATCGTTCCAAAACATCTGGAGGGCAGTGCATTGGGGAAATCTGGAAAAGTACCTCAAACTTTACATCACACACCCTCTCCTCAGGAAGCCCTCATATCCCTGGACAAGACTAGAATGAGACAACAAGAAACTCTGTACCTGTGCGGTCAGAATCACTTTCCCCGGTGCTGGAGGATGGACTGCCCACAGGCCCTGGCTTGTCTCCCTCACGGGCTCCCGACTCCTTCTGCCGCGTCTTGGCTGCCTCGATTCCCTTTACTCGTCGGGCGTGGCGGTTCCCCTTGTAGTGTGCTTCAGCTTGGCTCTGTGCAAAGGAGGCAAAATAGAAGGGACTGAGCAAACAAAGCCAGAGGCCTTTGCCTGCATGCCTCTGTTCTGTTTCCTTGACTTAGCCTCCTTCTTTACACATCCAACAGTGCCTCTCATCCTCAGCAGGCAGCAGCAGCCCCCCACCCCAACTCCCGAACCGATATCGTTAGGAATGCTGGGGCGTGTCTATGTGCCATGTATAACCCATCGTGGCTGCGCAGCAGTGCAGCATTGTTTAAATGACACAGCTGCCAACTCATAGCCACACTGGGCTCCCCCCCCCTCAAAACTGCGGTGTCGTTTTACTACGACTTTTCAGTTGCTCTGAAGCATCCCAGGCACCCAGCAATGCATCCTCTAAGTCACAGTTTTAGGAACATCCATGCCACCCACCCATTCACCTGCTAAATCTGATTCTCTCCCCCACTGCCAGGGGTAAAAGATGAGGCTCCAGCTGAAAACGGCTTCCTGCCATGTAACTCTATCAATGCCACTTAGCAGCAGCGATGCTGCAGGGTTTTGGGGGAATGGAGAGGCAAAGCGGCATTGCATAGAAATGACCCTGGTTGACTGAAACTGCACCCTGATTGTTTGTGTTCTTATATGTTTATAGCTTTTCCTGGGCATGTTAGAAGTGCATGCCTCGCTAATCCAGGATGGCTAAGTGCAACCCAAGATTTCATTAGGAAGCCATAAAACTATCCAGAGGTACTTCCACACTAGCCCTTTTCTTTTGGAATTCCCAACTTTTGCGCAGTCATTTTTTTGCGCACTCATTTTTTACAGGACATCCACACTGTTGTTGTTAACCCATGGCACTCCAGGGTGCGAAGTGTAAACCTTTTCCAATGTTTCCGAGACCTTACTAGTGGCATTTATTGATTGATGGATGATAAAACACAACTGTCCAGTGTGAACAAGCAAAGAATTATTAAGGCTCCCCAGGTTTGCCTTTCATGAAAAAGTTTCCCATTTGTGGGTCATTTTTTTATTGCTTCCTGTTGATCGCAGCTGGGGGATTAGCAATAAATAGCCTCTTAATTGCCCCTTAAATAGCCTCACTTAATTGCCCTTTCTCTTCAGGAGAGAGAAGGTTTTAATTACTGGTTTCCTCTCCTTATTTCTTTCTTTTAATTTTTTTGTAGCAACATAGGACTTTTCTTTCCTAGATAGCATTATTTCCTACACAGCTCTCCTTTTTAAAAAATTGGCAAAAGGTCACGATATAACCTTTCATTGAAGTACAAAAAGAAAAAGAAAAAAGGAGAGGGGAAATCAGTCATCAAAGCCTCCTCCCCTTCCCCAGAAACAGAAATTGACACTGGGGCAATTAAGAGAGGCTAATCAAGGGGCCATTAAGAGGTCACTCATCCTTAATCCCTCAATTTTGACAATCTCATGTGCTTTTTTTGTCCCATCCTGTACAATTAGTGTAGAACATTACAAGAAACACAGGGCTTCCACAGCTTAATATCCCCCCCCTTTCTTTCCGGTACAGTATAAGAAAATGCACAACAATGATGTCATCATCTTGTGCATTTCCCCCCTGCCTGTCTTGCATAACTGGCTATTGGCAGGAGGGAAATGCATGACTGCACCAGAGGAGGGGAGCCTGCGGCCCTGCAGATGTTGTTGGACCAATTCCCATCGGCTCCAGCCAGCGTAGCAATGGTCAGGGAGGTTCAGTCTAACAAGAGGTTCCCCACCCCGGTGCTACACATTACCAGAAAGAGAGGGAAAAGCAACGCAGAGCAGATGCAGCTCCTTATTTCCAGTTTTGTCTCCCTGACAGTGTAAGGAAACGAAATGTGTTTCGTCAGATGTCTCATTGGTTTCAATGAGCCTTACTTCCAGGTAAGTAGGACTGTGGCCTTACTTGAAACATAGGAACATAGGAAGCTGGGTCAGATCATTAGTCTAACTAGCCCAGTATTGTCAACATGGGCCGGCAGCGGCTCCCCAGGGTTTCAGGCAGGTTTTTTTCCCAGCCCTACCTGGAGATGCTGGGGATTGAATCTGGGACGTTTTGCATCCAAAACTGGTGCTCTACCACTGAGCCACAGTGTCCAGCTACTTGGATATTGAATGTATCTGACCTGACCTGATTTGGAATCAAATTGTTTCTGAGGTCAAACCTGAATAGCGATTTGTTTCCTTTGCATTTTCCTTGGCTAAACTGCTTACGTCAGCTGTATCACCCTTCCCCATCCAGCGGCACCTTCCAGATGTGTTTCAGTCCAAACACTATCTGGAGGGTGCTAAGTTGGGGAAGGTGGATTTACAGCTACCTTTAGAGGGCCATGGCTTAGGGGCAGAGCATATACATTGCATGGATGCAGAACATCCCTAGTACATCCCAAGTCGTCTCCAGTATCAGGGATGACAACCTCTACTGATCAAGATAGTACTGGACTAGATGTACCGGATGTCTGAGTCAACATAAGGCAGCTCCGAATGTTTGCAGATGTCAATTTGTGGATTAATGATATGGTGCAACTTCTTGGTTTCTTTGTTCTATCTGTGTCATATTATGAGCGATTAATTTGATGTAGAAAATCTTGCCTTGGGGCAGGAGGTTGGACAATGACCAGCCTGATCTTTGCATCCTATAATTTAGAGATTATTTCCAAATCCAATCCTACAAAGATCCACTATGTTCTAGTTTCTTACACGCAGTCCCTTCCATTTCCTCAAGTCTTGATGATGTGTTGAATCCAGCTTAAGTTAAGAATCCAGCTTAAGTTAATTAAATTGAATCGCTTCATGCGATCTGAGCAATATCACTTCATGAATCTCTACCTAAAAAACTGAAATTACGGGTGTGGGTTGGTATGTCTGGAAATGTTTAGCCACTTCTAGATGAGCTACAAATTTGAAATTTGGGACTCTGTTAGGTCTTCCTGTACAATGTACCTAAAAATCTAAAACCCTGAATTTTTGTGATTTAACTATTTTTAAACAATTTAAAACAAATCCTATGCTGAAGCCTACAACTCCCAGCATGCCTACAACTCCCAGCAACTGCCGAGGAAGCGCCTCTCAGAGGACGGGGCCACCTGCGGACTGCCAAAGGCATACTGGGAGGTGTAGGTGATTCAGAGATCTCAGTCAGGGGATCACATATGGCCATGTGGCCAATTGCCTGAGATCTCTGAAACAGCTACACATCCCACTCATGAGAGTGGTGCGGAGCAGCATCAATGACAAGCAAAGGGAAGTGGATTAACGTTTCGGGGACCCGAGCAATGCTAGGAATATCTGCTAGTCTTATATAAGAATACGGTGGTGTACAGCTTATTACTAGAGATCTACCAGGCAGATTTTGCTCATTTTTGTTTTAAACTGAAGCTTGAGAGAGCAGATGTGCAGAAAATTTTGGAACTTCAGAAAAAAGTTCAAAACTCAATCTTTTGGCAACTTAAGAAAGGAGAGGGATGAGGCAAAGGGGAGGTTAAGGTATATGCCCCAGACTGTGCACACTGTAATGTAACATGTGACACTGCATGTGTCATAATGCTGACTCCTGTGACCTCATAGAGTGCTGGGCCAATGAAAGGACAGGCACAGAATGTTGGGAAAGGGCCTGAAGAAAAGTCAGTTAGTGATAGTCAGGGGAGGAAAAGGAAGAACTGAAAGGGGATCAGAGGGAAAAGAGAGAGAAAAACCTTACATCACATGTTTTCAACCTCAAACTTCAAGAAATGATAAACAATCTTTTTCAAAAGAACAAGGGAAAGGGGCAGACATATTTTTTATCCAATCATTTGAAGTCTACTAGGCCCTGTGGCAACACAGGATTTGCACTAATCTTTAATGATATGTGCACATTACTTGCCCATTACCACCCTCCCAAGCCACCAACGTAGGCTGCACAGCAAGAATAATAAACCATAGTATAAGGCTGAATTCAAACCTGGTATTGCCATCTCCTCAAAAGACTCACCTCAGAATTGAAGCGGATCTGGCAGACGTTGCAAGAGATGATGGGGCGCTTGGCCTTGGCTACGGGTACCCCAAAGGTGTGGTTGATCACCGCTTTCTGCACTGGGTCCATCTGCCAGGGGAAAGCAAAGGGAAAAGAGTGAGAGAGAGAGGCGTTGTGGTCAGTGAATATCTATCTGCTGTTCCTACGGTTTACTTCTTATGTAGCTGGACATGAGATCACATAATCCTCTCAAGCTATGGCAGCTACAATTTTCAAACAGCCTATGCTGACATCCAGCCACATCAGCCCATGCCGAGGTGGCTGCAGGTTGATCACCACAGCCTGAATTCAGTTCATCTCGACTTTTGACAAGACACTGTTGAGCCTTTTTAAGCTTGTGTCAAAAGCCAACCTGGACCAGGTTCAGCTTGTAGTGGTGGTAGCAATGGCATACATGTGACCAACCCCCCCCCCCCCCACTCCACAGGCCGACAGGCCTGTTAGCTAGGAAATTTCTGAGCTGTGGGGCCAGCCCTACGTTGTACTGGGTAAGGTAGGCTGACCATATGAAAAGGAGGACAGGGCTCATGTAACTTTAACAGTTGTAGAGAAAAGGGGATTTCAGCCAGCATTATTTGTATGCAATTCATACCTGGTGAAATTCCCTCTTCATTACAACAGTTAAAGCTGCAAGGGGCCCTGCCCTCTTTTGTATCTGGTCACTCTAGTATAGTGCCTGCACCTTTAACTGTTGTGATGAAGAGGGAATTTCACCAGGAACTAATTGCATACAAATGACACTGGCTGAAATTCCCTTTTCTCTACAACTGTTAAAGTTACATGAGCCCTGTCCTCCTTTTCATATGGTCAGCCTAGGTAAGGTGGCTTGGCTCAGGTGACAGATTACAGAATGCCCTGAAAGGCAGCCATTTTAAAATGGCAATTGCTATATACCTATGTATTTCTATTTTTTGCCTTAGGCAATGATATGTCTTAGGCTGGCTTTGAGTACCACAGGGCTTAGAGGTCCTGGGGAAATTATTCCTCTCCCCACTGGTTGGCAGAGCCACGTCCCACATGAGAGAGATACGTAACTTCCTGAAAAACCTGGGGCCTGTGTTAGGCAGGGGAATGGAACACCAAGTGCAGGATATTCAGGGGAGAAAGGGATAGTGGAAGCTGAAACACAGGACAACCTGGCATAGATGAGAAAAAAGGGCCAAAACAGGGATGCTCTGTGACCTGGAAGGTTCCTGGTTCAAATCTCGCCTCAGCCATAAACTCACTAGGCAAACTGCTTTCTCTCAGCCTTAGCATATCCTCTGCAACATTGGGGGTAGGGGGAGAAGATAGAGCTAAATCCAATTTTAGGATTCCCCCCATCCCACGCCAGGCAGCCTTACACACCTACCGAAAACCTACTCCAGGCAGTTTCCCAGCTCTCTGGAGCAGATTTTGAAGGTGCAAGGTTTGCAGGGGACGGGGCATTATTGCCCCCTTCCCTGTTCCGCTGACGGAAGTGCTTCCATCGGTGGAATGGCACCATTGAATTCAACCCAGAAAAATTAAACATAATTTTTTAAGTCCTGCCTTTCCTCCCAAGAGCTCAGGGTGGCATAGATGGGTTTATCCCATGATATCCGCACAACAAGCCTGAGAAGTAGATTACCTCCCCTACACCGCAAGGGGATTATGAGCAATTCTCAACATGAAACACTCATTTGGGGCAGGAAGGAAAAGACCAAGGAAGATGGGATTGAGGCTTGGGAGTTAAGTAATCTCAATAGGACTAGTACACCTGTGAATTCTGCAGAAATGAACTTATGTGCCTCTACAAGAGCGATTTAAAGCTCTTTCAAGGCGCATTAGGAAATTTACCTCTACAAGAGCGGAGCGCAAATCAGGGGCTCAGGCGTGTTTTCTCTCCGATTATTCACATTTTCGAATGCGCGTTAATTAGCGAGTTTTAATTTACGACGGGAGTAAGAGCGCCTTATTTCCGTGTAAACAACTTTCTGAGGAGGCGCATTAACGATCAGGGGTTGGACTGTGGTCATAATGTCATGCATAGAACTGCCCCTTCGCTGAGAAAACCTCCCACTTTTTGGTTTAGTTTCCTTTCCTCTCTCCTCCTGGCAACTTCCTCCTTGTACTCCGTCTCTATGGATGGAAGCCCCAAGAAGAGGTGACCCAACGTGAACCAAAAATAAAGTTTCTTTGAAGTACCCTGATGAAATATTTTTAACATGGAGATACGGGGCCAGATGGAAGTGGTTTTATGAGAAGGAAAGGGGGTAGGAAGGATGTGCGGATGTGCGTATAATTAGCCATCAGCAGACATAACTTCCCCTCGCTTCTTGCTGGGTTCCTGAGCTGAGTTGTGTGTGTGCGTGCGTGCGTGCGTGTGTATGTTCTACAATTGTTGAGCTCGCTGGGAAGTGGAGGGGGAAGGAACGAAGCAGCATCCCCCTGTCTGTTTTGGTGTGTGTATGTGTGTCCGAGACACATTCCCATTTACTCCTGAAGAGGTCATGGCAATCGGGCAAAGGAGGGGGGAAGACAGGTAGCCGAATATGTTAATCAGCTCATTCCTTTCAGGTAACCTAGGAAACCAAAGGCCTGAGATTCTGGTGGGCGGGGAGAATAAAAGGAGGGAATGGGTTTGGGGAGTTTCTCTGGGACAAAGCGCATTACTTTCAGCAACATTTGCATGCGATTCTCAGCATGTCAAAAACTTTAAAATGCCTTTCATACAGCCCGTAATGCGCTTCAGCACCTCCCATGTATAGGGATTAGGCGTAAAAGCGCTTCAGAGAAGATGCGCATAATCGGGGAACCAGGCGTCAAACCGAAATCTTGTAGAGGGGGGCCTGGTATCCCTTATTTGTTATTGCCCCAGGAGCCCCATCGGCGTTCTTCTGAGTTGTATTGTGAAACTTCAGTCTGACACTAAGAACAGCAGCAAGCGACTGAGGCCTGCACAATCTAGCTCAGTGTTGTTTCTGGCAATGGCAAGGATGAATTTGAGGCCTTTATTCGATCAATTAACTGGATGCCAAAAGATGCTAGGCGTTTCCTGGGCTACTGCTTTGGCCTATCTATTTCACACGCTTGTATCCTGGAAAAAACAGCTCTCACTCTAGTCTTCCCTGATATCCCAGTTGTGTCTCCTTGGGCTGTTTCTATAACCCCATCATTGCACAGCATCTTGGATGATACCTTGTTGAGACAAGGTCTTCCATGTGCATTGCCCAGTTTGTGATGCTGCCAGGTAGGTCAAGATCCAGGAATCTTGCTCACTCCCCACCTCAAATCTAACTCACTAGAGTGGCTAGTCCCTATGGCATGCTCTTCCCAGCCACTGTCAGCAAAGGCAAAGCTCCGATTGGCTGGCTGGCAGCACCGCACAGAAATGTGATTGGGCTGGAACCACTGCAAGAAGCTAGTTCATTGGTTAGAAGTGTCTTCTTGAGAATCTTGGCAGTCCACAGCATAATTAATAAAACTCTTGGCGCAATGCTGGAGCAGGGCCCGGGCTTGGTTGGCTGTTTGGCCCTAATTTCTGTGATTACGATATAAATTGTCAACAGGCAGCTGCTAGAAAGGCAGGAGCCAACTCCGGGGTCAGTTGCTTTATTGCAGAGAGATTAAGCTCTTACTGGAAGAAATTTATGACACAGCACCATATGGGGACCCTCAAAGTACAATAGGTGAGTCCAGTCCTTGCCCTAAGTATCATATAGGGGAAATGGCACAACCTCAGCTGTGTGTCTCCATCCAAATTGGTACCCACTCAGGAGGCTTCCACACAGGAGGCTTAAAGAGATCTTGCTTCAGTTGGGCTTGCAAAATGTGAACCTTTATTTTAGCCCAAAAGCTCATCTGCATTAAAAATCCTTTCTCCAATTTCTCTCATGCTCAAAGAATGATCACGAGGTTAGCGTCAGAAGCCTGCTTGAGGCTCAAAGGGAATTTAGGCCTTATGTGTGAAAATGGCTACTGATTTGCCCAAAGAGGGTGTCCATCAGCACCTCATTTGGGATCTGTTACTGCATTCCACTTCTTACACAAAATACTTTAATTTATTGAAGAGCTGCAAGCGTTTGAATGATTGGTTTGGTCTGGACAGATGTTTTGTGGCATCCCCTTTTAGAGAGGGTTTAGCCTTGAGAGTTTTACTTTAAAGGTGGCCTAAAAGTTGTTTTAAATAAATAACTAATAAATACTTGAACCACTGCCTTTCCTCCGTTATGACTTTTTTATGGGTATTTTTCCCCTCTCTCATGGCAAGCCCAGAGCTCAGCTACTTCACAGTCCCATCTCAAAGTTCCCTTCCCCCCCTCCCACTTTTCTGACAAACTGGATCAAATTTATGGGGTGGTGTATGTTATGTATGATGTAATCACAGAAAATCCATTTTTTATTAGGAGAAAAATATACAATAAACCAAGGTGTGCTGTTCTGGGAAAAGGAAACATGTATGTACTGAAAATGCAAAAAGTTTTATTCTGGAACTGAGGAGCAAAATTAAAATTAAATGAAAAAATAATAGAAGTATTGGTCTGCACAGACCCTTAGAGAAGACTTCCCTTGCTCATGGTTTCTGAATAATTATTTGAGTGTGCTATGGTAACAAGCACTAAAAAACTGGAAACAAGGGAGGTGTTTCAACATTACTTAAGACCTGGGATTCAAGGGGATATGATTATATTCTGGAGCAGGCCTCATGTTTGGATGCTTCCTTTCCTGCCCCTGTTGTCTTGTCTAGAAGATAACTAGTGAACAGGGAAAACTTCCACAGGATCACCTGACCCTGTGGAGATGGGTTTTGCTTTTCTACGGGAATTTCCGTTACTTTGTACTCAAGGTGAGGATGACCAGTTCATGGACCAAGTAACGTCTGAACAGCCACAAAGAGGCAGCTTTCACCCTCTTTTTTTCAGCTTTCAACATTTCTAAGATCAGCATATCAAGATGGGTACAAACTTTTTTCTATTTGAGAGAAACAAGTAAAAAAAGAGAGAATTATTCTTGAGTAGCTACAACTGGTCCAGCTGCTAGATCGAGCAAATTCAGAAAGTTTATATGCAGAAGAAATTAACCGCATGCAAATGAGATGTGACAGTTTCTTGAATGAACTCTTTGAACTCTCCTATTTCTGTTGGCGATCTTAGTGCTGAAAATATCGACCATTTTTGATTAAAGATACCTTAAATGCATTGCATCGCATGACCTGTTGGCTTTTTCCATTTCCCATTAATTAGCTTAGTCCTTTCCTGATGACAGTTGCACTGCTTGTTCAGCCTAGTGGCCAAGAGCTCCACCAGCCAATTCTACACAAGGCGTATGGAATTATTATTTTATCACCTACTTACTATTTCAAATCTGCAGCATGTTTGTCTCATTGCACTCCACAGCCTTCTCCAACCTGGTGCCCTCCAGATGTATTTGACTCCAACTTCCATCTTCCCCAATCAGCATAAATCCAACACATCTGGTGGGTGCCAGATTGGACAAGGCTGGCTGAACACAATCATCAGTAGGTAGCTCTAGGGGTGTTATTCAAGAAGAGCCAAATTAGATGACCAAACAACTCTGAGGTAAATTCCCTCGGCCTGGGGTGGCTTGGTCACGTTATTATCCTGCCAAGTATAAAAGAGAATTTAACCACACATCAGACATAGGAGAATCACGTTCATGTAGATATGCCCTCTGTTTCACCATCAGGGTGGCTTTGGATACATCCTAATTTCATCTGACCATACGTTAATAGCAACTGCCATAGAGAGTTGCTTCCTAGAGGACATCTAGGGTGAATTGGGAATGGAGAAGATCCCAACTCCAATAAAATAACACTTTACAAAGAGTACTTTTTTTAAAAGAGGGGGCAATGCTTATGTTCTCTTTTCACTCCTTTCTCGTCCCCAACCTTTTTGGGTCGGTGAGCACATTTGGAATTTTGAGAGAATGTTATGGGCAATCTCACAAAATGGCTGCCATGGGAGGGGGTTGGCCTTTCACAAAATTGTTGCCATGGTAGGGATAGCCAGTCACAAAATACCCATTCCCTAGAAGGCTAATTGTTGAGGCTAAAAGCTAAGCAATTGACTTAAGAACATGTACAAGGCAGAGGTGGGGCCTGAGCTCCAAAACACAAATTCATTCTTTAAAGCCCAGTTTTCTGAGGCTCGGAGACAAATAATTTGGCTAGGAAGCATTACTGGAAATAAAGATGATGTGAGATTCCACTTTGCAGCATGTCAGCTGCCCACCTTTAAAAAAAGTTTTTAAAAAGGTCTAAAATAAAATACAGATCAGGAGGGCCAGAGTGTCTGGGGGACACCAAGAGAGTTGTCAGCAGGCCCAACAGTGGCCATGGCCACAGTGTTGAGACTCCAGAGCGAACGCATGTGCACAGTTTATGATACTGGGTATATTAAAATGTACAATGCATACTTGGGGGCTGTTTTTGCAGGTCTGCTGCAAAAACAGCCCCCAATTCCGTCTGTCACAGGTAAGGAAGGGACCTGCAGAGATGGCAGAGAGCGGCCATTCGGCTAGAGTGTTGCATGGGGTATCTGCAAACACCCAGACTTCCTGAAAGCTGCCAAGCAAACAACCAAAGCTCACCAGAGCAGATGAGCAGAATGGGTCCACAGCCAAGCCCCAGAGCCCTTTCCAGGCATTTGCTAGGAAGGCAAGAATTTCTCAGCATCCTAGGAGAGAAGCCGCCCTGCTCTCAAGACACACGTCAGAAAGAATGAGGAGAGAGAAAACACTGCTTCCACCCCAGCCAGCAGCGTGTCAGGCCAGCAGGCCCTGGGCGTCTGCATAAACTGGAACCACTTCACACGCCTCCACAGGTTTGGGGAGGGTAGCAAGAGGGTGCGGCAGCTGTTTAAACAGCTCCCCCTTCGTCTCAGGCCTGGCCAGGATGTCCAAGATTCACAGGGGGACATAAAGGAAGTGGAGGCGGGACGATATAGCACAGTTTCCACCCTGCTGGAACTGGTTTGCAGATCCAGGTTTGTTTCCAGAGACTCAGAAGTGTGATACACTACCGAAGAATGTCATGATGCAGGACTTGCTGAAGTAGACCATTTTGGACTACAGGTTAACCATTTTCCCTGCCTCCCCCCCCCCCCCAAACAGAGAAAACTGGCCTGTCAGGGGAAAATACTTGAGCACGCATTTCTCTTTAAGATGTTAGTTTTCTATGTTTAAGGAACTTGGCTCCCTCCTACCCTTCGAATGGAGGGGCATTCAAACATGTAACTCCCTATCTTAGTCTGATGTGGTACAGTCCAGCAAGACCTGTACAACGCAATTCTCGTGACTGTGTGTCTCAGCTCTTATAGAATCAGGACAAGTGTGGCCTCTATGTGAGGCTAAAAGGCATGAATTCAAGTCCAGTCATGAATTGCTGGTTGCCTTGTGATAAAAAAGTTCCCTTATAACGGAGTTAGATGTGGTTTGCATAGCCCATTCCTTTCCACTAGAACAAGGAATGGCAACGCTGGGTCTGAGGAAAAGGACTCTCTATGGTCCCCTCTACAAGGATTCGCTTTTGCGCCTGGTTAGGCGATTATGCGCATAATCGCTGAAGCGCATTTCGCCTAATGCCTCTGCACAAGAGGCGGCGAGAGGTGGCGAAGCGCATTAAGGGATGACCAAAATGCGCTTTACAAGTAGTTAATGCGCATAAGCACTTGTTCACATAGTCAAAATGCGCTTTAACGGACGGAGCAAAATAAAACTCGCTGTTTAACGCGCATTCAATAATGTGCATAATCGGAGAGATAATGTGCCACTACGCCCAATTTGCGCTCCGTTCTTGTAGAGGTAAATTTTTTAAAGCGCCTTGAAAGAGCTTTAAACCTCTCTTGTAGAGGCAGCCTATGTCAGGGGTGGGGAACCTCAGGCTTGCCAGCCAAATCCAGATCTCTGGGATTCCCCAGATTGTCATATCCTTTCCTCTGGCCCCAACCACTTTCCCCTGACTGCAATTGTTTGGTGGCTTTCCAGCTTTAGTGAAGTCTTTTCCCCCTTTTGAAAGCTCAAAATGCCTCTCCTAATTACTGGCAGCAAAAGCTTTATGCTAAAACATGCTGGTATTTTTGGTGGGTTTGCCTCTATCCATTTTGTCTTTGGCCCTGTTTGCCAGTGGTTGTTGGCCCCAAGAACTTCTCAGAAATTGAATTTTGCCCTTGAGTTGAAAGAGGTTCAGCCCTCCTATTCCAATTCTAAGGGGCACAGCCTAGCCTTTAAAATGGAGTGACCATATGGAAAGGAGGAAAGGGCTCCTGTATCTTTAACAGTTGTATAAAAAAGGAAATTATCAGCAGGTGTCATTTGTATGCACGCAGCACCTGGTGAAATTCCCTCTTCATCACAACAGTTAAAGCTGCAGGAGTCCTTCAGACCAGAGGGAATTATACAACTGTTAAAGATACAGGAGCCCTGTCCTCCTTTCCATATGGTCACCATATAAGGGACCTTCTATATGGAATACTTATCAGTGCGCATGTCCTGCCTGCAGCTAAAACGAGGCCATTTCCACAGCTAGTACTTCATCTGCAGAATCCCATCTGGTGGGATGCTGTCTCCACCCTCCTAACTGCTTCTGAAACACCATTGCCTCAACACCTATGTTGCAGAGAGCTCCCTAATTTGCTAAAGTTACACAGTTCCCACACATGAGCAAAGCTTGCAGTAATAATGTGTCGGGAAACTATAAAGGGATAGGAAATGAGGAACAGAAGTAATGTAATTAGTACTGGTTTAATCTGGAAGGATAACAAGTTTTAGAAAAGAAACGTTATGTGTGGATCACCCTTGTAGGTGCATAGTTGCTGCAAAAATGAATTCATTATTCCTGAGCCACTATGGGAATACAATAAAGTTACAATTTGGAGTGGAGATGTGGCGGGTGGCGGTGGGAATGATGACCTCTAAATCTAAACACCACTTCAGGGTAGTAGGGACTACACAGAATTTCTGGCAGATTAATTCACTGGCATGTTTTTTCTCTCCCAATGAACTCCGGGAATTATGGTTCTGTGAGCCAGGCCAAAGATCTCACCCCTCAGGAGGCTTGATTTGAGGCTCCGTCCACCACCACTTCACCCTGACCCATTCTTATATATATAAAAAGTCCTCAGCTGGATGAATCAAAAGATAGCAAAGGTATACAACATATGAAGCTGTTTAAAAGTAATGGAAACCTCACCCAAATTGAGACAGAGAGAGACAGTCAAAGAGGAGGAAGGAATTAACTGTGTTAATTAAATGACCATCAACTGAAAGCATCTCTTATAACCTATTTTGTGCATCCAGCACGGGCACAAGCTCCCCACCACCTGTAGTAGGAGCGCATACACGTGCCCTTATTGCTACCAGGTCTGTCCCTTCCCTTCCCTGCCTGCCTGCCAGGTCTATTTCCCTGCCCTGTTCATCTCCCTGCCTGCCTAACTCATGGGCTGTGTTTGAATCCCTCCCAACACGGTTTCCTCCAGATGTTTTGGACATCAAATCTCATCAGCCCCAGCCAACATGGCCAATGGTTAGGAATGCTGGAATTACAGTCCAACGAGGACATTAGATTGTAGAAGGCAATTCTATGGTGTTAAAAGGAGGTTTAGGAGCAGCTTGTTCTCACGATCTGAATGAGTCAAGGCTGGGGCCCAGCATGGATTTTGTCTTGGGATTAAATGCTACCTGCAGATATAAGGCTCCAGCTCAAATCAAGGCAAACCAATTGTCCATCCAGTCCAGTACTAGGCATTAAGGCTCCATTTAACTAGCATGGTTCGTCCATGTGATCACCAGGAAAATGCTCCAGCCTCTGCATCAATGCGTTCCTCTACTTCCTCACTTGCACTGGCAGCCACAGTTTGCTGTGATGTCCAAATTGGGCAAACTAGCCACAGTTTGCCTCCAAATCAGAATCAGAAACCATGATTTGAAGCAAGTACCATTGTATGCTTAACTGGGATGTCACAAGAGAAGGAGGAAGCGTATAAGCCAACACAACATTCCTGACGGACAAACCATGGTCTGGCTATGATATCTGAACAAAGCCTGTTTTGAGCAATTTTCCAGGATCAAAACAGAATTCTTTCCCAGCCCTACTTACTTGTGAATGACTCACTGGAGATCTCAGGGGTCCCCTCTACAAGGATTCGCTTTTGCGCCTGGTTAGGCGATTATGCGCATAATTGCTGAAGCGCATTTACACCTAATACCTCTGCACGAGAGGCGGCGAGAGGCGATGAAGTGCATTAACGGATGACCAAAATGCGCTTTACAAGTAGTTAATGCGCATAAGCGCTTGTTCACATAATCAAAATGCGCTTTAACGGCCGGAGCAAAATAAAACTCGCGATTTAACTCGCATTCGATAATGCACATAATCGGAGAGATAACGCGCCTCGACCCCCGATTTGCGCTCCGTTCTTGTAGAGGTAAAATTTTTAAAGCGCCTTGAAAGAACTTTAAACCTCTCTTGTAGAGGCAGCCAAAGACTAAACTCAGTCATTACACATACAAAACACATGCTATACCACGGAGCTATCGCCCCTCTTCCATCTGTACATTTATATAAGCAAAAAAAGTTTTTACAATAAATGATGCATCATTATATGACTGTCACTTAAATACTGAACATGCCATTTTAGTGCTTTTGATACCCATAAGACACAAGGGCACCCAGAGAGATTTACAACAGACTCTTGCCTGAACAACTTGTGGCCTTCCAGATGATTTGGCCTACATCAGCCAAAGCCAGCAGAGCCAATGTGAGCCATCATGGGAGTAGAAGGCCAAATCATCTGGAGGGCTAAAAATTGCTCTAAGGAGTTGGAACAGTTATGGGAAGAAAGTTAATTGAAGACCGATTAACACATGCATGTACACAATTTGGTTTGTCACTAGATTACTCAAAGATTAATGTGCAAATTGTTTCCATTTAAAATATGGCAGAGGATATGAAAAAATTTCTTTGTGGTGTTTAATCTTTAAAGACCTATTTCCCATACAAATATAATCACTTGCTGTTGCAGTCATAAACATACACGTGCAAGTTCATCCCAAGGGGAAGCATGAAAGAGCTTTAAAAACAGGACACACACACACACACACACACACACACACACAAACAGAACAGAGAAAGCAAGGGGGGAAATTGTTCACTCTCTCCAAAAGAATTGTAACTCAGGACCATCAAATGAAACTCAATGGGACTATTAGAATCTCGACAGCAAATGAAAATCTTTCATCACACAATGCACATTTAAACCACGCAACCTAAGCTTGCTACTAGTTTTGCAAGCTTAAATTAGCTTAAACTTAAATGATCAAGTAAAATGTTAGTTAACTGATTGGTGGGGCTGGGCACGAAGGGCACACTTGTTTGGTTTTTGAAGTTATTTTGATCTTGGCCTTTTCATTTTAACAGTGCATGACTCTTCACTTGCTTGCAATGGGGGACTGCTTTGTTTATCAAATGTGCAAGTGATCTTAAACATCCTTTAAACCCTTAGAAAGATAATTTAAACTTAAATTTAATCGATGTATCAGTTAAAAGACATAATGTATCCACTAAACTTTTTTTTTAATCACTGGTTGACAGCCCTAATTGCTACAGGATGTTGTGAAGTGCACTGGCATATACATGGATTTTAAAAAGGATCAGATTTATCCTTCATGAAGTTATCTGTCACTGGCTATTAACCTTGATTGCTCAGAACGACTCTCGTAGTCAGCGGCTGTATACCTCTGATTACCAGGGACTGGGGATAAACAACAGGAGGCAGCTATTTGTTCTTGTTCCGTTTATGTGCTTCCCTGGGCCATACAACTGGCAACCACTGGAGACAGAACACTGGGCTCGACAGGCCTTTGATCTGACCCAGCAGAGCATTTCTTATCCTCTCATATCTTCAGCAGTCTCTTCTCCAAGGGACACTGACTCTGCAAAGGCTGCTCTGAACTTCCCACTGTTTGGCGAAGGGACAATAAAAAATACCAGAAATGTAGAGGGAAAACAGAGGGGGAGGGGGAAGTCACAGCTGTTTTAAGACGTTCCCTATATAGACACCCCCAAAAACCTGACTTTTGCAAAGGAGAGACCAGGACAATGCAACACCTAACCCATCCTTGTTGTGGAGGGAAGGGGGGTGAGGGAGGACGCAAGGTCAGTTCATGGAGGGGAGGGGGCTCAAGGGAGAGGGTTGTCACTGCAGTCAGCACCACGTTGGGAAAGGTGACTTTGGAGACTGCTATCGATCCCTTTGCAGTGCGGACTGGCTGTGTGAAATCATCTCCCCCGAAGAACAGGAAAGGGTGATGATGTTGCAGGGATTAATTATGGGATGACGGCAAGCCGTTTGCCCTGCTGCTGAGCACTGTGTTCCGCTTCACCAATGTGGCGAGATGCCTCCCTGCCCACAGGCCTCCCTGCCCACACACCCTACAATTTAACATGACAAACGGACAAGAGACAGGTGATGATGCTAGGCAGAGGCAGCCCAAGGCAGTATGGTGACTGTGGCAGTAAATCCAAATGACAGCATATGCACACACGTGCGTGTGTGCGCGCTCTTGCACATTTGTTTCAAGGACGCTCGTGCAGGAGAACGTCCTGATGGATTGTGTCCCAGGGTCAGAGCTCTCTCCCATCCTGCTGCCTCAAGATAAGGCTGTGTCTACCAAAAGGCCAAAGAAGGGCTGACAAATGAATCATATAAAAGACTTACATGGCATGGGGAGGCCAGGGAAGGGGAGGCTGAGGCTGCCATCCTATACACCCTTAACACAATGGGCCTTGCTTCTGAGAAAAGATGTGTAGGATTGCACTATGAGTAGGCTGACCATATGAAAAGGAGGACAGGGCTCATGTAACTTTAACAGTTGTAGAGAAAAGGGAATTTCAGTCGGAGTCATTTGTATGCAATTCGTATCTGGTGAAATTCCCTCTTCATCACAACAGTTAAAGTTGCAGGGGCCCTGCCCTCTTTTGTATCTGGTCACTCTAGTATAGTGCCTGCAACTTTAACTGTTGTAATGAAGAGATTTCACCAGGTACTAATTGCATACAAATGACACTGGCTGAAATTCCCCTTTCCCTGCAACTGTTAAAGTTACATGAGCCCTGTCCTCCTTTTGATATGGTCAGCCTAACTATGAGGGCCAAAACAGACATTAGTTAAATGGGCCTGTTCAGACCACAGTTCAGGCTCTGTGGTTAGCAAAACTGTGGTTCTCTGGGGTTAGCACTAACCACAAGCCGTGCTGTCGCACACAACACTTTCAGCCATGGGTAGAGCTGCTAACCCTGCTGCAGACGGTCTGACTATGGTGAGTGAGGAGGGTTTAGCAAAATGCATCGCACAAGACAGCTTAAACCATGCTGCTTAACCAAAAGCCTTAACCGGCAGGGTTTAAGGTGTCTTCTGAACAGGCCCATAGTGTGTCTAGCAGCTACATCTTCCCTATCCCCAGTTTTGCTCTAGAATAGGCACAGGAGCCCCAATGCAGATCAGGAACCTTGAAGTAGGGAGCCTTTAAGATCTGGATTGGGGGCCCTGCACCTACTCTGGAGTAAAAATGAAAACAAGACATAGCTGCTAGAAATGGATTTAAAGTAATGTCTGTCTTGGTTGTCAGAAGGTTCTAGAAAGGCTTTGCTAAGGAGACAAGAGTTTGAGGAGGGGATGCAGCATCTTGAGAAATAGAAATGGAAAAAATATAGGTGCACTGAGGATAAATGCTTAAAGAGTGGGAGTGGGAGATGTGAGTCGGATCTCCCATCCGAATGGCATCGCAAATCACCGCTTCACATCCTTATGGTATGGCCACCTCTGGCCATTCCTTGCATCTGCACAATAACACCACTGAACTCAATGGGGCTTACTAAGGAGTAGACATGGATATTAGATCCCTTAATGTGCAGCTTTTAAAACTACATATTTATTCACAGAAACAAGGTAATGTGCATCCACGAGGGGTTTAAACCCCCCCAAAAAACTATACACTTCCAGAGACTATCACTTGAAATAAACCCAGCTGCCTCCTGTATTACGTGAAAGACTGATTACACTTAATTTTTTTTAAAAAAACACAGTCAAAAAGGCATCACATAGTAAAGTTGCCTTTTGTGTTCAGGGACGGAGCATGAGTCAGTTGGGGTAGGACAGGTACAGCGCAGGAGTAAAATAAAGGATTTGGAATATTAGCCAATAGCATAGGGTAAATGTAAGAGCTCTGTTGGATCAGACCAAAGGCTTATAAGATTGATTGACCCAAAACCTTATATCTCACCCTTTTGTTTGTCCTGAATCTCTTCAATTTGATTGGATGACCCCAGGGTCTAGTCTTATGAGAGGAAAAACAAATTCTCTAGCCCCTTCCTCTACATATGCAGAATTTGTGTAAATTCACCTCATGCCTCCCCCTTAACGTCTTTCCCCCCTGAAATGAACCCCCCAAACCTTGTAACCTTTCCGTGTAGGGGACTTGCTCCAGCCCCCCGATTATTTCACTAGAAACAATCCAGTAGAAACTGCGATGGGCACCTTTGAGCAGGTAGAATTGTTCCTTCAGGGTGGTGGGTGGGTGGAAGTTGGAATTCTTTTGTATAAGGCTGTGTGAATCTATATCCTGACCTTCCAAATTCTAACCTCCCTCCTCTCTTCCTCTAGCCACGCTTCACAGCAATCACTCTACCTGCTCAAAGGATTGAGGGAGTTAGAATGTACCAGTGTATACACACACGCACAAATGAATGTGTGTCTCTCCAAAAATAAATTTTAAAAACGTCAGACACCCTGCACAATACATGAGGACAGGGACGACTTACTCACCAATCCAGCATTTGCCTTGATGATGTGCAGGTTTGTGTACCGCCAGCCGCAAAGCCAGGCTCACACTGTGAGTTAAGATAGCCTGCTGTGACAGCTCAAAAATACACCTGTCTTCACCCTAAGTAAATGGGTAACCAACCCAGACGAATGTTGATGGTGTAGGCTACAAGCCCAAACAAACCATAAATCCTAGTCTTGCTGCACCAACATTTATCCCTGTATGAGGGATCCTATGCCCGTTTTGCTCTCTTTTTTGTTACAGAAAATACACACTTCTGAGGGCCAAAACAGACAAGACACAGGAATCCCTGATCGACAGCTCTCCCAAATTTAGCAGCCACAAGGAGCTCCGACTTTTAAATTGGAGAAGTGGTGTTGGGGTAGGAGGTCTTTAACTTGTTCCTCTAACTAAAATTGCATGCCTTCACCACAGTCACCCCTGGGTGGCGGAGAAGAACAGGCAACCATATAAGCCCCTGTATGTTTCCTCCAATGGGGAAAGCAACTTTCCCAGTCCAAATCCTTTTACCATCTGTCTCCCGCAGTTGCTATTGCTTGAGGGTAAAATGGTTTAGAAAGCAGTGTGGGAGGAAAGGGTTAAGCACACACGCAAACACACTCAGAATTCCTTGTGACTGGTTTAAAGTTGGTTTTGTTTTATTTTTTAAGTCAGGAGATCGGATCACAGACCTCCAACATCATGCCGCTTTCAGCCCTGAGCCAAATGGATTGTGACCTGGAAGTCATAGGAGACCAAGCCAGGGCCCTGGTTATCCAAGGTCACCAGAGGTAAGCATGGCAAGGGCCCAGGGGGTTGGGATTACAAAATTATGCATGGTGTGGAGAATGTGGACAGGGAGACCTTTTCTCCTTCTCCCATAATACTAGAACCCGGAGTCCTCCCATGAAGCTGATTGGTGAGAGATTCAGGACAGATAAAAAGAAACACTTCTTCACACAGTGGCTGAATTCGGACGACACAATAAGCAACTGGGGGAAGGGGGACAATCGTCAGTTGTATTGACTATCGTGTCATCCGAATGCTGCCATAGTCAACTCAGCGCTGATCCTAATCCACACCACAGCTGATTATTTATTACCATGTTGTGTGGGGAGTACCCCCTAGATGAACAACTGAAAAGTTGATTATTATCCCACCATTGACTATCGTGTTGTCTTTATTCATCCAGTGTGTAATTAAATGGTGGAATTTGCTTCCACAAGATGTAGTGATGGCCACCAATCTGGATGGCTTTAAAAGGGGGTTGGATAAATACCTGGAGGAGAAGGCTATCAATGGCTACTAGTCTTGATGGCTATGTGCTATCTCCAGTATCTCAGGTAGTAAGCCTATATGCACCAGTTGCTGGGGAACATGGGTGGGAGGGAGTTGTTGCACTGTGTCCTGTTCTGTTGGTCCCTGGCTGACAGCTGGTCGGCCACTGTGTGAACAGAGTGCTGGACTGAATGGACCCTTGGTCTGATCCATAATGGCACTTCTTATGTTCTTATGATTCTCCTAGCCCTGCCCCAGATTCCATTCTACTCCTAGAAAGGACAGAGAGAACTCAGGAGTCCTAGCTGGTGGCAAGCTGGCCCCTGACTTCACCAACCCAGGGGCACTGGCAACCTCCCAGGCCCTGTCACTCTACGTGTTAACATTTCCACTGCCTTTGCCCAGCATGTAACAGACACCACTGCTACTTCAGGCCACAGAGAATGTCATCACAGAGCCGCTCAGCAAGACAGATGGAACAGGACTCATTTTAGACACTGACCTCCTCTGATTATGTGCAAATTGTAGCCATTTCTCCAGAGCAGGCAGCAGGTCCAAAATAATGGAGCAAAGACTATGAACAGGAGCTTATGCATGTGTGTCGCATGTCCATAGGAGGGATGTGCGTTCACAGAATTAGGAACTTGGCAATTTAGTACCTTGGGACTTTGAGAGCTCATGAGTGAAACGTCAAGTTTCTAGTCCTTATGGATGAGCGTTAAGAGCTCAAATGCCTTCAGAGTTTTGGCACTATATTGCTAAAAGGGACAAAGGGTTGCTGAGAAGTATGTTTTAAATACAGTGGGGTTCAAGACTAAACGTGCTTTTTTTTTGCAGCAGACCAACCAAGGCTTTTCTATGGTGACAAAATGAAGGGACATGATCAAGTTGAAGCAAAGCACTGTACACTTCCATTTATCCCAATGGGAGTATTTAAGCACCTGTGAAATCTATGTAACTTTGAAAGGGTTTCACTTCCCATGGTTACTTATCTATGGATTTCAATTTATGCTCTCCCTGCCTCAAAAGCTTTTCAAAGACACATTCTGCAATGTGCAGAATCCATCCACCCACCCACTCCCTACCTATCTCATCTTCACTTGATAAAACCTGGGATTAAGGTTGATCAATTGCCTGCTCAAATTAATAGCCAGACATTCCAAGTATTCATTTATTAAAACTGTAATAAAAAAGAAAGACACCCAAAATTGGCCAAAACAAAAGTAGTTCACCACTGTACCGACACAGTGAAATACAATTCTCAATCATTGCAATTATTACTTTTCATAACAATGTTATGCAAAGTCAAATAGCTATGAATGAGCAAGGAATTCCAACAATTCTTCTTGGCTGTCATCCCAGAACCCCAGAGATAGCACAGTTACAAAATCTTCTAAAAATGAAATTAAACCACGCACACATAACAACGATAAGGTCTGACTATTATTATTATTAATTACATTACATTATAATGCAGCCTTCCCCAAGCTGCTTCCCTCCAGATGTTCTTGGATTTCAACTCCCATCAGCCCCAGCCAGCATGGCTAATGGTCAGGAATGCTGGGAACTGTAGTCCAGAAGATCTGGAGTTCAGGAAAGGCTGCTCTAATGTGTCATAGTCATAGGGCAGAGGTTGCCTGCATCGAAATCAAAACTAGTGTGGACCCTGACTTTTGAACCACTGTGAAGCAAGGATCCCTCATTCCCCGCCCTTTGTGATCAGATGACATCATGATACAGAGCTAAGCTTCTGCCTGTACCAGCACAACCTAGGAAGAGAACAGGACAGGACTATGCAGATTGGAGAGGGCTTGATTCCCAATGACTGTGGGGTTGCCAGGATTATCCCCCTCCCATGGGCACCCCATGTACTTTCTCCCGTGTAAGCGAATGGTGGCTATGCATCACTATGGGTAAAAGTCAAGTGTGGGGACTCTGTTACAGCGAGTCATGAAATCTACCATCCACCTCTGACATTGCCCTCGATGTGCTCACTTCCACACACAGCCTTCTGTACCAGCCACCGTCATTTTGTGAGTGACCAAGAAACAGGCAGGCCGTTGGCTAGTCAGCTGACAATATCTGGCCAGTTGGTTGTTTGGGCACCTCAAATCTATACAGGAGATGTGGCGATTTGACACTAAAGGCAAAACTGACTAGCTATGTCCGAGTGAGAGGAAAAAGGTAGCAGTGGGATAATTTTGGTGAGGACATGGTTATTTTTCTGGTGAAGCAGAAATTAATGCTCGCTGGCTTCCAATGTTGAAACCTCCTTTACTTTGTCATGATTTGTTCTCCTCCAGTATTATCTGATCACTGCCATTCTAATAGAAAAACAAACCTCAAATGGAGATCCACAACTTTTGGCAAACGAATGGTCATCCAGGTGATCATACTGCCCCTAAACAGCTGTGTCACTGCACTGACCATTTTATTTAAGACACACATAATCCTCTCACCTGTTAGCCTGGGAAAAAGACAGTCAGGGCTGCCCATTTCCTCTTAGCTCTCCCCAATTGTCCTGCTTTGTCCAGACATACTTCTCCCCTTGGGATTGGCCCTTATTTGAGGATGGGAAAGGCTGACAGGCACCAATTGTGCTGCATGACATCACAAGGTGGTGATGTCATAATGGCTTCCCTCAAACTTCTTAGCTGCTGCGCATATCTTATATCTTTTTTTGACCCTCTGAAACCATTGTTTATTTGCAGACATCCTGCTTTCCAGGATACAAGGAACAATACCCCTTCTTCTTTGCATACTTGGGTGGGTGGGGTTGGATGGGGTACGCAGACCCATATTCAAATATAGCTTTGAACATTTTACAGTAAAAATCCACCAAAATTCCAAATAATTGTCCTTTCGAATATTTTTGTCCCTTTCTCCCAAAACAAAACTCCCATGATCCCATTCTATCTCCCCGCCCAACAAATTTCCTTCAAACCTAACATTATACATACCCAGGCAATCTTTAAGATCAGCAGAGGAGGTCTTGCTGGTCATTCCAAAACAGAAGGAATGTCGCCATGAAGAACCTCAATAGCAGGCCTTCAATGTAGCGGCACCCACCCTGTAGAAAACCCTCCCTCATGTGGTTCAGGAGGTGGACAATATAACATCCTTTCAAGCCTCCTGAAAACACATCTTTTCACACAGGCTTTCCCTGAGCTGTAATTATGCTATTTCATTTTACTGCTCCATTACTGAAGTTGGAAGTGTTTTTATGTTGTGCTTTAATATTATGTTTTTAATATTGTCTTTTAATGTGAACCACTGAGAGATTCTATTATATTCAGCCATACATAAATGTTACAATAAATAAAATAAAAACTACTTGTTCACCCTACTATCCAACCACATGAAACCAGAATTCCGTTTCCCTAAGACACCGGACCTCCAAATAGCCTGGCATCCCTTTGTCAGTAAACCTTCATTAGGATTTGGAAGGAGCCCCAAATTTTAATTCAAGTAGGCCAGCCTTCCCCCAACCTGGCACCCTCCAGTTGTTTTAGACTAGAGCTCCTACCATGCCTGATCATTGACGTGCTAGCTGGGGCTGATGGAAGTTGTAGTCCAACACATCTAGAGGACACCAAGTTGGCGAAGGTTGAAGCAGGCCAACTCTTAGCAAGATTCCCTTCATTTGCGTCCCTGCCAAATAGTGAGTTGCTGGGAATTACTGGCCTTGCGCCTTTCTTCTGGCCTGCTCTTTGCCTTCCCCATACCACTAAATGGGGGTATAGAGATGGGATGGGGAGGGAAGCCCTGTAATGGGTTCCTCTTCAAGGGACTCCATTGGCTTCCATCACCAAACCCATTATAGCACATCACACCACACTTGTGAGCCTACATCAAGCACCAGGGATCACCTTGGAGGAGGAACAGCCCAATTTCCTCCAGGACTAAGTCTCCTGCCTCATTTTTTTCCTTGTTCATTTGCAGATTGTCCAGTTTTGGAAACGGCCTGTAGATCAGGGATGGGCAACCTTTTACATTCTCGAGGGCTCCATTCCCTCACAGGTAGTCTGTCGGGGGCTGCATGACAGTGGTGGGCAGAGCCAAAGCCAAAAGTGGGTGGGGCACCCCTTTTCTCCTTCTGCCACCCCCTTTTCTCTCTCTCTTTCTCCCTTCTCATGCAACAGGCTGCCAGACTGCTTTTGCCAGATGGCATGCAGAGGGACTTTGAAACTAGGCTGAGGGTCACAGGTTGCCCGTCTCTGCTATAGATACTCTCCTTAGGAAAACTAGCAGCAGCCTAGATGGGACTCTCCTATCCAGGTACTAATAAGGACTATGCTTCCTATGCATTAGGTGCTCCCAGATAATTCATCAGGCCACAAGAGACCAGCCCCAACTACACCACTGACTCTTCCCTTTCCATAACCTCATGCTGAAGATTTGCGAGCCCTTTTTTTTGCATGTTACATTGAATGCATGGAGCAGGGAGAAGGATCGCACATGCCTTCTCCCCTGACTTTCGTACATGTGGCTTAGCATATACACATGGGAGCTATGTGTTGATGAGTAGCCAATGATTTGGAAAAGCTGCACCTATGTAGGATCTATGCACAAACTGAATGTGCGGAGGTCCAGAGATGATATATGTGATCACACTCCACACCGTCAATGAAATGTGCGAAGAAACAAATGCAAGGAGGAGCAAAAGTACAAAACAAAACTGACAAGAAGTACAGAGTGTGAAGGATCCTAGATGGCAGAAGATGAGTTAGCTGAAGTACTATGAAGGTTGTGTGTTCTGGGTATTGCTACACCACTAGATTGCACTTGGGCAGATGCAGAACGATATACGTATACTCCACACACACACACACACACACACACACACACACAACTACAATTCTGTGCCCAGACAGTGCTAATTCCTCACTAAGAGAAGCTGAGCTCTGTGACTTGCATATGTTATGCAAATTTGCATCATGACTCCGTTTACACAATTCTGCATTTGTTTCGCTAGTCTTGAGATGGGAAAGAGGTACTGAAAAGTCACTGCCAGTCACTGAAAATCCTATTCAGCCCCTCTTTACCTTCTGAGATTTCAGCCCAACGTTGCCCACATACTTTAATGCATATGGTCAAAGCCATAGGAACGAAAAACTTGGTTAAAAAAAAAGACTGATTCATTCATGTCTTGCTAAATCATAGTTTAGTGTGATATCCGAACATAGCTATTAGCTTAAATGCAATGGTGTAATGGTAAAATTTGAAATGCAGGCGCTCATCATGACAGTCCCCACAGCTAGGGGGCAATCCTATGCATGTATAAACAGAAAAAGGTCCTACAACTCCCTGCATGGCTGTCTGGGACATGCTGGGAATTGTAGGGCTTTCTTCTGTCTGAACACACATAGGATTGCACCGTTAAGCTATCCTAAATGCACTGACTAGGTAGGGCGTGAGACCCACTGAACAAAGTGGGACTTGCTTCCAAGCAAAAATGCATCAGGTTGCATTGGGGGTCACCAGCTATACAAATTTAAGTCTCACTGTAGTAAAGTAACCAGCATTCTAGTGGTGTAGCAAGATCAAGAACGCAGGACTTGGGTAATAAAATGGCTTTGTCTTATTTTTCTGCCTTTCCAAAAGATGTCCTCTTTCTGATCTGTAGCTGAATAAAGTCGATAACATAAATGTGGAATTGTTTCTGACTGGATGGCCGTTTACCTACTCTGCTGCATTACCAGGCTGAAGGTGTTACAGGAGTCAGCTACAAACTCTTCCAGGATGTAATGTAAGCAAGGCATCTTCACTTGCCTTCACACCTGATCACCTCTAGGGCGATAAGAGTACTCATTTGAAGGGAAAATGAGAACATCTTGAGTTGTCTTAAAGACAAACACATTTATTATGGCACCAGCTTTTGTGGACCGTAATCCATCGTTCCGTATCTGATGAAGTCCACCAAAGCTTATGCCATTTGTTAGCCTTCAAGGTGACACAAGACTCCTGCTTTTGCTACGGACAAACATGTTGGAAGAGTGGAAGAGTTTGTGCATGTGGGTGCATTCTACAAGAAGAATTGCTAACAAGGTGTGGGCTACATCCAATGTTCCACAAGCAACACGACATTCCCTTCCCTCCTCCCCTGAAATCTGCTCTGCAGGTGATTTGGGGGCACAGGGGCTGCCATAGGGGGAAGGGGACTCTGTTCTGCTAGGAGATGCCACTCCACGGGTGGATGGACACTTTGGATGCAAACCCTTGGATTTACTCAAGTTCTGTCACAAAGCCCTGGTTATCAGGCAGAGAGTTTAGCCCGCCAGTTTTGTTCCGCCCAGGCTGTAAAGACAGGGGGAGTGGGGGACAACATCAAGAGTAAGGACTGCAGCTCAGCAGTAGAACACCAACTTTGCGTGCAGAAGGTCCCAGGTTCGGCCCCCGGCATCTCCAGGTAGGGCTGGAAAAAGTCCTGTCTGAAACCCTGGAGAGTTATCACCAGTCAGCATAGACAATGCTAACTTAAATGGACAAATAGCATAAGGTAGTGCCCTATGTTCCTGATGGCAATACGAGCACTGACCAAGTGAAATCTTAGAAGCCAGAGTAGAGGTGAACTTGAGCAAATTTTCCCGTGGTTAGAAAGAGGAAGCTGTGTCATTAGCATTTTAACCTTTCTCCTGGGAGGTGGCAGTGTTGGATGGGTGGGATTAATGACCCGAGAACATGATACTTCCATTTTTCAAGAACTCCTCTAGTTGCATGCTGTAAACTAGGGATGGGAGAATCATCAAGGCTCGAGCTCATTAACATTGTCCATGTTCCACCTCCAAGTTTGGCCTGCCTCATCCTTGTTCACTGACTTCTTTGTTCCCCATTCGAAAGGGAAAAAGTATGCATTTAGGTGCACATCCTTTTACAAAATGTGCATGTTAAAAAAGTGCCCATTTTTCTAAAGTACGCATGAAAGCTTTGCTCACAAAATGACCTCACATTCGCCTTTGGGCATGTGAGCAGGGCACGTTCTTGTACACCCCTAGCGCCACCAGTCAAAAGACATTGCCCAGCTAATGGATTTTTTCTAGTGGGGGGGGGGGGAAGGAAGAAGGAATAGGAAGAAGCAGTGAGCAAATACGAGAGGTTACAACTTGAAGACGATGATTTTTGGATCCCCTGCAAAATTCTGTAAATGATGAAATAATATGGTATAATAAAGGCCTTATCTGGAATCTTCTCAGAAAAAGGAACATGGGAAAGTAGTTTGCAGATAACAACCAAAACTTTGACATACCCAGTTGCTCTGTTCTTTTCTCATACATCTCATGTGCTAAAACTTGGGTAGATTTACCGTATTAAATCTACATTGGTTTTACCCCAGATTAAACTAATTATATATAAGCCAACTTTTAGGGGAAACCCTCCCAAAATGGCATGCAACACGAAATGTAAAACCACAAAACATAATAAAACAATAAGAATAAGAACAAGGATGAAACTCAGGTTATACCTTATTAACCCCAAAACCCCACCCCCTTTATTCTACGTCTGTTGAATGCCACAATAACTCCTTAATAATGATTTGTCTAAGTCAGCTAATTGCGAGAGGTGTAACACAGCTAATGCTCCTTTTAACCATGTGTTTTGGCAATGCCCAATACTTGTACAGATAAACTTTGTATTGGAACACTCCTTAGTATTTACTGAAGTACATGTCCTTTTAAATTATCTACCTGCTTCTTGGAAGTTAATACACAGTCAGGGCAAATGACTTCCCCAAGCCCTTTTGACAGCTAAAAGACATTGGAAGGATAAATGCTCACTTCTTATAACGCAATGGATTGAAGACTTTACAACGCTTTCAAAATTTGAACAGGTGGCTGTATAAACACCACCTACAAATGGATACATTTGGATATATGGTCTGCTTTTGTTGAAGTTTATGTATCTTATATAAGAATACAGTAGTTTGAGCCTGATTACTTGAGATCTACCAAACCAATTTTGCTCATTTTTGTTTTAAACTAAAGCTTGAGCAGTGTAGATGTGCAGAAAATGTTGAAACTTCAAAGAAGTCCAAAGCTCGAGCTTTGGGCAGCTTAGGAATGGAGAAGGATGAGGCAAAGGGGAGGTTAATGCATATGCCCCCTACTGTGCATGCAATGTAACATGTAACACAGTGTGTGTGCCTGCACATGTCATAATGATTACTCCTGTGACCTCATAGAGTGCTGGGCCAACGAATGGACAGACACAAAATGTTGGGAAAGGAGCTAAAGAAAAGTCAGTAGGTGAAACTTAGAGGAGGAGAAAGAGACGCTGAGGAGGAAGAGCTGAAAGGAAACCAGAGGGAGGAGAGGACAATTTTACATCACGTGTTTTCAACCTCAAATTTCAGGCAATGGTCAACAATCTTTTCAAAAAGAACATCTTTTTTTCCATCTTCGTCAGTTTATTTGCAGTACATTTATTTTAAAAGGGTAAAGTTGTTCAAGTCGCAAAGGAAACAAGCAAACATATTTTTATCCAATCATTCTCAGACTACTCGCTCCCATGGCAACACGGGATTTTCACTAGTAATTCTCAGAAATCTGTACACACATGCACACGTAAACACATAATAATAATAATAATAATAATAATAATAATAATAATAATAACGATTTATTTCTTACCCGCCTCTCCGTCTAGATCGAGGCGGGGAACAACAACATGATAAAATACATAAAACTAATTAAAACATGACAAATATTATTAAAACTGCATTAAAACATCCTAAAACATCCTAAAAACATTCTAAAAATTACACTGGATATGCCTGCCGGAAGAGAACAGTCTTTATAGCTTTCTTAAATTCTAAAAGACTGTTAAGTTGACGAGTCTCCTCCGGCAGATCATTCCACAGTCTGGGAGCGGCAGAAGAGAAGGTCCTCTGGGTAACAGTTGTCAGCCTAGTCTTGGCCGACCGCAGTAAGTTCTTCCCAGAGGACCTGAGCGTGCGGGGCGGATTGTACGGGAGAAGGCGATCCCGCAGGTAACCTGGACCCAAACCATGTAGGGCTTTAAAGGTAATGGCCAACACTTTATACTTCGCCCGGAAACTAATTGGCAGCCAGTGGAGCGATTTTAAAGCTGGCGTAATATGGTCACTCCTAGATGTACTGGTGACCAACCTGGCTGCCATATTTTGAACTAGTTGAAGTTTCCGGACTAGGCACAGAGGTAGCCCTATGTACAGCGCATTGCAGAAGTCGAGCCTCGAAGTTACCAGCGCATGCACTACCATCTTTAGGTCTTTCAACTCTAGGAAAGGGTGCAGCTGGCGTATCAGCCGAAGCTGATAGTAGGCACTCCTGGCCGTCGCATCTATCTGGGCTGTCATTTGGAGCGACGGATCCAGGAGCACCCCCAAGCTGCGAACACAGTCTTTCAGGGGGAGTGTAACCCCATCCAGAACCGGTTGACACACCTCCAAACCCAGGTTGCAGCCTTTGACAGCAAGCACCTCCGTCTTGTCTGGATTCAGCTTCAGTTTGTTTTTCCTCATCCAGCCCATTACCGCCTCCAAGCATTCATTCAGGGGAGACACACTATCCTTAGCTGACGATGTTGTCGAAGGCATAGAGAAATATATTTGGGTGTCATCAGCATACTGATAGCACCCCGCCCCATGCCTCCGGATGATCTCTCCCAACGGTTTCATATAAATGTTAAACAGCATTGGGGAAAGGATGGCACCTTGCGGTACGCCACACAGCAGCTCCTTCTTTGCAGAGCAGCTATCCCCAAGCATCACCATCTGGAACCTGCCCGAGAGGTAGGACCGGAACCACTGAAGCACAGTGCCCCCGATTCCCAATCCCCTCAGGCGTTCCAGAAGGATACCATGGTCGATGGTATCGAATGCCGCTGAGAGGTCCAAAAGTACCAACAGGGACACACTCCCCCTGTCAATACCCAGGCGTAGATCATCCGCTAAGGCGACCATAGCAGTCTCAACTCCGTATCCTGCCCTGAAGCCAGTTTGAAATGGGTCTAGAAAATCAGTGTCATCCAAGACTACCTGGAGTTGAAAGGCAACCGCCCTCTCGATCACCTTGCCCAAGAATGGAAGGTTTGATACCGGTCTGTAGTTATTAAAGTCCAGGGGATCCAGGGAGGGCTTCTTTAGAAGCGGCCGTACCACCGCTTCTTTTAAACATGATGGAAAACTCCCCTCCCTGAGAGATGCATTAATAATATATTGTAACTGCGATCTAACCACATCTCCTCCCTGGATGACCAGCCATGAAGGACAGGGATCGAGAGGGCAAGTCGTCCCCCTCACTCGTCCAAGCAGCTTGTCCACGTCCTCGGTACTCACCAACTGAAACTGATCCAGTATAATTCTACTCGCGGAGTCACTGGACACTCCATCGTCAGCCTCTGCTATAACGACGGCATCTAAGTCGGCTCTTATCCGAGAGATTTTATCTGTGAAATGATCATTAAAGGCATCGCAGCGAACCGCCGAAGGCTCTAAAATCGGATTCAGGGGGGAAGGTGCCCGGGTTAGACCCCTCACCACCCTGAACAGTTCCGCTGGACGCAAATTCGCAGACGCAATGCGCGCAGAGAAGAAAGCTTTCTTCGCTGCACCTATTGCCACCCCATAGGAACGAAGATGTTCTCTATGCCGTGTCTTGTCAGATAGAAGTCAAGTTTTCCGCCATCGGCGCTCCAGTCGTCGTCCTTTCCGCTTCAACTCCCTGAGGTCTTCCGTATACCAGGGTGCCCTGTTAGAAGGGGGTCGGAGAGGACGTTTGGGAGCGATCGTGTCGATAGCCCTAGTTAGGTCTTGATTCCATCTATCAACCAGGGCTTCTACAGGATCGTCGACGATACCAGCCATAAAACCCTCCAAGGCTTTCTGGAATCCAGCAGGATCCATCAGCCTTCGAGGGCGGACCATCTTAATAGGTCCACCACCCCTGCAGGGGCGGGTGGTAGCCGTGATACTAACCCTAACCAGAAAATGGTCTGTCCATGACAACACGGAGGTATTCGTTACCTCCGCCCACAGATCCGTCTGTTCGGAACTGAAAACAGCATCGAGGGTATGACCCGCTGAATGTGTGGGTCCAGAGACCAATTGGGATAGGCCCATGATTGTCATGGATGCCACGAACTCCCGAGCTCCACCTGACAAACCAGTCTCGAATGGGATGTTGAAATCACCCAGGACCAAAAGGACCAAATTCTTATAATCACATTTAGGTAGCTACAGTTCCCCCCCCCTTTTGGGGGGGGGGTATTGTCGAAAATTTACAATAAAAAGTAGTTAAAAAACAATAAGAATAAGAATAAAAACAGGGATAAAATCAAAGCTAACAGTTTAAAACAGGCAATACCATATACACAGGAGCCCGGATAGGATTCTAACTCAATTATAGGCCAAGGAAAAGATGGGAATCTTTAGGGCCCGCTTGACAGCCTGTAATGATCACAGCTTCCCCCAGAGAATCTCATGAATTTGTAACTTGATGAGAGCAATCAGGATTTTCTGTTAGAGATCGCCATCCGCCCACCACCACCTCCCCCACAGAATGACAATTCCAAGAGTTCCCTGGAGATAGTAAATGACTATTAAACTAGTTTAAATCTGTAGTGTACGTGTGTCCTAAGTTGTTTTTCTGTTAAATCCTCCCCAATTTGAGTGCACCTTCCTCAGTTATCAAACATGCTCTCTCAGTGTAGGAGTTCTTTAGAATCCCCATCACTACACATTTCCTTGCTGGATTTCAAAATTACAGGGCAGGAAGATTTAGGGTAAAGAGGAGGAGGAATTGTTTTCTAAATAGAATACTATAAGATTGGGATGCTGTCCCTTGCTGGTGTGCAAAGGAAGACTGAACAGGCCATCTGTTGGAGATGCTTTAGGAAGAAGATATCCTGCCATGGGGCAAAAGGTTAGACAGCATGATCCATCAGTTTCCATCCAAATTCCATCTCTGTTATCTAATGGGAACAATTGGGCAATGGAATAAGCTGTCTTGGATACTTCTGGAACCTCCTTTGGGGGAATTTTTAAAGATGAGGCTGAGCAAGCTGCTGTCAGAGATAGCTTTAAAAGACTAAACAATCTCACTGTGGCAGGGAGTTGGACTCTGTGCTCGATGCCTCAAAAGTGAAGGGCACGGCTGCTGTCTGGAAGCCACGTCTTCTGACCTTGGAGACCGACTGCAGGGGTCAATCCAAGTGATTCCCCAAGAATCAACATGAGCCAAGGGCATCGGGTGCCATTGGCAGCTGCTGCTCAGAAGTTACTCCAATCAGTTGGCATGCAGAGTTATACCCATGTTATCTGCATGTGGTGTTTCAAAGGAGTGGGGGCTAGTGGTTATAGCCTGGCAGGACCAGGAATCACTTTATCCTCTGCACTGTTCCGTTGAATCCCATATTTTTTGAACAGCGGCTGCCAAAGGCTTAGTGCTGAAGCCCAGGGCCGTGCATCACTGGTTGCCTTACTGTGAAGGAAAAGGCATCCTGCACATGCTCAGAGGCATTCTATTACATGTTATAAGGCTGACAGCTGAAAGCAAACTGTGGAGGAGCTCATCTTTGGCTTGCTTTAAAGTCAGACTAGAGGATTCTTAAGGGTTTCCCATCCACCCCTAAATATTATCCAGCTGGCTGTAATAGGCCATGGTATCTATCGAACAGCAGCCACTGTGCAAGCTACAGAAAGAAAGAAAAACAGCCATTCCCTCTAGCCTAATCTTTCCAGCATCTCTCTCCGACAAGGCAGGCTTCAGAATACTTGCATATCAGCGGGGGTCAATGGCAAAACTTTCCCAACTGAGATGACCTGGCAGACTGCCCATGACAGCAGTACATTGGGCCAGGAAGCCCAGAGAGCTGGAACACTGCGCAAGCTCCTTTGCCCCAGAAGCAAGTCTGCATTTGACTCAGCCCAGTGGAGCCCTTCCTTCAGGGTCTGCCCTGCTGCAGTCCCTACGCAAGGGCTGGGCCATTTGTGGCCCACCAGATGTTTTGGTCTACAACTTCCAGGATCCCTCACCATTGCCAATGCTTGCTAGGGCTGATGAGGAGTTGTAGGCTAAAACATCTGCACTGTGTGCATTCTAGGGTCTGCCCTATTTCAGTGCTCGGCAAATCTTGCAACTCCACCATGCATGGAGCAGTAAGACACAGGGAGGGGCAGGAGCTGATCACAAAACAGTGGCAGAGCAAGGGATAGAATGCTGGAGTCTCAACTGCAGCTTTCTCCAAGTGGTGCCCTCCAGATGTTCTGGACAACAACTTCCAGCATTCCTGATCATTGGCCATGCTATCTAGAACTGAGGGGAACTGAAATCCAAAAACATCTGGAGGGCACCTGGTTGTCGAAGGCTGCTGTACTGCCATTCCCCCCTCTCTTGTTCTACCAGACATGCCCCCCTCTCTGCATAAGCACTAGTTAATGCCCTGACTCAAATAACAGCCAATATGCAAACACTCTGTATTCCCCAACTCAGTAAGTAGTTTTTCTGGAGGACCAATTTGAGAAGGGACAGTGAGTGGGTGAGTGTTCCAAAAGCTACAACCATCATCCAAATAATCTGACCTACTTTTAAATCCCATTATTGCAGTTGCGACTCCTTTCCCCCCCCCCCCGCCTCTAGACTGTCAATTGCGGGGGTGGGTGGGGGAGGCAGAATTGCCCCACAGGCCTCCCGTTGCTAAGCCCCATTGTAAACATTTGTATAGCGAAGCAAAGGGGAACCAGGGGCTCTCCTGATGTTATTGCACTACTACAACTCCTATCAATCCAAGAAGAACTGGCCACATAGGCTGCAGCTGATGGGAGTTGAGAGTCCAACAACGTCTGCAGGACCACAGCTTCCCAATCTCTGGTATAGCGTTTACTCTTCTGTGTTTTTTTTTTGGGGGGGGGGCTTCTCTCAGATTGAAAAGATACACTGTGGTTGGGTTTTGTTTTTTTTTAAAGACACTCCTGCTTGCAGAGACCAACTTGTCAGGCACATAAGAAAGGCCTTTCTCTTGTGTTGCTTCCAAACTGTGGAACACATTTCCCCTGGAGATGCAACTCGTCCCCACTCTCTCTGCATTCAAGAAGGGCGTCAAGACACTTCTTTTTAATTTGGCCTTGTAAATTGCTGTTAAAGTTCTTAAGGTTGCTTTGAAAGTTTTACTATGTTTTTATTTAGTTATGCTTTTAAATTTCTGAACATTTTGTAAACCACCTTGGTTGGCTTCAGAAAGGCGGATGATGATGATGACAGCAACAACAACACTGTCATTGCTAGTGTTGGGGAGAAAACTCTGGAATCTTGACACTGAGACTAGAATTCTGCCCCTCCCTGCCCGATAAAATTATGCTATAACCAAGAAACTCCAACATTTATCTACTTTTCTCAAGCTGGGAATGGAATCCAGGGCTCTTAGCTATACTTGCTAGGTTATAACCACTAGCCCCACTCCTCTGAAACACCACATACAGATAACATGGGTATAACCCTGCGTGCCAATTGATTTGGAGTAACTTCCACTTCCCTGAGTCCATATTCACTTAGATTATGCGTGCAGTGAAAGGACAGGGTGGGGAGATCTTTGGGCCATCCTGATTGTGAGTGCACCTGAGTGACTATAAGACAGGGTGGGTGGGGAGCTATTGGTCCACATTAAGCAACATTGAGAAGGAACAGAACCCAGTAATCCTGGCTCCTTACATGTCCCTACTCCCACAAAGAAACACCAGGCCTGTTTGTTCAACACACTAATCCAGCATGGGTTAATTAACCTCCAGGAGTGGCACAGTCAGGTGGCCATTTTGAATATTCAAGCTGTGGTGGGCAGTTGCCATGGCTTATCATGATGTTTGAATCTGGCAAGGGTGGATTGTTGGCATGGTTAACAAACTACACAGAACTCATGGGCTGTTTTAGGGTTGCAGATGGTTTGTTAACCACACCAACAATCCACCCTCACCAGGTTTGCATGACACGACAAGCCATTGCTTGAATTAGCAACTTGGGAGCCCAAGCACTATAATAAATGGATCCCAACCCTCTTTCAGAGCTAGTAGCAGAAACCCAGCAATCTTGGCTCCACTATTCAAATACATACCACGCCTCCCTTCCTAGAACTAACAAACAGAGCCCAGAAGTCCTGATATGCCACTGGAGCAATTGTCCTCTTGGGAATACTGAAAAGATCCGGAGCTTCCAAATCATTCCTGCTCCCTAACTCCACTCCAGTCCTTTCGCATCACTGTCCCATGAGGAGGAAACCCACCACACCACCAGTCAGAAGACACCCAGGTCCCCTACCTTCCATCCGTAGGTTTCCTGTCCCAAAACGTTTCTGTTCAAGCCAGGTTTGCAGTGCTTCACAAAGGACTGTCAACTGTAGCAGGTCCTTGCAACCTGCCAGCCCCCCTAAAGGGTCCGTAAAGCCAGGAACACGTGTGCAGCGGGCAGCACTAATTTCGCTCAATTGCTGCTTTCATGGGAGTCAAAAGAAGAGGGGGGGAGAGAGAGGCTTCTCTGAAGTTAGGATTTTAACGCGGAATGAAGTTCCCTAATGGAAAGGGGCATAATTTCTCTCTCTTTCAAAGCCTGGCAACTCTGAGCTGAACGCCACAATAAATTCAGCAGGGAGCACAGCAAGAGCCCAGAAGACAGTCCCTAGGTAGGGACTCCCCTGCCCGCTTCTCTTTGATATACTGCTGCATAAGCCAGTCTGTCTTCTTGCTACACACATGCAGGTCCATACCCAGAAAGGTCCTCTCCAGAAACAGCTGCACGCCCAAAGGCTCCTTGTGGGGAAAGAAGATTTTCCAGTCCAGGAAGCATGTCTCATTATTAGATGCCTTTGGGCTCCCCAAACTCTGCAGGATTGTCCTAGGAGAGCCGGCAGTCCAGCATCCTCCTCCCCCGTTATGACAACAAACAAGCAAACCCAGGCAGGGAGGGCAGCGATTGTCTCCATCCGCCTGCGCTTGGCTGCAGGCAGCCGGCAGGATCTATTCTAGAGCACAGAGCTGGCACCCACCGGGTGGGGATGTAACTACATCTTGTCATGACATCCAACTAATAGAAACCCCGCGTTCAGCAGATAACAGCTCAAAATAATACCCAAGACATAAATAGACACCCTGGTCTTAGTATCTAACCCTGGCAAGGCAGGACAGAGGTGAGGATGCTTTCCTCTCTCTCTTCTTTTCTATCTTCCTAAGCAGGAGACAGAGGCTCAGTTCAGAAAACACGTTTCTCAATGGTGGTTTTAGAACTCCACGGTGGAGTTTTTATACCATCGTTGAGAAATGTGTTGTCTGGTGGGAAAACTCCACGCAACAGTGGAGGGTTTTTTTGGAAAACACTCCATGCAGAATAACCACACTGTGCAGAGGAGAGTTCCTGCACAACTGTTGTGTGGCGTGTTGTGTGGCGGGCTCAGTGGAGCTTTCCGTTGCGTTGCGTTGACTTTTCCCACTGGCTACAGAGTTCCTTGGCAAGAGCGGTGAAAGGAGCGAGTGCTGCTCTAGGAGAGCCGCCGGGATTGTTTTTTTCGCAGCAATGGCTGATGGGATACCATTGGGAGGACAGGGGGATAGAGGGCGGAGGAACTGTCAATCAAATCACGATGGATTTTACTCAACTCCACGGTAGCCCACAGTCACACAACGGTGTAGTTAAAACATGGTGTGTGACTGTAAAATCTCAACCATTGAGTGGAGTTTTTACACTGCGTTGATTAACGTGTTGTCTGAACTGTGCCAGGAAGAGGCACTCTTGGTGGTAATCCTGTGACTAAGCTGTACATAGGAAGCTGCCTTATACTGAGACAGGCCATTGGTCCGTCTAGCCCAGTATTGTCAACTCTTGACTGGCAGCAATGGCTTTCCAAGGTTTTAGGCAGGATTCTTTTCTCCACCCTACCTGGAGAAGCCGGGGATCAAGCCTGGGACCATCAGCATGCAAAGCAGGTGCTCTATCACACTGAGCTAGGGCCCTCCCAGATGACCGGGGGGGGGGGGGGAAAGAACTCATAAGACTGAAGGTTCCCCCATACAAAAAATATATTCCCTGTAAGTAGTAAACTAGCAAGCCAGGCAGAAGGCTACACTAGCACCGTGTGTTCCCCAGGATGCTTGTTTTCATCCCTGCATTAATTGTAGTTAATTGTAGTTAATTGAATTAATTGTAGTTTGGATGGTTCAGTCAGGTGCACCCTCCCTCACCTGCCTTCTGAAGCAATACGGCCCTAACACAGGCTTGCAACCTCAGTGAGAACTAAGCCTCACAGGCACACCTCACACTGGCCAATCCCAGGAATTGCATCTCCTTTCTCAGCATGTGCACGCATAAACACACAGTGGTGTGCGTGTGTCCTATTCCCCCTTCCACACACACACACACACACACACAAAAGACATGGATTCCCCGATATGTTTTTTTAAAAAAATAAAAAGGGCTCTCCATTTCAGCACAGCATGGCCTGCTTTTTCAACAGCCTTGAGTATTCTCACACCAGTCCACAATCCATCCTGCCTGAATACAGAATGTCCTTGATGTCCCCAGCCCCTAAAGGTTTGTATCTTCCCTGTAACCTCCTGGAAATAAAACCTTGGAATCAAGAGGAATGCCATCCAGAGTAGTTTTTTTTAAAAGGAAAAGAAAACAACAACAACACAGAATAGTGGCACGTGGTCTAGGAACCAGAATTCTCAACTTGGAAGAGCAGTGGGACCTCGTGGGTGACATGTATTGCGGAAATGAATCGAGAGACCCACATTCTTATACTAGGAGAAGAGCAGAGTTACGTTCTATAACCTTCTGCATATTTACTGCATCTGTATGTGTGTGTGTTTATACATACCTACATAAAAACAAGAGCAAGGCTGGTTAAAATCCAGGACTCCTGGGTTTTATCCTCAGATTTAGAAGATGCATGGAATTACAAACATCTGAACAATAAAACACATTTTTTTTAAAAAAAGTCACGCTTCGACCTGAAATGGTTTGTATCCATTCTAAAAGTATCCCACTTTCATAATGGGAATTGCCCATCCTCACCCTTTGAGTTTCTGTGTTAGTCACTGTTCCAAGCTTGCCTCCTGGATGAGAGATGGATGCAGCAGTGACTCACACAGAGATACAACATAAAGCCTCCTTTGGAGGCAGGAATTTCTGCTGCATCTCTACATCAAGAGTATTCCGATCTCATATGATGCAGAGAAACAGCAGTGTTTCCCCAGTGAAGGCTGACTGGCAAAACCAGAGCAACAGATCGTGCAGAGATGCAGTGGGCAGCTTCCTCTGTAGGCTCAAAGCAGCCTTGAAATACGTTTCTCACAGCCCACAATTTGACAATTACTAGGATAGATCATGAGAGTGGGAAGGGCTCCTGATTGCTAGATCCAGCTTAGAAAATACATTTAGCACTGATGGGAGATATGGGAGGGGGAGCCAGCATTCCTAGGTTCTGTTCCCCAAATGTGGCAATTACAAACAGGAAGGGTGGGCAAGGCTGGGAGACAGGTCCCCTGTTCCAGCTCTGAGAGATTAGAGAGGTCTATCAATTATTCTAGCATCAGGATGATGGGGTAGGGTGTGAAACTCCTAGATCCTACTCTATATACACATTTCTAGGAGAGAAATAAGAGTTCAAACTGGATGTGGGGCCAGAAGCCAAGCTCCCTGCTAAGTCCCCGGCCTTGGACAGTTCTGTCTTTTTCCTTCTCCCTCTTCCTCCTTTGCTGCCTGGCCAGAACATTATGAGACCAAACAGTTGCAAAGCATTTCAGATGCCAGGATGAAAAGGAAACAGAAAACTGGGGGGGGGGGGGAGAGATGAGCATCAATGAAGAATAGCGGCAGGGAAGCCAGCTGCCAGCTGAAAGGATCAGAAGAGGAACAGGGCATGTATAACATCTCTGGGGGCAGAGATGAGAGGGTGGCCGGAGAGCTGGAGGATCTGCAAGGCAGGAGGCATCCCTTTAAGCCAGTGGGGTGCAAAACGCCCAATATCAGGTATATTCATCAGCTTGGAAAGTGGAAGGTAGATTGGCAAGGGAGGGCAATGAAGGGAGAAAGGTGAGAAAAGGCTGTGAAGGGCAAGGGAGGGCTATGGAAGTAGACAGGCAAGGGAAGACTATGAAGATAGAAAGGAAAGAGCAGGCTGTGAATGGCAAGGGAGGGCTGTGGAGTCTTTCAATGTCCTATGTGTGAGAGCCTAGGGGGAAGTGAGAAAGAGGATGGAGAATAAGCCCTGGTTGTTCTGCTAGGTAAGTGGGGCTGTTGGTGTTTTGCAACTCATCAAGGAACACACAGATTCTACAATCTGCGCATGTTCATATATATGGATATTGTATACACTGTAGAGCTGACCCATAGATTATCAGCTGCTCAGCACAGCTCTAGTCACTGAACAGATGGCAGGAAGGGGGGAAAGAGGAGCTTTCGTGTTTTATTATGTATTTGCCGTTTGCTGCCCTGGGAAGAAGGGTGGCATGCAAATGTTTGAAATAAACCAGGGCAGGGGCAGCCAGAAGATCACCTGCTTGCTCTGTAAGATGGGTACACAGGGCATTATGACCGAGTAATAGGCAGAGATATTCACACATGAATTCCAGTCACAAATGCTCTGAGTCTCAGGGCGGTGGGGTTGGGGGGCTGCTGCTAGGGATCTCTGCCTTCAAACTCTAGCAAAGCAGCTGGCAAAGAGGGAAATGTGTGCCTGGGGGTATAATGCAACAATCAGCCTGCCGGCTGGGAGTAACAACTTTCCATTCTTGGCAAGATAGATGTAAACCCCAACGGAGAGATGCAGTTGTTACAATGCTCCCTATTTCAATTGTCCCCTCTCTACCATGGGGTGATGAGGACAAAATCCTGAAATTGCCCTCCCCCCTATTACCCCCAATCCTGGGGAAGAGAGTAGGGTTAAGAGTAGAGCAAAAGCTTAGAAGTCCTCAGAGGAGAGCTGGCTCTTACTGATTCCAACAATGAGCTAGTAACCCAAGAATCTCTTCCTAGCTCAGAAGAAAGGGGTTCTACCTAGTGGGTAGAGCAAACACCAGGACATTCAAGAGGCAGCTGAAAAGCCATCTGTCAGGTATGCCTTAAGGTGGACTTCTGCATTGAGCAGGGGGTTGGACTAGATGGCCTTATAGGCCCCTTCCAACTCTACTATTCTATGATCCCTGGGCTGGATTCTCTTCCACAGCTGCCTCTGACCTATGTAAGTTCACCTCGTTTTACCTTACCTATGAAAGCAGGGCAAGGTGCTGCTAGAAAAGGGTGACCACCGCCGCCACCACCCACCCACCCAACCTCATTGCTGCAGATGGGATAGTGCCCGATGGATGATTCTTACATGAACACACACACACACCGTACCTCCTCCTGCATCCCTGCTTACGAACTTTGCTCACAGTTCGAGTGAAGCAGCAGGGAGAGGGGGAACGATGCAGAAAGGGCCGCGTAGCTGCGAGTTGAAGGGCGCGAGGGTGGAGGACTACTCGGGAGTAAAGAGCCGCACTGTACAAGGTCCGAGAAGGCAGTGCAGCAAAACACCGCAGCCGGGCTGGGGGCAGCCCCCAGCTTTGGGAAGTCCCGCCCCCGCCCGCGAAGGGCCCCGATCTCGCGCCGCTGCCCTCCCTCTTAATCCGGATCAGAGAGAGCGCGCGCGCCTCTTACCCCGTGCAGCTTCACCGCACTGCCCACACCGGCTGAGTGGGCCGCCGGCGCATCCCAGCAGTAAGCGAGCGAACAGAGCGTCCTCCTCCTTCCCAGGCCGGGGAGGAGCGAGAGAGACCGAGCCACCCGCCCTCCCACCAGACCGACCGAAGGACCAGGCCCTCCTGGCTGGCCGGCCCGAAAGCCGGCGAGGGGCCGCAGGAAGGAGGGGAGGGCCAGGGTGCCCCATCTGCAAATCACGCACTCGTCGACCGGGTTAATCCGGCCGGTCCCGGAGGGGCTGTGCTGGTAGCACAGCCCGCCAGAGAGGTACCCCACTCTCCACCTCCTGCCCTGGAATCGCCTGAGTGATGTACTGGTCCAGTCCGCACCCCCCCCCCCCGTCTCCTTAGCCAGGAATTGATCTGAACCAGGAGTCCGACCCGAAACCTCTCTGCAGCGGTATGACGCAGCCCCGGTGGCATCGGACGTAAGGAGTGCCTCAGAGCACGCACAGAGTACATTTCCCTCCCCAAGACATGGCGGTACAGCCTTGGAATAAATGGGTCAGTTGAAGAAACAACAACAGGAAAACCCCCCCACTTATGCAGCATTTAAGAAAACTCTTCTTTTGTGCATATGCCGCCCCAGGAAGCCCAATTTGAGAAATCTCTCCGTAATCTTCGTAACCAGCTGGGTTATGCAGGCCAATATTATTAACTCGCCTCAATATTGCAGATTGAAGGGTGAAAGATGCTGCTGAGGCTGAGAAAATCGTGGCTTTATGTAAGAATACCCAAGGAGTGTGAAATTTGAACCAGGGAGTTCCTGGCTCACAGTTTATACTTGTTCATTAGTAATTGGAAACTAATAACCCTACTTTTTGCAAGGTAATATGGGGAGGCCACTCAGCACTTGCAGAGGACTTTTGTCTCACCAGTGACAACCACACCCCTAATTTTGGGATTAAGGCTGCAATCCCATATGTATTTACCTGGGAGTAAATCCCACTGAACTCCGTGAGGCCTGCTTCTGAGTAGATATGTATAGAATTGCACTGTAGGAGATTTCTAAGTTGAAGTGTATGGTTTCTAAAAGACTTCTGCCCCAAATACTCATTTACAAATTAACCTCTGGTTTTAGATCTTAAAAATAATTTTATTTTATTGTTTACAAATCATGCACACAGAGACCTGCTCTCTAGAGAGCAGCATATGCCCACCATTAGCTACAAGGTCCATCTTCGCTTTTGCATCTAACTCAAAACATCACCTTCCCCACTCCTAATTATATAGTACTTCTGATGTTCAAGACAAGTTGCCAAGATGGAAAGCAGAGATCATACCTTAACCTTTGGCAGCTCATATGCAGCAGCAGAGGTACCACAGCTGTGATCACAACACCTTTCTTTCTTTCTTTCTTTCTTTCCTTCCAGAAAGAGTCATATCTCCCCTTTCCCTGTCTGCTATGATGCAAAATTGAAACTCTTGCTAGCTTTAAGCAGGTGATGGAACATCAGCGGGTGGCCCCAGCCTGGCCTGTTTTTGTGCCTTTAACAGCAGCAGTGATGTGCAGAAACCAAGCAAGTGAAGCTTTTCAAAGCCCAAAGAGAAATATCATCACCTGCTAATGTCTGGGCATCAAGCTGCTGTAAAAAGCACACCAACATGGGTCAGCTGAAGAGTTGGCAATCCTACACTGACCCTAGAAAGAGAGTGAAGAAGTCCAGGTCCCCAACTGCGGGAGCTGGAATTTTAACTGGGCCTCTCAGTTCCAAGTCCCACAGGATCTCAACTGCCACAAGTCTGCGATTTTGCTCAAACGTTCAAGCTAAAAATGGCCTCAGAAGGAATGAAAAAGACAAGCTTCTAATGAAGCTGGGCTCATGGGTGATTGAAAGGCTGAAGAAGGTGAGCTAGACACAGTTGGCAGTGCCAGCTCCAGGTTTTGGAGGACCCTTAGATTAGGGTGACCATATGGAAAGGAGGACACGGCTCCTGTATCTTCAACATTTGTAGAGAAAAGGGGACTTTTCTATACATTATTATTATTATTATTATTATTATTATTATTATTTCAGCAGGTGTCATTTGTACGTATGCAGCACCTGGTGAAATTCCTTCTTCATCACAACAGTGAAAGCTGCAGGAGCCTTGCCCTCTTTTGTACCTGGTCAAGTGGGTAGGGCTCCTGCAGCTTTCACTGTTGTGATGAAGAGGGAATTTCACCAGGTGCTGCATACATACAAATGACACCTGCTGAAATTCCCTTTTCTCTACAACTGTTAAAGTTACATGAGCCCTGTTCTCCTTTTCATATGGTCAGCCTAAGAAACTGTCCCTCCTCCCTTACTTCAGCAGCTTCAAAAGAACAGCATGGTCTTTGAGACATTTGTGCTCTACGGAGGATTTTACTGATGGAGCAGCAAAACACTTAAAAACACCAGACCCTCCATCAATGAAAAACATCTTTACTCACCAACAGCCCTACAGGCAGGGAGGAGAAAGGCCGTTTCGGTGTAATGTTTTCTCCTGTACATTATTCCCTGGCCGATTTCGAAGCGCCATTGTATGAGCACCAATCGTTTTACTGGAACCGGCCATTCAGAGCATTTCTGAGAAAGGGGCGGGCGCCTACGCTGCAAAGCCAGCAGAGCCACGTGCTGTATTGAATTGCTACTGCTCTGCAGCAGGTGCAAAATGAACTTGGTGACAGGAAGAAATCCGGTGCTCTGCTTTCCACTTGACTCCCCTATGCTCCAGAGAATGTAGGCAGTAAAGCGTGTGGCAGTGGGGGTGGGAGACAGTAAATGGGGTGTGAACATGGCTGTAAAAAAGTACAGCCAGAAAGATCCCTGTTTCCCTCCCCCCACCCCCCACCCCCCACCCATTTGTGAACCGCAGGGGGAATATTTGCCATTCTTTGGTCAGGATACATTTGGGACATGTAGCAACAATCCTGGTAGGCATCTCCCATGCACCAACAAGAGACACTTAATACGCACGGAACAGCTAATCCAAACCACATCTGATCTGCATAAATACAGCAGGCCCCTCCCTCTTTGCCAATATCTCATTACGGGGGGATTTCACAAACAGCCAAGGGTCCACAGGGCTTCTCATCAGAGGGGCTAAAATCACACTACCATTTCGCCCCTGAAACAACGAGGCTCCAACAGGGCTGAGTTGCGCACCACACACAGACCTCCAACCTTTAACTTCACCCTGGCATGCACAGATTAAACCGATTGAGCTAATCCCGTGCCTTCCGATCCATGCCAAGAAAAGATCCATTCACCTGTTAACATCCTTACCGTCTATAGGCAGCTACTGCAGGGGTGGGCAACTTGTGGACCTCTAGATGATTTTGGCCTACAACTCCCATCAGCCCTAGCCAGCACAGCACAGGTGAGATGATGGGAGTTGCAATCCAACATCATCTGGAGAGATGCAAAGTGCCCCCTCCTGTGCATCAAGTATGAATCCTTTCCGGAAAGAAAGGGGGTGGAAAGAGTGGTGACCCTAATTTTGGCTCACAGCAGGCTGGAGCACAAAGCACAGGTGATGAGATCAGTGGGGCAGGAGGTGAAGCCCCTCACCCTCTCTTGGTACCTTGGAGCTTCTAAAGCACAGGTAGGCCGCCTGGTATCCTCCAAATGATTGGGGCTACGAGCCCCATTATTCCTAGCCCACTGGCCATGCCGACTGGAGCTGATGGGGTCTGCCTGGTGCCGACACTGTCATCTTTTCAGTGACAGCTTACGGCTTCCCTCTGCTCCCTGGTATCTGACGGGCTTTTTCAATGTTTGTTGTTTTTTTAATCGTATCTTGATAGTTTTATTGTCAATTGCTTTTAATCCTTTCAAATGGTTTACCTTTTTTGAATGTTAAAGGTTTCCTATGTTCTATCCTGTTCCAAACCATCCACGGAGCTTTGGCTATTGGGCGGTATAGAAATGGAATGAATGAATGAAGAAATCATGGGACATGTACTCCAAAACATCTGGAGGGCCACAGGTTGCCCACCCTTGTTCTAAAAGAACATACCACCACTAGGTGAACACTGGGCAAAAGCTAGTATATTTACAAGGTTCTGCTATTTCCCTGGAGTTCCTGGCCTTGGGGAGTACACCATGGGCTTATGCTATCACATTTTCCTATCTTTTCCTATTGCTCTGCCTAGTCCTGTGCCAAGGGAAAGCACGAGGGACCTTCCACATACTACATAAAGGCCAATCCTGGCCTGCCACCATATGTACGGTCAAGGTGGAACTGCAGGCAACTCATGGCTCTCTCAGTGGTGGCGGGTAAGGCGGAGGGGCAGGGCAGGGCCTCAATATTCTGCTAAGATTGTCGGAGGAGGGCAGGGAGTGATCATGCGTGGCAAACAGCAGCTGCATGCCGTGCTTTGGAGCAAATATACCTGGCTGTAGTGGGATTTCTCTGCCACAAGTGGGTGGCAGAATGTCGCTGCCCTATTTGCCCCAAATATAGAGCCACCTCTGGGCTCTCTGCCACATCTGTCCCTAGTATACATGCATTTGGTGCATTCATTTCTTACCTGTTTAGGCACATGCATAAAAAAATAAGTGTAAAAGGCGCTCATATCAGTCAAGCATGGTACTGTCGGATCCAGTGTTATCTGTGTGCAATGGATTGTGAGTCGATTCACATAGATAAGAACATTACTCATGTGGGGGGGGAGCGTGGCTCAGTGGCAGAGCACATGTTTTGCATGCAGAAGGTCTCAGGTTCAGTCCCCATCATCTCTAGACAGGGGTGGGAAAGCCAGGAGTGCTGTCTCTGATCAATGTGGACCAGGCTATTATCAACCCAAACTTACCTCCCCTTTCCCTTATGTGTCTTGTCCTTTCAGTTTTAAGCTTGAGGCCAGGGTCTGTTTCTCATTCCTTTTTCTGTATTGATGTGAGCTAATTAGGCTGAAATCCTATACACATTTACGTGGGAGCAAGCCCCATTGAAAACAGTGGGCCTTACTTCTGAGCAGACATGTATACGACCCCATTGTTCAAGAGATAATATTTGTCTGAAAAGCAAGATAAAAATATCACAAAATGAATAAAAAGAAAATGTTTCATTATGCATTTATGTAACGTATGTCTACACTGCCTCTCAACTTATAGTACCAGGGCAGTTTTCAAGATGTAATGGGTTTTTTTCCCTAACCCTATTTTTTATGACTCCTTTAAGGGTAGAACCCTCTCAATGGTAGAACCATAACAAAGAAGGCAGAAGATCCATAAAATAAACAGCCACCTCACCTGGCTTCACAAACCAATTTAAAATGCCTGAGCAAACTGTTAGCGGAAGTCAGAATTGGTGTGTTCTTAAACAACAATGCTAGAAACAATTATTTCAAATTAGAGAACAAAAATGATTTATGTTTATTCTTATAACATAACTGAAACCCTAATATATATATATATATATATATATATATATATATATATATATATATAATAGTTGTGGAGAGATAAATTAATCTTGTCCAGTCTTCTTGAAGATTTCTTACCAACTGTCATTAACAAACCATAACTGTCACAGAGAGAACATAACTGTCATTGAGAGCAGCTAGAACCAGGAAGCAAACCTGAGAACTGCATCATGGGACACACATAGAATCGTCAGGTTCTAACCAGCCAAACTAAAATACACAGTACAAACGTATTTCTAACTGATTTAACTATCTGATTCTCTTGCACACTTGATGTTGATTACATCTAATACAAACAACTAGGTTTTGACCTGCTGCTGAAGAGAACATAATGCCAACACCAGTCACACCTTCATGGGGAAGTGTTCAACGATCAGGCAGTGGTGGATGGGGGCTTCGATGGCAGTGGGGCAATGAATCCACTCCAGGTTTCAGTCAGAACCAGTCAGGACTCTAAAGGAGCTATCCAAAGTGCGAAGCAATAGGTATTAAAATGACCTGGGCCCAAAGAGGATTTCTTATGGAGTGGTTGCACAACCGCCTTTCAAAGCAGCTGGAACCAAGCCCTCTCTTAAAGAGGCATGAACTTTCTCTTGGATCCAGCCACCCTACCCTGGCGAGTTGTCAGTAGCCAAGATGGCCAAGGATCAGGGATACAGGTAGTCAGCAGCACCCCTGTCCACTTCCTCATATCGATCGCACACAACTGGGCTAGGTGGCACTCTGGACATCTCCATCGGAACTGAAGTGCCCAGCAAAACTGTCAAAGCAGTCCTTCAAGGCTTCCACCACATCCCCACCAAGGTCTGGTTTCAACAACTGGTTCATTTCTTTGGAGAGCTCTGCTGGACTACTTGAAGATGCAATGGAGGCAGAGAAATAAGACCATTTCACTGCCACGAAGTTGGTATAATAATACGCTCTCACTAGTGTTCGGTTGTACTCACCGGCACCATCTGCATTCTAGTCAACATCTAGCCTGTTTCACTACTCATAATTCTCTACTATGCCAGGGACCAGTTGGGCTCGACAGCACAGGAAATGACACTTGGGAGAGATCGTGTCAGGAGCCCTTCCATGGTAAGGCCTCAGCGGCCTTGATAAGAGCATCAGCTATGTTAAGCAAATGCTCCCCAAGAGTGTTCAGGAATCCCTAGATACCGCAAGGTTCCTGGGGTGGACCACTTTCACCAATCCATCATCCCTGCAGAAGGAAATGGCCACTGTCCATCTAAACTTCACCAGGAAGTAACCGGACCATGGCAACAAGGCCACATAAAACCTCCCTAATCCCAGGCCTTCAGCCCCACGCTCCATTGAAAACACCAAGGCTGAATTCGGATGACACAATAATCAACTGGGGTGGGGGGAAACAATCGTCAGTTGTATTGACTATCGTGTTGTCCGAATGCTGCCATAGTCAACTCAGCGCTGATCCTAATCCACACCACAGATGATTATTTATTACCATGTTGTGTGGGGAGTACCCCCTAGATGAACAACTGTAAAGTTGATTATTACCCCACCATTGACTATTGTGTTGTCCGAATTCAGCCCAAGAGTATACCCTGCTGGCTGATGACATACTGAGATAGCCCTGTGGTTGTCATGGCAGCCACAAAGTCTTGAGCTGGGCCCCTCAGACATCTCCCACATGAATACTGAAATACTCTGGTCCTGGGTTTTCCAATACATCGCCAGAGACTACCTCAGCCAGCTTGAGCGGGGAGACTGATAGACAAGTGGGGTCATTGGTACACCAATAGAATACCTAACCTGTCTCTCTGGCTCAACACCACGTACAAACACTTAAACCAGCACCTGCGTAAACTGGCCTCCTGGAGAGAGAAAAATACTCTTCATAGATGAGAACAACTCCCCCCTCCCTGACGCCTCTAACCTATGCTGGTGCTGCACTGTGGACAAAGCTGGGACCAATCCACTCCATCCAACTCATCCAGCCTTCTGTACCATGTCTCCCATTGCCCATGGCTACTGTAACAGGGGCACCCCCAACACCATCCCTGGTTATTTCTAATGCCCAGGCCCATAACAAAACCAACCCCGCCTTCTAGGGCAGCAAACTGAAAACACAGTCCAGTTCAAACAGAAGTGGGCTGAAGCAGAGATGGTAAAGTGCGATGCAATCAGATCAAGTAAAAGTGCAGGGCAATCCATCACTTTGAAATGCCAAGAAATAAAGGGCATCATCAGATGAGAGTTTTATTGCACGCTTGTTGCTGGGCACTCTTGGATTTTCGTGGGTCCCTCTCACGACGTCATCTGTGTCCCGCGCACCTCCGGCCCCTTCTAGCCTTCTTCACGATACAAAAAAAAATCCACTAAGTCCGACTTAATATTTGAGATGGAACCTGCCGCTATCTCCTGCTGTGTGCCGGAGTAGCAGCACAATCAAAATGACCCACTGAATGGGCCACGTGCACGTTGTTTACTTCCTCTTCTGAAAGAGGAAGTAATGAGAGACAAACGCCCAGGCGGAGACGCGACGGTAAGGAAACGCGATTCCCCTCCCCCCGTGTGATGATGCTCAAAGTGCAGTCAGCTCATAGCTAGCAAGCCTACCAATAAATCATAAAGTGCTTTATTAGAGATCAGACCAAGACAGATTATAATCATTACTGAGGTAGGCAGCAGACTTCCTGATCAAACAGCAATAGTGGGTCCTCCCCTTTTCTGCTGCTCTGTCTTTCACTCAGTTGAGCAACCTTTCTTCCCACACTCTCCCTGAGGATTCCATTGAAGATTTAACTTACTAACTTATCCCATTAAAGCTTCATAACAAGATCAGTTAGGGTTGGGCATTTGGTCAGTTAAATAATAATAAAAAAAGAGTTGGCAAATGGACGGGTCAAATAATGGTCACAATTTTTAAAGTATTAACTTTATTAAATGACGGAGCTGATCACAATGGGAGGGAAAGAAGAAAATGTCCCTGTTCAGACGACACACTAAGCCACGGTGGTTAAATATTTTGAGCTAAATATTATGGCTTAGCGTGCCATGTGAACCATGGCTTAGTGTGTCGTGTGAACCATTCCTAACCATGGTCGCTACATAACCATGGTTTAAACATGTTCACTAAACATTTGCTGCAAAAGGGTTAGTGGCCTAATCATGCCTTAGCGTGCTGACTGAACAGGCCCAAAGAAAAGGAAAAAAAGAATGGGGTGGATTAAGACAACTCACGCCTCACACACCTTCTGTCCCGGCTGCACCTTCCGCCCCAGCAGGGTTTTAAATTTTGCAGTGGCTCAGCCACGGAATTCTCTCCCCTCTCCCCTACTCAGGTCCCAATAGGATTGCTGTGATAGTTAAGCGAACAGAAAGACCCACTTTTATAAAATGGTAATGAATTCTTATAACTTTTAAAACAGTGGTAGGTGAGGTTTCTATAAAACATGAATGATTCCCTGAGCAGTTCTTCTTTGGGGCTTTTGTCCTGGGACACCAGAATCAACCTCCAGTTACAAACTTAAAAATACAATAAAATAAAGCATGCTGACTGCAATTACAAACAAAAACCAAAGTCAGTTTTTAAAGGCAGTCAATGCTATGTAGCAGCTGACCAATTCTTCATGCATTATCCGCATCAGCGCTTCATACAAGATTGACAATACTGGACTGGTCGATTGACCAGCGGGCAAGCCCTAAGATCAGTTTTGCTCATGCCGGCATCTGTTTTATCTTACGAGTCAGCAGGAGAATCCAGGAAATGTGGTCTCCAAGAGCGAATGACTCACAAAGCGCAGCTGGGCCACTGCCCACACCCTCTTTCCCCATCTCATTTATTCATCTTCTAGGGGCTCTCAAAGGTTGCCACTCCTTTCACTCCAGGGCTTTTGTGTTTGCTAACTTGCCCCCTGGAGACTGCAACTGTGGCCTAATGTAGGCTGACCAGATAAAATCCGGGTCAGGGCTCATGTAACTTTAACAGTTGTAGAGAAAAGGGAATCTCAGCCAGTGTCCTTTGTATGCAATTAGCTCCTGGTGAAATTCCCTCTTCATCGCAACAGTTAAAGGTGCAGGCACTATACTAGAATGACCATATACAAAAGAAGGCAGGGCCCCTGCAACTTTAACTGTTGTAATGAAGAGGGAATTTCACCAGGAACTAGGAACTAATTGCATACAAATGACACTGGCTGAAATTCCCTTTTCTCTACAACTGTTAGTTACATGAGCCCTGACCTGGATTTTATCTGGTCACCATAGCCCTAATCCACACCAAGCAGGATATAGCAGCATAAAAGCGGTATATAAAAGGCAGGAGCCACACTACTGCTTTATAGTGGTATTGAAGTGCACTGACAACTGTTGGGGCCCATTGACACATACCATATACTGCTTTATCCTGCTTGGTGAGGCTCCTATATTTTATATTCCACTTTCATACTGCTTTCATGCTGCTATATCCTGCTTGGTGTAGTCATGGCCTGTGTGGGAGGCCACCTCCACATACTCTAAAGCAGGGGTTCAGAACCTCTTTCGGACCAACAGCCAAGTTCCATTTTGGTGAAGCTCTCGGGGAGTCACATTCCTGTGGTGGGCGGGGCAGAAGGCAAAAGGTGCAGGGCCAAAAACCCACCAGAAAAAATACCAGCCTATTTTAGCTTAAAGCATTTACTGCCAGTCACTAAGGCTTAGGGGAGGCATTTCTACCTTTTAGAGTGAGGAAAGAACTTCGCATAAGCTGGACAACCAACAAATGGTCGATGGCTTGGGGGGGGGAGGGAGCATGTCAATTGGGGGAACCCCAGGAGGGCCATACTGGTGCTCTGGGAGGGGTGGATTTGGCCCACGGGCCAGAGGTTTGCACCAGATCTCTAAAGAGGATGGTGCAGAGGAAGCTATTTTCCCATGGAGATGCAGGAAGGAAGGAAAGGAACAAGACACGTAGAATGGATGGAGCAATAGGAGAACCATGGGGATGCTGCCATTGTCAAGAGACTGGGAGATAAATCTGACTGAGCCACTGGACTGATGCAGCTTGGCCAATTTTTTAGCTTCTGGAAACGGTCAAGAGCAATGTTTGAGCATGTCTCATTTGCGTTTGCGAAGGGTAGTGAAGTCTGTGGGCGGAGATGAAAAGTACGAACGAACAAGAGTACAATTAGTTTCTTCTGCCGTTCACACCCAGGACATCCGGCTGCCCGCCCACCTGTAGTGCGCTGACCGGCACGCTGTTTGCTTGAGAATTTAACACCTTACGTTATAAATCCATAAATGGGTCTTCTTGACTTTTTATTTTTTATTTTAATGGAGTTGACGGGAGAAGGAAGGCCGCCAAATTTTATCCCAGCCTAAATCAATATGGTGGGTCTCTTAAGGGACTGTGGCTCAGTGGTAGAGAACCTGCTTTGCATGCAGAAGGTCCCCGGTTCGATCCTCATCATCTTCAAGTTGGAGATATGGAAAAGAATCCCGTCTGAAATCCTGGAGAGCCGTTTCTGCCAGTCAGTGTCGACAATACTAGGCTAGATGGACCAACAGTTTGACTCGATATAAGGCAGCTTCCTAACACCCTCCTTACACTTACACACACAGACACACACACACAGAGCTGTTATTAGCAATGCTGGGGGATGGGGTGGGATACAGATATCTGTGGTCCCCTCCACAAGGATTCACTTTTGCGCCTGGTTAAGTGATTATGCGCTTCATCGCTGAAGCGCATTTACGCCTAATACCTCTGCACAAGAGGCAGGCAGGGAGAGGGGAGGGGGGAGGTAGGGCGGGCGTGCAGGCGCCTGTCTCTTTAAGGCAGGTCCCTGTGAGTTGTTATGCTGGAGAGCGAAGGAACTGATGGGGCGATTGAATGAAACGGAGCAAGGGTGGGGGGAACAGGGCAAGAAAAAGGGAAAAGGGAGCTGGAATTCGGAGCCCGGTAGGAGTGGAGCCAGGAGCCAAGCGGGGGAGCCAGCAGCAGCAGCAGCAGCAGCAGCACTTGGGAGGCAGGGCGCACGGGGGGGGGGGGGGGAACAGGGCAAGAAAAAGGGAAAAGGGAGCTGGAAGACGGAGCGAGAGGTCAGCGGGAGCCCGGTAGGAGCGGAGCCAGGAGCCGAGCGGGGGAGCCAGCAGCAGCAGCAGCAGCAGCACTACTCGGGAGGCAGGGCGCCGGCTTCACATCCCGCCGCAAAATAAAACTCGCTATTTAACACGCATTCGATAATGCGCACAATCGGAGGGATAGCGCGCCTCTACGCCCGATTTGCACTCCCTCCTTGTAAAGGTAAATTTTTTAAAGCGCCTTGAAAGAGCTTTAAACCTCTCTTGTAGAGGCAGCCTGGATTAGATTTCTACAGCAGGGACTAGCAGCACTTTTGGGGGAAGGTGATTTAGATAGGGGAAATTGGTGCCAGGGGAAATACTGGAATACTACCACCACCACCACTGCTCCAATCAACTTCAAAATTCACCCTCTCAGTGGTTGCATTTATATATATATCTATAAAAACCTCTGGCAGATCCAGTTGCAGATCTGTGCAATGTGTTGTTAGGTCCTCAGACAGAAGTTCAATCTAAGAGCATTTCGATCTGGAGCACAAGAGGACACCAGGGTGAAAATGAATGAGGGCTCCTCGGCTTTTACCAGCACAGATCTAGTTCTAACCCAAATCTTAATAACCAAACCCATCTAAATTCAAGGTCCCAAATCACAGGTCAATTTCACTTGTGGATTATTAGAGGCAGGTCAATTTTACTCTCAGGCAGGAATTCAGAAAAAAACAAGCCGTCCATCAGTTAAAATGCTGCCCATGTGGCTCTGAATAACTGGGATTGTCTTAAGTAGCCCTTATTAACTGAAGCAATACATTAATGGAACTCATTAATGAAAGTAACAGATTAATTAAAATAGTAGTCGCAGTCCTGTGTATCAAGCACACTATGTGGTGCTCCCCATAAGTTGTGAGATACCTACTCATTTTTGAGTTTGTGGGTGGAGTGGACAGTATGTACATATCATGAGGAGCTCCAAGCATGCATGCAGTCGTGGGGAGAAAGAAAAGAAAAAAGGGAATGACTCTCATGCATGGGGTGGGGGTGGGGGAGATAGCATGAGTGAAACATGCAACTGTCTGGATTTCCAGATTCCATCCAGGATGCAGTTTTTGTGCCTATAATAGCACTATCAAATGGATAATTGCCAGGTACAGCTGTTTCTTCAGTCTCAGTGTTACTGTGGATGGGAGAAGCTGGCCTTCCGAGAACTCTAGAGATGTACAATTTCTGGAAATTTTGAAGCCATGGAAAAAAACCCAGTTTTTTTCTGGTGTTTTTTTCCTGGAAAAAAAAACACGGAATTTGTTGGATTTTTTTTTTTTTAAAAAATGCAACATTAGCGCTTTTACAGATTGAAAGTCACTTTGTTACTTTAGGAACATAAAATGTAATTATATACAAGTTGGTTTGGCATAAAATTATCACATTTGGTATATTTAAAGTACAGAGTATTACAAATTGAATTTACTTTATTTTTACCTTTTTTTGTAACAAATGGAGCTACAAGTTCCTGAACTCTAAAGAACCTCTTTGGTTTTGCCAGTTTATGAGGAGCAAGCAAAAAACATTTTTTTAAAAAAAACAGAAGAAACCATCAGCATCAGTATCAAAGAAAATTATTTATGTCTCCGCTCCACAGTGTCAAGCAGCTATAGAGCACTCATTCCCATAAAAAGTTTTTAGAAACCCTTTAGAGAAGTATAAACACCTTGTCTTAAACATTTTATTCATCATGCTAAAATAAAACATTCCACAATCCATTTTTTTCTTCATTTTCTTCCATTTCCCCAATTTTTCGGGGGGGAAACAAAAAAGTCTTCAGGGAAAAATGTTTCATTTTCTGATTTTTTCCCATTTTTTCCCGGGCCTTCACATCTCTAGCAGAATTCTGCTTTGCAAGCATTCCCTAAAAGCCAAGAGCCCCTGTCCCTGATGGAATCCTGGGCTCCCCAAGCAGATCCTTCAGAAGAAAAAAAATTCTAAGCTGACTATACTATGGCAGCAATGGGGGGCACCACCTTTTCAGTCCTAAGGGCAACATCGGGGTTGCGCACACACACATGATCCTGGCACAGATCACTGTTTCCTTGCTGTTAGAAGCAGTGGAAAAGGGTCATCTGTATGTCACTGGGGCGGGGGGGGGGAGTGGAGAATACAGGTGGGAGAGAAATCAGGGGATAGGGGGATTTGGTGGCACCAGGGAGACTGCAATAAAGGCCTGGGGTGGGGGGTTCACGTGGCCCCCTGGCCACTGGTTCTGCTCCCCTGCACTACAGGATGATGTGTGGGACCAGGAAATATCTGAACAGGCCTAGTCCCAAGAGGAACAGAAGACAAAGAATACTTGGGTGTTACTCTTAATGGCTCATCTTATATTATTACTATTGAATCTCTTTCTCGCTCATGGCGTTTTTTCTAGACAGACATGATGGGCTCTGCCAAGTCATGCTGTCTTTTACAGATTCAGGAATTTCCTGACGATTGAGCATGTTTTAATTATGACTGCCTTCTGGATGTTGGTGTGGATGTATTTTGGTAGGCCCAGTTTCTGAAGGTTTTCTGGATAATTTTTTGATGTGATTGTGACGCCCTGCCTGCACCCATGACACTCACCGGGCTACACAACAGGGCTGTCTACGACACTCTCACTCAGGGCTTACTTCAACCCCCCCTGTGCTTATGACTTGTTTGAGGGTTTAGGCTTACTGCTGTTGCTCTTGTCCCGCCTTTACTCTTTTAGGCCCCACAGCTCTACAGCCCAGCACCCAGGCCCCCAAATCCCCCTTTGTTCTATCCGCTGCTACCAGTACCTTCCTCAAGTACGCTTCAATGACCACACCAGTTGATATAATTAAATGCAATTTATTAACAAGATGATTGCTCAGGTAGCAAAAGCTTGATGGTTTCCTTAGTTCAACAGCGTATTGGTTACAGGCACAATGCTTAATGGTTTCAGTCAGTAATTTCTCTTAAAGCGTTTCAAATAGAGTCTTCAAGGCTCTCCTGCCACTCTACCCCATCTCTAGGTATTCCCTCTAACTAATTCTACCAAAACAACCAAGCACACAGACCCTTCCTAGCTCTAGTCAGACTCTTCTCAGTTAAAATCCATACACACACTCTCTCAGCTCCTGTCAGCTAAAACATATACACAGACACTCTTCTCCAACTCCTCCCACTCTCACACAGCCAGCCAATCCAGGCACTCCCCCGCCACCATTCAATCAGCACTCACACATGAACTCCCCTCTTACACTTACTCGGTTACAACATAACTGTGACTCTATTTAACTTCCTTCCTGGAACATTTGGCATTTTATAAACAATTACTTACAATCTTTTATATACAAGCATCTCAACAGCAGCTGAACATCACAGTGATGCCGGTGACTGATGTGACTAATGGAATAATTGTGACCTTTTCCTGTTGCCATAGTTCTTTGACTTCCATGGCCAGTGGTGTGTATTTGTCTCTCTTTTCTTCTTCCTTTTCAACAACATTTTTGTCATTCGGTATTGCTATGTCAGTGAGGTAGGTGTGTTTTTCTTTTTTGACTACGACTGTTATGTCTGGTCAGTTGCAGGGTATTGTCTTGTCAGTATGAATTGTTCTGTCCCAGTATATTTTATGATCTGCATTTTCCAAGATTGTTTCGGGTCAGTATGTATAGTATAGTGTAGGTTGTTTGATAAGGTTGAGTTCGATGGCCACCTGTTGGTGAATTATTTTTGCAGCTGTATTGTGTCTGTCTGTATAGTCCATTATTATTATTATTATTATTATTATTATTATTATTATCATCTCTTTCTCACTCGTGGCGGTTTTTCTAGATGGACACGACGGGCTTTGCCAAGTCATGCTGTCTTCAGGAATTTCCTGATGATTGAGCATGTTTTAAGTATGACTGCTTTCTGGATGTTGGTGTGGATGTATTTTGGTAGGCCCAGTTTCTGAAGGTTTTCTGTATAATTTTGTGATGTGATGCCGGTGACTGAGGTGACTAACAGAATAATTGTGACCTTTTCCTGTTGCCATAGTTCTTTGACTTCCATGGCCAGTGGTGTATATTTGTCTCTCTTTTCTTCTTCCTTTTCAACAACATTTTTGTCATTCGGTATTGCTATGTCGATGAGGTATTATTATTATTATTATTATTATTATTATTATTCTTTAAAAGACAGGACTGTTGAATCAAGCAAGCTTTGAGAACACTCATATGTGAATTGACGTGGATTCAATGTACCCCTTAGCTTAGAGTTTACCTGAACAGAGGGCCTCAGGGGATAGTGAGCTGTGTGCAGTGGTGCAGCTTGACTCACCTGCCCGGGGGGGGGGGGGAGGCAAATGGCCTCCCAGGGACATGAAGATAATCAGGGCAGCACAAGCAAACTCCATGTTATTCCTGCAATCATGATGGTCCTATGATCTCAGCAGTGGAGGCTGCTGGCTCTGATTTTGGTGGGGTTGTAAATCCATTCCAGGTTTCAATCAGAACCAGCCAAAGCTCTAAAGGAGCTATCAAAGGTGCTGAACCCTATCCCCAAACTAGGGTCAGCACACTGGATGGCTCTTTTAGAATCCAATTTGACATTTCCCACACGCCAATTTGACATTTCATTCCCAAAACATCCTATCAGCCCCGTGGTGGTAAATCTTGTCTGGATACTTAGAACACATTGCAGAAGTGAACTTTCTCCAGAGGGGGACTGTCCAAAACAAGTAAGGGAAAATATAAATCATCATCATCTGCAATCCTACCACAGGGATTCTGATTCTCCAAAACTAGGGGACTCCACCGGGACAGACAGCCCTCCATGTGCTGCTTTTGTTTTTCCCAGTATAAAGCCACCGTCCCAGAGAGCTGTGGCTTGACTGCACCTGCCATCCCTGCAGGGCATTCAAGAATGGAAGCTCCCCCTGCTGGTAGCCACCCGGCAACACACGACAGAAAGAGCTGGCGCCAGTAGGATCCAATCAGCGTTGCTGTTGTTTGTTTACTTTAATGCAAGAGGCTGGCAACTGTGGGCCGCCTGCACCCCTTGGCCTAAGTTCAAAAGCCCGCTGTAAACAGTTCAGGTCTCTGAGTCTGTTCCTCAGCAGCCCACTGGGTGAGGAAGGAGAAAGAGAGAGAAAACGAAAGCGAAACAGAGAGAGAGAGAGAGAGAGAGAGAGAGAGAGAGAGAGAGTAGGGAATGGAAGAGAGGGGGAGAGAAAGGGGCTGCCTCCCACCCACTTTTGCCTCTGCTGCCACCTGAAACTGGCAGGCCTCCCTCAACCCAGCAATCTGCCCCCCAAGGCAATGTGGCCTTGACAGAAAAAAGGTTCCTGACCCCCCCTTGAATGGACAGAAGCTAAACCAGACATTCAGCACCAGAACCAGGTTGCTCCAGGTGTAACCTTCCAGGTTTAGTCTACCAATTAAATCTAGTATAGCTCTCAGACCTAACCGCTTTCTTTCTTTCTTTCTTTCTTTCTTTCTTTCTTTCTTTCTTTTTCTTTCTTTGGAAAGGCGGTTGCTAAGATTTGATTTCACAGGCTGGGTGGAATCAAAATCGAAAATTAGCCACCAAGCCACTAAAGGGGTTGCGCTTGCCCAATTCCCCACAGCCACGTCTTGCCATCTAGTTTCTGACTCCCACCAGCAGAGGGCACTCCGACACAGGCAAAAGGACCAACTGACTAAAACACATCCAGATGGGTGGGAATGCCCCCTCTCCCCCTGCAGAAGTGGAATGGAGCCACGGGATTGTGAGAGACCCAGATTACTGCCCCTTTCCCTCAGCATGCCACACGTGACACCTGCTTCCCAAGCAAAGATCTGAGTACAATCGCCTCTGATCGTTCCTAAGCTGTCCTCCGAGATGGAGACCAGAACCCTCACGAGGCAGCAACTACGAGGCATGACCACAGGAGGGTGTTTAATGTTTTTGAGTTCAGATGCGCTCATGTACTGACACAGGATGCAGCTTAGCTCTCAACGTGTATCGACCGAGGAGGTCAGGAGCATTCGTGCAGTGCCTCTGGTCAGGGCCGGCCCAAGACATTTTGCTGCCCGAGATGAAGGACAAGATGGCGCCCCCTCCCAAAATCTGTGCAGATGAGCAGATGAATCTGTCTTCAACCTTAATGATGCGGAAATGTCATCCACTGAACTTGAAGGCAGAAGGCTAACGTAATGGGCACAGAGTAGGCTGCAAAGTACACAGCTCTCTCCTTGAACACCTTGCTGCTGCCTCCCTAATGGTAAGGCCGGCCCTGCGTCTCACTCTCTCAACCCGCACACACGGAGGGTTACATCCTTATGCCGGTCCTCCACTGGCTAACTCTTGCCAGTCAGCCATTTCTATTTTACCTTTTCTACTGTCCTGACAAGAGAGGCTGCATTCTGCCAGGTAGTCAGTTCCAAGGTCTGAAAAGCCAAGAACCTCCAAGGCAAACCTAAGGACATGTCTTGCTTCCTTATTGACCTCAACTCCCAACACTTGCCAGGGCCTCCACCCCTAATCCAACACCAGATTCTGCTGTGGCGCTGAGCGGATAGATGCAGACCACTATTTGCCAGGTAGCAATTGTCTCCAGAAGCCAATCACCCATTCTGTCCCATCAACTGATATGGTGCAACCTCCTTTAGCCAAACCACTTGTGAGGAACTTAAAAGATTTGGAGCCCTGCACAGGCCCACAGGACACAAATCTGCATAAAACATGCATATGCTGATTTAGATCTCTCTATATGCAAATGTGGAAATAATTACTAGGATTTATTTAAATTTCATAGGAGGCAAAGACAGCCAGTTCATTTCTCATTCAAATCATCTCAAGTAAAAATAAATTCTGCAATCAATTTGCATCCTGACCCAGATCGTCCCAAGCCAATGGGAAAAAGTTAATTGCCATGCAGGGAGAGATTTTGGGGTGTGTGTTGTAGCATGTGGCAAGAGGAGTGTTAACCAGTGGAGGCTGATGACATCGATTTTGGTAGGGCTATGAATCCATTCTAGGTTTCAGTCAGAACCAGCCAAGATCCAGCCAAGGTGCTGATCCTAGTTGGGCTGATCCTTTAGGGTGTTGCCTGGCTCTGACTGAAATCCGGAATGGATATACAGCCCCACCTGAATCAGAGCCACCAGCCTCCACTGGTATTAACCCCTCTCTCCCCTTCTGCACCCCCCCTTGAAAATTGCCCCCTGCATGGCAAATAAGCTGAGAAGAAAAGCTTCCATTGACACCAACAGGTTCTAGAGCATGGGTGGGCAAAAAGTACATCTCCAGATGTTTTGGACTTCCGACTCCCAGAAGCCTCTGCCAGCATAGTCAGTGAGCAGGAATGTTGGAAGTTGAAAGCATCAAGAGATCTACTTTCTGCCCACTTTTGCTCTAGGAAATAGACTTGGGCCCAGGGGGCCGATGAGCACAGACTTGGTACCACCCTTGCACTCAATCCTGGCAAGGGATATGGGCAGCCTCCTTTAGCAGGGACAGCTAGCTTCCCTTGTTCGGATTTGTGTGCTAAACTCTCCAGAGCTGATGTAACCCCGCCACCGCTGCCACTACCATTACCCCTACCGCCCCCCCATCCCCTTGGTGCATGTGCCCTGGGGCGCCTCACCTGGCATTCCCAGGGGGCCAGGTGTCCCGGTCAAAGCCCCTTTCTCTGGTGGGGGCAGAGAGGAAGAGAAGGAGAAAAATGGGAGGAGTTATACAAACAGCCCTACCCGAGCCTGCACCTCCTGGGCCGGAAGCAGCCACGGCCTTACCGTGTTGAAACCCGGGAAGAGGCCCATGGCCGGCTGCGCTTCCATGGGGAACGACAGGAAGGGCTTGAGATCGAGGGGCGACTGCATCATGGCCGGCGGCGGGCGCAGGATGGCCGGGATTGGGCCCGCCCGGCTCAGGCTGCCTAGGCAAGGAGAGACAAGGAGAAGCGTCAATAGTCTGCCCAGCGGTAACTGGGGCGTTTCGGAGGTCAGGTTGCGGAGGCAGGGGAGAAGATGCCGCAGCGCCGAATTAGGCCATCTGGAATGCTGGGCTGAACGGAAATGCGGGGGGGGGGGGAAGATTTTGATCAAGTCATCATCGTCAGCAACACTAAATATTTCTGAAGTGCCTACAGCTGCAGGGTATGTGTGTGACACCTTGTTTGTCCCATTCAGTGGCAGGCCAAGGGCCACATGCATGCACACATACAAACATGCACACATTTCAGTGAGCAGGGAGAGGGAGATTTGAACCTCCCCCTGCCTGCCTGCTGAGATGGGATCCTTGGGCTTGGGCAACCCCCCTTCAAAATCACAGCTTCCCTACCACTATCAGCACTCTGATCGTTGTGGGTTCGGGCTGTTCAGAAATATTTGCAAACTTGCAGGTGTTTTAATTTGAGGGCATTTCAGTGTGGGGAGCAGGTTTCCCCATTGCTGCAGGGACGGAAATGCACCAAATATGTGATGATCAGACAAAACAGCGGGCCTATTCGCACATCCTGGAGGGGGAAATAAGCCACGGCGGGTTATTTCCCTCACCACCTGTGCTGGTTGCATGCCAGGAATTTGCTTTGTCCTGCAGACTTGGCAAGAGTTATTGCTGTGGTTGACAAGCCATCTCAGCACCCTACAACAGCCCGTAGGGGTGGATCATTTATGTTAAGCACAGATTTTGAAAGGGGTGTCTTTTTTTTATATAGAATGTAAACTTAAGTCACTGCGAAGGGTTTAAATACTGTTTCTAAGATCCAAAGCCACACCAGGGATGGGAAAGGGAGAATTGATAGAGATAGAGCTAATGTGTCTGAAACTATTGTGGAAGTTTGCATTCACACATCTGCATTCCTCATGGGGGTGGAGGAAGGCGCACAAGTGGACCACCAGATTTCTTTATTATATTTGCTTCCCCTCTCCCTTCCTCCAAGGACTTCAGGGCAGTATAAATTAGACCATCCCATTGTATCTTCACAACAATATTGCAAGGTAGGTTTAGCCAAGAGAGGGCAACACACCAGAGTGGGCTTCATTGACTGAACAAGGATTTGAACCCTGGTCTTCCCAGTCCAGTCCAACACCTTGTCCGCTACACTGCACTGGATGAAGCACAAGTGTGCTAGACATGCGTGTCAGTAAATGCCAGTGTATGGGCAAAAAGCAAGTGTGTGCGTGCACATCTCCTGGGGGAACAACAGGATAAGCAGGAGAGTGAGGCGTTTATTCATGCCTGCATCTATGCTAAGCAGGCGAATGCATGCGAGAGTTTCTGAGCATGGCACAGTGTGTTGGCGCATGGCTGTTTGAGGCTCATCCACTGCTGCTGCTGAGATCCAAGGAGAGTTCCAATATTCCACGTGCCCTCTGCAATGTCACCTCATCAAACCAGAAACCAAACTCTGCATTAACCTTGCACAGTCGAACACTCACCGTCCTTAAGAGACAATGCCTGACAAAGACAATCTAGGTCAGCCTTTGCCAATCTAGTGCCCTCCAGATGTGCTGGACTGTAACTCCCAGCATCCCCAGCTATCGTGGCCAATGCTGGCTGGGAGTGATGGAAGTTGCAGTTCGTCACATCTGGAAGACACTAGGCTGGGGAAGGCTGCTCTAGGGTTTCTTATAGCAAGCACACTCAGCTGGGCTGCCCAGGCGAGCATATCTCATTTGTTAAAAGTATTTAAAGACCATCTTTCCCCATAAAAGATAACAAGGAAGTTTAACAAAACAAGACCCGTTCAATAAAACAGTAATAAAATATAACAGCAGGTATTCAAATAGACCAATACTAAAAATCAGTGTCCGAAAATGTTCACATGAATAAATGTGTTCTTATGAACTGCCAGAACACTTGCACTGTAGGTGCCCCCTGGATCTTAAAGGAAGATCATTCTACAATATGGGGGCCACCACAGAAAAGACTTTCCTTCAAATGATCATAAAATGTATGTCTTCTAAACATGTCAGAACTAAGAGGGCCTCTTCCAATGACCGCAGCACATGGTCTGGTCTATACGGAGGAAGTCATTCTATTAGATAGGGTGGCCTCGAGCTATTCAAGGTTTTGTAAGTCAGCGACAAAAGCTTAAATGTGGCTTGAAACCTTAAATGTGGCATATCCAAGCTACGAACTGCTTCCTTCAAGGGGAATGCAACCCTGGCATGAACAGGGAAGCTACCCAGCTCCTGGACCCAGTGGAGGCTGGTGGCTCCGATGTCAGTGGGGTGGTGAATTTGCTCCAGGTTTCAGTCAGAATTCTAACTGATGCAATGCTTGGGTAGCTCCTTTAGCGTTCTGACTGGTTCTGACTGAAACCCAGCGCAGATTCACCACCCCACTGACAGTGGAACCCCCAGCCTCCACTGCTTGGACCTGAGAATCATTCATGCAGAGCGCTTCCATCCTACTAGGATTCAACTTCAACTTACTGGTCCTCATCCAGCCCGCCACTGCATCCAGTCAACGGTTCAGACCCTGCATGGAATAGCCTGATTCAGACGCAGCAACAAAATTTGCACTGTGCTGCAAATCCCCTAATGACTGCTGTTGGCCGCAATAAAGTTGATTGATTGATTGCTCCCAACAGCTTCATATAGATGTTCGGGATAAAACAAGTACCTGGGAGCTGAATCACCCAAAGCTATTCCCGGAAACCGCCCCCCTTGGTAGGAATGGAATCAGCGGAGGCTGGTGGCGACGTTTTTTGGTGGGGCTGAGAATCCCTTCTGAGTTTCAGTCAGAACCTGCCAAAACTGTAAAAGAACTGTCCAAAGTGCTGACCCCCCCCCGCCCAAATAACTTCAGCACACTGGACAGCACCTTTAGAGTTCTGGCTAGTTCTGACTGTGAATGGATTCACACAGCCCTACCAAAATCAGAGCCACTAGCCTCCACTGAACGGAGCCGCTGGAAAATGATGCCTTCAACCCCCAACCCATGTAGACGACTCAGGGGGATACAATGGTCAATGGTATTGAAGGCCACTGCGAGATTGAGTAAGATGCTCACCCCCCCTCTCAAGGTCATCCATCAAGGTCATCCCTCAGTCCCACAGCCAGGTCTGAACCCAGGGGACCAGGATGGAGAGGTGGCAAACAGGTTGGCTCCCCGACCACAAGCCAACCTTGCAGTTTTGCATGCAACTCCATGCTAAGGTCCGATTTCATGCAGCGCACAGCAGCATACCTGGTTGTGCCACCATTCAGCCCAGCCGTCCTCTGGTGCCCTTCAAACATTTTCAACTACAGCTCCCAGTGTGACTGACCATTGGCCATGTTGGCTGGGGCTGATTGGAGTTGAAGTCCAAAACCATCTGAAGGGCATGAGATTGGGGCAGGCTGATCCACACCAACAGTTAAGGAAGTGCAGAACCAGATAGGTTATTTCTGTGGTGCTTTCCACTGTTCGGTTCGATAATGTCAGATATGCAGCAGAAACGCTGCAAAGTGCCTGGTATCTGTAGCTTTTCAGAACAACTTCTGCACACGTGTGCATATTATTTCCCCCCGCAAAAAAGAAGCTATTTTCCCCTCCCTCCCCAACTAGCTTACATAACCATTTGTGCAGCCAGCCGTCACTCCTGGAAAGTTCAGTGGTAATTGCATATTATCTAGTCCCCATTCCAAAGGGCAGCGGTGAAATGGATGCGCTTTCTTTTCGCCCTCTGCTGCAAAAAGGGAGGAGCCAGTTCACCGTGGGTGAGACTGTGAAGGGATTTTAAACTGCTTAGGGAGGATAGCGGAGATAGTTAGTTCCACTGGCACTCTGTCTATACACCACCAAACATGTGCAGGGTGTTACACATCCAACCACATCTCATTTTGTCTTTTCTCAGCAGCAAGTGCAAGAGTTTGCATGTCCACCTAATTACAATGATCAACCCTGCACTCCACAAAAAGTCAGAAATTAAATCAGAATCAGACATGTGGAAGGTCTGGGATATTTGTCTTAATGATCAGAACTATGCTAACTCCACTGGAAGCTGAACACATTGGACTACTGAAACATCCCTAGCCACATCTACAGATCAGCCTAGTTTTGGTTTGTGTCAATTTTACACGTGCTCTTTCAGAGCTTTTCAACACCAGGCTGTCAACTGCTGAATCTACTTTCAGTTTCATTGCAGAATTGAGGTCTATACAAAGAGCTTTTCTTTTCCTGCTTTTCCACTACATAACCTCTAGGTGGTGCTGTGCTATAGCAGAACAGGACAGACACTCAACTAGGAAGCTTCCTGTTCTTTTGCTTTTAGAAATAATACCCCATTTCCCCTGCTCTTAAAAAAAACCCGGGAAAGTGCTCGTTAAAAACAGAAGTGAAACTGGAGGGTCATGGTGTCATCTAAAGGACCCAGAAAGAACCGCAAGGAATCATTAGTGCACAATAAATGTCTCATATAGAAAAGCTTTCATAAATATGTTTCGTATAATTTCTACAATAATGTGCGGCCCTTTTTCTAATTAACAAAAAAATCACCCAATACTTTGAATATCAATACATATTTAAATACACATTTTGAATGCCTTGCGTCACAAAACCTGCATTTATAAAAGTATTTTATCTAAAATTTAATCTTTTCTAAATATACTTTATCCTGAAACACAGATTTTTGAAAACACCCTTCGGTTCAGTTTTTTGAGCCGGGACCTATATTGCAAAATTCAGAGAAGTGCAAAATAATTATGTTCTGATCCACATGTTAGTCCGGGTGCATGTGTGTATTTTGGATCAGGGTCAGTGCATGTTGGAATTCGCAAAAACTGAATTCTTCAAGCATTCTTTGTCACAACCAAGCCTTGCTCCCCAATGAGCGTAACCTGTATGACTTGCACATGTTTTCATTTTGGCTGTACACCTAAAACCAGGAGCTCCCAAAACGCCCATCCAGCATGGCCAATAGTCAAGGATTATGGGAGCTACAGTCCAAGGTTACTCAGCCCTGCCTACAAACCAGAATATGTGAAGCAACCTGAAGGAGGCCAAATTGTCATGTTTGCTGCAAACAGGAAAAGCTTCCATGGGCACAAGAGGTGGGTGGGGGCGAAACGGGCACCAGAAGCTGGGAAAGATGCCTTAGACCTTGGTGGGCCAGGAATGCCCTCTGCATCGTAGCCATACTAGTAAGGACTCCTACAAAGCCCAAAGGCAAGCTTTTCGCATTCCCCAAAAGCTTGGGCTATGCTTGGATGGGTTTGTCAATGTAGCGACAAAGCAAGGCGACAGACAATACATTAAGAAACGCACACGTGCAGTACTGCATGCAAAAATCACAGAAACTGCCTTTGCAAACCGCTCCGAAAAGCAAGGTCACCAGCATCCTCACAATGGGGGAAATCAACATGAACTATTGAATCATCATGATATATTGCAAGTGGGTCACAAGACGACCAAGACTGCATATTAGGACTAAAGATGCAGGGCTAAAGCCTGTACTAGCTGGAAAATTCAGCTTCCTAAGAATTCCAGGTTTCATTTTTAAAAAGCAAGCTTCTAGCCCTTGTGGCTGGAAAATAGGGTGGAAAAGGAGGACAGGGCTCCTGTATCTTTAACAGTTGTATAGAAAGAGGAATTTCAGCAGGTGTCATTTGTATGCATGCAACACCTAGTGAAATTCCCTCTTCATCACAACAGTGAAAGCTGCAGGAGCCCTGCCTAGCATAATCAAATACAAAACAGGGCAGGGCTCCTGCAGCTTTCACTGTTGTGATGAAGAAGGAATTTCACCAGGTGCTGCATGCATACAAATGACACCTGCTGAAATTCCCCTTTCTGTACAACTGTTAAAGATACAGGAAACCTGTCCTCCTTTCCATGTGGTCACCGTAGCAAATACATTGTTGAAAATGTGACGGCAAGGTCACTTAACAGTGTAATCCTATACACATTTCTACTCAGGAGCAAATCTCACTGAGTTTAATGGGACTTACTTCCAAGTAAGTGTGTAAAGGTTTGCAGCTTAAATCTCAAAAGCAAAGGGGGTAGTGTGATAAGATTTGCAATAGCCAGGAGCAGGCCTTCATTGCTCTGCACATCTCCACCCCCACCCCCGTGACTAGCAAACCAGAATAAATAAACTAGAATAGCTTTTAAAAATGCAGAACAAGTAAGTAATTCTGCAGATTGCAGAATTTATATAGGTTGCAGAATTCAGCTTTTCTGCATGCAGAATTTGGATTGCTGGGGTACACAACTTTCCCCTCCTCTTTTCTTCAACTTCGATTATACACAGTCCCAGATATTTATTTGTACAGATGAATGCAAAACATTTCTGCAAATCACATAAAGCTGCAGCCAGGCTGCAAGCATTAAATGACTAAATGCTGCGATAAAATCTACTCAAAGCTTTACAAGGCAGGTAAAAGTTTACCGCTGCAATGATCAAACAAGTGGCCCTGGCAACAAGCCAACTCTGGTATTGTGGAACCCTTGTGAGGGCCCAAGTCTCATTGTCCTCACAGAAGCACCAGCCTTACTGTAGTGCATTTCACTAAAACCGATCTTAAGATGCAACTTTTCCTTCTGGCCTTTGTGAAAAATTGCAGATAGCTGCAGAACACTGTCAAATTATAACATACCTAAAAGAAAACTAACCTTCCCTTCAAGAGCAGAGATGGCACTGTATTGTATTCAAATGCCAGCCATTGGTTGATTGACCAATCGCTTGAAAGCTGGACAGTTAATCAATAAAAATAAACAAAAAAACCCTCCATCGGTTGGCACCCCAACCCCAACATACATATCATGAATATCTCAATCAAATGTCTCACGTATTCGGACAACACAATTTCCACATTTTTTGCTCAGAGCACAAACAGGACTGCTGTTTGTCAGGTATGAATCTGCATGGAAGCCCCATCATTCCCGCCATCATAATTTCAGCCAGCTGGTGGCTTCTTCTCATCGCTTAGACGACATCGCTACCTCTTCTCTCGCCTGCTTTCACCTTGGGGACACATGGGGCCTGCTGCCCTATGAAGTAACTCAGCTTGGAAACAATGGTGTGAGGAAGTGTGCTGCTAAACTGGTTCACTGCCCCTCTTGGCTCCCAGTTTGATGCCAGCAAACAAAGGCACACCTTTTCTCTCTCTTCCTCCCTCTTCCTTCCCACCCAAGTGGGCTGCCAGGGAAGGGACAGAGGTCTGAACTGATCCCATGCGGGGGTCTTTTGTTATTGGGCCAAGGGAGGCACGTGGCCATGCAGCTTCAGGTTGCCCACCTCTGATATACAATTTGGGCCTCTTTGGGGGTACAGCATGGCTTTATTTTCCTTGCAAGGACAGAGCAGTCCTCTCTGGTCGGTTGTAACAGCCAGGATGGCTAGAGAGAAGAGTCCCCCCCGTCCCCAATGAGATAAAGATGGTAGAAAAAGTAGAATCACTGCCTGTTCTAAGTTCACTCTTCTCATCCTATTTTTGCCTCTTGGGCAACAAGGTTGCGAGATTGTTTCAAAAATCCTACAACACCTATTTGAGCAGAGGGCAGCAGTGGGACAAAAGGAACACACTGCGCGAAGGGATACTTCTTTCAAGCCACTTTTCGGTTTTCTTAAAACACACACAGTTTTTCCTTGGCCAGCCTGAGCACCCTGGCCCTCCCTCTTCCTCCTTATCTGCTGTCTGTAGTGAGATGTTGCTGTTTCTGATGACAGGGCCAGGGCCAGCCCTATCATTAGGCAGAGTGAGGCAGCTGCCATGGGCAGCTGATTTGCGGTGTCATGAATGGGCAGCAAACTATTGGCTATTTCACTGATAATTCCTGTACTTTTACTGTCAAGGAAGGGGGCAGTTGCTTATGGGATTTTCTGATTCAGGTGCAAAAATTACTTGACACCCCTTGGGTGCTACACATCTTGGTTGCAGCGAAACGGCTTGGCTGGCTCTGGTTAATGCACGTTTGACAACACTGATTTTAGCACAACCACCCAGAGATAGAGCCAACAGGGAGAGGACACTGTTCTAAGTGCGGACCGCCCCAGCTGATCGCTGCTATCACCAATCACAGAAAAGCTGGTGATGTAGACGTACTCTGCAGGTGTGCAGAAAAGATGGCACAAAGCGTTGGAGCTTTCCCCTTGCTCCGAGTGAAATGGCAGCCAATGGCTGATGCAAAACTTAGGGTTCCACACTGGAGGTTGACAAAAGAGCCACTTCCAAGTCATGGCTGCCACACAGGGAACCCGTAACAGTCATAAGCCACACACCATGTGGATTGACGCTAGTGGCATGGAGGTTCTCCAAAACATCAGGCCCACATGGCAGTTAGCTTTGTGAACACAGCGGCTTCAGGGAAGCACATCTCGGCAGCCTCCGCACTGGTGGGTGTGGGGATGCACAAATTTGAACCCAGCCCTAATTCTAAGCTAAGCTAAGGAACATGGGAAGCTGCCTTATACTGAGTCAGTCCCTTGCTCCATCGAGCCCAGTCTTGTCGACACTGACAGGCAGCTGCAGCTCACTAGGGTTTCAGGAAGGATTCTTTCCTAGCCCTACATGGAGATGCCAGAGACTGAACCAGGGGCCTCTTGTAGGCCAAGCAAAGTGCTCTTGCCACTGAACCACAGCCCCTTCCAAAGGCTGCCATAAGTGAGACTGAATTCCCAAGGAGGCCCTGCTGCAGATCCTGCTGCAACTTGAACCATCTCCACCAAAGAGATGCCATTCCAGCACTGCCCTGATTGTCATTCCTGAGATTAAAAAGTGAACTGGTTTGCAAAACCAGTTCAGGCTAACGTGCATGACATTTACATAGAAATTAGTATTTCTATGTAACTATTTGTTTATCCAATTATTGCTTTATGATTTTACTTACACACATGAAACCTTTTCTCTTTAAATACAGGATGGTATGCAGAAGAGAGAGGAAAAACTAAAGGGCAGGGGGCAGCAATTACTGTTTGCATTGTATTGGAAAATGGGGGGGATCTAATAAACTGTTAATACAAATACTTTTAAAAAAAAAGCAAACTGGTTAATTTCCAATTCAAGGGATATAGCTCTTTTGATATGGCTGAACCAAAAGAGCTTTCGGGGGGGGGGGGGTTCCCGCAAAAAGGAGAGGAGGTTGTGGTGAAAGGTTTCACAAAACTTCCTTTGGCTCACATTTTCCACTGTTCCCCCTCTGTGTTTCATAGTCCTGGCAGTAGCAGCAATGGCAGTCCTAGAAGTCCTGGGAGATGCCAAGTGCCATTTTTTTTCTCTTTAGAACAGCCTTCCCTAACCTGGTGCCCTCCAGATTTTTTGGGCCCCGATGAGGCCTGCCTGGCGCCAACACTGTTATCTTTTCGGCGCCAGGTCAAAACTTTTCTTTTCTCCCAGGCATTTTAACAGCTCAAGTTGAGGTTTTGATTGACATTGTGGCCAGGCTTAACAGTTAAAATGTTTTAAAGTGTTTTAATGACAGCTGTTTTATGTTTATGGTTTTAAATTTTGTATATTGACTTTTTAATGCTCAATCTTTTTATATACCGCCCCATAGCTTCGGCTATGGGGCGGTATATAAGTGTAATTAATCATCATCATCATCATCATCTCCGATCAGCCCCAGCCAACATGGCCAATGGTCAGGAATACTGGGAGTTGTTGTCCAAAACATCTGGAGGGAATCATGTTAAGAAAGGCTGCTGTAGGAATGTATAGGGGGTGGGAGGCAGAATGGTACCCACCAGCAAACGTGGTTTTTCCAGAAAATTCTGAATTGGAAAATGTTCCAGAACATTTTCTGGATAAGTTTCCAATGCAAATTAGGGTAATTTGCACAGGATCATTTGCATTAAATTTCTGGTTTCCATCAGAAAAAATTACGTTTGCATTGGAAATTTTAATTTTTTTTGCATTGAAATGTTAGTAAAGAGAGAGAGATCTAATTTAGTGTGTTTACTAAATACAAGTAAAGCAAACACCAAAGCTAACAAAACCCATATTATTTTGTGTCAATACACCACAAGTATTTGATCTGAAACATTTGAGGGGGGAAATTTAAGTACATTGAGCATGATTTAAATGTTATATTATGTAGATACTTTTATTGGAATACTTGTAAAAGTTTAAAGACAATAGCATACACTTCCTTTATTGTTTTAGTGCATGAAACAAAGTTACTGAAAACAGCTGACAAATTAATTCAGCCTTCCCTAATTTGGTGTCCTCCAGATATGTTGGACTACAACTCCCAGAATCCTTCAGTCAGCATAGAGGGCACCAGGTTGGGGCAGGATGCACTAATTAATGGGTCTATTCAGATGGCATGCTAAACCATGGTTAGGCAGCTAACCCCTTTGCAGCAAGTGGCTAGTGAATGTATTTAAACCATGGTTATGTAACCACCACGGTTAGGAATGGTTCACATGGCACACTAAGTTATAATGTTTAGCTCAAAACGCTTACCCACCGTGGCTTAGCATGTTGTCTGAACAGGGTCAATATTAGCAACCCAAAGAACTGTGTGTCATATGCTGAGAACAACACATCTATGTCAACAGAGTTCAACTCCACTACAGTCGTTGGGTAGGCTGACCATCTGAAAAGGAGGACAGGGCTCATATAACTTTAACAGTTGTAGAGAAAAGGGAATTTCAGCAGGTGTCATTTGTATGCAATTAGTTCCTGGTGAAATTCCCTTTTTATCACAACTGTTAAAGGTGCAGGCACTATATTAGAGTGACCATATACAAAAGAAGGCAGGGCTCTGCAACTTTAACTGTTGTGATGAAGAGGGAATATCACCAGGAACTAATTGCATACAAATGACACTGGCTGAAATTCCCTTTTCTCTACAACTGTTAAAGTTATATGAGCCCTGTCCTCCTTTTCAGATGGTCAGCCTAACTTTGGGCTACTTTTAGTTTCGCTGTTACCACTTATTAATTCTATTTCACAGGCACATATATGTATTTCATATATGTTTTCTCTCACATACTTTGTTTAGGATAATCACATGAAAAACATTAATTAGAACAACTGAAACTCGCCCAGTGTTGTATTTGCAATTGGTATCCATTCGTTGGCCCTGTTCAGACGATATGCTAAGCCACTATGGTTAAGCATTTTGAGCTAAACATTATGGCTTAGAGTGTCATGCGAACTATGATTCAGTGTGTCATGTGAACCATTCCTAACCATGGTGGCTACTTAACCACGGTTTAAACATGCTCACTAACCACTTGCTGCAAAAGGATTAGCGGCCTAACCATGGCTTAGGGTGTTTCCTTCAGAGGCCCACTGTTACTAAGGAACTTAAGAAATGTAAATTTTTCTCTGGAAAAATTAAGCACTGGAACAATTTCCAGAACATTTTCCACCCCACAACACTGCTCACTGGCCACCAGGACCCCTGGGAGCGACAATGCTGCAATGCCACCCTCTTTTGTGCCTCCTCCCAAATCACCCAAAAGCCACCCACAGTTTTGCAGCAGTTGTTTTCACCAACAAGTTGTAGGGATAGAGGGGTACCACTCTCTGCATCCACAAGGAATCCTAGACAAGGGCAGCTTTCCATTCAATATTAGGGTGACCATATGGAAAGGAGGACAGTGCTCCTGTAACTTTAACAGTTACATAGAAAAGGGAATTTCAGCAGGTGTCATTTGTATGCATTTAGTACCTGGTCAAATTCCCTCTTCATCACAACAGTTAAAGCTGTAGGAGCCCAGTCCTCTTTTGTACCTGGTCAAGAGGGCAGGGCCCCTGCAACTTTAACTGTTGTGATGAAGAGGGAATTTCATCAGTTGCTGCATGCATACAAATGACACCTGCTGAAATTCCCTTTTCTATACAACTGTTAAAGATACATGAACCCTTTCTATATGGTCACCCTATTCAATATAAAACATTCCGGCAACTCTAGCCTTAATGTATCTTTGTGTTTTTCACCCCGGTAAGCAGGAAGCTATGCCTCAGACACAGAGATTTCGGGCCAGGGTTTCACTGTTAGTGACTGCCTCCACAATTCCTGCTAGTCGCAAGGGACAGCAAAATTGAAACAGCCCCTCCAGCTGTCTGAGGTGACTCAGCTTCACCCTTCAAAGCGACAAGGACAGAGGGCAAAAGCAAGGCCTGTACCACTTCAAAAAGGGGGTGCCCGTTGCCTCTCCGTTTCCCCATCCTGGCAAAAAGCCCAAACAACCTGCTGCTCTAAAGGGCTCTCTGTGCCCTTGCTGTGCCCGTCCTGTCCCTGGCACAGTTGCTTGGGAGGACTGGGATGGCGCAAGGGCTTAAAGCAGCTTAACATCCACTTTGACCCAGCAGCAGAGTGGCAAGATTCCAGAATGGAACCTAGAGGATCTCTCCAGGAGAGCAGGGAGATAATAAGGCCCTTCTGCAATTCAGGTCTCACACACTCACACACACCACCAGCAGAGAGGCAGGCCAAGTGCACTTACCTAATACTCTCAGTGCTGTTATCCTTTGCCATGCTTGTCAGTGCTCAGAGGAGCCGAAGCCTAGCTCTGTCAGGCCTCGGCCCCAATGTGAAGCCTCAACCTTGGGATCTTTGAAGCGATAACACAAGGCATCTTCCAAGAATGTGGAGGGGATCTTTATTTCCCCACAGAGTAACTCCAAGCAGTCCCACACGTCTCCGATTAGGACAGGGATGGGAAACTGAGGGCCGAATCCAATTTCACTATCCTAGTGATGGGTTGGACCCAAGGAGAAGGGTAGGGCTAAACATACCGGCATATTTTAGCTGACAGCTCTTACTGCCAGAGGCATTTCAACCCTTCAGAATGGGGGGTGGAGGACTGCACAGAAGCCGGGGAACCACCAAATAACCAGTGGTCAAGGGAAAAGGGTGTGGCCATCTGGGAAATAGCAGAGGGCCAGATTGGGTCCCAGGAGGGCCAGATATGGCTCCAGGCCTGAGTTTCCCCACTTTTGGATTAGGGGGAAAGACTTCAAACAATGTCCATGACTCCGGTTAGGGTGGGTGGTCAGGTCAGGGGCAGGATACCTCTGGCCCTCCCAAATGTCGTTGGACTACAAATCCCATTATCACTGACCAGTGGCCATGGTGGCTGTTGGACTCCAGCAGTATCTAGCGGGCCCCAGGTTCCCCACCCCCGGTCTAAGCATCCCCTGCAGCTGAGCAACTGGGTCTATTGTCTCATTTGTCAGCTCCCCATCCCTTGTCCAACACCTCCTCCATTGCATCCTGTAGCATGCAGGACTCAGGTCTTACCCCACAGCAGGTGGAGAGGAGGAGGGAACAGAGCTGCCTGTTCGACAGCTGCAGGTGCTCCTTCTGCCTCGGTTAGGCAGGATCTCCGGAATGGGTCTTGCAACCCTAATAGGGGGACACAATTTCCAGGGGGACTTGAACCCCACACTGCTTACATTTAGAAATCAACAGCCCAGTCCTCTGCCTATTTACTCAGTAGTAAATCCCTCTGTGTTCAATGGGGCTTACTCCTTAGTAAGTGTGCTTAGGGCTGAACCCTAAGCCTTCTTTGTAAAGGGCACTGGGCATTTGGGTAAAACCCCATCTGCTCTCTATGGATAACTCCCCTTCCCCAGAGGAAATCCACTCTCCTCTCACCCCATGAGATGTGGAATGGATGTTGTGATTCCTCTTTCAAATGAATACTTCTGGTCCCACACTGCCTAAAAAAACAATCCCAGCAGAGCAAGACTGTGAACTGGTCATCTCGGTAAGTCCAAAACATTGAGAGACCAACCAGATCTTGGAAGTGACAAGTAGACAATCCTCTGCAGCAAATGCTGGTAAGGAGCAGCTATGAAGATGAAAACTGACAGCTGAGGGGTGGGGGGGGGCTGCTCCCACCCACCAGCACACACAGCCTGACCGAACGCGTTGCAAGGATCTCAATATAAAAATAGGTAATTTCCCAGATTTCAGTGGTGGAGGAGTTTTGAGATTCCACCCGCCTTGCCCAACAACAGCAGCAAAAAAGCCAACCATCTGCCTGTGTGAATACAAGCATGTTTTCCCCCCCCCTTAACGAGGCCATGCTGAACATCAATAAAAGATGGCACTGCAATTTGTGTGGGTGTCGACAGCAGGGTGTGTGCATGTGTTTGGGTTTGTGTACGGTAAGGAAGGGAAGGCAGGACGCTTTGCAACAATGGGCCTGGACTGGAAAAATGCCAGCCACCTAGGTTTTTAGTCTGTCTTTTTATAAGGGGGGTGGGAAGGAAGAAAATGAAATGTGGTGCTAGGAATGGGGAACAACCCCCTCTCCCACCTGCAGAACTGCACCTAAGAATTTGAAGCTGCTGGCTCTCTGGGTCTTGATGGGACCAGAACTGACCCAGAGCATTTTGGTATCCAGGAGGCAGGGTCAGCATCAAAGGTAGGCATGGTCAGGCATCTGCTGAGGGTGACAAGAACTCCCTGCAATTGCTCATAAGAACATCCATGCTGGGTCAAACCAAGGGTCCATTTAGTGCAGCACTCTTATCACACAGTGGCCAACCAGTTGTCAACCAGAAACCCACAAGCAGGACACAGTGCAACAGCTCCCTCCCACCCGTATTCCCCAGCAACTGGTGCATACAGGCTTACTGCCTCTAATACTGGAGGTTGCCCTTAGCCATCATCAGGACTAATAGCCACTGAGAGCCATCTCATCTTCCTCTTTGCCACTGCAACCTGCTTGTTCACCTGCCTCCCGCCCTTGCCCAGACGAGGGTGCTGATGAGAAGGAGGAGCAGCAGATGCCCCAGCCTACTTGCTCTCTCCTTGTCAGGCAAGCGAGTGATAGCAGTGATGACGAAGAGGAGGAAGAACAATAGCAGCTGTTGACAATGCCAGCTCAGTGAGAAGGTAGACTCACTGGTGGTGGTGGTGGGGGGGGAGAGAGAGGTATTAACGGTGTCTTTCCCAAAGGTCCTCCAAAACTTGCAGCCGGCACTTCCGGTGGTAGAAAACGCAAAGCAGCACGTTCCTGTCCACTCCCAGTTCAGCGTCTTGTTTGGCTTTTTGTTTTCTTTTCAGCCACTGAAAGTACCAATACAAAGTTCTCTTGTGTAAGCCAAGCCTCATTAAAATTGATGTTTGTGCTCAGTGAGGCTTGCGCAGAAGGATTTCCCCATTTCTTAATCTTCCAACCTCTGTGGAACCCCAAATCTGTTGTCTGAGATGGTTGACTCGTGGGTAGGCTGGACCTGCTGAACATCACCCTCTCCAAAACACACACACACACACTGCAGCACCATCTTTGATGGTGGACCTGTCATTTGGACTTGTAATTTGTGGACTTGTCATTTGGACAGACTGCCCTGCAGCTTTGCACAGTGACAGAGTCACCTCCCTCTCAGGTACTGCTGGATACATGACTCTGCCCGGAAAGATGGATACTATTCAGCATCTAGTGGAAGCTGGTGGCTCCGATATCAGTGGAGCAGAGAATCCGCTCCGGATTTCAGTCAGAGCCCCTCAGAGTTCTTGGATTTATACCTTGGATAGCTCCTTTAGAATTGTGACTGGTTCTGACTGAAACCCAGAGTGGATTCACAGCCTGCTGACATTGGAGGCACCAGCCTTAACTCTCAGCACCTCACCAGGAATCCATTTCCTGAATTAGAAATCTCATTCAAAATAATCCACATAGGAATATTCCCCTACCTATTAGCAAAAATTAACTTCATCTTACGTGTTTAGATATTATTTTATTGGGGTTTCATTCAAAATACTATCCCAGAAAGGTATGTTATCTATCGTCAGATACAGGCCCCTTTGTGACGTATACAGTACCCCTTTTTGCACATACAAAAGCTTTTGCATATACAGTGTCTCAAACTGTCATGGTGATGCCCTGATTTAATGATGATTTTTACTACTTACTGTATTGTTTTCTCTTTATCTCTGGTTTACTGCTCATTGGGTTCTTCCGACTCCGGTTTTTACTTACTGTTTTATAGCAATAGCATTTTCTAGTAACTGCACTTCAAATGTGATGTGTTGTATCACCTATTGTTTAGTGTCTTTGCATTTTTGCAAGGGCCTTTGGCCATAAACAATAAATATTTGACTGACTGGCTGAGCAGAAACATTATGAGCCCAAGAATGGGCCAGTTCTAAACATTAGGCCCCAGTATGAGCCCTTGACCTCTCACTATCATCTCCAAAAACCCACATAGCACAGAATTTAAGCTTGTGCGCAACTTTTAAGTGTTGTTTACACTGCTAGCTCAAGACATTTTACTGTCTGAAGCAGAGCGCAAAGGCATCCCATCCACCCATCCAAATTAGGGCCAACCCTTTAAAAACTCTTCCTAAACCATCAAACACTAGAATCATCTAATTATAGAATTATAGAACCATAGAATAGTAGAGTTAGAAGGGGCCTATAAGGCCATCGAGTCCAACCCCCTGCTCAATGCAGGAATCCACCTGACAGAAAGCTGTCCAGCTACCTCTTGAAGGCCTCTAGGGTGGGAGAGCCCACGACCTCCCTAGGGAATTGGTTCCATTGTCGTACTGCTCTAACAGTTAGGAAGTTTTTCCTGATGTCCAGCTGGAATCTGGCTTCCTGTAACTTGAGCCCATTATTCCGTGTCCTGCATTCTGGGATGATCGAGAAGAGATCCTGGCTCTCCTCTGTGTGACAACCTTTCAAGTATTTGAAGAGTGCTATCATGTCTCCCCCTCAATCTTCTCTTCTCCAGGCTAAACATGCCCAGTTCTTTCAGTCTCTCCACATAGGGCTTTGTTTCCAGACCCCTGATCACCCTTGTTGCCTTCATCATCTAATTCCTGCCTTCATCACCGCCACCCCACCCCACCCATGGTCCCGCATGAAGCAGGTTGGTTTACCTTGCTGTACGGGTGGACCAGCCCTGGAAGTTTAAATAGCAATATTTATGTAGAGCTGCAAATATGCAACAGCATTTTCCACATCTGGGATTAGGGGCAAGATCAAATACTTCAGCTTTCCACAAAGGCTGACCTTCAACTCCTCTATTTTTAGAAATTAGCTACTAAATTCATTCCTCCCCCTTTTAGGGCCTGCACTACTTTCCCTCCCACCTAACTACCCACCCAGTGCTGATGGTGCAAACTCTGCCAAAGAAATTGACTACATTTTTCCCACAGTCCCCCCTTAAAATTAATTAGAGAGCAATCCTATGGCCGCTAGATAGCTTCTGGGGACTATAGGATGCTTTAGAGTCCTGGATCTGAAGTCAGAGATGCAGCTCAAACTTTGGAGCTGGGAATTCGTGCTCCCCCCCCGCACCCATTCGCAGGCAGCAGAGAGAGAACAGCACTGGTGCCTCTCCAAGGTCAGAAAAACGACCTCAGAGAGAGAGTAGAGAGGACATTCTGGTAGGTGTGGAGGGGACAAGACTAGAGAGGCCAGGATGCAAGCTTTCCCCAGGCCTCTCCAGCCTCCTTCCCTACCCCTGCGATGCGCCCCTGCGATGCGCCCCAGCAGCAGAGGCCCCTTGTTCCCCCAAACACACTCCAGAAAGGGTGAACAACTACAGTATCCCTGGAGCTAGTGTATTTATTTTCCCTTCCACTGAAACCCATGGGAGGGGAAATGAAAAGAAGGGAAAACTGGCAGAAAACACACACCTTTTGCCCTGGCTGGCGTGAGCCTGGCAGTACTTAGGAAACAGTGGTTCCTTCACCACTGACTCTTCCACACACTTCCCAAAGGATTACTCTGCCCTGGAATTACGTTATTAAATTATAATGTCTGAAAATATTTGCAAGTATGCCACTTAAAACAAAAACAAAGTCAAGCTTTTAATTTGTTTAGTAGAACGATTAAAACTACAAGAAGTGTGCTTCATTGGTATGCGTGTTTTCCTAACCAAATATTTGGGTTCAGATACTTTTGTGTATTAGAAAAACTTTTGAGATATTTAGACAGTTTTGTTTACTAACTATAAGGCAAGCAAACATGCTAAATCTGATCATGATCAATGTTAGGGCATCAGAAAATTTCTAAGGAAGATTTCAGGGGAATTTTCCCAATTCAAATTTGTTCTGAAAAGCTAAAGTCACAGCCACTGTAGCTCCTCCCCTTCCCTCTTTCTACCAGAACCCACAACTCGCCTATTGCTTCCTTCTACCAAGCATCAGTCAAGGCCATTTTGCTTTAAGGAGGAAATGATAACATGCAAAATTCTCCCTCCTTTGGGATGGACCAAATAGCCAACCAAGAAAGGGATGCATGCAGCAGCAATAGAGCGCCACCTGTTGGCCTTGGCAGTTCTGATGCACAGGACAAATATCCCACCTGTACAACAAACAGGCCGCCCCAGGCTTTTGGCATAAAGCAGAACGACTTGGCTTGGTTTTCCTCCCAGTTCCAATCCTCCCTCTCAGAAGTAGTATGAGGAATCAGGGAACGTACCCTTTCAAACAATAGACAGGCTTCAGTCCCTTCATAGCAATTCTAGAGGGCAGCAACAAGCTGACCTATTCGTTTTCTCAAGTTCATGATCAAACATGAAATTATGCAGATTTCTGGTTGGATCTTAGCATTTTTATTTTTAATGTAGTTGAGAGGAGAGCCCCTGAATTTGGTCAAAATGTCAAGAAACATTTAACTCTTCCCTCACCTGATGGGAAGGACATGTTCTTGCCTCCTCCCCCCAATCATAGCAGTTTCAATGTCAAGGACAACCAGAGAACTTTGGAACCACCACAAAGGTTTAAATAAATCCAGAGGCAGCGGTGGGGTAGGGGAGATTCTTTACAAAGGAGCTGCTGCTCTCACTTCCCAAAACATACAAGTCATGGGTGAGGGTTTCCCTGGGTTATGCCAGCCGCTAACTACTTTTGCGATTCATATCCCCCTACCCGATAGCAGGCAATGGAAGCATTTCATCAGCTCAGGGGCGGTGACGGGCGGGCAGCGTGATGGAGTAAACGGTTGAGGCCACTGAGCTTCAGCGACAAAAATCCCAGAAGGTCAAGCGACTAAGTGGACCAGACAGGCGCGACAGCGCCTCCAATTGTCCCAGCTAATGTCTGACTTGGGATTTGGGAAGGGGAGGGAGGAGTGCAGCGTGCCCCTTACCTGGCAGAAGCCCCCACCCCCAGCAGCCTTTTTTCCTGATGGCTTCCCTCGCTTACACGCTTGCTGAAATATTCAAGAAAGCGCAGGGCGATTATGTAACAGGGACAATGCTGGAAATAGCCCAGACATGGTGATTCCTGATTCCCCTTTTTCTACCTCCCCTCACCCCACCACCGCCACAACAACGCAAACCACTTTCCCCCCGTCGCCATGAAGCTGCCCTCCCTCCCACAACCACTCATAACGGGCTCCAGAAAGCACAGCCAATTAAAGACACTCAAAAGTGGGGCACGCATGCAGCAGAGGGAGGGAGGGAGATTGGAGGGAGGGAGAATTAAGGGGTGGCCCGGTGAGAGAGGGGGAAGCAATACCACCACCCCAGATAGATTGGCCAACTCTCGGATTCCAAAGAGGACAGAGGGTGATAAACAAATTGAGGGGGGGGAATCCAGCATGATTAACCCCCCTCCACACACACAAACCCCAAAGAGCATCCAACAAAGGAGAGCAAAGCAAAGCAGACAGCACAAGCGGCATCTAGGAGCTAGGACTCCTGGGTTCTTTCCCCTCGGCAAGGCTGTGTCAAGCGCGCCTCGGTATACAGGGCTCATTAGCATCTGACCTCATGGCACAACCAACATTTCTGGAGCCCCAGAAGACAACCATGCTTGAGGGGAGGCAGGAAGGCAGGAAAGCCCTGCTTGTACAATGACGGAGGACAAGGCCTACTGACTCAAAATCAACCACACGAGCCGTAATGCCTGGAATAAGGAATGCCCCCTGACAGTCCACGAACATACGTGTTGAGATAACGGACCATTCTTTTCACTTAAAGCCAGTGTGGGCAACAGGTGGCCCTCCTGAGGTTTTGGCTCGCAACTCCCATCAGCCCTAGCCAGCATAACCAATAGCGAGGGATCATAGGAGTTGTAGGCCGAAACATCCAGAAGGCCACAAGTTGCCCACCCAAGGCCGAAAAGAATGTTCCTGAGAACAAGGAGTTTCTGGCAACACATCAGAGCTCTCCCATTGGACAAAAGAACATTTGGCCCAGGGTGTTGTTGTTTTTGAAAGAGGGACTATCACGGACGCCTCCCAACATTAGCATTTTGCATCATCTGCGGCAGCCTTTCTCACCACAGGGCGTTGGATTAGAATTCCCACCATCCCCAGCCAACATGGTCACGGATGGGAAAGGCTGTCTAGGGAAATAAGGAGGAAATGTATTACAGTTAATAGGCAACTATGGATGAGAGTCTCAGCTCAGTGGAGCCTGGTGGCTCCAGTGTCAGTGGGGAGGTGAATCCACTCCAGGTTTCAGTCAGAACCAGTCAGAACTCTGCACATTTGATAGAACTCTGCACATTTGACTGGGTTTGACTGAAACCTGGAGCGGATTTACTGTCCCACTGACATCGGAGCCACCAATCTCCACTGCTCAACTACTGTCAGGTCATTTGGCACAAAACACAAGGTTTCCAATGGCTAGCACCTCTCCTGTCACCGTCCATCTCAGCCCTGACCTCGGACTGTTGCATTTAAGATGGCTCCCCTCAAGAAATCCCTGCAAGTAAAAACAAAACACCAAAAGCTGTGTATCAGGGAGAAAGGGTGTAGCTCAGCCCCTTGGCCACTCTCCTGATTTTTCTACTTGCAGGAAGGGGTGTGTAAGGGTGTGAGTACATGAGAAAGAGAGTTCGTTTTACAGAAGGGAGCATTAAAAAGAAATAAATCCCCTCCCCGCCCCCACTTCAGCCTGAAGTAGTTCAATCCCTTTTAGTCCCTCAGGACGCCACTGACTCATTCACACTGCTTACTGCCGATGCATGCTTAGACTGCGGCCTATCGCAGAGAGAGGAGATTCACAAACCCACCCAGGCCCCCAGTCTCCCAGCATGCCTCTGGGATTTCCATCATCTTCCTCTGTAACTGGGAGTTTGTTCTCCCTCATCCTTGCCACCTCTGAGAACTGTTCTCCTCCCTAGGCAGGTCTTGGCATGAAAAGCTGTAGCTGAAATGAAATCCAAGTGTAATTGAGTTTGTCCCTGGGCTGGGGGTGGAGCAGGGGAAAGCGCTTAGCAAGTCCTAGCTGCATGAGGCTTACCGAAAGCTGGGACAGGGGTCAGGCCAGAAATTAGAGAAGCAGCCTTCTTCGCAATTCTCTCTCACACACACGTCCTTTCTCTCTTGGTGTGTGTCCATCATGCCCCCACATGGTTGCACACATCTCCCTGTGCTTACAAGCATGCTTGCTCATGACCAAACATATTGTGTGTGTGGGGGGGGCACAATCCCTGGACTTGCACGCCACACAAGCACAAACACCCCATCCATGTACATCACAAAAGCAGCATTAACAATCACGTTCCCCAGACGCTGCATGTACACAGTAAACGTATCACAGGCAAACGTATCATCCCATGACACAAAGGTGCTTTCGCATGCTGCATCATACTGAGGCATACACATCCTCAGCAGTAATAAGTGCACGTTCAGACAGACGCACTTATCCATAATTCACAAACTCATGGGCAACGCTCACCTTCACTCACCTGCAGGCAACATCGTGCATCTCGGTATACCCACACTCTCCACTCACGCAAAGCACTCTGCCCTCAGTACCACCGAATTTAAGGCCCTCCCATGACGGTGGAGAAAGGACTGGGCCGCAAAATGCTAGCCGTACTGAATTCTCAGTGAGAAAGGAGAGAGGTCCTGTTTTGCTCATTTCCCCTCAGCAAATAGAAACACTAACGGCCACAGATTCCATCTCTTCCCTCCCTCCTCCCCGGCCCGCCGCCCAGGATTGGGACCAGAAGCAAACCTTGGAGCTCTATTCCTCCTTGCCGCCATTGGCCAGGTCAAAGTGCGGTCATGAGGGAGGAGGGAAGCAGGTGAGACAAAAGCCCTTTGTTTGGGGGAGAGCAGGTGCTAGGAGTGGTATAACCCAGGCCACTCCTCTGTGAGTGAGGGACTGCAAGAAAGCTGCTTGAACAAGGACAACACTTAGCCAAGGTTTTTTTTTCCAGCCTACCCTGAAAAAAAATAGGTAGCGACTATTCTGGGATACACTCAGAATGGGAGAAGGGGATGTTTTGTTTCCTGAACATGCAGGTGCACACAACAGACAACAAACATTAACACTACTGGCCTTGAATCATGGCGAAAACGAGCACTGGGGATTGTGGGGGGACACATATGAAGCAAACAATTTGATTGGGACAAAGGAATAGGACCCAGAAGTCCTGGCCCAGTCCTCCTCCCCACAACACACACCAAATTTCTCTCTCTCCCCACAAGAAATGCAGAACGCTGAGTTTCAGTTCCCTGGTCCTGGAGGTTATCGATGCCCCACGCTTCCTTTCCAGGCTCCATGCTTGCGACACCCTTCAAGCTGCTTCCAAGATCATTCGTTTTGTGTGGAGACGCGGCAGACAGCAAGCGGCAAAAGCTCAGCCTGCCCATCACTCACTTCTTCTCCATCCAGCAGAGGAAACGGTCAGGATCAAGAGATGCTCAAATTACTAAACCGCAACTAAAACAAAGATGTGAAGGTCACTGGGAATAAGGCGCCAAGCCAGGTTTCTACAGAGCCCTGGCCACAATCGCCACACTATCTACAAAAACGGGGTAGCAGGTACCCCGAGCAAAGGCTCTGCCGTAAATTAGCGACAGGATGGGCTTTGCTGAGCTCCAGGCCGAGTCACAGAATTGGAACCTGACAGGCATTGCAATAGAGGTGCCAGCTTCTCCACCCACTAGTCCCCTGTTGTTGTGCCACCAACAGAGGCGCTGCAAGAGGCGCTTAAAGAGCAACACTATCAGATGACTCAGGGAAGTGAGTCAAGCCATGCTCTATAGGCAAAAGGGGGGAGCAATTGAAGTAGTCACTCAAGTGGCAGAAGAAACTAAAGATGATTCCACATGGAAGGCTCCAAGCGCTATCAACCAAAAGGCATTGCACAGCTATTCCACAGTTTCTTCCTTAACAGGGTTTTTTTACTGGTAAGAGGAAAAGATAGAAGAAATGGCTGGAAAACATGGCAGAGCTACAAATTGAAGACCAACTGTGATCTTTCAGACACACATGCACGCAAAACTCAGTGAAGGAAGCAGTGAGATTGCACAATAAAAGCCTCAATCTGGAAGCACCCGAAGACTCCAACTGCAAGACATTTCTATGTTCTAAAATGGGAGTTGGGAGGGGATGGCACCCTTCTTAGAATCACCAAAGATAGGTTCAATTTGTGTGACCTTTAAAAAAAAAATGTGGCAAAGTCCCCACAAGTTAACTTCACGATGGAACTTTAATTTGGGCTGCATATAGAAACAAGCCGGATGTTCTGCACTGGGAAATATTTCCTTATTGGAACCTGAAAAATTATAGAGATTAAACAGGTTTCTGCAGGGAGGAGTGCGGAACTGGCAGAGCACTGAAACTTTGCTGTCCCCCAGGGGCTACCAGTCCCAACACAGTCCTGACTGGCACTTCCAGTATTAGACTGAACAAACATCACCACTCAAGTTGCCAAAGTCAGGCAAACAGAGCTTTTGCCATAGAAATCCAGGACGCGGTGTCATCCTGATGTGCACCCACAATGTGTCATGAGTAGGGATGTCAGAGAAATTCGTTTGGGAGGTGGAGTTCAATGGGTCTTCCTAGGCTCACTCTCAGCAGACATTGTTTCGGTTCCCACTACAGCGCCCAACTCGATCTGCAAGGAGTCTTGGGGAATTCTGCTCAAATTTGGGGGGGATGTTTCTGCAATTTGCACAATATCTGAGCAATTTGCGCAAATGTCTGAGGGATTTGCGCAAATGTCTGAGGGATTTGCGCAAATGTCTGAGGGATTTGCGCAAATTACGTCCGAAATTGTGAAAATTACAGCCAAATTTGCGTAAGTTGTGCAAATATGGCCATCATTTATGCAAACTGCAGAACCTTCCCAAAAAATGTGCAGAAATATTCCCGGAGTTTGGGGAACAGGTTTTCGTTTGGCTCGCAGACACAAAGTCTGTGAGCCACATTCCACGGAACTCCATTGAGCCAACAAAAAACCAGATTTCCCAGCAATGGACATCCCTACTCATGGGCCAATGGCAGTTTTCAATTCAGTACTGGAAATTCAGGCCATTCACTCAAGACTTTCATTGCTTTATAACTGTTCCCTGATCATTTATTCTGCTCAGCCCTCCTTTCAGGCTTCTGAAATTTCACCAGGCATTGCTTACGGTGTAAGCCTTACACACACACACACACACACACACACACACACACAAGCTTATCTTCACCTCAGCAGCTAGAAACACTTACATATAAATATATTTAAGGGAAATATGAGATTCTGAGGACGCTGAATTCTGTGCTCAGTACCAATTTCGATGCGGCCATGTAATACAAACAACCCTGGCTTTGGTGTGATTATGCAGAGTTTGTTCTAGACATTTCGGTGCCTGAAGCTGAAAATCCAAATGGCAGCCTCCCTTGCACTCATTAACATGGGGGCACAATCCCTGCTTAGAAAAGTATTTTAGCCAAGTCTGAAATGAGCAAGATCCACCCAAGAGCACACTCCAAATCACCATGAAGTAGTAAGCAAGCTTCTTGAGTTCCCCAAAATGATTCTTCAAGCTGGATGTTCAAGTAACACATACACACACACCCAAAAAAGGAGAAGGTGGAGAAAAAGGTTGTTTCAGAGCATGATGGAAAAGCTCTAAAGTTAGGCCACGAAACATTTCCCCCCTCCCTTTTCATTTTACTTCAGCATTCCACCTCAAGAAGAATTCTTGAAAGCTTGCTCACCGGTTGTCACATTTTAGCTGGCCCCAATAAAAAGCAATACAGTGCTGTGGTCTTTAGATTTTCTCTTAATACAGCAGCTTGGCTGCCTGCAGTTTTTGCCAGAGTATTGCTGTGTTCCAGTGACAAGAACTGGTGGACTTAAAACCAGGGTTGACGTACACCGCCGCCACCCCACTCCATGGGCTTGCTCTGCTGTCTCAAGCAGGTTGCTCTCTCATTATTGGCCTCAGTTCCCAGAAATGGGAATTTTAATGCTGTGCCTCACAAAACGGTTGAGAGAGGCTTAATGTGGATCACAAGCTCTCTGCGCATTTCCCCCCTTTTTGCCTAAAAGCGCTTTATAAGTAAATCATTGCAGTAAGTTTGACTTCACACCGGCACTGTCATTTGAAGAGATGGAGGAAGGAGGCTCAGCTTGGAAACAGGCTCTTCCTGTCTCTTCCCTTCCGCCTCATATGTAAGGAAAGGATACAGTTGGGAACCCACTGACTATGTTGCCAAGTGGCCCACAAAATGATGAAGCAGAGAGATAAAAAGTCCCATGATCTAAAAACAAAAAACAAAATGTTTTTATTCCTTGGAGTAGCGGAATGTGTTTTGGCATGTACCGTATATTTCTGGGCCTTCTTCAAAGCTTAAAACGTTTAAATGAAGCCTGCAGAGATGTCTGGGGAAAAATTGTCTCCAAGATTAAATCCTTGAGCATTTTAACCCCTGAAGAAGGCCCAAAAATATATGGTACAGGGATGAAATGTGAGGAATAAAACCTTTTTAAAAAATTACGTCCTGGGACACCATCTCTCCTTTTCACAGTGTGATTTTGGATTTTTTTCTAGTTTTGTCTGACTCTGCCCATGATGGAGCCACCCCTGCCTCAACATGTACTGTACCACATACAACAGCAGTTTTCAAATGGGGTTCTAACCATTTGAGAATCAGCATGGTGTAGTGGCTAGAGTGTTGGACTGGGAGTTGGGAGATCCAGGTTCTAGTCCCCACTCAGCCATGGAAGCTCACTGGCTGATTTTGGGCTAGTCGCAGACTCTCAACCCAACCTACTTCACAGGGTTGTTGTTGTGAGGATAAAAATGGAGAGTAGGAGGATTATATACACCGCCTTGGGTTCCTTGGAGGAAATAAGGTGGGATATGAATGAATGAATGAATGAATGAAAGAGAAAGAAAGAAAGAAAGAAAGAACCTACTAGGAGTACTTCCAACCAAGGTTTAATTCACTTCTCTCTCCCAAACTAGACCTGGTCAGGCAGCCATGAAATATTCTGGTAGCCTCAATTTAAAGGTATTTTTAGACAAAACTTTTATTGTGCAATTGCGCTGTCTTGGTCACAAATTTTATGGGGGTTCCTGGCAATGTCATCTTTCAGTTGTAGCTCTCCCAGGTTTTCGCATCATTTTTTTCTGTCTTTTTTCTTACTAGGAAAAAGTATGTATTAAGGAAGAAAAAACTGAATAGCTGCACAATGCCTTTGATTGGTGGCACTAGGAGTCCTCCATCTGGAAGCACCCTACATATTTGTTTGAGACTAAAGTTGTTGTAATAAAACCATACTCTGCTTATGGGCCACTTCTCTTCGTTTTCCTGGGTTTCTGAAGAATCGTACATGAAGTAGGTTCTTTGGCAGACATATCAATGTAGACAGGGCTCCCTGAACTGAGAAAGCCCGAGAACACTAACATTCAAGACACATTAATCCCACTCCCTTCAACCCTTGAAGTGTCAGGAGCCAACCTGACCTGGACTGTGGGGGAACCTCATCTGAGGAAGAGACTTGGGACCTCGAAGAAACCCCAGCTGATGTGAAGCACACATCAAGCAGCCCGGCTCACCTGAGGCTCTGGGCAAGATCCTACAACACAACACACACCCAGGAGTTAAGAGGAAAGCAGGCTCAGAGGGAGGTACAGAATTGGAGGGGTGCTTGCTTAGCTGCAAAAAGAATGCAGGACCAAAGATCTACCCAGAAGGAGGGATCTACTCAAGAGGAGGTAGTGCCAGGTGCATCTTGAAGCCCGCTGATGACCAAGAAAGGCAGAGTCTGGCTGCACTAGAATACTGCTTGACCGTTGCTGGTACAACATCTCCCAGCAGCTCTCTCCTTGATCTTTGCTGGAACAAAAGCTCCCAGTAGCTCCCTCTCTCTCAGGCAACCCTATTTCCAGCTCCCGTTTGTTCAGGGTTCCAGCTCTTGTGCCTGATCCTGACTTTGCGTAACTCAACTCTAAGGTTCCCCTTGCAGTACCATGCTGCAGTACCACTACACCCTCGTTTCAGTCTCTGACTAGCAGTCCCAAGTACAAGGAACTGACCTCAGACATGGGGTGCTTCCAGACAATACTTTTATCGTGCAATCATTCTGCTTCATTCACAGTCCCCTTCGTCTTGTAAGTTTCCCATGTTCTCCCACTGCCTCTTCCATCTTTCTGTTGTTGTTGTTCCCACAAGAAATCCATTAAGGAAGAAAAGATGAGATAGCTGTGCAATGTCTTTTGATTGGTAGTGCTATAGGAGCCCTTTCTCTGGAAGCACCCATGGAGTCAAGTTAAAAAAAAAACATACATGAGGATATGGGAGACGAGGGTGATCTGAAGTTATAGAGGGAGACAGAGAAAGAGGTGATAAATGCAGGGTGACCCGTGACCACTGCAGAGACCGACAGATCCATCTCTCTTTCACACATCAGCAGCGATGACATTAAAGTGTGCACCTTGGCAATATCATCTTCTTCCACAAAATTAGTGTAACTCTGCTCCTGTCCTTGACAACAAACTGCCCTGGTCTGGATCCAATATGGATCCCTGCCCATAGTCACTGGTGCCAACGGGCAATACCCCAATTGGCTTTTGGGCTCTCTCAGAGGGCTCTTTTTCGTGCCAAGGCCTTGTGAGATGGGCCAGGCACTTTGCTGCAAAATCTCTCTCTCTCTCTCTCCAGGCCAAACTAAGGTTCATCTAATCTTGCATCATGGAGCTATGTGTGGTTTTAGAGTGGCCATATGGAAAGGAGGATAGGGCTCCTATATCTTTAACAGTTGTATAGAAAACGGAATTTCAGGAGGTGTTATTTGTATGCATGCAGCACCTGGTGAAATTCCCTCTTCATCACAACAGTTAAAGCTGCAGGACCCCTGCAGGAGCTATACTAAAGTGACCAGATACAAAATAGGGCAGGGCTCCTGCAGCTTTAACTGTTGTCATGATGAGGGAATTTCACCAGGTGCTGCATGCATACAAATGACACCTCCTGAAATTCCCTCTTGTATACAACTGTTAAAGATCCAGGAGCCCTGTCCTCCTTTCCATATGGTCACCCTAAAATTATTTACCTTTATGTAAGCACACATAGCTCCAATTCAGATCAGGACCACATTGCTTTGGGAAAGGGGGGTTAAACCTCCATAACGGAGAGGATGTCTTTAGGATGTTTTAGGATGTTTTATTGCTATTTTAATAATGTGTACCATGTTTTTAATCAGTTTTATGTATTTAATCATATTTTATATTTACTGCTGTTCCCCGCCTCGATCCAAACGGAGGGGCAGGTAAGAAATAAATGTATTATTATTATTATCATCATTATTATGTTTCTCGTTTTAAAAATCACTTAATTGGGTGGGGAGTGGAATTCTGGAATGAAAACTGGTGGATCTGTTCTGATCTGATCTGAATCAGGGCTATCTGTACTTATACAAAAGTAAATCAAAATATCATACATAGCTTCACTATATGTAGTTAGACAAATGTTTACTTTGGCCCTCTCCGACCCTGTTCAGATGACATGCTAAGTCACAGTGGCTAAGCATTTTGAGCTAAACATTATGGGTTAGCATGTCATGTGAACTATGACTTAACATGTCATGTGAACTATTCCTAACCATGGTGGCTAAGTAAACATGGTTTAAACACACTCACTAACCATTTGCTGCAAAAGTGTTACAGGCCTAATAATGGCTTAGCAGGTTGTCTGAACAGGACCATGGTCACAATCACAGTTACAAATGCGCACTTACACAAACATACACCGTTCAGCCTTTTGAGCTAAGATAAAGTGTTTTCCCCAAGGTTTGCCATAAGAACTCTCCCAAGACAGAAGAAGAAAAATCATAACCCGAGAATCACCAAGCGTAATTACGACAGAACAAAGATCAATCGCTTGGCTAGCAGTCTGCTTTTGTCGCTGAGCCAGGTGGAGAAGCAGCTAAAAGGTGAAGAAAGCCTTGCACAGTGCTGTGGATAGAGCATTTGGCCTGGTAAGTGGGAAATCCAAGTTCGAGCCCCAACTGAACAGAAGCTTACAATTTACCCTGGAACAAATGGTTTTCACAGTTTGCCAAGGCAGGAGGCCGTTCATGTGATCCAAATCAGCATCCCTTAACAGAGGGCCAAAATAGACCATCTAACATACATGTAAATGCATTTTCTTCTCTCTGTAAAACAGCCTTCCCCAACCTGGTGCCCTCCAGAAGTTTTCAACTGCAACTCCCAGCATTCATGACCATCCCCCATGCTGGCTACAGCTGATGGGAGTTGAAGTCCAAAACATTTCAAGGGCCACAAGCTGGGGAAGGTGTTTTTCAAACATTTACAAATAGCAACTGTGGGAGAGGGATTCAGATCAAGACCCTGGAATGGGAGGGTGAGACCTCCACCAAGCTATTTCCCTATGACAATCCAACCCACTGGAACGATTTACTCCAATCAGAAAAACAGGCATTGCAATGTCTACTTTGGGCCCAAAAGCTTTGCTCTTATAGAAAAAAGACGGGGTGAAAGAACCTGCCAACAACCCCCTACCCTAGGGTGACCATATGGAAAGGAGGACAGGGCTCCTGTATCTTTAACAGTTGCATAGAAAAGAAAATTTCAGCAGGTGTCGTTTGTATATATATGCAGCACCTGGTGAAATTCCCTCTTCACCACAACAGGTAAAGCTGCAGGAGTCCTGCCCTCTTTTGTATCTGGTCAATAGGGCAGTGTTCCTGCAGCTTTAACTGTTGTGACGAAGAGGGAATTTTACCAGGTGCTGCATGCATACAAATGACATCTGCTGAAATTCCCTTCTCTATGCAACTGTTAAAGAGAGGAGCCCTGTCTTCCTTTTCATATGGTCACCCTAACCTACACACAAGAAAAAATATACACCCCTGGTCAGTAACTAATTTTTAACCAGGGTCGTATTTTGAATCGAAAAAGGGTTGAAAGGGCAGCAATACTCCACCAATGGACTGGCTATCATGACAGCTGAGGCAAAAGGACTATATTTCAAACTCTCCTTATCGCGGGAGTTTGACGCAGCCCAGTGACTCATTTAAAGGGCTCCTCCTGTCTGTGCTTAATCTATCTGCAGTACAAGTGCCCCTTAATCTGTGAACCTGTACTACACAGAGTTAAAACACTTGGGTGTAGCGGAGCCAAGACTCACAGGGATGCAACGCTGGCACTTTTGGATTAGCAGAGACGCTGACATCATTTGCCACCCCACCCCAGACTTCCCTGTTCCCTGTGAGCTGAACTGAGCAGCCATCCCCACAGTGGCTGGGGGAAGGGGAGAATTTTCCCAGCAACGATATATGATTCCCTGCTGTAATGCAAAGCATTTTGGGATGGCTTGGTCTTCAATGAGCAATTAAGACCCGTTAGCTTTATTTAGAAGAAAGAAAGAAAGAAAAAAGCCTCCTCTGGCATGGAAAGGAAGGCTGCGGGAACTGGTTTGTTCATCAATTCAGCTGCCTGAATGTTTGGGCTGTCCTTAGGAGTGCAGCTCTGAGGACTGTCATGAGACGCATCTGCATTTCAAAATTGCTACACCACGGTTCAACAGCAGGCCCCAGGTTGCAGATGGGCAAACACTGAGTGGGTAGAGACCAGCACACCAATACAGGACAGAATCCCATGGGGCACTACTGCCAAGCCAATTCCTTTGCGCAAGCAGGCCCCACTGCTTGCACAATGGCGATTTAGTATTTCCCGGGCAACCTGAAATGAGGGGAAATGCTTGGTTCTTGGGGGCAGCTTTGAGGAGCTCGCATAAGGGAGCTCCGACTTGCTTTCTTCCAGAAACGCTCGGCTCAGGGCTTCACCTATGTTCGATTTGGGGTGCCTCCTCTGTCACTGCTGAAGCCATCAGAGGGAAGGAAGCAGCAGCCAGGCACCTCTCCATCGTGCCTGGATCCAGATCCAGCTGACAGCCCCCCTTCCTCCTGTTACTAACTGTCGCTGATGAGGCCATCAGACTGAAAGGAAGCAGTAGTCAGGCATCCCTCCATCATGCCTGGATCTGTATCAGGTTATTAGAGGGAGAGGAAGCAGCAGCCCTTCCACTCTGTTCATGACCTTCTGAACTTTGCAACTAAGAATCTAGTGCCTAAATTTGCTTTTTTTCCTCCTCCCTCCCAAACCCCTTTCTTCTTGTGTCATGTTTTTTAGATTGTAAGCCTGTGGGTGGGACTGTTTTAAGAACTATTTTTGTAAGTCTCCTTGAGAGCCTTTTTTCAGCTAAAGGGCAGGATAAAAGTGCTATAATAAAATAAATAAAATAAAATAAGTGGTGTGTCCTGCTTGCACAGCAGAATCAGCAGTACCCACTGCTTGCAGAAGGGAAAAGGATCAGTGGGGCATAAGTGCCCCATGGGATTCTACCCTAAGAGCCCTTTGAATTAGACAGAGACCCACATGGAACCATGCCTAGGTAAGCACTTTTTGTGTCATCCAGCATCTTGTTTCAAATTGGATCTTTAAAGAGAAAGAGACAAAGAAAAAGAGGAGGGCACAAGCTTATTCTATACAACTGAAACTCTACCAAAGAAAATGAAAGTACTAATTTGAGAAATACTGGGCAAGTACCAGCGTGGTGTAGTGGCTAAAGTGTTGGACTGGGAGTTGGGAGATCCGGGTTCTAGTCTCCATTCAGCCATGGAAGCTTACTGGGTTACTTTGGGCCCATCACAGACTCTCAGCTCAGCCTACCTCACAGGGCTGTTGTTGTGATGATAAAAATGGAGAGGGGGAAAAGAGTACGCTGGATTATGTATGGATTATGTATGCTGCCTTGGGTTCCTCGGAGGAAAGAAGGCAGGGTATAAATGTAATAAATAAACAAACAAACACAAAGCCCATTCAGTCAAATGTATCTCCACCATTGACTTGATCGCTTTGTTTGTCTTAGCATATTTTCAAGATGTCACCTTCACAATACAGGAATTGCAGGCATCGGGGGGGGGGGGGTAAATGCAATGCCTGTACAAAACATAAGAGCAGTCTACAGGAGCAGAGCAAGACTCCATCTAATCTAGAATCCTGTCATGCTAGTTACACCTGTTCAAATCCCCTTTTCTGCACTGTAAGATGCAGGAGCCCTGTCCCCCTTTGCATCTGGCCATCCTATAATCCCCCAGGCGTAGCAATGAAACAAAAGTAGAGCATAGAGCTGCCATCTTTTCAACCATTGATGACACATTGCCTCTAACAGCAGCTTGATGTACAAACATAAGAAGGCGAGAACATTCCATCTCCAGTCAGCGAAAAGCATCAACAGCTGATTTCTACAAATCAAGCTGCTTCTGTTAAAGGCAGAAGCACTAGCCAGGTCCCTTATTTCTGGTCATTTGGCAACTCTAAGGGGCAATAAGAGCATCTCTTCTTGGATCAACTTCGACAGGGATGCAAAAATAAAAGATCATGCAATGTATTGGCAGTTTTAGATAATATTATGTTACGTTTTCATTTTAGTATACAATCATTAATCCTATTTTCACAATGGTAGATGATAAAAAACAAAACATTAGCTTGCTCGGAGGTTTTGTGAGGGCAGCAGATTGAACAGAGACACACTGTTGGCAGCTTCACATTGGCCCTGTGTCTGTAGCCTAACCCAGGACAGCACATCCAGCCATTGAATAATGCCGAGAGACCTTGGAACGCCTATAGCCAAATCCTTATAGCAGTCTTACCCAACCTGGTGCCCTCCAGATATTTTGGACTACAACTCTCATAAATCCTGACCATAGCCATGCTGGCTGGGGCTGATGGGGATTGAAGTCTAAAACATTGGGGGCACCAGGTTGGAGGTTGCCTCATAAGGTTCACAGCCATCCCTAAATCAAGCACATCCCAATGCCAGAAAAATTGGGAGCCTGTCCCAGACATAGAAATGACTGCTTAGAGCACTCCGTATGTGGGTGGAGGCTGGTGAAGTTACTCAGCGATATGGCGAAGGCATTTTGCACACATTCAAAAGCACCTATCTGTCAATGGATCGAGCTATGGCATTAAAAACTGGTTGCAGGGTGAATTAAGCCTTGGTAAATCAAGATCCTGCTTCTCCATTACGATGCTGTATGGTTAGAAGGAAGATCAAGGAGAGAGGATTTCAGCAAGCACAGCTTGCATCTCACACCTATGCCATGCTATGAAAGAAAAGGATGCACCTGACAAAATTCTTCCTTCTGAACATCTACTTAAAAACAAAACAAAACTAGAGGCCTGTTTTATGCAGAACTGGAAAACCTAAAATCACTTGCCTATGAGCAAAGGAATGGTCCCAAGAAGGGCTGTGTGTGGATTTCCAGTGCTATACAAAGAGAATCTCAGCTTCCCACCCCTGCTCCCCTTCACCCTTTTCAAGCAAGTTTCTAGTCCTCATAATCCTGGTGGTGGAGGGGAGCATGTAACGTCTGGATTGAAAGTCAAAGGCATGGAAAACCTCAGAATTTCCAGTAGTCAAGATATTATGCTTTAGTCACTTCCCAATTCAAGGCCGTAAGAAGCAGAATATATTATGCAAAATAATGAAATATGTCAACATACTTAATGGGCATGATTTCTTCCAGTCATGGAATTTAGCTTGTTTGGAGCACAGTTTTTTTTATTTGCCTTGGTGTAAATCTTGTGCATTTCTTTTAAAGCACAGAATATGCATCTTGCCGTCGGCAAACTCTTGTGCCTCTCAGGCGTCCGTACGAGAATGAAGCTGATTAAACGGATAAATCTATCAGAACTGATGATTCAAGAGGTTTGTGGGATGCTGAGCTGGTGACCTTTTCTCTCCCTCCCCCTCCCCCTCCACTTCCGCCCCAGTTCTAATCACAGGGATCTAAATGAGCAGAAGTATGGGGTGTCTCTCAAATTTCTACCTAAACAGCATCCCGGGAGGTGGGAGGGGGCTCCAGTTTCCTAAGCCAAGGTTTGGAAGTCCTGGAAGAAAGGTCCACAGCAATCCACAGCCTTGAAGCAAGACAGGATCAAGCCCCTGTCACGTGTCACTTGGCCACCCACATAGAGCTCTCCCATGCCTTGCGGCTTGGCTACGTCTGAGCAACAAGATGCCTCTCCTCCCCCCATGTTCTGACAACCTGGCACGACATGCGACCCCCCTTCTTTCCTCTTCTCACCCCCAACCCAATCCAGCCATGGCTGCATGCAGAGCAGACAAGCACTGAGGCAGAAGAGACTCTGATCTGTCCTGACAATCTGGCCCATTTTCCTGCTGCCGCTGCAGCAGCCAGGGGTGTGGAAGAGGCAGTGAAGGGGGAGCCCAAGGTTAGTGGCAAGGCGGGGGGAGGGACAGAGAGAGAGGAGACGGCTGCTTATGACATGAGAGTCTGTATGAAAGGGAGCAAGCTGCAGAAACATGATTCTAACTTGAGGTTGAACAGCTGGAGCAGAGGACGTTCAATTGTGAAGTGGGGAGTACAATCGATCAGTTAGCCTGGGGGACAGGATGCCTGGGTTCTAGACCCATCTTTTGGAAAGGCAACCAAAGGGGCTGCAGAGGAAGCCAGAAAAGTTGGGGATCTTGGATTTAAACAATGTGCAGGAACTCACTAGGAAAACCCAGGTAGATTTTCCCATGTGGATCTGTACAGAACACCACTAGCTGCACTGCCAGGTCTGTCTGGACTGCAAAATTTCCAATCCTGGATGCTGGAAGAACTGAGCAGATTCCTCTAAGCATGGTAGGCAACCTGGTGCCTTCCAGATGTTTTGGACTACAACTCCCAACAGCCACAACCATCATGGCAAAAGGTCAGGGATTACAGGAGTTGTGATCCTAACATCTAGAGGGCTCCGGGTTGCCTACTGTTGCAGGATGTGCCAGGAAGCTATCACCCACTGTGCATTTCAATTTCCCAGAGGAAGAAGACCCACGATACCTACATCTATCCAGGTCAGGGGAAATCCCAGGGATGGGAAATCCTGAAGTACTTTCCCTAAGACTCTTGTGCCAGCAGAGGACTTTGCTGATTTCAAGATTGACTTGTATATACCCATGAACTATATGTTTCTAGTTTTTATTTGGGCACGTCGATTGTGGCCCATTGGGATCAAGAAGAATTTTGTTTCCCCCTCTCTCTAAAGTCATGGGGGTTTTAAGCTCCCCTTTCTTCTACAGAATCAGAGATTTCCCCAGCTAGATATGGAGTGTTCGGGGTGGAGAGGGGAAAGATTTGTGCAACCCAATAAAAATGTATTTTCAGGAGATTCAATGGAGACCTTTAGGTTCCTCTGCACCTAGTGTGTTGCTCTGTTGTTTGTTTGTTTGTTTGTTTGGAATTAGGGAAAGACATTAGCTGGTGACCAAGATTTCACCTCTTTTCCATGTATGACTAATGCTGTGGCTACTCTATGATTCCAGCGCAAACACAGAATTCAGTACTGGGCGCACAATTCAGCATCCTGAGCTCTTCAACATCCTTTTTTAAAATTCAAGCTTCCATCCCTCATGGTTGCAACGACAGGCTTGAAAACGTCCAAGCAATGTGTTATCAAAGTCCAGGAACTAGAGCAGGGGCAAGCAGAATTTTCAGCAGGAAGGAGTATGTGGTTTCTGTGTCCTGCAGAGCTCTTTGCTCCTCAACTTGCTTCGAAGATGTTATGCAAATTAAAAGCCTTTATAAGCAGACTTTCCTAATTTGCATAATCTATATAGGTCAGTGTTTATTTTTTCTTTTCTTTTTTTGGCACAGAATCTGGACATGGGAGGCGGCTTTGTGTCAAATGCATGCTGTCCAAGGTACAATTGGATTCACTGACTAGAGTCACCTAATGTTACCAGCTCTGCAAGGCACCTGGAGGATGTGATGCACCTCCTTGGTTCCTGCCCTGAGCTTGGAAGCTAAATCCTGAGGCCAGCTCAGCCAGCAGACTCTACTCAGCCTCGGTCAACCTTCTGCCCTCCAGAGGTCTTGGACTACAACTCCCAGCATTCCTGACAATTAGTCATACTGGATGAGGCTGATGGGAGTTGAAGCCCAAAACATCTAGAAGTCCCCAAGTTGGGGAAGGCTGGTACATTCGACAGAGTGCTGGATTGCACTGGAGAGACCGAGCTTTAAAACGTACAGCATATTAGGCAGCCTTGACCAAGCCATTATCTCTCAGCTTAACCTACTGTTGCAGTGAGGAGTGTCAAAGGTAGGCATAATCAGGCACCTGCTGAGGGCCCACTCCTCAGTATGGGCCCACTGACAAGAGCCTCTTGGAGTTGCTTATCCTCTTCACTGCATTTTTGGCAGGAAGAACAAGAAACATCAGTTGTTGCTTCTTTCCATCTGAAGATGGGTCCTGGCTCTCTCAAACAGGGCCAGCATCAAGGGTAGGCTTGGTCGGGCACTCGCCAAGGGTTCACACTCCAGCAGGGACCCACTGGCAAAAGTCCCCTGCAGTTGTTCCTCCCCTTCACCGTTCCAGCCTGCTTGTTCACCTTCCTCTCACCCAATGGTGGTGGTGAGAAGGAGAAGCAGTAATTGCCACGACCTACTTACTCCATGGCTCTCTGCCTGCCAAGCAAACAAGTGGTAGCAGTGGAAGAGGAGCAATAACAGCTGGTGACAATGACAATGAGAAAGTAGATGATGCCCCAGTGTCCTCCTATACGGACAGCAAGGATAAAAGAGGATTGTCTCAATCAGGCTGCCTTGAACAACTTGGGAAGAAGGGCGGCATGCAAGAGCAATATGAACCTGCCTTATGCCTGGTCAAATTGTCCATCTAGGCAGAGGCCTTTTATAGCCATTGCTACCCACTTCTCTCTAAGCTGGAGGCAGAAGTTGAGACCTCCTGCATCCACAGCAGGTGCTCTGCCACTGAGCTGCAGTGGTTCCTCCTCCAAATTACAATTAGATGTACAGATGATTATGCATTGGGATACAGACTTGGCATCATTCTAGTCCAGCCTTCCCCAACCAGGGGCCCTCCAGATGTTTCAGACTACAACTCCCATCAGTCCCAGACAGCATGGCCAATGAGCAGGAATACTGGGAATTGTAGTCCAAAACATCCAGAGGTCCCCGGGCTGGGAAAGGCTATTCTAGGTCCTGTCTGGCCTATGATAAGTGAATTGGGGAGAGGCTTTGGCGCCTTTAGGTGACTTTCGAAGCCCTGCAATTTATATTATGCAAATATATTCTACAACACATATTAGGCAATATATGATTTCAGCAAAAAACAACAACAACCGCTGCCGATGTTATCTATTACCTAGATTCATCAAATGGTTTTCATAAAACAGCCATGGCAAGTAGTGGGATTCCATTCTACATCAGAAGTGGTAACAGGTGTTTTACTTGAGACAGGTGAGTAGCCTGGTTCTAACTGCAAAAGAAATGAGGAATATGCCTCATAAATGCTATCAATGCTATCAATGCCTACTTGTCATGATGGCTCTTACCTCCAGTATGCCAGCTGGGGAACATGACCAGGGGGGTGCTATTGCACTCAGGTCCTGTTGTGGGCTTCCCAGAGGCATCTGGTTGGCCTCTGTGGAACAGAATGCTGGAATAGATGGACCTTTGATTTGATCTAGCATGTCTCTTCTCATGTTCACTTTGTCATGGCAAGGCTATGTGCAGGTAGAAACAGCTGAAAAGAGCTCTCCTCCAAGCCTGAAGGTTGCCAAGCCAGAATACAAGCAGTGTGCCTTTTTTCTCTTTACAACAATAAGGTCTAGAACCTTATTCTTTTCCCCTACATTGAAATCAGTCAATTTCCATGAGTGCATGTGGGTAGGTAACATTGCATGGAGCCCCTGTAGAATAATAATAATAATAATAATAATAATAATAATAATAATAATATTTCTTACCCGCCTCTCCCTCAGGATCGAGGTGGGGAACAACATCAATACAACTGATTAAAAACATATAAAATTAATACATTATTAAAATACAAATAAAATTCAACTGGGTAGGCCTGCCGGAAGAGATAGGTCTTTATGGCCAAGTAATTTATCATTGCTACCTACATTTTGAGTGATACTTTGAGTGATAATCCACTCAAGCAAGTTCTCAATGCAAAATTTAGGGTACTAAAGCAGATTGATGCATGCCAGTGATGCGGGGCAGAAAGCTTTCCAAAACACAAAAATGTCCAGCGCTTTATTTTTCTGCAATTCCCCCCCCATTGCATACGTTCATTAGCAACAATGCATGGATGCCAATTCCTAATACACTATTAGACAAGCTTGGCAGTTTCAAAGTGGTAATTAATGTTTTTCAGGTGATTATCCCTAGCAAATATGTGTGAGAATACATGTATGTCATTGATTTGTAAGCAGGAGGTGAGTGGGAATAAAACCAAACAATTTATCAGGAATGATTATGCATTGTACTGGTTTTTAATGATTGTACAGTTGAATCAGATGAGTGGTTGTCAACATCTTATGCACAGCTCTTTGGGTTGTTAAAATATATTTAGTGTGGCAACAGTTTTCAGTACCTTGGCGGTGGGGGGAGGTGTTCTTAAATTTAAATGATATAAGGAAAGTTCAGGCTATTGTCTTTAATATTTACAGGTATTCCAATAAAAATAATCTACATGATACAACATTTAACATGTGCTTTAATTCTTGCCCCACCCCCCCACCTGGGTCTCAAATATTTCAGTTCAAAAACTTGTGGTGTATTGGGACAAGAAATTAACATGGGGTACTTTTTTCCTTTTAAAAAAAATCTTTGATCTTTACTAAACACAAGTACAATATACATGCTAAAACAGATCACACTTTAGGGCATCAGAAAATTTTCAAGTGCAAATTTTCTTAGGCAAATTATTTATTTTTTTATAAGAAAGCCTTCCAATTCAAGTTTTTTTTAGGGAAATGCACATCACTAGTCATGTCGCCGCATGTTTTGGTCTATCTAGTCTCATTTAACTAATAAGTATTAGGGATGGGAATCCATCTCCGCCTTGAAGAATGTCCCTTAAACCCTCCAAATTTAGGCCCCGGGAAACAATGTCCCTCTGTACTCCTGCAGGTGAAATAAAGACCCTGTTCTATGGAAGAAACCTAGAGATCAAAAGCCTGCTGCTATCATCACTGGAGCACTTTAAAAATGCAGCATGCTTGGCATTCCTTATTTCATTCATACAACAAGCCCCCTAAGCATTAATATACGGCAGAACTGGAGGTTGCGAGACTGTGACTGGGCCAAGATGTTTTTGCTACCTGAAGCGAAGGGCAAGATGGTGCCCCTCCCCATAGCAGATAGCAGCATCCTCCACCACAGCTCAGGCAGCAGGCAAGCTTAGGAGGTCCAGGACAGGACAGGTGGCACACACAGCTCTATTTCACAACAGAGGGGAATGGCTGAGGGGCTCAGGAGGAACAGCCAGGCAGGGGCAGCTGGCTCCCCTGTCCCGAGCATTTGCTGCCTGAGGCGATCGCTTCACTCTGCCTAGTGGTAAGGCTGGCCCTGCTCACGGCGGAGCAACCATTTGAAAACAGGTCTCCCAGTTTCAAAACTCCAGCGGGTTGTTTGGATGGAGGGCACACAGGTCACTGGCTGAGAGCCTGTCCTTAGTAGTACCCCTGCCTGGGGCTTCAAACAAAACAGAATCCGTGCGGGGAGCACAAAAGCAGCTCCTCCTCGTGTCCTCCTTGGCAGCTGAAATCTCTCTCCACCCAATCCCCCGGCAGCAGGTGTCTGGCAAAGGCCCAAACCTCCCCTCCCCAAGACATCCTTCCCTCCTCCCACCATCCCATGTGCATCCAGGGTGTGCCGGAGTCAGCCGACAAGCGCAAAGGGCAGCCAAGGCACCAGATGATGCCACTTGCCTGGGGCAGGGTGGAAGGTGACCCTCACCCAGCTTCTATCCATTACATCCGCCCCCAACTCACATGCACGTCCATCTGGGACCTGGCAACGAGCCAGGTCTGAACACGGCAACACCAAATAGGCGCCCAACCCAGGGAACAAGGCCCTATGTATTAAGATGCTTGCATTCCTCCCCTCCTCCCCCACCCCCCACACAAACACCCAAAGTCCTGCCTCCCGAGTTGCTTTTAAGTCAGTTTGATTTGTAGCAGGATCTGGTGGCGACAGGTTCTGAGAGATGTTTCAAATGTCAGTCTCTGTTCAAGACTGGAATCTCTTTATATCGCTCATTTGCAATGGGATTTTGCATCGCCTCCTCAGGCTAGCGGCACAGGGCTTCTGAGGTGAGTCCCCTTCCCTCACCATGGGGTAACCACAGGTAGGCCTCATGCCCCTGACATTAGAGTCCACTGCTTAGAGCCCTGGAAATATTCAGTTTACAAACTAGAGCAGCCTTCCTCCACCGGGTGCCTTCCAGATGTGTTGGACTGCAATGCCCATCATTCCCAGCCACCGTGGCCATTAGGGGAGGGGACAATTAGAGTGCTGACAGAGAGACATTTGGGACAAACCAGACTGAGCACAGGCTAGACAAGTCCACCTGGAGATCTGCTCTGCTGTGTGGAGGGCGGCAAAGCGTGCTTACTTCTCTGTGATCATCGCATCTGCACAACAGAGGCCAGTGATGTTTTCCATGCTGTGTGGAACCACCTTTGCCACAGTTCTGAAGCCTGAACAGTCAGTGGTTTACTGTGACTAATTGGCTTCATTTTTTGTGGATAAAGTCACTCAGATCTGCCTCTATTCAGACTCAAACATTGGGGCAGGACAGGCTGCTGAAACCCTGGCAATCGCATGCCCAGTTATACTGGATTCATCTTAATGGTCTCAAGGATGCAGACAGGGAGTCTGTAGTGGTGTGGGCTACCACTTGTTTAAAGCATGGCTTATAACTCTGGGTTATCTCTCCCCAAACAAACAGAATACCCAGTTTGCACATCACAATCAACAACTCAAGGACAGGGCACCCCTGGGTTGTTTAGCTCCTCCTGTCTGAAGCAGGAGCAATTGGGCAGCAAGAATCAGCATGCTTGCTCCCGCTTCACTCACAACAACCCAGCGTTTTAAAGAAAGACCTGGGTTGCCGTGATGTGCAAACCGGGGCCAGATCTACACCAAGCAGGATACAACACTTTCAAAATGTTTCAGAAATGCTATATAGAGTGTGTCTTGGGTCCCAACAAGTTGTCACTACCGCTTTAAAGCAGTAGTGTAGATCCTGCCCAGGTCAATGTTTACATGGTTTTGATTGATTTGATTTGATTTGTTGTACACTGCCCTGATGGTTTTTACAGATAGGCGGTTAAAAAAAATACTTTAAAGAAATAAACAGACACATACATACATACATACATACATACAAACATACATATATCTTCAAAGAGTCTGAGCCCAAGACTTCAATTTGGATCTGCTCCGATGCCCCGAACTCAGAGACTGCCACTAACAGCCTTTCGGCAAGATAACATAAAGCGGGTGTGCAATTGTTAACCACAGTACACCTGTAAAAGCCCCTATTGATATATTACCACCAAATCCTTGTCCACATTTGCTGATTTATTTAATTATTTACAAGCGGCACCCGCAACAAAATGTTGCAGCGTGGAGTTTCCTGATTATTTCCACGAGTATGCTGATCCATCCCTCTAGTTTCTCAGAGTCTCCATTTCGGCTCCCATTCTGCTGGCAATCAGCAAGCTGAGTTCACTCTTAGAGGGAGTGATTACATCTACATTCTACCCTTCCTCCAAGGAGCTCATGACGGCATATACGGCTCTTCCCCTCCCACAACATTTTATCCCCACAACAACTCAGCTGAGAGATGATGGGAAAAGGCCCCCATGAACTTTATGGCCGAGTGAGAATTTGAATGCAGGTTTCATCAGTCCTAGTCAAATGGTTTAACTGCTATGCTATGCCAGCTCCAGATGTGTACCATCTATCGGGACTGGCTCAAGATCCCTGGAGGGGAGCATTTGAGGGAGATTTTTACCAACATTTTTACCAAGCAAGACTCATCAAAAAGCAGGGAAATGGCCTGACTGCATATAATCCATGGTGATTCGCCCTAAAAGATGGTGGGGCTTGAAGCTCCACTCCGTGCTCTGACTGTCTGCTCGAGTCCCTCCCATACTTGCTCAATCCCTAACTTCACCTACTCAAAGTGTGGCCACGCCTTTGATTAGTCAGATCTACATTGACTATGGAAGGGACAGCACAAATTGAGCACACAAGGAGGAGACTTGCCAGTTGCACCCTACAAGCCAAATCCCCCCTCTGGGGTTCCACATGGCCACACTCCTTTCCCCCAACCACCAATCATTGTGAGTGTATTCCCAGCTTGTGTGTGTGTGTCCCCAGCTCATTCCATAAAGTTAGTTAATGGAAGTAAACGCTTTAAATTAAAATAGGCTGGTATTTTGGTGTGAGTGGGTGGGTGGCCCCACCCCCTTGGCCTTCAGCATGGTCTACCACTGGACTGCAGCCCCCAAAATCTTCTTCAAAATTAAATTTATCCCTCAGGCTGCAGGAATTTCAACTCCCCTGCTACAAACCATGCAGCAGATCAACTGGCGTTTTCCAAACCTTGATCTAGAATGGGTCCTTAATGAAGCCACACGAACTCTGGGACGGCCACATCTTTTGTACCTGGTCAAGAGGGCAGGGCTCCTGCAGCTTTCACTGTTGTAATGAAGAGAGAATTTCACCAGGTTCTGCATGCATACAAATTACACCTGCTGAAATTCCCTTTTCTATACAACTGTTAAAGATACAGGAGCCCTGTCCTCCTTTTCCATTTGATCGCCCTATGCATCTTTCCCAGCCCACTACCAATAAGACACACACCTGGTTCTCTCAAGAGAATCCCCTCAGGAGCAAGGAGTGGGCCTGGCAGCAAACAAGAAACTAACTCAGAGGAAGCAGGAATGTCACTTCATGTAATGTGGGGTTGCCCAACCAAGAAGTGGCAAGCTTTGAGTCTGCCGCTTGTACGTGTTTCAACCTGACCTGTTGCTAACACCGAAGGCACTTCTGACAGACTACATTCCAGTGAAACATGGGACCTTCGTAAAAGCCATGATAAAAAGAATGCACGTGCAGAAGCCATGTTAGTCTGTTGCAGCAAAAACAACAAAGGGCCCCTGGCACCATAAGGCACGGATGGAGAACTTTTTTCTGCCTGAGGGCAGGATTTTATTTTGGAGAAGTTCTCAGTAGGCAGGGCCAAAGGCTTAAGCAGGGAAGGCTAAAAAGAAATCCAGAAAAAACCCATGTCATTGTTATCAATTTATAGCAGGAAGCCTGATTACTCAGAAGTAAGCAGGGCTGACTCACTCCAAAGCACCTTCAACTCAGAAGTAAGCATGAATGTCATGTCTACTCAGAAGTAAGCAGGACAAAGCTTACAAGGAAGCAAGACCGAATCACTCAGCAGTATAGCAGCAGCTTCCTGGCTTGGCCCCACCTTCTCTACCCCATAAGAAAAGCTCTTATCTCTGATTAGTGCCAATCAGTAAGCTGCTGATCAGAGGTAAGCACTTTTCCCTGCTAAGCCTTGGGAAAGGGAGCCTTATCAGCTCCATGGGTTGGAGATTCCCCATTTCTGCCTTAAAGATTTATTCCAGTATAAGCCAGCTTTCTCCAACCTTGTGCCCTCCAGATCCTTTGAACTTCAGTTGCCATCAGCTCCAGTTCAGAGTGTGTGTGTGTGTTTATACACATACACACACACACACACACAGAGGAGGGGAAAAGAGCAAAAATGTTAGCTGTGACTCCCTCTTTCAAATCCACACCGTCTATTTTGGGCAGGCAGGCAGGAGGACTTATCAGGCCTTGTCGTACAGAGACATGAAATGTTCTAGATACCATACCCACCTTCTTAAAGCTGGTGCCCTCCAAATGTTTTGGACCACAGCTGACAGTGTTGCTGACTATTGGCCATGTTGTCTGGGGCTGATGGGAGTTGAAGTCACAAACATCTGGAGACCACTGGGTTGAGGAAGGCATGGCCCTATGAATGGCATATGATTTAGGCCACAGTGGCTGATATGTCCACTGAATATGAAGCAGAGAATTAATAAAGGCAAATGACATATTACACACACACACACACACACACACACACACACACACACAATTCTCAGCTTATGACAGCCGCAGCCTTCTCTCCTTTCCCCCCAACACAGCCTTGGCTTCTCCTGTCAAGAAAAATAATGCAAGAAGTGACCCTGATCTGCCATATCTGTGCTGGGAATCAGCGCTGTTCCCTTAAAAATGACACCAGTTTGAAGATGGCCCTTTGCCCTTTCCAGACCTGTCGCACAATACTGATGCGTGAAGGGTCCCATGGATCCATCATCATCATCATCATCATCATCATCATCACTATAACGACTATAGGACACATCTCTCCCTCACCTATTCCCACCGCTCCTCTTGCATGCCCAGTACAGCTGTTAGTATTTTTTAGGGCTGGGGGAACGCAGTTACAAAAAGCTGCTCTAGCAGGGTCAGAAATGTCTGCTTGGGAGTTTTCCTGGCATTTTAGCACAAAACTCTAAGTGCTAGAAACAGATCTCCCACCCCTCCCCTCCAGCAAAAGCAACACCACTATGTAGCATGTTTCTTTGCATGCTGCTCACTCCGATCTATGTTGACTGCGCTGCAAGGGCATAGCGTGGGACTTCCCATGCACATATGCATGGGATGAGGGTGAGAAAGGGGGAAAGAGGAAGGCTATACATGGACCCCATTACCTGCTTCAGCCCAGATCTGACCCACTCCAGAGCCGAAGCAAGATCCGGAAGTCTGATTCAACCACTTCGGCTCGGAATTCGGATCCGAAGCCGAAGCGATGCAAAGCCCTAGAAAAAAGGAAGAGGAGCAAAAGTTGTGCATAGATGTGTAACGTTCCCAGAAACGTTGGCGCCTTAAAGAAAACAGAAATTTGGAGGGCAATTGAAATATATGCAGTACTGACTTTCTCATTAAACCTGAACTTCTTTTACTGCTTTAACATAAAATACACCATTGATGATGCGGCACATAAAACTGCACTATTTGGCATATGTATGGCATTTTTTGAGCAATCCTATGCTTGTTTACTCAGAAGATGCACTCTGACTAGATGCACTCTCTCAGGTAAGCGCACCCAGGATTGCAGCCTCACAAAGATCAATGCGTTCATTTGTACGAGCAAGACCATGACTATACCCAGAGAGAGGGAAGGAGGGAGAGAAGCAAACTGCTGCACCATATCCTACCTAAGCACACGTGTCTTGCATTTTGCCATCTTAGAAGTAGGGGGGAAAACAAGAGTTGGAAACAGAAAGCCCAAATTTTGTAGTAAACAAAAGAAAATCTATTATTTGGACAGAAACAGTATCACATAGTCAAAATAGCCAGCGTGGTGTCGTGGTTAAAATGTTGGACTGGGACTGGGAAGACCTGGGTTCTAGTCTCCACTCGACCCCTGAAGCTCAGTGTGTGACTTTGAGCCAGTCTCTCAGCCTAATCTACCTCACAGGGTTGTTGTGAGGATAAAATACTGAGGAGAAAGGGGTTATGTTGCCTAACCCTTGGGCTCCTTGAAGGAAAGGTGGGATATAAAGGTAACAAATAAATGTTAAGAACTAGCAGCATATTTGGATATTGAGTTAATCTTTAGAACAGTTGTACAAGTCTACTGTATGCACAGAAATTGCCGTTCTTTAACACTGTAGGTTGATGTACATCAAAATCATCCTATTGCACATCACAAATAAACCTTGTCTTAAAAAAGCATTTCCCTCGTACCAAAAGAGAAAATATTTCATAGGAGTTTCTCCACCACCACCCCACGCCCAGTGTTCCCCAAGCTTTCTATTTTTTCTGATGGGAAAATGGGGGGGAGAGAGTCTGGGAGGGAATTCCAAATGTTCCTGGGTTGTTGTTGTTTCTGGGCCTTCACAACTGTAGCTGTGCACTAAGGCCATGTGGTAGGACACGGGTTGGGAACTGGGCATGCTGTAAGCAGATTTCCATGTCCCCAAGACAGGCTGCCCAGATGAAGCTAGACAAGCCAAAGTTTCCAGAAGTAACCCTGCAAAACTACCCCTATGACTGCATATAAACTGCACTTTATCCTACATCATTAAGTGCCAGTTTCGAAACCCCTATGTATTATGCAAGTGTGCACTGCATACACTTGCACAGATTGTATAATTTATGTGAAATTATATGAAAAGCCCGAAGCTCTTTTTCCCAAGCTGCTGGAGTCCTAGGAAGTTCTCCCCTCCCAACTCATCTTCAGGAATTACACAAGCCATTACCCACACCCTGCCAAGCTTGCCCTCCATGCATTTTATTTGGATGAAAGCTAGGAGTCCAAGGATGCCGAATGTGGGGCAATAGCCCAATTCAGATGTGATGATCTCAGTCTCGTAAGCCATAGTTTATCGGTGTGAAAATTAACATCATGCCTGAGAGCTCCCTCCTCCCTTCTCTTGCCTGCCTAAATGCAAGACGTCCAGTGTGCGTTAAGCTATAGTTTCTTGTTACATCCGAACTGGGAAACTGTGGTTTAAGTTCTGACTATAATCCTAAGTGCCAAACTAGGATAAAACAATGGTTTTCCCAGTTTGGTAGTAACAGGAAACTGATGTAACAAGACCTGGAAGTCTTGCAATAAGATGTGAGAAACACGTGGGCACCATTCTCATTCTTGGTCAGATAAACCACTGCTTATTGTACTGTTACATCTGGATCAGGCCAACACAGAGAGCCCTAGTTCAGGACAGTTACTGTGGCGTAGCATCAAGTGATAAGCATTACTGTCAGATGATAACACATATGATCCAATTGTCCCTATTTACAGACATTCTCTATGTTGTATCCAAGTCCCATTCATTTTTTGGTTATACTTTTAGGCCAGGTTCACACAACATGCAAACCCACCAGGAGTTATTGTGTTGTCTGAACACAGTGCATTTTCCACAAGGTGGCTTGTTAGCCATGCAGTGTGGTTTATTTTTCTCGAACAAGCGACCTTGAGAACCCATAGCTTGTTGTTGGGTTCTTCAGAGTGGTTAACAAGCTGCTACATTGAATGGTTTATGAGCAACCCTACAGAAAACGCACTGTGGTCAGACAGCACGATAACCCACCCTGCTGAAAGCGTGCTTCGTTCAGACAACACGATAACCCACATGGCAGGGAAACGTAGTGTTCAGACAACACGATAACCCACACTGGGTGGTTAACGTGTCGTGTGAAACCAGCCTTAGTAGGACTAACACTGGATACAACCTTCTGTTTTCTAGTATCCTCGGTAAATCACTGCCCTTATTTTATCCCACTTAGGGATTCCTAGAGTTGTCACTGTTCAAGGTTGAGCTCCTACTTCAGGCTCTCCAGATCTCTGACCAGGAGGGGTAAATGCATCTTGTCACTACCACACATACATTTAAATGCACATACATATAGGTGTATTTTGCACTGTTGCTAACAGACTGGCGTGGGGTTGGGATGCAAACAACTGTGTGGCTTTTAAAATAGTGCATGGCAGGCTCTTACAAAGAGCAATGAATACAGCAGAATAGAGAACTTCAGAACGTGTGATTGGAGGATGAGGCTTGGGCAACAATCCATGGCATAAGAACAAAGTGTGGTCATATGGAATGGCTATAAATCAGTTTCCATGCACACAGAGGTTTACAAAAGAACAAGAGATGAAGGCAAGCTTAGCATGTGATAGGTTTCTCAACCCTCAACTAAGAGGGTTACTGCAGCCTCCTTTGGGCTGCTCCTATGGCACTATAACAGAGGTGGCCAACTCTTTTTTGACCAAGGGCCACATGGATAATCTATCAGGGGCCTCATGGAAGAGGTGAGCAGAGCTGAAACCAGCAATGGGCAAAGCCAGAGCTAAAAGTTGGTGGACCTCTTCCCGCTCCCTCCATTTCTCTCTCTTCTTTTCCCCTCCTCTTCTCTCCCTTTCCCCCTCTTCCTTCCTGTGAAACAGCGGACAGCCAGGGAAGGGACAGACCACTCTTGCCAGAGGCCTAAACTGATCACATGCAGAGGGGTTTAAAAGTTAGGCCAAGGCCTACACAAAACTAGGCCAAGACCTGCGTGTGACAGTAGAACCACAGGTTAACCAATCGTGCTTTATATGAAGTCAGATGCAAACATTTAGCAGGGTCAAGGAACCTATGGCCTTGCAGGTGTTGTCGAATTCCAACTCCTATCAGCCTCAGCCAGCATGGCCAACAGTCGGGGATTCTCAGAGTTGTCGTCTTAACAACGTCTGGAGGGCAACAGTTCCTCACCGCTGCTTTAGTAGGGAAAGGTTTTTCGCAGCATGAGATAAAAGTGATGGGGGGAAATGCTTCCCCTATTTCAAAATCTTTTTGCCCAATTCAAGAAGGATTCCAGAGGGTAGCAAAAGAGCAGCAGCCACACTTGCAAAAATATTTCCCACTATCTCTTCTGATCCTCTCCATGCATCTGACCAGAAAAGGAACAAAGCTTCACAAACACACAGCAAATTAACCGTCCAATAAAAGAATAATCACAGCAGCTTAATGCCCTGAGCTTGGAAATGGAAGTTTGTAAAAGCTTTCCAGTTGGTACTAACTGAAAAATGACTCCCTCCCCCCTCCGGCTTCCAACCCAGTACGCAGGAGCCAGTCGGGAAGAGCACAGTTTTCCTGCCAGGAGGCCAGAAGCCAGATAGCCTCCTCCTAGACCTGCCTGGCCAAAAACAGTAGCAGAAGATAATGGCCTCTGCCACCCCTTCATTCCTCCAAACTAATTAGTCTATGGAGTCATCTCAGGCCAGACTGTTGCTAGAGGCACAAAAGCAAGGCCAAAATTTTTTTTTAAAAAAAAACCTAGGCAGCAACCCAACATGGGCCAGATCTACACCAAGCAAGATATAACACTTTGAAAGCAGTTTGAAAACAGTATATGGAATGTGTCATGGGCCCTAACAGTTATCAGTGCACTTCAATAAAGTTATAAAGCAGTAGTGTACATCCTGCCTAGGAGTAGTATCGCCAAAGTGGAGTGGTATTTATTTTTATTTACTTTATTATTATATTTATATTCTACCTTTCTTCCATCGTGGAACCCAAGGTGGCAACTCATGGTCTCCAGGCACTGACCAGACCTAGACCTGCACCTGCTTAGCTTCAGCAAAGCGGTCGCCTCATGCATCTTCATACCAAGTTTTGGGGCCTGAAACCTAGGCACCCAATTTGCTGCAAAATGTGCAACCTAGCATGATGTTGCCTCACTAGCTGACCCTAACATATCTACATGATTGTGTGGCCTCAGATGACACCTATTCTGTAACACTGCAGCATAGCAGTGAAGCAGGTGGAGGAAAAAACAGCACAATGGAGTTACGACTGGCAACAACTTGCCCACCTGGTTACCCAACAATATTTGGGTCACCGCAGCCAAAAATGTATCTGTGTATTAACCCTAAGCACGTGAGGTAGTCATAAGGCATTACAATGAGATTGCACATTGACACACACCATGTAACAGGGCTGGCCAGCCCTACCTGTTAGGTTGAGGGCACTCTGAACTATGTTAATGAAAGGCTTTCTCCTGGAGAAGTCTATCAATGGCTATTAGCCTTGATGGTTATGTGCAACCTCCAATATCAGAGGCAGTAAGCCTGTGTGCACCAGTTGCTGGGGAACATGGGTGGGAGGGTGCTGTTGCACCATGTCCTGCTTTGTTGGTCCTTGGTCGACAGCTGGTTGGCCACTGTGTGAACAGAGTGCTGAACTAGATGAACCCTTGGTCTGATCCAGCATGGCACTTCTTATGTTCTTATGTTCTGTTTATACCGACAGAATCAAGGTGTGAACAGCACGATCCCTATCTCACCGCAATTCCCAAGTTGTATGTAGTGGAATAATAGAGACTACAGGCAGCTTTTATTGGCCCAGTAATTCCCCCAATATTGACAGTTAAAGGGCATCTTCTGCTTCCTCGTACTTTTTAGCCCAGTGGTCCAGAGGCCAAAATTGCATTGAACTTATGCCTAGGAAGTACAGGTTCAAATCCTGGCTTAAGTCACAGACAAGCTGTGCTTTCAGAAATATCATATCAAAATGTAGGCAGGGTTTACATGATGGGATGCTCCCACCCGCTAAACATACCCTGAACAAAGACCAGCTTCAGCAAGCTATACTGATTGTATTTGCACGTTAATAAATGTTCAAAATGGAGAGCTTGAGCATGTTCTCCCAAGGGGAAATTCAACGTGCAACCACTGTGGAGCAGCACATGCATCTGCTCATGAAGTTTGTGCGTGCAGTAAGCAATGCGCTCCCACTTTGAATGTTAATGATCAGCTCAAACACAGGAAATGCATTTCACGCATGATTCCTGCATTTCTGCCTGGAATCCATGCCCAAAATTCCTCAAAGAAGCTAGCATGTCAGGGAGCATCACCTTCTCCCCAAGATGCTCATTGTCTACTGGCAGGGAATTGGAGGGACGGGGTTAATGTGAGGCAGTATTCAAATGGGGAATGTGGACTGAAGCAAGTGATATTACTGAAGGTGTGATTCAGCTCTGATTGAGCAAGTCACTCTCCTTCAGCTCAGCTAACATGGGAGTAGCTTAGTTATCTTCAAAGCCTCAATTACTTCTCATCCACTTGTGGTGGTGGACTGATCACCCCGCTCATCTGTCCCATGCCTGATGGAGAAATGTGAAAATAGCCCAGGGATGATATTGTATTGACTGGAATCCAAATCTGATGAGGCACATTTTCCACATTTCTTGGCAGTACAAAAAAGCCATGCAATAAGCAGTGGGTGGAAGACTTTGGCCTCCATAGGGTATGCTGGGAAAAACCATTTTAACTTACAACAAGGTAGGTTGGCTAAGAGCCTTTCTACATGAAGCATTTATTGTGCGCTCATGACTACCCACTCACAGTAGTTTGCAGGTGCTTTACACAATGTCATCATCCTCCAAGGCCTCTTCCTGTGCTTTGTAAACATTATAGCGTTTTTGGTTTTGTTTTCTAATGAGGAAAATCAAGTATTTCTGTGAATGGCAGCATGAAATGCTGGTGTATTTGCTCCATTCCGCTATACTACAGCACCACCTAGTGGTTGTGTAATGGAACATACAGAAAGGAAGAAAAAGAAACCCCATAGAAAAATACCCGTGTAAAGGAGACAAAGTTAGTTCCTCAAAGAATCCAAAAGCAGAACCCTTGTTAAAGAGGCAGGTTAAAAAGCCTTGTGTAGAAAAGCCCGTAGTATCCTAGAGCAACCTGAATGAATGTGTTGGAGCATCAAGAACAAACTAGAGCTGTATAAACTAGAGTTGTGCACAGATGGCCTCTCAAAACTCTCCACCTATTTGTGGGCAGAAAAATGATGTTGTGTCCATCTCCAGGGAAGAGGTAGAGGTAGTACTGTGCCAAAATCTGTCCTCCAGTTTCCTGAAAAATTTCTCCCCCAATGAAAGAAGCTTCCATTTTTCTGTCTTATTCTCAAGGCATTCCATAATTTATTTTGAATTTATTTTAGTGGTGTTTTAGAGCTTACTTAATCACTGTGATGTGGCCAAGGGCGCTTTGTGTGCGCTTTCTATTATCCATCTCTTCATTGCTCTACACAGCCTCCCAGGCTGCCTGCGCTTCCTGATTCAAAAAAGCCCAATGGGAGGAATTACCTCATGATTTCTTCGCCTGGGCTTTAATTGAAGTACAGGAAGCTGAGGAGGCTACAGGCTGCCAGAGAGATTATTGTACAAGCGCAAGACCTCTTAACCCCCAACCCTTGAGAATTTCTCCAAAATTGCCTATTTCTTTGAATGTCTTTTGAAAAGCAGTTTCCTTCCTCTCAAACTGAATGAGAACAGTGTTTAAAAAAACATTTTCAGCACAGTGCCAGAATAAACTAAAAAATGGTGTCTGAATCCTTATTGTTTACTGTAAAAAAACAAAATTAAGGATCACATGGAGTGACATTCTGTATATTCTCAGAGGCACTCTCTTCGGCAAATGGAGAAAACATCAGACTGGCCCTCATAAAAGAATCAGTGACCAGGACTGGCCTTGCGCTGCTAGTTAATGGTGTAATACCACAGAGCACGAGTCACGAAGACTCCAGATCAAGGGTGCTTCCAGACGGAGATAGCTCCTAGTGCTACAATCAAAAGGTATTGAATCTTGTCTTCCATCATGGATAGTTTGTTGGTAAGAAAAAGGATGGAAGAAATGATGGGAAAACATGAGAGGGCTACAGGAGATCCAGAAAAAAACAATGTCTGGACCCCCTGTAAATTTCCATGAACGAGTCAGTGCCTTGTCTGGAAGCACCCTAAAACTCAGCTTAGCTATGAATTCACTTAGGCAGCCTTAGCGAATTGCTTTTCCCTCAACCTCAGCACCCTAAATGCAATAAAAGAGATAAACAGCACTGACCTACTTTACAGAGTTGTTATAAGGATTACCAATAGTGTATCAGAAGCAGTATTTGAAGATTAAGTATTATTTTGATTGTATTATTTAGCATGCATGCGCATATAAGACAAGAGCCCTTCACAGCCCTTGTTGTTGATCCAATTATGAGTCCCAAAGTTTCACTTGATCCACTGTTCCCAATAATGTTCCCAATAATGAACCCAATAATGAAGCTGAGGATGCCTTTGAACTTGAGCAAAACGTGTTTCCCTCACCACAAAGGAGCCACAACAACGCACCACAGATACCTGGAATTAGGAAGCAGAGCAACACCCTGGCCAAGGGTTTGACTTCTAAGCAAAGTTTGATTCCTGACACATTTTCAATTAATCACTGATTACATCAAAATAGATTAAAACCCCAAGGGTGAACAACTGGAAATTGCCCATGGTCAATTCGTTAGCAAGTCCATGAGCCAAACATACGAATCCAGATTTTCTAGGTCCAAGACAATTGTGCTTATCCTCTGGGTCAGGAATCCCCAAGCCCAGCGCCCTCCAGATGCGTTGGACTGCAACTCCTATCATCAGCAATTTGCCATGCTGATTGAGGATCATGGGAATCGTGGTCCAACACATCTGAAGGGTGCCAGGTTGGAGAAGGCTGCTCTGGACGCACAGATCCCAAACCAGAAAAGTCCTGGACTTCTTAGGAAGTACATGAGAGACATCATCCCTCCACCAGCCTTCTCTAACTTGGTGCACTCCAGATGTGTTGGAGTACAATTCCTGTCTTCCTTCCCTAGCACAATGGGAGTTGAGGTACAACACATCCAGAGGCTGCCTGATTGGAGACTGCTGCCCTATACTATAGAAAAAGCCCACACTCATGGCTACACAGACCATTCCCAGGGTATTCCGGTTCAGTGTGGTACTGCAGTGCTGGCTGAGTGTCCAGACAGCATCACTGCAGTGTAGGCCCAGCAACTCAAGGTCACAGCAAAGTCGAGGACAGACTGAGTTGACAACGTCTGGAACCGTCCCCTCCCTGCCTGGGACAGAGCAGCAGAGTGCCGTGGCTTGCTGTTCTGGAGGAAGAATAGATTTACCGCTGCTGAAAAGCTGGGCAATTGTTACAAACCAGCCCGCAAATGAGATCCTGCTCAGGCGATAAAAATAGCCACTAAAGCTGTGGCTACCTGGTTACGTAAAAGCCGGCTGGGCGCCTGGCTGAGCCTCTGATAGACACAAAGAGCAATGCACGGGGTGGAGGGGGGGGCAGTCTGACCTAGCTGGGATCCTTCAGTCAGATGGGCCAGCTTAAAGTCTTCAGCATCTTGCAAGAGAGCGGACGGGACAACCACAGGCCAGCAGTAGCAGCAAAGAAAAGCACAAGCAAGAAACCAGCCCCTAAGATTCTTGAACCTGGACCTGTCGACCATGAAGGATGCAGAGTCAAAAACTCAATGCCGGCCACTTCGTGACCTCTTGCCACCCTTGAGCCACACTGTCCCATTCAGGAGGTAAAGCCAACTCCATTGCCACATGCCAACGTCAATGGGAAATTGAGCATGAATGACATAAATCAGGTCCCAGTCTGGGCTTTAACATTTAGGAATCTGCCTTTTTCTATATCGTTTGATGACACGTGCCCCCTATTGTGACAATAGGGACTTTTTTCTGCACACAGTTGTCCAACGCACAATAGGTTAGTCCAATGTGGTAGCGATTGCTTGGCACCACCTTAGGAGCGGGGTATAGTATAATTACTATTAATTACCCTTCAAAAAAAGACAAAAAGAAAGTGCAGGTAGGTGTACACTCTAGCACACAGCCTCGGGCCTGTCTACATTACAAAACTCTGTGTTTCGGTTTCACACCATTTTAAACGCAAGGGTTTCTCGCAAAGGACTCTGGGGGATGTTGTTTATTGAGCACGCTGAGAACTCTGTTAAGAGATCCCTAGCACCCTCCCACAAAATTGCAATTCCCAAGAGTTCCTGAGGAAAGGGAATTGTTATTAAACCAGTTTGAATCTGCAGCACAGACATAGGGTGCTTCCAGACAAGGCTTTAATTGCTCCATCACCCTGCCCCATTCCTAGAATTTTGTGTGTGTGTGGGGGGGGGGGTGTCTAGACATCATCTTCCATTCATAAGCTTGCAGTGTTTTCCCAGCACAACTTCCATCTTTTTCCATACAGCCACAAAAAACAGCTCAAGGGAAAAAAGATGGAATTGCTGCACAATATCCTCTCACTGGTAGAACTAGGAGCTCTCCCTCTGGAAGGAAGACACAGCCTCCGAAGATATTTTTAAAAATATTTTGAAAATTCAAGTCTAAAGGTTCAACAAATGGGACAGCGGGATAAAGACTCTTACTACTCTTTTCTTTTGAGGGAGAGGGGGTTTGAATAAGTAATGCTGGGGGCGGGATGAGTGCTCCAACACTGGTTTTGCACAGAAAGTCAGGGTAGGGGGATTTAAACTATTTTTAAATAAATAAATAAATAAATGAACTTTTCACAAAATAATGCTGACATGGGCAAGGTGTTCTGATGTGCCTCACAAAGGACATTAAAATGGCCACCTGCGATTCTTGCACAACCACATTCTACCTGACAATCAGAACAGCAGGGGATGGGGGGGGAATGCTTTTCTCCCACGTGCAAAACACTCTGGTTTTGGTGCTGAGAAAATGCAATATCCCCCTGCTCCAACCCAAAGAAACGTGCATGGACTATGGGCACTTCCAGACAGAGGGCTCCTGGTGCTGCCTATCAAAAGGCGTTGTGCGGCTACTCCATCTTTTTCTCCTTAAAAGGTTGTTTTTTTCCTGGTAAAAAAAAATATGGAAGCAGCAGCCAGAAAACAAAGGCGAGTTTCACGTGGAAGATGATGACGCATACTGTCCCCATAAAATTCAGTAGTGAATGAGGCAGCGCAATTGTGTGTGGTGTAGCGGAAGCAAGGTTCGCTGGGTCGAAGCGCTGGACCTTCTTTATTAGCAGCGATGACGACATAATCTGCTGCCACCGCCCCAGAATTCCCAGTTGTCTCTGAGCCTTGCTGCAAGTACCTGTGGGGGTGGGAGTGGATTTTCCCAGCAACATACGTTATTATGCTGCTGGGAAAAACACACACACACATATTAAGATATGGCACAACACAGTTGCCTATATTTTTGGACTGTCCCTCGGGTATGGCTATGGGGACTGTTAAGGTAAGCACCTGCACTTCAAAACATACCTCTATACCACTGGTGATTGCAGGTAAAAGTCTTGTCTGGAAGCCTCCAGCACCATTTGTTGGTCAGGGTGCCAAGCCCTGATTAAGCAGGAAAACCTTAAAGCAACGTTTACATTAAAACTTATTCAGTCCCATAAGTGTGGGGAGGGGCGGGACAGGAGTGGGCAGAGAAATGTTCCCAGCCGCAGAATCCATGTTTAGGATGAAAAGACATTCAGGATTCCCACCCACCCACTCACCCAGTCCTGCAAAAGCATAGCATGCCTCTGGATCTCTTCTGGAACTGCTCATGGTCTAGATAGGCAATGTGGTGTTGTGGTTAGAGCCTTTTAGTCCCCATTTGTCCATGGAAGCTCAATGGGGGTACCTCTAGACGGACAGTTTCCGTCAACAGGGCTTTGCACTGGCGGCAGTTGCGTTACATGACGCAGCTGTCAGTGTGAAGCCATCTAGGGGCAAAGGCCCTTTGCCGTGACCTAAAAATGTCCGCCATTTAATGCGACTTTTTTAGTTTGCGGCAGTCCTCCCCCACCCCATTTAAAGTGTTAACACTTTTTAAAAAAAACAACGACGCACCTCCGCTGTCCTCCCCCCCATTTTGTAAATATTTTTTTTAAAAAAACTTACCTGGGAGTAGGTAGGCTGACCAGATAAAATCCAGGTCAGGGCTCATGTAACTTTAACAGTTGTAGAGAAAAGGGAATTTCAGCCAGTGTCAGTCAGTTAAAGGTGGATGCACTATACTAGAGTGACCATATACAAAAGAAGGCAGGGCCCCTGCAACTTTAACAGTTGTGATGAAGAGGGAATTTCATCAGGAACTAATTGCATACAAATGACACTGGCTGAAATTCCCTTTTCTCTACAACTGTTAAAGTTACATGAGCCCTGACCTGGATTTTATGTGGTCGCCCTAGGAGTAGGGGAGCCGAGGCTCCCAGTCCCCCCCCCCCAGCAGCTGCCATGCTACCGAACGCTCGGCGGCGCGGGTGGCAACAAAGGAAAAGGCGCCATCGAGCCCCTTACGTCAGGAGTGGCATAAGGGGCGTCAATGCGACGCTCAATGCCGGGGAGGCGTCACGGCGCAGCGCTCCCGGCATCGTGAAGACGGGGCCTGGGTGACTTCAGACCAGACACGGACTCTCAGCCCCATCCTACCTCAGGGTTGTTACTGTGAGGATAAAATGGAGAGAAGGGGGATTATATACACTGCCTTGGGTTCTTTGGAGGAAAAAAAGCAGGATATAAATGCAGTAAATAAATAAATAGTCAAGAACCCAGGGGAAAAAGAGAGCGCAAGGAGAAGATGGCTGCTGGGAGAGGCCCATTTCCACTCCAAGGCCCAGCCTCGACCACAGTACAAATGGGGCTCTTCTGATTTCCCCGTTAAATTCAAGGCGCTCCTTTCACTTTCTGATAAATCAAAACGAACATCAAACCAGACCAACTCCGTTGAATCGCAGGCCACATGTCGAAGCGGAGACAACTAGCTTCCCCGCTGCTGCCTTTCATAAAGGGATGCCCTGCAACTTTACTGCCCTGCTGATCTCACTTCATATCCTGGCCCCTGCTAACAATGACCCCTCTGCGGTGACCTGATTGGGAACTGTGGCGAACAAATTGCAAAGGCGTTCACAAGAGTCGCGCTCGCCCCTCGCAACTTGACTGGGAAACGATTGGTGGATCTGCACTCACACAGAAAGATTCCCATTGGATAGCCATGTTTGCCTCTTACAGGATAAAAGGAAGAACACCCTGCCCCCTTAAAGACTAACAGAGTTAGTATACCCTAAAGCAGGGGTCCCCCAACGTGGTGCACACGGGCCCTATGGCATCACAGGGACCTAGGCTGACCAGATAAAATCCAGGTCAGGGCTCATGTCACTTTAACAGTTGTAGAGAAAAGGGAATTTCAGCCAGAGTCATTTGTATGCAATTAGCTCCTGCTGAAATTCCCTCTTCATCACAACTGTTAAAGTTGCAGGGGCCTTGCCTTCTTTTGTAGGCTGACCATCTGAAAAGGAGGACAGGGCTCATGTAACTTTAACAGTTGTAGAGCAAAGGGAATTTCAGCCAGTGTCATTTGTATGCAATTAGTTCCTGGTGAAATCCCCTCTTCATCACAACAGTTAAAGGTGCAGGCACTATACTAGAGTGACCATATACAAAAGAAGGCAGGGCCCCTTTTCTCTACAACTGTTAAAGTTACATGAGCCCTGTCCTCCTTTTCAGATGCTCAGCCTAAGGGTACCCAGTTGGGGAAGGCTGCTGTAAGCCTTGAGGGATGAGACCTCATTTCATCACAGCACTAGCCCGTCGTAAGCGTGTTAGGCTGCAATCCTAAGTATATCCATTTACTTGGGAGTAAGCCTCACTGAGTTCAAAGGGACTTACTTCTGAGTAGACACATCCAGGATTGTGCTGTTATTCTTTAAGGTGCCCTAGGATTCTTAATTAATGTTGAACATGAAAAATGCCCACTACACCAAGATTCAAACTTTGCCACAGGAAATTTCCCCGGAAGAAATCCATCTGGCCATTTAAATATATATTTGCAGAGGGTCCATAATTCAGGGGATGAGAAGTACTTCACAAAACGAAAGGCCAAACTAGATGTGGTGCTATTCAAATAGCTAGTCCCTCCCCTGTGATTGCTCTTTGGAATGAAAAGGAAGCTCCCGTTGAGGCCAATGGGAGTTTTCATCCCGCTGCTGGCGAAGTTGGCTGGGGGAGGTCTGGATCCTGATCAGGACCCTGGCAGAGGAAAAAAGGTAAAGCCCCCCCCCACACACACACACACACGATGGTCCCAATCCACATTAGCTATTCACTAGTAATGATGACTTTATGGAGAGAGAGATCCTACAACAGTGTCCTCAAACCTCATTTGTTTTGGACAACTCCCAGCATTCCAAACCTTTGGCCAGGCTGGCAGGGGCTGATGGGAGCTGAAGTCCAAAACATACGCTAGGGGAAGGCTACCTTAGCCCATCCTGGCTCTCTGATGAGCATACCTGTGTTATCTGAATGTTTGCAAATGTCTTTTGTAACATCCACGCTTTTTCAGCGTGCATTTTTTTTTTTTTAAAAAAAGAAACATAACGTGTGAACTTGTGCTGAATTAAGTCCATACAAGGTTTTCTTCCTCGTGCTGTCCTTGCCACAGGGAAAGGCCACGGTTATTGAATTGGAGGAAGGGCTTTGCCATATCACTTTTTAAAGATCAATCAATCGCACCTCTTACTGTGCTTTGGATTGGATAATGAAGAATTTTAGCAGCAGCAGCTTTCAGAATGTCAAAATGAATGCCATCGGGTCCAGTTGCAGCATATGGGCCATAAAAGTATTGTGGCAGAACCAGATTAAGAACGATGAGTTATCCTCTACTGAACCATACTGAAAAGCCTGTTGAAGATGCGTTTTCTTATCTGCCAAAATTCACATGCAAAGGAATCTTAGTTCCTGGGAAGCGAAGGGAGAGAAAAGTCTTCTATTTTGACCTAGTTGCTACAAACCATTCACAATTCCACACTGGAGTAGAGGTCTCTCAGGGCCAAACTATATATTAAGGGCAGCATATAGCTGAGACTTTTTTTTACTCTTGAGTAAGCAGATGTAGCCTCAATTTGAAGCAGGAACACAGCACTCCAGGAGGAAAAAAGTTAACCGTCCCCTGCATCTGCTTTTCCCAAAAAATTAACACTCCTACCCTCCCTAGAGTCAACGGAGGCTTTTTCCTTCTGAAGTATTCTGGTACCAATCCAAAATTTGGGCTGCACATGCTTACAGAAGAGTAAAAAAAATAAGAGAAAGCTCAGTGTCACACTATGCAACTATGTGTAGCTTGGCTCTCAGTGACGGGGTCCACTCAATATGCTACCCCACACCCAATGGGTTGATGTTGAGCTGTGGGTTAGCATGTTGTCTAAATCAGGTCATTTTCCGCACAGTGGCTTGTTAACCTTAAAATGTGGTTTATTTTTCTCAAACAAGCCACCTTGAGAACCCATGGTTTGTTGTGGGGTTGTTTAGGGTAGTTAACAAGCCACAGTGCATGGTTAACTAGCCACACTGTGGAAATTGTCCCAGGTTCAGACAACACGCTAACTCACAGTTCAAGAAACAACCCACGGTTCAACAAGCCACACTCAACCACTGAGTGTGTATTGGCTTGTTGTGTGAACAGCCCCAGTGCCTGGTAAAAAGCAGAGGAATTCAGCCTTCTTTTAACATCCACCAGACCTTTCTTGAAAATCAGGGAATTAAAGCAGAGTCCTAACTGTATGCATAACAACATTTCTATGTGTTGTAGCCCAACACATCTGGACAGCACCAGGTTCAGGAAGGCTAATGCAACAACAGATGTAAGAGAGCCATAGACAATTTAAGACAGTGGAAATGCTAACAATTGCAAAAGTTAAAAACAGACAATTAGCACCCTGGCCCACAGCACCTTACAACTGGAGCCAACCCAATCCTCCTAGGGAGCTCCTCACAATGATGTACCTAGAACCTCTGTATGTGTGGGAAGCCCACAGGCCAGAGACATCTAGGTCTGGAGACATGTGATGAAGCAGGCAGAGCTCATCTCTATTCCCTTTGGGGAGCTAGGCTACCAAATGCCCCCCACCCCAGGTCCATCACCCACATGAATATTATGTAAGTGAGACAGACCTGGAATGTAGGGCAGCAAAATTCCCCAGTTTCATTCCCAGCTTCAAGAGGTGCTTGTGGGTGGCCAATCATAAACAGCATCATTTGAATACAACACCCTGCTCAAGCCAAGACAGCACAAGGAGAGACGGGTATGAGTGAGTCCACCACCCAGCCTGCATCCAAGGAATAGCTACTTCAAAGCTCTGGTTCCTTCTACAGAAAACAGCACAACACCAGTGGAAGAGTTTCAGACTAAAGGGATAGCTCTGAGATTTTTTAAATGCCCAGATTATGCATTTTCTTGATCCGGTCGTGCTAGTGAGAATACGTAAGGCGAGCTTTCCAGTTGCACAGGACTCTTCTTCAGATGAAAGCGTTCTGTGAAATCAAAAAGCTTGCTTCCTCACCAACATAATCAGATCAGACCCACAAATCAAAACACATCCATGGCTGCTGTGTGAACAACACAGCAGCCGTGGATGTAACTAACAAGCTTTTAAAAGCATTTTAAAAAAAAAACCAGAAATGACAAAAGGTAAAACCACATTTATTTATTTTTTAGATTATCTTGTTTGCCTTCACTAGGAAGAAGTGGAGAGGAGGAGGAGAAAGAATAACAGGGCACTAAGGTTTCCATTTTACAGATGGGAAACTGTGGCTGAGAGATGGCGGCATCCAGGGAATCACAACACAGAAGGACTCTGAAACCAGATCCTCCATTGGCAGCCCTCCTCCCCGAACCACACTGGCTCCTGTCCTGCATAGCTGGCTTGAAAAAGGGACAAGGGAAGGCAGCAGCCTCCACAAGTCAACGCAGGGGTCAGGGCCTGGTACCACTGCTGCTTGTAGATCCCATCTGCATCCTCAATTAACCCTGCTGCCCAGCTGGACTTAGCAGCTGTGGGATTACTACGGCCCCCACAAAGCTGGTGTAGCAAAGCCCAAGTCGTTGCTGTCACTCCACTCACATCCCTGCACACTCCGCAATGAAACAAGATTCCCCCCCTCTAAATAATCCGCACTCAGGAAACCCAAAGTCTATTATGGTAAACAAAGTAAATTTGCCTGCATTGACCTACCCCTTATATAATTTATTCTGCTTCCAGTGTTTCGCTTTCCAAATAATTGTGACACAGGCCTAGAGGAGTGGTGTTCAAATAGCATTTCGGTGAACTCTGGGATCCCGTGGAAGCTTTGGAGAGGTTTCTCAGTGAGAGGACTGGAAATGACAGACAGGATCGCCTGAGAGGTGGCTGGCCCAACACGGCTGAGCCTGCTGCAAGGGAGCACTGGGCACGCTCCAAAGAGGGTGCGTTTAGTTCGCATGGAGTTCCAGCAAAGCCCCAGGACGCCTGGCTGATTCCCTACTACATGAACGAAATATGCCCTCGAAAACGTCACACAGAAGCCTCTGCAACGTGAAACGGTTCCGTGGCAGCCACACCAACAGGGCCACGGTGGGCAGCCTTTCTCCCATGAGGGGCTGTTTACCCATGGAAAAGTTGATTGGGGAGGCCGGCTGAGGGTGGGTAGAGTTTGCAGCACTGCATGACGGCACTGCCCTCGCTCTCTCTGCCATCCCATCCTTCCTCCGCTCTCTCTGTACCACCCATCCCCTCTGCGTGTTTTGAAACACATCCTGCAAACCTACTCATGCCTGGGTGAGCAATACATTCTTTTTTTTCCCTTTTCTCTTTAATCTCCCGTGAAGAAAACATCCGACAACGGTGAGATTCAGAATTGTCCTCAAGACCCTCACAGAGGACACTTTAAGGTTGAGCTTAGCCTATAAAGCAATACAGGCGCAATACTGGGCCTTTGCAAAACCACAAGGAAGGAGGGGATGTGGTTCATTTGTGACAGGGGACTTATTTGCTTTTCATCCAGGATGGTTTAAAGGCTGGTTGGAGGCTAGGGACGTGGGTGAAAGGTGGTAGAGACTCACGCTAAGATAGATATGATAGATATGATACACACACACACACATCATCTTTTAATCTCCAAGCAAGACCCACATATTCCTGTTAAGAGCAGCTTTGGAACTCCTTGTGAAGGACAAGACCACATGCAAAATTTGCACATTCCCAGCCTTGGATTTCCCTTTGGTTGCGCTGAAGCTCCTTCCTCTTTGCCCTCTGGCATATCAAGCCAGACTCTTGATCTTGACAGGGAATGATACAAATGGACACAGATTGGAGGATATTTATTTCCCAGACTGTGACTGCCCAAGCCCTGCTTTCGCCCTCTCATTCCTCTAGACCCCGATACCTGTGATGATGCCGCATTTGTTCGTGGCTCTGCTTTCGGATGATTACATCCATCTGGGCCCGACGGCACCCTCCTTTCCACATCCTCAAAAGGGATAGGATGAGACAGATGTCATGAGGATCACGGCTCTAGCCTTCGGAAGGAAAGAAGGCTCCAATTCTAGGTGCAAACCAAACAGGAGCCGTCTCCCAGTACAACCTGAAAACATCCAGCCTTCAGCGTGAGCCGCAACAACCGGCCAGCTATGCCAAAGGCAGCACAAAGCAGACGTGGCTGAGGAATGGGGAGCTGAATTATGAGCAACACCAGGGCTCGTCCCCCCCTGCCAGCCAAAGCAAGCGGGGCCAAATTCCATGTGGGCTTCCGTGGGCAGCGCGCGGCACCCTGGGACGCATCAAATGGCCAGTGATGTTTGAAGCCAGGTCTAGTGGCCTGGGAAGAAGAGAAGCCTGTGTGGAGTCAAGCTTTCCCAAAGCTCAGGCAAAGAGGGAGTGGGGAGGAACAGCATCTGTTTTGGAGGAGGGAAAAGGCTGAATTGGAGCCCAAGCTGCCCCAGGAGCAAGCTTGATAAATTGAGATTCCACTGACCATCTACACCGTGGTGTGGGTAAATTTGCTGCACCGCAATTATCCTGCCAGGCACCAACATCGCTCACAGGACTTCCATCACCACTTTTCACAGTGCATTATGATCAGCCTCTCTGCGCTGCGTTCCATTCCCCCTTCCCCGGTCAGCTGCTGTCATTGCTCATTGCACTATGATACCCTCCGTGGGTACACTCACCCCTCTCCGGTTGCCTGTGCTCAGTGGCTTCCCATCCCATTACTTAAGGCCAGCTTCCCCAACCTGGCGCCCTCCAGATGTGTTGGCTCCAAACCTCATTTACTCACTGCCTCTGAACTCCTCTTGCTGAACATGCCCACAATCACCCATGACATCTCTGCACACTGCCCTTGTATACTAACTAGGTACGGGTAGGAGAGGAAGTGCTAACCAAATACGTAGAGGGATGCACTACCTACCGCCGAAAAAAAGAAAACAAGCCTACAGGTACAACAATGCCACGCCATGGAATTTTTGAGCGGCATTTCCCACCCCACGGGCAAGTCTGGCACCTACATGGGAAATACCTGGGACCCTGGTCTGATTTCATGGCTCATGCACACAAGCTACTCGGCTGCATGAAACCCAGTGCTGGAGCAAACACACAGACGGGTACAGAAAGATGTGCAGAAGAGATAAACTGAGGAAAGGTACGGGAGATTATGACGGAGGGAAGAATCAGAATGAGGCAAGGAAGCATAGGGGAAAAGATAAAAGAGAAAAGGGAGAAAAGGAGGCATGTGAGCACAGACCAGAGGCAGAAAGTGCTTTCCCCACAAACTCCAAACAGCATTCAGGGCCCAACAGTAAGATAAAATAGAGAGCCAGCGCTGCTAGTGGCTAGAAAGTTGGACTGGAAACTTGGGTTCTAGTCCCAACATGACCATGAAGCACACCTGGTGACTTTGGGTCAATCACTGACTCTCAATCTAACCTACCTCACAGGGTTGTTGTGAGGATACAATGGAGAGGAAGAGGAGGACCATGTAAGCTGCTTTAGGCTCCTTGCAAGAGTGTAAACAACAGGATATATACGTGATAAACAAAACAAGTAATACAACTCTGTCTTTCCACCTGTTCTGTATTTTTGTCCCTGATCTCTAGAACTAGTCCTGGGATATTTTTTTAGCAAAACAGGTAAAAGGCATCAGTCAAGCCAGACACTGCAACCCTTAAATATCAGAACTAGGCCTATGAATGCAAGGGGAGGGCAACCCAGAAGCCACCTTAATCAAGGAGTCGGATGGCCAGGTGGCCCCCCGGCCTCAGTGATACGGGTCACAGATCAGTAGAGCCACGGAAGCGAGGCCTCTTTTTTCCCCCCAGGGCCAGTCTCAGATAAGAGATTGTGACACATCCAGGAAAGTGGAAGCAGCAGCGATCCAATCTGTAGCGGAGGGTGCGGCGTGGTGGAAGAAAAGCAGAAGGCACTATTCCCGGAGACAGTGGGGCACAGCAAGGGAGATCAGGGACCAAATATGAATCAGGGAATGGGTTGGGGGTGGGAGGAGATGCACCTGCCCTATCAAGGTTGGTCATCCCCAGCAGAACTTGGCTGAAGGCAAAGCAGGGAGCCAGTTAGAAAGGTCTGCAAGAGGCTTTCCAAAGTGTGCATGTACAAGGTCAAGATGGACATTGACAGAACTGGATGGCGAGTCTGCAAACAGGAAAGCCGTTGGGAGAAGGGTGCAATTGAAGGACGTTGGTCTGGGATGGTGGCGTCATTCTCTTTTCGCTGCATTTGGCCCAAGTTCCCTCTTGCGTGGTACAATGGAAGCCATCTAGCCCTGTAGCAGCAGGACTGCTACAAGACCCCTGGCTGCTTTAGGCATATGAACATTTTGCTCCCCGCACCCCTATGCTGAGTAGCATAACAGCAGCACATCGAACGATCAAGAGGTGACCGGGATACTGTTTTCTCATCTGTCACTTCTTCACTTCCTCTCCCTTACAAACTGCGTCTGTGCCCCCAGGCAGCGGAGATCAGAAGGCTCCCAATTATGTCTCCTGGAATGCAGGGGGGAGGGTATCACCCAGCCCAGGAGGGCAAACTTCCTCTGTGCGCACCTCCTGCTTCAAAGTGCAGACTGTCTTCCTCTCTCCAAGGCATGCACACAGCTGAGGCACACGCTCCGCTCCGGGGCCGTTGCCCGGTTTGCCCCTACATCTGGGCCTGCTCTGTAGCGCAGATCTGCTCCCAACTGGAATTCTTCCCCCAGCTGATCAACCAATGGAGACATTGCCTGCTGCACGGGGAACGATACCTCCAGAACAGCAGAGAAAAGAGCTATTCTTTCACCGCACGCACAAGATCGTAGCCCTTTTCTCCGAATTAAGTAACCCAGAACTACCACAAAGCACCCGGTTCGATACGCGCAGTCCCTAGATCAGTCCCTAGATCAGAACCTCTTAAGCTGAACGTATGGAAAGAAAGCCAGCAGTTGGCTGGCCTTTAACCTCTTCAGACAGAGAGGTGCCGAAAAAGGGAGGGGGAACTGATCCGTGGTAAGTGATCTGGAATGTGTCCTCACCTTGAAGCCATTCCTGCTCTGTGATAACAACATTTCCAATCACCATCACACACATCCCGACCATTCATCTCAAACCCTCTACTATGTGGAGGGGGGATGGAAAGGGATTGTAATTCACTCCCCCCCCCCCCATGCCAAGCTCCAAATATTGGGACTTTGATGGAAGAGCTGGTCTTTCCCCGCCCTCCCAAAGAAAAGAGCCTGTGAAGGAGGGAAGGGAGAAAAGGAGGAGCGTCTGCTTGCGTGCAGGAGCCCCCCCCCTCCCCATGCACAGAGATCTAGGTCAACACTGATGCTTCAAGCTTTAGACAGTTTGTCAAAATCAGGGATTCATCTATTCTCCCCCTCCCAGCTCGCCCACATCATTGCCTGTCTCCTGCCTGGCAACGAGCTCTGGTTCTTCTCCCCCAGCCCTTGAGCTGTTGGGCAAGCGACACTGGGAAAGGGGGCTCATCAGAGAGACCCCTCGCCAAGCCAGGCAATGTTGAAGGGGGGTTCTCCAGCGGCCGGAGACCAGGATGCCCTATTTCCAAGGGATGGAAAGAAGGAATTGCTAGTGGGCCTTTCCATTGCCACCCTGGAATTGACACCACTGCCCCGTAAGCACCCCCCCCCGCCATCTCTGCCTTGTGATCCCCCCCTCACCGCCACTGCATTGCCAGCCTCCTGTCGTCCTCACGGCTCATTCATCCCCTCGTCCCCCCTCCCTCCTCTACGAAGTACCGTGGTTCAGAACAGTTCAATAACTTCCACCTTGTGACGCAGAGCTGAGCTTATGTAGGTTTGGGATAGGGAGGGGCAAAGGGACAAGGTAATGCTATGGGGAAGGCGGTGGGTTTCCTTGGAATCCCCCCTCCCTTGAAATGCCAGTCATTTTATATAGGGCGGCGTTGGGGGCCGGACGGGGAGGAAATTGAGATCGCGTGGACATGCCCTTCGCCCTTCACCCTCTTGGAGATGGACTGCATTCACATGGTCATTCCCAAATCCCAATCCGGATTTGGGAAGGGGAGGCTGGATTCTGTTCTAAGCAGCGACATTGGGGGCAAAAAGTGGAAGGTATAGAAGAAGGAACAGAAGAACAAATGCTCTCCCTCTCCCCCATCCTGATGGTTGGGGGTGGAGGAGGTTGGCATTCCGTTCCCCGATTCCCATGCGGACGGAGCAAAGTACAGAATCCGGACTGGGGAATAAGAGATTTTCTCCAACGGGGGTTGATGGGCTGGGATGGGGGTGGAGAGAGCGGAGCCTAGAAAATAACTGAGGGATGTTTTATAGGACGGAGGTCAAGGGGGGGGGGGGAGTGAATGAGATCCAGGCGCAAAGTGGGTGGGTGGAGAAGCCGGGGGCAGCGTCACTCACCTAGGATCATCCCTGTTCAGCTCACGCTGCCGGAGCAGCACCTCGCGTCTGGCCGCGGCGCAGCAGGGATGGAAGCCGCCTAGGCAGGGGATCAGCTGCCGCCGCCTCCTCCTCCTCCTCCGCTTCCACCTCCCCCGTGTCCGCTGCGGTAGTGCTGGTGGCGCTGCTAGGATCGAGCCAGGCTAAACGACGACGGCAGCGCCGGCGGCGGCAGCGACAGCAGCGCAGGGGCCCCGGTGGTTGCAGCAGGGCTGGCGAGCGACAGAGCCCAAGTGAAAGGAGGCATCGCCAAAAAAATGTCAGCGCGGCGAAGCGCAAGCTTTCGCTCTACACCCCCGGCAGGCGGCTCGCGCGCGCCCTCCCCGGCTCGCCATTGGCGGCGGCGTCAGCCCGGGCGCCCAATGAGAGGGGGCCGAACCCAACTCGCAAATTAGTATTATTAAAAAAAAAAAAAAGTGGGAGGGCGCCTCCTCCACCCCCCCTTTGCCTTTGCCTTTGCCTGCACGCCCGTCCCCAAAAGTCTGGCTGGCCGACGCGCTCTCCGCAGTGGCGGCGGCAGCAGCAGCAGCAGCAGCAGGTAAAATGCACCTTTGGCGCGGCTCGAACGCCGCACGCGCAGGGGCAGGCGCGGCAAGCCAACCAACACGCACGTCCGCCGCTGGAAGAGCGAGAGCAGGCCGGGTTCGAAGCACACACCTGGCGTGGCGTAGTGGGCAGAGCAGCGCCCGCCCCGAGACGCGCGCGCCCGCCGCGCATGTCCACGCTTGCACGGGCTCGCTCGCCAAAAGAAAACCTCGCCGTACGGCCGGAGGTCGGGGAGGGGGGCTCGTTTCCCGAGCAGGCGGGCCCAGCCTGGGGCTGCAGACCGACTTCGAAGTGGGCTCGCATTGCAGCTCGGCCTGAAGGAGGAGGAGGGCAGGCAAAGTCTTTGGTGCAGCGGGAGGCAACCTGGCGGCCTCCTCCAGATGTTTTCGACTACGGTCCCCGCACAAGTCTCTGACCATTGGCCGTGCTGGTTGGGGTTAATAGAAATTGTAGTCCAAAAGCACGTAGAGCACACCAGGGTGGGGGCAGGTTGCGTCGCCCTGCTTTTGGGTTTCCTGCCCTCTTCCCAGCCTCCCTTGGGGACCGTGTAAAATGGAAAAGAGCATTGTGCACAGTGTATAATTATTATCTTTTTTGTTTGCTACGTCATTGTTTATTAAGCACTCATTTGAAAGGCTTATTATATTTATATACCGCTTTTCTACCAAAATATTTTAAGCTGCAGTCTTATGTCTAATTAGACAGGGAAAAAGTCTACTACGTTCCCAGGCTGGTTGGAGAATGCTGGGGGTTATAGGGCTCCCCCACCCCGTCTAAACATGAATAGGATTGTGCCTTCAGGAAGTTTACATTTTGTATAACAATGGGTTCTATACAATGTTATTCTTTCTTAGAGCCTTTTCTAAACAAGCCTCACTCAAGGTAGTTTGCAGGTGCTTTATCCTTCTCCAGGGCATCTCCCATGCTTTGTAAAGGGGGGGGGGGGGTCTAACAAGGAAAGTCTGGTATTTTTGTGAATGGCAGCATTGAATCCTGATGTATTTGTGCAATTCCACTATACCACCTAGCAGCTGTGTAAAGGGACATGTAGGAAGGCAGAGAAAGGAAAACCCTGAGGAAAAAACACATGTAAATGAGCCAATCTTAATCCCACAAAGGATCTGGAGGCAGAAGCCTCGGTAAAGTGGCAAGTTAAAAGCTTAAAGTAGAAAAGTCCTTAGAGTAGACTCATTGAAATGAATTGAATTAAAGTAAGATGAATATTGGATACTGCCCCAAAGTTCCTTCAAAAGGAAGAAGCAAGACCAGGGAAGAAAGTAAATCCAGATACTTTCAGTGGTGCCAAACTCCAGGGCCACACTGAACAGAATGACCAGGAGGTCCTCCAAATGCAGCAAGGCTGGCTTACCACATTTTGAAGTAACTAAGGCTGCCTCTACAAGAAGCATTTAAAGCTCTTTCAAGGCGTATTAAAAATTTTACCTCTACAAGAACGGAGTGCAAATCGGGCGTAGAGGCGCTTTAAACATCCGATTATGCGCATTATCGAATGCGCGTTAAATAGGGAGTTTTATTTTGCTCCGGCCGTTAAAGCACATTTTGACTATGTGAACAAGCGATTCTCCGCATTAACTACTTGTAAAGCGCATTTGAAACAACCGGTAAGGTCACCCGTTGAGTGCTCAATTACCTCCTGCATATAAGCATTAATGATAAAGCGCTTCTGCGAATATGCGCATAATCGGCTAACCAGGCGTAAAGCCGAATTCTTGTAGATGAGGCATAAGCCAATACACACCTTACCCTCCAAAGAGGGGAGCCTCTACATGACCATTAAGTCCAGTGTCTTAATATTACCGAACTTCATCACTGCCCTCTCTCACAATGTTACATAATGAAGTTACTCCAGGAGGAGAAGAGCTAAACAGCAACTGGACAAGATTCCAGGCCTAGGAGATGGTGAGGGCCCTGCCACCTCCCTCTTACTCTACCCTGCCTCAAGCATGTTCAGGAGCAGATGGAGTTCTCCTGCTTTATTCTCACAACCGTCCAGTTCAGGTGAGTGACTCATGATCACCCAGTAAGCTTTGTGACTGATGGCCATTCCAGCAGATCACCCAGTTTGTTCGTTTCGAAAGTACTAGATGCAGCAGGCAGTGGCAAATTGGAAAGGGAGTTAACCCTCCCCTCATGCTATTTTCCCACTCCCAAATCCTCTACACACCCACACAGCTGGTGTTTGCCTCATGAGGCAACAGGGCTGACCCAGGACATTTTGCTGCCTGAGGCAAAGAACAAGATGGGGGCCCTCCCATTCCATGTAAAAAAGCCAACTGGACTAGCAAAAGAATCTTACTTCAATACTGGGAATGGAACAGCTTCCTCCATTCTGAAGGCAGCAGTATAGCTTAGGGGGCACAAAGCAAGCCACATAGGCTGCAGCTCTCTCTTCTAACACTTTCGTGCTGCCTCCCGGCAACTGTGGCCTGAAGCGACTGCTTCATTCTGCCTAATAGTAGGGCCGGCCCTGTGGGGCAATATATACAGATACCATACAGTTACCCAGTCTCTCTGGGTCTCGTGCCTCACTGTGGGGGCAACTAAACAAGAGAGTGAGGGATCTGTGGTTTCAGATAGTAGGGCTGGAATAACCACAGGGGTTGTAGGTCAGAGGTAGAGCACCTGCTTTGCATACAGAAGGTCCCAGCATCTCCAGGTAGGGCAGGTATTTAAAAGCTCCTGTCTAAAACCCTGGAGAGCTGCTGCCAGTCACTGTCACCAGTACTGGGCTAGATGGACCAGTAGTCTGTTTCCTAAATTCCTATGACCTCTGAAGAAAGAGACAATGTGGTATAGTGGTTAGTGTGTTGGTCCGAGGAGACGTGCAGTTCATATCCTAGCTAAACCATGAAATTCACTGGATGACCTTAAGCCAGTCATTATCCTTCATCCTAACCTACCTCACAGAGTTGTTGTCAGGATAAAGAATGGGGAGAAAGGACCATATATGAGTCCTTGAAGGAAAGGCAATATATAAATATATAGTGGAAAGATGGCCACTAGCATCGTCAGACATTGTGATTGCTTAAGAAAGAATCACACGGTCAAAGTCATGGAGGAATAGGCCTATCAACAGCTGTTGGCCATGATTACTCAATTAAACCTGCTTATTGAGAGGTGGTATACCTTTGATACCAGATGCTAGAGAAAAATGACTTTGTGACTTTCTTATGAGCTTTTCAGAGGGCATTTGGCTGTTCAGTGTTGGAGACAGAATGCTAGTCTTCTTGGTGATCCAGTGGATGAGGCTGTTCTTCCAAATGAGAGGTGAAGCACATGTTAAATTTGCCATGAAGGTGCTTCTAAAAATGGCATCACCAACAACTGGTCTCCCCTCCTATTGAAACAGTTGGAAGCCTATGTGTGCGCACACAGTGCACACACATTCACACAAATGCTGGAACATGGGGCAAAAACGGATGTGTTTTTAAAAGGGTGGGGAGGGGGGGTTGGTAAAGGATGTGTTTTCCTGCACTGGATCAGCACAGTGGTGGAGTACACAGGAACTGAAGATCAAATAAAAAAGTTCTAAAATGTTGCCTGTCCATTAGTTACATCACAGGAGAGATCCAATAGCTTGCGGTAATATTTGTGCAACCACATTCCACATGGCAATCATAAAAGTACTGAATGTTGTATCCTGGGGGGAGGGGGGAGACAGAGGTGTATTTTCCCCCATCTTCAAAATATTGTAGTTTTAATAGCCAAAAGTAGAGAAGCTGTCCCCACCCCCTTCACACACACACACACACACACACAGAGTAGACACCACTGTACAGCATAGGAGACATATCTGATGAGCATATCCCATCCCTGAAAAAAGTCCTGGTACACAAACATGTGAAAGGTTGCTTCCAAATAAAGCTCTTATCTTGCAATTGCCCTGCCTCATTCATGGAATTTTACAAGGAGTCCAGACGACATCACTGTCCACTTATGAGCATCCCATGTTTTCCACACACACAAATATGTGGTCAGGAGGAACAAACGGAATAGTTGCACAATATCTTTGGATTGACAGTACTAGAAGCCTTCCATTTGAAAAGACCTGAAGATTTTATTTTTGCTTCCTGCATTGTTGAAGGGCTTGGGAGTCAGGTGGGAGTGGGGGGCAGGGGACTGAGCTTCTCCCATCCAAGGCTCGTATTTAATCTAATGACTAACTTATGTCCCATTGAATTCAGTGGGTTTACTCTACGTATGGCTAAGTATGAATCCAGCTCACAGTCTCCCTAACCCCCTTTGTTATAGGTCCAGGCAGTCTACACATCCTGTCAGGTGTGTAGACTAACACATCATACTGCTACTTGTATATCCCTCAAACCTCTTCAGTGCCTCAAAAGCTTATTTCCCTAGGCTGTGCTAGCAAGCCCTTATAAACCCCTTATACAATTGCAAGGCCTAAGGTATTGGAAACAACGAAACTGCTCGCCACCCACCCCACAAGCCCCAAATCACAGCCATCTAGGAATAGCTTGAGTTGCGGAAATCAGGATGATGTCCTAGGCATCTGATGAAGTAGACTTTGGTCCACGAGAGCTTATGCCAAAATAAATGTCTAAGTATGTTGCTGCCACAAGACACTTTATTGTTGATGCTGCAACAGACTAATATGGCTACCCCTCTGGAAGTTGTTAAAATGGATATGTATAATTCCTACTTTGCACATAAATGTTTATTGTCACTCAATAATAGAGTTGCCAGCTTTTCCTTCCGACATGGCTCCTGTATTATTAACAACAACACAACAAGCAGAAATCCAGCAGATTATGCTTTCTCCAGATACAGGTAAAATGCAGTGATAGGAAAAGCTTCCCCTGCAGGATTTCTGTTTTGTCATGGAGCTGTTAAAGGCACTGGAGCAAGGCCAGTAAAAAAAAGAGTTGGCAACCCTACTTGATGAGAACAGTATTCAGAAATATTTTGGGTTGGAGCCAGGATCTGCCTTCCATTGATAGAAGGAACACTTACAGAAGGTGCCTCTGTCTGATTTTCAGGGACACCCATCCCACCCCACACTACAGCTCACTCCATTCAATCCCTTGACCCTCTGTGAAACATTTTCAGAGGGCTAAAGGGCCTGCTGTGGGGAAAAGGAGGTAGAGAGGTCCGCCTCTGTCAGCGGAGTTGCATGCACCTAAATCTGGATCCAACGTCTTGCTTGTGAGGAAGAGCCATTATGGAACAATCATCAAAGGCTGATCTTTCATATTTTAATTTACAAGTACTGCAAACTACAATAAAACGTTGCAGTATGGAATGCTCCAATTCAGAATTTTAGCCAGCCATAACCTCTTCCATTCCATTGCCCTCCTCCATTATCCATCTCCCCCTTCCAACAGTCAGCCAGATTTCCATGCCCACTGAACATGCTCAGTTCCCATTAAGTTGTTTTTTGGGGGGGATTTCCCCCTTAGAGGTTCTCCCCCACAAAGTTTCTTTGCATTTCTGCAAACCCTGGGGTTCCATCAAACCTGCTAATGCCTTCCTTTGGTGCACAGATAGTGCCATTTTGGCTTCATAAAGATCCACACTTGGCAAATGAGTTCAGTATTAGTATATAAGTAGCTCATAGTTCCTCCAGGTAGCTCATAGCTCTTTCACTCTCACTCTCTCACATATGTATTTTATAGTATTTTGTAGTTTTATGTATTTTATAGTGTTTTTGTATTCAATGTTGTTCCCCGCCTCGATCCAGAGGGAGAGGCGGGTAAGAAATAATAATAATAATAATTATTATTATTATTATTATTATTATTATTATTCACACACACTTTTATCCTTACATCAACCCTGTGGTGTGGGTTAGGCTGAGAGATGGTGATTGGTTCGAAGTCACCGCTCAACTTTAATTTAACCTGGATCTCCCTGATCCTAGCCTAACATGCTAACCACTACACCATATGGCTCTCATATTGCCTGAACCCAAATACTTTTCAATGGAGAGCATTCACAAGTCCAGCTGTCTGCCACTAAGGGATGAAGCAAAAAGCAATGCACACATACACAAATGTAGAGTAGACCCGTGTGTGGACAAACATCAGTCTCCTGGTGAGGTTATTGGGAGGCACACATACCTGATTGTAGCTCCACTTTCCCTGACTTTCTAGCTCCACACTCTTTCTGTGGGTGCCTGCGGAAGTCTTTGTAATGAACACAAAATCAATACGGTAAAATCTCCTATTAGACCGGTTTTGCTAGCAAAGGAAGACGCAAGAAGCATTTCAGATGGCCACCGCCTTTGGAAGCAGGAATGCCTTAGGGCAAGACACTCTCAATGGGCCCCTTCCCTCAGTGAGTCTACCGTCATTGCCACCTGCTGCTCTTGCTCCTCCCCTCCTCCTCTCTCTCATCATTTGCTTGCTTGATAGGCAGAGAGCCGGTAGCAGTAGCATCTGCTGCTCCTCTGTCTCACCAACCACCATTGTCTGGGCCAAAGCGAGAAGCAGGTGAACAAACAGATTGGAACAGTGAAGAGGAGGAGCAACTGCAGGGGACTTTTGCCAGTGGGCCCCTGCTGGTGTGTGAGCCCTTGGCGAGTGTCCGACCATGCCTACCCTTGATGCTGCCCCTATTTGAGAGAGAGCCAGCACCCATCTTCAGATGGAAAGAAGCAACAACTGATGTGAATTGTTCTTCCTGCCAAAAAGCTCAACGCAACTTGGAATGCCTGCATTCTCGTCTACTAGTAGAGCTTGATTTAACACTGATTTCACAGGAGAGTTGTAACTCCTTCTGCAGCTTTCCCTTCCCACTCGGTGATAAACGTGCTAGCTTGGGATGAGCTTGGGCAAGCAGGAGCTTCAATGGCTGCAGCGTGGGACTGGCTTGGGGGCAGGGTGTGGAAAGACGATTCAGATATGAAGCAACAGGCTTGGGCAGGAACATGGCGGAAGTATGGAACGGGTGGGGAGAGGGTGGAGGGATGGGATAGCTCTCTCAAAGGCTGTGGCCAATGCAAGTGGCATTTTGGAGGAGGTCATTTGTGGCATATGTGTAGGCTGACCATATGAAAAGGAGGACAGGGCTCATGTAACTTTGACAGTTGCAGAGAAAACATTTCTATGCAATTAGTTCCTGGTGAAAGTCCCTCTTCATCACAACAGTTAAAGTTGCAGGGGGCCTGCCTTCTTTTGTATCTGGTCACTCTAGTATATGGTCAGCCTACATATGTGCCTCCGGCTGATGGCGAGGATGAGTTCCTCTCCTCCGTTTCTCTCCCAAAGGCAGCAAACAAAGCGCAAGAGCTGAATATGTATTTTTTTTTAAAATGCAGCCTATATCATGATGAAACACAGTCAGGAACAACTTCTAATCAAGTGATAAATCTCTGCTAAAACATCACGTTGTTGCCATCTTTCTCAAATAAGAGACATTAGGGATTTCTCTGGCAAGAGGATTCATTATGGGGTAGGACAGCACCAAAAACCAGACCCTACCCTGTCACCTACCACCACCTATCATTAGGGATGCTGGATTAATTCAAGATGGACTAAAATGAGTTCAGATTTCTAAGAATCCAAACTGCGGAAACTGCTGCAGACTGGCCTCCCCAGGCCATGCAGAGTCCACAGACTTTTGGGGGGGGGTCTATCTACTTTCCTAAAAATTATGCAAATTTATTCCCAGGAAAATACGCACATTTCTCCTGAAATGTATGCCATGCTGGAAAATATGTGCGGAAGAAAAGTTGAATGGAATGGAGGGTGGGGGCAATACACTAAATATTACGTACTGACATAAATTTTGTAGATTGTTGCAAACTTTCTTACGGGATTATTTATGTATTTTTCTGCATAACGAAAAAATAATAATTTAAATCTGTCTACAAACAGGTGCCAGAACGAACAACACAGTACAATCCACAAAACACATGCAGGATGGATTTCCCAAAATCTGGACGTCCTTACCTATCCTTCAATAGTCTGAAGATCATACTACCCTTGCTGCATTTGAACCTTACATGGTTTGGGACCACAATACCTGATGGAACATCTTTCCCGACATGAACCTACCCATTCACTACGCTCAACATCAAAGGTCCTCCTCCGGGTGCCTACTCCGAGGGAAGCTCGGAGGACGGCAACAAGGGAGAGGGCCTTCTCTGTGGTGGCCCCTCAATTATGGAATGATCTCCCCGATGAGGCCCGCCTAGCACCAACACTGTTATCTTTTCGGCGCCAGGTCAAAACTTTTCTTTTCTCCCAGGCATTTTAACAGCTCAAGTTGAGGTTTGATTGACATTGTGGCCAGGCTTAACAGCTAAAATGTTTTAAAGTGTTTTAATGACAGCTGTTTTATGTTTATGGTTTTAAATTTTGTATATTGTCTTTTTAATGTTCAATCTTTTTAATTTTTGTAAACCGCCCAGAGAGCTTCGGCTATGGGGCAGTATATAAGTGTAAATAATAATAACAATAATAACAACAACAACAACAACAATAATAATAATATATCCTACGGTCTTCAGTGCCATCTGGATGCTTATTTAGATATACAGACTACTTCAAATAACATATTTTAAATCAAAGCGCGGAATCCTTTATTTTTTATTAAAGTTGTTATGAACAGTTATTGGAATGGAGATGTTTCTTTTGCTACATTCTTTCTATTGTTGTTTTTGCTCCCTTTTCTCTGCTTTGTTTCTGTTATAATTGCAAATATGAAATGATTTGTGCATTGCGAATAGGGATTGCAAAGAAGAAATGAAATGTAGCAAACACCAATCAAAAGGGCTGGACAACCTGTGGGCTGCATGCAGTCCTTGGAGGCTACCTATGTGGCCTGCTGTGAATGCCTAGAGACCCACTTCCACTCCCCAACTATTCCTCCCCTGGCCACCACTGATAGGGGTGCAGGCATGTCTCCCCCTGCCACCCTCTCCTCCAGCACTATTAGCTGTTTGGAGGACTCTCAGGAGCCAGATGTTTCTGGGAAAGAGGCTGCGCAAGGAGAGAGATCCCCTCTTCCTTCTTTCCAGCACGATCTGGCTCTTGATAGCCTGACAATCTCTAAGAGATTTCATTTCATAAGCAGAAAACGTTGTGTGTGGGATCTTAACAGGCAAGTTCTTAATCAATTCACTTATCACCAGGTTATCAGATCCTGCTCCATATGAAATTTCCCTTCAATAAAGTACCCCCTTCCGGTTCAATCATTCATGTTATGCCCTCTAAATAGGGCTGGTGTCAAGGGTAGGCATTTTTGGGGTATCCGCTGAGGACTCCCACCCATTAAGCCTATATACACCAGTTGCTGGGGAATATGGGCAGGAGGGAACTGTCGCACTCATGTGGGCCTCCCATCGACAGCTGGTTGGCCAGTGTGTGAACAGAATGCTGGACTAGATGGTCCCTTGGTCTGATCCAGTGTGGCTGTTCTTATGTTCTTATGGGGGGAGATCATATAGGGGTTTGTAGCAAATCACCAACATCTGTCCTTGTGCAAACAGAAAACCAGTGAAACCAAAGCAACACAGATCTTATATGTTTTCAACAATGCATGTCATATAGCTGGAGGACTACCATATGCTGCACTAGCTGTAGTGTCTAAACAGTTTCCAAGGGCGGCCCCATATAAAGTGCATTACAGTAATCAATCTCTGGGTTTACCAAAACATGGGTGGTGGTCCAGCAACAGGTGCAGTTGGTGTATCAATTTAGTTGGTAAAAAAAGAAGAAGTTTTCCTCACACCCACTATCACTTGTGCTTCAGGAGCACTAATATATACCTTATGTATATATTACTTTATGTATTAGTGCATCAGGAGCATTTATACTTTATGTACTGACTAGTATGCACTCAGTTTTCCCCTAAAAGCAAGTCAATGTTGATGAAAACCAGGGGAGCAAATCCCAGAATTCTTCTCTGCTTGGATTAAAGGAGAGAGAAAATTCCTCTAAGGCGGACAGAGGCAAGCTGAAAAGAGCTGGAGAAAATCCCGTTCTGGTAATGTCACTAGGAAGTAAGAGGAGGGGGAAATGGAACAGGAGAACAAGGTGGCGGCAACAGAAGAAAACATTTGGGTTTTAGTAAAGCTTTCCCTGGAATGTACAGTAATGATGAAAAAAATATTGACTTCTGTCTATAAGTTTGCAATTTGATTCTTAGGGCCAAACTAGATATGATGCTAAAGGTGTCATTAGGAAACCGGTATGTTAGGAACCTGTACTTCTTTTAAAAATGAGTAGCAAGTGGGGGGGGGGGGCTGGCGGTTCACACTATATCCTGACAAAAATCCTAACCCCCTGCATTGCTATTAGCCCCAAGAAAAAAAGCTCCCATTGGCACCAGAGATTTTTCTTTCCCCAGGGCTAGTAGGAGTGCAGGGAGGGGGGTTATATGTGTGTGTCAGCATCATGGCAGGAAAGGGTTAAATCTCCCCTGCCCATGTGCTGTGCTCCCTGAAAATCCCTGTTCTTCCCCAATACCTGCTATTATTATTATTAGGATGTCGTATGTAATATGGTCCTCAGTCTATCCACATCACCATTTTTATGTATTATTATTTTAAAGGTTTTTTAATCCCGCTCTCCAGCCAAAAAGGCTCCCAAATCAGTTTACATGCAATCAATAAAACAAGACAGCAGCCCCTGCCTGAAGGTTTACAATTTAAAAAGACATGACACATAAGGAAAAAGGGATGGGGAGGGAAGAGAAAAAGATTAAGAAGTCTTTCAGCAGGGCCGCTTTCCTTCTCATCTCCGTCTGTTCAACCTGCAGGAATGACTGCTATCTTTGAGAGATGGTTCACCACAAGGTGGCTTTCTTCCTTAATAGTCATCTGGCAACATCAAAGCTTCCCACTCCTGGCATGATCACCAGCAAATGCTTTCTGAAAATCACTTCTTTTTTTACCACATGGGGGTTCCCCACTTTATTAGGTGAGCAGCGACGAAGAATGTCACCTTGCAGTGATTCATCCGCCTCAAGTGTGGTCCTGTGGATCAACCCATAACGAGAAGGGAAGAATAAGAACAGAAATGCATCAATGGTTTATTATGCATTTGAATGGCACAATCTCATGTTTGAATGCAGCCTCAGAAGTTTGCACGCTCAGTGTGGGGTCTCAATGAAAGACTGAATCATTTCAGACATTTTCTTTTCTCAAATTTCTTGGTTTTAAAAACAAAACAAAAAACAGTGAAATGCTTCCCTCATTTCAAGAAGCTGAGCGGCTGAATGCCATTTGCAACTACCGACTTGCATGTCGACGCATGCGCATAGACAGGTGCAGACATGCTCACAAAAGCCACACTTAATTGCAACGCTGGCAGCCTACTCCTGAGATAAGTACACACTAATACCCAATGTTGTTCTCTTCCTGAAACAGAGCTACACACAATTATTTTGAAGCCGGGGGCAAAGTCATTCCTGCACCACACAGCAATGCTTCCTCTGTTTGGCACATGACTGATCCAGCACTACACCACCTAGGGAAGATCTGAATCATCAACAGAGATGTAACATTACATCCACCGCACTCTTAAGGATATGAGAATTGCCTTGCTGAATCAGAGCAAAGGTTCATCCAGCCCATCTCTCTGTCTCCAGCAGATGGGTCACCCACCAAGTGCCCTTTAGAAGTTCACAAACAGTGCAATCTGAAGAAACCATCCCTTGCAGTTTATCCCAAAGCCCAGTAATTCTAGATATGCACCGCAGCCCCTGAGGCTCTCTATTGATGGCGAACAGCCTTTGAATTTGTCCAGTCCTTCTTGAAACTGCCTAGGGTCAGAACTACAGAGTGGCGCCCTCAGGGTAGGGCCATAGGGCAGACATCCAGGGCCCCACTTGGCAGAATGAGGGGCCCCAAATGCAGCAGGGCAGGTTGTGTTACCACATTTTGAAGTAAGTGAACAAAAGAACATGGGAGCCAGGGTATAGTGGAGGTTAGAGTGCTGGACTGGGACTCAGGAGACCCGGATTCTGGTCCGCATTTGGTCATGAACCTCACTGGGTGGCTTTGGGCCAGTCACTGGCTCTCAGCCTAACCTACCTCACAGGGTTGTTGTGAGAGGAGGAAGACTATGTAAGCAGTCTTGGGTTCCTTGCAAGAGGAAAAAGGGTAGGATATAAATATAAATATAAATATAATAATAATAAATTATAACAATAACAATAACAATAACAATAACAATAACAATAACAATAACAATAACAATAACAATAACAATAATAATAATAGAAAAAAGAACATAAGAAGAGCCATGCTGGATCAGACCAAGGGTCCATCTAGTCCAGCGTTCTGTTCAGACAGTGTCCAACCAGCTGCCCGCGGGGAACCCACAAGTAGGATGTGAGCACAACAGCACCCTACCTCCCATGTTCCCCAGCAAATGGTGTACATAATAAGTGAAAGAACACACATCACCATCTAGCGTCTTAAAATCACCTAACTGAGCCACTGGAACTCCAGATTGCACACATACAGATGTAACAAAAGTCATACAGCTGCTCTTCAGAAAGGGGAGAGGTTACTTAACCTTTTCCCTGCCCAGGTTCTCCAAATTTACTCACACACCCCTCCCTCCCCGCCAGCGAGGTTCCAAATGCATGTCCCAAGCACAGGCTGTTTTACATACACGTATGTAACGTGTAGTTAGTTAGGCCTTTAGGCAGCTTTAGAAAAAAATTAGACAACTTCATGGCAGAGAGGTCTAGCAGCTCCCCCAAAAATCTCATCGAAATAAATTCTAGTTTAAATGTGTATGTGCTCCCTAAAGAGAGACTTCAATGTGTTGCTTACCCTAAGCCAGCTCCCCATCAGTGTCACTGGATGTTCCTTAGTGTTTGGGGAGATGGAGAATAATTGCTTTTTCGAATGCATTCTCTCCACACCATTCAAAGTTGTATAAATGCCAAATGATTTTACCCACTGTATCCTCCTCGTCGTATTGAAACTTAAAAGTCCCACACTTCTTCAGCCTTTCTGCACAGGGATGTTCTATCTCTTTGCCATTAAAGCTGCAGTCCTATGCATGTTTGGAGAGAAAAAGTCATACAATTCCCAGCATTCCCCAGTGAGCCTTGGCTGGCCAGGGAATGCTGGGAGTTGTAGGACTTTTTTCTCTCTAAACATGCATAGGATTGCACCTTAATCGGCCTGTTTCAGTGCTGTAATAACTAAATGGGGTTGCACATACCATAGGGAAATGCAAGTGTCTTTAATCCTGCAATATCCCTTTGCTCAGCAAGGGTGTGGAACTTGTGGCCCTCCAAATGTTGATGGACTCCAACTCCCATCACCCCAGACCATGGGACATGATGGCTGGGGCTGATGGCAGTTGGAGTCCAACAACATCTGGAGGGCCACCATTCACCCACCCGTGCTGCAAGGAGTCAATCTGCTGAACCTTGTAGTTGTAGCCCACTCTGATCCTATGCTGGCCTGTCAGTGTATTCACCAGCAGAAACAGCATCCAGTCCCGAAATTAAAGTCAGCCCCACTTAGCCTTAGGATGCATTGAGACAAGGGCTTTTCTCACTGTCTGTTGCTGGAACGTATGGACCACACAGACTCCCCCCCCCCAACAGGAAGATATGAACCTCCTACCAGCTTGGCAACCTGGATTATACAAGTTACAATGCCCTGCAGCAGCCCTGGAGTTGTCATTGTCTTTTGTACACATTGTCTGGGGACTGACAAGGATGAACTAGAGGGCTGCAGTGCGCATTACAGCTAATCATGTGGTGGGGAAGACATCTGATTGTTTTGTATCCTGGCCAAATTGGATTTTCAGTTGGTGGTGATGTGCGTCAAGGAAAGGGGAAAACCACTCACCTTCCTGCATGATCAGACATTTGTTTGCTTGTGAGATCAGTGAACCATATCATTGCATCACACATGGTTTAATTTCTTAAAGAGGAAAGGAGAGGTGGTTGGAATTAGGGATGCCTTAGAATATGAGGGTTGTGATTATTGAAGGAAATGCACTCTGTACATTCTCAGTTACTTTCTCACATAGCCAAAGGGTGAAATCTCTCTAGGGTGGCAGGATACAGAGAAAAATTGAGTTCCTCTACCTTTCATATTTTTGTAGAACAGGTGAATTCCAGTAAGTGTAGGTTTTATCACCTCATTCACAAGAAGTGATAGAAGGCCTGTAGTGAGACATTTTGTGGTGAGAGGGCCTACGGGGACATTTTGTGGTGAGGAATCAATGGAGAACAACCGGACTAAAGTTATTAACTATATTTAATATTCATACAATACAATAGAAATGAATTTATTTATTTTTAATTTCAAAGGTTTCTAGTGTTTGTCAGTTATCTTTGTACATTTGCACTCATGTGCTTGCACAAAATGATAAACCAGAATTCTGGGGGATCTTGGCTTATTGTTCATGAGCAAGCATGCTAATGCACGCTGCCTGCTCGCGAGAGCAACTCCAGTAGCCAGGATCTCATCAGGCAAAAAAAGTTTGGCATTACGTCTGAACTGGATGTCCTGGTTTTTCACTCCCCTAACAAGGCATAGTCTGAAGCCGGGGTTTGAAGATGGCTTACAAGTCTTGGCTTGTTTGGGAGCAACAAGCCAGGAGTCAGGTTTGGATGGGTTTGGATTCAATGTTAAGCAATCAATGGTAAGCAATGGTAAGCAATGGTAAGCAATCCTGCTGGTGGGAGGAGCTGAGTGGGAGTGATCAGCCAGCATGTGCCAGCACTTGCCTGTGAACAACAGAAACCAAGATTCTCAGAATGCTGGATTATCAATTTGTGTGAATGCAGTTGCAAAGAAATCCGGAAGGTAAGAGCAAGTTTGATTCTTATTAAGCAACTGAGCAAACTATAGCCTGAACACTTTTCCTTATATCTGCACATGATAGGGTGACCAGACGTCCGGATCCCCCCGGACATGTCCGGGAAAAGGGGCCAAATTTGAGTCCGGGGGGGAAATTTTAAAATATCCCCCAAAGTCTGGAAAAATTGGGCCTCTCCCATGCCATCCGGGCCTTGTTCTTGGCTAGCGCAGTTGCGCTGGCCAAGAACAAGGCCCAGATCGGCGAGGGAAGAGGCCGGAACGACGCGCGTCCGCACTTCCGGGTGCGCGTCGTTCCGGCCTCCCCCCCCCGCCATCCGGTCCTTGTTCTTGGCTAGCGCGGTTGCGCTGGCCAAGAACAAGGCCCAGATCGGCGAGGGAAGAGGCCGGAACGACGCGCGTCCGCACTTCCGGGTGCGCGTCGTTCCGGCCTCCCCCCCTCCGCCATCCGGGCCTTGTTCTTGGCTAGCGCGGCCCGGCACGCTGCGCATCCCAGCACAGCACGGCGTGCGGCGCATCCCGGCCCGGCGCGCGGCGCATCCCAACCCGGCGCGCGGCGCATCCCGGCCCGGCGCGCGGCGCAGCCCAGCGCATGGCCCGGCGCGTGGCGCAGCCCAACCTGGGGGGTTGCTTGGAGGCACCTGGTCCGGTGGGCGGCACGGCCGTTGCTGCCTACCCTGGCTCGATTTGTGGGCGGCCTGGCAGGATGTTCGGAGGCACCTGGTCCGGCGGCCGGCATGGGAATCGCGGTCTATCCTGGCGTGCGGTGTGGCATGGCATGGCCTGGTAAGTGGGGCATTATGGAGCATGGGGTGGCCTGGCTGGCCGTGGAGCATCCTGGCCTGGCATGCGGAGTTTCATGGCATGCAGAGTGGCCTGTCCCAGCCTGGAGCACGGGCATCTTAGCCCAGCCTGGTGCGCAGAGCTGGGGCTGGATGTTATGTTATTTTTCTTGTTGTTACTACTATTATTGTTGAGTGCTGCTGCTACTGTTTATAAACTTTTTAAAGCAATTTGCTGCTCTTGTATGTATGCATGTGTGGGGGGTATTAAATTAATAGAAGACCAAATGAACTGGCTTTAGCTGCAATTTAAATTCAGTGGGGTGGGGGGTAGATTAGATTTCATTATTGGCAGCATTGATGAAATTAGTTTTCACTTATTTTTCATATATTCCTTGAGTACTGATTTTGATGAATTAATTGGGGGGGTACATGTGGATGTTTTTTAAAACTATTATTAGATTTGCCATGGGTGAGTATGTTGGGGTATGTGGATATTTATTTTATTTTTAGTCTTGGTTAAGTATGTGTGGTTGGTTGGCTGGTTTTTGCCTTGGTGCATGTGTGGATTTTTATTATTTTTTCCTTTGGTGAGTATGTGGATGAGTGTTGTATTTTTATTATGTCTACTGTTATTTTGCCTTGTGTGGGTGGATGATGATGATGATGATGATGATGCCTTTGGTGAGTGTGGGGGTGGATTTTTATTCCCCCTCCCCTGTTACGTGTATGGGAGGAGGTTGTGTGTTTTTTTTTAATTGCCTTGGGGAAGGTGTGGGGTTTCCCACACACACACACACTTTGAGTGAGTGTGTAGGGGTGTGTAGATTTTAATTTTTATTGCCTGAGTATGAGGTGTGTGTGGATGATGGTGATGATGATGACACAACATTGGGTGGGATGACTAATACCCTGGAAGACAAAACAAACTTCAAAGTGATCTTGATAGAGTGGAGTGCTGGGCTGAAAACAGCAGAATGAAATTTAATAGGGATAAATGCCAAGTTATACAAGTAGGAAAAAGAAACCAAATGCACAGTTACAAGATGGGGGATACTTGGCTCAGCAACACTACAGGCGAGAAGGATCTTGGAATTGTTGTAGATCCCAAGCTTAATATGAGCCAACAGTGTGACGGGACTGCAAAATAAGCAAGCACTATTTTGGACTGCATTAATAGAAGTATAGCTTCAAAATCGTGTGAGGTACTGGTTAGGGTTAGGATGCTACATGCATACAAATGACACTTGCTGAAATTCCCATTTCAATACAGCTCTTAAAGATACAGGAGCCCTGTCCTCCTTTCCATATGATCACTCTAACTAATTGAATGATTGTAATTTTTCCTGTTACCATAGTTCTTTAACTTCCATAGCCATTGGTGTATATTTTTCTCTCTTTAACTCTTCCTTTTCTGCAACAGTTTTGTCATTAGGTATTGTTATGTCATTGAGGTAGGTGTGTTTTTTCTTTGTTGTTTTTGACTGTCATGTCTGGTTGATTGCAAAGTATTGATTTGTCCCAGAATTGTTCTGTCCAAGTAAGGTAATATTTGAGTGTGTAGCATGGCTTGGCTTGAATGTGTCTGAATCTCCTAGGCTCTGAAAGCATCTTTCTGGAGAGCACCTGCTGGTTGCTTGTTCTCTGCACACTGAGGCAATGTAAATTCAGGATATACTTGGGTAAAAGGAGGGAAAGATCCTTATCTAGCATTGTAATAATGGGCATCTGTTCTGGCCTATCTTTGTATTGTACTGACCATGGTCTTGTTCACATGGCTAATGAATCAGAGATATAATCACACATTGTTAGATTAGTTTCTCACTGATCAACCAGAAGTTGAAACAAGCTAAGACGCGAGAAGTGACTACAACAAGCCTTTAATCCATTTTGTTCCATGGCTAATGTTTGCAGGGTAATCATATTTTATACTCTTCCTGCATGCTAGGTTGCTAGTTTGTTGTACTAGATTTCTCTGCACTTGTCCACTGCTTCATTTGTTCAATGGTAACAGTATGCTGAATCTGTGAGTATGGATATGAGAAAAATGATGGGGAAAGATTGTTAAACGTTAGGAAAGTTGAGACTATTGTAATCCAGTGAAAGATTTGCAGTCAGAAAAGATATTTGAGGGAAGGGGAGACTCTATCACACAGAGTATAGTAAAAGCTTCAAAGAACAGCAAAAGCTACAGAAGTAGAAGTGAGTGAATTTCAGATACATTCAATGTCTCACTTGTTCTTTATTTCAGTGATTTTAACATTAAGATGTTGTGTAGAACAAGTTTGTCTTAATTGTATGCTGTGAAATCAGACATGTGACCAAGGCCATGTTTGGGTGGGCACACTCCCTTGGGGGCTGGACATGTTGAAGGGCACACCCCCTTGGGGGATGGACATGTTGGTGGGCATGCCCCCTTGGGGGATGGACATGTTGGTGGGCACGCCCCCTTGGGGCGGCCATATTGTCCTCCTTTTTGTTTTCCAAAATATGGTCACCCTATTAAAGCCTTACTGTTGTTGTTTTAAAAGGAAAGCCAAATATTTAGGGAAGTGGGCCTGGAATATTCCTGGGATGGGGCAGCCTTCCCCCCCAACCCCATGACTCTAGTCCTGAGATATCCTTTCCTCTTGTGCAATACTTAAAGTACATGACCCCTATTCCACTTTGCATCTGATCAACCCAGGCTAGTCTTCTTAACTTATTGAACACAGGTTTGGGGGCTCACTTTACAACTTCAAAGACAGATTCCTGACTCAAGTGCCAACATCACTACCTAGTCAGTTGTCATGCACAGTGGATTTGCCACATACCCATGGCTGATTTGGGGTAATATTAAATTATCCCAGCATCTCCCAGTATCTTTTCTCCTCTGAATCCCTTCCACTCCTGATGAGCTCCTCCCCTACATGATTCCTTTGTATTCTTCTCCAACTCTTGTCTAATCTATCTGCCTCCTGTCATGTAGCTCCGGTCTAGAACAGCATCATCTCCATCCGTCACATCACTTTGGCCCCCATCACCTCCTTTAAGACCCTTGGTGACACTCTGTTCTCAGCAAAGCCTTTCCTGAACATTCAGTGTATCCCTCGTTTGTTGAGATTTTCTGGTGAGATTTTTTTTCTTGTTCTGAGCACTGCCTCCTAAGATCTGAGAAATGACAGGAAGCAATAAGATTCTTGGTGGTGGCTCCACCATTGTGACAAATTCCCTGTCCAGAGAGGCTTGCATAACCACTTCATGATTTGCTACTTTTAATAAATATAACTCTTTTCTGGAAGGTGCATGATCCTTCACAAGGTAAACTGAACATTTCTGATACCTCTCTCTTGCTCTTCTGTTGAACTGAAATATTTTTGTTTTCGTGTTGAATATTTTAATTCTGGTTTTAGTGATATTTTAGAATTGTATTGTATTAATATTTTACTAGTGTAAAGCCCTTGTCTCCATGGCCATTAGTAATCCTGCTCCTTTTTTTGCCCCTTAGTCCCCTCACCATAAAGAGGCTCATTATGAATTGTTATTAAAGCTTGTGCTTTGAACTTTTTCAAACTTTCAAAGTTTTCTGCATGTCTACACTGCTCAAGCTTCATTTTAAAACAAAAATGAGCAAAATTGGCGTGGTAAATCTCTAGTATAGCCAGAGTGACCAGATACAAAAGAGGGCAGGGCTCCTGCAGCTTTATCTGTTGTGATGAAGAGGGAATTTCACCAGGTGCTGCATGCATACAAATGGCACCTGCTGATATTTCCTTTTTCTATACAACCATTGAAGATACAGGAGCCCTGTCCTCCTTTCCATAGGGTCACCCTACATGAATAAGAAAATTGCAGTAAAGCATATTGGCATTATGGCTACATCCACTCTGGCCTGTTAGCTGCAGCCAACTAATCAACAGCAACATATTCTGGACCGATAATCTGACAACAGAGGCCAGGTAGGAATCAAAAGTATGCTTCTGCCACACTTATCTAAATGGCTGCAACATGTGGGGATTTCGCTGCAGCCTGGTCCTCAGAGCGGACCCAGAGATAGCCAAAATTAGCAGTTTAGCACAAGAGTGACAATCCAGATATACCTAATGGTAGGGTGACCAGGTAAAATCCAGGTCAGGGCTCATGTAACTTTAACAGTTGTAGAGAAAAGGGAATTTCAGCCAGTGTCATTTCTATGCAATTAGTTCCTGGTGAAATTCCCTCTTCATCACAACAGTTAAAGTTGCAGGGAACCTGCCTTTTTTTGTATATGGTCACTCTAGTATAGTGCATGCACCTTTACCTGTTGTGATGAAGAGGGAATTTCACCAGGAACTAATTGCATACAAATGACACTGGCTGAAATTCCCTTTTCTCTACAACTGTTAAAGTTACATGAGCCCTGACCTGGATTTTATCTGGTCAGCCTACCTAATGGACTTTCCCCCCCATCACAACAGCTCCTGCAAATTCTGCATTCTGCTGGCAGGTTGAACTAAGCTGAGTTTCAGTAGCCTCTTCCTCCTTCATTAACCAGGCTCAGAGTCCTTCCCATCAGCTCTTTGTGCCTTTTGTAGCCAGATGCATTAGATGCAGGAGCCGCTGCATAAGTGAGTAAGTAACCTACTATGACTCAGCACAGCTGAATCCCTTGCTCTGGAAGAGGGAGAGCATAGGAATCCTTAACACCTCTCTCAAACACATACGCACGCATAAATTGATGTCAGTGCAGGAGACAGAGAGGGATTCCTGCTATACGCCAGTGCCAGGGTTTTCAGAAACGTCAAGGCACTGCACACAGCCTAAGAATCCAGCCAGGCTGCATCATTGTCCCTTGAAGTTGTAATCACAGGCAGAGAGCAAAGCAAGGAATCTCTCAGGAACTTCAACAGGAGAATCTAAAAGGGTTCAGATGATGACGATACATACCATTTGTCGTTTCGGTCAGAATTGGTTTGGTGGCAAGTTTTCAGGCTGCGCTGCACTTTTCTCTTGGCAAACAAATCCTGTGCAGTTTCCAAGCTGGCTTCGTCACCATATCAATATATAGTAGGTATGAGTGACAGGAGGCGTGTGTGCAAAAGTATGAGAACCAGAGAGACATCACTTGTCGCTCTCAGTTGACAAACCAGAGAAGAAAACGGGGCAAGAACGGAGTGGTGTCCATAGCATTAGGTAATCTGTGGGACATCACGTTTGGGATTTTGCCTTATGAGCATGACTCTGATTCTGATGATTTTGGAAGATGATGAATGCAAGGCTCATCACGAAATAGCTGAGGGAGCAGGTTTATTAAGCAGACTGTGCACAGAATAAGAAGACGGGCACACGGTGAAGCAAGCAGACAGACAATACAGGTCAAAGCCAATCTGTAGCACAGAGCCAAGAGTTGTGCAGATGGTCTTGTAGGCTAGGAACATGTTGTGTTTTCATCCCTTCTCATCTTTGTCTTCTCCTATGTTGTTTATCCCCTTAGACTGTAATTTCCTATCTGTTTCATTGCATGTAAAACTCAATGGTACCATGTATACTGATGCAGCCATATAAGTCAGCCTTCCTTAACCTGGTGCCCCCCCAATGGCATCCATTATTGTCAGCCATGGTGGCTGAGGATGATGGGAGTTGTAGTCAAACACTCTGCAGGGCACCAGGTTGGAGAAGGCTGGTATAGGTAATACAACAACAACATGTCTTCACCTAAGTACCATCAACAGTTCTTAGAAACACAATACAATTAAATGCTTTAAAGGGTTCAAAGGAGAACCCCAAGAAGATAGTTGCCATCTTTACCACTGGCTTTATGATCAGCAGCAGCCAGCTGCACTGAATTGCAATTTAGCAGGTGAAGTTTTTTCCACATGCCAGGAAAAGCTTCCCCCACTTAATTTCTGTGTTTCAACAAGCTGCTGGCAGAGGCACTGGAGAGTAGGGGTGAGAAGTGGGGGGGGGGGCAAAGGTGGAGTGGCAATCTCGAATCCTCTCTCTCCCTCTTTCACCCAGCAAGCCTTGGTTTGGAAATCTGCTGATGGGGCTCATGAGGAGAGGGTGCAAAGCTGTTCTTTAAAAAGTCTCTACTTTCCTGCCCTTTGGTTATAATAACATTTCCAGAGTGGATACAGAAATCAGAATAACAATAACAGTAAAATCAGCAGATAAATATATAACACAGCAAGTAAACAGTTCAGCTCAAGCAGCATTGGCAATTCTAGCACAGATAATATTTATTTATTTATTTATATCCTGCCTTTTTTCCTCCTCGGGAAACCAAAGGCAGCATACATAATCCTTCTCCTCTCAGTTTTATCCTCAAAATAACAGCCCTGTGAGGTAGGTTGGGCTGAGAGTCTGTGACTGGCCCAAAGTCACCCAGTGAGCTCTGTTAGCCGAGTGGGGACGAGATAGAACCCACATCTCCTGACTCCCAGTCCAACATTCTAGCCACTGCACCACATTGGCTCTGATGATGATGATGAATTAACTGCAGCCATACATGGAGTTAATATTTTAATCCTCACAAGAACCCTGTGAAGTAGCCTAAATAAACAAAGAGAGCTGCTTGCCCAAGGAGGCCATCTTGTGATCGTCATAGATCTCTATGGCCAAATTCCAACACTTGGGTATTCCTAGGGCATGCTGCTCTAAAAAGCCACAGTCATGGAAAATAGGACTTGTAAACAATGTTAGTCCAACTTAAAGTAGACCCATTCAAATGAATGCATCTTAAATAAGACTAGCATTGGATAATATCCAAAACCTAGTCAAGGGGTATATACTTGAGCCACAAGCTAAGGCTTTTCTTCTGCAAGAAATCCCAGCCTCAACTACCCAGTACACTTGAACCTGCTGAGCCACTGAAACTGGCTGCACTATTGTTCACATGTTCCATTTCTTTGTATCAACCAGGCTACACAGCCCAACAGGTATTCCTGCAGTAGGAAACCTAACAACTGTTTCAACATTTATTTGTGTTGGGTTTGGGTGGGGGGGGGGGGGAAGCCTGGCACAATAGACATGATGTTAACACCTGTCACACAGGAGGAACTTTAAAAGAATGCAACATAGGTTTGCTCTGACCCTCTTCTGCAGCAAGCTCGTGTGTGTGTGTGTGTGTGTGTGTTTTGGCTAAAGTGTTGGACTAGGCCTCGGTAGGCCCCAATTCTAATTCCCATTCATCCATAAAGCTCACTGACTGACTATCTGGGCTGCTCGTCCACTCTTAGCTTAACTTCCCTCACACGTTTCTAATGAAGATAAAAAGAGGGAGAGGGAGAGAACCAAGTTCCTTAGTGGAAGAGCAGGCTAAAAATGTAATAAATAAAATAATATACAGAAGGTATCAGCACTTGACAACCTCTGGGCCAAATGTGCACAACCCCACTCCCATTGTGGAGGCAGCCATTTTCAAACCCAGAACAGTTATTGATTTTAATGGTGTGGTGCTTCATTGTTTGTATTTTTTTTACATGTTTGTATGTTGAATTGTATACTGTTTTGTGAGGTACTTTGCAAGAGGATCTATGGCAGCCTTCCCCAACCTGGTGCCCTTCAGATGGTTTAGACTTCAACTCCATTAGGTCCAGATAGCATGGCCAATGGTCAGGAGTGCTGGGAGTTGTAGTCCAAAACAGCTGGAGGGTTCCAGATAGGGGAAGGCTGATCTATAATATGAAAATTATATATTTTTTATTTATTATACTTCTTTTTATTCTTTTTTGCATTTAAATATTTATAAGTCACCTTTCTGGACCCAAGTTCACACTGGCAGGAAACAAAATACAAGCTTTAAAATATCATAGTATAAAACACAATATTATATCGTAACAAAACTTTTAAATGAAAAAATGAAAATGTTAACATATAATTTAGCCAGTATTAAAAATAATAATAATAATAATTCCAGAGCCACTCCAGTAAAATAATAATTACACAGCAGTATAATCAAGCACATCAGTTAAAATACATTTGAAACACGTGGGTTCTCAACAACTTTTTCAATACTGGAATCATGAGAGCCAACTGCACCTCCCACAGGAGGGAGTTCCATAATGTAGGGACCACTAATGAGAAGGCCCTGTCCCTAGTGTTCACCAGTCTAACTGGTCGTAAAGGCAGACCAACAAGTAGCCTCCTCCCCAATATTGCTCTTCAACCACCAGCAGGTTCACATGCTTACTGTTAATGTGTGCATGTAGCATATGTGTGTTTCAGTGTATACAAACATCATATAAGTACATGTGGTGGAGAGATGAGATTGGCTACACCTCCCTAGTGCTGTACACATCCTGTATGGCACAAGAACATAAAACTGCCTTACTGGATCAGACTAAATATCCACCTAATCCAATATTAATTCATTATTTATTGCATTTATATCCTGCCTTTTCTCCTCAAAGGAACTCAAGGCAGCTTACATGATCCTCCTCCTCTCCATTTTATCCTCACAACAACCCTGTGAAGTAGGTTAGGCTGAGTCCGTGACTGGCCCAAAGTCACCCAGTGAACTGAGTGGAGACTAGAACCCAGGCCTCCTGAGTCACAGTTCATCACTATAAGCACTGCACTACAATTGTGCACCAGCCTGGTGCTTCTGGGAAGCACCCATCTAAAGCAGGAGGACCTTTCTGGATTCTAACGAATCCGGCCTTATCATGAATGAGATATGTGCTGCTGCATGCAGTCCATTTGCTCCCACTTGGCTCTGAAAGAACTGGGCATGTTTAACCTTGAGAAAAGAAGATTGAGGGGAGACATGATAGCACTCTTCAAGTACTTGAAAGTTTGTCACACAGAGAAAGGCCACAATCTCTTTTCAATCATCCCAGAGTGCAGGACATGGAATAATGGGCTCAAGTTACAGAAAGCCAGATTCCGGCTGGACATCAGGAAAAGCTTCCTGACTGTTAGAGCAGTATGATAATGGAACCAATTACCTAGGGAGATAGTGGGCTCTCCCACACTAGAGGCATTCAAGGTGCAGCTGGATAGCAGCCATTTGTCAGGTATGCTTTAAGATGGATTCCTGCATTGAGCAGATGTTAGACTCGATGGCCTTATATGCCCCTTCCAACTATACTATACTATGATTCTATGGTTCTTCCTATTAGTGTGACACAAACCAGGATTTAAAAACCAAGATCAAACCCTGGTTTATGATCCTGGTTAGAAAAGGGTGCACAGTAACCCTTTACTTTCTGGTTAGTTTAGACACATGCACTAGCCGGAGGAGCCAAGCAGGAGCGAAAGCACCAGTGCAGTTTATGCTTGCTTTCCATTGTGTACAAATACGGCCATTGTGTCAAGCCACCTGTGTAGCTTCATCAGTGGAATCACAAGCGCTATCCAGAAGATGCCCATGACCCCTGGTACAACCACATCAACCACACTGAAACAGATGCTCTAGTTAGGGAGGATCACATTTTTCCACAAAATATTATGTTTTAAAAACCAGTTTCCCTGAACCACAAAAGCGTCCTTGCTTGGGCAAAGATGACTGGATTCTCCCTGTCCCTCTCACAACAACCGAGTAGCAACTGTTTGGCCCAGCGTATTTTTTTGGAGAGCATCTGATGTGGTAGAACTGCTGAAGCTAAGCAAGTGTGGAACTGAGCAGTGCCTTGAGCCGTAAGCCCCCTGGAAGCCCCATATATTCATGTATATTAATTGTGAAACAGCCCTTAGACAAAGTAGCTCTCAAATGTTGCCAAAGCAAGGCTCTCCTTGAATGTTGGGGGGCAGGGGTGCCAAGCCAAGTTTCCACAAATGTGACAAAGGCAAAACAAAGGCATACAACTTGGCTACTGATGGTCCCCTCTTGTCACAGATCCAAAAAGCAGGCAGATCAAAGGCAAAAGGAGGGAGCCAGCCACTGGGCACTGAAGCATTCCAAGGGAGACATTCCAGGAAAGCTAAAAGTCCAGGAAAACAGGGTGCAGACCTGCCAGTCAAAACAGGAGTGACTAAGTGCACACAAGCACATATGCTGGTAACCCACAGACTGAAATAGAAAGGCACATTACGGAGGTCATCTTGTCATAGCATTCGGTAACATTGTTTTTGAAGTTTTCTCATATGTTTTGTTTAGACCTTCTTATTCTTTTGAAGACAAAGTTTTCCAATTTTAAAAAAGGGGGGAAATAGAAAAATGCAGCCTTGAATGGGAGAGGTCGGATTAGAGACTTGGAGGATCTGAAGTGAACTGTCCTCAGGACAGAATGGCTGCTGCCCGTTTCAAGATACCAGTATCATGATGGTCTTGTGTAGACAATCAGACATCATTGTTCTGAGTAAGAGCAGAGGGCAAGAGGCAGGGTAGGCATGGTGGGGCACCTGCAGAGGGCCCACACCCCAGCAGCAGCCCACTGATCAGAGAATGCCATGCAACCTGCTTGTTCACCTGACTCTCGCTCCAGCCATCACAACGGTGGTAGTGAGAAGGAGGAGCTGATACCACTGCCTACGTTCCCTAGGGTCCCTGCCCGTCAAGCACACAAGTGGTTACATTGATGAGAAAGAGGAGGAGGAGGAGCAATAGCACCCGGTGATGTTGGTGGTAAGATGTGGACTCCCCAAGGAAGGGGCCCATTGAAGGTGGAGCCAGTACTGGCAAGAGACTCCCTTTCTACACCATAGTGGTGTAGAGGGAGGGAGGGCGATCCCGGAAGTACCTAATACACACCATCGGTGCACAGGGACCAGCCAGGGGCCATCCCAGGCAAACAGCCTGGTGTAGAAAGAAACGGCCTCTGAATCAGTGTGCCACAGATCATAACGGATATGGCTCATGATGGTTAGTGTCCACAACTTCTGTGAAGCTCACCTGCAAGGCACCAGGAGGAAGCCAGCAGACTGTCCTCTGACTGACTCTTCGGATGTCTTCAGGAAAAACCCTCAGTGTTTCATTCACATTATCAACTTCCTGCAAATTTGGGTTGGCATGGAAGCAATACTGGGATGAGAAAAACTGTGTGCCTGACCATTGTGCTCTTCTACTGCTAGTATCCAGCATAAAATTTACCATTTGAGGATCTCAGCTTTTCTATTAAGTTTCTAGTCCTCAAGTCTGCAGGTATCAGTTTGAAAATACATGGAGTGGGTGGTGCCTCAAAACCACCAAGAGAAAACAGGTAGGACTGGCAATACCTTTCAACACAGCATGTTGTCCCTCCCATGGCTACCAGTCAGATACATCACGTAAGAAGAATAAATTATGCCCCAAAGGTAAATATATGCAAAATAGCTTACTTTTTGCATAACTTCCCAGCTTTCCTTGGCCTAGAGTTCAGTTTTGATGCAGAATTCACGTTTTGTTTTAGCTTCAAATACACACAGCTTTTTGTGGGGATTGGGCAGTTCCATGACCACTGTTAGGGCTCATAAAATCTCCCGTTTCCTCTCTCCTGGCTGGATAGTGGGAGCACTTTGGGGCACACAAGTGGCTAGTGCTCATGGAGGCATCCTCTATTCCTGGTCCCCACCACCTCTTTCTGCTTCAGCACTTGGCTTTTAAATATCTTATGCAGAGATGCCTCATTTTCCTCTGTTCCTGATACAGCCTGTGACTTTGAGATGTCCTCCAAGTCTCACGTCCCATTGGCAGAGGGAGCTTGGGTTACAGTATCCTGAATGGGGGATTCAGTTTCTGATTCCTATGCCTGAGAGGGGGGAAACTTCACCAGACGAGAGGCACCAATTGCTGCTTTCTCAACATCTCAGTGCAGCCTTTGGGGAAGGACTTTTACTCTTTTTTGGGGTTGATCACCATTTTAATTCTGGTATGACACTGGGGCTGTTCACACAACACGCTAACTGTTTTGAACCACAGGTTGTGTGTTGAACAGTGTGTTAGTGGGTTGTCTGAATGCAGCATGTTTTCCACAGGGTGGGTTACTGTGTTGTCTGAACACAGCCAGGGGGGCTTGCTCATCACACAGTGTGGCTTGTTAACCACCTTGAACAACCCCTCAACAATCCCTGGGTTCTCAAGGTGGCTTGTTCGAGAAAATAAGCCACACTGTGGGTTAGCAAGCCACCTTGGCTGCATTCAGATAACACACTAAGTCATGGTTCAACAAATAACCCATGTTTCAAAACAACCCACACTCAACCACTGAGTGTGGGTTAGCATGTTGTATGAACAGCCCCACTGTTTACATTTCTGAAATCATACCATGGCCCACATTGGGGCTTTTCTGCCATGCCCTTCATTGCTATTGGTTTTTTTTTTTTACATAAAGTTCATCCCGAAAAAGAGGCCTATAAAGTTTGTGAGCTATTTTGTAACTTTCTGAGTGGTCCTAAGAAAGGTATTCTTCTCCTGTCGATTGTTTTATTTTATTTTTTCATTCTAATGAACCAATATGGCTACATTGTATAAACAGACCAATTTGAATTAAAAAAAATATTTCGCATTGGGAATCTATTTTTCTGGCCTTTTTGATTGCAAAATCATGAATTTCTCTTGCAAGTGAACACTTGATAGACATCCTTGCCCGTAGCAGAATGTTTCCAGTTTTTGATGAGAGCTAGCTTGCTGAAACTTCTTTCAGCTTCTGCCAGGCCCAGACGGTATATTGCCACCTCAAGGGAGGAGGCAGTGGCGCCTCTGCTACCCAGTCACCCACGCTTGCTCCCTCCCTCAGCCAACCAGCCAGCCAGCCAGCCACTCCCTCGCTTAATCCCTTCGTTCGCCCCTGCAGCCACCCACCCCATATCTCTCCTCACCCTGCCCAACCCGTGCATGTCTACCTTGCTAGTTTATTTATGATTTATTAAAACCTTTATATCCCGCCCTATATCACAAGGATCTCAGGGCAGTGTACAGATAAAAGCATACATATAAAATAGAATAAATATACAATTCTAAAACAAATTAAACCATTCGTATATTAAAATCAATACGACATTTTAAAACAGTAAAATCCAATTAAAACAAGGCAGTGTGCAGGCTGGTGGATTTAGCCATCAAAGGCACCTGCGAGCCACCTTCTCAAATACCCAGTTGAAGCAGAGCTGGGGCCAGGGCTGCCCTTCCACGAAACTTGTGCAGTGCCTCCATTTCTGTTGCGGGGGGGGGACCTCTTGCAGGAGCCCCACAGCTGGGGCACAAGGCAGGAGTGGCTGGGCGGGCAGGAGCAAGTGATCAGCCAGGCTATTGGCTGACTGAGCAAGTGAGGCAACGGCTGGCTGGCCAAGCAAGCAGGCAGCTGGCGGCTGTGGCCATAGCTGAGGCAGGAGGGAGACAGTGGCAGGCCCTCCTATGGGGGCAGTGGGGGGAAAGAGCAGGGCAATTCACCACTCTTCCCACTCCTACATCTGATGTGGACATACGGCCCTGTGTAATGGTAGGGCTGGCTCTGGCTTCTGCTACAGCTGCTGGCAGGATGTAAAACGTCCGTAGGCCTACACTTCATTGAAAATTTTGTTGCAGTTGTTCTTTGTAAATCTAATTTAGGGTATAGTTTGGACCTTCCACTCTGATGATGGTGAGAAAGGTCCGCTTTTGCAGGAGAAGATCCAGTGTCAAATACTCCGTCCCAGCCTCCACAGAAACCTCTGTAGCCCTTGCCTCTCTGACATCAGAAGTCCAACATCAGTGGAGAAAAAGGGGGGCAGCTAGGGAACATACAGCTGATAATCCGCTATATTTCATTTCAGTTTCCATGAAGAATTGAGATCTGAGCACTACATGAGAAGCGTTTCCTTTTCTGCATTTCTGCTATATAACCTCTAGGTGGCACTATGGTATAACAGAACAGCGCAAATATACAAGGGGAAATCGCACTTCCTTTCACTTTCACAATTGATTGCTGCTTTTTGCATGCCATAAAAATACTAACCCAAACTGCTGCTTACAGACAGAAGCGAAACAACCCGTAAACAAATGTGAGTAGGGAATGATGGGTGCACGATAAATGCCTCATGTAGAAAAGCCCCTAAAAGTGGCCATTCAACAATAACAAATTACTGATCAGGGCATCAATATCCCATTTTAGCTTCCAGACTGCCATTTCAAGATGGTAAAGGGAAGTATAGCTGCTTAGCAACATAGAAGCTGTCGACTCAGGACTGGGAGGAGGAAGCACATTTGCAGTTGCTAGGCACCCACTAAGCATGTTTTTTTTCAAAACACAAAACACACACAAATGACAAAATGGTCATGCACAGCCAAAACTGACCTCCAGAAGTAAGGATGAAGTGCCAAGGTCAGGCACAAATTGGGAGAGAGGAAGGTGTTCCCGATGTCCTTTGTTGGTTTGTTTTATTTGTTTTTATTTGTCCCACTTGATGTCTGCCCCTGGATACTCTGTTGGCGGGACCTGATGCTCCACAGTGTTTCACAGCGCAATCTCTTACGTGTCTACTCAGAAGCAAGTCCCTCTGAGTTCAGTGGGGCTTACTCCCCATTGTAAATGCACACAAGATTGCAGTGCAATCTACAAAGACGGAACTCCTACACCAAGTCAATCCCACTGAGTGCAACAGGATTTACTTCTGAATAGATATACATACACAGGACTGCACTTTTAGAAAGGTGCATTTAGGAAATTAAGCAAGGCCTGAGTGCACTGGACTCAGATTTCTGAGAGGTCATTATTAGTATGACCACTTATGAATTGCCAGAACAAGAGGAAAAGAGGGCAGTGATTTGCATAATAGTTTGCATATGCTAATTTGTAGTTACAAATTTAGATATTAAGTCTGTGACCATGTGACCTTCTACTATTATGGGGCTCACTGTTGATGGGCCAACAATACTTATGGCTCTTTATCTTTAAACTAGAATTGGACATGGCGGCCCTTCAAATAGAACAGCCTTCAAAGTGAGAACAAGCCTTTGGTGGCCCTTCAAATGGAGGACTGTAAAAGAAGGCACACGGCTACCTTAAAAGTTGTTGCCAAAATTCATACATCCTAGTTCAGAGACAGAAGCTTTGGGGGCTTGTAATGCTCAGCTCAAATACAGCTCAGCTCACTATACCTTCATGTCATGCGGGGGGGGGGGGCATGCCACTACATTCATTTTTGCTGAACTTTCTTCCAAAAATGTCAGATAAAACCTACATTTCTCCAAAGGAATCTCTGAGAAAGCTAAGAAAAACAAAGTAATGCTTTCTGAGGCAAGCAGGGAGGAGGGGAGCTCAACCATCAGCGGCGATCCTTAGTGAATACTGAATACCATCTAGTCCTGTCTTGAAGAACTGTATTTGAAAGTCAGTTCAGATTTTACCATTTCTCCCTGATTTCAGCTTGCATAAGTGGTTCTAACTCCTGTGAGCTACAGAATATGTAAGGTAGGAACTGGCAGAATAAAAGAGCAACAACTTCTTTCCACGAGTCAGTTCCCAGTCCACACATGCCATTATCTGTGCAAACAGCCCGGCTGTGTGAGCTGAACACGGGATAGGGTTGGGGGAATGAGCCATCCCATTACAATGCATAGATCAGCCCTGTATACTGGGTGGCCCAAAAGTAGGTATACAGTTGTTTAGAATGCTGATGGGAGGGGGAGAGAATGTGTGAGTAGAAGATGTGTGGGTGGAGTCAGAATGACAGTTGGGAAGAGTGACAGGTGGTGACAGGTGTGGAGAGTGAGGGGAGTGAGGCCCAAAAGTAGGTACAGTTGTTTAGTTTTTTAGTTTTGTTTTGTTTTTACTGATATTGTGAATGATGGCAGCGAACTTGAGTCAAGAACAAATAAAGTGGATTCTAAAGCAGTACTGGAAGACTGAAAATGTCGACCAAGTGCGCACAGCGTGGCAAGAAACATCTGACACTCCTCCACCAACATGTCTGACAATTTATCGTCTTAGAAATAAATTTGAAGAAACAGGTGCAGTGGCTAATGCACCGAAATCTGGACGTCCTAGGACGTCTATGACAGAGGAAAATGAGATGAGCGTCGCTCTGACATTTGTGAACAGTCCGAAAAAGTCCACACGACGTGCATCTAAGCAGCTATCCATACCTAGAACGTCCTTGCAATGCTAAATGTATAAATTGAAATTGAAGTCGTACTATCCAAGACTGTTACATGGTCTTCTGGAGGATGACCCAGACCGTCGGTTGCAATTCTGTAAGATGATGCGTAACCAAATCTCTAGGGATGTGCACTGGATCGGACCCGATCCACGATCCGGTCCAGTGGGAAATCGGATAAATTATCCGATTTCCGATCCAACAGCTGGATCCGCCGATCCAGTCCGAACCGGTCCGAAAAGGCTCCGAACCGGTTCGGCGGGTCGGCGGGCGCCCACTGGCGCCCACCGCCACTTCCATTGGCGGGCGCCAGCGGGCGCCCGCCGATGAAAGTGGACAGCGGGGGGGGAGGAGGGGGGCGCTTACCTTTCCGGCCCGTCCCCTCCCGTCCGGCGCCGGCGGCTACTACCAGTGGGCTCCGCGGCCTGCTCCAGGGTGGCACGCCGGGTGATGTCATCACCCGGCGCGCTACTCGAGAGCAGGCCGCGGAGCCCGCTGGTAGTAGCCGCCGGCGCCGGACGGGAGCGGACGGGCTGGGAAGGTAAGCAGGGGGCGCGTGGAGGGGAGGAGGGGGCGCGCAGAGGGGAGGAGGGGGGCCCTTACCTTTCCGGCCCGTCCGCTCCCGTCCGGCGCCGGCGGCTACTACCAGCAGGCTCCACGGCCTGCTCCAGGGTGGCGCGCCGGGTGATCACCCGGCGCGCTACTCTAGAGCAAGCCGCAAAGCCGGCTGGCGGTAGCCGGCGGCGCTGGATGGTAGGGAACGGCCCGAAAAGGTGAGGAGGGGGCGCGCGGGGGGGAGGGGGGGTGCTTACCTTTTAGGGACGCCCGTCCGGCGCCAGCGGCTACTACCAGCGGGCTCCGCGGCCTGCTCCAGGGTTGTGCGCCGGGTGATCACCCGGCGCGCTACTCTAGAGCAAGCTTCAAAACCGGCTGGCGGTAGCCGCTGGCGCCGGACGGGAACGAACGGCTCTAAAAGGTAAGCAGTGGCGGGGAAGGGGGCTTACCCCCCCCCCCCGAGCCGTCCGGTTCTATCTGCGGGCGCCCGCGGGCGCCCGCGGATAGAAGCGGACGGCCCCAGAGGGGGTAGGGAGCGCAGGGGAGGGGGCTTACCTGCCGGGGCTGTCCACAGCAGATGGCCCCGGAGGGGGGAGGGAGTTAGGTCCCCCCTCACCCACCCGCCGCCATTTTTTCCTCATAGACTTGCATTGCAATGCAAGTCTATGGGGGAAAAAATGGCGGCCGATCCAAAAATTTACGATTTTTGGATCGGGATCGGACTCGATCCGGTCCGGGGGGCCTCCGATTTTGTCCGAACCGATCCATGACAAAATTGGAGGTCCCGATCCGGGTCCCGATCCGATCCGGGGGGTCCATGCACACCCCTACAAATCTCTAACGAACCAGACCTTGATAAGACCATCTGGTCAGATGAGGCTTCTTTCAAGTTGTCAGGCCACATGAACAGGCATAACTGTGTGTATTGGGCAGATGAAAATCCTCATTTGACTATCACATCTCAACTGAACCAGCCAGGCGTCACAGTGTGGGGTGCACTGTCCAGGGAAGGTGTTGTAGGACCGGTTTTCTTCCATACAACTGTGGATAGTAACAATTACCTAAACATGTTACGTGACGTGGTAGAGCCACAACTCAGAACCAGGGTTAACTTCGCCAAACTGCTCTTCCAACAAGATGGGGCACCTCCTCATTATGCTTTGGCAGTAAGGGACTATCTTGACAACACCTTCCCACAGCATTGGATCGGACAACGTGGCAGCATTGAATTGCCGCCACGTTCACCCAACTTAACACCAATGGACTTCTTTTTTGGGGGCGTAGTAAAGAATAAGGTTTTTGAGAAGAATCCCCAGACAGTGAACAAATTAAAAGAGTTCATCTCGGAGGCATTTATGGACATTGATGCAGACCGGAATTTGTGTCGTACTGTGTGTCACAGTGTTCTGAACAGGTTCGAGGAATGTTGCAACGTTGATGGAATACATTTCGAGCACTTACAAGATTAAACAGTGTTAAACAAATGTAAATGTAATAAACAATGTAATAAAATGCAAATAAACTATACTACTATACTGGATACCTAATGTGATAAAATGCAAATAAACTATACTGGATACCTACTTTTGGGCCACTTGGTATTCATCAGCTGCCTAACTGAATCCTATCTCTGGCCAGGAAAAAAGGCGGTAGCAAAGGTACAAGGAAATGATTTATTGACATATGGGTTTTTAAATCTCTCCAAATTCCCAATGCATGTTGAATGTCTGCATTCTTCCTCTAGTTCTCTACAATAGTTACACAATAGCAGATTTAAATATATATATATATATATGCTGTGCTCTCCAGATTTGGCTATATTGTATAAACGGTGCAAAATTTCCCCTGAGGAAGAATACAGGTGTTCAAAATGCAGGAATGAAGCTGGTGAGACTTCCCCCATCACTTTGTTTCCTTACCTGGAAAGGTTTCCCCAGCTAAAGGCACCGAGGCAGAGGCAATACAAAAAAATGGGTGATTCTACTGCCTACTTTGAAATGTTCTCTGCACATGCTCAAGAACACTTCCTTTATTATTATTTCGCCCATTTAGGGCTGGCACCGTGAACTCAAAACAGATTCCAGGAACTTATTTTTTTACCCTGGCCTTGCTCCTCTTCGATATATGTGGGGTTGAATATTGGGGGCATAGACTAACAGTACATAGTTACACTATGGCATTTGCTACCATACAATGTGGCGTGACAGCCACCAACTTAGATGGCTTTAAAAGAGGATTGGACAAATTCATGGAAGACTATCAATGGCTACTAATCCTGATGGCTATATACTACCATTTGCGCTCCGCTGGTGTAGAGGTAAATTTTTTAATGAGACTTCAAAGAGCATTAAACCTCTCGTGAAGAGGCACCCGGGGACTTTTCAATCCTTCTCCTGCTGCCCTTTTTCTGCTGAAACTCCTCCCCCTGAGCTGTTTTTCCTCCTTCCTGGGTTCAAACCCTATGTTTTCTTTACAAACACTGGTCTGGAACCATACAGAGAGAAAAGCAGAATAGGGGAGGGGGAGTTTTGGGTAGAAAGCAAAGGGAGTGTGAGGGTGAACTACTCTGCTGCTTCTCCACTGCAAAAAAATAATAAGACTTTGCACTGGAGAAGCCGCCATGACATGTGGCTACAGCAGAAAGCAGCTTTCCCCAACCTGGACTACACCTTCCATCATCCCCAACCAGATGGAAGTTGCAGTGCAACTCGTCCAGAGGGCACCAGGTTGGGGAAGGCTGACAACACACCTTGTTGGGGCTCGTGTGGCTGAGAAATAAAACTGACGCCACAGAAAATTGAGAGGGACAGTCAAGCTGAACTTTCGGGCTGCCCTTGAAGATGATTTGGAAATTCCATGGCGTTGTCAGCAGGCTGCTTGGCAGCAGGGCAGAAACCCCTCTGAAAAAAGAGGACGGTTTCGAAGAATCTGCACCCGTTTTTGCAAGTGACTAGAGGGGCACTTTTGGTGACAGAGTGCCAAACGCAGCATCATATCTGCTGATGAAAGAAGGTGAAAAGGATCTGAAACCAATGTTCATGCATTTACACCAGCTTCTTCTGATTTTCTGGTCACACTTCAAGAGGTTGGTTATATGATTGCCTATAAAGCTCTACACTAGCGATTGGCAACATGGTGCTAACGGGTGCACTGATGCCCGCCAACCCCCCCCCCCCCCAAAGTGTCTGCTGAGACCCCCTTGCACTCCCCCCATGCACTTTCCCCAGTCCTAAAATGCGATTCCACCCCCTCACACCCGCAACACCCCCACCCACACTCACCCTGCCCTTCTGAAAGCCCGAAGGAGGAAGCAGGAAGTGAGCTGATCAAGTCCTGATCTGCCGACTTCTGGTTTCCTCCTTAGGGCTTTGGCGGTGCCAAGTTGAGGTATTTAGTGGGAGGTGGGGTTGGATCACATCACGGCTAGGTGCTGGAGAAGTGTGCAGCAGGGTGGAATTAAGAGATTCCAGGTGGGGAGGGTGAAAATTGAGAGATTCAAGGTCGGGGGAAAGGGAAGGGAAAGCGGCAGTAAGCAGCAGAAGCAGGGTGGGGAAAGAAGGGGGCAAGAAAAGTGGAAATCCAGGCGGGGGGCAAGAAAACTGGGAACCCAGGCAAGAACTGGCATGAAAAGTGGGAATCGCTAAAATAAATTCCCATGGGCCAAAATGACAAAGGGCCCCATGGGCGCCAAAAGGTTGCCTACCTGTACCCTATACAGCTTGCAATTTTTTAAAATTATTATTATTATTATTATTATTGTTATTATTATTTACATTTATATACCGCCCCATAGCCGAAGCTCTCTGGGAGGTTTACAAAAATTGAAAACATTGAACATTTAAAAACCAATATACAAAATTTTAAACCATAAAAGCCTAAAAACAAACTATATATTTAAAGCTGTCCAGGGGTCAGTTAAAAAGCTCAATTAATTCCTCTTTGGGAACACCTTCACCCATGTGAACATTTCTCTCCCATCACCCACTTCCTAAAGATCTGCTTGGCACCCCATCTGTTCAATGTGTTCAACAGGTTGGGATGTGGGCTAGAGTGCCTCCTCCGTTGTGGGGCCTTGCCTCCAGAACTCTCTTTCAACTGGGGGCCTGCCTGGGCCTGCCACTTTAGAAGGCAGGTGAAAACTTCCCTTTTTGAGTAAGTTTTGGGACTGTAGGCCGGTTTGCTTCTGCACTCTCTTCTGAAAGATTTCTCTTTGGTTTAGGTCGGATGATGTGTTATTGTATTGGGTAAAGGGAATTCAGTGTGTATCGCCTTGGGGAGGCATTTTGTGGTTGAGCTTGGAAAGGCAGTTGATAAATACAGACACATGACATCATAGTTCCAAAACTAAAATTCTTTAAAATGTGAGTAACCGCTGAGCAATATGGTTGGAACAGGCACAAAAGCAAGGAGGCTAGTGCTTTGCCAGGCAGATTGGGTAAGCCTGAATGATCTACAGACCCAGAATCAGAAACAGATTTGGTCCACCACAATAAACGATGCACAAGTTCTATATGAATAAAAATGGGTCCCATTGGAGAGTAGAACAACTGGGTGTGGAGTGATCTGGGTCTGCCTTACAACAGGACTGTGGAAGCCCTAGCCCTTGGGTTTAATCCGTCTTGCGGAGAACCTGCATCTGGCCTGCAGAATATCATTGGTCCCTCCAGGGGTCTGGGTTGGTCTCCAAGGCCCATTCCCAGAAGGAATCCACACCCCACTGGAGGGAATCCCACATCAGAAATGATCCTGCAGCACCAATTGGGAGGGGAAGTGGCACGGAGGAATCCCCACTGTTCGCTCCAATCCCAGAGCGGAGTTAATTGTGGGGATGCCAGCGGCGGTTTACTTGGAGAGCGTTGGGAGGAGCAGCTGCTCTTCCAGTGCTGCCTGAGTCCTTTTGCTCAGTGCCCCCCATGGGGACAGTGCACGCCACACAAAGCCAAGGACTCAGTCAAAATTGATGGGGTGATGACATCAGTGCGTGTGATCACCCCCACTGACATCATCCAGCCCATGGATGGCCCAGTGGGGGTAATTCATCACTGCTCTGTGCTGCTGCTGTTGTGGCAGATCACAAGGCTTGGTTGCTTGTTTACTACCAATGCTTGGTTGTCATCATTGCTCAACCAAACATGCAGATTATGCAGGTTGGTAGCACATCAGTGCAAATGCGTAGTAAAACTGATTTGCAGGTCTATACATGTTTGTGCGCAATCGGAGAGGGAGTAGGCAAACAAGAACCCCCCTCTGCAAGAGCAGGAAGGAGTTTGAAGGAGGCCAAAAAGGTATTGAGGCCCATTTCTTAAAGAAGATGTACCAGGGCTGACATCAGCCTAGAAGCTACATTCCCTGTCACACCCTCTGCACATGCTCAGAAACACTCTTAGGTTCCATGCCATAGGATGGAAGTCAACCTGCAAAAGAGGGCTGGTGAATTCAAGCTCAAATTAAATATTTTGTGGGCAAAGGAGGCTACTGAAAGAGCAAGAACATCTAAGACTATGTTGGCAGAGCACATTTAAAACTTGTGGCCCTCCAGATGTTTTGATCTGCAACTCCCATCATCCACTACCCTTGGCTATGCAACTAGGGCTGATGGGAGTTGTAGGCCAAACCATCCAAAGGGCCACAAGTTGCTCATCCTTGCTTTAAAATTTGCACAAGAGCGTCAACAGGTTTTCCCTGAACCCCACGCCTGCTACAGCGAGTGCAGGATTGCTGTCACCGGGTGGGGTAGCCCCACATTCCCCCAAGCCACCCCATGACGCTGGATCAGTGGGCAGGTAAGAAGAAAAGTCAGCCACGACGACCACCAAGCCGGCTTTGCTGCCGACCTTGTGGGGAGGCTCATGTTACCCATTCTCCAATGACATTAATAATGCAGGCCAGGCCGTGTCGTGCTCAATGGCTTGCTGCTAATTTGCTGTTCTATCCTTTTGTGCGCGGGCCGAACGGGACTTTAATGGATGTAATGATGAGAGGGGGGAAACCTGAGAGCCGGATCCCAACCCAGCCATGCCGCCAGCTGCGTGCCTCAGGCGTGGGGCACAGTAGCACAGTAGCACCCCTCCCCTCTCCTCCGCATTGCCAATAGGGCAAGCCTTAGGTTTCTACTGGATCAGGGAAATTTGACAACAGTTCCCCCCCCCCCCCAGCCGTCCCCACTCCCCGACTCTCACACCTTCTGGTATTGCTTGTCCTAAGAGCGCCTTCTGCTGCACCCATGCAGGCCTCCTCTCCAACTGAAAGAGGGCCAGGTGGGAAGCGGGGATCCACATTTGGAGGGCTCTAGGCAGATGTTGCTGCACACCTTCGGATGCAGAGAAGCAAGTGGTGGAACCTGTCAGGCTCAATCTGAGCCAACGTTCACCTGGGATGAGTCCCAGAACTTGATCCTAAAGTGCCAGGATTCAGCTCTGCAAGGCAGTATATGGTGTAGCAGCCAAGGGTGCAATCCTATGCCTATTTAGACACAAAAAAGTCCTATAACTCTTAGCATTGCCCATCCAGCCATGCTAAACCATGCATATGCTTCTGTCCCCCCATCTAAACCATGCATATTTTAACAAAAGCTATGAATTCACTAAGGGAAAATAGGTTTAGGCCAGGGGATAATGGTAGTTGTAGGCTAACACATCTGGAGGGCACCAGGTTGGGGAAGACTGGGGTAAAATGTTTGCTTTGGACAGAGGAAACCCAGACCACTGCTTGGATATTGAGCTACATTTTTCATTTACATTTTTTCATCCAAATCTTCTCTCTTCCAAGAAGTGCAGGGCAGCACAGCAGATTCTCCCCCTCATAGTTTATCCTCCCAACAACCCTTTGAGGTAGGCTAGGCTGAGACAGAGTGATTGGAAGGTATTGAATGCATTCTTTTATTATTGTTTTAATCAAGCTTTATTTATGATTGGAAACCGCCTTGAGTGCCTTTTTTCTTGGTTGAAAGGTGGGAAACAAATCAAGTGAAACCAATGAGATAAATAATAGCCGAAGGCAACTCAGGTTGCAATCCAACACCCATTTACCTCGGGGTGGGGTGGGGTGGGGTGGAGAGGTAGGCCAGTCTGAACTCATTGTATATGGTTGCACTGTCAGCAAGCTTCAAGGCTGAGTGGGGACTTGGAACTGGGTGTCTCCATCCTAGTCCACAGGGAGACATTTTCTCCCTTTCTCTTAATACTAGAACCCAATGGGGTCATCCCATGAAGCTGGTTGGTGGGAGGTTCAGGACAGATAAAAGAAATACTATCAATGGCTACTAGTCCTGATGCCAATATGCTACCTCCAGTACCGGAAGCAGTGTGCCTATCTATAGCAGTCGCTGAGGAACATGGGTGGGAGGGTGCTGTTGCACTTGTACCCTGCTTGTGGTTTTCTGGTTGACAGCTGGATGGCCACTGTGTGAACAGAACGCTGGACTAGATGGACCTCCTGGTCTGATCCAGCCCCACTCTAACCCAGGGATGCAGAATCCCCTGCTTACAGGCCTAATCTGGGCTGCTGGACTCCCCAATCCAGTCCATGTAGTTTCCTCCTTCATGGCCTCCAAGCCCTTCCACCCTTTTGCCCAAGAAATCCCCTTAGGAGGGAAGGGTCTGGTGAGGGCAATCCATACACCCCCCCAAACATTCTTCACCCTTGCTCTAACCCTACACCATACAGGTACACTGGATGGACTTGGCCAGGTCACCATCTTTGAGGCTGCCTCTACAAGAGAGGTTTAAAGCTCTTTCAAGGCGCTTAAAAAAATTTACCTCTACAAGAACGGAGTGCAAATCGGGCGTAGAGGCACATTATCTCTCCGATTATGCGCATTATCGAATGCGCGTTAAACAGCGAGTTTTATTTTGTTCCATCCGTTAAAGCGCATTTTGACTATGTGAACAAGCGCTTATGCGCATTAACTACTTGTAAAGCGCATTTTGATCATCCCTTAATGCGCTTTGCCCCCTCTCGCCGCCTCTCATGCAGAGGCATTAGGCGTAAATGCGCTTCAGCGATTATGCGCATAATCGCCTAACAAGGCGCAAAAGCGAATCCTTGTAGAGGGGACCTGAGCCTTTCCTACCTTGCAGCATTGTTGCAAGTCTGAAATACTGAGGTTCCTCAGATGAGCATTTTATTGCACGCTCGCTACTGCCCACTTACGGATGTGTGCAGGTCCTTTAGATGATGTTGTCTGCCTCCTGTATGCCTCCCGCTCCTTTCGTTCATTCTTCTGTCGCAAAATAGACCCCTTTTAATCCGACTTTTTTAAAAAAACTGAATGTGCTGCAATCTCCTGCTGTGTGCAGGAATAGAGGCGCAATACAAACGGCCCCTGAATGGGCCATGTGGTCTTTGTTTACTTCCTCTTTCCCTTCAGGGCAGAATGAGGAAATAATGCGGGACAAATGCGGGGTGAAAAGCGAAGCTAAGGACACGTGATTTCCCCCCATGTGATGGATGCTCACTGTTCTGAGCTTTTTGGAGAAAGAGTGACTATGCCATCATTAATTTGATCAACTTTTAAAGTTTCCAGGAGACTGTTTCTTGTTATTACTGAAACAGACTAACATGACTACCCTTCTGGAAAATGTAACACTGTAATTTTGGAAAATAAAACATTAGCCACCAAGAGGAACATTCCAATTTAGGACCCAGACACATGCAAACATTTTGGACTTATAGAAAGGTTGCCAATTTGTGTGTATGTGTGCATTGGTAGCTCCATATGAGGTTATATAACTTTTGTGAGCTGCTTACCTCACATATTGACCTGATCACACAGAGATTCAATTGGAACACATTCCCAGTGGCCACCGCCACTGGTTTAAGAGACTCCCATGAATTCCAGATAATTTGGGATATACAGCTAACACATCTCTCAACTTTTGAAAAGGCAGTTAAGATCAGTGGAGGCTGGTGGTTCTGATGACAGCGGGGCAGTGAATCCACTCCAGGTTTCAGTCAGAACCAGTCTGAACTCAGCTCCTTTAGAGCTCTGACTGAAACCTGGAGTGGATTCACTGCCCTGCTGTCATCAGAACCACCAGCCTCCACTGGTTAAGATCCATCTTTTCAATTTGGCCTCATTACTATTGGTGATTTAAATGTTGTAATGGTTTAATATGGTTTTATTGTTGGTTTTTATATTATTGTTGTTTTATTAGATATGTTGTACACTGTGTTGATAATTCTTTGGGTGGCCAGGTGTCTTACTTTACAGAGGTCAGTCCTCTGTTTGAAGTACAGTCTTCTATTTCAATGTGACCTCTATTGGAAGGGCTGTCTGGTCCAAGTCCGGTATAAAGATTTTAAAAAGGCCAGGAGAGCAGGTGCTTTGAAGTTGACCATTTGCAGTTAGCACCTAAAGAGCAAGCAGGACAGGCATTTACACAAGTCACTTAGTCACAGTCTCTCCCATTATGGCGAGACACTACCACTTAAACAGAAATATACCCCATCTTTCCCCATCCAACCTTTAGGCAAATAAGATAAGTGCTGGGAGCATCTTTTTGCCCTCATGGTAATGTCTGGGAAGAGGCCATCATCCCACCTTACGCTGGGAAAGGAGCTGCTCTAGACATGCCTTGTGTATAATAGTTCCTGGCATCATCTTGATTTATAAATAATGCTAGAGCACATTGTCCATCAACAGCATACAATTAGTTGTAAATACAGTCAATCTTGCTTAAGAGCCACATCTTGCAATAGTGCTTGCCTTGACTCAGTTTGGTCATTTCAGAAATTATTATAGCTTAAGAGCAAGATGCTATGTGACACTAAAAGCAGACAAATGTTTGAGACCTCAGTGTAAAAGTGTATGCTTCCTGGAATGGAATGTAGAAGGATATACTGTATAGGTGGAAAGGAATGTTTCAAAAATTCTTTGGTGGCCCAACCACCCAAAGTGTCACAAAAGAATCTTCTTGAAGTGGCCTCAAACCCATGAAAGCTTATGCCAGAATAAATGTTTTTAATCTTTGAGGTGCCCACAAGACTTCCTACTGTTTTTTCGGCAACAGAATAATATGGCTGCAACCCTCTAGAAATTGCTCCTTTGATAAGCCATGCTACAAACCACTTGATCACTTAGTATAATAGCCAAAACAGACATTGCTTTCAATGTATGTCTAGCTGCTATGTCTTCTTCTTCTGTTTTTCAATTTTACTGTAGAATAGGTTTGCCCCCCCCCCCAATCCAGAAAGGGAATTTAGTGTGGAGGGTAGGGAAAGTTTTAAGGGAGCACTAGATTAAAGATGAAAAGAAGACATACCTACTAGACACATATTTAAGATAATGTCTGTTTTGGCCCTAAGTCTTTCTTTCAATGCCCAATGGATACGTTCTATAAAGAGTTGCAGGCCATTGGGCAAGATGGATGCCTTCTTTAGAAGAATTGGGATCCGACTCATATTGATGCCAGTTTGATAGGTCTTATAGTGCATGAGATGTCCAAAATAAGCACAGTAGATTGGATAGCTTAAGGCAGAGGAATATGTTTGGAGGCACTGTAGCCCCAATGGAACCTAGAAGCCAATGGTGTCAAACGCCAGGCCCATGGGCCAAATCCAACCTATCTCAAGTCCCAATCTGAGCCTCCAGAGTTCCTCAGGTGGCCACAGCATCTTCCTCTAGCCCCGTTACTGGAATGCAGCTCCCCGAGAGGGTTTCACCAAAGTTGAATGAGCTTCTTCACCCCTACTATAAGCCATTAGACAAAGACATGATTGCAGCTCATTAACATAAGAGTGTCTAGTCCAGCATTCTTAAAGATGACTTGGCTAAATCCATCCAGTGAACATGTATGGGGTAGGGTTAGAGAAAAGGTAAAGCATCTTTGGGGGTGGAGGTGGCTTGCCTTCACCAGGCCCTCCCTAGGCTTGATGACATCAGTGGGGATAACAGCAGGGATTCCCTTTAGGGGAGATTTCTCAGGGCTGGGTGGGGCAGGGCTTTGAGGCCAAGAAGGAGGAGGCTCCACAGACTGTATTGGGCAGCGTGGCAGGCCAGATTAGGCCTGTAGGCTGGGGGTTCTGCACCCCTGGGTTGATAATAACAATAATAATATGCATTAAATACCATCCAATCACTCTGTCTCAGCCTAGCCTACCTCGAGGGGTTGTTGAGAGGATAAAATATGAGGAGGAGAATCTGCTATGCTGCCCTGCACTTCTTTAAAGGGAGAAGGGTTGGATGAAAAAATGTAAATGAAGAATTTATCTTAATATACAAGCAGTGGTCTGGGTTTCCTCTCTCTAAAGAAAAATGTTACCCCAGTCTTCCCCAACCTGGGGCCCTCCAGATGTGTTAGACTACAACTGCTATCATTCCCAATGGCTATGCTGGCTGGGAAGATTGAGGTTGTAGTCCAACACATCTGGTTGCCTTACCCCTGGCCTAAGCCTATTGCCACCCACTGAATTCATAGCTTTGTTAAAATTTGAACCAGCAACTTCCTGGCTTACAATCCACTCACTTAGAGTGCAAGTCTATGCATGGTTTAGACAGGAAAAAAAATCCTATGCTTGGTTTAGTATGGCTGGATGGGCAATGCTAGAAGTTATAGGGGTTTTTCCTGTCTAAACATGCATAGGATTGCACCCTTAGCTTCTACATAAGAACCTTGCTGGATTAAACCAAGGGTCCATCTAGTCCAGCACTCTGTTCACACAGTGGCCAAACAGCTGTCAACCAGGAACCCACAGGCAGGACACCGGTACAATAGCAAACACACACACACACACATTTCACAGCAACTGATACTGGAAGGTAGCACACACTAGCCATCAGGGCCAGTAGCCATTGATAGCCTTCTCCTCCATGAAGTTGTGCAATCCCCTTTTAAGCCCATCCAAATTGGTGTCCATCACTACATCGTGTGTTAATGAAGTTTGTATTTTTCCTATGTCCCGTGTGAACAAGCCCTTCCTTTTATGTGCACTGAACCTCCCACCAATCAGCTTCATGGGATTCTAGTATTGTGAGAAGGGGAGAAAAATGTCTCCCTATCCACTTTCACAACACCATGCATGATTTTGTACACCTCCATCAATGCCTATGGGAAACTCACAAGCAGGATATGAGGGCAATAGCTCTCTCCTGCTTCATTCCCTGGCAACTGCTGTTCAGAAGCATGCTGCCTCTGGCCTGGAAGCAGCACGTAGCCATGATGACTAGTAGGCAGTAGCCTCTGATAGCTTTTTCCATGAATTTATCTACTCCTCTTTTAAAGCCATCCTCATTGGTTGCCATCATCACATCTGAAGCGTCACACATCTGAAGTGTGGTGCCAATCCTTGATTGCACAAGTACTCTCCATGTTATGATTCTTCCCTCTCTCCCTGCACCACAGCAGCTGTCTGAAAGCATAGAAGGCACCCTGTTTATTTCTGTCAAATGTTGGAAACATTTGCAAGTGTATATAATGTTTCAGTGCCCTCTGGTGTCTGGAAGTGGGGAAAGGAAGTTTCTCCCTGCCCCTGCTTCAGCTCTTTCCCTGCTCTGGATTAAAACCAGTGGCACTGCCAGAGAGAAAGTACATCTGCAGCCCTCTCCCTCTGCTCCATAGGTTGAGAGGATGTGTCTGGTGTGACATCAGCTTTCCATACACACATACGCACTCGTTGGATGCTGTAGTTAGCATACACTCAGGGGACAAGCAATACCTAATGGAAAGGCAGGTATATTTTACCCATGATACTCCATGCATACTATGGAAAGTGGGCTGTCTATATATGGAGGAAGCTCCATGGTGGTTGTGGAACTGCACTGTGTAGGTTAGAAGACGCAAGCACAGGTTCGCAGCCATTGTGGGGCATCCCTGCGATGCTGCGTTTTGAAAAAGTCAGGGATTTACCCCGACTTTTTCAAAGGGAGCGACATCAATACAGCGCTTCTGCTGTGTAATGTTGCTCCAGGGCCAACTTGGGGGTGGAGCCTGGTGGAAGGCGACCAGGGATTTGTCACCTTCCACCAGGAAGGGGATGGGGGTGACTCTGGAACCTGGATTGCCACCCATAAACCCACACTCCTTCCTCTGCTTCGGGATTACCCAACAACGAACCAGGAGAAGGAAAGTGCCGGGTTGAAGAGGGAGGCGGCACAAACGCGGTGCCATGAAGACAGCCCGCAGGCCAGCAGCAGGACTTCTAAGCCCTCCCTGATGTTGCACCTTCTAGTTCCACAAATAAAAATGAAGAAAAGCATGCAGTTTAGCGAGGGATTGACAAATCTACCCATTCCAGTGGATCCTCCCCTTTTAAAAAACCAAAACCTTCCCCACATGGGGGAAATTGCAATTTTGCAAAGAAAGAAAGAAAGGATTGCAAAGTTTAAACCCTATGGGGGTGCTGAAATCCCAATTTGAATCAAGGTCACGTGCGCCTACATAGAGGTAAAGAGATCTAGTACACATAGTTTCTCACTGCATGTTAGAGAGAATGTTTAGTTTGGCTCTGAGAACTGGATGTCAGAGATAGAATCTGGGATCTTTCATTCGTCATGGATGGGCTATGCTCTCCCCAACAAGGACTGATTTCACCCATGCCACATAAAAGTGTTTTTGAGCTTCCTTCCCACTGTTGGTGTCCATGAATGACAGGCAGAAATGCAGTTTTAAATGCCCCAGTATCCATTGTTTAAATTAATTGATGGCCATGCAGGACAGTGGATTTATTATCACAGTCCAAACTTCCTGCACTTTTGGTGTCACCTATGAACAGATTCATTTTATCCCAAGCGTACTTTTAGCCTTCCATCCACCACTTTTTCCATTTGATAATGGCGTTCCCTCCCTATCGTAACCTCTTTACCCTGCAGGTAAGTGTCCGTTTGATCACTAGTAACATGTGTGGCCTGTGACAAGTCAGGGAAGGCCTTGTCAGTATCATCCACAGCATAATTGCCTTTTGTTTTTCTTCAAAAAGGGCAGATATATGTAGGATGCATGCTAGCATGGAGGAAAAAATGGCTGAGAGTGAAATTGTCACGTATTTCCCCACCTGCCTTGTCAGTTTCACTGGATAGGGAATGCAAAGGAAGTAGCAGTGGGCTTAGGGGGCAGGTAAGTCAGAAAGATGGGTTACATGGTACCAGAGTTGTCGCTGGCCATGTCATGATAGGGCTGCATCAAAGTCAAGACACAGGACAGTGTCCTCTTATGGCTGGGTCAGGCTCAGCCCTGGGGCAAGCCAGGGGCAAATCTGTTTAGCGAAGTCAAAGGAAAGGAAAGGTCAGAAATACAGGGTTCCTAGTCAAACAGAGAGTAATCCAGGAGCAGAGTCTGAGGTGAAGCCAAGGATACATTCTAGAAAGAGTCCAACACAGATGAGGAGCCCAAAATAGGCACAGTCCAAGGAGCAGGGTCTTTGCAGGTGTCCAGGGGTCAGCACCATGGGAGATCAGTCCAAACAAGAAGCAAGGTCTGGAAAACTAGGTTGTAAAAGACTGGGAGCTGATAGTCAGATGTTCTGACAGTGACTAGACTCAGACTGAAAGCTTATGTAGCCTGAGCGCCTAGAGACCCACCTAGGGCTCAGCTTCAGTTCATCACAGGCCTTTACCTCTTGAGGAGTCTTTTTCTGTCTGGCCATGGGCTTAGCCTGTGCCTTCAGGTGCTAGCTGAGCATCTCCCTCCAATTCAGAAGCAAAGTTCTCCACCTTTGGAGGGGGAAGAACTGACGCCCTCTCTCCAGAGGGCTCAAGACCTTCTTGGTCAGCCCCAGGGACCCTGAAGCGGCCTGTTCCCTGGGACACGCAGCACAGGAGGCTACAAATTGTCCTGTGAAGAGGATTCCTCCATGGGGTGGGGAAAATGACAGTACAGACCAGTGTCTAGTGAGGGCAGTGTGTGTGAGAGAGATGTCTGCCATCATGCTAACTTGAAGGGGTGTGGTGACACAGAAAGCTGGAGATGCTTTATGTAATAGAGGCAATAAGCATCAAACTGAAGCAGATAAAAGCAATTATGAAATCCATGCATAATGTAGGCCCACTACCCATTTTCTCATGGCATGCACACGTTGCCGGCATACCCAGCATTTGTACCTATTACAGGTGTGCCAGCCACACAGCTTCCATCTCATAGGAAGCTGCCTACATTTCCTCTGAGGAGCCAATGGGCAGAACCCTGAGCTTTGGCATTAGCCAGTCAGGTTGGCTTTCTTTTATCTGCTGTCCCCAAAAGGATGTAGCAACCCATGTAAGCATCATGTGGCTGTTCACATGATGCTTACTTGCCCACTATTCCCAAGACTATGTTTGTATTCCGTGGCAGAATTTGGCACCTTAAAAACCTTGGTTTTCAATAAGAATAAGAATAATATAGTAAATTGTATAATTCCAGCATCTGTCAGATTCTGTCATGCTAGCTGTCAAATACTGTCAAACTTTGATGCATGTCAGAGAATGTAAAATATTGATGGCTACTGAAAATCCCTGGATGTCAAATGTCAATGCTGGAAATCAAGCACTTGGAGAATGTTCACCATCACACATCAAAGAGAAGCATTTTGAGAACTGGGAGTGCAGGGAGAAGAATTTCATTTCAATTCTTGCAAAAAGAGATCACTATCATTTCACTTTGCTCAACAGAATACTGGGTCCCAGTATTACATCTATAATTTCATTGCATGCAGAGAGGTGTTGACATGAATCTGCCCCAAATATTGGAGTTTTTACGTCAAATGCAGAGAGATAGTTTTGCCTCAATTATCCATGCTCTGATGACATCCATTCCAAGCAACTGAAATAAGTTGTAGATGAGGCTAGGGTGACCAGATAAAATCCAGGTCAGGGCTCATGTAACTTTAACAGTTGTAGAGAAAAGGGAATTTCAGCCAGTGTCATTGTATGCAATTAGTTCCTGGTGAAATTCCCTCTTCATCACAACAGTTAAAGTTGCAGGGGCCCTGCCTTCTTTTGTATATGGTCACTCTAGTATAGTGCAGGCACCTTTAACTGTTGTGATGAAGAGGGAATTTCACCAGGAACTAATTGCATACAAATGACAGCTGCTGAAATTCCCTTTTCTCTACAACTGTTAAAGTTACATGAGCCCTGACCTGGATTTTATCTGGTCACCCTACATGAGGATCTCACTAAAAATAGTTTGGAAACATCAACTGGTGCAGCCACATTGTCAACCAGGTCTCACTATGGTAAACATGTTTAATTACTAGCTTCCAAGTTGATTGGTTGCAGGCTAAATTCAAAGTGCTGGTTTTAACTAGGACTGTGCAGAGCCCCCCCCCCCAAAATTCGTCTTGGAGGCCACTTTGGAGCCTCTGAAACGGCCCCGATTTGTCTCAGGGTGCTTCGGGCTTGGCCGCCTTGCTTCGGTACTGGAGGAGATTCGACAAATTAGAAATCTTGAATTTAAGAGAGCTGTGAAGACTGATCTCTTCCGACAGGCCTATCCAGTTGAATTTAAAGATGTTTTTAATAATGTATTTGTTTTAATGTTTTATCTACTTATGATTCTTGTATTTATATTTATTGTTGTTGTTCCCTCCTCGATCTGGATGGAGAGGCGGGTTAGAAATAAAATAAATAAAAATAAAATAAAAAATAAAGCCAAAGCAAGGTTTGGCACACAGACCCGAAGCAGGTCAGTCTTCGCGGTTCCTGGGCACCCACTGCTCTCCCATGCAGCAGGCACCCAGGAAGCCAGACACAAGGCTGACTGGGAGTCCATTGGACTCCCTGCTCACCTACCTACCTCCCACCCCTTACCTAGAGCTGCTGCCGCTGCGCTGGAATTTACCTTTGCCATATGTCTTCCTCCCTCAGAGCCATGGCTTGGAAATAAGATGGGGTCTCTCTCTTTTACATAGAGTTATAGCCACAATCTATGGCAGCTATAAAAGGCCATTTCCCTAGTTTGCAAACATAGGTCTATGAAAAAAAGCAAGCACCCATCTTACCTTTAAATCACAATTCTAAGGGAGGAGGACGCATGGCAAAGGTATGTCCTGACAGTGGCGGGTTCGGGGGGTGACCAGGGAGGGAGAGGAGGGGGAGGGAGGTGTCCAGTGAGTCCAATGGAGTCATGGTTGGCCTTTCACTGGCTTTCTTGGGTTGACCCCTAGTTGGCCCAAGGCATCCCAATGCCTTTGGAACTGTTCCGTTTCACCTAGGGCTGCCTCAGGCCAACCAAGTACTACCTCATATTTAGGCCGAGGCAGGCTGAATTGGTCCACTGCGATTCGGATTCAGGGTTTCAGCCTGAGGCAGTGCACAGTCCTAGTTTTAACCTAAGTAGTTTGAGACCAGGATATCTAAAGGACCACCTTCTTCCACATGAACTGCCCACCACCTGAGCCCTTAACCTAAGCTGTTTCCCAAGGTGCATCTATCTTCTGATACAAGGCAGACAGCTGTCAGAGGAAGGGCTTTTTCTGTGTTGATGCCATGACAGTAGAACACGCTCCCTAGGCATATTCACCTGGTGCCATCATTATTATCTTCTAGATGTTGGTAGGGAGGTATAAGAATTTCTTTTCAATTCGGTGAACATCAGAACACTTGATCCAGTTGCACTTCCAAAACTAAGCACATTTTTGGGCAAAGCTCACCTATCCCTGAGCTTGTGATGGAATTCGCAAAATGCATTCATTAGAAACATGTACATTTTAAAAATATGCAATTTTTTAAAAATATGCATTTTCACAGTTCAATCAATGGGGGAAAAGCGCATACTTGGGTGCACACTTCAAAACCAACACAACCTGGGGGGAGTGGCCAGGCGGGCAAGGAATGAAGTCGTAACTCACTCGCTCTCCTAAAGAAATAATGATTTAACTACAAATTCCTTATCTTGGAGCGGTGGATTGTTATTTAAAGACTAGAAATGGTGATCGGAAGATTTATTGCATCTGTCTGAGGAGCTGGCTGCGGTTTCAGGAAAACGAAACTAAAAATCGGAGCTTTCGAAAGCAACTAATGAAGGTAAATAATGGATTTATAATTGCTGTATTAAGGCGGGCTGACTGACAGATACGCTGGAGGGAGAGACTGAACTGGAAATATATGGGAAAAGACATTTTTAAACTCCAGCGAAAGTGTTAGAAGCCGCCTGTTTGCCAGATTAGAACGGAGAGAGATCTGAGGGGCAAGGAAGGAGGCAAGGGGATTTATGAACAAGAAGAAGCAAAAAGGGGAGCCGGCCCTCTAAAGATCATCCATCTGATAAGAACTGGCAAAGATTAGTTCGGTCTGAAAAAATGTCGGACAAACAGACTGAGAAAGACAAGAAGCCTTCTCCGAGCAAAGCTGGAAGCATGCCAGGTGCAGTTCCTAAGATGGCCAAAGAGGGACAGACAGACCCAACAGAGGAATTAATGAAGAAAATTGAAAAGATGTTTGAGGTGGCTATGTTGAAACAAGATGAAAGGCTGGAGAAGGCTTTGGCAAAGCAGGAAGATAGGTTGGCAAAAAGAATCACAGAGTCACAAACTGAGCTTATGGCAGGCCTTCAAGAGGTGGTGAAAGATGTTGTGGCTTTGCAGGAAGAGACTGGAGAGCTGAAGGAACACTGCAAGAAGCAGGGAGAGCAGATGTTGCAGCTGGACTTACGTCTAATAGCCATGGAAGACAGGGACAGAAGGGCAAATATTCGGATAAGATCTTTTGGGGAACAAGAGGGGGAGAGCCCTAAGGATTTAAGAGATTTAATTTTGGCATGGGTTAAACAGCAGTAGCCCCAGGAAACTTGGGAAATGGCAGATATTGAGAGGGCCCATAGAGTGGGCTACAAGAAGAAGGGGATAACCCCAAGAGATATAATTGTTAAATTTGCAAATTATTACAAAAAAGAACAGCTTTTGCAGGCAATTAGACGCCAAGGCCAGCCGATACTACAAGCAACACTGGTGGAGGTATATCAGGATCTTTCCCCTCAGACGGTCCAGTGGAGGAAGAGTGTCAGAATGTGTACAGGGGCATAGAGGAGGAGATCGATAACATACAGCTGGGGGTATCCAGTCTTTCTGAGATTTATGTGGAAAGGGAAACAACAAAGAATAACATCGTGCGAGCAAGGAATGGAACTTTTGGAGAAGTTGGGCATAGTGGATGCCACAGATGATGGAGGAACGAAGCAAGATGAAGGTGCCGCGGGAGGAAGCAATCAATAAAGAAATTTTATTGTAATAGGGATAAGGGATAAGAAGAGTTAAAAGGAGGGGAGGGTTAGACTTTGTTCCGGATGGCTGGGTTGCTTCCCCCCCCCCCCAAAGAGTTCTAAAAAATATTGGGACCAGTGCCCAGAAGGCTGGTGAGGAGGGGGGTTTCACAGAGGGAGACCAATTTCAAGATGGGTGTGAAAGGGAGAGATGGAAAATAAATTAAGAATTGCAACTTTAAATGTTAAAGGGCTAGGAACGGTTATCAAAAGGAAAAGAATTGAAATGTTGTTAAAAAAAATAATAGACATAATTTTTTTGCAGGAAACTCATCAAATAAAGGAGGGTGTTAATGAGCTGCGAATGAGGGATGTGGGCGTTTATGAAAAGTCATTTGGTACTTCTAAATCGAGAGGGGTGGCAATAATAATTTCAAAGAAATGTGGTATTAATATTCAAAGTGTTAAGAAAGATAAAAATGGAAGATTTCTTATAGTGTACTGCAGGTTGGGAGAGGAGGAATATGTATTAATGTCTATGCTCCAAATGGGAAACAAACGGAATTCTTTGATGAAGTAATGAATGCGGTGGGAGAGGTGGGTAAAAAGAGTATTGTGATGGCAGGAGACTTTAATATGGTACTTGATAAAGGGAAAGATAGGGATAATATTTCACGAGATGTTAAGAGGGAGGGGAAGACTGAATTAAGCAACTTAATGGAAGGTAAAGAATTAATGGATGTTTGGAGAGTATTAAAAGGGGAAGAAAGGAAGTATACCTACTATTCACCTAGATTCAAGAGTTATTCAAGGATTGACTTTATATTTGTATCAAAGAATATGTTACCTAAACTTATAGATTGTGACATTGGGGTAATTAAGGTCACCGACCATGCATTAATGATGATGGATATTAAATTGAAGAAGGATTATAGATCAGCGAAGAGATGGAGATTGGACATAAGGTTATTAAATAATAAAAATATAGTGGAGAAAATAAAAAAAGAAATGCAGGAAATTTGGGAGATCAATGAAAGAGAGAATAACTTGCAGGGCTTACTGTGGGACACTATGAAAGCAGTGGTAAGAGGGATATGCATTAGGGAAATGTGTACCCTTAAAACACAACAGGAAGTACAATATAAAAAAACTGAAGAGGAAGTAAGGAGTTTAGAGGAGAGGTTAAGAGAGACAAAAGATAAACGTCTATTTGCCCAAATTCAAGCTAAGAAAAAGGAATTAGAGAAAGAAGAATTAGAACAAGTCCAAAGAAATTTGTTAGACTTAAAGAGATATTTTTTTGAATATAGCAATAGGAATTTGAAGATGTTGGCTAGATCCACTCAGTCTGAAAAGGCTAAGAATATGATAGGGACAATTAGGGATAAGTCAGGAAATAGTTGTAATTCAATGAAAGATAAATTAAATATATTTCAGGAATTTTATAGAGAATTATATACATCAGATTTGGATCCACAAGTCAAGGTATTGGAATACGTAGAGAGAAATTGGAAAATAAGATTGCAGAAGCAAGATAGAGATTGTATGGAAGGAATAATTACTGAAAAAGAAACTGAGGGAATTATTGATAAACTAAAAGGAGGGAAATCTCCGGGGATGGATGGTTTGGGGCCGGAATATTATAAGACTTTTAAAGAAATGTTAATACCAAGATTAAAAAAAAATATTTAACAAAATAATAGAAGGAGGAAAGACTCCACCATCGTGGGATCATTCCCTGATTATATTAATACAGAAACCAGGTAAGGATTTGACGGATCCAGCATCTTATAGACCAATATCGTTAATAAATCAGGAGTCAAATTTTTTTACAGCAATAATGGCAAAAAGAATGGGTTCATTTATATCTAAATATATTAAAAAAGACCAATATGGATTTATCCCTGGTAGGCAAATGCCTAATTTAATTGGAAGAGTTTTAAATATAATTAGCATTATTAAAAAAAGGAATTTAAAAGCAGGATTATTAGCATTGGATATATACAAAGCCTTTGATTGCGTGGAATGGCCAGCGCTTAAAATAATTCTACAAACATTTGGGTTTGGAGATAAATTTATGGGAGTGATTGATCAGCTGTATAAAAATAATAAAGCTGAAATAATGGTTAATGATGGGTTAACACAACAGATTTCACTAGCTCGAGGAACTAGGCAAGGATGTCCACTTTCACCTATCTTATTTGCAATAGTGATAGAAATTTTGGCAAATGTGATAAGAGAGGATGAAAGATTAAAGGGGATTGGAAGAAAGGAGAAGATTAAATTGAATATGTTTGCGGACGACACATTACTGACATTAGAAGATCCCCTGGAGAGTGGGGAGGTGATTAAGAAGCATTTGAGAGAATTTGGGGAAATTATGGGCTTACAAATTAATTGGGGGAAGTCAGAAATGATGTTATTTAATTATAATAAGGGAGAGTTGGAGTGTAAAAATAAGTTAGGTTTTAGGCTTAAAAATATGGTACGCTATTTAGGAATTAATATTGCTAAAGATTTAGATAGGTTAGAGGAACTTAATTTTGTAACTTTGAAAAAACAGGTTGGGGAAAAATTAGAGATATATAGAAAATTAAAACACTCTTGGTTTGGTAGAATAGTGGTTACTAAAATGAAGATATTACCTAAGATTAATTTTTTGTTTAGAATGTTACCGATTAAAATATCAGAAGCTGAGTTAAAAAGTTGGCAAAATATGATTAATGCTTTTTGCAATGGAGATAAGAAAGCTAGGATTAATAAAGGGTTATGGTATAAGGCTCAAAAGAAAGGAGGTTTGGGACTTCCAAATATTAAATATTACTATATTGCTAATCAGTTAAGATATGTGATAAATAGTATTTTAGGGGAGGAAGATCTTGAATGGTTGGAACCGCAAACAGGGGAAATAGATTTCAAATTGCGAAATATTTTTTTTATTAAATTGCAAAAGAAGGATAGGAGGGGACTGGACAACCCGTGGTTGGAAAATATTCTAGAGATCTGGGAGAAATTTAAAGGAAAGTGGATACCAGGAGATTCCCCACTTGCCCCAGTTATAGTAGTGGGAAACTTCCCAAGGGTCTTAAAAACAGAGATAGAAGAGAGACTGAAAGATCAGGAAACAATTAAGTTAAGGAATTGGATGGAAAGAATGAAGGATAATGAGCAAATTAAAGAGTTATTAAAAGGACAAAAGATAGCCTGGTTCAAATGTCTACAATTGGGGAAATGGACTCAGGAATGGAAAATGAAAAATAAGAATTGTAGAAATAACACAAGATTTGAAGATTTAATTGAGCGAAAAGGAAGAAAAGAAGAAATTAGAAATAAGAAAGGATTGACTAGTGAGATATATAAAATATTGATAGATGATGATCTTCAGGACTCTATTAAAGCTTTAAAAATGATCTGGGAAGAAGATGTAAAAGAAAAAAATAATGATTATAACTGGGAGAGGTTGTGGAATGTAAGAATGTTAAAGCTGTTGTCGATTAGAATTAAGGAGAATTTTTATAAGACAGTGTGGAGATGGTATCTAACACCTGTAAGATTTCACCAGATAGATAAAAAAAGTATCTAAGAACTGTTGGAGAGGATGTCAGGAGGTTGGAACTTATTTTCATATGTGGTGGAGCTGTGAATTTGTACAAAAATTTTGGAAAAGGGTGTTTAAAGAAATAAGTGAAATAGTTGGAAGTAAATTGGAATTAAGCCCAAAGTTAGCTCTACTAGCAGTATGGGATAGAGAGAATGAGAATAGAACTAAGAGAGAATTGATAAACAACCTCCTGGCACCCGTTAGAATAATGATTGCTAAAAACTGGAAAGGACAAGGAAGCTATACAATAGAAGAATGGTACAAAGAAATATGGGATATGGCATTGAATGATAAATTGACGTGTAGAATGAAAATAAGGAGGGGAATGTCCAGTAAGAATGATTTTGGAGAAATATGGAGTCCCTTTTTGGAATATGTATTAAGTTCGGGGAAGGGACATCAACCTTCAAAAGAGCTGTTAAAATTTTGAAAAGTTGAAGAATGATTAAGAGAAGGTCTCATGGGGATGGGGGGCACGGGGGGGGGGGTTGTAGAGGGTTATGTATTGTATTTTATGTTGTTTATGTTTTATTATGTTGAAATAAATAAAAATTATTTTTTTAAAAAAACCAACACAAACTAAATGCACACTTTCCTCATTTGAACAGATTTAAAACCTTACATCCAGGAACAAGAACAAAATGGACCGAGCTTTGAGATGGAACTCAGAGAACCTCAAAAAGGCTCAAGCCTCTTTGAGAGCATCATCACACGAGGGAAAATCGCGTTTACTTATCGTCCCTTCTCCACTCTGCTTTTGTTCCTCATTACTTTATCTTTCTGCCTGAAGGGGAAAGAGGAAGTAAACAAAGGTCAGGTGGCCCATTCAGGGGGCGTTTTTGTCATGTCTCTTTTCTAGCACACAGCAGGAGATAGTTGCACATTCCGTTAAAAAAGAAGAAGGAAAAAAGACAGATTAAAAGGGGTCTATTTTGCAAAGGAAAAACAAGCGGGAGGCGGACGTCATCTAAAGGACCTGCAGACATCCGTAAGTGGGCAGTAGTGAGCATGCGATAAACGCTCGTCTGATGAACCTCTGATTCTCCCAGCTAAGCCGTCTTGTTTGCCCTTTAATGGCAATTGGCCATGAGTGATGTTTGAGGGTTGTGTTAGGAGGGGAAAGGAAGATGATTCCTTGGAGTATGGAATTTTAAAGTAAGAAGAGAAGAATCAAAGGAAGCATGGAATGACAGTTGTGGGTTGGGCGGGGTGGAATTTTGTCAGTTGACAATTGGAAGAGGGAAGAGGTTGGAGGCTAGAGGGATTTTATTATTTTAATGAGTTGTGATGATTTTGATTATTTATTTGATGGCTAATGGTTTCATTATTGCTTTATTGTAATTTTCATTATTGTTTTATTGTGTTTTGCGGTTTTAAATTTTGCATACTGCCTTGGGAGAGTTTTCCCTAAAATGTGGCTTAGAAATCTTTTAAATAAAATATAATAAAATGAATTAGCTGGATGGCAATGGGTTTAGGAGATGACTAGCTTTAACCATGTTCATCCCAGGCTTCAGTTTAGTGCTGTCAATTTGTTTTCTTTGTCCATCAAAGAAAGAACCTTTGTTAACCTTGGGTAATTGTCAGTGAAACCCGGACTTAAAGGATTATAACACCTACCCCAATATCTACACCTACATCAGTGCTGTAAGACTGCCAAATTAATTTGGATCTGATTTTAACCACTGTTTATCCTTTGCGCTCATGCTGTTTGTGATTGGTTTTTTTAAAAAACGGATTTCAAATGGATTTGCAAGCCTTCATGAGGACGTGTATGGTGGAAAGCGGAACCAAAATATTTTAAAACAAATAAAAAAGCCAGCAGTGCCTATTTTTACTCCGAGGATTCCCAAGTGCTGTTCAATATTAAATGCCATTGGGACCAAGTCCTTAGTGAGGATTCCGTCAAACTGTGCGCACTGTCCAGGGAGGAATGCTCATCACATTTCGGAGCCCATTTTTATTGGGGAAGGAAGCAGCAACAGGGGCCTTCAGCTGGGGCAGAAGCATGATTTACATGGTCCAGGTGCAGCTTGGCTGAATATCCAAGCAAACTCCCAGGTTGTAGCTCCACTTCCCTCATTAAAGAGCTGTGAATACCTCCTCCACCAACCTGTCTATATTTAGCATCCCTCGTGGATGCCGGACACATTCCCAGCCTCTCTCAGCCTAGTTAATCTCCCTCCTGGGAGCCTGCAGTCAAAGCAGCTCTTTGGTTTACCGCCTGACATCGACTCATCATTGATCGCAATGACATCGCAGGCAGACTCATCACAGCAGCCAGATATGATGATATCATTGGCACAGTATTGTGACCTCACCTGGAAGGGGAGCCAATGGGGGAATGGAAAGAGCAGAGAAGGTTTCAATGCTACCCATATAAACACTTAGCAGGATTCCTAAGAGAATATTTAGCCCTCCTGGGAGGACATAAGACACCTCCAAGAAGGTGCCAATGATGAGATACTAGGGGGCAATCTAGAGCTGTTCCTGAGAACCACCCCCCTCTTGGGAATTTTCTGTTTCTCCCTCTTACCAGTCAAAATCCTGGTCCAAGGAGCTATGTAAAAGGACAAGACAGCAAGAAGGGGCCAGGAAACAATGGCTGCTTCTATCTAGGGGTTGGATCCAGATTTATCGGTGTAGTGAAGCCAGGACTCACAGGGACACAGCACCAGCCCTTTTTGATTAGCAGGGATGCTTACATCATCTGCCACCACCCACCCACCCCCTCAGACTTCCCTGCTCCCCCTGAGCTTAGCTGGAATTTTCACAGAAACTGGGGGAGAAAAATTTCCCAGCAACAATATATTGGTCCGTGTTGTAAGGTAAACTATTTTGGCTATCAAAACCCATTAGCTTTACCAAAAAAAAAACCCTGTTCCTGGTAGATGAAAACTCCTAGAATTGGTTTGTTGATATGGATCAACACAGCTACCTGAATATTTAGACTCTCCTTGGGAATGTGACTATGGTGACTGTCATGATGAGCACCTGCACTTACCACTGCTTAAAGGAGACCCATTGAAATAAATAGGGTCATGAGAAACTGAAGTCCCACTAACTTCAATGGGTCTAAGGCCCTTTCCACACCAGGCTGTTTGCCTGGGATGCTCCCAGGCTGATCCCTGTGCGCCGATGGTGTGTATGAGGTACTTCCGGAATCGCCCTCGCTCCCTCCCTGTGCGCCGATGGTGTGTATTAGGTACTTCTGGGATCTCCCTCCGTCCCTCTACACCCCTATGGTGTAGAAAGGGCCTAAGAATGACTAAATCTGGATTCAAACCTAGCCCATTTCTCTGGAATTGCCATCCTCTGTTCGCTTACTTTTTACAGACATTGTTGACAAATAATTGCATTCTAATGTTTTCAGTTTTGGCCCACTATGTATTTTCCAATTTGTGTGGGTGTGCAGTAAAACACCTTTGCAATACTAATGTAAAATGGGTAAAGAGCTATTAATGGCTTTCAGGCTTCCTGTGCCTCTAAACACTTTCTATCTACAGTTTTATTGCTTCCTGCTCAGCATGGCTGGTGGTGGTGGTGGTGGTGGGGATTAGTGATGGTTCCAGACAGCTCTTCAAAAGAGGATGATCTCCTGGCAGCCCTTTAAATAGAGGATGGTCCTGTGTAAAAGAGGACACATGACCACCCTACATCCAATTGCTGGGATTCCTGCAAAGAATGACAGTGTAGATGGGTCTCGTTGTGCTATGAAAATTCACTTTTGATGTTCTTAAGCAGACGTACTCAAGGTCACTTCACATGGATTGAATCCTGGGCATGTAACCTTATTTTGAAAATGAAAAAAAGTAGACTTGGGGGTGGAATGTGATTCTAGTTTAATACTAAGATAGAACATGCAAGACTGGTGTCAGCCCTCCCTCCCCTGTTGTATTGTATCTGGCCATCCTATGACCCTGGCAGGGGAAAAGAAAGCTCCTTGGATTAGTCCCAGGGCTGGCTCCTTTCGCAATGGAATAGTTTCAGGAAGACTTAGGCCTTAGGTTCTCTTCTTGCTTAGGACAGGGCAGAGCCAGGGCTCCCTGCCCCACATACCGATCTCACAGCACTATTTACAGGCTGCACTGTTTGGGATTCTTGAGCTACTCTGAGAGAGGCAAAGCCAAGACCCAGAGCCAGAGAGTCAAACAAGTTGGATGGAAGGCAGGTGAGCTGAGGATGTATGCCAGTATGCCTGGGCTCATCCCAAACTCTCTTTGCTTGGGGTGATTAACAACTGGAGAACAGGGGAGGGTGCATTTTGGGACACACCTGAACCAGTAGCAGTCTCGCTTGCAACTTGCAAGCAGGAAGCAATATTTGGCTCTTTCCCTTCACTTAGGGGTTAATTTAATTAATATTCTAGAATAAAGGTAGTGAGGTAGTCACAAGCTCCATCTTGGAAGCCCTGCCTCCAATTTTGGGTGTGTATGCATTTTGGAACGAATGAGAATTTATTCTAGAACAAATGCCTTGAGTAACGTATAAGCACAAATGGGTTTGGTTTATGCACATTCATAACTCATTCTGGGGTGTGGAACCTGCCTTTTGTTGGCAGCAGAGCTGATATTGGCATCTTCTCCTATTGGCTGCCATTTTATTTTTCCAGAATACCTTGTGCATTGCATCATTCTGACCCATTTTGGAGAGGAATGGTGCCATCAGTTAGAGTGGCTATGGCTGCCTCTACAAGAAGCATTTAAAGCTCTTTCAAGGCACATTAAAAAATTTATCTCTACAAGAACGGAGCGCAAATCGGGCGTAGAGGCGCGTTTTCTCTCCGATTATGCGCATTATCGAATGCGCGTTAAACCACGAGTTTTAATTTGCGGCGGGAGTTAAAGCACCTTACCGCTGTGTAAACATGTAATTCTCCGCATGTCAACAGTTTAAAGCGCGTTTCGGTCATCCAGTAATGCGCTTCACTGCCTCTCGTACAGAGGTATTAGGCGTAAATGCGCTTCTGCGAATATGCACATAATCAGGCAGCCAGGCGCCAAAGTGAATCCTTCTAGAGGGGGCCTTTGTTTTGTTTTGTTTTGTCATAGCCGCCATTTCACCCTCTCAAAAAATTACCTAGAAGGATGCACCATCCAGGGCACTTTGAAAAATAAAATGGCAGCCCCTGAAATCAACTCTCTGGCTGCCATCTCAGCAAGCGATAGCAAGAAAGGAAGAAAACAAAAATGACTCACAAAAGGAATGTGAAGTTAACGAATGAATGATGTAGCAAATGCATTTCTGAATGAATCAAGAAACAATGGAATGATAAAATGAAACACATTTCCTTGCACACCTGCTACATTTGACATTACATTATAGAGGCTTCTATTTGAAGTGCTATCAGAGGACAATCCTCTGTTTCAAGCCAGCCTCTGTTTGAAGGGCTGTCCGATCCAAGTCTGGAATAAAGATTTTAAAAAGCCATAAGAAACCAGGAGAGCCGGAGCCTTGAAGCTGACCATTCACAGTTAGCACCTAAAGAACAGGCTGAGCAGACAGGTACATAGGTGACCTGATCACAGTTTCTCCCATTATGATGAGAAATGTTGCATTTCTACTGAAGTTCAACACTTCTTTTAAAAGGTGTACTTATATGTGTCAATTAGCATATGCAAAATGTATCCAAATTGATGTCCTCTTTTTGGTAATGCACACCCTCTCTTCTTTTTTGAAGATATGTAGGTGGCCACCCATTCCAGAAATACATGCAGGCTGGCTAATCAAGTTACTTAGGGCCTTTGCAGCCGATGGAGCAAATGGAAGTGTTTCGTTTTCAGTGCTAAAGTACTGGAACTAGTAGAGTGTCGTGAGTATGGGCGGCGATTTCCCTTGTACAAATCTCAAGTGAGCGCGCCAGGCCAGCCTCTCTACTCTCTCAGCCTCAGTAGTCCCTGTCTGAAACATGGGATAATTACAGACCTATCTTGCAGGGCTGTAATAAAGATTGCAGAGGCTGAGTGTCACATGCAGTGGAATGGAGGTAGCAGGATGGACTGTGCCACTTCAGACTGCAAGTGGTGAGACACACCACTATTTTAAAAAATCTTTTTTTATTTTATCCCCCCCCCCTCGCAAGTAGAAAACGTGCACAGCAGGATGAAGGGCAGATTAGGAACTTTCTGCATGGCATGATGTGCTTGTTTTCAACTCACAGGGAAGTTTTTTTTACAGGGAGGAGCATTCAAAAATTGCACCTGCCCCACAGTCCATTTTACAGTGTAGACTGTTAACAGGCTAATTCTGCTGCACGTGTGTACTTGCCAGGCCTGAGATAACTTGAGGGGCTTTGAACCTTCAATATACTTAAATACTAGAAGAGGGGTAGCTGAACTATGGGACTCATGTGGTCAGTACTTTTTTATTTTTATAGTACATATTTATTGAGAAGTCAATCCCACCCATTTCAGTGGACCTTTCTCCCAGGTACATAGGTATAAGATCATTGCCTTAATTAATTAGGGTAGATGTGCTTTCCAGGGTTAAGAAAGGGAACATGCAACCCTAAAGATAAGATGAAAAATAGCCCAGACATTGGTGGGAAATAGAGGAGAGGATAATATTTGCTGGCATTCTTGATTTGGGGGGATTCTTTATTCTCCCCACTCCACCTCAGTTGCACACAATTCTATGCCTGTTTAGACAGAAAAAAGTCCTACAATTCCCAGCATTCCCCAACCAGCCATGTTGGCTGGGGAATGCTGGGACTTGTAGGATTTTTCCCTCCTTATTTAAACAGGCATAGGATTGCCTCCTAAAAGACTATGAACTTCTCTACATGAGCAATGTATTGCCGGCTTGTGATTGGTCATTCATGGAAGGTTGCAGGTCCTTTACATGACATTGCCAACCTCCAGGATGTCTCTTGTGTTTTTCCCCTTTTATCCCGCTTTCAAAAAGTTTGGAGATAAGCAGTAATAAAAGTTAATGGCGCTATATCAGCAGTGTGTAATGTTGGCGTAGCACTATAATACAGCCACTAGATAGCGCTGTTTCATTGAACATATAGAACATTGCTGAGACAGGAAGGTTTCAATTCTAAATCACGACTCCAGAAGAAGAAAGCCCGATAAAGGTGGGGGATTTTTGCTTAATGTAGAGAAGGTGTATGTCATCACTCCTCCGGGAATGTTAGATCAGGGAGGTTTCAGCGTCTGGGCCAGTTTTTTTAAAAAAAATACTTTAAATGGCTGTTTTTAAAACTTCTTAAAATACTGTGGACATGGTGAGAGGATCAGCAATGTCACAAGCATTAGGAAATAGAGGCCTGCAATACTAATACCAGTGCTGGCCCTGGCCCTTGAGGTTTTGCTGCCTGAAGCGAAAGACAAGATGGCACTCTTCCCTGTTCCATATACAGAAGCTGACTAGAGTGGCAGATGAATCTTTCTTCAACGCTGGTGATGGGACAGCATCCTCCACCACACCTGAGGCAGCTGGCTAGCTTAGGAAGTCCAGGACAGGCCATGTGGCATTCACAGCTCTGTTCTCCAGCAGAGGGGAACAGCTGTGCAGCTTAAGGGAAACAGCCGGGGGGGGGGGGGGGCTCCCCTGCCCCCAGCATCTACTGCCTGAGGTGATCACTTCACTCTGCCTAACTGATATTGGACTTTTCTAACTGAAGCTTTTTAACCCACACCTTTACAGAGGCTTCCGCTTCTGGATTCTTTGCAAGTTTAAGATAAACTCCTTTATGTGTGTGTTTTTCTGGGGGGGGGGTCTCTCTCTTCCTTACTATATGTTCCATTAGATAACCACTAGGTGGCATGGTGGTATAGTGAAATTGCACAATTACACTAGGTTTCTATTACACCATTCAGAAAAAGTACTAGACTTTCCTTGTGAGGACAAAAAATGATTGCCAAGCATGGAGAGGCCCTGGAAGATGATGACGTCATGTAAAGGACCCGCAAACTACTGTGAGTGAGGAATCATGGGTGCACAATAAATGCCTCTTGTAGGAAAGCTCATAATGTGCTACAACCCAAGCAGCAATGGATGCATTGGGTGTACATGAGGGGCAGGATTTTGTCAGTGGCAAAACTAACAACAGTGCATGTACTGTATAATTAAACTGTATAGGACGAGAAGAAGACATTCCTGCTCATTTTGATGAATGCCAATTCTCTGCATCCCTGGAGAAGCCCTGCCTGAAATGAAGCTCTGTTGAGTTTGAATGATGAGCTCCATGCTCACCTCCAAAGTCAAATACAACAAAAATCCTGTTGGGTCGGGTTATGGCAACACCCAAGGCTTTTGCGTAGTTTGCTAGCTCAAGATGCTCCCTTAATAGCCTAGAATATGGCCAGTGGTACTGGTACTAGACACATTTGTCAATTTGAATGTAATAATAATAATAATAATAATATATTTATTTATCACCCGCCTCTCCCAACGGATCGAGGCGGGGAACAACACCAAACACAAAATACAAAAACTGATTAAAAGCAGATAAAACCAGTACATCATTAAAACACCAATAAAACACCAATAAAACACTTTAAAATTCATCTAGGTAGGCCTGCCGGAAGAGATCAGTCTTTATAGATCTTTTAAATTCCTGAAGACTAGTAAGTTGGCGAATCTCTCCCGGCAGGTCATTCCACAATCTGGGAGTGGCAGAAGAGAAGGTCCTCTGGGTAACGGTTGTCAGTCTAGTTCTTGTTGACTGTAATAAATTCTTCCCAGAGGACCTGAGCATGCGGGGCGGATTGTATGGGAGAAGGCGATCCCGTAGGTAACCTGGACCCAAACCATGTAGGGCTTTAAAGGTAATAACCAACACTTTGTGCCTCGCCCGGAAACTGATTGGCAGCCAGTGAAGAGATTTTAAAACTGGTGTAATGTGGTCACCCCTAGATGTACCGGTGACCAACCTGGCTGCCATATTTGAACTAGTTGAAGTTTCCGGACTAGGCACAGAGGTAGCCCTATGTACAGCGCATTGCAGAAGTCGAGCCTCAAAGTTACCAGCGTGTGCACTACTGATTTTAGGCCTTCCAACTCTAGGAAGGGGCGCAGCTGGCGTATCAGCCGAAGCTGATAGTAGGCACTCCTGGCAGTCGCATCTATCTGAGCTGTCATTTGGAGTGACGGATCCAGGAGCACCCCCAAGCTGCGAACACAGACTTTCAGGGGGAGTGTAACCCCATCCAGAACTGGTTGACACACCTCCAAACCCAGGTTGTGGCCCTTGACAGTAAGCACCTCCGTCTTGTCTGGATTCAAGAGAGATGGCAGGGTGAGTTTTGCTGCTGGTTGTGCAAGAACTGGAGAGAAGCTGCTAAAGGGGATTGGATGCTGCTTTAAAATCTGGGGGCTTTGCCAAGCCAAGCTTATATGTTTGCTGAGCTTTTATATCTGCTGCTGAGCTTGTATATTAGTATATAAATAGACACCACCAAATATTCTAGGTTTCCAGTAGTATTCTCCCCTCATTAAAACTGACCCCATTTTTTAGTTTTTTTAGTTTTTTTGTTTTTAATGATTTTCCCTGGAACAGTTCTATGAAAGGCATTCTGCACATGGTCAGAGGCTCCCTCATCAACATTTCCTCATCTTCTGGGTCAGCCTGAGCCCTGGTGAAGCAGGGACTTCATCAAAGCATCCCTTAGCATGGAGGCCAGGTGACACTCTCACTGGCCCCAAATAGGCAAATTTGCTGTAAACATTTATTTCCTTGTCATTGCTGGCAACGAAAGACTGTCTCCTGCTGTCAGGCAAACTGTGAATGTAAGATTTTCTCATTTTGACTTCAAAGGAGGCGTGTTGAGTGTTGAGGGGTTCCAGACATACTGAGCAGAGGATTTACACAGTCCCTTTGGGAAAGTGTGTCTATTGAGTGTGTGTGAGCGCGAGAGATAGAGAGAATGAATGTCAGGGCGCCTTCACAGCTATTTTTCCAAATGGCCGACATTCGTTCCAGCAGTCAAAAGCCCCACCTCTGAAGCAATTGCACATGAGTTGATATTAAGCGGCCACTTGGTTTCTCTCTACAGTCCCCAAGCTGGGGATAAAATAGCAGCAGCAGCTGGTTACCTTTGCATTGAGTAAAGGGGGTTAATAGAGGATTATAGATAACCCCTCTGTTTTTCTTCAGGCAGGACTCCTGTGCCTTTAATAGCTGCACAACAGGCCAAAATTCAACAGGCGAGATTTCTCATTCCCTGCATCTCCATGCTCGGAATAGCTTTACCTGGGGAATACCTGTCTCTTGCCCGGGCGTTCAGGTTACAGGAGGAGAAAGATGCCTTTTTAAAAAGTGCTCTATTCAACAAATACTGCCCAGGAGAGCAGACATACAGGAGTGGGGAACCTGGAGCCTTCCAGATGTTTTGGCCTACAATTCCCAGCTGCCCTAGCCAGCATAGCCAATGCTGAGGGATCATGGGAATTGTAGGCCAAATAGGGGGACCATATGGAAATGGGGACAGGGCTCCTGCATCTTTAACAGTTGCAGAGAAGAGGGAATTTCAGTGGGTGTCATTTTTATGCATGCAGCACCTGGTGAAATTCCCTCTTCATCATAACAGTTAAAGCTGCAGGAGCCCTGCCTAGCATGACCAGATACAAAAGAGGGTTCCTGCAGCTTTAATTGTTGTGTTTGAACAGCAGCACTGAGATTCAGGACACAATCCTATGCATATTTAGATGGGGGGGGGGAAGTGTCCTAGAACTCCCAGTATTCCCTAGCCAGCCAGCTTGTGTGGTCTGACCCAGAATAAGACAGCAGCAGTTCCTCTGTAAAACAATCAAACTTGTACTTAAAATAAAACTAAAAGTTGCTTTGCTGATACTTGATGTTTTAGGGCAGCCTTTGCCAACCTGGTGTTCTACAACTGCTTTGGATTTCAACTCCCATCGGCCCCAAGAATGCTGGGGGTTGTAAGTCCCAAACATCTGGCAAAGGCTGCTCTAAGGGAAGATGTCCTACCAAGGTCAATTCAGTAACCACAAAACACCTTCTGGGGGAACGCCATCATATCCCTTACCTGAGCCCAACATGAAGCTGAATTTGACCGAGTGAAGATGCAGCAGCCTCAGGAAAGGTCAGAAGTCAAAACAGGAGGAAGGTGCACAGATGAGCCAGGGGGGGACTGGAGGCCAAACTACAACCAAGGTTAGAAGTCATGTAGTCGAAGGTCCGCTACTATTGGGGCTGATCCGATGCCATGAGGAGACCCAGTCACAGGAATTGGAGGTCACGTGGAAGCCCGCCATGGGAAGCACCAGAGGTCACCAGGAGATGAAGCCACGTGGGAGAGTGCTCATCCCACTGGGGAGCGTCCCAGTTTGCTTGCCAGAGCCATGCAACATGACACAATGGGGTCGCTCTGTCTTGTTCTGTCTCTCATCAAAAGCAGAGCAAGGAGGCGCCCAACGTGAAGATGACAGCAGGGACTTGAAAGGCGGTGCGAGCCATCAGCGCTTCATCAACCCTTTTGCACAGGGAAGGAGAAGGCAGGAGACATGGGCCTAAGGCAGGCAGCCGTGGGCGAATCCACGGAGACCGATGGAGAGTGGTGGGAGACGGGGTCTCCCAGCCCAGCTTGGCCGCCGCATGCTCTCCCTTTGGCTGGGAGCAGCTGACGCTGCCGGTGGAATGATACTGGTAATTCCTCTCCCTGCTGAGCAAGAGGTTCCGGGAGCTGGTCCATTGAGGGGGCAGGACAGTTTGCACAGCTGGGAAGTGGTGTTGGCTTTCACCCTCCGGGAAAGGTGAAAAAAAGAGGTTGGCCCTTCTAAAAAGCAGCAGAGGGGCAGCATGGAAGGAACACAGGGAAACCATGGATTTTTAAACACAAAGCAAAACCATTGCGGTCCAGAAAAGTATCATAGCCTCTTTCTTCTATTGGCCTTGTGCCTGTCTCTTCAGGAGCAGCAGACCAACACAAAGACTGGGCTCGCACGATGCACTACAGCTCGTTGTGGCTTATTTAAGACACAATGAGCTGTGGGGCTCATGGGCATGATCCAGGGAATATTCTGACCCTGGGTTGTCATGTCGTGCGAACCTGGCTGGCAGGGTTATGTGAGGGTCAAACAACCCTTGCATAACCATAGAAGAAGCCATGTTTAAACAATCCTCGAATAACCCTAGAACAGGCCATGTTTATCCCTCGCATAAACCCTGCTGGCATGAAAGAAAGAGGCCTACTTCGCACGTAACAACTACTCAGAGTACGGATTGAGTATGGGTCATCATTGAATCAAAGGTTGTTCTTACATGTGAACCTTGTGCTATGGTTTAATTATGAGTTGTTAACTGCAATCAACCCAGAGTTCACAACAACAAACCAGGTTTTCTTCCTGGGTTGTTCATGGTTAACAACCCACAAACCATAGTGCAAGGTTCACATGTAATGACAACCCACGATTCAATGACAAACCATACTCTGGGCTGTCATTATGTGTGAACCAGGGCTAGATCTACACTAGTACTTTGTACTGAAGTGCTGTGATAACTGTTGGGGCTACCACTTTTTTAGCTTTATTTCCCACTTTTTATTCCGTATTACCCCAAATACTGCAATAGATGTCATTGTGTGCACTACAAGATATAAATGCAGAAGAGGGATGTAGCATCAGCATGACAGGATCGTATCCATATAAATGAGGTGTCAATCTGGCCTACATCAGAGAGAACTCCCTTCATCTATTTCACTGCTTGCATTTAGACTGCAGTCCAATACACACTTCTTATGTGCTGCTTCTAAGTGATGAGGTATCAGATTGCACTGACATTTTAATTAGGGTGGGGGTGTTGAGCCTCTTTTGGGCCTAGGGCTGAATTCCATTCCAAGGGAAGCTGGGCGTGTGTGTCACATTCCAGTGGTGGGTGGAGCTGAAGTCAAAAGGGGCAGGGCCAATATACCAGCATATTTTAGTTTAAGGCTCTTACTGGCAATATCTAAGCCTTAGGAGAGACATTTCAACTTTTTTGCATTGGGGATGGGTAGGGTGACCATATGGAAAGGAGGACAGGGCTTCTGTATCTTTAACAGTTGTGTAGAAAAGGGAATTTCAGCAGGTGTCATTTGTATGCACACAGCACCCAGCGAAATTCCCCCTTCATCACAACAGTTAAAGCTGCAGGAGCTATACTAGAATGACCAGATACAAAAGAGGGCAGGGCTTCTGCATCTTTGACTGTTGTGATAAAGAAGGAATTTCACCAGGTGCTGCATGCATATAAATGACACCTGCTGAAATTCCCTTTTCAGTACAACTGTTAAGGATAACAGGAGCCCTGTCCTCCTTTTCATATGGTCACCATAGACTGTGGGGAAGGGGCATGGCCAGGCTGGATTGAGACCTCAGGAGGGCTGGATTTGGTTCCCAATCCTGAAGTTCTATACCCCTGATTTAGAGATTATTATCCTTCCTTTTTTCTTATGCAGAACAGATATCTATACAGAAAACAGTCACAACAGAAGCAGCCCTTTGAGCACTTTCAAACCAAATTGCCTTGTCCCATTCCATCCTCAGTTAAATGGAGACTCCATGTTCAGAGAAAGTATACCTCTAGATACCAGTTGCTGGAGGACAAAAATTAATCTTCAAAGAATGCTGTGTGCATGTATGTGCAAGACAGATAGATAGATCTTTGCTGGGTCTTGACCACAAAGGATACTGAGTTTTAATTTGAAAACCTCCTTCCTGCAGAAAAAAAAGAAAATGTGGTCCATAAAGAACAAGTAAAGCAGATTAGGGGGCTCTTGGTTCACACAGCAAAGCTTTAAAATATCTTTCCTGGATTTACTAGTTGTATTTTTAATAAGATATTGCCCTCTTGTGGCTATTCTTTCCCATTACACTAAGGCTAGGCAGGTGTTTGTGCTCTGGAGATAGAGCTGGCTGGAGCAAATCTTACTCGGAAGCAGAGTTTACTGTGGTTCCATGTCTGCAACTCTGCTTATGCTCAAGACCGAGAAAAAGGCTGAGGGTGGTGGAGTGATGTTCTTAGTTACAGTTCAGACTCCTGTTTAATTGTTCTAGCCTATATAGTAAAGTAATACAGGTAGGCAGTGGCATGCTGGTAAATTTGGAAGTACAGGCATTCATCATGACAGTCCCCTACTCGGGTGACCATATGAAAAGGAGAACAGGGCTCCTGTATCTTTAACAGTTGTACTGAAAAGGGAATTTCAGCAGGTGTCATTTGTTTCCCCCTTTCTAAAATACAATCTCATTTTCCACGTTCTAAAAAAGCAACAACAACCCGGGAAAGTGCTCTGGAAAAAAAAACAGAAGCAAAACTGGAGGACCATGATATTGTTTAAAGAGCCCATGAACAACTGTGAGTAAGAAATTACAAGCATGCAATAAATGTCTCGTATAGAAAAACTCATTATCTGGATACGTAGAGATGTGGTTTTTCTGATGCTGAGAAGGACTCCGCTCAGTGTAGTTACTTTATAAATAGATGCTTGTGGACTGTATTTTAAACATTTATTGACAACAAGCAAGTATATTTAATACAACTATAGAAAGAAATTGATACTACAGTATTTGTTGGCAAAGGTTACAATAGGAAAGGAAAATAAAACAAAACTGTGCATACATTGCCAATACAGATTTCTGCTGGCAGAGATTACTCCCGCAAGGGAGCAATACCGCTCAGTATCTTCCCTTTACTTGATAGTTTTTCACTTGAACAGGATATGTGATGTGACTGGCTACTGTACACTTTTAATTCTGCCTCTTCATATTTATTCATATTTCATGGCATCATGTTTTTACTTGCACAGTTCTGTAGAAATTTTCCAACTTGACCTTTGTGCTTTTCACTTGTCCAAGATATGAATGTTTCTTCGAATGGCCCCTTTTCTCCAGATCAAATAGGTCAAAAGCAAACTTAGATGTAGTGATGGCCACCGAAATGTAGTGACAGCCACCAATTTGGATGGCTTTAAAAAAGGGTTGGATAAAGTCCAGGAAGAGAAGGCTATCAATGGCTACTAGTTCTGTTGGCTATGTACTACCTCAAGTAGCTGAAGCAGTAAGCCTATATATAACACTTGCTGAGAAACATGGGTAGGAGGGTGCTGTTGCACCGTGTCCTGCTTGTGAGTCCTTGGTCGACAGCTGGTTGGCCACTGTGTGAACAGAGTGCTGGACTAGATGGACCCTTGGTCTGATCTAACGTGGCTCTTATGTTCTTAAACTTTGATTCAGATGGCTGTTTTACCTATGTCTCTTTGAGATGCCTGAAATGATCATTGCCTATACCTGCCCTGCAGTAAAGATTGCTGAGATACTTATAGCTTAAAATTCTGTAATACTTGTCAATATGGATGTTTGATGGGTACCTCAAAAACATGCACAGAGAACTACCAAACTTTTAACCTCTTCCTGTGCCTTTAATTAGGGTGACCACGTGAAAAGGAGGACAGGGCTCCTGTATCTTTAACAGTTATATAGAAAAGGGAATTTCAGCAGGTGTCATTTGTTTGCATGCAGCACCTGGTGAAATTCCCTCTTCATCACAACAGTTAAAGCTGCAGGAATCCTGCCTAGCATGACCAGATACAAAAGAGGTCAGAGCTCCTGCAGCTTTAACTGTTGTGATGAAGAGGGAATTTCACCAGGTGCTGCATGCAAACAAATGACACCTGCTGAAATTCCCTTTTCTATATAACTGTTAAAGATACAGGAGCCCTGTCCTCCTTTTCACGTGGTCACCCTAATTAAAGGCACAGGAAGAGGTTAAAAGTTTGGTAGTTCTCTGTGCATGTTTTTGAGGTACCCATCAAACATCCATATTGACAAGTATTACAGAATTTTAAGCTATAAGTATCTCAGCAATCTTTACTGCAGGGCAGGTATAGGCAATGATCATTTCAGGCATCTCAAAGAGACATAGGTAAAACAGCCATCTGAATCAAAGTTTAAGAACATAAGAGCCACGTTAGATCAGACCAAGGGTCCATCTAGTCCAGCACTCTGTTCACACAGTGGCCAACCAGCTGTCGACCAAGGACTCACAAGCAGGACACGGTGCAACAGCACCCTCCTACCCATGTTTCTCAGCAAGTGTTATATATAGGCTTACTGCTTCAGCTACTTGAGGTAGTACATAGCCAACAGAACTAGTAGCCATTGATAGCCTTCTCTTCCTGGACTTTATCCAACCCTTTTTTAAAGCCATCCAAATTGGTGGCTGTCACTACATTTCGGTGGCCATCACTACATCTAAGTTTGCTTTTGACCTATTTGATCTGGAGAAAAGGGGCCATTCGAAGAAACATTCATATCTTGGACAAGTGAAAAGCACAAAGGTCAAGTTGGAAAATTTCTACAGAATTGTGCAAGTAAAAACATGATGCCATGAAATATGAATAAATATGAAGAGGCAGAATTAAAAGTGTACAGTAGCCAGTCACATCACATATCCTGTTCAAGTGAAAAACTATCAAGTAAAGGGAAGATACTGAGCGGTATTGCTCCCTTGCGGGAGTAATCTCTGCCAGCAGAAATCTGTATTGGCAATGTATGCACAGTTTTGTTTTATTTTCCTTTCCTATTGTAACCTTGGCCAACAAATACTGTAGTATCAATTTCTTTCTATAGTTGTATTAAATACACTTGCTTGTTGTCAATAAATGTTTAAAATACAGTCCACAAGCATCTATTTATAAAGTAACTACACTGAGCGGAGTCCTTCTCAGCATCAGAAAAACCACATCTCTACGTATCCAGATAATGAGTTTTTCTATACGAGACATTTATTGCATGCTTGTAATTTCTTACTCACAGTTGTTCATGGGCTCTTTAAACGATATCATGGTCCTCCAGTTTTGCTTCTGTTTTTTTTTTCAGAGCACTTTCCCGGGTTGTTGTTGCTTTTTTAGAACGTGGAAAATGAGATTGTATTTTAGAAAGGGGGAAACGATGCTGTTTCCTCTTGTATATCTGAGCAATTCCACTATAGAACTGCTCCACCTAGAGGTTAGGTAGTGGCAAAGCAGGGAAGGAAAAGCTCTTTGTAGAGAACTCGGATCTCAGTGCTGTAAAGGACCTGAAAGTAGAAAAGCCCATAGACAGGGAGTAGGAGCCTATCAAGATAATAAGAGGTCTGCTTAATTCGATTTCTTATCCATAAATTATTTATCCTACAGAGTGATGACCTAAACAGGATTACTGCCTGCTATTGGCAGGCAGAAATCATCAAGGGAAACTTTGTTGTGTACTGAAATGCCGTGATGCTGGGGAGGGGGTGTCATGCAACTGTTAAAGGCACAGACATAGGTGTGTGCAGCACATATCATTAGGGTGTGCACCAAGGGATATTTTTTTTTAAAGGTGAACATTTATTGAATATTCAATCATAAAGGACATTTAATTTTTGTTCATTTATTGATTAAACACTGTAGACACTGACGGCTTGCCTGACTGCGAGAAGGCAGTTGCAGTTAGGGCAGAGGGTTGAGGGGTCTCTCCTCAAGCTCTAGCATTGGTGGGACATTGTGGTGACACTGGCCGGAGGAGGGGCTTACGGGGTGATTGTAGCCTTCGAGGGCCCTCCTCCTCGCCTTTTTGAAGTGCAGCTCCCAGCTGAGAGGCTCCCAGCAGAGCGATTCCTTTTCAGTCCTGCTGCTGGGAGCAACAGTGCTCTCTCAAAGGCAGCAGTTCTTTGGCACGGTGGTGGAGCAGCCAGAGGACCATTCCCCCTGTGTCCAGATCCCCCACGGTATCCCTCCTCAAAGGCCCCCTCAATTCAGCACTTATTGCTTGAGACATTAGGGTGTGCCTGGGCAAACCTGACACACCGCTTGCACAGGCCTATGGGCACAGAGTCTTGATACAGAAAAGGGGAAATATCCCTACTGATAGTGGAACTTTGCTGAGGACATGATTAGTTTGCTTTATTTATACCTCCCTCACTTACAAGTTGCAACCTAACATTTAGTTGTATCCAATGTATCCACTGTTAGTCTAACTTAAGTCCCATTCATTTCAATGGGCTGTGGCAGGATAATTCAAAATTCCCTTATACGTGCCTCTGAAATAAGAGTTAATAAAGTGTGTCTCATGAAGACCTCAGGTTAACTTGGCAAGAAGAAAACACGTAGGAGAATTTAATAGTAGCTACATTCCTAAAAGCCGGGGACCAAAGGTTAAAAGAAGAACTGATACATCAATGAACTCTGCCTTCTTAGGAGACAGACTATCTGGCAAAGATTATAATGTTTGTGGATTCTGTCTCTTAGTCAAAGATAGAGTTAACTGAATCCACATCAAAAGATTCTTTGAAGCCTATGTGTATTCAAGATAATTTAGAAATCAATCACTGTTTAACTGAGCAAAGATCTATGTATCCCTGTGTGATTTTTTCTATTTAAGGTTGATCAAAATATGTAGTCAGTACCATTTTCTAAGTTTTTGATTCCTAGGTGGTCACTTCTTGCAAGAAGTAAATTAAAGAGCTGCAGCCAGTTTTCGATCTTACACGTGTCTTTCGTCTGATTGGGATAGTGACAGTTGGGACACGAAACTACCTGAGTCTAATTTCAAGACTCTTACCACAAATGGCGAGCCCGCCAGGAGGCCCAACTAGATGACCATCGCGCCCTTTTTTCAGACTGGAACAAGCCCTGCCGGCATAGGTGAGTTGAACCTAAGGGAAACTTACAGTCTGAGGAGGGACGGGCGGTCATCAACCAAGGCTACTCCCTTCAATGTATGTAAGATCGAAGGATATAAAGCAGGTAAAAGGTCTTCGGTAATATTTTTAAGGGGTCTTCGGTGATATTTTGGTGAAAGCTTATAAAGAGGTGGTGAAAGATACACACGCAGCAAAACCAAGATATTGCGGGTAGTGAAGACCAGGAAATAGTTCAAGAGATGTGTTTTGGAAACACACTGAACTACAAATATTGCGGGTAGTGAAGACCAGGTTGATTATCTTCTAGAATATTTGGTTTGAGTTTTGTAACGAAATCAGATATTACTGGAGAGAAGATAACTGAATATTCCGGAAGGATCTCCACTGGATGTAGTCCTGGAGAAATAGAAAACTGTCCCGGGGAAATCTGATTTAAAGAAAAGTCGACTTGTTAAATTATGTGTTGAAACATGGCCAGAATTAGGATTAAAAAAGGCCACATATTGGATTATTTGAAAAAAGGTACACTGAAAGATTTAAAAGGTGTTTTAGAGATATCATATCCTGGATATTTAGAAAATTTGTATGTTTGGATCCATGTTGCAGAAGGTTTTAAAATCAAGCCTTCTCAGGTATTTTTTTTTCTCAAGTACTGATCAGAAAGTTTTTACTGCAACTGCACCCCCACCTCCTTATTGCCCTCCAGAGGAAAGTGCACTTCCTCAGGAGGGACTTTATCCATTGTTGAGTAACGTTCAAACTGTAGTAACAGCACCCGCAGTTGCGGCAGTTCCTGCAGTAGGGGGAGCTCCTGCCATTCCGGCAGTACCAGCACAAGTACAGAGTTTTACAACATATGTGCATACTCCTTTTAAAGCTAAAGTCTGTGAATTGGTCAAAGGTAAAAATTGGTGTTCCAAGATAAAGATAAAACACCAGCTGACTATTTGGTTCGCCTTTCCCGTAGTCTCCGCATGTATGGTGGTATTGATCCTGAGGCAGTAGCGAATATCTCCTTGGTGGTTGGAATCTTTGTAGATCAGGCAGCCCCAGATATTAAGCCTAAACCTGGTTGGCAGAGAGATACTGTAGCGCAAGTATTGGCTACAGTTCATCATGTATTTTGTAGAGGAGAGGAAAAAGTTGAAGAAGGAAAAGAAAACAGAGAGAGTTAGATATGAAAATTCTGGCAGAGGTGTTCACAGAAAGATTTGGTGGTTGCGTTCACGGCAAGGGGCCGTGAACGTGGTAGAGGAGAAAGAGGAAGAGGATTTTCAAGAGGAGGATGGAGAGAAAGAGAGAGAAATGTTGATGAAAGTGAGAAGAGATGTTGTTGTTTTTTGGAAAAAGCCAGGACACTGGAAGAAAGATTGTATTTTGAGACAACAGTCTAGTCAAATACAAGGAGCTGAGGTGATGTCACAATGACTGGTAGAAAGAGACTTAGGAACAGAAGTGAAAAAGGCAGAGACTGGAGAAATGCCGAATTCATGGAAATTAAAATTAAATAAACCATTTTTGACTTTGACCATTAATGGACAGCCATACAATTGTCTTCTGGATACGGGAGCGGCCAGAAGTATGTTAAATACAACTGTTTTGCCCTTCTCTGGACACAGAGAAAGAGTGGCAAGAATCGATAGGAGTTCTTTTTTTTTACTCCCCTTAGCACTCCTGTGCAAGTTAAAATTGGGCCCCTTACTTGTGATCATTTGTTTCTTATGATGTCTAAAAGCCCTGTGAGCTTATTGAAGAAAGATTTATTGGCAAAATTAAAAGCCACTATAAAATGTATTGTTGATAGCGTGTTTGTGTCCCTTTCTGCTGAGAATGTATTGGCTTTTATGAGTGAAACAGAAGAAATAGTTGTCACCACACTCCCACTGGAGCTCCAGGAAATACCCTCTCATTATTGGGCAGAAGATTCTGGGGAAGTAAGGCTCTTAAAGTCAGCTGCCCCAGTTAAAATCACTGTCCGTAATGACATGGTACCCCTAAAAGAAAAATAATATCCCCTTTCAAAAGAAGCCCAAGAATGTATAAAAGAAACAATTGAGAGATTTTTTAGAACAAGAAATTTTGGTTTCATGTTCCTCTCCATGTAATACTTCAGTAATAGCTGTGAAAAAAAAATAGATAGAACTGGGAGAGGCTCTTACTTACTGCTCAGAAATGGATATTAAGAGAATTAATGAATATGTAATCCCCAGACATAATGTGGTCCCAAATCCTGCCACCATTATGTGTAGTATACCTGTTTCTGCATAGGTGTACACAGTTTTAGATTTGAGATTATTATGTGCAGAAACAGAAGAAAATTGTAAAATTGATTCAATTTACTTGATCAAGGCCTTAGGAGAACGTGGGCATAAAATTGCAAAAAGAAAATTACAATAGTGTAAAAAAGAGGTAGAATATTTGGGACACGTTTTGTCAGAGGGAACTAAGAAATTGTCTTGTAAGCGAATAAATGCAATAACACAGGCAAAAGTACCAAGGACAAAAAGTCAAATTCATGCTCTGTTAGAAATGTTAGGTTATTGTAGAGCATGGATCCCTAGCTTTTCACAAATTGTTAAACCTTGGTTAGAAAAAACAAAAGCAGAAGCCCCAGAAGAAATTGAATAGACTAAAGTGGATGAGAATGCCTAGAAAAAAGTAAAATCACTTCTAGTCTCTGCTCCTGCCCTAGGTCTGCCTGATTATCATAAAGATTTTATTTTATTTGTACATGAAAGAAAAGGTGTTGCATCTGGAGTTTTATGTCAATATTTAGGTTTACATCAGAGACCGATGGAGTATTATTCAGGACAATTAGATTTAGTTGCACAAAGATATGTTGCCTGCTTAAGAAACATAGCAGCAGCAGTTTTAAATTGTTGAAAAAGTACAAGACATTGTGTTTGGACACCCACTGCAATTATGGGTTCCACATGCTGTTTCTGCGTTATTAACTCAAAAGAATACTCAACATTTTACAAATGCAAGATATACAAAATATGAGACTTTATTATTGCAAACTCCTGAATTGACTGTGTTAAGATGTAACGTACTTAACCCTGCCACTTTATTACCAGAAATAGATACAGAGGCTCCACATGATTGCATTGAAGTAATTAAAAAAGTACAATTGCCAAGAGATGATTTAACTGATATGCCTCTAATGGACTCTGAATTAATGTGGTTTGTAGATGGTTCTTCAAGGATAATAGGAGGAGTCAGAAAGACTGGTTTTGCTGTTGTCTCATTGACAGAAATTATTATTTCTGGACCTCTTCCAGGAAGTAAAAGTGCTCAAGCTGCAGAGCTTATAGCGTTAACAAAAGCATGTCAAAAAGCAAAAAAACAGAAAATTAACCGTGTATTCTGATTCAAAATATGCAATCGGAGTATGTTTTGCAACAGGATCGTTGTGGAAAGAAAGAGGATTTATTACTGCAGATAGCAGACCCATTTCCAATAGAGCAGAAATAGATGCCCTTCTGGGTGCTATACATCTGCCCCTCGCCCTTGCAATTGTTTACTGCAAAGCGCACGGTCCGGAGACTGATGAGGTGACAAGAAGAAATAGAGCTGATGAAAAAGTCAAGGCAGCAGCTCTTCGTCCTTTACCCTTTAATCTGATGGCACCAGCAGAAGTGGATGGGTCTCCTTTGATGTTGAAAGATCTAAGTATTTGGTGGGAAAAGGCGGATGCAAGAGAAAAAGAGATATGGAGGGCGGCGGGGGCAGAAGAAAAAAGTAAAAGGCAGTAGGAAATGCCAGACAGAGATTAGTGTTGCCAAAAGCAGGATTAAGGGCAGTGGTTTCAAAACAGCATAATCAAGGGCATGAGAGACAGACTAGATTGGCATTAGCAATTGCAAGAAATTGGTTTACCCCTGGGGTTCATCAGATGGCAAAAAGAGTAGTATAAGCCTGTACTGTGTGTGTCAAGAGAAATGCAAAATCTCAGCCCTTAGGATAAGCAGGGGGGAGGCCCTGGGTACAACTCACTTTTGAGTCAGTCCAAATTGACTTTGCTCATATGCCACGCTTCCAAAAGTATCAATAGATGATAGTAATTTTAGATAAAATTGATAGGCTGGGTGAAAGCATTTAGATGCACACATGCAACTTCATAAGAAGTAGCTGGACATATGATGAAAGATATTATTCCCCTATTTTGCCCACCTAAGATAGTAGATTCAGATCAATGCTCTCATTTTACTATTTCTTTAATGAGAGACCTAGTAAAAGACACACCCCTATCATCCACAATCCTCAGGTCAAGTAGAACGCATGAATGCTATCCTCAAGAGAAAACTTACAAAAATGTGTATTGCTTCAAAGTTGGCATAGTCAACTGTCCTCCCTTTGGTTCTTTATTTTATTAGAACCACTCCAAAGCAACCCACAGGTTTGTCACCATATGAAGTATTGTATAGTAGACCTCCCTAATAAGAAGAGAATATGCTAGGCCATATGTAACTTTATTAAGAAGAGATAAAGACTTTGTAGCTTATACTATACAGCTCCAGAAGCAGTTCTAGAAAATCAGGTGGCACGTGATAGATGCCCAACCTTTGCCACTGGATACTCCTGCGCATCCTTTCCAGGCTGGTGATGAAGTATACGTGAGAATCTGGACAGCAGACAGTTTGGAAGAACGATGGTCAGGCCCTCATCTTGTATTGATGACCACTCATACTGCTTTGAAAGTAAAAGGAAAAGGGGCTTGGATTCATTACACGCATTGTGCTAGGAAAAACCCACAAAGACCTTTTGATCTCGCTGGAGCGAGAGGGGTCGAAAGTGAGGACGTCTCGCCACGAGGGATCAACGTGTGTCCTTCTCCGAATTGCGTGGACGAAGCAGGACAAGAAGCAGAGGCTCATCATCCTAAAATTGACAAAACTTAGGCTGTGTTGCCCACACCAGAATTACACTCTCCTTCAGTGGAACCACAGTGGACAGTGAGATTTACTGATAAAGAAACACACCCTTTAAAGTTAAGGTTCCAAAAGAAATAAATATGAAAGTAATATTCATTTTATATTGTATAAATTTTTGTATACCAAAAGGACAAGCTTTAGAAATGTTTAAGCAATGAGAGAATTATTCAATTTTGTATTATGAATATCCAGCAATGATAAGATTATTTTCATTTATTGCCTGCTCTTATTGAAAGTCCAGATATACTAGTTAGAGCATTACAGCAAAAGAATACTTTGTTTTCTGATCCCAGCAATTGTAAAGATATGGTTATAATAGGAAAACAACTGTCAGAAACTGAAAAAAACAGAGTTGGTAGTGGATTAATAACAGGAATTTTAACCTTGAGTGCTTATCCTGGAATAATAGCACAAGAAAATAGAAAGAGTATTTTGGGTCTTACATGTTGTTTTAAAAAAAACTATTAATGCAACAGAGATAATTGTACAGGCAATGCAGTCAGAGATTGGAGAATTAAATCAGGAACTCATTCAGCATAGAATGGCTCTTGACTACCTCCTAGCAAAGTAAGGAGGTTTTTGTAAAATTATCCAGAAAGGTTGCAAAGTAGTTTTTCATGATATGAATAAAACTATCGAAGATGAGCTGTCAAAATTACAAGAAATGGTAATAGACTATTACTCTGGAGTAACAAATCCATGGGATTGGTTAAAATCCTGGTTGTTAGATTAGAATTAGTTAAAACAAATAATTATATTTGTATTGATTATAATAATAATTGTTTTAATTACTCCCTGTGTCTTTCAATGTATGATGAAGTTTTAGAAAAAAAGAGTGCATAAATAGATGTTAATTATGTATCAGAACATGCCTGGTGAAAGCATAACTGGCAATAAGATGAGAGAGCTACAAACTTGGATTGAATTATCTAGTCTAGAGAATGATCCTAATGACGTTTAAAGACGCATTAGATCAAGCAGTGGACTGTGGCAGGATAATTCAAAATTCCCTTATACGTGCCTCTGAAATAAGAGTTAATAAAGTGTGTCTCATGAAGACCTCAGGTTAACTTGGCAAGAAGAAAACACGTAGGAGAATTTAATAGTAGCTACATTCCTAAAAGCCGGGGACCAAAGGTTAAAAGAAGAACTGATACATCAATGAACTCTGCCTTCTTAGGAGACAGACTATCTGGCAAAGATTATAATGTTTGTGGATTCCGTCTCTTAGTCAAAGATAGAGTTAACTGAATCCACATCAGAAGATTCTTTGAAGCCTATGTGTATTCAAGATAATTTAGAAATCAATCACTGTTTAACTGAGCAAAGATCTATGTATCCCTGTGTGATTTTTTCTATTTAAGGTTGATCAAAATATGTAGTCAGTACCATTTTCTAAGTTTTTGATTCCTAGGTGGTCACTTCTTGCAAGAAGTAAATTAAAGAGCTGCAGCCAGTTTTCGATCTTACACGTGTCTTTCGTCTGATTGGGATAGTGACAGTTGGGACACGAAACTACCTGAGTCTAATTTCAAGACTCTTACCACAGGGCCTATTCTAAGGAGAACTTACATAGGGGTTAAATCCATCTGAACCTGCTTAGGTTCATCAGTGAAGCCTGCATCCTGTTTTCTCAGGCCCTTCTCTGGTTGCTATTTTTTCCCAGAGAGGCAGGGAGGAAGAGATGGGCCCTGAGCCTTTAACGGGTGCATAGCAGGCCAAAATAATAATAATAATAATAATAATAATAATAATAAAAAATTTATTTATTACCCGCCTCTCCCAACGGATCGAGGCGGGGAACAGCATTAAACATAAAATACAAAACTGATTAAAAGCACATAAAACCAATATATCATTAAAATACCAATAAAACACCAATAAACCCCAACAGGCAGAGCTTTGCCTGTGAGTATACCTCTATGCTGAGAAAGAAAATCCATGATGTGAAGCAAGGATGTTAGAAATGCCCATTCTGTTTTAGAAAAGGACAACACAATCTGGACAGTTGAAGACAAATTTCTTTATTGCAAAAACAGCCTTTTGCAAAAGGGGTGTGGCTATGCAAGCTTGGCACACACCGAAAATCATAAATCACACAACATATATTCCCTGTCATCCGGCCGGCCTCTAACAGGTTACATCCTATCCCGTACGCCTGATTATAATATTCAAATCCCCGCCTTTGTTCATCCTCCCCTTCATTTTTCCCACCCACACATGTTTCCTATGCAACTGCAAACAATCTTAGCGAAGCTTGACCTGTTGTTTTTAGTATCCTTATGTTTCCTGCCACTTCCGACCACAATCCACCTGCACTCCACTTGCATTAGCTAAGTTTCATCTACTAAATATAGTCTTATGACAAAACCACCAGTAAACCCATGTCCCGTGCCTTTACGTTTCAAAGGTCACAGACACCTGACTATTTTGCTCTATTGCCTACATCTGCTTTTAGATAATGTGCTTCTGCTTTCTTGCTTAATACTGTGCATTTGGCAACCTCCTAAATTAAAATTGCTTTAACTGATTAATTATTGGATTAAATATATGTGCCTAGGTTTTATATGTGCCTACTGGATTATATATATATTTGCTTAGCCCTGTATGTTACCTGATGGAAAAGCAACATATCCCACAAGGAGCCTTTCAGTTTTTAGCAGCAGTTCAAAGTGTTTGTCACTTTTGCCCTTTTTCTATCCCTGCAGAACCAGCTGTGTGATGGCAGGACAACTTCAACTGGGGGAGCTGTTTAGCCAAGCAGGTGGACGGCCCTTCCTTTGGCTCTAGATCAGGGGTAGGCAGAAGGAAGGTCTACAGATGTTTAGGACTAAAACTCCCAGAAGCCCCTGCCGGCATGGCCAATGGTCAGGAATGCTGGGAGTTTGTGTTGCCAATGGCATTTCTGAGAGGCAACTTTTTTTGTAAGATTTGGAAGCAATGCATACACTAATGGGTGAAGGCGAAACAATTTATTAAGCAGGGACAGACTAACACCTCAAGAAAGCAGGTACCACCACAGGGCAATAATTGCAGCAAGAAACTACAGAGCAAGATCGTAACTCTTACATCCCTCCAGTCACTGGGAACCCCGTTAAAATAAGTGAACGAACCCCGATAATGGCCTGGTACGCAGTGCCTTCTGCCTGCATCAAGGTTCTGAACAGGGAGGGATTACATATATTTACTGCTCACATTAATCCCACCTATATTCTGGCTATATTCCAACAACCTCTCAAGAACATTGTATACATTCTTGCACAGTGAAAGGATTAGCTGCAGCTAATGGCAAGCAGCCAGTAAAATATGGTCGTCCCAGGCACTCCCCCCTGTACTATGAGACAAACCTTAAGATCTCCTGCAAGGTTCACCTAAAGGCAAATAATAGCCTTTGAGCACCACTTAACTATTTAAAACAATCAGGCCCAACTGGAAATCTAGACCCAGAAGGAGAAATTGTTGTACGCCACTAAAGTCCTCAATATAACAATGGTCTTCCGCATTTCCACTATATAGTTGAAGTCCAAAACCTATGAAGGTCTTCTTTCTGCCTAGATGAGACCTTTGTCCCTTCCCAGCATTCCCAGCTGCTTAGAGTATTACAGCCACCCTGGTGTGGAATGATGGGATATATCCAGTAGAACTCCCTTCCCCAAACTGGTTCCCTCCAGATGCTTTGGACTTCAACTCCTATCAACTCCAGTCAGCACGGCCAATGGTCAGGCATCCAAAACATCTGGAGAGCACCAGGTTGGAGAAGACTGCACTAGAGGAAATCAGAGCCAGAATTGATATTTGCGAACTAAAGCAAGACGGATTCCTTTTTTTCTTTTCTGGTTCTCTCCTTTTTTAAAACAAAACAAGGCACCAATGGTCTCTGGAGCAGAAAAGCTCGGGCAGGCTGCCTAGAGAGGAAGATAGATTTCCCTTCATTTACAATCCCCCAATTAAGATTTGATAACCCTTCTAAGACAGATGCCTTAGCCAAGCACCAGAAAATGAGCTTAATGCAGAAATGATAGGTGGAGGGAATTAATTCCCTTGCCAGCTTTGGGAAGGAGCAAGTGCCTTGAAGTCCGTGGCAGCCCAGGCATTCTGGATGGCACACTTGTCCTTTCTGGCAGGTCTAAATCATTTTGTCACTCAATGTGTGTGTGTGTGTGTATTAGGGATGTGCACCCCCACACTTCAATTTGGACCCTGATTCAGCACTTCTTAAAATGGCCCACTTCTACTCGGAACAATTCAGAGTGGTTGACTTTGTCTCAGTCCTGAACTGGAGCCAAGGTTCAGGAAAACAAGGCTTGCCTTTATGTTTCCTACTAACTAGCATAGGAATTCCAAAAACAGCTATGTTGTTTCCCCCCCCCCCCCGTTTTTTGGGCAGAATTGGATGATAGATACAGGCATAGCAGCCCTCCAGCTGGAACTGCCAATAACTTTATTTCTTGGCACAACTGGACTAAACTGGCAGGGGTTGTTGCCCCGTCTGAGGGGATCAAGCCTGCCAAATTTCAGAATAATAACCTCAGATGGGTTTTGGTGCAAGAGCAGCCTTGATATTTTGAGGATCTGCCAAAGACGACCTGCCAAAGAGGACGTACTTTATCCTCCTTGTGTTTCTTGTAGAAACCATTGCTCTGAAAATTATACACAAGCTGGAGGTGTCCTGAAGGAAAAAACCTGCCAGGTTTCAGGAGGGGAGGGGGAAGGGTTCACCTGGGAGGGGGGCTCTCAAATTGGGGGAGGGGAAAACTGATTTGCCTTCCCATCCTGTACCATCCCCATGTATTTGTGTATGTGTCAATTTGTATGAAAATGACACACATTCTAGAGGTGTCCCCAGGCAAGAAACTTGCCAGGTTTCAGAAGGATAGGTACAGGGGCTAGGGCCTTATGATGCTTGAAATCCAGTAAAAAGCTTTTTTATAGTTAAGCACGGTGACATTGGAAGAATGGCCATCTTATGGCCCCATCCAACAGTCTGGGCTATAGGTTTTTATCAGAAAGTTTTGTTTTAATTGGAAATCTCGGTTTTTATGGATTTTGTTGAATATGTCTTTATGGATTTTTAAAAAAAACATTGTGTGGTTTTTATCTTGTATGCTGCTTTGAGAGGGTTCCACCCTTAAAGGCAGCCTAAAACTAATCTTAGATAGCTAGGTCCTTGCCCAACCCCATCTTATCTATACTAGCAAACCATCAAGCTCCAGCTATTGGACACAGCAATGGTACACTTGCAAGGGGGAAATTCACAGGTTTCACTCCTTGGTTGGTTATGTATGTGAGCCAGGATCCCCAAGGGCAATGGACTTTGATAGCTAGTTGCACTTGAGCCAAACACAGACAGACTTTGCAGATTGACTGCTTTTCTTGAGCCAGGCAAAGGTATCATGGTGTGTGTGTGTGTGTGGGGGGGGGAAACAGGGTAGCAGAAAGCAGCAGTGAGAAGAACAATGGAATGTCCAATTCTACCATACCCACTACCAAGGCAGTGGCCAGCCCAACAGGCAGAGGCAAGGAAGTGCTGGATTGGAGGAAGCAGGCAGTCAGCAAGACAGAGGCACAGGGGAAGGGACAGCTATGCAAGGTGGGCATGGTCTCCCCCATGGAGAGCAGGAAGCCATGCTTGGGTGGTAAAGGTGAACTATCTACTCAGGCTAGCAGGGTGTCTGAACCAAGAGAGCAGCTAGATGGGCAGAGGCAGTGGTGGCTGGGAGGCTAGCTGGATGGCAGGGTGAGGAAGTGGCAACTGGTGGAGGAGAGAGGCAGGCAAGCAGGAAGCGCCAAGGCATCGATTCTAAGTAAAAGGTTAGAGCAGCACCCTTGCCAAGAGGCACAGTCCCCATGAAGGTGAGTGGGGGTGTCCTGGATAGTGCCTGCACCAAGGGAGCAGCTAGGCAGAGGCAGGCAGACAGGCAGGCGGGCAGGCAAGCAGAGGCAGCTAGTAAAGGCAGGAGGCAACGCCAGATGCCACTGCACCTCTATGGTCAGAGCGCCATTCAAGTGTGTTGCTACATCAGCAAATGGCACAGTTTGCATTGGGATGGAGCAGAGCAAGGCAGCCTGTGCTCACAAGCGTTGATGGTACAGTACAACACTTTCTTTAGAAAACAGTTGCTTTTCAACCGGTGCAGGCAGAACCAGGAAGGTAGACTCTTAATGTAAGGAAAGTAAGAGCAAACTGAGACACCTGGGCCCTGCACACCTAGGAAACCCAAAGCATGTTTTTGTGTATCTAAAATATAACCATCTCCAGCTGATAAGATTGTCACTCACTGAGAGGGAATGGAGAAGTATGTAGATCTGAACAAGTTGAATGCGCCGATTCTTTTGCACTCCTGCAAAATGACTGACTGCACTTTCAAGGTCCAGGGCTTCTGATAGTTTCAATTGCTAGTATAGCAATGTTACTTAGGCATTCATCATCTATGAGTAAACATTCACAGGCTTCCACTGAGAGTACATTCTCCCCACCCTCCACCCTGTCCTAATTCTCTGAGGAGGAGAAGGAAGACCTGGAGAAGGTAGAGATTAATTCTTTCCTCCCCTCTCATTTTCCCTGGCCTACTGTCTGAGAAAAAAAGGAAGAGAACCCCGGAATAAGCAGATTGATTCTTCCTCCTTTCCAAGTGAGGCCTGCAGCGCTTGGATAGAGGGGAAATGCCTGGTAAATGCCATGTAACCTGATCCTATTAAGTCCTGGAAGGTGGCCATAGATACCCAAAGGGGCTGCATTGACCCTGAGAGAGCACTGTAGGCTGGTAGACCTGGTAGGTGCCTAAAAGGTCATGAGAGGACAGAGCCTAGGAGGTCCCCATCCTCCCTCCTTGCAAAGAAACAGTGGGCAGTCTTTCAGAGATGTGTGGCAGACAGAAATTAAACATGGTAAGCCTTTCATACTATGGAAATACAACAGCCCTGTGAGGTAGGTTAGGTGGATTTAATATATGTCCATAAGCAGTAGTTACTGGATGCCTAATAGACTTGGCTATAGTCGTTATCTTAACAAAGGGACTGCTCTCAGCAATTCAACTTAAGCTTCCAGATTCCCCCAACCCACAGTCAAGCAATATGGTTTAAAACAACAACAACATCTCCTACACTCATCCCCTCTCACAACAATTCAGCATAAGCTTTTAGAATCCCCCCCCCCACACACACAATCAAGCAATATATATTGTATTAATCATCCTTCTCCAGGAATTGCATTCCCTCTCACAATTCAACACGAGCTTCCAGAGAATTTCACTCCCCCACAATTGGGAAAAATGGTAGGCCCAGGCCAAGAGAAGAAAGGCTGAGGGGATCCTCCATTTCTCTTGCTCCACCCTAACAAGAGAAAGGCCACCATCTTTTCTTCACGTTCCCTCCAGCCACCCTCCCAACCTATATATTATATATTACCCTATATGATATTATCATGGTAATCCCCTCTACAAGATTTTGTTTGATGCCAGGTTGCCTGATTATGCGCATCTCCTCACAATCGCTTTGAAGTGCATTACTGGCTGTATGAAACTCCCTTTAAAGTTGTTGACATGCATGCAAATGTCGCTGAAAGTAATGCACTTTGTCCCAGGAAACTGCCCAAACAGGTTTTGCACCCTTTATTCTCCCTGCCTACCAGAATCTCCCACCTTTGGTTTCCTAGGTTACCTGTAGAATGATGCGGTTAACCTGTTTGGCTACCTCTCTCCCCTTCAATTTCGTAGCCAGCTGAAATTTGTCCCCCTTCCCAGAACTGCTCAGGAGTAAATGGGAATGTGCCTCAGAAGTTTCCCCCTCCAGCAGCCTTTTAAAAAGTATTTTCTGCTGCCTCTCTCTGCCCCCTACCATTTGCAGGAGAGAGAGGAAGAGGGTGAGAGACCAAAGGGAAGGAGCGAGTGAGCGAGACAGTAGAGATCCGCACAAATGCATGCCCAAACAGACAAGCTGCTTCATTTCTTCCTCCTCCTCCTTATTTTCCCATTGAGATCAATTGTTTTCCCTTCTCTCCTTCTCAATCATCCATTCTCATTTTGGTAATGTAAAACATTCAGACCCGCGCGCGCACACCCACACCCACACACCCAGCAAACAAGCGAGGGGAGCAAGTGTGTGTGTGTGTGTGTGTGTGTGTGTGTGTCTATGGAGGGAGGCAGGCATGCCGGCATGCATGAAAACACCCTCCCCGTCTCTCAGGAACCCAGCAAGAAGGAGGGGATCACTAATCATCCACACATATGCATGGCAACAAGACCACCTGATCGTTAATGTGCCTCCTCACAAAATTGTTTAAACGGACATAAGGCTCTCGCCTCTACAAGAGGCATTTAAAGCTCTTTCAAGGCGCATTAAAATTTTTACCTCTACAAGAACGGAGCGCAAATCGGGCGTAGAGGCGCGTTTTCTCTCCAATTATGCGCATTATCGAATGCGCATTAAATAGCGAGTTTTATTTTGCTGCGGCAGTTAAAGCGCATTTTGACTATGTGAACAAGCGATTCTCCACATTAACTACTTGTAAAGCGCATTTGAAACAACCGGTAAGGTCACCTGTTGAGTGCTCAATTACCTCCTGCATACAAGCATTTACGATAAAGCGCTTCCGAGAAGATGCGCATAATCGGAGGAACAGGCGTCAAACGGAATCCATCTAGAGGGGGTCTTACTCCCAAGGTAAGTGTTCAAAAATGCGAATAATCGGAGATTTAAAGCGCCTGGATCCCTGATTTGCGCTCTGCTCTTGTAGAGGTAAATTTGGTAATGCGCCTTGAAAGAGCTTTAAATCGCTCTTGTAGAGGCACCCAGAGTCTAAACTTATGCAACAAAATAACCACATTCAAAAGAGCAGTATCATGCAAGTTAACACTACCAATGGGATAGGAAACCAATGCCCTGGTTTGCATGCGTTGTCTCCATTTAGAGCCAAAGAAATGCCCTTGCCAAGAGTAATTCCAACTCAGCTGTTTCACACTAGGGGTGTGCACGGACCCCCCGGATCGGATCGGGACCCGGATCGGGACCTCCAATTTTGTCCCGGACCGGTTCGGACAAAATCGGAGGCCCCCCGGACCGGATCGAGTCCGATCCCGATCCAAAAATCGGAAATTTTTGGATCGGCCGCCATTTTTTTCCCCATAGACTTGCATTGCAATGCAAGTCTATGAGGAAAAAATGGCGGCGGGTGGGTAAGGGGGGGCCTAACTCCCTCCCCCCCCCCGGGGCCGTCCGCTGTGGACGGCCCCGGCAGGTAAACCCCCTCCCCCGCGCTCCCTACCCCCCCTGGGGCCGCCTGCTTCCATCCGCTGGCGCCCGCGGGCGCCAGCGGATAGAAGCGGACGGCTCCGGGGGGGGGGAAGCCCCCTTCCCCGCCACTTACCTTCTCGGCACGTCCGGCGCCGGCGGCTACTACCAGCGGGCTCCGCGGCCTACTCTCGAGTAGCGCGCCGGGTGATGACATCACCCGGCGCGCCACCCTGGAGCAGGCCGCGGAGCCTGCTGGTAGTAGTAGGCGCCGGCGCCGGACGGGAGCCGCCGGGCCGGGCAGGTAAGGGCCCCCCTCCCCCCTCCGCGCGCCCCCTCCTCCCCCCTCCCCCCTCCGCGCGCCCCCTCCTCCCCTCCACGCACCCCCTCCTTACCTTTCCGGCCCGGCGGCTCCCGTCCGGCGCCGGCGCCTACTACTTCCAGCAGGCTCCGCGGCCTGCTCTAGAGTAGCGCGCCGGGTGATGACATCACCCGGCGCGCCATCCTAGAGCAGGCCGCGGAGCCTGCTGGGAATAGTAGGCGCCGGCGCCGGACGGGAGCCGCCGGGCCGGAAAGGTAAGGGCCCCCCTCCCCCCTCCGCGCGCCCCCTCCTCCCCTCCACGCACCCCCTCCTTACCTTTCCGGCCCGGCGGCTCCCGTCCGGCGCCGGCGCCTACTACTTCCAGCAGGCTCCGCGGCCTGCTCTAGAGTAGCGCGCCGGGTGATGACATCACCCGGCGCGCCATCCTAGAGCAGGCCGCGGAGCCTGCTGGGAATAGTAGGCGCCGGCGCCGGACGGGAGCCGCCGAGCCGGAAAGGTAAGGGCCCCCCTCCCCCCTCCGCGCGCCCCCTCCTCCCCTCCACGCACCCCCTCCTTACCTTTCCGGCCCGGCGGCTCCCGTCCGGCGCCGGCGCCTACTACTACCAGCAGGCTCCGCGGCCTGCTCTAGAGTAGCGCGCCGGGTGATGACATCACCCGGCGCGCCACCCTAGAGCAGGCCGCGGAGCCTGCTAGTAGTAGTAGGCGCCGGCGCCGGACGGGAGCCACCGGGCCGAGAAGGTAAGTGCCCCCCTCCTCCCCCCCCCCCCCCCGCTGTCCACTTTCATCGGCGGGCGCCCGCTGGCGCCCGCCAATGGAAGCGGCGGTGGGCGCCAGTGGGCGCCCGCCGATCCGCCGATCCGCCGAACCGGTTCGGAGCTTTTTCGGACCGGTTCGGATTGGATCGGCCGATCCAGCTGCGGGATCGGAAATCGGATAATTTATCCGATTTCCCACTGGACCAGACTCGGATCGTGGATCGGGTCCGATCCAGTGCACATCCCTATTTCACACTGTGTCCATTCTCCACCTTTCAGGTCCTACAGAGGGCCATTGTTTTTTGCTCAGTCACAGAAAATACAAAGCAAGTTCTTGTTACTTTTTATATCACTGCAAAGCTGGAAAAGAAAGTGCAGAAAGGGGCATTTAAAACAATCAAGGACTGGAGCAACTCAGATTTGATGAAAAGTTCGAGGGGAAAAAAAAGTTATTCTAATTATTATTAGCAATATACGTGGGGGGGGGGGGTTCGGGGGGAGATCGATCCAGATAAAAATGCTTGGTGCTTCCTTGCGATTATTTCAAACCAATATTGCAGCTCAAACATGCTTTTGGAAGAAATCCTTCCTGATCTTTACGACGCCCGACTCTCAGCGCAGAAGTGAAAGTCCGCTGATTCAACCGGTCTTTACAACTCTTTTATGTGTTTACAGCCGTCCAGGCTAGGGAGAGGCGGGACTTGCGTGCGTGCGTGCGTGCGCTTGTGAGCGCAGAAATCCCGCCTTGCTTGGAAACGTTAACCTGGTAAACGAGTCCAGACAGGGAGCGGGCAAAGAGTGAGGTTGGCGAAGTGTCGGAAGTTGAGCTCTTGGCAGAGGGAAAGATTTCGAGGTACCGCTACGTTTTCACAGAGTCGTTTGTCAATTATTGTCAGGAGGGGATGGGGTGCCACTTTGGGGGTGGAAGGGAAGCGTAAAGGGGGAAGGGGGTGCATTCAACTTTTCGATCTAACTCTCGAAGATGGACATGAAGTACCGAGAGTGCGGTAGGGGTCTCCTCTCCTGTGTGTCCAAGGTGGCGTTTTAAAAGCAGCAGGTGAACCCGTCCAGTGCAAGTGGCTGAAAGAGCGACTTGTAAGGCCGGTGATCTCTTTCAGTCCCAGTCGAACAGTTTTACAGCGCAATTTTATGCACGTCTATTCCGAAGTAAGCTTCATTGAGTTCCATGGGATGTACTGCCAGGTAGGATTGCAGCCTGGTGCGATCTTATCCATGTTTACTTGGAACTCCGGCAGAGTTTCATGGGGATTACTCCCAGGTAAGTGAGTATAGGATCGCAGCCTCGGTGCTGCTATTCTGCTCTTACTCAGACTGGCTTTTCTTAGTGGGTGCTTGCAATTCGTTTGGAAGGCTGAAAGGGGACGGAGGCCTTTTTATACTCACATATATGAACTGTGATTTGTTGTTAGTTTTATAGCCTATCTTTCTCCACAAGGAGCTCAAGCGGTCAGATGTGAATTTCCCTATTTTCTTTATTTTCTTGCAACAACAATCCTGCAAGGTAGAGGGCATGCAGAGAGAGAGAGATTGGCCTACTATCATCCAGTGAAATGTGTGGCTGAGAGGAGATTTGAATATGGGCCTCCCTGGTCTTACTCAAATTCTCTAAGCCTTACACCAAACTTCCTCTCCATTTTAAAAGCAAACACAAATTCCAAGTGAACTCAGGAATGTAAACTTTCTGCCCCCAACACCTTTTGCTGCTGGAGAGCAGCAGATGCCTCACCAGTCCCATCAAGGTGCATTGTATCCATGGAAAAACAAGACTTTCTTGTTTTTGCTGCAACAGATGAACACTTCTACCTCTTATCTTGGTACCTGATGCAGAAAATTCTATAAGTGCTTCTTCCCCCTCCATGGCAGTAAAATAATTTAGGGCACAATCCTATGCATGTGTGGACAGAAAAGGGTCCTACAACACCCAGCAAGTCATACTGGCTGGGGAATTCTGGGAATTGTATGACTCTTTTCTGTCTACATGCATAGGATTATGGCTTTATGTATCTATTGCATTTCTATACCACCCAACAGCCAAACCCCTCTGGACAATTCACAAAAATTAAAACCATGAAGTCCAATTCAAAGTATAAAACAAACAACAGTATAAAAACACAATATAAAAGTACCACGTAAAAGAACACCCAGGATAAAACTGAGCAGCAAATGCAGAGATTTATACAGATTTAAAATACAGATGTAAAACAGCAAAGTTAAAAGACTAAGATGATAAACTGTTAAAATACTGGGAAAATAAAAATGACTTCACCTGGTGTCGAAAAGAGTATAACGTAGGTGCCAAGCAAGCATCTCTAGGGAGCTCATTCCACAGCCAGGGTGCCACAGCAGAGAAGGCACCCCGGCTGTGGAATAAGCACCTGGTGAAATTCCCTCTTCATCACAACAGTTAAAGCTGCAGGAGCCGTGCCCTCTTTTGTATCTGGTCACTCTAGTATAGCTCCTGCAGCTTTAACTGTTGTGATGAAGAGGTAATTTCACCAGGTGCTGCTTGCATACAAATGACACCTGCTGAAATTCCCTCTTCTATGCAACTGTTAAAGATGCAGGAGCCCTGTCCCCCTTTCCATATGGTCACCCTATGTGGCTTACAATTCCCATGATCCCTCAGCAATGGCTATGCTGGCTAGGGCAGCTGGGAATTGTAGGCCAATTATGTAGACTTTCAAATATTACTCTTAAATTCAGGTGTGTGTTTTCATTTTAGATCAGTTTGTTTAATTTGTCCAAAAAGGCTCTCCACGTAATTTTATTATTTTTATTTTTAAAGCAAAACAACCACTTTTCCTTGTACAGAACGTGGACAGATCCAGCAGGTTTTTTTTTGGGGGGGGGGGGGAGGCGGCATGTGTATGTAATTACTCATTGGCATTCTACACCAATGGACCCCTGTTTGAAATGTAGCAAGGCTCCTCTTGGGCTGGGTTCAAGTTCATCTCATATATTCACATTTCTGTTCATTTGGCTTGCAATCTAAAATTTGATACCAGGGAAACAACAGAAGTGTGGCAGGAAGTGGAGGTTGCAAGGGCAAACAAGGAAAGATGCCTGATGGCTTCAGTTAAACCAGACTTCCCCTTCGGGTACCCTCCAGATGTTTTGGACAACAACTCCCAGAATCCACATTGACCCACTTTCCCATACCGTGTACTGTGAAGATTGACTTGCTCCAGGGTTGACGTTCAGTGGACGTTCAGTGGAATGTCTTGTGTTAATCAAGATGGATAATGAGGTGATAACTTCAAATGGGCCATATGCCATCTTTAGTGCTATTTCATCAGGGTGATTTGGGGGCTGCCTAGGCGCTCTGAAAGCCCCATGGTGGGTGCTCGGTGGTGCTGCGATGGTTATACAATACAGCAGCCATTGCAGGGCTTTCCCAAGAAGCTGCAAGTTTAAAAAGTCAGGACTTAGCCAGACTATTTCACCAAAAGCAAGGCAAATACAGCGCATCTGCTGGGTCACCTCACTCAGGCGTCGCATTGGAGGCAATGCCAGGTGGATGGCGACCCCTGATTGGTTGCCATCTGCCTGGGCAGGGGGCAGGCCTAATAGCCACCGGAAACTCCATGCTTTCTCTGAGTCGGGATTAGCTGCTGCCACCCCACAGCAGAGAAATCACGGGGTTTCTTTAAACGTGGCTGCAACCCAGCACCATCTAAGCAGACCCCTTGATTGAGAATGGCAAGGCTGCCACACAATGGACACAGGATCATTTATGCACGATGTGCCCAAGGAAAAGGGCAATTGGCATCAGAGTTTATCCTGGGAAGGTGAGAACAGTGATGGCAAGGAAGAGGGCTAATCATTTCCTGCCGGATTGCTTTGTGTATATGAAGGGACAACTGGATGGGCTGTAACTGGACTGTTTGCACCAGCTATTATTCCAGCGGCTATATGGAAAGTTAAAATGTCAGCTTTGCCAGGTTCACTCTTCTTTAAACCTCCTTTTTCTCTTCCACTCATAGCAGCCTTTGACCATGTGGTTCTACCTGGCAGCCTTGTTGGGCCTCATTTTCTTACTCCGATGGTACCGTGAGAGGCAGATCTTGAGCAACCTGACAGAGAAATACATCTTCATAACTGGCTGCGACTCTGGGTTTGGCAATCTGCTGGCCAGGCAGCTGGACGCTCGGGGCCTTCGGGTGCTGGCAGCCTGTCTTACAGTGCAGGGGGTGGAGAAGCTAACAGCAGCTACCTCAAAACGGCTGCAAACCACCCTCTTGGATGTCAGCAGCACTGAAAGTGTGGCCAAAGCAACTGAATGGGTGAAAAGCCATGTGGGAGACAAAGGTAAGGGCAGAATTTAGAGCAGGGGTGTCAAACCTCAGGTCTGTGGGCCAAATCCGGCCCTCTGGGGTTCCCCTTAATGGCCATGCTCCTTTCCCCCCGACTAATTATTCTTTGGTAGTTTCCTGGCTTTGCACTCCCCCCACCATCAAAGGTGGAGATGCCTCTGCTAAGGCTTTGTTACTTGTAGTAAGAGCTTTAAGTTAAAATACGTTGGCAGTTTTGGCCCTGCTTAACACTTGCCCTGAGAGCTTCTCTGAAAATGAATTCATCCCTTCTGCTGAATGAGCTTCAACATCCTGATTTAAAAGATAATAGATTCTGTGTGTATTGAGCCTGCATGAAAAGTATAAATCTTCTTCTCAAGAAATGTCAAGTGATACACATGAGGCATATCCCCATCTTTATTATTGCAACAACTCTGTAAGGATAGGGTAGGCTGAGAGATGGTGTTCACCTGAGGAAATTCTAATCGATTAGGAAGTGGAACAGGGCCACTGAAAAATAGGTTTCTACACACTTGAGGCAGACTCCTTGACTCCTTAACCCAACCCAGACAGCATGGCTGTAGTAAAAAAGCACTGTCAAAATGCCTAGAGAAATATATTTTATGAGGCATTTAATAAACAAATATCTGGGCAGCATTAAGTGTATTCATTTATTTCATTTCATTAACTGGTTCTCACGACTTGCTAAACACTCGTGGGTACCATCCCAGAGCAACCCAGAAGGAGTTAAGTGTGTTGGGGGGGGTGTCCCCACCCATGATGGTTCCAGTACCCACCCTCGGAACCCACACTCTACATTGTGGGTTAAGGGCCCCAGGATGGCTTACTGTGTCACATGGCTCCCCGTTGAAAATTGCATCCCACCATAGCGACGGGCGCCTAGAGTGGCCACAAGTGCCAGTGACACTCCAGCTTACTCGGCCGATCTCTATGGTCAAGATCGCCTAGCAACAGCTGGTGCAGCTGGCACGAGCCTATTCTGGCTGCTAGGATGTGTGGCTACCACAGTGGAAGGGTCACCATTTGCTGCTCCGCCTCAGTTAGCAAAATGTCCTTGGCCGGCCCTGCCAGGAAACCACTAAACGACTGGTGATTAGGGGAAAAGAGCCAGGACCAGGGAAAGGGAATGGGCCCTCTGGAAACCAGATGTCTTGGGCTCACCCCCTTTTTCCTTTGACCCCACCTCCATGGGATTCAGTGTCTCCAAAATGGAATTCAGCCCTTGGGCTGAAAGAGGTGGGACATACCTGGTATATAGAATGTCAGCATGCACAAGAGTTTTCCTGTGTGGGCAAGAGAGCTTTAGCCAGCCTTTGGAACCACAGTGAGTAGGGAAATGTAATGCCAGAAACAGCTTTTAGTGCATGTAGTGCGTGTTCAGGTAGGCTCTCTCCAGCAGGCTATGCGCTCAGAAAGCCCCATGGCAGGTAAGCAGTGGCGCTGCTTCAGTTATACGATGCCGCAGCCTCCTCAAAGCTCTTGTGGGGCTTTCCTGCAAAGCACCACATTTAAAACGTTGGGGACTTACCCCGACATTTTAGGCTGGCATGAGGCAAACATGGCTCTTCTGCTGTCTAACCTCACTCCAGCGTCAGTGTGGAGGCGTTCCCAGGTGGAAGGCAACCCCTGATTGGTCACCACCTGGCAAGGCATGGGGCGAGCCACCATCCAGCAGGGCAGGGGGGGAACCGCATGGCCGCCAGAAACCCCGTGCTCTCCCTCTGCATCAGGATTAGCGGCTGCCAACATGCATAGGCTGACCATATGAAAAGGAGGACAGAGTTCATATAACTTTAACAGTTGTAGAGAAAAGGGAATTTCAGCCAGCGCCATTTGTATGCAATTTGTACCTGGTGAAATTCCTTCTTCATTACAACACTTAAAGCTGCAGGGGCCCTGCCCTCTTTTGTATCTGGTCACTCTAGTATAGTGCATGCAACTTTAATTGCTGTGATGAAGAGGTGATTTCACCAAGTACTAATTGCATACAAATGAAGCCAGCTGAAATTCCCTTTTCTCTGCAACTGTTAAAGTTACAAGAACCCTGTCCTCCTTTTCATATGGTCAGCCTAAACATGCAGCAGAGAAAGCGCAGGATTTTAGCAAAAGCAGTGGCAACCCAGCACCATATAGGCAGCCCCTAGTACAGCTGCTCTTGCTAGAAAGATGTTCAGCTCAAAGAGGAGGGGCGGCACTTAAACTGCTGAACAGGCAGAAAGAAGCAAAGTGGTGCGTAGCAGTTAAGAATGCTGGACTTGAACCTGGGATAGCTGCTTAGTCATGAAACTCCCCGAGTTCACTATTAGAGTTGGATAATAACATTTATATCTTGCCTCTTCTCCAAGGAGCCCAAGGCAGTGTCCAGGCCTCTTCTCCCCAACCCTAATTTTCTCTATGCAGCAACCCTGTGAGGTAGGCTGAGAGTTGGTGACAGACCCAGTCAGCTTCATAACTGAGAGGAGAATTGAATCTGAGTCTCCCCAGTCTTAGCCTGATACTCTACTTTGGGAATTGGTAACAAGGTGCCCCCAGATCCCAGTGTTCCCTGGACACCTTCCTTGGTGACTGGTGAGGTACCTTACCCCTTTTATCTTTTAAAAAAAAATTAAAATCTTTTTCTGAGGGTATATGCGAAATTTTGTTCTTTCATTGTTCAAAGCTGACCTCCCCACCCCTCATCAAGTTCCAGGGAGCTGCAGGTTGAGGCATTAAAAGTGTGAGGGGGGTACTATTGCAAGATGGCAGAACGATAGCAGCTACTTAGTCTAGTCATCATATTTTTACCTCCATGTGGGGGGTCGTTTGGATTTTTTTAACCTCAGGCACCAAACCATTTTGTTGGTTTCTGGTTTGTATTCTCACTATTTGCAGACTAAGCTGTGCTTTGCATAATGCAGGGGTGCTGAAGAAGGTTATGTGCAAAAGAATGGGACTCTTATCATATCCTCTCCTGTCCTTTTTTCCAACAGGTCTGTGGGGCTTAGTGAACAACGCCGGCATTGCGGTCCCTGTGGCCCCCAATGAGTGGCTGACCAAGGAGGATTTCAAGAAGGTCATAGACATCAACCTTCTTGGGGTGATTGATGTGACCGTACAAATGTTGCCTTTGGTGAGAAGAGCCAAAGGGAGGATTGTTAATGTTGCCAGTGTAATGGGACGGATAAGCTTGTTCGGCGGTGGCTACTGTATTTCAAAGTACGGGCTGGAGTCTTTCTCCGACAGTCTCAGGTAACCCGCTGTGAGAGCATGCCTTTCACCCAGTATCAATGGCCAACCCCTTTTTGCCCAAGGAGAAGCTTTCTTAAAGGGTGTCTTTGTGCGAATACCAGAACATGCTATAAAAGCAGGCATGCTAGGAAATACTAGAAAAGGCAGTTCCAGGGTGACTGCCGTGCTTGTAACAATATTTTCAGAATACAATTTGTAGTATTCACATAGGGAATTATAATCCGAACACATCTGGAGGGCACCAGATTCTCTGCCCTGCTGCTCCAGCTGTAGCATTGGTAACAGGTTTGGGGGCTAATGCATTTCTGGAAAACAAATGAATTGACTGTCTGGTGCCACATGTTTAGCATAAATGCTGCGATAAAATGGGCTTTTTACCTGCAGGACACCATTGGTGAGGTGCTTAATTCCTCCATCAAGGAGAAGCAGCTCTTACTGGATTGGATCTAAAATTAGTCATACTTGGAGTAGACCGATTGAATCTGGATCCAACCACAGGTTGTTGTTTTGATGCTGAGCTTCTTTCTGCTTGGACTGAGACCTTTCATCTTGGACTGCCAATAGCATCAGTTCTCTCTCCGCCTTAGAACAGGGATGGGGGCAACTTGTGGCCCTCCAGGTGTTGTTGCCCTACAACTCCCATTGTCCCCCATCATTGGCTGGGGCTGATGGGAGTTGAGAGTCCAATAACATCTGGAGGGCCACAGGTTTCCCCCTCCTGCCTTAGAATTTGCAAACCTAATTTAAGAGAAGGTTTGCTGGCAACAGTACTATTACTCTTCTGTACCAAAGAGATATATGACCTAAGTTAAAGGCACTTATCCAGGTCCTCCTTATATGAGTGGGTCACACCTTCAAGCACCCGTCCGTACAGGTTGCTTAGAGACTGGCCTGAGCAGAAATGTTATTGTTTTGGCTTTCTAGCCAGCCTGTTTGCACTTGTTGCCCACTCTCTTCCTTTCCCAAATCCTCAGGCATGTGTGCAAAGTAGGCTTTGATGAAAGACTCCTTGCTCTAGTATGTGACCAAGGATGCAATCCGATGCACGTTTAGACAGGAAAAAAGTCCTACAACTCCCAGCATTCCCCAGCCAGTGCTGGCTTGGGAATGCTGGGAGTTGTAGGACTTTTTTTCCCTATCTAAACATGCATCGGATTGCATTGCACCTTAAAACAATAATGACTTGCAGAGACTCTGAAGCAGGGATTTAGCCCTCTGTCTCTTTTCGGGCAGCTCTAGGCAGGGAAGGAAAGAGGAGGGGCTCTCAGGAAGTGAAGGGAATGCACCTCCGACAAGATTCCCTCCTCTCCCCACCTGAATATGGCCCTTGACAACAGCAACAATAAAAAAGTGCTTCTATTTGTGAAAGCTTTGCTCAGATTCGAAAGGTGGGAAGAAGATCCAGAAAGCTGAGCTCCATAGGAGAATGTTTGGTTACCTTTAGCTAAGACAAACAGTTGGAGTGGACAAAGGGCTGTCATTAAAAGCAAGGTTTGATTTCTTATCTTTTTCATCCGTCCAATGACAGAGGTGGATTAGGAAAACTATAAGGTTTGGGAATGGAGGGCAGATCATGATCTTCTCTCTCGCTCTGCAACCTTGGCAGTAACTGAGTGGGGGTGGGGGAAACGCCTGCACTCCTAAAATTCAAAACTGCTAGCCTGAACTGTGGGGGAATAAACACCAAGAATAAAGGAATAGAAATAAAAGAGGGAATGAAGAAAATAAATTTTAATTTTATTATTGCATTTATATCATGCTTTTTTTTCTCTTGCAAGGAGCCCGATATGGTTCACGTAGTATTCCTCCTCTCCATTTTAGCTTTCCAGCAACCCTGTGAGGTAGGTTAGGCTGGGAGTCTGTGACTGGCCCAAAGCCACTCAGTGAGCTTTATGGCCGAGTGGGGACTAGAACCCGGGTCTCCCCAATCCCAGTGCAATGCTCTAACCACACTCGAAATAAATAGTGGGGAGTGGGGGAAACAAGAGAGAGGAAAATAATCAGAGGATGGATATTTTTGTGTGCAGGGCTTCCTGCCTCAGGTAAATCTTCATCTGTGTTTTTAATTAAAAGCTAAAGTCGCACTTAAGCCTTAGGCCTTTAGGATCTGATTTGCCTGAGCTTCTGAATAGGTATGATACTACTTGCGTAAGTTTTCTTGCCCAACCATTATTGCATGTCATTTCGGCTTGAGAACTATCAGTGGAGAAGCATAGGCTGAATTCGGACGACACAATAAGCAACCGGGGGGGGGGGGGGGAATTGTCACTTGTATTGACTATCGTGTTGTCCGAATGCTGCCATAGTCAACTCAGCGCTGATCCTAATCCACGCCATGGTTGATTATTTATTACCATGTTGTGTGGGGAGTACCCCCTAGATGAACAACTGTAAAGTTGATTATACCCCACCATTGACTATCGTGTTGTCCGAATTCAGCCATGGTGTTTCTTGCCTTCTGTAGATGAGAGCAATGTAGACAGGATAACTAGGCTGTTCGCTAGAGGGCCAAGAGTACTCACCGTTGGAGAGCTGGCGAGTGGATTTATGGACAGATGGATGGGGGCAGCGGAGAAATGGCATTGTTTGGGAATTGTAAATAGTTATTGTGGTTGCAGTTATCTTGGTGTAAGTAATGTGGAGACGCAGAACAAATATTTTATTGTTACATAGGGTGACCAGACGCCCGGATCTGTCCGGACATGCCCGGGAAATGGGGAGCAAATCCGCATCCGGGCGGAAAAACCGTTTTGGGGGGCCAAATCCGGAAATTTAGCCCCCCAAAACGGTGACCAGATGGCCCTGGGGCGAGCCGGGGGGCGGCGGGGGCAAACCAGGGCGGCGGGGGCAAACCGGGGCGGCGGGGGGTCACGCGGCGGTGGCGGGAGGCTGGCGGCGCAAGGCACTTACCGGCTGGGGCGTCCCCTTCCCTCTGGTGCTCGGAATCTACTGAGAAACAGGCTTCGCGGCCTGTCCCTCAGTAGCGCGCTGGGTGATGACGTCATCACTCGGCGCGCTACTGAGAGACAGGCCAGGAAGCCTGTTTCTCAGTAGTTTCCGAGCACGGAGGGAAGCGGACGGACGCCCCAGCCGGTAAGGAGCGCGGGGGCGGGCGACGAGGGGGCGGCGCTGCGCGGGTGGGGGGGGCCGCGCGGGTGGGGGGGGGGCCGCGCGAGGGACTTACCTGCTGGGGCGTCCGTCCACTTCCCTCGGTGGACGGACGCCAAGGACAAGCCCCGGCCAAGGAGAAGCCCCGGATCAGCCTGGGGGAAGGGCAGGAAATTGCATTTTGGCGCGTCCAAAATGCGACTTCCAGCCCCTCCCCCGGCCAATCCGGCAGGCAGCAGCAGCATGAGACAAGGTAAGGCGCTACCGGTGGCATCTGCCCAACGGGCCCTGCGATGCGCGGGTGGGAGTTTTCCGGAGGCCTTCCCTTGTACCTCCCTCCCCCCCTTGCGCGCCCCTGCACCCCCTCACGCCCCCCCCAGAGGAAGAGAAAAAGGCTTCCCTCACATCCGCCCAAACAGGCCCTTTCTGAGGCCTTTCTAAGCCCCGCGATGCAGGGGCGGGGGGGTGCTTTTCTGGAGGTCCGGAGAAGCCCCCTCCCTCTCTCACATGCTCCCAGCACCCTCCCTGGCCACCCCCAACACGGGCCCTCACAAAGTGCTTGTTTGGTCAGATGCCATAGGGAAGAGTTTTTTCTTCCACTCAAATGGCGGCCGCCATTTGAGTGGAAGAAAAAAAACCCTTCCCTATGACATCCGACCAAACAAGCACTTTGTGAGGCCCTTTCTAAAGTCCAGCGATGCAGGGGCAGGAGCGGGGGTTTTCCGGAGGCCCGGAGAAGCCCCCCCCCCCCATCTCTCACCTGCTCCTAACGTGCAGCATGCAGGGAGTTGTAGGCTGTTCATCATACAGAGCTTTCTGGGGAAGCAGGCAGTGAACAGCCTACAACTCCCAGCATGCAATGCCTGGGAGGGCTGTATTTACAGAAGTCTAGGACTCGGAGAGTTCTCCAGGGAATCAGGTGAGTCTTGTTCTTCACCTCTCTGGATGTTATCTAAATGCTGACAGTTTAGTAGAATGTTACCCTCCATGGACTGCCCCTCCTGCATCATGCCCACAGGCATTTATGCTGCTGTCTGTGCTGGCCACAAGTGCTGGCTGTTCCTTGGCTCCGGTAAGTGCAGCCTTCCAGGCAGTGCATGCTGGAAGTTGTAGGCTGTTTTTGCTGCACAAAATCCTCGCCCCCCCCCCCTTTCTCACTTATATATAGTCTGAAATATAGAGTTTGAAATGAATAATTTGAATTGAATGTAGGTGTTATTTCCAATTTAAGCGCTTTTTATACAGGTTTATAGTCACAGAGGATGTAAGAATCTGATGATTGTTAGGTATAAGCATTACCAGTGTGTTACTGCAAGAGCCCTGCCCTCTTTAGCTAGTGTGACCAGATGCAAAAGAGAGCAGGGCTCCTTCAGCTTTTCAGTGTTGTGATGAAGAGGGTATTTCTCCAGATACTGCATGCATGCAAATGACACAGGTGAATACACTCAACCACCTGAATAAACAATAGGACCAGCAATACTACATTTAACAATATTTATATTTGTGTATTAGTGCAGTTTATACCCACTTCAAATATTTCAAGCACATTATATTATTAATCAAACTTTTTTCACAATTCATGCTTCAGAATGCCACACAAAATTAACAAACTCCACAATTAAAACAGCATAGTATACTAGTCATAAATACAGTACACAAATATTTTTTTCAATAATATTACAATGAATCTGTAATGTTTTCTTCCATTAGTGTATAATTCTTTCCAAGTTCTATCAGCAAACTTTTTAACAGAAATCTGGTATCATACATCTGTTTCTCTATGCTTCTTCAGAAATTGCTTAATCCAGCTGCGACCACGAGTTTGGAAATGAACGCTGTACTTTCAAATGGTTTCAGGTGGAGGCTTTGTCCCCACATACAAGGCCATCGCAATGTCCCTGGATTTGAAATATTTGAAGTGGGTATAAACTGCACTAATACACAAATATAAATTTTGTTAAACGTAGTATTGCTGGTCCTATTGTTTATTCAGGTGGTTGAGTGTATTCACCTGTGTTCTTGTATAATATTGTCAACCACTGCCTCCTGTTTGTTTAGTTTCATGCAAATGACACCTGCTGAAATTCCCTTTTCTTCACCACTGTTAAAGATACAGGAGCCCTGTCCTTCCTGTTATGCAACTTACTTCTGAATAAATATGCATAGGTTTGTGCTGCTTATATCAAAGCTTTTTCCTTTTGTGTTCAAAATAGAGGCAACAAGAAAAAAATGCACAGCTTTTAGTATTAAAGGTAAATTAATTTCATGAGAAGGAATAGAGGAGGCCTGAGTCTCAAGCTTGCTTATGGATCCAAATGCTCCAGTATAGGCATGGAATATTCTTACCTACAAGAACATACTGATACATTTCAAAGGAGGGACTAGATCCACATACACCTTCCTTTGAACACCCCAATTGGATCCCTTCATTGAAATGAAAAATGACCCCATGTGCATAGTTGCTTCATGTAAGCATCTGAGCATACATGAAGTACTGGACTGTGGGTTGTGTTTTTATATGCTTACCAGGAGTTTAAATCAAACTGCTATTTGTCATTGTCATGAAATCTATATTGGTTGATTTTTTTTTAAAAAAAGTAGAGATGCAATGTTTAGGCGTTCAATAGATCTAAAACTTTTAAAATCTATCAAAAACTTAAGCCAAGGTGCTTAGCTTAAGCAGGCAGCTGATTTTTTAAATAAAAAACTTAGCATTTAGATAGAACTTTAGGATGTTCATAGCGCATCATATGCATGACATTATTAGAATATAATCATTACAACAACCCTGTATGGCAGGCCAGTATTGCAGGGTGGAGGCTGAAAAAATAGTGGTTTGCCTAAGGCCATGCCATGAGTTCATACAAGTTGTGAGAGCTAATCTAGGGGCATTCTGGTTTGCTGCTCAGTTTCACAGGCATTACACTGCACCAGCTGTGAACTTTTTCTTTTTTGAAAAAATACTGCTACTTACAAAACCCATGGATGGCAGGAACCATTTTAATGGAATACTCTTCCACCTTCCTCATGGTAGAGGGAATGCATCTTTTAAGAAGGCACACTGTTGCAACAACTGTGTGCACTACCTAAAATCAAAGAAATAATATTCTTCATCAGAACAATTGTTTTATCTAGGCATTGGAGCATTTCCTTATGTGTCAGATCTTTTGGGGGGAACTCCCTTGTCTGGATGGGCAATTCCGGAAGTTGTAGGACTTCTTTCTGTCTAAACATGCATAGAATTGTTTCCAAAGTTTGTTAGCCAATTGAAGTATGTCCAGTTGAGCTCAATGCAGTTGTTTCTGAGTAGACATGTATTGGATTGCACTGTATCTGGTCACTCTAGCTTTGCCATAGTATCTCACTGGCAAGTCTCCCAAGAAGGTATTTCCATTGGAGTTCTACTGATGAAAATTCTGACCAGCAAAATATCTCGACCTATGCCAACACGAGCAAGATTTCCTAAAACCTTTGCTGGGTCATCAGGAATTTTGAGTCATGAAGGAAATTCTTTCCCAACATAGATAGTTGTTTTTAGCCATCCTCTGTGGTGTGTGGTTTGGCTCGCTTGCTTGAGCTATTTATGTACCTACTGGCTCCGTAGCTCAAAAGAAGAAGTGGGTCTCTAGCTGGTGCTAGAAGATAGTAATTCATCTTCCTCTCCAATTTGTTTGATATAATTGGCATGATGTATATTTTGTAACAATTGCTGATAATTTTTTATCCTTAAAAAAAAAACATTTTAAAAATTAACAAGGTTGTTATTATTATCTCTCTTTTCTTGCTTGTGGTCATTTTTCTAGATGAACATGACAGGCTTTGCGAAGTCATTCTGTCTTTTACTGATTCAGAAATTTCCTGACTATCGAACATGTTTTAAGCATGACTGTTTTCTGGATGCTGGTGTGGATATATTTTGGTAGGCCTAGTTTCTGAAGGTTTTCTGTATTTTTGTAAAAAAAAAAATTGATGTAACTGATGTGACTAACTGAATAATTGTAACTTTTTCCTGTTGCCATAGTTCTTTAACTTCCATAGCCAGGGGTGTATATTTCCCGCTCTTTTCCTCTTCCTCTTCTGCAACATTTTTATCACTAGGTATTGATATGTCAATGAGGTAGGTGTGCTTTTCTTTTTTTATTTATGACTGTTGTATCTGGTTGGTTGCAAAGTATTGTCTTGTCCCAGAATTGTTCTCTCCCAGCAAATAATATGAGTGCATAGCGTGGCTTGGCTTGATTTGTTTGAGTGTGTCTGGATTTCCTAGGCTCTGAAAGCATCTTTTTGGAGAGTATCTGCTGGTTTCATGATCCACAAGACCAGGTTCTGGTGAGTGCATAGTTGACCTTGACAGGAGGGGCTTGCATTTGCTAGACTAAGGTGAGCAAATGTGAAGAGGCTGCAATCCTACATTCATTTATCCCGGAGAAAGCTTTATTGAAATCAGTGAGACTTATTTCTGAGGTTTCTTTGGGCAGTTTACTTTGGGTCCCTGATTGGGATTTCTGTTCTCTGCACACTGAGATACTTGGATAATACAGGAGATACCTGAATAAAATGAGGGAAAGATCCTTGTCTAGCATGGTGATAATGGGCATCCATTTTGGCCTTTCTTTGTATTGCAACTGACCATGGTCTTGATGCTGATGATAATGATGATGATTTATTACATTTATATACTGCCCCATAGCCGAAGCTCTCTGGGCGGTTTACAAAAATTAAAAGGTTGAACATTAAAAAGTCAATATACAAAATTTAAAACCATAAAACATAACATAAAACGTAAAAACAGCTAATGAACAGCTACACGGCTAATGAACCAGAGGTATGATAAATTTTTAGATTTGTTTCTCATTGATAAACCAGAAGTTTATCAATGAGGTGCTAGTGAGAAGTGACTGCAACAAGCCTTTAGTCCATTTTGTTCCATGGCTAATGTTTTCAGGGTAATAGTATTTTATACTCTTTTTAATGCTAGGTTGCTAGTTTATTGTACTAGATTTTTCTGCGCTTGTCAACTGCTTCATTTGTTCAGTGGTAGCAGTATGCTGAATCTGTGAGTATGGATACGAGAAAGGTGATGGAGAAAAAGTGTTAAATGTTAGGAAAGGTGAGACTATGTCATCCAGTGAAGGATTTGCAGTCAGAAAATATATTTGAGGGAAAGGGAGACTGTATCACACAGGGTATAGCAAAAGCTTCAAAGTACAGCAAAAGCTACAAAAGTAGGAGTGAGTAAAGTTAATTTCAGATACATTAAATGTCTCACGCGTTCTTTATTTCAGTGATTTTAACATTAGGCTGTTGTGTAGAACAGGGTTGTCTGAATTGTGCGCTGTAAAATCAGATATGTAACCAAGGCTATATTCGGATGGGCACACCCCCTTGGGGCTGGACATGCCCCCCTGGAGGGGTGGACATGTTGGTGGGCACGCCACTTTGGGGGCTGGCCACGATGTCCTCCTTTTTGGTTTCCAAAATATGGTCACCCTATTGTTACATTATAATTATTACCATTATCATTGAATAACTTTTATTTCTGTAAAAACAACAACAACCTGTTGTAGGCATTTCACAGGGCAGCCCTATGCATGTCTCCTGATTGATTTCATTTAGGCTTATTGATTTCACATTGATTTCATTTAGGCTTATTCCCAGGAAGGGATGTACAGATTTTCATGAATTGTCAAGTTTCTTACTGTCCGTCATCCACTCGTTGATGAAATCGGATTCTTTAGATCCAGAATTTCGTTCTACTTGAGCTAATTTGCATTAGCAAATCTAGTACTTAAGGGGTTAGGCTGCTTCTGCCCACTCAAGTATAACAGGGTGAAAAATCACACACTCTTAATGTATTACTTTGGGGAGCATGGGATATATGGCCTATCAGTGGCTATTGGCTCAATGACACCTCCAAATTGAGAGAGGGAACCTCTAGATACTAACTAGACGCTGGAGTAAACAGCCCACAGAAGGTCTCTTGGCCTGATCTAAAAGGACCGTTCTTATCTTCTGTTTCAAGACATTGGCTCAGTTCAGACAATACGTTTCTCAACGGTGGTTTTAGAACTCCACGGTGGAGTTTTTGCACCACCATTGGGAAATGTGTTGTCTGGTGGGAAAACCCATGCAACGATGGATTTTTTTTGGGAAAACACTCCACACAGAATATCAACACTGTGTGGAGGAGAGTTCCTGCACAACTGTTGTGCTGCGTGTTGCGTGGTGGGCTCTGTGGAGTTTTCTGTTGTGTTGCGTTGACTCTTCCCACTGGCTGCAGAGTTCTCTGGCAAAAGTGGCGAAAGGAAGGAGTGCCGCTCTAGGAGAGCCACCCGGATTGTTTTTTCACAACAATAGCTGATACCATCGGGAGGAACGGGGGAGGAGAGTGGGTGGCGGAACTATCAATCAAATGTCGCTAGGGATTTTACACAACTCCATGGTAGCCCACAGTCCCAGAATGGTGGAGTTAGAACATGTTATGTGGGGAGTACCCCCTAAAAACTCAACCATTGACTGGAGTTTTCAACCTGCGTTGACTAACATGTTGTCTGAACTGAGCCATTGACTTGGTTCGGACAGCACAATAACCAACGATGGGTTAAATAGTCAACAGAGGGTTAAATAGTCAATGATTGGTTATTGTGTCATCTATCGGGACTTTTTCACACTACGGTTGGTTATTCGGCTGAAACAACCAATGCAAATAACCAACAGTGTGCAGAGTTGATTATTTGAACAACCGTTGGTTATCGCATCGTGTGTCGTGCACTGTTGACTATTTCATTGCACATAGTTGGTTATTTTCGGCAACTACAAAGTCCCCTGGCAAGAGGGGCCTCAGCGGCAGCTGCCGCTCTAGTCCAGCCAGCAGAACATGCAATGGCTGATGGGATACCAGTGGGAGGACTCTGGGGAGGGGGATGTGTCAGTCAAACACACCATTGACTAATAGACAACTCGATGCTGGCCTTAATCCACCCCAAGGTCGATTATAATCATGTTGTGTGGGGAGTACCCCCTCAATAATCAACCATGGAGTTGACTATTAACCCACCATTGTCTATTGTGTTGTCTGAACACAGCCATTGAGAACATCTCTCTATCCCAAGGGCTGTGGTACATGATCCTGCTTTCTGTGTCCTTTCAGGATTGAAACCTGCCACTTTGGCATCAAGGTCTGTATAATAGAACCAGGCTACTTCCGAACTAACATCACAAATGCCAGAATAATTCATGATAACTTCCTTCACCTCTGGGAGCGGCTCCCAAAGGAGACAAAGCAAGTCTACGGGGAGTCTTACTTGCAGAAAAGTGAGTACCACCCATCTGTTGTCTGAGATTTTGATGCCATTTGATGGTGGATTCAGAAATGTCTAGGTGCTCTACTGAACTGTAGAGCATCTACAAACAGGGCACCTCAACATGATCACCTGGTTTCTATAGTCAAAAGCAACCTGATCCGAGGCAGTAAGGCTGTGTGCACCAGTTGCTGGGGAACATGGGTGAGAGGGTGCTGCTGCACTACGTCCTGCTTTGTTGGTCCCTGGTCGACAGCTAGTTGGCCACTGTATGAACAGAGCGCTGGACTAGATAGACCCTCGTTCCGATCCAGCATGGCACTTCTTATGTTCCCATGTGTTTACTTGGAAGTACATTATACTGTGTCAAATAGGACTTGCATCCAAGCAAGCCTCCATCAGCCTTAAATGATGTATATACTTTGATCTATAGAAAACAAACATCGTTCTGCACCAACAAAACAAAATAGATAGAAGTTGTGCATCGCCACATGTGAAGCAGGGATGGGCAGCACACGGATCATATGTGGTCCCTGCCAGCCCCCACTGCCCCCAAATTCGAGGGGGATTTATGGTGGGGGGAGAAGAAATCTGTAGTTCTGTGACGCACCAAAAGGGTCTAAGCTCAGTTGTTTGTAAACTAATTTTGACCCTGTATCCACTATGGAGCACCAAATGTAGTGCTACCTGTGCAATTTTTATTTTAAAAATATTATTATTATTATTATTATTATTATTAATCTCTTTTCTCGCTCGTGGTGTTTTTCCTAGACAGACATGACGGGCTTTGCCAGGTCATGCTGTCTTTAACTGATTCAGGAATTCCTGACAATTGAGCATGTTTTAAATGTGACTGCTTTCTGGATGTTGGTGTGGATGTATTTTGGTAGGGCGAGTTTCTGAAGGTTTTCTGTACAGGTTTTTGCTGTGATGCTGTGACTGATGTGACTAATGGAGTAATTGTGACATTTTCCTATTGCCATTGTTCTTTAATTTCCATGGCCAGTGGTGTATATTTGTCTCTCTTTTCCCCTTCCTTTTCTACAACATTTTTGTCATTAGGTATTGCTGTGCCAGTGAGGTAGGTGTGTTTTTCTTTTTTGTCTGTAATTGTTATGTCTGGTGGGTTGCAAAGCATTGTCTTGTCTAGGGCTGTGCAGGAAAATGGCAGATCTGTCCTACATTTGATCTTAGCCCAAAGGCCAAGAAGCGATGGATCTGTCCTAAAATGGCAGATCTGCCACAAAACGGCTCCCAAGCCTCGGATTCGAATATCCAAGGTTTGAACCTTACACAGCCCTAGACTGTAGGCAACAGAGGTGCCCAGGAGGCATACTCTTACCTCTTGAAATCCACTCTTGAGAGAAGCCCTCAGAAAGTTGGCTGGAAGGAAGCAACAAGGGCAAGGTGCTCCAGGAGATTGGAGTTGTTGTGCAAAGATATCCGGAGGGCACCCAATTGGGGAAAGCTGCACCAGGCTCAGTGAATGGAAGCAACGTAGTTGCAGGGTTGAAGCTAAGCAGCTGTGCGCCTAATTCATGCCTGGACAGGAGGAGGCTAGAAGCTGCCAAGTCAGCTGTGCTGGGCAAGAGATGTGTTCTAAACCAGAGCAATGTGTGCAGCAAGTGACACATCCATGGCTGAGCAACTGCCTGTGCAAACTGCCCCATTCGCTTCAATGGGAGGAGAGAACTCTTGGCTACTAATCTGGACAGCTATGTGCTACCTCCAGTAGCAGAGGCAGTGGGCCGATGTACACCAGTTGCTGGAGAACATGGGCGGGAGGGGGCTGTTGGACTTGTGTCCTGCTTTTGTGGGTTTGGCCATTGTGTGAACAGTACTGAACTAGATGGACCCCTGGTCTGATCCAGCATGGCTCTTCTTATGTTCTTATTTTATGACATAATATTTTTAGATGGAGGCCAAGGTCTCTGTTTGCCGATTATAGTTGCAAGCAGACACGTGGAAATGCACACAGCCTGGGCAATTTATATCCCTGAAGAGCAGGGGCCTGTGGTCACATGAATTCACACTTCATGCGAAAGCACTTCATTCAAGGCTTCGCCGTCATTTCTTCCCCCACCCTGTCCTTATCTTCCCATATAGTACTTGAAGAAACCAATAAGATGCAAGGTAACTGCACACGTGATCTGTCTCTGGTTACCAGCTGCATGGAGCATGCCCTGACTGCTGTACACCCTCGCACCCGCTACACGGCCGGCTGGGATGCCAAGCTCGTTTTCATTCCTCTGTCCTATATGCCAGCATGGCTGACTGATCGAGTATACCTCAGTTCTGGCCTCAAGCCAGAGCAGTGCTTTTAGGATTGTGGGATCATGAAGCACAGGGGATTGTTGTTGTTTTTACAGTGATGGCCTGAGCTGGAGATCTTGCCTCTTTTTAAAAATTGGTTTCAAAACCTTTCTAATTCTTATACGGCTTTTGGTGAGATGCCTCCTTCTCTTGCTACATGATGACTTGGTTCCAAGCTGGCTTAGACCTACATCCCGCCTCCATCGGCAGAAGCAGGTGTTGGACTCTCCCTCCCAGAATTCCTTTGTCATTTGGCTGTAACCTTTCCCTTTCCTTCTCATACAGACAGAGGTGACACTACCCCTGGCCCTGCCTTTCAAGCAGCCTCTGGGCACGAACATCTGAAGCTGCCTTATGCCTAGACAGATCATTGATCTCTCTAGCTCAGTACTGTTGACCTGGCTGTCCAAGGTCCCAGCTAGAGGTCTCTTCCCAAGTCCTTGTCATTGGAGAGGATGGGGAAGGAGCCTGCCATTTTGTGTCACTGAGCTATGGCCTCCATCCATGTGAGAGTCGCTTCTATCCTGTGCAATTATTGACCAATAAGCCACTTGTTCTGGGCTGGCTTAAGACTCCATTCGTGCTCTTGGAGGATCATCCAGACGGCAAATGCTCTAGCCTACTAACCCAGGCTCCAATCCACCAGCAAATCCACCAGTAAAAACATCACTGAAACAAACAGGATTTGTGCATTCCTGTGCTTTGGCACAATTTTCGTTCAGTGTGGCTTGTGTAGTTATGGGAGCTTTACAGGGGCATGTCCGCCTCCCATTCTGTCTCTAAACCTTGTGGGGTGGCAGCCTCACGTTAAGAATGACGCCACATTTAAACTGAGATCACAAGGGGTCCCTTGAAAGCAACAAAATTCGGAGGTGTGGGAACCTTCTTTTTCTTTCTTTTCTTTGCTGAAGGACCAAATTGGCTCAGGGCAAGTGGGCGGAGCCACAGCCTATAGTGGGCAGGGCCACCATGTCATTGCCAGCATGCAGCCCTGGCCACTTCCTCAGACGCACACAAACACCCTATTCCTTCCCATTTCTGCACACATTCATACATTCACTCCCCCTGCCCCACTCTTCATTCAACCCATGCACGTACACACTACCAAGGGGGAAAGGGAATCGTTCCCCCTACAGCAAGAAAAGGAGATATCCTTTTCATGCTACATGGTAACAAAGGAACTCCTTTTACTCTGCCTTACCTTTTTGTTTGGTGAGAGCCAGCGGTGGTGTATTGGTTAGAGTGTTGGACTGGGGCTCTGGAGATCCGAGTTCAAGTCCTCATTCAGCCATGAAGCTCACTGAGTGACTTTGGGCCAATCAAAATCTCAGTCTAACCTACCTCACAGGGTTGCTTGGGGCATAAAATATAGAGGAGGAGAAGGAGGGTCACATGAGTTGCCTTGGGTTCTTTGCAAAGAGGAAAAAAGGAGAGGTACTAATGTAATAATATAAATAAATAAGTTTTCATGGTGCGCAGCAGACAGGCAGTGAGAAAATGGGTCTGGAGAAGAATCCCCCCATAGCTGACATATATGTTCATCTTTCCCTTTCATTTTATTTTTTAAATGACAAAGACGGTTGCAACCCTCCACCATGGATCGGAGGAGAGGAGGTACAATATGTTGATGTCACAAGTGCTAGCTAATGGCTGTCCTTTGTAGCTGGTTTTTCTCTAATTCAGAATGAATCATGCTGAACACTTGCAGATCTTTTTGTTGTTTCCCAGCTCACCCTAGGACCTCAAAAAGTTACATTTTGTATTGATCAAAACCAAACCTAACTACAGCTTTGAAAACATTGGGCCTGTTCAGACAACACACTAATCCTTTTGCAGCAAGTGGTTAGTGAGCGTGTTTAAACTGCGATTATGTAGCCACCATTGTCAGGAATTGTTCACATGACATGCTAAGCCATAATGTTTAGCTCAAAATGCTTAACTATCATGGTGTAGCATGTTGTCTGAATAGGGCCAATATGTCTGACTTCACTCTTCTCTGTGTATAGTCCAAGAGCCTGTGTCAAAATGCGTATGTCATAAAGTGCAAATGGTTTGACTGTCTAGACCTCTTATAAAAGCTGTGTTACCTCAAAACCTGCCAGACCTATCAGCAATTTCTGGGGTACCAGACCAGCCAAAAACCCTTTCTAGGACCAACAATTATATCAAAAATACGTGAATGAAACAAGCAATATCTGTTGGGGAATAGTGTACGTAATTCCAGACTGTTCTATCTGGTTGCCTTTGTTGGGCCTTTACACCTTTCTGGCCCCTCTAAAAAGGGGTAATAGTGACCATTAATTACATCATATGGTACAGGGCTGAAACTAGTATCACTTGATAGAGACTACCTTCCTGCATCTCAGAATATCCAATTTGACTACTTTACGTGGGGCCAATTCCAAATCAGACTATTTAACATGGTCAGAGTCATAACCATTTCCACTCTACTGGACTGCAACTTTGCACTTTGGTTGTGAAATTATGAACTATCTTAGCAGTAAAGTCAAAATAAAAGATTATTGTTTGCTCCAAGACCATTATTGTATTTATTTCAATTATGAAAACATGAACCCTCCATAAAACCTGAACCTGAACTCCATGTTCCGCTCCCATACTTCAATCCCCAACCCCCTAAAGAAGAAAAAAATGGCTTAGCATTGTCTTTTCTTTCAAAAATGTTCGAAAGGGCGACTCTTCCCCTTTCTTGAAAAGGCTGCTGTGTAGTCATTGCCAGGGAAGCAATGAAATTCCCAATGAGCCTACTAGCGATCTCACATCTAAGTACCTCAAATAGTTCTCCCCACCACTTTCATCCAAATATTTACTTCCTTATTTAAGTGTGGGATGATTCCCAGGAGAATGACCATCCCATCCATGTCACATGACAATGTTATTTGGTGAGGTACATGACACTGCAAGGGAATTTGTCTCTTCATAGGTGCGTTCCCATGAAGAGGCAAATGCGGGCCCAGTTTATGGGATGGAATCAGCTTTAGTTGCCCTGATGGATGACCACTTTCAGGAGAGACACAAGGGAAGTGAGACCCTGTTACTTGTTCTTGATCTCTCAGCATCCTTCAATACTTTTGACCACGGTTTCCTCCTGGACCACCTTCAGGAGTTGGGAGTTGGAGGCACTGTCTTACAGTGGGTCAACTCTTACCTGAGGAGCCGGATGCAGAGAATAGCACTGGGTGACTGCACATCAGCTTCATGACAGCTGAGCTGTGGGGTACCACAGGGCACCATCCTGTCCCCAGTGTTATTTAATATTGACATGAAGCGGTTGTCATCAGGAGATTTGAGGCAAAGTATGCTGATGACACCCAGGTCTGTTTCTCTGTAACATCTGAATTAGGAGAGGCCAGGCATGTTCTGAACCGGTGCCTGGATACAGTTAATGGCTTGGACGAGGGCCAATAAACTGAAGCTGAATCCTGATAAGACAGAGACTCTGTGGGTTGGTGGTTCCCAGGTTTGGGAATTGGGGTGTTTGCCTGTTCTGGATTAGGTTGCACTCCCCATGAAGGAGCAGGTCAGTAGTTTGGGGGTGCTCCTGAATCCATCTTTGTCACTGGATGCCCAGGTGGCTTCGGTGGCTTGGAGTGCCCATTAGCAACTTCGGTTGGTACCCAGCTACGCCCTTTCCTGAATAGTGATAGCCTACCCATGGTCATTCATGGACTGGTAAACCTCACAATTTGACTACTGTAACACACTCTAACCATATGTGTGGTTTGGAAGAACGCAGCAGAATGCAGAACGCAGCAGCTAGGGTGCTCACGGGGACCCCTAGCTAAGCTCATATAAAACCTGTGCTAAAAGAACTGCACTGGCTGACTGTTAGCTACCGAGCCACATTCAAGGTTATGTTATTATCCTATAAAGCCCTTATATACACCCTGATGACATTTACGATCTTCAGAGGAGGCCTTGATGGTCATTCCGAAGCAAACGGAATGTCACCACAAAGAACCTTGACAGCAGGCCTTCTCTGTAGTGGCACCCACTCTCTGGAAATCCCTCCCTTGTGCAGTTCAGGAGGCAGAAAATGTAACATCTTTTGAATGCCTCCTGAAAACATACCTTTCTACACAGGCTTTCCCTGGACTGCAACTTATTTTGGTTTTATATGGTATTTTTAACTTTTAAATTTATTCTGATTTGTTGTATTTTATGGTGGTAATTGTGAACTGCCCAGAGAGCCTCAGCTGTTGGGAAGTATAAAAATGTAATAAACAAATATCCTTCCAAAGAGCTCTTTTTACTGCATTATCCATCCACAGTACTGCATTATACCATCCACAGTATTGAAAACATAACACCTTTCCCTTTGGGATTACATGCAATACCTTGGGACTAAAAACAATGTAAACATCAGACTTCTATGCTTTCACTAAAACGACATCAGAGCCTCTTTCAGGTTATCTCATTTCTACTCCAGCAATGGCACAGCAGCTAATGTCTCATTCAGGATCTTTTCTTGATGGAGTAGCTGTCTATGAAAGACAATGGGGCCATTCAGCCAACACACTAACCCACACTCACTGCTGCATTCAGACAACACGATAGTCAATGGTGGGGTAATAATCAACTGTACAGTTGTTTATCTAGGGGGTACTCCCCACACAACATGGTAATAAATAATCAACCATGGTGTGGATTAGGATCAGCGCTGAGTTGACTATGGCAGCATTCAGACAACACGATAATCAATACAACTGACAATTGTTTCCCCTCCCCAGTTGATTATTGTGTTGTTTGAATGCAGCCACTGAGTGTGGGTTGTTGTTGAACCGTGGATGGTGGTGGTTAGGGTGACCAGATAAAATCTAGGTCAGGGCTCATGTAACTTTAACAGTTGTAGAGAAAAGGGAATTTCAGCCAGTGTCATTTGTATGCAATTAGTCCCTGGTGAAATTCCCTTTTCATCACAACAGTTAAAGGTGCAGGGGCCCTGCCTTCTTTTGTATATGGTCACTCTAGTATAGTGCCTGCAACTTTAACTGTTGTGATGAAGAGGGAATTTCACCAGGAACTAATTGCATACAAATGACACTGGCTGAAATTCCCTTTTCTCTACAACTGTTAAAGTTACATGAGCCCTGACCTGGATTTTATCTGGTCAGCCTAGTGGTGGTTGTTTTTTTAACTATGGGTTATCATGTCTGAATGCAGCTGGGATGGCTTGTAATGTTAACCACCCTGAACAACATAACAAATCATGGGTTCTCAAGGTGGTTTGTTCAAGAAAACAAGCCACACTGCATGGTTAACAAGCCACCCTGTGGCTGTTCAAACAACATACTAACCCACAGTTCAACAAAAAAGCCACAATTCAACAACAACCCTCTCTCAACCACTAAATGAAGGTTATCATGTTGTCTGAAGAGCCCTGGTATGTACATCAGTGCCCCTCAAACAGTTTTATGTGTCTTGTGATGCCTCCAAAAGTTCACCTAGGGCACGAATAAGGGACTGTCCATCAACCAATATGCCATCTATAGAAAATGGTTGCTGACTGTTAATTCTGCTTTCAGGGGTCCTCATGAGAAACTGGCTTATTGGTTGAAATCATGGTTGTATCTATGTGACTCAAAACCAGAGGCAGAAGGTCACGTCAAATGGCAACACCATGTATATCGGCCATTGTGCTAGGAACAGGAGTTGTCTCATTAAACTTTCTTTGGCTTTGACTAGCTCTCTGCCATTGTTTTTCTTCTTCTGAATGTTGCTCCTTCAGAAGCATTTATTTGACACTTTGCATTTGGTTGGTTTTCGCAAGCTTCATTCCCTTTGGAATATGCTCAGTAGGAAATCAGCTGTCGTGGCTGATGCAACTCTCCCAGAGCTAACCCTGAACAGCCAGAAAGGTCTGAAGTTTGCATCAAAAGGATTTCGGTTTTCTTTTATCTTTACAATGATGTTACACAACCGTGTGTGATCTTTTCTCATGAAGGTAAGTCCCAGATCAGCAGTATCAACTTCCTGTTTGTGGAGAACACATATTTGTGGTGCCCGTATTTGTCCAGCAGATACTGAATTGATGACTACAGAAGTGGTAGAAAGTTAGTAGGGGAAAAAATGGAAAGGGGTGTAATGGGTGACTGTTCAGTGGCTTGCAGCATTAGCATTGACTGTTCCAATATCGTGTCAACTCCAGACCTTGAGAAACTGTTCCTCGTTCACTGTCCAGAGCCCCTTGTTTGAAATACTTCATTAGGCCAGGGTGAGTCTTCAGCATGTTGTGTTGCAGTCAGACAAGCCATTTCACTTAACCAGGTTGACTGAATACAAAGTACAATCTGATCATCTACAAGTTGTGTTTGCCAAAGTATTTGCTGTAGGAAAACTTGCAAAACGGGTGCTTGAGTTTGATGTAGGTAAACCAGCATGGCGCCATTTTCCCATGCTCACCTGATTTTTTTTTTTTTTAATTTTTTTTAAGAGCCCCACATATGCATCGATGAAATTCATAACTTCCTCAATCAACTCTTCCATTCAAAAAGTTGAAGGCATGCCATAGAAACTGAGGCCCAGGGTCCCAATCTGCCTATCTGGGGTTTTCCAGAAGGACCCTCCCCCTTTCCCTGGCCCCACCCCCTTTTTACCAGCCATCAATCGTTCAGTGTTTTTTTGGCTTTTGTTCAGGTTTTCCCCTCCATTCTAACGACTTGAAATACCTCTTCTAAGGCTTAGTTACTGGCAGTAAGAGCTATAGGGTTATGCTGGTATTCTTGGCCCTGCCTCTTTTGTCTTCAGCTCCACCCCTTTTGCTTTTGGCCCCGCCCACCATTGGAATGCAGCCCTTGAGAGCCTCTCTGAAATGGAATTTGGCCATCAGGATGAAAGATTCAGCACCCCTGGCATAAACAATGACAATCCTCACCTGCTACAGAAGGGATGTGTCCAGGTCCCAGCCCAGGTGTCACATTGCCACTAAAATCTTCAGAGGAAGAGCCAGAACCTTCACAGCTAGATGGCACCAGAGAATAAGCCACTTCAGAAGACCCCAACACTACCCAAGATGGTCCAGGCCCCTCAGGGGTGTTGCTTTTGGATCTGCCTTCTGAAGAGGCAAAGAGCTCAGCTTCTGAGCCAGAGGAAGATGCTGGGCCACACCTACCCCTGAGAATGTTAGCACCCTAAGATTCATGATAGGATGGTGGCCAGGCAAAGCAACGCTTGCTTACTGAAGAGGACTATTCATGAGAGCCAGTGTGGTGTAGTGGTTAGAGTGTTGGACTGGGACTTGGGAGATCCAGGTTCTAGTCCCCACTTGGCCATGACGCATACTGGGTGACTTTGGGCCAGTCACTGACTCTCAGCCTAGCTAACCTCACAGGATTGTTGTGAGGATAAAATAGAGGAGAAATATGCCTGCTGCCTTGTGTTCCTTGCAGGAGGAAAAAAGAAGGGATATAAATATAATATTAAACAAAACAAAACAAAACGGGCAGGGCTATCCTCATCAGGAGGACATCTTTAAAAAAAACCCTGTATTGTGATGCAGCTGAGCCCTGGGTGGGGCTCTAGTAGCTCCAGCTATATCAGTTTTCAGTTGTAACTTGAGAGGGGCTGGAAACAATGCCTTATCTTCAGCTGCATTCTCTGTTATCCTGACCTTGGCTTTATGCTACTGACCCCTGGACTCCTCCTGACTCTGTTTTTGGACTGCAATTGATATTTCTACTTGATCGATATCACAGATATTGACATTGGCTGCAGTTCAGACCTCTCTGGAAAAGCTCCTGCTTCCCTGGTAAAACTGTGCTTGGTCATTTGCCTGTTAAATTGTATTTGTCCCTATATTTGTCTAGTAAAGAACACAACCAGTTAGAGCAGGACAGGATGTCGCAATTGGAACAGAATGTACTGAAGTGTAAGACTTTCATAGCTGCCGCTGGGAGAGGATGTACCATTTTACATATGTTACAGTGTTACGAAACCCATTCAGTGATCCTTCAGAAAGCACTCCAATCACTCCCAGGACCTGGGAGTCTCCAGATTCCTCAACACACTTTCCTACTGCCTTGAAATATGATAGGCAGGTGTGAATTCCACCAAGCATTACGAGCAAGTTGTCAAACATAGGACTTTTGTCTGTTTTTATTGCACGAGCAAGTTTTGCAATAGAAACATCATACGTCACAATGATGTAGTTCTGCTGGTACTCCTTGACTGACTGTTACGAGAGATCATTTCATTGCTTCTGCCACAAGCTGTGATGATAGGGGACTGGTTGATGCATAGGAGAGTCTATCTATCTATCTATCTATCTATCTATCTATCTATCTATCTATCTATCATCTCTGCCACAACCTGAGGCAGATGATGATAAGGGACTGATTGATTTATAGGATCTATCTATCTATCTATCATCTATCTATCTGCTTCATATATATATATATATATATATATAGGAAGCTGATCTGCCCAAATGTTGGAATTCCAACCTATCCCCATTGGAGCTTCCTTGATCTTTAATGCCAGCACCATTCTTCACATGGTGTCAAGCACAATAACATCTTCATAGTTATTAGGAATTGTAGAACTTTTGCCAAGATCAAGTGGTACAAATGTTCTCCATCTCCTTGATAGTTTGGGGTGCTTTCAGATCAGGCACTTATTGTGCAGTTGTCCTGCCTCATTCATGGACTTTTACTGGGGCTCCAGTTCCATTTGTAACTTTCCTATGTTTGCCTATCACTTCGCTCTCTTTTTTACTTTCCACAAAAACTCCACTTAGATCGGGAAATATGCATGTATTTTGATGTTGCCTTTCCACAAATGACATCAAGGCAATGTACAGCAACTCAAAATAAAATAGTAACACCATAAACATTAATGAAATTAACAATTAAATACACACACATTTAAAGCATCATTAAAACATATCATTGAAATGAGGTGTATTAGCCCGTTAATCAAAATAAAAGAAACAGAGATGGTGACATTTGTAACTGTGAAGGGAGAGCATTCCACAGTTTGGGAGCGACACATGCAAGCCCAACAAACGGTCCTATGTGAGTGATGGTGTCCTCAAAAGGGCTTCTCCTGCAGATCTGAACAGAGAGAAAGGTTCATAACGGGACAGGAGGTTCCAAAGAGATGGAATAGCTGTGCAATCTCTTCTCATTTGTGGTGCTAGAAATCCTCCATCGGGAAGCACCTGTGGTCTCTTCCTGTATGATTCCAGTTTCAAACTGGTCTTCTCTTCCTTTTTGCTGTTAAGAGTTTTGGCAAAGTCTCAATGATTTCCTCTTCTAAGAGTCCTCATGCAATGTTTTGAAAGCCGATACGATGCTGTCTCATGGAGAGTGCCCTTTCTGTCAGTAGTGTTGACACGTGCATCCTATCTGAGGGAACTCTTATTACTAACTTTAGTGGTCATTTCATTTCTCCTGGGGTGGCCCACTGCCCACCAAGTGATGCAAATATTAATTCAGTCCCTGTTGCTTCAACATAGTTGTAGCGGATACTGTGTCCAGGACATGTAAGATCAAGGACCTTCCTACTGCCAGAGTCGTTTTTTTAATTACAGCACCAAGTTGGAAAGGTTTTGATGGCTTTATATGCCCATTTGTTACAACATGTACGACATTTTGGGCAATCAGTGTTGTGTGTCCTTGGGTTAAGGCCATCACTCCCTAGCAATCTTGGTGCTAGCAGGTTCCTTGGCTGGTGGTGATTATGCAGACTCCTGGACACAGTAAGCCCCCCAAAACAGAAGCACTAATGATACATTTCTGGAGCTGCAGTATCAATGCTATCTAAAGCATTACTTAGTGCCAGGGAAATTACTTCAATGGGTGTACTCTCAGTATGATTAAATCTGGATCCAACCCATTCTATACTTGGACTCCCAAAAAGCCTCATGTAAAATCCCTTAATGGATAGGGAGATTATCAATGAGCTACGAGAACTTTTGGGGCAAGCCTCACCTTCCCAGGGACTACTGGCTTGAAGATCTGTGTGCCTTGAAGGGAAGGATGAGCCCAGGCCAAAGAACTTGTGCCATTAAGTGGCCTGAGGCAACACTGCTTTTAAAATGTTTTGTAAGGTTGATGTTTTTGCTTTAATATGATAAAATCATAAATCATAAAAGCAAAAAGATGATCTATAAATGCAATAAATAAGAGCCTGTGTCCTTTTTACAGATCAATAACTGGTTGAAGAACAGAAAGCAGAGGTTAACGGTAAAGGGTCAGTTTTTGCATGCAATGGAAAGATGTAAGAAAAAGATCTGTATGTGGTGAGACTGGTGCTATTTGACATTTTCATAAATGAGCTGAAACCCGGGGTGAGCGGCAGCCAACTTTGCAGAGAATACTAAAAGTATTCAGCCCCAGTGGCCAAGAAGAGCTCCAAGAGGATCTATCCGAACTACATGCGTGGGCACCAAAATGGCAAATGAGCATCAATATAAACAAGTGTAAAGTGATGCAGCCTTCCCTAACCTGGTGCCTCTAGATAGGCCACACCGGCTCAGAATGATGGGAACTGTAGTCTAGCACATCTGGAGGCATCAGGCTGAAGAAGGCTGGTAACCCACTTTTCTAAATGCATGCCTGTCAACTGACAAACATAGCTATCTCTTAATTCTAGGATAGCGCTTAGCGTAGTAGCAATACCTGGGGATGGACGGACATGTGCATAAAATGAGAGGGCAAATGAGTGTAAAATCATGCACATGGGGGCAAAACCAACAAACCCATAACTTTACATATATGCTGATGGGGACTAAGCTGATGGTGACAGGCCAGGAAAGAAATCTTGGGGTCGTGGTGGGTAGCTCAATGAAAGCATTCGACTAGCATGCAGCGGGTGTAACAGCAGGGCTGTTTTTTATGTTAATGTAATTATAAACTCCCAGCATTTGCAATATAGCCCCTCTTGAGCTTTTTTATGGGCATCACTGCTGTAAAGGTACCTGTAAGCAATATCCCTTCATACTATTGATTGAGCATGATAGCAATAAATGAGAAGCACAGGAAATGCATGGGAATGATGCCTCCATTTAAGAAAATCGTACCCCCTCCCCCTTTTAAATTAGGAAGTGCATGTTTTGCAAGTGGATTGATTCTTCTTCTCTGAATTGGGCTGGGTTGGCAAGCTGCTTGGCCCAGAGCATAGACAAACAGAACCTGTGGCAGCACATGGCGCATATTCGCTTCAACAAACCCAGCTTGGAATGGAGCATGTTTCAAGGCTTGGGTACATTGCAGGGCCATTTAGCAAGTTATCTTGCCATGAGGGCAGTGACATTGTCAAGGATCCTCAGCAACAAGTCATCTTGATCTATTGCACGGTTGCCCAAAACCAATTTTGACTTTGCTGAAGTCTTTTCCCCTTTTTCCCCTCTTATTGTCTTCATTAGACCCAGAGCCTTTTTGTCTCTTTGTAGCCTTTGTTGAAGCCCAGGGTTTTTATAGGGGTTAAAGCCCCAATAATTTGGTTCCAGGATATCCCAATACAAGGATTGCTCCCCTGCTGAAATCACTCGGTTGTGTGGCAAAAGCCTAGTTAGTTCTGGTTGTGTCCTTTGACTCTCACTCTCAGCCATAGAACACAAGTTCTGTCCAAAAGCTTCATCTGACCGTTCCCACCCCCACCCCAGAGCACCTGCCCTGATCACCCAGGTCCTCACTCTAGCTAAAATGGTGACCCAGCTTCTCTAGAGTCTTCCCTCCTTTCATTGAAACTTGAGGTTTCTCTGCACCCCAGCACCATCTGCAGGGGGGATCAAATGAGAGTTCGGGAAATATATCTTTCAAGCCCTGTCCTATCTTCAGGAGGCCCTCTATCAATATTTGTAGCCTCTACCCCATACCTACTTTCCTATTGTATGCTTGTATGAGTGTGTAGCAATTCGGCCTATTTTTGAGCCAGTTCTTGATTGCAAGCTGGGGCTCCTTAGTGCAGCCTTGCCCTGGCCATCCTGTGGGAAGGATTGTGGCCGGCCTTCCCTTTTGGGGTAGTCTCCTCGTTTCCTTTATACATGCACACACATTGCAATGAAGAGCTGCACTTCCAGATAAGCAACGTGTCCTGGAGCCCGCTTTTTCACAGTAAGTAGTGAAAGTGGAAAGAAGCGAGCTGCGGACAAGACGCTGGAAATTGGAATGCACAAATTGGATGGCCACCAATTTGGACGGCTTTAAAAGGGGCAAGACAAATTCTTCGAGGAGAAGGCTATCAATGGCTACTAGTCGTGATGGCTGTATGCTGCCCCCAGCATCAAAGGCTACTGGGGAATAGTTGCTGGGGAACCTGGGCGGGAGAGTGCCCTTGCGCTCATGCTTGTGGGCTTCCCGTGAGCAGCTGTTTGGCCACTGTGTGAACAGAATGCTGGACTAGATGGACTTTGGTCTAATCCACCATGGCTGTTATGTTCTCATGAGTGAGTGTGGGAGTTGGATATAGGCAACCCACACCCTGCTCTCCTCTTTCCTCACTGTGCTCAAGGACTAGCTTTGACACACCAACCGCAGCTAAAGACAAGCCCATGTGAGCTCTTTTCTCCTCCCTGCTCTTGCAATCTCATCCCCCTCAAACCCCCCACTCTCTCTCTCATCAGCATTAGCATCCCAATTTGCTTATCTCCGACCTCTGCAATTCCGGTAATCCTATACATGTATAGACAGGAAAAAAAGATCCTACAACTCCCAGCGCTCCCCAGCCACCATGGGCACACCCCTCATCAGAAGGCAGACTTGCGATTGTTTAGCATTCTAGAAGATGCTGTAGGCCTACGAGGCTTTCAATGAAGCAGACATGGCATTTCATCTCATTTGGCTGTTTTATTGACTCTCACTTCCCCATATTCTCCACTTCAGGCTTCTACAGCAGAGAGGCCATTTCTAAAGATGTCAGTAGTAATGCAGGGGTCTTCAGCAGAAGGAGAACTGGCACATGTTGATTGGTTTCTGAACGTCCCTGAGGTAAAGATTCTGGTGGGACGAGAGACCGAGAGGGACTGAAGCTAGAGGTGGGCCAAATCAAAGACACGGCTTCCCAGCTCCAGGCTCTCTCAGGAGTCCAATGTAGCTGCCTCTGGACAAGCCATATCCTCCTGTCCGGCTCCGCTTCAGTGGACTAGCACCTCCATTCTATGGCTGCCCATCTTCTTGCAACTGGGCACAGCACCAGCCTTCTCAGCTCCCTCCACCACTTTGACCATGATGCTGCTTTGTTTAAACTTCACCAGAAACCTGTAGGAGACCAAAGAAATCTCAGGCTGAAAGATGATTCGTCTTGGCTCTGCCAACATATCCACAGAGGGTGCAGCAGCATTCAAGACTGTGTTATCCAGACTTTCTGACTCCACTTCAATCAGACAGAAACACATTACAGAGGACAGGGAACATCTTATCCATGAGGTGGCAACTCTATGCAAGTTTTGCCAAGAGCCTACAACAGTGCTAAGGTTGAACTTTAGGGTTCTACTTTGTTACTAGAATCCCTGAGATCCAGTAACCAAAGCCTGGTGTAATAAAAGACTTACCCTGAGAATTAAACAATTCTGAGCCCAGAAATTTATTTTGAGCGCCAGAATTGGATGGAGCCCACAGACTTTCAACACAAAAGTCCACTCCTGGTTACCCCAAGCTTTCTTTATTAATTTGTATGGGGAATCATTTTGTTGCTGCTATCTATCTATCCAAAACACTAAGGTGATGCATGGCAATGCATGACATGGAATTTTGTATGCTGGAGGTTCCCAGCTATGACACGCTGGAGGTTCCAAGCTATGAGGAGAACTTTGTACTCTGGAGGTTCCGAGTTATGAGAAGAACTTTGTGTTGCTAAGCAACATGATATATAAATATAGCTGATACACCTGGCATTGAAACATATCATTGCCGAACCAGTGGAGGGGGGAAGCTGCTGGGAGGGTGTGGCTGGGAGGGGGGAGTCCAATGGTAAGTCCCGTGGATTGGCAGGCGAGCAGGAGGGGGGGCATCGGCTGGGAGTGAGGAGGGGAGAGTGGCTGGGAGTTGAAGTAGCCTAGAGAGGAGGCCAGGCAGCTACAGATGGTCTGTGCGAGTCAAGCTAGTTGTTAAATAGTTGCTAATCATCCAGGCAGCAGACCCAAAACTACTTTAAGTCCACTCCTGCTGTGTATATAACCAGCACACAGTTGATGGCCATTAAACCCACTGATAGATTTGTGTTGGTGTGGACACAGCTTTAGCCTTCTTTGCATTCTTTTCCTCCCCTGCCTAATTCATTCTCCAGAGCTTTTCAAGGCACAAAAGGAAAGGAAGTTGGTAGAGAGAAAAAAGAGAAAGAACATCCAGAGAGAGAAAGAGAAACATCCAGATCTTTCCCTTTCCCCTCCCTCCACCCATTGCCAACTTTGCCCTTACTCATCAGTCACTTGGACTTTCAGTTTTTGCTTCATAACCGCCAGCACAGCCTGGTGGAGCCGGGTGACCAGTTCAATCAGGTGGTCGCTCATCAACAATAAGTCCCCTTTGGTGCCCGCCGTGGAAGACTGCAAGAGGAACAGAAATGGCAACCTGTATCAGGCACTCACCCAGTGCTTTTTCCGACTTAAACATTTCAGAGCTTCCTTCTATCAGCCTTAGCGAACCACCAAACATCTTATTGGCTGGCTCAGCCTTTCTCAACCTGGTGTCCACCAGATGTTTGGGGCCCCAACTCCCAGGATTCCTGCTGATGGGAGTTGAAGTCCAAAGCATTTAGAGGACAACAGGTTAAGGAAGTCTGAGCTATACAACAACAAAATGCATAAGCTGCTTGATAAGGTCTGTTACTCTCCCCACAGAGCTGAAAACCAGCCTACCTAGCCACAATATGAGGGAAGGAAGGAGCTACCAGTTGTGATGCCCAAAGAGCTGTAGGTGTGTGTGTGTGTGTGTGTGTGTGTGTGTGTGTCTGTGTCAAGGTGGCACAGTCCTCAGTACGCTCAAAATGATTATTGAAGAAGTGACTATTACACACACAAGTAAAATCTATCTTGCAAGCCCCAGGCAATTAAGCGTGTTCCATAAAAGGTATTAGGAATTTAGAGAATAAAATAAATAATAAAGTAACTGGTACCAGTAGGGAAGAAACTAAGTGAACTCACAATAAACACCATGCAATCGTTATGAAAAGGTAATTGGCAACGTAGTTTGGGTTATATCCAAAGAGAAAATCCTGAATTATAACCCATTATAAGGGATTATGTGAGATGTTATGCAGGGTTAGTAAATTTACAGTTTTTGCTTGTCAATTAATGAGCAAAAAATATTGGGTAAGGTATAAACGGGTGGCCAAGACATTTTCAGGGCTGGCCCAAGACATTTTGCTGTCTGACTCAAAAGACAAAATGATGCCCCCTCCCCATTCCATGTACAGAAGCTGACTAGACGGGCAGCTGGATCGTCTTTCAACACTGGTGATGGGAAACATCCCTCCACTGCATCTAAGGACAGCAGACCAGCTTAGAAGCCCCTGAGGCAGGTGGTGTGTCATACACAGGTCTCTCCTCTAGAAGAGGGGATCAGCCAGCAGCTCAGAAAGAACAGCCCAGGGGGTGGGGGGGGAGGTGGTTGCTGCTGCTGCTGCCACCCTCCAACATCTGCTGCCTGAGATGGGCGCCTCACTGTGCCTCATGGCGGGGCCACTCCTGCTGCAATTCATTGATCAATCAATTAGAAGACAGGTGACATAAGGCACAATCCTATACATGTTTCCCAGCATTCCCCAGCCAGCCATGCTGGCAGGGGAATACTGGGAGTTGTAGGACTTTTTCTGTCTAAACATAGATAGGGTTGTGTCCTTACGCAACAATGTCATCCTATGTATGTTTACTCGGAAGAAAGTTCCACCATGTTCAACAGGGCTTACTCCCAGCGAAGTGTACATACAACGTTAGCCTTAAAAGTACTTAATTGGTCAACAGTCCCACTGAAAATAAATTAGCAGCATTTTTCCAACTTTTATAAAGTGTTCCCCAAAGCTAATCTTTTAAAACAACTAAACTTGAAAATTGCAACTACAAAATTGGACTTCCTATTTCTAGGGTGACCAGATAAAATCCAGGTCAGAGCTCCTGTAACTTTAACAGTTGTAGAGAAAAGGGAATTTCAGCCAGTGTCATTTCTATGCAACTAGTTCCTGGTGAAATTCCCTCTTCATCACAACAGTTAAAGTTGCAGGGGCCCTGCCTTCTTTTGTATATGGTAACTCTAGTATAGTGCCTGCACCTTTAACTGTTGTGATGAAGAGGGAGTATCACCAGGAACTAATTGCATACAAATGACACTGGCTGACATTCCCTTTTCTCTACAACTGTTAAAGTTACATGAGCCCTGACCTGGATTTTATGTGGTCAGCCTACCTATTTCCAAATCTGTGTGAAGTTTCATGTCAGTTTCAGCATGAAGACGCAACACACCTCAAAGACAAACATGCTCCATGTTTCACACACGCTAACCCTGCCTCCGTATCAGGAGGTTACAGGGAGAATCACAGAACAGTGAACTGGCTTCTTCTAGGATGCTTTGTACATGCCACGCTTCCCCACACAGCCTTGTAGTTAGTGGTGGCCTCCCCACTTTTCCAGTTACCTCTCTGATATGCAGGACAAAAAACCCATCTGAATAGCGGCTCACGGAGACGCCGTCGATGTCACTCAGGGTGATCACTTTTTTGGCTTTATCAGCCTTGGCATCGGCCAGGATGATGTGGGCCTTGGTGAGAAGGAAATTTCGAGAACTTGTCTGAAATAAAGAGCACAAAGGGAAAGTTGCCAACTTGACTACCTCATGGCAGGGTCATAGAGCTTCTCTGCATTTTTTTTTTTTAAATGTGCTGTCTTACCAGGGCTTTCTGTACCTGCTTTCTTTCTGGGATTGTGATCAGTGTCATTACACGGGCAGCCACATGGTTTGAAATTGAATACTTCCTCTCTCTGCATGCTCCTGTGCTCCATTCACTTTAAAGAGACAGCGCTAGCTAGTGGTATAATTATAGCACAACGCCGTGTTGACACACTGGGAGATTGTGCAATTTCTCAGATATTCCCACATTATCTCTGTGTTTTTTTAAAACCCACATTTTCCAAGGGATAATGCAGGAGGAGCCCTGGATGCTGACAATGTCATGCATTGGACCTGCAAAATTCTATGAGCAGCCAATCACAAGTGTGTTATAAATCACTCGTTTAGAGAAACGTACTATAAGGATGCTAAACAAACCCTCTTGCTGGTGGGCCCACTTAGTGCTCTGTCCTGTTTCCACTGTAGCCATCTTGTTGTTGCATCCAGGCAGGACATGAAAGGAATTGTTTGTCCCCCACATAGCACCTTGGATTTGGAAGCACACTATCTCTGGACATGGAGTTTTTCTTTTTGGCTACCATAACTAATAACATTTTAGTCAGGACCTAACAAAGCTAGAAGCAAGGCCACCATTTTTTTTAAACTTAGGAACGGCTTTGTTGGATCATCTAGCCTTCCCCAACTTGCCCTCCAGATTTGGATCCAGATTTAGTCATGCTTTGAGTAGACCCACTGAAATCAATGGGACTTAGTTTAGTCACAACTAACCTCACTGATTTCAGTAGCTAAATCTAGATCCAACTCCACATGTTTTGGACTACAACTCCCAGCATTCCTGACCATTAGCAATGCTGGCTGGGACTGATGGGAACTGGGAGTCCAACAACATCTGGAAGACACCAGGTTGGGGAAGGCCAGATGAGACCACATAGTCCAGCATGGTTTCCAACTAAGCTAGTCAAATGAAGCTGGAAAGTTCGAAACAGGGCATGAAGGCAGCCCTAAAAGCAGCATTGAAGATAAGGGCTCCAGACATTGTGTTCAAAGCACTTTGCATATAGTAGCTGTTTTAGAACAGGTCTATTAGGAAAAACACTTTTTATTTAAATTGTTTTTAGCTGTTTACATTGTTTTAATTTTTCTATGCTCAAATGTTCAGACTATGTTTATTATGTCGCATTTTGTATTTTTATGAATTGTTGTTAACTGCCCAGAGAGCTTCGATTATGGGGCAGCATATAAATAAATAAATTTTACAGCAATCCTCTAAGGTAGGCAGATATTATTATCCCGATATTACTGATGTAGTGGTAGGGAGGAGAGGAGGCCGAAGCAGATGGTCTCATGCAAACCACTCTCCTAATGCTTTTGTCACCAGCACCTGGTGCTCAGCAATGAACAAATGTGACAGAGCAGATTTAAGGTTCCCGCTCAGAGAATGAGTTTACTATAGTATATACTGGAATGTTTTTTTTTCTTTTAAATCATGCAAAAATTAAGTAAATTATTATTATTATTATTATTATTATTATTATTATTATACTTATTTATATAGCACCATCAATGTACATAGTGCTGTACATAGTAAAACAATAAAACAGTAACGCCCTGCCACATAGGCTTACATTCTGATAAAATCGCAATAAAACAATAAGAAAGGGAAGGGAATGCACCAAACAGGCACAGGGGACTATAAAACTAAATGTGGATATATCTGAACTGTGCACGGAAATGTCTTGTACCTATCTGCAGGATCATTATCAGTGAGGGCTAGGCCCAACGTCCGGGTGATGGGCAGGTTTTGCCTCCATCATAATATCACCCCAAGGTCAGCAATTTACTTTTTCTCATAGGAGTGAAGAGTGAAAAGTCTCCTCTCTCTCTCTCTCTCTCTCTCTCTCTCTCTCTCATACACACACACACACACAGCCCTCATGTTTCTAGCCCAATTCCTTTTAGGAGCCAGATAAGGAGAGCGAGACATTTCTTACCTTTCCATTGCCTCGGTTCACTTTCCTCACTTGGTCAGCCATCACCAGCGTACCATTGGCTGTGATTTGTTGGAGCTTCCGATATTTGGGGTTCTCCTTCAGGCCCAGGTAGTCTGCTCGGAAAGGCTGCGGGACGCTAGAAGGCACAAAACGGGGATTGCAATCCGCACCAATCCTGACAGGCTGATCCTATCTCGGCTGGGAGGGTGTCAGCTTCAGCCTTTGCACTCACCTCTTAGGGTACAGACTTTTCTTGCCCTGGAAAAGTTCACTAGCACAGAGCTTATCCTGTAAAGCTTCTCTTCTCTGTGGTGGCAGCTGATCCCGATATTTCTTACACTGCACCAGGAAAGCGGCCGGTGGGGCGGGGGGGGGGGGGGGAGAAGGGAGAGGGACAAAACAAAATCAGATATACTTTGTTTATAGTCCAGAAGAAGTACACTTGAAGGGTGCTTGAAACCACAGGCAAATTTGCCTCAGTCACATTTCTTTCGAGTAGATGTTCTTGTAGCTTTGGCCACCCAGCCTCGAAGATTGCACTCTTAATGATTCCTCCCCCCCCCCCACTCAAAAAGCTTTATTCAGGGGAAAACACCTGCCAAAGTTATGCTCTTTTAAGCTGGGATCTTGCTCTGCACCCACACAGGCACGGCCTTTTTGCATCTTTTTGGCTTTGCAGTGCAACTCTGCTGCAGCCCATTTGCCCCTCCCATGGTATTGCTGGCAGCGGGAACAGCAGCTGCTTAGTCTGGCCATGATGCACGTCAGTAATGGGAGTAGCCCACGGAGGCATGTGGTAGAGGCATGATGAGAGCGAGGGAATAGGCAAATGGAAGAGTGGAGAGTCTCCTCCTTTCCTTTGCTTTAGCTCCTCCATCCTATCACAGTTTATTGCAGGCCCCCCACATGTGTTTAAACATGTTTCATTTGCATCATCTATTCAAAGCCACAATAAGCCTGTTCGACAACACACTAAGCCATGGTTAGGGCACTAACCGTTTTGCAGCAAATGGTGAGTGAGCGTGTTTAAACTGTGGTTGTGTAGCCACCATGGGTAGGAATGATTCACATGACACGGTAAGCCGTAATGTTTCGCTCAAAACGCTTAACCACCGTGGCCTAGCGGGTTGTCTGAACAGGGGCAGTGTTTGGCGGCCCAATATACAGAGGCGGCTCTGCTTCTAAGACTCCCAAATGGGTCATGCCTTTAGATTCATGTTTACTCTGGAAGGAGAATGAACAAAATGAGCAAGGATCTGTCTCGAACCCTCCAATGGTGGAAAATCTTCTTCAGCTCTTTATTGGTCTCTGCAAGAAACTTGTACGGGGCAGGAGGCCAAGCTTGGTCGGTCACTCTCAAGGAAGGGAGGTTGCTTTTCAGGCCCAAGAAAAATTTCTGCAACTATAAGACAGGAAATAGAAAGCAGAAATCCTCAGACATCCAAGAGGGTCACCTGTAGATTATGTCGTCATGGCATATTCCTGTTAACAATAAACAAAGAACTGCTACTGAAAGAGGTATAGTGGATTTCCCCCGTAGCATCTTGCATTATAGTATGCGAATGATTCTAGAAATGCCCCCTTACCTTTACTGCTGGGTGGGGTCAACTTTATTATGGAACCTGATGGCATATGGGAGAATTAGGTTGTGTAGCAAAATATATTTCTGTCCTGGTGCAAGGGTGGCCATGTTCCCTACTTTACAGAGGATGGTTCCCTAATTGAAGGCAACCTCTATTTGAAGGGCTGTCTAAGTCCAGTTTAAAGAGAAAGAACCCTAAGAATGGAGACCAGGGAAGAGGAGCCTTGAAGTTGCCCATCCACACTCAGCACCTGGAAGGCAGAGACTGCGCAGGCACTAGCGGGAGGTGTCTCATATTGTTTATGCAAAGAATAGCAATAATTTCCTTGTTTGCATCTTCACATATAAATCAGCAAGTGTAACTGCGATGCAAATTACTGTCCTCTTTTTTTCCTTCTTGAAGATGCAGGCCACCCTCCGTTCCCACAGTCCACAGTCTGAAAAATGGCTTGGCTCCCAAGAATACTAAAGTTGGCCACCCCTGTTCTAAAATCAAAAGCCCCGTGAAATTTTAGCAGAAAAAGATGCAGGGAAAAGCCACAGATAGTTGAGGAGAGTGGCAACAGCTACGGTTAGCAGGGATGTCGCTCGCCTGCAAAACTGAACGTGACTTTTTGAGTGCTCCAATCAAACACTCAAAAAACCTCAAGGGGCTTCTTGACAAACTTAGCCTTTATTCCCCCTTCCCAAGGCCAAAAGCACAAAATATCATGTATGGCTGAAGATCATGAGGTGCCACTACAAGGTATCCCATGTTCCCTAGCTGCACATAATACTCTGGGTATCCTTTGCCACCAAAAGGAGGCCCCATGGGATACCTTGGTCAGGACAGGAGTGTCTGCTGCTTGTTACCACCATCCTATTGAGTTATATTTGATTGGTAGCTGCGTAGTTTCAATGTGTCACTTCTGCAAGGCAAGTGCTATAGAAAGAAATGCACAGATACCGCTTCTTCATATTTTGACCACTGCCCCTGTCAAAAATTCACCCCATCCTTAATTGCAGGCCCTGTTTGGGGGAGAGGGGTCCAGAAAGTCGGACTGGAATTAAGTTTCTCCTTACTTCCTGCAGTTCCCAGAAAAACTCCAGCAACTGCAATTTACACACATCCCACCCCACCAGTTAGCCAGTCCTGCAAAGAGTGCCCTCTACTGGCAAGAAAAAAAACGTTTTGTGAGGCCTTCAAGACTCTAACAAATTTATTCTGACATCAGCTTTCCTGGACTACAGCCAAATTCGTCAGATGCCTGGAATGATATCGAGAATTTCAAGTATATATACAGTACATACATTGGGGCTGGAGAGAATTGTAAGCAATTAGGTCAGAAGGAAATTAAATTCAGGAAGTTCTGATAGTGAAAAGCACAGTATTAATAGTGGTTTCTCTAGCAGGAAAAGGTCCAATTCCCTATTCTTTTCTTTTTAAAAAATTCTTTTTTTATTGATTTTCAATATTAAAACAACTTTACAAAACAATTTTAACACAACATGGGTAAGTATACCAAACCATACATAATATAATACATTTTGTTATGATGTTCTTCAACTTCAGCAAGAAAGATACAGAAATATACAAATAATAATATTAATAATAATAATAATTTTAAACTCCTGCAGGTAAGTTCAATCCATTATCAATAATAATAATAATAATAATTATTATTATTATTATTATTATTATTATCATTGTGACCACAAATTTTGAAAGGCAGTTGGGACTTGTATTGTCGCATCATCTTGATTTGTGTATGTAATAAAGTCCCACCAATCAGCAGTGAATGTTTCCCTTTTTTTTCCTGTCCCCTCGACACTCCCCATTCCCTATTCTGGGGGCATGTGGCGGTGGTGGAGAGGGGTAGACTTTCAGGATCTACTTTGTTTCTAACTAGAGATCCACCAGTCGGAGCTTGGAGCAAAAGACATTGGGGATGTCTAGTTAAAGGGCGCCTAGCATTACCAATAAAATCCATTGTGCGGCTATTCCGTCATTCTTTTTATGGAAAGAAAGAAAAAAGGTGGAAAACATAGGGAGTGTTGAAAGAGTTTGATGACGTCACCTGGACCGCCTGTAAAATTCCATGAATGAGGCACGTTGATTGCACACTAAAAGCTTCATCTGGGAGCACCCACATGATGCTAGCAAGGGCTGATGGGAATTGTAGGCCACGCCATCTGCAGGGCCACAAGTTGAGCACCCCTGATTTACATGCTGCGTGGCAGTGGTTTCCTAGAGTTGCAGACAGGGTCTCTTTCACAGCCCTACCTGGAGACACCAGGGATTGAAGCTGGGGCCTTTTCTGGCATGCAAAGCAGGCGCTACTCTACCCTGAGCTACAGCCCTTCCCATGAATAAGCCATGGAGCAAATTCTTCCTTACATCTAGTAAGCCAATAAACCAATTGCCTGACATTGTGATGCTAATAATCACACTTAGTATTTATTTATTTATTGGGCTCCACAATTTCCCTGACCCAGGTGGGTTAGGACCTGGGGATAAGTTATCCCTCCTGACATTCCCCCCTCCTCCTCATTCAAAGCTTAAAATACCTTTCTTTCTTCTCACTATACCTCCTTTTGCACCTCAAAACTAAGCCAGGAGGAACTTACTTACCAGGCTCTTGTAGATAAAACTGGTGATGCACTTTGAGGCCCCAGAGCGGAAATATTTCTGGTATTCCTTCCGTGTCTGTGAAGGGACAAAAATCCTGCTTAGCGATATCCCATCGCCCGAGCAACAAATACAGACATAGGGAGCTGCCATATGCTGAATCAGACCATTGGTCCATTTGGTCCATTTAGCTGTTCTGCTTGGCAGTGATCTTCAAAGCTTCAGGCAGAGGCTTTCTTTCCCTATCTCGTACCTCAGCCCAACCTGGTGCCCCCCAAATGTGTTGGACTGCAACTCCCATTATCCCCAGCCACCACATGGTGATTGGGAATTATGGGAGTTGTAGTCCAACACATCTAAAGGGTGCCAGGTTTTTAGCCCCCTCCCCAAAAGGCTTGTATGGCTCCGATTTCCCTCAGGCGTTCCTTACACAATGTAAGAACTTTTTGGAAAACAGGATAGATTAAGGGACACCCTCTCATGGCCCAGTATAAACCCCCAATTCTGGCACCTGGGAGCACAGGCCCAAACGAAAGGCTGTTGAACTTTAATTCTGGGTGCTATTGGCAGTGAAGTCTTTGGTGCGATTATTGTTTTTTTTTAAAAACAAACATATTTTAAAGGAATCTTTTTAAAGGACATGGGGCTTGGAGACAGCCAAATCCTCTGAAGGAAATAAGATGCGTGTGGAGTGCTCCTTGGATGGATCTCTGACGCAAAGTAGAATGAATGAAGGGCTGTCCAGTCTAACGGGCCTAAGGGAGCACCTGAACACCAGACTGAGGACAGGTACACAGGTCACCTGATCACAGCCTTCTCCACTACAGTGAGATACATCGTATTTCTATTCTACTCCTAGTCATAATGTCCAAATGTGCATCTATACACATAAATTAACATATTCAAATATTATGTAAACGTGTCCTCTTTTGCCCTATTATTGGGTGATGCCTTTCCTATTTTTAGCAATGCGCTAGTGGTCACCTTAATCCCCACTTTCCATGGGCACTATGGGGCAGAGATCTATAACAGGAAATTCTCAGCATCCCTCACCAAACTGCAACTTAAATAATTATTTGGGGGAATGCAATGACAGCTAAACAGATGTACAAACCATACACATTTGTTCATGTTGATGCACCCTTTGACTCTGGCTGGAGAAAATTGGCCATTATCTCTCTTCCCCTCCCCACTGTTTCATGTCAAACAGGGTTGGGACTCTGGAAGAGGATGCAGAAAAAGGGTCTAGGCTGTGGCAGGGTAAGAAGGCAGGAAGGGACAGGCAAGAAGACACACCCAGCTGGTTTTGCACAGCAGCTAGGACCATAATAGATACCAGAATAATTCGATACTGCAGCCCTTCCCAACCAGATGTGTTGAACTACAACTCCCATTGTCTCCAGCCACTATGGGTCATGGGAGTTGTAGTCCAACACATCTGGAGGGCACCAGGTTGGGGAAGGCTGAGATACCATTTAAATTTAAGCGATAGATAAGATGAAAGGTGTGTGTGTGTGTATGTGTGTATGTGTGTGTGTATGGAAGTTCACCTTTGTACATTTATCATCTCTCAGTACACCTGAAATTTATCCTATCAGCCTGCAAAGCTTTTTCACAATGTCACAAGGGGGATTGTTATGTCCTTTAAACACAAGAACGTTATTGTTATTATTAGCGCTGTTATCCTCCTCCTCCTCCTCCTCATCTGGGAATGGTATGATGCCATCTTAGAAAGAACACTCCCTCCGGTGTGTGAGAGAAGGAAGCATTCTTCCTGAACTTCAAGATGTTTTGGACTACAGTTCTCATCATCCCAGGCCAGTGACCATGCTGGTAATGAATAATAATAATAATAATAATAATAATAATACAACCACCAAATGAGGAAACACAAGTAGCGGTGATGGCCATTGTGTCTTGGGGAGCAATTTAAAGCTCTTCCTAGACGCATTAAAAATTTGACCTCCACAAGAGCGGAGTGCAAATCGGGGGTTGAGGCGCTTTATCAGTCCAATTATGCGCATTATTGAATGCGCGTTAAATAGCGAGTTTGAATTCTCCGCGGCCGTTAAAGCACATTTGACCATGTAAACAAGTTATTCTCCGCATTTCAGCCACTTTAAAGCGCGTGCCATACTGCCGGTTATGCGCTTCACCGCATATCGTTTACAGGATTTAGGCGTAAACGTGTATTTGTTACCTGATAACCTTTCCAGTAAGCAGAAATAACAGTGGCAGCCTGAGTGTGGCGTCTCTGTTCCTTCAGTTCCCGTAGGAGCCTACGAGACTGTAGAGGAAGGGAGGGGATAGATAAGAACCCCACAGGAGCACAGAGAAAAAGAGAAGCCGAGCAAAACCATAGAACTAGAACTGTGTTATTTCCCCTTAGATACAGGGGTGGGCAACTTGTGGCCCTCCAGATGTATTGGCGTGTAACTCCCATCGCTCCAAGCCAGCATAGCCAATGGTGATGGATCATGGGAGTTGCAGGCCAAAACATCTGAAGAGCCACAAGTTCCCCTAACCCTGCTATAGAGCGACAAGTTTTGAAGCAGTAGGTCAATCAACTAAAGCTTTAAGTTGATTAAGCAGAGTGGTAATTTTGAGCAGCAAAATTGTAAGACTGAGAAAGGCAAACTTTTATTTTATTTTTGAGGCCACTTTGGTTCTGAGTGTTACGCTAATACGGAACACACACACACACACACACACAAAGAAATGATTAAATATGTCCTTCCGACAATGGGGAAGCTTTTATTTATTAAAGTCTGTGATGCTACACATCCCTCAGGATATCTAAAATACACCTGCGTTGAGGGTGTTTTTGCAAAATGCAATTTTATTTTAATACAATTTATCAAACAGCTAAACGGCTGCTAATTAATTAACTAAAAAAATTAATTAGTTGACAGCCCATTTTTTTGTTTTTGTTTTTACAGGTGCGTTGCAATCATGGCATGCCATTGCTTCATAGGCAAGAGTCTTTTCCCTCATGCAGCAAAATGCACTCCAGCGGAATGTTTGCATGCAATAGCATCTTGGGGTGTGCTGCTTATTACATAGTCATCTGAATTCACCCAGAAATGCATGGGTACAGGAGCAAACAAACAGAGAGCAGGTCCCAGAAAAACAAGGAGAGAACTCCACCAGGATCTTTTTGCAGAGAAGTAGGGGGTGCAATCTATGGTCCCAAAGCACTGGCAGTTCACTGACATCTGTGTAGTGCAACCAGAATCCAAGGCTCTGCCCTGTCCGTCTCTGTCATGGGAGGAGGTAGGACGGCAGTGTTTGACTCCACTGACTTCAATTGGAGTGCTTTCACTTACACCATCTCTTTGCTAGCGCCTTGCGACTCTGTTGTGAGGTGTAGATCTATGATCTTCAAGAGTTTAGGATGCCAGTTAAGCCCTGCGCCTCACCCCACTCCAACACCCACCTTGCGCTGCCCATTTTTGTAATGTTGCATCAGTGTTGGGGTTACGCCAGCACAACATCACTGGTGCAGAGGGACTTTCTCACGATCGTAAGGACCATAGAAGTTCACACTTCACTGTTCTATCAGTATCACATTAGGAACCCCAGGAATACATCAGATCTACACATAGTCCTCGATGCGCCCTCTCTGCGCCCCAAGCCGCCCTCGGAGCGCTGCACCCCGCCCAGTGTGAACCAAGCCTCAGAGGCTCTGCTCACGCCCTTGTCACAGTTGCCACCCTTTCATCCCGGCCGGTCCGGGGAAGGTTGTAAACAAAAGCTAGCGATTGGGAAATCCCTCTCCCAATCGCTGGCTTTTGTTTACAACCTTCCCTCCTCCCTCCCCAAGACCGGCCAGGATGAAAGGGCGGCGGCGGTAGCGAGGGTGCGAGCAGAGCTTGGTCCACCCTGGGTGTGGTGCTGCGCTCCGAGGGCGGCTCGTGGCGCAGGGAGGGCGCATCAAGGACTACGTGTAGATCTGCCCCATGTCAGCACAAGTCATTAAAAGACACACATCTTAAATATTCCTTTATTTGTTTCAACTATCTAACTCAGGGGGTACCTCTAGATGAGAGGTTTGCCTCACGGTTACATGATGCAGCCGCCAATCCAAAGCCATCTAGGGGAAAAAGGGCTTTACTGTGAACTAAAAAAGTTGGCCATTTAGCGTGACTTTTTTAGTTTGCGGTGAAGCGACGACGACTTTTGCCGTCTGTCGATTTTTCTCCGCCGCTTCTGGAGAGGCCTGCCCAGTCTATGGCGACCACCGATTGGTTGCCATGGGCTGGGCAGGGAAGGGAGTGGACCAGCGAACCATAAGCACGCTGCACCACCTCCGCGCCTCCAAAAAAACCGTGCCTCCTTGGTCCTCCCCCCCTCCTGCAAATTAAAAAAATAAAAAAAACTAACTCCGCTCCTCCTCGCTCCTCCCCCCCCCCATTTAAAAAGTAAAAAACAACAAAACTTACCTTCGAAGAGGCAGCACGGGCACGGCAGCAGCGGTGGCACCACAAAAACCTCCCGCAACACTGCTGCCAGTTAAGAGGGGCGGAGAGAGCGCAAATGCACGTCGCTCCACCTGCCGCAGCCAACGCGATGTCAAAGAGACGTCGTGAAGAGGCGCCCAGAGATGGGGGATTGTTTTGGCCCCGGAGGCCCAGAGTGGCTCCTGGAACACCCCCATCCCAGGCAGGTGATGTCAGGGCGTGCCCCCTCTTCCAAAGCCCCACCTGCTTCTCATCATCCGCTTCCCTCATCTTGTTAGGAGTATTTCTGCAGTCACTTATCAAGTAAGAATCTGTATATTATACTTTTGCTTAAAATGTTTTTATATGATTTATACAAGTTTTAAAGTGTAATGTGGACAGGCCCCAGAGCCTTCATACTGTAATTAAATATATATATATTTAAAAACTTACATATGGGCATAGGCCTTTGTGGCAATGTACCTAACTAACCTCTAAACATATATGTTAATTTATCTATGTTATGTGTCATCCCTTCAAACATAATTTAATGTATTTTGAATATTACAGCCCCCTGAAGAAGGCCTTAAAAAAACATGGCGAAACGCGTTGGGCTTTGAATTAAGTTATTTTAGCATCCTGAGAACCTGCTTCTCCCTTTTTTTAGGCTGAATGAGGAACCTCCACAGGACATAGGGTTCCCCATCCCTTTAGAACCTCATGGGTGCTTATAGACCTAGTTTATATCCAGCTTCCTGCTTTTATCCCTCTCACCTTCCAGCCTCGGACATTGGCCTGGATCAGAACAGCAGACGATTTCATCTTTACGTATTTCTTCTTTTGCTGCAAAATAAAATGTTCACATTAGTAAGGAGAGACACACACACAAGGCCTCATCTGATCACCACAAAGAGCAGACACCATGGTTTTGCAACATTTGCCTAGTTTTATCCCAGTATAAGTTCCTTCTATGCCACGTTACGTTAGTTCATGCAGTTTTCCTCATGGAATAAAAGACTGCCACTAGGCAACAAAGACTTGCAAATTCATAGAAGCAATTCACAGGGCAATCTGCACTACAAACCTATCTTGGTTTTATACTGGTTTAACCAGGGGAGGCTGATGGCTCCAGTTTCGGTGGGGCGGAGATTCCATTCTTGGTTTTCGTTACAACCAGCCAGAAATCAAAACAATCTATCCAAGGTGCTGAACCCTTTCCCAAAATGGGTCCAGCACCTTGGATAGCTTCTGTAGACTTATGGCTGGACGTAACTAAAACCCAGAATAGGATTCCCCCACCACCACCAACGAAACTGGAGTCACCACCATGGATTTAATTATCATGGCTTCACTTGAAGAATCCTGGGAATTGTAATTTGATAGCGGTACTGGGAACCTTCTGTTAGAAGTTACTGAGTCCTCTCCCAGCACTACATTTCCCAAGGATCCCTGAGGAGAGAGAATAACTGTTGAACCAATTGAAGTCTGTGGTGTTGATATAGCTTTAGTACAGCAACCGAGGGGTAAATCATTACAGATACACAAGCCAACCAAGTACTGTACAACTGAGGGCTACACAACACACTGCATTAAATATGTAGCATGCATCTGATCTTCAACATTTTTATTTACCATAGTGCAGGGATAATCAACCTTCTTGGGCCAGGGGGCACATCTGGCAATTTGAGATGCTGTCCTGGGCACCACCACAAAATGGCTGCCATGGGAAGCATCGCAAAGGACAAGTAACCTTACCCAAAAGACTGAGTACAAGGCAGAGGTGGGTTCTGATCCTCAACATACTAAACAGCTCCTTTGAGCCCAGAGTTTTCAGCACCAACAGGAACCTATTTCACAACAATCCCAGCTGCCGGTAAGAAAATATGTTAATTTTTTTAAAGAAGTGGGAGGGGTAGAGCACTTTGGTGTTCTCCAAGGGAAGTATTTGGTGGTACGTTGGTGCCCATGGTCATCACGTTGCCTGTCCCTGCCTTAATGTAAGCAGGTGGGACCCGTGAACTGGACTGGCACCTCTAAGTGTGAGTAGGGGATGTTTAAACCTTCCCTCCTAGTCACTGTTTTCTCCCACCATTACCCCTCCACCACTGCAGGGACTAACCCTCCCCTTCCCCGGCTCAATTGGTGCCAAAATCATGAGGATCGGCTGCACTCTCTGTATTTAATGCAGCGTGTCTAATCCTCATGGTACATGCTAGGCAAAGATTTAAAACTGCTCCACCACCACCAGTTTTGCAAAACACCAAGGGCAATGGGACCTGCCAAGTCAAAAAGCGTCCAAGCAAGTAGAATCATCTGTACATATATATCTGCGCCATACCGCATGTCCCCGGAACCAGGCAGAGATCAGGATCTGGCTCTGGCGCATCTGTTTATAGTGCTTGCGACATTTCCATGCCCGGAAGGCTGCTTGAATCATGGCAGCCAGTTCCTCTAGTCTCCTCTGGCGTCTGGCCTCCAGATCAAAAAGCTGTAAGGGGAAGGTTGAAAACCATCAATGCAGGGTCAGAGTTGAGCAGATGGGACATTTACCCTGATCAGCATTAAAAATAGCTTTAATGTTACTTCAAACTCCTATTGTAATGGGATATGCCCACAGGACCTGAGAGCTTTTCTACATGAGCAATTTATTGCATGGGATTGCTCCCTTTTTTCCCTACTGCTTTTGAATCCCGCCGACAACTACCTCATAGTTTGATCAGAAGAAAAACAAATTATTGATTTGTTCAACATGTTATGCTTAAATGGGATGAGCAAGAGGAAACTTAAGCTTCACAAAAGCTAGATCAGGCAGAAATCCATACAATAGCTCAACTCCTTTACAGGTTAGCTAATGTAAACTTTGCAAACTCAGTATCAATTTACCAAAAGCAAGGGCGGTGGGGAGAGGCAGGAAAGAACCTTGCATCCCTCCATATCTTAGACTAAAAACACGGCATTTAGAATGTAATATACAAAGTCATATTTTTAAAGCCCAGTCTTAGTAATAAATAATGATAAAATTTTAATATGTACACATAATATTATAGAAATATGACATTAGGGCTAAGCTGGAAGTATTCACTGCTTATTGCATGTACTTCTGGCAGTACCAAAACACCACCTTCCCTTTTAAAATTATTTTTCAGTGCTCCTTTAAAAAAAGTTTGTTTAAATTGTCCTCACTCTCATTTGCCCTCACTTGCCTTTGCTACATTGGAATTTGTGACCTAGTCAAATCTGGTTGGCCATATAGTGTTGTGAGCTTCTCTACCTGAGTGATTTATTGCACACTCATGATTGGCCACTCATGGAAGTTTGCGGGTCCTTTTCGTGATGCTGCCAACCTCCAGGACATCTCCCATACTTTCCCCTGGTAATCTTGCTTGTAAAAAGATCAGAGATAATGCACTATTTAGAATTATAATGGGATTCCGCGGGCCACTAGATGGCACAGTTTCATTTAAATGTATGGAGCATTGCCAAGAGGGGAAGTTTTCAATTACAAATCACGTGGTCACCATTGGTCACTGTCTCAAAGAGCCATAGTTATAATGGAAAGACCCAAGAAGAAGAAGAAAAAATGGTAAGGGTGGTTCCCCCCCCCCCTTTAACTTAGAGACACTCCAAATCTGTCACCATGTAATCTTTGAGTGAAATCACTGGAAGGAGGAGGAAGAAGCAGCAGTCGGGGAGGGGATGGCATGACATAAGTGGGAGGCTAGGAAATAAACATCTCATAACAAAACAAAACAAACGTCAGGGGGTGGGATTTTTTGCACAGTCTTTGTACTTTTCACGAGAAGCTTCCGAATTTTTTAAAAATCCAAAGTGGAAAATGTTTGACACAGAGCTATAAAAACAGTCACATTTCTTCCCTTTCACTCTGGTAAGCACAGCCCTCTCCTCCTGGTCTATAGCCCCCTCCCCACCCACCCCAAGGGCATGACCCCAGCAGCTCACCATGCGTGGTGTTCGGATGAAGATCTTAGTGTGCCCGTATGCCAGCTCCTTGGGGTCAATGGGCAGGCTGCTCAAGAGGGTTTGAACACCATCCCTGCACCAGGAAGGAGAAGATGGGAAGGAGATCAGAGATCAAGCAGGGTGGGGGTCACCTGCCCATGTGCCCAATGTCAGGCAGCACCGTGGTTTTCCACCACAGACCAGGTCTCCTAGCTGGCACCTCAGCCTTATGGACTAGAAGACTGTTGCCAGAAGTTCAGTGGGATGACCCCACCCGCCACCCCTGTGGTGGCACCAAAACAAAAAAAAAATTCTGGGTGGGCACAGAAGGAGCAAAGTATATTTTTATGTGGGAGAGACATGTCCCATATGTTAAGATCTCTGAATGATAAAATGGTATATTTCACAACAACACTTTCATCCTAAACACATTATTTCTGCTAAAGGGGAAATTAACTTTAATTCTGAAAAGTATGGATTTGTGATTAGAATTTATTTTATTTTATTTTTTACTCTTTGGCATCCTATATGTAAATAACCAATCAAGTTAATTCTGTCTCCTGCATGCCAGATATTTCCTCATTCCCCTCAGTGGATGGCCACTGGTCTGTTGGCATCTTGCAGAGTATGGCAGTATCTGCAAAATGTGTGGCCTTTGTTGGCTGAACTATAGACGAGCTACAAGGATTGCAGTAAATGATTTTAGCGCACTCGTATATGTGAAAAGAGTCTTTCCTTCAAGTAATGACAGGAGTCCAGCAGTGGGAGGGGGTGAGTGGGATGGGGAGCTCCTTGTTTGGGGAGATGCTTGCCCCCCTGCCCCCCCTGCCCCCCATTCTCCCTGTCACCTTCCCATCAGCACGTGCATGCACCCCAATGTTTTGTAATATGACTTTCAAGCAATTTTAGATTCAAGCCCCCAGGAAGGCTCCTCCTCCCTCAGCTGTCAACAGCAGCCGTCATTCCAGCAGGCTCCGCTGAGGGAACTGAGAGAGAAAACTGGGCCATTCTGCTAGACCTGCGGAAAGACTACTTCAGCTTTTCCTCTTCCTTCCCCATCCCTTTTCCTTGTGTGTCGTGCCTTTTAAGACTGCAAGCCCGCAATCAGGAGGAGCTGTCTTTTTAATGTGATTGCAAGTAAGCTGCTCTAGAAACCCTTTTTGGCTGAGGAGCAAGATAAGAATACTTTAATAAATAAAATCCCAACCCACCTGCCAACCACAGCATTAATAAACCACTGGATACTCACAAAGACCACATGACACCGGTCTTAAAGGAATTGCACTGGCCGGAATTCAAGGTGTTGGTAATGACATTTAAAGCCCTAAATGGCTTGGGACCTCACTTCTTGAGGGAGTGTCTCTCCCTATACAGGCCTGCCCGAGACTTGAGATCTGTGGGAGGATCCCTCCTCTGCATCCCACCAACACGAGACATACATTATGGTGGGACGTGGGAGAGGGCTTTCTTTGTTGTGGCACCCTGGCTGTGGAACGTTCTCCCCTTGGAGGCCCATCTGGCACCAGCGCTGCTCTCATTTCAGCATCAAGTTAAAACATGGCTCTTTAACAAAGCTTTTGATGGCTAAATTCACCAAGGTTGCATATAGTTGAAATTGTTTTTTTAAAAAAATTCTAGACTGCTTTTAGCTTGATTAATGGTTTAATTTATTTTTAGCTGTGTGCATTTATTGTTTTATATTGTTTATTTGATTTTATCTGTACATTGCTCTGAGATTCTAGTGATATAGGGGTGACCAGATCGCCCTGGGTTTCCCAGTCCTAATGGGGAAAACTGGGGCGATCCGGGCTGACAGGGGGGCGGTGGGGGCAAACCGGGGAAAGAGTCAGCTCTCCTCCCACCCTAAAATGTCGTGCTGCTCCCCATTTACTGGCCTCTGCTGGAACAAGTACTCAGCATTAGGGAGCGTCAACAAATTCCTGCTTTAGCCACCAGACAAGGAATTTGTTGACGCTCCCTAACGCTAAGCACTTGTTTCCTCCTGAGGCAGGGAGCAGCATGGGCATTTTAAAGCAGGCTCTTCCTCCTCCTCCTGCTGCTGCTGTTCCTCAGGCACCTCCAGGGAGCCCAGGAGCAGGGCAAGAAGGGTGAGGGGGCTGCAGGGGGTCACGCAGCGGTGGAGGAGATCGGTGGTGGTGGCAGAAGACCCGGTAGGTCCGGGCTGGGTTTCTGGGGGGGGGGGGGGTGTGGCTTGGTGGGGGGTGTTGTTTTGGGGGGGTTGGCGGGGGGTGTCTGCTTGTTGGCCGCATGGTGGGCGGCCTTTTTAATGTTTTTGTTTTATGTTGGGGTGGGTGGGTCTGCTTTGGTGGGGTGGCCATTTTGGACCGGGATTTTGCTTTCCAAAATCTGGTCACCCTAGATACAAATGTTCTAAATATAAATAAATAAATGATTCCGCCCAGGCCTCCAGACATTCTGTTGACCCCAGTCTCTGGCGGCAGCACCGCCTCTAGCCCACCACAGTGTCTCCATTTTACCTGGCGCTTCCTTTCCACTGTGGCCAGGTCTTCTTGCAGAGCATCCTGTAGCGCTCCAGACATGGGTCATAAGCCTGCCGATAGGCATAGCCAGCTCGCCGGACCCTCACGTTCTCCAAGAGGCCGAGGTAACGCACCTGAGTCTGAACCAGCTCATCTGTGAACACAGCGCGCCTTTTGGTGTCATTGGGCTTGATACACCTGGCAGCAAAGGGAACATAAGAACACCCTTATTGAGTGACATGAATTGTTAGCCTCCTGCTTCTGTAGACTGGCCAGTTTTCAAATATTCCGCGTCCCCGCCCTCTCTCTCTCTCTCACACACACACACACACACACACTACCTGATATAATTGGGGTTTTTGGAATAGAGATTCTTCATGAGGGTGATCACAGAAGTTTTGAACTGGAAACCAGCAGTGGGTGGACGCTTGAGTGAGGCTTTTTGGGGGTTCCCTTCAGGAAAGAGGCTGCGCAGGAGGGTATGCTTGGCCTTCCACATGGCCTGTGACAGGTCTCTAAACAGCAGGTCATTGTTCTTTTCTATGAATCCAGCCACATTGTAAGTCACCTGCAATAGAAGCGAGTCAGCAGTGAAGTAGGCCTCAGGCACATCTTGTGGTAAACACAGAGCATCATCCACTGAGAAGGCTCAAGTAGAAGGTGAGAGAGGGAACTGGAAGCATATGCATATGATACAGAGAGGAAGGTACTGCTGAATACACAGGTTAACACAGGGGGTCTCCAGCTTTTTTGGACCTGTGGCCACATTTGGGAATTTGAAAAACTGCTGTGGGCACCACCACAAAATGGCTCCCATAGCGGATATGGCTAAGATAATGGCTGCCGTAGGGGCCTAGCTAGTCAAGAGGTGTATTGGGGATGGTGCAGGGAGAGAAACAGTTAGGACAGAGGCTGGAAGGGAGCCGAAAATGGAAAGAGTTGCTTCTTGGCCTGCCCAATTGTCTTCCGCCCACACAGACCTTTCCCCTTTTCTCTCTTTCTTTCCGCTTCCAGCCTCTAGCCTCGCTACTTCTCTCTCCAACCCCTTTCCTTGTCTTTTCTCTCCCTTCCCCATCCCTAGCTTTCTTCTTTCTCTCCCTTCCTAGCGCTTAGCCTTGCCCTGTCTCTCCCCGCTCACCCCTTTACCTTGCGGCTTCTCTCCGCTCCCAGCCTCTAGCCTCCCTTTCTCTTCCTTTGCCCTCGTTGCCTTCCTTGTTCTTCCTGCCCTCTGAACAGCTGATCAGCAGAACAGAAGTCAGTTCAGGAAGAGGAAGGAGAGCCTGGCTGGCACCCTAACGTTTTCCAACTTTTTATTAAAAAACATTGTTTTTGAAGCGAGTAAGGAGTGAAGAGCCGTGCAGGTGCCACCAGTTCATAGCAACTATATGCTCTTGTGTTCTCCTGTACAGCTTCTTACGTGGACTTGCAACATTTCAGATTGGATCGCATTGACGGGGCCGGCTGGTCTTTGCTCCACGTAGGCTTTTCTTTGCTAGGGGAAGTCTGGGTGGAGTGAAGCCTCATCAGGCTAGGTGCCAATAGAAGATTACTCTTCCACCCAGTGCCTTGACTGGGGAGTCTACTGCATGCTGCTCCCCCTCCCGGGAGGAGTAGCAGTATAGGGGGATCACCTACTTGTTATCACCAACCTGTGATTGGAGATAACAGCGGGGACGGGAATCCCCACTGTTATCTCCAACCAAGATTGGAAAGTCCTCCCCCCACCTCCTTCCCCAGACCCTGGTAGGGACGAGGCTCATGGAGCTGCAAGGGGCAAGGCCTGTGGAGGGAGCACAAGCCTCCATGGGTCAGATTAGGCTCGAAGGCCAGAGCTTCCACACCCCTGCTCTAAGCCCACCACACTCCCAGAAAGGAGCCCTCCTACTTCCCACACCCTTGCCACTAGCACCACTGACCTTGCCAGCATAGTGGTTAATACGAAAGCAGTTGGCAGACAAGGTGGCATCCATGATATGCTTGGCATTCTGGGTGACTCTGCTCTCATAGCGTTGGTGTTTCTCAAACACGTGGTTGAGTTTGTTCAGGAACGTGGCTTCGTTCACCGCCCCTGGGCGGAGGCACTCCTCATCCAACATGGCCAGGATCCCACCTTTGCTCTGGGCAAAGAAAGACCAGTTACAATACAGGACCTCTCACCCCTCTCTGAACCTGCCCCAGGGCAGACTGGGCATCTATCCCACCTGACACAGAAGGCAGCAGAGAAGGCAGCATGCCTGCTCCACCAAGCAGGAGAGAAAGGAGGGTTAATTGCTTGCCTAAAGCCAACCAGTGAGATCACTGGTGAGATCAACTGGAACTGGCACATTCCCAACTTGTAGCTCCTATCCAAAAATGTATGGAAAAATAAATAAATTAGGGGAAATGCATGTTAAAATGCATTATATTAGGAGAATTGCATACTAAAAATGTTAATCAGGCAAGAATGCATACAAAAATGCATTTGAGGATCTTCTGCTTCTTTCAGGACCTCACCCGTTCTCTCTTTCTGCTTCTTATGCCCGCAATGCCTTTCCAGAACCCTTACACAATACCACCTCTCTTCCTTCAAATCCCTTCTCAAAGCACACTTGTTCTATGAAGGCTTGGGCTTTAACCCCAGGAGGAGTCCACAAAGGTACCGTCCGCCTGTGGTGTCCAGGGTATTACTTTTGGCTATCAGAATTGGGACACAGCCTCTAGCAAGGAGGAGCCGCTGTCAGTCTTTTGGACTTCCCATTTCTACGTGTGACTTCCAGCCAGCACGGTGCAGCTTTTTCGGGCCGTTCCCCCAATCCTTGTTCCTCACTCCAGCCTCATCCTTGCAGGTGCAGTTAAAAAGCAGCCTCTGCCTTTTACTTTTCTCTCCTCTCTTACCCTTTTCCCAAGGAGAACAAAACAAAAGTTCCTCGCCCTCTGCACTGCTCTTGTCAGCCCAGTTCACACAAAGTTTCCTGCCCTCTCCCCTTATCCCATATTTTTCATAAGGGGCCCCCAACCCTAAGAAGAGATCTTTCAGGCATCACGTGTGGCTGGAAACTTTCCTCCCATGAACTTGTGTAAGTTACTTTATCTTAGAATCCAACCCAATATGTCCATAATAATTTGAACCCCAGCTTCGAAAGCCCAACATGCATTAACCACACATACCGTTGACTTCTGACACCCTGCAAGTACTGGAAGAAAAGAAGGGTCTTCTCTGAGGTGGCACCAAACCTCTGGAACAAACTTCCATCAGAAGTCTGCCATGCACCATCCTTGCACGCTGTCAAGAAGGCCCTAAAAACATTTTATTTTACCATGGCCTTTCCATGATGAACACTGTTATTGCTGCTACTGTTGTTCCGGCTGGTTTTAGTATTGGTTTTATTGGTTTTAGTTGTTATTTTATTGTGATCATGTTTTTATGTTTTTTTAATATTTTAATATTTTAATATTTTATTGCTTTTAATGTTTTAAGTATTTTATTGTTGTAAGCTGCCTTGCGTGGGCTTCTGCCATGAAAGGCGGCCAAGAAATGTTTTCAATGAATAAAACAAATAAATAAGTGGAAGGGTGCCCTCTGGCCAAAATCGACCCCTGCGTACACTTTATCCCCCACCATTTTGAAAACAACTTACATCCTCTATCAAGTTGCAGATGATGCTGTTATCGAAAAAGTCCACAGGGGTCCAAGTAATGCCCTGAGGGGGAGAAAGACCGTCACAACAGCAGCAGAAGGGAAATTCACAGCCTGGCTTACCCCCATTGCAATTTGAAACGCTCTCGTGCTGCCTGATCAATACAAGACCCACCGTTCACCATGGGCATCCACTGGATTCTTTCCAGGGAGCAAAGCTGCAGTGCACAGCGTTATGTGGTTGAAATTCATGTGCATAGCACACACAGCTACGGTACACTGGTGCACTTTCCTTCTGTGTGCACGTTGTTGCTTAGCATCACATGCCATGACATTTAGAAGCCTACACAGCATAGTACAAGAACCTGGGAACTGAACAGCACTAATGCAGAATAATGTTATATTCAAGAGGCATCATGAACTCCCAACAAAACTTTATTTGGAGGGATAAAAAGAAAACTAGGAAAAAACTCAAATGTACAAACATAGTACAGCTTTCTTAAGAATATCGTATTGGATATTTCATGGCATCATTGCCCTTATCCTAACATTGACAACTTTCACATGATTTGCCTGGAATGATTTCCTTCTTCTTGGAAACATTGGTGAACACTCTCTAGAGCAGCCTTACCCAATCTGGTGCCCAGCAGATGTTTGGAATACAATTCCCAGAATTCCTGAAGATCAACCATGCTGGCTGAGGCTGATGGTCAACTCCAAAACATCTGAGTCACCAGGTTGAAAGAGGTGGCTCTAAAAGTAGTCGTTGTGTCTGTGGGGAGTGCTTTTACCAGTGGGAGGAAAACTGGGTATGCTTGATCAAAGGTTAGGGTTTGAGAGGAACTTGGACCACTCATCTTATTTTTCACATTGTGATCAGCCACCTCTTACATCAGCTAACAACACAACTTTTGCATGGCTTGAATTTTGAATTGCAGCAATGTTTGTTTGGAATTGCATTTTTTTGTTTTGGCTCGAACTGCCCATTTTGTGTATGGTTGCACATTTTTTAAAAGCTCTGATAGCATCAGAGAAGAGGTCCACCATTTCTGCTAGATTTGGTGACTGAGCAGCGACAAGGCCTGAGTACCATATCTACCAAGACAGGTAGATCTGGCCTCTGAAAAAATTGTGTACTAGATTTATCCTTCTGTTGTTTCTCAATGGGTAGACTTGGTATCTAAATAATGTCTTTCCATTCGCAACTCAAAACCCTCAATTTTTTCCCTGACTCCTTTCGCCTCTAAAATTGACCTTGGGCCAATGGCCATTACATGGGTGAAGGGCATGGTTAATTTTGTGGAGAGATGTGTGTGTGACCAGCTCAGCTTGCAGTCCACTTCCAGGCCCTGCTCTGTAGGCAGCACACAATAGATTCAAGTACCTTTATTTCTTACTACAATCCAGGAGAAAACACTAACTCCTGAGGAGCTACATGGTACACTGAGCATCATCACACGGGGGGGGGAAATTGTGTTTCCTTTCCGCTGCTTCTCCGCTCCGGCTTCTGTCCCTCATTACTTCCACTTTCATCCGGGACGGGAAAGAGGAAGTAAACAAAGAGTATGTGGCCCATTCAGGGGCTGCTTTTATCGCACTGCTTTTCCTACACACAGCAAGAGATCGAGGCACATTCTGTTTTTTTTTAAAAAACACAGGATTTTTGGGAGTCTATTCTGTGACGGAAAAACAAGCGGAAGGAGTGGGAGGCGCGCGGGACACAGATGATGATGTCTAAAGAACTTGCGCACATCTGTAAGTGGGCAGTAGTGAGCGTGCGATAAAATGCACATCTGATGAACCTTACTGTCTCAGCTCCAAGGCCTCTACTACAAGAAAGATGGGGAGAGGCTCCACTTGGGCCTTCTGCAAGGACTAAACATGGCAGGGCTCTCTTAAAGCTATATATACATTCAAACAACCCCCTCTAGCCCTTAATAAATTGCACACTGCTACAATCAACTTCACAGCCCTGTCTGCATTTCCCTATTTATTTATTTTTTATGATTGCATTTATCTCCCGCCTTTTCCCTCCAAGGAACCCAAGGCGGTGTATCTAATCCTCCTCCTCTCCATTTTATCCTCACAACAACAACCCTGTGAGGTAGGTTGGGCTGAGAATCTGTGACTGGCCCAAAGTCACCCAGTGGGTTTCCATGGCTGAGTGGGGACTAGAACCCAGATCTCCTGACTCCCAGTCCAACACTTTAGCCACTACACCACACTGGCTCTCTAAATTACCAACACACCAGGAAACTGGATGATAACCCTGGACTACACTGCCAAGTTGTCTTACACTGCTCTGACCCCACCACTTCCACCAAATGGGAACAACAACACTGGTCTACTTTGTACATTTTGCCTCATGTCTTGGGTTCTACAAGAACTAGAGTTGCTTGCAGATCCTGATGAGGAGCATTGGGGCCAGGGAAGAGGATTTAACCTTGCCCTTCCCTGCTGTGATCCTATTCAAGGTGGCTGTTTCCCCACTGCTTTTTTTTAAAAAATAAATGTTTAAATATGTTTATATAATGATCCTATAAAATACATATGCCATTTCCTTCCTAGCCTCATATTGAACCCTAAAATTTATCAGCAGCTGCCCAGCTGAAGTTATTTGTACCCTCATTATTTTATCTTTACTCACTCTTTTGCACAGAATATTAACACCCCTGACTATGAACCAGGCCTGGCTCTGGGGGAGAAAGGGGGGAAAGGAATGTCTTACCTCCCGAATGTACTCTTCTTGTTCCTCCTTCAGGGTCAGCAGGATGAAGATCTGCTGGAGCTTCTCGTTGCAGTAATTGATAATGAACTGCTCGAAGCTATTGTTCTTTGAAGAGGAGGGAGATAAACAGAAACTTTGAGAGCAAAGAAGGACTGGGTAAAGGATGCATCTATCTGGACCCTGTCCCATATAGACAACTCTGACAACGTCCTCCAAGCCGTGCCACAGCATACGTTCAGCTCATGCTGGTACTCTTCCATTTAATGCATGCATACAGACACACGCACTTTACCTATGCACCCAGATACACAACACACACACCTCACATTTTAAAGTTCCAACGTGCCCGGCTCTGTTCCAGACCCTCTTCCCAAGACCTTTATCAAATCTCTGCCTTAAGGTATTCTAGGTATCCCACCTCTCACCTGAAAAATCTCAAAGCCATAAATATCCAGAACACCCATCACTTTCTTGTGCTTAGTTGTTTCCACCTAAGAAAAAAAGAGAGCTGGTGATGATCATCGCAATATCCTAAAGACAGTCCCGCTTCCCAGTTTTCCCAGTCATTTAATTGGAAATAGCTACCTCCCTGTTTTTGGTTTTCCAAGTCATGAAAACAGATCAAAACCACCACTTCCCGTATAAAAAAGGCTAAGCGTTGCATCTCACCCTTAGAGCTTTCCTCCATGAGGCTGTTAATTGCTGTATCTACTTTCAGTTTCAGCGCAGAAATGAAATCCAAGCTCTACACAAGGAGCATTTCCTTTCCTGCTTTTCTGCTACATAACCCCTAGGTGGAGCTGTGCTATACTGGAATAGCGCAAATACGCAAGTAGGAAAATGTCCTTTCACTTTCAGAAATAATATCCCATTTTCCCCACTCCAAAAAAAATCTGGTGAAGTGCCCTTAAAGAACAGAAGCAAAACTGGAGGATCATGACATTGTCTAAAGAACTTATAAACAACCGTGAGTAAGGAATCACAAGTGCACAACAAATACCTCACGTAGAAAATTGCCTACATCTGCTATCCTCCCCAGCCAGCATGGCCAATAGTGAGGGAAGATAGGAGTTAGAGGCAGCAACATCTGAAGGGATCCAGGTTGGGAAAGCAGGTATGTGGGTTCTCATTAAGTCTCAATATTCCAAAGATGAAAATATGGGCATGTTTGTAATAACACTCTAATCAGTGGTGTTGTTAGATAACTGTAGACACTGAAGTTAATGACCTTATTGGGAGGGGGCTTTTTAGTCAGTAATGTGTATTGCTTCACTACCTTCAAAAAGTGGTAAGCTAGCCCTGTTGCATTTGGGCAGGGGTCCTACTTATTCTGCTTAGTGGGGCCCTAGATGTCTGCCCCAATAGTCTACCTTCAGCCTCCAAACCTTTCTTCACAGAGCTGTTAATCCACTGTATCTATTTTTGGTTTTGTCACTGAATTGAGATCCAACCATGACATGAGGAGCATTTCCTTTCCTGCTACATAGCCTCTAGGTGGCACTGGCACAGCAGAATAGCACAAATGTACAATTATTACAATTTGAACAGTTTTACAATGAAAGGCTATTTTTTCTCTGCTCTAAAAATAGTCGCTGAAAGGGCTCTTTAGACACAGAAGCGAAACCAGAGGGTCATGATGTAGGAATGACGAGCATACAATAAATGCCTCATGTAGAAAAGCCCTCTGACAGTAATTGTCAAATTAAGGATCATTGCCCCGTCCCAAATTACCAAGACAGCATTATATTGCAACCTCCCCCAACCTGATGCCAGATGTTTTGGACTACAACTCCCATTGGCAATGCTATCTGAACCTGATGGAAGTTGTAGTCTAAAAGTAACAATGTGTGATTAGCTTATGGAATCCACTACAAAAATAAGTGGTAATAGCCACTAGCTTAAAAACAAATTAGCCAAATTTCATGAAAGATCAGTCCACCTAATAGTTATTAGTAATGAAAGTTAAATGCAACTTCCATGTACCGTGAACAGATTCAGTATATCTCTGAAAACCAGCTATGAGGGTCAAACCACAGGTAGGGTGATCCAAACAGCAGAATGCTGGAATATCTGTATCTTGGTCTAATCCAGCATCATGACCATTCTGATGTTCTAACCCTCAGTTGTTTTTAACTTCTTTTAAAAGACTTTAATTCAGGAGGGAACAGGTGTATGCTTCCACTTAAACATAGTAGCTGCAGATTTAGTGGTGGTTCTAGAGTAGGTTATACCACTGAAATCAGTCAAGCTTAATTTAGCAATTTATTTCAATGGGTCTACTCTAAGTATGACTTCAACTGGAAGCAATGTATTTTGCTAAACTTTGTTTTTCATATGAATGTTGCCAAAGGACAGCCCCCTCCTACTGTTCCTAAGACCTCTCTCTCTCTCTCTCTCTCTCTCTCTCTTCATGTCATAGAGCAGGTTGTGGAAACTTTTTTTTTTTCTGTCAAGAGCTGCATTCTCCTGGGGAATAATCTGTGCTGGCAGTAGGTGGAGCAAGAACCAAAAGTGGGTGGGGCTAGTGCTGGCTCTGGAAAGCCTTTGGGCTAGGGGGACCATATGGACAGGAGGACAGGGCCCCTGTATCTTTAACAGTTTCATTAAAAAAGTGGGGGGGATTTCAGCAGGTGTCATTTGTATGCATGCAGCATCTGGTGAAATTTCCTCTTCATCAGAACAGTTAAAGCTGCAGAAGCCCTGCCCTCTTTTGTGCTGGTCAAAAGGGCAGGGCTCCTGCAGCTTTCACTGTTCTGATGAAGAGAGAATTTCACCAGGTGCTGCATGCATACAAATGTCACCTGCTGAAATTCCTTTTTCAATACATCTGTTAAAGATACAGGAGCCCTGTTCTCCTTTTCATAGGGTCACCCTACTTTGGGCAAGACACTCTCCATGGGCCCCCCTCCCTCAGTGAGTCCACCTTCTCACCACCATCGTCACCAGCTGCTGTTGCTCCTCTTTCTCATCACTGCTACCACTTGCTAGTTTGACAGTCAGAGAGCCAGGGAGCAAGTAGGCCATAGCATCTCCTGCTCCTCCTTCTCACCACCACTGTTAGAGCTAGAGGCAGATTGCAATGGTGTAGAGGGGGGGCAAGTGCAGGGACCCTGCTGGCATGCCCAACCATGCCTATCCTTGACACCACTCCTGGGTGGAGTCAATCCTCTCTCCCTCTCATTCCGCCACACCCTTTTCATCCTCTCTTGCTCCCTTTCTGCACCCTCTCTGTGTCCTTTCCTTCCCACCCAGCCGGCTGCCAGAGGACGGACCGATCATTCCTGCAGAGGCATAAACTGACTACTTGCAGGGGGAGTTTTGACGTTAGGCCAAGGGCTGCAGGTAATCTAGCCCTGTCAGTGAGAGAAGGAAGGGCTCTCTCTTCTTTCTAGAAAACAGAACTGTGAAGAACACAGACACATCCCTTCATAGCATCACAGGTGGAAACATACCTGTGTGATAAAAACAAGGATATTAAGTGTACGTCTTCCTGATCCACCCCCTCAGGAATACCTAGACCTGTTTGCCTGTAGTCATGCAAATGCAGCCTAAGAAGGCGGTTATGCAGCCTAAGAAGGCGGTTATGCAGCCACGCACACTCACTTTGATGCTCTCGTTGATCCTGTCAACGAGCCAGTTAAACAGCCGGTTATACATGTTCTTTGCTAGAGCATCCCGCACATAGTAACCCTAGGAACCAAGACAGCAGTGGTTAGACCATGGGATACAACCAATTCAGAAATCGAAGATTGGATGCCCTGGGACAGAATAGCAGTCATTGCTTTGGGAAGGATTCCACCCCAGAACTCTGATAAAAACATTCTGAATAATAGATCTCCAATAGGGCATGCCTGCTCTGCATACTTAAACTGGTTTGAAACTGGTATCATTACTTATTCCCCATGTACTCAATGGGACTTGTAGAATGGACATAATAATCTGCTACTACACCAAACATAACTATTGGCAACATACCAGAAAGAGAGCAGACCCACGCACGCACTCACCCTTCTGCCCCATACTCACTTGTGAGACACTCAAGGTTGTCACCACCTTCTCCTGATGGGCCTCCACTGTGCGAGTGCACAAGGCCTGCTCCAGTACAATTTCATTCAGCTGGATCAGCTGACAGATTTCCTGTACCACTGCAAAAGTAAAACATGGAGCCGGGTGGCAAAGAGAGCAGATTTCCTGTTAGTCTGCGACATTGGTAGCATGTTGCAATTCAAAGAACCAGAGTTGAGGACTAAGCAGAGATGTGAAGGCCCGGAAAAAAACTAGAAAAAATTGGGGGAAAAAACATTACACCCCCCCTTTTTTTTCTGAAAATGTTCATTTTTTTCCTGGGTTTTTTTCCAGAAAAAAATAGAAATTTTCGGGGGGAAAAGGGGGGAAACAGGTTTTTTTACAATTTTTTCCAGTTTTTTCCCAGGCCTTCACATCTCTAGGCTAGGGTTTACAAGAAGGGTGGGCAACCTTTGTGGTCAAAAGGCTGCATGTAGCAGTGGGTCACAGGCTGCATGGCAGTAGGCATGGTTGGAGCTTGCCTTGCCCCCTCACATACTCACATTGCCCTTAAAACGACTTATATTCTGTTTAAAAACGTGGTTTTTAAAGTAGTTTCTTTACATGGTAGGACACACTGAGCAGTAATTAAGTTTCATGGTGACTACTTCCTCCATCCTCAAAGTGTTCAGTGGTGTATTACAGGGTTAATTCCTTGATTCTTCTTCTTTAGTTTTTATTTTGCAGGCTGCTTGAGTTACAGAGACAGAAGTGGGCAGGTCAGGCAGCCTGCAAAACAAAAACTAAAGAAGAAGAGTCAAGGAATTAACCCTGTAATACACCATTGAACACTTTGAGGGCGGAGGAAGCAGTCACTATGAAACGTAAGTACTGCTCAGTGTGTCCTACCACGTAATGAAACAACTTAAAAAATGACGTTTTTAAACAGAATATAAATTGTTTTAAGGTCAGGGTTCATGTAACTTTAACAGTTGTAGAGAAAAGGGAATTTCAGCCAGTGTCATTTGTATGCAATTAGTTCCTGGTGAAATTCCCTCTTCATCACAACAGTTAAAGTTGCAGGGGCCTTCCTTCTTTTGTATATGGTCACTCTAGTATAGTGCACGCACCTTTAACTGTTGTGATGAAGAGGGAATTTCGCCAGGAACTAATTTCATACAAATGACACTGGCTGAAATTCCCTTTTCTCTACAACTGTTAAAGTTACATGAGCCCTGACCTGGATTTTATCTGGTCACCCTATTTTAAAGGCAACGTGGATAGGCCCTGACACATGCAGCCCCCCCGTCCCCATCCACACACACTCATGAAGAGGACTGGTGCACTGGCAGAGAGGGTTAACCCTACCCAAGCACCATCCTGCTCATGTACCCTGCTTGGTGGGTTTTAATTTGGCGGCAGTGGAAAGAGAACATGGCTGAAGCATGTGCACTATACAGGCTACAGAGGAGGCTGTGTGTTGCTCGCATGTATTTGACAACCTGAGGTTGACAGATGCAATCTACCAAGCTCTGCTCTGGACCAAATCCCATTCATTTCAATAGCAGTGCCTGGTGGATTGCAGTCCAGGGAAATGCGAAGTTAGGTACATGCCAAAAATTGGGGATGGATTTTGTCCACCCACCGCTCCCCAGTTGTATAACTGTTTCCACTAATAGACCATTTTTGACATCGCTCTTCTGACAATTTATTTTAATTGTTGTAAAAGTAATGTTGGAAACAGCTTCCAGAGTGAGGGCCGACACCATGGAAATGAGAATATTAAGCAGCCAATGGGATCCAGGCTGTGGGCGTCCACAGAAGAAATGGAGAAATCAGGTTCTCAAACGCCTGAGCTGTGGTGCAATCAAACTTGGGTTGAGCTCTTCACCATCACCCTGGAGACAGCCCCCCACTGCTGACCTTTGTCATCTTGGATTCCACAAGATTGTGCTCCGCTGGCCTGAAATTGCTCCCCCAGCTGCAAGTTGCCCAGTTTGAGGACCACGGCAGTCACCTCCAGCACTGCGGTCACCTCTGAGGGGGAAAAGCCGATGGCCTTCATGGCATCCTTCAGGAAAACAGTTATTGAGAACAGCATGAATCATGGGAAAGCACACCTCCCTCCACACACCAAGCTATGCTGTATGTGCATATAGTGATTTAGGTTTTCCCGAAACATTTGCATTGGAAAAAAAAAACCATGCAAATCAGGGCAATTTGCATAGGGTAATTTGCACTGGAAAATGTATAGTTAGCATCACAAAATTGTCCAATGCCCTAGAGCAGGAGTGATCCTGCTTCTGATCCTCCAGATGTTTTGGCCTACAACTCCCATCAGTCCTAGTCAGTATAGCCAATGGTGAGGGATGATGGGAGTTGTAGGCCAAAACATCTGGAGGGCCACAAGTTGACCACCCTTCCCCTAGAGAATGATTGAGTTTAGCATTTTTGCTTGTATTTAGTAAACAACCAAGCTAAAAAAGGAGCCCCATGTTAATTTCTTGTCTTAATACACCATTTAGTATTTGACCTGAAATATTTGAGAGGGAAAGTGAAAGCATGCTTAATGTGATTTATATTTCATGTTATGTAAATGTTTTCATTGGAATACAGAATCACCTGAAAAACATTAATTACCACTTTACCTAATATTGTATTTGCATTTGGCATCCATTCATTGTTACTAATGAACTTAAGCACTGGAAAAATTAGCATTTCCACCCTGCATCATTGCAAGCATATTGGGATTTAAAGCAAAATCCAGTGATGCTTCTATGGCAAAAATTGGGTTTGGTGAAAAGGATCAGGGTAACATGAAATACAGATCTGGCTATACAATTGTACAGGCTCTAATGTGTCATGGGGCCGGTCTGTGGACTGACTCTACCTTTAAAAGGGGACCTGCAAATTAATGCTGCAGTGTATTTCCCTCGATCCCCAGCAGGAGTGCTCCTGTTGAGGGTGTCAGCCGGCCACACCCCCTCCAGGAAATTCCATTCCATCCCCCCCTCCCCAGGTTTTTTCTGTGTACCCATCTCCTAACATTCAGTTTGCATTCCATAATCATCAAGCATACTCAGTCCTCACTGGACTGTTTGGCAGGGCTCCCCCCCTTAGGATTCTTTTCTCTGATGCGGGATTGTTGTTGTTTTAATTGTTACTTTGCAATGCTTGGGGTTGCCCTGAATCTGCTGATGCCTCCTCCTTGTATGTGGATGCTAACGTTTTGTTCACTGCAGATCCACAGTTGGAGAATGAGTTCTCTGTTAGTATATATTGGTTGTCTTTTGCCTCTCCCAAGCCAGCATGATTCGCATCCCAGACCCACCACCAATAGTACAGCCCTTACCTGAATGGCTCTGAAGTTGGCTGCGTCATCCATACCCTGCAGGCTTGAGGCCTCCCTATTGAGGTAGCTATAATGGCTGCAGTCTCGCTCCAGTCTCAGTTGTTCTGTGGAAGAGAAGGACCTGTTGTCATGGCCCTTTTTGTTCTCATCCACCTTGCCCTCAAACTTTTATCACAGAGGCTCCTTTGCACCGGGTGCTCATTTTATGGTGTTATGACATTGAGCTTTTCTACACGAGGCTGTTAATCTGCTGTCTCTACTTTCAGTTTTGTCGCAGAATTGAGATCCAAGCATTACACAAAGAGCGTTTCCTTCCCTGCATTTCTGCTACATAACCTCTAGGTGGCAATGTGGTATAGCAGAATAGCCCAACTATTCACACGAAACCGTACTTTATTTCACTTTCACAATTAAATGCTGCTCCCTGCTCTGAAAAAGCTTGTTGAAAGTGCTGGTTAGACACAGAAGTGAAACTGGAGGGTATGTCACTGTCTAAAGAATCCATAAACGACTGTGAGTAGGAAATGAGGAGCTCACAATAAATACCTCATGTAGAAAAGCATGGCCAGACCCCTTTGGCCTTGAACAAATGAGGCCGGACCTCTTGGCCTGGAACAAAACCCTTGCGTCAGGTGCACACGCTTTTCAGCCTTGAGGGCCGCATGTGATGTTGGATCGGCAGCCACACCGACATTGGGCTGCTTTTGCAGTGTTCATTCTAGACTGTGAGTGGGCGAGGGGGGGATCTTGTGTACTGTGCATGAGCCCACACACCAGGGATCCTGATACAGATGGTTCTTTCCTCCTTGCTAGCAGCAGCAAGGAAAGAGTGCTCCATTTGAGTATCTCCGGGGGGGGGGGGGGAGTAGACGGTCTTCTCTGCAACCACTCCTCTAGCAATCCTGATAGAAATAGCTCTTTCTTCTCCGGTAGCAGTGGCAGGAAAAGAGAGACCTGGGCCAGATCTACACCAAGCAGGATATAGCTGTATGAAAGCGGTATATAAATGGCAGGAGCCACACTACTGCTTTATAGCAGTATTGAAGTGCACTGACAACTGTTGAGGCCCATTGACACATACCACATACCACTTTCATACTGCTATATCCTGCTTGGTGTGGCTCCTGCCTTTTATACCACTTTCATACCACTATATCCTGCTTGGTGTAGATCTGGCCCTGTATCAGGGGGCAGTGGAGAAAAGAGGAGTCCTATGGGGGACTACAATTAAGGCCTGGGGGGGGGGCTGTGGGTTGTGCACCCCTGGTTTATGCCCTGCCATTGCATGTTTTAGGCCGTAGGTGAAGGTTTTCTCTTTTTTGATCTATTCTTCTTGTGCTTTAAAATGTCATCTTCCTACTTTGCTAAAATTCCAGTGCAACCTTATTCATGCCAACTCAGAAGTAAGTCCCCACTGAGTTCAATGGGGCTTACTTCCAGGACAGTGATACAGGATTGCAGCCTTCAGGAGAATGAGATGGTGTGTTTTTTTTAAAGATACTGCTTGATTTTAGAGGGTGGCCAGATGTAAAAGAGGATGGTGTTCCCGCACCTTTTAATAGTTGTATAAAAGAGGGAATTTCACCAGGTGCCACTTGCCATTCAAGCAACACCTGCTGAAATCCCCTCGTTTGCACTATCCTCTCCTCTTTTGCAGCTGGCTTATTGCCAATCTCTTTAAACAAAGATTTTTGGAAAGGTGCCTGCAAAAAGACCTTCAATTAGGTCCTGGATCCAGCCCCCTACAAGTTCCCAATCCATTTTAACTCTCCAACTCTGCCCATCACCCTTGGGTAGCAACACCTCAGTGGGCTGACACCAAGGCCTGGCATCCCTTGAAATGAGTCTTCCAAATGCTAACAAAGGATTCCTCGGCATTTCCTTCAGTTCATACAGTCTCCTCTGGGCCTCTTTCTCCCCTTCCTTGGGATAATCCTACACAAGCATCACATCCAACCTATGAAGGACATACTGAGCAGCTGGTCCGAGCCTCCAGACAGGAGCTGATAGAAGATGTGGAAGTTCCTCTCGCCCTTTACATGATGCACCACTCTGGATTTCTCTAGCAGGTCTGAGAATAAATGGGGGTGGGGGGTGGAGAGAGAGATAAAGAGAGAATGAGAATGAAGAGATAAAGATTGGAAGGCCCTAAAGCAAGATTAGTCTGCCATGTGTAATTGGGGAAGGGGGGAACACCTGTTGATGGTTAGCACTTCTCCTTCACCAATCCATGAAAGAACATTGGACCCTCCAATTCATTCTCCTGTTCAAGCAGCCCCTACTGCCATTAGCTTTGTTCAGGGCCGGCCCTACCATTAGGCAGAGCGAGGCAATCACTTCAGGTGGCTGATGCTGGGAGGCAGCAGCAAAGTGATGGAGGAGAGAGCTGAAGGCCACATGGTGTGCCTTGCACTCCCTAAGCTAGCCTGCAGCATTCAGGTGTGGTGGAGGGTGCTGTCCCCTTGCCAGTGTTGAAGAAAGATTCAACTACCAGTCCAGTTGGCTTTTGTACATGGAATGGGAGTTGGCGTCATCTTGCCATGGAGGAATTTCTGTCTGTGCCCTCTTCTGTGGGAGGTGGGGGAGGGGCAGTCTAGTATATCTTACTCACAGTTGCTGATGACACCACCCAAAGGATCACCCTTGAAGTCAAACTCAATATCCATGTATTTGCCCTAGGGAGAAAAGGAGAATCAGAGGAAAAGCTTGAAGCAGATGGAGCAAAATGTGATGTTCATAATCTCTGAAAGATCTGAGTGGGTCCACCTATCATTGGTAGCTTCCCCCCTCCCCCATTCTTAGTTTTAGCTTTGCTTGAAATTAATGGCCATCATTACGAGCTTCTCTACATGAGCAATTGGTATTGCACATTTGTGATTGGCCATTCCCAGAAGTTTGCAGCTCCTTTACACAATCTCCAGAATGTCTCCTGCCCTTTCCTCCCTGTATCCCACTTTCAAAAAGATTGGAGCTCAGCTGTAATAACAGTTGATTACTTTATATCAGCAGGGTGTAATGCTGGTGTTGCGCTAAAATTCAGCCCCTAGATGGGGAGCTGACAGTGCTGTTTCATTGAACATATCGAGCATTGCCAAGAAGGGAAGTTTTCAATTCCAAATCACGTGTTTGCCATCTTAAAGAGCTCATCATAAACCCGGAAAGACCCCAGAAGAAGAAAGCCTGGTAAAGTGCGGTATTTTTTTCTTGATGTAGAGAAGCTCTACATCTTGTTGCAGTGAATTCCTTAGAATCTCCCACCATTCAGCTTTGCGAGATGACCCCCGATGCTAGTATTATCAGAGAAGGAGAAAAACATTTCCCAGCCCACTTTCTCCACACCATGCATAATTTCATACACCTCTCTCATGCCCCCCTTAATTACCTTTTTTCTATGCCCTTTTCTGCACCTTTTCCAACTCTACAATATCCTTTGTGAGGTCCAGTGGCTAGAACTGTACATGGTATTCCAAATGTGGTTGGTTGCACCATAGATTTGTATAAAGGCATCACGATATCAGCAGTTTTATTTTCTATCCATTTCCTAATGATCCCTAGCATGGAATTTGTCTTTTTTCATAGCTTTTTCACACAGCTGACACTTTCTTTGAACTAACACCCATGACTCCAGTATTTCTTTCCTGATCAGTCAATGCCAGCTCAAACCCCATCAGTGAATATGTGGCTAGGATTTTTTGCCCCAATGTGCATCACTTTACTCTTTCTTACACTGAAATGCATTTGCCATTTTGATGCCTGTTCCCCCAGTTTGGAGAGGTAATTTTTGGAGCTCTTCACTGCCCCCCCTTTTTTTTACCATCTTAAATTATTTGACATTGTCAGCATAGTTGAGCATGGAAGCCTTGCTCCCCTTCCCTTCCCCAGACAGGGTGTTACAGTAACATGCCCATATTTTTCCAAAAGATCCTACAAGCTGTCCAACATTGCATTCATTCCCAAGCAATTACTTACAAATCGCGAGGAGTTGTCATTGCGGATGGTTTTGGCATTCCCAAAGGCTGCAAGAGAGAAAGAGGAAGATGGTTAAAAAGTAGTGCATTTCCCCAGGAATGCCTTGGCCAAGCTAGCCTAGCCCAGCATTTCATCACAGGTTCTCTGGGCTAGATTATGGAGGCAGCATATAGTGGTAAACAGGGGCTTAAAGGATCTATAGAATTAATTAGGAGAAGGCAACCTGGCACACTCCAAAAGTTTCAGGCTACAACTCCCACCATCCCTGACCGTTCCCCATGCTGGCTGGGATTTATGGAAGTTATAAGGCATTTCTACATGAGGCTTTTATCCCGCACCTTTACCAAGGCTTCTGCTTCCGGATATTTTTGCCGGATTAAGATTGGCTCCTTCACACGTACTTTTTCCTGAGGGTTTTTTTTTTTACTCCGCCTTTCTATATGTTTCATTATACAACCACTAGGTGGAGCCGTGGTATAGAGGAATTGTGTAATTACACGTGACTCTTATTCCACCATTTCTAAACAACACCACACTTTCCTCATTAGGAAAAACCACAACAACATGATAATGATTGTGAAGCATGAGAAAAGCCCTGGAGGAGGATGAAGGACCCTCAAACTACTGTGAGTGAGCAATTATGAATGCACAATAAAAGCCTCATGTGGAAAGGCTCCTATCTGGAAGGAACAGGTTGTCTATCCGTGAATTAAAGTATAACTTTCAAGGATGGGGTAGATTTGGGATTATGACTATTCACAGGCTCTCAATAACCCAAGACAGGGTTAAAGCAAGAACTGCAATTGTTTGTGCTCAGCATTTTGCAATGGGTAACTCCTTTCCAGTGCTCCTGATACAAAGGACTGTGTAGAGATGTGTCAGCCATGTACTTGAAGGTATGACAGGAAAGAAAGGGGCTAGTGGAATCATGGTGTAAAATCTGATGGCACCTGCTTGCTATGGAGCTGTGGAAGGCTGGGCTTGGAATTGCTTCCAATATTTGATCACTACTGCTGGAACACAAGATCATCTTCTGATTGCTAAAATGCCAGGAAAAGTGCTGTAGCTCAGTGGAAGAGCCTATGCTTTGAATGCAGAAGGACCCAGGTTCCATCCCTGCCAGCTCCAGGTAGGGCTTGGAGGGATTCAAGAACCTTGACCAATCAGTGTAGACAGAGATAGATGGACCAATGGTCTGCTTTGGTATGAAACAGTTTCTTATGTTCCCTCTACCTGTGTTAGAATCTCTCCTGCACAATTAGTCTAGTACTTTCTCCACATTACAGGGGGCTGAGGAGCACAAAACTTCTGCAGGCTGAGTCTTCATTTCTTTCTACACACAGAGGTTGTGAACTCCACCACTGAAGGGATGGAGCACACATCCCCTAAAGAAAAAGTTTGTAATATGGCAGATCATCAGTGCTTTTGGGGGTGGGAAATGGGAGGTGAGCTTCACCATTTATTTATTTTGATTTTAAAAGGCCACATGGGTACTCTGTTGCTGTAAGAGTTCACAGCCTCTAAAGAAGCAAAAATAACATTAAACCTTTTTTAAAGGTTGTAGACATGGGGGGGGCAATTGGGAGAAAGATTGTGTTATTTGTCATGGGTAACGTCACAGGCACTGTCCAATACGTGACTGTGACATTCACACAACTGTAATCACTATAGCATTTGCAAGAACAATGGATGTACTAGCTGGGGGGGGGGGGGAATTGCACTTTCCCAGCATATCCTTTGCAACAGAAGGTTTGGTTTGAATAAAGATATCTGGATCCCTGATGAGTAATAAGTTATAAATGGTCAGATCATTCCCTTAAGCACTGGGAAGGAACACAGCCTCTGCTCCTTCCCAGTCCCGAAGAAGAAAGCAGATACATACCTTCCAACACCGGGTTTGACTGCAGCAGCTGTTCCTTGACATGATTCACCTGCTCCCCTTTTCCACATACAGCTGCCACGTATGACATGATTAGCTTGCTAGCCTCTGGTGGAGAAAAAATGTCAGGAGCAATGACTTGGGTTATATATTTAGAACTCAGGTGAGGCTGAACATATATCACATTTCCAGTGCTCTTGCTATACAACGTGGGCTACCACTTTTGTTTGGAGCTGCGTGCACAATGGTTTGTGAGCAACTTGGTGTTTTCAGGTGGGTTTGGGGCCAATTCAGTGGGGAGCAGTCCATCTATGCTACTCTGTGGGCCTGTTCACATGCACATGGTGGGGAGGGAACCTACGGAGCAGGGAGGAGTAAGGAAACCAGCACAAGGGGGTCTGTCATGTGACTGGGATAGGGTGACCAGATAAAATCCAGGTCAGGACTCATGTAACTTTAACAGTTGTAGAGAAAAGGGAATTTCAGCCAGTGTCATTTGTATGCAATTAGTTCCTGGTGATATTCCCTCTTCATCACAACAGTTAAAGGTGCAGGCACTATACTAGAGTGACCATATACAAAAGAAGGCAGGGCCCCTGCACCTTTAACTGTTGTGATGAAGAGCGAATATCACCAGGAACTAATTGCATACAAATGACACTGGCTGAAATTCCCTTTTCTCTACAACTGTTAAAGTTACAGGAGCCCTGACCTGGATTTTATCTGGTCATCCTAGACTGAGACCCACACAGCACTCCATGGTTCACTAACCCATCCCCGCTCTATGGATAACTTCCATGTCCTGCCACTGCCAGTTATCCCAGCGGCCAGCACAGTGGGGAAAGGCAAGCGCTACTGTCGCTATGCCATGGTGGCCATAGAGAAAGTCCGCAGATGCTCTAGGCTACCATCTCTATGGTTGCAGAGATATCTCCACGGAGGGACCATTGTGAACTATGGTGAGCCCGCCAGACAACATATGAAATAGCCCCAGGAGCCCATTACCTCCACTGCAGAAGGTAGATCATGGGGAAGAGGGGTACTTCACCCATCTTGGGGAGGGGAATACTGTCCACACAACATGCTAACCTGCCATGGATCCCAGTTTGGATTAACGTGACGTCTGAACAGGTCCTGTGTGGATAAGGAGAACTGATGCGCCAGGGAGAAGAGTGGAATACACTCTCTGGTGATCAGCATACCGCATGTTGCAGAAGCGGTATTGATATCTAGGTTAGACTTCCTCAACCTGGCCCCATCTAGATGTTTTGACATAAAACTTCCATCATCCCTGGCCATTGGCCATCCTGGCTGGGTCAGATGTTAGTTGTAGGTCAAAAGATCTGGAGGACACCAGATTGTTGCTGTAGATGAAGTAGCCATATGGAAACCATCCAGCACTATTAAACAAATGAAACCCACCACCTTTTCAATTTCTACACCTTTGCACCCCCTTCTGCTGCGTCTACAAGCCTGCTTCATGCATTTGTGAAGTCTACATATTTTTATATAAGCTGGGGTGGGCAGAAGATAGATCAGGATCTAGTGATGATATCCAGTAGATCAGCAAGGGTTCCTAAGGTGCTGTTAATAATTGCAAAAACTAAAAAGGTTTCATACCCTAAATTATATTGCCAAAGAAGAATGCTCAGGGGGGAGGGAATCAGGAGTTGTTTTTGGAGCTTTTCTATATGAGGCTGCTAATTTTCTGTATCTACTTTCAGTTTTGTTGCAGAATTTAAATCCGAGCACTACATGAGGAGCATTTCCTTTCCTGCTTTTCTGCTACATTACCTCTAGGTGGCACTGGAATAGTGCAAACACACAAGAGGAAATCACACTTTTCTTTCGCTTTCACAATTAATTGCCACATTTCCCCTGCTCTAAAAAAAATTTCACTGAAAGTGCTCTTCAAACAGAGAAGTGAAACTGGAGGGTCATGACGTCATCTAAAGAGCTGCAAAAACCATGAGTAGGGAATGACAAGTGTACGATAAATGCCCTGGTGTGGAAGGGCTTCTGTGCTCGGTTCCAGTACTGACTGCAAACATGCTCAGAGGCAACCTGTTCCTCAATTCTTATCTTCTGCCTGCCTGAGCTGGTATTTTGAACCTGGCACCAGTTTGTAGGCCTTAAGCTTTTATTCAAAAGCACAGTAGTTCTCACAAGCCTGAAGTCTGCCCACTTCTGATTTAACCAACCATCCACAAAAATTTCATCCCACCAAATCTATACCATTTAGGCACGAAGGTGCTGTGGAAGACTCTGATGCAGTCTCCTTTCCCAGTTCGTTTTGCCTACTTTAGCTGCACCCTCTGCCTTTCTCTATGATGGCTAACAGTTCCTGGGCATATCATCTCATTTTCTCCTCTTCCCCATAGGGTGTTTCTTTTTGTAGCATTGCCCCCTCCCTTTGAAGAACCCTATCCATCCTTGCTTACCTGTTTTCCCAGCCCCGCTCTCGCCAGTGATAAGAACACACTGGTCTTTGTCCTGATCTCGCAGTGAGCGGTAGGCATCGTCAGCTATGGCGTAGCTGCGCAAACAAGAGCAGACAAGCATTAGGAGGGTTGGTTTTCTTCCCACCAGTACCCCCTCCCTTGGGGCCGTTTGGGGTTGTTTTTCCTCAGCATCTCACTTACATGTGGGGTTTTACAGCGAAGAAGTTACAGTTCTTATATTCCTCGATGGTCTCTTCCGAATAAATGGGCAGCGGCTCGTATGGGTTCACTGAGATCACCACATTCCCGATGTACGTCTGTGAGGCAGGAATGGTGTTCTCGTTATGAACAAGATGCTGACAAAATGCTAGCGGTGCTCACATTATGGGAGGAAGGGGCCCCTTAATGAAACCCACAAGCCCCACCACCTGACCCTCCTCCCAGTTTCAGTCATATGTGGTTGTATCAAATTTTAGTCTAACTTAAGTTCCATTTATTTCAGTGGGTCTCCTCTAAGTAGGAGCAACATTTAATGCACCCTATAACACACACACCCCTTCTGCACCAGTCATACCATACCAAGAGTGTTGCGAAACTTTAAAGGCTAACAAATTTATTCTGGCTAACAAATTTATTCTGGTATAAGCTTTCCTGGGCTACAATTCATTTCATCAGATGCTGATGCCGGAATAAATGTGTTAGGTGTCCCAAGATTCTTTGCTGTTTCTCCCATGCATGTTTCAAGCAGCTCTTGAAAACATCCTTCTTCGCACATACTTTCCTTGACTTGTAATGGTTTCTGTCACCACCCTGTTTTATTGTCATTCTTGCTGTAAAGTTTTGAATTTTTGTTTTATATTGTTTTTATATTGTATTACATCTAGGGGTGTGCATGGACCCAAAAAATCGAACCGGTGCCTTGGATCAGAATGGATTGGCTCAGAGGCTTCCCAGTTCGGTTCGGAGCCAATTCCGATCCAAAACTTGGACGTCCAGTTTTCGGATCGGACGCCATTTTAGGTGTTTTTGCCATAGACTTACATTGGGGAAAAGAAAGCTTTCCCCCAATGCAAGCCTATGGCAAAAACATGGGGGTAGGTGAGTGGGGACCTAACTCCCCCTCCCTTCCTGTCCCTCCTCCCCACTTGCGCACCTTACCTGCCGGGGTGCTTCCGTCCGCTGCTGTCCACTGTTCCAATCTACTGAGAAACAGGCTTCACAGCCTGCCTCTCAGTAGAGCGCCGGGTGATGACACCCGGAGCTCTACTGAGAGGCAGGCCACGAAGCCTGTTTCTCAGCAGATTGGGGCAGTGGATGGCAGCGAGGAGGCAGCAGGTAAGGAGCGCGAGTGGGGGAGGGAGGGAGGTCCCCAGTCACCCACCACCATGTTTCCCCATAGACTTGCATTGGGGGAAAGCTTTCTTTCCCCTAATGCAAGCCTATGGCGAAAACACAAAAAATGGAGGTCCGGTTTTCCAATTTTTCCCGATCAAAATGGGGGGGGGGGGGAAATCGGATCAGAAAAAATTGGACCTCCATTTTTTGAAATCGAAATCGTTAATTAATGTTCCGATTTTGGCCGATCTGTTGCACATCCCTAATTACATCTACCTTTTAATGTAAACTGCTTGGGGCAGGGGGTCGCCAATGTGGTGCCTGTGAGCGCCAATGTGCCCCCACACACACACCTCTCTTGATGCCAACCAGACCCTCCTGGTTTTTATTTAATTTAATAGGTGACCATATGGAAAGGAGGACAGGGCTCCTGTATCTTTAACAGTTGTATAGGAAAGGGAATTTCAGGAGGTGTCATTTGTATACATGCAGCACCTGGTGAAATTCCCTCTTCATCACAACAGTTAAAGCTGCAGGAGCTATACTAGAGTGACCAGATACAAAAGAGGGCAGGGCTCCTGCAGTTTAAACTATTTTGATGAAGGGGGAATTTTACCAGGTGCTGCACGCACACAACTGACATCTGCTGAAATTCCCTTTTCTTCGCAACTGTAAAAGATACAGAAGCCCTATCTTCCTTTCCATATGGCCACCCTATTTTATTGTGTAGATTTTTAATGCACTTTTAAAAATTCTGATAGGCCAGCATACAGCAAAGATAAGTGCCTGCTGACTCCAGCACCTACTGTATTTCTGTGTGAGCACCAGAGGTGTTCTTAGAAAAGAAAAATGGGGGTCAGTGGGTAGGAGAGGCTTGTCAGTTTGCCTTCAAAGAAATAGGTGGTGGAGCAAAAAACTGTGGGTTCAAGAGAGTGGTTTTGTGTTTTAGAGCTCAGGCCCAATCTCTGCTTTATTCTTCAATCCTGGGGAAACTTACTTTTCCTTTAATCTCACCAGTTTGCCTTCTGGAAAATGGGTGTTTTATAACTGGCCACACCTAACATGACAGCCATTTTGTGAATGGAAAAGCCTTGCCAGAAGCCATTTTGTACAAGCACCCAGGAAACTCACTCAAAATTCCAAATGTGCCCACCAACCCTCAAAAGGTTGGGGCTCCCTGGCTTAGGGATTTAAACAAAAAAATAAAGCAGTAGAAAAGTACTATAAATAAATTTTAAAAGTCCCCAACGCTGTTGTTCCCCCTCTCTCCATTGCTCTTACGTAGATTTCCTTATGTCGGAAGCGTTCTTCCAAGTTCTGCATCAACGTATCTTCTGTCAGTGGGTCCAGTAACACCAGGTCTCCCACCCCAATGGTGTCAAGTACTGCCATGGTCTCCATGGCTATGGGGATGACAGGAATTTCAAAAACAAAGGCCAACCTGGAAGTCAATGGAACAAAGAAGTTAAATCCAGCTGATCCTGCCACAGAAACAAAGACATCCCCTTAGTGAAAGGTGGAAACCTGCTGCAGACTCTTGACATGTACAAAGCCAGAGAAAATAGATGGATCGTATGAAGGACACAAAGCCTAGTATGGGTTTTTGAAATAAGAGAGTAACTGTACAGGTAAGATTCCCCCCTTTCTTTTAGCATTTGAAATACATACATAAATTTGTATATATGCATAGCAATAGATAAATATGAAATGCATGTATATGAAAGTACAACTTACTGGCAATTTTATGTAAGCAATTTAGATGATCCACTCTGCAGCTTGACAGATCATACTATCCAGATCCTAACACATACATGGATCACTTTCCCACAACTCCTCTTAGGAATTGCTAAATCACTCCATTTAATTTATTTATTTGTTTATTTATTTATTCTGATTATTGAGGAAATGCTCCTACAATCATAGAATAAGCCATGGATTGTGGAGGGGTTTGTAAACCAACCTGCAACATACGCTTGCTAGGTTTGGACAACACGAAAAACTTGAACCTGGTGAGGATACCTATGATGATGCGGTGTATAACCAGCATTCATGGGCCAGGAAAATAGGCTATGATGGCTTATTTTCCTTCCCTGATTGCACAAACCCAGTCAGTGTGAGCTACAGTCTAATCAGGTAGAGACCTCAGGGAAATGCTGCTCCTTTTCTGTTTGTTCTGATCAACTAAAATACCCTATCTGTTACAATGTTGCTGTCTGATTACTGTGAATAGATTACTGTGAACAAGTGCTGTGAATTGTGCTTTTGTGCAAAGTGACTCCAGGTGATTGGTGTTCTTTAACAGCAGCGAATGTTTCCAGAATGGGCAATTCTGCCAATTCAAGACCTTTGAACTTTTGTTAGCTGAGGCAAAACTAGCAAAGGTTCAGGCGTTTTACAAGGGTGAGCATTATGAACAGAGGAGTTTCAATCATCGAACTGACTAATTACAAAATTCGGCTGCATCACTCCGCGAGTCTATGTGAAAACAAAACCATGGTATCCAATCTGTGTTGTTGTTTGTTGTCGTTTTCATCATCATCTATATCCTGTCTTTTTTCCTCCAAGGAACTCAAGGTGGTGTACATAATCCTCCTCCTCCCATTTTATCCTAACAACAATAACCCTGTGAGGTAGGCTGGGCTGAGAGTCTGTGACTGGCCCAAAGTCACTCATCCAGTGAGTGTTGATGGCCGAGTGGGGACTAGAACCTGGATCTCCTGATTCCCAGTCCAACACTCTAGCCACTACACCACATTGGGGCCTAATCTACACCTGTAACCCTTTCTCTATAGAAGAGGAATGCTTCCGAATGTTCCCCACTTCTGCGATAGCCGCTCACGGTGACTGATCTTTACCGCAATTACAGGAGTGTCGTTGCGGGAGTGCGAGTGCCCCATTACAGCACTTCCGCATGTGTACCATTAGCAGTGGGCGGGGCTAGGCAGATAGCTAGTAAGGGGATGCGCACTAGCGCATTGACTTGTGAGGGGATGTGCACGAGCGCAGATGCACAGCAACACATGGAGGGATGGGAACTCCATTGCTTCTGTGCAGAGATATGTTTTTTTTAAAAAAAAAATACACACACTCGGTGGTAAAACACGCCCATACCCATCCAAAATATGTGGCAGAAATGGCGGACAGGTCCATTCCCGCACACCTCCGCTACCCATACACATGCCCCTCACAGCTGATTGGCTGTTCGCTGAACCTGGAACTCCCAGCGAACAGCAATGGCCTCGCAAAGGGGGGGGGGGATAATGCAAACCTTCTTTGGAATGGAAGCGAGAGAGCTGGAAAAACTCTGACAAAAGCAGTCAGGGATATTCCAGGAAAACTGAGAGGTGGAGCCAAGATCACAGCGGGAACGATGAACGTCATGTGCCCCATTAGTGATGACTGCGATACAATCCTGCAATAAACGGCTGGTGTAGAGTAGACTCTCCCTGGCTCTCTCACACTGTGTTCCATAAAGAAGGATGGATGGGAACAAATTAGCATAATTACAAATGCTGCCTCTCCACCACAAGGAAGCAGCAACTCAGGGAAACATGCTCAGGGAAGGCCAAAAGGTTGCCAGCCCAGAAGTGCTTTGTTAGGAGTTGGCAAGCTGCAGGCTCTCCCTACATCCCTATTCCCATTGATTCCAAGGGCAGCTGACAGCTGTTGGTGGCCCAACTTCCTGCTCTGACTCACTGGTGTCCTTGCAAGCCCAGGACAGTTATTCCCAGTGGTATTAACCCACTCACTGCTGCTGATTCTGAAGTCTAGTTTATTGCAGAGAGCATCCTGGGACACCTTCCTGGGCTGCGCAGCTATAGTGCAATGTTCAGGGTCAAATTACAAGTGACATTAGGGTGCAGGATTATTTTATTACTATATGAATGGCAGGTACAGGCAGATTCAAGCAACGCTCACTCTGCAATTAAAGGCTCGGTGATTTGAAAATGAGCCCCGTTAAAATCAGTGGGACTTCTGAATAAACATGGCTACAACGGAACTGCACATATCCTATTTCCAGAGTCCAAATTTTGCAGAGTTTACCGTTTTACCTATGAAAGGAAATGACTTACAAGAGCTGATGTCTGGCAGTGGCTAAGGTCGCAATCCCATATACCTGACGTGGGGAATCTTTTTCAGCCCGAGGGCTACACTACAAAATAGGAATGGTCCCATGGACCACATTCCATCTGTGGGTGGGGCCAAAGGCAGAGTGGGCGGGGCCAAATGTGATTATTACCATTTTAAGCATGTGTACTCAGAAGTAAGTGGGACTCAATCACTCAGCAGCACTTTCAAATAGAATCCCAAATAGCATTTAAATAGCTCACTGGGTGTCTTATGCCAGTCACATACTCTTAGTCTAAATTACCTCACAGAATTGTTGGGAGGAGAAAATGTAATCACCCTCATGTACACTGCCCTAAGCGACTTGGAGAAAGGCCAGCATAGGAATGTGACAAATAAATAAATAATCTGTACCTGCCATAAATTCTCTCCTGGGGGCTGTCTGTACATGGGGAAAGCTCCAAGGTGGCTCTGCAGTGGGGAGGTGGTGCTTATACAACGCAGCAGCCTCTGCAAGGCCATCACGGGGCTTTCCTCCAAAGTTCCGAAGCAAAATAGTCAGGGACTGACTTTTTTCTCCAGAGCGAGGTGAGGACGGCGCATCTGTCATCTATTGCCGCTCCAGAGTTGCATTGGAAGTATGTCTGGGAGGATGGCAGCCCCTGATTGGTTGCTGTTAGCCCAAGCAGGGGAAAGAAGGCAGGCCGGCACACCGAATGGCCGCTAGAATACCCCTACACTGCCTCCAACATGGGGAGAAGAGTCTCTCTTGATGGGAGGCATTCCCTTGGCTGTCAATATGCAGGGAAAGTCCTGCAAGGTAAGGGGGGAACGCCAGGGAGGGACGGGCAGCAGTGGCAATAGCAGCGGCTCTGATGATTGATGTAAACCCCGCACACACTCCTTGTTGTGGGGATTACATGGTGCAACCCTGCAGGAGTGAAACCATGGGGTTTGGGGGGCTGATGGGGCCAATGCGTCATCATCAAGACAGGCTCTTGTACACACAATTATTGTTTGATGTAACATTTTTTGAATAACAAAGTTGATGGAATGGGTTATTATCATATAATAAACTATATTACTGCTACTAGTGCCTTGGGCATGTTATTATGGAAAGGTGGGCTGGATATAAATTTAGTAAATAAATAATATAGATACTCTTGAAAGTCTGCAAGTTGCTTCTGTTTACTGTAACCAACCTCCAGTCAGCCTGATCAGAGATTGTCAGCACCACAACGTGATTATCAGTGGTTTGTTGTTGGACTAACCACTGGATTGTCAAAAGCCTCTAAGCAACCCATCAGTACAGGTTCACACATCATGCTACCAAACTCTGATTGGGCTGATCGGAGATTGTTTAGAGAAATGCGGCTCACGCACAGTGTGTGTTACAGCAAATCATGGATTAATTTATACAGCAACCCTGTGAGGTAGGGTGGACAGTGCTGGCCCAAGACATTTTGCTGCTTATAGCAGAACCCAAATCTCTCCCTTCTCCATTGTTAGGGCCAGCTTCTCTACACCAGTCTGATACCAATTCCTGCCTTCATCTGTCACCCCATCCCATCCCCAGTAGTGTTGCTTGCTGAGTTCAAAAGGTATGCTAAATGTTTGTGACTGATCGAAGGTTGCCTAGTAAGCTTTAAAAGTGAGTGGGGCTTTGAACCCTAAGCCTCCTTGCTCCTAATTCAATGCTCTAACCACTGCACCAAACCAGCTCTTCATTTAGGCAGCCCTAAATGAAAGTAATCAAAGAAAACAATGTAGCACCAGAAGCTTTATTCCTCATTCCTACCACATGCTGAAGACGCAAACATTTTTTTCCAGTTCTCAGGGGGGGAAATGCTTGCCTCTTCAGCACTTTGAAGCACTGCAATGGGAACTTCAAAGAACGTCAGAAAGAGCCATGCTAGATTAGACCAAGGTCCATCTAGTCCAGTATTCTGTTCACACAGTGGCCAACCAGCTGCCTGTGGGGAAACCCAAAAGTAGGACACAAGTACAACAGCAATCTCCTGCTCATATTCCCCAACAACTGGTGCACATCGGCATCCTGCCTCTGATACTGGATGTAGCTTAGAGCCATCAGGATTAGTAGCCATGGATAACCTTCTCCACCAGGAATTTGTCTAACCCACTTTTAAACCCATCCGAATTAGTGGCCATCACCATTTTGTGGTAGTGAATTCAATAGCTTAGCTATGCATTGCATGAAGAAGTCCTTCCTTTTATCTGTCCTGAATCTCTCACCAATCAGCTTCATGGGATGACCCCATTGGGTTCTAGTGTTATGAGAGAGGGAGAAAAATGTCTCTCTATTTGCATTTTCCACACCATGCATAATTTTGTACACCCCTATCATGTCTCCCCTCACTCGCCTTTTCTTGAAGCTAATCAGCCCCAGATGTCGTAACCTTTCCTCATAGGAGAGTTGGCCAGCCCCATTTCAGTTGCTTTCTTTCTGCGCTTTTTCCAACTCTATAATATCACGCCATAGATTTGTATAAGGGGAGTATGATCTTGGCAGTTTTATTTTCGATTCCTTTCCTAATTATGCCTAACATGGAATTTTCTTTTTTCACAGCAGCAGCACAATGAGTTGAAAGTTTCATCGAGCTGCCTACCACAACCCCAAGATTTCTTTCTTAGTCAGTTACTACAGGCTCAGATCCCATCAGCGTATACATGAAGTTGGGGGGGGTTTGCCCCAACATGCATCACTTTACACTTGGTTACATGAATTCCATTTGCTACACAGAGGAGGGCCAGGATCTCTTCTCGATCATCCCAGAGTGCAGGACACAGAATAATGGGCTCAAGTTACAGGAAGCCAGATTCCGGCTGGACATCAGGAAAAACTTCCTTACTGTTAGAGTAGTATGACAATGGAACCAATTCCCTAGGGAGGTCATGGGCTCTCTCACCCGAGAGGCCTTCAAGAGGCAGCTGGACAGCCATCTGTCAGGGATGCTTTAAGGTGGATTCCTGCATTGAGCAGGGGGTCGGACCCGATGCCTTAAAGGCCCCTTCCAACTCTACTGTTCCATGATTCTATGATTTTGATGCCCATTCTTCCAGTTTGAAGAGATCCTTTTGGAGTTCTTCACAATCCCTTTTTCTTTTAACCACTCTAAAGAATTTGGTGTCATCAGCAATCTTTGCCATCTCATTGCTCACTCCTGGTTCCAGATTATTTATTTACAAGTTGAAAAGCATTGGTCACAAACAATACAGATTCCTGTGGGACCCCACAGGAATCTGTGGGGTCCCACAGAAAACTCTTCTTTGGGAGAGTTTTCCATTTATTCCTCCTCTCTGCTTTCTGTTCTTTAACCAGATACAGATCCAAAAGAGGACCTCTCCTCTTATTCCATGATTTCTCAGTTTGCTCAGGAATCTTTGGTGATCAAAGCCTTTTGGAAGGCCAAGTAAGCAATGCCTACCAGATCACCCCGTCCACATGTCTATTGACATTCTCAAAGAACTCTAAAAGGTTAGTGAGACAGGACTTATGTTAATTCTTTTTCAGTAGGGCTTGTCCTTCTACATGCTCACTAAATTGATCTTTAATAATGCTTTCAACCAATTTATCCTGAATAATTTCCCAGACCCCCCTTTGGATCCCTTTTAAAAATTGGTGTTACACTGGCTATTCTCCAGTCATCTGGTACAGAGGCTATTCTTAAGGCCATGTTGCATATTTTGATTAGAAGATCAGAAATGTCATATTTGAGTTCTTTAAGAACTCTAGGATGGATACCAGCTGGGTGTGGTGATTTATTAATTTTCAGTTTGTCAATAAAGTGGAGAACTTCATCTTTTGGCACCACTATTTGCCTCAGTTCCTCATACTCCCTTCCTGAAAACATCAGTTCAGGCACAGGTATCTGTCATATATCTTCTGCATGGAAGACTGATGAGAAGAATTCGTTCAGCTTCTCTGCAATCTCCTTGTCCTTCTTCAGTACTCCTTTAATTCCATTGTCATCCAACAATCCAATTGTCTCCCTAGCTGGTTTTCTGCTTCTGACATAGTTAAAAATTCTTTATTGATAGCCTTGATATTGTTAGCAATCTGCTCCTCAAGATGTTTTTTGCATCTCTTATTGTCTGCTTGTATTTCCTTTGTGCAAGCTTGTGCTCCCTTTTTCCTCATTTGAACAAGACTTCCATTTTCTGAAGGGAACCTTCTTTTTTCAAATAGCTTCCTTGACACTGCTCATTAACCAGGCCAGTGACCTCTTGAACCTGGTGCTTACCTTTCTTAACCTATGTTATACATTCTAGCTGAGCTTCTATTGTTGTGGTTTGAGTAACCTCCACACATTTTGAAGGGGTTTAACCGTCTTGTTTCCCTCTTTCAATTTCCTTTTTACCAGTTCCCCCTTTCTAGAAATGTTTCCTCTTTTGAAGTCAAATGTGACTGTGCTCCTTGGCAATTTTCCCACTTAAATAAATATTAAACTTGACAGCATTGTGGTCACTGCTTCCAATTGGTTTGACAATATTCACATCTCATACTAGGTCCTGGGCAGCACCATTTAGGATTAAATTCAGGGTCGCTTCACCTCTGGTTGGTTCCATAACCAGCTGTTCCAGGACACAGTCATATAGGGCATCAAGAAATTTAACCTCTTTGTCATGACAGGAACGATATTTTATCCAGTCAATGTGGGGGTAATTGTAGTCACACATTATTACAACACTTCCTCATTTGGAGAAAGAAACACCCAGTTGTGAGGTCATACTTCTCCCCAAAGTGTGTCAATGAGAGGTTAACTTATTAGCGGCCGTAGAGGGCAAAGGCAGAAGCTGAGCTTTAATTTGGAAGCTTTTCGATTGTCCTCCCATGTGGTGGCCATAAGGTAAGAAAATGTGGCTGTCCCAAACAAATCAGAAAGGCAGAATTTCTTAGGCTGACCAGATAAAATCCAGATCAGGGCTCCTGTAACTTTAACAGTTGTAGAGAAAAGGGAATTTCAGCCAGTGTCATTTGTATGCAGTTAGTTCCTGGTGATATTCCCTCTTCATCACAACAGTTAAAGTTGCAGGCACTATACTAGAGTGACCAGATACAAAAGAAGGCAGGGCCCCTGCAACTTTAACTGTTGTGATGATGAGGGAATTTCACCAGGAACTAAATGCATACAAATGACACTAGCTGAAATTCCCTTTTCTCTACAATTGTTAAAGTTACAGGAGCCCTGACCTGGATTTTATCTGGTCACCCTATTCTCAGAAGTCCTCGACACCACAAAGTGCTCTCGCCAAAACACCACATAATCTGTAAAGGAGGGGGGTTCAAGTACATGCAGATTATCTAAGAGCTCTGGCGTCCAGCTCTTCTAACCCAGTTTCTGCTCTAAATATGTCTCCCTGTAATGGACACAGCACTCAACCCTTGGCTCTATGCCACTTCTTATGCACCTGTTTGTACTAGGATAGGATAGGATTCACCTGGGAATTACACAATCTACAAATGCGAACTCACACCATCCAATCGATTCAACTCCCTTTCCGGCCATAAAGCTCTTTTATAGTCAAGCGAATGATCGTACTAACAGGAACCTCTCAATTAGTGCTGCTGATGTAGCTTTATCAGGGTTTCTTGCTGAATCTTTTCTGGGATAAACAGCAATCTACTAAGCTAAATGCTTTCGTAAGCAAGATTTGCATGGAGGTTTGTCAGGCAGTGCCAGGAAAGAGAGTCTTCATTGGCTCCTGACTTTCCGTTTCAGCCTCAGCCAGCAGCTGGAATAGGGTGACCAGATTTTGGAACCCAAAATCCCGGTCCCCCCCACCACCCAAAACAACCCCCCCACCAAGCCACCCCCCCCAAAACAAACCCCCCAAGCCACCCCCCCACCCAAAACAACCCCCCCACCAAGCCACCCACCCCCAAAAAACATCAGCCCGGTCCTACCGGGTTCTCTTCCGCTGCCGCCCCCACCGGGTCCGCCACCCCCCCCCAGGTTCCCTGCCGCCGCCGCCGCTGGCGGGTCTTCCTCCGCCACCGCCGGGTCCCCCGCCGCTGGGCTCGTAAGGCCAGCGGCCGCGCGGAAGAGGCAGGGGAGGGCCGGATCCGGAAGTGACGTAATCGGCCCTCCCCCGCCTCTTCCGTGCGGCCTCTGGCCTCGTCGGGGCTAGTTGCGATGGCGACAACCCCCGAGGAGCCCGGATGCCCGTGCGGAAGAGGCGGGGGAGGGCTGATTATATCACTTCCGGATCCATCCCTCTCCCGTCCCTTCCTCGCGGCCTCTGGCCTCACGAGCCCGGCAGCGGCGGTGGAGGACCTGGCGGCGGCGGACACGGCCACCCCAGCAGGTAAGTGCCCCGCGCCCCGCGCCTTGCGCTCCTTACCCGCAAGGGCGTCCGCTTCCCTCCGGTGCTCGAATGTACTGAGAAACAGGCTTCGCAGCCTGTCTCTCAGTATCGCGCCAGCCCGGCGCGCTACTGAGGTACAGGCCGCGAAGCCTGTTTCTCAGTAGATTCGAGCACCGGAGGGAAGCGGACGCCCCTGCGGGTAAGGAGCGCGAGGCGCGAGGGAGGGCACTTACCTGCTGGGGCGGCCGCTTCCCGGGCTCCTCCGCCGCCACCGCCGCCGGGTCTACCGCCGCTCCTCGCTTGCTGCCACCGCCGCATGACCCCCCGCCACCCCGGTTTGCCCCCACCGCCCCCAGTTGGGCCGGTTGGCCCCAGGTTTCCCGGTTAGGACCGGGAAACCCCAAGCCATCTGGTCACCCTAAGCTGGAATAGCAGATGTATAACACTCTGCTACAACAACATTATGTGTAGTTCTTGTACACACACACACACACACACACACACACCAGCTACTGAAGCTGCAATTTCAACTGGAAGACTGATGCATGGAGAAAAGGACTCCTTCATTTTATTGTTTTTGTATTGCTTTATTCTTATCGTAGCTGAAATTAAGAACATAAGTACGTAAGGACCATGCTGGATCAAATCAAGGGTCCATCTGGTCCAGAACTCTGTTCACATGCGGCCAACCAGCTGTTGACCAGGGACCCACAAGCAGGACATGGTGCAACAGCACCCTCCCACTCATGTTCCCCAGCAACTGGTGTATACAGGCTTACTGCCTGCCTCTGATACTGGAGGTAGCACATAGGCATAAGGACTAGTAGCCAATGATAGTCTTCTCCTCCAGAAATTTATTCAACCCCCTTTTAAAGCCATCCAAAATGGTGGCCATTGCAACATCTTGTGGTAGTGAATTCTATAGTTTAATTTTGTGCTGTGCAAAGTACTTCCTTTTATCTGTCCTAAATGATCCCAGGTTCTAGTATTATGAAAGAGGGAGAAAAATGCCTCCCTGTCCACATTCTCCACACCATGTATAATTTTGTACACCTCTATCATGTCTCCCCTTGGCCTCCCTTTTCCCAAGCTAAACAATCACAGCTGTTGTAACCGTTTAGGCTGACCAGATAAAATCCAGGTCAGGGCTCATGTAACTTTAACAGTTGTAGAGAAAAGGGAATTTCAGCCAGAGTCATTTGTATGCAATTAGTTCCTGGTGAAATTCCCTCTTCATTGCAACAGTTAAAGGTGCAGAGGCCCTGCCTTCTTTTGTATATGCTCACTCTAGTATAGTGCCTGCAACTTTAACTGTTGTGATGAAGAGGGAATTTCACCAGAGGCTAATTGCATACAAATGATACTGGCTGAAATTCCCTTTTCTCTACAACTGTTAAAGTTATATGAGCCCTGACCTGGATTTTATCTGGTCACCCTATTGTAACCTTCCCTCACAGGGGAGGTGCTCCAGTCCCTTGATCATTTTAGTTGCCCTTTTCCCTTTTCTGCACTTTTTCCAGCTCTACAATATCTTTTTTTAGGTGTGGTGACCAAAACTGTACACAGTATTCTAAGTGTGGTCACACCATAGCTTTGTATAAAAGCAGTATGATACTGACAGTTTTATTCTTAATTCCTTTTCTAATAATGCCTAACATGGAGTTGCCTTCTTTACAGCAGCCGCACTCTGGGTTGACATTTTAATAGTGTATTTTAACCTTGGATTGTAATATCAGTATATGTAAACGCCTTCAGGATGTTATTACATTAACAAGTTTTAAGTAATTACAATGAATAACAAAAGCATAAATAAATATTAACTCTTTCTCCTCATGCTATTTTCCCACTGAAAATTACACACCTGTACACACACGCACCCTAGCTTCAAGGGAAAATATACAGGAAACATATCATTACAATGTGGGAGATGGGGGGCAGAAATATTGCAAGCCCTCTATGTGAAAGGTGGGGGGTGGAGTTTGAAACATGGAGCAGAAACAAATTGGGAGGAGGGATTTTCAAGCAATTCAAACATGCCAAAAACAAAACAAAACCCAAATATACATTTCCACAAACTCTTCTTTTTTAAATCTAATCTTTTTTTAAAAAAATCAACATTCCATTTATCAAATAGCTACTTATGACATTAGATGTATTGCCTCAAAATTCAACAACGAGGCTCAAGGGCCGAATTTCAAAAGCAAGCGTTTGATTTTGTTTATTTGTTATTTTGTAGCTTTTGAATTTCAGAAATTGGGTCAAATTTAGGCAATTTTTCACTTCAGCTCTAAGTCAATGACCAATTTAAGGAGAATGTAACATTATAAGCCCCTTCCATGGAACAGATTAATCTGGTTGCAAACCGATACTCACTCACCTAGGTGTAAGCCCTATTGAGCTCACTGGGACTGACTCCTGATTGTATTGTCCACTTCCATACAGCCTTCCCCAACCTGACGCCCTTCAGGTGTGCTTGGACTACCACTCCCATCATCCCCAGACACCATATGCCTGCTATTGGGGAATAATAGGAGTTGTAGTCCAATGCATCAGGACAGCCCCAGGTTGTACAAGGTTGGTTTATTGGCAGTAGCTCCGCAGGATCTTAGACAGACACTCTTTCCTAACTAAGGGTACAATCCTATTCATGTTTAGATTAAAAAAAAAGTCCTACAACTTCCAGGATGCCCCATCTAGCATGGAATAAATAAATTAAAATAAAAATAAAATGACTAAAAATAAGCAAAATGAGGGGAAAGGGGATGTTGGATGATAGAGACCTAGACCAGCCTTCCTCAATCTCATGCCCTTCAAATATGTCAGATTACCACTTACACCATCCCCATTCAGCATTTTTTTTCCTTTTAAAAGGAAAACAAGTCTAAACCTTGAAGGAAAGAACATGGCTGACAAAGCGTTGCTGGGCAAACCCTAACATGGCCTCACCTAGTTCTTCTCTCTGTCTCTAAACTCTTTCCGGCTTTTTCCAGCTACATACAAGATGTTCCTACTAGCCAGCAAATATTTCTCTATCCAACAACATTGTTGCAGTAATGATGTAGCAGAAGTGATGTTGCATTCTTATTCTGTGCTCCATTGTATTATCCTATGACAAGCCATAATGTGTGTGTGCTCTACTGTGTAGAATCACGCTGTGTCCTCATGCACAGCAACCTTCTGTCCTCGTGGACAGCATTGCTAAAGATCTATATAAGCCAAGCTAACAGACAATAAACAAGCTTCCTGCCAAGAACATCTCGGTGTGTGTGTCCTCATTCCTTCAAAACCTAAATAATGTTGCCTTAGTCGTAGAAGAAAATTGACAAAAATCTATCTCGATATTTGTATTTCCGCTTTGCTGAGTCTAGTTGTTGTTGGCATCGTCGTCATTGTTGGTTACTTAGAGCAGATCCATTTAAATCAAATTATGTGCCATGAACTTCCATGGCTCTGCTCTAACTAAACCCGTTCTATTTTTTTATTTTTTTTTAAAGAAGAGGCATCAGGAGAGGACAATCCTGAGGAATGCAGGACAGGGAGGGAAGGTGATGCTTTACATGTGATTTGCCCCTGAGCATCCCTATGAGCTTTTCCATTCAGCCTATTTATAACATATCTTCCAAAGATGAACACCAAGGCTGAATTTGGACGACACAATAAGCAACTCGGGGGGGGGGGGGGGGAAACAATAGTCAGTTGTATTGACTATCATGTCGTCCGAATGCTGCCATAGTCAACTCAACGCTGATCCTAATCCATGGTAATTATTTATTACCATGTTGTGTTGGTAGTACCCCCTAGATGAACAACTGTAAAGTTGATTATTACCCCACCATTGACTATTGTGTTGTCCAAATTCAGCCCAAGATTTCCTCTGGCAACTTGTTCCATTTCCCAGGTGTTGTTATAGGTAGGAAACTTTACCACTGTGCAGCTTAGATCTTTCCTCTTCCTTTAGTTCAAGCCAATCTTGCCCTGCCTTGGTGTTAACAGAAAACAATGGCTCAATTCGGACGACACGATAGTCAATGGTGGGTTGACTAACCCTAACCCTCACGCTAACCCTAGGGGGCACTCCCCACACAACATGGTAATAAATAATCAACTGTGGTGTGGATGAGGATAAGCGCTGAGTTGACTATGGCAGCATTCGGATGACATAATAGTCAAAACAACTGACGATTGTTTCCCCTACACCAGTTGTTTATTGTGTCGTCCGAATTGAGCCAATGAGTGATTGTGATTCAGACTGCAGCAACCAACCCCTCTCCTGTATTAGACAAATCAACTTCTTCCACAGCTGGAACATCCTTGTTTCCTTCGAAATTTCCCAAGGCCTTTTGCACACCAAACTATTGTCAAACTTGATTTTATTGCTCTGAACCAGTCAGATGACAAAGTGGATGCAGTAAATTTCGACTAGCACAGCTTAATTTGTAAAATGAAAGGTGATACATGGGGGCTGGGTGGGGGGATGATCTTCCCCAGTTGGAGGATTTTATTTCTTTATCGATGTAAAGTATTTGTGAGTCACCTTTGCGATGAAATGCTCACAGTGAAATGTTCAAGTAAGCCGAGTAAAGCTGTACTTCTGCAAACGTTCGGGTTCTCCTGAACATACTTATTCTTCCTCTTGTTTGTCAGTAGCCCCATTTTGGCTCCGTAACCATTGGCCCTCACCACCTGAGTTAGCTATTAGATGGGGTAATGGAAGAAAATAACCCAGGGCTTGTCTACATAAGGCATTTATCATGCACTCATCAATCCCTTCTCATGATTGTGTACTGGTTCTTTAGACAATGTCGTGACTCTCTAGTTTTGCTTCTGTGTCTATCCACCAGTTTCGGCAAGTTTTTATAGAGCAGGGTAAATGCGGCATTTAATTGTATAAGTGAAAGAAAGCATAATTTCCTCTTGTGTATTTGTGGTATTCTGCTATACCACAGTGCCACCTAGAGGTAACGTAGCAGAAAAGCAGGACAGGAAACACTCTTGTGTAATGCTCGGGTCTCAATTCTGCCATGAAACCAAAAGTAAATACAGCAGATGGACAGCCGATTAACAGCCTTGCATAGAAAAGATCCCAATCTACATGAAGCTGCATCATCAATTGAGTCAGGTTACTGGCCCCTGTAGCCCAGGGCTTCCACTCTGAATAATAGCTGATCTCAAAGGACTTAGGCAAGGGTCTTTCTCAGCTGTGCAGCCTGAGATCCTTTTAGCATGAAATGCCATGGTATGAACCTAGGATGTTCAACATGAAAAATACCCGGCCCACCACTGATCTTCTATGGCCCCTCCACAGCACAGGAAGAAACAAGCAGACATATATTGGACAATGCATAAGAGCAGCACAACAGCACGAGAGACAAACCAAACCATGCTTAACTAAAGCAGAAGGTCTACTTCACAGAATCCTATGTGGAAAGCAATTCCTTGCAAGACTCAGCATGCAGCCCACATATGTTGCTCATCACACATGAAAACTGCACAGGCATGGACAGGCTGTGTACAATTCTTGCAGCAAACTACAATCACATGCGCTAGTCGCATGTGGCCATCTACACGGGCTGCATGCTAATTTCTACACAGCAGTAGTGCTTTCCGTGTGAACATTTTGTAGAATGCTCAACAGCCTGAAGAAGCAAGTCATTGTTCAGAAGCAACATTATCCTGCTTATACAAATCCTCTTCCTTGGAGTTGTGCCAACTACTGCATCTGTATATAATAACAGGATCTGTAATCAAATACCCTCTGTTGCTAAGGTCAGGAGATCAACACAACATCAGCCTCTTAAAAAAAAAAAAAAAAGTAAAGAAAAATGCACCACCCAACTTTATAGCACTTCATAAAAGAGCCAACCTTCACCTTTGATTTGTAAAGCTGCCCATGGACTCTGCACCACCACCATAAAACTCCAATCTCCTTATCAGTCCTGCTTGAATAAAGTGGCTATCAGAACTTTGAAACTAAGAACCCGAGTGTGGCTTTTTTTCCTCCTCCCTCCCAATCCCTTTTCCTTTTGTGTCATGTATTTTCTGTTATAAACCTGAGGGCAGGGACTTTGTGAGGTGCTTTTTTGACTGACAAGTGGTCTAAAAGCTTTTAGGGTGACAACAGTTAAAGCTACAGGAACTATACAAGAGTGACCAGATACAAAAGAGGGCAGGGCTCCTGCAGCTTTAACTGTTGTGATGAAGAGGGAATTTCACCAGGTGCTGCATGCATACGAATGACACCTGTTGAAATTCCCTTTTCTTTACAACTGTGAAAGATACAGGAGCCCTGCCCTCCTTTTCATAGGGTCACCCTATCTAAAAGTGCTGTAAATAAACATTAAATCAATGTCAGCAGCTTTTCACTCCCTTGGTATATTAGGTTTGTTTCAAAAGAGCCATGACAACAGCCAGGGGGATAAGAAAGTCAAGATCCAGTTTGCAGCAAAAACACTCGTAGCTGCGCACTCTGAATTGCAGCATAGCCTGAAATATTACTGGTGCTTCCAGATGAGGCTTTTATCACAATATCGCTATACCTTATTCACAGGATTTCATGGGGGGGGGGGGGGAGATGACATCCTCTTCCATTCGTAACCCTCCGTGCTTTCCGACTACTTCTTCCATCTTTTGTCTTAGCACAAAAACAAACTAACAAACCCCATTAAGGGAATTAGGAGGACAGAAGAGCTGCACAGTGTCTCCTGATGGGGAGTGTTTGGGGCCCTTCACTCGAAAGCGTCCGACTAGTGTAACGTAACCGAGCCCAGTCCCAAGATATGGGATGGTGCCACTCTCTGGGGATGTCACAGTGCAAATGCGTGCAGCCCTCTCCTCCTGAGCCCAGCAAGGCTTCCGGGTGGCTTTGCCTCTAGACAGCTGAGCCAGGGCACAGGGAAGCCAGGCCTGGAGGGGGGAGAAAGCAGGTTCACTTACGGAACCGCCTAGCATTCGGTGTGTCTAGCCCTCTCAGGTCTCAGGTCTTTCCCAGTCCTGCCAACCTCGGAGCAGACTTTCCCTAAACTGATGCTCTCCAGATGTTTTAGATTTCAACTCCCACCAGCCCTAGCCAGCATGGCCAATGGTCAGGGACGCTGGGAGTTGTAGTTCAAAGCATCAGGAGGGCAGCAGGTTGGGGAAGACTGCCTTGAACCGTGTGCACGTGCAAAACACATGCTCTGCCACCGATGGACGGCCTCTCCCACGCCTCTCCCAGCCCTACAGCCTCTGATCCCTTAACTCAGGGATGGGGAAGGTGTGGCTCTCCAGATGTTGTTGGACTGCAGCTCCCATCATCCCGCACTGTTGTCTATGCAGGTGAGGGATTATGAAAGTTGCAGTCCAACAACCTCTGGAAGTCCATACATGCATTCTCTGCCCATGCCTTCACTGGAGCTGCAAGGGATTGACCTTGGGGGAACGAGTGCGTGTCCAGCACCTGCTCTCCTACTGAGCTATGGCTCCTGCCAGGGCCCATGAGCTCTCCAGCTCCTACCCCCAGGTGCTTCTTCAAACTTGTACTACCTGAGCCACAGGCTGGCTCCCCGTATTCCGGCATCCACAGTTAGTCTAGGGTGGGAGTCCTTATGATTGTTTCCACCAGGGGTTCTTCCCTTTGGATCATAAGAATATTCCCTAAGCCAGCTTTCCACACCCTGGTGCTGCCCTGAAAGTGTTGGCCTACAACTGCCTTCATCCCCAGGTGGCTGGGGATTATGGGAGCTGTAGTCCAATGCCTCTGGTGATGTGATGCCCCCCTAAACGTGTTGGACTATAATGCCCATCATCCCTGGTTGGGTGGGTATGGTGAGCGTTGTAGTCCAACACTTCTGCAGGTTTGAGAAGGCCACCCTAAACCAAGGCAAACATCTCCCTGAGTAGAACAAGTCCCCGTCTAGAGCAGAATGCCCTTGCCCCACACGGGAAAGGCATTTCATCCATTTTCCTGCCTCCAGCAGTGATAAGGAAGGCATGGTCTGGAATAGGGAGAAATGTGGCAGGAGATCCCCCCCTCCCCTGAGCTGACTAGCCCTAAATTGGAGCCAAAGGAAGCATGTAAATTTGGATTAAGTAAGTAGAGGGAGAGGAAGGAAGTGATTCCCCTTATAACATGCCCTTCCAGCAACAGCAATAGTACATGCGTGCATGCGTGTGTGTGTGTGTAAAAGGAGACCAAAGCCAAAAAAAAAAGGAAACCCCACAAGAGATGTCCAAAAAAAATTAAAAAATCCAAAGGCAAAGAGGTGAGGAAAAAGGATGTTTTTAGATACAATAAAAGAATGATGCTTTTCAGACCCTTAAGTCCTTCCACAGGGTAATTTGTTCGAATGTACAGGATATCATCTGCTTCTTAACCCTCAGTGTCCTACACTGGGGTTTGGCTTTCTTTGGCATTGCATGTGTAAAAGGAAGGCTTGTATATTGCAAGGATCTCATGTGGGTTCAGGGTGCGCTCTATCCCCAAAGCCTCCCTTGCAAGTCCTCAAAGGAAACCTTTCTGCTTGGAGAAGCACCGGTTTAGACTAAACAACACAGCCGCGCTTTTACAACACACAGTCACAGCGATTCCCGGGTTGAGTTCCGGAAGCCTTGTGGGCGATTAGTCAGCCTGTAGACAATGGGTCCTGAAAGAATTAAAATATGTAACAAGAGGCAGCAAGGAGGACTTCCTGCTCAGAGAAATGGCATGACTGGTAGGAAGGGAACAAAGAATAAAAGTCCACCGGTAAAAAGATTTACACAACTAGTATTGAACCAATTATTTACCTTGGGATAGGTGGGTTGGCAATCCCTGTTCTGTCATTACAATTTTCATTTAATAACACCACCATGCCAATGTGTAAATAGTTTTATTGTCCCTTCCCTCAGCTTAGATTGCATTTCTAATTTGTACTTCTTTTTATTCATTTTATTTATTTATTGCACTTATATCCCACCTTTTTTTCCTCCGAGGAACCGAAGGCACTGTACATAAACCTCCTCCTCTCCACTTTATCCTCACAACAACAACCCTGTGAGGTAGGTTGGGCTGAGAGTCTGTGACCGGCCCCAAGTCACCCAGTGGACGAGCGGGGACTAGAACCCAGATCTCCTGCCTCCCAGTCCACTACACCACACTGACTCTCTTTTGAACCCTTAACTTTTCTCCCCATTGCATTGAATTGAGCCTGAGTTTTAAAGAGAGTTACTTGCAAAAAGGACCTGCACACCCATAGGTTCATGGCAGAGGGCTACTTGTACCTAAGGATGCACAGATCTGTTCCGCCTGTGTTTTCCAGATTGGCAAGCATTTTTAGTTCTGTCATCTGCTCAGTTAAGGAATCAGATTTTTTTTAAAATCCAGAATTTCATTCTACTTGCAAGTGCGCCTTAGCACTAATCTGTTAACTAATGCACATTAGCGTAAATGCAAATTATCATGTATACACACACACACAAATGACAAACCGGTCCTCCCTCAAATCCATGGAATGCATGTAACTTAGAAAAAGCTGGTCTGCCACAGAATCTAGTTCAAAGAAATCCACTCATTTGAATCTGCTGTGAATTTCTCTGACATCCCAACTTGGGCCTACTTTAGATTTGCTCCTTCCTTCCCTTGGAGCACACATGATCTTCAGCAGCTGAGATGAAAAAATATACCTTTCTACCTGCATTCTCAACATTCTCTATACATTCAACTGGCAGCGACCAGTACAAGAACTTACAATTTTCCAGCACTCCTTAGAATCTGTTTTCAGGAACAAAGTTGAGTCCTGGAATCTGTGAACAATGCTGCACATTTCCCCCTTCTCTGATAGGTGAGAAAGTCCAGGGGTGATGTGATGATTTGAGAGATTTTGAAATATATTTTTCATTATTTAAAATTATACAAGTAGAGCATAAATAGAGGTAAACAAATGCACCAGACCCTTACAGAGTGATACCTTGCAACCCAAAGAGTTTTCAGCCAAATCTCAGCACATTATCTATCTCTATCTATCTATCTATCTATCTATCATCTATCATCTCCCCTCTCTCTCTTCCAAACTACAAAGTGCCATTTCTTTACATGATCCATCAACTGACCATCCTGGGCTTTTAACCAGTCATCTATCCAACAAAGGAATCCTTATCCAGTAGCAGCCGTAACAACAATAAAGAAAAGTGCTTCTGGGAACATGCAGAGTGCTTTCTCCCACATCACCATGTCACCATAACCTGTACTGGTGCATCCATGCGTCCTTGAGCATCTCATCAACATCTCATTGAACAACTCATCTTTAAGAAATTAAGCACAGTCTAGTTCCAAGAGCTGACAAGCTCTTGCCCCCTAAAAGATTCTTCCCTGCTCTTCCTCCTTCCCCCCCCCCAAGACTTCTTTCTTTTTTAAACTTCTGTGTCCTCAAACATAGGAGAATTTGTGTTTGTCTTAGCCACATCTCTCCATACAAGGATCCTGAATTCTTCCCAGGAAGTATCAGGGGTATAGGGGGTGGGGGCGGTTGGAGGAAATAAACTTTTAACGCTTCCTCTTGAAAACAGAAACTAGACAGACTTTACATGGGGATTTCCTATAGATAAAAGCCGTCTCCCTGAAGGGGAGACATGGCTGTTTTTTGTAATAACACAGAGAGGATGCCTGCCCAGAAAATAAACAACATTTCAAGGATGAAGGTTTCCTATTTGATAGAGGAGGGGAAAGGAGGCCCAGCTATGCTGAGCCCTAGGAGAGGCGTCAAGTTGGCCTGATGTGCAATCAGGAATGAAGTTGGCAAAAGAAGGAGCCATGCGCTGGGAAGAAAAATCCCGAGGCAGGTACATACTCACCACCACCAAGAGCAAAGAGCAGTCCTGCAGCTCTGCAATCAAGTCCCAAAGGTTTTCCCCCCAAATCGAGCCCTGGGTAGGATCCAAGAGACCGGGGAGGCAACTCCTGCTCAGCAGGAGCTGTCCATGGTTTGTGACTTCTGAACAGTCCTGCCTTCGGCACAGCCGTTTCTGCCACACCTACTTCCTCCCTGCACAGCCTGCCACCACTGACCTCCTCCTCCTCCTCCTCCCCCTCCTCCTCTCGGAGAACAGGGCTGCAAAGTCAACAGGGTTAATGATTGCATCCGAACAAAGTGCCCATCAATATGATGGATGGTGTGTGTGTGTGTGTGTGTGTGTGTGTGTGTGTGTGTAAAAAGGGCTTGAATATTGCAAGGATCATATGGGGGTGCAGTGTGTGCTCTGCACACAAAGACACATTACACACTCACCCTGCCAAGGTCCCTACCCAATGCTGAATGGCTGAGAGCAGGTTTTGGTCTCGCTATCATGGCTTTGCTTTGTATTTCTTCACAGCACAGAATGGCAGACAGTCACTTCTATGAAAGAAAGTGAAAGGGTGCACGTGGAGATCCACTGTGGCTGGGGCCAACTCTGCTCCCTGCTGCTGTCAACCCCAGAAATTAAGAACTTAGCTTGCTCTTACCTGTATAGTCATTTATTTGTATAGTGTCATCTTGTTTCTTATTCGTTTATTCGTTGCATTCATATCCCCCTTTTTTTCCTCTTCAAGGAACGCAAGGCAGCTTGCATGGTTCTCCTCCTTTCCATTTTATCCTCACAACCCTGCAAGGTAGGTTGGAATGAGTCTGTGACTGGCCTAAGGTCACCCAGTGAGCTTTCATGGCCAGGTGGGGACTAGAACCCAGATCTCCCAACTCCCAGTCCAACGCTCTAACCGCTACACCACCGTTGGCTCTTGGTTCTGTTTGTTGGTCAGTCTAGAGAAGAGGTGAGCAACTTGCGGTTGGCCTTAGCCTAATTTCAAAAGCTCTCTGCATGTTCCCAGTCTTTAGACCACTGGCAAGAGGGATCTGTCTCTCAATTGGCAGTCTGCTCAGTGGGGAGGAAAAGAGAGGGGAGGGGGAGAGAGAGAGAGAGAGAGAGAGAGAGAAGGGGGTGTCAGAGAGAGAGGGGGGAGAGGGAGAGAGAGAGAAGAGGCTGACTGACTAAGGGAGAGAGAAAGGGTGTCAGAAAGAGAGAGAAAAGGGGTGTCGGGGGGAGAGAGAGAGAGAAGAGGGTGGTCCTGCCCACTTCTGGTTCTAGCCATGCCAGTCACTGGCTTCATCCCCTCCCAACACCAGCATTTTGGCTAATTGGAATGTGCTGTGATATAGAGTGCAATATAAATTTGTATTCTTCTTGTTGTTATTTAGCCCCCACAGATTATGCTAGAGAGAATGAATGGAGCTCTTGACAGAAAAGAAAAGTTCTCCACCTGTGATTTAGACGACAGGGCTGATAATCCAAATTAGAACCCTGAAGTAACTTTATCCATCCTCTGGTGACCTTGCCAAATTTGAAACAATCAGTTTTTTCTTTTTTTAAAAAAAAAAGCTCATAGCTTCACTCAAAAGGAAAATAAGCAATGCATTTCTGTGTGCATTGTGTATACTTTGGAGTGTTCCCGTCTCTTGTATGTTCTAGAAAGACAAAGGCCCAAAGCCACTCTGCCTCTTCTTGACCCGATCGTTCCGGAAATTCATTTATTTCCCAGTCCTCTCCCCATTTAAGTTCATATGCTCCATGTTCCATTTTTGGGCAAAGTATTGGAGCGTGTGGTGGCCTCCCAACTCCAGCAACTCCTGGATGAGACAGATTATCTAGATCCATTTCAATCTGGCTTCAGTCCTGGTTATGGGACAGAGACAGCTTTGGTCGCCTTGGTGGATGACCTATGCCGGGAACTGGACAGTGGGAGTGTGTCCCTGTTGGTTCTGCTGGACCTCTCAGCAGCGTTCGATACCATCAACCATGGTATCCTTCTTGGTCGCCTTGCTGGGATGGGACTTGGAGGCACTGTTTTACAGTGGCTCCATTCCTTCCTGGAGGTGTGGACCCAGAAGGAGATGCTGGGGAATTCCTGTTCAACTCCTTGGCCTTTGGCCTGTGATGTCCCTCAGGGTTCTGTTTTGTCCCCCATGCTTTTTAACATATACATGAAACCGTTGGGAGAAGTTGTCCGGAGTTTTGGGTTGTGGTGCCATCAGTACGCTGATGACATCCAATTCTACTACTCCTTTCTACCCAATTCCAAGGAAGCGGTTTCAGTGCTAAACCAGTGTCTGTTGGCAGTAATGGACTGGATGAGGGCAAACAAATTGAAGCTTAATCCAGACAAGACAGACGTGCTCCTGATCAGTCAAAAGGCAGATCAGGGAATAGGGATTCAGCTTGTGCTGGATGGGGTTACACTCCCCCTGAAGACACAGGTTCGCAGCTTGGGTGTACTGGATTCAGCCCTGAGCCTGGATGTCCAGGTTTCAGTAGTGGCCAGGAATGCATTTGCACAGTTAAAGCTAGTGCGCCAGCTGCGCCTGTTCCTGGAGATGTCTGACCTGGCCACGGTGACACATGCCTTAGTTACATCCCGATTGGATTACTGTAACACGCTCTATGTGGGGCTGCCTTTAAAGAGTGCTCGAAAACTTCAGCTGGTTCAAAGAGCTGCAGCCAGATTGTTGACCGGGGCTGGTTACAGGAAGCATACAACTCCTCTGTTAAAACAGCTCCCCTGGCTTCCAGTCTGTTTCCAGGTGCAATTCAAAGTGCTGGTTATGATCTATAAAGCCCTATATGGCTTGGGTCCAGGTTATCTGAAAAACTGTATTCTCCCATATGAGACTGCCCATGCTTTGAGATCTTCAAGGGATGCCCTTCTCTCAGTCCCACCACCATCACAAGCATGCTTGGTGGGAACACAGGAGAGAGCCTTCTTGGTGGCTGCTCCAGTGCTCTGGAACTCTCTTCCCAGGGAACCTAGACTGGCTGCTTCCTTGATGTATTTCTGGAGGCACACAAAAACTTTCTTTTTCTGGCAGGCCTTTGGTGAATAATGTGGACCCCCATCTGTGTTTTAAGACTTTTCATTTTAATATGTATTTTAAGTGTTGAAATGTTTTCATATTGAAACCTATTTAATTATAGTTTTAACTTTTGTATATCTCTTATTTATAGCTTTTAACTGTATATGTTTTAATTTTGTAAAGCCGCCTTGAGGCCCAGCATTGGGCAAAAGGCAGGATATAAATAAAGATAATAATAATAATAATAATAATAATAATAATAATAATAATTGTAAATCAGCTTCTGCTAGGTGATATCAACTAAGGGTGTGCACTGGATCAGGTCTGATCCACGATCCGGACCTGATCCTGGGGAAATCAGATACAGTTATCTGATTTCTGATCCCCGCATCTGGATCGTCCAATCTGATTTGAACCGGTCCGTAAGGACCCGATACGGTTCGGATAAGATCGGAGGATTGGACCTCATCCCGCCCCTTGCGCTCCTTACCTGCCGGGGCTGTCCGCTGCCATTGGCAGCGGATGGCCCCGGCAGGTAAGGAGCACGAGGGGCGGGAGGCAGGAGGTGGGCCTACCTTACCTGCTGGGGTGGCCACTTCCCTCCGGTGCACGGATCTACTGAGAAACAGGCTTCGCGGCCTACCTCTCAGAAGCACCAGGTGAACCTGACGCGCTACTAAGAGGCAGGCCGTTAAGCTTGTTTCTCAGTAGATCCACGCACCGGAGGGAAGCAGCCACCCCGGAAGGTAAGGAGTGCGATGGGGGAAGCGGGAGGGAGCCCCACTTACCTGCTGGGGTGTCCGCTTCCCTCCAGTGCGCGAATCTACTGAGAAACAGGCTTTGCAGCCTGCCTCTCAGTAGCGCACCAGGTGATGATGTCATCATCTGGCGCGCTACTGAAAGGCAGGCCACTAAACCTGTTTCTCAGGAGATCCGTGCACCAGGGGGAAGTGGACGCCCCGGCAGGTAAGGAGTGCGAGGGAGGGGCTTACCTGCCGGGACGCTCGCTGCCGTCCGCTGCCGCCCGCTGGTCAAATCTACTGAGAAACAGGCTTCGCGGCCTGGTTCTCAGTAGAGTGCCAGGTGAGAACTAGGCTGCAAAGCCTGTTTCTCAGTAGACTGGACCAGTGGACAGCAGCAGGCGCCCTGGCAGGTAAGGAGTGCGAGTGGTGGGGAGGGACAGGGAGGGGGAAGTTAGGCCCCCACTCACCTGCCCCCATGTTTTCGCCATGGGCTTGCATTGGGGGAAAGCTTTCTTTCCCCCAATGTAAGCCTATAGCGAAAACAGCTAAAATGGCGTCCGATCCAAAAATCGGACGTCCGATTTTTGGATCGGAATCAGGTCCGAACTGAATCAGGAAGCCTCCGATCTGATCCGATCTGATCCGAGGCTTCGGTTCCAGTTCCGATCCCGGTTCTGATCCAATCCAGGGGGGCATGCACATCCCTAATATCAACATTACTATTTACAGCAACTCCCAACAGCCCCAGCCAACATGGCCAATGGTCAGGAATGGTGGGAACTGTAGTCCAAAACATCTGGTGGCCACCAGGATGGAGAAGGTTGTAATGGAAGTTGTGCATGTGCAAAAGACATGGTGTAAAATCTAACATAAGTCCTACGTAGAATAGACCTATTGAAATGAATGGTATTTAAGTTTGTCATGATTAACAAGTCCCATTCATTTCAATGAGTCTACTCTAAGTAGGATTTACGTTGGATTTTCATGCTCTACCATGGAGCCATGGCCCCTCTCATGCCTTTCCCAGGGTCACAAAACATCTGAAGTTCTATTTTCTAGATGACCATGGTGAGAGATTACCACTGTTTCATTTATTCTTTTTTAAGGAAAAATATATATTAAGGCACTCTATTTTATTGAAACTCCCAAAAAGCAATGGTTTAAGATCCCCACAACATTTGAATCACAGCTTTTGAGGAAAGATCAAACAAAGGGTGTTATGTGTAGAGAATACACGAGCGATCCATGGGAATTTAGGCAAAAGTGGTGAATTGCATTCCTCAGATTGAGAAGGAATGAAGTGTTAGATTATAATTTTGTTTAGTGAGAAGACCTGCTTTCCTACTTATGTAACTATGAGAGTGGCAGGTTTTAAACTGCTTGCCAGATGGAATATCAGCTCTTTGTGATAGGAAAAGAATTACTCATCAATGCTGGGGCTCATGTTGGAGGCGGGAAATGATTTAAAAGGTACATATTCACACATTGATGACCTGATTATTATTTTTATCCTGCTTTTCTGTCTGTGCACATGCAAAGTCCCTTACAGAAGTAAAAACAATAACATGTTAAAACATAAATAACAAATGGTCATAAAAACAAACACTTTGAAATAGCAGCAGATTTTTAAAAGAAATAAAATAAAATCCAAACCAACATATTTAAAAGCCAGGCACAGCAAGTGAGGAAAACACAGGAATACCAAAGGCTTGCTGAAGCAAAACAGTATTCTGTGAATGTCGGAAAGCCAAACAATGAAATGTTAAATGCCAAGGGGAGGAAATTCCACAGTCTTGGCACTACTACTGAAAAGGCCTTGTCAGGGGTACCCACTCATTTCATTTCACATAAGGGCGGAAACACAAATAGAGCCTAAGTTACCACTCTTCTATGGGAGCAAATACGTAGATGGTTGCCCTACAGTTAAATCTTTCTCACATGAGATATTAAGTATAATTACTAGAATGACTAATTACATGATTTCTTTGAAGACAGAAGTCATTTTGATTAGGAATATTAAACATTTTGTTCCCCAAAACCACCATAAATTACTTTCATATGTATTGGCAACTGCTGGGACATTTATTGCACGTGAACACCCTGGAAGCAATCAACAATTCCCTATGTTTCAATGTTTGAAAAATATATGAGACTTAGCTCTTATGGAGTTCTTATGAAGCTCACTGGACTAGACTATGGTAATTGTTTATTGCTCTTTGGAAGATTCACAATCATGAGTATGAATCTGTAAATGCAGATATAGGTATGGAAAGAACATTTGATATATGATACAATTTATACAGGACTTTGTATGAATTCTGCATTTCTGTACTATTTTAGTATGTACTTTATCTTTACTTTCAGAAAATATTATGTAAAACCCTGATACAGCTATATTAGTAATTTTTAAAAGAAGGAACAAAAAAAGAGAGTTTAAAAAACACTTTTTGCATGAGAACTATGATAGGGGCTTGTGTTTATTATTAGTACCATAATCATTATGTATATCACTCCTTTACTCTAGGAAGTTGAAGGAAACATTTTATCTTCACAACATTTTGTCCCATTTTATCCTGAAAGGTAGGTTAGGCTAACAGGTAGTCACTGGTCCAAGGTCACCCAGTGGGCTTCATGGCTTATTTAAACTTCGGTCTCCCCAGTCGCCAGAACTACACCAAGCAGGATATAACAAATTGAAAGTGGTTTGAAAATGGTATATGGAACGTGTTATGGGCCCCAACAATTGTCAATACCATTATAAACTGTTATAAAGCGGTAGTGTAGATCCTGCCCTAGACTGGAACAAAAGAATCCTCCCCACTTCACAAAGGTCCCCTCTACAAGATTTCGCTTTGACGTCTGGTTGCCCGATTATGTGCATATACGGATAAGCGTATTTACTCCTAATACCTATTCACGAGAGGCGGTGAAGCACATTGCGAGCTGTATGAAACGCGCTTTAAAGTTGTTGACATGTGGAGAATCGCATGTTTACATGGCCATAAGGCGCTTTAACTCCCGCGGTAAATTTTAAGTCGCTATTTAACGCACATTCGATAATGCGAATAATCGGAAATAAAAAGCACCTCGACCCCCCGATTTGCGCTCCGCTCTTGTAGAGGTAAAATCTGTAATGCGCCTTGAAAGAGCTTTAAATCGCTCTTGTAGAAGCACCCTAAGACATGCAGACAGTGATAGATAGATAGATAGATAGATAGATAGATAGATAGATAGATAACAAGAAGCTTTCTCAAAACTATATTTAAAAATAATGACACATACACACACACACACACACACACAGGCAGACCAAATATAGGGAAATGTTTTACTTAGGCTGACTATATGAAAAGGAGGACAGGACTCATGTAACTTTAACAGTTGTAGAGAAAAGGGGATTTCAGCCAGTGTCATTTGTATGCAATTAGTTCCTGGTGAAATTCCCTCTTCATCACAACAGTTAAAGTTGCAGGGGCCCTGCCTTCTTTTGTATATGGTCACTCTAGTATAGTGCCTGCAACTTTAACTGTTGTGATGAAGAGGGAATTTCACCAGGGACTAATTGCATACAAATGACACTGGCTGAAATTCCCTTTTCTCTACAACTGTTAAAGTTACATGAGCCCTGTCCTCCTTTTCATATGGTCAGCCTAGTTTTACTGAAAGCACCTCACACACATATTTGGAAACTAATGTCAACAACACCATTATAAGCATGAGCTCATTTTCAACACAGTGAGCACAGAACAAGCCACTGACATCCGTAAACAAAGGACCAGGAAATCATGACAAAATGCCGCAGTAAAGCACAGAGGGATTGGTCAAACCTAACATCTTTGTAGGAACTGAACAAGTCCATAAATAGAAGAACAATAGCCATGTTTTTCTTTAGTACTGTAGTTGAAATAAGAAAGAGCAAACATCCGCACAATTTCCATGTAATAAGATGATCACCTCTATCTACTATAAGAATTGGCCATTGTGCACATTCGCCATAGCTCATGAACAATTCGCCTATAATCTGTTCATGAAGAGGGAATTTTGCACATTCTCCAACCACTGTTCCTAATCCCCAACAGGCTTCGGGGAATGTGCATATCTTCATTGCATTTCGTACGTTCTTCAGGCAACAGGCACATTCTCTGGTCAATAGTCTCCAACAGTCTTCGAGGCCTGTGTTTCTCTCAACAGGGTTTGCATATTAGCCATTTAATTCATATGAAACCTAACATACATGTCAAATTTCAGGTTTCTAGGTGGCCAGGAAGAACATGGGCCATTCTGGAACAAACATTAGCAAACACCCCTTCATGCATTACCTTCATGAAGAAGTCTCAGTGCATTGAAGAAACAGTGGGGCTATATCTCTAGTCCTGCCCCCAAGGTTACATAGCTTCCTGACACACACACCTGCCAATGTCCATGGATTAAACATGGACATTTGTATTAGGGAAGCAATGGAGAAACTCACTAAATATCTTCGGGTACAAAGAGGCCAAATAGAAATTGACACGTTTTATGGCATATGGTATCCATTTATGGAATGGATAACCTCCCAAGACACGCAGAACTCTACAGCGTGATCTATTAGGATGATGAGCGATAACTTGATCAGATAATCTTGCTTATACCAAATAGAGATCCAGAGTGATCAGAAAGGCTGCAAAGAATTTGACTCACATGTAGAGTATTTAAATGTGTTACTGTTCACTGTTATTTCGAAAAAAATCAATAAAAAAGAAAGCCATCTACAGACATAATTAGAAATGACAGACTTACTCAAATCCTAAAACAATTTCATGAAAAATACTATTGACAAGGAGTTAGCTTCAACACAAATTCATAAAGACGTATCTGGAGCTTACTGTTTCTGATTAACCAATAATGTACAATACAGAATCACTTTCTCCCATGTTGATATTTCTGAGTACATTGTAATGCTGTAAGTTTAACCAAAGACCAATTTTTCCTCAAAAGCTCAACTCTTTTTGATCTTTGGCTGGATTTCTATGCTTTTGCACAGAGGATCCTTACTATTGATCTGACCATGGTCACACATGCCTTAATTACATCCCATCTGGAGTACTTGTAACAGGTCTATGTAAGGCTTCCTTTTAAAACTGTTCAGAAATTTCCGCTGGTCCAGAATAGGGTGGCTACAGATCGTTGACTGGGGCCAGTTACAGGGAACACAGGACTGGCATCCTTGTTACAGCAGCGTCACTGGTTACCAGTCTATTTCTTCCTGGGTACAAGTCGAAGTGCTAGTTATGATCTATAAAGTTCTAAATGGCTTGGGACAGGCTACCAAAGAACAACTTTTCCCATGTGAAGCCCTCCTCTCAGTCCTGCCCCATCAGAGATGCATTTGCTGGGGACATAAAAGCGGGCCTTCTTTATGGTGGCTACCAGATTCTGGAACTTCTTGTTGAGGGAGGCAACCCTTTCTCTGTTATCCTTTTCTAGAAGACAAAAATGCTTTTTATTCAGGCAAGACTTTGATCTTTTGCAGAAGAAGCCTTTTTCTTAAGTGGTTGGTGTTGTTTATTTTATTGTTTTATTTTTAATTGTGTGTTTAATTTATTTGTTTTTATGTTATGTTTTAATTACGATGTTGTTTTTACTTCTGATTTTATTGTCAGCAGCATTGAGTGCCATTTTTTTGGGCAGAAAGGTGGGATGTAAATTAATTAAATAAATAAAAGAAATATTCTCAAGATGTATCAAACTGCTCCTTGTTTATCAGGAGGAAAATACCTTTTAACATTGGGCATAGAGTGTGGAGGGGGAAACCACGGACTTACCTGCTTCCACGATCCTCCCTCAGCATCCAAATGGAAGCGAGGCGTCCCGGAAGAGAAGAGGGACACCATGCCCATTGCGCCCGCCATTTTTTTAAAAAAGAAACTGCAGCCTGGAGTGCAATTGCACTCCAATGAAAACATGAATGCAAAAAAAAAAGCCCTGGCCCCGCTCCCCTCCGATGCCCCTGTACTTCCCCCTGACCGACTCCTTCCCTCTTGCTGATCCCGCTATTTGTGGGGAGGAGGGAAGAAGTTGGGATGGGCACCCACACTGCCCGTGGTTCTCAGGATGGTCCCGGGACCATGGGAAAATGGAGGGGTAATCCCCACCTGCTCCTGAGATCCCCTGTGCGTCATTTGGGTGCACAGGGATGACCCAGGGAAGGCCCCAGGAAAAACGGCCGGTGTAGACATGGCCATAGTTGAACAATCTGAAAGTAGGGATCTGGACCCTAGTTTTATTTATTTTTTTAAAACACCCTTTCTCTCACTGCTGGGACAACACCAGCACTAGAACAGAGTCACGCAGAGGCATTCTTACTTGGGCTTTGCCCGCCATTCTAGGGATCAGTACAGTGCTGTCTTCCCAATGAGATATGGCACCAAAACTTGTTTGTTTATGCCCTACCTTAAAAAAAAAACCTTTTCCATGATACTGAATTAGCGCTGCACTGTGTAACCTTGAATTCTCATTTATTTGCATCCCGAAAGTACAAAAGTCTTGTATCTTTTATACAGAAGCCGTTGATCCTCTATCAAGGATATGATCTATGCAAAAATCTGAACATTCTGTGTTTTTGTTTCCATCTAGTGGCCAAACAGCAGATTAGTTTGGCCAGCATGTTCCTGGAGTTCACTCTGTGCACTCAGAACAAAGTAAAAGCTAGCTGTTGCCAGTTCTGGCATGATCTCCATACCTTACAGCAGGCGCCTGAGAATTCTCAAATGTATATGGGATCTCATATATACTGCTGAGAAGAAAACTCTTTTCTATGAATATATATATATATATATATATATTCTATTGTCCTCTGTATAAGTGGCCACCTTCATCTGGCCTTAATAACCTTCACATCCTTAAGGTGAGGGTCCCTTTATCCACTGAGCTGGAACAATGGATAAGTTGTATTGGAGGACTTGGTTTCCATGATATTTCCCTCCCACAGGTCCTGAGTAGTAAGGTCCTTGTTTGACCCTAAGGGGTACTTCCTACTCGTACACATCCACACTCCAAAATGAGATCTTTTCAGCTCTCAAGAGTAAATAAGCCACTCATTTCATGTGGGTGGGGGAAGTGTCTCAGGCCCTTTCTACATAGGGGTATAGAGGGAGGGAAGGAGGGAGGGAGGGCGATCCTGGAAGTAACTAATATACACCATCGGCACACAGGTAGGGAGGGTGATCCCGGAAGTACCTAATACACACCATCGGCGCACAGGGAGCAGCCGGGGGCCGTCCCAGGCAAAAAGCCTGGTGTGGAAAGGCCTCAGTCATCAGAAGTGTGGGAAACACAGATCCTTTATAACTCTTCAAGAAAAAAAGCTCCCCAAAAGTTGGAGGTGAGAAACTGTCAACCAGAGTGCAGAGATCACTGCTGTGGTCTCAGGGCCTCCTGATAAGAGTTATCTTATCACTGCGCTAATGAACTGCAAAGCTCTAAGTCCAGGTGGGGACTTTACTCCCCTCCTGTCCATGAGTCTGAGCAGCAGGCAAGACTGCCGAATTGAAACCTATTGACTGCAGCTTTCAATTCAATCCCCGCATGGTGCCAAGGGAGGTGGGCACCAAAAGCATGAGGAAAAGGAGGTCCCGGGAGCAGGCCAAAGAGGAAGAGGAGCCACGGCAAGTACCCAATGGTGAGAAAGATCTGGAGTGCAGGGCTGCGAGGAAAGGGTGGCTTTCCAAATGTCTGTGGGACTACAAGGATGCCCAGCCAAGGAGCCAAGGGCTGAGTTTTCTAGGATGTCGTTGCACGGGATAGTGCTTTGCAGGGGGGGGGGACCCTTTGGTTGCACCAGTGCATTCAAGGGGAGCTTAGTACACGTGCAGTTTTTCCTGAGAAACTGCGAGGTGGAAGGGAGGCTGGAGCAGAGCAAGGATAAAGAAGTTGGATGAAAGGTAGCAGATCCCAACAGGAGGAGAGGGAGACGGTGGCCGGTGGCCCCGCAGGCCTGGGGAGTGAGGTGGGGAAATTAGCGGCTCCAATCTGCAATCACACGTGGCTCATGAAGGAGGGGAGGAGAAGGTGGAAGGCCAGGGAACATGCTTACGAAAACATGCTTATGAAATAGGTGTGCAGAAAGGGTGTAGATTTTTAATATTGGACTGTTGGCGTTCAGATGCTGCCCTGGAAGAGAGAAGGGACAGGCCTTGGATTGTGGTGGTAGGACAAGGGTGGCCACTTGCACATTGACAAAAGGGAGAAAATGGATTATCTAAAAATTATCTAAAAAAAGAGGACAGAGATTTACACAAAATCCGCATGTATATATATACATACATATATACATATACGTATACATGCATTTGGAAATAATAACTGTAATTTAAACAGAAATACAACCTATCTCACCGCCTAGTGGGGAAGGCTGTAATAACTAAGTAACCTGTGTGCCTGCCCAATCTGCTGCCCAGGGCTAAATGTTGATGGGCAACTTCAAGGCCCCTCCCCGCTCTCCCTTCTTAGGGTTCTTTCTCTTTAAACCAGACCCTGGTCGGACGTCCCTTCGAGTAGAGGATACCTTCAAACAGAGGACTGTCCTCTGTATAGTAGGCTCAGTAGGACAGATTTCCCAAGATACAATGATGAATGGATTCTTTGTATGTTGTGCACCGGCATGACTGATCTCTAGCTTGAAAAATAGCATCCAATGAATGGCAGGTTTTCCTTTTTAGTAGCTGTTAAAACTTGCCTATGGCTGCCTCTACAAGAGGCATTTAAAGCTCTTTCAAGGCACATTAAAAAATTTACCTCTACAAGAACGGAGCGCAAATCGGGCATAGAGGCGCGTTTTCGCTCTGATTATGCGCATTATCGAATGCGCGTTAAATAGCGGGTTTTATTTTGCTCCGGCCGTTAAAGCACATTTTGACTATGCGAACAAGCGATTCTCCGCATTAACTACTTGTAAAGCGCATTTGAAACAACCAGTAAGGTCACCAGCTGAGTGCTCAATTACCTCCTGCATACAAGCATGTACGATAAAGCGCTTCAGCGATTATGCGCATAATCGGCTAACCAGGCGTCAAACGGAATCCATCTAGAGGGGGTCACACAGGTTCCAAGGTCTGCACATTTTCTTGGACTAATTGTAATTATTAACATGCTAGCAGTGCGCCCATGATTACACTCTTACAGGCTCAGTGTTGAATTCATACTTATGTAATCAAATGAGACATTGCAGCACTTAGTAAATGCTGCTTAATTCTGTTTTTTTAAAATTTACATTGGTCTTTTGAACTAAGCCTTTTTTTTTAATGCTGGTTTATACACTGAGCCATGACATTTGTTAGAGGTGTAAATGAAAGCGTGCTGACTTCCTCTATATCTTCTGGAAGCGTCTGATAATTGTGAAAATAATGAGCAGATAACTGGGTAGGTTATAGCCCGTGACCACTTGGTGATTGAATTACATAGCAATGCTTTAAATGCCAATATCTGCTGGCTGGAGGAAGCTTCGATGGAGCAGAAGAGTCCCTCCACAAGCTGAGAGGAGCTCCGTTCTTAGGGGAGTGGGCCAATTTGCCCCGGCGGCTCCCAAAACACCAGCTGCAATTGTAAATCTCTCACCTGTGGTGTTTCTTATAGGGTGTCCACTTATGATTCACCAGAAAAGAGCAAAGGAGCCTATTGAAGTAACCCATCTGCCTCTGGTCACATGCGAACTCTGTAGTTGCAGGGACACCTTTGGCTGCAATTCCACCAGTGAGCTGCCAGTGTCCATTCACCCAATGTCACATTACATCTCCTGAACATGTACCTTTGCTGTCTCTGATTCTCTAGGGGAAGCCATCATCACTGCCCACGTCGAGTGGAAGAGGCACATGGAGGTAACAACAGAAGCCAGTTGAACCCGTGGCTCTCCGGATGTTGTTGGATTCAAACTCCCACTGGCCCCAACCAGTATGGCAAGTGGTCTGGGATGATGGGAGTTGGAGTCCAATAACATTTGGAAGGCTACCCAGTGAAGCCTGGGCCTACAGAGACACAGCACCAGCACTTCTTTATTAGCAGGGATGCTGAGTCCATCTGCAAACGCCAACCCAACCCAGACTTCCCTATTCATTCTGAGCTATTCTGGAGGGCACAAAGTTGGGGAAGGCTGGATTGTAGTTTTTCCATCGGAATTAAAGGAGGCATTGCTGCTCATGGTATGTAAATGCATCCTGTTTTTTGACTTGGGTAAACAGATTTAGCAGGTTCTTGTTTCAAAGTAAACGAGACCTATTTGACTAGAGATCTCAGTGGGAATGGGATGGGATGCCTCTCTCCAACCACTTTCACAAAAAAATATTACTTGTCTCCAGCTTAAGTATGCCTGAACTCAATGTTTCACTTTTTGGGTGAGATACGTCAAGTGCAAATCTCTCTCCTTTGTGATCGCCCTTATATAGCCTACCTTGGTCCTGCCACTCCAGCCCTTAAGCCAATGGGAGAGGAAAGGAGTGTAGCATAAACTGAACAGCTGGTGTTTGTACCAGTGGCTGTGGCTGTTAGTTCTGAAGGAAGGTGGGGCAAGGACTCCTGGGAGGGGTGTAACAGAGTTGGGAAATGGGCCAAGATAGGAAGGTCCCAAGAAATTGAAATGTATAGATGTATAGATCACGGGTAAACAATCAGCTGCTCTCCAGATGTTTTATTATTATTATTATTAATCTTTCCCCCCTTTTATTATGAATTAAAAAGAAATGAAAAATGAAAAAAGAACAGAAAATTACATGCATGGAAATATCAATATCCCATCAAGTACAACATACAAAAACTCATTGTCCGGACCCACTAATTGTTCCAAAGTAAAAATCATCCTATCCATCCATATCCTCCACAGAAACATTTTCTTTCCAATTTTTAAATCCAGATTTCCCCATAAAGTCAATTTAGCATGAAAGAATGGATCAAACTGTTATTGATGTGATACTATCTAGGCTGACCATATGAAAAGGAGGACAGGGCTCATGTTACTTTAACAGTTGTGATGAAGAGGGAATTTCACCAGGAACTAATTGCATACAAATGACACTGGCTGAAATTTCCTTTTCTCTACAACTGTTAAAGTTATATGAGCCCTGTCCTCCTTTTCATATGGTCAGCCTACTATATGCCACACCTCTCTAGCAGCCAAAATTGTGGGAGGGGTTTATGTATTCTAGTGCCATCCATTTGGGAAGAGGGTCCAAACAGAAGGATTCCAGAACTGACCAGAGTGGAAAATCTAATAAAACTGGAGAAGATCAAAATTTAGTGCAAGTCAACAGGTAGGCCCGATGGTATAAAGCAAGGTCTGGCAAATCAAACCCACTTTCTTTAATTGGAAACCATATCTATTTCAAAGATATTTGGGGTGGGGAAGAACCCCAGAAAAATCTATGAAACAAAGCATTGGGTTTTTTAAAATATTTGCCAGGTATAAGTAGAGGAATCACACATAATATAAACAATCCTAAGTATGATATTCATCTTTAGTGTGTTAAATTTTACCCCATAAACTCAACTTGAACAATGCCCATCTGTATATGTCTCACGCAATCTCATTAATCAGCTTGTTCAAGTTTATTTTAATCAGTTTTGAGATATATCTCTGGGAATAAGTATTCCCAAATAGGTAATAAAATCTGGGCACCATCAAAATTGCCTATTAGCCAACACACAAGGAAATATAGGGTGTTCTCCAGAAGTTCTGTGCTTTACAACTCCCATCGTTGCTGGTCATTGGTGATGATGGCTGAAGTTTATGGGGGGCGCAGTTCAAAACTTCTGGGGGGCAGTAAATTGCCTACCCATGATATAAATAGGTCCACCCAATCAAGGAGAGTCTGGAACAGGAAGAACTTGTCTTTTATCCAAAGTCATTCTGGGAAGCTCTGCAAGAGGGGCGGGTCATATTGGTAAGCTTCCTCCCTGTATTTTGTTGGTAGGCGATAAAGTCAGAGGTGCTACTGCAGATGCACACACAACTCAACAAGCTCCTGGACAAGGCTTTGGAAGAAGCAGCACACACCTTCCCCCAGCGTTTGAAGAAGGGTCCAGGAAAGAAGCAGAGCAGGTGAAAGGCCTCTTAGCAACTAGTTCCAGAGCTCGCCTCCCCTATATCATCTCCATTGGGGGGACAGGCCGAACAGGTCTTCCTGAAACTGAAGCTGAAGCCAAGGGTGGCCACTAGATGTTTGGAACAACGATTCCCATCACCACCAATGCTTAACCATGCTGGCCGGGGCTGATGGGAGCTGTAGTCCAAAACATCTGGTGGGTGCCTAGTTGGGGGAGTGACAAGAATTACAGTGGCAGGGTCTAATGGTTCGGATGTCATACATGAAGATAATGTGATGAGGGTAGCTTCATTAGTTTAATTTCTGTATTTAGGTAACTGTGAAAAGCACATAAGTAGTCCAATGGGGGGGGGGGAAAGAACTGGCAACCCTGTTTATTGTTAAAATGTTTTTTAAAAATATATATATATATATATGCCGCTTTCCTCCTACACCACAAAAATTCAAATTTCAAAAAATAAACTTCACCCAACTAAAAAGTACAAGCAAACAATGATTTGCTTGTACTAAATTCAGATTGAAAAAATATTTTTATTTATTTATTGCATTTCTATACTGCCCAATAGCCAAAGCTCAAACAAACAATTCAATCCTCACTCAAAAGGCTTGGCTGAACAAAAAGGCTCTCTAAAAACCTGAAAATATACTGCTAGGATTTCCAGTTGCTCCTAACATGATGATGGTGAATTTATAAAGCACCTAATACATACCAAGTTCTATACACATTTCAAAAACAAGACAGTCTATGCCCACAGGCTTACAATCTAAAAAACACAACACAGAAGGACATGTGGAAGAGGAGGGAAGAGGAAAACAAGCAAACCCAGGCTCCAGTTCTGGTAGTTCTAATAACAAGCGGTTTGAAAGGGAAATGCTTTGGGAGGGGACAAATGGCAGATGGTCCCTCAGTGGAGAGGATGGAGTAGGCCATGCTGTCCCATCTCTTTGTCTGCTGTAGCCAAGTGGAATGGCTGCTAATAGATAGTTGCCAGTGGCCTCAAGCAGGACAATTGATCCTCTAGTTATGCAAGGGGGGAGGGAATATACTGCAGCAATTCTGTAACATTCCTGCCCTTGTTCTTGCCCTGTGATGTTCTTGCCCTGCTCCTGCCCCCTTGTCCAGAAGTGAAAGGGATTTGATCATGATATTCATGACCTGACTTGGAACCTTACAGAGAGAAGGAGAAGCTACTGGAGAAGCAGAAAGTCTTTGTTGACCAACAGTCATTGCTTGAGTAAGTATGTGGGTCAGGCAACCATCTCTCTCTCTCTCTCTCTCTCTCTCTCTCTCTCTCTCTCTCTCTCTCTCGGCTTTTTTACATAAGGCATTTATCATGTGCTCATCATTGCCTACTCACAGTTGTGAACAGGTTCTTTAAATGATGACATAACCCTCCAGTTTCACTTCTGTGTCTAAGCAGCACTTTCGGCGAGTTTTTTTTAAAGCAGGCAAAGGGAGGTATTATTAATGATGGTGAAAGAAAGCACAATTTCTTCTTGTGTATATGCACTATTCCACTATACCACGGTACAACCTAGAGGCTATGTAGAAGAAAAGCAGGAAAGGAACACTCCTTATATAGTGCTAAGATCTCAATTCTACGACAAAACCAACAGCACATGTAGCAGACTAATAGCCAATTAACAGCCTCATGTAGAAAATCTCTCTCTCTCTCTCTCTCTCTCTCTCTCTCTCTCTGGGTGCTTCCAGATGGGGCTTTCCTCATTCAGTACTTTACGGAGGTCCAGAAGTTGTCAGCTTCTAGTCATAACCCTCCTGTATTTTTCCACTATTTCTTCCATCTTTTTTCTGTTGCAGAAAATCCATGAAGAAAAAAAGATGGAAGAGATGCACAAGGCCTTCCAATTACCAACACTAGGAGCCCTCATTTTCTGCATATCCCCTCCTCCCTCCTTGCCCAGCAGGGTGCTAGGAGAGGGACAGATTTCTCTTACCAGATAAAGTACTAGATAACTCTGATAATTTGCATAGGGCTTCCACCCTCCTCCCATTATTCCATCCATGTTGACTCCCTCCCCTCATTTTCCCCATTCTCACCTGTGATCTGAACTGATTGCTTGCTCAGGGCTGCTGGGAGTTGTAGTCCAAAGCATGTGGAGAGCGCTAGAATGGAAGAGGAGGTCTTAAAATATGGAATATCCTTTTTCCCCTTAGCAATGTAAGGGTTCCTTCACATTTATGTAGTGTGATCAAGACTGGTTACACACTGAAATCTGAGGGTCTTTTTCATGATGTCATCATTCTCCAATGCCTCTCACACCATTTTTAGCTTTATTCCACCATAATTTAACACGCCACAAATTCTGTACTAAATGGGATAGCACCATCTGCTGGCTGTATAAATGGAACATATGGAACTTCCCCACAAAGAAAACTGTCAGAAATGTGGGGGGGAGGAGGAAAAGGGGAGGCATGTGTATTTTGGCCATCGTAATCCCATAAAGACTCCGCAAGAAGAAAGCCTGGTAAGGATGCGGGATTTTTGCTCAATGTAGAGAAGCCCCAAGTGTGTGTTTTCCCTTACATCTGAAACTGCAGACAAGCATTTTTACCACATATCAATTAGACTTTGATGTGTGTTAAAAATACTGTGATCTGGCTTCCAGGAGGCCAGATCAAATTTCTCTGGGTCCAGATTCATTCCATGGGGTCCAAGTCCAACCTCTCAGCCCTTTAGAGCTTGCCTGCAGGCAACCTTGTCCCCATCTCTCTCCGTGTCTCTCTCCCTTTTGCAGTGAGCTGCTGGAAGTAGAACACTTCCGCACCATCTACCACATGTTTGTGGCCATGCTCTGCGTCTTTGCTCTCAGCACGGTCGTTGTGGATTTCATCGATGAAGGACGGTAAGCTTCTGCAATGGGACAAGGCTAGTAGGGAGATTGTCCTGTGTTGCATGGTAGAACAGGAGCCTTGCCAGGGTTAGGATTAGGTGCTTCTCTTGTCCTTTCTATGGATGGTCTGAGGCTTGCTTTTTATTCAAGTGATTAGTTATTCTGACAGAAGAGCCAGGCCATTGTTGTATTATGTTGTTTTAATTTGGAAATAAAAAAATAAAAAAAAGAAGAAGAAGAAAAAGAAAAAGAGCCAGGCCAGAATCACAGACTTACAGGGCCAGGTGGTGGAACCTCATTTGCCTCTTGAGTCGCCTGGCATCTTTTGCACTAGCAGCTTCAGCACAACTAGGCTGACCATATGAAAAGGAGGACAGGGCTCACGGAGCTTTAACAGTTGTAGAGAAAAGGGAATTTCAGCCAGTGTCATTTGTATGCAATTAGTTCCTGGTGAAATTCCCTCTTCATCACAACAGTTAAAGTTGCAGGGGCCCTGCCTTCTTTTGTATATGGTAACTCTAGTATAGTGCCTGCAACTTTAACTGTTGTGATGAAGAGGGAATTTCACCAGGAACTAATTGCATACAAATGACACTGGCTGAAATTCCCTTTTCTCTACAACTGTTAAAGTTACATGAGCCCTGTTCTCCTTTTCATATGGTCAGCCTAAGCGCAACTGATTGGCAAGCTGTGTTGTTGGTGTCTAAACGTAGCAAAGAACAGACCTGCTGCTCCACTTCTGGTATGTTGTCATGGTTCCAGAGAGTATACTGCAGGGGTAGCCATTTCAGTGCCTGCTGGCACCATGGCACACGTGGGCACTTCCAGTGGCACCCACACATGGGTCTCCAACAAGATAATATACATACATAGATTTGTATGAAATGCATACAGCTTTCTAGCAATTATACATGGGCTACAAGAAAAGTGGGACTAAATATATCCAAATAAACATCCATTTGAAAGTGACATCTATATGTCACACTTTCAAATACTGGAAATGTTGTAAGCAAGGTATTAAATCCTTTGCATTATTGGAGGTGAGTATTTAACCGTCCCATGTTGTCATACCAGCTGTCCAAAGCGTACAGAGGATCCATTTACGCTGACCATTGGCTCATTTCTATGAAGCAGGTAAATAATTTAGAACAGCATGTACATCCGTGAATATTAAAGACTGCTCCATTACAAAACTTTTCCATGTAATAACCTCCCTGCAAAAAGAAGCAACTACTGAACATTGCCAGAACATGCATTTAAAAGAAGCATTAGCTGTATTGTGCCACCAGCAATTAGCCGAATAAGACAATCCCTTATGACAGAGATGTTGTGGTGTGTGGTAGACACAAAGCAAAAGTTTTTGCTGAGTAAGATGCAGCCTAAGATCCATAGATGTGACAGGTAGCACCAAAGCGGCAATCCACTGATCGGGCATTTCGTGGTGGTGCCCACAGCATAGTCTCAAATTCCCAAATGTTCCCAGGGGGCCCAAAGGCTGGGAACCCCTGGTATAATGCCTAGGGGTGCTTGCTGGGCTGAGACCTTCTGTAACTCCCAGCTCACTGTTGGTGATCCATTGATGTAAATTTGCAAATCTCTTTCAGCCTGAAAGATTTGGATTTGTCCTGCAAGCCTGCTGTTCATCAACCATGACTAGTCTTTCCCCTCCAGATGTTTGGACCCAGCCAGCACAGCAAATGATCAGGAATGTTGGGAGTTGTGGCCCAAAACAGGTTGGGGAAGGTTGGCTTAGATTATCTTGATATTGGTTACTGTTGATTTTTAAAATATTTTATTAGTTTCCCAAACAAAATCAACCAAACCGATAAAAATAAAGAAAAAAGAAAGTAGAGAGCTTAAGTTTAAATCTAATTATTGACAGAGGGTAGTACATTTAACATCTGTTCATATTTTTCCACTTTACTTTACAGATCAAGAGATAAGTTGAATCCATAGGCTTCATAAAAGTTTTCATTATAATTCTTCAATATATCAAGCTTATATATAGTCTCTTTTCCATAATCTGAGGAAAGGCTTTGACAAATACTGCTGAATATTATCCTGATCAGCGTATAGAATAAAATCCTGCCACATTTTCTAGAAGTCCGTTATTTTGCCTTTGCCTTTAGGTAATTTCAGTTGGCATGTCAATCTTTCTTCCACGGCTATATGCCATAACTCCACACTCTATGATTTCAATGTAAAGGTTCTGCCCTCATGGCTGCCTTTTTTTTTGTCTCCCACAGCCTTGTCCTGGACTTCAAGCTCTTCATCTTTGCTTTTGGACAGCTGCCCACGGCCCTCACAGCCTGGCTCTGCCTGTTCCTCTACACCTTGCTGGTGCCCTACAAGGCCCTGCAGCTCTGGGCAGCCTCCTTGAAGACTGTCAGGTTCCCCAAGCTCTTCACCATCGCCGTGGCTACGGTGCTGCTGGCCTGCCACGCTGCCGCTTTGGGCTTCTATCCCATCTATACTGCTGTCTCCTCCCGTTTGGGGCCTGCCTCCCGCTTCATCATCATCCTTGAGCAGGTGCAGCATTAAGACGATGTATATGGGACACTGAGGGAGAGAAGCTCCTAAGGGAGGGTGGGGGGGAGGTTAAGGGAGAACCATATTTATTTATTTTATTATTTATTACTACATTTATATCCCACCATTTTCCTATTGCAAGGAACCCAAGGTGGCTTATATGGTCCTCCTCTCCGTTTTATCCTCACAGTCCAACATGATTTGGAAGGCCATCCCCGGTCTCTCTATTTACTTATTTGTTTCATGTATATCCTATCTTTCTTCCAAGGAGCTTTAAGTGGTATACATGGTCCTCCTCCTTGTCTCCATTTTATTCTCACAACAACCCTGTCAGGTAGTTTAGGCTGAGAGTCAGTGACCGGCCTAAAGCCACCCAGTGAGCTTCCATGGCCGAGTGGGGAGTAGATTTCACCCGGTCTCAGTGCCTGTCTCCCCGTACTGTCTAGATCCGGTTCCTGATGAAAAGCCACTCCTTCCTGCGGGAATCTGTGCCTCCCATCCTCCAGTCCAGGTCACGAGATGGTAAGTCTGTTTTGGGCATGGTTGTTAAGATGGGTTCAACACCCCACCTGGTCTCCAGTGCTTGTAGCTGCTCCTTAGCCTTGGCATACAGTGCCAAGGGGTACCACAAAGATGTGCCTCCACCAGCTAGTCACAGCCTTTCCCTGAGGGATTGCTGACTACACCTCCCATCTTCCCCACCCAGCAGAGTCAATGGACAATGATGATAGGACTTGTAGTTCAACATCATTTGGCACAGCCTTCCGCCAGCCTGGTGCCCTCTAGATAGTTTGACTACAATTTCCAGCCTCCTTTATATTGGTCACTGGCTGGGGCCGATGGGAATTGAAGTCTAAAACATCCGGAAGGAACCATTTTGGGGAAGGCCAATCTGGAGGGACATCTGTTGAGAAAGGCGGTGCTAGTGCAGATCAAACGCAACCTCTGCCAGGGGTAAATCGAAACACAGTCTAAGTCCCTTGTTGCCAACACTGGGCAGCGTTTCTTTTATTGCGCTTCTGTTAGTCATGGGGAGGGACAAAGCCCCATCCCTGACTAGTTGGAAATCTTACTCAGAACCCTTTTTGACTCTGGAGATTTCACTAATCTCTCATGCATATCTTTGCAAGCATGAGGACTGAAAGCCCATATCCCTTTTTAAAAAGAAGACTGAGATTCTCAGGATGTTGCACTCCATACCACACGCTGCCGCTTTTTCTGTGCTTGCACAGGAAGGATCGCAGTACTCCCAGGGCCCTGGGCTATTTCCTGCTGAAATGATCCTGCCGAAAATGGAACTGCGGCACTTGCGCACCATGCCGCTGTGTGCTAGCGCAACCTCCAAGGCATCCCCTCTTCTCAGGGTTCAACACAAACCCATGCCTCTCAGCTCCTCCGCTGTGATTTCTTTTTTTTTCCTTCCAGGGAAGGTATGCCCACCTGAATTCTCAACTTACCTGTATTTTCTCTTCTGCCCTACTTTGATCTACAGGGAGAACTACCCAAGGTGAGTCCCCCTCTCCACAACCCCCATTATTCTTTGGTGGTTTCCTGCCGCCACCCCCTCCGCCTCCAGCACAATGATCCCTTGGGTCAAGAAGCAGGCATAAAAATCAAGAAGAAATCCATAGTGCTGCCTTCCCCAACCCAGTGCCATCTGGAAGTGTTGAATTACAACTCCCATCATCCCCAGACATACAGGAGATGATGGGAGCTGTTGCCCAAAACATATGGGGGTGGATTCTGTAGTGCTTGCAACCCCTTTGCAGGGCAATGGTGTACCATCAGTCTCGCCAAGGAGATCAAATTGCGCTCTTCTAAACAGGAAACCCTCACCTACTGCCCACTCTTTTCCTTCTAGGACACCATATGTGCGCTGGAGGTATGTCATCCAGACCTTTGCTAAGGTAAGAGATGCCAAACTATGCTTCATAGGCTGGTTGTTCTACCTTGCCTCTCGATGGGTGAGGAGGGTCCCTGGACAGGCCAGCTTTCCCTAACCCGGTACCCTCCAAAGATTTAGAGCTACAACTCCTGACCAATGGCCATGCAGGCAGGGGATTATGGGAGTTGAAGTCAAACACATCTGAGGTCACCAGACTGGGTTAGTCTCATGAGCCTAAGCCAGACTGGCTCCATGTGTAAGGAAGTCCTGGTAAAAAGTGCCGTTTCCTATGTTAGTGATCTCCAGAAGATGAACCTGGCTGTGGTGGCGGCAGTAGCAACATTCCAGGCTGCACTCGGTGGCCACATTTTAATTTCCCACAATGCCCTGCCTAAGGTGACGCTATCCTGGGGGAATTGGGGGAAATTAAAATAGCAGCTAGATCCAGCTTCTAGGATCACCAGGCCAGAAAAAAAGAATAAGTGAGACCCAGGGCAGCCATGAGAACCGGTGAGCCTTGTCAGGATGTTGCCCCCCCCCCCCCCCGCCCAGCTACCTGGTGAGGTCTTAGCCTTACATGCACCCACTGCATTGAGATGGAGCTTCTCCCCTCTGTCCTGCAGTTCCTTGGCTGCCTGTTCTATGGATACTTCATCCTGGAGCGCCTCTGCATCCCTGTCTTCACCAACATGAGCAAACAGCCCTTCAGCGTCAAAACCCTGGTGCTCTCCATCTTCAATGCAACGTTACCAGGTATGTGGAGAGAACTTTAATGTATTGCAATGCAGCATATGTCCCTCCCACCAGTAGAACTGATGTTTTCCATGTCTGTCCACACAGGGATATTTTTGCTGCTGCTGTGCTTCTTTGCTTTCCTGCACTGCTGGCTTAATGCCTTTGCGGAGATGCTGCGCTTTGCAGACCGTACCTTCTACAAGGTGATGGCCGGAGGCTCGGGGAAGTTGCAGGGAAGAGATTGAGATGTGGAAACTCCAGCAGGCACCAGCTTTTTAGGAGATCTGTTTTGTTTCAATTTTTCCAAGATCCACCAGCTGGAGCCAGATGCAAGAAGTACACACTTATAATTGAACAAGTTTGAGCAGGGGCGTCCCTAGACTAGCTGCCAGTGACTGGCATCCTAGGCAAACCATGCAGTCAGTATCCCCAAGCCCCAAGTGCAGATCTAGGCTGAGGTTTGGGGTAAACTTTGCCCCTATTTTCCATTTAATGAAGAGGCAATGGCCCCCTCCCCACATCTTTGGAAGCAGAAATATTATCATTTATAATTAAACACGCCCCAAATAAGGTGTCTATTTTTTTTTTTTTACTAAGCACTGTATCAACACAGAGGATGTGATAAAAACAACAAAGGAGCAGTATTTGTAGAAGAAACTGACCATACCGGGCACAGTTGTAAAATAAAAATGTGGACTGGAGAGCAACGTCTCAGTTGCAGACCACGAAGGGGGGGGGCAGAAAACAAGAGGGGGAAATGGCAGTGGAGGTTGGTAGCTTCTACTTCAGTGGGGCAGTGAATCTGCTCTGGGTTTCAGTCAGACCCAGTCAGAACCCTAATAGAGCTATCCAAAGTGTTGGAGCCTAGCCTCAAAATGGGTTCAGAACCTTTTATAGCACCTTTAGCGTGTATCGCTCTGTATCCTCCCTATCAAGACTCATTAGCATGACTTGTTTCTTTCGCCCTACCTAGGACTGGTGGAATTCCACTTCGTTCTCAACATACTACCGAACGTGGAACGTGGTTGTACATGACTGGCTCTACTACTATATCTATCAGGACCTCCTGTGGGTAGGTAAGGCTTGGGGAAACCACAGCATAGAGAGCCAATGGAGCGTTGGACTGTGGCTAGGGAGACCCCGGGTCTAGTCCCCACCTGGCCATGAAGATCAGTCACTGACTCTCAGCCTCACCTACCTCCCAGGGTTGCTGTGAGGATAAAATGGAGAGGAGGAGGAGGACTATGCAAGCCACCTTGGGCTCCTTGAAGGAAAGGCAGGATATAAATGCAACAAGTAAATAAAACACATAGGCCAGGGGTGGAGAAACTGTGGCCCTCAAGGTGTTTGGCTCCAACTCCCATCAGCACCAGGCAGCATGGCCAATAGTCAGAGATGATGGGAGTTGTAATCCAACATCTAGAAGACCACAAGTTGGCTCGCCATAATATACACGAGCCACTTTGGACCCGGGAACACAATCCACGCTCCTCCCTTGCCACACACCCAGCCCCTTCACAGCCCCAACATGAATAAATCCTCCTCCTACGCAGTGTCTGCAACTCACCTGTGCTCCTTGCCTTCCAGCTGCTCAGAGGGAAAGGCCGGGTTGTGGCGATGCTGTCTGCCTTCATTGTGTCGGCTGTGGTCCACGAATACGTCTTCACCTTGTGCTTTGGCTTCTTCTACCCAGTTATGTTCACGCTCTTTGCCATCTTTGGAGGTCAGTACTTGAAGGATTGGTGCCCATCAGAACAGCACCTATTTTTTTTTTTAAAATGAACAGATGGATTGTTCGACTCCACATCCCCAAATGCATGAGGCTTCTAGCTTCAAAAAATACAGACACCATAAAGCCAAACACAACGATATCCAGTGCTGAAATTACAGGAGGGCACCTTCTGTGGCCGACCTGTACTCTTTGAGCTCCTCCTTAGCTCCCTATTCTTGATGGGGAAAGAACCCATGAACCAGGGCTTTGTATATGCAGATTAGCACAAAACCTCAAGTGTGTGTGTGTTTGCGAGTGTGTGTGAGAGAGAAACATCAGCCAGTTCCTCCACCATGTATTTAGGATCTCATTGTTTATGTGTGTATATATATATATATATATATATATATATATACCAGTCCCATGGCATACACATCTCAGAAACTCTGCCCCATCCAATGGTCCAACCACTTCCCTACCTTCTGATGAACGTAAAGATTTTTTAATTGTTGGTCTTTATGTTATTCATGATATGCACCACAATAAGGGTGGTGTTCCTTATTGTCTTCTTGCATTTCTTTTGTGCCTATTTGTGTTCCGTTTTGTTCTCATTTGAGCACCACTTCCATTTTCTGAAGGAAGCCCAAATTCGTTTCAGCTCTACTTTGGAGCCAGTGGAGGCTGGTGGTTCCGATTTTGGTGGGCTGTGAATCCATTCTGGATTTTCGTCAGAACCAGCCAGCACTCTAAAGGAGCTGACCAAGGTGCTGAACCCATTTTGGGGGTAGGATTCAGCACTTTGGAGAGCTCCTTTTAGAGTTCTGTCTGGTTCTGACTGAACCCCGAATGGATTCATAGCACCTCCGAAATCAGAGCCAGCAGCCTCCACTGCTGGAGGTGGATGTTTCCCATGAGTTGCTACTCTTCCAGGATCCAAGAATTAAGAAGGAATGCTATACAGGGAACATGTCAGAAACAGCTGGTGGAGATGTCCCTTTGGTTCAACATGGTTTAACCCTGCCCTCAATTCTTCACAGTGATCTTTAATTTCATCCTCAATGATAAGAGAACGAACCCCATCTGGAACGTCCTCATGTGGATCTTCCTCTATGTAGGCCAAGGAATCCAGGTCTGCTTGTACTGTCAAGAGTGGTATGCCCAAGTCCATTGCCCACTCAAGGAGGTAAGTGTACGGATCAAAACAAGCCCTTCATTCCTCCCTCACATCGTTTGTACTATGAATCAAATGACTCCTACCCGGAGTGCCTGAAATGTATGGGCCGGTATGGGTGCTAATTTGGACAATAACTTCTGCAACTCTGCCCTAGTTTCAAGAATGGGGTCTCTCAGAAACATCAGTAAATGGGAGAATAATCCCAGCATGGGATGACTCCTCTGTTAAGGCTGGCAGCGGCCAATGGCAGCTTGGTGGGTGCTGCCTGAATCCGAATCCCAGGCTCATTGGTAAATAAACAAGTTCAAGACCCATCCATATCGTGGAAGATACAGGACTAAAATATCAGTTGCCAGTCATGCCCACAGTTAAAAGGACAGCTATAGCAATTTCACCCTGACTGTAAAATATTTGCTACCTTTGGACATAAACTGGAAGGAAAAGCCGATTTTAAGGTTGCTTGGGGGAGGGTTTGCATTAAATCCGGCACATCGGTGCAACTTGTGTGGAAGCTTCCCTTTCCGTGATTGAGCACTTGTTATCACGTCAATTATAACTGGTGGGAGATTTTAATCTATGAATAAAGCACCAGTTCAGTATTTATATTGCAATACTATAACTACTAATACTATTACTAGTTATAATTGCTCCATCACTTGCGCTGCACTTTATGGAAAAACATAAACAACGGAGTGGGGTGGGGAAGGGAGGACTCTGCCCCAAGGAGCTTACAATCTAAATTTCAACAGTGAAGGCGAGACAACAAAGAGAAGGAAGGGATGGGTAACGACGGATGACTGCAATGATGGGCTGGTTTAAAAATGTGATCCATGAATATATACAAGGAGTCCTGCTGGATCAGACCAAAGGCTACTGCAGCAGCCTGATGCTCACAGTGGCTGGCCCGATGCTTCAGAGAAGCCCACAAACAGCCCATTCCTCGCTGTTATTCCGCAGCAGCTGGTATTCACTGGCATGCTGGTTCTGTACAGCCATCATGTCTAATGGACATTGACAGACCTTCAAGTCCAGATCATGTGCTGGCTCCAGGATTTTGGGAGACCCCATGGTCAAGGCACCTGCAATGGGCTCTTTTAATCTGGAAGAGGGCCGGGCAAGCAGACTTAAGAGTTCTCTCACATTGCCTTTAGCCATCCTGGGTGCTCTGAGTATAGTCAGGAAACCACCAAGGGTCAAGGGAAAGGGGGCACCCCAGAGGGCCAGATTTGTCCCCCCCCCTCCAAGAGGGCCTTGGAGCCCCAACATATGCCCGGCCTTGCGTCTGTCTGGATCCAAATCTAACCACCAAGTACAAATGGAAGGCTCAACTTTTTAGTCCTCATTGCCTCATGGACATTCTTTTCCTCACTGTTACTTTCTCTCTTGGTGGGTTTTTTAAAAAATCTTCTTTCTTTCAGAGGACCTTCTGGGGAATAGTGACCCCACGTTCCTGGTCATGCCAAGCCTAGGCCGCTACCTCTGCACCAATGACCTTTTGGAAAGCCACCTCTCCCCACCGCCACCACCACTTGGATCCAAAAGACCCTCCTGACGGAGGCACCCTGCATCACCCCCTCTGCTTTTTCGGCGAGAACATCTTTTCCAGGAGCATTCTTCAAGCATCCCTGGAGCCTTCTCCGTTCCATTTATACAAAGCTGAATTCAGGCAGATTTTGACTGCGAGAGCTAAACCTCAACTTGCAGCTTGTTATAGTCTCTGACCTTCGAGTGTCATGGAGGAAAGCTAAAAAACGTAGTTCCCAACAATGCGCCTGCCAGAAGACAGATCTAAGAATCTCCATGCTGCGTCAGGCCCATAGTTCCTCTCAGAGCTCGAATGATAGGTGGGGATGTTGTGTGGGAATGTGTGGGGGCTCTCAATGAAAATTCACAAACCCCATCCCCTGGCTCTTTTCAACTTTAGCCAAATAATTGAGAGCCAATGTGGTGTAGTGGTTAGAGTGTTAGACTGGGACTCGGGAGACTTGGCTTCTAATCCCCACTCGGCCATGAAGCACCCTAGGTGACTTTGGTCCAGTCACTGACTCTCAGTCTAACCTACCTCACAGGTTTGTTGTGAGGATAAAATGGAGAGGACGAAGATCATGTAAACCACCTTGCGATCCTTGAAAGAGGGAAAAAAGGCAGGATATAAATGTGATGATCCCCACACACAACTCTTTAGCTTTCTAAAACAATAGCTAAGAATCCCATCACAAATGGGTTCCCTCTACAAGGATTCGCTTTTGCGCCTGGTTAGGCTATTATGCGCATAATCGCAGAAGCGCATTTACGCCTAATTCCTCTGCACGAGAGGCAGCGAGATGCAGCGAAGTGCATTAACAGATGTCCAAAATGCACTTTACAAGTAATTAATGTGCATAAGCGCTTATTCACACAGTCAAAATGCGCTTTAACGGACGGAGCAAAAACTCGCGATTTAACGCGCATTCGATAATGCGCATAATCGGGGAGATAATGCGCCTCTACGCCCAACTTGCGCTCCGTTCTTGTAGAGGTAATTTTTTTTAAGTGCCTTGAAAGAGCTTTAAATGCCTCTTGGGCTGCCTCTACAAGAGAGGTTTAATGCGCTTTGAAGGTTCATTAAAAATTTTACCTCTACAAGAACGGAGCGCAAATCGGGCGTAGAGGCGCGTTATCTCTCCGATAATGCGCATTTTCGAATGCGCGTTAAATCGCGAGTTTTATTTTGCTCCGGCCGTTAAAGCGCATTTTTCCCGTGTGACCAAGCGCTTATGCGCATTAACTTCTTGTAAAGCGCTTTTTGGACATCTATTAATGCATTTCGCCGCCTCTCGCCGCCTCCCATGCAGAGGGATTAGGAGTAAATGCGCGTCTGCGATAATGCGCATAATCGCCGAACCGGGCGCAAAAGCGAATCCTTGTAGAGGGAGCCTTGTAGAGGCACCCATGGTCAAGGGGAGCCCCCATCCTGTAATTCAAACACCAGTTCTGGTCCAGCTGTGTTAAACTGTAACTCCCATCATCCCCAACCAGTAAGGGCAAACAGCACCAGGTTAGGAAAGGCTGCTCTAGCTTTTAATGATGCCTCCAGCAGTGACTAAGAACCAACCTGGATGCAGTGCTGTGCATGCATTTAGCAAGAGTGTGAATGGCTTTTTAAAAGAAAAATCCAGATTGGGGGGGGTGGGGCAGGGGGAAACCCAACCCACACCAGGACTGCAGCAGGACAGCTAAGGCTAAAACCTGTACCAACACACACACACACACACACACACACACACACACCATGGTTCTGATCCGGATTGGGGGGAGGTCCATGCTGGCAATTATTAGGTGTGACTTATTGTCCCAGCATAGCAAGGTGTTATTTGTTCTTAGCTTCTGAAGTTGGCTTTTGATTTGAAGTCACGTTTGCAAAGCATCTGCCTACCCAGTTCTGTCTGGACTATGAATTCTTCTTTAAAACATCAACAATGAAATAAATCTGTGACAATTCTACATTAGGAAATGCCGATTCTGCAACATGTGTAATAGTGTGAATTAATTACTTCCTTTTGCTTTCTGCCTGCCCGGCAAAACGTGTGCAGTGAAGCTCCACGCATGTTATTAACACGTGTGCACAGCACCTCTTAAAACACCAAATCCTAGCTTTCGATTGTTTTGTGGAAAAGGTGAAGCGGGATGAACTGAATCTAGTCCTCCTTCTCGCCTGCCCCCGTCCCCAGCAAAACAACTGATGCACAGGAGTTCAGCTTTAAACCTAGGCACCCTTTCCTTCATCAAAATCCGTGGGACGTCCGTTAAAAAATATGCGTTTAGGATGGGAGCGTTAACGTGTGACTATATCAGGTGTGATTCCTTTTCTTTCCGGACGCCAGCGTGGGGTTCCTACTACTGCGATCCACAGATCCTAAAATGCACACACAGCGACATGCGAAAATCTGTACAGGCTCACCTGTGGAACCACAGATTATTGGTGCTGTACTTGGAGCTGGGAAGAGGAGGGACGTTTAGAAGGAAGGGCAAATGCAAGCCATCTGATCCAGTTTTTTTCCCGATCTTGGTGCCCTCCAGACGTTTTGGAACTTCGACGCCCATCCGCCCCAGCCAGCATGGCCAATGGTCAGGAATGCTGGGAGTTGTAATCCAAAACATCTAGAGGCACCAAGATTAGGAAAAACTGCCTCGCCCACCCCAAATCTCCCGCCTTGCCCCAATTTCCTGGAATCGACGCCAGTTCCCCTCCCCTTTCCTGCAAAAAGAATCGAAAGCGAAATGACAGGAAGCCGCGTGTACATCCTCCGCGCGCGCTTTCTGCGCTCCCTTTGTCCCAGCGGTTGCTGCGAGGAGGTTTTCCCGCCCGAGAGAAATCGCAGGAATCATTCGGGCTCCCCGGCCCCTTGCGCCCTGCTGCCGCCTGCCCCCCCCCCCCCGGTCCAAGGAGGTGAGCAGCCGCCATGGACGTGAGAGAGCGGCTGCTGGGGGCCCTCGAGGAACTGACTCAGGGCGAGCTCGACACCTTTGTTTTCTATCTGGGCCCGACGATCCCACGGGGAAAGACCCACAACGTCACCCGGGTCACGCTAGCCGAGCTGCTCCTGCGGCATTATCCGGACAGGGCGTTAGAGGTCACCGCCGAGGTGCTGGAGAAGATCCCCAGGATGGATCTCCGCCAAAGATTCCAGCGCGAGGCCGAAGGGGCAAGTGGCACCGGGGAGCGGAGAGGAGGAGACGCGGCGGCGGCGAGAGCAGCACCAAGTAAGGCGAGAGCGCAGGCTGGGCTACTCCAACCCGAGCCAGCAGGCTGGGCGGGCGGGCAATATAGGGGCTGTAGGGGGCTGGCCGGGACTTGTATTTTCGCTCCAATGCGGCCCAAGGACTACTACTTGTCGATAGGACTGTGCTTCTTTCTATGCCATCAATATGTGGAGCAGACACGTAAAAGAATGGGCACACACGCACACACACAAGCCAAAGGTAGCTATGATGATCCATAAGGGAGAGAAAGGCCCTAAATACACAGTGAACACCAGGTGAGCACACTTTGGAGTTCTCTGGAACTCTTCATCAGGTGGGATTGGTACCCAGAGCAGATGTATGTGCAGGTAGGGACAAAAGAAAATTAAAAAACATAGGCTAGGTCCTGTTTCCAAAGGCAAACGGAACTTTCCACGCTCATGTTCTTTCCAACATGAGCGTGGAAAGAAACCCCTTCCAAATTTGGATGAAATTTGTGCAAAACAGGCAGGCCTGTTCTCTCGTGAGGGACGATGGGGAGAAATTCTTTGCTCAGTCTGAAACTGCATTTGTTTGCTTGCAAAATAAAAATAATGATATATCAACATGGCCTTTATTTAAGGGACCGGCTGTGCTGTGCAGGGAGATGTGTTGACCTGGATAGTTCTTACTGGCTCACACATGGGGCTGTCAGAGCCCTGTGTAACCTGTACAGTCTGTATGTGTGATTTCCAGTTTCAAGCCACTTTGAAATCTTAGTAGTTCTTTGACTTTGTCGATAGATAGATAGATAGATAGATAGGGCCAATGTGTTTATTCACGTTGCTCCTGAGCCTGGAGTGGCTCCCAGGCAATCAGCAAAACAAGGCATAGATGACTTCAAATATGACAATCCAGCCAGCAAGGGGTGGCAACTGACCCCATAGTAAGGTGTCCAGCAAAGAAGTCTTGGAAGCCCAGGAACCATCACGTAGCAGCTGCTTAACAGCTTCCTGTGTGGCACCTGCAGCTGTCCAGGTACAGGACTATCCTTAACATGCAACAATCAGAGCTCACACTGCTCTTGGCTGTCCATTAATTCCATGGCGCAACTGCCCCATTAAAAGTAAGCATGGCTAGGTGAACATGATACAGCACCAAGGGCAGGCAGAAGTGGGCACACGCTTGGGGAGCACAGTCTACGGGGGCTGTAAGGCCTGAGTAGATGCCCTAGGATTCCTAAAGGAACCACAAACTAGAGTGGACTCAGCAGCAACAGAAGCAGAAGACTGGGTCACCTACTGAAAATAGTGGGCAGGGCCATGCTGAGAGAATCTGAGAGGCATGAGATCTGGGCCATCTAAGGGGGCAGAAGCAAGTCAAAAGGCTCCCCCCACACCAACCCAACCTCTCAGAACTTTAGGGAAGCAAAGGAGTGAGAATATTGGTCTTAAACCTAGAGAATTGTCTCTCTGTGTGGTATACAGGGTCTGTTTTTAAGAGCATGCAGTGTGGATCATGACTTGCTGAATTGTGAGGTTATACTCCTCAGAAATGAGCATTTTCAGTTTTTGGGGAAGGCTATGGCCAGCAAAGGAATCCATGAAGCTCACTAGCCTGTGAAACAAGTCCCATCTCACACACACACTAAGAAGCCATCCCAGTCCATCGCTTATGCATCTCATAACCTTTCTTTCTCTCCCGCTCTAATTTTGCAGTGCAACCCAGGGTGGTCTCAGAGCAGGAGCTGATGAGGCTGTCCAAAAACATGGGCAGGGAATGGAAGAAGATCGGGATCGAGTTCCTAGGGGTGAAGAACTCACTCCTGGAGCAGATTGAAGAGGACAATCCCAAGAACATGGCCATGCAAGCTTTCTGCATGCTAAAGAATTGGAGGAACCGTGAAAAAGGGGGAGCCACTACAGCTCGGCTGTACGACATCCTGAGCCAGGAAGAGGTGGGGCTCTGCCACGATGCTTATGCGTTCCTGACTGAGAACTCCTGAAAGCGTTCTTGAAACACAAAAGGACAAAAACCCAGCAACTTTACAGGAGATGGTGTATTGGCTAGAAAGTCTGTGAGCCATGGTGGCTCTCAAAGGCTTATGGGTAGAAGCTTTGTCTCTGTTTCTCACAGTACAGCCTGCTAGTTTTGTTTTATTCGCTGCATAAGCATCTACCTAATAGCTGGGAATGATGGATCTAAGGACGTCTCATGCAAGAGACACCTGGACTTTATCTGTCCAGCCTAACAAGCCGGACAGAGTATAATGACCTTACATTCCAAGGTTGTTGTGTCAAGAAGCAGGGTCAAAGCTTCCTCATCAATCAGCTAGTTCCCAAGATACGCTTGCTTATGTCAGTAATGTATCTGATTCACCATAGTATTCTATGGTGAGAACGCACACTTTGTTTTTGTATCACTCGCACCTCTGCCAAGTTCAGAGCACTAAAACTGTCGCTTCCGTACCCAAGGGGGGTCCAGCTGGGTCGACAGCTTTGTGCAGGGGCTTTTGCCGTTTGAGACCACTGTTTGGGTGTGCCTGTCAGGCTGAAAATACTCAATGGCTCAATTCGGATGACACGATAGTCAATGGTGGGTTGACTAACCCTCACGCTAACCCTAGGGGGCACTCCCCACACAACATGGTAATAAATAATCAACTGTGGTGTGGAGGAGGATCAGCGCTGAGTTGACTATGGCAGCATTCGGATGACACAATAATCAAAACAACTGACGATTGGTTCCCCCACACCAGTTGTTTATTGTGTCGTCCGAATTGAGCCAATAAATCTCCTTATAAGTAAACCTAGTCTCTGAGCATGCCGTTTCCATGGTGATTTAAAAGAACAGCTGCAGGGGGCCTACGGTACCAACCCCAAGTCTGCAACAGGAGATGGATGTACCCCAGCACTCAGGATCTGTCATCACCTATCTCACCTCATGTGAATGCTACCCTTGAATCTTTCACTGGCTATTCAGTGTGATCCAGTTGCAGGACGTTTTACCCAAAAAATAAAATAAAACTATAACAGCAGACAAAAAATATTGACACATTAGCAAAGCAGACTATCTTTGGCTGCCTCTACAAGAAGCATTTAAAGCTCTTTCAAGGCGCATTAAAAAATTTACCGCTACAAGAACGGAGCGCAAATCGGGCGTAGAGGCGCGTTTTCTCTCCGATTATGCGCATTATCGAATGCGCGTTAAATAGCGAGTTTTCTTTTGCGGCGGGAGGAGAAGCGCATGATCACTATGTCAACAGTAAATTTCCGCGGCTCCGCTCGTTTGGTCCTGTGACGCTCCACATGTGAACAAGGAGAACGCGCGTCCCATAAAACTGGTAATGCACTTAATCGTCTTCGTGTGTAGGTATTTGGCGTAAATGCGCTTCTGCGATTATGCACATAATCGGCTAACCAGGCGCAAAGCCGAATTCTTGTAGATGAGGCCATGTTGTCTCCTTTAACCCCAGAAATACAATGCAGCCTCTTCCTTACCCGCGTCTGGTCTTGCACAAGTAAATGCTGGCACGAATTGTCCTCTTCTTTGGGCATCCACTGCCTATATGACTTGATGCCCATTAAATGGCAGCTGTCAAAGTCACCACCAGCTAAACAGCACATGCTCTCAGAAATCTCAACAAGGGACCCCCCAATATATGTCTAGCTGCTCTCCTAGCTAGATTTTAGACAGACCAGTAGTTTTGGTGTAAAAATTGTTTTCCTGATTTATTGTGTATTCTCCCTACTTTGTTCCCCTTATTCCATTTTTACCTTTAATAAATTTGCTCCTTTGGATTATTGAACTGGATTACGTTTCCTATTTGTACCTTCAAGGGTTGGCTCTTCCTCCTGTGTTACCTAGACCAATTGGGCTATGATTATGGAGTGCCAAGTGAGGCACCGAGGAAGGGGAGGAACGATGGGCTAGCTACTGGCCAGCAATCTTTAGCCAGCTATCTTCATCATGACTAAATGCTTAGAGAGTCCTCACCCACTGTATGTGAACTAGCTAATTTCGGGCAAGTGGTGGCAAAGCAGAGAAAGCACAAAGGGATACATGGTGCAGTGATCTATCCCGAAGGGATGGCGCTGGCCACAGCTATCCAGCAATCAGGAAACGGAGCTGTTTCTTCCCAGAATTCCTTCTCAATTCTTCTCCACCTTTGTCGGTAATGTCACCCTTCACCCTGTTGAACAGGCTTGCAGCCTTGGCTTTATTTTGTTCCTCCTTTGCTCCCTGCATTGTCACGTTGCTTCCCCTTGTACAATATGGTAAAAATCTAACCATTCCTCCTTGTCCCCACAGCTAAAACTGAAGCTCTACGTGGCCCTGCCCCGTCTTATGTCTCGGGCCCGTTTTTTTCTGGTTATGTCTTCACCCCTCTGTTCTTCCAACTACCACTTGCAGCTGACTGAATCTACCAATCTTAGGCTGCCTCTACAAGAGAGGTTTAATGCTCTTTGAAGTCTCATTAAAAAATTTACCTCCACGCCAGCGGAGCGCAAATGGGGCGTAGAGGCGCGTTATCTCTCCGATTATGCGCATTATCGAATGCGCGTTAAATCGCGAGTTTTATTTTGCTCCGTCCGTTAAAGCGCATTTTGACTGTGTGAATATGCGCTTATGCGCATTAACTATTTGTAAACCGCATTTTGGACATCCTTTAATGCGCTTCGCCGCCTCTCGCCGCCTCTCGTGCAGAGGGATTAGGCGTAAATGTGCTTCAGCGATTATGCGCATAATCGCCTAACCAGCTGCAAAAGCGAATCCTTGTAGAGGGGACCAGAGTTGAGTCAAGTCAACGTCTATCCTTCATTCATATGTCCCGTTAGAAGCTAAGCTAGAGTCAGCTAAAAAGTGGAAATCCTTAGTTCTTCAATGATTTGGCAAAGTGTGGGATTTGCTCATTGCTGAAAATATTACACACGAAGGGAAGTTCACATAGGAAGAGTTAAACCAGAGGTTTTTCTGCTTATCTGGGGACCATTCATTGATCTGGTTCGCATTTAACAACCCTGAGTATAGGTTGTCATTGAATTGTGGGTTGTCATTACATGCAAAACCTGCACAATGGTTAATTATGTGTTGTTAACCCAGAGTTCACAACTCAACAACAAACCATAGGTTTTCTTGCTGGATTGTTCATGATTAACAACCCAGAGTTAAATCATAGTGCAAGGTTCACACATAATAAGAACCCACAATTCAACAACCCATACTCAACCCAAACTCTGAGTTGTTATATACAAACCAGGCCATAAAATAAACCAGAGATCTTGATAAAGCCTTTTACTGCCCACATTTATGCTTCATTATGTTTGTTTTTGTGGTTTCAAAAGCAAGCATAATAAAGCAATATAAAATTGTTAACAATTCTTTCCAAATAAGATTAGAAAAATATGGGCATTTCCCTTTGATGTTTCTCTCTCTTTGTTTTCTCTTTTGTCTATTTTAGATTGTATGCTCTTTTGGGGCAGGGATCTGTTTTTCCCCTGTGTAATGATGTAGGGTGCCATGTACACACTGATGTATGTGTCAGGACATCAGTAAGTGCTCATAGATTCAAGGTTTGCAGCACATCGCTTTGTCTTGCTTTTTCATGCTTACTTCCATTTCTAAAAATAATTAGAGATAGAGCAGGAAAATAGGTGTTAATACACTTTTATTTTTCAAATGGAGAAAGAGAAAGCAGGCCAAAGAATAGAACTTTGCACTCTTGGTTCTCTACAGCAGGGCTCGGGGGCTGATTGATGCAACTTTACAGTCTCCACTTCTGCCAGCTCCTTGCTGCAGGCTTGACCTTGCTGCTCTCCAAAAGGCCCAGTGTATTCCAGATACCCTTGGAGAAGCCGTGTTGTTGTTTCAAAGAGGGATGAGGTGAGACCCAGGAAGAGTTATGAGCTCTAGAGAGTAACTTTCCCTGATTGATGTAAGGTTTGCAAAAGATGGCAGTGGAAAAGGTGAACTGTGAAGGCTCCTAGATTTCAGAGACAGTCCGTCCCACCATCCTCACAGAAGGGTCTGCATGAATTGCCTGAAGGGAAGTGCGGCAGGTTAACGCTGCTACAAGTCTCTGCCAAGCCTCTCAATTTCATCTAGGAAGAAGTCCAAGTCCTCTCTGGTGACTGCTGGATTGGTGACCACCTGGCGAAAGAAGTTGACCCTGTTGCCATGTGGCTGGTAGCTCACCATCATGGACCCCTTCTTCATCATCCGCTCCTTAATAAGAGGAGCCACCTAATCCAGAGGAAGCAGAATTGCATTGAATTATTAGGGTGTGAGGGGAAGGGTTGTGTTTTTAATGAACCCTTTGTGCCTCTTAGATATATACAAAATGCAAAATAGGAGCTTCCAGACATGCGTAATGATAGCAAAATAAATATTGTGCTATTTTCATACATGATGGCTAGTTTGCGTTTTTCTCCTGAGCTACATAGGAGAAATTTTGTATGAAGTGCCAGCTTAATGAAGTGACATGCTTAATTCTCAGTGGAATAAGAAGAGCACAGCTAGATCGGACAAAAGGTCCAACTGCCCCAGAATCCAGGGGCAATACCTCTGGTGAGCCAACCACTAGAGCACTGGCTCCCAGCCTTGGGTCCCTGTATGTTCTTGAACTACAACTCCCATCATCCCCCAGCCAGCATGGCCAATAGTCAGAGATAATGGGGCTTGTGATCCAACATGGTTGGGAACTACTGCTTTAGAGAATGACAGTCGTAGCTTTCCCCAAATGGGTAGTGTCCAATAGGAAGAAGTCACATTCCAAGCCACGGTCTCTGCAGTGTTCAGAGGCAGCACCTGGTATTCAGCAATATATCGCCTGTGAACATTGAAATTCTATTCATCTATCCTAGACTACAGGCATTAAAACCTATTCTCCACACATTTCTTTCATCCCCTTTAAAAGTCTGCGAACGCAGCAGGCTAGTTATGGATCGTGTGAAGAAGTACTTCCTTTTGCCTATCCTGACCGGCAGCTAAACATGTGAACTGCCTGCATTTGCAAGTGCTGTGTTGGAGAGGTGATGGCAGGTGATTGGAACACACCTCTCTGTCTGGGGTGCTGGATCTGTAATGGCTGATCTGCATGTGCAAGTCGCTGCTTGACACTGCACTCATTAAGCAACAAATGTGCACATGTGAACCTGCCCTGAAGTTTTCCTGTCTGCCAAAAACTACTGAGGTGGGAAGCAGGAGTCCTGCTTCCAAATTTAGCACTGCTAGTGATTGAAAGGGGTCTCGCACATAGCCGTCTGCCACCCTGGAGAAAACGAAGCTCCACATTACTGGAGAAAGCCAAGCCCCACATTATTTCGCAAAAAACCCCAAAAGAATAATTCACCACGATTATTCCAGGAGCCTCATGAGCATTTTCTGCAGGCTTCCAAATTATGATAAGTGGTCAGGGTTGCAGGGGCCGAGCCAGGAACTTCAGAATCTGAAGCCAGAACCTGGCCCGGTGCTTGCCATGGACTATGTCTGCTCAAGGCTGGCAGCCTTCTTGAGTCACAGAAGGGGTGTACAACATCAGCCCCTGCATTTGGTAGGGAGCATGAAGCCTTTGAACTGTTCAGTCCTGATGTAAAAATTATTCTTGGCTAATGTATTCCGCTTCCAATGCTTCCACTGATTTCAAGGAATCTGAGCTTTCCTGAATTTGGATGCAGGGGCCTCTGGCCCTGGGTTGGTCTTGACTGTCAAATCACAAACATGAAGACTCTTTCCATAGGGAATTCTTCTTGGGTGTGACTTCGGCCTACCAACCCAACATCATGTCCTTAGCTGTGGCAGAGGAAACGGGTGTACATCAAATAAAATCAAGGAGAACAGGAGCAGGCAACCCCCACCCCACCCCTCTGGCTGTTTTTGCAGCTTCTCTGCCTTTCCCTGCCACTGCCACATTTCTGCAAGCAAGCAGGGTGTTTGGGGAATATGCCTCTTGCTTACAATCAGAATCCTGCTCTTAGAAACACAAGTCTGCTTGCAAGCAATTTTGCTTGCTCCCCACTCACCTTGCTTGCTTGCAAAATTGCTGCTCTTTTACAACTGCAGTGGCAGCCATTTTGGTGGAGGTGGGGCACAGCCTCCAGCAAGTTTCAGGAGGGCAGTGTGCCGCCGCCCCCCCGACTCTCAGCATTTGCAACCCCAGATTTAGAAGAATCTAAGCCCTTTTTGACCCCTATAATGTTGCAGTAAGAGCACATATATAACACCTATGATTTCCTGGATGCACAGGATAGAACAGTGAGACGCCAGGACTCTTTTTAGCCCTCCCAGGGTTCCCAATACTTGCCTTCCCCAGTCTTAGGCAGTAATCGGTGCAACCCTCCTGCTCTCTTAGGCTGGGAGGCACATACCAAAAGCACAAGTTGATGAACTCTGGCTAAAAAGAAAAAGAGAAAAAAGAAGATATTCTAAGAGAAGGGTTTAGGACATATTTCTTCCCCTCACCCCCACTTGCCTTCACTGTGCAGTATGATGTTTTTGAAACCCAGTGAATATTTCAGTAGCATGTGTGTGCACCCACAAAACCAATCCCCATTTGTTTGCATACAGTTGAGCATTAATCCTTCTGTGCAATGCCCCCTAACCGAGAATCCGGCCAAGAAAAAGGTAAATGTTTGGAAAAGGCCAAAGAAAGATGCCAGGCTTCAAAATCGGAAGCCTTGGTCCCTAATTCCAGATGGACCATAATTGCAGTGGAGGAGCTTATACATTTTGCCTGCACAACATTTTAAGTCCAATTCCTGATATCTCCGATAGGACCTCAAGCTGTGGGGCTAAGGAAGGCCCCTGCTGAGAGCTGCTGTCCAGTCAGATCTGACAATATTGGGCTACAGACAGTTCAGTGGTCTTTGACAGGATAAGGTAGTTTCTTATGTGTGAAAGCAGTCTGAGATTACTTGCTGGTGAGAGCAATAAAACCCTGGACATGCCTAGAGGCATTCTTTTTCATGCCCCTTCATACATCCTAGGATTGAAGCCCTGTCACTGAATACAGATTTCAGGTTTGCAGCATGTTGAGTCTAGGAGCTCAGGGAGGCCTTACCTCGATTACCAGTTGAAACCCTTCTCTCTTCTTAATTTCATCAGCCAGGTACCTAGAAACAAGGAGGAGAATGCCAAAACTATATAGAACTACATGCCATTGAACTACATGCTATTGACCTGGTGATGACAAAGCAACAGAGGTGTTCACTCCGAGCCCTATGCTTTGGGTAAGGGAAAGTTGTTATCTCCTACTGCACCCACATTCTCATGCCCCGGTGCACACCTAGTGAAGGCAAAGGCCCTGTCCACTCTCTGCTCCAAGCCCGTGGTGCCATTGGCCTTCCACATCAGCCACAGCTTGAGGCAATCTACTTTGCGTCCACATTGGATGGTTTGGTCCCCCCTGTCATAAGCCACGTTGTAGAACTTGTCCGTCTGGAAGAGGTAGGTGGCTTTGGCACAGTGGCACCTCTGCAGCAGGCCCTGCCAAGGAGGAGGGATCAAAACAGATTAAAGTATTTCAATATTTTAATTTAAAACATGTATACCCTACCTGCCCTTTAAAAATGTTCAAAACAACTTACAACAACAGTTCAAATAAGAAATACTCAGGATAAAACCACAAGATAAAGGCAGCTCGGGAGAGGGCAAATTAAAATCTCAAAAACTAGGGAATTGAAAACATCAGTGGTTTCGCAAGGCTGGGTAACTGCTTACTTTTTCTTTGATGGGGTTCCTACTTCACGCTAGCAGTTAAGTGGTAACACTGCTTTGCAGGATTGCTTGTGTTTCTACTTAAAGCTAGCGGTTGCATTTCAGCAAACAGAAGATACTTTGTTAAAGTTCAAAATGTGTTCTGCAAGTTGAACCTATGCAGTTAGAAGTAAACACCACTGAGTTCAATGGAGCTTACTGCCATACGCATAAGATTGCAGTCATGCCCTATAAAGTTAATTGTGAGATGTAATTAGTTTTGGATGGTTCAGTTTTCAACAACAACAACAAAACCCACCGCTGTGTGGAGTTTTCCCACCAATCATTTCTCAACGGTGTTGTAAAAACTCCTCTGTGGAGTTATAAAACCACCGTTGAGAAACATGTTGTCTGAACTGAGCCAATGTCTGTTCTGTATTTTATGATGGTGTTTTTCACCAGAGTGTAAGCATCACTTTGTATAAATAATAGAAAAACAGGGTATGAATATTTATTTACTGGGGGATGTGTCTATGAGTTCTCCTTGGCACCTAGCTATGTGGTCTGTCATGGTGAGCTCTTGCACTTCAAAATTTATGTTTCATTGTAGCCAATGAATTCAATACCTTTTGAATCCCAGCTTTGATTTATTTTTTAACTTTCTAGCCCTTATGACCAGGGGTGCAGACTACAGGGAGGGGACGCTCAAGCTCCCACAGAGATTTCCCAGAGGGGGCAATCCCCAGCCAGGTAACATCAGAAAGCTCACAGCCTGGCTGGCAGATTCCTCAGGCAGTCTCCAGTTGTCTGTATTGTTATGTGTTTGGGGGTCAGTCTAAATTACCTCCAAGCTAACCCTGCTTCCTCCTCAGCTGCCCAGCAGATCTCTTTGCAAGACAAGAGCAACTCTCCTTTTGTGTCAGGTTCAGTTTTCCCCAGATTCATTTCCTCCCACCCCCCTCAGGCCTTGTGGGACAAAAGGTTGCCCATTTAAGAATTACAGTGTGTGTGGCGGTGCCGGGGTTGCCTTTTTAATATGTCTGAACTATGTGCAGTATATATAATTTATTGTTTTATTATGTACAGCACCATGTGCATTGATGGCGCTATATAAATAACTAATAATAATGGCACAATCGAGCTACTATTGAACACTTTTAGCTACCTAAACTTAGGCATGTTTGCTTAAAAGTAATTTCCAGAGAGCTTGCTGGGAGTTACTTAATTATAAAGAATCTCCTTAAATTAACACAGGTCCCCTCTGCAAGAATTCCGTTTGACGCCTGGTTGGCCGATTATGCGCATCTTCTCGCAATCGCTTTTACGTCTAATCCCTATACACGGGAGGTGGTGAAGCGCATTACCGGTTGTATGAAACGTGCTTTAAAGTTGTTTAAATGCAGAGCATCACTTGTTTACATGGTCATAAGGCACTTTAACTCCCATGGTAAATTAAAACTCGCTATTTAACGCGCATTCGATAATGCGCATAATCGGACAGAAAAAGCGCCTCAACCCCTGATTTGCGCTCCGTTCATGTGGAGGTAAAATCGGTAATGCACTTTGAAAGAGCTTTAAATTGCTCTTGTAGAGGCACCCACAATATGTGTTGACTAATGAGTCAAAAGCATATTCTCTGTCAGACATTTTCAGACTAAGCTCAGGAATAGGGTCTTTTGGGTCTTGGGATACTATTGCACTGGGTCATAGGGGGGGAAAGTTTGAAGAACACTGATATATTGTATAGGTTTATGGATGGTGGGGTAGTGTGTAAACTATCTTAATATTATAATTAAAATCTAATATTTTTGTTGTGTACTTGTTATTTTCATAGGTGGCTTTAAACACTCTGGGATCCATTGTTGATTGCAGGATGGTTTCCAGAAATAGGAAATATATACATAAATGTAAACAAATAAGCCTAGCTCCCCTTTTCCAAGTTTAGCCCCATTCCCCCCCCCCCCCCCAAACTGAGAAGTCTACGCCCCTGCTTATGACTTCAACCAGGTTTAAATGTATGTGGCCAATGCTTGGTAAAACTTCAGTGACTGAGTGTAAGTGGGCAATATTTGCCTTGATCAGAGTAGGGCATTTCCAGTGTTCTGCATAGCTCCTCCCCCTACAATAGCTAGCAAAAGATACTAAGCAAAATAAATAAGAAAATCTACGCAAATCTGTGTCTCTTGTGTGCAGAGTGCAGACAGACATCATCTTGACTTTTTGGACAAAAAGTCAGACTAGATAGCTTTTTGGTCCCCTTCGACCATATAAATTGGAGCATGGAGGATTCTTAAATTGATCCGGCCCCAGCCCCTTCCTTCCCAGAAAGACTGTCTACCTCTCCAGGAAGGGAGGGTCGCTGAATACCTACAGAGCTGTCTTGGAGGAGGAAGGCAGAACACTGTAGCCCAGTCATAAGCATTTTGTGGGGGTTCCAAGCCACAGAATCCGCCCTGTGGGGAAAACAGAAAAACAAACGTGTTATGGCTGATTCCAACAATAAAAGCAGCAGCCAAATGTCCCAAGAGGCATAAAAAAGCAATGGAACAATGTGTGTGGGGAGAGAGAAAATGGGGGCAGAATTGATTGCAGTATTCATAGTAAACAAGACTTCTCCAAAAGGAAGTGCCTGTAAAGTGAATGTCAACATTTACATGATGATGCAGACAGTCTTGGGTGAATTTCCTCACCTTTAGAACAGATAAAGGTGACCTGCTGACAATAACATTTAGGTGACTGCCAACACTGACTGTTGTATCTCTGAGTCTTTTGATGCTCACATCTGTCTGGGGTTGTTAACATGCACATGTGAATGTTAACAATCACTGTAAGGCGCCGAAAGTGGTCTTGAACAAGGCGCCTCCTGTGTGACCACCACTTGGGGTCCCTCAGACTGGCTCTGCCAGTCGAGGATGCCCTCTATGCTTCAGTAGTGGCCTAAATACTGCCAGCCAATCCCATAGTCCGAAGATGGTCAGCTGACCTCACAAGCCAATGGAGGCACAGAAGGCCTTATAAAACATTTCCACCCAAGCCACTACCTCAATCTGAACAAGATGTCACACTAGGGCCCCCTCCACAAGGATGCGCTTTTGCGCCCGGTTCCGCGATTATGCGCATTATCGCGGAGGCGCTTTTACTCCTAATCCCTCTGCACCGGAGGCGGCGAGAGGCGGCGAAGCGCATTAATTCATGTCCAAAAAGCGCTTTACAAGCAGTTAATGCGCGTAATCGCTTGTTCACACCGCGAAAATGCGCTTTAACGGCCGGAGCAAAATAAAAGTCGCTATTTAACGCGCGTTCGAAAATGCGCATTATCGGGGCGATAACGCGCCTGTACGCCCGTTTTGCACTCCGTGCTTGTGGAGGTAAATTTTTTAATGAGCCTTCAAGGCTCATTAAACGTCTCGTGTGGAGGAGGCCTAGGTCACAGTCCCAGCTGTATCCTCCCACTGACATACAGCCCGTCCCCTCACAGGAAATTGTGCCTACCTCTCAATCCCATCCAGAAGGTGCCGGTGTCTTTGGGAGAGGAGGGCACTGCCACCCCATGCAGCCTACAAGGGAGTAAGAGAAACGAATGAGTCTTTAAGAATTCATCTGGGCTAAAACAGGTGGATGAGGTGTTCATGTGATCAGAAATTCCAATCTGCAAATACCCAAAGAGTGTTCACATAACTCCAGTATAATTCCAGAGCTAGCTGCTGACCAGATCTAGCATGGGGGGCCCTACTGATTTGTGTATCTCATCCATCACAGGGAAGTGTGCGTACTGACTGAGAAGGCATGGTGGGACAAAGCTGTAACTTCTCACCCTCCACTAACACCTCAGGCACCATTAATGTGTTTTAAGAAATAGGTATACATTAGGCTGACCAGATAAAATCCAGGTCAGGGCTTATGTAACTTTAACAGTTGTAGAGAAAAGGGAATTTCAGCCAGGGTTATTTGTATGCAATTAGTTCCTCGTGATATTCCCTCTTCATCACAACAGTTAAAGTTGCAGGCACTATATTAGAGTGACCATATACAAAAGAAGGCAGAGCCCCTGCAACTTTAACTGTTGTGATGAAGAGTGAATTTCACCAGGAACTAATTGCATACAAATGACACTGGCTGAAATTCCCTTTTCTCTACAACTGTTAAAGTTACATGAGCCTTGACCTGGATTTTATCTGCTCAGCCTAGTATACATTGTGTTGTTGCTGTTTTGAAAAAAAGATGAAAGCATCACAAGACACTGAATTCTGCACAAAATACCAAAATTCAGGCTTATATGGTATGACCACAGACACGAAATGTACACACTGCCCTGTTTCTCTCAAGCTTTTTTCCTGCCTTGATTTGTGTTCCTCGCTGCTCCTGTTTCCTCCGTTCCCACCGCCTCCACAAACTCAAAATTACATAATATCCACCTCACAGAGGAGGCTGCCTGCTGCATCTCTGTATGACTGACCCACCAATACAACCTTTGTCATCATCCTGCATAGTGTGGGTTAGTCTCCAGCTTCACTGCATTAGGTGTGAATGCAGCATACAATCATTCCTCATACAGAGACACAACAGAATTACTTGTCCTCAGAAGAGGCTGCCCATTGCATCTCTGCATGAGGACGGTCTTGTAATCCCAGAGGAGTGGGATCATGATATCACCATCAGACAAAAGATTGAATGGGGGAATGAATTTTGACATAGCTTTCCATCACGAAAGCACTACTGGGAGAGCATCCAAATGAAATCGTGTGGACATCAAACATTGGCCAAGATCCAAAGAGAGCTAGGTGCAGGCAAAAGCTCTTCTGTGTGCCTGGAGAAAAAGCTGATTTTACCTTCTGGTCACTGCTGCACACAGTACACTGAATGCCATTTCTGTAAAAGTGGGGGGGGGGGGCGGGAGAAGTACAAAAGATTGTGACAGGAAGGGGACTTGAAAAGCTTTAGCGCAGAGGTGGAACATTGTGCGTGGCTCTTTGGATCCCAGCCAATATATCAGAAGGAGCCCATATGCCTCCCAACATCTTGGTCTGGTGGCATCCAAGGTTTAAAGATACAAAATCCCTCCCCAGCCCCATGCATCTCCTACCACCCCTGAGGATTTGTAGGGGGTTCTCCCCTCCATCTCATTGTACTTACATCCACATGCAGCCAGACCCCGTGCCTTGCACACACTTCTGCAATCTCAGCCACGGGGTCAAAGGCCCCCAGGACAGTGGTGCCACATGTGGCGTTGACAAAGAAGGGGAACGCCCGCTGGAAGGGAAGAAACCGCAAGAGCAGGCATTGGTGGAAGGGAGGCACATAGTTAACTAACTGAATGTTACAAGTGACGCATGGCTGCCACCAACCCACATCCCCTCTCACCCCATGTGTCTCCTGGATTATGTGTGTTAAAGGGAATGCTTGACATGATGTCAATGCATTCAGCACATGGCAGCCAAAGAATTGGAGAGGGGCCGGGGAAATGATTAATGTGATGATGTCACAGCACTTGTCTCTTTTACCAACTTTACAGGGATTCGGAAGCGGAGAAATACACCCGTGCTTGTAAGTCACATACTTATACATGTATGTAAACCCTTAAGCAGATCAAAGTATTAAGAACAACTCTGCATTCCCCAATTCCTCCCCCTCCAGAGGAAACCTACCTCAGACTTGGCCTGGTTGATCTGTTTCTCCAGGTCAGCAGGAATCATTTTTCCCCTGAGGAAGAAAGGAGTGACTGAAGGGACCCAGGCATGAATGTCATTTCATAAATATCTCCTTGCTTAGGCCACTTTACAGTCAGCAGAATCATGTGGTGTAGGTTTTCCCTGATGTATTTTACTATTTCAGTATGCAGGTATGGAACCTCGTGTTTGAATGCTCCTCTGTAAGAAACTCCCTGTGTTTAGAAAACTAGCATATCAGGGAAAAGAGTTCTAGGCTAGCCCTTTCTCTGGAATACTAGTTTTCTATGTGCAGGGATATATATTTTTCCAACAGGAAAGCAATCAAAATAAGATCCCCTACCTACTTGCATTCTGCAATTGGTATAATCCAGAAAAAGGTGCACTGCATTTTTCTGCTGCTTATGCGTATCAACTGTAGAGATCTATACAGAACTGATGTCTAAGCCCAAAGAATGCAGTTCCTACATCCACGAACTTTGTTTTACCCCACAATGAAAGGCTATAAACAAAGTCACACAGAGGTCTAAGCACTGTAAATCTAGGTCCTGATTTAATGTGCCACCTTAACCTTTTTGAAATTTTTGTGATAGGAGAGAATTTGAGGGAAATAATACTTGTAGTTTTAAGGGCTAGAACTTGGGTTGTAGTTGTTTTAAAAAACAAAACTGAGATTATCAAAATGCTAATTTCTATGCCCATAATCAATGCCTACACAGAACCCTGACTCCAGGGTTGCCATTTTTCATTAAACATTCTTTGGGGTGGGAAGGAAGAGGCAGCTCAGCAGCAGAATATAGAGCTTAGGATGGCTGTGGGATCCCTGCCCTTGGGGATTTCCCAGGAAAGGTGGAGTGGCACCAGTCAAGAATGCTTTCAGTAGAGAAGTATCTTAGATCAGATGGCTGCTAGATTAGATGATCCACTGGCACTGTCCAGAGCCTTGGGTCTATTATCCATACATCGAATTATGAAAAATCTCACTTTTCATCGACTGCAACAAGGTAAACATTGTCTGTGCCGATGCCCAAGAAAGACGCTCCCTTCTGGATGGAGTAGTGGCACTGGAAAGAAAGCCAGAAAAAAAGGAGGTTGGAAATGTTGTCAGCCCAAGACCTTATTATAAACCTTCTGGTATGATTTCAGCATTGGGGGGGGGGGGGGGGGGAGGTACTTAAAGTGATTTCCCTTAAATCAATATGGTTTTTTAAAAAGCATTTCCAAATAATTATTTGATGTTATTGAATGTAAATTTCTATCTGTGTGTGTGTGCTTAACAGAAAGACAATGAATGTATTTTATAAATAAAAAAACTGCAGGAATAAATCAGTGCAGTTTCAGGGGTAGAAGCCCAATGTGGCTGCACGTTGGCGGCTGCATCATATAAACAATGTGGCGCCACTGCGCAGCCACGGCATGGTATACACAGCGTATAGACAAGTCCTTGGTCTGATACAGCAGGCCTCTTCTTATGTGGACTTCGGGATGCAACTATGAATTCACTGTTTGTTTATTTGATTGGTTGTTTCATCCATACACACAATCTTTACCCTGTCCTCCAGTAACATACATTTGGAACATCAGTAAAAGAACAGTTGTAAAAATCAAAAAATCAAAATTTGAAGCAGCAGGGGACAGCAATAAAAGCATGCACAAGCTTCAGAGGAACAGACTAAAGAAACATACATACAACACAACCGTGCATGTTATTCAGCTCAATGGGAATTACTTCTGAGTAGACATGCATAGGATTACGTCATTAGTTGATGTTTAAAAAGAGCCTGGAGAAATTAAAAGATGTTTGCCTTTGCTCTGTGTCCTGACTGATTAGGGGAAAGAAGCTTTTTGATGGGGAGGTACAGTGTTGAAGCACAGTGTCCCACTGATTTGTGGTGTTTCCAGACAAGGCTTTTATCACACCATCACCTTGTCTCATTCACTAAATTTTACAGGGCTGGGGGGAGCGCAGACAACATTTTCTGTCATTTGTAGCCCTCCCACATTTTCCTACCACCTCTTCGGTCCCTTTTCTTATCAGAAAAAAAATCTGTTAAGGGGGGGAAGATGGAATAGCTGCACAAGGGCCTTCTGAGGGATTGTCTACATTAAGGAAAAATCCCATAGCTTCACGGGGGCTTTGTCTTCCGGAGTCTTTGCAGGTTTACAATAGGCACAATATACACGTTCCCCCACGCTTGCTTTTCTGGGTTCCTTTGTGGGAACATTCCATATGATTCATTTATTCAGACAGTAGATAGTGCTGCAAGATTTCTAAAATATCACATAATTACACCACCACCTCTTTGATGACAGTTTAGAGTGGATTTTATTTGTTACTGCATTTTTGGTGATTTTTAAAATAGCAGCTCAAACCTAAAAAAGATGAGAGAGGCACTGGATATTGATGATGTCATGAAAAGGACCCGTGGACTTCCATGAGTGAATAATCACATGCGCACGATAAACGTCTTGTGTAAAAATGCCTTGATTGTAAGCACTAGGAGCCCTCCATCTGGAAGCACCCTTGATCTATTTGGGCTGGAGTGTTTCCTTCCCAATAAACAAGACACAAATGGCAGATTCAGAGTGGATTAGAGGGGAAAGTAGGGTACTTCCTCAGAGAAGTGGAAAGGCATCCCCCACCAGCCTCTTTCTGGTTTGGGTGGATCTGGCAGAGAGAGCCATGCTTGATCCCAGATTATATAGCTTGTCATCACCTCTCTGCCAACTTACCCCACCCCATCCCAGCCATACACACACACACAAATACACACAGAGTTCACTGACTGGGAGGCTGACAGGGCTTCCTCTGCACATCTTAAGGTATGAGAGTGGTAAAGAACAGATATTATGGATCTGATTATTGCAACCATGGTGGAGTTGCTACACCAGGTGATAGCAGGAGAGAATATCTACTAACTCTCACCTTAGACCACTAATATACCCACACTATGATTGGTAAAAGCTGGCAGTTCAGCAGCAGACCATTTTGCGGATCAGAAATATAAATAAATTAAAGTGTTGTGGCGGTTCACCGTTAAACCCGTTTGATTATGTCCTGTGTCTTTGTTGTGGGATAAGACGCCAGCATGGAACTATGGCCAATGGCCAAGGTCTGAAGGATTCGAAGTCATCAGCTACAAACCCCTTAAGGCCCAGCAACTGAGAACCTGTACAGCTGCTGCCTCTAGATGTTTTGGACTACCACTCCCATTAACCTCAGTCAGCATGGCCAATGGGTTGGGAACACTGGGAGTTGTAGTCCAAAATATCTGCAGAGGAGCACCATGTTGGGGAAGGCTGGTGTAGATATGTCTGTCAAGTCTTATATATGTACTCACACGTGGCCTTGAATCTGCTTCAGGCTAGTGGAGGAGAGAGAGGTGTTTTCACTTTCCAGCTCTATATGTTCATATTATGAACATATTATATCAGCTGTTTTATGTTTTTAAGTTTTGTATATTGACTTTTTAATGTTAAATCTTTTAATTTTTGTAAACCGCCCAGAGAGCTTCGGCTATGCGGCGGTATATAATAATAATAATAATAATAATAATAATAATAATAATAATAATATTTTGTCTCTCTCTTGAAGAGAGATCCAGGCACGTGAGAAAGAGGATACCAGGACCCATACCAGATGGACATTGTGCCTCAGAATCTCCAGTGATGATGGCACCGGGAAACTCTTGGTGTTCTCTAAGTTCATACACCTATTTCCTTCTACACACCATTTGTCATGCCTTCACTCTCCCTGGCAGTTAAGAGGCATTCTCCAGAAACCACCCATCATCCAAATGCTGGAGCCAGTCCTCCCTGGAATCATACAAAAGCTGTATGCTGGTTACAGACATGGAGAAGTGGACACCCATGACCTCTCACTAGGAAATAACCCAGTATTACCTCTCCTACACCCAGAAGCTGTAAGAGAAATACAACTAGCTCCAATGAGACAGGCCCTTGTGAACCAGAAACGGGCCGGCTCAAGACATTTTGATGCCTAAAGTAAAGGTCAAAATGCCCATTTGCCATACAGTATCCAGCTAGACTGGCAGCAACCGATGTTATGTCAATGTTGTTAATGAAACAATATCCTCCACCATACCTGATGGCAGCAGACTATTTTGGGGGGTGCAGGGCAGGCTGCCTGGCACACACAGTTCTTTCTTCCAATACTTTGCTGCCGCCTCACCCATCTGCTACCTGAGATGGTTGGCTTGCTATTCCTAATGGTAGGGCCAGCCCTAATCAAATGTAAAGACTCCTCTCCACTTGATGTTAAAAAAGAATTGCCTCGAAAGAAGACCATACCTCCTGTGATGTAAAAGCTGCCAGTTTTGGTACTGCCCAGTTACCCTTCTGCTTGCAGTCTGGGAAATAGTGGTACCGAGCCACATTCATAGCATACATGTTGGAGATGGAGCCCCCTGCAGAGAAAAAGAGCCCAAAGGATTCACAATCTACATTATTTAGGATATATCGGCTTTCTTTTTAAACAAGTTTAAGCAAGACTGTGGCCAGAACTACACCAAGCAGGATAAAGCCCTTTGAAAATGGTTTGAAAACCGTATATGGATTGTGTCCTGGGCCCCAACAGCTGTCAATACCATTATAAACTCTTTTAAAGCAATAGTGTATATCCTGCCTATGAAGATATGGTTAAAAAGCTGTGGGTAATGCCTGCTAAAATCTCAGAAGTCAGAGGCCTAGTTAAATAAGGTTTCAGGTGGATGGGGAAGCAGCAAAGCACTGCATAGCTCCTTGGCCATCTCCTTGGCTAACAAAACCAGAATACATTATTCAAATAGTCAAGAATCAATGTATAAATTATGGAAATAAGGAATATTAGAGACATCTGCCCATGTTGCAGAATTCCGATATTTTTTTTGCAGGACTTGGGTTGCCTGGACACAGAGGCCTCCTCCACACGAGACGTTTAATGAGCCTTGAAGGCTCATTATAAATTTTACCTACACACGAGCGGAGCGCAAAACGGGCGTACAGGCGCGTTATCTCCCCGATAATGCGCATTTTCGAACGCGCGTTAAATAGCGACTTTTATTTTGCTCCGGCCGTTAAAGCGCATTTTCGCTGTGTGAACAAGCGATTATGCGCATTAACTACCTGTAAAGTGCTTTTTGGGCATCTTTTAATGCGCTTCGCCGCTTCTCGCCGCCTCCCGTGCAGAGGGATTAGGCGTAAATGCGCCTCCGCGAAAATGCGCATAATCCCCGAACCGGGCGCAAAAGCGCATCCTTGTGGAGGGGGCCAGAATCTTCATACTGATAGCTCAAAATGCAGTCCTTCCTATAGCCCACACATCCTCTGGGAAACTCAAGAGCAGCTTGCATGGGATTCTCAGGCAATCTTCCAGGCTGCAACCTGCTTACCTTTAAGAAAGTATCAGCATCAAATCACTTTCTGGAGACAACAGAGACCAGTGAAAGATCAGAGGCATTAGAAGAGCAGGTAAGGAGAGGTTGCAGTGATTTGGGAAACTCTCTGTTAAAGAGGTATGTCATTGTCTTGTATGTGAGGGACGAAGGAGGTCAGCAATGAGGAGGGACCGTTAGCTTAGTGGCAGAGCACATGGTTTGCATGAAGAAGAACCCAGGTTCAATTGTTGGCATCTCTAGTTAAAAGGACAAGCAATGTGGAAGACCCTTGCCTGAGAGCTGCTGTCGGTCAGAACGAACAATGATGTTCTAGAGGGACAAATAGCCTGACCTGGTGTAAAGGAGTTGGGCCTGAAGGAAAAGATGCATAAGGAGAGGCAGCCCAAGAGATCCAAGAACTGAAGAGCATTAACATTAAAGGCTAGAGGTCAGGAACGACCTGAAACCAGAGCAGAAGAAAAAAAGAGCAGAAAGATGGGTTGTTTCCCCCTACCTACACATGACAATTGTAATGTCTCAAAGTTAGCGTAAGATTTCTGTATTTAGATTCTCAAATATATTCAGCGCAACGTGATGTACACTGGACAGGTGGGTTAAATCTGCTTTTACTGAACACTGAATGACCCACAGTAAAGTGTTGGTGTAGATGAGCTCTAAAACAGACAACAAGAAATATCACCCTGTGGCTCTAGGAGGGCTCACACACCAGGGCAGAAGATCCCATCTCCTCTCTTCCAGCCAACCAGTTCCCGCAGCTTCTTCAGCACCACCTCCTCCATCAACACAAAAACAGGGGCAATCTCATATGTGTACCTAGAACACAAGAAAAAGGTGGGTGAGTGGTTTTGCCCAAGGAGCAGGCAGGTGTCATTTACCTGCAGTTACAAACAGGTAGGACTTGTGAGCATCACCCAGGAACAGCACTTGTGATTCAAGTCAAAATCACACTGGCCTTGTTCAGACAACGCACTACGCCATGATGGTTAAGCGTTCTAAGCTAACCATGATGGCTTAGTGTGTTGTGTGAATGGTGTTTTTCCTAACCATGGTGGCTACATAACCACAGTTTAATAATGCTCACTAACCACTTGCTACAAAAGAGTTACCGGCCCTAACTGTGGCTTAGTGTGTTGTCTGAACAGGATTTCTGCGAATGGTTGGAGGGACATTGGCAGGCCTGTGAGGAATATAAGTATAAAGCTATACAGCTAGATGAAACCATCACTGCTAGTTACCCAGCAGGAAGAGCACAGCCAGTGAAAAATACATTAAAATGTCTGATAAAATAAAATTAGTAAAAGGAGTGGGTGGGAATGAGTTGTGTCCAATAGCTGTCCTGACACTTGTGCAATCACATTTCGCACAAACAGTCATAAAAGGAATAGATGCATTCTCTGGGGGAAGAAAACTATTTTCCCAGGTACTAAAATACTGAATTTTGAGTGCTCTGAAAATATAGTGTGTTGGATTCAGACTAAAAGCACTTCCAAGATGGAGGGATCCTAGTGCTATTAATTAGAAGGCATTGAGCTGCAATTCCAACTTTTGCATGTTAATGGATTTTCAGTAGTAAGGAAAAAGATGAAAGAAGCAATGGGAAAACACAGGATGGTGTCATCTGGACACACAGACCCTCCATAAAATTCTGTAAACCAGGCAGGGCGATAATACTATAAAAGTGTCACCTGGAAGCATCCTAAATTAGTTGAACTTAGTGCCAATTGAAATCAACAGAACTTTAAGTAATTTGTTCCATTTATTTCAATGGGTCCCAAGTTCTACTAACTTAGTTTACATCCTGCTCAATATCCCTGAAACACAGTTAACAGAGGAACAGTGCAATGTGATGCATGCTAATATAGAAGTAAGTTCCAGTCATTTCAATAGCATCTAATCCCTAACAAGTGTGTAGCCTTAAGTCTCGCAGGAAGGTGTGAGGAAAGTGTGCAGAAAATGAATAACAATTTTTTTTTCTCCATCCACCTATTCTACAGTCTGAGGGCTTTTCTACATAAAGCGTTTATCATGGCCTTGTCATTCCCTATTCACGGTTGTTTATGGGTTCTTCAGATGATGTTGTGGTCTTCCAATTTCTCTTCTGTGTCTAATGAACCCTTTTGGCAAGTTTTTTTCAGAACACGGAAAAATGCAGTATTTAATTGTAAAAACACAAGAAATCTCTATTTTTCATTTGTGTATTTGCGCTATTCACTATACCACAGTGCTACTTAGGCCCCCTCCACAAGGATGCGCTTTTGCGCCCGGTTCCGGGATTATGCGCATTATCGCGGAGGCGCATTTACGCCTAATCCCTCTGCACGGGAAGCGGCGAGAGGCGGCGAAGCGCATTAATTCATGTCCAAAAAGCACTTTAGAAGACGTTAACGCGCATAATCGCTTGTTCACACCGCGATAATGCGCTTTAACGGCCGGAGAAAAATAAAAGTCGCTATTTAACGCGCATTCGAAAATGCGCATTATCGGGGAGATAACGCGCCTGTACGCCCGTTTTGCGCTCCGCTGGTGTGGAGGTAAAATTTATAATGAGCCTCTAAGGCTCATTAAACGTCTCGTGTGGAGGAGGCCATAATGGTCATGTAGTGGAAAAGCAGGAAAGGAAACACCCTTTCTGTAGTATTTGGATCTCATTTCTGCGACAAAACCGGAAGAGATACAGCGGACTAACAGCCAATTAATAGCCTCGTGTAGAAAAGCTCTTAAACAAAAGTCATTCCCTCTCCTCAGGGGTTCTTGGAACTGTAGTTCTGCGAGGTTGGCTAGAGATCTCCAACAATTTTCAGCATCCTAACTAAACGACCATTCCTAAGCCCCAGATTTATCTTCCAGCTGTGAAACGTGGGCTTCCAAAAGATCCATCCTCCTTGTTATTTTGTCAATAGACTTTTCTGACATTATTATAGAGTCTTTAATCATCTTTAAGTCTCCAACTATAATTCTAAATAATGACATACAAACTCCTTTGGGCTCTTCTTCAAGCAGAGTCTTCTCTGCCCCAGCAGTGGGAGGGCAGGGGGAGTAGGCTCTACTTCCCCTTTGTAGCTTTCCTTGTCGCCATTGGGCCAAAGAAAGAAAACAAAGCAACAACATGTAGTTGGCAAAGAAGGAGAAAATAATTTATCATGGTAGAGTTAGAAAATTAGACAAATACCCAGATAATGAGGCAAAGGATTCAGGAGCAAGCCAAAAAAGATAGAAGCATTACTAGCCACGGTATTGTTTAAAAAACCCTGCAAAACAACAGTAGAGCGTGAAAGAAATATGTGGGTATGCCATAGGAATAGGGTGACCATAATTGGGAAACCAGAAAAGAGGGCACCCAGTGGCAGAGGGGAATGATGCACTTTCTGGAGACCCTGGAAAGCACTCCTTCCCCTCCTCCGCCCCAATCGGGGCCTTAAAGGCCCCAATTGGAGCGAAGGAGGGAAAAGCATGTCATTCCCGCCCCCTGCCCCCAGTGCTCCAAAGTCCAGCAATGACACATTCTCCCCTTTAAGGCCATTATTGGAGCAGTATGGGGGGGGAGGGGGCGAACGATGGCCTTAAAGGGGAAAGCATGTAATTCCAGGACATTATAGAAAATTACAGAAAATCCACCCTGACACCCAGGATAGAGCAAAAACCAGGACAAAGCCAGGGAAATCCTGGTGGTTGATTACCCTACATAGGAAGCAATGCCTCTTCCCAAACGACTTCCAGCTCCCTTGCCTCCAGCCCAAGAAGTCCACAGCAGAGTTAATCTGTGTCAAAGTAGAGCCCTGTAACCTATTTTTTGTTGCCAAAGTTCATCAGCAAGTGCAAAAAACTTACTGGCTGGTGTTGAGCATCTCTGTGATCAGCCGTCCAGCTAGAGCATGGGGATCAAGCCCTGAAAACAGCTGGTTAAAAAAGCGAGGATGACCTGCGAAAACGAGAGAGAGAGAGAGAGAACAGCTTTGCTAAATTCAGACTACTTTGGATCTCTAATAAGCTATCCACCACCATTCACATTACTGAATACAGTCATGTTTTGTGGGGGTGGAGTGAGGAACACACTGCTTGTACATAGAGAGCTAATAAGATGTACTTCTATAAGGGACTTGTTGTCTGCAATAACCCCAACTAAAGCACTAACTTTGTTTTACTGCTGTTCAGATGAACGCTGTTGTTTCTTTTTTTCAAAACATGCTGCTTTACTAAGTGCTTGTTTTTATTTGCATTTTGATATGATTAGTTATATTTGCAGGGATTTTCATAGTGGCTTCCATATTGTTATCCTGAACCCTAGCCCTACGTTTGCAAGGACACAAACTTCCAAGTTGCTTTAGCCACACACTTTGGCTCATAATTTCAGTCATCTTTGAGTCACTGTGCAGATAGGATATTTTAAACCCACTTGTCTTTACATTTGAAATAATGTTACTTGTTGCATCATGGGCACTTAGCTTGAGAAGAAACAGTGGCATAGCAAGAGCCCTAAATTATCTAGGGGCCTTTTCCATTACTTTAAACCTAATCTCTTGGTACACATTTAATTCATGTAAAAATAATAATAATAATAATTGCAGACTGAATTAAACTGAGGAATCATGATCACAAGGTAACAGGCCATGGAATTAGGATCTAGGGGCTGTCTTGACGAGGGTGCGTTGGTGCCTCGAGCCCTAAAAACCCGACGCTTGCGCTCCTTTGGGTTGTCCCCACCTAAGGAGTGAGCGTGAGGTTTGCATGTGAGAAGGAGCGGTCATTCTGTGCACTGCTGCCCATGCACCAGGGTGCCCGCACCACCTCGCATCCCTCCAGTTTTGTTTTGCTTTTTACCTTTTTTTAGGGGCCAAGTGTTCTTCTCCCCACACCGGAGGAGGCACGGAGGCAGCCATTAGGCTCACTGCCCCATGCAGCGCCACTTGTGCACCACAGCACCCGCACCTCCTCGTGTCCCTCCAGTTTTTCTTTTTAACCTTTTTTTCAGGGGGCCAAGCATCCTTCTCTATGCCGGAGAAGTGTGGAGGCGTTCCAGCAGCCATTCAGCTCGCTGGCCCGCCCCCTCCCCCCTGTCCAGGCAGATGGTGACCAATCAGGGGCTGCCATCTGCCCAGACAAGCCTCTGATGCAACTCCGGAGCAAGAGGCCATCGTTGCCTCGCTGCAAGAAAAAAAAAACTGGAGTAAGTCCCCAACTTTTTTATTTCAGAACTTTGGGGGAATGCCCTGGGATGGCTCCACAATGGCTGCTGCTTCATATAAACGACCTAGCGCCACTACAGAGCCACCCTGGGGCTTTCCTCTCATCAAGACAAGCCCCAAATTTTACTAAGGACTTATTTACAGGAATTGGTACAGGAACAATATTCCTGTAGATTTTGGGAAGGAACAAGTCTCTCTTGCAGGTTAGTTGTCAATGCAAAACACTCACATGTTTTCACACTGTATCTGATAACGTCCCGACAACGCTCCAACAACTTCTCCCGTGGCTCCCCACAGTCTTTTAGATCCAGGTCCAGAATCTGCTGCAGCTCCTCGGGCTCTTTCCAATCACACACCTGCAGACAGGATTGTCAGCTAATATCCAAAAGGTCATGTGGAGTCACATATAAGCTAAAAGTGTGATCCAGCACAATGCTATTCTTCAGTTATGCCAACTGGATGAGGAGTGGATTGCTATGAAATCCTGTATACTAGTACAACTCCAAATTATGATTCTGTTATAACTTTAAGTCAACAAAAGTGCTACACCATTAAAACTACAGTGGTGCACAGGAGCGGGTGAAAATGGGAGGGGAGTGTTCGCCATAGCTTATTTGTTTAAAAATAAGTTATAAGTTACCCTTTATCTACCAGGATGCTGCACTTAAACGTAAGAACAATAGTTACAACAGCAGCAAAAGTATGAAACTATTTGTATCATGAATCCAGCAGCATCAGTTAAACAACATTTAGGTAGGTTTATGAGGGAGAAGGTGTCAAACTTGATGTCTTTTCCATCTGAGGACCATCCTAAATGAAACCATGGGAGATTCAAGTCTGGATCTCCCACAGATTCTTTCAGAGTCAAAAGCAACCATACAAGCATTCTTACTTGTCTAGGCACACTAGCGTAAGAAGCTTAGGGTGCAATGGTCCCTGGGAGGGTGTGCCAGAAACCATAGGATTCTGTCAACATTACCTTCTGCAGGTAGAGAGGGAAATCAGCTGTAAAGATCCTCCCTTGACCATCAGTGGCAAGGTTTGTTGCTGTTACTGCTCCACCATTGCTCTTCCAATGACAGTAAAGGCAAAAGGGTGGGAAGGGAGGCTTCTGGGTAGGTGTGTGTCAGGGATGGATCAGGGCAGGCTAGGATTCACCAGATCCAAAGCACCCTCATTCCCTGAACACACACCCCAAAATGGAAGGAAAACTATCCCATCTCTGGAGCTGGCAGTTATTTCCCCTCTCACTGGAATCTATGAGGGACAGGGGGAGAACAAGCAGGAAGGGGAAAAAAAGAGGAGGGAAAAGGTAAGAAGCTGTCCCTTCTTTTGCCTTAGCCTGCAGAGCTATGGAAGTGGTAGTCTGTTAGTTTGTGTAGCAAAATACTTTTTGACCGCTGGTCCTGACCACTGTCTAAAGCTCCCATAATATAGAAGCTATTGATCGATGGCCCAGAGGAAGTAGAGTAGGAAGACCCAAGGTCATGTTGTGAAAATGAGCTTTGATAGCCTTACCTTTTCAGAGACATCCATCCCTTTTCTGACACCTTCCTCAAGCATGACCTGGAATGCTTCTTGCAGGAACTCCTCGCCAGCCACTTTATCCAAGCCAGGATAAAACAAGGCATCTTCCGCCATTGTCAGCCACACCTCTTAAGCAGGCCCCTGCAGTTCCAGGCAATATGAAATGTCTTCAAATCACCCGCAAAGGCAAAACCATCATGGGATATTTCCGCATTGACATGTTGCATATCCCAGAATACACTGCAGATAATTCTAGCAATTGGGACTACATCCTGAATTGTTTTTCTGATCAGAACACTACTCCTGGGAAGTTACTGCTTTTTCAAAATATTTTTTGCAATATCTATGCTAATTCAGAGCTTTGGAGTATTAATAACTTTCGGGATCCCAAATGCAGTAAACCAACAGTTAAACTTTTACTAATTACATTATAAAGGATCATCAGTTACTGTTAGGGTAACACCAAAATACATTTAAGCTAAATTGATAACATCCTTGGTGCATCTGCCAAGGACACATAACTTAGCAGGAGTCCACTAACAAGAGCCCCTTGGAGTTGCTTTCCGTCTTCCTCGTGGCAACCTGCTTGTTCACCTGCCTTTCATGGTTCACCTGCCTCTCACCCTTCACCTGCCAAACAACAGCTGTGGTGTGAAGGAGCAGCTTTAGATGACACTGCTCTCTTGCTCACTGGCTCTCTACCTGGTAAGCAAACAGATGGTAGCAATGATGAGAAAGAACAGCTGGCGTGCGTAGCACATTTAATTAGGGAGCGCATCCAGGGATTTTTTTAAAAGGTGAACATTTATTGAATACTCAGTTATAAAGGACATTATTTTTATTCATTTATTTATTAAAACTGTAGACACTGATGCCCCACTCCGCATTTGGCTTGCCTGGCCAACGGGAGGGCCATTGCAGGTGGGTGGGTGGGGGATGAGGAAATGCTCCTCAAGCCGTAGCATTGGTGGGCTTTGTGGTGACACTGGCTGGAGGAAGGGCTTAAGAGGCGATATTAGCCTTCAAGGGGCTTCCTCCTGGCCTCTTTGAAGCGTGGCTCCCAGCATAGAAGCTCCCGGCAGAGTGCTTCCTTTTCGCTCCTGCTGCCGGGAGCAATGGCACACTGTTGGGGGCAACAGAGCAGCCAGAGGGCAGCCAGAGGACCATTCCTGCTGCATCTGGATTCCCCTCTGGATACCTACTCAATGCTCCCCCAATTTGGCACTTATTGCTTGAGACATTAGGGTGTGCCTGGGCACACCCGGCATACCCCATGTGTACACCTATGAATGGCGATCAGAAGGTAGACTCAAGGTGATAGGGGGCCAATGGAGGGTGTCTTGCCCAAGGGCCCTCAAAAACCTGGACCTGGCACTGGTCCATACATTCCCCTCTTGTATTATTTTATAGCTCAAGAGACTCATATAACCTCATTTCTAAAAATGGCCAACCCCTCCCCCACCAACAATGCATTACCATGCCCCCTGCCACAATGCAGAGGACATGGTAATGCTCAATGCCACAATACATTCCAACTTCAGGATTCCTTTGTGTTTTTAAAAGATTCTGTTTGTATTTATTGGTTTGGTTCTTTGATAGCTGTGTGCTTTCCTCCTCTAGCATTGGAGTACACATCTACACTGTATGGTGTATGTATTTAGTTTTTAAACAGCAAATATCCCTCCCTACAGCAAACGTGCCTGTATTGTTTATGCACAGGAATGCAATATCACCCTATTAGTATTAGGGTTGAACTAATTAAGGATAAGTGCTGTGCATATGCATAGCACTAGGAATTCTGTGCTAAAAAGGCAGAATTCCTGAACCATATAAATTATGTATATTAAGCATATTTTCATATATGTGCTTACTATGCTACATCATTGATTCTGCCTCTAAGGATCAGGGAGTGGGCAAGAAGCAAAGGAACTGTCAGCTTATAAAACAGGCAAGATGTATCACTACCTAATATCACATTCATACTGCTGAAAATTGAAAAGATTCAATAATCTTTTGACTTAATCTTATTTTTTCCATTATATAATAAATGTGATGGGGATCTTTTCTCTCTCCGTATCTTTTATACTATATATTATGTTATATATCATAATAATATAATATAAAAGATATAGAGAGGTAAAATCTCCCCATCATATTTTTCCCCAGCCAAAATGACAACACAACTAAACAATGTTTAAGATCTTGAATTTTATATAAATTAACAGTGCAATTGGGCATAATGTCCATTCAGAAATAAGCCTCACTGAATTCAAGAACTACTAACGAAGCATACTAATTTAACCTGAATCTTATGTAATAATTGGTACCTGGATTAGATTATTTTCCTGTTCTCTCTCCCTACCTTTCCCCGTTTGTCAATAAGAGGGTACAAGGGGGCCCCTGCAATGAGATGCTGTATTGTGGAATGCTTCTGTTCAGGGTTCCAGTCAGCCATGTCCTCTTAGGGGTTATTCCATTCCATTTCATCTGCCACCCAAATCAGTATTCTGTGACCACTGAGAGCATGTTCAGTCCTCATTGGGCTGCTTGGGATGGGTACCTCCTTAGGTTTTTTTTTTTTTGGCAGGTTGGGGATGGGGAAAGGTTTTTGTACTTCTGCAAACCTTGGGGTTCCCCCCAACCAGCGGATACATCCCTTTTATGCATAGGTGGTGCAATATTAGGTATATAAGGATTGGCACTTACCTCCAAAAATTGCAAATAGAGGGAATGATGTCATTATTTTAAATTATAAACTGCCTTGAGTGTACAGGCAGAAAGATGATATGATATATAAGTATAATAAGTAAATAAAGAAGCATCTCCCTCTTCACCCAGTTTTCTGACCACTGGAAATATTACCTAGCACTCCCCGCACACACCCACAACATTTCATATTTCCAGCCCCAAAGGCTAAACAATTGTGCGCAAAGGTTTTGGTTTTTTTAATGCAACTTGAGATTTTCATAATAATGAATTGTCAGGTACCACATTCCAAACTGCGGCACAACTGCAATACATGCATCACCCTAATGATTACTAGCTTCACTTCAATTGTATCTTTATGATTTCTTTATGCTAATAGTGTCAGTCATTCGATTGGACCTTTTCGCTGTTTCTCTCTGCAGGGGTCCCTTCTTTGGTGTCCAGCAACCCTCCTCTCTTCTGGGGAACGGGACTTAGGTGCTCTCTGTCAGAAAGGCTCCATTGCTTCTCACAGAGGGCTTATTCCGTTCAGATTATTCACCCACTCCTTCAGATGGTCAAAATCTCTTCTAGCATGAAGCTCCATTCAGCACTGAAAACTCTTTCAGTCTGCACAGATATCACTTTGTAGGGATTATTCTCCTACGTCAGAGTGGGAAGGAGAGAACATTATGCCAAATTGCTATGGTTACCTGCTCAATCCTGCACAGATCTCCACTGATTTCTGGGACAAAGTACAAAGGGAGTGACCTCTGTTACTGACAAGTATTGTTATACACAGTGGGAGTAGAGATATTCGCGTGAGAACAATGCTATCTTGCTTGCTATGCCAGAAAAGTACCTTATTTCATGTACTGATTTTGTTTGCTTTTAACTCTGAAGATTAAGAATGGGACACACTGAGGGCCTTTTGAGATGCCAAAAGAAGCATTGATGGTGCCGAAAATGGCACTAGCTGCATTCCAGTGGTTCTACATTTCCTATCCCCATCTAATGGCAATATGTGTTTTTTACATACATATACAAAATATATATTTGGAGGCGACATGCAGTTCAGTGCTGAAGTGCACACGACTCTGGAATTACCTTCCCAAGGCGGTAGTTTTGGAGCCTTCATACTAATGTCCTGTTTACTTCTATAGGCGTATAATCCTAAACATGCTTACTCAGAAGTGTCCCATTGAACTCAGTGGGGCTCACTTGCAGCCTCAGCTTATAGCTGTTTTTGTTTGTTGCTACTTTTCATTCAGTTGCTGTTAAATATTGCTAAATAAATGCATTGTTTTAACAAATATTATGATTATTGGAGCCACCTTGGACACATGGCTGGAAAAGTGGAATACAAGTATAACAATTATAATAATTCAAGGGATGCACAGATGGAACACTGGTGAGGACTGTTGATCCTTTCTCACGTGTGAATTGAGATGAGTGCATCCTACAAAACAGCCAACAACACACACGCCTGCATTGCAGAGGAAGATCAGTAACAGTGGAAAATCTGTGCTTCAGGTAAGCTTGTCTGCCATTAAGAATTCCTAGCCGAAGGAAGCCCTGGAACACAACCACTGCTGAAAGGCATACTGAAATGAACTGGAGGATTGCGAAATCTTTTTCTGAACCCTTCTCAGTGATCAACTTATGTCCTTTAGCACAGGATGTCATCAGCCTTATCTGACTTGCATAGCCATAAAAATTTTATTGGCTGTTATTCTTGCCAGTCAGCCTTGTTTTATATCAAACTATACAGTAGTTGTCCTTCCTTATGTTCACTTAAGGTAGGGTTATTTCCACAAATCAATGCAAAATTCCCCAAAGTTTTAATAGCTGGGACAAAGGTTTTTGCTTTCCCTCATTCCTGTAAAATAACTGGGCACATTTCACTCTTACATTCAAAAAGAAATGTACGTTTCTCAATCATCTCCCCACACAATGGGCAGGCATTGTCTCCTTACAACTGCAAAGCAGCCCCGTTAATGGTTAGGAATCAAGGATGGAAGTAGTGCATAGTTAAAGTTGCAGGAGCCCTGCCCTCTTTTGTATCTGGTTACTCTAGCTATACTAGAGTGACCAGATACAAAAGATATACTACAGTGCCCAGATACAAAAGAGGGCAGGGCTCCTGCAGCTTTAACTGTTGCGATGAAGAGGGAATTTCACCAGGTGCTGCATGCATACAAATAACACCTGCTGAAATTCCCTTTTCTATGCAACTGTTAAAGATACAGGAGCCCTGTCCTGTTTTTCATATGGTCAGCCTATGAATAATAAGAGCCAAATTAGATAGACATGGAGACATCTATGATTTGGATCGCCCTGCAAGGTGTTAGTGAATCAATTTGCATGAAAAGGCTGAAGCCTCCTCCTCCACCAACAGATCTGCGCATGCAAGGAGGAGCTGCAACCTGATTTACTCATGAGTTGCAATTGCCCGACAGTTCACACACTAGGGGCACAATCCTGGCTGGGGCATGCTGATAGTTGTAGGCCTTTTTTTCCTGTCTAAATGTGCATAGGATTGAGCCCTAAGACTCTGAAGGTTTCAGTTGGCAATTATAGCTGTGCCTTTAACAATTATTTAATATGCAAATATTAGCAAGTGATTGTGTTTATCTCCAGGCTGAGAAATGCTTTGCCTGCTGCTGACACAAGAGCATGCTGGGGCAGTTTTTTCTGCTCAGTTGGCAACTCTACTTTCGCTGCCCATGTACCCACATTCGTGATCATGTGGAAAAATTTAGCAATAGAAAAAACTCAGTAGAGTGACTCAGTAGAGTTTTCTGCATATAAGGCTCATTCAAGATGCAAGAGCATGCAGCTTAGTTGGCAGCTGTTTTCTCTGCCTAGCCACGTATCCACATACATGATCATGCGGAGAAATTTAGAAGTCGAGTGACTGAGCAAATGCGAAGGTCAAGAATTTCATGCCGTTAATAGTTCAGAAAAAAGTGGTCTTCTTTCTCACCTATATGAGAAATTGTATCTGCTGAAATACACAGTTAGATGCATTGGTTTGATATGGATGTTGTCATAACTATGCTTATGTTGTTGTTGAATTGTTCATATTAGCTTAAATTATTTTAACTGTTTTCATGTATATATACATGCACACACATAACACTGAGGCTCCTAGTAGTCTGAAAGACAGGACTGAAATGAGATGTAGTAATTAAAATTGTAAAATAAATATTGAAGCTATAGGTCCTCCTTTGCATCAGGTCACTGTAGGTGCCAGCAGACATACTACAGTGCTTTCCTCTTGGCATTGGGTAACCATAACTCAATTTGTCCTTGCACACTAGGGATTAGGAGGCAAAATCAGCTCAGAGTGCAAAGCTGCTCGAATTGAGCTGCTTGAACTTCTAATTTTACAATTAACCAATGCCCAAAGGGCATCCCACGCAACCCACTGCACTCTGCAAATTTCCTCAGGAAGCCCTAGAGAGACCTTTCATGTGAAACAGGGTGTGTGTGCTTGCTTGCGTGCGTGGGGGAGAGGCTATACTCGAGCATGCTTTAAGGAAGCTTCCTTTCCTCCGCTTCACTGGGCCTGGTAACCTTGGTAACAGCCCTCTCTTTTCTCTGCTCCCTACCAACATGGCCACGGCAGGAGCACCCACCGACCATCAGGAACCCACCAAGCCAGCGCGTGCGCGAAGCCAGCAACCAAGCGGAAGCGGTCGCAGTCGCAGTGTGTACCGGGCTCCGACGTTTCCGCTTCCGGGACGGCGACGGCGGCGGGGGCCGGGAGGGCTCGGCGGTGGCAGCGGCGGCGGCGGCGCCTGGGCTTGCACTTGTCTCCCTGGGAGCTGGGGAGTTGGAGCAACGGGAGCGGAGTCAGGTGCGGCTTCTGCATGCGCGCGCGCGCGCGCGCGCCGGTTTCCCGGAGGCTGCGCGCGCCTTTGGCCTGGCGCGCTCGGGCTGCCTGTTCATTGTGGGCTCTTGCTGGGGACGGGCTTTCCCTCCACTGCGCCGGCCTGGCTGTGGTGGGACTCTCCGTGGCGCGCACCGCCTGGCCTCGCGTGCACTGCCCACTCGGGGGGCTTGCACGGTGCGTCCGGCCGGGGCACCTGCTCGCGCGCACCTGTTCTGGAGCCTCGTACCGTTTGTGGACGAGGCCTCTCCGTGTGCACGCGAGCTGTGCTTCTGCAGTAACGGCGGGGGTGGGGGGGGGGCTGTGTTTGCAGGGGCGGTATAGGGAAGATTGAGCTATATATATATTGCGAGGTCTCTGGTTCCAGTTTTGCTTTTGCTGTCAATTTGCTAGGTCAGCCTTCTCCAAAAGTGGCCCCCCTCCAGATGTTTTGTACTTCAACTCCCATCAGTGCCTGCCTACATGGCCAGAGGGCAGGAATTGTGGGAGATGTAGTCCAAAACCTCTGGAAGGTGCTGGGTTGAGGAAAGTTGCACTAGGTGAGCCTGCATGAACCAACTCAGACACACACACACTTATCTGCAATGTGGGGATAGTAACCCGGACACATCTTGCTCCAGACCTCCAGTTTGAGCACTCTGAAGTAAAGTATAAATACTAAGTGTTATGATTAGTTCTCTCATTTATATCCCAGCCTTTCTCCAAGGAGGTCAGAATGTCCTACATAAGTGGGGTTTACACTTCCCCTTCCTTCATTCCAAGGATGATCATGTTGTGATCCAGATGTTGTTGCACTGCAACTCCCATCATCCCTCACCATTGGCTATGCTAGCTAGTGCTGTTGGGAGTTGCAGTCAACCAACGTTTGGAGAGTCAGAAGCGTCCCATCCCTGCCTTATTCTCACAACAACTCTGAAAGTGTGTGTAGTGGGATGTCATCGTTGGAGCTGCTTCCTCCCATTCTTACATGGAACAGCATTTTTGTTAGGAATGAATGTAAAACCCATGTGATCCTTTCTAGACTGAAAGGCGACTCATAAATTTATAAATAAATAAGATTATAACACATCATGGCAATTTATGCAAGACATTGCTGTACATGAAAAACAATGTGGATATGACACTGTCCACATGTCTGATTGCTTGCTTCCGTTCCCTTATGCCTGGAATGCGTTCCCAGGCTCATCTGCGTGAAACTTCCTCTCTTTATTCAAATCCCTCCTCAAAACCTACTTTTCCTCTGGAGCTCTTGCCTAATCCCTTAAGACCCAAATGAAACTAACACTGCAATCCTGCGCCCATTTACTTAGGAGTAAGTCCCACTGACCTCAGTGGGGGGTTTCTTTTGAGCAGACATGCACAGGATTGCACTGTAAGTGTATTTTTAACTGCCTGTGCTGGTGTTTATCCGGCCTCTCTTCTTTTGCTTGCATCCTTTGACTTCCCCTTTCATCTCCTGTTAGGCTCCTCATACTAACAAAATTTAAATTGTACGTTCCATGGGGCAGGGACCTGTCTGTTTCACTTATGCCACTAAGCAACAAGCATATTGATAGTGCTTTGTATGTTGTAACTGTCACACATTATAATATTTATGCAAGTTTCACAGCAGAGGAATGTTGCAAATTGTGAAGCAGCTCTTACCCAGAATTATTTATCAAGTGCATCATGTAATATCATTAGAGAATCTCAGTAACTTAAAAGTGTGCATAAGCATACACTAAATAAAGGTGATCTAATAAAAGCAATTGATTTGTTCATAATTCTGGTAGGAGACTTTTGTTACAAGCAGCCCTTATCTGGAGCCATTGAATGCCTGATACCTGTTGTCTCCTCAAATCTTTATACTGATTCACCCTGTGCAGATCGTATAGAAAATACTGGACTCCCAAGCCAGACCCATAGGAAACACTTCCTGTTCTGGTACAGCAAAAGCTCACTCAATAATATACTTGGAAAAGCCATTGGTTGAAATGCCTTGAGCATTTTTCACAAAATAAACTTCTACCTTCTAGCACCAGCTAGAAGCCCACCTCTCCATTCTTCAATAGTGTGTATAGCAAAGGTCCCTCAAGCCTTCAACTGAAAAACTTCATGAAACTGAAACCCATAACTTTGGGGGCTGTTTTCTTTGTCCATGCTATGCAAATTTACTGTTTTGTGTACCATTAACATTCCACTCTTTCTATGTGTGCAACACCGTAGATAGTTGTCTGGTCACTGCAATGTAGGTGTGTGTGGCCTTTTAGTGTGATAGATGGATGGGTAGGGTAGTGGTAAATTACATGATTATACTAGATTCTCAACATTAGATGTTTCAGTTGACAAATTACTGTTTTCTTCCATTCAGAGGTTGTGCTTTGTATGATTAAAAGATACTTTGCGCTTTAAACGTGCTCTCTCCCGTCATGCTTTCCCTGGACTATAACTTATTATGGTTTTATATGACATTAAAAAAATTTAAAGTTTTAAACCTTGACTTTTGTGTATTATGGTTTTAATTGTAAAGCGCCGAGAAAGCCTTGGCTTTTGGGCAGTATAAATATGTAATAAATAAATAAATAAATAAGATCATCCAAAGGTCATTCAGTAACTTGTCTATCTGCATCAGTATCAGTAGAAAGGTAAAAAGAATCTCTAGGTTTGGATGCTTGATTGATTTCAAGTGATACTTGGATACCTGGGGGAACTTGATGTTGTCTACATGAACTGCTTCCCTATGAATCCCTTAATATTGTAATGTGATCCAGAGATCCATTGCTTATAGGGGAGTGTGGAGAATGTGTTCACATGTATTTCTGGAGATATTCTGAAATGGAGATTGCTTAAAGGACTGATTCTTGACTGGAAAAAGTAGAGTGTGGATTGGCCATCAGTATGCAAGCTTGGACAGTTGCTGGGGAGAGCAATCCTATAGCCCCTAGGCAGCATCGTAGGATAGTTCAGATTCCTGGATCTGAAGTCAGAGGCAGCGTTCCAACCTCAGACCCAGGAGTCCAGCTTCCCTTTCCGCCTAGCAGCCAGCACAGAGAACAGCTCCGCCTGCCTCTCTGGGTTCGCAAAAGTGACCGCAGAGAGGAGGGAAAGGGGGGTGTTTCTGTGGGTGGGGAAGGGAGCAAACTGGGGAAGTGGGGATACGAGCTCTCCCCAGCCTCTTTCCCTCCCCCTCCACAGAGCCCTAGTTAGATGGGCAAAAGCACCCGTCTAGCAAAAATGCAGAGCAGGAGAAGCACAGAGGTGAAGATCGCCTCTCTGCTCCTCTCGCTCTGCATAGGGTGCCTGCCAGCCTGCATGTTCAGCGGCTGACAGGCATCCAGATAGGATTGCAGCCTAAATGTTGTACGTCTCTTTTTCTAGACTGATGTTGGAAAGCTTTTCATTTTCAGCATGAACGTAAAGTCTGCTGTGCACGATTTTTTTTTAAAATGTATGTAGGCTAACATGCAAAGGCTCATGAGTTAGTGTTATGCTGTGGGTCATGCTGTTGCAGGAGTATAGCAAATAGTCCAGACTGTTGCACTGGCACAGAGCTGAGGATATTGCACAAACCATTGTAGGAGCTGGATGTCAGTGAAAAGTTGTATTTGCATGGGTGGGTCTAGGGCGTAGAACCAGAATCCTATCTCTGTTAGTGAAACTAGGGGGCACCAGCACCTGCTGCCATTGCACTATTTCAACCACAACATATGATTAAGTAAAGAAAAGAAAAGTGTGTGTGTGTTCCTAAAATAGCTAGGTCAATAAAACTTTCTTTTGGCTTAACCCACAGGTGGACCCTAGAGGAGGAGACACAGCGATACCGTGGGCAGCTGTGCAAGGAGGACCTCATCAGCCTTTCTCCAGAGAGGGACATCCCAACGGGGGATTTAGGTTTGGGGTGACTCATCCACAAGAGCAGCACAGTCTGTAACTTTCCTCAGCTTTTAACAAGGCGGAGGAAACTGGCTGCGAACCATTCTGGGCTCTCCAACTCCTGAAAGATGTCAACAAAGTGGAAGGTATTGGACGGGACCAGCGCAGAAACGATTTACTGAAAAGTCTTTGTAGTCGTTAAATTCTTTCCTGGGCGAGAGAGAGAAAGCGTAAGGACTTGGCGTAATCTACGTGTTGAGGACTGTCAGACTAACGCGATGGCTCAGGTAACAGGCCCCGGTTCTCCCACCCTGTCCAACGGGAATTCATCATTGCAGAGGTGGCTGCGAAGGGCCCTTGGTGACAATCGGTTCTGTGTGTGACGTAAACGGCTCTGCTCTCAATAGTCTGCTCCCGTGGCCTGCATTCCTAAGCCTGGATTGCTGGACTCTCCCTGGTCAAGGTGCTTGGAGGCCAGGTCATCCTGGCCCTGTCTTCACAGCCATGGTCAGGGATGATGGGAGTTGTAGTCCAAAACATCTGGAGGGCACCGTGTTGTGTGAGGTAGCTTAGCCTGAGGGAGAGTGACTGACCTAAGGCTGAGCAGGGTTTTGAACCTGGGTTTCCATGGTTTCTAGTACAGCACTCTATCCAATACACCCACACTGGTTCTCTTTAACATTGAACTAACTAGCATTGAATCTGGCCCAGTGCTAATTGGTTTATTTCTGTACGCACTTGTTTGAGTGATTAGTGACAGCTTTCCCCTTCTCTTTCCCCAGTCATTGCGATGGAAATAAAATGTCCTAGAATCCCACAGCCTTAGGAAAAGGGCACTGAAGAATCAAAAGGGAGAGAGAAACTAGATGTTGTTGCTATAAATTCTCATGCTTGTTGGCTGAATTAATTCAGCCTGGGGCTGGTTCTCACTACCTTGCTCAGTGGCAATATTGTACTTCTGTGTGAAGAATTTGTGTAATCAATTACTGGGCATGATGCCTTTATTGAGCATGCTGATGTTTGGCACAAAATGGCCTAGCTGTTGTGCCATAAGCAATACCTCCCCTTAGAACTGGAGCTTAAGTGGGAGCTTAGATCCCTCTGTGGGGGGGCTCACTTAAAGTTCTGGAGGTCAACATCCCGTTTCCCCCCCACCTTCTCTGAATCAATCAATGCCTCCCGTTTTCTTTGTGAGCTACTTCCAAACTTTTGAAAATTCATGCAGGGAAAGAGCTACAAGACAGCTCAAGTGCTACTTTCTATGTGAAAATGAATTTTGAGTAAGGTCCCTGGAGGTTTGCTAGGCTCAGGTCTCATACTTCTGATATCCGAAAAATGCAGCCTTTCCACCATTCTCTGGCATTGTCCTTCCACTTCGTGAATTGCAAGAGAGGAAACACAAGAGGCTGTCTCTCAGTCTGCCTCTAGGCTTTGGAAGAAAGCAAGTGTTATCATTTGCACAACTTGTGTTTATCTTATTTCATTTGGGAAGGTTTGAATGATCCCCCCACTCCCCTGATAATAGGAATGCTTGCTAGGAAAAGTTTGAAAAAAACTCCTGGGGCCTAGATGACACATAGACATAACCTTCCAGGCCTGCAGGCATATAGTTCTATTCTTATTTATAACTCACCAATATAGTGCAGCTTATAAACAGCCACTTGACTGGTTGCCTCTGGTGAGTAAGAATTGCCTGCAGGTGGCAAAGCAAGGAAGCGCTAAAAAGGCTGGTCTTTTTATTTGAATCTTTTAAGGTACAAATAGGTGGACTTATTTGGAAGGCTATGTTACTCGGATTACTTTGGATGTGTAACAGTCTCTGTGAGCCAGAAAAGAAGACAAGCGTGTGTACCAAGCTGGCCCAGTTCACCTTTTTCAAGGAATTGACAAGATGATCACACTTTATTGACCTAACTGGAGGTCTGCTCTCCATCAGATGCCAGTAGTATTCACCCATATCGTCTGTTGGTAAAGATCCACCCACCTGGGGCAGTGTGGTCACCTGTCAGATTGCAACCCACAGCATAGAAGGCATGGCCGCACTCTCATCAAGGCTCATTAGCTTGAATTGTATTCTCTTTCACTCCTCAGTTTGTATTTGTTTCTCTGTAGGCAAGTCTCCTGGCCTGCGAGGGACTCTCTGGGGTGTGTCTTGTGCCAACCGTTGCCAGCAAGAAGATGATGCCGAAGCAAAGCTCTAAGCAGGTGGAGAATGGAGAGAGAGGGGGTGCGCCGGACATGCTGGTACGGGCCAGCCTATTGTCAGCTGTCAGCTGCTCCGCCGCACACTTCTTTGTGCCCTCTTCCCGTCGTGTCAGTGGGTGACGAAGCAAAAGAGCCAAGACAGGGAACTTGGCATGTAGAAGCCTTGGTTAACTTGCAAGCATATTTTTTTAACCCGTCTCTTGCTTTCTCTCTGCTAGGGTCATCGCAAGGAAAATGAGAAATCACGCAGCCGGAAGGACGAGGAATCAACAGAAGGTTCGCCACCTAAAAAATCCCTTAAAAAGGCAGGTAATCTTACATCGTATGGACTAGCAAAGCTCTAGCCCTCCTCAGAATGGTCTTCCTCCTCCTCTTTCTCCTGTCAGATTCTTGCGGGGCTGGAGGATTCTTGTGCTAGATTCTTGTGGAGCTCTGTTACTTGGAAGTGCAATTAACTTGCACTTGGTACAAGGGGAGGAATCTCTTGTGTTGGACAGCAATATCTTATATCAGAATACAGTAGTGTAAGCCTTATTACTCAAGATCTACCAGACCAATTTTGCTCATTTTTGTTTTAAACTTAAGCTTGAGCAATGTAGATGTGCAGAAAATTTAGAAAGTTTGAGAAAGTTCAAAGCTGAAGCTTCAATAGCAATGGATTTCCTCCACACCAAACAGGCAAGGCAGCCTCTCTGCCAGTGGGATGACGGACAGTCCTGCTATAGGGCAATCAGTGTGGCGCAAAGGCGGCCTGAGCACAGCCGCATGATTAGGCTGTTGCCACCAATGGGGAGGGCGAAGGGGACGGAAGTGATCAATCGGGGCACGCAAGGGAGGTAACGGGGCCGCACTACAGGCACATTTCAGAAAGGGAGGTTCATTAAGCCTGAGCCACATTTGCATTATTCATAAGCCCCTCTGCAGCAAGGGAAGTGAGGGACAAAAAAGAGGGAAAGGAGCTTTACACTAGTTTTAATATAGTTTTAGATGATTCCTGCCCCCCCACCCTTCGGTCCCAGAAAAGGGCCCCAAGTCATCTTCCAAATTAAAAACACAAAAATACAATAAAAATAATGAGAAATAAAAACAAATACAGTATATCAATAAAATCGTTCAAGCAACAGCAAGAGAGGGACCTAAAATAACAGGGTCATTTTAAAAAATACATTGCCACAGCAGGAGGATAAAGCAGGTTAAAGGCCTGGCAGGTGAAGAAATCACTGCTGCCCTCCGAAATCCCAGCTGCATCTCTATTGGGAGGGAGTTCCTCAATCTGCGTGCCCCTACCAACAAGGCTGGCTCTCATGACCTCGCGAAATGTATCTCTGACGGTGGTGGAACATGGAGCAGGACCTCAGACGTTGGATGCGATGCATGAGCGGGTTCAGAGGGGAGGAAGTGGTCCATCAGATGACCTGGTCCCAAGCCGTTTAGGGCTTTATAGGTAATAACAACACTTTGAATTGTGTCTGGAAATGAATCAAAAGCCAGTACAAATGGAAAAAGAAAAGCTGGTGTAAAACGTTCCAAGAAGTGAAACACTGGAAATCTCTCTAGCCATTTCATTTTGCACCACCTGGAATTTCTGCGCACACTTCAGAAGCAGCCCCATGTGGATGTGACAGTGACAGTGGCTAGATCTGTATGAGCCAGAAAAGGTGTCGTCGTTGCACACGCTGAAACCCAGGCACTCCTGGCCAGTGCCGCCACCTGGGCTGTTAGGAGCAAAGCTTGGTCCAGGAACACTCATGAACAGCAGACCTAATCCTTCGAGGGGCATGATGCAACTCCATCCAGCACAAGCTGCAATTCCAATAGGTAACTTACCCACTAGGTTAGTTGTTTTAAAATGCTCTCTTCAAGAAAGCCCCTGCCTGCTTGGGCATGAGGCACTGGAGAATAAGAAACAGGAGAACTTGGCACATTGCACATCAGCACTAAATTGGAAGCGCAGGAAGTGGTGCTGAAAGAAAGTAGGGCTATTATTATTAATAATATTAATATGTTTATTTATTACCTGCCTCTCGTTTTGGATTGAGGTGGGGAACAACATTAAATACAAATAATATAAAATACATAAAACTGATTAAAAACATATAAAACTAATACGTTATTAATCTTAATAAAGGGGAGGGTACTCCAGGAGGGAGTACCAGCAGTTCTTTCACAAACTTATTCTGTATAATCTCAGCAGTTAATCTCAGCAGTTGAAGCAAAGCCCTGGCCCCATAACTCCACTCCATATAGAAGTTGAGGGAGCACCTTAGCTGTATATAACTTCAGAACAGGGACTACTAGGGAGCCACCTTAATGTGTCCCATAAGAGAGAATAACTTTTGCTGTTCTCCAGGTATTTCCAAGACCTGACTTTTCCTGCTCTCAGGCCTTCATTGCCCTCCGTTTTCAAACAATGCCTTCAGCCTACCTGGAGGGGAAGTATAAAGGAGTTCCCTATATCCAGCGAACATGTATTTGTGGTGCAGGGGAGGTGGAAGATGTCGTACATTACTTGTTACGCTGCTCCTTGTCTAAAGATATTAGTGATCGTTCCCTGGGAGAGCTTTTGAGAACAAGAGCGGGTTGGCCCACTGCTGATATTATCTGTGATCTGTTAGTAGATCATAGTAAAGCAATTACAATCAAGGTTGCAATGTTTGCCGCAGCAGCTCAAAAAATCCACCAACATTTCCTAAAGAAATCAGGTGTAGATTGCAGAGGGGACCACCTGCTATAACTTTCTGTGATTTGATAATAGGGTTTGCATCATTGTTTAACAGTATAAACCTCAGCCTTTTCTCTCAGTTCTGGCTCCCTTATATATATTCTCTCCCTATGAATTTGTAAGTATTCTGGTTGTAACAGAGATCTTTTGTTTTATTGTTGCAGTTGTAACGGCCTTTGTGCCAGAGACAAATAAAATGTTTCATCATCATCATTAAAATAACAACAAAACTCTTAAAATTCAACTAGATAGGCCTGCCGGAAGAGATCAGTCTTTATGGCTTTTAAAGTCAGAGAGACTGTTGAGGAATCTCTCCCGGCAGGATTTTTGCAACATCGCCCAAGATGTGAACGATGAACTGTGTTGTTGACCATGTGATTCTCTCTCACTCTGTCATACATACACACAATCTGCTGTGTTTCAATCTACTGTGGGATCAGAACAATCCTGCAGCCTGTTGTGATATTTGAGCCCATGCCAGCTGCGAGGTGGGGAGGGGCAGATTCCTGAATCCGAGCTCGAAGCGCTTTCTTCATCCTCGGATCCAGGAATCTGAAATATCTTACGCTTTCCCCCCCCCCCCCCCCCAACACTGTCTAGGGACCATAGGATTGCTCCCTAAGTTATGCAAATACTAACATTGTTTTTGTGTTGTATAGTTTGTTCTCCTTTTGCTAGTTGTAGGGAATAGGTAAGAATCTTTGTAGGAAACTAAAGCATGAACACTAAAAATCTTATGCAGAAAACCCTCTTGTTTCTGAGGGCCATTAAAAGGCACTTTTGCATTTAATATGTACATTTTTCCCTAAAGTTTGTTCCGTTGGGTGCCCTTGAACTCTAACTTCAAACGTTTGGTGAAGAGCTGTTCTCCCATTTGCTTAGTTCAGGGGGAAGCAATCTGGTGCCCTTCAGATGTTTAGGACTGCAACTCCCATAAGCCCCAGCTAACATGTCCAGTGGTCAGGGATTATGGGAGTTTTAGCCCAAAACATCTGGAGGGCAGATGTTGCTTACCCCTAGTTAGTTGCTTGTCCCTGGTTGGTCCAATCCTCTCATAGTTTTCAATACTTTAGGTTAAGTGACAGCAATTCCTTTTCTGTGTTTGGGTGACCAATACAGCCATGGCAGTCAATGTGAAGGGACCGATGTGTGTTAAACCTTGTTGAGTGTATTTGGGCCAGGGCTTCACATTTTTACTGGGAGCTTTTGAAGCTTAAACCAAGATCGGGTATGATTTGCACTACAGAGAAGAGACTCTTGAGGCAATGGTTTGTTTTTCTTCCCAGTTCATAGGACTCAGAGGGAATCATGCGCACACAAAATGTGCCATTGGGGATGGAGGGCCAGCAGCCTGCATGCGCAGCAGCAGCAGTGGAGAGCTGTAGAAGCCCTGGTAGGGAAAGGGGCAGAGACTTGGACAGCTGGACAGAGAGGCTTAGTGGGCCCCACTGCATGGCCTGCAAGCCCATCCTTGAGAGTCAGGGGCCCAGGTGGGCATGCAACGTGTTAGCCAAGAAGGTAGCAGTAACAGTATATGCCTTCATTGCAGGTGGTGGTGATTGAGCAGAACGGATCCTTCCAGCTCCGGATCCCCAAGAACTTTATTTGCGAGCACTGCTATGGCGCGTTCCGGAGTAGCTACCACCTCAAGAGGCACATCCTCATCCATACGGGTAAGCGGGAAGGTATGGCGGCTTGGAAGCCATGACCTTCTGCAGTTGCTGGCAGATGAGGGCTTTTATGGGAAGCGAGTTACTTCATTGCCAACACTGAGCCTGTAACTGCAGCTACTGGCCAAGTTTCCGCTTTTTGCAGTAAGGCTCGGCCTGTTGATAGGCTTGACTGAGGAAGCTTGTGTTAGAAAGCTACCGCAAGGTAAAGACTCTGGATCTATTTTCATTTCAGTGCAAAGTTTGAAGAGTTTTTTCCTGGCAATTCTGTGTAATACCTGAGCTGCTCTTTCTCAGATGGTGAGAGTCAGTGTCAAGTTGAGGTTTTGGAGGGCCCTTGGGCAAGACACCTTCAGTGGGCCCCCTCCTACAATGGGTCTGCCTTCTCACTCTCATTATCACCTGCTTCTCTTGCTCCTCATCCTCGTTCTCACCATTGCTACTGCTTGCTTTTTTGACAGGCAAAGAGCCAGTAAGCAGATAAACAGTGGCATCTGCTCCTCCTCCTCACCATCCCCATCATCTGGACCAGCATGAGAGGCAGACAAACAAGCAGGTTGCAATGGTGATGAGGGGAAGCGAGTCTAGGGGGCTCTTGTCAGTGGGCCCCTGCTGGAGTGTGTGTCCTCAGCAGGTGACCAGCCCTGGTATGAGCTGGAGAATCTGGCTCCTGCATTTACCATGCAAGTGGCTGCAATGGCAGGATGACCACATGGAAAGGAGGACTGGGCTCCTGTATCTTTAACAGTTGTGTAGAAAAGGGAATTTCAGCAGGTGTCATTTGTAGGCATGCAGCACCTGGTGAAAGCTGCCGGAGCTATACTAGAGTGACCAGATACAAAAGAGGGCAGGGCTCCTGCAGCTTTAACTGTTGTGATGAAGAAGGAATTTCACCTGCTGAAATTCCCTTTTCTACACAACTGTTAAATGTACAGGATCCCTGTCCTCCTTTCCATATGGTCACCCTAAGCAATGGCCCAATTCCACTAGCTGAAAAATAGTAGGAAAGGTGCATTCTGGCATCACCTGTTGTGAATGTAGAGAGTAATTCAAGCTGGATGCCTAAGGACTGTGTAAGCATGATCTTCTCAAAAGTTCCATCTCCACCTACTGGAACAGGTTCAAGCTTTCCAAATTACTTTCAGTTCCACAGTGGGCACCACAACTCTCACCATTTATTTGCCTTATTGACCTCCAGTGGACACCTCACAGTAATTTGTGGTATAGCTTTAAAGAGTTACTCTGATCGCTTGCTCTGAACTTTCCCCACCACTAGATGGCCCCCCTGCCTTTGAAATGGCATGCTTGAATGCTCAATGTAATTTGAAAGGCTCAGGCTAAGAACTCTGTCTGGGAGAGAGAATCCCTTCCCAGCCCCAATTCAGATTTGCCTTTGACCCAGGTTGAAGGAGGGCTGGCATGCCCTCTCCAGCCTGTGGCTTTGGCTTGCTTGTGAGATTCGTGAACAATTCCTTCTATCAGCTTCCTCTCTTTTCTTGGCTGGACCGGATTTGGAAGTTTGTAATGGGTGGGAAGAGTGGCCTGGTGTTTCTCACTGTAAGAGGTTGGAAGAGTTTTGGTCCCTTCCATCTCTGATGTGCCGGGCTGAGAAAGAGAGGGGGATGAAGAAGGCAGTTTCAGAAACGTTTGCCGCTTTGTTCCGGAGGACGTGTTGCCCGTTTTGAATTGCCCAGTGAACTGCATCAATAAATCCCCGCATGTGCAATGCCCGTCTATGTGCTCAGTCTCTGATACATACGCAATGCTGTGTGTCCTCACATCCAAATGTAGCCGCAAGTTTTATCCATCAGATTGAGAAGAGGAGAAGCCCCTGTTCTTCCTTTGGCCAAACAGATGGACTCCGGGAACACAAGGAAGGGCTGCCTCTGGCCATCTGTCATACGCAAGGAGTGGCTTCCCTCCCTGCAGTCAATTGCTAGAGAAAAAGAACTCTGCCTATTTGGGATCTGGAGCTTCCATCTCCAGAAAAGGGGCCTGTTGTGAAGCCAGAAGGGTGGGAAGAATACGAGAAACACCAGTAAGAGTATTTACTGCTGTTTCATTTGGGTGTGGAATATGCGTGGGGCACAATCCCCCGAAAGGGGTGGGGATTGCACAAGAGCTCTTGCACGGCTTTCCTTTGTTTCTTTGGGGGCTTTCATAAGAGATTCCTGATGTGTTTTGGCCCTTCAAGCCATAAGGAACTCCTTCCCACCCACCCCCACCCAAAACCACGTGTTTGCTCCTTCCTGCAGGTGAGAAGCCGTTTGAGTGTGATGTGTGTGACATGCGCTTCATCCAGAAATACCACCTGGAGCGCCACAAGCGTGTACACAGTGGGGAGAAGCCATACCAGTGTGAGCGCTGCCTGCAGGTAATGCCCCGATCCCCTTGGTTTACCAGTCGGGTGGGATGTCTTAACACCCTTGTTGGATGTTTGGCAGGGCCTCCCTGCATCAGCCATGGTGCCTGTGTCCTCCTTTAGTTGGGTGGGATTCTCCATTGAGTGGATGCAGAAGGTTGTCATGATACAGAGTCATGATTCTGAAATTTCACGGTTGTGTCCAAATACTCAACTCTGGGCTTAGGGCTCTAGATGGCTCCTTGTGCTGACCCCATGACTATTACTTGCTGCCTGTACTGTCCATCTTCCCCCCTCCCCTATCTCCCCTTTTCCATTTTTTTAACATGGCCTTACTAAAGCTCTGTCTATAGCTCAGTGCAGATTTAACACTTAGTCATACTTAGTCCTAACTAGGGTATGTTTCTTTAACCCCAGTTATGGTGCCAAATGCACAATGAAACTATGGTTTAGCCTCCGAATGCCCAATGCATGTAATGGGGGATACTCTCAACTTGGTTTCCTCAGCTGAACATGTAGATCTGAAGGTGGGAGACTTTGCTTCAGTCCCTTTGTCATGGTCAGATCATCGCCTACTGATGTGTAGACGTACAGCAGCTTTCCTCCTCTGCAAGGGTGGGGACCTATCAAGGTGGCCCACCCTCAGAGGCTAATGGATCCAGATGGTTTCCAGAGGGCTCCGGGGAGGTTTCCAGCTGATATGGCTGGCTCTGATGTTGAAACCCTGGTTGAGCTGTGGGATGCAGAAATGCCCCAAGTGGTTGATACGATTGCTCCTGAGCAGGGCTCGTACTGCTCCTTGTTTGTACTCCAGGGCTGAGAGCAATGAAACAGAGTTGGAGATGGCTTGAGTACAGATGGAGAAGAACTCCTAGTGGGTGCAATCGAACACTGGTGTCGTGCCTATAGTAAGGAATACTCGGGCAGTGAGGGTAGCAAATAAGCAACATTTCACTGCCTCTATTTAGACTTCCATATGCTGCCCAGAATAGCTTTTTTAGGGTTGTCTAGGGCCTATGACGTGCTGGCCCTAGGGACATTGTAGACCCATCTGAGGCCCACTGGAATTCATTTGCTAGGCGCTTCAAAAATAAAATCTCTTGCACCCACCAGGACTTAGACTCCAGTGTTACAGCAGGTGAATCAGGTAAGGTATCCAGAGCACAACCTTGTCCAGTGTTCTTGGATGAGTTTCAGGTGGTACAGTTCGAGGATGTTGACAAGGTGCTTGGGCAGGTTCATGTAACCACTTCGGTATCTGATCCTTTCCCTTTTTGGCTTATAAAACCTGTCAGGGAAGGAACAGGTGGCTGGGCAGGGAAGGTGATAAATGCCTCCTTGTGAGAGGGAATGGTCATCTGGACCACCTCAAAGAGGCAGTGGTAAGACCATTCCTGAAGAAAAAAAACCTTGGACCAGTGGCAAATGTTATTTCCTGGACAAGAGTGGGTGGTTGCCAACCAGCTCTCTAGATCCATTTCAGTCAGGGTTCAGGATGGGTTTGGGCACAGAAACAGCCTTGGTCACCCTGTATGATGGCCTAAGTTGGGAGAGAAACAGAGAATCAACCTTGTTGATTCTCCTTAATCTCTCAGCGGCTCTCGATACCAATGACCATGGTATTTTTCTGGGACGATTATCTGAGTTGGGAGTGGGAAGCACTGCATTGCATGGTTTCACTCCTACTTGAATGGTGGTCTCCAGGAGGCGGTACTTCGGGCCAGACTGATTACAGTCACAAGACAGTCCAACCATATAACACTGATTCTGGCCCTCTTGCACTGGCTGCCTGCATGTTTCTAAGCCCAATTCAAGGTGATGGTTTTGACCTATAAAGCCTTGCACAGCTTGGGGCCACAGTACCTGATGGAACACCTCTTCCGGAATGATCCCACCCATACACTATGCTCTGCATCCAAGGCCCTCCTCCTGGAACCTCCTCCAAGGGACGCTTGGAGGGCGGCAATAAGAGAGAAGGCCTTCTCTGTGATGGGCCCCCATTTATGGAATGATCTCGCTGACGAGCCTGCCGCCAACACTGGCAGCATATAGCGAATCTTTTTGTTCAGGTCCTAGATTGTCTCTGGCTGATCGCTTTAATTTTTTTTAATGTTGTTGTGTGTGCTATCTGTCATGTGCCCTTACGTGACTGGGCTTTTATACTTTATATAATGTATTTTAATGGTTTTTAATTTTTGTGAGCCATCCAGAGAGCTTTGGTTATAGAAATAGAATAAATGAAATGATGAAATGACATTGGGGCTGGAGGGCACTATTGTTAAGAGGGAAGTAGGCAGGCAAGCGAGGGAGCCAAAGAGGTATCCTGTCCGTTGTGGCTTGTGCTGTCACTACAGAATGGTGATCTCTGCTTTCAAAGGCCGAGCTGGACATGGGTGGCTGAATTTCCCACATTGATTTGAGTTGACCAGCCACCACTTTGGCTTGCAGGGCGTCTAGTTCTGATGCAATGCTTTTCCCTAGTTAAGGAAAACAAAGCACAGTTCAGCGCTATGCCTGCGCAGTACAGGACTTGTAACTTTCCCTTTTAGACACTGCATGGATACCATTGTGTTGCCTCATTCCACGGGCCGCTCCTGAGATGTTTCTCTCCTCTCCTCTCTATTCCTTTTCAGAGCTTCTCCAGGACAGACCGGCTGCTGAGACACAAACGAATGTGCCAGGGTTGCCCAAGCAAAGCATCCGACTCTCAGCTGCTACTTTAGGGGTAGGCCAGGAAAGGGGAATTTAGAAGGAGCTGGAAAGCCAACAGGATTCTCTGTGGGTCCTTTTGTTTGTTGTTTTGGTTTTTACGCTCGTGTTTGCCTGCTGGGCTTACCCCTGTGGAAGGGGCATAGCCAAGCAGGGCACAGACTTTCAGACAAAGTGTTGACACTGTAAATACATTGAGGACAAACCATGGCTGGCTGTCAGCCAGCAGAAATCCCTTGCGGTTGTGGATGAACTTTGGGTGTGTGTTTTGTTTTTGTTGAAGATACCACCATTTGCCTCCAGAAAGGCTTTGAGAGAATGGCTGGCCCTCCTTCCTGCAAGTCCTCGTGATGTTGTTCAATGCTCTTGATAGACAGATGATCTGCCAGGTTGCCCAAACTTTGGGCTTGCAAAGATGAGTGAAGAACAGGCTAATCAATTTTTTTTAAAGCATAATTTAAAAAAAAGAGAAAACAATCAAGCACCAAACTATTTTACAGAGTTGACACACAAAAGCAATGGATCTAAAGAGACTGATTAGCAGCAGCAGAATTTTTTTTTATTCCAGGGTTCACACGAGTCCATCTCATCTCATCTTTGATATAAGGTCTACAGAAACTGTTTTTTTAAAAAAAATTTCAACAGTATCTGGGTTTGTGTTTAAGTTCCTTTCTTGACCTTCAGGTTTCAAGAAACAAGGTGTGGAAGGCATGGTGTATGCTGCAGGGTCCCTTTCAGGTGTTACCAGTAGCAAGATCCAAGACTTGATGCTGATGAGATCCAGCTGACTGGAAGGAGGGAAAGAGCTTCTGATGTTTTATCAGAAGTTTGATCCTGTCCCTGTCCCCTTCCACATATCCATACATTCAGGATCCACCCCATTGCATGCCTCTTCACACAGATTTTATAGTTTTGTTGGATGGGAGTCCTCTTTTTCCTATATATATATGAGCTGGCTGTAGTCCAGGATTGCTAATCTCAAAGTCTTGCTCTGGCGGTGGGAAACTATAATCTGTTTCGGGTTGCATGGGGAAAGAATTCAGGCTTTTCTCTATGAACCTCAGAACAAGACATTTGGGGACCAAGGTCCAGCATGCCCTTGTTCATTAAATCCGCCTATGCTGCCTTAGGCCAAGCAAAGTTCTATCCCTGTCTTTGGAAGCTCATAGCCTGAGAGAGGCAAAGGTCACCGGTTGCTCTTGGCTAGCCAGCTGAAACTGAAAAAGAAGGTTCTTTCCAAAGGATTCAGCCTGATTCAGATTATGCAGTTCTGGCCAGTGCTGTTTTCTCTGCAGTAAACAGTAAGGCATCTGCAGGGAAAGCCAAAGTCTTTAAAGATCTGCCATTGGTTCTGGCATTCACAGATGGGTGTCTCTGTGGGCCAGGTGGATGGGGATGGGGATAACTGCCTGCCTTGTACTTTGTCAGTGGAACCCACGTGTTGTGAACGGGCATCTGTATCAGATCCTTCTACACCATTTGTGCTGTAAGCAGGATTCCCCCTCTCCTTCCCACCCACCTCCATGGAATTAACTTCTGCCAGGCTTCTGGAACACTCTTCCCTTGCTGCAAACCAGGTTTTGAGACCTACAACAGTAAAGGACTGCCTTCCCCCTGAGCTCATGATGCGCAGAGAGAGAGAGAGAGAGAAAGAGAGAGATTTTGCTGGCTTAAATCTTCTCTCTCCCCCCCCCCCAGGAAAGTTCTGTAAATAGAGGATGGACGCTTAAGATCAAGAAGGTGTCCCCCCCCCCAAAATGTGCAGTCACCTAAGGGATCCCAGTGTACTAGCAACTGGTGCTGCATCACTGCAGAGGCTGAGCTAAAAAACACTTGTTAACTTGAAGCGATCATATTTTCATTACTTTCTTGGTAATTTCCTCAAAGGCTGTCTCCTGGGGCAACTTTGCTTCTTAATTTCTCTTGCCCTTGTGTAGTTAACCTGAACTTTGGTTGGAGCACTACATGGGATAAAGTGTATATATGTGTGTGTGTGTGTGTGTGTGTGTGTGTGTATATACCGTATTTCTTCAATTCTAAAACGCACTTTTTCCCATATAAACATCTCTAAAAACAGGGTGCATCTTGGAATCAATGGCATCTTAGAATCGCAGTTTTCGAATTTTCCCACGCTTTGCACAAGGCAAAGGTTTTATTTTATTTTATTCTTAGAATCAAAGCTTTTTTTCTGTTAGTGGTACTGAAATTAAGGTGCATCTTACAATCGATGGCATCTTAGAAACTAAGAAATACGGTATATATATTAAGCTTAATCACATCCCTCCCTCCGGTCCAGGGAGCTGACCCAGCTCCACACCTGCTTAGCTTCAGCAATGCTACAATTTCATATGCTCCCAACTCATTTACCAGGCTCCAGCTGTATGAAAGAGCTTGAGTACTGTTTGGCTCTCTGGATAGGCAAAAAGGCAATTGAAACAGAAGGAACCATTGGGAATATACAGAGGACTTCCATCACAATTGGTTTTGTGCTTCTAAAGAGCAAGCCAAAGGTCCAGCAATCCTGGTGCAAGGTGAGGATTATGCTAAATATGCTAAATCTTAAAGCTGCTTCCAACCTTATTGGCTGCTGCTACTGTTGGCTAAGCAGACATGGAAGAGGACTTTTCGTGTCCTTTTTCCTTCTTTGTGTGTGGTGGAAGAGCCAGCATTGTTAATTAGGTCAATGGAAAAATGAGCCCATTTTAGCTGAAATTACTGAGATCACCTTTAGCTGCACTTTCATTGTGTTGAATAAGTAGTATGCCTAATTTCATTGTAACTCTGAGAATTGTAGCCTGTTACTATTTTGATAGGCCACAAAGGAGAGATATATATATCGGCAAACTAGAACAAATATTGATCCAATGTGTTTCCTGTGCATTTTATAGCGTAGGGGACTGAAGAACCAGCATACTTAAATCTGTAAACTTTGCTGTGTGTTTTTTTCCCCTGATGAAAGACCATTATATATAAAAGAGTCTGAAAAGTACTGGGTCAATAAATATTTGTTCTCATTTACTGCATTTTTTTAAACTCTCGTTGGCCTTTTTGGCATTGCTGTTTCGTTGGTTTTGGTGGGACCAGCAAAAAAAGCAGCTCTTTAGGGGTAGAGGGATTTGAGCCACCATGTGGCTTCCTTCCAACTTTCTGGGCACTGCTTTCTTCAAAAGAAACAGAGAATTGTTCATTAGAAATTGTTTGTGGAAATATAGGGATGCTCTCTTGTGCCACAATTCCAGGAGGAAGCAGTGGTGTGTTAAATTAGGACAGTCTTGCTCAAGCAGGAAAAGGCTCTTTATCAAGCACTAAGCCACATTGTGCCTGCCCTTTTCTGGTTAATCCCCTGGCATTAATCCATCAGTAACTGAGACATGGCATTACGAAGTATATTCATTGTTGCCGGTTATTTCTCCTTTCAGCTTGCTGGAAGTCTCACTTTCTTGAGTGAACTGCCTCATGCTGCCACTTCCCTTGCGTGCCAAACAGGGTAATGACCCATCATTGCTTAGACCCCCTGGAAGCATGTGTGACTTCTGCAGCACAGAAAAGGTGTTCTGTTTTTTGAGGCCTGCTAGCTGTTAGGACTACTGCTTATAAGAAATTGGGAGGCTATTTCAGCCTCCTGTTACACTTGACCAGTGTGACCATTTAGTAGCCATTAATCTTGCTTTTGATGGAATAAGCCAGCAAAGGAAAACTCTGATTTCATGTGATGGTGTGCTAGATTTGCTCTGTAGCCAACCACTCTCTGCAGTTAGGGATGTAAAGGCATAGAAATAGCTAACGTGAAACATTGACTTGCGCGTGATCTTTGCAGATGAGGCTTTTCTCAGAACCTGGCTGGTATGTAGAAAGGAAGGGATGGGAGAGAAGGCAAGCAGGCGGTGTAGCCATTTGGATGGGGAGGATGTCGCTTCTGTTTTCCGTTGCAGCATGTAGCCAGCTTGTAGTCCATCCACTATCGCGAGTTACCATTTCAGCATACTAAGGTATGGTTCCACCTGACCCTGAAGGTGAATGGTTTGCGAGGTAGGACTGTTTATAAACACATCTACCTTATTCAGGTACTCTGTAAGGATGTTGTAAACACATCTATTCAAGTACTCTGTGAGGATGTGTCTAGAGACAAAAGGCTTTGGGGAAGTATTGAAAAATAGGTCCTCCTCGTGTGTTTAGCATGGTTTCCAATATTTATTCCAGGGTGAGGAACTAGAGTAATCCAGCAGATCACCATGGTATTTTCTAGATTGTACTACTGAAAGAAGCGATGCCCTGCACACAGAAAGCTAGCATGTCAGGGGAAAGGGGTGCAACCTAGCCTCTCTAACATGCTAAGGGCAGGAAGTCTCTTCATTCAAATCTCTCCCACTTAGTCTCTGTCTGAAGTGGTAAGGTGAGTAAAGTAATTCAAGCACCTCAACATTTGTAATTTATGCAGGATTTGTTGTCTGGGTTTTGGCAGTTACTTTGCTCCCGCAAGTAAATTGATATCAGCACCTAGGAAGAATGGTTCATATCAACTAGAAATGGTCTGCAGTGAAATAATAGGTATCATTGTTTAAAGGGTTCTTACATATCTTATTAGCTGAAGTGAAATTGACTTGAAACAGAAGTGAAACTTCACTAGAATTTCACTGACAGAGGGGCAAAAGGCCACGATCGTTTCAAAATGAATCTTGTTTGTTCAAATACTGGCACGAAGAGGCACTTATGTCAAAAGAAAGTTGTAATATGAATGTAAAGATTTCAGGAAAGTGAGATTAACAATTCCTTAAAAGTCAGAAAAACATAATGTGCTATAGATTTGCTCCTATTTTTAAATGCCCCCCCCAATGATGCCAGTGAGTTTGCTAACTGAATGGGGATGGCTTAGCAATTCCACCTAGTAGTAGCAGTAGTAGTAGCTTGGAAATTGGGTTCTGCATAAACGATGACATTTGTTCCCCCTAGCATGGAATATGCCCCCACAAAATCATCTGCAAATACAGCCTTGTGTTCATGCAGCATCTTCCTTTTGTGGATGTTGTGGAATAGCCAGTGTTTTGAGAGCGTGTGCCATGATGTGGTGAACCATTGCCCAACCTCGACATCTTTTTTTTGTTTGGTTTTTTGTAATGGCCTATTATTAATGTACATTTGGGGGAAAGGTTTTGGGGGAGCTGCATTTGCCCCTGCCCACTGTACCCTCTCCGTCTTTCTTGCTGGAAGTTGCCGACCATCCGTCTGTTGGCATGGCCTGGAACCTGTAGAAATGCCTTCTCTTTCTGCTAGCTGGTGCACAAGATGAATTGTACCCTGTGATTCTTCATGTATGTGGCGAGGTGCCTTGGGGTGCTTCCTTATGGGTAGAGATTTTGCTGGCCTTGATTTAGGGATTTAGATGAAATGGCAAGAATTAAGAGGACCTGTTCATGCAGTTCATACAGGCTTTCACACACTCCTTCCATTCACGGGAAGAGGAAGGAAAATCCCAGCACTTCAGCCTGAATAGAGAATCTGAATTTGCCCCTATTGTTACAGCCTCTATTCAAGTCCGACGGCTTATATATATATATATATAAATATATATTAATTTTCCTTCCCCACCCTCCCTTTTAATTCACTTAATTTGCTACGGGGGAGGGAGTTGGGATAGGGATGTGTTACCCAAGGTCAGGATCACTTTTAAACTGTAGTTTTTATAAGATGTTATAAACTTGTATCTTTTTACCATTACAGTGTGGTGTGTCTGTTCCTTTTTGTCATCTATTTTGGATACTGAAATAAAATGTGCTTGATGATTATACATTCAGTGGCCAGTTCCCCACATTTCACCATGCTGTTGTCTGAGTGCCCAAGTACGAGGGACAGGAGAACAGGCCATTCATCCACCTAGTTCAGCATTGTCTGTGCTGAGTGGCTGTGGCTCTCCAGAATTCCAGGCAGGTGTCTTCCCCAACCCTATCTAGAGATGCTTGGGATTGAACCTGGGACCTTTTGCATGCAAAGCAAGTCCTGTACCATTGAGCTACAGCCCTTCCCTGTGAGTTCTTAGAGGTTCCCTTTGATAGCTAAGGTACAATTTACATGTAAGGAGTGGTGGGTGGAGTGAAGCTCATCCCTGCTGCAGCTCATGGGAGGGCTTGTCAGCTACCAACCACAGGTGGCCTTTTGTCTGAGAAGTCTGAATCAAAGGCGGCCATATTCAGTCTGGTCAAATTAGCTAAATGGGAGGGAGTGTTAAATCAAAATTCACAAAAAATATAAACTCATGTGTTATTTTAAAAATGTATTATTCTTATACCCCTAGACCACCCAAACCCCAGAGTTCTCTGGGCGGCATACTGGTAACGTTAAAACATCAAATATAAAACAATAGACAATTATGAAAGCAGCACATAAGAAAATCAACAGCAAAAGATAGACAATGAAGCATAAAAACCAAAGTAAAAAAAAAAACCAGCAGCAGAATAAAAGTGTTAAGATGAAAATGCACTAAAAACATTTTTTAAAACCCCTGGGAGAATAAAAAGGTCTTCACCTGGTGTTCAAAAGACTATAATGTAGTTGTTAGGTGAGCTTCTCTTAGGGAAGGCGTTCCACAGATGGGTGCCATCACTGAAATGGCTTTCTCTCTTATAGCCACCTGCCATGACTTCTTTTATGGGGGGACCTGGAGAAGGACCTTGGATGATGACTTATGGTCCAGTTCGGCAGGTTTGGGAGGAGATGCTCCTTCAAGTAACCTTTCCCCAAGCCATTTGGGACTTTATAGGTTAAAACCATCACTTTAAAATGGGCTGGCAGCCTGTCCAGATGGCAAAGTACTGGCATAATTTTCATCGGTTCCCCTACCCTGGCAGAAAGAAAAAATGCTGAAAGTAATGATCTGCCCATAATAAGAGAATAGACACTCATTCTGCCACCTTCAGATCCTCCTCCTCCTGCTGATTGAGACTATATCCAGAATGGGTTCTACTACATGTGTTAGAGTGCTGACATTTTGAGACATGAATTCTTGAGCTGCTTGGAATCCAGTGGCCTCAGCATGTATGTTGAAGTCCCTGAGAACAATCATTCCTGGGGTCTTCAAGACCAAACCTGAGACCATCACCACCAGCTCAGGCAGAGAGACTGTTGGGCAGCTGGCAGAATCCCAGGGGAGAAGAACCAATTACGAGTATTAGTTTAATTTTATGGAGTGCATGCAGCTGCTAGCCATGATAGCCACTCAACGCTGGAAGTGTGCTAAGGGCTGGCCATCCCGTGCTTGTGAGAACCCAAAGGGGTGTCACTGCTGAAAACAGAAAACTGAACTAGAGTGACCTGGGTCTGATCTAGTAAAGCAGCCTTCCCCAACCTGGCACACACAGGTGTGTTGGACTAGCTTCTGGAGGGAACCAAGTTGGGAAGGCTGTACTAAGGCAATTGTTTGCTCCTGTAATTCCCAGTCTGTGGTCTGGCGCCTACTAGTGGGCCACGAGAATACTGCCTACCTACCTACAGAGGAACTTGGTTGCTGCTTTTCTGAATGATTTACTGCCCTATCCTTCTTCCAGTCAACCTCTGCTTGGAGTTTGCAGTTGTGGCATTTCTACTACATCACGTGCCAGTGGATATTTACATAGAATAGCTGTCTCAGTGGAGGAACAACCAGAATGACTCATGCAAAAGAAACACAAGGGGTGGTTTCCTCCTGAAAGTGGATCATTCTTACTCTTAATCCCACTGATCTGAGGGGAGGGGGATTCCTTGAGAATCTGAATGAAGCTCAACGCCAAAAACCTTTCATTTTGAGATAGGTCCTGAGGTATGATTTGCATCTGGTTCAAATTCTTATTTATCACGTTTGGAGGTTATCACATTTGTTTTTGTCCTGTGAGGTAGATGCAGGCGTGTCCAAAGCTGCACTCAGCTGTAATGCTGAATAAGGATTCAAACACAGCTCTCTGGTCCAAGATCAGCATTATATCCTGCAACTGGCACACTGAGGGTCTGTTTGCAGTGCATCAGTCATTGAATTTGGGGTTGATGAACGTGGTGGTGGCTCTTTGGAACAATGAGTTGTCCTCCTACAAAAGAAGTGGGAAGAAGTCAGTAATGGTGAGAGGTGGTCATGCTACATCTGCAAGTGGAGCGATCAGTAAGTAGCTCCATTTTGTGGTACACTTAACTAACCCACACTAAAACAGACTGAGGTTCATTATGTGACTTGTCAATAAGAATAAAAAGAAGAATAAGAATATATTTATTTCTTACCCGCCTCTCTCTCAGGATCGAGGCGGGGAACAACATCAATACAAATGACATAAAATACATAAAATTAATTAAAAACATAAAATTAATACATTATTGAAAATACCAATAAAACATAAATTCGACTGCTGGAAGAGATCGGTCTTTATAGCTGTCTTAAAGTCAAAGAGACTATTAAGTTGCCGAACCTCTTCCGGCAGGCCAGTCTGGGAGCGGCAGAAGAGAAGGTCCTCTGGGTAACAGTTGTCAGCCTGGTTTTGGCCGACTAGCAAATTCTTCCCAGAGGACCTGAGCGTGCGGGGCAGATTGTATGAGAGAAGGCGATCCCGCAGGTAACTTGGACCCAAACCACGTAAGACTTTTAAGGTAATAACCAACACTTTGTACTTCGCCCAGAAACTAATTGGTAGCCAGTGGAGTGATTTTAAACCTGGTGTAATATTGTCACCTGTAGGTGTACCAGTGACCAACCTGGCTGCCATATTTTGAACTAGTTGAAGTTTCCGGACTAGGCACAAAGGTAGCCCTATGTACAGCGCATTGCAGAAGTCGAGCCTCGAAGTTACCAGCGCGTGCACTACTGTTTTTAGGCCTTCCAATTCTAGGAAGGGGCGCAGCTGGCGTATCAGCCAAAGCTGATAGTAGGCACTCCTGGCCGTCGCATCTATCTGAGCTGTCATTTGGAGTGACGGATCCAAGAGCACCCCCAAGCTCCGAACACAGCCTTTCAGGGGGAGTGTAACCCCGTCCAGAACTGGTTGACACACCTCCAAACCCAGGTTGGGGCCTTTGACAGGAAGCACCTCGGTCTTGTCTGGATTCAGCTTCAGTTTGTTTTTCCTCATCCAGCCCATTACCGCCTCCAAGCATTCATTCAGAAGAGACACACTATAACCAGCAACAGCTTACTGTGGTCTACAGCTAATGGTTCCGGACCCACTTGAGTTGCCGTTGGAGCACTGCTTGGCAGATCTAGTTCTTTCTTTAATCAGCTCTATTACTTATGTGGATTACACATAAATCTAATACTAAACATAATATGAACTAAGTTGTATACAGCCAATATTTTTTTAAAAAAAATATGGTAATATAGATTTATGAAAAATACTTTGGAACGTATGGATATGACGTTCTGGTCTCATAGTTCTCTTCTAAGACTAGTTCTGTGGCGAGAGGCAGCTGCTCAGTTGGACAGAGTTGAGTCATTTCCTAGGCAGATAAGGAGAAGGTGGGGAACCCTATCCAACAGAATGACCACTTGCAGGGCTGGCAGAGCGAGCAAGATGTAAATTATGGCCTTTCCACTGAAGAAGCTGGGAGCACTGACCTTGTTCCACTTCGCATTTTCACGCTCCTTTTCAAAGCGTCTGAACTCTCTCCGGTCACGGAGCACCATGACGTAGTGGTACACCAGAATGATGGCTATCCCCAATACCATGAAGCCCAGCACCCAGAAGACCACTTGCTTGACTATCTTTGTAGTTGCATCTGGCAAGATAGAAGAAAGGAGTGAAGAAATCTGCAAGGTGGTTACCCCTTCTCCCAGCAGGATCCGGTGGCCTTCCCTGCATTTCTTGCTTGACTCCACCCCCACCCCGTCCCTTGCTATGGTCACACACACTGGGCTGAATCAGGATTTACATAGGATCTACTGCACTGGCAGTGCACTGGCACTGCACTTCCCATATCAGCCCCCTGAAAATGCCACTCTGTGAGTCGGGAGACCCGGCTGAATGGGTGAGCTGTGAGTGGGGACCCCCAAATATCAGGCACACAGCCCATCCTTTCACAAAAGGCAGAGCTGGACCCAGCCCACTTTCTCCTACCAGTAAGCATTCACACCCACTTCCTCCCTATTTGCAGTGTTCGAGATACATTCTTCCATATAACTACCAAGATTAGAACTTCGCCTCTCCTTCCCGTTTGTTTTAGGGATGGAAATGTCACGTGATATAAGTGTTCTACAACTGCTCCCCTTTAGCCTGCCAGGATAGCCACCTATCAGGGATGTTGTAGTAATGGGTTTCCTATATGAGCAGAGGGTGGACTGGAACAGCCATCCCCAACCTTGTCCTGGTCATGTTGCAGTCCAAGACATCTGGAGGGCAACATATTAAGAGAAGGCTGGACTAGAAGCTTGGAGATCCTTTCTAATTTTCTGATTCTAAGTAGGAGCTAGTACATCAGGGCAAACCTTAGGCCTGAACGTTTCTACCTCCCAAGCTAACTTTTGGTTGGGGCTTGGAGGAAGAGCAGAAAGGAATTCAAATATGGTATAGTGGAGCCAGGGCTCGTGTGGATGCATCACCTCCCTTTTTGATTAGCAGGAATGCTGAGATATCTGCCACCACCACCCCTCACAATCCCCTATTCCTTCTGAGTTTAGCTGCAATTTTCACAGTAGTGGGGAGAAATCAATTTTCCCAGCCACGATATATTTCTCCCTGTTGTGATACAGTATTTTGGGGTGTCCTGGTCTTGAATGGGCAATTAAGATCCATGAGCTTTACAAAAGACCTGCTCCTGGTGCTCCTGGTGGAGATGAAAATTCCTAGGACTGGTCCATTAATCTGGATCAACCCAGCTGCCTGAATTTCTGGATTCCTCTGGGGACTGTTGTGATGAGCCAACTACACTTCAAAATTTAAATTTACCACTACTCCACTGCAAATATACGCTTCCCCCTTCTGCATTCTAAAGTGGCACAGGGCTCCACTGTGTGGCTTTTCTGAATATGAGATCAGTGTATGTGTATGACAAGTCAGCTCCCTAAATAGACAGAAGGGCAGAGTTTGGCGGTGGTGGTTATTTCTATAGTACCATCAATATACATGGCACATTGGGCCTGTTCAGACAACACGCTAAGCCACAGTTAGGCTGCTATCTCTTTTGCAGCAAGTGGTTAGTGAGCATGTTTAAACCGTGGTTATGTAGCCATCATGGTTAGGGATGGTTCACACATGACACGCTAAGCCACAATGTTTAGCTCAAAATGCTTAACCATCGTGGTTTAGCAAGTTGCCTGAACAGGGCCATTCAGTCATACATAGCTTGGGATAGAAGTTACTTAAGACTCTGGAGAACATGGTTGCTTAAGTGATACCAAGATTTACCCTGCTTGCTTTAGATTAGCATGCTGCCAAGAACATAACAGTCTGGCTGGATCAGACCGAAGGCCTATGTAGTCCAGAACCTCGTTTCCAACAGTGGCCAACCAGATGTTTCTGGGGAGCCCCTAGCAGGACATGAGCGTAATAGCTCCTAGGAAAATAGGAACTTGGGAAGGTGCCTTATACTGAGCCAGACCATTGGTCCATCTAGCTCAGTACTGTTGACATTGACTGGCAGCGGCTGTCTTGGGTTTTAAGGCAGGATTCTTTCCTTGCCCTATCTGGAGAAGCTGGGGGTTGAACCTGGGGCCTTCTGCATGTAAAGCAGGCGTTCTACCACACTGAGCTATGGTTCCTCCCCAGCTCCTGCTGCTTGTTCCTCAACAACAGCTACTCTGCGTCAAAGGTTCTCCCAGTCACCCATTCTTCCTATCAAGGACCGGCATGGTCAGATGCCTGCCAAGCGTCCACACCTCAGCAGGGGCCCAGTGGCAAAAGCTCCTGCTGGAGTTGCTGCTTCTCTTCACCACTTCTCGTTCACCTGCCTCACTTCCTGACCCAGACAATGGGGTGGTGGTGAGGAGGAGGAGGAAGAGCAGGAGATGCCACCACCTGCTTGCTTCCTGGCTCTCTGCCTGACAAGCGAGCAAGCGGCAACTAGGATGGATGAGGAGCAAGAGCAGCTGGTGACAACGGCGGTGGGAAGGGAGACACAAGGCCCGTTGAGCGTGTCTTGCCCAAGGGCCCTCCAAAGCCTGGAGCTGGCGCTGCTCTGTGCGCTCTCCATTCCACTCACCCTCTTTGCTGCTCACAACCAGGGTGACCGCGCCCGTCTCGTCCTTCTCGACGAAGTAGATGAGGAGGCTGCCGTCTTTGGCCTTCGTCTGGCACCACCCCTCGTTCATGGTGGCCGCTGGCACCACCCTCACCGTCTGGTTGCAGGAACTGCTGCAATTCCCACTCAGCAGCCCGGTCCCAAAGACCTTGCACTCGGCACAGTCCCTGCAAACGTACAGAGGAGTCAGTTCCCCCACCCCTGTGCTTTTACTCACTCCAGTTCCACTCCTGCCTAGAGCTTCAGTCTCTCCACCACACACGTCCCAGCGCCCAGGATGATGTATTTGGCCACGTGAGGCGAGAGTTATGTAGCCTGTTCACCATGAGCAAGTGCTCCTAATTTGGGAGCTGTGGCTGTAATAAGGTGAAAATGTGCAAGGGAGGGAGCTTGTCCGGGCTTTTTGGACTCACCGTAAAAGAGGAAACGCAGAGGGTTCGATCCAGATTTAGTCATGACTCAGTTAATTCCCAATTATTTCAGTGAATCTACTCAAAGTATGACTAAGTTTGGATCCAACCCCGATAGCATATTCCTTGCTTTGATGAAGTAGTTACTTGATAGTCCTACAAATGCGCTCTTCTGTACTGCACTGTACATTCTAGCATGTCAACACAGCAGGGCTCACTAGAAAAAAAAATCCTGCTTCTGTAGTGCCCATTAGGCTCCAGTGCCCTGTTTTAATTATTAAGCACAGAGGGGAGGATCCAACCACACCACATCACAGCTCACCTCACTCAGCACAGGCCCTTGATCCCCACCCCACCCCTCTGTGCAGCATTTTCCAATGGATGGAGTCTAGTGGCTCCAATTTCAGTGGGACTCTGAATCCAGTCTTGGTTTTAGTCAGAACCAGGCGGAACTCCAAAGGATCTATCCAAGGTGCTGGACCCTATTCCCCCCCCCCCCAAAATAGGTTCAGCACTTTGGATAGCCCCTTTCGAGTTCCGCCTGGTTCTGACTAAAACCAAGAATGGATTCAGAGCCCTACCGAGATCAAAGCCCCCACCAGCCCCCACTGGGGGGGGGGGGAGAGGCTGGGGAAATTGGCTCCCATCAGCCCAGTGGCATGTGCCTAAAACTTGATCCAACCCAGAGGTAACAGAGCAATTAAAACAGTGGACCGTGCTCGTATTGGGGTCATTTGAGGTCCTAGGGCTGGATCCAGAATCGTTGTTATCCTGCCAGCAGAAGGATACCGCTGTTGGAACAGGACTTCTGCATCCAATGCTCCCCATGCCCCCTGCAACCCTGCCCTCCCCCATGTGCTGTCCAAAACTCCAAGGGGTTCTCCAACCCCCTAAAGCAGATTTGAAGGGCATGTGGGGGTTGCAGAAGGAGGAAAAACACGGAAGTCCCGTTCCACCAGTGGTGCCCTTCTGCTGGCAGGATAACAATGACCCTGGGTCCAAGCTCCTCTGTGTTCACTGTACTGCGCTGGGTAGCAGACTCCTCAGGGTTGCCGTCTTTTTCACTGGAATTGCATCCTGCAGCCTCAACCCTATGAAAACAAGGCGGCAGCATTGGCATGTCATTACAAAAATGCCGCTCCGACACTCACGACGAATCAGATCAAGCCCTCGCCCGTCGCGCCTCCTGCCTGCCCCCCGCATCTGTCCAACTTTACCAGCTCGCCTGAGATCATGTCACAGCCTCACCTGTGCTCTTCACAGGGGGTCTGGCAGTCAGAGCAGTGGCTGCAGTGGCTGCCAAACCAGCCCACATCGCATTGGCATCGGTTGCAGACGCAGCGCCCGTGCCCGTTGCAGGCGGCGCCCTCCTGCGTGCACCCACTGGTATCCGGGCTGCACTCACAGGCACTGCCAGTGTAGTCCAGGTCGCATTCGCACTCGCCACACCTGCACTGCCCATTGCCTATCAGCAGGGAGAAACATTAGTCGGCACCACGGGGCTCCCTTCGCAAAACCAATTCCACCCATGAATATGATGTCGATTTTATTCAGTTGCTGCTGCTTGGCTCTGAGGTTCTAGCAGGCATTGCCTGCGCACTTTCAGTCATCTCTTTGTCACCATATGAGGGTGCCTCTACAAGAGCGATTTAAAGCTCTTTCAAGGCGCATTACAGATTTTGCCTCTACAAGAGTGGAGCGCAAATCGGGGGTTGAGGCGCTTTTTATCTTTGCTTATGCACATTATCCAATGCGGGTTAAACTTTTAATTTACCGTGGGAGTTAAAGCGCCTTATGGCCATGTAAACATGTGATTCTCTGCATGTAAGCAATGTTAAAGCGTGTTTCATACAGCCCGTAATGCGCTTCACCGCCTCTCGTGAATAGGTATTAGGAGTAAATGCGCTTATCTGTAAATGAGCATAATTGGGCAACCGGGCGTCAAAGCGAAATCTTGTAGAGGGGAAACGTGCTCTTTTTAAATGAAAGCCAGAAGTCTGAGGAAGCTGAATCCTGTACTCCATGCCCCCATTCAGTGCCTTTACTGAATTGCAGTGCACCTACGGCATTAGGCATTAATAACCAGTTTCCCATTAAAACACATGGAGATGCTCATAAGTAGCCCTGCCAGGTTGCAATTCTCTACATACCTGGATGTAAGACCTACTGGACTCAGCGGGGCTTTACTGCTGAGTAGGTATGTCCTGGATTGCACTGTCAAGTGTCCTGCTCAGTTTTGCCCATCTGTTGCAGCTCACAACTGCCTTTCCCAGAATTCAGAAGGATAAAGAAAGGCGACAGTCTTACCATTGGAAGGCAGCACGTGGTTTTACCTGCGCAGAGTTGCCCGTTGTACCGGTTGCAGATGGTGTTGTCGCAGTTGCAAAGGGGCCCGCTTGCCTGGCCGTTGCACTGGCATTTCCCACACACACACCGGCCCCTGCCGCTGCAGACTGGGCCTGTGTCATTCACATCTCGGCACATGGCCTCCGGGTCAAGCACCTCCTCTTGCTTGCACTCACACAGCCGTCCAATATGGCCTTCTTGACAGCTATAATGGCAAAGGGGTGTGGGTGTGGGTGTGGGGTCAATTTGGAGCTGCTCTGGGTTTGCAAAGTCTCATCATAACTAACTACCCACTTCCTCAATAGACCATGTCAGGCCTATTGCTTTATTATCTTTCCCCAGCCTCACCACCTTTACACCTTTCCTCTCCTTCCCTCAGCAAGTTTAATTGACTTCTGTTCCCTGGAAAAGCACCCCAAATTATCAAAGGATGAGGAGCTCCTTCTTATGAAGAAAGATTAACATATTTTAGATCAGATTTTTTTTTTCCTTACGGCAACAAATTTGGAGGTGGGGATGGAATGGGACTGGATAGATGTTTCTAGAATTTTAAACAGTGAGAACTGAAAATTAGAGTAATTATTTTCTCTCTCATATAATACTAGAATTTAGAATACTAGATCCAAATTTAAGACGAATCGATCGTGCTGGCAGAAGAGGACTTCCCATGTCAGACCCTCCAGCCCCCTGAAAATGCAACACAGAGGGACCTTCCACAAGTGGAGCCTTTCTCACGGAAGGTCCCTCCCTCAGATCCTGAGCTCAACCCAAGGTCAGTCGATTTCAAAATGGCGGTAGATTCCGTCCAGAGAGGCAGGGGGAAGTATTTCCTCACACAACGCGTAATAAGGAATTCACTGTCAACAGCTACGAGCTTAGATGGCTTTTTAAAATGATTAGACCAAGGGTGTTCATCACGTGGCCCACAGGCCATGTGCAGGTCCCACCAACGCCCTGATGCCCCCCCAACCCACCTCTGAAATTAACCGTGGCAAAAAGTAATTAATTTATTACTAAGGCATAAGCTAAATTTGACCAGTTTACCACTTGGCAGTGATAAATAGATAGATGTGCTGGCATTAGGGAGGGGAAGGGCAGCCCACAGGGGTGTCGGTGTATGTGTGAAAATAGCTCCTGGAAGCCCTGCAGTTATCCACCCCTGGATTAGGCAGATCTGTGGAGGATCGCTCTGTCAATGGCTGTTATCTAGGATAGCTCAATGGAACGTCCTTGTTCAGAGGAAGGGGACCTCCAAATTGCTGGAAAGGGGGGACAAACAGCAGAGGAATGCCCCAAGGAATACCTTATGCCCAACAAGGTGGGCCGGGCTATGTCACTGCTCAACTTGCTGTGTAGAGCTAAAACTTCTCTCTTCCAGCGGGCACTGTTAGGCCCTGCCTTTCAAACTGCTTTTATCTTAAATCAAGTTTTCATTGTCATTTTGATGCATTCAGATTTTCCTGTTTTTAATTTTCCTATAACACTGTCAGCCACATTAGAGGATTTCAAAAAATGATACAAAAAAAGCAGGGTTCTTAAAAAAAAAAAGTCATAAAAATGAATACCTGCAGATGCCACAGGTGAGATTGCCGTGGCCACCAGAACAGTGTTCAGCGTAGGGTTGGAGGTCTCCACACTGGCACTGGCATGCCGTCGTCAGCTCTACCTGAAGTTCTTCGCCCACTCCCAGCACTCGTAGCACCAGTTTCTGGGGCCCAGGGAGGCAGGTGGTCGCCTTGATCCTCACTGTGAATTGCACCTATGGAAGGGGAATGAATGAGATGAGCAGACAGCAACACCCCACTTTAGGGCCAGCCCTACCATTAGACAGGGTCAGATGGCCGCCTCAGGCATCAGACACTGAGGGGCGGGGACTGGCTGTGAGGTGATGGAGGACAAAGCTGTGGCTGCGACCTGGGCTGCCTTAAGCCCCTAAGCTCTCCTGCTGCCCTCAGGTCCAGTCCTGTTGTCACTGTTGAGGTAAGCTTCAACTGCCAGTCTGGCTGGCTTCTGGACATGGAATGGTGAGGGCGCCATCTTGTCCTTCTCCTCAGGTATCAACATTTCTTGGGCTGGCCTTGCCCAGCATTACTTTCCATAGTGCTTTAAGTCACAACCACTGGGCCAGCCCAGTTCCTGTGATATAGGCCTCATTTGTGTTTTAGACCTCTTTTGGAAGTCAATGACCTAAGCGCTCACCAGTTCATTGACGCGTACACCAAGGCATTCTCCACCCTGCGCATGTCCGTATGTTTCTGAGCCACCGCAATGCGAGTCGTAAGCGATGGAGATGCTGGGAGGGAGGTCTGAGGAGTGCTCCAAATTCACAGAGGATGAGAGGCTCTGCAGAGAGACTGTCATTGAGGATGCGGCCTACCTGGCTTAGAGAGAGCGATCCTGTATCTTCTGAGGCTGTGGCACTGCACTGGGAGAAGGGTCCAGATGCCTATGAAGTCCAACCCTCATGCTGGAGTGGTGCCACCTGCAGCTATGGAGCTGGGAAGATGTGTACTTCAAACCTCAATGTGGTCATATGCTCCCCATCTGGCTTTAGATAAGCCACTCTTTCCCACCCTTGGAAGAGAGTAATGCTGGTCTACTTTTCAAGGCTCTTGTAAAGATTACCGAGATCATTTGTGGGCCTGTTCAGACAACACACTGAGCCATGGTTAGGCTGCTAACCTTTTTGCAGCAAATGAGCGTGTTTAAACCGTGGTTATGTAGCCACCATGATTAGGAATGGTTCACATAACACACTAAGCCATAATGTTTAGCTCAAAATACTTAACCACTGTGGCTTAGCGTGTCATCAGAATAGAGTCAATGTGAAACATTTTCAGCCTTTAAGAACAAAGCTGGATAAAGAGGGGCACACTGAAATCTGCATTTTAGCAAGCTTTCCAATACAGCTCACCTTGGGAAAAGCACACACATAAAATCTGTATATTAGGGGAACGTGTGCACAAAATGCATATATTTGAAAAAAGTGCACACAAAACTGCATTTCATGCTGATGGCAGCTCACAGAGTAACAGTTAAAAGTTGGGAAATTGCAGAACATCTAACAATGAAGCTATGGCAAATAGCAGAGACAGACAAAATAACTTACCAACTGAAATTAGCTATATCTGATTTTTATAAAACACAGTTATTTTATATACAAATCAGGGACAAACTCACCAATATTTGTCAAAATCTTTCCGCAGATTGTGGCAAAGAGAGTAAATATAATTTGTTATTATGAACTACCCTCTGTCAACAACTACATTTAAATTTGATGCATTTGTTTGTCATTGGTGTGTGTGTGTGTGTGTGTGTTTAAACTACATTTCAACAATGTAAAGTGCCTGGAAAAAATGTGTAAGTTTTTAAAAAATCATACAACACCCCCCCCCCAAAAATAACAGTAATAATAATAATAATGTTTTCCCATATAGATTAAAATAAAATATTCGCAAGATAATGAAGAAACAGGATGAAACAAGCTTGACCTGAAAAATCCAACAATCTTGGCCAGATTGAGATTAACAGATGTGTCCACCCCTATTTATTATTATAATAATTTATAACCGTCCACATCATTGTCTGCTGTTATTACAATCTTGTAAATAAGTCCACAAAAGTTAGTAGCCTGCAAACAAAAGTTTACTAGCCTGTTTGGGTTGGCAGAGGAGGGATGGAGAGCTTTGTCACTCCATCAGCAGTGGCCCACTGCATTTCTGTGATAGCTGTGGAGGAAGGCGGTTCCTTCCTCTGACAGCTGGCTTGGGCTTCCAAGCTCTGACTCTCTTCCACCCGCCTGCTCACTTGCCTGCATGCAATTCCTTGCCACCTTTTGCTACCAGGCAAGTGCTTCAATGAAAGGCTTTATTATGGAGGCAGGAGCCTTCATGATTTCCCCCACTCCGGGATTAGCGCGTGCCACATGCGGAGGGCAGATTCAGCAAAAGCGTGCCATGCCAGAAGAGCGTGCAGAACAGAAGTGTTCACTTCTGCTCACTTATACCAGCCTTCTTCAACCTGGTGCCCACCACATGTTTTGGACTACAAAATCCCTGACCATTGACCGTACTGGCTGGGAATTATGGGGATTGGAGTCCAAACAACTGGATAGTACCAGGCTGGGTAAGGCTGACTTAATACTGTGTTTTTCATCAAAGGAGCTCAGAGAGGTTTGCAATCAGCTTCCGCTCTAAGCAGCTCACAGTGGAACACCAATTTTGTTCTTAAAAGTAGTAATAATACCTTCAGACCATCCCCTGACAGAACTCAAGCAGAATACATGGAGCTCCCCAGTGGTTTCTCATAAGGGTACTGATCAGGTCTACCCCCACGTAATTTTAGGCATGCTACAGAATTGACAAGGGCCTACAAACAAGTGTATATGACTCATGTGAGCGAGCCAGGCTACATACACTACAGGAGGAAAGCAGTGCCCCAGAATCATCAGCCAAGCTGACTGGATAAAAATGCCTTTTCGGCCCCACGGGCCACGCTTTTCATATGGGGGCGGGGGGATGAGCAGCGTTTGCTGCAGAAGACTAACGCAGCTGCGCCTCTGGGCATTTTTACATTGAAACCCTTGCGTCCCTCTTGCTACCCCCTGCTCCTCCTCACCCTGTAGGCCTCTGCAATGAGCTGCACCACATTGCTGGAATCCTCCTTTAGCTCGCCAACCACCGACTTGGGGATGTGTCTGCTCAGCTCCTGGAGGGGAAAAGGAATGGCCAAGGGTGAGGCTCGCCTGCCCATGCCTCAGACATCCCCTCGCAGGCATGCTCACCCCTTCCAGATCAGCACTCACTTCATACATGAGAAGCCTGGAGCCAGTCACCGCGAAGATGGGCTGGATGTTGGAATTGGACAGCACCTCCGCCAAGTGCGCCACAGAGGGGTAGTCCTGCAAAGAGACAGAGCCTGGGATGAGTACAGAGAGGGAATTCACCCTATTTTCTTCTCTCTTGCCTACTCCACTGCCCCTCCCCATTCCTTTTGGGGTAGACAGCACGGTTCTCTGCCCTCCAATCTGAAAGTTCTAAATTCTGCAACAACAACAATAATAATAACCCATAACTGTGTAAACAGTAAGTAGTTCACATCATTTATACCAGAATCTTAATTTGCTGGCCACAAAATCTGGGATCTTCCCCTCCACCCCACCGCAGTAAAGAACATTAGAGTCATGAACTTTAAAATGTCATGGGTGCAACCATAGTTCAGTGGTGGAGCGCATGCTCTGCATACAGAAAGTCCCAGGTATCCCCATTTAAAAGGACTTTCAGCAGTAGGGCTGGGAAAGGCCCTTGCACAAGGATAAGCCTTTCCAGGCAGTTCAGGCAGCACTGGGTTAGGCAGACCCATGGCCTGATTCAGAAGGCAGCTGTATATATTTGTATGAAAATAACCTTATCTGCGCTAATCATTAGCCACAAACTTTTTTTGCCCTCCAGATGATTATAATGCCCATAAACTCCAGCGAGCATGGCCAATGGTGAGAGATTATGGGACTTGTAGTCCAAAACATCTGGAGAGCACCAGGTTGCCTACCCCAGCTAGTGGTGGTTTCACAACGTACTTTTTATATGATGTCTTGTGAAAGACATAATGTAAAAAGTACATTTCTTCCATGACACGAATTAGGTGTAATGCTACATATGGATCCATCACCATACATGGCAGTTTCATGTCTGTCAAATTTAATGGGACTTAGCTGTGCTGTGATATCATGACAGCACACATTTCCCCAACCGGCCATCATTGACTGCCACTGGTGGGGAAACGTGGGATTCCATGACATCATGACACAGATATTCCTAGGCAAACTGGAGCTGGGGAGGGTGAGCTAGACCCATAGCTGCCATTTTTGGTGTGTCACTGCCATTTTTAGTGGCAGCAACACAATTATTGCCACATCTACTGTGGGCCTAAGACCTTGATCATATAGTAAACCGTCACGTCTTCAATGTTGTTTCTCAGAGAAGACATTGACATTTCCCCCTCCCCTCATGGGATATGCCCCTGCCTCCAGTCAGACATAAGGCCTACGTAATTCATGCTGTCACCACAGTTGCCACCGACTCAATGTAGATCGTAACACTGCCTGATTGGCTAACCATGAGCAGCGAATCAGAGCACACACATCTCAAGCTCATACACACCTTTTCCTCCTGATTCCTCCATCCTCACACTCCTCTCCCCTTTTCTCTCTCTGTTTCAGAGCAATAACTACGGTTACCGGTAACTTTAACCACAGTTACGAGTCAGAACACTGCAAGCATCGGTAAAAACTGGTTTGCATATTGTGAGTTTGGACGTGCTTTCACACATGTAACACTAAACATCGTTCATTCCAAAACTGAAAGGGGTGGAGAGGGATGCCTGCGTGAGAACGGGAGGAGCACACAAGACCCAAGGGGGAAAAAAAGGAAGATGAAGGAGCCCACGAGGCACTCCTGATCACCTAACCATCGTTAAACGGCTGGGCAGGGTTGAGTGGAGGCTGGTGGCTCCTATTTCACTGGGGCAGTGGATGTTTTCTGGGTTCCGGTCAGAACCAGTCAGAACTCTAAAGGAGCTCTCCAAAGTGCTCAACTACACCCCAAAGTGGATTCAGCACCTTGGAGAGCTCCTGTAGAGTTCTGCCTGAAACCCAGAGCAGATTCACAGCCCCAGTGAAATAGGAGCCCCCAGCTTTCACTGGCACTGAGCCATCAACATCTTATATGACCTCCATCACACCTGATCCCCCCACCTGATTTGCCTCCGCATTTTTTTTACCTCTGAGGCAAAAGCGTGTCAAGCTTATGATGCCTTCCACCTGAATAGCTGCTCTTTCACTCCTTGGCTCCACTCCACCCTCCCCTTCTCTTTCTCCCTCCAGTCAGGTCCTGGCAGATGAGTACTTCAACTTTTCTCCTGGGCAAAAATGGAATAACCCTTTAGTCTGGCTCTTTTGGGGCATCAAGGGAGTACAATCCTGTCTCTACAGAGATCCAGATGTTGTATGATTAAAAAAAAACACGCTTTCGAGCCTGGGACGCAAGGTTTGGGTTTTATATTGAGGCTTGGAGCTGGCTGCTGGGACAGATCGCTTTTCCCTGCCAAGACAGGATGAAATCCATTCAAGCCCCAGTTCCTTTAAAACTACATGGAGACTTAGGGCATGTTAAATGCCCTTCAGAAAAATACTGTTCTAGGAAAGGCTGGGGAAGAGGCGGGGTGTCAGCAAGACAGGCACGGCATCATGTGAGTACCATGCTGCAAATCCGCACACCAGCCATGGCGAGAGTGCACTAAATTGCTGGTGTAATGGAGCTCTACATCAGGGATGGGGAATGTATGGCTCTCCAGATGTTGCTGCATTGAAAAGTAATCTCTATCCCTATTGCCTTTCAAAATGGCTGAGAGGGACCTACATATAGGTGGCTTTTTCTGTATAGACCATTAGCATCCAGGTGGCATTGGCCATCGTTGGGCATATAGACTCCACCCAGTTTCCCATCCCCTGCCGTGTGGAAAGCGCCATCCGAAGTGAAGACCAGCAACTTTGTCACATCACGCCAGCCAATCTGTTCCTTGAAGAATAGAGAAAATTACATTGCAACTCACCAACATAAGAAGCCTTCCTTCACAGGAAAAACCCTGATAAACCAATATTTTGTCTTTGGACATCTGTACATGAGCACAAAATAGGACATGAGCACGTAATATTTTCAGAGCAGGTTCATGTGGCATGCTAAAAGAGTCAGGGGTTGAGTGGGGGTGGAATCACAAGATTTCAAGATTTGCTACATTTAGAGAGTTCGCAATTCATATTTTTTGAGCCAGATTCCAGAATGACATCAAATTCAAAAAAATAATTCATTGCTGAAATGAATGAACAGATTTAAACTAAAATGCGTACTGTGAACGACATGACAGCTGTCAAATACATTCATATACTGCATGCCAGCTCTCAAATACTGCACACACTGGTATTTGCACACATTTGGGAGCATATATTTGTGTGCACGTGTGCATGCGCACACACACAGTCTTGCGCATGCGTTATTATAGAAACCTCTGTGCACTCTTACAGCTATGCACAGAGAACTACCAACTTCTCACCTTGCAAACAGCCACCTGCATGATAGCATCAAAGCCTCCCTCGGCATCATCCATGTTGCCCGAAATGTGTTGCTGACTGACTCGGCTCTCAAACTCGCTGGCATTGTCGGTGAGCGACAGCACGTGCCGATAACTGAACGGTGACTGACAGGTGTTGCCTGAGCTTGGGCAGGGCTTCTTCCACTTTGATGGCGCTGTACTCACATAGGGCAGCACTGTCTTGTCAACAAAGGAGCCAAATCCTGCAACACAAAGGTTCTGCTGCTTGTGATTTACGTTCAATTTCCTCTCACCTTTTTCTTTTCTGGACAAAATCTCATAGCATATCCGGTACTTGCCATCTCAACAAGCTCATACCAGCAAGGTTAAAGCAACAGCCAGGAGGGTTTTGAAGGAGCCCTCCCATTCAGGGATATTCGACGCCTTTTCTCTTAAAATTTCAGCTTTCATTAAAAAAAAGAAAATAAAAAAAGATGGTAAACACTTTGAAGTCCAACTGATTTCATTGGGGGGGGGGGGGAGGGAGTCAGCCATGTAATCCTAAACCCACTTACTAGGACTGCCTCCCCTAACCTGGTGCCCTCTAACATGGCTATTTGCAATGCTGGCTGGGGAAGATGGAAGCTGTAGTCAAGCACATCTGGAGAGCATTTTTCTTACTTACTCTGTTTCTATATCACCCAATAGCCGAAGCTGTCTGGGCAGTTCACAAAAATTAAAGCCTATGATAAAACTTAATGCACAATCTTTAAAAGATTAAAACAGAATAAAAACAGGGTAAGAGCCAGCATCAGGTTGGGAAAGATTGTATTGGGAAGTCAAACCCCGCCTCGATGTTGTATCCTGCCTCGATCCGGAGGGAGAGGCGGGTAATAAATAAATAAATAAATAAATTATTATTATTATTATTATTATTATTATTATTATTATCTAAATTTGCATTGTTAGAAACATTTAACATTCGCTTATCATGCCGGGGGGTTGCAATCCTATAACCACTTACCGAGGAGTAAACCTCATTGGACTCAGGGGAACATACTTCTGAGTAAACATGTAAAGAATTGCATTGTCGGCCTCTGGTCCTTATCATCCTTATCGTTTTTATTATCATTACTGTCATCATTATTATTCTAATTTAGAAAACTTATCCTCTATCCTTCCCATGCATTCGCATTGCTCAGGGCAGATTTCACAACAATTCAAAGCAAAACACTCCCCGCAATGAGATAAAACAGCACAAAAATGAAACACATGACCATATAAGGCAAAATGGACAGGAAGCATTCTACCCCACAAGTAAGCCGTTAACCTCTTCCCATCTTCCAGTGATCCGACCGATAAATGCAAAAGGCAATGAAATCAGAGACAGGCACCTAGCACTTATTTTTAAAATATTATTAAAATGAATTCCTAAAACATTAAATAACTTTAGTTTAAGCATACTGGGATGCTTTTCTTTTAGGGTTTCCCCCCGTTTTGCATGGACTTACAATCCTGTCCTGTCCATCTTCCAGTGATCCGACCAATAAATGCAAAAGGCAATGAAATCAGAGACAGGCACCTAGCACTTATTTTAAAAATATTATTAAAAGGAATTCCTAAAACATTAAATAACTTTAGTTTAAGCATACTGGGATGCTTTTCTTTTAGGGTTTCCCCCCATTTTGCATGGACTTACAATCCTGTCCTGTCCTGCCCTGCAGCTGTAGGGTAGGGTACGTATTTAGGTACATGCAATTGGGCTGGCAAGAGCGGCATTCTCCACCTCCTGCACCTCTTTCTCACGGCAGCCCCTCCAGCCAGGGCCATGCAGAGGGGGCCCCAGTGGGGCCAGTTGGCCTGGGGCCCACGATTTTGAGGGGGCATTCCAATGAGGAGGCCCCCCCCAGCTTACGCTGCTTCCATAGCGTAAGCAACCCATCGAGAAGCGAGGAGCCCGCCTTGCGGAAACAGCGCGGAAGCCGTCCGTCGTGAATACCACGGTCAGACTACAAGCTCCAGAGGGCCATGCCGCAGGCGGGGCGGGGATATACGTACCTTGAGGTGTTGTACAACAGGTTTGATATGAAGGTGTTATGTAGAATGGACATGTTGGTGGGCACGCCCCATTGGGGCGGCCATGTTATCCTCCTTTTTTGAAATGGGAGGGCACACACTTCCCATCTGGCCTGGGCATTTTACCAGCTCTGCATGGCCCTGCCTCCAGCCCCAGGAAATGCCACAGAAAGAATTGGGGGACCCTGTTGGATGGGATGAACTGTGGTGCAAGGGGGAGGGGGGGATCCCTGAAAATCAGATGGAAGTCCCTTCCGGGACCAGAGTCCCCTGTCCACAGAAGGCAGAACCTATCCAACATTAGCTGCCGCACAAGTTTTGACTTCAGCCTGCATACCAATATTCACCGAGGTGGTCACATCACGGAGGGCAGCCAGCAGGTCGCTTCCCAGTCTCTTGATGTTCTCCAGGTCATCCTTCATGGAGTAGGAGAGGTCCATGAGATAGTACAGGTCCACAGGATAGCCTTCAGCCCGTCTGAAGCGGACTGTGAAGTTCTGCTCCTCTCCTGTGGGCACAAGTTAGGAAGGAAAGATAAAGTAATTGGCACGAGCCAGAGGAACCCCAGGGGTACCAAACTATTCATCTAGCCATCGATTAGCCAGACTTGTGAATAGTTATTCCCACCTTCCTCAACCTGGGGCCCTTCAGATGTGTTGGACTGCAACTCCCATCATTCCCAGCCACCATTCCCAACTGGAAGGCCACAGGTTCCCCACCCCTGGACTAGAGTTAAAATTGATATGGGGAAGGTTGTGTGAATCTCCAGTTTTATATTATTATTATTATTATTATTATTATTATTTACTACTACTACTACATCCCTACTTTTTCCTCTTGCAAGGAACTCAAGGCAGCTTTACATGGTCCTCCTCCTCTCCATTTTATCCTCACAACAACCCTGTGAGGTAGGCTAGGCTGAGAGTCAGTAATTGGCCCAAAGTTACCCTGTGAGCTTCATGGCCAAGTGGGGGCTTGAACCTGGGTCTCCTGAGTCCTACACCAACACTCTAACCACTACACTACTCTGGCTCTCAGTTCCTTTCCAACATAGAAATAATTCTGGCAGAGGAGGGAGGGAGGAGAAATAAAAGCTCATATTTGCCCTGCCATTTAGTATTGCTCTGAAAGGGGCAGCAAGTGGGGAGGGCAGTAATTCTACCTGGACCAGTCCTGATGGCTACTACCTCCAGTATCAAAGGCAATAAACCTAAATACACCAGTTGCTGGGGAACATGGGCAGAAGGGTGCTGTTGCCCTGGTCGATAGTTGGTTGGCCACTGTGTGAACAGAGTGCTGGACTAGATGGACCCTTGGTCTGATCCTATGTTCTCATGACCATCCTTGCCAAACACCCACGGACTGTTCTTTCCGCATGAAGGACTTACCTGGCCGAAGCTGAAGAGAAATCCTTTGAGGTGACAGCTGAGTGATGGTCTGGCGCTGGGTGCTGTTGCTCAGGGGCCTGTCCTCCAGGATATCCTGCTGGCCACGGGGGTCCATGATCTCACCGGGGAGGCAGCCACGGCGCTCCAACTCCAGCCGAGGGGCACAGCGCCCTAAGTCTGACTCACCTGGTTGCACGAAATCCTGGGGAAGAATGGGGAGGGGACAGTTTCCAGCACTGCCACAGTGGAGATGCACGTGCAAACAACTCTTCACAGGGATGTACTAGAACGAATGGCAGAAAATGACCGGTGGAACGGTCATTTTCTTCTGCATGGCCTTTGGGATATGCATTAAACCTAGATGATTGCTTACTACATGGTGCCTTTGAGGAAACATCCCCAAACAGCCAGGTTAGCTTACCAAGCAGTGACACTGAAACACATCTGAATGGGTAGGGTTCCTGCATCCCGACATTCAGTTTAGTACACCCCATCTATTCACAGGGCATCATCAGATTTTCACGCTTCCCTACTGTTGCTATGGCCTCCTGTCCTGCCGTCCCACAATAGAGATGACCTCTTTATACGGGGAGAGAAAGAGGAAGCAGCAACGACTATGTGGCCAATTCAGGGTCTGTTTATATCGCACCGCTTTTCCTGCACGCAGCAGGAGATCGCGACACGTTTTGCTTCAAAAAAAAGAGTCGGATTTTCTGGGTCTTTTTTTGCACCTGAAAAACGGGTGGAAGGAGTGGGAAGCATACGGGAGGTGGACGGCTTCATCTAAAGGATGCATTAAAAAAAACGTGAGTGGGCAGTAACAAGCATGCAATAAAACACTCATCTGATGATGCTCACGGCATAGGTAGCAGAGCATCATAGTCACTGCCTGTCAGAAGGAAACACAGGGCAGATAGAGAAGGGGCACTGAAAGCCATAACTTGCCCAGTTAAAAGGGGGCAGGGCAACCCTAAACTTACTAAGAGTCAAATTTGGCATCTGATCCACAATTCAGCATCTTGAGAACATAGAAGGGTTTTCTTAAAAAGAAGAAAAGAAACAAGATTCTCATTATTGGTGAAATGTGTAACCACTTAGACGGATTATTGAAAAACCAAAAGGTGCTCCTCGATTTATTGATCAATGGACCTTTAAAAACATCTTAAACATTGTCAATACAAGCACTTAGGAAAACAGTAGATGATGAGTGCCATCTTAGAAGAGGCATCTTAGAAGAGGCATCTTAGAAGAGGGAACTTGCCTCTTCTGCAGATGAAGCCTCCTAGGCCCCGTCTTGATGGCGGCACAGCAGCGTTGGGATGCCTTGGGCCCTCGCACTCCTTCCTAGCATCTGCACAGAAAGGAGCGTGAGTGCGGAGTTGCCGCCGCCGTGCCGAGCACCGGGGAGGGGAGAGGAACGGGTCAGCCGGGGGGGAGGAAAGGAGGGATGCGAACCGGCTCTCCTCCCTCTGACTTCCCTCTAGCTGCCTCATTCCTCTCCCCTCCCCGGTGCTCGGCGGTGGCAACTGGCTGCCCCGTTCCTTCCCCCGTTTGTATTTTATATTTTATTTTTAAAAATCTGTAGATGCGATCCTTCATATCTGCAGATAAAAAATAATAAAAATAATAAAAAACAGGGGGAAGGAACGGGGCAGCTGGAGGGGGAGGAAGAGAGGGACGCACGGCGTCCGAACCAACCCTCCTCCAGTCAATGGCGACCAATCAGCTGTCGCCATCGGCTGTGGCATGCTCCACAGAAGAAAAAAAGTCGCGGTAAGTGCCCAACAGAAGGGTCATAGCTCAGTGGTAGAGTACCCAGGTATGGCTAGGCAAGACGCCTGCCTGAAACCCTGGCAAGCCACTGCTGCAATTGAGTGTAGGTAATACTGGGTTGGATGGACCTAGGGTCTAACTCAATATAAGGCAGCTTCCTAGGTTCCTCTGCAGGCCAAATTATGCAAAATAAGCAGATGTGTATTAATGTACATAATAGGGCAACATTGATTCAGGTTACAGAATTATATGTTTCCTAAAGTCCCCATCAGCCACTTTTCAAAATAGCACATACATAAACAACCATGGTAGGGATGATGCTGGAAACTCCCAACATGCAAGTGTCTTTCCGGGGCTGGCCCTACCATTAGGCACAGGGAGGTAGTCGTCTCAGGCAGCAGATGCTTGGAGGTGGCAGCAAAGTGTTGGAGGAGAGAGAGCTGGGGGCCGCACGATGTGCCTTGCCCCTGCTGAGCTAGCATTCAGCCTTCAGGTGTGGTGGAGGATGCTGTCCACATGCGAGTACTGTAGAAACATTCAACTTCCCGTCCAGTCAGCCTTTGTACACAGAATAAGAGGGGCGCCATCTTGTACCTTCCCCTCAGGCAGCAAAATGTCTTGGGCTGGCCCCAATCGCATATGTGCCACTGGAGAAACTCCTTGCTTTTTCTACAAAAGCCAGTGATCCTTTTCCACTTCTTTCTTCTCCTCCCCCATCCTCCGCCACAGCCAAATCGCCAAGGCATGCAAAACGGCAGCCCCCTCCTCTCAGCTGAGCTGCAGTGGTTTCCTGTATCTACAGGTGGAAAAAAACCGCAGATCCAGCCGCACTGGGCTGAAGCCTGCTTGCCTTTTAACCACTGCTTTATCCAGATAATCTATCCCTGCCCAACTTTTGAGAGGGCCGAGATCAGTGGTTTTCTGTGATACAGAAAGGACAATGCAGCACAGCTCCGTTTCTCAGGGCCGGTGTCAGCGGTCGGCATTGTGGAACATCTGCCAAGGACCACACGCTGCTGCGGGGAGGGGGGAGAGAGCCAGCTGGCCCTGCTGTCGCTGCCCTGTTCACTTGCAGTCTCCAAGCACAAAAGTAGTGACAAGACCAAGGAGACAGAGCAACATCCTCCACCTGCCTTGTGTTCTCTCTCTCTCTCCCTCTCTCTCTCGGCAGTTAGGCAGACTGAGCCCAGAGGGAGAGGAGGGTCCCATACAGAGAGCAGGAGAGCCTGGTGACAGTATCTTGTCCAAAACCTGGACTAGGCACTGCAGGTTATAAAGGAACATCATATAATCTCTTGTGAGTGTGTGGGTCTCATTAATTGCTATTTCCCTCCTACTGCATATATTGAAATACTGTATGTGTTCATGAATTGTATAGATGAGTAGCAGTTGAACAGATATAGCAGAGAGTTAGGCTTGCCATGTTTCTGAGGTTCAGACCCCCACCCACCCTTACAAGACCCAGAGGGAAGAGCAGAGGAGCCTGGCAGATCGGGGGTGGGACCTGGCATTACCTGGTGAGAGGATGGCACCTAGTTGGTACAGGGGAAGAGCAGGGTTCCTATACAGGAAGATAGACATCGGGGGAGGGGGGAATTGGGAGGACGAGTGAATAGCAAAAGTTATAATCAAGCCAAACTGAAATTGCTCCATCCTTTTGTTCCTGAGATTTTACATCTTATCTTGAGGATTTTGAGAAGAAGGCTAAAACCTAAAGACCTGGGAATCTATCAGAGGGTTATAGCAATGCTCTTGTTTTTTTAGTTCATGCTATTGGGTTGCCCATAAGAGAGGACAACTGCAATTTAATTAGTACATTGTACTACCTTGTTTAAAACTGGAGATATAATAAAAATCTGAGAAGGGAAATATGAAAAATAGGGACACCCATCGGGGTCAGTACTTGATCTTGGTGAGATACAAGGTTCCAGTAGCTAGGGGCTAGATTTGTCAGCTTGCAAACAAATGAGAAAATCTCACTCAAATGTCTTAGCCTTTATGGTTATGAAGAAAGGCTTAAAAGTAAGTCTGGTTCCTTCTTCTGCTCAAGTGCTAGTGAGAACTTAGTGTCAGATGGTTATAAGAGAAGCAGTTGGGAGTCAGGATTCCCAAGTTTTATTCTATGGAATTAGTCCTTTGAAGATTTAGATTCCAAAAAGTGTAGCTCTGCTGTGGGCTTACTCACGTATTGATCTTGGAGGCAAATAACTCTCTGACTGGCTTCAGACAACATGATAACCAATGGTAGTTTAAATAGTCAATGGTTGGTTATTTAACCCACCATGGGTTATTGTGTTTTGTGGAGGGAATTGTTTTAACCAACAGTTGGTTATTTGGTCAAAAGAACCAACGCAAATAACCAACGCTATGCAGAATTGGTTATTTGAACCACCATTGGTTATCATGTTGAGTGGAGGGCACAGTTGGTTATTTCCTCAGCCACGGTTGGTTATTTCGTCAGCCACAGAATCACAAGGCAAGAGCGGTCAAAGCAGTGGCAGGATAGATTTTCGGCACCAATGGCCGATGGGATACTAACGGGAGGACTGAGTGGGGAGAGAGGGTGGGGGATGAGTGAGTTAACTCAGCTTGGACTAATAGTCAACTCAATGCTGATCCTAATCCACACCACCGTTGATTATTATTATGTTGTGTGGAGAGTACCCCTCAACTAAACAACTGTCAAGCTGATTATTACCCCACCACTGACTAATGTGTTGTCTGAACACAGCCTTTCTCTCTTACAGTTTAATCCTATACAGGTCTATTTGGAAGTAAACCCTATTGAATTCAATGGGACTTATTCTCACATAAATGTGTACACAGGAGCTGCTGTTCATGGCATGGGAGACACTGTTAACACACCTACTTCCCACATGTTTGGGGGTAACATGAGAAGCCCCCAGGCATATGGGAAAGCCAAAGTAAATGTTGTTGATGATAATGGTGGTGATGTGACTTCATCCCTTCTGGAAACTGAGGAAATGCTGGTGTGGGGATGAAGCACAATATGGGCTCCTCCCAAGTAAGTGGGGTCTTTTCATGTTCCCTGAGTAGCAGGGGAAGGATCCATGCTTGAAAAGGCAGGGCAATTAAGTGTGCAATTGCTTTGTCCTGTGTTTCTTCTAATAAACTGTAACTGGGGAGCTCTCCTGTGATAAAAACAACAACATTAGAATAGGACCTGAGGTGGTACAATTCCTGACTGCACTACTTTAGAAAGTGGCCGGGGGGGGGGGGCATATTCATGAATAAGAGCCTCCACCTGCACTCTGAAGTGGTATGCTGTAGAATTCTGCCATTTTGTCATGGGAAGGCTTCAAGGGACTAACAACACACATCTTGGGGGCTGCATAGCTGCTACCAAATGGTGTCTCCTCAGCTACAGTTTGTTAAAAGAAACACAGGACACATCAATTGCACTCATCATTCCTCTGCTTCTTTAAGTAGAAAACTCTTAGGGATCCAGGGAGGTGGGGGGACGGGACACGGATAGGCGGTATTATTGAACAATTCTAATTGTTTTTAAATCTACCAGCTTCAAATTCCATTGCTACAAGCCAATATACGCAGTAAATGAAAGTGACACGGTTGTACTACTATTCACCCATAACGGGATTCATAAAATGAAGCCTGAGCGTCTCAGCTCAAGCGACCAGGCAGGAAGTGGTGAGCAACAATTTCCCTGTGGCAAGGATGGCACCTGGGTGGCTTTCCGGCCATAGCAGCCATGCTTGCCACTATGGGCCGATTAGTAGCAGTTCTGTAACGCAAAGAGGCTTTTGCTCTACTGCGCTTGAAGCAGGAGGCGTATGGGCCATCTGTGCATCACTCAGAGAATAATACCAGCTCCAGGCTTTGGAGGCCCTTTGGGCAAGACACTCTCCCTCAGGGAGTCCACCTTCTCACTGTCATGGTTACCAGCTGCTCTTGCTCCTCTTTCTCGTCATCATTGCTTCCACTTGTTTGCTTGGAAGGCTGAGAGCCAGGGAGTAAGTAGGCCGTGGCTCCTTCGCCTCACCAGAGCAAGAGGCAGAGAAACAAGCAGGTTGCCATGGTGAAGAGGAAGAGCATGTCCAGGGGGCTCTGGTCAGTGGGCCCCTGCTGGGGGTGGGCCCTTGGCAGGTGCCCAACCATGCCCACACTTTATGCTGGCCCTGCCAGAGAATGCGGATAAGGATTTCTTGGGAGAAAGGTGGCATTGTTTTCCCCAATGACACTCACCCAACCGACCATTTTAGAGATAAACCAGGCTTACAGAGGTGCCTACTGAGGCAAGTTTCATGTGGCCTGCTGTCCTTTGAGCAGATAAAAAGCAGTTGCCTTGTGCTGCTAGGCCAGGCCATTTCTGTTAGGGGTGCCATCTTGCCCTTTGCACAGGCAGCATAATGTCTTGAGGCAGCCCTGGCTATAAGGCTCCACGATATGGGAACACTGCAATAAATTAGAAGGTATTTAACATCCCCAAAACTGGGACTTGTGTTTGCTTTTGAAAAAGAAATCCCAGGCCGCAGGACTGTGTGGAAGCCGTGAAAGGAAGCATTTCAGTTTCTTTAAAGAAGCGACCTGGCCAAAGAGATGAAGGAGCAGTGCTACAAGAATAGCCTGCAAGAAAAAACAAATCCCGTCCTACCTGTCCCTGCATAGATGCTTTGCTGACTCATAAAGGCAAAAGGAAGTCTTAAATGCATTATTAATTTTTAACTACTCTGCTTTGAATGGGGTTGCCACCTCTCTCTTTTGTTCTGGTCACTGATCTCATGACGAGCTAAAATTCAACATATGCAACTTTCCCTAGGCATTGGAGATCCATTGATGGGGAGGACATCACCTGTTGAATTTATGCTTAGCAGGCAGTAGCGATAAGGCACGTGAGCCCTGCTTAAGTGGTGGGTGGAAAAATATCAAACCCCCTCAATTGGAAGGCAAATTTATGATTGATATAGCCATACTGCTTGTGGAAATAGATTCGGATGGATCCCAGTTTGACTGTATTTGGGTAGGGGATGGCGGAGTCTGTAGTAGCGATATAAGGAGAGTTGGTGGGGCAGAGCAGAGAACAAAGAAGCAGGATGATTCCCACATCCTGTCCAGGCTGCCAAAAAAACCCTCACTCCATCCCCTCTTGAATCCTGTTACTTATTCCCACCATGGTTCCTTGAAGTAAATCTCTCAAGCTAGACTTTGGATCTAGGATCTGCCTTCCACGAGAGGAAAGGCTGCACACTCTGTGTAGCTTTTCCAGGGGGCTGGAGGGGCTGCTGTGGGAAGGAGGGGGCAGGCAAGTCTACTTCCACCAGCACAGTGGGTCCAGCGTCAATCTGAATCCAACTCTTGTCAGACAAATTCCAAATCTGAAGGAGGTTCTCCAATATGCAGGCTTGGCTATCAAAAGGCAGGGGAACACCCTTGAGGCTTCAGTAGCCTGAGGCTTGCTGACTCAGCCTTTGACCTTCTTACACAACAAGAGAAAGTCTGTGGGAGAAAATGGGCTGGAAGGGGAAGGGGAAAAAGTGGAGGCCAGGCTCAAAACTTGCCATGTACAGATGCTGCTGCCTTCCAGGAAACCGTTCATCTTTGCCAAGGGGCACGTCTGTTTGGCTGGACGGGTCATAGGATCTGTAGCCCATCATGGTTACACACATTGCAGCAGCACAAGCAACTGCAGCTCAGAAGGTTGACAACAGCCTTAGTTGGAGGGGGGAGAGGTGGATTTTGGATGCTTTTCTGTGTGGATACCATCATCATTTTGTGTGGCTGTGTTTATTCATCCCTGTTGTTCTGCATGTGTGATCATAAAGTTACTTGATTCTCTGTTGGTGGAACAGGTGAATGTGAGTCTAGATAAGTTCTCTTGTGTGACTGTGTGAATTCTTTTCCCCCCACAGCAACTTTGCACTCGTGATCTTAAAGCTCATCTGCCTCAGTTCTCCCTCTCTATGAAATGGGATGCTGGTGCAAGGGATTCAAAGGACTGCTCCTTCTCTGTTGACGTAAGAACACCTCTGCCACTGGTAACCCTTTGGCTCCACAGCTGGTGGCCTTATCCTATGCCCTAACAGTTCTGGTGGACACCACACTGCCTTCAGGCGACTCAAGCAAGCAAGCCAAGTTGCATGCTACCATATCTCATGAGAGTTGGAAATATATCTATATCTATATCTATATCTATATATATCTTTCTTTCCCCAGGCACCTGTTAATTGGCTGGAGAAAAGAAAGAAATTGAACATGCACAGAGAACCTCTCTCATACAACGCTAATGAATCACAACCAGACCCTAAAAGCGGTGGGTGCCAGGGGGAATGTTAAATAGGTTGGGGGGGGGGGGGAATGTCAGAGGTCCATGAGCCAGAGGACTCACCAATTGCTTGCACCAGGCGCAGCTGGGATGGGACTGAATACACTTGTGGCAGGAGGGACGAGGCTGGCATGAACCTGCAAAGGAAGCAGAAGTGGGCATAATCAGGGCCAGCTCAAAACATTTTGCTGCCTGAGGAAAAAGACAAGATGGCGCCCCCACTACATTTCATGTACAAAAGCCGAAAGAATTGGCAATTGAATCCTCAACACTGGCAACAGATTAGCATTGTCCACTACACCTGACCTGAAGGCAGCAGGCTAGATTGGGGGTGCTGAACAGGCTGTATGGCACACGCAGTTCCGCCCTCCAAGAGAAGAGAATGGCTGGGAGCCTCTGGAAGAACTGCTAGGAAGCTGCTGCTGCTGCTGCTCTCCAGCATCTGCCAGCTGAGGCAGTTGCCTCACTCTGTCTAATAGTTGGGCCAGCTTGCACTGGCCCTACTATTAGACATGCACTGCTCATCCCATATCACCATCACCACTACCCTGGTTCTCTCAGAAGAATCATGGGTCAACTACCAGAATCAAACTTCAATTACTTGAATTTCAGCTTTGAGGGGCAGAGTTTGTTCATTTTGTTTTGAAATTCATACATTTGTTGATGAATCCTGAGTCAAATCCTGCTAAGTACCAACTTTACAAAGTGATATTTCTTTTCCTCCTCCTCCCAACCTCCTAAAAACAGCAACATCTCCAATAGTGGGGAGAAAAAGGCAAAAATATGAGAGTTTAATGAGAAAGTTAGAGAACTGCATGAAAATTCCCCCATAGAATCTGCGTGGGGGTGGGGAAATGTAGCATCAGGTTTGGGAGTGCCAGCCTTCTCCAACCTGGAGTCCACCAGATGTGTTGGCAGTGGTGTAGTAGAACTAGGGCTCACAGGGACAAAGCACTGACATATTCTGATTAGCAGGGACCATGATGTCATCTGCCACCCCTCCCCCCCCTCAGAATTCCCTGTTCTCTCTCATTTTAGCTGCAATCCTCACGATAGCTTGCCAGGGAGTGGGGGATAAATTTTCCCAGCAACAATATATTGTTCCCTTTTATAATGCAGAGTGTATTCAAGTGGCTTGGAGCTTGTTTATATGCCCCATATACCCCATAGTGGCTGCACAGTGGTGCTACATTGTTTATTTGGCACAGCGACTAACTCGCAGCCACATCAGGGTTTTACCTTCGAAACTGTACTTCCTCACGGTGTCCTTTTACTGCCATTTCCATTTGCTCTGATGCCACCGTGTTGTTTCTCCCGTCTGTCAGTGGTGGCTTCGGTTCAGGGGCGTTCCTGGGGGTGGATCCTAGTATAGGGTAAGCCCAAGAACGCAGGACGTTGGGCAGGGGGCGGGCTTGACAAGTGGGATGGCTACCAGATAACCCACACTCCCTCCTGCTGTCTAGATTTAGCATTCCTGACCTGCAACGGGGTTTGGGAGGGAGCAGCTGCAAAGCGGCGCTGTATAGATACTCCCTTGATCTTGAATAGGAAACAGAAACCATTAGCTCTACAGAAAAACTGCTCCTAGTGGAGATAAAAACTGCTAAAACTGGTTTGTTGATCCACACAGCTGCCTGAACTTCTGGACTCTCCTAATAGGCATGGCTATGGGGAATGTGTCATTATGAGCAACAACACTTCAAAACTTACTACTGCACCACTGTGTGTTGGATTACCACTCACACTATCTCCAGCTAGTGTGGCCCTTAGCCGTACTGGCTGGAGATGATGGGATGGAAGTTGTAGTCCAACACACCTGAAGGGCACAAGGTTGCGGAAAGCTGGCATTTCATTTAATTCATTCTATTTCTATATCGCTCCATAGCCAAAGATCTCTGGACCGTTCACAAAAATTAAAAACTGTTAAAAAAAACATTATACAAAGTGCAAAACCATTTTTATATAAACAGATAGCACAGGCAGAGACAACTTACATCTAAAAACAATGTTTAAACAATTACCCAAAGACAATCCAGGACCTGATTAAAAACTAATAATTTGCTGCCAAAAATCTCAGAAAAGAACACCTGCCAAATACCTGAGAAAAGAACATGGGCATAGCCCATCCCATTTGCTCAGTGCTCAGAGTGAGTCCGCCTGAGTACGTTTCCAGCACCTCAGGCCAAAATTTAAACCAGACCTTCCTCCAACCAGATTCCCTCCTTCTCCTGTCCTATGAACTGTAACCAGCAGCAGCCATTCCAGCAGGCTGTGCAGAGGGAGGTGAGAGGAGAAGCAGGACCATTCTGCCAGCACTGCTGAAAGACTTCATTTCTTCCTCTTCCCTCCCTATTCCTTTTTCCTTGCATGAGGTTTCTTTTTAGATTGTGAGCCTGTGGGCAGGGGCTGTCTTGTATTAGTGATTGTAGATAAGGCCTAAGTGGGCCTTTTCAATGGAGGAGCAGCATAAAAATACTTCAAGAAAATAAATATTCTCATATTTCCCCCCCCCCCTCCACACACACAAACATGTTTTCTGCTCCTGCAAAAGCTTCTCCTTGTTGACACACCTGGCAATTACCCTAGTTTTGTAGGGTAACTTGCTTCATCACTTGTCTCCTCTTCCTCCTCCAACCTTGCTTCCCTGTGTTGGCTGCCACTTAACACCCTGAACCTACAATGGCTCCAGCTATCCAACAAAGTACCAGGCTCAGAGGTTGCACAATAAGGTTGCACACTTACCTGGGAATATGTGTTGAATAAAGTGGCACTGACATCTGAGTAAACACACATAAGATTGCACTGCAAGTCAGGGGGGGCTACTCTTGAGGAAACAATATAGGGTTTACAATGAGCTCCATCAGACGAGTGTTTTATTGCACGCTCGTTACTGGGCACTCATGTATTTTCATGGGTCCCTCTCACGACGTTGTCTGCCTCCTGAGCGCTTCTCACCTTGCCTTCTTCACGCCACGAAAAACACACCCCAGTAAGTCCGACTTAAAATAAAGTCAGAAATTGCCGCTATCTCGTGCTGTGGGCAGGAGAAGCAACGCGATCAAAGCGGCCGACTGAATGGGCCACGTGCACGTTGTTTACTTCCTCTTTCAAAAGAGGAAGTAATGAGGGACAAACATGTGGGCGGAGAAATGACGGGAAGCAAACACGATTTTCCCCTGTGTGATGATGCTTAAGTTGGCCAAAATTCTGATCTCCATCTTCACCCACCCACACTCCACCTCTCTACTTTACCTATATCTGGCAACTTCTCTCCACATGCCATTGCCAGGAGTATAAGCCAAAGCCACAGTCTTGCAGTCCACCCTGTAGGAAACATGGCCTGGAAAGCAAAAAAGGGATGGTTACTTGGGGCAATTTGGCAACTGGAGGGGGGGGTTTGCTTCCTTCCTCCCTCAAAGAAAAGGATAGTAAAATTATTATCAGAATTTACGTTTATGGGATGGGCTAAAGCTTTGCAGTAGGTCATGTGCTTTGCATGCAGAAGATCTCAGGTTCAATCCTTGCCATTGTCAGTTTAAAAAAAGGAACAGCCATTGGGAAAGAGCTCTGCATAATATCCTGGAGAGCTGCTGGCCACCAGCCAGAGTGGACAATACTGGGTTAAATGGACAAACATTGTGAACTGATATGAGGCAGCTTCCTATGAAATGGCTTTCCGTGCCTCTGCGTCCACAAGGCTTAAATCAGTCTGTAAAGCTCAATGCAAGAACTACATGGACTCGATTCCATGCATTTAATATGACTGTCCTCTGGATTGTATCCCACATTTAGTACATTTGCAGATGGCATCAATACTGCCACACAAGAAGCTGAATTGTGGGGACAGCTTCAGGGTGGCTAAGCCACATTACCCAGGACCAGAGCATTTTAAATCCTCATTATGAGACTAAATGTATGTCGTCCACACACACCCCACTCTTAATCTGTCTAGAATAGTCCTTTTGTGTGTGTAACCTGTCAGAGCAATGCATAGCGCCAGCTCCAGGTTTTGGAGTGGCCTTGGACAAGACACCATCAATGGTCCCTCCTCTGCCTTCTCACCCCAGTTGTCAACAGCCGCTCTTGCTCCTCTTCATCGCTGCCACCTGCTTGCTTGAAAGGCAGAGAGCCAGGGAGCCAACTGGCAGTGGCATCTCCTGCTCCTCCTATCTGCGCGAGGGTGATGGGCAGATGAACAACCAGGATGCAAAAATGAAGACGTGGAGCACTCCAGGGGAGCCTTGTCATGGGGTCCCTGCTGGGGTCTGGGCCCTCAGCAGGGGGCCCAACCATGCCCACCCTCTACACCAGTCTTGAGATTGCATGCCGACAGGCATATATTTGAAATCCAAATGTGCTGTTCCGGGAAAGTGAATGGAGGAGCAGCATAAAAATACTTCAAGTAAATAAATATTCTCATATTCCCCCACACACACACACACACAAACATGTTTTCTGCAGTTTGCAATGGTATTTCCAAGCTGAGCACCTTTCCAGAGAACACCGTTTTTGAAACGTGAGTAAAAACGCGCTTTTGAAACAAGAAGGGGGGGCTGGAGCAAGACTTACTCATTCTGTGCCCTCTGTGTTGACATGCAAGCGCTAGGAAATCCCACGAAAGCTTTTCAAAGGAAGAGAAAGCTTACTCAAAAAAAGCGGAGAAAACCCCCACCCTAAACATTTCAAACGAAAGCCGTCGTAGTTTGCTGCCTTCGACTTCTACAAAAGAAAACCAACAAACCAAGAGACGAAGCAGAGCTCACATCTGCCTTGACGTTTCAGCCCTTGACGGGTCTGCTCACTACACACTTTTATATAATGGGTCAGGTTATTTGGGTCAGATTTTAGAGAGAGATTTGGGGAAGTCTGTATTTGGGGAGAGTATAATATCCGCTTTGTGGGCCAGATAGACATCTAATTGCAAAGGCTGCATGTTGTCTCTCTACAATAATTGGTGTTAAGAGAAAATGTCTTAAAGGAGAATGCTGTGCCTTGGCAGGTAGATTCAATGCATGCTTAATTTTACACAGGTTTGTGCGAATTTTACTTATTTTAGCTAGAGATCATTAAGATTATTCTATGTCAGGGGTGTTAAACTGGGGGGGGACACCCTCTTTCACCTGACTCCTAGACCCCCTCTACAAGAATTCGGTTTGACGCCTGGTTCTCCGATTATGCGCATCTTCTCGGAAGCGCTTTATGGCAAAAGACTGTACACGGGAGGTAATTGAGCACACAACTTGTGGCCTTACCGGTTGTTTGAAATGCGCTTTAGATGTAGTTAATGCGGAGAATCTCTTGTTCACATAGTCAAAATGCGCTTTAAGGCAGCAGCAAAATAAAACTCACTATTTACCGCGCATTCGATAATGTGCATAATCGGATAGATAACGTGCCTCAATTCCCGATTTGCGCTCCGCTCATGTAGAGGTAAATTTTTTAATGAGACTTGAAAGAGCTTTAAACCTCTTGTGTAGAGCCAGCCCTAATCATTTGGTCATCCAACTTTTGCATGTTTTTTTTTCCTATTCCAAAAGGTTGCACTGCCTCTCCTAAGGCTTAGTTACAAGCAGTAATTGTTTTACACTGGAATATCCTGATTTTTAAAAACATTTTGGCCCCTCCCCTTATGCCTTTTGCACCACCCACTTCTGAAATGCACCCTCTGAGAGCTTCTCCAAATTTGAATCCAGACATTGGATTGAAAGAGGTTCAACCTTTCTATTCTATAAGATCTGGTTTCGTGTTCAATTTATATAAATGCGTTATTGATATCCAGTATCTTTTGTTAAGTGTTTGTTTTGGGAGGATCTGACAACTATATACAAAATAAACAAATCTGATCTGACCTCCTACCCACTGCTGGAGGTGGCAGTTCAGCAGCATTCAGGGGCAACTTTTTGTTTATGGCTCCTTGCCATGTTCCATATCGGAGCTTTAGCATTTGAAGCGGCTTCTGAAGCTGATTGCACGATTTCAAAGTCGGTGGCTCCAAAGTTAAACCCCAGATACACCAAAAACAAAAAAAAATCTCTGCAAGATTACAAAAACCATTGTTTCAACACTGCCCCTCCCTTCCTTTGAAAAAGGCCCACCCCAAAGATGCATGGCTAGTTTGTTCCTGCCTGAGCTATGTAGACGTTTTGGAGAGAGAGAAAATGTTCGGCATGCACTTTTAGAGGAAGCGTACAAAGGCAGCCAATGAATCTTATTCATATCCTGCTTTTCTTTTGTGGAGCTTCAGCCAGTGTACATGGGGGTCCCCGCTGGTCGGACCTGCTTAGCCAACGGCAAAAGGAGGTGGTGCCAAAAGCAAAATGAGCAGGGGCAAAAATTCCATTAATACAGCTCTTACAGCCAGTAACTAAGCCTTAGGGGAGGCATTTCATCTTTTCAAAATGGGGCGGGGAGGGGGCTTACTCCCTGGCCCATGTACACTAGCATTACAGCCTACAAAAATGTTATTTAAGGATATATTACCTAGTAACCTCCCCACCCCCTCCCCCACTGCCACATAGCCAAGCTCAACAGGCTAAACTTGCAACCAGGGGGGCATCTACATGAAAACAGAAGGAAAAGCGCTTCTGGTATTATCCAGATTCTCATGAAATCAGCCTTGGTCTGCAAGAGGCACCCAAAGCCAGAAAAGCGGAGTATACATTACCTAAAAACCCATTTTCATGGGTCACACAAGAATTGAAACTACCATACTTTGGGATTAGGTGGGCGGAGTCCAGCGAGTAGAAATGAACATCATCAACTGAGTTGGTGCCACGTAGCAAATGAGAGAGGCTTTTTCCCCTCCCTTATCCATGCTCTCCTGCTTAGGGAAGCTTACTGGAAGCGTTGAATCAAGCCCCTGTAGTTTACCCCATGCCTCTCCCCTCTCATCCAGCATCAGGATATTTTGAAAGATTAAAAGAGCGCTGCTTGGAACAGCAGCTTCTGCACTATTTTGAATGTTTGGAACAACATTTTGTGGAATAATGTCTCATCAACTGCCTTCTCTTGATCCACCCTTGCCCAGTAGAACAATAATAATAATAATAATAATAATAATAATAATAATAATGTTGAAAAGAAGAAAAGAGAGACAAATATACGCCACTGGCCATGGAAGTCAAAGAACTATGGCAATAGGAAAAGGTCACAATTATTCTGTTAGTCACCTCAGTCACCGACATCGCAGCAAAAAACTATACAGAAAACCTTCAGGAACTGGGCCGACCAAAATACATCCGCACCAACATCCAGAAAGCAGTCATACTTAAAACATGCTCAATTGTCAGAAAATTCCTGAATCTGTAAAAGACAGCATGACTTGGCAAAGCCCGTCATGTCCGTCTAGAAAAATCGGCACGGGCGAGAAAGCGATGAAATAATAAAAACCGACAGAAAATTCTGTTGGTCTGTGTGTGACCTCTGTGCCCACAACTGTGTGCCCTCTCTAAAATGATTCATAGCTGTATAGAGAAGTAGAGTCTTTCTTGCAACCACTTCCTCAATCTCTCTACCTCTACATGGCATCATCATCACCACCTATGAAATTTGCACGTCTACACTCATGTTTTTTTGGGCTCTCTGCGCGCTTGTGAAGAAACCTCGAGGCTCCCAATTGTAGCCAGTTCTCCCTTGGAAAGTGGCCACTCCTGCCTCGCCCACAAGCCCACTCTCCACTGCCTTGGACTATAGGAAGGGGAGCCAGCGGGAGGGGAGCAGAGACAGTCCCTAGCCAGCCCTGGTGGCCTCCCCCTTTTGTTTGGTGCTGGGAAAAGATCGCTGGTAGTGCCATCCAGTTTGCTAAATAATTACATTGTATGTGTATGCTACAAAGTCAATCCCTCTGCGTTCAGTGTGGCTTACTCCCGGGTAAACCTGAGTGGGATTGCAACCTTCCCTCTTTTCTCGGCTGGGCCTTCTGATTACCCTCCGCCCTTTCCTTCCCTGGCAGCCACCCGCTGTCGTAAATGCTTGAAACAGCATGGCTGCGGTTTTCTGAATGGGAAAACAGGCTACATATTGTGTACGGGGAAAGCAGCAAGTGCCCTACTGTGAATGCTTGTGAATGGGAAGGAAGGCTAAATGGGAAGAAGCCTGTGTCCAAAAATGCCCTATTGTGAATAGGAAAAAAGAGGGAAAGGAGCAGCCCCACCCCTTGACCAGGTCATAGCCAGATCATAGAAACTGGCATGCCTAGATTTAATGCGGAGGGACGAGGCACACTACAGCTGAACCGCTCTGGAGCTGTGTTTAAGAAAAACAATGCACTGAAAGAACTCTCTAAAAATGTGTCATTTCCCGAGTTAAGCTGCAGGATTGTTGTGAATTGGGCACAAAGTCACATATCGCAAATGACTCCCAAGTGCTCTCCCTCCACACTAAACTGCCAGTGTAGATTGGCCCCTGAATTTTAAAAATTAAACATATAGGAGCCCTTAAAAGCTTCAATAGTGTTTCCCCTATCCATGCTAAAGAGACCAGCATTGCAATTGCAGCCTATTGCAAAAAATAAATTAAAAAAGGAACAAATCAAGGCTGAAAAAACACACAGGACAACACAGAAAACTCTGGACTTCTAGGAAATTGAACAACATTGTCTGAATTCTCTGTAAAAACTGAATGAATAAAGGATGGCAATTCTAGACAAAAAGGCTAGTGTTGAATAGGGTGGCCATCTGTCCTACTTTACAGGTAACTGTATTTAAAGGACAGCCCTCTATTTGAAGAGTTGTCCAGTTTATAGACGAAGAACCCTAAGGAAGGAGAGCAGAGAGGGGCCTTGAAATTGCCCACCAACACTTGGACAGCAGACTGGGCAGGCACACAGGTCAGCTGGTCACTGTGGTCAGGTGTATTGCATTTATATTTTAATTACATTATTTCTAAATTGGCATCTTTACATATACATTAGTATATGCACATTTTATTTAAATCTGTGCTTCTTTTATCCCTGGTTTGGCAATGCATTTCTGCTTTTTTAGAGATGTGGACCATGGCTAGCCTGGTGTGAAAGCAAACTCTATTGAATTCTAGCACTTTAGGTGGGCGGGGGTTGCCTGGAAAGGAGCCAGAGAAGCATGGATTGCTTAGGGAATTTATTTATTTATTCATTCATTCAATTTATGAGGCACCCTAAAAACCGAACTCTAAAGGTGTCACACAAAAGAAAAATAAATACAATAAAACCAGTTCTAAAACAATTCGAATCATTGTTTCAGCAGCGCACGTGTGTGAGAGACAGAGAGAGAGAGAGAAAGGAAAAGAGAAAGGAGCATGCACAAACAAGTAAAATTTCTCTTTAGCTAGTTGTCTTTCCCTTAAACCAGATGTGTGCCACACAATAGTGCAATAGCGAAGTTACTTGAATTATGAATGAAAAAAAGCAAAGAGCCCTTGACCATTTGATGTGCTGTCGCTATACTGCTCATCATATAACAAGTCACAAGAGTAAGGTATGTATTTTTAAAAATTCATCTCTGGGGGTGAAAAATCTTTTCACTATCCCGGCTCTAAGAAAGAAATCTCACACCACCAGATCCGTCATATAAACAAAACAAACAACCAGCAATCTAAAGTTGCCTTATTTTCCGATGTGTTGGCTTCCTTATAAGGACTTTTTTGTTTGAGGTTGATGGGTGGTTACAGGCTGTACTACAGTCAGTTTACACCTGCTGTGGCATCTGGAACAAAAACAAGGGGCGTGAAGACACAACAGAGACGTGAAAGAAGTAGGATATATTTGTCGTTCGTGGTGTACTCACGCTAACTGAATTTGTCCAATGTCATCTCAACCTACGTATTGCCGTTTCATCATGCTTCAAAAACCTTGCAAAATGTATAAAAGAGCAGGACAAAAAATGTGTGTATGTACTTACTATAGTATAAATAATTACAGCTGTATGAAGCCGCTCCAAGCAAACCCCTTAAAATGCATATCTTTGGGTGTGTCCTGCCACTATTAAAACTTGATTTCTTAATTTTGATGCCCATAATACAAAAAAAAGGCAACTCTTTCCATGGGAATAAATCTTTAATGGACTATTTTATTATGGGGCAATATGGGAACCTATAGATGGAAAGACTTGAGAGACAGAGTTAAAGATACTATCTGAAGAAAGTTAGGTACATGGGAAAGCTAGTTCATATTGTTAGAATTACTCAGTATGACTGCAACATTTGGTGATGAATAGGCTATGTCACACATTTTAATGGCACAGGAAGAACTGTTAGATCACCTCTCAATGCATTTCAGAGGAATCTGTTCATACTTTCAGTTGCCAGTTAATCAAGAGCACATATATCCCTTGACTATTCTGCATGTGTGAATCATCCGGAAATCCCTTTGAAATCATTATTATTTAAGCACACTGTTAAACCCTTGAATCCTATTGACTTCCACAGGCAATCATCACAGCATTCTACCCCATTAAAAAAACAAAAAAGCAAGCAAACACACTTTGGGTTGTATGTAAAATGCAGGGCATCAATTTGACCAGTGGTTTTACATTAGGGCCTTTCTGAATCAAATCCATGTTATTTTTACTCAAAGAAATGTAACACAGTTTGGGAAATATAGGAACATGAATCAGATGAAACGAACACTGGAAACAATTTATGATAGTCTAAATACATATTCATGTTAATGGGCTTGTTTTAAATAGTTTTTATTGTACTTTTGATTCTATGTAAGCCACCCTGGGAATTCACTGAAGGGAGAAGGTATAAATTATTATTATTATTATTATTTATTATTATTATTATTTACAATATTTATATACTGCACAATTATCTAACACAGATTCCAGAGTGGTGAACATAGGTATAACCAGAAAAAAAAGAAAATTAAAAAAGCAAATTAAAATTGTTCAATTTAAAAACAAAGGAACCAGAAAAACAGTGGCTAGTCAGTTGAGGAAGGCTTCTTGAAACAGAGTTGTTTAAATCCCTATAGTTCACACACAGAGGGTATTGTGGCAGGCTAAAGAGTAATCAATTTGTGGCACGAGCCTTTACGGGCTCTAGCATACTTCAATAGACGCATGAAGTGTTAGTCTCAGTTGGCTGATAATATGCACTATAATACTGTAACTTTAAAAAGTAATGCCTGAGTTTGCTTGCTTTACTGTTCCCTCCACATCCTCTTTTCATTTTGTAGTGTGTCTATTAGATTTTAGCTTTGGGTTCATTTTTTAATCCTTGTACAGTGCCTGATAAACAAACAAAAACAAGTGGGACCTGCAACATGATTTCCAACGTGAAGTGCTTCTTTTTAGCGACGCTCCCTTCCCCAGAGCAAAATATCCAGGACAGCAAAAACCCATTCCTACTGCATCATGTATTCCTTACTGGACTTTTCTTTTTTGAACCACATCTACATCAATAAAAGCTGAGCCGGTTTGTAATATAATTGCAATGAAGGAAACTCTAGTCCTCCTCCTATTTTTGAAGCTTGTAACATAATATATATCCTAGAGGGTCTCTTATCCCAAACAAAATACATCAGTTCCCTTTCTTTCTTTCTTTCTTTTTTTCTTTCTATAGTTGCTTGGCAAAGACAAAGCCATAAACAAAAACCTAGATAGCACTGCCATGTTAATAACAGAATTTTTTGTTAACTAAGATGCATTTCATTTAGACTACTATTCAAAATCCTTCTTTATCCTGACCAAAATTTACCCTTACACAATATCTAACATCTCTAGAAAGTTATATTCCCAAATACCACGTTTCTTTACTAATCATTTTCGATACCAATGCTTGCAACACTGCCCGTTGCCTGTTTTTGACATATTTGAATAGATTATCTCAGACTTTTCCTTACTGACTTTATAACCTGAAAGCATTGCATATCTGTCTATAATTTGAAATAAAGGTACAACAGGTAACAATGGATATTCTAATGAAATCATCACTTCATTTGCATATAAAGACATTTTAACAGATTCAGAAGTGGCCTTTAAACCCCTTTATACTTGTATTTCTATAAACCTTGAGGTTTCCCCAAGCATGCCTATACCTCCCTCTCACGTGTGGGTGATGTCATTTTGGCTACGTACAGATAGGCACTCACCCCTGAACATCACTAACAGAGGAAACATGTGGGACCTCCATCAAAATGTTAGTGATGCTCTGTCCAGGATTTCAGACATTTCATTCCATGCCTTTCCAGGGTTGCATTTGTTTTTGCCCATCCTCTAAGCACGTTCTGTCCTCACTGTACTATTTTTGGAGGATTTCACTCCCTGAGGGACCCCCCACCTAAAGATGTATTGTACTTCTGTAGAATGTGGAGCTTGCCCAAGCCTGCTGTGCATGGATGGATGATGCTATTTAGACAACAAAGGACCAGCATTTGGAGAATGTAAATTGCACTATGATGATAACACATACAGGAATAGAGGAAAACAAACCATGAAATGCAAGATGTACAGTTGCTGCACAATTGTATACAAGATATCTACTATAAAATTGGTGATAGCACAATTTTCCTAGCTATTCTAGTTTAACACCTGTAGAAGATTATAAAACCTTGGTTCTCATTGAGTCCTAAACAAATATAATCAAATGTATTGAAATTAACAAGCTGAAAGAAGATACATACAAAAAGGAGGATATAAATTTGAAGTGTATTAATAGCATCTAACCCCAGAAAGGTTACGGATGATCAATGATGAGCCATAATTTTTAGTTGTTGGAAACTTAATTTCCAGAATGTTTTGAAGTGGGGAATATTATACTTCTGGTGGAAACATTATGCCTTTGGTTTAGCAAAAAAAACATCGGTGTGACATTTAAAACATTATGTATAGTATGTTTGACAACACAGAACTGGGGTTTGGACTAGATGACTAGATGTCCCTTCAAACCCTAAAATTCTCTGACTCTTAATGGAATCGGAGAGAGATCTGGGACATGTTCTGCGTTGGATATATCCACCGATGGCACTGCAAATTTGCTACCTGAAGTAAACTGCCTCATTAAGACTTAATTTACTATCCTGACATTCTGCCACTTAAAAAAAGGTGTTCAAGGTGGCTAACAGTAAAATCTTGATTACCAAATCTTAAAACAGAGCATAAAAAATTAAAAACACAACAATAAAAGAAATCAACAATCAATTAAAAAACTCTTCCACAGCAGATCAGCTTTCATGCCAAAGGCCTGCCTGAATTAAAACATCTTTGCTTTGCTGGCAGAAGGACAATAGAATGGAGGTTATCCTAGGCTCTCTTGGCAGGGAGTTCCGGAGTCCCCCCCATGGCCCGACCAAATGTGCCTCTGATGGCAGTGTTACCGAGAGAAGTGGGGAGCCTTCTCCGAAGAACTTAAAGCTTATGTCAAGCATGGGGAAGCTCTGGCTAGAAGGCCAAATTTGACCTGCCAAGCTGGCCCATCTAGCTCCCAGGGACTCAGGCACGGGCATTCATCCCCTGAAGACTAATAATGCAGAGAGAAATTCGTGCTGTTATCCCTGACCAGAGATTGGCAATAACACTGGGAATTCCCCCATGACCTGCTCCCTCTCCCAACTGGAAGGGTGAGTGACATGCTATGGGGATTCCCTGCTGTTATCTTTGATTAGTGATAGATGACCGCAAAGATTCCCCTTAGCACACTGCTTGCCATCCCAATTGGCAGGGTGAGCAGTGCGTTCAGTGCTTTGCCAGACTGGTGACTTCTCCGATGGGGAAAGATGTGGGACAGACCAAGCCGCCCCGGAATATGCGCTGGCTGAAGAAGTGCACCTCCAGTTGAGTCCAGGAGGAAATCTTGCCAGCTTAGCAGCCAGGGGCCAGATGATGCCCGGGGGTGTGGGTGTGGCCCCACCGCTGATGTCATCTGGTCCACAGAGGGTTCAGCGGATGGATCATCTCGTCCCCACCCAAATACAATTCTTCGCCCCTGCCTTATGGACTTACTATAAGGTTACCTACTTTAAACACAAAACTCAAGCCAGAAGCTTTCAAGTAGGAAACATCCAGGACCCGTTGAGTTTGTCAGTGTGTTGTTTGCGTGGAGTTGGTTTTCAGAATGACCGCAGAATGAACTTGCCTTAATAGGAAAAGACAACAATAAACCGTAAGTAGAACCACCTGCGTGGCCGCAGTCTGTCACAGCATGCGGTGATACGATGTGAAAGCTCACAAAGTTTCCTCCTCCGATTGTTAGAAATTCATCACTGAGCATCCTGTTCTTACTCAAATTATTATGCGTGAAGTGTTTATTTTATCTAGGGAGGGAGGGACTGTGGCTCAGCAGTGGAGCTCCTGTTTCCATGCAGAAGGTCCCAGGTTCAGTCTCCAGCATCTCCGGTTAGAAGGATCCCAGGTGGTAGGAGATGAGAAAGACCTCCTTGGAGAGCCCTGCTAGTCAAAGTAGGTAATACTGGTTTCCTACCTGTGTCAGCCATCCGCCTCTCACTGGATGCTTCCAGGCAGAGGGGTCCTAGCGCTAGCCATCGTAAGGCATTGTGCAGCTATCCTGTCTTTTCTTTCTTAAGAGATTTGCCGTGGTAAGAAAAAAATATGGAAGAAGCAGTAGGAAAGCAGGGGGTGGGCACAAGTGGAAGAAGATGTCATCTTCTCATAAAATTCCATGAATGAGGCAGGGCAATAATGCAATAACAGCCTAGTCTGTAAGTGCTCTCTCTCCTTTTATACAAATAAATAAACAAAACACAGAGGGAAGGCTTCCCTAACTTGGTCCTCTCCAGATGTTTGGGACTACAAGTTCCAACATTCTTGACAATTGGTCACACTGGCTGGGGCTGATGGGAGGTGGAGTCCAAAACATCTGGCGGGAGTCAGGTTAGGGAAGGCTGATTTAATTGCTTAGCCTCACTTCTTCCCTGCCACCCATTTAATCAACCTGTCCAATCCAAAATCAGGATGGTAAAACAGTGGGTTTCTTCTTCTCTCTCCCACTTTCCCACTTCTAATGCAAATTTATTGGTAAATAATTTTTAATGCACATTTATTGGTATTTTAAAAATCCTAAATCCACTTTAGTGACTGTAAATATGGAAGTGGGTGGTGATAGCCAAGCCATTCAAGCTTACTAAACATTGGGTATGAGGATGTTGCAACCTGGGCTATAAGTAAAATGAGACAGCCTTAGTTATTTTTATTCATGTGACCTTAGATTACCAAAAGTATTTTCCCTTGATTCCTGTACTCACAGATTTGTTATCGGAAAGAAGAAGAAAAACATTCTGTGACCTAAATATGCTGAGTTAACAAATTTGAATCTGTTTACTGTTCTGTTTCAGTCTCCTTTCCTCTTTTTCCTGTCTGATTTTATTTTTTATCTCTCATCCTCTTGCTTGTGTCACTCAATCAAAATAAGTAACTCAATCAGATAATTCACATCGTCTCAGACAAAAAATAATGCCAGAGTGTGGTAGTCCCTCCCTCTTTCCTATCTTTGTGCATTCAAGGCTATGAAACCCTAAATACCAGAGGGTCCTGTTGAACTTACTGGGACCTACTCCTGAGTAAACATGTTTATGATTGTACGGAAAGGCAGAGTGGGCAGAAGGTAGATCAGGATCTACTAGTAGGTTTCTGGATTAATTTGCACTAGGTACAAGTTTCTGACCTCCAATTGTTTAAGTGACTTTTATCACCTAAATTATACTGCTGAAATGAAGAAGTGTTTGGGAATAACCAGGGTCCCCTCTACAAGGATTCGCTTTTGCACCTGGTTAGGCGATTATGCGCATAATCGCAGAAGCGCATTTACGCCTAATCCCTCTGCACGAGAGGCGGCGAGAGGCGGCGAAGCGCATTAACGGATGTCCAAAATGCGCTTTACAAGTAGTTAATGCGCATAAGCGCTTATTCACACAGTCAAAATGCGCTTTAACGGCCGGAGCAAAATAAAACTCGCGATTTAACGCGCATTTGATAATGCGCATAATCGGGGAGATAACGCGCCTCTACGCCCGATTTGTGCTCCGTTCTTGTAGAGGTAATTTTTTTAATGCGCCTTGAAAGAGCTTTAAATGCCTCTTGTAGAGGCACCCCAGGAGTGTTTTTATTGTGGAAGCACTGTGAGCTCAACAGCTCCTATGAGGAATGGTTGAAAGAGCTGGGTATGTTTAACTTTTCAGAAGAGAAGATTAACTGGAGACATGATAGCTGCCTTCAAATATCTGAAGGACTTTCATGGAGAAGATGTAGCAGACCTGTTCTCTATTGCTCCAGAGATTTAGACTAGAACTAATAGGTGGAAATTACAGGGAAGCAGATTTCAGCTAAACATTAGGAGAAATTTCTTAACAGTGAGAGCTATTCAGCAGTTGAACAGACTGTCTTGGGAAGTGATGAGTTCTTAACTTCACTGGAGATATTTAAGCAGATATCTTTCAGGGATGATGCAACTGTATCCTAGACTGCAGAATCTGTACTGAGCAGGGTGTTGAACTAAATGATATCCAAAGTGTCTTCCAAATCTACAATTTTATGAAACCAAATTCCTAAACTCAGAGGTGCCCTGTTCCTTAATTCTAAGAGTAGGTCTTTTGCTCCTGGGTTCTAGTAAAAACAAAAACAAAGTAGATCTCTCAAACCTGAAGTCTGCACACCCCTGCTCTAAAAGAACCATGATCTCTCCTGATTGTTGAATAAATTATGGGAAATTGGCATATTTTAACCAAGATGTTTTATATCCTTGGTTTAATCAAGCTGAGAAATGTAGTGGGGTTTGTTTGTTTGTTTGGCCAAGTAGAAGTGATACATTTGGTATGCAGAAGCAGAAGGGGGAGACACCTGTTCCCTCAAGTATGAGCCCCACTGACTTCCCAAACATGCATATTCTTCCTGAGATTTAAACCATTAGCAAAAATTGGCCAAACATTTCCCTGCAACTATGAGGACTAGAATTTTACTCTCTTCTTGTTGTTGTTAGAAAAAGCAAACAAAACAGTGCTTTCTAATATCAAAGAAATCATAAAGATAGAAAGGATCCACTGGATCATTTACTCCAGTGGTTCTTCAGTTCTAGCCCACAGGCCATAGAAATTAACAGAGGGAAATTCTGAAGAGGCAATATACTGTTCAATTTAAATTTTAGAACTAAAAATAGAACGGCAGTTTGAAGTTTCAACTGTAACAGTTCATAAATCCTGCATACACCACTTCACCTGTGTGCCTCCCTGATGCATGGAGCTTTGCTGGATCATGGCCCAAACAGACAAATACAATAGGTGATTCTTTTATACATCATCTCACAGTAAGAAAACACAATGGCCTGGAAAGAACCTTGATGCAACTAAGTTGAAGAACCACAGAGGCAACAGGCATGACATTCAAATTACAGATGCGGGGAAATACAGACACCTGATTTAATTGAGAGAGAGAAAAAATCTTAGCCTTTCTTCACAGCGCGAGTGTATTTGTAAAATGGCAAGAAAATAGGTAGAAAAGAACTTTGGAAATGGAACAAAAACTATATTCTCCAAGGAAAGGCAAAAGAGAAAATGAGCGTACATTGAAACATTCTCTGAACCTTATGAAGAATTTCCTAACGAGAAGTCAGACAGCGGAGCAAATTATATCAAATGTAGAATAAGAGAACTGGCATGATGGGGCAGCAAAGAGAGAGTTGGATTTGGATGTCAGACATTTGGATCCATTCATATCCCACCCCTCTGCAATGGGTCAACTCATCACCTTCAAAATGGAAACAATTGGGACTCAATTCACAGGGTTGTTGGGAAGGGAAAAATACAGGATTTCAACACATTTCACACAACAAAAGTGCTAATGCTAAATAGGAGAAATATCATAAAGAGATTTATTTTATTTTATTTTGGTCACAGCATAAACATCTACATTTTGGCTGGTACAAAAACAATTTTGAATCAATGTAGGTGTGGACTGGGTTAGGGGTGGGCAGAAGGTATAATTAGATCTATGGGTAGATTTAATGGGTGATATGCAGTAAATCCGCAACGATTTCAAACCCCAAATTGTTTGACACTAGCAGCGCAACAAAATGAATCACCTCCCTTCCCTTAATTAAATTGCTAAAAAAGTGAAAGTTTGAGGTAACCAGGAATGGATTTTTTTTGTGTGTGAAAGGACTATGAGCTCCATTTAATCTTGTTATTCTAGCAGAATAAATCCCTGGGCTCAGAATTCTTTAAGTGTATTTCTTTTGCACCAGGCTCCAGTTGGAGAATATATGGATTCTAGTAAGAAAAGGGGGGGAGTAGATCCTGCAAGTTTGAAATCTGCCCATCCCTAGACTAGGTTACCTTTTTAATTTATGCATTTGAGAATATAAGAAGAGTCCTGCTGCTTTGTCTAGTCCAAAATTCCCAGATGCTTCAGGGAAGCTCACAAACATGGCCCTTTCCCTATTGTTTGTCATCAGAATATTCTTATTTGGAGGTATACAGTCCCTAAACATGGAGGTTCTATTTAGCTATCCATTGAAATTTCATTTCATTTATGATGTTTCTATACTGCCCAATGGTATTCTGGGCCATTTTCAAAGATTAAAAACCTTAAAAATACAATATTGTACATAACATAAACCATGTTACATATTAATAGACAGCACATACACTAACACACACACACACACACACATACATACACACACACACACACACACACACACACACACACACACACACATATATATATATATCCAACCAACTTTGAGAGTTAACAATAAGAAATCCCATGACCTGATTAAAAACCTTATCATATGCTGGGAAATGCCTGAGAGTAGAGGAAGGTCTTAACCTGGCACCAGGAGGTTTCATTACCAGATATCCTCCATGAATGTGTCTAATCCTTCTTAAAAAATGAATAAATATCGTATTATTTACAATGATGCCTCACAAGCGTTCAGTCTCAAAGACACATTGGGGGAGATATTTAAGGGCTAAACACCTGGGAAAATAGAAGTTTCTCCAATTGCTCCTTACAGATAGTACCTCTCCCCTCCCTGCAACTACATTTTGGATTGCCGACTCTTCAGCTAGCCGATATTGCCATGGCAGTAACGATCTACAGGTCCTAGCAGGTGATGACATTTTTGCTGTCACCAGCTTCATCTTTTATTGCTACACACTGCGCTGTTCTTCAGCTGCAAGAGCAGCCCAGGGCAGTTGTGTGTGTTTTGTTTTGCCTTTTTCTCGTCAGTTAAGCAACCCCATCCATTTGTCCTGCAGTTCAAGGCGAAGCATTTCCAGTCCTCATAAAACAAGCAAACAAACTTTTGTCGAAAGTACTCACAATCCCAGGCCTTTGCACACTTGATTCCAAAAGCTGATTCCTGGTCACTCTGTCATTGAGGCTGAAGCGAGAAGAGAGCAGCAGCAGCAGCAGCAGCAGGGTGGACTGGAGGCACCTTGGATCCTGAGTCTGTGAGGGCTGTTCCCCAGTTTGTAGGAGCAGCAAGAAAGCTGGCCGGGCACTTCCTCAGTTGCTGCACTCAGCTCGTGAGTGACAATTTGCATGCATCTTTTGTTTCTTCTTCTAAAGGCTGAGAGGAAGCCCCAAAGTCATCAGCAAACAGAAAGAGGGCGAAGCTGGGGTAGGGTGACCAGATAAAATCCAGGTCAAGGCTCATATAACTTTAACAGTTGTAAAGAAAAGGGAATTTCAGCCAGTGTCATTTGTATGCAATTAGTTCCTGGTGAAATTCCCTCTTCATCACAACTGTTAAAGTTGCAGGGGCCCTGCCTTCTTTTGTATATGGTCACTCTAGTATAGAGTTGTGATGAAGAGGGAATTTCACCAGGAACTAATTGCATACAAATGACACTGGCTGACATTCCTTTTTCTCTACAACTGTTAAAGTTACATGAGCCCTGACCTGGATTTTATCTGATCACCCTAAGCTGGGGGAAACCAAAAGAGATTGGTAGGAGGAGGAGGGGAGAGGCCCAGTTGAAAGGCGCTTGATAGGGCGGGCTGGCCCTGCCATTGGGCAGGGTGAGAGGGCCACCTCAGGCAGCAATGCTGAGAGTTGGGAAGCAGCAGCAAGGTGCTCGAGGCTACAACTGTGTGTGTGTGCCCTGCAAACCCTTAAGGACCATCTTGTCCTTCTCTGGTAGCAAAATATTTTGGGCTGGCCCTGCCCTTTGAGAAAGGAAAAAGTTTTCACATAAATATTATCACTTGCTAATGCAGGGCCAACCCTACCATTAGGTAGAACCAGCCCTGTGCTAATGTCTCACATAGGACCTACCATAAATAGTACAGCTACAGCAGCCCTTGAAAAGTTGCCAACAGCTGTGCAACAGCAGAGTGACCATATTTGGGAAACCAAAAAAGACATCTAGTGGGGGTGGGGTGGGAAAACGGCCTCCAGAAAGTGCGTCATTCCCCCCCCCCCCCCCCGGCCACCTTGAAGGCCCCGATTGGAGCAGGGGTGGAATTACATGCTTCCAGAAAACGCGTCATTTCCCCCTGCCATGCTAACAGCTGCCTTGAAGGGAGAAAGCGTGTCATTCCAGGACATGGTAGAAAATGACAGAAAATCCACCCTGACACCTAGGATAGAACAAAAACCAGGACAAATCCAGGGAAATCCTGGCAGTTGGTCACCCTAGCAGAAATTCAGTGGGTGGTGCTCTTCCCCTCAGGGCCTCCCCGTACCAAGGAAAGCTCCACCTGTTGGTTTTCTGTCTGCCAAGCACAGCTGTTAAAGTCATGAGAGCCCTCACTGCCACAGGCCCAGGTAAATAACAAAAGCAATAGAGGAGAAACTGAAAAATAGCCAGGGAGGGAAGGTAAAGAGGGTTGCTTTTGGACCAGGGTTCAGTCTCAGTGTATTATTTATTCACGTGACGCAATTTTACTGCCATTCTTCCACTGAAAAAGGCTGCCTGCCGGCTGCCCCACCCCAGAACTGCTTATGAAGTTCAATAATAAGACAGTCCTTGCCCTCAGGGTTATACTATGAAAGACATGACACACAAGGAAAGGGAATTGGCATGGAAGAGGAAGAAACACACTCAGGCACTAGAATCTTAGCTACAAAGTTCAGCAGGTCACAGAGCTAGTTGTAAGCGCAATGGACAGGCAGCTGCTTCCTCTTGCTCTGGTGGCCTCAGCAATGGCAGTTGGTAGCTGGAGGGAAGCGGTCAGAGCTGGTATTGTATCTAGACAGGTTGGGCGGGTGTAGCCATGGATAAGTGCTTATCTCTCCATCCCAGGTCTTTATGTACAACACTGGAATGATAACATTAATGGTGCACCTCAAAGGATTACTGTGAACACAAATGAAATTAAAAATTCTTTGCAGATTCAATGGGCAACATAAATGATCGCCATAACCAAATGGTATATTTGTGATATAAACAGCTTTCAGCCTTTTTGGAAAAGTGATATATAAATATTTTAATTAATAACTATAAACCAATCGGTAGCAGAGGACAGCGCCATAGCCAGGGGTGGTGGTGGCGGCTGCTGTTGTTTTCTTCCAATGGCTGTACTATCCCACCTGGAGAACTCATTTTAGAGAAATAGGTTTTTACATTTGTGATGACAGTTTTCATTTAAAGGAGGACTTGGTTTTAGAACAGGAGCATTCCTGCTTTTTAAAAAATCATCATCATCATCATCATCTGGCTTTTCCCCCGAGAGTTTCGGCTATGGGGCGGTATATAAATGTAATAATAAATGAAAATAGTTCTCCAGACTCTACCGACCTGATCCGCCCAGTGCCGTCCAGACAATTTCCCCCACCTGCACCCACCCAGGCTCGGTGTGAATGTTTCAAGATCGCTGCCCCCGTTGTGTGCTCCTGGGGGGAAAACCACACACCTCCCTTTAGCTACAGTGTGAGAATGGCAGGATGTTGTTTACGAAAGATGAGGGATAACTTAAAGGGTGGATTTCCCTCCTGCCTATATTGCTTTTAGACTGTTAACCCCTAACCCTCCATGAGTGAATAGCTAAGGATGAGGCCTGGCCAAGGCTACCTTCAGAGAGAAGTCAGCAAGTGAAGAGTCCATTTTATGCAATGTTTCACAACATCTTTTTACCTCAGAAAAGGTTCTATCCAACTGAAGTATGAGGTGCTAACTGTATTACACCCTATAATAATTCCTCAGTAGCTAAAAGATGGGTTTTTCCCAAGCTTACTGAATGAAGGCTGATAGTAATCTCAGCTGTTACCAGTATCTTTCTTTTCACACTTTTCCCCTTTTTTTCAAATCCCCATACTAGCCACCATAATGACAAGTATGGCAGGGACAAAGGAATGGGTGTTGGGGAAGTAAGGGTAACTTAAAATATAGATAGGCTGCATTCAGACAACACTTTAGTCAATGGTCGGTTAATAGTCAACTCACAGCTGGTTATTTTGCAGGTACTCCCCACACAATGGCCACATTGGGATGACATAGGCAACGGAGGGGGGAATAGCATAATCATGGTGTGTTATTTTTGCGGCGCCCTCCACACGACATGTTGCCCCTCGCGCGGCTGAAATTCCCAGCATCCTTCTGGACTGCTGTGTCTCCCCCCTCCCTCAGTCCTCCAGCCATATCCCAGCATGCACCGCAAGTTCTGCCAGCTGTATTGGAGCAGCCAGGGTTTTTCGGCTGCTCCGGCCGGCAAACTCTATGACAAGTGGAATAATATATGGAGAGAGGGGGGTTCCCTCCACATGACACTTTAAACAACGGATTTCGGGATAAACAACTTGCAAGCCCGTTGTTTTTCTCCGTTGTTTAATTGCCCAAAATGGCATGCCGTCAGTTGTGTGTGTGTTGTGTGTTGCCTCCACACGACACAATAAGCAACACAATTGACGGTTGCCTCTTCCCCCCTCCGTTGATTATCATGTTGTCCGAACTGAGCCTCAGTTTCCAGAAGAAAGGAAGAAAACCGGTAAGAGGTGGGAGTGCAAAGACACCTGTGGAGTGGTAGAAAGCGAAAATAAAAGGTAGAGGTGAGCAAAGGGGGTTCAGAAAAGAAGGAGCAAGGTAACTGAGAGAGAAGTAGAAAGTAGATGCAGAAATAAAAAAAGGAGGGGGCAGCTGTGGTGGCAGAGAAAGAGGGGAGCAAATGGTATGGGGTGTAGAACGGGGAAAGGGATAACTGAGAGATGCGGTACAAGGAGATTATCAATTCAATCCTATACATATCTACTCAGAAGAAAGTCCTACTGAGCTCAGTGGGACTTACTCCTAGGGAGGTATGTATTGGATCATAGTCTGAAAGTTGTAGTAACAAAGTGGGAGACAGAGAGAAAAAGGGAGACAGAATAGGTTAAAAAGAAATCACTATGTTTACCCCCCCAAGTTGCTTGGTGTTTTTTGTTTTGGTTCTACAGTTAATGTAGTAATGATGGGTATTTCTTTAACCAGTTAGCTTATTACAAGACTTGGACATCATTGCAAACAGAGAAAAGAAAGGACGAAATAAAAATGCAACCAAAAATAAAAGCAAGCAACATAGGCAGCCTGCATGTTAAAATGTTCTTAGATGTGCTTCCAAACAGTTCATGCCGTTTGTGGCAATAAATTTGGCTCTTGGTTTTCTGTGCAGCCACAGCCAGTCTTGCAATTCTGAATGTATCATGTTTCCCGCTGTTAGGCAGAGGGGCTGTAGCTCAGTGGTAGAGTGCATAACTTGCATGCAAAAGACCCGAGGCTCAATCCCTGGCATCTCCAGGTAGAACTGAGGGGGCAACCCATCTGAATATATGGAGAATTATTCCTATTCTGTGTAGGCCACCATACAGATGGTCTGACCTGGTAAAAGGCGGCTTCCTAGGTTCCTAATTGTTTTAGCTAAAAATTAGCAATGTAGTCGTCCTGAGCGAGTTAATAAAATGTGGAAGGGGCCTTTAGCATTCTAGTTGTGCACCCCTGTTGAGACAGATGTAGTGCAGCAGCTGCTCCTCCCCTTCCATTTTTTAAATTTATTTATTACATTTTTATACTGCCCATCAGCTGAAGCTCTGGGCAATGCACAATTAAAAACCATAAAACAAGTATAGATAAATTTAAAAACATTAAAAGTTTAAAAAAGCAATATAAAACCAGCTAAGTAGGGGCCCTGCCTTCTTTTGTATACGGTCACTCTAGCCTAGTGCCTGCAACTTTAACAGTTGTGATGAAGAGGAAATTTCACCAGGAACTAATTGCATACAAATGACTCTGGCTGAAATTCCCTTTTCTCTACACCTGTTAAAGTTAAATGAGCCCTGACCTGGATTTTATCTGGTCACCCTAAAAATTGCGCTGCACCCACCCTTTCTATGCCCCTTAGTAAGAGGAGGAGCTCTAAGAAGAGGAATGGGGGGGGGCTCTATATGCCTCCAAGCAGCAGGACACGATGCTCCCTGCTTAAGGTCTGCAAGTGTCCCCAAATATGTATCACTTTACCCCACTGTTTCATGCAAACAACAGCAGGAGACTTTTTCAGTATTACCACATTTGGGGGGGGGGGGGGGATTTATCCAGCAAATATGCCGTTCTGCATTTAAAGCACCGTTCTGCATTTAAAACAAAGAGGTCTGAAAGTGCTCCATTTGGGCTGGATTGTTCCTTTCTTGTTTCTTGACCCGATTCTTTCTTTCTGTCTTTTTTTCTTTCTTTCTTGTATTGATATCTCATAAAAAGATTAACCAAAAAGTTGGGAGGAAATAAGCTGCAGTTATTTTTTTTAACTTCTGAAACGGAACAAAACTCAAAATATACCCATCGGTTCGTTCAAGAGGTTTGTAATGTAATTTTCAGTTCTCCTTGACTCAAATAGTCTGCACGTACTCACCCCTTTTATGTGAGTTGTGTATTTAAGGAATTGGTTCGTTTTAAGTGGTGGGAGGCTTCTGGTTTTAAACATAACTGTCTTTATTTGGCTGATATCTTTCTGATGTGAAAATTTATTGTAACTAAAATACACATTAAATGAACAACGGTAACCATGTTGACCACAAGGAAAATTTCAAAAATCCATATGAGTGTTAATACTTATTAGGCCAACCAAAAGATCCTCCCAAAATGTGCAGGTTTTCAAGATATCCAGAGCTCTTCATCAAGCAAGATGTAATTATGGCCTAGATATTAAATACACATGTATGCTTAGATATTTTTGTTGGTAATGAGGACATCACCAATTCTAAATTAATTCCTTTGGAGCCTTATCTTGTGAGGAAGGTTGTCGAAGGCCCTGAGGGCCAGCCTCTGTAGCATTAATTGTTCATGAGTTGACTTGGTCAGTTATTCTGATATTACAATGTTATAATTTGTTTCTCTGCATCAGAGAAACAAATGAAGCAGGTCCTCTTGAGCCATTTCCCTTTCATCCCTGCATGAGGGTTTTCCTGCATGCAGGCATGATGGGCTGCATCAACTGAATTTGAACTTCCGCTTTCCACTACAAATCAATGGTGAGCAACCAAGCGATACTGCCTGTCATAACTGTATTTCATTATTACATTTATATTATTCCCTTCCTTCCGGAGAAGCTCAGAGTGGCATTCTTAATTTTCCCTCTACCCTAATTTTATCCTCACAACAACTCGGTGAGGTAAGTTACGCTGAGATAATATAGATAGCTAGGCCGAAAGCCACCTAGTGAACTTTGTGGTTAAATGGAGATTTGAACCCAGGACCCCTAGTTCGTAATCTGATACTTTCACCACTGTACCACTCTGAAATTATGGTTGCCAACTTTTCAGCCAATTGCATGCCTTTAACAACAGCCTGTGATAGGGCACGCTTGTCTCCATGCTGTGAAAAGCACCACCTGCTGACTTCTTCAGACAGAGCTGTTATTAAAGGAGCAGGTTGGGCTAAGTTTATTTTGGGTCACCTGACAATCCCTGATGAAGTGCTTGGGTAAAAGAGAGGGGCTGACACACAAAGCCTGTGACTGCAACCATCTCCTGCCGCTTCTGGTTTACCTAATCTGGAGCCAAGCTACTTCTCGTAGCTTAATGCAAGGGCAGGAAGGAATCTCTTTCAGCCCAAGACCAAAGCAGGGTTCATTTGCAGAGAAGTTCTTGGGGGCTGCATTCTAGTGGCGGGTGGAGCTGAAGGCAAAAGGGATGGGGCCCAAATACAGAAAACACCCAAATTTAGGGTGGCCATATGGAAAGGAGGACAGGGCTCCTGCATCTTTAACAGTTGTATTGAAAAGAGAATTTCAGCAGGTGTCATTTGTATGCATGCAGCACCTGGTGAAATTCCCTCTTCGTCACAGGAGTTAAAGCTGCAGGAGCCCTGCCCTCTTTAGCTAGAGTGACTAGATACAAAAGAGTGCAGGGCTCCTGCAGCTTTAACTGTTGTGATGAAGAGGGAATTGCACCAGGTGATGCATGCATACAAATAGTACCTGCTGAAATTCCTTTTTCTATACAACAAAGATACAGGAGCCCTGTCCTCCATTCCATATGGTCACCCTACTCAAATTGGAACCCCAGGAGACCTGGATTTAAACCCTGGGCCTGAGGTTCTCCACTCCAGTTTAAGAGATTGTTTGGATAGCATGAATTGATTTGTGAGGAACTGCCTGGCATGAGAATGGTGGCAGTTTGAACAGGGTGGTCATAAGAACGTAAGAGCCATGCTGGATTAGACCATGGGTCCATCTAGTTCAGTACTCTGTTCACACAGGGCCTGTTCAGACAACACACTAAGCCATGGTTAAGCCGCTAACCCTTTTGCAGCAAATGGTTAGTGAGAGTGCTTAAACCGTGGTTATGTAGCCACTATGTTTAGGAATGGTTCACACATCATGCTAAGACATAATGGCAGCATTCGGAAGACATGATAATCAAGGGGGGGGGAAATCTGTCAATTATGTTGCTTATTGTGTCGGGCGACACACAATGCACACACAACTGACTGTACGTTATTAAACAACTGGGGAAAAACAACAGGCTGCTCCATTGTTTATCAGAGCCCCGTTGCTTCTCATGAGGCCAGGACTTTCAGCCGCACGACGGAGGGGAGCGGCAACGTGTCGTGTGTTGGGCACTGCAAAAATCATGTACCGTCCGTTGCCTTTTCCGCCCTCTGTTGCCCAAAGTGTCATCCAAATGCTGCCAATGTTTAGCTCAAAATGCTTAACCACAGTGGCTTAGCGTACCATCTGAACAAGGTCACTGTGGTCAACCAGCTGCCAACCTACAAGCAGGACATAATGCAACAGCACCATCCCACCCATGTTCCCCAGCAACTGTTGTGTATAGGCTTACTTCTTCTGCTACTGGAGGTAGCACATAGCACACGACTAGTAGCCATTGATAGCCTTCTCCTCCAGGAACTTATCTACCCCCTTTTAAAGCCAACCAAATTAGTGGTCATCGCTACATCTTGTGGTAATGGTAGTGAATTCCATAGTTTAACTATGTGCTGTGTGAAGAAGTCTGTGTGAGGAAGACAGGGGACTGATACCATACAAACAATTAATAAAAAGGTGGATTTTGTCCTCTCTCGTTTTACATTTTACTCTTCATGTTCCTAAAAGAAGGAAAAACAGCTCTTTTGGATCACATGTGTTTCATGGGTGAAATTCCAGTATGTGGTGATTATATTATTGTTATTGTTATTGTTATTATTATTAATTATTACATTTATATATATACCGCCCCATAACCAAAGCTCTCTGGGCAGTTTACAAAAATTAAAACTTTGGACATTAAAAATCGATATACGAAATTTAAAACCAGAAAAGCATAAAGAAGTCTCTCTCATAAAGAAAGCACTGGGCCTTCTGACTACTTTCTCTCAGTACACACAAATTGCTTGTTAGTTAGTCTGAACATAATTGACGCCCTGTGTCCCCTAGCCTATGTATCCACTCTTAAACAGTGGGGACTTTATTCTGTTTCCAGAATGCCAGAATTCTAGCTGAAATGGTCATATATCATAAAGAATATTGAACCAAGCCCCTTATTTCTGATAGTATTCTGAGATCTAAAGTTCTAATAGACTATTGTCATATAATAAATATTCTTGTGCATGTTTGAGTCTTTACACCCTTTAAAGGGTTATTCATGGATAAAGTAAGGAACCTACTCCCTGGTGATAGTGAATACAGGTCACTAGTATTTCAACCAGCCACAGCGGCTTTGCCTTTAATAGCAGATTGCTCTGCAGGCTTTGATAGAAGACTTATGTCCTTGTTGTGGAAAGCTTCACCTGCTGATTTTGGCATATCATGTAACTGTTAAAGGAACAAGAGCAGGCCGGGTTGGGTTTCTTCTGGTTGGTTGGCAGCTTTCAGAATTACCTTTAATTGAGTACAAGGACATAAACTTATGTGATGTAGAATATGGGCACAGGACCTCTTGGATGAATTTATGCAGACACATTTGTCGGAGAGGAAAGAGCTATGTGTACGAGGAAGGAAGGAAGTGTGTGCGTGTACGTGTGCGTGTGTGTACACATGTGAGAGATAGAAAGAGAGACAACTGACTGACTGTACATGAGGTAAGGCAGATGGGGTGATTGTGTGACAGCAGGAGAGGGGAGGGAAATGTTTGCCTCAGTATGTGGTATGGAAAAAGTTTGTTTTGTTCAACTCAAGGGCCAAATTTCATTTTGAAGAAGCTCTCAGGGGCTGCATTCCAGTGGTGGGTGGGGCCAAAGGCAAAAGGGGCAGGGCTAAAATGTTTAAAGCCCATGAGCAGTGCCTGGTGAAATCTAAGAGGCTGTGGGCTTGTCTATTTCAGGCTGTTATCCTGCTTCTGGATTCTTTGTGGCATTAAGCTTGGCTCCGTTACCTGTGCTTGAATGTGCTTTTAGGAGATATTTTCTCTCTGCAAGTTCTATATGTTTCATTATATAGCCTATATATGGCACTGTGATATAGCAGGATTCCGGAAATTTACTAGCCATTGGAGCACTTTAACGTGCGGTAAAATTTAGTGTTGCATTTTCCCCATTAAGAAACAAAGCAGGTAAAAGTTATAAAGCATGGGAGAGGCCCTGGTGGTAGATGACGTTATGTAAAGAACCCACAGACTTCCGTGAGTGACCAATCACGAGCACACGATAAAAGCCTTGTGTAGAGAAGCCCTAAATTGAGGCTATTGGGATGAAGCTTCTGTGCTGCAAAGAACTCCCCTGGCTCTACCCTTCCATTAACTGAAGCAGAATACATTGTTAAAAATAAGCAAATATATGCACATTTCAGAATATATCAGAATCAAGCCAACGTATTAAGAATTTCAGAATATATGCAAATCTGCCCAATAAATTTAAAATATTAGCCTAAATGCATATGGGCCCAATATAGTCATAATTTCAATATGTTTTTGGCACACCCAACCCAGTTATGGAAAAGGATTGCCAATGGGGCATCAAGAAAGGTAGGCCTGCTCTTTTGGTTTTAACAGTGGCTTGAGGAGCAGAAATCGGCAGGTAAAGCCTTTCCCAAGAGGGAGATAAAAGACGATTGCTTGCTAAAGTTTACAAATTAAGCTGCTGATAAAAGGTGCATAAAGCTGCTGAGGCTGACTGAAAAGTGAGCAATTCTGCTATGAAGAAAGAAGTTGCAATAGATGAGGGAGAATTTGTAAGACAAGATGGACAATAACTACATAAGACAACAGTTAGCAAAATATATAATGTAAAAAGGAAACTTGCCTTCTTCACACAGATAGCTCAGCCCTGTCTTTTACCACATCAGGGGCCAAAGGCATATATGATGGTTGTGTCCCACTTCTCCTTCCTCCATTATTTTAATCCACGGATGGTGAACCTAGGCTGACCAGATAAAATCCAGGTCAGGGCTCATGTAACTTTAACAGTTGTAGAGAAAAGGGAATTTCAGCCAGTATCATTTGTATGCAGTTAGTTCCTGGTGAAATTCCCTCTTCATCACAACAGTTAAAGGTGCAGTCAGTATCCTACAGTGACCATATACAAAAGAAGGCAGGGCCCCTGCATCTTTAACTGTTGTGAGGAAGAGGGAATTTCACCAGGAACTAATTGCATACAAATGACACTGGCTGAAATTCCCTTTTCTCTACAACTGTTAAAGGTACATGAGCCCTGTCCTCCTTTTCATATGGTCAGCCTAGTGAACCTGTAGCCTTCCAGATGTTGTTGAATTCCAACTCTCATGAGCCCAGCCAGCATAGCCAATGGTTAGGGTTGATGGGAATTGTAGATTTTTCAAAGATTTTCCATTTCCCCTGATTTATTCCAAAGGCTGTGAGTTTAAGCAGAAAAACGGGTGTGGGGGGGAATCACTTAATTTTAGCACGGTAAAAGATGACAGGGCTTCTGCACCTTTAAGAGTTGGGGACAAGAGGGGATTTTAACCTTGAAGAAAGAGTTTCAGAATAGCAAGCAGGTAATCTCACCAGCCGTCACAGCAGTGATAGCACCACCTGGTGGACAAAATGCAAAACTACACTCATATTTGCCTACTGGTCATCATAATTCCATCCACTTCTTTGTTTACGGGAAGGAGCTTTTACAGAGATAGGAGCATACAATACAGCTTAATGTAGACCTAAAATAATTAAAGTGTGTGTGTTTGTGTGTCTGTCAGGTGTATAGGTTTCATGATTTAAGAGCATGAAACCTAGACACCTGAAGCCTTGCATGCATACTAAGGGGACCCTAGGAATGTGCACCTCAGGAGTGTTGTTTTTTTAAAAACACCAAAAACCATCAATTAGTTTAAATAACTTTAATGTGTCCATGTGTTTGGAGTCTGCACTATCATCTCTGGTCACTAGGTGGCAGATTTCTCTAACCATCACATAGCTTTGCAGTCAGCAGTTTCAAGACAAGAGGGAAGCAGTCAGAGGGACAGGGATATACATCTGCCTCCTTGCCCTGGTTATGGGGCAGTCCCCACTCCCGGGGAACAGAGTACACAGACCTCATCCTTGGGGTGGGGAGCTATAAAGGGGAGGCACCCTCAGGGGGCTACAATGGGTCAGCTCTAACAGCTGCATAACTTCCCTTGAAGGTTTTGCTGAAGGCTATTCCAACCCATGCAAAGTTGGGTTCATTTGCTAGTAAGCAAATAAGTAACGAAATAAATAATAGTGCATTTACAGCTATGATTTACGGTATTTGCAATTCAGTTGGGAGATGTATTCCCTCACACAATCAAATTGAGTAGGTGAAAGACTCAGTGAATCTAATTTGAATCTCTTGACTGCCATGAACTCACTTGACAACCTACTAGGAAAGACATTACTTTCTTGCAGTATCAATCCCTGCACCTTCTGGCAATATGAGGACAATGAGAAAGGAAGGCATCCTGCCCCAGGCTTGTTATACACATTACAATCCAGATTTGGCCATGTGCAGTTGGGATAGCTGAAGTGGACTTCCCTGCCCTCTCCTCTGCACATTAGTCCTTCCAGCCCTCTGGAAATGCTACACAGAGGGCCGGTGGGAGCCAGCCAAATGGGAGTGAACTGTGGTGCAGGAGGGGTGAGGGAGACACCCCTCACCCCAGGCAGAGGAAACTTCCGTTACCGAGATCTCTTCCATCTATAGAAGGCAGGCCTTGGATCCAACCCAATACATATTAAATGCCTTGAACATTCAAAAACGTCATATAAATGCTACGGCTGCTGCTTCCTTCCCCTTCACATGCTGAGGGAGTTTGTAGTTACAGCAACTGGTATTCAGAGATGTACTGCTTCTGATAGTTTATCATGGCTATTAATAGCTGTTCATAGGCCTATTTTCCTCAAATGTTGTCTAATTCTTTTTAAAAATGCTATCTATATGAGTAGCCATTACCACAGATTGGGATTCTGAATTCAATTAAGTTACTTCAGAGACAGGGCCTTTTCTGTAGCAGCACTCCAACTGGGGAACTTCTCCTGAGGGCGGTTAAGTTGACTTCATCCCAACTAAGTTTTAGGCTGGCAGGAAAAAAAAAGTGTTCTGTTTTGTCAGGCGTTCGGTGGATTTTAATATTGTTTGAGCTTGCCTTCAGCAGTTTTGTGTCCTGCTTTTAATCTGTGATTTTATTGGATTATTGTTTTTAAATGGCACATCGCTTTGAGAGGCCTGGTAGGCAGAAGTGATTTATAAATACTTTACCTAAATAAAACGGGTGCATTATAATTAACCTACCTGATATCACCCAATAGAGGTGAAAAACAAGTGAACACTTAACAGTACGGCTATAAACATCCCCATTTCAAAATGGTAGGTAGGTGCAAATATAGCCAAGATGTAATCCTGGGCGTTGCTTCCCAGTCCAGCAGGTATTATTTATTTCAAAATCTTCTACCTTGGCTTTCAATATAAATATTCTCAGGGTCGTTCACACAATAAAAAGAAGCAACACAGAAATATAAAACAAAGGTTTGTGATCCAGGCTTGAATTGATCCAGAAATGGTGGTGGCATCAGCCTCTTTGCCTATTGTGTCAGATCCCAAAATAAACTGCTGTTCCATACTACACCCAACAGACATTGACCAGAGATGGTGAACCTCTTTGGGCCAAAGTCAGTTTCAGAAAAGCTGTTGTGGGGAGGGGGGATTCAAATTGCGAGCAGGGCCAAAGGCAAAATGGAATAGGACTGAAGGCAGCAGCAGAAGCCCTGCCCTCTTGACCAGATACAAAAGAGGGCAGGGCTCCTGCAGCTTTAACTGTTGTGATGAAGAGGGAATTTCACCAGATCCTATATGCATACAAATGACACCTGCAGAAATTCCCTTTTATTTACAACTGTTAAAGATACAGGAGCCCTGTCCTCCTTTCCATATGGTTACATTTCAATTGCTTAGACTGGAGAAAAAAGCTGCATCAAAGGCAGGAAGCCACCAAAAGTTTGGCGGTTGGGGAAAGGGCTGTGACCACCTAGGTAGCCCTGGAGGACCAAATTGAGATCCCAGGTGGGCTGGATTTGACCCAAGGCCTGAGGTTCTGCAGTCACAGACTCTGAATTACCGTGTGAATTTTTAGTAGGAAACAGAAACTTGCTGAGAGACAAATAAATTCAGAAGAGGTGTATGAATTTCCATCACTTTATTTTGCAAAAATAGAAAAGCCCCCTCTTCTGCGGCACAGCTGGGAGTGCGGGGGCAGGAGAGATTCCTCTAAAATACCATGGAAAGCTGGTCTGTAAACATCACCAAAGGGCTTCACCCTCTTATCCATCCCGCCCCACAGCAAACAAACAGACCCCATTTTAAGGCCTGCGGTGTTTTACTTATTTCATTTTGGCAGCTTAAAATGACTGGGGAAGAAACCAAGACATCTGAGCAGAGCCCCTGTTCCCTGGGGGTACTGGCACCCCTCCATCACCTGCTCTGGGTTAGGGTTAGGGTGAAGGCATCACTCCCCTGTGCTACCTATCCCCTCCCCTCTACTGGTGTAAACATAGGCAAATAAATAAATCCACCGAAAGTGTTGCCCCACTCATGGCCAGCAGGGGGCAGCAGCACTTTCAGCTCTCATCCCAAAGCCCCAGCAGAGGTGGCAAAAAGATAACCCCTCCCATCCTTGCAGTAGGGCTAATAATGCCCTCCCTCCAGTGCTGATGCAAAGCCCAGCAAGGGGGGCTGCCTACCTTTCTCCCCTGATGGAAGGTCTTGTGGGGGAGGTGGGGGGAGATGTAGAATCAGATGGAATAGCAGCTGCTAATGGTGAAACATCATCAGCAAAGGACGGTGGTGTGACGCCCCCCCCCTTGTAGTGTTAGGGTTTCAATTGTTTCATATTGCTAGGAGCGAAGAGCGGGGTGGGGCGTGGGAGCAATAAAGTCTTCAGTAGGACTTTGGCCCTCAAGCGATCAGGAAAAGCACGGCCTGCATCTTTTCTTTGGTCCATTGGAGTTGTGATGGTGGAGCAAAGCCAGTCTCCTCTAGGCCCAGGGGAAGGAGACCCACTTTTGTTTCCTGGAGTAGGAGCAGTCCTACCCTTTCCCCTCCCATCAAAGTGCTGGGGAAGCAGAGTTAAAGGCAAGCAGAAGTGCCCCCTCCCTTTCTATGTGACCTTTGGAGAGGGGCAGCTGGCTTCTCCTTAGGGAGAGACAGAAGGGGCCCCTGAGGCACAGCAAACGGGTTCAAGTCTATAGCTCAACACCCCTCACTTCCACTCTTTCCTGGACGTCTTTGGTATCTGGCATCCTTTGGGGTCTGTTTTCCCAGAATTCTTAGCACCGGGGTCAAAAGCATCCCAAGCAAGAACAGATACAGTTTCTCCCTCTACCCGCCCCACCCCCAGCCCCATAACCCTGATATCCCTCCGCCTTGGGACTGGGGAGTCAGGGGGAAGGAGTGTGACACCTCCCCAAACCCCACCACCATGGGATTGATCTCTGCCTCAACAATAAAACATTAGCACTTTATACAGCTAAAGAGAAGCCCCCTTCCCCCACCCAGACCCACAGCTCACCTCCCTCAAAAACAATCCCATGTCCCATTGGAATCCATAAGGGATGGATATTAACACACACGCAGCCAACAAGCCCACAATGGGGATGTCAATGCTGAAGTCCTTCCTGGCTTCGCTTTCCCCATACCCCATAATCCTTGGTCCACGTTCCCTGTGTGTGCAATGGGAGCAGGCATGCATGGGGGGTGTTGGTGTTGGAGGGCATGCCATCCCTTGGTCTTCAGAAACTTGAATAAATAGTGTCTTGGATGCCTGGATCCCCTGGCTTGGGAGGCTGAAGCGTACAGCTGACCTCCAGCCAAGACTGTGGACTGGGTCGGAGGGAGGAGGCCACGAATCATTGCATAGGGCCCGCGTGTTGCAGAGTCTCTTTACCGGCTCTCGCGGTGCCCCCTTTTCCCCCTCTCAGGTGCAGGGGGAGGTGGGCAATTGCACATTTGGAGCTCATCCCGTTTTGAAAGGGAGGGTCTCCAAGTCCAAGCCCCTTGGGGGCTTCCCAGGTCCTGAAAATTTGGCTTGAGGCTGGGCGGGCCATTGAGGGACTTTGGCAAAGCTTTGGGACCGAGGGGCAAAGGCTTCAGAATATACATCCAAGGCCCCCCAAAAGGAAAAGGTTAAGGCAAGAGGCATCCACCCCAAGTCACCAAACACAGCGGAGGAGAGGGGGAGGTGATGCCTCCTCGTTGGCCTTGAGCATTGCCGTTACACCCAGCTCCGGCTGACGGGCCAAGAGCAGGAAAGGCAAGCCTGAATAGAAGAGTCTCAAAGGAAATGGGCAACGGAAAGTACGGAGGAGATCTGTGTTGAAGGGTTTTCTCCAGGCCTTTCCTAGCCTAGATCCTGGCTCTCTTGAGATGCTAGGGGGCCTCCTCCTGGCTCTTGGTGTCAGCTGGGCTCTCCTCAGTGCTGGGCGGTTCCGCCAATGGCGGGGGTTGCGACAGCTCATCTTCAAACATCTCGGGATTTTCCAGCATCTCTCGGATGAGCGGTGGCATGGGGCCAGGGATCTCCATCTTCAGGGTGATGGCTCGTTCAGCGCCTGTGGCAAGAGAGGAAACAGGAAGAGGTAGGCATGAGAAGCTGCGAGTTTCCCCAGCAGGAAAGGTGGAGCTGCACGTATCAAGCTTGACCATGGGCAGGCTTGTCCAGGGCGCAGCTGCGGAAAGCACATGGCGTGGAGCCAGTGTATTTTCATGCAACGATTGCCAACTGGCCCCCTGCGGACGAAATCCAGCCCCCCAGGAAGGCTTTTCACGGGGAGAAGGGCCTGGTGTTGGAGGAACCAAAGGTTTGCAGTGGAGAAGCCCAACCCTTTGGCTTCAATGCTGCCATCCCCTTCCCCCTCGGCGGGGGCACTGCACTCAGCGACTCCCACCTCCCCGTCCCTGTTGAGGTGCAACCAGAGTTGTCAGGGATTCCATCCTCCCGCCAGCGCGCAATGGGCAAAGGGGGAAAGAAGGCGTCAAGGAGGACAGCATTTCCTCCACCATATCAGGGAGCAAAACGTGGCCGTACTGAAAATGAGAAGCGCTTCAGCATCTCTTCCACCACGGGTCAAGTCACCCATCTATCTGGAGGTGAGGCAATCAGCCCTGAAACACACAAGTTCTCCCTCCCTCTCTCCCTCCTCACCAAACTCAATAAAATTCATCAGCCCCAACAACTTGTACAAGGGCAATTCACCTCAGACACAAAAACCATTCCCAATGATTAAACGATTACAAGTAGGAGGCATAGGGAAGGGCCGTGGCTCAGCGGTAGAGTGCCTGCTTTACAGGCAGAAGGTCCCAAGTTCGATCCCCGGCATCTCCAGGTCGGGCAAAGAAAGAATCCTGCAAGAAACCCTGTAGAGCTGCTGCCAGTCAGTATTGACAATACTGAGCTATATAGACCAGTGGCCTGATGCACTATAAAGCAGCTTCTTAAATTCCTATTCAGACTGAAACCAATCACTGGGCAGCCACGAGGGCCTCCTTCATGTATGACAGAGGTTCCACGTGGCAATCCGTACCATCTAGAGAGCTCCTGTATCTGGAATCATGATTATGGGATGATTATGGAATGATCTCCCCGATGAGGCCCGCCTGGTGCCAACACTGTTATCTTTTCGGCGCCAGGTCAAAACTTTTCTTTTCTCCCAGGCACTTTAACAGCTCAAGTTGAGGTTTTGATTGACAGTGCAGCCAGGCTTAATGGTTTAAAATGTTTTAAATGTCAGTTGTTTTATGTTTATGGTTTTAAATTTTGTATATTGTCTTTTTAGTGTTCAATCTTTTAATTTCTGTAAACTGCCCAGAGAGCTTCGGCTATGGAGCAGTATATAAATGTAATTATTATTATTATTATTATTATTAATAATAATAATAATAGTAGCAGCAGCAGTAGTAGTATTAGGATGATTTGGATGCCTTTCTCCTCCCAAAAACAGGTAATGCAAATTAAAACATACGTATTTTAAGACAATTACAACAATTATCCCTTAAAACACAACCGCCCCATAACACAACTGAAACATCAGTGATGACCTTCAATTGAGGTATTAAACAGCTCATCATAAACCAACAAATGCCTGGGAATAGAGCAAAGTCTTAACCTGGCACTGAAACCGTGACACTGTTGGCGCCAGGCAGGCCTCACTGGGGGAAGCGCTCAGAGGTGCAATGTGTGGGTAGGTTCATGCTGAGAGAGGCGCTCTGTCAAGTATTGCAGTCCTGTGCCATCTAAGGCTTTATAGATTAAAACGAGCATCTTGAGTTGGGCTCAGAAATGTATAGGGCAGCCTGCACAAGGAGGCCAGAACGATGATTTGTGCTGATGACTTGCGCTCACCTTTGGTGCTGATCCCCCTTAGGTCAGTGATTTTCATCAGCATGCGGGGGAACATGTAAGGCTTGTTGGGCCGACGTCGGCGAGCGTAGATCTTCAGCGCTTCCAGCAGGGGCTCTTGCAATTTGTCCACTTTCTCGGGCTCTTCCAGGTCCATTCGATCTGTGGAGAAGAAGAAAGACACAGGGCACTGTTTGCTGGCTTGCTTTATTTTCTATAGGATGCCTTGATCGTTTCATAGAAAGGTGGGGCAGAAATCCTATAAAAAGAGATGGTGTCATTTAGAATGTTCCTGGCCAAACTTGAAGGTTGTGATGGGAACGTGGAGTGGAAGCTGAGACTAGGCCATGTAGGGCAGGGTTGGGCAATTTTGGTGGGTTAAAGGGCCACACTAGCTCCCCCGGAGTCCACTGTGGGCCATACCCTTGCTCTGCCACCAGAACTGGCTGCGTGACTGGATTCCCAGTGAGGCCACTGGGAAACAAGGTGTGTAGGGAATGTGCGGTTTCCTAGCAGAATCGCGGTTTCTGCAGAGAAGCAGGGTGTGCAATGCAGAATCGCTGCCCCAGCCCATCAGACGGTGTGATTCTGCTGAGAAACAGGGCGTGTGCTCCCCCCATGCACTTGGCTTCCTGGCAGAACTGCTGAGGATCCAGTGGCCATAGCAATAGACCCAGTGGGAGCCACAAAAATCCCCATGGGGGGGGGGGACATGCACCCACGTGCCGCCCACCCCTGATTTAGGACATTACCAGCATTTCAAATTCCATTAATGAGACAGTAAGGAGCCGGCACATGCAATTCCAATAGCCCACCCTATCCCATTTAAAAGCTCCTTGGAGATGAGATGAGATGAGATGAGATGAGATGAGATAGATAGATAGATAGATAGATAGATAGATAGACAGACCTAGATTAACCAGGGCCATAATAGCAAGTGAGCAACCATTTAAAAACACAGCTATGTACATGTGTCTAATTGGCATGATTTTTCTGCTTGCAGATTATAGCCTCCCTGGTTGCAGAATTTGCAGGAGGAGGCATGTTACCAAATTCTTACACAGTATTCTTTTATGGTACCATTCTAGGCCTCCTGCAGATGCCATTCCCCAGCCTGGAGCCCTCTAGAGGTCTAAGGCTACAACTTCCCTCGCCATGATGGCAGTTGTAGTGCACGTCCTCTGGAAGATGCTAGGCTGAGGAAGGCTGCCCTAGTCCTTTCCCTTCCGATGAAGAAAAGTTCACCACACTGTCAACACTCTTGCCTGCTCCCTAGAGCAGTTCCTTCACCAGTGCTTGGAAAGCACCCAGTCGTTGAGAACCAGAGTCTTCTCTCCTCCAGAAGACAAGTCTCCCTTTGCTGCCAGCTAAACTTAAAAAGCCTGCAGAGAGCTGCTACACGGTCCTTACCTCCACAGATGAGGCAGATGGCGCTGAGTAGGCCTGTCTCTGTGTCGTCCATCTCAAGAGGCAGGAGTTGCCCAGCAAAGGCAAAGACCAAGTCAGTGAGAGGCCCAAACCCAGCATTGTGCATCTGGGTACGGTTCAGGGTCAGCCCATCTGAGAAGGTCATGGTGTCCTGGTCCGGGGTGTAGCGGGTGCAAATACGGAGCATCTGTGGCAGTCGGGAGGGCAGGGGGGAAGATGGGACAGATAAGACGGTCAAAAAGAGTTATCACAGGGAGAGGCAGCCAGATCTGTGTGCAAACTTGCATCATGCCTTCCCTGGTTCTGCCTAGGTGCACATAATCCGGTATGCTAAGAATCTCAGCCTTTCAAGTACGTTCCGGGCTTCAGTCCTACAAGGATAGGTCTGGGAGAGTTCAGAAGATGCCCAGAGAAACCTGAGCAGCCAGATGTGGAGCTGAGCAGAATTTCCAGCGAACAAAAGGGGTGGGGGTGGGGGTCTTCCCAACATCTTGCTTAAGCTCCTTGCCCTTTCCCATAATTAGGGGGACCATTAATATTTAAGTATATGCATACATTGGCATCATTTAGACTCCTTGCAAAATTTGGGTCACCTTGGTACAGATTGCATTCTGGTTGTTGCTTTTTACACTACACGCAACCCTAGGCATGGGCAGGGTCCACCCACCCACTCACTGCCAGCCACGGCCACATGCCCTCCCCTTTTCATCAGCTCCCACAGGCTGCTGCGGCCGAGCCCCTCACCAGAATGTCTAGGCAGGCTGCTTTGAGCAGGGTGATTTGGTCAGCAATGGTAAGAGTGGTGAAGCCAGGCAGGCGTTTGGCAAACTCCACAATCTTGATGATGCACTTGGTGGCCAGTTCGCTGAACTTGTCCCATAGCCCCAGGTCCAGTTGGACTCTGTGATCTGCGCTGGAGTTCTAGAAGGGAGGACAAGAGATCAGGTATTAGGACTACTGCTGCTTTGTCCCCCCCCCCCCCCCCAATCTTCTGTGTGTGTGTCATTTATTTATTTACAATAGTTATATACCATTCATCATTCAGAATTTTGGCACAGTGGACAAAATAAAATAGAATACAAACAGAATAAAAACACATTCAAGGTACATTAACTATTTATAGGTTATCTATAGTTTAACTATATATTTAGTGCAAAAGGTTTCAGCTTCCACCCTCATCAGTAGCTGTGATGTTATATGTGTATACACAAACACACATATATATACAACACGCACATGTATATACACGCACACACACACACATATATATATATATATATATACACACACACACACGATACGCACACACACACACACACGTGTGAGCACATGCAAGAGATTTGCAGGGCCAGTGTATTCCTCTACCCAGTCAGCATTCTGGCCCTTGTCCCTTACAGCAACCCTGTTAGAAGAAGCGGATGCTGGGAGTGAATTCAGACAAGAGTCTTTCATCTTTTTCAAACCTGAGACTCACCTTTAGCTCCCAAATTGAAATATGAGGCCAACTTTTTAGTATTATTCTCCCCCACCCCTTAACGTCTCTGTTCTCTTTTCCTGCGGTCTTTTCTCCATCCCCCACCTATTTCCCGCTTCCCTATTTCTCTTTTTTAAAAACGAACAAAAACACCCTAAATCACCCCCACTGCCACAAAAATAGTGGTGGCACTACCAAAGCTAACCATGCATATCAACCTAGCAGTTGAAGAGGTGTGAACTGCCCACACATCCCAGGAAAGGTATTGACTAAGGAGGGAATCCACACCAGCCCAGTTTTGCATATATATATATATATATATATATATATATATATACACACACACACACACACACACACACAACAGGGGTGGGCAGAAGGTTGACCTTTAGATCTTTTGGACTTCAACTCCCAGAAGCCCCTGCCAGCATGGACAGTGAGTCAGGAATGCTGGGAGCTGAAGTCTGAAACATCTGGAGATCTATTTTCTGCCCATCCCTGATAGTCACCCACTAAGAGCTTGCATGGTTTGGACTGTCTTCTGCCATGTCCTCTACTTTACTAGGTTTCTTAAAAACAAAAGGTCATTATCCCACCAAATAGATACCAAGCCTACCACAATGTCTCTTAGAACTAACAATCCTTCTTCAGACAGAGGTAGAAGTGTGTGTATTTCTTTTCCCTAGCCCCCCACTTTGGCTATTATCCTGTGTCGCCACTTCTGCCTTTGTCAATGTTTTTAACTTTTTAAATCCACAGTTTTTAAATTGAAAGAATGTCTTGTGAACAAATTTGAAATGGCTGGAGAGAATACCCTAGAGAAAGTAGTACAAACCCAATACATTAAATCTAGTATCCCTGTGGGCTTATGTGCTACCTGCCAATATTTTGGTGCAGCCACAACAAGGAGTTTGGAAGTTTTCACTTCATGTTAGAGTAACTACAGGGTGTCGTGTTGTCTGAACCTGAAACTGTGGTTAATCTTAAGTATGGTTAGAGAAAACAAACTAGCTTCATAAACTACGTTTGAAGTTAGCTAGTTTCCACTAACCATAGTTTGTCCAGATTTCTGATGATACGTCATGCTGTGGTTATTCTAAAGTGGAAGCAAATGGAAGGGGCTGTAGCTCAGTGGGAGAGCACATTCTTTGCATGCAGAAGATTCCAGGTTGCATCCCTGTTATTTCCAGGTGGAGTTGGGAAACATGCCTGCCTGAAACCTTGGAGAGCCACTGCAAGTCACTGTCGACAAAACTGGCCAGATGGACCAAGGATCTGACTCAGTGGGTTGGTTCACACAATCACCATGGCTTAAGACATGGTGCCTTGTTGGAGCTGCAGCATGTGCCGGGCACAATTTGAAAAATCACTGCCTGTGCACAGCTTGTCATGTTATCTGACATGACTTGTTTGAGGGGCAAGCAAACCCTCTAATAACCCAACAAACAAGCCATGATGCCTAGGTTCAGACAACACAAGCTGCACCTGAATAGTGATTATTTAAATCATGCCAGACATGTGCCGTGGCTTAAACAAACCACTGTGGCTAGTTTAAGCCATGATGATCATGTGAACCAGGTTAGTATAAGGCAGTTTCTTATGTCCCTATGTTCGTAAACATCTCATTGTGGCCATGGCAGGAGATGGGGAATTGAACCCACTGGGAGGCCAGGGTCACTCTTGTAATGCTAAATGCTACAGTTTAGCATTATGTTCGAACCAGCCCAAAATGTTTAGGGTCACAACTGAGATGTGCTGATGTGGACTTAGCTTGGGAAAGATGTATCCAGAAACACCCCTCCCACCCACTAGCTTTATTTTCCATGGGGGGATAGGTACAGGCAGTGGAGAGAGCATGCAGCCCTTACCGTGGTATATTTGCCCAACTGGCAGAGGGAAGGGAAAGTTTCCTGATGGGCTTTGCTGACTTTCTGGATGAGCTCTTCTAGCTCAGGCGTCATTTCATAGCTATCCACCACCACCTCCTCCTTCACGTCTTTTTTCTTCTTGTTGCGGTCGTTCCTCACGGCTGAAAGGAGAAAGGCGAAGGCGAAGGGAATGAGAAGTGGTGTGGGCCTGAGCCAAGACTGGCAAAACCTCTTAGGCTTTTATGACCTGGCCAAGTCGATTCAACCCCCCAAAAGCTCAGGGCTTAATTTACATCTCCAGAAAAGAGCAAATCATTCTCAGGACACACGGTGGGAGGAGCAGGCGTGTTGGCTCCCCTTCAAGAAGTATCTGCCTAGGAAAACAATACTGGCTAGAACTAGGATGATGAAACTCGTTCAGCCTGCAGGCTGAATTCCATTCCAGGCTGAAGGCAAAAGGGGGTGGGGCCAAAATTACCAAACTTATCAGCACAATGTAGCTTCAAGCTTTCACTGTCAGTAGCCAAGGAAAATTGGGGGGGGGACGTACAAAAGTGGAGAAATCACCAAACAAGAAAGGGAGTGTGCCACCTGGGGAACCCCAGAGGACAGGATTGGGGCCCCAGGTCTGAAGTTCTGCACTCCTGGTCTAGCGCACACTCTAGATGTTTTTGACAACTCAAAATGGGAACTATAGTCCAAAACAGGCACCAGGTGGCCCACACAAAGGCAACCCCCCTCCCCCAGCACCAATATTTATAGGTCCTGAGAAGTTTTAAGGATGTCTCTTTATGAAGGGCAACGGAATAATACAAAAGAGCATTTAAGAAACTGATTTACATGTCTTAAAAATACACATAAATATATATTTTTTGTAAAACAACCCCACCCCCCAAATCTAACTATATAAAATATACTCCTAGAATTCATATTCTAAAACAGGACCGCTGTCCCATGTCACCACATCCCTTAAAGGTTGGGGTAGCTACATATCAGTTAGCATCTAACTCAAAAAACGAATACAATCAAAACATCTTCATTTAACCCTTTTGGGTTCACAGTGCCCAATTTCATGATCCACGGAGCCTCCTTTCCTGGTGGCATAAATTGGGTTTACCAGATCCGACTGAAAGCAGTAGGCAGATGGGCTAGTTGCTAATCTGAGGCAGCAGGTAAAGGGCATGAGGGAGCTGTAGCCAACTGGTACATTTGTGGATGCGGTGAGGCCTGAACTAGAGGATTCCCACGTCATAGAAACATAGGATGCTGCCTCGTACCAGGTCCATCAAGCCCAGTACTGTCTGGCTGGCAGCTGCTTTCCAGGCTCTTAGGCAGAGAAGGGTGTTTTCCCATCATCTCCTGCCCAATCCTTTAGCTGGAGATACCACAAATTGAACAAGGGACCTTTGGCTATGGGATCTGTATTAGCCACTGCACTCCCTTCCTAGCATTGCCTGGTGCTGAAGGGTGCTCCTGTGCCTTAACAGACACATGGCAGGGAGAATTGCAGCCAGTGCAGCTTCTCCCCTCACTGCACCTTTACGAATAGAGAAGCCGCCCTTTCGCCAAATACTACCCTGCTATGCTGCTGCTGCTGCTCTTCAAAAACCAGCAGCACAACAGTCTGCCTGGGATCAGAAAGGGCCCATATTTTTTTCTTCCAGATTCCAAGCCTCTGCCATCACCCTGCCCTCTAGGCTGAGCAATAAATTCCTCAACCTGAAACATGTGCCAAGCTGTCACGAAAGAGCTCTGAGAACGGTGCTCAGCCAGAGGCAAACAGGAAGGAATAACCAAGGCAGACGGATTAGAGCTGCAGAGCTGCAGATAGGCTGGGGGGGGGGGGAGGTGAGGGTTGCTATAACTCACTCCACCCAACGAGGACCAGTTCCTCTTCCATGGGGAAAAAACATGAATGGAGGCAGTGCTTCTCCAACGAAAGGAAAGAGATCCCATCTTTGTAAAGTTTATGATCCACTGGGCTGAATGCAGCAATGTATTGTGGCCTACCAGGGGTGTGGCCAGCCCTCCCCATTTTTGCAGACTGGAGGAGGAGGAGGTGAGGTTTTTGAGCCACTGGTTAGTCCCAGCACATGATCATTGGCTTGGCTTGGTGGGCTACAAATTGTGTGGGCCTGCGGCAAGCTCTGATAGCAAACTAACAGCTGGAGCATCCATCTCAGAACTTTGCCTGGCAGTTTCTGAACAGACTAGAGGTCCCCTTTCCGTGCCTGTATCAAAGATTTGGAGAGAACATTCAGATTGCCAGACCCTGAAGACCTATTTGGCTTCTTCTAACACAAAAGCTTGTTTTACGTACGTGTGTGTGTGTGTGTACTATGGGCTGAAGGCACATGATGCTGCAATCTTGCTGAAGCTAAGCTGGTCCGGGTGTGGTCACTGCCTCAGGAACCCCACGTACGTTGCCTTGAATTCCATCATAGGAAAAAGGTGGGGGTATACATGAACGAACTAACTAACTAAATAAAGCAAGCAAGCATCTTCATTTGCCTCCAGTTCTTTCAAGCCTACCTCTGAGACATGTTTGGAGTTAATTCTATCCATGAGAGCAAAATACTGACAACTGATAATTACCTTGGTGGTAAAAATGAATTTCATCCACTCCAAATGTCACAAAAACATAGTGGGCTGAATCCGGACTTGGTCATACTTCGAGTAGATTCACTGAAATCAATGGGACCCATAATTCGTCTACACAAACTATGACAAGCTCTGGAATCAACCCAAAACAGCTCAGCATGGATTCACTGGGTAGTATCCAATGCTAGTCCTACTTCAAATAGACCCACTGACATGAATGAAGCTTAAGTTAACACTGGATGCAATTCATTATCTGCCCCCAGGTGCTGGGCTCATGGATGGGAATTATGGGTGCTGCAGTCCGATGCATCCGGAGGACACGACGATAGGGAAGGCCTGCATTTGCTCTGTGTACATTTTTACCACCCTTCTAAACATCCAAATAGATTGGTTAAAGAATAGTTTTAAAAAGTTAGTTTTGGTGGGAGGGAAGGATGACACTTTATGCACTGGCCATTTTTAACCTGTCACTGATTAGCTATGGGACATGGGGATCGTGGACATTATCCCATAGTTCAGTGGCAGGGCATCCGCTTTGCACGCAGAAAGCTCCCACTTCAATCCTCTGCATCGCCAGGTAGGTTTGGAGAAACTCTGCTCAAAACCCCGGAGAGCCACCAGTGCCAGCCTGTGTGGACAAGGCCGGTTAGAGGGACCAAAGGTCTGATTCAGTTATAAGGCTGCTTCCTGTGTTCTTATGGATGCTGCAAGGATTTCTCAGAATGAGCTTCTCTTGGGTTGGTGTGTGTGTGTGTGATGGGGGTGGAGGACATTTTTTTATTCCATCCCCCCTCCTCCTCCTCCTCCTCCTCCTCCTGACAAGGGGTGTCCACAGCACCAGCAAAAAAACCACCTCCCGCCACACAAGCCCCGCCAGCATCACCACTCCCTCATCGAGAGTCCCGGGGTTGCGTGTGCACTCTCTTCGGCCTGAGCCTTCCCTGGCTGCCCTTCCTGTTCACCCCAGGATAAAGCGCCAGGGATCTGGGAACAGGATACGCCAATCGGCAGGATATACACTTATAGCCACGGTCAGCACAATGCTGATGGGGCCTGGGGGGGGGGGGGGACTGCCAGCCAAGCCATGCAGCCAAACTCTGGAGGGTGGATAAAGCACACAACGCAGACCACGCAACACACCGCCCTGAGGGAGCTCTCGTTAAACTAATAACGCCCCCTCCTCCCAGCAACAAGAATGCAAAAGCCCTCCTCGCTTTCAAGATGCAAAGGTAGACCTACGAGGTTGAATGGGAGACGTCTAGCCGAGGGGGCAAACTCCTCATCGCCTCAATTCTGTGCTTTCCCCAGCCAACCCCCCCCCCCAGTCCCAAGTCTGAGCCTAGATGGGATATGGAGGGAAAGGGAGGAGGGGCTCCGCTGGCCCAAATCCTTCAGGCTATCCGCTTCCTGTCTCCGTAGTGACAACCCATCGAGAGAACAGTCTCCCCACCCCCCCACCCCCGGCCCAACCACCGCACAATCCTCGCCCAGTCCCCTCCACCCACTTCTCCCTTTAAAGTGACAGGCCCTCGGAAATAAATTGCCAGCTTTTGAGACATAGACATTCCTACTTAGGGGCTCTTAAAGAGACGGTGATTAATGTGAGCCCTGGCCCAGGCCGGCGTGAAGACATGCCTAAGCAGTCGGGAGTAAAAGCAACAGCCGCCGAGAGGCACTCTGTCTCCGAAAAGGCTGGGCAGCTGACAGCGCTCTTAAAGGGGCGGCAAACCCGCCCCGCCTGGCCCAGAAACGACCAACGGACCTCCTCCTCTGGGAGTCTGTTTGTTTGTTGTTCCTCCATGGGAGCGCTTTTGGAATTGTTTCCCCTCAGAGGAAGACACGTGGAAAACATTTCATTAGCACAAAATATCAAGATGGACTTCCACCCCCCAGGGGGGAAATGGCCATAATCTAGTCTTTTGCTCATGCATCTTTCCTGAACAATCCACATACGCCTTTTCAGTTCTGAGGTAAACGTTTCCCTCAGAGGGGAAATCCATCACAAAACGCCACCTTGGAAGAAAACGTTATGCACTGTGAAACCAGATATGGAAAGCAGATGGCTGCGCAGGAGTCTGCAGAAGATCTCTTGTCCTGGTCAGGACCGCGTGTGTTCTCCGAGATCCGCCTCCGATTGTATCTCAGCAACACAGGTCTTGGTATCGGGCACAAAAACTCGGTATCCCATGCATAATGCGTAAAGCAGCCTGTAGCGACGGAGGCTGGGGTGGGGTGATTGTGAGGAGGCACAGATCCACAGGCCATGCCTCAAGAAAATGTGGTTTTACACTCAGAAATGCCTTGATCATTTGGACAAGTCCTGGAACACAGAGACAGGTGGATGTGCACGCACATGGACCTATGATATAAATGTTGTACGATCCCTGGCCAAACCCACAGGGAGGATATGTTAAACTATTGGGGTGTCTAGTTGGTCCCTGTGGGAACAGAATGCTGAGCTAGATCCAGCACGGCTCTCCTTATGGTCTTAACCCCCTTTGTCTCTTACTCGCACCCCACTCCCCTTATGCTCAGAATATGCATCCTTCTCCCAGTCTATCATGCACTAGGGGTGGGGAACTACTTTCTCCCCGGGGGCCGGTTTGCCCCAGAGAAGCCCCCCATGGACTGGATGCCGGCATTGGGCAGGGCTATACCTGCAAAGTTGGTATGCAACACCAACAAAATGGGCAGTGCCATCTCCTGGTTTTTAAGGGCACCTGGGCAGGACACCCTCCATGGGCCCCCCTCCTCAATGAGTCTCCCTTCTCACCGCCATCATTGCCACCAGCTGCTCTTGCTCTTGCTCCTCTTTCTCGTCATTGCTCCCACTTGCTTGCTTGACAGGCAGAGAGCCAGGGAGCAAGTAGGCTGATACATCTCCTCCTCCTCCTCCTCCCCCATCATTGTCTGGGCCAGAGCAAGAGGCAGGTAAATAGGCAGGTTGCAGTGGTAAAGAGGAGCAAGCCCAGGGGGCTCTGGTCAGTGGGCCCCTGCTGGGGGTGGACCCTTGGAAGTTGCCCAACCTTTGACGCTAGCCCTGGCACTGAGCCAACGCCTCCAGTCGGCACCAGCGCAGCACCTCACTTGCTCTGCCCACTGCACGCCATCCCCAATTGGAGAGGATGCGGGGAGGGCAAAGCTCTGAGGCCTGGAGGAGATGTCCTTCCGGAGTCCAGCTCAGCGACAGCCTGCTTCACCCACCTGAGGCCCGTCTCCCTTTGGGGAGGATGCAGGAAGAGCAAAAGCGCAGAGCTCTGCAGCCTCAAGGACTGCTTGGCTTGGCTGGGCCTCCTCCTGAATCAGGAGCCAGCTGCACCTTCCCCTGTGCCTTTTCCAATCAGGATAGAGCACAGTTTCAAGGAGCATTTTTAATTTCCCCCCTCACAACTGAACTGATGGGGAGAGCAAAGGCAAGGGGGCGTGGCCTAGTAGAAGAGGGTGGTCCTTCTTGGAATGCCTCACAGGCCAAACTGGGGGGGGGGGGGCTCGAGGTTCCCCACCGCTGCTTGACACTTTCAGAACCCGCTTCTTCCACAAAGCCCTTCCCAGCCTACCACATACTCTTCTTTTCGGTTCAATTTGCTGTCTGTTCACCTTGCCCTATGTCATTCTCAAGGCCTGTCCAAGTCACCTCTGTGTTCTGTTAGGGTGACCATATGAGAAGGAGGACAGGGCTCCTGTATCTTTAACAGTTGTAGAGAAAAGGAAATTTCAGCAGGTGTCATTTGTATGCATGCAACACCTGGTGAAATCCCCTCTTCATCACAACAGTTAAAGCTGGAGGAGCCCTGCCCTCTTTTGTATCTGGTCACTCTAGTATAGCTCCTGTAGCTTAAACTGTTGTGATGAAGAGGGGATTTCACCAGGTGCTGCATGCATACAAATGACACCTGTTGAAAACCTCCTTTCAATACAACCGTTAAAGATACAGGAGCCCTGTCTTCCTTTCCATATGGTCACCCTAGTTCTGAACCATGCCCGGAACTCTGTGGGAGGTCTCAATCAGGTTAAATAGGAAGCGGCAACCACCCTGGATCCAGTTTTCTACCAGGCCTAATACACTCCCTACCCTGATCCTAAAATGGATCCAAATGGATTTTCACAGCCAAAAGACTTATCATGTTGGAAGGACAAATGCTCATCTCCCATAATGCAATGGATTGAGAACTTAACAATGCTATCAATATTTGAACAGGTGTTATGTGAGTGGATAAATACATGGATATATAATCCGCTTTTCTTGAAATCTATCCATAACTTTCTCCCCCCCCCCTTTTTTTTAAACGAATGGTATATCTGATGGGAAAATGATTATATATGTGTAATGTTTCTTTGCTTTTCCACTATGTATTGGGGGGTGGGGGTGGGTTCGGTTTTGTTAATTCACAATAAAACAGGGGGGAAAAGAAAAAGAAAAAAAATGGATCCAACACGCCCAACGGAGGTGCTCACCTTCTTTGGACATGCCAACTTCAAAGCACTTCTGCAAGCGGCAATACTGGCAGCGGTTGCGGGTGACCTTGTTGATTTGACAGTTCTTGTCTCGGTGACAGGTGTAGACCATGTTTTTCTGGATGCTTCGCCGAAAGAAGCCCTGGAAGGTCAGACAGACAGACAGAGAGAGAGAGAGAGAGAGAGAGAGAGAGAGAGAGAAGGACAGGTGACCAAGTGGATGAGGTGGAAGAACAGCCCCCAGGGAGTTCCAGGGCATGGTCTGAAGGCACATGAGGCAGTCACCTTGCTGAAGTTAAACAGGTCTGGGTCTGGTCAGTGTTTGGAAGGGAGACCACCTGGGAACCACCTGTAGCCACCTTGAGTTCCACAACGGAAGAAAGGTGGGATATAAAACTAATAAACAAATACATTCCAACCAGGTCTCTCTCCAAGCCTTCTTTCCCAAGGCCAGCCATACTAGCACAGGGTATCCATTGCCCCTACTGCTTAAAGAAGGGCCACTGAGTAGCTCAGAAGGCTATTTTGGCTGTTGCCTCTTACCAGCGTGAATCTTAAGACCTAAGGCAATATTAGTTTTGAATCTTTATATGCATCGCCATCAAGATAGAAAAAAGCCTTCCCCAACCTGGCACTCTCCAGATGTGTTGGATGGGAGTTGCAGTTCAACACATCTGGATGGCAACAGGTTGAGGAAGGCTTATATAAAAGGAATGGAAACAGCTGTCTCATATGGAGTCAGACAATCGGTCCTTCTAGTACAGGATGGTTTTGGCAGACTGGCAGACGCTCTCCAAAGTCTCAGGCACATGAAGCCATTCCAGGCCCTACTAACTGTGATTCTTTTAACCTGTGAAAAGAGCTGCAGTATCGTCTAAAGAAGCCTCCCTCAGCCTGGTGCCCTTCAGATGTTTCAGACTACAATCCCCATCAACCTCAGCCAGCACAGCTAATGTTCAGTGCTGATGGGAGTTGTAGTCCAAAACATCTGGAAGGTGCCAGATTGGGAAGTCCCAAATCCAAGCTACAAAGCTTCCCTGGAAGGCTTTAGGTTCCGAGCTGCAAGACGGGGGACAACAATACTGGCCTGCTTTGCAGAGGCGGTTGTAAGGATTACTGAGATCATGCTTTGAATGCTCTTGGGGACCGCTCCGAGATCAGCAGTGGCCAGGGCCAAAATATCAAAAATGCCGCCATCTTTTCAGGCCAATTCTTACTGCCAATAATGCAGTAATGCAATAATGCAATAACGCCTTAGAAAAGGCATTTCAATCTTTTAGGGTGCAATGCTATGCAAGTTCAGAAAGAAAGAAAAAACCCTACAACTCCCAGCATCCCCCAGCCAGAATGCTGGGAGTTCTGTCTAAGCACATGTAGGACTGCACCTTTAAAATGGGGGAAAACTGCACAAAAGCTGGGAAACCACCCATTAATGACGGTGGTTGGGGGAAAGGGGCGTGGCCATCTAGAGAATCCCGGGGGGCTGGATTTGACACGTGGGCCTGAGTTTCTAAAGCATCCACACATGCTAAATATGACAATGCCGGTGATTGAACCTGGGAGCTTATCAATGAAAAAAGCTCCAGCATTGAGGGACAAATTGGACAAGATGTGAAACGGGTGATAGCATGGCATGTACCTCTTGCTTTTGCTGCTGTAAAACTGCAGCCGTGGGAGTGGGGAAGAGAACTAGGATCAGGGTTGTGTCATGGGAGTTTAACCCTTACCCCTCCACATGACGTTCATAATGAAAATGGCCTCCCCTGCCCAGCAGCTATTTGCTGTGCCAATATTGGTGCCAAAATCAGCTTTCTCCTATGGCAAATAGACTTGAGAGATCTTTGTAAGGAAGTGGGTGGGTATGGGTGATGGGGGGGATTAATTCTGAGTGGGAACACACACCGCTGCGCCTATGGTTGCTACTGAGCAACAACAAAACCAGACACGTGAAATGCGATTGTGCATTTCACATCTCACCTAGCTTGGCCCTGAACTATGGCTGCACGCCGCGCCTAGCATGTTTTTCAGGCAAAGAGGAGAAGGGCAAATGTGCTCACTTGCCACTGGCCGAAAGCATAGCGCCTCTGCACTGGCCAGCTCTGGTCCAAATATTAGGTGCTTCTCCTTTTCCCTGATCTTCCACGCTCTGCTTGCAGGCAGGAAGTCTGACTATAGCTTTCAGCTCCAGTGACTGACCTGAGGCATCCTAATTTGGAGGACATGCACTCCAGGTCAGGAATCAGGGTGGCCACCGGCAGACCCGGCCCGACTCTGACATTATTTAGAGGATCTTATCGAATACTGCGCTCAAATTCTAGGCAGAATTTCTGTAACCATAAACCCGTGGTTCGGCAACTAGAAAGCCCATCTTCAGCGACTGGAACGAAGGATGCCCAGTCAGCATACATTGGCTTGTTTTGCACATTTCATCTGGCTTACATAATCTGTTTTGGGTGTTGGCACACTTGGAATCCCCTGCTGCAAACATTCTTTTGCAGAGGAAGGGAGGCCTGGCTGAAGTAGCCAACCACACCCTCCTGGCTGAGCAGCTGCAGGCATGATGCTGGCTGGAGTTCTGGATTTCGGTGAGGCGAGGGAGCTGTGAGGAAGGCCGCTGCCCCAGGTAGCTGGGGAATGCGGCCCATACCCCACCCCGCTGTCTTGGAAGCAGGAGGACAGACCCCACAACCCAGAAGGCTCCGGTCACTCACCTTGCAGCCCTCGCAGGAGCTGACCCCGTAGTGGTAGCCGGAGGACTTGTCGTTGCAGACGAAACAAGGTTTGTAGACACGTGGCGGCGGGGGTGGAGAGGGGGAGCTGGGCACCATCTCCTCTGAACTTGTGCTTTGGGTCTCCACCGCTGCAAAAGGAAAGAAGGCAAGTGTCAGGCAGAAATCAGTGTCAGGTTGGTTCCTTTTCAAATCCCTTTGTGAGTTAGTATCCAAATCTACAGATCTCCACTTGCTGCAATTGTAGACTTCGAGAATCTCCACTGGCTCACCCATGGAACAGATTATTAGGGCTGGCTTTGGGGGGTGCTGGCTTTGGGGAGCACAAGATAAAGAAACTACAGAAGGTAGGGACAAAAACTGAAAGTTTGAGGAACCCTGGTTTATAGGCTTTAGCACCAGTGACAGTTAGACCCATCTGACAGGCAGATGTACTATCATTACAAATAATTTATACAGGGCTTTAAAAAAAATATGCTAAGCGCTTTAAAATCTTTTGTGGTGTTTCCACTCACAACACTAAAGTAGACACCGGAAAAATAATAATTGGCACCTTAAAGGTTATCAGATCGATGGCAGCATAAGCTTCTGTGCCCTGGAACCTACTTCATCACCAGTATATGACTCATTCATCTAATCATGCATCAGGCTTTTTCTAGTCCACAAAAGCTTATACCGCAATAGATACCTTTTCATCCATTTAATTACTTGGACTGCAGTCCATGAAAACGTATGCAACAAACAAGCTGTTATCTTTAAAGTGTCACTAGATTTTGTGTGAGTGGTGTGTGCATGTATATGTGTGTGTATATGTATATGCGCGCACACACACACACACACACACACACACACGAAGAGCTGTGCAGGATCAGACCAAAGGCCTATCTAGTTCAGCATTCTGTTCCACAGTAGACAACTAGATACCCTAATGCAGGGCTGGGCAACTTGTGGCCCTCCAGATGTTTTGGCCTACAACTCCCATCAGCCCTTGCTAGTATAACCAATAATGAGGGATCATGGGAGCTGTAGGCCAAAACATCGGGAGGGCCACAGGTTGCCAACCCCTGCTAATGGAAAAGCCACAAGTGGGACATGAATGCATTAGCACCCTCCCCCTTGTATTCCCCAGCAACTGGTATTGAGAGACATCCTGCCTCTGAATCAGAGGTAGCATACAGCAATCATGACAGCCATGGACAGTCTTCTCCTCCATCAATTTGGTAGCCTACATCTTGTGGTAGCAAATTCCATAGTTTAAATATGCTGTGTGAAGAAATACTTCCTTTTATCTGTCCCGAATTTCCCATCACTCAGCTTCACTGGATGACAACCCGGGGGTGGGGGAGTATTAGAGAAGGAGAAAAAGTTATCCTTATCCACTTTCTCCACACCATGCATAATTTTATACACACCCCACCCCACACACTGTAACAGACTAACATGACCACCTCAGGAATCACTACTGTTCCTATTTTATTTTACAAATGGGGAAACTGAGGACAAAAGAACATTACTTGCCTTTGGCTATCTCATAGCTGAGGAGGATCTTAGACCTCAGGTGTTCCAGATCCCATCTGACACTTAACCACGGATGGCAGAGCAAGAACATGTACTGGGAAAAACTCAGCCAAAGGCCTGGGCCCAGTTGGGTGGATATTTGGGGTGGAAGTGGGTGGGAGGAGTGGCTACAGTTTGGGCAGCCAATATTATAGTAAACGGTGTAACTGTGCATCACTTTTACACACATATACAGAAACACAAACACACACACAGCACAGTTGCATGGGAAGAAGTCAACACTGAAAGATTTAGCCCTAAACTGGCTGCCTCTTGCCCTCCTCATGACCCAGGGTGCCTGGACGGAGCTCCACCAGCTCAAGCGGCGTTTTTCCACAGCCCCCAACCCGGGCAAGGCATGAAACTGTTTGCAATTCTAGCTTTCAACACAGACCGAATTTCCTGTGACAAGGCCCTAAATGCCACATTCCAGGCCAAACAGGTTGGAATTGTTACCAGAGCCCTGTAACCTAATCCCTTTCCCTGGGGGAGGGAGGAAAGGAATGACCCTGCCCCAAAGAGACATAGGTTAGAAAAGCTGGGGTGGGAGGCAGCCTTTTCATCCAATTTCCCCTCCTGTAGAGGTCCAGTTTTCCCCAGGAATTGGGGAGTGGGGGTGTTCAAAGTTTCAGAGATGGTGAGACCGAGGGGGTAGGACCCTTCTCCCTTGGCAAATGTGAACTCAGACTGTACGGAGCCATAATAAAGGAAAGATATTTCCATAAAATCACTATCATTTCATTAGATTTCACTTGTCTCGGTTAAAAGTTAGCTCCAAGTGTCTCGTCTCGTAGTTGCAATTTTGCACAACTCTGCTAATGACCAGTTTTAAGCCACCTTAGGTCTGGTCCTTCAGTTCACACACGTGATCAGACAGAAGAAGGCACTTTCTTTCTTTTTGAATACACCATTTATTTAATTAATTGCATTTCTAATCCGTCCAATAACTAATGTTCTCAGGGCAGATTATGAACAGGCAATGATGAAAAAGAACGCTGAACCATAGTGGTTGCATTTGGAAGTAGCCAAAAGGGAATTCCTAAATTAGCCTCCCCCAACCTGGCGCCCTCCCAATGTGTTGCGGTATAACTTCCGTCATCCTATTCCAGCATGCCCAATGGATTGGAGATGATGGGAGTTGTTGTCCAATACATCTGGAGGCTGCCAGGTTTGGGAAGGCTGCCCTATATACATTAATGAAGCACCAGGATCAGGCTGACATATTTTTTTGCCAACTAGGAAACAAAAATGCTGCAGAGAAATATTTGAAGGGGGGGGGGCGTTCTTTGAATGCTTGTGCAGGGCAGCCTAGTATGCTCCAGAAGTGTCAGATTGCAACTCCCATTCTTCCCAGCTAGCATGGTCATGGGAATGATGGGACTTGCAGTCCGACACCTCTTGAGGGCACCAGTTTCGGGGTGGCTGGTGGAGGGAATCCCCTGCCTACAATACGCAAGGGGTCCTATGAATGTGGAAGGGGTACAAAAGCCCTCTGTCCTCACCCCCCACTTAAGCTTCCCACTAGCTTGAATACCTCCCAATCCTGGCTCCAGCACAAACTTTGTTTGCAAAAGGAAATCAGCATTTCACAGCCACTCTACAACAATAGATAACCAGCAAAGCCCAAACAGCCATCCTGTCTCTTGGGCCCAGTCCTTATAAGTGAGCTTACAATAAACAAATCCAGCGTCCCCACCCTCACAAATAACCCTCCAATAAATATTCAGTGCACATGACTATAACAGCCCGTTTGTGTATTTCTCCTTCACCCTTATGAATGACTCTACAATAAACAAACTAATGCATGCAGCCCAGGGCTACGCAAGAACATGGGACAACTCTTCTACTATGATGTCTCTACGATGCTGAAACAGATTCTTCACATACTGCAGAAAAGCCACAGAATATGGTTTTGGGCACACAATTCCTGAGAATCTCAGCATTCTTTTCTTTTTAACGAGCAAATTTCTAGTCCTTATGAATGTGAATGCATGCTTCAAAGTGCATGCACAGGTAATGCTTGGTCAACTCTCTGAACAGATTTCCCAAATCTGGCGCCTTCCGGATCCTTGGTGTAACAACTCCCATGAGCTCCAGAAAGCATGGCCAATGGTCATGAATGATGGGAATTGTAGTCCAAGATATCTAGACAACATCAAGTTGGAGAAGGCTGTCTCAGAAGCAAGGAGTGCCTGAAAAATGTGGGTTCAAAAAAGTGGTTTTATGACTTGGAGCTCAGACCCCACCTCTGCCTTGTACTTCAGTTTTTGGACAAGTTATTTCTTTTTTAGTCCTACCAATTTGCCTTTTGAGAATTGGGCATCATTTTGTTAACATGGGAGTCTCCCCTGCCTAGGCAGACATTTTGTGAGAGTGCCCATAACACTCTCTCAAAATTCCAAAAGTACCCAGCATCCCCAAAAGGTCAGGGACCCCTACATAAGTATTTGTCAGCACTTGCACTGATCAGCTATTTGGTGGTGACAGCTGATTGAAGTGACCAGCTGTTTGCTGTTAATGCCTAACAACTGATCAACAATTGCAGCAGCTGATTGAAATCCACAGCTCCTGGTTAAATGACATTTCTTCCATCGAACCATTTCCATTGTTCCTCAAGCCAATTGGATAAAAATATTCTATATTAGAATAGACATAACAGACAAACCAGTAATGTGACGATTGTGCATGGATTCCATTTGTAAAGAACACACTTTTGTATTATGTATTCGGTCCTTAAAGCGTTTGCTGCTTTGGCCAATGTCTGCCCAAAGTGCTCAGTAAGAAACTTTAGTCTTTCCAAAGCTGAAAGTAGGAGAGGGCCCAGACCTCAGTGGCGGAGCACATGTGTTGCATGCGGAAGGTCCCAGGTCCTAGTAAAAAGAATCTTAGTTGCACATCTGTCTGAGATCCTGGAGACCTTTTCTCAGGCAGGGTAGCACACCAAATTGAGTTACATGGACCAATGGTCAGACTCAATATTTAAGGCAGGGCCAGGCATAAGAACATGACGTATACAGAGTCAGACCCTTGGTCCATCTAGCCCAGTATTGTTGACACTGACTGGCAGCAGCTCTCCAGGGTTTCAGGCAGAGTTTTTCCAGCCCTATCTGGAGATGCCAGGGATTGAACCCGGGACCTCTGCATGCAAAGCAGCTATTCTAAAACTAAGCTCTGGCCTCTCCTATTTGTGCCCTTCCAGATGTTATTGGACTACAGCTCCAATCAGCCCTAGCCAACACAGCCAATTCTGAGGGATGATGTGAGTTGCAGTCCAACGACATCTGGAGGGCCACATGTTCCCCACCCTGATATAAAGCAATTCCTGGAGATGCCCTGATATAAAGTAATTCCATACGTTCATTTCATACATGTGCTTCTGAGCTGGTAAGGACTGCTCTTTCAGCCCATTTCAGAGAAGTGCTCAGGGGCCACACATTCAGGAGATTGGCAGGATCAAAAGCAAACGTATTGGGGCCTGAAATACAAAAAATACCAGCACACTTTAACTTCAAGCTCTCACTAACTAAGCCTTAGGAGAGGCATTCTGACCTTTTAAAATGGGGGGGGGGGGAAACTTCACAAAAGCTGGGAAATTGGGGGAAAGGGGTGGGGCATGGGGAAGCGGCCGTGGTCTTCTGGAGGGCCAGATTTGGCCTCCAGGCCTGAGGTTCTTCACCTCTGCTTTGTTAATTACATTTCTGTGCTTGCTACAGGAAACCCCAGAATCACACCAGTGGCAATCAAGGTTGCTGCTCTGCCCTAAGATAGCACTAGGAGGGAGATTCAATATCTGCTGTTAGCATCCTGGGGACATCACTGTTAAAAGAGAGAGTCAAGGGACAGCTCCTTGAGTCAAAGTGGCTCCTTCCATTTTCCTACAAAGTGATGAAACAGAGGATCTGTTTCAAAGCCACGCTGAAGGACCCAACACAACCCAGGCCTGACTGCCCACCCACTGAAGTTCCTCACACTGTGGCGGACTGCAGATTGCCACAGGGGAGAGAGGTCTGGGAGCAAGCCCTTTAATATAGCCAGGGCCTATGCGAAGGATAGGCAACTGGCATCGCTCGGGGGTGCTAAATCTGCCCCCCACAGCTTGTCACCTTTTCCAAAAGGCACCTCGGCTGCTTTCTCCGACATGGGAGTTAAGAGACAGGGAAAGGGCTCCTTTAACACCCCCCTCCTCTGATCATCAATCGAGTCTTTGGCAGAGCTCTCTTCTTATTATACACCTTGGCTGCTTTCCACAAACAGGTGCTGAGGGGTATGCTGGTGTTCATACTTGGAAGAAGAGCTGAAGGACCCCCTTGCTCGTGTATTGGCTCATGTTGGAGCAAGTCAGTGGGGCAGGGGAGGGGCAGGGAGCCCATGCTGATGGTCCTTCCGCCCTTATTCAGAATCCAGTCTATTAAAAAGTAGTTGCTGATAAAATGCCTATCCCAGGGCTGGGCAATGTGTGGCCTTCCAGATGTTTTGGCCTACAATTCCCCTCACCATTGGTTATACTGGCTGATGGGAGTTGTAGGCCAAAACATCTGGAGGATCACAAGTTGCCCATCCCTAGCCAATAGCACTGAGGTCCTTTAAAAGTCCTCATAACTCTATTCTTATGGCAAGATCTTTGCTTCCGTTTTGGCCACATTTTTATTACTTCTGATAGAAATTAACATTACATTTGCCCCAGTTTATTTTGTTATTTCATGTACGTTATTATTGTTGTTGTTATTATTAATAGTGTTGTTATCAGAGAATTGCTAGAGTACCTTTTTTAAAAATGGGAGTTTGATGTTAAGTCTCTGCTTAACATGACCTGTTTAATGAATTGTTTAACTCATAGATATTATTAATACTGAATGTTGTTAACTGGCCCCTTTGTACATCTTGTGCTTATTTAGACTTTAATGTTTTAAATAAACTGTAACTGAGTTAATCATGCCTTGTATTCTATTCTAAGGATGATGATTGCATTTATTTGTTTTGTGAACTGCTTTGAGCACAGTGGCTGTGTTCAGAAGACGCTTTAAAGTTTAAGATGTCTTCTGTGTTGTGGGAAACGCAGTATACCAATAAACTGACTATGGCTATGCTAGTATCCAGTGGGTGACACCAATGGATGCTAACAGAGAACTGAGGCTGGGAAATGGTGCCGTGGTCCTGTATCTCCACCAGGTTACCAACACTCTATTCAAAGGACCACACAGGCGTTGTGCGAGGAACTGCTGTTTGTTTCTCTTGTGCAGTGACTCAAAGATTATAAAGGATGCTGTCCTAGCTAAGGATGTTCTCTAGGCAACTGTTTCTAAGCGATGCCTCTTAAGGGAAGTCTTGGATACAAGCAACCGTGGAATTGTACATTGTACTTGGACCTGACAGCGCTGGGTTCAAGTCCCACAGACTCATCCCTTGCCCCACCAGTTCTCGCTGCCGTGGCTGCTGGTGAGGAGGAACCGGGTTCAGATTTAAAGCAAGACAGCTGGTAGGTCTGAAGCCAGCAGAACTGGTGAATAGACTGGGGGCTTGAAGCCATGCCAAAGGGATGGAAGGGGGTCTGAAAAGGTGTGTTACGCAAGGAACTACTGCATAAAACTGGGGGGTTTAAGTACCCTCAGGCCCTGCCCTTTTTCACCCTGCCCTAATGGTGGCTGAAACCAGGCCTCAATTCTGAGAAAAGTCCAGGAATTGCAGGGGAATGTTAACTTTCTTAAAGGGAGACTGACAAGCTGCTAAGCAAGCAATTCCCCACCTTTCATCTGGCTTACTGGGAGCAATGTTTTGGTGCGGAGGTGGTACACAAACATATGCAAGGTCAATATCAGGCAGGGATCACGATCCTAGACTGGAAAGGGGACCAGATATGTACCCCCAATTAGCAACAAGTTTCTCAGACTAAGAAGCAACTCTAAGGCTTTCTAGAGCTTGGTGTATGGCGATTGGCCCTTGGGGATCAGCTGACTGGATATTCAGAAAGGCTGCTACTGCAGCCCAGATGGTGCCCTTGGTGCCTGGAGCTCAGTCCGTTGGGCTCAAAGAGGCAGATTGGCAATGGCACAGAAGGGAGGAACGTAAGAAACTGCGTTATACTGAGACAGAACACTGTTTCATCTAGCCCAGTACTGTCAACACTGACTGGCAGTGGCTCTCAGGGTTTCAAGCAAAAATCTTAACAGCCCTACCTGGAGACACCAGGGATTGAACCTGGGACCTTTTGCATGCCAAACATGTGTTCTTCCACTGAGCTATAAAGACACAAGAGCCTGACACATAGGAGCTCTGGTCTGAAACACATACACCAGGGTCCTACACCCTCATCCTCTGAGGTGGACTCCTAAGCTATTGAACTGCATTCAGGTTTAAGCCCGGCCCTGATACATTCACAGCCCCAGCTCCCTGCTTGTAAAATGGAAACTACTGTGGCCTTCCTCACAGGATCATTGTGAAGTTGGATGCAGTAAAACCAAGTACTCTACCATTTTTAAAGTGATACCTCAACAGGGCTCTCTACTCTTCTGCAAGCTGATGTAGATTCCTACTATGGCTCTTCTTCTGGCCTGGATCTATAATCCAACATCACCCCACCTCCCCCCCCCCCCCCCCAAAAAAATCCACACTTCTTTCATGAGAAGGAAGGGAATCATTGTAAGTTCTTCCTCTACTGAATTCCTTGCTTAGCAATTCTGCCCCATATTCTTTCCAACTCCCCCACAAACCTCCGCCTCCCCATGGAGCCCTCATCAGCATCAGAGAAGAAGGGACAATTAGAAGCTCATGAATGTTAACCCACTGCATTATCCACTTCTTTCAGATAAGACAATAGGCATCTGGAGGCTGCTCCCTTGGCTCCAACAGTGCATGACTGACTCCCCAGGGCCAGGAGATAGAGGCAGACAAAAGGGGGCCCTGGCCAGGTGATTAGATCTCAATGGAAGATCTTTATTTACCTGAAAGTAGCCTGTAAACACAGAGGGATGTGCATGAAAAGCTGGTGAGAATGAAAAGAGATGGATAAGAGAGAAAGAATGCAAGATCACACACACACACACACACTCAAGCAGTGCAGTAAGGTACCCTCTCAGTGGGTTTTTTTAATTGCAAAGCTCACAATAATCTTTCACCTTTGCAAACACTACCTCTTGGGAGTCCAGTAAACTGCATCAGGGCTCTTTTCCTTTCATACATCCAGAAAATTGAAATAGGTAAAATGGCATCTTTCAAGACAGGTAAATCTCAAGCATGACTGAAAAGTAGACACAAGTTTAGCTGTAGATTGCTGTTGCTGCCATGGCCCCAAGAAAACAACTCAATAAAACAGTTTTGCCAACCATTTTTACTGGCCAGTTTGTGTGTGTTAAACTGAAATCCACTTTGCAGAGATAAATGTTACCACTTCTTAAAATCTGCATATTCATCTCCTATTAAAGGCACAAAAGCAAGGGGTCCATAATTTTCTGGGCAACCTAAAAGTGAAGTGATTCTCTACTGAACCAACTAACAGTGAAAGCGAGCTTTGGAGTTACACAGATCTCTCCTTCAGGCATATGCATTCAGGTCCAAAATAAAAGATTAGAGATGTGATATCTAGAAGAAATTTGCTTGGATTGCTGATCTATTCAAAATGAAGATAGATCAATTTAAGGTGACATTCTGTCTCTGCCATTTAGGCTGCAAACTTAAGCATACTTACTTGGAAGTAAGCTCCACGGAAATTAACAGGGCTTATTCCTTACTAAACATGAGCAGGATCTGGCCGACAAATGTGTTGCCTTTCAAAGTAACTGAATTTGCAATAGCAGCACAGTATAGGAGAAGGTTTATGGGGGAAATGCTGAAGTTTTTATCACCCTATCTCCCTTTTAGGAAGTATTGATCAATAAATTGCTGATTGATTGAAGATGTGACACATACATGCAGGTTTGGGGAAAAAATGAGACTTCTAGTTGTTTTTATTTGATTTTAGAGGCAGCGTAAACTTTTAAAGTACCATCACTACCCAGGACTGAATAAACACTTCAAACACTTAGGGCTCAGTATCACGTTTCTAGGTATATGGGTGATCACAGATCTGGGATTTCCCCCCCAACCCTGAGAGTTTAGCTATGCACATACACTTCTGATATATATAATTATTTTAAAGAGTCAAACATGATTATCGATTTGGTTTGGGTTGATAGGTTGCTCTTTTTATCTGGTAGTAGAATTGTTTCTGTCCAAACAACATTTCAAATTATGTTGCATCAAACAAAGCAGTAAAAAAATATGTCAACACAATCATCTGTACTTTTTAGGCAAATGGTAAAACCAAAATCAATATACAGAAGTTTAGAGTTGTTGAGAGTGTTGCTGTACAGAGTTTCATGGGCAAAACAAATAGGGCCTCTGCTCTCAAGGAGCTCAGTACAATGGTTTTAAAACTTTCTACGTCAAGGCAAGTAGAAGGATCAGGTACAGGTGATGGAAAAGAGACTTCTCTGCCTTCAGAGTTGCTGCTGGTCAACATAAACAACTAAAGTGGCCATGTGTCCTACTTTATTGAGGACAATCCTCTATTTGATGGAGTCTCCAGTCCAGATCTGGTTTAACGAGAAAGAACCCTAACAAAGGGAGAGCAGGGAGGGGCCTTGAAGTTGCCCATCCACACTTCACACTTGGACAGCAGACCAAGCAGGCACACAATTCTAAGCCATTATTCCTACATTTGCAACTACACATACAAATTAGCACATGCCACATTTTATGCAAATGTGAATGTTGTCTTGTGTCCCCTTCCTAGTAATTTCCTCTCTTTTTGGCAATGAGCAAGTAGCCACCCTGTAGACAATATTGGGCAAAAACTTGAGCGGTGTATAAGGCAGCTTCCTAAGTAAGCCATACTTTCCATGCTGATATGTCTGTTGAAGTGCCTCCAAATATCTCTCAATAAAATTGCAATAAAATTCTAGGGCGGTTCTAGGGTGCAGTTATCAGTTCATGTGGAGCCGTGTCCGGGCCTTGTGGGTCTCATTGCTGCCCTGCGAGAGCTGATTGGGAACACACCCCACTTGCTCTCCCTTGTGGCTGCCCCATACAAGACAAAATTGACCATAGTGGGGCAAAGTCTTCTTTTAGAGAAGCTTGCCTGCCATTACCATACTCTTCATTGAAGGAACTCTGAGAAAGGTCCAAGGAGCCCTGGTAACCCCGGAACGCACCAAACCATTCAAGCATTAACAAAGGCAAGCATCCACGGCCATTTTCTGTCAGCTTCCTTACACGGGTTTGCCTGAACGCAGTCTAGACAATATACTTTGGAGGATGCCTTTCCAAAGCTTCAGTACTGAGAAGGCAGTCCAGCGCAGGCTGCTGATCTCTCCGAGCCCGAGAACAGACTTGTTTGCATTGACTCCCTCCTACTGCATCTGACAGCTCCCAGCTTGCCTGCCTGGAGCGGCACAGCATGGCGAATGGAACGATCATCACGCCGTGGTGAAGGAACCAAAGCCAAGGCCACCCAAAGCTCCCCGAATGGCTGCCGGAAACGGAGCTGTCGGGCTTTTGAGGCATCATTAACTGAGATAAAGAGCATGTTCTGCAACAGGTGGGAGCAGAGGGCAGGACATAAATTCCGCCGCAGCGGGACAGGGCTCCCCCGCCTCCGCGGACAGAAGGGAAGAGCTGGCCTGGCCATAAATCCCCTTGCACTGACAACGATCTGATGCTTCAACAAAGGGAACAAACCCAAACACGTTCCCAAAGGGCAGGAGGCCACCACACCTTCGCCCAGGCAGGACAAGCGGCATGAAATATAGTTGTCAGCCCCCACTGGGAATGAGGGGAAGTGTCCAGCCCTGGCCCTCTGGGGAACTCTCGAAGGCAGGAAATCCTAATATACAGCCCAGCAAGAGCTTGGGAACAACACATTCATTATGATTTCAAATGCTTCTATAGCTGACAGAGCGCAAAATGTGCTTCGGAGCCCTTCTTTGATTCTGCCAAACAAGGGGACAGAATTCTGGACTATTATCACTTCAGACTGCAGTCGTATTCTTGAACGTTTCCTGTGCGTTGTTGGTTTTTAGTCAACTAGGACATCCAAGAGAAAGGGTGAACACAGTCTACTGCCTGATGTACTTGTTTTCTTACAGATTTATTTATATATATGTCAAAAGAGCGAACCTGGGACTTTCTATTTGCAAGCCATGGGCTCTACCTCCGAGCTAACCCCCCTTGCTACAGACAGTCAGGGCTGGATTCACAATTACATCAAATAATCTGAATCGTAGGCCCTGCTCTAATTGTCTAGAAAAAGTGAAAAGTGAGATCTTTCTAGACAGCTAACAAGCAAACCATGAAGACAAACAGCCATCCCTGTGGCTTGTCCCCAGCATCTGGTACTCAATGGTATACTGTCTCTGAACATGGAAGTTTCATTTAGCCATGTGGTAGATTCAAATCCTCCCCGACTTTCCCCAGAGTTGAGAACACATGTTAAATTAGTATGACCTGGATTGAATGCACATCTGCATTAAAGATTTGGAGTGATTTGTAACTATCTATCTATCTATCTATCTATCCATCTATCCATCTATTCAACCACAGTCGCTTTTTTACACAACATATTCATTAATTCCAAGTCAGAGAAAACCCAAAAGCTTTCACTCAAAATAGCTTAGGGTAGAAGCTACAACTGAGTCATTCCAGCAGGGATTCCTGGCAAAATACAAATTCTCTTACCCTCCCACCTCCCAACACTTCACAGTGTAAGACTGCATTTTGATGCAAGGGGGCTGGGAGCTGAATTTTTATATCAGCTTCTTGATGGTGGCCACTGTTTGCAGAGGGAGAGGTGCCTGTATACAGACAGGTGGTGTGTGCGCCATACACATCTAGGATCTGGACACCAGTTTAGCAAGACTTACCAGAAGAAGAATCCCAAAGGGGTAAGTATACTGTTTTAATTATCTATTTACTGTATTTATAACCCACCTTTCAACATGGGTTCACAAGGAAGTGCACACAATAAACGCACACACACATTCAATCACGTCAACAAATATAAAAAAAATCCCATGTCAACAAGTGTAAAGCTAATTAAAATAGTTTTTTAAAAAATAGCAAGAAAACAATCTGAATCTGTAGCAGATAAAGTCAAAAAGGAGTGAAGGCACCTTGAAGGTTAAGGCCCAGTTGTACATATTACCTTTGCAACACAACTGCTATCCTCTGCCCCACATGGCTGACTCACTGTTGCAGAGCTAAAGTTCCACATCATGCAGGATGCCTCCTTTCCATGGTGCTTTCTATGCGGGCCCGACTGAGGTGTAGCACTGCATGTTAATAAATGGATGACAGGGCTCATTGCAAGGGGAGAAGCCATCAGGCCACAAAGCCAATGTGTAAAATACCCTAAATGGTTTAGTATAGCAGGAGCCACTCAAGTAATGTATCCCTTATTCAATACCCTTGGGGAGAATGTAGTTCAGTGCTAAAGAACCTGCTTTGTATACAAAAAGTTCCGGGTTCAGTTCCCAGCATCTCCACATAGGGCTGGGAAAGACCCGTCTGAAACTCTGGAGAGCTGCTATCAGTCAATGTAGACCAGGGATGAGGAACCTGGAACCCCCTGCCCCAATATTTTACTCGACTGCAGCACCCAATCCTTCATAACTGGCCATGTTGGCTGGGGCTGATGGACTTTAGAGTCCAACAACTTCTGGAGGGTTACAGGTTCCCCACCCCTGGTCTACACAATACTGAGCTAGAGGAACCAAAGGTCTGACTCTGTATAAGGGGGCTTCCTATCTTCTCCGTTGTTTAGTACGATTTTTTGTGGATAGCGTTCTAGCTCTCTGAATATTTGAGCCGCTCTATGAGTTTTACATTACAATTTGTGCATTACTTTTATATTTAGTTATGAACTCATTAACTTGGTTTCTATACCTATATATCAGTCCACGTACAGATATACCCACCAAATCCATGGCAAATTTGTCTGCTTGGTGAAATAAGCTCCTGACTATAAAAGCGCATGTCACAGCAGTTAGGATGGCACTAATAATCGAACAGGCACTGGAGGGGAAGGTGTCTAAGGCTTTGGATGTTGCCAAACGTTACTTTGGAGAATGGTACCACTGGTATGAAGAGAGCAGAATCTGGGCTGGGTGGATGGCTGTGCTTTTTGGAACTGGAGATTTTTCCACACTTGGGGATGGATTCGGATCCTTCATTCTGCCAGCAGCAGGATACCGCTGGTGGAACGGGACTTCCACGTCCCCTCATCCCCTTGCAGTACTCCATGCACCCTCCTAATGTGCTCTGGAGGGGTGCCGTTTGGAGCAGATTTGGCGCAGAAGGGACTACAGGACGACACACGCCCATGCACCCCTCTCTGCTGCTAGGACAACGGTGGTGGATCCAACCCGAGGCGCGTTTAGTGCAGAATCGCCACGCCTCATTCACTCGCATTTTATGAATGGTCCACACAACCCCATCATCCATTTGTAATCCACAGCTGTTTCCACGGTGCTTCATCTGGCTTTATTTTTATTGTAGGAAGTCTGACGTTTTTTAGAAGGATGGAAGAATAGTGCAAACTTCACAGGTGAGGATGCCTTTAGTGCCACTCCTCTGCCTTTTTAAAGAGGTTTTGACATTGGCAGTGACAAATCGGGTGAATGAACTTAACGCAAGACATTTACCATAAACTTTGCAGTAGGCACCATTATGTAACCGTGTTGAGTTTTTGAATTGATTCTTTAACAATATTTTAGTATTTCTTTAGTTTGAAATACTAAAATATTAGCACAATACTGCTTAAGTGAAAAAGTGTTATAAGAACTATAATATTATTTTTTTAAAAAAAAATAAGGGGCAGAAAAACCCTTCTGGTCACCACTGTTTTATAAACACGACAAAAAAGTGCTATCCTTAACCGAGAAAACAATGTACAATCACCAGAAAGTTAAGGCTTCCAAAATTTTAAAATTAATTCATTCGGCTATATTAAAACATTTAAACAGAGCAATTGATTATTATACAGAATAATGAAAATGCTGTGAATACTCCTTCAGCAATTATTAAGACAATTCTCTCTGTATAGTTAAAATAGAAGAAGGGCCAAACGCATTTCGACGATATGTCTTCCTCAGTGGCCTACATCTGTTGTAAATAAATTCCAGAGTCGTAAGATTTTGAATTGTGTATAATCTGCAAACAAATGATAATTATGGTAGTATACATGTTTGTTGTATTACAGAGGTCACTGAGGAAAACGTATGGTTGAAACGCGTTTGGCCCTTCTTCTATTTTAACTACACAGAGAGAATTGTCTTAATAATTGCTGAAAGAGTATTCACTCAGCATTTTCATTATTCTGTATAATCAATTGCTCTGTTTAAATGTTTTAATATATCCGAATGAATTAATTTTAAAATTTTGGAAGCCTTAACTTTCTGGTGATTGTACACCACTGTTTTATCAACGTGTTTTTTCCTAATTAAATATTTCTAATCTACAGTTTTTTCCTGCAAATTAAACATTTCCAATCTATACTTCCAATCCAAAACAAATGTTAAAACACTTTGCCCATTACTACCCATGAAATGTCAAGAAACAATCACACTTAAAGGAATATGTGCTTAGTGCTAAATAAATGGATGTTCTTTTCTGAAGGATCGCTCAGGATTTCCCCCCCCCCCCCCCCAAAGGGCCACTCAGGTGGAATGGCCACTCAGTTGCCCGCTGTTGTGGACAGAACATAGCAGGATAAACATAAAGAGAAGTGAAATATCTGCAGTAGTATAGAAAGTCCACTGCAATTCCACTTGTAGGTTACAGTAGAAGAGCAATGCTTAATTAGTTTTGGGAGCCACCCACCTGGAAGCACCCTGAGGCCAGGTCTTGATGGGACAAAAATAAATGTGATGCGGATGATTCTTTAACAGATAAAGCAGATAATTATGTATCACAAATTGTGTAAACTGATTTTCAACAAGGTATTCAGAGCGTACCGTTAAAACTTAGCTATAATTTAAAACTTCTAGGCAACACTGATGGGCTGCTAAGCTCAAAGAGTGGAAGAATGGCCAAGGAAAGATTATACTTCCTAACTAAAATCTCCACTTCCCCTAGTTCAGCCTTCCCCAACCTGGGTCTATCCATCAGCACGAGCCAGTATGGCCAATGGACAGGGGTGATGGGAGTTGTAATCCAAACCATCTGGAGGGAGCCAGGACAGGAAATGCTACCCAGGCTGCTGCCCATTAATATCCCCTAAGCCCAGGGATCCTAAGTGCACTTACAATACGTTTACTAATACCAACAGATGGGGCTTCCAACACCAGAAGTGATCCTGGTGGCCCCTGCTCTTAGAGGCAGGCGATCAGTGATGTTCTCAGATCTGGCTGCTCTTTGCAGCTTTCTGCTTTTGTGGATAGCCAGTTAAACTTGTCAGGAGTAGAAAGTTAGGAACTTGGGGCACCTTACAGGTGAATGCTTGTTCATAGAAACTGTTGAGGAAAAAGGGGTAATGGTTTGTAAATGGCTTTCAGGAATCTTCCAAACAAGTTGTATCTAATCGTTAATTAAAAATCATCTAGGCTGGCATTTATGAAACGGGGAAAAGGAAACATAGGAAAATCAATAACAAAAAGTATTGTGGCACTTTAAGATTAACAAATTTATTCTGGCATATGTTTTCATGGACATGGTACACAGATGCATCTGATGAAGTGGGCAGTGTCCACGAAAGCACATGGCAGAATAAATTTAAGTTTTAAGGTGCCATAAGACTCTTCATTGTTTTTGCTGCAACAGATTAACATGGCTACCCCCTCTGTAAACAGAGCAGTCACTCGCCCAAGATCACATGGGGCTGTGACAAATCAGATTTGACATAAGACAGTGGTGCCAAAATATGGGTGAGGCTTTAAGGATTTCGCCCTACAGCAGAGATGGGAGAAATGTGTTGCTCCAGATGTCATGAGATTGTAACTCCCATCATCTTGTACCACTGGTTGATGGGAGTTGTAGTCCAACAACACCTGCAGGGGCAAGTTCCCCTCCACTGCTCTACAGCTTCTCTTAGAAGCTTCTCTTCTCTCCCCAAGGCTTACAATGACAACGTATGTCAAGCTACTGAGCTGACAATGCTCAACTTCATCCCAAAGTCTTGGGCAGCCACAAAATCAAAAATCAAAGAGGGAGCCCTTCAAACCCTTACCCAACAGTATGCTTTAGGGCCCATGAGAGAAAGAAAGAGGGACGCAACATAAATAAGCAGACAAAGAAATTCACCGCCCAAAACAGCATCAACAACAGAGAGGAGGGCTGCATAGCTCACTCAACCTTAGTAATCTGACCCAGTAAAACAACTGAGCTGGGAGGAATGCGGGCCTCCCCAGCAACTGGCTATACTTTAAGAAGGCCCATCCCACACTTGGGAGATTCCCAGCAATAGATCCTGCTTCCTATCGCCAGTGGAAAATAGAACCCAAGAGTACCAGCTCACAGCTCCTCCCAGCCACACACAGGAGCATTCACATGCTAACGATCTTCCCTTCATCTTTTTCCCCATTTCCCTCCAGATTTCTGCCCCAGCTGCAAGACCCCCCAAGTCCCTTGGCCCTTGTCTTTCCAGGAATCTTCCTCCATGACACTGCCAATCAAACTCCTGATTCTATGCTATCAACCCCAGCTGAATAGAGAGGGAGAGAAAAGGTCCTGTTTATCAAGGCATCAGAAAAACCGCTGGCATACTAACATAAGACTCCTTTGAGGCCCTTGTCAGGCCAAGCTGTTATCAAGCCTGTCATTTCCTGGAGAGCATCACATTTTAGTCCTGACTTAATCCTCTCTAAATAGCTTGGTACACACCCAAATAACTGCCTGGAGCCACTTAGGGGAGAAGAGGGAAGAGGAAGACTCTCTGTCTCTCTCAGTGTTTACAAACCATCCAACATCCACAGTGGGGCTCAGGTACCCGACAGATACCAAAGCAGTGAAGGAGAGAGATGTTTAGGCAGATAGGGAAGCTGACAATAAAGATCCAGGGGGCATGAAGATGCTTGAGCCTTTGCATGTCCAGGAGGCGGCAGCAGCAATGCAAAGAAAGCCCTCATGACACCCCCCCGCCTGCCCCCAATCAGGTGGCCCTCCCGCCCAACATACAGAGGACCACACTCTTGCACTCCGTATTGTAACCATCACACCAACAAACACTAATGCTGATTAGAATCTGTCCTTCAGATTACTCCGAAGCATGCCTGGATTAGGAATAGGAAACCGTGCTTTGCAAATCTGTGGTTTTAGTGCAGTTTCACAATGTTTGCTATGATTTCCCCCAGATGGTTAGTTATATGTTTTAAGCGCCTTTTTACATTTCGCCATTAATTATTCCCCCCAGCCCCACATGTTGGTTTTAGGCTGGTGGGGAAGGGGCTGGAGTATTTCTTTTAATGTATTGATGTTACTATGATTGTATGTTTTGTATTTTATGGATTCATAACATTTAATAAGGGCCCAGAACAGCTGATGGGCAGTTTAACAATGTTGTATGTAAGTAAGTGAATGAATGAATGAATGAACAAATAAATAAATCCAAGAACATTTTATTTTTTTTGTGCTCTTCAGGTTCAACCCAGGTTGTTTCCTCGCAGTTCAGCAAGGTATCCCATCCAATGCTACAGATCCTCAGGTCCAGGGGGCCAAATCTGGGCTGGATCCCAGATGGCCACCCCCTTTCTCCCAACTACTGATTGTTTGGGGGTTTCCCAGCTATCGTGCAGCTTTCCCTCCCTCATTCTAAGAGGTTGAAATGCCTCTGCTAAGGGTTAGTTACTGGCAATAAAAGCATTAAGCTAAAATGTGCTGGTGTTTTGGGATGGGGGCTTCCCCCCACCCCCGGAATGCAGCTTCCCCCACCTGAGAGTTTCTCCAAAATGAAATGTGGCCTCGGGCTGAAAGAGGTTCATTTATACACACACACACACACACACACACCCCACTGCCATCTGTAACAGCCAGTAACAGAGGTACAAAACAGTGTGGCGCCCAATTAGATACAGACTTTGGGTGCCCCCAAAACCCTGACAGTGGCAGGAGATGATCAGTGATCAGTGACAGAGACAATTAGCTTCCAGGCGAAGTACAAAGTGTTGGTCATTACCTTTAAAGCCCTATATGGTTTGGGCTCAGGTTACCTGTGGGATCGCCTTCTCCCATACAATCCACCCCGCACGCTCAGGTCCTCTGGGAAGAATTTACTAGTCGGCCAAGACTAGGCTGACAACCGTTACCCAGAGGACCTTCTCTTCTGCTGCTCCCAGATCCACCAACTTACCAGTCTTCCAGAATTTAAGAGAGCTATAAAGACTGATCTCTTCCGGCAGGCCTACCTAGTCGAATTTTAAGACTTTGTTGATATTTTAATAATGTATTAATTTTATATGCTTTTAATCAGTTTTATGTATTTTATATTGTTTCTACTGATGTTGTTCTATTGATGTTGTTGTTATTATTATTATTATTATATCTCTTTCTCGCTCGTGGCAGTTTTACTAGATGGACATGATGGGCTTTACCAAGTCATGATGTCTTTTATTGATTCAGGAATTTCCTGACAATTGAGCATGTTTTAATTATGACTGCTTTCTGGATGTTGGTGCGGATGTATTCTGGTAGGCCCAGTTCCTGAAGGTTTTCTGTATATATATTTTTATGTGATGCCGGTGACTGATGTGACTAATAGAATAATTGTGACCTTTTCTTGTTGCCATAGTTCTTTGACTTCCATGGCCAGTGGTGTATATTTGTCTCTCTTTTCTTCTTCCTTTTCAGCAACATTTTTGTCATTCGGTATTGCTATGTCGATGAGGTATGTGTGTTTTCTTTTTTGTCTATGAATGTTATGTCTGGTCAGTTGCAAGGTATTGTCTCGTCTGTATGAATTGTTCTATCCCAGTATATTTTATTATCTGCATTTTCCAAGATTGTTTCGGGTGAATGTGTATAGTATGGTGTAGGTTGTTTGATAAGGTTGAATTTGATGGCCAGTTGTTGATTAATTATTTTTGCAGCTGTATTGTTGTGTTTGTCCATATAGTCCACTCCTACAGGAATTTTACATCCTCCTGTTATATGGTCTATTGTTTCTTGGAATTGATGGCATTTCCTGCATAGGTCTGTTGTTACACTGTTATCTTTTATGATGTATTTTTGATAGTTCTTGGTTGCTATAACTTGATCCTGTATAGCTATTATTATTATTATTATTATTATTATTATTATTAGCAGCATCAACCCCATGGACTGCCCATGGGGAAAACAAGGGGGCAGAATCCTCAGGAATTATTTCACTTGTTAAGGCAAGGTCTCCAGCTCATCTCCACACAAAGGAGGCTCTGAATTATGAACTTGGAATACATCATACAAAAAAAAATCTTGATTTGCATCTCTGCCTCAGCTTCCCACCTCCCATTTATATAAAACAGAAAAACTGAAAATAACTGCAGAGATGGGCACTAGTTTAGGTGCCTTTTTTAAAGGACTAGACAACTTCTATCAACCATTATTACTAATGACAGCAGAATGGAACTTCCATGATCAGAGGCAGTATACCTCTGGATATCACATACAGAGAATGGGCAAACAGGGAAACGCTTCCCAGAGGCAGCTGGCTGACCACCATTGGAAACAGAATGCTGGATGAGATGGTCCAACCCAGCTAGATCAGTCTTATATTATTGTTGTGTGGACAAATCAGTTTAAGTGTGTAAGGGTGGGGAATGCTTGGAGTTGTAGGACTTATTTCTGTCGAAACATGCAGTGGATTGTGCCCTAAATCACGTTGCATGTTAGAAGTGGCATATGTAATTGGTTTTCTTTACAAATGTAAATAGTAAAATAAAAAGTAAATACAAGAGAAATGTCGATACTTTCTAGCAAGGTCTAGAAGAGATGGAGGACCCGAGAAAAGGGGCCTTCACTTAACAGTGAGGAACAGGAAGCTGTGCAGGGCTAAAGCTCAGCTTCTGTGAAGTATACGGCCTCTTCTTTTATTTTTCCTCAGAGACATTTGCCTTGAAACAAGCTGGAACTCTGAGGTTTGTGAATAAACCATCACATCAAATATTCCCTTTTCAGCTGAATTTCCTTCAAGACATTGGATTTGCGTATTTGGGGCTTTGCATATGTTCACACTTTTCGGCCTAACTATGAAAACTAGGGATGGGTGAATGTCTCAAGCTCATAAGAACATAAGAAGAGCCATGCTGGATCAGACCAAGGGTCCATCTAGTCCAGCACTCTGTTCACACAGTGGTCGACCAGCTGTCAACCAGAGACCCACAAGCACAACACGAGTGCAACAGTACCTTCCCACCCATGTTCCCCAGCAACTGGTGGATATAAGCTTTCTGACTCTGATTTCACTCAGGTTCTCATTTCTCCCATGGTAAGTTTATTCCATCCCGATTCTGCATTGGATGGCAAATTATGATTTTTTTAGTCCTCGAAACTCTATATGCATTCTTGTAAAAATCTGCACTTCTGAACGCCTTTCCTGCCAAATGTATACATTTTATGTCCACTTTTGCAAATATACACATTTCCCCCTGCTGCGTTCTTGTACACATTTTTTTTTAAAAAATCTATGCATTTTTGCACTTCTTTGTGAACAGCATCACAAACTTGAAAATGTACAATTTCAGCAGCAAACGGCATTTCGGTTCATATTCTGGTTTGGGAAGTGTGAATTTGGAATGTTTGCACTGAAATGTGATCCAAACGAATTTTTCACCCGTCCCTAATGGAAACTAGAATGTTGCTTTTTTTCTGGTATTTTTAAAAACATTTTTAAAAAGAAAAGAAGGGAAAAGAAAGCTGGATCTTCAGAAAGCCAGGATCAACATTGTACACAGCATGGACAGAGCATACAAATAGCCTCAGGGCTCTGTGGATGTTACAACAAGGTCCTTACCATGATAAAACTGGGGATCAGTATTCCCTTCCTTTTGTCCTGATACAACCTTTACTACACTGGTGTTCTCAAGATGTGCTGGATTGCAACTCCCATCATCCCCAGCAAGCACAGTCAAGTCCTTTGTACCCATTATACCCAGTGGGTCTTAAACCAGGTTCAAAGTGTTCCAAGTATTCCTTGTAGAACATTCCTTTTATTAAGGAATCAGGATAGTCCTTCTGGGTCACGGTTGGCCTACAATGGCCAGAGGTAAGAGTTTAAAGCTCCAGGATTTTACTTATATCTTTCCATCAGTTTGTGTTTGTGTTTTAAATTATCATATGAGGTACTATTATGGGTTTATAGCTCATCCCAAATCTCAGGCTAGACATAATTAAACTTGATTTTAAAACACTCAAACCCCAGAAACCCTTCAACATATTATTCTGGAAAATATCACGACATGCATGACCAATGAATTAAAATAATAACTGGTGTGGTTACCAGAACGCCAGCAATATATGATTATATTCATGAGGCCTAAGAGAACAGTGATATGGGGGCATAACATAGGCTGACCATATGAAAAGGAGGACAGGGCTCATGTAACTTTAACAGTTGTAGAGAAAAGGGAATTTCAGCCAGTGTCATTTGTATGCAATTAGTCCCTGGTGAAATCCCCTCTTCATCGCAACAGTTAAAGGTGCAGGCACTATACTAGAGTGACCATATACAAAAGAAGGCAGGGCCCCTGCAACTTTAACTGGTGTGATGAAGAGGGAATTTCACCAGGAACTAATTGCATACAAATGACATTGGCTGAAATCCCCCTTTTTCTACAACTGTTAAAGTTACATGAGCCCTGTCCTCCTTTTCATATGGTCAGCCTACATAACACCCACTACATCTCCTAGTACCTAAGCTAAGAAAGAATATCAAAGTGCCTTCCAAATCCCTTCTCCCACTAGGCACTGGTCCAGAGGGCAGGGCAGCAGGAATGACTGACCTGGGTGTGGGTCAAAGGGGAAGAGGAGGCTTTTAAATCAGGAGTGGGCCACTTGAAGCCCTCCAGATGTTCTGGCCTACAAGACCCATCATCCCTCACTATTGGCTATGTTGGCTAGGACTGACGGGAATTGTAGGCTAAAACATCCGGAGGGCCACAAGTTGCCCATCCCTGCCGGTGAATGTATTTTTTAGAATGGCTTTCACTGGGTGCAGACGAAGGCCTTGTTCCATGCAAGCCAAGCCAAAGTAAGCATGGTCTTTGCCAAAGCAGGGGCTCCTCTATACAGACTGGTTTAAAACAACACATGCCAAGATTGCAATCCTGAATCTTGGTCTGAGCAGCCCTGTGTCCTTATCTGTCGATGCATCTCTTGCAATTGATCCAGCAATCTCTAAGCAGCCAGAGAGGAGGCAAATAAAAGAAAAGGACAGAATCCTGAACAGCCTCTTACGAGCACTTTTAGCCCCACAAGACTGGAAGACGACCCCCCCCCTTTTATATTATCAGCTAGGAAGGCCACAAACCCCCAGATCGACCCTAGCACAGCCAGAACCAATGGTCCATGGGCATTCACCAACTCAGGGTCCCTGTTCCCTGCCCTTCCTCCAACACTGCTTAACTTGGGTTGAGGGACAGGGGTTGTTGAAGGGCTTTAAAAGCCTAAATTGCTGAAATTGAGGAAATTCCTGCCCTCGCCTTGCTGGAGCTTCAAACAAGCCATTTATAACCAGCTGTAAAATGTTTGCAGCTGGGATGCTATATAAGCCATTTGTCTCAGCAACAGCATTCCTGATGGCAGAAAGCATGTCCCACACATGGAAATGCACGCACACGCACACACAAGGCCAGTCCTACCATTAAGCAGAAGGAGGCAGCTGCCTTAGGTGGCAGATGCTGGGGCAGTGGGGAACCTCCACCATTCCCCAAGTCCTCTAAGGTAGCCTGTCCTGGGCCCCCAAAGCTAGCTTGCTTTCCACAGATGCAGTGGAGGAAGCTGTCCCATTACCAGTGTAGAAGTAAGATTTAACTGCCAGTCCAATCTGCGTTAGATCTAGATTTACTTATGCCTATATTAGACCCATCGAAACCAATGGAACAAGTTAGTCACAACTATTGTAAGTGCCATTGATTTCAAAGGTCCATTCTATAAGAACATAAAAAAACATAAACATAAGAAGATCCATGCTGGATCAGACCAAGGGTACATCTAATCCTGTTTACAAGTGGTCAACCAGTTGTCGACCAGGAACCCACAGGCAGGTGCAACAACACCCTCCCCTCCCATGTCCCCCAGCACATAGCCATTAGGTCTATATGAATAAATCTGGATCCAGCCCTCTCTGTGGAATGGTGAAGGGTACCACCTTTGCGTCAAGCAGCAAAATATCTTGGGGGGTAGCCCTGTATGCACACACACATGAATGCACTATCATATACACACATCCCAAACAGTGCTCACATAGCCTATACAAGTGATATTCTACTCACATGCTTAGTTCCCCCACTCACAGATGCTCATTACACTTACACACTAGTATATCCATAAGCGACACTAATGCACATCCAAGTTGTCTTTCACCCAGTGTATAGACATCACATTCCTATGTAAACTAATGCCACATTCACACATATTCAACTTTATTTAGAACATACTGCACATGTATACATTAGGTGTCCCACACAATAAGGGCACCAAAACCCTAACCTAAAGCACACAAAACTGTCAAGCTTAGGATGAGTTTTGTTTTGTTTGATCTTTTGCAACTGGAACAGCCTTTAGAATTAAATTCTTGATTTAAAAAAAAATAAAGGCTGAGGTTCCCAAGATACCTACCTTACCCTCTAGACATTTCTGTGCTTGGGCAGCAGAAACATAGAATCGTGGAATATACAAAGCCTTACCTATACTTTTCTAGCAATGGGCACAGTCAAAATGAAAGTCGGGTGACTGGAAAGATCATTGGTCTAATTCAATAGCCAGTGGGCCCAATTCATGCTTTCAATATGTAATGATCCTCTCCTGACCTCCCACACAAGATCAGATTGGTGGATGAATCTGTTTTGCAGTTATGCCCTTACAAAAATGGGGCATAGTTCCAGTTAGATGCAACAGAAAGAGTTTCTAACCTTTGCTCAGCTGCAAAGCTCACTGAATCGCCTTGGGCACGACATGCTCTTTAGGCTAACCTACCTCTCAGGGTTGCAGTGAAGAGAAATGAGATTTACTATGAAACTGTAGAAAAGTAATATAAAATGACAAATAACCCTATTTCCTACTATTGTAGAGGCCTCTATCATTGGGGCCAGACTAGTTTCATTGACTGATATTACATTACTTTTATCTTAACTAGATATTCAGATCCCTAGTTGAGATAGAAGACCCTATCTGAACTAGAGATTCAGATTTCACACGGAAGTAAGTTGGATAAAAAGACTGGGTGGCCAGTCACGTGTGGCATTGGGACAGTGTGTATGTGGCAGATTACATGGTCAGGAGAGGACACTCTATGGATACAGATGCTCATATGCCCACATTTTCAGGCATGTTCTGCAACCAAGCCTAGTTTTTCTTGTGGGCTTCCATGATTCACTGTAGCTGCTGAGACATAAAGCAAGTGATTCCAACAAAGTTATTAGCCCTCAATGTTATTTTTATTTTTACTCATTTGACTGAAATCACATACATGTTAGTTATTTGCTGCACAGAAGGAAACAAATAAAGAGCCAAGCCTCTAACAATGTTCTTGGCCTGGTCACTTGGAGGTAGGCAACAGAGATGTGAAGACATGGAAAAATTCCAGAAAAAAATGGGGAGTACCACAAAAACGTGGGGAAAAGCATTTGCCCGGAATTTTTGGAAAATTTGAAAGAAAAAATTGGTTACACCCAGTTTTTGATTCCCTCCCCCCAAAGCCTTCACATTTCTAGTCTTCAGTACAGCACAAGTGCAGAGCCCCTTACTGCAGGCTGCTGCATTGTTCCCTGGATTCTGACTTTGTTGCGGGGGGGGGGGGGGAAGAATGGGGGAATCACTAATGCCAAGGCAGCTGAGACATAAAACAGAGATGTGTTCACAAGAACCCAGAAAAATAAAAAGTTTGGTGCAGAGGGGACACCCCATCCCTCTCTCAGTTTCATAGCTGCTTCTGCAAAAAGAGGGTGTGCATTGCTGGTTGAGAAAGGTGGCTGTTGGTGGCAACAGAATGTGTCAGCAAATGTACTATAAATCAAGGTATCCAAATCAGAAGAGAAAGCATGGTGCCATGCAAATAATTTCAGCTCACTTACAATTGTCAGTAAAGCCTTCCCTAAATTGGCCCATCTTCACCATACCTGCATCTCCACCACCACTCTCCATCCTCATTATTCTGTTGCCAGTGCCTGACCCTTCCTGCTATCTTCACTTTTGCTCACCTAAAGTAGACTTATTAGCCTTCCAGGGAGAGAATTCAGATCAGTTCTAGATCCTGAGAAGTGCCTAGCACACTCTTGGGTGCCAAATACTTAAATAGTGGCAGTCGCTGGTACAAGCCACCTGTAGGCATGAGTAGGAAACGAAGCACTTTGTTATTGTAAACAAGGCAAAAACACGCACACCAGAAACACACTATTTTTGTTGTTGTTGTTGTTATTATTATTATTATTATTTTTATAAGGCGGCATAGAGATATCATAAATAAATAAAGCCTCCCTCATTTTTAAGGGAAAAAAGATGCTGGGGCTGAAACCATACCCTATGACCTGGAAACCCTAATTCCAAATTGTGAAAAGGGTGTCTAGCAGGGGTTACTCCAAAGTGACGAAAATGCACCTTGCCCATGCCCAGAGGCACTGTCTTTAGCACTTCACAAATGTCAAGAGTTGAAACTTTCAGACCCAAAAGCCTCTTCTCTCTGTAATCAAATTCCTTTGTTCCCCTGAAATGTGGATTTTTGAGATTATTACTATTATTATTATTAATAATAATAATAACAATTTATTTCTTACCCGCCTCTCCGTCTGGATCGAGGCAGGGAACAACAACATGATAAAATACATAAAACTGATTAAAACATGACACATATTATTAAAACTGCATAAAAAATCCTAAAACATCCTAAAAACATCCTTGTGAAAAGGGTGTCTAGCAGGGGTTACTCCAAAGTGACGAAAATGCACCTTGCCCATGCCCAGAGGCACTGTCTTTAGCACTTCACAAATGTCAAGAGTTGAAAGAGTTGAACTATTCCCGAAGAGTTCCATGCGAGGGTGCTTCCCCCTTTGTATGTTATGCGAGCCCTCTTTCGGGGAGGTTTTTTTTTAATCCTTCCAGGGTTCAGTTTCAGAGCTAAGACAGGAAGCATTTTGATTCCCAGGCACCGGCGAAAGAGTTAAAGTGCCACATTTCTAGCGAGCTCTTTGGCAGCCAAGCTGGGGTGGGGCCGCTCCAAATGAAATCGCTTTGAAAGGGAGCGAGGGAGAGCGAGCTCCCATGGGACCCCGGGAGGAGGGGTGGGGGAGAGAGAGAAGGAGGACTTAGAACTGCATCCCCAGGTGCCCCCAAAGGTACTAGGGAGGTGCCTCGGTCGCAGTGCCTTGTGGCCCCCACCCCGGTTGCGCGCGCGCGTGTGTGTGTAAAATCAAAGCCTTATTCTTCTGCAAGTTGTAAACATTCGTGGTGGGTGCCAAAAAGCGAGAAAGGGAGGGAGGGAGGGAAGCGATTTGGCAGCTGCTCAAAGAGAAAAAGGGAACGCAGGACCCGCTGGGGACACCCTTGGGTGTTTGACAGATCTCTCCCACACCCCTTTCTACTTGCAGAATCTTCCGGTGTGTATAAAAATAAAGGTACAACAACGCCTCCCCACCGCCGAACTCAACGCTTCCCGGCTCCTCGATCTAACTGCATTTCGTGATCGACTACGGATAAAACTTCCAAGTCCCCCCCTTACACCCACTTTTTGTTGTTGTTAAACCAAGGAAGGGGAACAAAGTTAAACTCAAGCCACAGTTGTTGACCACAAAGCCAGTGAATGGGTGAATCCCTCCCCATCCCTTCCATACCTCACAAGCAGGTCTCCCTCCCTGTCTTCTACCATTTCTGGGTCGCTCTATAACAACCCCCTCTCTCCACGCCAAAAAACAAAAAGGTCAAGGTTTCCCCCTCATCTGGTGTTCATAATGCGCTTCCACATCAAGACAAAGAGCTACCAAACAGAGGCATCACCCCAGTACCCATGTAACCGAGGCACCGTAGATCCCTCCCCAGATCAGAAAAAGGGGGCTACAAAATCGTCCAGATATTAAAATCACGCTGCCCTTCCCTGGTGGAGAAACGAAAGCATGGTCACATCCCACTGTCGCGTTCCGTGTCTCCCCCACCCCCACGGCGCGAGCGCCTGCCCTCTTCGGCAACACCAGAGTTCCAAAGCAGGAAACAAAAAAGTTGGAAAATTGGAACTCGAACCAACCAATCAGCTCGGCAAACATACCAAACAGCGCCCTCTAGGAGGATGCCCACGCCGATCCACTCGTGCTCAGCGCCCACGCAGGATTAACAAAAATCCCCAACCCCACCCACGTCAACACCCGTAAGAAGCCGCAATCAAGTCGTTCCTTCAAACGCTCCCGCCACCCACCCACCCATTACACCCCCCACCCACCCAAAAGATCAAGCAGCCCGAGCTTGGATCAGCGCCGGTTCACCTACATTGCAAGCTGGCTGGCTGAGGCCATCCGAAGGGATCCAAACCCACGAAACACGGGCTGATGCTCGGCTTCCGCAGCATGCAAGCGCTCCGGTTGGTAACATCGTAGAGCTGCCGCGGCCCGACGGCGAACGCCTCCATGCAATCGTACATCTTAGCCTCCGGAAAGAACCCGTTTGGAGTGGAAATGGGCGAAGGAGAAGAAAACCGACGCTGGTAGTAGCAGCAGCGGTGGTGGTGATGATAATAATAATAACAATGGTGCGTTTATATGATGATGATGATGATGATGATGATGATTCAGGAAGAGATGAAAATTTTCACCGCCCCCTTGAACGGGGTGGGAGGGGGCTTGGCTGCGACCACACGTGCGTACACCCCCTTCTCAACTCCACGCGTGTAACGCGCTCGCCACAAGTGAAGTTGGGTGCTTCACAGCCCAGACGCTGCGATCGCTTTTGACTGCCTGCTTAAGAGGCTACTACATTGGAGCAAAAGCGGCTAAGGGCTCCCAAGCTTTGTGGGCGTGGCTTGGCTCTGAAAGGGGCTGGGCTATGTGTGGGAGGGAAGGATACTCACTCATACGCACACACACACGCTACTATACCCGTCGGCTGCACACGGGGCACAACACACTTCGAGGAGGACCAAGGAAACGCGCACACAAACACTGATTCGGCAAGAACGCAATGAGGAAATATCAAAGACACACACGTAGGCAGGGTTATTCTTGTTTCCCCCTCCCTTCTGTTGCTTCTTCTTTCCCAAGCCCCTCCCGCGATGACACTCAAAATACGGCAGCCGAAAGATCCCGAAGTTTAACAAAAACGCACAGTCTGCTTGTGCATGCTTACTCCGAAGCCAGTTGAACAAAGTGGGGGACTGAGGACCAAAACAGAACATGACTTTAAATCTGGGGCTAGCAGCTACATATTTTATTCATCTTTACTTTAGGGTTGGTGCAGGGGCCTGATCCGGAACTTAAAAGCCCCTCCCCCATGCCAAGGCACGAATCCAGATTTGGGGGGGGGGGTATCCTGCATCTGTTCTAAAGTGATCTATAGCTGTTAGACAGAGATATAAAGTAATCTCCCTTTTTGGCCCTTAGTTCTGAGGTAACATGCATAGGCTCAAGTTGGGGGGGGGGGACATAGCTCTAGTAGAGCACCTGCTTTGCATGCAGAAAGTCCCAGATTCAATCCCTGGTGTTTCCAGGCAGGGACTAGAAAAACTACCTGAAAACCTAGAGAGCCTCTGCAAGTCGGTGTTGGCAATGCCAGGCTAGATGGACAAAGGGTCTGACTCAGAATAAACACAGCCTCCTATACGTGTTTCATAAAGTGCCCACGTTTGCAAAACCATGGACTTGTGATCCTGATCCGTGTTGTATATATTAAAATAGAACAGTGACCACAAGTCCATGTTCATAACTGGTGAACTGCTGGTTAGAAAGAATTCTCCTTTCAAGTATAAGCCTACAACTCAAAACGGGGGGACAGGACAGGACAGGAGGAATGGATGTCCATCCTTTTGCCACATGTTGATCACTTTGTTTGCAAGACTATGGCAGGGCCCTCAAAAGGCATTAGGAAATATTTAATGCAAAGGAAGTGAGCTGGTGTCTATATAGGATGCAGCGCAATCCTAAATGGGGTTGGGGTTGTCCACCGCTTCCAAAGCCCTCCTACCCTCCCCCAATTGGTTCCAGTGGTGGAGAACATCCCAGGCATTAGTGCCAATTCCAGGTTTTCGTGGGCCTTTGGGCAAGACACTCTCTGTGGCCCCCTCCCTCAGTGAGGGCTTCCTTCCCACTGTCATTGTCACCAGCTGCCCTTGCTTGCTTGGCAGGCAGATAGCCAGGGAGCATGCAGACCGTGGCATCTGCTGCTCCTCCTCCTGCCTGGACCAGAGCAAGAAGTAGGCTGCCTCTACAAGACAGGTTTAAAGCTCTTTCAAGGCGCTTTAAAAATTTTACCTCTACAAGAACGGAGCGCAAATCGGGCGTAGAGGCGCGTTATCTCTCCGATTATGCGCATTATCGAATGCGCGTTAAATCACGAGTTTTAGTTTGCTCTGGCCGTTAAAGCACATTTTGACTATGTGAGCAAGCGCTTATGCGCATTAACTACTTGTAAAGCGCATTTTGGTCATCCGTTAATGCGCTTCGCCGCCTCTCGCCGCCTCTCGTGCAGAGGGATTGGGTGTAAATGCGCTTCAGCGATTATGCGCATAATCGCCTAACCGGGCGCAAAAGCGAATCCTTGTAGAGGGGACCGTAGAGAGGAGGAGCACCTCCAGGGGATTCTTGTCAGTGGGCCCCTGCTGGAAGGTGGGCACTTGGCAGGTGCCCAAGCATTTCTACCCTTAAAACCACCCTGCAGGCAGGACCTTTGCTGGAGGACGTAACTGGAGCCTTGGGTGGATTCCCTCCTCTGTTGGCAGAGCTCATATCGCTATCTGAGGGGGTTAGGATTGCTCTGCCCATCATTCCACCTTCACGGTCCACGCAGAGATTTCCCAGCAGATCAGTTCCTCCCCAGCCAACTTAAAGAAGTGAAAGCAGTCGTAGAACAGAGCAAATGCTCACTTTCTTTACAATGTTCAGGTTTATGGCCTTTTACTTTCTGTTTCCCTCCCACAACACTTTCAAATCCTGCTTTCAGCAACTTTGTAGTGGTGCAGAAAATGTGGGTAGAGCTGCAAGCCAGGCAATCGGTAGGTAGCAATGGGGCAACCACTTTACCACATGCAAAATTCAACCACAAGGCCAGCCACTTGATCTGCAGAAATCAGCAGGTGAAACTTTTCACAGCATGGAGACAAACATTATTACCTGTTAATTCCCATAGATCAAACCACTGTTAAAAGGCACCAGTGTTCAGAATTTCCAGAAGGGTAGCCGTGTTACATTTATTGCAGCAAAAATAGCAAAGAAACTTGTGGCATCTTAAAGATAAACAAAATTATTATGACATAAGCTTACATGGACTGCAGTCCACTTCATCAGATGCATGATCAGAAAATGGTGACCCTGCTGCAAGGGTGAGGAACATGTGACCTTCCAGATGATGTTGGATTCAACTCCCATTATCCTTCACCACTGGCTAGGAATGATTGGAGTTGTAGTCCAACAACACCTGGAAGTCAGGTTCTTCACTCCACCAGTACTGATCACTTGGAAGTGGTTATTTGTCACACAAAAAACAAAATCTCTCTCTCTGCACCACAATAGGATAATGCTACTGAGCTAAATCGTATTATATATGGTATGGTAGCACTTGAATTGAAAAGCTTCTCAACAGGCAAAAAGGAACAATTAATTCAAGGACACTTTATATTGGTTAGAACTGTGGCCTTGCTGAAATAAGGTAGACTAGTAGTAAATAGTCCAACAATGACCAAAACAAAGAAAAAGCAAATTCAATCTTAAATTTATTCAGAGTATCACACTCTCTGCCTCTAATTAAATGCACAATGATACATTTTCATATAAACAAGCACAAGAAGCTAATACTCTCTTAAATGAACACAACTAGAGTATCTCTCAGTCACCCACCCACCCCCACACCCCCACACCTTCTCTCTTCAGTCACCCACACTCTCAGACACACACCCAAACCGCACAACTTCATCTTAACGCCTCCTCCCACAGGCCTTTCAGCCCTCAAACCACAGTTGTGGTCATCGGGGAAATATGCTTGGCCATCTGCTTGGCCTGCAAATCCCTTTCCCCACCACCCACCAGTCAAGGATGGACTATCAACTGGACTGGGTTACTGTCCACTGGAATGGCTTACTGTCCACAGTGCTGACGTGAGCCACCAACCACAGATTCTTGGGTGAGAAAGCTGATTCTGTTCCCAGGGCCCAACAGCAAAGTAAGAACAGTTCCAAAAAAAAAAAGGGAAAAAAGCACCCTAGGAAATTAGACCTGTTGACTCTGGACCACAAAAGTTTATGCCATAATAAATCTGTATCTGTTTGTGGTTTTTTTTCCTGTTACAGACTAATACAGCTCCCTCTCTGGAAGTTGCCAGCTATTGAATGATCTCTTCCCAATCCAGACAGAAAGCTTGGCTCTCAAGTGGTGACTTGTTCTTTAAGGTCTGGCAAAGCAGCTCATCTGGGTTCAAACTCTAGGCCAGGGGTCCCCAATTTTTGGGGATTGGTAGGTATATTTGAACTTTTAGCGTGTCGTGGGCATGCTCACAAAATGGCTGCCATGGGGGCAGGGGCTTGCTGCTTCATAAAATGGCTGCCATGGAGGGCACGACTGGCCACAAAACACGCTGGCTAGGGAATGAGAGGAGTTATAGGACTTTTTTCTGTCTAAGCATGCATAGGATTGCTCCGTAACTTTGTCTTCTTGCACCATAATAGCTGAGCTGTCCCACCAGTGAATTGGTGGGGCCTTGCTTCTCTCCAGAGGCTGGGGCAAGCTCTCCCTCCCTCCCTCCCTCTCTCTCTCTCTCTCTCTCTCTCTCTCACACACACACACACACACACACACACATAGTGGATAGGTCTTTTTAGCCCTCCTCTCTGCCCTGTCCCCTGCTCCTACTAACTGGGCCAACACATACACACTTGCTAGCTGTGTTGGACAAGGCCTATGTTTGCACCTCCCTCACTCCTGGCTGAGCTACCTTATCTCCCCCTGCCCCGCCCCAAAAAAACCTTCCTGCTGAGCCAAACCTCATTCCTCCACCCCTTGCTGACTGGGGACAAACCAACATTAGCTTTTCCCACTGGTTAAACTGGGCTTCCCCCTCACTGGCTAGGCGAGACTCACTCTCTGCTGGTTGGGCTAGGCTCCCTGCCAGTAGCTGGCCAGGCCCAGCCGGGCTGTTCCCCCCCCTCTATCCCCCCCCAGCCTCTCCCTTTCCTTCCAGCGCAAAGGCCGAGCAAGCGTCAAGCGAGCCAGCGGCATGAACTCTGCAAGAACCCCCTTTGGGTGCAGTAACCTCCACATGACCCAGCTCCATGGCAGACCTTCCCTTCCCTTCTCTGCCTGCAGCACAGCAGCCAAACCAGGCTCTTGCTCCCTCTCCTTCCTCCAGCTCAGTTTTTCCACAGCCTCCTTGTGCCCCACAGCTTTCAGAAAGAGGCTCGCAGACATCCACCAGCATCGCGCAACAGAATCTACCCACCCGCTCTCCGCCAGGTTGGCCTGGCAGCTTTTACGCCAGTATTTTTAACTCCTTTTTTGAACCCTGACTTCAGACCAGGATCTTAAAACAAGTGGGTGTTTTGTTTTAAAACTTAGCAGAATCAGCAAAAGAGCCTCAGATTTGCATGCACTTAAAACATTAACATAAACAAATGAACAGAGAATTACTTCTACGAACAGATTCCCACCCACCCCTTTCACCAATGCTCTGTGCCTGTTTGTGGGATATTCCCAGAGCACAGGGAGGGAAATAGGGAGAAGGAAGGATCTCGGTAGCCCCAAATACCCTCAAAGTAATGGCTTCAGCAGAACCGACAGGCAGTTTTAATTTGCAAACCACACCATGCCAGGGACAGAGGCAGAAAACTCAGGATTTGCTGAAAGACAGTTCAAGCCCCCCACCCCCACCCCATCAGCTAGCTATTATCAACTAGCTCAACTGGAGGTTTTTGGGGTGGAGGAAGGAAGCCTGAGCCCTTGTGCCCTGTCCCATACGTTTCCTGAAACTTCTAGAATTGCAAGGAAGAGTCCATTCCACAAATCACAGTCCTTTCAAATACAGTCAAGCCCTAAAAAAAACCATTCCTCCACCCCAGCCCTCATCCCTTCCCCCAGTACCAGTGCTGCATGTCAGCATTCACAGAGCTCATTTTTAATTCCTGATTAAACAATCCAAACTATCCACCCCTTTTGATTTTGTCCTCGCAATTTTTACAGTGGGTTTTTTTAAAACCGGAAACTGCTCCACTTACAAATAACAACCCACTCTTTGTAACCACTGCATGGTGATGCGGGCAAAAGGGGAGTTTATGATTAAAAATGGGACTAATCTGCATTTTATCACTATGTGTACAAACTCTGAAAACTTCTGCCATGCACACAGGGGCTGTTTCTTGTCCCTTCTCCCTCTGCCCTCCCCAAAAGCATCGCAAGCCTAGACAGATACATGACTCTATCCTGCAGCTGCTCCCCGTTTTCCTGCCTTGTGGCTTTTCTTTGCCTGACTGGGACTCTGGCCCACAAGGGATTCTTTCCTGCATCCCTCTCGCTTGCACTGGCAGGATCTGAAAGGTCCCAATTAGCCTGACCCGCCTGCCTGCTAATTCAAACCAGAAGCTGCTCTGCTCGGGCTCTGTGGTGTGCAGTGCGCACAGACATTCCCTCACTTGCTCTCCCCCCATTGTCCCCACAGCCAGGCAGTCCTGTTGCAGACAGGAGTGGAGCAGGGTAAAGAAGGGCAGGATGGCGAGGAAGCATCTTTTTCTGGTTCCCAGTCTCAACAGTCCTCATGAAATTTGCAACATCCTTGCTGCTGCTGCTGCTGTTGCAAGAAGCCCATATGGGGGATGGGGTGCGAGCTCCAACTCTGCATCACAAAACAGGCAAAGGAGTCTTTTCCAGGGAAGTTACTATTTTCACCATTGTTACTATTTTCATCATTGCTACCGCTTGCTTGCTCAACAGGCAGAAAGCCAGTGAGCAAGCAGGCAGCGTTCGCAATAGTCAATGGTGGGGTAATAATCAACTCGATAGTTATTTATCTAGGGGTACTCCCCACACAACGTGGATTAGGATCAGCTTTGAGTTGATTATAAGTCCACACTGAATTGACACTCTCTCCCCCCCTCAGTCCTCCCACTAGTATCCAATCAGCCATTGCTGCTAAAAAAACTATCCTTTTGGCTGGACTAGAGCGGCAGCCACTGCTTTGACCACTCTTGCCTTGCAACTCAGTGGCTGATGAAAATAACCAATGGTGGCCAAAGAAATAACCACACAACACGATAACCAATGGTGGTTCAAATAGCCAACTCTGCACAGTGTTGATTCTTTGTGTGGCTTATTTCAGCCAAATAACCAACCGTTGGGTAAAAAAAAATCCCTCCACACAACACGATAACCCTTGGTGGGTCAAATAACCAACCGTCAACTATTTAAAACACTGTTGGTTATCCTGTTGTCTGAACCTAGTCAGTGTCATCAACTGCTCCTCCTCCTCTCCACCACCATTGTCTGGGCCAGAGTAAGCAGCACACAAACAAGAAGGTTGAAATGTTGAGAAGGAACTTCAGGGGCCTCTTGAACCCTGCTGTGAGTCCTTAGGAGGTGCCCATTTATGCCCACCCTTGATGCCATCCCTGACTGCAAATACAATTATTTTCAGTCTCTTCTCCTTCTTCTATAGATGATGATGATGATAATTAAATAGAGCTATGAACCACTTAAGAGATTTGAAATATCACTCAGCAGATAATGACTGTCAGCACTTCAATGCATATAGATTTGTGAACCAGCAAGGAACTTAATAGCAATCATGTTATAATGGCCTAGGAACCCAAGATTACACCTCTATATTCCAGAGGAAGAGCTTTGCCTCTGTTAGTCTGTACCAGCAAAAAGTGCTAGGAAGCCTGGAAAACTATTCAAAAGCAAGTCCCATTGAGTTCAACGGGTGTTATTCTCGGTTAGGCAGGTCTAGGATTGCAGCATAGTAGTGATTGCAGCCACTTGTTTAGCCTTCCCTAAACTGGTGCCTCCTAGATGTTTTGGATTCCAATCCCCATCAGCTCCAGCCAACATGGCCAATGACCGGGAATACTGGGATTTTTTTGTCCAAAACATTTGGAGGGCACCAGCTTGAAGAAGGCTAGCCTACTTCATTAGATGCAGAAAGTGAACGTATGAAACTGTCTTATGCTGAGCCAGACCAGTAGTCCCTCTAGTCCTGTGCAGTCTTCTCACTCCGACCGTGGCTCTCCACATTCTCAGGCAGGGATCCTTCTTGGTCCTGCCAATTGAGATCCTTTAACTCAGGGGTGAAGAACCGCTTTCAGCCTGAGGGCCAAATTCAATTTTGGAGCTCTCTGGGGTGGTACTTCAGTGGAGGGCGGGGCCAAAGGCAAAGAGGGTGGGGCCAAACTACAATAAATAGCGGCATTTTGTAGCTTAAAGCTTTACTCCCAGTCACTAAGCCTTAGGAGAGGCATTTCAAGCTTTTAGAATGGGGGGGGGGGGGGAAATAGTACAAAGCTGGAAATGTCTGGGGAGGAGCAGACTAGGGCAAAAGTGGCACTATCAAAAACAAAATCAGAGGTCAGCAGCCCAAACCACCTGAGAATTACAAAGCACCTGCTTGGCATGCAGAAGCTCCCAGGTTCAATCCCCAGCATCTGCAGGTAGGGCTAGGAAAGGCTCCGGCCTGAAACCCTGGAGAGCCGTTGCTGCCAGTCAGTGTCGCTAACACTGGGCTAGATGGACCTAGGGTCTGACTCAGTATAAGGCAGCTTCCTGTGGTTTCCATGACTCCCACGTTCACCCAGATATCAAAGGGTCTGCCAAGAAATCCCACAGCAACAATGCGGAGTTAGCTAGATACAGGGACACAGCAAGTTCCCTTTAAGGAATTACTCCCCTCCAAGGCTTCAGTTCAGCTCTGGCAATTGTTGGAGCAAGTTGGAATTACTGGCTTTCTCTAGCTCCGCTTCCTTTTGCCAGTTCTCTTAATGGTTGTCCAGCTGCTGGTTTCCTCTGTCCGCTTGTGCATCTCCAGCAGACCTGCAGCAAGCTCAATCCCACCCCTGCATGCTTCCAGTGCCCAAACAAGACAGATTGGCTTAATTTGGACGACACAATAAACAACTGCTGTGGGGGAAACAATCGTCAGTTGTTTTGACTATTGTGTCATCCGAATGCTGCCATAGTCAAATCAACGCTGATCCTAATCCACACCACAGTTGATTATTTATTACCATGTTGTGTGGGGAGTACCCCCTAGTTGAACAACTGTAAAGTTGATTATTACCCCACCATTGACTATTGTGTCGTCCGAATTGAGCCATTGTGTGTACTGGATTTCTTCCTAATTACTGAAGCTTGCTGGCCAGTTGCATCCATCTAGCTGGCACAGAACTGCCTGCCTGACTTGAGAATTGGGCCTTATGATTTCCTCAGGGTGACCTTTGACATTCTGCAAAACTTAAGGACTATGGGTGGAGAGAGTGAGTGACAAGAACGTGCACTTTCTGGGTTGGGGAGAAATGTTTATCCCTTTTGCGGCTAGTATTTCAAAATCTTCTTTGCTGAGTCACCCCATCTGGCCCCATAGAAGTGGCTGGCTCCCCACCACACCGCAAACCCTGTTGCTCCTTTTGCTGCCCAATGCAGCATTAGGCGCACGCTAATCCCATTGAAATCAATAGACTTTGGTACATCTCATTTTGCTTAGGTTCAAGGGCTGTTAATGTAAAACCAACAGCTCTATTTTCTTCTCTTGCTGAGACCCCTAGGGAGGAGTTTGGGGCTTGAGGGAATTGAGAACTCCCTGAGTGTGCTTTGATGTGCTGCAGCATGACATTTTATTCCCAGCCATTTTAGGAGTATTTAAAACAGTCTTCCCCAACCCAGCACCCACTACAAAGTGTTGAACTACAACTCCCATAATCCCCAGCCAACATGTGTTGCGGGCCAACACAGATAGAGGAGGCCAAGTTGAGGAAGGCCGATTTAAAACTTTCCTCCCTGATAAAGGATGTTTCAAAACACTGCATGGCTGTCTTTTTGGTTTTGGTGTCTTTTCCACATCTGTAACTGATCTTGTTTTTACATGTCTCTTTGCTTTGTAGCCTGCCTGTCATATTTTATACAGGCAACAGCACATCATGCACTTCTGTGAAGCAGAGTTATTCATGCTTGTGCAACAGTGTTAACTAAATGACATCCACTCTGGCTGGGAGCTCATTATGCCCACGGCTTTCTGGAGGTGGGATGTGGGGGGGGTGGGGGCTGGAAGAGACCAGAATATCTAGTCCCCCCCGCCCCTACAGAAAAACAAAAAACCCAACACATCTTTCTAGTGAAAAAAAGATTGTGTGAGCCCTGTGATGTGAAGCCAGGAAGTTCCAAGTGTGGGAACTGATCCTGGGCACAAAAAGTCTTCAGTTCCCATCAGAAGGAGGGGCTGAAGACTGTTTCCTGTTGCTGCAATGTTGACAGCTTCCTCTGCTAGCCAGGGCTGTGGGGATATCAGTCCAGGCACTCTGAAGTCCCTGGCATCACACTCTAGAAAACACCTGGAGCTCCATCACACCTACTTTCATTTCCTGATTTGCCTCCGCGATTCCCACCTCCATTTCATTAGCGCATTAAGCTAATGGTCCCTTTCACGTGTGTTTGTGGTATCACCACTGTACTGGGGAAATCTCCTTTTGTTTGTTTACTCTCCCACTCCACCTCACCCCGCACCTTTTCCTTCCCCCTCCAGTTCATTGGTTCTTGTCGTTGATGGCCGCCTTCCCCCCCTCGCTCTGGCTTTGTTGTCTAGCATTTTACTGATCTAACATTTCATTGGCTGGGTGCCTTTTCTGCAGGCAATGAGAATGGGGTTGGAGCGGCAAAAGTCCGTTCAACTGAGTCTGCGCAAGCCCGTTCGTTCGACACGACATGCTGGAGGAGAGCCACCCCGCCCTCCTCTTTCGTCAGCAAGACCTCCCTTCAAAGCACACGCCCCCAACAAAGGATATAGCGTGAGGACGGCAATACATGGGGGCGGAAGGGCGCTTTAATCCCACATGGAGGAAATAAACCGGACTTTCCCTGCTCTAGGAAAACACGGAAAATAGAGGGGAAGACGCGGGGTGACTACAGGACAGGCACGACATCATGCGAGTACTGCACTGCAAAACGGCAAACCAGGCATGACAAGAATGCGATAAAACGCTGGTGTGATGGGCGCCCTGGTTGTAGCCAACACACTTGCTGGCTGTAAGGGAGCTACAACTACCTACCCCTCTCTGCCTGATGGAGGAAAATGGACCAACCCATCCATCACTAAAGGTGGCCAAAACATTTAAGCCGAACAGCCACATTCAAACTACTTTAGGTGAACGAGAGCCACATGCCCTGCTGCCACTTGCCCACAACAACTCCCCCACTTCCCCCAAAATAGACGCGACCCCTTGCATCACCCTCCAGTTCTCAGTTAACCAGCCACTCCTTTTTTCTGGTCCTCCAACCTAGCATGCAATTGACTCTGAAGCTCTGCAGGTTGCTGCTGCCACCAATATCTCCTCCTATCAGCTCCCTCGCAGTGGGGCCAAACGAGAAGAATTGCCAAAGAATCACTCATGAACTACTGAAAACTGCACCAGTCTTCCTAAATGCAGTCTGGGTTTCCCTAACATTTCTTATTACAATCCACTTTGCTGACACCTGCACACATGGATGGGTACCAGGGCCAGCATCAAGGGGAAACATGGTTGGACACCTGCCAGTCCTACACCTTAGTAGGGACCTACTGACAACAACAACTACAACAATAACAATAAATTTACTTATTTCTAACCCGCCTCTCCCTCCAGATCGAGGCGGGGAACAACAATAAATATAAATACAATGACCATAAAATAGATAAAACATTAAAAACAAATAAAAACTAATACATTATTAAAAACATCTTAAAATTCAACTGGATAGGCCTGCCGGAAGAGATCAGTCTTCACGGCTCTCTTAAATTCAAGGAGACTGCTAATTTGTCGAATCTCCTCCGGCAGGGCCATTTCACAGTCTGGGAGCGGCAGAAGAGAAGAGAATGCCCCTGGAGTTATGCCCCTGGAGTTGCCCTTCCTCTTCATCATTGCAACCTGCTTGTTCAGTTGCCTCTCGCTCCAGCCCAGACAATGGAGGTGGTGAAAAGGAGGAGCAGTGGATGCCACGGCCTACTTGCGCTCTGCCTGTCAAGCCAGCAAGAGGTACCAATGATAAGAAAGAGATGGAGGAGGAGCAAGAGCAGCTGCTGACAATAACAGCGAGAAATTGGACTCACTGTGGGAGGGGGTCCCATGGACAGTGTCTTACCCGAGGGCCCTCCAAAAGCATGGAGCTGGCACTGATGGGTACACTGAGCTCATGCGAGTGTCCCTATGAGTTAACTTCACACGCAAATGCACTCAGACACATCAGTACTTGTTCACCTGTGGATTCTAAGAAGTATTCTAGAGATCCGGGATTGTGGAGTTGCACAAGAGAGGCCTGGATTGAAATCCACACTAGGCCAGCCGTGAAGCCCTGGCTAAATTGTAGTCTTCCTGCCTCACCTACCTCGCAGGATTGTTGTGATGATAGAGTACACCGTCTTGTGAGGCAGGGAAGGAGAAGTAAATTTGTTTCACATGAAAACTGGGAGAGAAGTGTATTCCTCACTCCTGTAACTGTATAAGAACTTACCATGTTTGGGCAGGAGTGTTTCAACCTTCCTGATTGTCCTATCAAAAAAAGTGAGGGCAGATCTACCATTTTTTTCTTTTGTCACAACATGTCTTCGAATTATACTATTGCAGGGGTGGGCAAACTTGCGGCCCTCCAGATATACTTGGACTCCAATTCCCAGGCACTAGGTTGAGGCTGCAGAAGAGTAGCTATTTACTTTTGAGTTATCTGCTAGTAGGCTGACCATATGAAAAGGAGGACAGGGCTCATGTAACTTTAACAGTTGTAGAGAAAAGGGAATTTCAGCCAGTGTCATTTGTATGCAATTAGTTCCTGGTGATATTCCCTCTTCATCACAACAGTTAAAGTTGCAGAGGCCCTGCCTTCTTTTGTATATGGTCACTCTAATATAGTGCCTGCCCCTTTAACTGTTGTGATGAAGAGGGAATTTCACCAGGAACTAATTGCATACAAATGACTCTGGCTGAAATTCCCTTTTCTCTACAATTGTTAAAGTTACATGAACCCTGACCTGGATTTTATCTGGTCACCCTACAAGATAGGGTAGGGTGACCATATGGAAAGGAGGACAGGGCTCATGTAACTTTAACAGTTGTAGAGAAAAAGGAATTTCAGCCAGTGTCATTTGTATGCAATTAGTTCCTGGTGAAATTCCGTCTTCATCACAACAGTTAAAGTTGCAGGCACTATACTAGAGTGACCATATACAAAAGAAGGCAGGGCCCCTGCAATTTTAACAGTTGTGTTGAAGAGGGAATTTCACCATGGACTAATTGCATACAAATGACACTGGCTGAAATTCCCTTTTCTCTACAACTGTTAAAGTTATATGAGCCCTGTCCTCCTTTTCATATGGTCAGCCTAAGATAGGGCATTTTCAGGTGTGGCACCCCAACTTTGAAATTTATTATGTATGTACTTGCAGAATTTCTACCTTGTTCTTTAGCCGAAATGGCTCCCAGAGTGACTTAGGGTGCAATCCTATGCATGTCTAGACAGAAACAAAACCCTACAACTCCTGGCTGGGGAATACTGGGACTTGTAGGACGTTTTCCTGTCTCAACATGCATAGGATTGTGCCTTTTACAAAAATAATTAGCATGACAATCCCTGTCCTCTGGCTTACAACCTAAATGTAAGACATGATGACACACAGGGAATAAGGTGTGGGGAGGGAGGGGGAAATGCAGGGAAGCTTGAGCCTGGAGTCAAGTTTGCTATATTTTTGTTACCAGGTAAATATCTTTTTATTTGCCCAGATCTTTCCAGTCAAAGATTTAGTGTTGGACTGTGTTTTAACCTAGTTGCCATTGGCATCTCACTCGTCTGACTACATTTTTTGGGTTTTGCTCTCCTAAGAATCCTCTGGGTCGAAGAACAGGATATGAAATGCTCAAAAGAACCGAGTAATAAATAAATGGAAGAAGCCCCAACATCGACACCAACAGGCACTGATTAAAGGAATCCAAATTTGCAGGGTGTGAACATGAAGCCCTTTGAATGAAGGAGGGTAGGGCACGTCATAGCCTATTGCAATCCTTTCTTCTAGACAGGATTACTCCTGTTCTTTAAGGCCTTTCCCAATGTGACATCTTCCAGATGTGTGGGACTACTATGCTTGGCTTCCCAGTCAGCTTGGCCTGCTGGCTGGGAATGATGGGAGTTGTAGTCTGACACATTTGAAGTGCAGGAACTGAAATATTATACATTAATCACATCTTATCTACCTGTCCTCCAGGTTGGTTTCCACCCAGGAAAGCCTGACAGCCTCAAGCTAGGTTTATGGGGTTAGTTCACTTGCATGCATTGTGTAATACGTCAAATGAGAAATGTGCTGGGGCTCAAAAACCTGCCTGGAAGATGGGAAAGCCTTGGCCCCTAGCCCAGAGAAGGGGTGGGCTGATTGTGCTTACACAGTGGTACAGGAAAGATGCACTTCTCAATGATTACTTCTGGACCTGTTGCCACAACAGAAGGAGAAAATGCAGTCTTGAATATTATCAAACCATATACAGAAATTGGATGAATCAAGGGAATCTTAGGTCAAGCCTGCAATCCAGATAGGAATGAAGGCTCAGCATTCTTGCCCCCAAATATCGCTCAAGACAGGGTCTCTTAAAAGAAAAAAGGTATTTAAAAAGACACAACCTGTATTAGCTGGGAGTCTCCCCTTGCTATGCAGGTACAATGAAGGTCCTCTGTTCACGTGCAGAATGCCTGACCATTACCCTAAAGCTGTGCCTCTTGCATGTAAAAGAATAGGGCTCTGATAACAAGGGCATATCTTCCCGGCAGGCTTCAGCACCCAATGAATGCCTGCAGGCGAGACAGGAAGCAAAACAAGCTGGAGTCCATGGGCTCCTTACGCAGGCATGGTTCTCTTTTTCTGGGATACTCTCAGTTCTGCTCTCCACACAGTCTGAGGGTGTAAAAGGAAGGAGAGAGAGGGGTTTGGGGGGATAGGGGATGAGAGGGGGAATGTGTTGCCTGATTCACTCTGGAGCCAGTGGAGGAGACGGGAACAGCCTCAGGCCCCTTCCTGCATTCCAGCCAAATTGATGCCATAAACACACTGAAAACATTCACAATCCCAGGGCCAGAACACAAGGGGGAGGAGCAGAGCAGGGGAGGAAGGTTTGCTTGCCTTGGGGAGGCCCTTCGCCCACCCCACTTCCTGCGAGGGTCAGCAGGCACCAGCCCTCTGAGGAGACGGGACTCCATCCTGCTAGCAGCTAGCCCCACTTGTATCGTGCTGTGTCCATGGAAAGGGCATTAAGACTGGGACAGTAAGCACTTAGGGCTGCCTTCACCAACCTGGCCCCCACCAGATGTGTTGGACTTCAACTCCCATCATCCCCAGCCAGCTGGGATGATGGGAGTCACAGTCCAACACATCTGAAGGGGGCCAGGTTGGGGAAGGTTGATTTTGGGTCTTCCAGACTTAATCCGGCTGGATTAAAACTGGGGGCAGACTTCACTGAGCAAACATTGTCTACATTCTTGATCAGCTCCAAGAACAATGAACAAGCATCCTCCCTTAAAACTATAGAGAATCCGGTTAATATTTTTTCCTGGCAGACTCTCACCATTGCCCTGACAGTCAAGGCCAAGCTACACCTTACGGACACCTAGAACTCTAGCCTCCTAAGGCCCTTTTTGAAAACGGACTAGCGGCTTCTGCTCCACATTAAATCCCCTTGAAATGCCAGCCAGGGAAAGGGTTAAGCACCTGCTGCCAGCATCACCCCTTGCTGATCAATTTGGAAAGGCAGAAACTCATTATGACAACCCCCATAGGCTTGCCCCCCAAGGAAAGTACAAACTGAGACAGACAGACCTGGTTCGCACAATCAACACAGCCCACAGTGGCATGTTAGCAATGGTGGGTTGTGGCGCCCATGGGTGCCAGGTTGCCAAACCAAGCTTTTTGTGAGGGTGGGTTTGGGGACTGGTTGCCAAGCCACCCAGAACCTATGGGCTGTGTTAGGGTTGTGGGTGACTTGTCAACAACCCACCCTCACCAGATTTGCATGCAACAAAAATCTTCGGTGTGCCCCCACTGCGTCCCGTATATACAAAATGGTGGCTGCTGCCACCACAACAAACCCCACAGGGAAACTCACCTACAGTGGCTTTTCTCATTACATGTGAACTGGACAACAGACAGAAGGGCAGAGAGTGAGACAGTCCTACCTCCAAACATACATACATCCCCCTCCAAACAGGATCAGTACATAGCATAACACCCAATTTATGAGGATCAGCTGACAGTCAGTGAGTTCACCTCACTCTCTGACTTCCTCTATGCAGATGTCACAAAGCTTGAAAGCCTCGTTATCACCTCATTCACTTACCAGAACAAGAGAGCCTGTGGGGCAAATGATGCCATCCCTCCTGCTGAAATCCCAGGAGCTGTGCTATCATCCACCACCCACTGCACCACAGTTTATTGCTCGCTCTCAGGAAGCACCTTTTATTCTTCAAACAGCGTCATCAAGCTAACTACACACATTTATGTCCCTTTGGTCCTCAGAAAAGGAACTGGGTTTTCTGGGCAACAGTGAATGCTTCTGGTAAATGCTATAGCATAGGCTGCATGGAGGGAGGGTGTCCATGTGCTGCATTTTACCTTCTTCTTTTTCATGCATATTGCCCATATATTGTTGCAAAGGCACCAAGGAGTAGCACAAAACAAAATTAGGTGCGCATGACTCCAGAGTTCTTCAAAAATTGTTGCCCGGGACAGCGTTTGTTCCTCATTTCCTGCTCATCTGCTGCAGGATGCTACCCAGTGTGGGGGAGAGCAGTGTACAGGCAGCCAGCTCCCCCATCTCTTTAACACCAGTAGCCGCTTCATGCGGAGGAGGAACACTATTAAACAGGACTGGAGATAAAGGGTGTGCAGCACTTTCAGAAGCTTCTGGAATCTCGGACTCCCCCGTGAGCGTCTCCCAGCCAGTAGAGCCAAGGCCGACTTTGGCGTAGGGATGTTACAAGGCTTCCTTGCTCCTTCTTGGAGCAGACGGACAAAGGGCTGGGCAGGGAACACAGGGAGGTTCGGCAGGCAGCGGGGTGGTGGTGGAAATAATCCACTCCCACAAGTTAGGGATTGAGTGCATTACAGGAAAGTCTTGCCCAATACCAATCCTCGGGGGTTGGCACACCTTTAGGACCCATCTGTCAAAAGTCAGGTCTGGCTGGAGAAACTACGGTAAATGTCAAAAAGGAATGAAACCCCAGGCACCTATTGGCAGGTGCATTTGTGCAATGGGGACAAGTCGGAGCACAAATGCTCAACCAGGTTTAATGTAGCCCAACGTCTCCTTGTGTTGACATTAATTTTGCTGGGCCCAACTCCAGACAATATGATTTACCAGAAAGATGCCCACAAGAATGGGAATGGAAATGCAGATAAATGGGTGAGTGGCAGACTGAAATAGCCTTCCCAGCTGCTTCTGCCTGACCTCTCTTGGCCCCTGGGGGCTCCCTCTTATTTGCCCATCCTTTTGCTCCAGCCTTACCCAACTGGCAGGGAATTATGGGACTTGCAGTGAGGGCACCAAGTTGGGGAAGCCTGCTTTGGACCATCGCACTATTGCTTTGCCTGAACCCTCACTTCAGGTAACTTCCTCCCCTCTTCCTTCCAGCTGTATCCAGATGTAGTCACTTCCTGTGGACCATTTAGGGAGAACTCAGCCAAATATCGGAAATATTTGAAATCAGTAGCCCAGCTCAGCTTGAGCTCACAATTGTTAGAAACTCAAGTAGGGGAGGGGGCAGAGAAAGAAGCCTGGGCTACTGTCCGCTACTGTCACAACAGTCCTCAACTTTGAGCTGGTTCACATAGTCACCGCATGGTCTGTTGTACGGTTGTTTGAGGGTTGTTTTCCCTTCAGACAACCCCTGCTACCCAGATTGAGATGACACAGCAAACCATGACAACCCTCCATAGGGAGGCTGAAATATTCAAAATGGCTACCAGCATGCACTGCAACACGCTGCGAGGATCATGAAAGCCTGGTCTACCTTTTCCTTACTGCTGTTTCTGGGGCAGTAAGGGAAAGCATTCCTTACCATTGGCCATGCTGGCTGGGACTAATGGGAGTTGAAGTCCAACACCTCTGGAGGGTGCCAGGTTGGGGAAAGCTGTTCTAGAGGCATAAGGCATTTAGTGCTCTTCTCTTCTCTTTCTCTCCCTCCCTCTCTCTCTGAAAGCTTCCTCAAACTCAATGTATTAATTTTCCAACCCATTCAGGTTTCTTGCAGTATTTCTCCAGCTCACTTGGGTGAAGTGGTTAGGAGGAGGAGGCTGACTGGCATACTTGCATACAGACATCTGGAACGTTATTCTAAAAGATTAAATATTTCTACGGCAGTGGTATACAATGACAGATAGTGGATCTCACCATATCTACACCCAAGACTATTACCCCCTTTACATCTTACACCTACAGACTGCAATGAACCTGCCTGGGTTCAAGGTGTACCTCTGTTCATTTTATCCCCACAGCAGCACAGATCAGGCTGAGAGATACTGGCTGGCTGAAAGTCATCAAGTGAGTTTCATGATTGAGAGCACACTGGAACCAGGTCTCTGTCTAACACTCTCTCCATGACACCACGCTGGCACTGTTGGCTGATCTGGCTCTTTCCTAGTCACTTCTGCTACTGGTCCTGCTCTTTTCTTTGGATAGGGAGCGGAGAGCTTTGCGGGTGCTGTTGGAGGTCCTTCAGGGCATCATGGCACCCAGGAGTGGTGTGCTAGGGCTCCTCTGAAGTAAAGACTATAAAGAGCTGCCTTATACTAGATCAGAACTGTTTGTCTGCTGGGATTCACCTCTCCAGAGTCTCTGAAAGAAGTCTGCCAAGGGTTGATCCCTGTACCTTCTGCATGCAAAGTATGTGCTCTGCCACAGAGCAGTATCAGATATTGGTACATATTGCATCTGCTTTCTTGGAACTTGACCTTGGGTCAATTCAGATCATATTGGGCTTCGTTCAGTACTAAAAAGCCAGCACAAACAGTTTAAGGGTTTGTAAAGACTGCTCCTTTTGACAAAAGATGCCACATTTGGAACTGTTTGTTGCAAGAGATAAGAATGTCTTCCCTTTCGGTTATGCTTCTGTTGTGGTGAAGTCTCATTCTGAGGGATGTGCAAATCAGCAAAACCTGAGCTTGCCAAAGCTTTCTGACTTCCATCTGAAAGCTTGTTCCATCTCGAGTTCATATCAGATGGCAAGCCTTGGGTTTTTTTCCCGCATGAAAATCCGTGCAGATTTTTATGCAGATTTTTCCAAATCTTTGAAATGTATACACTGTTCCCCCTTTGATTAAAGCATATTTGTGCACATTTTTCAAATGTACGCATTTCTTCCCACATTTTAGATGGCAATGTGATGCTGCTGGTTAAATGCGAAACTTTTGCCTCCTGTAGCTAGTTCCCGCCCCATCCGCCCAATTGCCTTTGAGTTCACTGTGTGTTAAATGGCTGTATGACTGACACAAGCACCTACTGGGTAGTGTCCATGTATTCACTAATAGCAAGGCTCACAGGCCTTCGCCTTGTGATACTTTATTAGAGTTTATTTTACTTTCAATTTCTCTTTGTTTGTTAGTTCTAACTGGAGTGAGCACTTTTCCACATTACCAAATGCTCTCTCATATAGACTTTTATTACCATAGAAAATTTAAGATGGGCTATCCCTTCTCCCAACATCCTGCCCCTTTCAATACTTTTTATATTGAATTTATTGTTGAAATATGTACATTATATCTCTCCAGCACTGAAGCAGACACACATAGACCCCGTTTTTCCTCCATCACATGAAGGTGTTCCTCTTTACAGGGATTTCTGGTTCTTGCTACAGTACTAGATGCATAGGGTGACCAGATAAAATCCAGGTCAGGGCTCATGTAACTTTAACCTTTGTAGAGAAAAGGGAATTTCAGCCAGTGTCATTTGTATGCAATTAGTTCCTGGTGAAATTCCCTCTTCATCACAACAGTTAAAGGTTCAGGCACTATACTAGAGTGACCATATACAAAAGAAGGCAGGGCCCCTGCAACTTTAACAGTTGTGATGAAGAGGGAATTTCACCAGGAACTAATTGCATACAAATGACACTGGCTGAAATTCCCTTTTCTCTACAACTGTTAAAGTTACATGAGCCCTGACCTGGATTTTATCTGGTCACCCTAAGAAAGAGCACAGGGAAGGTGGTAATTAACCCTCCCTCTGCCAGCCATTTTTTCTTGAAACTCCCCTCCCCCATGCTTTTACCTCCACCAGTGTTCTAGAACCATGTTCACCTTGGTCTGGGTGGTGCATGTGTGGGAGGGGGGAGAGAAGGAGCCAGAAAGTTACTGGCAAGGGAAAAGTTGAAACACCCATTTCTTCCCCCCTCTTCTCTGCTACAAAGTGCCCCAGTTAGGGTGTTTGGCAATGAAAGAGGGTCAGTCAGCTCTGCTAAAATGCAGTTTGGCCTTAAGATTTTCCCAATTGCTCCAGAAAAATGGAATATCCGTACAAACTCTTGAGAGCAGATCGACTGGGAGCCAGGAATCCCAAGATTCTAGTTCCTACTATGTGTGGGGGAATGGGGTCCGAGTGCCTAAGACCCCCTCCAGATGGATTCCGTTTGACGCCTGGTTAGCCGATTATGCGCATAATCGCTGAAGCGCTTTATCGTAAATGCTTGTATGCAGGAGGTAATTGAGCACTCAACGGGTGACCTTACCGGTTGTTTCAAATGCGCTTTACAAGTAGTTAATGCAGAGAATCGCTTGTTCACATAGTCAAAATGCGCTTTAACGGCCGGAGCAAAATAAAACTAGCTATTTAACGCACATTCGATAATGCGCATAATCGGAGAGAAAATGCGCCTCTACGCCCAATTTGCGCTCCGTTCTTATAGAGGTAAATTTTTTAATGCGCCTTGAAAGAGTTTTAAATGCCTCTTGTAGAGGCAGCCCAAAAGGCATTGGTTGCTGCAGGGGGCAAAACTGCATGGGATTTGTGTTCAGGATAGAAACCAGGAATCCCCCCCCCCCTCCCCAAATGCCTCTCGTTTTGCTCTCGCAATCCAGGATTACTTCGCACTTTGGGAGACCAGAGACATCTTAGCATGGGTTCTTCAGACTTCAGTTCAGCTTCAGAGGACCAAGGAGGCCGATTCAAGAGCAAAAGGTATGAGAGAAGAAAGATGAGAGGGAGCTGAGCAGGGAGAGGAACTGAACAGCAGCACCGCTCCCTTTTTGCCTGGGCCTTGCTCTCTCCTTCCAGATGAAATAATTATTTCCAGCCACCCTGCCAGCTCATTCAGCTGGCCAGGAGGGAGTCCCAATTCATTTCAGGCAGTGCAGGCCAAAGTAGGCCTCAGAGCTCGTAATGGGGGCCCTGCCACAAGAAGGGCTTAGCAGCTTGTGGAGCCAGCATGGCCCTGGGCCTCAGATGTCTCTGCTAGTTGGGAAATTGGGGAGAAGGAGCACCGTGCTTGGTTTCTGAAAGCTCAATTACTGGGTGCTCAAATTGCTCTGGAAGCCTTGCTGTCTGGCCCTGGAAGTTGTTCTCCCTACTCCAGATACACGGGGCCAAACTGTGGTTACTCAGTGATGGTGGGGAAGCACTTTTCACATGCTTGGAGGCACTCTCTTTTCACCTCACGCTTTCTAGGGAATGAGCCCTGAAGGTAAAACCGAAATAACACTTTAAATGAAACCCTGCATTATCCACACATTAAGCATCATGGCAGCCCACCCAATAGATCAGGGACAGGGAACTTTTTTCAGCTGAAAGGATTCTGAGCAAACATGTTGGAGGCCACACATCTCCGGAGTGTGGTCACTCCACTGCTGGCATGTGGGCCCAACATTAGGGTGACCATCTGGAAAGGAGGACAGGGCTCCTGTATCTTTAACGGTTGTATTGAAAGGGGAATTTCAGCAGGTGTCATTTGTATGCATGCAGCACCTGGTGAAATTCCCTCTTCATCACAACAGTTAAAGCTTCAGGAGCCCTGCCCTCTTTTGTAACTGTTCAAGAAGGTAGGGCTCCTGCAGCTTTAACAGCTGTGATGAAGTAGGAATTTCACCAGGTACTGCATGCATACAAATGACACCTGCTGAAATTCCCCTTTCAATACAACAGTTAAAGATACAGGAGCCCTGGCTGTCCTCCTTTCCATGATTGCCCAGAATTCTTTCACGCACATACACACACACACACACACACACGCACAATCAATCTCACATTCTCTCCCCCTCCCCTCTCACATACGCACACACCACTCCTCTCCCACTCCAATCTGACTGCTGTAAGATGCCTTGAGTCTTTTTTAGGGAAAGGCATCTAATAAATTTAATAAATAACAATAATCAGCCATTTGAAAAGCCTTCATTACTTTTACAAAGCATGGCTGCAGTGGGGAGAAGTGATTTTTCAGAGGGGGGGGGACTGCAGCATTGGAGATGGGACGTTAGTCATTTCGTCTCCAGCAGTGACTTCCCAAACCGAAATCCCCCCCCCCACTGCAATATGGCTTTTAAAAGACTCCATCAGCATTAATGGAGGCACTTAAACAACCTCACTGCAGCATGGGAAGGAAGAGGGGAAATTCACTGTCTCCAATCACTGATCAGTGTTGAGGATAGCAGGGAAACTGCCAGGACCTTCCACAGACTGAATTCTCGGCCCATGTGCTGAAGGTTTCCGGTCCCTGAAACAGATAAACTTTTGGCCCACCTAGTACCCCTTGTTGGTGTTCCTTTCCTGAGCCCAAGTGCTAGTTGCAAAGTGGGTTTTTCCCCTTTCTTGCATTGTCTCTTGTGATGGCAGGATACTCTTCCCTCCCCGAAATGAAAGGCCCCTAAGAAGAAAGAAGGGACCTTGTCTTGAGGCAGATGGAGAGTGTGTGGATAAGAATAGAGAACAGCAAGAGTCGAGCCCAGGAAAAAGAGCAGAAGACTAGCTAAAGTATGACGGAGAGATAGGAGGACTTTGAAAAAAAGACTGGCATGTGTTTCTTGACTCTGCAGTTTGAAAAAAGAGGAATCAAATGCCAGGGAACCATATTTTGCAGCCAAGAAAAGCTGAATTCTGCAATCTGTATATAATGTGCAAAGTGGTTCTGATTGCACATTTTGCATCATTTATTTTGTAAACCGCCCAGAGGGCTTCGGCTATGGGGCGGTATATAAATGGAATAAAATAAATAAATAATAAATAAATAAATTCTGCTTCAAACAGTCACAGAGAGGGCCAAAGAGCCTTGCAGCACTCTGGTGCCCCATCCCGTAACCACTGGATACATCTGTTCCCTGATCTCCAGGTTCTGACATTTTACAAGGCCTTGCCCACAAACGATCCTATCCCGCATTCTGCAACGATGCTGCACTTTGGCACAATCAAAGGACATGCAAAGCCCTGGGTATGATGCGCTGCTGCCACAAGGCAGTTCTGTCACAGGAGTTGCTGCAGAACCTGGGTGGGATGCTGTCAATTCTGGAGCTTGTGCAGATGCTCATGTTCCTCTGGTTAGAACAATTGTTTGCTACAAGAGATATCACTTAGCGATATTTTTTAAAATATGCTACAAGGATTATAAAACATAATCATAATATGCACTTTGGAAGTGCTTCAAGCAACAGAGGTAAGAGGAAAAGATAGCTAAGACATCCTCATACGCACAGTGAGTGCAAGAAGCCAGTCATACAAATCTCCTTGCTCTGCCCATACTGGTCCTTCGCAGGCTGCTGGGGGAGAGGGAGGGAGGGAGGGGGGGAGAGAAAGAGAGAGAGAGAGAGAGAGAGAGAGAGAGAGAGAGAGCATCGTAGCGCCAGGTTGCAAACCAGACTCCAGCCCTTTACGTTTAAATTCCCCAGTGCATCAAGAGGCAGGGCAGCCAGGTGTCCCCCATGTGTTCTCCCCTCGCCTCCTGTGCTGCAACAAGCTGGGCCCCAGCTGTGTGCACAGGAAAAAGGGGAGAGGGGTTGACTGACAAGACCAGAGGCAGAGCAGGCAGAAGAAGCCACGGCTGCCATTTCTCTTGTTGCCCAACGAAACACAGGGCAAGGATGGGCAGGACTGGGCAGGCTTCCTCGCCGGCTGCTTCCTCCAGGTTACAACCAGGCAGCCCAACGAGAGCAAGGCAGAGCAGCCTGAACAGAATATTTCAGGATCAATGAAAAGGGGTGAGAAACCTCAGGCCCAGGGGCCAAATCTGCCCCCCAAGGTCCTAATCCAGCCCTCTGGGATTACCCAGATGGTCACACACCCCTTCCCCTGGTGCCACCACCATCACACCACCATGGATGATTGGGTGGTTTCCCAGCCTTTGAGCAGCGTCTCTCCCCCACCCACCCCAGTCTAAAAGGCCTCACCTAAGGCTTAGTTACTGGCAGAAAGAGCTACCGTATGCTGATTTTTTTTGTATTTTGGGACCTGCCTTTGGCACCACCCACCACTGGAATGCAACCCCCAAGGGCATCTTCAAAAATGAATTCGGCCCTCAGGCTGAACAAGGCTCCTCACCCCAGGAGCAAAGACAGCTAACCTGGCAAGCACTTTTGCATATGGGGCAGCGAATGCATGCAGTGGGCCGTTCCTGCCATGTTAAGACTTTATTTTTTATTATATGTATTATTACATTTACATCTCACCTTTTTCCTCTTGAGAGGAACTCAAGGTGGCCTACGTAGTCCTTTTCCTCCTCCTCTCTACTTTATCCTTACAACAACCCTGGCCCAAAGTCACCCAATGAGCTTCATGGCTGAGTGGGGACTAGGACCCCGCATCTCCCGACTCCCAGTCCGACACTAACCACTACACCATACTGTCTCTCCTACACCACACTGGCTTAGGGTAACCAGACGCAAAAGTAGAACAGATCTCTTCTTAACTTTTGAAAGAAATGCAGATGGAATTGAAGCAGGTGCAGCTTGACACAACAGGAGTGAGAAAACCTGCATCTGTTGTTGTGACTTCGTTTGTTTTTACACCGCTGCTAAAGGCACAAGAGCCCTCTCTTCCTTTGCTTCTGGTCTCCCAAGAGATCCTGCAGCAGGCACAGCAGCTGCCCTTTAGAACCACATCAGCCTTCCAACTGTGCATATACTACCCAACTCAGTTGTTCCATCAACATCCACCAGAGGGAGAACGGCTATAACTCCATGGGTTCGTGCAGATATGTACAAAACACGGCCCACAGTAGAACGACAGATCTGGCGGTGATCAAATGCATTGTCAAGTCCATTCCCTGCCTTTAAGACAGGAGATCTTCTAACTAAAGCCTGGCAAAAGTTTTTCAAGAGCAGGTTCAGGGAAAATCCTCTCAGCAGCTTTTTGCATCAGAGCAGAGCTGCTCTAATGGTTAGCTAGGAATTTTGCATCCCTGCCATATGAATCCATTTTTCTTTGTCCTCTCCCTGGTTGACAACTGCCAACGTTACCTGCTGCTGACCCCATTATTGTTCTCTCTTTAAGTCCACAGGTGGGCAATGTGTGGTCCTCCAGATGTTTTGGCCTACAGCTCCCATAATCCCTCACTATTGATTCTGCTGGGTAGGGATGATGGGAGTTGTAGGCAAAAACATCCAGAGGGCCACAAGCTGCCCACCACTACTTTAGACTTTAGTTTTCAGGCATATGTATTACTTTAAAATGCATGCATAAGGAGAAATACCCATTCAGAGTCCCCCACCCCAATTCACATGCAGGAAAACACACACACACACACACAATCATTTGCACCAAGTCTCCCATCCTCACCCTGCAGAAAAAGAAACATACACTCATGCGAGATATACGCTATGACATCCACAGGGTCCCTTATAAGAGAGATGGGCAGAAAGTAGCTTTCCAGCTGTTTTGCTGTTCAACTCCCAGCATGGCTTCTGGGAGGTGAAGTCCTAAACATCTAGAGATCCACCTTCTGCTCAGTATACAGACCCTCCCTACACAAACACACATACACACACACCATCCATGATAATCATGGGCATTTCATTAGTTTTATAAATCAGAAGTTTGCAAAACCCTGCCTTAAGGAATCTGCTACCTTCCCTGTAAACCAGCAGTGTGGTACTTCAGTACCTCTCAAACAGTTATCAAATGGGAAACAGTGATATGAAGCTGAACAGTTGATTTCATCGATCACCAAACTGCAATGGGTAGTCATGTTAGGCTGGGTAGCTCGACTTCGTCCATTATTTCTCGCTGTTCCCTATGCCTGGAATTCTCTTCCAGAGCATTTGCGGACCACGAGTTCAATTACAGTCTTTAAAGCTCAATTGAAAACTTCTCTTTTTTCTAAAGCTTTTAGAACTTGATTTTGATTTTACTTTTATACTACTAGTTTTATTGTCTCCTGTGCCTGTTTGGTGCATTCCCTTACTTTTATTGTTTTATTGTGATTTTATCAGAATGTAAGCCTATGTGGCAGGGCGTTACTGTTTTATTGTTTTACTATGTACAGCACTATGTACACTGATGGTGCGATATAAAATAATAATAATAATTAATAATAATAATAATAATAGAAAGAGAGAGAGACGTTTGCTCCATAGGAGTTCCATTCTTCCCTGTCTCACCAGTTCCTGAGAGTACTATTAGGAGACAGTGACTGGGTTCTGACAACACAATAACCAATGGTTGGTTATTTAACCCACTAAGGGTTATCGTATTGTGTGGAGGGAGTTTTTAAACCAATGGTTGGTTATTTAACTGACCAAGGGTTATTGTGTCGTGTGAAGGGAGTTATTTGGCCAAAATAACCAACGCAAATAACCAATGCTGTGCAGAATTGGCTATTTGAACAACCATTGGTTATTGTGTTGTGAGGAGGGCACAGGTGGTTATTTCCTCAGCCACCATTGGTTATTTTGTCAGCCACAGAGTTGCAAGGCAAGAGTGGTCAAAATGGTGGCTGACACTCTAGTCTAGCCGGCAGGATAGATTTTTGGCAGCAATGGCTGATAAGATACTAGCGGGAAGACTGAGAGGGGAGAGACGGCGGGGGATAATCCACACCACTGTTGATTATTATCATGTTGTGTGGGGAGAACCCTCTAGATAAACAACTATCAAGTTTATTATTACCCCACCATTGGCTATTGCGTTGTCTGAACACAGCCAGTGTCTCTGCCCCGCAGAAATTATTATTGTGTGGCATCCCAGAGGGCTCAGCTGTATCTATATCCAACTGGTTGAGATCGTCCAAAGGTCTGGCCCTGGAGTACAGTGGCATCCGTATGCTGACAACATTCAGCTGTTTTTTTAAAAAAATTCCTTAGATCCAAGAGCCTGGAGAACATTATGGGATGGACGCTGAATACTGGACTACAGCAAAACATGGAAAAGGTTGACATGTTGAGAACGGATGGTTCCCTTGATCCAGGAGTTATTTTTCTCCCAGTTCTGGAGAGGGTCATACTCCCTTGGAAAAAGGAGATTTGTATCTTTAGAGTGCTCCTGGATTCACAGGAGACAGAGCTGGCCAGGGCTGCACATACCAGCTTAAAAAGGGGTGTCACTCCTGGAACTGGATTCTCTCTTATTCATGTGCAGATAGCTTCTCATTTGGACTAATGTAATTCTCTCTACGTGGCGCTTTTCCTGAAGATGGTTCAGCATTTTTGATTAGTACAGGATGCTGCAGCTTGATTATTATGCGGGGGGGGGGGGGACTGCAGGGAACGCAGTAAATCACAGTGGAAGTTTTACATTGGCTGCTCATTTGTTTGAGCCCAATTCAAGGTGCTGGGTTTGACTTTCAAAGCCCTAAACTGGCTTGGGTTCTACCGACTCAAGGGAACATCTCTTCCCATGCTAACCTCCTTCTAAGGTTGTTGCTGTTGTTATTATTATTATTATTATTATTGCATTTATATCCTGCATTTTTTCCTCCAAAGAACCCAAGGCAGCGTACGTAATCTTTCTCCTCTCCATTTCTAGCCTCACAACAATGCTGTAAGGTAGGTTGGGCTGAGAGTCTGTGACTGGCCCAAAATCACCCAGTGAGCACCCAAGGTCGAATGGTGACTAGAACCCGGATCTCCTGACTCCCAGTCCAACACTTTAGCCACTACACCACACTGACAAGCCCAAGGTGCAGGGCCTTCTCATTCTTGGCACCCCAACCGCAGACCTCCCTCCTTGAAAGCTACCGCTAGATCAATCTCTGGGCCTTGTTTGGAGAAACGTAAAACAAAAGGGTATTTCGGAAAGTATTTGGAGCTCTGTAAGAGTTGCGCTGATGTTCAATTTTATGCTAGTTTCAGGTTGCTGGGTTTTGAAACTATTTTTTCCCATGGTTTTCTCTCAAATTTGTCTGCCCCGGTTTTTTGAATGGATTAGGGCTGGAATGAATGGGAGAATTCTACAGTGTTAGGCTGGCCCTAAAAGCACATCTGAGCTCCTCTTGAGATTTTGTGTGTGTATGTTACAAACAAATGCTGTAAAGCAAGAGAGAACTTGAAAGAGAAATTAAACATGTACACTGCAGTCGGTTTAAGTCTTACATCCAGGCTAGGAGCAGATTTGAAAGCAAAGCCAATTTACGCCTCATGCATGAAGCGCCAATAAAAGATAACTTCAGAAGGAACTTAACACACTTCCAGTACAGCATAATTGAACCGAACTGAAGAATCAGGCTCTGAGTCACGTGAACTCAGAGGGTGCCCCCTAGTGGACAAGAGAGACACACACGACGCACACTGGCAATAGTGTGGTGGGGGTGGGAGCAGCGTAATGAACTGTTGTTGGCAGAGATACCGAAGCAACTGAAGACTCCAGATCTCCAAGGATAGTAGCATTGTTGGGAGAGGTGGAGGGAAGAAGATCCTGGGACTGAAGCTTTATGAATGGACCCCAAACTGAAGGGTTCGGAGTACAGCAAAGTCCAGGAAGCGACAGGAAGGGGCACCCTGGGCATCCCTTCTTGCCAGGTAGCCCCATCGAGGCAGGGGCCAGGCACACATAGAATGACATGCGCACAGCCCTGAAGCATACAGACACGCAGCGAGCTGGAGACACGAATGACTGACAGCCCTTCAGCGTGGGGACGCTGCTTTGGCATGTTGGAACCCGCACCCCAGAAAGCATGTAGGGCTCCAGTCCCTGCACTGGCAGGCGGGAGGAGCTGAGCCAAGCAGAGCCTGGAGGTCTGGCACAGAGCCCGGGCACACCCTGGGGCGGGATAGGGCAGAGCGGTCGGGACATGCCCCAAAGTGTGGAGAACAGAGCACAGAATCTGGTAGGAGCCAGGAAGACCCACACCCAGCAAGCCCTAGGCATAACTTCCCTTGCACCCCAGTTCAAAAGTGCCAACATGAGATCTAGGCACAGTGTGCAGAAACACACACACACACACACACACTCACGCACACACTCATGTACAGAGGTTACTTTCAGTGCCTTCGCAATAAGGACATTCCTCTGGAAGCCTCTAGTCAATGAGACTAGAACAAAGAAACTCCTAAAGGGTGATGCAAGAGCCCCTAAAAATAAAAAGCTAAGGCCAAGTGTGTCTCTCTCTCCCCACCCCCTCCTCCCAGGGGGTCCATCCAAGACTAGCTTCCTGAAAAGACTAGTTCATCCAAGTCAGGAGCATTATGTGGGCTAATACACTCCACCCACCGGGAATTTCTCCCCAAATATCCATATGATGGAATGCTCTTCTGTACACACACCACCATGTCCTGGAAATCGCTTGTTTTTCCAATGGTGTGATAAATAGCAGTGTTATCATGGGTGGGTGCTTTCCTCCTTGAATTTTAACACAACCGAATGGTCTTCTGAAAGTCGCAATATGGCAGGCTCCCCCCCACACCTTTGTTTTTAAAGAAAAATGGCTGCTGAATTACTGCTTTTCCTTGTTGCACTAGTTACGTTGCACAAGCATTGGTTTATGCCAGCATAACACCATTAGCACTAGTGCTGGGACACCACTGAATACTACCCTCTGCGTTCAGGATTCAGTGGCTCCAGCCTCTTAGGGGTCAATCTGGTAATAATTCTGAGGTCAAGAGTTTGTCTTCTCATGCTACCAAGTATCCAGACTCCAGTTCAACTTTCAGTGCCCATTGCTCGTACAACAGGCATGTCCAATTGCAGTCCAGTCCTATTCTGGGACAATACGAGGTTGGAATTGTCAGCCAGCTATACTAGGCCCCAAAATGCATTTAATAGCTTTTGGCTAACAAGATTTTTATATTAGGTTTGTGGCAGACTTGCCATTTTGACGCCACCATTTTGCTCTGTAGTGCTACAAACACACTTACACCAGCATTGCTTCTATAATGAGTCTTGCAAGGTCTGCCTATATTTAAATCTGCTCCCTGATGACTTGCTAGGGTCTGGCAATTCATGGTCTGGTAAACTCTATGACTGATAACTGCAGTGGGCTCTATGTGGGACTGCCCTTGATGATTGTTCAGAAGCTCCAGCTAGCGGGTGCCTGTTAGCTTCCAGGAACAAATCAAAGTGCTAGTTAATAGCTCAGTTAATATATACAGACCACAGATCCATCATCTTCTTGCTCAATCCGCAAAAAGTTTTCCAATATGAGTTAAGGCACCATCCTGACAGTCTGCCCTCAAAATTAGTTTCCCCAGTGGAAATGTTCTTCTAAAGATCAACACCTTGTAACTTCTCTATATGCATGTAAATCACCCTTAAGAATATAGACTCTGTGAACTGGAACTAAGTGTTTTCTGTCACCTGTACAGCACTTAACACAGGGGTGCACAATTAGTAACCCTCCAGATGTTTTGGCATACAACTCCCAACATCCCTCACCATTAGCTGTAGTGGCTAGGGCTGATGGGGTCCGTAGGACAAAACATCTGGAGGGCCACAAGTTGCCCATTGTGAGCCAGCACAATGCTGGCACTAAATAAAGTTTTAAATAGGATAAGTAACCCAAGATAAGAGTCCATCTGTACAAAGCCTTTACTGCCAAGTTCTATAAGACCCTTAAGATGGTATTTTCTCCTTCTTCCTTAAAACAGCTTTTATATACCTGTTTTGTGCACAGGCTCCTGGCCCTGAACCGAGACCTCAGGCAATTCATAATGGAGATGGGTTTTGGACCATGGTTCAGGTCCAAGACATTTATCCACTTCATGCCAGGGGCATTCCTATCTGGGATACTATACTAACCCAGTATCAGCTTGTGAACATTCAGCCAATGAATCCCAGTGCGTAGAAGATATGCTAGCATTGGCATGGTGCAAGAAAGCCAGTCTAGGAGACAGGATAGAAATCAGTCCGCACCATGCAGCATCTCTGGCTGCCTCTACAAGAGAGGTTTAAAGCTCTTTCAAGGCGCTTAAAAAAATTTACCTCTACAAGAACGGAGCGCAAATCGGGCGTAGAGGCGCATTATCTCTCCGATTATGCGCATTATCGAATGCGCGTTAAATCGCGAGTTTTATTTTGCTCCGGCCATTAAAGCGCATTTTGACTATGTGAACAAGCGCTTATGCGCATGAACTATTTGTAAAGCGCATTTTGGTCATCCGTTAATGTGCTTCGCCGCCTCTCGTGCAGAGGGATTAGGTGTAAATGCGCTTCAGCGATTATGCGCATAATCGCCTAACTGGGCGCAAAAGCGAATCCTTGTAGAGGGGACCTCTATGTGGCTGAAGTGCTCATCACTCATCATAGGTCACCTTGGGCTGCTGCTCACCCCATTTCATCCATTTCACCACCTCTGTGCAGCACTCAAAGCAAATGATCCCTCCGCTCAGTGGTGGAAAGAGCTTGGAGTGTCACAGCTCAATCTGCACAGAGCCCCAATCCTCCACCACCCCACCACCCCCAACCATCTCTTTCTTTCTTGAAACTCACACAGGGACGCCATTTCCTTGGGCAGGTCGGTAGGATAGCTCCGGAAGTAGCTTCCATTGCTGAGCGCCTCGAAGTGCGGATTGGGGAAAGGGAAGGAGTACATGGCGGGAGGGAAGCCATTCACGTGAGCCAAGGGAGTTCCACCAGAGCAGCCCCTTTCTTTGTTTCCTGCCATAGCTGAGGGCGCTGGGCAAACAGGCTCGAGGCAGAGTCAAGAGTCTCCTTAGAAGATCTGGGCTGGGTTGTCACTACTCCAGGAAGATGGTTCCATGACTGGGGACTGTGCAAATTTCCAGCCCTTGGGAAAGGTGTCTTTCCTCCCTTTTCTCTTTCCTGTTGCAGACCTGCATGGGGAAGAAAAAGCACATGATCTGACATTAGTATCCTCAAACTAGATATAGGTATAAAAATTGAGTCCCTACCAAATGTTCTGTTTCTCTATCACCATCATGTACCACTGAGAACAAGAAACAGGAGTTGGGAAAACAGCTTCAGGAGGCGTGGGAGGGAAAGACAACGCAACAGAGGCGCATTGCCTCTCCTCCGCTGTCACACGGAAACAGGGGTAGGAGAAGGAGCAGGGGCAGGAACGGGAAGCAAACAGAATGATTGAGAAAAGGGGACAAGGCTTGACAAATTACACGAGCGTGATAGTACGGCTCAGGGTAAGGGTCTACAGAAGGGGAAGGGCTATGCAGGTAAGAAGCATGACTGGTGTTAAGGGTAGGCATGGTTGGGCGTCTGCCAAGGGCCCACTCCCCAGCTGAGGCCCACTGACTTGCTCCTCCTCTTCACCCTTGCAACCTGCTTGTTCAGTTCCCTCTCACTTTGGCCTCAACAATGATGGTGGTGAGAAGCATCAGCAGGAGATGCCGCCATCTGCTTGCTCACTGGCTCTCTGCTTGTCAAGCATAGCAATGATGAGAAAAAGGATGAGGAGTAAGAGCAGCTGGTGAAAATGGTGGTGAGAAGGTAGACTCACTAATGGAGGGAGCCCATTAAAGGTGTCTTGTCCCAGGGCCATTCAAAACCTGGAGCTGGTACTACTCAACGGCACCCATTGGCTTCTGTAGGACAAAGGAAATGAAAAGCAACCAGCAAGACTGTTGGTGGAGGGAAAAGCCTGCTTCTCCATCACCTTTTTTCTAAGAAACTAGGTGCAGGAAGTAGGCTTAGGAAAGCTGCTTTATATCAAGTTAGACCATCGGTCCATCTATTTAGTATCATCTGTAGTACTGTCTGGCAGCATCTCCAAGGGTTTCAGATAGCAGCCTTTCCCAGTCCTAACTAGAGAAGTTGGGAATTGAAACTGGGACCTTTTTAGGGTGACCAACTGTCAGGATTTCCCTGGATTTGTCCTGGTTTTTGTTCTATTCTGGGTGTCAGGGGGGATTTTCTGTAATTTTCTATAATGTCCTGGAAAGACACGCTTTCCCTTTAAAGGCTGCATTAGCATGGTGGGAGGGAATGACACACCTTCTGGAGGTGGGTCATTTCCCTCGCACTGCTCCAATCAGGGCCTGAAAGGGGAAAGCGTGTCATTCCCAGACATTATAGAAAAGGCCCTGATTGGAGCAGTGGAGGGTGGGAATTACACACTTTCCCCTCCTCCACCCCATTTCGGGCCTTTAAGATGGTGGGGGTGAATGACATGCATCCCAGAGGCCCCTGAAAGCTGCTTTCCCACCCCCACCCCACTGGGTGTCCTCTTTTTTAGTTTCCCAAATGTGGTCACCCTACCTTTGGTGTGCAAAGTATGTGCTCTACCATGGACCTACAGCTCTTCCCCAGGTTAATTCCTCATCCCAACATTACCTCTTGATCAGACTTTCCCCCCATCCACTCTGACAATGAGGACAAATTGGCAGTCTTGGGTGCACGCTCTTGTGATGTGGGCAAAACCTGCTCCTTGCCATTGAAAATGTGCAGCTCAGCCTCCACTGTGACAAAACCCAAGAGGCACAATGACTCTTGGAAGGGGGCTATCAGTCCCAGTTACATAAGAGGCCCCTCTCCACTGCCTGCCCATCATGATGATGGCCATAACAGGAGAGAGTCAGGCGGGAATAGAATTACACACAAGTTGAGGCTAGGGTGATTCAGAACAGGCATGAAGAGGCGCACTGATGAGGTCAAGGAAGTAGGTAGCCCAAAAAATAGGAAGACTGACTCAAGAATAAGAATATAGAATGAATATATCAGTCTCTAACCTCAAGAACATGTTTCTTTCCACTGAAAAGACCAGCCATTTGCAGGGGAAGATTATACAGAAAATGACAGTCCAGATTCTGTTGAACTTCAGCTCCCATCATCCCTCCCCATTAGAGTTGATGGGACCTGCAGTCCAGCAACAGTCTACAGGGCCACACATTCCCCATCCCTGCCTTAACTGAAGATGCCTGAGATTGAACCTGGGAGCTTCTGCACACAAAGCTGATGTTCTACCTCAGAGCTATGGTCAAGAGAGGTGGATATATATTTTTACTCCTGAACTAAGCCAGAGCAGATACTTTCCGGCACCTCATCACATTCACCAGCACACTGTCCCATTTTGATAATACAGTCTAGCTAGCACAGCTATTTTAATATTTGAATTAATTAAGATCACATCTTTAAAACCAAAACACCCTGAAATGTTACTTTGTATTAAGGCTGAACAGCACAATGTAAACCCTTGGGTTGGGCCTATGCTTGTTTTAATATTAACTCACACACAGCTGAATCCTTGCAAAAACATGAGCTGCTCACTTTCACCAACCTACAGGAAGTATTGCAAGGGCTCAGAGTAATCTAGTAGTTCAACACGTTTAATGGGACTTCCCCCCAAAAGCAAGTGCGCACAGGATTGTAGTCTTAATCATCAAAAAGTGACATTGTACAAAAAACAGTAAGTGAAGAAATTAACACTCAGTAATATTGGGGATGAAGCTGTCAGAAGGGAAACAACATGAGCAGGACTGGATGCAGATAAGATTCCAAAGTGGTAGAAAGGCAGATCCAAATGTCTGCCTCCAAAGGAAGAAGAGTAAGCTGGTCTGCTCAAAACAGTCACACACACATGGCACATCTGTTCCCTACTAGTGATCTTGTGAAGATGGAGAAAATACATAAGCAATAATAGTCTTCTCTGGGTTTTATACCAGTTTCATACATGCCACTTAAAGACACTTCCATGGCCATGGTTGGGGTACATGTGGAAGAGACAGAAATGCAGCTTTAAATCTGTTCGTACTAGCTTTTTAAAAAATTGACTGATGGTCATGCAGGAAGGTAGATTAGATTTGTAATCCCATTCAAAGTCTTAGCATTTGATGTGTCTCACATGAACAGATGATGTTCTATCCAAAGCATTTTTTAAAATTTATTTTAATTCCAGCCCATCTTTCCACCCCAAAAAATAAAATGGTTCTCAGGACAGCTAACAATAATAAAACTAAGATTAAAATAAAAATATAATTTAGAACAGCTATAAAAAACGCAAATAAATTCAAAGCACAATTAAAAACACATCAATTAAGGAAATAGCCAGCATGCAACCATTTAAAAAATTCTTCAGCAACAGACCAGCTTACATGCCAAAGACCTGCCTTAATAAAAAAAAAAAAGTATTTCCAGTCGGCGGAAAGACAACAGAAAGCGGATGAACCTACCCTCCCGTGGCAGGGAGTTCCAAAGCCTGGAAGCAGCCACTGAGAAGGCCCTCTCTCGCATCCCTACCAGACATCCCTCCGATGGGGATGGGACCAAGAGAAGACCCTCCCTGGAAGATCTTAAAACCCGGACATGCTCAGGTGGAGAACGTAGTCTTTCAGATTTTTCAGTCCTCCACTATTTTTAATAATAATAATAATAATAATAATAATAATAATTATTATTATTATTATTATTATTTATTACCCACCCACCTCTCCCTCTGGATTGAGGCGGGGAACAACAACAAATATAAATACAAAGACCATAAAATAGATAAAACATTAAAAACAAATCAAAGTAATACATTATTAAAACATCTTAAAATTCAACTAGGTAGGCCTGCCAGAAGAGATCAATCTTCACGGCTCTCTTAAATTCAAGAAGACTACTAAGTTGTCGAGTCTCTCCTGACAGGCCATTCCACAGTCTGGAAGCGACAGAAGAGAAGGTCCTCTGGGTCACACTCGTCAGCCTAGTTCTGGCTGATTGAAGTAAATTATTCCCAGGGGACCTAAGTGTGTGGGGCGGATTATACGGGAGTAGGCGATCCTGCGGGTAACCTGGTCCCAAACCATGTAGGGCTTTAACCATGTACAACCTCCTATACAGTTGTACATCTTTGGGAATGGTTTTTTTCATTTTCTAACTACTCGACCTTATACAGAAGTGTCTCTTTCAGATACAGCATGGCTCTCTTACCCAATACTATCCATGATCTTGGAAATAAGGTGCAGAACAACTGTGTGAAGCTGACAAGATATGGAGAAGTTCTAGGTTGTTGTTTTTAAACTAGAATATTACTCGTGTACCAGGGCTGGTGCACATATAGGTGCTCTTTTGAAGGTGGAGAAAAGCTAGTGAAATTGGTAAGGCTTTCCCCATCCATGTCAGTTTCAGTAAGAGTTTGTGTTGTGTGTCTGTCCTTCAAAAGAGCACTAAGGCCAATATAATGCTTTAAAAACTAATGTCCCCCAACCACATCAGTTTCACCAGAAATTATGAAGGAAATGGCAGATAATGCAGGGCAGTTAATGGGACAGTTAATGCAGTAAACTGGGTTACATGCGATCAGAGCATCACCAACCATGTCATAGCTCAGAGGAAGAACTTGGGCATCTCCAATTAAAACAATCAGGTAGCAGGTGATGGGAAAGACGTCAGCCAGAAGACTTTAAAGCAGGGCTGGCCTTAGGGGTGGGTGAGCTAGGTGCTTGCCCTGGGCACCAATTTCAAGGGGCACTGAGCTGAGCTTGGTGAGTCAGTGTTTGTTGAGTGTACAGATTGCAATGAGCAAAAGAAAAAAAAGGGGGAATAACTTAGGGCGCAATCCTATGCATGTTTAGACACAAAAAAGTCCTACAATTCCCAGCATCCCCCTGGCTAGCAGAAGGGGAGCTTTTTAACCCTTTGCCACCACTGCAGTCCCGATCAGGACACCCCCACCCTCCCAGTGCCTGATACTCACACTGGTAAGAAAGACCCCATTGGTGCCAACTGTGCAAGGGCAAACTATGTGACAGATGTCACCTCTGGCTTGGCCCTCAGTTGTCTGGATGTCCTGCAACACCCCACATCTCGAAGAACATGTACGGGCAGAAAAGGTTGTAAGATGGCAGCGGCATGGAGATGGACTTGAACTTGTACACAGAATGTAAAGCAGCGGGAATGAAAATGTGGACCTTCTCCTCCTTGATGATGAGAAAAGGAGCGCAAGGGGTCTCAAAGCACTAAAAGAAGTATTGGCTCAAGAAATGTTGGGATCACATGTATTAGGGGAGGAGGGCATTGCAGGGAGATATGGCAGCAGGCATTCTACAAGCAAGAAAGCAAGGCACTGAGTAGGGGGAAAATAGCAGGATAGCTTTACAGAACCTGGGAATAGGAATTGCCAACGTTTTTTTAAAAAAAACCAGCCTTGCTACTGTGCCTATAAACAGCAGCCTGAGATGCGCTGGAATTTAGCAGATGAAGCTTTTTGTGCCTCTTATTCCCACACCATTTAAAGTGGCATTTGCTTAATTTCTGTATGTGACGATGCTTTTAAAACACAGGCACAGGGCCAGTGAAAAAAAGTTAGCAAACCTACTAGGGAAAGCATCAGTGACATGGGCTGTGATTAATTTCCAAAATAAGAGTTGTTGGTGTGCTGAAGCCTGCCTGGAAAAATCAGGCCAGATGTGCGTGGGATTGGTTGGGATTACTTAGTGGTAAAGGAAATGCACTGGGCACATGACTGAGGGAACTCATCACTTCCTGTTTTTCAGGAATCAATGTTGGCATTGGGGGGGGGGGGAGGTTTCAGGACAGAGCCCTAGGTTATAATTACAGAGAGCCAGGCAAGTGTCATGGGGTAGACGGTAGAGCAGGAATGGGTAACTTGTTGCTCTCCAGAAGTTTTGGCCTACAACTCCCATGGTTTATTATTTATTTATGTATTTATTTGTGACACTTGTATATCATTGAATATAATAAAATCCCTCAGTGGTTCACAATGATCCCTCACCCTAGACTATGCTGGCTAGGGCTGATAGGAGTTGTAGGCCAAAATGTCTGAAGGGCCACGCGCTGCCCACCCCTGTAGCAGAGGCTGGACTACAATGATTTTGGCAGCCCAGGCAGTCCTGGTTAGCAGAAACAATAAATTGTGACAGCCACCGAAGGCTCCTCTACACAGTCCCTCCCAAGCACGTGTATGCAGTCAGTGAATCTGGCAACCAAAATTATTTTTTCTTACCTGCCCCCCCAAACATTAGGGTTTAAAATCTTGAGAATGCCTTTTGCCTGAGACATTTTTAGGAGTCAGCAGCACATGCAATTCATAGTGACAAAGGAGTGATTTTCCCTCAGGAAAAGGATCAGAATCCCCACCTATTGGTACAAGGCTGCCAGCTAAGGACTCCCATTGAATAGGTGGTCCCTTACAGACTAGCTCTACTCACTTTTTCTGTTGCCTCCTTTCATTCTTTACCCCGACGTCTTTCCTCCCAAAGGCAATTTATAGACTGGTTTCATCATTTCAGAGCCAGCCACTGTCTCAGATTGCACCCCAATCCCCAGATTCAGCCGAAACCAAACTGCTGGGCCTTGGTTCCCTCCCTCCCCCCGCTTCCAGCCTGCCTAGGACACTGGGAACAGAGACACTGGCCCTTTAAGCATTTCTCTGCATGAGGGCGTGTGCGTATTTTCCCTTTTGAACCATCTCCAAAAACAGGCAAGTTTTTTTCTTCCTCTTCTTCTTTGGGTGCTTTTTACCATATGATTTAAATCAAGAGTCATTTCAGGTTCCCAGATAAATGGAGCTTATGTTCTTGCTGCCAGCGCTTGGCTGGGGCTGTACCACCCTGGGGGTAGAATGTGAGCTCACATCTTCCACATGGAACCCAACACCACAGGCCTAATTTACAACAGCCCAGGCAGCGCCTTTTCCTGCCGATTCTGTGTCTCTGGCTTTCAGAGCTACCCCCTACCCCACCCCCCAGCCCATCACTCACTCTTCACCTTCTCCCCTCCCTGTACCCGTTGCCTCTTTAATGAGCGCGCGCACACACACTCTTTCGCCTCCGCTTCATGCCTTGTGCCCCTGCTCCCTCTTTAGAGCTTCCCCCCCCCCACCTCTCTCCCCACACCCGTCTTTCATTTTTCTTCTCCCACTGGGATGTGGTTCCACCCCAGTATGAGGCCAATCTGAGGGGGTGAGAGTACCACAGGAGAGGCATGAGTTGCCTCAGTAATGCTCTCCCACAAAATGCCTGTTTGTTGTGTGTGTGTGTGTGGTGGGGGAGACAGAACGCACACCCGTTGAAACTTCAGTGCTGTGGAGTTTCCTCCCGCAGCAGCGTCCCCCAGTCGGGTTCTCTAGCAAAACCCCAGTCCCGTGTCAGTCAGTAGAACCAGTTCCTGGGTTCCGGCATCGTATCTGCCCCCGCCAAATCGGCCCACCGGCACGGGGACAATGCTTTGTGCTCGGCCCCTTTAAAACGGCGGAGGCTTGGGCTCATTCCCCACACACCCCTCCCCACTGCCGTGGGTTCTGCCAAGTGCCCTGAGCAGCTAAAGCCACGAGATTTCAAGCGAGCAGCTAACTTAAAGGCTTCATTTCCGTAAACTTTTCCATATGTGAGGGCCTCTCTTGAAGCTCGTGTTCCAAAAATAAACGCGCCGTCAGGCCGAGGTGTCCAAGCACACAGAAACCGGGAAAGAAACCCACTGAAAGAAAACAGCCCGGGCTCCTGCCAGCAAGCTTGGGGGGCACAGTTGCCTCAAGGAGGACAGGAGGTGGAGCTGTGCGTGGGGGGTGGGCAGGGGGGTGTTAACAGAAGGGAATGTTTTCAAATGGGGGAAACATCAATAAAACCCCAGCGGAGGCTCCAGCCTCCCTCAAAACACCATTTGGAGTTCAACTTAATTCCAGGCATGTGTTCGATCCCCTTCGCCGTTAGAGGGAACCTGGCCCTTGGATTGCCCCACCAGTGGATGGGAGTGTGGGGGTCATTGGGAGGTCACGCTAATGGGGCTCCTTCTTCTTTGGGATACATCCAACGTGGAGACACTGAAACCCATATGTTCTCCCAGGCTCCTTAATTGTTCCTAGCCCTCATGGGCAAAAGGAGGTTATGTCTCCATATTTCTGTGGTGTGGGGAGGAGCTATGTTTCTAAGAAACTAATTCTGTTTAAAAAAAATACTTTGGAACGACTAACATGATTGCTCACAGAAGCTTGGAGCCTTCTCATCTCAAAAGATTTTTCCTAGTATTGTGTTCTCTATGGCACTGCTCGCACACACACACACTCACACACAGTCTCTGCCTGTGAAAAACTTACACTTTTAAGCAAAGGGGAAACAAAGGCCAGGAATGGTATTGGCTCAAGTGAGGCTGCAGACTGAACTTTGGCATTCATCTCATGCTAACCTCAAAATGACACCCTACACCAACACATCTGTCTAGCTTTTATTTTTGGTAGACTACCAAATTCCTGCCCCCCCCCCCCCACACACACACACATGCCACCCTGCCCCTTTCTGGTCCTTCCTTCAGCTGAACCAAATTTCTGGTTCCCCTGTGCTTTCCCCCACACAAAGGTTTCTGCAGGAACCCCAAATAATCAACCACATCCTAGGAGGAGAAGGCAGAATGTGGAAACAGGCGTTCAAAGGCAAACTGTAATTGAGCAGGGATACAAAGAAAAGGGGAGCCTGGACCCTCTTGCTGGGGGTGGAGGTGAGGGATAGCTAGGGGGTGAGGAGAGAAGGCAAGAGAAATGGTATGCAAGAGGCTGGGAGAAGTTGCAAATGTCTAGCTTTTCTACAGAGAAGCAAGCATGGTGGTTCTGTGAAAACAGAAGGCAAGAGGGAGGTTTGGGTATGTAGGTTCTGGCTGGTTAGGCAGAAGGCACAGGAGAGAGTGCAACATGGGTCCTGGGCATGTGGGGTGGGTGGGGGTGTCAATAGAAAAAAAAGAGCCAGGATTTCTGGCAAGCCTTTTCCTTCCTCAAGGTCTCTCCTCATGTAACATAAAACATAGGTTCTCATCTCTTGTCATAGTGACTGTTCATGCAGGCTATCTATTCAGCCTTTATGTTAGATCGGGGTAAGTAACCTGGTGCCCTCCAGATGTTTTGGACTACAACTCCCAGAAGCTCCAGTCAGCATGGCCAACAGCCAGGGATTATAGGAATTGTGGTCTAACACCTCTGGAGGGCACCAAATTATCTCTCCTTGTGTTAGGGTGTAGCTTCACTACAGACTTTTAAGAGTCTCTGTTCTGTGGAACCCTGGTCCCTACAATTGGGGCAGTGAGAGAGGCTAGCCTAGCAATCTCCAGCAAAGAATTCTCGGCACCCTCAGAAATGACAATTTCCAGGACATCAAACCGATGTAAAACAGACATAAGTCTACAGTACTTATAGGCCCCAAGAGTGTAGCCAAAACAAAATCATGAAGCAGGGATCTTATAGTTTCCGATCCACTGGTAGCCATACTTCATCTAATATCCAATGTTCTTTGAAGCCCCTTTTGCTAGAGATCATTGCAGCATCATATACAGTTAATTGCCAAAGGGCATAATACGATTTACGAGTCCTCCATTTAAAGCAAATCTGGATGACCCACAAGCTTATGGAGTATAGCATCTACACTGCCCAAGGGAAAAAGGCACACTGCTCTCAGAGTAGGTGTGCCTCAAGTTCTTAAGCAGAAGAGCTTTTTTTAAAAAAATGGCCAATATATAAGTCTTTGCATTTTATATGGTTCGAGTGTTGGACTTAGACCAGGAGAACCTGCCACAAATGCCAGCTCAGCCACTTTCCCTACCAAAAAGTTACAAACTCTCTAAGCCTGGCCTACTTCACAGGGCTGTAGTGGGAAGATGAATGGGGAAGGACCTGTCTATGCCTTTCTAGGCTCTTTGGAGTTGTGGGTAAGATATTAATGTAATAACTAAATAAATTGTTCACATGTATCCCACCCTTCCTCCAAGAGTCTTCAGCTTCCCAGTAAGTAATTCTGATGTAGCATTAGGGAAACAGGCAGCTTGAACGTCCTGGCTAAGCACAGACTTGGACCAAAGTCTTCCAGATCCAACCCCAATCATGCCTTCTACCAGACCAGGCAGCCCTCTTGAGCTGACATTCTGTGGCAAGAGTCACAGTAATCTGTTCCAGATTAAAATGGAGCAGCTCAGTCCCTCCTTTTGTTTCTCCTTTGCCTACACATGTCTACCAAGGCTCCCTTCTTCTCCACAATCCAAATCCCTGCCAAAAAGTTACAGACTCTGCCTCTCTTCCCTCCCCACTCCCTGCACTCACTAGTTGGTCCTAATGAAAGTATTTCTGCCACACCAGAATTTGGTAACTGGAATACATTAGGAAAATAATGTACTTTTGCATGTTCATCCAATGCGCATAATTTTTTAATTGCTGCCCTTCTGCGTTATGGTTTCAAGAACGTGGAGCTCTTTCATGCAAAAACGAGCCCTTCCTTAGTTATAATAACCCATAATTTCAATTTGCTCTCCTATCCAAAGCATCCTGGCAGCCACAAACACTAAGGGAACATTGAGCACACTACATTCCTAACCCCCTCATCAAAAAAGAAGGAGGGGGGGAAGAAAAAAGAAAAAGAAGGGAGGGGGGAAAGCTCTTAAACTTTCCTTTGCTGTCTGCAGTGCCTCTGGAGCAGTTGGATAGAAGGGGAGGAAAAATTGGTTTTGTGTAGAAATGAGGGAAGGGATTGGGGTGGGCGGTTGGATTTGAATTTGGATAGAAGCCATTCAGTAGGGCTTGATGGCTTTAAAAAAAAGTTATTCCAAGGTGGAAAAAGCTACATATATTTTCCACTTTACTTTTTTAAAAAATCCAGAGGAGAAAAGGGACAACAACACAATGACAGGATTGTGTGAAGGACTGACTTGGCACTTAGCGGGCAAAGGTTATGGTAAAAGGTGTTTATAAGGAATATACAAACATTAACATCAAGGGAGTCATTGCTTATGGTCAGGGGCACTGAAAGCCTCTGAAATTAAGCTGCCATGGTCTACATTTTCCATAGTATGTAGTGCCCACAATGGAATGAATTCTTGTTGGGTTTTTGTTTTACCAAAAAAGAAAAAAAGAAGAAAAAAGACTCCACCCTCTTTTTAACCCAAACTTTGCAAAAGCCCTTCAAGGGCAAACATAAGGCCAGTCTTTTGAAAAACCTCTTTTTAAACACTGAACACCAAAATGGAGAATTAAACTCTTTTTTAAAAAAGAATTTGGCCTACCTCATTGAGACGTTTGTTACTTGCCATTTAAGACTGAGCTACAGTGTTGCCAACCACAAAAGTTGGGCCATGTCCCCCAAATCATAATATTAGGATAACTGAAGCTCTTTTAATATGATTTCTGGGCCTTCAGGTTACAAAGAGGTCATGCCTGGGAGCATTATTTTTCTAACTTTGCGGTGGGAATAAGTTATCCGGGATGCTAGAAATGGAAGGTCAGCTATTAAATATCTCTATTTGTATGACACTTGCAGTGCTTTGCCAGTCCATTTTTCATTCCTCATCCATAAAGTTCATCTCAATTATCCTTATTTTACAGAAGAAAGATAAGAGTGCGACTGAGCCAAATCCCCCTAAGAAATCCAGCAATGAACATGGGTCCAAACCCAAGGCTTCCAGCTCTAAGCCCCTTGTCTTCCATCCAAAGTAATCTAGAACTACTTCTGGGGCTTGACTCTATACTCACAATTGTTAATGCAGTTTAAACCTGATAAGTTTCCATAAGGATGCTTGGGGGGGTGTAATCTAATATTTCAACATTTTAATACTACCTGCCTCCACCAAGTTCCCAAATTTAATTGATTGATTAATTACTACACCATCATTCTGAAACTAACCAAGCGGTTTACAAAAAGTTCTAAAAATAAATACCATAACCAAATAAAAACAGTAAAATGTAAAAAATAACCTATGCTGGCTGAGGATTTCTGGGAATTGTAGGGCTTTTTCCTGTCTAAAACATGCATAGGATTGCATCCGTAGATATTTAAAGGTTAAAACCAACACCTTGAACTGAGCCCAGAAAACAATTGGCAAACACTGCAGATTTTTCAGTATTGGAGTTCTGATCATGATACCATGTTAGCAGCCTAGCTGTCGCATTTTGCATCAATTGAACCTTCTGGGCACCAGTCCCCTATAAGGCACATTGCAAGACTCTAACCATCATGTAACCAAGACACGGATAACTGATGCCAACCTGAACAGCAAGTTGCTCAAAAGATGTTATAAGGCAAAGGTTAGACGCTTCTGAGAAGCAAGAAGCAGAGGAGGAACATGAATACGACCTAGGTGTGGTTTACAACCCTGGCTTTGGGATATATATGAATGGCAAACTAAGCATCTAATCTTCTCTTCTCCTTACGGAGGAAGGGAAAAGGATAGTACCACAATGGAACCAATTATCTAGGGAGGTAGTGGACTCTCCCACACTTGAGGCATTCAAAATGCAGCTGGGCAGCCATCTGTTAGGTATGCTTTAATATAGCTTCCTATATTGAGTAGGGGGTTGGACTCAATGGCCTTATAGGCCCCTTCCAACTCTACTTTTCTATGATTCTATGAGGAAACATGTGACCCCAAGGCTCACCACTGCTCATTCATGTGAGGCCAAATTATGGCTTGTCAAAAGGTCTTAACGCAACCATGAGAGGCTATCTTTAAATTTTTCTCCTTCATTCCCTTTTATAGTAACACACCACAACCAAAGTTGCTTCAAAAATCAACCAATATATTCTCAAAGTGCAACCCCACCAATTAAAATTAGCCCTTGCCAGTTAATCAACTAAGCAAGGAATTGATTAATCTACCAATGAAAAGCTGAAGCCTTAATTACTACAATTAGCCACCTTGGGTGCCATTTCCTGGTAGAAAGGAAGGGTCTAAATTAATTAAATAAATACAATTAGATGTTATACATTTTTATTTTTTTTAGTATGTCATGCAAACATTACCCCCTAATTTCATTTTCAGCTTTGCTGTACAAAATTCAGTATGCCGAAGCAAAAATTCTGGTGGCTACTAACAAACAGCACAATCCCATATATTATCCCCTCTAGATGGATTCCGTTTGATGCCTGGTTAGCCGATTATGCACATAATCGCGGAAGCGCTTTATCGTAAATGCTTGTATGCAGGAGGTAATTGAGCACTCAACTGGTGACCTTACCGGTTGTTTCAAATGCGCTTTACAAGTAGTTAATGCAGAGAATCGCTTGTTCACATAGTCAAAATGCGCTTTAACGGCCGGAGCAAAATAAAACCCGTTATTTAACGAGTATTCGATAATGCGCATAATCGGAGAGAAAACGCGCCTCTACGCCCGATTTGCGCTCCGTTCTTGTAGAGGTAAATTTTTTAATGCGCCTTGAAAGAGCTTTAAATGCCTCTTGTAGAGGCAGCCTATGTCTAGGGAGAAGTAAGTGCCACTGAGTTCAATTGGGTTTATGCCCAACTATGGGTTGGAGCTTAAAAAGGTACAGCTGTATGGTGCGTTCCACATTCGATGCAAATTTGGGCTTCCATTTTGCATACAGTTCAGTTGCTTTATCCCACCAAAGTCAACAGGATTTAAGCAGCTTGATGGTGCACAATAAGAGCAGCTTCAATATACACAAGGAATTGTATGCATATAAAGTAGAGCTGGAGTATTTTCTTCCTGAGGAGAGCAGAAAGAATTGGGTTGCTGTGGCACCATGACAGCTAGGGCACATTTTGTCAGGTGCCTTGTGAAGGTATTTTTTAAATAAGAAATCAGGAAAGTAAAACACACACATACAAACACTAAAAAGATCACAATCGCAAAAAGTATATAAAATTAGGAAATTGAGTATCTTTTTGTTACAAACAACATTGGAGAGAGGGGGCAGATAGAAAAGAGTTCATGTCTCTTTCACCTTGCAAACAACACCTGCCATAATTCCCTCTTCTACACAATTATTAATTATGCAGGAGCCTTGTCCTCTTTCACATTTAGCCACCCTAAAGCAATATCAATTTTTTAAAAGCATAAAACTCCACCACTGTTTCCCTCACGTAGTTTGTCCAAATGTGGACTGTAGCCCATAATAAATATTTTTGTCTTTAAGGTACCACCAGATTATTTGTTGCCTAAATAATGGGGAATCTAGTTGGCTCTGCAAAAAGGAAAGCTGATCAGAGCTTACATGCCTATTCCTAGAGCACTTTCAATTAGCAAACAAAGTCTTGCCAAGCAGAGTACTTTACAGTCCTCATTCTGTGATCAGCATAACAGTGCTGTGGAGTAGATCACTATTATTCTCACTATAACAGAGGCAGAAGGCCTGAGCCATCCGGAGATACCCAGTGGCTTCCCATCTCAAAGCTTACCATTTTATTTGGTCCATGTGAATACCCTGCCTGTCTCAAAGCAAATTGCCTCTTGGTTCCAGGGCAGCTAAAAAACTTGCTTTGAAGCAAGTGACAGAATTAGCCAAAGGACTCTTCCCCAGAGAAGCCCAAAGACACAAGGGAGAATTCTCCATAACAAGGGTGAATTGTCCCACAACAAATATTTCTTTTGATTGGGATTTAACAGCTAAGTGGCAAAGGTCTGTTTATGAACATGAACATGCAAGCCCTGTTGATGCATGGCTAATTCCCCTCCCGCACTTCAGACACTGAGACACTATGCACATGGCATTTTAACCCACGATAAGTATTCAGAAAGTGTCCCCCTGGGAAAGCCATTTCTAAGGCATAGTAGTACCTGTGTGGGGCATGGATTTTTTTAACACATGCCACTCTAAATATTCTCTTGAGGTCCCGAGAAGCTCTACTGCACAACATTTTTGCACATGCATGCAAAAGCACAAAACTCTGACTGTAAATCTTTGCATACAACTATGATCACAATGGGGCATGGACTGTGCAAATCTGAGTAAAGTTAATGGTGTGAATTTCTGTACGCCGTACACTGTAGGTGTATATTTCATTGACTTGGGGTGAATATTTATCTGTGTGCATGCTGAGATATTTGTATGCATCCCCGTACAAGTTTCTGGGGAACAAAGGGAGGGATGTACACGGATGAATTCAGCACATCAACAAAATAGATTGGCAACTGAGCATGGCAGCATTAAACTTGGCTCTAATCCCATGGATGTGGCCTTTATCTGTTTTCTATAGGATTATGAAACACAGGTTTTCTGTAGATGGCAGATGACAGCAGGGAAGGTTTCATCATAGGGTGACTTTGTGCCTTGCCACAGCATATATTAAGTACCAGCAAAATACAATCACTAGCAATGCATTGAATGAGCTATCCACATAAGCACCAAGGCTACGAAAATAAGACACAGCTCCACCAGGTAGGGCTCATGTATGGGCAGATAAAGCTAGGGCCGCTGTCAAGGAGACAGGCAATTAAGTATGTCCTAAGCACTCCTAAGGTATCATCTTGTCAATGTCAACTCTTATGAAACTGGGAGCTTCACTGATTTTACTGGGGTACAAAAGCAGATTGGAGACAAGCAAAGGTATTTCAAAACAGAGGTCTTCCAGCAACTGTGCCACACCCCTTTTGAAGGTAAGATGTAACAAGACAGAAATCAGAAGTCATGCTCTCAGGAATGCGTCTGTGTGACACAGGCGGGAAACTGCCTGTATTGCTCACCAACTTGTACTGTCATTAGGTGCATATAATTCCAGCTTCAAAACTCTGCCACGCTTCACAGTGTCTCTCCTTGTTGTGTGCCTCTCGTGTGTGCTTGGAGACTACACACACACACACACACACAGAGAGAGAGAGAGGGGGGGAGAACACAGAGTGTTTCAGGCTTGGTTTAGGCAGCTGTGTTTACCTGTGGCTGTTTTGTGAGGAGGGATGGAATCAGAGCATGTAGGTGAATGGACTGATGTGCATTGCTCTGGCCCTGTTCTCACTTTTACTTTCAGTAACAAACTCTGCCTTTCTTTAAGTTCCAGGGCAGAGCCCTGTCACTGAAAACTAAGCCTTGGTTCACAATTAAGAACTGAGTACACATCTGTGCTTCTGGACCACTTTGTCCATAGAATTATGAAGACAGCAGGAGCCCCTCCACTCCTTCCCAGGGCGCTTCCGTGTACGCTACAGAAAGCAACTGCTTCCTTTCTAGAAAACAACTCTATGGTAGTTGTTGCCAACGCGTGGAAAAAACTGTAATCAGCTAGAGTGGCCTTCCCCCAACAGGTGCCCTTAACATGTGTTGAACTGCAACTCCCATCATTCCCAACCAGGATAGGAATTGTAGTCCCACACATCTGGAGGGCACCTGTTTGGGGGAGACTGGACTAGACTTACAAGGAATTTCTAGAAACACAGAAGATAACTCTGGAGAATGAACTAGATCTTCATTTAAGAGAAAGCTAGGACAGAGTCTGTGAACAGTTTCTGTAAGACACATACCCCTGAGTAATCCATACAGAAGTTACACATGATGGGTCCAAGTGAATACAATGTCTCTAAATCAGTGTATGTTGCTAAGTGTTTTAGTTAGCATGAATCTATGAATAGAGCTATTCATAGGCATTTACATTCAGGAGTGTACTGATATTAGGGGTGGCAGAAGTAGGTCTCCAGATGTTTTGGACTTCTGCTCCCAGCATTCCTGACCACTGGCCATGCTGGCTGGGGTTTCTAGGAATTGAAGTCCAAAAAACACCTGGAGTTCTACCTTCTGCCCACTGCTGTTAGGATATGTGTGTGTGTGTGTGTGTGTGTATAAACATGCGTGCACCCAAATACACACATATTCATAAAAACACACACACATACACACACACACACACACACACACACACACACACCTTGTTTTCAACCTTCCAGCTCACCGTTGAATGCTGGAAGTAGTTCACTGTGGGTGTGGCTGGTTCAGAACCCACAGAGAATGAAACAGAGGAACTGGCTCCCCAACCCATCCCATATGGGAACAAGCCCACAAGCTTGAGCAATAAAAACAAAACAATCCCCAAAGAGGTTCTTGGGCTGAGCACCTGGGAGCAGGGCCCTTCCCCTGACTGGCAGCACCACATTCCTGAGCCGTCAGCACCAGTCACTAACCCTTTCCACGCCGGCATCACTCTCTCTCCCATCAATGAGCCTGCACGCAATGGGGCAGACAGTGGGGGAAGAAAACTAGTTTGGAGCTAGAAACCAAGTCGGGTCAGAATCCTCATTTTAATCTCAAGTCTGTTTTGGACATGAAAGCGCCAGGACAAAAGGCTTCTGGGATTTGCCAGGAAACAGTTTGATATGGGCAACCAAGGAAGTGCAGGGATGTGAGTGAGCAAATTCAGGCATGAAGCAACCTAATGAACCTCTGAAGTTGCCTTTTACTGAGTCAAGCATGAGTCCACCTAGCCCAGTACTGCTCTGTCCTCTGAGTGGCAGCACTCTCCAGAGTCTCAGACTCAGGTGTTTCTCTGGCCTGAAGTCCTTTTATCTGAGCCTTCCCCAACATGATGCCCTCCAAAGTGTTGGAAACAAAACTCATCACTCCCAGCCAGCTATGTTGGGTGGGGATGATGGAAGTCCAACACATCTGGAGGGCATCAGGTTGGGGAAGGCTGGGGTTTTTTTTAATTGAGAGAGCATGGCCTAAAGCTAGATATTTTACCTGTGAAACTTGAGCTCTACCACTGAGCTAAAGCCCTCTCTTTATTGGGTGGCAGTGCTTAATTTGTGCCAGAGCTCACGAGTTCTCCACACTGGCATCCATTTTGAATACCAGGGCTCAGCGCTGTAACAAAATGCATTTCCTTCATCACTAACTACAGAGAGTCCCCACACCACATAGATTAAAGGGGAAGGGCCTCCACATTACAGCAGTGGTGTAGTGGAGCAGAGATGAAGCACCGGCATGATTTTATTAGCAGGGACTCTTGACTTAATTTGCCACCCCCACCGCTAGACTTTCCAGTTCCCCTGAGCTCAGCTGCAACCCTCAAAGTAGCTTTTGGGGGGGGGGAGTGAATTTTTCCAGCAACAATATATTGTTCCCTCTTGTAATGCAAACTATTTGGGGGTAAAGAAGTGAAGGCTCAGGAAAAAAAACAGAAAAAAATCAGTGGGGGGAAACGTTTTTTCCATTTTTTCCCCCGAAGCCCTTTTTGCTGTTTTTATGAAAAATTGGAAAAAAAATAAAAAAAATGAAGAAAAATGGATTGTGGGATGTTTTATTTTAGCATGATGAATAAAATGTTTAAGATAAGGAGTTCTTATACTTACTTCTCCAAATGATTTCTAAAAACTTTTCATGGGAATGGGTGCTTTATGTCTGTCTGTGGAGGACTAGCGGAGACATAAATAATTTTCTTTGTTACTAATGTTGACGGTTTCTTTTGTTGCTGTTTTTTATTGTTTTTCACCTGCTCCTCATGAATTGGCAAAACCAAATAGGTTCCTTACAGTTCAGGAGCTTGTAGCTCCATTTGTCACACACACACACACACACACACACACACACACACACACAGAGTAAAAAAGTACATTCAATTTGTAATAATTGTTTGAATACACTGTACTTTTAATATACAAAATGTGATAATTATATGCCAGACCAACTTGTACATAATTACATTTTGGGGGTAAAGAAGTGAAGGCTCAGGAAAAAAAACAGAAAAAAATCAGTGGGGGGAAACGTTTTTTCCATTTTTTCCCCCGAAGCCCTTTTTGCTGTTTTTATGAAAAATTGGAAAAAAAATAAAAAAAATGAAGAAAAATGGATTGTGGGATGTTTTATTTTAGCATGATGAATAAAATGTTTAAGATAAGGAGTTCTTATACTTACTTCTCCAAATGATTTCTAAAAACTTTTCATGGGAATGGGTGCTTTATGTCTGTCTGTGGAGGACTAGCGGAGACATAAATAATTTTCTTTGTTACTAATGTTGACGGTTTCTTTTGTTGCTGTTTTTTATTGTTTTTCACCTGCTCCTCATGAATTGGCAAAACCAAATAGGTTCCTTACAGTTCAGGAGCTTGTAGCTCCATTTGTCACACACACACACACACACACACACACACACACAGAGTAAAAAAGTACATTCAATTTGTAATAATTGTTTGAATACACTGTACTTTTAATATACAAAATGTGATAATTATATGCCAGACCAACTTGTACATAATTACATTTTATGTTCCTAAAGTAACAAAGTGACATTCAATCTGTAAAAAGTGCTAATATTGCATTTTTTAAATTTTTCTGAAAATTTCAGGGGGGGGCGGGTTCTGGAAAAAAAACCTGGGGAAAAAAAGATTTTTTTCCCCATGGCTTCAAAATTTCTTGAAATTGTACAACTCTATTTTGGGGTGGCTTGGTCCTGAATGATCAATTAAGACCCTGGTGGAGATGAAAATTGTTAGAACTGATTTGTTGATGTGGATCAACACAGTTGCCCGAATGTTTGGACTCTTCTTGGGGGTGTGGCGATGGCCTATACCTATATCTGTGTTATCAACAACTGCTGCACGGTGAATGACCACGATTAATAATGTGACTGTCTCTTTTTGCATTTAATTAACTTCTAACCTCACTGTTTACCATTTTCCCCCATTCTCAACATACATTCTGACCCTGTTCAGATGACACATTAATCCACAGTGGTTAAGCTTTTTGAGCTAAACATTATGGCTTAGCGTGTCATGTACATTACTTAGCATGTCATGTGAACCATATCTAACCATGGTGGCTACATAACCACGGTTTAAACACGCTCACTAACCATTTGCTGCAAATGGGTTAGATGCCTAACCATGGCTTAGCATGTCGCCTGAACAGGCCCTATGTATATAAACTTCAAACTCTCCATAATACTCCATGCAACTAGAGTGTTGATGAAAACTTATGCCAGAATAAATGTGTTAGTCTTTAATGTGCCGCAAGATGACTCTTTGTTGTTTTGACAAACCAGAAATAAGCTTAACATTATTTAGCTAAATGTTTCAGCTGCCACCTGAGCCAGTACGCTGGGAGCCAAAGTTCATAAAATGCAAAAGACAGTGAGAAGCTCAAGAAAGAGATATTTGCTATGTAAGTGCACGAGAGGTTTTAAAAATAATTAAAAGCATCTCAAATATTCTCCTCCAAACGTTTCAAGTATTCTCCTCCAAGTCAAGGCCATGGGGGGTATTCAGTCTGTATGTCCAGACATTGTTCTCTCTTACTTCTAGTATAACAGGGTCGTGGTGTGTGTGTGTGTGCGAGTGCAATGCGTGTGTGTAACACACAAGAAATACATCTAAATTTGAAAAAATGTGGTCACTGCAAAGCACCCTCGATGTGGGTCAACAATCGTGTTTCAGAAGTTGGACCTGGGCAGAAAACTGTGCCTGCTGATAGCCTCTCACATCTGTCTTCCCAAAACTTTATGCAGTTAGAAAAGTCAGGAAGAGCTGGATATTTCTGCCACAGCCACTAGGGACTGAGGTGGTCTTGAGAATCAACCCTCAAATCAAAATCCTATGGCTTGACAAAGACAATCTAAAGTGTAAAGAAACAAAACACCAATAGCCACACCATAAAATCATATAAGCACCCATTAGTCAAGGGCACAATCATAGGTATATGTATACAGCATTAGGAAATTCATAGCAGGCAGGACAAAGGCACTGAGAGTCAGCAGCAGCAGGTATGCTGGAAAGCTGATGGCTGACTTGGCATCAGGATGGCACCTGTCAGCGGGTAAGGCAGATCCCCTTGACAATTGAATAACTATTTTAAGGAGGGATTAAACATTTTTTATCCCTGAGATATTTGATGCAGTTGTCAAAATATATAATCTTTCTTTAATAATAAAAATGTTTCTAGCCCTCATGACAGCAGATGTTCAGTTACCAAAGTGGCTATCAAAAGGTTTTGAACAGCTAACAATTATAAATAAATGAGGAATACAAATGAAGAGCATATTTCAAAGGATGTTCTTCTATGGAGTATATTCCAAAACTGCCCAGTTATTAGTATGCATGGTCATTTGCCAATACAACTATTGTCTCATCAGCTACACCTCAGACACCAGCAGCTCCATGTATTACATTTTTTAAAAAAATGTCGACAAGTCAATGTCATCAGAAGCCATTTTTGTCTCCTTCGGAGCTCTGTCCTCACTTTGTTTCCAACCTGTTCAAGTTATAAAGTACCATGTCTCAAACATTTGTCTTTGGGTTTCTCTTGCGCTATTTTTGCCACATGAGAATGTTGCCAGTGTTGAATAGAATGTGGGAAAGAAAAAAAAATCTCCCTGATGGAGGATTCACAGCACACATTTCTCAGAAACAGAGAACCAATGTAGCCCAATGAAAATATGCTGACCCTGAATATGGGAGAGTGTAGCTCAAATCAGATCTTAGCTTGAGTGCTTTTAGGCAGATCGTTTTCTCTCTCAGTCCCAAATTCCAGATTTGAAAATGGAAATAATTATGACCAATCTCAAAGAGTTGTTATGGGAAGAAAACTTGCAAAAGCCTCCAAAGCATTTTTCATACTCAGCATTCTGTATCAGAAGTTGTCAAACTCCATCTTAGTTTGAGCACAAACACAATCCCAACAGATAGTATTCAGGGCCACCCAAGACATTTTGGCATTCAAGACAGAAAATCACAACCTCACAACACGTGCACATACATTTTTTCACAAAAGAGCAATGAATTAAAAAAAATATATATTCTTCTGAAGCTGTTTTATACAGCGTCAATCTTATGCAAAGTCCAGGCAGCCAGTATTGTCACCTCTGACTGGCAGTAGAAGCTCCCTGATATCCTTTTGATTTGAGGTATCAGAGGACTGAACACAGAACATTCTACATATAAGGCATGTGCTCTACCACTGAGCCATGGGGTTCTCCCATATATTGTTGTGGCTGTGACAAAGGGCCACATCAAAGTCATTTGCCTATGCTGTCTCTCCAACACCCTGAAGACATCAAAGAACGTTTTCTAATCCCACATCATTATACTCAACAGATCGACCCCTAGGGGCATAAATAAACTAACACCTTGACATCCTAAAAAGTGCCCCAAATCTGGTACCAGCAAAGGCCAAATCACTCAGTCCAACCTCTTCCCCCCTCTGGGCCTGGGGGCAAGTAGCTCAAAAGGAAAGGAAGGCACAGGGCAGCCATGCATGCTTTCAAATAGAGGACAGTCCTCTTTTTGAAAGGGCTGTCAAAGAACTGTCCTCTGTTTGAAGGGCTGTCCAGTCGGGGCCAGTCTAAAGATAAAGAACTCTAAGAGGTGAGAACAACAGGGAGTGGCCTTGAAGTTGCCCATCAACAGGTCACCTAGTGGTTATAGTCTTCCCCACTATGGGGAGATGAATTGTATTACTACTGACATAATAGCCATTATTTTCAAATGTGCATCCCAACATATAGATTAGCATATGAAATTCTATACAAATCTCTATCTACTGTTGTCCTCTTATTTGATAATGTGTTTCTTCTTTCTCTCTTTTTTGCAAGGTGTAAGTTGTCACCCTAGGGGAGGCTTAGGGGGTCACATGTGGAGTACAGAGTAGACCCTAAGGGAAGGGTGTTTCCAAATTCTCCCAGCACTGACAGTTAAGACAAAGGGAACTGAACAGAGAGCGGCATTTACTCTTGATCAGAGGCCAGGAGGAGGCTACATTTTGGTACAGCCTCCTGGCCCAGTCCAGGGGCCCACTTGGAGTTTTGTGTGCAGCCTTGACAACTACTGCCCCTTTCCAGAGAGGCTTCCTTCCTACTTGGAGAACTCTTACGATACGATGGATATCTTTGAAGGGCACAACCCACCATCCTATCCTCTGTGGTCAGAGTATCTCTTCTAGGACTTCCACTGGTAAAAACTAGACCAATGCCACTGATGCAGAAACAAGTAATGGAAAGTGAATTGTTTGGATATTTCTAGTCTAAAGAAAGGCCAGTGGAGTCGAGGCAGAATCTGTCCAGTCTTTGTTTGCCAATTAAATATGTATCCATTTAATACCACAGGCCATATTTATTTTCCTTCACAGTGCATTCTGAAGGAGATTTTGAAGTGGGGAAAAAGATAACACATCCAATGTTGGGAGTAAACGTTTGCAAAGACCATCAATCCCACAATGAGCTCCATCACACCAGCGATTTAGTGCACTCTCGCCATGCCTGGTGTGCGGATTTGCAGCATGATACTCACATGATCCCGTGCCTGCCCTGCTGACACCCCATCACTTCCCCAGCCTTTTCTATTTTTTCCTAGAATGCCTAAAGTCTGGATTATTTTCCCTAAGCACATTTAATGTGCCCTTAAACCTCCGTGTAGTTTTTAAGGAATTGGGGGTGTATGCTGTGACAGGAGACTTGCTGTTGACTTGAATGGATTGCATCAGGTCTTGGCAGGGAAAAGCGATCTCTCCCAGCAGCCGGCTCCAAGCCTCAATATAAAACCCAAACCTTGCATCCCAGGCTTGAAAGTATTTTTAAAAATCATACAATGATTGAATCTCTGCAGAGACAGGATCGTACTCCCTTGATGCCCCAAAGAGCCAGACTAAAGGGTCATTCCATTTTTGCCTGCCAGAAAGGCGGTTTGGTTGAAGTGCTCATCTGACAGGACCTGACTGGAGGGAGAAAAAGAAGGGGTGGGGCGGGGTGGGGTGGGGTGGAGTGGAAGAGCGAAGGAGCAAAGGAGTGAAAGAGCAGCTATTCAGGTGAAAGAGATCATAAGCTTGACACATTTCTGCATCAGAGGTAAAAAAAACACGTGGAGGCAAACCAGAGGGAAAAATTAGGTGTGATGGAGCTTATTGACTCTCTTCACCTGCCATAACAAGCAACGTCCAATGGGGGCTGTGGGTTCCATACAATTTCATCCTATATGCCAGCCCTCCAGATGTTTGGAACGTCAATCCTCATCAGCTCCAGCCAGCATGGCTAATGGGCAGGAATCCTGGGAGTTATTGTCCCAAACATCTGAGCCAGGCATCAGGCTGGGGAAGGATGCCATATACTAATAGCGAACACATTCTCCAAGGGTGGATCCTTATATAGCCAATACAGCACTACCCATGCACCTGGTGTGTGTGTGGGGGGAGAGGGTATCAGCAATTGGGGAAGGGACACCTCAGGTTTTGCAGAAGCATAAAAAAGCTTTAGAAAAAAAAAAGACTCCGGACCCAAACAGCCCAATGAGGCAGTAATTTTAGATCCTGGACTTAATGGTCTTATTGGGGGGGGGGGGGCTTTAGATGGCCATGTGTATCACTTCAGTTGTGAAGCACACAATTAACAATTCTCTTCTCCCCAACCACCACCACTGCTCCATGCTTTACTGCTGCTTCTAACTTATCCACATTCCTGATAAGTTAGAACAAGAACAAAAAAACTCAAACCTTATTTGCCAACCATAATTTACAGCAGCAGCAACTTGTGCAGTTTCACACTTTAAGCTCACTTAAATCATAGGCCCCATCATGACAACAGGAATAAAATGGAGTTCACTTTTGCTGCCCTGCTGCCAAACACATCTTACTTTGGAAAAAGCCCTATTTTGTTGTAGAAAAGGAGAACGTATTTTGAAAGCAAAAATAAAATGAGCATCTGGAACCATGTTCATGCCTGGCCAGGAACCTCCTGATGATCAAGTGTTTTAAGTATAAGAAGGAAGTAAGGATGTTCTGACAGTCAGCATCAACCTGTGGGCCCTGGCATGCCCATGCTGGCCCAGGTGCTGACACCAGGGCTATTAGCTACTGCCAAGAGAGCCAAGGGCAAAAGTGTAGAAAGAAAGATGCTTAATATAAAAGTGCCCCTAGCTACACCACTGCAGTCAAGACTGAAAGTGCTCAGTACCCACACAGAACTCTTTCTTGAGTGCCTGTTTGGGAAAATGCTCAGAAAAAGCAGGTGAGATGGTGGAATGGAGTATTCTAGATAAGGGCATGGCTGGCTGGAATCCTGAACAGGAAAACTTCACACTGCACCATTTAGTGGCAGGTGCCCCTTCTACTTGATTGCTAAGGGCCAAGTTAGACAAGGCATTAAAGATCCATGATCAGACTTGCTGTCTCTTTAATATGTATAAAGGTAAGCAGGGTGGGGATTTAAACTGAGGCCACAGGACTGTAGGATGGAGTTAAACCCTCCCCACATGCCATTTCCTGAAAATAAATCACATAAAAACACACACCCACCCAAAGCTCCTGTTTCCCTCATTAGGGAAAACCTACAGAGAAAGATTCCCAAGAGATCATTAAAGCATTTAAAAATGCACGTTTGATTTAGGCCTTGAAGTGCTTTCAGATATGCATCCTTTTAGCTAATGTCCAAGGTTTGAAATAGGCTCACGTGCTACATGTTGAAGAACTGTTCAAACAGGACCCTCTTGTAGCATCTTGGCGGCAACACCAAGACCAAATCACTGACAAGCTGTAGATGTTCTGTGTGAATTGCTCTATGACAGCCTTCCCCAACCTGGTGCCCTGAAGTTTTGGCCTTCAACTCCCATCATCCCTAGGCAGTTTGGCCAATGGTCAGGAATTCTGGGGGTTGTAGTTCAAAGTACTGGTTGGGGAAGGCTGATCTATGGCATTTTCTGTTTGGCACCGTCACCCAGGTCGGCTTGCCTTTGACTAAACAGGGTGTAGCGTGTGTGTGTGTGTGTGTGTGTGTGTGTGTGTGTGTGTGTGTAAATGTACTTCATCTGAAAACCACAACAAGGTATCCCAACTAGCCAACTGGAATACCCTAAATCCAAATTCCCTTCAGAAAGCTATAAAAAGAACCTGTTTAAGCTCACGGGGCAAACACCTGAACCATCTCACACACCAAACCACACTCCTGTTCCCTCCTTGAACTTCACACCTTATCTAGAAACCAGTTTCTTAAGCTTTGCATGTGACTCTTACATTTAAAATACCCACAAAAAACTGTGCAGGCACAGAACATTTAAAAAACCAACATGTATCATTTATGTTGTTGTTGTTGTTTGATGGGTTTATATACTGCTTTCCATATTTTAAAATATCTCTAAGCAGTTACATGTTGCGGGTATGTTGCACATGTTGTGACAGAGTCCCAATGAAGGGCTGAGCATAGTGGTAGAACCTCTGCTTTGCATGCATAGTGTCCCAGACTTAATCTCTGGCATTTCCAGGTAGCGCTAGGAAGGTACCCTTGCCTGAAACCTTGGAGAGCCATTGCTGCCAGTGTCGACAATACTGGCCTAGATGGGCCAAGGACCTGACTCAATGTAAGACAGCTTCCTATGGTTCCTATGTTATATTCCACATAAAATGCTCAACATCTTTGCACGCTAAGAAATAACATTCCCACCCTTGATGCTACATTTCTGTATGGAAAACATGGCAATTAGCAACCCATGCTGCAAATATTCAAGGCCATGTTCTGTTTACATGGGAATGGGAAATTGCATATAGGCATTAGAGAAACAATCTTGACATCAGTTGTAAGCATCCACAGTTTTATAATGCTTTAAAAATTGCTCAAGATGACAACGGGAAACCCCCATTCTTCAGCTTAGGGGTATGTTTGTGAAACTCAGTTTTTCCCACCTTGAAGATCCATCCAATGTTTATTGTTCACATTATCTTTTTAGATACTGCACAGAACATCCTAAGAAACTTGAGTTCCTTTTTTACTCAAGATGTCCACTCTAGGATTTGGTGCACTGGGTTTTCCAAGGGCTGGGAAAATAGCCCAGCAAACACACCCTTATGCCACACACACACACACGGGTGTGGATGGAACATTCACAAATCCAACACTGTGTTGACTGTCAACAGCACTCAGGCAAATGTGATGGAGCTTAAAGATGGGCCCTCAGCTCTCTCACTCACCCCAACTTCCCTCCACCATTCCCATCTGTAAAAAAGCTTTGAAAATAAAGCATATGCTTTCTTTAAAAAAATATTAGCTGTTTTTTTGTGACAGAAGAGCTCCAACAGTTCTTAAAAATATCACTAAGAACGCATATCTAATTAAAGTTGAGTGAATCCACAGGGGAGCAACTGTGCCAGTCCATAGATTGCATAATTTTAATCCAGAAATTGGGCCTTTCTTACAGACCTGAACAATAGAAGATCCCAAGAATTGCACAAGGGAAAGCTACACCAGAACACAGCCAGAACATATCCAGTTACCTCCTGCACCACACAGAGTGGTGGTGACCTACATGAACATGATCCTCCAATCTTTATCATGTTTGCCTTCCAAACATCCCCTGAGACGTAGGTCAACACCATACTAGTCCAACAAAGATGAGGAATTGAGGCTGAGAGAAAGTGGTTTGCTCCAGGCCAGCCACACAGGGAATAATCCATAGAGGATGAGACCATGGCCTCACACTACCAGAGGACCAGGTTAAGTGCACACAGGGAAAAGTTACATTCCCTTGCCACTCCATCCCTAGTGCCCTACTTCCACCCCCCGCCAACCCATGCCATACTGAAAGAAATAAAGGTAAGAAAGGTAGGTAATGTTAAAGCAGTACAACAATGGAACCAATGACCTAGGCTCTCCCACACTAGAGGCATTGAAGAGGCAGCTGGACAGCTATCTGTCAGGTATGTTTTAAGGTGGATTCCTGCATTGAGCAGGGGGTTGGACTCGATGGCCCTATAGGTCCCTTCCAACTCTACTATTCTATGATTCTATGCTCTCTTCAGTCCAGTTTTTCCCAACCTCGTGCCCTCCAGATGTGTTGGACTACAACTCTCATCATCATTGGCCAGCATGGATTTGTGCTCCCATCATCCCTTGCCAGCTTGGCTAATAGCCATGCTGGCGGGGATGTTAGGACGTATAGTCCAACACATCCGGAAGGCACCAGGCTGGGGACGGCTACTCTAGCCTGGTCATGTTTGCCCTCAGTCCCTTTGTATCACTTTATATCCAACAGTCATTTTTTAAAAAGTGGGGATGGGGGAGAGGAACATATTGGCATTAACACATGCAAGAAAAGAGGCTGCTAGGCACATGTTTGTGCATTTTTTCCCCTTGATTTTTCCAGTGGAGCAACACACTGCGCACCTAAATCAGAGCCACTCTGTTCATTATATGAGAAATGACTGAAGCATCCCTCAACAGTGTTTGCTTAACTTGTAGGCTTCAAATGTGATTGAAGCAACAACTGGGGAGGGAGAATACTTAACCCTTTCCCTGGGCTGCCATTTTTCCTATCAAAACCATCGCTGGCAAAGCTGCTTTCCCATCCACAGAGGAACCATCCACAGAGGAAAAAGATACCTGATCTGCGTGTCTTTTCCCCTGAGCAGAGAAAAGCACCTGGGAGGGTTGGTTTCTTTGGGCGGATACAGCTCAAAGGGGAAAAGGCTGAGCTGCAGAGCCACTGCTCTGATCAAATTCGGATCCCCTCACACACGGCTGCATTTGTGGGATACCACATCACAACTAGGATGGCCCTCAGAAGCAAACAGAGAGCCACTCATACCTTTTTCCCGCCTGTCTGCGATTTCCTCCTGCCCCTTTTGCTTACTTTTAATGATTTCGGCACTGAAGTACCGCAGACAGTGTTGAATGAACACGCAGGAATCCCAAGTTTCAATCACAACTTAGCCGCAAAGACGTTCACTTAGCATCCCTGGGCAAGTTCACTGCCAAGCTAACCTACATGCAGGACTGTTGTACGGAGATAGGGATAGCATGCAATCTGCCCTAAGCCCTTGGGATAGGACAGGGATGCTGTCCAGGTGAAACACAATGTTGCATGGTGACACCATTCCAGAATGGCATAAGGATGAAACTATCACAAGCAGATTTTTTTTCCCCAAAGATCACCTCACAAGGTTCATTCACACACACGGTGGGCTCAACAGCTCAGCTGCATTGGCGGGTATGATCCAACAGGTGCAGACACAAAGAAGAGACAAGACACATTGGTATACGAACACAGAAAGGAGCAAAACTTCTGCCTCTACAAGAGGCATTTAAAGCTCTTTCAAGGCGCATTAAAAATTTACCTCTACAAGAATGGAGCGCAAATCAGGCGTAGAGGCGCATTTTCTCTCCAATTATGCGCATTATCGAATGCGCGTTAAATAGTGAGTTTTATTTTGCTCCTGCCGTTAAAGCGCATTTTGACTATGTGAACAAGCGATTGTCCGCATGTCAACAGTTTAAATCGCATTTCGGTCGTCCAGTAATGCGCTTCGCCGCCTCTCGTACAGAGGTATTAGGCGTAAATGCGCTTCTGCGAATATGCGCATAATCGCCTAACCAGGCATAAAGGCGAATTCTTGTAGATGAGGCCTTTTGCACTGTGGGCAATGCGAACTGGAGCCTAGCAAGATTTCAAGTGGGCATTCCTGCACCCAGTGCTGGCTCCAAGTGTTTGAGGGCCCTTGAGCAAGACCCCCCACACACACAATGGGCCTCCATGCCTTAGCGAGGCTACCTTGTCAGCACCATAGCCAAAAGCTGCCCTTGCTCTTCACCCTCTTCCTCACTGCTTGACAGGCAAAGAGCCAGTGAGCAGGCAAGCTGCGCTCCCTCCTTCACATCACTTCTGTTGTCTGGGCCAGAGCAAGAGACAGCGGAACAAGCAGGTTGCCAGGGTGAAGAGGAGGAACAATTCCAGGGGGCTCTTGTCAGTGGGTGCCTGCTGGTGCTTGTGGGTTTCTCTCCTGGTTTGCCACAGAATGCTGGGCTGCATGGGCCTTGGCCTGAACCAGCAGGGCTCTTCTTGTGTTCTTATCCTCCGGACCGTTAACCGTTTTATGAAAGAGAAAATGGCGGGGCAGCTCTTCCCACGCTGGCATGACAAGGCACGCCTGACAGAATTCCCACAACTGCAGAGTGTAAAAGTCACAGGAACCCCGCCTCAGACTGCATTTGGGTCCCCTAACCTCACCCCAGACAACTAGGGGTATAATGGTAACAATTAAGATGGTAGCCCTATCCTGCTATATCCTGTACGCATTCATATCACGAAGTTTTTAATTTACCCAATGAACCTATAATCATGGAGCAGGGCAGGCCCTTGCCATTAGCAATACAGGCACAATTCAAGAGGTACTGGGCTAATAAGGAAATCCCTTGAGGGGGATGGAATATATTCCCCTCCTAATCCAGACCCTCGGGACAATAGGTATGTCTCAACTCCACAGGTTTCACAATCTGAAGTCTTTTCACTCCATTCATTTCTGGAGCAAGGGACTAACGCCAGGAAAACCACTGAGGACAGAATACATGTCTGCCTCTCAATACGCCCCCTCCCCGTTTTGTTCAACAAGACAAGGGGGGGCAGCAAAATTCACTATTTTTGCCCAAGGTAGCAAAAATAGCCTCAGCCAGCCCTGCGGTAGAGGCTTATACTGGAAACTGCCCAGGGCTTTGTGCAGCAGAGACTTGACTCACATTTGGCGCCTGAATTGCCACATCAAAATGCCAAGTTTAGGTGCTGAAGTCTGCAAGATGCCCCACCAACTTCCGAGGTCACAGAAGAAACAATGCTGTTTGTAGGAAATATGTTTGCTCTATACCTAGCCCACCGTGTCCCACTACTTAGTTCGGCCCCACCCTATTTGCCCTTTGGCTCGTCCTCCCTTCTGCAGAGGGTTACAAACAAAGCAGAGTCAGCGGCCAAAGTGGGAGACTGGTGCATTGCTACTCATTTATTCACACTTCACCTCCAATGCTCCAATCCTAGATTGCTCGAGTCTCACACCCACTGTGCTCCAACAGTTCAAGGTATCTGGCCCAGCGTGGAAGCAGCTTAACACCAGCTCTGCACGAATGGCAGCTGCCCTGTGCTATAACTGGTGCAATTGCTGACCCAGGTCTGCTGTACCCTTGGCGTGGTATCAGTACAGTGGTCTGTTGTACTGCACCATCCTCAGTTTATGCCAGAGATATAAAATCTGGCCCTCCGGGAGTCCCCAAAAGGCCACACACCCTTCCCCTGGCCACGCCCCCATTCCCCAACCACTGGTCATTTGGTAGTTTCCCGGCATAGAATAATAGAGCCACAGAACAGTAGAGTTGGAAGGGGCTTCTAAGGCCATCGAGTCCAACCCCCTGCTCAATGCAGGAATCCACCTTAAAGCATACCTGACAGATGGCTGTCCAGCTGCCTCTTCAATGCCTCTAGTGTGGGAGAGCCCACCACCTCCCTAGGTCATTGGTTCCATTGTCGTACTGCTCTAACAGTCAGGAAGTTTTTCCTGATGTCCAGCCAGAATCTGGCTTCCTGTAACGTGAGCCCATTATTCCGTGTCCTGCACTCTGGGATGATCAAGAAGAGATCCTGGCCCTCCTCTGTGTAACAACCTTTCAAGTATTTGTAGAGTACTATCACGTCTCCCCTCAATCTTCTCTTCTCCAGGCTAAACATGCCCAGTTCTTTCAGTCTCTCCTCAGTTTGCTCAGTTCCCCCCCCCCCCCCAGAATTCTAAAATGTTGAAATGCCTCTCCAAAGGCTGAGTTACTGGCAGGAAGAGCTTTAAGCTGAAATATGCTGGTGTTTTTGGCCCCACCCCATTTGCCTTTGGCCCCGCCCACCACTGGAATGCAGCCCCCCCAGACCTTCTCCGAAATGGAATTCAGTGCTTGGGCTGAAAGAGGTTATGCACCCCTGCTTTATACAATGTAGATTACCTTGTTCCCAGAGCTGCAATCATTAACTAGTCAATGTGGTTAATCACCCAAAGCTTTAATTGTGGATAACAATCAACCACCACCATCATCACAATGCCAGTTAATTGATAGGACTGACCAGAAGCAACATCTTTGTGAAAGCCCAGTGCAGAACAGGCTATAAAGGCTTATTATCATCTCCTTCCCACAGCTGATCTAACCAAATAATAAATGTAATAACAGCTTTTCTTTCTAGTTTATACTGACAGTTTGTAGCTATTTTGCCTTTTTGCAAAACTATTATTGCTACCCATAAAAGTACCTCAAACAACTGGAACCAACGGTGTTACACTGAACTCAAAATCTAAAGATCTTTTAACTCTAGATTTTTCACAATGCTGATGAATCTTGAACTTGTTTCTTTTCAAATCCATGGGTCTGTTGTGTTATGGCAACAAGGAAAACATTCAACTTTAATTAAAAAACAAGTAGTAAATTTGTTCATCAAAACATGCATTCTCATTCTTAAGAGAAAGGGTCAATTTCCTTCAGGATCCCCCCCAAAAGGTTTAGTAACATGTATTTTTCTTCCAATTTAAATCCATTCAGTAATCCATTACTCAGTTGAAAGTCAAAAAGTTGATTAGAATATTTGTTGTTGTTTGATTTAACTGCACTAGTTATATAACCCATCCTGCTCTATGAGAGTAGTGATGGCAAAAAATGCAGACATCTCCCATAGCATGAAGACCTTAACTTAGGTGGAAGCCCAGGTAAAGCAAAATACACCCCTGCAGGCATCAACCTACCCCCTTTATGAGATCTACACATCAGGGCCTCCTGATTTTCCCATCACCCGCAGAGGTACATGAGGACAAATGGGGAGAGGGCCTTTTCTGTTGTGGCACCGTGCCTTTGGAGCTCTCTTTTCTGCAGTGCATCAGGCGCCATCCTTGACAGTGCTTAGGCGCCTGTTGAAAACTTAGCTGTATACCCAGGTATTTGCTCATTTTAATACCTAGCTCAGTAGATTTTCTTGGTTGCTGTTTTTTAATGCATTTTGTACACCACCCTATGATTTGATAATGAAGGGTGATACAATTTTTAAAAATAAATAAATAAATAGGCATCAAAAAATACAGGAACGAGGCACTTAAATAACAGTTAGCACCATGCTTTCCAACCTTTCTTCAGGGATCTCTGAGTTATCTGCTGTGGAGGTGATGAATATCTGGCAAGGAAACTATTGTAGAGAATTCTGGGGCATGTACTAGATGTGCAAACACAGAGTCCATAAGGAGCACTGACAGGGCAGGCATCAAGGGTAGGCATAACTGGGCACATGCCGAGAGCCCACCTCCCAGCAGGAACCCCCTGGACTTGCTCTCCTTCTTCCCCATTACAACCTGCTTGTTCACCTGCCTCTCATCCTGGCCAAGATAACGGAGGTGGTGAGAAGGAGGAGCAGTAGGTGCCGTGGCCTACTTTCTCCCTGGCTCTTTTGCCTGTCAAGCAAGCAAGTGGTAGAAAGGACGAGAAAAGATGAGGAGCAAGAGCAGCTGGTGACCGTGGTGGTGAGAAGGTAGACTCAGTGAGGGTGGGGGCCTCTCCAAAACCTGGCGCTGGCACTGAGCAGGGGGATGTCTTCACGGCACGGGGCAGGAAATCCTCACGGCAGGAGGGAGCACGGACTTTCAGGCAGCCTTCCGGCTCATTGAGCTCACCCCCTGCCCGCTCTTCTGGCGACCAGTCAGTGGATGCGATCCACCCCGCAGCATGAACCTGAAGTGAGGTCACGACCAACACATGGAAGAAGGACGGTGGTGACCTCGCAACAAATGGAAAAATTGTGGTAAGTCCATGACTTTTTTAATGCGCAACTTCAGGGAAATGCCCCATGATGGCTGAGAGTTGGCAGCTGTGTCATATAAACGGTGCAGAGCAACTGTGCAGCCACCACAGGGTAAATAGGGCATATAGGCAAGCTCCAGGTCTGCTGAGCCTCACCATTGCGATGGCCCAATCTGATCTGAGAGGGCAGCTCTACGCTGCTGGAGAAATTTGGACGTGCTGGGCAAGACTTCTCTCAGGTCCCCCATGGATGATCTTCCTCACTGAGGAACCTGGCCTCTGACTAAGGCTGCCTCTACAAGAGAGGTTTAAAGCTCTTTCAAGGCGCTTTAAAAAATTTACCTCTACAAGAACGGGCGTAGAGGCACGTTTTCTCTCCGATTATGCGCATTATCGAATGCGCGTTAAATCGCAAGTTTTATTTTGCTCCGGCCGTTAAAGCACATTTTGACTATGTGAACAAGCGCTTATGTGCATTAACTACTTGTAAAGCACATTTTGGTCATCCGTTAATGCGCTTCGCCGCCTCTCTCCGCCTCTCGTGCAGAGGTATTAGGTGTAAATGTGCTTCAGCGATTATGCGCATAATTGCCTAACTGGGCGCAAAAGCGAATCCTTGTAGAGGGGACCTAAATTTCAAGGAACCAAAGAGTTCCTTGGAACAGCTTGCAAACCACTGCCAAGTAGAAATGTTTAAATCCCCAACTACTGCTATACTCTTAAAAGCCAACTGGGACAGCAGCCAGACATGGTGTCATTGGAAAGAAGAAGGACATCAGCAGGGCTGGCACACAGATGAAGCAAATTTGTTTGCACTTACTCCAGGCTTCCTCAACCTGGCATCGCCCTCCAAATGTGCTGGATTATTTATTTTTTTATTTGCAGAATATATATACCACTCTCTATCTAATAACGTTCCCAAGTAGTGAAAAATTAAAAACAATAAAGAATCAAAATATAGGATTAAAATATCTAAAATAATTTTATGCCAAAAAACTTGTGACTGGTCAGGGAATGTTTAAATAAAAATGTCTTAGCAGACACCAAACACAAAACAACATCAGTGCTTGCCCGGCATCAACAGGCAGGGAGTTCCACAGAGAGGGAGCCAGTGCACTGAAGACCTTTTTTTCTTAGTGGATTCTGAATGGACAAAAGCTCTATGTGGGAGCACCTCATCTGATTGCCTCAGTGACTGGGCAGATTGGTAAGTGAGAAAGTACTCTAACTCCCATCACCCCCAGGCAGCATGGCCTTAGGGAACAATGGCTGAGGGTGATGGGAATTGCAGTCCAAGACACCTGGAGGGCACCAAATTTGGGAAAGTTGCTCTAGAAGGTAGGACCTGACTCAACAGGTCCAAATTTCAAAAAAGGAGATTTTGAAAAATTTTAAAGAAATTTCTGATAATGGACACCATCACACCTTCCCCCGCCCCCCGGGTTGCCTCTGCGTTTTTTGCCTCAATTTCACAAATGCGTCAAGCTAATGGTCCCTTTTGTGTGGGTTTGTGGTATTGCCCTGCACTGCAAAACCTCCTTTTCGCTTGTTTGCTCTTCCACTCCACTCCACCCCACTCCTTCTCCTTCCGCTTCCAGTTCATTGGGTGTGGTACTCTGATGGGCGTGGGCTCCTTCCCCCTCTTGCTCTGGCTTTGTTGTCTAGGGATTTACTGATTTAGCATTTCATCGGCTGGGCTCCATTTCTCCGGGCAAGGAGGGTGCGGTTGGAGCCGTAAAAAGTCCATTCAATTGACTAAACACAAGTCTGTACGGTCGACACAGAGGAGTGCTGGAGGAGGAGAGCCGCCCCACCCTCCCCTTTTATCAGCAAGACTCCATTCAAAGCACACGCCCCCAACAAAGGAAAAAGCAAGAAGACAGCACTACACGGAGGCTTAAAGGCGCAATAAATCCGCTTGGGGAAAATAATCCAGACTTTCCCTGCACCAAAAAAATACGTAAAATGGAGAAAAAGAGGCGAGATGGGTGCAGGACAGGGACGACGTCATGTGAGTCTCGCGCTGCAAAAAACCAGATACCAGAGTGCGTTAAACCGCTGGTGTGATAGAGCTCACTATGAGCTGTTTGACAGTGAACCAAACTGCCTTGGAAAGTGGAGAATTCTCCTTCATTAGAGTCTTTTGAGCGGAGGCTGGATGGCCACCTGTCAGAGACAGTGTAATGGTGGGTTTCTTGCATCCACAAGGGGTTGGGCTATACAACCTTCAGGGTCCCTTCTAACTCTACAATTCTAAGATATTGAGACACTGGCCCATATGGAAATCCTAGCCCGACACTAATATGTGTGGCGGTTTAGACTTATCCACCCTGCCATGTGGTTGCAGCTATTAAGTAGCGTGGGCCTCCGAACATTCATTTTGGGCCTCCGGAATAATTCAGGTTCCGAACATTTGTGTTTAGTCCTCAAAGTACTTATTAGTTAAATGTTTCAAGGCTGAACTATGGCCTTGACAATAGGTTCCAGAACCAAACCCTGGTGAGCCTGGGGCCTGAAGACATGGCTTTGAGTCAGTACCAGGGAAGAAAACCAGGTCCCATCATTTAGTTATTTCCACAAAATGCCGTGTCACCCCACAATTCATCTGCAGCCTTCCAAAGTCTTCCAGGCCATGATTTTATCGAGCTTTCACATTTGAGGGATTTTATTTGAGGAGGGGGTGGGGGAGAAATATACAGGGTGGATTGGGGTGGGGGGAATTTAGCTTCAGCACTCCTTCCCCTTGGCCTCCTGGCTCCAGCTTACGAACAAAGCCCCCATTTACTGCCTGAATATCACACTTATGTTTAAGGTATTTCCACCAGAAAGAGAAGAAGGAGAAAAAAAAATCCCAAACCTTTTTCCATGACCGAATTAGCTCACGTTTTTTATGGCTAGCAAGCTGAGGCCTGTCTTGCAGACGGCAGAGCAGGAAAGTCTGAGCAAGCCTAGCACTACCTCCCCCCCACACCCCTCATTCCCCAAGCAATGGGGGAGGGAGGGGAAATTTCAGCATAGGCATCTGGCTTGCCAGACCCACCCCCACCCCCACCCTGCTTGAAGCCAACTCAGATTGTAGTGGGAGACAGACAGGCAAGAAAACAACTTTAGAAGAGAGTTGGGTGGGTTGAGTGACAAGCTGGGAGAGAAAGCCTTGAAACAGTGGTGCATGGATAGAAGCGCACAATGTGAATCAGCATCCAGAGTGTGGCCTTCAAGTGTGAATGAACACTAGCACCAACATCCTTGAACATGGGCAGGCTTGGCCCGATGTATGTTGGCAACTCCTGGAAAACTATTAAAATTCCCCCCAGCCTCCGCCCATATCAGATTCTAGAGCTCCTTGGCTTGGTATTTCTTCCCCACCCATCCCAACAGTCCTTCTAACACCCATACCAGACAACTGCCCCATCCTTAAATTACCAGCTCAACCCCCCCTTTTTTTTCTTTCAAAATCCTGGCTCCCACGTCTGCCAAAACTCTTGCTGTTCACTCACCCAGTGATTCCTAGTTCTGCACAGTGCTAATTTCTAAAAATGAGAGGTCCTGCAATTCAAATCAACTGAAAGTCACATGTCTACTCTTAATCCCAAGTGTGGTTAACCTGGCAGTAAGGAAAATGCACTTTGTATATGCTCAGAGATGCTTTTATGCCACCCAGCCAAGGACTGAGCTCTAGTATTGAAAACAAGCTTGAGGGCTGAATCAGATTGGGATCATAGAATAGCAGAGTTTGAAGGGGCTTATAAGGCCATCAAGTCCAACCCCCTGCTCAATGCAGGAATCCATCTTAAAGCATACCTGACAGATGGCTGTCCAGCTGCCTCTTGAAGGCCTCTAGTGTGGGAGAGGCCACTACCTCCCTAGGTAATTGGTTCCATTGTCGTTCTGCTCTAATAGTCAGGAAGGTTTTCCTGATGTCCAGCCGGAATTTGGCTTCCTGTAATTTGAGCCCATTATTCTATGTCCTGCACTCTGGAATGATTGAGAAGAGATCCTGGCCCTCCTCTGTGTGACAGCCTTTAAACCACATGCTCACAGCCTTCATCTTGCTGCTTTGCTTTCCTGTTCATCACATTTTCTGCTCCTTCCTCAAGTCCCACTAGCATCCACAGTAGTGCTGGGAAGGTCAATTCTCTCTGCTGCTGCATCCAAAGTGCTGGCAACCAGGATGGGCAAATTGTGGCCCCCAGATGTTTTGGCCTAAAACTCCCAGCAGCCCTAGCTAGCACAGTCAATAGTGAAGCTTGATGGGAATTGTAGGCCAAATCATATGGAGGGCCACAAGTTGCCCACCTCTGCACTAAATGCCCCTATTGTGAGGGCTATATCAGACAAGACAGTGGGAGATGAGGTATCACAGATCTCTCCCATTTTTAAGTTTAAAAAAGCCACCAGGGTTCTCAAATGGATTGGGGCTGTAGCACTGGGGCACCACATCATTTCCCCAATTTAAATTGATCCCCGCCCCCAGCTGCTATTTGCCCATGCAGGAACACATACAGATATCTATGTAGGACAGCAGTGTGAAATCTGGTCCACACACCCAAGAATGCGTGAGATTGGTACCAATCCTCATGCAAACACTTTAGACTGTGTGACCTACTTCCTACTCGCAGCTCTCCTGGGAAATGTAAGAAAAAGAGACACTAGTCCTCGTTAGAAAGCACCCCAAATGGACCACACTAATTCTCTTTCCAGCCATCAGGAAAATACAGTTGATGTCCAAAAAGACAACAGGAAAAATCCCTTCCACAAAAAGAAAAGATTAAAGACAACCATTACGGTCTGCAACTGCGTGCGTGTCTGAATATGCATCTCTTCATGTGTTCTCCTCCCATCCAAAACCAGCCCCCTGCTACTGAAATAACTCTGAAAACTAGACTTGCAGCCCCTATTGCTCATGTCCCACAGGTTTGCAGGGCAAAGACAAAATCTGATATCTGGGATATAATTTCACAGAAACAGTTTTAAAATATAAGTTTCTAGCCCTCAAGGGAAAAGGGAAAAAGTCTGAGAAATAAAGTAGGTAAGATAGTGGAGATCCATGATAGAATATCCCGTTTCTTTAATTAAATGTTGGTAAACAGCAACTGTAGCGTGGTAGCGTTTGGCTGTAACCATAAAATTGGGGTTCTCACCACCCATCTACCGACACACACACATACACACACGCACACTTATCCCCTGCTTTTTGTACTGCCAGACCGGATGAAGAGTTCTGGAGAACTCAAAAGCTTTCACACTTCTGTGGAATTTTGGTTGGTCCTAATAAAGGTATTGCCAAACTTGGATTTTGGATTTGTTTTCCTGATGAAAGTTATATACACACACACAGCTGCTATTTGCCTAGTTAGGGTAAATGTATGAATCCTCCTGGGACCCACTCACCTACCCACCTTCTCCAAACTTTCATCCTCCGTTTGTCTTGGACTATAACTCCAATCACTCTTCCAGCCAGCATGGCCAATGTGAGCTGGAGATGATGGGAGTTGTAATATGATTTATCAGGGGGGGGGGTCTTGACAACGAGGTTTTGCCACTCATTCCCTCAAAGCCCTACAGCATTGCAGCTGTGGGGTGGGAACAGCAAACCTCCATGGCAAGAGGGAGTGCGGGCTTTCCGACCGAAAAAGCCACAGTGCCAGCAGCCATTCAGCTTGTCGACACTGCTCCTTGCCCGGCCTTCCCATGCATCCCCCAACCTTCCCTGGGCCTCAATCAGCCCCCGAAACGTTCCCACCCTCAAACTGAAGCAAGGTCACTACTGACAGACAGACCAAAGAAGGTGGTGACCGTAGAGTAAAGGAAAAGTTGCAGTAAGTCAGCGAAATTTTTAAAAGTGCAGTTTCGGGGGGAAAGCCTGTGGCGGGTGCAAGTTGGCAGCTGCATCATATAAACTAAGCAGCACCACTGCACAGCCACCATAGAGTATACAGGGCGTGTAGACAAGCCCCTGGAGGGAGACAGGTTGGAAAAGTCTGATGGACACATTATCCTTTGCCGTGTGTGAAAGTCCTTCTGCGGCGACTCACTCACCTAAGAACGGTTTTGTGAATTGGCCCTTACAGATGAAGATCAAACACCAACCTTCCCTCCCCCCATTTCATGGACACACTGCTGTGAAGGGTACTGGGGAAGCTCACCTTCTACATCCTGTTCTGCCATATAGGCCAGCCTCCCCTGAGTAAAATGTCACAATGGCAGAAGCCAGGGAAACAGAGAAGTCCACGCTGTGCTTCTTCTTTCACCCCAGGCATGAGCCCAGAATGTAGAGCAGAAGAAAAAGGACGATGTGGCAAGTTCCAACCTCACACGGAGGTCAAACGAGGGATTGCACAGAGCGGGAAACGGGCCGGCTCACCCGGCATGTGTGGGTTTGTGTTCTTCCCTCTCCCTTGGGCACAGGTCCAAGGGAAGGCACGGAAACAGGAGGTGCCAGTCCGGTGGCTTCAGGAGCCAAGAGGGTGGTGCCCGACGCCTCGAGGGAGGCGAGGTTGTTTTGCTGAGCATTCCCAAGTCAGGATTTGCACGGCCCTTGTTCACAGGGTTGATTGGCTCTCCTGGCCTCAGGCCCACACTGCCCTGAAATGTTATCCTGGCAAAGGGAACTCCACATGATCCGGCTGCCTCCGAAGTCCCTGCCTCGCGCTCCATCTTGGAATCCCTCTCCTCCACCCGCCCTCACCACCACACAATGCCGCTCTCCGCCACCTCCTGTTTGGCTGGATTGGAACCAGAAATGTCAGAGCCAACACCCAATCCAAACCTCCTTTAGGACGACTGACACAATGCAGCATTCACATCGTCCTGTCAAGAGGTGTTGTGCTTACAGGCCCCAGGGCTGTTGTGGAGAGAGGTGAGGCAGGGCCAGGACACCATGGAGAAGTGAGAGTTGGCGTGGGAACCGGGCAAGGCTGCGCAGACGTGGGCAGCAAGGGGAGGGAGGTGGGGCTGCAGCTGGATTCTAGAACAACCTTGCCGGCACTGAATGGGAGGGGTGGGGAAAGAAACCAAAATGCTCCGAGGTGAGGAGGAACTAAGCACAATGTATATAGGCACAACTCAGGACAATAACTAACTTCCTAAAACTCCGTGTACCCTCACTTGGACCCAAGTGTTCATTTTGTTCATGTACACGACCATTTCATTCCCTGACACTCAACTCTGTGCACACAGCCAGGCACCACAGCAGCCGTCACTACTGTGGTACATGGGAGAGTTTATATGACCAAAGACGCTTGCAATAACAAGCGAAGAGCACTATACAATTCCTAAAAAAAATACCCAGCCAGCTATGGGGAAGGTTGGGGAAGGCTAGTGCCTTCCCCAAAACCTGGCTGGGGGATTTGGGGAATTGTACTCCAACACATCTGGAGGGCACCAGGGAAGGCAAATATACACCAGCAAATTACTACAAGCATCTTATCATCCTTGATGATAGTCGCTCAAGGAAGCACCTCCATAACCAAGCCTATGATCACCACCGGCAAATACAAAGAAGATTCCCCCCCCTTGCATAGAAACTAACCAAACCTCTGAAGGTATTATGCTTGTAAATGTACACTTTCTCCACCTATTGTAGTGCTTTTATGAGTGACTGGCGCTCCAAAGGTGCGCCTGCACTACTGTTTTAAACCGCTTTCATCCCTGTTTAAATTGGCTGCCTCCCAGTCAAGGTGCTCTGGTAACAAAATTACATAACAAGAACAGAATTACAATACTCTCAGTTCTTTGGGGCAAGCCCAAGGTCATTAAAACCATTGAGTGCTTCCAGACAGAGGACTCCTAGCGCTACCAAGTAGGAGGCATTGTGCAGCCATTTATTCTTCAACAGGCTTTCTGCAGTTAGGAACATGATGAAAGTAGCCAGGGGGAGCATGGGAGGGTGACGAATAGAATTCAACAACGATGCCTGTACCCCCCATAAAGTTGCATGGATGAGGCAGGGCAAGGGTGCTATAAAAGCCTCGTCTGGAAGTACCCACTTATTTACTTATTACTTATTTACTTATTACATTTATATCCTGCCTTTTTTCCTCCAAGGAACCCAAAGCGGTGTCCATAATCCTCCTCCTCTCCATTTTATCCTCACAACAACAGGTAGGTTGGGCTGACAGTCTGCGACTGGCCCAAAGTCACCCAGTGGGCTTCAATGGCTGAGTGGGGACTAGTCCTAGTATGTCAGAAACTCACAGGCCTGACATCATAGAGAATGGGTTTGCATGACACAATAAGCCATGATGGTTTATTTTTCTAAATTTGCCATGATGGTTTACTGTGACGTTTGCAAGCAGTTTCCCCAACCACAGTGATTTATTTAGCCAAAATAAGCCATCTTGATAAACCGTGGTCTGCAATGAGGTTTATTTTAACCATCCTGGCTTATTGTGTCATCTGGTGTTCCAGTATGGTTTAAAAAGATTGCCTACAGAGTTGCTTGGCAAGAATGGTCAAAACCACTATTGCCACTTTGCTCGTCTAGGCGATGTCTGTTTCCGAGATCTGCCTAGCAACAAATTGCACTTTCCACCCATCTACACCCTCACCCCTCCCTTGGCGGTGCACTCTGCAGACTTCTAACGTGTCAGACCCCCACTTTTCACACGGAGAGGCACAGCCGCACAGAATTTTAGTTCTACCTCGGCTGCTTCCCCACAATGGGAATCTGTCTCATTCCTGCAAACCTCAAAGGGTTGCCACTCCTATTTTGGTGTTAAGGCTCTGAGATCTGGCTCTGCCCCTCACATGCCTGGCAGCAGAACCAGGAACTACAATGGTGAAGTACTTAAGTCACCTTCACGAAGGGATGGCCTACAGAAGTCAGATTCAGAGTGCTTAGCTGTACCTGTGATTTAGGATACACCCACAGAGAAGATTCCCTCCATCCCACTGTCTTCACTCATTAGCACAGGACTGGGCAATATGTGGCCCACATGTTGCCCCCTGCCACCCCCTTGTCAACTGCCTCCATTGATGCTGCCCTGCCGCTAAAATTCATGATGGCACCCCCCTCCCCAAAATTGGCAGTTTGCTGCCAAATATCAGCAGCAAACTGCTACACAAAGCTAAAACTGATCAATTTAGCTTTAAAACAAGCTACTTGTGTCCATTTTATCCCTCCATAGTGGTTTACCACTAAAACACCGCTTTTGTTTGCTTCCACCGAATTCATGGGGGGTGAAGTTCATGCACGAGAGTTGTGCCTAAATTAAACCGCCTGGTGCATTCTATCTACCATTTTGGGGAGTGATGTACAATTCCCTTATTTTGGGAATATTAAAGCCAGCCCCCTTCTTTTGAATTTTTTTTTTCTGACTACTCAACAGCCTAGTGAGTGGGCCACTGACAAAGACTAACAAGTCGAAACGCGTATGGCCAAAGCCTAATGAGCACTGTTTTTATTCTATTACTTTATTTGTATATGCATAAGAGTGTTCTTTGAAAATGTTAATAATTTAATTTAATTTGTATTAAATTTCATTTTATACAGTCATCCTTAACTCCTTTTTTTCAACTGCAGTCCAGTGAATATATTCAAATCCCATGTGAACCTCTCCTTAGGCTATGTTCAAAGGGCAGCTTTCTCTCTAGGAAGAGATCCCTTTTTAATACAGGGGCGTAGCCACCTATTTGGACTGCCCCCCTTCCCCGTGCTGATCCTAGTAGCCCATCTGGATTCGTAGATTTCAGAAAGCAAAATGGCCCAGCAGCACTCTCTCACCCACCCCCACCTTGGTGATACTACGCACAAGGATTCAGTAGACCCAACAAGACCCCAAAAGCTCCGGCATCTGAAACCCTTTTGGTAAATCCTGATTCACACAACCCTCCCGCCCCCGCCCACCTGCCCGCCCTCAGGTTAAAAGTCAACACAACTTGGTTTGTATACGTCAACCGAGCCACCCATAAAACTCACTCGACCCGTGGTCCAGGTCGACACTGCGAGGTAGGAGCACCAAGCCACTCTTCATCTGGATTTTTGGGTATGAGTCGCGTCACAGTGCTAAGAGAAGCTGAACCATTCACAAAAACCACAGAAGATGTTGACGCATTGAACTTCAGTCTGAAAAAAACAAAGAATTGCCTGTTTACATGCACTAGTCCTAAAACTGTGCTAGGAAATTGCTCCAACTTTCTGTCCGTTCCCCTGACAAGACAAGTGCTGGATCTCATGCCGCCCCCGGTTTCACTTTCAAACTTTCCATTTCTCTCACCTTCCTTCATGAAGCAGCCCCAACCAACAGCTTGTCCCAACTTGCAACATACCATATTAACATCGTATTTTCCTCTCTCTCTCTTTCTCTCTCTGTCTCTCTGCACCAAGCCATTACCCACCACCTTCCCAAAGTATGTCCTTGGTCATACCACACAAACTATGGCCACTTCACCTCAAATCCAACCAAAACGATTCATGCAAGCAGTGGCTGCGCTGAGTGTGCCAGCGGCAGCTCTTCCCTTCCAGTTCCTTAGGCCAGCCCTGCAAATCAAAAACAGGGACTCCGGTCCTATGGCCATTTTTATTCCACTGGCCCATTACTCATGGGATTTTCGTGTTTTTGAATGCAATCTGATTGGATCCAGTGCCCTGCAATCCTCACTGTTGGCCACAGGTAGGAATGGGACACAGGATGGGACGGGGCATTCAAGGCTGAGCCAATAACATTTCCTGTATCACTATTTTTGGCCAGTAGCTGGTTGATCTAGTTCATGTGCTCGCAGTCTAGTTAACCTCCATATTAAGATTTGGCATTTTTGCATAGGTCACATATAATAATGACCCAGGGAGGAGGATTGTGAGTAGTGCGCCACACCAATTAAGCTGACAATGACTTCCTTGATTGCCACAAGTCTTCCCAGAACTCAAGAGAACCCCAGGGCCTAACTTCTCCTTTGTCTCAACGCAAAATCTGGTTATAGTCAGGGTATCAGGGTTTGTTTGCCTATATGCTGCTTTTCAAGGCGGCTTATGGAAGATAATTACCTTCATATACACAGCAGGAACATGGCGCTTCCAGTGATTTAGAAAAAATCAATTTGCACTGCTTCCAGTTTAAGCCTTGGTAATCTTACTTGTACACCTTCACCTCAGATCTGCCACGCCTATCCGCTCAAGTTGTTCCCAGACCTCATGCCTGCCCCCGCACCCTGGCTCCACCTCCCTCCTTAGATGGTTCGATGTTCCAGTCTATCAAACTTGATTCCAATGGTGGAAAGATTTTGGAATTTGAATTGCCCTCCCTTTCATGGTTTATACTGGCATGGTGGCTTTTAGATGCTCGTTTAGCCATCCCAAACTTGGTGCCCTTCAGATGTGTCGGACTACAACTCCCAAAATCTCTGGAGGCAACCATGTCGGGGACATTTGTGCGAATACAATCAAAAGTGAACAAAATTAAGTCTGATTCACTCACTGTCATTCTGCATGCATAATGTAGCCCAAGATGATGCCCTCCTTCAGATGTGTTGGACTACAACACCCATCTAGCATGGGTGACAGAAGATGTGATCTAACAGGTCTGGAATGTACCAGGTTGGGGAAAGCTGATCTATTCCTTTGCTCCCCTCACCATACCCTATAGGTACGTTTTAAATAGGTTTCAACTCCACACGCTTCAATATATTTAGAGACACCCACTTCTATTATCTCAGGTCCCCTCTACAAGGATTCGCTTTTGCGCCTGGTTAGGCGATTATGCGCATAATCACAGAAGCGCATTTACGCCTAATCCCTCTGCACGAGAGGCGGCGAGAGGTGGCGAAGCGCATTAACGGATCTCCAAAATGCGGTTTAGAAGTAGTTAATGCGCATAAGCGCATATTCACACAGTCAAAATGCGCTTTAACAGACGGAGCAAAATAAAACTCGCTGTTTAACGTGCATTCGATAATGCGCATAATCGGAGGGATAACGCGCCTCTACGCCCCATTTGCGCTCCGCTGGTGTGGAGGTAAATTTTTTAATGAGACTTCAAAGAGCATTAAACCTCTCGTGAAGAGGCACCCTCAGATTAAATCCTTGGGGTTTGATTTTCCCAGCCTACTGAAGCAGGTGCTTCTCTGACATACAGCCGAGTTGGCAGACAACTGGGTATTATCACTCAGTGGTCAATTCAAACCCACCATCTTTGGCATCATAGTCAAAACATATTAACCCTTCAGATGCCATGCTCCTCCCCCTTTGACTAGAGCTCCATTCCTTACTTTGTTAATGGTACAAGAGAGGTAATGGATTTATGAATCAACAGAAGGGCAGTGAATCATTTGTGCCAGAACAATGATGTTCTTCCCGGTGCCCGATCAGTAACACCTGCCACTGTTTTGTTCGCAATAACAAGAGAAAGGGCATGGCAAGTCACCATAAGCATAAGACTATAAGAACCTAGGAAGCTGCCTACTACTGAGATACACCATTCATCCATCTAGCCCAGTATTGTCGACACGGACTGGCAGTGACGTCTCTCCAGGGTTTCAGGCAGGCCTTTTTCCAGCCCTACCTGGAGATGCCGAGGGACTGAACCTAAGACCTTTTGCATGCAAAGCAGCTGCTCTACCACTTGAGCTATAGCCCTTTCTGTACAGCCCTCCTATATTGTTTCCTGGGAATAGGGAACGCTTCTAGGAAGCTCCTTCCTGAACTGAACCCCAGAGCTTTAAGGATCCTTATACCAACATTACAATATATATATATATATATATATATATATATATATATATATTAAAGTGAAGTCTTTCTCTTACAGCCTCTCCAGCAGCTGCAAGGGCATCTAAGAGACCACACCAAGTATCCATACTCACCCCTCTAACATGCTACCTCTAGGTCCATATGCATCAAAGCAGAAGAAGTAAGCTTGTGCTGCTATCAACTAAGGATGGATTTCGCTTGCTACACCATTCAGGGCCAGTGGGAAGGGGGAGTTCAATAAACTTTACTTTGGCCAGCAACCAAATTTTTTTGGCTAGCCTTTTTGGGGGGGTGGGGGGTGGGGGAGAGCAGCAGAAGAGACTGGTAAGAAGAAAAAGAGCAGCAAAAGAAGTGGGGGCAAGGAAAGGACAGTAATATCTAGAGCTGCCTGTGCCAAGTAAACCCAAATTCTGTAAATTAAGTATATTTGCATTTATTGCTTACTTCGCATGGCGTCCAAATAGAAGCCCAGTACAGAGAACAGTAAATTAAATCATGGCAAAGAGAAAAAGAGAGGGGGGAGACTACATAGAGCAGCAATGCCTGACTTTTGGACACTGTCACACTCCTCTAGGTTGAGCCTGCATCGGATACTGTTCACATGTTTCCATTCTCTGTAACCTAAAGGCTAGAAAGTTAAAGCTTGCATCTTCAGCTTGTCCGATTCCTTGCTAACCCAAACAACCCTCCTAACTCACTGGATACATGCTGTCCTAGCTTAATGGTACCCAATGAGCTTCAAAAAGAACAAATGATGAGCCTTTGGAACACAACAGAGAAGACAGGCATTGCCCATAGCTGTAGATTAGCCATTGCTCTTGTCGGTAACCACCTCGCAACTATCCCCCTGTATTATGGCCGATAATCTTTAAACAGAGGCATCTCAACACACCCTCAAGGCAAGGCATCACACCCAGCTTTGGGAAGTAGGTCAGAGATACCCACGTGGAGCAAATGGAGAAATAGAGGCTGAAATGACTCTCAGTGCAAGTCACACAGGGAGACTAGAGAAAACCCAGGAGAACCAGGCTCCTTACCTAGCCTCCCAGAAACACAATCCCTAGCCACTGACCTGTGAAGAGAAACCAGGAGTCCTGTTGCGCATGACACTTCCATGGAGTGTAGTTCACACCCAGGTAACAGAGGTTAGCTTCCTGCTGTCAAATCCTCTGGCCAGGGTTTGAGCACTTGTCAGCACGGAGGGCCTCCATGTGGCCAAGCGCCACAGTTAAAGAAGCAAATTTCAGCTGCATATTGCTTTCAGCATCCTGATCTATATTCACATGGTAAAACTATAACTGGTTAATAGCTCGAGGAGCTAATTTCAAAAAGGTCATCTGGAAAGCACTTGGGGTTCCTGGGAAGCTTATCAATAAGAAGGTCAGAAATGGCAAGCGATGTTTCCCCTACACGGCAATTTGCCCACTGCCACTGATCTTCCTTTGCCACTTGCAGGGGGAGTGTTGAGTGTTTTCTCTGGCACTCCAAGCCTGGCTGAAGCCCTGCATGAACCAAGAGTGAACTCTAGGTCAGGGGTGAGCAGACGGTAGAGCACCAAACATTTTGGACTTCAACTCCCAGAAACCCCTGCTAGCATGGCCAATGGTTAGGAATGCTGGTAACTGAAATCCAAAACCTCTGGAGATCTACTTTCGGCCCACCCTTTATCTAGTACACTTCCCAGAATCTTCGACAATGAGCAGAGATGCATCGATTTGAGCCAGGCTTTGAAAGTTTTGGATATGGATAAAAACCATGAGACATGGAGGTGGGGAGTGGATTAGAATAATGCACAAGAGTTTTACTACATCAAATTCTGATTGTTTACTAAGCACTTTGCTTTCATATTTGAGTAGCTTATGCTGAAACAATTGAATGCCTACCACAATTACTAGTACTATTTAACACCTCATTGCCTGCGGCATGTGGCATGCGGCATGTTGCATACTGCACATAACACGCATACGAAAAGAACACAGTCATCACTCAGAGAGTTTACAATATAACTGTGGACCCTTGCACACCTAATAGTGGGTTGAAAAAACCTGTGGCTTCTGCTCACGGTGAATGATTCAGAAGACCCAAGAAGGCAGTGTCTGTGAACAGGGGCAGAAAAGTAACTGCCACAAGAAAAGAAACTGCAGGCATCCGGGGCAGGGAACGCTTTGCCCTCCAGATGTTATTGGATTGCAACTCCCATTAGCCCCAGTTACATAGCCAATGGGGAGGGATGATGAGAGTTGTAGGTCAAAACATCTGGAAGGCCATATATTCCCAATTCCTGCCTTCCAGGGACAGAACAAAGTTGAAAGGCGGGAGACAAATAAGGCTTGGAAAAGGGATGCAAAAATAGGTAAGATAAGCAAGGAAGGAATCACAGATTGTGAAGGGATCCCAGTGGTCATCCAGAGCAACCCCTGCTGATTGCGAACTCTAATGAGAGTCTGAATGCTACCTGAATACAGTTCAATGCTTTGCCACCTCCTGACCAGTCCCTTTAAGGCAGAGATGGGCAACTTGTGGCCCTCTAGATGTTTTGGCCTAAAACTCCCATTATCCCTCACCATTGCCTGTGCTGGCTAGGGCTGATGGGAGTTGCAGTCCAGTAACATCCGGAGGGCCACAAGTTGCCCAACCCTGCTTTAAGGGGAAAGCAGCACTAACGTACCTGGTAGCCAAGAGGAAGTGATTAGGAAGGAGACAAATCAGTCAAGAGAGTCAGTATGGTCTCACGGACCGAGTGCTGGTCAGAGACACATGAGTTTCAATCTCCACTTAGCCATGAAACTCACTTGATGCCTTTCAGCCAGTCAGTGTCACTCAACCTAATCTAGACAGCTGTGAGGTTAAATGAGCAGAGGTATGCCATATATGATGCTCTGAGTTAGGTGAGGTCATAAAGATAAGGAAAAATGACTATGTGATATCACTGTATGACTATCAGTGTGTGTGTGTGTGTGTGTGTGTGTGTGTGTGTGTGTGCATGAGAGAGAGAGAGAGAGAGTCAATGATAGGCCACAGAGTAATAGGCTCACCAGGAAGAGAACAATTTGGAGTTAGGCCAGCCTGGCTAATAAGTTCACAAAAGTTACTAGCCCATCTTGTCAGATACAGCCATTCTAGTCCTTTGTGGTCCAAAGAAAAAAGAAAGAAAGAACCAGCTTCTGAACTTTTCTCCGTATGGGTTGCCTAGATACAGTTTTTATTCACCATGGGCAACTCGTCAACAGGCTATTTACAAGCCTGGCTTTAATTGCACCTTTTAACAGTTTGTTTTTGGACAAGTGTTCTTGCTAATGACTAACACCAAGGAGGTGTTCCATGGAACCAAAAGGAGCAGCAGCCTACAAGCCAGAGGATTCAGTCATTTAGGAAAGTGTCTGGTTCTTGGGCCTTGGTGACAGTCTGAGGAAGAGCCTTGGATCCAGAGACACTAGCCAATCTCCAGACAGCCATCTTAGTAAGCCCAGGCAGAAAGACAGTGGGCAAGGAAAGAGGAATCAGTTTTGACCTACATACAACAATCACGTGCTATTTTTCAATCAGTGCAATTTGGAGAATCTAGAGCTCTGCGGATTTTGTGAAAGCCGTTCTGTCTGTGTTTCGCTGATTGTTAGGCATCTTTCGTTTTGTTGTCCGCTCATTGACGGAATTGGATTTTTTCATTCCACTTATACTAAGACGTATCAATGCAAATTCCACCCCCCCAGTGAAAAACCGGCTTGCAAGATCTGCATCACTCAAAAAGAGCCAGTCCGCTGCGAAATCCCCAGGCCAGATTCATAGAAATCCATACTCATTTGAATCCGTTGTGGATTTCTCCGACAACCCTAGTTCAGATGCAGAGCAATGAAGGGCAGAGGGAGAAACAGTGGGAAATAAACTTAAGTCAGGAAGCAATCCTCAAATTTTCCTTTAGGGGGTGCTCACTTAAAAGATCCAAACTGTACCTGGGTTCCATTTTCCAACTAAAAGCTTAATATAAATATATTAATCTACACAAACAGCACAACAAAGTCATAATGGAGGCACGTCTAGCTCTGTATTCAGTTGACTCCCATTACAGACCTGCCTGTTTCTGGAAACCTATACACCACCATGTCCTTGATTGAGGTCCATACATCTGGCCTGAGAATGGGATCCATTGCTATGCTGGCATCTAGAGAAGATCACCAAGGTAACAGATTCGTTGCCTACTCAAAAGAACAAAAGCAGATTTCCACATTATCCACCACAAGCCCAAGCCACAGGCAACACGATGTTCTTTGTACATGCAACAAGGTGTTGTACACAGAACAAAAGTGTGTGTGTGTGTGTGTGAGAGAGAGAGAGACAGAGAGAGACAGAGAGAGACAGAGAGATGTGACTAGGGATGGAAGGATGGGTTGATGTGTGTGGAACTAGTATGTAGACAGAGGTCTCTTCTTTATGGGGAGAAAATGGAGTATGCATTTTGGGAGCAAGTCAAAAGGACGGAAAGGTTTGTGTACCGATGTATCTAAGGATGTTGAAAGGTTTCTTCACTCTCCCCCTATTCCTGGAAGAATCAAGGAATCTGCCAGTGAATAACTGTGGAATCAGAATCACATTTTGGGATATTTTGGGGGGGGGGGGCAATGGGTGTCAAGATGGCAGCACTGTTGAATTGGGAAAGCCCATGCGGAATGGAGCATGGTCAAGTCATTTGGAGATCTTTTGGGGGAGGAGGAGAGGAGGTTATTCATAGCACCAAAGGACTTAAGAGGGAGGCTCGGAACCATATTCCCACAATGCCCCAGAAGTCTAGGAACCGGCCCAAGAGCTCTTCTACCCCACCTGATGCACAGTCACCCACCATTGCAAAGCTTTTCTGGCCAAAGGCTGGAGGCTGCCCTCAAAATGCCGTGGATGCTGGACGCTCTCCCTTGGGGGTGTTATGGGCAGCCGCACCCTTCCCCCCCCCCCACAAATGCACCTAACGAGGTTATTCTCCCCCACTCCACCCCGTCACTATCACCAGTTCAATATGCTTTTACACGTCTTCTTTCAAACACTGCGGATTCAAAGGAGTAGAAAGAGACACTCAGAAGAAGGGACACGGGGTAAAAGCGTAACATGCCTCTCCCTCTGCATGCACAGAACCAGCCCCACATATCTGCCCAGCCTGCACCCTCTTGTGGTTCACAGTCAGAGAAGGTACAGCGGTGCCAATGACTGAAAGGAGCCTGGATTCCAGCACCTCCCCGCTTCCAGAGGTCCCAAGAGAAGTAACACCAGCACACCCCAGCATTATCACTCAAAGGCTAGAGTGGGCAGGGAGTCGTGGGGAGAGAGCGGAGGCAACCAATAAGAGCAGGCAGGGTCCAAAAGTTGTCCCAGACAACAATTATCCAGATGAGGAATATCCCCCCACTTCACACACACACACACACACACACACCCAAAGTTGTCCTTACAAGCACTCTGTGTCTCTTACTCACAGCCAGCGTCCCTTGCTCACAACTCACACAAATCCATCACACTGTCACCCAGGCGTTCAGACTCACTGCCTCACACGTGCGTGGCCAATCCGTCTCAAGTGTCTGTCCACTCAGATACACACAGTCTCTCTCTCTCTCTCTCTCTCTCTCTTTCTCTAGCAGCCCTCCTCACACACACCCAATCCCCACAGTGCCACTCAAAAGTTTTTTTAAAAAAGTCAAAAGGCCTTCGGAAGTCAAAAGAAATAAGAGTCAACAGATGTCCCCAAAAGCCGGCACAGTGTCGAGAAAAGGAAATCCAGATGCCAAACCACAAATCTGACCTCCCGCCTCATGTCAAGGCCCAGCACATTGCCCACTCACCTGGTCACTTGACAGTTTAGGTGCGGGGAACACAGACAGACACCTGGAGTCAGGGGAACTTTCCACGTCCCGTCTCTCCCTGCTGTTCCTGAGCAAGTATGAGCCTCCCTCTCGCTGAGAATCACACTCACTCACTCACTCTCTCTCTCTTTTTTTTTTTTTAACGTTCACTAAGAAATCATTATACTCGGCTATTCATAACCCCAGCAGATCATGTGACACAGCCCTGAAAATATACAGCACATTTTTTCAAAAACCACAGAATGACTTCAGGCGAAGACACGGAAAATATTTTCTCTCTCCTCCTCCTCTTGCTTTGCTTTTGCTGCCGCTATTGCAGCTCCCCCCTGCGTCCAGGCGTCTGTCAGATTGTCAAAAGGGCTTGACATCAGGACTATTCCAGTGTGACAAAGCTGAGTGGTTACGTTCACTGAGTAAAGGAGAAAGGATGCGTCATGAGCCTGTTCCTCACCTCTACACACAAACACACACACTTATGAACACACACACACACATACACACACACACCAGAAACACAAGATTTGTTTTCCTTGTGCTGGGGGGAAAGAAACCAGGAAGGAGAGATCAATCCAAAGATTTAACTCTTTCCTGGTTGCTACCCCAGCCCCATGGGCGTTCTATCCATCAGAGAGCATTTGAGACACTTCACCATCTCTCTTTCGCCACATGAGAGGGAGTCTTTAAAATAATGTCACCCAGGTACGTTTGTGTGCCATGCCGGTTTTCAAATGGTGCTGCCATTCCACAGACGATTATCAGATGTTCCTCGGAGAGAAGATCAGCAGTGGTGAACAAGCTTCCCTTGAAGACTGTTTGCTGCTACCACTGCTACCTGCCACTACTATCTCTGTTCCACTAATCTCCACTATCACTGCTACCTGCCAATGTGTAACTACTCAGGAGTGTCAAGGTGTTTCATGATGCACTGTCAGTACCCACGAGTGGATGGTGAAGCCCAAGAGATCGGTGACCTGGGTTAATGGGGTGTGCACTGTAGAATATATCCCAGAATCCTCTGCGAAGCACAGGGCTTTCAAGGCAGCTCCTCAGGGGAAATAGTTAGGAATACTGGAAGCTGCCTTATAGCAAGTCAGACCCTTGGTCCATCAAGCTCAGCCTTATTTACACTGACTGGCAGCTTTCTCCAAAATTTCAGAAAGGGGGTCTTTCCCAGCCCCATCTGGAGAAGCTGGGAACTGAAGTTGGAATCTTCTGCCTGCAAAGCATGGCTCTGCCACTGTGCTCCTAGTAAAAAGGTCAACAGCTGCTGTGCTACATCAACCATCCTTCGGTGCAGTAAGGCAAAGGCCAAGCAATCCAAGATTATGCCCATTGGGATGGCTGTTCTCTAAGAGCCATCCACCACGGACATCGTGATGGCCACAAACACAGTGCACTTTGCCAGCAATCACCAATGCCACACAGCTACTATTCTCAACAAGCCTTTCCTCTGTGCCTCATTCATGCCAAGTGTTTTGCTAGGGAAAGCACTGGCTGTGCTACTTGGGAATTCAGATCGGGCCAAGCCCTGGGGGGGGGTGTCTTTATGGCGCCGCATTGGCAGCACGATCCTTAAAAATGCCGTGGCATCGCAGCTGCAGGTGGAAACAGTTAATCTGTACGATGGAAGGAACACGACCTTTCCGGCGGCCATTCAGCTTGTCGAGCCCACCCCCTGCCCTCTGCCTGGCCTTCCCGCACTTCCCATGACCTATCTGTGGTGTAATGGTTAGAGTGTTGGACTGGGATTCAGGAGATCTGGGTTCTAGACCCCACTCGGCCATGGAAGCTCACTGGGTGACTCTGGGCCAGTCACAGACTCTCAGCCCAACCTACCTCATAGTGTTGTTGTTGTGAAGATAAAAATGGAGAGAAGGATTATGTATACCACCTTGGGTTCCTTGGAGAAAAAAAGGAGGAATATAAATGTAATAAATAAATAATTAAAAAGCTGTGGCTGTGATCCACCCCTAGAATGCCCCCAGGCTCAAGCCAAAGCGAGGCCACCACTAACAGACGGTGGTGACCTTGGAGCAAAGGAAAATGTTGTGGTAAGTCCATGACTGTTTAAATGTGTAGTTTCGGGGAAAAGCCCTGCAGTGGCTGCGAGCTCACAGCTACGTTGTATAACCAGAGCAGCCACCACAGGGTATAAGGGCTTATAGACAGCCCCTGGATCACGTAATCTAAAATCTGAAGAACCACCTCTTGACTGTTTGATTTAATTTATAACCCACATTTCTACAAAAAAAAAAAATGCATTCAACCCAGCATACAAAAACAATTTAAAATAGACTAAAACAATAAAACACATTAAAATAAAGAAAAACATAACAATTACAGAATAAAAATGGCACCCAACTCACAGACCCACTTGAATAAAGTGGTCTTTTTCTGCCTTTGGAAAGACAGCAGAGAGAGAAAATGAACCTAGCCTCCTTTGGGAGGGAGTTTCACAGCTTGAGAGTGGCTACTAAAAAAGGTCCTGTCTTACGTTGCAATCAAATGCATCTCTGATAGTGGCAGTCTTGAAAGAAGGGTCTCTCCAGAAGACCTTAGGAATGGGGAAGCCTCATATGGGTGAAGACAGGCTTTCAGGTATTCGGATCTCGCATCAATATGATAGTGAGAACCAAGGAAGAGGTTTAAGCCTCTTATTTATTTATTTATTTATTTATTTATTTATTTATTTATAACATTTCTTAACCACCTTTCAGGGCAGAAGCTCTCCCAAGGCGGCTTACAACCATATACACATTAAAAAGAAATAAAAACACAGACAGTAAAATATCAATTAAAACAATAAAAGCTAACATTAAAAACTAGTAATAAAACAGTAAGTAAAATAACAGCAAGGGTAACAACAGCAAATGTATTCCATTATTAGAAGGCCATAGTAAAATAAAGCGTTTTTAAGGCCTTCTTAAAAGCCTGTAAAGACGGTGCATGGCAGATCGCCGGTAGGAATTTGTTCCACAGATGTGGGGCCTCTTCTCTTCATAAACTACATAGCCCCCAGTCACAATGAGACAGGGCAGCCTCCCCCAACCTGGTGCTCTCCAGATGTTCTGGACTTCAACTCCCATCAGCCCCGGTCAGCCTCATGACCAATGGTCAGGGATGCTGGGAGTTGTAGTCCAAAACATATGGTGAGCACAATTGCGGAAGGCTGGGATAGGGTAAGAGAGAGATGACCCTTGGACAAAGTTGCCCTACCTTCACTATTACCACCCCATCAAGAGCACTGTTTATCTTTGTAGGGGGAGGGTGCTCTTGCATAGGAGGGAAAGTGTGTCACTATGACTAACACACAGCACTTTAAAAACAACTTTTTGGAATGCTTTACAACGGCACCTTCCCCCATTATACAAACACACACCACCACCACAACTCTGCGAGATGGGGTCAGGGAATTCAGGATTTGAACCCTCTAACTCAACACAGGTTGCTCGACCTCACAATTCTGTTCTTACAGGGACATGGGAAGTAGAAAGCTGGGCCCTCCTCAGCTGATGGCTGGACTGCAAAACCGAGGCAGCCTCCAACCTGATCTGATGGGCTTGAGGAATCCCAGCTGAACTGGTTGCCCCTACCTGAATAAATGCTGCAGGCTTATCAGCAAGGAACCTGCCTGTTCCAACAAGAAGGCTCACCTGTCCTACTGCTGCTCCCGACACCCGTGCGTTCTCTATGCGCTGCTGTTACTGTGCCGAGACTCTCTCCCTTCTTTACTTCCCACAGATTCCAATCTAGCTCTTGCATTTTAGCTCGGCTACTGGTTTTCCCCTTTGTGATCTCAATGCAGGACATACAGTTGCCTGATGTGGACCTTTTACAAAGCTGCTGGATTTGCTGCTGGAACAATCTGGGCCAATCTATGGTACCGATCATATATCAAGCTGTGGCAATTCCTTCTTGGTCTTCACCCTGTCAAGACCCACTCTTGCCAGGCTGTGGCTGCTATTCGTATTCTACAAATGATGGGAAAACTCTGGTAAATGGGTACTTCTACTATCTATCTAAAAGCTATTTCTAGGTCGCCTTTAAGAGTGGAACCCTCTCTAGGCAGCGTACAAGATAGAAACCACATGAGGTGGATGGAATAAAAATCCATAAATAAGCACATTCAATAAAATCTATTTTAAAAAAACAGAAATTGTCCCTTAAAATAAATAAAAACAAAAGTTACCAATGAAAACCAACAGCCCAGAATTACAAGAAGGCCGGCGAAAACTAGTAGGTCTTCAGAGCTTTCCTGAAGATCTACAAAGAAGAAGCCTGATGAACCCCTGATGGAAGTTGATACCAGAGGTGCGGGGCCACCAGAGAGAAGGCCCTGTCCTTTGTACGTCACCAGCCCAACAGCCCTTGGCAATGGGCAAGTGTGAAGGGTTTCTGCTAATGACTTGGATTCTTTCCTTAGCCTTGTCTGCCTCAGAGGCGAGAAACCCACCACATCCAATTGCCTGTCCTTAAAGATCTACCAGCATTCATCTTTCTGCACCTCATTGGGCCTGTATAGATATTTAACGCTGCCATCATGGAGTTCTTTGGAAATATTTGAACTCCTGTAAACAATTTGGAGCATCATCTTGGCATTCTCAGTTTGCCACGCTCTCATAGCTGCAGCCACATTCATTGTATAAGCGGTAGGTACAAATTCTGGCTAAATAAGCAACAGCTGGGCAGGTCTGAGTGATGCAGCTAGTTGCCAAAAGCGCCTCCAACAGCCTATACCTTTTGCGGCCTTTGGATTTCCCGTAGTCCACTTAGATGTTCTAGAACTTCAAATGTGAGGGCAGCAAGTCAGAAGCGATCTGGAAAAACGAAAAGTTTATCGAATGTATCGATCCTTTTTCCTTTGGCCAAGCAAACCACGAATGGGAGATAAACTAGATGAGATGCCATTCACGCAATCAGCAATTGTGGTAATCTCTTTTTAAAAAGTAAAATAACAGGCACATATGCCTAGGCTGACCATCTGAAAAGGAGGACAAGGCTCATGTAACTTTAACAGTGTAGAGAAAAGGGAATTTCAGCCAGTGTCATTTGTATGCAATTAGTCATTGGTGAAATTCCCTCTTCACCACAACAGTTAAAGTTGCAGGGGCCTTGTCTTCTTTTGTATATGGTCATTCTAGTATAGTGCCTGCACCTTTAACTGTTGTGATGAAGAGGGAATTCCACCAGGAACTAATTGCATACAAATGACACTGGCTGAAATTCCCTTTTCTCTACAACTGTTAAGTTACATGAGCCCTGTCCTCCTTTTCAGATGATCAGCCTACATATGCCCCAATCCAGATCAGGACCCTGGTGTGTTTTAAATCTTTCGCTGCCAAATGAAGTCCCAATCCGAATCAGAGGCCTTGCACGTGCTACTTGCGTTGGAAAAAATGCTCACATTCACTCCAATTGGTCCCCCAAAACAAATAACAGGCCCAGAGTGCATGATCTGGATATCAGCAGGGCTACAGATGAAAGCCACCCCCCCCCCCATGCTAACTCCATGAATGGCATCTCATCTGGTTTGTCCTTCAAACAAAAGGATGAAGAGCTTCTGCAAGCCAAACAAGGAAAAACAAGCCAGATCCTTGGACCAAATCTTAGGAAGACTGTTAAAACTAAGTGACCATTAAGTGACTGTCCCATCCAACTTCAAAGACATAATTTTTTCATTGAGTTTATTCAGGGTGACAATAACTCCGATGGTGCGAACAAAATTTCCCCGTCCGCTTGGCAGCTGTCAACATTTCAAAGCAGCCCCTGCCTCTCCCTCTCAATCAGGGATGTTTGCACCTCTTTTAGTCCGGGAGCCAAACTCTGTTTTGAAGAAGCTTTTGGGAGCTGCATTCTAGTGGTGAACTGGGCTGAAGGCGAAAGGTGTGGGTCCAAAGGCAAAAGAGATGGGGCAAATAAAACCCAATCCAAATACCACTTATTTTAACTTAAAGCTCTGTCTGTCAGTTGGGCCTCATCTACAAGAATTCGGCTTTACACCTGTTCCTCCGATTATGTGCATAATCACTGAAGCGCTTTATCGTAAATGCTTGTATGCAGGAGGTAATTGAGCACTCAACGGGTGACCTTACCGGTTGTTTCAAATGCGCTTTACAAGTAGTTAATGCGGAGAATCGCTTGTTCACATAGTCAAAATGCGCTTTAACGGCCAGAGCAAAATAAAACTCGCGATTTAACACGCATTCGATAATGCGCATAATCGGGGAGATAATGCGCCTCTACGCCCGATTTGCACTCCGTTCTTGTAGAGGTAAAATTTTTAATGCGCCTTGAAAGAGCTTTAAATGCCTCTTGTAGAGGCAGCCTAAGTAAGTCTAAGAAGAGGCATTTCATCCTTCTTGAATGGAGAAGGCACTTCATCCTTTCTTTCTTGAAGAAACCACCAAACAATTAGCGACTGGAGAAGGGGTGTGGCCAGGGGAAGGGGCTGTGGCCATCATGGAAATCCCAGAAGGCTGGATTGGGACGCCAGAAGGGCTGGATTTGATATCCAGGATTTAGGTTCTGGAAACTGCTCTAAATACATCACGAATTAGGGACAATTCATTCCAATTCTGCTGCAACATCCATCACTAAGACTGCAATCTAAAGTACACTGTCTAGGAAGTCCTATAGCATTGTGATGATTTTTTGAGTAAATCTGCTTGCAAATGAGCTGGGGAAAAGTCACAACCCAGTGGTAGAGATTGCATGTTTTGCAACCTCTCCATCTAGTAGGATTTTAGTGGGGGTGGAAAGATCCCTGTCTGAATTCTTGAAAAGCTAGTACCAGGATATTTCCTGACAGGCAGCTCATAGCGCTACCAATCACAAGGCATTGTGCAGCTGTGCCATTTCCCCCTCCTAAGCAGTTTTTTTGGGGGGATAGCAAAAAAGACTGAAGTCGTGGTGGAAAAACACAGGAGGGTTACAAATGGAAGACAATGCCATCTGGACATCCCATAAAAATTCCGTGCAGGAGGCGATGGTGCCATAGAAGTCTTGTTCAGAGGCACCCTCGTTAGGAGTAAGCAATACTGGACTAGTAAAAGGAGCATCATGTGGTCATTAGACCTATTACCATTGATTTTGGTGGTGAACTGGTGTTGTGAATGTTCTGACACGTACTAAGATCACTACATACCACATCATGGCAAGTATCTAAGTAATGGGTTGAGCCGGCAGATGACTGAGTCAGAATTGCTTCTTGTGAAATACCATCCTCACTGACCCACTAGGGTCACCAAGCATCGACCCTGGCAGAGATTATGAGAAGAAGGGTGCACCTTAGTGCTGGGGTGAGTAACGTATTTCATCCCGCGGGCCAAGTTCAGTGTCAGAAAAGTTCTCGGGGGCCGTTTTCCAGTGGTAGGTGGGGCCAGACAAAAGGATGCGGGCCAAGACAAGAAAAATACCAGTGTATTGTAGCTTCAAGTTCTCACTGCCAGTAATTAAGCCTTAGGAGATGCATTCCAACCTTTTAGAATTGGTAGTTGGGTGAAAGGGGTGAAGCCCGACTGGAGTGGGACCCCAGGAGTGCTGAATTTGGCCCACAGGCCTGAGGTTCCCCACCCCGCATTAGTGGCACTCAATACACTCTGCAGCCTATCACTCCCTACTGATTTCCAATGTCACTGACTAAAAAGACAGGCAAGGAGGAGGTGGCATGAAAAACATGGATTTAAGTTTCAGTCAAGCAATCCTATGACTGATTCACTACATGGCTGCATATAACGTGGATCCATTGCATACACCATCGCTGTACATGGATCTGATCACAGAGGAAAAAGCTCCTAGTAACAAACTAGCTGGTTTTTTCTTGAAAATGCAGCTGGGCCCCAGCATCTCCCAGGGAAGTTCTGGCAGGTTACTGAGCATCTTCGAGATGGGAGTGCCCACACTGCTTTCTTGTCCCCATATGACTTCAAAACAGCAGGATGAAAGAGATCCAACCATGTCCGAAACAGGCACATGAAGCGCATCAGTCCCGGGCTGTGACAGAACCGTGAAGTTCAGGCCAATTTACTGTGAAAACAAAAATATGCTCTAGCTTTAACAGGCAGTAGAGTTTGTCTTCTCTCTGTGGGATGCTCAAGTAATCAGATGTTGTGGACCACAAGTCCTTTCTCTAGCTTAGAGACCACACTATAGGTGGAAATTCCTGATTCCCCATCACTGGAGGAGGAGACAGTCCATCCACTATAGTTTGGGCGTCTCATACCTACCTATAGCCGACATTCCAGGAAGGGCAACATTATACCTTAGAATGCTCTTTACCAGCACTGTGATGGCTGAAAAAAGAGGGAATTGTTTCCCATGATTCTTTCTGCCTTACAAAATAGTCAGTGTGGTGTAGTGGTTAGAACGTTGGACTGGAACTGAGGAAACTTGAGGCCTGTCTTGATGATGACGCATTGGTGCCACCATCCCCCCAAACTCCGTGGTTTCACTCCTGCGGGGTTGTCCCCATGCCAAAGAGCGAGCACGGGGTTTACATCCATTGGAGGATGGGGTGCCAGTGCTGCCGCCACCACCCATGCTGCCGCCACCACCACCGCCTGTCCCTCCCTGGCTTCCCCCCCCCATACGTTGCAGAGCTTTCCCAGCCAAAGGAACGGAGAACTTTACTTCTCCCCACACCAGAGGAAGCGGAGGGGCGTTCCAGCGGCCATTTGGCTCGCCAGCCTGCGCCCTCCCCCCTGCCCAGGCAGACAGCAACCAATCAGGGGTCACCCCAGGGTTTTCTCCACGTATAAACAATCCCCAGGTTTCTAGTCCCCACTTAGCTATGTAGCTCACTGGGTCACTTGGGGCCAGTCACTGATTCTCAGCCTAACCTACCTCACAGGGTTGCTGTGAGGATAAAATGGAGAGGAGGAGGACTATGAAAGCCACCTTGGGCTCCTTGGAGGAAAGGCAGGATATAAATGCAACAAATAAATGAATAAATTAACTCTGGTGCATGCCTATGACCAGGTATATTCAAAGGCAATGAGAGTGGCAAGGAAAAAAACCATTTCACTGCCTCTATGAAATCTTCCATATGTAATAGGGCTGTCCAGGGCCTATTACATGCTGGCCCTAAGGACTCTGTTCCCATCTGAGACCCACTGGAGATACACTGGCTAGGCAGTTCCATCTGTTAGGACTTAAGACGCCAGTGTTACAGCGAGTGAATCTGGTGAGAAGTCCAGAGCACATCCTGGTCTGGTTTTCTTGGATGAGTTTCAGTTGGTACAACTTGAGGACGTGAAAAAGGTGCTTGGGACAGGTTCATGCGACCACTTCCATATGAGATCCTTGCCCCTCTTAGCTTATAAAAGACAATTGGGAGGGAACAACTGGCTGGGCCAGAGAGGTAATTAATGCCTCCTTGTGAGAGGGAGTGGTCCCAGCCCACCTGAAAGAAGCGACGGTGAAGCCACTCCTGAAGAAATCCTGTCTGGACCTGGGAGACCTAAACAACTTAGGCCAGTGACAAATGTTCTTTTCCTAGGCAAGGTGTTTGAGCAGGGGGTGAGCAACCAGCTCCAAGCACTCTTGGATGAGACAAATTAGGCCAGGCTTTGGTACAGAAACATCCTTGGTCGTCCTATGAGATTACCTATGTCGTGGGAGAGACAAGGGGAAGTGTAACCTTGTTGATACTCCTCGATCTTTTGGCAGCTTTCGATACTATCAACCATGTGAAAAAGCAAGGCCACATGTATGGTGCAAGTAGAATTGGCTCAGCTGTTATTAGACTGCAAGCTGTAACTGAAATTATGGCAAATGAAACGGCAAATGCTACTGGAAGCCTAGATGCTGAACAAAAAGTGATTAGACACGTGGTGTTTCAGAATCGCATGGCCTTAGATTACATTCTAGCCAGTCATGGCAGAGTCTGTGCCCTTGTGGGTAAGGAATGTTGTGTACACATACCTGTTGACTCACAAGAAGTATTTGACCATGCTACAAAGACCAGTGAGAATCTGTCCATGTAGAGCCCTGGACCATCTGGTCTTGGTTTAGCAATATATTTGGCTCTATTGATGCTAAAATCTTGCAAATAATTATGCTTGTGCTTGGTGTAATCATTGCTTGCATAGTAATAATCCATGTAATCACTGCTTTGCTAAAATGCTGTATTAAATCTACTACTACTGCTGTCACAAAGACAGAATTGAAGCAAATGGTCAGTGTTACGCAGAGAGAAATGCTTGAGGAAGGGAAACAAAAAGAAAGAGAAATTGAACTATTGATGGCAGTGCAAGTTTAATGAGGTTGGTGAGCCTAGTAGGCCCAAAGGGGAGGCTGAGAAAGCAAGGCCACAAGCCTTGATATACCCGCTCTGTATGTAGGCCTCTGTATGTCGTTTGGTTCTTGCAAGTGAACTGCATGATGGGATTGGAATGATGTATGTGCCTGAATGTGCTGTAATGCTGAAACTGCTTAAATGGAAGGAAATGCTTAATGGGAATTTCTAACTGTTAAGACCTTTTGATATAGTATAAGACAAATAAATTAGCTTGATAACAAGGACTGACCATCCAGGTCAATCTGACATTGCTAGAAGAGTTATGGGCCATCTGTTGATGAGGCATAAAGAAGTTTTCTTTGATCTATCTTTGTTTTGCTTTAGAATTTTGCCAACTGCTAATTGATTAAGATGCTACTGTGTATAAATATACCTGCTTTTCACATTGCCAGGAAAGAAGTTCTTTGTCTGTAGGACTTTCTCCATATGGCTGTATTACACTCAATAAAACAGAGTTGACTTACAACCAAAGTTGTTGTTGTTGTTGTTGTTGTTGTTGTTGTTGTTGTTGTTGTTATCCTTGACACATGGTATCCTTCTGGGGTGATTGTCTGAGCTGGGAATCAGGAGTACTGCTCTGCAGTGGTTTCACTTCTACTTGAATGGCTTGCTCCAGAAGGTGGTGCTTGGGGGATACAGTTCGGCCCCATGGATTCTCCAATATGGGGTTCCTCAGGTGTCAGTTTTGTCCCCCAAGCTATTTAGCACCTACATGAAACCTCTGAGTGGGGACATCCAGAGTTTTGGAGTGTGTTGCCATCAGTACGCTGATGACACACAGCTCTAATTCTCTTTTTCATCAACGTGAGGCTGTGGATGGGCTAAATCAGTGCCTGGCTGCAACAGTAGATTGGATGAGGGCTGATAAACTGAAACTCAGTCCAGACAAGGCTAAATGCTGTTAGCGGGTGATTCTTCTGACCAGATGGAGGGTATTCAACCTGTTCTGGATGGGGTTGCACTCTGTCACGAGAGGCTAAGGTGGCCTCAGTGGCATGGAGTGTCTTCTACCAGCTTCAGCTGGTGGCCCAATTACACCCCTATCTGGAGAGGGACAACCTGGTTTCAATAATCTAGGCTCTGTAATCTCCAAATTAGATTATTACAATGCACTCTACGTGGGGCTGCCTTTGAAGACAGTTCAGAAGCTGCAACTTGTGCAAAATATGGCTACCAGAGTAATAACTGGGACCAGAGTGTCGGAGCATATAAGACCAATTCTGGCCCACTTGCATTGGCTGCCTGTACGTTTCCAAGCCCGATTCAAGGCGCTGGTTTTAACCTATAAAGCCTTACATGGCTTGGCACCACAGTACCTGACGGAATGCTTCTCCAGACCTGAACATACCTGGACACTACGATCTGGTTCCTCCCTCCGAGTGCCACCACCAAGGGAGGTTTGGAAGGGGCAACATGAGAGAGGGCCTTCTCAGTGGTGGCCCCCCACCTATCCCACTGAAGCCCACCTGGCACCAACACTGGCATCTTTTCAGCACCAGGTAAAGCCCACCTACTAGGCATTTAATGGTATATGATGGGACATCTACGTTTGCTGGTTTTGAACAGGTCTATTGCGGAATATATTGTTTACTTAAATTGCTTTTTAGCTGTTTATATTGTTTTAATTTTTCTATTTTTTAATTTTTTAGATTGTTTTTATTATGTTGTATTTTGTAACGCTGTTGTAAACTGCCCAGAGAGCTTAGGCTAAGGGGCAGAACAGAAATACTAATAATAATAATAATAATAATCCATCCTGAAGAAAAGGCTTAAAGCCACCCGTACAATTGCACAGGTGCATAAACACAATACAACTCTCATTCAACAGCAACACATAGAAATGCATGTGTCATCAGGCAAAAAGATCAATTACTTTTGCATTTTCCCCGACTCCAAAAACGTGACACCTTTGCAAGGCAAAACATTTCTGTCAGACCTGCCCTGAGTACTCGCATGACCCGGTACAGCACAAATCTCTTGCCATGCAAAGGCGTTGTGCTTCTGGAGAGAGGTAGAAATTGCTAACGTATTTGAACCTTTTGCATGCAAGATTTTGTGTTACTCTTTGCACAATCATTGTAGGAGGCACATGTTTTGCTACAACATGTAGGCTGCACAAGGTGTGTAGGCTGTACCAGGTGTACTAGGTACTAGGTGTGCTTCCAAGCAAGGCAATGGATCTTTGGGCACACTCTGCATCTTTTTATGTCTGCTTACCGCTTACATGTTAAGTGGCACTGTGCGAATGCGGTGAGCGTAACCCTGTTGCATATCAGCAATTGAACTGTTGTTATTTCAGTAATTAAATTGTCCAGCAAGCCAACCTAGAGCAGAACACAGTGATGAGAGACCGGCTCAGTTCCGACAACATGTTTCTCCATGGTGGTTTTAGAACTCCACGGTGGAGCTTTTACCCCACCCTTGAGAAATGTGTGGTCTGGCGAGAAAACTACACGCAATGGTAGAGTCTTTTTGGGAAAACACTCCACGTAGGATATCCATGCTGTGCAGAAGAGAGTTCCTGCACAACCGTTGTGTTGCGTGTTGTGTGGAGGGTTCCATGGAGGTTTCCAGTGCATTGAATTGACTCTTCCCACTGCCTACAGAGTTCCCTGGCAAGAGCAGCGAAAGGAGCGAGTGCCGCTCTAGGAGAGCCACTTGGATTGGGTTTTTTGCAGCAATGGCTAATGGGATACCATCAGGAGGACCAGGGGAGGAGAGAGGGCGGAGGACCTGTCAATCAAACATCATGATGGATTTTACTCAACTCCACAGTAGCCCACAGTCACACAACAGTGGAGGTAGAACATGTCTGGGGAGTACCACCTAAAAATTCAACTGCTGAGTGGAGTTTTCACACTGTGTTGACTAATGTGTTGTTTGAACTGAGCCATCGCCCCCCTCCATCACACCTAATTTCCAGCCCTGGTTTGCCTCCGCATTTTTTTTTACCTCTGATGCAGAAGCGCGTCAAGCTTATGATGCCTTCCACCTGAATAGCTGCTTTCACTCCTTCGCTCTTCCACTCCACCCCTCCCCTTCTCTTTCTCCCTCCAGTCAGGTCCTGTCAGATGAGTACTTCAACCAGACCACTTTTCTCCCAGGGAAAAATGGAACAACCCTTTAATCTGGATCTTTGGGGCATCGAGGGAGTACAATCCTGTCTCTGCAGAGGTTCAAGCGTTGTATGATTTTAAAATAAACTCTTTTGAGGCTGGGATGCAAGGGTTGGGTTTTATATTGAGGCTTGGAGCCAGTTGCTGGGAGAGATTGCTTTTCCCTGCCAGGACCTGATGCAATCCATTCAAGCCCCCAGTTCCTTTAAAACTACACGGAGGCTTAGGGTGCATTAAATGCGTTTAGGGAAAATAATCCAGACTTCTAGAGCTCCATCATTCCAGCAATTAAGTGCACTCTCGCCATGCCTGGTGTGCGGATTTGCAGCACGGTAGTCACATGATGCTGTGCCTGTCCTGCTGACACCCTGCCTCTTCCCCAGCCTTTCCTAGAATGCTAAAAGTCTGGATTATTTTCCCTAAACTCATTTAATGTGCTCTAAGCCTCCATGTAGTTTTAAAGGAACTGGGAGCTTGAATGGATTGCATCAGGTCCTGGCAGGCAAAAGCGATCTCTCCCAGCAGCCGTCTCCAGGCCTCAATATAAAACCCAAACCTTACATCCCAGGCTCAAAATCATACAACACTGACTAATTCTAAGCCTGGAATCCTACGCAGGCTCCTTCTCCCTGTCTCTTGTTCAGAATGTTTAAGCAGAGATGTCAGAAGCCCTATGCATAAAACATGGGCGGGGAACCAGAATGCCAGGGGCCAATTCTGGCCCTTCTGTGTCCCAATCCAGCCATGCCACCTTTCCCTAGCCCTACCTCCTTTCCTCATACCACGATCATTTGGTGGTTTCCCAGCTTTTCCCTGTGCTAAAAAGTCAAAATGCCTTTCCTAAGGCTTCGTTACTGACAGTAAGAGCTTTAAGTTAAAATAAGCAGCTATTCCGGGTCGCCTCCTTGCCCTCGCCCTCTTTTTACCGTAGAGGGCAGGGTTGGGCAACTCATGGCCCTTCAGATGTTTTGGCTTACGACTCCTCTGATCCCTCGACCTTGGCTAATATGGTTATGAGATGGCTGATGAGAGCTGTAGGCCAAAGCATCTGGCAGGCCACAAATTGCCCCCCGCTCTACGCTTTGTATAAGATTATTCTTATTGAATTTTTAAATTGCATTTGTATAGTAGCATCATCAGCTAATCAAAGCCAACACAGCAGAGGTGCAGAACCTCTTTTAGCCCGAGAGACAAGTTCCATTTCACAGAAGCTCTCAGGAGTCCAGCTCCAGGGGTGGGCGTGGTAAAGGGGGCAGAACCAAAAATACCCTTGCTGTCGACGTTTAGACTGAAAACTCTTCAGCGCAGGAACCTGTCTTTTTTTTTATTTTTAACATTGCCCACCCCTGTTATAGAGTAAGTTCAGGGAGGCCAGGGGCCATTTTCGCCTCCCAGACCACCTCCCACGGGAGGAGCACACTCCTGCCACTGTGCTGCCAAATTTGGTGGAGACAGCAAAAAAGATGTCAGTTTGACCCCGAAATTCAGCAGCAATTTGCTACGGAGTTGTAAATAGATTAAATTTAGCCTCTTCTCAAGCTAAATTTGACTTTTTTACTGGTCTGTAGCTGAAACCAGGGATCTTTTTGCTGCTGCTCCTGCCCTTGCCAATTTCAACAACACAACAGGGAGCAGAGAGGGCCATACCAGGGGACAGCAGGGGGCCACATCCAGCCCATGAGCTCTGTGTTGCCTCACCCTTGCCCTATAAAACACTAGAGGACACTATACTATAGGTTTCAGGCTTGTGGAATCTACTTTGTGTTTTACTAGAACCCCGAGATCCACCAACCACAGCCCAGAAGCAAAATAGTGGCTCAGGTTAGTGGAAATGCACTAAGAGTTAAGGCACACTGAGCACATGCTCAGCCCACAAAATTGTGATCAGTACCAGATCCAAGTTCTCAAGTCCTTCTACAAAAAGATCAACTTCTGGTTTCCCCCAAGCATTCTTTTGAACAACGTACTGGGGGGGGGGGGGGGGAGGAAAAGCTTTTTAGTTGTTGCCATTTTTAGACAATTGGGAGTCAGAAATCCTTGCCAATCTACTGCAAATCACCCAGAGATCTACTGGTAGATCCTAATCTGCCTCCAGCCCACCCCTGCTTTACAAAACAAGAAGAAAGCATTTGAACTGCATCTCCTTGCATAAAACCCATACTTGTTGAAAACACATTATTTCTTTCTTTTTTAAAAAATCCTCATGATTGGATTGCGATTGTGAGTTTTAGAGTGGGAAAAGAAGCAGCCAGGGATGGGTGGGTGGGTTGGTCTTCTGATTTATTGTCAGAGCCAACAGAGCATACAATTCTTTCAGTTGTTATTACCAACATCTCATTTTCCTTCTCTCAGCCCAGGAGCAGAATCAACTTTTGGGCCCAGTGGCACCAGGCAAGAAGCCCACCTCAGGTCTCTAGAGAAGGCTGTGAGACTCTGTCCAGAGTCAGTAAATAACTAATCTGCCCATAGGCAGGTTTTCAAACAACACACACACACACACACACACACACACACACACACACACACACAGAGAGAGAGAGAGAGAGAGAGAGAGAGAGAGTTTGAAACCAGCTGAATTGGCAACTCCAAAGCAAGCTGCCTTCAATCTGCTCAATCCTCTAGTGGGAGCGGGGAGAGGGGGGGCCTGTGTGCCTTTTTGCTGGGCTCTTTTTACTCCAGAATCTCAAAGATGCGGAGAAACCACAGAGCAGGGAGGGGGAAGAGGCATCGTCCGCTCAGCTCTAGGCCTTTCCTTTTTCAGAACTGGGCACTGATCTTTGTCAAAAGGGAGAAGCTGGTGTGGGACATTACTGAGGGAGGCTGGAGCAGCTGATGTTTTTACAGCGGAAGAGTGCCAGCAAAATCTTCAGGCACTGCACCCCTGATCCCCTCCCCTCCCTCTCCAGCCAGCCAAGGGAAGTGTGGGGCCGGGTTGGGCTCAGCTGGCGTCACTGATGCCTAATCCATTCAAGATGAGGAAGGCACAGCACATAAGCAGTACACTCAGAGAGTCACACCCAATCTCATACACACACACACACTGTACAGGACAGCATATGCGTGGTACACAATCATACACAAGAAACCCAGATAGTCACATACAAACACAATCCCACAAAACAAACCTCCCCAACCCACCCAGCCACCCACACAGCTCCTTTTAAAGTTTTCTCAGAGCCATACGGAGGTCTCCAAATACAAAATAGCCACCCCAGGGCCAGTGTGGTGCAATAGTTTCAGCAACCTTCCCCCAACCTGGTGCTCTCCAGACTACAACTCTCAGCATTCCTGACATTTGGTCAAGCTGGCTGGGGTGGATGGGAGTTGAAATCCAAAACATCCAGCTGGGAAGGCTGGCTTAGAATATCAGACTAGGCCTGGGGGGAGCTGGGTTCAAACCCCCAAGCAGCTGTGAAGCTCCCTGGAAGACCTTCGGCTGTCTCTCAGCCTAACTCACCTCATAGGATTGTTATGAGGATAAAATGAGAGGGTTAAACATCATGAGTTCCTCAGAGGTCAGAAAGGATATAAATGCATAAACTGATTCACATATATAAAGACTCCTAGTCTCTAGGGTTGCCAACCTTATTTCCTGGCCTTGCTCCTCTGCCTTTCATAACACAGGGGTTTACTAGGCTAAACCTTTCCATGCATGAAGCTAAGAGGCCAGAGACTTCCCACATACGTAATTTCTATATACATCAACTGTTGTTGAAGTCACAGGAGCAGGGCCAGTGGAAAAGTTGGGGATCCCATCAATCAACCAAATCTCCCTCCTGAAAGAGACTGACTCGCCAAGGCCATAAGAATGTGTCTGTGGCAGAGGTGGAACTTGAACTCAGATCCAAGACCAATTTTTGGTCTGCTGGACCACGCTGTCATAGCTCCTTCAGCAGAAGCAGCATACAGCCAAGACCTGTTTGCAGATTGCAACCACCAACCAAGCAGAGGCCATTTTGAAATATCAGCAGGCGCCACCACACAGCAAGCTGTTTGCATGTAATGGTGCGCACAAACTGGGACATATCGACCATGCTACCAGAAGCCTCACCTTTTGGATGCTTGTGAAAAAGCTGGCGATCCTATCATAGTACACAGTATGGATAAACCACAGGGGTGGTGAGCCATGCATGGGAATTAACACTTTCGCATTCTTGTTTCAAAGATCTTGTTTGCCCCCACATTACTTCTCAATACATCACTGCTTGTGACCACCCCTTTGGCACAACCTCCGTCACCTGCCCCACATATCCCTTCTTCCTTCAAACAACCACACCCTTCCTCTCTTTCTGCCCCTTATGCCTGGAACTGCCTTCATGATGCCACGTCTCTTATTTCCTTTAAATTAATCTTCAAAATCCTTTCCTTCAAGCCTCTGTGGCAACCTCTTAGTCCCCATGTACACACTTAAGCTGAGGGATCAAATGCCTTTTCTTCCCATTCAGCCATGTCCATCTCCTTTCCCTTTGTCTGTTATCTCCCCTGTGGTGAATTTGCAGATTACATGCTCCTCAGGGCAGGGACCTGCCCTCTTGTGTTTTGTAAGTGACCCACTGGCTGCACGCAGCTCCTGGCCTCTCCCAATGTAGCCTCCAATGCCTCCCTCAGCATCTCCCGCCACCAGGGTTGCCCACCTTCAAAGAGCCCTTTGTAAGCGTGGATCCCACTTTATTGACACTTTCTCCCTGCCCAAGTGAGGAAGGAGTGGCACCAACCCTGCCCAGGTAGAAAGGACAGCTCCTTTGAAAATGCAGATCCTGCATATGTGAGTGAATGAGTGAGAGAGGCCCCCTCCACAAGGATGCGCTTTTGCGCCTGGTTCGGGGATTATGCACATTATCGCGGAGGCGCATTTACTCCTAATCCCTCTGCACGGGAGGCGGCGAGAGGCGGCGAAGCGCATTAATTGATGTCCAAAAAGCGCTTTACAAGAAGTTAACGCGCATAATCGCTTGTTCACACCGCGAAAATGCGCTTTAACGGCCGGAGCAAAATAAAAGTCGCTATTTAACGCGCATTCGAAAATGCTCATTATCGGGGAGATAACGCGCCTGTACGCCCGTTTTGCGCTCCGCTGGTGTGGAGGTAAAATTTATAATGAGCCTTCAAGGCTCATTAAACGTCTCGTGTGGAGGAGGCCAGAGAGAGAAAATGAATGGAGGTGGGGTGGGCCTGCCTACTCAGCCCCGCCCAGAGTGCAGCCCTCAACAGATTTCCAGTGAGGGAATGAAGCCCTCAGCAATAAAAAGGTTTTCCATTCCTGCTGTAATGTGCGAACTGGGGCCCCACATGAACAGCCCATGAGCCAGTAATCTGGGAGGGGCAGAGAAGTGTAACTTGGGTAGGGTGATAAGGGCACCTGCCTTGTCATATAACCTGGATGGAACACAAAACGGGCATCAATTATGTAATATACTGACAAGTATAAAAATAATGTTAAATTACATTTTCTTACTCAGAGGCTTGGTGAGGGCAGCAAACTAGGAAAATGGCATGACTGCCTTTTTCCATTGGCCCTATGTAGCCTGACACAGTTAAGCATATTCAGTCACTGAATTCAGCTGATGGGGAAGGAAAAAAGCAGGGACATGTAATATCAGTCAGAAACAGCCTGGGGGGGGGGGGTGCGTGTGTTTTACACAATAGCTGCTAAGCAATGGGAGTTTCAGCAGCAGGACTTCCAAAGGTCCATGACCCTTCTTAATTTATCACAATGCAGGGTTCAGGAGGGGAGGGGTATAAAACTGGAGTCTGCCCCAAGCATAGAAATGACTAGTTGTGGCACTAAATAGAAGATCAGACATCGGTCTACTTTAATATCCCAATTTCACTGTTATCTCATAGAGTCAAATCAGATCCAACTGCCAACTTCTGCTTCCGGTCTCCTCAACAGAAGATCATGATAGTGACCTACCACACAAGGGTGTTATGGTGACCAACACGTTGAAGATGGCAAGGCATTTCTTCAGACCTGTTTGAATGTGCATTTTCCCCCTTCCCATACGCAAGCAGGCCTTTGTGTTAGATACACGGCACACCCCTCCCCACATGCTGTGTAACCAAACACTCTTCCTCGAATGCACGCTGAGTCCCTTCTTCAGAACACCCACACCCTGCTCCGCTTGGCAGCATATCATGTGCCAAGCTCTGATTCCTCTCTCCTTCCCCTGGCCCTGTCCTCACTCCCCACGACACTATTAATTTGTGATTTCTTTGTTTTGTAATGACACAGGCAGGCTTCCCACTGACAAAGGGCACCCCATCCCATGAAAGAGAATAGAACTCACTCACTCTCTCTCTCTCTCTCTCTCTCTCTCACACACACACACACACACACACACACCACTACCTCCTGGCTTACTTTGAGCCAAGGCTCAGACACAAAACTCATTTGTAGTGCCAGATCTCAGCCCCATGAAGCAATAATATCTCTGAGGACATACAGAGTGCTTTCCCCTCACCAGTGAGTAATCACCGCTCATCTCCATACTTGTGTGATTGGGGTTCAGGGCTTCCAGGCAGGCTTGCTTGAGCACGGATCCTTTTGAAATTATTAAGCACCACCCCAAAAAAGGAAAGCCAGAATTGCCCAGGCATCACTTTTTATAGTGGAGGAGACGTTTCACCAAGGCCTTACTTTGTTCTAATGGAGGGGGGTGGGGAGAGAGGGTTCTTACCTCAGAAAATCTCACACGCACCCCTTCTGGTCTCCGGGATGGATGAAGAGTGGGGGTTAGCTTCAGCCAGGGGCTACGGTATAGAATCATCTGGTATAGAATCATCAGTCTGCAACCCCACTAATGCCAAGTAACTGCAAGTGTCATACACATACATACAACATACGTGTGGGGGGGGGGTGGGGGGGTATGGGAGCAGGCCTAATCCATGCAGGGCAGAAAAGCAATAACCTGTTTCTTGTGAAAGGAGCAACAAACAAAAAAATCCCCTTGGTAAAGAGCAACAAACTCAAAATGCACTGAGTGAAACTAAAAAACAACAACAACCAGTTTTCTACAGCACCTTTAGGTGTTTTCCTCTTGTTTCTTTTTCTAATCGCACAGGGCCTACTGGGATCACCCACTGCCTTTGGTCCCACTAGGGCACATGTGGATTCCAATCCTGATCTCACATGAACCTATGGTGGTCCCAGTTCTAACAGGATGAGGCTCAGGGCAAAGCTCTTTGCCTGTGGCGTATACCCCCTCTGTGTCCCCCTCAGTTCTATACCTTGCCGTTTTCCCATATAGGCCTGCTGTAGCTTCCTTGTGAAAGACAGAACTGTGTGGGGTATGTGCATGCATGTCTTAGACCCTAGAGCCTCTCTCTCCCTCTCTCTCTACCACATCTCTTTCTTATGAGCAAAGGGTTAAGGGCAAGAGACAGCTATACAATGGGAGCCCACATGAGGCCCACCAGGACAAGCTATGATCAACATGAGCTTCTTCTCCACTACGCAGCAGCGCCTGAGGGGGATATGCCGCTGGAACAAAAAAGGCATTCATTATGTAAATCATCTGCCTGACAGCAGGACGCCTGCCAGGCTCCTGGCCAAGTCTGATCCCGACCCCAAACTTTTTCCTGACCTGCAGAATGTGATCTGGGGAGCCTAACAGGCTCAGGTACAGGGGCGTCCAGAACAAGCGTCACAGCGAAGGCCACCCATGAGGAATGGCCATGGATTAGAGGAACAGTCATTTGGCCATGGGTGTCTCCCTCTAATCATGAAGTATCACTGTCCCACGAAGTTCCCCTTCCTGTCTTTCCAATGCTCACCCAGACCCAGTTTGTGCTCTTAAAAAAAGAAATCTGATTCATGGATCCCAGAACTGATTCACATTATAGGCAGGCCATGGGCATCTCTGCCTTCCCTCAACTGCCTAATCAATGAATACCATGTAATGAGAATAAAGACATGCAGGCATAAATGCGCAGGATCAGGTGGTAAATCACACCATGGAGCAGCAAGAGGTAGTAGTTCCCCGGTGCATGCCCACCAAATGTTTATTATTATTTATTATTTATCTATTGCATTTATATCCCACCTTTTTTCCTCCAAGGAACCCAAGGCAGCATACATAATCCCCCTCCTCTCCGTTTTATCCTCACAACAACCCTGTAAGTTAGGCCAGGCTGAAAGTCTGTGACTGGCCCAAAGTCACCCAGTGGACTTCCATGGCTGAGTGGGGACTAGAGCCCGGATCTCCTGACTCTTAGTCCAACACTCTAGCCACTACACCACACTGGCTCTGTTTAGACACATGCCTCCCTCCTTCTGCCTTCAAAGTGCTTACTCTGTCAGATGCTACAAATGCAGAAGTGGACAACTTGCAGGCCAAAACATCAGGAGGGCCACAACTCCCATCAGCCCTAGCCAGCATTGCGAATGGTGAGAGATGACAGGAGTCTCAGGCCAAAATATCTGAAGGGCCCCATGTTACCTCCCCCCCCCCCCCCCGGTACAAATGGAAAAACATGTCTGTTGTAAAAGCCAAGAATTGACATTAAGAGGGCCCATAACTCACAGACAGGTGAGGAGGATCATTTCATATATCCTTCAGTGCAAATCTGGGTTTGCCATTAAGTGTACAGTGGCCAGAAGCTGTGGCCAATCCATGCTGCTCGATGAGCTTATTACCTCTGCAATACACGTTTGTCACATTCACACTTTACATGTTTGAAGTGTACGCTGAAGATGTTTTATGTGTAGACACAAAACATGTCATGGGCAAAGTAGCTCCAACTGATGCACATAGAAAAGTGTCTGCTCTAAGCCCCCCAAGGCAAATACTTGGCATCTAATATTACTGAAAGATGAAGGGATGGTGGCTTAGCTCAGGGGAAGAGCCCATGTTTTGCATGAAGAAGGTACAAGGTCCCATCCTTGGCATCACTAGTTGAAATAATGAGGTGGCAGAGGATGTGGAGAGCCTCTGCCAGTCAAAATAGGCAACAGTGGACTAGTTGGTCCAATGGTCTGACCTGGAATCAGGCAACTTCCTCTATGCTAGGCTAAAGATGGGGTCACACAACACGCTAACCCACCCAGTGTGGGTTGTTGTTGAACTGTGGGTTATCATGTTGATTAAATGCAGCACTTTCTCCGCAGGGCGGGTTATCGTGCTGTCTGACCGCAACTAATGTTTTCCACGTGACCTGCAATGATATACCTAAGCTATGGTACAATAGTTATGCAGATGTTAATCCCATGCAATTGTGATGCACTCCATGTATTTATTTATTTATTTATTTAATACTTAATCCTCCCAACAGCACGTGTTCTCTGGGTGGACTGCAAATACTTAAAATTATACAATAAAATACCAATTTTTAAAATAATACAATATTTAAAAGCATAAGATACAATAAAAAACAAGCAGCCATAAAAATATAAAAACAAACAGCTCCAGGTTTTGGAGGGCCCTTAGGCAAAACACCCCCTCATGGGCTCCCTCCTTAGTGAGTGTGCCCTTCTGACCACCATCATCACTACCTGCTATTTGTTACTAAAACAAAAGCTGGGATTTTAACAAGCACTTACAGGCCACAAAATAGAATTCAAGGGATACTGGCAGTACACTACTGCACATCTTCTGCTACACCAGGAGGTCCTTCCAAGGAACTCAGCTTACTATTGCAGGGTTTTGTCCTATGTCTCCGTCACAACAATCCTATAAGGTAGGTTAAGCTAAGATACAGCAGGCCAAGCCAAGTGGTAAGATTCATGGTTCAGTGGAGATTTAAGTACACTTTATTCACTGAATACACCACCATAGCTTTATTAAAAAGAGATCATGGCTGTGTTGGCTTCAAGGGAGCCAGTGAAATACAATGGCTGGAGCCTGAGGGCAACAATCCATTTTGGAGAAGCTGGGGTGGGGGGGGTCACATTCCAGGGGTGGGTGGAGCCAAAGGCAAAAGGGGCAGGGCCAAAAATACCAGCATATCCTAGTTTAAAGCTCTTACTGCTAGTCATTAAGCCTTAGGAGAGGCATTTTGACCTTTTATAATGGGGGGAAAGCGGCACAAAACCTTGGAAAACAATTGTTAGCCGGGAGAAAGAGACTGGAGGCAGGGGAGGGGGGGTGGCTATCTGGAGACCCCTCAAGGGCCAGATTTGTCCCCCAGGCCTGAGATCCTGCACCTCTGGGCTACAGGGTAAACCCTAATTCAATATATGGCCTTGGGCAATTTGCTTTCTCTCAACCTAACTTACCACACAGAGTTGTTGTGAGACTCATTAAACCGTAGCTCTTAGCTCCTTCGACAAGTATTGGGATAAAAATGTGATCAGTAAATGAACCTGGCCTTCCATCTACGTTTCAGGAAAAATGAGGAAATACTGGAAGGAGTTCAAAGAAGGGCCGCAAACATGACAGAGTCTAAGGGAATAAGCGGTAAGGGTGCAAGATCAAATGAGCACCATCTATTCAGCATGTCAAGACAACTCTCCGTTCAGGGGCCTATTGGCTGCTTCCACAAAGAAAACCACTCAAAAGCAAGATGGATGCCTCAATGAAAACAGAAGGGGGACCCACAAGCAACTGCAGGGCTAGGGGAAGGTGCAGAGGGCATCTTGCTTTGGGCTCCATCAGATCTATTTTCCCCCCTGGTTTGCCTCCGCATTTTTTACCTCTATTTCATAAGCGCGTCAAGCTAATGGTCCCTTTTGTGTGGGTTTGTGGTATTGCCCTGCACTGTAAAACCTCCCTTTCGCTTGTTTGCTCTTCCACTCCACTCCACCCCGCCCCTTCTCCTTCCGCCTCCAGTTCATTAGTTGTGGTGCTTTGATGGCCTTGGGCTCCTTCCCCCTCGCTCTGGCTTTGTTGTCTAGCGATTTACTGATTTAACATTTCATCGGCTGGGCTCCGTTTCTGCGGGCAAGGAGGGTGGGGTTGGAGCAGTAAAAAGCCCATTCAATTGTATAAGCACAAGTCCCTTCGTTCAACATGGGGACCTCGAAGAGGAGAACCGCCTCTCCTTCCCCTTTCGTCAGCAAGTCCCCAGTCAAAGCACACACCCTCAACAAAAGAAAAAGCACTAGACGGAGGCTTAAGGGCGCATTAAATTCACTTGGAGAAAACAATCCAGACTTTCCCCGTACCAAAATAAAACACGAAACAGAGGAAAAATGCCGAAATGGGTGCAGGACAGGGAGGACGTAATGTGAGTCCTGTGCTGCAAAACCAAATACCAGACATGGCGAGGGTGCGTTAAACCGCTGGTGTGACGGAGCTCTTTGTCTCCCTTTCCTTCTCCCTGCCATCAATACATTGTTGTAGGGGAATTGGATCGAGAGGAAGCTCCCTCCAGTTCAAATCCCTCCCCTTGCACAATTGCTTTGGTAGCAAAGAGAGGGCTCAGCTTCCCTTCACCTCCAAAACAATCAATGGGGGGTAAGCAGGGAAGCTACTATGCTCCAGCCCAAGCACCGTAGCAACAAAGATAGGCCTCAAATGCTCCTCATCTCCCTGCAGTTGCTTTCCTGCCCCAGGCAGCCAAATCCTAGCACCTGGTAACAGCCTCTGCTACTAGGGATTCTGGACGGCTTGAGAGAAGATGCACAAGCGCACAATACTTGGGGAGGCAAAAAGTTGTTCTAACCTTTGTTAATTTTCCGTAGTGGTAAAAGACTTATCTAGTTTGCCCTCTTCCCCCACCCCCACTTCAGCCACCTAGTTTGGCACCCTCAGAATCCACATGCAGGCCTATACTTTACATCTTCAGCTGCAAAACAAAGACAGTTTCAAGTCAAGAAAGATAACGCAACCAAGAGTTGAGTGAATTGCCAGCTTTCCGAGGGGTCATCTGCAACGCTGTTTCCCTCCCCAGTAAAACAGACATTAATATCCAGGAGGGAATATGTATGTCAGTTATAATCTACTAGCCAAATTTCCATTTCATTATGACAAGTAACGTGAGGGTGGAGTGCTCATAATATTCCATGAACCACGGGGTGGGCAACGCCACTCGGGTCTCCCACTACCAGGAGTGGGCAGCACATTTTACCCTCCCCCTAAACGTGTCCCCAAAGTGCAATGCTTTACTTTTCCTCACAGGAGAAAACGGTAACCATTTATTCATTTATTACATTTATATGCCGCCCAATAGCCGAAGCTCTCTGGGCGGTTCACAAAAACCTTTCACTTATATGGATAAAAGAAGTGCAATGCAGACCTCACTAAGGTGGGAGTTAACCCATTATTTTTTCCTAATGACACAAGACATTGAAACCCAGCCCTGCTCCCATCTGCATCCTGATTAAGTTTTATAGACATTGGCATGTAGCAAAATGTAAGGAACTGGTATACTGCATACCAGCGTTCCCAACCTGGTACCCTCCAGTCGTATTGGACTGCAACTCCCTTCATCTCCAGTCAGCACAGCCAATAGGCATGCTGGCTGGGGATGAGGGGAGTTGCAATCTAACACATTTGGAGAGCACCAGGTTGGGGAAGGCTAGTATATATCATATTAGTTATTTCCCAACACATGTATCATAACCCAATTCCCATGTTATATTTAACATGCTCTTTACAACATAGTTGTTCATATGGACACCAGTAACAGCAATGGGCATAGCAACCCTAAGCTTTGTTTGACCTGGCGATGTCACGACAGATCACAATGGGTCCTTTCTGTATTTATAACTTGCCTGTCTCCATATGTGCCTATCTATACATGAAGATCTTCAGTGGAGGACCTCCTGCAGGGGCCCCTGCCGACTGAGTTGAGGTGGGTGATCATCAGAGAGAGGACCTTCTCGGTGGTAGCACCCCAGTTGTGGAATACTCTTCCTAGCGATGTCCAACTGGCCCCTACTTTATTGTCATTTCATTATCAAGCAAAGACCTTTTCTATTTTCTCAAGCTTTTTCAGTGCAATTTAAATCCTGCTGACTGCTTTTATGAATTTTATTTTATTCTTGTATTATGTACTATTATTTATTGATGATGATGATGATGATGATGATTAACATTTGAATGGTGGTTGATGTTGTTTTTTTGTTAATTGTCCTGGAAATATGATTGAAGGGTAGCAAAAAAATACCTACCATTGGGGCAAATGCTCAAAAAACTCTCATTCATCTAAATCAAACCCATCCATAATACTTCCATTGGTTCAGCTACGTTCCCAAAATGTAGACTAAATATACCATTCCAATTGATAAAACTATGTTTCACACAACACCCCCACTACCACGCACACATATTCATTAAAAGAATGCACGATGGGGGGCGCAGGATCCTGTGGGCTAATCCTGCCCCTGCCATTGCTCACAAAGTAAACAGTTCTCCACTGACCACATGTTTGGACAGTGGCGATAGGGATCTATGCATGTACTGATGTATGTGTACATGAGGCAGGACTCTGGCCCAAACAAGGTCTCTCTTTGCGTGGAGGAGCTCTATGTGCACATATCAGGACACACGCGGAGCCCTTTCCCACACGGTCGGAATGCACAGACAGAAGGGAAGCATTTCAGCCACCAGCAGCAGGAAACCTGGTCGCAGCGCACAATAGCGGGTGCATGCACTGAATGCCATACACCCCCCTCATGCAGTCTTTCAATGTGTGGAGTGAGAGTCATGTGAACCACCATCACCATCTTAAAAGCAGCATAACTTTTGTACTGTCATTTATATAAAAGTGGTGTGATTTAAATGTTCATTCAACAATGAAACACACTTGGTAACTGTGGGTATGTCACTTTTTCACAGTCTAACTTACCTCACAGGGCTGTTGTGCAGATAAAATGAGTGGGGGAAGACCAGGTACAACACCTTTACCTCCTTGGAGGAAAGGTGGAATGTAAATGTATTTTTTTTTTAAAAAAAAAAATCGAAATGGCACCCTGCCCCACCCATCATGGTGATAAAAATATAATAAACTATCAGTTATGCAATGTGCTGATAGGATGAGTACAGTATAATTTCCCCAACTGAACTCAAGGTTTTATCTGAGGCTGCCTCTACAAGAGGCATTTAAAGCTCTTTCAAGGTGCATTAAAAAATTTACCTCTACAAGAACGGAGCGCAAATCGGGCGTAGAGGCGTTTTCTCTCCGATTACACGCATTATCGAATGCGCATTAAATAGCGAGTTTTATTTTGCTCCGTCCGTTAAAGCGCATTTTGACTATGTGAACAAGCGATTCTCTGCATGTCAACAGTTTAAATTGCGTTTCGGTCATCCAGTAATGCGCTTCGCCGGCTCTCGTACAGAGGTATTAGGCATAAATGCGCTTCTGCGAATATGCGCATAATCGCCTAACGAGGCGTAAAGGCGAATTCTTGTAGATGAGTCCTGAGCCACAAAAAATTCTTAGAACTTAACAAGGCCAGAGAGAGAGAGACTTACTTCTGAGTAAACAGGTATAGAATGACTTTTAATAGTGTGATCACTCAGAAGCTTTTTTTGAAAGTCTAAAACAGCAAACTGGAAAGAAGGGCTCTGCAACCCTATGCTTACTTCTGAGCCCTTACTTCTGTTTACCCAGAAGTAACTCTCTCTCTGTTCAATGGTGTTTACTCAAAGGTAAGTATGCATCGGATTTAGTATGACTTGGATGTAAATGCAGTTGAAATCAATAGGATTTACTCTTAAGTAAGGGAATCCAGCCACGGCAATAAATGAGCTCCATGGAACACACATTCACACACATCCGATTCTGCCTTAATCCATCCCTGTGTGTGTTAATGGGCAGGAATGATCTCAAGTGGGGGGGAAATTAAAAATTCTTAAAAATCAAGGGATGAACCGATCTGATTCAAACTTGGCATGCCTAAAGCCCTACTCAAGATCTCTCATGGTCCCAAGTTTAATCTCTTTATCTTTAAAAATGAGGGAGCCGTAAGCATTTTGGTTAATTCCCATAGGAGCTTCTATAAGCGAGGGGGGAAGGCTGCCACGTCCATCACAATGTCCATCAATGACAAGAACCAATGAAAGGGCGGGGTGGGGCAGGTGCAATAACAGCGGGAGAGCGAAAAGAGAGTTCACTGGTATAGCTACAATCGTGAAAGGGAGGAGCGCTTGCAGCGCTTATGAAACGGAGGTAAAAAACGCGGAGGCAAACCAGGGGAGCTCATATATACAAAAACACTGACCTGGTTCACATGCAATGCCAACCCAGGGTTGCTGGTTTTCTTAAAAACAAAAAACAAAAACTGGGTTGTTGTGAACAAGACATCATGCTAGTCACCATGGCTCGAGAGCTCTTGTTTGGTTGAACAACTAGGCCCCTCCACCTCTGGGTTTTTTATCATGCCATCCAGAGGAGAGGCTGAACTAACCAGTGATTGAAAGCTTAAAAGTATCTGAATCAGGGCTCCTGGATTGTTGCACCCTTTATAAGCTAGGATCGCAAACCAGGTTCTTGGTTTACAAATCCTGGCTTATTCGGGAGCCCCAAGCCAGGAGCTCCAGTTCAGAAAACGTGCTATGCTTTCAGTTCCTGGTTAGTTTAGCTGCTCCTGATGATGGGAGGAGCCAAGCAGGAAGTGAACAGGCTGCAACTCATTCTGGATTTTCCAGAATTCTGGCTTATTGCTGCATGCAAACGCAGCCACTAGCTCTGAATAAATTATGACTGAAAAATTAGCTCTTAATCAGTAAGATGAAGTTTTGGAATAATTTCCAAATGAGAGTCATGAGTGGAAGCCTTTGTGCCAGATTTGCTTTTAATGAGTGGGTGGGCGTGCATGATCTATATGGGTTAAATCCAGTGTCAGTCTTCCACAGGACTATGTGTACTAGAAAATAATAATAATAATAATAATAATAATAATAAAAAATAATAATACACACAGGAACCCAGACTCTGCAGAATCCAGAAAAGCTACGAGCTGCAACCACTAGAAATTCTTGGCAGTTCAACAAATTTGCACACATTTGCTGCTTTGACTGGTTTATTATTCTGTCATAGGGCAAAAAGCTATACAGGAGACAACAGCCCTAATCTTTGACCGCTGGGAATCTTCTCCAGCAAGTCATCGATATCCTGAGATTTCACCAGTCATTGCCCACAACCAGCCTACTTGCTCTTTTTAAAGAACAAAAATAATGAAAGCTGAGTTTCGTAGGGAGCAAAATTGGATCATACACACACAACCCGCCTTTTATGACTCAGGTACTTTCCTGTATTTGCTGGCAAGAAAGGATTCGTGGTGATAGTTTTTTTTCTTCCTGCCACAGTATTCTGTTCCTTATTCTACTTCCTCCAAAGTATTAGAGAGCAGGGAGTCACTGGACAATGCAGTCTGGTACTGAGGTCTAGGGTGACCATATGGAAAGGAGGACAGGGCTCCTGTATCTTTAACAGTTGTAGAGAAAAAGGGAATTTCAGTAGGTGTCATTTGTATGCATGCAGCACCTGGTGAAATTCCCTCTTCCTCACAACAGTTAAAGCTGCAGGAGCCCTACCCTCTTTTGTATCTGGTAACACTAGGCAGGGCTCCTGCAGGTTTAACTGTTGTGAGGAAGAGGAAATTTCACCAGGTGCATACAAATGACACCTGCTGAAATTCCCTTTTTCTCTACAACTGTTAAAGATACAGGAGCCCTGTCCTCCTTTCCATATGGTCACCCTAGGTGATACAGTCTAGTATCTAGACTAGAACCTAGAACCTTCCCATCAGGGGCGGTTTTTTTATTTGGAGCCGAATCTTTCCATTGGCCTCAATGGAAGTTCTTTTTCTAAGCTAGATTGCTATGTGGAGGGGGATTTGGGTAGGGCACAATGCACAAGGAGGCAGGTTTGACCCTTCCCATCCGAACTGTGATCCCTATGGAAATCCCACACCCCACATGGCAGCTTAGAAAAAAACTTCCATTGACACCAATGGATTTCCTTCCCCACCCAAGCGTAATGGTCATGCATGCGGGTTTGAGAGGGAGCATTCCTGTATGTGGGGAGGGGAACCTAATTCTTCCCTCCCCAGTTGCAATTCCCCTTGAAATTTCCTCCTGCATGGCAATTAAGCTGAGACACACCCCTTCCGTTTGTACCCCCGGGCATTCTAGAGCCCTTCCACCTCCACCCTATCTATATCGAGGAATAATGAACCAAACAGCTGGTCTTTCAGGCCTTGCTAAGGTCTGATAACTCAAAACCACTTATTTTTAAGATTCAAAGGACACCCTAGGCTGCTTCCAGGGATATACATTGGCCTGGTTCGGACAACACGATCATCAACGGGGGGAGGGGGGAACAATCATCAGTTGTGTTGCTTATTGTATTGTGTGGAGGGCAACACACGACGCACACACAACTGACAGTACGCTATTTGGGGCATTTAAACAACAGAGAAAAACAACGGGCTTGCACGTTGTTTATCCCGAACTCTGTTGTTTAAAGTGTCATGTGGAGGGAACCCCCCTCTCTCCATGTACTATTCCGTTTTATCATAGAGTTCGCCGGCCGGAGCAGCCAAAAAAACCTCTGCTCCAATACAGCAGGCGGAACGTGCGGTGCATGCTGGGATACAGCCAGAGAACTGAAGGAGGTGGGAGGGAAGAGACGCAGCAGCCCAGAAGGACACCGGGACTTTTAGCCAGTACACTATTCCCCCCTCCGTTGCCTAAAGTGTCGTCTGAACTAAGCCATTCTCTCCCTATTCGTGTTCTCAAAGCACATACAGGCAGCATAACGACAATGTCAAGAGCTGCTACAAGCCCACAAATATTTTTTTTTTTACTACAGTTGCAACATGTAATTAATTGGCTAAAAATATTTTTAATTGACGAAAAAGGCTTCACCAAGTAACGTTTTTCAAAAACTGCTAATATTTTTAATGCCAGTAATTATGAGAACTGAAGATGGCAGGCGCCATAGGAAGAGGGATTCCCCCTTCGCAATCGCACAGGAGGGAATGTGTCTTCTTTCCATCCCGCACAGCAAAACCAGCTGTTTTTGCGGAAAATGTGTGGTTCCAATCCCACATTCTCCAAGAAAATGGGGACCAGAAGGCACGAGAAAGAAATGTTTAACCCTTCCAGCATCTGCCATGTTTTCCTGCTAATGCCCACTCCAGACAATTTTCCTCAGGATTTCGGAGCCCACCTTTTGGGGGGGGGGATGTTTATGACTGGGTGTGATTTGCAGGGGGCATCTGCGGGGTGGGGGGCGAGATTTAAGTCCCCCTTTCGGCCAATTCTCAATTGCAGTGCCCCTGATCTAATGCAATAGCAATACACAGAAGCATAAGTTAGATTTTCATGTTTCACTCATACTTTGGAACTACTATTGCCACAATCACCATTTCCTCCTCAAACTTCTCTTTATAATAATAATAATAATAATAAATTTATTTCTTACTCGCCTCTCCATTTGTATCGAGGCGGGGAACAATAGTAAATATAAAACACGATAAAATACATAAAACTGATTAAAAACATGACAAACATTATTTAGGGGGCTGGAGGCCAAGATCTGACCCTAAATTGTCCAGTTGCTGACCTCTAGGCATTGTATGAGTAATGAAAGGGGTTACGTACTTATATTGATAACATTGTTAATATGATTATATATATATATATATATATATATGCCTAAAACAGCAAATAACCACAATTGTAAAATACACTGTGTCTGGGGTGGTTTTGTTTAAGGGGGTACTTTGCACCCTACTCCTTTGCATGCTCAGAAGTTCCACTAGTGAAACTGTATTTACACCATACTCCCAAGTAAATGAGCATAGAATTGCGGCTTTCATATTAAATACATTCAAGTATGGGGCCAAAGAACCTGAGTCTTACCACCACCAGCACTCTGAAACCTAAAAAAAATGGTGCCCTCAGTTAAGGAAGCAAGTTGTGCTCCTTAACTTTAACTTGGGGTCGATACACACAGCCTTGATGTGTCAATTTGCAGGCTCAGGTTGCAAACAACAACAAAAACTTCTGTCATTTACGTCTTACAAAATAAAAGAGAAAGAGAGAGTTAGCAAAGAGCTATGGGTCACTGGGGGATAAAGAACTGGATGAGCATACCTCCATTACATTCTTCTGAAGCTTCCAGACTGGACCAGTTTTACAGATGGTGAGCCAAGGCCTATTAGATTCCAGACAATGCTGGTCTTCATTCAGATTCATGGCCAGAGAAAAGCAGGAAAAGATGGGTTTCAACATTCAGAACAGCGTAGAAGCCAAGTGCAGAAACACAATAGGCTAACTTCCTACTCCCTTCCTCATAAGCTGAAGAAAATGGCGACTCCTAGAGGGGAAGTGTTTTGCAAGGGTCCCCAACACGGTGCCCGTGGAGACCTCCAATGGCACCTGCAAAGTTCTCCACTCCCTGATCCCTTCAAAAATTACTTTTAATTTTTTTTAAAAAAAAAACTTGAAAAATGTTAAGGGCCCTTTGCTCTCTCTCCTTCTCCAATCCCAGCTTCTAGCCTTGCTATTTCTCTCCCCCTACTCTTCACTGTTTCTCTCTCCTTCGTAACCTCTAGCCTTGCTCTTCTCTCCCTATTCCACCCCCACCTAGCTGTGATCTTTCTCTTTCCTTTTACCCCTTTACCTCACTTTGGTGTTGAACAGAATGGCTGAACCTGGTGTTGAGGTAGGGAAAACTTTCCTTTCCTTTTGGGGCTGGGGGCATTTTCCTTTGGGGTTGGGGAAAATTGTGTGTCTGTGGATAGGATGAGCAACCTTTAGTAAGACTACTCAGAAGTCATTTCCACTGGATTCTATGTAAGCATGCACAGGATTGCAATCGTAAGTAGTTTTATGGTGCTTTAGTGGGGTCAAATAAGTAGATTGGCTTTGGAGTTGAAACTCTTCTTCTGCTTGTACTCAGGTTTTCTTTGGTGTGTGTGTGTGAATTACTTGTCTTTTGACTAGCCCGGCCCCCATGGCAGCCATTATATGACTAGCCACATCCTCCATGGAGCCATTTTTCAGTGGTACAGCAATGTATCAAATTACCAAATGTGCCAATGGTTCCAAAGAAGCTGAAGACCCCTGATTTATGGGAATCATGAGAAACTGGGAATCCATCAGAAAAAGGAAAAGGGCGACAGCTCAGTGGCAGTGATCACATGGCTTCCGTATAGGAGATCTTGGGTTCAGCGATCGTTGGTTAAAGGATCTCACATAGCAAGCTGGAGAACTTGTCAGGAAAGGCAATGCAGGGTGATATACTGGGACTAATGTCTTGCCTTGCTATAAGAAACATCCCTAGTAGCAATTCAGCCAGGAGAATCTACAAGGTGATAGGTTGTATCCAAAAGTACTGGAATATTGATTAAATAAGATAAACAGACAAATTTCAAAACTTGATCCAGAAATAGTTAAAAGGTAGAACAGGTGAACCCTCCAACTAATAGGGGAAGATGGCAGGTAGATAGGATTGACAACTGAAAGGCATTTTACCTGCGCATATGGTTTTCTTTCCATTGGGAGTCGTGTCAGATTTTTTTAAAAAAATAATAAGCCAGGTATCTTGATCTGAGGAAGTTTTTTTCCCCTCTTGACTCCAGCCCATAATCCACTAGCCCTTACCTCGCAGATCAAAATCTGCCTGTCTCTGTCCCTGATTTGCAAAAGTCCATTCATCCTTTGAATCACTGGGTCCCCATCCACCCCTTTAACCCCCCCAAACCACAACTCCACTTGCCAATCTGCAAAAAGTCACTGGGTTCCATGTCTTACAAGTCAAAGCTTGTAGTAATTTGTTTATGTATTTATTTATTGCATTTTTATTCTGCCCAATAGCTGAAGCTCTCTGGGCGGTTTACAAAAATTAAAACCATGACAACTATTCAAAATATAAAACAACAACGGTATAAAAATGTAGCATAAAAAATACAATATATGAGCACAGGCAGGATAAACCCAAGAAGCAATGCAAAAATTAATACAGATTTAAAATTTAAAAAGTTTCACCCACTGACCATTTCCTGCCCCCCACCCCCTACCATTTACAAAATCACAAGTTGCAACTCTACCAGCATGAGTTACTAAAGGGGATAGGAAATACCTATGCCCAGGAGTGACATTTACACAGGGCATAGGGGGACATTACCTCACCCCTCTGTGTTCAGGCTACTTATGATCAGGTTTCACCAGGGTTTATCTCTTTGCCCTGTACACAGGTTCTATATGGGGGGCTAAATCCACTCTGCCCTCACTCCTGCTAAAATCTGAAGTAGTGCTCCCGTTTGGTTAAACAGACAGCATTGTCAGGATACAGGGGGGATCAGTACTAAGCTCATTGGTTCTTCACTTATAATGCCCCCTAGAGCAGTGTGAAGGTGGGCCCTTATACAGGATCTCTGCCCGTTTAGGTATTTATAGTAACACCATGGCCACGAGTTTTCAGGCTGAGCAATAGTGGCAGCCCCTCCCACTCGGGTCTCTCCATTCCCAAACAGACACATGTTTTCATTTAAAGAACCAAACAGTGAAATAAGGATGGGATCCAATTAGCCCATCAAAAGGAAAGCTGCACTGGCAAACACATCCCCTTGGGACTTGTACACGCCATATTTTTAAAGAAATGAACATGCCTCCATAAGATTTGGTTGAAATGGACACAGACATTCACTCTCCTCATCATACCGCTCCTTTGCAGGAAACCCACTGAATTCAGTGTCATTGGTAAACAACAGCTCTTCTTTGTTGTCATTGAAATTATTATGTGCAGTATGATTGTGCAACTGTTGCAGGCTGCTGCGGGATAACAGTCTAGATGAAAACTCTATCACGAAACACAGACATCAAAAAAAAAAACATACAAGCAAGCTGCTAATCAAGTCTCACAATTGTGTTTACAGGGCATGACTGAAATCTTTTGCAGTTACTCAGTAGTGTTTTCTTCTGCCTGCACAGTTGCAATTTGTAAAATACATTGAATTTTAGCAAAAGATCTTCAGTCAGCTGAAATGCAACCTTTGTTTGTATTTCTAATTAAAAGCCAATCTTCCAAAGTAGTGTGGCTTTTTAAGCTGCTCCTATGAAGTAGGAACATCATCAAAGAAAAGGAAAGTAGTATCCAGCCTCTGCTTGAGTATTTACCTAATTCTCTGACCTCGTTTGCATGTAAGGAGAAACCACCATGGATGTTTTTCCCTAGAGGGCTTCTTTTTGCATTGTGCTGTTGGCCACCATTTTGAAGTGCTGTAGCTTGTCATTACATGTGAACCTGGTCAGGGTGTGTTGTTGAGGTGGTTAAGCCACCCAGAATCCACATCCTGTTTTAGGATTGTTGGTGGTTTGTTAACCAACGCAACAACCCACCTTGGTGGGGTTCACACATAATTACAAGATACGGCATGGCATCACCAGGGCTTGAATTTTCAAAATGGTGGCTACTGCTGTGACAAAAAAACCTATAGGGAAATTCATCCACAACGTTTCCTCTTCGCACACAACCAGTTCTCTGACTTTCACTTTGGTAGCCTGTCACAAACAATAGTCCAACCTGGAAGCCTTGTTATCACCTCATTAATCTGCCAGAGCATCTGTCAATTGCCCTGGCTCCCCAGCAAATGACATCATCGCTCCTGCTCTGAGAAAAGTCCTGGAGCTGTGCTCCCATGAATTCTCTCTCCACTACACCACCGGTGCCCATGAATTGTGATTGCTCTCATCAGTTTTGTCTCCTGCCATTGATAACAAAAGACAATTCTCCATCCCTGCATTCTTGGACTTCGGGTGGGGTGGGGGGGACTTCCTTGATTGATTCTTTACTTGCCTGCCTAAGCACTCTTGTAGCCCTTTAAAAGGGGGAGGGAGGGGTCAATTTGAGCAAAGCTGCCCCCTTTCCTGCAGCAATGCTTTACCCTTCCAAAAATAATTATTGATATATTAGTGCTTTTCTTTGTGTAGAATTATGTCCTATCCCACCCCTCCAGTATCAGACTACACATTAAAAGAGAAAGCAAGCTTTTCACTGTCCCCAACGCTCATCTCCCTGCAACAAGACTCCCTTTCCATTACATATGAATACTTGTTATGTGATCACTGCAGGATCTGAGCTAATGTAAGGCTAGCACTAAGAGGGAAACTGTTACCACTAGCAGTGGGGGTGGGAGGGTTGCTGATAATCTTCAGAAGGCCTTGTTCACAGCAGCAGCAGCCCCTTCTCCCTCAACTAAATGGCAAGCGACTGGGTGGGCAGAGGCAGACACATTAGCAAAAGGACATAGTTTCCTGATGAGGACACATTATTTCATTGCCTGGCAGCAAACACCAAAATATCCAGCAACTCTCCTGTCCCCATAGAGTGGAGGGGTGGGGGAACTCTAAGGCCTGACGTCTGATTCGATTTTGTTAGCCCCTTCTCTGAAATCTAGAAGTGTTGTAGATACGCTCTTGTAGATGGGGGAGATTCAGCTTTTGAGGAGGGAAAGTTAAGAATGTGCAAGAGCAGCTGGGGATTTGCCAGGTTGCAACCTGGAGATTTCAATTGCCCGTTGAAGCATAAGACACAGAAGGAGGATGCCCAGGTATCCTTCTTTATGGAGGACAGTCTTCTGTTTTGGAGAGCTGGTAAAGGACAGACCTCTGTTTGAAGGTGTCCTCTCCTCTATTTAATGAACCGTCCAGTCCAAGTCTGATTTAAAGTCAAAGAGCCATCAGGAGGGAGAGCAGAGAGGGGCCTTGAATGCCCATCCACACTCAGCACCTGGACAGCACTGAGCCGCCACACCAGTCACCTGGTCAGTCTTCTCCACTATTGCTGCACCTAGACATCTAAATTTGCATATGCAACGATTATGCAAATCCCTTTGTCACTTTTTTTGGTGATGCAATTCCTCTTTTTGGGCAACCCTACTGGGCAGCTGCAAATTCCCCTGACCTCCCCCCTCCCCTTACATCCACCCACCTCTGTTGCCTGCTGAAGTAAGCAGGACTTTCAGTGTGCCACACAGGAGGCACGGGAGGGGGATGGATAAAAGGGTTGAGGCATAGCTGGGGGGAAGTGAAGATGCTGAGTCTCCTGCTAGACTGCAATCCTATACACACTTACCTGGGAGTAAGTCCAAATGAACCTAATGGGGCTTACTTCAAAGTAGACACGCACAGGATTGTGAAGTGTTTCGTGTGTGTCAGTCTCTGGGTTGCAACCGTGCAGGCCTGGGAGGCAGTGGCTCTGATAAGATAACATGGGGACAGTTATAGAGCAGGGTTGTCAACTTCAACCAGCCCAGACTACTGTGTCTTATCTGCAACATCTTGATCTACAGCAATTTACAGATAAAGATATTCAAGGTGTGAAGATAATTATGATCACCTGCCAGTGGCTGCAGACAATGCTGTCCTCAGAGGCACAACAGCAGGGGCTAGTTGAAAAATAAACAACCCTACCTCCACCCCATATTTGAAGGACTGCTAAGACCCAAAACAGACATTACCTTAAATCCCTATCTAACAACTAGGTCTTTTTTTCTTGATCAAGATCCTGGCATGGTGGGTAGGGGGACTTTTAAAATCTGGACCAGAGAACCTTGTACCTACTCTAGAGTAAAAATGGAGGCACATAGCTGCTAGACAGGGAATTAAAGTAATGTCTAGTTATCTAACCTAGCTGCAATGTGGAGTAGAATGCTCATGTGAACTGAGTTCTCCTGTCCTCAAAGCTGCCAATTTCCAGGACCCATCATTGCTATGGTCTTGACCTTTCAACCCTTTTTGAAACATTCAGTGCCTGCCCACCACTTCCTAAAAGGTCAAAAGACTGATGCCATCCCTTCCACCGAAATCCCAAATCTCTGCAAGATCCCATACCACAGAACAGTCACCTTGCACATCCCTGTGGTCTTTCTATCTTAGTCTCATAGCTGCAGCCTTCTTCCTTTCACTACCCTATTTAGCACCCCATCTTCCACCTGTGGACATATACCCCCCTTTTTGTTAAAGAAAAAAGCATAACATACAGAGTGCCTTTTGCTTGCCATAAGAGAACCAGCTTTTTGCCCAGATGCTTAGAATTAAGGAGCAGCTTGAACTCTAGTATCTAAATGTAGAAATTCAGCACAGCCCTTGATAGCATTCTGAGGATATGGTTGAAAATATATATTTTTAACTTTTAAAACTTATAACATGACATTTATAATGTAACATGATTTGTTTGTTCACTATAGAGAGCGTCATCACACAGGAGAAAATCGTGTTTGCTTACCGTCGTTTCTCCGCCCGCACATTTGTCCCTCATTACTTCCTCTTTTGAAAGAGGAAGTAAACAACATGCATGAGGCTCATTCAGCTGCTTCTCCTGCACACAGCAGAAGATAGCGGCAACTTCCATCTTTAAAAATAAGTCTGACTTACTTACTGGGATGGTTTTTTTGTGGCATGAAGAAGGCAAGAAAGGGCGGGAGGGCGTGCGGGAGGCAGACGACGTTGTGAGTGGGACCTGTGAAAATCCGTGAGTGCCTAGCAACAAGCCGTGCAATAAAACACTCATCTGATGGAGCTCTAAATGGCTACTCCACCTTTCTGTTCACATGCTCAAGGCACTTAACAAAATCAACATTTACATAGACCACTTACACTAATTCCATGCAAAATAATGAGAATTAAAATAAGTGTCAATCAGATTGTAATGATCTGATAGAATTAGAAATTCTGTTTCCTCCTGCTTATTTCTTTATTTAGCGTGTTTCTATCTCGCTTTTCGACTACAAGCTTCAAAGTGGCTTACAACATTTATAAAATATAACAGATATAGAAAGAACCACATGTTCAAAGACCAGAACTGAACAAATCCACAGAGCAAGAACCAGTATCTGATATTCCTTCCCACAGGACAGTTGATGTTAGTTAGCTGGCCCGTGGGGGGGGGGGGGGCAGCAGTCCAACTGGAGCAGACTCTGATCCCATGCCTCTAACTCCTTCTTCCTTCCCATTGTTACTGAATGGTCTTAGCAAGGACATCAAATGCAAGGCTGGCCTCAGTCCATCCCTGTGCCACAATTTGACAGTATTTCATACCAGCTTATTTTCACCACTGCTGTACTATGTGTATATTTCATGCTTCCTAAGGCATGCACTGCTACAATGCAGTGTAGAATTTCTTCATTTAATGTTTGCAGCCAATCATTATGATCACAGTCATTGTGCAAAACAAGGAGTTTTTGCATGAAGTTGCATTCTAAATCTGAATTTGAATCTGAATTTTCTTGCCGCAGAATACTGTTTCAGGGCTCAGGGGCAAACCTCTGCGCATGAAAAGATACCAAGTGCTGAACCAAAGCAGATGGTGTATATTTAGTGAACATTTTCATTCTGCCTGGGAAACATATCCCCCTTTTCAGCAATTTTTCAACAGTGGGGAAAGGATTCCCAACATGTCTCAGTATCCAGCACATATTGAGAGAGGGCAAGACTCCCTATCCTCAGTCTGAATTGCCTTGCAACATCACTGTATAGCCAAACCTCAATGGCGGATAATGTCATCGCAAACCAGTTCAGCGTGACAGCAGGGGCCTGTTTTTACGGCACCGCTTCACTGCTCCTTCCCCTGAAACCCCACGGTATCGCCGCTGCAGGGTGGGGGCAGGAAATCCCCACGCCAGCAGGAAGTGTGGGGTTTTCCAGCCATCTGGGTACTGGAGCCTGTCCCCTCGCCCTCTTCCTGAGCTTCCAGTGACCAATCAGTGACTGCTATTCGCCCCAGATTGCCCCCAGCTCGACACTAGAGCGAGGTCACACAGCAGAACGTTCATGGTGACCTTACTCCAAAGGGAAAAGTTGGGGTACGTCACTGACTTTTATAATACAGCTTCGCTGATTTGCCCCACGGTGGCTACAAGTTGGCGGTTGTGCCGTCTAACCAGTGCAGTGCCACCACATAGCCACCATGGGGCAAATAAGCTGTATAGACAGTCCCCAGGAAGCACTGCCTTCTCTCTGAACTGGCTTTGTGACATCACAACGTAGCCAAATGATCACCATATTTACGACATGATCCTGACTGAATGGGATCAATCAGTCCCAGGAATGAAAAGAGGCAAATAAGGGGGAAGAAATGGAACAGCAGTCATGAGGGTCTGCAAATATCAGTGAATAGGCGAAGGAAGAAAGTACACATTGGGAACATCCCCTCCTCCACATACACACACACCCTTCCAAATTTCACTCCAAAAATGTTTGCTGGAGACTATTCGTCACGGCGCTAAAAGACACAGTCCTTGCTCTTAAGGTAGAGATTACCTCAAGCTGCCAACCAGTTTAAACATGTGTCTGCCTGCCTGCCTGCATGAGCAATTTAACATGTCTGGATTGCTGCATGTTAAAAAAAGATCTCTCCTCATAGCATGCTATCTGCCATTCAGGCAGGAGGCCCACGAACCCGTCGGGAACAAAGAGACTTGCACTCTGCTCTTCAAGATTCCACACAGCCCCTCTCACATCTGCTGTGCAGACAAGCACAGGGTTTCGTGCATCTTGGACACAGGTGTCACGGCCCATGCAACTCGCAGGGATAATAAGCACACGCACCCCACGACCGAAAAGAAAGCTCCCGTGCACACATTGTCTATGGTAATCTCTTCCGATGAATCCATGCACTGTGGCTTGTCTGATTACTTAATAAAACACAAAAGTTTATTCTTAACATCTGAATCCGGCCCTTTTAAGAGGGGGAGAGGGGGAGCTTTGCTTTCTCTGGTTTTCAGAAGGCAGTTTTGCTCTGGCTGGTAAACTGCTGGGAGAGGCTCCTAATTATAAACAGGTTTAACTGGCAAGAGCTAACTCAGCACAGCCCAGGGTGTGGCTGCAAAGAACAACTGCTGTAGAATGAAACATTTACCCAAAAAGAAAGAAAGAGAGAGAGAGAGAGAGAGAGAGAGAGAGAGAGAGAGAGATGAAATTCCAAGTGAGCTTGGAAGGAAGGGGTCAGGGGCCATGTAGGGAAGACTTCAGAGGCTTTAGGACTTGGGTTTCAAACCCTTTAACTTTTTGTAGCTTCAGCTCTAAGGGAAAGCTTACACACCACATGCACTCATACACATACACACACACACACATGTGTCCTTATTAAAAACCTGGCAATAGATTTCCCAAGGGGAGAATTTCCACAAGTGAATTGCATAGGAATGTGGTTGAAAGAAGATTGTGCCAAACCCTAGATTCTGGCAGGACAAGGGTAGCAGTAGCAGCCGAAAGGGTGGGGAGGTTGGCTTCAAAGCCCCATCTGAATCCAGACTGAATGGTTCATTGTGAGACCGCTATATAGTGTGTGACTGGCAATGCATTTTGCAGATCGGAGCTCCAGCCATGGCACAGTGCACTGGAAAAAGGTTGCAGGGCTGGAGCGTAGACAAAAAAACCAAGGAGATGAGGTAGCTGGGGAAAAGCTGGAGCCGGCAGCTGGGCAACCAACACACCTAACTGGGGCCCAGAACTGCTAAGGGCTCTGCAAGCGACATAATATATCGCCCCAGGCTTTGCATCTTCTGCTAGGAATCACAACAGCTGCGTTGTAAAGCAAAAAGGCTACAGTCACATGAATTAAAGCCAACAGCATTAGGTGGCACTTCTGCAAAGTGTACGTTCAGAGACAAGTGCATTAGTTTTGAACTGTTCAAACACCTTTAGTGCATATGGATATATATTTGTTTCGTAAGAACATAAGAAGAGCCATGATGGATCAGACCAAGGGTCCATCTAGTCCAGCATTCTGATTACACAGCGGCTAACCAGCTGCTGACCAGGAACCCACAAAAAAGACACAAGTGCAACAGCACCCTCCCACCCATGTTCCCCTGCAACTGTTGTACATAGGCTTACTGCCTCTGCTACAGGAGGTAGCACGTAGCTATCAGGTTTAGTACCACTGATAGCCTTCTCCTCCAGGAATTTATCTAACCCCCTTTTAAAGCCATCCAAATGGGTGGCCATCACTACATCTTGTGGTAGCAAATTCCATAGTTTAACTCTGCGCTGTGTGAAGAAGTCCTTCCTTTTATCTGTCCTGAATCTCCCACCAATCAGCTTCAAGGGATGACCCCATTGGGTTCTAGTATTATGAGGGGGGGGAATGTTTCCCTATCCACATTCTCCACACCATGCATAATTTTGCTTCCCAAAGTTCTCTGCTGGGTTTTCTCAAGAGGTAGTAGTCCCCTTTCTCAGGGACAGCGTCCAGATTGGAATTCCAGGTCCTTTACCAAGGCCCATGCTCCAGCAGAGGGCCTACTACCAAACCCTAGAGCCCCCTAACCCTGCTCCTCCTCCTCCCCCCACCCCAGTTGTCATGGCCTGTTCATCTGACCTCTCCAAGTGAGTAAGTAGTGAAACGAGCAAGGAGAAAGACCAGGACCCTTCATTCTCTCTGGGGGGTGGGGGGTGCAGATTGTGCCCAGAGGGACAAGGTAAGCAAACGATCTGCGGCAACGGAGATTAGGAGGAGATGGGGCTTTACAAAGAGACCCCCCACCCACCCCAGGCCATCTTGCTCAAGGATCCACCCAAAACCTTGAGTAGCCCCTGCTCTCTGCAATAGACAAAGGCACACTGGGAACAAGTGAAGCGGGTCTCATAAGCAGTCCAGGAGCCAAAAGGGCACACTTTTCTTTTAAAGCAGAGTATTCCTACAATTACCTCGCTGTTCCTCCTGCGATGAGAACAGGAGCTGAAAAACTTTAAGAGTTCTATACTGAAGTAATTGTTTATGTGAATATGCCCATAGCGAGTTATTAATCCCCTGAACCAGTAATTCCTAAACGGTAGGTCTGAACACACTCATATGGCACGCTTCAAATTATTTTTTTTAAAACTAATTTTATTTATTTGTTAAAGGCTCCTGTAAGCCCAAAGTACTCAAGCTGAGAGGACAACTATCCATTGCATCTCTGTATAAAAGTGCTTTGAAACAAGGCTTTTATTGTGCAATTGCCCTGCCTCATTTATGGATTTTTATGGAAAGGAGATTGTCTAGAATTCTACATCATCCTCTTCCACTTGTAGCCCCTTCAGTGTCGTCCCCCTCCGCTTCTTCCATCTTTTTGTTCTTATCACAGAAAATCTGAAAACCCGTTAAGAAAGGGAAGGTAGAGTAGCTGCACATCTTTTGTTTGGAAGCATTAGGATCTGTCCATCTGGAAGCAACCTAATTTACTGCTGAGGCTTTGCCTCCCTCTTATAAGCAGGCATGGCCAGAGCATTATTTCAGGCCAAAATATTGGGAGGGGGGGTTTCTTCTGAGGACAGGTAGTTTGAATACAGTACAAAAGTAAGTCTTTGGCAAGCGGTGCTTCCAATTTTAATTCAAACTGACCCTGTTCTGATGACTCGCTAAGCCATGGTGGTTAAGCATTTTGAGCTAAACATAGTGGCTTAGTGTGTCGTGGGAACTGTGACATAGTGTGTCATGTGAAGTATTCCTAACCGTGGTGGCTACATAACAACGGTTTAAACACGCTCACTAACCATTTGCTGCAAAAGGGTTAGTGGCCTAATGGCTTAGCGTTTTGTCTGAATAGGCCCACTGAAAGTATTCCACAGCTATCAGGAGTTCAGGAAGCACTGCCCTAAACGTTTGTTGTAACATGAGATTTGCACTCCCAACAGTAGGGTAATATGTTGAACATCCATGTCACTCTCACCCACTCCATCTCTGACACCACATGGTCTGCCAGTCTAGATAAGTAAAATCTTAGGAATTCCATGACAGGGAGGAAAGCACATTTTGAGATCCTTAGAGCTATTTTAGTCCTTGGTAGGGGAATTATTCGGTAATCCAGGAATCCTGACCAACAATATCCCAATTCTCCCATTGCCTCAATATAAAAGGAAGGGCACGCCATTACAATACCCCACTCAAAAAAACATGGGCCATAACCAACACCATGGCAGCTGCAACATGGAGCATTACAGCAGCTGGTCCCAAGAACTATTGCTGCCCCAATGCAGGGGAATGTAATCTCACAACACTAGAGCAAAGGAAACCAGGTAGTATGTACCATATGCCAGCGCATGGAATCTATCACCTGATTCTATGATTTCCTTCTGCTGCACAACAGAGCATAGGATTAAACTGATAGCTATATGGTTAATATTATTATGGTTCCTAACATGGCAAGCAGTGCCTATAATTTGGCATGTGTCTGCAGGCTCCAGCAGGATTCATCCATCGGCTCCAAGTATTGTTAATTCATCCCTTTCTGGAATATTCACATCCCGAGAGGAGGGAGATGCTGCCCTGCGGACCATCCCTGATCCCACTCCTAATCAATTTACCTGGAGGAAAGCCACCTCCCTCCTTGATTGCAATGGAACATTCCCAGGTAAGTGAGCTTAGAGCAGCACTCTTTTAGCCTGGTTCTGTGCATATGTACCCGCAATAGGCAAATCCCACTGGTCCAGTGGAACTTGATTCCCAAGTAAGTGTGCATAAACTCTCAACATCAAATGGAAATCTTGATCACCCGGGCAGCTTCATAGGTGGCCCCTTTTTCTCCTCATTTCCCCACATGATGGAAACACATGACGAACCTTTGCAAAATGTGGATGCTATCTGTTGCAGAAATCAAAAGGGGAACCAGCTGAGGCTTCTAGTGGTTAAGAATCACAGTGCCTACATTCCTGCATGCTTCTCCCCTCGTTCCCTGTGTTCACAAACCCTTTTGCCTGCAAATATATTGCCCCGCCCCAATGGCCCATGCATGTGCCTACCCCTCCTCCACACAGGGCCCTGCCAAGAAATGCCATATTCTGCAAAAACAAAACCACACCCTCCAGCACATGTCAGATGAAAAATAGGTACCCTGGTGCTAAAATTGTCTGAGACTGAGAGAATAGCTCCTCACAGTGGGGTGAGAAGCAAGTGGCATGAACAAGCTGCTTCCTTGAGGCCTACTGGTTGGCAAGATCCACTAAAGCAGCCTTCCCCAACCCTGGTGCCCTCCGGATGTATTGGGCTAGTTGCAATTCAAAACATCTGGAGATCCTTCCGATTTAGGAAGGTTACAGTAAAAGCTTCTCGTTGCAAACCTGAAACAGATACACTACATTTCCTTACCACCAGGGTAGCATATTCCTTTTACATTCAGACATCAACAATTATTTTTTGTGATTCACTACGAATTTTATCTCTCTGAAATACCATTGTTTTGATAACCTTATAACTCGGTTTAAACTAGCAGATTTGCTCGATCCGTAGCCAAAGCAAGGAAGTGGTTGATACGGTATCGGTCTAGTTTCATTAACTGGCATCCATACTTTTCTATCCTATGATCTGTTGCTCAGTGACTGCAAGGCAAAAGATGCAGTAATTGCTCCAGGCATTGGTGCAAACACATACTGTGATTGGTATTGGTGCAACAGCAGTCGTTGACAGGGTTGTGTGCCTATGCACCTGAGATGTGCCTTCAGTTGCACAGCTTATAGAGTATTTCCAGGACAGAGGTAGAATGGGAGGCAGGGACATCAACTCGGCCCCCATGTTCCATCCAAACGGATTGTCCACACAGTCCTGAAAAGTATGGCTCAACTGCAATTTTAGATGTCTGATCTTTACACAAGTGCAGTGCCGGCCCAAGACATTTTGCTGCCTGAAGTACCCATTCCGCCAAGCGCTGACGGTTATTAAAGACATGCTGCACCATTTAGATACTAATTCCAGCCTTCATTTATTACACATAGACACATATCTCATGGTGGCACCTGACGCAGATCACCAGGGCCACCTGCATAGCTTTACGTGGGGCTGCCTTTGAAGATGGTTCAGAAACTTCACTTAGTGCAAAATTTTGCTGCCTGGATGCTCGGGGGAGTTCAGAAACTCTGAACACGTAACATCAGCTTTGTGTCAGTTGCACTGGTTACCAGTATGTTTCTGGGCCCAATTCAAAATGTTGGTGTTAGCCTTTAAAGTCCCAAGCCACTTGGGAATTAGTTATTTTAAGAACTGCCTTTACCTGTAGGGTCCGGTCCGTATACTCAGAACTGCTTCAGAAGGTCCTGCTCATATGTCTAACCATAAAATCAGTTAGGGTGGTGAACACGAGAGACAGAACCTTCTTAGTGGTGGCCCCAGTTATGGAACTCCTTGTTAATGTAGCCCCTTCTGGACAGGCCTTTAAGTAGGCTTTAAAAAGTATCTCTCTGCTGTCTTTCTGCAAGACTGTGCTCCCCCCATGCCATTTTTCACACTGTTTCAGAGGGTCCCTAAATTTCAGAAAGCTGCAGTGGGGAAGGGGAATCAGTAAAAATCGCCTCCCCCATCCCTTTCATCAGCGAGAGCAAATCATAAAAGGAATTCTGCTCACAGGATCTCTGTAACCAAGCCAATATGTACACTGTTGTACTGAAGAAATTTTGTTTTTTTATGAAAAGGGGAAAGATCCAGAGAAGAGCGGGGACACTAACTACTGCAGAAGAAGGCAATCCTCTTTGAATGGCCCTACGAGGGAGTACTAAGCTGCTACAACATGTGTAGGGGGGTCCTTAACTTTTTAAGGAAGGTGCAAAGATGAGGTGACCGGTTGTGCCCCACATGTCACTTGTGATCTCACAAGCAGGGGCACTGAATCTGAAAGTTACACACACACGCATGCGCGCGCACGGCAAACTTCCACTAGCACCAATGGGCACTCAGGACTCGGGGAATATATCCTGGACTCGGGGAAATACATTTTGGGCCTAAGATCCAATGCTTCCAGTCCTAGCAACATCCCTGTCACAAGTACAGTCCAATTGTATGTTATAGTTCACTCATGATGTCACAAGCACCATCCAAGAGGAGCCTGTGCCCTCCCCCAATCATAGAGCACACAGAATTGGCACATCGCAATGGGATGCTTGCTTGAAGGTGGCAGGGAGAGGAACAGATTTCATTTTCCCACCAACAAAGTACTGCTGGCCGGGTGCTATTTAAATACAATTTCCCTCAAAACTAATGACAGTGCTACCTTGAGGAAAGGCATTTATATTTTCTTCAACAAACACTAAAAACAATAAGCAGGAAATAAAGCCCGAAGGCCACTCTACCTACTTACGCCCTGCACACATTTGAGTCGGCAATACATAATAATAAGGAGAGTTGCCATGGTTATTAATAGCAAGCCTATATGGGTCTATTTCTACTTGCCTTTCATGAAATTACGTTTTAGCGGCTATGCCACAAGCCTCTGTTTGTGCTACAGCACAGAATTGCGAGAAGAGAAAAATGGCATTGTAAGGATATTGTTGTCTAATATCGGTACACAAACCAGAGTAATTGTATGCAAAAATGCATAACCTTGCATCATAAGATCTCACAAGTCTGTGGCATGTGTTCACTTTCTCCTCTTGGATGGACAGAAGAGCCAGGGGGAGGGGAACGGAAACTACCCAGGTGGGTGGCTGAAAGACCTTTGGCAAGGGTGGAAGTGCTGCTCTGCCAGCAGAGAAGGAGGTCAGATTCACCAGAGGTCCCCTAGTGGAATGTTCCACCAGTTTCTTTGTTCCACCAGTGGTGCTCCACCAGTACTGAAAACAAATCAGAGTGTGCCACATCCACATTCCTGCTGGCAAACCAAAGTTCTACAGGATCCAAAGCCCCATTGGGTTCCCCAGACACACCCAGAAAGTGAGGGCCTGACACTACTCCAATCTTAGGGCTGATGTAGTTAGTTATTTCCCTCTCTTTGGAGCCGATTGGAGGGGAAAAGGAAAAAGCCATCCCCCCTCCAGGACCCCTCTACCCCAGTTGCCCAGGGCAGTGTCTTCACAGCACTAGGTTGGCGCCGGATCCCTTGTAAACCCTGTAGTTTCCCTCCCCCCAGCTGGCCATCCAGGGACTGGAACCGCTCTGCCTTCTTCCTTGTGGAAGGCGACCAATCGCAGGTTGCCTTCTGCACAGCCCAGCTGCACCTCTGCTGCGACTCTGGAGCGAGGCTGACGGGCTATCTTGACATCGGCTTGTGCATCCTTTTCTCACTCTGGAGGAAAAAGTCAGGGGAAGTCCCTGACTTTTTTTTCTCCGCAGCTTCAGCAGAAAGCCCTGGGGTGGATGTACAATTGTAGCTGCGTCATATAATTGATGCTGCACCACTGCGCACCCACCCCGGGGCTTTCCAAGTGTTAGGCAGGGTTCAGGTTGCATTAGGCTCTAGATCTCCCCAATCCACCCAAATAGTAGGATTGCTCTACTCTTGTTGGAAAAGAGTAGTGTGTGGGGAGGAAGTAACACCTTGTCCAAAGAACGTGGTTGAGAGTCCAGTGTCCTTTCCTTGTAGGAACTGTACGGGACAATATCACTGTTTCCCTGCTTTCAGGAGCCAACCAGTTCCCCACCTCCCATCTCAGACCTATTTGCATGTCTAGCAACCAACTTGCCTCACATTAAGGGGCAATGACTAGAATGCTTAATAGGCCTGGAAGCAAGGGGTCAAGAGTGAGTGTAGGCATACAGCTGTGAGCAACATTAATCACAGCTGTTCCATACACATCCCTACCATTTGGTGAGCATTTCATCAGCTTATTTCTTTATAGAACGTGCAGGTTTTGCGGGGCAGAATTGTGTGCCAGTGGTGAAAGACTGAAAGGCAACAGCAAAAGTAACCATGCGGGTTGCAGGGCAGTCTGCCTGCCATTTGCAATACTGGCAGAACTGGAGTAGAGATCAGGCTGTCGTCGCCCTGTTTTGTTTCTAGGAGATATCAAGGGTTTTATTTTAATCTTCAGAAAGAAACCAGAGCCCCGTTGCGCAGCCCAGGATTGGCTGGGCATGGGAAGACAAAGAGGAGGCATCTCAAAAGAAAGCTGATGACGAAGGAGCTGTTTTCCTGCGGTTTTCTCCGTAAACTGGGTTTGCGGTCATTCTGTCTACATGGGAACTGCAGTTGATCGGCAAGCACAATTTACCATCAGAAAAGCAGAGAATATTCCGATTATAAGGCTCGAGCTAGGTATCATATTATTGCTGCTTAAAAGAGACGTTGCACATCTAGTTTATTTATAGTTATTTATGTGCTTTTGCTGTGTAACATCTAACACAGGGGTGGGCAGCTTTGAGGTCCTCCAGATGTTTTGGCCTACAACACCCATCAGTCTTAGCCAGCATAGTGAGGGATCATGGAAGTTGTAGGTCAAAACACCTGGAGGGCTACAGGTTGCCCAACCCTGGTCACATGACTTGGCCTTACCACTTTAGAATATTGGCTGCTGGGTGGGGAGGGAAGAGGGAATGTGTGTTGTGATAGGCAGAAGCAGGAGGAAAGAGGAGGTGCTTAACTCTCCCTCTGCCGTCACTTTCCTACTGCAGTTCCGCGCTGATTTCCCCCTGGAAGGGTTCCATATGCATGATTCCCTAGCAAGTGGACTTGGAGCCTAGATAAGCAAAAGCAGCAGCTGGCTCAAAGCAGTGGGTGGAGGAAGGGTGAAGTGTCCCTCCGCCAGACACTTCTCTGCTTCAAAAAAGCCCCCTCCGAAAGCTGCCTTGCCTAGAAGAAGCAGCCGAAGGGATATTGCTATTACGCGTATTTGCTTATAATGTGAATTTCTAGCCTCCACCATGAAGCTCACTGGGTGGCCTTGCAAATCACTAGCTCTTGCCCGTCAGCTGGTAGACAGAGTTGCCAAGGAGAAGTTTAGATATTATAACTTGCCCTGTGCTTTTGGCATGAGGTGGCAGCCTCTAAGGCCCGTTCTCTTGGTAGCATATCTGACAGGTCAAGCAAGCACCACTCAGGTAATCTAGGACTTGGGGCTATGTTTACAACACCAAAGTGCCGCTGAAAAATGAACCTGTAATTCAGAAGAAAGCACAACAGCCACTCCCCTGCTGCCGGCTAGAGGTTCAATACTCATGGTAAATAGCCATCCTATATCTGCCATCATTCATGAGGCATGGGGAAGTATGACCCTCCAGGTGTTGGCAGACTGCAACTCCCATCAGCCCCAATCAGTATAGCCAAGTTGCAGTCCAATGACATCTGGAGAGCCACACATTCATTCCCCATCCCTGCGCTAGAGAGATCTTTGAACAGGGTTGCCAACTGATCCAAAGAATGGCCTAGCCTGCTCCTGTGCCTTTAACAATGAGTTGAACTTTCAGAATTCATCAAGATAATATGATAAAGGCATACAAAGAAGTGTTATTATTAATCCTGATGGTATCTGCAGATCAAGCAGGGAAGGGCTGGTTCTTTTGTTTGTTTGTTTGTTTTTAAGTTGGCAACCCTAACCCCTGAAAAAAAAACCCTGGAATAGGAATATCAAAGGTATTTAATTGAATGGCTTTAATTGAACAGTTCTCAAAGGGCACATTGTTTATCATAGGTGCTCATGCAAAGATAAAATGAATTACATCTGTTACAATGCAATCATAAATATGTCCACGCAGAAGTGAGGCCCAACTGAGTTTATTGGAGAACTGATACAGCTTAGTAAGTATGCTTAGGACTACAGCTTTGAGGTGCTGTCCTGCACAGTTCAGCTGCTTTAAAATCCCGTTAATTAAAAAGGGACAATCAGGGATGCCACTCCAGATTTCAGTGGGGTGGAGTAGCATCAAGAGTCATGCCCCCACCCATCTGAAATGGTATCATGCATTGATGTCATGGGATTTAGTATATATATGCAAGATTAAATTGTATTCAAAGTGTATTTTTAAAGTATATGCTGTAGTTACTGTTTTAAACCTTATAATAACTATAGCAATATCAACACTGGTCAAAAGAAATATTTTTGCTTTGTTTTAAAGCAAAGCAATTGTGCATACATCCATAGTATATTAGGCCGTTATGTGTCAAGGCAGTGCAAGTTATGCTGTATTATGAATTGTTGTAAACTGCCCAGAGAGCTTCAGCTATTGGGAAGTATAGAAATGACAATTATTATTATTATTATTATTATTATTAATAATAATAATGTGGGCCTTGCTAAGGAAGCATCACATGTGGTCTGAAACACAGGAGGTGCAGAAGCTGCCTGTCTTCCACACATATCCCATGCTGCATTTGTGCTCAGGGAGGGGCCATAACTCCATCGAGGGATCCATGGGAACTGTCTAAACACTCGATTATACGACACAGCTGCAATTGCGCACCTACCTGAGTCTTTCCACCGAAGCTGCAGAGAAAAAAAGTCAGGGACTTACCCCGACTTTATTCTCAGGAGCGAGGCGAGTCGCAGCGGAGGTGTGGAGGGTGTGAAGGAAGAGCACAAAACCATCCCCTCCAGCCCAGCCCTCCTTACTTCCCCACTTTCCATTGCTTCAAGCAGTTTTTCCCCCAGTTCAAGTCTGCAGTGGAGACAAAGGCTGGGCCCAGATATTTTGCTGCCTGAGGCCAAACAGCAAATGTCCCCGACCCCACCCCACCCAAGGAATAGCGTCCAAAGTGGACCAAATCATTTTGACAGCCAAGGAAGAATATTCCATAAGCGCCTCTATCTGACACTACAACAACAACAACAATTGCATATAGTATAATAAAATAACTAACAATTTGGCTGCCTCACTCTGCCTAATGGTAGGGCCAGCCCTGTGGATCTGAGTCAGGTCACAAGTGCTTCCAGCTATGGAGTGCAGTAACCTAATATAAGGGAGGGTGGTTTTGCTCTTGTCCTTTGCACGCTCCATTTCAACCTACCCTGTTGTACATGTGAACAGGGCAGAAAATATGGCTGTCTCTTTCACTTCTAGTTTGTCCCCTACATGTAGACCATTCTATGATATGATGAGATGCCTAAGCAATTGCAATTCAAGAGATTATCCTTCAACAAGGACAGCCCATTAGCCAAAGACACCATTGCATGTCTGCAGCCTCTGGAATCACTCCATCATCTAGTGACTACAAAACACCACATGGAAACAGCCCCCCTGTTAATTGGATTACAGTTTGTTTGGCTTAATGATAGCACTTAGGAAGCATCCTGCCTAGTCTTTGGCTGCCTCTACAAGAGGCATTTAAAGCTCTTTCAAGGCGCATAATTTTTTTTACCTCTACAAGAACGGAGTGCAAATCGGGCGTAGAGGCGATTTAAACATCCGATTATGCGCATTATCGAATGTGCGTTAAATAGCAAGTTTTATTTTGCTCCGGCCGTTAAAGTGCATTTTGACTATGTGAACAAGCGATTCTCCGCATGTCAACAGTTTAAATCGCGTTTCGGTCATCCAGTAATGCGCTTCGCCGCCTCTCGTACAGAGGTATTAGGCGTAAATGCGCTTCTGCGAATATGCACATAATCGCCTAACCAGTCGTAAAGGCGAATTCTTGTAGATGAGGCCTTTATTAAAAGCTCTCCGTCTGAAATCCTGGAAATCTATACTTCTCAAATTCATCTTGAGCCAAAGTGCCCTATATGCTGCTTACCTGTAACTTTCAAATATAGGATTTTAATTTTTTTAATGGCGATTGCAGATGCTCATGGCAAAGTCTAGCCAAGTGAGGCAAGATGTGGCAGCAGATTCAGGCCCCCTCCACAAGGATGCGCTTTTGCGCCCGGTTCGGGGATTATGCGCATTTTCGCGGAGGCGCATTTACGCCTAATCCCTCTGCACGGGAGGCGGCGAGAAGCGGCGAAGCGCATTAAAAGATGCCCAAAAAGCACTTTACAGGTAGTTAATGCGCATAATCGCTTGTTCACACAGCGAAAATGCGCTTTAACGGCCGGAGCAAAATAAAAGTCGCTATTTAACGCGCGTTCGAAAATGCGCATTATCGGGGAGATAACGCGCCTGTACGCCCGTTTTGCGCTCCGCTCGTGTGTAGGTAAAATTTATAATGAGCCTTCAAGGCTCATTAAACGTCTCGTGTGGAGGAGGCCTTAGTCAACACTGCAGGCATCAGTGATAGGCAATAGTACTTAGCCAATGTCCTACACAGTAAATGGGCAATAATAGCACTCAGCCAAATGATTGCATCGCAACCCCATGCAGCCATGATTAAGGGGCAACAGGGTCAGACACTGACTCTGGAGATACAGGTTCAGGGCTTCACTCAGATGCAAAGTTTGTTGGCTGACCATCGGCTAGCCACTCTCCTCTCTCTCTCTTTCTCAGCCTGAAAACTACCTTACAGGGCTGATGTGAGGATAAAAGGGAAAGTAGGAAGACCATGTTTGCTGCCCCGAGGTGCTTTGAAGTAGGGTGTTTTAGATGTAATAAATGAGTATATATTAAAAAAAATAATTGCCACAAATTAGCACTTGGGAGAAAACCGATAGAATAACAGCAGCAAAAAGACAAGACTGCGGTCCCCTCTAGAAGGATTAGGTTTGGCGCCTGGTTGCCCGATTATGCGCATCTTCTCACAATCGCGTTTACGCCTACATCCTGTAAATGACATGTGGTGAAGCGCATAACCGGCAGTATGAAACGTGCTTTAAAGTGGCTAAAATGCGAAGAATCGCTTGTTTACATGGTCAAAATGCGCTTTAATGGCCGCAGAGAATTAAAACTCGCTATTTAACGCGCATTCAATAATGCGCATAATCAGAGAGAAAACGCGCCCCAACCCCCGATTTGCGCTCCTCTCTTGTAGAGGTCAAATTTTTAATGCGGCTTGAAAGAGCTTTAAATGCCTCTTGTAGAGGGACCCTGCGCTGGTTTGGACGTGACATTGTCCAAATTTTCTAGAACACGAGAGTGAGCAAATGATGCCAATTCTGTCTGAGCGGCCTTTAGCAAGTCAGTATTTGTCGGCTTTAGTTCTTCATCTGTAAAACGGGGACATTCCTAACCTACTCCACAGGGTTGTTACAAGGGCCCCCTCCACAAGGATGCGCTTTTGCGCCCGGTTCCGCGATTATGCGCATTATCGCGGAGGCGCTTTTACTCCTAATCCCTCTGCACCGGAGGCGGCGAGAGGCGGCGAAGCGCATTAATTCATGTCCAAAAAGCGCTTTACAAGCAGTTAATGTGCGTAATCGCTTGTTCACACCGCGAAAATGCGCTTTAACGGCCGGAGCAAAATAAAAGTCGCTATTTAACACGCGTTCGAAAATGCGCATTATCGGGGAGATAACGCGCTTGTACGCCCGTTTTGCGCTCCGTGCTTGTGGAGGTAAATTTTTTAATGAGCCTTCAAGGCTCATTAAACGTCTCGTGTGGAGGAGGCCAAGGTGAATAACAGAAGCCACCCCGAGGCGAAGAGACATTGGCCCCCTCCACAAGGATGCGCTTTTGCGCCCGGTTCGGGGATTATGCGCATTATCGCGGAGGCGCATTTACGCCTAATCCCTCTGCACGGGAGGCGGCGAGAGGCGGCGAAGCGCATTAATTCATGTCCAAAAAGCGCTTTAGAAGACGTTAACGCGCATAATCGCTTGTTCACACCGCGATAATGCGCTTTAACGGCCGGAGAAAAATAAAAGTCGCTATTTAACGCGCATTCGAAAATGCGCATTATCGGGGAAATAACGCGCCTGTACGCCCGTTTTGCGCTCCGCTGGTGTGGAGGTAAAATTTATAATGAGCCTCTAAGGCTCATTAAATGTCTCGTGTGGAGGAGGCCGAAGATGCGCAGCTGAAAAGTCGAGGATGTACCCCGACTTTTCCAGCCAGAGCAAGGTCAGCCCAGCTCTTCCGACTGTCGGTCCTCGCTTGGAGCCATTCTGGGGGCGTTCCCGGACAGAAGGCAACCTCCAATTGGTTGCTAGAAGCTGCAGGAGGGAGAGGGGTGGGCATGGCAAGCTTAATGGCTGCTGGAAAGTCCGCACTGCCTCCCTTCATTAGGACAATTTGCTATCGTGTGCACCAGCAAGAGCCCTGGATTTGGCAGTAGAGCAGTGCCAACTCTGCGCCATGAAGACAGCCCCTTGGTGATTTCGCAAGGGGCGGGAGGTTGGGCTGCCAGAAGACTTTTTGCGGGCCTTTCCCTGCGGGTCACTGAAAAAGGCTCCTATACTCTGCGCTCAGTGGGGAGCTGCTCAGCATCAAGACCGTTTCCAGATTGGAATTTGGCCCTTGGACTGAAAAAGCTTCCCCACCCTGAGCTATCATACAAGTGCATTTGTCTCTGAGCTGCAATTGACAGCAGTAACCTGTAGCAACCTGTACGCCTGGTAGCAAAACCCAGAATTGCTTTTGCATCGTATGCGGAATGGCCCCTTTTTGCTGACAACTCTATGGTGGAAGCAAGGCTAACCTCCTTGCCTTTGTCCTCAGACGTCTAATGTTCCCCACACTCCCTACTGCTTTCCCTTTCCTTCCAGGTTTAGGGGTTCCAGATACACCTTTTGCTGCTGCAAAAGAAAAAAATCAGCAGATTCATCCCCTCCGTTCTACTTTGCCTCTATAGGGAAGTTTGCAGCCTCACCTGGAACGTGCCTCGAGGGGAGGGGGGGCATTAAAAATGTTATAAAACAAGCCCCAACTCTCCCGATTCCCAAGAACAAACGCATTCCCTACCAGCCACGCCCCATGCAGCTGCTCATACAGCCACAGCCAGATGCAGTTTCAAAGGGTGAGCTCAGACCTCCCAAGGAGCAGCTGTCAGGGCTTGCAGGCTGCTTCACTGATTGATTGGGTTATGGGGGGAGAAAATAACTGTTCCGCCCCTTTGCTGAGAGTTGGCAACCCACGCTTCTTACCCCTGCAAGCATCCTGCGCACAGGCCAGCCTCGTCTACAGAGTTTTTTCCCAAATGGCCCACAGGTTTTTCTTACTCAACACTCTGGCTTCAATAGCAGGCCTGCGCAAATTCGTGACCCACCACACCAAAGGCAGCCCTGTATGAATTAAATGGTTTGCTGGGTGCTTGACAACTCTCCAGGCAGCAAAAACAGGAAATACATTAAGCCTCTAATGGACCTCCAAATGTCATACCTGGCTGATGGACAGGGCGGTCATCCAGGCCTGGTCTTGTTCCTTTTAAGAGCAGCTTGATCTGCAGACATGAGCAGGTGAAGCTTCTTAAGCCCATAGAGACAAATGTTTTATCACCTGCCCACATCTGCAATCCAAGCAGCTGTTAAATGCAGAGAAGCAGGGGTTGGTAACAAAGTTGACAACCCTAGCAGTAGTGGTCTGTGGTTGGCTTGATGGGTCACACAAGTTGTGCAGGCCTCAGGTAAGACATGCATGGGACCTACTATAGATGAGAAATACACAAAACCTTCCTCTGGTCCCAGCTGGCTGCCTGGTCTTATCTTGCCTTGTCCCATTCTGTGGAACCAGGCTTCTCTAGGGCTTGCTCCAATGTAAGTCCTTGCATGTTCATCACTCAGTGGTTACAATGTCGTACAGTGGCACACATGTCTGAAAGGACCTTCAAAGATGATGATGATGATGATGATGATGATTATTATTATATTTATTACACTTATATACCGCCCCATAGCCGAAGCTCTCTGGGCGGTTTACAAAACAGATTAAACAGACAGAATGTTATATCACCTCAAGCACAATATTTTTACAATACAGACACTTCATGTGGACCTACTAGCCTTTCCCAACCTGGTGCCCTCTATAGATACATATTGGAGTACAACTTGCTGGATCCCTTGCTGGATGATGCTGTAAGTTGTAGACCAACACATCTGGATGGCAATAGGTTGGGGAAGGCTAACATACACGCACACAAAAAGACACATACTGCATATAAGAAATGAGATGTCAGAGCAAAGAATTCTACACAAGTCCTTTCCCAAAGAAGCTAATTCTCTCTGCGTAAGATCCCCCTGCCTTACAGAAGGATTTTTTTACATCCTGTGATTCCCCCATCTGCAGCCTGCAGTGGTACAGTCCTCCTCATTTCCATTTGTGAGAATTAGGCTGGAAAGTACACTCTAGAACACTACCCAGAATCCTGCGTAATATGGAAAGGTTCCATGATAGCAGGTGTATGTGCTGGGGCCAAGATCCTAGACCTAGGGTGCTTCAGAGGAGGCTTTTATCGCGCCATTACCCTGCTGCATTCACAGAATTTTACAGGAGTTCCAGATGGTGATGTCTTCCACTCATAACCCTCCCATGTTTTCCCACTGCATCTTCCATCTTTTTCCTTACTGTGGAAAAAAGTAAGGATTAAAAGATGGAATAGGTACACAAGGTCTTCTGATTAGGAGTGCTGGGTGTTATCTGTCTGGAAGCACCGCTGGTCTTGGTAAGTGAGATGGATCACTAATAGAGCCAAGATCTATGCTTAGCTTGTGAGAAATAATAGAAGAAAACAGGGAGGTACAACATGTGGCCCAATGTCTCCCCATAAGTCCTGTTTCACTGCTGTCACTCATCAGATATCCAGCAGTGCGCTGAACACCTGAGGTTCAACAGGCAGTCTGGCTTTGTTAAAGTGATCATGTTTTGCCCTTCCCTTCTCCCTAAGATTGCCAACTGTTTCTTGTTTTGTTTTGTTTCTACTGACCATACCTCTTGGCTGTTACAACAGGCAAAATTTAAGTAAGTGATGCTTTCCCCATTCCCTTTATCTCCATGCAGGAAATACTTCCCTGCTAAACATCTACATTTCAGGTTGGTCTTAAAAGGCACAGGAGCAGGGCCAGTAAAAAGAGGTGGCAACCCTACTCACCCAACCCCATTGCTATCCAATTGTACCCAAATCCATAGTCTTCAATCTTAGGAGCCTCAGAAACTGCCTTATACTGGCCCTGCCTTATACTGGAGAAGCTGGGGATCGAACCTGGGACCTTCTGCATGCAAAGCAGGTGCTCTACCACACTGAGCCACAGCCCCTCAAATTACACCAAGTCTTTGGTGAGTAACAGTGCTTGGCTTTCAAACATCATCCAGCCACTGCACCACGAACCAACACCAGCATCATGTTTATTTGTATGATGCTATTCCACATTAATCATGCCTAAAGCAGCCCAGAACAGCACCAGAATAAAATGAAATAATAAATTAATAAGATATAAAAGCAACATTGCAAGATAGTTAATTAATAATTCAATTCAGAACATATTGGCAAAATAATAAGCCAAGAATCAACTTTTCAATAGGCCCCATCAAAACATTTCAAACTTATAAATTCAGTGTTACGATATTTTATTTATTTATTGCATTTACATCCTGCCTTTTCCCCTCCACAGAACACAAGGTGGCATACATAATCCTCCTCTCCATTTTATCCTAACAACAACCCTGTGAGGTTGGTTGGGCTGAGAGTCTGTGACGGGCCCTAATCACCCAGTGAGCTTCCATGGCTGAGTGGGGACTAGAAGCCGCTTCTCCTGACTCCCAGTCCAAAACTGTAACCATTACACCACAAGTATACCGCCTTATCTGCTATAAAGCTATCAAGGTGATGTAAAACAATTTAAAGCAAAACTGCAAAATAAAACAAGAACTTTAAAAACAGTACTGTTATGACACAAAGGTGTAGAACATGCATAGTGTTAATACTTCTCTTTTTTGGTGGGTGGTCTGTGTTTACATGGCTAACTGAATTTAGGGAGGCGGGTGGATGTTCTTACACCACATCCCTGCTTCCAGTTGCTTTGCACCACAGTACAAGCTACCCAGCACACGTTTTGCATTGCAATTTCTGGCATTGTGATATTCTCTGCCACAGGTGTGAACAGTACATGGTGGGATGAACCCAGGGGAAAAACACAGGATTAAAAACGATGTGTGAACAGCCAAAAATCAAACAACATTCACTTTGTGTCAGAAAAATGACAGCATGGTAGCACTAAGTTCACCCAGTGCGGAAATGCACTTAGACAGCAGAGTCCACCAACAATTCAAACAAAAGCATAGCAATGTAAATACTAAAACTGAATCCAAATTAACAGCAAGATAAGATATCAACCCAACGAAATAACAATGGCAAGGCAAAACAAAAACGTTCATTTCTAATTATACATATAAAACACTACGGCAATTTTATTAATTTATTTAAAACATTTCTTGGCCGCCTTTCAGGGCAGAAACCCTCACAAGGTGGCTTACAACACGGAGGTTCTGAGCTATGACATGCTGGAGGTTCCAAACTATGAGAAGAACTTTGTACATTGAAGGCTCCAAGCTATGAGAAAAACTTTGTGTCGCTAAATAAGAGGATATATAAACAGCTGGTAGCAGGGAGGAAGCAGCTGGAAGCGAGCGGAGTGGTTGGGAGTGGGGGAGTCCGCCACGTGCCCAGCTTTTCCAGGCACCCACAGAAAAGCCAGAAAAGTATGATACTGAACAATAAAGTACTAGCCAAGCTAGTTCATGAATAATTCATTTCAAACACAAATCCGTAAACTCAAAGAAGGCATCAGGTACATATCTCAAACCAATCAATTCAAAATTACACTAAGCTTAAACAACCTATTACCAATTCACATAAGGCCTAGGACTAAAGATCAAATGTCAGCTTAGTTGGAGGAAGGACTCTAGCTTAGTGGAAGTGTGCATGTTTTGCATGCAGATTGCAGAAGGTCCCAGGTTCAATCCCTGGCATCTCCAAGCAGGGCTGAGAACCCCACCCCACCCCATTTGAAACCCCAGAGAGCCGCAGCCAGTCAGATAAGTTAGACGGAACCAACGGTCTGACTCAATAGAAGGCAGCTTCCTATATTTGTAATTGGCAGCACAAATAATACATCTCTATGCGCCAAACTAAAAAGGCCTCAACAGCAGCGTCCTTCACCCAAGCCAGGTTAAACTACAGTACATTCTCCAGAGCACAGACACATGCAGCTGCTATACCTCAACTTCAAACATCCCATTCTAAGGCTGCCTCTACAAGAGGCATTTAAAGCTCTTTCAAGGTGCATTAAAAAAAAAAACCTCTACAAGAACGGAGCGCAAATCGGGCGTAGAGGCGCGTTTTCTCTCCGATTATGCGCATTATCGAATGCGCGTTAAATAGCGAGTTTTATTTTGCTCCGGCCGTTAACGCGCATTTTGACTATGTGAACAAGCGCTTATGCGCATTAACTACTTGTAAAGCGCATTTGAAACAACCGGTAAGGCCACCCGTTGAGTGCTCAATTACCTCCTGCATACAAGCATTTCCGATAAAGCGCTTCCGCGATTATGCGCATAATCGGCTAACCAGGCGTCAAACGGAATCCATCGACAAATGAAGCCCTCTCCCCAGGGTCCCTGTTGGGTCCAAGAAAAGGATGCCTATCTCCACAAGTGGGCAATACCTTTATTAGGACCAACTCAAAATTCCACAAAAATGTTTCAGCTTCCAAGTCCTCCAGAACTCTTAATTCCCCCCATGGACTAGATAGCATAGCTATCTTTAAGTGGTGTGTGTGTGCGCACGTGTGTTTATATCCACAAGGTACTCCAGTCAGACCCACCTTCCAGCTGAAAATCCCAAAACGGTTTACAAAGTAAAATCATGATAAAATACAACAAAACCAATCTTTAAAACAATAAAAACATAATACAACAAGAAAATCTCATTAAAATAACCAAGGGTGCCAGATAATGTTAGTATCAGGGAAACAGACACCTGGACAAATGTGCGTTTCAGTTGTGGGCAGAAACACTCCACACCAGGAGCCTACCTGATCTCAGTGGAGAGGACATTATACAGTTGAGAATTTTGACATTATTACCATAATTTAAATAGAAATGCAATACACCTCACTACAGTGGGCAAGACTGTCCAGGTGACCTGTGTGCCTGCCTGGGCACTCTGCTGTTTATGTGCTGTTGCTGGGCTACTTCAACGCCCGGGCAGCGTTTCCTTCTGATGCATCATTATCTTTATACCAGACTTGAACTGGACAGCCCTTCAAACAGAGGACTGTCCTCTGCAAAAGAGGACACATTGCCACCCTAAAACGTTGTGTACTACAACTCCTATCACCTCCATACCATTGGCCATGCTGTCTGAGGCTAATAGGAGTTGTAGTCCAAAACATCTGGGGGAACCCAGTGTGGGGGAGGCTCCTCTACAGGAAAGTTTTTCTCCTTTTTGTATTACACCAATGTAAGGGTGCCTCTACAAGAGCGATTTAAAGCTCTTTCAAAGCGCATTACCGATTTTACCTCCACATGAATGGAGTGCAAATCGGGGGTTGAGGCGCTTTTCCTGTCCGATTATGCGCATTATCGAATGCGCGTTAAATAGCGAGTTTTAATTTTCTGCGGGAGTTAAAGCGCCTTATGACCATGTAACAAGCGATTCTCCGCATTTCAACCACTTTAAAGCGTGTTTCATACTGCCAGTAATGCGCCTCACCGCCTGTCGTTTATAGGAGTTAGGCGTAAAAGCGATGGTGAGAAGATGCACATAATCGGGCAACCAGGCGTCAAGCCGAATTCTTGTAGAGGGGGCCTAAATCATAAAGATGTCACCAAGAAGAAATTCAGGGTGCAGACAAATATAACCTAAAACAGGACCTGCTGCATTTTTTTTCCTCCCACAGGGTGAATGTGGCTTTGCACCACCTTCACAATGCACTTGACAGATGTACCTACCAGCAATTCAAACACTGAATCATTTGTTTACTTGTGCTTACCCCATGCTTCGGGCAGGCTATTTGTTTATTTATTCATTTAAATCCATCTTATATAGGTTTCTGTAACTGAGGATTCATTTGTTACCTCATTTTAAAAACACACAGATACAATCCACTGCTGTAACAATTGCACAGCCTCTCCAGCAAAGCAAGTTTGTGACATCATAGTAGTGGCCAGCCAATCACTTCTATGCACAGCCAGCTTCTGCGCAAACACACTGCACTGTTTTTTTCCTGAGCTTGGTCTTGGGAAGAAGGTTGGTCATTTGAATAAAGGGTGGTGAATGTATTTCTGCAGCAGCCCCACTGCTCAAAGGATAGTGTTTGTATGCACTCTTAAGCATAGGTGTGCACAGCACATTTCATTAGGGTGAGCACCCAGGGAATTTTATGTATTTTGTTTTCTTAAAGGTGAACACTGATTGAATACTCAATCATAAAGAACATTATTTTTATTCATTTATTTATTAAACACTGTAGATGCTGATGCTTTACTTCGTGTTCAGCTTGCCTGACCACAGGAGGGCTGTTGCAGGTGAGGATAGGGGAATGAGGAGATGCTGTTCAGGCCCCAGCATTGGTGAGGCTTTGTAGTGACACTGGTCGGAGGAGAGGTCTACGAGGTGATATTAGCCTTTGGGGGCCCTCCTCCTGGCCTCTTTGAAGCACGGCTCCCGGCAGAGAGGCTCCCACTAGAGCATCATTCCTGCTGCCAGGAGCAACGGTGCTCTCTTGGAGACAGTTCCTTGGTGCAGTGGCAGAGCAGTCAGAGGGCTGTTGCTGCTGCATCTGGACCCCCCTCTGGATCCCTGCTCAATTTGGCGCTGATTGCTTGAGAAATTAGGGTGTGCCTGGGCACACCCGGCACACCCCATGTGCACACCTATGCTCTTAAGCTGCAATGCTATATGCACATTTACCTGGGAGTAACTCCCACTGACATCAATAGGGCGTACTTCTCTATAGGATTGCACTGCTAGAGATTTTTTCAACACTCCCTTCTATAAATAGAAGGATAAGGATCTTCTAGAAGTATGAACATACAAAGCTACCTCATACTGAGCCAGATCATGGGTCAATATGGCTCAGTATTGTCGACACTGGCTGGCAGCAGCTCTCCAAGGTCTAGGGCAGGATCCTTTCCTAGCCCTACATAGAGATGCTGGGGATTGAACATGGAACCGTCTGTATGCAAAGCAGGTGCTCTACCATGGAGCTACGGCTCTCCCCATGGTAAAAAAAATAGAGAGAAAGAAGCATCCTTGTATCCGTCCTGCCCTTGGACTTTCTCAGCCCTCAGATCTCTTCATAAGACAACTGAGGCCTTCTGCATGCAAAGCATGTGTCCTACAGCTGAACCATATATGGAGGACTCCTAACATTGTTGTAAGTTCTGCCTCACGATGGGATCTTGAGCAATTTCCTTCCTTCTCTTCCCCATTGTGAAATGGGGATGCTATTGCTAGTGTGTGTTTGTGTGTGTGTGTGTGTGTGAGAGAGAGAGAGAGAGAGACCACAAAGCAAAACCACACCCCTGCAATCTGACAGCAACGCAAAATGCAATTCCCATTTCATCTTTTAGTAAACACTGAGACAGGTGTGTGAATATGACAGTTAGAGGGTATTAAAGGGTAACTTAGCCATGGTCCCCTCCACAAGGATTCGCTTTTGCGCCCGGTTAGGCGATTATGCGCATCATCGCTGAAGCGCATTTACACCTAATACCTCTGCATGAGAGGCGGCGAGAGGCGGCGAAGCGCATTAACGGATGTCCAAAATGTGCTTTCCAAGTAGTTAATGCGCATAAGCGCTTGTTCACATAGGCAAAATGCGCTTTAACGGCCGGAGCAAAATAAAACTCGCGATTTAACGCGCATTCGATAATGCGCATAATCGGAGAGATAATGCACCTCAACGCCCGATTTGCGCTCCGTTCTTGTAGAGGTAAATTTTTAAAAGCGCCTTGAAAGAGCTTTAAACCTCTCTTGTAGAGGCAGCCCATGTTACATGAGTTTGAGTCTCAGGGCACATGAGAGACTTTGTGCCATTTTATACATTTTATAGCAGCCTTCCCCAAACTCATGCCCTCCAGATGTTTTGGACCAATTCCCATCAGCTCCAACCCAGCCTGGCCAATGGTCAGGAATATGGTAGTTGTTGTCCAAATTATATGGAGGGTACCAAGGTTGGAGAAGGCTGCTGTACAGGATGGAAATTCCAGAATGTGCCATTTCTGACTGCAAGGTTGGATAGGTGTGGTGGTAGAACTGTAATGGATTGACAAGGACCATTTCTCAGCTGTTTCATCTTCCTTGGGAACCAGTTGTTTTGATTTGGCTACATTTTTAGCGAGGAAACATTCTTTTGAGGGAAGGGAATCAGAGGAGCTGCCATTTTGTTTTTCTCAGAAAGCCCTGTTCACACACCCATACACACACAAACACATTATTTGAATGGAGATCCAAAGGTTTGGCAACCTATGCTATTCCTGTGGTGTGTGGGAAGGGAATTAGAGATTAGTAGTGCATTAGTCCAATATCTAATCAGAGATAAGTACCACTGAGTTCAATAGGACTTACTCCTAAGTAGACATGCTGAAAAATCAGCAAAACTATTCAGAGAAGCAAAGCTGCAGGAGGAGCCATTCCACAAAACCATTTCTCCTTATATTCTGAGGTCAGTTTCACAATTTTTTAGCCAAATCAGTTTTCTCCAGCCTTAGGGTGTGTTTTGAGGGGAGGTATTCATGTTGAATGCTCTTAATCTCAAAAGCATCCTGCATATACCAAACTGACATGCCAGGAAGAGAGTTTTAAGGCACAATCCTATGCATGTTTAGACAGGAAAAAGGCCTACAACTCCCGGTTAAATAAAATCACCGGGAAGGCAAGAAAGGGTATGATGATGGGTGCAATGATCATCACAGACACTCTTCATTAAGAATGTGCATATATTTGGAAGAGTCTCTAATATATACAACGTCTACGTCGGAACTGCAGTTGAGGAACTACTCAGCATGATTTATTTCCTTCTCACTAACAAACCATTTACATGAAAAACTGAGATTTCAGCATGCTACTGCAAGCACCCCAGTGCTGAATCACACCTCTTCACCACAACCACAGTTGAATTTGGAAAGATGAAAAATGTCAACCCAGGCAACTAAGCAGCTACTCTCAATTCTTCAATAGCCTCGTGTGTGGAGTATAATCCACCGGATACTTCTCCTGCAATAGCCCCATTAAAAGGTGCTACTGTCCTCTTGCATTCCTCCCATGTATTTCAATGGGCCTTCCTTAAGACAATTGAGAAGGCAGCCTGAGCTGCTGCTGCTGCTGCTGCTCCTCCTCCTCCTCCTCCTCCTCCTCCTCCTCCTCCTCTTCTTCTTCGAGCTCCATCAGACGAGCATTTTATTGCACGCTCATTACTTGGCACTCACGGATTTTCACAAGTCCCTCTCATGTCGTCACCTGCCTCCTGCACGCCTCCCGCCCCTTCTAGCCTTCTTCGTAACACACACAAAAAAAACCCAGTAAGTAAGTCAGACTTATTTTTAAAGATGGAAGTTGCCGCTATCTCCTGCTGTGTGCAGGAGAAGCAGAGGGATCAAAACGGCCCACTGAATGGGCCACATGTGCACGTTGTTTACTTCGTCTTTCAAAAGAGGAGTAATGAAGGACAAACACACAGGCAGAGAAGCAACAGTAAGCAAACACGATTTCCCCATGTGATGACGCTCTTTATCTGCATATTTTCACACTTTCATATGAAATCATGAAACCTGGACTTACTTTTTCACTTGAAGCAACAGTCACTCTAGATTTAGCACAATGCATAAATATGACCCAGGGGTTCCTTGCACTGCCAAAACAATACTCTCCTGATGTTTCTTAAAAGCAGAATTACCACTATTTTCCACATGGGTATCAATGCTGCACTATAGTCCCCGCAAACATCACACACTTCATGTCCAGACAGCAAAATTGAAGTGGGTGGCACATGACAAGTTGGGATGTATCTATCAGTGATGTCATGCGGGCTGTCCTCAGACACATCCTTGGCCCTTTTTCCCTCTCAGGTTGACACATGTGCACCTGTACACCACCATCATTAGCTTTCAATGCCGTGCATTTTGGTTGGAATGTTGTAAGTGGTATCCCTGATGACATATGTGTTCGCTTTGGGTCAACAAGTCTGCTGTTCCACACACGCACACACAGAGTGGAGCCTTCATGACACACCTCATCCAGTACTAGTGTCTATACAGCTATTTATGTCAGACATTTAAAGAATAAAATCAAAAGAACTGAAGGGCAGAACGAGCAGCGTTGATGAGCACACCCTGACGTCACCTCGTTCTCTCTGTCTCTAATCTCTTTCCGGCTACATACAAGATGTTCCTAACATGTTGCTAATATTCCCCAGTCCATGAAATGTTGCATTCTTATACCATTCTTATGCTGTGCTCTATTGTGCTATTGTGTACAATCACGCTGTGTCCTCGTGGACAGCAAGACTGAAGATCTATATAAAGCGTGCAAAGCTACAATAAATGATGCTTCCTGCCAAGAACATCTCGGTGTGTGTCTCATCTTTCCTTCAAAGAACAACTATAGATCAGTATTATTTGTGAGTTTATATATGTATGTATGCATTTATTTATTTATTTATTTATGATTTAAAGCATTTTGCCCTGCTCTTTAGTCAAAAAGGTTGCTGGAGCAACTTAAAAGATCACTAGTATGACAGTGCCTACTCTCAGGCTTGCAATCTAAAAGGTTTGACACACAAGGAAAAAAGGGTGGAGGAGGAGGGGAAAAGAAAGCTCAGGCACCACTATGCGCTTATTGCACATAAGTGCACATCTCTGCAGGAGTGCACTTGAAATATTCCTTGAACAAATTACCCAGAGAATTTTTTAAAAAAACAAAAAGAAAAATTGGTTTGTCAAAGTAAAGAAGACTAGAAAGTGGTCAATCTATCACCAATTTTTAAAAAGTGATCCAGGGGGAATCTAGGAAGTTACCGGTCAGTTAGCTTCATGCCTGTTCTGAGTAAATTGGTGGAAAGCATGATTAAAAATAAAGATATAGCTATCAAACCTATACGAAGACAAATCTTGATGAAAAAGAATCATCATGGCCTCTGCAAAGGTAAGTCCTGTCTCTCTAACTTTTTTGAGTTATTTGTGAGTGTCAATAAATATGTGGATGGTTTGACATGATCCAGTAGACATTGTTGATCTGGACTTTCAAAAAGCTTTTGATGAAGTTCCTCACCAAAGGCTCCTAAGAAAGCAGTCATGGGATAAGAGGAGTGGACCTCTTATGGATCAGTAACTTGTTAAAGATCAGAGACCAGGGAGTAGGAATCAATGGTCAGTTCTTGCAATGGAATGATGAAAAAGTGGGGTCCCCCAAGGATCTGTATTAGGACAGTGTTTTTTAACTTGTTAATAAATTATCTGGAGTTAGGGGTGAGCAGTGAGGTGGTCAGGTTTGCTGATGATGCCAAATTATTTAGGGTGGTTAAAATGCAAAGGAACAGTGAAGAGCTCCAAAGGGATCTCTTCAAACTGCGGGAATGGGCATTAAAATGGCAGTTGTGGTTCAGTGTAAACAAGTGTAGTTGTGTTCATTGGGGCAAGAAAATGCTAACTTCACATATATGCTGATGGAGTTGAAGCTGGCAGTGACCAACTAGGAGAGGGATCTTGGGATTGTGGAGGATAGGTTGTTGAAAATTTTGACCTAGTGTGCGGCTTCTGTGAAACGAGTAAATTCCATGTTGGGAATCATTAGGAAACAAACTGAAAATGCATTTACCAATATCATAATACCTTTCTACAAATCTATGATGTGATCACACTTGGAATACATTGATTCGTTCTGGTCACCACACCTGAAAAGGAGAGATGTTGTAGTAGAACTGGGAGGAGGGGAGGTGCAGAAAAGAGCAATCAAAATGGATTAAGTTCACCTATGAGGAAAAAGTTACAATTTGAAGGCTTTTTGAGCTAGAAAAATGTTTGAGTAAAGGGGACATCACAGAGGTGTCTAAAATTACACAATGTGGAGAAAGTGTATCGGGATACATTTGTCTCCCTCTCTCATAATACTAGAACCCAATGGGGTCATCCAATAAAGCTGAATGGTGAGAGATTGAGAACAGATGAAGAAAGTGTTTCTTCACACAGTAAACTATGGAATTCAATATCCACAATAGGTAGTAGTGATGGCCACCAACTTGGTTTAGACATATTCAATGGCTTCTAATCACAGTGACTGTAAATTACCGTCAGGATCAGAGACAGCGTGCCTTCCAGTACCAGTTCTTGGAAACATGAGCAGGAGGCTACTAAATTGCATTCATGTCCAGCTTGTGCACCTCCATTGGGGTATCTGGTTGTCCACTGTGGGAACAGAATGCTGGACAAGACTTTGGCCTGATCTAGCACACTTCTTATGTTCTTACGGATTTAGAGTGAACGAGACATTACTTGAAATGTAAAAAGGTCTATTGTGTGGACATTCCTCCCACCCCCAGCAAAATTACTAAAACAGCATATGTCCATTTATCTTGAAACCGGGTTGCCAACCTCCAGAATAAAAGTTTCAAATATAATAAGACACCGGATGTGTGCTATCAGATATAGCAGACGTCTGTCAGGTTCTTAAATAACATGGTCCTAAGGGTAACTATTATGTTTTACAGAGCTGTGATGTGATACTCTGGAATCAGAGACATGTATTATTATGTACCATTGCTAAACCATGGGAACTGTAAGATTCTTGTTTGTGGGTGACAGTATGAGTAATGTTTTCTTATGAATTAAGCATGTTTTCAAGATGGAAGATGAAAACCTAGGTATCAGCTTGCTTAGAGACTCTGCTTGCTCAGAGCAATGAATGCAATTAGCATGTTTCATTTTTATAGTGGAAATAGCAGCAGAGCAGAGTGCAGGATTGAGACTGAAGCACATGGGGGGTTCTAAACATCCCCCCCCATTCCATGATCCCTATGAAATCCCGTACCACTAGGTTTAGGGTCACCACCTGTGAATTGCCAAGATAGAGGACAAAAGAGGGAAGCCATTTCCAGCTATTTGCATATACTCATTTATACATGTGGGTACAAATCTAGAAATAATAATTATAATTTAAATAGAAATACAATGCATCTCATCATAGTGTGGAAGACTATGACCAGATGCCCTGTGTGCCTTGTTCAGTCTGCTGTCCAGGTGTGGTTGATGGACCACTTCAAGGCCCAGCTCTTCCTCCTAGTGGTTCTTTTTCTTAATAAAGACCCACTAGACATTAACCAGACACGTGGCCACCCTAATGAAGCTGCTGCGTTCTGGGAGGAAAACCTCCATTGGTACGAATGGAAGCTTTGCTATTGGACTAATACCTTAATGGGGATCACAAGGGGAGGGAAAGGGTTAACCTCCTCTCCACAGTACTGATCCTACTAGCCCCACCCCTTGCAATTATTACTTACCATGGAAAAACAAGGCACGTGACTTGCATCCACACTATTTTCATCAAGGGGTGCCTCTACAAGAGCGATTTAAAGCTCTTTCAAAGCGCATTACCAATTTTACCTCCACATGAATGGAGCGCAAATCGGAGGTTGAGACGCTTTTTCTGTCCGATGATGTGCATTATCAAATGCGCATTAAATAGCAAGTTTTAATTTACTGCGGGGGTTAAAGTGCCTTATGACCGTGTAAACAAGCGATTCTCTGCATGTAAAAACCTTAAAAGCATGTTTCATACAATTGGTAATGCGCTTCACCGCCTCCCATGTATAGGGGTTAGGCGTAAAAGCGATTGCGAGAAGATGCGCATAATCGGCCAACCGGGCGTCAAACCGAATTCTTGTAGAGGGGACCAAGTCTAGTTTGGCCCTCAGTGAGGGAAAGCAGAGCGGACAGACAGGGTGACACTGTTGCAGCTTCTCATTGGCCTTGTGCCTGCAGTATTGGTATGACATACGTAGTCACTGAGGAGGAGGAGGAGGAAATCAGAGTCATGTGACACTGGACTACAGGAGTCAGCGGGTTTTCTGTGCATTGGCTACTCTGCAAGACCTTAAAGGTCTGTGGTGATATAGCTTTAGGAAACTTTACAGTTCTTTACATCACAACATTGATACACATTCTGGATTTTGGAGGGATCTTTTTATATACAGGAATAGAAGAAACCTAGGAGTTTAGTAGACCTGGTTACACGTTACCTTTTTCACTCTTCCATCATCATGCCTTTCAGTAAGAGATGCTGGTAACAAGAGCAGGAAGCTGCTAAATTGCATTCATCCAATTGTCGTAGTTATTAGTTTAAAAACAGAGCTTGGCTACTTGTGGCACTCCAGATGTTTTGACCTATAACTCCCATCATGCCTCAGCATTAGTTATGCTGGGTAGGGCTGGTGGGAGCTGTAGGTCAAAACATCTGGAGAGCCCTGCGGTGCCCACCTGATTTTAAAAGTATTTAAACTTTTCTAAGCACTGCACAGAAATTTAAAACAACAACAACAAGACTGTACCTCTCTGAAGGCTTATAATCTAAGGGTGCCTCTACAAGAGCGATTTAAAGCTCCTTCAAGGCGCATTACAGATTTTACCTCTACAAGAGCGGAGCCCAAATAGGGGGTTGAGGCGCTTTTTAGCTCCGCTTATGCGCTTTATCGAATGCACATTAAATAGCGACTCAAAATGTACCGCAGGAGTTAAAGCACCTTATGGCCATGTAAACATGTGATTCTCCGCATGTAAACAACTTTAAAGCGTGTTTCATACAGCCCGTAATGCGCTTCATTGCCTTTCGTGAATAGGTATTAGGAGTAAATGCGCTTATCCGCAGATGAGCATAATCGGGCAACCGGGCATCAAAGCGAAATCTTGTAGAGGGGACTTAATAGACAAAAAACAAAAGGAAAGTGGAACAAAGAGGTAAGAGGGAAAAAAAGTTCCAGGGAGGCAGTTCTGAGAAAGGAACCAAAATGATAGAGGGTTGATCTAACAGTTTTTGTTACTGAACCATTTCTTGATGGCTTGCTGAATCTGACATACTACTACTAAACAACACAAAAAACGTTCTTAAGTTTCTCCGTTCTCCCAAGTTGGCAGCATTTTAGCCTGCCCTGGGTCAGGTGTAGAAGGATTAGCTAAGCCCCTGTCCCCATCCAGCACACCATCAACTCTAAAAAACACACACACACAAATCAGTTCCTCAATGAACAGCCTACATGTCCTACATCAGGTTATCTAAACGTCTAACTCTTCCACACGGTCTGCCATTACTAGAGGCATATCTGTTTAAGGGTGCTACCAGACAGAGGGCTCCTAGAGCTATCCATCAGAAGGCACTGTGCAGCTATTCTGTATTTCCTTCCAGTGTTTTAGAGGCCCTTTGCCAGGAAACCCTCCATGGTCCTCCTACCTAATCACCACCATTGCCACCAACTCCTCCTCCTCCTCCTCTTTCCGATCATTGCTACCATTTGCTTGCTTGGCAGACAGAGAACCAGCGAGCAAGTAGGCAGTGGCATCTCCTGCTACTCCTTCTCACCACCTCCATTGTCTGGGCCGGAGCCAACAGCAGGTAAACAAGAAGGTTGCAATGATGAAGAGGAGGAGTAGGTCCAGGGGCTCTTGTCAGTGGGCCCTTGCTCTAGGTGGGCTCTTGGCAGGTGCCTAACCATACCTACCCTTGATATCAGACCTGTTTCCCTCCTTTTTTTGTGTGGTAAGAAAAAAGACAGAAGCAGTGGTGGGAAAACACAGGAGGGTTATAAATGGGTGATGGGACTTCTGTAGCCTTCTGTAAAATTCTGTGAATTTGTCAAGGTGATTCCAAAGCAAAAGCTTCATCCGGAAGCAGCCTTTGCCTCCACAATTCTGACAGTGCACATGTGCACACATGCCCTCCCCTTAAGAAAAAAAAATGTGTTTGTTTACATGTGATGGCTTTTTCCCACTACTTCATTCCACAAGGAGCCTACATTATAACCATAATAAGTAAGTAAAAACCATATTCTTGAAAAAACAAACAAACCAGGAATGGCAGTACACATGGTAGGCGGCGGAAGTGCCATGTGGCCAAGCGGGTTTAGCTCACTGTTGAACCGAGAAGCAGCGTTTTACAGTGGTGTAGTGGTACATTTTGAAATGCACGTGCTCCACCCATGATTTGGTACAAAGCGCAACAGTTTCTACAGGGTGTATATCCCAGGAACATTGCAGATGTGAATAATCCCTACCACACGCCCCAGTCAGCAGCTATCAGATAACTTCGGCAAGGACTTAAGTTGTGCCGGTTGTGATTTAAGACAGAGTGTCGTGAACATTATGTCTGCATCCCGCCCCCTCTTCCTCGCTGATCTCCTAACGGACTCTGCCAGGCAGTTTGCTGGGAGCAACATGTGCGTCAAACAGAGACTCTCACTATTACCAACTCTGGGTGGGTCCACCCACCTCTTGGAGCATGGCACTGTCATTCCTAGAATGCTCACAAGCTCTGACATATGGCAGGCTGGCATCAGGCAAGAGGAAGTGGTGAGGGTAGGTGGTTTGCTCAGGCCTGGGAACGCATTGAGTTTGGGTATTCTCGTTGGCGCTAAGTGACACACATAAGCCCCGGGGGTGGATGTTTACTATAGGCAGCGGCTTTCTCAGCCACAGCTAGCCCATCTGTCAGCATGTCCTCTGGAGGCAGGCCTGCACGCACAGCTTGTGCGACCCACCAAGCCCAAAGCAGCCCCACCAGCTATGTATTATGGCTTGCCGTGTGCCTGATAACGCTCTTCGGTTTGCAGTCTCAGAAACAGGAAATGCATCACGTCCCTGGTGGGCTGCCGTACATTGCTCAGTGGGCTGTGTTCAGCTTGGTGGCTCACGAGTGGTGCGAGCCTTTTCTGCAGGCAAAACAAGATTAAATTTGATGTGACATTGAGCATGCAATTGGCCCTTGTGTGCTTGGTTTTTACTTACCAAATAGCAACCAGGGGTGGGGGTCATAGAAGGTCATAGAAGGTCATAGAAGAGAGGCTTTAACCCTGGGGTTCCCAACACAATGGCCACAGGTACTAATATGCCCACAGGTACTTCCCTTGGTGGCCACAGGCGCCCTGCCCCTCCTCCTTCACACAGCACATACTTAAACTATGGAATTCGCTACCACAAGACATAGTGATTGCTACCAATTTGGATGGCTTTAGAAGGAGGTTAGACAAATTCCTGGAGGAGAAGGCTATCAATAGCTACTAGTCCTGATGGCTCTATGCAACCTCCAGTATCAGAGGCAGGATGCACCTATGCACGTCAGTTGCTGGGGAACAGGGGTGGGAGGGTGCTGTTGCACACATGTCCTGCTTGTGGGTACGTGGTCAATAGCTGCTTGGCCACTGCGTGAACAGAATGCTGGACTGGATGGACCTTGGTCTAATCTAGCACAGCTTTTATTATATTATTATATTCCTGATTTAATTTTTTAAAAAAGATTAGCTTTTAATTTAAAAAATAATAATTGGGAGACCAGCATGCTGCAAAGTGAAGGACTTCCCTCTAGCGCTGCACCATCTTTATTTCCAAGAATGCCTCTGGTCTCAGCACCACAGGGTACACTGCTGGTGGTTGACTTATGCCAGACGAGCGTTCTACAGGCCTAATGTCAGTCCCATGATGGCAGAGAGGAGCTTAGCCAGCAGAGGGGCACCTCTACCACATCCTAACCCATGTAAGCCAGAGGATCTGAGAGTTAGGATTGCTCTGGCCTTCAGTATCAAACAAAGAAAAAAGAATGTCCCAGAGAAAACCCAAAAGAAAAAGAGTTGGCATCCATGGGTGGACAAGGAGAGAATGGTAACAGTCCAAATAGCAGAATCACTGGAAAATAAAGCTTTATTATAATATTTATCTTGTGATTACTCATATAACTTGCTTGCATCAGAGTTTGGTAAGAAATTAATAGGGATGTAATGAAAATAGTATCTGTCAACGTGAAAAGAAATAAATGATGTGATTAAGGGGGGAAAGTCGGTAAACGTTTGAAAGAAAGATCAGATGTGGTTCTTCAAGAAGTTCATGAAGCCAAAGAAAATAGTAAAGCTGTGATAAATAACAAAATTGGACAAGTTTTTTTTAACACATGGAAATAAAAATCCAAAAGCAGTCATTGTATATGTAAAAACACCACCAACACTATTGTTAATATAAAGGATGCAAACTGTAATCCTGAACAGAAATATATACCCTTACAAGGAAGAAAAGGTGAGAAGATTTAGGGTGCCTCTACAAGAGCGATTTAAAGCTCTTTCAAGGTGCATTAAAAATTTGACCTCTATAAGAGCGGACCGCAAATCGGGGGTTGAGGCGCTTTTTCTGTCCGATTATGCGCATTATCGAATGCGCATTAAATAGCGCGTTTTAATTTACCGCGGCAGTTAAAGCACCTTATGACCATGTAAACAAGCGATTCTCTGCATTAAACACCTCTACATACAACTGGTAATGCAACCAGTTATGTGCTTAACTGCCTCCCGCGTATAGTGATTAGCCGTAAAAGCGATTGCGAGAATATGCGCATAATCGGACAACTGGGCGTCAAACCGAAGTCTTGTAGAGGGGACCATTGACAGTTGGATTTATCTATATTCAAAATATTAACCAGTGTGTCTTCTGTGAGAATTGTTTAAAGCATTATTAGGCTTTACAGATGGAGACTGCCCAATGGAGACCTGAATGATATTAAAACTGAATAGATGGTGCTTCCAGACAAGGCTAGTATCATGCAAACACACTGTCTTATTCATGGAACCTTAGAGGGCGGGAGTCCAGATATCATTGTCTTTCATGTGTAACCATCCTGTATTTCCCCACTGCTGCTTAAGGAGGAAAGTATGGAATATGGACCTATTCCATACTACACAATATGATGTGTAGATTTTACTAGTCAAGGGGAGTTTAATTAGCGAAAGGAATAATCCACTGTGCATCAGTGCCATCCTATGCCTTCCACTCTTCATCTCAATTGATAACCCTTCTGTGGGGAATTCTTTGTTGGGTGAGTCCAGCATTAGGGGTATTTCCCTTACTGGGAATTTCACAAGAATAGCAAGAATAAGAGGAAGAGAGTTATTGTTGCAGGGTTTTGCTTTTTGTTTCCTCACAGGCACCCAAAACTCAACACTTTTAAGAATATAGACATAATTCTCCCATTTCAGCACTGAAGTATGAGTAGAGACTAAATTGGTGGTAGCCAGGCAGGAGACGGAACCTGTGGGTTTCATTGGGGGCCCCTACCTCCCCACAACCTTCCCCTTCTACCTCCCCACACCCTCCACTTCAATCACTGATATCTCTCTAGAACTTTAAATTCTTACTGAGATGTTAGGATTTGCTATCTTATAGTAGCAGCTAGAATTCTCAACATTAAATATTTGAGGGAAAGAAAAAATACACTCCATTGAAAAATGGGAAAATAACTTACATTGATATACTTCATCCCAATTATTTAAACTTCCCTATCCAGTGTACCACAATAGGAATGGCTGACTATTACATTATGAAAGAATGAGAGAAGGAAGTAAAAATGTCATCATTTTAATGAAAACTGGATATTGTTTATTATTATCTTTTTCTTCTTCTTCTTTGTTGGTAGCATATCCAGCGTAGCAGGGTTTTGTAACTCTTTTTGTAGTATATCCCAGTATCCATAAGATATAGAATAGGATGCAGCATCCACAGCATTAGATTATAGAACATTGGTGAAATGTGCTACAAAGACCACCTGTATACATATACTATTATTGGTTTTTAATTATTACTTACAAAATTCAAATAAAAGGATAGTCATTAAGGAGTTATATTATTTCTTAAAATAATTCTTCTCTGCCTTTCTATCTTCAGCAGCTGCTAAAGACACAATCCTATGCATGTTTAGACAGAAAAAGGTCCTACAGCTCCCAGCATTCCCCAGCCAGCTTGGTGGGAATGCTGGTGGTTGTAGGACTTCTTTCTGTCTAAACATGCATAAGATTGCATTCCAAGCATCAAAGGCTTGGAAATGCATGCAATAAAATAGCTATCAAATTTATATTTAACATCAAGTTGCTATCCTCCGTCCCCACCAGGCACCACTAAGCTCTGTTCTATCCCACCAGGTTCCACCTCCTCACTTTTCACCATGCTGGCCGGCACCAATGGGAGTTGTAGGCCAAAACATCCGGAGGCCACAAGTTGCCCATTCCCTGTTCTATGTACTCATGGTGCATATCCAGTGGAGGCTGGTGGCTCCCATATCAGCGGAGCAATGAATTTGCTCTGAACCAGTCCGAACCCTAAATGAGCTATCCAAAGTGCTGAATAATATCTCCAAGATAGGTTCAGCACTTTGAATAGCTCCTTTAAGGTTCTGGCAAACCCAGAGTAGATTCACCATCCCAGTGATGTAGGAGCCACCAGCCTCCACTGTGCATATCTATATATCCACTCAAAAGGGCCTAACTACACATTACATTAGCAGCCATGCCAGGGGATGTTAAATATTTTTATCCTGGGTGCTTACTCTGAAAACTGGAACCATTAAACTAGATAATAAGAAATAGGAATGATTAGTAACATTTATGACTTGGTTTCAAACTTTAAATCTAATAACTAAATGAATGTTACTAGATGCTCACAATTTCACTTGAATAAGGCCATAAATATTTGTTGTGCATCGCCCAGAGAGGTTCAGTTATTGGGCAGTACAGAAATATAATAAAGAAAGAAATATTGTACTCATTTGGCCAATGGAATTGCCCCCATGCTGCAATTAACAACAGGGAAAAAGCTCCTATGGGCACTAAAGGGAACTTTTTTTCTTATCACTAATTGCAGCATGGAGGCAGGAGTTGTTGGTGTCACAGCTGGAGAGGGAAGGGTTAAATCACCTGACAGAAATCACCACCTGTTGACCTCCTCCCGCTGCACCTAGGACTGAGTTGTTAACAAATTTTACTTGATGTGGGTGCAAACCACAAAATTCAAGTATTGCACTGTCAGGATCTCTGCCTCCTTAAGAGCCCTACCTTCCTTCTTTTTACCTCCCCCCTTCTCAGTAACGTGGGGTTTAAGTTGTAGACATGGGTTAACCCTTCAGACACTTTAGGTTAAACACATCAGTTTACTAATATATTAAAATGAGCAAATTACAATAGAGCCAAGTAATACAAAAGGCATTAAAAGAAAACAACAACAACAACAACAAAGCAAAATGCAAGTCCTTTACCCTAGCTGCATTTAGACTTTTCCCTGCTGCTTCTTCCTCATGCTCTCGTTCTTTCCTGCCCTTTCTTCTCTGGCTCTCACACTCTTTTATACCCTCTTCCCCCTCAAAAAAAACAACAACCCTCCAGGCCTCTAAGCCTGACTTTATTGCCTTGCTTCTGTAGGTCTCAAACCTTCATAGGCACTTACGTATTTGGTGAAGCAAACTCTCTACTATAAAAGTTATACCAGAATCAACCTGCAATCCTTTAAGATGCTACTTGACTCTTCCTTGTTCTTCCTGCATCAGACTAGCATGGCTCCCTCTATGGCAGGGGCGCAGAGCCTCTTTCAGCCAAGGGCCAAATTCAATTTCAGAGATTTGGGGGGGGGGCGCATTCCAGTGGTGGGTGGGGCCAATGGCAAAAGGGGTGGAGCCAAAATCACAAGAAGTACCAGCATGTTTTTGCTTAAAGCTCTTACAGTCAGTAACTAGGCCTTAGAAGAGGCATTTCAACCTTTTAGAAGGGGAGGGTGCACAAAAGCCAGGAAACTGCCAAACAATCCGTGGTTGGGGAAAAGGAGGTGGGGCCAGGGGAAGATGCCATAGCCATCTGGGGAACCATGGAGGGCCAGATCTGGCACCCAGGCTGGACGCTCTGCACTCCTTTCTGTATGGAATTATGGTCTTCCCAGGCTATAGGAGAGCATTTAGTACCTAAATTAATTCCCTTCATTGGTGACAGGGAATCCTGACACACTGGTCTGTATTGCTCCTGTCTGTATTTAGTGCCTGGAGCTCTTCTAGCGCACAAAGGCCCACACAGTTTGGAGGCCTGCCACCACCCAGGCTGTGGTCTAGCAGGATTTCCCCTGCCTTTCAGCTGACAGTTCTTCAACACAAGAGAAAATGTTAAAGGGGCAGGCTCTCACGTTCCTCCCCTCCCTTCCCCACTTTGCTTCCTCCACCTTGGCCCAAGAGATAGGGGAATCCCCCCCCACAAAAAAAATCCCCACTGTCAATCAAAACAGATAAAAGTTGTGCGGGTGGGAGCACGACAGATGGAAGACTGAAAGAATAAGTTAGTTGCTTCAGTTGCACAGGCAGTCTCTGGCAGAGGAGGCCTCTGAAACCGCAGCGCCGGCATCCTACTGCCTAAACCACGGTAAGATTTGTCCTCCCTACATATAGAAAATAAGAGGTGAGGCTACTGGAGAGGGTGGCGTGCACTGGCCTGGTACTCTCTGGGATGACATTTCAGGATCCTTCCAAGAATATTAAACTTTGTCTTTATATACAGAAATGTAAAGCATGCATTCTACTGCCCGATTGCTCAGTGAGAAGTAAATCTGTTCTGGCCAAAGGCAAAGTGGGTGGGGAAGAGACACAAGGAAAGGTGGGGAAGAGAGACAGAGATAGGGTGCCAGGGCATTTACACATCTCCAAAAAAGAGGGAAAGGAAGGGGCATAAGAGGGCAGATTTGCATATGCTAATTTAGATGTATAGATGCAAACCTGGAAATAAATTGCCACAATTTAAATAGAAATACAATACTTCTCACCACAGTGGGTGAGATGACCCTTAAGCTGTGTGCCTGCTCCGTCTGCTATCTGGGTACAACTTCAAGACCTCTCCCTGCTCCCCCCTGCCTCTCTCTCTCTCACACACACACAGAAACGGGGGCAGGAAAAGCAGAGTGTCTCTGGCCCTGCCCACATTTGGCTCCAACCAGCGCAGATTTCGGAGGGCCCTTGGTCAAGACACTCTATGGGCCCCTTCCGTCACTGGATCTGCCTTCTCACCACCATCGTCACCAGCTGCTCTGTTCCTCTTCCTCTTCACTGCTACTACTTGCTTGCTTGACAGGCAAAGAGCCAGTGAGCAAGTAGGCCGTGGCATCTGCTGCTTCTCCTTCTCACCACCGCTGTACAAGCAGGCTGCGATGGTAAAGAGGAGGAACAACTCCGGGGGCTGTCAGGGGACCTCTGCTGGGTGTGGGCCCTTGGCAGGTGCCCAACCCTGCCTACTTTTGGCGCCAGTGCTGGCTTGCAGCCTCCCTTGACGCTGGCATACTGCCTCTCCCCCATCACATTGAGAGATTTTCTCAGAGAGGATGAAGCTGTCGGGAAGAATGGTTCCCCGCTCTCAGGTTGTAGGATCTAGCGTGTTTGTAATTTTTACATTGTTCTTGTATTTATTATATATTTGATTTTTTTAGTCCTTTAGCAGGGTGAGTATGCATTGAATATGGCAATTGTTCTGCCAGCAAAGCTTATCTATGGTCCCATCATAACATGAATATAGCACTTCTTTCTTTCTTTCTTTCTTTCTTCCAACCCTACTCTGAAAACTGAAACCGCTCCTTTAGATAATGAGGAGCAATAATAATTATTAGGATTCATGACCTGGTTTCCAACTCTACATTTAATAATGAAATGAATAACTATTGCTCATGATTTTGCTTCAATAAGACCATAAATGTTGGATTTATTTTGCCCCACTGACACGATGAATGCCCACAATATGCTAGGTAAAAAAAGGTAGAGATTGTGAAGCCTGGTATTAAACTAAGCACGTTTGATGAACAAATTATACACAAATAGCTGAGTTGTCCTTCTGAGGTAGAACTGGCCAACAAATATCAGGGCCGTCCCTTTCATGAGGCAAAGTGAGGCATGCACCTCAGGTGGCAGATAATGGAGGGTGGGAAGTGATGGTGAAAGGTTGGTGAACAGAGCTGGGTATGCGACATGGCTTACCCTGCAACTTCCCTCAGCCATCCTCCTGCCCTCAGGTACAGTGCAGGGCCCATTCCCATTGCTAGTGTTGGAATAAGATTCTACTGCCTATTTGGTTGGCTTCTGTACTGGGGGGTGTCATCTTGTCTTTCACCTCAGGCAGCAAAATCTCTTGGGCCCACCCTAGGGTATCCATGCATCCTCTTTTACTGAAAACAATCCTCTATTTGAAGGCCTGCCAGAGGACTATTATCTACTTTGAAGGTGCCCTTTATTTGAAGGGTTGTCCAGTCAGAGTCTGATATAAAGATAAAGAAGCACCAGAAGGCAGAACTGGGTCTTGATGTTGCCCATCAGCAGCACCTGGATAGCAGACTGAAGAAGTAAGGACTCAGGTCACCTGCCCACAGTCATCCACACTGTGGTGACCCTGTTCAGACAACACACTAAGCCACAGTGGTTAAGCATTTTGAGCTAAACATTGGCCCTGTTCAAACAACACACTAGACCATGATAGTTGAACATTTTGAGCTAAACATGATGGCTTAGCGTGTTGTGTGAACCATGACTTAGTGTGTCGTGTGAACCATTCCTAACCATGCTGGCTACATAACCACAGTTTAAACACACACACTAACCATTTGCTGCAAAGTGTTAGCGGCCTAACCATGGCTTAGCATGTTGTCTGAACAGGCCCGGTGAGATGTACTGTAATTCTGTTTAATAATTATGATGCTTAAATTTGCATCTAAACTTATAAATTAGTTCATTCAAATTTTATGCAAATCGGTTTTGGGTGATGCCTGTCCTCATTTTTAGGAATTCACAAGTGGCCACCCTAGCCCACCGTGGCAAATATACAACACGGAATATGCTACTTAAATATAAGACCATTCTAATGGGTGCCTCAGAGACACCAGGCCTCTGAAGTTCATTACGCCGAAATGACTTTATGTGCCTCTGCAAAGGGAAGGGAAGGGCCAGATCGTGCTTTTGTTAACTATCAGAAGGCACTATAGGTGTAGCTGACATACTAGTGGTGAACAAAAACTGCTAGGATACTTAGGCTGACCCCATATGAAAAGGAGGACAGGGCTCATGTAACTTTAACAGTTGTAGAGAAAAGGGAATTTCAGCCAGTGTCATTTGTATGCAATTAGTTCCTGGTGAAATTCCCTCTTCATCGCAATAGTTAAAGTTGCAGGGGCCCTGCCTTCTTTTGTATATGGTCACTCTAGTATAGTGCATGCAACTTTAACTGTTGTGATGAAGAGGGGATTTCACCAGGAACTAATTGCATACAAATGACACTGGCTGAAATTCCCTTTTCTCTACAACTGTTAAAGTTACATGAGCCCTGTCCTCCTTTTCATATGGTCAGCCTAAGGATACTTATAAGCAATTATCTTGATGAAGCTGCTGGTCAGACACAGACACAGGGCTGCTCTAGCTCTCTTCCCAATGTTCTATGGACCCACAGCCAAGATAGGCTGCCATTGTCACTTATGACTTCCTGGGCTGGATTTAGCCATTTGAGGTCACGGTAGCATTCTGGCGCTTAGGAAACTAGCCAATTTCCTTCTGTAAGCTATAAAGTTTTGAAAGCTATAAAGAAGTTGTTAAGCTCATCATTCTACCCTGACATCATAATTTCTTCCCTCCTGCCCCCAAATTCCTTCAAATGCAAGTGGAGGGTGAAACGATGCAATGTTTCCTTCCTGAGTCTGCAGACAGTCTGAGAGGATGGCTCAGGGCCATACAAATTTCCTTTCTACATGAAAGGGAAAGCTTAGATACCAATACCAATATAGATGTATAGATAGTGCCATGCTCCAATGATGACAAGTTTGCAAGTTATTTTGAACAAGTGGTGCAATGTTAGGCTAGGATTTTGGATCAGAAGCTCAGGGCCCCACTCCACAGAATGTGCCAGAGGGCCCCCAAGGCATCAGGGCTAGCTCATCACATGTTGACGTAAGCGAAGTAATATACACATCATCATCTAATGAGGACCCCCCCTCCAAAGCCATTAAGTCCACAGTCTAAAATAACCTAACTGCACCACAGCATGAAGTGTTTTCACTTTTCTCCACTCATACACCGTGCCATCACCCAATTTACAGTGGTTTCCACCTCCTGTTGCAGCCTCCACCCAAAAGCCCATGCTGCTGAGGAGCATCTGCAGAAGATTCCAGGGGCTGCACCAGAGAGGGGAGGGCAGGAAAGGCACTCACATAACTTGAATGCAAGCTACCACTACTTCCACAGCTCAGTGGTAGAGTGCATGCTTTATATCTCCTCCTCCTCTTCCAGGTTTACTGAAATTCCTTGTTAAGAAAGGCTAAAACAGCGTTCTTCAACCTGGTCCCCTCCATATAGGACCGTGCAGAGGGGGGGCCAGTGGGGCCAGTTGGCCCGGGGCCCACGATTTTGAGGGGGCACTCAGCCGAGGAGGTCCCCCCTAGCTTATGCTACTGCTTCCGTAGCATAAGCGGCCCATCAAGAAGCGAGGAGCCCGCCTTGCAGAAACAGCCCAGAAGCCATCCGTCGTGAAATTCTGAATGTGAAGAAGTGATGTCTTACATCTTGAATAAAAGTGCTTCCCATTATCTTTTTTAAAATAAATCATTCTAGTTCATATATGTATTTAGCACTGAATCACTGCCATTGATTAAAAAATACTTAATGAGCAGTTTGAAATGGGTGTGGCACACACTTCCCATCTGGCCTGGGCATATTACCAGCTCTGTATGGCCCTGCCTCCATATGGATCATCGGCCATGCTGGCTGGGAATGAGGCAGTGGCAGTCCAAAACATCTGGCTGAAGAAGGGTAGCCTAAAGTATTTGGAGCTTTTTAGCTTACAACAGGGGTGGACAACATGTGACCCTCCAGATGTTCTGGCCTACAACTCCCATCAGCCCTAGCTAGCATAGCCAATGTTGAGGGATGATTGAAACTGTACAACTCCCATCAGCCCTAGCTAGCATAGCCAATGTTGAGGGATGATTGAAACTGTAATCCAAGATTTCTGGCTGCCCCACTCCCTGGTGTACGAAGACAATGGAGGGAATTAAGAGAGGACATAATAGAAGTTAATAAAATTATAAACATTGCAGATGGGAAAGGAGTCAGAGAGAAAACCTCACTCAAATTTTATTAGCAGCAGACTGTGTTTGAGCCATACTTATCAAAAATTAGTTGGATCCAGATTTAGTCATGGGACGTATGTAAATCATAACTAACCAAAGTCCCATTGATTTTAATGGGCCTACTCTAAGTAAGACTAAATCTGGATTCAACCCAATGTATAAAAGTTAAGCATATGTAAATCACATAGGCCTATGCCTTCAAAGAACAGAATCAATTGTTTATCACATTTGTATCCCTTTCCCAAAGGGATGATATACACTGGATTAATTCCATTTTATCCTCACAACAATTATGTAAGAATTAGGCTGCGGTTAGACTGTGGGGCAGACACTAGCCAAAGACCACTCAGAGATCCCCATATCTGGGCAGGGATTTGAACGGAGATGTTCTGATTCAACTACAACACTTCATCTATTACATCACACTGCAACTAATAATCATAATGATGGCAGGCAGAGATGCTAAAATAGAAATTTGCTGAAATTCATAGAGATCTATTTGGTGAGCTGGTACGTAATTGAAGACTTACCAAAATTTTATACTTGAGTTGAGCCTATCTGTATCTGACCAAGACACAAAGGGACAACCTGTTGCATTTGTGCTTACTAGTAGCAAAATAAAAGACCTAGGGAGCTAAATTATGAATGCATGTAAGGCACATAGTGAGGCCTAAGCCTTAAAAAGCAGCCTAAAACTATTATTATAAATAAATAAATTGCCCTATACCAGGCTAGACAGCTTGTCCATCTAGGCCAGTATTATTTACCCTGACTGGCAACCGTTCTTCCGTCACCAGATACCTGATTCTTTTAAGAGAAGATGCTGGGGATTGACTCTGAAACCTTCTGCTTGTCAAAACAGACGCTTTCAAAAGGCACATGCTCTTGACTACAATGACACGTCAACTTCAAGTATCAGTGCTGTGTCCAGCGGGCTGTCTATACACGGGGAAAACCCCGCGGTGGCTGTGGATCTATGCTGTGATTTGAAAAAGTCAGCAACTTACCCCAACTTTTTCAAACAGAGCAACGTCAATATGGCGCCTCCGCCATCTGACATTGCTCCAGGGCCAATCCGGGGTCAACCCAGGCACGGTACCTGGTGGAAGGCGACTGGTGATTGGGCACCTTCCACCAGGAAAAAGGCAGAGGTGGCTCCAGTAGATGGATGGCTGCAGGAAACCCCGCACTCCTTCCTTGGCATTGGGATTACCAGACACAGACCCAGGAGAGGGAAAATGCGGGGTTTGAAAGGGAGGCAGCACCAACCTGGTGCCATGAAGACAGTCCCCATGAGAAACCTGGGAATTGTAGACCTGTTCTTTAAGGAAGGGAACTTTAAGCTGGGGGCCAAATCCAACCCTTCGGGATCCCAAGTCGTCCCTCTGAGGTTCATCAGATGGCCAGGCTCCTTCCCCTGGCCCTATCCCCTTTCCCCACCACCAATCGTTTGGTGATTTCCTGGTTTTCGCACATTTCCTCCTCACTCTAAAAGGTGGAAATGCCTTTCCTAAGGCTGAGTGACTGGCACTAAGCTTTAAGCTACAATATGCTGGTATTTTTGCTCTTCCTTGCTTTCAGCACTACCCACCTCTGGAACTTGGCCCCTGAGAACTTCTCCAAAATTGAATTTGGACCTTGGCCTGAAAGACGTTCCTCACTTCTGCTTTACAGAGACATGTGCCAGGACAGGCCATCCATCCACTCAAGGCTTCTCACCAACAACTAGACTGAGCTTCCCTTAGTCTTCCCTCATCCAACGGGATGATAATTTAACTGTGAAGGTTCCAGGGATGATGGTGGCGGTGGTGGGAAGGTCAGTAAGGACAGCCTTATGTCTGGAGATAATGAGAAGTCAGTACACACCATAGGTGGCCAAACTGCAGGAAGCTACCACATGTGACCCAGGCAGCAAAGATTGGGGCCCAAGAGAAGGAAGGCCTGTGGCCCTGGCTGTGATGGAGAATCCGGCCCAAACTACACATTGCAGAAGAACAAGTGGGTGCCACCAACCTGTGTCCACACTTACATCACCCTAGTAACATGTAGGATATGACAATGGAAAATCACCCTAGTAACGGTGGATGTAATATGACATCAGTGTTTCCTAGGCACACCCTTCCAAGCCAGCCAATGAAATGGAGCACAGTGTGAGGAAATACTAGCGCAATAGTGTTGTTTCATGCATATTTTTCCATCATACACTGCTGATGAGCTAATGGAAGCTGTCGCAGGCTGATGGTGCCATCTTCCTGTGATGTGTAGTTTGGGCCTGCATTTTCGCTGACTCTCTAGTCCTGTACTACTGCTTGTGACCAGAATGGTGGATCAGAAGCAAAGCCATCCCATCTACACTGTAGTGGCCCTATCGTAGGTGTAATCCACACATACAGCAGAATGAAGGGGCAGTATTCTAATGGCGTAGGATGGCCATGTGTCCTCATTTACATAATACAGTCCTTTATTTGAAGGGCTGCTGGACAGCTGTCCTCCATTTGAAGGGCTCTCATGTCCACTTCCAGATTAAAGATAAAGAACCATCAGAAGGAAGAGCCGGGCTTGAAATTGCCCATCTACAGCATCTGGAGCAAGGCTGAGCAAGGCTAGGGATGTAAGAAAATTTCCTTTTTGCTCGCAAACCATGCAAGCATTCCCTGTTCCTAATCGCAAGCACATGTCTGCCCAAAATGTTCACAAATTGCAGAACATTTGCTCATGTTCGATATGCACAACTTTCCCAGTTCAAACTGTGCAAATTCCCAAATTGGTGCACATTTCTCCTGTAGGCTGAAATCAGCCCACTTTTAGTCTATGGAGGAAATTTGCCCAAATTTCACTTTTGACCGCTGCTCGATTTGTGCAATTATGCCATTTGCACAGAAAGAGCAGTGATCGCAAATGTGAACAGGGGTCGGACAGGAGGTGAGCGGCAAGATGATGTCCAGAGAGCCTGATAGCAATCTTGAACATCACTCATTGCCCCATCCCTAAGCAAAACACCCAGCTCACTTGCTTACAGTCTTCCATGTTAAGATGAGATGCTCAGTATTTCTATTTAAAATATAATAATTATTTCCAAATTTGCATCTGTGCAATTAAATTAGCACATACAACTTTGATGCAAAGTGGTGTCCTTTCTCATCCTCTTTTTTGCTAATGCCTTTACTCTTTCTTGGAGCTTCATAAAGGGCCACCCTACCGAGGAGACAGAAAGGTCTATGTTCCTCCAGACTGCATGTGGGGATCCAATTTTTGAACGCTCTCCTACATTAAAAGAAAACACTACACTGCAAGAAGAAAATGAAGGCAGCAGGAAATGGACGGGTTAGAAAGTTGGTCCCCTATGCTAGTTCTTCTACTCTTTAGTATCTGGTCAAGAAGGCAGGGCTCCTGCAGCTTTAACTGTTGTGATGAAGAGGGAGTTTCACCAGGTGCTGTCTGCATACAAATGACACCTGCTGAAATTCCCTTTTCTATGCAACTGTTAAAGATACAGGACCCCTGTCCTCCTTTTCACATGGTTACCCTATACTTGCAAAGACTTAGAAATTCAAAAATGGTATCCCTCCCTCCTGCTGCAACCTGAAGTGGCACCAGCCATTTTACCACCTCATTCTGCTGCATGGTTAGACCAGACCTTAATACAGGTAACCTCGTGCACTCCGCATGCTTTGGACTACAACTCCCTCAAACTCTGACCACTGGGCTGATGGGAGTCACATTCCGAAACATCTTCAGGGCACCAGGTTGCTACTCCTGACAATATTTTGGGCTTGACTTGCGTGGCACTTGCTGAGAAAGTTGGCCAACTCCGCCATCACTGGTAGTAATGCTGGAGAATAGCTGAAGTATTCGAATAAGAGCACTACAGTAAGTTTTTAAATTTCAAAATCACCCGTTGTTTACAGAGGTGGGTGGAGGGTGTCGCTCTTAGGACATTTCTTATTCGACTTCCCCAGAAAGGGAAACAGCTGAGACAGTTCTGCAAAATACGTCAGGGGTGGGTAAAAGTGAGTAGGGCATTTTTGCAGAATCATGCTCTACCCCCATACTACAGATGTGACGGATGCTCACACATATATGGTTAAGGAAGGGGAAAGAAGGGGGTGGCAGTTCTAGCTGCAGTGTGAGAAAAATCAAAGCAGATAAAGCAGCCAAGGAGAGAAATTGCGTAACAGGCACAAACCCACACATTCAGCCTTTGGAAGGTGTTGCAGATGTTGCTGCTAGGTGTGGTCCCATGGTGACAAGGCGGAAGGGTGAGGTGGAAAAGCCGGCACTCTCCCTGCTACGTGCCCTCAAAATGGGCTGTCACCCTTGACCTTGTCCATGTGGCGCAGGGGACAACAGCACTGTGATGGAGGAACAAGCTGAGTGAAACCATGTTTGTCAAGTAGATGTTTAACTTGGGTAACAGAGTGGGCAGTTTCTTTGAGCCAAGATTCTCACTGAGATGATACTATTTACCGGAACAGATGCCAAGCTGGAAATATCCCAAGTATGTGATGCCCAAATGTCTACAGTGGCGATTCTTAGATATAGGCGTGCGCAGCACATTTCATTAGGGCGTGCACCTGGGGATTTCTTTTTAAAGGCAAAAAATTATTGAATACTCAATCATAAATGACATTTTTTATTCATTTGTTTATTAAATGCTGTAGACACTGATGCCCTACTCTACATTCGGCTTGCCTGAGCATGGGAGGGCCGTTGCAGGTGTGTGTGTGTGTGTGGGGGGGGGGTAGAATGAGGAGATGCTTCTCAATTCCCAGCATTGGTGAGGCTTTGTGGTGTCACTGCTGGAGGAGGGGCTTATGACGCAATATTAGCCTTCGGGGGGCCCTCCTGCTAACCTCTTTGAAGTGTGGCTCCCAGCAGAGCAATCCCTTTTTGCTCCTGCTGCTGGGAGCAAGAGCACTCTATTGGGGGCAGCCAGAGGACCATTCCTGCTGCATCTGGATCCCCCTCTGGATCCCTATTCAATGCCCCCTCAATTCAGCACATTTCTTGAGACATTAGGGTGTGCCAGGGCATACCTGGCACACCTCTTGAACACGCCTATCTTCTTAGAGCCAAACAAGACAAGATGCAGATGATCAATGGTCATATTTCCCAACACTTTCATTTTTATTTGAAAGCAGCTGGTGTGGATATTGGTGTCCAATTTTGATCAGCGTAGGAGTGCTAGCAGAGGGGGTGGGGGTGGGATTAACCATTTCCCCTGCAACATTTCCTTGATCCAAATCTCTCTCACACCTCCCCAATGCTATTGGCACCATGGTGGAAAACACATGGATACCTGTATGATAATTGGTTAATTGGTGGAAACTAATGTTAATCAGAGAGGTATATTATTTAAAAACTGGTTAGGATTTTTCAGGCAATACTTTCAGGTGCTGGTGTACTGGTTAGGTGCTCTTTACTGTAACCCCAAAGGGAAACTAAATGATTGAAGATGTTTTCCTTTTAACAATGAGCTTCTGTTTCTTAAATTGTAAATTATCTCCAGTATTGCAAAAGACATCTAAGTTGAAATTTTTGTAGCCTGCAAATTTATTTAGGGAGGAATCCTGTGCATGTTTGAACAGAGAAAATTCCCACAATTCCCAACTGAGGATACTGGGAGTTGTAGTAACTTTTTCTGCCTAAACGTGTGTAGGACCCTTAATAAATTTGTCCATAGTCATAAGACTGATTCACTAATTTTTTATAACCAGTTGAGACTTCCAGTTGCAATGTAAACTATAACATGGAGTTGCCTATCTGGCGGCGGGTTGCCACCACAATAAGCAAAGCCCGTGCTTTTGCTGCATCAGGGGGTGGCAGCTAATCCCAACACACAGCAAAAGCGTGGGATTTCTGACAACCGGGCCCCGCCCCCTACCCTCTGCCAGGTGGACAGCGACCAATCAGGGGTCGCCATCCACCTGGCCACACCTCCGCATCCAGGCTGGAGTGAGGTTAGATGGCTGAAAGGCAATGTTCGCCTCGCTCCATCCTGTAAAGTTGGCCAAGTTCCAGACTTTTATATAACACGGAGCTTCTCTGGAAAGCCCTGAGGCAGCTCCGCAGTGGCTGCTGTGTCGTATAATCGACGCAGCACCGTTGCGAAGCCTCCTCTGGGTTTCCAGAGCATATAGACAGCACCGAGACATATATCTCTGCTATGAATGTGCCAGGTGGATGAAATGCCCTTGAATGTCCTAGTTCAGAATTTTTCTGCGTTAAAACTGGGCCTACCTTTTACTCTTATGCTTCAAAATACACACACACACACACACACATATTCTCAAACACCTCCCAAAATAATGGGCGGTGGCAGCCATCCCTTCCTTGTAATTGCACTGCAGGATAACCCAGTTAATATTGCCTCCTGGTGGCTCAATGTCCCCTCTGCCCAGTCAGTCTGAACTCAGAGATGGGACTGTGCTTTCTGAGCATAGGTTGATACTTCTAGTCACTAACCTTTCTGTTAGACTCACACAGTGGTGAAAAAAGGAATTTACCCCACTATGATTGCTTGGATATGAAGTAGAAATCCGAATACGTATAAGCACAGTTGTGTGAGACAAGGGGTATTATTATTAATGGATGAATCAACAAGGAATACAGAGGTGTCCTCTTGAGCTACCTTTTATATGAGTCTTTCACATGATGCATCACTATCATCTGGAGAAGGCCTGGGTTGGATCCAGAGATAGGGCTCATCTTGACGATGTGCTTTGGCGCTGCGAAACCCCAAATCCCTGCATTTGTGCTCCTTCGCATTATCCCCATGCGAAGGAGTGAGCGCAGGGGTTTGCTTGCGAGGAGGAGCACCTGTGCCCTGTGACGCCTCCTCACGTCCCAGTTTTTTTTTTCCTTTTATTCAGAGGAGGTGTGCCCGTGCCTCCTCATGTCAGGTTTTGGGGGAGGTTACCTTTTATTTGGCTTCTCCCCATGCCGGAGAAGTGCAGAGGCGGGCCAGCGCCCATTAGGCTCACTTCCTCTCCCCTGTCCTGGTGGAGAGACCAATCAGGGATTGCCATCAGCTGGGGCACGCCTCTGATGTGCCTCCGATGCACCTCCAAAGCAAGGCGACAGACAGCAGATGCTAACCCATAATGCTTAGCTGAACAGGGTCATTGAGATCAGTGGGACTTACATTAGTCATTACTAACTTGTCCCATTGATTTCAGTTGGTCTACTCCAAGTATAGCTACATCTGGCTCCAACCCTCTGGTCCTGTCCTTCACTATTAGTGGCAAAATCTGTTTCCATAGAAAGCAAGGCCTTTTCCACACTTAGCACCAACATTTTTAGAACTTATTTCCAAACATGGGTTTGTTGTTAGGCCCAGGCCACTGAGATTTTTAGGAAATTGGTTTAAAAACAAAAGGTGCATTTGGGGATTAGGGGTTAACCAGATGTTAATAACAGTTGCTGTCTGTCTGTCACAAATGGCTTTATTATTGTACCGCAGTACCGTTAAATGTTGGGTACTGGTTTACGTTTCTTTTACTTATTTATTACATTTATATCCCATCTTTCTTCAGTCATGGAACTCCAGGTGGTGCATGTACACACGGTTCCCATCCTGGCCTTGACCAGACACAGATCTACGGAGCTTCAGAAAGGTGGCTGTGGGTTAAGCCATGGTTAAGCTGCTAACCCGTTTGCAGCAAATGGCTAGTGAGTGTGTTTAAACCGTGGTTATGTAGCCACCATGGTTAGGAATGGTTCATACGACACGCTAAGTCATTGTTCACACGACACACCTAAGCCATAATGTCTAGCTCAAAATATTTAACCACCATGGCTTAGCATGTCGTCTGAACAGGGTCTGTATCATGTGCCGTCATACCAGGATTTATAGCAGGGGTGGGCAACTTGTGGCCCTCCAGATATTTTGGCCTATAATTCCCATCAGCCCTAGCCAGCATAGCCAATGGTGAGAGTTCATGAGAGCTACAGGCCAAAACATCTGGAGGGTCACAAGTTGCCCACCCCTGCTATAAAACCTGGTATGAGGGCACATGATGCAGACCCTGTTCAGACCATTAGAAGCCACACTGGGTATTACAAACATACAGATAGATACACAGATAAAGATGGCAGCAGTGTGGTGGCACCTCTTTTCCTCCTACCCAAGAATAAGCTGTCCCTATGGTATCAAGGTACAAATACGCAGGCAGCAAGTCTTCCTGCCATGAGCAGGGTTAAAGGTGGCAGGCTGTGTTTGTCTTTGCATGAGGTGTAGCCGTGTGCCTGTGACACCAGCAGGATTTATGAGACCCCATTAAAGAGAAGGAGATCATGCCCCCTGACGGAGAAAAACAACTGGTTCGCCAAGCCCCGGGGCTCATCTGGGGGCATCGGGCTGATTCCTCACTTCTGCCTCCAGCTTTTCAAGCCTCCTGGGGCCACTTCTGTAATTACTTTTGAGCAGGGTGATTAATACTGCTCCTCTCGGAGCAAAAAGCCCAGCTGCTTCTCATTGGGACAAGCATCAGCTGAACTATAGCAAAGGTAGAGTTTCCTGAAGGTAGCCTAGCCCTCTCCCCCTCGCCTTTGCCTGCTTTCCCACTGCCCCATGACCCTCCCTGTCCTGCCCTCATTTGTCAATCCTTGACAATCTCTTGTTCCAGTCCTGTGTTGTCTGTCTAATTGAGATAGGCAGACAGACTGGAAACCCTCTTGACCACGGTATGTCTCTGCTCTGAACAGCACCTGGCGCACTATTTCTACTAAGTCACGGTTAAAAAGTAACGCTGGAGTAATAGCAGTAGCAGACTGTAACAGCCACTCTCCCAGGAATACGGTGGACACACAGTCACTGTTTCTAACACCAGTGAGTATGAAAGAACCTGGTTCTTACATATACAAATTATTCCTTCTATTTCCAATGCTCAGGCTGTGAGTGCAATTGCCTATGTTATGTTGCTAAAATGGCACCATCCACACCCAAGGGGGAAGTAGTATCGCCAAACTTGGGGAAACTCTAAGGTTTGCAGAAGTACCCCCAAAAAAGTTTTTTAAAAATGAGGTGAGGGGACCCAAAAACAGCCTCAAAAGAATTCTGCATGCTCAGTCACTATGGAATGCTGGGATGGAGGAGGGCTTGGCTGGCTGGCCGGAGCAGTGAACAGTAACGCTCCATATGGCAATATTTTGCTGCAGGTTGGAACCATTTATCAGCGGCTGTTCCTATTTTCTGTTCCATATCTCCTGTCTTTAGTGTGCATCCATGAACACACAGACCTGGTTCACACATAATGCTAAACGCTGGTTTAGTTAACCCATGGTTTGGTGTCCTACAACAAATGATCTGGCAGACATATTGAACAAACTGCAGTTTGTTTTCTCTATCCCTGGGTTGTTTATTTCCCTCCTCTCTCACCCATTCCCTCCCTGTATCCCAAATGCCTTTGCAGTGCTGTAATACTGGTATGTAGAGCAGCTGGATATTTTTTATCACTGTTGCCCACTTCTGTAGCCTGGCAAAACTATCCATGGTTCTGGATTACATGTAACAATAACCCATAGTTTAAAGAATCCAGAGTTCACAACACAACAACAAACCATGGATTCTCTTTCTGGGTCTGTTCACATGTTACGACTGCCCACTGTGTGTTATTTAAGAGTTATCTAACCCTCAAACAACCCCTGCCCGGGTTCACACGACACAAAAAGTCATGGCAAGCTGGGCACCTATGGGTGCCATGGGAAAATGGCACCTGCTGGCACCCAGCATAACATGACAGCCCCATGGGTAAAGTAAGCCACAGTGGGCTGGCATGTCTTGTGAACTAGGTCACTGATTTGCTTGTGATTAACAAACCATGGTTTGTTAGCATAGCTGGGTTCACACAACCAAGGGTTAGCATTATGTATGAAATCAGCCATAGATGCAATTCTAAAACAGTTTTCTGGGAGTAAGTCTTATTGAACTCAACGGGAGTGAGCATGCTTAGGATTGCACTTTATGGATGCCATTCCACACACTGCAACTGCAGAGGCATGTTCTGAGTTGTTGATAGCATACTGCACGACAATTATGTTTTTCTAGTCTACCTTCAACCCAAAGAACATCCACTTGGCTTTTAAATCACTGGAGGACACAAGTAACTATTGAATAAATGAATACAGGCAGCCATTGAATAGCCTTCAACAAACATATTGTTGGAATTGGCTTTACATAGCGGAGGTGGTGAGGCTCATGAAGTGGTATGAAAACAGGAATGTTTTACCAGCATGTCCCTGTTTTCATTTGTATATACTTAACACCGCTCCTCTGGAGCCAGCAGCATTATTGTTCAGGCTGCAGGTTCCCTATCATCAATTCCCCCTAAATAGTGTCTTGATCTCTCATGTGGGGCCTTTGGTAGAGGCAGCATATTTCATGTAACACTAGGAGAAGATCAGGCAGATGACCAGGATACTAACTCCCAGGTCTCAACACCAAAGAGGTTTGATTGCTGGGAACATGAGACAGGGTCATTTTTAGAGTTACCGGATGCAAAAAAAAAGGAAAAAAAAGGCAGATACGGTGGTCATGTGTCTTCTTTTATAGAGGACAGCCCTCAATTTGAAGGTGCTCTTTATTTGAAAGTATCTTCTATTTGAAAGACTGTCCTGTCCAATTCCAGTTTAAAGATAAAGATCCATCAGAACCGTTGCCCATCCACAGTGAGCCCCAGGACAGCAGACTGAACAGGCAGGCACACCATTAATCTCGTCACAGTCTTCCACACTACCATAAGATATAGGCTCTTTCTACACAAGAGATTTATTGCACGCTTGTGATTGGCCGCTCACGGACATTTGTGGGTCCTGGATTATGTTTGTAATGCAGGTGTGCCCTCTTTTCAAAACCATACCAAGCACAAGCTGTTTCAAGAACAGCTGGGTGTTTGTATCCCTTTTAGATGGAGTTTGGGGGCCTAAAGAGTTATGGAAATTTAATATCAGTTAACGTCAAGGGAAAAAAGCTGAACAATCTCTAGTGCCACTTCCTGAATTTGGCATGTGTAGCATAACCACAGATCTTTAGATGCAGAAGTGCTGCCTCTCCCCCAAAGGAGTTCTTAGTAGGGCTGCAACATTTAAACAATTCAATCATAGCCTGATCGAAGCAAAGGCTTTCCACATTAAATTGTGAGCCAGAGGTCTTTCTGCCTTCCCCCACCCGCTGCAATATTGGGATCATAGAATAGTAGAGTTGGAAGGGGCTTACAAGGCCATCAAGTCCAACCCCCTGCTCAATGCAGGAAACCACATTAAAGCATACCGGACAGACGGCTGTCCAGCTGCACCTTGAATACCTCTAGTGTGGGAGAGCCCACAACCTCCCTAGGTAATTGGTTCCATTGTCGTACCACTCTAACAGTCAGGAAGTTTTTCCTGATGTCCAGCTGGAATCTGGCTTCCTGTAACTTGAGCCCATTATTCCATGTCCTGCACTCTGGGATGATCGAGAAGAGATCCTGGCCCTCCTGTGTGTGACGACCTTTCAAGTACTTGAAGAGTGCTATCATGTCTCCCCTCAGTTTTCTCTTGTCAGCCATCACTGCCATAGGCTTCATCATCACCACAAAATCAGCTAGAGCTCAGGGTTTCAAACCAGTGGTGCAGTGAAGCCAAGGCTCACAGGGATCCATTGCCAGGATTTTTTGATTAACTGTTGCCATCTTCCTCCCCCAGACTTCCCTCTTCCTTCTGAGTTTAGCTGTAATCCTCACAGTAGCTGGGGGAATGGAATTTCCCCCAGCAAAAATATATTGTTCCTGTAATGTAAAATATTACTGTATTTGTAAATGTACCGTAATGTAAAATATGTTGGGATGGCTTGAGCTTGGATGGGCAATTAAGAGCCGTTTGTTTTACAAAATCTGCTCCTGGAGGAGAAAATGGCCAGAATTGGTTTGTTGATATGGATCAGATACACCTACCTGCAACTTTGGCCTTTCCTTGAGGCCATGGATATGGGTGTTCTCATGATGGGCGACTGCACTTCCAAATTTACTACTGCCCCACTGTTTTGAACTATATTCCAGGTTGCCCGAAAATTCCTTGGAAGCTTATCAGAGCTTTCTCAAAGATTAGTATGTGGATAAGGTACAGCCTTTCCCTTCAGGCTTCTGGGATCTACATTGCTTCTTTTTAATTAGAGTCCCGATGTCCACCGACTGCAGCCAAATGCAAAACAGTAGCTTAAGTGTACGAACATGCGCACAGATTAAAGATCAAGGGTGCCTCTGAGCATATGCTCAGCCCAGGAACGTGTTTTCCATACCAGAACAGAGCTCACAGTGCTTTTAGTCAAACACCTACTCCTGGATTATCTCTAAACTTTCTTTGTTGCATCAGCCTAATTAGCAGCACATGCCAAAGCATGTTTACTTGGAAGTAAATCCCACTGAGTTCAACGATGCTTACTTCCTAATAAAGGTGTTTAGAATTGCAGCTTTGCAGGGGAGGGGGAGCATTTTTGTTCTTCTTCTTCTTAAAGAACTGAGGATCAGAAGCCTTATGTAGGAGTCTATTGCAAATCACCCAGAGATCTATTGGATCAGTACATCCTGATCTACCTAATCCTTTCCTCTGGGCTTGTTCTCAGTTCTCTTCTTTTCCTGCAATTTGGATCTTGTGGGCTCAAATCTTCCTCAGCCTTTGGCCATGGCTGAATCCAAACAAAATCAAAGTAATGATGGACAAAAGGCCCTGTGAACTGAGGGAAGATAAACACCTACCATTAAAAGAGGTTTCGTCCTCCTTTGGGTCAGGTTCCTAGCCCGGGAATATTTCTGGATCCATCAGACTGCCTACCATGGATGCGAGAGTGACCAGACGTGCTTTTCACTAACTCTGTGTGATGAGAAGGCCACTGCTGTTGCCCTAGTTCCCAGCAGGCTGAATTGAAGATCAGATCCATTCCACCAGTCCTACTGAAATAAATTATTTTTCCTCTTCCCTCCCTATTCCTTTTTCCTTGTGTGTCGTGTCTTTTTAGATCATAAACCTGTGAGTAGGGACCATCTTGTTTAATGGGCTTTTCTACATGAATTGTTGATTGTGTGCTCGTCATTCCCTAATCACAGATGTTTACAGGTTCTTTAGATGACATCATGACCCCCTAGTTTTGTTTCAGTGTTGAACCAGCACTTTCAGTGATTTTATTTAGAGCAGGGAAAATTTTGCATTTAATTGTGAAAGTGAAAGAAACTGTGATGTCATCTTATGTATTTGTGCTATTTTGCTATACCGCAGTTCCCCCTAGAGATTATTTATCTGAAAATCAGGAAAGGAAATGCTCCTAGTGAAGTACTGGGACGTCAATTCTACACAAAACCTAAAGCAGAAACAGCTGATTAACAGCCTTGTGTAGAAAAGCTCCACATGTACGCCACTCTGAAAGCCATTTTGACTGAGGAGCGGCATAAAAATCTTCAAATACATAGAACTTATTAGGCGAGAACCTGAGAACAATGATTAATGTCTTCCCAATCCCAAAACAAGATCATCTGATCATTGTTTTAAACATTTAACAGAATGAGGTTGTTTAGCACTCACCTGGTAACGGAGCTAGAGAAGCTGGGAGCTTGTTACACCTGTACTCTGGCGTTGGCTCTCTATTCTTTTCCATTTGGGTCCAATTCAACATGCTGGCTTTGATACAGGTGATACTACATATTCTCTCATTTCAACAGTCACCTTGAAATTAGCACATTCTATGCAGTCAAATAATGTACTGGGGAAAAAACTCACCAAACAGCCACGCAGTGTTCAGTATCACAAGTGTGTGTCCTGTGGATCAGGTACCAGTTCCTTGCTCCCTGCACCACCAGGTCTGATAGATGGAGGAGGGAATTACTTGCAGTTCCAGTTGGGAGATTCACACCGCAGCCTTGGCCTTGGGTGCCATTGATAGGTATAAAAGTTCTTCTGCCTTCTCTCAGTCTGGGCAACTTATTATGGAAGCAGCCCAACATTCTCTCTCTCTCTGAGTTGCCTGCCTCTCAAAGATACTTCAGCTGTTTTCAGGCCTGAGCACCTGTTAGCCATTTTGTTCCTGGCTAATGTTGCTGCTGATTGGTGCCATTTTCCTTCTTCTTGGCCTGATTTTCCCACACTGCTGTTTAATCTGATTGGCTGTGAGTTTTGTTTATGTGATGTAATCACCTCAGATGTAGCATTGTGAATGTGGAGAAAGGCTTGAGGGAGAACGTACCTGTCTTTTTCAAAATCCACACTGTACGGCACAGTAGCCCTAGTTGCTCATTTCATATTCGTCTTCTTGTCAAGTTTTCACATATAAAGGGCAGATTCCTACACACATACACCCATGGGTCGTGGTAAATAGGAAATCTGTACCAGTTCACACCTCTTACATCTACCTTCCTGGGATGTTGTAAAACCTTAACCGGCCGTCTCCCCAGCTACTCGTCAATGTGTTGGCCATACAGGCCAACACTATCCAGTGGAGATACATTGCAGAGTTTTGCCCCATTTTTTTTGTCCCTGTAGAATCAGGAGAGAGGGTGGATTGGAGGATCCGCCTCCCCATGTCACCTCACACCTCTGATTTTACAGGCACAAAATAGGAGGCATGCCACTGAAATTCGTGCTTCCTGAACAACATGACTGATCCTTGCATGTGGCAAGTAAGTTTGCTATTTCTCTATAGGATCATAGGCTATTTAGAGTTTTAAATGTTTTCTTTTTTATGCCTCTCTGATTGCTCCCTCTTCCCTTAGTCTTAACTGTGAAACTTCTCAATTTGAGACCAGAAGTTTGAGTGTATAGTTTTGACAATCCAAGGATTTTTCTCTTGTGTGCCAGACTGCTCACTCAGGCTGGATGCTTTGACCATAAGGGAGGCAAAGGGACTGTTACAGTCAACGGTGATTGAAGGCTTAGCTGGTAGCTGTGCTTTCCTAGCTAAAACCTACAAATGTTGGAGTTCCCCTCATTTAAAAAAAACCCTCTAGGATTGAATTAGGGGAGGAGGTGGTGACAATAAGGAAGAAGTGTTGCAGACTGGCCTACTCTGCAAGGTAGTTGGGTGCTTCTTCAATGACATTATCTGTGAAAACATGCAAGTCAAATCACATTTGGCCTTTTGCCATTGGCAAAGGAGGACAGGGACAATGAAGGCAAACAGGAAAATAGCACAGGGAAGAATTATTGAAGTAATGTGCATATGTTTGCATCAATGAATGAAGAGAATTGCTAAAATTGGGAGCTGCTTTTTGGCACACACCAAACAAACTAAAAACAAGGCAAGTAGTTTTCTGACTGAGCCCTAGTTTTGAGAAATGAAGCACTCAAGGTTTAGCATGTTGTAATTAAGGCATAATGCATGAAGGGAGAACCTGCTTGTTTCAGAACAACAAAGATCAAAAACAGTAGTCAAATGCCAAAGATGTAGCCTGTTTTGAGGTTAGTGCAGCAAGCAGCCTTTTACTGAGCTGGGTTTTTTTTAAGGAGTAATATGAATATTTTCCATTGATAAAGATATCTTCAAAACATATTAGGAACGTATTGATCCTTGCAACTGGTTGTGGGGTGCGTGTGTGTGTGTGTGTACGCACACACAGGATGCATGAACTCCTGCACTTGGAGTGCATGAGGACCTCAGGCACTAAAGATATGTGAAAGATAACCTTCACGTGTTACAACAGAGATGCAAAAAGCAGAAGGGTGGGTCCTTTGTACATGGGTCTTTTTGTTGTTCCCTAGAATGTATAAAATGGCTGTAAGAGGCAAGTCTCTCTCTCCTACTTCCTTTTTCACTTGACTATGCCAGCATCCCTAGAGCTGGTTGAGACAGTAAAAACATAAGAAGAGCCAAGCTGGATCAGACCCAGGGTCCATCTAGTCCAGCACTCTGTTCACACAGTGGCCCACCAGCTGTCAACCTGGGACCCACAAGCAGGACATGGTGCAACAGCACCCTCCCACCCATGTTCCCCAGCAATTGGTGTTTATTGGCTTACTGCCTCTGATACTGGATAGCATCGGACTGCCACAGTGGCCAACAGAGAAGGGAGAAGAAAACTACAAGAAACCCATGGATGGTACAGCCAGTGTGTTTCGTTAATTTTTTTGAAGCCTGGGACCAAAATATTTCTTTCAGTGACTGAATGGTGTAGGAAAATGATAAGCCAACTGGTCATCATCTATGAGCCACATTTGGCTTGCAGTCTGCTAGTTGTTGACCTCAATCCTCCTATGTTCTTTTGTGCTCCATAAGGTCATTTGAGAGAACCCACATAACAATGACTTGGAATGGACCATGCCTCTACGGGGCCTCACATAACTCTAAAACAGACCATGGGTTATATGAGGAATTTTAACACTCGCACAACCTATCCCCTCCGGGCATGGACACACAATATAGCATGAATTTTAAAAATGGCTTTCCACACACACCACTGTCCACTGTGGCTTAAATAAACTATGATGGGCTGTTTGGTTGTGCAAACTAGCCCTCATCATCTATGTGCCAAGTTAAGCTATCTAGGGGTTTGCCTAAGGCCAACCAGAAAGCTCATCAGTCAAGTGATATATAAATGAGGGATGTTCTTTGCAGCCTTTTTCTTAAGAGCACTGCAGTATAGTACCTCTCATCTAGCACATTTTGCTGATTTACAGTGCCGTTTTATGGATGTCTATTCAGGTGCAAATCTCATTGAGTTCAATGGGACTAACTGACAAGTAAGTAGAATAGAATTGCAGTTTAAATGGGATTTTCACTGGATACTTAACATTCAGTTTGAGACCTACTCTGGCTAGTCCAAAATGTGTGAGATAGGATGAGTAATAAATGAATATAAAAGATATACTGCAATAAGGTTACTCCCAGCCTGAATGTGCCCAAGTCCAATCATGATCATTATACAGAGACAACCAGATCCAGTGAAGGCTTTGATTCTCTGCCTGTGCATTCTGGAATCCTTTCTGTTTGCAGATTCCAGGCCAGGGATTTTGGAAAACTTTCCCAGCAGCTCAGACTACTAGCAGCTAGGAAGCCAGGATAAACTGTAAGGTCTGCCAGAGTCCAGAAGAAGGCCCTCTAATGATTTGGCACCCTCCTTTTCCCTACCACAAGGGGGCACTGAGTGTTCCTCAAAGGGGCAGTTCAGGACAGGGAAGTTTGCAGCATCTGTTTGGCTGCATTGTTTTTTGCAATGGGCCTTTGAGTCACAAATACTTGTGACGTTGAAATTTGACCACAGTTTCCCTTTTGGGCCAAGTGGGTGTTGCAAAGAAACCACAGAAGCTGGCATCTCGGAAAAGATAACCCTTTCCTAGGTTCACAGAAAATTTGGCACAAGAGACATCAAGCTGCTCATGGTCCATCTTGCTGTACATTTATCCTACTAATAGCAGTCCAAACTGGGGGCTTCGGAGGAACTGTGCAGAAATTAATTCATGGGTGTGTAGTAGGCATGTTCTGCGCTCCTTTTGCAACAGGGCAAATACTGAGTTTGGGATGGCACCAGGTTTCTCTAAGTTTTGAGGGTTAAGGAAAAAATCCAGTTGTCTTGCAGATTTTCAAGCGGGATGCAAAACAGACTTGAGTGAGACTTGCCACGGGATTCCTCAGTGGCTGAAAGGGAAACAGAGGTTGATGCTTTCCCCTCATCAAGATGTGCCCTAGACGGTCTTAGGCAAACCACTATTTCCTGATGAACAATGATGATGATTGTTCTTGCATAATGATAATTATGAATAATTATTAATCAGTTACTTTTATTAATGAATAATGGGCTGTATGCAATTATGGCTTTGTTCTAGTGGAAAATAGTTCTACTTTGTGCAATGCAGGGCACCTGAATTTCACCAACATCCCCAACACACTAAAATCCCACGTGCCCCCTCAAAAGCTGCTTTTGAGGTTTGGGGGATCCTCCAGAATAGTATGGGATATGGCACAAAGGGCTGCAGTCATGTACAGGGCATGGCAAAAATTAAATGCCATGCGTCGCACAAGCTAATCCACAGCCACCATTGGATAGAACCCAATGTTTATTATATCAGCCTCAAGATGAAACTAGGGGTCTGTCTTCACAGCGCCAAGATGCCGTCACTCCACCGCCAAACCCTGCAGTACCGCTGGTGCAAGGTGGCAGAAAGTAATCTATATGAAGCGAGGCAGTGTGGGCTTTCCGGCAGCCATTAGGCTCTCTGAACCCATCCTCTGCCTGAGCGGATGGCAACCATCTGTCAAGTCACGCCTCCGCCAAGATGCTATACTCGCCTCACTCCAGAGAAAAAAGTCGGGATAAGTTCCTGACTTTTTTTCTCCGCAGCTTCACCAGAAAGCCCAAGGGTGGCTGCGGTGTTGTATAATCGATGCAGCGCCACTGCTCACCCACCCCGGGGCTTTCCATGCGTTTAGACAGCACCTAGATGTGACGGCAGTAGACTCATGTATTTAAACCTCTAGCTTGTTAACCATGGGGAGGGATGGTAGCTAAGTGGTACAGCCCATGCTTTGCATATACATGGTCCCCAAGATCAATCCCTGGCATCTCAAGCTGAAAGTGAACCAAGGAAGAGGTGATGCAAAAAAACCAACAATCCTCCTGTGTCTGAAACTAGACACTATCAAACTCAATGGACAACTAATCTGAGCTGAAGTCATTTCCTATATTCCTGAATCTAATCACATATAAAATAATGGGCAGGGGTCCAATTTTAAGAGCAAAAGAGTTGCTGAATGCTCCCCCCTTCTAATACAGCTTTCCCTAACTGGTACCCTCCAGTTGTTTTGGACTTCAACTCCCATCAGTCCCAGCCAGCATGGCCAAAGGTCAGAAATACTGGGAGTTGTAGTTAAAAACATCTGGAGGGCGCCAGGCTGAGGAAGGCTGCTCTAGTAGCTCAGTTCCCTATAGTCTGATGCTTGTACTATTTTTCCCCCCAGCGGGGTTCCAATACCAGAAGTGAGCACAGCTGGGAGATCATGGTGAGGGAAGCCACGGGAAGGAGGGTGTTATTATTATTTATTTATTTAAAAATTTCTTGCTACCTTTCAGGACGGCGGCTCACAGCAATTCCAGATTTAGCTTCCCTCATCAGCAGATCTTTTTTTATTTTTTCAACCGCTCCCCCCACCCCATTCTCTGCTTTATATGCAGGTCTGTCATGTCTAGGTTTACCGATATTCAGAGGTTTAATAAGAGATAATGTGATGAGCTTTAAACACCCATATCATAATGTGCAATGAGTTTTTTGGTGATGCTAAATAGCCTGCTCTCACAGAGAGGAGGGCCAGATGGAAAGCCTCTAGCTGCCACCTCTGAGCAGGCAGATGGGCGTACAGAAGATGGGGGCTATGAAAGAAGGAACAGCCTAAGAAGGCAAGCAAGGCCAAGAGAAGCAGGCTGGAAGGGCTGAATCAGGGAGTGGTCCATAGGAATTAGAGGAAGAAGGAAAAGTCAAGGATCTAATAAGGCAAGGAAGACAAGAGAGAGAGAGAGAGAGAGAGAGAGAGAGAGAGAGAGAGCACCAGCAGCTGCAGAAGTAAGAAAGGCTAGAGTTCACATATTTATACGAAGTAACCAGCCAAATTTTTCACTGCAGGCCTGTAGTGTGCTATATAAATGTCTAGTTAGTGGTGTTATTAGTTCTCTCCCACACACACACACACACACACACACACACACACACACACTGCCCTACCCACTCTCTCAAGAAATCTCTGATATGTTAGCCCCCCAATAAGGAAACATCAACCAATGATCCTGGGCCACTAATAACTAATCATACCTTGGCTAAAATCTCGCTATCCCGCTGAGCTTCTCATAGACTTCCAAGTCAGGCAGGGTTACTTACATCAGCGGATGAGCCATGTGGCAGCTTACTGGAGCGCTGCAGGCCATCTGCCATTGGCTCATTATAGCTGAAAACTGGAATGTTGTAAAACTGGACTTCAGGTTTCTGTGAGCCTTTTTTGTATCAGAGACAGAGGTCCAGCCTAGGCTCTTGCAAGGTGGCTTCAGTTCCACGAGTAGCTCTTTCTAAACAGCTATCCTATCAGTGCATAAAAATAAAATGGATTTTTTACAGTTACTGTCATGATTATGTCTTTACCCAGAGGGAGAAGCCATAGTTTAGCAGTGGACATGTGTTTTATATGCAGGAGGTCCCAGGTTCAACTTATGGTGTCTCCTGTCAAAAGAATCAGGTAGCAGGAGGTGGGAAAGCCCTCTGTTTTCAGACACTTGAGAGCTTCTGCCAGTTAGAGCAGACAAAGCTGGGCTGGAGAAAAAAGAGTCTCACCTGGTCAATGGCAATGGCCCGTATTCAGAGGCCTTTGAAATTTTCTTCTGATAATAGCATTTCCTCCTGCATTTCCAGAAAACCTGTGTTTGAAAGGTGTGTAGGGGGGGGGTTCTCTCCCCACAGAAAAGAGAAAGTGACATGTATTGTGCACCAAGATAAAGCAGGGATGCTTTTTTAAAAAGATACATTGGAAAGCTAGCATCATGTAATGGTTAGAATGTTGGACTGGGACTCGGGAGATCTGAGTTCTGGTCCCCACCCAGCCATGAAAGCTCATTGGAAGACTTTGGGCTGGTCAGAGACTCTCAGCCCAATCTACCTCACAAGATTGCTGTGAGGATAAAATGGAGAGGAGGAGGAGGATCGTGTAAGCTGCCTTGGGTTCCTTGCAAGAGTTTGGAGGAAAAAGAACAATGGCAACAGGAAAAGGTCACAATGATTCCGTTAGTCACATCATCAGTCACCGGCCTCACATCAAAAAATTATACAGAAAACCTTCACAAACTGAGCCTACCAAAATATATCCACGCCAACATCCAGAAACATGCTCAATTGTCAGGAAATTCCTGAATCTGTAAAAGACAGCAGGACTTGGCAAAGCCCATCATGTCTGTCTAGAAAAACCGCCACGAGCGAGAAAGAGATATAAAATAATAACAATAATAATAATAATGCCTGTGGCTGTCTCCTTCCTTTTATGTCCTAGTACTCAATCCAAAAAGTGTGTGTGCGTGTGTGTGTGTGTGTGTGCTCACGCGTGTGCACAGTGCTGGCTCCAGGATTTTAAGGGCCCTTGGGCAGAACAGCCTTAATGCCCTGTTTCCCAGGTGAGTCTACCTTTTCACCACCATGGTCACCAGCTGCTTTTTCTCCTCATCCTCTTTCGCATTATTGCTGCCACTTGCTTGTTTGTCAGGCAAGGAGCCAAGGAGCAAAGCAACAGTTAGGGTGACCAGATAAAATCCAGGTCAGGGCTCATGTAACTTTGACCCCCCTCTACAAGAATTCAGTTTGACGCCTGGTTCTCCGATTATGCGCATCTTCTCGGAAGCGCTTTATGGCAAAAGACTGTACACGAAAGGTAATTGAGCGCACAACTGGTGGCCTTACCGCTTGTTTGAAATGTGCTTTAGAAGTAGTTAATGCGGAGAATCGCTTGTTCACATAGTCAAAATGTGCTTTAACTGCCGCAGCAAAATAAAACTCGCTATTTAACGCGCATTCAATAATGCGCATAATCGGATAGATAACGCACCTCAACTCGCTCCGCTCATGTAGAGGTAAAAATTTTAATGAGACTTGAAAGAGCTTTAAACCTCTCCTGTAGAGGCAGCCTTGAACAGTTGTAGAGAAAAGGGAATTTCAGCCAGTGTCATTTGTATGCAATTAGTTCCTGGTGGACTTCCCTCTTCATCACAACAGTTAAAGTTGCAGGGGCCCTGCCTTCTTTTGTATATGGTCACTCTAGTATAGTGCATGCACCTTTAACTGTTGTGATGAAGAGGGAATATCACCAGGAACTAATTGTATTTCAGTCTTTTAGAAAGGAAAAAATATGCAAATTCTGGTAAACCACCTAATGATTGTGGCCAGGGGAAGGGGGGTATGGCCAGGGGAAGGAGGATTTTGCTATTGCTGTAAATCTCCACTGTACACACACACACACTCTCCTCTAAAGGAAGCCAAACCCAGGTTGCACCACTCCTGGAACTTATCTCTGCCCAGGGAAGCAGGCCATGTGCAAACTGTGTTCTTCCCTCCATTCAGTCTATTGGGAGAGCAGATGGGATGGCCTGCTACTTGGTGCTGGGGTTAGAGCATTTCCCTCTGGGCTCAGCCCCCGACGTAGGTTTTCGTAGAGTTCCACTTCTCTCTCCCAGCCACTGTTCCCCCACCCCACCAATTTCTTGTTGGATTGAGCAGAAAGGCTTTGCAGTAAGGAAGTGGGTGGGGATTGATTGTCTTCTTTGTGGCCACAGATATTGCAGCAAGCTGGGTCCATTGCCGGGAGCCTCCCAGGTAATGAATGGGTAATAGGATTACCTGGAAGATCCCAAGGGATGCTGCCACCTGCCGAAGCTCCGTCTATTTATATTTGTTAGTCTTACTGTCCTGACAGGGCCGAGGTCATTGGAGGGCCCTGACCCAATCAAAGACTGAAGCCCCGCTCCCTGTATGTCATTTTACAGATGTGGCCCGAGGCCTCGGACTCTCTGCCTGCATCACTGAGCTGTATGTGTGGCGAGAGGGGAGGGAATGATGGGAGAAAGATGATTTAGCACAGCCACTGAAGAACTGTACCTAGTCCTTAAGGATAGCGGAGTAATGTTGTCTAGAGTTGTCTGTAGGAGTGGGGCATCTTCCTCCTTGGCTTTGCAGTCAAGGAGGAAGATATCCTGACAGAATTTTTTCCTTCAGTTTATTTGGGGTCACTGTGCTCCATAACATTCCCCCCTTTCTGCTTTCCTCATCGCTATGCCAGGGTGCCATTTCAGATTTTAATACTGGGAAAAGGGGCTGCTCTTAGACATTAAAGATTTAATTGCAAAGAATTCAAAAAGGAAAGGATGTATTGTGGAACAACGGTTTGTTGATACTGTTTTATGAGCTATAAGAAGATTATTGTTATCAACACAGGTTAAACAATCACCAGTATTATATTTTTAAGAAAATGGAATGATGCTATAGACATACAAATCCAAGCAAACAGAGGCATTTAATAATTTGTAAAAAAAGGCCCCCTCTACAAGAATTCGTTTTGACGCCCGGTTGCCCAATTATGCGCATATACGGAGAAGCGCATTTACTCCTAATACCAATTCACGAGAGGCGGTGAAGCGCATTACAGGCTACATGAAACGCGCTTTAAAGTTGTTTACATGCGGAGAATCGCATGTTTACATGGGCATAAGGCACTTTAACTCCCGCGGCAAATTAAAACTTGCTATTTAACGTGCATTCGAAAATGCGAATAATCGGAGATAAAAAGCACCTTGACTCCCGATTTGTGCTCCGCTCTTGTAGAGGTAAAATTTGTAATGCGCCTTGAAAGAACTTTAACTTGCTCTTGTAGAGGCACCCAAAGACACTTTTAGCAAAGGTGGGATTGGGGATGACACTCCTCTGAGAGCACGTCACACAGAAAGTCCTGCCTGCGTATGGGGAAAGGAGCTGGAGGCACTTCTCAGGATGATTAAAGAGAGGCAGGTTGGGCTGGGCCATGGTTGGGCTAAGGTGACCATATGGAAAAGAGAACAGGGCTCCTGCATCTTTAACAATTGCACAGAAAGGGGAATTTCAGCAGGTGTCATTTATATGCATGCAGTACCTGGTGAAATTCCCTCTTCATCACAACAGTTAAAGCTGCAGGAGCCATGCCCTTTTTTGTATCTGGTCACTGTAGTATAGCTAGAATAACCAGATACAAAAGAGGGCAGGGTTTCTGCAGCTTTAACTGTTGTGATGAAGGGGGTATTTCACCAGGTGCTGCATGCATACAGATGACACCAGCTGAAATTCCCCTTTCTATACAACTATTAAGGATACAGGAGCCCTGTCCTCTTTTTCATATGGTCACCCTAGCTATGCTGCTGCAGCAAACCCTGCTCTTCACACTGGGAACATGGTCACAGTATCACAGAACTATCCTGCCTCTCACTTACTTGTCCTCCTCTGAGTAGCCCGAGAGCTTCAAGAGTCTCGCGGTATCACTGGAGGATGGTGCTCAAAGATAAGAACATAAGAAGAGCCATGATGGATCAGACCAAGGGTCCATCTAGCCCAGCACTCTGTTCACACAGTGGCCGACCAGCTGTCAACCAAGGACCCACAAGCAGGACATGGTGCAATGGCACCCTCCCGCCCATGTTCCCCAGCAACTGGTATACATAGGCTTACTGACTCTGATGAAAAGAAGTGTGGCTAGGACAGGCATGTGTGCATGCTATGACACAAGGAAGCTATTGCCTTGGCCTCAGGCACTTGAGTCATGTAAGCAAGCAACAGAGTGGCAGGGAGTTTTTATCACTGGCAACAGTAAAACTAGCAGCAAAGAGGTCATGGGTGGCACACAAAAATTACACTGGTAGCCACATGCAGCCTGCAGCTTGTGCACCCCACCTCAAAGAGTTTCACTTCCCATGCAAATACATCTACCTATGGAAGTAATCTTTCACACACACCCACACACACCAACTCCTAACTCAGGAAGTGGGGGCATTTGTGGTGAAGAGCACAGCTTTCTCCATCGTGGCCCAGATTTATGGTGTGACCTCCCTCCAGAAGTACAATTAAGCACCTTTTTCCTGTCTACAGAGATCCATTTGATTTGTCTTGAATGAAAAACAGATTTTAAAAAATGGGGCCTTTTTATTTCATTCGTTTTCAGTAAAGAAACAAATTTCAGGGTCAACTATTGAGTTCCAAATGTTATATATTACATTTTTGCTAATTTGTTACTAGTGCAGAACTAATTTGAATTATTTCTAGTAGTCAGAACAGGTCAGATTGAGGCAACAGTGACAGCCAGGGAGAGGGGGGGAGAAGGGAAAAGTTGCTTGACACTGTAAGCTGCCCAGTCTTCCATTCAAACACGTTTTAGCAAGAGCATCCAGACTTCTGATATGTCTTAGATCATCTTTACAGAGCATTCTCTAGTTACACTGTGAGGGGAGGACGACTGAAAGTCTATTAAATAGGGAGATGAATGTGATTTTAACTCAATGCACAGAGTTTTAATTTAGGCTGACCAGATAAAATCCAGGTCAGGGCTCATGTAACTTTAACAGTTGTAGAGAAAAAGGAATTTAGCCAGTGTCATTTGTATGCAATTAGTTCCTGGTGATATTCCCTCTTCATCACAACTGTTAAAGGTGCAGGCACTAGACTAGAGTGACCATACACAAAAGAAGGCAGGCCCCTTGCAACCTTAACTGTTGTGATGAAGAGGGAATTTCACCAGGAACTAATTGCATACAAATGACACTGGCTGAAATTCCCTTTTCTCTACAACTGTTAAAGTTACATGAGCCCTGACCTGGATTTTAAATGGCTACCCTATTTTAATTAGCATGGTATTTACCACATGAGATTATTGAGGAGCTGTGTTTTGGAATACTACTACCACATTTCACAAAAATACATAAATTCAAAACCGTAAATCTAGATCCTACCCGTTTTATAAGGCTAGAATATCCAATATCTTTGACAAAGGCCCAACAACTCCACATAACACACAAATGTGTGTAAGGTTAACTTGATGTTCCCTTTAGATGAGAAGTGGCCACTTCCAGGACAGGGCAATCACATTCTCTCGCCACATTCAAAGACATTAAAGGTAGGCTGACCATCTGAAAAGGAGGACAGGGCTCATATAACTTTAACAGTTGTAGAGAAAAGGGAATTTCAGCCAGTGTCATTTGTATGCAATTAGTTCCTGGTGATATTCCCTCTTCATCACAACGGTTAAAGTTGCAGAGCCCTGCCTTCTTTTGTATATGGTCACTCTAGTATAGTGCCTGCACCTTTAATAGTTGTTATGAAGAGGGAATATCACCAGGAACTAATTGCATACAAATGACCCTGGCTGAAATTCCCTTTTCTCTACAACTGTTAAAGTTATATGAGCCCTGTCCTCCTTTTCAGATGGTCAGCCTATTAAAGGCCCACAGCTGGTCAGACACCAGGTTCTTCAGGAGGAAGGGGAGGCTGCAAGAAACATCAAGATTGTGTCAAACATATGTCCTTTGGGATCTCCATCCAGCATCCTCCTCGGTTTGAGGGTGTGTCTGCTGGCTATAGGTACACTAACACAGACAGATGTACAGAAGGGCAAGGGAGGAAATATTGTCCGCCTCTTGTCCTGTGCTGTGTCCTAAGATCATCAGGGCTGGGCAGCAATAGATCTGGATCTAATGGTAGATCATTGAGTGATTTGCAGTAGATCGGCAAGGGTTTCTGAGTCCCAGTTGTTTAACAATAGCAGCAACAATAAAATGGCTCTCCATGCTTCGTCCAAAATTATACAGCTGAAATTAAAAAGGCTTTGGGTAACCTGAGTGGATTTGTGTGTAGAAGATTGACTGTGAGCTCATCCTGGGCTCAGAACTGTGGTGGCTCTCAGGGTTCTAGTAAAGAAACAAAATAGATTGCACAAGCCTGAAATCCACCCACCCCTGTCCTAGATTCTCCTGCTGGTCAATCTGTTTACCAGCCACCATCATATAACCACCACTAGGGTGACCATATGGAAAGGTGGACAGGGCTAGAAACAGGAATGCCTGCAGGTGTAATTTGTACGCATGCAGCACCTGGTGAAATTCCCTCTCTTCATCACAACAGTTAAAGCTGCAGGAGCCCTGCCCTCTTTTGTATCTGGTCACTGTAGTATAGCTCCTGCAGCTGTAACTGTTGTGATGAAGAGGTAATTTCATCACGTGCTGCATGCATACAAATGACACCTGCTGGAATTCCTTTTTCTATACAACCGTTAAAGATAAAGGAACCCTGTCTTCCTTTCCATAGGGTCACTCTTTCCATATGATCACCCTGGGACCAACACCTCATGCAAAATCAACCCTGATATGAAGTTTCAAAAGGTCACGCACATCAGTAGGGTTCCATCACAGTAGGCTGGAAATGCTGCCGTGTATGGGGTAACCAATGCTACAGGAACAGAGGACAGCACCATAGAGATGCAGGGGAAGAGCAGCTTCCCCATCCACATTTCAATCTTGGTCAGAAAAATGGCAGCTTTCACTGGGGAATGTCAGGGCTTTTTGTCCACCTAGCCTTTCTCTGTGACATGTACATGCATGTCACCTTTTCAAAAACAACGTTGCTAGGTCCTAATTATCAGACAATGGCCGCCGTTAACATGAAGAAGCCCTTGGCAACCCGTTTTACAGCAAGCAGAAAATCCAGTAATCGTTTTGAGACGAGGCCTGCGCCATGGATTGAATTCGCTTGTCCACCCACCTCCCAAATTTAACGCAAGAGCAAAGATGCTTGTCCTCCTCTCCAAACACATCAGCACCACCTTCGCAGCCCTAACTGGATTAGATCTTTCCCAGAAGCCAGGCCATTTTCCTTAGTCCCCTTTCTATAAACAGCTCACTTCAGACTTTCTTCATTTTTCCAAATCGAATTTATTTCAGGCACATTTGAACTCATTGTGCCAGCTCATGATTTCATTAGCCGAGCCCATGGCCTGCGGGGTGGAAAGGCCTGTCGGCTCGATGGAGATCTATAGTCCAATATCGGCCCAAAGAGCCATAAAGGCAGGTTCCCAGCAGAGAGATTACGTAGGGGACAATCTACTCCTGGCTTCTACGTTGTGTATGATGGATTAACATATAAATCCTCACACCACCACACATCAGGAATGGGGGGTTGGGGTGGAAATAGTTCTTTGGTTCAAACCAACTTTGAAGCCAGGAGTGCTTTTTGAGACTGCCTGCCAAGCCCTTGTCCTCCAATCAGTAAAAAGTAATCTTAAGGTTTGCTCACAGTCTCTAGGGAACATGAGGCCTCCCTGGGATTCATCCTCCAGTAGAGGAGTTCGGCTGGACATCAGGAAAAACTTCCTGACTGTTAGAGCAATACGACAATGGAACCAATTACCATGCGAGGTGGTGGGCTCTCCCACATTACAGGCATTCAAGAGGCAGCTGGACAACCATCTGTCAGGGATGCTTTAAGGTAGATTCCTGCATTGAGCAGGGGGTTGGACTCGATGGCCTTATAGGCCCCTTCCAACTCTACGATTCTATGATTCTACTGCACTCATTCTCATGCCTATCCACTCATCGTGCTCCAGAGACACTGTCCGGGGAGAATACTCCAAATTTTAAAAATCAAATTTGAATGCTGAGATTTAGGCAGATTTTTCATTTGTGCAGAATTTCTCTTTCAGGCAATAGAAACTGTTAATGCATTCCTGGCTGAGGCTGTAGACAGACAGGGATAGCCTCATCAGGGCTAGGAGATCTGCTGGTGCAGCGACTGCTACTTGAGTCCCTCCCAGCCTCATAAAGCGGTTCCTTTTCAGGGTCAGTTACCTGCATCTATGGCCATGATGTGTGCTAGCTCAGGCAATTGCACTTACCTCCATCACTCAAGGGTCCAGCCAATGTGGGGGTGGTGACAGATGCACCTCTGGCCCTTTTGCAAGACACTGTGACAATATTCTGCTCACACAGGCCTCTTACCGGCCTACATTGCTCACTAGGGGTGAAGGCGAGGTCAGCACAGCAGGCAACAGTCTGTAGTCTCAGAAGAGTAATGCTTCTGCAGAAGTCTTGCACCTCAAATTTTCCTCTATGCTTTACAGAGGATTATTTTCCCTGTTTGTGGTTTAGCGCTAAAGCAGGAAGCAGGAAACTTTAGAATTACCTGATGCTATGGAAAGGAGGACAGGGCTCCTGTATCTTTAACAGTTGCATAGAAAAGGGGATTTCAGCAGGTGTCATTTTTTTTATGTATGCAGCACCTAGTGAAATTCCCTCTTCATCAAGACAGTTAAAGCTGCAAGAACCCTGCCCTCTTTTGTATCTGGTCAAGAAGGCAGGGCTCCTGCAGCTTTCACTGTTGTGATGAAGAGGGGAGGGCATTTCACCAGGAGCTGCAAACATACAAATGACACCTGCTAAAATTCCATTTTCTGTATGACTGTTAAAGATACAGGAGCCCTGTCCTCCTTTTCATATGTTCACCCTAAAAAGGGAATTTCAGTACGTGTCATTTGTATGCAAGCAGCCCCTGGTGAAATTCCCTCATCATCACAACAATTAAAACTACAGGAGCCCTGCTCTCTTGAACAGTTACAAGATCCTGAAAGCGCTTTTAAGCCTCTCTATCACTGTATTTGTGCACATACTTGAACAGTGTTAATAAGATGGAACGGAATGCAGAAGAATGCCATTTTAACAATCAGATGCACATTCTACCTAGATTAAGTATTCAAATGACAGGCATGCAAATTTGGTCTAGAGACAGATAATAGATCTTAAGAGTGCTTCCCATCGTGTGTACATACATGCTTCTTTATGTTCCACTGCCACCTCTCATCAAATAGGTCAGGCAGGTTTTGGAAACAATACCAAAATCTGCCAAACCTGTTTATTAGAGATGAAAGTTGGTGTAAAGTGTAAGTGAGCGGCAATCCCTGTTGCAACCCCCTTTTCAACTTTCAGGGTGCTCTGGAGGTGAGAAGGAAACTATCTGCCTGTCCCCAGCCTTGATTTGTCTTAGACCTGAGAGAATCATGATTTCCCCTATCCAGGTGTTTCCAGATGGAGGGCTCCTTGTGCTTAGGCTGACCATATGAAAAGGAGGACAGGGCTCATGTAACTTTAACAGTTGTAGAGAAAAGGGAATTTCAGCCAGTGTCATTTATATGCAATTAGTTCCTGGTGAAATTCCCTCTTCATCACAACAGTTAAAGTTGCAGGCACTATACTAGAGTGACCATATACAAAAGAAGGCAGGGCCCCTGCAACTTTAACTGTTGTGATGAAGAGGGAATTTCACCAGGAACTAATTGCATACAAATGACACTGGCTGAAATTCCCTTTTCTCTGCAACTGTTAAAGTTACATGAGCCCTGTCCTCTTTTTCATATGGTCAGCCTACTAGTGCTACCAGTGAAAAGACATTGTGCAGCTATTCTGTCTTGACATCCTTAATAGATTTTCTGTGACAAGGAAAAAGATGGAAAACTCAGGAGGGTTATGAGTGGAAGTCCACGTCATCTGGATTACAACCACCCTGTAAAATTCCATTAATGAGGCAGAGTGACTGCACAATAAAAGCATGGCTTGGAAGCACCCACCACATCCAGGCTTGGGTACTTCCTGAATATCTAAGGTCCTTACTTGTGTCCAACTAGAAACTAGCCAAGGATGATTGACAAGAATTGAAGCGCTGGGGAAGCTGGCAAGGCATGAAAAAGCAAGGAATTTGTCCGAGTCCTTACAGCTTAATCTGCCAGGTGTTGACACAACATAGAGTGTTGCCAGGATTTTCTTAACTTTTTGGAATCATCCATATGCCAGAGGGTGGGGGGAACAAGGGTGGGGGAAAGTTTGGTGCCAACTCACAACTCCACACAGATCTTCGCAGTTCAAACCATTTGCAGATGTGACTGGAAGAGAGGAGATAAGGGTGGGAGGATGTGCAGGAGGAAGAAGCTAGGTTTCTGGAAAAGTCTTGCAAAGGGGCAAGCAGGAGGCCTGACAGAGTGAGTCCTCTTATGCATGGAGCAGGAATTACCCCCCCTCAGGCCTCTGGCAAAATAGCCCTGCCATTTTGGGACATCCTGCCTCTACTATTTGGATGACTGCACTCAGTCATCACTCAGGCCACCGTAGTTCTCTTAGCCATAGTCTTCCGAGGCTAGACCTGCTTTGCACTCGCCTCCCTTACACAAATCTCTGTCCTCTGAAACAAAACGTTTTGATCTCCCACAGTGGGAAGAAAGATGCCTAGGCTCCCTTCCACTGCAGCAGCAACACATCCCAATGAATTACCTCAACCTTCTCACCTCTCCTCCAATTTTCTAGCAGTGGGAAGAAAAACAATGTTTCAGATGTAAGGAGAAACACTCAATAAGAGCTGCTAACACCAACGGCTTCTTTTCATGTGCAAGTAGCAGCTTCAGGTAGGCAATTTTTGTCAGGAACACAGTGGTAGTGGTGAGGGGGCGGAGTAGCTGTGGTCTACAAGGACAATCTTAACCTGACCAGACTTCCTGTCTGGGAATTGAATCACATTGAGTGTGTGTACCTATGGCTGCCTCTACAAGAGGCATTTAAAGCTCTTTCAAGGCGCATTAAAAAAATTTAGGTCCCCTCTACAAGGATTCGCTTTTGCGCCTGGTTAGGCGATTATGCGCATAATCGCAGAAGCGCATTTACGCCTAATACCTCTGCACGAGAGGCGGCGAAGCACATTAACGGATGACCAAAATGCGTTTTACAAGTAGTTAATGCGCATAAGCACTTTTTCACATAGTCAAAATGCGCTTTAACGGGCGGAGCAAAATAAAACTCGCTGTTTAACGCGCATTCGATAATGTGCATAATCGGAGGGATAGCGCGCCTCTACGCCCGATTTGCACTCCGTTCTTGTAGAGGTAAATTTTTTAATGTGCCTTGAAAGAGCTTTAAATGCTTCTTGTACAAGAACGGAGCGCAAATCGGGCGTAGAGGCGCTTTAAACATCCGATTATGCACATTATCGAATGCGCGGTTAAAGTGCATTTTGACTATGTGAACAAGCGATTCTCTGCATTAACTACTTGTAAAGCGCATTTGAAACAACCAGTAAGGCCACCCGTTGAGTGCTCAATTACCTCCTGCATATAAGCATTTGCGATAAAAGCGCTTCTGAGAAGATGCGCATAATCGGCTAACCAGGTGTCAAACGGAATCCATCTAGAGGGGCCTGAGTCTGAAAGCCAGGGATAGACTAGGGATTCTGTTAGTGTACCGGCCACCCCACTGCCTATCAGACTCCCTGGCCGAGCTCACGGAACTGGTCTCGGAGCTGGTGTTGGAGTCGCCCAGGCTTTTTGTTCTGGACGACTTCAACATCCTATTCGAGGCCGGTTTGTCAGGTGCAGCTCGGGAGTTCATGGCATCCATGACAAACATGGGCCTATCCCAGTTGGTCTCTGGACCTACACATTCGGCAAGTCACACCCTCGATGCTGTTTTCAGTTCCGAACAGACAGATCTGTGGGCAGAGGTGACAAATACCTCTGCATTGTCGTGGACAGACCATTTTCTGGTCAGGGTTAATATCACGGCAACCACCCGCCCCTGCAGGGGTGGCGGACCTATCAAGATGGTCCGCCCTCGAAGGCTGATGGATCCTTTTGGATTCAAGAAAGGCTTAGAGGGTTCTATGGCTGGTATCGTCAACGATCCTGTAGAAGCCCTGGTCAATAGATGGAATCAAGATCTAACTAGGGCTATCGACATGAATGCCCCCAAACGTCCTCTCTGACCCATTTCTAATCGGGCACCCTGGTATACAGAAGATCTCAGGGAGTTGAAGCAGAAAGGACGACGACTGGAGCGCCAATGGTGGAAAACTCGACTTATATCTGACAAGACACGACATAGAGAACATCGTCGTTCCTATGGGGTGGCAATACGTGCAGTGAAGAATTCACGTCCAATAGAACTGTTCAGGGTGGTGAGGGGTCTACTGTAACCCAGGCACCTTCCCCCCTGAACCCAATCTTAGAGACTTTGGTAGTTCACTGTGATGCCTTTAATGATTATTTCACAGATAAAATCTCTCAGATAAGAGCCGACTTAGATGCTGTCATTATAGTAGAGGCTGACAATGGAGTGTCCAGCAACTTCGTGAGTAGAATTACACTGGATCAGTTTCAGTTGGTGAGTACCGAATATGTGGATCCCTGCCCAGGGAGGAGATGCAATTAGACTACAATTACAACATATTATTAATATATCTCTCAGGGAGGGGAGTTTTCCATCATGTTTAAAAGAAGCAGTGGTACGGCCACTTCTAAAAAAGCGCTCCCTGGACCCCCTGGATCTTAATAACTATAGAACAGTATCAAATCTTCCGCTTCTATGCAAGGTGATCAAGAAAGCAGTTGCCTTCCATCTCCAAGCAGTTTTGGATGATACAGATTTTCTAGACCCATTTCAAACTGGCTTCAGGGCAGGATACGGAGTTGAGACAGCTTTTGTCACCTTAGTGGATGATCTATGCTTGAGTATTGACAGGAGGAGTGTGTCCCTGCTGGTATTTCTGGATCTCTCGACCATTGTATCCTTCTGGAACGCCTGAGGGGATTGGAATTGGGGGCACTGTGCTTCAGTGGTTCCGGTCCTACCTCTCGGGCAGGTTCCAGATGGTGATGCTTGGGGATAGTTGCTCCTCAAAGAAGGAGCTGTTGTATGGCGTACCACAAGGCGCCATCCTATCCCCAATGCTGTTTAGCATCCACATGAAACCACTGGGAGAGATCATCTGGAGGCATGGGGCGGGGTGCTATCTGTACGCTGATGACACCCAAATATATTTATCTATGCCTTTGACAACAATGTCAGCTAAGGATAATGTGTCTCCTCTGAATGAATGCTTGGAGGTGGTAATGGGCCGGATGAGGAAAAACAAACTGAAGCTGAATCCAGACAAGACGGAGGTGCTTACTGTCAAAGGACTCAACATAGGCTTGGAGGTGTGTCATCCAGTTCTGGATGGGGTTACACTCCCCCTAAAAGGCTGTGTTCGCGTCTTGGGGGTGCTCCTGGATCCATTGCTCCAAATAACAGCTCAGATAGATACAACGGTCAGGAGTACCTACTATCAGCTTCGGCTGATATGCCAGCTGCACCCCTTCCTAGAGTTGAAAAACCTAAAAACGGTAGTGCATGCTGGTAACTTCAAGGCTCAACTTCTGCAATGCGCTGTACATAGGGCTACCTCTGTGCCTAGTCCGGAAACTTCAACTAGTTCAAAATATGGCAGCCAGGTTGGTCACCGGTACACCTAGGGGTGACCATATTACACCAGCTTTAAAATCACTCCACTGGCTACCAATTAGTTTCTGGGCAAAGTACAAAGTGTTGGTGATTACCTTTAAAGCCCCACATGGTTTGGGTCCAGGTTACCTGCAGGATCGCCTTCTCCTATACAATCCGCCCCACACGCTCAGGTCCTCTGGGAAGAATTTGCTAGTCGGCCAAAACCAGGCTGACAACTGTTGCCGAGAGGACCTTCTCTTCTGCCGCTCCCAGACTGTGGAATGGCCTACCGGAGGAGATTCGTCAACTTAACAGTCTCTTTGACTTTAAGAAAGCCATAAAGACTGATCTCTTCCGGCAGGCCTACCCAGTCGAATACTAAGAGTTTTATTGGTATTTTAATAATGTATTCATTTTATATGTTTTTAATAAATTTTATGTATTTTATGTCATTTGTATTGATGTTGTTCCCTGCCTCGATCCTGAGAGAGAGGCGGGTAAGAAATAAATAAATATATTATTATTATTATTATTATTATTATTATTACTACTATTCTCTCCCTTTCCTTTCCCTGCAGTCCCATGGCTGCTTGGCTCTCCTACGAGCTGCTATGTGCAGCCCAAGAGATTTTGCCACTTGAGGCAGAGCAGCAAATGATGTCACACATACCCCATTATGGCAGGTAATACCCAAGGCTGGTCAAATTATTTTGGCACCTGAGGCAGAAAAATCCCACAAGCATTTATCCCCCACCTTGCCTGTAAAAATACATCAACAATACATTAAATAATTAACGTTTTGTTATGCTTCCATGACACCCAACACCATTTTACCTAATGACAGGATCGGCCCTGAGGGGCAATGACAGCTTTTCCTTATCTTGGAGATAGTTGTTTCTGTGAGACTCTCTTACCTGGAGATACCTGAGATTGAACCTGCAGCCTTAAATAGGTATCAGATGATTTACCACTGAGCTACGCCCCTTCTCTTAGTTTGGGCATGAAAGGAATTGAACTCATTTTGGCCTTCAAGTCCTAAATATATATAATATATACACACAATATAAGCAGCAGTTTACAGTGGCACTGGGGGAGGGCTTCCTGGTGGCTCATTCCTTGGGGCATCTTAAAATCCTGGAACCAGGCCTGGAGAAATATTCATGGTGTTCTAGGCTGGAAACCAAAATATACTCTGAAAAGCAGGGTCGTTGAGGTAAACTGCCACAGCTCTGACTTACTAGAAACTTTCCTGCCAGTAAAGCAAAGGCCTCAAGGGAAGTCTAAGGATCCCACCTGGCTGGCTTCAAACATTCAGCAATGCTAAGGTAACAGGGAACATTTAACATGCATGCATATCAATGAATTAGAGCTCCATCACACCAGCGGTTTAGTTACCAACCAAGCCAGACAGTAGGAAACTACTGAGTGTCAGCCTGGATATAGGGTTCCCACTTATGCATTGCCAAAAAAGAGGAACTGCCTCACCAAAACAAAGAGGACACCAATTTACGCAACATTTGCATATACACATTTGTATTATAGATTCGAATTTTAAAATTATAACTATTATTTAAATAGAAATACAAGACATTTTCACCATAGTGGAGAAGACTGACCAGGTGACCTGTGTACCTGCTCAGTCTGCAATCCAGGTGCAGAATGTAGATGGGCAACTTCAAGGCCCCTCCCTGCTCTCCCTCCTGATGGTTCTTTGTCTTTATCCAGACTTGGACTGCACAGCCCATCAAATAGAGCACATCATCAAATAGAAGACGGTGCTTTGCAAAGTACAACACCTAGCCATCCTACCTGGCTGGTACTGGTAAGGAGCTGCTGAACTAAGTTGTGATGGTGGTACATATCTGGTCCTGCATAGGGGAGAGCCAAACTCAAACTCCATCGTCAAGAGTGTATAAGGTGGGGTCAACATAGTTGAGATGAAAGCATAAAGTAGGCGGAGGAGAATGGGACTTGATGTTTGTAAAAGATAGCTGAGATCAGGCGGCGGGGATCTGCTGGATCATGACAGCACTACTAGGGCCTGACAGAATGTCCAGGGCTGAGACTGGCCCTATATTGGGCTTCTGGCCAATCAAAGGCTAGGCTGAGGGCCTTGACCAGATGAGGCATCTGGATCTGGAGAGCTCCATCACACTGGCGATTTATTGCACACTCGCCATGCCTGGTATGCGGTTTTGCAGCACAGTACTCACATGATGTCATCCCTGTCCTGCACTCATTTTGCCTCTTCCCCTCTATTTTTTGTTTCATTTTGGAGTCAGTTTTTCCCCTTCTATGCGAAACAAATGTGCTCTTCCCTCCCATGTATTGCTGTCCTTGTGCTCTATCAGACCATCCCATTCTTTGTTGGGGGCAGGTGTGTCTAAGGGCAGTCTCGGTCTCGCTGACAAAAGATGAGGGTGGGAGGTTCTCCGCTCAACTGTGAAGGAGGAGGGAGAGAGGTCCCATTTAACTCTATGGTCTTACTCCTGAGTAGCATGACCAAGAGTACATTTTCACTTTAAAAGAAACGCGGAAAATGCACCGGGACGGGTGGTGGTGGTTTACAGTGCAACAATACTTTGTTGAAATGAGGATAGGTTGACTTTCCCTAATCCCTTAATCCCTTAAATACACCATTACACTATTGCATCATTCCACTATTTCAGTCTACCAGAATTGCATTCTATTGCATTTGCACAGAAACAAACAAAGAAATGTGGGAAAATAAGAATTAGGGCGGGAAGGAAACCATATGCAAGTGGTTGACTTTCCCTAATCCCGTAATCCCTTAATCCCTTAAATACACTAATGCAAACAGGTGGAATATCACTCTGGTGGACTTTCAGGGAAATGCTTGAAGGGGGGAAATTTAAAAATTCCTAAAAAATCAACGGATGAACCAAACTCATTCAAACTTGGCAGGGCTAAGGCCCTCCTTAAGACCTTTCACTGTGCTAAATTTCATCTCTTTATCTTTAAAAATTACGCAGATTGTAAGCATTTTTGTAAGTTCTAATAGGAACTCCAAGACTGCCACGTCCATCGCAATGTCCATCAACGACAAGAACCAATGAACTGAAGGGGGAAGGAGAAGGGTTGGGTTGGGTAGGGCAGGCACAATAGCAGCAGGAGAGCAAAATGAGAGTTCACTGGTATAGCTACAATAGTGAAAGGGAGGAGTGCTTGTAGCGCTTCTGAAATGGAGGTAAAAAACACGGAGGCAAACCGAGGGGAGGGGAATAGGAGTGATAGAGCAATAAACAGCGATTTGGAAGAGGTAGAGCAAGAGTTTGTGCTGCTAGGCGAACAGTACATGAAGTGCCATTCATCCCCCCTCCCCCCCAACTGGTGGTGTAAAGGAGAGTGTCAGCATCACTTTTGTGCCTTCTGCATCACAATGTTGTAGAGGACATTAAGGTGCATTTTGTGTTGAAGTGCAGCTAATGTGTCACACCAGCCATGCTAGAAGCAGCACCTCTGATCTTGGCTGTTGCTTCCACATGGCCCACACCAATTGTGAGCCAAAACCGCAGCCCCAGCGTCCCTTGCAATGTCCTAAGGGGATTCTGGGACACAAATGTGGGTAGTTTTACTAGGTATAGATTTATTAGGCTGACCATATGAAAAGGAGGACAGGGCTCATGTAACTTTAACAGTTGTAGAGCAAAGGGAATTTCAGCCAGTGTCATTTGTATGCAATTAGTTCCTGGTGAAATTCCCTCTTCATCACAACAGTTAAAGGAGCAAGCACTATACTAGAGTGACCATATACAAAGGAATGCAGGGCCCCTGCAACTTTAACTGTTGTGATGAAGAGGGAATTTCACCAGGAACTAATTGCATACAAATGACACTGACTGAAATTCCCTTTTCTCTACAACCGTTAAAGTTACATGAGCCCTGTCCTCCTTTTCATATGGTCAGCCTAGATTTATCCAGTTAGGAGTGTGGATAAGGTGGTAGTTGCATGTTTGTGTTTGTGTGTGTGTGTGTATATATATACCACATAACAGTCAGTATCACTGGAGGGCAAGGAGTTCCTGACTCCCGGCAGCATGTGGTTTTGCTCATTTTCATGATTCATCTTGAGCTATTTGCTCTGTAAATATCATTTTGCAAACTACAGTGTGCCTGTATTTTGCTTCTAGCACACTGGACTTACGGTCATAAGAGATAGGCAACCGGAGAGGGCAGCCTCTCCCCATCCAACCTCATGTCTTCCATATGTGTTGGATTACAACTCCCATCATCCCCAGTGAGCATAACAAATAGCCATGCTGGTTGGGGGTGATGACAGCTGTATTTTCACACATATGGATGGCTTTGGGAAGGCTGCCATAGGAGCTCAATCTAGCCCCTGGGGGCTGCTAATTTGGCCCCCATCATTGTCCCAGATCTTCAAGGCCTCCCCTTGCTTATACACCTCTCTACACGAAGCTGTTAATCGCTGTATCTACTTTAGGTTTCGTCGCACAATTGAGATCCAAGCTCTACACAAAGAGATTTTCTTTTCTTGCTTTTCTGCTACATAACCTCCAGATGGTGCTGTGTTCTAGCAGAATATTGCAATTACAAAAGTAGGAAATCTCTGTTTCTTTCGCTTTCAGAAATAATACCCCATTTTTACTGCTCTAAAAAAACCCAGGGAAAGTGCTCTTAAAAAACAGAAGTGAAACTGGAGGATCACGACATTTTCTAAATATCGTAAACAACTGTAAGGAATCGTGAGCTGACAATAAATGCCTCGTGCAGGAAATTTCTGTGTCTCTGTTCATCTGGGAATTAGTCAGTAGGTAGCGCCAATGTTGCTAGCCCCCTCTCTCATTCAGATATGGCAGCCTTCTCCAACCTGGATCCCTCCACGCATTCTGCACCAAAACAACAATCAGGCCCACCCAGCATGACCAATGCTCAGGGATGATGGGAACTATAGTTCAAAACAGCTGGAGGGTACTAATTTGGGAAAGGCTGTAATATAGAATATGCCCTATTAAAAATGAGGGGGGTGTATGGTCATCTGAGCTTTTTTGAAGCTGGAGATTCTGGGATTTGAACTTGGGACCTTATGCATACATAGCACATACTCTACAAGGGAGCCAAGACCCTTCTCTCTTTTAATTGTTTCTTGGATTCTTAATATACTACAGATGAGGCTGCATTGTCACATACAGAATGTGATCATTGGTCTGTCAGGTATTCACTAACGGTGCAATCCTATACATATCTACTCAGAAGTAAGCATAATTGAATTCAACAGGACTTAAGTCCTGGTGAGGTGTGTATTGCAGGGATCTCCAACATGGAGCCGGTAGGCACCAATGTGCTGGTGAACACCTCTCTTGGCGCTCACTAGGTTTTCTGCCCTTCCCAATGTTGATTTTATTTCTTAATATTTGTTTTGTAATTGAGAGGTTGTTGCCATGCTGCAAAGCAAAGTGCTACCCTCCAGCACCATTTTTAATTGGGTCCAACAGACTGATTTTATGAGCTCAGCCCCACCTCTATTTTGTACTTAGGGCCTTGGACAAGTTACTCTTCTTGTAGTCTCGCCAGTTTTAGCCTGACCAGATAAAATCCAGGTCAGGGCCCCTGCAACTTTAACAGTTGTGATGAAGAGGGAATTTCACCAGGAACTAATTGCATACAAATGACACTGGCTGAAATTCCCTTTTCTCTACAACTGTTAAAGTTACATGAGCCCTGACCTGGATTTTATCGGGTCACCCTAGCCAGTTTGCCTTCTGGGAAATGAGTGTTTTGTGCCCACCATGGCAAACATTTTATGAATGAGAAAGCCCCCTCCCCTATGGCAGCCATTTTGTGAGAATCCCATGACACTCTCAAAATTTGAAATGTGCCTACCAACCCAAAAAGTTAGGGGAAACCTGGATAAAGATTGCAGTCTTAAGAGACTAGCAGCACCTCTACAAAGTCAAAAGCAGGGAGGGGAGCCTTTCCCAGTCCTGCTATTTATCATCCTTTTAACTGGAGATGACAGACAACTGATGTATCACAATACCCATCACTGTGGATAGACGGCGCTGCTTCTTGCCACGTGCGTAAGCGCTGACCTATGCCCTTTTCAGTTTCTTTGAACTCTTTATTTCCTGCTCCATGTTGCTTACAACGACTCAAAAAAGAAGCCAGCCCCTCGCTCCTGAGGAGGGCACTTAGAGGCCTTTGCCTTATTTATTGTCCCAAGGAGCTCAAGGCCTTCCACAACCCCGGTGCCCTCCAGATGTTTTGGACTTCAACTCTCATCAGCCCCAGCCAGCACAGTCAATGGTCAGGTATGCTGGAGTCCAACATAACTGGAGGACACAACTGGGGAAGGATGGTCTATGTGCTTCCCATAGCTCCCTTTATCAGTTAGGCTGACCATATGGAAAGGAGGACAGGGCTCACGTAACTTTAACAGTTGTAGAGAAAAGGGAATTTCTGCCAGTGTCATTTGTATGCAATTAGTTCCTGGTGAAATCCCCTCTTCATCACAACAGTTAAAGTTGCAGGCACTATACTAGAGTGACCATATACAAAAGAAGGCAGGGCCCCTGCAACTTTAACTAGACTAATTGCACACAAATGACACTGGCTAAAATTCCCTTTTCTCTAAACTGTTAAAGTTACATGAGCCCTGTCCTCCTTTTCATATGGTCAGCCTACATATGGTCAGCCTACTTTATCTTCATGACAACCCTGTTGTCATGGTTAGGTTGAGAGGTAGCGACTGGCCTAACTTCACCTAGTGAGCTTCATGGATGAGTGAGAATTTGAGGCTGCGTTTCCCTAGCCCTAGTCCTCCAACACACTAACCACTACACCACGCTGGTTCCCATACCTGAAGTATCTAGAAGAAGAACCCACTCACACTTGTAGGCTTTACACGAGGAGGAGTGTTGCCCTATCACTCACACTGCTCCTCCATCTGCCTCGGTGGTGGTGGTGGTCAAGGCCCTAGACGAGGGGGGAGAAGACAAGCTCCAGTAACAGAATCCCAGAGATTTCAGGAGACTTGTCTCCCCCTCTCTTCTCCGAGCTCCCAAACTCCCGACAATTCTTGCCTTGTCCAGGCCTCTTGGCTAGTTCTCAAGTCAAACAAAGTAGATGGCTGGTTACCGCAAGCTGAGGTGATTCCGGGGGCTGCAGGGCCAAGCCAGGCAGCACAGGAACAACAGGCCTATTGAGGGAAGGAGGCCTTACCTCCTTGGTGAGGCAGAAACATCGCTCCATGCCAGATTGTACTGACCGGGGGTGCTGGGGGGGGGGGGGTTTGATGACGAGCGAAGAGACACGTGTGCAGAAATGGGCACCCTATTCTGAGGGAAGGGGAGAAAAAATTGACTCACCCATGCCATAGCTTTTGGAAGAATGTGCAGAAATAACACAGGAATAGGTAGATAGATATTTTAAAGAGACAAGCCTAGCTCTCCCTGCTGCCTCTACTGTCTCCTCCCTTCGCAAGGGCCTAGGGTGGCCAAGAGGAAACGTATCACACACACAAAAGAGGACAAAGATAGCAATTTGCATGAAGTATGTATATGCTAGTTTATATGTCTAGATAAAAAAAATAAAAATACAGTACATCTCACATTAACGTGGAAGATTGGGGCAAGATGACCTGTGTGCCTGCTTTTTCAGCCTGCTGTCTGGGGGCTCTCTGTTGCTGGTCAACAGTTCTTATGGTTCTTTATCTTTAAACCACTATTGAACTGAACAGCCCTTCAAATAAAGGACAGTCCTCTGTCAAAGAGGATAGATGGCCACCCTAGCCTAGCAACTGGGGTAGCACTATGGCACCTCACTGCAGCTACATTTACTAAGTAATCCCATGCACGTTTACTTCACTGTGTTCAGTGAAGTTTGCTCACAGTCAATAAACACAATTAAGCAACAACAGACAAATACTTGTTTAAGGAGAAATGTCTTCAATTTTGACCGGAACACAGATAAAGAGGAAGATGATGCAACCCCCTTGAGGCAGGGAGTTCCACGTATGGGACACTGCCACTGAGAACATCCTCTGACGTGGGGCCACAACCATGCCTCTGAAGGCAACGTCACACACAAGAAGAGCACAACAGCTGATCTTAAAGGTTCATGTTTACTCAGCAGTAAGCCCCATTATGTTCAATAGGTCTTAGTCCCAGCCAAGTTTGCAAAGGAGTGCAGCTTTAGTCAATTAATCGGTTCGCCTAATTGATTAGAGTGATTGAAAAAGTGCCCCCAATTAGTCAGGTAGATTTGTCTAAAACATATAATTAAAGACCTACAAGTTGCAGGCACTCTCTTTAGCAGAGCCATTTGTTCCTCTCTGTCACACAGGAGAGGAAATGGCTCCTGCGAGGTCAATCAGCTATAGGGAGCGTGTTTGAAAATTCCTGTACGTTCCCCACTTGTTTGTGGACATCCATTGACATCTGGTTGGTTGCTGTGAGCAGGGGCAGGCCCTATCATGAGGCGGAGTGAGGCAGCCACACCAGGCAGCAGATACTCTGTGTGTGTGTGTGTGTGTGTGTGTGTGTGTGTGTGTGACAGGGAGGTGTTGGAAGACAGAACTCTGTAACACTCAGCCTGCGCTGTGCCATCCCCAGTGTTGAAAAAAGCATAAACTGCCAGTCTGGTTGGCTTTTGTACATGAAATTGCAGGGGGAGGACACCATCTTGTCCTTCACCTCAAGCAGCAAATTGTCTTTGAAACAGAGCTGGCTCAAGGAAACAGGATGCTGGATTAGATGGACCTCATGTTCTTTTACTCATGGCCAGCCAGTCATGTGCACCAGTCACCACACACAGGCGTTCAGCTTTTTAGTGCCCACACCAATGTTTTTATTTTCCTTCCAATTGCAGTGGCATGTCAGAAGCTGAATCCTACACAGTGGCAGAGACACATAGCTGTCCAGACGTGAGTTCAAAGTTGGCATGTGCAGAATGTCCCCATGGTTACCATGCCCTCCAGTACTTGGGGAAGAAAAGAAGGTTACTGAGATTACTGTGGCCTTCACTGGCCTCTAGTGGCAAGGATTGGCCATTACAACTGTAAAAAGGGGAATGCTAAACACATAAAATAACTACCATGTGGATCAAAAAATTATATGTATCACCACATAGAAATAAGGAACAGATGTATGGAGGAGCAATCCACAGGATCCATAGAATAGTGGTTATTGAAGGGTGTCATAGAGGTCTCCCTAAATCAAGAAATAATCTTAATGTCTCCTCCATGTTTGCACAGTTTAACACACCCTTAGGGTAATGGCAGACATAGATTTCTTAGAATGATCAGTGTGAATCCATCTTTACAACTTGTGTTACAGTTATACATACCAAACACTGGATTAACGAATTGCAAAGAGGTGTGCTAGGCCTCAGTCTTCACACTTTCCCCCTCACGTTCCATTTGGAGGGGCAATGGGGGAGGGACAATGCTATTTATGTATGTGTCGTAAATCACCAGCATTAACGAGATAAGCAGGAGGGAAACATCAATACACAGTCCGTGGTCGAAAGCCAAAAGTATCCGTCAGAAACCTGGTCAAACAATACTGGGTTCAGGAATGTGCCAAAGAGTAGTCAGAGCATCTGATCCAAAGTCAGGTTATGTTCAGGCAAGGTCAAGAAGCTGGTATGCACATGACGAAGTCCCAAGAACAACAATTGCTTCCAGCACCGCCTATTGCTGCTGGCATGTCTTTTATTGGGATGGTGGTGATTAGGAATTAGTCAGCTGCGTTGGCCTGCAGCTGGCTTCTGCCTGTTCCTGTGAAGGGCCACTCCCCAAACACTCCAAAACTCAGCTGTTCCTCCCTTCTGCTTCATCCCTCAAACTGAAACACAACAATATGCATATCTATGTTCTGCCTTCACCTTACCCCCTAGCAATTAAAAAAACTCAATTGCAAAACTGCTCCTAGGATCAGTGTGTGTCAATAGTAATACAGGCATCAGTCAATAAACGCCCATCACAACCTATTTCAAACTACAACACATTGGGAACTGGTGGTGGTGGTAGTGGTGATGGTGGTGGTGGGAGATTTCCAGAACATTACTTCCTGAGCTCGCCCCTGGGCAGAAAAATGTACTTGTTTGACAGATGCCAGCAGTTCTATCAAACTACCTCTGTCTTTCTTAAAACGTTTACACCTGTCATTACTCTGAATGTGGTCTAATCCTGTTTAGACCACATTCATCACACCAGCAATTTATCGCACTCTTGCCATGCCTGGTATGTGTTTTTGCAGCACGGTACTCTCTTGACGTCATCCCTGTCCTGTGCTCATCTTGCCTCTTCCCCTCCATTTTCCATCTTATTTTGGAGCAGGGAAAGTCTGTTTTTTCCTTCCATGTGCAATAAAGCTGCTCCTCCCTCCCGTGTATTGCTGTACTTGCATGATATCAGCCCTTTCCATTTTTTGTTGGGGGCGTGTGTGTCGAAGGGCGACCTTGCTGACAAAAAAGGAGGGCGGGGTGGTTCTCTGCTCAACTGCTCACATGTGAAGGGGGAGGGAGAGAGGGCGCCCGAACACACTGTGGAGAAGGTGAGGAGGCCGCCGCCCGTGCCTGGGACTCGATCCCATTCAACTCTATGGTTCTTACTCCTGAGTCGGCATGTCTAGGTTTCCTGACCAGAACAATGTCGGCTTCCCCATGCCATGCCAACATTGACCACAAACTTCTCCAAAAACGAATTGTAATACTTTCAGTTCACTTATATTGTTTAATATGATCGTAGGGAAAAGATAATAGCGCAGTTTCAGGCTGCCATACTATTGTATTTGCGTAGAAATTATATATATAATAAATTATAATAAATATATAATAAATTAATTGCAGGGAGGTGAATGTAGAGGGTGGGGCGGGAGATTTTGCCAGCATAGTAGCGATACAGGTGAAAAGATACATGAGCTGAAATAGCACAACGCACAGACATGAAAGTGGAGGGGGAAACCATGGACGCAAACCAGGGGGCGGGAAAGTAGGTGTGATGGAGCCCTTGTTCTCACTGAGATTTGCAATGGGGCAGGAGCAGGAGGGTGGATTACACTTGAAACAAAAAGGGAGTACATATCCTTATGTCAGAGCTGTTCATAGGGTGGCCATGTTTTCCACTTTACAGAAAGCAGTTCTGTATTTGAAGAACTGTCTGGTCCAAGTGCGGTATGGTAATAAAGAACTGTAAGAAACCAGGGGCCTTGGCCCTCCAGTTAGCACCTCAACAGCAGACCAAACAGGTAGGCGCACAGGTCACCTCGTCACAATCTTTCCCATCATGATGAGATATATTACATTTCCACTGCAATTATAATACTTTCTAAAAGTGCATCTATACAGGCCATTTAGCAAATACAAGTTTTATGTAAATTGGTGACTTCTATTTTGGGTGGCACATGTCCTCCTTTGAGGTGATATGTAGGTGGCCACCCTAACAGTTCAGGACTATGTAACCAGAGTAGACTTGTTCCACCTGTTGCCAAGTGCCATCTGCACACCCTAAGCGAGGGAACTCGGGAACATCCTAGTATAGAACAGGGATCTGCTCAAGGTGGACTCTTGTATGTGGACAGTAACAGAAGTAACGTTTTATGCAAACTCTCCCAAGTCATCTCTTCGAGAACATCGAAGACTGCTTTTGCCCATGTGGATCAAGCCAAAGACCTGGATCAAGTGGCTATGCAATATAACAACCCCCGCCCCCAGTGGCTATGTTGTGTTTTGAAGCCCCTTGGTATCAGTGAGCTTGTGACTTGACTTCTGTTGCTGCTATTAAGCAGTGGGCCCCCATACCCAGCATGTCTACAAAGGTTCAGAAAGTGCAACACCCATGCCGTTAAGAACACATGGCCCTGCTTTGCACTGAGCTGGGCCATGGACCCACCTTTCTCAGAGTTATCTGCTATGATAGGCAGTAGCTCTTCAGCCCTCTTTCAGGCAAAGAGAAGATTCTCCCAGTCCTGGGGATTAGACAAAGTCATGGAGGATAAAACTATCAACAGCTACTAGCTGCATGCAGGCTCCAGGTTGTAGAAGATGCCTCCAAGTACCATTTGCTGGGGAACAGCAGGAGAGGAGGGCTGTGGTCCTCGTGTCCTGCTTGTGGGCTTCCCAAGAGTCACTTGTTTGGCCACTGCAGGTAATAGGATGCTGGACTAGATAAGCCTGTGGTCTGATCCAGCTGGGCTCTTACATCGTTGTGCTACATCTTGGGACATTATACACGCTAGCCTTCCTCAAACGGGTGCCTTCCAGATGTTTAGACCTACAACTCCGATCAGCCCTAGCCAGCCTGGCCAATGGTCAGGGATGATAGCAGCTGTAATCCAAAACCTCTGGAAGGCACCAGGTAGGGGGAGGCTGTTACATATGGCTATGGTCCATTATTGCCCTGGCTCTGAACCTTTTCGCAACAAAGGACAGATGCTCGTTTCACTGTTAAGCAAGTTTTTATTTTATTTATCTTTTTAACATATTTATTGCACTTCAATATTCGACAAAAAAATTAACTCTCTCTTTCTCTCTCTTCCTTGTCGGCATCTTGTGTGAGTCTTTTGGACTCCCAGCAGCAGCAAATATAACCCTCACTCTTGTCCCTTTGCAGCAAATATACTCCATGTTAGGGAGGGAATTCTTTGTTATAACATACATTTTTTTCCTCTAGATTTCTAAGAAAAGTGCAATGTTTGGTTTTATTTAGAAGCAGTGTTGAACAACAGCAGCATTAGCAGCAACAGTGTCCCTCCCACCCTGCAAAGAACACAAATATTCCCCACATCATGCACACAGGAGGGTGATCAAAACGTGCTATGAGAGCTCCTGTAAATGGGATGGAAAAATCTGATATGTAATATCAATGCAGAGAACAGGGAAGGGCTGACCACAGCCAAGCTGGGACGCTGGGGGATCCTACTGGGAAGAAGAGGAAGCCCAGGGTCCCTTTTTGTCACCTCCCTTACAAGTTTTAAAAACAACCCCTCAAGGATTGGTTCCTTCTTTTAAACCTATTTACGGCCTGATGTTCAACAGCTGAGAAAAACATTTCCTGGGATCTCTGGATCTACATCAAGGTTGTGTGTCATCCAGGTGTCTGGATTGCTCTAACTACGGAATTTGGTATCTGGCACAGAATTCAGCAGCCTGCAAATCTCAGCTTACGTTTTGTTTTGTTTTTTAAATGTAAAATGAAGTTTCCAGCCCCTGTGGCTGACGAGAAACTATTGAAATCATTGGGCTTTGCCTAGCGAAACCCCAGGCCCAAACTACATGCGATAACGGCACAGCCAATGCTTCAAAGTTGTGCCGCAGTCACACGTAATGCTGGTAAAGGGAGGGGTGCAATTTAAAGTGGCACGGTGGCACACAAGGGCGGGGGGTGATGAACCTGCTTCACACATGCCGTTTCCATAGCTCCTTCTCCCAGGCACTTTTTTCTCAGCCGGTATAGGAGCCTGGATTGGGGCGAGAGTGGAGGAAGAACAGTGGTGGTAAGAGCCATGAAGGAAGGTCACACGTTAGACGCAGTGGGTCTGTGCATCCTTGTGCGTTCCGCGCAACCTTCCTTTGCCTCCGCACCCACCTCTTTCACGGCGAGTGGAAGCAGGATAAATTGCGCAGAATAAGCAAACATATAGGACATTTGTTTAATTTGCAAAATTTATTCAGGTCACAGATTTAGGCATTTCTTGGCACAGAAACGGGCTGCTTTTTAAAAATATATATATCATTATTATTATTGTTTATTATAAAGTGCAGAGTATATGCAGCCCCAAATATAGTGAACGGGAAACCAGCCTTTCCTGGTTCCAGTTTGTCCCCTTCCGGAGAAGGCAGTCTACTGATGGTTAGGAAACAGTGATTAGCCAAACGTCTGGGGTTCAATTTGCAAATCTTAGAATAGAGATGGGGTTAAATATAACAAAGGCAGCTTGGGGGGGGGGAGGGGGGCGGAATACTTGTAGCTTCCATGTTCAAGGAGCAAAAAGCACCATTGCCCAGAAAGAACTAGTAAGGTCAGGCAGAACGGTATTAGGAGCGTTTGCTTTGTTTAGCCCTTTCTTCCTAATGGTTGGACTAACCTTTGCTTGTTTCACTAAACCTTACTTGGCAGGGAAGGAGCCCTGACTGATCCAGACTTCCTTCGACAGCCCACCCCACCCCATCCACACCTTGAAACTGTACTCATGCTCTTTCCATTTGCCACCATTCAGAAAAACTAGCCAACGTAGCGTCTCCTTCCTCCACCTATGGCCTGGTTAGCATGCTCTGGCCGTCTCAGAGAACTCTACCTACAAACTGGTGGAAGCCCCTTTGTGTTTGTTTTTGTTAGAGACATTTACAAAATATATATTCTATAGATACAGGCACTCACATCGGACAAGATGAAAGGGGATTCTGGCCCTGCGCTTGCTCAGGTGCAGGGGTGAGGTTGGAAACTGGCCCAACTTGAGCAGTTCTAACTTGACATCTGAAGAGAACAGCTATCCCAGTAAAATCTGTAGTACATCTTGAACATCTTAAGACAACGTAGCACCTAGGCCCTTATGTGCTATCCCTTCTTTAGGAGACAGCAGCAAGGGAATAGAAGCTAAAAAAAGAAACGAAAAGCCTGAGACCGGGGGCTAATGGTAGCATGCAAATTAAGGAAGGAAGCTAAGGTTGCGATCATCACCTTTGTCAGGAATGTGGCCTGCATTTTCCTGTCCTCGAGAGCTACCAATTATTAGTATTATTTACAATATGCCCAGTGTTTTTATATACAGTACAGAACCTCAAGACAATATCATATGGGAAGATATATATACATATATATTTACATATTTAGAAATGACACGGTCCAATGTGTGTCCAGTTCATTTGCTTGATCTCCTCTAGCAAATAAATGATCTTCAATCTGCACAGCGCCGCGAACAGCGCTATCTGGGAAACGCACCCTTTCCTCCTGTATCTGATCTCCTCACCAGGGAGGGATCTGCTCTAGCAGATCCCAGCTGTGATGGGCTATGTGCTCCCTGCCTTTGCTGGATCCCTTCTGCTCCTCTTTCATCAACGCTTTTTTCTTCCAAAGAGCAACATTTAGTCCTGATGCATTCAATTTGCTTGATGGTTGATTCTCGATTCTTCTTCCCTAAACTCTCAGGTTTTAAGAAGCTGGTTCAGTGGGCTTAAGGGTTGATCCGGAAGGCAAGGAGTTTCTCCGAATGTTGGTTGTTGAGGGTTCTCAGGTCGGGGAGACGGAGGAGCAGCTTGGGGAAAAGCGTGGAGTCGTCCGGGTGCTTCTTAGTAACTAGAGTTCTCAAGGCCCGTATCAATGTCTCCTGGAGGATTTCAACTGCATCCACATCAGAGATGCCAGAGCGATCTGAAGGCCAAAGCAAAATCATTAAAACTGGGAAACGTGTGAAGAATGGAGGGGTTTGCTGTGGGGTTTATTTCCACAGAAAAGGTATGGGGAGGAAAGGGGTGGGAACCTAAAGTAGTTGCGATGTTTACTTGATTGTCAGTATCAAACTCAGTTGTTAGAGATGCCCTGACATTGTCATGCAGATATAAAAGACATTTAAAAATGAAAGTTCTTTCCCAAGTTGATCTTCATGTGATTTTTACCTCGGTACACAATTTATTCTACTTCACCTACACATGGAGAAGGGGAGGGCAGGAAAGCCTCATCCCTGACCACTGGAAATCTTATTCAACTATAGGGAGTCCACCAAGCATAGCTGAATTTCTCCCCCAAAGGGGGAGATGGAGTTCTAAGAAAGCTGAATTTTGTGACCTGTATCACAATCACACCATGTAAATGGGCAGGCCATTAGGTTTAAATCTTGCTCGGAAGTCCTGCCTCCTAATCCCAAGCATGTGATTCCTGAATGTTGAGTGAAGTGCCTTCTGCACTTGTTTAGAGACACTGCATTCATTATTCAATTATTTATTTAATTCCCTCCCCCATCAAGTAGCTTGTGATAAAAACAAAAACAAAAAAAAACACTAAAACATGTAAAACTATCAAGTTTGAAACAATCAAAACAAAAATAAAAAGAGTAGGTGCTTAGTCTTATTTAGAGGAGACCCATTGAAATCAATAGGATGTTATTCAAGTCCCATTGATCTTAATGGGCCTACTCTTAACTATGACTAAGTCTGGATTTAACCCCAGGTAAATAGCAACTGCTATAAAAATTGAGTTCCAGGAATCAGGGCCCTCTGTAATTACTTCAAATGTTCCAAATCTGACCCCAGATTGCAGTGTTAGGCCCTGGCTCAGCATCATTTTCTCACTTGTCCTCAATTAATCCCTCACTGGCCTCACTTGCCAGTGCAGGCTCCCAGCTTCTATACTGGACGGAGCTGGCTGCTGTTACTTTTAAGTGCTCTGAGACTGCGCAGAGTTCTCCAGGATTCTCCCTCTCATAGGACATCAGGGACAAGGAAAGCCTTTAACAAAAGGCACAAAAGCGCCTGTTGATGTGCCTGCTGATGTGCCAATCCACACCCACAAGCTCTAGCCAAGTTATGCCTCCATGAGAAGAGGCCACACCCACCTGCTGAGACAAGGACCACGGCCATGAAGAGTGCCATTTCCTGTGCATCCAAGCCCAGGGAGCTGAGCTTCTCACTGAATTCAAACATGGCGTCCAGCAGGGAGCCCATACCCATGGTACGCAGGCTGCAGAGTGAGTATGTCTCCCCACTCAAGAAGGTCACCACCTTCTCCTTGGGGCTGAACAGGGAGGAGAAGCGCACCATCAGCACCTGAGGAGAGAAGGGAGAGGGAAAGGGTTTAAGCAAAGGCGAAACTATGAGACAAATACTCCAGCAAATGAAGAAAAGCTCTCCATTGTGAATAATTCATACATTCCAAATCCAGCCTTTGGAGCTGCCTGCCAAAATGCCCTATTATCAGAAGACAGAATTTGCTGGAGAACTACCAGCTTTGTTTGTTGTTTTAAAATGGAGCACAGATTAATAGTGTGAGAGCCCATCTCTATCATATGCTGTATGGGGAACACTTGGGCTTTTTTTTTTTTTACATTTGGGGAGTAACACTGCCAATGCTAGACCTTGAAATGTGCACCAAGTTCATGGGACAGAGAAGTGTGGCAGCTTTGACATTTTTCTGTTTTTTTTTGAAGCGGCATTTTGTTACCCTTCTCCCTGCTATGCGCCTGTTGGAAGGCACAAGAGCACTATTTGAGACTGGGCTTTTCTCAAATCTTTTGGCTGGGGGTGAGAAGCGAGGGTGTTACTAAGCTATATACTAAGCTATGCCAGAGTTCCCCGTCCCCTGCACTGAGGGCATGAGCGCTTCTAGTGTCTGTGTGTTTGAGCCCCACCCCTCACCTGAAATTCTGCCAATCTGACTGACTCATCAAACTATGCTGCAAATTGTCATTTAAAAATGGGAAGCAAGTCTCTAGTCCTTGTAATTATGGAAGAAAACCTACCTCTAAAGTAGGGTGACCAGATAAAATCCAGGTCAGGGCTCATGTAACTTTAACAGTTGTAGAGAAAAGGGAATTTCAGCCAGTGTCATTTGTATGCAATTAGTTCCTGGTGAAATTCCCTCTTCATCACAACAGTTAAAGTTGCAGGGGCCCTGCCTTCTTTTGTATATGGTAACTCTAGTATAGTGCTTGCAACTTTAACTGTTGTGATGGAGAGGGAATTTCACCAGGGACTAATTGCATACAAATGACACTGGCTGAAATTCCCTTTTCTCTACAACTGTTAAAGTTACATGAGCCTTGACCTGGATTTTATCTGGTCAGCCTACCACTCAGCCCTGAAGCACACTGGGTGACTTTGAATCAGTCACTGGCTCTCAGCCTAACCTACCTCATAGGGTTGTTGTGAGGATAAAATGGAGAGGAGGAGTACCATATAGAATCATGGAATAGTAGAGTTGGAAGGGTCCTGTAAGACCATCCAGTCCAACCCCCTGCTCAGTGCAGCAATCCACCCTAAAGCATACCTGACAGATGGCTGTCTAGCTGCCTCTTGAAGGCCTCTAGTGTGGGGGAGCCCACGACTTCCCTAGGTCATTGGTTCCTTGCAAAAGGAAAAAGAGCAAGAAATAAATGTAATAACAGACTAACCTGGAAAGTGCCTGCTTTGAGCAGCATCACTTGGTCCTGCTGGCAGAGTGACTGGAAGCCCGGGATGCTCTTGGCAAACTCAACCACCTCCTTAACAGCCGGCGTGAAGCACTGCGAGAACTCCTCCCACACTTGCTGGCTACTCTTGCCGTTGCTACAGTAGGGGGTGGCGTTCAGAGGACAGGCCTGCAGGGAGACATGGAAGGAAAGCTTGGTCAAACCAGAACCCTTTGCAAAAGACCCTGTTCTAACCAACAAGCCATACTATTTATTATTATTTTTTTTAAAAAAAATGTTCTCCCCAGATGGCTTGTGTCAGCCTTCCCCGACCTGCTGCCCTTCATATGTGTTGGACTGCAACTCCCATCATTCCAAGCACACCTGGTGGGCAGCAGCCTGACTTGTGCAATCAAAACACACAGTAAATCCATTTCAAATCAAGGGTGCATCTAGATGTAACGATAAGGTATAAATGGCGGGGCAGGAGGAGAGTGCAAAAACACAATCAAGCAGGCAAGCTTTGCACTGTCCACTCTTTCACACACACACACACACACACACACACACACCTGCTTATCTGTAACTGCTTTTTCTTCTAGTGCGGCTACTTCCAGCCATGTAGCCCGACTGGGAAAAAACGACTTTTAAAAAAGTGGTTTGAGTTGGGAGACTAAGAGCAGGGTTCCCCCCACTTATTCACTTGAAATTCCTTCTCTGCCCCACGGTTTTATATGATTTTGGTGACAGGCTCAATTGTGAACGTGAATCTGCCATCATCACATCTAGTTTTTAAACAAGCATTCAGGAATGTGCCACAAATAAGTTTAATTTTTTTAAAAAATAAAATAATATATAGGTCGGTTTAAAGCTATTTTTTAAAAAAATAACAGCACCAAACTTCTCATAAATCAATATGGAAATTTTCAGGAAAGTAACATTCATCATGAAAGTGTTTTTACTTTTTGGTTTCCCTTGTAAAACTAGGGCCTGGCCAAAGTTGCATGCTTTGAGTCATCTGGAGCTATTTTATTCTAGTGGCACCTGCTGCCTTTATCTGCTTGTGACACCCAGGACTCTGGATTGTGCAGCCTGAACTGCACACAGCGGTTGGCTAGTGGACAACCCTATATGGTAGCAGGACAGGAAGTTGGACTCTCTGATGCAAAATGAGATGGAGGGTGCGGGGTGTGGGGAAGGGGAGGAAGTACTGGGCCAAGTATTAACAGATTTTAAAATATAATCTTATACATGTCTAACCAAAAGTAAGATGCATTGAGTTCAATGGGGCTTACTCTAAGATAAGCGGGTGTGGGATGGCAGCCTTAACTTCAGAATTGTTCAAGATGTATTGCTGGATCTATTCACGAATCAGAATAATGTAGGGGCAATATGGTAGAGTCCTGAGGTAGCAGAATGGACTGTGCCACTTCAGACTACAAGGACGAAACACATTTTGAACTGTATGAAAAACAAAAAAACAACTCTCTGCAGGTACAGAAAACAAGCATTGTAGGAAGAGGATTGGACTAGAACTGTTTGTACTCATGTCTTAGTTTGCTGCTTGCAGAGAATTTTCTTTAATATAAGGCAGTGTATTTCTCCATTCGCAGTCTGAAGTCGTACATTCTAGTCTATGACCCCAGGGCTTGATCACCTTATTCTGCTGCATGTATAGATCCAGCCAGAGCTATTTCTAGGTCAGCAGCTTGTAAAATTAATGGGAGTAGTACAACACTTCTAGGGCAAGGCAAACAGGGGAGGTGGCTGGGCCCTACAGAACTATGTGTCATGTGTGCCTACTAAATCTCTGAATGATATTGCCCTGCTTCAAGTGGGTAATATCTAAAAGGAAAGTTGCTAAGACTCAGGTGGTCGGGCTGGAAGCCAGTATTTATTCTTAAAATCTAGTAACAGAAGATGACAGCAGTAACAGCTTTTCTCAATCCCCATATGCTATTGTGGGAGAAGCTGCAGCCACCAAAATTCTCCCTGTCGTTATCGCGTTGAACCTGGCAGTGATGAGGTAGAAGGGGCGATGAGGACAGCTGCATAGCCCTATCTCACTAGCCCTTTTGGCTCTTGAAGAGGCTCACAGTTTTAAAAATTATTATCTGTCCATCCAATCCTGTCGCTTATTACCACTATGGTACCATCATTTTACGACAAGAGGGAACTCAAGAGTTTGGAAACCAGGGTTCTCTATGGGAGATCTTGCAGCAGAATTACCAAGGTAGTAAGGCTTGATTTTGCAATCTACCAGCCTTCCTCAATTACAGCTTAGTCAATGCCCAATTTCTAAAAAGAAACATGCTGAGATTCAAGCACACCTGGGAGCTGCATTGTGTCTCTCAGAGCCATCGCATCTGGGATTAGCAGAAAGCCCCCAGAGAACTCAGGGAAAGTTTCATCCCAAACATTTGGAGCAATCACAGAGGTATACTGTCTCTGATGGTAGAACAGCCTTACCCAACCTGGTACCCTCCAGATGTGCCTGACTGCATGGCCATGCTGCTTGGGGATGATAGGAGTTGTGATCCAGCATATTTGAAAGGCACCAGGTTTAGGAAGGCTGACACAGCAGGTCCATCCCTAGCAATCATGGCTTATAGCCATCAACAGCCTTATCTTCCATAATATATCTAATGCTTCTAAAAAGTTACCTATATAATAGGGCAGCCTCCCCCAGCCTGGCATCATCCTGTTGTGTTGGACTGAAACCTCCCATAATTCTCAGCCAGCATGGCATGGAATTATGGGTATTGCAGTCCAACACATCTGGAGAGCATTGGGGAAGGCTGGGCTAGTGGCTACTACAACATCCTACTGCAATTAATTCCCCAGTGCAATTGCTAGGTACTTACAATGCCTCTGTTGGTTGTCCCCCGCCAGGGGCAGCCCCTCTGGGGGTTTGCCTCTGGGTAGTTGTACTCAAAGGCTGGGTAACGTCCAGCATTGTGCAGATAGCCAGCCTGTTGGGCCTGGAAGATGTCATTGCCGAAGCACTGGGGGCTGTTGTCCACGTAACTGGCTGGCTCCGGAGGGCTGTAGCTGGACAGGCGCAAGGTGGCGGACTCGTACTGCCCATAGCCGTAAGAGGGGTTGAGCTGCTGTTCGTTGTAGTTGGCCAAGGGGCAGGCCTCACTCCCTGGGGATCCATCCCGCTTGCCCAGGTGGTCCTGCCCGCTCACAAAGATGTCGTGGTAAGCCCTTGAGATGGCGCCAATTGCCTCCTCTTCCTGGGCATTAGGGCTGGGCGGGGCGTCTGCTTCTGGGCTCAGGCCGACGTCCATTGGGGCCTCATTCAGGCTATTCATGTAGCTCTGCATCTCGTCCAGCAGGCGCTGTTTCTCCCGCTTAGGAATGCGCCCGAAGCGCACGGCTGTGGGAGGGAGAAAATGGCAAGGGGACGTGAGCACCGTGGAGAAGGACTCCATGAGATAATGCATAGTATGGCAGCAGGACAACTTTTCTCAGAGCCCCTGTGCTGTTGGGGAGAAGATGGTTCCTCCAAAATTCTCCCTGCCATCCCTGCATGGAATCTGTCAGCAATGGAGTCAATTGGGAGTTGAAGACAGCTGCATGGCCCTTCAGTATCAACTCACACCTGACTAAAAATATGCATGGGACAGGAACCGGTGAGATCACATCCACATGCATACACATGCATGTGCAATGCTGTTTTTGCAACCTGATAGATGGTGGCGACTGCTGCTTTCGGCATAATTGTCTTCCCCAGAAAAACCAGGGATGGCCAGATCCAAGCCTGCCCCCCAATCCATGGCACTACTGCAAAGACAAAATTAGCAACTAGCTTCTTGGGCTTGTGGGTACATCTATCATGTACTCAGGAGAGCTGTTGTGACCATTAATCAAAGGACACTGTTTGCTCTCTGGGCATGAGTGGCTCCTCCCACATCCTTCTCTGTTGTTCTGGAAATCCTGGCTCAGAAGCATAAATCAGCCGAGGGTCCCATTAATCAACCAAGGATTTGCTGACACTATATACCCTCAAGAGAACAGCAGCAGCAGCAACCAGCCAACTGTTTCTGCCTTAGGCTTTGTACCACGAGGTACATTAGTGATAGAGCACACCTAAGCAGTAGATTAGCCCCTTCTCCCCACTCCTCTCCATCATTTCCCAGTCATGGGGGGGGGGGGGGGCGCGTTTGGCACCAGGCTTGTCATTCCTTAACAGAGTGTACTTTACAGTACAGATAAGTACACCAGCTCTACCTTTGGTTTTATTGTAGGCTGCTGCTGGTTTTATCTTGCTTTTATCCATCTGGTTTGATAGCTATTTGTGTTTATGTTTTTAGTTTGTACACTGCCCAGAGAACTTTGGCTACTGGGCAGTTTAAAATGTAATAAACAAAGAAATAGAATAAACAAACCACTCTCCCTATGTGCTGTTAAAGAAGATAAACACTGTGCACTTCAATGCTCTTTACTGTTGTCCACTCAATTCCAATGCACTTGAAAGAAAGCCACAGGGCCCGTTATTAAGATACATTTGTAGCTCTGGATTGTCCCTCAACTGCAGTTCATTACAGTTGCCCCTGAACCTCCCATCCACCTAAAACCAGGTCTGGCCTTGCCCAGATGCTCACCATCTCTTGACATACCCACTGCCAGGCACTTCTTGAAGCGGCAATGCTGGCAGCGGTTGCGATTCATCCGCATGATCATGCAGTTTTCGTTCTTCACACACATCTTGTAGTTGATGTTCTGCTGTATGCTCCGGCGAAAGAACCCCTGGTGGGTAGAATCAGATAGGGACTGGATTAATGAATATGAATCAGTACGCACACACAGCGTTCACATTGACTCTGGACTTTTTATTCTGCTTTTAGAGTTGTATTGAAATTGCACCTAGTCTTGAAGTGTTGCGCATGTCTCTTTCCAAATGTTAGCTGAAGGTGTCACAATTAGTTCCAAGAAGTTTATTCTACCCTGAATCCCTTGGAGCCAGCCACTTCAATGGTCAACAATACAGCAGGCACCAATTAGCTTGGTCAAACCAAAATTCGTAACTGAAGCATCTCTTCTGTTTCTCCTGCCTATGTTTACTACCACCATGAATGACCCTGCCTAGGGTGACCAGATAAAATCCAGGTCAGGGCTCATGTAACTTTAACAGTTGTAGAGAAAAGGGAATTTCAGCCAGTTTTCAACAACTGATAAAGTTGCAGGGGCCCTGACTTCTTTTGTATATGGTCACTCTAGTATAGTGCATGCACCTTTAACTGTTGTGATGAAGAGGGAATATCACCAGGAACTAATTGCATACAAATGACACTGACTGAAATTCCCTTTTCTCCACGATTGTTAAAATTACATGAGCCCTGACCTAGATTTTATCTGGTCAGCCTAACCCTGACCTACTGTGCTATGACAGTGTAGCATTCCTGCAATCAATGGAAATAAGGAGAAGAGCAGAAAAGAATCAAGACTAATTGCTACTGCAAGGCACTTTAGAAGTAAGGTAGTTAATGCAGAGTTCACACTGGCCTAGATTCACTACTATACAGCCCAGAGAGAGAGAGAGAGAGAGAGAGAGAAAGAGATGCAAAAGAGAAGGTTCTACCCTTAGAGGCAGCCTAGAAATAATTTTAGATAGATTTTTTAAACAGGTAGATGCAAAGCACTCCCAAGGGCAGAACTGTGTGTAACTCTGCATACCTGCAGTTCCCCCATACGAATGCAAAATTTGATTATCCAGTGCCAAATTCAGTGCCATGAGAATATCAGATTTGATACTTTAAAGAAAAGGTTTCTAGTTCTCATCACTCCTGATATATAAAAAAAAACTGTGGAGGGGGAAAGAGAGAGAGAAGGAGGGTGACCCTCACCTTACATCCTTCACAAGCATGGACACCATAGTGGAAGCCTGAAGCGATGTCGCCGCAAACCTTGCAGAGCAGCACCATCCCACCTGTCTCTGTTGAGGGAGAAACGAATTGGGGTTAATCCTCCACCAGTCCCGGAGTCCTCCTCTCCACCCTTGGTCCCTTCCCCCTGCAATTCCAGAAAGCTTACAGCAGCCTTCCCCAACGCATAGCCTTGCTGAGTTGATGGACTACAACACCCATCACCACTGGGGACAATGATCATTGTTATCCAACAGCTCTGCAAGGCATCAGGTTGGGGAAGGCTGGCTTAGGGCACAATCCTATGCATGTTCAGACAATGCAGGCTGGGGCAGGCTGGGAACTGTAGGACTTTTTTCAATCTATACATACAACTTCCAGCTTGACCCAGCCAGCATGTCCGGCTGGGTAATGCTGGGAGTTGTAGGACCTTTTTGTTTTGGTCTAAACATGCACAGGATTGCACCTTTAGAGCACCGGCCCCACAGAAGCTGAGATTAGCATCCCAGCACAATAATCAACTTGCTGAAAAGGTGGCTTGGACTAAATCAAGCTCATCTCTTCCCACCTTAAGGTTCTACCCTTAAAGGCAGCCTAAAAATAATTTTAAAATAAAATAAAACCTTCAAAATGGGAGTGCCAACAGTCTCACACTCCCACACATACAGTTGCTATAATGATACCTTTAATTAAAGGATAATGTTGCTATCAACCTCGAGCCTTGGGGAGTTTTACAACACCAATTAACTAGGCAACTTTGTGCCCTCCGGGGTGGCCATCATGACTTGTTTTTTGCTGGAAGCTCAGCCCAGAGGGTTGAACAATGGCCAAATTTCAAGACGTGATTAGTTAAATAAACAGGCATGTGCAACTAAGCAGTCGTAGGAGTGGGATGATTCCCTCTGGGGAGAGTAATATTTTAACCTCTCCTTAAGGCAGCTTCCCCAGCCTGGTGCACTCCAGATCCCTTCACTCCCAGCCCATGTGTCCAATGGCCATGCTGAGTGGGGGAAGGATGGGAACTGTAGTTCAACACATATTGAGGGTCCCAGGCTGAGGAAGGCTGCTCTAAGGGTTTTCACGTGCTTCGCTTACATAATGGAATGTAAGTGAAATATTCTGAAGCCTTTACAAAAATGCTGGGAAGCCATACGACAAATCTATAGGATAGGCAATAACTCTTGTTACTGCAGAATGCGCAGAGGGGCTGAGACAAATGAGGTTGTGACTTGCCTAAGACCCACCTAGGAAATTCATGGCTGAGATGAGATTTGAACTGGTGATGTATTGGCTCACAATGCTCACTCCAAAGACTTGGCTTTCAGCAGCCAACTCCTCGCCCTCACTGTAGCTCAAAGTTTCCCATTGCCCTTGCGGCCAAAAACAGTAATTACTTTAAATCTGTGTTTTGTAGTTGCGTCTTTTCTTTCCATTTTTACTCTAGAGTAGGGGCAGGGCCCCTAATCTGGACCCTAATGGTGGGTAGGGTGTGCTTTTAAGATCTAAATCTGGGGCCCTACACCTACTCTAGAGTAAAAATGAAAAGAAAATATCATTGCTAGACACACATTTAAAGTAATGTCTGTTTTGGCCATTAAAACGGCGACTAAGGAAAGGGCCTTTTCAGTGGTGGCACCCTTATTGTGGAATGAGCTTCCCGGAGAGATTTGCCTGCCTCCTATGTTGTGCTCTTTCCAGTGCCAGGTGAAGACCTTTCTATTTTCCTTTTTATGTTGTTTTAAATCTGTTATTGTATTTTAAATCTCTGCATGGCTGCTAGGTTTTATTTTGGATTGTACTTTGGTGCTGTAGTTTAAGTGTTTATTGCATTTTGTGATATATTTTGTGGCTTTAATTGTTGTGAACCGCCCAGAGAGAATTTAGCTATCAGGCGGTATAAAAATGTAGTAAAACAAATAAATAAAGCTGAAAAGCTAACAGAATGGGTGGTGTTGGTGATAGTGAGTCTGGATTTCTGTTTTTAGCTCTGCTACTGGGCCTTCTTTTGTTCCCATTTCCCACCACTCTCCCTCCCTCCCTCCCCCCACTTAAAAGAGAAGGTGGCAGAACAGCAAGTGACTTACTTGTGAAGGTGCCAGTGGCTCCGTTCTGCTTGGCAGCAGGCACCCTGCTCTGCATCGGGGGTGACTGGTCCTTGCTGGGGTAGCGGATCCCCTCCGGGAACTGGAAGGCTACCTTGGGCGAGGAGGGGGAGCTGGCCCGTTGCGGCTTGATGGCCCCAATTTCTGTAAGAGTCAATTCTTCCAAGGAGGACGGCAGTGAGTGTTGGGGCGAAGGCACCAGGTATCCACTGGGAGGGCTGCCTGGGGTGGGGCTGGAGCCTGCTGTCGAGCCCACGTACAGGATCACGCCGCCTGCAGGATGAGAAGGAGCCAGGGGGAAGAGATGAATACAGGAGCTGTGCACAGTGCAAAGGAATTAAAGCAGCATTCTAAAAACTCACAAAAAGCAAAATTAGCTGTGTGGGCCACAATAAAAATCCCAAAATCCATATTAGTGCAATGCCCTTATTAGGCCAACCCAAAGAACCCCCCCCCCCCAAAGTGCAAGCTTTTGAGATCCCCAGGTCTCTTCATTAGGCAAGATTTTTTAATATAACATCTTGCCTGATGAAGAGAGCTGGAGAGCTCAAAAGCTTGCACAATTCTGGGGCGATCTTTTGGCTGGCCTAATAAAGGTACTGCACTAATCTAGCTTCTAAAAACTGCCACTCCTGGGTCATGTTCTAGTTCAACCCCCTTTGGTTATGCCTCCACAGAAATCTCTAGCAGCCTGCTCAAGCCAAAGTTATCATTGGTTCTAACAAGGGCTGGCCACTGACAGCTTCTGTCGGATACCTGGGTTCACACAGGCGGAGTCTGCTGTTGCCACTTGCCCCACCAAATGGCTGGCTGCCACTACCTCTAAGCAAATGAACTATGTTTTCTACTGCCATTTGGGAGTGCCTGCCTCCCTCCACCCGCAAGAAGTGCTGTGAGCTGCTGAGAAAGGGAAATGAGACAAAAAGGGGGGGGAAATAATAATGTGTCCCCGTTTGCTTGAAAATGGTTCATAGGTTTGGAAAGGCTGAAGGGCACTGATCCAGCCCAAGCTGCGCACTGCCAACCTGCACAGCCTTTCCCTGAAAAACTCTAAGGAAGGCGATTCTGCAATCTACCCAGGCTGCGTGTTTCTCTGCTGGAACGTCTCTTAGGAAGGTGGGCTCCATCCCGCACTGAAAGCAATGGTAAAAACTCCCTCTGATCATAGTAACATGGCTAAACTGCACCTCTAACATTTATCCAACATCTTGTGGGATTGAAAGCCACTGTTCCTCGTCCTGCCTGCTCTGGCCGATATAGCAACCAATGGCTCTCCCTTTTGTGTGCCAACTGTCTGACCTGCCAAACTCTGTACACAGAGGTCAGGAGGAGGAGGAAGTGAGGAAACTGGCCTTGAGTAGAGTCACTGCTATTGCAAACCATCATCCCCGCCACGCCCCTGCCTGCAAAGCATCCTTTTTGCAACAGTACTGATCTGCAGTACGGCTGGCAGCCATGTCTGAAGGTGAGAAGCCAATGACCAATTGAATGCACGCAGCCTCCATGGGGATCTGGGACGAAGCCAAGGAAGCAGCAGGGCATGTGGCCCAAGAGGCACTTGATGCGGGGAAAGTAGGGCAAGAGGATGGCACAAAACCCAAGCGGCCCATCTGAAAACTGTTGCAGGAGACAGAGGCGGCAATGGCCAAGAGCCCCCTCCCCCCTCAAAGAGGCTGCTGCAAATGCCAAACCGGAGAGGCTTTTGGCTCAGGTCTTCTCAGGCTGGCCTTCCTAAGGGTACATTTAGAAAAGCGCTCAGTGAATGACCCCGTGACATTCTTTCACATTCTTATAGCATCAGGTCTCAAGGCTGTAGCAGGTCACTAGCCTGGAATCAGAGGGATATCAGAATGGGGTTCAGCCCCTGAATGTGGGTCCGGCCAAAGGGAAGGAACTCGGACCAAAGAAGGAAACCTCTCTACAAAAATAGGCCAGGCCAGGTCAGGTTGGGTGATTAAGGCTTCTGGGTCAGGCTGGCTTGCGCAACTAAGACGCCACTCCAGCTGCTCCTAGCGCTGGTTACAGTGGAAGCTGGCCAGGCTGTTTGTCCATCTGGCTCAGCAGCGTCTTCTGTAGCTGGGCCCAGTCCTCCATCAACTCAGGCAGAGGGCTTGCATATCACATGCTATTTCACCCTTCTTTAACTGGAGATAACAAGGACTGAATCTGGGGTCTCCAGCATGTAAAACTCAGCTTTGGTCCCTCCCTAACGGGTTACCATCCCTTTATCCTAGCCCTAAAACCCCCACCTTCCTTTGCTACCCAACATTTTCTCTCCCCCACCCCCACAAAAAAATCAGGGATGTGCTCAACTGTGTGAGGACTTTGCAAAGTGGACCACGCAGGAGCTTAGTGGGAGGCACACTCCCCCCCACCCCCGCTCTTTGCCTTGTGTGCCTGAACTCGCATACCACATCCACATGTGACCTACATCAGGAAAGGAGATGTACTTTCCATGCAAACATGCCCACTCTCATGTTCTGTCTGTCTTTTGGTGACAGAATGAGTTTAATTTGCCGCAAGGACCAATCATCGTCACTCAGCTCTGTCCTGCAAAAGCCCTTGGCTTCAAAGACGGGTGCCCAAAATAAACCGCCTCTTTTATATTTTCGTGGGCATTGTGAGGCTTATAAGGGCAACAGCGGCTTGTTCCGGCTGCAAACGCTGCCAACCTTAAAACCAATTTTGGCCTTGGGAGAGAGGCTTGTATCCAGTGAGAACACACTCAAAGCCCTTTGATGTCCCGCTCCAGGGACATCCCGGGAATACTTTTGCCCGCTCTTGGACTGTGTTTGATCTTTGGCTTAGAGCAGCCCTTGACCACAGGGATTTCAATTTTTTACAGTGAACCAAGAGAATAACTTCCCAAACCTCCCCAAGTGAACAACCAGAAGATTCAACTAGCGTTTGTTAGCTCCTGTCCTCAGCAAGCAGTTCAATGGGGCATACATGGGCCCACTACATGCTTTCACGTACCAGTCTTGGATTATATTCCCGGTACTGTATTGATCAATGAAGCAGACCCCCTTGCCCTCCTCCCAACACCTCAGGCTCACTTTGGATGTCCAAAAGATGCTACTGCAACAGAAGATGCATGAATGCCTTGTTTTTCTTCTCCTTGCATTTCTGAGCATCTTCAGAAGGAGAGAGCATTTGCCCTGTGGAAAGATGTGTGCTCTAGTCCCATATCAGAATCAATCCCACCTTTGTCAGATGAGATACTTAGCAGCAGAGCATGTCCTTTGCATGAAGAATGTTCCAGGTTTGATCCCTGGCAATGTCCAGTTAAAGGATAGCAAGGCTAGAAAAGGCTTTAAAAGGGGGCTGGATAAATTCCTGGAGGAGAAGGCTATAAATGGCTACCAGTCCTGATGGCTATGTGCTACCTCCAATATCAGAGGCAGTAAGACTATATATACCATTTGCTGGGGAACATGGACAGGAGGGTGCTGTTGCACATGTGTCCTGCTTGTGGGTTCCTGGTTGACAGCTAGTCAGCCACTGTGTGAACAGTGAGCCCTTGGTCTGATCCAGCAGGGCTCCTACTATGTTCTTAAAGGCTTTTTCTGCCCAAGGCTTTGCAGAGCTGCTGCTAGTCACAGCAGATAGCACTGGTCTGGGTAGAATAATGATTTAAGGAAGCTTCATATGCCCAAAATGAGATTGAAAAGTATCAGTCATAGATCACCTTTTATAACTCTTTTTGAATACCTGCAGTGGCCTCAAGGTTTTTTGGAGGGCTGGGGAGTGGGACTGAACTATGGATCAGCAGCAAAAACAACTGTCGGCACTTTCACTCAATCAAGATCCATTGACTCTTGGATACCTTGTATGCTTAAGAACTACTGACACTAGAGGAAGTGGAAAATGTAAAGCCTTTCTGTTATTAAATGCCATGCGCCAGGCAGCATCAATAGGTTGAAAGTTGAAATTGCATAGCCTCATTATGGCTATGCCTGGTATTAATCACCCTCCCCCCAAAAAAATATGCAGGGGAAGGGCACTGAATGGTGCCTGGAGAATAAAAAGAACATACAAGAAAAAGAAAAGTCCAGACAGTGTGAGATCCAGCCACAGTTAAGCACTTTTCTCATTTATTCCAATGGGGAAATTAAGCATATGCATACTAAAACCAAGGGCATTTAAGTTCCTTCATCTTGATTGTCTACATTGTAAATTATAGTACAGAAAAGATAATAAAATTGCTTTATGGGTTGTTATTTTTAATGCAGAGAGTTATTTTTAATGGGGGGGAGGCTCATCTCTAAATGTAAGTGGTACAATGCAGTCCATTATACCATCTTGTGTCTCTGCCACCTCATTCATACCTCTTTTAGCTGTGTAAATTCAATGCAAGCTTATTCAAGGGTAAGTCCTACTGAAATTAATAAGATTTACTTCTGAGTAGACATGCACAGAGTTGCACTGCCCGTTTCTTCTTAGTAAGGAATACAGTCATCACCAGCTGAGAATGAAAGGGAAGGAAACCAAGGGTGTTTCCAGAAAGGGGGCTCCTAACACTACCGATTAAAAGGCATTGTGCAACTATTCCATCTTTCTCGCCTTTATGTTTTTTTGGGGAAAGAAAAAAACTCAGAAGCAGCCATGAGAAAACCCAGGAGAGTTACAAGTGGAAAACAACATTGCCTGGACCACCCGTAAAATTGCATAAATGAGGCAGGGCAATTGCACAACAAAAGCCACATCTGGAAGCACCCCAAGTTACACTGGCATTATTTTTCTGGGCTCAATTCCTAGTCGGTTGTAGCTGCCAAAACTTGTCCAGCCATTGTTATTTAATGGGCTGGTGTGTGTATGATTCTAGCTGCTTCGTTACCCCCCCCCTTATATTGATCTTCACAACAACCCTGTGAGGTACACCAAGCTGAAAGATGGCAAGTTGCTCAACGCCTTCACAGCAGAATGGGGAATTGGACCTGGCTCTCCTCAGTCCAAATCTGACACAACGCGGCACCCTCCACATGTTGTTGGCTACAACTCCCAACAAGCATGATTAATGGCAATCCTGGCTGAGGATGATGGGAATTGCATTCCAACGCATTTGGAGAGCACCAAGTTGGGGGAGGCTGCTCTAATCACGACACTAATGGCTCTCTATATTCACATATCAACAATCAACAACAACAATCAATCAATTCTTTATTTACAGTATGCAAAAATAATTTTTAAAAATCCTCGGCAAGCACCAAACATGCCTGCTTTAAAAACCCCTTTTGCTTTCCCCCTCTTCCTAAAAGAGGCTTCCCCTTACGGCTCTGGCCCTCCCCGCCTTGAAACGAATTCCGGGCACCTGTGACCTGGCCTCTCGCAGTGGGGCAGGAGGTGGGGTTGCCTACGGCCGAAGATACCCAGAAGATACCCTCTTGGCGGTGAATCTGGGCCAAAACGCGCAAGCGTTTATTTTTAGCGCCTGCCAATAGCTAGAGGAGAAAACATCGAGGCGGGGTGGAGGGGGAGGGAAGAGAGGAAGGCGGCGGGGGGGGGGGGGGTAGGAGAAGCAAGCTCCGGTTCCCAGCTCCGCTTCGCCTCCAATGGGGTCAGCGCCTCACGTGTCCGCCTCTCGCTGCCGCTGAACGAGTGTCAGGAACAAGCAACGTGCTGGAGCGCTGCCAAGGCGGGGTGGGGAGACACCTGACTCGCTGCTCACATGGCCCGGGCGGCACAGATAATTCCGGCTGCAGGCGCCGGCTCTTGCACGCGAACCGCCGGGGACGCCAGGCATTGCAACCGGGGGAGGGGGAAGCGAGGGATGCGATCTGAGGGAAGCGGGAGAGACCCGCCGCACCCTTTCTCCTTTGCATGGCAGCAGGAGGCGGGCCTGTTTACACGTTAGCCTGTTGAAGAGACTAGCCATTCCCAGCCTGCAGCACTTGTAACTTTTTTTTTTTAAAGCGTGCGCAGAGTGTCCTCCGCCGGAGCGACAACAGTCGTCCTCCCGCAAACGTATATGTAGGATGAGGGGTCCGGGGTAGGCTGACCATCTGAAAAGGAGGACAGGGCTCCTGTAACTTTAACAGTTGTAGAGAAAAGGGAATTTCAGCCGGTGTTATTTGTATGCAATTAGTCCCTGGTGAAATTCCCTCTTCATCACAACTGTTAAAGGTGCAGGCACTATACTAGAGTGACCATATACAAAACAAGGCAGGGCCCCTGCAACTTTAACTGTTGTGATGAAGAGGGAATTTCACCAGGAACTAATTGCATACAAATGACACCGGCTGAAATTCCCTTTTCTCTACAACTGTTAAAGTTACATGAGCCCTGTCCTCCTTTTCATTTGGTCAGCCTAGTCCGGGGCCTCAAAAATCCGAGGGCTGGGTGGTCGTGTTCAGGAAGCCTTGAACTAAAATTCAAGTCTTCAGGTGAGCCTTTTACCACGAAGTCATTCTGTCTAACCTCCGAAGGTGTATGTGCTCCGAAGGTGTATGTGAGGAGGCTTTTCACTCAGCAAAGGAGAGGCTTCTGTGATTAATGGCTGTGTACATGTTCAAGGACCCACCTCTGTTCCACATATTTAGCCAAACGAAAAGAAACTGGACAGCGTAGTCATGCTAATCCTGGTTCTCTGAAGAGCACCTTTTCACTTCTTAAGGAAACCCCGGTTTGCTACCGAGTGTGTGTTTGACAGGGAGTTGCAGCCACACGGTGCACATTTGTTTTTGTGGACACATTTTTTTTTAAAAGGCCTAACGCTGCACCAAATATAGCCTTCAGGTTTATATTGAAATGAGGTGTTTGGTCTAAATCTTAATGAGCACTTGTTCAAGTTAAGGCACCAGTCCTCTCTACGCAAAAGCTAACTGCTGCAGTGTTTAATTTGCAGAACAGTTGTAGTAACGTTTAGAAACACTGTACTATGAGTATGTTTTTTCCCCCTCTGAGCAAGCAACAACTTCTGGAAGAAGCAATTTCATAACTAAATCTGGGCAGCAGGGGTTCTCACCCAGACTGCAGCTGCAAACAAGGAGCAGGTAAGATGGAGCCACTCTCCTCCCCATCCGTTTTTAAAAGCCTTCCCTCCCCCTTCCTACTGAGCATTCAACAACATTCACCTGTACTGTACATATATACAAGGAGAATGAGCAAAGAGAGAGAATCCAAGAATCTTAATTCCAACCATTGTCACTCCATTTTCCCTGCAGAGCTGGAAATAGTACAGTGATGTTCTGGTGAATGTCCCATTGTCCTCATTGCGTCTAGATAACCAGGTCAACATTTCTCTGGAAAGTTCATGGATACATCTATGCCAACTGTTGGTATGCAATTTGTTGCGCTACATCACATCTTTCAGCTTCATCTGTTTCATAAGTACAGTACCTATTTTCTCTGCATGAAAAGTAGTTGCTGCTATGTATCAAATTTGTACTGGGTAGCCCTCCAGGACTACCTATATAACTTTTTGGGTCTGCTAAATCACCTAAGGATTTTTCTTGCAGATATTGAACTCTGGAGATTCTGAACAGTTCTATCTGGGAGCCATATTTGTCTATATAATAGACATTCCTATATATAGGAATATATACAGATTTGTTGCAATTTATGCTGACAATGTAATTTTTAAGCCAAAGCTTCCAAAGTTGTGTTTTCCTGAAGGTAAAAATGTTGAAGACCACTGTTTTAAAACATGGCCAAACTGCAGCGTGGGTGCCAGAAGTAAAATGCGCAATGGGTTTGTGGTACACTTTGACAGAAACAGAAGGCAGGGCCTGTTGTCATGCCCTCCTTTGCTGTGTTGTGGCATGCTGCTACCTCAGCTATTACACAAGGCAGAACCACACAAAAGCATAGCGGGCTGGATATGTACCACAGCACACAGTAAAACGACACTATCTCCTACTCTGAACTTTATTTATCGGATATATTTTTTAAAACTGTACTTATATCCCCCCCCCCCCCCAAATTCAGCTTTTCACAAAGCCCCAAAATTGGTTGCCAACTACTGGTTTCAAAGAATACTGAATAAGCTCATTTCAACCTATTCACCCATATAGAGACAAATAGAGACCTCAATTCATATTAGTCTTTCTTTTCCCCCACCCTTGATACTGTAGAGCCCTAGCTACTTCCAGATCTCACAGAGGCAGAGCCTGACTTTTTCCCCCCAGTTCTTGCTATCATGACACAGCCCTCCCACTTGCCCCACTGCTGTTTCGCAACCCCTCAAAATGATTGTACCTATAAAAATCATTGTAAAGCTGCCAGTCCACAAGAATAGTGCTGTTGTTTAATGAGCCAGCCCAAAGACGAGGAAGCACATTTGGACAGGAAGCATGGAAAAGATCAGTAGAGGGACTTCATCAAAGGATAACCAGGGATGGGGGAACAAAACACACAAAAATAAAAAATGAAGTAAGGGGCAGCAGCAACAGAAGGAACGGTTGCTACGATAACCTAAGTTACTACCAAATGTACTATCAGTGAATTTTTGCCAGTGTATTTCACATTGACCCAGTTCACTTGTAGCAGCAGCAAATCTTGGGCTAATTAACTACATTAGTTGTTGGGTTAATAGTGGGTTGTTTCACTCACGATTAACCTAAAATGTCCAGTTCAGACACTACATAGCAACAACCTCCGATTAGACAGTGAATATGCAAAATGGCTGTGGAATGTGCCTGGCAAGCGCTGCAGCAAAACATGGGTTAATTAGCTCACTGTTACATGTAACTGGTCCCATTATCAAGGCCTGCTCCCTTACCTGAGGGCTTTAAGTTTAAAACCTTGCCAGCTATGCTTTTGTTTCCCATCTCCTATAAGAGGATACTTGCTCCCAAGAACTAGCCCTTGAGCAGAGAAATCACTAATGCCTACTGATCAAGCGCTAGTCTCGTTATTGCGCCAGTTTCAGGAGAAAGGGGACTAAACCCCAAGATGAAAATGCAGCCCACTTGTGCTGAGTATTATGCAGACTCTGCTTCTGTGCTACAAACGTGCAGCCTGGCTCTAAATACCTTTCCATGGGTGTCAGACCCATTGATTTTAATGGATTTTGCTTTTCTTAACAGGCAGTAGTTGCTTTAAACCTTATGAATTCTTAAATGTTGATGAAGAGAGCCTAGTTCAGTGGTAGAGCATATGCTTTGTATGTAGAAGGTCCCAGGTAGCGTGACCAGATAAAATCCAGGTCCGGGCTCATGTAACTTTAACAGTTATAGAGAAAAGGGAATTTCAGCGAGTGTCATTTGTATGCAATTAGTTCCTGGTGAAATTCCCTCTTCATCCCAACTGTTAAAGTTGCAGGGGGCCTGCCTTCTTTTGTATATGGTAACTCTAGTATAGTGCATGCACCTTTAACTGTTGTGATGAAGAGGGAATTTCACCAGGAACTAATTGCATACAAATAACACTGGCTGAAATTCCCTTTTCTCTACAACTGTTGAAGTTACATGAGCCCTGACCTGGATTTTATCTGGTCAGCCTAGTCCCAGGTATCTCCAGTTAAAAAAAAAAGGATCACTTAGCAGCAAGGTGACAAAGACCTCTCTGCCTAAGACTGGGGAGAACCAGACTAGAAGGACAAATAATCTGATCCGGTAAAAGGCAGCTTCCTATGAAGCAGCCTGAGTGGCTTGGATAGTAATATTTCACTAGACTACAACCTCAATTTTTAGCTTAGCAGTTGTTGTTGTTGTTATTATTATTATTATTATTATACATTTTATACCGTCCCATAGTTAAGTTCTCTGGGAGGTTTTAAAGAGATTTAACTTGCATTAGCATCCTTCTCTCCCACCCCTCCTTACATGCTGTGTGTGTACACTGCGTTGTTTACATCGTTTTATACTCATACATTCTAGCCCAATGTTAAGTTTTACATTTAAGCTTTACGGATTTGGGAAATGCAAAAAAGGCCCTTTTCTATCACCTGCAGTACCACATTTGCAATTGCCTGTGTCGAATATGGAACTGGAATCAGGCCCAGGGAGGTGAAATTCAAACATTTTTTGAGGAGCCGTAGCTCAGTGGTAGAGCCCCGGCTTTGCTTGCAGAAGGTCCCAGGTTCAATCCTGAGCATCTTCAGGAAGGGTGAGGAAAGAATCTTGCCTGAAACCCTGGAGAGCCATTGCTGTCTGTCAGTGTCTATAGTACTGGGCTGGATGGGACAATGATCTGAATCAGTAGAAAGCAGCTTCCTATGTTCCTATGGCCTCTTAAGCCAGAGTCAATGTGGCGTAGTGGTTAGTGCATTGGTCTGAGAAGACCTCCTGTTCATAGGAAAGGCCTAACACAAGCTCAATACTGCAGATCAGTGGCAGAAGAATGGAAACAGACGCCGCTTCTCCTGTGCCTTCACAGCTGTCAGCTCCTCACGATCCACACCCACCCACCCTACAGCCCCTTGCAAGAGTTTTAAAATCAGAACTTTTATTTTACGGCAGCTATTTGCAGCCAAATTGGCACCATCAGCAGCAGCAACCCCCCACTGCACAGCCCTCCCCTCAAGAGTGGCATTATTAGCGACTGCGTTGCATGCGGCCTCATCCATCAGCACTTGTCACCGTGTCCGTGCTGCTGACACTGCAGTTGGTTTCTCTCTGCAGCGGGGGGTGGGGTGGTGGTGGTGGTGCGGGTGGAGAAGCAATCACAGCCCACACTGGCAATCCTTGAACCTCTCTAGCAAACAGTGATTTCAGCTGTGCCACTTTACGTGTTGTAGTAGGAAGAGGAACTACTGCAGTAGGCATTTCCCAGGCGCTATAGAAATCAATCCAAGGCACCCTCCAGAACCATTGTGATGAAGACTGCTGCCTGCTGCAGTTGCTTGTACCTGGTGACCTGAATTCACCTGAACAAGGGTGAATTCAGCAGCTCTCAGTGGCTCTTGCGCATCTTTTTGTAAAGCACTGTGCTGCCTTTGAAGCAGCCAACAGCCAGGGGAGTCCTGGTGTATTTCAGAATCTAGGCCAGGAAGCTGCTGTCCTCCCCCCCCCCCCCCCACACACACGTTTTTTTAAAGCAGTGAAACCCAATTTCCTCCTCCCTCAGAAGTTGCGAGCAGTGAGCCTATTTTGGGCTCGCTTATCAGAATCACTTTGAAGCTCACCACATAAATTCTTTCTATCTCCCTCAGTCAGAAAAATGACTCAAATTTTGCCTGCATAGCTGATCTATAGGAAAGGCAGCCCCAGCCAATTTCTAAGAGGGAAATTCCTGGTTCCAAATTTAAGAACCGAAGTGGGTGTGAGCTTGAGCTTCTAATGCTGGCCCTGGATTCTATCAGAAGGATCAAACATTGCAAATTAGTTTAGATTGGCAGATTAGGTTTTAGATGGGTCACTATTTTTGAGCCTCAGTTCTCCTGTATGTAAAATGGGGAACATAATGACCTACCTCATAGCAGGATTGCTCTGATGGCAGACAAAATAAAGCACAAAAGCTTTGGCAGATCAGATTAAAATCTTGACTGCCAAAGTTGGGAGAACATGACTTCTGTTGTACTGTGTTAAGAGAGACTTTCTAATCTTTAGGGCTAGGCAGAAAAGACTGGCCACCCAACTTTGATGTAATCCTACCTCAAAGATCAAATGCACCCCTTTTAATCTTTGCATCCTTTGCACACTGAGACACGCTACAAAAAAGATATTCCTTCCACTGCCCTCTTGTATGTTCCATATTTCTTGATACACAGAGAAGAGCCTTAAATACAAAGAGCCCCCTATAAGGAACAGTTTAGGTTGACCATATGAAAAGGAGGTTCCTGTATCTTTAACAATTGCATAGAAAAGGGAATTTCACAGGTGTCATTTGTATGCATGCAGCACTTGGTGAAATTCTCTCTTCATCACAACAGTTAAAGCTGCAGGAACCCTGACCTCTTTTGTATCTGGTCACTATAGTATAGCTATGCAACTGTTAAAGATACAGGAGCCCTCTCCTCCTTTTCATATGATCACCCTAGACTTAGTCTAACATGTCCACTGTTCACTCAAGTTGTGTGTGCTTAACCTCATACCACACATTTTCTCAAATACGGAGAAACTGCTTGGTGCTGAATGAAGCATTACAAATCCTGCCTGTCGTCCAAACTTGATGGGACTGCTGTAAACCTACAAAGCAGCTCTATGCTACACTAGCAAGTGGTTCCTGCCAAAACCAACCAACAAAAAACACGTTTGACCTTCCTAAAGGGGACATTAGTAATCTGATAGAAACCATTTAACAAGCCACTTGTATGGAGTCACAACAGACCCCTTAAAAGCAATGTATAGAGAGATGGATCTTCCACACGACTTAGGCCAATAAAAAGGGGAAGTTGTTTTTAGTAGAGAAGTCCCTCCATATTTGATCAAGCATGCAACTTGCGCCTTCCTGTGTGGAAGGCAAAACCTCATGGCTGTTCATGGCACAGCCTTGGTCGTCATCTTTTAGTTGGATCTAACAGCCTGGAACAGAACCAGCCAAGAGAAATCAGTACAAAATTGAGGGCAACATCAAAACGGCCCCATTTCCTTTTCCTCTCCCCTCCCCACACTTTACAACCAGCGCATCTGGGCTCCAGGTAATGTCCTTCAGAAGGAGGAGAGATGCCCCCCTAATGAGAAGGAGCTGATGTTCCTCTTGCAAAATTGTGATGTGTCAATAAATGAGATTAACCAGAACCAGAACACGAGTCTAGCTAGGGTCTTAGCTGGAGCCTAACAGGAGACACTAGCTACTCGTGCAAGCTTTAATCTGCCTGCACGTTCCTTCATCAGTGGAACGGGTGGGAGGGGCAGGAGAGGAAAGAGCAGCTCGGGTTTTTTTGGCTTTAAGTAGGTTAAACAAATCAGAGTGCATCCGTGGGCTTGTTGGAACTGCAGCAGTGCTCCCAGAATAGGCCATGAGCCTGGGAAATAAAGATACCGAATGTGATCTCAAAAATATTTGCTTTGCAGAGAACAAGGTGGGGGTGAGAGGGAAGGAATGGGCACAGGGACAGAGGGTGACCAAATAAAATCCAGGTCAGGGCTCCTGTAACTTTAACAGTTGTAGAGAAAAGGGAATTTCAGCCAGTGTCATTTGTATGCAATTAGTTCCTGGTGAAATTCCCTCTTCATCACAACAGTTAAAGTTGCAGGAGCCCTGCCTTCTTTTGTATATGGTCACTCTAGTATAGTGCCTGCACCTTTAACTGTTGTGATGAAGAGGGAATTTCATCAGGAACTAATTGCATACAAATGACACTGGCTGAAATTCCCTTTTCTCTACAACTGTTAAAGTTACAGGAGCCCTGACCTGGATTTTATCTGGTCAGCCTACACAAACAGGGCCAAACAACCATCAAGTTACATATTTAAAAGTATCTAGGTTTCTCGAGATTCAATGTTTGTTTTGTTTTATTCTAAAGGCCAAGTCAAAGTGGCAGAAGCAAGGGTTACCCTCACACCGCCCCAATACAGTACTGTTTATTCTGTACAGTCCTAAAACATTGGGGCATTTCAGAATTAAGAGTTACATAATAAGGACCTGTCATATACTGAGTCAGACCATCTAGGTCAGCATTTATTGGCTACACTAACTGGCAGTGACCATCAGATAAGGGTTTTCCCAGCCCTATCTAGGGATACCAGGTATTAGACATGGGACCTTCTACATGTCTAGCAGGTGGCACTATTGCTGAGCTATGACCTATGATGTGAAGTCAAGAGAGAGAGAAATGGTCCATCTCAGATACTAATATTTGGGTTTGGTTTTAGACCAATTGCAGAAAGTGGAGTGGGGAGAGAAGAATTCAACATGGTTTGAATCTGATTCTGGTTAACCTGTTTTCTGACTAGTTCTGTGATGCAGTGGGTGGAAATTTCACACACTGCGTTGCAGGTTTGTTGGCAAACTCAGTTTGCGGTGAGCCATCTAGGCAACTGATTCACCACATGCAGATTTGGGTCAGATTGGCATTTTTGTTGTTGGTCTTGTTTCTATTAACCTGGTTTCAAAACAGGTTCAATAATGGGCCGCATGAATTGGCCCTTGGTGTGGTTCATGCCAAGGGCGGGATATGTGAGCTGGGGGATTATCCAAGTCCCACCCTTGGGGCAGAACTGCAAATTAAAAAACAAAACCCTGACAGTGAACACATTGCTAAATGTTATTATACAGAAGCACGTATAATAAAATCCACACCGCTGCTGCTCTTAGGCAAAGCAGATTCAGGAGGGAGCAATTTGCAATGCAGAAGTAGCAGGGATATTTAACCTTTCCCCAACTTCTGGTTTTGTGATTTTAAACCCCACCCTCCGCATACACTCAAGCTGTTTGCCTCTTCTTCACCCACCTACACCCAAGAACAAGGCAGGGGAAGCAGCTTGAAGAGGGGCTGCAGCAGAAAACTGGAAGTTAGAGAATGGTTAAGCACCCCTGCCCTATCCTTCCCTACTGCAAATCCCCCACCCTTGCAAAGACAGCTGTTTTACCTAGAACAGCCTTCCCCATCCTGGTGCCCTGCAGATGCTGGGAGTGCCAGGAGTTGCACTCCAACACATCGGGGTTATATCATGCATATCGGTCTGTAATGTGTACTTTCGCCCTCGGCAATGTGTTCACCACTTGAGTGGACTTGGGCAAACCACCCTCTTCGTATCTTGGTCTTGTATCTGTAAACCCTGGTGGGCACCCAAAAGTCTTTGCTGCTTCCGAATCAGGGTTTGAGAACTACAGCTTTGTATGCACCCTGTGTTTTTTTTAAAAACAACAACAACAATGGACAGGTATAATCTTTGGTTGAAGAGGCAAGGTTCAGTCCAACAGGTAGCAGGCATCAAAAGAGAAAAACAGCTTATCATCACTCCTTTCTCTCTCTACCCCCCACCTCCAGCAAAGCTATTTTCTAATGCCTGAATGCTGGCAGGGATCAAGAAGGGAAAGCAACTCCTGCAAAGGTAGAGGCTGCTCTACAATTAAAGAAACTCAGCCAAGCCACAGGCCCACACCCTATCTGAGTCGCGCTTTTGCTCCTAGCCCAGCATATCCTGCCTGCTGCAATACATTTTAGCTTTGATCTCAGTCTCTCTGGCACCTGTGAAAGTGCCTTCAACGCCTGCAGACAGTGAAGTAGGTCAAAGTCACCACAACAGGAGAAAGGGCAGGATGAGGTGGTGCAGCACTGAGTTGGGAGGAGAAGCTTTTTTTAATGCAGAACTAATTCCCTTTTCAGTTGTACACACCCTCCCACTCCTCCTAGCCCCAAATGGGAATGAGAAACCAAGGAAGGCTTATACATAGTCATTCACCTATGGTGAATATGTGTCGAGTCCAGGCAACCAGACAGAGAAAGTTTTGTAAACTGAAAAGGGTTGTTGGATCAATAAATAACAAATAAATATCATCCAATTTATGAAACTTTTCTGCCTTGTCATTCAGACTCAATGCTTATTTGCTACAGGTGAATTTTCCAGCTTCACTCCTGCCATGCAATGCTAATGTTGCTGCTTTGCAGCAGCAATGCTGAAAGTTTGGGGGGGGGGGAATCTGTAGCAAAGTGGCACCATATAGATAGATGCCTCTTTGATTACAAGTTGTAGTTGCTCATTTCAGTTTGAGGCTGGGGGTTTCCTGCCTTAACTCCAAGGCTTTGCTTTTTTAAAAACTTCCAAGCTATCACTAATGTAAATACAGGCAACAGGATTTTGTGGACTTACCTGCATGGCTGAACTTAAGCAGCATGTACTCCAGTTCAGCTGATTTACAACAGATAGATCGTACTTTTTGGTGCCAGTCCCTGGTAAAAAAAAAATGCCCCGTTTTGTCTTTACAAGATGTTGGGGATGCCTTTCTAAAAGACTGCTATTGTGTACGCAAATGCATTTGACTTGTGCAAGTTTCAGCCTAGTGATGCCATCAGGGCAGGACTTTGGGGCAGAGACCTAGGGGCAGGATGGGCAGGAGGGCCCCCAAACACAGCAAGGCTAGCTTAGCACATTTTTAAGTAAGTGAAGTAATATGCATTGCCATCTAAAGTGGGAAGCCCTGGCAAAACCATTCAATCCAGAGTCTAAAATTACTTAACTGCACTACTGTTTCAGCCCCTTCTCTCTCTATATTAAATATTGAGGTGGGTGGAGGAAGAGAGGGGATATCTACAGTGCAGATGCACATTGCAGATGTATGCCAGATGTTTCCCTTTCATATCCTACCCCATAACTGACCATCCAGATTGTAAAAGTTGTTGAACAGCTTTGAATTGTATTTGCTTCGGAATCAAGTTCTGTTAAACACTCTTCTATTCAAAAAAGAAATAATTATTGTGGAAATGCACTCTTTTATGGACAGGGTAGACTAGAGTAAAAATTTACTCAGCAAATGAATACAACCTATGAAGAAAAAGAGGGAGCGCCTCAGGTAGAGGTGTTTGTTGTAGGTACAGCCATTACAAATAAACAAATGATCTTATTCTCACCAGGCAAACATTGGAAACGATGACCGGATAATTGGATATCTACAGCCCATGTTTAACCTAGTTTGATTCCTTCCCTGTAGGGAACTGTGGGAATTGTAGTTTTGTGAGATAGGCTCTCTACCACAGAATACTCATCACCTCTCTACCACAGAATACTCATCACCCTCACCAAACTACAATTCTTAGGATTCTTTTGGGGAAGTCATGGTAATTAATTAATTAACTAATTTATATTCTGCCTTTTCCTCCAAGGAGCCCAAGGTGGCATACCTAATCTTCATTTTATCCTCACAACAATAGAGTGACCACATGGAAAGGAGGACAGTGCTCCTGTACCTTTAACAGTAGTATTGAAAAGGGAATTTCAGCAGGTGTCATTAGTATGCATGCAGCACCTGGTGAAAGTCCCGCTTCATCACAACAGTTAAAGCTGCAGGAGCCCTGCCCTCTTGACCAGACACTGGGGATTTTGTGTGGATTACAGAAAATGTACAAACAACAAAACAGATTGCCCTTATTTCCTAACTTTTCCTTGTGAATAAGAATCTGTTCACATCCTGCTACTAATTTGACCAGAGACAATAGTGCAGGGGTGGGCTGGATCTACTGGTAGATCTCTGGGTGATTTGCAGTAAATTGGCAAGGATTTCCAACTCCAAATTGTTTAACATAGGTTTAAGAAAATGACTCCTCTCTCCATCCTAAATTATACTGCTGAAATGAAGAGAGCTGGGAGTATGGGGTAACAAGGCAAGTGTATTTGTGAGGAGCTCCATTCAGTTTTGGTACAAATCCCTGGGCTTGGAACTCCTTAATTCTCAGTGGATGTCTGTGGTTGGTGGATCTTGGGATTCTAACAAAAACAAAGTAGATCTGCAAGTCTGAAGTCTGCCCAGCCCTGCAGCAGAGTATAGGAATGCTACACCTTTACACATCATACAGTAGGAATGAGATATGCTGCAGGTGGCAAAATTCCCTCTTCCACCCAACCATTAAAGATACAGGAGCTCCATCTATTATTGCCCCTGATCACCCCAACTACTGCAGCACCTGCTCCAGAGTGCTTCCAGATGAGGCTTTTATCGTGATATTGCCCTGCCTCATTCATAGAATTATATGGGGATCCAGATAAAGTTGCCATCCATTTGTAATCCTGTGTTTTCCCACCACTTCTTCCATCTTTTTACTTCATGTGGAAAACCCGTCAAGAAGAAAAAGATGGAAGAGCTGCACAATGCCTTCTAATTGTCAGTACAAGAAACCCTCCATCTGGAAGCACCTCCAAGCTGTAAAATTAATGGCCAAGAGAAGAGCAGAAAAACAAAGAGTTATTATATTCAAAGGGAAGTTGCAAAATACAGTCCATCAATGTCCTTGTCTGCATATATTCTGTAATTCACACAGAAGCCAAATTATATCTACAAACAAAACTAAAGTTCCAAAATCCAGATTAGTGCTGGGAACAAGAAAGGGAGGAAAGTTGAAATCCCATTTTAGAAATATAAAGTACAGCTGTTACTCAGACCTGTTTAAATCCTGGCTGAAACACGCCAGTCCCTTCTCCCAGTAGATCACAGAGAGATACTAAACAGCCTTTATATTAACCAAGCTGGAAATTAATTTTAGATGCTGTACTAGTAAGCCAACTGAAACCAAATAAGGTCGTTTTACCTAGTAGTTGGAGGGGCTTCAATTGTCTTTTTGCAACCTAGTACAGCATCTCAAATTATCTCCAGTTTGGTTAATATAAAGACTGTTTATTTGCACAGTTTATCACCTGGTGATCGGGTATCTATGGGCAACAAGCCAACCACTAGCTAATGTTCATCATGAGATGAGTGCTGTGTACAGAGACCACTGATTATGGCAACCTGGATGTCTCTAAGTGACTAAGGATATGCAAACAGCAGTAGATCATTGGCTGTTTGCCCAAACTAGCACAGGCTACGAGACAGGTTTTCAAACACTAATAAAATACAGAAAACAATGCTTTGGACACAAATGGGGCATATCTTCAGCATATAAACTCTGAATGAGAGTCCCGTGATTCAAAGGGGCTTCTCCATTAATTTCAGCTCAAGTGGCAGTTCTGTACACACAGCGATCCCTTTGAAATGAATGGGGAAGCTCTGGTGTAAACAACAGCTCTGTGCCTAACCCATGGTGCAAAATACTGCTGGACCAGAATGATGCAGTTTAATTTGTATATTTCTCTGGCATGCAGAAGAGCAATGACCATTGTGAGCAATACAATTGAGTCAGTAAAACACAAGTTGGTCTTTTTTAACAGTTGCAACACTTTCTGGTTAACAAAGGGCAACATTTCACCACTGAATGGCCAATGTTTACATTGTCAGTGACCGCTATGTTTTCCAGACTATGGTCTGGGGCCCAAAGCGTATTTTGCTACATAACTCAACACCTCCTCCCCATACATGCCCCCTCCCCAGGTAGTAAGGCTGCATGATAAACTTCCTGATGAGCCATTGGCTGGGATGTTACATACAAAATCCAAGGAAGGAGTAATATTGTTTTTTTAATATTTCTTCCAAATTTTTAAAGCAGCTTTTCTGTTCTTTTGAGTGAGGCTGTAGGCCAAAAAATGATCATGTCTCAATTAAAATTGAGTATGGTGTAGGAGTGGGCACCTTGTGGCTCTCCAGATGCTTTGGTCTACAACTCCCATGACCCCTCACCATTGGCTATGCTGGCTAGGGCTGATAGAAGTTGTAGGCTAAAACGTCTGGAGGCACCAAGTTGCCCACTCCAGTATAGGGCCACAGACACAATGGCCTTGAAGGCCCAACAAGTCAGCCACCAGATGTTCATTCCAGAATTATACAAATCCCATGGGAAGAATCTGGCCCCCAGACAACTGCTCTGTCAACGGCCAAAAGTTATCTTTTGGCCATTGTCAAATTCCTCACAGCTGATTTTAAGAGGACAAGGAAATTGCTAAAAATGTATAGGCCATGGCATTTACATTTCCTGCTCTTTTTCCCTCCCTTTCCAAGACAGGTGCCATGCGGTTCTGCAACATTCATCACAGAGGGCAGCAAATGAGAAAAGCGGAGGGCAGAGGACTGACTTGACCCCTTGCCCCTGTGTTCCACCTGGGATTGGCTGCAGATGGATCTGGTTGCTGATCATCACACTGAGGCCTTTTCTTTTTGGCTCCCTGCTATTTTGTCGCAGCTCTAAAGGGAGTTAATCTAAACTGAACATGATGAGGCAGGAATCAGTTCTACATGTTTGTCCGCTACCTGCTACCTGATCTATTTCCCTGGCAGTGGGTAGTCAATTCTCCAGTGATGTTAGCTAACATACCTCATATAGGCTGACCATCTGAAAAGGCGGACAGGGCTCCTGTAACTTTAACAGTTGTAGAGAAAAGGGAATTTCAGCCAGTGTCATTTGTATGCAATTAGTCCCTGGTGAAATTCCCTCTTCATCACAACAGTTAAAGTTGCAGGCACTATACTAGAGTGACCATATACAAAAGAAGGCAAGGCCCCCTGCAACTTTAACTGGTGTGATGAAGAGGGAGTTTCATCAGGAACTAATTGCATACAAATGACACTGGCTGAAATTTCCTTTTCTCTACAACTGTTAAAGTTACAGGAGCCCTGTCCTCCTTTTCAGATGGTCAGCCTACCTCATACCGCTTGTCAGAGCATAGGTTGCTAACTGATTTCAGGCAGATTCTCAGCCAACACTCTGTCAGGAATGGCGCAAAGACCTACTAAACAGAAACCAGACTGTAGATACCTAAGGACAGAGTATTCCTTTGCATGCATGCCAGTTGCGATGATCAGCTTTTTTTATGGACCGGCTCTGTGCTTTTGCCAGCTGAAAAGTATACACAAGTGAAGAGATGAAGCAGTGACGGGCAAAACACCACCTGTTACTTTCTGCAACTGTTAATGGCATAGCCTCTGTCCATAAAATGGTCAGGATCGACACCTTTTACATCAGACAGGAAATGTTGCCCTTAAGAGCTGTTGAAGTGGGAGAAAAGGTAGCAACCATTCCTTGCATTGCCCTGTAGTTTGCCCTCCTCCTCAAATGATGTAGCAAGGAAGTCTCAAGGTGTGCCAAACAGATGAGGGAGGCAGGGGCGGACAAACAGGACTGCAGGGGGAAGGGAAGGGCCATATAGCTGCTTTTCTCATGCTTCAACAACAGTTGTAAGAGTAATGTCCACTGCCCAGAGTAAAAGTTGGCAACACTTATTAACATGCAGAGGAACAGAGCTCTTGCAAATGCTTCTGCTTTGGTTTTGCAGCTCAGCTCTTGCAAAGCTTACCTAATGGCAACCCTATCCATATATGCAATGGGACGCAAGCCTAAAACTGTATCCAGCTCACAACTGATTTCCCAGTTCTAGCCAACTTCATGCCTATAATTATGGGCATTAAAAGACATTGTGAGCACCGATGCTCTGAATCTACTGTGTATGCACTAGCCCCATCTTCCCCAGCTGTAGGGTGAATTCATCCTAGCATTCCTCCTGAAACTAGCACTACAAGTTCTCCTACTACTATAGAGCTTGGTCCTTCTTATAGTTAGGAAAGCTAGGGAGCTTCCTTATACAAGGTCAGACCATTTGCCCATTTAGCCTAAACTTGTCTATTCTAATTGACAGCTGTTCCCCAGGGTCGCAGGCAGGGGACCTGGAACCTTCTGCATGCCAAACATGTTGCTCTACCATTGAGTAATGCCCCATTCCCATCGTATCTGACATGGTCAGGAACAGAGGCACAACATGAGCCTCAGATGCTGTCTGGTGGACTACTACACCGTCACTCTCTTTGAGCCACTGTTTGACCGTGAAGCATTCCCGAATGCTTTGTTGGTTTTTGGCTATGGATTGCAACTCCTAAAAGCAGCAAGATAGCTGGCCAGGGTGGAATAGAATTCAATCCACACACCTTGCATTTCATGTGAACTAGAGGAGATGGATGCGGTAGCCGTCTTGAAGGGGAAACCTTAGCCTCATACATGAAATCCACCTAAGATGATCAGCGAACGAGAGATTTCAATTCCCAGTTTACCAGCATCCAGGTACTCATGAAGGTGCCTCCATGCACACCTTCCTTGTCAGCGGCCTTCGAGTCACCCAGAAATCTTCCTGAAGTAGTGATTAGCTGGAGAAAACCCTGGGCACATGCATTTGCAAGGGCTGCAGTGCTCAGTATGGAGAATGCACAGTCAGGTTAGGCCCACGCAATCAGCAGTCACATGCAGGCCTACCCAGGATCATCTATGCAAGGGACCCGACAGAATTGTCACTCCCATCAGACAGATTAGAGTGACGGATGCTGGTAAATGTGTCCAGCAGAAGGAGAGAGCCAACGTCTCGCAGCACGCAACCTCGAATGCCTGGCAGGCTGGGGTGGGTGGGGGATCATAAGCCACACTTCCCCCACTGAGGAAATTCATGTTTGAAGTATGGTTAAAAGAAACAAAAGGAAAATACATCTACTCACAGTTACAAGGAAAAGGGAAATGTGTTCATGCTGTAAGAAGAAATACAGACACTCCTGTTTTTAATGATAACTCTCGGTTTGAGTTTTGTATGTAAAATCCATCAGCTATGCCTGAAGGCATTCAATTTACCCTTCCCCAATCTGGTATCTTCCAGATGTGCTGGACTGCACTTCCCATTAGCCATTCTGGCTGGGGTGATGCAGTCCCACACATCTAGGGCACCAGGTTGCAGAAGAATGATTTAGTTAATTGTCTGATTACATTCAAATGTGAAATGTATGCCCCACCTTTCTAAGCACATGGGCCAACTCAGGCCATCTTACAAAAAATCCAAAATAATAATTTAAAAATCAACAAAAAATTAAAAGTCAACCAGCTTAGCAAAAATAAGAAGCATCATGCTCCATAATTGGGAAGCCCTTATTCATAGGTAGAGGCAGCTTTATGATGGAATCGGTTTATGTGGCAAGATGCACTTTCAGATCCCAGCCCACAGTTTGGAGCAAAGGTAGGCAACCTAGTACCCTCCAGATGTTTTGCAGAACTCCCATCAGCCCTAGCTAGAATGGCCCAATGGTTCAGGATTATGGGAGCTGTAGTCCAAAACATTTGGAGGACAATGGGTTGAATAGAATGTCCTGAATAATACCAAAGTTCCTGCCTTAAAGGGAAAGGGGGACAGAGAGAGTATGAGCTTGGACAATTGCAGGGGCAAAAGAACCCACCGTGGGTTCTTTCCCTACCCCTGTGTGTGCCAGTCACACAACCACGATTTACATAATCACCCACAATGCAGTGTGAGTCACTGTGTCCTCCAGCCCCAGAGTGGCGGGGGTGACTTCTCAGCCACCCCACAACCCCTACTGCAAGTTGGAGGACATGGCAACCCACACTGCAGCATGGGTAATTATGTTAACTGCAGATGTACAGCATGTGGGGGTTGGGGTTGGGAAAGAACCCACGATGGGTGTCCAGGTCTCATTCAGTCCTCAGGGGGCATTGCTCCCAAAGACTCCTGTGGTACACATTTCAAGTTACAGCTCTCCCCCAACACAAACACACTGCTCTAGGCACTTGATAAAGATTAGATGTTTTTATTACTATAACACAAACACAATGTTACTACCAAACTATAAAAGTGACCTCTCTGCAAATGTGTCACAGTGTCAAGAGAGTGGCAATGTCAACATTTCACCATGAACCATCATAGTGGCCTCCTGGTTTAACAAAGAACTTCAAGAGGCCAGTGTGATGTCAGAACACAGCACACTGTAGGGAGACCACTGTTTTTGAACACTGCATTGCCCCGATTGAGCAGGCATGATGTGTCTCTTTTCTCCAAAGGACTGGATGACATCACAGTGATGTTGCACTTCAGCGATTTCAAAGTCAACATGATTTTGTGCAACATCACCCCACAACTTTGCACACCGCCTCCAGTTTTGAGTATGCTGGCTTTTAACAATATTTTTGTCTCATTATGAAGTGGTTCTAGAATAGTGGTGGCTTCCTCCTCTTCCCCAATGCCAAGTGATCCTGGGATTAGAGACACCGCAGTTCTTTTGATGTTTCAATTCACAAATACATAGATTTATGTATTAGGAAGAGCTGTGGCTCAGTGGTAGAGCACTTGCTTTACATGCAGAAGGTCCCAGGTTCAATCTTTGGCATCTCCAGATAGAGCTGGGGGGAAAAAAATTCTGCCTGAAACCCTGGGGAGCCGCTGCCAGTCAGTGTTGGCTGTACTCGACTAGATGGACCAATGGTCTGGTTCACTATAAAGCAGCTTCCTATATTCCTCTGTGTGTGTTTATAGTGTATGAAATACAAGAAATATTTATTTATTCCTCTAAGGAACTCAAGACAGGGAAAGGGTTCTTCCCTTTAATCCTCATGAGAACCCTGCCAGGTAGGTTAGGTTGAGAGAGTGTGTGACTTTCACAAGTTCACTTTGTTCCTGAGCAACACTGAACTTCGATCACCTTGATCACTCCTCAGCCAAGTACACCACACTGGGTCTTGTGTGGCCATCAGGGAATGTCTGGGGGTTAACAACCTGTTGCACTCTAATGCTATGAAATGTTTCCCCTACCCTGCAGTGCTAAAGCTTCTTACAGATGATTTAGCAGGAGGCAGAAGAACACAGGGGGCAGCCCAGGCTTTGCAACCTTCCAATCAGGGTCACAGGGTCATAGTGTGGACCAGGATTGTGTGGACCAGAGGACTTTTTATGCAAATTCTCTTTTATATTCCATAGGCTTGGAACCCAACATGGAAGACATCCTCACAGGGTGCCATAGCCAGGTTTCTGTGTAATCTGCACTAAACAAACGGAAAAAATAATCAAATGAAAGAATAAATAAATACATAATAATTATATGACAAGTTAAGGTAATTCTAAATCTGCACCAAGAACCTGCATAAATTATGCAAATTAAGACAAAATGCATCTATTTATTTCTGCATAATTTATTCAATTTCTGCTAATCCAAAAGAGAGCTATGCAAGTGAGAGAAGCCCCATTTCCTGATCCCAGCAAATCTTGCATAGATTCCCTCTGACTGTTGAGGTTTCTTCAAGAATTGTCCATACACCAGCAAGCCTATCTTCATCAAGGGCTAGAAACTTGTCTTTCTTAAAACAGAAAGCAAATGTTTTCAGCATGATGAACTCTGTGTCAGATTTCAGTTTCTGCACTTGTGTGTGTGTTGCAGTGGTTGAATAAACACAGCAAAGATTTCCATAGAGGAAGTCTCAGGTTCTATCCTTACCATCTGCAGTTAAGAGAACTCCAGCTGCTGGGAAAAGATCTTTACCTGAGACTATAGCAGCCTTCCTGAACCTGGTGCACTCCAGATTTGTTGGACTATGCCTCCCAGCATACCCAGCCAGATCGTGTTGGACTACAACTCCCAGCATCCCCAGTAGTCCAGCACAACTAAGAGGGCACGATGGAAGGGAAGGCTACTCTATAAAGAATCCTCTACCAGTCCAGGTTGGATGGTCTCCAAAGGACCGATCATCTCTTACCTGTCAAAAGGTGGTTGTCTGAATTGGGCCACATCCTTGGTTTACCTGAGAATGGTGGTTCACCTGATCTCACCATCCTCTTTTCAGCAACCGTTTTTGAATAGTCCATCACAAACGGAGCATTCAACCCAAGGCTGAGCGGTAAACCCAACTTCCCACTTAAGATATTAGTCACTACCATTTTCTCTGACATTCCACAGCACTCGGACGTCTTGGGATTTGCTGACCCCAACTAACCTCTCTCTCTCTCTCTCTCTCTCACACACACACACACACGCACGCACACACAAGTAAACCGGGCACTACATGAAAGTGGTATGCAGCAAATGTTCTTTCCACACTAGCTGAGGATAAAGCACAAATGAGTGGCGGTTTTCCAGAATAATCCATCAAATGTTGCTGGGTTTGTTTACTAGGGTGTAAGAATCCAGTGGCAACCCATGGGATGCAAATCCATGACATTTATCAATACTAAGTGCGACCCCTGTTTAATTTTAAACAAGAAGTGATGTTAAGCACACACCCCACCCCCACCTTCCTGTCCAGTTCTCCTGAAGAAACATCTGCAGCCTCCTCCTCCTAACTATATTCAACATTACACCGATAATTTTCTTTCTTTGTATGCCCATGCATGTTTCTCTCTCCCTCTCCACTTAAACAATCATTCCAATACCAACAGAAACCATCTTTCTGTTTTTCTTTTCTTCTATTCATGAAAATCATCATCATCATCAACAACAACTTTATAAATTCATTCAAAAACCTGTCATTTACGCTTCGGGGAAATACCTACCATCTAAAAATAGCGCAAGAAAGGATTTCTTTCTGTGGCTTCCCCCCCCCCCCCAATATAAAGGGAAATGAATTAAATCCCACACTTGCGCTTAAGCTCGCCTTCCGGTGTTGTAGCACAAACAAGATAGGAATCCTAGCTAGGATTTTAGGCGAGAAGGAGGCGAAGAACGCAAAACCCGACTATAATATTAACACAATGCAAAGGAAATTCAAAAGCGCTGCAGACGAGTTACAAGTCACCCCCTGGCGCATCTCTTTTCTTTTTTTCTTCGCACCCGCTCTTTTGGCGCCCATCCACCCACATCTAGCTAAGCGGATGCATATATAGGGAGTTCGCAGCAGAACAGAAAGGTCGTCGGCTTACCAGAATTGTTATCCATCGTGTGCCTCTTATCTTTCTGCGCTCTTCTTCCGTCGTTAATGCAACCCGGGCTCGCTGTCTCGGGTTGCAAAAGAGAAACCGCGTTGAGGGTGGTGCAGAAGAGTTGAGTGGCGTGTGTGCGCGACTGGACTCCCGAAAGCAGGCAAGAAGAGATCAATACAAAGAATGATCGGGAGCGAGGAGGGTATGCGCGAAGGGGAACCTCTCTGCGGCTTTCCCCCTTGGATGCGTGTGCCTGCTTGCTCTGGAGCCGCCCGCTGTGCAAAATGGTTTAAGGTTCCAGAAAGCGGCGAGGTTTCTTTTTGCTTTTGCTGCCTACTGCGATTTCCACGTGCTTTGAAGCAAAGGCTCGGTTATAAAACACACACACACACACACACCGAGCTAAAGAGTCTCTCTCCCCCCACCTTCCTTCCCTCCCTTGCCGTCCTCTCTCCCTTGATTTGTATCTATGTGGCCGAGGGTTGTTGTTCCTGTTGCTGCTGCTGCTGCTGCTGCTTTTTGCTTGTTCAACTCGGGGATTAGCCGCTCCTGTTTCCCTGCCAGGAGGGAGCGGGGGAGTTCGGATCTGGCGTGCCTTAGTGGCTGGCTCATGTGTAGCCTGCATGTGACAGAATCAAAGGCATGCCCCACTGACACACATTTCAGGCAGCCGAAGCGATGACATCAGCTCCGCGGCCGCACATTGGCAAAGGAGAGGCGGAGCCCGGGAGGAGGAGGGAGGAGGAGGGAAGAGGGAAAGAAGGCCGCGCTCAGCCGCCGCCGCTCGCCGCTGTAGCGCTCGCTTTTTCGCTTCGCACACTGCAGCAGCCGCCCCCGCCCCCGCGCAGAGGTGGGGGGAAGGACAGCAGGAGAAAGAAAGACCCCCCCGCCCCCGGCTGGCCCGGTCCCATCTGGGACGCAGGCGAGCGGCGGTTCCCAGGCTATTGTCAACCGAGAAAAGGGTCACGTCCTCCTTTGCTAAAGGAAACGGAGCCAAGCAAGCGCTTCGGATCTCAGGCAGCGAGGGTGGACTGGGAAAACGGGCACAGGGGAGGCGCTGTGGGCTCGGGGGAGGGGGGTATTCTCGACATGCTCAGAGGCACTCTCGTCTTCGTTGTTGCTTCGTGTAGGTTTTAAGGGTTGCCACCTTTTCCCCACCCCATGGATGGGATGGGAAGCAAAGGGCTTCTGTGTCTCCAGACCCCCACCCCCTTGACAGCCAAGGACAACTGCACCTGTTGAGTTTTTGTCTGTCATACAACCGTTCGAAGAGCCTCTACCCATGAGTGGGGGCGAGGACAAAGTGGCAGTCCCATATATTTCGACACTTGCTAAATTAAGGACTTTTACATCCAATTGATTTCAATTAGAAAGTTGAGTGTGCGCTTTTAAGTCTCTGCCTTTGAAATCAACGGGGCTTAAAAGTGCTTAATTTGGGTTGGATTGCTGCCCCTATATTCTAGATCCTGGCACTGGAAACAAGTTATGGAGCTGAGTTATTTATTTATCATCAGTGTACATAGTCTGATGGTTTTCCCTACCGGAGTTGACCAGGGGTTAATTCCTAAACAGAACAGAGCTTAATTAGGCTGCAATCCTATATACATTTACCTGGGAGGAAGCTCAATTCAACTCAATGAGATTTATTTTTGAGTTAACATGTATAGGATTGCAGCCTTAAGCAAGTATGGTCCGTCATCGGGACTGAGACAATTTGTTCAGTTTCTGTCCTGTCCTTTCTCAAAGGCTTGGGATTGGTAACAATGGTTAAAAACAACAACTAACCAAGCACCCAGTTAAAAGTGTATTTATGCACAATAGCAAGGGTAGGTAATCTGGTGTTCTCCATGTTTTGGACTACAACTCCCATGGCCAATAATCTGGGATTGTAGAAGTTGGTCCAATATATCTGGAGAACCTAAAAACCAAAAGGAGGAGAGCATCCAACTCAGGGCAAAAAAAAGGAGAGAAGCAGGTTCTCAGAATGCTAAGATACTTTATTTCCAAGACCAAGTATCTTAGCATTCTGAGAACCTGCTTCTTTCCTTTTTTTGCCACTATATCTGGAGGGCACCAGGGTGCTTACCCCTGCACTATTGAAATTGAAATTATTCCACACCTGCTTAACTCCAGTTTGTGAATGCCAGCTCAGAGAAGAGAGGTTTGAAGTGCTTATAGAAAGCATTCCTGCCCAAACTTTGAGACACCTCTGTAAGGAAAGGGAGACCCAGAACTAAACCTTTAAAAATCATCAATCCTATGCAGAATAGAGGTGGTGAACGTTTAGCCCTCCAGATGTTGTTGGACCTCAACTTCCATCTGCCTTAGCAAGCATAGCCAATTGGGAGGGATTATGGGAGTTGCAGTCTAACAGCCAAGACAGTGGGGGTAAAAGGACTGATATAATGTGAGCATGAAAGAAATCATAACAAGATTGAGACACATAACATATTACTATGACATCAGTATACATATATACCTGACGCAGTAAAGTTACAAAATCGGGTTCATTTATTTAGCAATGAATTGCTGAGTGAGATAATAATAATAATAATAATATAATATTTATTTGTAACCCGGCTCTCCCTCTGGATCGAGGCGGGGAACAGCAACAATATAAACATAAAAATCACAACAGTTAAAATTTTTAAAAAGCAAGAGAACAATACAACATTAAAAACAATTTAAAATTCATCTGGATAGGCCTGTCGGAAGAGGACAGTCTTCATGACTCTCTTAAATTCATGAAGACTGTCAATTTGTCTAACCTCCTCCGACAGACCATTCCATAGTCTGGGAGCGATGGAAGAAAAGGTCCTCTGGGTAACACTCGCCAGCCTAGTTCTGGCTGGCTTGAGTAAGTTCTTCCCAGAGGACCTAAGTGTGCGGGGCGGATTGTATGGGAGAAGGCGATCCCGCAGGTACCCTGGACCCAAACCATGTAGGGCTTTAAAGGTAATAACCAACACTTTATACTTCACCCGGAAACTGATTGGCAGCCAATGAAGCGATTTTAAAACTGGTGTAATGTGATCACCCCTAGGTGTACCGGTGACCAACCTGGCTGCCATATTTTGAACAAGTTGAAGTTTCCGGACTAGGCACAAAGGTAGCCCTATGTACAGCACATTGCAGAAGTCGAGCCTCGAAGTTACCAGCGCGTGCACTACCGTCTTTAGGTCTTCCAACTCTAGGAAGGGGCGCAGCTGGCGTATCAGCCGAAGCTGATAATAGGCACTCCTGGCCGTTGCATCAATCTGGGCTGCCATCTGGAGCGACGGATCCAGGAATACCCCCAAGCTGCGAACAAAATCTTTCAGGGGGGGTGTAACCCCATCCAGAACTGGTTGACACACCTCCAGACCCAGGTTGGGGCCTTTGACAGCAAGCACCTCCGTCTTGTCTGGATTTAGCTTTAGTTTGTTTTTCCTCATCCAGCCCATTACCGCCTCCAAGCATTCATTCAGAGGAGACACACTATCCTTAGCTGACGATGTTGTCGAAGGCATAGAGAAATATATTTGGGTGTCATCAGCATATTGATAGCACCCCGCCCCATGCCTCCGGATGATCTCTCCCAGCAGTTTCATGTAAATGTTAAACAGCATTGGGGGAAGGATGGCACCTTGTGGTACACCACATAGCAGCTCCTTTTTTGAAGAGCAGCTATCCCCAAGCATCACCATCTGGAACCTGCCCAAGAGATAGGACCGGAAACACTGAAGCACAGTGCCCCCGATCCCCAATTCCCCCAGGCGCTCCAGAAGGAAACCATGGTCGATGGTATCGAAGGCCGCTGAGAGGTCCAGGAGTACCAGCAGGGACACACTCTCCCTGTCGATACTAAGGCGTAGATCATCCACTAAGGCGACCAAAGCGGTCTCAACTCCGTATCCCACCCTGAAGCCGGTTTGAAATGGGTCTAGAAAATCAGTGTCATCCAAGACTACCTGGAGTTGAAAAGCAACTGCTCTCTCGATCACCTTGCCCAAAAATGGAAGATTTGATACAGGCCTGTAGTTATTAAGGTCCAGGGGATCCAGGGAGGGCTTTTTTAGAAGCAGCCTTACCACCGCCTCTTTTAAACATCTCCCCTCCCTGAGAGATGCATTAATGATATGCTGTAGATGTGATCTAACTGCATCTCCTCCCTGGACGACCAGCCAGGAAGGACAGGGATCGAGAGGGCAAGTCGTCTTCCTCACACATCCAAGTACCTTGTCCACGTCCTCGGTACTCACTAACTGAAACTGATCAAGTGTAATCCTACTCGTGGAGTCACTGGACACTCCACTGTCAGCCTCTGCTATAACAATGGCATCTAAGTCGGCTCTTATCCGAGAGATTTTATCTGAGAAATGATCGTTAAAGGCATCACAGTGAACTGCCGAAGGCTCTAAAATCGGATTCAGGGGAGAAGGAGCCTGAGTTAGACCCCTCACCACCCTGAACAGTTCTGCTGGATATGAATTCACAGACGCAATGTGTGCAGAGAAGAAAGCTTTCTTCGCTGCACGTATTGGCACTCCATAGAAACGAAGATGTTCTCTATGTCGTGTCTTGTCAGATATAAGTCGAGTTTTCCGCCATCGGCGCTCCAGTCGTCGTCCTTTCCGCTTCAACTCCCTGAGGTCTTCTGTATACCAGGGCGCCCTATTAGAAGCAGGCCAGAGAGGACGTTTGGGGGCGATCGTGTCGATAGCCCTAGTTAGGTCTTGATTCCATCTATTGACCAGGGCTTCTACAGGATTCATCAGCCTTCGAGGGCGGACCATCTTAATAGGTCTGCCACCCCTGCAGGGACGGGTGGTAGCCGTGATACTAACTCTGACCAGAAAATGGTCTGTCCATGACAATTCGGAGGTATTCAGTACCTCCGCCCACAGATCCGTCTGTTTGGAACTGAAAACAGCATCGAGGGTGTGACCTGCTGAATGTGTGGGTCCAGAGACCAATTGGGATAGGCCCATGTTTGTCATGGATGCCATGAACTCCCGAGCTCCACCTAACAAACCGGCCCCGAATGGGCAAATCCAACACCAGCTCTGAGACCAGTTCCGTGAGCTCGGCCAGGGAGTCTGATAGGCAGCGGGGTGGCCGGAGTCCTGTAAAGTCTTATTCCGCTCAGCAATTCATTGCTAAATGCATGAGCCTGTTTTTGTAACTTTACTCTATCATGTATATATGTATACTGAAGTTATAGTTATATGATGTTATATGTCTCAATCTTGTTATAATTTCTTTTGTGCTAACATATTATATCAGTCCTTTTACCCCACTGTCTTGGCTGTTATTCAGTTTTTGTGAAGTTGTGTGCTGTTTAGCATTTGTTCTTGCTGGGTACTTGCAACTGCTGCCTTTGTTGTGTGCTTCCAAGAGTTGCAGTCTGACAGCATCTGGAGAGCCACAGGTTCCACATCTCTGATGCAGAACAACAAGGGGCACAATCCAAAGGAATGTGAATGTGTTTGAAATCCATTGAAAGAAACAAAATTTGTTTTGGTTACCAAAACAAAACATAGTAAGAACCCTGCTGGATCAGACCAAAGATTTATTAGTCCAGCATTCTGTTCTCACAGTAGCCATGTTCCCAGTCATGTTCCCCAGCAACTGGTATTCAGAGGCACATACTGTCTCTGAACCAAGAGGTTCTATCCATATTCATGATGAATAGCTCAGCATACCTTACTCAACAATCTGCATGTATCATTGGCTTCCAGGTGAGGCTTTTATCATGCAATTGCCCTGCCTAGTTCCTGTAATTTTATGAAGGGATCCAAATATCATCAGCTTCCCTCCCATGTTTTCCATGGGGGGGTCTTACATTAAAAAAAATCCATTAAGGAAGGTGAAATGGAATAGCTGTCCTAAGTCTCTGTCTAGAAGTACACTTTGTTCTATTCACAGCCACTATTCTAATGCCTAAATACAAAAAGTACCCTTTATAAATGAAGGAAGCATTAGTTGTTCCTGTGGATGGACTACTTAAAATTGAGAAATGTGTGTGAGCCAGGAGTTATACACCAGAGCACAGAGAAAGACCCTGCTAAATATGAAACTGGGACAACAGCTATTAATAGGACTACATTTCTACTTTGAAAAACTGGGACAGTGCAGTGTGCTGTTAACATACTGCCAAGACAAAAGTTTAGAAACTGAAACAGAAGGTGAGAGGTGTGGGTACCCAATGTTAGTGAGGTGGAAGCTGACAGTTTGTTTTAGTTTACCCAAATCCAATTATCTTAAGTTGCTTGTTCTGCACTGGATATGGAGGACATGATTTTGTGTTGCATCCCAGTGTGAGTATGAGAACATTTGGTCAAAAGTTACACCAAGGGAGCATCAATCATTGGCATTTCTGGAGACAAATCCTAGATTTGGCCTCGGGAGCAGTACATAAGGAACTTAAGACAGGGCTACGGAAGGCATCATGAGGGCCATGGGAACACAGATGCTCCTACCATGTGGCAATGTGAGGCACCTGCCTCAGGCTGCGGTGCCTATAGCAGAGTGGGAGCTACAAATCTGACTTGGGCACAATCATTTCAAAGTTCTCCAGCACAAGCCCCACTGCAGTAATACAGAAGCTGTGCAAGAGCGTTGCAGCTCCTATTGGTTTTAATGAAGTATTTACTGCCATGAGAATCAGTGTCGGCCACCAGCTTTGTTGGCCTTTAAAGGGGGTTGAACAAATTCATGGAGAAAAAGTCTAGCCATGGCTAGTGGTCATGACTATATGCAACCCCCTGGGACTGAGAGGAAGTATGCCTCTTGGTACCAGCTGCTGGGCGACAACAGCAGGAGAGTGCTATTGCACTCATGTCCATCTTGTGGGCTTCCCGGAGGGATTAGGTTGGTCACTTCGGGAAACAAACGTTAGCAGGACAGCCTAGCTCCATTTACCTAGCATAGAATGGCATTGTACATACATTAGTGTACAAGCCATCATCTGTGCCATGCAAATATACAGCCCCATATGTCTATAGCAATAATTCCCAAGCTGGTACTGCATGAAATAAATCAATTTTTTTTAAAAAAACACCCTACTATGTGTCTAACCAAAGTGCTTACTTATCAAGGAGGCTGCCTGCTCCATCTCTTCTTTATTTATTCTTTTAACTATGCTACCTTCCAATCAGATATTTTAGACTACAACTTCCACCATTCTTGACTGTTGGCTATGGTAACTGGGGCTAATGGAAGTTGAAGTTCAAAATATCTGGAGGACTCCAGGTTGGGGAAGGGTGATCTAGCCCAGTATTGTCTATTGGCAGCTGCTCTCCAGGTCTCAAACAGAGGTCTTTTCCTTCGTGTGCGATCTGTGACTCTCACAGAAACACAAGACCTGAGTTCTTTTGAGGACATGTAACTCATAATCTTGCAATCAAAATTAATCCTGTAGGAGTAAAGTGTGCCTCCAATTTTAATTCATATGATATCATATATTTGGGAAACACTGGTTTATAGGAGCTATCCAAAGAATATTATCTGCTTAAGCCCTACCTGGCTTAGTTGTCCTGTATCTCACCCCATGATGATCAAGAGGGTACCTCCCACACAAACACCCAAGCTGTCCCCAGTATTCCCTACTGCAGCCAGCCTGCCATCTTCTTGGAAGACCCCCCCCCCCCAAACATGAAGTATGGATCACGGCAAACTGAATCCCTGCTGAGTGTTTGTGAGAGTTTGCAAAAATGGCAATGCATATGCATGTGGCCCAGAAATTCTGTACTTATTCTCAGTCTCCACACCCTCTCCAGGTGACCCAGATTCTTGCATGGAACTGTTACTTTGTACTAAACAAGCAAAGCAAGGAGTCACCATCATTTCGTACACAAATAAAAGGCCACGGGATGTTTGTTACATTGCATGTTATGTGCTTTGTGGATATGCTTAAAAACCACAACACAGGAGCAAACCAAGGAAGAATGGGGTATTCTCTTCAGTTCTGCTGAATCTATCCTCTGGACAAAAGTTAAGAGGGATATGGAAATCTTAGGGCTCCTAGAACATTAGAGCAAGAGGAAGACCAGCCAGACCCCATTCTTCAGCCAGAGAAGGCACAACTGCAGGGAGCTTGCTTCCCTCATCCCTGACAGTGCTTGCTTACCTTTTCCCATTGCTCTTGTTCATGAAGTTGTTCAATCATGAGGCTGCAGGCAGAGGCTCTTTTATCTTTTAATCTCTGTACTCTGCACTGCGTTTAGCACATTTTAATCACTTTAGATAGTGATTAATCACTGCTAAATAGAATTTAGACTAATGTAACATGCTTTACATGAGGCTGCCTTTGAAAACTGTTCAGAAACTTCAGCTGGCCCAGAACACTGCGGCCAAACTGTTGACCAGGGCCAGTTACAGGGAGCATGCGACTCCCTTGTTACAGCAGCTTCACTGGCTATAGGTCTGTTTCCAGGCAGAATTCAAAGAATTGGTTATGATCTACAAAGCCCTATACAGCTTGGGACCAGGCTACCTGAAAGACTGCTTCCTCCCCATGCGAGTTTGCCTGGCCCTTAAGGTCTTCTGGAGAGTGCCACCATGAGACGTGTGTTTGGTGGTGACCCAAGAGAGGGCCTTTTTGGTGGCTGCTCCCAGGCTGTGGAACTCCTTCCCAAAAAAGGCTAGGTTCGCTTCCTCCCTGCTATTCTTCTGACAGCAGGCAAAGACCACTTTATTCAAGAAGGCCTTTGGCCTGTAAGTGGGTCTGTTGGGAGCCCATTATTCCACGTCCTGCACTCTGGGATGATCAAGAAGAGATCCTGGCCCTCCTATGTGTGACAACCTTTCAAGTATTTCTAGAATGCTATCATGTCTCCCCTCAAGTCTTCTCTTCTCAAGGCTAAACATGCCCAGTTCTTTCAGTCTATCTTCATAGGGCTTTGTTATCACCCCACCTTCTTTTTGGAGTGAAGATAGGGCTTATTTTGAGCCAGATCTCACCAACAGGCATCTACCATGAAGCTCGTTTTCATAATCCCAGCCTGAGCTCATATGGTCCCACTTCCAATCTAGGTTGATCTGTACTTCCCATTACCAACTAAATACAAGTATCTGGATGGGAATCAATGGGTCCTAGCATGTAAAGCTTCCCCCATAGGGATGCAGAGGTAGAGTGGTTCTCCCTATCATGGCCGTGGCATTCAAATGGTGATTTTCAAATAACAGGAAGAAAGGACTGTGTTTTGGTGTGGTTTTTTTTTTGTTTGCTATATCTATGGCTCAGCTTTAGAATACAATGTGCAGACACATTTATTAAACACTAAATTGCCATGCTTAAGAATATAAAAGCCTTGCTGGATCAGCCCAAAGGCATATCTAATCCAGCATTCTGTTCCTACAGTGGCCAACCAGATGCCCATGGGAAGCCCACAAGCAGGACATGAGCACAATAACACATTCACGCTTTTGTTCCCCAGTAAGTGGTTTTTTCAAAGGCATACTGCCTCCAATACTGGATATAATATTTAGCCATGATGACTAGTAACCATTGACAGCATCCTCCTCCATGAATTTGCCTAATCCCCTTTTAAAGCTGTCCAAGTTAGTGGCCATCATTGCATCTTGTGGTAGTGAATGCCGCCACTTGGTAAGCCCTTTGTCTGTGTCAACTTTAGCAAACATCAGGTGCAGATGGTCACCTATATCCACCCAGTGTCTTGCTAGCTGTGCTCATCCCTCAGAACAAGAACAAAGGGCCAAGGTAAACAACTGTTTACCAAGTGATAACTAAACCACAGTGAGCATGTAACTACTTGGTAAACTGGACATCTGTATGTCCAGTGCGGTGTAGACAATGTCACATAGGAAGCTCCTTTATACTGAGTCAGGCCATTGGTCCATCTAGCCCTGTATTGTTGATGCTAACTGGCAGCGGCTCTCCAGGATTTTTTTCTGCCCTTCCTGGAGACGCCAGGGACCGAACCTGGGACCTTCTGCATGCAAAGTAGATGCTCTACCACTGAGCTATGGCCCCTCACCATATTTCTGCTTTTGTAGATTTCTGATCAGGTGCAGATGTGCAGTAAGTTTCTCCTCATCTCTTGGCAGGATAATACAGATGACCAGTTTACTAATAGGTTAAGGTGAATGACCACTGCAAACAGCTTCCTGTAGTCACCAAAACACCAAGACAAGTGCCTCACTTCGTACCACTATTATTTACAAAGCCTCAAGGGTTTCTGAGCACATGCAGATTGCCTTTCATTATTGACCAACTACCAGGGCTTAATATTCCACCATGGAGTATTTTTCCAAACACAAGTCTGAAATTTGAAATATGTGAAGAGCAAGAAAAATGCCTTTGAACATGCAGAGTGTTTTCCAGCCAGCCAACCTACACACGTTATGAGGATTAGTAATACAGGCATCAGTTCTTAGGCATACAAAACTTTTAATTATTCAGCATCTGAGGCCCGCTGTAATATATTTGCTAGGCACTTCCAGGATAAAATCTTTGGCATCCGCCAGGACTTAAGACTCCAATGTTATAGCAGGTGAATCAAGTGAGGTATCCAGAACACAGGCTTGACCTGTTTTCTTGGATGAATTTCAGTTGGCACAGCTTGAGGACATGGACAAGTTGGTTGGACAGGTTCGTGCAACCACCTCTGTATTGGATCCTTGCCCCTCTTGGCTTATAAAAGCTAGCAGGGATGAAACAGCAGGCTGGGCCAGGGAAGTAATTAATGCCTCTCTGCGAGAGGGAGTGGTCCCAGGCCTCCTGAAAGAGGCGGTAATGAGACCACTCCTGAAGAAAGCTTCCCTGGACCTGGAAAACCTTAATAACGATAGGCCAGTGGCAAATGTTCCATTCCTGGGCAAGGTCTTCTAGCGGGTGGTTGCGGGCCAGCTCCAGATACTCTTGAATGAGACTGGTTACTGGATCCATTTCAGTCGGGCTTCAGGCCTGTTTTGGCACGGAAACAACCTTGGTTGCCCTGTAAGATTACCTATGTCAGGAGAACAGGGGGAGTGTGACTTTGTTGATTCTCCTTAATCTCTCAGCGGCTTTCGATACCATCAACCATGGTATCCTTCTGGACGACTGGCTGAGTTCGGAGTGGGAGGCACTGCATTGAAGTGGTTCTGCTCCTACCGGTTCCGCTCCGGTCGGCTCCAGAAAGTAGTGCTTGGAGGACATTGCTTGGCCCCGTGGATTCTCCAGTATGGGGTTCCTCAGGGGTCAGTCTTGTCCCCCATGCTATTCAACATCTACATGAAACCGTTGGGTATGGTCATCCGGAGTTTTGGAGTGCGTTGTCATCAGTACGCTGATGACATGCAGCTCTACTCCTTTTCATCTTCATCAGGTGAGGCTGTAGATGTGCTGAACCGGTGCTTGGCTGCGGCAATGGACTGGATGAGAACTAACAAACTGAAACTCAATCCAGACAAGACTGAGATGCTGTGAGTGGGTGGTTCTTCTAACCGGATGGAGGATGTTCAACTTGTTCTGGATGGGGTTGCACTCCCCCTGAAGGAGCAGGTTCGTTGCTTGGGGGTTCTCTTAAAACCATCTCTGTCACTTGAGGCTCAGGTGACCTCTGTGGCACGGAGTGTCTTCTACCAACTTTGGTTGGTGGCCCAGCTACACCCCTATCTGGGCAGGGATAACCTGACTTCAGTTGTCTATGCTCTGGTAACATCCAAGTTAGATTACTACAATGCACTCTATGTGGGGCTGCCTTTGAAGACGGTTCAGAAGCTGCAGCCTGCGCAAAATGCAGCGGTCAGATTGGTAGCAGGGATCAGAAGGTTCGAACATACAAGACCAATTCTGTTGCGCTTGCATTGGCTGCCTGTACATTTCCGAGCCCGATTCAAGGTGCTGGTTTTAACCTATAAAGCCACGGCTTGGGACCACAACACCTGACGGAACGCCTCTTCTGACATGAACCAACCCATACACTACGCTCAACATCTAAGGTCCTCCTCCGGGTGCCTACTCTGAGGAAAGCTCGGAGGATGGCAACAAGGGAGAGGGCCTTCTCTGTGGTGGCCTCCCAATTTTGGAATGATCTCCCCGATGAGGCCTGCTTGGTGCCGACACTGTTATCCTTTTGGCGCCAGGTCAAAACTTTTATTTTCTCCCAGTTGAGGTTTTTAACTGAATTTTTGGCCAGGCATAAAAGTTTTAAATGTTTTAAATATCAACTGTTTTTACGTTTTATGGTTTTAAATTTTGTATATTTTGTATGTTCAATCTTTTAAAATTTTGTAAACCACCCAGAGAGCTTTGGGTATAGGGCGGTAGGTATATAAATGTAATAAATAAATAAACACAACTGAAGGGGGACATTAAAATATTTTAAAAGATAATTGAGTGAAGTACAGAGTTTCATAAACAAAAAAAGACAATTCCCTGCCCCCACGAGTTTATAATCTAAATTACATAGAATAAGGCTCTGGATTTGCAAGGTTTAGCATAGAGTAGAGAATACCGAGGGCCTGAGCCCCAGCACCTATCTATTTAAAGAAATTTAGGTCAAGCAACCCCATCCAAATCTCAGGAGAGAGGAGTGACTTTAAACCTGGCAAGAGCACTTGAGCCCCAGTATCTCTTCCTTTCATCACAGAGGGTGCAAATGCGCCCTTAAATCTGGCAAGTCTGGGCTTGTTTGATTTTTTATTTCGGTCCGACCTCGAGTGGGGAAAGGAGCGATTAACCGGGGAGATTTAGCTGCCCTCAATCCTCTCTTCCCTTGATCCACCCTCAGCAAGAGGCACGATCTCCCAAACTGTGATTAGCTGCAGCTGCACGTGCGGCGGGGGGGGGGGGGGAGCAGCTGCATCTGCGAAGCCGCTACCGCTGCTGTTTCCGCTCCGCGCCCCGCCTGGTCCGGGGAAGGACGGCGAGGGCAGGCCTAAATCTTCCAGCTGTTCCGCTTCCCCTGGGCCAACCCAAGGCAGGCCGGGCCGATTGCGCTAATTCCTCGAGGCGCTGCTGCCAGAGATCCGCCCGGGCGGCGCAGGATTAACGAGGCGAAGCCATGTGCCGAAAGGGGAGGCCCGCAGCGTGACTCCTTCGCTGCACATGGGCAGGGGCAATGTGAGGACGGGAAAGAAAAATGGGGAAAGCCAGCGAGGCCTCCCCCCTCCCCCCTCCGGATCTTGGCCCTCCCTGTAACTCAGGGCAGACGGGCATTCCTGTAACGACGCAGGCCCCGGAGCATACCGAAGGGGAGGTGGGCTGGTACGCTACATTTGAAAATGCGTTTCCTGCTAGGCCTCCTGTGCCTTTAGTAGCTGCCTGCTGGTAGGCAGAAATGCAACGCGTACAGGTTTCCCCATCGACGCCTTTTTGTATTGAGAAAAGGGACTTGTTGGCTTCTTGCCTTGTTAATGGCACAGAACGCCTCCCGGAGCATATTAGTTTAAAATAATCTGTGTCTACAAGTGACCTCCCCACTTTTTGCTCCAGAATAGGTGCAGGGAACCTGATCTGGATCAGGTCAGTAGCGTGGAGTGGGGGTAAGGGGGGCTTAAGAGCAGGATCAGCCTCCTTTTGCCTCTAGAGTAAAAATGAGAAGGGGGAAAAGATGTAGCTGCTAGATATTTCAATTAATGTCTGCTTGGGGCGGGAGGAGGGTAATTAAAATCAACTTTATTATTACTATTGTTCTGCAGTGATAGGGGTGACCATATGGAAAGGAGGATACAAAAGAGGGCAGGGCTCCTGCAGCTTTAACTGTTGTGATGAAGAGGGAATTTCACTAGGGCACCTGCTGAAATTCCCTTTTCAATGCAACTGTTAAAAATACAGGAGCCCTGGTCTTTTCATATGGTTACCCTATGCAGTGAGGTGTTTTATAGCATGAGGGCTATTGGTTTTTACTTTGCAAGGCAGGCAGAAATACCACAGGTGGAACTCTTTTTAACAATCACTGCATCTCCATGCCCGGGAAAAAGGAGCTAAACTTTTTATTATTGGTACTATTGCTTTGCAATGAGTAGCAGCCCCTCCTTCATTTGCCATTGCGCTTTGGCATTCATTCACCCACATGTTTTAGTCAGATCAGGGCACTTTGCGTTTCTATCCTGTACTCCCCTGTTAAAGCCCATTTTTTGTTATATTGGATATAATATATGGGGGGGGGGGGCTATGAGTGGTTGTAGTTGTGCAAATTCAACATTTTTTAAAAAACTGTCGGAGGCCTTGAACTCTACAATTTTAGGAGAAGGAAATACATATGAATTTGGGCAGGCTGGGTCTTTCTTGCCTCTGCAAAGAGGCCATCAGTACAACTGCCCTGTGAAGAAGAGAAGTAGCAGGCGGTGAGGAGCTACCATCTCCACGTGCTGCTGCTCTTACCAGTCTTACCTACAGTGGCAAGAGCAACAAGAAGCTGGCATCTTCCAACTAAGCTCCAGAAGGCCAATGCCCCACTCTGTAAAACAACAACTGGCTGGTTTCTCTTGGTGGGCTGCTGAAGCCTGTTTCTGGACCATGAGCAGCCCATTTCCATAACAGCTGGTCACTATAAGAAACAAACAGCATTAAGAATTGGTGCCTTTTTGTTTTCCTTTTTTTAAATCCCTTTTCCGTTATGCCGTGTCTTCATCAATTTTAAGTCTAAGGGTAGGAACTGCCTTAGTTTTATTGATCTGTGAGCTGCTTCTGGAATCATTCTGGTTGAAGTGCAGGGCTATAAATGTTTTAGTTAAATAAATAACTAATTACAAACAAACATAAAAGACATGAACAAAAGAATTGCCTTTCTGGATAAGTCCAAATGCTCTGTTCCCAACAGTGACCCACCGGATGCTTTTAGGTCAAGGATGGGAAGATATGACCTTCCAGATGTTGGACTGCAACTCCCATCATCCTTCACCCATTGGGTATGCTGGCTCTGGCTGATGGGAGTTGTAGTCCAACAACATCTGGAGGGCCACATATTTCCCACCCCTGCTCTAGGTACGCATATTCAAGGTGATATCAAGCTTTCACTCTTGTTCGTACCCCAGCATCCGGCACTGAGGTAGAGGTAACATAGCAACAGTTGATAGACCTCTCTTGCATTAATTAGGCTGATCTTTTTTTTTTAAGGCAGCAGCCCTATCCATTCTTACCTAGGACTAAGTACTGTTGAACTTAGTGAGGCTTTCTTTTGAGAAAACACGTACAAGATTACACTATTGAATCCATGTAGTGGCTATCACCACATCTATAGTGGTAGTTAATTCTCTACGTTATTTACAATAACACACCTTATATCAGAGTGAGAAACCTGTACCATGCTGGTTAGGGCTGATGGGAGTTGGGATCTAACAACATCTAGAGAGGGTCACAGGTTCCGCACTCTTCTTTTATATCATTAATTACAATAATTTATATAGGCAAATACTATGGGTGCCTCCAGACAAAGCTTTTTATGAGGACATTGCTTTGCCTTATTCACAGAATTTTAGAGGAAGTCAGACAACGTGGTCTTCAACTTGTAATCCTTCCATATTTTCCCAATACTCCTGTCTTTTCTGTTACAGTAGCAAATCCAGACAGAAAGAAATATGGAACAGCTGCCCAATGCCTTCTCACTGACAGCACCCTGCACAATGCAATAATCCTGAATATACTTACTAGGAAGTAAGCACTGTTGAATTCACCAGCACTTCCTAGTAAAGATACTCAGGATTGGGCTGAAAGAGTGCTGATTTGGAAGCTGCCTTAGATTATCACAAAGAAAATAATGATTTGCATGGATTCCAGGACAGAATTGTATGGTTCAGTATGCATAGAGTTATAGGGCTGGAGGTGACCAGAACTCTGCCGTATGATCCATCCCCCCTGCTTAAGGTCAGAACCTTTCAGCCCAACACAAATTCCCATGTGTTATCTGGATCACAACTGCACACAAGGAAAAAAGTATTATTTGACACTAGTACTGATGGAGAAAATAGTTCCATAATACTCATACTTGGCACATTTCGAGTTCTCAAAGTATTTCACATACATGATCTCACCAATCCTTACAAGAGCCCGATAAGGTAGGCTGATATTATTGTTCCCCATATTGGAAATGGGAGGCTGAAGGAATAGCAGCTTGCCTAAGGCCACCTAGCAAGTTCATGTCTCAGATGAGGTTTGGAACAAAGGACTTCTTAACATTTTAGGGGAACAAGGCCCAGACAGTTAATGGCTGTGCCTTGTTCCGGTCCCCCTCACACCCACAGGCTTGTTGGTTGCCTTATCAGCCAGCCCTCAGGCCTCCGGGTGCTGCTTTTAAATGCCAGATCAGTGCATAATAAGATCTCCCTTATCCACGACCTAATTGTGGATGAGGCAGCTGATCTGGCATGTATAACTGAGACCTGGGTGGGAGAGCAGGGAGGAGTTGGTCTCTCCCAGTTATGCCCACCGGGGTACTTGGTTCAGCACCAGGGTAGACTTGAGGGCCGGGGAGGGGGGGTTGCTGTGGTCTATAGGAATTCCATCCCCTTCTGCAGGCTCCCTGTCCATGTGACTACTGGTCTGGAGTGTTTGCACCTTGTGTTGGGCCAACGGGACAGATTAGGGATTCTGTTGGTGTACCGCCCACCCTGCTGCTCAACAGACTCCCTAGCTGAGCTGACAGAGGTGGTCTCTGGTGTACTGTTGAGGTCCCCCAGACTCTTGGTTCTGGGGGATGTCAACATTCATGCCGAGGGCACTTTATCTGGGGCAGCTCAGGATTTCATGGTCTCCATGACAACCATAGGACTGTCCCAACATACCATCGGCCCAACGCATGTAGCAGGGCACACTCTAGACCTGGTTTTTTCAACTGGACATGGAGATGGGGATCTGAAAGTGGGGGACTTTACATCAACCCCTCTGTCATGGTCAGATCACCACCTGCTGAGGTTTAGACTTACAGTGGCTTTTCCCCTCTGCAAGGGTGGGGGACCCATTAAGATGGTCCGCCCCTGGAGGCTAATGGATCCAGATGGTTTCCAGAGGGCTCTGGGGAGTTTTCCGGCTGATAGGGCTGGCTCTCCTGTCGAAACCCTGGTTGATCTGTGGAATGCAGAAATGACCCGGGCAGTTGACACGATTGCTCCTGAGCGCCCTCTCCTGTGTAGAGCTCGAACGGCTCCGTGGTATACCCCGGAGCTGAGAGTGATGAAACAAAACAGGAGACGGCTTGAGGGCAGATGGAGACGAACTCCTGATGGATGCAATCAAACACTGGTAAGTGCTTATGGTAAGCTGTATTCAGGGGCAGTGAGGGCAGCAAAAAAACAATACTTTGCTGCCACTATTCAATCATCAACTTGCCGCCCAGCGGAGCTTTTCAGAGTTGTCCGGGGGCTTTTACATGCTGGACCCAAGGACATGGTAGAACCATCTGAGGCCCGCTGTAATACATTTGCTGGGCACTTCCAGAATAAAATCTCTGGCATCCGTCAGGACTTAGACTCCAGTGTTATAGCAGATGAATCTAGTGAGGTATCCAGAGCACAGGCTTGTCCTGTTTTCTTGGATGAGTTTCAGTTGGTGCAGCTCGAGGATGTTGACAAGGTGCTTGGACAGGTTCGTGCAACCACTTCCATATTGGATCCTTGCCCCTCTTGGCTAATAAAAGCTAGCAGGGATGGAACAACTGGCTGGGCCAGGGAAGTGATTAATGCCTCTTTGCAAGAGGGAGTGGTCCCAGGCCTCCTGAAAGAGGCGGCAGTGAGACCACTCCTAAAGAAATCTTCCCTGGACCCTGAAAATCTTAATAACTACAGGCCAGTAGCAAATGTTCCATTCCTGGGCAAGGTCCTGGAGCGGGTGGTTGCGAGCCAGCTCCAGGCATTCTTGGATGAGACTGATAATCTGGATCCATTTCAGTCGGGTTTCAGGCCTGGTTTTGGTACGGAAACAGCCTTGGTCGCCCTGTATGATGACCTATGTCGGGAGAAAGACAGGGGGAGTGTGACTCTGTTGATTCTCCTTGATCTCTCAGAGGCTTTCGATACCATCGACCATGGTATCCTTCTGGGATGACTGGCTGAGTTGGGAGTGGGACGCTGCATTGCAGTGGTTCCGCTCCTACTTGGTGGGTCGGCTCCAGAAGGTGGTGCTTGGGGAACATTGCTCGGCCCCGTGGATTCTCCAGTATGGGGTTCCGCAGGGTCAGTTTTGTCCCCCATGCTGTTCAACATCTACATGAAACCGTTGAGTGCAGTCATCTGGAGTTTTGGAGTGCGTTGTCATCAGTACGCTGATGACACACAGCTCTATTTCTCCTTTTCATCTTCATCAGGTGAGTCTGTGGATGTGCTGAACCAGTGCCTGGCTGCGACAGTGGACTGGATGAGGGCTAATAAACTGAAACTCAATCCAGACAAGACTGAGACGCTGTTAGTGAGTGGTTCCGCTGACCGGATGGAGGGTGTTCAACCTGTTGTGGATGGGGTTGCACTCCCCTTGAAGGAGCGGGTTCGTAGTTTGGGGGTTCTCCCTAGAACCATCTCTGTCACTTGAGGCGCAGGTGGCCTCAGTGGCACGGAGTGCCTTCTACCAACTTCGGTTGGTGGCCCAGCTACGTCCCTATCTGTACAGGGATAACCTGGCTTCAGTTGTCCATGCTCTGGTAACCTCCAAGTTAGATTACTGCAATGCACTCTACGTGGGGCTGCCTTTGAAGGTGGTTCGGAAGCTGCAGCTTGTGCAAAATGCAGCAGCCAGATTGATAACTGGAACCAGAAGGTTCGAACATATAAGACCTACTCTGGCCCGCTTGCATTGGCTGCCTGTATGTTTCCGAGCCCGGTTCAAGGTGTTGGTTTTAACCTATAAAGCCTTACACGGCTTGGGACCACAATACCTGATGGAACGCCTTTCCCGACATGAATCTACCCGAACACTACGTTCAACATCTAAGGCCCTCCTCCGAGTGCCTACTCCAAGGGAAGCTCGGAGGTCGGCAACAAGAGAGGGCCTTCTCTGTGGTAGCTCCCCAATTGTGGAACGATCTCCCCGATGAGGCCCGCCTGGCGCCAACATTGTTATCTTTTCGGCGCCAAGTCAAGACTTTCCTCTTCTCTCAGGCATTTTGCAATATCTGAGGAGCCTGGGATTGTTTTGTTTTGTTTTTGTAGTTTTTTGAAGTGTTGAAGTGGTTTTTAAATGTACAGATTGTGCGTGTGTTGTATGTTTTTGCTGTTTTAATTTTTGTATATTGTTTTTAATTGTTTTTAATCCTATGTAAACCGCCCAGAGAGCTTCGGCTATGGGGCGGTATACAAATGTAATAAATAAATAAATAATAATAATAATAACGATTTATTTCTTACCCGCCTCTCCGTCTAGATCGAGGCGGGGAACAACAACATGATAAAATACATAAAACTAATTAAAACATGACAAATATTATTAAAACTGCATTAAAACATCCTAAAACATCCTAAAAAACATTCTAAAAATTACACTGGATATGCCTGCCAGAAGCAGGCATATCCTGTGTAAATATACACAGACTGACCAGATTTTAAAGAGAGAGAGAGAGAGGTGTAAATAAAATGTATAGAAAAGATATTTATAATGTGACAACATTTCAATGCGTATTCTCATATAGTATGAAAGGGATCCTCTTCAGCATTATTACATGTGGTGGCTGCCTATTCCTCCGCTGGACGTTGTCAGAAAGTGTAGCCATCTTTGCCCACTATTCCTAAATGGGCACAGCAGAGCTGCACTTTTCCAATCCTGAGCCAAGATTACATTGTCAGCCCATAGAAGATTCACAAGTAATTAATACAAGGAAGCAGAATAGTCAGGGGCTCTGTAAAAACACCGGTTATCCTAGATATGCTCAAATGTGTTCAATAGTAACCCCCCCCCCCACCCCCGGTATGATTTATTGGGCTGCAGGTCCCAGAGGAGTGGATGGACCCCAATATTAGATGAGGGAAGCATCAGTGGAAAGGTGTGAGTTTTATTACTAAAACCCGTCACAATGATGTATCCAGTAATAGGTAGGCTGACCATATGAAAAGGAGGACAGGGCTCATGTAACTTTAACAGTTGTAGAGAAAAGGGAATTTCAGCCAGTGTCATTTATTTGCAATTAGTTCCTGGTGATATTCCCTCTTCATCACAACAGTTAAAAGTGCAGGGGCCCTGCCTTCCTTTGTATCTGGTTACTCTAGTATAGTGCCTGCAACTTTAACTGTTGTGATGAAGAGGGAATTTCACCAGGAACTGATTGCATACAAATGACACTGGCTGAAATTCCCTTTTCTCTACAACTGTTAAAGTTACATGAGCCCTGTCCTCCTTTTCATATGGTCAGCCTAGTAATAGGTATGTCTTAACAGATATTGCAGCAACTGGAGCTCACGGTGGGAAAACAATATTGATTCTGCTGCTTCCTGAGTTATTTTTTAGGCATCTCTTATGTATCAAAACTCTTACAGTTGCCCTGTGGCTTGGGCAGCTACTTTGGTACATGTACATTTCTCTGCTCTTTCAAAACCACCTACCCTCTGCCATCCACATACTCTCCGCAATTCAAATCTTGGGTCTGCCATGCCAAGCTTCTTTTTCCTTGAGCAAATCTCCCTTCCTGGGACCTCATACACATAGCTCGTTGCTCCTGAAGTTCCTCCATCGGAGGCTTTGCAATTGCTTCCCTGCTGATAAAGGTTGCCTAACCAGCTATTGTGTTTAGTCATGTAACTCCGCTCTGGACCCCCCACCTCTGCCCCACTAGTCCTCTATAACTAATTTCGCAAATGCCCTTTCTTTGTGAGATTACATCTTCCAGAGCAATCAATGTACCCAGTGTGTAGGAGTGTCAGCTGGGCACTGCTGTTGGGAAGCTCACAGGCCTCTGTGCTCCAGAACTGTCAGTTAAGGAGGAACTCCCACTGAGTTGTGGAGAGCTTTGTGAATGCTGCTGCTGCTTCTCTCCTGGTTGTTGACAGTGGCTGCATTGTTGTTTTTTTAGGGGCCCAAAGGCCAGCAACCCTAGATCGCCTCATCGGCTCAACCCCACTGGTGGCAAAACATGGCAATTGGGCTCTTCTTAACCGCCTCCTCCCCGTGTAAACAACAACAGAGGCTTTGGCAGAGAGCTCTCCTTGTATGCACTCGCCTCTTCACTTCATTGCAAAAGCCAAGGCACAGGCATGCTAGAGGGAGTTACCCTCACATGGAAGGAAAAGGGCATAGAAGGAGCCTGTATCCCCTTGGCCCATGCAGGACAGAAATGCTGAGGTGCGTCAAGGGGAGGGGAGCCATTAGAAGACTCTGGAGGCGGAATACAGCCCATCTCTCCACGTTCTCCCTCCACACACCGTCGGATCTCCACTAGGAATTTCCAAGAGATCTTGGGGGATTATGAGATTATTGCAAGGAAGATCAAGGAGGGTACTTCAGGATTGCCAAATACATCACCAGAAGCAACACTTCCCGACCACCCTCAAAGCCTCGGAGTTGATGACTAAACGCACGCCTCCTCAGTCCGCTTCTCCCTTTCCTTCGTGTCAGAGGTTGCAAAGCATGCTGGGATTTAAGTAGGCCGCACGGGTTCTTACCTCACAGAAAGGAGAGTTGTTACTCACTGTACCTCGGGCAGTGTAGCTGTCGAGTTGGGCCAGTCCCACCGGGCCTGAGATTTCGATGTTTGAAGGAGAGAGGCGTCCAGGGGTGCTGGACAACTCACTTGGTGCTGAGCCGGGCTCCTGGCCTCCGGCAGGCCGAGCAAGAAGGAGCACAGTAGCGGGAAGAAGGGCGGCAACCTGGGCATGGGGGAGGCGGGCAACAGCTGAAGCTGCCCCAGGGGGGGCGAGGGTGGCAACAGGACGTAGGGGGGCGGCAGCCGCTCGAACAGCAGCTGGAACGGCAGCAGGCCGAAGGGCAGTGGCAGCAGGCGGGGCGGCAGCAGGTGGGGCAGCAGGGAGGTGGGTAACAAGCGGGGCAGGGGGGCCGGAAGCATCCAGGGCAGCACATTGGGCAGGGTGGGGGGCAGCAGCCAATGCTACACATGAGCAAGGCAGGCAGGGGGAGGGGAAACCCTCCAGGAACAGGCAGGAGCAAACTCACAGTCTCTCTCTGCTACTGGAACCAGAGAAATGCCCCCAGCTCGAAAGCCCCATAGCCCTTCGAGAGCCTTCCTTGCTCAGGGAGGATTCTAGGACATGCACAGGGCCGGCAGGTCCACGGGACACGGCCGCCTGGACTGTATTTATAGCTCCCTCAGGCCAAGTGTGCTTGCTCCTAAAGCCGTCTGAGCCAGCACGCGGACAGGTCTCACCAGGCTGCTTAAGATGGGGAAGAGGAATCCGAGGACAAGAAGAAAGTCTTCCTCTGTCTTTCTCTCCTGTAGATGTGGATGCTCTTTAGATCACAGGCCAAAGAGCAGTGGGCCCTTTTGCTTAAAAATGCAATAAGGGGAAAGGTTCTGTGTCTCTAACAGCTGCGTAACAGGAAGAAATCAACAGGTGAGGCTTTTCCTAGCCTAGAGATGCAGTGATGGGAAAAAGCATAGCCTCTGGTTTCTCTTTTATTGGCATGACATCTTGGTCTGTAAAAGCGGTGCCGGCTGGGCTGCTAAGAGTTATCCAGTTGGTGTCGCTGGGCCAAAAATGTTGATCCTGGGGAAGACTAGGAGAGTGACCCATTGGGTGTTACACCTGGTTTAATTCGTCTTATCTCCTGGTTCCTAACAAACCAGACAGCTAATCTCAAATAATTTGTTCTTAAATTTTTAGATCTGCAGTTTTGAGATTTAAGCGTTTTTGCTTCCGGGCAAGTAGAAACAATTAAACGCTTTTCCATTTTCATTCATAGCCTGTTCCATCCTAAAAGACAATGAAAGTAACTCCTCCAAATAATGGAACAAAAATAGTCAACTGAAATTTCCTCCATCCTTTCCCAATTTAATCTTGAGCACAAGGGCTGGCCATTTTGGGGGGGGGGATGTCCTAGGCAAAATAAAATGTGGTCCCCTTTCATAAGATCAGACCAAAGGCCTTTCTAGTCCAGCCAGTTGCCCCAATGGGAACCTCACAAGCAGAACATGACTGTGACATCACCCCCTCTGCTTGTGTTCCCCCAGCAAATGTTATTTAGACATATTATTTTATAATATGCTGAACATGATATGACAAAAGAATTAAATCAGGATTATTTTTTAATTTTATTTTTTCAGTGTCTGCTGTTTCTTTACTTCCTCCCTTTACAACTGTGACTGTGCTCTAAACAGTCAATTGAGATCAGAGCAGACTCTCAGTGATATATCTCCCGAAATGCAGAGAATATTATCCAGCTCACTCTCCTTAAAAGTGCAGGCCGGCCCCTGATGGAGCTATTTACATAGCACAGGCACGTACCCTAGGGATTGTGGCATCTCAGGCAATTGTCTAATTTGCATCCTCAGTTAAACAGACCCTAAAAACATCTATATTGATGATTTGGTAATATGCATTTTGGTGTTCATTTTAATTAACTGATTAAAAAGCGAGTGATTAATCAACAACAACATATTTAAGTTTACACCCCACTGTTCAAACTAATTTTCAGTGGACTCTCCCAATTCTTATTGACACGGTTTTCCACTATACAAAATGAAGGAGCAGCCCTCTCCCTCTAGATTTTCGAGCAATGTGAACAATAGATGGTCCCTTAATGGGTCATTATAATTATGAGCGACCTTGGAACATGCCTTATCTAACTATAAGGTGGGGGGAAACAGAATTAGTTTGACTAGTCTGAGTACAGGGTTTTATTTTGTTTGTTGAAGGAACAGTTTGAAGTTTTTGGAGGTGATGAGAAGAAGCAAGGATTTTTGTTGGTTTTCAAGTTGCTGCTGCTGCCATTTTTGGGATTGATGTTAGTTTGGGACTAGTACCACCAGGGCCGTGCAGAGCTGGTAATATGCCCAGGCCAGATGGGACGTGTGTGCCCCCCATTTCAAAAAAGGAGGACAACATGGCCGCCCCAAGGGGGCGTGCCCACCAACAAGTCCATTCTACATAACACCTTCAGATTAAAGATGTTCTACAACACTTCAAGGCACATATATCCCCGCCCTGCATGCATCATGGCCCTCTAGAGCTTGTAGTCTGACCGTGGTATTCATGACGGACGGCTTCTGCACTGTTTCCGCAACGCGGGCTCCTCGCTTCTCGTTGGGCCGTTTACGCCATGAAAGCGGTAGCATAAGCTAGGGGGGACCTTCTCGTCAGAGTGCCCCCTCAAAATCGTGGTGTCTGGGTAGATATGTAAAGGCCCGGAAAAAAACGGAAAAATTCGGGGGGAAAAACAGTTTTTTTCCTTTCCCCCCGAAAATTTCCCCGAAAATCTGCTCTGGGTTGCCATCAGAATGCCAAAGGTGCTATCCAAGGTGTTGAACCCAGTTTGGGGCTTGAGTTCAGCATCTTAGATAGGTCCTTTAGAGTTCTGACTGAAACCCAGAGTGGATTCACAGCCCCACTGACATCAGAGCCACCAGCTTCCACTGAGTATCGCCTGCAGAACACTTCCTTGCTCCCTGCTCAACACGTTCATTTATAAATAAGATTTAATAAGGCATCAGCGTTCGTTCTCTCCACCAAAAAAGGAACTAAAACTGAAAATGGTTGCTGGACTCACACATTTTGGGGAAGAGGAAGCAAGAAACTAGTTAAAATATTTATTTTATATTTACATTTTATATTGGAAAATTACAAATGGTATTTTTTTTTAAAAAAAGCACATTACCTGGACATGTCCCATTGAGATTACTGGAGCTTACCTCTGAGTAGACATGCATTGTTGTTTACATACATGGAAAAAAAGCAGTCTCAGTAACAATAACACAGAGCACATTCCTCTTGTTAGAGCCAATATATAGTTTTAATAAGGTACCTAACAAAATAATTATATAATACTTAATGGTACAAGGGGCTGGAGCAACTCTGCTAGAAAAGGTTACAACTCCTGGGACTGCTTAGCTTAAAAACACACACACAAATAAGAGAGACAATAAACATGTACAAAATTATACATAATGTGGAGAAAGTGGATAGGGTCATCCCAGGAAGCTGATTGGTGGAAATTCAGGACAGATAAGAGGAAGTATTTCTTTATACAGTGCATTGTTAAACTATGGGATTCTCTTTCACAAGATGTAATGGTGGCCACCAAGTCAGATGACTTTAAAAGGGGGTTAGAGAAATTCATGGAGGATAAAGCTATCAATGGCTACTAGTCCTGATGGTCACTTGGTACCTCAAGTAGGCACTAGGTCTATGCACACCACATGGGCAGGAGGGTTGTGTTGCCCTCATGTCCTGCTTGTGGGTTTCCCGTGGGCAGCTGGACTAGGTGGACCCTGGGTCTGATCGAGCACAACTCTTCTTATGTTCTTACAATATTTCTACAATATAGACAGTATTTCTGCCCTCACATTTTCTTTATTATTGCATGATAACATCAAGCAATATTATATTGGGTGCTGTAATACCCTATCTGTAGTAGTCCCTGTCTCCAACGCTCCAAATCAGGGGTGGAGAACCCTTTTTTTCTGTCAGGGGCCGCATTCCCTCAGGATGTCGTGGGCCACATGCAAGTAGTTGATGGTGCCAGAGCCAAAAGTAGGTGGGACTTCCTCTTTCTGCCACCCCTTCTCTCTCCCTCTTCCTCTGCCACCCCCTTACCTCTCTCTCTCTCTCTCCCGTTCCTCTTTTCTTTCCTGTGAAGCAGCAGGCTGCCAGGGAAGGGGCTGATTGTTTTTTCCAGAGGTCTGAACTGATCAAATGCAGAGGGCCTTTGAAGTTAGGCTGAGGCCCACATGAAATTACGCTGAGGATTGCAGGGTGCCCATCCCTGGTTTAGATGAAGGGGCAATACACTGGGGGAATATATGGGAGACTTGCAAATGCTGATACCAGCAGTTAGCCTTGATGAAGCCCCGAACCTGGGAAAGAGTCTATGGCTGAACCAATCCCATGTGTCACTTTTTGTGGAGAATGGTGGCGTAGTCAGAGGTGGCCTGCCCCTTACCTCTGAATCCCTTGTGCTGACAGAGACTACTTGGAAAAGGGAGGTGAAATGGTTGGATAGGATGTGCTAGGGCTGCAGCTGGGCTTGAGGTAACAAGGTGCCTCTGAACAGGTTGCTTCATCCCCCTTCATTCTTGTGTGATCCCTTAATCCTCCCTCCTCGTTGCTATCCTGATGTTCAGGACAAGCAGTGCAGTGAGTGGCTTACAGTGTAATCCTGTACAGGTCAACTCAGAAGTAAGTCCCCTTGAGTTCAAGGGGGCCTGCTCCCAAATAAGTGGCTATAGGATTGTAGCCTTAATGAAGTGACTGTGGAGCAGAGCAGGATGGCAATATGATAAAAGTGTATGCGTGTGTAGGGTGAGAGGGATGGTACAGGCAGGCCCATTCCAAGCCCCCTGACCCACCCATGCTTTAAAATCTGGGGCTAATTTTAACAAATCTTTAACCCCCTTGTTATGAATAAATAAAAGCTAGACGAAAGGGTTCTGAGCAAGTTTCTACAGGGAAAGGTCTTTTGACACCAGCAAAATAGGCTCAATCTGGCTGTTGTGTTCTGAAACAACTGTTTGTTCAAAAAAGACAGCCCCACATTATAACACCATCACAGTAAACCAATTTAGGGTGCATGTTTAGACAGGAAAAAAGTTCTACAATTCATAGGGAGTCCGACATGCTGGATGGGGGATGCTGGGAGTTGTAGATTTTTTTTCTGTCTAAACATGCATAGGATTGAGCCCTTATTGCTCTTATCATTTATGCATTTACTTTAGGGGTACACAATTTGCAGCCCTGGGGCTGCATATTGCCCTTAGCCACTCCCTGTGTGCCCCCTCCCCGCCACTGGGGCTGGAGGGGTACTGCTGTTCTATGGCTTCTGAGGTCGCTGTTATCCTGCTGTGAGTAGCAATGGAGAAACAGCCATCTCTGTGGTGAACACCGAAGGGGGGGAGAAGCTTTCATTTCCCACCCCCGTCCTTAGTAGGAAAGGAGGGGAAGTTTAAACCGACCCATCCCTGGAAAGGACTTTAGCTTAGTGGTACATATGTGTCCCAAACAATGTTTCTGCGCTGCCTGAAGCCCTTGGAATAGAGTGGGCTATAAATCTAACGGATGGATGAAAAATACTGCCCAAATAGGACCAGCCCAGACACTAGGAAGCCCACAAACGTGTGCTCCCTTCCATCAGGTATGTGCAGATGTACAGGAGCCTGCGTCAGTTTTTCAGTGGTGAGGGAATGGCTCTCAGCCCATGCTCAGAAGCACTCAATTATTTACTGTTACCTCTTAACTTGTAGCTTTGGCTGAGCCGAAGCTCAAATTAAGCATTGTCTGACTGGCAGGGATGCCATAGAAACATATGCATCTAGCTCTATATCATCAACAGTGACCAGCAGTGGCTCTTCAGGGTTTTGGATGGGTTCCCCCCCCACACACACACTCCCTACCTGCAGATGCCAGGGATTGAACCTGGGACCTTTTGCATGCAAAGCATGTGCTCTGCCACTGAACTATAGCTTCTCTTGTCCACCCCCGCCTCCTGCCCTTGGTCTACTTTCTTTGACAGCTACTGCATGCAGTGTGACAAATTTCCTTTCCAGCGCTGGGATAATGCAAGCCAATTCTAGCAGTGCTACAGAATTTCTGCATAACCCCCTTTCACCTGTGTGGCGGGAGCAATCTCCCTCCCACCCACTGCGGACACTTCAGGAGCCAAGTGCCTTGTGCATGCTTGTCATGTCACACTCTACAGGAGGATTCTAAATATATCTGGGCCACAGTGTAAAACTGGGTCAGGCATGAATGCTGGAGGCTGGTGCAGAAAACAGGCTGTGGTTGTGGAACTGAGCAACCTCACCTAACCCCTTCCTTCCTTTGCTCCTGGCAGCTTCCAAAGACCCAATACACATTGTGCCTGGGTTGTCTGCAGCTTCCTGAACCCTCGCTGTTACTAAAAAGGATACAGCCCTCTCCCTTTGAGAGCTTATATGCATTAGATCAACTTTCCCCAACTTGGAGCTTTCCAGATGTGTTGAACTGCAACCCCCATTTTCCCCAGCCGAAATGGCTATGCTGGCTGGGGTTGATGGGTGATATAGTCTAATATGAAGGGCACCAGGTTGAGGAAGGCAGCATTAGAGGGACAAGGCAGGCATTGGATGAGCCGTATGAATTGGTAGAAGAAGCATCAACTCACAACAGAACCTTGTTAAAAAAAATGTGCAGGACCCAAAACTGACATCTCTGTTAGGACCAAAGTTCCAAAGTTGACAATATCGTATGCAACTTGTCAGGTTTCACAGAGGTCATCCTCACGTCTTTTCAAAGGAAAGAAGAAGAAGAAGCCCTTTCCATATTGCTTCAATTTATAGATGGTGGACAGAGGAAAATTGTCTTTGTTAGGATTTTTCAGAGGAGCAGCCGTGTTAGTCAGTTGCAGCAAAAACAACAAAGAGCCTTGTGTCACCTTAAAGACTAACACATTTATTCTGGAATATGCTTTCTGTGCCTTGTTGTGCTGAGATGAACAGGTTGCTTACCTGTAACTGTGGTTCTTCGAGTGGTCATCTGTGCAGTCACACATATGGGCTCCGTGCCCGCGCGGGCCCCTCTATCGGCAAAAATTTTTTCTATAGCTGAGGCGCTTCTGGGCGGGAACTCCTCCCCCAAACCACACTGAGCATGCTCCGGAGTTCCCGCCCAGTCCTCAGTTCCTTGAGGCCGGCATTGTGGCTCAGAAACCGAAGGCAGGAATGTGTAAATATCTTAGAACGTAACTGTGAGCCGAGATCCATGTAGGATAAAGGTGCAACTAATGGTTTTTTTTTGTTTTTGTTTTTTTTCAGGTACAGTACGGAAGATGAACAGTGAAACGTGCAAGAGTGAAACTATGTAATGGAGCATAATAAAAGTTCTAACTTTAACTCGTAAAACATTGTGTAATGAATATTCATTTGAAATGGAGAAAAATGACCACCCTGAACTCCATAGTGGGGTTGGCGGGTGGGTTGTGTGACTGCACAGATGACCACTCGAAGAACCACAGTTACAGGTAAGCAACCTGTTCTTCTTCTTCGTGGTCTCTGTGCATCACACATATGGGCGATTAGCAAGCAGACTTACCGGAGGTGGGATGGAGAGTCAGGCGAGTAAAGAAGAAAGGATCGACCGTCCAAAATTGGTGTCAGCTCTGGAACGAACATCAATGCAGTAGTGCTTGATGAAGGTGGAAGGCGTGGACCATGTTGCCGCCTTACAGAGATCTGGAATAGGGATGCCCCGGACAAAAGCAGTGGAGGCTGCGACAGCGCGCGTAGCATGCGCTCTAAGCGGCCCTTCGAGAGGAAGTTTATTGATCTCGTAGGCTAGTGAGATCGCCTTGGTAACCCATTTTGACAGGCGTTGGGGGGAAATGGGGTTTCCTCTATTGGGTCCTGCGTAGCAGACAAACAATCGCTGGGAGAGACGGAATGTGCGAGTGCGGTCCAAATAAAAGGCGAGAGCCCTCCTGACATCTAAGGTGTGCAGAGTTCTTTCGAGATCCGTTGTCGGTGATGGAAAGAAAACTGGCAAAATGATGTCCTGCCCAAGATGGAAAGGTGAAACGACCTTGGGAAGGAAAGCAGGGTCGGGGCGGAGAACGACCTTATCCTTATGGAAAACAAGGTGGGGGGAGTCCACTCGAAGTGCAGCGAGTTCACTCACTCTCCTGGCTGTTGTTATGGCGACGAGAAACGCAAGTTTAATGGAGAGTAAATTTAAACTCACAGTAGCGAGAGGTTCAAAGGGTTTGCCACATAAAGCTTTGAGGACCACGGAGAGACTCCATGGTGGTGGTGCGGGAGGCAGGGGTGGAGCTAAATTGCAGAGACCCTTCAAAAAAGTTTTTGATAAAGGGTGCGAAAAAACAGTACACCCGTCAACCAGGGGGTGAAGAGCAGAAATTGCTGATAAGTAAACTCGTAACGATGACAATTTAAGTCCTTTTAGAAAGAGAGAGTGTAAGAATAACAATATTTGGGGCACTGTCGACTGATGGGGAAGAAACCCGTTAAGAAGGGCGAACTTGGAAAATATGTCCCATTTGAGGAGATAGGATTTCCTCGTTGCAGGTTTCCTAGATGCGGACAGAACCTGAACAATAACTTGTGGGAGCTCCATATTCAGAAAACGTTGACAGCCCATGCTGTCAAATGTAATGTCCTCAAATCCGGGTGTCGGATCTTGCCCTGGTGTTGCGTGAGGAGATCTGGCCTGTACGGTAGGTGATAATATTGTACGTGCGACAGACGAAGAAGGGCGCCGAACCAGGCCTGTCGAGGCCACCACGGAGCAATGAGGATGCACGAGGTGTTGTCGCGGGCTAGCTTGGCTATGACCCTGGGTAGGAGGGGAAAAGGTGCGAACAGGTAGAATAGGAAGCCTGTCCAGGTGATCATGAATGCATCGCCCTGAGATGCATTCCCCAGACCCGCTCTGCTGTAATACACCTTGGTAATTGCGTTGTGTTGGGTTGCGAAAAGATCCACCGTCGGGGTCCCCCAACGGTGGAATAGAGTGCGGAGAGTGGATGGATGTAATTCCCACTCGTGACAGGTTTGCATTTTTCTGCTGAGGGAGTCTGCGAGAACATTGTCGAGACCGGCTAGATGTATGGCCGAGATGGAGACGTTGCGATCGCAGCTCCACTGGAGAATGTCGAGAGTTATCTTTAACAAGCGTGGAGACCGTGTGCCTCCCTGTTTGTTTAGGTATGCTACCACAGTGGAGTTGTCGGAAGTTATCTGAATCGATTTGTTGATCAGATGCTGTTCGAAAGCACGAAGTGCTTTCTGGACTGCTTGCAGCTCTAGAACATTGATATGTTGTAATTTCTCGGTGGGTGACCAACGGCCCTGGACTTCGAGGTTCGCGCAATGGGCGCCCCAGCCCTGTAGGGAAGCGTCCGTAGTGATAACTAGAGAAGGCGCTGGTGGGCGAAACTCTATTCCGGTGTGTAAGTTTCGAAGGTCGGTCCACCAACGGAGGGACTTCCGAACGTAGTTTGGCGCAATCAAGGTGGTGCGACGTGCATTGTTGTGGACGTTGAAGTTTCTGATAAACCATTGTTGAAGGAGTCGCATTCGGAAACGAGCGAAGGGGACCACTGCTGTTGTCGACGCCATCAGACCGAGTAGACGGAGTATGATGAACGCTGATGTTGAGGGGGCGCGAAGCACTGACAAGGCGAGCCTTCGCAGTTTCGTGGCACGATCCGGGGGAAGAAAAGCTCGACCTACGGCGGAGTCGATGTAAGCCCCTATGAAGCGAATGTGGGTCGTAGGAATCAGAACGGATTTGTCGAAATTGACGTGGAGGTCTAAATATGTGAGAAGAGATAGCGTTGTTGAAAGTGATTGGGTTAGCACTTGGCTGGATTGAGCCACGAGAAGCCAATCGTCGAGGTAGGGAAATATCATGACCTTGAGGGGGCGAAGTCGGGCACATACGACTGCCATACATTTGGAAAATACCCTTGGGGCCGTCGCGAGACCGAACGGGAGAACGGAGTATTGGAAAATATCGCCGTTGATGACAAACCGCAGGTACTTCCGATGTGCTCGTGCGATGGGAATATGGAAGTATGCATCCCGTAGATCGATCAATGCAAAATAGTCTCCCTTTTCCAGGAGTGGTAGAATGGCCGGTATTGACGTCATGCGAAACTTCTTTGTGGTAAGGTAAGTGTTTAGGATGCGTAAGTCCAAAATCGGTCTGACACCTCCGTCCGCTTTCGGTACCGTGAAATAACGGGAATAAAACCCTTCGCGGATGAGTCGATGAGGGACTCTTTCTATGGCCCCCTTCAACAGGAGTGTGTTGAGTTCCTGTTGAAGTGGGCCAGAGGACGTCGTGTGTCTCACGGTACCGAGCGGAGGAAAGGTGTCGAACTCGATGTGGTAACCTGTTTTGAAGATATTGAGAACCCATCTGTCGGTGGTAATGTGGGTCCAGTTGCTGTAAGTAGTTGGATTTATGATGCCAAAAGGAGAAGTAAGATGAGCTTCGAGGCGAGTTGGACTGGGTAAGTCAAAAACGTCGTTTCGCTGACATGTCTGTACCTCGAAAGGGCTGCCGAGGACGTGATTGTTGGTATTGCCTCCTCTGGAAACCCTGACGCTGAGTGTTGGTGGTGTGAGAATGCGATGGAAACTGAGGTCGAATCTGAGATGAAGAGCGTGGGACAGACTGAAATCTGTTCCATCGTCGTTGACGAGGCGGAACTTGGTGGGTAAAACCCATTTTCCGAGCTGTGGTGCGAGCTTTGTACACTGCGTCCAAGGATTCATCGGTCTTTGTATTGAAAAGACCAAGACCATCAAAGTCGAGATTTTCTATTCTATCTTTGGCCTCTTGGGTTATTCCAGCAGAACGCAACCATGCGTGGCGCCGAAGGGCGACCGATCCAATCATCGCCTTTGAGCCACAGTCCACAAGATGACGCGAAGTGTGGATCTGTTGTCGGGAGAGTTTCAAGGCTTCTTGCTGGAATAGAGATGCCAACTTCTTTTTGTCCTCAGGTAAGTGTTCAAATAGGCGACCAACCTTATCCCACAGTAGGAGCTGATATCCCGACATGGCTGCTTGATAATTGGCGACCTTAATGGATAGAGCAGAAGACGAGTAAATTCGCCTTCCAAAAAGATCTAGCCGACGGCCCTCCTTATCTACAGGTGCACTGTGTTGACGATGGGACTTACCCTGTGCTGCTTCTACCACTACCGAGTTGGGAGTGGGATGCTGGAATAAAAAACCGACATCTTGCTGTTGAATCTTATATAAGCCTTCCAATCGTTTAGAAGTTGGAGGCATAGCAGCAGGTGTTTTCCAAGATTGTTTAATAGTGTCCAGTAAGGCAGGTAAAACTGGAATGGCTACCGAGCGGGAAGAATCTGCCGCTACGGAGTCGAAAACTGGGTCCTGAGTGGTAGGGGCTTCTTGCTCCACTGATAGACCCAATGCTTGTGCCATTCTTCTGATCTGATCAGAGAACTGACCAAGGTCCTCCGAAGGGGAAATGCCACCCGGAGAAGCAAGATCTGGCTCGGGGGATAGAGCCGCTGGTTGAGCGGAGGAAGAAGACGACGAATCAGAATGATAGTCACCCTCATCCTCTGTAATTCGTGGAATTACCGCCAAGGCGTCGTGGGAACCCGGAGCCTCCTCGGTATGGAGGGGAGGTTGGTGGGTGTCAGGCACTGCTCGCTTTGTTAACGGGCCGAGAGCTGTGATTGGCTGTGTAGAAGGCTGAAGAGTAGTCTTCCGTACCGAAGGTTGAGATGTGGACGGATGTGGAGCATCCGGAGAAATAGGACGACTGACGGTATGGGAGGAGCGGTGCATGTGAGTGGTGCGATGGTACGCGTGGTAGCGGGAGTCCCTGGAAGAAGCGGAGCACGGACTGAGATCCCTGTATCTCGAGTAATAAGAATGATGTCTTGGAGGGCTTGTGTGGTATTGCCCTGGCGACCGAGAACGTCGGTACCGAGGAGGAGAGTAGTTCCGTCGGCAGCAGTAAGAATCATGCGGCGACCTGGAACGGTGCCGGGCATAGGAATGGTGCGATGGAGATCTGCGGGCGTAGTATTCTCTAGAGGGTGTATATGTGGGACGTCTTGAGTGAGGTGAAGGGCTTCTAGAAAAACTAAGGCGAGGTGGAGCCGAGTGTTGAACCTCACTGCCTGAAATAGAGGTGGGATAAGCGACTAGCGTGGATGTTGGCGCTATCGGTGGGTGATGCACCGGTGGTAATGGTGGTGGGCGGCTAGCTCCCGTTGGGGAGAATGATCTGGGCCGAGATGGCGGCGACGATCGCGAGGGAATAGTTAAGCTCGACGACCGGTGAGGAGGTATCGGAGGATTATCCGTGTCGGAGAGATGGCGCTCGATGTTTCCCTTAGGGGATGGAGAGCTAGAGTGTAGATACGACGTCGTAGGTGGGGACGCCCTCTGAGGCTCCGTACTGGGAGGCCTATCTGGCGTTGCCTGTGGAAAATCGAGTGGGGGCTCCGTACTGGGAGGCCGAATCGATTTAGACATTTTCTTCTTCTTTAGGGTGAGAGCCTTGATGGAAAATGAACCCTTTTTCTGGGGTTTCTTTTTAGCTGAGGAGGTGCTGAGGGAAAGATTTTGTGGCGTTTTCCCTGAAGTTGTTGGAACTGGCGCAGGAGAGTCCACAGACAGCAATGCTTTATTCCAAAGTATTGCTTTCAGTCTATCTGCTCTATGTTTCCGGGTTTGTCTGGAAAATCCTTGACAATAAGAGCAGGCGTCTACAATATGACCCTCACCGAGGCAAGGAAGACACAATGAGTGCCCGTCTGAGGGGGGTAGTTTGCTACCACAACTAGTGCACTTACGAAATGGTGCTTTTAATGCCATATGTTCGTCAGGAAAACAAGAATAAAATAAAAGTAAAAATAAAATAAAATAAAAGTGAAAAGAAACGCCTCAGGAAAAGTTCTCTCAGAGAAAAGCCGAGGAGGTGTTGCCACAATGGCGGACGAAAGAGAACTGAGGACTGGGCGGGAACTCCGGAGCATGCTCAGTGTGGTTTGGGGGAGGAGTTCCCGCCCAGAAGCGCCTCAGCTATAGAAAAAAATTTTGCCGATAGAGGGGCCCGCGCGGGCACGGAGCCCATATGTGTGATGCACAGAGACCACGAAGAAGAACTCAGCATACTCAGAAGCATGCTGAAAGAAAACAAAATCTCTTACATATTGTACCCATGTGCCCTACGAAGGAGAGCAATCACACACATAGCTGTGATTGCTAACGTTTTTCCTGATGGGAGTGGAGCTTAGTTGTCTGTCAGATAAAAAATCAAGTGGCACAGCTTCTCTGTGTGGAGAAACAAAGATGGCATCACCTGTTGAATTTCTGCCTGTCAGACAACCTGTAAAAGGCACAGGGCATTGGCAGGGGAGGAAAAGGTAGCAATCCTACTTATGCACACAGAAATTTAAAGGGAGCAAAAACTCCAACTCAGCAAGGGAGGTCACAAAGCCACAGGTGACAAGTAGGGTTACCATTTTGTTTATCCCAGCAGGGTCCTTATCCTTGTTCAACCAACTGAAATTTAGCAAGGGAGGCATTTCCCAGCATGAAGATGCAGTGATGAGGAAAGCTGCTTCTGTTGAATTTTTGCCTGGTATGGACCTATTAAAAGCACAGTTGTCCACAGGTGTTCATTAATACGTGTATTTTAGTGCAAACAGCAGTTTGGTATGGAGAGGGAAATTATCTGCATCAACACTATTCACACTGAGATTGATTCCCAAATGGTTCCAGGGCAGACAGCACAAGTCAGGTGTGTATTAGGCTCTTCAGATCAGTATGAGTCCAACAATATAATTAAAGGCCAAGATAGTTATATAGCCTTCGTCCCAGTGCAGCAGGGGTGGAGAATCTGTGGCGCTCCCATAAGCCCCACCCAACATGGCCAATGGATAAGTATTATGGTGGTCCAGTAACATCTGGAGGGCCAAACATTCCCCTCTCCTGCAATATGCCGTTCGCCTCATACAACCAAAATACAAGGCAACTTTATTGAAAGTTGACCCAGCCTACTTGAATGTGTATTTTCTGTCACCTAGTGGCCAAAGGTAAAATTTGGATACTTGAAATAATAAAGGTCTCGTGGCCTTACTGCATTGACAATTAGTGAACGACAGAGCACCTACAGAGGAAACACCTTTGTGTAAGCATTAAATGTGAAACTTGTGTGTTGATGGTAATGTAAGTGGAGTTCACATGTGAGTTAGACTCTCATGTTATGCTGAGCACTGGCACAAATACTCTTGCCTGATGTTCATACAACACTTTCAGAGCTTCACGTACATTCTCTCAGTAACTGTTACAACACCTTGTTAAGATGGTCAGTATTATTATTTCCACATCACAGATGGGGAGCTAAGGCTGAGAAGGTAATGTCACACCGAAGACTGCCTGGTGAGTTCATAGCAGTGGGTGAGATTTGAAGTGAGGATTTCCAGATTTACAGGATCTCCTTGCTCCGCTTTCCCTGAACTAGCACCCTCCAGATGAGTTGTTGTTGTTGTTGTTGTTATTATTATTATTATTATTAATTCAATTTATACCTGCCTATCTACAAAATACGCTAGATGGCATACAAAGTTAAAGCAATTTAAAACAAGATAAAAACAATCAATAAAATACCATAGGTAGCATAAAATGTTAAAAAACAATTTAATAAGGTACCTTGGACCTAGACCATGTAGGGCTTTAAAGGTAAGAACCAGCGCTTTATATTTTGCCCAGAAAGAAATTGGCAGCCAATTGCACTATAACTCCCATCAACCCCAGCCAGAATAGCTTGTTGGCTGTGGCTAATGGGATTTCTAGTCCAACTTATATGGAGGACACCAGGCTGAAGAAGGGAGTAGGCTTACCTAGCTCCTGGAACTGAGTTAAATGGGACCTCTACAGAAGATGAGGGTTTGCACGACATGGCAATCCCCAAGTGGGGTTGCACATGCTATCTGGTGCCCTTGAGCTCTGTGGCTCATTGTGGGTTAAATAACCTATAATGAGCCATGGTGTGTTGTCCAAACCCAGTCAGAGAGTTGCTAATAAAAACAACCCTTGCATAACCCTAAAACAGACCATGGGTTTTCAAAGGTTGTTTAACTCTTACAGAACTCAAATTTGCCAGGTTTGCACGACACCACAATCCCTGAGTAGGAATTGGATATGCAAAATTGTGGCCACACATTCACTGCACGTGATTCAGTATCACTGTGGGTTAATAATCCATTGTGGGTTGTCATGCCATGTGAACAGCCTCATTGATTGCTTCTACATTAGGGTCCATAGCCGAGGCATTGCTTTTCTGCAATCAACAGGAAGCAGAATTAAGAACATAAGGAGAGCATGCTAGATCAGACCAAGGGTCCATCTAGCCCAGAATTCTGTTCACATTAAAATGGAGATTCCTCAGTATTATATAATATAGAGGTTATATAATCCAGCAATGTTCTTCTCCATTACCAGCATCCTTCTATAATATTTACTCAAAAGTAAGTTGTGTTCAGTAAAAACACCTTTATGGTTGTTACCACTTGTCCTTGTATACATATGTTTGAATTCAACATATGCAAGGAACTTTAAAGATGGTGTTAATTAAAATCTTCTTGTTTGTTGGTCCTGGCTATTTTATAAAAACACTCTACTCCAATTGCCCTAGCTGGGACTGTAGATCCAAAGGAAAGCATGCTCTGGCCCCATCCTTTGTCCAGATTCTAAGGTCAGGTTGCTGTATTGTGTTTGTATGTACTTAAAGGCACAGAAGTCCAGCAAACCAGATCAGATGATACTGCTGAGAGTATTATGTAAATTAAGAAATGCTACCTCAATCTGCTTTCTTTCCTCTTCCATCCCTAATTCTTGTTCTTTTTGCATTGTTTTTATTTGAATGTAACGGACAGCGACGCTCCTTTCATCCCTATGAAGCATTTAGAAAATTTCAGATGTTTTGTAGTGGTCATGATGCCAATGCTGCTTTTTCACCACAGTATCCTTTTGGGCTGTATGTCTGAGTTGGGCATTATAAGCACTGTTTTTACGGTGGTTCCAATCCTGTTTGTATGGCTGTTTCCAGAAGGTGGTGCTGGAGACTTACTGTTCTATTCAGTGGCAATTACATCATGGGGTTCCACAGGGATACCCCATGTTATTTAGCATCTACATGAAATCACTGAGGGATGTGGTCTGAGGATGTAGGCTGAGGTGTCATCCGTATACAGAAGGCACCCAGCTGTACCTCTTCTTTTCAGCTAATCCAGGTGAGGCAGCGGATGCCCTGAAGCAGTGCTTGAACAGAGTAATGGACTGGATGAGGGCCAATAAACTGAAACGTAATCCAGACAAGATAGGGGTACTGTTAGTGAGTGGGTCATCTGCCCAGTGGAGTGGTATTCAGACCATTTTGGAAAGGGCTGCACTTCCCCTGAGAGATCAGGTACACAGCTTGGGGGTGCTCCTGGTTCCATCATTGTCATTTGTTCCACAAGTGGCCTTTGTGGCTTGGAGAGCCGTTCATCAGCTTAGATTGATGCGCCAGCTGTGGACAGTGATAGCCTGGCAATAGTTATCCATGCTCTGGTAACCTCCCTGTTGGATTATTGCAGTGCATTGTACATGGGGCTACTTTTGAAAATGGTTCAGACACTTCAATTAGTCCAACATAGAGCTGCTAGGCTACTAACTGGGACTGGTAGTCGATCTGATCATGTGGTGCCAGTGCTTAATCAGCTGCACCTATTCCCAGGCCCAATTCAAAGTGTGGGTGTTGACTTTAAAGCCCCCTAAATAAGTTGAGCCAGTGTATCTAAAGCAGGGGTGGGCAACTTGCGACCCTTTGGGCATTTTGGCCGCCCTTCACCATTGGCTATGCTGGGCTAGGGCTGATGGGAGTTGTAGGCCAAAACATCTGGAGGACCACACACTGCTCACTCTCCCTGACCTAAAAGAACATATGTACCTGCTTGAACCTATATGTCATCCTCAAAGGCCCTCTTCCATGTGCCCCCTCCAAATGAAGTTTGTTGGGTAGCCACAAGAGAGAGAGCCTTCTCGGTTGTTGCACCCTGTTTATGGAATGCCCCCTCCCTAGGGCTGCTATATTCTGAATCCACAAAACTGGGTCAATTTTTTTTTGTCTATGTGTGTCTATTCAGAAATAAATCCTATTGCGTTACAGGACTTATTCCCAGATAAATATGTATAGGACTGCAGCCTAAAGTATTTAAGCATCTGCAAAGAAATAATAGACAAAGAACAGTTTAAGCAATCAAACAAAAAAAATGACACTAAATTACATTTCTCCAGTAGTTCTCAAAAGCTAGAGGAGAATTCAATACAGAGACTTACTCCCACCCCAGTTGCCCAAGTATTTACCATAGGATATTAAGGATATTAATATTAAAAGGTATCTTTTAACCCCAAAGTAGCCATCTACTTTGTGTTCAAGTGGTCACTCTAGCAGAGTATGTACTGTTCGGTGCCACTAACTGAACAGATCAAAATGAATTGTAAATAACAATAACAATAATGTTGATTTTCCTATACATATGTAAAAGCCCCCCCACCACACCAAATTAAACTTAAGGCATGATCCAACCAAAGTTAAGCACTTCTGAGACTGCAATTCTATGCATGCTTACCTGGGAGTAAGACCCATTGAACAGTGGGACTTATGTCTGAGCACCCAGCACATTCACCTGTCCTGAAAGCAAGCTCCACTGCAGACAATGGGACTTACTGCGTATCTACTCAGAAGTAAGTCCCAGTGAGTTATGTGGAAATTACTTCTAATTAAATATGCATAAGGTTAGGTAGCTAAAAGTGTTTAATAGTAGCTTGATTGTACCATTATGTGTATATTTTTTGTTTTTAAAAATATATTATATTTTATTTAACTGAATGTATTTTATTCAGTTAAAATGAAAGTTTGCTTTTGTGCTCTGTTGCTAGGTAACATTTTGTTTTCCTTCTTTTTAATTGAGAAATATTTTTCTTCACACATAACAGAAAAGCTACTTCACGTTTTTGCAAAGCACAATTTTAAATTAAACCATCAACGATTGTAAAACCAGACATCTTACATTAACTGAAACTTACTTCCAAGTAACAGATTTGAGGCTTGCACCCCAAATCTAAGGAGATGGGTTTTTGAAGGGAGATTTTTTGGGGGAGGGACTTCTCTTTTCTTTCTCCCCTCCCTCCTTTCCTCTCCCCCAAACTCTCTTCCTCCCAGCGTCTCTGCCCGGCCCTTCCTCCAAAGCTCTGACCGCAGCCAGCCAAACTCAGGCAACCTGAGGAGAGCATGTGGATCTTCCCTGCTGTTCTTTCTCTTCTACGCAGCTGTGATGAAGAGGGAATTTCACCAGGTGCTGCATGCATACAAATGACACCTGCTGAAATTCCCTTTTCTATGCAACTGTGAAAGATACAGGAGCCCTGTCTTCCTTTTCATATGGTCATCCTAAATTTTCTTCTACCAGATATTTTAGATTTTTATTATTGTATCTATTGTTTTTAACCTGTTTTATTGTCTGAGTCACCATGAGAAGTTTTTTTTATTGCAGGGCAGCATATAAATATAATTATACAGTAATGCCTCACATTTAAGTACTGCTTGGTTAGTGCTCTTTAAGCTGGTATATAAAAAAATGCAAATTGCATGTTTACTCGGAAACAAATCCGCTATGTTCAACGGGGCTTACTCCCTAATAAGTATGTTGAGCATAGCCGCTTGGGAGGTACAGCGGTGGGCGACTTGTGGCCTTCACGATTGGTTTTGGCTTTGGCCTACAATTCCCATGAAACCTAGTTAACGTAGCCAATGGTGAGGCATGGTGGGAATTGTAGGCCACGAAAAACGCTACGAGTTCCGTTCCTGCGTCAGGGCGCCAGACGCGTCGCCTTGAGAGGCTGCTGCTTGGCTGGCGGCCTTGCGTCATGTGACCAGCGGCATGGCGGCTCCGAGCGTGCTGCTCCCGGGTTCGGCGAATCCAGGCGGAAGCGGAAGCGAGGCGCTGATCGTGCAGCGTGAGATCGCCTGGAGAAGACGGGCAGGTTGGTAAAGGGAGGCGTGTGTGTGACGGCTGAAGCGTACCGTGAAGAGCTAGGCAGCAGGAGGGATGCCCTTGCGGGAGGGTCTGAGATGATCTAAGCTAAGAGGGGAGGGCGGCTGCTGCTGCTGCTGCTGGTGTCGTTGGAATCTGAGCTGACCTGAAAGGTAAAGAGAGGAATTAGTTTGGGGCAGGTCTGGGGAAGCCAAGGGGTCTTCCCCTGAAAGGGGGGCGGCGCTCAGAGGTGGAGGGGACACCTTGCTTTCTCGGGATTAGAATCTACACCTGTACAGGTGGTGACAATATTCCTGGATCCAGTGTCTCATACGAGGTGGACACTCCGGTTAGGGTTCTAGTGGTTTTAATAGATGCACAAAAGGTGGAAGAGACCCTTTCCTCCCTTCCTAGTCCATGGTATCTTTCATCTAAACATTTACTATTTGCACCATATGCCTGTTTTGCCTTGATGCGTATCTGTGACTTTAGGCTTTTGCGCACGGTGGGAGGAGGTGTGTCGAAGACTCCCTTCGCTGAACGGAGAGAGCCTGTCCTGTTGCAGAGTTACTCTTCTTTAGGAACGAATGTCTAACCTCAACCTGGAGGTGTGATTTGTACCCTGTTTCTAGATGTGTGATGTTGAAGTTGCCTCTTCTACAGTTATTAGGAAGGTTGTGTTTTCTGCAGGCAATATATTTTTCTTACTTGCATTAAAACGTTATTTTCCAAACAAATAGGGAAGTTAAAATAGTTAATGTTTTGAATTAGCCAAACCTACACACTTTCCTAAATCTCACTATAAAAACCGAGAATGCCCTACAAGCCGTATTTAAGTCTAAACCATGCTTTTCCTTTAAAGCTCACAATAAAAAATGTCCTTATCTCTTCCATCCTTATAACACACTGTTCCTGTTCTAAAACTGAGGAATGGTTGCTGAAATATCATGTGTCCAAGGCACCCAAATTTATCACATGGCTTACATTTGAGGAATTATCTCCTAGTGTCACTGGCATGAAGCTGATGAAGAGTTCAGTGTAATTTGAAAATTTACACAAGAGATATGTTGGACTGGTAAAGAAAGGGATAAATTGTATCATTTTCAGTTATCAGTGATAACTGATTATACTGGTTGATAGATGCACAGCCATAAGGTGTGTGAGGAAAGAATGTTTGCAATCCCTTTCTGAAGGCTTGAGTTTAAAATGCCCTTTCTGGTTTTCATTATTGATATTTGTATGGAATTAAGGTGGGGTGTGGATTAGGTAGAGATTTCAGACAGGCTTGCATGATATCTAAAACTGAATAGTTGGGCTGTAGAGTCCAACTGTGTGGAAGCTGAAATTCTAGATTGTTGCAATAATATCATACTGCTGGTATGAGATTTTGTTAATGGCTTCTTTCTCCTGGCTGTAAGAGTTGTGGGAGACATTCTAATGATAGGCTCTAAAAGAGTCATTAGGAGACGTTATAACAGTCTAGCAAAACACTGCTGTTGATACATCTCAAACTGGTAGTAGAAGAGAAATGGCTAGTTCAGCTGGTAGATCTTGTTTTTCAGTGCTCATGATGGAGTCATTGAAGCAGCATGAGGAAATTTAGAACTAGCATCCTCTAATAATCTCAAGATCATGCAGCCTCTTTCTCAACTCTTGGCAGGGCAACACAAGCCTTGCCCTGTTTTGCTGCCTTTGCCAGATCTCCCTTTGGGGCAAATCTCTTGACTACCACCATGGACATTTTTCTTTATATAGTAATTTAGCTTAACTAGAAAATGGAGTAGGTATATTTGAGTAGGTATGTTTCAGGCAACAAAAAGCTTTTCAATAGGTCTTTCTAGGTATACAAGGGGGACAGGGGGTGCTCTCTCTGTTCAAAGTTGGAATCTGCTAATTGGAATGAAATTGGGAAGCCTGAAAGATTTCAGCTTTCTTGGGTGTGAAGAATCTTAGCCCTGCTGGAAATGGGGAAAGGGTCTCTTCATCTCACCCTTCGCTTTTCCAGTCCATGCTAACATATTCATTGTTCAAAATCTTCCATGATGAAATCAAGAGATAAAATACCGTAACTTATGCATAGTAAACTAGCCTTTCAAATAAATTCACAGAAGTAAATTAGCTGACAGTAGTAATTGGTCTTTTTTCTTTCTTTTTTTTTTACTAACTTCTGTAGTAGTCACAAATACCAATGTCCATCTAATCCAGCATTCTCTTCCCAAGAGCAATCTGGGAAGTTTACAAACAAGGGTTGAAGGAGATAGTCTCCCCCTATGTTATGTGGCTGGCATCTGGGGCTCATAACTATATAACCATGAAATGGACGTTCCATGGCTAAATAATAGCCCTGACTACCATCTATTATAATCATGCATGTACAGACCATCAATTGCATGAAAGGAAAGAGTGAGTTGACAACTTTCACTTTACACAAGCTTTTCTTTCACTAACTGGAAGGTAGTTCTTGCTTACCACATGTGGCCAGACAAAAAGCTGTTCACAAGCCTAATCAACATTTGCTTATTATGTGTAACTTAATTGTTTTTTTTAAATTTGGGGTGCCTTTGTGAAGGTGTGCGAGAGCAAGCATGCATAAGGCTAAGTACATACAACTTGGGAGGGGGGCAAACCTTTTGACAACAGAAGTGTAGCACGAATAACCGTAAATCGCTTGCGCTGAAAGGCAACTCATCAATTTACAAATAATATAAATAAATGAATGTTCTTCCTTTTTGAAAAGTCACCTGTTGCAATTGCCCCCTTCATGTCTCACATGTTCTTCTCTTTCAGGTGTGGTGGGCGTAAATCTTGGAAGATGCACATGATGATTTGAAGCACCATGTTGATCGCTGCCTATGTCGCTTTTGCTTTCCTTCTGGTGATATGCATTGGCTTGGAGTTCTCTGCTTGCCGCTCCAAGCTCACTGGCAGGTCTTGCTCCAACCCAGCCTTTCTGCGGTTCCAGCTAGACTATTACCAGGTCTACTTCTTGGCTCTCGCAGCTGATTGGTTGCAAGGACCTTACCTTTACAAACTGTATCAGCACTATCACTTCTTGGAGGCCCAGATCACCATCATTTATGTCTGTGGCTTTGCATCGAGTGTGCTGTTTGGGCTGGTCTCCACGTCCTTGGTTGATCGTTTAGGACGTCAGAAATCCTGTATCCTCTTCTCCTTGACTTACTCTATCTGCTGCCTCACAAAGCTTTCATGGGATTATTTTGTGCTAATTGTTGGAAGGATATTAGGGGGGCTGTCCACTGCTCTGTTGTTCTCCGCTTTTGAGGCATGGTACATCCATGAGCATGTGGAGCGCCACGACTTCCCAGCAGAGTGGATTCCTGCCACCTTCTCCAAGGCGGCCTTCTGGAACAGCGTCATTGCTATTGGAGCTGGGGTGGTAGCCAATGTCTTTGCTGAATGGTTGGGCTTGGGCCCAGTGGCCCCTTTCATGGTCTCCATTCCCTTTCTCATGCTGGCTGGAGTCTTGGCTATGAAGAATTGGGATGAGAATTATGGCAAGAAGAGGGCATTGTCCAGGACGTGCACCGAAGGCTTGAAGTGCCTCCTCTCTGACCGCCGGGTCCTGCTTTTGGGTACCATCCAGGCCTTGTTTGAAAGTGTTATTTACATCTTCATCTTCCTCTGGACCCCTGTCCTGGATCCTCACAACCCACCCTTGGGTATTGTCTTCTCCAGTTTCATGGCCGCCAGCATGGTGGGTTCATCACTCTACCGTGTCGCAACTTCCAAGAAGTATCACCTCCAGCCCATGCACATCCTTTCCCTCTCGGTCCTGATGGTGTTCTTCTCCCTCTTCATGCTGACTTTCTCTACCAATCCCGGGCAAGAGAACCCTTTGGAATCCTTCTTAGCCTTCCTGCTCATTGAACTCTCTTGTGGGCTCTACTTCCCGTCGATGGGCTTTCTCCGACAGAAGGTGATTCCCGAGAAGGACCAGGCAGGTGTGATGCACTGGTTCCGCGTCCCGCTGAACCTGCTGGCCTGCCTCGGTCTCCTTATCCTCCATGACAGTGACTACAAGACGGGCACTAGGAATATGTTCACCATCTGTTCCATCATGATGGTGTTGGCCCTCCTGGCTGTTGTAAGTCTCTTCACTGTGGTTCGTAACAATGCAGAGCTCAGGTTGCCCAGTCCGCCAGGTCAAACTGAGGCCTCATCTCCTGAGCTCTGATCCTATTGTGTTAAGAAACCTTCTTGGGAAAGATGCTCTGGAGCGAACCAGTTGCTCGTAAAACATCATAGTGCTGGTACTGTATATAGGCACGAGACTCTATGAAGAGAACTCTGAGCCTCTGCCTTGGCGTGTGTCTCCTTTTCATATGGGAGTGGGGGGAAACCTTCCTTAGCCCTTTCCAGTAAAGATGGTCCACATCAGACAGCTTGATTGAAGCATAGCTTTCTTTTCTGCACCTTGGAGTTCTTGACTGCTGAAGCATCTTGACTTCTGCTAGCAAATGGTAGGGTGGGGTAGGGTAGGGTGGGTGGGTGGGGGGCTGCATTCTACCATCATCCTGGATAGATGGTGGCAGGTAATGGGTTAAAAGGACAAGGCCCTCTGTTTAGAAAGTGAGCGGAGAGGTTGATTGACTGAATCATCCATTATCAGTATTGAACTTTATCACAATGTCAACCAAATTCTACGTTGTCGACCCTCCTGCTTTTTTAAATAAAAAAAGAAAAAAGAAAGCAGTTCTCCTGACTCAGTTCATTTTAGGGGTAATACTGCCAGGACTAAACAAATGTTTCATAGATCAGGAGTTGGAATATTTTGAATGTCTTGATGCAGGCAACTGTTTTGGGCTATTGAACTCTTTGAAATTATAAAGGCATCTATTTTATTACATGGCAGTGAATAAGAATTTGTCTTCCTTCTGAGTCCCAGCTTTCGGGTGTTTTTTTTTTAAGTTTCAGATCCCATTTACTAAGAAGTGTAAAAATATTAAGTCTTCAGTTTGGGGTTATAAACCACATTGTTCACGAAGATAGGATAAAAAGGTTCTAAGTGAAGGCTCTGAGACTAAAAAGTTGGGGATGGAATAAGTTTTTAGTAAAGGAGTATGAGACACTTTACTCCAATGCTTTCCCGATATTTGGACTACAACTCCCAGCATTCCTTGCCATTGGCCATGCTGGCTTGGGCTGATGGAAGTTGAAATCCACATCATGTGGAAGGTGAATGTTACTTGACTCCTTTATAGCACATCCAGGTTTGAATGATTGTTTATCCACTTGCAGAAGTCAGAAGAGTTGGAAGGGACCTCAAAGCTCATCTAGTTAAATCCCCTGCCAATGCAGGCACTCTATTACCACAGCATCCATATAGAATAAGGCAGGATTCTTTAGGCATGGTGCTCCTGGATAAGAATGAAGGCTCATCTAGCCCAGCTTTCTGTTTCCAACAGTGGTCAAACAGATGTTGTCACAAAACTTATGCTCTGACCATCTTGTATCTCCTGCTTTGGCCCAGCATTGGGTACTCAGAGGTAGTATCTTAGAAGAGGCACTCCCCCTTCTCTCACATGGGAGGGAATGCCTTTTCCAAAATGGCACCTGCTATGATACGAGCATGCTTCATCTAAAAGCCAGTTGACCATGCTTGCTTTTATCAGGACTATTTTTAATTCATATGTTAGTGTGTGCACATGTGCATAATTTATTGACTAAGGTTTCGTTGATTTCCTGACAGCTCTTCCAGTTAGTGCTGAGCTTGTTCTTTTACTAATTTGCTATTACAGGATGCTTCTGTTTTAACTGAAGTGATAAGCCTTGATTCCCCACCCCTTCCTGTGTATGTGCATAATTAACCATGCATATCACTGGAGAAGGGCAGAAGCAGTTGAGATAAAAAGGGAGGTTCTAACCATGAACTTGTCTGTACTTCTTGATCCCAGTTCCTCCCTGCCTGCCAGTGTGTCATCTCTTGCCGCCTTCCTATATGTATTTCTTCTTTCCAACCCCTATGAAGTCTTTAAAACACACAACATTGTTGTTTCAGGATTGACTTCAAATTGATTTTTTTCCTGGCTAGGAGACAATAAATTTCTGATCAGTCTCCTGTTAGTAAAAAAAGTATAGTAGCTTCCATCCTCAGTGTTTGTTTTCTTTCCTTTCATGACATCTTGCAAGGCCACTAGGTGGATATTAATCATTATAACCCCATAATTGATTACATTGCTGTGCCATGAGAAGTTCTGCCACACTTAATGTGCATGTTGTGTACCTCAATGTCACTTGGAGGTAAGAGCAAACCCGTGAGCATATCCCAAATTATAAGGTACCTGTTGGAAGGCTTCGTTCCTCCTTCCTGGACCTGTTTGCAGGACTCCTGGAAGTCTTGATCAGCAGGCTGCATCCTAAACACATTCTATCTTCTTTGACTCCATTCACCTATGTTCAGTGTGCTGCTCTGTGACGATTTCTAGACAAGGTAGCCTTATTTGCCCACAAAATAATTTGTATGAGCTCACCTTATCTTTTCAAGTTGCTGAAGGCTTCTTAACTGGTTGCTTGGAGCTGTTTTGTACCATAGGTGCACACGCTAGTAGTGGTTCATAAACCTGAGAAAGTTTTATTATGCTGATAGCGACATGAGTAAAGTAACGGAACAGGACCTACTCAATCCATTCCCAAACCAATATATAAGGGAGCAGCATTTCCTGTGGAGATGACTTAAGTGAGCTCCAGCTGCCGCAGGACACTTTGCCGCCCTGGAAAGTTCCTCCCCCATCCCAATCATAGCTTGAGAACCTAGAATGTGTAGGAATGTCTCTGCGGAAGCCGGCTGCTAACTTCTGCTGCCCAACTTGGTAGTATGCCTATTGAATTAGCATCACTGTAGTATGGAGAAGATCGTGAGAGCAGGAATGCCTGACAAACCTGCTGGACTGCTCTACTTTCAGCCCAGAATGATCAGTCTACCTTAGTGCAGGTGGTATTTGTTTTGGATGATTCTTAACACCCACACGTAGTCACTTGAAATAGTGCTGGGCTTGCTGTAAAGTGGAATGATATAAGAGCTCACATGTTTGGGCATGATGGTGTTGCATATCTGAAGTATGTATATGGATGATGAATATGTGTGTTTGCAGCACTGTCATCAACACGGCCCAAGCCCTTTTAGGAGGCAAGATTCTCCTCCAGACCCTGTGCAGTTGCGCCTACCTAGTTAGCGGGCTGGCTTTTACCATGAAGCAATGGGAAGCAATTGTTGTAGGCAGTAGATTCCAAAAGGGCATGTCCTGTTCCTGCTACGAACTGCACTTGTGTGCAATTTTTTGTTGATGGGAAGGGGGAAGGTGTCTGTTTGACCTTTTTGCTTCAGGTGAAAAAATGCCTTAAGGCATTCATCACCCCCTGTCCCCCCACCCAAATGCTCCTATGCTGTTCTTTACATGGTACAGTTTTTGCAGAAGCCTTGGTTTTCTACCTCTGTGTACTGAAGGCTGGAAAGATTTAGAAGTACAGGACAGCGTCCCAGCCTTGAAGTACAGACAGTAGCCAAACGCCACAAAAGGAAGTTGATTTGGTCCAAAACGAACCACTAACCCATCTCGTTCAATATTGTCCACACTGACTGGCAGTGCCTCTCCAGGGTTTCAGACAAGGGACTTCCCAAGCTCTACTTGGAGATACCAAGGATTGAATCGTTTTGTACGCAATGCATGGGCTTGACCATTGAGCTATGGCCCTCGGCATAGGGCAGTTCTACATATTATGACTGCTTGAAAGAAATACCGTTTTCAGCAAACAAGTAATATGTGGATGTCATACAAACCTGTACGGGTGGCTTAAAACTGGTACAAACTAATTTCCAAAATGTGTGTACATAGGTGTTTAAAAATGGATGCCCACTATTGTTTCCTGTAACTATCATATTTGTGTAGCCCTGCTCTTGTGCAGTAGACAGTCAAGTTTAAAAAGGGGATGCTCTAGTCAAGAATTTCTGTCCTGGCTGGTTTAGCAGATTGTTCCCTCCTGGAGTACTGTCTCCACTTCAAAATATTTGTCTAATCTTTCTCTCTTTACAATTGAAAACCAGCTCATGCCAACAGAAGTGCCAGTATAAAGATCACTGGATGGAATATGGATCTCTGTAAATTGCCAACACAGCAGCAGCACCCAAATCTAAGAGAACATTTCATGAAAAAACATCCATACCCACAAATAGTCATATATATATATATATATATATATATATTCTACAATAAACAAAAACAATACGGTGATTCTTTGATACTGCTTGTCATCTATCTGTATTCAATAAAACCTTCATATAAAAACCTAGCGTTTTGTTTAAGAGAGGAGTTCAGGTGCCTAACACTTGTAAATTAAGGCAACCTGCCTAAATTGTGTGCCATGAAAGCAATAAACATGTTCTATAGTCTTGCATATTGTGGATGCTTACAACTATTTTCCCTTGGTCTTTCAGCCCAAATATTCTTCTTCAAATTCAAGATAACATTGAAGTTCAAGATGCTATGGGCATACCACCTGGCATCATGCTGATCCCTCTATGCTTTGATTTAGAGTTAGAAAGTAATGCATACGTTAGTAATGTCATATTGTATATTGGGGTTGCATATGAAGAAAGCAACAAGTTTGATAAATGTAGGATGTAGAGAGGGATAAAGGACTGGGGCATACAGGCACTGGGGTATGTGGGTGTCATGAGGTAGTACACAAGTCAGCAAGAGGAGGAGGAAAGTCCTGCATTTATGAGTAAAAATGCATAGGATTGGCCTTGCCAATAGGCTGTGTTTAAAATTGTTTTAATTTATAAGTTGGGTATAGTATATTTTTACTTTTGGTTAAACATGCACAAGATTGTACTTTGTAGCTTAATATACATTTTTCAGGAGGCTAATTGTCAGAATTAGAACGTAAAAGCCTGTCTCTTATTTTAGTTTTACATCCTGCTGACCACAACTTCAATGTTTTCTCCAAACTGCTGAGGAAAAGCATGGGGATTGAAAGATGGAAGGGAAAGCAATGATGCTGAGGCTGGTTACTAGTTCCAATTCCTTATTTGTATGAGCTCAGTCATTACAGGATTCAATTAGAAGACTTAAATTTAATGTTTAATACATTTATGTGCCTTTTTACCTCCAAAATAAGCATTGGTTCAGCCCATGTCATATTCCCATGACTAGGGGATTTGGAAATCCTCAATAGTTATCTCCCATCAAAATGATTGTCTTCTGGGGTTATTGCGTATTAATGAGGATTACACAAAAACAATTATAAATAAGGAACCTAAGTTGTAGTGGAGCACACTATATAAGAGTGTAGATGATATGCATTGCTTCCATGGCATAGATGTAAAGCCTGGGTGTTTTAACTCTCAATTGGCATGCTTTTTGGTGCATGAGAGGATTGTTAAGAGTCTTACATCTACTTTTAAACTTGAGGTTTCCAATTAGGAGCCTATCTACACTACTGCTTTAAAACGGTTTATAACAGTTTAAAACTGGTTTAACCGGTTTAAAACTATTATAAACCATTTTAAAGCAGTAGTGTAGAATGTAGATAGGCTCGTGGTGACCATGGTACAAGTGTGTCCACAGACAACTCTCTTGGTGCCTGTGAAGCCATCTGCCACTCCTGACTTTTCTTTCTTAAGATTTTATCAAAATTATTAATTTTAAACTGGGAAGCTGGCATGCTACAAAGTGAAGTACTGAGCGCAGAGGCATTCATGGAAAAAAGGGTGAGCAGCTGCAGCACAGGAAGTTCATCTATCCAGAAAAACACAAAAGGTAAGCTGGGGGAGTGATAGGGAATATCCTGGGGGGCAAGAGGAGATGGGGAGTAAGGGGGTGTTTTGCCTGTGTTATGGTTTGTGTGTTGTGTGTGTTAGCTGGTTCATTTGTAATGGTATGGTCTGGAATTTGTGTGTTGTGTTGCGTTGTGTCTGTTTGGGGGAAGGTTGCCCCTGGATGTGTTTCTCTGAGCACAGTTTGCCTTCTGTGGAGGCAAATTTGGCACTTGTGGCTCAGATCCAACCTCTGCCTTGTACTGAGTTTCTGGGACAAGTTATTCCTTTCTGAACCTCATCTGTTTGGCTTCTAAAAAATGGGTGTTGGAGCAGAAACCAATGGCTCAAAATAATGGTCTTGTGTTTTGGAGCTCAAACTCACCTCCGCCTTGTACTTATGTCTTTGGACAAATTGCTTTTAATTTTACCTGCTTGTATTCTGTGGAATGGGTGTTTTGTGACTGGCCACGCCCACCATGGCAGCCATTTTGTGAATGGACAACCCCCCACCCCATGACAGCCATTTTCTGAGAGCACCGTGGCACTCAAAATTCCAGTGTGCCTATCAACCCAAAAAGACTGGGGACCCTTTGCTCGTAGACCTTCCTAGGTTTTTAAAAGGAAATTTACTAAATTACATGAGTTGCCTGTGGGGGAATGTAATGTTATTGTGACTCTACAATGCTTAACATTTATACTGCATTTGATAGTTTGAAACCCCTTATATATTAATCATCTTTACATCAATTCTGTAATGAGGGCATTTTTATGATCCTTGTTTTATTATTTTTGTAGTTTGACCATTTTTCAATATGTGTACAAGGCCCATTCCAGCTCTATGCTTCTATGAAACCCTGGAAAGGCTGTCAGACCAGATCTGCACCAAGCAGGATATAACACTTTGAAAGCGGTTTGAAAACATATATGGAATGTATCATGGGCCCCAACAGTTGGCAGTGCACTTCAATACTGTTATAAAGCAGTAGTAGATTCTGCCCCAGTCAGACAATACTGATCTTAGAAGGACTAACATTCTGACTAAAGCCAGTTTCCCTTTACGTTGGAGTGCTTGTTTTGAAATATTTCTTTCTGCACAGAGCTATCCCAAGACATTTCACTGCCTGAGGCAGAGTGGCAACTTGCACACCATCCACGCAAGTCAAGGTCCATAATACCTAAGGGTAGCCATGTTATTTTGACCTGAGAAGGAAACCTCAAGTATCTCTCCAGTGTTGGACTGGGAGTTGATAGATCTGGGTTCTAGTCTCCACTCAGCCATGGAAACTCATTGGGTGACTTTGGGCACGTCATAGACGCTCAGCCCAACCTACCTCACAGGGTTGTTGTTGTGAGGATAAAATGGAGGATTATGCGTGCTATCTTGGGTTCCTTGAGGAAAAAAGGCAAAATATAAAAGTAATAAATCAAAATAGATAACAATTTGCTGCCCTTTAATGACAACCCAAATTAGCTGCCTGAGGTGGCCTTCTCAACCTACCTAATATATCTGAGTGCTCCCTGTTCTCCATGAGGAAAAAAACTCAGCAGAAGCTCAAAGGCACACAACCCTAAGTGCCTATATATACATATGGCAACCCTGCCCCTTAGCCTAGCTACACAACATATGCAGTAAAGTGTCATCTGAAAATGAGTTTGTCTTTCTTTGGGGATGGGAGCAGCAAAACAAAAATGTCCATTATTATAATTGGGAGACACAATTTCTGTACTAATAAAATGATTACAGTGATGAGTGGAATATGGATGAGGAGGGAGAAAGGCTTGAATATTGCCTGGGGCTGCAGGGGGTGTTTCTGTCCACAAGGAGCCATTTTACCTCCCTGCAGGATCTGTTAAGCCTTCTCTAAGTTGGTGCCCTCCACATGTTTTGGACCTGAACTCCCAGCATGCCTAGCCAGTACGTCTAAGGCTGAGGGTGCTAGGTAGGATAAGGCTGCAGTAACAGGTGCAGTACAGGCATCTCATTGAGTGCCAATGTGAATTTGAATAAAAAGGAGTTATCCAGAAAACTTTAATTACAGTATTGAAGCATATAATTACCAAAGAGGCTATGGACCCTTTGAAGAAATAACAGCCCTGCTCTTTCATTCAGTGGGGAAGGCTGAATTAAGTCGATGGATATGAAACCGTTTTCATCCAAATTTGGGTAAGCCAAACATTTCTGGCTTGAAGTCATTCATCGACTGGAGCGTTAGGGTTGCTTCTTTAGTCAATTCTTTCTTCAGGTGTTCATCGGGCACCATGACTACTTGCATCCCAGCCGCTAGGGCCGCGGTGACGCCGTTGGGCGCATCTTCAAACACAAGGCACTTCCCTGGCGTTGTCTGAGGCTCAAACCTCTTCGCGCAAACGAGGAAAATATCCGGAGCCGGTTTGCCATTCTTCACTTCGGGATCATCTCCTGTGACAATGTGATGAAACAGACCGAAGAAGGGTTTGAGGTGACCCGTTTTCATTTCATAGCACTCTCGAACCGAGCTGGTGGCGACCGCGATGGGGATCTTGCACTGATGGAGATGACGGACCAGCCTTTCGACGCCTGGCAGCAGCGAGGCGGTTGGAAACAGTTCCTTTTTCTTCGCTGTAGTTTCGCGCAGGATTTCTGCGGGGCTTAGGGGGATGTCGAGGATCTTCCGGACGATCTCGATCCCCTCCACTTCTCTCCTGCCCATAGTTAAAGCTTTCTCTTCCCAGGTGTATTTCTTCCCATAGCGGCCGCACAGCTCTTGGAACACGATGGTATAAAGGGTTTCGGTGTTCAGGAGGGTGCCGTCCATGTCAAAGATGACGTGAGTGACGGGCTGCAGCGGCTTGCCGCTGGAAGAAGCGGCCATCGCAGGGTGCAATAAGCCGCAGCAGCAAGGGGAACCGTCGAGCAAAAGTCGCTAGCAAGGCTGGCTGGCTGCGCACTGCCGTTGCCCCGACGGCTTCTATGATTTCACCTCACTCCACACACGCCACGTGCCACATTCTATTTGATTGCTCGACTTAAAGGTGCCACCAATCACCAGACCAAACCTGCCTTCTCCATCTTGCAGTGCTGCTGGTTGGTTGATGCCACGGCCTAGCGCGGCTCCCCCCCCCCCCCTTGGATTTGAGGGGAAGCCGCGTTAGTCCATTACAGCAATAACAACCAAAGAGTCCAGGTGGCGGCAATTTTAAAGGACTGCACCATTCATCTATTCAGGATCGTGGCCGCAATTGATAAGACTCCGCCTTCTCCAACTCTGGCGCCCTCCAGATGAATTGGAATGCAATTCCCATCATTCCCACCCACCATGGCCAATTTGTTGGCTGGGAAGGATGGGCGTTGAAGTCCAATTTATCTGGAAGGCACTAGATTACGGAAGGCTGTGTTGGGGATCCAGTACATGTTTACCCATACTGACTTTAAATCGACGGACTGCAGGATTACAACTTGGAATGTTTTGTAAATTTCATTTACAAAAAATGATCACATTTACTTGGGAGTAAATATCACTGAAGTCAGTGCGGTTTACTCTTGAGTAGGGTTTGCTGTCTTGCATGAGTTTATCCGCGAGGAATGAGGGTGATTTACCAAGCTGCCTATCCAGTCCTTTCCCCTGTAAAATGTGTCTTCCCTCCCGCTCCAGCATCAGCGCATTCAAAACAAAAAGCTACAAAAAACAACGCAGTGTCCGTCTTGTGGCACCTGGAGAACTACCATATTTATCGTGGTTTTCGTGGAGGATGCGAGAGAAGGTTGGGTTGCGATAGCTCCTGCCACGGTAACAGCGCGGTCCTGTGGCCAGTCTGTTGAAAGGGAAAGTCCCAATCCATTCAGTGGGGCTTACTCTCAGGAAAGCGTACATATTTTATTTAGCGTTTTCTATTAGGGCAAGCCGTCGCACCTTAGAAGAAAAAATGTTGAAAACAACAAGATAACGGACAAATAGAAGAAAACACGCAAATCAAAACAAAGCTTGGCAGATTTTTTTTAAAAAGTGTTTTAGGATCCCTTAAAGGCTGCAAGAGACAGGGGCTAAGTTGAGCCGCAAGGGAAACCTGCCAGATCTGCCCTCGTAAACTTGCTGGAGGGAAATTGAGTTGCGCTACTACTTTGGAGGTTCCCAGCAAGCAACAGGCAGGAAAAAAAGGCGGAGCTACAATGCGGCGCTGGTGATTGGCTCGGGGCGCCGATTTGAACGGGGCGCGGGGGCTGGTTCTGCTGGGGACATTGTGGCTGTTTCCGAGACCGTGTAGCCGGTTGGGGGAAAAGACGCACTGCCGGCGGTTAGGCTGGATTGTGGGGTAGACGTTGGGGATGGTTTTCTGGAGTGGGAGTGGAGTAGGGTGCCGGGAGATTGTGATGAAGATCCTAGAAATAGGTTGCTGATGCTGTTGTGGGTTCATCGACTCGACAAAGCTGGATTTTGATAGAAACCGGATTAAGGCTTCATTTCTCTTCTTCCTAAAAACTCACAACATTCATTCTAAAGCGGTACCGAAGTTTCTCTTCCTTACTTTTTTTATAGATATGAAGTTCCGGGGTTTATTTATTGGGGGAGGGGCCACAGCAGTTAAACCGGTTTTAAATTATACCGTAATGGTGATGAATTTCTGAACCCAGCCTGGTAGGGTGTGTTGGGGGGGGGGGGGGGAGACGGTGGGTGCTCTTAAAGCTTGGCGTCTGAAGAGTAGGGGCTGCGGTAAAGAAACGTGTCTTCCCTTTGATCCACACGTGGGTACCTTACGTGCTGCGTATTTAACTTTTTTTGCATTGTTCACGTTAGTTCCACCTGCGTTGTAAACAAAAGTAAGATGTGAATTCATTTGCTGTTTCCATAACGCTATCCATAATTATGGCACTTCCCAAAGAATGAGAGGAAAGATCCCCTGCCCCCATGGGCCTTGCAATCTTGGAAACAAACCAAGGGTGGCAATGGAGGAAGGCGTAAGCCATGAAAAGGAATTAGTTGGGTGCCTATTGCTGCTTTCAGTGTGGGTATGAATAGTGGAGGGAAGGAACTCTTCTGAATGACCTGGATTTTACTTAATGTAGCTCCAGTAAGGGGACTGTATTTTGTAGGGTAGGGAATGTAAAATGGCTGAGTAGGATTAGGCTGAGTGGAAAGTGTGAGGAATGTGGACTGAGTTTAAGTACTGCTAGATTTGTAGCTTTTTAGGATGGCATGACAATTGAGTGGGAGGAAGGATTCGGGTCATCACATGGCCCATATTTTAAAGATTTGGCCCTTATGCCCCCGAGCCTTGTAGTTTGCATGAAGCAGAACAATTCATACTTTAGGCTTGGGTTATAAAATATCCCTCGTTCTGGGCAACCTTTGGTAGCCCCAGGTGGTGGAACTGTTACTAGATGTGGTGGAGAGGAATGGTTTGCAGCAATACAAGAGACTTATGGGGGAGCAGTCAGATATGGGAATCTGTGATTCCATCCCTAGCATAAGTTGATCTAGTTGGGGCTTTTCTGCTTCCCAGCTTCTACCAACAAATTGTCGTCCCTATTAAAATTGAGTTCATTGTTTGGATGTGAATAAATATTGTTGCTGCAGGGCAGATATGGGAGAGATGTGACCCAGAGAGGTGGCAATACTTCTGTACTGTAATAAGGTAGGGATTGGGGATGGGATGGGGAAATATAAAAGTGCATTTGGACCAGACTGAGATAGGGGATAAAGAAGTACATTTGGAACAGGTTTGGCTCAGCTCTCATGTATGGGCTAATAATGCATGCATATATCCTCCCTTCCTGCAGGGTGCAAGATGAAGTACTTTGAAGGTGTGGATTTTGTGGCTCAGACCAGAACTCCCGAAGAAACTCTGGCTTTGTTGTCGGAGCTGAAGGTAAGACTGCAAGATGTCTTGATAGCTGCTGGCTTTGATGGCTTTGAAACAAGTTCATGAAGGATGGGTTTATGGCGGCTATTATTTGTAATAGGCAAGTAGAACCTTCAGGTTGAGGAGCAGCATGCCTCTAAATATGCCAGTTTTTAGGGGACAAATAGGTTGAGAACTTCCTGGAGACATCTAGCTGAACACTGCTAGCATTGGGAGGCTTGAGTTAATCCAGCAGGGTGATTAGTATGGGGTCTGTCACGGTCTTCCTGTGGTCACTGTAGGGATGTACTTGGAGAAGAAATGTCACTTCTCCAGGGCCCAAATAGGAGACAGGGTGTGGCATGTGATATTGCAGCCTCTCTTCTTAAATTCTGTTCTTCCACACATCTTCACCCAATTGTAAAGGAGTCCAGAATGTTGTGGCCAGACTGTTGACAGGGAGAACATGACTCCCTTGTTACTTTTCATTTTATTCATCTCATTTATTGCATTTCTATACCGCCCAATAGGTGAAGCCCCCTGGGTGACTTACAAAGATAAAAAAACCATTAAAATATATTCTACATAGTTTAAAACAACATTTACGTACAAACATATAAACAGATAGCACAGACACCCTAACCATTTTTGTTTGCTACAGCATCACTGGCTATCGGTTGTTTCTGGGTACGAGTCAAAGCGCTGGTTATGACCCTTAAAACCATTATACAGCTTGAGACCAGGCTACCTCAAAGACACCTTCTCGCATATGAGCCTGACCAGATTTTTAAAGTCTTTGGAGGAGGGCCTTCTCTCGCTCCTGCTGCCTTCGGAGGCGTGCTTGGTAGTGACCCAGGCAAGAGCCTTCTCAATGGCTGCTCCCTGATTCTAGAACTCCTTGCTGAGGGAAGTCAGGTTGGCCCCCTCTTTGCTGTCTTTCTGCTGGTAGGCAGAAATATTTTTATTCAGGCATATAATTTGTTCCTGAAGAGGTTTTTAATTGGTGCTGTTCATTTCTTTTATTGTTACATTTTAATTGTGTGTTTAATTTCTTTGTTACGGTATATTTTAATTGCAATTTGTTAATCTGGATTTTATTGTTAGTTGCCTTAAGTGCAATTTTTTTGGGGTGGAAATGTGGGATGGAAATTAATTAAATAAGGAGTTTTGTAAAGTTTACAATATGTAAATGTTGTGCAATGCTTTTGTCAGATTTTTTTTAAGCAGAGCACATGCTGACTTTTAAGGCCACCTCTTAATTTCAGGAATGTCTCATCTGTGGAGTGAAAAATGTAGATGGTGCAAGTCAAGCCTCCAACCTGATGACAGTATGCAACGGAATCCTACGGGCTTGCATCCACAGGTTTGGGGAAAGGTTGGATTGCCCTGCTCATTTAAAAAACCTCCAGGACTTAGCCGAGATGGCCCATTGCGGCTATGTCTCAGCTAGGCTCCAGTACGTTCCCCTCTATTTAGAAAAATTGCTGTACCACTTGCTGAGGGGTGTTGCTGCTCGGGGCCCATCCAATAACTGCCTGAGGTTTGCTCATCTCCTTTATACTGACCTATTGAAGTACCAGCCTCCCCAGGTGCCTCCCTATGACTACGTCTCTATTGCCAAAAGTGCCTTTAGTGTCCTGTGGAAGAGTACAGATACCATGGGTAAAGCAGACAAGGCTCCTGCAGAGTTCAGGACTGTGCTCTCCACCCAACTGCAGGCAGTACGCTTCTTGGTGCTTCTGGAGCACGACACCCCTACCAGTTTGCTCCAGGAGCCTCCGTTCTTTACCTCCATGGTGGCCCGGAATGCGTCCGCCGCAGCTGTTACATTTGAGGCCCAGCGAAGCCCGCTGAGCAGGGAAGAAGCCTGTTTTCTCAGTGAGGAGTTCTCCCACCGCCTGGTTGACGCTCTTTTGGAAAAGAAGGGGGTGAACCAGCCTTTGGCCTTCCAGGACTGCCTCTGTGTCTTTGAGCTGACGGTCATCAGGTCCCGTTACCTCTGCAAAAGTGGCTGCTTCAAACAGAGCAAGGAAGTTCTCCAGCAATCTGCTGGCTACTTGAGAAGGTCCAGCGGCGAGAGGCATTGCTTCAGTGCCACATTAGGCATTCTCTCTGCTGGCGTTGAACTGAACCGGTTATTGACCCTTGCTGAGGGCTCAGTAGGGTATTTTTTCACCCAAGCAGCTGAGGCTCTGAACTCCTCAGCGGATGCTCAAGAGCCCTTCCTCAGACTGCTGGCTGAAAGTTGCCAGTTGCTCATTACTCCTTTGTACGGACATTCCACAGAGAGTAAGTGGAGACTCTTTAACTTGCAAGACCTTCTTGGGATCTCTGCCTTCATGGAAAGTTACTTCAGGCTGCTCAGCAAGCTGTTGGATGTGGTAAGCAAACTGTATTTTCTACCCTCGGTATGGGTGTCATACCGAGGGCAGCTGTGAAAGGTTGGGACTGGAACGTTATTCTCTTGCTCCTCTCCAGATTCAAACCATTCTGAGGAAGCATTCTGAGGAAAGCAAAAGTGGTTTAGTTAAGAACACTTGTGGCTTTCAAAACTATTTTGTGTCATGAAAGGTGTGTTGATATGGAAAATAAGCAGGCGATGTGGATAACAGACAGTAGTGGGAAGGAAAGATATTTCAGTATCCTTGCTCTGCTATCATGAGGTCAAGAAAGCTGGTTTTAAAAGCAGAGCCTTTTGCAATTGTGTGTGCACATGTGTGATACGGAATTGGATTTGCAGAATGCAAATATTTTGAGCTACAGCCTAGAAATGCTTGTTTTTCCACCAGTTTTTCACTGTTCTGCCTTCTATATTGCACACTGGAGATGGTTTAAAACACCTTCTCCAACCTGGTGCACTCCAGATATTTTGGATTTCGACTCCCAACAGTCCTGGCCAGCATGGCCAATAACCAAGAATGCTGGTAATTATCTAGAGGACACCAGATTGAGGAAGTCTGGTGGAAAAGCTCCATAAAGTCGGACAACAGTAGTAGGTATATCAATAAATGGTACAAATAACCAAAATTGATCAGAAAGCACAGTTTCTCTGCCAATGCTAATATTTCAGTGTAACATTTTCAGTAGGGTTATTTTACCAATTAAAGCCTGAATAACCTTGTCAAGGATTGTCGTGGGATTGTTCAAGTCTTTTCTCTCTCATTTTTCTTCCACAGGTCTCACCCGATAATAAGACACAGCAACAAGCTCTAACAAAGTTGCTGTATCACTACTTCCAATTGTACACAACTGTGATATATGACTCTCTTCAGGCTGTGCAGGTATGGGAAACTGAAGGGCTGCATTGGCCCTGTGGAATCTTGGATGGATAAGAGAAGGCTCCAGTGTGAGTGTGTAAGACTGAGGTTTTCATCTTTGGGCAGAATAAGGGCGTGGGTCCCTTAAATCTCTGCTGGCTTAGTGTTTGAGCACATGCTTTGCATCCATAAAATACAAGGCTTAGCCCCCAGTATCTTCTGTCAAAGGGCCTGTTCACACAACACGCTAAACTATGGTTAGGCTGCTAACCCTTTTACGGTACATGGTTAGTAAACATGTTTTAAACTGTGGTTATGTGACCACCATGGTTGGGAATGGTTTACATGACAAGTTAAGCCATAATGTTTAGCTCAAAATGCTTAACCATTGTGGCTTAACATGTCGTCTCTGAACAGGGTTAAAGGGTCTGGCGGTAAGGCTGTGAAAGATCCTTGCCTGGAGAGGTATTGGATTGCTACTCCCAGTCAGAGTAGACAACTCTGGGCTAAATGGATGGCAGCATGTTTATCCCTTACCTGGTTCTTCTAGACCAGTCTTTCTCCAATGTAGGTACCTCCAGATGTTTTGACCTACATCTCCCATCAGCCCCAGCCAGCATGGCCAATGGTTGGGGAGGATGAAGTTGTAGCCCAAAACATCTGGAGGGGCCCAGATGTTGGAGCTCTTGTGTAGATGCTGTGTGAAGCCTTCTCTTGGTAGGGGGCTTGAGAATGCAGATCTGGCTCTACCTACTTTCAGGGGTTTGAAGCCAGTCATCTAGTATCAACAAAATGGCCGTGGTTCATAGAATCATAGAATAGTAGAGTTGGAAGGGGCCTATAAGGCCATGGTGTCCAATCTCCTGCTCAATGCAGGAATCCACCTTCAAGCAATAAATGAAGTGGTGATTTGGGTTTGAACTTGAAAGTGATTTGGGTTTGAATTTGAAAACTGACATCTGAAGACGCATTGGGTTCCTTCACTCATGCTTCTGTACACATAATATTTATATTGTAAAAACAAACATGTGCTCTGGAGCATCCTTCTTCTGCGGCAGCTGTGTGCTGGGGCACGCTCGCTGCGGCCACTGCAGAAGGAGGAAGCTCTGGAGCGGTTTCCTTGCGTGTCACTCAACAGTCAGCTCTCCCCGCTCCCTGAATAGAAAGTAAATGGGGACAGAAGACATGCTGCCAACACAACTGATGCTTTCTCAGCAGAGAAGTTCTTTCCGTGCGTCCTTTGCCATTATCTCCATAGCAACAGGGAAGGGGGCGGCGTTGGTGTAGCCACCCACTTCCCTGTTCCCACGGCTCCACCGGGGAAGGATGTGTTGGTGCCGAGCCATATGATCCCTTGTGAGGGATGATGTCATGTGGCGTCGACACATTCCCTGACACACGAGGCGACTGTCCAGAGCCTCTTGCTTCTGCAGTGGGGGCAGTGTGTGTTTCTCCGTGCACTGTCTCCATACAAGCAAGAGGCTTTGGAACGGTCTCGTGTGTCAGGGCACGCGATCCAGCCTCTAGCAAAGGATTCTTCGGCGCCAAGCAACATCCCCATCTCCTGTTTCTCCATGCCAGGAGCATTGACAACCGGCAGGTGCATCACCTCCAATGATGGGGGACAAGGCGCACCTGTTGCTGAGCGACGGCTGCGGTGTCGGCTCAATCCCAGCTCCTGCCGGCTCCGGAGAAAGAAGCCCCGGCAGAGCCATCTCTCCTCTTGACAGGAACTGGGATTCATCCGCAGCAGCAGCCGTCGCTCAGCAACGGCCGCTGCTTCTCTGCGCAGTGTGTGGCTGAATTTGGACAACACGATAGTCAGTTGTGGGGTAATAATCAACTTTACAGTTGTTCATCTAGGGGGTACTCCCCACACAACATGGTAATAAATAATCAACTGTGATGTGGATTAGGATCAGCGCTGAGTTGACTATGGCAGCATTCGGACGACACGATAGTCAATACAGCTTGCTTATTGTGTCGTCCGAATTCAGACTGTCTCTTCTCCCTTCTCTGCTCCTCCCCATGGAATGGTGGCACCCCAGTAAGGTAAGCAGTAACCAGCACCGCCATTCAGTGGGGAGGGCCAAAAGGGAGGGTGGGAGAGATGACAACGCAACTCAGTGAAAATAGTCCACTCCACAGAGCAGTACTTCCATGTCGCCCAAGGGTGCCCCGCACATAGCCATCCGTGGAGTGGACTATTTCCACTCCGTGGACTAAAGTGTCGTCCAAATGCACCCAATGAAAACATCTTAGTAAAAGGAATATAGTGGAATGTGGTGGCCCAGCCTTGTGTCTTGAATGAGTAATTTTTGATTCTGTAAAGTTTTGTAGATCAAAGTAGACTTGATAGACAAATTGATAGATGGTACAACATTATTTGTAAGTTATAGTCATACCAACAAATGTGTGTGTAAGTGATAAGTTGCTCTGGTAACAAGTTAATGCAGGGGAAGAAATAGTATGTGTGTCTGCAACAATTGTATGCTAGTTGTGCGCATGATCTTTGATTAGAGCTGATGTACCTTAATAGTTCTAGATTTGGCAAATAGGATAATACTGTGTTCTCATGTTGGAACAAACGAGAATTGTAGGTACTGCTACCATTGGTCTTTTTCTTTAACAACACGGCTGTCTTTTGTTCTGTCCATCTGCTTTTTGGATACTTAGCATTATACTCCCTGTTGGAAGAGGGTACAAAATAGGAGGATACCATTCCATGGTGTCCTTCCCAACTCTTTGCAAACAGCAAAGATCACATCATCAAGATTCTTAAAAAGGTGATTTCTACACCTACTGGTGCTCTATCAAAATTAGATTCTGGTTGGCAAGAAATTAGCACTTGTGGTCATCGATAGCCAATGTTATGTCTAACCTCATACTTTCTTGTTGGGGCAGACTTGAGAGCCATCTGATGTGAAGATGAATGGGTTACAAATAGGGCCAGCCTAGACATAGAAGTAGAGTAAACACCTTCAGTTCATTTTATTATATGGTCACAGACCCATTAAAACATAATAATTAATTCATTCTTGACAAACTGAGGAGTAGTTATTAAAACATACACATTTAAAATATATGGACATAATTAAAACATGATGAATACAAAAAATAAAAACAGAATACTAGTTACAAATTAGGATGAAGAAATAATTTACGAGATCTGTGAGCAGAGAAGAGGAACTTAGCCACTAGCTCTGCCATTGACTTGTTTGTACCAGTCAAGAAATGTTCCAAATACTGTTCCAATGCCCTTCCAGGGCATTCCTCAGATTAAGGCAATGTAGTTTGTTACATTCCTCCTTATGAAGGCTACCTTAAAAAAAAAAATGACCTGAAGTTTCTTTCAACTATTTCATCTCCACAGGGATACTAGCGATCCTCATATGGGACACCCCGGCAGCGCCGTTCCAGTATTGCAGAAGGGAGACAATTAAATCTAGCCCTAGAAAATACATGGCGATACTTGGGATAGTTAGATTATCCAGATATCTGACATGTCTAGGGAATTCAAAAGTTAAACCAAAATGTATTGGCAAGCCAGATCTGCGAATATTTAGTATAGAATACCGAAAATCAAAATCCTTGATCTGTGGTCCTAAAATAGATTTTACAACACAATAATCTTGTTTGCGGAGGAAACCCATAGCCAGGCCTAATAAATGCAGTTTAATCGTAAAACCTTTAAACCATGAACTGGTAAAAACAGCTTATACTGCCCCTCCCTCCCCTTGCCCAGCTTCCTAATAGAAGGGATAATTAAGAGTCTTCTGATCTCTTATCAGCTGCTTGGGACATAGGTACAGTTGTAAAGGGGAAGAGTAAAGAAGTGGTGGACCTTAAAGGATGAAGAGCCGCAGAGGAAGGTCGCAAGGGCTTGTTGCCACAGTCATACTGGGTGGAGGCTCTTGGAAAGTAGTGAGGCTCTTTGCTCCTTCTGAGTGCCTGCGAAGCAACATCAGAGACAGGAGGCACATTCCCCCAAATACCTGGTGACTATAAGGCAGCCAGAAACAGTGGGTCACAGCACTATTTGGGAAGGAAGGATTGGAATATGCCTAATTAAAGGAGAACACTGGTGATTCCAGGGGTGGGGAACCTCTTTCAGCCTGAAGGCAAGGTTCCATTTCAGAGAAACTCTCTGGGAGCCACATTTCAGTGGTGGGCGGGACCAAAGGTAGTGGTGGGTGGAGCCAAAGGAAGTGGGATCAGGGCCAGCAATGCTGATATATTGTAGCTTAAAGCTCTTACTGTCCTGTCACCTTTTTAGAATGGGGGGGGACTGCAAAACCTGGGAAATGGCCAAATAATCTGTGGTTGGGGAAAGGCAGTGCGACCAAGAGAAAGGGGGCTACAGGAGGGCTGCATTTGGCCCACGGGCCCGAGGTTCCCCACTCCTGCCCTAATTGAAACATATGAGGTAGTTTTCTTGACATGTGCAGGAAGGTGTTTCTGAGTTTGAACGTTCAAACTTGTAACTTTCCCTTCTTTCTATGCCTAAAGCCTGTGTTTTTTCTCACAGGGGCCCGAGTCTGCCGGTCTGCCACAGTTGGTTGTGCCCCTTCAGAGGGCTGTTACCTGGATGCTGGATATACTAGAAGATCTTCCTGACAGAGAGCAGTCCAAATACCTGGATCTCTCAGGTTGGTGTCCAAGGCAGACAGCTGTCTTTCTCCAACTGTCCAGTTCAATAGGTGGGCAGGTCTTGATTTGTTGGAGGCTATTGCCCTTCCTAAGGAGGAAGGAATAAGAATGGGTTCTTTGTTATTAGATCTCCCTGTCTGAGGTCTGGCGCTTTCCCTCAATCGGGATCTCATTGATCAGTTGAATCGCTGTGGAACTTAGAGACAACAGATGCTGCTGCTAATATTTTGTTAGCCAGGATCAGGGATTCCTTGGGAATCTTGGCCACTTTATCTTGAGACTGGTGTTTGCATGGAACCAGGGCTCACAGAGTCAAAGCACTGCAGCCTTTTGTTTAGCAGAGATGCTGACATCAACTGCCGCCGCCACCACCCTCAGCTTCCCTGTTCCTTCTGAGCTTAGCTGCAGTCCTCACAGTAGCTGGGAGGAAATGGTGGCTTAGTCTTAAATGGGCAATTGAGACCCATTAGCTTTACAAAAGCTGTGCTCCTAGTGGAGAAATGGTTAGGAGTGGCTTGTTGACATGGATCAACACAGCTTGTGCCTGTATTTTGGAGACTCCTTGGGGATGTGTCTACGGGCATTGTCATGATGAGTGCCTGTACAACAAACTTTAGCACTATACCCCTGCCTGAGGTTCAGGCCATGGGCTCCTTAACCCCTCCCAGTGTGAACAGCAACCAAGGTTCCGCTAGTCTTCTCTCTTGGTACCTCAGCTTTTTAGGGTCTGTGTGCAATCTTGACCCAGGCAAATGGGAATGAGCAATGAGGTGCATGAGGGGAGAATGCTGCACAAATCATTGCGAGCTCTGAGAAAGAGAGGCTTAAAAGGAGACCTGCCTGTGTGTGGACGTTTGTCACTTGATAAAAGCAAATGTTTGTTACTTGATAAAAGCAAACATTGCTGCTCTTTCTGCCCTTGATTCATTCTAAAGATGGCTCTGGTTCAAACTTCAGTACCAGCCAGAAGTAGGAATGGTCGACAGTCATGGCTTATTAAGGCTTGCCTTCCTTCCTAGTACAAAAGTGGAATGGGCCGATCTTGTGCAAAATAATTTCCTGGTGGAAGCTTACTGGACCACTTGGAGGTCAATCGCCTTTCTTCAGGAAACAAGCGAGTAATCAATTTGGTAGTTCTCTGGCAAAAGTAGGCTTGAATAACCATGATAGGTTGCTTACGACAGATTTTGTTCTCCTAACAGCATACTGTGTGTCCCAGCTGGCCTATAGCTTCTACACTCATAAGATGTATTTGGAGTCGAACTCCATAGTGGAGCTTTTCTGCAGGTGGCTGGCCACGAAAGAGCTCTTCAAATATTCAGATGTGCCGACAGAACAGGTAACGAGATGTTTTCCTTGCAGCATGCTAAACTGGCATGAAGGAGGAACAGGCGAATCTTCATAGACTACTGGAGTTGTATCCGCTAGCAAGATTGCTGCATTACCAGAGCTCCAGACAAGCTTTCGCTTTGTGCGAAGAAGGTCCCACATCCAATTTAGTATAGTGTAATGCGTAGAATATTGAGCTTGGACCTAGCTTAGAATCCCCGTGGTTAGGGGATTCTAACCCAGGTCACTCTCTTGTAGTCTGAACCTATTACTCGAAAAGTAAGGAGCTCCATGTTCGAATGTGAATAGGATTGCTGCCTTGCCCTAAGCCATCTCATGGGAGTTAAGTTAAAAAAATATACAAGGGAGTCTGTAAATGAAGATTTGGCTGGCCAATTGAAACTAATATGTTAATTTCAGTGTTCTTTGCTTACTCTCTTTCAAGCTCTTTCTTGTGGCAGTCTCTTCTTGATCTCATTCCTGTCTTCCATGGGTCCATTCCTGCCTGCATGCTCCTTCCCCAGGGTTTTTGGCTTTGCTCCCCTCCTCGCTCCAACTCTTAATGATCTCTATCAATGGCATCCAGAGCCCCATTGTCAGGACAGGCAGCCCGTGACATTAGGATAGGCCATCCAATTGTTGCTGGAGGCTTAATTACACAAATAACCCCCATGGGGCACTGCCTAGAACTCCATCATAAAAAGTGTAGAATACAAGTGTAGTAACCTTAATTCCCAAGGTTTCTTGGGAACTGAATTAGAAAACAAGGCCACTGCCTGACATCTGGAGAATCACTCAGTCGAGGCATTTTGCTAGTAGGCCTAGCAATTTGGCAATTTAAGGCTGGGTGAGCAACTTCTGGTCCTCTAGATGTTCTGACCTATAACTCCTCTAGCAGCCCTAGCTAACATAGCCAATGGTGAGGGGTATGAGAGTTGTAGGCCAAAACTTCTGGAGGACCACAAGTTGCCTGCTCCTAGTTTAAAGCTTGAACTGTTGTTCAGAGTAGTTTTGACAGTTGTTCCTCTTGTTTGAGAATTGGGAGAACTTTACTTATCTTTCAGGCTGTCCATTGCAGGAGTTGGATAAGTCTCTGTTCTGTGGCTCTTGATTGTTTTTCTTTCACTTCACAGCTACACAATTGCTTTAAGCTGCAAGTGGAAAACTACAGGAAGCTTGGCTTGTTAGAAGAGGCTCTCCAGGCTGTGGTACTCTGGCTGGCTTTTTATCGCAGCAAGATCACAGAACAGATGACAGAGCCAGTCTCTTCCTGGATCAAAGTCAAGATGGATGCCAACAAAAATGGGGCCAATGACCTGAGACTGAAGTAAGAAGGGTACTGAGAGATGGGTGTATGACTGATAAAACAGTGGGTTCTGTTATTTGTCTATTACAGCTTGAAACTGGCAATTTGAGGGTAACTCCTGGATTTGTGCTTGACCATATGTGTGTGTGTGTGTGTGTGTGTGTGTGTGTATATCTTCTAGAAAGATTATATCCTGCCCTTTCACTGTAAAAACAATGCTCAAGGTGGCTTATATCAATTTAAAAAACAAAATATGCAAGCTCTGTTTTACTATGTTTAGTGATAAGATAAATCACAGCAGATAAAAATCGCTAAAAGCAAAATAAAGTACAACTCGTCAGCAAAATAAAGTACAACTCATCCTATCTGCGTCATGCCTCTTCTCCCTTCAAGAGGTTGAAGATGTTCCAACTAAAAGTTCCCTCTGTCCTTATTGAGATAAAGGAAACACAGTTAGTCCTGAAGAAACTGGAGCACTTTACCTCAGTTCCCATTCTAGCAGTGAGGAAAACAGGAAATGAGGCTGGTGTATCCTTCTTGCCATTTAAGGTTTTCTATTGCTTTACTTCTGCAACAAAACTCATTTGTGATTCTATAATCCCTATAATTGAAACTCTCTGCTACAGAACAAAAGAAGCCTTTCTTAATTACCATCAGTAAATAAAGTGAGAACTCTTGTCTGCTGGTTTTTTTATTCTTAGTGGGATTTCAAACTGAATTATTCCATTAAGTATTTAATGGCATCCACCAAACTTGTTACCTTGTTCACACGAACTTCCAAATGTGAAGTGTCTTATTGGCGACAAGATTGTCACTTTCTCTTCTCCTGGACTTTCAGACACTGCTTCATGTGGGTGGCAGTGGTAAAGTCCAACATATGCAGGCCTGACCTGAGCAAGCATTCACTCTCAAAATTGGGTTGTAATGACTGGGCTTGTATATTATTATTATTATTATTATTATTATTATTATTATTATTCATTACACTTATATACCGCCCCATAGCCGAAGCTCTCTGGGCGGTTTATATGCGACACATTTGAAAATGGGGCACTTACACGTTTTTATATGAGGTGGGGCTGATACAGCCAGGTGACCAGGCACAACTCCAGTTTACACTGCACATAGACCGTCTCCTGGAGGCTTGTGTGAACAGGGCTTTAGTTCTAACAGCAACCCCTCCAATTTAACTGAATCCCCAAAGCGTCAGAGGCTTTGACACACAGTGCCTGCCATTGTTTAACCAGCCAAAGAATGTTTTAGCAATGGGAAAAAAATGCCAACCTGTGGACATATGCTCTAGTAATCTTATGATGTGACCCCCTCATGGGGACTCGGCATGGGCAGCATATGTGTGTAGTTCTGGTTCCCTAATCTCAAAAAGAATATTGTAGCGATTGAGCAAGGTGTGTGTGTGTGTGTGTGTGTGTGTGTAAGATACCGAAAATGGCAGCTACAATGATAAAGGGGTTGGAGCACTTTGTGGAGAAAAAGACTCAAGTGTGTAGTGCAGGGGTGGGCGACTTGTGTCCCTCCGGATGTTTTGGCCTCTAGGTTGCCTGCCCCTGGTTTAGTGCATTTCAGTTTAGAAGTGCGGAGGGCAGCACGTCATATGAAGCCTTTAAAAAATGATGACCAGTGTAGGGAGGAAGGGAGATATTTTAGCCATACCAGAACTTGGTGTGTGTGTGTGTGTGTGTGTGTGTCACATGATGAGGCTGAGGCAGACCAGTCAGGCAAACGGCATGCAATTAATATAAGGAAATAGCCCTGTCACCGGATATGGGAATGACCATTAACTTAAAAACGAAACTGGGGAAAGTCCTCTAGGATAGGGCTAACCAATACTACTCATGGAACCTCTTTGAATAGAGGCCTTTTACCTCTGGATACTAAAGCTGGGGTGAAGCAAGCGGATAGCTAATTGTGTCAAACCTGGTTGTGAGTTCCAGAAGATATCTGGCAAGGCCCTTTGAAAACAATGCTGTTTGTGGTCTGATTCAGCTATTTATTATTTATTATTAACATTTATATACCACCTTATCTGCTAAAGAAAACCATCCAGGTGATTAACACGGTTTTTGTTAACCGTGCATTCTCCTCCAGTGGTGGAGTTTATCTGGGAGTGGGTTACTCCTCCAGAGGCAGGGCCAAGTGAGTGATTTCATGCTTGGTCCCATTCAGGAGGAGGAGATTTCCCGCCCCAGTTCTAGGCTTGCCTGCTTGGTAGCCTTTCTCCATCGTCTCTATTCTAACCCTTGTTCCTGACTGGCTTGCATGTTCAACACAGGACTCTGAAGGAGGGCCTGGAAGGCTACAGCTTAGATGCTGAGACCCTCATGAAAGTGCTGTGGGAAGAACTGAAGGCCTATAAGGCTGTGCGGGTAGACACCGGCCAAGAGCGCTTCAACGTGATCTGTGACCTGCTGGACATCTGTTCGGAAGGCAGCTGTTGGGTTCATGAGCGGGCTGTGATCCTGGTGGAACTGGCACAGGTCCTGTGTTATCATGACTACAACGAGCAGACAGAATGGTGAGTGGCCAGGAGGCGCGGCCCCTCTTCCTCTTCCTCCCCCATGGATCACTTTAAAATGGCTGGGGCTCGTGGCAGGTCGCTTTCTTCTATAAGTGAAAGCACATGTATAACTCAAATTTTCATAACCTCTTTTTCTTCAAACTCCACTCCATATCATCAAAGTCCCAGCCCTAGGACAGAGCCTTACTAGCCTATTCAGTAATCCAGACCTGGTCAAAATGGTCTCAACCTCTGTCAAAACCGCCCCCACCCCCAGAGTGCAGCGCCAAATACAGCTATTTTCGACTACTCTCAACCTTTTAAGGATGACCTCTGGTTTGCAGATCGCAGTTTGAGAACCTCTATTTTAGGTTATGTTTATGAGATGCTAACCTTGGCAATTTTATCGTAAAGCACTAAATTAAATTAAAATAAATTGGTGCTCTTGAAAGACTGTAGGAGAACAGCAAGGGCATGCTACACCAATACTGTTCTGCAAAATGCAAATTGTGTGCTTAAAAACTACATTCCAATTAATGTGAATATAATTTGGCGTAAGCTTTTTTAATTTGCCTATCTTGGTTTCAAGGCTCCTTTTGAATTGTGGCAGAAGAAGCCTGATGCTTTTTAGCAAGCGATTTGACTGGGGTCCAAGATTTTGGTAAGGGGCGAGCATGGTGGAGGGAGTGGACAGAAATATTTTGCTGGAGGCCATTAAAGAGGAATGGCCTGTTTTCTGAACGTGGAAGATTCTGCAGAGGGCACCTGCATGTGTTCAAACATATATTTATAACCAGGAGGCCAAGAAACTTCCTCATTCAACCCTCCATCCCCACCCCAAACACCCAGTGGTTTTTGGGAATCTCCCCAGGCATCTAACTTTGTGCCAATTACTGTCAGCTTTTAGTAGCTGTATGGATCCCTATCTGTTAAACTAGTTTTTAAAATTAAACAATTTGTATTCTAGAGAACTCGGCATTGAGCTGGAGGTCACAAAATAAAAGGTTCTAGCCCAACTTATCCCATATTTTCCAACTTTTTGGTCTGTATGGTGGGAATAAGACCTGAAAAGACCACACGCTAAGCCATGGTTAGGCCACTAACCTTTTTGTAGCAAAGGGTTAGTGAGTGTGTTTAAACTGTGGTTATGTAGCCACCGTGGTTAGGAATGGTTCACATGACACGCTAACCCACAGTGTTTGGGTCAAAATGCTTAACTGCTATGGCTTAGCGTGTGATCTGAACAGGGTCATAGGATAATTGGGCATAAGTTTCTTGGGCAAGGTCCTTGAGCGAGTGGTTGTGAGCCAGCTCCAGTTACTCTTGGATGAGACTGATTATCTGCATCCATTTCAGTCCGGCTTCAGGCCTGGTTTTGGCATGGAAACAGCCTTGGTCGCCCTGTATGATGACTTACGTTGGGAGAAAGACAGGGGGAGTGAGACTCTGTTGATTCTCCTTGATCTCTCAGCAGCTTTCGATACCATCAACCATGTTGTCTTTCTGGGATGACTGGCTGAGTTGGGAGCGGGAGGCACTGCATTGGTTCCACTCCTACTTGGCGGATCGGCTCCAGAAGGTGGTACTTGGGGGACGTTGCTCAGCCCCGTGGATTCTCCAGTATGGGGTTCCGTAGGGGTCTGTCTTGTCCCCCATGCTAATCAACATCTACATGAAACCGTTGGGTACGGTCATCCGGAGTTTTGGAGTGCGTTGTCATCAGTACACTGATGACATGCAGCTCTACTTCTCCTTTTCATCTTCACCAGGTGAGGCTGTAGATGTGCTGAACCAGTGCTTGGCTGCGGCAATGGACTGGATGAGAGCTAACAAACTGAAACTCAATCCAGACAAGACTGAGATGCTGTGATTGGGTGGTTCTTCTGACCGGATGGAGGGTGTTCAACCTGTTCTGGATGGGATTGCACACACCCTGAAGGAGCAGGTTCGTTGCCTGGGGGTTCTCCTAGAACCATCTCTGTCACTTGAGGCTCAGGTGACCTCTGTGGCATGGAGTGCCCTCTACCAATTTTGGTTGGTGGCCCAGCTACGCCCTTATCTGGATAGGGATAACCTGGCTTCATGAGTCTATTCTCTAGTAACCTCCAAGTTAGATTACTGCAATGCTCTCTACGTGGGGCTGCTTTTGAAGACGGTTCGGAAGCTGCAGCTTGTGCAAAATGCAGCGGCCAGATTGATATCAGGAACCAGAAGTTTCGAACATATAAGACTGACACTGTCCCGCTTGCATTGGCTGCCTGGACGTTTCTGATCCCGCTTCAAGGTGCTGGTTTTAACCTATAAAGCCTTACACAGCTTGGGACCACAATACCTGATGGAACGCCTCTTCTGACGTGAACCTGCCCATTCACTACAATCAACATCTAAGGTCTTCCTCCGAGTGCCTACTCCAAGGGAAGCTCGGAGGATGGCAACAAGGGAGAGGGTCTTTTCAGTGGTGGCCCACCAACTGTGGAACGATCTCCCCGACGAGGCTCGCCTGGCGCCAACACTCATCTTTTCGGCGCCAGGTGAAGACTTTTCTCCCAGGCATTTAACAGCATATGTTGAGCTTTTTAACTGACCCCTGCATAGTTTTAAATGATATGTAGTTTGTTTTTAGGCTTTTATGGTTTAATTTTTGTAAACTGCCCAGAGAGCTTTGGCTTTGGGGCGGTATATAAATGTAATAAATAAATAAATATTCTATTACAGACACACTTTTTAATATGTACCCTTTATACTTCTTTTTAAGAAGCTCACTCCATGTGTTGTTTTGTTACAAGAGGCCTTTGTAGAATTTGAAACCTCAGCATTTTGGCATGCTAACCAAATTATGAGTCTGTTCCACCTCTGTTCTTAGGACCGCAGAAGAAAAGGCTATTATGCAGTTCCCTTGCCTTGATTCCAGGTTCATCCTAGTTCACTAAGAGGATCAGGTGGCTCTCTAAAGATGCTACACTAATAGTTGAGGTGCTAAAGGCTTGTAAAGACTTGTCCCAACTCTGCTGTCTCGGTGCCATCGCTGGCCAGGCTGCTTGTTATTCTCCTACAGAAGAAGACTTTCAGTTTGTCCAGAAGAGCCTTACAATTGATGTATGTGAGGCACTATTGGCTAAACGTAGATCTCCTCTTCTGTAGCTCTGCCCTGGACTCCATACACGAAGCTCTGCGGCTGCTGGACTCTGTGCAGCCGGGCCCCGAGACCGAGGTGCAGTTCCAGGACGACAAGGCCCAAGCTTTACTCTGGCTCTACATCTGCACAATTGAGGACAAAATGCGTGAGGTATGTGGTGGTAAGCTGAGCAGCACACAGTTCCCCTGGCTAAACATCAGGGCCGTGTATACTCTGTGCTTAAGAGAGGCTAAGTGTTGCAACTTGTACAGACGTTGCACAGAGATTCTCTACTGGCATAATTCTGCACTGCAACTGTGTATTGTGGGAACTTTATCGTTTCCTGTTGGTCATGGGGAGGAGGCACAGAAACTTCACCCGTGACCCCACTATAAATCTTACTCAGCTGCCCTCCTAGGTTCTGAACCCTTGCCAGGCATTGCCCATTTGTTTTTACGCAGGCCTTTGTAGCCATAAGGACTAGAAACTTTTCTCCATCCTTTTTAAAAAATAATAATAATCAAGTGAGAGTCTTAGAAAGCTGAATAGTTTTTTGCTTTCACATTTTGCATTGTTACAGCTCTTATTCCATCGCAGCTTATAGTCCTTTCTAAATAGCTTGGGACCTCGATACTTGAGGGATTGCCTCTCCCCACATATGCCTGCCTGAGATCTGTTGGAGGAGCCCTTCTCTGTGCCCCACCAACATGAGATATACGCTATGGTGGGACATGAGAGAGGGCTTTCTCTGTTATGGCACCCCGGCTGTTGAATGCCCTCCCCCTGGAGGCCCAACTGGCTCTGGCACTAGCTTTATTTTGACGCCAGATTAAGACATGGCTTTTTAACAAAGCCTTTGCTGGTTCAATCCACCAGCTTGCACACTGTCTTGTTTTAATTGGATTTTAATGTTTTAAACATTTCATACTGGTTTTAACATATTAATGATTCAATTTGTTTTAGAATTGTATGTTTATTGTTCTATTATATATGATTATATCTGTAAGCTGCCCTGAGATCCTTGTGATATAGGGCGGGATAGTAAGATTTTAATGATAAATAAATAAAGTGCAGTTGGCCATGCAAAATATCCAGAACTCAGTAATGCCTTCTAGGAGCCATAGTGCAGACCAGTGACTGAAGGAGTGAAGACACACACACCGAGAGGTTCTAGGCAGGAAGCTTGTTTATTGTCTGTTAGCTTAGCTTATATAGATCTTTTACAGTGCTGTTTGTGAAGACACAGCATCTTTCCACACAGTAGAACACACACACATAATAGCTTGTCATAGAGCAAAACAATAGACCTCAGAATAAGAATGCTACATCATTATTGCAACATTTGTTCCTAGCCTGATGCTGGCAAGCTGAAGCTAGAACGGTCTGTATGTAGCTAGGACATCTTGCATGTAGCAGGAAAGAGATAACAGATAGAATGACCTAGGTAGGAGAAAGCACCAGGGTGTGCCCTACAATACTTTTTCCTAGGATAGTTCCTTCAAGTGACGGTTGATTATCCTATCCCCAGTGCTGTTTAACTTCTACATGAAACCGCTAAGGGAGATCATCCGGAGGCATGGAGCAGGGTGCTATCAGTATGCCGATGACACCCAAATATATTTCTCTATGCCTTCGATGACAGCATCAGCTAAGGATAGCGTGTCTCCTCTAAATTAATGCTTGGAGTCGATGATGGGCTGGATGAGGAAAAACAGACTGAAGCTGAATGCAGACAATACGGAGGTGCTTCCAGTCAAGGGCTCTGACCTGGGTTTGGAGGTGTGTCGACCAGTTTTGGATGGGGCTACACTCCCCCTGAAAGACTGTGCTCCTGGATCAGTCACTCCAAAGAAAGCCCAGATAGATGCGACGGCCAGGAGTGCCTACTATCAGCTTCGGCTAATACTCCAGCTGCGCCCCTTCCTAGAGTTGGAAGATCTAAAGACGGTAGTACACATGCTGGTAACTTCGAGGTTCAACTTCTGCAATGCACTGTAACTAGTGCTACCTTTGTGCCTCATCCGGAAACTTCAACGAGTTCAAAATATGGCAGCCAGGTCGGTCACCGGTACACCTAGGGGTGACCACATTACACCTATCTTAAAATCACTCCACTGGCTGCCAATTAGTTTACGGGCGAAGTATAAAGTGTTGGTTATTACCTTTAATGCCCTACATGGTTTGGGTTCAAGTTACCTGCGGGATCACCTTCTCCCATACAATCTGGCCCTCACCCTCAGGTCCTCTGGGAAGAATTTACTTCAATCAGCCAGAATTAAGCTGGCGAGTGTTACCCAAAGGACCTTCTCTTCTGCCTCTCCCAGACTGTGGAGTCGCCTGCCGGGAGAGATTCGACAACTTAGCAGTCTTCTTGAATTTAAGAGAGCCATGAAGGCTGATCTCTTCCGGCAGGCCTACCTAGTTGAACTTTAAGATGTTTTTAGTAATGTATTAGTTTTATTTGTTTTTAATGTTCTATCTATTTTATGGTCTTTGTATTTATATTGTTGTTCCCACCTCGATCTGGAGGGAGAGACGGATTAGAAATAATTTATTATTATTATTATTATTATTATTATTATTATTATATTGTGGCTCTGTGTTGAGGGGGATTTGAATTGGAAGGATCTGTCCCTCATACTGCCAAGCGTGACTGCTGCTACTCTGGTGGGGTTCTGGCACATGAGCAGGTCGTGTTTTATATTTAAAATGGGTATGTGTGTGTATATATATGTATATATATATATATGTCAAAGAACAGTTGCAAATAACCATGGGCTGGCTTATGCAGCTGAAGAATATGTTGCCTTTGTCGGTGTCTGTCACGCTTTGTTTACTTGAATGAACAAACCATATGCCTGCTTTTGCAGGCTGTGCCTTCAGTACTGTTCATGCGCGTCCGGCCTCGCAACCCGATATGTTGGGGCATTTGCCAGGGGCCACATGCCCTGGCAGGGTCCGCTGAGGCTGACGCCTTGCCTGACTACCCCCACCCCCACCACCACCACCACCCATGGCACTTGCTGCCACTTGGGTCCTCCAGTATCGCCGCTACAGATGCCACCCTCACCTCCCGGGCTTCCCTGTTGGTGCTGGCGACTGGCCCACTACAGCCAACCGCCACACCTTGAGGGGGAGGCTGATGGCTGCCTCAAGTCCCTGTGCTTTGTTTTCGGCGTGTGCAGCAGTTCGCACAGATAGTGACGTATTGCGATGGTTGGGCTCCATGGACTCTCCTTTGCGGTGGTTTGGGGACCTCTTTTCCTAGGCTGCTCTGTGGGGGTTGAAGAGCTTATAGTAGCGCTTCCTTCCTTTCTGACTGCCCAAGCAGGTTTTACAGAAGCTTTGCTTTTTTCCCCCCATTGCAGAGCATCAAGCAAGAGCAGAGGACTAGAAGCAACCAGGGGCAAAAAGACACGCAAGCGCTCGAGGGCTTTGAGACCAATGATCTGGGCTATGAGGATAAGTTGCATGATGACAAGTTCCTGTATCTTGGCATTGCGTTTAACCTGTCTGCAGATTCTGGTAAGGGGCTTTTGTTGCTGGACTGGGATAGCTGTGACTTTAAAGGTCTAATAATACAATGCAAGTAGCGAAGAGCGGTAGGGACCTTCTAATCTTGCTCCCTACTTGACGTGGAGTTCTCTCCGCACTAATCCATATATCCGTTCATGGTCAGGCAAGTCAAAATTGGTCGTCCCCTAAGAAGTATTTTTCCTAATCTTGCTTGGAAACGTTCAGTTGTTAACAATCAAGTAGAAGACAGCAAGAATAAAACCTGGAGGCTCCACAGCCAAGCTCTTCTCTACTCAGCGCTGCGAATATTTATTTTAATTTCAACCCTGTGTAAGTACGCCTGGGGCTGCTCCAAATTTCCAAAGTATTACTTACAACTGCATTGTATTATATAAAGTCGCTTTTGAAATTAGGAAGAGACCATAGCGTGCTTTCCCACGACAGACATTAAAATAGGGTGACCAGATAAAATCCAGGTCAGGGCTCATGTAACTTTAACAGTTGTAGAGAAAAGGGAATTTCAGCCAGTGTCATTTGTATGCAGTTAGTTCCTGGTGAAATTCCCTCTTCATCACAACAGTTAAAGGTGCATGCACTATACTAGAGTGACCATATACAAAAGAAGGCAGGGCCCCTGCAACTTTAACAGTTGTGATGAAGAGGGAATATCACCAGGAACTAATTGCATGCAGATGACTCTGGCTGAAATTCCCTTTTCTCTGCAACTGTTAAAGTTACATGAGACCTGACCTGGATTTTATCTGGTCAGCCTAATTAAAATAATTACTTTTGTTTATAGAGATGGGAAGGGAAGAGGGAAAAAGTTAAGTAGTTTTTCAGGAGGGCTGGTGGAACGGCACTGCTTCTCCTCCCATCTCCCTCTACAGCTGGCTGGTATGGCTGTGGGTGGTGACAGCTGAGGGAGGAGGAGGAGGAGGAGGCTTCCTCGGAATTTAATAGGCCGGCTTTCCACATGTGTGGGTGTTGTGAGGAAGCATCCATCATGTACTGTAAGTCCTCGCCTGCAAACAGAGTTCAGGCCCAGGCTTATCACCTCATTGATTTCTTGTGTTGTGAGAACTAGGCCTGGCTTAGCACAGCCTAGGTTTGCTGCTGCAATCCTTGCTCAGCCTGTACATTTCTAAACAGACGACACAAAGCCACCCTAAGGCTGCTTTTGAAGTGTCAGAGAACTTTTCCACTGCTCAGAAGGGCGACACGAAGTGGCACTGTTGCTTATTAACCCCAATTGTGTAGCTGCAGCTCCTGGCAGCAAGCTAGACCCCGGATGGGTGGGATGCTGCAGTTCAAGCTACTGCACAAAGAATTGGGTTTTGACTGCCTCTGGCCTAAGAGGAGGTGAATGGATCCGCGCCCTGGCTTGTCCAATGCTGTGTTTCCCTTTCAGTGCAGTCAAAATGTTTGGACGAGGCTCTTGCCTTGTGGAAGCAACTCCTCTCTAAGGATGGGATCCTAGCCGTGCGTAGCATTGAGCAGACGACAGCATCCCTGCACATCATGGCAGCTTTGTACAGAATGATGGGAAAGGTAACCAGAGCTGGGCACACTCTGCCTTGGGTATCCAAGGCTATGGAACTTGTTTTGTTTGACTTCCTGGAAGTTCATTCTTTTTCTTTTCTCCTCCACCTCCATTTTCTCATCCATGGAGTATCTCTTGTCTCTTCTCCTTGAAGGATGGTTGTGGTCATTATATAAAGCCTTTGGGGCAGCAGAATGAAAGCTCCATATGGGAGCTTCACCCCACCCCCTGCTAGGGGTCCCATACATCGTTCCTTCCGCCTCCCCACCACCAGTCTGAGATTGCCCTCTTCCCAGTTTGAGAACCAAGGGAAGTATATGTTCAGAGCAGCTCACATTTTTTTAGGACTAACTTGTTCCTGCTTGTAATTTTTAGTGCTTGGCGGCGGCGATATTCTGTGCCCCCACAGACTTGCAATCTAATTCTAGCATTGCAGAGAGAGAAGCGTGTATATTGGGGGTGGGGGGTGGAATGGACTGTGATATGCTAATTGGATGGGGTCATCCAAAATGTGCGGCGGACTATAGGTTGCTCAGAGAGCAAACTACGGTCGCTGCCCTTCAGTGGCACCAGCCCATGCGTTCTTCTCATTGGCCTAGGTGGTAGGAAGGGCAAAAAGTCCGGAGCTAGTGGAGTCTAGGCTGTGGGTGTGCATGCTTGGAATTTCCCCACTGCAGCTCAGTGGTGGTAAAGGTAGCTTGGGGAAAGAGTGGGGCAGAGACCGAGGAGGGAGGAGTAGTGTTTGCTTGCACAGTTCCCAAGAAAGGAAGCAACACCCGAAAGCACCTGTCTGCTGCGAGCTGCCTTTCCTTCTCCTGGGCCGTATGGCTGTTCTGTGCACAAGTGATGTCTAAGCGGCTGCTGTCTTAAGAGAATGGAGTCTGAGCTTCCCAGTTTTCATAACATCTTGCTATCGTTCTTCCTTCTGGCATGTGCTGTGGCAATGGAGAGCAGTGGGTTGTGTGTCTCCCTCAAAGGAAGCTCACACGCAACCTGCATTCAGAAAAACACCCTTTCATAGCTCCAGGAAAGTCATATCTTGAACGGGTCATTGCAGTCTTGTCGAGATGGTTGCACGACAGCTCTTCTCCAAGTGTCCCATTGTAGATCCATCTGCTGTTCTGTCTGTCTAGGTTTATTCTCTCTTTGAAAGGGGTCTGTTTCCAGTGTCAGGGGCAGTAATCCTACATACACCCGTTGCTGGGGAACATGGGTGGGAGGGTGGTATTGTCCTGCTTGTGGGTCCCTGGTCAACAGCTGGTTGGCCACTGTGTGAACAGAGTGCTGGACTAGATGGACCCTTGTTCTGATCCAGCAGGGCTCTTCTTATGTTCTTATGTAAGTTTCTTCCTATCGTGGAGAAGGCAAAGTGATTCCTTTACAGTGGTGGATGGCCACATTGGGACGGATATGGCGACTTTATCTGGCTGGCAGTGGCCCTACAAACATCTAATTACAGTGTGAAACGTGTCATTTTTGTTCTCCAGCAAGGAAAAGAACCAACGGGTTGCCCCATATTCTATGAATGTGACTGTGTTATGCCTTCATGCCGCATCCAGGAAAGGCAAACCCAACAATGCCAGTCTGCCTCCCGGGAGGAGGGGAGAGTGGGTTGTTTGGAAGCAGACTTGTTTCTTGGCCCTTCAGTTGATGACTGCATAACATCTGAGCATATGTGCTCTGGACCCAGGAAGGCCTTCCTGTTGGGTGATGGCAACTTTGTTATAGAGCCTGAGTTCCCCAGGAGCAGGTCTGGGTCACCCAGTTCTCCAGAATGCCATATTTGGCCATCCTCGCTCTACTGCACTGTTCTTGGTGTGCTGGCTGCCATTATCGCCTTCCCCCACCCCAGCTATGTATTTAAATACTTTATTCCCCTTCTCTTCTGCAGCCGCTGCAAGCCATGGAGAGCTACTTCCTGATCACAGCTCTCTCCGGTGCACTTCGAGACTCCCTTGGGAAGACCAACGCCTTGTGCCAAATTGCCAAGCTACTTCTCCAGCTGGAATGTCCCAGTGACGCGGAGGTGAGCACAACGAGTAGCTCCCTGATGGCAAAAGTGTCCCGTTAATATGCACACTTTTCTGTAGATAGCCAACTTAGCGTTATTTATTTGTACACACATGTACACTTGGTCCTTTAGCCAAGAAGTCTCCCAGAGTGGCTTACAAAGTTATGAAATAAGACAGCCCCTGCCTGTGGGCTTACAATCTAAAAGGCATGACACAAAAGGAAAGGCAATTGGGCGGGTGGAGGAATAAAAGCCGATTCAGGCACTAGATTCTTAGTTGCGAAATTCAGCAGGTAATGGGCTCAGTGGGAGGGCTACTGCTTCTTCTCCCTCTGGTGGCCTCAGCAGTGGCAGTTGGTAGCAGAAGTGGTGGGGGGAGGCTTTCAACTGTATCCTGGCATGATGGAGGTTTTTGATCCATATAGCCCAGCAGAGATTGACAAGCAGCAGCTGTCAGAGGACTGTTTCTGTTTTGGCTAGCTCTGATTCCTGAAACCTTATAACTCAGGAGTGGGCAACTTGTGGACCTCCAGATGTTTTGGCCTGCAGCTCTTGTTGCCCCTCACCATTGGCTATACTGGCTAGGGGTGATGGGAGTCGTAGGCCAAAACATCTGGAGGATGACAAGTTGCCTATCCCTGCTCTAGCTTGAGATGTCTGGGGTTGAATCTATAGCATTATGTGCTCTATTACTGAGAAGTGGCCTCTTAGGTTCCAGGCCCAAGGCTGGATCCCAAACTGGGAAAGGTGGGACTTGAACCGACTTCCCCCAAGAATGATTGTTACAGGGAATACTCTGCCTTTCCATCTTAAAATGATCCCCGAAGGTGCAAACAGTCCACTTGATAAACAATAGCAATTAAAACACCAGCATATAAATAAGGGAAAATGCAGCACAACAGATCAATGAAATCAGAGCTATCTGAATCACAGCCAAACAGATCCTTTCCCCAGTGCTCTAGTGAAGAGCCGTGAGCACGTAACAATAAGCCAGGCTGCCTGGCTTATCCTGGTTCACTGTGAATAAACAGGATACTGGTGCACCTGCTTTGCTCCTTCCTTCATGTGAGCAGGCAAAACAAGCAAGGGATTACTCGCTTAGCGTGACATCGGAACCTGGTGCCTGATCCCAAAGAAGCCAAGGTTCATAACCACCCTGGTTTGTTGCTGGCGAGTAACAAGCCAGGAGCCTGCCTCTGGTTGTCACGATAAGCGAATGCTGAGCTGTAACGTCAAGGAACTGAAGCTTATAGGGTAAACTATTTCATGTTGAACAGATTTCTTGTCAGTTTTCTCATGGCCTATGATCTTTTGGCTGCTGAAGTCAGTTGTTGGGGACAAACACTGAGCTCTATTCCAACTCCAATGGATTACCTGTTCCTCTGGTAACTTTGCTCTTTATGTGCTTTTTTCCTTTTAGACCATCTTAAAGGAGGCTGAATCCTGCCTGCAACATACGGACCGGAATAATGACTGCCACTTGCTGACCAATCAAACCTTAGCTGTTCTCCATAGCAAGTTGTGCTTAGCAAACCACAAGGTATCTTGGGTGGCATGCTCCCATGTACACATTGTATAGCACAGAGACTGTCAAACCAGGGTATTTAAAGTACTTGCTTCAATAAAACTGTGTTTTGTACCAGGAAGGAGAGGCTACAAAGTGACATGTACATGGTGTTTTGAACTCTGTAGGGCTGCCTTCTCCAACCTGGTACCCTCTGATGTGTTGGATTACAACCTTCATTGGCTTTGCTTGCTGGGGCTGATGGGAATTCTACTCCCAAACATCTGGAGATCACCACATGGGGAAAGCTGTTATAGGGACCTTAAAAGGGAGCCTGTGAGATTCTGCTATGGCCAGTCATTGACCCAATCATTCGAAGGCAGACTATCCCTCTACTGCTGATCGTATCTCACTCTTGTCTTGGAAGTAGGTTACCCTGAAAAATTATCGTAGCAGGGAGGCTCATCCACTCAGCACAGCTCAGTTGCCTTCTGGTCTTGCTCAGAATCCATCCAGGTTATGTCCATTTTTTGTACTCATGGGCTGGAGCATTGATACAGTGGGGATTGAAGAAATGAGCTGAGGAGCCCCTTCACCCTTATGTTGACTATAAACCTAGAGAATTGCTGTTTCTGAGGACCACTGGGAGTAAAGGAAAACTAGTATTCTGAAGCGAAGCAGCATTTTTGGTACTGGACTGAAGAGACCAGAGTTAAGATTCCCACTCTACCATTAAATTCACAGGGTGATCTTAGTCGTTCTCGCTCAGCTTAATCTATCTCTTAAGCCAAGGCTGGGCAACTTGTGGCTCTTCAGATCTTTTGGCCTACAACTCCCATCAGCATCGCCAATGGTGAGGGATCATGAGAGTTGAAGGCCGCAAGTTGCTCACCCCTGTTTTAGGAAGTTGGCAGATTAAATGGAGAAAGAAAACCCGTGGACGCTGCCATTGGACAATGGGTGGGATGCAAAGGTGGAGGTGGGCAGTGGGGAATAGGGGACTTTTGACAATTGGGTCCTTGCATAGACCCTGAAAAGAGTGTGATCTCTGGACTCGCAAGGCAACTCTATCTTTGTTACCATGTTAGCAAGTCCTAGTGAACGTTGGTAATCTCATTAGGAGTTCCCCTGCTCCCTCCATTTTTATTTAGCTCTTGTGCAAAGCTGTTGTTGGTATGCTGAAAAACCTACTTCAGGTGCTTTCAAAATGATGGCATCAAATGTTCATGGTTAGGAAATAAAAGGTGCTTAAAAGCTTCCAAGACCAAGGGAGGCAACCTGCCTGGTAGAACTAGCTAAGTGGGGTTCCAGGAAGATCAGTAGACAGGAAATTGCCCTGCTTTCCCTATCCTAACTTTTATCAACCAACTCAAGCAAAGAAGAATTGGGCTACTGGTACCCTGCCTCCTAGCCCAGGTGAGGCTGTTTATGTGAAGAAGACCCCAACTCTTCCCCTAGTAACTCTGTAAGGTCTCCATACAGTAGTTCAGTTTTGGCTGTAACAGGATGTCTACACTGGGCTTTCTGACACATTGGCTGCAAGTAAGCGAGGTTGTTTACCCCATTGTCCGCAATATTGCTGGTTCCAGTATGCAGCAGCTTTGAACTGCAGCCGCTTACTGACTTCTCAGATAACTTCCCTGGGGTTAGGAAGCATCTGCAATCTGATCCATGAGTTATTGCAGCGTAAGCCAAGCATTGGCTGAGTAGCTTTGCAGAATAGGGCGTGGCCTTCCCGCCAAGTGATCTTTCTCCTCTTGTGGACAGATTGAAGAAGGCCTTGTCCTACTAGTCGAAACCCTGCAAAACCCAGCGTTGCAAAGGTTCTCGAAGGTATGGTACCTGCTCCGAGCCAGTGCTCTCCAGTTAACAGCCGCTTACCTTGGTCTACCGCCCTCCACTCTCCCACTGGCGCTCAGACAAAAGCTCCGTGCTCAAGGTGAGTGTGGAAAACATCCATCCATCTCCTTGTTATTCATCTGTAATCCTCCTTGATGTGCATCTGCCAGTATAAGAAGATTGTGAATGAATGGAAGCTTTGGAGCACCATGTGAGCCAAAGAGGGTAGCCAGGCATTCATGTGCAGTAGTAAGGCCATCCATGCCAGGGGCATGGTGGGATATAGGGTGCATTCCAACGATAAGGCCCAGTGGGCTTGGTTAGTCCTTATGTGGAAACTGCAAGCATGACCTGTAACCCTATAATACTTCCCGCGTTTATCTGCAACAGACTGATCCTTTTGCGTGGGTTTTATTTATGGATTTCTATTTATAGCTTGTCCTTCCTCACAAAGAACTCTGGGATCCTTGTGGAAAGAGCTCCCCGAAGCTTCCAAAAATGCTAATATACAGTGTTCATTTTTCCCCTCTGTGCAGGATGGAAGACCCCTGAAATGGCTCTGAGCGATGCGCACAGACTCTACCGCAGCATCCTCTTGAACTTCTCGCTGATTAGCAGTGACGCGTCTGCGAAAGATGTTCCTGAGCATCAGTTTGTCGATCATGGTAAAAGAGGACTGCTTTCCTCCGAAGTGTGCAGCAACTCTCGCTGTGCTTAAAATCCTGTATTCTTGACGTTTTTGCTAAACTGGCAGGTTGTTCCACAGCTGAGGGCGGCAAAGGAAAAGGTCCTCTGGCATGTGGCTGCCAATTTCACATTAAGGAGTCGCAGCAGATGACCCTCCAAGGACCTTAAGTGGCAGGCTGGAACATAATCCATTGTCGTAGAAGTAGTAGTGAATGATGGTGGTGATTATTGGTATTCATACTGCACCATCTCTGTGCATGGTGCTTTACAAACTTATACCAGGTCAGACTTATTTGTCCGTCGAGGCCAAGACTATCTACTTTGACCAACAGCCAGTCTCCTTAGTCTCAGGCAGAGAGGGATATTTCCTACGACGTGCTGTCTGATTTTCTCTTAACTGGAAATGCCAGGGTTTCAATCTGGGGCCTTCTGCATGCAAAGCGTGTACTCTGCAGCTGAGCTACGGCTGCCTCTCCATCAGTTACCCTCATGCATCCTTGCTTCAAGTGATGATGGTGGCTACTGAAGTAGTTGTGTGGGTTCTGGTAGGAGAGTGTTTTTAGCCTCTTTCCTTGTGCAGTGATCAGGCTGATTCAGTACACTGCTTGAAGCACACACTCCTGTGTTTGATGAGCAGAGCAGCTTCAGAGTGAAGTTACTCAGTCCCTGTAATTCAAAGGTGGCCTTCTGGTCATCCCTTATCTGGGTTTGATTCCCAAAGCCATTTTATCTGGCTCCAGACTTTTAATTGCTGCCCAGTCAAAAGGCTCAGGGACACTGGCTTGCAAGGAAAAGAGCTGGCGTATCTGCATTGAACATGCATGCGCTGTCTCGTGGGCATTCTGAAAAGGCAAAGGTCACTGCTCTCAAGAGGCAGATCAGTGTCTTCTGGGAAGCACAGTTATTTCTCAGCCACTCCCAGTAGATGAGACCAGGGTCTGGCCTGAAGGCCTAGGATGCAGCCACCTTGCTGTAACTTAGCAGGTCAGGGGTCTGGTCTGAAGGCCTGGTTGGGCGATTGAGCCGCAGAGCTCCATGTGTGCCCCCTTGAGTTCCAGCGTGGGAGAAAGGCAGACTATCAGTTTTTAAAAAAATATTTTCCTCCCATCCCAGCACACCGACTCCATATTTGCAAAATCTTTATTGCTAGGCAAAACCAACTATGTGTGTGAGGTTGGGTAAATGGTTGTCCCGGTCCTCAGACTGTTTTCTGGAGAACAGTGGGCTGTTAAGAATACAAACTGGCTAGCCTTAATGTCCTTTGCAATATTAGGCAGGGTGATCCTGAATGTAAGCTTTAACTGCCCTACACAGACTTAATTGTCTTCTGGGCGTATGTCCCCCTAACCTTCTTCCTTCTCAGGTGATAACCTGGTGCAGAAGTGGCAAGTGCTGGCTGACATGTTTGTTTGTTCAGAGAGCTTTGTCTCCCTCCTTGGCAAGATCGAGATTGTCAGTGAAGCAAAAGCTTTCTGCCTGGAAACACTCAAAATCTCCATGAAGCTGCAGTCAATTCGATGGTAAGGACACACATATGGTGAGGTGTAGTGGTTAGAGTGTCGGATTAGGAGTTGGGAGATCCGGGTTCGAGTCCCCACTCAGCCATAGAGGCTCACTGGGTGGTTTTGGGCCAGTCGCAGACTCTCTGCCCAGCCTACCTCACAGGGTTGTTGTGAGGATAAAATGGAGAGGAGGAGGGAGGGAGAGAGAGAGGCAGAGGCATACACACACAAAATGTGTGTGTGTGAGGGTTAACATACATGGAATTGAAATTAACTCCTGTTGGCTTTGTCCTTTCTCAAAAATGTTGGCCCGGGAATTCTAGTTGTAGGCCCTGCTTGGTTTGAGGAGCTTACGTAACCAGAGCAATGTACGTCATATCACTGAAGTGAATGAGGGCTGCTTTGAATGAATTCTGGAGTGCTGCATATTGAGGTTGAAAGATGTACTCCTTGGCGGATGGCACTTGCAAGGGCTGGCTGAAGGGGAGGGTAAAACCTGACTTCAGACCCATGAAGGCTGCCATTTTTTTCACTGAGGATAATATCTGTTCTTTCTCTCTTCAGGTGTGCTCGCTTTCTGGTCTTGAAGAGTGGACTGGAACTACAGCGCAGCAATTTGGAGCTGTGTCGCTCAGACCTTGACCAGGTCCTCTTTCTTCTTGAGTCAGGCACAGGTGAGCCTTCGCGGCTTTATACACTAAGCAGGGTTGAATGGTGGAACTCAGAGTCTTTTGTTGCTAGGAGGGAAGAGGCAAGTTGTAGTTTACTGAGGAGACATTCTGGATGTAATTTGAGGAGGCGGTTACTTTCCATCTTGAAGCCAGGGAAGATCTCACTATGGTAGACCTCAAGGACGTTGACAAGACGCTTGGACAGGTTTGTATGGCCATTTCCATTTTAGATCCTTGCCCTTCATGGCTTATTACATCTGGCATGGAGGGAACAACCAGCTGGGCCAGGGAGGTGATAAATGTTTCCTTGAAAGAGGCAGTGATGAGACCATTCCTGAAGAAACCCTCCCTGGACCCAGAAATCCTTAATAACTTTAGGCTGGTGGCAAATGTTCCTTTCCTTGGCAAGATCTTTGAGCGGATGGTGACCAGCCAGCTTCAGACACTCTCGGATGAGACCCATTATCTGGATCCATTGCAGTCGAGGTTTTGGCACAGAAACAGCCTTGGTTGCCCTCTATGATGATCTGTCAGGAACTACACAGGATAAGTGTGACACTGTTGATACACCTGGATCTCTTAAAGGCTTTCGATACCATCCACCATGGTATCTTTCTGGGGCAACTGCCTGAGTGGGGAGTGGCATGGGGGCTGCTGCATTGCAGTGGTTCCTCTCGTACTTGGATGGCTAGCTCCAGAAGGTGGTGCTTGGGGCATATTGGTTGGCTCTGGATTCTCCAGTTCCACATGTGTTAGTTCTGCCCCCTCCTTCCTATGCTACTTAAAAGCTATATAAAATTGTGGAGTGGGGTCATTTGGAGTTTTGGAGTGCTATGTCATCAGTATCCTGACGACACATAGCTCTATTTCTTTTGTTCATCCTGAAGGAGCAGGTTCATAGCTTAGGGGTTCTCCTGGAGCCATCATTGGCACTTGAGGCTCAGGTGGCTTCAGTGGCACAGAGTGCCTTCTACCAGCTTCAGCTGGTGGCCCAGCTGCACCCCTATCTGGTCAGGGATAATCTTTCTTTAGTAGGCTATGCTTTGGTGACCTCCATGTTAAATCACTGCAGTGCGCTCTATGTGGAGCTGCCCTTGAAGACTGTTCAGAAGCTGCAGTTTGTGCAAAATATGACAGCTAGATTGATAGTAGCGACTTGCCAGTTTAAGCATCCAATTCTCGCCCACTTGTACCGGCTACCGGTACATTTCCGAGCCAAATTCAAGGTGTGGTTTTTAACCTATGGAGCCTTACAGGGTTTGGGACCGTAATACCTAATGGAGCACTTCTCCTGAGATGAACCTACTTGAACACTATGACCAACATCAGAAGCCTTCTTCCATGTGCATTCTCCAGGGGAGGCTTGGAGGATGGCTACAAGGGAGAGGGCCTTTTTAGTGGTAACCCCCACCCCCCACCCCCATTAATGGAACACTCTCCCAACTGAAGTCCCCCTGGCACCAACATGGTCATCTCTTCAGCACCAGGTTAAGACTTTCCTCTACTTCTAGGCATTTGACAGCATATGATGAGGCTTTTAATCTTAGCTTTTTTAAAAAAATCAGGTCTTAGTATTTTGTTGTAACTTGTTTTTTTTTAAAAAAAAACAACAACACCTGTTTTAAATTGTTTTTAAATGTTCTGTGTTAAAGACTTTATATTATGTTGTCTTTTGGGGGGGGGGGTTGTAATTTTTGTGAGCCACCCAGAGAACTTTGGCTATTTGGTGGTATAGAAATGAAATCCGTGAATTGTATCTGAGTTGGGGTCGACCAGAGTTCTAGGGTGATTGGAGCTCTGCTTTGCTCCCAAACTTTTAAGAGTGCAATTTATTCTGACAATTCCGGAGTGGTAGAAGGCAAGGGGGTTCTGGGACTGGGAACAGACGAAACGATCACTTGGGGGAAATCGCGGCTCTACAGAACCATTGAGCCTTTACTTCAATCACTAGAAGCCCCTTCTGCCTTCTAAAACACCGCCATGGGTGAGGAGTGTTTTCTGGGCTGCATTCCCTCCAGGCAAAACGTCTGGGGCTGCATGCCAGCAGTGGGCGGGGCTGAATCAAGAAGTGGGCAGGGGCGCCGCCCTCACACTCACGCCGCCATCACTCGCTGTGCCCCCTGGGTACAGCAATTCAGTTTGAACAAGGCTTCCCCTTGGAGCTGGCATGGGATGCTTCTTTCATGTCTATTTGCCAGCCAGTGGGCAATGTGAGATCTTTATGGGGGGTGGTAGCACGTGGGGAGGGAAGGGAAGGGTTAACCCTAACCCTCCCCTCCCCAGCTGCCATTGCCACGGGAATCATACTTGGGTGCCTGGGGAGAAAGGGAGTGCTCACTAGGCAGCTTGCTTGGAGAGGGGACAGAGGAGGATGGGGTGTGGTTAGGGAGGAGAGGCTGTGAACTAGACGGAGGAGCCCTGCAGTCTGGATCTAGCCTGCCGTCTGTCAGTTCCCTACCCATAAAGTATGTCTATAGCTCTCAAAACTAGACCATAATTCTCAGGGTGCTGAAATGTATGCCAGAACCTAGAATGGATCCATGCACACGCAACCCAGACCGTAATTAGGTAGTTTTCACACTGCAGGTAAAAGCCAAACAAGCCAGGCATGCGAGAGTGTAGGTTGTTAGCACACTCTGATATTGAGGCCAGCTTGGGGACTTTCTCCAAAAGGATTCCGCGTAGGCCTTTTAATATCGGGAGTGACCTATCTGGGCATCATGGAAGAGGAGGAGGAGGAGAATCTTTCCACCCCTCATTCAAGATTAGTTACCTCTCATGGAGGGGTTGCATCAGGTTTATGTTAAACGCCTGTAAAGGCTTGGAATGTTTTTCAGTCTGCTGCGAAGCTTGGTGTTTGTGAGTGAAATGCTCTATTAGCCCACCTCTTCTTCCTCCAGTGTTTGAAGCGAAAGAGGAAAAAAGTGACGTGAAAATCAAGCCGAAGAAAGGAGGGCCCAAGGACAAGAAGCCCCAAGGCCTACACTTGGAGGCTTTGGAAGAAGAACCACCATTCTTGAAAAAGTTCTCCCTCGAGTTCGTTGACACGGTCTCTGTGCAGAAGGAGGCCTCTCTCACCACCTCGCCGGTGCTGAGGCCAAAGCTGAAGAAGCGACCCAGCTTCCTCAGCCACCAGGACACGTGCCGCTGCTCGCTGTGCTCTGACGTGGTTCTCTCAGCTGTTTGCCTTCAATGGCTGGTTACCTCTGCCGAGGGGGAGCTGGCCTTCGGGGACAGGGAAGAAGGGCTGCATCTCCTGGAATCCAGCCTGCACCGGTGCACTGCTGTGGCTCTACGCATATCCAACATGGTGGCCTGTGTTTCTCGAGGCAAAGAGGCCGTTGTCCAGTGTCAGTCCACAGTCAGGCTCCTTGACGATCTGGTAGCCCGTATCTATGTGATGCTGGCCGAACAAAGCCTATGTTCCGGAAGGCCAGAAAAAAAGCTCTGGAAACTTCTGGAGACTGGTTTGAACTTCCTTTCTTCCAAAGGGCCTCAGTTGCCTGGACTTGAATACCAAAGAGCCAGGCTGCTGCTGGCCAAAGCTGTGGCCACCATCTCTGTCCTAGTCTCCAGTCAAGATGACTGTGCGGAAAGCATCTTTTCTAGGGCCTGGTCTTGGAAGTCCCAGTTGTCTCTGCAGGGGAGCCCAGAAAAGAAGCCCCCTGTGAAGACGTTCGATGTGCTTTGTACGCTGCCGCTGAAGAACAAGGCACGGAGGCAGCCAGGTGCTGGCTCCAAAGCAAAGTCTAAGAGGATCCAAGGAAGCAAACCCCTGTCTGTGTTCACACCTAATGACCCGTTCGCCATGGCTGACTCCGACTCAGAAGCTCCTCCGGTTGTTCTCCGACCGCCTGTCGAACACCGGACCCCAGCACAGAAATCCCTTCCGGCCTCCAAGACGTGCCTGTCCTCAGCAGCCAAGGCAAGCCTCGCCCTCAAGGCTCCATTTGTGGTCTTTGAGGAATCTTCTGTGAAGACTCAACTCCCAAAGGCTCCCAAAGTGACCAAAAGAACAAAATCTCGAATTAAGGTAACTGAAAATATTGTAATGGTTGGTGCCGGAATGGGTGTGTGTGTTTATATATGTCTCTTCTCCTTCTCCTCCTCCTCTCGCTCTCTCAGAGAGAGAGAGAGAGAGAGAGAGAGAGAGAGAGAGAGAGAGAGAGAGAGATGTATATGCATATATATACTGTCAGTCAGTTAAAGAGATCTTAGCCAATTAACCAAAAGGGTTTTAACTTGATTTTTATTTAAAACTATCTTTCTAAAGAAACAAAGCATATCCTTCTTCGATGGGCATACATATGACTTGGCAGGTGCCATTTTAACAAGGACTTTCTCCTGTCTGAAGGTGAGAAAAGAATGCCGCTGCAATTTATATAACTGCCAACACTAAAAAAAAATACATAATATAATGCCACCTAGTATGGATTAGTTTGATATAACATGGGAACTTTTAGTTATGGACAAAGTTTCAACACAAATTAAAAGGCCATGTGAACCATTCTTTGTGGATGGTCAAATTAAAAATATTGCCTGATAAGGCTGCCTTTTCAGTTCAATTTGAAATGTAATCTGATTGATTGCAACACTGCAGCTCTATCAGAAAGCGAATCTAAATATTGCTTTCCTTAATCAGACCATAGTCCGTTTTTAGTCTGGCTTTTTGTTTTTAGCAACAGTCAGCACTGCAGCAGCTGGTATTGAGGCTACTGTCCCTGTCTATGGAGGTTTCACTTGGCTAGCATGGTCAAAAGTTTAAAAAAAGGAAAAGGATTAAAAACATCCTTGGAGAAAAAGTCTGTGAACAGCTATTAGTGGCCAATACCATAATTTCCATAAGATAATTAGACATTGTGTGAAGAAGTAACTTTTTGTCTTGAATCTACTGTGCATCAACTCTCTTAGGTGGCTTTAGTGCCAGCCTCATGAAAGAGACAGTTCTCTGTTCTTTCAACACTTTAATAAGCCCCTACTGTGTCATTGTTTCCGCCCTTAATTGTCCGTTCTCTAAACTGAAAAGTCCACAAGGGCTTCATTGAAAAGGTGCTCCAATTTCTTGATCACTTTCGCTTTCCTCTTTTCAGTACCTTTTCCCCAGTTCTATGACCTCTCCAGGGAGCTTTTCCCACACAAAAACTACTGTTTTGGCACTTAGTAGAGACATATTTGCTGTTTCAGTAATGTAAGAAAAGCCAAGCCAGATCAGACCAAAGGTCCGTCTAGTTCAGCAATCTGTTCACACCGTGGCCAATCAGTTACCCCTGGGAAGCGCACAAGTACGACACGAGCGTAGCATCCTCCTCCCCCCACTCGTGTTCCCAGTAAACTGGTATTGAGAGGCCTACAGCCTCCAATATTGGAGGAAGCTTAGAGCCCTCATGACATAGTAGCTTTATCCTCCGTGAATTTGTCCAAACCCCTTTTATAATATTACCTTATGTCATTGCCTATATTTCCATACCACCCAATAGCCAAAGCTCAGCAGTTCTCAAAAGTTAAACCCCCAAGATACAACATGAAAAAAATATTAAACCTTTAAAACAGAATAAAACCAAAATAAAAACCAGTAGCAGTGTAAAGACCTAAACTCTCCATAACACATTTAAAAACAAACCTGAAAGACTAAAAAGCCTGGAGAAATAAATAGGTCTTCACCTGGTGCTGGAAAGACCACAGTGCAGGTGCCAGGCAAGCCTCTCTTGGGAGGGCACTCCACAACCTGGGAGCCACCACTGAAAAGGCCATCTCATCTCATCTCATCTGGCCGGGGCACCTGGGGATGATCTTAAGTTCTGGACACGTATAGTTGGGAGGAGATGATCCTTCGGATAATTTGGCCTCAAGCTGTTCAGGGCTTTAAAAGTTAATACCAGGACTTTGCATTTTTAAAGCAATTTGAACTAGTGGCCATTATGATATCTTTGTAGCACGAATTCCATTGCTGCAAGAGCTGTGGGGAGGGTGAGGAAAATATCTTTGTCTTTTCCAGGCCCCCTTCAGTGACGACAGTGACTCTGAAGGTCTTCCAGAAGCTACGCAGGAATCCTACCTCCCTGCTGCCCAAGAGCCGGTGGCTGCTCCCCGCCGGTCAGGCCGTAGGCCAGCGTCTAGCAGAAAGCCATCAAAGTTGAGTCTGGCTAAAATGGAGGGGTGCAGCGCTAGCTCTTCAGGTGACTCCTCCCAGGTGGCAAAGGCAAAGGCCCGGCACGGAAGGCCATGTGTCAGGAGAGTTGCTAGGCGAGGAAAGCAGCAAGAAGATATCCAGAAAGTGCCTTGTGAGGAGAGTACTGGAAAAGCTCCGAATGATCTGGGAGCAGAAGAAAAGGAGGTTCTGAGGACTATTGAGGAGGGCTTTGAGGAGAGCTTTGAGGAGAGCTTTGAAGTCCTGCGGGTTTCCGACGAGGAAGAAGCCTTTAAAGGTAAACTTGGCTGCTCAAGAAACCCAGTTGTGAAAGATGGCAGGCAGAGTGTAGGCGTGAGTGAGCTGGTAGATGCTTCAGGCAAAGTAGTAGTGGGAGTGTAAGGGTGAGGCTTTATTTAAGGTGGAAATGTAAAGAGCAGGTTCCAATTTGGGGGATGGAGCTGAGGTGCTGGACACATAAGTTAGACCGTTCTGAACCAATGTATTGGATCAGGTTTGCTCCCTCGGCCTCTCTTTGAGGTTTGAAGCAGAGCACACATCATTCCCATCCTATGAAAAACGGACATGGAGCTACATTAAATGGGAACTCTTTAGGGGAGATTGAATTTTCTTGCCATAGTAACCATCCAAGAGCTTCGGCTACGAGGCGGTATAAAAACGTAATAAACAAAATGAACAGCCGGATCTGCAAAGGTGAAGGGACCAGAAATACTAACTGAAGCTACACATTGTAAAGGTTCATCACAGGTATGAGAAAGTAGCTTCCTCTACCCCCCCCCCCCAAGCAAAAAATTAGCTTCTTCTTCATGGTCTCTGTGCATCACACATATGGGCTCTGCACCTGCGCAAAGCTCAGTTCGGGAGACCTCTTTAGCTGAGCGCAATGTTTTTGATAGGAACCCTCCCCCATATGTCTAATGCCACATGTCCCAGTGGTTCCTGCCATCTCCTCAGTTCTCTTTCGACTGTCTTCCTAGACGGATGTGTGTTTGGGAACTTTGTTCTCTTAGGAGAAAACGGCCTTCCCTCGCCTGAGGGGAGACCTGCTCTCTCTGGAAAAGTTTTGTTGCTGAGTTTTTTCTTCGTTTTCTGTTACTTTTTCTTTTTAAATTTTTTTTTAAGTTCTTTACATTTGGGGTTTGTCCCAGCGATATTGGATCGCGGGCAAGAGGTGCATGGCCGTTAAGGCCCCTATCGGAAATGTGTTCAGTGTGGCTTCTCAGATAGCAGAGATGAAGCCACATGAGAGATTAGGATTTTTTCTGAATCCTCTCTAAGGTTATATGTATCCATTTGGGGCACATGACATTTTTAAAATCAATTTTCTAAATAATAACCCAAGAGTCCTGTGGCACCTGAATGACTAACAAATTTATTCTGGCGTAAGCTTGGTTTCCCCCCCTCCCCCTTTTAATATGTAGCTGTAACAAACAAAAAGTAGGGGTAGAAATGGTTGGGGAGGAGAAATGGCATAAGCTATTATGGGCTGTAACCCACTTCGTTAGATGCAATCATTCATCTGATGAAGTGGACTACAGTCCATGAAAGCCTGTGCTAGGACAAGTTTGTAAGACTTCAAGGTGCCACAAGACGCTTCATTCTTTTTGCTGCAGTAGATTAACATGACAACCCCTCTGGAAATTGTGGAATAGTATCTGTTTTTCATGAACAATAATGGCCACGGTATCTCCCTCTTCATCCACCAACAATATCAATTCAGCTGTGTTTCTGAGATTTTAGCAGACTCTGTCTGCATAGTTTTAAACATATTGCTGCAAACCACGCGAGCTAGAAATTTTGCTCACGTGGTTTGCAGCTCAGCAGCTAATTCCAATGGGTAGCTGCATTTGTTGGGTGTGCTACAACAGCCTGAGCACATTTATTGTGGCATAGGTTTTCTTGGACTTCATGATCTGAAGGAGGATTTATCAGGAAGTGCTATTCTGTGCCCAATAATGAATTCTGTGCTGCTGTAGAATTGCAGTATAAGTGTAGCCATGATCATAGACCCTACAGAGGTGTGCAACTTGTAGTCCCGCGGATGGTTTGGCCCATGATTCCTCACCATTCACTATTGCGTTTGGGAGTTGTAGGCCCAAACATCTGGAAAGCCACAAATTGCCCACCGCTTCCCTAAAAGCAACGCAACAGCCCATTGTGCATTATTTAACCTACAGCAAGGCTGCAAGGTGCGTTTCGAATATGTACTGCCGGTTAGGGGTTGTGATGGAAACCCAATAAGCATGGGTTGTCTAAGGGTTGTTTAACTCCCGCATAGCCCACACTTGCTGGATTCACACAACTCAACCATCCCCGAGCGGGGTTGGATATGCCACATGGTGCCTGTGGGCGCCACGGTTCATCATCTGTTAAGTAACCCATGGCAAGCTGCCACGTGTCCTCTGAACCTGGTCACTCTTTGGCAGCTGGCATTGTCAAGTTGTCATGGTATGTCTCCGCAGGAAGTAGAAAGCAGCCCAATGCAGATGACCAAGAGGTTCTTCGGCGAGATGTCAGTGGTGACTTGCAGGAAATGTTCCTGGCTGCAGAGAAGAGAGGCTCCAAGGACCCTTTCAACTTGCGCACGCTTGCCTCTTCCCTGGACGCACCTGCTAGTAAGGACCATATGATCCCCTGTTCTTGTCCCCATCTCCCTTCTGTTAAAAGCTATGTTGTTGGCAAGGCCTGCTTAAAGCCATGGCAGTAAGACATCCTACTAGAGCCTTAAAATCAGCCGTTCATGGCATAGACATTTTGATTCTGTGCCTTTACAGATCATGTGACTTTAAGCAAATACAGCCTACTGCTTGTATTATCTATTCTGCTAGTCTTGGGGCGGTGCAAAGAGCTATTCATGGTACTGAGTGCTCCCTTCTGCCTTCTTTCTCTCTCTCCGCCCCCCTCCAGAAATCTACCAGCCTTTTTTCTGGCTTCAGAGGTTTCCCCTGGAATTTCCCATAGTTTTCAGCCTACCTTTGCAGTGCCAACAATTAGAAACGTGTTTTTTTTCTTTTAAAAGATAAAAGCCAAGGCATCTGGTTGCTAAATTCATCAGCTAATTGACAAATTCTGGGGCTTACTCTGTGCTTCACGCAGCTCTGGGTGGTCTTCGGATGATCCCATCATAATAAGCATGATGGCTACAGCAGTAATCCTTACAACAACCCCGTAAGGCCAATAGGTATAATTTATCCCCTTGTTTCAGATGGGAAGACTGAGGCAGAGAAAAAGGAGGCTTGCCTAAGACCACCTAGCACGACCTTGTATTCAACAGCTTGCCTGGTAGCCAGAGGCAACTAGGGACTCCATGCAGGTGGGCTGGCTGGGGAGGAACAGACTACTCTGCAGGGACCCGAGGCTTCCGTGCTGGCTGCAGAACAAGTAAACCCAGCGGGCTTAGCGGAAGAGGGACAGACAACTCCTTCCCTCCTCTGCCAGTCTGATTGATAGAAGGCTTTTTCTTTTCTTTTTTTTACTAGCCTAGGTTAGTAGCCTGCATTTCCATGCTGGCTGCAGAGGAGCAGTCTTGACGTGCCTTGTAGGGTTGTCAAAAGGATAAAATGGAGAGGGGAAGAATCATAGGGGGAACTGTGGGGTATAAATGTCAAAATTAAACTGTATACATTTGAGACTTGTTTCTGAGGAAACCTATGTAGATGGCACTGTAGACCCCAAAGTTCAAGAACGAATGTTGTTCAATGTGGGAAAATAAACCTGCCGACTGAAGCATAACTGTGTTCAGGCTTTCAATGACTTTAGAATGTTTGTTTTTCTCCCGATTGTGACTATTGCAGACGTCCTATCCATGGACTCTGTCTATGACTGCCTGCAAGCTGCCTTCCGCTCCATTGGCCACTACCCTCCGGGTGCCCTCTACAGCCATCTCTGCCAACTTATGGCCTTGTGCATTGGGAGCCGGGATCCCGTCGCTACTGCCTACCTGGTTTCAGAGTCTGTCTCCATCACCCTTCGTCATCAGATAATGACCGTCGTTCACAAGAAACTCAAGTAAGAGTTCATTCCAGGGATGGGTTGGGGGGAGGATGGGACACCTATGTCAATCTGGAGGATATGGCATTGGAAAAGGTGTACGTGCAGTGTGCAAGAGTAAAAAAGAATTTACCCACCCTCAGAGGAGTCCACCTGCCTGAGTTACTGACCAGAGCAAGCCACCTGATTGGGAGAAGGGAAGCTCAGATCAGTGATTTGTGCTGCTACTCAGCCGGCAGCCTCCGCTGAAGGCAAGGCGTTCTGCTATGATTTTACATTGAATGGAAGACGAGCCGCATCTGATGCGGCAGTTCCTGCCCCTGTGCAGCTCATTGAAAGGGTGTAAGATCAGATCAGTGAATCATGTAGAGAGGCAGTGGGTAGCCTCCTCTGTGACTCCCAAGGGCCTTTCACACGTTTTGCATTGTTTAGTCAGCTGTGCCTGGCACAGGGTTTCAAAGTTGTCTTTAAAATCAGTCTCTCTCAGCATATTGGACCTGCGCAATGGAGTGGAAACGAAAGCAATCCTTTCCAAATGGGTTCCACTGGCGCAGCCTCCCCCAGCCTGTGCCTTCCAGACGTTTGGTACTACAATCCCTATCATCTCAGATCATTGACCATGCTGGCTGAGAAATGATGGGAGTTGCAGCCCAAAATATCTGGAAGCGGTGTGTGTGGTCATGGTTGTAGTAGTCCCTGAAATGAAAGGACTCTGTGCTTGCCTCATGCTCCGTGATGTACTTCCTTTGAAAGCTGATCCCTTCACCGCCCGTCGCCTCTTTGTTTCACCCTCAGCAAAATAAAGAAAGCGTCGGTGACCAGCGCATCCAAGCAGTTGGAGGCCCTTAGCCTGCAAGAAGGGAAAGCGGACTCTCAGCTCCAGCACCTCTCGGAGCTACAGCAACTCTTTGAGTTCAGCTGCCCCAGCCCCACAGAGCTGGAGACGGAGAACTTCAGAGAACAGCTGCAACAAATCCCCCGCGGTATATGGCTGACTTCCATGTGGGACAGGGAACGGTGCTTGCCGTACGGCTAACAAGCAGTGCCCTTCCCAAGAGCAAGGCAGGCCTCTGGCTCTCCAAGAGCCCTTCTCAGGGGTGGGATATCTATGCTGCTGTAGCAGAAAAGGTTGTAAGTCTTGTAACATTAGCACGGGGTGGAGAACCAGGCCCAGGGCCAAATCTGGCTGTCCTGGGTCCCAGTCCAGCCCTCTGGTGTTCCCTAGGTGCCTCCATCCCCTTTTCTCCAACCGTTAGTTACCTGGTGTTTTCCCAACTTTGGTGTAATTTCCACCCGCTGCTCCCCCATTCTAAAATGTTGAAATGTCTTTCCCAGGGCTTAGTGAGCTTGAAGCTAAAAGATGCTGGTATTTTATTTTTTTGTATTTTTGTCCCCCTTTTTACTTTTGGCTCCGCCCACCACTGGAATGCAGCCCCCGAGAGCTTCTCTGATACCAGATTCGGCCATGGGCTGAAAGGGGTTCCCCACCGCTATCACAAAATTCTTAATGAGCCGACAGTTTGCAATCCCAGGCTGTAGAATTCGGAACGTACATTGTGCAATCCGGGCCAGGGGGTTGGAGAGTTGAATGTTAAGCAGCTAAGTAAGAGGAAGTGGTGTAGTAGTCCGGAAATGCTGCATTAGGGCAACCTTCTCCAACCCTGGTGGCCTCCGGATGTGTTGGACTGCAGTTCCCATCGTTTCCAGCCAGCATGGCCAATGTGCTGACTGAGAAGGATGGGAATTGAAGTCCCAACACATCTGGAGGGCACTAGATTACAGAAGACCACGCTGGGGTACATGTTTACCTCGAAAGCAGGTCTCACTCACTTTAAGGCGACGGACTTGCACATTGATATTACAATCCTATATGTGTCTACTCAAATGTAAGCCTTCCTCACCCTGATGCCCTCCGGATGTGTTGGACTGCAACTTTCATCATTCCCAGCCAGCCGTTGCCCTTGAGAGTTGCAGTCCAGCACATCTGGGGGCAACACGGTTGGGGGAAGATGGTATTAGGAAAAAAACGGTGTTTGGGAAACAGGAATGGGAGGAAAGGACTAGGTGATGGGAAAATAAGGGGGCCTTCTCTGTAGGGGCACCCACCCTTTTGAACACTCTTATGAGTGGTTCTAGAGGTGGAAACCTGAAGGGATTCTGTTATCCTGTTTCATGGTTATGGTATTGAACATTTTTAAGTATTGAACATTTTTATCTTGCTTCTGTGTTATGAAGTGGTATTTTAACGTGAACCACTTACGGATTATAATATTTTAAGCAGCTTAAAGGTATTATAAATAAATAAATGAAATATCATAGTGTTGTGTTAAGCTGTCCAGAGTTCAGGGCACGATGGCACAATTGCGCCCATGATATGCTTGGGCAGATAAAGGCCTGCTTTAACCAACATACGATTCCTCAAAACAGCTGAAGCGTTGCTCTTTTAAAAATAATAATCAAATTGGGGCGGGTGTATTGCTGTCTCCTATTTATAGGGGTAACAGTGTGCATATTGACCTTGGTGAGTATCCAGCCAGAAGCCGCTGGGGACATCCTCTTGTTGACACGGCTGGAGAAAGACGCTGCCCCCGTCACCGTGCAGATACAGACCGCCCACAGCAAGGTAGGAGCAGCAGGAGGCAAGACATCGCCTAGTCCAGCTTCCTGAACGTGGTGCTAGTTTTTCACCACACCCTTTGTCATTTCTCAGGTGCCTTTGAGTGCAGCACTCGGCGAGTTTGACGCCATCCTGCAGAAGCAGAAAGAGATCTCTAATTTCACAGAGAAAAAGGACTGGTGGACCGGCCGGATTGCCCTGGACAAAAGGATGAAGGTGAGGTCGCTTGCAGGGGTGGGCAGGCTTCAGCCTTGCAGAATCGACATCGACCCGCTATCCGTAGCCCAGTGCCACAGACCTATACTTCGAATGAAAGAATTCTGGACTGAATGGGAGCTCATAGTCCTTCCACGTAACAATCCGTTCCTGCCAACCTGAACCTTTCTGCATTTCAGCAGTATAACGCAGAGTGGGGAAGTCACTTTGTTCTTGCTATCCTTAAACAGTTGGGGCTCAGAAATCCTTGCCGATCTGCTGGATATCACCCAGAGATCTACCAGCAGGATCTAGATCTACTTTCTGCCTGCCCCTGCTCTATTATACACAGTCTTCAAGGGGGTAAGGAGGCGCTGGCGCTTCATATTGGCTCCGTGCTAGAAGTCTGAGGGCCCTAGGCTAGTAAGGGGTAAGAGAGGTGATGCTATTCAGAACCCCGGGCCCTTTTTGAGCTGACAGCGATGATTGTAGCTCTTGATATCCAGGCTCAGAACCTCTTGCTGTCTCCTACCACTCGCTCCTGATTCTGTCACGCTGGGCTCTTCTCCCCCCCCCCCCCCCCATACCCTGTGGCTTTGCTGTCTGTGGCTGCCACAGGGGAGGGCCAGAGTTTGAGCTGGCTAGGGGAGCAGCATCCGCTCCTAAACTCCACTGCCGTTGGTGCTTCTTGCCCTACTTTGGCAGCTGGGCAAAGGGCTGTCCCTTGTGAGGAACGCATGCTTCCCTCCCCAGGCTTTGACCGAGTCCTTGGAGGAGCATGTGCTGAGCTGCTGGAGGGGCGCCCTGCTACCAGCCTGTGAAGACCCAAGCTTGGCCAAGGAGGCCTCCCGCCTCCGGACCCGTCTCGGGGAGTGCGGCTGTGCGGAGGTGGATCTGGCGCTGCTCAAGGTGAGGGGCCCGGCGGGAGCCTTTAACACAGGGAACCTGTGGCCCTCTGGATGCTGCTGGACTGCAACTCCCACCATCCCTGACCGTTGGCCATGATGGTTGGGGCTGATGGGAGTTGAGTCCAACAACTTTTGGAGGGCCACAGCAGCTGGAAAGAGCTACTCGTAACCGGTTGAATCTAGAGCAGAAGTCCAGCCTTCCGTTTCAAACAGTGGCTAGCCAGAGCCTTTCCAGGAGCAGGGCGTGAAGGGTGATGACTTCCTTTTTGCTCCCAGCTTCGGGTATTTAGAGGTACACTGCCGCTGATCGTGGAGGTTCCATATAACCACCACCATAGCTTTTGATAGACCTACCCTCCGTACATATTTCCAATCCCCTTTTAGAGAACTATCTAAATAACTGACCATTGTCACCTCCTGCAGCAGTGAATTCCCTAAGTTATGCATTGCATGAATTGCTAATGGGTTGGGTTTTGTTTCCGTTTTTCCATCTGCCCTTCTGTTTCTGCTGCAAATCTGCTTTCCAGGGAGAATTCCCCCATCCACATTCTCTCTCATGCAGTTTTTTTCTTTTTAAAATAAGCCTCTACCATGCAATCCCCACCTCCCACCATTTGAAAGGAACTGGGATTTCTTTTTTAAGTCTCTCTCCCAGGGCATGTTGTCCAGCCCTTTAATTTTCTAATTGCCATCTTCGTTTTTCGGCTACTCTGTGCTTTTGGGCCCTTGCAAAAGTTCTTCTTGTATCGGGCAGCCCTGCTAGGGATTGTGGGGGCAGAGATGGCTTGCATTTAATGTCTGTTCTCCCCTCCCAATAGGCCATGCTGACTGGGTCACATCTCTTGACCCCGCAAGACGTGCGGTGCTTGGCGCAGGGGCTCAACCCAGCTCAACGCGAGAGAGCTCGGAACCTGCTGCAGGAGGCAGTGGACCTACTGGGATCCTGTACTGTTCGGGCATCGAGTGGCCACTTGGTCCTTGTGCTGGATAAAGTGGGTGAAGGAGGTTTCCACGCAGTCTTACGCCAGGGGCAGGAAAATGGCAGGCCCAGGGCTGCACCCTTTGCCTTGTGGAAGGTGCTGTTGCTTGGGTTCCCTTCCCAGTGGGGGATGCAAATCATCACCTTGTGGGAAGAGTGTGTCTATTACAGGGATCGGCAGCTTATGGCCCTCCGGACATTTTGGCCTACATTTCCCATGATCCCTCACCATTGGCCACGCTGGTTAGGGCTGCTGGGAGTTGTAGGCAAAACATCTGGAGGGCCAGAAAGTGGCCCACTCCGGTCTATTGGGCACTGCCCAGCTTTTGGCCTGCCCAGCACCACTCTCCAAATTTAATTTGTTCATTGTATTTTTAATCTGCCCAGTAACCAGTGTTTTCTGGGTGCATTACAGATAGTTCAAAGAATAAAACGCAATAGAAATGGTTAAAAGAATCCGATACAAAAGGTATTGGCTCTACAGACGCAACATTTGAGGGTGCAGCTTCTCTGTGCCTGATGATCAGGGGAATTGGGTGGGGTGTGTCTCTGCTTCTTTCCAATGTTCTGACTCCACCCCCCATGAGACGGAAAAGACTTAAGGTGCTTCCAGACTGACGCTCCTAGCGCTACTGGTCAAAAGGTATTGTGAAGTTATTTCTCTCCTTAACGTCTTTTTGGGGTAAGGAAAAAGACAGAAGGGGCAGTGAGGGGGAAAAACACAGGCGGGTTACAAATGGAAGACGATGGCTTCTGGAACCCCTGTCAGATTCTGTGAATGAGACAGGGTGATGGCACAACAAAAGCCTCGTCTGGAAGCACCCCTAGTCTTCAAGAGCTGAAAGAGGATCAGTAGTCAATCAGGAATTTGTGTAGCTTTTCCCCCCTCTCCCTTCTGCTGGGAAGATTAATAAATTCCTCTCCATGTCCTACATAATGGTGTTTAATTTAAATGTGCATCAGCTACGTGGCAATATGCTGATGGGCTTGTAGCGAGGCATGGCTGATCCTGCTAAAATACGGAGTTGTCACCCACCTCCATCTTTAGTTTAGGAACATAGGAAGCTGCCTTATACTGAGTCAGTCCATTGGTCTATCTAGCCCAGTATTGTCGACACTGACTGGCAGCAGCTCAGGCAGTTTCTCTTAGCCCTACCTGGAGATGCCAGAGATTGAACCTGGGACCTTTTGCATGCAAAGCAGACGCTCTACCGCTGAGCTATGGCCCTTACTATCTTTCTGAGAATTTGTGCTTGCTGAACATAATGTGACATATTGCTGACTTGTACAATTGAATAAGCCTAGCACAGCCTTCTCCAACCCGGTGCTCTCCAGCTGTGTTGGACTGCAACTCCATCACACTGGCCGGGAATGATGGGTGCTGAAGTCCAACACATCCAGAGGACATCAGGGTGGGGAAGGCCAGCATTGCAATTCTCTCTTGCACGGAGAGAGATGGACTTACCTGCCGATCCTCCTTTCCAGCACCTGCAGAAACTCCCCTGGGAAAACATACCGTGCTTGAGAGATCAGTCAGTGACCCGGTTACCATCTCTGCGTTTCCTGCTTAGCTACTCTCTTACAAAAAAGGTAAAAGAATCCCTGCCCTGTTAGAAGACGGAGGAGCCTGATGAAGACATGGGTTGATACCACCACCTTTTGAAGATAGACTTTATAGCAAAATGCATTGATGTAGTCAAAGCTAAGTAGCGGGTTTACTGCATGCCTGAGACTTCAGGTGTCTGTCGCCTTGGTGATATCTCTAGCATAAGGGATTGTTCAGTTAAGTGCTGAGAAAGACCCTGGAGAGGGTTTTCATGGAGCATAAGACTATCAATGGCTATATATCATCTCCCCATTTCGGGCAGTGTGCTTCTGTATGCCAGTTGCTGGAAGCATGAGTGTGTGTGGGGGGGTGCTATTGCACTCCTGTTTGTGAGCTTCCCACTGGGGCATCTGGTTGGTCCCTGTCTGAACAGAATGCTGGACCAGATAGGCCTTGAATCTGACCCAGCATGGCTGCTACGGCACTGTCAAGGCCTATCTGGGTCAAATTCAAGGCCTAAAAACGGCACTGAGCTACCCTTGCTTCCTCTGTGGCCAGAAGCTTGGCTTATTCTCCTGAGTCAGCTGGAGCTGTTTGCATAGGAATGCTTCTGTAGTGCACCTACGACCTGTCTTTGATTTGCATAGGTTTGGGGGGGTTGGAGGAAGAGGAAAGAGACTGGGGCTGGTGGATGAATGAACTTTGACCTAGAGGTTCCCTTTCTGGTTCTGGTTCTAAATGTGACACTGGGCTGACTAGGTGTAAAGCACACACTTGGGTTTTTTGTGTGTTTAATCAATTTTCCACCTTTTAAAACGTTCAGTTCTGTAATTTGTGTCAGCCAGTTTGCAGATTTAACTGGATTCATTTAGGCGGCGGCTGCTAGTCATGGAAAGGGGTAATGAGTCTGCTCTGGCCTTGGAGGTTGCCCTTGCCTTATCAAGACTACATCCAATGAAAACCTTCACAGGCTAAAATCTGTGCTTGGTACCAAATTCCGTGCTCTTTATCTCCCATCTAATCAAGCAACTTTTCTCATCTCCTTTGAGCAGTATCGAGAAGAGACAATACTCAAAAGTGGTGTCAACAGCAGCAGCACCTTCTATGTCCTAAACCCCCACACAAACCTTCCCGGGACGGAGAAGATGTTCAAAGACTGGTTTCAGAGGTAGGCATCTCTGCATGTGCGTGGGTTTGCACACATGTGCACGCTTATCTCCTGCATGCAAGCTTGATTTCTACACAACCTGCTAGTAGGCTTTCTTTTTGACCAATGGGAGCTTGCAAAGTTGACTCAGCTAAACAAACTACAGTTGGTACTAACCGTGTTAACTTGCTTTACCCCCCCACCCCCTTGTCGCTTGTTAGTGAACCTGGGTGGACAGGAGTGGTGGGAGAGACCCCCAGTACAGATCAAGTACCACTGGCCCTTGAAGAACGTGATCTCTACGTGTAAGTACACCATGGAGCTCTAGTATAAACTAGTGATGGAGGAGAAGGCTGGTGCCTTGATGTAACGGGGTGGGTGGGGAAAGCATGCTATGGGCAGTAAAAAGCAAGCCTTCTCCATCAGTTATTGAGCCAGGACAACTGGCTCTTGTGTCTTGCTCACCACGTTGCCCTGGGCAAATGTGGGCTTTCATTGCTTTCATTGCACATGTTGATGGGTCTTTCTAAGATTTTTATAGATCTCAAAGTGTGTGGTTGGCTATCAGAGTTGCTAAGAAAGATGTGAGCAGAAAGAAGGAAAGGGAATCTGAGTAAACAGACAGCCCTCTTCTCCTGCTCCTCCCCAGCAAATGGTACTTGGAGACATCCTTCTAAGACCTGGAGGTCTAATAATTGTTGCCTGGTCCTTTCGCTCTTGTAGTGGAGCCTAAAATCCTAGAAAGCGATTTTGTGAAAACTTGACTTTACAAACGAGTGGCAACTTCGGTTCATGGGAAATCTTTTTAAGATTGTGCTCCTCTTCTCTTCCCACCCATCAGACTTTCCAGGCTAATAGTGACTGACGCTCTAATATGCCCCTTTGGCCTTTTAAGGAGGTTCCATTCTAGAAAGCTCCGCATGCTTATTAGTGTTGGTTCCTATGCACCTATATTAAACAGGCAGTGTAGAAAAATCAAAAGAAGGCACAGGCCTTGTCCTCAGGCTTACAATGATAAAATTAACTCGCAAGTGGAGTGGAGGGAAAAGGTTGGGGGAAGCGGGCCAGTTTTTCACTGATGAAATGGACAGGTTTAACAGGCATTTTCATTCCAATTGGGACCCAGCTGATTGTCTGTTCTGAAGGACTAGGCAGTGACAAGGCCAGAATTTCTTCGCTTGCTGCCTTTTTGCAGCCACAGAGCAAGTGTCTGTGTGCTTCCTGGGTGGTGGGGTGTGCGAAGCAATCTCCCCGCAGTGGGTGATCTGAGGGCTGGAGTCAAGTTGTTTTGTTCCTTGCGGTGGTGCTCACCTTGAGGGGAATGGGGTGCAACCTCCCAGCGACCTTTGCTCCTCTATAAATGACGTGTCCAAGTTGGTAACAAAGGCCCCGTGGTGGCGCTAAACTTTCCCTCGATATAGAAGCTTTCTGTAAGCAGGAGTCATGGAGGAGAAGGCTATCAGTGGCTACTAGTCTTGAGGGCTATATGCTCCCTTCAGTATCAGAGGCAGTGTGCCTACATTTACCAGTCGCTGGGGAGCATGAGTGGGAGGGTGCTATTGCACTCACATCCTGCTTGTGGGTTTCTCATGGGCAGATCGTTGGCCACTGTGTGAACAGAGTGCTGATCCAGCAGGGCTCTTCTTCTGTTCTTAGGAGTATAAATGTGGTTGGTGCTTGCATCAGGCATTAGATCCTTTGCTTCCAATAACTGATGAGGCACTTGCATACAACAGGCAGCCGAGGCTGTAGTAAAAAGGATAACCGGAGTTTGGATCCAACTGGACATTATTGCCTTATTCCTGGTGGTGCTGTTTACCTTTTCCTCCTGTAGCTATGCTGGGCATGGTGCAGGTGCCCGATTCGTGGACTCCATCCTTAAGGTGGACTGCAGGGCCGTGGCTCTTCTTTTTGGCTGCAGCAGCGCTGCCCTAGCAGTGCAGGGCAACTTGGAAGGAACCGGTGCTGTCCTCAGGTTCATCATGGCAGGATGGTAAGTGGCCGCAACCTGTGCTGGCTCAGCCTCTCTTTTAAAACCTGAGATCAGCGTGAGTTATAGACCCTGGAATCTTGGGGGTGGGGTGGGGTGGGATTACCATACTGTATGTGAAGAGTGAAGTTCGCCTTGGAAAAATTAAGCCACCGCACTGGGTGCCTTCACTTTCGCTCAGTCTGTCGAAGCAAGGATGATGCCCCATACAACACTATCAACCAGGATATGCATAGTGGCATCTTGTGCCTGGGAGGGAATAAGGGCTACAATTCTCCAACTGAATTTGTGCTGCATCTGACAAGTGAAGGGCGATTCCTGAAGCATCCCCATTCCCTAGAAAGCAAGTTTCCTTCTCTGAACCTTGTGATGCAACAAAGAAGAGGGTGGAATATCCAGCCAGGCCTAGGTGGGCAGAAGATAAGATTTCCAACTATTTGGACTTCACCTCCAATGGTAAGGGATGCTGGGAGTTGGAGAACTGTTTTCTGCCCACCCCTGGACTAGGCTATCCCTGCCCAGCTGATGTGGGGAGATGTGTCCTTTCCAGTTCAATCCAAAATGTCACTCAAACAATCTCCTCTGCCCCTAAGTGAACGATGACAAATGGGTATTTTGATGGTTAGGCTTGTTCATGCTTGGCGGTGCAGAGGGTGAGTGAGAGGATTCCACCCCCCACCCCCCTTTCTGTAACTGGAAAGGAATTCTTTCTAGGTCAGATTAGCTAGTGACCCCGAAGGGAGGATTGTGTTCCCTGAAAAATGTGTGTGGTGTTGTGCTTGGCTGCGCAGCGCAACTAATCTAGCTATTTCCCCTGCCAGCATCTCTCTGCATTACACCCGCACACAGCGTAGGCAGCATATGATTGACGTGTGTAGCGTTGGGCCCTTGTGTGGACGGTACTACTTCTGCAGTAAAAAATGGGGTTGGATGGCCTTTGTGCCCTTCTAGTTCAACAGAGAACTCTCTTCCCGTGATCCTTGTTACTCTGAAATCATGAGGGATACTTATTGCTGGTTTTGGAAAGTAAAGCTGCAGAGCGGAATGAGGACAAATCTGTAGCTCATAAACAAAATCTAGCTATAGGAAGCCCTGATGCTATGATGAGACTGGGCAAGGATTCAGTTGTGGCTGCAACTAGCAAGTAGAAGTGGCCTTCTCAAATACACCATCAGGGCTGGGGAACACTTTTGGGGTAGGGCCAAATGGCCCCTCACACATACCTTCTTGAGCTGGGTGATCTTAGTGGTGTGACCATGCCTGCCCCCACCATCATCTGGTCCCCAGTCAGAGCTCCAGCTGGCGTTTCAGCCAGGGATCAGTTTTACTGCAGGTGGGCTTTTCCTGGTGCCCAGCAAAGCCCCTCCACTCTCCAACAGAGGGGGCAGCTGGATATTCTTTTAGGGGGGAGCGGTGTGCAGGGGGATCCCCACTGTTATCTCCAATCAAAGATAGGTGTGTGTCTTTCTCCAGGGAAACTCCATGGGCCAGAAGTTCCCCATTCCAGAGCACTGAGTCATTTACTCAGTGCTCTGGAGAAGCCAGGTAGTGGAACCTCCATGCTTTCTTTGGGTAGCAACTGCAATATCCAGGATTACATTTTAAAAGTGATGTGTGTGTGTGTGTTCCTTGTTTTCCAGCCCCCTGGTGCTGGGTAACCTCTGGGATGTGACTGACCGAGACATCGATCGCTACATGGAGGCACTTCTGAAGAGCTGGCTCAAGGCAGGGTCCAGAGCCCCACTGCTCCGATATGTCATTCAGGCCCGCCAGGCCCCCAGACTCAAATACATGATTGGTGCTGCCCCTATAGCATATGGCTTACCAGTGTCTCTGCAGTCGACAACATGACAAGAGCATGATAATCTGGTTTAGGGTGGGAGGGATTTAACTTGGATGAATTTTTCATAGGCTCTGAACTGCCTTTAATGCAAACTGCTCTTGTTGGGGATAGAGGATAAATATTTGGCCTATGTAAGCTGATTTGGTCACCAATTTGTGCCTTACCTCATCTTGAAGAGTCTGTACTGCATTTAGGGGGGCGGGATATTCCTATCTAAGCTTCTGTTTTTGGAATATGTAGCACTTGCACAATGTACAAATCAAATCCCCAGAGATTGTTGTAAGTTATTCTTAAATCTATTTGTATTTTAATGTTTAAAAGCCTAAATAAAAGTCAAAGCAAATCATTCTCTGTGTGTGTGTGTGTGTGTGTGTGTGTGTGTGTGTGTACACACACAAGTTCTGACCAATATGTTCTAGCTCCTGATTTGTATATGCCTTCTGGTAGTGGCTATAGCATTCTAGCTCTGAGATTAATCTTCCATTCTCGCTTGGCAAAGCATCTAGGGCACACATGCATTGCGTTGCAAATTTATTTATATTCTTCTTCGTGGTCTCTGTGCATCACATATTATGGGCTCGCGCCAGCGCCGAACCTCAAACCGGAACTTCTAAAGCCTAGAAAAATCTTGGTGGGAACCCCTCCCCCCACCGTACCATCACGCACGCTCGGGTTCCCGCCTACCTCAGTTCTTTTTTGACCGCCTTGCTGGTTACCTCACGGAGAACTTCTCGCATAGCATTCGTACTTCTAATCGTTTGTTCTAGCCTAGACTCTTTATTTTTTCGTCCCTTCTTCTTCTTCTTCTTCTTCTTCTTCTTCTTCTTCTTCTTCTTCTTCTTCTTCTTCTTCTCCTTTCATCTAAAAAAAATAATAATAATAAAATTCCTATATAGTCTTTAACTTTAACGTTAACTTTAACTCTTTCTACGTACACTCGTCTATATATCTCCTCGTTGATCCATACCGGTGTGTTGGGGTCCCCAGGGGCGCCCCCCCCTCAACCCTCCGGCTAACTCGTCGGGCAGTAGCCCCAAGATGGCGCAGATAGCGTTGTTTAAGAGCTGCACCGCATGCAGCGCGAAGCTGACACTCTCGGATGGCCATTCCAAGTGCCTTCTTTGGGCGAGACCCATGTGGTCAACGCCTATGCCCACTGCCTCAACTTTTCGAGGCAAACCCGGAAAAATACGGTGAACAAACTGCGAGCCCTCCTATGGAAAAAGGCTCTTGAGACAGTCGACCCACCGGCACACCCGACCGTGGCACCCGCACCCGTGCCTGAGGCGGTGGAGATGACTAATCGTCCCAAAACAAGTAAGCCCTCCCTGTCCACTGAGGTGGCCAAAGCGAAGAGGCACAAACACGACCAGCCGGCCTTAGAAGAAGGGACGAGGAGGAAAAAGGAGAAATCAAAAGCCCACTCAAAATCGGGGCACAAAAAGGCACTCCAGCCTGAGGGCCCGGCGCAGCGCCAGTTTCCGCCACCGAAGCCGGCCTCGGTACCGTCACGATCCCCGGTACCGATGGCCAAGTCGATGCCGTCTCCATCGACTTCGGTGTCATTGCCAATCGCATAGCCGATACCGACGCCGCCTCTACCGCCATCACTGCTGAAGCGCCGTTGCATATCGAGTCCATCTCGCTCAGTACCGAAGGAGCCAACACCATCGACATCGAGACTTCACCTCTCTTTTTCGCCACCGGTACCGGAGCCGGAACCCCGACCCTTCGATCCCTTATCCCCACTGGCTTCACTGATACCGACGTCGGTACCGAGGTCGACTCCTACGGCTCGCCGATACCGATCGCCGCCTCCGACACCGGCCTGCGATTGGGACCAATTTTCCGATCACTTCGCACTCTCGTGGACAGGGCTATCTCAGGCCGAGCACAACGCCCCTCCGCAACGGGTCCTATTCGACCCGTATACGGGACAATGTCTTGAGGAAGACGGTGAGACATCCGCGACCCCACGGCCGCCCAGGCAACCTCCGTCGGCTTCTGTATCGGTACCCACGCAGACCGCCCAGCCCTCTGACCCGCAATTGGCCCCGCTACCTCCCATGGTAACTGCTGCAGCGCTTCTACCCTCCCCAGCCATATCATCCCTATTGCCCGCGCAGGTGGCCAAGACAAACCCCTTATCAGCAGCGTTACATGCCATTCAGACAGCAGCAGCAGCAACAGCCACAACGCTTCCCACCCGCACCGCAAGCGGGCTTCCAAAATAAGAAGAGTTACACATGGGAGATTTCGCCAGGCACGCGGTAGGCCAGACACGTCCAACAAGCAACATCGTCTTTGACTCTCCCTGGGCAACTCACCTTCCAACCACAAATTTCTACAACAGACTTCTACCCTTTTACGACAATTGGACCGCACTGACAACGGACAGATGGGTACTGGACATCATCCTGCAGGGCTACAGAATAGAATTTGCATCCCTACCACCGACGGGACAGTTAAACATCACACCGCCCTCGGAAGTCTTGCGCCAGGAGGTACGCTCTGTGCTCCAAAAAGGCGCCATTTCCCCTGTCAACACCTCACAACTGGGGATGGGATTCTATTCCTGATACTTCACAGTCCCAAAGAAGGACGGGGGTATGAGACCCATCTTGGATCTGAGATTACTCAACGAGTTTATCCTGACAAAGAAATTCCGAATGGTCACTCTGGCGTCGGTCCGCCCCCTCCTTAGACACAACAGGTGGTTTACCCTCATAGACTTGAAGGATGTATACTTTCACGTACCTATTCACAAATCACATCAGAGGTTCCTCCGATTTATAGTGGGGGGAGAGGTCTATCAGTTCACAGTGTTGCCCTTCGGGCTGAAGACCGCCCCCAGGGTATTCACGAAGTGCATGGCCACAGTCTGTGCATTTCTCCGGTCATCAGGGATAGAGCTATACCCTTACCTGGACGACTGGCTGATAGTCTCCCCCTCCCGCCAGCAGGCGGAAAAGGATGTGTCTACCACTAGGAGTCTCCTGCGGGATCTAGGTCTTGTCATCAATCTCGAAAAGTCGACCTTCAACCCAACACAAATTATCCAGTTCATCGGTGTACGTCTGGACGCAACAGTGGGAAGGGTCTTTTTACCGGAAGCAAGATGCCGACAATTGCAACAGCTCGCCCAACGGATCCGGGACGCGGAGCATGCAAAAGTGATTTCAATACAGAAGCTTCTGGGGCTCATGGCGTCATCCGTATATGCGGTACGGTGGGCTCGCTTACGAATGCGTCCCCTACAACAGTTCCTGTTAAAAAATTACGATCCACTCAGAGACAGCAACTGGACCAGGGTGCATCTGCCCCGCTCCCTCTATCACCCCCTAGGGTGGTGGATGCTACGAGACAACCTGAGCAGGGGACTACCGTTCGTGAATGCCGGCCCATCGCGGACAATCACCTCAGATGCCTCCATTCTGGGGTGGGGAGCGCACTGCGACTACCACACAGTGCAGGGCGAGTGGTCCACGAGGGAAAAGACGTACCACATAAACAAATTGGAACTCTTGGCCATACAAAAAGCGTTACTTGCATTCAAGGACTATGTGGCAGGACACCACGTGCTGATAGAATCGGACAACACATCCGTCGTATGGTACCTGAACAAGGAAGGGGGCACCCGTTCCAACACCCTCCTCTAACTTACGCTTCAAATGTTCGACTGGGCAATTCCCCTGAGAATACTGCTCTCAACGGTCCACATAGTGGGGTCAGACAATGTGACGGCGGACATGCTGAGCCGCCAATTTTGGAACACCCACGAGTGGTCTCTCAACCCGAGGATCATAACCAACATCTTCCACAGATGGGGGACCCCACACATAGACTTTTTCGCGTCTGCGGACAATGCAGTCTGACTCCTTCTGTTCGAGAGCAGGGATAGGAGAGGGATCAAGAGGAGACGCTTTCGCCGCTTCATGGGGGAAAGGGCTTGTTTATGTCTTCCCCCCCTTCCCAATAATCTCCAAAGTAATAGTTGCATTGCAGCAGAGACAAGCGAATGCCATCCTCATCGCCCCGTGGTGGCCACGACAGCCCTGGTTTTCAACTCTGCTTCGCCTCTCCAGAGGAGAATACCTTCAGTTACCGCCATGCCCGGATCTCATCTACATGGACCATGGCCTTGTCCTGCACCCCGACATAAGCAAACTCTGCCTAACAGCATGGCGAATCCGGCGCAGTGGCAGCACCTAGACCTCCCACCACCGGTATGCACCATCCTAATGGAAGCGACGAAACCATCCACCAGGGCATCATATGACAGAAAATGGAGAAAGTTTGAGCTGTTCACTTCCAGCAAAGGGCTACAACCTGGGACGTGTGAGATATCGGACATACTAGCATTTCTATACTCTCTTTATGATGGCGGCCTAAAAGTTACCTCGATAAAGGTCTATTTGGCAGCTATCTCAGTACGACACGACCTCATTCAAGGCTTTTCGGTTTTCTCATACCTCCTAGCTAAACGCTTCCTCAAAGGACTGAGTAACTTGCAACCACCTCTACGGCCTATTATCCCACAATGGAGCCTGTCGGTGGTCCTGACCGCATTAACTAATAAACCGTTCGAACCAATGGCATCTATTGACATCAGGCTGCTTACCTTCAAGGTGGCATTCCTAGTAGCTATTACCTCAGCCAGACGAGCTTCAGAGCTCTGCGCTTTGGTGATTAATCCACCATACACTCAATTCTTCAGAGACAAAGTGGTCCTCAGAACAGGCCCGGGATTCCGCCCTAAGATCGTGTCTAGTTTCCATGTCAACCATGACATTATACTGCCTACATTCTTTCAAACTTAGGACAACCCTGTCAGCACCAAACTCCACTCCCTAGACGTCCGTCATGCTCTAGCATTTTATAAGGACAGAACGTCATCTTTCCGTAAGTCGGAGCGCCTCTTCTTCTGTTACGGTGGCAAAACAAAGGGACACCCAGTATCGGCACAACGCTTTGCCAAATGGGTGGTACAGACAATCTTTATCGCCTACCTGTTGGCGAAGAGAGAACCACCGGATGCTCTTAAGGCACATTCAACACGAGTGGTGGCAACGTCAACGGCCCTCGAAAGAGGGATCCCTATCCCAGAACTCTGCAGAGTGGCGACCTGGTCAAACGCTTCCACCTTTGCCAAGCACTACAAGCTGGATGGCCGTGCACGGGCTGACTCCTCCTTTGGACGGGCTGTTTTATCTTCTATCCTGCAGTGACATGTTGGTCAGCGAGTCTACCCACCTCCGGTAAGTGGCTTCTTGTTACTCGCCCATAGTGTGTGATGCACAGAGACCATGAAGAAGAAATGCAGGTTGCTTACCTGTAACTGTAGTTCTTCGAGTGGTCATCTGTGCAGTCACACAACCCGCCCGCCATCCCCTCTAGACCTCGCTTATGGTCCATGAGGTGTTCGCGTCATGCAGCTCTTCTTATCCATAAAATTCCTTCATCTATCTCGTTCGTGAGGCAATTAGCGGTCTCATAGAACTGAGGTAGGCGGGAACCCGAGCATGCGTGATGGTACGGTGGGGGGAGGGGTTCCCGCCAAGATTTTTCTAGGCTTTAGAAGTTCCGGTTTGAAGCTCGGCACCGGCGCGAGCCCATAGTGTGTGACTGCACAGATGACCACTCGAAGAACTACAGTTACAGGTAAGCAACCTGCATTTTCCTAGCTCTTCCCAAGACTAGCAGAACATCATAAATTATGTAAAAGAAGACTAAAAGGTGGTGTATATAATAGTTTTGATAAATAAAAATACAGAAGAATATGGGGCACAGTTGCACAATATGTACAGGTCCCCACATTCCCTGTTTTATCGGTACAGAATCTGGGTTACCTTGATGAAGAACTTCCTTTGTAAATTTCAAGTAGGGGGTATAATGTTGGCTATACAAATAGCAACACATTGAAACTCGCTTCCACCAGCAGTTGATCCATCTTAAATCTGGATCCAGCTCACTGGTTACAGGATGACAAATGGGTGAAGAAAGGGATAGGGTATAGAACTGCAAAACATAAGCTTAACAAAGTGGATACTTAAAATTGCAAACACCCTCCCTTTAATCAGGATAGCTTACTCTTAAATATTTTCACAAGGACTAAGGTATGTATACCTGCAGTTAAATACAGTGCTGCTTAATCCACTGCTTTTTCCAGCAAAAATGGATCTTGCCGTTGGAGAAACTACTTACCAGCGTCAACTGCTCCCCCCCCTCCATAACCACACACATGTGAAATTGTGGGAAAGTTACTGATTCTATTGCTGCTATACGTTTCTAAACTAAAGCAAAACTATGTCTCATCATTCACTTATCGCAGGTAGGACTTAATCTGAGCCTAGCCCCAGAACCCAACTAGAATGCCAGTGACATGTAAAGACCGTGCATCAGCTTGCACTACTTACCTTAACCCATAAGAGAGTAAGGGCGACAGTTCCTGAGTCGAAGAGGCAATGCTTGTGACAAGGCTTCAGGCTCAGCCCTTGTTATGGGACTATGTCTGTGACATCATCCCATTGTGTGCCCACCACATCTCTGTCACAGTGGCAATGTGCAGGAGGGAAATTCAATGTGGTGATATTGGGCATCGTTTTTCTGTGTTAGGCCTTTGTGCAGGAATGGAGAACCTCAGGCCCAGGGGCTAAATCCAACCCTCTGGATTTCCCCTCTACTTTCCTCACTTTTGCACATCTCTTCCCCCCTTCTAAAAGTTTGAAATGCCTCTCCTAAGGCAATAAGACCTTTAAGATAAAATATGCTGATTTTTGTTATTTTGGGACCACTCCTTTTGCTCTTGGTCCTATCAACCACTGGGAATGTGGCCCCGAAGAGAATCTTCAAAGTAGAATTTGGGCCCTGGGCTGAAAGAGGTTCAAGACACTTGCCTTTGTGCCTTGCCTATAATAATCTGCAATATGGGGAATAACAAAGACCTACCTTCCAGGCTTGTTTGTAAGGATGACCAAGATGTTATGTGAAATAATTCGAATATTCCATGTGCAATATAATTGCTAGGGGTTACATACAGCATTACATATGCAGACTTTTGATCACATACCTGAATTTTCCTGTCTTCTCCCCACTGTGTGCCCCTAAAATCTTTGGAGGGTCCCCCAGCTCTCCAGAGTTGAATGTGGTTGTTGGGAGGGGAAGGATGTGGGCCTGCAGCAGGGAGGGAAATCTGCACTGTTGGTAGATGCTGTTTCAGCACATACAAACATTGGGTGGCCAATTACACATTGATAAGAGCACAGCATTGCACATGCTAATTTATATGTAGAGATGCATATTCAGAAATCATGACTATAATTGAAAAAGAAACACAGGACATCTCACCGTGTGGAAGATTGATTGGGTGACCTGTGTGGCTGCTCAGTTGGCTGTCCAGATCCTAAGTGTTAATGGGCAACTTCCTATTATCCCTTCTGGTGGTTCTTTATCTTTAAACCAACCTGACTTGGACCGGACAGCCCTTCAAAGAGAGGATAGTCCTCTGACAGACTTTCAAACAGAGGACTGGCATCTATAAAGTAGGACATCTGGCTACCCTAGAACACAATAAGATGTCATCCCAAATATTGTGTATTACAATGAGAAAATCTTATTCTACGCAAATCAGGTTTTGTATTACAAAGAAGCTCAAAAGCCGATCTGCTAACAATAATAGAAACAGACAGGCTACTCTACTAGAATTCTCTGGAATGGCTGAAAGCACGGATATTGATGTAAGAACTGAAAACGGGCAGGCTTAAAATCTCGCTTTTGTAGCAGTGCTTCAAAATAAATATGCCCACTACACCTGCCCACACACAACCAAAGTAAGGTATCTGTGCTTTATAAGTGCTTCCATGACAAATCAGAATGTGTCAACAAATAAGGTAGTGGTATAACATTTCACGCTGTGAATTTCTGCCAGTCGTTTCAGTTTTAAAAGCACAGGAGTGTCTTTACAGGCTCACTTTTGTTGCAGTGTTTTGAAACCACTATGTGCAGTCAAAAGTGGGGGAGGGGGCCACTGATAAGCTTGCCATTAAAGTTTGTGCAACAAGCAAAAATTCAACAAGTAGAAATGGTGGTGTGGAATTTCTGCCTGCTATGCAGCCGTTTAGACTGTGCAGGTTTGCACTGGCAGCGTCTAACTACCAACATTGTTTCCTCTCTACGCCCACCACTCCAGGAGGAGTCTAATCCGCAACCGGAAGTGAGGTCGATGTGGAACCCTTGTCTCTTTGTAGCACGAGGCGGGGTTTCCGGCGGGTATCGGGGGTCACAACGGGCGCTTTGACCATAGACTCCGTTGGCTAGAGGGGACGCCCGTGCCCGCCCAGTGTGGCGTGTGGAGGAGACCGCGCATCTCTCTCCTGGCCAAGATGGCGCAGCAGGTGAACATCTCGGAGCTCTCCCTACCGCAGCTGGAGGTGCTGAAGAACCAGCTCGACCAGGTGAGGGAGCGAACAGGCGAGGGGGCGGCAGGGGATGGGGCAGCCCTCGCCGCGAGAGCCCGGCTGTTTCCATGAAGAGGCTGCCCGGCTCCAACTGCCCGCAAGGGAGGGTGCTCCTGGCCAGCTCCGCCTAGGATGTTCTAGTGTCAGGGACTGAACGGGAAGGCTTAGGGCTGAGCGTGGTTACTCTGAAGTAAAGTCCCCCTGGCTGGACTCAGTGGGAAGGATGGCAGGCTTAGGGGTGAAACCTCAGCGGAAGGGGTGAAACCTCAGCGGAAGGGGGACAGGATGGGGGAAAGACCAGTTTGGTGCTGTTGCGGGAAAGCCAGGTAGTTTGAGGTCGCCATCATTCACCTTCTCCCCGCTCCCCTCAAATTCGGCTTGGTGAGAGGCTTTGCTTTGTGGCCATCAGATCCAGCCAGGCTCTTCCCCCTGTCCGCACCAAGCGCTGCCCTGTGTCCCCAGTGGGCACCGCTCCTTCCTGACCCATGTCACCAAGCTCTGGCCCTCTGATCTGCCTGGCACTACCCGTTTCATATGTTATACGAAAGCCAAGATGGTGAGGTGGTTAAAGTGTTGTACTGTGACTGGGGAGATCAGGGTTCTGCTAGTCCCCACTTAGCCATGAAGTTCATTGGGTGATTTTGGGCCAGTCATGGACTCTCAGCCTAACCTACTTCAGAGGTTTATTGTGAGGCTAATATGTAGAGGAGGAGGATTAGGCGAGCTGCCTTGGGTTCCATGCAAGAGGAAAAAAGGCGGGATATAAATATAATAAATTTAAAAATAAATATGGTCCAACAGTGTCTGAGCCTCAGGAGACCTGGATGAGGGCCAATAAACTGAAATTCAATCCAAATAAGATAGAGGTATGGATAGTGGCGGGGTTCTTCTGCCTTGATGAGTAATATTCAACCTATCCTGGAGTGGGTTGCACTCCCCCTAATGGATCAAGTTCGTAGTTTTGGGGTGTCCTTGGATCCAGTACTGCAACTAGAGGCACAGATGGTCTCAGTGGCACAGAGCACCTTTCATCAGCTTAGGCTGATATACCATCTACAGTTGTACCTACACAGAGATAGCCTTGCCACCATTATCCATATCTTAGTGTCCACTTGTTTGGATTACTGCAGTGCATTTTGTTCTAGGCTGTGCTGCAGTCCTGGTTCTTAGCATGTCAGTCCAACCCCAAATGTTGATGATCTTACTGAGAAAGTTGAATGGCTTAAGAGTGCAATCCTATACATGTTTATACTGAAAAAAAGGCCTACAACTCCCAGCAGTCCCCAGCCTTTAACTCACTTTTTACCCAAATCCAGTGAAGCTGTCAGGTGAGGAACACAGTCTGTTGGTATAAGAGAGCATGAGATTTGCCTTGTTATCTACTGGGTTAGACTATGACCCATTTAGTTCATTGTAGGGATGGGCTGCTTCTGGGAAAGCGTATGAGAAAGGTACCAAACAATTTATGAAATGAGCCATCTCTTGGCCATGCATTCCCCATGCTTTCTGATGTTAATTGAATTACAAGAAATTTGGCTTTGCCTGTAGAATGGCTTGGCGCTCAGGTGTTCTGTATCCAGGATGAACAGGAGTTTATGTTCAGACAGACATGGAATAAACATGGGATCTTTAGTTTGCATATTACCTTCTACATGTGCTGAGATGAACAGAAGAGGAAATGGATAAGCCCATGGACTGCTCCAAGTTTTGCTGTGAGTGTCAGGACAGGCTAGCATGCCAAAAGGCGGTCAATAGCAGGAGATTGCATTTAGTTACCACACTTTCTGGTCCACATAGCCATTATGGCTCCATCCACTTTCTTGCCATACAGTCTCTACCCTCTTGCAAGTGACTTTGATGTCACTATGAATGTCATACAAAGCTGTCCAGACTTTTTTTGATGAAAGCAGCTGGTGTCTCAGTAAAGCAGGGATAGGTGAGCTGATGCTCTCTAGATCTTTTGGACTACAATGCCCATAATCCCTGACCATTGGCCATGCTGGCTGGGACCTATGGAAGTTGTAGTTCAAAATATTTGGAGGGTACCAGGTTGCTTCCCCCTGTGATAAGGAAGTTGTCCCAGTCCTTTACTGTAATCATTTGTGGCATAGCGCCCCCTGTTGGCAAAGTTATTTGACACTACTTTTAGAAAGCCTGGTACAATTATAATTTGTAAACTGAGGCTATGGGTCCTCCATTGCTGAGCTTTGGGTTTTGTATGCCTTTCTTTAGGAAGTGGAATTCCTTTCTTCATCCATCGCACAACTTAAGGTGGTGCAGACAAAATATGTGGAAGCAAAAGACTGTCTGACTGTATTGACTAAAAACAATGAAGGCAAGTGACTGTTTATTTTTTAAATGTATGTCTTACAGCAATGGAAACATAAACCAGCAAAACAAACATTAAAAAGTAGTAGTAATGTATTGTGTCTTTTTTAAGGTGGTGTATTTAAATTCTAACTATCTTCCTGACCAGCTAGAAAAACAAACATTGTATATATGCAAGTAGTATTGTGAAAAATTCAGGATACTAGAACGTTTAAATCAGAAGGCAGTGCATTTTATCAGTGCTCCAAACCAATCACTACCCAGAACCCTGAAAGCAGGGTTGTATCCAGTGTTAGACCTTTTTAAAGTAGACTCATTAAAATGAATGGGACAAATTAGATTAATATTGGATACAGTCCATAAACAAGGAGTGGAGCACCTGATTTTGTCCTGAGCCATGAATTCCATAATGACCCTTCTTATCTAATTCCTTTCCAGTCAACATCTTACATTATTCGAGGCATTCTTGCAGCCCTCACCCAGTTCCTCCCAAGAGCCCTCTATTGATGACCTTTCTTTGGATAAGATGCTCACTATGCCTGTGAAATGTTAGTGCATGCTCTATGGCCTAATTGGGTGCTGGACACGCAGAAGGGTTGATTTGCATTACAGTCCTATACATGTCTACTCAGAAGTAAGCCCCATTGCATTAAATTGAGCTTACTTCCTGGTAAGTGGGTATAGGATTGCAGCCTTAAGCATCTTTAATTTGGGGGAAGAGGGTGAACCTTGAGTTTGTCCTCACCTCCTCTTGCTATATGGAAGATTCTCTTTTCTCAATCGGAGTAAAAAAAAATTGTTACAGGGAGGGTAGATATGCCATGTTTTTCACAATTTTGCTTTTCTCATACTTCGGGTGCCCCCCCCTGAAATTTGCGAATTTCAGTGGCCTGCTGAAATCATTCAATTGTATGATGACGTCTGGGTTAAGGAAGCTGTGACTGGAGGAGGCTGGTTTCCCTGTTCCTTTCCTTAGTTTACTATGCTGTCTTAGAGATTTGCATGAACGATGCTGTGGAGGAGTTCGTCAGTAGTTCCTTAAAAAAAAAAAAAAGTTAACCAGTTAAACTGAGCTGAACTGTATAAGTACTTTGAAAACCCTTCTTTGTGGAGGTTTCTGCTCAGGAAAGGGTTAGAGCTTCGGCTATTGAGTGGTATATAAATGTAATAAATAAATAAATAGTTCTGCAGATTCTGTGTAATGTAAAAAGCCTGAATTTTTGTCTCCTCAGGTAAAGAGCTACTGGTTCCGCTCTCCAGCTCTGTATCCTTTCTGGAAGGATGTGGTGTTTCAGTAGCACTACAGCCTACTCCTGCTTAAAAACTTCCCGGCCATACACTGCCATTCCATTATCCTATAATTACGGGGTTCATCTGCAACTAAGTGTTGAAATTTTTAGGGAGCAATCTCTTTAGGGAGCCTTCCACCCCCGACTCTATAGTCACTTTGTGCATGTGCTGAAATCATAGTTGTTAGAAGAGTAGGGACACCTCATTTCTCTCTGGAGTTCTTTTCAGGCTCCTGAGTAGAAAAGCCTGAGCCTCTGGGAGTCTTTCAGCATCCAAGCACAGATAAATATGGTGGCAGGTAGCTGAATCTTGTCATGTCCATGCTACTTTTCTCTCCCCCCCCCCCCCCCCCCCGGCTCTTTGGACAAATTCTTAGTTTTAGCATAAGCAATACACAGGAAGCTATGTTTTACTTGGTCCATCTAGCTCAGTACTGTTGACACTGACTGGCAGTGGCTCTCCAGGGTGTTGGGCAGATTTTTTCCCCCCAGCCTTACCTGGAAATGCCAAGGATTGAACCTGGGCCCTTCTACATGCAAAGCAGGTGCTCTCCAGCTGAGCCACGGCTCTTCCAGTACACACTGGTTTCAAGCTTATTTTGAGACACAGTTGGAGAAGGGCAAAACCTGCCCCGCTCCCCAAGGCACTGGGGTCACCAAGGATGCTTCTCCCCAGCTGTACCTCCAGTTGTTCTCTGCATGACCACTCCCTACCTTTCATAGTGATGAGTATTTTCCATTTGTCATAATGGAGCACATAGCCCTGCGTGCAGTGAAGTCAAATCTCATCAAAGAGATATCACTGTATAGTGTAGTGCTGCGGCATCTCCGGCTGAAACATCCTTTGCATCTTCAGCCTAAAGCAACACACCGGGCTGCTGCTGCCTGAACCAGCTAAAATGTGCTGTGTCACTTCCAGGGAAACATGGGGTAAATTTGTGTTTGCATGAATTATCTTCGTTCCAGCATCTTTTCTCCTCTCTGATGGGCAGCAATTCCATCAGGCACAAGTTTCTTATTCCTTGGATAGGGTCAAGCTGTCCATTGAGGAAACAGAAAATAGTTGGGAAATGTCTATTGCCTAATTATGTGCCTCATTAATTAGACACTTAATTAGTGTCCATTTAGTGTTTAAGGCTCCCAAGGGGATGTGCATAGGACTTTCAGCAAATGGGAAAATGCATGTTCCTATCTTTAGCTTATAATGTAGGAGTCCTTCTGTGCCTCTACTTTCTTAAATCAAATTATGTCCTTCAGATAAATGTTGTGCATGTACATAAATGTAACTTACATAATTTAACTTTTATTGCAGCATTGGGATAATTTTGGTGTTCTGGTTTTTGTTTTGCTTTTTTTTCTTTCAAAAATTGGAATTTATTTATTTACAACGACAGGTATAGTAGAGGGCATTAAATGAATGGGAGAAAGTGACCTGTGAATTAATAGGGAACTACATAGACTATACAAATATAACCCCTGAAAGGTCCTTGTTTTCTGAGCCTTTGCACTTTCAAAATTTTGTCCATGACCATGAGAGCTAGAAACATTTGGTTTTCTTCATGCACAGAGCACATGGGGATGTGGAGGTTGCTCAAAACCCTGCCTGAGTTTACGTACACATGTGGCTTCTAGGAGCCAGCCATATAAATCAGCTCAACTTAAATCTTACAGTATTTTATAGAACTGCTTGGGTGTTTTATTATTTTATTTATTTAATTAAGACATTTAGAGAGCAGTCCTGTGGCCCCTAGACAGCATCTGAGGGGCCATAGGATAGCTCAGTTTCCCAGCTCTGAAGTCAGAGCCGGCACTTCAACCTTGGACAGGGGAATCAGAGATTTGCCCCTTCTCTTTCCCCCTTGCAGCCAGTATCTGAAAGAACTCCGTTGGCTGGCCTCTGAGATCTGGAACTCAGCCTTGGAGAAGGGGAAAAGAGGATGTTTCAGTGGGTGGGAAGGGGAGGAGACTGGAGAGACCAGGATACAAGCTATCAAGAGCCTGAGCCAGCCTCCTTCCCTCCCCCTCCAAAACTCCTTCACTAGACCGGCAAAAAAGTCCATTTAGCGAGAAATGCAGAGCTGGAAGATGGGGAGGTGAAGATCAGCCCACCACTCCTTCCGCCCTGCATAGGGTGATCATAAGCCTCTGAGTCCTGGGTTTTCCAATCATCGAGGGTACAACCCATAGGATTGAGGTCTGATATACCATTCTTAATTAAATTATCCCAGAGTGGTTTGCAAAATGGTTTAATTATGTGCCACAAAAGATAGGATTCTTTCTTCAAGATGTGTACACTTCATCCGAGCGCAACTGTTATATGGCCCTGCAGTGTCCCTGGCTTCTGTACATCTGTCGCATGGGGTGTTTTGTCATTGGTCAGAAACGCAATTCTTCTTTCCTCAGTTGGTTTCTCCCCAGCTCTTGCACATGTCCTTAACCTCTTGTATAGATGTACGTTCCTGGGAAGCTTTCTGACGTCAGCCAAGTCTTGATAGATGTAGGGACAGGTTACTATGTAGAAAAGGTAAGACACCCATACTCCAGATTTGCATGAAACTGATAAGCAACTAAAGGAAGCAGCAACACATAGTTTAACTTTATGTGAAACATTGGGGCTTGCTACAGTCTGATTCTCCACCACTTTCTGCTTTGAATAGAAAGGGTTAAGTTCCACTATTCAACAGGCTTGGCCTGGAAGTAGTTGTTGTGGACCCTAGTTTGTGGCTTTAGCTGTTCTCCTAGAGTTTGTCAGTATGGGTAATAATGAGGTTTTTCAAAGTCTGTTAAGATCTTTTAAAATAAGATGATAAACTGAGAACAGTTCTACCCCAGGACTGGCTACATCTAATCTTAGGTCACATATGCAGATCATGCTGTTGTACTTCACGTTGACTGATGTGCAGTAAACAGCACCTACTGCATTTGTACTCAGAACTACTTAGTGTTGAAAGTGTGGCCGTAGTCCTGAAATGCTTCAGCGTGGAGGGGACTCAAAATGGGAGCTATAACTAGAGCCTGGTCCAGATTTCTGTAGTCCCTTTAGCAAGAGGCTGTTGATAGGGGCTCCTAGTCCCATTTTGTGCCAGGAGCATGGGGTGGGAACCCCTGATGTCCTTGAGAATGTACAATACGCTTTGCCTTACCACTGCACAACCATAGCTAGCTTAAAAATACCTGAGATTTAGGGAAAGGGCTTCTGGTGAGGACCATTATGTCCAATCAGCTTCTTTCATTTCACATATGCCTGTGCGTTGTACCCAAGATTCATTTGGCTCATGTGCACAGGAGATCAGCATTCACTCATATGCAGCAGCAGGGATAAATCCCTTGACAGTCTCTGAGCCCCAGCAGTTGCCCAACCCTGCCCACTGCTAATAACTATAGTGTTTGTAAATGGATTGCAGTGTGGATAGGCCTGATAACATGGAGTCTTTCTACAGCATTCTGGCTGATCCATATGTTTTGGCACTAACTACTCCGCTTGCATCAAAGCTGGCGTGGCCTTGAGAGATGACGAGAATTGCTTCTGAAATGTGCCTTAAGTGAATTACAAATAAAAGTTAGGGGTTCCTCTTCAGGCAAAATGTCTGACCAATTTTCAAAGGAAACCGAAAGAGTTTCAATAAGAGTAGCTAAATTTCTTAGCAGGGGTTTCCTGCACCCCTAGGGAATAAACCTACAATAACTGTGGGTAAGAAGTATTCAGGAGGGAAAAAGTACCCTGAATAAGAAAGAGCCAGGCCAAAGCGGTTAAGGGTTTAAGTCAGCTTTTCCAAACCTAGGTGCCTTTAAATGTTTTGGCCTATAACTTCCCATCAGTCACAGCCGGCACGGTCAATAGTCAGAGATGATGGGTATTGTAGACCCTAATATCTGGACAAATGTTGGGGAGGGCTGGTTTAAATGATATTGAGTGTGCCCCTTTAGCAGTTCTGGCACAGCACTATTTATTTTGAAAGACATATTGGCGGTATGAAGGGCTGATACAGTGAATTTGATCTTGCAGTCAGTGGATGACGCCAGAGACTTCTTCAAGAGGAAGATCGATTTCCTAACAAAAGAGATGGAGAAAATCCAGCCAGCACTGCAGGAAAAGCACGCAATGAAGCAAGGTGAGGGCTTGGCAACAGGCAAAGACCTAAATCTGGTGATACGATGATAAACTGAGAACAGCCCTACCCCAAGTCTGGCTATGTCTAATCTTAGGCCACATATGCAAATCATGCTGTTGCACTTCACGTTGACTAACCTGCAGTAAATGGCACCTTCTGCATCTGTACTCAGAATTGCTTAGTGTTGAATGTGGTCAACGTAGCATGCAGCTAGAGTGAGATCTTGACTCTCTTTGTTCTTTTGCAGCTGTGATAGAGATGATGAGCCAGAAGATCCAGCAACTAACAGCAGCAGGGGCTTCACAGGCAACAGCAGCGAAGGCCTAGCAAACACAGACCACTCGAATGCCTTGATGGTTTACTATTTTGTGATGTATCCCGATATTGCAGCCCAGAGTGCAGCACTCCAGCCAACTGTGTGATTGAGGGTGGGGAAGGGGTGGCTCATTGTTTGAATGCATGTGGGATTCGAGTATGGCAGAACCTCTTTTGGGAATGACGACATCTTGAGGAGGATCCCATCCGTTCCAAGTCGACAGGCTTTCAGTAGCCCTATGACTGGGTGGTTGTATTGCTGGTTGCCACATGGGATTTGTTTTCATCTTAAACCCTCCCCCCCAATGAAAACTTTGTTTGTAAATGGAATTGTACAAAATAAAACAGGTAGGATTACAGAGCAAGAAATGTGCGTGTGGACTGACAGGAGGATCTTCAGAAACGAGAGTGGGGAATGCAAGAAACTGGGATGTGGAGGTGGGCAGCTGTTAAATCTGTTTGAATTGAGGGTAAATAACATTCTGATTGTAGGGATGAAATGAATGTGAAAGAGAATAGGTCCAGGATCCAGGACTCTTTCTTGCTAGACAGTCATTAAGAGTATAATTTGTAGCACAGCCTTCTCCAGCCTGGTGCCCTCCAGATGTGTTGGACTGCAACTATCATAATCCCCAGACAACTGGCCATGCTGGCAGCTGCAGTTCAATACATCTGCACCAGATTGGGGAAGGATACCTTAGCCTATTTATTCAGAGGCAAATCCCATAAGACTTGTTCAGACTTTGGAAGCAAAAGCTTCCAAGCTCCCCTTCATGGGACACAGGAGAGGGTGCACTTGAGCCCAAGACCTGTTGTATCTTGTTCTTGCTAAACCATTAATTTAGTGTTAACAAGAATGAGTGGCAGCTAGCCTCCTGCTTGCACGCCCCTCCCCGCCCTTTTCCAGAGTAGCTGAGCGGAGAAGTTCACAAGCTTTCGCTTCTGTTTTAGGTTAGCTTGCCCAGGTTCAGATGGCATGGCAAGCGGAGTTTAATCTTAACTATGCTTAGTTGAAAGAAAGAAGCTTCAAGCCAGAGTTTTGAAGTTCACTGCTTTCAACAAACCACAGTTTAGGGCAGGGGTAGGCAGCCTTCTTGGGCTGTAGCCACATTTGGCAATTTGAGAAACCGTTCTGGGCACTTCAGTAAAATAGCTGCCATCTGAGATATAGCAAAGGATGAGTAAACATCCGCAAAGACTGAGTACGCTGCTCAAAGGACAAGGCAGAGGTAGGGTCTAGCGTCCAAACACACACTAAACTCATCTGAATCCAAAGTTTTAAGCACCAAGAGAAACCTATTTCACAGCCGTTCCAGCTGCCTGTAAGAAAATTCGTTAATTTAAAAAAGACAGGTGAGAAGAGATAAGCACCTTGGCGGGCACCAAGAAAGGGATCCGGGGACACATTAGTGCTCATGGACCACCACCTTGGCTACCTTTGGTCCAGGGTTTGCACAACAGGCTAAACTGCAGTTAATTTAAAGCCAAAGCTTCCAGTCTGCGCACAGCCACACCAGAAGACGAAAGGGGAAGGGGAGGGAGTATTGCAAGCCCAAAGTTTGCTGGGGCTCATTTTCCTAACAGTAAACTATGGGTCAGCATTATGTCTGAACACAGCCATAGAGTTTAATGAGCCTTAATGCTTTTAAGTAAGCGTGTTTAGTATCGCAGCCTGAGCATCCCTGGATAGGCCAACAAACCATCTGTATCATATGACCCCTAATTCTCCGTTTTTCACTTTGCTTCCGTGTGAACTTCAAAAGCCTGTACCTGTAGGCTCTATAATTTTACCAGCTTATTTTCAGACAAAAGTACAGTACACTGACATTAACTTACCTTGTACATGTGACACAGTGAACAAGCAGTCATTACAATCAATTTTAAAGGCCCATTTGTCGGAGTAGAATCAACACTGTTGCCTGGTGCTCTTTTAAAATTCTTCAGTAACTGACTTTTGTTAGTGTTTGAGGGCATAAGTGAGAAAGTAGACAAGGATATCTTAAGTTTCCAAAAACATACGTTTCTTCCTTTCCTGCCAAGAGAGCAAATCATACACTTACTATAGCCTTCCCAGCCTGGGGCTCTTCAGTTGTTTGGACTTCAACACCCATCAGCCCCAGACAACATGGTCAATGGTTAGGAATCCTGGGAGTTGTAGTCCAAAACATCTGGAGGGCAGCAGCTTGTGGAAGGTTGACATCCTGTGTGCAGCCAGATCAGTCTCCTGCTGCTGGGTCAGGGTGGGGCTCACTGGTGCTTCTGAGCATGCCTGCTGGCTCTTTCCACCTTTGCAAATGCATGAAGAGGCAATGTATGCTCCTTGCCGCCTCCTGTTATAGACAGCAAAGACTAGCTTAGGCTCCAGGCAGGTTGTCAGGGACGACTGAACAGCCTAGATGCTAAAAATGGGCAACACTCACCCCCCACCCACCCCCCACCGCCAATTGTGACTGAAGAATTCCATGAAAAATTCCATGGGCGAGAAGGGAGGATGCCCCCATCCAATCCGTGTGTATGGGAGGGAAAGATGAAGAGATCAGAATGGCTAGTGGTTCTCCCTCAACAGAGCACATATTTATTTGACTTGAGCAGCAGTGTGGCAGAGAGAGAACGCTCACTTTTATTGCAGTTTGCAACAAGAGACCAGCCTTTGAGTGAGCATGTGCAAGTGTGAGGTTGCTTTAAAAAAGTAAGTCTGTGTGCGTGAAGTGCCCACGTGGCCCATGCTGCAGCCGGTGGCACCAACCAGCCACAACAGTCTTCCACCAGCCTTTTCGGCAATGCAAATCCATCACCTAGTCACAGTTTGGTGCATCTTCTGTTTGGGATGCACTACCTGGTTTTCCATTGTCTCCTGAACTGCCCTTTTCAAACACAACTGTATGGAATAGGAAATGGTTAGAGAGAGAACCGGCACTCTGAGATAAGGGGATACAGAAAAAAAAAAAAATCCGCACGGCTGATTTCAACCTCCCTTTCCCCCACAAACTGCCCTTGTATCTTCCCCCCCCTTTTTGCTAATTGTCTATGCCCCTTCCCTGAGGCAACTCAATTCAGCTGAGACTTGCTCCCTTCTGGAATTCTTCCAACCAAGTCCCACGAAGCCTGACTTTGACTAGATCTCTTCCCCCTCCCTCCCCTTGTAGATCGCTATTTTTGGCTTCTAACTAAAGAATTGCCCCCACATTATGTACAACAGCAGGATCTCCGGGGTCTCAGAAGATAGGTGAGGATTGTGCTCCGCTTGGATCCTGCCCCACACACAGATCAAGATCTGGGCACTAAGATCTTTGTGCTCTCCCAACAAGCGATGGAAATCCAAGCTCTGAGCCCAAGCTCCGTCCTCTGCCCCTGTCGCTGCTCAGCGGTTATGTACGATGGCGCTCTCGGGGCCCTTGACCTAGCCAAGGTAGACCCAGGTTGCAGACAAAGATTCACCTTGGACTCCAACCTGGGCATACAGTTAGAATATCCACCCCAAAGGGGACAAAAGCCTCAACGCACAAAGATCGGCTTGTGCACCCGCTTGTGGCGGATGAGCGTGGTACTCTTCGTGAAACACTCTCCACACTCCACGCAGATGAAGGGCTCCGACGGGGTGACCCCATGGTGAGTGACGCGATGGCGCTCCACCTCCGAAGGCGCACGGAAGCGCTGCCCGCATTCCGGGCAAGGGTGGCCAATGGGGGAGTCTGTGTCGTGGCGCAGGCGCTGGTGTTTGACCAGGCCGGCGGTGTGTGCAAAGCCCCGCCCACACTCGGGGCAACGGAAGGGCCGGGCCCCCGTGTGCGTCCGCCGGTGCTTGGCCAGGTTCTTGCTTTGGGTGAAGCTGCGGCCACAGTCCCCGCACGTGTATGGGCGCTCGCCGGTGTGGATGCGCTGGTGCTGGATCAGGTTGGAGCTCCAGCTGAAGCTCTTGCCGCAGTCGCGGCAGACGTAGGGCTTCTCGCCCGTGTGTGTACGCCGGTGCTGGACCAGGTGCGAGTTCTGCGAGAAGCTCTTGCCGCAGTCGGAGCAGGTGCTGGGGCGCTCCCCGGTGTGCGTGCGCTGATGCCGCAGCAGCTTCGACCAGTGGCTGAAGCTCTTGCCACACTCGTTGCAGATGAAGGGGCGCTGCTTGCTGGGGCGTGAGATGACTACAGGGGCTCCCCCGACCTCCCCCTCGCCGTAACTGCCAGGGGCCAGCGGGGGGGCCTGCCGTTCCACGGCTGCCCCTTCCTGCTGGGAAGCGGCCTTCCAGTTCGGCTGTCCATGTTGTATGGTGGGCTGGATGGCCTCATGCTCCAAATACTCATCCTCACCCTCACTTACTGCACCTTTGTCAGCTGTAGGGGAAGAAAGCCACACACTTCCATTACAGGAGCAATGCTGCAGGCTGCCTTGATTTTTAAAAAATTGCTTCTGGAGCTTCCAAAGAGAGGAATCCTGCAACCTCTTATAAACAGGGCTGTATGTCAGAGGTGGGCAACCAGCGGCCCTCCAAATGTTGCCGGATTACACCTCCCATCACCCCCAACAACTGGATGTGCAGGATGGAGCTGATGGGAGTTAGAACCCAACGACATCCGGAGGGGTGCAGGTTCCCCACCTTTGCTTTATATACTGGAGCTAAAAACAAACAAACCAGCCACCTGCACCCAGGTGATCCAAATGTGATGTACAAGTGACCTGTGCAACCTGCACTAGTCATGCTAGTTCACACAATTTCTCCCAGTTTGCATGGTTTCTCCTTCCTTGCCTATTATTTTACAGAAATTGCTGAGGAAAGCAGGTTTGGTTTCGACTAGCCTCTTGGGCATTCCATTTCTGTAAAGCGGTAAACTCTCACGAACAGGGAGATTCCAACATGAAAGCTAGCGTCTCAGTCCAGGACCCTATTCTGCACTTTGAGTTTATTCATTTAAGTTGTACCCCGCCTTTCCACCAAGAAAAATGGTGCCCAAGGCAGCTTACCATCATAAACGGTAAGAGAGCTTTGGCTATTGGGCGGCATAGACATGCAATAAATAAATAAATTTGATTAAAACAATAATAAAACACATAAGATTTGTTACATTTTTACCCTGCCTTTTCTCCTCTTGCAAGGAACCCGATGGGCTTAAGTGGTCTCTTCCAGTTTAGCCACCATATTCACCCCCACCCATTGACAGAGAGAGAGGCAATGCAAGCACCCTTGAGCCCTGAAGGGTGACATTCGGCACATGCATTGATGGCGGTCCTCATTTGAAATTGAACGCCTGCTCAACCCTTGCACCCATTTTCAAGGAAAGATGCTGTACATAGTCATGCAGAAGCTGAAGCGAGACCCCTCAAACGTGTGAGCCCCAACTACTACAAACCTTACTCAGGAGCTTCTCTAGCTGTGGAGAGTTTAGCAGGCTTTGCCCACGGTGTCTCTGCACAGCAACAGGAGCTGTCTATACGTTGCCTTTGCCCTGGGGTGGCTCTGAATCTGCGCTGCATCGGTCATATGACACAGTTGCTGATTCAGGGCCACCCCCGAACAAAGAGCCGAAGATGCACAGCTGAAAAGTTGAGGACTTACCCCGACATTTCCTGCACAAGTGAGGTCACTGCCCCGGGGGCCTTCCCAGGCAGAAGATAACCTCCCATTGGTTGCCGGAAGCCCCCAGTGGGGATTATTCACCGCCACCCCACAGCAGGGATACCGCGGGGTTTGGCAGTGGAGCGGCGCCGTGAAGGCAGCCTCATAAGGGCACCTTCACCTCTGCTCCCAACGACCAACAAAAGGCAAGGAAGCTAAATTCTGTACCCAATGCCACCTACTGGGCCTTTTCTGCACTCCATTGGAATCAAGGCCTATGCACAACCCTGCGTATAAATGGGGAACAAAGGGTTTGTGGAGAGCCACACATGCTCAGACTAACATCTCAATTGCTAACCGCAGCTGCAGGCTATAAAGTAATGCAATATTTGCCCACCTTTCTTAGGGAGTCCACTCCCACTACCTTGATTAACAATAGTGGCTCAACTAAGCTGTTATCTCTGTTACATGGCTTGTTCCAGGGGTAGACAGCAGTGTGCCCCCAGACATCTTCTTTGGTGCCCACCAAGACCCCCTACTCCTCCCAATTTTTATTAAAAATTATATTTTCTTACTGGCAGCTGAAATGGGAGTGTCTCACTGCTGCCAGCTTAATTTCCTGCAGGAATCACACAGCTCACTATAACTGAACCACTGAACTCTTCATATGCATACAAAAGGCTTATTACATATGTATTCACTATTACAACACACATACATATGTATAGTGCATGGAATACCATTCAAATTTCCAACACCTAAAGGCTAATGAACAAGAAACCCCACCAAGTCAGCCAGCAAGTAAAATGCCCATGTGACATTGCAATGAAAGGCACAAAGTCCTAAATACGCACGTTTAGAAAGAAAAAAGCGGCCGCCCGGGACATGCTGGGAGTTGTAGGATATTTTTTTCAGTCCAAGCATACATAGGACTATGTCTTTAAGTGCATCTTTCTAAAGAAATAACACATGGACAAAGAAAGCAAAGCGATGGGCAACCGGTAACATTCAGTTTCGCTGAACTTCAGCAGGTCCCGCCACTGAATAGCCAAGGTTCTTGATTCATGCGCATGCTTCTTTCATTCTTTCCCAAGAAGGGCCATCAGCAGCCTAAAAGCCAACATTGGCTGAATTCGGACGACACATTAAGCAACTGGGGAGGGGGAAACAATCATCAGTTGTATTGACTATCATGGCGTCCGAATGCTGCCATAGTCAACTCAGTGCTGATCCTAATCCACACCACGGTTGATTATTTATTACCATGTTGTGTGTGGAGTACCCCCTAGATGAACAACTGTAAAGTTGATTATTACCCCACCACTGACTATCGTGTTGTCCGAATTCAGCCATTGTCTTAAAACGCTTTCTCAAACGTTTCTTTATTCTCTCCAATAATGTAAAGCCTGCAGATAACCAACATTGGCAAGACTTTTGTATGCATAATTAGGGTTCAGTGGTTTAATTATAGGAGCATTTGATGGTTGTTTGTATTTGCAACTGTTGTCCTCGTTTTCTTTTGCATGAAATGGCTAGAGCAGAGGTGGTCAACTTCAGGAGATCTGGGAACCAGGATTAGCTTACAAACGAACTTTGACCCCACAGCAGCTCTGGAAGCCATTTTGTTTGCAAATTCTTTTTTCTTTACATTTTTGGGATGCCCTGAATTTCAGGGTGTGGCAGGGGCCACAACTGGGGGGGGGGGGCTGTGGGTCACATCTTGTCCAACCCTGGATTAGAGTGTCAGATTGGAGAGACCTGGGTTCAAATTTCAACTCAGTCCTGAAGCTTGCTGGATGGTTTTGGACCAGTTGTTATAATCTCTTAGCCTAACCTATTGCACAGGATAATTGTGAAGATAAACCAGGGAAGAATAAAAATCATAAAAGGATTCACCCAAGGCTATGGAGCTGGCCCCGAGCTTCTCACCTACGTAAACTCTCCTTGAAATCCCACCATCGTCTGAGTTGTGGATTTCCATGCTGCCTGGATCTTCACGCTCCATCTCAAAGGGAGTTTTTTTTTCAAGCCAGAATGGTGCTGTTATGGGGAAAAGTAAAAAAGCTGAGGTGAGAGAAATTGTCAAGTAATTGTGGGGTGTGCAAAAAAAACAATGCTGGGTTAAAGTACAAGAGTGACCCAGCCAGAGAGGCCTACCTAGCTCTGCTAATCCATGATCTCCCACTATGTGGGGTTAACCTCTACACAGCAAAGCCTCAGGGCTTAAGACCCCTTGGAAGCCACATCCTCTGCTCTAAAAACCCTTCCCTAAAAGCCCTGCTCTAAAACCTCAAATGGGTGGAGGCAGCTTAGTCCTCACCCAACAGTACTTTGCATAAGTTAAAGAAATATATTTTGTAATGCCTCATATGTTCCTAATAATATGCCAGAATTCACAGTTCCTGGTGAAATTCCCTCTTCATCACAACAGTTAAAGTTGCAGGCACTATACTAGAGTGACCATATACAAAAGAAGGCAGGGCCCCTGCAACTTTAACTGCTGTGATGAAGAGGGAATTTCACCAGGAACTAATTGCATACAAATGACACTGGCTGAAATTCCCTTTTCTCTACAACTGTTAAAGTTACTTGAGCCCTGTCCTCCTTTTCTTATGGTCAGCCTACTCTAGAGGAACTTTAGTTGAGCGTGTGCAAGCACAGGCCATCCTGCCTTGAAAACATATTTCAGGGATATGCCCGAGCCACTGGTGCTCTAAGAGGCAGGAGCACAACCAAAACACCCAAATAAAAATCACAAGAGACTTCATAATGGATCCAACTCAAGGGTAACCCTCAGTAGAATCCCAAGGGCACAAACCTGCAAGAAACCTCACTGCACTGCCAAGTACAACCTGAGCTCATTTGCTGGAGCAGTAAAGGCATGAATGATCAAGTCAAACTCCCTGCCAGAAGCTGGCAAGGCAGGAACCCTCAAAATACTATTGAGAAATAACTATGTGCTCATCTCCTGTGATGGAGCCTATAGCATGAAGTAAGGTTGCCAATTCATCAATCAGCCACTATCCCCATGAATTTAAAAGCAACTCAAGGTACAGACACGAGAAGGTAATATTTCAACAACTGATTTCTGCACATGCAGTTGCTTAAGGCACAACAGCAAGCCAGTGCTTTTACGATCAGTTGGCAACCCATATTTTCCCATTTGAACCTGCCCACATACTTCATAATCTCAAGGCCTGCACTAACTATCACCCCAAAGATTAAGTGGCCACTAGCAACAGGACCTTTTCATCAGTGGCACCCAAGTTATAAACTCCTTCCTCAGAGAGGCCCATCTGGGCTTCTTTCCTTCAGGAGACAGGTTAATTTGACAATGCTGTTTAGGGCTGCACCTGAGCGAGAACCAGGCGAAACAGTCTGTGTCAGAGGTTGGAGTGTGTTTGCATGCTCTTCATCAGCTGGTCTATTTGTAGTCTTTTATTATTTATTTATTTATTTATTTTATTTATTTATTACATTTGTATACCGCCCCATAGCCGAAGCTCTCTGGGCGGTTTACATAGGATTAAAAACAATTAAAAACAATATACAAAAATTAAAACAGCAAAAACATACAACATACACACAATCTGTACATTTAAAAACCACGTCAACACTTCAAAAAACTACAAAAACAAAACAAAACAAACCCAGGCTCCTCAGATATTGCCAAATGCCTGAGAGAAGAGGAAAGTCTTGACCTGGCGTCGAAAAGATAACAATGTTGGCGCCAGGCGGGCCTCGTCGGGGAGATCGTTCCACAATTGGGGAGCCACCACAGAGAAGGCCCTCTCTCTTGTTGCTGACCTCTGAGCTTCCCTCGGAGGAGGCACTCGGAGGAGGGCCTTAGATGTTGAACGTAGTGTTCGGGTAGGTTCATGTCGGGAAAGGCGTTCCATCAGGTATTGTGGTCCCAAGCCGTGTAAGGCTTTATAGGTTAAAACCAGCACCTTGAACTGGTGCTGTATGTCGGAAACATACAGGCAGCCAATGCAAGCGGGCCAGAGTAGATCTTATATGTTCGAACCTACTGGTTCCAGTTATCAATCTGGCTGCTGCATTTTGCACAAGCTGCAGCTTCCGAACCACCTTCAAAGGCAGCCCCACGTAGAGTGCATTGCAGTAATCTAACTTGGAGGTTACCAGAGCATGGACAACTGAAGCCAGGTTATCCCTGTCCAGATAGGGACATAGCTGGGCCACCAACCGAAGTTGGTAGAAGGCACTCCATGCCACTGAGGCCACCTGCGCCTCAAGTGACAGAGATGGTTCTAGGAGAACACCCTCCATCCAGTCAGCGGAACCATCCACTAACAGCGTCTCGGTCTTGTCTGGATTGAGTTTCAGTTTATTAGCCTTCATCCAGTCCATTGTCGCAGCCAGGCACTGGTTCGGCACATCCACAGCCTCACCTGATGAAGATGAAAAGGAGAAATAGAGCTGTGTGTCATCAGTGTACTGATGACAACGCACTCCAAAACTCCGGATGACTGCACTCAACGGTTTCATGTAGATGTTGAACAGCATGGGGGACAAAACTGACCCCTGCGGAACCCCATACTGGAGAATCCACTGGGCCGAGCAATGTTCCCCAAGCACCACCTTCTGGAGCCGACCCACCAAGTAGGAGCGGAACCACTGCAATGCAGTGCCTCCCACTCCCAACTCAGCCAGTCGTCCCAGAAGGATACCATGGTCGATGGTATCGAAAGCCGCTGAGAGATCAAGGAGACACTCCCCCTGTCTTTCTCCCGACATAGGTCATCATACAGGGCGACCAAGGCTGTTTCCGTATCAAAACCAGGTCTGAAACACGACTGAAATGGATCCAGATAATCAGTCTCATCCAAGAGTGCCTGGAGCTGGCTCGCAACCACCCGCTCCAGGACCTTGCCCAGGAATGGAACATTTGCTACTGGCCTGTAGTTATTAAGATTTTCAGGGTCCAGGAATGATTTCTTTAGGAGTGGTCTCACTGCCGCCTCTTTCAGGAGGCCTGGGACCACTCCCTCTTGCAAAGCAGCATTAATCACTTCCCTGGCCCAGCCAGTTGTTCCATCCCTGCTAGCTTTTATTAGCCAAGAGGGGCAAGGATCCAATATGGAAGTGGTTGCACGAACCTGTCCAAGCACCTTGTCAACATCCTCGAGCTGCACCAACTGAAACTCATCCAAGAAAACAGGACAAGCCTGTGCTCTGGATACCTCACTAGATTCATCTGCTATAACACTGGAGTCTAAGTCCTGACGGATGCCAGAGATTTTATTCTGGAAGTGCCCAGCAAATGTATTACAGCGGGCCTCAGATGGTTCTACCATGTCCTTGGGGCCAGCATGTAAAAGCCCCCAGACAACTCTGAAAAGCTCCGCTGGGCGGCAGGTTGATGATTGAATAGTGGCAGCAAAGTATTGTTTTTTTGCTGCCCTCACTGCCCCTGAATACAGCTTACCATAAGCACTTACCAGTGTTTGATTGCATCCATCAGGAGTTCTCTCTATCTGCCCTCAAGCCGTCTCCTGTTTTGTTTCATCATTCTCAGCTCTGGGATATACCACGGAGCCATTCGAGCTCTACACAGGAGAGGGCGCTCAGGAGCAATCGTGTCAACTGCCCGGGTCATTTCTGCATTCCACAGATCAACCAGGGTTTCGACAGGAGAGCCAGCCCTATCAGCCGGAAAACTCCCCAGAGCCCTCTGGAAATCATCTGGATCCATTAGCCTCCGGGGGCAGACCATCTTAATGGGTCCCCCACCCTTGCAGAGAGGAAAAGCTGCTGCAAGTCTAAACGTCAGCAGGTGGTGATCTGACCATGACAGAGGGGTTGATGTAAAGTCCCCCACTTTCAGATCCCCAGCTCCATGTCCAGTTGAAAAAACAGGTCTAGAGTGTGCCCTGCTACATGCGTTGGGCCGATGGTATGTTGGGACAGTCCCATGGTTGTCATGGAGACCATGAAATCCTGAGCTGCCCCAGATAAAGTGCCCTCGGCATGAATGTTGACATCCCCCAGAACCAAGAGTCTGGGGGACCTCAACAGTACACCAGAGACCACCTCTGTCAGCTCAGCTAGGGAGTCTGTTGAGCAGCAGGGTGGGCGGTACACCAACAGAATCCCTAATCTGTCCCGTTGGCCCAACACAAGGTGCAAACACTCCAAACCAGTAGTCACATGGACAGGGAGCCTGCAGAAGGGGATGGAATTCCTATAGACCACAGCAAAAAACCCCTCCCCGGCCCTTAAGTCTACCCTGATGCTGAACCAAGTACCCCGGTGGGCATAACTGGGAGAGACTAACTCCTCCCTGCTCTCCCACCCAGGTCTCAGTTATACATGCCAGATCGGCTGCCTCATCCACAATTAAGTCGTAGATGAGGGAGATCTTATTATGCACTGATCTGGCATTTTAAAGCAACACCCGGAGGCCTGAGGGCTGGCTGATAAGGCAACCAACAAGCCTGTGGGTGTGAGGGGGACCGGAACAAGGCACAGCCATTAACTGTCCGGGCCTTGTTCCCCTAACCTGGCAAGTCCTCCTCACAACGCCATATCTCCCTCTACCCGTCGCTACCCTGATTGTGCTCCCCTCAGATCCCCCCACCTGGCCCTGTATCCTCCCTCCCAGGCACATAGCTCAAGCCTGGGGAAAGGGGAAAAAACAAACAAACAAAAAAACAAAAAAAACAAAGACAAAAACAAAAAGCCAGCAGGCAGGCAGGCACACTCCTCTTCTCCCCTGGCAGCAGGCCTCCTTCTCCTACAGGTTGATGGCTTTCCCAGGCCCCCTCAGCCAGCAGCTTAAATATCCCTCCCAGGAAGGGAGGGGGACTGATGTAATTGTCCAGCAGCTGGCTCAGTACCTGGGAGCCTGGTCCTGCAGGGAGTGGCAGTCTGCCAGGCTGAAATCCTCTGGAGGGTGGTGGTGGTGGTGGCAGCAGCAAAGACCAGGAGGCAGGCAGGCAGGCAGGCAGGCAGGCAGGCAGGCAGGCAGGCAGGCAGGCAGGCACACTCCTCTCCTCCCCTGGCAGCAGGCCTCCCTCTCCTGCAGGTTATTATGCAATATCTATGCACTGACACTTTATGGACAATGAGATCCAGTATATCACTATTGACTTTCCTGAACCTCCTGGCAGCTTTGGATACTGCCTTGCTCAATCAACTCTGTGGGTTGGGGGCACGCTAAAAACAGTGATGCCACTTCTACCTGCAGGATCGCTTCCAGGTAGTGGCAATGGGTAATATCTACTCGACCCCACAATTCTGCTATGGCATCCTGCAAGGTTCGATTCTGTCTCCCATACATTTTAATATCTACATGAATCTGCTGGAAGAGGACATCCAAGAATTGGAGGTGAGGTTTCAGCAGTATGCTGATAACAACCAGCTCCATTTCGCCTTGTCATCTGAATCAGATGAGGCTGTACAGGTGAGAGAGTAGTGCATGAAAGCAGTAGTAGATTGGATGAGGGCCAATAAACTTTGATGGACTCCTGACAAGACAGACATCCTGTGGGTAGGTGGTTCTTGGGTCCAGGAATTAGATAGATGGCCTAATCAAGATGGGGTTGCACTCCCCTTAAAAGAGCAGGGAAATAGCTTTGTCACTGGAAGTCCAGGTGGCCTCAGTGGCATGGAGTGCCTTTAACTAGCTTTGGCTGGTGCACCAGCAACGACCATTCCTGGAAAGGATCGCTTAGCCACAGTGACTCATGTTCTGGTAATGTCACGTTTGGATTGTTATAATCCACTTATGTGTGGCTACCCCTAGAGGCTACCCAGAAAATATAGTTGGTACAAAACGTGGTGGCCAGGATGTTGACAATTCTCTACCAGGTCTTCCCATTGCAGGGTTCTTTGATCTGGTTCCAGCACAGTCCACTCTTCCTCAGTGAATTACTCAGCCACCTCCTCAGAGGTCAGCAAACCCTGATCTAGTGACTGCACAGCAACTGTTTCTATCCCATTACAAACTGGAGAAGGCCAGGAATGAATTGCCAGTCCTGTTCATCTCCAGGGGCAGGACAGTTAGGAACTGCTCGATAATCACCAAGTCCGGGATCTGAGCTTTCAGCTGCTTTTCTGGCTTCAGCCACGAACAGCAAAGATAATGGAGTCGGGTACAAAACTCTCAGGGGCATCAACTACAAAACGCAGACTCGTGGTAACAAAACTCCACGAAGAGCTCCCACTGTATGTCTAAGCTGGTGGCAGTGGTGGGTACATCTTGCAGAGATAGCAAGCCCTTCTTTGTGCATCTATTACGCTCATCACGTGAAAATATTTTGCAAGAAAAGCATTGTAACTTAGGCTTCTCCCAGATCAGGGAGACTTTTCCATTTGGGGGGATGGGGGGGTCATCTGAGCCAAAGAGATAACCTAGGGCAAAACAGGACCTTCCTCTGCACCCCCCCGAATGCTATCAGTAGATAATACAGCATATTTAAATACATGGAATAACAGCATAATAAATGTATTATATAGTTTAGTATGTGGTATTTTAATGATGATAAATTCATTAATAAACCACGAATGCCAATCCACTAGATAGGTAAACATGCCATACTGGAATACAAAATAAGTATCTTGCTATCTCAGGAAATTACAAATCTTCATAGTATTGGTAAACCCAACAAGCCAGAGTTGGAACCCAGTGTAAATCTGGGAAATTTAAAAATCCCTGGGTTGTCATTATGTGAAAACCAGACCCATAATAAAGTGGTTATCTTGCCCTTCGGAAGATCTTAGGCAATCCTTTGCCAGTTTCAGTTTACTAAAGCTACACTCATCTGATGCAACTGATATGGGGATACAACTAAGCATGCATATCTTATTTTTTTATTTATTGCATTTATAGCCTGCTTTTTTCCCTCTCCAAAGAGCTCGAAGCAGTGTTGGGGCCTCCCATTCAGGACCCTTGCTTATCCCTACTTACAGTCCACAGTCAAGGAATCACTCCGCCAGCACCTCTCCAGTTAGTCTGCAGGAAATTCTGGGAAGAGGCTTCCTATATGACTCTAACCTGCCTAAAGGTCAAAAGGGAATGATTGGATTGTATGTGTGGGAACAGCAGCATACCCTGGACTTCTTCCAAAAACACAACAATTTATGTATGTAAGAGGGAGGGGATTACGAGTACAACATCAAGAGATTAGTTTGCATCCAAGTATACACGTAGGGATCAAGTACTAATGAAGACAAAGGGGCATATTTTCCCTTATTCTTAAAAAATATAGCAAACTGCAAGTATAAGTCCCAGAGTAGCCATGTTCGCTCATTACACCAAATACAAGGGGTTGGATCCAGATTTAGGCCCATGCAACGGAGCTGGTGGAAGCAAGACTTCCTTGCCTGCTCCTCCCTATGTCAGCTCCTTTAGTCCCCTGAAAATACTACTCAGAAGGCCCTGCTGAATGGGATGAGCTGGGGGGGGGGGATCCCCCTAAACTGGCCAGTGGCATCTTCCATGAGTTGCGTCCTTTATCCACAGAAGGTAGATCCTGGATCCAACCCATGAATCTCAAAGACCAATATATATTCTGGTTATCCTTATCCTGCAGTAAAGCTACAGTCCTATACATACTTCCCTGGGGAAAGTTCCACAGAATTCAATGGGGGTTACTTCTGAGTAATCGTGTATAGGATTACATTTAGAAATCTGCTAGTATTTAACAGTGCCACTAGACTCAATTTTAAGCTATAAATCTTATTCTTGAAAAGAAGGGTGGGAAACAGACGCACCCCACCTTTTTTTGTTTGTTCATTTGTACTGCTCGGCTCAACATCTGTTCTGGAGGATAAGGAATCACCCACCAGCAGCTTTTCACTTAGCCCTGGAAACCTCGATCTGGATACCCCGAAGGCTGGCTGGTTGGCTGCACCCCAGAGCCACAACTTTTAAATGACAGCTTTCTCTATAGCGCGGGGTGGCCATCTTGGGATCGAGCAATGTCATTTGGGGCAGCCAGCCAGCCAGCCAGCCGGTGGTGTGGAGGAAACGAACGGATTCTGTCTGTTGAAATTCTGCATTTTAAAAACAATTCTACATCCCGGGAGAAAAAAAACATTGCGAGTTTGCATCGGAGGAGAGAGAGACCAAGGATGGCAGTAGAAAGATCTGACCAAGCCTAAGGCATGCAGGGTTGTTGTTGTTGTTTTGCAAAGTCTTTTGCATTGAGCCCAATTGGCCCAAGCAATGTTGCCTATTTGCAGTGGGGAGGGGGGCAGAGGAGAAGATTATTCCAAAAGACGTTCCTCTCCCCGCTGCAACCCTGCTCCCAGTGCTCCAAATTACTTCCTACAGGCAATGGTGTGTGTTTTCTCTCTTTCTCCCTCTCCTCCTTTTGATCCCACCCTCGCAGATCCCTCGATTAAAAACTCACTTGCCCCTGGGATGCCAAGGTTAACCTCCCTGACGTTCCTAGGCAGGGAAGGAAGGTTCAGCCACGGCAGCGATTACACTAAAGCTCAACTCTCAGCTCAGGGGGCCGCTGGGAACAGGAAGGTCCCGGTTTTAATTTAATCCCCTATTCCTCCTCCTCTCGGCTGTATTTCCTGGTGATCGCTAGGAACAGGGAGGAACTGGTGGCTCTATGGTTGAGGAGGCTATCTCTACACGTACTTTACACGTGAAGATCCAATCAATGTGGTCGTATGAATTTTAGATACATCTGTATCTCCTAGGGATCGGGGTCAAGGATTCATGCTTTCGGAAAAGGAGGCGAGTGACTTGCTTCCTTCGCTAGGGAACGGGCGGTCAAGCAGCGGCTCGCTAGCTTGTTGCAAGCGGCTAGCAAAATTGCGTTTGCTCCCCTGACAATGTATGCAGATGATTTCCTCCCGGATATCCATAGGCATTTGGCGCCGGCAGGCTCTCGGATCAGCGTTCGCTGGAAAGTAAGTCTCACCGATTTGACTTCGTGGAAATGTACTACGGAGGGGGAAATGGGTGTGGTGTACGGTAATTTCTTCAGGGCGGTTACCATCTCTACATGGTAAGTGGTTTCGATCGCAGTTGGGGGTTAGTGAGTGTGACTACAGCAATGGGTTGTTGGTAGTTAGAAATTTAGTTATTGGAAAATAATTAATGCACACCAACTCGTTGATTTCAGAGGAGATTACTTCCAAGTAAATGGCACTATGTAAGGCCGTTCCCTGCGGTATGATGGTTTGCCAGCTCTTTACGAAACCTGCTCCTGTGCCTTTAGCAGAAGCCTGGTTAGCATATGAAGAAATAGGCAGGTGATAAAACAGCAGCTTGAGGGGCAGAAATTGTGTGATCTTATACACACTTATCTGGGAGGAAGTAGACATGCATAAGATTGCCCCTAGTCATAAGCCCCAGGTTTCCTCATTTACAGCATGATCCGTTACTCAGAAGTCCCACTATTTTCAGTGGGGCTTACTGCATGGTAAGTGAGCATAGTAATGCAACCTCACTTTCTTCAAAATATTGCATGTATTATGAATCTTTTAAGTGTGCAATCCTATGCATGCTTAGACAGAAATAAGTCCTACAGCTGGGAGTAGTAGAACTAATTCTGTCTAAACTTGCATAGGATTATGCCCTAATGCTTGCTTTAGTGACACCCGGATGTGCAGGCTTCAGGCTTGTGAGATCTATTTCGTTTTTTACCAGAACCCAAAATCCACTGGTCGGAGCCAGATTCAAAAGCCATACACTTAGAATAAACAGGGTGCCTCTGAGCGTAGGAATTTATTTTCCGTCCCAGAACTGAACTGAGTTTAGACAAAAAGTCCACTCCTAGTTACCCCATGCTTTCTTCATTTTAAAAAAAAGAATATATATTTAGAAACACAGTCAAATTAACATGTAGTGATCAATAACAAAGGATATCAGAATATCACAGCCCGGTGCCTTCCAGATGAGTTGGATCTGATGAGAGTTGTAGTCCAACCCACTTGGAAGGCATCAGGTTGGGGAAGGCATGAAATCCTAAGTATGCCTCCGTGCCTTCTGATTCTCAGACTTGAAGAACTTTCTTCTGGTTCAAATTTATGTAATTAGTCTTAATTGTCTCTCTCTCTTTCTCTTTTTACTTTTCACTTTAATTAGTTGAATTCTAATTCAACTAATTAAAGCCTCTGGCTTATTTATGATGTAGAAATTTGACGGGCAGGCAACTTTTGTGAGCTAGTTACTGCATCCAAAGAGGAACGCTAAGACAGCCATTCCTTTACACTTTCACGTTCTGTAGGTCACCAGAATGAAAATGAATGTTCTAATTCAAATATTAAAAGACTAGCCCTAGCTAGCATAATTGGTTTTACAGGTTCTGTCAAGGGCCAGGGATTTCAAGGGAGAAAAGTAGATTTCGGGGATGTTGATAGGCCTGAATATGGATGTTGTGCATGAAGCAAATGGAACCTTATTTATTTATTTTATTTATTTATTTTATTTCTAAGCTGCCTCTCCATCCAGATCGAGGCGGGGAACAACAATAAATATAAATTATTGTATCCAAGGGTTGGGGTAGAAATTCTCTGCTCAGTAACTGGCCAAATAGAGATGACAAATGTTTTAGTCGCTGAGGCTGCCATCCTATGCAAACTAACCTGGAAGTAAGGCCCATTTTAAGTATGCACACTTAGGCTGGGTTCACACCTAACGTTAAGCTATGATGGGTTGATAATCACTGTGACCCTGTTCAGATGACACTCTAAGCCACAGTGGTTAAGCATTTTGAGCTAAACATTATGGCTTAGCGTATCATGTGAACCATGAGTGAGTGTGTTGTATGAACCATTCCTAACCATGGTGGCTGCATAACCATGGTTTAAACACACTCACTAACCATTTGCTACAAAAGGAGCAGTGGCCTAACTATAGTGTTATCTGAACAAGCCCTGTGTGTCATAGATTATGCAAACAGCCCACTATGCCCATTCTGCAAAGTGTGAATTCTCAGAATGGTGTGTCTGGGTGGATTAACCCATCGTGGATGGCAGAAGCATCCTGCAGACAACACTTGAACTCATCATGGGTTCCGCCAGAAAATAAACCGTCATGGTTTATTATGTTGTGTGAACTCAGCCTTAGCACCACTCTGTTGATCCTTCTTTTCAAGGGTTGCCAGCTTTTCTTTTTCTGGCAGAGCTCCTGTCCCTATAAACAGCACTCTTGACAAGCAGAAATTTAGCAGGTGGCTAGGAAGCTATCATATACCAGGTCAGACCATTGGATCACCTAGCACATAACTGACTACTGTGTCTAGCAATGGTTCCCCAGTGTCTCAAACAGAGGTCTCTTCCATCATCTGCTACCTGGTCCTTTTAACTGGAGATGCCAGAAGTTGAAGCTAGGACCTTCTACACGGAAAGCATCTCCATCTCCACTGGGCTACAGTCTCTCCTCCTTGAGGGTGAGATCTTCATCTCCAGGAAATCTTTGCCTGCTTAATGCCTGCTTATCAGGCAGCAAAGCCTGCTCTGTTGTGGTGTGATGTTTTCTTCAGACTTCCATATTTCAGTTCTTCACAGGAAAGGACCCCCTCTGCCCTTTGGGTGGTATAGTCTAGGTGGTTCTTTTCCTTCGGTGGATAAAAGAAGATCAGTGCCCATGTAGTGAGAGTTGCTGGCTGAACTTACTAGGAAAAAAAAACTTGGCTGGCCTGCTTCTGGGCTTTTAACAACTGCTTGATCTATAGATATCAATGGATGAAGCTTTCTGTAGCACAGACATCCCCTGCCATGGCTCCTGATTTAATTACTGTTATAAGGCACAGGGGGGCAATTTAAAAACAAACAAACAAATAATGCTGTCAATCCTCATTGTAGCAGTCCTACACATTTTGGAAGGGGGGAGGGAATCAAATATTTATTGAAATAATGGAAACTGTTTTCATTAAAGAATGAGTTCTAACAACAGGGGTTGTTAGATATCAAGGTTTTTTTTTTTACAACTATCAGAATGTTCATAACATAGGATGTACACCAGAAAGTGCGGTACTAAAACATATAATTAAATCCTCGTCAGCCTTCTATTTAACCGGAGCTCCACTTTAAAATGTAAAGGCAAGAGGTTGGATCCAGATTTAAACTGGATCAACTCTGCTGGCAGAAGTGCAGAAGAGAAAATATTTGTCTTCAGAACTGTTGTTTTATTCATCTGCAAATGTATGCAGATTTAATTAAAACATAAGACAAATTAACACAACTTTCCTTAACTGAGGGAAAGTACTACATTAAATACAGGGAAAGGAGTTTATTCCATATGGCAAGAATGTCACCCCCAGATCTCTCTACCTGACATTATCAAGAGGTGACTAACATATTTTTGCCCCTGACACGACTACTGCTTGGCTATATAGCTGTTCAGGTGTAGGTTTTCCCAATGGAATAATAAAACCAAGCACTAAGTCCTTTTACTGATGCAGGCTTTATTTCAGGGATGTTTTGGACTACAAGTCTCATCAGCCCTAGACAACATAGCCAATGGTGAGAGCGGATGAGAGTTGTAGGCCAAAACATCTGGAGAGCCGCAAGATGCCCACTGTTTTACACAGTTTGCTCTGCTCAACAACCTGGCATGTCTCTAGCTAAAATCAGATTCTAAATTCCTCCAGAGTTTATTCCTTTCTCTGGAGTCCTTCTCATAGTGATATATTCTATGAGCCTTACAAACCTAATGTACCTGCACTGCGAATGTAAATTATGTTGTGATTAAACCTCTCCATTCATAGGTGCTTTATCTGGAAAGTGCAGCTTTTATTATTATCTTTATTATTTTATTATTATTTATTTTATTATCTATTATATACCTGGTGCACAAGTTTGGATTTAATCTCACGTTGAAACAACTGATGAATATCTTTAGTCTCTCAAGGGGAATAACACAGACATTTTAAATGCACTGAGAATTTTGGGAAATCTTAACATCAGTTTTTCAATAAATTGTTTCTTGGCAAAATGGACTTTGCTCTTTTGTCTTTTTTTTTTGTGGTGCGGCATTTCATCTAGATACAAAATAGGAGCATGACATGGCTGAGTGTGCAAATGTGCCCACTTTAAGAAAGGAAATGCTTCAATGGGTGTGTTACGATGTTATAAAATATGGAGGCCTCATGTGCTTTTGATCCATATACAACCACACTATCACTTGAAATGTGAGTGCATTTTCAAAGATCAATTTCAAAATGTGATTTTGAGGAATACTTTAACCAAAAGCAAACAAACAAACTAAATTTTCAGTGTTGCTGCTACATTTTAAAGCGTAAATTTGCCAAATGCAGTACTTTGGCAGCCTGATTTTCTAAAAACAAAACCTAACAGTACAAGTCCATGCAGGTCTACTCAGAAATATGTTCCATTGAGTTCAGTGGGACATAATCTTAGATACGTGTGATACTGTAAAGTTAGTCTTCCCCAACCTGTTCCCCTCCAGATGTTTTGGACTACAACTTCTAGTATTACTTATTTGCCATGCTAGCTAGGGTTCACGGGAGTTGAAGTCCAAAACAGTGTGGTGTAGTGGTTAGAGTGTTGGACTGGGAGTCGGGAGCTCCAGGTTCTAGTCCCCACTCGGCCATGAAAGCTCACTGGCTGACTTTGGGCCCATCACAGACTCTGAGCCCAACCTATCTCACAGGGTTGTTGTTGTGAGGATGATAATAATAATAATAATAATAATAATAATAATAATGAAACAGGAGGACACCAAGTTGGGGAGGGCTGGATAGGATTGTAGCCTAAATTCAATAATGTCAGTAAAGGAGAATGCAATAAAGAAAATTGTAAAGAGCAACATTCAGAGATAGGAAAATGTGCTTGAGAACTCCCCCAACCCCGTTACCTACTTTAGTTCTACATATGATAAATTATCTTCCTCCCCTTAACACACACCCCACCCCCATTCCAAAACACTATGCTACATGCAGCTTCTGGTGTCTACTGAGCTGTGACTTGTGCCGGAATCCTTCCCCGCACTCTACACAGATATAGGGCTTCTCATCTGTGTGGATCCGTCTGTGGCGGATGAGGTTAGAACTGACGCTGAAGCTCTTTCCACACTCTATGCACGGGTAAGGCTTCTCCCCCGTATGAGTCCTCTGGTGCTGGATCAGGGCCGAGCTCTCGCTGAAGCGCTTGCTACAGTCGCTGCATTGGTAGGGCTTCTGTCCCGTATGAATCCTCTGGTGGGTCACAAGGTTGGAGTTTTGGCTGAACCCTTTCCCACAGTCGGCACAAGTGTATGGCTTCTCCCCTGTGTGGGTGATTTGATGCCGGAGGAGGTCCGAACTGCGGCTGAAGCCTTTGCCACACTCGCTGCAGATGGTTGGCCTCGCGCGGGAGCGGGGCCTGTGCAACACCAAGATGTCCTTCAACTTCCGAATGCCTTCCTCGCATTGGGCAGATATACCTAACTTCCTGCCTGCTGCAGGGTTCTTTCTTCGTTGCCTCACTGGCTTGTTCTGGCTCTCGTATGCTTCCTCCTGGCCACCATTGTGCAAACCATTCTCCTGGGGATCTCCCTCTGGACCCTGAGGCTCTGTTCTCATGGTTTTTTTCTGGGTAGGTTTACCCTCCTTCATTCTTCTTTCAATTCTCTTGTCTCCTGGAAGATAATTTAGAATATTGGAGGCAGGGGAGGAAGCAGCAGCAAAATGGACTCTGAGGGGGCTATTTGGGATTATATTTACTGTTCAGATGAGATGTAATCTCTGTATGGCGCTCAAAATGCAAAACTAAATCTGAGTAAAGGACTGAAAAGAGGTCCTTCCCGGATTCGTCTTGTGGAATTAGGGTAAAAAAGGGTTGCCTCTAATTTCTGGGCGATAAGCAGAAGCATGAACAGGTAAAGCTTTTTCCAGCATGGAAAAGGGGTGATGGAAAGCTCCACCTGTTTCGTTTCTGCCTGTTTTGCAGCTGTTAATGGCTCAGGAGCCCTGTCAGACAACAGTGGCAGCCCTAAGTACCCAATTGCCTCAGAAGTTCTTTGAAAATAGTACCAAAAGAACATGCTAGACTAACAGTACTCTTGAGTTTCACCAAAGTTAGTGCCTGACAGAAGTTACCTTTGGCCAAACCTCATGACCAAGTGAAAGTAGAAATTATTAGATAAGCTAGTCTGTCCCTCAGTGAAGGCTCCCACAAGGTGAGTAGGGGGGAGAATAGCAGAGCCAGCACTAGTAACTGGCAATCCACAGCTAATGGATATATATGTGATCCTCAGGAGAGCTTCAATGACCCACTGTCTGAAGGGACTTCTGTCTATCAGGGCTTATCGTTACCTCAACAAACTTGCATCCCACTCTGTGTAGATGTGCACATCTCTGTGGAGATACTTGTATAATTCACCAGTTTGGTGTAAGAACTGTGTGCAAACTTCTAGAACCAGATAGTTTTACCTTTCCCCCCCAGCAGACTTTTGACCTGCCCAATTTTTTTAAAGCTGTTATTCTCCTGTAAAAAATGTATGTAAATAAATAAATAAATAAACAAACAAATAAATAAATAAAATGTATGTGATTTTGCTAGCCATGAGGTTCTTTTTTAAAAAAAATCTGATAATGGTTGCCACCTTGAGCATTGAGATGTGAGAAGGAAAAGTGAGCTATGAATATTTTTTAAGAAAGGAAGAAAGAAACAGTTGTTTCCCTGCGTTCTCAGCAGCTAAAACACTCACAAACACTTTCAAGTATAAGGAGTTGTTAAAACCTAGGTACCAAAACAATGGCTCAAAGGGAGCAATTGGCCCCATGTAACTCATGCCCTCTACTCCAGCCCTCCTGCAAATGTTTGTTTTCCCTCACAGATGAGGGAGTCCTGCCCCTTCACTGCTTAAAGGATGGAGAAATTTGATTCGGAGGATACTTTTCTCTGAAGCCAAATCTGCCTCCTGCTCCCTCCCCCCCATGAATTTTCACAGGTCCCAAATAATTCTAATTGTTGCTCATTGATCTTGGAAAAAACATGAACCATCTCTTTACCTCCTGGGAGTCCTATTCCCCCAGGGTCCTTTCCATCAGAGATGCACACCGTTTCAGGATGTGGGCTCACAGGCAGGGTGCAAAGTCCTGCCTTCGAGAGAGATCAGAGGGAAACAAAGGTCACAAAAGCATGTGACAGATATTCTCATAACACATATCACGATGACCGTGACTGATTTTTAGCAGACAATCTTGGGATCTTAGCAGACAAAAAACAGTTGGAAACAAACAAACACAACCCAAAATCAAGCGGTTGCACAACAAACAGCAAGCAGTTCAATTTCTAAGTTTGATTTCAATATCTTTTCAAGAGCATTTTGTCTCTAATTGCAATGAAGATTAATTTGTTGAGTTACAGTCTGGCTGCACGTTGAAGCAATCATAGAGTAGTCTTGCCTGGAGCAGTATCTGTCAGTCCCCATCCCTTACACCAGTAAACTGGTAAGAGTGAAGCCCTGCCTTTTAGAGACATTAAAAATTCGTTACAGAATGTAAAACGTCATGCAATTAAAAAATAATAATAACTGTAGATGATTTTTTTTTAAAGAGCAGGAAGCTCAACCCACAGATGCATTTTTAAATAAGAACATCTACACACTCAATTCTGAGATCTCTGGAGTGTAGCGGACCTTATTCAAAGCATGTAGAAATACCAGTGATGAAATTGGGAGGGGGGGGATGCTGATACATCAGCTTCAGCGGTATTGGCTTTTCATAGCCAAAGCTATTTTTTGAATGCATTTTATTCAAGTGATCACGAAGAATGAAAGCCAGCAGTCATGTCTTCTTGTTGACAAGGGTCACATCTGCTCCAGAAGAATATATCTCAGGATGGATCCCCCTTTAGCAGCAGGCAAAGTCTGGATCGGGGGCTTCTTTTCATCTGCTTTCTGTCCTCTTCCCTCCTAGCAAATCCTCCACGCCTCCCCAGCTTGCACTACTCACCTGCTTGGCTGCAGGATTCATGCGCGCGCTGCATGCACCAGGAGATGAATGTCTCTATTGCGTGTGTGTGTGTGTGTAGAAATCCAAAGCCAGGTTTCGCTTAGCTCCACCAACGTTAAGGGGTTGTGGGAACAGGATGGCCTTTTCCCTGTCCGATCCCACCGCAAGCCCAGCTGTATTGTTTTGGAATTTCTAGGAGGCGACGGCTCTAGCTGCGTCCGCGGCTCCTTTCATCCTGTCGCTACCCTTTGGAGAGGCTGGCTCCGCTCACCGCCAGTTGGTTTTGAGAAACGTGCCTGGGTTGAAGGGAAAGGCTGTCTGACCTTTGTTCAGAGATTGGAATCAGCCAGTGATATCTTCCTCTGTGATGCTCTTGTTTTGTTTACATGCCGCTCCACAAGGTATCCCTCATCCAGGCATAAAGATTTATCTTCCAGCTGGAACATTGCTACCATCGTTCTGCCCACTCCAATGGTCCCTGTTTACTGTGATCACTAAATGGAACTTGTATTTTCATTCTTTCATTGGTGGGCTTCTACTTAGGCTGTTTTATTGTAGCTGTTCACAAACATATCGATAATAAGAGTAAAAATTATAATTAGTGAGTTCATTTCTTTAGGGATCTTGTTAGAGGTATGTTCTTTTTCTATGCCTTTTTTAAAAGCGTTTTTAGCTGCCAGATTGGTCATAGTTAGATATTGGAAAGATTTGTCCAGTGCCAAGCTAACAAATTGGCATAGCAAGGTCTGGCACGTAGCCTTAATGGAGAAACTGACAAATAAACTGAGATTAGTAAAAGGAACAAGATTAAGAGACACATTTAATGCAGTTTGGCATTGCTTCATAGTATATACAACCTTATCGGAATGGGAGAATAAAATTCCCAATGTATATGATTTCCTATAAGGAGGTGAGGAATATTTACGTTAAGTTTTATTTTGTTTCATTAATTCATTAATTCATATACTACATGGTTTGGGTCCAGGTTACCTGTGGGATCGCCTTCTCCCATACAATTCACCCCGCACGCTCAGGTCCTCTGGGAAGAACTTACTGCAGTCGGCCAAGACTAGGCTGACAACCGTTACCCAGAGGGCCTTCTCTTCTGCCGCTCCCAGACTGTGGAATGACCTGCAGGAGGAGACTCGTCAACTTAACAGTCTTTTAGAATTTAAGAAAGCTATAAAGACTGTTCTCTTCCGGCAGGCATATCCAGTGGAATTTTAGAATGTTTTAAGGGTGTTTTTAGGATGTTTTAGGATTTTTTATGCAGTTTTAATAATATGTGTTATGTTTTAATCAGTTTTATGTATTTTATCATGTTGTTGTTCCCCGCCTCGATCCAGACGGAGAGGCGGGTAAGAAATAAATTATTATTATTATTATTATTATTATTATTATTCTGTATTTCTGTATGAATTTAAAATAAAAAACATTAAAAAAAATAAAATTTCATGGAGAAAAACAACACTATTGCCTTCAGGCCCTGCTTCTGGGCTTCCTAGAAGGCATCTGGTTGGTCACTGTGGGAAACATGATGCTGACTGGATTAGGCCTTTATGTTCTTACTAGAAAGCAAGTGACCTTGCCTCTGATATTGCATTATAATGTACTTCCCTTTTTCTATTTATGTACATATCAAGTTTCATTGTGATCACTCAATACTCAAAGGAGATTCAAAGTGGGCATGGGGCTTGAGATGTAGGGGGAGAGGAAAGCAGATATGTAGAGGGGAGGGGAGCAGATCATACCCACCAACCCTGCCCTACCTGCTATGGCTCTATTCACACAGCTGGGTGCCTTGAATTGGCAGTGTCCCTGATTTTACATACATGTATGTACTGTTTGCATGTGTGAAGGCTGCTTCAGACACTATGTAGAAAGCATGTAATCCTGCTCTCCACTCTTTGTGCATTCAAAATAACATCTGAGTAGCCCTTTGGTGTTCAGGTTTGAAATGTATAGAATTTAGTCCAGAATTTATTACCATCTCCATGGGAATTATCAATCATGTTACAAATAAACCCAGGGGTTGCATTAAAACCAAAGGTCTCACTTCTGATGGCCATCTAAGAACAGCCCCAATTTTCTACTAGATGTCCCAGATTTTGCCTTTTGGGTATGCCTTTTTAAAATATTGTTAGAATGTACACATTTGCATGAGAGCTGCCATCCCTCCAATCTCTCCAAGTTAAATCTCTGAGTAAAGAATGAATGGATTTTGGCAGTAGTGAACATGCATGTAAATACATCTGCATGGACGTTAAGGCACCATCCTGTGTATAAACAAGAAAATGACAAGTTCCCACCAGTGTATTTGTTGTGATTATTTGTTACAGACATTGTGGCCACAATCCTATTTAGACTGTAAACCTCAATGAACTCACTGGGTCTGACTTATAAACATAATTAAGATTGTGCTACACAAATGTCTGTTCTACAGATCTCTAAGGAGCTACATGACATCTAATGTGAAATTGGATACACTTTCTAACAATCCTGAACTCTGCAGAAAGAGTAAGATTATGCCTGGTTGGACAGCCTAATCTTAAAAATGTTAACTCAGACATAAATTCCACTGAATTCAGTGGGGGTGGTTTCTCTACCCCCTCCCGCCCTGGTAAATATGTTTAGCAAGGAGTGGGCAACTTGTGGTCGTCCAGATTTATTTTGGCCTACAACTCCCATGATCCCTCGTAATTGACTATGCTGGCTAGGGCTGATGGGAGTTGTAGGCCAAAACATATGGAGGCCCACAAATTGCCCACCCTTGATGTTTAGGATTCCAGACTTTGGCAGCAGCGGAGGAAAACCTATCTATAGCAGCCTCTTGGATCCAAGGAGGCTGCTGGTGAAGAGGCCTTATTTGCAGAGCTGAGAGAGGATGGGAAGGCGGAGGGGCGGGCTTCATGTACGGTTTTCTGCAATGGCTAGAGGAGACTTGCGGAAAGGGCAGAGGGCCTAGTGAGATTAAGGAGGAGGAGAGTGAGCCTCGCGCGCCTATCTGCTTTTTCGTTTGCTTTTTGCACATCAGGAAGCCGCTCTTTCTAGCCTCCCGTGACTGTACATTCGCTTCCGGCCGGCGAAGACTGAGCTTCCGGGTAGCGCCGGTGGGTTCGTGGGTCGCATGGGCGCTGGGTCGGTGAGTGCGGCGGGGTGGTGACGTAAAGGGCCGGGCCGTCACCTCGGTCAGTGCGGGGTCGCCCCAACCTGTCACTCTGGGCAGTGGCGGCGGCATCCCTGGGGAGGTTGGGGGCTGGGGGGGAAGCATGTATAGGTGACAGGGCGCAGGTGGCACCTGGCCCTTGCTCGCCCGCTTGGGTCAGGCTCTGCTTCATGACCTCTGCTGGCGATACCACCTCTTGACGGTGTCCCTGGATTAGCGTCCTCTTCCCCGGCATGTTGATTCCCATACGCCCAAAACGGAGGCTTTCGCCAACACAATTGCCGCCCGCGGGCTTGTTTTGTTGATTTAGCTGTGTCAAGGCTGTTGCAGCAAAAGCAACGAATAGTCTTATGGCGCCTTAAAGATTAAGCAATTTATTCTGGCATAAGCTTTCGTGAGCACTCACTGTCTACTTCCACAGAGGCATCACATGAGAAATGAGGAAATGGATAGCGGTGGTGAAAACCTAGGCCAGAATAAATTGGTTTGTCTTTTAAGATCCTTTTTTGTTTTATTGAGCGAGAGAGAAAGCGGTGGGGTTTGTTGCTTATAGATATACAAATGGATGTCCCTATATATAAAGTTATATAGAACATCGGTTTCTTTGGGGATGCGTATAGCAAGCCTGTAGTTTGTTAAAATCCAAAAATAACAGAAGAGTGACATTTATTAAAAACAACAGAGTCTTCTTGCACCTTAAAAGCTAACATATATTATGGCATAACTGAGCTTTTGTCAATTAAAGATGCTTGAAGTCTAATCCTCAGCGAGCCGGTAAATTATACACTGTAGAGAAAGAGGGAAATGTAAGCAATGAAGTCAGAAGGAAACAAAATGCAAAAAAAATCAAACTGTGATCTTTATGCTAAAGCTTAAACGCAACTTTGCCACAAAAAGTGACTCACATGCAAAGTATTATTAGCCTGCTCGCAGAGGGATGAAGAGTTCTATCCTTTGTCCACCAGTCTGCTTCCTTTCATGGAATTCCTTGTCACCTATGACGACTGGGTTAGTAGTGCTTAAAAGTATGTAAAGTAAGTACAGTGACCATTCACAAAGCAGTGCTAGTAACTCAAACATCCTGATATTGGCAATCTAACTCCTGTAGTGGGATAAAAATGTGTTCTTAAAGCATTAAAGAGTAGTGTGAACATTCTTTCAGATTCCTCAGAACTCTTCTTCAGGCTGGATGTTAAATCTAAAGATGTATTCTGCGAAACTCGAATGCTTGCTCATTACTCTTGGGTATTCTAGTTAGTCTTAATAAAAAGCATTTCCCTAGTTCAACAACATTCTGATGGATCAACAGACCTACCTGTCAGCTCACGATAAGGTTATTCAGACACCTTTTGTGTAGTAAAAACTCAAAATGATGACCTGTAGTACATTCCTCAGTACAGGTCACCAACTAAGTACACCTGTTCCTTTTTTTCTTCAATATGAAATGACCAGTGTGCTTATATATGTGACAGAAAAGGGAAGCCATCATGCATTTTGACTGGAGAGTGACCTTCAGTTGGAATATGTTTTGGAGCCCCTATGTAGATAGATGTAGGAAATTCAGCTCTCTAGGAACTGACAAAACTAGACTGCTGAGTATTTCATGTTTAATGTTAATTCCTTTTTAATGGCTCACTTGCAGTTCTTACAGCATACAATTTGGAAATTGCTAGTCTGTTATCAATCTTTTCCATCTCATTCCTAATTAGAAGGCAGCAGTAATCATAACTGTGCACTCACTCGCTCTCTCCCCCGCCATTTTTTTCCAGGAATCGGTATGAGTTTCCCCCTTCTTTTGTATACAATCCTTCGTAGTTCCATTCTGCACTTGACCTGTTGGAGCAAAAAGGAAGAAACGCTTCAGACAGTTTTGTGCATGCCACCTGGTTGCAGAATTGATCTGAGTTAAAGTGTGCTTTCTGTCACCTAGCTTTTCATCTTGCTGCGGGCCCTTTGTGACTGTAAATGAAATAATGTTTGCATCACAGGTATTAAAACTTCGTAGCCTTAAGGACCATTTGTAAACTGGCAACTTGCAAATGCTAATTTAGCAATAAAAAAACCCTCAAATGAGCAGGTTATTGAAATCAGGGTGACTTACATAACCTTGCATAATCGCGTACTTCATTCTAGTGCTGGGTATTGTGGGTGTTTGGCTTTAGAATTTGGAAGCTTTTAAAAATAAGAATGAGATTAAGAGAAGGATGATGGAAGGGGAAGAAAGATATCTTTTAAAAAGTGGTGATGAAAGACTGTAAATGTGGGCAAGTAGATTTATCATGCAATTTGATCTCACTTTTTAATCTTCTGAAGGACCGGATAATGCAACTGTCTTCTCCATATAAAAGATACCCTGCTGCCTCATGCCTTGCTTGTCTGTTGTTTTTTTTTAAAGCATTGTATTTGGACCTTATTGACAACATATTGGCTCAGTTCGGACGACACATTAGGCAACGGAGGAGGGGGGGACAATCGTCAGTTGTGTTGCTTATTGTGTTGTCTGGAGGGCAGCACACAACGCACACACAACTGACAGTATGTTAATCAGGCACTTTAAACAACGGAGCGAAACAATGGGCTTGCACTTTGTTTAGTCCGAAGCCCCGTTGTTTAAAGTGTCGTCCGAATTCAGCTCCCCCTCTCTCCGTGGACTATTCCGTTTTGGAATAGAGTTCTGCTGCCTAGAGCAGCCGAAAACCCCCGGCTGCTGTATGCAGCCGGCAGAACTCACGGTGCATGCTGGGATACGACTGGGGGACACACGGAGGAGAAGCTGCAACCAAAATGGCCGCCGCAAGTTCCTTGCAGTTGGGGTGTTTTCCAGTTCAGAGCAGCGCCGGCTGCAGTGTGTTGTCTGTGGAGCTCCTCCTGCCTAACGCATGGTCAGTACATTATTTACCTCTCCGTTGCTTAATATGTCGTCCGAACTGAGCCATTGAGTGCTCCACGAACTTAGAGCTTAGAATGAGTTCTGCACAGATCTCTGTTGCGAAGTGACTGGCCAAAGGTTTTCTTGCATCGGAAAAGTAGTTATGAAAATTGGCCCAAAGTCACTGTCTGCGATACTTTCACTGGCATATTTTGGAGAAGGTGCAAGTTTTCATCACTATTACCTAGATTCTAGCCTGTACTTGTTAAGGTACATCCCTGACCCTGTGATCATAGATGGCTTTGTACCTGGATCTTCCTTTTCTTTCCTTGTAGTTTTCCAGTTCTGTTCCTCTTGTTAACCCCTACATTTGTTTTTATTTTTCTCTCCTTTTCCCCCTTTTCTCTTGTTGCCCCTTGTAACAAGAGTTTGCTACCAGCTGAGATTTGGTCAACCTAGTCGTTTTATTTTTGTTTTAAAAACATCTGATCTCCTGATTCTTGACAGTTCTAAATCATTCTGTACCTTTTTAAACCTACGTTCTTTCTTCTTCTTCTGTTTTTTTTTTAGATTATTCCTGTGGACAGGGTCCTGTTGCTTTAACATATTTTATACAGTGTCTGTATTATTATTTTTTGTAGTTTCTTAATAATTCCAGGTTTGATCCAGATAGCGGAATTCCACACATGCTGAAAGAAAGGGGCAGGGGGGTGCTTTTCACAGTTCCCCCTTTAGCCCCCTGTGCGCTGAAGGGCTGGAGGACTCTCTTGAGCAACATGAGAAGCAATAGAGGGAGCTATAGGGGGAAATCAGTGAATATTGCCTCCCTGCCCCCTTTCTGCAGCAGGGAGCTTCCACTGCATCCTGGAACCTTCCATGAATGAGAGCCCTTCCATTCCATGCAATGGCCAGTCTGGATCCAATTCTTTGTTAATATTGGGTTGGATCCAGACTAAGTTAGTTGCTCTTAAGTCCCATTAAAATCAATAGAACAAGCTAGTCAATAGAAAATCAATCGAACATAAGCCCCATTGATTTTAATGGAGTCTTAAGTGCAACCATATAGTCTGGTCCAGTCCACTGTATCTTAAAGGCGCAGAACCTCTGCTGACCAAACTGCCTTTTTAAAATTTCTGATCCTCTGGTTTTGTGTTCATACATCTTTTTCTACCTCTTCCATTGGTTTACTGGTTTGGTTTACAGTCCGTGCATCCATTCCTATTGTCACAGTACTTTATAACAGGATTATTTTGTCTTCAGTTTGTTGCCATGTTGCATTCATGGAATACATGATTTTGGCTTGGTATTGACATTCCTTTCATGGGCTGACTAGCCAGACACAGGGACTTGATATTCATCCACAAAGCAATAGTGAAGCTGACTGGTAGTCTTAACGTGTGTTGCAGTATATGCTGCATGCTTCTGTGGCTAGTTATTGCTGAATATCATATGAATATATTTTACACTGAGTCAAGTCATTGGCCTACCTAGCCTCACATTATCTACTTTAATTGGCAGTGCCTCTCTAAGCCTAAAGCAGAATTTTGTTCTTAATCTTGCTGCCAGAGGCCCTCTTAACTACTGATGTCAGGGATTGAACAAGATACACCTTCTGCATGAAAAGGGTATACTCTTATCAGTGAGCTATAGCATTTTTGCAGATTCCTAACAGTCCCGTCTTCCCCTGAAGCATGGGTTTGTCTAGAAATTGAACCTGGGAATACTTACCAAAGCAAGACACATGTCTCTTTGGATAGTCTAGTTATCCAAGGCATTGGGTGTTCTAGATGCCTTGATTTAATTACTTTTTATGAATCGTGTAAGATATATTTGTATTGATCGATGAGATACCATAACTATCTTTCAGCCACTTCCCCTAAAGAATAGCAATAGCTTGAAATGCATTGGGCATTACATTGGGGGAGGAGCTGCTGCACAGTGCTGGAACACATGGATGGCAGGTAGAAGATCTCAGGTCCAGTCTTCAGCATCTCCAAGTAAAGGATCTCGTGAAAGTGGCCTGGAGAAATAACCTCTTCCTGAGAGCTGCCGCCAGCCAGAGTAGACATGTAAGGCAGTTTCAGGTCATTTACTCAGAATAAATATTTTACCGCACTTCTTCCTTTTTGTTAAGTACCATTTCATATGAGGCTTGGTCGGAACAGGTTCATCATCACTCAATGGCTCCCAGCTAAATATGTGAACAGGCTCGCTTGGAAAGCATTGTGTTTGGGCTGATAGGAAAATCCTATTTGTGATGGCTCCCTTGGGTATTACAATGATAGATTTCAGGATACTCTTCTTGAATTATTTCTAGCCACGTTTTCTGTCTCGGTGTTGGTGAAATGTAACATACTGACAAGTCTCTTTATTTGCAATTGTTATTATGTGCCGCTGGTTGAGACTTTGTCGGAGAGGATCTGTAATTTTAAAACCTTTTAAATCGTGTGTGTGTGTGTGTTTTCCAGGCAGCGTGGAGCATGTGAAGCATCCCAAGGAAACTGAGTTCCAGTATGTGGTACATCATGCAGAGCATTCAGAGTAAATATTCTTTGTCGGAGCGCCTGATCCGGACCATAGCAGCCATCCGATCCTTCCCACATGACAATGTTGAAGACCTTATCAGGAGGGTATGTGAGAAGATGGTAGAAAAATCTTAGCTTTGTTCTGAAAACTTATCTTTTGGAATTTCTCTAGAGCTCTATGAGTGATGTGCCTCTTCTGCAACTCTAAGCAGCAGCAGGTTCTGTTCTTGGTCATACTAGAGTGTGGCAGAATGTTTGGGCTTGGCTTTTCATGCACGTAAATGAGGCTGAGAACATGTTAACATGACACTTTTAATATCGTTTAAGTGATATGACTGGACTTGCTTCTCCTCCCCTAGGAACCTAGATATTCTGTATCTTTCAGAAAGATCGGGATTTTTAATTCACAATTCTGTGAGTTTTGGGCACCCTCACAAATGGGTACACTTACATGGGTTGGGGGTAGAACTACAGCAGTTAAAACTCTCTGAAATTGAACGTAATTTGTGTATATGTTGATGTTGCCAGCATTAATCTATACCAAGCTTATTAGGTCCTCATGAGTGTTGTAAAGCAAGAGAAGCTTAGCTTAAGGGTGAAGCTCATGCTCTGTGTCTATAAGGTCCTGGATATCTCCAGTTAAGATCTTGGATAACAGGAAAAGACCTCTGCCTAACACCCCAGGAGAGCTCCTGTCTGTTTGACTTGGTACAAGGCAATCACAGAGACTACCTTTTGCCTCCACCACTAAATGAATTCAATTATAATGAGAGGAAACCCTTAAACATGTGCATCTTTCAGAATATAAGAAATCAGACGGACGCAATATGGTGGTCACCATTGCTATTCAAAATCTACAGTTGCCTGTGTTAGCTTTAGTTTTGAGTGTGCTGGTAGATGTTTTAATGTGGCCTGTACTGAGTAGGTAGTTGAGTTCAAGATGATGGGGGGAGATTGGGGAAGTGAATCATGGCCATAATCTTCTTGTGAGAGAATGGGATGCAAGCATAGGTTGCATGGAATTGGATATTGTATAGAGAGTGTGGACCAACTAGATGAGAGAGACAGCATGAGGTAAAGCCTGCCACAGGTAGTTTTTGAAACCTGTAGCTGGCTTTAGCTGATATGATTATCTTGCTTTGTTTTCTAATTGCTGGGTAATTTTGGAGTGGCTTTGTTTATATTGCAATCTTGCCTGAGCCTTCAGGATGCAATCGGTTCTGCATACTGTGAGAGGTCTGGGTTTTGATGCTTTCCTGGGGAAGATTGGCAAAGAACTGGAAGGCAGTGCAAAAATGGTCACGGAAGGAGGAGCCTCTCCTTAGCTCCTTTCCAAGCCTTCTGCTTCCCCCCTCCCCTGCCAATTGCCACCTCCTACTGCTGTCAGTGCAGAGCAGTGGTGCTTGGGAGTGGCAGGCATGGGAAATAGTTCCTGCTGCTCCTTCAGAGGAGAAAGGAGAGAATCAAGGAATCACTTCTAGATCTCTTTTGCCCTGAGTTACAGGGAGAGAAGGCAACATCTCTAATTTTATTTATTTTTATTTAAAGTTACTTTTAGGCTGCCTTTAAGGGTGAACTCCTGAACTGAGGCTTTGTAACTGACTCATTGTATGTTCCCCCCCCCTCAAGAGGGCCAAAACAAATGTGATGTGCTGACTATACTGATACCAGTAGTAAGAAATGAACATGGTTTTGCTCTGTGGTGTGCATGATACATACAAATCCCTGATCTTAATTCTCTGTATCATTCTCTACAGTAACCCCATTCTGAGCATAGGGATACACCCTCCAGATTTGGGGGATATTAGGAATTTTCCTATCTTGCTGCAGACTGTGTCTGCTGGTCTACCTTGATGCTCCCAAATCATAAGTCTAAGAAATTGCATAGTTCTAGAGCAGGGGTGGAAAATATGTGGCTCTCCAAATGTTGTTGGACTGCAACTCCCATCAGCCTCAGCCACCATAACCTAGGAGAGCCACACATTCCCCATCCCCGTTCTAGAGTGTTGGTGTATCAAAGACAGCTTACAGTGGAGAAAGTTTTTTCAGAAGGGCAAGCTGAGAAGTTTAAAACAATTTCCTTGGTCACTTCCTTTAACAAGATATTTGGCTTGAAGAGCAAGTCTGGGTTTTTGGCTATATCAAAAAGGAAGATAAAGGAAGGTGGTTTAGAAGTGGGCAGAAAGTAGATCGGGATCTACTGGTAGATAGATCTCTGTGATTTGCAGTAGATCGGCAAGTTTTTGATTCCCAATTGTCTTAACAATAGCAACAACTAAAAAGCTCCCTCCGCCCCCCCCCCCCCCCAATGTGGTTGTTTAAAAACAATGCTTGGGGGAAATCAGGGATGGTGTTTTGTTTTTTTAAGGAAAAAGACTTGTGTGCTTGGTTCTGGTACTGATCACAAATTCTTGGACTGAGCATGTACCCAGCTGCACCCTGTTGCTTAATTTTTAGCATATAGCTGCCCATAGCATATAGCTGCCCACACCATTACTTTGCACTTGGCTCTGGTCAATCACACTCTGGGTTCTAATAACAAACCAAGCAAATCCCACAAGCCTGAAGTCTGCCCGCGACCCCACAATGGAGTCCAATTACAGAGGAGCCGGTCCAAGGTTTCTTGGACTGTCTTGAATACTGTTCCTGAGCTGCAAAGGGCAAAGCTACGGCTACTTCAGTTTCCAATTACTCAGCTCTTAACAGACACGCGGTTCCACGTTAGGCATGATTGATTCTGCCAGCTGCTTTGCTATATTAATTGCCAGGTATTTGGTCTGCCAGAACCCATTAAATATACGATAAATCCTTCTGGTTGCCAAACGGCCCATGGAAGCTGATACAGTCTTTGATGTTATCCATTATGCTGTCCATCTTGTCCCCATTCTCAAATCATGTAAGATGGTAATAGTCTTCCTGGAGTTCTTACAATGACACAGTGCTATGCATTCATCTTAATAGTCTGTGACTGTTACACTCTAGTAGAATATAAGGGAAGGAGAAGCAAAAGAGGAGGGAGGTCATCTTGAGCATGCCAGAAGGGGAAGAGCTGAAGGTCATTTTTTTTAAAAAGCAGGTATTTTAATGCACAGAAGATTGCTCTCTGGGAGGGAAAAGAAAGCTCTGACTAAAGCTTTCTTTAGTTGACTGGCTTCCCAAGATGTGTTGACTCAATGTACACACAGTGAAACAAGCACATGTGCAATTGTTGCATACAAAGCTGATCAAGACAATTGCTGTTCTGGCTGGGGCTGATGGGAGTTGTAGTCCAAAACATCCGGGGGGGGGGGGGGAACCAGGTTGCCAACAATCAATATTTATGACGGTCACAAGACCAGCAGAAACAAAACAACACTACAGGCACATTTAATATTCCTAGAGCCAACATAGTAGAATGGGACTATAAGTATAGTGGTATATAAACAGTCAATTAATTGAATATACATTATGCATGTCCCCCACATTTTAAGAAATTAAAACATTTAATTTTAAATAGAGATGCCAAGTGGAAATTGAACTGGGAGTTTCTGCATGCATGTGCTCCCCCCCCCCCCACTAAACTTTGTGCATTCCCCACATGATGCTGCACACTTTCCATGTTAATTCCAGGAATATTGTAATCTAGTAAGTAATCCTAAAAAGGTAAATCAAGGGAGTGGTACCAAGGACTTTTCAAGATAACATGTGAGCATCTCTTATGAGCTTAAGAAGTTAATCAGCCTTTTACATTGTTCAATGTTTCTCTGCTAATCTTGGTTGCTTTCTGACAGCTTTAATAAGCTGTACTTAAAAAACAGCATTATGCAGCTTTATACATATAACTTGGTGGACTGATATGCAAGACCCCAACAGTTGACTTATCCATTCGCTGTTGTCACCCGATTCTCATGAGTATGTCATGTGACATGTTTTGCAAGCATTAAATTCAGTGCCATTAAATATGATCAGCACAAGAAGGGATCCTGGTTTCAAAGTGAGAGAATCCAAGATGCCAACTGTATGAAACAGGCCACAGTAAAATCCTCGGTTCCACATCCAGCAATCAACAAATAAAGTTGCCATGATGAGCAAGAATTTAATATCGGCAAGCATCCTGAGCCAGGAGGAGCTGCATGTCTTGCAGTGTTTTTTTAAATTGCTGATATTTTCCCCATTGAGCAGCTAAAAGTTCCCTGTAAAAACAGGCTGGTGTAGCTTATCTTTAATACTGCCACAGTCCTCTGATTGAACAGAAGGAGGCAGTAGCAGCAGAAACTGCAAACCTCCCTTCTTTCTTCCCTCCATCCATTAGTGCCTGCCTGCTTTCTTCCTTCTCCATCTCCACTGCTGCCTTGCCCTTCTCCAGTCCAACCCTTCCTGCAAACTAGCTTCTCCTGCACATTCCACATAAAAAAGAAGAAGAAAAAAAAACCCAGAAATTTCACACCAACTCCCTTCTTGTCTTCTGGAGGATGATTTAAGATCTGAAGGTCTGAACTGCTACAGGAAAGGAAGAAAAGTCTGAGTAAATGTCTTCAGGAAGGGAGAGGAAGAGACACTATCTCCTAGACTTTTTAGTCCTGGTTTTGAAAACAGAAGCTTCCTGGGAACAAAGGCCTTAGTGGGTGCAAAGAACAGGGAGACGGCTTAAAGCAAGGAAGTTAGTGAGCTGGGTGAGGGAAGCATTTGCCGTTGTGCACAGTTGTTGGAGGGGAGTTTGGGAAACCAGGACTGGATTTAGGGGGAAGGCAGGAAGGGAGTTTATGTTCTGTAGTTTTAACACATTTACCAGGGATTGGGAACAATGTGTATTTTTCAGAAAGAGACCTGCAAGGACTCAATGGGGAATGATGTAGCATGTGCTGTTAGCCCTTCTCCTTAATTCTGCCGGAGGGGCAGAATTACTTTTTGTACTTTCTTGGTGGAGCAGGAAATGCATTCTGCATATGTTCAGTGGCACTTATACGATATTCTTGCTGGCTAATAGAAATACTTTTTTCTCTGCAAAACCCAGAGATTTGTAGTTCTCTGTTCAAGTCTATTGCCTGGGTTCTCCACAAGAGTGTTTAAAGACAAGCAATTCCCCTTTCCCCCATCTTTCTTAAACTGGGCAGAACTCATAAGATGCAAGTTATCTCTACTGTTTACTTTGAACCACTTCTGGAATGTTAAGGAACTAAATAAAAAGCAATAAACATGAAGAGACAGAGAGGAACTAGATTTTTAAAATTTCATTTAAGTCTCCCTTCGCTTATCATAAATAAAGAGCAGCCTGATTTAACATCTCTTGCTATAAAATGACAGGTGTATGTTGCAGTAGTTTTATTTTGGTGATGGTCAGTAATAGATGAATCACCTTCATTGCCCCCACCCCATCCCTCTATGTTCTTCCAGGGTGCGGATGTCAACTGCATGCATGGTACCCTGAAGCCGCTGCACTGCGCTTGCATGGTGGCCGATGCCGATTGCATTGAGCTGCTGTTGGAAAAAGGAGCTGAGGTAAGAAGAGCTTGAATACGATTTTAGAACAGATCCAGGTAACCTGCTCAAATGCAACATGTGCAGAGTCACAACAGGGTTTGTAGAGCACTTTTGAACGCTCATTATCCTTGCGATGGCCCAGGAGGGTCGGTCAGTAATTTTAGCCCCCCGTATCGCAGTTGGGATGAGGCTGAATGACTTCTGAAAGTCCATCGAGCCTTTTCATGGCAGGAGTGAGGTCTGGGTTCACAGCTCTATCTCATAGCCAAGACTTCCCCAATCTAGCTCCCTCTGTTGGACTACACCTCCCATCATCCCCCAGCCAGCATGGCCAATGGAGATGATGGGAGGTATAGTCCAACATTTATGCTAGCTCTCTGGCAAAGGCTGAAAGAACTTAGTTTTTTGCAGTGTGAAAGGTTTTATTTTGTTCTGTCTTGTAAAAATCGTGTCTGCTCCAAGTTATCCAGTTTCCCCGTATTAGTGCAGAGGCGGGCAACGAGCCTCCAGATGTTTTGGCCTACAACTCCCATCAGCTTTCACCATTAACTATGCTGGATAGGTTCATGGGAGTTGTAGGCCAAAGCATTTGGACGGCCACAAGTTGCCCACCTTGGAGTTTGTATGCCTGAGGTACCAAAGTGGTAACTGACATTCATCTCGGACTGAATATGCCTCTCCCTTCTCCACTGGATCTCGTGCACCTTTATCTGAGGAGCCTGGAAATGATAATCCAAAATGTGGAACCGCACCCACAGCATTTAGGAAAGCCATTCGGAGCTCTAACCGTTTAGCCATTCCACCACCGAAAAGCCCGTTTGTCTCCAGTGTTTAGTTTGAGTTTGTAACGAGGCATAATTCTGTCTAATGGGTGAGATCCAAAGAACTACTTCAAATGTGCCCAAAGCTTTTGCTGTAGGAGTTCTTATTTATCTTTTTCTTTGGGGCAGCAGGCCCCCATTATCTGTTACAAATTGCTTTTCGGGGTGGAGCTGTACACATACAACATACTCCTGCTGAAGAGAGCAGCCTGCTTTCAAGCTCCCTTTCCCATCTCCATAATGTGTAGGGCAACTTTATCTTGTGTCTTGATGTGATGTCATTATGTTCTGATGTCATTACGTTCTGATGTCATTACGTTACATTCTTACGTTGCTCCTGCACCCTGCTTGCAGGGAAGGAGAAAGGCTTGCCATAATAGCATCAGGATGCAAAGTAATTTGAACTACATATTATCAAGGGGGAGGGGGAAACGTGACATGTGGTTACTTTTGTAAGGCTGGGAGTGGTTGGTCAGCTATCCCCTCTTGTTTGCCTTCGCCGGAGGCATCCTGCTTCTAAACGTGGAGGCAAGACAGCAGCATGCTCTCTTTAAGGATTGTTGAGATCTGTTCCAGAGTAAATTATTCTGTGACCCTCATTGAAATCCCATTCACTTGACAAGGGCTTTGCCCTAAGTCCAGATAGAGGCTTGAGATGGAAGGATTCCGCCATCCAGTCCCCTTCAGCTGAACTTTCAGGTCACTTTTCTTTGACCAATCCTTTTAAGCTGCTAAGACTGAAGAGCCCCTTCTCTGTTCTGCAGGTCAATGCCCTTGACGGGTACAACCGCACAGCACTTCACTATGCGGCAGAAAAGGATGAGACCTGCGTGGAGATCCTCTTAGAATATGGGGCAAACCCAAATGCGCTGGATGGTAACAAGGACACCCCCCTGCACTGGGCCGCCTTTAAGAACAATGCTGAATGCGTCCGAACGCTCTTGGAGAGCGGAGCCTTTGTCAACGCTCTGGATTACAACAACGACACTCCTCTGAGCTGGGCGGCGATGAAGGGGAACCTAGAGAGCGTGAGCATCCTTCTGGAATATGGGGCTGAGGTCAGGGTGGTCAACCTGAAAGGACAGACCCCAATCTCAAGGCTGGTTGCCCTGCTGGTCAGAGGACTCGGCACAGAGAGGGAAGACGCCTGCTTTGATCTCCTCCACAGAGCCGCCGGACACTTTGAATTGCGGAAGAATGGCGCCATGCCTCGTGAGGTCCTGCGGGATCAGCAGCTCTGCGGAAAGCTGACCACGCTGTGCTCTGCCCCTGGCACCTTAAAGACACTGTCGCGTTATGCCGTGCGCCGCAGCCTGGGGGTGCAGTTCCTGCCAGATGCGGTGAAGGAGCTGCCTTTGCCAGAGTCTCTGAAAGAGTACGTCTTGCTCAAGTGACAGCTAACGCTTTGTAGGACTCTGTTAATAGTGAAGATGGGCTGATTCCGGTGCAGCTCTTTCCCTGACCCTTCGCACTAACCATAGCAGCGATACGAAATCGATTTCGCAGCTCTGTCTGTAGCCTCCCAGGCAATGGGTTCCTCCTTGCTCTGGCATGGGGCAGTTGTTTCTCATAGATTCTCCCGTCTGCTGCAATTACATTCTTTCCTTTCTTCAACGATGGAGGCTGGAAGGTCTCAGCTGTGGTTTGTGACGGCTGGGAGGCTTCAAGGAACAGCCCCGCTCTCCTCCTGCTGCAGCAGATCTTTGGAGCTGCTTAACAGGCTTGGGATGGGGTGGGGTGGGGTGGGGTGGGGATTGGCAACGGCAGATTTAGTTTCATTATACGTAGCAAAGCATTTTAGTGACCCACCGTTTCCACTCTTGAGTCAAGGCCTGTCCTGCCATTTCATTTTCTATTGGGAGGTAAACCATTCTTTTCAGGAGCTTAAACGATGGCTTTAAACAAACAAGCCTGTTGAGCTAATCAGCTTCTGTAGGGATTAGAGGGCCCTTCTTCATCCCCATCATCTCTCTCCTCATCACCCTACTAGAGGTGCCAAAACAGCAGGAGGAGAAGAATTCTTTCAAAAGGACTGGATCGTGTTTGTTGTTGCTTTGGCCAGGTCTTCACATCCCACAGGATAAAGTGGTAGATCCCTGAGCTGGTGGTGGACTGTGTCACTTCAGACCAGTTGGAGAATGGTTGCGGGAGGAACCAGCTCCCTACAAGTAGAAAATTGAACACAGCAAAGAAAGCTGCTCTTTCTTTGCTCTGCCACTTCCCCTCTTTACGTAATCAATCGATTCTGGAATGTGCAGGCAGGAACCTGTAATCTGAAGGGGGTACATCATGTTCCCACCTCATTCTGCAACATGTATAGGTCCGGCCTTTATCTACAAGGAGAGGAGCCCAGCAAAGCCAATAGAAAGGAAGCCGGTTCGTATTGCTGCCTGGAGGCGTGGTACATCGTAGCGTATTTTCTTCTTCTGTTTTTTCATTTTAAGATAAAATCTAGTAGTGAGACAGGTCCAAGTACATGTATCCATTGTGTAACATGTATAATGATAAGGAAGTTAGTTCCCTGTCCTCACTGTGTATCTATGTATTTTATCAATGGCTATAAAGTTCACTAAGTATATTCTTTAATATATATTGCAGCTTGAGAGTGGTGTTGGTTGGGCTCCTTACGTTGAGCCTAGCAACAGTGGTTTATAGCATGTTCAGCCAAATCCTGATTTGTCTTTTTTCCCCTTAAGTTTCAAGAGTAGTGTGCACATGTGTAGAGGTGGTGGTCATTTTATACCTACAGTAAGCATTGTGAATTGAAAAGGCCTGTGAAAGTTGCAAGGTGTGTGTACCCCACCCTAGGCACAGGAAGTCCCTTAGTATCAAAGCAAAAGTAAAATTTCACTCCCTATGACTATAATGGAATCTTGCATTTACTGGCAGTTTCCTAACAGCTCAAATTTTTCCCCAAGCCAGTCCTGGGCCTGAGTGATTTGCTAAATCCCCCTATTCCCCCCAGTGCTCCTTAAACTCTTGATAACTGGTGGATTTTAAAATTATAGGCATATTTCACTCAAAAAGAATATCACTTCCTTGGATGAGAACCAAGGGTGAGTACCCTTGCAAGTGCAGGATAGTTCAGGTAATGTTGCTTAGATACCTAGCTCCTTTCTGCCAAAGTCGGGGCTCAGAAGTGGGGATATGATTTCTGAGAAAGGGGGGTGCTTCTGGGATCCTCTTAATATCATTAGTTCTATATTTGGGGGGGATGGGAAAGAGGGAGGTGTCAATGGGAAAGAGTGGGTTATGTGGGAATACTTGCCCTCATCAGTGGGTGAAATAATCAGTGTTCCATGGCTCTGTGTTCTCAGGCTGTTTAATGTAAAAAGAGCCATAAGCCAAGGGTGGGCAGAAGGTAAATCTCCAGATGTTTTAGACTTCAGCTGCCAGCATAGACAATGGTCAAGAATGATGGGAGTTGAAGTCTGAAATATTTGGAGATCGACTTTCTGCCCACCCCTGCTATAAGCTTTTACAGCAACGTGTTTCTTTCTGTCCTGCACAGGCAACTTGGCAACATTGCTCCATATTTTAGAATCCTGCAACTCATGCCTTCCATAGAAGGATAATTAAGTGCAGTGTGGTGCAACCCCCCCCCCCCCCTGCACTCCGCAGTCTCTTCTTTCCCATGAGTTTGGGCCTCCCTGAGCACACGCTGGGCATTCAGAAAGCCATACCTTGTGAGGAACAAATCATGCTGTAAGCTCCGAATACCCTTTCCCAAGAGTTTGGTTGCTATGGAAGAGCCAATGACTTGTGTGGGATATTAAAAGTGTGTTGATTAAACTTGTGGTGGTGTACTGGACAGCTTTTATATTGCTGTGTATTTTTTCCCCCATTGCGAAAGCTACATGCCGATTCCAAAATCTATAACATGGTTATGCATGCTTTTTGGGGTTCATGCTGATGGCATCATATTGTTGCCTCTTGAAATATCTCCAGTAGACAGTTTTCAGATTTTGTTTCCCCCATCTTGACTACCCTGGTCTGAAAGACCTTGTTCTGGTGTTCACACCATGCAGTGCATACAGCAGCTGATGTTGATTTTTCATTTTTCTTCTAATGTGGAGTGGAATTTGCCAGAGGAGAAGCATGGAATATGACGTGCTCCTTTCTGGTAGGCAAAGCAGCTGGGTTCAAGGCCCCTCCCACTACCTAAGGTGTTGATGACTGCCTTTTATTCCCCCCCCCCCCCCCCCGAACTAAAGACAGAGCAGACTGGTCTACAAACATCTTCCAGGATAAATGTTGCCCTTACCCTTACCTTTATGAATGCTTTCCCCCTTTCAGTTCTACAGAAAAGGGAATTTCAGCAAGTGTCATTTGTATGCATGCAGCACCTGGTGAAATTCCCTCTTCATCCCAACAGTTAAAGCTGCAGGAGCCCTGCCCTCTTTTGTATCTGGTCATGCTAGAGGGCAAGGCTCCTGCAGCTTTAAGTGTTGTGATGAAGAGGGAATTTCACCAGGTGCTGCATGCATACAAATGACACTTGCTGAAATTCCCTTTTCTGTAGAACCGTTAAAGATACAGGAGCCCTGTCCTCCCTTCCGTATGATCACCCTAAACCTAGCCTAGCACTGCAGCATAAAAGACACAAGCTTAACTTTAAAGCTGGGGTGGGCAACTTGCAACTCTCTAGCTCTTTGGCCTACAACTCCCAACAGCCCTAGTCAGCTTAGCCAGTGGCGAGAGATGATGGGAGTTGTTAGTCCAAAACATCTGGAGTTGCCCACCCAGGCTTCAAAGCATTCAGGCTGTGGCATTTGAACTTGTATTTTGTTTGCTGTGGTGGGGGAGGGGGAAGAGGATATTTACAAGTGACTCCATCCTATACGGAAGCCTGATGATACATGCTGTATACTAACTGGAAGTTCTGAGTGGACCTATGACCGGAAAATAACACAGCTGGAGTAGATGGAGAGGAGGAAACACTCATTCTAAAAGAGCCAGTGTGGTGCAGTGGTTAAAATATTGGACTGAGACTTGGGAGACCCGGGCTCTAGTCCCCACTTGGCCACAAAGCTCACTGAGTGACTTTAGGCCAGTCACTGCCTTTCAGTTTAATCTACTTCACAGGATTGTTATGAGGATAAAATGGAGAGGAGGCGGCACATATAACCCACATTGGGGTCCATGCAAAAAGGAAAAAATGGTGGGATATAAAATAATGGTAATACAAAAACATCCCGGCTGCCCAAGGAAGCTACTGCCTGGTTAGTAGAATCTGCCTGAGAGGCTCTTCTGCTGGTCCTCCCACCAGGCAGGTTGTAACTCACAAGGGGGCCTTTTCAGTAGTGGCACCCTGGCTTTTCAGGGAGATTTGCCTGCGGTTGACTCCTTTTGCCATAAAGTGAAACCCCTTTTTATCGCCATCAATGCATTTAATTTTTTAAAATCCACCTGTAATTCTTCTCTGCTGCTCCTATTTTATTGGATTGACTGCAGTTATTTTATTGTGTTTACATCTGTTTTGTGGCAGCTGCTCTGGGAAGCTGCTGCTTGCAGAGCCGGGTGCAAATTCCCCAAATAACACTGCCCAATTTACTCACCCAACTGATGAGCAATCACAGATGCATCTCTCTTACTCCCATTTACAAAATGAGAACAGGTGTTTAAAAGACTTTTCACCCTTTGAGGGATGTTGAAGCAAGCTGGTCCATGAGTTAACAAGTTAAAGAATGTTCCTTTAGCGCTATGCACCCCAGCCCTTTTATGTGTAAAAAGTATATTAAAAGGTATTGAAATATAACATGTATGCAAACAAATGTTTGCAATTCCAACCCATGCATCATACATATTGCCTGGGTTCACACAACATGCTAACCCGCCCAGTGTGGGTTGTTGTTGAACCGTGGGTTATGTTGTTTGAGAAAAAATAAACCATGCAGCATGGTTTGTTTTTCTTGAAGAAGCCACCTTGAGAACCCAAGGCTTGTTGCTGGGTTGTACAGGGTGGTTAACAAGCCACACTGTGGAAAAAGTGCTGCTTTCAGACAACACGATAACCTAGGCTGACCATATGAAAAGGAGGACAGGGCTCATGTAACTTTAACAGTTGTAGAGAAAAGGGAATTTGAGCCAATGTCATTTGTATGCAATTAGTTCCTGGTGAAATTCCCTCTTCATCACAACAGTTAAAGTTGCAGGGGCCCTGCCTTCTTTTGTATATGGTCACTCTAGTATAGTGTCTGCAACTTTAACAGTTGTGATGAAGAGGGAATTTCACCAGGAACGAATTGCATACAAATGACATTGGCTGAAATTCCCTTTTCTCTACAACTGTTAAAGTTACATGAGCCCTGTCCTCCTTTTCATATGGTCAGCCTATCCGATAACCCAACCAGCCATTCGCTTGTACTTGCTGCAGTTTCCTGGTGTGTGTAAATTCAATGGCAAACCAAGAGTTGCTCTCCTGCTATGTGATGTGTAAAACAAAGGGTGTAAATGACATTTCAAATGAGAATGCAGTGTCTGCTTTAAATCCAACCAGGTGGAGATTATCCTGGATAGGAAGAGGTGTGTGATTGCAGAGGCACAGCAAAGCCCTGGTGAATATAACTGTTACATGCAATCCAACTGAATGCAGGCATCACTTGGTCCATCGCACTGTGCATGTGTATGCTACCGAAGGGTGAAATAAGACATGAAAGCAAGGGAGCCACATTACAACCTCTGGTCAAATACTTCTTGTTTTATTGTAAGCACTTGGAAGAGTTTGAATTATGTTGGCACAATTGTAAATTGACCCCAAGAGGGTATTCTGGGGTTGTTGCCATTTTATGTTTAAATGGAGGAGGTCTTAATTCATTCAGTCCATTTCAAATTTCAGCATGATGAATTTAAATCCTTTTGAAACCCCCCATCCCAGACAACTCTGCAGAAGCCCACTGTGTGGCCCAGGGGCAACTAATCTTATAGCACTGGTAAAAACTAGAGGAGGAGGAGTGGCACTGGCCAGTGCTTGGATGAAAGATCATTGGGAGCCCCATGTAAGCTGCCCTGAGCTACCTAAAGGAAGAGCGAGATATAAATAAGAACAGGTCTTTCTCCTTAACCCATACATACTCAGATACAGAGGGATGGAACGATGTCATGGCCTATTGTCTCTTGCTTCCTTCTGCATTTGTGGCAGGCATGCAAACTCAATTATTACACGACAACACCAAGAGGACAGCTGCATGCTAAACTGGAATTGAAGGAATTTGAAGGTTTCGAATTTATTTTAGTGGCCTCAAGGGGAGAGCTGGAGCTGGCTTGCTAAGCTGTTCACAGAGCACCTTCGCCAGATACTCTCTTGCGAGTGATGTGCTCTAAGTGGGCTGTCTCCGAGGTATCCAGCTCAATCTTGTACTTGGCGAGGATCTTCAAGATGGGGCGAAGCTTCAGCCACCACTGACACTTGGGAAGGCGGTGCCTGTTGGAAAGAGACGAGGTGAGCATCCCTGGGACAGGTGGCTTAGATTTAGAATGTAATCCTATGCCCACTTACCTGAGAGTAAGCCCCATTGAACCCCATGCGAATGACTTCTGAGAAGATATGTATAGGATTTCACTGTTAATGTATTATGCTGTGTTATACTGCCTTTTCATTCTGGGTGGTGTCCCACAACCTCTTGCCTTTACAGACTTCTTCCTAATCCCTTTTTCTTAAATCCCTTGTGTCCCACAGGGGAGAGGCTTCCAGTATCGGCCCCCCACACCTCCAAGTTCAGAGGGCCACTTCTTACTGCATTTACAAAATAAGATTGGAAAAACTTGCTGACCTATGTGCTATGCCATAAGCATTAACCATAATAATATTTACTGTGACATTTCTGACTTAAAGCATATTTTTCAATCACAATTTAAACCTCTTTCTCCAGCAATGAGGACTAGAAACTTCTTAGGCTTCTAACAGAGTTCATGGCAAGGTCCCTAACTCCACATTTAAGTCTTTCCTTACTTGCTGGCTGCACCCACTGAGAAGAAACTTACTCAAAATCTGTCTGTTCTTTAAGTTCAGCAAGAGGCTGGAATACAAGGGCCCGTCTGCGCATGCCCAGAAGGCAAGCTGAATCAGCAGTGTTGGCAAAGATACGACCTGAAAAAGAAACGGTACAAAATTCTCACCGAGTCCACTGACTGAAACATTGGTGCTTGAGGTTTTTATTGCTTATACTGTAAACTGCCTTAGAATGATTATTTTGAAAGGAGGGGTATTCATGAGTAAAATAAATAATTGCAAATTTTCCAGGAGGGATCCAGGGAGCTGATTCTTACCTGAGTCTGGGATCCTCATATGAGACTCTGCCCCCCATGATGTATTCTATCAGAGCTCTGACTAGTGGCTACAAAGCAGCTGGGCTTTTTCAGGGGTGGAACCCACCCTTTAGAACTTTCTAGACAGGTCTGCCAGCCTCCATCATGGCCAGATTTCTGGCATATGGTTAAACCCACTTACGTTTCAAAGCATTTGAATTGCTGTGTGATTTGCTACTTGTCTCTAATGTGACATTGTTATATTGTTTTCTTAAACCATTTTACAGTGTTTTAGTTTATAAGAAGCCTTGAAGATTCTAGGTCAGACCAGGAAGAGAGCATATATAAATTTAGGTGGGGAGACAGTGGTGGCTGCAAATGAGGTGAGGGGGCCAGAAAGCAGCCCACAGGCTGTGTGTAACTCATCTCTAGTTTAATGCTTTAAATATTAAAACCAGCCCTTTGACTTTGATCAGGAAACCAAGCAGCAGTTTTAGTCCTGGCATCAGCTGCTTCCTACAGGCAGATCCAGTCAGCCCCCTGGCAGCTACATTCTGGACCAGCTGCGGTTTCCAAAACGGTTTCAAAAGCAGCCCCGTACACAGCATATTTCAATCAAGCAACAGGATGTCATCAAAGCAATTTAAGGATGGATGGGTCTCATTTCTACCATGCGGGCTGGGGATTATGGGAATTGTAAACCCAACACATTTGGAGGGCACCAGCTTGGGGAACGCTGCTGTTTTCTAGCTTTGTGGCACCCTTTTTTTGAGAAAAAGCAACCAGAACACTGTACACAGCTCTGAAAGGTTTCATCACACATCAATACAATAAAACACCCCATACAAGATTGGACCTTATACGCACCCTATTCAGGTTTGCAGGGTATTATCCCCTTAATGGCACAATGAGAGTGAAAGAGAGGGAGACTCTACTGGGTTCCCTTCTTTTTGTGTTTTATTTTCACACACCATCACCCCAGCAGCCTTGATGACCTGTTGTACCCAATTGTATCATAAGTCATCAAGTGGAACATTCCCACATACCGTGCCTGGAACACTCTTTGATCTTGCCGGTCATCCACGCCACTGCTTTGGCACCCATTTTCGTTCCAAAGTTTCTGTCGAAAGGAGTTGGTGACCCACCCTGCGATGGGAAAAGGGAGAGCTGGTTTGATTTTCCTTTCAGAATCATAGTTGTGGGAACGTGATTTGCAGGCAGCTCAGTGCTTGGAATCCTCCAAAGATTAATTACAGTGATGCTGTTGAGACTGATTATAGCTACAATCAATCGCAGCAATCGCCGATTAAAATGTGTGTCCCAATTAAACCAGTGGAGTTGACAACAAGTATAGATACCCGGACTCTGTAAGGGTCCCACTGCTATCCAAGCCACGTGGATGCACTAATTTTTCCCTGGATGAAGATTAAATGTTTTTTTTTAATTATTCTTTCTGATTTTGTTCAAAACTAGTAAGATTTACTAGATTTCATCCTGTGTAGTGTAGTAACAAGAATTACCAGCACCTGAAGGCAAAGATGCTCAGTTGTATCCATTGGATTGGATACAGAGTTGTGGGGAGTGAAACTCTGTGAACTAGATGACTCTGCTAGAAATAAGTGGAAAGGCAGAGGTTTTCAGAGATTTTCTCTAACCGCTACAGCCTTCCTATGCCCCTGAAAATCTGCTCTGGGAAGTTGGGGAACCCTCCAGAACAGTGGCTGAAGTTGCACGGGGAAAGCAGATTCAGCAAAAATCGCCATCCTGTCCCCTTCCTCTCCCTGGGAGCTCCATTGGATGCCAGTTTCCTCCACCAATGAAAAAGGGCCCTTCTGTTCATGGAAGGGCAGCTCTGGATCAAACCCAATGTATTAATCCAGAATGTTTCAAAAGAGTAACCGCTCTTGAACTTGTTTGTTCTGTGAATCCACATTGGTTCAACTGTATCACTGTATTAGCAATATTCCATATTCTTAAATGTGATGAGGAAAAAAGGAACGCGAAATATAGCATTTCCTTCTATTAAGGTTGCTGCTTTTTTGTGCCTTTTAAAATTCTCAGAAGAAATGGTTCCCCTCATGAGTCTCAAAAAGGCGCCTTTATTGAGGTTTTATTTAGGTAAGGAATCAATTAATTGAATAGAAGCCAAGCAATTAAATCAATTTTTTTTAAAAAAATTAAGCGATGGAGAGAGCTGTCAAGGAAAACAGATTTTGATTCAGCTACTTCTGATGCAGGTCTGTTGATGACTCCATAAGCTCATACAGAAAGTACAGATATTGCTACAAACGTTAGAGATTTTTTGTGGGTGGGGGGAAAACAAAAGAAGTGGGGAAACACTCGAGGGTTACAAATGAAAGACTACAACGTCAGCTCCACCACCCGTAAGATTTTGTAAATAAGACAATGCAATTGCACAATAAAAGCCTTGTTAGGAGGAACTTTGTATTTATGAAAAACATTGTTTGGCAAAAATTCCAAAGACCATTGTTTTTGGTGGGAAGGCAAAGGCAAACCACAGCAGATTGTCCAGGCTGGCCGAAACCAGCTTGAGACAGATCCTACAGCGAAACATTGAGCTGGCTGGCAAAAAGTCTATATATTAATATACGGAGCACAAATTTTTGTTTGCTCCATTTCGACCCCCCTAAATATGATCCAATCGAGTTCGGACAGGTCTCCAATTAAAGCTGCCCATGCCTACATTTGCAGAAAAATAATCACACTCCTGAAAAATCGATAGCTTCGCGACTAATTGTTAAAGTTTATAGTCATTTGTATTGCAGAGCTGAAGAGGTACACAGTACACAATTGTATGCATTCGCTATTGAGAGACAGCCCAAGGCATTGTATATACATCAGGGATGCAGAATCTCAGACCTGGGGGTCAATTCCAGCCCACTTGGGGTCCCAATCTGGCCCTTCAGGGTTCTGCACATGGAGTGGGAGACCTTTTTCCTGTTGAGGTCCTCATTCAAAATCTGTTTGGGGTTTCCCCCCACTATATTCCAGCAGTGGGTTGAGCCAGACCCAAAAGTGAATTCTGCCAGAGCAAAAATGGGTAGAGCTATAGAAGAGTCTCATAATTTTGTTCAAGTGCGCAAGGGAGAGAAAAAAGGCATTTGCATCCAGGCATTCTCCTTCCCCAATGTGTGTGAGCCCTGCTTTGTAGTTGGAAAGAATAAATGATTGTAGTTGGAGTAATTGGTAACCTGGAGTGGGACCAGTGAAGGGGCTTGGCCTCAGAAGAGTCTGGAGGTCTGGACTGGGAGGCCTGGAGGTCCGCATTTGACCCATGGAGCAGAAATTCTGCCTCCCTAACTCCTCTGCATGCTATACAGTGTATAGGGCAGGGGGTGTTAAACCTCTTTCAGCCCGAGGGCTGAATTCCATTTCAAAGAAGCCCTGAGGGGCCACATTCCAGTGGTGGGTGGAGCCAAAGGCAAAAGGCCCAAAATACCAGCCTATTGTAGCTTGAAGCTCTTAACTGCCAGTCGCTAAGCCTTAGGAGAAGCATTCTGACCTTTTAGAATGGGAAGGGAAATGCACAAAAGCCCAGAAACCACCAAACAATTGATGGGTGGGGGTTAAGGGTATGTAGCTATCTCCCGAACCCTGAAGGGGCGAATCAGGACCCCAAGCGGCCTGGATTTGTCCCCTGGGTCTCAGATTCTGCATCCCTGAGGTCTGCAATCCCCAGTGCCTTGGGCTCTCCCTATGTAGGAAGAATATTATTTATTTATTGCATTTATATCCCATCCTTTTTCCTCCAAGGAACCAAGATGGCATACATAATCCTCCTCCTCTCCATTTTATCCACACAACAACAACCCTGCGAGGTAGGTCGGGGTGAGAATCTGTCATTGTCCCAAAGTCACCCAGTGGACTTACATGATCAAGTGGGGGACTAGAACCTGGATCTCCCGACTTCCAGTCTAACACTCTAGCCACTACACCACACTGGTATTATCTCCTTCAGGTACAGAAAGAGATTTTCTTAGATTACTATTACTACACATCGTTGTGGCTGCCACTTACAAAGATGCCAGAAGATATAATGGGGTAGTATATGGTACTTTTAAAGAAGCAGCTCAAGCACGCAATTTACTAATTGAAGATGCAGAATGGCAAAGATGTTTAGAGATAAATAAAGGTAACATTGACATTTAGTACTTGAATTAGCACTTTGAATTCTTTACATGCACTTCTGTTATGAAATCTTTCACCATGTGATATATATTAAAATGTGAAGCAATTTCTTTAGCAATGAACATCTCGAGATCCATTCGGCTGATTTATATAACTTTTTAAAATTAAATCATTTACCATACAGATTTGGCAAGAAATATAAAAAATCCCTTTTTGGGCTAATTTCATCAAAATAATTGAAAAAAAATATGTTTTTCTATTATGTATAACTCCAAAACTGTGGGTCACAGCGATTTCCAGTTCTTTTTATTTTGAAAAGCTTTCAAAACTGAACAATTTTCTCTCTCGCTTACTGTACAAGTCTCTAATAGTTTCAATACAAATTTAATACGAAGTTGTGAAATTTCAAGATCTTAATCAACAACTGATTAAGAAAGTTACTAAATCATAAGTGACATGAATGGTTGCGAAATTTTTTCACAATGGGGACAGCTGGTATTTATATTACAAGCGTGGTTTGAAGCACATAATGCCACAACCTTGCTGAAGATAAGCAAGTCTGGGTCAGGTCAGTGTTTTGATGGGAGACCCATGTAATCCTTACCAAAAAAGACCTACAAGACAGGGCAGGTATGATCATACTTAGATTGCAGATGAGCTGGGGGCTGAAGCTGAAAAATGGCAGTTTGCCTAAGACAGCAGAGGTGAAAACAAGCCAGAATCTGAAACTACTGGTTGTTCACAGCTTGTTTTCACTAACCATAGTTTAAACAAGTCCCAGTTTCCCAAGTTTGGATATCATGGAGAACTTTGGGTTTGCTTAACCACACCAGAGAGGAATGTCAGTTGTGTGAATTTTAGCTATTGCTAAGGCGTGTTTAGTATGATATTTCTTTGATATGTGTGTGTGTGTGTGTATATTCCTTTATTTAGTTTTATTTATTATTTTAGATATATAAATAAATGATCATGGGGAGGTAAATGGATGGGATGAAGATTATTTCTCTATGTACACAATCAATAAAATGTTAAACTAAAAAAAGACTACACGTCTGGAAGCAGGTGCTTCCAGTCTCCACCTCTGGTGTGCTAAAAAGGAGAGTGGGGTGAGCAGAACAAGCAATCCTGGAGCTCGTTCATATAGCAGACAACTATGGTTTCCTGTTACCTCTGAACGGGGACAGTGTTTTCCTGCCCACCAAAATGCCTATACAATGATATTCCATTTGGAACAGTACACAGGACAGCTTGGTCCAACTGGGGGCTCCTGGAAAGCACCAATTTGAGGATTTTCTATCCAATCTACCTGTCTTGTTTAGTGTCATAGTTCAACTCCTCCTTCTACTTGTTGATGGAACTATTAACATGATGATGATGATGATGATGATGATGATGATCATCATCATCATCATCATCATCATCATCAATAATAATACTGCCTGGTCATCAGCAGAATACCCAGATGCTCAAGCATCAGACATACCTGCTGCATGTGTCCCAAAACATTCTTTCTGGTATCAAAGATGCCTTTCCCTTCTTCAGAATACAAGTTGTATATGAACTCAGTGGTGTAGTTCTCATTGCATTTCTCATTCCTGGAAAGAAAGAAAAATACCAAGCATGAATCAGGCAGGGAGATGGGGGTTACCAGAAATTAAGAATTGGTTTGAACACACTCTTCAATAAGGTCTGCAATAAAGAAAAAATGGGTTGTTGTACTACACTGCTAAGAACTTTTCTTCTATTGACAAGTCTTGCTTATGGTCTAACTGGCTACCCTATCTGGAGCTAGGAAGGAATTTCAGATAGTCATATTGGCTGGTGGGCCCTACAGCTTAAATGACTAAACCTTTTTGTTCTGTGCCCTACTTTATAGAGTAGCCTTGCACACCACTGTTCCATTGTTCAGTATGCATCTGGGTCCCTCTACGTCAAGGGCCAGAGGCATTCTGGGGGAAATAAGCTGCAGCTTTGATTTTGCAGCACACCCAGCTACCCGGATCAATGTCATCCCAGTGGGCTCTCCTGGCACCCATAGGCCTCGGCATTTGCCTGACCAGGGTGAGTGCTGGCATCAGGCCTGGCAGCCTAGTTTTTCTTCTCTAACTTGAGAGAATCAGTGAGCATTGTTGGGAGACCGGAGGACGAATCAGGTCTCCCAACTTGATTTGGAGGGTGCCCTATGGAATAGATTTAGAGGGCCTGTGGGGGGCTTCAGGTGAGGGAGAGGATGCAGAAGTCCCGTTACACCAGCAGTATCCTTCTGCTGGCAGAGCACTGATTCTGGATCCAACCCAGGTCTAGTTTCAAGTCTGGAGGTGCATCCTTCAATACAGTTAGTTTTGCTTTCCACAAAAATAAAGCCATCTCATATTCCATATTGCTGCAGAATAAGCTGATTTAACTGGCCAGCCTGTTTTCTTATATTCTGGCATGAGACAAGCACATTCTGTGCCTTGTACAATCAATCCATAAGGGACTGGTGATAGCAGCTTGCTTTTTACGTATTAATTCCTTGATTATCCAAAGGTAGGATCCAGTGAGCAATTCTAACATGGCTAACACATATTCTTGCCACTTACTACTGGGGAGCAAGGGGGAGTTTCCCTTCTTCTGGACACTGAGATTGGGGGAGGAGGAGAGATTTTCAGCCAGGAACTTTATCTAGTCTTGGGAGAATTTTTTAAATAGACATGTTTTAAGTTCCAACCTTGAGCATTAGGAATAGCAAGATACACACTGAGATACAAAATGTTGGCAACTTGATTGTGGCATCAACCTTCTAGAATCCTATTCTTTCTTCCCAATTGCTTGTTGTATCTTCACGCATGAGATCTAGCTTAATCAATCAACCTTTATTTACAGTCAATAGACCAAAGGCAAAACAAATATAACATACAGTCATGATGCTTGCAACTTAGCTGATATAAAAAGGGACTATAAATCTACAAATAAATACTATAAATAGTGAGTGTTAATATTAATCGTCCGCTAATGATCTGGTTCGAATAGCCAGAATCAGAAACTTAGCTACCTGTTCCGTTATTTGCTTATTTGTACCCTGGAGCAAAATACTTGTTAGGGCCTCAGAAGAACGCCCTGGGAGGGACTGTGTAATTGGCCAATTTATGATAACCCCACACAGCAGAGGCTCCAGTGACAGTTCTCAGAGCGCCTTTGCACAGAGAAGGAACATCTTTCCAATTTAGATAAATGACAGATGTACCGTTTAAAGAGCAACCGCAGCAAGTTCTTCAATCAACAACTTCTGTTCTAAACATACATTGATGAAATGCAAAAAAAACCAGCCTCTAGTTTGGCCCCTTCCCTCAGAAGTCAGGTGTGCTGTCTGCTGCTTTTTTTAAAAAAAGACTAATATAAAGTAGCACACGCATGTTTATTCATTTATACATCTACCTTTCTTTTACCTTACCACACACATTTCACAAACATTTTTAAGTTGAAAAACTCCAGGATTTTAAGTAGGGGGGTGGGGGAGAAAAAAAGAAAAAGAAAAGAAAAGACATGTTCGGTGGGGCACCGGTGCTAGCCAATAGGCACTTTCCACAGCCAGATTTCCACCCTTCAAGCTGCAGTGTGGTGAAAGGCTGCATAACCAAGATTGTTTTAGAGTATGACTCCGAATGGAAAGTGTGTGCAGTTAAAAGAAAAGCGGAACTGCTTCCGTCGTTCTTACAACGGCACATCTTTCTTTACCCTTCTAAAGAATGGAAAACCTTTGTAAGCATCCAATCCTCTAACAATATTTCTGATTGTTAATTATGGTAATGTACCTCAATATTAGACCTCTCTTCACGGTGGTTTTCATTTTCTCAGTAAGATGCTCCACGTTCATCTGTCAACCAAAGAAAAAACGTAGTTTCTTAGAATTCTTAGGCTGCAGGGATGGAGGGGGAGGGAATCCCTCTCCAAACATGAGCACATCCCAAATGGGACATCCTAGATTGTGTGACGTAACAGCCAAATGTATCTTTTATATGGGAGAACCCTGGAAAGACTTTCTCGTGCCAGAGTTATCAGCTAGCAGAGCTTAAACTTTGCACAAAAGCTGATGGCAGCCTTCCCCCAACCTGGTGCCCTCCAGATGTTTTTGCACTACAACTCCCAGGATTCCTGACTACTGGCCAGATAAGTTAGGGCTGATGGGAGGTGAAGTCCAAAACATCGTGAGAGCACCAGTTTGGAGAAGGGTGGGATTATGGATATGACAGAACTAAATCTACTCATTCGTAAACCTTAGGCTGACCATATGGAAAGGAGGATATGGCTCCTATATCTTTAACAGTTGTATAGAAAAGTGAGTTTCATCAGTTGTCATTTGTATGCATGCAGCAACTGGTGAAATTCCCTCTTCATCACAACAGTTAAACCTGCAGGAGCCCTGTCCTCCTTTCCATATGGTCACCCTAGTAAAGCTCAGACTGTGTATAGGCCCAAATCCATTTACAACAGTGATGGCACACAGCAGAGAGAGACATACAAAAAGTTAACATCATAAGATACGCTAACACAGTGTTCGCTCCCCAAGCGTCTTGATGCTGAGGCTTGCCCCAGCATTCCCCCAGAATTAACATTGGAGGTACATGATTTCAGTTTTTCTATTTGGAGTGATTAGCACTCCAAATCACACCCAATGGAGAGTGCAGACAGAATGACCTGCTTCCAGTGGATGCTGGTTTGCTGAATGGCCAAAACAGTGAGTCATGCAGAGAGACACCTGGCAGCCTCTTCTGTATCCATTTCATTTATTTCTCATGTCACACTAGCAGGTCTCTACTGGTGTTCTAATATTTGCAATGGAGGCTGCTAGGGAGAGACATAGGAAGCCGCTGTATACCAAAGACAGTATCCAATGTTGGTCCTGTTTAGAGTAGACCCATTGGGTCTGTTCAGACAACACTTCAGGCTCTGGGGTTAGCACTAACCACAAGCCATGCTGTAGCAAACAACACTTTACGCCATGGTTAAAGCCGCTAACCCTGATGCAGATGGTCCAACTGTGGTTAGTGAGTGAGCAGGGTTTAGCAAAACACATTGCACAAGGTACCCTGCTGGTTAACCAGCAGGGTTTAAGGTGTCTTCTGAACAGGCCTACTGAAATTGATCATAACTTAAGTTCCATTCATTTCAATGGGTCTACTCTAAGTAGGAATACCATGAAATACTACCCAGGTCCTTCTAGTTCAGCATGCTGACTGGTAGAGCTTCTTTAGTGTTCCAGGCAGGATTCTTTCCCAGCCCTACCTGGAGATGCTGGGCACCAAACCTGGAACCTTCTGCAGGCAAAGCAGGGGCTCTACCATTGAGCTACAGTCCTTCCCTGTTCATGGTAGGAGCTCCATGAACCCGATTCACCCTCTGCTAGCTTTCCCAGGAACAGGCATGCTTCGAAAGAGGAAACAAGCGGTCGTCTTGAGCATCTGCAAAAGGTTTTCACCTCCAAGTCATGGATGGTGAAAGGATCTTCGTAAATATAGGCCGCATCTGCTCCAGCAGCCAAGCCTGCCATGGTAGCCAAGTAGCCACAATATCCTCCCATGGTCTCAATGATGAACACCCGCCTCTTGGTGCCAGCCGCAGACTGTTTGATCCGGTCGCACGTCTGGGGATGAAACGAACAACATGTCAACAAAGAAGCTATATAATGCACCGAAGCCCCTGCCCCTCTGACTAAGGCAAATACTACTTTTCCCCTGCCTTGCAAGCCAACTCTTGAGCTTTTTTAAAAAATCAGGGCATTGCTTAAAACCTTTTTAGCCTATATTCATAGCCTCAAGGACTAGAAACTTTAAAACGCTGAGATTCTCAGGATATTACAGAATACATAGTCCTGCCTACAGGAGTATACCAGCCTTCCCCAACTCTCCAGATGTCTAACTACAACTCCCATGATCCCCAGCCAACACAGCCATGCTGACATGTGATGATGAGCATTGTAGCCAGCTCTGAATGACGGCTGTAGAAAGGAAATGATTGGAAAGGAAAAGTTCCTCTTGGAACCTTTGGGTGTCTCCATGACTGTAAACATACAAAAAATGGCTTATATCGATGCAGAAACCCACACCCAACCTGGTGCCTCCCAGATGTTTTGGACTTCAATTCCCATCAGCCCCAGCCAGCCCGGCCCATGGTCAGGAATGTTGGGAGTTGTATTCCAAAACATACGGAGGGCACGGCACAGGGGAGGCTGCTCTACATCTGTACCACTTACTCCGGCGTCTCATGGCCGAGAAAGGACTTTCCCATCACTTGGTCCCCGAGAGCCTCTAAACTGGGGAACCCGGAGCCTTCTGGATGCAAAGCAGGTGCTCTGCTGCTGCTGCTGCTGCTGCTGTTGTGCTGCGTTCCCTCCCCACCTAATGCTGCTTGGTCTGCTTTGCCTAGGACAGGGGCTGGCAGAAGCTACCCCCAGGTTTCAGGCAGAGGGGTCTCTCTATTTCATTAGAAATAACATTATTTAATGTTTATTATTTTAATACTTCATTAGCAATAACACCTAAATTCTGCACCATGAAAAGCTGATTTCTGTAGCCTCTTTAAGTGCTGCAATCCTGCAGAATCGCTAGCTCTTGCTAGCTGTGGGGAACAGCAAGAAGCTATGTAATGCACCAAAGCCCCTGCCCCCTCTGACTAAGGCAAATGCTACTTTTCCCCTGCCTTGCAAGCCCTTCAACTCTTGGGTTTTTTTAAAAAAATCAGGGCATTGCTTAAAACCTTTTTAGCCTATATTCATAGCCTCAAGGACTAGAAACTTTAAAACGCTGAGATTCTCAGGATATTACAGAATACACAGTCCTGCCTATAGGAGTAGACCAGCCTTCCTCAACCCTCCAGATGTCTGACTACAACTCCCATGATCCCCAGCCAACACAGCCATGCTGACATGTGATGATGAGCATTGTAGTCAAACACATGTGTTTGTTTATTTATTACATTTATATCCCAGCATTTGCAAGGAACCAAGACGGCTCAAACAGACCTCCTCCTCTCCATTTTATCTTCACAACAACCCTGTGAGATAGGTTAGGCTGAGGGCCAGTGACTGGCCCAAAGTCAGCCAGTGAGTTTCATGTCTGAATGGGGACTAGAACCCGGATCTCCCGAGTCCCAGTCCAACACTCTAACCACTGCACCACACTGGCTCCCACTACTTCTGAAGGGCGTCAGGTTAAGGAAGGCTGGAATAGTCCCTTTGTTCTTCCTTCAGCACCCGTTGCTGCTCTTGTACAGGGGAAGTGGCTGCTGCTGCTGCAAACCTGCTGCAAAAATGCTCCTTTGGTAAGGCTGGCTTTGGACTTATTGAAAGAGACAGAACTCTACAGCTCGGAGGCTGAGGACTGTCTTACCGACGTGATGGTGTTGAGGGCGGTGTCTGCACCAATGCTGAAGTCGGAACCAGGAACATTGTTGGAGACGGTGGCAGGGATAACACAGATCGGGATGCAGAGCTCTTCAAACTTGCTCCGGCCTTCAATCATCTCCAGGCTGCCGGTGAACGCCTGCGGAAAGGACCAGGGGTGCTTCCATTGACGTTGTTTGATGGCGTGAGCAGCCCGTATGTGCTCAGGTCCCGCTCCTACTGCCCCGAGAGAGACTTGAATCATTGGCCTCTCGCAGCTTCCCGAGACATCTCTTTTCATCAATGCTCACCACAGGAACCTAGCCTGTGCACTTTTTCTTTTGCCGAACTAGCCTAGAATTTGGATGCTAGACAGAGGGTGCTCTTTCCAGCCCGCAGCCAACGACTGCCACGTTCTGTGGAACGTGAAAACTTGCACACTCATGCGCTGGTCTGTTAATCTTATAAACCAGGGGCGGAAAATGTCTTTATACCTGGTTTCCATGGGCCAAATATCAGTGGGCATCAGCCACGTTGTCTAATGTCAATCCCCCCCCCCCACGTACCCACCCCAATCCATTTTGTCTTTCTTCGTGCCGAGAGAGCCACGGAGTTCCACATGGAGACAGCATGCAAAATGATGCTATAGACAATGGTTTATTTCCATAATCTCGCTCATGCTTTAAATGAAATGCAAACAACCCGGTGCCCTCCATCTGTTTTGGACTACGTCTCCCATAAGCCCTAGCCAGCAAGGACAATGGTTAGGGATTATGGGAGTTGTAGTCCAAAACAGATGGAGGGCACCAGGTAGTCTCCCCCTGCTCCTAAGAGCCCAGGTTTGCCCGAGATCTACCTCAAAGCCACCAATGATGATGAGTCCATGGATGTTAAAACTGGCGATGGTGTTGCTGATTTCCTCAAAGTATTTCTTGGGCAGAGTCCTGAGAGTAAAGAAGAAGAATCAGAAAAAAAGCACCAGCTGGCACTCCCTTCTTGGGATGGTACCTTTGAGTTCTGTTTGCAGAAAGCACCAGGGCCCTATTATCCCAGTAATCCAGTTTTAAATCAATCTCTGGGACATTCTGATATGCCTCAGTGTTGGATATGATTTGGACCATGTGGTCACTCTTGAAACAGAGACCCAACAGCATTCCCTGACCTCAGAGGAGGCTGCCTGGTGCATCTCTGCATGAGTCACTGCTCTCGGCTTGCCTCCTTCCAATAACCTTCCACTAGGGAAAGATAATTCTGCTGCACCTTAGCAGAAGGTATAATTAACACTCAGTCACTCCTAAATGCAGAGATGCAGAAAAATGATCTGCCCTTGCCTGATGCACCTCTGCATCACTGCTCTTCCTATCAGGAAGCATGCCCAGGACAGTGACTCTTGCAGAAAAATAGGGGGCTACCTCCAGTGACTGTGAGAATTCTTACTCTTCCACACTCTAAAAGTCAACATTTTTAGGTATAAGAGTGACGTGTGTGTCTTCAATTCTAGATCAGGGAGCAAGGAGGACAAACAGACTGGGTTCGGATGAAATGATAACCAACAGTGGTTTAAATAATCAATAGTGAGTTATTGTATCATCTAACAGGACTTCATCACACCACGGTTGGCTAGTCAACGGAAATAACCAACACTGTACAGAGTTGATTATTTAAACAACCGTTGGTTAGCGTGTCGTGCGTCAGGCACCACTGACTATTTTGTTGCACACAGTTGGTTATTTTTGGTGACTACAGAGTCCCCTGGCAAGAGCGACCAAAGTGGCAGCTGCAGATCTAGTCCAGCCAGCAGAACTCGCAATGGCTGATGGGATACTTAGCAGGAGGACTGAGGGAGGGAGAGAGGGTGAGGGATGTGTCAAACACACCGTTGACTAATTGTCAACTCGACGCCAGCCTTAATCCACACCACGATTGATTATAATCACATTGTGTGGGGAGTAACCCCTCGATAACTGACCGTGGAGTTGACTGTTAACCCACCACTGACTATTGAGTTATCCGAACGCAGCCAGAGCACTCTTCAGCTACTTCAGAATTTCAATATGTTTGCTTATTTTTAATCACAAACAGCCCTGACACAGTACCTCTTGGTTCCAAGGCTCGATCCACCTTTTCCAGTCCACCCGCCAACTCCTCCCCAAACGATTTCTTCAATCTGTTGAGAGAGAGAGGGTGAGAACAGGCTTTCTTAGAGCTCAGGCAGACCTTTCCGAATAGCAACGCAATGAACTAAGCTCTGCCAAACGGCGCCGCAACAATTGCGGAAGGAAGCCAGAACGTTCTTAGTAGGACAAATGAATGAAGTTAATTACCTTCCCTTCAGCCAGGCCTTCAAACCCATCATGCACGGCCAGCATCTTATGGCCGTGGATCAACCCAATTCTGACGGCCGACCTCACGGCTGCGTTCATGCCGGCTGCTGGCGCGCCCACGTTCATCACCGCCAGAGTGTAGCCGCTCTGCAGGAGAGAAAGGGATTGGGATGACGCCGGGAATGGTTTCAAATGTACCCAACTCCCTTCAAGGTACCCCTTGCTTGGGAATCCTGGATCCCACTGGGAGAGCCAATCATATGGACGCAACTGCATGTGTAAAGCAGCTTTGCCCCCCACTGAAGACAAGGTCCATCACAGGAGATGCAGACTTCTTGCCTATAGAAGTGCACAGGAAACCGCCTTACACCGGCTCAGCTCTTCATCCATGTAGCCCAATATTATCTACCCTGACTATCGGCAGCTCATGGGGGTCCCAGGCAAAGAAGGGGCTTTCCCATCATTTGCTACCTGTGGAAATGTCAAGGACTGACTCTGGGACGCTCTGCTTGCAGAGCAGGTGCGGGTTGGCCAGTCCCACTGTTAGGCAGAGTGAAGCAGTCACCCATGGAGGAAAAGGCTATCAATGGCTACTAGTCCTGATGGCAATATGCTATCTCCAGTACCAGCGGCAGTAAGCCTGTGTGCACCAGTTGCTGGGGAACAGTAGGAGGAAGGTGCTATTCTGCTCATGTCCTGCTTCTGCGCTTCCCATTGGGGCAGCTGGTTGGCCACTGTGAGAACAGAATGCTGGACTAGATGGACCCTGGTCTGATCCAGCAGGGCTCTTCTTACGTTCTTATGCTGCGATGTGTGTGTGTAGGAACAGTGGGGACAGCCCCCTCCATCCATTCCTTCTGAGCTCTCTGTTGGGGGGCACTGCTCTGTGTGCCAAACAGTCTGCCCTGCACTCCCTAATCCACCTGCTGCCCTCAGGTGTAGTGGAGATGCTCTCCCATAGCAAGTTAAAATTCAACCACCAGCCTGGGCAGTTTCTCTATGGGCTTTTCTATGCAAGGCTATTAATCCGCTGTTTGACTTCAGTTTCATTGCAGAACTGAAATCCGAGCACTATACTGCATTTCCTCTACATAACCTGCAGGTGGCACTGTGGTACAGTGGAATAGCGCAAATGCACGAAAGGAAATCACACTTTTTTCGCTATTAGAAATAATACCCCTGCTGCGCTAAAGAAACTCGCGGAAAGTGAGTTACGACATCGTCTAAAGAACTTGTAAACAACCATGAATAGGAAATGATGAGCACACAACAAATGCCTTGTGTAGAAAAGCTCTATGTGGAGATCCCCGTTTGGCTGGAGATGCCAGGTACTCAACCTTGCTGGGATCTTCTACATGCAAAGTACGACCTCTACCACTGAGGTACGGTCTGTCACCCTCTCTACATTTGCCCCACATTTTACCTTTGCAGAAGGGGGGCGGATGTGGGCCAAAATCTTGTAAACATTCCAGTTGTTCTGAAAACTCCTGCAAGGAAAAAAAAAAAGCATGAGTTAGCATCCCCTCAACTCACAGTTTCGCACATGGGCACCAGGAGAGCTGTTGTCACGTAGCAACTAGGAGACAGAGCTATGAATCATGAAGTCCCCGGTTTGAACTGCACTCTTGCTTTGAACTGTCTCAGCCCCCAAGTGCAATGTGGGGAAAAGACGGACCTATCTTGCAGGGTTCCGGCAACATCTTGCGTGTCTTCTGAGTCAACGGGGCTGCTCTGCACTTGAAAAAAGAACTTCAAAGTGCTACCGAAATGCTCATTTTGTTATTTATATATTTTATTTATTTTTCAGGCACCTTTATCCCACTTCAACCCCTTGCGTCCTTTCCCCAGCATCTAAACCAGTTCCTGAAGGCTACGGATCCTTCTAGAGCAACACCCAGCATTGAACAAGGAACTGTACCTAGACAGAGAAGTTTTTTTTTAAAAACCCTGTGCATGCAAGGAAGCACTTGGGGGGGGGGGGGGCATGAGATCCTTTGGATCAAGGGGTGGGGAACCTTGCTTCTGTTGAGGGCCACATTCCCTTAGGGATAATCTTCTGAGGGCTGCATGCCAGCAGTGGGTGGGGCCAATATCGAAAGTGGGTGGGATCATCCCTTTTCCCTCTCTGCTACTCCCACCCACCCCCTTCCTCCCTACCCAATAGGATACAGGGGAAGGAAAGATTGCTTTTGTCGGATGTCTGAACTGATTGCTTGCAGAGGGGTTTTAAAATTAGGCCAGGGGCTGCAAGCTGCCTACCTCCACTTTGGATGCTGGCAGCTTAGATGCTGGCAGTGTTGTGGCAGCTTAGAACAAAAAAAAAACCCAAACCCCCCCCCCCCAAACTCAAACATAGGAGATAATGAGAGTCAAACAACCGCAAGAGTCAAAAGCGTCACATGTGTTTCTATTGCCTCACTCTTGGCTCTGGTCAAAGAGGTTTTGGAAGTTTTGGAAACGATGCAAAACTAGGATGAGTGTGGCTCACTATGAGCCGTGCAATCTCTTCCAAAGCTAGCCTTCTACTCTCTCCCCCACGTTTAAAAATTGCTAGGCTCCAGTCTGTTTTTTCCTTGTTTTTGTTTACGTATTTACTTACTGTATGAATAGCCCCCCACACACACACACAACCAAATTCTTAGGGTGGCTCACAAGAAGAAACAAAACCCTAACGCTTCTTGTTAGAAGGAAATATGAACTATCAATATTCTCCTTCCTTTTGTTGCAAACACGCAAGGCTACCTCAAAAAATGTACAAGCGTGCCCTTCATCCTGAGCCACATCAATTTGCACCAGTGATTAATCAGCGGATCAATCAGATTATTAAAGCTTGCAGCCTGACTATGAAACGGGGGGTGGGTGGGGGGGAAGCACATCAACAACAACTCTGGAAGTTGTATTCACATTGCAGCTCTCCCTCACCTTCCTCTAAGTTTAAGAGCTTCATCGAACCGTCCCTGGGTCATCGCTGTTGTGACGTCTTTTGTCTGTTGAAAGATGTAGAAACGGTTACAGTTTCTTGTCAGTGGTGCAAGCTGGGTATTTTTAGACCCTGGATTTAATGGCCTTACCGGGTGGGGGGTGGCAGCCTTTACATGGCCATGTGTAACTTCAGTTGTGACACACAACTAGCTTTTCTGTTCCCCCTCCAGCTGCCATTCCATGCTTTGACACTGATTTTACATTTGTGATATATTAGAGCAAACGAAACAAAAACCTGCTTGCGAATCCAAATGTGTGTGTGTGTTTTTAAAAAAGAGCATGGGCAGTTTCGCTTTTAAACTCACAAATCAAAGCACCATCTTGACTACAGGAATGGTTTACTTCTGCTGCCCTGAAGTTAAACACATTTACTTTGGAATTAGCTCCTTTTTGTTGCAGAAAAGGATAATGGATTAGCTAGCTTGAATGGAAGAGGTGCAAATGGGCTGCAGGCACCAACATGTAATTCATACACATCCTGGTTTATTAAGCCTGGATTCCTGGCTTGTTGTTATATGCAAACCCTCCTATAGTGGCTTAGCCATTCTCCACTCTATTCTACAATGTTCACTGAACTGCTTCTCCACTCTTCTTTGAAGCTAACTTTTCTGTCTCACTTGGCCTTTGCTGGAACCTTCTTCTTGCTTTCGCTGCCTTGGCTTCCACCAAAGGTGGTCCCATTTCTGGCACAAATTCACAGGTTTGACAAGCAGCCAATGAACAGCAGGCCTTCACTATTCCGTAGTCTATAACAAATCCTACCTACATCTTCCACACTGTTAAAAGGGTATATGGGAGTGATGCTGGCACATTTTGAAAGAGCACCAGCAGACTGTGGTTCAGTGAACAATTGTTTGTGCTTCCACTGTTCCTGCTTCTATGCAAATGTGTAGGGAACAAGATACATTCATGTGGCATCCTGTGCTACTGTTCTTGGTTCCTCCTTATTTCAAATGAACGGCTTTAGCCACAAAGCCAATATTAGACAGTCAGGTGCACATGTTTAAATGTCATTAAAAAAAAGAAAAGAAAAAAGCACACAGTTCAGTTTTGGAAAAATGATCTCCTAATGCAAGGGCGGGCAACCGGTTTTGTTCCAGGGATCAAGCCAGCAGGCTGGATGATGCCAAGAGGGTGGGGGCCTGCCCCAAAGCCACACCCCTCCTGTGACAGCATCTGGCCTCAGTCTGCCCATTTCCCCCTCTGCATGCCTTCTTGGCACAGAGAAAGTGACTCGGTCAGGAACTGCAGGCTCCTGCAAGCCCGGAGTGAGTCCCTTCCCACACCACTCATGTCCAAATTGGGAGGTGAGTGGCGTGAAGGGGGGGTCCTTTTGTTATCTCCAGCCTGTGAGAGGAGGCTGCCTTCCCCTGTCCTAAGGATTCCTCTAAGGCAGGATGGGTATGATGTGAGCTTCCAGAAGTTGTTGAATTGCAACTCCCATCATCCTTCACTACTGGCCATGCTGGTTAGGGTTGATGGGAGTTGAAGTTCAACAGTATCTGGAAGGCCACACATCCCCCCTCCCCTGCCTTAAGGTCTCCTTTCATAGAATTCAGATGTTTGGCATCTGGCTTGCTCATGAGCCAAGACACCAGATCCCAAAGTGAGAGGTTTCCATTGCCAGAGAAAAGCCTTGCGAGTTTGACTTCATGTGTACCTGCAAGCAAGCAAGCTTCCCTTGAGAATATTTGAAAGGAGACAGCTACGTTACACATTTATTTATGCGTTCTACCACTTTAGCTGCCATGACTTCCCCCAAAGAATCCTGGGAGTTGTAGTTTTGGAGAACTACAACTCCTAGGATAGCCCAGGAAGGGGAAGAGACTGCTAAAAAAACCAACCCTGTATATGCCTGTAATATAGATATGTGCCCTAAAGAGGCCGGGCTGTTCTCCCCAGGTCAGCACCACAGGGGAGACAGGCAGGAGAAGTACTTACCACTTGAACGCATTCCATGAGAGGAAGGCGGATGGCTTGGTTGCCCGACAGACTGACAACGCATGCTGGAGTATCTGGAGTTCCTTCCAATAAAGCCATGACTGCTTCCACTCCCATCCTGCTTCCCTGTGAGATGAAGAGCAGAAAAGAGGGCGGTTTCTTAGTTTTAATTTTGGGGAATTGGGGGAGCTTCCCCAGGATTTCATTTCACGTAATTTATTTATTTATTATTACATTTATATCCCACCATTTTTCTTCAAAGGAACCCAATCCTCCTCCTCTTCTCCATTTTATCCTCATAACAACAACCCTGTGAGGTAGGTTGGGCTGAGAGTCTATGACTGGCCCAAAGTCACCCAGTGAGCTTCCATGGCCGAGTGGGGACTAGAACCCAGATCTCCCAACTTCCAGTCCAACGCTCTAACCACTATGCCACACTGGCTCTCCCACAATTCTCTGTGGCCCACTTAGAATATGGAACTTCCTGCCTCAGGAGATCAGTCTGTCCCTTCTCCACCCTCTCTCTGGGCTTTCCACTGCCTAACCAGCTCAGCAGACAACTGACATGTCACACTGAGAGGAGTTTTCAAGGGACCAATTCCATGTTCTTGAGGGTCCAAACTACAGCACCTTTTGGTTTCTAAGGCACTGCTGAGCTGGCGTTTTTTTCAAAATGCAATCGCTGTTCTAGGGGCACCCGCTAATGAATCCAGTGCCATCGTTTGTATAACACCAAGGTGTGCCACCCACAAATGCTCGCAGTTGTGGCAGACGTAGGAGTTTGAAAGGTACTGTGTGTTTTATCATTTCTGTTTGTAGCTGGAGCACATGCTACAAGCCTCAGTATAGTGTTGCCATTGTGGGAGAGATGGAAAGCCATGCTGCCCTTTCAATTTGCTTTTCTTTCTCTTTTTCTGAGTCCACCAACCGCCTGCACACCTTCAGTGCTGTACGGGACTGCAGATATAAAAATAAACTGTGCACTTAGTCACAGCTGTATGTAACTGGTGTGTGTGTGTGGGGGGGGGAGAAGACAGGGCTGTCCTGGTGCCATTTCGGGGTGTTCGGTTTTTTTAAAGTCCTATAGTTGCAAGCGCATCGTTGCAGATGTGCAGAATGCTTTTAAAATAAAACCAACTCAGCTATAAGCATATCATCTCTAAACATCATCTGGAACAGTACAATATTGGATTTTACCAGGATTCGATCAAAGGCGGAGGGGGTCCCGCCACGTTGCACGTGCCCTAGGATGGTAACTCTCGTGTCATAGCCAAGACGTTTCACAACCAGCTGCAGAAGGAAGAGGAGTACAAAAATGGTATTATTCCTTTAAAGCTGAGAACATCGACTGGGCAGGAGAGCTAGAACCTACAACTGGAATTCAGCATCCTATGAATCTCAACTTTCTCTTTTAAAAAAGGCATGTTCCTAGGCATGTTCCTAGTCCTTAAGAATAACAGACGACAGTATGCAGGCGATGAAGTCTCAAAAGCTGGGAACAATTTTCAGTAGGCATCGAGAGTGTGTTTCAGTGTTCAGCAGGAGTTCTTGCCCTTCTCCTTGATTAGCTAGTTCCCAAACTAGGGTGACCATATGAAAAGGAGGACAGGGCTCCTGTATCTTTAACAGTTGTATTGGAAAGGGAATTTCAGCTGGTGTTACTTGTAGGCACGCAGCACCTGGTGAAATTCCTTCTTCATCACAACAGTTAAAGCTGCAGGAGCCCTACCCTCTTTTGTAACTGGTCAAGAGGGCAGGGCTCCTGCAGCTTTAACTGTGTGTGTGTGTGTATATATATATGTGTGTGTGTGTATATATATATATATATATATATATTCCCTGCTTGCACATAAAAATAGCATGCTACAGAGACAGATAAGGCAAAAGACAGTTAGGGCATGGATTCAAGCCCAAGCAGGACTGCTGTCACCTACATTTTTAATATCCTCTGAGGTGATGGGCTTGCCCTGTTTGTCAATGGCTCCTTCAGCCACAATGATGATGTTCAGCCTTGAGCCTCGGGTTCTTGTCTGCAGAGAACAGAAGGAAAGAATATCCATTTCAAATCGGGCTCCAGGCCTGGTTTTGGAACAGAACCTGGCTCGGTTGCATCCCCCCTAAAGCAGAGGTGAGGAGACCCTGGGGCCCACCAGATGCTGTAGGACTACAATTCCCATCATTCCTGACCATTGACTATGCTGGCTGGGGCTGATGGGATCCTACTGGCTCCTTGTGTCACGTGATCTTTGCTGGGCTGGAAGCAGAAGAATCACTTCTGGGCATCTGCCCTGGTGGTGCCACAGTGCAGCTGAGATCAGCTCACCAGGACTGACCTTGAGGTGACTTGGGAGAAATACGTGAGTGCATCCCACCCTGCAGTTGCTTTGTGACTTACTTCTGTTGGTGCAAAACTCTTTCAACAAGTCCTGATATTTCATTTGATTTACTTTCTTCCCCCTAAACATTCAACTGCCAGTATGCCTTCCATTTTGGAAACAGGCGGATTAGAGTTTTTACAGTGCAGACTCCAGAAACATGTAATGCAGGAATTGCCTAAGGCAGGGGTGGGCAAACTCAGGCCCAGGGGCCAAATCCAGCCCCGTGGGGTTCTCCAGTTGGCCACACACCCTTTCTCCAGCCCCACCCTCCTTGACCTGGCTGCCAATTGTCCGCTGATTGCAAATGATTCCCGCCTTTGCACAGTTTTTTCCCCATTCCAAAAGATTGCAATGCCTCTCCTTTGGCAGTAAAGACTTTAAAGTAAAATATGCCGGTATTCTGGGTCTGCCCCTTTGCCGCCACCTTGTTTTGCCTTCGGCTCCTCCCACCACTGAAATGTGGCACCCAAGCTGCTTTTCTGAAGTCGAATTGGTAAGTTGGACTGAAAGAGTTCCCCACCCCTGGTGTAAGAGAGTGTACTGAGCCCACCAACAAATGCAAAGAACAGCACAGTACAACATGAAAAGCTCATGAAATCCCTGGGAGCACACTGTAAGAACAACAGTGAGCCAATCTGTTAAGAAACAAACAATGAAGGACTGTACCAGATGCTCAGGTGGACATGTAAACAGAGATCGTAACACATATTTACTTGGGAGCAAATACAATTGAACGCTATGGGATGTACATCCGAGCAGTTAGGGCATCTCTACACGAGGCTTTTACAATGCATTCATGGAAGTTTGTGGATCCTTTACGTGACGTTGGTGACCTCCAAGGCGTCTCCCGTACTTTATTACCTCTAACTCATTTTTTTAAACATCAAGGAAAATCCATCTTTCTTTTTTTTTAGAAGCGTGATGAAGCATTGCAATGGCTGAACGTAATTCCCCAATTCTGCTATACCCCAGTACCATCTAGTGGAACTTGCAGAGAAAGGAAATCCCCCCACCAAAAGCACGTGTAAGCACATGAAAAGGAGCCGATCTTAATCCCGTAAAGAATCTAGAAGAGAAGTCATGGTAAAGGTGTAGGATAAAACCCTGATGTAGAGAAGTCCACAGTCCTCAAATTTGGATGCTTCTATTTTGGTTACCTCAGTTAACCTCCGGCACAAGTGATCCTCCCAGTTGTCTTCTGGTGGTGATTCCGGAATGAAAACCCAGTCAGCACCACTTGCCAAGGCTGTTACAAGGGCTAGATAACTAAAGGGAGAGAGATAAGAGGAAAGTTTACTAATTACTGATCCAGTGCAAGACTTAAACCTTGCAGAGTGTTTAAAAACTCCCAAGTTAGGAAAGGTCCATAACTAAAGATGTCTAGGGTTAAATCTGACTAGGCACTAAGGGACTTGACCTGGCAGCTTCCAAAATTAAATATTCCATATCATCCTCCCTGAGGAAAACTGATAGTAGTCTGCATTCAGACATGGTTGCCAACAGAGATGGGAAGGGAAAATATTTCTTTGTCCCTATAGATGAATTAAGCATGTTAGATTCACATGCAGATCGCATGTCCTGAGGGGAATTGATGTATCAAGCCAATCAGCCAGATGAGAAAGAAAGAAAGAAAGGAAGGAAGGAAGGAAGGAAGGAAGGAAGGAAGGGAAAAATCCCACTTAGGGCGCTAGTGAAACATTTTCTGTTTTTCAAGGCAGGAAAAGGTTGCCTAACATCCCGTCATGGTCACCAAGTTTTTAAGGGAGGAAAAGGTTTCTGGTTTTCTATCATCCAAGAACAGGGCTGCTCTGCCTGACTCTCTCTCCCCCCCCCCCCACGCTACTGCCTTTCAAAAACAAATAAATAATAAATTACAATTACAAATAATCTACAAATGATCATGTACAACTCCGGTCAAACTATGACACATTCAAAATATAAGTAGATAAATATCAATACTGTGAAAATATATTGATAATAGTAATATTATACAAATAAATCAAATATTAGCCTTGTAAATATAATATTTAAACAACATTAAATCGTACCCAGCAATATTTGTGGATCAATATTATCCTGGACATTGTTATTCCAAATGGAAAGAAACAGGATCCATTTTTCCATAAACTTATTTTCCTGTTGCCTCCCTTCCCTAAATCTATGTTAATTCTTTTGATCTTCTATACCATGCCCCATAACTTGTTAATCTACTCATCAAGCGATGGAGGGCAATCTTTCTTCTAATTATAAGCAATGGTCATGCGAGCAGCGGTTAACATATGCACAACCATTTCAACTTCCCTCTACAGTACTAATCCCTTAAAATACCAGAATAAAACTACCAATGGGTAGCTTCTTTCAGGATTATTACGTAGTAATTTCACATTCTTAGACATGATCAAAACATATGAATCATATCAACAGGCTGTAGCTCTTTGAATACTTATAAATCAGAAGTTATGGAAGACAAAGGTATGTGATGGGAGATGTTCATCTATGTATATAGATACACAAACAGAATTGATTCCATTTGCACAATGATGTTTCACCGGTTTGCAGGCTGTTTTTCCGCTAAGAAAACAATGAAGTAGTGTCAAGCCTAGATACTGGGCTAGTTCAGATTCAATTATTTGAACAAACCACATCAAGCTTTGGGCTTGCACACCCCTTCCCTCCGCACTCTTCTCCTTTGGCATGGTCTATAAAGAGTTTGAACATTTTGGGTTCATCTTTAATTAATCACAATGTCCCATGTTGTCCAAACTCAGACAAACCAGGGTTAATGTTAACTATGGTTAGTGGAAAAAAATCAACTTCAAAGCACAGTTCATGAAACTGGCTTGTTTCCACTAACCACATTTGGGGTTTGGACAACACACTAAACTGTGGTTGATCTAAAACAGAAGCGGGAGGGTCCAATATCCTCTATGCAGCCATATCAAAGGAGGGAGTGCTTAAGCCTGGGAGGAGGTGAGGCTCATTCTCATAACAATCAACTCTGCTTTAGTGTTATTTCCAAATGCAGACAATGGCTGAATTCGGACAACACGATAGTCAATGGTGGGGTAATAATCAACTTTACAGTTGTTCATCTAGGGGGTACTCCCCACACAGCATGGTAATAAATAATCAATTGTGGTGTGGATTAGGATCAGCGCTGAGTTGACTATGGCAGCATTCGGACAACACGATAGTCAATACAATTGACTATTGTTTCCCCTCCCCAGTTGCTTATTGTGTCGTCCGAATTCAGCCATTATCTATTTAACAAAATAAAATTGTTTCCTACCCACAATGACGACCCATGACCTCCAGCACAAATGTCCTCTGGTGGCTATAAGACAAAATCAGAGTGAAAAATGGTTTCGACAGCAAAAGTTTAAACAGCTGAAGTTATTTATCTCCAGCATTTCAACACAATCCTCCAAGCAAAATAATAAATCAGCAGCAAGACAATCCGCAAGTGGTACTAAGCATAAGACATAGGAGTTAATTATCAGCAATTCTCACGGCTTTTTTAACTTCCTCTGGAAAGGCGGGAGGCTACACAGGCATCTCTCAAAAATGCATTCCAGGCCATTTGAACTGTTCCCACTGGAAGGCCCTTATAATGCCTCATAAAACTGGTATTACCTTTACCATAGGAATAAGGTTGAATCTAGCATTAGTCTTAAGTCCCATCCATTTCAATGGGCCTACTCTAAGTAAAATTAACATTGAAAATAACACCAAAAACCCAGATTTTCTTGATCTTTCGCTCCCTCACTTTCTTTCCTTTTTCTTCTTCTTTTCTTTTGTTGGAGACAAGTCAGTGGAGGCTGGTGCTCTGATGTCAGTGGGGTTGTGTATCCACTCTGGGTTTCAGTCAGAACTCTAAAGGAGCTATCCAAGGTGTTGAACCCATTATGGGGAGAGGGTACAGCACCTTGGATAGCTGCTTTAGAATTCTGACTGGTTTTGACCGAAACCCAGAGTGTCTTCACCACCCCACTGATATTGGAGCACCAGCGTCCACTGAGGCAAATCATTTCTTCTATTTCCGATGTCCAGGCTATGAATGGCATCCCTCATCCACATGAGAGAGAGATCGGCTGGCTGTAAGGAACTCCAAGGTTTGCGGAAGTGCAGAAAACCTTTGTAATAAAGCATTTGCTCTTTTAAGATCCAACAAGCTTCCAAGTGGACATATGGGGGTAGATAAAGGGGTGTCATCTGTGGTGCCAAAATATCTCTACGGCCCATCCTAAATTGACATTTTACGTTACTAGCTTGTGCAAAAGAAACACAGGGTCCATCCATCTTTCTTAGAACTAATTATGAGGACTTCTGCAGAGGGCAGCTCAACTGTAAGGGAAAACAGAGATCTCAACAGTTTAGCAAGGTCCCACCTATCTAAACTTGGCACTAAACAGAAAAATAAAATATTATGCACCAATCTAACTCAAACTCTGTAATTTGTATAAATTATGCAAGTTAAGCCATTTTTCACATGTATTTGCTTACTTTATATCATTTCCCATGCTCCTGCATGTGGGAGGGCAAAGAGGTTCTTACATTTTCCCAGTGGAAGTGTCTCTACACTTTCAAACTTAGCCTTAAGGACTAGAAACTTGCTTTTTAAAACAACAACACTGACAAAGTTTGCCAGGTGCTGAGTTCTTGACCCAAACATCCAATTTCTACAATTCTGGAGTGCTATCAAGGACTTGTGGAAAATAAACAAGCATAACGCCCACAAGCCGTACCTTTGGGCTGTGGTGGTAATAGCATCAACGATCTCTATTATCCTGTGAAGAGCGGAGTCTGTGCCGATGGTCATGTCGGTACCACAAAAGTCATTATCAATTGAACCAACCATGCCAACAATGTTCAGGAAATTAGACTTCTTTGCTTCTTCTGCTGTGATGCCACCTGAATGGGTATGGTACAAAGAATCAATGGAATACTAGCGGATATAACTAGATCACCATTGCAGGTTCACTCTTAGCCTGAATTGGACAAAAAGAAAAGAAAAATCTCAATATTTGCACTTTATTCTGCAGGTCAGAACTGAGAGTAACTTACCCCAACCTGGTATTCTCCAAATGTTATTTAAGCCACAGAAGCTTATTTAAATCAGCAGAGCCTATTTACCCACGCAGGCATGGTTTGTCTTGTTGTCTGAACCCAGATGGCATGGCTTGTTTGAGGGGGAAACAAACCTCAAATAACCATGGCTATTGTTGAGTTATTTGAAGGTCGTTTCCCTCTCAATCAAGCCATGCTGCCGGGGTTCAGACAACACAACAAACCATGACAGGGCGGGTAATTAGGCTAATGGTGCCTGGCACACACTGCCAATTTAAACACGCCACCATGGCTTGCCATGACACATACTTGTGTGTGTGTTTGTGTCATGGTCTTTGCATCTGATCAACGTTCTGCTTTTAGCTCCCCTCCTTGACTTTCCTGTGCACAGATGTTAATACCTGTCTTAACCAGATCCTGCAGCAAATTGCTCCACTCTGCTCGGAAAGTGTCCGCTCCGGTCAAACTGCCGTCGCCCCCGATCACACACAGGTTTGTTATTCCTTTCTTGACCAGGTTGCGAGCGGCTTTCAGGCGTCCTTCACGTGTGCGGAAGTCCTGGCACCTGGCACTCCCAATCACCGTGCCACCCTGGGTGGGGACAAACCGAGTGATAATGAGTGAAGCCCACATTATGGTCACTTAGCCCAGGTGCTGCTCTGATCAAGAGGGAAAGAGAAAGTCCCTCATGCTCATCTATTAAGCTTTTATTGGAGAAAGAAAAATATTTTGAGGCTATAGGTATCATCACAGGACAATTGATCTACCCAGAGCCCTGATGGATGTCTCCCCAAAAGAGCCAACACAAGTTCTTCACAAGAAACTTATTTCTCATCTCCATTGTGCATTGGAAAGGCCAAACATGCCCTATGATTGCATCTCAGTACAGGCAGAGTTGGGTCCATCTTCTCGTGACCAAATAAACTTCCCAAATCCATTTGTGGACTACATAGATGAACTCCGCAGGTGCGGCCTCTCCTAATAGAGGTTGGGAAACAAGAACTCTACAAAATCCCATGAACCCCGAACCATTACAAGGGCCAATGGGTTCTGGTTGGCTTGTTACCCATGGCAACAAGCCAACCTGGTCGGGTTCATGTGACACGATAAGCTTATTAACCACGCTGCAATCGTGCGAACCAGGTCAGTAAATTTGCTATACTGATTATATAGATATACACACACACACACACGTATTCTTATATATCACACATATCCTAGTAGGAATTTTCAGATGTTGAATCAATAAAAATACAAGTTGGGCTGAAGGAAAATGCTATCCCCTTACTCTAGTTGGCCATTAACAGAGGAAGCTGCCTTATATCGAGACAGACAATTGGACTGTCCCTAATTCAGTACTCTCTACACTGAACTGGTAACAGCTCTCCAGGGTGAGGAGAAACAGGAGTCATTCTTGGCCCTATCTGGATGTCTTGAGAAATGACACGAGTGTCTGGTTCCCCCTCTGAGAAAATGAATACTATAAATGCTGGTCTGATCTTCTTCTCATTACTTCAGGATGCATAGGGCTACGCAATGCTACGTTTTCCTCCCTGAAAATCCATTATATTCACTACAGACCAAGGAATCTTCATGATCCCCAAAATCCATTGGCTACAACTTGAGGTGCTGTGCCCCGGAGTGCTTAGGCATTTCACCAAGTGAACAATTAAAGTTGTGAGTCTGGGGAAGAAGATGACATATTTATGCTACGCGAGACCCTCTCATTTCTGCAGCCACAGTGGAAGTGCCTGAACGCCTAGAGAGAGACTTGGCTAGACCAGAATCCTTTACAATTCTTGTTTATGAACTCCAGATAGGCTCCTCTCACTCTCCGAAGCAAGTATGGCTGCCAGCAAAGGTCAGCTCCAATTTCAAGTTATTTTGGGTCTCAAGGCATTCATTGTGACCCCAGCTGCCGAGGTATCATTACACTTAAGACATACAACCTTGCCAGTGACCCTGACTGATGAAAAGGTCAAGATGTTACAATAATTTTCCCCTGACAGGAACCCCTCCCTCAAACAACCAGCGGCCTTCTACATTACGAATTGCAGAAGGAGACAAGCAACTTTGTAAGGGGCAAAGAATCATGATTTTAAAAACTGGACTGACAATTGTGATATTTTCTGATAAGAACGTAAGAAGAGCCCTGCTGGATCAGGCCCAGGGTCCATCTAGTCCAGCACTCTGTTCACACAGTGGCCAACCAGCTGCCTACAGGAAACTCACAAGCAGGCCATGAGTATATTAACAGCACCCTCTCACCCAAGTTCCCCAGCAACTGATGTGCATCCTGCCTCTGATGATGGAGGTAGCACATAGCCATCAGGACTAGTAGCCAGTGACAGCCTTCGCCTGCAGGAATTTGTCCAATCCCCTTTTAAAGCCAGCCAAATTTGTGGCCATCACTATATTTTGTGGTGGCAAACTCCATAGTTTAACTGTGCAATATTTTCACTATATTTAAAACAAAATGTCACTTTTTATCAAAAAGAGCAACAGAAAAACAAAACCTCCTAAGTCTCACTGCTGCTGAAATAAAAGGAAAGAAAAAAAGAAGAAAAAAGACACGAATGATAAACCTTTTGCACTGGTTGCCAGGTCAATTAGATAAGTAAACAATATCATGAAGTTGGTCCCAAAGGTCAGGAGGATCATTCAGTGGAGTGATTATGGCAAAAAAGCCACTGACAAGTGAAAGCTCTATGTTCAGAGGCAGGATAGCTCTCAATACCAGATGCAGGGAACAAAACAGCAGGGGAGGCTCTTCATGCCCCGCTTGTGAATTTCCTGGGGGGTATGTGGCTGGCCGCAGTTGGAAAGAGAAAGCTAGGCTATGTGAACCTTTGATCATCTGATCCACCAGGCCTCCTCTGATGTTCGTAACCCTCCATCCCAAGCGCTCCATCCACCCCAATCGATCTTTGTGCCTAAAGTATCCCAACACATGCTTGCCCAATTTTCTTTTCTTGGAAGCCCCCAAGGAAAGGAGGAAGGAAGGAAGGAAGGAAATGCATTCTGAACAACTCGGAGATTCTGCCCAGCTTTAACCTGAATTTGTCTCTCCGTAAATTGGTGGTGGTGGGGGGGGAGAATTTAGTTTAGTTCTAAATAGCACACTTAACTCCAGTCTTCTTTGCCATTTCTGTTGCTTGAGAGATGGACTCCCATGTCCACAGTTATTGACAGTGCAGGATGGGTAAGAGCCTTTAATTCAGGGCTGAGGAGACTCAGGCACAAGGGTCAAATCCCACCTGCCTCGGATCCTAATCTGGCCCTCTGGTGTTCCCCATAAGGCTGCCTCCTTCTCTGGCTCCACCCCTTTCCCCCATCCATCAATAATTTGGTGATTGTCTGGCTTTTGTGCAGTTCCTCCCTCCCTCCCCATTCTAAAGGTTGAAATGCCTCTCTTAAAGCTTAGTGACTGACAATAAGAGCTTTAAATTAGAATATGCTGGTATTTGGCTCCGCCCCCTTCGCCTTTGGCCCCACCCACCACTGGAATTTGGCCTTTGAGAGCTTCCCCAAAATTGAATCCGGCCTTTGAGCTGAAAGCGATTTCCCACCCATGCTTTAATTGATTAAAAGCAGAATAATCTAAGAAGCCGCCAATGGGTTCACCTCAGAGTGCTATTAGTTACCCAATTTCACTGGGAACCCTTTCAGTTCTTGAACTGTATCCACACTTTCCACAAGCCACTCAGCTAAATCATGTTGCACTGTACTCTCAACAGATAGTTGCATATTTTAAGAAGGATGTTATCTAAAGGCCAATTTCTTAGTGGGCCTGTTCTAACAACACACTAAGCCATGGTTAGGCCACTAACCCTTTTGCAGCAAATGGTTAGTGAGCATGTTTAAACCATGGTTATGTACCCACTATGGTTAGGAATGGTTTATACAACACGCTAAGTCATGGTTTGCGTGACACGCTAAGCCATAATGTTCAGTTTAAAATGCTTAACCATCATGGTTTAGTGTGTTGTCTGAACAGCGCCAGTAAGTGATAAGTATAAACAAACCAAGTTTATTTTGTGTGATAACAGGTCTGGTTTTGTTCCAAAAACAAGAGCATCATATAGCTTTCTTGCTAAGCCTATGCACTGTTGCCAAGCTACAAGCAAGCCTACAAGAAGTTGGCCTTTCCACACAGTTTAGTCAACATATCGTACATCTGCAACAACTGTGTGTCACCAGACAGGTTTCAGAATATACCAGGAACATCAAGTGGGATGTTCTGCATCTCATCCCAAACAGCACCACAAATGAGGGATCTAGTCCCAGCAATGTTAGTACCTCATTAAAGGGATACTATTTCCCCCAAAATGTTCCTTGCAGTTGCCTGGTCAGACATTGTAACAAATGCCATCGTCTTCAAACAGCAAGCTAATGTGCCTAACCTCAAGTAAGTTTACCTAGTGTTTTCACCAGCAAGTAAATTTGCTTACTTTTGAACAGATGTATCTAGCCCTATGCCTCTTGCCCCTCCTTGTTCCTCTCCAATTGTAGTACAGATGCATAAGGAACAGTACAGGAACAATTTAAGGATAATTGGAAGCCGCAAGGGACAAATTAAAACACAACAAGACTATGAAATGCAAAGGGTTGGATCCTCCACACACACAAAAGAACTTCTGCTCGTACAACAGGACTTCTCCGTCCTCTCCTACCCCCCTGCAGCTCCCCAACGCATGCCCCAAATCTGCTCCAGAGAGTCCCCCAACCCTCCTGAGCAGATTTGGGGGGCACACAGAGGGCTGCAGGGGTGAGGAGGAAATCTGTTCCACCAGTGGTTCTCTCCTGCTGGCAGTACACCGGATACATCCCATACATTCTATTGCATCATGCAATTGCATCTCTGAAAAGCTTAGGACTGGCATTTCCTGGGATGCGGAGGACAGCTCTCAAACCTCTCACAACCTGAAGTTTTGAGGGACAACGTCCAGGTGACTAACTTACCAGCTGCAGCATCATAGACACACTTTCCCACGTTGCTTCCTTAATATTGTCACCACCATCCACAAGCCCTTGGTAGCCCTGGGAGGGGAAAATGCCAAAGAGATTATTTAAAGAGAAGCTTTCTCTGCTCAAGAGCCAGCTACTAAGAGAGATACAAGAGTTCTAGTTGCTGCTGCCATTTACTGAACCTATGCAGCAATGCTTGAATTAAGATGCTCTTCAAATGCAGTACAGCACAGAGCCAGTTTGCTGCAGTGTTTGGCCTGGCTGCACAATTCTCAGAATATTTCCATCTATGGCAGCAGCACAGGACACTGAACAGGAAGCACCTCAATGAAGGGCATTAGGGCAGCTGGTGTGGCAGTACCATCACTGTGCTCCCTATGCTGCCCTTCTAGTTTCTCTGGTCTATTTTATTTATTTATTACATTTATATCCCACCTTTCTTCCATCATGGAACTCAAGGTGGCTACATGTGGTTCCCAGGTGGTCTCCCCTCCAAACACTGACCAGACCCAGACCTGCTTGGCTCAACGCAAGGTGACTGCCTCATGTGCCTTCGGACTATACTCTGGTTGAGCAGCAATCAGCACTTGGACAGGGACATCCTGATGCTGTGAGCAATTTCCACATGGTAACGCTACAAACTACCCTGGGCTCCAGATGCGCTCTTTACTAAGCCAAAGGCAGGAAGGCAACATTGCACCTAAGAGAAGTGAATTGACCTATAGATGCCAGGGATGTCAAGAACTGAGCCTTCTGCATGCAAAGCATATACTCTACCACTGACCTGTGGGGCTGTTCACCATAAGAGTTCACTAGGCTGCAACCTGTGCAACCCCACATGACCTAGTCTCTGCTACACTGCATTCTTTCCCAAGCGTGCATCCAGCCCTTGGGTGCTTCCAGGTGGATGGCTCTTAGTACTACCAATCACATCTTTCCCCCCTTAATGGATTTTTTAATGGTAAGAAAGAAAACCCAGAAAAGGCAGTGGGAAAAGACAGGAGGGTTGCAAACAGAAGAGGATCATGTAAAATCCCATGAATGAGGCAGAGCGGTGGTATGGCAAAAGCTTGGCCTTGACGCGTCCCATGTCGAAATAGTCAAACATTCCGAACGTTGCAATACAAATCTACTGTGTAAGTGACACAGTTTGCACAATTTACTGCAAGCGTCACATGCGGGTTTTTCCTAGTACAAAATGGGCAGGGACGGAAAGGAGTATTTCTGGTGCAGGACATTGCCAACTTGGAATTCTAAGGCTTGGTCTACATAAGCAGTAGAAAGGAGATGCAAAGCATGTAGCGAAGTGGGCTGTGCCATTTCAGACGGAAGGGATCATGTTTTTACACACACTCATGCATTAAAAAAAAGAAGAAGCTCCCAGTAAGTTGAACCTGGTACAGAAAGGAAGAGATTGGGGTTTGAACCTTAACGAAGGGCATTAGGGCAGAGAGAAAGAGAAAGAGAGAGAGAGAGAGGTGTAAAGAGCCGAGAACTTTACAGAAAGGAAGATTTCTGGATCTACAAATTCAAAACTCCATAGGGCCTTAACATGGAGGACAATTCATAAACTTTATACCACTCATGCCTCTATTTTGTTCTCCTTGGGAATTTTCATCTCCCAGGAAGCCACTCTTGGTATCCATTTAAAATCACAGCTACCAATGAAAGTAAAAGCTGAAATGCTTAGCTCTAAATATATTTTGAAATTACTCTGTTATTATTTTATCTATCTTCCTGTGTGTGCACATGTGTGTGTGTGTGTGTGTGTGTGTGTATATGGGGAAGAGAGAGAGAGAGAGAGAGAGAGAGGTATGTGATGTCTATCATTTACGTGCAGGCAGTTTTGTGTATGGGAGAGCATTCATAAAAGTATATTGTCACCCCCACACCTTGAAATGGTGCAGTCTACTCTAGGATTCTACCACCTCATTCTGCTGCATGAATGGACCAGGCCTTAAGATCAGGAATTGGGAACATGTGGCCTTCCTGATATTGTTGGACTGCAGCTCCCATCATCCCTCACTATTGGCTATGCTGGCTAGGTCTGTTGGAAGTTGTAGTCCAACATCTGGAGGGCCACATGTTCTCGTTCTCGTCCCCTGCCTTAGATGCAATTCCTAACTGAGCAAAAAGAGGTACCATCTAGGAAGGAAACAATCACATCTACCTTGAGTGCCATTTTTGATTAGAAAGGCAGGGTACAAATCAAATCAAATACCTCATGAACAAAGTACACTTTGGCACCGGTATATATCCCCACTCGGACTACTGCCCGGACAGCAGCGTTCATGCCTGTTCAGAGCAAAGGAAGACAAAAGGTCACACAGATGCCCACAAACAAAAGTGAAAGATGGCGTTGTATAAGCAACAATAACTTACCTCTTTGGAGTCATAAGCAAAGGATTTTTAGTGGGCTTCGCCTTGCTGTACTTTGATAGAGACATGGGGTGTTTCCAGATGAGACTTTCGTTGTGCATTCACCTTGCCTCAAACACAGGATTTTTGGGAGATGTCCAGATGTCATCATCTCCCATCTGTAACTCTCCCAAGTTTTTCTATCTTTCCCCCCATCTTTTTTCTTACCACAAAAAACATCTATTAATAATGGAAAGACGGAATACCCCTACAATTATTTTTGATTGCCTCTCTGGAAGCCCCCATGCTCATCTAGTTCATATTAAATGACAGAAGAAGCCATAGGTAGATTGACCAGACTCCTTGGTTGCTTAATTCATAGAATCACAGAGTTGGAAGGAACCTTGTACATCATTGAAATCAACCTTGGAGGCCATCAAGTCCAATCCATTATTCAACGCAGTAGATTTTGGAAGGGAGTATGGAGCAAGTATGTATATGAAAACCTGATCTCATGCATCAGACCACCATAACTACATATCATCCATTTCTGTGATATCCTGTTGCCTCGTCCTTTCATTGCAGCATGAATGGACTGTCCCGCATAGGAATATGAGGGGAGCTGAACCATTTTTGGGTTGCCCCCTATTGGGTCCACTGCAGCCTGGATGATGTGAGTGGGCATGGCCACATTCAATGACATCACTATCCCACACCTTTCCATTTTGCCTTCCTCCATATAGAATGAGACACATGGAGTGCCTTCTCCAGCCATGTCCCATGGAGAGCCTTCTCCGCTCCATCGGGTGGAGTGCAACATGCAAAAGGACTTGGCCAGTGCTGAGAAGAGTGACCGCTTCTCCCAGCATTGGCCACTACCCTCCCACATCCGTGCTGTTATCTCTAACCTGAAATTGAAGATAACGGTGGGGATTCTGCTGTATGCTATTCCCTCTCAATCACAGCGGCTAGGCCCCGCTCCATGGAGGAACCCAAGGAAGCTCCACGGAGCAGATATGAAACCTTCACAAGCAGGAATAGGCCCAGGAGGCAGAGGTTCTGCATCTTTGGCCTACAGTGACACACTGCCCTAAATTCTGGCTTCCTGGCTGGAAACTTCCATTTGCATAGCAGGAGTATTACATAGGATAAGAGCAGACGGAGGTGTCACTCCACCTCCCTATCTCTATAAGTGCTCTGCTTTATTTGCCTGGCACTGGTTATTCTGAACATGGCGAAGTAACCAGCCTGCAGAACTGAACCCCCAATGATGTGCAATTCTTGCTTTTCCTCTCCCTTTGTTGTCCCCATGGTAAGGGACAGTGATGGTCCTTCCCTCATTCCATAACATTAAAAAATAAGGTCTCACTAGCTGTGAACTTTAAATAACATATAATAAATGGAGGGAATGGTAAATCATCTGGAAAGACTCAAATGTTGCTTGGTTCCATTTACACATAGGTGCTTCTGATACAAAAGGAGGGAGGTCTAGATGCCTTCCAGGAATGCAACCTGAAACAGATCTGTTGGGGTTCATCAATGGGATCACATCTCCAGGGCAAGAGTGAAAGCAAGCAAAATCAGCAGTGCAGCAGGGGAAACTGATGGTCTGATCACATGGTCCAGAATCGGATTCATCCCAAGAAGGTGTGGCAATGGAAGTGCAGAAAGGAGGTCATGTGAGCAAAAAACATTTTGTCAGACACAGGCAAAAAAGAGTTGCTCCAGCAGGCATGAAAGACACCTAACAGAACCAACCATCCTGCGACCCATGGGCTGAAGAACTCAATGCCCCTGTCCAGACAACATGCTACGTCACAGTAGTTAAGCATTTTGACCTAAACATGATGGCTTAGCGTATCATGTGAAACATGTCCTGTGAATCATTCTTAACCATAGTGGCTAAATGGTTTAAACACACTCACTAGCCATTTGCTGCAAAAGGGCTAGTGGCCTAACCATGGCTTAGCATGTTGTCTGAACAGGCCCATTTTGAGCTAAACATGATGGCTTAGTGTGTCGTGTGAACTATGACTTTGTGTGTCACGTGAGCTATTCCTAAACATGGTGGCTACATAACCACAGTTTAACCACGCTCACCAACCATTTGCTGCAAAAGGGTTAGCAGCCTAACCATGGCTTAGCATATTGTCTGAACAGGTCCAATGAGTGGTTCATTTGCCTTTATTTCCCTACGTGTTAGTTATAGAAATCCAATAAATTGCTTCAGTCCTTAATTGGTGTGATCATTTCCGACGGCTGGCTCAAGGGGGGAAGCATTTGGCTTTGGAACCGGGAGGTGGGCTTGGGAGGAGCTCAGGTAAAGAGTTCCACACCCACCTGGAAGGAAAGGGGCTTCTTTTCTTCACAACATCCATTTCAAAGAATTAGTTTTAATGCCCATGTTGCCTTTGAAAGCTAGATGCTTGCCAATTCCGTGCCTGCTTTGCTCCAAACATATGGCCAGACAACCAGCCACTGGGCTCTCTGGGCTAGCTCCTCCAGGGAGAATTTGATATCCATCAAACCATTCCAAAATCGCATTAGGCTGATCACGTCTAGCTTGGTCTTTAGCTGCTACACCATGCTAATACCCCAAGAGAAGATACATGAAATGTTTTGAACACAAGATATAAATGCACATTGCTGTTCCAGCCCATACCAAATCCTTAATGAGGACTTGTGACATACATAGTAAATGTGCAGTATGCGGCCTCTATAATGGCAGTGGCCTTATGGTCTCTTAAGCCCACCCACTCTGCTATTTTTCAGACCCCGCTTTCTTAGCAGGCCCTTTGGAGTGGCTGCAGTTTCTCATTGCTCTAAGTTAGTATGCATCCAGACTCGCAAGGAGTCTCCTATGTCTCTTATCCCTACCGTCATATGAGTCACACATGTTATTTTTGAAATGCTGACATTTAAAGTAAGTGCCTGTGGTACCCCCTGCCAAGACACTGTGCTCGCTGGCTCTAAAATATACCACACCAGGGGAAGGGATGTAATCCAACACTACTGCATAGACAGAAAACCCTCTCCAGTCATGTGAATGCTGCAAGGAGGACCTATGAACATGGCAGCTACTGCTGCTGCTGCTTTGAAAAACTTTTGCTATAGGAAAGCTGAGGAGGATGCAAAATGCCCTCCACTTTGAATCAGTCTTATAGAATTAAGTCAAACTAGTCTCAAGTGAACCTCATTCCTTCCTTTGGCTCCCCAAAATCTGACGGAATAAAAGGAAAGACCTTGTACTCATCTCCAGGGGTTCCTTTTCACTCCTGAGTGTTTCTGGAAGGGAAACAGGAAGCCCTATCCCAATGCACAGACAATAAAAAGCAGACCGCCTCACCTTTGACTGCAAAGATGGAAAGAGAGCTCCCCCCATCTGCCTAATTTAACTACACTGCTCTACTTGTGTGCGGAACTTATTTTCTGTCTTGGGGGTAACCTGTCAGGCTGCATGCTGGCAGTGAGCGAGGCTACGAATTCAAATCAGTTCAACTGGTAGATCAATCAAGTAAGGTTTCAGTTGATTAATTAGTGGTGTCTAATTTTAACAGCCAAGGGCAACTTATAATTGGTAGGCTCTTGACTTAACAGTACACTTTTTAGAGGTGATTTTGTTTCTAGCGTATTGCTATAATAGGGAATGAAAAAAGAAAATCTTAAGGACAGCCTTTTCCTCAAATGAGTCGTAACTTTCAATTATAAAGCTATGAGTCCCCAACCTTTTTACACCAGTAGGCACATTTGGAATTTTGAGAGCATTGTGGGTGGCATTCACAAATGGCTGCCATGTGGGGGCATTCCCATTCACAAAATGGCTGCCATGGTGGGCTTGGCCAGTCACAAACCAATCATGCCCCAGACAGCAAACTGGTGAGGTGAAAAGTAACTTGCCCAAGAACCTAAGTACAAGGCAGAGGTGGGGACTGAGCTCCAAATCCCCAAAGCACTTTTTTGAACCCACAGTCTTCTGCTCCAGCACTCATTTGCCTTCTGAGAAACTGATGAAGTTCCCACCCCCTACACCCATTTTTCTTTTCTAAGATAGGGTGACCCTATGACAGGAAAAACCTGGATTTGTCAGGATTTTTGGTAACAAATCCGGGAAGGGGGGGAAATTATGAAATTTGATGAAAAATTCAGATTTTGCCATCCTCCCCAGCCAAAGGGCAGCTCTACTTTAATAAGAATTAACAAAAACGCTTACAGTTCCGCCATTTTTAAAGATAAAGAGATGAAATTCGGTACCATGATAGCTTTAAGGAAGGGCTTTAGCCATGCCGAATTTGAGGCAGATCCGTTTATCCGTTGATTTGTAGGATTTTTTTTAAGTTTAAGGTTTTAAAATATTTTTAAAATACAGTCATTTTTAAAGGTAAAGACTTGAAATTTGGCACCATGATGGTTCTCGGATAGAGCTTTAGCCTTGCAACGTTTGAGGCAAATCTGTTCATCTGCTGATTTTTAGGGAATTTTTAAAGTTTGAGGTTTTAAAATATATATTTTTAAAAACTGTCATTTTTAAAGATAAAGAAACAAATCTTGGTACCATGATAGATATCAGGTAGGGCTTTATCCTTGCCAAGATTGAAGCAGATCTGTTTATCCATTGATTTTTAGGAATTTTGAAAAGTTTGAGATTTTAAATTAAAAAAAAACACAAAACGCTGGAGCCATATCCTTCAAACTTAGGTTGTCAAACCTCCTCTTTAGGGTATTGCACCTTGAGAATTTTCAGCCTTTGGCATCAAGGGAATGTCAAGGTTTTAGCTAAGAAGTCCTGGGCAAGCAGGGCACCTTTCCTGTTGCAGATTTGGTGGGCAGTCGGGCTCCTGGAGCTCAGCAGAAGCGAGGCATCCACAGATCAAAATGTGGGAAAGGGAAGTCAGTCAAAGCAGCACACAGGGCAAAACAGAACAGGCCAGAGGCCTTTTTCTCAGAGATCCACATCATGGGTGATGAAGGGTCATCCTTAGAGAAAAACTCTCACGACCAACAGTCGAGAGAGGGGCTCTCATCTTTGCAGATGCCCTGTTGCAGATGCCCTGGCATGTCGTTGCTTTGCTTCGCTACCCGTTCCCTTCCATTTCTGGTCAGTTGCAAGGCATTGTTTTGTCTGCATTGATTGTTCTGTCCCAGTATATTTTATGATCTGCATTTTCCAATATTATTTCGAGTATGTATAATATGGTGTAGGTTGTCTGATGAGGTTGAATTTAATGGCCAGTTGTTGGTGAATTATTTTTGCAGCTGTATTGTGTCTGTTCGTATAGTCCATTCCTGCCAGAATTTTACAACGTCCTGTTACATGATCTATTGTTTCTTGGAATTGATGACATTTCCTACATAAATCTGTTGTTACACTGTTATCTGTTATGTATTTTTGGTAGTTCTTGGTTGCTATAACTTGATCCTGTATAGCTATTAGGAATTCTTTTGTTTCAGGAAACAGCTCGCCCTTCCTAAGCCATTCATATGATTGTTCTTTGTTTATTTGTGGGTTCTGCATTATGTTGTAGTGCTTCCCATGGAGTGCTTTTTGTGCCCATTTTTCTTTTTCCTCTGCGAGTGTGAGTGGTTGTATTTAGTCCTCATTATTATTATTGTTGTGGAACTTCAGTTAGAAACTTTGGATGTACCTGCTACGTAGCACATCCACCAATTTCAATTTGCAACAGAGACCCATTCAGCTTAAACCATCTTAATGAACCTATGGGGGGGGGGGTGAAGCAACTGGACAACCAAAGCCCTTGGATGGGGAGACCCACTGAGACCAAGGTCTCTACTGCTTTTGCTACTAGCTCTTCAGGCCACAAAAGGACACAGGCCAGGCTACAAAAACATTTAGAACACTGATCAAGTCAACTTACCCTGGGCATCTCCTCCGGATGTCAACACAGCGATGGCTTTGCCAATTCCCATCGTGTCCGTGTGCTCATGTTTTACCGCTGTTTGCGACATTCTCAGGGCTGGAAAATCAACAACAAGGATTTCTTAACAAGGCCAATGGAGAAAAGTCCCTTGATCTTAAGAGCCTTCTGGTCCCCCCTCCGCAAGGCCGGCAAGATCCAGAGTGTTCCTTGTAGCCCTCTGCCGTTGCCTTTCAAAGTCCACACCCCACCTACCCTCCAATACACAACAAGTGAAAATGTCAGACTGTAAATGATCTTCGATGCAGAGTCAGCCACACCTAATCCGAAAGGGCACATGGCCAGCTGAGTGGTAGGGAATTCAGGTCAGTAGCTGAGCAGTCATCCCTTTTTGCCACGATTAAACACTTCTCTTTAGGCCTCTACTGCACCAAGGGCTGCGTCTGCTCAGTGGCTCCCAGGTCTGAGAGAATGGAGGTAGGATTTTGAAAGGAGGCAGAGGCTGCAATCCCAAACCCATTTCTTACTTGGGATTAAGGCGCACTGAACTCAACGGGACTTACAGCTGAGCTGACATTCAAAGGATTGCACTGTTCAATTGCAATTAAATAATTCTGACTCAGCCAATTAAATAGTTCTTAATTAGGGTTGCAATGTATAGTCAATTAATCCATTAATTTGTTAAAGACATTATTCAATGACTCCCAGAGTGGCCCCTCTGAATTAGCCACTAGAATTGATTTTTTTACTATTTTTAATACAAATATTGATAACGTGTGCAGATGTCAGCCCCACATTAAAAGAGACTCCTCTGTGTGACAGAAGATACTTATTGCAATACATCTAAACCAGGGGTGGGCAATGTGTGGCCTTCCAGATATTGTTGGACTTCAATTCCCATCAGCCCTAACCTGCAGAGTCAATAGTGGTGGATGATGGGAGTTGTAATCCAACAACATCTGGAGATCCACCTGTTGCTCACCCCTGATCTAAACACAAAGGAAATACGCTTCCCCACCATCAAGTATTACTTGCTCATGGTTTGTTGTTGGGTTAACTCTACATGTCATGAAACAACCCAGGATTCCTGGGTTGTTAATTAAAAGCAGAAATGACTTGTGTGCAACTCACATGCTCCGCTCGTCCCTGCAATTCTCAGGACATAGACAAGTATAACTGAGGAGATGGAGATTTAAAGAGGTAAAAAAGATTTAAAATTTAATAGTTTTAAGGCATTAGAAGTTTTGAGTAGGAGGAGACGAGAGATAGCTCTGTCCTGGGCGAAAAGCAGGGACAAACTGGCAAGGAGGAGCCTGGGACCAATAGAATACTCAAAAGTTTTAGTCACATGGTCCCTGCTTTTCCCTGGGCGATAGGGGGAGTTAACACATTGTTGGATGCCTTCCTCACACCAACCTGGAGAACTGGCAGGTCCTTACCTGTTGTGAAGTGCTTCCGCTGACAACTTAAATCGCATTTACTTGCCCAGGCATTTCCTGACTGCCAACATTGCTAGCCCTGGATACTTTAATGAGATTTTATTGCTTTATCACTCTTTTATTGATTGGTTTTATGGTATCTCATAATGTTTTTATCTTATGAACTGCTTGAGGATTTTTTAAAAATGAAGACCAGAGTATTTTTTTTAAATAAATAAAAAGTACGCCTTTTATTCTCAGCCCTGCCAATTAAAATTTGCCCTCACCAATGTTAATCAATTAATGCTTTAGTTGATTCACCTCCTGATTAAAGCTTTCAGTCTTAATCACGTTGCACCAGGCTAGCCTATAGAGGTACCGCAGCCAAATCAAGAAAACGTTAGATTAAAGCCTCAGTGACTGCATTCGGATAACACAAAAAACACCGGTGGTTTTAGGAGTGAACTGTCAGTGTAATGGTCATCGGTTGGTATTTGTGTCATCTGCTGGGCAATATCCACCCCACAGTTGACGTTTTTGTAAAAACAAAAAACAAAACAAAACAAAACACTAGAGAAACACAACCATCTGCAGTGTTGACTTGTCACACAACCAGTGGTTTTTGTGTTGTCTGAACTGAGCCAGTAGAGTTTTCTACCCGTTGAGTTGATTTTTTCACCTGGCTACAGAGTTCCCAGGCAAGAGTGGCCAAAACTGAGCTGGCTGCTCCGCTGCAGCCGGCACAACTCACAATAGCTGCTGGGATAGCACTGGAAGGACTGAGGGAGGGCAGGGAAAGGGGTGGTCTGTCTGTCAGTCAAACGCCATTTTGAGTAGGAATCTACTCCAAGCGAGCCTCAACTGCTCCATGGGGGCATGGAAACATGTCGGGAAGGAAGTACCCCCCAAAACCCCAACTGTGAGTTGATGTGTTAACCTTCCATTGGCAAAAGTGTCAGCCAAACACAGCCAGTGTGTCATCAGCAGTGCCAAACGAGAGGAGGAAAAACCTCCTGGTTTTGTGAGAGCTTGTTGAAAGGGCCAATGCCACCAAAAAGCTACATAAAGATGTTCCTATACTGCCCCTTCCCTGTGAAATAGCCTGAAGTACTGGGCTACATTCAATGTCCTATGAGCAGATAATTGCTAGTGCAACAGGACTTCCCAATCTCTCCTTCCCCCATGCGCATCCCAAATCTGCTCTGATGGTCACCTAACCCTCTGGAGCAGACCTGGGGGGCAGGCAGGGGGCATCCATTCTGCCAGCAGGGTCGATTCCACTGGCAGGTGTACACCACTGGAGACCACCCAATTGCTTTTCCAAATAGGCTAAGAGAGTTCAAACTCTCAAAAGTTCAGCAGTAATAGTTTTACAGATATGGAGAAAGCAATGCCCATCTAGATCAAGCTCCTTAATAGAGCACTGGCATGAAAAAGGATTTCTGGCATGTCAACAAAGATGTTCCCTAGTATTGTGTCTCAATAAGGCAGTTATTATTAATGTATTTATATTTATTTCTAATTCATCCAATAACTAATGGTCTCTGGGTGGATTACAAGCAGTTAAAAAACTAAAATACCATAGAACAGTTAAAAATATAAAATACAATACAAATATTTAAAAGAATAAAATACAAGATAATGCAAAACAATAAACAGCAGAGGAATCAATAAAACAACCATAATAACCTAGAACTACCTCTCTAAAATGCCTGGGAGAAAAGTAAGGTCTCTGCCTGGCGCCAAAGAGATAACAATGTAGGTTCCAGGAGATCCTTTTCTGGGAGTTTATTCCAAGAATGGAGTGCCACCACCGAGAAGGCCCTCTCTCTTGTAATAACCTAGAACTGGTTCTCTAAAATGCCTGGGAGAAAAGTATTTGCCTGGAGCTGAAAAGAAAGCAATGTAAGTGCCAGGTAAATTCCTTTGGGGAGTTTATTCTGTAAGTCGGGTGCCACAACTGAAAAGGCCCTCTCTCTTGTGCCCCCTAGCTTCCTTTGCTGGGAGCACCTGCAGGAGCGTCTCTGAAGATGACCTAAGGGCATATTATATCTTCTAGCTCTTATTGCCAGTAACAAAGCCTTAGGAGAGGCACCATAACCTTTTAGAATGGGCAAAATACTGCACAAAAGCTAGGAAATCATCAAATAACCAGTGGTTGGGAAAAGGGGGTGGGACCATTAGGGGAACTCCAGAGAGTTGGATTTGGCCCCTGGCCCTGAAGGTCCCCACCCCTAAATTACAGCAATAAAAGGCTGGAAATACATGAGATAGACAACTCACATCAAGCAGAGGAAGACAAACTAGCTTAAAATGCCTGGGCAAGCAAAAGGCTTTGACCCTGGACCCCGAAAAGAATATAAACTTTGTGCCAGTAACTTCTCCATGGAGAGGTTGTTACACAATAGAGACACCTCCTCCCTTGTCAGTCACATAATTCACCAACAGTACTTGGAGGGTTTTATTTTAAAGCCAGGTAGGCTGATATCGGGAGAGATGCACTCTCAGATATTTGGGTCCCAAACCATTTAGGATTATGACAATATTTGCTGTGGGATTCTTCATCCTCTTCCTCTGCACGTTAGTACTTTATGGAATGTGTAAGCTCTTTGGATCTGGAACTCTCTATGCTTAAGCTTTTAAAATATGTTTTCCAGAGGGGTAACTGTGTTAGTCTGTTCAAGCACAAACAATCAAGAGTCTTATCGCACTTTAAAGCAATGGAGTCTGGTGGATCTGATTTCGGTGGGACTATGAATCCACTCTGGGTTTCAGGCAGAACTGTAAAGGAGCTATCCTGGATGCCAAATCTATTTGGGGGATAGGGTTCAGCACCTCGGAGAGCTCCTTTATAGTTCTGAATGAAATCCAGAGTTCTTGAAAACCTGAAAGCTTGCACAATCTTTCGTGGTCCTAATAAAAATATTGCACAGTTGTGGAATTTTGATTTTTTAAATCACATTTTTTTAATGTAACCACCCTGGAGAACAGGAAGCTTACATATCCCTGATTTTTTTTATAATATATACATAGCGTAATTTGTAGGTATTTTAACTACCCCGGGCACATTTTGCCCTGTATATTCAAAGAATGGAAGCCACATGAGTAGACATGCCAAGGGTATGATTCTGTTCCCAAGACCTTAGCAAGTTTACCTTTGCATACGTGCATGCAGCCAATACGTGGCAACTCATCTGCAGGCTGGTTGAGGTATTATCCAGAAAGAGGTACAAAAGCTTATTTTATGAGGTGACAGGCTTGCCTGGATAGATACAGTCCATAGGCCTTCTCTTGCCCATTCCATCTTCAGAATATTTCTAGTGCTGCCCCCTTCCCTTGCTCAGGCTATTACCTAGCACAGTCCATCGGGCTTCCCACATTCCTGACACAGCATCGTCCAAAAGAAGAAGGTCTGTCTCACAGACTGGCTCCATGTTTGCAGCAGGTACCTTGGCTCCTTCTCTAACTCTGGGGGCACCTGGCATGGAATGTTCGCCATGACATTGCTAGGAAACCAAGACATCCAATTCTTCTTTTCCAGGTCACAACCACTAGGTTGGTGATGAATTACTGTTGTCAGTTTCCTAGGCTTTGGGGCCACAAGTTCCCACTTTGATCTTTTAGCCCAGTCTACTGTCCTCCAGATGTTCTGGATGGCAATGCCCAGCATTCCAGACCATTGGTCGTACTGTCGGGGGCTGACGAGAGTTTAAGTCCGAAGCATCTGGAGGCCACCCCGTTTGGGAGGCTGATTTAGCCCAAGCACACCACACACATACCCCAGGTAGATGAAAACATGTCTTTTGAAAATACAATCCCATCCTCAATGTAAAGAACTGAAGCACCAGTGGATTTGCTTCACATTTTTATTACAAAGGACACTGGCTTACCGATGGAAAAAATTGGTTTCCCATGTATCTGGTAGACACTTACATTTTAGGTTTTAATTTTATAATGGAGCAAGTTTCTAGCTCTCATAGCTGCAGCATTAAGGGCACAATCCTATCCATGTTTAGACAAAAAAAGTCCTACATTTCCCAGCATTCCCCAGCCAGCATGGGAATTGTAGGTCTTTTTTCTGTCTACACATGCATAGGATTGTGCCCTAAGTGGCACAGCCAAGGCCTGCTAAAAGATCCGAAATTAAAAACAAACTGGGATAGAATTCCAAGTGGGGAAGATGAGACACTTTTTTCATTCTGTGGCATTATCTGCTTCCCCCGCCGCTTCCAATTCGAACTCCCCTAGTTGTAGCTATTGTGACTCCTGCTACTCTTCATCCCTGTTACTATATTTTGCAAATAGAACACACTTAGCTCAATACAGGATTCTTTCAACTAAACCAGTATCACTTCTGCTGATGTTCAACAGTTTGTTTCTAACTGAATATTGTGAGATCAAATAATATTTGCAAAACTTGTGTGATGTTTTCATCAGTTGTAATTATGTGAAATCTAGCTTCCTAGGCTGCAGAATTATGGTGCTTGGCTGTTTTCGTACCTTCAATGCTACCTAGAAGATGCCTCTTCTTTCTTGCTTGGAATGCAATCTGAATTTTGTGGTTTAATCTGTATAAATCAGGGGTGCACAGCCTTTTGAGCCCTAAGGGCCAAATGGCTCGGGGTGTGGGGTGATGCTGGCTCAGGGGCTGGGGACCACATGTGCATACACATCCCTGCAATCCTTATACAAATCACTCTTTCTTCAGTGCTAGCTGCAGTCTATAGTCAAGACCTGGGGGGGGGGGCATATGCAGCCCACAGACTACCGCTTGTGCACTCAGGGATACATCCATGACAACACTGTACACCATTGGGCTAAGTACTACTGTTATAATTGGAAATATTTCAAGAGTTAATTTGGTATTTGTCAGCACAAAGCACATTCACCCTGCTCCTAACCCTTAATTCATTCATCTTGCACACAGCCTTCTTCAACCGGGTGCCCTCCAGGTGTGCTGGACTACAACTCATATGATCCTCAGCAAGCATGTGAGCTGTAGTCCAACAGATCCAGAGGGTCCCAGGCTAGGGAAGGCTGCACCACATTCTAGGAAATGTGGAAAATCTAGGCATATACTTGGGGAAACCAATTATATATGTAAGAGGATGAAGTCACTGGCTGAGTGAGTGAGATGCTGTCCTCCCCTGAATTTAATAGAGAAATGCTGCTGCCACCTTCTGGATGCCGGGAAACGGCAAGTGCCTGGATTGCCTGCTGAAGGGCTGTTACTTACACTGAACTACTTAAGATACACATCTAGACCAGTGATTGCCAAATCATGTTCCTGGGCAGGCATCCCTTGTTGAATTAAAAGCCAAAAATATTCAACATATCCACCATTATATCGCCAGAGGCCCACACTCTGCCAATATGTGGGCAGTTCCATCAATCCAAGAGAGGGAACGAACATGTAAAGCCACTCCTTGATGCCACGTACAGGAAGTCTGAGGTGGGCAATGGTTGCAGATGGCATCATCATCCCTAATAACAAAGAAGGCTCCGCTATACCATTGATCATCATTGTCCCAAAGGCTCAGTCCCATCCTTGAGCCTTTACTGAGCAAAAGAGAGACCATGATACTGAGAGGCAGATTAACTGGGCTATCCTGCAATTGGAATACTTGCTCATTATTCTGCGAGCCGGCTGAGAAATATAAATACACATTCTTCTGATGAGTGTAAAAAAAAAAAAAGCATGCCTTCAGTTTTAAATGGAGGGGAACAGAACAAAACACTGTGCTACTCGGGGGTGTCAAATCCATGGAAAATCTCAGCAGATGAATCTAAATATTTTCAACTAATACTTTTTACAAGAATATGTAGGTGTTTGTATATTCACAAAATTCAGACGATAGTATCCAATGTTAGTCCTATGCAGAGTAGACCCACTGAAATGATGACGCTTATGCTAGTCATGACCAACCTAAGTCTCATTCATTTCAATGGGACTACTCTATGTAGGACTAATATTGGATACTAGCCAGAAGGTAAGTAAAAATAATTCCATTTTTTTTAAAATACACAGTCCTATTAGAGCTAGATGCAAAGGACAGAAGTGCAGGGGTTGCTCCTATTGCCATAATTTTTATAGCAGGCTTATAAACAACCACTTACCTGGCTGCTAGTGGCAAGTAAGATTCCCTCACAAATGACCAAGTTTCATAAGCTGGAAGCTTTTTCTCCCCACCCTCCAATATGCTGCAAATTATTAACACAGGTATTTGTCAGCGAACATGCCAGTACTTTCTGTGGGCTTGTTGGTTTTGTGAACTTTGGTCATTTCATAGACATTTTTATGCAGGAAATATGGTCCATCTTGTTACAATTGCTGGTTTTCCCTCCTGTCAGTATCATCTTACCAATTCCAGCCCAGAATTTTAAAGAAGCTTGCCATGCGTTAATGAAATCTTCCCAAACTTGGGACCCTCCAGATGTTTTGGACATCAACTCCCAGCAGCCCCAGCTAGCATGGCCAATAGTCAGGAATTCTGGAAGCTGTAGTCCAAAACATCCAGAGGGCACCATGTTGGAGAAAGCTGAATTAGTGGTTTTGTAGTTCATCCTTTTAAACTCTGGAGTTTGACTGGATTGAAGTAGTTTGACAAAAGTCGTAGCGCAACCACTGATGTTGAGTCAGCATTCCTATTCAGTAGCACTTGTTCCCATGAACCTGTGACAATGCCAAACTGGGAAAGTTCAGTCTAGAGCAGCGTAACCCCTGCATGAAATACACTGTATGATACATACTGCATACCTTGCCCAGGATTACACATCCAACATATAACTGCTACTTAAACCTGTGTTCGTGTCAGGAATGCTGGATGGGACTAATAAGCATTGCAATCCAAACATCTGGAGGGCATCAGGCTGGGGAAGGCTGGAATGAACCCTATTCAATGTAGCTCTGAAACCCACTCCACAGCAAGCACTCTTTCTACTTAGTACAACTCACCTGTGCCTATCTCCTAACCCTTCATTGGCGAGGAGTGGCAGGCTCTTCTGGACCATCCCTGCAGAGATAGCGGGCACAGGGTTTTTCTGCTTCAGTGAGTGACAAAATGCATGGTTTGCAAGTATTCGATTCCGGGTTTGATTGTTGGGATTCCCCTGGCATCGCCGGTTAGAAAACTAGCAGAGTTGACAGCGCTGGGCTACATGGATCCAGTGGTCTGACTCAACGACGCCTCCTTGTTTTCTGACATTCTGGCACCCTCCAGGTGTTTTGGACTGCAACTCCCATAAGCTCCAGCCAGCATGGCCATTGGTCAAGGATTATGGAAGTTGTAGTCCAAAGTATCTGGAGAGCACCCACCCCTGAGTACCAGTTTGAAGAAGGACTTGACCATACCACATATAGAAACATGTTTAATACCAGGTTGCAAGCTCCCTTCTTTAGCACTAATTACGAGGCAGACTGTGGCACTTTTTATCTACCTGAAAACCCCATAATCTCACTAAAGCGGCCATGACCATTTGTTTTAAGATTTCTTCCTGCGCTAGGCTGGAATATATTAAACATTTTTTTCGCTCGATCTCCTTTCGATTTAGGAGGTAGATTAGGCTAAGACAACGGCAAATCGCCCAAAGCCACACAGCATCCTACTTGACTGAACATGGATTTGAACCAGGCTCACCCTTCCTCCAAGTGGAACAGTGTTATTCATAGTGTGCTAATGCCCCATGATGCTTTTTATCACACATATGAAACAAATCTACAACAGGACGCTGCACCAACCTGGTTGCTCCTCCTTTTCTTCAGAGAATGAGTAGAAGGTAAAGAAGAAGATAACAGCTGCAAACGTCAGCGACACCGAAATGAAAAGACTCGACCCTACCACAGAGAGATCCAGCGGAGCCCACATAACCAGAAAATGTGGGCTTTCCTGTAGGATATTTATAGACATTATGTCTGGCCTCTAGACAGCTGTCTCGGCTATACATCTCTCTTATTGGTGGATATAAACGTTGTGGCCTTTCATTGAAAATGTCGCAGTCATGGTGGCTTGCAACTTTAAAAATTCCAGTTCAGCTTCACAAGATTACTTCTTTTAAATCAGTTCGATCTTTTACATTGGTGTGGCCACACAGAATATAAGTGACTCTCCGGTATAGCATTTTCCAGAGGGGTAGCTGTGTTAGCCTGTTGCAGCAAAATTAACTAAGGATCTTGTGGAACCTTAAAGACAAACAGATTTATTATGGCAATAAGCTTTTGTGGTATACAACTCACCATAATAATAATAATAATGATAATAATATATTTATTTATTACCCGCCTCTCCCTCCGGATCGAGGCGGGGAACAACATCAAATATAAAATACACAAAACTGATAAAAAGCACATAAAACCAATACATCATTAAAATTCCAATAAAACACTTAAAATTCATCTGGGTAGGCCTGCCGGAAGAGATCAGTCTTTATAGCTCATTTAAATTCTTGAAGACTGGTGAGTTGGCGGATCTCTCCCGGCAGGTCATTCCACAATCTGGGAGTGGCAGAAGAGAAGGTCCTCTGGGTAACGTTTGTCAGATGCATCCACAAAAGCTTATGCCATAATAAATGTTAATTTTTAGGGTTTCTGTGACTCCCCAAGTTGCTACCATACAGGAATAAAATTAACCTACAACATTAGCAACAAAACTAACTATATGTTTGTGTAAGTGGCTCTTGAGAATATAAAATGGTGAGTTCCCCCTCCCCATGTTAAATGGCACACATCAAAGTTATATGAAAGAATCACTCATAGAATAGGCCCTGTCTAGCTATGATGATGATAATGGGTCACAGAAAAGGTTGAATGCATGCATATAAAGGTTTCCTATAAAAGCAAGAACACCTTACTTGTTTTTATAGGAGAAATTGTGAAAAACCACACTCTTGAGTCTGGCCCTCAAGACAACAATTCTCCCAGAACCACATACAAGTGAAATTCCACTGAAACTTTTCTCCTCTCTCACACCATCACATTCGTTCTGCAAATACATCCACACACTCTTCTCAACTCAGCATTGCCCCCAAAATACCATGAGTTAATTGTTGGGTTGTTTGGACCCAAAACAACCTAGTGGTCTGGGTTCGGACATAGGAGGCAGGTGTGCTGCTGCACATTATCAACAATCCATTGGTTGCAAATCATACACCTGATGGGCAGAAAGTAATGATATGCTGTTTGCACGTAATGATAACCCATTGGTTTTTAAAACAATGGGTTATCATTACATGTAAGCAACATATCATTATTTTCCGCCCACCAGATGTATGATTTGCATGTTTGTGCCTATTCCTACATGCTTACTTAGAAGTAAGCCCCAGTACTCAACAGGGCTTACTTCTAGATACCATGCAAAAGAGTGCAATCTTAAATGACATTTGCAAAAAGGATTCAACAAATAAAGGAAGGATAAGTCTATCAATGAGGAAGGACAGGTCTATCAATGCAGAAAGGCTATATAGGTCAGGGCTAAAGCATAGGCTTTGCATGCAAAAGGTCCCAGTTTCAACCTCTAACTTCTGCACTAAGTCTAAAAAAGATCCCTGCCTGAGTCTCTGCAGAGCTGCTGCGAGATGCATATCAAAAATACTGACCTTGATGAACCAATAGTCTTATAATCCTAACGGGTATTTAACCATTACAAGTGTCATGTCCTTCCAGCATGGATAATGCAGGGGTGAGCTTACCTGCTCAACTTGCAGCTCGCCCAAGCCTTGACTGCCAAGCAAAGTCTCCAAAGCTCCTTGTTCTGTAATCTCCTTTATTGTTCAAATACTTGTATACAGCAATACACCAACAGCTAGCTCTGGAGCTTTGTACTCAGGAAAACAGCTAAAACCAGCAGCCCCACCCTGGTTTTCACTCTGCTAACAGCTGCAGACCTCTTGAGGACTGATAGCTGCACTCTCTTAAAGTCACACACACACATATTACATCCCCCTTTCTCCATGTGAGCGGTATCTTTCACACCCTTAACTTTCAATTATCATCAGTACTTTACTAGTTCATAACATAGCCTTTGAACCTTGCTGGTAGTCTTACTTCCCACCCACTCCGTGTCCGTCCAATCCTATCTTCGTGTCTGTCCATCTCCAAAGAAGTTTCCGGCTCTCCTTGAGATTCTTCTTCTGGCACGACTGACTCTTCTTCCTTTGGTAAGACTGACTCTTCAGGAGACACCAGCTCCAGTGCAGCCTCTGGATCCACGTCCATTACACCCAAAGGAGAAGCACAGTCCCTCCTGAGGTGCCCCCAATTCCTTCTATAGGCTCGACCTTGTGGAGTCTCAACAACATATGAACGTGGCTCTTTTCTTTTCTGAGCTACTGCTGCTGGCATCCAACCTGAAGCTGTTTTCAACCTAATCCTGTCACCTACTTGCAAAGGAGGAAGAGGTGCCGCACGTTTATCATAATATACTTTTTGCTGCTTCTGCTGATCTTGTAATCTAGGATGCACCCCTTGTGGCACCTTGGGCCTCAAGGCCGATGTCATAGCTGGTTATGTACTTCTCAGCAGGCGTCCCATGAGCAACTGAGCTGGAGCAAAAGCCAACCCTGTGACCGGAGTATTACGCAGATTCAGCAGAGCTAGATAAGGATCAGCACCATCTTGTAAAGCCTTCAATCACATATGCCTAATGGTTTGAATAGTGTGTCCTGCTTGGCCATTGGACTGGGGATAAGCTGGACTCGAGTATGTCACAGTGATCCCCCACGCAGTTGCAAATTGCCTCATACCCCTACTTACAAATGGTACATGGTCACAAATCATCTCTTTAGGTATGCCATGACGTGCAAATATTGCCTTCAATCTGGCCATAACAGTCATACCTGTTTTGTCCATTAAGTGGAGAACTTCAGGAAACTTAGAGAAATAGTCCACAACTATCAAGTAAGATTGACCTTGCAACTCAAAAATGTCAGCTGCTACCTTTAGCCATGGCAGGTCTGGAATCTCATGCGGGATCATTGGCTCTCCCTGATTTGCTGGCTGATGCTCCTGACATGGCTGACAGTTGTTGACCCACTGTTCTATATCTCTATTCATATGAGGCCAATACATCAGCGTCCGAGCATGTGCTTTCAACCTGTTAGCCCCTTGGTGTGGTGAATGCAACAGCCTCAGCATGACTTCTCTAGCACCCTATGGGATAATAACTTTTGTGACCCATCTACAAGTCATTTTCGATTTGAATGCAGTCTCGAAGAGACCAATATGGCCGGAGTTCAGGCCTACTCTTAGGCCAACCTTTAAGATGTAAGGCCTTTAACCCCTGTAGACTCATGTCAGTTGACGTGTGTTTTTGCAATAATTTAAGCATATGGTCACTAAACGGGTCTGTGCTGGACATGCTGTAAACCATTCTATCTTCTGTCAGAAATTCCATGTCTGCAGTCCAAGTATTTGTAGTTGTTCTGGAAAGTGTATCAGCTGTAAACATGTCCTTGCCCCTCGTATACTGAATCTGAATATCATATTTCTGCAATTGTAATAACATCCATTGCAATCTTGATGGGGCCTTCCCCAACAGCCTAGCAAAAATTGCCTCCAATGGCTTATGATCTGATTGGACTTTTACTTGGACTCCAAACACATACTGATGAAATTTTGTCACTGCAAAAACAATAGCCAATAGCTCCTTTTCTATTTGTGCATAGTTTTGCTCTGCTTTAGATAGAGCTCGAGATGCATATGCAATTGATCTGTTTTTCTGAAATAAGAATGCCCCCAAATCATCCTTATTGGCATCAGCTTGGACACATAGTTGCTCCTTGGGGTCAAAATACTGCAACACTGATACGTTTGTGATGTCCTGTTTCAATCCTTCAAAAGCTGCCTGCTGCTCAGGTCCCCATTGCCATATAACATCATTTCGCAACAGGGGGATCATTAAACTGGACTCATTAGGTATATATTGGGCCAAGTATTGAATAATCCCCAGAATCCTTTGAAGTCCCTTCGTCCTCAGGTGCAGGCAATCGAGTAATTTCTTCCACTTTGCTGTCATCTGGCTGTACGCCATCCTTAGAGAAGATATGGCCCATATATTTAACAGTGTCCACTAGCAACTGGATTTTGTCCTTATTAAACTTAACACCCATTTTCCGCGCTCTATCAAGAACCTGTTTAAGTATTTCATCATGCTCCTCTTTGCTTGATGCTGCAATAATCATGTCATCGGCAATTATGTGGATTCCAAGAATATCCTCAAAACACTCATAATTCTTCTGTTGGAAGACCTCACTTGCTGATTTTATGCCAAAAGGCAGTCTATTAAAGTGGTACCTCCCCAATGGGGTGTTAAACGTACACAGTTCCGCAGACTCCTTATCCAAGGCCACTTGCCAGTAGCCATCCGTCTCATCTAAGATGGTAAACAACTTTTTGCCAGCAAGATTTCTCTGCACATCCTCTTAACTGCCTTATTAAGATCCCTCAGATCAAGGCACATTCTAAGTGAGCCATTATTTTTTTGTGTTATCACCAAACTGTTGACCCATGCTGTTGGGTTAGTTACCCTGGTGATGACTCCCTTTGACTCTAGATCTTCCAAAGTTGTTTTTAGGGGGGCTATGACTGCATATGGAATTTTCCTACATCCATGCACCACGGGTGCTACTGTAGTATCAACATAAATGTGATGCACACCTGGGAAACAACCCAGGCCTTCAAAAACATCCAAAAATTGTTCAAGGAGCTCATCTGTCTTTATTGGTGAATACACCGCTGCTCCATGCATACGTCTGATCAAATCAAGGTCCACATAAGCTGACCAACCAAGAAGTGGTGGATCTCCAGTGTCTGTTACATAAAAGGTCAGATTTTGAATCTTGATACCATTTTTACAAGGAGCCACAATATTACCTCTCGGTTTAACCTTTGCTCCTCCAAAGGCAATTAGCGTCACATTTGTCTCTGCTGTGTGCACCTTGCCTTGCAAGCGTTCTGCAATGTCTTTAGGAATTGTACTGGCATCTGCTCCGGTGTCTAACTTGAAAAGGACTGGAAATCCTGCCACAACTATTTTACTGTACCAGGCATCTGGCCTTTCCAAGAGCCCAGTTTGATGACACTTAGTCACCATTCCCAGAAATAGGGCATTCATATCTTTAGTAGAACAGGAGGTTTGGGGTTGTGTCCTGCACACTTTAGCAAAATGATTCCTTCCTCCACACTTATTGCAGGTCTCTCCGAAAGCTGGACATTGCCTGGGCCTGTGAACATACCCACACCTACTACAGAAATTGCCCCTTGCAGCTGCTGACTTATCTGCTGCAAGGGACTGCCTTGGAGCCCTTCTGCTTTCTTGATGGCCAATAGAAGTTCCCCTCTTATGTTGAATAGCTAAGATACTTGTTTCTGTGGTCATTGCTGTTGCCTGGGCCCTAACAAGGGCCTTTGCTCTGCAGATAGTGATAGCTTGCTCTAAAGTTAATTTTGGATTTTCTAAAAGCTTTTCTTTGAGCTTGCTGTCTGAAATGATGAACACAATTTTATGTCTAAGCATTAATTCTGTAGAGGCCCCAAATTCGCAATACTGAGATTTTTCTCTAAGAGTAGTAACAAAACAGTCTGTGCCTGTTTCTCATTATAAGGGAGCTGGCAAAACTGATATCGTTCAAAAACAGGATTCCTCTTGGGCTCACAATAGTTTTTAAATGCAGTAAGAGCTTCTTCTAATATCTTATTTTCAGGATCTGCATAGATATTGGGAATGTTGTTATAAATTTCCAAAGCCTTTTCTCCTATACAATGCAGCATTACAGCAATTTTATAGTCCTCTGACTCTTCCTGAACTTTTGTAGCTGTGAGATGTAGTCTCTGTTCCCATTTTCTCCAATTTTCTTCTAAACTCCCAACAAAACTTAGCTCGGAAGGAGGTTTAAAATGTTCCATCTTCACTAAAACCCCTTCTCAAGTAGCTTTATGAGAAGTCCACTTCTGACACCATGTCATGTCCTTCCAGCATGGATAATGCAGGGGTGAGCTTACCTGCTCAACTTGCGCTCGCCCAAGCCTTGACTGCCAAGCAAAGTCTCCAAAGCTCCTTGTTCTGTAATCGCCTTTATTGTTCAAACACTTGTATACAGCAATACACCAACAGCTAGCTCTGGAGCTTTGTACTCAGGAAAACAGCCAAGACCAGCAGCCCCACCCTGGCTTTCACTCTGCCTCCAGCTAACAGCTGCAGACCTCTTGAGGACTGATAGCTGCATTCTCTTAAAGTCACACACACACACATCGCAACAAGAGGGGCTATAGTACACCTACTCTGCATGCAGAAGATCCCAGGTTCAATCCACGGCTTCTCCAGGTAGGCTGGAAAAACTCCTGCCTGAAACCTTGGTGAGCTGCTGCCAGTTAGTGCCTGCAATACTAGGCTAGATGGACCAATGGTCTAACTCAGCATCAAGCAGCATCCTATGTTTTGCGTAAGTATGATGGCAAAATAGAGCTTTCACGCTAAAAGGCAGTATACCTCTGAATAACAGAGTTTGGGGAGGGGGGAACAGGGAGATGCTACTACCTTCAAATCAAGCCCTGCTTGCAAGTTTCTTTCACCTAAGGATTCCTTTGATCTGACCCACCTGAAGCCAGGTCCTGAGCGCCTACATTAAACTAGGATGCAAGGCCACTAGCAAACTGTCTATCCCACACACATCTTCCCATAACCTCAAGAAAAGCCAGTGTTTATCATAGAGCGGAATCACACATGACCCTCCCTCCAGAAACACGTGCACGCAAAGCAAAAACGCCCACGCACCGCCCTTCTTAAGCCGCAGCTCTTCCAGCAGCGCATGCGCAGACCCTTCTTCCGACCAATGCCCTTCGGAGACTCCGCTGTGCGTGGGATTTCCCCGCCCCTTTCTTTTGACCCCGCCTCTCTCGGAACCTCCGTTCTCTCCGCCGCCTGTTCGGAGTCTTCCTCCCCGGAAGACGGAGGGGCAGCGCCACCGGGAAGGTATTTCCGCTTCCGGTTGCCTCGACGTTCCCGCCTCTTTGAATCCGGTTGGGAAGAAAGAAAGAAAGAGCGGACGAGCCCGAAGGCTTTTAGTGGACGGAGAGCGTGAGGGCCGCTCGCCTCAACTCGCCTCGTCGGCGCCTTAGCTTCCGGTAAGGGGGGGAGGGCTTATGGGTTTGGTCGTCCTGGAAACCGCTCTTCCCCTCACCCCACGGTTTCCTTTCTCCCGCCGCCGCCGAGGCCCTACCCGTATCTCTGAGGAGCCCCGTTGCCTCTTTTGTTCCACCGCCCGGTTGTTGTTGTTTTTTAAACTTTTTGACCCTCTAAGTCCGTCCCTGTAACGTAGCGAGTGAGAGCGCGCGCGGCTGGCTGGCTGGCTGACTGACTGAGCGGGAAAGTCCCGTTTCAAATTTCACCTGTGCCATGAGATAGTAGTGCCGCCCGGACTGACAGGATCCTACAGTTGGTGTTTTGTTTTTGTTTTGTTTTCCTCAGGAAGAGGAGCTGGAATCAAAAGTGGGAAGGAGACTAAGGGCTGCCTGGTTTGATGAGAGCTCTCAGCCTCACCTCCCTCACAGGGTCGTTGTGAAGATAAATTAGAGAGGAGGAGGGCTGTGTTTAAAAGGTGGGATACACCTGTAATAATCATAATCACTTGCCTCACAATCATGCACACACCTGTGCCCATCAGACTCTTCCCCTGAGGTGCTAGGTGTGGCTGGGATGTTCCCCGGATCCCCCAAGTGCCATCCCCTGCTTCCACCAATTACTTCTGCTTCCTTTCTCTGATCTGCTAGGTGTCATCCCTTAGTTAGGCTGTGAGAGCTCACATCTTGGGATTGGAGAGCAGAGACTTGATAAACCTGCCATGAAGTCACCTGGTGGTCTTAGAGAGGCCATTGTTCTCTCAGTCTTAGCCCCACTGTCTGCAAAATGAATACTGACCTCACTTATGAAGTTGTTTTAAGACATACCGAGGTCACGTATGTGTGTATTGCTGCGAACACTCGAAAGACACTGTAAATGCTGAGGAGGCGCTTCCTTAAATTACAAATATTTTTGTCTGTCCTTAACACACAACTGATGTTGTCTTCTTGTGCTCACAGCCAGCTTCCTTCTTCAGTCCGCTCTGCCACAATTGTCATTGTTATCCCCCTGTACAATGTAAATTAAGGTAAACCAGTGCTAAGGAGGGCAGGGACCTATGCCTTTAAGCGTTGCTGTTGTAGTGAGGATTTTGGGAAATACTGTTTTTTCTTACACCTGCTCCATTGTGCCATGATGAGCAGCACCTGTCAAAATTTCCTCTTCCGCACAACTATTAAAAGGTCAATCTAAAGTAGGCTCAGATGGGAACATCAGAAGGTGATGTCTGAGATAGTAATGCTGCAACGGTATGACTTTAACTATTGGAGCCCCCTCCTCCAATTTTGGTAATGCTCTGCACACTAATAGTTGCCATCAAAAATCACCAGATAATTTAATCATTTCAGTTTTTACTGAAACGATTAAATCTATTCAGTTTTTACTGACCCACGTACTTGATAACTTCTTTCCAAATTCCCCTGCCAAAATCTTATCGGCTTCCTGGCCTAGGAAAAGAATATTGAAGTAGCCATATGTATGTTGGTTTACTTACATAACTTACTCTTAAGAAAAATATAATTTTATTCCGTGCAAACAAGTAAGGAAAATTAGTCATGCCACATAACTGGTCTAGCATGTCTCTTGTGTGTATTGTAATGATGATCCTGTAATTGTTATAATTTTCTCTGGATATAAGAGACTGAAGAAAGATGAAGGTAAGATTATGACCCTAACTGCTGATAGCTCTTGACTGTTCTCATAGGAAGCTGCCTTACACCAGACCAGACTATTTGTCCATCTAGCCCTGTATTGTGTATTCTGACTGGAAAGAAATGTAATTTTTGCAGGTTTTTTCTACCTTTCCAGGGAGAGAGGATAAATAAATTCCTCTTAAGTAACTGTGTGAAAATGGCAGAATTTTCCTACCTTACCACTCTTTAAGTGAGAATAGAATAGGAAAATTAGGTTGGGAGAGGGAGATAGCACACCTAATCGCAAACCATATGTCTTCCTTGTCCTGACAAACAACCTGTCTTCAGCCCAATAAAGTAGTTCACTTCTTTGCAAAATCATCATAAAGCAGAACAATTAGATGGGTTATTACATCCTGAAAAACTAGTTCCACTCTTAACTTTTAATTACACAGGGAACATGTGAAGAGGAGTGTGGGATAGGTATGCATCTCCCTTAGCTTTGTAATGGTGCTGTGATTATAGACATGTTGTATTTCAGAGGCAGGGTACATACAATAATCTGTATGGTTGTGACTTACCAGTTAGACTAAGATCCTTATAGTCAGAAGGATTGTGAGTCAGTGATGCAGACAGCTATGCTTTGTTTACTGTTTTTGTTTTGTTTTTCCCCCAGGATAGGGTGAGGAACAGACAACAACTTGCCTCTTGTAGCCAATAATGAGAGAAAGCTCTGGAGGGTAATACATTTTCCCAAGAAATTTTGGAGTTGGTAATACACATGAAAAGTGGCACCAACGTTATTGCAGAATGGGACAGACTAGGAGGAAAACGCTGACATTTAATTGAGGGCCGCTTTAGAGAGCCTGTCATGAGATCATGTAACAATGTAGTATTTCTATTTCTGGAAATTCTGAAGACATGAAGAAGAAACATTGTTCACGACAGGATTTCCTTTTTGAAGTCCCCCCCCCCCCCCAAATCCCTGGTTGTTGGTTTCAAGGCTAAATTGTATAAGTATTATAGGTGTATCATAAGTATTTTCCCCCACTGTATTTTAGTTGTTTGAGGATGGAGAGTGAAGAACTCTGGTAAACGGATGGAGGGTGTGTACAATTATGCAGTGTGCACTTTTAGTCTTACCTGCATAGTTTACCATTGTTGTAGCCCATCAAGATTCCATGGGATACCATAAGCCCTAGGTCCAACAGCCATTTTAACATAAAGTGTAGAACATGCTGGACGATAGTCAAATATATTCTTTTCTAAGAGAATTAGTTTTTGAATCATGATGTTTGATTTTGAATTTCTGAAGGGCAGAAATATATATAGCGAAACACACTCTTGCGTTCTTTCTCTTTCACTGTGAAAGTAAAAGTCTTATTTTTCATACAATACTCAATAACAATGCTTTTGGTGCAAGCCTAAGTAGTGGGAGATGGACAAAGTGGCAGATTGCTACATTCAAAGCTCAGCTGACTTGCATTGGCTGGGGGGGCAGGGTGGGATTACTGCCTTTTTCTTCCACTTGAATCTTTCCTTTTAATGTTATCCCCACTGATTCAATTTTTTGAGGGGACGGGGTATTTATACCAACTTCAGGCGGCATGAGGGATGGCACTCCTGAGAGTTTCCTGGTGAATGAAGTGCCTTGGATCCATGGGGTCTAAGGCTGCTCCTAGCATGTTCCTATCACCAATAGGAACATGTCCCGGAGATGGCAGTACAGTTACTCCTGCAGAGTTTTTCTTGGGCACCGACACCCCATCCTAACCCCCCTTGAGCAGTTGTCCAAAGGAATTAGGATTGTTCTGCTCATTCTAAATTTTTCAAGAAATACCCCTTTTTCTTCAGAAATTCAAGCTTTTCTTCCAGCCTTTTTTTCTCAGAAAATGGGATATTTCTAACAGCAAAAATTGCATGGGACTTGGCCTAAAGCCTTTTTATAATACACTGTATTTGTTATAACTCTTTCTCTCTTCTCAGGCACTTGAAGCTTTCAGCAACGGTATCCGTTATGTGAGCAATGTAGTAATGGGTGAGTATGCATATTTTATACCGACTGACTTTGTTTGTAGCCTTTTTCAAGTTGTTAAAGAATTTCTCAATGAAGTGTTGTCCTTTTCTGTACATTCAGACATCTTCAAACCTACCTCACAGCCCAGTCTGGAGAACCCTTATGGTGAAACATTTGTGTATAGCAGCAGTGGGGAACGGATTTTAGCTCAAGGGCCAAAATCATTCCAGACAAGTGCGTTGGGAGCCACATGCTAGCAGTGGGCTGGGCCAGCCCACTGTTGACATGTACTCCCAATTCATTTGTCCTCCCCACACACATTTGCATGCACACAGATGCATGCATGCCTCCTGCACGCACACACATGAGACTTAGCTAGTATCTTTGGTAGTTGCTCTTGGAGGCAGTGGCTGAGTCATGGGGTGGACAAACCAGATTTAGCCAGCAGCTTGAGGAGGAGATGCTCCTCAAGGCACCAGCTGAGTTGCACACTGAGTTCATTCCCCCTTCCCTTTCTGAAGGAGGAGCAAAACGAACAGAGCTGAGACTTCAAGGAGGGATCCTTGAGATTCTGATTCAGTTGCTCTCCTGCCCCTTCTCCCTTCTTGTAGGGGGGGGTGCTTCCGGGAGGGGCCTCGTACAAATGGTGGCTTGGCAGGCCAAATTCAGCCTACGGGCCAGAGATTCTCCTTAATTTGTTTATAGGATTATGCAAGAGGTTCTCATCCAAGTAATGCCTTACTTAATCTTTGGGATCTGACCCAAATCCTGCAGACAGTGGCTTTCCCTACTGTGCTCTGGGAGGCTTGGCATTCAGAAAGGACAGTATGGATCATGTATAGAGGAGGTAGGGTCCATTTGCTCTACATTGTATCTGCATTTTTAGTCCATTGCAAATATATACTGGCTGCATATATCATAGGAAATGATCAGGTGTGGTGGTAAAAGGTTCCTGGCAAGTAGGAGAAGACAACTCAGCTTTTCTCCACTTCACAAACACGTGGCAGGGCTTTAGCTATGGTTGCAGAAATTCTGCTTGTGCAACTGCTGTTAAAAGCAATCCATAGGACCAAGTTTATGAATGAGAGATAGGGATTATTTTTTATTCTCATTCCCATTTAGTGGAGTGCTGCTGCTCATAATCTGAATATATTGAAATGCTGCTTGCTTGTCTTTTTAAAGAATACCAATTGTACCTTTTGAGTAATAAAAGAGTCACTAAAACCATGCATAATATTGCATTTCAGCAAGCTGCAGTGCATACAACAGCATTGTTGATACTTAATTGCTTAATGTATTTGCCAAGTTGCCTCGCTTTCTAGATGAAGGTTGTTACAAGGGCATGAGGAATGTTCATGATCTGCCTCTTTCTGGTGCTGCTAGTTTTTCTTTGATTCTTGAAGCAGCTTTTGTTTCCATTTGTTCTTTAAACTCTGCATAGTCCACAGGGAACTTGCCCTGCAGAAGCTCTACCTGTGCTCTTTGGGAAGTCCTAATAGAGTTTGCAGCAGTGAAAATCTTTCTTAAGTTTGTGTACAGTTTCTTTCCTCTTGAGAATCGGACGGTAAGGAGCTTTTTCTTTCAGATGAAACTGCTGATTGCATGAAGATGGATGCTGGAGACTATGTGTTAGCTAATCACACTTCTGCATTCAAGACTCTTCCTCAACAACAGAATGCTTTCTCAGGAGATCAGTTTTCGTTGTCTGGCAACAAGGTTTGGGAATCAGCTGCTTTTGCTTTCTTACCCATGCGTTGCTTTTAATACATTAACCTGCTCAAGAATACATTCCTAACTTTCTGATGTGCCAGTATCAAAAGTAATATGATTAATTTTTGCTTTTTGAATTGTAACAATTACTAATGAAGCCAAGGACATAACTGTGCCACTCCAGCAATTCAAATGGAGCTTCACATGCTCCAATCTCTTACAAGTTGAGTCTTTATTTGGGGTGTCTGGAATTCTATGATAGCAGAAAATGCTGCAGCATTTATCGCAGAATACCTGTGGCTCACCAATAATGAGGCTTATGTCATCCTTAACATCTTGAAGTTTAGGGTGATCCTGTTGGCTGGGGGAAGCAGCAATGGCACCTTAAAAAGTACTTTCTACCCTTTTCTCAAATTCCTTATATTTCTAAGTTTTTCCAACCCTCTTAATAATTGTCAACCAGTTCTAAGTGATACTATAAAGTAAAATAATTTCCATGCCTAGAATGTTTCGTATCTAAATATGCCATTCTTTGCTTTTGCATAACCAGTTCTGAGGTTTTCTTGTTGCAAAATTCTAGTGGTTCTACATAGATTGCAGTTCTTGTTTCACATGTTCTGCTGAAGCTCATTGTCTTTATTGTAAAGAGCATTCTTTCTTAGGATGTGATCTTTTCTTTGATTATGCTTTGATTATTATTTCCTTCTTTGTTCAGTTTCTATCAAACAAATTTGACAGTTTGGCGAAACCTTTTCCTTGTCTATCTGGAAATGCCTCCTGTAGTTTCAATTACTGTTCAGGTAAGGTAAGCTGTATTGGCTTTGGTTGAGGGATTGATTAAGATGGTTTAAAATATATGCAGATTATAGCACTGTAGTGAAATGTCCTGGTGAAAAGTGCACTTGCTGTGTGTTTTCATTCTTGCTTTAATTTATGGTTGAGTCTAAAACTTCGGTTATGCAGAGGAGTGCATTTCAGTGAAGTAAACTGGATAAAAGCAGTTTGAAATGTTCGTTATGCTTTGAGAGGAAACTGCTGCGGTTTGGTTCGATTTTGTGACCAGAAATGTCTTGCAATAAGAATGTTATTTTGTAGCAGGGATGGCCATCTTCTATATTCTTGGGGCCCACTCATCAAATCAAATCAAAATTTTATTAGGCAACCTAAAATAAACAATACAATACATAGCAGAATAGTATAAGAATTCAATAACACTAACATATGTTAAATACAGTATAGGTAGTATGTCAGCATATATGATTGTGAATGTACATGTCCTAAACATGACCATTGTCCTCTAAAGCAGTACTAAGCTGAGCTGCTTTCATAACAAACCTAGCTATATTTAACATAATGGACTTAGATGTGTTTGTAAGTAGATATATAATTTTATCCATTTCTTTTAGATTAACTACCAGTGCTAGGTATCTCTTAAGGTATTTGTCTCTTGGGATTTTATACAGTTTACAATATAATACATAATGTATCGTGTCCTCCACCTCCTGACTGCCACAAATGCATAAGCGTTGTTCTCTGGGGATGTTCTTGTATCTCCCATCTCCCCAAACTATGCTTCAGGCATCTGAAATGTATTTTTCAGTACACATTGAACTTGGGTTCCATGATAAAGCTGATGTCACCATTGAGTACGTGCACTTGGACAGAGCTGTACTCATATGTACATGTACACATTACATGCACGTTGTATCTGTCTCTTTGGATTAAACTGTAGAATATCTCTTTTTCTGAAAAAGTTATGTCTAAAATTGGGCAAACATTTTTACTAAACCTGCCTTTAGGATTGGTAAGATTTGGTATATGAGCTGCCCCGTTTTCTATTCCTGGGTTAAAATGTGAGGGTTTTTCTCCCAAGAGTGACTGGGAAAATGGGGATTACATTGTAGACAATTATTCAGGTACTCCTTAAAAGGTAGGCAGCAATTTACAGCTCGAGCAGCCCAGTTTAGTTAAAAGTGAGGCAAGCTGGTTGTGATTGCACCTGCAAAACTAAACTTTGGAAAACTTATTTGAAACCTCTGTAGTCTCTTTCAAGTTACTTTACACTACCTAAACAATATGTTGTGTACTGCTCCAGAGGCCAATGATGCTTTAGTCAGTGACATTGTTTTGTAATTTATAACCTGGATGTCAGGTTATTGACTTCTCATTCACTGCTCAGCGCTTCTCTCCTGGCAGAACCTCCACCCCCTGAGAGCTATCAAGCAGTACATGTGCAAAGAACATTTGGAACAAGTGCCAATGGACAGTGGAGGAGTTGCAGTTCTAACCTCGGTCCTGTTTTACAGACGCCTAGAGCAAGTCGCAGTGAAACACGCAAGAGTCCAAGGTGCATAAAGTTTCACTAAATTTTGTTTTGTGTTTAGCATCTTAATCATTTTCTGTTTGTTCTAGCCAATGGCTGAAACAAAGTTAAAAATTGTCTGTACATAATAATAATAACAACAACAAGAAGCTTAAAATAGGAACATTCACATTTCCAATACAGAACAATCTGAAATACATCAATCAATACTTAAAATATAACCACTTAGCAAATAGTAAATGCTATATATCAATGTATAAATTCATCTCCCGTCTGCAGCCATGCTATGCTTTACGTCTTTTTCTCCAGCTCCTGCTTTGTAGGAGTTTGGCACACTCAAGTTAGGTGTTTTTGGCTCCAACACAAATGGAGCCAAAGCATGAGTACTGAGAAACAGGAGGGGAGTATTTGCATGCTTGGTGGAACCTCTGATTTGTAGAATCAAATAAGGGTGGAACCCCTGCTCACAAAATAGCACAATGGGCTTTGAGCATACTCTGTAGCAGCTGAACGTTGAAATTCTCTGTTGAATTCAGTATTTTAAAAAATCCTGTAAGCTGTTAATTAGATGGCATTTCAGCCAGTTTTGGCAATTCTGAAACTTCCTCCCACAGTCTCCTATAAAATCATGGAGATCTGTGTAAATTAGAATGTTAGCCTATCTAAAATTAAAAATGCATTTCTGTCACTGAGCAGAAGCATAAATTGAATAAAGCACAATGAAAATGGAAATTTCCCATGATGGTTTGTAAACATTCCAGGTGCAGAGGCTATGCTATCTTGGTGTTCTGCCTTGACTAAAATCCAACGTATTTTAGGTTTGATCTAGGTAACACACACAATAGTAAACTCTCCATGTGTCTGTGCGTGTGCATGTACGAGAGAGAGAGAGAACTTGCAATCCTAGTAGTAAAACAATCAACCAGTTGCATGGTGGGTAATTTGCCATTGTACTGAAGAACCAAAAAAAAGAAAAAAAGAAAAAAGATCAGAGGGACATTGTACTACAAAACAACAAAATGTTTAGAGTCAGTTCTTGAGAATCTTTGGCAAGGGTCGCAAGTGCCTGCTGCCACTAATCTACTCTAGTTTTAATTAGTCTGCTGCAGGAGGAGTCCAGTTGCAGCCTTGGGCACCTTTCAGGCACAAATCCCTGTCGCCATTCCACCTCTTCTGGACCATCTCCTATGTACTTCTGTCATGGCTTGTTCCCTTTTTTGGTGAAATGCTCAATCACACAATGGACTAGAAAAAAATTCCCTGTATGAACCCACAGAGCTTATGCTAAACTTAATTTTAAAAAATGGCTGGAAAGCACCTACAAGAAAGAAATAATGTTAAATGTTGGGTGGTAAGTAGGTTGAAGGCAACCTGGATATGTGGCTTTGAGGGCCAAGTCCTCCTTGTGGACTTCCCACAGGCATTCAGTTAGCCAGTAACTGGACAAAATGCAGGACTGGATAGGCCTTTGGTCTCATCCAGCATGGGTTTTCTTATGTTAGGTGAGAAATGATAATAGTGGACTCATATCAAGGGCAGGTCATTATCAAATACCTTTAATACTGAGTGCGCAATTTTAAGTTGCTGCATGGAAGGGATAGCGAAACTTGTCTTCTGCAACCACGTCTTTAAAAGCTGTTTTCCTCCCAAAAAGGCTGGAAACAGCTTTTTAAAAGCTTTAAAAATGTTTCTGGATGGAAAGCATGGGTGGAGTGAGGGTTCACCTCCTGTCTGCAGCCATGCTCTGCTTTACGTCTTTTTCTCCAGCCCCTGCTTTGCAGGAGTTTGGCACACTCAAGTTAGGTAATGCTGCATCAAATCTACTTTTGGTCCAAGTGTGCTTGTATGTAAATTGCAGGAAATATAGTGTGGAAAGTATAGTAATCCAGCCCCATCTGGTGGCCTCATGTTTAAATTGCTGGTAGTTTTTGTTTCAGTTTTCAGCTGAGGATTCTCTTGTCATTGGATCTTCACATTCATTATCTTTACAACCATATCTCCTAATTTATATATTGGAGAGCACATGGTTTCCTTGTTTTTAAAAATAAATCATGCTTCTCAGGCATATGTCTCCTGAGGGAGACCCATCATACAAACTGGAAGCAACTGGCTTAGGAAGATTGTATCATCACCATCATCTTCATTATTATTATAACTTAAAATAATGGCAGCCAAGAATGCATTTTCAAAATGCTGCAGTCTGAAAGCGCAAGATGCCATAAGTTTTCTTGTTCAGTTAGGAAGATTCTTGACCACATTTTATAGCTATCCTTTTCCTTATACTTTTGGCAATGCTAAAATAAGTCTGTTCTTCCTTCTGAATGCTCAAGATATCTGCAGATACATGTGTGTGTGTTAATATAAGTAGACCCTATACACAAAACATCATTTTTGTTGAATCAGCCTCAATTTCAAATTACCGAACTCGTACATAAGGAAGATAATGCAACTTTCCATTGATTAGGCATTCCAATTCCCTATTTCGTTATTCTCTAACATACTGAACATCCAGTTTATTATATTCCAAAAGACATTTATAAACAACTGTTGTAGGCTTAGCTTTCTGTAACAATCCAACTAATTCCTCCAACAGTATAGAAGCACTTATCGCTGATGGCCCATATATAAAATCTAAAGCTGCTGTAATGGAATATATTGCCTCTCAGTATTAGATAAGTAATAGGTATGGTACAGTATTGGAAATAGTAAAAACTCATTGTCTGATCCTAAACTGATCTAAAGTGTATAAATTCCACTTATCAAACCAATTCCTCGCTGCCAGCCACAGCTTGTCGTGTCATCTGAACCCAGGCAACATAACTTGTTGGAGAGTTCAGCAACCCTCAAATAATCCACATAGGGTTATTTGAGGTTTGTTTGACCCTCCAACAAGCCATGCCACCTGGGTTCAGACAACACAATAAGCTGCAGTCAGACAGTGAATATGCAGATCGCGCCCAGCACGCACCGCGATTCACAACAAGCCACCTTAGTTTGATTAAGCCACCATGACTTACTTTGATTGTACAAACCACCCTATTTTTTGCCATGTCTCTCTAGCCACCAAAATTGCAGGTGAAACCATTCCTTGCTTTTTAATGTGCCTAGTTCCTAGTGCCATCTAGCCGAAAAAAGGTGTCAAATAGTTTTGAGTCCAAAACAACACTTGTAGAAGTGTTAAATAAAAAAAAATCTTCCAATCATTGTTTGAGATAACAGAACAACTTTATGACATAAAGTAAGATCTGGAAAATTAAAACCTCCTTCTTTAATTGACAACTGCATTGGCAACCCATGGTTTGTTGTTGGGTTAATTCTGGGTTGTTTAACTCTTAACCAACTCAGAGTTTCCAGGTTTGGAAGCAATGAGCATGCAAGAAACAATGTGCTTGCTCTCTTCTACTAAATATTGGCAATTCCTAGGTTAAACAACCCAGGAATTGCAATTATATGCAAACCAGGCCAGTATCTCTTTCTTTTGGCTAAATTGTGGAGGAATGGGAAAAGAAGGTGCTGTTTTTCTGTTTGAGTTTCTACAACATGAAGAATCAAAATCTGAATATCTTTGTAATGTTGGCTAAGTAGACTAATCTATTGAACTTTTCTGCAGTGGGATATCAAATTCCTTCATAGGGAAATCAAACCACTATTGCCACATTTCTGCCTATGAGAAATCCTTTCCAATTAAGTCTGTTACTAGTCCATCATGGAGTGCCTCATGTCGTCGGAGCTTACTAAGTCCCAAGAAATCCCAGAGGAGATTCATCAGCACTGCAGAAGAGGTAAGTGAAAAGCAGAGAGAATTTAAACTGCCTATGTAAAGAGAGTCTCATGCTTTGAGTTTTCTTGAATTGGGAAAGCTACTGTAAATTTTACAGACTTAACCAGCATTTTGTGGTAATGGTTTCACAGCGATTGGCTCAGCTGCCCTGATGCCACAGAAGAGCGGTGAAAATACCAAGGCCTCTGATTGCCATTAGCTGCGCTGTTCAGGCACAGTCGGAAGAAAACCCTAGACAAAGAAGCATAGGAAAGGCAGGTTTTGAGAAGATAGTTGCCCAAAGGTAGTTGTACTGGGGAGGGGGGTCCTAGGAAAACAGTGAGTGGGTAAAGGAATTAGGGGGAGAAGGGGCCTGAGTGAGATAATGAGCAAGGAGGAAAGATGGCCATAAATAAGAACTAGAGATATGCGGAATGGAGAGGTGTTCTTGGAGCAATTACCTGGTTGTGTCCATGCAAATGAGCCAAATAATACAGTGTCTTATACTGCATTGATTTAACGGCATTGTACATGCCAACCTCAAATGGTTTTTTAATTAGACTCCCTTTCTTTAGGATCTTTAAAGCACATGTACACACCAGACCCTACTGTCTTTATTTTCATCCTGACCGCTGGGCTTATGGATCAAAGTGACCTTTGCCTCCCAAGCTGTTTGTCTTTGTTATAGAGACTTAAACCATTTTAAGGCCCCTTTATCAGTGGCAAGTTGATAAATTTCAGGGGTTGGATCCAACCCTTGTGCGAATGGAAGTCCACTTGTGCAACAGGATGTCCCTGTCTTCTCCTTCCACCTGCGCATGATTCAGATTTGTCTCAAAGGGAGCAATGGGTAGAGGGAAAACCCCTTCCTTCAGCAGTTCCCACTTGATGGTTGAATGACATCATTAGATACAACTTGAGGACTCCTAATATAATACAGGATATATGTGGTTTTTCCTCCATAGACCATTCGAGAGGAAGAGAAAGAGATCTACAGGCAGCTGATTCAAATGGTTACAGGAAAAAAACTCTCAACTTCCAAGGCCTCTTCACTGTTGTCTCTCCACTTGTGAGTCTCTAAAATATATTGCCTAAGCTAGTCATCACTGGCTACTTCATTTTTGGAAGTTCTGGTGTTTTGTTTTGTTTTGTTTTCAGGCCCCGATGTGCAGGTTCCAGTAGAAACCTTGTGAAAGAAGCTGAAAATAAGAGTAGGAAACCTGTTGGGACTTATGCCCCCCCTCAAAGCAACCAATCACCTGGTGTTCTGAGGACTCAGGAGCAGCATTCTCACAAACCACTGCCACACCCAATCCGTAGTTTCCCCACACATGTTACCTTTGAGCCCAAGGACACCAGTACACCAACTCAGCAAAATAGTCTACCAGCATTGGATGTGCAGGCTGAAGGTAAAAGCAGTAGATATAAATTGACTTTTATGATTTTTCCCTTCTCTACCAAAGATTCTTTAGTTATTACTATCTCCAGGTCATCCACAGGCATCTCATGTATCTTTGCAACAAACTTGTAAAATAGCATACTGTTGTTCTCATGTTCCAAATATGAAACTTGCAGCACAGTTCTAATCTTGTTCACTTCCACTTTCAGTGGAAAGGGTTGTAGCCTAAGGCTGATTGCTCAAGATCATCTAATTAACTATTGACTTGACAAGAATTTAAATCCTTACCTAATAATCTGGATACTGGAGGACAGCGGTTGTCATAATATAAGTGGGAGGCCATGAAATATGACAGGAGAATCTGGATTGTGTTTTGTTTTTGAAGAAACTTATTTCAATTATTAATGTTTAATCTTGTTCTATCTTTTGCTCCGTTTAGGATGTGACTCTCTCATAATGCTCAATGGCAAAGATGTCAAATCTCCAGCTCCAAGGCAAGTGTTTTACCTAATTTGTGGGGACTACATTTTAGAGCCTCCAAGAGAGCGTGAGGGCCAGATCCAGATAAAGTTAATAGTACTTTGTATGGAGAGGCGGATTAGAAATAAAATAAATAAATAAATAATACTTAAGTCCCGTTGAAATGATGATTCATTAATGTCTAGTTTTAATGGAACTTCAACATGACTATCTCTAGTGTTGGGCCAATCTGTTTAGCCATCCATGTATTTTGTCCTACCTAAATTTCTTTTGGTAGTGAAATTTGACCCTATGATGAGATTAGACACTCTGCTCAGATACCAGCTTGTAGTAGGGGTCAGCTACGTAGTGACAATTTTGATAATACTTCAGACAGTTCTTGGTCATTTTTGGACAGGAACTTTGGGTCCCAGTCTGGCAAAGCAACTTGACCATATTTTCTGAACTGCATCAGTAATTCTCACATGTGGTTTTTGTAGCTTTGCCAGACTGTAATATCACAACCGCAAGTGCTCATTGTTTTCCACTTCCAGGCCATAAAAAGTTAGGAGGCAGGAAATCAGGGATGAAGATTTTATTATATAGTTTATTTATTTATATGTTACATTTCTATACTGCCCAATAGCCAAAGCTATCTGCGTAGCTCACAACAGAACCATAGAATAGAACAATGTGGCCAAACAGGGTATAAATCTTTTAAAAGTTTAAGACTACAGTATAAAACCAAAGTAAAAACTAGGAGATCTAAAAATTGAAAGATCTCAAATACAATAACATTTAATTCAACTAAAACTGATATAATACATAATATGTGCATGTCAGAGTTACATTTCAGGCTTCTGCCTGGAGTTTCATTGCTCTCCAGCTCGGTCACTACTGCAGGCTTTTCCTGTAACCTGTGTTTGCACTAGTATCTGGTGAGGGATTCCCAGCACTGCATTCCTTTTCTTGTGCATCTTATCCAAACAGGCAGCAGAGCCCTTTCTCATCCTCTTTCAGATGAAATTCAGCTAAAATAATCTATTTCCCATATGAAGGAAACATTAATACTTTCTTATCTCCTTACGCCTTTTAGCACACCTTTCTTTGAGGCTGAATTATGGATCAAAGAATTGTAAGTATTTTCTGTTTTTAAATATTAATGATTACATTGGTGATTTATAGACTCAATGTACCTTGATCAGATATTCAAGAGTTAACCTTGTTTTTAAATATGCTGCATTTACACTATTATCGCTGCCATTTCAACCTGAATTAAACCAGCCATGGTCCATTTAGGAAATGGGGATTTTCATTTTTTAAATCTATTTCTTCTCCCTGCTGTTGGGCAAATGTTTGGAGGGAGTTTTTTTTTTTTTTACTGCTTTCCCTCAGCTTTAACCCCTTCTAAATATCGAGATCTTTCTGGAAAAGTGACCAGAGCTATCCCAAAAAGAATCAGCCACGCACCTGTGTCCACAGAGGATTTTGGGAACCATTGGCTGGAGCTCCTGATGGCAGGAACCTTGAAAAAAGGCTGGTGGAATGCACACTCTGAGTTACAGTTAGTGTGACTTGGACTTTGCATATTGCTTGCATTCCACCCATTCTTTATCTCAGTAACCATTGCCTTTCCATAGCTGCCATCAGAGAGAGAGAGAGAGAATTAAACCCTTCTGTAAGGCTAGGGAGCTCTTCGTGGCCTCTTGCCACAATAGTCCTTTTTTTTTGTTAATGGGTGAATAACCCCTTTTTGCTTATTCTGTGCAGATAGATGAAAAAATGAAGTTATTAGAAAGCAAGAAGTCTACTGCTGTGTTTGTGGCAATGGAACTTGCTGGCAATCCACTTTGGTGGATTGGGGCAGCCTGACACAGAACCCCTATACACACTCACTCAGACCAGCACCTCATAATAACTCTCCCATAAAAATTGATCAGGAACCTAAACAAATAATAATCTTGGTATATTTGAAATTGTAAAGATGTGTATTTTTACTAATACTAACGCTGAATGCTCCGTCTGCTGTATCAAAAATCTTTCTAGAACCAGCGTATATGATTCCCGAGCCCGTGAAAGATTGCGACACATAGAGGAGCAAAAAGCTTTGGCATTACAGCTGCAGAACCAGGTGAGATGCTCAATTTTTAAAAAATGAATGTTGGGAGTAAAAACTGAGTTTGCAAGGTTACCTGATTCTCCAGGCATCCGCTAGTTCTTGCTAAGAATCATAATGGTTGGTGCAACTGAAGGCTATAAGAAAAGATGGCTATTATTTTTGTCACTTGGCTCCCTTGTTTTGAATTTTAAATAAATACCAAATTACAAAGTGATAAGCAAGCTGGAGGCCAAGATCTGATCAAAACCTTACTAAAGTCAGTCAGAGCATTTCACCATTTTTTTTTCTTTCATTAGCAAAACTAGTCTCTAAATAAATTTGATGAGTGAACCATTTTTGTGCATCAGCTCATGAAAATGAGAAATCCAAGCAGTGCGATGTTGCTAGTTTAAGGATGTGTCTTCTAGAGATTGCAGAAACAGGAGTTTTCAGTGCCTGGTTCAGTAGACTTGCATCTGCGAGTACCTCTTGAGAAGGAGATTCCTGTCACAATTCTTCCAGAAAGCAATAAGACAGCTGACGGTGAAGAGGAATTCCCTGAAATTACGGAGGTACGTTTTTACATTGATGCTGAAAAGCTTGACAAGCTTTCTAAAAGCAGGAACTTCTGAGCTAGTTTATAGAAACAACTGTTCATGTTCCTGGACTATGCCACTTGAGACTGCATTTGGAGGATTGCATGATTGAATGCCCCACTCTTTAAACAAAAAATAAACTCCCTGCACATAGATAACTAGACGTTGGAAAGAAGTGTTCCAGCTTAGCCTTCATTTGACTTGCTAGACTCATACGATGATTCCCCCTCCCCCATGACACCTGTCTCAGATCTGTGATGTGTCTTTCTCCGGTGAAATAAGTTTAACCCCAGGCCTCTTCTTTGAAGTATAGCATAAGAAAATTAAAGATTGACCCCAATCAAGGAAGTTACTGACTTTCTGAAGAAAATATGTAGTGTTGCTGATGATCCCTTAAAGGGACATTTGGGAGCAACTGATGAGTAGGAGGTGTAACTATGGAACAGTTGTTGGGCTGAATTGGCCATCAAAGCATATTTCTCAAATTTTATGCGATTTTCATCCTCCCCGCAACCACTGTACATATCAGCTCTTCTAATCCCCCACCCACAGCTGCCCTAAAAAACCTCTGCATATATCTGACCTGCACCTTTCATATCCCGCATGATGCCCTCCCTGTACCTGAGGCCTCATAGCAATCATGTCTCCCATTCTTTGTTTGGACAGCCTCCTTGTTTCCCATGCTACATTAGCAAGTCTCACCTGCATTAAGGTATTAAGATCTTGATTCCAGACTTGATACTGTCTATCCTCTTTCTAGAGCTATCTTTCTTTGCAGTAAGACAAATTTAATTAGCAATCGGAGTTTGAGCTCACATTAAGCTCTTAAGCTGCAAAACCCAAAGCTCCTTTCTGTTATAAATCACCTTTATTTCCTTTAGGAAATGGAGAGGGAAATAAAGAGCGTATTACGAAGTGGCAACCAAGATGAGGTGCTGAGTGAAGCCTTCCGGTTAACAATAACTAGGAAAGACATTCAGACCCTTAACCATCTGAACTGGCTCAATGATGAGGTAATCTAATTTCACTCTTTTTTGTACTCTACAGCTGTTTAGTGATTGTATAAAATCTCCGAATGAATGGTTAGAGCCTGTTCACATGACATAAGAACCATGCTAATTCAGACCAAAGGCCTATCTAGTCCAGTTTCATACAGTAGCCAACCAGAAGCCTATGAATGGGTCCACAAACAGGGCATGAGGTCATAGCCTGCTCTCATTGCAACTGGTAATTCAAAGGCATACTGCCTCTGAACCTGGAAGTAGCATAAAGTCGTCTTAAGTTGTAGCTCTGACTAGTACCCTCCATTAATTGAGTAATGGTGGCGGCAAATTTCATAAGTTAACTATGACTGTTTTTACACAGTCAGGCCCTTGTGAGTTTCTATTTCTAGCATAGCAGTTGGTATTGGAGCAACTGGGTTTGTATGACATGGCAACCACCGGTCAGAGCTTGCATATTCATAATGGCAGCCGGCATGCACAGCAGCTCCTTGCAGGTAAATTAACCCATATGAGCTGTTATGTTGTGGAACTTGCCCTTATGTTAACGAGCAGTCCCATTTTTGTTAGCCGATTTCATCAAGGTGTAGGACCCACGTCTCAGTATGTAGCAAGGCGGAATGCCACCATTTGCTTAGTGAACATTCTTCTTTTGTGAATGCGGAAAAGCTTTTTTAGCCAGGCGGGAAACCTACTAGTCATTTAACCATATAACAATAACATATGTATTCATCTTCCCTCAGATAATTAACTTCTACATGAATATGCTGATGGAGAGAAGTAAACATAAGGGCTTTCCAACGGTTCACGCATTCAACACATTTTTCTTCACCAAGTTAAAAACAGCGAAGTATCAAGCTGTGAAACGCTGGACTAAAAAAGTGGATATATTTTCTGTGGACATCCTGTTGGTGCCCATTCACCTTGGAGTTCACTGGTGCCTAGCAGTGAGTATGTTTTATGTCTGTGTGAAAGAGATTGTGCATATCAAAACCCTTAAATTCTTCCTCTTGTCTGTCTCAAAAAGTACCTGAACAACTTCAGAGTTGCTCCTCTTTTGTAACATACACTCGTGAGTGAGCATTTTCATAACAAGGTAGCCATAGTTGTGCAAAAGAGAGCTGCAAAGCTATGGCTACCACAGGCCCACCATGTTTCTACAAACACCATTAATTGTCCTGAGCTACGTAAATGTGGCCATGTCCCAGTGTGGCCGAACAAGATACTCAGTCCTAAAGCACAGCCTTCATATATCTTTGCTAGAACTTTGTAAAAGGTCTACTTCCAACATTGTTATCGAGTGGTCCCTTGTCTACAGAAAACAAGACTCGATGTTTGAGATGCATCCTGGAAAGTTGATGATTCTGAGTAAGTGTGTGTCAATGCCTTAATGAAAGGCTCTTGTCTTATTTAGGTGATTGACTTCAGGAAAAAAATCATCACCTACTATGATTCCATGGGTGGAACTGACAATGACGCTTGCAAGATACTTTTGTGAGTATCCCAATAGATTCGAGATTTCCCCAGTCAAGGGTGAATTAGAGCTCAGGGTGGATAGAAAGCAATCTTCTGGGAAAGCTGCTGCTAACGTCGTGACATGTAGAAATAGCTGGCTTTCCAAGAATTTTTTTTAAGAGATGACTAAAAGCAAGCTTTCTCCAGTAACATAGGGGGCAGATGTTACCACCATTTCTTTGAACTGACTTTACTAGTTGTAACTTCCACTTTTCTGAGGTAGGAGTTAACCTCATTGGTTTTATCATGTGTTGGCTTCAACTAAACATTTTGAAACTTGCTATTGAGCTATTACCTCTGAGCCTTGATAAGAATGGATGTAAGGTGGGGTAGGCAGAAGGTAGATCAGGATCTACTGGTGACGTACTGCAAATCACCCCCGATTGCAATTAGTTCTCAAGGGCTTCTGACGCCCAGCTGCTTAACAACATCAACAAGGAAAAGGCTTTCCCTCTCCCAAAATTAAGCTTGTTGAAACTAAGGAAGCTTGAGTGTGAGAACCAAGAGTACATGTTGTTCCTTAATTCTTCTAGGTGTATGTCTGCTGTCCCCCAGCCACTAGTTTGCATCTGTCTCCAGCTTGAAGTTCCAGGAAAAAACGCAAAGTAGATCTTGGAAGCCTGCCCTCCCCTGATATGGGGGGCAGGCTTCCATTTGCCAAAAATGCTGCATCCCTCATTGAACTACTAAGGCTGCCATCTAAAATGCATGTATTTGTTTGTTTATTTAAAACATTTTTATCCTGCCTTTCTACGAAAAAGTGCTCAAGGTGGCTTACAAGAGGAAAAACAAAAGAACAGTAAGAATATAACAATACAGAGGAATTGCAAAAAAAGTAAGATGGGGGGATTACTTCAGAGTTAGTCCTATGAGATTGGCTTTCAAGTACATATGCATAGGATCAGGCCTCGTTTTGAACTCCCATATCTGAACAGGACATGGCAAATTGGAAGTCTGAGCATAATACTCTTAAGCTAATCTAGCATTTCAAGTTTTTTTCCCCCATGTGCAAAGCACACTGACAAGGCTACTGTAATATAGAATTAAAGAATATATGCATTAGATACCTGAAGACTCCCAATTGTTGCCAGAGTATGAAGCTTTGTTTAAAAGGTGTCAAGGAAGGGCCTCAGATCAAGCCAAAGAATGCATTGCCCTGTATCTTTGGAATGAGTGGGCTGAAACAGCAAGGACGTATGTAGCAAATACTGATTTTAATTTTTTTTTAAAAAAAATGAATTGTAAGTTGTCCAGAGATAAATGCTATGAAGGGTGGCATATCAACAATTTAAAGTAAGTGAATTTCTAAGCATCTGTATGCAGAAGTCCCATTGAGCACAGTTGGAATTTACTCCCCAGATTGCACTGTAGTCTGCTTTCCATGGATCCTTGATTGCTTGAATACTGGTTATTTCAACAGAACGTATTGTCATTCCTGACGAACCTAGCTACATATAAAGTGGCTTCTGCCCATTTAGTTTCCCAAATTGGATGAAACCGGGCATGTTCAGAACATGATGGCTACAGGCTCCCCTCCAAAAGCAAGAAAGCAAAGTATTGAAAGCAAAGTACTGAAATTAAGCCAAATTTAGACAATTTCTCCTGGGTTGATCCTAAAATGTATGTACTAGCAAATAATTTTATGTACCAACAAAAGACTGGGCAGCGAGGGGAGGGGGGAGCAGGAGTATCAGTGGTGCATCAACACGTTGCTAAACATTTTAGTGTCAGTGATTCAGGAATGTTAAACAGGCATTTCAAGATAATTAAGTTATGAAAGTATTTAAAATTGTGGGGTTTGCTTCCATATCTCTAGTAAAATTAGCATCCAGCTCAAATACTCTGCACTGTTTATGAACAATAAACTTGTGTGTTAATTTAGTTAACACCACATATTACAATGCAAAAGAGAACCTGTTTTTCATTATAAAAGAATCCCTCCAGGCAAATGCAGCGCCGTCAAGTGGGCAGACGCATAAAGGAAAAGGTGCTCCACCTTGTGTCCAGGTCCTGAGCAGTGTAGGGCTTTACATGTCAGCACCTGGAATGATAGTTTATTGACAGCCAGTGCAATTCCTTCAGAACTGGTATAGTATGTTCCTGGTAGGCTGTCCCACTCAGCAGAGAACCTGCGGCATTTTGCACCAGCTGCAGAATCGTAATACTCGCAACATATATGCAGTGTATAGAAATAGTTCCAACGTTTAAGTAAACCAAGAAGCTAAAACTGGTTAATAACTATAAAGGCCCATTTTACAATGAACTTTATGAAAGGTTCCCATTCTAAGGTAACTTAGAAAACTGACAGAATAAACATTTTTAGCAATTAATGTAACTTTGCCAGTAGCATAAATAAAAATGATGGAATCAGAAAAGTATTGTTACGGTTCACTCCATAGACAGCATATATTGGATTTTACATTTCCCCCCTAAATTTAGTAGCTGCTACAGCAAATAAACATTTAGAATGCAGTCCTATACCCAATTTCCTGGGAGTAAATTGCACTGAATGCAATGGGACTTTATTTTGAATCGACATGTATAGGATTGCACTCTTTGCTACAGATTTGCATTTGCCATTAAATAAAAATTCAGTTTTCTGAACTTTGGATGTAATTGCAATGCAGTACAGAAGACAACCAAGAAAATCGTATGTATTAACTCAATTTTTAAAATTCTACACTGCCTCTCACAATTTAAAAGCAGCTTACAAACATATATCTAAATATACAGTAATATCCAAAAGGTTTAAAGAACTAAGGGAATCCTATGTTTCCTGGGAGGGCAGTTGAGGGCCCCTGGCGCAAGGGTGGAAACTCCACTGTTGTCGTTGCTCTGGCAGTGTGATCAGGAACAAGGTGTTCCAGGGTAGTGTTGAGGGAGGTCATAGATCTTCAGGTTCCTGTGTCCCCTTGTTCCCCGCAGCACCTAAAAACAAGGGCAAGGGACTAGTCCATCTCTGGAGCTTAATTAATTTCCTTCCCATTAGTATCAGTGGGAGGGAAACAAAGAAAAAAATGTCTGTATTGAGAAAGACGGGCAGGGCTGAGAAAGTGACGGTCCCTCTCCTGCTCCAACCTAGAGGATTGCTCTGCCAGGCTATCCTATCAACATTCTCACAAGGATTTACTTTTAAGTAACCATTCTTATGATTGCACTACGTTAACACTTGGACAAGACAATCGCCTACAAGATAGCAGATTGAAAGCTATTTGAAGCCGTGACTGAAATTTTAAACGTTTGCCATGAAGAGGGGAACCCTCCAATTAATAAGGAAATACTTTGGCATATCTTCTTCGGGTGCTCATTCTGGAGGTGACATAGGGCAGCTTTTAGAAGGTCTTGCTCTCCAGCACAGCCATTCTGATCTTCTGAGAGCTTTTAAGTGGAGATTTACCCACTGATTTTGAATGACAGAGAGTGTCTCAGCGGTGATGTATTCTATCCTGCGGTGTTGGAAATTAACTGCATTTATTTTAGGTATGAAAGCAAAACATGTCGATTCTTCTCTAGAAATGAAAATAATTTGGAGCAATTCTTAAACCTATTAGCTAGTAAAGGATTGTTTATTAATGTAATAGTGAAGGGCTAAAAGGGATAAGATAATATTTTTCTACCATAGTCTGCAGTTTTCTGAATTAAAACCTGGAGTGTTTTGGTTCATTGAATTTGGTGGCTTATACTCCCCTTATACAAATCTATGGTGTCACCTCAGTTGGAGTACTGTGTATAGTTCTGATCGCCACACTTAAAAAGGATGCTGTAGTGTAAGAAAAGTGCAGAAAAAACAACTAAAATGATCTGGGGGCTGGAGCAACTCCCTGTGAGGAAAGGTTACAACATCTGGAACTGTTTAGCATAGAGAAAAGGCTAAGGAGGGGAGACATGATAGAGGTATAGAAAATTATGCATGGTGTGGAGAGAGTTGTTAGCCATTTTTCTCCCTCTCTCGTAATACTATAACTAGGATCATCCCATGAAGCTTGATTGGTGGGAGATTCACAACCAATAAAAGGAAGTACTTCACACAGCGCATAGTTAAGCTATGGAATTCACTACCATGAGATATAGTGACGGACACCAATTTCAATGCCTGTAAAAGGGGATTGGACTAGGATAAGGCTATCAGTGGCTACTAGTCTTGATGGCATTATGCTACTTGTAGTATCAGAGGCAGTATGCTTATGTACACAAGTTGCTGGGGAACAAGTTGCAGGGGGTGCTGTTGCACTCATGCCCTACTTGTGGGTTTCTTATGGGAAGCTGGTTGGCCACTGTGTGATCAGAATGCTGGACTCGGTGGACTTTGTTCTGATCCAGCAAAGTTCTTCTTACATTATGTTGTTTAAAAAATGAATAGACAATGCAAATTGGTTTTGTATAAAGGAGGGGCTGAGGATAAGGTCAGTCTGTATAAGAGCTGAACGGTATAAATCATAGCCTTGACAAATGACTACTAAATCTTGCCTGGAGTTACTTGCTGTGAAAGCGACTTCTGTTATTTCCCTGGGAAGTTGAATGGATTGACACTTTATTTAGATACATATGAGTTAAACTTTTTGTCTGTTGTTAAAATGCTTGATAACTAGCCACTGGAAGAGTTTTGCTATGGAAGTTATGCCTCTTCTGCCACTTGGGCCTGTTCATGTTGGTAGAACTTCTCCAAAGGAAGCTTGGGCCTGTTCACATTGGTAGATCTTCTCCATAGGAAGCTATATACAAAGGCCTGAGGTTCTCTGATTATATGGGAAGGCCAAATTAGATCCAGATTTAGCCCCCAGCACACTTGTTCCAGCCCATGAGATGGCAGCATAGTTAGAACAGGAACTCTACAGTTTTGACCAGATGACTAGGGGCAAAAGTAGAAAAATGGGACAGGGACTCTGCTTCCAGCTGATTGCTGCCCTTCCTGTAATTGCTTTTCCCTCTCTATTTCCTTTCAGGAGGCTTTAATTGGTTGAATGCAGTGGGAGGATCACACCGGGAAGAAGGGACGGAGGTCCTATTCATGGTTAGTGACCCTTTCATGCTTTCAATCTTTAGAGCTTCCTGATTTTTGGTGAGTTTTGAATGATTTGTTTGTCCCTTTTTAGAAAAGGGAGAGATTTATGGGATGTCATAAATCTCCTATGACTTACTTTAATTCTTACAATATATATTCATCCCATTTTAATAATTTGTTTATACAAAGTTATTGATCCAGAAGAATCAGAATGGAATTATTTAATAATTTTAGGTAGCTGAGCTGGAAAGACCTTTCTCTGCCTAAGACTTCAGACATCTGCTCCCAATCCAAGAAGATTATATTGGGATAGATGAACCAATGATCTGACTCGATTTAAGGCACCTTCATATGTTCATATAATTCCACACTTATTACATATGCCACCTGTGCCTTACACTGGTGTGTAAGGATCTGAAATGAGGCATACTTGATTATGTGAAATCTAAGGCAGAAATTACTAATTGGCAAAATTAATATTTATTTACTTCAAAGCCTTCCCCAGAGAAAGTACTGAACATGCTTCAGTTGAGTGATACTGATAATTCAGTGGCCTGGTGCAGACATAGTACTAATTCCCAGTATACAGTTGTTTGCAAATTGCCAACATCCTAATGAAATACGTTCCTCCTCCCCTTTCCTGGAAGAGTTTCTCAGCATTAACCATAGTTTTCCATCACATGTGCAACACTACAAACCTGTATACATAAGGTGCTGTCGCTGCTTGTAAGTCTAGGTAGTTCAAAATCGGGGGAATAAGAGCCACTTCAGATATTAAGAAGTGATAAACTATGAAGCAGGCATGAGTCCCACCCCTCTTATGTTCCTCCTCTAATGTGCTAAGGGAGATGTGTACATTTGAGATGCAGGAATAGCTCTTGCAGAAAACGTATTGGCTTGGCATGTGGACAGTGTCTTCCTTGTCACCTTCAAAATATTCGTAGGATGTCATGTTCTGTGTGGGGCAGAGAATGTTCCTAGATATGTATTTAGTATCTAGGAGAAGATAATCCCAACTGCTTCTGGATTTAGATATTATTGAAACTATATAGTCTACCTTGGTATCTGGCAAATTATTGTATCCTTTTGTGCCTCTCCATTCTGAGACAGACAGCTCTAATAGGAACCTGAGATCCAGTCTGATATTTCAGAATATCTGGTCAATACCAAGTAAGACTTACTGGTGTTCTGTCTCCAGCATTTTTTTTCTAAATTACCTCCTTGAATATACTTGTCATTTGAAGAGCTGCCTCTCACTTCAGTTAAATATGCTTCATTAGAAACATAGGCCAGGATCCCAAAGAGATATTGTCGACTAGCCAAATAGCTTATGCAAATATGGTGGTTCCCCCCCCCCCCCTTTGAACTGCAGGCTCCTACACCATATCACAGACTGCTTTTGAGACTACTCTTTTCCAGAAGTGGTTTTCCATATGGCATGGTGACAGGGTGGGGATTGCTATTGTGTTTGGCACGCAGGATTAGTTGCGTAGTTTTTCAGAGAAGCAGTGAAATACGAGTTCTTGATACAACTGTGGCTGAACTAGCTACTGAATTAGTTAATACAAACGTTTAAGTGTGGGGAAAAAGAAGAAAATGATCAATGGAAGAAGAAAGTATATTAGATATATACATTTTACTTGTGAAAGTGCTGTCAAAAAATATCTTGATACGTTTATTCCATATGCGGAGGTTGCAGAAGATATGCCACATTAAGTACTTGAAAGACTATTTATAATATACTTAAAACAGCTCAGTTTGTTTAAGGATGTAACCAAATCATTCCAGTACATATATATGGAGTAAGGGGTGGGTGGGAATGACTTATGGCTCTAAGCAGGGCATAAATCCAATAGGAGGAAGTACTAAACACAAGTTGATTGAGACCTTTTTGCTTTGCATATAAGAAACAATATAATAACAGGAGTGAGTAGTAATTGGAACTGGTTACAAAGAGTGGCAGTGTATTGGTACCCGAAAGGAATGCGTTGGGGTGAAGTACACAGGGCTAATTATATTACTTTGCACTTTCTGTCCTACCTCAATAACCAGAGCGTTACCATGCAGTTGGACCATTTGTCATTTTTTTCCTATGAAGCGGTAGGAAAAATGGATTCCAGAAACCGACAGAAGACAATAACAAATGCTTGGAAAGCTTAATATGTGACTTTTTAGCACTGAAGTTGTGTGTGCCTACTATGTTGTGGTATTTACCCACAATGTAACACACTTTATTCACAATGTGGTTTGACCCTATGCCATGTTAGATGGAGATTGAAGTTGACCCTAGTAGATTTTTTCTTAACTTTTAGTTGCTAATTGAGATGTAAGGTTGCAGCTACCCAAAGGCAAATATGCATGGGATGTAATGTGGACACTTAATTTGTTGGCTAATAAAACATTCAGTTTGGAGCAAGTTTTCTATCCAAGAAAGCAGCTCTTTCATCCTTTAATCAGGAGTTCTGCTGATTTTTTTTGTAGTTGTGACTTTCTGCTGTAGGTCTGCTTGAGAGGAATGAGTTTTATTGCTGAGTTAGAATCCTGAAATTCAAAGTAACTTCTCAGAATTAATTGGGATCACTTTGTTTCCTTGCTTGCTTGCTTAAATATATTACTTATTCTTCTCTAACCTCTGCAGGCATTACCTAAAGCAGGAAAGCCTGGATAAAAAGAGGAAGGAATTTGATACCAATGGTTGGATGCTGCTAAGTAAAAGGAGCCAGGTATGTTAGCCCTATATGGCTGGCCTACAAAGATCTGAAATGCTAATACAATTAATCTTGGCCTATATGCACTTTTCTAATCTACGAGTTTGTCTGTAGATGAGGAAGGCCCCTTTCTCCCTGTCCATGACTCTAGGTAGCCTTTTGGATGCAGATGTTTGAAAATAATATATGTACTGTGAGAAAATATGAGAATGATACACGTAGGCTGATCATATGAAAAGGAGGACAGGGCTCATGTAACTTTAACAGTTGTAGAGAAAGGGGAATTTCAGCCGGCGTCATTTGTATGTAATTCGTACCTGGTGAAATTCCCTCTTCATTACAACAGTTAAAGGTGCAGGGGCCCTGCCCTCTTTTGTATCTGGTCACTCTAGTATAGTGCCTGCAACTTTAATTGTTGTGATGAAGAGAGGATTTCACCAGGTACTAATTGCATACCAATGACACGGGCTGAAATTCCCCTTTCTCTGCAACTGTTAAAGTGACATGAGCCCTGTCCTCCTTTTCATATGGTCAGCCTAGATACACGTGCAAGGCTAGAAAAAACCAGTTCATAAGTGTAGGTCACACAATTGCTTGTGATTTGAGGCTCCATTTGTACAGGAGCCGTTAAGTGCCTGTAACAGCTATTTCTTCCAACAGCTATTTCAGACACCAGCTGACAGAAAGGTCCTGTCCAACCCTCTCCTTGCCCTATCCTCTGGGCAAAGAAAGAGCTGTCATCCAGGCCAGGGCTCCTGATTTGTTTCCCAGAGCATGGGGCAAAAAAGGACGCCTCCAACCACAGATAGTTATACTAGCTGTTGGAACTGATAGCAGCTTCAGGCATTCAAAGGCCCTCTATGTTTGGAGCCTGCTGCATGCTTCCACTCCGTCCTTTTCCTTGTTTGCTAGTCTCGCTATCTTTGTCTCCCCCTTGGTTAAAATTATACTGATCCTATGTTCCCGTTCTGCTCCTTCATAGAGGGTCTGTGCCGTTTATAGCATGAGCATTTGATAAAACTAACATGAGGTTTTTGTCACCTAAATAGAGAGGGCTGGGTTTGTTTGTCTCTTAAAGGAGATCCCTCAACAGATGAATGGCAGTGACTGTGGGATGTTTGCCTGTAAATACGCTGACAGCATTACCAAAGACAAACCAATCAACTTCACTCAGGTAAGTTGCCGCTCCTGGCTAGAGGGCTGTGTGTTTGCACAACGTCAGCCTATATGATCATAATGGTGCCTTCTGGCCTTAATTAGGATAGTGCCAAAAGCAAACCAATTCTGAATGAAAGAAACTCAAACGCTTTAGCCAGAAGAAAAGATTCAGAGCAAATAACTCCCTATACATTTGCTTATGTCGTATAAGTTGGATTCCGAGTTTCTGGTTTCCAAAGGATGTTTTGAGCAAAACCAGTAAGAATTAGGATAGTTCTGCTGCAAGAGAGGGGGCTGGGTAGTTTTGCTCCTATGCAAGATCCTTAAACGTGGGCATTCATTCAGAGCCATGTTACGAGTGAGAAAGTTATGCCCTATGCAGCTATGTTCTTGGAGCATAGCTTATATAAAAGGCCAGCAGTTCATCTCATGGCTGCAAGACTACTTTTTCTGCTTTTTGTTAACTTTTGGATATGGTGCTGGTGGGACATTGCATACATGTCTGTCCCATTATAAAGGTCTTCATCTGTTAACTTCTCTGCCTGCTCTTTTAAAGCAGAGGTGGCAATTTGAGGCCCTCCAAATGTTTTCATCTACAAATTCCATCCTGTCATTATTGGCTTTGCTGGCTAAGCCTGATTGATAGGAATTGTAGGCTGAAAAATTTATAGAGCCACAAGTTTCCCACTCCTGATTTAATGTGTTGGTTTTCTTTCTTCACAATACTCAGCACTAACATCAGCCCAGTTGTGTGCGCCAGAAAACCTCTGCTTTCAATAGCACTTCTAATCTCTCTAGATTTAGGGAACATATAGAGATGCAAAATTGGGGTAGGGTTGCAAGATCAAAACTTCAAAAGTAACTGATCTCTTTACTAAGTAGTCAAAGGCTTGGTATTGATTTTCCAGGGCACTGGGATAGCACTGTGTGTGTGTGGTTTACAGTTCATCATTGTGTATTAAATATATATGTGTGTGTGTGTGTGTGTATATATCATTTTAAGGCTTGTTGATACTCTTGTCTTTTTGTCATTAAAGCAACACATGCCTTATTTCCGAAAGCGGATGGTCTGGGAGATCCTCCATCGCAAGCTGTTGTGATTTCATGCCAAATGCAGGACCCATCTGAGACTACAAACTAGGCCTTTGCCCTTCTCAGCCATCTCCAATGAGGACTGCATGGGTTTCCCACTGAAGCTTACAAAGACTGTACAATCTATTTTGTGGCTTTAAAAAAAAGTAAAAATCTCTTTCATGGACCAGTGTGCCAAGGAACTCTTTTCAGAAGCACACTTGCCATTTTATACTTTGAAACCCTATTTTTTTTTCAAGTGACTTCTGGAGACACTGAGGAGAACCTTGAAGGAGTTTTCTCTTTTTACAGTCCCTGCTCTTTTCAAAATGACTGACTTGAGCAAACAATTTGAGACTTGCCAGGCTTCAACTGCAGGTTGTGGGGCAAAAGCACGTGCACTGTTGTACTGTATCTGCCATTGCCTGGAAGAAAAAGTAACTTCACAGCACTCAGTAAACACAGTGCTGCATGTTGCAATTGCTGAAGATGGAATTTTGCAACAAACACATCCAATGTGGAAATAAAACATGCATGTATGCTCTTCCGGGGAAACCTGATAGGCTCAGGTTTGCCAGGGGCATGTATGTGTATTTCTACAATTTGCTATAGATATTATGGACGTTTCTCACAGCAGTCGTAACATGTTGCATTGCCCTTTGTTCTTATATCATTAGGTAGAAATGGAATTGCTTGAGAATGGACGTTCTAATTGACACCAGCACATGCGAAGCAGCTTGCTGCGTTTTTTTTACCATGACGATGACCTCTTCAAGTATGTAGCAAAGGATGATAAATTGGAAGATGAACAACAGCTTTTCTAGATGGTCAAGCAAAGGACCTTTATGGCACTCAAAATCCATTCTCTCCTACTGAATACTCATTAACCCTAACAAAAGTCCAGGGCCAGCCACGTATCAATTAGAACATGGGTACAAAACATACAGCTCTCCAGATGTTGGGCTGCAACTCTCATCAGCCCTAGCCAGTGGTGAATGGGGACATCTGGAGGGCCACACCTTTCCCATCCTTACAACATCTGTGAGGCTGCAGGTTTCTCATCCTTACATTAGAAAGATGCATTTATTGACAGGCATCTTGCATCTTGCATTAAGAACCCTTCCTCTTGGGTGCCTCCTCCACAACTGCCTCTTGTAGGCAGGCTGTGTGTATAGAATTTGATGCAGAGAGGAAGAGTAGAGCAGCAGGCTACAGAGCAATTTTGAGGGCCAGTTTATTGTGCCCAAATGCCTCGGGGGCAATCCCTATCAAAGCCAGCATTTTTTCTTTGGCCTATTATCAGAATCTAAGGAAATCCTGAAAGCACTGTTGCATTGCACCATCAATACACAATAGGATTTGTAAGAAAACTAAGCAGCTATAAGTTGAATGGGTGCTCCTCTGATAGAAGATGGAGCTATTATTGATCATTGAGCTATTTGTAGAATTTAGGTACAATATAACTTGTTTAAAACTTTTTTAATTATTGGTAAACTGTTTTGATACCATATATATATATATATATTTATAAGCCTTTCCGAATGATGCAGCAGTGAACAAATAAATGTCTTTTGGGTTTTACAGCTCTCTCCCATGTTCTGTTATAACTCCTATAGTTCAATTGGAAGCCTGACCTCCACCTTTTCACCCTCATGTTCCCTGCTTCTATTCTTGATAGCCATTAACGATAGAGTGAAGGGCATCCTAAATGGAAATTCTGCCTCCTCAGTCCCTGCTTTTCATGCAGGTGCAAGACAAGATATAGAACAATCTTCTTCAACCTGGTGCCCTCAGTGTTTTGGACTAAAACCTCTATCAGCCCCAGTCAGTCAGGGATGATGGAAGTTAGCATCTAAAGCATCTTGATGGCAGAAGTTGGGGAATGCTGATGACAGAATCTATTCAGCTTCTGTATGAAACAAATGTAAGATGGGCTGCCAGCAGTAGCAGCTTTATATTTACAGACAGGCAGATATTTTACAGAGCCCAAGGTACCATGAATCTCACTAACTGATGTAGGTTTTAATCCAACCTGAGAAGGACTCGGTTCTCAGGCCACACAAAATCTCTTCCTCTGTTGCTGCTGTCCCATGCTACAGTCCGCTGCGTACAATTTCTGCACAACCCCGTTTATTTCAGTGTACCCCACTGCAAGCCTCACATATATGAATGGACATTGCTTGGCAGCTGTGTTTGGTATCTGTACCTGCTGTCGTCCGACAAAGGTGGGGTGCGGTTAGAATGGAGGCCTAGAAGATGGTGGACTTTTTACCAAGTTCACATGCCACACATACCTCTTGATGTACCTTTTTTAATTCTGAGGAATAAAAAAAGTAATGTCCTCTTTTATTTGTTGCCATCAAATCGGGAGCATTTTATATATTCTGGACCTGTAAATAATAGTTTTGTACAAATTCCCCACTGCCCTTCCCTGAGTTGTGCTCTTCCCAGACAAGTTTGTACCTTTTTTGATCTGTCTGTATATGTTTTTATAACAGTCTCTTTGGTCATATTTTTTCTATGTTTTTCTGCAAGTAATGATTTTAAAACCTAAAATATGTTTCTTTTGGTAATGTGTTATTCTTAAATAAACCCAGCTGTTAAAAAAAAATATTAAGCCCGCTCTGCCAAATTGTTTCCACACACCATTCTCTTATATACATTCTTAGATACCATGTAAGGGCAGAATACCACATTATCAGGAATGCAAGGCTGTTGCTCAAAATGGCAACCCCATGTCAAAATCTTCACTCACCCCTCCTCTGCAGTATGCAGTAAAATTTACCTTGTGCCCTAGGTGTGTTTCCATCTCTCTTGGCTCCATGGGAATGCTCTACTGGTTGGTAGGAATGGGGAAATGTTCAGCAAATGAATAAATTATACTACTAGTTACAAAGGAGGTAGTAACTTTTACAGTGGCTGTTGTATACGTTGTCTGATATGTAATTTTATCCTAAAACAAAGTTGAATAGTGAAGAGACAAGAAAAAAACCTTACCAAATGACTGCTCAATTCTTTCCTTAAATCGGTAACAGTAGATTCAAGATACTATAAGCTTGTCCCAATTAGACAGATATATCTGCTGTTGATGGTAGGGGGCAGTAGCCAATCAAGTTCTTTCCAAGGATGCATTTTTCAAGAAAATGCCTGGTTGGTCACAGGAAGAGCTGTTCTCCATCAGATTAAAGGCCTGTCTTGTCCAGCATTCTATTCCCACAGTAACCAATCAGGTGCCTGTGGGGAAACCCACAAGTAGAACATGAGTGCAATAGCAGCTCATGTTCCTCAGCAACTGGTATTGGATGATGTGCTGCAGATGATATTGGGAGATAATATATAGCAATTCAGCTTCATTCAGGATCATGAGAGAGGGAAAACAACTCCCTGTCCACTTCCACACTTCATACATAATTTTCTACATCTCTATCATATCCCCCTGTATTTACCACCTAAGCTTAAAAGCCTCAAATGGTTGAAAGCTTTCTTTCATAAGGGAGTTCCTCCAGCACCTTGATCGTGTTTGCTGCTCCTCTCTGCACCTTTTCTGGCTCTACAACATCTTTTTTCAGTCTGAAGAAGCCACCCAAATTGAGCAATTACTGATTACAGGGCAGGTTCCCTATTTCTTTTCTATTCCCCCCATCTCTCCCTGCCCCATTAAATTAAGCCTATGCCTAATCAATAAGGCAACATTTGAGGGGCAACAGCCATAAACATGTTTCTGCACTTGCCGTCCATTTTGTTAAGAGTCCTTTAATGTGTTATGTTCAACCTTTGCTGTGACCTAGCCTTCCTCAATCTAGTGCCCTCCAGGTGTGTTGGACTGACAGATATGCTGGGACTTGTAATCCAAAAAATCTGTAGGGCACCAGTTTAGGGAATATGCCATCCTATAGATGGCAGGCACAAGGCTAAAGACATGTTCCGTTGTAAAACAGACGTTTGCCCCAAATCTCTTAAGTCCTGGAGTCTTATGTTCCCACGTTTGCATCCTGCACTTCCACCAGAGCTCAGAGTGGCTGGCTTACATGAGGTCATCCTCAACATCCCTTGAGGTAGGTTGGGCTAGCAGAGTGTTTTGGCAAGGCTACTTAGTGAGCGCCGTGATCCTTGCTTGTCCAGATCCAACATGCTTACCTGCATGCTGTGTTGCCCCTCCACAGCTCAATGTCCTAAGTGGAGGCTAGATGCAGCGGGACTTGATAGTCGATAGAACATGGGAGTATATAATGGATTGTGCCCTTATATTTTTTGTAGAAAGATCATGTGGTTGTCTGCATAAAGGAGCTCTTTCTGTGGTTAAGACATTATAGAGTTGTGCCTGCTTCCCTGCCTAGGAACATGAAAGCCCTACTGGATCAACCCAAGATCCATGTAGTACATACATTGATTTCCAGCAGCAGCCAACCAGATTAATCTAAAACATTTTATAAGGAGGCAGTGGCCACCTCCTGTTGTATGTCCTCAACATTTGTTATTCAGAGAAACATTTCCTCTTTACAAGGAGGCTTTGTTTAGCTATAATGGCTAATAGCTGTTAGAAGTTTATTCTCCATTAATTTCTCCAGTCCATTAAAAAGCAATGGTATGTCTTGTGGGGTTGACTTCTAAGTAAACATGCATAGGATGCACTATAAATAAAAGATCAGATCAGGTTACTACAACTTGGTGTTGTCCAAATGTTTTTGACTACGACTCCCATCATCTATAGCCATGCTGGGCTCCAGAAGGCTTGAAGCTATGGTTGGGGGAGAACCCTAAACCATACATTCGCCGTTTAATTTGTACTTGCTCTTCTACATGAATATTATCCAGCCTGTCACTAGCTAGGGATTTTCAGGTCATGTTGATTCTCTCCTCCCTGCAGCCTTCTCTTCGCAGACATGAGCAAGGCTTTACCCAACATTTCCAAGCAACCAGTCATTAGCATCTTTAATCTCCACACACACATGAACAAGCAACTTCTGTAAATGTACCTTGAGCTAAACAAACAATGTTCCATTTATTCCTTGCTGCTGCTCCCAACCCTTTCTCAAAGAAGACAGGAGCTATTTATCCCATATTTAAATAGATGGATACCTTGGACTCCCAGCAGAGATCATGACATAGGTCACTCAAAACCTAATTTTGCCTCCCTGCCTACCAATACCAATGGTTTTCTCAAGTTCTACATATGGGTAATCTTGTCCACATTGATGCCCACTGAACAATCCTTTCGGCATTGCATAGGATTCTCGGAGATGTACAAGGGCACACAGTTCATTAAAAACACTGGCCAGGCCTGTCTTGCCATTCTGTCTTGCTTAAGAGAGTTCTTGTCTGCCTTCCTCAATGGTGTGTCCACTAAGTTTTCTATGACAGACCCCGCCATTGGCATGTCCAAACTAAGAGGGTGGTGACCTCTCAGAACACAACAACCAAAACACTCTGGCAGCTCTACATTGCTGGGGAAGATTCAAAGTGGTGGTCAAGCTCTCTCTCAGGGATGCTTATCCACCATTATTAATTTTCTCACAGAGAAACTCCTGATAAGCTTCTGAGGAACACAGAAGGCTGCCTTATAACAAGTTAGAGCATTGTCCCGTCTAGTTCAGTGATATCTACATGGAAGGTGCTACCAGACAGAGGGCTCCTAGAGAAGCCATTGTGCAGCTTTTTCATATTTTCTTTCTTAGCAGACTATCTGTGGTAAGAAAAAGAAGAAAAAAATGATGGCAGAAGTGGGAAAACACAGGAGGGAATACAAGTCGAAGACAATGTCTTGACGCACATCCTATAAAATTCCATGAATGAGGCAAGGTCAGGGCCAGTGTCAAGGGTAGGCATGGTTGGACACCTCTTGAGAACCCACACCTCAGCAGAGGCCTACTATAAGAGTCCCCTGGAGTTGCTGCTCCTGTTCATCAGTGCAACCTACTTGTTCACTAGCCTCTCACTATGATCCAGACAATGGTGAAGGTGAGAAGGAGCAGCAGCAGCTGCCACGGCCTACTTGCCCCCTGGCATTCTGCCTGTCAGGCAAGCAAGTGGTAGCAATGATGAGAAAGCAGACGAGGAGCAATAGCAGCTGGTGACCATGGCAGTGAAAAAGCAGACTCACTGAGGGAGGGGGTCCATTGAGAGTGTCTTGCCCAAAATGGCCACCCAAAACGGCTGCCCAAAGGGGGCGTGCCCACCCCCCCAAAAAACATATATTTTTAAAAAAGGCCACCCGTCATGTGAGATCTGAACCCCCCCAGCCACACCCCCCACCCGAAACAAACCCCACCACCACCAAGCCCCCCCCCAAAACAACACAGCGAGGTGGGAGGGGGCTTACCTGCTGGAGCTGTCCGCTGCTGTCCGCGGGCGCCCACGGACGGTCCCAGCAGGTAAGAAGCGCGATGCGGGAGGCAGGAGGCCCCCCCTGCCACTTACCTGCCGGGGGACAGGCCGCGAAGCCTGTTTCTCAGTAGATTCAAGCGCCGGAGGGAAGAGGACTCCCCGGCAGGTGGTGGCGGGGGGGTCCCTCCACCCGAAACCCCACCACCAAGCCACCCATCGCCCCCCAAACCCAGCCTGGACCTACCGGGTCTACCGCCGCTCGCCGCCACTCGCCACCGCCACTGTGTGACCCTCCCGCAGCCCCGGTTTGCCCCCGCCGCCTCCCGGTTGGCCCGGATCACCCCAGGTTTCCCGGGCGATCTGGGCCCTCCAAAACCCAAAGCCGGCACTGGGTAAGATGGTGGCACCATAAAGGCTTCATCAGGAACTACTCTGACCCCATTAAAATGTGATCCTGGGATCTTTTGTCTGCAGAGCATGTGAACAACTACTGAGCGATGGCCATTCACCAAAGGCAGCTTTTTTGGGTGATGGTGGTGGGAACACTGGGCTAGAAATATATACAGTTTGAAACTGGCTCTGTTTCCTATCCTGCATTAGGACCAATCACACATGCGCTCACAAACAGCAGGCAAGAGCGTCAGGGGTGCTTGTAGTGTCATGTATGAAAATGCCCACAAAATGATTTCAGAGCCGACATGTCTGGTTTTAGCAACCACGTATCTGAAACAACGACACAGCTCTGGGTTTCATTTTGATTTGACATCTGCCTGGTCATCATGACTCTACATGCAAGTCTGACGCAAGACACAAATGTGTGAATGTTCGGCTCAGTTCTAAGATTAATTCCTCATTTTGTTAAAAAGAAAAGGAAGAAAACAGAAATATCTATTGAATGCTTCAGCATTGATAATAAAACAGTGTGACAGTCCTGGGCCAGAGGCTGGGCTTTCTAAGTAAATAAATCAGCTTCATTTAGAATATAGCCAGATTCAGCATCTTGGCTGGGATGGAATATCTCCACAAGGCCACAAACATCTTGCAAACAAGGCCTGTGTGATGTAGTGGTTTGAGCGTCAGGCTATGGCCCAGTTCACAAGTCACAAAACCCCAGTTTAAAATAATATTTTTTTAAAAACCCTGGGTTATTGTGAATGAGTAAAGTGGCCACTTACAAATCTCCAAAAAGAGGACAAAAGAAAGACTGGGTTGCATAAAAATAACATCTACTAATTTAGATATAAAGGTGCAAATTTAGAAATAATTATAATTTAACTAGAAATATGGTACATTTCATCACAGTGTGGAAGACTGTGACCAAATCACCAGTGTGCTTTTTGCAGTCTGCTGTCCAGGTAGTGTTGATGGGCAACTTCAAGGCCTAGATCTACCTTCTGATGATTCTTTTATCTTTCTGCCAGACTTGGACTGGACACTCCTTCAAATAGAGGACACCTTCACAATAGAGGACAGCCCACTGGCAGCCCTTCAAATAGATGCTAAACGACCTAGGGATGCTCCACCTTCCTTAGTACCTGGCAGGCTCCCTGCCACTCCTGTTTTGTTTTGTTTTTAAATTAATTTTGTTTTTAATGGGAGGCAGAGCAAAGCACTAGCCTCCAGCATCCTCTTTACTTTTAAGAATGCCTCTGGTTCCCCCACATAGATCTCAGAAGGATTTTTAGAAACCAAGGTAGCTGCAGCTCAGTGCTTTGTTCTGAAGCATGCTGAGCCACTCCAAAAAAGAAAAACATACACTGAGAGGTGGTAAGCAGCATCCTAGGGCTAGAAGAGATAGTGGGGAGTGAGGGAGGTGTTTTGCCTATGCTGTATGTGTGTCAAAGAAGAAGGTGCCTGTGTCTTTTTTAAAATGTGGTGTGCCTCTGTGTTAGTCTGTTTTGGTGTGGTGCGTTTGCCTGGTGTGTGTTGGAATAAGCGACACGACAGCCATTAGTTAAAACCCACTGTACAGATGGTAAAAAAAAAAACTGGTTAAAAAGTCACTTAAGGGTTAATGCAGGTAGGAAGTTGGGGCGCTGGTTTTGGTTTCATTTTTGCCTATTTGTTTGCCAGCATTAGTTGTATGAAGATCCTGTTTAATAATGAAAAAAATATCCTGTTTAAAGTTTGCTGTTCTCTTCTGTTGCAAGTGGGGTCAGACAAAACGGAGTCATGCAACAGAGTGTGTGTGTGTGTGTGTGCGCGTGTGTGTTTCACCTTGTTTTTATTTTGGTGTAAGTGGGTTTTTTGCCTGTAAGTGCTCTGAGCTTCCCCAGTTTGGCTTCTGTGAAATTGGTCTTTTGTTATACTTTGTGGAGGAAAGATTTGGCCTTACTGGGTGGGGCTCAGATCCCACCTCTGCTTGTACTCGGCTTCATGGCCGTGTAGAATTTGCCTTTGCCGAAATGGGTGATGGAGGAGAAAACTGGGGGTTCAAAGGAGTGGTTTTGTGCTTTGTAGCTCAGGCCCCACTACTGCCTTGTACTTAGGTTCTTGGGCAAATTAATTTTCTTTTAGCCTCACCAGTTTGTCTTCTGGGAAATGGTTTTTTTATGACTGCCCATGCCCACCAGGGCAGCTATTTTATGAATGAGCAAGCTTCCCTCGTGTTGGCCATTTTATGAGAGACCCCACGTCAGTTCCTCAACATTCCAAATGTACCCACAAGCACAAAAAGGTTGGGGGTCGTATAATTTAAATTTTACTGTTGGAAGCAAAGGGCTTTTCGTGTTATTGTTGGTGGTGCAAAGTTTAAACAATCCTGACTATTTCTTCCCCAATAGGCTGACCATATGAAAAGGAGGTCATGGCTCATGTAACTTTAACAGTTGTAGAGAAAAGAGAATTTCAGCCAGTGTCATTTGTATGCAATTAGTTCCTGGTGAAATTCCCTCTTCATCACAACAGTTAAAGTTGCAGAGGCCCTGCCTTCTTTTGTATATGATCACTCTAGCATAGTGCCTGCAACTTTAACTGTTGTGATGAAGAGGGAATTTCACCAGGAACTAATTGCATACAAATAACACTGGCTGAAATTCCTCTTTCTCTACAACTGTTAAAGTTACAGGACCCCTATCCTCCTTTTCATATGGTCAGCCTATTCCCCAACAAACAAAGTGGCCTTAGAAGGAAAGGGGCTTCCTGGCTGTCTCCTGGGGCTTCCACCTTCCTTTGCCACCTGTCTCCAAATGGATCCAATATTGACCTTGACAAGGTATGTTCAAATACAGGGGTAGCCAAATGCCACCGCCAAGGTCTCTTTCCTGGCAACTCTATGAATATGGTGCCTGTATGAAGAGCTCCTAAACTTATGTCCAGCTGTAGGATGCAAGGCTGGACTTTCTGGCTTTTATTCATGGTTTGTCAAGTCTTCCTCAAGCAACACAACTATCACTGTGCAGATTTCTGGCAGGTCTAAAGTCTTATGACGTTTCTTTACACCAAGTCAAGGCACTAATCTGCCTAGAGCACTATTGTCTACACTGATTGGAGGGGCCATTGAAGGTCTCAAGCAAAGGACTTTCCTACGTGCCAGGCATTAAACCTGAAACCAGTGGAGGCTGGTTGAGGCTCTGATGTCAGTGGGGCAGTGAATCCGCTCCAGGTTTCTGTCAGAACCAGTCAGAACTCTAAAGGAGCTATCCAAGGTGAGAGGTCCTTTAGAGTCCTGGCTGGTTATGAATAAAATCCGGAGCAGATTTACCACCCCGCTAACACTGGAGCCACCAGTCTCCACTGCCTGAGACCTTCATACATGCAGAGCATGTGCTCCTACCATGCAAAGCATCTGCTCTGCCACTAGTGGTGCAGGTAGGGTGGGTCTTGGGACCAAAGTCCACCCTACACCTCCACCCCAAATGGCCACCAGATGATCAGGATAGCAAACTCAATTGTCAAGATGGTGCTATGATTTAAGTGAACTTGAAATGCAAAACTGCGCATGCTCAGAGTATGTGTTTTTCAGATCAGTTGGCAAGCATTCTAACGTATCAGAAATGTAGAAGCAGTCGGAAAGCATGGAAGGGCAGTCGAAGGGGGAAGAGGAATATTAGTTGTGTACCTCACAACTAAAGTAATACACAAGGCCATTCATTCCATGGTTACGTTCTCTCTATTCGGAGGTCTAAGTCCAGTTTAAAGAGAAAGAACCCTAAGGAGGAAGAGCAGGGAGGAGGAGCCTTGAAGTTGCCTATCCATGCTCAGCACCTGGACGACAGACTAAGCAGGCACACAGATCATTCCTGGTCAGTCTTCCCCACTATGGTGAGATGTCTTGTATTTCTAGTTAAATCATAGTTACTATTTTAAAAATTGCATCTATACATTGAAATTACCATATGAAAATGTTATGCAAATTGATCTCAGCCCCAACACCCTAAACAACGCCTTTGAATCCACAGTTTTCAGCACCAACAGGAACCCATTTTGCAGCAACCCCAGCAGCAGATAGGAAAATGTGGGTGTTTCTTTTTTTTTTTTTAAGGGGGAGGGGTAGAACACCTTGGTGGGCACCAAGAAAGGTGTCCAGGGTGTATTGGTGCCCTCAGATACCACATTGCCTATCCCGGTACTAGAGATAGAACATTTCCTGTATGACCTTCCCAAGCCCCGATATCACATACCCAGACAACATCTAGAGATGATTCTAGATGTTGGGTGGAGGGATTACATTTGGCTCTTCATGAGCTTTTCAATTGTATCTTCTGCTTTGGTAATGATTCTATGTTTTACTTTAAAAAAAACACACACTTTTGGGTGTTTTCTTTTTCATAGAAAAGTGACCACAAAATGGTAAGTGACAAATAAGGTCTACGCACCCAGTCTTCTGCAGAATGATAAAGTAACTCACTGCTGGGGATAACTACAGAGAGCCAGAGACGTCCATTGATCATAGGATTCTGCTGATAGTTGTTAACTTCTAAAATAAGGTCTCTCTAACCTGGAAACCTTTCTCTGCAATAGAAGATATATGGGGGACTTACAGTGCAAATCCATATGCTTCTCCTCAGAAGTAAGTCCCATTGAGGTAAGCAAATTTAGGATTGTGGTCTGGGGAGAGGCATTCTCTCTCATGCCCAAATATACCCTTCTTTTTGCCGTGTTCTAGGGTTGAACTCTATTAAAAATGGGTTCCATGTCTCAGCCTTGGCGAATCAACTTCGGCCCCATCTGGAAAGTGACCTTGGGTCCACTTTGACATCATTAAAAAGAAAAGCCTATTTAAAAAGAAAAAGATGTACCTTTCCTTTGACCAACTGTGTGTTGCATTTGGCATTTGAATTGTTAGGTAAATGTTTCAAATAAAACATAAGCTTTTCCCATATTTGTTATTTGCTCTAACTAGATAATTAGTGGATGCCTAAAAAAGCCCAAATTGTAGATTTAAAGAGCTAAAGGACACACACAGATCTGTAATTGTGCATCATAAACTGAGAAAGGCAATATAGAGAAGAGGGTATTTGTTTTTGCTTTTAATTATTTTTACTAAAGATCTTGGATGCAAGGCTGGAACTACCTCAGCATAGAAATGTTTCTAAACCCACATTTGCTGCCAAGTATTGCTTAGGCTGACCATATGAAAAGAAGGACAGGGCTCATGTAACTTTAACAGTTGTAGAGAGAAGGGAATTTCAGCCAGTGACATTTGTATGCAATTAGTTCCTGGTGAAATTTGCTCTTTGTCACAACAGTTAAAGTTGCAGGCACTATACTAGAGTGACCATATACAAAAGAGGGCAGGGCCCCTGCAACTTTAACTGTTGTGATGAAGAGGGAATTTCACCAGGAACAAATTGCATACAAATGACACCGTCTGAAATTCCCTTTTCTCTACAACTGTTAAAGTTACATGAGCCCTGTCCTCCTTTTCATATAGTCAGCCTAGTATTGCTAAGGCAGGATGGGGCATTCCCTGCATCCTTCCCCCTAAGATGACACCCTCGACTGAGTTCCAAACTTGGATTCCAGGGGTGGGATCCAGATTTAATCATGATTAGAGTAGACCCATTGAAATCAATGGGACTTAACTTAGTCATGACTAAGGTATGGTTAAATCTGGATCCAGCCCCAGAAGTTGCAGGCCAAGGCAGCTGAAGGCCTCCAAGGTGGCCAAGCGCTGAGTTAGAAGAACGCCAGCTAGGAGAACTTGTAGCAATAAAGTCTTAGAGCAGAAGTGAGGAATCTCAGGCCTGGGGGCCAAATCCAGCCTTCCTGGGGTCTCAATGTGGCCTGCTGAGGTTCCCAAGATTATCCCTTCCCCTGGCCCCACTGCCTTTCCTCCAACCACCAAGTTGTTTATGTGGTTTACAGAAATTTGTGCAGTTTTCCCCCCATTCTAAAAGGCTAAAATGCCTCTCCTAAGGCATAGTTACTGGCAGTTGTTACAATATGCTGATATTTTTTGTATTTGGGTCTCATTCCCTTTGCCTTCGCCCCCTGCTCAATGGTGGAATGTGCCCCCCCCCCGGCAAGTTTCTCTGAAATTGAATTCAACCCTCAGGCTGAAAGAGATTCCCCAACCCTGTCATAGAGGACACACCAGTCAGAAATCTGGACAAGAACCCTAGAGATGGCATATTTGTTTTCCGTAAAGCCCTCCTGACACACACTCACACACACATTTTGCCCTAGCTGGCATAATCCTGAGTTATCCCTCTGCGATGGATTTTCCCTGTGCTGCCTTATAGAATTGCTTTGCCTTTATTAATTAAATTATACCACCATAGTGGGTGCCATTTGGATGTTCTGCCTCAGGCTTCAGAGTATCATTTTGCTATAATGAATATGTGTGGATAATGCTATTACATAGTGTAGTCATTAGGTGGCACTGGACTTAGTTGCATCTGGGTAGAGAGAGGAGTTTTCTGTTCAGAAAACAAAAACATAAGAAGAGCCCTGCTGGATAAGACCAATGGTCCATCTAGTCCAGCATTCTGTTCACACAGTGGTCAACCAGCTGCCTGTGGGAAATCCACCAGTAGGACATGAGTGCAACAGCACTCTCCTACCCATGTTCCCCAGCAATTGGTGTACATACAGCATACTGCCTCTGATACTGGAGGCAGCATAGAGCCATCAGGACCAGTAGCCATTGATAGCCTTCTCCTCCATGGATTTGTCCAATCTCCACGAATTTGTCCAATCCCCTTTATAGCCATCCAAATTGATGGCCATCACTACATCTTGTGGTAGTGAATTCCATAACTTAACTATGCACTGTGTTCTGTTCTTGTACCAACTGATGTGGCCTCCAACATAGCCTTCTATGACATGGGGTGCTTCCATTCAGAGGGCTCCTAGTGCTACCAGTCATAAGGCATTGTGCAGCTGTACCATCTTTTTGCTCTTAATGGTCTTTCTGTGGTAAGAAAAAAGAAATAAGAAACCATGAGGAAACAACAGAAGGGTTACAAAGAGAAGCTGAAACAATCTGGACACACACACACACACACCCCTGCCCCGCAAAGTTCCATGTACGAGACAGGGCACGATGGCACAATAAAAGACTCATCTGGAAGCATCCATGGTGTCAGAAGTCATGTTTTGAAAACCACAAATTGCTAACCAAGCAAAGAAAACGAGACCATTCTCTGCACCAGAAGCCTTCAGCTTTAATAATCCCACAGCATATAATATTTACTTCATAAACCTTGGCACCATATAATATTCACAGGTTACAGGCTTAAAACCCTCAGACTCGTGAATTCTGGCCAAATTTAATTTTGAATTCCTTTGTATCTGACCCCATTCCTGCCACCCCCAACCAAGATATTAACTAGGTTCTAGAAGGTGCACAAGACAGCTACAAGGCCACCAATTCTTTTTCTCTCATGGCGGTGCCTCTGCTTTCAGAAGCGCAGAAGACTGTGGGCTCTTTGTCTAAGGGGAAAGGTTACTTTGCAACACTGCGCCGCCTAGTTTGTGGAGTGATCCTGAGGCAGGAGCACAGGCCGGGCTGCCCTTTGACAGGAATTCATCTGTTCAGCACTGGGAATGCCAGGAATGTAGGACTGCCCAGAAAAGCTGCCCTTGTGAGGCTCAAGAGGTCATTCAGCTCCTGGGACAGAATGCATCAGTTTTTCCAGAGAAATGTCTCTATGTCCCAAGTCACCAAAAGCTAAAGAGAAGAACACAAACACACACACACACACACATCACATCACATCAGACTTCTCTCAGCATCTGTGCACAGTTGTGTAATGTAGCCCATGCGCCACAAAAAGGCCATGTCATCCATTGGGAAGGGTCCCTTTCGCCTCCTCCCCCAAGCCCCCACCTAGAAAACCTGAGAGCCCATTTTGACTGGATCTCTTGCCATACCATTCCCACACCAGAACAATGTTAAAATAGTATAGAGCAATTGCTTTGCTTTCAGGTGTCCCGAAGTCTGCCATATTCCTTGCAAATGAGCAGAAGCAGCAATCCAGGTGGTGGGAGCTCAGCAGCCTGGGTGGTCTTGATCTCTAAATAGCAGTAGGTCAGTCAACTTAAAATGTGCTTGAGAACATGGTCACCCTTTCTGGTCTTTTATCAGCAGCTTTTATGATTCTATCAGCAACCATTTACCATAGATTAGATAGATAGATAGATAGATAGATGGATGGATAGATAGATAGATAGATAGATAGATAGATAGATAGATAGATGGCTGCCCTTTGGATTTTCAAAACTTCTTGAGTGGTGGTCTCCATCTCCTGTCCTCTATACACAGGCCAAGCTAGAGTTTTGCATTCATTTTTTTAATCTCCACACTTGAAGATGTTGACATATGAAAATTTAGGATTCCAGACAGCAAAGATAGCAAAATTCCTCAAGCTGGTGCCCTCCAGGTGCTTTGTACTTCAATTCCCATCAGCCAATGGTCAGGAATGCTGGGACTTGTAGTCCAAAACACCTGGAGGAAGCCTGGGAAAGAGTATCTGAATGCAAGGCAATAAGGCTGAAGCAAGAGGGCAAAACAGGAGAAGTGTTTAAAAAGATTAACTTTTTTCAATTTTTTATTCTAAATTTTAACAAAACAAAACAAAAAACAAAAAAGGTGCAAGTGTAACTACATATTTTACAGGCCTCAGTTTCAAATATTACAACATTCTAAAAAAACAAATAAAGGGAAAAAGGAGTAAATTATACATAAACCTTAGTAAAGACAGTCCAGATATCCAGATATAAGTCCATTCATGAATGGTGCCTATATGCCAGTCTTTCAAATATTGCTAATGTTGCTATGTCTTCAATCCATTGAAAAGATGAATGTGATCTCAGTTTTGCAATACCATGTCCATCATGGAACTTGGCTGTTGTACAGAGAAGTGCACTGGTTATTGTTACTTAGGCATGACCTTAAATGGATGAAATTCTTCAGTTTTAACGCTTCACATCCAAAAATAAAACCTGTCACCACCGACTAATTCCACACGCCACCAAAGGCAGGTAAGGCAACTGGAAAAAGAGCCAGGAGCAATCTGGGAAACTTTCATGTCGATTTCCAACTTAGAAAACCGTATAGGTATTTTATTATATAAAGCTGTTTATAAGTATTGCTAATAAAATAAATAAATAATAAATAAAAGTCTCCCCCAAAGATTCTATTTTATTCCAGATTCTTGAAGCAAATAACAAAATGTTGTGGGTTAACAGCCAAAGGGTATAGTTAATTAATTTGAAATACAACTCATCCCTGAAATCCATATGGAATGCAGGGCTCAGCCTTTGATCATGCACAATAAAACTAGGCTGACCATATGAAAAGGAGGACAGGGCTCCTGTAACTTTAACAGTTGTAGAGAAAAGGGAATTTCAGCCAGTGTCATTTGTATGCAATTAGTTCCTGGTGAAATTCCCTCTTCATCACAACAGTTAAAGTTGCAGGGGCCCTGCCTTCTTTTGTATCTGGTCACTCTAGTATAGTGCCTGCAACTTTAACTGTTGTGATGAAGAGGGAATTTCACCAGGAACTAATTGCATACAAATAACACTGGCTGAAATTCCCTTTTCTCTACAACTATTAAAGTTACATGAGCCCTGTCCTCCTTTTCATATGGTCAGCCTAAATAAAACTCATCTGAACATATACAGAGTGTGATCCCATTAGTCTTGAATAACCACAGCATGTGAACATGGAACAGGGTTTCGCCCCAACCCATGTTATTATTATTGAAATGACTACTGATTACCCTAATATGGCTGCTTTTCTGTAATACGCATTACTATTAAAGCATCATTATTTCAATTTCCAACTTGGTTGTTCTCTGTGAAAGAAGAAATTATACATTCTTGCTTCAGTGACTTATTCAGGAAAAAAAAAGTTCAAAATGTTCAAATCCTAAAGAATTGCCATAGGTACAGTATTAATTAATTAGGACCAAACTGCATTGCATTTGTAAAGTGGGCTTTTAGAATAAGTTCCCACTAACCCTGTCTAGTCAGCCCTATTGATTTGGAAGGGCTTTGAGACTTTGGCAAAGGCAAGTGCTTTGGTGCCCAGCTGCTTAGGAAGAAGACTTCAGCTGAGATCAGAAAGTTATGAAATGTAAGAGGAAAGCCAAGAGGAAAACATTTAAGAATAATTAGAGTCAAGTGTTCCCTGAACTGTACTGAAAGCTGCAAGCAGAAAAGAAACCAAGGGATCAATTTAAAACCCACAGCAAATATTATTGTGATAACAGACAAAACACAAAGCAAGAATTACCTATAATTCTTCTTATTGGTCAACTGATGAACTGCATTAGAGTTTTGCCTGCTTCAGACATGATGACTGGAACGCAAAAGGTGCCTTGATTTTGTGAATCAACCATCCCAGGCTTAGCACTGTAGATTTCACTCATAATACTTTTCCATGGAATCAGTTCATACTTTCAGCAGTCAGTTGCCACAACTAAGTGATGCACATGCATGTTTGAACTAAGTCTTAGGATTGCACTCATACAGAAGTAACAAAAACCTGATAGTGCATTTTTCTTGGGAAATGCAAATTCTGGAGGGGACATTTTTGGAGTGATGACCATCCCATAGCTTCTCTGCTCCAGATCACCCTCTCTTTAGGAAAAGCAGATATCAGGCTTTTGTTATTTTCAGAGCTGGGTCATGGGCAACAGTTTGAAGTGAGACAGAAGCTGGGAGTCAGAGGTGCTTCAACATCACCAGTTCCTAGCACTACCAATGAAAAGGCATTGTGCAGCTATTTCATCATTTCCTGCTTGGCAGATTTTTCTTTCTGCTAAAAAAGAAAGACAAAAGCAGCAATGGGATAACATAGAAGGGTTAACAACAGATGATAATAACATCTGGACACCTGGTAAAAGTCTGACTGCAGGAGAAAAGGCTTCTCTGGACACACCCCCAGGAGAAGCCAGTATTCAGGAAAAAAGAGTAAATCAGAAGCGAAGGACAAGCCAAGAGGTATGGCCAGCAAAACAAAGCACAGCAGAGGGTGCCTCTACAAGAGTGATTTAAAGCTCTTTCAAGGCACATTAAAAATTTGACCTCTACAAGAGCGGAGCACAAATCGGGGGGTCGAGGCGCTTTTTTCTATGCGATTATGCGCATTATCGAATGCGCGTTAAATAGAGTTTTAATTTACCGCAGCTGTTAAAGTGCCTTATGACCATGTAAACAAGCGATTCTCCGCATTAAACACCTCTAAAGCGCATTTCATACAACCGGTAAGGCAACCTGTTATGCGCTTAACCGCCTCCCACGTATAGTGATTTGCCGTAAAAGCGATTGTGAGAAGATGCGCATAATCAGACAACCAGGCGTCAAACCAAATTCTTGTAGAGGGGATCTCAGGATGTGTTCAGGCAAGGCTCATTTGGAACAGGAAGTTTGTTTATACTCTTTCCTGTCCAGGAGGATCCAATGGTCAGTCTGGGTGGGTGGAGTTACTCCTGGGCCTGAAGGAATTTCACGGGAGACGGTGGCCACCTGCAGTTCACTGGCTCATCACTTGGGCAGCTGCCTACAGATCCCAGCGACTCCTGACAGTTACACACATTCGCCCCAATGTGTGTTTTATTTGGCTGCACGGGTGGTGCAAGCTGTTCTGTTGCAGTAGTTTTCACCTTTTTTGGTCTTGGGACTCACTTTTAATTCCAAATGACTCCTCCCATCCCTTTATTTTTCTCCTGTAAAAAAAACAAAAAAACACCCTAAACACAATAAGAAAATAAAGAAGATTTCAGTTCCTGTCTGAATATTGCTGGGGGTGGGGTGGGTTGAATCACATTGGATGAAGGGTTTTGGGATCAGTCTGTCAGGGCTGGCTTTCTGTAAACGCTCTGGAATCTGTGAATTTTCAAAAGTCGAGACATTTTGCATGATCACTAATCAAACCACAAAAAAGCCTCATGCAGAAAAGCTCTACAGTCTTATCCCGGCCATCCAACCAGCTCTCACATCCTGTGCAACCAGGACACACGAAGCAAGTGAAATCACTCAGTCCTGCCTTGGTCAGAAGACCTTATGCTACCTGATGGGAGTAAAGCGCATTCCAGATTTTCCAGTATGCCAAAGAACACATCCTGCTCTCTTCCCTTCTCCCTCACACCACCAGCCACCTTCTCTCTCGCTCTCAGGCTGGAATCTGGTTGTGTCATCCAACCTCATTTATTTCCAGTAAGCCCAGTCACCGTTGTGGCCACGGGACCCTCTGTGAACATGAGCTGGCTCGCCCGTGCCTCCTGCAGCTCCAGCGAGTTTGCATTTTTTCAGCATTCTTTAGCCTGCTGTGCAAAGATAGAAGGCGGCTTTGTGTGAGGTCACTAGTAGGCTCACAAGGAAGTCTGTCAGGACACCCCAGCCATGGGGTTTGAGAACATTCCAGCTGCCAACTATTTGGACCTTTTCCATTGTAAATACATTTCCTTTGGGAATGTCAATTTTCAAAGGGCATGGAAACTAACGTAGGCAAGGGGCTAGCAGGCTTGCTCAGCAGTTGGACAAGTTAAGAGTAGGGTGACCATATGGAAAGGAGGACAGGGCTCCTGTGTCTTTAACAGTTGTATAGAAAAGGGGATTTCAGCAGGTGTCATTTGTATGCATTGCAGCACCTGGTGAAATTCCCTCTTCATCACAACAGTTAAAGCCGCAGGAGCTCTGCCCTCTTTTGTATCTGGTCATTCTGTCATTGTATCTGTTTCTGTCATTAATTGACACTAAACTGAAATTACTATCCTATTTCAAATGTCACACATTTGCTCAGTAAATACAGCATTTGATGACCTTCATATTTATACTTTGTAACATATTCCATGATGCGGGATTTTGTCATCCTAAATTACCAAAGCAGCTCATCTGGAAGAAAGCCCTTCTCTGCCTGCTAGCTGACCCCTTCCTCAAGGTAAGGAGTTTTTGGCTTGGAGAAGGGAAGTAGCAGAGTGCATAATGGAGCTGGACCCAATTCAAATTGGGGTCAACATGTGAGAGTTCAAATTTTGAGTTTCCCCCATATCAAATACTTGCCCCATCTCTACATCTGATACTCCATCCACATTCGTGTGCTACAGTTGTGGATGCCTGGAATGTATCCATTCCTGAGAATGGATATAGGAAATAATGCCTTCTTTTAATTTTAGTTTAACCTTTTTATTGTAGGTACTCTCTCCTTCAAGCATAAAGTGACCCCTAACAAAGTCTGATTTCCTTTTTCTTTTTCCCAGTAATTAAACAGACTGACCCAGTTTGCACAATCATGGCTTAAACAAGTCATGATGGTGTGTTTAAGCCATGGCTCATGCCTGGGTGTGCCAGGTGTGATTTGCATAATCACCTGCCTGGGTGCAGCTTGTTGTGTTGTCCGAACACAGGCAGCATGTCATGTTAGAAAGGGAAACAACCCTTAAATAAGCCACGAGCTATTATTTGGTTATTTGACGGTTGTTTCTCCTTTCAACGAGGCATGATGCCTGGGTTCAGATGATACAACAAGCCACACCTGGGGAGGTGATTAGGAAAATGGTGGTAGCATGCCACAGTTTAAGACATGGTGGTCGGTGTGAACCAAACTACTGTGTCCTATGAGAGAGGCTAACCTGTGACTTGAAAAATTAAACTATCATGTTGCTGAATGTGTTACATTACATTTATTACATTTCTATACATTCTACACCGTTGCTTCGAAAATTATACTCAGGCCTACTCAGATGAATTTTAAGTGTTTTATTGGTGTTTTATTGGTATTTTAATGATATATTGGTTTTATGTATTTTTAATCAGTTTTGTGTGTTTTAGGATGATGTTGTTCCCCGCCTCGATCCGTTGGGAGAGGCGGGTAATAAATAAATAAATATATTATTATTATTATTATTATTATTAATATCCAAAGCGCTCTGGGCAGTTTATAAAGATTAAAACCCTACAATATACAACATGGTAAAACATAATATGAAATCTTTAACATACAAAATGCAAAGCCAGGATTAAACAATCAACAATAAAGTCCCAGATCCTGTTAAAAAGCACCTGTCTCTCTGTGCCTATCAGAGTGGGGAAATCCCATGTACAGCATCATAGTCCTGCTTTTTCTCTGCCGACAAATGAGCAGTGACATCAGAGAGGAAGGCTATTCCGGCATTCTCTGACGTACAACCTGTGCTACAGTTGCAGAGGCACCCTATCTAGGGTGACCATCTGAAAAGAAGGGCCTCCTCCACACGAGACGTTTAATGAGCCTTGAAGGCTCATTATAAATTTTACCTACACACGAGCGGAGCGCAAAACGGGCGTACAGGCGCGTTATCTCCCCGATAATGCGCATTTTCGAACGCGCGTTAAATAGCGACTTTTATTTTGCTCCGGCCGTTAAAGCGCATTTTCGCTGTGTGAACAAGCGATTATGCGCATTAACTACCTGTAAAGTGCTTTTTGGGCATCTTTTAATGCGCTTCGCCGCTTCTCGCCGCCTCCCGTGCAGAGGGATTAGGCGTAAATGCGCCTCCGCGAAAATGCGCATAATCCCCGAACCGGGCGCAAAAGCGCATCCTTGTGGAGGGGGCCAAGGACAGGGTTATAGAGAAAAGGGAATTTCAGCAGGTGTCATTTGTATGCAAGCAGCACCTGATGAAATCCCCTCTTCATCACAACAGTTAAAGCTGCAGGAGCCCTGCCTAGTGTGACCAGATACAAAAAAGGGCCCTCTTTCTCTAAGGTATTGGCTATCAATGCCAGCTTCACATCAAACAGAGTCTTCTATGCCCACTGGCGGGTTAAATTGGCAGCACTGCATGCCCTGTCCAAATGCCAAGCAAAGCTGATTTCCCAGCATCACACATCCTGGCCGCTTGCATGTCACACTGAACTGCAGTGCCAACCACACTGGCATTCCTCCTTCCTTAATGAGGTGGGGCTGCCTCTTTAAATATTATTCTGTTTGAGCTTCCTGCCACTCTGTGGTACAACCAGTGGATTTCTCTCTTCACTTGCTATTTATGGCCCCTGTAATACTAACAGTAATTCACTGGCCTCTGTGCTGTGTATCAACTTTTGAGCAGCACAGACAGAAATTATAGGCGTCCTTTCACAGGCCTCCAGCTACAGCTCCTATGTGTTTGCTTCCAGTTCCAGGGACTTACAGGTTTTGTTATTAAGGAGTCATAGGAACATAAGAAGCTGCCTTGTACAGAGTCAGACCATGGGTCCATGTAGCCCAGTATTGTCGATGCTGACTAGCAGCAATGGCTCTGTAGGGTCTCAGGCAGGATTCTTTCCTGGCCCAATTAATTGTTTTAATCCTATGTAAACCGCCCGGAGAGCTTCGGCTATGGGGCGGTATACAAATGTAATAAATAAATAAAATAAATAAATGTAATACAGGCTGGAGTTCAAAGCAGATTCCAAGTTCAAAAAGTATAGATGTAGATGAGCTCACAGAGCATCATCACACGGGGGAATCGTGTTTCCTTACCGTCGCTTCTCTGCCCCCACTTCTGTCCTTCATTACTTCCTCTTTCCTCTCCCAGGAGCCATTTTTATCACTTTTCCTGCACACAGCAGGAGATTGCGGCACATTGTTGTTGTTTTTTAAAGTCGTCTTAAAAGGGGTCTATTTTGTGATAGAAAAACAAGCGGGAGAAGTGGGAAGTGCACAGGAGGCACACGTCATCGTCTAAAGGACGTGCGAACATCCGTAAGTGGGCAGTAGCAAGTGTGCGATAAAACGCTCATCTGATGAAACTCACAGTGAGACAGGACCTATTGTCTTCCTACCAAATAGGAAACTTTCAAAGAGATACTAAGGATTCCCAGACCATGTAGGGACTTTTTGAAAGCCTGTTTGGCCACATCCTGACGTCGGCGCATCAGCGCCACGAGGCTTCGGGCTCCCGCAGTTGCGCTCCTTCCCGACAACTGCATGGGAAGGAACGCGATTGTGGAGTTGCCGCTGCCGCCGCCACTGCAGCACCAAACACTGGGGATGGGGGAGGAACGGGTGAGCTAGAGGGGGAGGAAGAGAGGGATGCACGGCTCCCAAACTGGCTCTCCTCTCTCTGATCTCCCTCAGGCTGCCCTGTTCCTCTCCCCCCATTTTTTTATTTATTTTATTAAACAAATAGAAATAAATAAACAAACAATCAAACAAATAAAAATGGGGGGAGGATTGGGGCAGCTGGAGGGGGAGGAAGAGAGGGACACGTGGCACCCAGACCTTCCAGAGGTCTGCCCCCTTCCCTGTCCAGCCGATGGCGACCAATCAGGGGCTGCCATCGTCTGTGGCATGCCTCGGCTGCAAAACAAGTCGGGATAAGTGCCCGACCTTTTTTAAGCATTGTTTCTGGAGTTTGCCCCTGGATGGCTTCAGGATGGTGACTGCGTCATATAAATGACCTGCTGTCACTCCGGATCCATCCCGGGGCAAACCCTTCATCAAGATGTACCCTGTGAAACACACACACACACACACGCACACAAAAGCTAACAAGGCCACACACCTTGGGAAATGATGTGGTAATTTTACTTTTGGATCCCTGCCATTGACTGCATTGTGACTACTCTTACTGTCCATTGTGGTCTTATAGGTTTTTGGGGTAGATTTTGTTTTTATGCTGTTCTTTCTAAAGTGTCACGCTGTAAGCCACTGTTGCTGTAGCCCCATGGGGAGGAGCCATAACTCAGTGCTAGAGCACATGCTTGGCATGCAGAAGGGTCCAGGTTCGATCTCTAGATAGGGCAAGTAAAAAACTCTGCCTGAAACCTTGGAGAACCATTGCTGCCAGTCAGTGTCAACAATGCTTGGCTAGATGGACCAGCGTTCCAGTTATCTGACCCATGATTAGCTTCCTATGTTCCTTAGAATAAAAGCAGACATGCTGCAAAAAAAAAAAAAGTAAACTGGAAGGGAGGAATAGCAAAGCATAATGCCTAATTTTTAAAAATGCATTTAAAACCAAAGATCAACATGAGTTTTTAACTTTTACTTATTCCCATTCCTTAGCCATCATATTTTTTCACAGAGTGAAAACTAAAATATACTTTGGTGCCATGAAAGTGCAGCAGCATGCAACTATCTCTTACAGTGAGTATATTTGAAGACATATTTCTTAAACACCAATGAAGTATCAATATCAATATTAATATGATGGTAAAAGACTATTTACAGTGACGCTGCCTTGTTTTAGGGGGCCTTGGGCAAGATGCCTTCAGGAGAGCCCCCTTCCCGCAGCCTTGGACACTCATTCTCCCTGGTTTCTCTCTCTCCTCGTTCTTTCCAACCCCCATGTGCATCCTTTCTCTGCCTCTCTGCCTCTCTCCCTGAGCTTTTCTACACAAGGCTGTTAATCCATTGTTAATCTACTGTATCTAGATGTAATTTTGTCACAGAATAGAGATCTGAGCTCTACACAAGATGTGTTTTTTCCTGCTCTTCCACTATATAACCTCTAGGTGGCCCTGTGGTATAGCAGAACAGCACAAACGCACAAGTGGAAATAGCACTTTCTTTTGCTTTCACAATTAAATGCTGCATTGTCCCTGCTGCAAAAAGCTCGTTGAAAGTACTCATTAGGCACAGAAGCAAAACTGGAGGGTTACGATGTCATCTAAAGAATCTGTAAACAAACATGAGTGAGGCATGTTGAGCACACGATAAATGCCTCATGTAGAAAAGCCTTCCCTCTCCTCATTCCTCTTTCCCACCCCATTTTGTTTCTCCCCTCATTCCCCTTTCTAACACCCATCTCATTCGCTCTTTTCTTCACTCTTTCCAACCCCATTCCTCACTCTTCTCCCCTACCAGTGCTTGTTCCCCTCTCCTAATCATGCAGTGGCAAAGTAAGTGGTACCTTCTCCTCTCACCTCACCAAGGTATGATGAGTTCAGGTGCACTACAGAGTGAAGCTGAGGTGGCACCAGCATCTTAATTTCCCAGTGTGCCTCTGGGCCCAGGTGGAAAAGTGAAATGAAGATGCTGGGTGTGACTGCAGCTTCACTCTGTAGCACACCCTACCTCTTCTGTTGGAAGTGTGTATATGTGTGTATATATATATATATATATATAGGGTAACCAGATAAAATCCAGGTCAGGGCTCATGTAACTTTAACAGTTGTAGAGAAAAGGGAATTTCAGCCAGTGTCATTTGTATGCAATTAAGTCCTGGTGAAATTCCCTCTTTATCACAACAGTTAAAGGTGCAGGGGCCCTGCCTTCTTTTGTATATGGTCACTCTAGTATAGTGCCTGCACCTTTAACTATTGTGAGGAAGAGGGAATTTCACCAGGACAATTGCATACAAACAACACTGGCTGAAATTCCCTTTTCTCTACAACTGTTAAAGTTACATGAGCCCTGACCTGGATTTTATCTGGTCAGCCTATATATATATATATATATATATATATTTGTTATTGTTGTGGCGAATATTTGTGGGACTCCGTGATCCGGACCTGATGCTCTAGCCCTAGTGGCAACTCTGACTATTGATAAAATGTACACACATCTACGCTTACAAACGTATGTATTACAGACAACATGCATCCACCATCCACTGGGAGATGTAACTTTTAAAGGCCTCGTGGAAGTACTTCAAGCTTTAAGTCTTTAGAATGCCTTTGGTTAACTTCTTCAAGGCTGCCTTTGATCCCATATGTCAGTAGAACAGCTTCGTAAGTAATTCCTGGACATCTTTTCTCATGTGTTCACCTATAATTTGTACCTCATTTCTCACTTCTTCTTTAGGTCACTTGAGGATGTATATAGCCCTAAAAAGAAAAGGCTAAAAAATACTTTAAATAAGTAAATAATTTTAGCAAAGCAGTCTTGAAAAGAAAAAGTAGATATAAAATAGGGACAGCAATTTACCTGAGACAGAGACCAGGAAGTAGGGACACTTGGAACATAATGGAATACAGTACTGTTAAGTCTCCCCACCCTTGCTTGCCCCAGAGTGGTAATTCCCACCAAGCAGTTATGCATTTATGCAAAGTTGATAAATGCCCATGTTTCCTGTAATGCACTTAAAAGACACAACACCAATAAAAGCAACACTGTCTCTGATGGAGAATGGTATGCATGGCGGGGCTTGCCCCCACCAAGGCAAAACTAAGCACAATTTGGCACATGTGAATACACCCAAAAGATGCCCTGTAATAAATAAGTTGAAAGCTTCCCTTAGGCTATGGACCTGCTTGCCAAACTCCCTATTAATGACATTATACTCCTATATGCAGACCTTAACACATAGACATGAATAGATTCTCTGTTACCAGCACAGTCGTTTCTTTAACCCTCCGAGGTGGATTTGCTTATCCCTCAACAAAAGCAGAGCAGCAACATGCTTTCTATTTATATTTCCTTTCAGACACAGGCACCCTTGTCTCCAAGCTTTGCCTTTAATACCAATACATACTGCCTGATTCTGCTGTCACTAGCACACACCAGTGCAAATGGAGAGAAATGGAGTTACAGCAGTATAACACTGGCACAAGTGACGCCCAAATCCATCCGATGATACTAAATAAAGCCAAAAGCATGAATGGAGGAAACCACACATAGGTAACCAGACTCCCTCCTCTCCTCTGCTCCTTGATCTCTGTGTAGGGAAGGCAAATTTCATCGTTCTGGGCCTCTATCCCAGAAATGTTCTCCACGTGCAAAAGCTCCATTACCTTAGCAATATGACTCTTGGTTTTTTAGGCCTTGGATCTTTAGGCTCCGTTCTGGGAGAGATGAATGCAGTAGGCCTGTAGAGCCCATGGAGACCAGCCAGGTAGCCTGGGGTGCAGATGTAAAAGGCCTCTATGTGTGGAGTAGTGATCTCCTAACTCTACTTCCTGGTGGTCCTGGGTTCAATCAGTAGTTACAGGTCCCTGAGATATATTCCTAGTTATGGTGACCAGATAAAATCCGGGTCAGGGCTCATGTAACTTTAACAGTTGTAGAGCAAAAGGAATTTCAGCCAGTGTCATTTGTATGCAATTAGTTCCTGGCGAAATTCTCTCTTCATCACAACAGTTAAAGTTGCAGGGGCCCTGCCTTCTTTTGTATATGGTCACTCTAGTATAGTGCCTGCACCTTTAACTGTTGTGATGAAGAGGGAATTTCACCAGGAACTAATTGCATACAAATGACACTGGCTGAAATTCCCTTTTCTCTACAACTGTTAAAGTTACATGAGCCCTGACCTGGATTTTATCTGGTCAGTCTATTCCTAGTTGTCTTAAAAAGAGTGAAGAATTAACTGCTATCTCCTTTTCATATAACAATACTGAAATACCACCCCAGGGGCTGGCTCATGGACTGGGGAGGCCTGCTGATTGTACCTGCTGGGTGGAGGTCACTATAATTTGGGGGGGATGACAGGCAGGGTATATTCAGAGCTGGCCCTGACATTAGGCAGAGTGAGGCACCTGCCTCAGGCAGCAGATGCTGGGGAATGGCAGTAATGCGTTAGAAGACAAAGACGTATGTGCCACACAACCTGACCTATGCCTCTTACACTAGCCTGCTTCCCTTGGGTGACACAATTGTTCAACTAAAATTCAGCTGTCAGTCCAGTCAGCTTTTGTATGTGGAAAGGGTGAGAGGCCATCTCGTCCTTTGCCTCAGGCAGCTAAATGTCTTGGGCTAGCTCTGGGCATAAATGAAAAAAGGATGGATGGATGGATGGATGGAAGGTAGGAACTGTGCTTCTCTATATCCAAGACAGCAGTTACATTTGTAAAGACAGGGCCCCCACCAAACTGAAGGCTAGAATGTGGTTGGAACCGTACATTTAATTTTGCTTTTAAATAACAGTAACAACTGTTATCATTCTGACAAAACCAGGTAAATAATCAAAAACAAACAAAGGGCTCATCTACACCTACAGCCCTTTCGAAAGGGAGAAGGGATAATTGTCACTGATGATGAAGACAGAAGCCAAAACATTTGACAGAAATGAAAGAATAGATATTTATACCTGTTTTGCCAATTGCATTATATATATATATATATATATATATATATATATATATATATATAAATGGTGTGTGTGTGTGTGTGCGTATGTGTGTAAATAAGCTGGTGAACCCAAACTTTATTAAACCCAACAATACTCTATTTCACCGCAAGGACAGCCTCAAAGTTAGGCTGGTTCAGGTGTTGCTCTGGGAGGTGTCCTCCTCCTAATTCTGATTTCCCTATATGGGCTGCTACAACTTGGAAGACCAGAGTGGCTGGTTGGCCTGATTTGCTTGTTTGTTTTATGCGACTTGGATCCTGCCACATGTCTTCCAAGGAGTCCTTAGAGCAAGTGATAGAATGGAAGACAGGAAAGTCAGACTTCTTGATCCTCACCATAATTTATTCCATGACAACATCATTAATTTTCTCCCTCTCTGGGGAATGGGGAGGCTCTAACTTCTAGCCCACATTGGACCTCTGTGATTACCCTAAGACATTTGTCATCAAGACCCTAGAAGTATTTACAGTTCTCGGACAATTAGGAGAAGATAACCTATCAGAACAGGGGAACATGGATGTCCTTACAGACCAAAGAACAGGTTGCATCTCCTTTCTCTAGCTGGAATAGTCAGAATTCCTGCTTTGGCACTGGCAGATCATGATTTAGAATGCCCAGAATACGGTGGGATATTAAAAAATCACCACCACCAAATTATTAAAACAAATCAAATAACAAAGGTTATCAAATAATAGTTTGGAGATACATTCTATTAACTATCATTTCTTGAGTAATTTAAACCAGCAATTTGCAATAAAATTTATTATCCTTTGTTATCCTATATGAAGAAGCCCTCAGAACATGACAGCAAGTCATGCTTAGTGCATGAACAGAGAGAAACTCACATAGGATCCCACTTACACATTTCCCAGGTAAGACATTTGTTTTGGCTTTAATAAATAGCAATATTTTTGAACTTTGCTACACAAGGCTATTAGAACCTTTCTACATGAGGCTTTTATTGCCTGCTTATAATTCCTTACTCATGGTACTTTGCAGGTCCTTTACATGATATCGTCATCGTCCAGAGCTTCTCCTGTGCAAAGGTGCTGATCTTAATCCCACCAAGAATCTGAAAGCAGAAGCCTCGGTAAAGGCGCAGGTTAAAAGCCACAGATAGAAAAGCCGTTAATTGCTGTACCTATTTTGGTTTTGTCACAGAATTGAGATCTGAAGTCTACACAAACAGCTTTTCCTTTCCTGCTTTTCAGCTACATAACCTCTAGGTGATACTGTGTTATAATGGAATATCACAGTCACACAAATAGGAAAATACCTTTTATTTCACTTTCAGAAATAATAATCCATTTTCCTCACTCTAAAAACAAAACAAAACAGGAAAGTGCTCTGAAAAAAAAAAGCGGAAATGGAGGATCAAGTTGTCATCTGAAAAACCCATAAACAAGCATGACTAAGGAATCATGAGCTCACAATAAGTGTCTCATGTAGAAAAAGTTCTTAAATATTCTGGTTTGGAGGACAGGTGTTTCCTGAGATCTTGGTATAAGCGAAGATTTTGGAGAGGAATAGTTGCTTGAAAAGATACATCTATGACTTCTTGTGTCAAAATTGTGACAATTTTGTGGAAACTGTGTAAGGAGTTACCTTGTGTACATGTTGTCCAAGTCCAACACAAAAGTGACTGACGGCAGGCTTGTGATTGTTCCTGGGTGAGATAAATTTGCAGGTATCACTGGTTTCTTCAGATACCAACTGCTACTGCCATGAAGAAGCCACAGAAAGCAAATAAATATAAAGCAGGCAAATAGATAAATATGATTCAGAACTTCAGAAGCTTCTTTTCTACAAGTAAAAACTTTTACCTCACATGCTTATTATTATTATTATTATTATTATTATTATTATTTCCCACATTTTTCCCAATACTGGGACTCAAGGTGGCTTAGAAATTAAAACATTTACAGTTTAAAACAGATAGAGATATACAAAAATTAAAACTATAATTAAACATAGTACAATTTTAAAATATTTAAGACATTTAAAAACATTTTAAATACAAATAATGGAGTGGGGAGAATCCAAGATATAAACAACACATGCCTCTACCCACAGGGGGTTGCTTTTCTCAACTGTCTATTTTGGAATATATAGCTAAGTTAACAAACCCACAAACCCACCTGTCCTCGAAGGACACAAAGGCAGCATTGCATTCTCCACAGGGGTAAGGCTGAGGCAGCCTGTAAATTATAGTGTAGGAGGCCAAGCGGGCGGTTAGCTGTTAACACTCGCAGGGACACAGAGGACTGGACAGGCCAATTATCCCACCACACAAGTGATGGAACCTTGGACATTGTCTCTCAGCTTATGACTGCGACAGCGAAGGAAATCAGGTGAGACTTCCTTGGCGGTGCCAAGAGAAGGTATTTAAAACCTTCTGTTATTTTCAGTCAAAATAACCAGGGCATTTGAAAGAAAATATATTCAGGATTTAAAAACAAGCTGCATGTTTATGCTTTCCATGGCATGATCTTCCTAACCCACCAGTAGAGGAAATAAAAGCTTATGCTGTGTTTTGGGTGGGTCCATGTGGCAATAGGATTCCTTCCAGGCAAAGATGCCCCATCGGTGTGGGCTGATGTGTCCTTGTGTAATCATCAGTGACATGAATATATTGACATTTTTGGCAGAGTTTTGATCCTCTAAGTTTAGTTTGAGGGGGATGAGAGTTCTCAAGGAACAAGCCCCTGAAGGATCGCACCTTACTATGGAGGTGTGAATAGGGTGACCATATGGAAAGGAGGACAGGGCACATGCATCTTTAACAGTGCAGAGAAAAGGAAATTTCACTAGGTATCATTTGTTTACATGCAGCACCTGGTGAAATTCCCTCTTCATCACAACAGTTAAAGCTGCAGGAGCTCTGCCCTCTTTTGTATCCGATAATTCTAGTAAATCTCCTGCAGAGTGATCTGGAGCAATCAGAGAAGAGAAGAGGGAATAGTCTACAAGGGCAAGGATATCCAGAAGTGCTACTGGGCAGACAGAAGAGGTGCACACGGGTAGAAGGTACAGAAATGAAGTGGCTTAAGAGCTTAGTATTGATCTGAAGTAACCACCCAACTCTTTGACTGCAGAGATGCAACTGAATAAAAGTCAAATAATCAGGACAATTCAGCAGCCACAAATGCAATCATGAAAGGCATCATGGTGCCTCTGGATAAAATTTGCTTCTTTATTTCATAATTATTTCTTTATTTTTACCAGAATGCGAGACTTTTAAATGTTTGTTTTTGCTTCCTCGGTTAAATAAAATAATAAGGATGAGGATTTTCCTATATTTCCATCTGTAAATGGCTCCACAAACACAAACAGATCTATTAAACAAAATCCTTTCCAATACCAATAGGAACTGGGCAGAAAGGCAACTTGAGGTGCAGAATGAAGGCTTGATCTGGAATACAGATGATGGCCAACGCAAAGAAACTCAGGAGCTATGAAGACCAAACTTGGGCTCTTCCACCTATCTTTCCATTCAGTTGGGTTTCAGGGGAGGGTTGATTTTACTGAATTAATTAAAGCTGCCTCTTGTCTCATTTTCCTAGCTTGGGCTACTATAAAATATACCCTCCAGGTCAGTAGTCTTCAACTTTTCCAGAACAGTGGCACATATTTTTGGGTTGTCAGATGGCAACCCAAAGGATCTGGCTTCTACATGTCTAAGTTAGGGTGACCAGATAAAATCCAGGTCAAGGCTCATGCAACTTTAACAGTTGTAGAGAAAAGGGAATTTCAGCCAGTGTCATTTGTATGCAATTAGTTGCTGGTGAAATTCCCTCTTCATCACAACAGTTAAAGTTGCAGGCACTATACTAGAGTGACCATATTCAAAAGAAGGCAGGGCCTCTGCAACTTTAACTGTTGTGATGAAGAGGGAATATCACCAGGAACTAATTGCATACAAATGACACTGGCTGAAATTCCCTTTTCTCTACAACTGTTAAAGTTACAGGAGCCCTGACCTGGATTTTATCTGGTCAGCCTGGTCTAGGTCCCATTATGCATCAGGAGGGAGACATGGCTTCTCCCACACATTCCTTCCATGGCCTTGTCATTTTTTTCCTTTGCTCCACCTACTATAATTAACAGGATTCCATGGGTCGACTCATTCCACACGCAACTGGACTTTCCCTTCCTCTCCTCCCCACTGCTGCTTCCCCTCAAAATCTGCTCTGGCGGGGGGGGGGGGGCACCAACTAGGGTGACCAACTGTTAGGACTTCCCTGGATTTGTCTGAGTTGTTGTTCTATCCTGGATGTCAGGGGGGATTTTCTGTAATTTTCTACATTGTCCGGGAATGACACATTTTCCTCTTTAAGGCCGCCATTAGTGTGGGGGGAGGGGGATAATGCACTTTCTGGAGGCATGTCATTCTCCCCCCGCGCTGCTCCAATTGAGGCCTTAATGACAGCTACCATTAGTATGGCCGGGGGGGGGGGGATGACGTGCTTTCCGGAGGCCACAGAAAGCATGCTTTCCTGCTCCCCCAGGTGTCCTCTTTTTTTGTTCCCCAAATATGGTCACCCTACCACCAAGCCTTTAGTGCTGATTTTATGGGGGTGCAGAAAGTCACCCCCTTCATTCCGTTGACAAAGTCTTTCCATTAGCGGGGGGGGGGGGGCTAATTGGATACCAATCCAGGTATGCTGCACAACAAGCTTGGGAAATAATAAGTGGAAGATGCCGTGACTATTTCACCTCTCAGTAAAACAGGAGATTCAGAGATACAAAGCGGATTTCAATTTTAATCCTAACCTGCAACATGGAATCCACTTTTATTTTTATTTCCTCTCTCTCTTTCGTCTCTTTCTCTTCAGCGTTCTGCTGCAGCCCTCTTCGTGCCACCTGTCCAGAACTTTCTCACCAACAACTAGTGTGCAAGGACACGGCAGCCGCCATTTTAGATTCGACTTTCCTTCCCCAACAGACACTGTACATAATATTGTTTCTTTGCACTTTGCTTCTTCCCTGACAAAGATGTTGAAGAAAATAAAGTGGTGGCAGTAGTTCTGATGTGACCCACTCGAAGTCAGGCCGTGACACATCAGGTGAACAGAAACTGCTCCACTGCACTCATTTAACAGGTGTAGTCCTGTCTGTTTTGTCTGCAGTGTAGGTGTAACAAAAATGGAACCTTTATTTCATACTTAACATTTTACCTTTCAGTAGAGCATTTAAAAAAGCCAACCAGTCCTTTCTGAGAATTTGGCTCATTGACTCATAACAATACCGTGTCCTTTTTGCTTTGAAGGTGGGTGCACATATGGAATAGGGGCATTTTTATGTTAGAGTCTACTTCTTTTGGATGGTGCTATGTCTTGTCTTGCAGACAGCTTAGACTATGGCTAATGAACCTGAACAGTCTTCAGATCATATAGGACTTGTCTGCTTGGTCAAAAGTGAAAAAATTAACATCCATTCAGCTACAGACAGAGCTACACTCACATGATACTCTGGGATTGTTTTGGGAGGGCCATGACATCCTCCAGGAATTAAATGGGGCTATATGAGAATGTGATAGCAGCATACTCTCAGGGCTGCTGGTTTGCAAGCAAGTTGTTAGTCATGCCAGGAGAAAGCAGGCAGTCGAGTTGGTAATCCAAGAGCAGCTCAGTTTATGCCTATGGTGACCAGGGACATTGGTGTAGAGGTAAATTTTTAATGCAAGAAGCTGTGGTGACTCATATCTATATATGTGTGTATATGGAATAGCTCACAATATATTGTTGCTTGGAAAATTCATTCCCCCCCCCCCCCCCCCGAGCTGCTGTGAGGATTGTAGCTAAACTGAGAAGGAACAGTGAAGTCTGAAATGGATGGCAAATGACATAATTATCCCTGCCAATTAAAAAATCTCAGCACTTCAACCCTGTGAGCCCTGGTTGTACTACACCACTGCTTTCCACTACGAAGCAAAGACACCTCTATTTGCTCAGGCATTGTGGCACATCGTGAAAGCTAGTTTTCATGTGGTTTTATCTTCTCTGCTGATTGTTTATGCTGAATTTTAATGCAGCTATTTTGTGCCGGGGTTTTCTGTTTTAACATTGCGGTTTTGTTTTGACATTTTACGTTCTGTAAACCGCCCTCTTAGTCGTATTTTCTGAAAGGTGACCTAAAATAAATGCCTGACCCTTAAGTTCCTAAAACTGAGGAAGCAGACCAGTCAGTAGTTTATAGGGTCAGATGAAACCCTATTGGCTCAGGCTCCGTATACTTCTTGACTCCTATTGAGCTGGTGTAGCTGCAGTACATTTTCTCGCCTTGATGGTGCTGACGTTCTGTAGGTATCAGGTCAGCAACTCCCTTTTTGGTATGCTACTGATTAGGGTGACCATATGGAAAGGAGGACAGGGCTCCTGTATCTTTAACAGTTGCATAGATAGAAAAGGGGATTTCAGCAGGTGTCATTTGTATGCATGCAGCACCTGGTGAAATTCCCTCTCCATCACAACAGTTAAAGCTGCAGGAGCCCTGCCCTCTTTTTTGTATCTGGTCACTCTAGCTATACTATACTAGAGCTATACTACTCCTGTCCCCCTTTTCATATGGTCACCTTACTACTGATGATAAAGCAGAGAGTAACGTTTTTGGATACCACTAATCCTTTACTGACACATAACTGTGTAATGTCTGCTGAGAGACCCCCTGCTTTTGGCATTCCCTCTACTGTCCTTTAGTGATAGCCATACCATCAGATTACCTGAACTGTTTCCATCTCTGCTGGAATTGTAAGAACTGTAACTTTAAGAACTTATGCCTGAACTTGCTCCCCCCCATCCCTCCCCATTAGGGTGATTTATTGGGAAGTTCTCCTGTCCAAGCATCATTGAAATTAATAGGTAGGTTGTTATGCAAGAGCATGGTAGAAATAATAGTGGGCATGATCCAGCCAATGTTATGCACTTTTACTTTTCATACTTAATTCTCCCATTGAATTCCAACACCTTAAATGTCCAGGTATGAAGCCTTCGGGCCTTTCAGAGTATGTCTCACTCACTTTTTCCTGTTCAGGTGGAGAAGTCTGGCACTTGGCTTCTGCTCCTGTTGCTGTTGGAGACCGATGAAAGACTACCCATGAAGGACAGTCTGTTTAAGTGGTGTTTATATTGGTGTGTTGGCATAAACTTTAGAAAAGGATACAATCCTAGCTGTGCCGTCTCAGACAAAACTGTGATTGACTTCAACAGGGATTTTGCTGGGTGACAGAGTCAGGGAACAGGCCCATCAGAGAAATTTCAAATGTTGACACTGGTGCATGCTGTCTAGTTTTTGTTATTGTTGGTGGCACTGTGTGTGTGTCTCCACTTTCGTCTTCCCTCGTATAGGGGGCCGTTTCCATAAAGGATCTCTGGCAGCCATCCTATACACACTTATCTGGGAGTAAGTCCCCTTGAAATCAGTGGGGCTTATTGCTGAGTAGACATGTCTAGGATGGCAATAGGGTGGACTTGTGTCCTCTTTTACAGAAGACAGTGTTCCGTTTTGAGAGCTGCCAGAAGACTGTCCACTATTTAAAGACATTCTCTCCTTGAGGGCCTGTCCATGATCAGTATTAAGGTAAAGAACCAACAGAAGGAAGAGCTGGACCTTAAAGTTGCCCATCAACAGCACCTAAACAGGAGATTGCACAAGGCACACAGGTCATCTGGTCAGTCTTCTATACTAGGCTGACCATATGAAAAGGAGGTCAGGGCTCATGTAACTTTGACAGTTGTAGAAAAAAGGGAATTTCAGTCAGTGTCATTTGTATGCAATTAGTTCCTGGTGAAATTCCCTCTTCATCACAACAGTTAAAGTTGCAGGAGCCCTGCCTTCTTTTGTATATGGTCACTCTAGTATGGTGCCTGCAACTTTAACTGTTGTGACCAGGAACTAATTGCATACAAATGACCCTGGCTGAAATTCCCTTTTCTCTACAACTATTAAAGTTACATGAGCCCTGTCCTCCTTTTCATATGGTCAGCCTATCTATACTATGGGAGATGTTCTGTATGAGCTCTATCAGACAAGTGTTTTATTGCATGCTCGTTACTGGGCACACATGGATTTTCACAGATCCCTTTCACGATGTCGTGTGCCTCCCACCCCTTCTAGCCTTGGCGCAACAAAAAATACCCCAGTAAGTCCGACTTATTTTTAAAGATGGACGTTGCTGCTGTCTCCTGCTGTGTGCAGGAGAAGCAGTGGGATCGAAACGGTCCACTGAAGGAGCCACGTGCACGTTGTTTACTTCCTCTTTCAAAGGCGGAAGTAATGAGGGACAAACACGTGAGCGGAGAAGCGGCAGTAAGCAAACGTGATTTTCCTCCGTGGGATGACGCTCTATTTCTATCTAAATCATAACAAATATTCATTTACATGTATACACATAACTTAGCATATGCAATTTTTGTGCAAATAAGATACCCTCGTTTGTCCTGTTCTTGGGTGATGTCTGCCCTCTTTTTTGGCAATTCACAAGCGGCCTCCCTAGATGGCATTATTAGCCTCTTCAAAACTTTAAAGCAGGAATCACCTTGTGCAAGAGCCAAGGAAAAGGTCTAGGTAAGAACATGAGCCCTGCCCTCTCTTGTATTTGGTCACTCTAGTATATTATAGCTAGAGTGACCAGATACAAAAGAGGGCAGGACTCCTGCAGCTTTAACTTATGATGAACAGGGATTTTCACCAGGTGCTGCATGCCTACAAATGGTACCTGCTGAAATTCCTTTTTCTGCGCAACTGTTAAAGATACAAGAGCCCTGTCCTCCTTTCCATATGGTCACCGTAAGGAAATGGAGAAAACAAAGATGGCACTCATGGCAGGAATGAGGTTGATGGTGAAGATCAGGTATTCAGCATTGTTGATTTGTTCCTGGTCTGTGTAACTTCCCAGCTATTTTCAGACTAAACTCCATTGCCTTTGGTTGGGATTGCTGGAAACTGGGGTGGGTGGGGAGAGAGAGAAATGTCAGCTGTTTAGCCCTCTGTCTTTGAATCCTAGCCTGTACATTCAATAGATCTCTTTGTTCACAGCCAGTTTTTCCCAAAGGTTGACTTTTCATATCCTACACCCCACCACCACCACACACACACACACCAGTTTTATAAGGAATAAAAGAAAAATCCCTCTCTCTATTCTCTGTCTGGTCAACTGAAGAAGAAAATATGCCGCGAATATGCAAAAGGAAGCATTGCGTTAATGTACACATTAAACATAAAATGCCCCTTCCAGAGACAACCTGCTCCGCCCCTACCCAGCCTAGGTTTACAAGGAACTACTGTGGGATGCCAATTTTATATCTGCCAATATTCAGTGAAGCACACAAAAAAAATGTTGGAGTAACACACCCAGGTAATGTAAACACATCACAAGAGGCTGGCTGGATCAGACCAAAGTCTCTCCAAAGTGCTCAGCCGATTTGGGATATTAGTTTTATAATATATTGGTAAGCTTATTGTTGTTAGCAATCTTGGGTGCCAGTGTGGAAAGGTGAGGGGTAAATTTAATAGATAGTTTTGGTGGTTATACATAGCCATCATGACTAGCAGCCATTGATCGACTTATCTGAATATAGGTGCAATCCTATGCATGCTTAGACAGAAAAAAAGCCCTAAACCATCTAACCAGTGGCCATCACACCGTATCATTGGGCAATGAATTCTATAAGTTAATTGAGTTATTAAGTTAATTCCATAAGTACATCTGATGAAGTGGACACCGTCCAAGGAAGCTTAAACCAGAATAAATCTGTTACTCTTTAAGGTGCCCAAAGGCTCTATATTGGTTAATTAGGCTTTGTATGAAAAAGTGCTTTCTTTTTATTGTGCAATGGCTGTGCCTCATTTATGGAACGGTATTGGAGTGGGATGGGGTGGCAGACACCGCCCTCTTTGACTTGTAACCCTCCCATGTTTCCCTACGGCTTCTTCCATTTTATCTTACCAGAGAAATTGGGTCAAATTCGGAAAGACAGAAGAATTACAAGCACCCTGAAACGCCTGCCAATCAGTTTCATTGGTAGGGTGACCAGATAAAATCCAGGTCAGGGCTCATGTAACTTTAACAGTTGTAGAGAAAAGGGAATTTCCCAGTGTCATCTGTATGCAATTAGTTCCTGGTGAAATTCCCTCTTCATCACAACAGTTAAAGTTGCAGGAGCCCTGCCTTCTTTTGTATCTGGTCACTCTAGTATAGTGCCTGCAACTTTAACTGTTGTGATGAAGAGGGAATTTCACCAGGAACTAATTGCATACAAATGACACTGACTGAAATTCCCTTTTTCTCTACAACTGTTAAAGTTACATGAGCCCTGACCTGGATTTTATCTGGTCAGCCTATTTATTGGATAATGCTTAGTTTTAGTATTATAAGAGAGGGAGAAAAACTTATCTCTGTCAACTTTTTCCATATTATTTTCCCTGCTAGTCATCTATCTATCTCTCTATCTCTCTATCTATATCTATCTATAAATTAAAAGGGCTACAGCCCAGACCATTTAGTAAGGCAACCATATGAAAAGGAGGAAAATGCTCCTGTATCTTTAACAATGGCAGAGAAAAGGGAATTTCAGCAGGTTTCATTTGTATGCGTGCAGCACCTGGTGAAACTCCCTCTTCATCACAACAGTTAAAGCTGCAGGAGCTATACTAGAGTGACCAGATACAAAAGAGGGCGGAGCTCCTCCAGCTTTAACTGTTGTGATGAAGAGGGAATTTCACCAGGTGCTGCATGCATACAAATAACACCTGCTGATATTTCCTTTTCTATCCAACAGGATATCTATCTATACAGGAACCCTGTCCTCCTTTCCATATGGTCATCTTACTTTAGCCTTTCCTCATAGGGAAAAACAAACAAACATTTGAAGATTATAGTTTATAAAAAAGCTAAGCCGGTGCCATATAATTGAATGGACACAAATGGGGCAAAATCCCCATCCAAAACAACTGTTGCCAATGGCTGAGGCTGCAATTCTTTAATGTTTACCTGCCAGTAAGTCCCATTAAACCATATAGGACTGACCTCTGCGCGGACATACATAAGATTGTGCTATTCATCTCTTCCCAAGACAGGTTTTAAATGGTTAACCAATCTACTGAAATTTATCAGTGTAAAGCAGGCTTCCTCCAAATGTGTTAGTTAACAACTCGTATCCTGGCTCATTGTGGCTGGGGATGATGGGAGTTGTAGTCAATCTGGAGGGTGAACAGGTTGAAGAAGGATGCTGTAAACCAGTGGTTCTCAAAATGAGATATGTTCTGTTGTTAAAAGAGGTACAACCCCCCTCTGGTTTCTACCGCCCCCCCAGATGTGGGGGTGTCTATACACTCTGGAAGCCCCAGGGTGACTCCAAATTTGCACTGCATTGGTTAGATGACACAGTCACCAATTCAGAGCCACTCTGGAGCAGAGAGCCGAAGATCCGCAACAGAAAAGTCGAGGACTTACCCCAACTTTTCCTCCCTGAGCAAGGTCAATGTGGCTCTTCAGCCTTCTGTCCTCACTCCAACGTTGCTCCGGGGGTTTCCCAGGCAGAAGGTGGCTTCCCATTGGTCGCTAGAAGTTGCAGGAGGGGAAGTGGGCAGGTCTATCGAACATTATGGCCGCCAGTATGTCTGCATTGCCTCCCTTCATCTAGATTACTCATCACTACCCAGCATCAACAATAGTATTGGGTTTGGCAACTTAGTGCCTTGAAGACAGCCCCCATTCAAGCCTGACTGTATCTGTCTTCCATTATTGCAGTTATATTTGAGCTTTAGTACTTGTGACCTGTGGAGTAGCACTATTTTTGTGCACTTTTAAGGAAATGTTAGAACTCTTCGATTTCAATAATGGCGATTGTTGAAGCCGAGACTTTGCTTTTTTATTTGTACGTTCCCTTTCAAATAAATTTGCCCCTTGCGTTAACCTTAGCCTGAGCGTCATTTGAATCCATAAACCTGAGGGTTTCTCTCAGCAAGTCCTCGCCTATTGATACAACACCAAAAACAGTGCAAGGAACAAAGACACTGGAAAGAGGAGGGACGAAAGCCTCAGAAGTCCTGGAAAAAGCACACACACACACACACACACACACACACGAGCAGAGATATTTCATACTGCTGCAACCTTTCTCTGAAGGGCCTTTCAGACGCAAGCAAGATTTGAGAATAAAGAGCCATTTCAGAAAGCAAAGCCATGGCTCTCTTCCAAATGCTGGACGTAGATGGATGACACATGCAAAGCAGGAAAATGACACCGCTGAACGGGACCACTCTTTCTTTAGTGAACAAAACATTGCATCACTGCCTTGGCATGAACGGGGACACAGTGCCTTCAACGGGATTCTGAAAGCATTTTAAGAGTTCAACCTAGAAGTGTGATTCATTGCGGGTCTCTGTCTGTGTCTCTCATTCTTCTCTATCAATAAAGCATGAACTGGGAGCTCTCCCACAAACAACATTGTATCCCACAATTTTGTGCAATGCACAAAAAGTGCAGATGGTTGAGATGGGTGCAGAACCCCGAATATCAGCTTTTAGGGGGGTGGGGTATAAAAACAAGTTTCTAACACTTATTGTGGTGAAGATTTGCTCAAATGTCTGTGGGCAGCACTTGGTGAGCTTTTTTACACAAGATATGTGTTGTGTGCTTGCAAACAGCACTTTCTGTGAGTTTATTTCTGTAGTTTATTTCTGTGGGTTATTTCTGATGGTGAAAGAAAGCATGATTTCCTCATGTGTATTTGTGCTATTCTGCTATACCAGAGTGCCACCTAGGCCTTTTGTACATGAAGCTGTTAATGCTCTGCATCTACTTTTGGTTAGTCGTAGTATTCAGATCCTAGCACTACACAAAGAGCATTTCCTTTCCTGCTATTTCACAACATAACATTTAAGTGGCACTGTGGTATAGTGGAATAGCGCAAATATGCAAGAGAAAATTGCACTTTCTTTCGCCATCAGAAATAATACCCCATTTCCCCTCCTCTAAAAACAAAGCTTGTGGAAAACCCTGTTTACAAACAGAAGTGAAACTGGAGGGTCATGACATAGTTTATAGAACCTATAAGCAACTGTAAGTAGGGAATGATGAGTGCGCAACAAATGCCTGGTGTAGAAAAGCTCTATGTAGCAGGAAAGCAGGAAAATAAATGCTAGTGCTTAGATCTCAATTCTGCAACAAAATTGAAAGTAGATGCAGCTGATTGACAGCCTCTTGTGGAAAACCCCATGGAATCTCAAGCAGAGGCAAAGGGGAGGGGAAAGGGATGTTGACTAAGATTTCCAAAAATTAGGGAGTGGGACTTCAGTGTCCTGCATACCCCTTGCCATAATGACAAGAAGATGAATAAATAAATTGAATAATGAATGAAGGATAAAATGATGCATCAAAACAAGAGGAACAATAAAAACCGGTTCAATTTGCATAATGCATACAAGATCGCAGAATCAAGCTTTTCTTGGCACAGAATTTGGGTCACCTTGGGGCATCTGTCTTTGTTTCACTTTCACTTTATTCTTTAGGCAACCAATCGCAGGTTATAGCCTGTTCCATACAATGCAATATAATAACAATACAAATTTAGTCACAAGGTTAAAATTCAGTAATAAAAATTCTATCACAAAGTTAAAATTCAGTGTATTCACATACTTTACAAGGATTTGTCATTTCAGAATCACCATTTCTCATACAAAGCAGTTGTCCTCTAGGGCTGTTCTAAGTTGGGCTGCTTTTAATGCAAATCTGGCTGTGTTTAACATAATGAACTTGGATGTGCTTGACAGTAAATGTATGATTTTGTCCATATCATCGAGGTTAGTTACTGCTACTAGACATTTTGTTAAGTATTTGTCTCTTGGGATTTTATACATCTTACAATGTAACATGTAATGTATAGTATCCTCCACCTCCTGGCTCCCACATATAAACGTTGTGCTCTAGGGATGTTCTTGTATCTCCCTTCTCTGAAATTAGATTTCATTTTTTGAAAGCGCAAGGCTATAAAGGCCTTGCGAAGGAAGGGAGCATCTGTCTTTGTTTGCTTTTTGAATGTAGGGCACATACTTCCAGGAGTGTATCCTAAAATTAGCATGGTGTCATTTGTCCTGCAAGTAATACTGTTTTTGGGGTGGAGTAAGGGAGAAGGTATCGCTACCTCTGCCTGATTTTTCTATTCAATCTCTAACGCAGAGTCCTGTGCCTAAACCTCCAGAGGGCCCTTGCTCAGGATACATAGGCAGGTATGAGAGCTGACTACGTCACAATCACCTTCTGTTGCTCCATGGCAGGGCATCACAGTAAATGAGGCTGTACCCAGATTACCTGCAAAGGGAAGCTTGAAATGCATTGTATGGGCAAGTAAACCCTCTAGCGCATAGCAGTCCCCCAGTAAATCAGAATAGAAATGGAAAGCGAGAACAAGGTCTGGGTCTGCTGCTTTGTTGTTTTCTCCCTGCAAACAAACATAGAGAGGAGCCCTCACAAGCATGAAACAAACCAAACCAAACAGGACCAGAGGGTAATGGCAATTCCTCAAATGTACCACACTACTCATGGTAGAAACATTTCATACAAATATCAATGTTTTATTGGCTCATCTGAGCTTAACAATGAGCAAAAACCTACTCCTTAAAACTGTACATCGACAGTAATGAATATTTTAACATACAAGAATCAATAAAATCTCATGTACAAATATATATGTTTGCTCAATTGGCTCTCCAATAACAACAAGCAATGGACAAATAACAAACGGTGACTCCATTTGTTATTTGACCCATTTTGAAGAAATTACAAATCCTATTTAGGAAGGTATAAAGTTCATTTACCTATAAAAATAAAACAACAGTATAACATGTTACGATTTACTAGACTGACCAGATAAAATCCAGGTCAGGGCTCATGTAACTTTAACAGTTGTAGAGAAAAGGGAATTTCAACCAGTGTCATTTGTATGCAATTAGTTCCTGGTGAAATTCCCTCTTCATCACAACAGTTAAAGGTGCAGGGGCCCTGCCTTCTTTTGTATATGGTCACTCTAGTATAGTGCCTGCAACTTTAACTGTTGTGAGGAAGAGGGAATTTCGCCAGGAACTAATTGCATACAAATGACACTGGCTGAAATTCCTTTTGCTCTACAACTGTTAAAGTTACATGAGCCCTGACCTGGATTTTATCTGGTCACCCTAGATTTACTACACTGAGCTACTTATTTATCTCCATTTTATTTAGGAGTGTTTATTCTCCCACGGATGACAGAGTTGGATAATACTACTCAATCACTGATGAAATGTTGAAACGGATTGCACAATTCCGGAGTCACCGTTTGTTATTTGTCCATTGCTTGTTGTTATTGGAGAGACAATTGAGCAAACATATATATTTGTTCATGAGATTTTATTAGGGTGACCAGATAAAATCCAGATCAGGGCTCATGTAACTTTAACAGTTGTAGAGAAAAGGGAATTTCAGCCAGTGTCATTTGTATGCAATTAGTTGCTGGTGAAATTCCCTCTTCATCACAACAGTTAAAGGTGCAGGGGCCCTGCCTTCTTTTGTATATGGTCACTCTAGTATAGTGCCTGCAACTTTAACTGTTGTGAGGAAGAGGGAATTTCGCCAGGAACTAATTGCATACAAATGACACTGGCTGAAATTCCTTTTGCTCTACAACTGTTAAAGTTACATGAGCCCTGACCTGGATTTTATCTGGTCACCCTAGATTTACTACACTGAGCTACTTATTTATCTCCATTTTATTTAGGAGTGTTTATTCTCCCACGGATGACAGAGTTGGATAATACTACTCAATCACTGATGAAATGTTGAAACGGATTGCACAATTCCGGAGTCACCGTTTGTTATTTGTCCATTGCTTGTTGTTATTGGAGAGACAATTGAGCAAACATATATATTTGTTCATGAGATTTTATTAGGGTGACCAGATAAAATCCAGGTCAGGGCTCATGTAACTTTAACAGATGTAGAGAAATTTCATTCCAGAATGAGGCTTCAATGTCGCTATGGCAGCCATTACTAAACACTCACCTGGAGCCCATCCCCTGCCCTGCATCCTCGTGCCTACCCTGCACTAGGATCCACCCCCTAATTACAGCCACTCTGTTAATCCGAGCTGAAGCCACCACTGACACATGCACAAACAACCATGGTGACATTGAAGCAAAGTAAAAACTTGTGGTAAAACGACATCGTGAAAATGCTCAGCTTCGCGGGGAATACTATGAGGTGGTTGTGAGTTGGCGGCTGCATCATATAAAGAACGGAGCAGAACTGCGCAGCCATGACAGAGCATATACAGCATATAGACAAGCCCCAAATCTATTAAGCACGGGAAGTCTTTGTTCTTTTCCTTTATGGCTTTTTAACCAAACTCCCAGGCAGCCCATGGGTCCCATGAACACCCTCCAAAGATTTTGTGAAATGTTACAGCCTCCTAATTTAGGCACAGTCTGTTCCCCTTTTGCACCAGCCAGTCACCCCACTACTCTCCAGAATGGGAGCGCCCGTGAGTGGGTGTTGGGGTTCTGCAGGATATCACTATATGGGCTCCCAGGTCAGAGGTGATTTAAAAAATAATTTCCCCAGGACCAAATTGGACTGGTTGGGACAGCCACGTGTATTTAATCCATGCATTTACCTGTTCATATATAAAGCAGGAGTGACAGGAAGGGAGCAAACCCTATACTGTATTGCATTTTAAGCTGCTATTTGCCTCACTATGGAAAATGTACCATGTAGTACATGCACATTTTCCATAATGGAGCAAATAACAGCTTGTACGTGTCATCTATGTGGATTTTCATCCAGAATACAATCTGTGGAAAGGGTTAATCTACCCAATCCCATTGATGCTATTTGAAATTTTTTGTAGAGATGGGAATTCCGATCACAGGTCCCTGTCATCTCATCTCTGACCCTAACCACCACCCACTCATCCCCTCTCCCTATATGAGACACTTCTTCACACAGCACATAGTCAAAACTATGGAATTTGCTATCACCAAGTTGGATGGCTTTGAAAGGGGGTTAGACAAATTCCTGGAGGTCTATCAATGGCTACTTGTCCTGATGGCTGTCTACTACCTCTGGTATCAGAGGCAGTTAAGTCTATGTATACCAGTTGCCGAGAAACATAGGCAGGTGGGTGCTGTTGCACTCATGTTCTGCTTGTGCGTTCCCATGAGCAGTTGGTTGGCCACTGCCTGAACAGAGTGTTGGACTAGAAGGACCCTTGGTCTGATCCAGCATGACTCTTCTTGTGTTCTTAATTGGCATTAATTAGAATAGATCATGAACATATAAAACAAATCCCTTGGAGGATTTCTTTACATGATTTGAGTTTGTCTAGGGCAGCCTTCCTCAATGTGGTGCCCTCCTGATGTTTTGGACTACAACTCCCAGCATTCCCAACCATTGGCCAATTTGGCTGGGGCTGATGGGAGCTAAAGTCCAAAACATTTGAAGAGTACCAGGTTGGTGAAGGCTGTTCTATAAGCGTCATCACACAGGGGAAAATTGCATTTCCTTACCGTCACTTCTCCACTTCCGCTTTTGTCCTCATTACTTTCTCAGAGAGGAAAGAGGAAGTAAACAAAGACCATGTGGCCCATTCAGGGGCTGTTTTTATCATGCTACTTTTCCTGCACACAGCAGATCATGGCACATTTCATTTTTTAAAAAAGTTGCAATGGAAAACCAAGCGGAAGGAGCGGGAGGTGCGCGGGAGGCAGACATCATCATCATCTAAAAGCTACACACACATCTGTACGTGGGCAGTAGTGAGCGCATGATAAAATGCTCATCTGATGTTATTCTGTCTTCTAAAAGGGCTGGAAACCAACAGGCTACTGTAATTATCAATTTAAAATATGAGATACACTTACTGTGAAGAGTTGTACTTATTTTTATTTCATGCCTGCATCATTGAATTTAAGGATTATGACTGACACGTGAATTTCGGTCCTATGCAGTTATTACATCCCACTGCATTCAATGAGTCGTATTCCATAGGAAGTGGTTGTGCACCAAATTAGAGCCATTCACTTGCTCCGCCCTCTTTTGCAAACCAGTGCAGCAGTAGCTTGAAGCGGAATACAGTCTGTTCTGGAGGCGTGCCAAACCTGTTATCGAATCTTTGATTTAAACAAGAGCTGGAGTGCAAAACAGAATAAATCCATTTATAAGAGTTTATGGAAGGCTTGGAAACTGCTTGCCATACAAGGTGTTGACTATGGGCTGCATTTCTGAGGAATTACTTGATCTAAACAAACACACCAGTTCTTGGTTGCAGTAATGGAGCAACAAGCTAGGAGCAAGTGGAAACTTTGGTTCCACCAGCAAGGACCAGAGAAGGAGGTGTGTTAGTTCTCCGTTTTATTTCCTCATTTCACGCTCCTTGCTCAGAAGTGAGAGCGCACTGTTGATGCAGAGGCACATTCCATTCCGCTGCCGAAGTCCTATCAGAACGGGGTTCCTTGGAGAGCCGCGTGGCTCTGAGTGGTTATTTGCAGAGCTGTGGGCAGGGTGGGGTCCTTTGAGACCCTGAGACTCTTTCCTTTAGAACTGTGCTTTCTCTGACAAGGATCCATTCTGCCAGACGTTTCTCATGCTTGCCCGTTAGGCCAGAGGAAATATTTTTGGGAAAGTCTGAGGTTAATCGGACATGTCATTTTGGGCATTGCATCGCTTCAGTCAGCAGGGGAGAGGAGACCGTTTTGCGCTGGATGAAAAGTTTAATTCCCCCCTCTCCCGCAGTTTGTCCACCTATCAATCAAATCTATGTTGCACATTGGATTTTATCTAGACTAATAGGGCAGAACATATCAGTAAACTTCAGTGGTTTGTTACAATTCTTATTCCTTCCCCAACCTGGTGCCCTGGAGATGAATTGGACTACAACTCAAGATCAAGGTGCCTGACACAGGATAACATGTTAATTTCAACCACCACTGGACTCCACTTCCAAGGCTTGGCATGAAGGGGCTCCTATTGAGGTTCAAAACCCTGAAGGGGAATCACCCCCCCAAGGGCCCCCAACCATTGCCGCTTGGCATAATTTTGAGTGGCCAGGTGTCCTATTTTACAGAGGACAATTGTCTGGAGAGCCATCAGAGGACAGTCCTCTATTTGAAGGGCTATCCAATACAAAGCCTGTTTAAAGAAAAAGAACCCTAAGAAGGGGGCTGTAAGTTGCCCATCAACAGTTAGCACTCAGGCAACAGATAACACAGGCACCTGGACCACATCTTGATGAGGGGGAAGCCCCTGGGTGGATCCGCAGTGGCGGCACGACATTTACACGATGCAGCAGCCTCTGCAGAGCCATCCAAAGGCATTCACCTGAAGCTCTGCTTTAAAAAAGTTGGGCACTTACCCTGACTTTTTCATGCCACTGAGGCGCAGATGCGTCTCTCCTGTCTATCCCCTTCCTCTGGCTTTGCACCAGAGGCGTGTCCCTGGCCACTGGCGAACCCTGATTGGTTGCCATCAGCTGCGATGGGGGAGGGGGTGGCTCCGTGAGGTTCCAAACCCCGCATTTGCCCTCCTTTCTGTGGGGATTACCCTGGAGGAGCACAAGTGCGGGATGTCAGATCATGAGGCACCAACGCGACCTCGTATAGACACGGCCCTGCTCAGAGTTGTCCCCACTAGGATGAGATGTTATGTATTTCTATTTAAATTATAGGGTTCCTCCCCAGCCCTAAAACTGCATCTAGACATATAAATTGGCCTATGCAGATAGTAGGCAAATCAGTGTCATCTTTTATCCCCTTTTTTGATGATGCATTTCCTTTCTTTCTTTTTTGGCAATGCATTAGTGGCCACCCTCTTGGCATTGCTGCCCACATGCTCAGCTGCCCTTTCATTTGGCCCAGCAAAAGCAAGCGAGTGGACAGGAGTGCTCATTTGCCCACTCACCTATCTGCTCTCTCCCTGATATGTGAGCATGGAGGGTTTCTTGAAAAGGATAATAAAATGATTGAAAAGGAAGAAAGGTTAATACTAATGTCAGAATTGACAGTTTAGAATTTTCCTTTAGGAATTGATTATTCCCATAAAACACAAAGTTTTTCTCAATGCTTTTTGAACAGAGACATCACAGCAGTTAAGAACTGACTAGCAAAAAACCCCAAACAGCTTGGCCTGCCTGTGTGCCTTTAACAATAGCTTGACGTGCAAAATTCAGTAAGTGATGTTTTTCCAGGGATCAGCGGAAAAGTTAGCAAACGTATTCTTAAATGGCCCAGTCACAGAAATAAGGAAACACCATCTGCTCATGGATCTGGTATGGAGAAAGAGTTCTGACCCCACCCCCCAAAATACCAGCTCTGGCCCCTCCTCCTGTGGATGGTTAAGTGTTGAGGTCCAAATCTCATTTTATTGAGTTCCAGTGAGTGACATACAGTGCTCGTTAATATTTATGGCATTTCCCCCTTCCATACCGGAGTTCATGTGCCTGTTTTACACAGTCCTCCAAATGCAGCTTTATCTTCCAAAATGAGCCCCACAGAAGCTGAGGCGCCTGCCAGAACACTCAAGGCAGTCAGCCGGCCAGACGGCCTGTTTCCTGCCCCCTGTATATGCTGCTGAAATCAGCACAAGAGTTCATTATCACTTCAGCCTGGATGGAGCAGGGGGAGAAAAGCAAAGCAAATAGTCTCCACCCTCTTGGAGGGACTCCATGGAAAGGCCTGAAGGCTGACTCTCCGGGTGCTTCCCACCGCTATCATTCAGAAGGCATCGTATTCAGAAGGCATCGTGTAGCAATTCTGTCTTCCCTAGCCCCTTAACTGATTTTATGCAATAAGGAAAAAGACATAAGGAGGAGGGGTGGGAAAGCACGAGAGGGTTACAAATGGAAGATGTCGATGTCTGGATGCTATATAAAACTGAACGAGGCAGAGCGATGGAGTGATAACAATCCTCATCTGTGTTGTGTCTAAACCTGCTCCCCTTGGTCAGGGTGAAGGACTGTCAGACGATAATTCAGAGCCAGATTCTGAGGCCGAAGAGATTGCACAAGAGACACCCCAGTCTGTACCAGAAGTGCGGGAGTTGCTTCCCATGGCCTCTTCCCCAGCTGTGAAAGAACCTTCGCCAGCTGTTATCTCTGATGGCGTAAATAACCCACCAGCTGAGAATCAGGCTTCTTCCGAGGAGGAGGGCGTGGAAAGAGAGGAAGGCGGGCTAAGGCAATGGAAGGGAGGAGGTCACCCAGGGTGACGGCTAGGTCAGAACCAGTCTCCCTGAAGGCGTACTTAAAGAAATGGGCTTTCCCTTCCTTGAAAGAGCAAGCTGTCGTGTCCCTCTCGCCCCTTGCTTTATTTGAAGTCAATAAAGAGGTCTGCCATGAAATCCAAAAAGCTTTATTCAGGCAATAAACATCTACTCCCAGCTGAAGGGAGTCTAGAAGTTCTAAGAGACTTGTCCTCTAGGCAAGATTATGCAAAGTAAGCAAACCAATCTGGAAGCAGGAATGTTGCTAGGCACTTAAAAGATTCAGGGCCCAGCTCTATAGGCCACAAATCTACATAAAATTTACATATGCTAATTTATATATACATATGCAAATTTAGAAATACTAGGATTTGTTTCAGTTGACAGGAAGCAAAGCCAGTCAATTAATTCCTCATCCAAATCTTCTCATAATAAAATAAATTCTTCAATTATTTTACATGCTGACTCAGTGGTTTCTTAAACCAATGGGTTTTTTTCCTATGCTTAATTTTTCATGCAGGGAAAGGTTTTTTTGGGGGGGGGGATGTGTTGCAGCATGTGAGAAGGGGAGTTACTCCTCCCCCTGCATGGCAATTAAGCTGAGAAAAACACACACCATCAATAGGCACCAATGGACACTCAGGGATATTTGGAACAGATCCGAAGCCCTCCTAGGAAATAGATTTGTGGCCAGGGGCCCAGGTTTAGCAACATACGTGTTTGGAAATATCCTCTATTGGGATGTGTGAATCTGTCAGTTCTGCTTTTTCTGCTATGAATTTTCAAACTTTCAAGTTCTTTTTCTCCCAGACATAAAGAACTTTACAGATCTTGGCAAGTTCTTATCAAAAAATGACATTCCCACCCATCTACACCTGCCAAATTCAACTGGAACAGCTATTCCCAGCATGGAGAGGGTTGCTGTATAGCTGTATAGCTGTTAAAGATGAGGCACCTGTCAGAAAAAAAGAGTTAGCAACCCCAGCACTAATATATTTAAATACACAATGCTTCTGACCCAGACTTCTGAGCATAAAGAACTCAACATTTTGGGTTTGGATGGATGGATCTGCCACTTTCAATTTCTCCCACATTCAAATGTTTTAAATCTCAAGTTGTCTTGAGAGAGCCTTCTCTGCAGTGGCTCCACATCTCGCATTGGAGGTCTGCCATGCACCATCCTTGCAGGCTTTTAAGAAGGCCTTGAAAACAATTTATTTTACTATGGATTTCTCATGAGATGAGTACTGTTGCTGCTGCTATTGCCATTGTTGTTTTTCTGGTTTTATTGTTAGTTTTTATTGCTTTTTATTGCTATTTTATTATGTTTATGCTTTTGTTGCTTTTAATATTTTAACTGTTTTATGTATTTCATTGTTGTGAGCTGCCTTGTGAGGGCTTCTGCCCTGAAAGGTGGCCAAGAAATTTTTTAAAGTTCTTTTTGTCTCAAATGTGGAGCATTTTGCAAATTTTGGTAATTCTTATCAAAACCAAACTGAGATGAAATTCTCACCCATCCCTCTATGATGCATGCAAAACAGTTGATGAGTGGGTTCGGACAACACGTTAACAGTGGTTTAAATAGTCAGTGGTTGGTTATTTAACCTACTGTGGGTTATAATGTTGTGTGACGGGAAATTTTTAACCAACGGGTGGTTATTTGACCGAAATAACCAATGCAAAAAAACAACACTGTGCAGAGTTGGCTATTTGAACCACCGTTGGTTATTTCCTTGGCCACTGTTGGTTATTTCATCAGCCACAGAGTCACAAGGCAAGAGTAGTCAAAGCAGTGGCTGCCGTTCTAGTCCAGCCAGCAGGATAGATTTTCAGCAGCAATGGCTGATGGGATACTAGTGGGAGGACTGCGGTGGGAAGAGAGGGCAGGGGATGAGTGAGTCAACTCAGCGTGGACTAATAGTCAACTCAACTCTGATCCTAATTCACACCATGGTTGATTATTATCATGTCATGTGGAGAGTACCCCCTAGATAAACAATTGTCTAATTGATTATTACCACACCGTTGACTATTGTGTTGTCCAAATGCATCCACCATGTGTTGTATGCCCATTGGTGCTGTCAGAGGAATAGGGAGGCACGTGTCCCTCACTTACAAGTAGCTGGCTCTCCTATCTGTCAGCCCCCCTCTCATTTGAATCGTAATCAAAATAAGGCTGCACATCTACACACGTTTACTTGAAAGTTAACTATAAGTTTAATGCCAGCTTGCAGGGCTGGCCCTACCATTAGCAGAACGAAGCAGCCTTCTCAAGGAAGAGGCAGGGAATGGTAGTGAGGTGTTGGAGAACAGAGCTCTATGTGTATTCTGTGCGCCCCCTACCACTATGCCCCCTAAACAAATTGCTGCCCTCAGGTGTGTTGGAGGAGGCTGTCAAATCACCAATGTTGAAGTAAAAGTTAACTGCCCATCCAGTTGGCTCCAGTATGTGGAACTGGGAGTGGGTTATCTTGGTCTTTGCCTCAGGAAGTGAAATATTCTGGGCTGGCCTCACAAAGAGACATCTTCGTCCATTTTGGGGTATGCACAGGACTGGTTGTTGTTGGCAGGGGAGATTGAGAGTTGTGAAAAATTTAGAAGATAAAGATCTCATGTTTGCAACAGGAAAAATAATTTTAAATAAGTTCTGAAAGTTGCAGTTGATGCAGCAGAATTTGCAGGTTGAAAGAAAGCACAGGGCATGATTAGGAGCTATCTTAGTTCAGCAGGAGGCTATATTAGGAACTATAGTCATTCAGTTTGAGGCTATTTGTTTATTTATGACATTTGCATGCCACTTTTCTGCTACTACACTCAAGCCAGATGATAATTTAAAATAATGTCATATAATCTAATAGACACAGTTGAAAAAGGGATGGGGAGAGAAGTGGAAAAAGTAAGCAAATTCCAGCACCAGTAATCTTACATACCTTACATAATTGTTATAATGACCAGAAGGCCACTGAGGGAGATGGTTCTAGGAGGGTGGAACCAAAAGGCAATTGGTCCCAGCCAAGCCAGTGGAGTGGGCCTCACTGCTTCACTTCTCCCTCAGAAAGACACTGTGGGATGGTTTGAACCAACAAAAGGATAGCTTCACATTCATAGCAGGATGACAGGACGAATGGAGAACAAGGTTTGCTGTGTTTTTAATTATTGTGTAGAAAGGGGATTTTGGTAGGTGCGACTTGTCATGCAGAGATGATCGTAAACATTGAGCACCTCCTGAAATTTCCTCCTGCCTTACTATTAAAGGCTACAGTGGCCATCTGTCCTACATTACAAAAGGTCAGTCTTTAAAAAGCTGTCAGGGGACCACCCTCCATTTGGTGCCCTCTATTTGATGGACTATCCAGTCCAAGACTGGTTTAAAGATCAAGAACCATAAGAAGGAAGAGCAGGGAAGGGCCTTGAAGTTGCCCGTCCACACTTAGTACCTGAACAAGGCACATAGGTTACCTGGTCACAGCCTTCCCCACTATGGTGAGATGTATTATATTTATATTTAAATTATAGTTATTATTTCTAAATGTGCATATATGCAGATAATTAACATATGCAAATATTATACAAATTGCTATCTTTTTTTGGATGAAGTGTTTCCACTTTTTTGGCAACGTGTAAGTGACCACACTATTACTTGCACAGGAGGAGCCCTTACCATCTATCTATGTACCCGGTCACCTTCCCATAACAGTATCATCAGCTATCTAGAAGAGCTCCTATTGAAAGCAGCATCAAGATCTCATCAAAGAGTCAACTGGCATCTTTTTTCTACAGAGAGAAGCCCTGTTTGATGTCATTACTTCCATTGTCACTGTGTCAAATTCCAAACTTGGCCTGTAATGCTTTCTCGCTAGCATTCCTTAAGAAAACAGTTGTATGTATGTCCTACCCTCCCACGCTTGATTAACCTTCCAGATATTTGCCTGCCACCGATGGGGGGGGGGGGGAGAGACAACAGCCACTTCTGTACATATATAAAGTCTCTATTCCTCTCCCTCCCTCTGCCTTTTCTCTAAGAAAATGCCTTTTTTCTTAACAAGTCGTTTTCACCACAGACTTGGGCAAGATCTTAAAAGTAAATAAATACATAATACAAATAAGAAATACATTGCCACAATGATCCTTTAAATACTCTCTTTCTTTCCGTTTCATCCCCTTTTTCAACGTGTCAGAAGAGAGAAAAGGTTAAATATTTGCATCAGAAGGAGTAATTTAAAATAAGCTCAAGAAACAAGTAGTGTATACTGTAGGATTTGGGGATCGAAAATCCCATCAAGCAACCAAAAAGGCAGCAGAACCTCCTATTTAGACAAAGGGGAGGAGGAGACTGGAGGATTTGGCCCTGGACAAGAATGCTTATGTCTGAGGCTGTGGTCTCCCATGCCAGAATGGGCAAGTTTTATAAGACAACAGTGAACACTTTAGAAATTGCTGGGAATGAATGGGAGATATCTTGACTGGCAAACACAGAGCTGATAGATGGCGCTCGAGAGCATAAAGGTGGCTTTATCTCTCTCTTCCTAATCTCTATAAAAGCCAGTTCACAACATTTCATTGTCACATTTTCAAGTGACAGGAAATAAAACCTGGCATAAGGCTATGCAGATGCAGGAAGTGACAGCCAGGGGAAGGGGTGTTAAGTAGACAGGAGCAGGATTTTTTTGGCAACATAGCCAGGTAGAAAATGGGAAGGGAAAAAACACCACTGGAGTGCTGGAAAAAAGAGATGAGCTCTGGTGCTACCAGACCATGTCTCTTTTTTCCAGCCCAACATAGCTAGGTAACCAGGGTCAGGTTAGCCCCCCTCCATAATGGTGTCCCCAAGTGTACCAGTTTCATTCCTCCATTATAAATGAATGGTTGCCATTCACTTTTATGGCAAAAGTAAAGCTATACAGGGTACACTGCCCTCTGTTTGTAATACAGGAGGGCTTGGCCAGCCTAGGTTGATTGGAAATCTCCAGGGAGTTGCAATGTGTTTCTGTGTACAGAGTATTTAACTGTCCAGATAGTCTTACAACATGATAACCCACACTCAACATAGAAAATATAACATAAACATAAAATGTATAGAGGCTAGATGGAATCTCTACTCTGGGAAGAACCGTTACCTCCGTGTCCCGCTGGAGGCAGTTCCAGGACTGATGTAGTTTTCCCCGTTTCAGGGTGGGGGATCGTTTGGGAACAAGGTTACTCTTTGAATCAAATTGATCCAAAGCCTCACCTTGAGACATTATTGGCATGCCTCCCTTTTGCCCTTAGTGCTGTCAGAGCAGCCGAGCAGCCATGGCAGTAGAGCTTTTTGCTGCTGGTCGCAGGAGGACCTTCACAACAGACATACCTCCTGGCAGGTGCCCTCATCACAACCTTTAAAGCTGCAGGAGCCCTGCCCTCTTTTGTATTTGGTCACTCTAGTATACTGTAGCTCTAGTATAGTACAGCTAGAGTGACCAGATACAAAATAGGGCTGGGCTGAAGAGGGAATTTCACCAGGTGCTGCATGCATACAAATGACACCTGCTGAAATTCCCTTTTCTATACAGCTCTTAAAGATACAGGAGCCCCTTCCTCCTTTTCATATGGTCACTCTAACTAGTAAAGACAGAACAATAGGTGAAATATAGACACTATATAGACATAAACAACCCCCTTAGCATTACCTAAACGGCCGATCTACATACAAGGTTTTTGACGTTTTATAAGGGTTATGAAAACTCTTTGGGCCACATGACGCACTCCCTATAACGTTGTATATCTGAGGTTTTTAAAAACTCCCTTCAGTTATATATAACGGTTTCACTTTTAATAAATCATTTTAAGTAAAATAATGTGTCCTTCCTTACCGTTTGTGATTCCTGGGGACAGTGCTTCCTTGACCAGCACCCAAATGCTTAGCAGTTGATTGGTGGGGAAGAAAGAGGAAGTGGGTGAGTGAACTACAACATCCACAATGCCTAGCCCTATACTCGCTAGGGTATGACAGAAGAACAAAGGAGGAAGTGGTGACTGAACTACAACCCCCACAATGCCTTGCCCTAAACTCATTGAAAAAACGAAAGAGAAAGAGACAGGGCAGAACAGCGTGTGATTGCACACATCGCTTTAAAGACTGAAGACTGTTCTCCTGTAACGTGAGTACTCAGTAATGTGGCCTAAGACGTTTTAGAATGTACCTATTTGGAACGTTTTAAAATACTTTTTAAAATGTTCCAAAGGACTGTATAGATCGGCCCGTTGTGTGGTATGTTCATGCTAAACCGATGCAAGTCTTTCCGCTAACCTACCCCACCATAAATTTGTTATTCCTACAAATATTTCAAGGAATGTAAGGCTCCAACCACTAGAGGTTTCTGTTACACCTGAAAGATTGCATGTAGTATGTCACAGAATGTGAAAAAAGTCAGACACAAATTATTTTTGCAAACTTAACACATATTTGATGTAAACTTCGCACTGCCAGTCCCAAATGGGTTTGCAGTAAACACAACACTAACACTCAACTAATTATGAATATACAACTTAAGAGTGCTTCCAGATGAGGTTTTTAATGTGCAGTTGCACTGCCTCAAATCCTGACTTGCTTGAGTGCCCTTAACTAAAATCCTGGATTTGGTCACCATACAAAGCTATCCCCTTCCTACTTTATTTATCCGCTTTACATATGCTAACTTGCGGTTCATTCCCTTTGTAGTTTATTAAGCCATGGTTTTCCGTTTACCATTATGTTAAATGCTTCTACAGAAAAGGCCCCCTTGCTGGTCCCATCTAAGTGTATTTATGGAGATGTTGGGACATACAGGAGGGCTTCTCGGAGAGGACAAATTTTAAATGATTGCGCTGCAAGTTAAGGGCATGCTATTTTCTGAGGCTATTTTGGTTCTGGGGTGGTAGTGTAAGAGACAGTGATAAAATAAAAATATGAAAGGTGGCTTTTCCTTCTAACAGTTAATTATAGTTTTGTTTAATAATTTGTAAATGACCCTTCCTTCTGTATCCCAGAAATGTACAGTCTATATTTTGAGAAGACTGATATTTAATCGACCAGTCAATCAAATCCTAGATTATTAATCAAGTAAAATGTATTTAGTTGGTTGACAGCCTTACCTAAAGCTAAGCAGGTCTAAACCTGCACTTTCTTGCCTCTTTCAAGTGTGCATCAAGGAGGATGGTTTGAACAATCTAACATCTCTGCACCTGGACCCCTGTGTCACATATAATGTTCTTCAACATCTTTGCTTATCTGTGCTTTTAATTATTGGTGATGAGCAGATCTTTCTTCCGGAGTTGCTGTCTGGAGTAGCTAAGCTCCATGCACCTGGGCCACAAATTCCTGAGTTGGAGCTACAATCATAATGTGGGAGACTAGCAGCTAGGGTTGCCAAATGGACTAGAAAAGAATGCTCTTGTGCCTTTATAACAGCCTGATGTGCACAAATCAGCTGGTGAAGCTTTTTACAACATGTAGATCAATGCTAGCACCTGCTAATGGCTGCACATCAAGTTGCTATTAAAGGCACAGATTCAGTGGCTGACTGAAATTGGCAATCCTACTAGAAGCCACACTAATCATAGCCAGTGTGGTGTAGGATGACTGAATACTACGATGCAAGCCTGTCTGGTAGCTATGCCTTTACTTCAGATATAAATGGGTGATTTTGAGAGAGGCACTCTGCACTTGCTCAAAGGCACACTCTTATTATTGAATTACTTATACCCAGACTGAGCTCTGTCACTGAAAATAGACTAGGCTGACCAGATAAAATCCAGGTCAGGGCTCATGTAACTTTAACAGTTGTAGAGAAAAGGGAATTTCAGCCAGTGCCATTTGTATGCAATTAGTTCCTGGTGATATTCCCTCTTCATCACAACAGTTAAAGTTGCAGGCACTATACTAGAGTGACCATATACAAAAGAAGGCAGGGCCCCTGCAACTTTAACTGTTATGATGATGAGGAAATTTCACGTAACTAATTGCATACAAATGACACTGGCTGAAATTCCCTTTTCTCTACAACTGTTAAAGTTACATGAGCCCTGACCTGGATTTTATCTGGTCACCCTAAAATAGGCTGACCATCTGAAAAGGAGGACAGGGCTCATGTAACTTTAACAGTTGTAGAGAAAAGGGAATTTCAGCCAGTGTCATTTGTATGCAATTAGTTGCTGGTGAAATTCCCTCTTCATCACAACTGTTAAAGTTGCAGGGGCCCTGCCTTCTTTTGTATATGGTCACTGTAGGATACTGCCTGCAACTTTAACTGTTGTGATGAAGAGGGAATTTCACCAGGAACTAATTGCATACAAATGACACTGGCTGAAATTCCCTTTTCTCTACAACTGTTAAAGTTACATGAGCCCTGTCCTCCTTTTCAGATGGTCAGCTTACTCTAAAATAGACCTACACATATTTCCTTTCATTCTCTCTGAAATCCAAAGGAGTTGATAGTAATGCTATATTTGAATTCTCATATTAATCTCACATATGTTCAGTTTTGACCCAGATGCAGCAAGAAGGAATAAGTAAAATAATTTTCTATACTATATGATTAAGGTGGGAAATGGGCATAAAATATACTGTGGAAAAGCCAAATAGTGAAGGAAGTGAGAAGGTTGTGAAATTAAAATGAAGGCTCCTGGATCACTTTTCTAAAACAAAAAGCTCCCCAAATAAGCTTTTTAATACTGTTTTAATGAAGCACATATTGCAATAAGCAGATCCCCATATTCTTCCTATATTTCTTATTTTAGTTTTCCTTTATGTAATGTTTCTATTGCTTAGTGATGTTTGCCTCCAGTATCGTAATGTAGCACAAATCCTATGTAAAAATTGGACTATGTGTTTTGGACATTCATGCTGAAATCAGAAACATATACAGAAGTCCTCTAGAAAGAAAAGAAAACAGACACCAAGGCTCCGGGTCCTGCTAAGCCCCCAACTCAAATGAAGCTCTGCTTGGTAACAATATTGCTGTTGAAACAATGTAGAACTTCGGAAAAATCAGAAAATAGAACTGCATTCCCAATCACACTGTGTCTGCTTGGTTCAGCTGTGTGGTGGGTTCTGACCCACGTAGCATGGCTGATCCCAGAAATTAGTTGCAAATCACTACACAACTGATGTTCAACTACTTTGGAGGGTGTAGAGGAAAAGAACATCTTGTGGATTTAAGTATCTTCGTTGTTTCATGGCTTTCATCATTCATATATCCTGTACATCCAGATGGGCATAAATTCCCCAAGGTTCCCAAGGTGTGTGTGAACTCAGAGCAGACCCAAGGGAAGAAGAAGCTGGAAAACACATTCCTTTACTTGTGCTTTCATCTTTCTTAAGAAGGGGCAAAGGTCTGAGGCTGATGCATTTTCCCACAGGAGCTTGTTGCTGTGGGCTCTTGTGGCAGAATTCATGTTGGAGTTTAGATTTTTTTAAAAAATAAACACAGGTATTAAAAGATGCAAAAAAATAAAAAAATAAAATAAAAGATGCTACCCCCTCTCTCAAACACATACATTATCCAAAAATCAGTTTTCCCATAAACTGCAAATTGTTGAGACTAATGTCAAAAGCATTACATTTAGTAGTCTCATGATTTATGGGTCCTTTGCTTTTTTTGTAACTGATCCTACTCCAGCCCTGGTTTCAAGCTTTACACTCCCTGATCACAAAGTTCAGACACTGTTCAGCAATGCCCAGAGGTTTCATTGCCATGAAAAAATGCTGCTGCTTCTGTTTTCACATTGCTTATATTAATAACGTCTTTCCTTTTTAAAAATAATAATACATCTATTACATTTATAAACAATACATATATAATAGATAAATGTTTGAAAAGACTAAGAAATAAACAAATGTTACATATATATGCATCCTCATTATATGTGCAATCAATATATAACAAAATTCCTTCTCCTCCTCCTCTTATCATTAATAATAATAAAAATACATTTAAACATTCTGTATGTTATAGTATTCCTGTTAAGGCAAATAATTGTTCTTTGTCATGGAATGTATTGTTCCAAAACATAATAAACAAAGTGCAATGCACTCATCATTTCTAAACCATCATTTAAAACAACAACAGCACCATTAATTCAAGGCAAAAACCCGTTCTTCAGATTAATATTTCAATCAAATTCTCCTTGGAAAAGAACAACTGTGTTTTCTATACTGGGTTGCCTGATGAATGTTTGCTTTCTGTGCTGTTCACTGTGAAAGAACCTGTAAATTTTTACAAGCACTATCAAGGGTCTATAAAGCTATAGGAATCACTGGGCGGGAGTAGCCACCTAGTATTTAAGGTCAGATCAACATGGCATGTGACAAACCTGGTGGTTGTGTGTATTCATTCTTAGTGCCATCAATGTACATGGTGCTTTATAGAGAAATGACTGATCCCCATCCAAGGGACTTATGATCTACAGTTTGCTATAAGGAAAGCAAAAGAAGAAGGGGAGGAAGGTGTGGATCTGAATGCCCATATGAATGCCACTGAAAAGCAATGAGGTGGAACATGGGGACAGAGGAAGCTGCCTCATACTGCATCAGACCATTGGTGCATCTAGGTCAATAGTGTCGACACTGACTGGCAGCAACGGCTCTTCAGGGTTTCAGGCAGGATTCTTTACTAGCCCTATCTAGAGATCGAACCTGGAACCTTCTGCATGCAAAGCACGTGCTCTAGCACTGAGCTATGGTCTTTCCCAGTGCAGACAGACAGTATTCTTTCCACCCCCACTCAGATGCACAGCATATTTATGTCTGTGGTTCTTGATCCAGCCAGTAATATGCATTCAGAAGCCTGCTTACACGCATGAATCTGCTTAATCAGGGTGAACTAGGGTTCCAAGGCACACGTCTTTAAAAAAAGTAAACATATGTCTTATCCACACATTACATATATGCTGTGGAAAACATCAGTGAACAGGCAATTCACTTCTTCTAATATGTGAATTGTAGAATGTTTAGATAAGGCTCGTGCTAGGGGCCCAGAAAAGTGCCTTCCAGCGGTCCCCCCTCTGAAGCTGGCTGGCTCCTCACCCAATAGGCTTAATGGCAGTGCCAACTGGCAACAGCATAGAGGAGGAGGACCACCAGCAGCAGCACCAATATTTGCTGCAGCTCCTTGCAAGCCACCCATCATTTTGATGTTCCCAAGCTCTGACCCAAGGTTGCCCTGGGGCATTGTAGGAACTTGAAAACAACGGCTTCCCAACTGCCCATGGCTGCTCCTCGGTAAATCTGTGCCAGAGAAGACAGGCAAGCAGGCTACAAGCTCCCAGCCAAAGCACACATTAATTCCATTTCACTTGAGCCCCAGCAGCTGCCTAAGGATGCCAGGTGCTGCTATTGGCCCCATCTGCACTGATAGAGGGACCACCAGATGTAAAGGAGGACTGAGCTCTTTTACATTTCATAACTGTGTCGAAAACCAATTTTCAGCAGATATTCAGCTTGTCATGGCATACTGCTGCAGGAGTGAGGGAAAAGAGCAGTAGTCAAAATTCCCTCTTCTATCCAACAGTTAAAGGTACTTGCTGGTCTTGTTGACCGTAATAAAATTTATTTATTTATTTACTCTCCTTTGCATCTACTTATGCCACACACAAGGAAACACAGCTGAAAACCTCAAGCAAGCTGGCACTTGTGTTTTCAGGCACCTTGCAGGCACTGTCCTGACTAGAAATTTCTGTGCCTGGGGCAGGCAAGACCACATTATTATTATTATTATTATTATTATTATTATTATTATTATTATTATAAAAAAAGGTTTCTAGGGCAGTATAGATAATGAAAATAGAAACAGAGGTTACCCTGGACTGACCCCTACAGGGAACAATTGGTAACGTCTGTGGAGAGTTAAGAATAGTTGTAGAGCTACTGACTGCCCAAATAGACTGGTCCGGCTGTTCTATAATATATCATCTCAGGAGCTTTTGTATCAACCAACCAACCTGATGTCCAGTCAACAGCAACTGACCAAAGTCGCATGTCTCCAATTTTTCTCCTCAAGTGCCTGCAGTCTTATGCATGTTTAGACAGAAAAAAAACCCTACAACTCCCAGCATTCCCAAGCCAGCATACATAGGACTGTGTCCTAAATGTGCCTAACTGTATTTATGACCTTTCTCTAGCTGTATTTATGACTTATTATATGACCTTTCATGCCCACTTTGTCCCTGTCTTCAGTTGGCGCCCATCACCACACTGCCTCATGATAATAATGTAATAAATGATGAGGTAATAAACAATGAAGTAAATTGATAAACTGAATTATTCACCCAACTTTAGGCACCATAATCATAATGAGTCTCCTCACAGTTAGCCTCGCTGCTTCTGTTGCTGCTGGTTGAAGGAAGAAAGGGTATATATTATATTTGAGACATCCACATAACAAGAATAACGATAGCAATAAGGATGTAATCGGAGACCTTGCACTTATCCTTTCCACATGGAAACACCTGCCAAAGCTCAAACAAATTCCAAAAACTGATGTAACAATAAGAGAAGAAGTATGAGAATAAAAAGACGACACTGGAGTGATTATATTTCCTCTGTCGCCAGTGAATATCACAAGAGACTATCATTCTGTTAAGAGTTTTCTGCAGATTTCTCTTACCAAGTAAGAATCTATGTATTAAACTTTTGGTAATAGTGCATTTATTCAGAGATGTTTTTATATTAATTATGGAAATTTGTGATGTATAATATGTATAGGCCCAAGAGCCTTTAAAATGTACTATTTAAACAATTTTTAAGAAACTTACATATGGGCAAAGGCCTTTTAAGGCAATATTCCCAATTAACCCCTATATAGTTATATTAATGCTATGTGTTATCCCTATACAGTCATATTAATGTAATGTATTTTTGATGTTACAGCCCCCTGAAGAAGGCATTTAAAAAAACACCACATAGGCCGAAACGCGTTGGGCGTGAATTAATAAAGTATCTCAGCATTCCAAGAACTGCTTCTCTCTCCTTTTTTGACCGTAGTTAACAGAGCCTGTTAAAGACACAACTATAGCGTCGAGTTGAAAAGTTGACAACCTTATTTTTCAGCAGTGCCCATAACATTGTTTTAAACAATCTGATATTTTGTGTCTAGGAACAAAATCTTTCTAAGAAAGGAAAATGGAAGCAGCACAATCATGGTTTGAGTACCTAGAAAGTGTCTTTCTACGGCTGCCACATCTTTTTCTTCTAGAATACTTCCAAACCGCCCCCATTGCTGTATGATGTTACCGTATGTTTCTTTGCAGTTCTTCCAAGTTATCCTCTGTAATGAGAATTGTCCTGGTAGTGGCATCTCTAAAAAATTTTTTAAATCCAGTCCTTTCAGACCTTTTCACAAGAGATACCTGTGTGGTGTTTATTTCCACAAACCAAGCTATGAAGGCATTTTATTTTAGCCGTTCTCTCTTGCAGCGCACATCAGGAAGCGATCAAGGCAATTGGGTTGAGAAACTTACTCATTCTAGAATTTGGAGCTAGCCATCTCCCTGCCAAAAGAACATAATGGACAATATGAGAATGTCCCAATGACAGGCTAAAAGTAAAAGTAAAAATAGGCACAACCACAGTGGGGTTGATGTCCTATAAAAGCCTGCTGTATTCGGCAAGCGTTGCAGTTATTTGAACGCCTTGGCAGAATAGCTTCCCTGTTTAACCTCAGTGTGGTAAGATTGAGAATCCATTTAGATCTGTGCAAAAGAATGGGATGGCTTTGCTACTGGTTTATTGATAGGAGACATTTTTAGCATCCACACCCAAACATGGGCAAAGCACACTGGCCCTTTTTATGACAAGCCCTGTGAGTTATTTTTGGTGACGGTTCACACCACTCCCCAGCAGTGTTTACCACAGGCACACACTCCAGCTTTTCATGAGCTTTTTGCCATTTCAAAGCCTACCTCAAATATACTTCCAATACTTCCAACGCATTAGGCATGGAACAAAGTTATACCTTTATCTTGATATTGCAGATCTTACTGAGTGAAATTCCCCTTTTTTGAATAACTTGCGTTGTCACAATAATCACAAGAGGTGGCGGAAAAGTGTGTTTGTTTAAATCCATCTTATATTAACAAAGAAATGAATATTACTTAAGCCTTGATAAAAGCCAGTGTGCCTTAGAAGAATTGCCAGATTGCTAACCAACCCCTTGCTCCTTTGCCTTTAAGAGCAGCTTGATCTGCAGGTATTAACAGGCAGGTGGCAATCCTGATCTCCATGCTGCAAAAAGCTGGACTTAGGTCAGATGGCATAGCTTTCATCCATAAGTGGACTGTCCATTATCATATGAGGAGTTACTTACACACTGTTGTGGCTATGGTGATGCTAGACAAGAAGAGCAGGGTATAAGCAATAAAATACAGTCAGATGATACAAGTGTGACAAAATAAGTAACTGAACTGTATTTTTAAAATTCCACAGAGATTCCGCTGAAAAGAACTCACCACCCCAATGCAAAGCATCCATTCCCTGGGGCATCAGATGTCCAAACTAACGTTATGCCTGCTTACTCAGAAGTAGACCTCACTTAATTCAATGTGGGGTTTATTCCCAAGAAAATATACATACAAATGCAGCTTTAGAAGTGATCACTATAGTAATTATTGCTGTGTGGAGTGCTCCTGGATTCCAGCCAGCCTGATGACTACTCCCCACTCATCAGCCAGCATTCTGTGGCTGTTGAACATGCTCAATCCTCACTTGGTTGTGTGTGTGTGTGTGTGTGTGTGTGTTTTCACCCAGTATGTGATTCCCCCCCCTTTTTTTTTTGGTGTATGTGTGTGTCTCTCTGCAGATCTTCCCCAGCCCAGCTGATACCTCCTTCTTGTTCATGGATGGTGCAGTATTGGCTATGTAAGGATCTACACTCAGAGATGAGTTGCCTATTAGTATTAGGGTGCCCAGATACAAAAGAGGGCAGGTCTCCTGCAGCTTTAACTGTTGAGATGAAGAGGGAATTTCACCAGGTGCTGCATGCATACCAATGACACCTGCTGAAATCCCCTTTTCTATACAACCATTAAAGATACAGGAGCCCTGTCGCCCTTTTCATATGGTCATCCTAATTACTATATACTATGAGCTTCATCACACCAGCGATTTATCGCACACTTGCCATGCCTGGTATGTGGTTTTGCAGCACAGTACTCACATGACGCCGCCCCTGTCCTGCACTAATTTTGCCTCTTTTAGTTTTATTTTGGAGTGGGGAAAGTCTGGTTTTCCCCCCCTCCATGCGCAATAAAGGCGCACCTCCTGTATTGCTGTCCTTGCGCTCTATCGGACAATCCCATTTTTGTTGGGTGTGTGTGTGTCGAAAGGCGGTCTCGCTGACAAAAGAGGAAGACAGGGAGCTTCTCCGCTCAACCGTGAAGGGGGAGGGAGGTCCCATCAACTCTATGTTCTTACTCCTGAGTAGGCATGACCAGGGGTACATTTAAAAGAAATGGGGGGAAACTCAAAAGAAACTCGAGCTAAGCGCGGGCGCCCCAGGACAGAGGGAGTGGCGGTTCACCCCCGCACCTCGCTAGAACTGCGAAGCTTTGCAGTTAGACTTGTTTTAAAAAAACTGAGTTAGGCTCCAGCGTGCCCAATACTTGAGCTGCAGTGCACGTTTGCTCCTCCTCCCCTGTAAACCTTTCCCAAGTCAAGTGGCAGCAATAGTCTCGTCCCATGTGCTCCCTCCTGCTACCTACAAAAGGCCTCCCTTTCTTCTCTCTCTGGAGTTTGTTTAATATGATCTTAGGGGAAAGTATAGTGTGTTGTTTTACCGTAATTGCGCAGTTTCAGGCTGCCGTACTATTGTATTTGCATATATATATATATATATATGTGTGTGTGTATAAAATAAAATAAAAAACTGCAGGGGGAAGGAGAACGTAGGGGGCGAGGCAGGAGATTTCACCAGCACAGTAGCGATACAGGTGAAAAGATACATGAGCTGAAATAGCGCAACAATGCACAGATGTGAAAGTGCCCAGCGCTCGACTTGCGAAGGAAACGGGGAAACCACGGATACAAACCAGAAAAAAGTCGGTGATGGAGATATGGTAGAGGATTATTGTTGACAGCTGCTGCTGGAGAATCACTCACTGCCAGGAGCCTGTGTTTGGTGACAACCTTATGGGAAGCATTACATGCCAGTTTACCCTAATTCTTGTCATTCAAAGATTTTATTTCCAGGATTTAAAGATCCATATTTAAGTGGTCTGCAGCTTGGCAAGTTATCATTGGGGATACTCTTCCTACACTCAGATGCACTATTCTCTTTGTTTTTACAACCCCATCTTAAATCTATTGTTCATCCTTAAAGCATTGCAATGTGGAAAACAGCCATATTATTTCTGTTTATATCATCCTTGTAAGTATACAATTCTAGTCAGTGGGTGCATTTAGAATTTTGAGAGAGTGCCCTGGCACTCTCCACCATATACAATGCCAAAAAAGATCAGCAATAGTGTTCATATTGAAAACTTGGTATATGGCAAATAGCCATTGCAGAAAGATTGACGCATCCATTGAAACTAGCCAAAGTCAAAGTATCTTCTATAAAATATGGCAGGATTTTATTTTATATACAAATCAAGGTCATGCATAGCAGTATTTGTCAAATCCTCAGAATATTGAATAGAGATGACATATAATGTTATGTATAAAGAAAACTTCCAAGCAGCCCAATGATTCCACCTATATCTTGGTTTGTAAGGTAAAAGGCGAAATATACATTTATGTTAAATGTAGTACCCTCTGTCAATAATTAGATTTAAATCCAATGCTTTTCTTTTTATTTTCTTTCTGTTGGTTTGTATAGTTTTGTTTTGGAAAACTTACATATATATACGCACACACACACACACACACACATATATATATATATATATATATAGTGTTCATGCACAGAAATAAACAAGCTGCCTTTTTACTAGCTGCTCATGCTATTCTTCCATCTAGAGGTTCATCAGACAAGCGTTTTATTGTACTCTCTCTACAGCCCACTTACAGATGTGAACATTTCCTTTTGACGATGATGTCTGCCTCCTGTGCACCTCCCACTCATTTTTCCGTCACAAATTAGACCCTTCTTAATTTGACTTAAAAAAAAAAAAAGGAATATGCTGCGATCTCCTGCTATGTGCAGGAAAAGCAGCGTGATAAAAATGGCCCTTGAATGGGCCACATGGTCTTTGTTTACTTCCTCTTTCCCTTCCAGGCAGAAAGAGGAAGTACTGAGGGACAAAAGCGGGGGCTGAGAAGCAACTGTATGGAAACACGATTCTCCCCCCCCCCCGAGTGATGACACTCCTAGTCCAGTGCTGTAGAATACTTTGATTGCCAGCTTTCCAGGGACGTAGCCCAAGAACAGCCTTTACTGTCACCTACTAATTCTTTCAGCTGAAGATGTGCCAGGGTAACCTTCCCCAATCTGGCACCCACCCTTCATATGTGTGGGACCACAACTCTCACCATCCCCAGCTAGGCTGGGGATGATGGGAGCTCAACACATCTGGGGGATGTCGGGTTGAAGAAGGCGGACCTAGGGATCGAATCTGGACCTTCTGCATGCAGAGAATGTGCTTTTAGCTGAGCTACTTCACCCACCCTTGTGGGGCACATTTCCCTCCACAGGTACAAAATATTCTCTTCCAGGAATGTTTTATGCACTAAAACTACTAAATGGACACAAAAAGAAGCAGTCAAGGCAACTGTCCTCATCAGTCAACATCTAAGCTAGTGGCCCCAAATACGGTGCCGATCAGCAGGATGATATCCACGGGGACCTCCAATGGCACCCTTGAACCTCACCCCTCCTTGCAGCCTCCAAGCAAAACTGTTTTAATAAAAAAACTTTGGAAAATGTTAGGACAGTCTTCTTTCTCTCCCTTTCTTGCCTCCAGTCTTGCTCTTGGCTCTCCCTGCTTGCCTTGCTATGTCCTCCTCCCACCCAGCCTTTAGCCTCGCTATTTCTCTCCTCACAGCTCTTTAGCTCAGTTTTCCCTTTCTTAGAGGTTCATCAGGCGAGCGTTTTATCGCACGCTCGCTACTGCCCACTTACGGATGTGTGTGCGTCCTTTAGATGATGTTGTCCGCCTCCCATGTGCCTCCCGTTCGTTTTTCCATCGCAAAATACACCCCTTTTAATCCGACTTTTTTTTAAAAACAGAATGTGCTGCGATCTCCAGCTGTGTGCAGGAAAAGTGGCGCTACAAAACCAGCCCCTGAATGGGCCATGTGGTCTTTACTTCCTCTTTCCCTTCTGGGAGGAAAGAGGAAGTAATGAGGGACAAAAGTGGGGATGGAGAAGCGACAAGGAAAGGTGATTTCCCCTCCATGTGATGATGCTCTGAACTTTGCTCTTTCTTTAACCCTTTGCCTTGCTGTTTCCCTCCCTCCCAGCCTCTACCTTCACTTTCTCTTCCTACTTCTCTACCTTGCTGTTTCTTTCCCCTCCCTCCTAGCCTCTATTATTGCTCATGGTCTCCCCCCATGTCTTGCTATTTTCCCCTCCCTCCCAGCCTTTAGCCTCAGAATTTCTCTCCCTCTCCCCTCTTTAGCTCCCTTTTGACTAGCCAGGCCCCCACAGCTGCCATTATGTGACTAGCCATATCCTCCACAAGATCCATTTTGTGCTGGTGCCCACAGCAGTTTCTCAAATTCCCATCTGTGCCCACAGGTCCAAAAAGCTTAAGCACCCATGGTCTAAGCACCCGTAGTAGAACTGTCTCTGGTCCAGGTGTGATGTGCTTGTGTGTATGACAGAGTGAAGAAGAGATTGAAGGAAGCAGAATCGCTTCACTCAGAATATATTCTAGAGCAGCCTTCCCCAATCTGGTGCCTTCCAGATGCATTGGACTACAACACCCACCACCTCAGCTAGGATGATGATGGAAGTTGTAGTCCATCACATCTTGAGGGTGCCAGGTTGGGGAAGGGAGGCTGTCTCTGGGGCCTCTATGCAGCTACAGGAAGTGTGTCCCTTGAAAACATTTTAGGGCACAATCCTATGATGCATGTTTAGACAGAAAAAAGGCTTTCAACTCCCAGCATGCTGGGAGTTGTAGGACTTTTTTCTGTCTAAACATGCATAGGATTACACTCTTAGAATTTTTATTATATTAAACCAGCCTCCCTCAACCTGGTGTTCTCCAGATATGTTTGACTACAACTCCCAGCATCCCCAGCTTGCTGAGGGCACCAAGTTGGGGAAGGCTGTATTAAGCAGTATCTAAATATTATAATGACAAAAGGAACACACTAGCAAAAGTACGCTACTACAAATCTGTTGGTTTTAATTTATTACATTTATATCCTGCCTTTTTTCCTCTTGCAAGGAAGGAACCCATGGTCCTCTCCTCCATTGTATCCTCACAACACCCATGGTGAGGTAGGTTTGGCTGAGAGCAAGTGACTGGCCCCACGACACCCAGTGGATTTCAGGACCAAGTGGGGACTAGAACCCGGGTCTCCTGGGCCCCAACCCAACGTTCTAATCACTGCATCACATTGGCTCTCGGTTTTTAGCCACCCCTTCCTGTCCTTTTAAAGAAATGTGCCTTTCCTGCTCCTCCTAACAGGAAAATCCACAGGATTGTAGTTTTCTCTCCACCCGCAAAGGCACGTGCGCCGGGAAATCAGAGCCCAGGTAGCCGAGATGCGCGCGCGCACGGGTAATCTATGAAGCGCTCGTCGGTATACACGCTTATTAGGGCAGCGTGCTAAAAGTCCCCTTGATCGCTGCGCCGCCATGCAGGGAATTTGGCGCGCTACCAAAACCAGGACACCGTGGCCGAGGCCAGTGCATCTCCGGATGTGCGAGAACCTCAACACGAGGTCGATCGCTACAGCAAGGGCTTCTCGGGCTACAGTGCAGAGTCAGTGCACGCTAACTGGCGAGAGTCAGCCCGGCTGCTCTCTGTGAGACGCACTTCTGAGTACGTATGGGACGGGGCTGCGACTCGCTTTGTGAGCGGCTTTCCCCCCTCCTTGGATGGAGATCCATACTCTTATACCTCTCCCAGGACTGCGGCTGTCGGGGCGAAGTCAGTCTTCTTTTCTATCCCAGGGGAGCCCAATACCGGGGCGAGGGGAAGGAAAAAAGGAAGGGACGAGGACAGCTGGGCGAATCGATCACACAAGAATCTGGACGCGAATCACTTTGGTGCCCCAGCGCGCGAGAGAAAAACGGCGGGCGGAGAGGGAATGAAACAGCCTCGCCGGCGGATCCTACAGATGCAATGCATCGTTGGCCCGGGGCGCGTCACTTCTGTGCAACAGCGCCAAGAAGCACCACGCCCCCATCCTTCGCCGCGAGAGAGCCACAGGGGAATAGGCTGCTGTCCTCAAGCTAAATTTTGATGGAAAGAATCAATCGACGGGATCTTTGCTCGCCCCCCGTTTTTGCAGATCGTTCACAACCCCCCTCCCCCGGTACACACGGTGCATAGAGAAGGGGTGGAAAAAGCCCCGAGAAAAGTAGGGTGAGGGGCCTTTCTTAAAGCTAAGCTAAATTGGGTAGAAAAAAAGAGTTGGGAAAATGAAAGTCTAGAGTTGGATGCATATAGTTTGCAAAGAAGAGAAAAGGAAAAGTCTTGTTGGGGGGGGGAAAGGAATCGAACTAAAGTTTTTTTGGGGGGGGGGAACCTGTGGGAGCAGAGAATCCACCTTGCCTGGGTAATTGGAGACTAGGAGCGAGAAAAATCGGAGAAGCGGAGGGTGGGTGTATGTGGAGGTTTGAAATAATCTTCAGACCACGAAGTAGCAAATAGGTTCTGGGCTCCCGATTGGCAAAAAAATAATAAAAATAAAATAAAAGTCGGTTGCAAGCTAGCGGGTAGAGTTATCGAAGTGACACCGGATTGGCTCCAGACTCTGGAGCAGGTGCGGAAGCTCAAGCCCCCATCAGTGCTCGGCAGTGCCCTCTTGATCCCTGCTCAGTGGCATCACGCGCGCCTCTGTGAAACTGTCTCTGGATACTTCTCCCGGGGCGCTCAGCCTTGTCTTCTGTCCAAAGGCAGCTGATGATGTTGTAGATGGAATCCCAGCCGCAGCTGGCTCGCGGCTGGACAAGGGGAGCGAACCGCGAGCGCTCTCTGCCATGGGAAGAGAGATGGCTGGATTCACATTGAGTCCACCAGCCATTGAGTTATCGAAGCGGGAGGGGTTTTGGGGGGGGTGGAGCGGGGAAAGAGGAGGAGGAATAGGGCAAAAGACCCCTCCCCTCTCCCTGTCGCCTGGTTGCCACCCGTTTTGGCTGCAGGGCTTGCACTTGAGAAGATCTGCCAGGAGGGAGGGGTCTCTAACTTCGGGGACCAGACGCTGGGCTCAGGTTACAGCTCAGCTGGGGGGCAGGGGAGGACTGAGACCTGGGCATATACACAGGCTTCTAGAAGGCAGAGGGGAGCATAAAGCCACGGTGCTTCAGCCCAGAACACCCAGCAGCCGAGTTTCTGCTGGGCCTTTGGTACTTTGGATTCTCCTGCTGTTTCCAAAGAATACGGGAGGATCGGCTGCATGAAGGCTCGGTAGCCACTGGGGAAACTACCACCACCACCTCCTCCTCCTCCTCCTTCCTCATCCACACAAAGGTCCTGCATGTCTAACATTTAGACATGTTCAGTTTTGTGGATTCAAGGACTCTAGTGCTCCTGGCAGCCACTCAAGTCATTTTATTAGCAGTTGTCAAATGTCAGGATGGGGATATACGTAAGTTGCACTTTTCTTCTTCTCCTCGGTCTCCTCCTGAAAGAGGGTGAAAAGAAAATCGACAGGGGTAGGATGAATGTAAGGGAGGGAGGAAAACTAGACGCTCAGGAGTAAAGATCGATATTCTTTTGGAGAGCTTGAGAGTTTGCAGAACTAAAACCATTTTGCTTGGAGTTGGCCTCCGACTCCTTCCTGCACTTCATTTCTCTTCTTTCAGTTCACACAAGATTCCTTGCTTCCCATTAAAGCTGCTGCTCACCATCATCTCGATTAGGATGATCTACTGATGTGTGTTGAGGGAAAGCTTATTTCTCATCATTGTAATGCTTGGTTGCTTGAGAAGAGAGGGCTGCGCTTTTCTCATTCCTACCGTTTCTTCTCCCCTTGGCCTTCTGGGAGTGGGGGGGGGGCGAGGTGGAGATGGGGTTTCTTGGGGCCGCTGTATTCTTCCATCCAAGATTCTTTCCTCTCCCCACCAAATGTCAAAAAGATTCTGAATCCATCTGAGGGAAATGAAGGATGAAAATAATACTCACTGCTTGTGATAGCAGCAGCGAAAGAGTTAACTGTGTGGTGGTGTGGGGGGTTCAAAGGGGGATCTAGACAAAAGAGAACATTCCCCGGCAGACAAGCAAGACTCTTTCACTTAATTTTTTAAAAAAACTTTTTTTTTTTTTTTTACAAAGGAAGATCTTTGTGCGCAAAATCCGGCCTCCCTGTCTCTCCCTCCCTCAGTTCAGTCAGGGATGTGGAATAAGGTGCAGATGAAGGTCCTGGGGAATTTGATAGCTAACAGATTTTTTTGTTGTTGCTGAAGGAGCAGAAGGGAAATTTTCCTCAACTCAAGAGGCCACCTGAGGGGTGCAAAACATTCCAGAGGCACATCAGTCCATTTGTTCTAGTGCTCTCTTCACCCCGTATGCGCATGCATTCACGCACATGCATTTAAACCAAGAGGGGGGAATCCCTGCAAATCTGGTGATAGAGGATATATTAATTTATTCTGTGTGAAAGTGTTGACCCCTCCCCCCAAGTTTACACTGAATGAATGTTCTTACCAATAATGACAAAATTTGATATGAAAAGTGACTGTCCCTTCCCTCAGCCTAGAAAGCTTTTGTTGTCTGGGATATTATTCAAGGATAGAAGATGGAAACTGTATTAGGTAGAAAGAAGTCCCCCCCCCCCACTTCTTTGGGCAGGTTTCCTATTACTTGAATTCCACCCCTCCTTCCGTATGCTCCAGACTGTAAATCGATTGCATGGAATAGAGCTTGAAAAGTGGGGTCTCTCAGCTCCTGATTGCGGGCCACACTTTGTTTTCTCAGCTGAAGATTCCAGAGAAAAAGGACTAGAATTCCTTTCGCTCATGTGCAGGAATCTCTGTAGCTGAGTCTCCTGAGTTAGTAACAGAAAGGCCCTTGCGTTCAATGTAACTCTGGGTGGCTCACAGAGGGAGTTAGTGCAGTGGGTGCTACCAGGTAGAGAGCGCCTTACAATACTAGTCAAAAGACATGGTGCAGCTATTCCATCTTCCCCATCTTAATGGGTTTTCTGTGGTAAGGAAAAAGATGGAAAAGCAAGGTGTGGGGGGTGCATGGGAGGATTGGAAGCTGACATCATCTGGACACTCGTAAAATAAGTCTTTGGAAGTGCTTTGCAGTGCTCGTTCACCACTTTTTCTGCCTTTAAATGATTGTAATCAACGGCACAGTAGTCCATACAACACTCTTTCATGATTTAGGCTAAACCATGTGTCTTTGAATTTCAGAGGTCTGCAAAGAGGTAGAATTTATTATCACCATACCTTAGTTTGTTTTTAAAAGGCATATTGTTATATTCTGATTAGCTGAGGAGAGAGCCAGAGTTTGCAACTGTTTTGGCTCTTTGGTCATTTTTGAATCCTAGTGCATCTTTTGGGAGTCTTGCCTTTTATGTGTAGGTTTTGGTTTTTTTTTTAACATGTTCTCCCAGGTCAGGGAGGGAGCTCAATTCCTGCTCTGTGAAGGTTTGTTTGCATTTGGCAGCAATAGCTTCCAGATGCTGAAATGCTGCCCATATTTATTTAAACTAGTCCCTAACGGAGCCATGTGAATCGTGCTCTGTGTGCACTCGAGAAAGGGCCCATTCATGATGTGGATGGGTCCCTTGGGCTCCTGCAGGCTCCCCTACCCCGTGCACAATAGCCCCCCTGTCATCTTGCTGATGCTGTCAAGCCTTCACCGGGATGCTTTTTTCTTTTCTTTTTTGAAAAGGAAAAAAAGCATGTGCTAAAAGGGGCACATTTTTAATAGGTTTCTGCTGACCCCTTCTCCATGAAGAATCATTTCTATTTAACTGTCATAATGGGGAATAAACATTGTCCTCACTCCTGATTAGAGCTTTAAAATCCATTACTTTCTCTGCCTTCCAGTTCCAACTCCCTCCTCCCGCCCTGCCCTGCTCTGCCTTGCGGCAAGAAGTGCCAGTGATTTGGTAATGGCCTCGTCTGCTGCTGCTTTTTTTAAAAAAAGTTGGGTTTTTAAAAATTAGAAAAACATCTTTAGCCCTCCCTTACACTTACAGAGTCAGCTAGGGTCAGTGCTGTTTGTTAAGTGCAAGGTTTCACTCTGCTGCATACAGAAATGGAAGGGAGAGTGTTTTTAAAAAGTCTGTCACATCTCCGTTCCTCATTATTCCCAGGTTGTGGTGGTGGTTGTCATTGATCAGAGATTGCAAAACGAATCAACAGTGTGGCCTTGATATAACACTGTTCTGACTGACATCTTCAAGAAATGGCTTATGGGCTTGAATCTCTCACACCAGAAGTGCTAACAATTGAGCCAAGTGACATGTGAAACTAACGTCAGACCAGATGCAGGTCTTTCTGAGCATGTAGGCCCTCATGAGGTAGTGAAACAATAGAGAGGCTGGCCAAATTGAGAGGTTTGCTGAGTGGATTGTTTAGGGATTCTTCACTCCCCCAAGAGCTTAAGCCAGGTCAACATTCTTGCTTTTGTGGATAGCGATGTGCCTGGCAAGTGTTAAAAAAAGCTAACATCAAGACAGATGCTGGCCTAAAAACCTATTTTCTGGGCATAAAATTGCCAGTTGCCCTCTCAGAAAATGGCATCCCATACACTGTGTCCCAGAAAGAGTGGTGCAATGGGCAGTGTTGTGTTTCGATGTGGCAGACTCAGGTTCAAAATGCTTTTCAGCAATAAATCTCACTCAGTGACAGTCTTGGGCAAGTAACTAGCCTTTACCTAATGTGTAACTATTACCCTATCCTTTACTTCACAAGTAACTATTGTCCTAGCCTTTACTTCACATGTAGCTATTAACCTAGCCTTTACCTCACAAGTAACTATTACCCTAGCCTTGACCTCACAGGGTTAGTTGTGAGGATAAATAAAAGTAAATGTATAGCATTGCCTGTCCTGAGCCCCAAAGATCTGGTGTGAAGGAAGTCTAAAGACTTCTACAATATCCCCTCAGTTGAGCTTGCAAAGGATCTCAAGTTGCCTGGTAGGAGAGCTGAGAGAGGTTTTCTCTTTCTGGTGCATGGTGGGAGCAGCTAACTAAAGGCCTTTGTTATTCTGCTTGTGGGTAACAGTTAATATCCTGACACCTTTGGGGAAGATGGAGAGACGTTCTTGAATGGAGCCTGCTTGAAGTCACCTGTGTTCTCATTATACAAGATTGCTCTAACCAATGCTGATATTATGTCCCTGTTTCTTTCTCTCTCCTTCTCTTATGGTTTTTGCTTCCTTTGTCCCTCACCCTGCTCTTTCCTTTCCCTTCCCGCACAGAGGAGGCAGGCATCTGTATATACAATGGGGAGAGGTATAGTGATAAAGATGTGTGGAATCCCGAGCGCTGCACGATCTGTGTCTGTGATAGTGGAACTGTCCTCTGCGACGGTGTTGTCTGCGACGAACTGAGAGACTGTCCCAACCCTGTGATACCCTACGGAGATTGTTGCGCCATCTGTGAAACTGACAATCCCACCACCAGCGACCGTAATTTATTTATTTCCGTTCCATATAAATAAATTACTTGAGAAAGAATAACAAAAAAGGAAAGATTAATAAAGCCATGGATGCAAATCCCAAGCTCTGTGGCATCCATGGAAAGGCAACTGCTAGGAAAGGCTACTTCTCATGATTAATCAAGGTGTACAAAACATGAATTGATAGCTTAATTGAGCCATAGATATGTGAGGGAAGGGGCTGGATGGCATCATTGGCAAATTATTTTGTGTAAGACAGCCTTGCAAACAAGTCCATAAAATGTGTAGCTCATTATAATAATAATAATAATAATAATAATAATAATTTACTAGCCAAACATGTCTGTTTTACCTATTTGTGGCACAGTGATGGCCTGAAAGGAAAATTCTCTCTAGATTTACAAAAGCTTCCTTGTGTTTGCTTGCATGAAGAATTTTTTTACTCATCACAGACAATTTAGCTAGTGACCAAATACAAATTGGATCTCTGGTAAATTACCAAATTCCCAGGTACAGCAATGCAGCCCTGAATCCAGTTTTTCTGTGCCCCATGTGCCACCAGTGTGCTATTGCTTACTAGAGTCATTTTAAGCACTAAGGAAATGAGACAAGTTTCACAGTGCTAAATATATGTTGCTGTGGTTTTCCTTCCTACACAGTGTTTAACTGTGATTTCTGTGTTAGAAATTATAGGGTGATCTGGATGAGGACAGTTCCTTTACAGTCCTATTGAGGCAGAACAGGTGTAATTAAATAATTATCAAATGCTAAAGCCTTTTCCTTTATGGGATCTTTTTAGCATGAGCTGCCCCATCCTTTATAGACTCGAAACGTGACTATAAAGCTCCATTAAAATCAATGGGACATTCCCAAATTTTACTGTGTTCAGGATTCTAGCCTGTGGTTGGAATCCAGAGAAAGTTTAGTGGTGATAACAACAACATTGATCCTAAATTTGTGTTTACACAGGGCTTTCAAGTTTTCAAAGTGCTTCATGTACATTATTTTATTAATCGTGCATTTGTGCTCCACTTAAATCAATGGGATTAATGCAACAGTTAATCCCTTAAAGTCTAGGCAGTGTAGACACACCTAATTTTTCTGGATTGTGGATCAGAGGCATGGAAGACGAAGAAAACCCTCACAAGTTGTAAGCGCCAGGGGTGCGGAATGTGTGACCTTCCAGATGATGGTCTCATCAACCCCAGGCAGTATGGGCAATTCCAACCAGGTTCTCCACCCTGGTATAGGCTGTGGAGCTAGTAGGAGCTAGGAAGAGGAGGTGGATTCTCCCCACCCCCTTCCATAGTAAAATGGTCTAAATGTTGGCAGAAAACATGTTTGGTTCCTCTACCTTTTAAGCCTCTCTTGTGCTAATTACTTAAGGGACTCTGAATATATATGTCAGTGCCAAGAGGTCAAGATTTTGCTTTGTGAGAAGATGACAGTCGGGCTAGCTTTCATGCCCAAGATACTGGGAATGGTTAATACTTCTTTTTTTATCTCTTAAAGAGCTGCCCAGGGGGCATGCTTTGCAAGGTGATTGAAAATTTCAGGCCAATGATGCAAGAAAAACATCCAACATTCCTTCAGGTTCCAAAACTGCTTTTTAAGACAACTTTCTTAGTTCTAGCCCAGGAGTTTTGTTACAATTAGAAGTGGCCTTTTACAACCCTTTTACCTTTTCTGACTGCCTTTGATTAAAAAAAATTTTTTAAATGACAGCGTGAGGCTTCCAGAACAAGTAAAGGGTTGAGACTTGCAAAAGCTAATTGTGGCTCGCCTGTGCATGTTTATTTGCAGTTAAGCTGAATGTGGCTGTTAACCTCTGCGTTTTGTGTGATACTTGCTTTAAAAAATAATCCTAAGGCTGTTCTCTGCGTGGTTACAGCGCTTAACAGATTGACCTAACCCTATTTGATTGGCAGCAAGTCCAACTGATTATTGATTTCACTGTGGACTTGCTTCCTAGGCTTAGGTTTGCAATCCATCCTACTAAAGTCAGTTACAGCCTCATCCTATGCATGTTAATTTGGAAATAAGGCCTATTAAGTTCCATAGGACTTAATCCAAAGCATATGTGCATAGGATTGTAACCTTAAGCATATGTCATTGTATGCAGGATCACAACCCCAAATCTGCACTGCTGCTTTGATAAACAGAGCTGTAATTCCTGCGGGGCAAAATGGAATTCAGCTGAACAAGCCCTGCTGCAGAATGGCTTTGAACTTGCAATGATTGATTGGGAATCCTAATATCTCTGTGCTTTCCTCTTTTGTCACTTTGCCTGGGGCCTTTGCACTCCAGGTGTAAGAATCCCTAAACAGGCTTAGAAAAGCTAGGGTGACCCTATCAAAAGGAGGACAGGGCTCTTGTATCTTTAACAGTTGTATAGTTAAGGGAATTTCAGTAGGTGTTATTGGAATGCATGCAGCACCTGGTGAAATCCCCTCTTCACCACAGCAGTTAAAGCTGCAGGAGCTCTGTCCTCTTTTGTATCTTGTCAAGAGGGCAGGACTCCTGCAGCTTTAACTGTTGTGATGAAGGGGGAATTTCACCAGGTGCTTCCTGCATACAAATGACACCTGCTGAAATTCCCTTTTCTGGGCAACTGTTAAAGATACAGGAGCCCTGTCCTCCTTTCCATATGGTCACCCTACAGAAAAGCAAACCTTCTTCCTCATTACCACCATCTAGTCACAGTTTCTTCCTTGTCGTCTTGTTCCCTTGTCTTGTGAGCTTCTTGTGCGATCAGGTGAAGGTATTTGTATACGAAAATGTTAATTTAATTTACTGCAACATGGTTCTGACGTTTTCTTTCTTCCACCCCTCCCACTTCTTCTTAACAGGGCAACCTGGCCTCAAGGTGAGACCACTGAATGCTGTTAATAACCATAAATTTATGTTATTGCTTTCTACATTTGCCAACTTTACTTGAGGTTCAAGGTCTGTGCCATTAACAGCAGAGTGTCCTGCATATTTATTTATTTATTTAGATTTTATGATCCTAGCTTTTCCTTTCTGCCTTAAAAAAGGCAGGGTATAAATATCAGTTTCAATTTGCAGGGAATTAATGCTTATCACTATGTCCCCAAAAGCTTTACCTGCTGATTTCTGCAGATCAAGATGCTTGTAAAAGGTACAGGGGCCAGGAGCAAGACAGTTGGCAACTCTGTTTGCCCTCTGCTACATACACTTATATTGTATCTCATTCCCAATCCCTTGTGAAAGACAGGACAGGAGCAAATTTTCAGAAGCTAATGGAGCTACTGCAACAAAGAGTTATTGCAAATTCTTACAGAATCAAGCGGTCTCCTGGGCATGAAATGTGAATGGTGTTCTCATAGCCTGACCTCGTGAAAAAAGCTGAAAGATTTGCTGAACTAAAAAGCAACAAATACTTCCATTGATTTCAATAAGACTATTCATACTTAAGTAAAGGTTACACAAATCTATTTTTATGAAATCAGGCCCAAATGCTCTCCACCCCTTTCAAGTATATAGGCCCCAAAGGCCTGCCTGCAATCAGCGTTTAAGGATTTAAGTGGTGATTGTAAATAGAAGTCAAGATTGTGTGTGAGTAGACCCATCACAGTGCATTGTTGGTGTATCTGTACAGGTTCCTTGGCTTTGGTGTTTTGGTATGTATTGTTTTTCAAACTGTGTACACACTTTGTATTTTGCAGGGACAAAAAGGAGAACCCGGTGATATTAAAGATGTAAGTCTCAAGTTTGCTGCATCCTCCATCACACATAACCCTTGGCAGTACAGAGTGTGCTTCCAACTTAACTTGCTTTGTGTGTTTTTCTTCTTCTTTTTCTTGTCCAGGTTGTAGGACCAAGAGGCCCCCTTGGACCACAGGTAGAGAACTAACATTTTCTGCTACATTGTTTAAATCTTTTGGAGGAGAAGGGTTGGGGGGGGGGGAAACACCTTTGTGAATCTTTAACTGAGATCCCTGTCGTTACCTGTTGCAGGGACCTTCAGGTGAACAAGGACCAAGGGGAGACCGTGGAGAGAAAGGAGAAAAAGTAAGACCTTCTATTCATCCGCACACACACTCACACACGCACACAAAGTTCAAGAGATTAGGGCTGCAGTTCTATGCATTTACCTGGGACTATGGGATTTACTTCCGAGTGAACATGTGTAGGGTTGCACTGTACGAAATGCTAAAAGCATCAGTCTAACATTCTCGTCAGATTAACTCGCTATCCTCAAGGCAGATGCATCTAGCTGATCAACACATGTGCAAAACTCACATTGAAATATTACATTCATCACAAGCATTTTGGAATGTCAGTTCAACAAGTACAGAAGATATGAGATAAGGGCTTAATAATGTGATTTACTCTGTGGCTTTTCCCCTTAGCTTAGTAAGGCCATAAACTTCCAATATTTTTTAAACTGAGACCCAGTGCAGTGAAGTGGTTCGTGTTGAATTAGGACTGGGAAGACCCAGATTCAAATTCCTGTTCACTTATGAAACTTACTGGTTGACTTTGGGCCAGATGCTGTTTCAGCCTTCCTTCTTTGGCCTCCTCCACACGAGACGTTTAATGAGCCTTGAAGGCTCATTATAAATTTTACCTACACACGAGCGGAGCGCAAAACGGGCGTACAGGCGCGTTATCTCCCCGATAATGCGCATTTTCGAATGCGCGTTAAATAGCGACTTTTATTTTGCTCCGGCCGTTAAAGCGCATTTTTGCTGTGTGAACAAGCGATTATGCGCATTAACTACCTGTAAAGTGCTTTTTGGGCATCTTTTAATGCGCTTCGCCGCTTCTCGCCGCCTCCCGTGCAGAGGGATTAGGCGTAAATGCGCCTCCGCGAAAATGCGCATAATCCCCGAACCGGGCGCAAAAGCGCATCCTTGTGGAGGGGGCCTCTCTCTCATAGGGCTTTTGTGAGGATAAAATGTGGGGGTGGGGTGAGGGGGGAAGAGAACCATATGCATTTTTCTGAGCTGCTCGGAGAAAGGTAGAATAAAAATGTCATAAATAAATAATACTCAATATTCAGTATAGAAATGCACAAGACAATGGCACTATATCATATTCTGGAGCAATTAAAATAAAAACCTCAAGCAGCAGTGCACCCTGCATATTAAAAAAAAGTTTAATAGCAATTTGTAGTTATATGAGATTAAAACATATTTTTGTGTGCAGTCTTGTAAATAAATCTGCAAAAGTTGCACATCCACAAAATTGGTTTACTAATTCACTTGCCCCATATGACTGTGGAAGCTATTTGTGAAACAGTGAAAGCCTGAAAGAAAACAACAACTTGCTTCCGAATTTATAGAAGCTTTTCTGTAAGGTCACCTGGAAACAATGCTGGCTCACCACAGGTGACTAGATTAGGGAATATATAGATAAGCCTGAGGCTTCCCAGTCCAGTAATCCATTATGATCACTTGGCTTCTGGAATGCACAAAGTGCTCTTCTATTTGTAGTGACTTTCTTGTGCATTTCTATGGAAGAAGTAAATCTTTGTTTGCATTCTTTTACACAGATGGCTTTGCTATCTCCATTGGGTGGAATTGCAGGTGTAGGAAGTCCCTATACACATCATGTTTTTGGGTTGGAGAGCATAGCTTTTACTGTAGAATCTATGAGTTTAGTCTGCACCAATAGAATGATAGTCTCCAAGTCACAAAAAGTAATAGTTCCACTTTATTCTGCACTAATCAGACTTCATCTGGAATACTGTGTCCAAAAGGATACAGGTAGACAAATTGGAACAGTTTCAGAGGAGAGCAACGAAGATGACCAAGGGTATGGAAATCAAGTCTTATGACAAAAGGTTGAAGGAACTTGAGTATGTTTAGCCTGGGGAAGAGAAGACTGAGGGGAGACATGATAACCCTCTCCAAATATCTACAGGGGTGTCACACAAAATTTGTTCAAGCCCAGTGTCAGGAGTTGGCATGATTGGGCAGCTGCCAAGGGCCCAGGGGCTAAGAAGGGCCTATCCTCGGCCCTGCCAACATTAAGCCTGCTGCAGCTGCCACTGTAACAGCCACCTCAGCCACTGACCTTACCACATCTCCCCCCAGCCCAAGTTTCCCTGGTGGGCAGCTGTGGTACTTCTGAGTAAGAGCTGTCAGCTTCAGGTCAGGCATTGCATTTTGGGCCATCTAACATGGTGGGCGGCCAGCATGGACCTGAGCTGAGGACTGGCCTGGCTTGGCTCCAGAAGTGGTACCACCACTGCCCATTGGGAAGATTTATCGGGAGGGGATAAGTGACTAGCTGTGGTGGGGAATGGTGGTAGCTGCAACAGCAGCAGCAGTATGGGGCATCAAAATATGGCTGGTGGATGGATGGGGGAAACATCGAAGTATGGGGCATGTGCAGGGGGACCCATTGGCAGCACTATGCTATGGGTCTTCTGTAATCTGGCGCTAGCCCTGGATTTGTTCTCTGCTGCCTCATAGGGTAGGACTAGTGCTAATCGATTTAAGTTATAGGAGGGCAGATTTCATTGGAGCATTAGTCGAAACACGTTAATGGTATCAGCAGTTAGAAAATGTAGCCTATTTATTTATTTATTACATTTCTGTTCTGCCCAATAGCTGAAGCTCTCTCAATTAATCTATGTGAGGCCAGGCTCTCTCTTACTGGACACCTGCGAATTACTCAGGGAGTATGATGGGCTCTCTCTAAGCAGAGGCCTTCAAGCAATTTTAGATGCTCTAGCTCTGGATTTCCTGCACTGAATAGGGGGTTGGACTAAATGACCTACAAGACCCAGTTCTATGATTTTTCTGCCCCCTCAAATTCTAAACATTTTCCCCTGATATATCTGACTGCAGTATTATAGTATTATACAGGCTACAGATTGTTACATCAGTGTAACATCACGTATTCTGTTGTACTGGTGTAAGCAGTAGGTACATCACAGAGCATTTTATATGTGCTGGTAAAACCATCCTTTGCATTGGGGCATTAATACTCGACTCAAATTAGTAGGGAAGACTTAACAACAGACTAACAGAGGCTGCAGTCCTGTATACATGTTTACATTGAACTGAACAGGATTTAATTCTGAGTAAACAAGCATAGAGATGGACTGGAAAATATGCATAATAATTAACAACATGGAATTTTAAGAAAAAATAGTTTTCGGTGTTATGTTGGGAGTGAGGATATACTCGTCCACAATCTGACTTCCTTGGAACATTTTCCTTCCCCGTTTTTTATAGGGTACTCCTGGTCCTCGTGGCAGAGATGGTGAACCTGGTACACCTGGCAATCCTGGGCCTGCCGGACCCCCAGGACCTCCAGGTCCCCCTGGCCTTGGTGGAGTGAGTATCCTCAACATGATTCCCCCCTCTCCATGGTTTCTTCATACCAAAAAATGTGGTGACAGAAAGTAATGAAAAGAGCTCTTTCACTGTGCTATCTGTCAAGAATTCCCAGTGTTCTATCTCAACAAAAAACTTAATTCAGTTCAGCATGTTTAACGTGCTACCTAAAAATGTCAACTATACAGAGTGTAAAAAATGCTTGTGATCAGTTTAAATCTTTGGTGTTTTGCTAGCTGCAAAGTTGCACTGCATTAGAGAAGTGGCTTTCAAGACCTTGTTTTGGGGAACTCTGCAGTTCTTAAAAAGAACCATAATAGGGGTTCTACAGCTCGAAAACCAGTAATGGTGGTCAAAATCCCTCAAAAGACAGCTGACTCATCACTACTAAGGTTACTTTGCAATGGACAGCCATGGGTACACAGGGTTGAGAGTCGAGCGCAACAGGCCGGGCTATTGCCCCGTGTAAACTTGGTGTGTGCCCTGTGCACCAGAATCCTCTGTAACACACAGGGGTTCTATGGCAGCCATGCAGGGGTTCCTCAGTAGACTGGTTTATGTGGAAAGAGTTCCCTCGAGGTAGAATACCACTGCGTGATAGACCAATTGAGGATCAGCAGGGTCTGCCAGTAGATGCAGTCTTGGAGTAAGAACACAACACAGAATTAGATGTGCCTAATAAACCAATTGATTTCAGTTGGCTTAAGTGTCCCCCTCTCTCTGTGCTGCATTTTGGCCCCACAGTGTATTTGTTAACTCCTGCGCAGATCACTTTAAATTCATATCTAGTTAATTACACCCAATGGGTCTAGGGAACTCTACTGTTGTGAACTTTGGAGGCTTTGCTTGTACTACGAGAGTAATGGCTGCACTTAACAGATCTGTGAATGTGCCAGGGAAACATCTGAAATATTAATTAAACATTAATTTTCGGATGCTTACATTGTGCATGGGATCCCAGGCCCAACAGCAAGCAATGACCAATAGAGTAAGGGCTAAGCAGATTTCAATTCTGGGGCAGGTTTTGGAAAAACCAGGTGAGAGGCAAGTCTGGACAAAAGCATATGTTCTGTTGGTGGATATTCTTAAGATCATAAAATTTAGAATCACTAACGTACTTCCTTGGCTATCATTGGTCATTTTGTGACTCCTGTAGGATTGCTACTTGTAGCACACAAGCGATAATATGTGTGTATTTACTGTAGAACATGTCCCACTCTTTCGTTCTGTGCTTGTGGTAACTTACACTAATTTGGATGTGTTACTCTACACATAAGGTACATTCACAAAGTCTTATTCCTTTACTCTAAATTAACCTCCAGTCTTTACTTACAGTTATTGGTAAACATTAAAATTGCTATTCTACACAAAACAAAACTTGCAATGAAAAGAGTGACTAATTCCTACACCATTTTTTTAAGCTATGCTTTTGTTGCATACAAAAGGGGCAGTTAAAATGTGTTAAGGAGTAACCAATCTTGAAGTTGGACCTTTGGACACAGACCTTTGTGCGTAGGTGCTTTTAAGGTTTCCAAACAAAATTAAGAGGGGACCCTGGTGGAATCTTCCTGCTCACCTCCAAATACATCCAAGTATTTTTTTTAGAGTGGGGTGGGGGCGGGGAGTTAGACCTGTGTCCATTTTTAAGCCACATTTCTTAATTGTTACAAGTGTCTTTCAGGACCTTTAGATTCACTCATGTACCTGTGTGTTAGAGTCATCCTGTCTCCCAGTATACTGAATAACTTTTTGTATTTGCGAACAGCTGTTGGAGAGTTTCTGCATCATCAAATTGATTTGTATCATTGTACACCTTCTCATTTTCTGTTGTGGCAAGTGTTGAAACAATAGTTTTGCAGTAGGACGGTCAAATGCAAATTGCTATTTAGAACTTCTTTTTTTCTCCCCTGCGATGAAATGCTTTTCATAATAAGTATATCACCCGATAAAATATTTGCAGGGAGGCAAGAGCCCCAAAGAGAGTAAAAAAAATGTAAAAAGAGAACCCTCTTGCCCTAATTTCTTCCTCTGTGTCGTGGGGTACGGTTGCCCATCAGATAGTAAGGGAAACTCTGGGTTTTTGAAAAGGCTTCTCATTTTCCTCATTGTACGAATGTTCTCCATCTGATCGCATCACATTCCACATCTCGCTGAAACGAAGCATGTTCTTTCTGTGCTTTATCTTTGCAGAACTTTGCTGCTCAGATGGCTGGAGGATTTGATGAGAAAGCAGGTGGTGCTCAGATGGGAGTGATGCAAGGGCCTATGGTAAGGGCCGGGAGAGTCTCCAAGTCCCTTGAGATCATATCTACAGATGTATATTGTTTTTACCCTAGTTTAACTGGCATAGCATGGCATTCCCCCAAACAATCTTGGGAATTTTAGTGTAATGGTGTTGAGAACTGTAGTTCCTAAGGTTACCTGGGGACAGTGCTGGTTGCAAGATTTTGAGGGCCCTGAGGCAAGTCTCATTGGGCCTTAACCTGGAAGAGGCGGGCTATACAAAGCAAGAATTCTCTCACACTTCCTGTATGCTCCACACAAAATGAGAATGGCTGTGCTGTTGGGATGGTGGATCTTTGACTATTCTTGCGGCCCTTGCCTGCCTTTGCCAGCTCTGGAGCTCACCCATCTTGGGGAGAGGCAATAATTATTGACGCAGAACCATCTGGCATGCCAAGTGGCTTCTTTTGTATTAAAAAAACTGTTGGTAACAGTACATTTACAAAAAAACCCAGATAAGTTGGCAAATCCAGCAATCCCTATAGACCCTACAATCCCTATAGACATCACAATGCTGTGATGGTTCATCTGTCTTGAAAAACTAGGCCCTATGTACAAAGGAGCCATAATCCTTAAGGTACATTTACTTTGGAGGTAAATTGCACTGAATTCAGTAAATATTACTGGATTGTGGTATTTGATCTATTTCAAAAGGTCCTAAATTTGGAGATTAGGTTTGCTGTTACATGCTTTTGATTCCTCACCCCTGCTCCAAGCATGCAGATTTCTTTAGTCCATGCTGGGCCCTATGACTAAGGGCTAGAACAGGAAAACAAAAGCCCAGTGGGCTGTACCATTAGGGCTTCCCCACATACATGAATGCCTACACATTCAAAACTTGTGCGTATACATATCTTTTGTAGGACATTAGGTTAGAACCTTCTCGTCAGTATTTTATATGTGTGGGGACATTCATTCCTGCCACACACCTACAGTTTGAAATGGTACAGCCTAGCAATAGATATGTCACATGTTGCTTCTGCTCATCTGTTCACACATGATATTTTTTTCCTACATGGAGATCATATCTCTAAAAGGGGGCAGGGGCAGGGGAGGAGTACTTCTGTTTACATGGCTGTGTGAAAACTCACACATGTCTATTTTTTAGCATCACATGTTCAGATGTTCTCTGTGCAGGGCAAAGTCATGTACGAAGCTGCCCAGAACTAAACCTGAAGAATGATAAAGCACAATCTGAATTAACCCGAAGAGCATTTTCCTACATGAGGCAGTCTAGCCCCTGTAGGATTGACATTTGTGTTACCAACCAAATGAATCAAGAATTGTTTGAAACCTCCTGCATGAAATGCTCCAAAATTACACAGCTACTATATTGTTTTATTTATTTCTATCTATCATGACTGTTGATCTGGAAGAGAACACACTACAGGAACACTAGGAATGCTTCTACCTCCTCAACTGTGGGTTAGCTGCTTAGCCATCATATTGTCATTTGACTGATAGGGAGCCATGTCCCTAGGTTGTGTAAGTTATGACCTATTGACCAGCACAATTCTCTTGAAGCCAATAGGGGCAGATCCCTTCCCGATGTTACGCCAAAGCAACTCCACTAAAGCCGCATCATCAACACCACTTTCCATATTACCCAAGTCCCAGCAATTCATGTTTCAGTATAAATTGATTTATTTTAATGTCTTATTTCAAACTTCTTTTTTTAGTTTGCCATTCTGAGACTGCTCAGGCAGTTCAAGCAGGCCATGTCAATGCAAAAGCTGACTTTTAAAAACGGCTTTGGGCCTTTACATCCCTTGCCAGAACTTCCTGAGCTTTGTGCTAGAATAGCAGAAACAGATGATTATGGTCAGGGAAGTAATAGAGAGATTTGTTTAAGGGTCTGGGTCGCTGTTACACTTGGATCAAGGGCTGAAGTATGCCAAGACAGACAGCAGCTACTGTTCTCCAAGATCCCACAAGACTTCCAGCAGGAAATTTCTGCTCTCCAGCATTTCTTGGCAAGCTGTAAATGAAATTCAGGCTTAGTAAACATGGACCGTTTCCAAGAGAAAGTGAATGTGTGTGTGTGTGTGTTTCGCCTCAGAATGACTTCTATAAATAAAAATAGTCCTGGATGCTGCATAGAGAGAAAAGAAGAATTAAAAGAGCATTGTCAAAGCAGCAGCTATGGTATTAGCCTTTCTCTGGTTCTTAATGTCCATGCAGCTGAGGCTAAGGGTCTTCTTGTGCTGGAATTAATCCTTTTATGTACTTTTTAAAAATTTCCCTGTTTAGGGACCTATGGGACCACGAGGCCCCCCAGGACCAACAGGATCTCCCGTAAGTATCAAAATCTTACTCTCTGGTTGGATGAGCCCTCATGTTTGAAAAATAATACAAAGGGAAAGATTGTCCTATCCCAAGGCAACTGTTAAGGATGTCTCTGCTACATCTTCTTCCAGGGCCCTCAAGGATTTCAAGGCAACCCTGGTGAACCTGGAGAACCTGGTGGTGGCGTGAGTATCTGCAAAGTGCCTTTGTCAAATTCTGGGCGCGTACACACATTTGAGATACAATTGACTCACTCACATGCTCCATCTTCCTGTTGCCAAGTACGCCTGTGAATCTCCCATTGGGTGTTGTGTACCCAAGCGCAGGGAATGACTGGCCATCGTATCAATGGCCTAGGGGGTTCTTGAAAGGCTTGAAAGTATCCCTAAGGCAAAGTAAAAAGATGTTTGGAACTTTGGAACTGAAGCCTGGCCTTTGTGTTACAGTCACAAGATAGAGAACGTTGACTAATGTTACGGAGGTTGAGTGGGTGGAAACTCTTCTCCCTCTCTCATAACAGTAGAACTCAGGGTCTCTTAATGAAATCGATTGCCAGTAGGTTGAAGAAAGACAAAAGGAGATTGTTCTTCACACAACACAAGGCCCGCTGCTGCATTGATGGTGATGCAGAGGCACATAGTCCTTTGCAGAGGATATTTTGTGTGTGGGGTGCTTAGACCTTTCCCCTCTCATTGATTCTCCCCCTCTTCCCCCTCCCCCCCACTCCAGCTAGCTATTATCAGTCTTGGAGCCAGCTGGGAGACGAAGGGGGGAATAGCCAGAGAGGGTGTATGGAAGAATTGGGATTCAGCACCCCCCCCTCTCACAAATACACTGCCTTCCTTGCAAATTCCTTGTCTGTGCATTAACAGTGTGAAGCAAAGGTGGCAATGGAACCCCATGTTTGCCTCACATAGTTATGGCAACCTGTGGAGAAGCTACAATACATGGAGGACTGAGGCCTACCACATGTGCTTAGGACCCTTGCCCACTTTGGCTGCTGAAGTCTGCCAGAGATGGGCTAGGATTATGGGCTTTAGAGATAATCCATGCTTCTCTGAGAGAGAGAGTAGTTATTGACGCCCTTAAGGAAATAGTAGTGAGAGTAGTATTTTTGAAAATAATAATAATAATAATAATAATAATAATTTTTAAAAAACAAACTGACTGGAAGCTACCGCATATCACAAAGCACTGGTGTAATTTGACCATATTAATCCATTGAAAATGGAACTGCTATGGACAGGGAAATTGGCGGATCTGGATGGAGGGATGCAACTGGTTCTGGATTGGGTTGCACCCCCCACCATAAGTTCTTCTGGACTCAGCAGTATCTGTGGAAGCACAGATGGTGGCCAGGAGTCCATTAACCAGCTTAGGCTGGTATGCCAACTGTGACCCTACCTAGAGAAAGCAGATCTAGCCTTGGCCATGCACGGCGTAGTTATAGCTAGAATAGACCATTGTAAAGTGCTTTATCTAGTACTGCTTTTGAAGATGATCTGGAAACTTCAGCTGCTGCAGGATGCAAGATGATTGTTGAGTCCAAATGGTCAAAGTATCTGATGTTGATTCTGTACCAGTTGCACTCATAATTGGTGCATGTCTGGGCCGAAATCAAAGTGCTGTTTTGGGTCCTTAAAACACTTAACAGTTTGGGGCCAGGTTATTCGAAGAACCACCTGCACCCTATTTATTGGGGTTCTATTTATTGGAGGTCCTCCAACACCTTTTAAGATGGCAGGCCCCTAGCTTATGGAATGCCCTCTCAAGAGATGTGTGGTTGGCTCCCTCAGTTGCAGTTTTTAAATTGTACTTTTTGCATTTTAAGGTTTTATTATACTACTAGTACAAATCCTGTGTCACTACGGCGCTAGTAGTCCGAGAATGGTTGGATAAAAATATGTTTGCCCATTTCCTTTGCATATGGAACAACTTTAGAGTTTTAAAATAAATATACTACAGATAAACTGGCAAAGGTGAAAAATATTTTCTTTTTATAAAAGATTGTTTACCATTTCTTGAAGTTTGCGGTCGAAAACACATTTTGCTCTCTGGTGTCCTTTCAGCCCTTCCTCCTCAGCTTCTCTTCCTCCTCCTCCTCCTCCTCCTCCCATCATCAATTGACTTTTCTTCATCTGCTTTCCCAACATTTTGTGTCAGCCATTTCCTTGGCCTAGCACTCTTAGCTTGCAGGAGTAAGCATTATTACATGTGTAGACACACACTGTGTCACATATTACAGTACATGCACAGTGTGGGGCATATGCATGAAACTCCCCTTTGCCTCGTCCCTTCTCGAGCTGCCCAAGGCTCGAGCTTTGAACTTTTTCAAAGTTTACAAATTTTCTGCCAGTCTCCACAGCTCAAGCTTGAGTTTAAAACATAAATGAGCAAAATTGGTCTGGTAGATTTTGAGTAATAAGCCTTATACTACCGTATTCTTATTATATACTAGTGCAAAGACCATATTGCCATGGGCTCTAGTAGTCCTGGTCCTTTCCCGCTTTCTTTGCTCCTCAGTTCTCTTACCACAGAGGGGCTCATGAATAGTGAATTCCCCCCTCCGAAATTCCCACGTCCTCATTTGCGCCACACTGATTGGCCAAGCCTGTCTATCCATCATCCTGCTGATGGTGGGGCTGCCCTGCTTGTTCTTTTTAAAAAGATCATTTACCATTTCTTGAAGTTTGAGGTCAAAAGCACGCTTTTCTCTCCCTTCACCCTCTGGTTTCCTTTCAGCTCTTCCTCCTTAACTTTTCCTCCTCCTCTAACTATCACCAACTGACTTCTCTTCAGCCCCTTTCCCATCATTCTGTGCTTGTCCTTTCATTGGCCCAGCACTCTATGAGGTCACAGGAGTCAGCATTATGACACGTGCATCTGCACACACTGTGTCACATGTTACACTGCATGCACAGTGGGGGGCATATGCCTTAACCTCCCCTTTGTTTCATCCCTTTTCCTTCTCCCTTCCTGAGCTGCTCAAAGCTCGAGCTTTGAACTTTTCTGAAGTTTCAAAATTTTCTGCAAATCTACACTGCTCAAGCTTCAATTTAAAACAAAAATGAGCAAAAAACAAACAAACCTGGCATTTGACTTTGGGAAACAGAGGTCAGGTTTGTTTTGCGAGCATTTGCTGTAGGCTTTGCTGGTCTGGGGGAGTGATACAATTCGTCCTGCTTTCAGGATATTGTCAGGCAGCCCCCATGTCTAGATACTTACATCTTTAAATATTCGTACTACAGCATCAGCTTGTGCCAGTAATTACAGGCCACTGAAGAAGAATGAAAATGTCGAAATGCGTTTGGCCTGCCTCCTTCATTAATTTTTATAGAGCAATTTGCTTGATTATCGCTGATGAGAAATTTGAATGTGTATATCAATTGCTCTATTTGATTGTGGACATATTTATATAAAATATATTTTTTAAAAAATTGTAAACCTTAACTTTTTGGTTATTCCTTGTTTGTGTTTTTTGGTTAAGGCTAGCACCTTGTTTTGTCTTTTAATTTTATACTTCCATAGGTGATCCAGAATGACAGGTTATCGGTATTTAAACAAACAAACGAATAAATACAGCTGAAACAAAATATTTAAAGCAATAAACAGTTGTACCTTTTTCTTTTAACAGATTAAAACTGACCTCTACTGATTAATTCCCTAATACGTTGGTTTTGGAGTTGATTTGTTGGAGAGGTTTTAGGGGAAGCTCTAGGTGACAATGAGTGGTCTGTCACTATACCTTCTGGGCTGATCTTGTAGTAGTTAATGTCTGGGTAGCAGCCTGGCTTTTTTTTTTGTATCAGTGTATCAGACACATCAGATGTGTCTTATTGTTTAAAGAATGTGTGAATAAATGAGAGTCTCTGTCTGATAGACTGTAGCAAATATGATTGTATCTCAGGTCCATTTCATAGTTGCACAGTGGTGGTGACAGTGATCTTCGTGCATGGGTTCATTCAGGCTCAGGTTAATGGTGGGGTGGAAGTTGTCCGTCAAAGTGGAAATTGGGCATGAGCCTCCTTCTGTGGATCCAGATTATATCTTAGGCAGCGGAGAGACATTTAGGGGATAGAAGTTGAGGAAACATGGTTGTAAGCCAGCTATGAATCTGTAGGCACACTTTCGTGCCATGAGAGTAACCAGGGCAGTTCTTTTGCATCATAATGGATAAGATGATAAGAAAAGATAATTTCAGCAGGTGTCATTTGTATGCATGCAGCAGCTGGCGAAACTCCCTCTTCATCAAAACAGTTAAAGCTGGAGGAGCCCTATCCTCTTCTGTATATGGTCACAGTAGCATAGCTCCTGCAGCTTTGACCTCATCTACAAGAATTCGCCTTTACGCCTGGTTAGGCGATTATGCGCATATTCGCAGAAGCGCATTTACGCCTAATACCTCTGTACGAGAGGCGGCGAAGCGCATTACTGCACGACCGAAACGCGATTTAAACTGTTGACATGTGGAGAATCGCTTGTTCACATAGTCAAAATGTGCTTTAACGGCCAGAGCAAAATAAAACTCGCTATTTAATGCGCATTCGATAATCGCATAATCAGAGAGAAAACACGCCTCTATGCCCGATTTGCGCTCCGTTCTTGTAGAGGTAATTTTTTTTAATGCACCTTGAAAGAGCTTTAAATGCCTCTTGTAGAGGCAGCCTTTAACTGTCGTGATGAACAGGGAATTTCACCAGGTGCCGCATGCATACAAATGACACCTGCTGAAATTCCCTTTCTATGCAACTGTTAAAGATACAGGAGCCCTGTCCTCATTTTCATATGGTCACCCTACTACCCATCAGCCTCAGTGTGCATGATCAATGGTCAGTGATGATGGCAGTTGTAATCTAGAAGACACCAGGTTGGAGAGGCTTTTCCTGTATGTATCCTTATATTCCTGTGTACTCGCGTTGTCTGATGAGGTCCTGTCCCACTGTCCCAATTACTCCAGCCCTTCAGAAATGGGACTGGCCAGTTGTGATCAGAAAGAAGGGCCTTTCTCAGTGGTAGCATCTACTCTGTGGAATTTGTTACTGAGGAGGGCTTATGAATCCCACTCCCTTACGCATTTCAGAAAAATAGCTTAGGGTGCAATCCTATGCATGTTTAGACAGATAAAAGTTTTACAATTCCCAGCATTCCCCAGCTCTCTCTGGAGCTTCTATGCAGCTACAGGAAGTGTGTCTCTTGAAAATGGCTTAGGGCACAATCCTACGCATGTTTAGACAGAAAAAGGGCTTTCAACTCCCAGCATGCTGGGAATTGTAGGATTTTTTCCTGTCTGAATATGTATAGGATTGTGCTCTAAAGCTTTAATTAATCAATTAATTTCAAGGGGCCTTTGGAGGCAACTTTCTGATTTGTGTCTTTAATCTTTGTAATTGTTTGCAACTCTTTTAATGTTTCATTGCTTAGGAATTAGGGTTGCTTAACTGTTTTTAATAGATCTTCCTCGAATGATATATTGAGGATTATATATAAATATACATAATTTATATAAATACGTATAATTTACACTTCACTTTCTACATTAAGATGCACTTAAATTGGCTTACATGTTTTATTTCAGAAAAAGCCATCAAAGAAATAATGGGTAGTAGCCAATATTAGTCTTTCTTGGAGTAGCCCCATTGGAATGAATAGGACTTAAGTTAGTCATAACTAATTGACTTCATTTCCATGGGTCTCTTTTAAGATGGACTAACACTGGATACTGCCCAATATAGTAAAAAAAGAAAAGAAAAGAAACAATAACAAAGCATTAGAAATGGCAGTTTAAAGCAGTAGTAAAAGTAGCCAGGAAATAAAGGCATGCTTAGGCTGCAATGCTACTACATCCAGGTTGACTCATATTACTATTATTACTTTAAAATCACCTTCCAACTTTCTGTGGTGTAATTACAGTACAGTTTAACTGTAGTCTATGCCAGTACTGCTCCAGAAAAGTATCACCTATCTCTGTTTGTTGGGCTACCTACACAACATCACACCTTTATTATGCATTAATTCAGAACAATATGTTGTGTCCATGCTCAATCAGTAACGGAGGCTAGAGTCTCCAACTTCACTACAGCCAGGTTGGGCAACATGTGGGTCACAGGTCACGTACAGCCTCCTGTTGTCTTTTCCAGCCCCCACTGCTTTGCTGCTGAGATTGTCCCAGTGCACTGCACAGCAGCAAAAAAGGGCTGGTTTGCCACCAAAATGTGGCAGCAAAACACTAGAGATCTTTTAAAAGGGCAAATTTAGTTGGTTTCCAAGCTAAATTTGTCCTTTTTAAGGACCCATAGCAGCTTACTACTGAAACACAGAGGCAAACCAATAGGGATTTTTTGTTCCTGTGCTGCCAAATTTCAGCAGTGCAATAGTGGGAGTGTGGCCCCTTCTGTCATCTTCATTGTGAATGCACAGTTATTAACAGAGAACCTAATTAAGAGTGAGGGAGATGTAAAGACCATGGACGGCCTTTGTTAAAATCTTTTGTCCAGTGGTTTCCAGTCTCCTGTTGCTGTCAGGGCTCCAGTGTCTGCCTATCTTGCTGCCCATTGGAGCTGACTATAAGGAGGAAAGAAGAGCCACACTGAAACAGATCAAAGGCCTGTTTTGGCCAACATTATGTTTCCCAGTGGCCAACCAGATGGCCCAATGGGAAGTCTACAACTAGGATATGCACGGAATAGCACTCTCTCATTTGTATTTCGCAAAAACCGGTAAGAGGCATACGGCCTCTGATACTGGAGATAATATGTAGCCATCATGACTACTAGCCATTGATAGCCGTATCATACATTAATATGTCTAATTCCTTTTTAAAGCTGTCCAAGTTGGTGGCTATCACTGCATCCTACGTTGGCAAATTTCACAATTTAAACTATGTGCTGTGTGAAGAACTTTTTATTTGTCTTGAGTCTTCAACTTCATTGGATGACCCTGGGTTCTAGTATTATGAGCGCTATCCACTTTCTTCACGCTATACATAATTTTATACTCCTCTATCATGCTTTCCCCTAAACTATAAGGTGGTCTGTTAGCAACTATATATCATGGATATCTCCTAGTTAATTTCTACAGTACAGAAAGACAGGTTCTCAAGAATCTGCAGGTGGGGAATATGCAAAGCACCAGAATAGCTTGGGAAGCCTACAGTGGAGTAATGGCTTAAACCCAGCGTCCGCTGGCCTCATCATTCAACCAGGCCATATCCAACCTCATTATGACTTGTCCACTAGCAAATCATAATGACATTAGCAGGTAGTCATCAGAGCCAAGTACCCATACAAGGGCATATTTCATAGTTTTCATATAGTTTTATTTCTTTTCACCCTAGGGTCCAATGGGTCCCCGTGGGCCACCTGGGCCACCTGGAAAACCTGGTGATGATGTGAGTATTTTACCTCTGGACAACATGGTATCACAATAGTTGACTTGAGCAGCTTTGGCTATAAACAGGTGAGGGAGGGAGTTGTTGTAAAAGTCACTTCAACACAGCCTTCTCCAGCCTCTGCTTTCCAGAGAGTTGGACTACAACTCCCAGCATCCCCAGCCAGCCATGTTGGCTGGGGTGATGGGATTTGTAATCCAAATCATCTGGCGGGCACCAGGTTGAGGAAGGCTATTAGTCTTGTATGTCACTTTGTTTGAAGGTTTAAAACATTGGGTGTTTATATCTCTTATCCTATATACTAATAGTAAACGTTTGGATGTTAGCGTGGAAGTGGGTACTAATGTAGCCAAAATGGCACCATCCACACATAAGCGGTTAGGTATCTTCACGCTTGGGGGAACTCCAAAGTTTGCAGAAGCACAACGAAATCTTTAGGTGGGAAAAAACTAAACAGGGAACCCAAAAACAGCCCAGACGGGACAGAATGTGGACTGACAGTTGAGAGGGTGGGGAAACAAACAATGGTGGTGTGTATATGAGGGGGAATGGAACGTTCTGGAAAAAGGGCACAGCTGACTGGCTGAACAGGAGCGCTCCACACACTGTAACAGTTTGTTCCAGGTCCTGCTTGTCCAACTTGTCTGCCCTGTGTACATTTGCAATGTGTTTGGACGTCTCTTGGAGGTTTAGGGAAAAACTTCCCGAAGGTGCCAAAAGCTCCTAAACCTCCAAGCTATGCAGGGGGAGAGATTTTCAGATAGAACACAGCTGGCGAATGAAGAAGTAAGCTTTGCCTTGCTTGAGTGCTGCTTTCATTCTCCCCTACCTTGGGCATCATCACACCTACCGTTTTTTCCTGGTATGCATCCTCGATTTTGACCTTCATTTCATTAGTGCAGCAAGCGCTTGTCTCTTTCACAATCATTGCTATACTGGTGAACTCTCTTGTCATTTGTTTGCTCTCCCGTTGATATTGCTATTGTGCCCGCCCCAACCCGCCCCTTCTCCTTCCCCCTCCAGTTTGAATCAGATCAGTCCATGCCTTGAGTTTTAGGAATGTTTTTAAAGTGGAAATTAACCAAAATGCTTACATCTGCGTAATTTTTAAAGACAAAGAGATGAAACATGGGACCTTGAGAGCTCTTAAATAGATCTTTTGATATGCCAAGTTTGAATCAGATCAGTTCATCCCTTGCTTTTTTTAGATTTTTTTTATTCCCGTCCCCCCCAAACCATTTCCCTGATACTCCACCAATGTGAAATTCCACTTGTTTGCATTTGTGGAGGATCTGTTTTCCTTTACTTTGATAATGCGCAGCTGTGCATCTCCAGTTCATAAAATAGAGATCAACACAAGCCCGTTCCTTCCACGCACCCTCCAATTTTGTCAGCAAGCTCTCCCTTCAAAGCACACTCCCCCAACGAAGGAAATAGCAAGATGATGGCACTAAACAGAGGCTGAATAGCGCTTTAATTCCGTTTGGGGGAAATAATCCAGACTTTCCCAGCTCTGGGAAAACATGAAAAAGGGAGGGGAAGAGGCGGGGTGTCTGCAGGACAGGTATGACATCATCTGAGTGTTGCACTGCAAAACCACAAACCAGGCATGACAAGAGTGTGATAAAACGCTGGTGTGATGGAGCTCCTTATATGACTGTAATTGATTTATCCAAAACCCAAGCTGCCAATGCGCTAAGTATAATGTGTAACTTGGCCCTTAGTTCCGTTTTATGGAGCAATAGCTAGAATACTATCAACACATTTTTCCCTTATATTTCTTTTAAGTTAAAAAAAAAAGGAAAGAAAAAGAAATTTAAAATGAAAATTCTGGGAAAGGGCCTGTTTTATCTCTGAGAGAGGCAAGTTCTTCTTCCTTAGCTCTTGTTTCCTATCATAGCCTGAAATCTCAGGGCCAGTAGCAGTATTTCACACAGAAGAAATGTATATGAGGAAGCCATTATGATGTTTGTTACAGAGAAACATTTTTTTTCTGTAAGGTCTGAAGAAGCCCTGAGCATATTTGGTGGCTCAAATATCCTTAATAGCAAGGCAGAGTTCTCTGTGTGTGTTTAGCCACCACACTATAGGCTTAAAATGGTTTAACGGTTATTCCCTCTCCGCAAGGAACTCAAGGAATTCTAGTCCTGTGTTTGGTAGGTGGGAGTTGGCTACAATCTCTTACAGATTTCTCAGGGCCCTCAGACTGCAGTTCCAAGGATTCTTTGAGTGAAGCCCTGACAGCTAAACTGGTATAAAATCCACGCTTGTTTGCAGTGTAGATATGCCTTTGGTAGTAGTCCAGCAAGGAGTGTTTTTTTGTTTTTTTTTGCAGGAGTGACGGGGATGTATTTTGTAGCCTGAGTTACTGAAGGTTATCTGATCAAAGCAAATTTGAATTTAGTATGGCAACTGACAGGATCAGGGATATATGATACAATTTCTGTATGAAAGGAGGTATAAAATACAAGTGAAACCTGCAACAAAATGTTGCAGTGTGAAGTGCTGCTGTTTACAGTTTCAACCAGTCAGCTATGTCCTCTTCAAGGATACTCCATTCTATTCCTCCCTCTCCCCAAAATAAGTTTTCTGTCCTGTTTATTCCACCTCAACAGTGAACCAAGTCCCATAGGCCTTTTGATTTGTAGGTGGTGTATTTTACCTACATAAGCAATGTCACTCACACCTGAACATTGGAAATAAAGGGAATGCTGTTAGTTTGGTGGCAGGTGCTAAAGCCAGTAGGGAGTTTGCAACATGTTTATCTATATGGTCTATTTGAGTCAGCCATTTTTAATGTAACGTCCCAATGTGTTGTTACATACAGGTGACAATATCCCCTACATGGTAATTGGGACAAGTGAGACATTGAAATAAAATAAACGAGAAAGATGAGTGGGGTGGGGGAAATGCAGTGGTGGAACTAGGCAAGATCGTGAAGGAAGCAGCAAAAGGGAGAGAGCAAGTGTCTGTTTTCTTATATGAGAACCAAATGGCACCCAATTAGGGATGTATAGATTTTGGTAAATCTGTTCCATATGTGTTTCACAGACTGTCAGGCAACTTTCATTTTGTCATCCGCTCATTGACGGAAGCAGATTTTCTTTTAGGGGTTTATGAGAATTTCGTTCCGCGTTATGCACGTGTGCATTAGACAAAAGCACATTTGAGCAAATCCACCCCCACCCTGCAAAGTGAAAAACTGGTCCGCAAAATCTGTGTGACTCAGTAAAGGCTCATCTGTTGTGGAATCCACAGGTTGGATCCATAGAAGTCCGGATTCATTTGAATCCATTTCTGATTTCTCCGACATCCTTACAGCCAATATATAACACAGTGCAACTAATTCAGAAGAATCAAGATGCTAACACTCAAATGGATCCCTTATTCCACATCGGGCTGTTCAGGCAAGACGCTAAGCCATGGTTAGGCCACTAACCCTTTTGAATCAAATGGTTAGTGAGCATGTTTCAACCATGGTTTCGTAGCCACCATGGTTTGGAATGGTTCACACGACACACTAAGCCATAATGTTTAGCTCAAAATGCTTAACCACCGTGGCTTAGCGTGTCGTCTGAACAGGGTCATAGTGTGCAAATGATCTCTGGAGCTTGTTGTCATGAGACAAAGTGGTAAAAGGAGTTAGCCAAATCCATAGAGAAAATGACTAGGAACCAAGGGGGCAGGGGGACACAGAAGGCAACCATACTTGGGCCTCCCTAAAATATCTCTGGGGTTTGTCAGAGTTGAAAGTGAATGACAAGAGAACAGGGGTGTTCTCTCATGGCCCTGCACTTCCCTCTGAAGAGAAAAGTACACAGGCCATATATTAAAAAACGAAGAGTAGGTCACAGTGCTTTTCTACATGAAAAAGAAGGTATCTGATCATAGAGCTTTTTGTTGTTGTTGCTGCATCTACTTTCAGTTTTGTGAGACAATTGAGATCTAAGCACTACACAAAGTGTTTCTTTTCCTGCTTTTCCACTATATAACCTCTAGGTGGTACTGTTGTATAGTGGAATAGCAGAAATACACATGTGGAAAAAGTGGTTTCTTTCAGTACTTCATTTTCCCTGCTCTAAAAAAAGTGCTGTTTAAAAACAGAAGCGAAACTGGAGGGTCATGATGCCATCTAAGGAACCCATAAACAACTGTGAGAAGGGAATGACGAACATACAATAAATGCCACATGTGGAAAGCTCATTGTTTTGTTTCAAGGCACAAGGCCAAGTTATACATAACTATGGGAATAACCCAGCAGAGGACATCAAGTTCTTTAATGATTGTAATGCTTTCTTCTGTCTTCGTATTTTGTATATATCCTTCTTAATAAAGTAAGTACCTTTTATCCACTTTGTCTCTTTTCAGGGTGAAGCAGGCAAACCTGGCAAATCAGGAGAGCGTGGAACACCTGGACCTCAGGTATGGATGTGTCCAGCAAATTATCAATATCAGTACATATCAACGTTATATTCAGAAGCACTGAAGAAGCCAGAGTCTTCTGCATTTTGTTGATGCAAACAGGCATAATTTGGGAGGAAATTTTCTGTGATTTTGGCCAAAGCGGCTTCCTTACTCTTCCTGGTGACAAACTTAAAACATCAGGTTTTCTCATATGATCTAAACCTTGATTTAAAAAAAATGGGTGTGGGTGGGAAGAAGCTGGTGGATCTTTGGTTTGGATTATTGAAGATCTGTGAAAGGCTCTGCTGAATTTGACTTTGAAAAACCACATTAGCACTCAGTGTTATTAAGAAATCCGGGGTATAACTAACTTGTGCAAACAAGTTCCTCAAGATGGCCAGTACTTTAATATGTTCAGAAACAGAATGAAGACAGGATTCTCAGTAGCCAATGCCGTGTATACCGTTTAAAAACAAAATCAAAATTCTGTCCCAAGGCAACCCAATTTCTGCATGCCAAGAAAAGCTAAATTCTGCAGTGGGTTCTTGTGAAATTTATTCTACTTCTGCTATCAGAAGTAGAATAAATTCTTCTTCTTGTGAAGTGTTATTCTACTTCACACACACGCCCATCATGAGGAGGGGCAATGAATCCTGTTCCCTGATCATTAGAAATTCTAGGGTGCTTCCTGATGGAGAGCTGTTAGTGCTACTAATGGGAAGCCATTGTACAGCTATTCCACCCTTCCTTTCTTAGACCTCCATCACACCTAATTTCACCCTCTGGTTTGCCTCCGTGTTTTTTTTACCTCTGAGGCAGAAGCGCGTCAAGCTTATGATCCCTTTCACCTGAATAGCTGCTCTTTTGCTTGTTTGCTCATTTGCTCTTCCACTCCCCTCCCCTCCCCTCCCCCTCTCCCCTCCCCCTCTCCCCTCCCCTTTTCTTTCTCTCTCCAATCAGGTCCTATCAGATAAGTATCAACCAGATCACCTTTCTGCTGGGCAAAAATTGAACGACCCATTAGTCTGGCTCTTTAGGGCATCGAGGGAGTACAACGCAGAGATTCAGGCGTTGTATGATTGTAAAAAATGCTTTTGAGCCTGGGATGCAAGGTTTGGGTTTTATATTGAGGCTTGGAGCAGGCTGCTGGGAGAGAGTGCTTTTCCCTGCCAGGACCTGATGCAATCCATTCAAGCCCCCAGTTCCTTTAAAACTACATGAGGGCGCATTAAATGCACTTAGGGAAAATAATCCAGACTTTTAGTGTCATGTGAGTGCCGTGCTGCAAATCTGCACACCAGGCATGGTGAGAGTGCACTAAATTGCTGGTGTGATGGAGCTCTCAATGGTTTTTCTGTGGTAAGGAAAGATTGGAAAAATGCAGAGGGAAACACAGGAGGATTACTAGTTGAAAATGACATCATCTGTACCTCCAGCCACTCCCATAAAATTCTGTGAACGAGGCAGGGCAATTGCATGATAAAAAAGCAACCCCTATCACCATAACCAGCCCATATGAACTTGCTTTAAAAGAAAAAAGAAAGAAAGCAAAGAGTCTCAAAATGCTAAATTCTGCAGCCAGTTCCACATACCATGGCTATTGGCACTTATGTGGCATTGCAGAGTATATACAAACCTGTCAGTGGCAGCTGGTCTTAATTTGAAGGAAAGGGGAAGAAATGTTCAGAGCATGCATGAGACTTAACAATCAACCTGAGCATCATGAATTGGTGTTATGATGTCAGTGTCTTACATCATAACTCTGCCTGCCTTGATCTGCTAAGAGTGTTGCTGAATCATAGGCTGCAGAAAAGTGAATGGCAGGGAAGAGTACTCCATTGGTGTCGTGTATGTTTAGTGCTATCAGCGGAGACTGAATAAAGAGCTAGAGGCCACTGTGTAACACAGTCAGGTTGGGTTTTTTTTCCTGTTTCTATACTATACACTTTGGTAGAGACCCATATCTATTGGTTGGATAGGGCAGAACCTTGGTTCCTTGGCCTCTGCTGTATTTCAGCTTTTTTGAAGTTAACTGCATGTGTTTGAGAAACCATTGTGTGTGTTTTTTAACTGAATTGATCTTTCATTTACTTTTAGGGCGCTCGAGGTTTCCCTGGGACCCCAGGTCTTCCTGGTGTAAAAGGTCACAGAGTAAGTCTGCGAATATTATGTAGGCTGGAGTTGTTTTGTTTTTTTCTTTTAAAGCTTTCTCTGCATGACTGTACCGGGAGATTCATTGTGACTCTGAGGTTTTTCTCCTTTTTCCTAGGGTTACCCTGGATTAGATGGTTCTAAAGGAGAAGCTGGCGCTGCAGGTGCTAAGGTAGGGAACATTCCTCCCCCTATCCGAAGCTGTGAATTGGGAAATTCATGCTGTTTTTAGGATATTGTCAAAAGCAAACTCCATTGTGAATTTTATTAGTCCCTTCCAATAAAGGCTCCCCTCAGCTTGTATCATATTAGCTCTTTCTCGTTAAACAGAAGCCAATAACAAAGGCACAATCCTTTGCATATTTTGACAGGAAAAAAGCTCTATTAGAACTCCCAGCATTCCCCAGCCAGCCATGTTGGGAGTTGTAGGAAGTTTTTCCTCTCTAAACATGCATAGGATTATGTCCTAAAGCCTGCAAGACTGAAATTAATAATTCTTAAGCAACAGTATACATACATCAAAACAATTCTCAGCTCTCTTTCTACCAGTGTACTCAGGACAGTGTACAACTTGAAAAGTGAATTATAGAGATTCCCTTTCAAGGACAATAAATGCTCTTTTTGAAGGAAGTCATGATGGTTTTGATGTGGCAGGAAAACAAATATATTCTTCAGTGTTAAGCTGGGCCCCAAGTTACTTGCTGTCAGAAATTAGTATTCCAGGGAAAGAGGAGGGGCCAACTGAAAATGGCAAGATTTTCAATGCAGAAGCCCGCTTTCTGTTTTCAGCATCAACAAGGCTGAAAGCTGGTACTGAAAGTGAACATGTTCTTCTGACACTCAAAGTAGAGTACTGTTTTTCTGCAATATGTACACCAGTCTTCTTGAACCTGGTGCCCTCCAGATGTTTTGGACGATAACTCCCAGCATTCTTAACCATTGGTCATCCTGTCTGGGGCTGATGGGATTTGACGTACAAAATTCCTGGAGGGCACCGAATTTGGGAAGGGTAACTTACTGTAAGCACACAGCATTTAAAAGCCGTGAGCATCCATATTCTACATTTGCACTGTCCTTTTCTTATTCCTATCAATTCGTGCGTCGTTTGCTAACAGCTGTTGTGACATTATATATGTTCTCTGCGTAAGGTGTAACCACCCTGAAAACTCCCCAGCACATCTAGGAGCCTAAAATGAGAAGGGAGTAAGAAGTATAAGGATTCCCAAGGGCAGCCTAGGTCCTTTTCAGTGTATAGAGTGACAAGTGGGCAGTTGATGCTCATTTCATTGTGTGGGATCCAGATGCCTTCCCTCAAAGAAGCACACTTCAACTCATTTCCCCAGCACTCATGCAGGAATATAATGTTGCTGGGGAAATGGGTTTCTTTCTACAGCTATCAAATCCGTTGTATCCTGGAAAGTGTCTGGAAAGTGATTGCTCAATTGTCACAGTATCTTGGATGACTCAGTGGTTGCATGGAAGCTGAAACTGACTAGGACCCTTACAGAAAACCCATGACTGCATGGCATCCTTTTTTTTACCCATTGATAGTAACAATCCATCCCACCCTCTCCTCCAGTTCTGCATCTCTGCCAGAAAAGCTGTCACCAGCTGTGATGCAAAGCCATCATCTGCTGGCCACTGATGCCGACTTTCTTGCATGCTAGCGGAGCGCCCGCTAGTGTTCAATCCGTGAGAATGGCAGTGATCATTTCTGCAACATTCCAAGTGTAGTGTCACAGGGTTTGGTAGCAAAGGCATAATAGGAGTTTAGTTACCATTGTCTCTTTTACTCTAGGGTGAAGCTGGGTCTCCAGGTGAAAATGGTTCTCCAGGTCCTATGGTGAGTATGCACTGCTCAACTACTTTTAATGTGTAATAAAGAACACTTCTATCACTGTGGGATGGGCACTGTCCCTAAGCAGTTGAAGGAAACATCCCTCCCTGGCCTCTCAAGAGTTTATGCATTTATATCTTGTCTTCCATGGAAGCCAGAGTGACATATGTAGGATGCTCAAGTGTCCTTCCATCCAGACACTGACCAGACCCAGATGTGTTTAATAGCAGCCAGTGCTTGTATAAGTACAATGCTTCTCTGTGAACAGTGTGTACATGCGCATACACACACCAACAGAGTCCCTGCAACATACAGGTCCTCCCTGTACACATCCTTCTGCCCATCTGTCATGATGATGGGCATTTCACTAGTTTACCATAATGCAAAGCAACTTTGGAGGGTTGGGGGCTGTATTGGTCACTCCAGGACCCTGTGGGGGCTGCACCCCCAATACTGCCGCTGGATGTGGCTGCGATGCCAGAATCCCAGCGATTCTGTTGAGATTTGGGGTATGGCGGTGGTAGGGATTGGACGGTGGGTGATGTAGAGAAGTGTTGGGTACCTTATCACACAGACAACAGTATTCCAGTGGACTAAGAATATTATGCCTTTCCAACTTTTGCCTATGTTATTTCCCAGGGTCCCCGTGGTCTTCCAGGTGAGAGAGGACGTCCCGGCGCATCCGGTGCTGCTGTAAGTATGATTGTTGCAAGTCCTGTCACCTGGAAATGTTGTGTTAGTCCTTGTTGCTACTGCAGAATGAATGTACACACCCATATGCCTTCAGGCGAAAATCCCCACCTCCCCCACCAGCAATCCCCACCCCATTCATCATGGCGCAACCCATCTCCTGGAGTAATGGTGAAATGAGACCTTCCAGTATGGAAAGTTGAGCAGAGTTCATGAAGCATTATGGTTGCTATATATGTGCAGCATGCTCTTCCCTCCGCTCCCCCACCCCACCGCCTTTAAGGTGACGAGAGAGAAACAAAGCCATGCATACCACTGGCACAGCACTGCCCTTTCTTGACTACGGGCTCCATCACACCTACTTTTTTTCCCTGGTTTGTGTCCGTGGTTTCCCCCTCCATTTCCTTAGCAAGTCGAGCGCTGGGCACTTTCAAAGCTGTGCGATGTTGCACTCATGTATCTTTTCACCTGTATCACTACTATGCCTGCGAAATCTCCTGCCCCGCCCTGTACATTCTCCTTCCCCCTGCAGATATATATATATATATATATATATATATATACACACACACACACACACACACACATATATATATATATATATATATATATATAAAATATTTTTTTCTGCACAAATACACTAATACAGCAGCCTGAAACTGTGCAATTACAGTAAAACAACACACAATGCTTTCCCCTAAGATCATATTAAACAAGATAAGTGAAGAGAAAGTATTACAGTGAGTTTTTGGAGAAGTTTGTAGTCAATGTTGGCATGGCAAGGAGAAGTTTGTAGTCAATGTTGGCATGGTCAGGAAACCTAGACATGCCTACTCAGGTTTAAGAACCATAGAGTTGAATGGGACCGAGTCCCAGGCACGGGCGGCGGCAGCCTCCTCACCTTCTCTGCAGTGTGTTTGGGCGCCCTCTCTCCCTCCCCCTTCATATGTGAGCAGTTGAGCGGAGAACCACCCTGCCCTCCTTTTTTGTCAGCTGCCGTTTGACACACATGCTCCCCCAAAAATGGGGATGGTCCAATATATCACAAGGACAGCAATACCCATGAGGGAGGAGTGGGTTTATTGTGCACGGAGGGGGAAAAACAGGCTTTCCCTGCTCCAAAATAAGATGGAAAAAAGAGGGGAAGAGGTGAGATGAGCGCAGGACGGGGACAACGTGGAGCCACTGGACAGCAAGAAGGGGGAGAGAAAACAGTGGCAGAAGAGAAGATGTTGTGCCCTAAGACAATGGCCTTCTGCAAATTTTTATTGTACTGAGCGTCTGCCTAAAAGTGGTAGGCATGGCTTGCCTTGTTAAGTTGATCATGGAGGAGAGGCAAAAAGTGTCCTCTGCTTCCTAGCACCTAATGGAACTAACATCTAGTTTAAGTAGAACTTATTGTACTCATCTTTTCTGCAGTGAAAAGGTGCTCTCCCCGGTAAATCACTGATCTGAGAGAGCACACTTAACTTTTACAGCTATAAACTGACTTGAGGCAAATGCACACAGCCACTGTCAGGGAATAGAGCTATTGATTTTATCTATACTGAGCTGGCAGGAACCCTGATGCGGCTCTGGGAAAGCTAACAACGTGCAAGAAAGGGCTATAGGTGCACCTGTGCAGGATGTAACAAAAGTATAATAGTATTGTTTCATCTTATACAGATAGCTAGCCCCATTTTGTAATGCAGCCTTCCCCAATCTGCTGCCCTCCAGATGTTTTGGGTGGCAACTCCCATCCTCACTGAGCATTGGCCATGTTGGCTGGAGATAGTTGGAGTTGTAGCACAAAACATCTGGAGGGCAGCAGGTTGAGGACGGCTGATGTAGCGAACAGCGTTGTCGTAGTTGCACAAGAACAGTGTTAATGTTTTGCAAAAGGCAGGTAGGGGTGTAGGAGGCAATCAGGGCTTCCATCTTGCAACCTGGATACCAGATGTAGCCCTTGAGGTCTTATGCTAAAGCAGGAACCTAAACAGCTCTGGCCTGCCATATATGTTCCATGTTTGTGTCACACACACTCTCCCCAAAGTCTGCAAGGGGGGGGGCAGACATTAGGGCTGTGGAAGAACTGTGCTTGTCTTTTCTCCCAATTCCACTGGAATTTAAAGTACAACGTCTGGGGTAAGAGAGGAACAACGCTAAAAGCAATGTTTGGAAAGTGGTTTTCACAGCTGCAAACTTGGATGCATCATGCAGTGCTTGGTAAAACTGTAGGGGTTAGTGCATTGATTGGACCATAGGAAAGATGCGGATGCTTAGAAGTGTTGCCTCCTACTTAGGAAACCTACATGGACAGATTCGCCCATACGTATGGTTCCTCTATTTTTATCTTGCCCTTCCTCCAAGAAGCTCAAGGTAGTGTGCATGGAGTCCTGTCTCCCTGACATTTTATCCTCACAACAACCTTGTGAGGTAGATTAGTCTGATAGTGGCTTGCTCAGTGTCAAACAGGAAACTTTGCAGCTGAGCAGGTTATTTAAACCTGGGTCTGTTGTAAAAAGACACTGAGTTTATAGGTACAACTACGCACAGTTTAGCAGAGCTGTAAGCTGAACACATCGTGCCCTGGGCCCATTTCCAGCATTCCATTCTTCATCTCCAAAGATTTCAGCCTTCACTTGAAACTGTAATAAATGTAGCGTGAAATTCCTTCTGGCCTTTTGCTGAACACATGGCCAATCCTCCCTAGGAATGGCTGTGAAGCTCAGCAGGAGGATGGCAGCCCAAAGCGCCAGTGTTTATACTTGCACAAATTCAAAATGTGCAAGGAATTAAGGACATAAAGTGACCAAGACAGTGAACCTTGGTAACTCCAAGCTTGTTAAGTGATCTCTCAGTGGTACAGATCAATACTCCTTGCTGCTTCTAATTTAAGCCAGTTTCTAATTAGTGGAGAGCAGGAGAGCAGTTTTCCCAATGACTATGTTGTCACTGCTGCGAATTTGGAAGGCGTACAGGCAGGTACAAAGTAAACCCATCACCTCCTTTAACTTCTTGCAGATTTAGATTGAGATCAAAATCAGGCCACCCGATCATTCAGGTCCCCTCTACAAGGATTCACTTTTGCGCCTGGTTAGGCAATTATGTGCATAATCGCAGAAGCGCATTTACGCCTAATGCCTCTGCACGAGAGGCAGCGAGAAGCAGCGAGAGGCGGCGAAGCGCATTAACGGATGTCCAAAATGCGCTTTACAAGTAGTTAATGCACATAAGCGCTTATTCACAGAGTCAAAATGCGCTTTAACGGACGGAGCAAAATAAAACTCGCGATTTAACGCGCATCCGATAATGCGCATAATCGGGGAGATAACGCGCCTCTACGCCCGATTTGCGCTCCGTTCTTGTAGAGGTAATTTTTTTAATGCGCCTTGAAAGAGCTTTAAATGCCTCTTGTAGAGGCACCCTTAGATTCCATCCAATTCACCCTGAGAGATTGTCTTGGAATACAACACCTGCATCGCTTTGAGTGTGTCTAAAGGCCAGCTCTCATGGGCAGCTGGACAAATGATACTAATGAAGAAATTGCTAAGGGACAATTTGGATTTGGGAGGTGTTTTAACTGCGGCTTCAATGATAATGAAGTATGTTAACTGTGGCAGACCAAAGGCATAATTCAGGGCTAAGCTACACGATATGTTAAATGCGTAGTGTGTAAGTGATCATACCACCACATGTGGATAGGGGGCGTTAAATCTTATTTAACCACCCTACTAAATTTAGGCACTTTTGTTTCTTTAAACATTTCCACCGCCCTCCACCTCCCTCCACCGCCCCCGGGCACTGGGGCTTAAGAAAGACATAAAAACCTCTATTTGTGCCAATATAGCTCCTTTCCCCCCCTGAACCCCCCGTGGCCCCAGAGGGCCGCACAATGAACTTGCTATGTTCAGTGAGACTTCACCCCCCTCCTTCTCTCCTAACAGCAGCCTCATGCCATTTGACAAGCCTTTAAAAACAAAAACTTAGTTGAGTTTCAAAAGTGGCTTCTAGTACAGTTGAAAGAAGGGTCTCTTGGGGCAGGGGGAAACCCAAGGGAAAAATCTCAGTGCGCAGACAAATTCTTGTGCACATTTGAATAGGCTCTTTGCTCATGCTTCCTAGATTTAATTTCTATGAATAATTGTATTGGTTTTATAGAGCTTTCATATATGTGGATTTATATGTTGGCTATCATGTGATATTATCGTTTCAAAAGAGATCTATCCTGTGACCTTCCCTCAACTTTCAGGCTTTTCTCTGCAATTATCACAGGCACACACACAGCACGCATGGTAGGAAACTCTTCCCCAATGTCCTCCTCGGGCCTCTGTCTTGTAAAACGTGCAGTGGGCAGGGAGATAGTAGGCAGGCTTGTCTCTCTTGTCCTCCTCCTCCATCTGTTCTACCGTACTGGGAGAAGGCAGCGGGAATCTTAGTGCAGCAACAGAGCAGGGGGAGAGGGGGGATGAACCCACCTGGTTCATCCTTGCAGTGGAAAGCTGCAGAAATTCCTGGTGAATTAGGAACCCTGGTCCTGATTCTGACAATAAGGGGTGTTTGGGAGCAGTGCCAACTTCAGGTTTGGGAGGGCCCTCTGGCAAGACATCCTCAATTGGTCCCCTCTCCCAGTGAGCCCACTTTGGGTGCCTCTACAAGAGTGATTTAAAGCTCTTTCAAGGCGCATTAATTTTTTTAGCTCTATAAGAGTGGAGCGCAAATCGGGGGTCGAGGCGCTTTTTCTGTCCAATTGTGCGCATTATCGAATGCGCGTTAAATAGCGAGTTTTAATTTACCGCGGGAGTTGAAGCACCTTATGACCATGTAAACAAGCAATTCTCCACATTTAAACACTTTAAAGTGCGTTTCATACAACTAGTAATGCGCTTCACCGCCTCCCGTGTATAGGGATTAGGCGTAGAAGTGATTGCGAGAAGATGCGCATAGTCGGACAACCGGGTGTCAAACCGAATTCTTGTAGAGGGGACCTTACTCACTGCCGTTGCCACCATCCGCTCCTGTTCTTCCATCCTCTTTCTTCTCATTGCTCCCACTTGCTTGCTTGACAGGCCAGTGAGCAAGTAGGCAGCAGTACTTGCTTCTCCTCCTTCTCACCGCCACCATTTTCTGGACCAGAGCGAGAGGCAGGGAAACAAGCAGGTTGCAGTGGTGAAGAGGAGGAACTCTAGCGACCTCTTGTCAGTGAAACCCTGGTGGGGAGTGGCCAAGTGCCCGACCGTGTCTACCTGGTTTGGGAGGTTTGAATGTGTAGATCATGCCCTAATCTTCCCTCTAGAACGGGCTCCAAAAGTGTGAGGCAAGTCTTAGGAGGGGGAGCCTGCGCCCATCTAAATTCTGCATATGCCTCAAAGCAAAGAAATAGCCTGCTTTGCTCCACTTCCTTAGCGGAGCTATGGGCCGTCCTGCTTGCGCTGAAAGATGGTGCACGGGACCAATGAAGGAGTTTGCCGTTTTTATGCAGGAATTTGAACCTTTGAAGCCACTGTCAGACCATTAACCCAGCTGCTCTCTATGGCCTCAAGAGGAGAAACTCTTTCCTAGCCCCTGCTACTAGGGGTTTCTTTTAGCTAGAGACTGAATTTAGGACTATATGTATGCAAAGCATGCACTCTCCATGGAACTATGATTCTCTCTCTCTCTCTTTTGTTAGTTAGTGGCATTCTCTTGAAGGCATTTGATCATGTTAACACTGTTCACCTGGCCTTGCTGTCTCAGTTCTCCACTGATCTTCCTGGCCTGTTGCCTGGGACATGAGTGAGTTCTGCCAGGCAATTAGTCTTTAGTTACATGAGGGTCAGGGGTGTCAAACCATTAGCTGCTGAGGCGTTTTATCACAGAGTTCCTCAAAGGAAGGCCCTGTTTGGAGCTCTGCATTTATCTGAGATTAGAACTGGAGATTCGCAAAGCAAAGCCTTCTCTCGAACTCATTCCTCAGAGATGCCCACAGGCTTCATTCTCAAATGTGTTTAAATGCCGTCTAAAGATCTATAACGTTTTCCAGGTTTTTGGTGACTAGTAGTACGGCTGCCTTTACCCCTGTATTTTATTGCTGGGTTTTGCCAGCCTTTTGTGTTTTGAGTTTTGCATTCTGTTGCTTGATTCTGTTCTGGTTTGTTACTTTGTATTGTTGTTGTATTTTAAGCTGTCTTCCTTGTTTTTATGCTTTTGGCTTGGGTTTCCTGTTTGAACAGAAAGGCAATTCCAGCTCTGCAAGGATGGGGAAACCCCCATTTTTTTAAAAAAAAAAATCTGTCTCCCTGCTACAGTTTCCCATGCCACCTTCCATATGCTTCCAGAGGGTCCCCAGCCCACAGGCCCAGATTAACAGGGGCACAGAAAGCTATAGCAGGAAAGTAGAGGAGTAATTTCACTATTCCATGAATTGATAAGGAAGATGAAGATCCAAGCCATAGTAAATGAATGGTACAAACATTTTATAGATAAATGCACTCTTCAAGAAAAATCCCAGATTTATCCCTGCCCAGTCTTTACCATTGGAGGAACGTTAGGGGTGACAGTTGGAGGTGTTAGTGTTTTGTACCCAAGTAAATATTAACCTCCACTGAATTACTATTCTTTATTTTAAGATTAATCCAAACCTGCTCGCTGGGTCTAAACAAAGGTGCTAGAAACCAAATTGTGAGTGTATCTACTTAATAGAATTAAATCAGTTTAATAGTCCTTCCTTCTCACTAGCGAGTCCTAGGAAATATAGTTCTGTGAAGAGCGCTAACAGAATTCTCAGTACCCTCATCAAACTAAAGTTCCCAGAGTTCTTTGAGTGAAGCCATGACATTAAAACTGATATAACTTTGCAGTGTAGATATACTCTTATTTAAAACCCCTTCCAAGCTGTTCCTTTTTAAATTAATCTCACCAAGTCTCTAACCTTCTGGCTTTTTTAAAAACAGAAAAGAAAAATACTCAGAATTTGGCATTTGTTTATATCTCTTTAATATATTAACCTTCTTTGAAAAATATATTCAGATTGTTGAATCTATATCTTTGATTATACCTCTTTCTTGTCTAATAACAAAATATTTTAAAGCTGTCTTTAAATTAAGGCCAAGATCAGACAAACTATGTTTTCTCCTGTTTGGATTATCCAGGAATAAGTACCATTATCCTGGATTGCATGTTCTCATGAATGGACCCAAAAGATGAAGGCATATTCACTTCTACCTCACTTTATCCTTGCTTACCCTGGGAATAGAGGAAATATAACAATTGTAGACAATAAGGGAAACCAGGAGGGTATCTACATGTTCAGAAGAATTGTGTGGGGCTGTCCCACATCAGAATGGAGGCGGGGAGAAAGATAGCCTAGACTGTTGCAAGCGTTCTGCAAGTACGGGAATTGTACACGTGTCTTGCGTAATCACACACACACAATTCTATGTGGCTATGCCACATTATTATTCTGTATATGTCAATCTGCTCAAAGATATGGATTGACATCCAACATCACACAAGCGGATTTCTACTCATGCAACAGGACTCCCCCTCCCTCTCCTTCCCCCTATATGTCCCTCAGATCTCCTCTGGAGGGTCCCTCAGAGCCAATGGTGTCTGTCCTGCCATTGGACGGACTTCATTGGATTTCAACCATATATTTGTTCCAAATCCATTTGTTGGCATAACTGGGAACACAGCTACACCGCTATTTGATGAAGCTTAGTTTTCTGACTCATGATCTCTTGTTCACACAGGGTGCTCGTGGTAATGATGGTCTCCCTGGTCCAGCTGGTCCACCTGTAAGTAAATTCTCTTTAAAAATATTTATTTTCTTTCTAAACAGGTTTTTATTTAGTAAAAGAAATCAGTCTCCTTTGTCGCTCTGTCATTGATTTCTACTGCAGCTTTACGATGTTAACTTGTATGGTAAAGAATTTGAAATAAAAGAGAGAGAGAGAGAGCAGGAGGCTTTCACACAGTTTAGGGTTGTAGAGATGGGATATTATGGGAAATAATGATAGAAAGTAGGAGTGGAGCAAGGCTGGGATGAGCTATGCACGGCAAAGTATTTATGCTGGATGTTGTGTAGGGATCTGAGAGGATGAGAAGCCGGTGTTGAGGAAAGATATCACATGTTTGGAGTGATATGAGAGGTAAATGATCTGGGCAGCTCAGTTCTCGATAGAGGCGAGAGATCTGAAGCCTGGCAAGGGAAAGTCCAAGAGAATAAGGTTGCAGTGGCAAAAGGAGGGAGATGACCGGAGCGTGAACCAGAATCAAAGGGGCAGAATTGAATAGGCTGATTTTCATCATGTTTTATAGGGAGAAGCAGCATGACTTGGCAATAGGATGAGCATGGGGAGCAATGGCTGGAGAACCACAAAAAGGCCAAGGCTTCCTGCCTGGTTGGCAGGGTGGACAGCGATGTTATTGATGAATACAGAGAGTCAATGAGGGGAGCGGGGCTTGGGAGGTAAAATGAGCAGTTCAGTTTTGATAAGGCGATGAGATGGTTTCAGGTGGAAACATCTCTTTGGAGGCAGATCTGTATTGATCTACCTTGCTGGGCAGAAAGCAAGAGCAATAGAGATCTCAGATCTTCAGCCTGGGCTAAATCCTCGACTGTTGTCATTCTTTATCCCTTTGATCAGTCTCGCCTTGTTGCAGATGGTAACGTGAACATCTCCATATTCGTTAAACGGTTTTGTCCTGATCGGAAGAAACTAATTTTGTCTTGCTGAACAGGTGGGGTACTGGGGGCTCTAGGGGGATATTAGCGTACACTTTCTTTATTCCATGTATAATTAATTCAGGAACATAACTAGCATTGTGTTTCAGGGGGCAGCATGCCCAAAGGAGTCCCCAGAAAAGTTGACTTGGACCAGAGAAACCCAGTTCAGGTCTCAGCTCAGCCTTGGATTTATTGGGGTGCTACTTGCACCTCATGTTCCCGTTTATAAATTTGAAATCCTCATTAAATGCTTCCCACGTTTATTCTAACAAGTGCAATAATTCAGTGGTTGAGTCGTAGGATTGTGAGATACTTTGCCCTCTAAATGTGCTGCAGAGATTCTAAATAATTAAAAGAACACTCTGCTGGTTTTCTTGATCTGATTGAAATCTTCCTTCCTTCCTTCCTTCCTTCCTTCCTTCCTTCCTTCCTTCCTTCCTTCCTTCAGGGACCTGTTGGCCCTTCTGGAACCCCAGGTTTTCCAGGTGCCCCAGGTGCAAAGGTAAGTCGCGCTTCAAGGCCAAATTAGTGTTTTTACAACTGGCTGGATTGTCATGTATCTTCCCCACCCCACCCCGCCGAGCCTGCTTTTCTGAAGGAGTTGTTGCACCCCCTGTCCCCTCTTTTTACCCCCGCAGGAAGGCCTGAAGCATTTAATCAGGTTTACTTGCGTAAAAAGTAAGGGTTAGGTAGAAAGATTGACAGCCATCAAAAGCAACCTGCACATACATGACTTTGTGTGTGTGTGTGTGTGTTAGTGTGTGTTTTTGTGTAAGGGAAGGAAGGGGAATAGAAAAAGAAGTTTAGAAGGACTGGAAAAGGATTGGACAAAGATTAAAGTATGTGAAAAAAAACTCTAAAGGAAAAGAAAGCTGGATGTATGGAGAGAAGCATAAGATTAGAAAGTAAGTGTTCGAGAAAGTTAAATCCTTTTTTTTTTTAAAAAAAACCTTGTATTTGCTCTGCTCTTGTAGATCCTGACTTAAAAACCATTTGGAAAATAGCATGTAGTCTGTGTGAGTTATTCTATAGAATGCTTTAATTTATTGCTTCTCCTCTGGAGAGAAAAATGAAATCTGAATTACACTGTGAAGCACTTTGGACTTCCATCTTCTCATACCACCTTCCCTGCAGCTTTATCTGCTTTTGCAGGCACATTATTTTTAGTGCAATGAGAATAGGGAAAACCTGGTAACCCAGTCATGAAACCATTTACAGGGAGAGAGAAAGGGCTGCTATGGTATGTGCTTTATACCCAGAGAACAATGTGATTTTTAAGATCCTGCTCTTAAGTGAAAATGTTTGAGATGAGGGTTACTATAAGATTTGTGGATGTCCCTTGAAGAACAACACACTCAAGCCTAAGCTGTGGCCAGAAGTGCCATTTCAGAGGTTTTGACAGAGAACAGGGAAGAGATTGTGATCATAAGGGGTCAGGATTCCCAGCATGGCTTAAAGGAGTCCGTTCTTGGTTATACTAAAAGTTAAAGCAGTGTGTTTTAAGAGCAGAGATTAAAAGGTTCCCCTTTTTATAGCGAAGGGATTTCTGCTGTTCACATACATTCTTTGTACATAAGGCGGTTGAAAGGTCTCTATTACAAAAATAGCCAGTCCAGGTGCTCCTGAGGAATAGTCATATGTGGCCTGGGAATCATGATGGGAAAGAAACAGCCCTCTCTAAATGGTTCCCCTAGCTGGGCACCCACTTCATGCGCATTGCATAACTTTAGAACACATGAGAAATCTAGAAATCTGTGTCCTTGGATGGCAACCAAATGCCTAGTCACTCCCACATTCATCTGGCCCTGCTTCTTGTAATGATGAAGGGGAGCTTGTTCTGCTACTGAGTCTCGTGCATTTTCCTCTTGAAATGTTACAAGAAACACCGCCGGCTGATTGTAAAAGTGATTGGGCATTCAGCTAGCGATGCTTTTCAGTAATGTCTGAAGGCCTTCTGGGTTAAAATGTCACTCGGGCAGTAGAAACGATGGCAGTCAACTTCTGACTTTATTTAGGGCAGTGGGCATTTTGCCATGGGCTTGAATGGAGCTCAGATTTTTGTCCGAAGGTTCAGGAAAATCAGGTAATCAGCCTGCCAGGGGGCCAGCACGATGCTCTTTCTGAGGCATGCCCTCCTCCCTGCAAATTAATCTCAGCTCAGCATATCAGGTTTCCTTAATGTGAGGCCTGTTAGAGCAAAGTAAAACAGAGAGAAAGAGAGACCTTCCTCTGAGAATTCCCAATGCCACATGGTTGTATGGCTTCAGGTTACTAATCTCCCTGAGGACTGGTTTCTATGGTTTCCAGACAGTGAAGAGGCAGTGTGGGGGTGAGGGGTGGGCTAGGAAATGAGGCCTTTTGTGGAATGTCTGACAGGAATTGACAATGGGTCTTCCATATCAATCAGTGTCCTCATTATAAAAGATGGAGAAGGGAGCCTTCTGAGGTGAAGGGGAGTGTCACACAATAGTGAGATGGGTTTTTTTTACTGAGGCAAGAGAAGAAGGTAGATGAGAAATAACATTTTCACTGAGGGCCTTTTGTGGACTGATAAGGCAGGATTGATATTGAACAAAATAGAGTAAATAATTCATTCTAAAAGTAAAACTTAAAGAGACACAAGGGAGCTAGCTGTCCACGTTCTGTAAAATCCAACAAATTCTTCATTGTGTGTTTTAAGATCATGCAGCACTAGGTAACAACTGAAGCAGCAAAAATGATCAGAGCTTTCCCCAAGGAATCATGAAATACGTTTTTTTTCCTGAGCTGAACTAGTTTAGAAATTCTTTGCCCTCTTCAATGAGCTATAATTCCCAGAGTCACAGAGAAGGAAGCCATGACAGACAAACCACTTTATACACTTGTTTAGAAAAGCCTTGCAGTTGCTCATTGCATTTTACTTTGAAATGAATGTCCCTTATAACAAAACATGGTGTCTCTATAGAGTACCATTTCAGAGTGTCTGTTGGTTTAGAAATGTTGAAACCAACCCTAATGTAAATAGGTGTGGGGAGGGCTTTTGAAGAAAGATACAACATTTTAAACGTGTGTATAGCTTTCTGAAAAACAGTAAAATCTGAGCTAACTTCGTGTGTTGAGGTAAAGTGTGGGTACAAGCCTCATTCTGTCATTCTCAAGAGTTAGGCCACATGTCCTGGCTTTGTTATTACTATCACTGCTGCCTTCTGCCCCCTCCATGCATTGGGGTTGAAATTTTGAAGCCGGGAGCCTGTTCTGTGCACATGGGCTCCTTAATTTAGGATCCTGCAAAGGAAGAAATAGCATAGAGCGAAATGGCTAAAGAAGGTGAGAGGTCTGGATCTGGGTGCATTGTGACATAATCACATAGTTACTTCCTAACGCACCCAGAATCAGTACAGATCTACTCAACCCACATCACACCTCATCAGTAATATGGGCTGCCTCTACACGAAAATTTTAAAGCTCTTTCAAGTCTCATTAAAAATTTTACCTCTACATGAGCGGGGCGCAAATCGGGCGTAGAGGCGCGTTTTCTCTCCGATTATTCGCATTATCGAATGCGCGTTAAACTGCGAGTTTTAATTTGCGGCGGGAGTTAAAGCGCCTTACCACTGTGTAAACATGCGATTCTCCGCATGTCAACAGTTTAAAGCACGTTTTGGTTGTCCGATTGTGCGCTTCTCCGCCTCTCGTACAGAGGTATTAGGCGTCAATGAGCTTCTGCGAATATGTGCATAATCGGCAAACCAGGCGCAAAGCCGAATTCTTGTAGATGAGGCCACAGTTATAAGAATCAGAGCTTTTGCTGTCCTGCAGCTTTATGTTTATGCCTTGTGCTGTTTTTAGATCTGATAAAAGAAATGCTAGTTGCACTTCAGCCTGTATAGTAGTGCCTGTACTATTATCATCATATCAATTGGTCTTTTCACTGTATTTAGCACAAAAGTGGGGCTATGTTCAAGCTTTGTTATGTCCTGTTGAACGTTAATTCTGGCAGCATCATAGTAGAAACCATGCACAGGTTCTCTGCATACACTATTCAGATTTGGGGTGCTTTATCTAAGTCATCTTTGTGACCCTGAGATCGTTTACAAGATTCTAAGGAGTTGCCGTATACCGACAGTCCAGGGTTGGCAATGTGTAACCCTCCAAATGTTTTTGCCTACAACTCTCATAAATCCTAACCAGCAGAGCCAATGGAGAGGCATGATGGAAGTTGTAGGCTGAAACATCTGGAAGACCACAAGTTGCCCACCCCTGCTTTAGCTAGTTCATCTATGGCTGTTGGTAGCAGCTCTCTGGGGTCTTAGGTAGAGATCTTTTCCTAGCTCTGCCAAGGATTAAATCTCAAAATTCACTCTATCATTGAACTATATAGGTGTGGAAGGTATAGTTAAAGAGCTCATGTGCCCCACAAAATGGCCTTGGACTTGTTATAATGCTCCTTATCTTGCAACCCCCCCCACAAAAAAACAACCCTCTTATACCAGGACAGAGACATTCAGACTATAGGGTGGATCTAATGGTGTCATTCCACTGACAGAACTGCTTCCCTCAGTGGAATAAGGAGCTGCCCTGTTTCCCCTTGTTAGCTATCAAAATCTGCTCAAGAACGCTGGGGAACCCTCTGGAGCAGATTTTTGGGTGGCACAGAAGGCTGCAGTGGGGAGGAGAGAGGGAGAAAGTCCCATTGCGTTAATGGACTACCATTACCATGAAGTTGGATTTAACCCTCTGTTCCTAAGCGTTTCTTAGAAGCTTGTGTGGCATCTTCAGTGTAGAGCTCAGTCATGGTAGGCAAACTTCCTCGACAGAAGAACTTACACACCACTATTGATCTCCCTCTGCAATGTGCAGCTTGAGCGTGGGTGTTGGTTATATTCTGTCACATCCAGTTCAAGTGAAGTAGCAGTAATGCCCAACAAATCTGGCCAGCGCCTTGCGTGAACTAAGTGTGCCCCCTAAAACAGTCTTCCTCAACCCAGTGCCTTCCAGATGTTTTGGATTGCAACTCCCAGGATTCCTGACTGTTAGCTATGCTGGCTGGGGCTCATGGGAGTTCAAGTGCAAAACCTCTGGGGGGTACCAGGTTGGGGGAGGATGTCCTAGAACATGCCCTAGAATCCTCTGCAACACATTTGGGTTCCATGCAGATATTCAGGGTTTCTCAGACAAATTGATCTGGAAAGTGTTCCTTAAATGCACAAAGTTTACAAACCATTGGGCTAGGGTAAAAAGAAGCTTTGGCCAGGGTGACCATATGGAAAGGAGGACAGGGCTCCTGTATCTTTAACTGTTGTATAAAGAAGGGAATTTCAGCAGGTGTCATTTGTATGCATGCAGCACCTGATGAAATTCCCTCTTCATCACAACAGTTAAAGCTGCAGGAGCCCTGCCCTCTTTGGTATCTGGTCACTCTAACTATACTCCTGCAGCATTAACTGTTGTGATGAAGAGGGAATTTCACCAGGTGCTGCATGCATACAAATGACACCTGCTGAAATCCTCTTTTCTGCACAACTATTAAATATACAGGAGCCCTGTCATCCTTTTCATATGGTCACCCTAGCTTTGGCCTGTGTATGTAGAAAAATGTGTAGTGGCTGACCATCTAGGGTCACTTAAGCAGCTTTCTCGTGATATCAGCAGTCCATGCTTTGAGATGACAGATAAGGAAATGCCGAAAAGTGGAAAGGAAACCCACTGGCCCAAGGTTACACAAGGAGTATTTGATTGCCATTATAGGTTGTGAAGAATTTAGTTACAGTTTCTGCATGATATTCCGAAGTTAATCCAGTGTCTGGTTGCTTGTAGCAGGAAACTATTTGAGCATCATAGTGAATGCTTCTGTCATATTTTCTTTGGTTTCTGATGTTTCTCTCCTCATCTCTATGCAGGGTGAAGCTGGCCCCACTGGTGCTCGTGGCCCCGAGGGTGCGCAAGGCTCCCGAGGTGAATCTGGAACCCCCGGATCCCCTGGACCTGCAGGAGCTCCAGTAAGGACCCAGTTCTTAAAATGAGAACTGGAACCAGCATCTTCTTTGGAGGCAGGGCATGAAAATTGTTTTGTTTTATTAGGGCAAGATTAAATAATTTTTGAGTGACTACTGAGCTTTGTTTGGAGACCCCCTAACCCATTTGTCACATTTTCCAAAGGTGGGCATGCTTATTTGCAATGAAAACAAACCTGCACCAGCAGATCACAGCCTGCCATCAATATGGCTGGCCCCTGTTCTGCAGAGTATGTAGAATAATGGTAATCCAGCCAGGATAGCATTATAATTGGATTTTTCTTTGTGACTAGCCTGGTTCACACATTCCCTTTAGCAGGTGGAGGAAATCACTCCACTTGAATTGTCTGCCCCACCTAAATAAAAGTTTATCAAAGTACTTTTAGACATGGTTTGTGGGAAAAATCACCCTGGTTCCTAAATGGCAACTACTTTCTCCTGTAATAGGGCCATCATAATTGCTCTCTCTCTATCCCCAGTAGAAAATATGTGCAGAAATACTCCATGCTTTCTCAACTGCTTCTGTTACAAGAGACATCCAGCTTGTTTGTAAGCAATGTTAATATAAGTAGGTGTAGGTACATAAACCACCAGCAGGTGGTAGTGTCAAATCAGGCTTTGCAAAACTTCAATGCAAGACGAGATACCTTTTTTCGGAAAAAATCTGGGCTATTTACCAGCAACCAAAATCATCTGCAAAATAAAGGACCTGGGAAGCATTATGCTGGCCATATTCTGAGGCTCCTTAACACACATGCTGCATGGCTGATCTGCTAACATGCACATACAAAGTACATCTACCCATTTGAATGCACACTTACACTCCGGCAGAGAATCACCTACATTCTCTGTTGGTCAGATTTTAGAAAATACAATTTGACTACAGCTAGAAAAAATCGTCACTACTTCTTGTCTTTTGCTAAGGGATCACCCAAAATGTTATGAGTGGCAAGCACCTTAAAGAAATTCAGGCTAGGAAGCTGGTGGTCACATTTTTCACATTGGGAACGTCTAGAGCAGGGGTTAGCAACCTGCCACATGTTTTGGACTACCATAATTCCTAACCATTGGCTGTGCTGGCTAAGGCTGAAGGGAGTTTTCCAGACCAGCCTTCCCCAATCTGGTGCCTGGCAGCTGTTTTGGGCTGCAGCTCCCAGAATTCCTTGTTCCTTCGCTGAAAAAAATGCCATTTGCTCCAAGATATTTCCCTTATAATAGCCTGTCCCCGAACAGCGTGGGCAGCCTTTTGGGAAGGAAGCAGCATAAGGATCTGGCAAGGCAACCATTTATCATAAACAGTGTGTGGCTCAATGACTTCTCCTTGCTTTTAGGGCAACCCTGGAACTGATGGGATCCCTGGTGCCAAAGGATCAGCGGTGAGTACTACATTACTTTGGCATGAAGATAGCGAAGAATTTCATAGGCGGAACTGATCTTGTCTCCAGAAGCCTGGGGAACGTTTCATTATCTCTGGTCTCAGCTACCCACCACTTGAAAGGTTTTGAGCATGGATCTATGCTAGACAGTGAGTTTTCCAAGCATCCTGCTGTATCTCAGTCCACCTGCATTTCTCTCGCCTAACTTTTTTGTCTTCTCGATTCTATCGTTAGGGTGGTGCTGGCATTGCTGGCGCTCCTGGTTTCCCTGGCCCACGTGGACCACCTGGGCCTCAAGGTGCAACTGGGCCTTTGGGTCCCAAAGGTCAAGCGGTAAGAACCCTGCGCAAATGTGGGGCTAATGTGAAACTTTATGGCGTTTGACTTTCCATACTGAATACTCAGGGCTCTGTCTCCTATCCTGCACCCTAAGTGTCCCATCCTGAAAATGTTTCTGGATGCTCCCATTTTTACAAAGATTTGGGCAGGATCTACACTGCTGCTTTAAAGCGCTTTAAAGCATTTTATAACAGTAGTGACAACTGTTGGGGCCCAGGACACACTCCAAAACAGTTGTTACTACTGTTATAAAGCACTTAAAGCGCTTTAAAGCAGCAGTGTAGATCCGCTGCTGGATAATTGGATGATTAGAGGGCAAGGGCAGGAATCCAGAAGTTTGAGTCCTTATTTATAGTCTCCACTAACCTTATTGCTTCCCATAATCCTCTGACATGTGGTGAGAGCTCAGAAATGGGGACTGGTCTGTTTTCCACTAAACCCTGGGCTACAGAGACACTTGGAAGTGGTGTGAATCTCTTTCGCTGGTTCTGAGTTGTCTGCAAAGCTGGTTGTGAAGTGAGAGATGGACACCTTCCTTCCCCCTAGTTGTCTGTGCATGCTTGAGAGGATCTTTCCCGCCTAGCACAAAGGGAGAGGCCTGTCCAGCCTCCGGTTTCTCTGCAATAGATGGAAAACCTGGGGAAGCAGAGGGGTCTTTCTCTTTAGGCTGGGCAGCAAAGGGCAGGTGGCCTCCAGGAAGAGAGAGATATTCAGGAGTATTTTGCAAGGGAGCCTCAGCTCTGTTAGCAGGAAAAGGGCCACATTGTCAAGAAATAGTTGTGACAACAGTGTAAAAGTATTGCTGAAAGCATAGGGAGATTGCAGAGTAGCTAAATGAATGCTTTACATGGGTTTCCAAAGCAAAAGATGTTAGAACGATAACTGCACCTGAACCACATTTTTGAGGGATGGCATCTGAAGGACAAAGTCGGCAAACCTAAACACATTTGCTAGAGAGTCAATCCTATTTAACTCAGGGGAACTTTATTCTGAGAAAACATGGTGAGGATTGCGCTGTAAGTCAAACAGTATTACGAGAAATGAAGTTCTATGGCTTATAAACAGGTTAAACATGAATTAGTCATTGGGGCCTAAATGGAAAGTACCCAAGTGCTCTTAAAGAGTTCTCAAATGTGAAAATGTTGATCTTCTAACAAGTATGCAGCCTGTCACTAAAATCATCCTCTTTAGCAGAGGACTGGAAGGCAGCCAATGTATTTTTTTTTATAAAGATCCAAGAGCTAGAACATTATAAGCTCATTAGCCTAACTTCTATCCTGGAAAATTAGGTGTGATTAAATTGTTAAATAGCTAACATGTAGCCATCGGGATAAGAGGACAAGTAGTCTTATACTTCAGTAAGTAACTAAAAAATAGGAAGCAGTGGCGAGGTATAAATAGACAATTTTGGGAATGGAAGGAAGTACGCAATATGTTTTTTAAACATTTTACTAGCGCTCACCGATCCGGAGTCAGTGATATAATCAGGTTTGCAGGTGACACCAAATTATTCACAATATTCAAAATCCAATCAGACTGTGAGGAGCTCCAAAAGCATATCTCCAAGTTGGTTGAATGGGAAACAAATTGATAAATAAGATTCAATCAATGTAAGACTAAACTGGGACCAAAAAATAAATAAATACCATCTTCATATAGACACCAATTGCATCTGGCCTGTCTGTGACTCTCCAGGAAAGGGATTTTTGGAATCATGATATTTTCATTGAGCTATCCATCAACAATGTGCAGTGGCAGTGATAAAAGGCAGTGAGTTCAATACTGGCTGTTCTGGGTACTGAGGGGCTTTGGATCCAGTGGATTCAGAACCAACTTCCCCACCCCGGAACAACCGATTTGGGGGCCTACTGCCAGCAGATACACTGTTTGTAGTAGTTTTAACACCTGTGGAAATGTCCATGTGTGTAAATGAGATCTCCATGGTGGATTCAGCATACCACTGGCAGATGCTATGTCCACCCCTTCCAGATGGACATCTGGAGGGGTTTAGGATCACTCTGCCCAAAGGATGGCTCTTCCAGAGTTTAAAATGTAATTCCTCTCTCCAGTGCCTCCAGTTCAACCCACTAATGCTTTCCTTCCCATACTTCATATAATCCTCATCCTATTACCTATTATTTGTCCTGGCCTTTGCTGTCTGCCCTTTCACTCAAGAAAATGAGCATCTCCTCTATTGCTGGAAATATCCTTTGAAGGACCAGCAAATGATGTTCTTCTGACCAGCTCAGTGAGCAGCTTGAAGTGATACAGCAACTTTGCTACTCTAATAATTTCTCTTTCTTTCTCTCTAGGGAGAGCCCGGAATTGCAGGTTTCAAAGGTGAACAAGGCCCCAAGGGCGAACCTGTAAGTACCTGATGATGTGACTTTATGCTAGTCTGAAACACAAGCTCTTCTTTGGAAGACCTTTGTTGAAGTTCAGCCTCTACCATTCTTCCATTAAATGAACTGTTGACATACGTTATCCAACAGAGAGCAATATGTACATACACTAGACTATTATGCTTTCATAAAAGGGCCCATCTGGACTTCTGTTGCTGCTCCTTCACCATTGCAGGAGGAAGCAGAATTCCAGAATTCCTAGCTCCCTTGGTTCTAGGAGTGATATGATGTGGGAGAGCCCTGCATCCGTAGGTCCTGCCACTGGGGTGTCTGTGCAGTCTGCACTTAGTCCAGCCCCTGAAAAAACTGCTCATGTTGACACAGAGGTGAATTATCAAACTGAGTGCCAAGGAGCTCCATTTTTTATCCTGGACACATCCCAAGGACAGGCAGATTATGGGGAAAGAGTGGGGCTGGGACTCTACAGGACTTGTGTATTGTGAAAAACAAAACTTGCACAAAGTAAGAGATCATTGTCCCTCTTCCCCTTAAAGTAAAGTTGTGCTGTGAGTTTCCGAGCCTTGTAATTTCTTCTAGAATAATCTTTTCTTTCAGGCAGAAATAGGTCTTAGCCATCTATTCTGCCAATCTTTTTGGCCTCAAAGTTTGTCCCATGGATGGCCTGGGTCACCTCATGGCAAACAATGACTACCCTGCTGTATCTGGGCTCCACTTCTTACACTTGGACACTAATGTCTCTTTGTGCCAAACAGTGCTTCATTAACCAAATTAAATATGAGATCATAGAGCTCATCTGGTTGGCATAAATAGCCCTCAAAGAGTTCCGTACAGTAGTGGCTCTTCACCAGCAAAAGACCCATTAATTTCAGCAAAGCTGTGCCAGTTTACATTAAGCAGTTATCTGGCCTATCAGCTTCCAAGGATACTCCAGCTGGGGCTTAGGGCAATATCTGCATTTCACTGCTACATGATGTATACCGTAGTCTGAAATGATGTAACTGGCCTGCCTGGGAACCCAGCAGGGCCTCAAGGATGGAATTTAATTCCTATCTGAACTTAAACCCCTGTCAGGATCTCTCCTAATTGAACAGGTTCACCATTAATATATTTAGGATCCCAATGTGTACTGGGCACTGCAAAGAGCTCACTGTTTAAATCGTCAAGGCAAAAGGGAAAGAGGGAAGACAAGACAAGGATGGGCATCTTCCCCCTCCCCACCCCCCAAGCCAAACTCTTGTCACTCTCAGAAGACTCCCTTTCTGTTGCCTGTCTACGTAGTTCTCTCACTGAACTGTCTGGGCACTTCCTGGTGATTCAAAAATAGTGATGATTTGGGAGCATAAAAAGATACAAGGGGTGAAAAGTAACTTAAGTCCCTGTGTTGTGTTCGTCCCCCAGGGCCCTTCAGGCCCACAAGGAGGTCCAGGACCAGCTGGTGAAGAAGGCAAGAGAGGTGCCCGTGGTGAGCCAGGAGGTGCAGGGCCAATTGGACCCCCTGGAGAGAGGGTAAGTGACATCATTCAGGGGAGCAATCTTACTGCATGCAGCACAGAGAACTTTCCTCTTGGGGGATGGCAGAGGGGGTGGGGGTGGAGAGCCATTGAGCCTTATGGCATTCATGTGTATCAAGCAAGCTTGAGCCTTATGGCATTCATGTGTATCAAGCAAGCCTTGCTGTTAAGCTCACTTTGGAGATTGCCTCAGCCAGCACTTCACAACGGGTGGCCTTTTTGGCAGAACCCATCGGAAGAGACTTGCTTTGCTGGCATCTCTGTGCTGTATCATGCCCAAACTGCCTGTCTCGGCTCAGGCTGAGCAGGTGTGGTGGAGCAAGAAGGCAAGTATCTGTTGCGGTGGAGTGTAGAGCTACAATGATCTGGACCCAGGAAACAAGGAGGAATTGAAAGAGGAGCTGGAAAGTGTGCCAGGAAGTCATTTTAATAGAGAGGCAAGGTGCATGAGTCCAAGGGGACAGGCAGTGAGCGAGACAGTGACAATCCAGCCAAGAAGAGGAGGGAGACAGCTAGATCCGGAAATGCGATTGAATGTCTGGGATGAGACAGAGAGTAAAGTCAGAGAGTTGATCATTGAGGAGGGCAAAGCAACCCGGTGTGTGTGTGTGTGTGTGTGTGTGTGTGTGTGAATGCTTTAGGGCACAAAATTATTGAGTGCAATGAGTCCTGTAGCATTGCAGCCACTACAGTATACAGCCTAGGACCGAACACGTATTTTGTATCTTGAGGCTCCAAATTTTACAATACAAGCTGATAGATCTTAGGATCATGTGACACATTTTGCCACAGAATTTGCACTCAACAGTGAACTGCAGCCAATCACAGCTGCTTGACAGGTGTACTTGGATGTTGCTCCTATTTGCAACCACGTGTTTGTTGTGTTTACTCTTTGAATTCATAGAGGAGGTACCCTTAAAACACCTTAGATGTACATCTAAGTAACTTAGTATATGAAGTACCCTTTGGGCAATTTGGGCTTCTGCTCTTCAGATAACATGAGGCTCTTGATCCAGAACTCCCTGACGTTTTGGATTATGTTCTCAGTATGTTCTTGTTTTTAGGGTTCTCCTGGAAATCGTGGCTTCCCAGGTCAAGATGGCTTAGCTGGTCCCAAGGTAAGTGTTTGAGCCTGCTTCCCTCCCAGCTGAATGAAAGGGGTTAAAGTGAATTTAAATTCCCTTTTGTTTCTATGGCTGTCTCTACAAGAGAGGTTTAATGCTCTTTCAAGGTGCTTTAAAAAATTTACCTCTATAAGAACGGAGCGCAAATCGGGTGTAGAGGCGCGTTATCTCTCCGATTATGCGCATTATCGAATGCGCGTTAAACAGTGAGTTTTATTTTGCTCCGGCCGTTAAAGCGCTTTTTGCCTATGTGAACAAGCGCTTATGCGCATTAACTACTTGTAAAGCGCATTTTGGTCATCCCTTAATGCGCTTCGCCGCCTCTCGCCACCTCTCGTGCAGAGGGATTAGGCGTAAATGCGCTTCTGCGATTATGCGCATAATCGCCTAACCAGGCGCAAAAGCGAATCCTTGTAGAGGGGACCTATGTTGCCTGTGGTTCTGTGGCAACTGTCCAAAAGAAACGATACTTCCATGCCTGCTTTACTCTAGAATGGGGGGGGCAGCCTTTTTGATCCCGAGGGTCACATGTGATATTGAGTGGTGGGTTGGGGGCTGCACACACGCATATACGTATAAAAACATATGCGCACAACCCCTAACCCACCTACATCTCAGCACAAAGGGATGTGGAGGTTTGAACCTCTCATCCTTGCCTGTGAGATCAAGGGATAGGATCACATGGGGGGAAGGGGTGGAGTTTTGCTGTTGCTCACAGGAATCTTTGCATCGCGATCACTGGCAGGAGGGTGAGGGTATAGCCTCTAACCACCCACCCCAGTGATCCTGATTGGCTGGATCAGGATTACTGGGGAGAAGGAGAGATTAAAGCCCCCCCCCCCGGGCATTCCCGATCCAGATTTTTATCCCAGTGCTGGGCTGCAGGGAAAAGTTGGTAGGGTTCACTGGGCCTCCAGTAGGGAGTTGCCTAGCGGTGCTCTAGAACCAATGGAATTCTGAGATACTGGGGAAACTACTTCTTCTTCCTCTTTTTTAAGGTTTCCTATCTCAGACACTCTTTCACCAAAATCAAAGTGGAGTCCTAAATAGCAACATCTCACAAAAATTAATGTGAATGATCCATTAATAGTCAGGGCATCCAAAGCTAGTACATTTCTTAGTAGGATGGATCTTAGTGTGCAATCCCATGCATGTTTAGACAGGAAAAAAGTCCTACAATTCCCAGCATCCCTCAGCCAGCTTGGCTGGGGAATGCTGGGAATTGTAGGACTTTTTTCCTGTCTAAACATGCATGGGATTGCACCTTAAGCCAGTTACAATACTAGCATCCATTGACCTATAATGAAAATGCTTCTAACTCTTTGTAATCTTAGTACACAAGTGAACACTACACATTTAAATTAGTTTTGCAATCAGTGAGGAACTCCTGCTATTTTTTTTTTTTTTTTAAAGTGTCCTCGGACCCTCCATAGCAACAAGGTTCTTTAGGGTGCCATGACGGTTAAACAGCTTTGAAAGTGGTTCAAGTGTGTAGTGTAGATTTGCCCATTGGATAGTAATCCGTTGGCCCAAACACAGCAGGGATTGGTTTTCCTGACACTCCCCGAAGAATCTTTGCTTAATGTATTTCTTCCTTACTCTTCCCTGAACAGGGTGCTCCTGGGGAACGTGGACCTCCTGGCCTTGGAGGTCCCAAAGGAGCAGGTGGAGATCCTGGACGTCCTGGAGAACCTGGCCTGCCTGGTGCTAGGGTAGGATACAAAATGGAACTGAGCAAGTGGCATGGGTAGTGCCTGAGAATTTTGAGGAGTAATGACAAACCTGGAGGTCCCCATTCCAAAGTGGGGGAATCAGACTCATCCCAAGAGGGTCTGCCTTCATATGCATTGACACTCTTTATATCATTGCACCAAACTAGATTGTAAAATGTATACTGCACCAGTACATCTTACACTTAGTCTATGATCCTTTCTACATGAGGCATTTATTGTGTGCTTGTGATTTGTCACTCATGGTGTTTTGCTGGTGCTTTATAAGATATCATCCTCCAGGGCCTCTCCCATTCTTCACAACCATTCTAGCATGTTTTTTTTTAATTGAGGAAAGTCTAGCACACCCAGGAAAGATGGAATGAAACCCAGTTGAGCAATTCCGCTATACCACAGCGCCACCTAAAGGTTATGTAATGGAACGTATAGAAAGGCAGAGAAGGAAAAACTCCGGGGTGGGTGGGGAAATTTGTAGAGGATCGAATCTTTATTCCACAAAGAATAAAGCAGAAGCCTTGGGAAAGTGGCAGGTTAAAAGCCTCATGCAGAAAAGCCCTCTGTCAGGTAATGTGAGAGCCCCCCTTTGTGCAGATAAGCAAAAGAGCCCTCAACCCACTACAGTTGCAAGTTGGACATTATAAGAGAAGCTGCTTGGAGAAGAGAGCCGTCCTCACTGTGAAGCTGCTGTTTTGGCAGCAGCTCCTGGAAGGTTTGGCATCTTTCTGCCTCCAAGCCCTGTTTTCTGTTTGTCTTTAAAAGCAACCTTTAGACCCCCCCCCCCCAAAAAAGGAAAAAGTGGGACCATCTGTTGCTGGTTGATCTCAGCACTGCAAAGATCAAGAGGGTCTGTAATTGTCACCCAGAATTCATAGCCATGGCTCACCACCAAACCACTTCCCTCACCTTTCTATAAAGTCTAACAGAACTTATCCGTGACATTCTGTGTTTCCCGTCTTTGTCCTACAACATTGGATGCTGCTAGTGATGGGTGAGAAACATGGACCGCCATGGCATTGGGCCATGTGTAACTTCTGCTAGATTTTGGTGTGAGGGAGCTAGGCCCACGGTTGTAGTTTCAGCAGGAACCATGGTTTTAAAGTAACCTCTAATTTAGCCCTAATTTTCAGAGCTTCCACATCAAAAGTTTTTCTGCATGCAGTTTACCCTACACAGCAGCAGATGGCAGTGACAACTACAGCACACCTATCTTTAGGAGTCTCACCTCTGTGCCATAGGACTGGAAGGGATGGATAGCATCTAACATTCCTTGCTCCTTCCTTCTATGATAATGTGGCCAATTTTTTTCTGTTATTTGCAAAAGCGGGCACTCTTTTTATGGGGAACAACAATCTTCTCCCCATGTTTACAAAATTCAACACTTTATTTGTTAAGGAATAATGAACTGTTCCTCTCTATCCATCCTTTGATTAAGTCTGCCACCTTTAGTGACAGAGAAGATGGACAGTTTTTTGGACAGCTCTGAGTTTAGGAGAACTTTTACAGATGAGGCTCCTTCTACTGCAGACTTTCCACCAGCTGTATTTTCTCCATTTCCCATTTTGTGGAGTGAGCTGGAATTTAGTTGGGCTCTTCAGTGGATGGGAAAAGCAGAATGGACAGCTAACTTGCAGCAGCTTATTAATTTCCTCTGTTTCCTAAACTACTAGAGGCAGCAGCCTCCCTCAACCTGCTGTCCTCCGAATGTTTTGGACTTCAACTGTCATAAACCCCAGGAATGCTGGGAATTGTAGTCCAAAACATCTGAGGGACATGAGGTAGGGAAGGCTGCACTACAGTATAGTGTAGTTTACGGTGATAACTTATTTTTAAATTTTATGTATTTTTCTTATATCCTGTTCTCTCTTTGAAAGCTCAGAGGGGGTTATATTTAGCTTCCCATCCAGATGGCTTGGAGGACTAGAGCAGCTAAACTTCTGCAGTAGTACTGCATCTTTCACTTCAGGGCATTCTCCTGGACCTATTGTGGGCACTTCTGGTTCAGTTTAAAGGTGGCAGGTTTTGGATTTGTTAAATTCCGACCTTTATCAGGGTTCAGGCCTCTTTAGTTATTCTGGCCAGGATCAAGCCATTGGCCACACCAGATGTATGACTTCTTCTTTGTCTGTTGCAAACAACTAATGAGCGATATGAACTAATCCATACATTAAGGTTTTCAAATCATCTGTGAAAGATGTTGTTATGATTGTCCACAAAGAAAATCAGGTAGGACCTAAAGTGTATTTGGCCAGTATCTTCTACTGAACCAACTGCAACGCTAATTATTGAACCAGCAGCAAAAGATATTGCCTGAAACATTTTAGATCCTATGTAGTTCTTTTCATTAATTTCTGACCTATCATTTAAATGTATTTATTCGTTCATTCATTATTATTCAGTTTAAATCAATCAAATTGGATTATTTAATTCATTATTTAAAATGCCATGGATGCTATATTGTTACAGTCTGTTCTTGTTTCAGTCTTTGCTTTCAACCCATATTTTATCTGAGGGAACTTTTCAATTTCTCCAGGTTCTGAGAATAAAGATTCATGCCTTACAAACATGGGGGAAATTTAGAGAAATGAATTGGCAACAGTTCAAGGGAAAGGGATTAGGGAAAGCATCTTAACTGCCTGCCTTCTTTCTCTTACGTCTAGGGTCTCACTGGCCGTCCTGGTGATGCTGGTCCTCAAGGCAAAGTTGGTCCCTCTGTAAGTGAAACTCTATTATTTTTCTCAGTTGTCATCTAAAGTAACAGAGGTACTAATCTTGGAGAAAGGAGTGGCAAATGGATACCACGGAGAGGAAGGGAACTAGGTTGGTTGTTTGGAGGACATGGCTAGCATGTAAGTCAGGGGTATTGAACCTCTTTCAGCCCAAAGGCTGAAATCCATTTCAGAGAAGCTCTTGGGGCTGCATTCCAGTAGTGGGCGGGGCTGAAGGCAAAAGGGGTGGGGCCAAAATACCAGCATATTTTAGTTTAGAGCTCTTCCTATCAGTGACTCAGCTTTGAGAGAGGCATTTCAACCTTTTAGAATGGAGAAAACACTGCACAAAAGCCAGGAAGCCAACCGATCAGTGGCTGAGGTGGGGCCAGGGGAAGGGTGTGTGGCATTGTGGAGACCCCTGGAGGGCCAGATTAGGACCCCAGGAGGGCCATATTGGGCCCTAGGGCCTGACGTTCAGCACCCCTGATGTAAGTACAGAATGTGAAATGATAGATGATTAAGGAGCTTCCAGAAATAGGTGGGTGCTGCTAGCTTGTGAGGGCGATTTGTGAATACAGAGTCTGTAAAAGAGGAGTGAATGTGGAGTTTTACGTGATGCTAGATGGAACCTGGGATGTTGTGAAGGGAAGTTAACACTAGAAACGTGTCTTTACATGAGCAGCAGCATTGACTGGTGAGTGTGTGTTAATGCTGCGTTGGAGAGCTTTTCAAAACCACCTCAAGGAATTGGATCCCGTCGTCAGACAACGATGGGCCCAAAGGCCGAGTAAAAATCCTAATATGCACCAGGCTTATACTTCTTTTGCCACAGAGGAGCAAATAGGTTTTAAAAGAAGTCTAACCAAGCTTAGAGAGTCTTTTGTTCAGGCCAGTCTAGCACTTCCAGCAAGCCAAGGTGCACACTTCCTTGGATAAGTTCCTGGGCTTTCTGACATTGTTAACAAGGCATGCTTGTTTCTGTATCTCTCTGCAGGGAGTCCCTGGTGAAGATGGACGACCTGGCCCTCCTGGTCCACAAGGTGCCCGTGGTCAGCCCGGCGTCATGGGTTTCCCCGGCCCAAAGGGTGCTAATGTAAGTATAGCTGCACTCCACAGCCATTGACAGTGTGACCCAGACGGCGCTACCAGGGAAGTTGCGAAGGGAAACAGGAAATAGTTATGACCTGGAATGGCTACCTTTTGGTAATTGGCGCAGCCGAAAGGTCTCCTGGACATCTTCCAGCCTGAAATGAGCTGCTGATCTTCATTGCCGCTTCGTTACCTTGTTTGCTCTGCTCAAGCACTCTGCTCTTCCAACCTGGGCAGTTGGTCCTGTGAAACCATACAAGAGAGAGAGAGAGAGAGAGAGAGAGAAAGAAAGAAAGAAAGAACCAAGTCTGGATAACAGGGCTTGCACTCCTTAGCAGAAGGAAAGTTCAGCTTTTGCCCAAAGCACATCAGTTGCCATCTCTGTTTTTCTTTCCATCTAGGGTGAAGCTGGTAAAGCTGGTGAGAAGGGACTTCCTGGTGCTCCTGGTCTAAGAGTAAGTGGGTTTGAATACAGCTTCTCTCTCTCGCTTTCATTACCGCATCCATCCTGCCCACTCAGAAAAGATGCCTGCTGCTTCTTCCCTCCACCCAGTTATTGGAGCACAGTTGATACATAGCTCAGGTGCAATGTAGGTGACATGGGGGTGGGAAATGGTGCTTTCGAAAACAGGAGACTCACAACCAGCCATGCAAAAAATGACAGGGAAGATGTATTCTTCAACACACCCAGAAAGTACAATGTGACATTTATCCCCTAATGGGGCTACTATCAAGAGCCTTGTAAATGGCTGTTGCTCATCAGCTCTAAATAAAAGAGATTAAACTCTGGTATTTGCCTGTCCTAATAAACGCTTGTGTCAGACTACTCTGACCTAGCTTCTCATCTAATTTCCATCCAATCTATTATAAAAGAATTAGATTGTTAGAAATGTTTGGAGAAGGATGCAGAACCTTGAACCATTTAGAGGACAATTTTCTGGAATCCATCCAGAATGGCAGAGGGAAAACATAGTTTTGTGCATGCACATTAGAAGCCTCAGCACTGTCATGAGTCATCTAGGGGGCTGTCTAAACGTTCTGGAAGCCCTGAGGTGGCTCCATGGTGGTTCTGCATCAATTATACGATGCAGCAGCCACCTAGAAGCCATCGCAGGGCTTTCCAGAGAAGCCCCGTTTTTTCAAAAGTTGGGGGATTACCCTGACTTTTTAGTATGGAGCGAGGTGTACACAGTCCTTTGGCCATCTAACCTTGCTTCATCCTCGATGTGGAGTCATGGTGGGGCGGATGGCGATCCCTGATTAGTTGCTGTCCGTCTGGGCAGGGGGCTGGTCCAGCTACCAGAAACCCCATGCTTTTGCTTCAGCGTTTGGATTAGCCACAGCCACTCCAAGGCAGAAAAAGTGCAGGGTTTTGCTCATTGTGGCAACAACCCGCCACTTTATAGGCATCCCCTGGGTCCCCGTTCTCCTCTTGAAAATTTTGCACAAGCACAGAGCATTTAATACCTGCACATGGGATTTTGAAATTGTTCTGTGCATTCCCATAGCTCTTCTGTAATCAATAGGGCAGGGAGCGCACACTTGAGGTGCCCTACTGACCAGAATCATAGAGCTCACAATCCTACAGTTGCCAGCTTTGAAATTTCCATTCAATGTAGGCAATGTATTGGCTGCTCAAAAAGGGAATTTTGTTCTATTTCTGAAGGCTGTCAGAAAGGCAGCAAGCAGAGCGCTCTAAAGATGGCTGTTATAAACAGATTGTAAATCTGGAGGATCTCTCCAGTCACTGTTATGAGCACAGTCTCTCATCAGGAGCAAGAGCAGCATTGTAGTAGTCATTGCAGTATCTTTTTCTTCATCATCAGTGGTCTAGGCAGTAACCTTTTTTTTAAGTACAAACTCATCAGCAGAGTGCTTTGAGACATCACAGGTGGGGGGAATGACATTGTCAATCAACTCTTTTTGGATCCAGTGTTTACATACATCTCTATTTCTCATTAGGGTCTTCCTGGCAAAGATGGTGAGACAGGAGCAGCTGGGCCCCCAGGACCTGCTGTGAGTATTTGCTGTCTGTTTTGGTTTTCTGAGCTATGCAGGCTGTGGACTGAGTAGATGAAAATATCACAGGCCGGAGGAGGCTGGACCCCAAAATCCTGCATTTTCCTAAGCATAGTGGGAAAGGGGTTAGAAGGACCTCCTTTTGGCTGTTCTGTTGACCACAAGTTCAACCAGTGGGAAATGACTTGTAAAGAGAAGGTCTCTATCTCAGTGCAGACAATTGTTTGGATAATAGGATCTCATTTATGCTCACTTCACCATTGCTTACATGGGGAAGATTCCGCACTAATAATATTTTATTTATGTATTTTTTTGCTCATCTATCGATCAATATATCTATTGATTTAATTAATTATAACAAGTTTGCTTTTTCTTGAAGGAGCTCATTTATTATATCTATAGCTCACCTTTTTTCCTTGGTTCTCTCCCTCCACCCCATTTTTATCCCCACATCAACTCTGTGGGGCAGGTTAGCCTGAGAGATGGTGACTACATCCAGTGAGCTTCATAGTTAATTGGGGATTTAAACCCAGTTCTACCCCAACACTCAAACCACTACACCATACTGGCTCCTTGTTGAATCCTCAGCACCAGGACATCAAGTTATATTAGCTCATCCTTGTGAATTGTGAGTTTTCCCAGCCAGCCTTGTGATGTTCGCCATAATCGTCCACACCTACAATCTTGTTGGGAAGAGCTCTGGGTGATGGACAGAATGTCTAACCCATTCTACTGTTAGTGAATGAGGCAGAGGCTGAAGACAGTATGGTGGGTTTTTTTAGATAGTTGGCCCATCATGGATACTCTCGCCCCATTCACACTGTTGTTCAGAGGTTTTTGCAGGTTTTGTAGTGCTTCAGATCCCTGCAATACCTGCTTGACCTGAGAAGACAGTAGGACAAAAGAAATGTGTGTACGTTCCATAGATCACCATACTTCTGATATACCACTTTTAAGCTATCTCATAAACTATTGTCATTCTGTTGTCCAACTTAGGGAAGGATCCACCGGTGTACTACCACGAGCACTGTTGATGTTATGCTAGCAGAAACCAATACGTGTGCAACACAAATAACATTTGCTAGCACAGTGGGGTTCCCAGAAACCCGTCTCACCAGCAAGTGCTATTTACATTGGGCAACCGTCGGTTTCGGCTAGCACTATGTCAATAGTGGTAGTACACCGTTGGATCGTTCCCATAGCCATGAATTCTGCACAGCAACCTTTTCTGTAGGGTGGGGTGATTGATATGCTTTTTCTGTCTTTTGTGAAGTGTAGTGGCAGGACTGGGAAATCTTAATAGCTTTTTATAGAACCTCTTAAACTAGTGTAAAGCCCTTATCAACATGGGCTCTATTGGTCCTGCTCCTTTCCTGCTTTTTTGCTCCTCAGTCCTTTCACCACGTAGGGGCTCATGAATAATGCAAACACCCCTCTGAAATTTGCATGCGGCACAGCCCCTCCCTTCCTTTAACACCCCGATTGGCCTCTTCCATCCCCTTCCCCCTCCCTGCTGGCGGAGGCAGCCTAACCACGTGGCTACTGCCAGGGCCCCCCTTTGGGCTGCACTGATTGGCCGAGCAGGACTGAGCGTCATCCTACTGGTGGAGGGGCTGCCCTGCCAGTTTGGCGTGGAGGAAATTAATTGCTATTAAAGCTTGAGCTTTGAACTTTTTTGAACTTCTGAAATTTTCTGCGTATCTACACTGCTCAAGCTTAAAACAAAAATGAGCAAGATTGGTCTGGTAGAGCTTGAGTAATAAGCCTTACACTACAATATTCTTATATAAGATAATGGTGGCCTTTTTTAATGTACAGGGCTATTTCAGCATTGCACATTTCCTGTGCAGAGATAATTTGTGTGTCCATGTGGCTAAATTGACTTGTATGTATTTCTTTGCACTTGACAGTGTCCTTGTGATATCCATGATTTTTCCTACCCTGAAGTGATATCTGTGAAATATATTTCAAATAAATACATTTATGGTGGAGGTGTTATCTCCCACTATAACTACTGCTTCACTCTTTGTTTGGCCTAGTATGTCTTAACAGTTCCTGTGTCATAAACCTTCACTCTGACTTCCCTACATAGACAAACAGTTTTCCTAGCCCCCCCTCCCCTCCACGGAGAGACTCGTCGTATTGAGGACCTTTTCACATATTACATGGCAGAAAACCATGTATGAGTAAATATGCACTTGACAGAGATCTGCAGCCAGTTTTTTGTCTTTGATGAGTGTACCTGCATGATACATATGTTTACAAACATGGTTTTCCAGTTTACACATTATATGTGCACACCTAAAAATGTAATGTGTGAATCAGCCCTGACTTGCTACTCTGCAGTACTTCTTAGTTGGGACCATCATGGAATCATGTGAACACGTTGGAATATACCAGCTTCCCAGGTGTAGCTGATAAATAGGAGGGGGTTCTTTTTAAGGACATAGTTTGTTTGCTGTCTAATAAAACAGCAGAAAGTGCATATCCAGGTAATGTTAGAAAGTGGCTCAAATTGGGATTTTGCTTAATGGAGGTATATGTCCCCAGATACCACATCCCTCTGATAGGCCTGTATTGACTCTCTTTTTTCTTCTCAGGGGTCAGTAGGTGAGAGAGGTGAGCAAGGTTCCCCAGGACCTTCCGGATTCCAGGTAAGCGAAGCAATTCTCTTGTGCCCCATTAAGGACGGTGCTATGTACTTAGATCTTCACAGAGCAACTCCAATCCTAGCAATTGAATGTTTGTGCTGCAGAGTTTACCTGTATGTAAGAACAGATGAAGACAAAATACAGAGTGGCATTAGGGAGAGACCCCCAATCCCTGGAATTACTATTCATTTCTTCTGGAAGGATATGAAATCAGCACAAAATGCTATAATTAATTCTGACCACCCAACAAGGATATATTATTGTCCTCTAGTGTTACATCTGTCTGTGATAACTACCTGCCACACGAGATGCTCTGATCTTATCTGGCATTGCAGAGAGATCCAGGAAACTATGTTTGTTCTTCAGACTGTTAAGCCCTTATGTCCCATACTCCATTAGGTTCTAACACATCCGAGGGGTTACATGCCTCACTTTAGGGTACCCTGAGAGAGAGCATGTCTCAACTGAAATTTATGGGGATAATACAGGTTTGCTGCAATTTGTATAAATCAGAGGTGTTCAGGTGGGTTGTGGATGTCTGGGAGGCAGGATAATCCCTTCCAATGATTTGTCTTCAGTTACTCCGTTATCTGAGCAGTGAGACTTGCTTTCCCAGGCCATGTACCAGACTTATTTTATGTCTGATAAGTGAATGACTGTCCCATTTGGCTGTAAGACTTTCCTTTTTCTGCCCTGGTTACTTTTGTAGGAGACTACTTCCCTATGAGGGGTCCACTGAACCATGCTAACACTGAAGTATTTCTTGTTTTCAGGGACTTCCAGGGCCCCCAGGTCCTCCAGGTGAAGGTGGAAAACCAGGTGACCAGGTGAGTGAAGTAAAGGACTTCCAGTTCCATTTGGTACATAGGTACATCCCACTCTGAACTGGAGCCTTCTCTGTGTCATGTGGCTCTCAAATAGCTCCTAAGTGAGGAGGCATGTCCTTCTACCAGGTACTTCATTCTAGACACACATACACCATTCCGACACACCAGCTAAAGCAGGGTTGGGCAACTTGTGTTGTCGCCCTCCAGCTGTTTTGGCCTACAACTCCCATGATCCCTCACTGTTGGCAGTGCAGGTTAGGGCTGATGGGAGTTGTAAGCCAAAACCTCTGGAGAGTCACTTCTTGTCCACCCCTGAGCTAAATGCTGTCTAATCAGTGAGAGGGAAGCTGAATGCAGAGCTGGAACATCTTAAATAAGTATTCTGAAAGAGCAATTAACCATGGGCACACTATTGACTGGTCAGAGAAAGATGGATTATCCATGATTCAACATGCTAAACCATGATGGTTAAGCATTTTGAGCTAAACATTATGGCTTAGCATGTTGTGTGAACCATGACTTAGTGTGTTGTGTGAACCATTCCTAAACATGGTGGCTACATAACCACATTTTAAACATACACACTAACTGCTTGCTGCAAAAGGGTTAGTGGCCTAACCATGGTTTAACAGGACCAAACTGAGCTTTCTAAAGCTATAGTGCAGCAGAACTCTGCAGTAGCACTGGGGTTTTCATGTTCTGCTATCATCATATGGATCAAGCCAACACATCATCAAGCGTGTTTAAGTCCATTGAGTTTCATGGGTTTTAGCACATTTAACTCTGTTACATTGTAGCCATACTGTGCATGCAACTTGCAGTCTGAAATCTTACTTTTTAAGAGTATGTCTATATCATAGACTAAGGCTGCAATCTTATACTCACTTGGGAGGAAACCCCATCAAACTAAATGGGACTAACTTCTGAGTAGGCATGGTAAGAGTTGTACTGTTAAATTGGTTAAACAGCCATTCCCTTTATTTATTGCATATCTATATTGTCCAATAGCTGAAGCATTTTGGGCAGTTTACAAAGATTAAAAACCATAAAAATTAGGGACTCTGGAGGAATTCAAGACGGACTAAAATGAGTTCGGATTTCTAAGAATCCGACCTGCGGAATATGCTGCGGACTGGCCTCCCTAGGCCACACAGAGTCCAAGGACTTCTGGATTATTATTATTTTTACTTTCCCGAAACGCTAAAAATTATGTACTAACATAAATTATATAAATTATTGCAAACTTTCTGACGGAATTATTTTCATATTTTTCTGCATAATGGGGGGAAAAATCCAATCTGTCTGTGAACAGATACCGGAATGAACAACATTGCACAATCCACAAAAGACACAAAATCCGGACACACCTAATTAAAATACATTATACATCAAATAAAAAACCGTTTACGTACAAACATATAAACAGACAACACACACACTCACATATATCCCTTTCCCTAGCGAAACCAAGGAACTGTGAAGATAGTGGTTGGGAGGGATCTATAACAATGAATTCTGAGGGCCTCCACCAAACTATTCTTCGGAGGAAGGCATGATAGTTAAACTGGTATAAAACTGACATCAATATGTAGTATAGAAATGTGTAGTGTAGATATGCCCAAAGAGATATTAATACATTTTATCCACCAGCAGTGAGTGTCAGGTTTTGCAAAATATTTGCTTGATTCATGAATCTCCCAGTCCAGGGATATGGAGGTGGGTGATGAGGAGTGAGGATCTTCCTCACAATAATTCAGGCAGAGCAAGAGCTCATCAGAGTGTTGACTCTTTAAACTAAGGCTGTCCTTTGCAAAGTTACCTACATCCAGTATACAGATTTCTGTATATGAGAAGTAAATCAGCCATGGGTGATTCAGCCAAACAAGGTGGCCAAGAAACTAAATTGATAACTAAATTTGTAGGGAGGGTCAATATGTATGAGCGTAAAAACATATTTACAAATGAAAGAGTTAATTTTTTTTTAATCCAAGGGTAATCTGAATGTGACATATATTCTTTGCTTTGATCTATGAATCTTTCTTCTTAACTCTGTCTCCTGTCTGCGCACAATTGTTAGGGCTGTTAGGATGGCCGATCAGCTAACCTTTCTCCTTTCTTCTAACTGTCCTTTTATGTTTTCAGGGTGTTCCTGGAGAAGCTGGTGCTGCTGGTCTTGTTGGTCCCAGAGTAAGTGGCATACAGTTACAGTCTAGCAATATAATCATACAACTCTTGAATGGAGCATGTTTAAGAAACAGCCTGGCTTTCCACTCATCCTGAGCTCTCTCTCCCCAGCACTAATAAGGCCTCTTTCCTCTTTAGGGTGAACGTGGCTTCCCAGGTGAACGTGGATCTCCAGGTTCACAAGGCTTGCAAGGTTCTCGTGGGCTTCCTGGCACTCCCGGTACTGATGGGCCCAAGGTAGGTTGTACCTTTGCATTACGTCTAATCCTGGGATGCAGACTGTTCACTTTTCCCCTCTGGTGGCTGCAATATGCCAAAGAGCTCATGGCATCTGGATCCCTCAGACACATTAGGGAAATCAGCTGAGAGGCATTTGTGGGGATGTTGGGAAGCTGCTTCTATTAGGAGGTCATGTGCAGTGCAGTGCAGTAAGAATTGGATTCATTGTGAAAGGGCAGCTAAATACAGAGGATATTTCCCCGATTTCCACAGCCTCTGATGTTTGTCTGGCAGTCTAAATGCTTAGTCCCATGTTAGTGAATAATGGCGCCTGTCTGTCCACTGAGGAGCTTATCTCTAGTTCGTAAAAATCCAGTGTGAAAATCCAGTAACATTGTGATTGTGACTCTTGTTTTTCTTTTCCAGGGTGCGATTGGTCCTGCTGGTGCCATTGGGTCTCAAGGTCCCCCAGGTCTACAAGGGATGCCTGGTGAGAGAGGAGCTGCAGGTATTTCTGGACCAAAGGGAGACCGGGTAAGTGGCGCCTTTACATGGAATTCCATTGGGTTGTTTAGTAAAGGGTTGGGCGTCATATAAAATAGCCAAGTGCCATCGAAAAGCGTGCTTACCTTCTGCCTTTTCCTGCTCGCTGGGGTAGTTATCGTAAATTAAGAGGGGAGGTCTCAGAATTACCAGTTGATATTGGCTACTTATTATCAATCTTCCTTTGTTATCCTCCAACAGGGTGATGTTGGTGAGAAGGGTCCAGAAGGCGCTCCTGGCAAAGATGGTGGCAGAGTAAGTTAGCAGTGAAGCTTCACTTTTCCACTCATAGGGCAGCAGACAGCCTATTTAGTGAGCAGATGACTGTGGGAAATACACCTCCACTGAGGGAATATGCTGCCTGCTTACCTACCTGCTTTGTTTTTTCTTCTCTTTAAAAGAGAAAATAATGACTGGAGTATAGGACAATTATGATCAAGGCAAGATAGGACTTTAATTGGAGCCACACCTTGAAACCTATTAATCTAAGAGAAGTTTAGCCAAAATGGCTTAACTGCAGGATATTCCCAAACTATTAAAAGAGGGAATCTTCCAGGTACTGATAAAGAAGTGCCAGGTGTTCCAGCCACCTACTGAGGCACAACTTAAGTTGAGACATCCTGTTACATCTTGTATGAGCTTCAGAAAGATCAGGGACATCTTTTAGGATCGTCCTGTCCACAGTGTATCAAATAGTTTATGAACTGAAGTGATAACAGTTTGAGTGGGAATAGATGACTGGCAGGTGCCAGCTTCTGTATCATATTATTGTGGTTGGGTATTAAAATGTAAGAGGAAAGTCAGGTAAATGATCAGATAATTACATGGATACATGATTACATAATTGCATGCACTGACCATATAATTAGCTAACTAATTATCATTCCAACTAACAGCAAACAATCTGTTTCGAAGTGAAACAGTGTCTTCTAAAAATAAGAGAGTGGTTTCTACATACTCGGGGGACTTATAGGCAGAAGTATATACTTTGGTAAATTAAATGAAAAGGTTTTTTTTTAAAAAAAACCAAACATCCTGACAATATCCTATGAGCTTCCAGAATGTATGGTATATTGAGGTAGAAAGAGTATGAGGAAGAAGAGAGGATTGGCTGCTCAAGCCACTAAAGCTTATAATAAGTATCCTGGAAGGGAGGATTAGTTTCGGGAAATACAGGAGGATGGGAAAAAATGAACACCTTTGCCTTTTCCCACTCTCCAGAACCCACCTCCCTCTCTTCCCGTTATATAGATATAAAATGCTGAGGTTCAAGGTTGGCAGACGCATATGTAGCACAGCAGGAAAAGGCCTTAGGAAAGCAGGGGGGAAGTGTCCTTCCCCCCAATCCCTTCTCCTGAAACCTCTTCTAACCCCAACCCCATGAGACCTGAGCAGGACTACATGGCTCCTATTCCAGGATGGCTGGAGCCTTGAATCGGAGCACTGCTCTTCAACGCTGCAGCGTTTTGTTCCAGATCCTACTTAAGTTCATCGTTCCAAAACTTTGTGCCAGATCTTTGAGAGAACTGCAAGGGTGCTATGACAAATGAAATGATCAAATCGTTAAAGGCTCCTGTAAGTCTAAAGTACCCACCCACAGAGGAGTCTGCCTGCTGCATCTCCACATGATTTACTGCTCTGGCTTTGACTCCGTCCACTCAATCTTTACTGGCGGGAAGTAATCCTACTGCACCTCTGAACTGAGTGTAGTCGGATTTTTCCGGCACTCTTGATGTAGAGAAGCCAGCAGAAATACTCATCCTCAGAGAAAAAGATGGCCCTTGAGTCAATCTGGGCACAATCAGCGAGAAAAAGGATTTATAATGTCTTCAATCCAACATAGTTAGGTATGTTTAAGCCCATTGAAACCAATAGGCTTAAGGGTGCATAGCTCTGCTTGGATTTAGGCTAGTGAAAACCTTCAGGTAATAACTACTAGTGTCCCATAGCTGTTAAGCAGAAAAAGACCAGCTCTATAGTAATAAATATAATTTCATTCAAATGTTATTTATTGGCAGGATGGCCTTCATGTTGTTGAACTCTAAGATAAAATGGCTGTCAGAAATTGCTGCAGGCAGCAAGGCATTGTTGCAGGGCACAAGTGAGATTGCGCAAGTGGATAGGTAGGAGGGAGCTATAAGCCAGGTTTGGATGGCTTCATAAGCCAAGAAATAGCTGAAACATCCCCCAGCCCCTTTATTCCTCCCTTTATGATGTGCCTAAATATAATGCAGAAATGTCTATAATTTTCCATGTTTGTCAGCTTCAAAATAGGCCAGGATCCTAAACCTTGGTTTGAAGTTGGTTTAGGATCCTGGCTTGTTCTGAAGCTAGTAACCATAGTTTCCTAGTTTGGCTGAAAGGGGAAACTATGGTTAATTACAGACATCTGCATTGTGTATATGTAGATACCAGGTATTCATGGCGGAGGAGCCAAGCACAGTATGTTTTTACTTAAAATTATATAATATCTTAAAATGCTTGTTCCTCTCCAAACTAATTAATGGGAAGGTCATACAGGCTAAGTTCCTTGTGCTGATAATTCAGTGCTCTCCAGACTATATGCTGTAAAAAGGGCTAAATTATGCCTTAAAAACGAAGCCATCATGTTGGATGCAACCACCACTTTGTGCCTCTTGGACCAGGGATGCACCCATTCTGCCAGTATATGGGCAGTTACATCATCCTGAGAGAAGGAGTGAGGATGCACCAGGGTCTCCTAATACAGCCTTTGCCAAGAGTAGACAAGCACAGTGGAATTCCAAAAGCATCACCATTGCCGAGAAAGCACGACCCTGTTCCTTAGTCCTGACTGAATGGGCAAAGGGCAACAAGGAATACTAACTGGGCTATCTTGCAGTTGCAGTGAGGATGCCTGCCCATTGTTTCGGCAGCTGACCAAGAATATATATATATATATATATATATATATATATATCTTCCAATTTTAATCCAGAGGGGGGGAAAACACTTGTACCCCAAGTAGAGAAAATTTAGAAAACACTGTGCCTTATTCTAAAACTTCCAGCAGAGCATACAAATGGGAAACACCTGCTTTTCACCAGCACACCTAAGCCTTATCTTCCCTTTTGCCAGGGTTTGTCTGGTCCCATTGGTCCTCCTGGTCCTGCTGGTGCCAATGGAGAGAAGGTAAGAAAGCCTGTTTTAGGTCAGTTATATTTGTTTAAGTTGTGTGGCAGGCAGACTCAGCATGTAAGTCCTGTGAATATTGTTTTTACTGGTTTAATAGGGACTTCTTCTCCCTAGGGCAGGGGTGGGATCTACTTTGTTTCTTACTAGAATCCTGGGATCAACCAACTGGACTCAGGTGCAAAATAGTGGCTCGGATGGGCAGACATATGCTGAGAACTGAGGAAGAGAGTGCCTCTGAGCACATGTTTGGCTCAGGAATCTGTGTTTAGTACCAGATTGAAGCTCGCAAGTCCTTTCACACAAAGAGCCATACCGGGTTCCCCCCTAAGCGTTGTTTTTCAACAACCTAATTTAGGAAGGGAAGGCTTTTCAGTCATTGCTGTTGTTAGGAAGTCATTGCTGATCTACTGCAAATCGCTTGGAGATTTATGAGTACCTCCGAATCTATTTTCTGGCCACCCCTGCCCAGTGGAAGCCTGGGAATTGTAGTTTTGTAATAGGGGACAAACAGATTTCTCAGCATTCCCGTTGACCTTCAATTCCCAAGATTCCATGGGGGAAGCCATGTCAATTAAACTAGTATATATAAACCAATATACATTTACAGTACAGATATGTCCTATGCCCATGTTCATTGGAAAAGGGCAGATTGGAGGAGCTTGGGAACACTGGAGTTGCTGCAGCAGAGAGGGAAGGGTTTGGGTGTGTTAAAACGAATCATGTAATATATGTTTCGCCCGAGGGCAAGGACTGTCTTGTTTGTCAATGCAATACTTAGACTGTTTAGGTGCTTTATAAATAATAGTAGTAAAAGAATAACTGTGCAGTCTCATCTTCCATGTAGTATCAGAACCCTTCATCCCACCAGCACATCAATCCCACCTCTGATCCTAAGCTAGTTCGGCTAGCAACAGCAGAGGGTATCCTTCGTCTCCAGGAGGCTTCATTTCAGTCAAATCTCTGCCCCTTTACCTCAGCCTCAAATTATGAACCAGAGACCTGACGGCCTCACTTTTCTCCTTTCTCTCCTTCCAGGGTGAATCTGGCCCTCCTGGCCCGTCTGGTGCGGCTGGTACTCGTGGTGCTCCCGTAAGTTTGATATGAGTATGGATTCTTCTGGAGAAGTACTTTGGAATTCTGGGGAGGGGAGAGTTCCAGCTTGGCCTATAGAATCTTCGCAATCTTAACAAGGAACTCGTGGAACTTCTGTGAATAACACAGGGGAGAAACAGGCACACGTCTTCCTGGGGGTTGTTTTCACACTGGTGGGGAATGTGTGCTGCCCTGGTTGTGTGGAGATCACCTTGAGAGGGAACCTTGTTGCTTTGACTGGCATCCAGCAAAGGCCATTGGAGATTTATCTGGTTTAGCTGGAGTCACATTCTTTCTAATGAAGGAGTGCTATTTGATATTTATGAATTGTTGACCTTCTGTCATTGCTCACTGGCATGAAAAGACAGTTCTCGTTCCTGGAAGGACTGGGCCTGACTATGCTAAGGGCGGAAAAGATGGGAGTCCCACTTCATGCCCCACAATGTAAGGTTGTGGCACTTTTCACATAGGGCAGGCAATAGCACTTTGTGGCTTGCAGGCCAGATCAGGCTGCTGAAGCCACTTTGTCTTTCTCAAAGTTCCCCTACCAGATTTTAATCAAGGGAAAGTTGGGGGAGGACCCTCAAGTTTCCTTGAAAGGAAAAGAAGCAATGAATATCCATGAATATTTAATATACAGTTTATTGCAATGCTGCCTTATGAACCTTCCTGTAAGGGCAAAGGACCACTAGCAGTCTTTCTCTTGAGGGTATCTTGGGGAGCACCTTTCTTCCTAGGGCTCCCAGTCAATGACCTCACACTGTCTGAGGTGTTACTGACTTTATTATAGATCCAACTATATCTGGGAGTGCTGGGGAATTCTAGCCCTTCGACTAATCATGTCTGGAGAACTGAACTGACCCTTACAATGCAGAAATTGGACATTCCTGGCAGAGGACTGGGTAGGTGGGATAACTTTATTTCTCTCTTCCTTTCCGTGGCTGATGGCTGTTTCTGTTTCAGGGTGACCGTGGTGAACCTGGTTCTCCAGGCCCTGCTGGATTTGCTGGCCCCCCTGTGAGTACTGTCTGATATTTCCAGATTCTTACATCCCTTTACTTTTGTGACGTGCTCTCATAGCCCTGGATTCCTCTCTCATTATGAATGCTTTTGCCTTCCCCCCAATGCAGGGTGCTGATGGCCAACCTGGTACTAAAGGAGAGCAAGGCGAATCTGGCCAGAAGGGAGATGCTGGGGCTCCAGGCCCGCAAGGTTCATCCGGTGCTCCTGGCCCACAGGTCAGGAAATCTTAATTCCTTATCCTGGGCTGGTAGCCAGTGACTAGCAACAGCTGGGTGGGGATTCTTGGAGATACTGGAGGGGGGGAGATGCTGCCTCTTTGAAACAAGGGGTGGAATCTGCGTTGAGGATTACAGGGGTGGGGGGAATATTGGAGCAGAGCAATGAGTTAGATTCTCACGTGTATGGAATTGGCTTTTCCCTCCTTAGCCATTAGTCAAGTTAGACTAGGCAAAGTCATGGAAGACAGATTTCTTAACATCTATTAGCAATGGTACTTCCATTTACAGAGTATAATTTAAAGTCTAGTTGCTGGGTTTTTCATGCACTGCATGAGAATGGGTAGGAAGTAGTGCTTTTCCGTGTACAAAGTGCCTTACGACAACCCTGTTTCCCATTATTTTCACCCTCCAAAGCACCACCTTTTGATATACACAGTGCACCCATACACACAAAATCATCCAGGTTAGCATCATGCAGAGGAATGGTAGACAGTAGACACTGAAAGAGGGCAGGAATGATGCTGGAGCTAGAAGAAGTCTGGCTGCTTCTCTTAAATCTGTACTACTTTGACAGACGCTCAATGACAAGATTCATCCTTACCTCCATCCAACCCATTTTTATTGTCTCTTTCTCTCTCCATAGGGTCCAACTGGTGTGAATGGTCCAAAGGGAGCCCGTGGTGCACAGGGACCCCCAGTAAGTGTTTTGTGAATAATTCGCATTGGGACACGGCGTTACCTTGGGTGATTTCCTTCCCTTACAGGCACCTCTGGTATTAGGGTTTTCTATCCTTGCTGATAACTGTGTGATAGGACACAATGGTTAAAAGATTATTTGGATTAGTGATGTTTTGAACCAGCCTTCCCTGACCTGGTGCCCTCCAGATGTGTTGGACTGCAAATCCCATCATTTCCAGCCAGCATGGGAACGCATCAGGAGGGCACCAGATTGGACAAGGCTGCTTGAACTATCGGCTGTATATGTCTCACTTTTCAGCACCTTGGAGAGCGGAAGTCTATAATAACTTCACTTTGCTCTATACTTCTGTCTGAAGACTAGTGGTAGCGAACCTCAGCTTGCTCCTCTACCTTTTTTAGTCTGATAACTTTAAAACTATCCCATGGTTTGTATACATTTGGTCTCCTTCTAATGTTTTGGGGTTGTGTCAACCAGGTGGGGTTTTGCGAGAGATATGGGGCAGGATTCATTAACTTAAAGGGTGTTTTATACCTACTTTTCAGCTCCCCATAACGTTTTCCTCTTTGGAGTCACTCTGCATAAGTCTCCACTCTATCAGCAGTTAAGTGACAAGGTGAGGCTTATGCAGAGCTGCTCTGAAGAGCTGCTTTGCAAACAGCTCTATTTGAAAGAGCATGTGCAGAGCAAGGCATGTAGAGGTGTGTGACTTGTATGGGGAAATTGGCCAATTTAAAACCGGTAAGGTGGACGCAAGGCAAAAAGGTTTCCACACCTTGCTGTAGATACTCCAGCTGGCTGTTGTGTCCCATATACATGAGGAATGGTTGTTGCTCAGTAATAGACCACATGCTTTGCCTATATAAGATCACAGATCCAGGCCTTGATATCTCCACTTTAACCAGGAGTGGGCAACCTGTGGCCTGGCATGCAGCCCTTGGCCTAATTTCAGAAGCCCTCTGAATGTGATCAGTTCAGAACCTATCCTTCACTGGCTGCCCGATGCTTGTGTAGAAAGAGTGGGGGAGAGAAAAGGGGGTGACCCCCCATATTTGGCTTTGGCCCAGCCCACCACTGACTGACTTTGTCCTGCTCACTACCCACATGTGACCCCTGACAGGTTACTCAAGGGGAAATGCAGCCCTTGACAGGCCCATCCCTAACATAAAAGAGATAGAATAGCTGGGAAATATCTCTGCCTCGTACTGTTTCTGCCAGTTTACGTAGATTGTACTCTGCTAACTCACTGTAAGACAGTACTTTGTAACTCCTAAGGGAATAGGATCACAGTTTAGGTCAAGCTGGTAATCAGTTCTTGTCTTCAGAAGGTTTTCCTAACTGCATCATCCTTGAACAACAGCCTAGAACAGGGATGGGGAACCTCAATCAGCCCGAGGGCCAGATTCATTTTCAGTGAAGCTTGCAGGGGCCACATTCCAGTTATAGGCTAGGCTGAAGGCAAATGGGCTGGGGCCAAAATACCAAGAGTAGCAGCATATTGTAGCTTCAAGCCCTTCACGCCAGTCACAAAGCTTTAGGAGAGCCATTTCAACCTATTAGAATGGGGGTAAAACTGCACAAGTCAGGAAACCACCAAATGATTGGTAGTTGGGAGATAGGGAGTGGGCCCTCTGGGGACACCAGGAGGGCCGGATTTGGCCCCCTGGCCTGAAGTTCCCCACCCCAAATCAGTTTGAAGTGGAGCCGCTTAAAAGGGAAGGCTCTTCCTTACTTGATTTCTCCTGAGAACCAGGAAGTTTTGCGTTGCCTGCTAGGGATGAGCTACCTGCAGCCTAATCTCCTGCACAACTATGAACTAAGTGCCTTGCTTGACACTTTTAACAAACTTGGATTTCCTGGTTGTTGTGGTGAACCACAAATTAGAGCAATGTTGGCCTGGGTGATAGTTGCATGATGAGTTAGGAATTGAGCTTTAAGAACGCGGTCTGTTCATGGACTCAGCACTCAACAAGCAATCAGTAGGCTGGTGTTGGTTTCCCTGTCCTAATACCAACACCACCCATGTTGGAAACTAGAGTTGCATTATCTCACTCTATTCAAGTACAAATTGCCAGCAGGACATTGACATGGAGTATGTGGGAGAAATAGAAGGACTCCCTTTTTCAGTCTACCTGAGGGTTTCTCTGATACTTTCCAAGCAGGGTCAAGTTTCAACAAGATCTAGAAAGACCTTGTTTAGCCTTCAGTGAAACAGGCTGAAAAGACACCAAGAAGCTGGTTGTGCATTTTCTCTACCCACTCACGGGTGCCTCAGAGGCTCCTGCTGAGAGAGCCTCTCCAGTGTTCTGTTCATAACTCGTCATTACTCTTTCTTCCCAGGGTGCCACTGGATTTCCTGGTGCAGCAGGACGAGTTGGACCACCGGGCCCCAACGTAAGTTCTTCGTCAATATGCACTGATTATTATTTTTTCAAAAAAAATGGATTGTGAGCAACTTGGTAAGAGGTATTCAATGGGATCACGTCATGCAGGGCTGTTCTCTGGCAATAGTGTCTTTATGGAAGAGGAGGCGAAAGATCTAAAGCATATAAGCATATAGTAAGTGCATTTGTATATGAAACAAAAATGGAATAATTGGATTCACTTTTAGGGGAGAAGATTGCAATGCAAAATTATTTGTGGCGGGAACAGGCACTTATGCTGGGATCAATCAGCTAAATGCGATAAAGGCAAATACTAAGTGCTTCAAGAAGAAAGGGGGGAAACACCCTAAACACCCTAAATCCCAGTAAGGGATAATAGACTTGATAGCATTCCAGAAGACAGGGATCAAGAAGAGATAGAAGATGAGATATTGAGACTGTGATACTATGCCTGCTTTTCTGAAAGTAAAACCCATTAAATGGACACATATAGGATTGTATTGTGAATCTAAGACTTGGGAAGGAGCTGTAGCTCAGTGGTAGAACAACTGCTTTTTATGCACAAGGTCCCAGGTTCAATCCCCGGGTTCTCCAGGGCATGTTAGAAACCAATCCTGCCTGAAACCTTGGAGAGCTGCTGCCGGTCAGTGTCAACAATACTGGGTTAAATGGAATAAAGATCTGACTCTGTATAGCAAAACTTCCTAAGATTCTGTTGGGGGGGAATATCAAATGGGTTGGTTGCCTTGATAAAACTATTATACTGGAGTCATGGAAAATACAGGCACAGGCATTGTTGAAGTGACACAGTACAATTAAGATCTAAAACTATATCCAAATCAAAACATATTCAACAGTTCTAAAATAGCACAGCAGTCAGCCTGCCAATATAAAATCTGAAATAGCAGCAATAGTACATCCAAGGCCTGTCTGTTCAGAAGAGTTCTGAAAAATAGCAAGATCATTGTTTATAGCTGTTTCAAACTGTTTCAAGTTTTTTAAGGTTTTATCATGCTTTAGGACACAAGTGCGTTTTATCGTATTTATTTCAGGATTTAATTTTTGTGAACCGCCCAGAGAGCTTTAGTGATGCAAAAAAATATTGAATGAATGAATGAATGAATGAATGGAGAATGTCTGGCAGGCCTGCTTAGGCAAAGAGTTCAACCAGCAGGACACCACTAACTAGGCCCTGTTCCTTGTAAACCACATGCCTAATCTCAGGGGGTGGGGGGCCCTCAGAGAAGGGCCTTCCTTAATCACATTCCACAGGGTTGCATATGGGGAGGAGGTGTTCATTCAGGATTTTGAGGAACCTCAACGAGCTCATGATTTGCACAGCTGCACTTATGGTGCAGATAAACTATCTTTTCTTTTTTTAAAAAAAAATCCAATTCACATAACAGCCAAATGAATCTATCATGTCCCACAACATAGCAGCTAGTTTCTGGACAAGATGGATTAATGTTCTCTGTCAACAGCTTTCATGCAAAGTATCCATCGTTGCAGTCTTGTTAGATATTCATGTTCAAACTGAAGTCACACATCCTTTCCGTCATCTAGCCCTTGTGTTTTCCTCCTAGGGCAATCCTGGCCCCCCAGGTGCACCAGGTGCTTCTGGTAAAGATGGCCCCAAGGGAGCTCGTGGTGATGCAGGCCCAACTGGACGTGCTGGTGACCCTGGTTTGCAAGGCCCTGCTGGTTCCTCAGGCGAGAAGGGAGAATCTGGAGAAGATGGCCCTCCTGTATGTATTCCCCCTGTCTTTTTGCATACACAATTGAGCTGTGACTGGCTGTGATTTCTTTTGCAAATTAACTCTTCCGTTTCCCCCCTGCAGGGTGCTGATGGCCCACCTGGACCTCAGGGTTTGGCCGGACAGAGAGGCATTGTTGGTCTTCCCGGTCAACGTGGTGAGAGAGGCTTCCCTGGTCTGCCTGGTCCTTCTGTAAGTGATTTCGGGAGTTAAAGAAAAAAAATGTTGACATGCAGCATGCAGAGCCAGTTAAAGGGCATCCTATTGCCCAGGATTTGAATTTGCAAGACGCTTGGAGTTTTCTACCAATTTTTTAAGCTCTGAAAGGTTTGCTGACTTCGCAGGAGGCTCAGCATTTTCAAGATATTTTTTTTAAACTTTTTTATTTAAATCCCTGTCTGCTGAGTACCTGTGGCCTTAATCAGTATCCCTTGATCACGGAGCTACACAAGCTTGTAAGATCTTTATTTACCACATTCAGTATATTTAGGCATTTGTGAATTCTGTATCAAAAAATGTCATATTCTGAAACATCGAATATGCAAGGAGAATTTGCAAATTTGAGCAGTTGATGGCATGATTGGTTCTCCTTCGCTTACCAGGTATGGAATGGGAAATGTTTTGACAAGAGCTGGGCATCAAGTAGTAAAAAGATCTATACCTGCTGAGAGTAGAGTAAGGCTTGTTTCCCATGTGCATAACTGAATGCAGTGAGTTTGTTGTATAGTTTATTGGTCTCAAATGGTAGGGTTCTGGTGTTTAGCATATTGTGATACCTCATGGAATTCTCTAGTGTATTTGTATGCATTAACAATTCACAGCAGCTTTTAAAATGATGATGATGACAGTGGAGCAAACCAGAGAATAGTTTTCACTCAAGTGCTTGCAATTTAAGAGAGGCTTCCCTTTTCACTTTGCCTTGGTGACTCTCAAAATCACAACATTTCTGCCTTGTATGGAAGGGCTTATTCTCACCTCAACCGAATTGTTTTTGCTCCCCAGGGTGAACCTGGTAAACAAGGCTCTTCTGGGGGTCCTGGAGACAGAGGCCCACCTGGTCCCGTTGGTCCACCAGGTCTGACCGGTCCCTCTGGCGAGCCTGGACGTGAGGTGAGCACGAACGAAAGAGCTAGTTGCTTTTAAAACAACTATCACTGTTTGTTATATTCCTGAAAACCGCACCTCATCACTCCCTGAAAAGGAACCCATTGTTTCTATAATGGCAGCAATTCCAGATATGGTGTCACATACTAACCATTCAAAAAGCAGGCTTCCAGGCTAGAGGGGAGGCCTTTTTATGAGTGGGATTTTTCAAACTGGATAGAGGAGGAGACGAAGGACAGTTGTAGCTGCAGGAGCTTATAAGTAACATTAAAAAGAGGTGAATTTGGGGAATGGACCATGGAGTGCTGGGAGAGAGTCTGGGGCTCGTTTCTTAACCAGTTGTGAAGCAGTTATTCTAGTTCTGAACTCCATCGTCTCCTTGCCTTGGCCAGCCGCTACTAAATGGGCTTGGGCTGAGGGTTGGTCCTGCAGCAGGAGCTCTTTAATGTAGGATTAAAAGCGACAAGCGTGAACCAGCATCTACCAAACCTGATCCCTGAGTTTGGCCTCCAAGGGAGTAGGCTAGGAGCAGAGGGTGAATTTCCCAAAAAATGAGAGGGTGATGTGGGACAAATCAAGAAGGAAATTGGCAGGGAGCATACAAGATGATTGGGAGAAGTGCATGGGTAGAGACAGCCATCAAGTGAAGGTTATGAGTTGGGAATGGTTTGGGGGCAGTGCATAATCCACTCCTAAACTGTCGCTATCACCTGCTCAAAAAGGTGCATTCCAACACTTTCTTGGGTCCTAACAAATAACCACCTCCCATTCTTCTCATTCTCAGGGCAATCCTGGTTCAGATGGTCCCCCAGGCAGAGATGGTTCCGCTGGAGTGAAGGTAAGTAAATTGTCTGTCCCAAAGGTGCATTAATCACTCCTGTCATTGAAGAGGATGAGTCCAAGGGCTCCAGGTCCCCTCCAATGCCTTTTTTACTTAGTCAGTTCTTTTCTAAAGTAGATGCCACTTCTTCATTTCCCACTAGTAGGTCATCTCTGTAAGGAGATCATAAAGCCATCGAACTGCAATCTCAGTGCATAATCCCTGTCGGCATTCTGTGCCCCTATCTTCCTGCTCGTGACCCCTATTTTCTCATGCCACCCTTCTAACACTCCAACCCTCCATCCCCTTTCCATGAAATTTGAACAATGCAACAACAACAAAATTGCAGAATAAACCGTGAACCTTCAGTGTGGGTAAATTTACCCTATTTTAACTATTGTATTCACAGCATATGAATGGTGGTGTCGCAGAACTTGGCAGGAAAAAAGGTTGTTTCCCCCTTTGATGATAGTGCTGGGCAACCAAAGGTGTCTCATTCCTCTTTCCCAAAACAATTCTGGCATACTTTCCAAATGGCTCCTTCAGGTTTAGCATCTGCTGTAACAGCATGGAACCAGATGGGGGAGTGGGGCATGGTGGAGAGACCTATTGGGTTGTTGTCCTTCATTCCATCCTTTGCCCATGTCCAACTTTGTCCCCCTGACAGGGTGATCGTGGTGAGACTGGCCCTGTTGGTGGTCCTGGTGCTCCCGGCCCACCTGGTTCTCCTGGTCCTGTTGGTCCAACTGGAAAACAAGGAGATAGAGGCGAAGGAGTAAGTATCCAGGAACCACCCAGCAGCTGGTGGTTCGATCTTCTCTCTTAGAGAAGAAAGAAGTTGTGAGTGCTTTAGAGCAGCACTTAAATGTCTTAAAACTAAGTAGATATCACAAATTAAATACTAACAATAGCATCCCCTCATCCTTTCCCCCTATCCGGTCATAAGTATCGATTACATATTGTGATACTTGTTTTCTGTGTGTAGATCATAATAGTTCACAACACAAGTGTGTGTGTGTATTGTGTATATGTATCTGAAATTTCTCCCGTACTTTTTAAAATGATATCCATGAAAGAAAGAAGTCCTGTGCTCAAGAAAATTGCTCTTCTTTGGTCATCTTTGGGCAGTCTGTATTTGGTCTATTAATGTTTGCATAACTTCTATAGCCCAGTTCTTTTGGATCCCCAGCTTTGGCATATGCTAAACATATTTCACATCTACCAATCAGTTAATTATGAGCACTTTCTTTGCAAGGACATCTACCTCCTTTCATTGTCCATTAAGTAGGATTAGTTGTGTGTCCATAGGGACATTCTAGTTTGAAATTCTCACTAGGTCCTGCCACAGTGATTGCAGGGATTTGTATGGCTACCACATGTGCATGAATGAGGCTCTCTTTCATCACCTTCTCCAGCATTTCCTAGAGCACTGAAATTCTGGGGTGCTTCCTAAGCATTGCATTTATGTTGCTCCAAATCAGCCTTCCACAACCCGGGTTTCTCCAGAAGCTCCATCAGACGAGCGTTTTATTGCACGCTCGTTCCTGGGCACTCACGGATCTTTGCGGGACAATCTCATGACATTGTTTACCTCCCACGTGCCTCCCGCCCCTTCTAGCTTCTTTGTGCCACAAAAAAACACCCCAGTAAGACAGACTTATTTTTAAAGACGGAAATTGCCACTATCTCCTGCTGTGTGCAGGAGAAGCAGTGTGATCAAATCAGCTCACTGAATGGGCCACAATCATGTTGTTTACTTCTTCTTTCAAAAGAGGAAGTAATAAGGGACAAATGCGTGGGTGGAGAAGCAACGGTAAGCAAATGTGATTTCCCCCCGTGTGGTGACGCTCCAGATGTCTTGATCTGCAACTATCATTAGCCACAGCCAGCATGGCCATTAGTCAGGGACTGGAACTGTAGTCCAAAACATCTGGAGGGCACCTGTGTGAGGAAGGCTGCACTAAACACAACACATATATTCAGACATCCCATCATTCTGCTATCCTTTTCGTACTGGGAGCTGCAGTATGATTCTGCCATAGTTGTTCTCTACTTTTATAATAAGGAGTGTAGGCACCAATATTTCATCACATGTTAATCACAGTTTTTGTATGAATAGCAGTAACAGTAATAGAAAGTTTGGTTTCATTGACCACGGAGCAGTGGAGAAACAAGCCATATACTCTAGGCATTTCCTGGGCTGGGTTCCCCCCCCCCCCCCCATCTCAAAGACACCAAACTTAATGAACACTTGAATTGCTATCTGAAATACATAGGTCCTATTTTCAGGGTAATTTTGCTTCATTGGCTTAGAAGGGTTGTACAACACACAATGCTGAATTAAAGGATAGAGTTCATTACGACAAGATGCAGTGATGACCATAATTGATTTGGGATTAGATGGTGTTATGGAGGCTTAGTCTACCAATTGCTACTAGCCATGAGAGTTAAAAGGAACCTCCATGTAAAGAGGCAGACTACGAGTTGCTGGGGAAATGTCCTCTTTGTGAGTTTCCAGAAGCATATGACTAGCAACTGCTAGAACAGAAAGCTGGACTAGATGGGATTTAGTCTGATCCAGCAAGATAATTCTCAATGAAATGCTATGAGAGAAAGCTAGAATTGTCCTCTGAATTGTTAAGTGAGGTTTTTCCTCTTTGGATTAGTTGAATTTTATTCCTCTAAATCTTTTTTTTCTCAACATTTTTTAAAAAGCAAAATACAATTTTAGGGGTAGTAATTTGTAGAAGAAGAGCAGGGAAGGGCACTTCTTCACTCTTTCCCCGATGGTGGTTTTTAATATTTTTTTTTAAAATATTTTCTGCCGTACAAATCTACGCCTAAGTTCCTTCGTAGTTTGATTCAAGCCTTGAAGGAGAGCACAGTGCAGTTGAATACATACCTGAGGATCACAGCCTCTGACTTCATCTGAGCGTGGATGGAAATTGTGCCAGGTCATCTGATAACCTGTCTTTGTCTTTCTCTCCAGGGTGCTCAAGGTCCGATGGGTCCTTCTGGTCCTGCAGGTGCGCGTGGCATGCCGGTGAGTACTTTTCTTTTGTCCAGCTTTATCTTACCTGAGCTTCCATAGATGCTGTTTAAATCACTGAGAGCCGGGGGGGGGGGGTTACATCCCCAAGACAGGAGCCAGTACACCCAATGAGAGAAGGTAGACTGTTTCCAAATGTTGTTTTGAATGCATGTCACTGGGTGTACCTTGGGTATCTGAGACCATTCCCAAGGCAGGTCTGGCTCTTAAAAATATGAACAGCTGCCATTTGGACAAAATATTGCATTCACATGAACAGAGGCAAATGTTAATAAGTACTTCTGTGGGAGTGGATGTGGGCATCATCCAAGAACAGCTGTCTTTTCACTTGCTTCTCAGTGGTCAGGAACCAGGTTCCTTCCACAAGGTTCAGACTACAACCACCATGGGCCCCAGCCAGCATGGATGACGGTCAGGAATGATGGAAGTTGTAGTCCCAAACATCTGGCGAGCATTAGGTTGCCTGTTCCTGCTTCATGATCTGGCATACTTCACCCTCTTCTTCTCTGGAAGGAAAGTCATAGTTTAGTACTGTGAAGATTTCTAAGTGCCCTCTTCACTTCTGCCTTCTAGCATAGGCACACTCAGAAACAATAAAAGGGGATTCCTGTCCTGTCACAGATAAAACTGAGGAGTGGAATAGGATTATTTAAAGATTGCTATCTACTGCTGCTGCTTGCTCAATCAGCTCCTCCTAATAGAACAGACATTAGAAAAGAATAAATGGTATGTAAAACCAAAGTAACTAGTTGTGAAGATATGGCCCTAAATATCTTAGATGAAGCAAGTAAAAGCCTCAAGAACTTCTATTTACTGCCTCCGCTAGCGGGTGAAAGAGCACTTCTTCCCCAGCATGACTTGGTGCCACCACTAGAGGGTACAAGAGAGCTACTGCCTTTGTGAGACCGATTGCTACCTCTATGGCCCCCTCCACAAGAATGCGCCTTTGCGCCTGGTTCCGCGATTATGCGCATTATCGCGGAGGCGCATTTACTCACAATCCCTCTGCACGGGAGGCGGCGAGAAGCGGCGAAGCGCATTAAAAGATGCCCAAAAAGCGCTTTCCAGGTAGTTAATGCGCATAATCGCTTGTTCACACAGCGAAAATGCGCTTTAACGGCCGGAGCAAAATAAAAGTCGCTATTTAACGCGCGTTCGAAAATGCGCATTATCGGGGAGATAACGCGCCTGTACGCCCGTTTTGCGCTCCGCTCGTGTGTAGGTAAAATTTATAATGAGCCTTCAAGGCTCATTAAACGCCCCGTGTGGAGGAGGCCTATAAAACACCTTGCCGTTAAAGGAAGAGAGAGGACCTCTACCCTACCTTATAAGCATCCTGTGTTATCTGTCTGTTAGGCTCCAAGCTTAACCAGGCTGCACATGCAAAAGTACCAATCTCCCCCCTAATTGGTCAGCTCTGTATCCCAAGGCTTGCAAGACATCAGGCCAATTGAGTCATAGACAATCAGAGTCTCCGGCTCTCTGATGTCATAGAAGGCCTTGGTTAGGGTCAGGCAGCTGCGTCACTGGCAGGAGTAACAGAGGCCCTTTGTGACCTCAGAACATGGCAATCAACAGTGCCAAAGCTGAACATTTATGTCCTGTTGTACAGATGGCTCTTTAAGTAGTGTTCAAATATGCAGGCACCATAACAGTAACGTCACACCTCATACTTTGTTGCCAAGCTTTCCCCAGGATTCTCTTGTCCTGAATGCAGTTTCTGTTCTCTCCTTCTAGGGTCCACAAGGTCCTCGTGGTGACAAGGGTGAAGCTGGCGAGGCAGGAGAGCGAGGTCTGAAGGGTCACAGAGGATTCACTGGCCTGCAGGGTCTCCCTGGGCCTCCTGTAAGTTTTTGTTTCAGTATGTCGTAGTGCAAGATTTATCTTCTAGGGTTGAGGAGAGTCCCAGTTGTGTCCCTACCCGTTGTAGCAGGAATAAGAATCGACTTTTACCCCAGGGATATCTTAATACGGGGATGGAGATCCTCAGGCTTGGGGTTCTAATCTGGCCCTTTGGGGTTCCTCAGATGGCCACACCCCCTTCCCCTGGCCCCACCCTTTTTCTTCAACTACTGATCATTTGGTAGTTTCCCAGCTTTTGTGCAGTTTTTTTTACCCATTCTAAAAAGTTAAGCTTTTAGCTTAGGCTTAGTGACTGGCAGTAAGAGCTTTAAGCCAAAACACGCTGATGGTTTTTTTGTAATTTTGGCCCAACCCCTTTTGCCTCCAGCCCCACCCTCTTTACCTTGGCCCTGCCCACCTCTCGAATGCAGCCCCTGAGAACTTCTCTGAAATTAAAGTCGTCCCTCAGGCTGAAAGTGGTTACCGACTCTTGTTGTATGTAACAGCTAGTAGGGCTAGAAATTCCAAGCTATGTTCCAGAGAACCCTTTGGCTTCTTTGGAAGCTAATCAGAGATTTCTCAATGAGAAGGTCAGTAATGATAGACAAACATCCCCGAGAGACAACTTGTCCACTACTACCAATCTCCCCCACTTCAGAAGTGTGTGTTCTGGGGGACAACGGCTCTCAATTCAGTCATGAGGCCCAATAAACCTGGCCAGCTTCACATATGAAACAAATGTACCTCCAGAACATGTTAAAGGCTGTCCTGCGATGTTCAGAGATTCCACAGCAGACTCAGAGGGGATCATTCCAAACTAGTTGATGCAGTAAGGGCTTCCCGAAGAACAAAAGGTAGCAAAGCAGTGTGATGGGGTGTGTTCTTGAAGCCTTTCTCTACCGACTAGCCATATACTATCTGGTGAGGATACTTTGGGCCCTTCTGTGGAGAAGCCTTGAAAGGTCTGAGATGCAATTGTGTGCCATTTCCCCCTTCATTCTTAGGGTACTTCTGGAGATCAAGGTGCTGCTGGTCCCTCTGGTCCTTCCGGCCCCAGGGTAAGTCCAATTTCCACGATACAATGAGAAAAGTTCATTTCCGTGATGAAAGAGCAGAGAGTGCTACAGCATAACAGTGTTTGGATCTGCTGCAATAAATCCTTTTATTCATCAAGTGTGCAGTGAGTTGTGGGATTTTGCTTTTGTTTTTTTTTTCAATTGGCAGAATTTGAGATTATTAACCCTAGATTCCTAGATCCTGAATTCTTGAGGCTAGTTGGTTTTGAGAGAAATGGAATTTATTTAGAGGGATGCAACTTTAAAAGAGAGGAGAACAGCTCTCAACATTTTCTGTTTCAAAGGGATTTTAACAGCAAAGAGTCTTGTGGCACCCTGAAGCCTAAATGGAGTCTGGGGTTGGGGAAGAGTGAAGTGGCAGATCTTCCATTGCTCCAAAGCCCACTAGTTCAACAGGCAGTTGTTGTGGGGCCAGTATACATTTTGTCTTTCCTCTGCTGATTTGGTGTTATGTTTTCCTCCCCAAATTGCTCACACCAACCTAACATGGTAGAGTTCTGCCTGCAGAGCTTTCTCCAGGTGTAACTGGTCCATCTCAGGGATGGAGCTGTCCTACCCCCAGCAGGACTCCTCTCCGCCAGTGGACAGGCATTTCTGCCATATGCATTATAATTCCTCTCGTACAGCTGTTTTGTAGGATTGTTTTGTGACACATTTTATTATGGCATACACATTCATGACGTTTGTTCTTGTGACTTTAGTGACCAGACATCTGCAGACGGAGCTCTACTTTTCATGTTGTGAGAGGGGGAAAAAACCCAGTGTATATATTTGTACCTAGTGGCTTTTGTTTGGATCTGATAGGATTTGAAATGCTGCTGGAATTATCATGCTTCCTGCATAGCTAATAGCTGAAGAGGGCTTTCTCTAGGTGATCTGCCAAATGGCAAGTACACCATATAGAGATGTAGGCTCCATTGTTGCAACAGAGGACTTGGGAACCGTCGCATTTGATTGCAATAGCACTGTAATACTGTCAAGAAGCTCATGGCACGCATGCGAGCATTCGTGAGTGGCCCAGTTCTCATTAATACTTTTTGGCTTCTTCTAGGGTCCCCCAGGTCCTGTTGGCCCCTCTGGCAAAGATGGCTCTAATGGAATGCCCGGCCCTATCGGTCCCCCTGGTCCTCGTGGTCGAAGTGGAGAAACTGGCTCTGCTGTAAGTAACGGGAAGAAAGACGCAAATAAAGTACAGGACTCTGAATCCCATGCCTAGGCATGTTCTCTTCACCTGCGTGACTTGAATAGCCATAGAGTTAGCACAGGTGTTAGTCACAGAGTGGACCAGATTTTTCTTTCTTTTGAGAATGGGTTTCAGCCCCTCTGTGTTGAGAAAGGATTGTCTGTTGCTATTAAGGGAAATTGTTTGAGGCGCCCTGAGTGTCACCGAATATAACATATTTTAGTAAATTATTTGAGAAGCAATGAGAACTGTACAGTTGGAAAGGATGAAAAAAAGATCAGCTATAATCCAATCTCTCCCAGCCAAGAGCAAAACCCATCTAGGAATTTTCACTATTCAGGCCCTCCCTGGCACTTAGTCGCATTTTGGCGTCAGGAGATGGGACAGTACACAGAGAGGGGGTTGGGGGGACCTGGCAAGAATGACATGGCAGGGAATTGTTTTCATTTGTTTGCAGATATTTCAGGGCTGTCTTCTTTCTTATAACCTTGCAGGGTCCTCCTGGCAACCCCGGACCCCCCGGTCCTCCTGGCCCACCTGGACCTGGTATTGACATGTCAGCCTTCGCTGGGCTGGGTCAGACAGAAAAAGGCCCCGACCCCATGCGTTACATGCGATCCGATCAGGCTTCCAGCAACCTGCGGCAGCATGATGCTGAGGTCGATGCCACTCTGAAGTCACTCAACAACCAGATCGAAAGCATCCGGAGCCCCGAGGGCAGTAGGAAGAACCCAGCACGTACTTGCCGTGACCTGAAACTCTGCCACCCTGAATGGAAGAGTGGTGAGTGTGTTAGGGCTCGCCACTTCCTGGTTTGTGGGTTTAGTACCAATAATAACTAAGCAGGAAGGATTGTTTTGCTCCTCAAAGCCTGTACGAGCGGCACTCCTTGTAAGGGTCAGTTCAGCACTTCCTGCCACCTAAGCATATGGGGCACTTCAAGCTGATCCACACAGCTGAAGGCACAAGAGTGGCAATCCATACCGCAGGCTCTGGAGACATATTTCCTCCCCAGTAAATCAGTGGAAGCCAGACTGCCCTGGGGGAAGAAGGGGCCCTCCTTTCCTCAGCATCAAATTCAAAACCTTTTACTCGACCCAAAGCCATCAATATAACTTGAAGAGATTAGACTACATATCAAAATATAAATGTACATTTATTTTACAAATCTGACTATAATAACCATGCAGTGGAGAGATCCATATTATTTTATCCATATATAGTCAATAAAACCTAAGCTTGTATTTTTAGACCAGAAATGTTGAATGAATTTTGGCTGAATACTTCTTTTTAACTATCACCCTTCAGCAGAATCACACTTCCATTTCTCATAATTTCCAGAGCAGGATTCATGTATAACTTTCTCTGCCCTGGTTTGTTCTTGCAATTTAACAATGTATTCTTGTAACTTCCCATTCACAAGCTGGTACTTACGAATTTCGTTCTCCTATAGATAGTATAACGGCTTAGCTGTCTGATGTGCAGGCACCCCCTATAGAATAGGAGGATGTCTAATGCAGGAAGCCTCTAGTGTAACCAAGAGAAAAGAGGAGTGGTTATGTGTGTGAGTGTAAGCATATGTAGAGAGATACACCATCCTGACTGCTGCTTTCTTCATTTTGCAGGTGATTATTGGATTGACCCCAACCAGGGCTGCACTTTGGACGCCATAAAGGTTTTCTGTAATATGGAGACTGGCGAGTCTTGCGTCTACCCCAAGCCTAGCAGCATTCCCAAGAAGAATTGGTGGACAAGCAAGAGCAAGGACAAGAAGCACATCTGGTTTGGAGAGACCATCAACGGAGGCTTCCACGTAAGTAGTCGGAATCAACATTTGGGATTGGAGTGCCTGGGATGGAGCACTAACTATGCACCTAGTTGTGTGTGAGGGTCCCAATTCAGGACCCCAACCGTTCAGCCCACTTACTGCAGTTTTCCCCTGGCCACATGTATTGCTTAGTAACTACAACTCTTCAAGATACTGTAAAATGGGTGTGCAGGGGGGGGGGATTACATTCAGAAGAAAGAGCAGAGCACAGTCACCATGGTGGTTGTAGCATTGGGCTAGGACCAGGAAGATAAAGGTTCAAATTCCTCCTAGCCATGAACCTTACTGTGTGGCCAGTCGCTATCTCTCAGCCTAATCTCCTCCACAGAGTTGTGCGGATATATGGGAGGAAGAGAACCCTGGAAACTGCCTTGAATTCATTTGAGAAAAGTCAGGAGATTGATTTAATGAATATGTAAACAAATACATAAAATGCTGGACTAGATAGATCTTGGTGTAAACCAGGAGGGCAACTCATATGTAAAGAATCCAGCCCATAGCTTCAATATTCAGCTTTCATTCTGAGAAAGAAGAAAAACAAAAGTTTTGACCTTAGCCAAGTTCTAATGCCCCTCAAGAATGGGCAAACTAATGGTGAAGGTTCGCTATGGGGCTGCCACAATGGTGCCTGAAAGAGAGCTGAGGGAATAAGTGGGTATCTCCTAGGGTCATGTGGACTGGATGGTAGGGAGGGGCGGGCTGGATGGTGGGGGAGGTTTCCCACCCCCAAATCCTCAGCTATAGAAGGTTCCCGATTGAGGCTCCACTCATGCGCAGAGCCCGTATGTGTGAATGCACAGATGACAATGAAGAAGAACAATTGTGGGGTTTTCGTTACCATTTTTGCTTTCTACTGTCCTTGCTTTCTTGGATCTTACGTTCTAATGGCATTTCTCACTCTCTGCCATATCCCCTTTCAGTTTAGCTACGGAGATGACAACCTGGCTCCTAACACTGCCAACATTCAGATGACATTCCTGCGCCTCTTGTCGACCGAAGGTTCACAAAACCTCACCTACCACTGCAAGAACAGCATTGCCTACATGGATGAGGCCTCTGGGAACCTTAAGAAAGCACTCCTGATACAGGGATCCAACGACGTGGAGATTAGAGCTGAGGGCAATAGCAGGTTTACATATAGTGCCTTGCAAGATGGCTGCACGGTAAGTAGTTAGGAAAAGATGGTGTTTTTACTAGTGCTGCTAGCAGATCTTCCTAATTGGGATGGTATAATTTTATATCTGGCGCGCATAAGATAGAGAGAAATCTCAGAAGTGTTTCCAGTGTTTCCCACACTTGCTTCTAAAAGCACTTCTGAACTCCAGTAGTGCTTTTTGTATAAATGTTTCTGCCCTTCAGTAAAACTGCCAGGGAAGAAGGTATAAGGGACTTGGGTCTAGGATCTGGCTTCCATCAAAGGAAGGTCTCATGTTTGATCCCAGCAGAGGTTTGCAGTGCTTAAAATAATGATTTTTTTTTGTTTCATTTTTCTCTGTTCTAGAAACACACTAGCAAATGGGGAAAGACAGTCATTGAATACCGATCTCAGAAGACCTCACGCCTGCCCATCATTGACATTGCACCTATGGACATTGGTGGAGCTGATCAAGAATTTGGAGTTGACATTGGCCCAGTGTGCTTTTTGTAAAAAGTAAAAATTTTTTTTAAAAAAAACAACAACCAGTCCAGTACCATACAAAAACAACCCAAGGACCCAAGTACTTCCCAATCACTTGTAGGACTCTCTGCACTGAACAGTTGAACCAAACTCTCTCCCCTTCTCAAAATTCAAACCGTCCCTACACTTACGTTTTGGACTCTCTGTCAATTTCCGAGGCCGCCATCACTTGGGCAAACCACGAAGCCAGCCAAGGAGAAAAACCAAAAAAAAGGAACAACAAATAATGGTATTATTTATTTATTGTCTTCCTGTTAAGGCCTTTCTTGGGTCAGGTGGAGGTAGGAAGCTATCTAGCATGCATAAAGGGGCCTCCCCTCCAAGATGCTGATGTCCCAAATGCAGGTTGTAGCCTATTCTCCCCCCCACCCCACCCCACCCCACTCCACTCCCACCCCACTCCGGGTGTGTGTATCACAAGCAAGATTACTGTGTATAATTCTAAAGATGGTGCTATTATTGTAAAACAAGTCTGTATTTTTTAACATCAATTGATATAAAAACCTTTGTTGGAAAGTACGAGTTGATATGATCTTTGTTGCTTCTGTCCACCGTTCTGAATTCTACCAAGCCCTGCCCCCATCTTCTCTTTTTCTCTTCTATTTCCTCCTTCCCCGCCCACTTTCTCTCACTCTACAAAATGAAGGAAGTCATAGGGTCAACTCTCAAACGTCCCTGGTTTTAAAGCTACCTCACACTAAAAAACAAAGGCAAAAAAGGGTTCGCTCTTGTATGCGATTACATTGCGAGACTCACAGAAGAGCTGAGAGTGCAGGTTGGGGGAACGCGACCACCCTCCTGCTCCGATAGACACACTGGTGCTAAGACATTTTTCCTGTTTTCAATTTCCCGGCCTGAGAGTTTGATTGGATTCCTCATAAGCATGTCTGAAGTTTGCCATTACAAATATTAAATACAAATATTAAAAACAACAAGAAACAAAGCAGTACCTTTCAATAGACCAGCTTTGGCTGACTGTAAGCAGATCGTAAGCATCAGTAAGCATATGAGTTACACAGAGCTCTGTTGGTCTAATAAAAGGTAATGTGCGATCTACTTTTTATTTCTGGGAGCAACAAAGCAATTGATACCTTTTGCCAAAGCTGGACATGTGGGACTAACACATGGTCACACATATCTTTGTCATTATATTTGCTCACACTCTTATCTGCCCTCTTTCGTTCTTGTCCCTTTACTTTCAAAATTTGTAAACCAGGAAGAGAGAAATGGAGGTAGTTTTCGAAGTGCAGGTTGAGGTGGTTGTTTTCTTTAAAAAGGGAAGAATACATGTAAAATACTTTTGTAAACATAGTCAAGCCCCTGACATCACACGCCCCTGACATCACACGCCCTTTTTCTCGGTACTCTGTCCTGGCCAGTCCCAATGTCTGCCATTTTCTTCTTCCTGCTTCCCGCACCCTTGCACTCAAGGTAGAAAGCTTTTCCTATTCCAAACAAAAACAACTTTTGTTGAATTTGCTTTGCGTGTATTAATTTTCCCCCTGTAACGTAATCGGTGCTGAATGATGTTTTACCTTCCCTGGATGACATTTTCAAGAAGAAATGAAAACATCAGAAATAAAAAAAATGAGGAAAATAAGTAGTTCTTTTTTTTGTGATTGTGAAACAAAAGAATTCTTCCAAACAGGTGAGACCACCTTAACATTGGCGGTAGTTTTATTTTACTCTATCAACAAATAGCCACGATAAAATAAATTACGTTTTTCAAATAGGTAAATACTGTGGGTTGGATTCAAGACCTTTATTCCACCAGCAAAAGGGCACCACTTGTATAATGGGATTCCTTCATCCCTTTTGTGGCCCGTGGCCCCCTGTAAACCCTCCAAATCTACTATGGAGGGCTGAGGTCCCTTGGGAGAAGACTTGGAAGGCAAGCAAGGGGTTGCAGGGTTGAGAAGGGGACACCAAAGTCCTGTTCCATGAGTGGTTACCTTCTGTTAGCAGAACTACAGATCTGGATCAAACTCTTAAAAATAAAGGCACAATCCATCCCAAGTGAAGCATTTTAAATTCCATTGATTCCAATGGGAGAAATTTTAAGCACATACTTAAAATCTATCGTTATAGAAAAATGCTACATTGTGAATGGATTGGGCCCTAGCTTATTTAAGGCTGCAATCCTAATCACACCGAACTGGGAGTATATCCCATTTAACTCAATGGATCTTCTTTCTAAACTGACATAGGACTGCACTGCACAGGATTTGTATGTCACAGTGTTGCGAATTAAGTCCTCAAAGCTAGTAGCCCACATCTTTTTTTTAGCCACACATCACACATTCAGGCTGCAATCCTATACCAATCTATCTCAAAGTCCCATTTAACTCAATGAAGCTGACTTCTGAACAGATTATATATATATAATATATATATATATATATATATATATATATATATACACACACATACATATATACATTTATATATATAAATTTATAAACATTTATATATACATTTATAAAGGGGGGGAAAAACAACATTTGTAGAGCATTCCTGCTTGGTTACCCAGAGGTGATTCTTACTTGCCACGGCAACAAGGCCATTTAGGAGCCTGGTATCCATCTTGTTTGTTTGCCCAAGACCAAAGCACTTGACAACATTAGAACTTAGGAAGCCATCTAAGTTCCGTAAAGACAAAGGCCACCATATTTTAATGTCATCAAACAAAGGAAGGTATTGCTATCCTAAAAGAGGGTACATAAGAAAACATGAAGCTATGCTGCAACCGGCAGAACTGAGCGATGGTTTACAGCAGCCTTCCCAAACTTAGTACCCTCCAGATGTTTTGGACTACAACTCCCATCAGCCCCAAATGGTCAAGAATGATGGCAATAATGCCCTCCAGTCAAAAACATATGAAGGAGATTAGGTTGGGAAGTGTTGGCATAAATAAATGAAATGAATTTTTAAATCTTTGTAGTAAAATTTGATCGTTAGCAAAGGTGTGTCAGAGACCAGTGCTGAGACTAGAAATATAGAACAAACAATGCCCTTGCAACTTAGTGTTCTTGTAATTGCATTAAAAAGCTAAAATGTATCCTTCTGTGCTTTTTATAATAGAACACTTTTCCCCCCAAAATTCAATGTCTTTGAAAAAATATTTTAAAATAAATATTTAAACTTAACATTCAATCACACAAAAAAACAATGAAACAAAGGACACATATTGATCACAAAATTAACAAAGAATTGCTGGTTTTTTTTACTGATACTTACCACCAACAGTAGAAAAACATGAAAGTTCCAATCCAATCCTTAAACCCTGTGTGCGCTCTGATCGATGCACACAACTCTTGCGTATGTAGAAGCCCCCCTCCACTTCAATGGCAGTGACAGCTCTGCATGCAAGGGGGGAAGCATGTGACAGTGGAACTGCCCCCCCAATTAAAACGAATGGCAAAGGGTGCCATAAATGCATTGCATCCCCCTACAAGTGGGCAAGACATTAGGGCAAAAGCCATGTGTTCAAAGAAAACCAAAGCCATGCCATTTTTGCTTTAGAAGGATCTCCAGTTTTGGGGCTAGGGAAGTCCTCCTCAGCAGGGAATGGTGGAGAACTGCTGTCAGGCTAGAAGCAGTTTGACGTGGAATCTGGCAGCTTCTAGGGTTTTTTGTTTTTGTTTTTAAGGGAAATCAACAGGCCTGTCTGAAACACTGCCAAGTATTTCCCATTCATTTCAATGGGACCTAAGCACACTTTTCTCAAGATTGCACCCAATAATGGGATGGATCCAGACTTCGTCATGCTTAGGGTAGGTCCACTGAAATCAATGTGACTGGTTACTCATGACTATCTGATTGCAATAGGTCTACTCTAAGTTTGACTAAGTCTGGATCGACCCATAATTATTAGAAAACAAAAAGGAAATTAATTTTAAGCACAAGTTAAGGTAGAACGATTTCTTTTAGTTCCCCACCACACCATTCTAAGCAAATCCAATCAACCGCTTAATAGCCAGGAAACTTTAAGAAGTTACTAAAACAAAACCCATCACCCACATGTCACCTTTACCCTGTCCTTCATAACTGGTGAACTTTCATACTTAATTCACCATTTATACTCTTCAAGGTGCTAATTGAAAAGATGCAGTCTCAAGTTACCACTACTCATTCCAAAACATGATGCAAAGTATCACAAGAGCAGCAGGAGGAGTCGGCCAAATAACCAACGGTTGGTAAAAAAACCTCCCCCACACAACATGATAACCCATGGTGAGTTAAATAACCAACCATCGACTATTTAAACCACCATTGGTTATCATGTTGTCTGAATCCAGTCATTATGTTTTTCCAAAGGGATTGTGCCGATCCCTAAGAGATGGGTTTTTGTTCTGTCTCTTCACTTGGCTCTACATTTTCTTCATTCTTTGTTTCTGGATCCTCTGCCTAAATGCTCAGCTAGAAAAGAACTGGTTGGGAGGAGCCTTAATGAGCATTATGTGAAAGGCAAATGTCCTATCAAGTCGTTCATCCTATATCAACCATCTGCACCCAACTGTGAGACACCAACACAGTTTGGAAGCATGCAACTGATCTGTGTGCCCCTTTTCCTTCTTGCAGAGCTAGGATCTAGCATCCTCCACCTACCACAATGGTACCCACCCAACTGTCCCGCCATGATTTTTACAACCCTTCAGTGGCAAAATGCAGACCCCTCTGCAGTGCTCAATCTACAGTCATGCAATTTCTGCCTCCTTCACATGGCAGCAGTGGCATGAACCTGCTCTAACTCCCAGGAGGTGTTTTCCAATAGCATCCCTAGATCCTTTCCACCCCACTGCACCAGAACCAGGTTTTCCCCACTCAGTGCATTGAGAACACATATGAAGCAGGAAACCCAGCTCTTCCTTCCAGCTCACATCATGCGCAAGGCTTGGGGATCACACATGAACAGGAAGAACCATAGTGAAGATGGGATTGGGGATTGTGGAAGCAATACCATGCTAAGCCTGATTTTAGCTTCCCAGCACATGAATTAAAAGCCGCCACCTCCACCACCTCCCAACACCCCTGCCCAGAAATATACACTTGTGCATAACCCCATGGGGATGACAAAAAAAATTGTGGGCGCTTGTGGCCCATTCAGCTCTTGTTTTTCTGTGGAGCTGGCTCCCTAATGAGACATGTTCTGAGGACCACAGGGCCCAGTGGTACCAAGGCACTGGTGCATTCCACGGCAAGTCTCATCAAGCGGTGGCTGGGCTGGTTCATTCTAGAGTCATCCACCCCACATCCGCCCCTACATCTTCTTCTCAATCTCCAAGGTGGTGCTGTTGGTCCTCTCCAGGATCTCCCCCCGAGGCCGAGGCTGGAGGTGAGCAGCATTCTCAGACAAGGGGGGATGGTAGCGGTAGTGGTAGCCATAAGCACGGAGGTGGTAGGTCAGATATTCCAGGGTGTACATCAACTCTGAGTTCACGTAGTGGAAGGAGACAGCCAGGTCAGAGCAGCACTGAGGACCCTAGGGAGCACAGGAAGATCAGGGTGAATGGCAGAAGCCACAGCATGGACCTAATCACCGGCCCTGTGCTTTGTTAGGAAAACATTTGTCCCTTTGCAATGTGAGACAGAAAGCAGAAAAGAGCCAGAGGGAAAGGGAGGATGGGCAGAGGAAACTGAAGGCACTCTCTAGCTTGGATGCTGCGGAGTGGGCCAGCGGAGGATTTGCCACAGGCACGTTTGCACAGCCATTAGGCAGAGCCACCAACAGAAACGGTCTGAAGGCTTGTGATGTAATTAGAGGCTGTATCAAAAGGAGAGGGGAGAGTAGTGCAGAAACCGAGGCTGCAGAGAGAAAGAAGGGATTTCTGCAAGGATTCACCAGAGGAAGAAAAGAAATCCTCTAGCTTCTCACATTGCTCCAGTTAGTTGTGCTCACAATGTTCCAAGCCTGACTTTTACAGCCTTAAAGCTGTACATACGGCAAGATTCTGCATGAGTATGGAAGAGGCTCAGAAAAAGGCACTGGACACAGAATTCAGCTTCTGGAGCATCTCAGCTTTCATTTTGAGAAGAGCCAAATTTCTAGCCCATATGGTTATGAAGATGCAGTTGAAAGTGCGAGGCTGAAATCTCAGGAGCCAGAAGTGGCTGTGTCAGGTTTCTAGGGCTTGGAGACAGATTATCAGTGAGTTTTACAGCTCCCTGCCCATGCTGCTTGGATGCAATAAAGTGAAACTGCAGAATAAATTGTGCAAAATAAAACAAAATCTACTTGCATGATTTATACAAACTGCAAACTTTTCCTTTGTTCTGGGTTTCCAGGATTAGGAAATTCAGCAAGGGGCACAAAACCTAAATCGGGGCAGCTTCGTTATCTCCCAGTGCCCTGCCTGCCTCTACAAGCCCTACTGAAGAACCCATCCCAGTATCTTTTCTATCCTGGTATACCATCTGCCTATGTCACAGAAAATCTTCATCCCATTACTGGCTAAAGCAGCAGTCCTGGATTAAGGCAGAAGGTGGGAAAACACGGGAGGGTTACAAATGGAGGACGACAACATGTGGGCGGCCCGTCATATATGTTGTGAAAGAGTCAAGTTGATGGCATGGTAAAAGCCTCGCCTGGCAGCAAGCTCAGGTTAGATGGATAGACAGAACAGAAGTAGATTAGATTAGACAAAATCTAACAAAATCTCTGTTGACATCTAGTATTCAACAAAGATTTATGCCACAATAAATCTGTTAGCTTTTACAGTGCCCTAAAACGATTTGTTGAGTTTGAGATTTCACCAGGTGTTGTTCCAGCTTTCAAGTCATTATCAGCACAGTCTTAAAGGCTCAAAATGAGTTTTAAAAAATAAAAGTTGAGATTCTGAGGTTGTTGAATTCTGTGGCCAATATCAAATTGACAGGATGACTGATGATTGCAGAACACACACGGCTCTGGCAGTAGGGGCTGAAATCAGTAGCTATGAGGGATCAATATTCTATACAACTATGTAAGGTGCAGGAGTCCTGGGTCCTCTTTTGCACCCGGCCACCCTAAACAAAAGAGGAAGTGAGCCTCACCCACTATGTAAAGCCCACCAATCACCCACAGCAAGCGAAAAGCATGGGGAGGGGTTTATAGACCGTCTGACACTTCAGTGGTGGGAACAGGACATTGTTCTCACACCAAGGAGCATTGCGTCAGCCACAGCTGGCCTCAAGGGTAGGAATGGTGGGGCACCTGCCAAGGGCCCACACAACAGCAGGGGCCCACTGACAAGAGCTCCCTAGACTTGCTCCTCCTCTTCACCCGTGAAACCTGCTTGGTTACCTGCCTCTCGCTCGGGCCCAGACAATGGTCCTGGTGAGAAAGAGGAGGAGCAGGAGATGCCACGGCCTGCTTGCTCCCTGGCTCTCTGTTGGTCAAGCCAGCAAATGGGAGCAATGATGAGAAAGAGGATGAGGAGGAAGACCACATGGTGATGGTGGTGGTGAGAAAATAAGACTCACTCATAGAGGGGGACCATGGAGGGTGACTTGCCCAAGGCCCCTCAGACACCTGGAGCTGGCAAGTGGTGCTTTGCACTGCAACCGTACGAACACACTTAGCCAGGAGTAACACCCACTGGAATCAATGGGACTTAACATCTCCACAAAGATGTGTAGCAATGCAGGTTGTTAGCATGCACAGATGCTGAGCTTACATTCATGTGAACTACGGTTGAGGCACATCCGCCAACTACTTCAAGATTTGATCCTGAGAGACTCAGGAGAGAAAGTCGGACAGGGCAGGCTGAAGACCTTTTGCTCCCTCAGGTGAAGGACAAGATGGCACCTCCTCCCACCCCCCATTCAATGTACATAAACAACAGGACTGGCAACTGAACCTTACTTCAACACTGGCAACGGGACAGCATCTTCCACGGCACCTAAGGACAGCAGGCTACCTTAGGGGTCAGAGGGCAAGTTGGGTGGCAGACACCACTCTGTTCCTCAACACCCTGCTGCCACTCCCCATCCTCCAGCTTCTGCTGCCTGAGGCAGAGGCTTTGCTCTGCCCAATGGAAGGGCCGGCCCCAGCTCGGTTGAACATAAAGAACAGCAATCCTAGCAGACTAACAAGTGCAGGTAGGTTTGGGAAAGACTCCTGTCTGAAACCCGAGAAAGCCACTGCCCTAAACTCTTCAGAGGAAACTTCACTATAGGAGAAATGTTATCTCCTACCTCCACAAAGGGGTAATAACAGTAGCTCCAATACCCGGAACTTTTTGAGAATTTCTCAGTCAAGTGAGATTCTGGCACAAACGGATGGAAAGTCTCTCTCCCCTGGGAGTCCCGGGAATCTCCAGCCTCCACCCCCATCTTCTCCATGCACTGGCCCAGGGCAATGTCCTCCACAGAAGTCGTGTGGCTGCACACCTTGGAGGCAAAGCCAGCCACAAAGCGCTGCAAAGCCTCTTTTCTGAGCACATAGCCGGCGCCCCCACTCATGTAACCTTGTTTGACAAAGGGCCGGAAGCGCTTGCCGAAATAGATGGGCCTGTCGGGGGTGTAGTTGGAGAGCAGCCACCGCAGGTTGTCCACAACCACAAAGGTGTCATCGTCGGCCTTGAGAAACCAATCCGCCTGCTCAAAGTGGTGTTGATGCACGTAATGGAATGCCCGAATGGTCTTCCAGTACAACTGGTCCCGGCCTTCCTTGGTGTCCAACCCTATGGTGGGGAAGTTTTCATCTTGCACCGAGCTCATGAAAAGGACCACGTTGCAGTGACGGGACTAGGGTGACCATATTTTGGAAACCAAAAAGGAGGACAACATGGCCGCCCCAAGGGGGCGTGCCCACCAACATGGCCAGCCTCCAAGGGGGCGTGCCCACCAACATGGCCGGCCTCCAAGGGGGCGTGACCACCAACATGGCCAGCCCCCAAAGGGACGTGCCCACCCAAAGATGGCCTTCGTCACATGTCTGATTTCACAGCACACAATTAAGACAAACCTGTTCTGCATAACATCTTCATGTTAAAATCACTGAGACATTCAGTGTATCTGAAATTAACTTCACTCCTACTTTTGTAGCTTTTGCTGTACTTTAAAGCTTTTGCTATACTTTGTGTGATACAGTCTCCTTTTCCCTCACATATCTTTTCTGACTGCAAATCCTTCACTGGATGACCGTAGTCTCACCTTTCCTAACATTTAACACTCTTTCCTCATCACCTTTCTCATATCCATACTCACAGATTCAGCACTAAACAAATGAAGCAGTTGACAAGTGCAGAAAAATCTAGTACAGGAAATCTAGTACAATAAATGAGTAATGTAGCATTCAGAAAGAGTATAAAATACTATTACCCTACAAACAGTCATGGAACAAAATGGACTAAAGGCTTGTAGCAGTTATTTCTCACTAGCATCTCTTAACTTGTTTCAACTTCTGGTTTATCAGTGAGAAACTAATCTAAAAATGTGTCATTATATCTCTGGTTCATTAGCCATGTAAACAAGCCCATGGTCAGTAGAGGTACAAAGAAAGGCCAGAACAGATGCCCATTATCACAATGCTAGACAAAGATCTTTCCCTCCTTTTATCCAAATGTCTCCTGAATTTACACTGCCTCAGTGTGCAGAGAACAGAAATCCCAATCAGAGAGTTTAATACTTTACCCAAAGAAAACTGAGTAGCAGATAACTCAGAAGCTATCATCTCCCTATGTCCTATCATACAATGCTATCCTATGACAACTCAGGAATAAGTCCTGTTGACTTCAATAAACCGTACTCCCAGATACATATGGGATTGCAGCTTCTTCACATTTGTTCACCTTAATATAGCAAGTGCAAGCCCCTCCTGTCAAGGAAAACTGTGCACTCACCAGAACCCGGCCTCGTGGATCATGCAACCAGCAGATGCTCTCAGAACGATGCTTTCAGAGCCTAGGAGTCCCAGACACAGTCAAACAAGACAAGACAAGCCACACTATGCACTCATATATTATCTTGCTGGGACAGAACAATTCTGGGACAAGGCAACACTTTGCTATCAACCAGACATAACAGTCATAAACAAAAATGAAAAACACACTACTTCATTGACATAGCACTACATAATGACACAAACGTTGCATTAAAGGAAGAGGGAAAGAGAAAACTATACACCACTGGCTATGTAAGTTAAAGAACTATGGTAACAGGAAAAAAGTTACAATTATTCCATTAGTTAGAGTGATTATGGAAAGGAGGACAGGGATCCTGTATCTTTAATAGCTGTATTGAAAAGGGAATTTCAGCAAGTATCATTTGTATGCATGCAGCATCTGGTGATATTCCCTCTACATTACAACAGTTAAAGCTGCAGGAGCCCATCCTAGCATGACCAGATACTAAAGAAGGCAGACATACACACCCCAGGAAAGATCAGCAGTAGCAGCATCCACGCACACCTCATGCTCACTAAAGGCAATAAAAATTAAAATTTACATACCCCTGCACACTTGCCCAAAGTGGGGGAAAACTCCACATCCTCCTGAAAGCAATTTAAACAACAACAACCTCCACACACACACTTAACTGGAAGAGGGGATAAAAATCCACCCCCACGCTCTCCAAAGGCAAAATAATAATGACAATATTAATAATAAACCACCCACACAATGCAAAATAAAACAAAAACATGCACACACCCATTGCAATAAAATAATATTAAAAATACAACACTCACCCACATACCCACCCAAGGAAAAATAATAAAAATCCAGACAAGCACCAAGGCAAAAAACAACCAACAGAACAAATACACACACTCACCAAGACTGAAAATACAATAAATATCCACACACACCAGCATACTCACCCATGGCAAACCTAATAATAATTTTAAAACACACACACATGCACCACCCCAATTAATTCATCAAAATATATCAAAAATATTAAAGAAAAGTTCACTAAACAGTAGCAGCACCCAACGATAAATGAAATCACATCCAGGCAGCCCCAGCCCCGAGTGCCAGGCCAGGCTAAGACGCCTGCACTCCCGACTGGGCCAGGCCACCCCATGGGCTTGAAGTCCAGCGTGTCATACTCCAGGCCAGGCCAGACTGCCCCACACCCGGCCAGGAATGCCCCAGGACACCGGGTGAGGATGCTCCCCCACTGCGCCGCCCCATGGGTCACACTGGGTCAGGCTGCACTGGGTCAGGCTGCACTGTGCCAAGCTGTGCTGCCCGCACGCCATGCCAACTTGCGCGCCGTGCCAGGCCGTGCCACCCTGCACTGGCCCAGCACCCGTCCACCCCGCTTCCGCCTCGTCAACCCCACGCCCGCCCATCTCGCATGACCTGCACACTTGCCCGCCGCACCCTATGCCCGCCCCACCCACCCCGCAACCAGCAGCTGTGCACCCCACAACCACTCCACCTGCCTCACCTGCAGTTTGCCTGCCCACCCCGCACTCCACCCCCGCGCACCCGCTAGCCTCGCCCCACGCCCACCCCACAACTGCACATCCCACAACCGCACACCCCACAACTGCCTCATCCCACCCCACAACCCACTTGCCCCACCTGCACTGTACTCACCCCGCACCCACCTACCTAGGGTAGGCTGACCATCTGAAAAGGAGGACAGGGCTCCTGTAACTTTAACAGTTGTAGAGAAAAGGGAATTTCAGCCAGTGTCATTTGTATGCAATTAGTTCCTGGTGAAATTCCCTCTTCATCACAAAGTTGCAGGGGGCCTGCCTTCTTTTGTATATGGTAGGGTGACCATATGAAAAGGAAGACAGGGCTCTTGTATCTTTAACAGTTGCGTAGAGAAGGGAATTTCAGCTGGTGTCCTTTGTATGCATGCAGCACCTGGTGAAATTCCCTCTTCATCACTGTAGTTAAAGCTGCAGGAGCCCTGCCCGCTTTTGTACCTGGTCACTCTAGTATAGCTCCTGCAGCTTTAACTACAGTGATGAAGAGGGAATTTCACCAGGTGCTGCATGCATACAAAGGACACCAGCTGAAATTCCCTTCTCTACACAACTGTTAAAAGTTACAGGAGCCCTGTCCTCCTTGGTCACCCTAAGGAAGCCCCAGCAGGTGCCCCGCGCCCCTGCGCCGCCCCCCCCGCCGTGCGCCTCCGTGCCGCCCCCCCGCCCCGCGCCCCCGCATGGCACCCCCACCCGCCCCGCGCCCCCACGCCTCCTCCACACCCGCCGTGCGCACCCGCGCCGCCCCCCCCGCCGCACGCACCCGCGCGGCCCCCCCACCCGCCGCGAGCACCTGCACCACCTGCACCGCCCGCCCCGCCGCGAGCCCCCGTGCCGCCCCCCCGCCGCGAGCCCCCGCACGGCACCCCCACCCGCCCCGCGCCCCCGCGCCTCCCCCCCACCCGCCGCGAGCACCCGCGCCGCCCCCCCCGCCACGAGCACCCGCGCCGCCCCCCCGCCGCGAGCACCCGCCCCGCCCCCCCCCACCCACCGCGAGCACCCGCGCCGCCCCCCCACCCCCCACGCGCTCCTTACCTGCTGCTGCTGAGGCATCCGTTTCCCTCCGTGCTTGGAATCTACTGAGAAACAGGCTTCTTGGCCTGTCTCTCAGCAGTGCGCCGAGTGATGACGTCATCACCCGGCGCGCTACTGAGGGATAGGCCGCGAAGCCTGTTTCTCAGTAGATTCCGAGCACCGGTGGGAAGCCCCAGCAGGTAAGTGCCCCGCGCCCCCGCGCCGCCCCCCCGCCGTGCACCCCGCGCCGCCCCCCGCTCCGTGCCCCCGTGCCTCCCCCACACCCGCCACGCGCACCCGCGCGGCCCCCCCACCCGCCGCGAGCACCCGCACGGCCCCCCCGCCGCGAGCACCCGCACCGCCCCCCCGCCGCGAGCACCCACGCCGCCCCCCCGCCGCGAGCACCCGCACCGCCCCCCCACCGTGAGCACCCGCACCACCGCCCCCCACCCACCGCGAGCACCCGCGCCGCCCCCCTACCCCCCACGCGCTCCTTACCTGCTGCTGCTGGGGCGTCCGTTTCCCTCCATGCTTGGAATCTACTGAGAAACAGGCTTCTTGGCCTGTCTCTCAGCAGTGCGCCGAGTGATGACGTCATCACCCGGCGCGCTACTGAGGGATAGGCCGCGAAGCCTGTTTCTCAGTAGATTCCGAGCATCGGAGGGAAACGGACGCCCCAGCCGGTAGGTGCCTCGCGCCGCCAGCCTCCCGCCACCGCCGCGTGACCCCCCGCTGCCCCGGTTTGCCCCCGCCGCCCCGCGGTTGGCCCAGCTCGCCCCAGGGCCATCTGGTCACCGTTTTGGGGGGCTAAATTTCCGGATTTGGCCCCCCAAAATGGTTTTTCCGCCCGGATGCGGATTTGCACCCCATTTCCCGGATATGTCCAGACAAATCCGGGCGTCTGGTCACCCTAGACGGGACCAGGTAGCCTTGACATGGCGGGCCTTCGTCTCCAAGTTTTTGGGGTCAGTCATCACCCAGCACAGGATCCGCACCTTGTCATACAGCTCGTCTGCCACGCCACTCTCTTTGCCTGAGAAGAGGTGTCCACGGGGTTACCATTTTGCACAACAGGCCCTTCCAGCCATGGCGTGTGTGCCTCATATTTATAAAATATTGAACACGCACTTAATTTGCTCTTTTAGCATGGCAATTCGTTTTCAGTTGACTGAGTTCATACAACACAAGTCACACTCAACATAGATTGTCGTTGAACTGTGAGTTGTTGTGTCATGGGAACCCAGCTGCACTAACAAACCATGAATTCAATGGGCTTACTCTAAGCATAACGAAGTCTGGATCCAATCCATCAACATTATTTATAGCAGCCCTGGGATTCACAAGTTGGAAAGAGAAATTGCTGCTGGCAGATCCTGAAATAGGGTGTAGCACTTAGAGCAGATGACTCCCTCCATTTCACTTCTACTTGAAAGGACCAACGTGGTCCTGGAGTGCATTCCCAAGTCAGCTAGCTGCCAGGACAGCGAGTACTTGACTGTACCACTTCAGACCAGGTAGGGGAAATCAAATGTTCAAATGAAAGAAAGAAAGAAAAAAAGAAAGAAAGAAAGAAAGAAAGAAAGAACCTAGCTACTCAATACTATTGTGTCAGAGAGAAAGGTAGGTTAGAATCTTCTTCTGACAGAGTTTGGAATGTGTGAGGAGTTTTTGCTTTTTTAATGTGTGGGATTAAACACTCAATCCTAGGCCTGTCAACACGGGGAAAGCCCAGGGTGGATCTGCAGTGGTGCTGGATCATTTATATGACACAGCGGCCATTGAGGATCCATCCTGGTGCTTTCCCCCAAAATAAAAAAGTCTGGGACTTACCCTGACTTTTTTCTTTGCAACAAGGCAACGACAGCTCATCTCTGTCTGTCGCCTTGCTCCAGGATTGCTGCGGAAGCATGGCCAGCCGATGGTGACCCCTGATTGTGTTGAGGTAAAATTTCTCACCAGATGAATAGAAATGTACTGGACAGTTGCAGAGTGTCCAGAGGACTGATTATTGCACCTGGTTGTCAATTAGCAGGGGAGTGTTTTTCTATCTACTGCTCTTAAAGGTCAAAGAGATAGTGGTTTTTTCTCCTGGAGTTTTTTTCTATTCTTTGTGCATAGTCATGGTCCATTCAAATGTGTATATATATCTGTATATGTCTCATAGTTTTTTGTATGCTGGTGTTAGATGGTTGACGGTGATGATGTGATGTGATTCTTCCTGGTAACCTGTATTATATTGATGACCAAAACTGCTGTAAATATATTGAAGGAAATACTGAATCTCAGTAAAGCTTTTACTGAAGAGAATTGCTGGTGTGTGAGTATTTTTTCTTGCATGGATTTCTGGAGCACGCTTACTCTGTGAAAAGTGAACCGGGATCACTAAATTCCTGGACAGATTGGTTGCTGTCAGCTGGAGAGGAAGGAGGGGGCAGGCTAGTGAGCCAAATGCCCGTCTCCGTGCCTCTATGGGGAAAAGTGCAGGCGAGCCGGGGGATACAGCAAGCGGCGGCTGTCCCACCTCATGTCAGGGCTGGGCGCAGGGACTGCAGCCGGGTGTTCTCTGCTTGCCCAGCACCATGCGTGCATACGCTGCCTGGAACCGGGGAGGGATGCACCGAGGCGCAGCAGCGCCCATCCGATGGTGTGTCTCCCTCCCTTCCATTACAAACCCATTTACGTGGGGGTTTGGGGGCTCGTGGCGCCAATGCACCACCATCAAGATGACCCCCTGGATCTGCAGTCTGAAGCTGTAGATCAGGGATGTTAAACCTCTGTTAGTCTGAGGGCTCAGGGGCTGCATTCCAGAGGTAAGTGTGGCTGAAAGCAAATGGACTGGGACCAGAATAGCAGCATATTGTAGCTTCAAGCCCTTCATGCCAGTCACAAAGCCTTAGGAGAGGCATTTCAACCTATTAGAATGGGGGGGGGGACTTCACAAAACCCAGGAAACCACTAAATGATTGGTGGCTGGGGGGAAAAGGGGTGGTGTCATCTAGGGAATCCTGGAGGGCCAGGCTGGGACCCCAGCTTGGTCAGATTTGGTCCCTGGGCCTGGGGTTCTGCACCCCTGCTGTAGAGGGCAGCAACTAATGCATCACACATAGGAAGCTGTCCAATAACTGAGTCAGGCCCTTGGTCCATCTAGCCCAATATTGTCGGCACTGATTGGCAGCAACGGCTCTCCAGGGTTCCAGGCAGGATTCTTTTCCCTGCCTTACGTGGAGAAACCGGGGATCGAACCTAGGACTTTCTGTATGCAAAGCAGGTGCTCTACCACTGAGCTATATGGCCTGTCCAGCTGACACCATAGAGCAGCCCTCAGGACACACACAACATCAACCACATGTGAAGGGCATCTGGCTGGGTCCATTCTCCTACACCCAGCCCTACAGTCATCTACTCATCTAGGCAGGGACAGATGTATGTGCAGTCAGTCAGATAAAAACATATGCAACTGACCTGCAAAGATGAGCATATCCAAAGATTGCTCTAGTGTAGCCTTTCCCCCAACCTGGTGCCTTCCAGATGTTTTGGTCTTCAAATCCCATTAGCCCCAGCCACCATTGGGAAATGGTCAGGAATGCTGGGAGTTGTAGTCCAAAACATCTGGTGGACCCCAAGTTGGGGAAGGCTGCCCAAGTGTACCTTACCTTCCTCCCTGCTCCAGCCCTTACCTGCCAGGTGTGGGTGTGCCACGTTAAAGAGAGCTGATCTATCGACAATCCTCTTGGGATCCTTGGAGTCATGTGACGGCTGGGTGCCGGGCCATGAGGGCCCTTCCCACGTCAGGTTGCCCACCAGGTAGAAGGTGCTGACAAAGCCAGCAATGAGGCCCAGGTGGAAAGCCGAGAAAGATCTCTTGGAGCTGAGGAACCCCATGCTATCTGGTGGCCATCAGGGGTGGAGGGCTGCAAGAGACGGGTGGGTGTACTTCACATCGCCTGTAGTGGGGAGAGAGGAGAAAAACAGCAAGTGACCTTGGCTGGAGAGTTTATCCTGGCACTGCCAGCAACACATTGTGAATCGGCTGTAGTTGCTCCGATCACCATAGAAACAAATAAGCTGGGAAAAGACTGTTCAGAATACAAATATATATGTGGATATAATCTATATCTACACACACACACACACACACACACATTATGCTGCTACATGGTGTTTTCAGAGGTCTCCCATTCCAGGAAATGATCTAAAGCAGCCTCCCCCAACCTGGTGCCCTCCAGATACCTTGGACTACAATTCCCATAATTTCCTGCTGGCATGGCCAAAACTTAACAACCTGCCACACTTCTACTTTCCCCAAACCAAGCTCCCATCCAGGAGAAGCGGTGGATGTATTGTGCAAGAGATCCCATTAGGCGGCAAATTGCTTGGAAGGGGGATGGCAGTGGCGGTTTCAAATCCCGCTCCATCTACTATTCATCAAATCGAAATGTTTGCTAATTAATCCCTTGGCCCCACAGGATTTACAGAATTAATTCCTCAACCAGCTAGCAAAAGTGGGGGCCCTCAGGGCAAGAAAACCAAACACCGGCTAGCACAATTGAAAATTCCACCACACTGTAAGATAAATACTGAAGTGGGAAAGACCAGTTCTTTGTTAGCTTTGGACTAAATATGTTGTGACATTTATTTACTTGAGTACACACGTAACAGATTTGCAGTATGGAAAAGCAACCTAGGGAGAAAACACTACAGATTCCTGTTTCTGAACCAGCCTCATGGACAATGAAAACAATGAAAACAATGAAAAGGGTGCAATTGATTACACCACACTCTGCTGGGCAGGACTTAGTGAGCTGGGGAAAATCTCCCCCTATTCCCAGGGTGCAAGAAGGCTCACATTTCCTAATTTTCTTAGTACATTTGGATACCGACCCTCAACCCAATAGTTCCCAGGGCTGTTCTCAGTAACAGACAAGCAGTAACAAGCCACGTCAATCACAATGTCCATCAATGGCAAGAACCAATAAACTGGAGGGGGAAGAAGAAGGGGTGGGGTGGGGCAAGTGCAATAGCGGCGGGAGAGCAAAAAAGTGAAAAGAGAGTTCGCCGGTATAGCAACAATCCTGAAAGGGATGAGCGCTTGCCATGCTAATGAAACAGAGGTCAAAATTGCAAGTGCATGCCAGGGGGGGGGGGGGGAGTAGATGTGATGTCGCCCTTACAGTCTTTCCACAATCATTCTCTAAAGGCTCAGATTTTTGTTTTTAGAAAACACTCCACGCTGAATGACCACATTGTGCAGAGGAGAGTTCCTGCACGACTGTTGTGTGTTGTATGGAGGGCTTTGTGGAGTTTCCTGTTGCATTGAGTGGACTTTTCCCACTTGCTACAGAGTTCCCTGGCAAGAGCGGCAAAAGGAGGGAGTGCCACTCTAGGAGAGCCGCCAGGATTTCTTTCTTTCTTTTTTGCAGCAATGGCTGATAATATACCATCAGGAGGACCGGGGGAGGAGAGAGGGTGGAGGAACTGTCAATCAAACATCTCATTGTCTTTTACTCAACTCCACGGGAACCCACAGTCACACAATGGTGGAGTTAGAACATGTTGTGTGGTGAGTACCCCCTACAAACTCAACCGTTGAGTTTGCCCACTGCATAGAGAATATGTTGTCTGAACTGAGCCTTCCTCTCACTTTCTAAATTTACTGAGTCTTTATTTTTCTCTTTCTTTCTAGCCCTCACAGAACCTTTCCTTCCGTCTCCAGCTTTAACTCTTTCTCTGCCTGTCTCTTTGCAAGTTAGAGCCTATCTACACTACTGCTTTAAAACGGTTTATAACAGTTTTAAACCAGTAAAGCATTAGTGTAGATAGGCTCTTAGTCTGCAAACCCATTTAACTCCTTGTCATACTTCCATATTTTTCCAACAGAATCTGAATTTCTTAAAGCTTTAGTAAAAGACACAAGTCCCATCAACATGTATAAAGATTGCACATTGGCATTCAGACATAGGGGTTTCCAGCTGGAATTTAAATCTAGATACAATAACAACTAAATTGGCAGCCATTTGTATTCTCAACAATTAGCCTGCACTTTCATACACACCGATAAGACACAAATTGAATTTGAACATTCATTCATGCATCCGGATTCTGTCACTCATTTAACATCTAATCTCTCATACACTCTGTTCATTAAGTTAACTCGAGTGCTCTTTGGTCAGTTAAGGGTTGCAGAGCATAAGTTCACTTCCAATAGGTTAAGCTCACAAGTCAATGTTGTGATTTTTTCCACCGGGCCCAGCAAAAACCTTGTCATTGACTTTTAACTGGCTGAGTCTAAACCCACTGTAACGTTATCCTCCGCTTACTGAACTACATGGATAACCAATTTACATTCAAGTTGGCTTTTCTATGCACCATGCCAGGCGGGGCTATGAAGTGTGCGAGCTGATTCCTGTCTACTCAATTTGACCGGTAATATTGAGCCACAATGAGATATTTCTCCAAACTTTTTTTTTTTAATCTTTTCAAATATTTGGGTCAAAGGCAATTGCAACACGGAATAGATAAAAACTAGGGATGTGCACTGGATCGGACCCGATCCACGATCCGAGTCCGGTCCAGTGGGAAATCGGATAAATGATCCGATTTCCGATCCCGCAGCTGGATCGGCCGATCCAATCCGAACCGGTCCGAAAAGGCTCCGAACCGGTTCGGCGGATCGGCGGATCGGCGGGCGCCCACTGGCGCCCACCGCCGCTTCCATTGGCGGGCGCCAGCGGGCGCCCACCGATGAAAGTGGACAGCGGGGGGGGGAGGAGGGGGGCGCTTACCTTCTCGGCCCGTCCGCTCCCGTCCGGCACTAGCAGCTACTACCAGCAGGCTCCGCGGCCTGCTCTAGGGTGGCGCGCCGGGTGATGTCATCACCCGGCGCGCTACTCTAGAGCAGGCTGCGGAGCCTGCTGGTGGTAGCCGCCGGCCCCGGACGGGAGCGGACGGGCCGAGAAGGTAAGCAGGGGGTGCGTGGAGGGGAGGAGGGGGCGCGCGGAGGGGGCGCGCGGAGGGGGGAGGGGGGCCCTTACCTTCTCGTCCCGGCGGCTCCCGTCCCGGCGCCGGCGCCTACTACTACCAGCAGGCTCCGCGGCCTACTCCAGGGTGGTGCGCCGGGTGATGTCATCACCCGGCGCGCTACTCGAGAGTAGGCCGCGGAGCCCGCTGGTAGTAGTAGGCGCCGGCGCCGGACGGGAGCCGCCGGGCCGGGAAGGTAAGCAGGGGGTGCGTGGAGGGGAGGAGGGGGCGCGGGGAGGGGGGCCCTTACCTTCCCGTCCCGGCGGCTCCCGTCCCGGCGCCGGCGCCTACTACTACCAGCAGGCTCCGCGGCCTACTCCAGGGTGGCGCGCCGGGTGATGTCATCACCCGGCGCGCTACTCGAGAGTAGGCCGCGGAGCCCGCTGGTAGTAGCCGCCGGCGCCGGATGGGAGCGGACGGGCCGAGAAGGTAAGCAGTGGCGGGGAAGGGGGCTTACCCCCCCCCGGAGCCGTCCGCTTCTATCCGCTGGCGCCCACGGGCGCCAGCGGATGGAAGCGGGCGGCCCCAGGGGGGGTAGGGAGCGCGGGGGAGGGGGCTTACCTGCCGGGGCCGTCCACAGTGGACGGCCCCGGGGGGGGGAGGGAGTTAGGCCCCCCCTCAGCCACCCGCCGCCATTTTTTCCTCATAGACTTGCATTGCAATGCAAGTCTATGGGGAAAAAAATGGCGGCCGATCCAAAAATTTACGATTTTTGGGTCGGGATCGGACTCGATCCGGTCCGGGGGGCCTCCGATTTTGTCCGAACCGGTCCGGGACAAAATTGGAGGTCCCGATCCGGGTCCCGATCCGATCCGGGGGGTCCGTGCACACCCCTAATAAAAACCCAACACTGTTTGCTTGGCTGCTTTTCGGAGTCAGTGAGACTTCTTCCCGGGATTTTGTGTGTCTTTTAGGCGTTTCTTTATGACTGATTTGAATGAACCTCATGAGATAATTAGTGTCTGCCCAGTTTGGTGTATAACAGCAGAAGGGACTGAGCAGCTCCTCTTGAAAGCTGTTTGTCTCTTTCCTTGGGTCAGGAAAGCTTTTGGCTAAATTTTGCAGGTCTGTGGAGGGTCCAGGGGGGGATGGATGAGAACCACTTCCCCATTTGGACCAGGCATTTGCCTTAGAGGCATCTACACTACTGGTGACCTAGGAACTTGTGGTGGCTGCCAGTGGGTGCCTGCATGTGTGTACGCAGGACTTGTAGGAATTTCAGGGGCTGTTTGAGGCAACGCTTCTGAAACTGGAGGTGCTGCCATTGCTCGAGCAACCGGAGCTCGAGGTCCTGCTGGGCAACTACAGAGTGGTGGGGTGTCTAAGGGGTCTTCGGGGCTTTGGTAACTCAAATCTATAGGGGATACAGTGGGGCATCTGCCTGAAGTTGAGTGGTTTTTTTCTAATTGCTCTTAAAGCTTATTACTATTTTTGAGGGATTTGATTTTGCTTTCAGAAACTCTTTTAGACGCTTCTCTGTACCAATTGAAGAATGTGTCTCTAACTCCTCTTGGCGAGCCCTGGATCCCTGCTGATACCAGGCTCTCTGAAGGTGCACAATCTTAGTGCCATAGTGATTGTACATAAAATTGGTAGGCATCCCTGCCAGCGGCATGGGGACCCTTTTACTTTGTCCCACTCCCTTGATTTTGTGTCCCCCTTACCTTCTGTTGCAGATCTGCGCCAGACCTTCCCTAGCCAGCCTTGCACTCTTCTGCGCCGGACTTTCCCTAGCCGGCTTTTTGCGCTTTCTCTTTCCTTGTGGTCTATGTTGCTGGGGACGCAACCTGTCCAGGTTTGGAAATCGAGCTTATGGAAGGGTCAGAAAACTGGAGAACTTGAGAGAGTACACCTGGGGTTTTAAACTAGGACCCCATGCCCCATAACGTGTGCACGAAGGCGTGTCTCTCGGGTTCCTCTTTTGACCAACGCACCTATCCAAACTTGTCAATTCCCGGCCAATGCACCAAGAACTGTCGTGGAATTTCAGAACAGCAAACACGACTCAGGTTGCTTTCTTGCCCAAATGGCCATTATTTATTATCAGTAAGACAGACCGCACGTTGCAGCGGAGCCTCTTCGACACGCCGGAAGAAGAGACTGCCGCCCAACATTTGTTAGCAAAATATATAGATTAAATGTCGTCATTGATCATTCTATGAGCTTAACAAATCTGGTTACAGCTGATAAGACTAGGTTGATAAGACTAGGTTACTGCTACATCTGCACTAATTACTCTCTACTTCTATTTCAGGCAAAAGCTTATTCAGCACTTAGGGCGTTTCCCACAGACACAGTTTCGTCCCATAAACAATCCTTATTGGTTACATTCCAACTAAAACGCCAACCTTCCAGTAAAATTCCACTACCTGCACAAGACTCTTAATAAAATTCCATTACACGAGGCATTTCAACCTTTTAGAATGGAGAAAAAACGGCACAAAATCCAGGAAATCACCAAACAATTGGTCGTTGGAGGAAAAGGGGGGAGGGGGCATGACCTTCTGGGAAACCCCAGAGGACTGGATAGAGATGAGCCTGAGATTCTGATTTAGAGGAAACATGGTCAGTTCTATGGCAGGGCAATAGGGAGCCAAGCCAACATGGCGATCCCAGCATTCGTGAAGCCTCACCTATACTGTCAGGTCTGCCCTTGCCGGGATCGTTGGCAGGCTATTGACCAGTGGCTTGGAGCTGGTTCCACTGATTGTGGGAAAGGATAGTTTCTAATAAATGGGTCAGATCAGAAAAAGTGAGGCTATATATATTTTAAACACTTTGGAACTTCTTTCTAAACCGGTCGATTACATTGAGTGCTTCTGGGAGCTTATTGTGGAATAAGAAGCTCTTGTATCTAGCTACACACACACCAATCCCTCAGCATCAGCTAGGAACCAATCAAATTCTGCCTCTAGCTCTGCTTCTTCAGAATCACTTCCTTTCTAATTTCCTGTCGGCAGAATGTTTTTCATTCTGCTTCTTCTTCTACACTCCCCTGCTCCGCGACTTCTCCAACTTTTTCTGAAGCATGGTTTTGTTCATTCCCCCCCCCCCCTTTTCTTAGTTATAAAAGGGATTTCATTGAGTTCAGATTCTCTCAGGTGATCCGGATGAAAGTTTCCAGACCCAATACATTAGGAATTTCAAAACAAGCTTCCAGTGAGGAGGAACTACATCAAAGCTCTATTCATTTTACAATACAATGCAGGTAATGCAAGTATACAACATTCTCAAATTCTTTCTTTCTCTGGGAGGAGAAAACTCCCTCTCACTGGCTGAATTCGGATGACACATTGAGCAATGGAGGGGTAGGGAAACAACCGTCAGTTGTGTTGCTTATCGTGTCGTGTGGGGAGTAACACACAACGCACATACAACCCACCGTACGCTAATCAGGAGAAATAAACAACGGAGGGAAACTATGTGCTTGCACGTTGTTTAGAGCAAACTCAATTGACTAAAATGTTGTGTGGAGGGGTGCGTGCGTTAATCCCCTGCGTTGAGTACGTTATCACAAAAGGCCAGAGAGGCAAGCGGCAAGACACAACCGCAGCGCCAAGCAATTCAAGGACAAGCTGCATGGACTCAAGAGGTAGTTCAAGGAGACCGCCATGCATAATAACAGAACCGGCGTCGAGCCACGCACCATGCCCTTCTACGACGAGCTGGCACGCCTGCTGGAGGAGAGCCACGACGTCGTGCCGGGACACACGGCAGGCAGCGGGGTTGCGACCGATGAGCTGCCGTGCATGCGACAACGCGCCCGACAGGCCCATGGGCCACGCCGCGAGGAGGACACCGCTACCCAGGAACCCCAACCGCCGTCACGGAGGGACACCCCACGACCACCACTGACTGGCACACCGGCAGCAAGGGCACTACCGGACCCACGGCCGGCCACGCCGAAGCTAAGGAGCAGCCTCACAGGATCCCAAAGCCCATCACTGCTGCTGCAGCCACCACCCATGCCGCCCAGGACAGCCTGCTCCTCAAGGAGCACCTCCCCTGCGACAGCCTCCTCCAGCACCAACAGCGTTCCTACGGCTGATCTGTGCGGAGTTGTAGGTAGAGGACCCCACACCCGTCACGCTAGTGCCAGAGACACAGCAGGAGGACGATCAACCATGGCCATCGTGGCCAAGGGCGCCACCTGCGAAGGCATGTCCGGCCGTCGCCGCAGGGGGAGCAGGGCGAGCAGAGGCCACACCGCATATGCGGCCAGGGTCGGTGAGGCGCAGCACCATGGTGGAGGAGTTTGTCTGTAGCATCATGGATGCCGTGACGGAGACGGGGCTGGTGTCACAGGAGGAGAAGGTCAAAATGGAGCAGCTCGTGGAGCTACAGGTGGGCGACGTCCTGGAGCCAGAACTGTCACCGTCCCAGGATGAGCTGCGGGACATTGATACGCAGGCCACTAACGAGACCTTCGTGGAATTGGAGATGATGGAGGAGGACGCGCCTCTGGAAGCCGAGCTCCAGGTCGGCGAGGCTGTGCTCACGGAGAAGATCGAGGGACCCCTGCAGCCGGAGGCCGTGGAGATGGAGGGTGCAGCCCCCCTAGAGGAGGAGCCGCCGACCCTGCCCGCCGGCAAGGATGTCGCGGCCCCGGCCGCACAAGCCCATCCCCTGACCAATGCACAGAGGTGTGCCCGTATGCGCAACAGGCGCAAAGCAGACTGGCTGCAGGTGGTGAGGGACCTGGTCATGGCCATGGAGGCGACAGGGGGATGCATCCATGAGCTATTCACACGCATGGTGGGCGAAGAGGAGGCCAGGCGCACCAAGAAGCGCTTCCTCACCATCTCGGCCACACGCACGGCCACCCAAGCCATACGGGAGGAGGGGCGGGACGTGCACCATGGTCTGGAGGATCATGTCACCAGGATGACCGAGGCCATGGCAGCCACCGACGCCATCATCGACTGAGGCATGCGCGAGCGCACAGCCGCCATCGACCGCCAAACCGAGGTGCTCAGGGAGCTCGCCCAGGCATTCTGGGGAGCATACCATGGCCCCCCGCAGCCCGCCCCCTACATGCCGCCTCTGCCAGCGGCCGCAGCATACCAGGCCCCATGAGTGGCGCTGGCTGCAGCAAGTGCCTCAGGGATGGCGGGGGGGAGGCCGGAGGGCAGGAGCGGCGACGCTTAGGCAGCCGGGCCAAGAGGGACCGGGACATCCCACCCGACTCCGATGAAGAGGGAGAGGAGGGGGAGGGGGAGGAGGAGGGGCCCACCCTGCATGACATGTCCTGAGCCACGGGCATGGAATGGCCCCCCTAGCCCGTCCGCCGAGGGTCCTTGGCAGTAGACAGTAGACGAGACACACCCACCCCATGCCGTGATAAGCCCCCTCGCACCTCCCGTCACTCTGGCAACCGCCTCCCTCGGCCTGGTCTGCCCGCTCAAGGCCATGTAGATGCAGCGTCCGGCTGTTACAATGTAGCAAACCCTGGATGCCATTCTTTCCCGGCCCCAGCGCCCCTCATTGCAGCCCACTCCCGTCGAGATGGCAGCACCATATGGGTCTGCTGGGCTCCGCATGAGCCGCCCCGGCCGACGCCACAGGACCCCACGGCGTGGAGGTTGGTTTGTGGGTCGTTTGGGCCAGGTGCAGGGGTAGCGCTCTGGCCTCCATGTCACTGATGGCTGTCCTCCCTCCCCTCCCTTTCTGTTCCCCCACCCCCGGAAGCTGCACTCCCTTTGCCATGCCATCCGCAGAAGGCGAAGGGCCCATACGGCACGGCGCTTCTGGGAGAAGTCCTGCGTCGTATTCGACGTCTGGAGCGGAGCTTCAGGTGTTGCCGCCGTCCGAACCCCAGCCGGCCATAGGCCCTTCCGTCGGCATGAGCAGACTTCGCCCATCCCCCTCTGTTGTGCCCTCGCCTCGTTCTAAAGCAGCACTGCCCCATCGCGCGCCCCCACTCAGGCCACTTCCTTTCACTCCCCTCTCTTGCAGGTGCGCTTCAGCCATAACAATGCCGCCTTGCCTCCCATTCCCACACTCCCATAGTGGGCTGTCCCATGCTGGGCGCGTCACCGCCCCTCCCTCCGCCCTCCCACTTCATCACGCCCACCAGCCCTCCTGTCGAGCCTGCCTCCCCTTTGGCCTCTGCAGCACTGGCAACTATGTCCCAGTTGGAGCTCGCTACGGCTGGCTTGCAGGCGGCGATCCAGGCGGTCACACAGAACCACGGCGACGGCGGCAACGAGGAGAACGTGCTACGTGCCCAGCTGCACCGCCTGGGTGGCGCCTTGCCCACGGAGCCGATGTTCAGGACGGCCGACGGTCGCTGGCCCCTCAGCGCTGCGGAGGCCTTGCCCTGTTTGCGGGCCACCATCCTGCCGCTGCTTCGCCGCCATGATGCAGGCACGGTGACCACGGGGTGTTGGCCGGAGGTATGGCCAAGGAAGCCCTGCACCGCGGACCCCCCCATGGCAACATTGGCCGACCTTCTTAATGAGCATGAGACAGTCCGCCGCTGGGTGCTCCCCCGGACAGATGCCGTGTAGAAGGAGATGCAGAACTCGGAGGACTGGGACGACGAGCGCTTCCGTGGGAGCTTCCGCATGTCCCACACAACATTCAATGTACTGGTGGCCGAGGTGACCCTGTCCTGCAGAGGGAGTGTACTGTCATGCGCCCATCCATTCCAGTCTCCCGCCGTCTGGGCCTGACGCTGTACAAGCTGGCGTTCTACGTGGGGTACCTGCTGCTGTCGACGATCTTCAGGGTGTGCGTGTCCACTGCCTGCGAGATCTTCCAGGAGATGGTGAGCATGCTGAACGAGCTGTACCTGGCCGACGTCATCCGGGTTGGGGACAAGAAGGAGAACATGTGTGGCTTCCGTGCCCTCGGCTTCCCACGGGCAGTGGGGGCGCTGGACTCGACCCACGTGCACATTGTGGGCCCCCCCACCCACAGCAATGAGTACTAAAACCGTAAGCATTTCTACAGCATGGTTCTCCAGGTGGTGGTGGATGCCAAGGGGCGGTTCCTGGATGTCTATGCAGGTGTGTCATTGCAGAGCCACGACATGGCCATCTTCTGGAACTCCCCACTGGCTGCCAAGCTGTTGTCGGGCCTCTTCCTGACCTCCGGGCCCACTTCCGTGTGCGGCCGTGCTGTGGGTCCGCTGCTCCTGGCCGACCAGGCCTTCGCCCTGCAGCCGTGGCTGATGGCCCTGTACTGCTACCCCCGCACCGCTGTGCAGCGTAAATACAACTACTACCACTGCTGTGCCTGTGGAGCGCACCTTTGGGCATCTGAAGGAGCATTGGCACTCTCTGTTTAGCTTGCTGGACTTGCAGGCTGACATCATCCCCGACATCATGGTGTGCTGCTGCATCCTGCACAACATCTGCGAGTCCCGTGGGGACGTGTTACTGGCTGAGCACCCTGACCTCCGCCGGCCGGGCGAGGACGCCGATGCCATCGCTGTGGACAGGCATGATGTTGCGCCGTTGCCAGGGCCCTTGAAGCCCGTTGGGGAGCCGCGCACCTGTGCGGAGGTGTCACGGGTGCACGAGAGCATCGGTGACTGGATCTGGCTGCACTACCCCCACCCCGTGTGACCTGCAGCTGTGGGGTTCGTTCTGTGGACTGCCATCTCTTTCTGGCATTGCGCCCCTCTCCGCCTTCCCTTCGTCCCTTTCTGCCGCTTGCTGCTTCAAGGTGCCCTGCTCTGCTGTCCCCTCACCGCTGTGCCTTCCCGGTCACCTTCTCTCATCCCAGGGGCGACTGGCTTTTCCGTAGACTCTGCCCTTGCTTCGCAGTGGCCCTGTGCCCATGTAACTGTTTTTATACGCCCCGCTGAATAAAGTTTTTTCACTTTCCCCCTCTCTGGCCTTCTTTCCTGTGTGTGCGGGTGGTTCCACTCGTGGGGGGGGTGTCTTGGATGGGGGCTTGGGGACATGGGTTGCCCTCGTGGCTGCTGCGCCTCCCATGTAGGGTGGGCAAGGGCTCCCGGATGTGCATGTCGGCCACTGCTTGCCTGTACATTGGCCGTGTTCGGCCTTCCTCAGCTGTGGATGGGTGTGCGGGGCACTGTGGGGGATGGATTGGGCATGCGTGCTTTGTGCCCGTGTGTTGGCTAGCCAGCCGGCCCTTGCCCAGTCCCATCAGGGCATCGGGTGTGCTGGGGCGTGGGTGGCTCTGGTTGGGGCGCTCTGATGGGGGCGGGGGGCGGCATCTGTGTCAATGTGGGCGCTCCCCCGTCTGCTTCTCTGCCCGGGGCTGGTGTGTCCCGCCCATTGCCTGTGAGCCTCCAATGGTGTTTGGGAGGCGTGTCCTCCTGCAGTTTCGATGGCGGCGCCCATGGCTTTCTGGCCGCGGTGTGTGCTGGGATACCTCTGGAAGGACTAGTGGTGGTTGGTGGGCGGGCAACATGATGGGCAGGCTGTCTGTCATGGCCATGTACGTTATTAGCAACCAGTGCGTTTGCCGGTGCCGTGTGGGGAGCGCCTCCTCCTCAACTCCTGGTAAGTACACTATTTACCCCTCCGTTGCTTAATATGTCATCCGAATTCAGCCACTGTCTCCCTATCCTTTGCCTGCTTTGCAGATCAGGACTTTTCAAACTTCCCTTCTAGCTTACACAGAATCCTTCTGCTTTTAACTCTTTCTTTCCCTGTTTCCTGTAACAGAATTTGAATGCCTTGCACTTTCAACAAGACACAAGTTCTCATGAACATGTACAAGGATTACACATTTTAGACTCAGACATAAAACATCCAGCTGAAATTTCCTTGCGCTTCTATCTTAAGAGACACATACATATACGTACAACACTCGAATGGACTCTGAACATTTATTTGCATACTCACAAGATTCTTTATCATTCTCTAACCACAACGTTGGCTATTGCGTCTATTCTCTCATACATTCTGTTATTTCGAGTCTTCTCTAAACAATTAAGGTTAAACAGCACAATTTCCTTGTCCTTTCCAAGACGAGATCTACACCAAGCAGGATAAAACACTTTGAAAACGGTGTGAAAACTATATGGAGTGTGTCCTGGGCCCCAACAGTTGTCAAAATGGTTATAAACTGTTTTAAAGCAGTAGTGTAGATCCTGCCCAACTTGCAGCAAACTGCTTCAGAATGTTCTAAAAACGCTTTTTAAAACCCTCTTCTAACTGACGCATATACATATAGAATTGTGCGCTGTCTCTTCCTCCTTCTATTTAGTCTCATAAATTTTCTCTCAATCTGCTTGTGGAGGAAACACCTTTCCCACTTTCTTATTTTCTCTGCCAATTGTTTTCTCATTCTTTTACATTCATTTTACAAAGATTTAATTTTGCCCTCATTAATGCACTTGAGGACTCTTTAAACCAATTAAAAATGCATCCCGAGCCCTTGGCAACTTTGGATCACTGATTTCCCAAGGTGCACAAAGGTACACACTCTTGTCTCTATTTAGACCCTTCAATTTTCCCTTGTATCTCAACCTGCCAGATGTCTCTGCTTTACTTTGGCTAATTCCCATTTTAGCCAACCATGAACAGTCTACAGGGCTCCCTCCCCTTCCCCCCACATAGCTGGCACACTTGAAACTGGAGGAACCCATGGTACCAAATCTCAGTAAGCACAAAAGGTTCAAAAAGTGCCTAGGATTTTTCAGAAAGAGTCAACTGACCGAGGTCTCACTCAGGAAGGAGGGGGAGCAGGGATTCTCAGGGAGACTCTGAAGAACCAGGACAGGGCGGAGAAATGGGGAAGCAAAGGGAAAATTCCCCGCACCTACCTGCGTCTCATCAAAAAACCCCTGGGGCGGGTTGTTCTTGGTGGGAATCCCACTGACACTAGGAAATTTTCATGGCTATCTTTCAGGCACAAGACCAAGAGACCCTCGGAGAGTTGAAGACCTTTATTCCAGATAGAGTGCTCTGGGGTGGCAGTCTGGAGACAACTCCCCCTCCCCCCATGGGTGATACAGCCGGCATATTTATACAGAGCAGTAAATAACTCTTTGCACCTGTGCAGATTGCTGCCAGAAAGATGTGGGTTTTTACTTACTCAAATTTCCTTTGTCACGTATACATCGGATGAGCGGAGGGGGAAAGCAAAGAGTGGGTACAAAGTTTGTTCCTTAACCAAAGTAGGTCACCAAAATAGGTCACACAAACAAAATGAATCAAACGGATGCATAAAATAGCATTGCTTATCAAGAGATAGGTCCCCTCTACAAGGATTCGCTTTTGCGCCTGGTTAGCCGATTATGCGCATAATCGCAGAAGCGCATTTACACCTAATCCCTCTGCACCAGAGGCGGCGAGAGGCGGCGAAGCACATTAATGGATATCCAAAATGCGGTTTACAAATAGTTAATGCGCATAAGCACATATTCACACAGTCAAAATGCGCTTTAACGGACGGAGCAAAATAAAACTCGCGATTTAACGCGCATTCGATAATGCGCATAATCGGAGAGATAACGTGCCTCTATGCCCCATTTGCGCTCCGCTGGTGTGGAGGTAAATTTTTTAATGAGACTTCAAAGAGCATTAAAGCTCTCGTGAAGAGGCACCCATATACAAGATGGCAACGCTTTGGTTCAGCATTCTTCATCACTGTCAGATCTGCCCTGCCCCACTTCACCTTGCCCTATTCATGGGAGATCTTGCAACAACCTATGGGGAAACCATCGTTAACTGAAACTGAGGTTTAAGGTGGATGCCTGCACTGAGCAGGGGGTTGGACTTGATGGCCTTATAGGCCCCCTTCCAACTCTATTATTCGATGAGTCTATGAACTCAGAACAAAACACCCTAAAGTCATGGGTGGGTGGGGAGCGAGAATGTTTAATAACGGCCTAGATTGGATACACACACCAAAGAGCTTCCCTTCCCAGCGCTCTCCCCCAACAAGCATTGAAATGCTTCTGAGAGCTACCAGTTGCCAAAGCACATCACCAAGAGCAGTTTCCATAGCAACCGAGGGGGACATCTCTCCGTCCAACTGAAATCCAGGCCTGAGCAACAGAGAACAGAGAGGAGCCATCTCGTCTGTGTGAAGAGTGCTCTGTTCTTCCTGGTCTCCCTACTAGGTTGATGTAAAAACTGGGGGCTTGTGTTCATGGTCTTCCTCGCAGGGCTGGTGGGAGCTGAGAGGCAGACCCATATAATTGCAAACACATGGGATTTGTTGCTAGGGATTTCTGATGAGACTGCCCTTGGTTGATAACTGCCCAGCCGGGTCACAATTACCACCTGGCCTTTGTTATCAGAAGAGTGTTAGAGCAAGCCAGAGTCCCAAGGCTAGAGTTAACTGGGGAAGATTGATTTCAGCTGCTCGGGTGAGACCTGTTCCCCGGTTGGGAGGGGGGAACCTGAAGGAGCAGCTGGAGCTCGTATTGGTGGAGCCCTATTGCCCTGCCAGCCTGGCTTGGGAGCATAAGATGGGTTAGTTGTTGGGACCCTTTGTCTCCTGGGACCCTCAAGGTATCAAGGGGTGTGGTTTGCCAGCCAGGTACAGAGGACTCCTGTGGTATGTATTAGAGCAGACAGGGAGACATTATTTTTCTGTTGGTGTTCGAAGGAACGTCTCTCTCTCTGGAATTACTTTACAATTTGCTTTTATTGTTTTATGACAGTGCTGCTTTTACTGAAAGACCTTCCCTTTTAACTGATTGTTTTAACCCTTCTTACCCTTCTCCTGCTGTAGTTTTTCTGTTGCATTCCTGCAATGTTTGCAAACCTCAGAATGCTACTTTCTCAATATACCCTGTTCAGATGATATGCTAAGCTATGGTGGTTAAACATTTTAAGCTAAACATTGTGGCTTAGCGTCTCGTGTGAACCATTCCTAACCATGGTGGCTACATAACCACAGTTTAAACATGCTCACTACCATTTGCTGCAAAAGGGTTAGCGGCCTGTCCATGGTTCAGCGTGCTGTCAGAACAGGCCCATTTAGAGTCAATGAAGAACTGGGCTGCATAAGACAAAGTATCTATCTTAGCTAACATCCTCTTTCCAATAGTGGTCAGCCTGATGCCTCTTGGGAAGCCCACAAGCAGGACATGATGGCAAAACCATTTCCCCATTATTTGTCCATAGTATCTGCTACTCAGAGGTCTAAAGACTGTATATATGGAAAATCCACTGAGCCAGTGTAACTAGCTGGGGGATTATGGGAGTTGTAGCCCAACACATCTGGCAGGAGCCAGATTTGGTTAAATCAATGTTTCAAAGCACATAGGTCCATATTACAGAGTGACACTCATAAACATATTACAATTCTTAAGTATATCAGTTCCAATGTGTCCTCCGTGTAATACTTTTTCAATATATTCCAGCATATAACAACAGGACTCCGGTGTTCAACCTGTTTCGTAAAGCTTCGTCATAATATGCTGTAATAAAACATGATAAACGATATTATAGCAGCCAAAATTTACACACCTTTGATCTCATATAAATTCTTAGTAAACAGAATCAAACTTCCCACCTTAATTCAAGAACATTTTGCCATCATTTTGTAAAATGGGACAAAGCCTCCTAGTAGAATCTAGAGAGAATGTATTGAAATATTAAAATACCACAAATCAACAGCACTTCACATAGTATGCTACAAAAATGTGTAAGTCCTACCAGTTTTAAGACGTTTCAAAGAGCTGATCGCAGCTGTAAAGTGATTGCCATTGAAGAGCATTTTTATTTACAAGCTAATTAGCCTAATTGAAGAGCATTGTCATTCGCCAATTGAATAGCCTACACTAAAAAAGCTGTTAAGTCAAATTGTGTATTCAAACCTTTAGGATGCATAGTTTGAAAAGGAAAAATCCACTCTGCCTCTTTTTTTCAAGAGTAAGGAATCCAAATCATACTGATAATACTTACTAGGGAAAACCCTATCAATTACCAAGAACTGAAAATCATAGTTAACGGTGGTTAGAAGAAATGAAATATTGCATGAGAGGTGCCTCTTCTATTCTATTCTTAATCTTAGAATGATGTTCAATAATTCTTGTCCGTATATTTCATGTGGTCTTCCCCACATATAACAATTGACAAGGGCAAATAATGATATAAATGACCCTTTCAGTATTACAGTTTGAAAAATGATGTAATTCAACTGACAATTCAAGTTTTGGATGATGAAATTTCTTGGTTCGTATCGCAAGATCACATACCAAACACCTACCACATATGTAATGTCCTTGGAGTTCTGTACGTTTTTTAGGAGGATCTATATCAGTATGAACAAGTTGGTCCCTTAAACTTTTTGTCTTTCTCCACCCAATGTTTATGAGTGTCGCTCTGTAATATGGAGCTATGTGCTTTGAAACATTGATTTAACCAAATATATCGTGTGTGCAGATATAAAAACACTGTGATTACTTGGAAAACTTAAGTGCATTTAATGAAAGATATGTGAGTGCAGTTATGCACTGATAAAAATATAAATACTACTACTGCTAGATTTATCATTTTTTGGGGTCCTATTTGTATTTTGAGTGGTTGAGTGCTAGACACCAGTATATGATATGGTCAATCTGACATTGCCAGAAGAGGTATGAGCTATCTGTTGACAAGGTATAATGAAGACATTTTCTTTGATCTGTCTTTGTTTTGATTTAGAATTTTGCCTACTGCTAATTGGGTAAGATACTACTGTGTATAAATATACCTGCTTTTCACACTGCCAGTTGAGAAGTTCTTTGTCTGTAGGACTCTCTTCATACAGCTGTACTATGCTCCATAAAGCAGAGTTGCCCTACAACAAAAGTGGATTTTTGTCCTTGACAAAAGTGATCTGCCACTTCAAAAGCATATGAATGAATTACCATATTCATGCATAAGAATAACAATTTTGCTATGATGGCAAGGGAATGCTCGGAGTTGTAGGCCTTTTTTCTGTTTAAATTTGCATAGGATTGCACCCTTTAACTTTTTTTTGGCAGTTGAAAAGCTCTGATAGTTTTAAGCCTTCATAAAGTGGAAGCATTTCTTTCATGCACCCCACTCTTCAGTTCACATGCATATAAACAAGCACATGCTCTTTTTACCCATTTATCTAGACATGTAAACGTTTTTATATATTCACAAGCATTTATCTCACTATAATGGGAAAAACAGTGATCAGGTGACTTGTGTGCCTGCCTGTGTCCTGTTTAGGTGCCAGCTGATGGACAAATTCAACGCCCCTGTTCTTTATTCCTATGAATCCCTCCTTTTTAGTCGGACTTGGACTGGACAGGCCTTCAGACAGAGGACACCTTGAGACAGAGGGTTCTCCTCGGGAAGCCCTTCAAATAGAGGGCTGTCCTCTGTAAAGTAGGCCACCCTACTGAAAACGTTTAGGATTCAGCAAAGTTTTGAAAGGCCTTTTCTATCATTAGTTTTTTAAAAAATTAAAAATGATGTAGCTGCGAGAAACAGATTTAAAGTAATGTTTGTTTTGGCCCAAAGCCTACTATCGTAGCAACTGTTCAGAATGTGCAGAATAGAAAGGCTTGGGAGGTTTCCATTGATCTTTAAATTCAATTCAGCCAGAGCAAACAGAGCAGCAGTGCCTTGACCAAGGACCAAGGGCCCCAGGCCCTTGCTTAATTTAGCAATACCCTGCACAGTACTAGGCCACAAGCCACATTTAATCTATACGGTCAGTAATGATGTTGCATAGAGAAGGCTTTAGGATCAGAGGAATCAAACCAAACCTGAAGCAAAATCTGGGCTCAAACTTCTGCACCAGCACCGAATCCGTTAATATAGGGGTAATCAACCTTTTAGGCCCTGAGAGCCACATATGCGTGTGCACACACACACACACACACACACAGCCACGCACAGCATGATTTGCTAATGCAGCTGGGTTCAGTCAACACAATAACCCAAGTTTAACCTTCCTACCTGTGCACAGTGATCCAAATCCAGATCAGGGGCTGGTGCACTTACACTAAAGTAAAAGAACATTAGGAGGAGCTACATGGTATGCATTTAACATAGCGTGCAGTTCAGTTCCTAGTCACCGGCCTCTAAACCTAACCCTGCCGTGAATAGTAGCTTTTGGCTTCTTAAATCGTAGGAGGAACCGTCCCTTTTCCCTTCAAGATCCTCAATAAAAGGCATCTGCACTGATGTTTTACAGTATGTAAAATGCATTTAACTACACAGAGAACCTCCTTCAACCGGTCCGTATTGGATGTTCCTCTTCAATGTGTAAAAAAGGTAACTTTGCAGATGTTGATACAGAGATTATCAATGTCCTACTCAAATCACTCCCGCATTCACCCCACATAAAAGCCGACAACAAAATCTAGCCTGGGTTGATCTGGATTTGATAGAAAAGTGAATTATGAAAAGTGGCAGGATTCTTGCAGCCTCACCCCTTCCTTGGGCAGCGATTCCTCACCTCCAGTCACCCATTAAGTAGCCCTGATTGTTCAGCATTTGAAGTAGACCATTCTGACTGCAAGAGGTATTGCAGCCGGGTTTGTGGCTTGAGACTTCACAGAAGGAACAGCCAGCCCTGTACATGTGGAGAGGCTGTATTTTTATGCAGTCCACATACTCTGACGTCTAAGGCCCTAGTACATGTGAAACGATGCAACTAGAGAATAGCGGATAGTAGCCATCTTTAAAAATGGAAGAATACTGTATTTTTAACATGTAAAATACTTTTGTAAACACAGTCAAGCCCATGACATCACACACCCCTTTTCTCAGTACTCTGTCCTGGCCGGTCCCAATGTCCAAAAAAATTTCCCCCCAAAATTCAATGTCTTTGAAAAAATATTTTTTAATAAATATTTAACCTTAACATTCAATCACACAGAAAAACAATGAAACAAAGGACACATATTGATCACAAAATTAACAAAGAATTGCTGGTTTTTTTACTGATACTTACCACCAACAGTAGGAAAACATGAAAGTTCCAATCCAATCCTTAAACCCTGTGTGCGCTCTGATCAACGCACACAACTCTTGCGTATGTAGAAGCCCCCCTCCACTTCAATGGCAGTGACAGCTCTGCATGCAAGGGGGGAAGCATGTGACAGTGGAACTGCCCCCCCCCCACAAAGTGAATGGCAAAGGGTACCATGAATACATTGGATCCCCCCACAAGCAGGCAAGACATTAGGGCAAATGCCATGTGTTCAAGGAAAACCAAAGCCATTTCATTTTTGCTTTAGAAGGATCTCCAGTTTTGGGGCTAAGGAAGTCCTCCTTAGCAGGAAATGGTGGAGAATTGCTGTCAGGCTAGAAGCAGTTTGATGTGGAATCTGGCAGCTTCTAGGGTTTTTTAAAAAAAAGACAAAAAGGAAATTAATTTTAAGCACAAGTTAAGGTAGAAAGATTTATATTTAGTCCCCCACCACACCATTCTAAGCAAATCCCATCAACTGCCTAATAGCCAGGAAACTTTAAGAAGTTACTAAAACAAAACCCATCACACACACGTCACCTTTACTCTGTCCTTTATAATTGTTCCTAGCGCACAAGCTTCTGCCATGTGTAGTAACAGGAGTTGTGATCAGTTTTCTCTTGAACAGGCAAATTGTACTTGTCAACTTCACGGGTCAATTTCACGACCAGGCTGTGAAAGTTGCACTGTCATTCCCATCCAGTGTGAGGAGACATCTGTCATGAGTTAACTCCTCCCATTACTCAGGACAGGCAAGGATCACGTGACCACGCTTTTTGCCTTGGTCCTGGCCTATGTGGCTCCTCCCAGCTAGTTTGCTCCTTTCCTCCACCTAGAGCAGAGCTTCTTCTAGTTTCTCGTCAACGGTGGGGTAATAACCAACTCGGCAGTTGTTTATCTAGGGGGTATTCCCTACACAGTGTGATAATAATCAATCGTGGTGTGTATAAGGATCAGCATTGGCTGAATTCGGACAATATGATAGTCAATGGTGGGGTAATAATCAACTTTACAGTTGTTCATCTAGGGGGTATTCCCCACACAACATGGTAATAAATAATCAACCGTGGTGTGGATTAGGATCAGCGCTGAGTTGACTATGGCAGCATTCAGAGGACATGATAGTCAACACAACTGATGATTGTTTCCCCCCACCAGTTGATTATTGTGTTGTCAGAATTCAGCCATTGAGTTGATTCACTCATCCGCTGCCCTCTTGCCCTGCTACGTCCTCCCCTTAGTATCCCATCAGCCATTGCTGCTGAAAATCTATCCTGCAAGCTGGACTAGAGCAGTAGCCACCGCTTTGATCGCTCTTGCCTTGTGACAAAATAACCAATGGTGGCCAAGGAAATAACCAATGGTACCCTCCACACAACACAATAACCAATGGTGGTTCAAATAGCCAACTCTACACAACATTGGTTATTTGTGTTGATTACTTTGGTCAAATAACCAACTGTTGGTTAAACCCCCTCCCCCAGCACAGCACATAGTGTGTTAAATAACCAACCATCGACTATTTAAACCACCATTGGTTATTGTGTTGTCTGAACCCAGTCATTATGTTTTTCCAAAGGGACTGTGCTGATTCCTAAGAGATGGGTTTTTGTTCTGTCCCTTCACTTGGCTCTACATTTTCTTCTTTCTTTATGTCTGGATCCTGAATTACTACTCTGTCTAAAAGCTCACCTAGAAAGTAACTGGCTGAGAGGAGCCTTGATGAGCCTTATGTAAAAGGCAAATGACCTATCAAGTAGTTCATCCTATATCAACCATCTGCACTCAACTATGAGATACCAACACAGCTTGGCATCCTCCACCTACCGCAACAGTACCCACCCAACTGTCCCTCCATGATTCTTACTATTCTTCCCTCAGTGGCAAAATGCAGGCCCCTCTGCAGTGCTCAATCTAGTCATGCAATTCGTGCCCCCTTCACGTGGCAGCAGCGGCATGAACCTGCTCTAACTCCCCGGAAGTGTTTTCCAATAGAATCCCTAGATCCTTTCCACCCCACTACACCAGAACCAGGTTTTCCCCACCCAGTGCATTGACAACACATATGAAGCAGGAAACTCAGCTCTTTCTTCCAGCTCATATCATGTGCAAGGCTTGGGGATCACGCATGAGCAGCAAGAACCATAGTGAAGATGGGATTAGGGGTTGTGGAAGAAGCACCATGCTAAGCCTGATTTTAGCTTTCCAGCACATGAATTAAAAGCCACCTCCTCCAACATCTCCAACACCCCTGCCCAGAAATATACACTTCTGCACAACCCCATGGGGATGACAAAAAAAATTGTGGGTGCTTGTGGCCCATTCAGCTCTTGTTTTTCTGCGGAGCTGGCTCCCTAATGAGACATGTTCTGAGGACCACAGGGCCCAGTGGTACCAAGGCACTGGTGCATTCCACGGCAAGTCCCATCAAGCGGTGGCTGGGCTGGTTCATTCCAGAGTCATCCACCCCACATCCGCCCCTACATCTTCTTCTCAGTCTCCAAGGTGGTGCTGTTGGTCCTCTCCAGGATCTCCCCCCGAGGCCGAGGCTGGAGGCGAGCAGCATTCTCAGACAAGGGGGGATGGTAGCGGTAGTGGTAGCCATAAGCACGGAGGTGGTAGGTCAGATATTCCAGGGTGTACATCAACTCTGAGTTCACGTAGTGGAAGGAGACAGCCAGGTCAGAGCAGCACTGAGGACCCTAGGGAGCACAGGAAGATCAGGGTGAATGGCAGAAGCCACAGCATGGACCTAATCACCGGCCCTGTGCTTTGTTAGGAAAACATTTGTCCCTTTGCAATGTGAGACAGAAAGCAGAAAAGAGCCAGAGGGAAAGGGAGGATGGGCAGAGGAAACTGAAGGCACTCTCTGGCTTGGATGCTGCGGAGTGGGCCAGCGGAGGATTTGCCACAGGCACATTTGCACAGCCATTAGGCAGAGCCACCAACAGAAACGGTCTGAAGGCTTGTGCTGTAATTAGAGGCAGTATCAAAAGGAGAGGGGAGAGTAGTGCAGAAACCAAGGCTGCGGTGAGAAAGAAGGGATTTCTGCAAGGATTAACCGGAGGAAGAAAAGAAATACCCTAGCTTCCATATAGTTGTGCTCACAATGTTCCAAGCCTGACTTTTACATCCTTAAAGCTGTACATACAACAAGATTCTGCATGAGTATGGAAGAAGTACAGAAAATGGCACTGGACATGGAACACAGCTTCTGGAGCATCTCAGCTGGCTGTGTCAGGTTTCTAGGGCTTGGAGATAGGATTTCAGTGAATTTTACAGCTCCCTGCCCATCCAAGCAGCAAAGTCAACATTATGCAATAAAGTGGAACTGCAGAATAAATTGTGCAACATAAAATAGAATCTATTTGCATGATTTATACAGGCTGCAAACTTTCCCTTTGTTCTCGGCTTCCAGGATTAGGAAATTCAGCAAGGGGCACAAAACCTAAATCGGGGCAGCTTCGTTATCTCCCAATGTCCTGCCTGCCTCTACAAGCTCTACCGCAGAACCCATCCCAGTATCCCAAGGGCAGCTCTTTGATAGCAGCCTGCCTGCCATTCAGGCATCCCAGAAGGCAGAACCTTTTCTATCCTGGTATACCATCTGCCTATGTCACAGAAAATCTTCGTCCCATTACTGGCTAAAGCAGCAGTCCTGGATTCAGAGAATAGGAACAAAACTACAGTGGCCAGATGCAAAAACAGGACATGTCTCCGGCATCATTCATAGGAGAGGGGGAATGTCATCAGGAGTGGCTTGCAGTGCCAGCAGCACCACGAGATTCCCCCTTCTATACAACTATGAAAGGTGCTGGAGTCCTGTGTCCTCTTTTGCATCCGGCCACCCTAAACAAAAGAGGAAGTGAGCCTCACCCACTACGTAAAGCCCACCAATCACCCACTGCAAGGGAAAAGCACGGGGAGCGGTTTATAGACCTTCTGACACTTCAGTGGTGGAAACAGGACATTGTTCTCATACCAAGGAGCATTGCGTCAGCCACAGCTGGCCTCAAGGGTAGGAATGGTGGGGCACCTGCCAAGGGCCCACACAACAGCAGGGGCCCACTGACAAGAGCTCCCTAGACTTGCTCCTCCTCTTCACCCGTGAAACCTGCTTGGTTACCTGCCTCTCGCTCGGGCCCAGACAATGGTCCTGGTGAGAAAGAGGAGGAGCAGGAGATGCCACGGCCTGCTTGCTCCCTGGCTCTCTGTCGGTCAAGCCAGCAAATGGAAGAAATGATGAGAAAGAGGATGAGGAGGAAGACCACATGGTGATGGTGGTGGTGAGAAAATAAGACTCACTCATAGAGGGGGGACCATGGAGGGTGACTTGCCCAAGGCCCCTCAGACACCTGGAGCTGGCAAGTGGTGCTTTGCACTGCAACCGTACGGACACACTTAGTCAGGAGTAACATCCATTGGAATCATAGAACCACAGAATAGTAGAGTTGGAAGGGGCCTATAAGGTCATCGAGTCCAACCCCCTGCTCAATGCAGGAATCCACCTTAAAGCATACCTGACAGATGGCTGTCCAGCTGCCTCTAGGGTGGGAGAGCCCACCAACTCCCTAATCAACGGGGCTTAACATCTCAGCAAAGATCTGTAGGAGCTCAAGTTATTAGAGTGCATAGATGCTGAGCTTACATCCGTGTGAACTACGGTTGAGGCACATCCGCCAACTACTTCAAGTTTTGACTTTGAGAGACTCAGGAGACAAAGTCAGACAGGGCAGGCTCAAGACCTTTTGCTCCCTCAGGTGAAGGACAAGATAGCACCTCCCCCCCCCCCATTCAATGTACATAAACAACAGGACTGGCAACTGAACCTTACTTCAACACTGGCAAAGGGACAGCATCCTCCACGGCACCTGAGGACAGCAGGCTACCTAAGGGGGCAGAGGGCAAATTGAGTGGCAGACACCACTCTGTTCCTCAACACCCTGCTGCCACTCCCCATACCCCAGCATCTGCGGCTTTGCTCTGCCTAACGTTAGGGCCGGCCCCAACTCAGTTGAAACATAGAGAACAGCAATCCTAGCAGACTAACAAGTGCAGGTAGGTTCGGGAAAGACTCCTGTCTGAAACCCATGAAAGCCACTGCCCTAAACTCTTCAGAGGAAACCTTACAATAGGAGAAGCATTGTCACTTACCTCCACAATGGGGTAATAACAATAGTTCCAATACCAGAAGCTTTTTGAGAATTTCTCAGTCAAATGAGATTCTGGCACAAACGGATGGAAAGTCTCTCTCCCCTGGGAGTCCCGGGAATCTCCAGCCTCCACCCCCATCTTCTCCATGCACTGGCCCAGGGCAAGGTCCTCCACGGACGTCGTGTGGCTGCACACCTTGGAGGCAAAGCCAGCCACAAAGCGCTGCAGGGCCTCTTTGCTGAGCACATAGCCGGCGCCCCCGCTCATGTAGCCTTGTTTGGCAAAGGGCCGGAAGCGCTTGCCAAAATAGATGGGCCTGTCGGGAGTGTAGTTGGAGAGCAGCCACCGCAGGTTGTCCACAGCCACAAAGGTGTCATCGTCGGCCTTGAGAAACCAATCCGCCTGCTCAAAGTGGTGTTGATGCACATAATGGAAAGCCCGAATGGTCTTCCAGTACAACTGGTCCCGGCCTTCCTTGGTGTCCAACCCTACAGTGGGGAAGTTTTCGTCTTGCACCGAGCTCATGAAAAGGACCACGTTGCAGTGACGGGACCAGGTGGCCTTGACATGGCGGGCCTTCGTCTCCAAGTTTTTGGGGCCAGTCATCACCCAGCACAGGATCCGCACCTTGTCATACAGCTCGTCCGCCACACCACTCTCTTCACCTGAGAAGAGGTGTCCACAGGGTTACCATTTTGCACAACAGGCCCTTCCAGTCATGGCATGTGTGCCTCATATTTATAAAATATTGAACATGCACTTAATTTGTTTTAACAACAACTCATTGTTCAATGATAACCCATACTCAACCTCGAGTGTGGCTTGTTGTGCTGTATGAAACCAGCAAACGACTACGTCGGCACACAGACCTACAAGTCTAAAACATTCTACAACTCTCCACTTAGAAACTTTACCATTCTGGAACTGATCCAGACTTAGTCACATTTCGAGTAGACCCACTGAAATAAATTATACTTACATGAGTCATGACTAAAATGTCCCATTGAATTCAATGGGCTTACTCCACGCATAACGAAGTCTGGATCCAATCCACCAACTTTATTTACAACAGCCTGGGATTCACAAGTTGGAAAGAGAAATTGCTGCTAGCAGATCCAGAAATAGGGTGTAGCACTTAGAGCAGATGACTCCCTCCATTTCGCTTCTACCTGGAAGGACCAACATGGTCCTGGAGTGCATTCTCAAGACAGCTGCCAGGAAAGCAAGTACTTGACTGTACCACTTCAGACCAGGTAGGGGGAATCAAATGTTCAAATGAAAGAAAGGAAGGAAGGAAGAACCTAGCTACTCAATACTATTGAGTCAGAGAGAAGGGTAGGTTAGAATTTTCTCCTGACAGAGTTTGGAATGTGTGAGGAGTTTTCACTTTTCTTTAATGTGAGGGAGCAAACACTCAATCCTGGACCTGCAGTCTGAAGCTGTAGATCATGGGGAAGGGTGTCAGAATGTACCTTGCCTTCTTCCCAGCTCCAGCTCTTACCTGCCAGGTGTGGGTGTGTCACGCTGAAGAGGGCTGATCTATCGACAATCCACTCAGGATCCTTGGAGCCATGTGGCGGCTGGGTGCCGGGCCGTGAGGGCCCTTCCCACGTCAGGTTGCCTACCAGGTAGAAGGTGCTGACAAAGCCAGCAATGAGTCCCAGGTGGAAAGCCAAGAAGGAGCCCTTGGAGCCGAGGAACCCCATGCTATCTGGCGGCCATCAGGGGTGGAGGGCTGCAAGAGACGGGTGGGTGTATTTCGCATCGCCTGTAGTGGGGAGAGAGGAGAAAAACAGACCTTGGCTGGAGAGTTTATCCTGGCACTGCCAGCGACACACGGTGAATCGTCTGTAGCTGCTCCGATCACCATAGAAACAGATAAGCTGGGAGCAGGCTGTTCAGAATACGAATATATATGTGGATATAATCTATATCATACACATACATATGCACATACATATACATTCATATACACACACACACACTCTGCTGCTACATGGTGTTTTCAGAGTTCTCCCATTCCAGGAAATGATGTAAAGCAGCCTCTCCCAACTTGGCATCCCTCCAGATGTCTTGGATTACAACTCCCATAATTCCCAGCCAGCATGGCCAACAGGAGGAGGGTGCCAGGCTGAGGGAGGCTGATCTAAAGCTGTGTCAGAGGAGACCCCTTCGGAGAAGGAGGAAGATTGTGCCCATCTACAAATCCCATGCTCTTCCCCTCCTGTGCCCCCCTCCACCCCATCCCAAACTCTTTCAGAGCCCTTTGCTCATAGCCAGCTTCAGAATCCTCAACTGTGCATGGACTCCTTCCCAAGGGGGAGGTAACAAGAGCCCAGCACCTTCCCAAAACCTAAGATCCTGCTGCTCTATTCTGCTTTCCCCCAAACCAAGCTCCCATCCAGGAGAAGCGGTGGATGTATTGTGCAAGAGATCCCATTAGGCAGCAAATTGCTTGGAAGGGGGATGGCAGTGGCGCTTCAAATCCCGCTCCATCTACTATTCATCAAATCAAAATGTTTGCTAATTAATCCCTTGGCCCCACAGGATTTACAGAATTAATTCTTCAACCAGCCAGCAAAAGTGGGGGCCCTCGGGGCAAGAAAACCAAACACTGGCTAGCACAATTGAAAATTCTACCACACTGTAAGATAAATACTGAAGTGGGAAAGACCAGCTCTTTGTTAGATTTGGACTACATGTTGTGACATTTATTTACTTGAGTACACACGTAACAGATTTGCAGTATGGAAAAGCAACCTAGGGAGAAAACACTACAGATTCCTGTTTCTGAACCAGCCTCATGGACAATGAAAACAATGAAAACAATGAAAAGGGTGCAGTTGGTTGTACCACACTCTGCTGGGCAGGACTTAGTGAGCTGGGGAAAATCTCCCCCTATTCCCAGGGTGCAAGAAGGCTCACATTTCCTAATTTTCTTTATACATTTGGATGCTGACCCTCAACCAAATAGTTCCCAGGGCTGTTCTCAGTAACAGACAAGCAGTAACAAAATTATTACAATACAATGAAATACCCTTGGGCTCTCCTCCTGCAATTCCAGCCTAATCTTTGTACTTTTTTCTTTCCTCCCTGCGATTTATACCATCGAGCCTGATGAAGAATTCTAGAGAACTCAGAAGCTTGCACACTGTTTTGTGGCTTTTGATTAATGCATTTAAGAACATGGAATACCAACTTTTAATGTAGTGTAATATTTAATAACTTCTAATAACCAAGAATGCTAATACATTAGATGGGCAAACCTAATTTAATGGAATGATAATGGAATATTTTACCCTCTCAGGATATTATGAATCATCATAGCATTTAGAAACATTGGGTTGGGTTCAGACTAAGCTAATCACACTTAGTTCCCACTAAAATCAATAGGATTTAAGTTAGTTATGACTAATACTGCAGTACTCTATACATATTTCCCTGGGAATAAGCCTCATTGTACAAAATAGAGCTTATGCCTGAGTAGATATCCATAGGACTGCACAGTAATTTTCCACACTGGTTTCAGTGGGACCCAAGTGTAATCTGGATCCAACACATTATTTATGATTACTAAAATTTAAAATATAGATGATGTGGGTTGGATCCAGGATCTGCCTTCTACAACAGCAATAGACACACTGGTCACCCAGTCACAGTCTTCCTCACTAAAGTGAAATTACTGCCTTTCTATTTAATAATAATAATAATAATAATTTATTTCTTACCCGCCTCTCCATCTGGATCGAGGCGGGGAACAATATGATAAAATACATTAAACTGATTAAAACATGACACATATTATTAAAACTGCATTAAAACATCCTAAAACCATCTTTAAACTACAGTAATAATTTCTAAATTTGCATCTAGACATAAATTAGCATATAAACATGTTATGCAAATCTGCATCCTCATATGTCCTGTTTTGATGACGCTTTTCTTCTTTTGGGGCAACCTCTAAGTGGCCATCCTACCCTCCTCACACCACTGCAGCTTAGTTAAAAGGACAAAGAAGGGCCAATTCTAGCTAGGGATTTAGATGTGGAGAGCCTCAGGCTGGTATACTCCCTTCACCATTCCCTTCCCTCTGGAATAAAAGTGTTTATTTCTCTTCACCACTCAAAGCCAGTCTTAGGCTGGCGGCTGGCCTATACCATTTTCCCTTTGACCAGTACAGCTTTGCTGATGGAGGATTCAACAGTGTATTTAGAGCAGGGGTGTACCATCTCTTTCACCCTGAGGGTAAAAATTCCATTTTGAAAAAGCTCTTGGGGACTGCATCTCAGTGTTTGGTGGGGCCAAAGGCATAAATGGTGGGAGCAAAAAGGGTGCCGGTAGGCTTTGGAGAACTCATGGGGGGGGGCTGTCCCATGAGTTTGCTGAGGCTGGCTTACACAGCCCTGCTTCAAGCAGCCGGGCCACGCGAGCCTTTGTCGAGTGTGGCCAGGGGAATTGCGTACTTCCTGGCGGCCCAGAAAGTGCATTTTGCAGTCCCCTGTGCCAATCGAGGCTTTAGAGGCCCTTTTAATACAAGGCTGCCATTAGGGGGGAAGGGAAATACGTGATTTCCCCAGCCTTGGGGAAATCATGTTTCTCCCCCCCCCCCACACACACACACAGTTGGGGTCCTTAAAGGGGCTCAGGTGGATTTTCCATACCAGACTAGATGTCAGTAACTAAGCCTTAACAGGCATTTCAACCTTTTAGCATAGGGTAAAAACTGCACAAAATCCGAGAAACCTTCAAACAATTGATCTTTGGAGGAAAAGCGGGGGAAGGGGGCATGGCCTTCTGGGAAATCCCAGAGGGCTGGATAGAGATGGGGCAGATTTGAATCTTGAGATTCTGATTTAGAGGAAACATGGTCAGTCCTATGGCAGGGAAACGGAGCCAAGCCAACACGAAGATCCCAGCTTTGTGAAGCCTCACCTATACTGTCAGATCTGCCCTGCCCCACTTTGCCTTGCCCTATTCATGAGAGATCAATAGGGTGACCATATGAAAAAGAGGACAGGCTTCCTGTATTTTTAACAGTTGTATTGAAATGGGAATTTCAGCAGGTGTCATTTGTATGCATGCAGCACCTCGTGAAATTCCCTCGTTATCACAACAGTTAAAGCTGCAGGAGCCCTGCCCTCTTTTGTATCTGGTCCACCATCTGCTGAAATTCCCTTTTCCATACAACTGTAAAAGATACAGGAACCCTGTCCTCATTTTCATATGGCCACCCTAATCTAGCAACAACCTATGGGGAAGCCATCCTTTACTGAAACTGAGAAGTTTTAAGGTGGATTCCTGCACTGAGCAGGGGGTTGGACTCGATGGCCTTATAGGCCCCTTCCAACTCTATTATTCTATGATTCTACGATCTCAGAACAAAACAACCAACAGTCACAGGTGGGTGGGGAATGAGAACGTTTAGTAACAGCCTAGGTTGGATCCACACACCCAAGAGCTTCCCCTTCCCAGCGCCCGCCCACAACAAGCATTGAAATGCTACTGAGAGCTACCAGTTGCCAAAGCACATCACCAGGAGCAGTTTCCATAGCAACCGAGGAGGACATCTCTCCGTCCAACTGAAAGTCAGGCCTGAGCAACAGAGAATGGAGAGAAGCCATCTCGTCTGCATATTAAAGAATTCTTAATGCAGACTAATTGCTCCTTAATATCGACACCACATTTCAGAATCAGAATCAGGGTGATGAAGGGACAGATATTTTCTCTCCCTCCAGTCTTCCAACGCATGCAGGGTTATGACTGGAATAAGAATTAGAATCCGTGCTAGTGGTTGCTATTGGAGGTGATGGGCAGCCCAGATGAAGGCTGCAATTGTAAACACACTTATGAAGGCAAAAGCTCCATTGATGCTTTTCTGATGAAACACACACAGCATGGCTGTCTTGGGCATGCTGGGAATTGTAGGACTTATTTCTGTTGAAACATGCAAAGAATTGTGCTCTTAAAAGCAATCTAGTGCATGCATCCATAAATACACTATTTGTCCCATAGTGATATAATAACCCAGCTCAAAGACCTTTAAATGTAACATTCCCCATAGCTCCGCCACTACAGATCAGTCTCACCTGCCTGCAGAAACCCATACCTGTTGCTCCAGAGCTACACAGCCCTACTCAAGACCTTTACTTGGAAGGTGAATTTCTGGGTGTTTTCCTTAGGCCAGCCTAGCTGAGTGCGTAAGTCCAGAGATGGACTGGGGTAGTTCTGACATCCTGTTGCGGGCAGAGCAGCTTATGAGCCGTCTATGGTGCACTCCAATTGTTTTGGACTACAACTCCCACCATCTTTGACCACTGACCATTTTGGATGGGGCTGATGCGAGTTAACATCCAAAACATCTGGAGGGTATCAGGTTGGGGAAGGCTGATCTGTGGCAACAGATGTATCATAGGGCCCTTCCCTGCACACCCATCTACATGGGATTTGACAAACTGTGACCCCTTTTAATTCTAAATGGAATGCTGCACCCCCGGCCCACTATACCACATACACATACAAGTGCTTAAATCCTGAGGCTGCTTTCAGATCACAAAAGCTATAAAATACCAAGGAAGCAGAATACACAGCTCAGTCTGTCATTGTCAGACAGATGCAAGCCACAACTTGAATCAGCTTTCTGATCTCTCACCAAACCACCAGCCAATGTCAGTGTGCAGGCAGCCAGATGCTGGGCTCTAAGCCAGGTCCTGTTAATGTAGAAAATGGGAGGGGGGGGGGAAAGGCAGCACTGGAGGGCTGAGAAAAGAGAGATGAGCTCTGGTGCTGCTGGAAACAGTTAAAAGCTTTAATAATTCTTTTTTTGTAAAATGGCTCAATGTTCCAGATTAACACAATCCTTTTTCAGGAGCTACAACAAATAAAATTAATACAGTTAAAAACAGGCATGGGAAACAACACCTATCTCAGGCACAAAGTAACTTTGTATTTTGTTATTCTGGAGAACGAAGTTTGTTGTTTTTTAAAAAACATACAGTTATATTTATCACAGCATTATACTTTCTCTAAACCAAGTATCTGTGAAATCCCACTTGAGGAATAGCATGTCTTGCAATTCTCATTAGACATTTTGCAAATCATTATCTAAACACATTCATACCTGACATATAATTACATATAATTACAGACTGACCAAACCACGGAAACAGGCTGTTGCCTTGTAGCCTGTTCTTATTGGTTAGAGATCTGTTAGGTTTTCTTTCTTCTGGGCATACAGTAACAGAACTGCGTCTGACTGGTAACCGCAAGGCAGGGTCAAGTGTTATCTGTTGAGATTGATTATATACCTTCCTCACCTCAAGGGCATGTCTGAAAGAGATCCTGCTCAGACTTAAATTGGATCGTAATGTCTGCTCAAATTGATATCAGATGTGACAACTATTTCATTTGAATTTATTTATTTATTTATTTCATTTCTAACCCGCGTCTCCATCTAGATCGGGGCGGGGAACAACACCAAATATAAATATAAAAAAATATAAATATAAAAATTGGTTGAAAGCGCTGAACTCTAAAGTGTCATTTAACCCTTTTGGGGCTAAAGACCTGATGGACAGAATCCAGAATATTTATCTTTTACTGAGTGCTAACTCATTGCCTCTGACCTTCTCTATTGCCCAAAAAATGATGGCTTCAGGTGGATGTTTTTTCTCCCAGAAATGTTTTACCAGGGGGGCTCCAACTCTCTGATGTCTCAAATTGTAGAGATGTTCCCCTATCCTTGTTTTTAGTTGTCTTGTAGGCCGACCATATGAAAAGGAGGACAGGGCTCATGTAACTTTAACAGTTGCAGAGAAAGAGGAATTTCTGCCAGTGTCATTTGTATGCAATTAGTTCCTGGTGAAATTCCCTCTTCATTACAACAGTTAAAGTTGCAGGCACTATACTAGAGTGACCAGATACAAAAGAAGGCAGGGCCCCTGCAACTTTAACTGTTGTGATGAAGAGGGAATTTCACCAGGAACTAATTGCGTGAGTGTAGGGTGAAATAAAGAGACGAGACAACATGTTTGGATTTAAATATGGGCCACATTTATTAACACGGATCTGCAATAAGGGGAAAACCTAAGCGGGCATCTAAGTAATGGCTTCATACAGAGCCGTCCTAGGAAAGGGCAAGCCATTCTTGCCCCGTGGGGTGGCGCCTGCCATCTCGCCACTCCAGGGGCTTCCCTTTTGGGTAGGGAGGCCTTCCTGCGTCGCTACCCTCGTGCCACACGGCTCCAAGGATGTGAGTAAGGTTAGCCTCAGAGGTAAGCCTTAACCTTTCAGCTGTTGCCGCACGGCTCCCAGCCTTGGGCTTCTGGCTCTACCCCTCACCACAATGGTGCCTGAGAATGCTTACCAGCCTCCACCCACTCTAGATGCCCGCGCCTAACCGCCAGAAAATGTGACCAATTGATCAAATTAACCTATTTATTACACCCATCTTGTCTTACAGTATGGAGTAGGCGAAAAAACACACAAACAATTCAGAGTGTGTGCAAAAAATTCCTACTCGGTTTCCAAATGGACAACCAGCAAAGCCCATACTGCCTACAAGGGAGGGCGGGAGGGAGCAGCCGTTCGAAAGAGGTGGAGGGAGTCCTGCAGCTTGCTTAAATAGCTGCAGCCCCCTCCTTCGCGTGGCGCCATATGAAACAGCCAATGGGCAGCCTACCAGCCTCGCCTCTCCACCCACACCGCAACTGGCCCCCGCCGCGCCCAGGCTGGGCCGGGCGCGGATCCGAGGGCACTTGCGTGAGTGTAGGGTGAAATAAAGAGACGAGACAACATGTTTGGATTTAAATATGGGCCACATTTATTAACACGGATCTGCAATAAGGGGAAAACCTAAGCGGGCATCTAAGTAATGGCTTCATACAGAGCCGTCCTAGGAAAGGGCAAGCCATTCTTGCCCCGTGGGGTGGCGCCTGCCATCTCGCCACTCCAGGGGCTTCCCTTTTGGGTAGGGAGGCCTTCCTGCGTCGCTACCCTCGTGCCACACGGCTCCAAGGATGTGAGTAAGGTTAGCCTCAGAGGTAAGCCTTAACCTTTCAGCTGTTGCCGCACGGCTCCCAGCCTTGGGCTTCTGGCTCTACCCCTCACCACAATGGTGCCTGAGAATGCTTACCAGCCTCCACCCACTCTAGATGCCCGCACCTAACCGCCACAAGGGGTGACAAGCGTTAGCTTAGTCGCTCCCCCCCACACTACCTAAAATTACTTCCCTCAAACACCCTTGCAGATCCATTAAGTAAATGTCATTACCCTTGTTGGACAAGTGTACACCGTCCTGCCTATACAGCTCCCTCCTGGTTCGCTCTATCTTAGGATGCCGCAGGCTAATGTCACCATGCTCAGTAAGATCCTTGTAAACCTCTGTGTTCACCCTTCTCCTGGCCCGCTCCAATGCCTTGGTGTCGCCCCCTCTACCCCACGTAACTCGTGGGAGTATACAGGACCATATGATCCGGACACCGGGCCAACGCATACGCAGGCTCTCAAGATCTGCTCTTATTTGCCATATGAGGGCCTTGCCTTTCAGCTGCCCCAAATCATTGCCCCCAAGATGTATGAGCAATATCTGCAGCCGAGCCATAACCTGCTGCTGGTGCAACAACATGGGAAGTAAACTCCCCCATCGCATACCACGGTGTCCATGCCACTGAATGCCAGCATACTGGCTCAACCCAAGTTGTAATCCGTGACACGACGTGGCAGCCCGCCTGCTGGCCCAATATATCATACTATGGCCGCAGATGATCACCTTCAGCTGGGTGAACCCCTTCCAAGGATCTAAGAATGAAACATGACATCATTAATTACCGGCAACAGCCGTGCCACCGTGAGGCAATTGCGTCACGTATGTCTTAAATGCCCCCGAGTGCCATCTCCCCACGGCCTGAATTTGTTGAGTAGAAAAACCTAACGATGCGGCCGTAGACGCAGCGCCAATCAGGAATGAATGTGTGTCAAATTGCACACTGGTTAAACCTAAACCCTTGAGTGCCTGCTTCGTGATGGCCCAAAACTGGTACTTTGTCAGTGGGGCACCATCACTGTGTATGAACAAAACTCCCGGGGAACTGCCTCTCAATGTCACAAATTCAACTAAAGCCCGAACGGGGCATAATTCTGGACTTGATGCTGGAAACAGCCTCACAACAAGGCCTCTACCTAACTGATCCGTTTTGGATCGCCTTAAGCGGAGATGAACCTTGTCCGCCTCCATTCGAAGATCTGCAAACTGAAGGGCCCGCCCTGAACGGTCCTCTTTAGACTTGGGCACCAACTCCGATATCCGAAGCGCTCCGAAAAATGCCGTCAAAGATGCGGCGTGAAACAGGATGGCCTCATATCTTGAATGACATAAAGAAGGCCATAAAGCCCTCAGACCCAACAGCATATTTGCAGATACAGGGGACCTCCTGTCTGGGGTCACAGGGGACCCGCGTGCCCATCCCCGTAGAGTACGCCGCACTGTTAAAGTTACATGAGCTCTGTCCTCCTTTTCATATGGTCAGCCTACTTGAGGTTTTGCCTATGTATATTTTATTACAAGGACAGGTGACAAACTGTGACCCCCTTTTAATTCTAAATGGAATGTTGCAACCCCAGCCCACTATTCCACATACACATACAAGTGCTTAAATCCTGAGACTACTTTTAGATCACAAAAGCTATAAAATACCAAGGAAGAAGAACAAGCAGCTCAGGCTGCCTCTACAAGAGAGGTTTAAAGCTCTTTCAAGGCGCTTTAAAAATTTTACCTCTACAAGAACGGAGCACAAATCCGGCGTAGAGGCGCATTATCTCTCCGATTATGCGCATTATCGAATGCGCGTTAAATCGCGAGTTTTATTTTGCTTCGGCCGTTAAAGCGCATTTTGACTGTGTGAACAAGAGCTTATGCGCATTAACTACTTGTAAAGCGCATTTTGGTCATCCGTTAATGCGCTTCACCGCCTCTCGCCGCCTCTTGTGCAGAGGTATTAGATGTAAATGCGCTTCAGCGATTATGCGCATAATCGCCTAAACGGGCGCAAAAGCGAATCCTTGTAGAGGGGGCCCCTGTCTGTTATTGTCAGACAGATGCAAGCCACAACTTGAATCAGTTTTCTGATCTCTCACCAAACCACCAGCCAATGTCGGTGTGCAGGCAGCCAGATGCTGGGCTCTGGCCAGGTCCTTTTAATGGCCAATCTGCCCATATTGTGGCGCCCATTGGGGACAGTCAGAACCAAACTAGAAATGATGCCAAGTAGCAATTGCAATTAGCAGAGGACAAGGGTTGGATTCAGAGTAGACCCACTAAAAACAATAACAGCAAAATTAGTCACAACAAACTTGAGTCCCATTGGTTTTAATGGGTCTACTTTACATACAACTAAGCCGGGATGCAACCCCAGGCATGAGGGATCTGATCCAAATCAGGACCCTGGCATGAGGACTGGGGGAGGGGGCTTTAAGCCTCAACCCACGCCGACAGTTCCAATATGAAGCCGGGCTCCTGAACCTGCAAACTATACAGCTCCCAGTGAATGACTGCTGAAATCTCAGAAGAACAGAGGGGAGAGGGCTGAGCAGATTTTCTGGTGATCATGGTCAGGGTATATATATTTGGCCCTCCTCATATCTAGAAGAAGCAGAATACATTCTTCTAAAGAAGAAAACATACGCAGGCTAAGTAAAAACCCATATATTTGCTTACTTTGCATAATTTGCACTAAGTGCAATTTTATTTTATTTGCTTTTTCGGACAGAGTTAGGGTTATCTTGTAGACTTTTCCCACCCCAAGTTACACATCTAAACTCCCCGGACCATTGCTCTAACAATATGGGCCCCACCATCTATTGTTCCTGTTCCAGCATATCATATCAACATATGAAATGTTGTAAATTGCATACTGCCTCTTAGATCAGGGACCACTGTGCAGCACCACTTCTGAATCCATGCAGGTCTCAGGAGAACATCACACCAGAGCTGCAGTGCAAACTGTGTGGGTCACACATGCACGTCGGCCAACGTTAAACTCACCCAGGGGTTCCCAGATCTGTATTATAACACTATTGGGAGAAGCAAGACAAGTTCTTTTATATGTATCCTGCACTCATAGTGGGAAGCCAGCAATGCAGACTGCACAGCCTAAGTAAGGAACTTATGCTGCATCAGCAGAACCAGAAGCACCCAGCCCTTGCATTCAGCAGGGCCCAGGATCAGATGCACAGAAACAGTATATCCAACCCCCTATTTGATAGCCATTTGGCTATTCCTTTACACAGATTCCAGAGGGGTAGCTGTGTCAGCCTGTTGCGGGAAAAACAACAAAAAGTCCTGTGGCACTTTAAAGGCTGGCCAATTTAATTCGGCATAAGCTTTTGTAAACACTCCATCAGATGCATCTGACAGTGGCTACATCTACACCTTGTGCCAAATCATGACGAATGTGGAATAAAAAGCAGGATATCACTGTATGAAATTGGTATATGGAATGTGTATTGGGCCCCAACAGTTATCAGGGCACTTCAATACCCCGTTATAAAGCAGTTGTGTAGATCTAGCTAGTGTCTATGAAAGCTTATGTCAAATTGGTTAGTCTTTAAGGTGCCACAAGACTCTTTGGGAGCAAAACTATGCTTGTTTAGACAGCAGCTGACTGGGAAACCCTGGGAGTTGTTTAGACATGAAAAAAGCCCTGCATCCTTAGTTGCTTTTCCTTCACACAGAACTGCAGCAAGTCAGAAGCAGCTATGGGTGGGTGAAGGCTCTCAGGAAGTACATGCTCCAAGAAGCCCTCCGCTTCAAACAGGCCTACCAAGCATATATGGACAAAGGCATCTCCCCTACAGATCAGAAGATCTTCTAGATCAAAAACGGATGGGGGAGGAGAAACAGCTTTCCAGAATATGGAAACGGAAGAACTAAGGCGTGTCATCACACTGGAGGTTTCATGCACATCTGCCAAGACTTTGATGCATTTTTTCAGCGCTGGACTAGCATGACATCATCCCTGTCGTGCTGTTCTCTCGCCCTGAGCGAGTCCAGCTCTGAAAAAGTGGATCAAAGTCGCAGCAGATGTGCATTAAACCTCCCGTGTGATGATGCTACACGCTTTTCAGGAGTCCCTAGCTTGCGTCCTGACTGGATACAGCGATAGTAGGGCAGCTGCTAAAGGAAAGAGTAGGGATAGGGGTGGTGGTGGTGGTGAAGAGAACTAATTCTGGCTCACATAGGGCCCTCCAAGACAGGTCCCTACAAAGTGTCTCCCCGCTCCACCCCCAAGCAACAGGGTGAATGGAAGGCGGGGAGGAAAGGGACTTACTCCGATTAGAACGGGGTACAGAACACAAGGAGGCAAAGAAAGATTTCAAAGGGGGTCGATTTAAAGAGCGGCGTGGGTATGCGGGGAGGCTGTGGGGCAGGGCATAGAAAGAGGCACGGATAAATGGGGCGCACGAAGCGTAATCGGCTGTCACCAGGAGGGTTTGCTTCACCTCTGAGCATCAGAGGATCAAGATTAACGGCAATGGGGAAAGAATGCCGCCAAGACCATGGGGCGCAGGAATGGCCTATCATGAGCCCCATGGTTGCCTAGGGACGGGCGGACTGGGGAGCCCTCGGGGTCTGGCTGAGGTCTATTGGCAGCCGCTTTGCGTTACCTTTTTTCCAGATGCACCAGCGAAGCGCGTAGACAACAACCAAAGTCACCCCCATCTATCCAGCCATCCAACCAGCCATCCCCGAGCTTTTCGCCGGCTGCCGCCTTCTCCACGAAGCCTCATCACGGAAACCAAGGAGCCACCATGCCTCCATCCTAGACCTCGAGGGCCGGCCCCTGAACGCGCCCATTGGCTGGCAGATTGCAAACCCTGCGCTGATTGGAATAGATGCTCCTTCCAAACAGACCTTCCAAACGCTGGCCGGGACAAAAGGAGGGGGGAGGCTGTCTTGGTACGGCGGATGTTTTTGGTCGTGTTTAGAAAAAACCTGCTTCCATCTGGGGAAGATAATGCCTGGCCCAGATTTAAGCCTGTCCAGAAAGGACGTTGGGAGGCAAACCAGAATGGGAGCAAGACCTGATCACTAGAGCCAGGACTGGCCGGGAGAGGGGATCAGTTGTGTAGGCTATTTCAGTGCCAAGGCTCGGCCCCATACAAATATAGAGTTCCTCCGGTCATGTGCAGAGTGATTTTCCCTCGACGGTGATGATGGACCACCCCGTTCATTTTATTTATCAACCAAGATTCAGAATCCTCAGTTCAACCGTTCTGTCCACCCTGCAAAATCATTTTCGACCAACTCCATGCTTTATTTCATGCCTTTTTGGGGGTGCTTCCAGACCCTGCCTCATTCGTGGAAGTTTCGGGGGTTCACACGACGACCGGTACTTTCTGACAGCGGGGTCGTAGTGCTCACAGTCAGCCGGCATTGTGCAGCTATTCTGACTTTTCTTCCTTAAGGGGTTTTATGCAGTAAGGAAAAAGACAGAAGGAGACGCGATGAACTACCAGTTGCAAAACAACCTCGCCCGGATCCTTGTAAAATTCTGTAAATGAGGCACTTCGATGGCAAGCTAAAAGCCTTGTCTGGAAGCACCAAGTCATGTGTAATGTTTCAGGTTTCTATAAGTAGAATGAGGAGGGGCAGATTACAAGCATTCCAGAGATAAACAAAATGTGTATTTAACAGAACTTACTTTACTTAAAGTTTAGGGAATGACAGCATAAAGAAATCAATTAACACAACTATGAATAAAATGTATTCAACTCCCTTTTTAACCCACAGTTCTCTATGAAGAGTAGTGTCATTTTACTGGACCAACAGCAGTTATTTATCCCTGCTCTGTAGTCCTTGGTTGCCTGTCTCTGTGTGTGGAGCTGCACTCTTCATTAAACTGCAGACTGTCTCCGGCTGCCTCTACAAGAGGCATTTAAAGCTCTTTCAAGGCGCATTAAAAAATTTACCTCTACAAGAACGGAGCGCAAATTGGGCGTAGAGGCGCGTTTTCTCTCCGATTATGCACATTATCGAATGCGTGTTAAATAGCGAGTTTTATTTTGCTCCGGCCGTTAAAGCGCATTTTGCCTATGTGAACAACCGATTCTCCGCATAAACTACCTGAAAAGTGCATTTGAAACAACCGGTAAGGTCACCAGTTGAGTGCTCAATTACCTCCTGCATACAAGCATTTCCGATAAAGCACTTCCGAGAAGATGCGCATAATCGGCTAACCAGGCGTAAAGCCGAATTCTTGTAGATGAGGCCTCCTTCTCACAACCCAGCTGGTTTCTCTGTCTTTTCTCCCCCTTTCTCCTTCAACTCCTTCGGACTGTGTAAAAGCTGGAATGGAATAGGACGGAACAACCACTTTTATCACACGCACGGTTTTAAGCATACTCACCGCGACTTTGATCCAGATCTTCAGTGAGGGAGGGACTCACATGACGTCCGCCTCGTGCTGTTCTTGCACCCTGAGTGCTCTGTTTTTGGTTTCTGTTTCAATTTAATCCTGAACAAGAGCGATTTAAAGCTCTTTCAAGGCGCATTACAAATTTTACCTCTACAAGAGTGGACCGCAAATCGGGGGTTGAGGCGCTTTTTATCTCCAATTATTTGCATTTTCGAATGTGCTGCCGCGGGAGTTAAAGAGCCTTATGGCCATGTAAACATGCGATTCTCTGCATGTAAACAACTTTAAAGAGCGTTTCATATAGCCCATAATGTGCTTCACCGCCTCTTGTGAATAGGTATTAGGAGTAAATGCGCTTCTCCGTATATGCGCATAATCGGGCAACCAGGCGTCAAACCAAAATCTTGTAGAAGGGACCAAAGTCCTTTCAGGCAAGGTCAGCAGGCTGAGCTGAGGTATCGGAGCAAAACTGACCAGGTGTAATTGAAAAGGCTACACTCACATAGGAAACGGAGGGGGAACCCGCAGAAGCAAACTGGGTAGGTGTGATAAAGGCCATAAGCATGCCAAAAAAGGTGGCATGTGTTAGAAACACTTGAGAACATTTCAGGAGCCTATCTACACTACTGCTTTAAAATGGTGTATAACAGTTTTAAACCGGTTAATAACGGTTATTAACCGGTTTAAAACTGTTATAAACCATTTTAAAGCAGTAGATAGGCTCTAGGACTAAAATCATTGCAATATTATATCACTATTAACCCATAACTCCCAGAATAACATCCGGAAGAGAATAGATGGCCTGGAACGGCCACTTCCAAATGACTGAAATCAACCAAACCCACCAGTCACAAGTAACTTCATAGCAGGGATGCAATAAGCACCAAAACTTCCATGAAAACCACGTTCCAATACTCATTCCGAGCCATAGTCCATATTGCACAAAACAGGCTGGAACAGCAGCTTCCAAGTGAGCCAACTCAATTAATCTCACCATTCGCACATTAATAGGTGGGACAGATATAGTAAGCCACAAAACATTCACGAAAACCAATTTCCAATACCCATCTGGGCCATAGTCCATATTGTGTAAAACAGGCCGGAACAGCAGCTTCCAAGTGAGCCAACTCAACTAATCTCACCATTCACACATTAATAGGTGGGACAGATATAATAAGAACCAAAACATTTATGCAAACTACATTCTGATACCCACTCCTGGCTATAGTCCATATTTCACAAAACAGGCTGGACCAGCAGTTTCCAACTGAGCCAACTCAACCAAACTCACCAATCACACACTAAGGTCCCCTCTACAAGAATTCAGTTTGACGCCCGGTTGTCTGATTATGCGCATCTTCTCGCAATCGCTTTTACGCCTAATCCCTATACACGGAAGGCAGTGAAGCGCATTACCGGTTGCATGAAACATGCTTTAAAGGTGTTTAAATGCAGATAATCGCTTGTTTACATGGTCATAAGGCGCTTCAACTCCCACAGTAAATTAAAACTCACTATTTAACGCACATTCGATAATGCGCATAATCTGACAGAAAAAGCGCCTCGACCCCCGATTTGCGCTCTGCTTTTGTAGAGGTAAAAAATTTAATGCGCCTTGAAAGAGCTTTAAATCGCTCTTGTAGAGGCATCCTAATTCAAGGGACTGTTGAACAGCATGGGGGATAGAATAGAGTCCTGTGGCACCACACAGCTTAATAGCCATGGCGTGGAACAGGTGTCATGGCCCAATAACAACGGAGACACTTTCCAGGTTCCAAAGACCCTTTATTTTGGTAGAAAGGTTACATCGCGACAGAGAGCCCACCTTAGCCAAAACACAACTCTTTAGCCAAAGTGGTGTGACAGTTGTTTTTAGCAAGTCCTGGTCACGTAGACATGAAACAACTGAGATGTGCAAAATATTCCTTGCTAAACAAAAGCCATAGATGGTTGGTTGTCAGAGTGGAAATTCCTAGATTAACCACTAACTTCCAGTATTCAAGCAACCGGGGTAAAAAATACATTCTTTAACCTCAAAGCCTTTTGACACGAGGCTTGCGAGACAAGAAGGTGGCAAAATGCAATAGCGAACACAAACTGCCCTTTTGACTTTAGAACGCTCATTGTCTGACCTTTCCCTGATCGGTCAAAACATGGCTTCTTTTATGTCAAGATGTCCGCTGGCTGGGACACAGGCATCCCCCAATACCACTCTCTGGAATCGGCCCTGTAAGTAGGGGCAGAACCACTGTAACACAATGCCTCCTGCTCCCATTTCACAGAGTCGGTCCAGTAAGATACCATGATTAATGGTATCAAAGGCCACTGAGAGATCCAGGAAGATCAACAGGGTAGCATTTCCCCTGTCTTTCACCCAGAGTAGGTCAGCTGTCAGTTCAACCAAGGCTATTTCAGTGCCGTGCCCTTGCCTGAAACCAGACTGAAATGGGTCCAGATAACTCGTTTCCTCCAAGACCATCTGAAGCTGCCTGGCCACCACATACTCAAGCACCTTGCCCAAAAAGTGGATATTGGGCAATAGGGTGGTAGTTCTCACATACCTCTGGGTCCAAGGAGGTCCACTTCAGGAGAGGGTGCATTACAGCCTCTTTCAAGGCAGCAGGCACCACCCCCTGACAGAGTGAGGCATTTACCACCCCCTGGATCTACCCAATCAATTTACCTCTGCTAGATCATATTAGCCAAGATGGGCAAGGGTCAAGCTTACATGTGGTGGGATGGACTGATTCAAGCGTCTTGTCCACTTGAACAGTAATGTAATCATTGGAATTTTTATTATGTATTTCAGGTGTGTATACTGATGATTTTACTTGAGAAGTATATAAAGCAATCAGCCCCATTTGATAAAAGTCTTATGTGCATACAAGCCTAAGTAGGTGTAAACATTATGTGTTCTACATACAAAAAAAACTTCCCTTCCTCCTGCTAAGGCACTAATGATACTGATTGTGTTTCCATGTCTTTATATGCCAGATATTTGGCCATTGAAGAAGACTTTCTGGTCAAAATGTGTATGGCCACTTGAAAGAAAGCACTATTTCAGTAATTCAGAGAGTGTAAAATTTGGAACCACAAGTGCTCCTCTGTAAAAATATTGTTGTTTTTAATTTGTTTTGTATTAAATGTTGTACATTTCTTTGCCCTTAACTTTGTTTTTGTATTCTGTTAAGGATAAAACTGTTTTGTGTGTAGGTTAAATAACCAACCATCAACTATTTAAACCACCATGTTGTCTGAACCCAGTCATTATGTTTTTCCAAAGCGACTGTGCCGATCCCTAAGAGATGGGTTTTTGTACTGTCTCTTCACTTGGCTCTACATTTTCTTCATTCTTTGTTTCTGGATCCTCTGCCTAAAAGCTCAGCTAGAAAATAACCATTTGGGAGGAGACTTGATGAGCATTATGTGAAAGGCAAATTACCTATCAAGTCGTTCATCCTACCATCCACACCCAACTGTGAGACACCAACACAGTTTGGAAGGATGCAACTGGTTTGTGTGCCCCTCTTGCTTCTTACAGAGCTAGGATCTAGCATCCTCCACCTACCACAATGGTACCCACCCAACTGTCCCTCCATGATTTTTTACTACTCTTCCTTCAGTGGCAAAATGCAGGCCCCTCTGCAGTGCTCAATCTAAAGTCATGCAATTTTTGCCTTCTTCACGTGGCAGCAGCAGCATGAACCTGCTCTAACTCCCAGGAGGTGTTTTCCAATAGAATCCCTAGATCCTTTCCACCCCACTGTACCAGAACCAGGTTTTCCCCACTCAGTGCATTGAGAACACATATGAAGCAGGAAACCCAGCTCTTCCTTCCAGCTCACATCATGCGCAAGGCTTGGGGATCACACATGAACAGGAAGAACCATAGTGAAGATGGGATTGGGGGTTGTGGAAGCAACACCATGCTAAGCCTGATTTTAGCTTCCCAGCACATGAATTAAAAGCCACCTCCTCCACCACCTCCACCACCCCTGCCCAGAAATGTACACTTGTGCACAACCCCATGGGGATGACAAAAGAAATTGTGGGCGCTTGTGGCCCATTCAGCTCTTGTTTTTCTGCGGAGCTGGATCCCTAATGAGACATGTTCTGAGGACCACAGGGCCCAGTGGTACCAAGGCACTGGTGCATTCCACGGCAAGTCTCATCAAGCGGTGGCTGGGCTGGTTCATTCCAGAGTCATCCACCCCACATCCGCCCCTACATCTTCTTCTCAGTCTCCAAGGTGGTGCTGTTGGTCCTCTCCAGGATCTCCCCCCGAAGCCGAGGCTGGAGGCGAGCAGCATTCTCAGACAAGGGGGGCCGGTAGCGGTAGTGGTAGCCATAGGCACGGAGGTGGTAGGTCAGATATTCCAGGGTGTACATCAACTCTGAGTTCACGTAGTGGAAGGAGACAGCCAGGTCAGAGCAGCACTGAGGACCCTAGGGAGCACAGGAAGATCAGGGTGAATGGCAGAAGCCACAGCATGGACCTAATCACCGGCCCTGTGCTTTGTTAGGAAAACATTTGTCCCTTTGCAATGTGAGACAGAAAGCAGAAAAGAGCCAGAGGGAAAGGGAGGATGGGCAGAGAAAACAGAGGGCACTCTCTGGCTTGGATGCTGCGGAGTGGGCCAGCGGAGGATTTGCCACAGGCATGTTTGCACAGCCATTAGGCAGAGCCACCAACAGAAACGGTATGAAGGCTTGTGATGTAATTAGAGGCTGTATCAAAAGGAGAGGGGAGAGTAGTGCAGAAACCGAGGCTGCAGAGAGAAAGAAGGGATTTCTGCAAGGATTAACCGGAGGAAGAAAAGAAATCCTCTAGCTTCTCACATTGCTCCAGATAATTGTGCTCACAATGTTCCAAGCCTGACTTTTACAGCCTTAAAGCTGTACATACGGCAAGATTCTGCATGAGTATGGAAGAAGCTCAGAAAAAGGCACTGGGCACAGAATTCAGCTTCCGGAGCATCCCATTTGTCATTTGTAGAAGAGCCAAATTTCTAGCTCATATGTTCATGAAGACACATTTGAAAGTGCGAGGCTGAAATCTCAGGAGCCAGAGGGCTGGCTGTGTCAGGTTTGGAGATAGGATTTCAGTGAGTTTTACAGCTGCCTGCCCATCCAAGCAGCAAAGTCAACATTATGCAATAAAGTGAAACTGCAGAATAAATTGTGCAACATAAAACAGAATCTATTTGCACGATTTATACAGACTGCAAACATTTCCTTTGTTCTGGGCTTTCAGGATTAGGAAATTCAGTAAGAGGCACAAAACCTAAATTAGGGCAGCTTCGTTATCTTCCAATGTGCTGCTAGCATTGATAAAAGGAGGGATGTATTGGAGAGATGCAGTAGTTTTGGCCTACAACACCCATCAGCCTTTTCCAGCCAGCAGAAGCAATGGAGAGGGATCATGGGATTTGTAGGCCAAAACATCTGGAGGGCCTCAAGCTGCCCACCCCTGATTTAAAGTATAAATCTCTCCAATGTATCCTTCCTCAGAATAGAATGGTCCATTCCAAGTTCTTCAGAAATCCCCAGGAGGTAACACTGTGCTCATGTCCTTACTTACACCAAGAGGTGCAATGGAAAACAGCCAGAGCCACATGAGACCTAAAGTCCCCTGAAATAGCGCAATCTTCTTGGCTCTCTTCTGTAGCAGCTCACGGCAAGCATTAGCTAAACTGCAATTAATCTAATCACTTCATCCCCTGGGGTTGCTCGATTTCAGCTCTAGTTCTCAAGCCAAGCATAGCTCCAGCACGTTTACCCTCCAAATTACACACCCCAGGATCCCAGCTTATCCCCAGGGGCACCACAAGTAGTTGCCATCATGGAGAAAGTGCCAACCGCTGCCAGTTCAAGGTGGAAAATCATGGGTGAGAATAGGAACAAAACTACAGTGGCCAGATGCAAAAGCAGGACATGTCTCCGGCATCGTTCATAGGAGAGGGGGAATGTCATCAGGTATGGCTTGCAGTGCCAGCAGCACCACGGAGATTCCCCCTTCTATACAACTATGAAAGGTGCTGGAGTCCTGTGTCCTCTTTTGCATCCGGCCATCCTAAACAAAAGAGGAAGTGCGCCTCACCCACTATGTAAAGCCCACCAATCACCCACGGCAAGGGAAAAGCAGGGAGAGGGGTTTATAGACCTTCTGACACTTCAGTGGTGGAAACAGGACATTGTTCTCACACCAAGGAGCATTGCATCAGCCACAGTTGGCGTCAAGGGTAGGAATGGTGGGGCACCTGCCAAGGACAACACAACAGCAGAGGCCCACTGACAAGAGCTCCCTAGACTTGCTCCTCCTCTTCACCCGTGAAACCTGCTTGGTTACTTGCGTCTCGCTCGGGCCCAGACAATGGTCCTGGTGAGAAAGAGGAGGAGCAGGAGATGCAACAGCCTGCTTGCTCCCTGTCGGTCAAGCCAGCAAATGGAAGAAATGATGAGAAAGAGGATGAGGGGGAAGACCACATGGTGATGGTGGTGGTGAGAAAATAAGACTCACTCATAGAGGGAGGACCATGGAGGGTGACTTGCCCAAGGCCCCTCAGACACCTGGAGCTGGCAAGTGGTGCTTTGCACTGCAACCGTACGGACACACTTAGCCAGGAGTAACACCCACTGGAATCAATGGGACTTAACATCTATGCAAAGATGTGTAGCAGCTCAGGTTATTAGCGTGCACAAATGCTGAGCTTACATCCGTGTGAACTACGGTTGAGGCACATCCGCCAACTACTTTGAGATATAACTTTGAGAGACTCAGGAGACAAAGTCAGACAGGGCAGGCTGAAGACCTTTTGCTCCCTCAGGTGAAGGACAAGATGGCACCTCCTCCCACCCCCCATTCAATGTACATAAACAACAGGACTGGCAATTGAACCTTACTTCAACACTGGCAACGGGACAGCATCCTCCACGGCACCTGAGGACAGCAGGCTACCTTAGGGGGCAGAGGGCAAATTGAGTGGCAGACATCACTCTGTTCCTCAACACCCTGCTGCCACTCCCCATCCCCCAGCATCTGCGGCCTGAGGCAGAGGCTTTGCTCTGCCTAACGTTAGGGCCGGCCCCAACTCAGTTGAAACATAGAGAAGAGCAAGCCTAGCAGACTAACATGTGCAGGTAGTTTAGGGAAAGACTCCTGTCTGAAACTCGTGAATGCCATTGCCTAAACTCTTCAGAAGAAACCTCACTATAGAAGGAACATTCTCACCTACCTCCACAATAGGGTAAGTACAGTAGCTCCAATACCAGGAACTTTTTGAGAATTTCCCAGTCAAGTGAGATTCTGGCACAAATGGATGGAAAGTCTCTCTCCCCTGGGAGTCCCGGGAATCTCCAGCCTCCACCCCCATCTTCTCCATGCACTGGCCCAAGGCAACGTCCTCCATGGAAGTCGTGTGGCTGCACACCTTGGAGGCAAAGCCAGCCACAAAGCGCTGCAAGGCCTCTTTGCTGAGCACATAGCCGGCGCCCCCGCTCATGTAGCCTTGTTTGGCAAAGGGCCGGAAGCGCTTGCCGAAATATATGGGCCTGTCGGGGGTGTAGTTGGAGAGCAGCCACCGCAGGTTGTCCACAGCCACAAAGGTGTCATCGTCGGCCTTGAGAAACCAATCCGCCTGCTCAAAGTGGTGTTGATGCACATAATGGAAAGCCCGAATGGTCTTCCAGTACAACTGGTTCCGGCCTTCCTTGGTGTCCAACCCTACAGTGGGGAAGTTTTCATCTTGCACTGAGCTCATGAATAGGACCACGTTGCAGTGACGGGACCAGGTGGCCTTGACATGACGGGCCTTCTTCTCCAAGTTTTGGGGGCCAGTCATCACCCAGCAAAGGATCCGCACCTTGTCGTACAGCTCGTCTGCCATGCCAGTCTCTTTGCCTGAGAAGAGGTGTCCACAGGGTTACCATTTTGCACAATGTTGTGCGTGTGCCTCATTTCTACCCATAAACAGAAAGTATGTTTGTGCGATGTATGTGCGTAAATGTTTACCCACTACCAAATGAGTTAGAAACTTGAGATTTGGCATGCTGAGAGGTTTGGCTGTCCAATGCACCAGAAAAATATAAAAACACAGAATTTGGGGTTTTTTAAAAAAGAATTTAATAAAAACCAAGCCTTACGCCCACAACTCCCAGCATGCCTTGGGCAGGAGGCCAGACTTACCAGCCTTTGCCAGCCATTGTGAATGTGTAGGTGGGTCACTGCTGCATGCTTTTCACAACCCAGACTCCTAAAGTCGGTTTCAAGTAGTCAACCCAATTCCACATAAAAGGAAACAACCCACATAAGTGGGCAGCGTTCATTTGCCATGTGTCTTACTGCCCATTGTGCGTGGTTTCAAAATCATAACTAGATACAACAGCGTAACTTTGAGAACTTGATATTGCTGTATTCTCAGAATCTGGGGGAAGTGCGCGCACCGCCTTCACCCTTAAGAGGGATGGAGGAAAGGGAAGCACTCTGTGCTTGCCCAGAAACAGGCCTGATGAAGGGGGAAGTACACTGGCCGGTCCCAGCCATTCAGTACAGGCTCCTGATGGAACACTTGGTGGGTGAGAAACACAGGCAGAGGCAGTCCCACCAGGATTTGGCCAGACCTGGGAATGTCCACTGACAGCTGCTTACCTCCCCTTTTCAGCGATGCCACTCCTCAACGCTCTATCGAGGAGCAGCATCTGCAACGAGAAGAGGGAAGCATCTCTCAAAGGACGCAGACACCTGCGGGCTGTCAAAGCCATGCTGGGAGGTGTAGTGCTGGCATGTAGAGTGGCTGATTTTAAATAAAACACGGGTTAGCAAACCATGTTACTATATGCAAACCAGGTCACAATCTCTCAATCCTAAATCACCTCCCACTTTCCTGACCTCTCACTAACTGTCTTTGTTCTCCTTCTACCTGACTTTCTCCAACTAACCCCGCCCATCATTGCATTCTAGCCTCAACCCAGCTGCACTAACAAACCATGGTTTGTTAACCATGAACAAGCCATAGTTCATAACCCAACAACAAACCATGGGTTCTCTTTGTGAATTATTCATGGTTAATTAACCATGGTTTATTAGTGTTGCTCGGTTCATCCAACACAACAACCTATGTTTGAACAACAACTAATTGTTCAACGACAACCCATACTCAGCCTTGAGTGTCGCTTGTTGTGTTGCATGAAACCAGAAAATGACTACGTCGGCACACAGACCTCCAAATCTAAAACATTCCACAACCCTCCACTTAGGAACTTTACCATTCTGGGAATGATCCAGACTTAGTCATATTTAAAGTAGACCCACTGAAATAAATTATACTTACATGAGTCATGACTAAAACGTCCCATTGAATTCAATGGGCTTACTCGAAGCATAACGAAGTCTGGATCCAATCCATCAACTTTATTTACAGCAGCCCTGGGATTCACAAGTTGGAAAGAGAAATTGCTGCTAGCAGATCCAGAAATAGGGTGTAGCACTTAGAGCAGGTGATTCCCTCCATTTCGCTTCTACCTGGAAGGACCAACATGGTCCTGGAGTGCATTCTCAAGTCAGCTGCTAGGACAGCAAGTACTTGACTGTACCACCTCAGACCAGGTAGGGGGAATCAAATGTTCAAATGAAAGAAAGGAAGGAAGGAAGGAAGGAAGGAAGAACCTAGCTACTCAATACTATTGAGTCAGAGAGAAGGGTAGGTCAGAATCTTCTTCTGACAGAGTTTGGAATGTGTGAGGAGTTTTCACTTTTCTTTAATGTGAGGGAGCAAACACTCAATCCTGGACCTGCAGTCTGAAGCTGTAGATCATGGGGAAGGGTGTCAGAGTGTACCTTGCCTTCTTCCCTGCTCCAGCTCTTACCTGCCAGGTATGGGTGTGTCATGCTGAAGAGGGCCGATCTATCGACAATCCACTCAGGATCCTTGGAGCCATGTGACAGCTGGGTGCCAGGCCATGAGAGCCCTTCCCACGTCAGGTTGCCCACCAGGTAGAAGGTGCTGACAAAGCCAGTAATGAGGCCCAGGTGGAAAGCCAAGAAGGAGCTCTTGGAGCCGAGGAACCCCATGCTATCTGGCGGCCATCAGGGGTGGAGGGCTGCAAGAGAGGGGTGGGTGTATTGCACATCGCCTGTTGTGGGGAGAGAGGAGAAAAACAGACCTTGGCTGGAGAGTTAATCCTGGCACTGCCAGCGACACACGGTGAATCGTCTGTAGCTGCTCCGATCACCATAGAAACAGATAAGCAGCCTCACCCAACCTGGCATCCCTCCAGATGTCTTGGACTACAATTCCCATAATTCCCAGCCAGCATGGCCAACAGGAGGAGGGTGCCAGGCTGAGGGAGGCTGATCTACAGCTGTGTCAGAGGAGACCCCTTTGGAGAAGGAGGGAGACTGGGATTCGATCGCAAAGCCCACTCCCACAGAAGCCTGAGGAATGGTTCGCCTGGGGGTCCCCAAGAGCCCCTTCAACCCCCATCCCAAGCCTCGCCTACTTTCCCAGCTCTCCTCCCTCAGTCCGTAGCTCTCCAGATGACCAGGTGGGAAGCTCAGAATTGTTGTTGGAGTGCCCGCTTGGCCCCTTGGCCCCAGTAGATCCTATCGCTTGCGGTCTACCCAGGAGGAGGGGAGAGTCTCAGCTACAGACAATAAAACAGACCCAGCAAGAACGGCTGAACCAGGACGAGAGGTAGCTGGCCCCATGGCCAGGAGCACTCAGACCTTTGTTGGATTAACAGCTTCCTTTGAGCCTCTACCTCTGGCTCTTTGTTCCAGCTGCTGGGTCACATATAGATGACAATCCTATACACGTTGACACTGAACTCAATGGGACTTACTTCTGCACAGTCGTGCCTAGGATGGCACTATGTATTTTGCACTTCCTTTTTGCCCAAAGGAGCCCTCAAAGCCATTTACATCTTTTTTACATGTCCCATGATTAGTTTTGCTCCTATTATAGGAGCCAGACGTATGTTGGGGAGCAGACTCAGCCTTTCTCCTTCAAAAGAGAAGTAGCACCCTGACAGACTCAGACTCCTGAACTTAAAATTCACAGCAATTAGCCTGGAGGTCCATTTCTGTGCTACGTAACTCAATCGCCTGATTGTCTCAACCCATCTACAAATCCCATGCTCTTCCCCTCCTGTGCCCCCCCTCCACCCCATCCCAAACTCTTTCAGAGCCCTTTGCTCATAGCCTGCTTCAGAATCCTCAACTGTGCACGGACTCCTTCCCAAGGGGGAGGTAACAAGAGCCCAGCACCTTCCCAAAACCTAAGATCCTGCTGCTCTATTCTGCTTTCCCCAAACTAAGCTCCCATCCAGGAGAAGCAGTGGATGTATTGTGCAAGAGATCCCATTAGGTTGGCGGCTGGCCTATGACCATTTTCCCTGTGACCAGTACAGCTTTGCTGATGGTGTACCATCTAGAGCAGGGGTGTACCGTCTCTTTCACCTGGAGGGTCAGAATTCCATTTTGGAAAAGCTCTTGGGGGGTGCATCTCAGGGTGTGGTGGGGCCAAAGGCATAAATGGTGGGAGCAAAAAGTGTGAAGGAACAAAGAGGGAAGGGAGCACCAACAAGCTGAAGAGAAAGGAGAGCAATGCTCTGGTGCTGTGTAAAATTATTTCACTTTATTTCTTTTTTCTATCTTCTGACTGCTCACTGCTCGACGCGTTTTGTTACAAACCTTCGTCAGGAGCTACTTAAAACAAATATAGCTACATTTTAGCCAATGCTAAGATACATTATACAATCATTAAAAATTATTTTTAAAATTCTTTTAAAAAAGCACAAAACAACACCCATATCAAACTGAAACATATCAAACTGTTAGCCAAAGAATGTGTTTCAGTTTGATATGGGTGTTGTTTTGTGCTTTTTAAAAACATTTGTTAGTGTTTGTATAATGTATCTTAGAATTGGCTAAAATGTAGCTATATTTGTTTTATGTAGCTCCTGATGAAGGTTTGTAACCGAAACGCGTGGAGCAGTGAGCAGTCAGAAGATAGAAAAAAGAAATAAAGAGAAATATTTTTACACAGCACCAGAGCATTGCTCTCCTTTTTCTTCAGGGAGCAAAAAGAGTGCCAGTAGGCTTTGGAAAACTCATGGGGGGGCCTGCCATAGTAGGGGAGCAGCTAAAGGAAAGAGCAGAGTTAGGGGTGGTGGTGGAGGAGGAGAGGACTAATCCTGGCTCACATAGAGCCCGCCAAGACAGGACCCTTGGGAGAGGAATTCAGTAAGGTATCTCCCCACTCCATCCCCCAAGCAACAGGGTGAATGGAAGGTAGGGAGGAAAGAGACTTGTGGGGTATGGAATACAAAGAGACAAAGAAAGATTTCAGAGGGGGTCAATTTAAAGAGCGGCGTAGGTAGGCGGGGAAGCAGTGGGGCAGGACATAGAAATGGGCATGGGTAAATGGGACACACGGAGCGTAATTGGCTGTCACCAGGAGGGTTTGCTTCACCTCTGAGCATCAGAGGATCAAGATTAACGGCAATGGGGAAAGAATGCCGCCAAGACCATGGGGCGCAGGGATGGCCCATCACGAGCCCCATGGTTGCCTAGGGACGGGCGGACTGGGGAGCCCTCGGGGTCTGGCTGAGGTCTATCGGCAGCCATTTTGCATTACCTTTTTTCCAGATGCACCAGCAAAGCAGGTAGAAAACAACCAAAGGCACCCCCATCTACCCATCCAAACAGCCATCCCCGAGCCTTTCGCCGGCTGACGCCTTCTCCACGAAGCCTCTTCACTGAAACCTAAGGAGCCACCATGCCTCCATCCTAGACCTCGAGCACTGGCCCCTAGACGTACCCACTGGCTGGCAGATTGGAGAAGCGGTGGGCAAACAGAGGAGGGCCATCACTGCCAGTTGTAAAACAACTTCGCCCAGATCCTTGTAAATTCTGTAAATGAGGCATTGTGATGGCAAGCTAAAAGCCTCGTCTGGAAGCACCAAGTCATACCCTCCTGTATGTTCTTATTTATTTGTTAACATTTATATACCACCTGATCTGCTCAAAAGTCATCAAGGTGGTGTGTGACATTTTAATTTAAAACAACAAAATAAAAAACATTGCTTCTTCTGTCTTTTTCCTTTAGGCAAAAGATCCGTTAAGGAAGAAAAGCCAGACCTGCTGCCCAATGCCTTTCTGGTTGTTATTATAAGGCATTATGCAGCTGTGCCCTCTTTTCTTCCCTTAACATTCCTTTAAGGGATTTTCTGCCCTAAGTAAAAAGTTGAAGGGTCATGAGCAATAGATAAGGATGTCTGGAAACATCTCCCCCCCCTCCCCCAACATCCATGAATGAGACAAACCAGTGGTGCCATCAAAGCCTCATCTGGAAGCGGCTTGTGTTCTAATGCTGCCATAACATCAGTTATGTGGTTTATCACTCTAAAAAAATTTTTAAAGCATTTTTTAAAAATGTTTTGTTACATACTAGTGAAAATTGCTCAATAAAGACCTTAAAAAACCAGGTCCGGGCTCCTGCAGCTTTAACTGTTGTGCTGAACAGGGAAATTCACCAGGTGCTGCATGCATACAAATGACACCTGCTGACATTCCCTTTTCTATACAACTGTTAAAAATACAGGAGCCCCGGCCTCCTTTCCACATGGTCACCCTATAGGCAATAGGCCAAAAACAAACAAACAAACAAACAAACAAACACAGAAGCCTTGTTGTTTGAATCCAAAACAGGAGTTGGAGGACTTTTTAAAATGAAAGCCACCAAATATGTCATAAGATTTTAAGTAATCTCTTCTTCAAAAGTCCAGTTCATCACAACAATTTCTGCTTCTTCAGTTGGTATTGAATAATAATCTTACAGCGCAACTCTACCGGCGCCTCCTCAGAAATTCCGTTTAGTTTAATGGGGCTTACTCCCACTGAAGCAAGAAATCTTATACCCACCTACCTGGAAATAAGCCCCACTGTACTCAGGGGGATTTACTTCTGTGTAGACATGTAAAGGATAGCACTGCACCTTTCTTATGGTGTACAGAAATTTAAGATGGTATAACTTTGACACCTGTTTTAACTTCTGTATGTCTTGCATATGACTCATGTTCAGGTTTAATATCTTGGCTGACACCTGTTGAATAGGCTGACCAGATAAAATACAGGTCAGGGCTCATGTAACTTTAACAGTTGTAGAGAAAAGGGAATTTCAGCCAGTGCCATTTGTATGCAATTAGTTCCTGGTGAAATTCCCTCTTCATCACAACAGTTAAAGGTGCATGCACTATAGTAGAGTGACCATATGCAAAAGAAGGTAGGGCCCCTGCAACTTTAACTGTTGTGATGGAAGAGGGAATTTCACCAGGAACTGATTGCATACAAATGACACTGGCTGAAATTCCCTTTTCTCTACAACTGTTAAAGTTACATGAGCCCTGACCTGGATTTTATCTGGTCACCCTACTGTTGAATGACTGTTTGCTGTCACACAACCGTTTTGGTCGCAAAGCACCTGCCAGGGAAAAATGGTGCCGACTTCGGTTGCTGTATGTCTTTGCCTTTGATCCACTTCCCGTGAAGAGTAAATATTTGTCAACTTAAGGGGGATTGGTCTTTTTTTAGCACCCAGTAACTACACTGCAAATAAATGTCATACATAGAGGTTGGCCAGATGCAAAAGAGGACAGGTCTCTTTAACAGTTGTATAGAGGGGATTTCAGCAAGTTCATGGCAAGCTACACCTATTGAAATGTCCTCTTCTACACAGCTATGCAAGCCTCTGTCACCTCTGGCTACCCTACATATATACAGCTGGCTTGCTACAGAGAAGAAGACGCTTCCTGGATGCTAGAGGAATGAGTATCACAAGTAACTCTGGGTTATAAAAATGCATTTACATAGGCTGACCATATGAAAAGGAGGACAGGGCTCATGTAACTTTAACAGTTGTACAGAAAAGGGAATTTCAGCCAGTGTCATTTGTATGCAATTAGGTCCTGGTGAAATTCCCTCTTCATCACAATAGTTAAAGTTGCAGGGGCCCTGCCTTCTTTTGCATATGGTCATTCTAGTATAGAGTGACCAGATAAAATCCAGGTCAGGGCTCCTGTAACTTTAACAGTTGTAGAGAAAAGGGAATTTCAGCCAGGGTCATTTGTATGCAATTAGTTCCTGGTGAAATTCCCTCTTCATCCCAACAGTTAAAGTTGCAGGGGCCCTGCCTTCTTTTGTATATGATCACTCTAGCATAGTGCCTGCAACTTTAACTGTTGTGATGAAGAGGGAATTTCACCAGGAACTAATTGCATACAAATGATACTGGCTGAAATTCCCTTTTCTCTACAACTGTTAAAGTTACAGGAGCCCTGACCTGGATTTTATCTGGTCAGCCTATTCTAGTATAGTGCCTGCACCTTTAACTGCTGTGATGAAGAGGGAATTTCACCAGGAACTAATTGCATACAAATGACACTGGCTGAAATTCCCTTTTCTCTACAACTGTTAAAGTTACATGAGCCCTGTCCTCCTTTTCATATGGTCAGCCTAATTTAGAGGTCACCCGGATTCAGGGAAGTGTGGCACCAAGCCAGTACAAACAACTAAGATAGGTGTGTCATTGAAATGTTAACCAATCCAGGAAATAAGAGTTGATAAATGGTTGGGTGGTAACAAATAGGGTTTGTGTCACATTTTATTGATTTCGGAACTATTGACTGCCCATTTTTAAAAGCCATTATGACTTTAAACCGTGGCCTTCCATGGACAGGCAATTTGTATATTGTCCTGCAACTCCCATCATCCCTCACGATTGGCTAAACATCTGGAGGGTCACAATGCCCACCCCTGTTTTAAACAAATCATATTGTAGGTAGCATTCTGCCTCATAGTACAAGGTCCGTAGACCAGTGGTCCGCAGACATGAGCCTTTCCTGATTTACTTTATTGTTTACTAGAACTTGCATAGTTCCCTGGGATGCTTTAAAATGTACAAAGCAAGAATTAATACTCAAAATCTCTTCGCAGTTAAGACATACCTAATTTCTACTAATCGATCCTAACTTTGCGCTCTTGCTTAGGAATACAAAAAAATATTGTGATGAATCAGATCAAGGGCCACATATAGTCCAGCATTCTTTGCAAGAATCCCAGCAAAAAGTAGGTACCAGGTGATCTACCAGAAATTGGCCAGTGGATCACAGTCTATCTTTTGTTCAGTCATGAGATAGTGGGGATGGTGTATTTTTGAATTGCCCCTCCATTCAATGAGCACTCGAGGCGATTTATGATAAAAATAATAAAAACCAGCAATTAAATTAAAAATCTGGAAGCAAAATAGGTAAAATACATACCTTACAACAAAACATGATTGAATTTTGGAAATTTCTTTGGCAATTTTAATCATGCCAACACAGCTATCTTTGCATTTTGTGTAATAAAACCGGGGGGGGGGGGGGAGACTCTCTAAAACTGAGGAGTGGATTAATCACTGAAAGCTTGGCGGAATAATTTGGTTTTTATGAACTGTCTAAAGGCCAATAACTAGGGAGCCAATCTATTCTATATTATTAATATAACACAGTATTGTCCAGCAATGCCTTTTATTGTTTACTTACAAGACCCATTTTAGGGTGACCAACTGTCATGATTTTCCTGGATTAGGCCTGGGTTTTGTTCTATTCTGGGTGCCAGGGAGGATTTTCTGTAATTTTCTATAATGTCCAGGAATGACACACTTTTCCCTTTAAGACCGCCATTAGTGTTGTGGGGGAATTATGCGCTTTCTGGAGACCCCCCTATTGGATAGGCTGACCATATGAAAAGGAGAACAGGGCTCCTGTAACTTTAACAGTTGTAGAAAAAAGGGAATTTCAGCCAGTGTCATTTGTATGCAATTAGTTCCTGGTGAAATTCCCTCTTCATCACAACAGTTAAAGTTGCAGGGGCCCTGCCTTCTTTTGTATCTGGTCACACTAGTATAGTGCATGCAACTATACTCTTTCGCTCCTTCGCTCGTTTGCTCTTCCACTCCACTCCACTCCTCCCTTTCTCTTTCTCCCTCTAATCAGATCCTGTCAGATGAGCACTTCAACCAGACTGCTTTTCTGCCAGGCAAAAATGGAATGACCCTTTAGTTTGGCTCTTTGGGGGCATTGAGGGAGTACAATCCTGTTTCTGCAGGGATTCGGGAATTGCATGATTTTAAAAAATGCTTTTGAGCCTGGGATGCAAGGTTTGGGTTTTATATTGAGGCTTGGAGCCGGCTGTTGGGAGAGATCGCTTTTCCCTGCCAAGACCTGATGCAATCCATTCAAGCCAACAACAAGACTCCCATCACAGCACACCCACCCAATTCCTTTAAAACTACATGGAGGCTTATGGGCGCATTAAATGCACTTAAGGAAATTAATCCAGACTTTTAGTGTTCTAGGAAAGGCTGGGGAAGAGGTGGGGTGTCAGCAGGACAGGCACGGTGTCATGGAAGTACCGTGCTGCAAATCTGCACACCAGGCATGGCAAGAGTGCACTCAATTGCGGGTGTGATGGCGCTCCAAGTCCCCAAAATGTCATCCCAAGAGCGTCATCACGAAATCCACTCATCAGCTGCTAATGTTCACCTGCTGTCTGAGCCCAGAGCAAAGAAAAGTTTGATTTCCAAATAGCATTTCAATAAACCATTGTTTAAGTATTATAGCCATTGTTTAAATTTTGGGGCGCATAACCAGCTGCTAGACAGCCCAAAAGGTGGGGGTCTCTTTGAACCAAGAGAAGCAGCACTCTTTCTCACAAGAGGAATCTTGTGAAGTTCCCCCTCCTTCCTCTTTCTTTCTTTCTTTCTTTCTTGCTGGAGGGGCACCCCACCACCTCCAACATCACCCCACCCCAGACAGCACAGATATGGAGAGGTAACCAACCCCTTACTAACTTCTCCCCAAACAAGTCTACTATCTTACCAGGTTTCCCCGTCTTTTCTTCTGTCATCGCTCCACTTTGCCAGAGGAACCAGTCAACTTTCCCTGCTTCTTTCTTCAGATATAGGCAACTTGTAGCTGCATCTCTCTCCGTTCACCTACCTTGCTCCCAGACCTTTATCACACGGGCGATTTTGATCCAATTCTTTCATGTGACGTCACCCCACTCGCACTGCTCTCGCTCCCTGAGGCTCCTTTTTTTCCTTCCTCTTTCGAAATATCCCTGAATGGGGATTGTCCGTTTCCTCCCCTCCTCCGCAGGCTGAGCTGAAGTATCGGAGCAAAACCGACCACGTGTGATCAGAGGGCTACGCTCGCCTAGGAAACGGAGGGGGAACCCGCATCAGCAAAACGGGTAGGTGTGATAAAGGCCCTAGACTCATCTCTCCTTCCTCTGCCAGTCCCGTGATCCGTTCCCCCCATCTCTCCACAGCCCAAAACCTCGCCTCCCCTCTGCCAGTCAGTGACACCAAACCATTGCTTTTAATGTGTCTGTCTCGACCATTAAAACTAGAATTCTGTACAAAAGAACCGTGGTCCTTTCAAACCGCTATTGCTATGATCTGATCTCTTGAGTGTATGTCTTTAATTCTTTTCAATAAATGTACTCCTGGGTGAAGCAATTTGTGTCTTCAATCTCTGAAATTCAAAATTCAGGTGCTTAGCTTTGAGACGTTCGGTGCTCAATGTGAAAAGATCCCTTCGAGTGTCAAAGTTGCATGTCTGAAAGCACACTCACACATACAAGCAACGAGGATGCTTGCTTACACCCCCCACCCACCCACCCCCACCGCACACCAATACATGGCCTGCAGGGAGAAAAGATTTATTTATTTATTTACTGTATTTTTATCCCGCTTTTCAGACAATTATTGTCTCCCAAAGTGGCTCAAATCAATCCGAAAAAGAGATGGGCCCTGCCAGCAGGTTTACAAATAATAAAAAAGTAAGACACACAAGGGAAGAGGAGAGGAGGGAAAGAGAAGCTTTTCAAGGCCAGACCAAGGTGGTGTGACCTTCCCTTGCTGGTGTTCCTGCTTGAATAGCCCTTGGCCGTCCTTTCTCCTTTGGCGGATGGATGAGGCCAGAGCGTTCTTCCCCTGACCTTCTGCAGTCCGGGGGGGGGGGGAACTGCCAGTTGGAGCCAAGAGTTCCTTCTTACAGGGAGGGAGAAATAGAGGTCCCTGCAGCTGCTCCTTCTCTGGCTGATGGATGGTCGGTCTCCCCCCATGGCTTGAGGGCATTTCTGGGAATCAGGAGGTGGGGGCAGCCTCCCAGTAGGCCTTGGTCCCCTGGCTGATGGCAGGTCAGAGGTTGAGCCATCCTTTTCGTGCTGTTTTCCCATTTGCTGCAATCGTACCTTCTGCGGCAACCCACAGTATAAGGGGTGGGTGTGATTCTTTGGCAAAAACATGGCATGAGGGGGGATGATCAACCTCCTCACAGTCATCCAATCTGAATCAGGCTGCCCCCCACCCCCGCAGCTGCTGTTTCTAAAAGATAAACGAGAAGTCCAGGGTGAGTAGACAATCACACGGTAAACATCTTGTCCATTCTGGGTCTAAGAAGAATTTCAAAAGCAGTTTATGACACAGAGCAGGGGACAGAATTGAAAAAGCCGTCTCAACTGGGTGTGCACTTAAAATAGCTCTCTGGATCTAGGCCATAATTTCTTGATATCAGATCATTATTTCCTGGAGCAATTTACTGGTAAAATTTACTTTACGTAAGTAAAGAAGGGAAAGAACAGCATTCTGTGACGTAGGGTAATTCCAGGCAAGGGTTTTTATAGCATCATAGACGGATGTTTACGGACGTTGCTTAAAAGATGTTTATGGAGGTCTGGACGTTGTTACCTTCTCAGGACTGTCCCATGTCACCACTTTTTTTTTTTTTATGCAGAAAATCCATTAAGGAAAAAAAGACTGAACAGTTGCACAGTGCCTTCTGATTGCTAGCGCTAGGAAGCTTTCCAGGATAGAACACAGGACACAATCCAGGATAGAACACAGGATACAAAAGTGAAATCGCCTGATCCACCAGATTACACATCCCCCACACACCAAGCAACTAAGGAGAGGAGAACAATTCACAAACAACACTGTTCATACATCATGTTATGTTCACCTTGGATATCAAGTTCCTTATATGCGCCATCAGGAAAAAACAACATATTCCCTCCTCTGTGGTTTTCCTGTTGCACTCCTGCAGTGTTTGCAAACCTCAAAATGCTAGTTTCTCAATATACCCTGTTCAGATGACATGCTAAGCTGCAGTGGTTAAGCATTTTGAGCTAAACATCATGGCTTAGTGTGTCGTGTGAACCATTCCTAACCATGGTGGCTACATAATCACAGTCTAAACATGCTCACTAACCATTTGCTGCAAAAGGGTTAGTGGCCTAACCATGGCTTAGCTTGTTGCTTGAACAGACCCATTTTGAATCTATGAAGAATTGGGCTGCAGAAGACAGTGGCTGCATTCGGACAACACATTAAGCAACTGAGGAGGGGGGGGAACAATAGTCAGTTGTGTTGTTTATTGTGTTGTGTGGAGGGTAACACAACACTCACAAACTACTGACGGTATGCTATTCCGTCCAAATAAGCAACTGAGAGAAACAACTGGCTTGCAAGTTGATTCGCTCAAAGCCAGTTGTTTAAAGTGTTGTGTGGAGGGGTGAGTGCGTTAATGGCGTGTAGTGAGTGGGTTAAAACACAAGCCCATAGAGGCAGGCGGCAAGAGCGACCAAAGCGGCAGCTGCCACTCTGCTACAACTGGTGCAACTTGCAGAGGTTACTGGGATAGAACTGGGAGGACTGAGGGAGGAGGGAGGGTGGGGAGAGGGGCGGGGGCTGTGTCAATCAAATGCCGGGTTGATTATTAGTCAATGCCAGCCCCAACCACCCACAGTTGTGTAGGAATATGTTGTGTGGGGAGTACCCACAAAATAACCAACTGTGAGTTGGCTACTCAACCCACCATTGACTAATGTGTTGTCCGAATGCAGCCAAAGTCTCCATCTTAGTTAACATCCTCTTTCCAATAGTGGTCAGCCAGATGCCTCTTGGGAAGCCCAGAAGCAGGACATGATGGCAAAACAGTTTCTCCATTATTTGTCCATAGTATCTGCTACTCAGAGGTCTAATGATTGTATATATGGAAAATCCACTCAAGCCAGCATAGTTAGCTGAGGGAATATGGGAGTTGTAGTCCAACACATCTGGCAGGAGCCAGGTTGGGGACGGCTGACTTGGGCTGTAATGCAATACCACATATCAAGGAGTAAGCTCCATTGAATTAAATGGGTCTTACATTTATGTAGATATGTATGCGATTGTATGGTTCATTATCTTGGCTAATAGCCATGGGCAGAACAATCCTAACCACTGAAGGGTGAGAAAGCAAAGCAACAAGCCTTGATATACCTGCTCTGTAGGTAGGCCTCTGTATGTAATTTGGTTCTTGCAAGTGAAATGTATGAGGGGGTTGGAATGATATATGTGCCTGAATGTGCTGTAATGCTGAAACTGCTTAATTGGAAGGAAATGCTTAATTGAAATGTCTAATTGTCAAGACCTTTTGATGTAGTATAAGACAAATAAGATAGCTTAGTAAGGAGGACTTACCATCCAGGTCAATCTGACATTGCCAGATATGGGCCATCTTTCGATAAGGTATAATGAAGAAGTTTTCTTTTATCTTTGTTTTGCTTTAGAATTTTGACAACTGCTAATTGGTTAAGATGCTGCTGTGTATAAATATACCTGCTTTTCACACTGCCAGGGGGAAAGTTCTTTGTCTGTAGGACTCCCATCTGTACCGCTGTATTACGCTGAATAAAAGTTGCCTTACAACCAAAGAGGATTTTTATCCTTGACAAGGGGTAATGATGGATGATCTGCCACTTCCAAAGCATATGAATAAAACTACTGTATTCATGCATAAGAATAAAACAATAATTTTGCTATGCTGGCAGGGGAATGCTGAGAGGTGTAGGGCTTTTTTCTGTTTAAACTTGCATAGGATTGCACCCTTAAACATTTTAAAAATATGTTTAAGGGTGCAAACCTATGCAAGTTGCTTGATAAATCAGGGGTATATGTTTTAGCTGATCCAAAGGATTGTAATCCATTAATCAAGCCAGCATGATCCCTGGGGATAATGGGAGTTGTAGCCCAACACATCTGGAGCTTGCTAGGTTGTGGAAGGTTGACATTACATGGACTACCCACTGCAATCCAGATTTTAATAACACCCACTTGAATGCAAACATGTGTATGGAAGCAGATGGATAACTTAATGGCACCAACATGCCCCCTAACAAGGATGTTTTTTGGCAGCTGAAAAGCTCTGATAGTTTTAAGCCTTTCTTCATGAGGAAGAGGAAGCATTTCTTTCATGCACCCCCACCCTTCAGTTCACATGCATATAAACAAGCACACTGCCCTTTTCACCCATTTATCTAGACTTATGTATACATTTTTAGATATCCGCAAACATTTATCTCACTATAATGGGAAAAAACAGTAATCAGGTGACTTGTGTGCCTGCCCGTGTCCTGTTTAGGTGCCAGCTGATACATGGCCTCTATTCTTTATTCCTATGAATCTCTTCTTTTTAGTCGGACTTGGACTGGACAGGCCTTCAAACAGAGGACACCTTGAGACAGAGGAGGTTCTCCTCTAGCAGCCCTTCAAATAGAGGTCTGTCCTCTGTAAAGTAGGCCACGCTACTGAAAACGTTCAGGATTCAGCAACATTTTGAAAGGCCTTTTCTATCATTAGTTTAAAATTTTTTTAAAAAAGATGTAGCTACGAGAAACAGATTTAAAGTAATGTTTGTTTTGGCCCAAAGCCTACTATCGTAGCAACTGTTCAGAATGTGCAGAATAGAAAGGCTTGGGAGGTTTCCATTGATCTTTAAATTAAATTCAGCCAGAGCAAACAGAGCAGCAGTGCCTTGACCAAGGACTTCCCCTGCCCCAGGCCCCTGCTTAATTTAGCAATACCCTGCACAGTACTAGGCCACAAGCCACATTTAATCTATATGATCAGTAATGATGTTGCATAGAGAAGGCTTTAGGATCAGAGGAATCAAACCAAACCTGAAGCAAAATCTGGGCTCAAACCTCTGCACCAGCACAGGATCTGTTATTACAGGGGTAATCAACCTTTTAGGCCCTGAGAGCCACATATGCGGGTGCACACACACACACTGCTATACACATTATAATTTGCTAATGCAGCTGGGTTCAGACAATACAATAACCTACATTTCAACAACAACCCACTTTTAACCCATACTCAACCCTTGAGGATGGGCTATTGTGTTGTGTGAACCCAATCACAGTGGACACGGTTTGGACGCAACCCCCAGTCTCTGTAGTTAAAAGGATCGCAGGCAGCATGGCTGGAAAGATCTTGGCCCAAAGCGCAGGACAACTGCTGTCAAACAGAATAGACTATGATCAACTAGAGGGACCAATGGCATGACTTGCTTAAGGCAGCTTTTCTTTCTCCACCCAGTATGTTTTAAACCTGGATATTCTGCAATACTGAGCAGCCATAGCGATTTTAACCAATTTTGTAAGGACAAGTTCCAAGCATCCCAAATTTCCAAGTTTACTGGAGATTTTATTATTTTTAGAGACAGCCTTTTCCTACCAGTGAGTCAGAACCAGTCCTAGATGAACGGGTGCCCTGGGGAAGGAAGGTCTTAGATGCCTCCCCCTCCCCCTCCAGGCGCTCAACTTTTGAACACTTCATTTTTTATTGCATGCATGGCCCATTTCATAACTTAGGGCATACAATTGTCATCCGTGATTCATCCCTGCCCTACAAGCTGAGAAACGTGCCCACATGGATCTCCTCTCACACTATTTATCGACGGACACTGGGAGTGTAATCCCCCCCTTTATTTAAGGAGACAGAAGCGTTAAAGCAACACTGGTCATAAAGGCCAGTGTTACCAGCGTTTCAAGGGAAGGTGAATTGTTTTGTACCGTTTCTTTCAAGTGCTGAGCTGTTCAGATAGCTGAGTTGATTGGCTGGGGTGCCAAGCTTGAAGGAGGGCAGCACCTGTCACGGAGTATCGCCCAAGGACTAAACTACTCTCGCTATGTTAAATAAGTCGCGTGTAACCGATCCTAATGGGCTTTTACTGTAGTATTAGCATGCTCTTCTTAATGTTCTTTTACACTAAAGTAAAAGAACATTAAGAGGAGCTACATGCTATGCAGTTAACATAGCGTGTTGTTTAGTTCCTGGTCACCTGCCTCTAAATCGAACCCTGCAGTGAATAGTAGCTTTTGGCTTATTAAAGCATAGAAGGAACCATCCCCTTCCCTTCAACATCCTCAATAAAAGACATATGTGCTGATGTTTTACAGTATATAAAATGTATTTAACTACACAAAGAACCTCCCTCAACCGGTCCATATTGGATACTCCTCTTCAACGTGTAAAAAAGATAACCTGACAGATGTTGATACGGAGATGATCAACGTCCTACTCAAATCACTCCCATACGCACCCCACATAAAAGCCGACAACAAAATCTAGGCTGGGTTGATCTGGATTTATTTGATAGGAAAGTGAATGATGAATCATCCTGCATGTGCCAAGGCAATGGAGGCGGCAGGATTCTTGCAGCCTCGCCCCTTCCTTGGGCAGCGATTCCTCACCTCCAGTCACCCATTAAGTAGCCCTGATTGTTCAGCATTTGAAGTAGACCATTCTGACTGCAAGAGGTATTGCAGCCGGGTTTGTGGCTTGAGACTTCACAGAAGGAACAGCCAGCCCTGTACACGTGGAGAGGCTGCATTTTTATGCAGTCCACATACTCTGACGTCTAAGGCCCTAGTACATGTGAAACAGTGCAACTAGAGAATAGCGGACAGCAGCCGTCTCTCCCCCCCCCCCCCCCATTTCACACATTTCACATTCTCTTTGTCGCGATCACTAGCCGAAGGCTGCAGCTTTGCACCCTGGCTTTGTCTTGTGCAAGTCTAAAAACAATCACGGAGCGGCCTGTACGATGTGGAAGAGTTGCCCTCAGCCCACAAAAAAAAAAAAAAACATTTCGGGGGGGGGGGGGGAATAGGAATGAAAGAAAAGAGGGATGCTGGAAAGAGGCCAAAACATGATAGGGAAAGAGTATCCTGTCCTCCAGTTTAACATTTCAAGGCACACAGGTGACACACAGCCATGCACACAAGCCCGGGGCTGACACACAAGGGCAAACACATGAGAAACAGAGGGGCACCGGGGTCCAGCTCTTCACCCCGATTCGACATGGTGCTGAACCAAAGGGATTTTTCCTATGGGTCTCCGTGTGGGTTTGCGCAAGTGAATAGTTTGAAGCCAAGACAACCCGGGGCAACATATCAATCCCACCGGGTCAGGTGGGCAGCCTGGCTGTTGCGTTCCTGATGCCGAGCGCAGCTGGCAGGAGGCCAAAGGCTGAAGCCAAGAGCTCGGTGTGACAGGGCGCCGGAATTCTGGCCCTGAGGAAACGCCGCCACTGCCATCCGAGGCAGCTCCTGGAAGCCTTGACGGTGTGGTGAGGAAGTGCGGCTGGGGGTGTCTGAGAGAACTCATGCGACAACAGAGGGTCTGGCAAAAACAGTACACACGGTGAGCAGGATGCGCCCCTCGCGCCTGCCTGCCACCCACTTTGTGCGCAATCAAATGGGATTCTGGTCGCTATGGAAACGCATCGGGCCTCCTGGCGGCAGAGCCAGAAGGCCCCAGCCAAGTCCTGCAGGGGAACAGCCACGGTTGCCTGAGTCCGGACATGGAGCGAGGTTCAGAAATCCAGCTCGTCTGAATCGGGGGCGCCGGCAGCTGGTAGCTCTTCCTGGCTGCGCCCCCACACAAAACGGTAGTTGTCTTCCAGCTGCTGCTGCCGCCGCCGCTCCTTGTGAGCGTCCTCTGTGCCCTGGATCTAAGAGAGGAAGGACAAAGCAATGGAACCACAAACACACACCACCCAGATCCATGGCGGATGACAAACTCCGGGGCCCCGCTGCCAACCCAAGACATTGGGGTGGCCGAGGTGGGAAAGCCAAGTGGCAAGCTGCCACACACACTCACTGCCCACCAACCCCCCCCCCCCCCACCGCCAGTAACCAGGGAGGCAGGAGGGCAGGGAAATGCTGCCACTGCTCTACTGGGAAACATCTCCTGTGCGAGGCCTTCAAATGAGTGAGCCGTGGGGGGATTCTGCTCGTTGGGTCAGGTCTGGGACTCCAACACTGCCACATTTAAGCCCTCCCCCCAAACCCATCAACTCAGGCAAGCGTCCACACCGTTTCATAGAAAGGCCACCTCTGTCAAGAAATGCCGGGTTAGATCCAGGGTCCGTCTTTTGTTGGCGGAAGAGCAATGTTTGGGGGTCCCTCCATTCCTCCCACACTACAAACCATTCAGCAGAGCGTCCCCCCGACTGCCTGTGTAGTATTTTCAGGGGACAGTAGGAATGGTGGAAGGTTGGTTCCGCCAGCCCGGTTGCACATGCCTCCAGCTGGATCCAACCCATTGGGTAGGAATAAAGCGAAAGCCATTCGCAGAGTGTTGCCTCCCACGGATCCCAGCCAAGCCTCCCTGCAGCCAGCCTCCCAATGCCTTGTGTACAAAGGCAGGACTCGTGAACCACCCCTCCTCTCACCCACACTGGAATGGGATTCCCCATCATAGATCCTCACCATGTCAGGAAGTGGGGACTTATTTCCATATGTGGTGGACATGTGAGTATGTAAAAATTTTTTGGAAAAGAGTTTTTAAAGAAATAAGTGAAATATTGGGTAAGAAAGTGGAAGAAAGTCCAAATATAGCTTTATTGGGGATGTTTGATAAAGAATATGGGAATAATAATATAAGAGAATTGATAAACAACCTCCTGACACCGGCTAGATTAGTGATAGCTAAAAATTGGAAAATACAAGGGAATTATAGTATAGAAGAATGGTACAATTACAATTGCAATTGCAATTGCAATTAATGATAGATTGCAATTGCAATTAATGATAGATTAACACATAAAATTAAAGTTAGGATGGGATTATCCAAAAAGAATGATTTTGAAATATTTGGGGAACATTTATAGAATATGTTTTAGTAAAGGGGAGATGTTGTACACCTTCAAAAGAATCACTGAAATTTTGGAAAAAATGTATAATATAACACAGCATGGAAGGTCTCAAGGGTAGGGGAGCACAGGAGGGATGTTGAGGGGTTGTTTATGTATTATGTTTATTTTATGTATTATATGTTGAAAACTAAATAAAAATGAAAAAAAAACCATAGATCCTCACCAAAATATTGAAGAAAATGTCCTTGAGGTTCTTGGTGTCCTCTTCTGACAGCCAGTGAGTGTCATCATCATCCCCAAGGCCGCCCGTCGTCACAATCTTGATTTCAATTTTACCTGCCGGTTATAGAGTGAGCCAAACATTAGTCAGCTCCTAAATGCTTAGAGAGTTACATTTAGGAAAATGGCCTATGAAGGCATATGGCAGGAGGTGTAGAACTTCAGGCCCGTGGGCCCAATCAGGCCTGCCTGGAGTCCCAATCTAGCCCTCTGGTGTTGCCCAGAGATGCACACCACCTTCCCTGGCCCTACTTCTTTTCCTCTAACCACTGAGCTTCCTGGCTTTTGAGCCGTTCCCCCCTCCCTTTCTAAAAGGTTAAAATGCCTCTCCTAAAGCTTAGTTACTGGCAGTAAGAGCTTTAAGCTAAAATATGCTGATATTTTTTTATATTTTGGCCCCTCCCCATATGCCTTTGGCCCCACCCACCACTGGAATGTAGCCCCCGAGTGCCTCTCTGAAATTGAATTTGGCCCTCAAGCTGAAAGAGGTTCAACACGCCTGGCATACGAGCGTGGTGGGGAGGCTTAGTGGATTCACAGGCAGCTTCTCCCGGCTAAGAAAAAAGAGATGACCTAGACCTGATTCTCAAGAAGAGATGCAGTGGCAAGAGATGGAGCTATGGGAGAAGTAACGGAGCTCCAAACTAAAACTAATGCAAAGACAATTTACTCAGGCGCAAACAATATGCTGCCTTCAATATATGACCATTGCTGGCCCCTCATCTCTGCCCTGCCTCGCCCAGTAATACGTGGTTAAAGCGGAAATGCAAGATGACATTGCTGGGTTTAAGGTTTGCCTGCCCCCTGCAAACACCTGCCAATGAAGCAGAGCAGAGGCAGGTAAATGCCGGGCACAACCACGTCACGTCACGCGCCTGCTGCGATGAAGTGTTCTTGAGAGATGCATGGAAGAGGCACACTACAAAGGCAAAAGTGAGCAAGCTGTGGCTCTCTAAACTTTTTTTGGCCTACGACTCCCATGATCCCTCACCACTGGATGTGCTAGCTAATGCTGATGGGAGTTGCGGCCCTCCAGATGTTTTGGCCTACAGGTTGCCCATCCCTGTTTCAAGGGGTCAGATGTGACTTGGCTCTCTATGCTCCAAGCAACTGGTAAGACAGAGCTGGGCTCGAGAAGCTAGTTTTATGGCTCTTCCCCTTCTAGCTGCATGGGGGCAGCAAAAGAAGGCGTGCACACATCCGGCCAGCCGGTTATCATGGCTCTGGGGCAAGCCAAGCAGTTATCCGTGCCTTACTCTCTCACTTGTTTCTTAATGCCTAGGAGGGGAAGTGCCACATGCTTCTTCGAGGGCTGATCATGTGGAAAACGAATGGATGCCGGGGAATCCACATGCTCCACATTCTCCACCCCCCCGCCCCTCCTGCAAACGTTAAAGGGTCAGGAGTTCTCCAATGGCAGAAGAGGTCAAGAAGCAACAGTGGTGAGCTGATTGGAGCATAGTTGGATACCTATGGTTGTAACGGGATTGTGCGCATGTGGCTGCACATTCATCTCCAACTGAAGAAATGCTGGACTTGCCAGTTTTAAAACTCTCAAGACAGAGAGCCACTAGAATTTAAGAGCGTGGCGCCTAAGCTCATGTAAAGGTAAGTAAGAGAACAATCCTAGGTGTGGGGGGAGTGAAGTGGTGGATCATCCACCCCTTCCAAAGCCCTGCTAGCCAGGATGGTGTGTGGGGTGTGTGTGTGTGTGGGGGGGGGGGGGTGTCCTTCAGTGATTTCACTGTTACTGTTGTGTTGTTTTTCTTCACTCTATCCCCTTCAATGGGATTAACCATGCCAGATCCAGGCTGATGTATTTGAGGGGCTTTAACCTGACACCTATTCGGGAAATGAAGGAGCTCTGGATCCATGGTTGCCCCAGAACCCTTACCACTGGCAAATCTATGCCCACAGAGCCTTCTGTGGGTGTCCCGGGGGTCTCTGCAATAGACTCCCTGCCCTCACTGCTGACAGTGGAAGTCCTCCTCATGAGGAGGCACACTTCTACCCCATCCAAGCCACCTCCAGCCAGCAAATCTCCAACTTTGGACTGCTCTACTCTTTAATTTGGTGACAATCTCCCGGGAGCTCAAAAAGAAGAGACGGACTTTGTCCAATATGTATTTGTTTTAGAAGCAGAACAAGAAATAGGATGGATTGTTCAGCAGAGCTTTGGCCTCCAAGTGCCTAGAGATTTTCTGCTTATCCTTTCTCCTAAATGTTCTGGTTTTGACAAATACTGGTTGACTGATCACACTTGATATATGTACGTATAATAAAGAAGGCTCAAACCACAATCTAAAGTCAATGGGATGCGCCACAACATCAACGTTTCTGTATTGCATGCCAACTCTTTCCCCCTACTTTAATGCTCAAGGATCTTATTATATTATTTGAATTCAGTTTATAAAACACATTTTTAGAAGTTCATGTCTTATTCTCCTAATTTCATTAGTTATCCCTCGATGACTTCGGTAAGTTCTTTTGTTTGTTTGTTTGTTTTTTAAAAAAAGAGGGATTCAAAATAAAGAAAGCCTTTCCGTGTCAAAAGTAGCTGCCAGCAACAATCCTTTGGGGGGGGGTCACACTTTGAAAAGCACAGTTTGCCACCCACCGCCTCCCTGAACAAGGTCTCGCATAAACCATGAGGTCTCCAGCAGTCATAGGGGGACATGGTGCAGAATGGCTGAATCTGCCTTCTACCGAGTCAGAGCATTGGCCTTTCTATCGAACCTCATGCTGCGGCCTTCCTCCCAACCCTGGTGCTCTCCTGATATGTTGGACTGCAGCTCCCATCATTCACAGCCAGCTGGGAATGATGGGAGTTGCAGTCCAACACATCGGGAGAGCACCAGGGCTGGGAGGAAGGCTGTGATACTGGGCACTGGACCAAACAGATCTTAAGGCAGAGGTCGTTTCTAGGCTCTTTTAGACTCAAGCTGAAGGGAAAGAACCCGGGACTGCGTGTAAGGAAAAAACACCCAACATAAACTGGAGGCTGTAGTTGTAATTAGATCTACAAACAGGTGCTGTTGGCACACAAGCGCTGAAAAAAATGACTAAAAGTCACCACGTGAACAACATAGAATTATAGTTCACAATAGTAAATACTTTTATCGCATATATGAGTGTTATTTAAATTCCCTGGATGTATAATACAAACACCAATATAACACATTCAAGATCACCTGCGAACACGGAGGATTTATAGGAGGCAAACCACTCTCATATTTTTAATTAGGGCATGTCCTTCATCTGCCAAATTGCAAGCTTTATTTTTCCTTGCTTTGAGCTAACAGCTTTCCTTCTGGCAACGCATATATATGGCGACAATTAAGCATAATGATACCTGAAGAAGAGGTTTTCTTGAGACGGGATTAACAATCTGGATTCCTGGTGTGAAATTAGCTTAGATATATTTGTTATATCAGGAGTGTTAACCCTACTGGGATTTATTGATTTGTGATAAGTAGTTTAGATACTGTTGTTACATTAGGAGTGTTAACCCCATTGGCACATAATGATTTACCCTTGTTTCACACACAAGGGGTTAAGCTTGTTAGTATGTTATTATTTGGTGATTATTGGCTTAATTGATGTAATCAACAGCAGGTGATCTTGAATGTGTTATACTGGTGTTTGTATTATACATCCAGGGAATTTAAACAACACTCATATATGTGATAAAAGTATTTACTATTGTGAAATATAATTCTATGTTGTTCATGTGGTGACTTTTAGTCATTTTTTCAGCGGTTGTGTGCCAACAGCACCTGTTTGTAGAAGGAAAAAACACCCTACCATTGAACTAGGGACCCTCCCCGACCACTCCCTTAAAATAAGGAAATGGGGGCAACCCTGGCTTCAAAAACCATTAATCAGATAACGGCTCAGTTCAGACGACACATTAGTCAATGCAGTGTGAAAACTCCACTCAACGGTTGAGTTTTTGGGAGGTACTCCCCACACAACGGCTGAATTCGGACAACACGATAGTCAATGGTGGTGTAATAATCAACTTTACAGTTGTTCATCTAGGGGGTACTCCCCATACAACATGGTAATAAATAATCAACTGTGGTGTGGATCAGGATCAGCGCTGAGTTGACTATGGTACCATTCGGACGACACGATAGTCAATACAACTGACGATTGTTTCCCCCACCCCCCAGTTGCTTATTGTGTCGTCTGAATTCAGCCAACATGTTTGAACTCCACCATTGTGTGACTGTGGGCTACCGTGGAGTTGAGTAAAATCCAGCATGAAGTCTAATTGACAGTTCCTCTGCCCTTTCTCCTCTCCCGGTCCTCCCAATGGTATCCCATCAGCCATTGCTGAAAAAAAAAAGCAATCCCAGCAGCTCTCCTAGAGGGGCACTTGCTCCTTTCGCTGCTCTTGCCAGGGAACTCTGTAACCAGTGGGAAAAGTCAATGCAACGGAAAACTCCACAGAGCCCTCCACACAACACAAAAGTTGTGCAGGAACCCTCCTCTGCACAGTGTGGATATTCTGCATGGAGTGTTTTCCAAAAAACTCTCCACCATTGCGTGGAGCTTTCCCGCAAAATAAGACATTTCTCAACGGTGGTGTAAAAACTCCACTATGGAGTTCTAAAACCACCGTTGAGAAACGTGTTGTCTGAACTGAGCCAATGTCTTGAGACTACCAGCTCAGGATGGCCCATGATTCCTCCGCATATGTGTGCCATTTGTGTCCTCCGGTGATCTCACATCCCTGGCTGCTCTTTCCTAAGGGACGCTCCCCAATGCCCCTCGCCCACCCAGCCTGGAGAAAGGCTCGCAAGCATCTGCAATTGCCCGCTGCCCAGGTTGCATGGCTACGTTATTACCTTCTGCCTTCAGGCCTTCCTTCTCCAACAGGTCCTTAACCACACTCTCTATGTGGCGCAGCTGCGGGTTGTCCCTGCTCATCTCTTGGACTCGCAGCTCCTTCTGCTGAGCACTACCTGGCTTTACTTTAGTGACCCTGACTTTCACGCGCCCGTCCGGGTCGCCATCTGAGACAGAAAGGGGACAGAGGCACGTGAGTAGGCCAGCGTTTGCGGCAGGGAGAGAGAGCGCAAGCTGGATGGGCCTGCTAGCAAGGCTGGGGACAGTCTGCACTCGAGAGAAAGAGGGAGCTCTTCCCTGCCAAATAGCTACTTTGCTTTCCTTTGAGAACAGCGTCAAGCGGCTTCAAAGCATTGGGAATGTTTGCAAAAGCAGAAGGTCCCTGGACAGCAGAGGAAAAGGAAGGCAAGAAGTCACAGAGAGGCATAGAGATTAGCCGGCTGGCCAGGCCTGCACCACGTCTGGCCCAAGAAAATGAACGCAGCCCACTGCTTATATACAGTAACCCACCAGGGGCTCCATAAATCTCCTGGTTTTGCCCCCAGCCTGGGACTGCAGAAACAGGGGGTAGGGGCTGTCAACCACCTGGCAGGCTACTGTATATGGTCAGCGAGATGCATTCAACTGGGTGGATCACAAGTTGCGCGGGCCTGCAGCAGATACAGGGAATAATAAACTGCCTCCAGTGTTGGAGAATGGGTGTTCTGGACAAATGTACAATCTGATATTTGACACAGTCCGGACACAGTCAAAAGGCAAAAGCCTTCCCCCGTTTCCCCATAAAGGGAAGAACTGGGAATCTGAACATGATGTAGGAAACCCAAACCTCTTGGAAGCAAACCATCATTCCCTTTACCTGGAAACTGGTCGAAACGGCTGAGCAGCAGCAGCAACAAACTGAGGAGCAGGGATGTTAACAGTGCTTGGTGATGCCTTTTTATCCCAGGGAGTCGACCCGCTTCCTTGGGAACAGAGCCCGCCCATTGGCGGACGCTTCCTGGTTCTTGGGCATGCAATGCTTCCCCCTAGTCCCTTCCTTGGCCAATGGCAAGGACAACCAAGTGGAAAATGGCTGAAGACCCATGTCTTTTGTCATGTGCAAGTACTCAAACAAGACCCCAGAGGCGCCTCTGGCAGAGGCCAGCTTTGGCCAGACACACCTCAAGGCTTGCGCCCAAATATTTGTTTGGTCCAGCGATGACTGTCCCCAGCAGCTTTCCAACCTGTACCCGGCAGGAAGTTTAAGAGTGCAAGGAGGGATATGAGTGGTCCCCAAGATGTCTTACCCGTAGGAAGTTAAGAGGGGTGTCCATTTCTAACTGGTCCCACAGTTTCCCAAGTTACACCACAACTTCCTAGTAATTTGATTTCACAATGTAGGCCAGCCATGACTGACCTGATGCCCTCCAGATGGGTTGGACCACAACTCCTATAATCCCAGGCTAGCATGGCCAACATGCTGGCTGGGAATTATGGGACTCACAGTCTAAAACATCTGGAGGGCACCAGGTTGGGCATGGCCGATTTAAGTTAACCCTTGACCATCCTGCCTTGATCAAGTGAGTGAGAGCATTTGCACCCCACTGCTGTGCTATTCATGGCAGAACAGCACCCCCTACTGGCTGACCCAGAAATACCCTCAAATTGACCCATATACAAAAGAATGAAATCCACCTCAAGGGTATAGAAACATACCAGCTGCTGGCTTGTCTGCCTTTTCTTTCACAGCATCCCCTCCATCTGCGGTTGCCACTTCTTCCTCCTCCTCAGGTTGATGCCCCTGTCCCTTATCCCCTTTATTTGGGACTTTGCCAGGATCCAGCTTGTCAATCAGTTTGTTGAGGGTTGAAGCCAAAGACTTGGAGGCTTGTTTTCGATCAAACTCACCTTTCAGGCCTTCCGTTTCTAACTCATCCTCCACCTGCCAAGCACAAGCAAGTGAGTGTGGCACGTGTGCCCCATCAGCATCATCACAAGCAAGTATAGGCTAAGATGTTTTGAGAGATCAAAGTTGAGCCTGACTGGTCTGACTAGGAGGCAAGCTCATGTCCTGCAATTCAGTGCAGGATCTGGATTCGGGAAACTCTTTTAAAGCACGTTTCTAGTCCTTGTGAGTGTAGAAATACATTTTTTTTAATGCCCTAAGTGTTTGCAAGGGGTGGCAAACAGGGCAGAACCTGTGTACCTTGCATGTATAGCCCTGTTTTGCTCCTCTTTGACCTAGCTATGCACAAGTCAAATGGGGGATGCCAACACAACAAACGTGCGGCGTCCAGGTAGGAATCTCGGAATTAAGCGGGGCAGGCGATCTTGGTCATATTATACGAGGAGAAAAACTACACCATTCTCCAACTGAAGGGAAAAGATCAGAGGGAAGAAGACGGACATCATAGCTAAAGAACTCGAGGAAATGGTATAGCCGTACTTCTGTACAATTATTTAGAGCAGAGGCATCAAAAACAAACATAGTTGTAATGACAGCTAACCTCCAGTAGGAGAAGGCATCCTAAGAAGAAGGCAATCAGCTGCCCATTGCAGAGCCAACAACCGCAAGTAGCATTGGAAGGTGATTTCCTGGACTGGGAAACAGCGAGAGCCCTATGGGGACATTCACTGCCCAGGCAATTAGGACTGCATGAAGGTGGGGAGCAGAGCCATGCTTGCCCTGGCTTTCCCATCCCTGTTGCTCAGCTCCATAGCCCTCCATCTGATGGAGGGGGAAAGCCTACAGCAGGGAGACTGCTTGTTGCGACTAAGCCTGTTCCCCTTGGGCTAGGAGAAGGCTTTTCAGGCTTTTCAATCAGAGTCCGTTTCTGATGCAGAAGAGCCAGAGCCAGAAACATACCAGCCTGTGCGGGGAGTGGGAGAGGTGACTCTCACGGGCTCTTCACCAGCTGGGAATGAACTTTCGCCAGCCCTTATCTCTGAGGGTGTAAACAACCCACAAGCTGGGAATCAGTCTTCTTCCGAGGGGGAGGGCACTGAAAGCCTAGCTGATCCGAGAACCCACCAGAGACTAAAGCGGGCGGAATGAAAGGAAGGGGAGAGAAGGTCAGCCTGGCTAGCTTCTCACCAAAGCCTTCTTCAGAACCAGCCTCCCTGAAGTTCTACCATACTGGAAAAGGACTTTCCCTTTTGCTTGAAAGGACAATTGTCTCGCTTAGTTTGCATAATCTTGCCTAGAGAAAAGTTCCTAGAACTATACACTCCCTTCAGGTGGGAGGAGCTGTTTATTGCCTGAATAAAGCTTTGTGGATTACATGGCAGATCTGTTTATTGTAAAGCGAGGGGTGTTGGGAAACACGACACTGCTTTACATAGGGAGGCGCCCTGCACAATCAGGATTTTAAGCTGTACAGGGAGCCTATCCCCATAGAGCAGGCTCCCCACTGCAGAATTCCCTCCTTCAATGCACAGGGACAGGGACCTTGAGAAAGCAGGGCCAGCAAGCACAGATCCCCTCTCTATATCATACACATTCTAATCCCATGATGGGCGAATACCCATGCAGGGCTAGAGGAGGCCAGAGCGCAACGTCACTTCCATTCGCGCAGAACCTGACACCGCTCTTGGCACAGATCCGGAAGAGGCACCCAGAGCCCTGGTGAGTCAAGACTGTGCAGGATCGGTTGCAGTTGTCTGCTGATAGGTCTATCTCCTGCACAGGTATGCCTAACCCCAGGGTGGGCAATGTGGTGCCTGTGCCCACAAATCTGCCTGCAAACTCCTTTCCCGGTGCTCTACCTGTTCCACTTAAAATAAAAAACAACTAGCATGTTTTCTCACTGGTAGCTGGAATTGCTCTGAAATTGTTTACTGCTGATGCTGAAAGATGGAGGCTCAAAGGAATTGCTTAGCACACTGGCATTCAGACCCTGCCTTTGCCTTGGACTCCATCTTTTGGGCAGGTGACTTGTCCTTTGCCATGTCCACCAACGGCAGCCATTTTGTGGTGGTACCCAGGGCAGTTTCTCAAATTGCCAAACGTGCCCATGGCCAAAAATCATTACCTATCCCTGCTCTATTTTGTTTTTTTGTTTTTGTTTTTTTAAAAGAAAGCCATCTAGGTTAGTTTCTCCCCTCGCTATTCACCATTATGTGAGCCGATTTTGTTCGCCTCCCCTTCCAGTCTTTTTTCTAAAATAGAAAAGCCAAACACTTTAGCTTCTCATTACACAGAAGGCAATGGGCATGCAAAGAAGAGATGATCCCGGATAGATAAGGAACATCTAGGATTGGGTATTTAGGGGAGGGGCGGGGAGAAAGGGAAGAAGGGAAACAGAATTCATCTCATAAATCCTGACCTCATCAATAATGTGGTCAAACTCCTTCTCCATCTCAGTCTTCACCTCTTCCTTCAGCTTGGCCATTTGAGATTTGGGCAGGAGGATGTCTTCCAGCTCCTTCTCAAACTTCCCCAGCAGATCTTCTTCATCCTCCTCCTCATCCTCCTGGACCCATTCCTCGGGGTGCTCCGTCTCCACTGTTGGCTCGCTTTTGGGGGGCGTTTCTTGCGATGCTTCCTCCTCCTCCAATTCACTTGACTTCTCTTTGCCCTGGGAGGACAAAGAGGGACTCAGAAACTTCAAGAGAATGGATGCCCTCTGTACGCCTGACTTTTAAATAAAATGGAGGTGTTAAGGCAGGTGAACATCCAAAGTGAACCCCAAAAGGAGGAAATGGTCCCGGGATGCTGGATAAGGTGTTATTAGTAAAAAGCCTGGTGTGTAGGACATTTGTAGGAAACATCAGCAGTTTATTATGGTAGGGAGAAGGTGTTCTGAGGGCACCTAAGAGTAGCTTCCTGCTTTGATCAGGGATTTCCCCCAGATCCTGTTCATGCATTTTCAAACCTCTCTTTTCAGTCATTTGTACTAGAAATTTGCTTTTATGTTATTATTTTTTTAAAAAAAGATTTACGGTAGTAGTTTATGGGCTTAAGGACGATCCTTTTTGTACATAAGGGTTTATAATTGTATGAGCTTTTAACGTCTTTGATATAATAGTAGGATTGGTTGTGTAATTATGATTGGCTGTTATTTTGTTGCTGTTATAGGGCAAAATGTAAAAAGGAACCAGGATTAAATAAATCGCCTGCATATCTCCCCCCACAAAAAGTGTGTGTGTGTATTCAGTTGGGGGGGGGGAGCACAACAAATATTCAGGGTTATTCAGAATATTCAGAATTCTGTACCTAAGACATAGTTGTCACTATTTTGTTTTTTTCTGCCCTTGGGTGGGCCCCACAGACTCAAAGATGAAGTGTCTTTGCAGAGCCATTTTGATGCCGCAGGCAATGCCAAAATCACCCCCCCCCGGATAAAAATGCATCAGGACAACTCATAGCTTGCTGCCCTTTCGTGGTATCCCAAAATCTGCCACCTCAGTCTGCCCTATTCGCTTGGAGACGGACGGCTATCTTTTCTCCCAAGGATATTTCGCTGCTCAGAGAAGCCACATAGGTGTCTGCATTGGATCCTCAACTGTTCAGTCAGGCGAGCCAGAGAGGGCTGAAGCCCCTCCGCCCACGTGCACTACAGGGAGCAGAGACACAGCCTAAAATAGGGACATGGGGCAAAGCCCTTGGAGTGACAGCACAGTCCGAGGATGGAGGAAATCTAGCCCAGCGATACAGATCATCAGAGCTCTTCTAGGCTCGCTTATTCTACTGACCATCTCTTCTTCAACCCACTTGCTGGTTTGGACCCTTGGCCCTGCCATAATAAACATGAATGTTCAGATGAGATGTGGGCAGATGTCGGTGTTCTGGCAAAAAGAAAAGAACAGAGTAGTTCCAAGAAGCCAGATGTCTCCCAATGGGAGCCAGGTACAAAATGGCCACTTTGGGGGGGGGGGGGGGTGTCAGATATAATAAATTGGCTCAACAGGAAGAGCGAATCTACTATACTTAGTTATTTATTACATATTTATACTGCCCAACAGCCAAGGCTCTCTGGGCAGTTTACAATTAAAACCACAATATACAAAAACCAAGTTTTAAACTTTAAAACTTTAAAAATGTCATATAAAACCAGAATAAGTTACAGTCCAGGGAAAGCTTGTCTACTATAGCACCCCATGAACCATTCACTGCCATGACTTGTATATGCAAGTACACATCTACATCTTTATTACTACAGATCAAGGATTCTAACAACCTGGTTTAAAAATGAAAAACAACAACAGCTCTGTTGTTGCCAAAAAAATTTTTTTTAAAAAATTCTTGCTGATCTGCTGCAAGCCATCCCAAGATCTACTGGTAGATCCTGATCTACGTTCTCTCCATCTGCAGGTTAAGTGATGTCAAAAGAGCAGAAAGAACGTAAGGGTCCTGCCCAATGGATTAGACCAAAGGTCCATATAGTTCAGGATCCCACAGCAGCCAACCAGATGCTTCCAGGAAGCCCCCGAGTTGGGCATCAAGGCAGCAGCCCCTTCTCCCCATTGTTGCTCCCCAGCAATGGCTATTCAGTGGTACACTGTCCCTGAACTGGGAGGTTCGACATCGAAACCAATTCCACATGAGCATCAAAGGGGCTTGCCTTGGCAACAGGCTCAGCCGATCCAGGAAGAAGTAAGTCTGGCCTCAGAGTCTCCTTACCTTCTTGGCATTCTCCTTCAAGTCATGGATGAATTGAACCAGGTCCCCTGGGTTCCGGATAACTTTGAAGTGGATTTTTTTCTTGAAATCTGGAAAGAGCCAGGCAACATACATTAGGACCCTCTTGGGAGACCAGGGGCTGACAACAATCGTCTCCCCAGAGCATACACACACACTGCACCAAGAAAAGCTGAATTCGGAAACCTGTAGAAGTTAAACAACCTAGGAATTCCATCGTGATGTGTAAACCAGCCCAGTGACAAACTGTAGTTAGCTGGAAACGGAAGGGAATACACCCAATCACTTCCTCACACAGCCATACTGGAAAAGGAGGACAGGAAAGGAGAGCAGGCTCATGCATGTAACGCTCAACTATGGATTAGCATTGTAGCTGAACCAACCCTATAAACCATCCCTATAAAGGCACAGAATTATTTTATTGGTGCAGATCTCTGTTTTTAAAAGGCTTAGACTTTTTTTTTTTAAAAAAAAGTTAAGCTAAGCTGTTGAATAAGGCCTAAAATGTTCAGCACCTTTTGGTCTATGTGCCCCTTAGGAGAAAATATGGTTCAATGGACAGTATACCACGTTAAAAGGAGAGAAATGTATCTCATTGAAATTGAAATTAAATTTCAGGAGACACACATACGGCAGAGAGCTGAACCAATCACTGTGAAGGGACAGGGGCGGTGGGTTCAGTTTCAGAGTTCCACATCCCCTTTTGGCTCATGAAAATTTTGCCCATAGAATTTTTTCAGACCGTACTCTTTAGATAGGCTGACCATATGAAAAGGAGGACAGGGCTCATGTAACTTTAACAGTTGTAGAGAAAAGGGAATTTCAGCCAGTGTCATTTGTATGCAATTAGTTCCTGGTGAAATTCCCTCTTCATCACAACAGTTAAAGTTGCAGGGGCCCTGCCTTCTTTTGTATCTGGTCACTCTAGTATAGTGCCTGCAACTTTAACTGTTGTGATGGAGAGGGGATTTCACCAGGAACTAATTGCATACAAATGACACTGGCTGAAATTCCCTTTTCTCTACAACTGTTAAAGTTACATGAGCCCTGTCCTCCTTTTCAGATGGTCAGCCTATCTTTAGATCCAACCCCACAGCACTTCTGGGCCACAGAGCTACCTGCTAGGTGATTGTCTGCTGTCTTCATAATTGGATCTTCCTCCTGCAGGAAAAAGACATAACAGGAATAGTTTGAGTGAGGAGCCATCGTGGTGGGGTTAGCTGGGTAGGTTTTAGTGGGACACACGCCCTTGAGCTCTGTGACTTGTTTTGCCAGAAGAATTCATTATTCACGTTTTCTATAGCATTGTGCATCCTATTTACAGAATATACATGCAAGCGTAGTATTGTTCAATATCTAACAGAACTGTCTATTTAGTAGATGCGGGAATTTTCATTCTTCACTGCATGATGAGGCTGGCTTTCTGTGCATGCACCCAGCGGTGGTGAATTGTTAGCTGCATACCTTTGGGCTGAACCTCACCACTCTCCATTTCCATTTCTAACCTGTTCTACTTTACAAGATTGCAGCACATAATGTAACTTCACACAAAAACATTAATCCACACATCACCCTAACCCACATAACCACCTCAAACAAGGCCTAGGCCTCTCCACTTTGCCACCGCACAATTGATGCTGCATGCTTCACTCTTGGGGGGAGTGGAAATTTGTGCCGCAATGAAACTACCCCAGGGGTGGGCGATTTCCAGGGGTTGGGGCTGTACTGCCCCCTCATGGAACCCACCGGGTGCTGCACCCCTTCGTCACGGCTGTGGCAGCCGAATTTGCCACACTAGTGGCAAAAGAGCAGTGATTTCCTTAGAACATAAGCAGAGTTGCACTTTTGGGAGCGCAATTCTGCTTCCAAACAAGGCATATGCTCCCCAGGCGCTCACTCTGTCTTCAAGCAAAAATGGCGGCCACGGTCAACGCAGTGGCCACAGGAGCGCAGAGCCCCCTGCAAAAACAACCACGAGAGAGGCCCCCCATTCAGGCCCCATGCTGCTCACCCCTGGACTATACAAATATGAGGAAGGGGGGGTGTACTGGGATCTGGAGAAAATGCTTTGCTCACAGTGATGATTTTTAAAATATATATATTTATTTTTTCAAAATATAACCAAAAAGTGACCAATCCCCTAACAATTGATATCTAAAGAGCTATTCTTTAAAAGGGAGGGAAATGATGAATACATTTTAGGGTAGAAAACAAGACAGTCAGCCAGAACTAGGCTGGCGAGTGTTACCCAGAGGTCCTTCTCTTCTGCCATTCCCAGACTGTGGAATGGCCCTGCCAGAGAAGTTTCGACAAATTAGCAGTCTTCTTGAATTTAAGAGAGCCGTGAAAACTGCTCTCTTCCGGCAGGCCTACCCAGTTCAATTTTAAGATGTTTTTAATAATGTATTTGTTTTTATCTGTTTTAAGGGTTTATCTATTTTATTGTTTTTATATTTATATTTATTGTTGTTCCCCGCCTCGATCTGGATGGAGAGGTGGGTTAGAAATGAAATAAATAAAAATAATAAAATAAAATAAATAAATAAAGGAAGGAAGGAAGGAAGGAAGGAAAGGAAAAGAGAAGGAGAAAAAGAGAGGGAAAGAACAAAAGAGAGGGGACAGCGAAGATGCTCTTTGGTAGGCTACGGCAACAGACTGGAAGTGGCACACCTTCCTTTGGCACACTCACTGTTATTAGGCGAAGCGAGTCGACTTCACTGGATTGCCGCAATGCTTTTGACATGAGGCTGATCGTCCTAAACAGTCTGAGACCCAGTTTCCTAAAGGACCATTTTTCCCCTTATGGACCCACTCAGCATGCATTTATTTATTTATTTGGTTTGTTTCATCTCAGGTTCTACTCTCTGGTATCTCTTGAAGCCTGTTTGGTGAGCAGTAGAGAGACAGGAGGGGCTTTTCTGTAGCAGCACCGAGACTGTGAAACTCTCTGCACTCTGGGGAGATCCGGCAAGCCGGTTCACCTTGCACTTTTAGTCGTGCCTTGATGAGGCTTTTAGACTAGGAAGACTTTGCGCGTTTGTTCATTTTAAAAAATAATTTTCAAAAAAAGTTTCAGCGGTGCTGCTTTATTTCTTGCATTTTATTGTTGTTTCATTGTTATGTTTTTATACATTGTAAGCTACCATTAAAAACATTCTTAGACGGGAGAATATGAATCTATAAAAGACTGCACTAATTATAAGCCAACCAGATACCATGGGACATGTACGTGAATGCCTCAACCATCTTGTCTCAGCTGTAAAATAAAAAAAAGGAACTCACAGGACTATTACTATTGTCATTATTGTTAATTCAATTTATGAGTCGCCCTATAGCCAAGGCTCTCAGGGAGACATATATAATTAAAACAAATATAAAACCAGTGATAAAACAGACAAACAAAACAAGAGAATTTAAAAGCAGCAACAACAATTTGAAAAGGAAACCGTTATCAGTCTCCACTGATTCCCTAGTTACAACTGGAGATGCCTAATCTGGTAAGGTTTTAGAAAGGTTGTTAAAAAGGCCATTTTATATGTTACTTATTACTGTTGTAAGAATGGTTGAAAAAGGCGAAAGATGAGATAAACATACATCTCCAATAATTAACAGGGAAGATGATGGTTAAGATGAGGTATGACGCCAGCTGGTTACCTTCGCCTGGTCTGGCACCTGAGCTGTTTTCCCATCTCCACGGAGCACTTTTTCCCAGAAATCGGTCTCCTCACCTGGTTCAGCCTCAGTCGGAGGAGCTGGAGCTGGAGTCACTGATCAAACAGGTAATACAAAGGGTGTAAGTGGGAGTCAAGCAGTTGGGCTTATCGACAGCAATTCTTGTATATACTCTGCAGAATGTTGCAGTCACAGAATGTATTTACACGCTTCTAATTGCAAGCCTGCAGAAGCAGCTGCTGCCCACACGTTCTGAAGACAGGTGAACTGTCAGAAGTCCCAGGGGTTTTTATGGGTTAGGCAAGATCTACCAGAGATCAGAAGTGCCTTGGCCCCCTCCCCATTCCCAAGACCAGCAAAAATTAAGAGCAAGTGACACAAACTAGGCAGCTGAGTGCAAGTTTGTGCGGTATCTACAGCTCCCAGAATTTAATTTTTTATTGACACACAATTTGATGCATCGAGCTGAGCATGTATCGTGTTGAAGGTATAGTTCCACTATCATTAAGTTGCATTTTTAGATTCCGCTCTGCCAGCTATGCTGAACATGAGGCTTGTGGGTTTAATTATGCCACTTAGCCTTTAGGGGTCACTAACACAGCCTTTAGCACAAAAATCGAGTCATCTTTAGGACTAGTTGCTCTTAGTATCAGCTACTTAATCGCCAACTCAATCCCTCTAAATTAGAACCAAAGTATCAAGATCAAATATTGGAGAATGGAATGCAATGTATCCGAATAACGGGGATTTATTTATTTTTTAGTGGAAAAACATTATGGACATGGTCCTATCCTGGATGGCGGGGGGGGGGGGGGGGGAAGAATTTGGACCTCCTACCTATCTGAGTGTGTTACATGTGTCCCATCACCATCACTACAGCAGAAAACATCTGGAATGGTACTCAATATATTAGAGGCTACGTACTTATCAATAAGGATGCATTAAAAAAAAAGAAGGAAAGAAAGAAAGAAAGAAAGAAAGAAAGAAAGAACTCCCAGGATGCCCTTCTCTTGAGAGGTTCACCCAAACTTGGCTGCAAATATTATCTGGAAGGATTGCACAATGTTTTTATCTGGAGAGGTATCCAACCAATCAAGATAATGAAGAGGCTGTTTTAAACTACAAGTTGTTTCAGCAGCTGTTCATGTATTTTATATTTTTTTCAGCGCCAATTCCATTTGCAGTGGATACAGAAGGGATCCCAGCCGTCCCTCTGTGGCTGCCTCTGTGGCTGACCAAATGTATCCTGTGATGTGCTATGTGATATGAAGCCACTCGGTAGCAAAGTCTCCTGATTATGGGGCCTTTTGCAGACCGAGTTCAAATAAAAGTGGACGGCTAATTTCCTAACCGCTGTGTGTGTGTTTGAGATGAAAACTCAGCCTGGAAAGATAACAGATTAACCGTAGCTGTTCAATCAGCAGCGGAGACTGTTTATACAAGAAAACCTTAGTTTGAGGATAGATTTTCTTGCTTCATTACACAGACACACACAACCCCAAGGACACTCCCAAGGATCGCCATCAAGCCTGGAATCATTTAACAAAAACTTCTCCAAACTGGCGCCCTCCAAATGTGTTAGACTACAACTCCCATCATACCTAGTCAGCATGGGGATGATAGGAGTTGCAGTCCGACACATCTGGGATATGTGTACCAGGCTGGAGAAGCTAACTTAACATTGATATTCCACCTTTAAAACATAAAGACCTTTTCAAGGCAGCTTCTAAAGTAAACAACACAAAAATACATCATTAAAATGACAACTTGACTAATTCAAGACACAGAACAGAGTATAACAATAAAATAATTCATAAATCTCCCTCAGTGTTCATCAAAGGTTCAAGCAACTGAAATGGTTTCAACCTGCCACCTAGTACTATACAGAGTAAGGGCCGGTTTGCACAACTGTTAAGTAACCCATGATTAGCTCCAGGGTGTGGAGCCACCATTTTGATTATACAACCTCTGATTGGGGCAACTGGGGTTGCAACATGTCCTGCAAACCCTGCCATAGTGGGTTAATTGAGGATTAAACAACCCTCATTTAATCCAACTACTAACCAAGGGTTAAGTGTGGGTAGTTTAACCCTCAATTAACCCAGAATTTGCATGGCACACTGCAGCCCCCAGTTGCAGGTTGTTTATTCAAAATGACAGCTGCACGCACCCCATTCACAATGTCACTAATCATTGGTTAATTAACCCACGATAACCCAGTATGTGATGCAAATTGGCCCAACATGTGAGGCAAATATCTCTGGTACTACATCCAGTTCTGGGCACCACATTTTAAGAAGGATGCAGACAAACTGGAGGGGGTTCAGAGGAGGGCAACAAGGACGATCAGGGGTCTGGATCAAATCCCTATGAGAGACTGAAAGAAGTGGGCATGTTTAGCCTGGAGAAAAGAAGACTGAGGTGAGACATGATAGTACTCTTCAAGTACTTGAAAGATTGTCATACAGAGGAAGGCCAGGATCTCTTCTCGATCATTCCAGGGTGCAGGACACGGAATTATGGGCTCAAGTTACAGGAAGCCAGTTTCTAGCTGGACATCAGGAAAAATTTCCTGACTTGTTAGAGCAGTACGACAATGGAACCAATTGCCTAGGGAGGTAGTGGGCTCTCCCACACTAGAAGCATTCAAGATGCAGCTGGACAGCCATCTGTCAAGCATGCTTTAAGGTGGATTTCTGCACTGAGCAGGGGGTTGTGCTCATTGGCCTTATAGGTCCTTTCCAATTCTACTATTCTATGATTCTATGGTCACTTAAATCTGTTCCAAGTTCCTGGCAATCACTTCACCCTGAACATCCAAGCTAGATTTTGGTAACATCTTTGCGAGGCTGTTCTTGCCTCTCTAAACCTGGTGCCCTCAAGTTGTTTGGACTACAACTCCCATCATCCCTGACCACTGGCCTGTTACTTGGGGCTGGATGGAGTTGCAGGCAACGCTCCTGGAAGGCACCAAGTTAGGGAAGGGTAGTGGCAGCCTACCATTTTCATCTGAATCCTGAACATCAGAGTTGGAATCTTGCTCATTCCACAGCTGTGTGTCTAGAGTCTTCAGCTCCTCAGAGATCTCCTCCACCTTGCGCTTGGTGTCAGCTGCAAAACATTTCATATATGCATTAGAAACAGACGTGCATTAGGAATGGGATTGTCCACAGAGGCAAAGAAATCTGGAACCCCAGCATTCTTGCAGTCAGAAAGCCCAAGAATCTTGCCAGATATAGAATGGTGTATACATGTTGTAAATAAATAAATAAATAAATGGCACTGGGTTCTGTTTGCTGCCTATTACTGGACTTGCCATGTCCTGACCAGCGTTGGCGGCAGTCAAGAGAAGGAGCGGCCTTGGCTGGGGCAACGTTAGGCAGGCCACTTTTCCCCCTTGTGTGGCTCTTAAGGCCTCTAGACTGCCCAGTTGTGTTATGTGGTGGGGCCTATCCACAGACAAAATAAGAGAGCCCGTTGGCTGGTACATCACATGCCTTTGGACAGGCCAACAAACTTCGTTCACCCCCAAGGGCCATAAACTCACATTCCACAGTCTGCAGAACCATGCAGGCTTATTTTGTATCTTGCCTCCCTCCAAGTTCCTCAGGGCAGCATACAGGGTACTACCCCCGACCTTCCACCATCACCCCACCCCCACCCCACCCAATCCTGTGAGGTAGTCTGGGTTAGTCTCCAACACCAAGGTCACTCAGTGATTTTCATGGCTACGTGGAAATTTGAACCAGGATCCAATATGTTCGTCACACCCCCCCCCCCCCCCCCCAGCTCACCACTCTATTCTCTTAGCCGCAGGGGATGGAGGCTAGGAGTGGGCACCCCTTCTCACCATCTCCTTCGTTGAGGTCAAAGGCCTTGGCTGAGATGCGCCTCAGCACTGTTTTATCTCTCTTTGCAGGGCAATCCCAACGAGAAACCCACAGATCCAGAGTTTTAACCTTGGCCAAGAGAGCCCTGCAGGGGCTCCCACCCTCTCCTTCCCCATGAGGTGGACTTACACACTTGGGCCCTGACATATTCCACATACTCCGCAGGGCTCAGGGCCGGGTGACAGCGGATGGTCTGAGGGGTGGCAGTGGAGGGCGGCCGCAAAAAGGGGTGGTGGCAGATGCGGGTGGTGTGGACGGTCAGCACGTAGGAGCAGGACTGGGGCTCGTCGACACGGACAATGTAGTCACCAGAACCTTCCTCACACAAAAACTGGAATGAAGAGACGAGGAGGTTTATGAAATTGCCTCAGCAGGGCTGAGACCATCTGTCCCGCTAGCCCAGTGCGGCCTCTTCCAGCCTTCCTCCCCACCTGGACTTCAGCTCCCATCAGCCCTAGCCAGCATAGCCAATGGTGAGGGATCATGGGAGTTGTAGGCCAAAACAGCTGCCCACCCCTGCTCTACAGACACTGGCAGCTTTGCACCGTCATGCTGTAAGGGACGTTGCTCTGGTTCCATGAATGGAGCCTTCCACTCCATAGCTTTGTGGGGGAGACTGGACTCTTTTCCTCTCAGCTGCTGACTTGGGAAACCCTCCCCCAGCGCAATGGAGTCCCCTTCCTTACCCTGACTTCAGCCTCCCTGGGCTTCCCGTTCAGGTTACACTTGGATCCGTTGACATAGGCCTGGCTGTGGTAACGCTTCAGCTTGTGTTGCTTTGAAGCCTGTGATCAGGGGAGAACCAGAGAAACTCTCAAGATGGCACTTCTTAAGTTTCACAGCTTTTACCGTATTTTTATCCCCCTCTTAAGCAGGAGATGAAGGCAAATTTGCTCAGAGCTGGGCCTAGATGCAAAGAAGAGTTTGTACAGGGACAGCTGCAGTTTTACCTCCAGCAAAACGTGGGGACTGACGCTGTAGCGGTTACTGCCACCCTGGAATTATCCAAGGACAACTGCAGCAAACACATTGCCAATAGGGGATGGGGTGGGGAGAGAAAAGAAGGAATAACTTGGAAGTGTTATGCAAACAGCTAAAAAACAGACCAGGGCAATTCTTGGGGTAGCAAATCAAGTTCTGAAGGTCATTTCCCCCTTTCCTTTACGCTTCAGAGCAACGCCAGGAGGAAACCTCTGGCCAAAGACCTTCCCCATCTATGAGGCAGAAACTACCCAGAAACTAACTAATATCCTAGTCAAAGAAGAAGAAAAACAACAAGGAAAATCGCTCTGCTCCATGAGACTCTGTGCTAGGAATGCAAAGCTGTCTTAAGTTTTATTTATTTATTTATCTGTCTATCTAATTTCATATATATTTAACTGCCTTTCAACACTGCAGCTTTCACAAGGTAACTGACAATAGGAAAAACAGTAAAATTCTGTATCAAGCAAATTATAAAAACTCCTTAAATGTAAACCACCTTAAAGTAAGCCAGGTAAAGTAAAATTACCATTTCAAATATCTAGCTGCAACAAATTCCATAAAATCTTTTTAATTAAGAGCTGGTTGCTGATAACAATAATAATAATCTTATGGTGATGACGATGCACAAACACTGCAGTAGTTTCTAATGAAGCATGGCTATGATGTTCCACTTTACTGATTTCATGATAGTTCAGTCTGTTATATCAAGGTTTTTGCCCTTAGGGTTTTAGACCGCAGCAAGAAGAGGAAAGAACAACCTGTTCAGAAAGGAAGTGAAACTTCTAAGATTAACTCAAGAGTTGCTGCTGGAGATGGAGGGAGACCCATCTGTCAGGTATGCTTTAAGGTGGATTCCTGCATTGAGCAGGGGGTTGGACTCGATGGCCTTACAGGCCCCTTCCAACTTTACTATTCTATGATTCTATGAACTTAGTGGTGGGTATCAAGCATGGGCGCAGCCATTCAAGCACTTTCCCATTGCATGAAGAGCTCACTGTCTGGGGAACACCTACCTTTGCTGTTTCATTGTCCCAGTCAAATGCAGACTGGTAATAGCCAAGGTACAGGATATCCCCTTTGATTTCAGACTCTGGGAAACAAACACAGGAAGAGATGGAAATGTCAGTAAACAAGCTGAGAGTAAAAAAAGGAAATTAAAGGCACCCTACATGGACCTGAAGCTGAGGAAGGCATTTGCCTGAGCTGCATCATCAGCTCAAAATTCAGACTATTCGTCTGGCTACATGGACTGCCACACCAATGCACACACCTTAAAGCTTTATTCAGGCTGAGGCAAATCAGTTGAAAGCAAAGGAAGCCCAATTTCATCACAAGATCCCCGAGGAAGTTCAGAGAGTGCTAAAATCCCCCAAAACAGAAAGAACGTTGGGAAATGAAGAGGCCTTTTTGCAGTATGCATCAAGTCTGGGATTCTAGTTTAGAGAATGACCCAATTAAGGAAAGGATGGGGAAAATAAAGGACCAAGTGAAAAGTTTCAATTCTGCATACTGAGGCAAAAAGGGGGAGCGCATTGAATGACTCCCCCTCGCCCGCCCTACCCCAGGAATCTGGGAATACAGGAATCTCCTCTTGTCAGTTAAAAAGGAGCCAGTTGGGCCTTCCTGGCTTGCCACCAGTAATTGTTTACTCCAGGGGTGCAGAACCTCTTTCAGCTCAATTCCATTTCAGAGAAGCTTTCAGGGGCCTCAGTTTAGTGGTGGGTGGAGCCAAAGGCAAAAGGGGGCAGGGTGAACCCCTGAAATACCAGCATATTTTAGCTTACACAGGCCCTCCCTCGCCTCTCCTCCTAGTACGCACACCGCAGCCAAGAAGGCGTGAGCCAGACCTGGGCAGCCTGCTAACCATCTAAAGCCACTCGAGGAGGACTAACTGAATCATCGCTGTGCTTGCTGTGAAACAAACATGTGAAACAAAAGATAGCGGCGGCGACTGCTGCCCTGTTTCAGAGCTCTTAAAGCCAGAGAAACCTTTTAAAGATGGAGCACCAACCCCTTAAAGCTAGACCAGGCCAGCAGGCCGGCGACCAAACAACGAAGGGGAAGACAGTACCTTCCATGTGGTATTGCTGGATGTGTTTCCCATAGCAGAACTCGTATGTCCACCAGTCCTTCGTCTAAGAGAAAAGGGAGACATTAAAGCCTGGGTGCCTGGTTGAAGCAAAACCCCGTTAAGTCCCCTCCTGCATTAGAAATCTTCTGAAGTACCACCACAGAAATTCTGCCAGGAGAAAAACGCCTAATCATGCAACTGAGCAGACGGGGCAAATACATGTGGAGATTAGCTGAAGTTTGGGTTACAGAACTGGATTACAGTGAATCAGGGGTGGTGAACCTGTGGGCCCCAGATAGATGTTTTGGCCTAGGCCGGCTAGGGCTTACCGAAGTTGTAGGCCAACAACACTTTTAGGGCCACAAGTTGCCCACCTCTGGTATAACGGGGGGAGGGGGAGAGAAGAACCCTCAAAGACTGAGGCGGGACAGGAGCGACTGAAATGAATTTCGGTGATGGGTTTTTAGTAGGTCGCGAGATTCCACCGGTATATCAAAAATGTAGCTGAATAATGGGAGGGAGCAGTTTTGAAGTAGACGTGGCCAAGCCTCTATTTGTTTATTTAAATATTTCTGATATTTATATGCCACTCAATAATAAAAATTCTTTCGACAGCTTACAATAAAGGGTACACATTTGGTGTGGTTTTTTCAGATTGCTTTGTTGCTGTACTGCAATAGTTGAAGAATATTTTTTTAAAAAAAAAGAAGCATGGCCTTGTTGTCCAATAATTACCAGTAGTTTTCGTTTATTGAACTGCAAGATGTCAAACATCGTTTAGTTCCTTCAAAGGGGCAGCTGGAATGAGGCTTCAGAAGTCTGCATTTTAAAACCGGTTGAGAGTCAAGCCCTGAATCAACTGAAGTTAGTCAAGCCAGTTGACAGCAGTACTTCTTACAAGAAAAGGAGGTGGTCAGGAGGGAGAACAGGATGGCATGGTGGACAGTGTTGAGTTTAGACACAAATCCAGTTTCAGGACCCAGCCTCTCTGGGTAGTCTGAGGCAAGCCACTCCCTTGGCTTCAGTCTCCCCATCTGTAAAATGGGAACGCTAGTGATCTACCTCCTAGGGTCTGTGATTCGATTAACGGAATGAGTACTGTAAAAAGGGATTTGTGTAGTTCAAGTGCTAAGGACATGGAACATGTGTTAAGATGATCTCATGTTATGTACCATTATGAGCTCTGCAAGCAAAACTGCTTCAAGGTCAGATATGAGAAGATCTATTAATAGAGAAGCCCCAAGGGTGGCATCCACCACTTCTCTTGGTCACATCTAGCCTCCCAATGTTCCTTTCTTTCCACCCCTGGTCTAAAGTCACCTTGGTAAGACAAGGAGCTACTTCCATCGGCTTCAACAGTTCCGAGATCCCCAGTCCGGTGTAGCTCTGTGGATCCTCCTCTTTCTCCTGGTGGATCTTCACTGCAGCAGCTGGTAGCCGGCACTCATAATTCTGCTTGTACTTGGAGGAGATGATCACCACCTCAGATAACTTGCTCTGAGAAAGCAGAAGCAAGAGAGTGGGATGGAAGAGAGCAATTAGGTACAGGCCCCAGCCGGGGGACACAACAGTGAAACTGAAGGGAGCGGGGCAGAACGTGCCATTTGGTTTTTGAAAAAGAGCCAGGTTTCCGGCACCTTAACAGTTATATTGTAATAAAAAAGTAATTATTATCACTTTTTTGTATCACTTTAAATAAAACAACAACAAAAACAAACAAAACCCCCCACCCCCAGTGACATTGTAGATTCACCAGGTGAACCTGCTCCCTGTCTGTGCACATGAGCATATATGCTTTGTGCACACATGCAAGTACACATATGCGTGCATGGCCCCGACCCAGCACTACATGTGGTCCATCCCTGCTCTATCCCTTGCCTCTTGTGGGAGCACCAGGGCCACATGTTTGGGATGGCTGCTACGGCCAGTCTTGCAGGCCCTGCTGATTGTTATATATGGGCCACCAAAGGAAAGGAGTGTCATTTGGACTTCTTTGTTCCTGGCACCAAAGTGCTTTGGGCAGGTATAGTTCCCAATGGAGTAAGCCTGCCTAGGACTGAGGCTGTAACCCAGACATCCCCAACCTGGTGCCCTCTAGATGTTTGGGACTCCAACTCCCATCAGCTCCTGACCAGCATGGCCAATGGTCAAGGATCCTGGGAGTTGTAGTCCCAAACATCTGGAGGCCATTAGGATGGGGAAGGTGCTTGTAACCAGTTCCACTACCAGCCTGATGGCTTGGCGCACAGCTGGGAAGACCCTGCATTAAAATATATATACACACCAAGGTAATCCAAATTCTGCCCACCATATAGGTTATGCAGATTAAGTAATTGGTACGTGTGGATTTTGCACATTACAGAGAAGGCCAAGGAACTAGGCAGGATACCCAGCCTCCTGTCTAGTGCTTAACCCTTTCCCCCTCTCCATTTTGTTTCTTATTTGTTTATTTACAAAACATGTCTACTGCTTCATATCTGAATCTGAAACGATTCCAGAGCTGTGAACACACGAATTAAATCAGTAAAATTAGTCATTATGCTAGGCCAGCCTTCCCCTAGCTGGCACCCTCCAGATATGCTGAACTTTAGCTCCCACTACCCCTAACCATAAGAGCCATTGCTGGCTGGGGATGCTGGGAATTGTAGTGCAACACACCCAGAGGGCAGCAGCTTGGGGAAAGCTGTGCTGGTGCATTGCCCATACATTTTCCTGCTCATCTTTGTAGCTTTAAGGGTTAAAAGAAACTTGAGTCTTTAAACACATTAGCCTGGTTTGCACATAACATAACCCATTGTTTAAACCATGGTTTGTTGCCCCACCAGACATCAAACAAACCATGATTTGTTTTCTCAGTCTCTGGGTTGTTTCCCTCCTCCTTCCCTGTATCCCGACTGTTGTTGTGGCACTGCAATACTGGAATGTAAAGAAGCTGGGGTGTTTGACTGCTTTTGCCTAGCTCTATAGCCTAGCAAAACTACCCACGAACAACCCACAATTCTAGGTTGATATGTAACAACAACCCATGTTTTAATCATCCCAGTTTACAACCCAACAACAAACCGTAGGTTCTCTTTCATGGGCTGTTCATGGTTAACCACCCACAGTTAACACATAGTTCGCGTGCAACGGCAACCTACAGTTTGATTTCAACCTACAATAAACCAGGTCATTGACAGCCTATTCTAGGTTAACTTAGCCTTGAGGAATTGTGGCACATGCCAGCCACCATTGTGAATATGTAAACACCAACCAGGGGTTGCCATGGTTTCTCATGTCTTGTGAATCTGGCTAGTGGGGGTTATTTGAGGGTTAAAGAACCCTCACCTAAGCCAAGTCTGTTTTGGGGTTATGTGAGGTTTGAAAATTAGGTCATGATGGGCTGTTGTATCATGCAAACTGGCTCATTGAAGAAATTGCGATTCCTAGACTGAGATAATGAATTCTGCAGTTGCTTCCTTGAAAAAGAATTGTTTTCATATGTGTTATGAATATGTACAGCTCTGAAACTTAATAGATTTGTGAACTTTTAAGGAGTTTGGGGGTGGGGGGGGTACGATGGAGGGCTGGATGACCTTCAGGTACCTTGTGTGGAGATATGATCAGAATAGTACATACATAGCAACAATACGCATACGAGCGTGCAAAAAAGGGGTCATTACCTAACAGTGTCTTTCAACAGTAAACACAGAGTCAGCAATGATTAGACTACTACAAACACGCAAGGCCAGCACTAAGGCAAGGTCACCCTGAGCTCAGCTCCAACTGCCCAGCAACTACAAGCCAAGTGTCGGAAATATTCACAGACTTACAAAGAACAGGTTGGACTGGGGCAGGTGCTGCACAGCCTGTTTACGGGAAAGAGTTTTTTTTTTTTTTCCAGACCAACAACTTGGCAAAAAGCCCCAAAACCTCTCAGTCATTCAATCGCACCCTTTTGAAAATGGAGGAGGAGCTGAAAAAGAGAGGAGCTGGACTCTGGCTCAGCAGTCCTATAGGGACAGAAAAAGCTGTTAACCACAGAGGACAGCAGTGTGGTACATGGGCTACCTGTTCCTAAATGTAGGGCTGCTGCATTACAGCCATATTCCTGGCCAAGTCTGGCGGAACCAAACAACAGCCTGGTTCGCATACAGTGACAACCCAGAGTACCACTTGTCACTGAATCGTGAGTTGTTGTTGTTGAATCGTGGGTTGTCATTACATGCACTATGGCTTAACTCTGGGTTGTTAACCATGAACAATCTGGGAAGACAACCCATAGTTTGTTGCTGGGTTGTGAACTCTGGGTTGTCGGTGGTTTACAACCCATAGTTAAACCGTAGTGCAGTTTAACTGGGCATAGTTAAACCGTAGTGCAGGGTTTGCACGGGTTTGGGCGGTATAGAAATGCAACAAAGAAATAAATAACAACAACCCTCAATTCAACTCATACTCTAGGTTGTTGTTACATGCGAACCAGGTCAAAATGATGCTCAGGGCTGTGTCTATGTATGAGCTAGGAAAAACACACACACATCCCAACAATATTGATTGCGTGGACACACCTGGAGGAAGAAACGGAATGGGATGGCAAGATCAGGAAGAACCCTTACTTTGGCAGAAAACTATTGGGACAGAATGACTCCTGCCTTTGCCTTAGATCCAGCAGAGGGAAAGGAAACCTGAGCACTAGACAGAGACCAAAGCCCTTAACCTGCCAGAGCCGGGAGTTAGCAGAACCAGCATCGGCATGTGTCATCCTTGGGCAACCGTCAGGGCCCACCACTGAGGCTTTCTCTGGGGCACCTTAAAGAAATGCTGGTGCCAGGCAGCTGCATCTAGTCCCTGCCAGGAAAGCTTGCAGGGGCCCACTAGCGGAGGAGGAGGAGGCCCGGAGCGCACCTTTCTTAGAGCACCCTCAAACTTGGGGCTGGCCCTGGGAATTAGGATGAAGGGTAGCAAGGAGTCCCCCCTCCCCATTTGCTTGCTTCTCAAACAGGGGAGAACTGGACTGCAAGCATGTGCATCCTCTGAGCCCCCATGCCAACAGAACCCTCTAAGCAGGGGGTCGGGGGACTCTCAAAGTTCGACTGAAATCAAACCGTGCTAGACGGTGGCCTGTAATTCCAGAGTGGCCTTTATATAGTTATGTGGATGTCAAAATGCAAGTCTGAAATTTCACTCTAACACACGCACACACACACACACACACCGCAACTGGCACAGAATCTTTGCAAAGGGTTCTAGAACACGGTTACAGATGCAAGGAAATGCCGGCCAGGGCTGGCTGAGTCCAGCTGCTGCCACATGCAAATGCACCCGCAATGTGTACAGCTACTCTTGCACCTACATATGGCAAGGCAAGACGGGCGATGGCACCCACGATGTCTTTGGGACAGCTTGTTTACTTAGCCTTACTGCTCTTTCCATCACGGAGCCCCTGAAAAGCCTCCAAGAACCTCCAGTGTGTTTGACACACAGCTGAAAAACCACTGTCGGCAGGCACACGGATTCCTGTCGCAGGGGCCCAGGGCTGTGCTAGCCGGCAAATCTGAAGCTGGTGGAGACCTGTTGGGGTGACCTTGCATGCAAAGTCGGGGTATCACTTCCTTCTTACAAAAAGAGGAAGCACCTGTACGGCCTATAACAGCTGTAGACAGACTCCAAGCTTGCGGGATCTTTGCTATTTACTAGAACCAAGAGATCTGCCAACCTGAGCCTGGTGCAAAAGACATACAGTTAGCAATTGGAGCCCAGGAGGTTTGATTGAGTCCCAGAACCGAATGGAGTTCATAGATCTTTCACACAAAAATGCACTTGTGGTTACCCCAAGCTCTCTTCGTTTCTGCAGTATAATCTAGGGTGGATGACTGGGGGAGTCATTTAGTTGCTGCTATTGTTAAACAACTGGCAGTCAGAAATCCTTGCTAGTATACTGCAAGTATACTTGCCAATCTACTGGATCTTCCAGTACATCCAGACCTATCTTCCGCTCACTCCTCATTCGTAGCAGCCTTGAATGTCAGCCTTGCAAATGAGCCCAATGAAAAGGATCAGCCCACGCCTACAGTCATCCCCAAAGAAAAACAGAAGCAGATTAGTAGAACTTCCCCTACTTGATCGCTTCGAAGGGACGCTTGGGCGGCAGTCTCATGCACACTTCATTGGGACTCAACGGGACTTACTTGCAAGCATACATAGGATTCCCTGTGGCAAGGTGCAGCTAGGCAAATGGCTGTTTACAAGCCCAAATCAAGATATCTTGATCCGCTACTAGCATTTTACACTGCACGCCCCCGAGCTGTTTAGAATGGCTGCTGGAACCTTGCTTCCCTGTATCATGCAGTTTCCCAGGATTCAGCTCTGGCAAGGGGGAAAACCTCCATAAAGCAGTTCCAACCGTCTCAGGAGAATCAGGTGGTTAAGTTACCAATGCCGATTAATTTAGGGAACAGTTACTGCTATTTGGGAGGCTCCTTTCCTTCCACGTGCTTTACAAAGGAGGTGAGATGCATTTCTACAGCACAAACATTTTTCTCAGGGCCAAGACACAACCAACCAAGCAAGAGAGGCAGGCACCTACGCTGGTACTAATGAAAAATGACTCCTTATATAAAACATAGCATATTAATCAGATTTTTAATATCATTCATACGACATGAACCATGAACCTTAATATTGCTGTAGTGTCACCATACAAAAACGGAATAGTTTAAAAAAAAAAAAAGATTCTTGATGTCAGGATCCCCAAGGAAAAAACATCACCATATTTTTACAAGTCAAATCAACAACAACAATGCACACCTACTAGCCCCAAACAGCTGATAACGTCGCTGAAAAGGTGGGATTATATGCCTTTGCAGAGGAGCATGCGTGGCAATTCTCCCCTGGCCCTCGCCTGTGCACATGTGGATTGTTTTAACGAGCGGTAACCATTGATTTTAACATTTTGCAATTCATGCCAAATTTAAAAGCCTGTTTGGTGGTAGTGGTGATTCTGGCACATCATGACAAAAATATCATGTTTAACTGAACAGTTGGAGCTGGTTCATCTCTTGCATGACTTCACAAAACCATTCAATTTTAGTATTAAAATGACCAAATTATCACCCCATTTTTTGATGAAAATTAATCTGAACCAATGCAGAATAATTGCTCACTGTGTACTACCTTCTAACGAAACCTACATCTCTGAATATGTATTAAAGTTATATTAAACAATCATGTTAATACTTCTACTAAAAAATGATGATTAAATAGAATCTTCCTCGCTTGTGATTTAAACTGTGATTTAAATCATTAAATCTGAGTCCTTCAGAGAACCAATTTAAATCAAATCAACCCTGCATGTGACTGGCCCTACTCATATAGTTCTAGTATTCATAGGTTTACAGCAATGGGATGTGATTTTGCCGCAGCAAAGTGACACCCGCACAACATCCTGAGCCAACATGTGCAGTTCAAATTCTGGCCCAGCAGCAATCCTACCCAGGCTCCCATAGGATCTGGCTGCAAGACAATAGACGTCTCATTCTTCACCTGTAATTAGTTGTTTCTCATTACAAGTGACTGAACCAAATTCTTAAAACCCTATGAAACACATAACTAACTTGTATCTCCCTTTCAGAATTTTTTTTTAGGTGTATGCCAGGATTGGATGGAAAACATGATCCTAAGGGCAATTTACAGCAACGTTCCTGCACTTTCACCCTGGACTCCATTTTGAACTTTTGCCATCTCGCATCCCGGCCTGTCTGTGACCCCTCCTTCAGAGCAGGCCTCCCTTAGAAAGAAGCCCAAGCCCGATCATGGTGCACAAGCAAATGCAGATATAGGCTGCAGCGAACCAAATCCCAATGGACAAAATGAAGGAAAAAGGGGAGAAGAGAGAAAGGATGGTATAGCTGGGGATGGGGATGCGGGTGGGGGGAGGAATGTATGTAAATTCAAACCATCTGGCTTGAGTATAAGCTTCAAATGCCACCCGTCAAAAATGTGATTGGGTGTATGGCATCTTGTAATTTAGAAATGTGCTTGACTGACAAAACTAGATTAAAAGTTTTACAAGTAAACGATTCTTAATGAAGACATTGGTGCAGATGATGGCCATGGCGCGCTCACGGTCTAGGGCTCCATAACAAAAGCAGCAAGTTCCATTCGAAAGGAAACCTATAAGTGTCCTTTCTCCTATAAATATTTATCCGTGGAAAAACCTGGATCACACTTCATAAACACTCCACCTCTGCCACCTGCAATTCCCTAGCAATTTAAGGCTGTGAAGTAGCAGGAACAGAAGCAACCTTATTGCCCTGAAAAAGGCCAAACCCTCTTTGGCCCGGGTGCTTCCCCCTCCAGAATGCAGCAGGAACCCAAGAAAGCAAAGGGGCCCATGTGGCTCTGACAGATTTCAGGCAGCACTTTTCAAACCACAAAAGAGAGCAATGGCAGAAGTGCTCGAGCCAGCTTGAGTAAAACCTCGGTTTCCCCAGGGTCACGTACAGTACAGATGGTGCAAGCCTCAGGTACGATGATGCAACTCTTGCCAGAGCAGTAAACATACACCCACCGAGGCATCTTGCCAAGAACAGGGGCAACGAAGACAAGATTTCTGCGAAGGGCAAGACTATGGGCTGTGGGAAGTGAAGCAGGAGCACATACTAACCAAATTAGTATTGATAATTGCCCAAAATGGTCACCAGTATCTGTTATGGAAGTAAAGAGTCTCATAAATAAGTTAAAATTGGGGAAGGCGCCAGGATATGATAATATCCCAGCTGAAGTTTTTAAATCTAACGTAAAATGGTGGGCTCCAATATTAGCAACATTATTTACACAGATCGATCAAACAGCTTGTATCCCTGATGACTGGGGTCTAGCCATTATTATTCCAATATATAAAAAAGGAAATAGGTCTGACCCCGCAAATTATAGACCCATTAGTTTGCTAAATGTCATCAGTAAGCTGTATGCCACTCACCTATTGGAAAAGCTGAGGGATTGGTTAGATCAGGAAACCATTATCGAAGAGGAACAAGCTGGTTTTAGGGGAGAACGCTCAACAGTGGACCATGCTCTTGTGCTGCAGCACCTGATTGGAAAATACACTACTAGCTCGGGGGGTGCCCTTTATGCCGCCTTTATCGATCTAAGATCAGCTTTCGATCTTATACCTAGAGACAGATTGTGGGAAAGATTTGAATCAACCAATATAGATCGTCGCCTGCTGATTCTCATTCGCAGGCTGCATGAAAACACTAGCCTGCGGGTGAGATGCAACAGGACTGGGCATTTGACAGGACCAGTTTCTACCACAAAGGGGGTGAAGCAGGGATGTGTCCTGGCCCCCACTTTGTTTAACTTCTATATAAATTCGATGGTTAAGCATCTATCAAAGATACAGGCACAACCCCCTAGTTTGGCAAACAGACTTATATCGATTCTACTGTATGCTGATGACGCAGTGATTTTGTCATTAACTAAAGTGGGTCTGAGGAAACTGCTGAGGGCCCTGGACAATTACTGTAAAGAGGAATTACTGCAGATAAATTATGATAAGACTAAGGTTGTAGTGTTTTCCAGAAGGAGGTCAAAGTATAGTTGGCAGATAAATCATCATCCAATAGAGCAGGTAACTACATATAAATATCTAGGAATGATATTCCATTCAACAGGTTCATGGAAAGATCATCAAAATAAGACCACTGCAGCCGCTCAAAGAAGTACTAGGGCACTCCTTTCTTTCTTCTATAATAAAGGAGGTCAGTATATTCCATCGGTACTACAGGTTTTTGAGGCAAAAGTTATTGCACAAATGCTCTATGGCTCTGAAATTTGTATGCACAAAAAATCTGTACAATGGGAGGCTGTTCACACTAAATTCTTAAGAGCAATTTTAGGGGTCCCAAGTTGTGTACCAAACTCAGTCTTAAGGTTAGAGGTAGGTCAGATTTCAATGGAAGCGCGTATATGGATACGTAAGCTAAATCTGTGGCTAAAAATGGTATATATGCCAGTTGGGTTGGCCCCATTAACTTTGAAGGACACCTTCCACTCAAGGTGGAAAATATCATTAAATATGAAGTTACAATCTCTGGGTTTTTCTATGGCTGCTGTCCAAAGTGTAGGATATGAAAAGGCAAAAGTGGATATAGTACAACGAATACGAGACATTGAGTTCCAAAATGATCTAAGTCAAGTAACATTATATCCTGGTATCAGGGGCAATAGAGGCCCATTTACAACTGCAAACTACTTAATAAACTTAACTATTCCTAGGCTTAGAAAGGCCTATACATGGGCGAAGCTCAACGTTATGCCATCCGCATTGTTGGAGGGAAAATTCCAGAAAATACCTTATAATGAACGAGTATGCCCATGTGGGACAGGGGCAATAGAGACAATAAGCCATGTGTTGTTACAGTGCCAGTTCTATAAGGAGCTCAGGATCTCCCTGATTACACCAATTATAGATAAATTCCCAGGGAGATCGAATATATTTTACTTAGATTATCTGTTAATGGATCGGGATGCTCAAACTACATCAAAAGTAGCCAGATTTTGTGCAGCAGCTATCACGTGTCGTAGAAAAGTAGTAGGTAAATAATAGCAAGGCAGACAGATTTGATATATGTACCTACTTTGAATTGCATAAAATGAGACACTTATATGGTAAGGAATGATATGAATGTGGTAACATCTAAAATTGAATGTGCAAATGTTGCTGGTCTATGATTGTAATAAAATTTTATACACATATAATCTAGCATGGTAGAGATTGTGGGCCATGTACTGTGGTATTGTTCCTTCTATTGTGATCTTCGGTACATTTTTATTATCTCTATCTTACAATGTATGCCAGCCAGATCTGATGTGTTTTATACAGACTATCTCCTGGCCGACCAGAATTGTCAAATAACTCCCAAGGCGGCTAGATTCTGTGCTGTTGTAATTGCATGCCAGCGTGGGATATCATTGGACTGTGATAATGTTTTAATTTTTAATGTTTTAAATCCTATATTATTATAAGCAGGATATGTACAATTCAATTAATTTTAATTTTTTTTTACTGTTTATCTGTATTTTTAATTAATTATTACTTTTTAAATATTATTGCACCTTACCTTGTTGGCCTTGTGAATATGACTGTGTTTATAGTGCTGCTCTACTTTGCTGGTCTTGCGACCGTAATAAATTCTATTCATTCAGCACATAGGCTCGACAGGGGCCTGAAAAGCAGGTTAGAGCTTGGAGGCCCATTGCTATGGTTTGATCACAATTAGACACTGATAAAGATGCCATGAAGCCAAGAAGGTCTTTGAAAAAGCTAAAAGCCAAGGCAGGACTGAGGGCTTTGGCAGCCCCAGCAGGCATTGATGGGAAAGATGGTTTCAGTTTGCAATTCAGCCTTTAAAAAACTGCAGTTCTTAAAGTTTTTTTTTACTGTTTTCAATGTTCTTGTTCTAATTGTTGCAGGGTTTTATTGTTTTAGGGTGAGTCTGGAGGTGTACAACCATCCAATGGAGAGCAGGAGTTGCAGTGGAGGCAACTGTCACCTTCCCACTCTGCATTTTCACTAGACTGGCTGCTTGCCTGTCTACCTGGGACACTTTGGAGGGGGAGGGAAGGAGGCTGAGGAGGGCTGGGAATCCAGGAATTCACAATATCCTATGGCCACCCGGACACTGTCTTGGAGCTATAGGAGTGCTCCCTTAAATTGTACAACACCTTGATAGCATTTTAGCAGATGAAGCAGAATATAAATGGTAAGAATAAATGTAAACACACAAAAGGAGAAGGCCCAACCTCCCCTGAACTACAACCATAATTGTATTCAAAAGTTGCTCCCCTCAGGTGCTTGATGTAAGTAAACATTTAAAGAAATTTACTGTTTAAGCTATCCTTGGGTTATCTAGTACAAAGCTGAAAAACAAGTGTACAGCCTCTTAAACGCCATTATTATGCAAGTATACACAAAATGAAACAGGAGTCATTAATCATAATGAATGCTTACGAATTTTAGGAAATAATTTCATTGTTTCATGATAGTTAAGGACTGTTGTAAGTACAGCAAACGGTATGTGACCATTACTTGATTGGTTAACCAATCAAGTTTATTTTAAAATGGTTAAATATTCAACTCTATGAATTATTCCTGTTCCCTTTAAGACACAGACAGCAATACGAGCTATACGATTCCTTTTAAATAGAGATATCAGGGATTGATCCTGGTATCGTCTGCATGCAAATCGGGTGTTCTACTATTGTGCTATGGGAATAGAGATAAAACCAAAAGCCAAGCAATACACCTGTTAATCTTTAAAGACTCTTTGTAGCTTTTTAAAAAAACAACAGCTCAAACAGGAGAAACTCTCTAAGATTGGAGGCCACACATCCACACACACGAACCGCCTGCGTTCATGGAACTTACCTTGTACACAGTCAAGCTTTGCCTAGAAATGTCACAGACCTGACCCTCTTGCGACCCACAGTCTTTGGTTCAAGTATTCACAATAGTTGTTTCATCTTTAACTATATGTGCGTTTATATGTTATATATATCTATATATCTATATCAGAAGCAGGATTCAAACCGCAAAAGCTGATGCCATAACATATTAAACTTCCACAGGCCTCAAGTCTCTTCATGATGTTTTCTGCAACAGCCTCAACACGAGGGGGCTGTCCTTCTTCCAGAACAGGGGCAGGCAACCTGGCGCCCTCAAAAATATTTGGACTACAACTCCAATCAGCCCCATCCAGCATGACCACGGGTATGAGATTAGGGGAGTTACATTCCAAAACACCTGCGAGGCATCAGTCTGACTACCCCTATTCCTGAATGACACTTTGCTTTGCTCCGCTCCCACCACCTGAACTCGGACCAACCAGCCATACCTGACCGGCCATCACGGGCTCCGCACCGATCTCAATCCCGTACTTCAGATCGCTGAGCTCATGCAGGTTCAGGGTGCCCAGCGCCTCGCCATGACCCAGCACTGACACGGCAGCGAAGAGCAGAAAAGGGCCGCAGTACCCCGAGAGCTGCTGCGCTGCCGCCATCTTCTCCTCACGACTTCCTCCTGCTTGTTATTGCCCTTACTGGCGGCGACTACTTCCGCCCTTCCTTTGGACCACAGTTCCTCCGAGGCTATGGCCCGGGTAACCTGTCAATTATGACACCGCTTTCCCATTGGCCATTGGAGAGGAAGTGACTACAAAGGGGCGGGGACTTCCTAGCAAAACCTGGTGAAAGGGGATTGGGTCGCTCCACCGGCCAATCAGGAGAGCGAGCGCTTGCACTGGCTGCGGTTAAAAAAACCTGGTGAGAAGCGATTGGCCAAAACTGAGCCTTCGAAGCAACCAATCAGGATGGGGAGTGCCTACAGAGCTGGAAGGTTGATGAGCAAGCCGTGAGGCGCGTGCCGAGACTGCGGATGCCTCCTATTGGTTTGTTTGTTTTTAATTTAATCTAGATTGTTTAATCCAGATTATCCACTACTTCTTATCTCGATACCATGATTACCACTCTGCAGAATCACAGTCTGCCTGAATTGATGCATGGAAAGCACCATCTCGATTGCTAATTGCAGAGCGCAGAGAAAGTATAGCAATCAATCAACATTAAGAAATTCTGAACAAAAATAAATCAAAGGGTGGAGACAAGCGTTCTGCACTGAAGATGGGGGGTACATATTGACCACAAATCTCGTTATCCTAATTCACCTAGAATGACAACTGTCCTGTGTTGTTGCGCTTTTATAAAGTGTTGTTCTCTAATCACTAAACAGGAATAAAATTCCTACAATGAGACTGCAATCCTAGACCCGCCTACCTGGAAGTAAGCCCCACTGAATTCGGCACAACTGCGTAGACATGTATAAAATTGCACCATAATATGCATTGAACTAATGGGAACAATCCATCCCTGCTTACCTGACAATAAATCTAATTGTACTCAGTGTGATTGATTGACTATAGAGGAAATGTGCATATACCAACCATACCAGTGTTTTACATGGTCCCTTGTCATTATTAACATTTCCTGAATTGTGCCCATTTGACTTCTGCAAGATCTTACACAGCATTCAGGGCTTCTATACATTTTGAAGGAGTCTTGGGTAAAATGCCCCCACTGCTGCCTTCAATGAACCCCCCCTCCCCAGTTTCCCCCATGGGCTTCCCAAGTGGGGGTGCCGGCTGCTATCCAGCAGTGCTGAGTGGAGCACCAACAGTCTGTGGCTGACATCATTGCTGCTGTCTTTTGAGTTGCCCAGCATGCAGTGCTTTATTATATACATAAGGGCCACTAGACGCCCAGTGCTGAGACTATACCACCTCATTCTGCTCCATAACTAGACCAGGCCAGAGTCCCACTCCATTGCTTTCAATAAGTCTTACAGTACTATACTATGCATGTCTACCTAGAAATAACTCCCATTGAGTTCAATGGGATTTACTCACAGGTAAGTATGTACAGAGTTGCAGCCTTAGTTGCTACAAACTTTTGCTGCAGTACACTTGTAAAAGGCAAAAACATCTACAAATTCAATATTAGTATTAATATTTGCAATGCCGAGCATAGCCATGTTTACCTTGATGTAATGTAGAATAATAATGCCTTCACTTTCATTATTCACGGTTCTTTGGTGAATAATTGCATAATAAGCCACATCATCTCTCTAAAATTGAACAGAATTTTATGTTCCAGAATATGGAAATCCATCAAATTTCACACACACGGAACTGTTCCTTTCTTTGCTAATTGAATCCAAGTCAGACTTTCTCTTGAGCATCACCTTTGACAAATGCATCAGTTCTGTAAGATTGTTATTCACTCCTTTCCTTGGCCACCATCATTTAATGGAGTTTGTTTTCTTCACTAGTTAGAAAATGACCTCCATCACCTCTAATTCTCCCCCCCCCCCGTTTGCCTCCACATTTTTTTTTTACCTCCGAGGCAGAAGCGTGTCAAGCTTATGATCCCTTTTACCTGAATAGCTGCTCTTTCGCTCCAGACCGCCTTTCTGCCAGGCAAAAATGGAACGACCCTTTAGCCTGGCTCTTTGGGAGCATTGAAGGAGTACAATCATGTCTCTGCAGAGATTCGACTGTGTTTCCTCACCACTTCTTCCATCTTTATTTTTCTTACCAAAAAAAAAAAGCATTTAGGATGAAAAGACAGAATAGCTACACATTGCCTTCTCGTAAGTAGTGCTAAGAGGTGTCCGTCTGGACGCACCTTGAGACAATTTACAAATACATTCTAATTCTGTCAAACATTTTAGAAAATATCACAAAAATTGAGCTCCAGCATTTATGTTTTTTGAGTGCAAAACTAGTTTTTCAGTTGTTGAAATTCTGTCACTGGAAGACACACATTGCCTTCTCGTAAGTAGTGCTAAGAGGTGTCCGTCTGGACGCACCTTGAGACAATTTACAAATACATTCTAATTCTGTCAAACATTTTAGAAAATATCACAAAAATTGAGCTCCAGCATTTATGTTTTTTGAGTGCAAAACTAGTTTTTCAGTTGTTGAAATTCTGTCACTGGAAGACACAAAACTTACCCACTGCTGCAATGCATGTATTTTCATAGGTTTGTGATAATGCATTATAAATGGATGCTTTCAAACTTTTGAGCTGTGGAATTCACAGATGCAAGCAGGGAAAGTTCTAGCTTTTGGCAGAGTGAGAAAGCTACCTCAGGTGGCAGATGCTTAGTGGTGGGAAGTGGCAGCAAGGTGTTGGAGGACAGCTCTGTGTGTGCCACATGGCCTGATGTGAGCCTCCGAAACTAGCCTACCACCCTCAGGTGTAACAAAAGCTGCTCTCCCGTTGCCAGTGTTGAAGTAAGGTTAAACTGCTGATCTGATTGGCTTTGGGGTGGGGAGAGGCACCACCTTGTTTCTTACTTCAGGCAGCAAAATGTCTTGGGCCAGTCCTGGATACAACTCTAATTAAAACATGCACACACAATCACACATGCGCTCACATTCATTTATGCCAACTCTAGATTTAATTTCCCCAGGAGGTTCCATATTGAAAGTTTCCACCACATCATCACCACCAGGGAGCAGAATTTGTATTTCTCTGTCATATCAGCTCAGCACTTTGACAATCAACAAGGAGTCTTCAGGCTTCACCACACACACCAGGCTTATTTATTTATTTATTATATTTTTATACTGCCCAATAGCCGAGGCTCTCTGGGTAGTTCACAATTAAAACCATAAAATACAGCAAATCAAAACATTATATAAAACTTTAAAAGTTTAAAATTGCCATGTTAAACCAAAATAAACCCAGAAGCAGTTACAGCCCAGGGAAAGACTATGCGAAAAGATGTGTTTTCAGGAGGCATTTAAAGGATGTTGCATTTCTGCCTCCCAAATCGCACAAGGGAGGGTTTTCCAGATTTATTTCTTTATTTACAATATTTATATATCACTCTCCATTCAGAATTTCAGGGTGGTGGACAAAATAAAATAGAATAAAAACACATTAAAAGCACATTTTTAAAAGAAACAAAGTGCAAAATAATCCACGTCTGGTCATTAAGGGAAGGCTTCCTGGAACAACGACATTTTAAAGAGGCACCAGAAGGAATACAAAGTTGGTGCCTGCCTGACCTCCAGAGGCAGGGAATTCCATAGAAGGGGGGCCACCACATTGAAGGCTCTTCCCCTGGTAGACTCCAATCAGATGATAGGTCTATGTGGAACCACCAGGAGCATGCCCTCGGATGACCTCAGTGACTAGGCAGGTTGATAAGGGAGAAGCGTTCTCTCAGGTAGCTTGGTCCCAAGTTGTTTAGGGCTTTGTACACTAGTACAAGAACCTTAAACCTGGCCCAGTAGCAAATAAGCAGTCAGTGCAGTTCCCTCAGCAAAGGAGTGACATGCTGGAAAGGGGCAGATACAGACAACAGCCGAGCTGCAGCATTCTGCACTAGTTCTTGCTTCCGGAGCAGCTTTAAGGGCAGCCCCACATAGAGATCATTGCAGTAATCCAGTCTTGAAGTTACTAATGCCTGTACCACCGTGGCCAAGCTATCCCTGTCCAGGAGAGGTTAGAGCTGGCAAATCAGCCAAAGAGGGTAAAAGGTGTTGGAGTGGAGCAACAACGCTTATGATAAGTTATCTGAACCAGTGGAGGGCAATAGACAGAAAGGGAACTTGTTTCCTCCTTCACTAGTTTCTTCTAGTAATACTTGTTGATGTAAATTGCATCTCATAGGCTTCACTTCCTTCCTCCTTCTTCTCAGTAAGGCCCCCTCTACAAGAATTCGGCTTGACGGCTGGTTGCCCGATTATGCGCATCTTCTCACCATCGCTTTTACGCCTAATCCCTATAAATGACAGCCAGTGACGCGCATAACCAGCAGTATGAAACGTGCTTTAAAGTGGTTGAAATGCGGAGAATCGCTTGTTTACATGGTCATAAGGCACTTTAACTCCCGCGGAAAATTAAAACTCGCTATTTAACGCGCATTCGATAATGCGCATAATCGGACAGAAAAAGCACCTTGACCCCCCATTTGCGCTCTGCTCCTGTAGAGGTAAACATTTTAATGTGCCTTGAAAGAGCTTTAAATCGCTCTTGTAGAGGCACCCTAAGTTAGTTTCCTCTTTGCCTGAAGCATGCAACCGTAATGGCTGCACTCAACTCTCTCTCTCTGAAAGTATTTTTGTTTCCCTGGGAGCTATAGGCTCTTAACAATGCTATATTTTAACTAAAAGTACCAGTGTGAGTATGTTTCTTTCTATAGCCTTGCCTTGCACCAATTAAACGCTAAAGCTACGCAGCTGTAAATTTACCAAAAAAACAAAACTTTAACAAAAGGCACTCCGAGCCACCGTGGCCACTTGAGCCTCCATCGACAGAGATGGATCTAAGAGTACCCCCAAACTATGAACCTGATCTTTCAGAGGGAGTGCAACCCCACCCAGAACAGACAATGAGCCTATTTCCCAGACTCGGGAACCACTCACCCACAGGGCTTCCATCTTGCCAGGATTCAGTTCAGTTAATTGGCCCTCATCCAGCCCATTACTGAATCTAAGCACCGGTCCAGGACCTGCACAGCCTCACCTGATTTAGTTGTCACAGGGATATAGAGTTGCAAGTCATCAGTATATTGATGGCATTTAGCTCCAAATCCCCTAATGACCGCTCCCAGTGGCTTTGCATAGATGTTAAATAACACTGGGGACAAGATGGTACCCTGCGGCACCCCATAGCTCAATTGCCAGGGGGCCGAGGAATGGTCACCCAGTGTTACTCTCTGAAAATGGCCCCATAGGTACAACCAGAATTACTGCAGCATATTGCCTCCGATGCCCATCCCACGGACTCAATCCAGGACAACTGAGCTTTGCTTGACTAGCAAGGTCAACCTGAACTATGGTGCATTTTGTGTTTCCAGGTTTTGGCCTTTTGTAGGGAGGCCAGGGGTACCTCTAGACAGACAGTATCCATCGCGGTGGCTTCAGAATGGTGGCACTTACGTTACATGACGCAGCTGCCAATCTGAAGTCATCTAGGGGCAAAGGGGCTTTGCCGCGAACTAAAAAAGTCGGGCATTTAGTGCAACTTTTTTAGTTTGCGGAGAAGCGATGACGGCTTCTGCCATCTGTCGCTTTTTCTCCACCGCTTCTGGGAGGCCTGCCCAGTCTATAGCAACCACTGATTGGTTGCCATGGTCTGGGCAGGGAAGGGGGTGGTCCAGCGAGCCATAAGCTCCACAGACTTCCCTCCCTTCTCCCCATAAAATAAATAAAAAATAAAACAAACCCCCTTCTTCCCCATCCCATGTTTAAAGGAAAGTAAATAAATAAAAAACTTTTTTTAAAAAAAACTTCCTGCTGCCGACCACCCGCCCTACCTCCCCACCCCACAAAAAACAAAATAAAAACTTACCTTAAATGCTGCTTGGCAGGCACGGCGGCAGTGGCGGCGGCTGGAAAGCACACCATCGCACTCCTTGCGTGTAGAGGGACGCAAGGAGTGCAATTTCGCGTCGCACCGCTTGCCGACACCGGTGTGACGCAGAACAGAAGCCATCAAAACGTGGCCCAAGTGTCCTCTTTTGTGCCAGACTGCCTACTCTTTAAGGGCTGCCCAGAAAAGTGTCCTGGTTTGATAGTTTAAAAATGTAATAATGCCAGCCAAAGATGAGTCACTCCAGCAGCAGAGTTAAGGCACCTGCTGCAATAGGAACAGAGACCATTGGAACTTCGGATGTCTCTGGGGATTTATTTTACTTATTTATTACATTTCTCTACTGCCCAATTGCCAAAGCTATCTGGGCAGTTCACAAACATTACAATCCTCAAATGCATGACAAAACATGCGTATGGAGAGAAAGGACATTGCTTTCGTTTACTTTACAGCAACAATTGTACGGAAGAAGAAATGGCTGCTCCTATGAGCAGGTTATGGGGGAAGCCATTTCTTTTACTGCATAATTGTTATTATTATTATTATTATTTATTACATTTATATACCGCCCCATAGCCGAAGCTCTCTGGGCGGTTTACAAAAATTAAAAGATTGAACACTAAAAAGACAATATACAAAATTTAAAATCATAAACATAAAACAACTGACATTTAAAACATTTTAAACTGTTAAGCCTGGCCACAAAGTCAGTTAAAACCTCAGCTTAAGCTGTTAAAATGCCTGGGAGAAAAGAAAAGTTTTGACCTGGCGCCGAAAAGATAACAGTGTTGGCGCCAGGCGGGCCTCATCGGGGAGATCATTCCATAATTGGGAGGCCACCACAGAGAAGGCCCTCTCCCTTGTTGTCATCCTCCGAGCTTCCCTTGGAGTAGGCACCCGGAGGAGGACCTTTGATGTTGAGCGTAGTGTACGGGTAGGTTCAGGTCAGGAAAGGCATTCCATCAGGTACTGTGGTCCCAAACCGTCCTGTAAAAGACATGGAAACAAGGACATTTCCCTCCCTACCCAGGCACACTCGAAGTTTCCATTTGCACCAGCAGCAGGCAGTTCAAATGAGCTGTTGCAGTGCTTTTGCCTTCGCCTGCCTTATTACATTCAAAGCAAAACAAAAGACGCCCTCATCTATTAGTGGACGTACTAAAAGGAAGGACACCGAATGGCCATTGAAACACATTGGTTCATTCCGAATGGCCATAGGAAAGCATTGGAGAATCTTAGGGATCATCTGCAAATCAAAATACTTAAAGGGGATAAGCATTTATTTTTCATAGAAAACAACACATAATCATAATACAAACTAATAGAGTGGTTTTATGAAACAACTATGACTCCCCAACACAATGGTTTCTAGGATTCATCTCCAAATACAAAAAGAAATCAGAATGCAATAAACAGAGGGTAAAGCGTCAGTTTTACACAATGCTTTCTTAGCACCAGTTTTAAAAGACCCAGATATGCGGAGGAAGGTTTGCCAAAAACTGCCAAAGGTTATTTTCGTATTTCCATCTGCCTCCCCCTTCCAGCACCCTTTCCTTACAACAGGCCTGTATTTCTGAATGGCCATAGGAATACATGGAAAAGATACTCCAACACCTCAAGAAGCAATGAGAGCCCCCAAACTGATTGTGGAGGTTGAAATTAGCACCCCAAGCATAATAAGAGTCTCTCCTTGATGCATGCTCCATTGGAAAGGGGATGGAAAGAAGAGGGAAAAGAGCACCACAGAACTGAAGAAAAAGGAGAGCGAAGCTCTGGTGCTATATAAAAATATTTTTCTTTATTCTTTAATCTTATCCTCAGACTGCTCGACGTGTTTCAGATAAAACCTTCGTCAGGAGCTACATGGAAAACAAGCATAGTTACAGTTTAAATAGGCTGACCGTATGAAAAGGAGGACAGGGCTCCTGTAACTTTAACAGTTGTAGAGAAAAGGGAATTTCAGCCAGTGTCATTTGTATGCAATTAGTTCCTGGTGATATTCCCTCTTCAGCACAACAGTTGAAGGCACTATACTAGAGTGACCATATACAAAAGAAGGCAGGGCCCCTGCAACTTTAACTGTTGTGATGTAGAGGGAATTTCACCAGGAACTAACTGCATACAAATGACACCGGCTGAAATTCCCTTTTCTCTACAACTGTTAAAGTTACATGAGCCCTGTCCTCCTTTTCATAGGGTCAGCCTAGTTTAAACAACTCAAAGATAAGATGTAAAATCACTTAAAATTAAGCACAAAACAACACCCATATCAGATAAAACATATCTTTTTTTTGCATTCCTTTGCTAACAGCAAACAAACATGAATACTAAACATTTACACATTCATCTAGAGATTTAACAAATGCACTGACCTGAGAGGAACAAATGTGAGAAATGAAAAATGTTACTTTTTCAGTTCTAACACACAGGAAAGATTAAATACATTAACTCATAATAAAACAAATGAAGTTAATAGGCAGGCTTGGGCTGATGCTATGCTTGTAATGGAATATGCGTACATGTAATGGAAACCTCGCTAGCAGATAGACAAAAGAGAGTGCAGGTGGGTGGGGTGGTTTCTGCTTAATATTTGCAAATAGTAGAATATTGCTCCTGTGGCCAGATTATATCCTTCAAAGGCAAAGTTTTATAAATATGAATCATAGGCACAGATATGACCTTTTAAAGTGAGAGATTTAGCAGAAATGAAACTTAGCTCAGCTAAAAGCTGCTTGCAGGGGTCTAGGAAAAACCAAATAAGGAGGTTTGTAAATAGGTGGGTTGGGGTCGCAAATATAGAGTAAGGGGATATGTAAGGGGATATGTAAGGGGCGGGGATTTTAGTAGTTTAATTAAGCGTTCGGGATAGGCTGTGAACCCTGGACTACTCAGCCACTGGGGAAACAGAGGAGGGACTCTTCTGGCCATGGTCAGGGAATAAAAGGACTTGTGATTTTGATGTTTGTGGTGCCTGCTTCTATAGCTCAGCACCCAATCTTGCAAGATTGTATTTTCAATAAAGAAGTTTGCTTTTACCGTCCAGATTGTTTTGTACTTTTGCAGACTGAATGGTCATTTCTAACACAAAGGAGCCCCCAAACTGTTAATGGAGGTTCAAATTAACACCCTAAGCATCCTCTTAGTGTCTACCAGAGGTATGCTCCTTCAGATTGGCCCCCTCTTTGCGCCAGGCTACATCAGGTATTCTTCAAAATGGCCATAGGAAAGTATTGGGCTGTAACAAGTACCCCACAGAAAAGAGCAGGAGCCCCCAAACTGCTCATGGAGGTTCAAATTAGTACCCTAGGAATCCTATCAGTGTCTACCTGAAGTATGATCCTTCAGAACTGCCCCCTCCTTGCACACAGCAACAATATTATGTGTCCTTCAGAATGGCTATAGAAAATCATTAGGCTGTCACAAGCAGCCCAACAGAGAAGAACAGGAGCCCCCAAAGTGCAGTTACATTTTTTAGTTAGCACCCTAGCCTTTTAGGAGTGTCTGCTTGATGAATTCTCCTTCGGACTGGTCTCCTGCTTGAACATGGCTATAATATCAGGTTTGCTCCATAATAGCCATAACAATGCATTTGACTGAGATGGGCACCCCCACAGTAAGGCATGGGGAGCTCAGATTGCTCATAGGTGGCAGAGGGGGTACCTCCAAACACTCCAAGTTTCACACTTTACTGCATGATCTGTTGAATGTCCCCTTCTTCTACACTGCTATAATATTCAGGTAACTTTCTGAATAGCCATGGGAATATTTTGGACTGAGGCTTGCAGCCCCAGAGGGAACAGCAGGAAACTGTTGACAGGTAATATTGTTAGTTCCCACATATTCCCAAGTGTCACAATTTCATATGTACTTCACAGAATTGGCCATCCTTCAGCATGGCCATAACATTCGGTGTCCTTTGGAAGAACAATAGAAATGCATTGGACTTAGGGCTAATCTACACCCACAGCCCTGCCGCATTGAAGGAGGGGTGAGTGTGATGGTTCCCTGCTTCTGCGATCGTGTCTCATGGGGCACACACAAGAGAAGTTTCCACAATGACAGGAATGCCGTTGAGGGAGGATGTGTGTCCCCTGATGGTGCTTCCGCATGTGGATCAGTAGAAGTGGGCAGGGCTAGGCAGGTGATGCAGCTATGGGACTTTTTGTATGAATCGGGAGGGATGCGCATGAACGGAAAATCACAGCTACGCATGGGGTGGATCAGAGTCCAGTGAATATGCGATGCTGAATACACACGATGGGCACCAAAACATGCCAATAACCAATCAAAATCTCTGCCGAAAGTGGTGGACAGGTCCACACCCGCACACCTCCGAAACTGCTGGACATGCCCCTGACAGCGGGTTGGCTGTGCGCCGAGCCAGGAACTCGTGCCGAACAGCAGCAACTTCGTGAAGGCTGGGCACACCAGCCAGAGACTTCCAGATTGTAGCGAGAGAGCCGGGAAAAAAAACATGACAAAAGCAGTCAGCAATATCACCCAATCAAGGAGAAGATGAGGACGAAACTTTTGAAAAGCAAATTGCCAGTGTATCAAGAAAATGCGATTTAGTAGTGATGGGGGACTTCAGTTACCTTGATATCTGTTGGGAGGCAAATTCTGCCAAAAGTGTTCCTTCCAAGAAATTCCTGACATGTGTGGCTGATAACTTTCTCCTACAGAAAATGGAGGAAGGAACTATTGGATTGGCAATCTTGACTTGATACTGACCAAAAGGAATGACTTAGTAGATAAAGTGGCAGTTACAGGAACTCTGGGGGAAAGTGACCACATCCTACTCCAGTGCTTATCAATGTTACCTTCTCAAACTGGGGGAGGTAATGAGTGGGGTATCACAGGGCTCAGTCCTGGGACCAGTGCTCTTCAACATTTTTATTAATGATTTGGATGAGGAGACGCAGGGAATGCTTATCAAATTTACAGACGACACAAAATTGGATGGGATCGCTAATACCCTGGAAGACAGAAATAAACTTCAAAGTGATCTTGATAGGCTGGAGTGCTAGGATGAAAACAACAGGATGAAATTTAATAGGGATAAATGCCAAGTTCTACAACTAGGAAAAAGAAACCAAATGCACAGTTACAAGACGGGGGATACTTGGCTCAGCAATACGACAAGCGAGAAGGATCTTGGAATTATTGTAGATCACAAGCGGAATATGAGCCAACAGTGTAATGTGGCTTCAAAAAAAATCAAATGCTATTTCGGGCTGCATTAATAGAAGTATAACGTCCAAATCGCGTGAGGTACTGGTTCCCCTCTATCCAGCACTGGTTAGGCCTCATCTCAAGTATTGTGTAGAGTTCTGAGCACCACACCTCAAGCTGGAGGGGGTTCAGAGGAGGGCAGTAAGGATGATCAGAGGTCTGGAAACAAAGCCCTGTGAGGAGAGACTGAAAGAATTGGGCATGTTTAGCCTGGAGAAGAGAAGACTGAGGGGAGACATGATACAACTCTTCAAATACTTGAAAGATTGTCACACAGAGGAGGGCCAGGATCTCTTCTTGATCATCCCAGAGTGCAGGACACAGAATAATGGGCTCAAGTTACAGGAAGCCAGATTCTGGCTGGCCATCAGGAAAAATTCCTGACAGCAGAGCCGCCTGTTTACTACATACACAGAGAGCGAGAGGCAGGCAGAGAGAGAAGGGGAGGAGTTGGGATCCGGACCACGGATCTGGCTGGGAGGGGAGAGAGAATCCATGATTCTCTCTCCCCTCCCCCACCCCAGCAAAAAAAGAAAGAAAGAAAGCCAAGCCCTCATCAAAGATAAGTGAGGTTTAAAAGCCAATGGTGATTTCTGTTTTATTTATTTTACTAGCCAAGGTCTTGGTCGTCCTTTGTTGGGAACGGGTAGTGGTGCTTATGGAGAGAAGGAATCACATGGATCAGAGGGTAGACACTTTGCATACGGTTTTTGGCTGTGTCTGTGTGTGAGTGATAGAGACTGAGTCTGTGTATGTGTGTGTGCCTAACTTTTCAGTTTGTGATTTTGGGGGCTTATTACAGGCAGGCAGATGATGAACTGCAACAACTAGAGCAAGATCAAAACTCCAGGGTGGAGGAGGGAAGGCACCCATGTCCATCACAATGTCCATCAATGACAAGAACCAATGAACTGGAGGGGGCAGGAGAAGGGGCGTGGTGGCGTGGGGTGGAGTGGGAGAATGAACAAGCAAACGGAGGTTTCGCCAGTACAATGGTGATACTGCAAATGCACGTGAAAGGGACCATTAGCTTGACGTGCTAATGAAACGGAGGTGGGAATCGCGGAGGCAAACCAGGAAATAAAAGTAGGCGTGATGGAGCCCATAGTGATGGCCACCAATTTGGATGGATTAATTCCTGGAGGAGAAGGGTATCAATGGATACTAGTTCTGATGGCAATGTGCTACCTCCGGTAGCAGAGGCAGTTAGCCTATATGCATCAGTTGCTCGAGAACATGAGTGGGAGGATGCTGTTGTACTCATGTCCTGCTTGTGGGTCCCTGGTCAATAGCTCGTTGGTCACAGTGTGAATGGAATGCTGGACTAGATGGTCTCTTGGCCTGATCTAGCATGGCTTTTCTTATGTTCTTATGGCTTTGTGGTGAGGTAATCGAAGAAGCTACAATTAATTTTATATGTGAGAAAGAACTCTCCAGCAGCAAGATCTTACTTTGCCGAGTATACATACATCAGAGTGTAGCAAGATGTAACTATGACAAGTTTTACCGGTTTTATAGGTGTCCTCCAATGACTTCTCCCACAAGAGCACATACTGTGCTTTACCACATTCTCCCCAATCCATTCCTGGCCAAAGACGACACCATGATCTAGGTGTTTGATCGCTGCATCATATCATTGCACAACAGCATGTTCATTCCATGCAAAGAATTCCCAGCCAATAGATGGCATGCAGCTGCAATGGAAAAGACTACTTTTCCGTTCTCTTTGGCACATGCTCTATTTATACTTAAATCTACAATGATAACCTGTTTTTCATTAAAAACAATGATAGCCAGGCACCAGTGCTGTCCAGAACCCATTTATCTGTGTTGTAAGCAACAAATAGAAGGTAATTATTTAATGCTGCTTTGTGGTCAAGGAACTGGTAAAACTTGTCATAGGCTACCTCTACAAGAGAGGTTTAAAGCTCTTTCAAGGCGCTTTAAAATTTTTACCTCTACAAGAACGGAGCGCAAATCGGGCGTAGAGGCGCGTTATCTCTCCAATTATGCGCATTATCGAATACACGTTAAACAGCGAGTTTTATTTTGCTCCGGCCGTTAAAGCGCATTTTGACTATGTGAACAAGCGCTTATGCACACTAACTACTTGTAAAGCGCATTTTGGTCATCCGTTAATGCACTTCGCTGCCTCTCGATGCCTCTCGTGCAGAGGTATTAGGCGTAAATGCGCTTCAGCGATTATGCGCATAATCGCCTAACTGGGCGCAAAAGCAAATCCTTGTAGAGGGGACCATAGTTACATCTTGCTACACTCTGATGTATGTATGCCTGGCTATCATCACAACAGTTAAAGCTGCAGGAGCGATACTAGAGCGACCAGATACAAAAGAGGGCAGGGCTCCTGCAGCTTTAACTGTCGTGAGGAGGAGGAGGGAATTTCACCAGGTGCAGCATGCATACAAATGACACCAGCTGAAATTCCCTTTTCTATACAACTGTTGCCCTGTCCTCCTTTCCATATAGTCACCCTAATACATCAGATACTGCAGCTCTAACTTCTTCTAAGCTCCTCCCAAAAAATTAGAGCGTCTGTCTGAGCCCTGGCGCTTCCGTTACATAAATTGAGCAGTGATTGACCTCCTTGCATTACTCAGGAAAGATGTTCTTTCCATTCCTGTAGAAATCAGTGGGAAACTAACTCGAGCTTTCAGGCCTCCTCACCCTTTGGAGTTAAAGTGAGCCACTTACTTGCTCTGTGAATCGGGCATTGTGCTAGAGGCAGACCCAAGAGCCTTGCCCCCACACAGAACGGCTCCAGCAGGAGCCCAGCAACGGAAATAATGGAAATCTTTGTACCATCTCAAAGTGGCTCATATTCTTTTCTGGGCTGTAAATCTGTACCACTAGAAAGGCTGCTGCAGCTGGGTTGGATGAGAGGCCCCAGATCTGGATCACACTCTTGCTGCTTTGATATGGCTGCATGATGCTGTAAGAGAGAAAAGAGCATTGTATTTGACTTAAGTGCACAAATCCTTCAATCCATGCTAGTTACTGGCAATTGCTAAAAGCATCAGGGTCATTTTATGTAATGCAATTAAGGGCTGGGAAAACAGATCAGGCCATATCTGGCTCAGAGTAAGGAAAACAAAAAACCCTGGAAGCTCGATTGGATTCTTTGGTGACAGGTCAGTGTTTGAAAAATATGAACCGAGATGCAATCAGAATTCGAAATACCTGGTTGCGGTAATGGCCTGGATGGGGGTCACTTAACTGAAGCTTAATTCAGATAGGAGGTGGTTCATCTGTTCAGGTGGATGGTGTTTAACCTGTTCTGGAGGGGTTTACGCTCTCCCCTAGAGGGTCAGATGGATTGCAGTTTGCGGGGTGCCCTCTGAGCTAAAGGCACAAGCTATAGCACATCCTTCCACCACACGGTGGCCTCCAGATGTTTGGCTACAACTCCCATCATTCCCAGCCAGCATGAGGATTCTGGGAGTTGTTGTCCAATATATCTTGAGGCTACCAGGTGGGGAAAGTCTATGCTATAGTATTTGGAGAAATGCCCTAACCTTGGGCTTTCCATAATCTGTAGTATATACCTAATGGTAGGGTTGGCCCTAAGGAGTGAGGTGGCCACCTTGGGCAGTGGATGCTGGGCAGTGGGGTTGGGGGGGGGGGAACACTAGCATGCCTGCAGTTGTTTCCCTCTGCTGGAGGATAGAGCTGTGTGTGTGTTTCTGTGTGTGTATCGCACAGCCTGCTTTGTGCCCCCTAAGCTACCCCATGGTGCTCAGTTCAGTAGAGGATACCATCCTATTGCCAGTGTTGTATTAAAATTAAAACCGCCAGTCTAGTTAGCATCTGGAGTGACCACCTTACCCTTTGCCTAGGGATGTATGACAAATTCATTTCAGTTCTGTTTGATCATACCGAGTTCACACTTTCAGGACTAAACACAGGCTGAATTCGGACGACACAATAAGCAACTGGGAGAGGGGAAACAATCGTCAGTTGTATTGACTATCGTGTCGTCCGAATGCTGCCATAGTCAACTCAGTGCTGATCCTAATCCACACCATGGTTGATTATTTATTACCATGTTGTGTGGGGAGTACCCCCTAGATGAACAACTGTAAAGTTTATTATTACCCCACCATTGACTATCGTGTTGTCCGAATTCAGCCACAGACTTGGGCGCAATCTGCGGTCAAAAATCCATACATTTGCAAGCTTGCAATGTGATTCACAGACCAAAAATTGCATTTGACGGCATGCGTATTTCTGAAAAACACACTTTAATCAATGGAAGGATGCCTCCGTTTCTAAGATGCGCACAATTGATGCAATGTTTGGAAAAATACACCCCAAAATAAATCGACTTTTGTGTAAAAAAAAGAAAGAAAAAGCTCATAATCTGGTACAGACTTGAGTCGAAACGAGCTTTGAGATGGAAGTCAGGAAACTTTGCTGAGCTCGCATTTTGCTGCTGCGTGGATCGCTACATTTGCCTCAGGGAGCAAAATGTCTTCAGCTGGCCCTGGGCATACGTGGAGTTTACTGGAGTGTGAACGTCTTGAGTCTATTTATTGTGTCTTCCAAGCTTATGCTTTTATGCTCAGTCCACCATTGAAGAAACAAGCCCCCCCCCCCCCAGAAGAGGTCGGTTTTATGCCTGATTCTCCGAATATGCGCTTTAGCTTACAGTTTAATTTATGCCTAATAGCTATATGTGAGAGGCATGGAGGCGAATTACGGGCTCCATACAATGCGCTTTAAAGTTGTTTACATGCGTTTAATCGCATTATCAATTGCATATATCGATGCTCGAACAGGGAACCATAGAAGTAAATTAAAAGTCGCTATTTAATGTGAAATTGAAAATGCGCATTTACGAGGATAAAAATCGCCTGCACGCCTGATTTAAGCCTCGTTCGTAAAGAAGTAAAATCGGTAATGCGCCTTAAAGGAGTGTAAATCGATTGTCTAGAAGAACCCAAGGGTTGGTTGTTGGTTTTAATGAGATTTTAGGGGATGCTGATCTATAGGAATACTTGCTCATTTTGCAGTGTGAACTTGTTGAAACCCTGGATGTCATAAGGGAGTGTAGGAGTATACATTAAAGTTAAGATAGGAATAGTAGCTACATCAGATAGCTGGAAAGAACTGAAACCATGTGAAACAGATAAGGCATGGGATGAACCTGATGCTCCTCTTTGGGTAAATGAACTGCCAGATGGGTAGCAGAGCCCTTGGAACCATTGGAGGGTTATCCAGCTCCTGTTAATAACCGCAACCCAAAACATGTGTTTTCTTCTTGAGTGAGTTAGGTTAGACTTGGACAACAACAAAGTCTCACGGCACCTTAAAGAGTAACAAATGTATCCTGGCATAAGCGTTCCTGGACTAGGTGACCATATCTTGGAAACCAAAAAGGAGGACAACATGTCCGGCTCCCAAGGGGGCGTGCCCACCAACATGTCCGGCCCCCAGGGACACTGCGCAAGGATGACACACAAATTCATGAAGCGTATCCACTTAACATTTGCTTTTGACCACTGACTGTTTTGTTTAAATCCTCCTCATTCAGCTGTGTAGCTTGCTTAAACTGTATAAGTGTGTTTCACTAGTGCACAGTTCATGTGATTTCTGGTCTTAGCAGCAATTCTGTATATATAGTACATATAAATTACGGAGCCGATAAAAAATATTTGCTCACCCCAATTTTGAAGTTTTTCACCGTATGGAGTTGTGTGCCTTGTGTACTGGTACTGGATGTTTGATCATATGGCACCAGTCCTTCGTTATCTGCAGGTCAATTCAGAGTGCTGTGTTTGATGTTTGGAGCCCTTAACAGCTTGGAACCTAAAGGAATGCTTCTTCAGAGGTCCTTTTCTCAGGGGGGGAGGGCATCAAGTGAGGGTGGCTACTGGAAGAGGGCCTTTTGGGTGGTGGCATCATGGCGGTGAAATGCTATTGAACCCCTATGTACATTACGCTGTGGAGTTATCAATAAGCAAAATTTTGTATCTCCCACCCCCAGCACACATCCTGAGGTTAATCTTTTTCATAGTAGTGCAACAAGCTAAACCAGCTTACTCTTTACTTTAGACATGTAAGTTCAGAATCATTAGGGAAGCGGATCTAGCCTCTCACCCTACTAAATGGCTATTGGCCATGCTGTCTGGGGATGATGGGAATTGTAGTCCAGTTTGTCTGAAGGGCACCAGGTTGGGGAAGGCTGACCTGGAGTGGTCAGGAAAGGTTCAGCCTGTGATTGCAGCTTAAAAGGATTCTTTATTGAAAAAAAGGGGGGGCTCCCATCTGTAACGAGTACTTTATCCAGAGAAGCTAAAATGACCCACGTTGCAGTCTTTTTTTAAAAAAAAAATTCCCAGATCTCTTAAAACTTATTAAAAAAAAAAAAGCTAAACCATTTAAATTATTTTTTTAAATGGGTTAAAATACTGTTGGCATTTTGAGAGTTTGTTTTTACTCTCTGCTGTTGGGATTTTTATGCTGCACTGTATAATATTCTGGTTCTTCTGATTAATAATTGTATTTTAATGTTTTTATTGCTGCAAGCCATTCAGTGAAGTTGATTATTTGGTGGCATATAAACTCAGTTAATAAATTATGAGCTGTTATCCTGGTTGCTTTTATTTTCTGGATCATTAGCAACTGCAACCAGGCAGCTCCCCATGTTCTGAATAGTGTCTGCACAAGAGAGCTTCCTAATGGATTGTGTCCCATGTAAATAAGTGGGGGCAGGAGTGGCATTTGGACTAGCCCTGGAGATATTTGCATTGATTGATTGATTGATTGATTGATTGAAAGAATAATAATCCTGCTCAGACTGGGTTTGCCCCTAATTTTCCTTCGTCAGTAGGAAACTTTCCTTGGAAGGATTTTGCTACCATAGCAGCGCTGTTAAAAATAAAACATCCTTCTATATACAGCTTTTGGCTATGCCCATTCTCTTTTATATAGCTGAGGTTTTCTTTCCATAGAGATAAAATTCTAAAATGTTAGGGTGACCATATGAAAAGGAGGACAGTTAAAGCTGCAGGATAGCTGGCTAGATACAAAAGAGGGCAGGGCCCCTGCAGCTTTATCTGTTGTGATGAAAAGGGAATTTCACCAGATGCTGCATGTATACAAATGACACCTGCTGTAATTCCCTTTGCTGTGCAACTGTTAAAGATATAGGAGCCCTGTTCTCCTTTCCATAGGGTCACCCTAAAAGAATTACTCTGTTAGGTTTGGGCAGCAGCAAAAAGAACATTGATAGCAGCTTCGGGACTTTTTGCTCCCTTCTCCCCTAGGGTGACCAGATAAAATCCAGGTCAGGGTTCATGTAACTTTAAGAGTTGTAGAGAAAAGGGAATTTCAGCCAGTGTCATTTGTATGCAATTAGTTTCTGGTGAAATTACCTCTTCATCACAACAGTTAAAGTTGCAGGGGCCCTGCCTTCTTTTGTATATGGTCACTCTAGTATAGTGCAGGCACCTTTAACTGTTGTGATGAAGAGGGAATTTCACCAGGAACTAGTTGCATACAAATAACACTGGCTGAAATTCCCTTTGCTCTACAACTGTTAAAGTTACATGAGCCCTGACCTGGATTTTATCTGGTCAGCCTATTCCCCCCCCCCAGAAGCCTTCCCTAAGATGATGCTCCCTAAATATTTTGGACTCCACCCCCCATAATCCCCAGCAGTTATGGCCTATAGTCAGGGCTGATAAGTGTAGTCCAAAGTATCTGCAGGACATCAGGTTGGGGAAAGTTGCAGGCAGACATCAACAGGGACAGCTTTCCCCATCTTTGTATCTCCTGAGCCAAAAAGGGCTGGACCTGTTGAATTTCTGCTCATTATGCAACCATTAAAGATGTAGAGAGAAAAAATAATCCTCATCCAAATCAGCCAGTTAAACTGAAACCCTATGCATGTCTACTCTGAACTAAGCACCATTGAGTCGAATGGAGCTTTCTCGCAGGTAAATGTCTATATAGGATTGCAGCCTTAGGGTGCCTCTACAAGAGGCATTTAAAGCTCTTTCAAGGCGCATTAAAAAAATTACCTCTACAAGAACGGAGCGCAAATCGGGCGTAGAGGCGCGTTATCTCCCCGATTATGCGCATTATCGAATGTGCGTTAAATCGCGAGTTTTATTTTGCTCCGGCCGTTAAAGCGCATTTTGACTGTGTGAATAAGCGCTTATGCGCATTAACTACTTGTAAAGCGCATTTTGGACATCTGTTAATGCGCTTTGCTGCCTCTCGCCGCCTCTCGTGCAGAGGGATTAGGCGTAAATGCGCTTCTGCGATTATGCGCATAATTGCATAACCAGGCGCAAAAGCGAATCCTTGTAGAGGGGACCTTAGACTCTTTCTGCCATAAGGGTGTAGAGGGAGGGAGGAAGGGCGATCCAGGAAGTACCTAATACCATCGGCGCACAGTGATCAGCCTGGGGCCATCCCAGGCAAACAGCATGCTGTGGAAAGGGCCTTAGTCTCAATTGCCACCATGGACAAAGATTTTCAGACGGCCTTTCTGAGACTTGTGTATCAATCATGGCAGCGTTACATTAGTTAAAATTATAATCAATCAAAACATACCAATAAAATACAATAAGGGCAGGTATGACAGCTCAAAAGAAATATTCATTCTATTATAGTTAAGAACATAAGAACGTAAGAAGTGCCATGCTGGATCAGACCAAGGGTTCATCTAGTCCAGCACTCTGTTCACACAGTGGCCAACCAGCTGTCGACCAGGGACCCACAAAGTAGGACATAATGCAACAGCACCCTCCCACCCATGTTCTCCAGCACCTGGTGCACACAGGCTTACAGCGTCGGATACTGGAGGTAGCACATAACCATCAGGGCTAGTAGCCTTTGATAGCCTTCTCCTCCAGGAATCCAGCCCCCTTTTAAAGCCATCCAAATTGGTGGCCATTGCTACATTTTGTTGTAGTGAATTCCATAATTTAACTAGGCACTGTGTGAAGTACTTCCTTTTATTTGTGCTGTATCTCCTACCAATCAGCTTCATGGGATGACCCAAGGTTCTAGTATTTTTGTACACTTCTCTCATGTCTCCCCTTAGCCTCCTTTTTTCCAAGCTAAACAATCCCAGCTGTTGTAACCTTCCCTCATAGGGGAGATGCTCCATCCCCTTAATCATTTTAGTTGCCCTTTTCTGCACTTTTTCCAGCTCTATAATATCTTTTATTGTACGTGTGGTGACCAGAACTGTATACAGTATTCTACACCATAGCTTTGTATAAAGGCAGTATGATACTGGCAATTTTATTCTCAATTCCTTTTCTTTTAATGCCTAACATGGAGTTTACCATCTTTACAGCTGCTGCATGCTGGGTTGACATTTTCATTGGGCTGTCCACCACAACCCCAAATCTCTTTCTTGTTCAATCATTGCCAGCTCAGATCCCATAAGGTAGGCTGACCATCTGAAAAGGAGGACAGGGCTCATATAACTTTAACAGTTGTAGAGAAAAGGGAATTTCAGCCGGTGTCATTTCTATGCAATTAGTTCCTGGTGAAATTCCCTCTTCATCACAACAGTTAAAGTTGCAGGCACCATACTAGAGTGACCATATACAAAAGAAGGCAGGGCCCCTGCAACTTTAACTGTTGTGATGAAGAGGGAATATCACCATTAACTGTGGTCACTGTTACTGAATGGTTCAACAATATTTACATTTCGTATTAGGTCCTGGGCAAGGATTAAGTCCAGGGTTGCTTCCCCTCTGGTCGGTTCCATGACCAACTGTTCTAGGGCACAGTCATTTAGGACATCAAGAAATTTAACCTCTTTGTCAAGACTGGAGTATGCATTTATCCAGTCAATGTGAGGATAATTGAAGTCATCCATTATTACAACACTTCCTTGTTTGGAGGCCTCCATGATTTCGTTTTCCATCTCAAGGTCACCCTGAGCATTTTGGTCTGAGGGACAATAACACATTCCTATCACTAAATTAGTTTTGGGGCCCTGTATTGTCAGCCACAGCACTTCTGTGGAAGAGTCTGCCCTGTTCAGGTGCTCTAGTCTACTCGACAATATGCCCTCTTTGATGTACAGAGCAACACCGCCCCCAGTATTCCCTTCTTGTGTCCTTCCTGTAGAGTTTATCTCCACAGATGAACATATCCAACTGATTCTCTCTGTTCCACCAGGTTTCTGTAATACCCACTATGTCTAGGTTCTCCTTTGAAACCAAGCGCTCCAATTCCCCCATTTTGGCTCGGAGGCTTCTAGCATTTGCATAGAAACACCTGTACACGGTGTCCCTCCCCAGATGTCTCTGGCGTGTCCCTTTTTCACTGTTACACTTTAGCCTCTTTGATTGGCTATCATGTTCTAACCTGTACTCATGACCTATTTGCTCCCCTTCTACATCGGGACAATCAAAAACATGTTCATATTCATTTCCTTCAGATGATTTAACCAGAACCGGATGCTTCCCAGCTCCTGTTGGCTTTCCCCCAGGATTTAGTTTAAAAGCTGCTGTGCCACCTTTTTTATGTTTAGCTCCAGCAGTCTGGTTCCATTTTGGTTTAAGTGCAGCCCGTTCCTCTTTTATAGGCCTGGCTTGTCCCAAAATGTTCCCAAGGGGCCTAACAAATCTGAACCCCTCCTCTCTGCACCATCATCTAGGCTGACCAGATAAAATCCAGGTCAGAGCTCATATAACTTTAACAGTTGTAGAGCAAAAGGAATTTCACCCAGTGTCATTTGTATGCAATTAGTTCCTGGTGAAATTCCCTCTGAACCCCTCCTCTCTGCACCATCATCTAGGCTGACCAGATAAAATCCAGGTCAGAGCTCATATAACTTTAACAGTTGTAGAGCAAAAGGAATTTCACCCAGTGTCATTTGTATGCAATTAGTTCCTGGTGAAATTCCCTCTGAACCCCTCCTCTCTGCACCATCATCTAGGCTGACCAGATAAAATCCAGGTCAGAGCTCATATAACTTTAACAGTTGTAGAGCAAAAGGAATTTCACCCAGTGTCATTTGTATGCAATTAGTTCCTGGTGAAATTCCCTCTTCATCACAACAGTTAAAGTTGCAGGGGCCCTGCCTTCTTTTGTATCTGATTCTCTAGTATAGTGCCTGCACCTTTAACTGTTGTGATGAAGAGGGAATATCACCAGGAACTAATTGCATACAAATGACACTGGTTGAAATTCCCTTTTCTCTACAACTGTTAAAGTGACATGAGCCCTGACCTGGATTTTATCTGGTCAGCCTACCATCATCTCATCCACGCATTGAGACTTCTCAGCTGCGCCTGTCTAGCTGGCCCTGTGCGTGGAACTGGTAGCATTTCAGAGAAAGCCCAATACAAGGCTCTGGATTTCAGCCTCCTGCCTAGCAACCTAAATTTGGCTTCCAGGACATTTCCCCACATTGTTGGTACCAACAGGTGGGGAAGGTTACAACTTCATTATTTTCAGTGTTATTGTAACCTGGCTTTGGAACTAGAAAAGCAGGATAGGCTGTTTAAATAAATCCTTCCTTTATTTTATAGTCTTTCATTCTTGACATGGGCTGGGTCAAAAGAAAATTCCTATTGCATGAACATTTCCCCAGTGCCTTAACTCTGAGTCACCAAAGCTATTTCCAAGAGGCAGAACTTCTGAAGTTGTCATGCTTGGACTTTGATGAAACCTTTTGGGATGGGGTGATGTGATTTTTGGGGTAGGGCAGGGGGTCTATTTCTGGGTGCAAAGGGAGAGTTGGTACTATGTGTCCAGTCATCTGCCCAATTTATTTTGTCTGAAGGGGCTGGAGGAAAAAGTCGCAAAATGGGGCTGACAGCTTCTCCCCCTCCACCGCCTCAGCCCCTAACCCTTTAATAGCAGCTTAACACCAAAAATCAGGCAGATGAGTTTCCCAATCACTGTCTCCGTGAAAGCTTAACCTTCTTGTTTGCAAAGTTGGCCTAACACCTCCATGTTCTGGTATCGGCTGCCTCTACAAGAGCCATTTAAAGCTCTTTCAAGGCACATTAAAAAAATTACCTCTACAAGAACGGAGTGCAAATCGGGCGTAGAGGCACATTATCTCTCCGATTATGCACATTATCGAATGTGCGTGGGGCCTCATCTACAAGAATTTGGCTTTGCGCCTGGTTAGCTGATTATGCGCATATTCACAGAAGCGCATTTACGCCTAATACCTCTGTACGAGAGGCGGAGAAACGCATTACTGGAAGATCGAAACGCGCTTTAAACTGTTGACATACGGAGAATCGCATGTTTACACGGCGGTAAGGCACTTTAACTCCCGCCGCAAATTAAAACTCGCGGTTGCAGGCTGCCTCTACAAGAGAGGTTTAAAGCTCTTTCAAGGTACTTTAAAAAAATTACCTCTACAAGAACGAAGCGCAAATCGGGCGTAGAGGCGCGTTATCTTTCCGATTATGCGCATTATCGAATGCGCGTTAAACAGCGAGTTTTATTTTGGTCCGGCTGTTAAAGCGCATTTTGACTATGTGAACAAGCGCTTATGCGCATTAACTACTTGTAAAGCGCATTTTGGTCATCCGTTAATGTGCTTCGCCGCCTTTCGCTGCCTCTCGTGCAGAGGTATTAGGCGTAAATGCGCTTCAGCAATTATGCGCATAATCGCCTAACCAGACGCAAAAGCGAATCCTTGTAGAGGGGACCTAATGCTCATTCGATAATGCGCATAATCAGAGAGAAAACGCGCCTCTACACCCGATTTGCGCTCCGTTCTTGTAGAGGTAAATTTTTTAATGAGCCTTGAAAGAGCTTTAAATGCCTCTTGTAGAGGCAGCCTTAAATAGCGAGTTTTATTTTGCTCCAGCCGTTAAAGCGCATTTTGACTATGTGAACAAGCGATTCTCCGCATGTCAACAGTTTAAATTGCGTTTCGGTCGTCCAGTAATGAGCTTCGCCACCTCTCATACAGAGGTATTAGGCATAAATGTGCTTCAGCGAATATGCGCATAATCGCCTAACCAGGTGTAAAGGCGAATTCTTGTAGATGAGGCCATCTTTCCTTTAGCCACGTGTTCTAACACACCAAGTGCTTTGCAATCTTTGTATTCCGCCCCCCCACAACACTCCTGCAAGGCAGTCCGGTTATCCCCATTTTCGACACGGCTCTCTCTGTAAAAGCGGGGAGGACGAAGGTTGCCAACCGTTTCCCCTACCAGGGCGCCTGTGCTTCCAAATAGCGGCGTGAGGAGTAGACACGCAGAACGCAGCGCTGAAGATCGGTTTGTCACGCACTGGCGCTGTGCGGGAGAGGAGCTGGGTCAGCCTAGCAAAGAAAACAATGGCACTGGGTGACGACGGCGCCTTGAGGAGGAATCCAGGGCTGCCTGGCCTGCCGCGGAGGAGGATCGTTTTAAATATTAACTTTCCGAACAGCAATTTGGGCTTGACGAACGCTTAGAGGAGTTGGTTGTGTCTGTCCATTTCTTTCTTTATTTTTTGAACCCGTTCTGCCTTTCAACGGAGTTTACATTTTTCAGTAGGGGGTGGGATTGCCTGATCGATGGAGTGAAAGATAAAAAGGGGAAGGGGGGAGCGAAAGGAAGGGAGAAACGAGATTGAGCCACACCGGCTTGTTTCACGCGCCGCAGAATTTTCTCGCCTGCTCTGGCAACTAGGAGAAAGCGGAGCCATTATTCCCTTTTAAGCCGTGTAGCAGCGCGGGCTGGAGCGTCTCTCGCTCTCTCTCGTCCTCCCGCCCTTTCCTTTCTCTTCCTCCTTTGTACGTCGAGACTCGCTTGGTTTACGGAGAGACACAAAAAGAAGACGTCTTCATTGTGCTGAACGCCACCCGGGGTGGGGAGGCTACCACGAGGTCGAGGGGCCGAACCGAAAACGCGGTGTGAACGGGGCCCAGGAGATGGTGCGGCACTAGAAAGGGGAGCCCCCGTCCCTCCTCCAGAGAAAGGTAGAGCCCCCCCTCCTCCTCTTCTTCCTCCTCCACATGCCTGAACGAGACTAAGCTGGGGGTTTGCTTTTTGTTACAGCCTTGGTGAGGTGGAGGCTGATCGAATTGATGGCGTGGGCTGACCAGGTTTAAACAGAAAGTGGCGTGGGGGGGAGAGGAGAGGAGAGAGAGATTTATTCCAATGCAGCTGTTTGGTTTTTTGTTTTGTTTTTAATGCGGGGATTGAAAGGGATGGGTGGACCCTCCCTGTCACAATTTGGATGGGGAGGTGGGAAAAACAGGCCCTCTTTGGATCCGGATCTAATGGGGCCATTTTTTTCAGACTCCCCTCTCCCGCACCCCGCTTATCTTCCTTCCCTTTCTTCTTTGGCGGAGAAAAGCGCCCCCCCTTTCCTACTCTGCTTGACAGAGCAGTGATGGGTTCATGACTCCTTCTCGCCGGCTTCCCTTGTCGCGTCAGGGTGGGGTGGGGTGGCGGATCTCCTGGGTGCAGGTTGCATTGCATCTCTCATTCGCTGCACCTGCCGCCACCGCCCCCCCCCCCCCCACGATAGAACCATCTTCTCTTGGGGATCTATCCCAAGGAGAGCAGTGAATTGAATTACTGGCCGGCAGGTGCCAAGATGAAGCCCTGGGAGCAGGCCCCGAGATGCAGCCGTGGCCTCTGAAAGGGTCCGTTCTGTGCTCAGACCTGGATTGAAGGTGCTTCTCGAGTCGGCCGAAAGAATGGCCGGTCAGTCTCACTAGGGGGACGCGGGAAAAGGGAGAGAAGGTGCCCTAGGAGAAGAAGACTTGGACTGAATGGCACTCGGATGATTCTCTGCCGGGCCCAAGATCTGGAGAGGGGTTGTACAGACGCTGATTTCAATAATATAATAATAATAATGCAACAAGCCCGGTTTACACAAGGATTCCGGCACCGGGTACCATCATCACCACTCCCATAAGTAATGGTTTAGATTCAGAAGGAGGGGTTAGTTCTCGCTTGTTTCATCTGCACCCCTGGGAGGATGTGGCTCTTTAAGAAAAGAAAGGGGAAAATCTGATGTATCCTCATGACAATGTGTGAGGTAAGTGAGACGGCTTAACATATAGCCCCCACCTCCAAGCCCGGTGTGTTTATAGGTAGACATTGCTGCATCCAATGGGACCTTCTTCCTGGGTAAAGCGTGCGTTGCAGCCTATGGCTGTTAGTCTTGTCACGCGAACGAGTCCCATTGCTCTTGGTGGTGCTTCCTTCTGAGGGTGCATTGCTTTTCTGTCAGCGTAGGTTAAAAGAAAAAGGGGCGTTTTTACCCACTAATGTTTTGCATCCGATCAGTTCATGCTTCCCGATGGTGAAGTAGGTGCTGGTTCAGATGGCAGGTATGTACGGTTTGCTTGTGTGTATGGCATGGGCAAGTTTCCTTGGTGAGAGCAGGAAACTTACATCGCTACCAAGGTGACTCATTTGTTTAGTTCCACAACGAGTAACCCGTCCATCCCATGTTCACCGCTTCACCGTCTGGATAGTCAGAGAATTGCCTTAGTCCCCTTTCCTTCAGATTTGGAGTCTGCCTGCCTGCCTGCCTCCATGCTGGGCCTTGTTCCACCACCAAGAGATCCAGGAAGCATAGGGGTGGGGTGGGGTGTTCTCTCAGCCTGGCATCTTAATTTTTTTAGGATGTTTTGGGGATGTTTTAATGCAGTTTTAATAATGTGTGTCATGTTTTGGTCAGTTTTATGTATTTTATTATATTGTTGTTCCCCGCCTCGATCCAAACGGAGAGGCGGGTAAGAAATAAATTATTATTATTATTATTGTTATTATTAACAACCCATTATCATCCCACTAGGCCTCTTGGCATCCTACCTCATCTGTCACTCCAGGCCTCAGTGCACTGCTAATCGGGAAGGAAGTGTATGGGAGTGGAATGGCAGATTAATCTAATGTGTGGCACATGCTTTCCTAATGGCTGTTACCCTCATCAGTTGCCTCATTTGTTCCTGCTTTCCATAGCAGTTGGATGTTTGGGGCAGCTTTTTCCAGGAACAGTGTCATTTATATATTGTGTTTTGGAAATTATGTTTGTCTGTAAAGTTGCATATTACACTGAGCTGTGGGTATGTGGTATGATTGCCTCTGGTACCTAAAGGTTCTTTGGAAATAGGGAAGGGGGTTGATGCAGCTACACCTTTGCAAATAAAGAAGAGCAAAGAATCCCACATCTCTTTCTGTCTGCCCCACGTCCTTCCAACATGCTTTTGGCTTTATGTGGTGTGTCAAAGAGCTGTAAAGTTCAATTGATGCTTTAAGGTTAAAGTATAATCTCTTTTAAAGGACTGAAGTGCAATTTTATTCAAGGGCTCCACATGTACAACCTACCGACCTAGACTGCAAGTTCAGAGAGGGGGAAACTGTGTGTACAGTTCCTAATTGCACACATAGGCCTATCTCCATCTGGCTTGAGATATGTATGCAGAAGCCTTCTCCAATGCGCACATAGTACCCCCCCCCCCAAACTGGATTGCTGTATGTGTATATTTTAATATGCTAAAAAAAAAGTTAAATATTCATTTTAAACAACTGAATCTGTGAATTAATGATCCAGTTCAAACATCTTAAATTTACAATTAACACTAGGCAGGAAGTGCGTACCTTATATAATACAGGCAACTTGATACTTTTCAACTATTTTTAGAAAATATTACTTGGTACACTGTTAACTAATGTTTAACTTATTATGTCTCATTATGTACTGAGCAGAACTGATTGTTTTCATAGGGAAAACAAAGCATCCTTGTTTATAGAGAGTAAATATTCATAATTTGAGAAATAAGCAAATTGAAGAGCTCGAGTAGTTTTAAAGAGCATAAAAACAGGAGTATGATCCTCCTGTGATATGCAGCATGACACCTCCTGGAGCCAAGGCTGGATCTCCGTGCCAGTGATGACTTGCCAAGCCCTGGCCTCCTTTATCAAGCCCATAATAACAATTCAGTATATAACTCAGTCTGCCATATTTAGAGTGCTTGATCTCAAATGCCTATTTTTCCCCATGGTTATTTATTTACATAGAAAAACAGCTTTTAACTCGGTAGCTTGACAGAAGGCCATTGATTCAGTTTTCAGACAGCAGCAGCAGCACCATCGATGAGCTTTGCAGGGATTTCCTGTTCTAGCTGTAGGTGTCTCACTAGATGGAACAAAGCTGGTCCCATTCTTAGCTACAGTAAACTGGTAGAAGTATACATATTGGGAATGCCATGCCTCTATGCCAGCACCATCTGCTGAGATAGAGCAGGTCAATTTCTAGGGTTCCAAACCTGGTATTTTATTTTTATTTTGTACTGACAGAGAGGTTCCTTGATCCTTGCAGGTGGCTCTCCTTTTCTGGAGTGGAGGCATTGGCCGCGTTCGGATGACACGTTGGTGTGATCTCCACGCCATGGACTGAGGGGTGTGGATTTCTAGCATGTCGCTTTAAAGTATCATGGTAAAAGTTGTCCGTGGGGTGGAGTTCACCCACTGCGTGGAGTAGTCTTCTCCCCCCCACTCCTCCCCTCCCCACCGAATGGCGGTGGTGGTGCTCACTTACTGTATCGGGGCGCTGCCATTCTGTGGGGAGGGGAGGAGTGGAGTGGGGGAGAGAGCTGAAAGACGTGACATGCCTGTCGCCCTAGCAACAAGCAGCCCTGCCGCGCCTTCCTAAAAAGTGGATTCATCCGTCAAAGAATAAGGTGATGGCCTTGACGGATGGATCCATTTCACAGTGAGGTGCCACTGGTTGTTGCTAGGGCGACAGGTACATTGCGTCTGTCGCCGCCGCAGCCGTCATCGTAGGAAGAAAGGGGTGGTGGATGGATCGGTCCTCAGAGGAAAAGCGATCTATCCGCTGCTTCCTTCTTTCAGCGCAGCTAGAGCAGTCTGCAGCGGGACAAACTCAGTAAGGATGCTCCGCTGCAGGTAGCTGTGGCCGTGGTGAAAGGAGGAAGGATGTCTCGCGCAGTTTGACGATACATGTCAAGCTGCGGGAGACATTCTTTGCCCCCTGCCCTGCAAAGCATTTGGAGATCAGCGCAAGGGGATGGAACAAGCTCAGGCTCTCCCCTCAGAGCATCAGGTAAGCTCTTTCTATCCCCTTGAGCTGATATCCACATGGATTGCAGGTCAGGGTGGGCAGGTGAAAGGACGTGCACATCCCTCAGAACACGTCTCACCCAGGGACAGCATGATTGGGGCTCCCCAAGCGCATCCCAGCATGGAATCCTTTCCCATGCATGTAGAACCCCTCTGGGCAAGAGCACCCGGGTTTCTGCCGCTCTTGCCTGGCATCTCTGTAGACATAGGGAAAACTCCACAGAGCCCGTCACTTGACACGCAACATGACGGTTGTGCAGGAACTCTCCTCTGCACAGTGTTGATATTCTGTGTGGAGTGTTTTCCAAAAGAACCTCCACCGTTGCGTGGAGTTTTCCCACCAGGCAACACATTTCTCAAAGGTGGTGTAAAAACTCCACCGCGGAGTTCTGAAACCACCGTTGACTAACGTTTTGTCTGAGCCAGCGAAACAAAGGCTGGCATGCTGTGGTTGTATCCTGCATGTAGATCCTGCATTGAGCAGCAGGAGGTTGACTAGATGACCTCCATGGCCCCTTCCCATTCTATTATTCTACCAGTACAAAAACATTGCAAACTGGAATAGGATCCTCCCATTCTGACCTTCACCTCTCTATTTGGGGGGGTGAATTTCATCCACAGCTGCCTCCACCAATCAAACCACAAGCCTAGCAGTGAGGTGGTGGAAAAACCTTTTCTGCCAGAAACGTGGGGAGGTTCCCAGGTTATCTGGGAATGTCACTGCTGATGCTGAAATAGTCCAACGCAATGTATATGTTGCTTTGTTGTATTCTGTGGCTTAGCCTGAAAAATGTAGGGTCCATAACTAAGCGTCATGATTCAGACCATGCAGAGGTGGTTCTATAACTGGGGCAGGGACTCCGCCACTTGCAGCAGAGGGCATTTGACAATGGCGCATTTATTTTTGTATTTATTTGTTACATTTGTATACCGCCCAATAGCTGAAACTCTCTGGGCGGTTTACATAAGATTAAAACAATTAAGAACAATATACAAAAATTAAAAACAGCAAAAACATATAATATACACACAATATACACGTACATTTAAAACCAGTATAATAACTTTAAAAAGCTATATGCCTAAAAACAAAACAAACCCAGGCTCATCAGGTATCGCTAAATGCCTGAGAGAAGAGGAAAGTCTTGACCTGGCGCCGAAAAGATAACAATGTTGGCACCAGGCAGGCCTCGTCGGGGAGATAGTTCCACAATAGGGGGGCCACCACAGAGAAAGCCCTCTCCCTTGTTGCTGACCTCTGAGCTTCCCTCGGAGTAGGCACTCGGAGGAGGACCTTAGATGTTGAACGTAGTGTTCGGGTAGGTTCATGTCGGGAAAGGCGTTCCATCAGGTATTGTGGTTGCAAGCCGTGTAAGGCTTTATAGGTTAAAACCAGCACCTTGAATCGGGCTCGGAAACATACAGGCAGCCAATGCAAGCGGGCCAAAATCGGTCTTATATGTTCGAAGAGTCTGGTCCCAGTTATCAATCTGGCCGCTGCATTTTGCACAAGGTGCAGCTTCCGAACCATCTGCAAAGGCAGCCCCACATAGAGTGCATTGCAGTAATCTAACTTGGAGGTTACCAGACCATGGACAACTGAAGCCAGGTTATCCCTGTCCAGATAGGGGTGTAGCTGGGCCACCAACCGAAGTTGGTAGAAGGCACTCTGTGCCACCGAGGCCACCTGAGCCTCAAGGGACAGAGATGGTTCTAGGAGAACCCCCAAGCTACGAACCTGCTCCTTCAAGGGGAGTGTAACCCCATCCAGAACAGGTTGAAGACCCTCCATCCGGTTAGCAGAACCACCCACTAAAAGCATCGCAGTCTTGTCTGGATTGAGTTTCAGTTTATTAGCCTTCATCCAGTCCATTGTCGCAGCCGGACACCGGTTCAGCACATCCACAGCCTCACCTGATGAAGATGAAGAGGAGAAATAGAGCTGCGTGTCATCAGCGTACTGATGACAACGCACTCCAAAACTCAGGATGACTACACTCAACGGTTTCATGTAGATGTTGAACAGCATGGGGGACAAGACAGACCTCTGCAGAACCTCATACTGGAGAATCCACTGGGCCGAGCAACGTTCCCCAAGCACCACCTTCTGGAGCCGACCCGCCAATTAGGAATGGAACCACTACGATGCAGTGCCTCCCACTCCCAACTCAGCCAGTCATCCCAGAAGGATATCATGGTCGATGGTATCAAAAGCCGCTGAGAGATCAAGGAGAATAAACAGAGTCACACTCCACCTGTCTTTCTCCCGACATAGGTCATCATACAGGGCGACCAAAGCCAGGCCTGAAACCTGACTGAAATGGATCCAGTAACCAGTCTCATCCAAGAGTGCCTGGAGCTGGCTCACAACCACCCGCTCCAGGACCTTGCCCAGGAATGGAACATTTGCTACTGGCCTGTAGTTATTAAGATTTTCAGGGTCCAAGGAAGATTTCTTCAGGAGTGGTCTCACTGCCGCCTCTTTCAGGAGGCCCAGGACCACTACCTCTTGCAAAGCGGCATTATTCACTTCCCCGGCCTAGCCAGTTGTTCCATCCCTGCTAGCTTTTATAAGCCAAGAGGGGCAAGGATCCAATATGGAGGTGGTTGCACAAACCTGTCCAAGCATCTTGTCAACGGCCTCGAGCTGCACCAACTGAAAATCATCCAGGAAAACAAGACAAACCTGTGCTCTGGATACCTCACTTGATTGACCTGCTATAACGCTGGAGTCTAAGTCCTGGCGGATGCCAAAGATTTTATTCCAGAAGTGCCTAGCAAATATATGACAGCGGGCCTCAGATGGTTTTACCATGTCCTTGGGGCTGGCATGTAAAAGGCCTCGTACAACTCTGAAAAGCTCCGCTGGGCTGCAGGTTGATGATTGAATAGTGGCAGCAAAGTAGTGCACTTACCAGTGTTTGATTGCATCCATCTGCACTCAAGCTATTTCCTTTTTTGATGCCACGAGCCTCCCAAAACCCTGCGGGTTTGCTCCTGCAGAGTTGCGCCAGATTACCCCCAGGCCAAGGAGCAAGTATGGGGTTTATATGGATCGTGGGTGGGGGGAGCTGCCGCCACCACTGCCCGTCCCTCTATGGCTTTTCCCCCCATTACCTTGTGAGGATTGAAGCCAAGGGAATGGAGAACTTTCCCCCCAGCAAAAGGAAGACTCTTCTCCTTGAGGCAGTGCAGGGGCATTCCGGCAGCCATTCGGCTTGCTGGCCCGCCCCCTCCCCCCTGTCTGGGCACCAGTTTGGGTGACTTTAAAAGGTGTCTGGATAAATTCCTGGAGGAGAAGGCTATGAATGGCTACTAGTGCTGATGCCTATGTGTTTCCTCGAGTTTCAGAGGCAGTAAGCCTATATACATCAGTTGCTGGGGAACATGGGTGGGAGCGTGCTGTTGCACCATGTCCTGCTGGTTGGCCACTGTGTGAACAGAGTGCTGGACTAGATGAACCCTTGGTCTGATCCAGCAGGGCTCTTCTTATGTTCTTAAGACCTTTTACCAGTGGTGCATAGGGAGGTGTTGTGTGTAAGCATTGTGGTGGAGGTCCTATCTTTAATGACTGTAAACAAGTGCTAACGTCTTTGCTGATGATGGCACTTCATGAATTGAGAGTTCTTCCTGCCAGATTTCTGGGTTGGCCAATTCCAGATGAGCCCTCAGTAGTTTGATAAAAATAAGGAATAGGCTATCAGAGACTTGCTGATTCTGTTGTTCCCATGCTTGTATATCAGTAAGGGTTACTCTTAGACCCAGTTTGCATGATCAACCCATGGTTTGTTAACCATGGGGTTGCTTGTGAGTGTGGAGGAATGCTTTCAATTAGCCCAGGACCCTCTGCTTTCAAGTAGCCCAGGAGTGTAACATGTGAACCCGGACACTCTGGGCTGTTTAGGAGTTAAACAATCCGGAGTTAGTTCTCCACCAATTCCTCAGTTAAACAACCCTGGAATTGGCCATGACTTATGAATCAGTTCTTAGTGAGTTGTATAAATTGCAGGTCAGCAATTGTAAATAACAGTGTTCTTTCTGTAGCTCAGGGGTTGACAACTTGTGGCTTTCCAGATGTTTTGGCTAACAACTCCCATTGGGTATGCTGGCTAGGGCTGATGGGAGTTGCATTCTAACAACATCTGGAGGGCCACAAGTTGCCCACCTGAGCAAGTCTAGCTGATTTGGAACCCTTGCATCACTAGCCTTCCAGGACAAAATGGAGATAGAATTAAGGTGAGTGAGGTATATAGCTTGAAAAAGCAGTACAGCTGAGCTCCTTGGTGTCTCCAGTCTTATTCTCCCCCCCACCCCCAATATTTTTGTCAGCTCAGCCCCAAAATTAGGCAGTAGGTGATGCTCATTTCTATGCATGCAATTGAATTAACAGGTGCTGAGCTTTGCAGGATGTTGTGTAGGGGAAGGAAACGCCATCCGCCATTCATTAGGAGCCGGTTGTTGACCTTTGGTTTGCATCCATCAGCTGCTTCCTTGCTGACTTGGTTCTTTTGACTGTAGAACCAAATCTGGTAGCTCACTTGAACGGGGGAGGAGAAAAGGAACCGGGGAAGTGCATCGCTGACTGTGCAAACAGGATCTGAATAGCAAATATTTTAAGCAAAATGCATATCTCTAAAGTCATTCCTGTTATGGGCCGGAGGAGGAAAGAGCATTTCATGTGATATACACACTGTCTGGAGGCATCTGGCAAGGATCATGACTTGAACATTTACCACATGCATTCTTTGTTGCGCTCCACATGGGTGTATGCTGATTGTTTCCTTATGGCAAAAGAGGGCGCTCAAATCTTGTTTGTCTTTGCTCCTTCAGTCGTCTCCCAGCACTTTGCAGAGACCTCATGCCTGCAACATCTACCTCCTTGCCATACACTGCAAGAGGTGGGGGAAATGACCAAGAGGGATATTTTTTTTCTGGTGGATTAGGGACAGGAAGAGTTCTTTAAAAATGGATTCATATTCTTAAGCACTGCAGAGGGCATGTTCAGCACCCCCACGGGGCCAGGGGTAAGGAAAAACCATGAAAAATCCCAGCTGCAGAAACTCACAATGAGCCAGCAAAAGAGAGTAATTTAAAATGTGATTGATTGCTTTCGTGCAAACTGTATTCAAAACCATTTACAAGCAAAATAAAACGAATAGCAATAATATACACAAATGCATTAAACTCTACTATCAAATCATGCGCTTGATAGTGATGATACAGACCACCATCCGATAGGCTTTCAGGACAGTTTTCTACAGAAAGACAGGCCCAATCAGGGACGGCATCAAGGGTAGGCATAGTTGGGTACCTGCTGAGGGCCCACACCCTGCAGGGACTCAGCAACAAGAGCCCCCTGTACTTGTTCTTCCTCTTCGCCACGACAACCTGATTGTTCACCTGCCTCTCAGTCTGGCCCAGACAAGGGTGGTGGTGAGAAGGAGGAGCAGGAGATGCCACTGGCCCTGTTCAGAAGACACCTTAAACCACGGCTTTAACCACGGTGAATAAGGCAAAAAAAAGGTGTCTTCTGAATGGGGCCGTGACCAACTTGCTCCTTGGCTCCCTGCCTGTCAAGCAAGGAAATGGTGGCAGGGATGAGAAAGAGGGTGAGCAGCTGGGAACAATGGAAAATAAAAGGTAGACTCACTGAGGAACGTGGACCATTGAGGGTGTCTTGCCCAAGAGCCCTGAAAAACCTGGAGCCAGCACTGGGGGTTAAGAAACTTCAGTCATGGGCTGAGTAATCTTATACTTAACTTATGCTGTGTCCTGAGATGCACCAGCAGAACAGCCACTGAATCCATGGTTAGCCCAGTCAGGAAGGAATAAGTCACCAGGTGAAAATACAAGCATGGCAGGAAAGCATCGTTGCATCCCCCAGTGTCCCTAGAAAACTCACCAGTGCCCACCAGTCGGGAACCCCTGCATGCCGCGCACACAGAGAGGAAGGCAGTCAACTCACGATGACTGGGCATCTTTTAGGTGCAGGCCATGTGAAGCGGTGCGTTCCCGTGGGTCCCTAATTGAACATCTGGAGGCCCAGCCCTGCTTGAGAGCAAGGCCTTTGGATATACCCAGAGTTCTCACACCTCTTTGTAAGACAAGGGAAAGCTTGGGGTGGCCACTTCTGCATCCCCCCCCCTCAAAAAAGGGCAACACAGGGCACAGGTTAGCATAACATTTGCACAAAGCCCCAGACCACTGCGTAGCAGGGGCTTACAGGCTGCGTTTCTGGCCCTCCTGGCTCCTGCATGGCTATCTGGGGACTCTTCTTGACTGGCACAATGTTGCCGGCCAAGAGAAGCCCTGGATTGACACATGGCAGGGACTCGGACGCTGCTTTTTTCCACGCATCCAGAAACACGGCCTCCCGCCCCTCCCAGCCGCTCTCAGTGCCCAACTGAGCTTCTGCTTGGTGGTCGTCGCTATCGAAACGTGCCCTGCAAGCCCCTCGCACATGGCGATCTGGGCTTCTTCTTGGTTTCCTCCTGAGCTGGGGAAGGCTGCTGCCAAGGTTTCCTCCTGAGCCAGGCTGCAGGCAGAGCAGCAAGTGAGACAGTTTTATCCTGGATTCCTGGGAGTTACAAGGAGCTGAGAATTTTTCCAAAAACTGCCCACCACCTGTCTGGAACTCTCCTCCCTCAGTTCTTATCCTGTACTTTTCTAATCCCCTGCTCTGCAACCCCATGCTAAGAATAGTTCTAAGGTGAATGTAAAAATCCCCATCTGCCCAGAGAAATGGGGTGGGGGCAGAAACAGTAGAAGCAAGCATGGGAACAGGAGAGGTGTGTGTGTAAGTGTGTTTATGTGATGGGTGAATTGGGTGCATGGTTGTTTGCCTATGAATGGATATATGTGCATGTTTTGAGTTAGGTGATCCTGAGAAAGTATGCATGTTGGTAGTGTGTGTGGGGGGGGCTGTAGTTGTGTGTGTGCGAATTGGGGGGAATGATTTGGAGGTGATGTTCCTATTTACAGGAAATACTTTTGAGCGAATTAATTTTCTAAGAATTTATTTAGACATGATATGAGGAAATTGGCTTAGAAACAGGAAAACTGGCTTCAAAGCAGGATGTTGTCTTGTTACCTCACCTGTTTGCTTTTCTTTGATTGTTTTGTTGGAGGAGAACATTGTAATACATTTATGTATGAATTACCCTTTCTGATTTGAATAAATCCTGAAGGTGTTTAGAAAAAGAATATAAAAATGTGCAATGATATCATATTAGAGGTTCATTTGAAGATAGCTCATGGCCTTGTGAAAGGCAAAGGAAACGGATGCAATTTCGATGGGACTTTTAAACATCATGATAAACATCATTTATTATCTATCTCTATTAAAGGATGATCGTTACTGGCCATAGTGTTTTTACCTCATTGATGTCATTTTTACTAGCGCTGGTATTTGTTTTACCCTATTAGTAACTGTACAGAAACTGGTGATTCTTGTTAAATATAGTATCCTCCCCCAAGCTGGTTCTCTACAGATGTATTGGATACAACTCCCAACACCCAGTCAGCATGACCAGATAGGGGTCATAGTCAAAGACATTTGGAGAGGATCAGGTTGGGGAAGGCTGAAATAAATAGAGTTCTAAGATTATTATTATTATTATTATTATTAAAATATGTCATACTCCTCAGTTTATTAATCTTCACAAGATCATATCTAGCTGATATTTTATATTGTATATTCTATATATTCTATATATTTCCCCAATTAATTCTCAAAAACCATTTCAGACTGTTAATGTACACCAAAACCACGTTTGTACTTTGACTTCCTGGACTGCTACGTCAACCGGATACTGGTTTTTTACCACTTTTGGTAAATGCGATTCAGTTTTTGAGAATTAAATGAGGAAATAAATAAAATAGACAGTGTGATCTTGTGAATCATTTCTCTGATAATTTGCAGAGTACGGACACCTCTGTCCAGTCTGCCAACTCCATACGCATTTTTATAGATTCAGAGAATCTAGAATCTTTTCTTTTCTTTTTTAGAAGATGGCAATGAATGTCAAAAGTTTAACAACAAATTTAAAGTGGGCATTTTCACATACTGAAAAAATAGAAATAAAGAGGTAAACCCAAGAGCTCTCAAGTCCGCTCCGATCTAACTATGGAAACTCTTCAATGAGATACGAGCGCTGTGATAGAAAGTCATAAAAGCAGCTCTCCTCCTCAGATTCCTCCCCAGAATTCATTGGAAAGGAAGAGGTATTCACTGCTGCAGCTGCCCAGATAACGGTTTTGGAAAGGTAACCTGGGGCAGTCATAGAAGTAGAGCAACCAACCACGGTGAGAGACCTGGATGCAGGGAGCAGGTGGCACCTTTTGCTCTTCACTGGGAACTGGGCTCCAAGATGCGCTGTTCTTGCCGGCTACCCTGCCAGTGGCTTTCTCCCCCACCTGTCAACTCCAGGTTAATTCCGACTGAGGCCAGGGCTTCCGTGGCCCACAGTGGGTAGCCGCCTGAGTTTCCATACATGGTCTTCATGAAATCCTGAATAAACTGCGGAAACCTCTGCTCAATAATGCTCTTCCGGTTCAAACGCATCAGGTTCAGCTGATAAGCAATATTATGGACAGTAATGTGGTGCATGGCAGCTGTGTCATGGCGAAAAAGAGCATTCAAGAAAGCTCGGCTATACCTCTGGCAGGTGGGACAATCACAGTTCTCATCAATGGGTTGGAAGTCCTTGGCATATTGCTTGTTCTTCAGCTGCAGGGAACCCCACGGGACTAAGGCTGAACCAAGCGAGCAGTCCTTGTGGGGAAAACGCAGTCAAACATGTCACAGTCCAAGGCCACACACACCACCAGGTCTGTAGCATAACTGACTCCCATAAGGTAGCGAGGCTTGTTCTTGGGGAGATGATTTGTACTGAGGGACACCATCCTCCAGAAGTGATCTTTGGCCTCACCACTGCTCAAGCCCCCAATGGCAAAGCCGGGCACGTCTCGCTTAGTCATCTCTTCCAGACACTTGGTTCAAAGGGCAGGATCCAGGCCACCCTGGATAATAGCAAACAGATTCTGCTGGCTGACCTTGCTGTGTGCTGCAATGCATCTGTCCAGCCAGCAAATGGACCTGCAACACACAGACCCCTGCTCAATTCAGAAAAAGTAGTGTGTCTCATCTAGTGCGATCTTGTGAAGATTAATGATTTGGAGAGGCAATTCAAGCTTATCTACTGTAAGAGCAGAAGCGGGGAAAGGTACACTTTAAGAAGCTTTTATTTAAAATACACAGAACATGTAGTTTCAGTCATTTAGATAGAAACAACAACGATGCATTTCATACTAAAATCTTCGTTACTGCAGTTTTAGAGATCCAGAAGTGCATTTTTGAAAGATGAGCTTTAGTCAAGTATCAGATCAGGCAAGCAACTTCTAATTTCCATTTTGGTAGTTCCAAGCATGGCTGGTTTCAGTATACATAAAGCATCCAGCTACCTTTACAAGAAGGTGATCATCTGTCAGGAAAAACCAGGACATGTCAGGATTTTTGGTAACAAATCCAGGAAGGGGAGGATTATGAAATTTGAAGAAAAATCCAGATTTTTCTCATCCTCCCCCCAACCCAAAGGGCAGCTCTACTTTATAGTCAATGGGAATTAACAAAAAAATCTTACAGCTCTGCCATTTTTAAAGATAAAGAGATGAAACTTGGCACCATGATAGCTCTTAAATAGGGCTTTAGCCATGCCAAAGTTGAATCAGATCCATTAATCTGCTGATTTTTCAATTTTTTTAAAAAAAATTGAGGTTTTAAAATTATTTTTTTAAAATACCATCATTTCTAAAAAATAAGATGAAACTTGGTGTTATGATAGCTCTTAAGTAGGGATTTAGCCATGCCAAGTTTCAAGCAGATCTGTTCATCCATTGATTATTAGGAATTTATTTAAACTTAGAGGCTTTAAAATTATTACTTTTAAAAAACATCATTTTTAACGATGAAGAGATGACGCGGCACCATGACAGAACTTAAGTAGGGCTTTAGCCATGCCAAATTTCAAGCAGGTTTGTTCATCTGTTTATTTTTAGGATTTTTTTTTAAAGTTCGAGGTTTTAAAATTATATTTTAAAAAAACCACTGGATCCATACCCTTCTTTGGGGTCTTGCACCTTGGGCAGTTTCAGCCTTTGGCATCAAGAGGATTTCAAGTTTTTAGCTAAGAAGTGCTGGGTGAGCACGGTACCTTTCCTGTTGCAGATTTGGTGGGCAGTCGGGCACCTGGAGCACAGGACAGGCGAGGTGTCCACAGATCAAAATGTAGGAAACGAGAGGTCAGTCAAAGCAGCCCACAGGGCAAAACAGAATGGGCCAGAGGCCTTTTTCTCAGAGTTCCACATCATGGGCGATGAAGGGTCATCCTTAGAGAAAAACTCTCATGACCAACAGTGAGGTGCCAGTCAAGAGAGAGGCTCTCATCTTTGCAAATGCCCTGTTGCTGCAGATGTTGGAACCTGGCATGTTGTTGCTTTGCTTCGCTCACCCTTTGAGTTCACCATAGTGCCTTGGGGCCTTGAAGCTACAATTGTGCTTACCAGTCCACATAATTGGCAAGGACTGCTTGGAGAAGCTCGCTGCCTTTGCCACCTGTAATTATGTGCTGGGCATGGGACATGGGAAAGTTGCCAGCTGCCTGGTGATCAAAAGAGTTTAATATGAAATGGGGGTGAGGGATCAATCTCCTGTTTTAGCCCCTTTTTCTTTGTTACTTTGCATGGTAAATTGATACAGAATCCTTTTCTACAACAAAATTCTGCTTAGTCCCATGTAAATGTGTTTAGTCCATTTTATTCCTGTACTCTTGATGGTATTATAATTTAAGTTAGTTTAAGCAGCTGTAAAGCATAGAATGGCACACCTTATGGCATCTTGAAGGATCTATAGCATTAATTCATATCCCTCTCATAAAATGATAAGGATAATTCAGCATATTGAAGCTGTGATCCAAATCACAGAACTGCTTTGAATTTTCCTAATGTTTTCCAATGAATTCACTGATCTTTTGGATCTAACCATTAGCTCTTGCACCGATGGGCATGGGTAGGGGGGAGAAGTGGTTTTCACTTCTGTAATTGCTAGTTATTTCATATCATCTACCTGCAGTTTCTGGAGGCTGAAACCCCCCCGAAGTAAAATTGTTAAAAGTCATAAAGACATTTCCATTTTAAGGTATTTCCATTGGAGTTCTACTGATGAAAATTCTGACCAGCAAAATATCTCAACCTATGCCAATATGAGCGAGATTTCCTAAAACTTTTGCTGGGTCATCAGACTTGGGATCAGGAATTTTGAGTCTTGAAGGAAATTCTTTCCCAACATAGATCTAGATAGTTGTTTTTAGCCATCCTCTGTGGTATGTGGTTTGGCTCCGTCGCTTGAGTTATTTGTGCCTACTTGCTCTGTAGTACAAAGGAAGAAGTGGGTCTCTAGCTGGTGCTAGAAGATAGTAATTGCTTTTTTTCAATAATGCATTTTGATCCATGGACTTCCTCTCCAATTTGCTTGATATAATTGGCATGTATATTTTGTAACAATTGCTGATAATTGTTCATCCTCTTTAAAAAAAATTAAACAGGGTTTCCATTATTATCATCATCATCATCATCTCTCTTTTCTTGCTTGTGGTGGTTTTTCTAGATGAACATGATGGGCTTTGCCAAGTCATGCTGACTTTTATTGATTCAGAAATTTCCTGACTGTTGACCATGTTTTAAGTATGACTGCTTTCTGAATGTTGGTGTGGATGTATTTTGGAAGGCCCCGTTTCTGAAGGTTTTCTGCACACAGATAGCCAGTAGCCAGGGCTGGATTTAAGCTTATTGTGGCCCTAAGCTATAACATGGATAGAGGCCCTTCCCTCTTCAACAAACAATAAAAAATTTAAATGCAAAGTATGGGCTGTACAGTTAAACAGAATTTGATTATCGTGTAATATAGGTATGTGTGCACATTCTTTATTTAGGAGTTTGTCAAAAACATTACACAATGAAACAATATATTATAAGGTTATAATATATGTAATTTAGATGTAAATCGCAATAAGTAATTATTCTTTGCACATTACGAGGCCCCTTGTAATGTGAGGCGCTTAGCTGTAGCTTGTTTACCTTGTACATAAATCTGGCACTACTGGATCAACACAAAATCAAATGATGCTACTGATCTTCTTCACTATAACTATGGTGAAGCCCAGGAACTTTTCAAAGAGTGAATCAGCCCCATTTTTAATATGTCCTGAATCTCTTGGGTTATGCACGCAGCATGTTTCCCGGTTGGCCTGCACAGTGGGAGGCAATGGGGTCAGTGTTCTGCAGTAAAAATGGCGCACTCCGTAAGGCTAGTAGTTCAGCCTGGCTGACTGGTGAAAAGAGCCTGATAGTGACCCTGTTCAGACGACACGCTAAGCCATGGTGGCTAAGCGTTTTGAGCTAAACATTACGACTTAGTGTGCTTTGTGAACCATGACTTCGTATATTGTGTGACCTGTTCCTAACCTTGGTGGCTACAAAACCACGGTTTAAACACGCTGACACGCCATTTGCAGCAAAAGCGTTAGTGGCCTAACCATGGCTTAGTATGTTGTCCGAACAGGCCCAGTCTGTTAGAATGGCCCTCAACTGCTCAGCAGGAACTGCAATTAACACTGAGGAGAGGGAGACATCTTACACTCCTCCCTCTTGCTGGCTTTCAGCGTCTCAGTCCAAGAGTCAGTTCTTTTCCAACTCTCCCAGGTCACATGTGCCACTGCCTCAGGATTGGGAGGTGACAGGCATAGGAGAAAAAGAGATTGGCTGTCCCCGCTCCAAGAAAGCAAGTGGGTGATGCAAGCTCCTCTTGTTTGCATAATGTTCGTTATATCCCGGCCTGTGGAATTTGTGCCACAGGGGGAAAAAACAAACATGCTTCCCATTGTGACATGCGCCTCTTCCCCTCATAACTGACTTTCCTTCATAATTGTCATGGGAGGAAAAAGAAGTTTTGCGGAAGCACGTAAACCACCCAAAAGGAGAGGAAGGAGGAGAGCCTTCTTCATCTTGGTAAGGTAAGCAGAACTAAGGGGTGGGGAGGGGGGGGACTGTAGCTCAGTAGCAGAGCAGAGCGTCTTGTGTTCAGCTCCTTCCCTTTCTAGGCTTGTAAAGAAAAGAAAAGAAAGGAAGGATCCTATAGCAGAGGGGTGTACAGCTTGTGGCTCCCAGGTGTTTTGGTCCTAGCTAACATAGCCAGTGCTGCTCTGCGCTTTGAATAGCTCCTTTAGATTTCTGACTAAAACTAGGAGTGGATTCACTGTCCCACAGACACTGGAGTCACCAGCCTCCACTGGTGAGGTATCCAAAATATCTGGAGGTTGCCCACTCTTCATACAGCAGGTGATGGGGGAAAAAACCCTTCTCTGCCTGAGACTCTGGGAGCAGCTGCTGGTTGGGATAGATGGACTCCGTCTGATTTGGATTAAGGCAACGGCCTGTTTCAAACGTGAATCGTTGGTTGGATCAATGACAATCAGGGTGTCACTTTTGATGTGGAATGCAAAAAAATAATCTGGGGGTGAAGGTTATAATCCTATGCAATCCTGGGAATGAGTCCCATTGAACTCAATGTGGCATCCTTCTGAGTAGATGTGCTACTGTAACTCTATTAATTTGCTTGAAGTTGAGCTTTTCATAGGACAAGCATCAATTGGTGATTCGAGGCGAGGAAGGGGAGATAATGATAGAGGTGTACAAAATTGTGCATAGTGTGGGGAATGTGGATAGGGAGACATTTTTCTCCCTTTGCATAATAATACTAAAACCTGGGGTCATCCCAGGAAGCTGTTTGGTGGGAGATTCAGGACAAATAAAAGGAAGGACATCTTCACACAGCACATAGTTAAACTATGGCGTTTGCTACCAGACGATGTAGTGATGGCCACTGATTGGAATGGCTTAAAAGGGGGTTAGACAAATTCCTGGAGGAGAAGGCTATCAATGGCTACTAGTCTTGATGGCTATATGCTGTACCAGAGGCAGTAAGCCTATGTATACCAGTTGCTTTTTGGCTACTGTGTGAACAGAATGCTGGACTCCATGGGCCCTTAATCTGATCTGGCATGGCTCTTCTTATGTTCTCGTGTTCTTTTGTATTTGAGGGAAGGGCTGCTCCCTTGGGTGAGGGAGGTGTTGGACAAAATGGCGACATGAGAGGTTGTTCTTATTTTGAGCTCTGCAGCTTATCTTAGGTTTTTGCTGCCTGAACTGTCACCAGATATTTGCACTGTTCTTAACCACCCTTAAATGGCCAAGTTTGAACAGTGAGTTTTGTTCGGTTTATTCCTTTACGAGGACTTAATTTCAAGTGATCTACTTCTTACGGTACGATACTTGGGAGATGAAGAAATAAGCTTTTGTTTTCAAAAAGGAAGTGTGAAGATCAGGCAGAGAAGAGGTGAAATAGAGAGAAATCAGGAAAACAAGGTGGTTGTTACAGAAGGCTTGGAGCGTCATCACATGGGGGAAATCGCGTTTCCTTACCGTCGCTTCTCTGCCCCCGCTTTTGTCCCTCATTACTTCCTCTTTCTCCCCAGAGGAGGAGGAAGTCAATGAAGACCTCATGGCACTGCTTCAGGGGGAGAGATGCTGTCATCAAGGGCGAGCTACTCCACCTGCTCCCCTACACCCCCCCCCCCCACATACACACACCTGGAAACTTTAAAAGCAAGGCTGGAGCCGAAGTTTGGGAAGCGCTGCTCCTGCCCAACCTTGCTGTATTGTGTCTCTTAAAACAGGACAAAACACCAACAGGAAACTCCTGACTCCATCCAGCTACGACTAAGCCCAGTACCATCCTGTGCCTAAACTATATGATGACACTATCCAAACAGACATGGCAGGGTTGTTGTGTGGGGACTGGGGTTGTGTACAGAACAACAGAGAAAGCAGAATTAGAAATACTGGAATTCAAGTTAACACTGTGTATAATCAATATTTCAAGGTGAAATTGGAGGATTTCTGATTGTCTGAGAACTGTAGCAGGAAGCCAAAAGTAGTTTTAAGACTTGTGAAATTTCGGGGGGGGGGGGCAGTGGTCCATGCCTCTCTAGCAGGGATGAAAGAAAATAAGAACCCACTCTGAATGGAACAGAGAGGAAATGGTTCAAAAGCATCTCCAGGGAAAAGGGTCTCAGGCAGCAGAAAAGGCTCATGCGTGGTAGATCAGGAAAATATACCCCTCCACCTGAGATCCACTTCCAGTGGCTCTAGAATAGGTATATTGTGCTAGATAAACCAATCAATTGTCCGACTTGGTATAAGGCAGGCTCGTATGAGATTTGAATGGTTCTTAAAAGTCTTAGCTGCCTTTCTCATAATGTTTTAACATGGTGTTGCACCTTTACCATGAATTCCCCAGGGTGTGCCTCCAAAGGCAGTTAACAGTGTCAATGGCAGGATCTACACTACTGCTCTGAAACGGTTTGTAACAGTAGTGACAACTGTTTAGGCCCAGGACACACTCCATATACAGTTTTCAAACCAGTTTCAAAGTGTCATATCCTGCTTGGTGTAGATCTGGCCAATGTTTGTCTTCTGTTAACTCCAAAGGCAAATAACAGGGTCAATGTTCGTCTTCTACCGAAGGTTATAACCTGCCCCTTTGCACCATAAAACAGAGTTAGCAGCGCTGCTGGGGAAGAATGGATGGAGATCGCCATGCAACCCCAAATGTGGCCATCTGTTTTGTGTGTCTTTAGATGCAAATGAACAGGGAGCCAACCACCTCTTCATTTTGTGGGAGCACTCTGGCTCACCCACGACTGAACTGGTTTGGTCCCACTATTAGTGGCTGTGCGACAGCCTTCAAAGCCTTTTACACCTTCTATAAAATACAGTGGGCACATCAAGAACCACACACTTGAAACTAAACAACCTCTGGGGCAGGAGGTAGCACCTGATATTCATTCCCATAGGGCAGCTGGTGCCGCTGGTGGTGTGGGGAGGCAAGCTAGGGGGAGCAGAACCAGGCGCTTGCAAACCTCATTGTCTATCCAGCCCTGTTATACCTGCAAAGGAGGAGACAACATAGGTACATCCCCTCACTTGCTATTAAGATGTCCTAACTTCCTTTGCATCTGATCACCCTATTCCCTTGCAAAAACATTCCCGATCATGGACATTTCGAAGCTTCTGCACTGCCTGACACTTTTTAAGTCCAACTAACCGTTTTCAGCAGCCACAAGAATTATATTTATTTATTTATTTATAACATTTCTTGGCTGCCTTCCAGGGCAGAAGCCCTCACAAGGCAGCTTACAACAATAAAATACCTAGAAGCAATTTGCAACATTAAAAGCAGTAAAAACATACACAGTAAAATAACAGTTGAAACAATAAACGCTAATAATAAAACCATCAAGAAACGATGGCAACAGCAGCAAAGCAGTACTTGTCATGAAAAGGCCACGGTAAAATAAAATGTTTTAAGGCTTTCTTAAAAGCCTGCAAGGATGGTGCATGGCGGACCTCCGATGGGAGTTTGTTTCACAGGTGTGGGGCCACGGCTGAGAAGCCTCCTCCCATGTGGACACCCACCTAATTTCTCTCACAGGACTGATGGAGCGCTATAGATGGAGAGCAAGAGTGGCGGAGAAGCGCTCCACCTTATCTGTCTATTTCCTTTTTATCAGATCCTTCTTCCAGGGAGCTCAAGGCAGCTAACATGGTCCTCTTCCATTTAGGTTATTTATTATTTAATTAAAGCTTTTTTCCTGCCTTCTCCGTTCATTAGCCCAAATAACTCCCCAAATAAGCTTACAAATATCAGTCGTAGGACGGTCCCTGCCCTCAGGCTGACAACCTAAAAGCATGGCAATCAGGAAAAATGGAGCAGAGGACAAAACGCAAGCTCAGGCATCAGTTCTTAAAGTTCTTATCGTCACCAGCTGGGTTGGAAACAGTTTAGGTAAACTGATCAGATTGGTGACAGTTGGGGAGAGCCAAAGGAATTTGGTGTCTCAGGACAGGCACTGGAATAGATCCCTCTGCTCTGAAGCTTGATGGAATAATTAGGCTAAGAGATAATGACTGACCCAAGTCACCCTCTCCAGATACTGAATGTGCCTTATACTGCAGAATTATACACACTTACCGAGGAATAAGTTTCATTGAACTAAATAGGACTTACCTCTGGATAGACATGCATAGGATGCATTTGCACTATTCATGTATTTGCACTGTTAATGTATTTGCACTGTCCCTCTTCAGTGCATCTTGCAAAGTTAATGTATTTCAGTTGCACCACTTCCATAAGAAACACCAACCATATTGTGGAGAACAATCTATCCAACATTCTTAGAAGTAAACGGTGCTGGTTCATTCACTAATGAATCCTGTAGTCCAGCTAGGTGACAGTGAGGGAGAGCCAAAGGCATTTGGTGTCTCAGTGGGGGAGAGCCAAAGGCAACTGGCGTCCTCAATTCTCCCTGTGCTCTTCAGCCTAAAGGAATAATTAGGCTAAGGGTTAATGACTCAGCCAAGGTCAACCATCGGATTGGGGTCAAGCGCCCTTTCCTTGATATCCCAATCAGGATGTTTCTCGCTTTTTTAAAATGTTCCTTCTCTCGTCCCCCATTCCCCCTCCTCTACCCTCCAGGATGCGTCCAGTCCAAAAGTCCTTGTGTGTGCTGATGGTGCTGACGGCATCCCTGGCTTTTCTCTACCTTCATGTGTGGTCGCAAAAGCCCTACAGTACAGTGGACCTGCGACATCGGCCTTACCGAATGCCCGAGCAACTGCTGTGGGTGCCTGACAAGAAATATGCACACGTTGCCTTCCGGATCAAGGAGGAGATCCTGGAGTAAGGGCACCCCCATTGCAAATACTCCCAAAGCCCCTATTTTCGAGTATCTATCCCTGATAAAATGCTGCCTGTTTGAGAAAGTGTTGCGTTATATGTGCTTTTAAAACAAAAATATTAGTGGGCCCTGGAACAGGGAGGGACAGACTTCCAGCTTGCAGGATTTACTTTGTTTTTTACTAGAACCCTGAGATCTGTTCACCCATAAGAGCCCGATGCAAAAGATAGACACTTAGTAAGATTAAAGAATGCAAAGCCCAGATATTTGTTTTGAGGCCCAAAACTGAGCGGAGCTCACAATATTTGTGAACTGTACAGAGAGCTTCGGCTCTGGAGCAGTGTGGAAATATAATGAATGAATGAAATGAATGAATCCTTCCACACAAATATCCACTCCTGCTTACCCTAAGCTTTCTACATTTCAGCAATATAATGTGTGTGTGTGGCTGCTGCTTCTGTGTGTCCATTTTATTGCTACCCTTGGGAGTCAGAAATCCTTTCTGGTGTACTGCAAATTATTCAGAGATCTGCCATTAGATTTAGCTGTACCTTCTGCCGACCTCCGCACTGGACTTCTAGGGGTTTCAGTAGCCCACACCACCCTTGGTATTGAGAAGTTACATATCTGAATGTAAGGATGGATGCATCTTTATACATTAATGCACATGCGTACAAACAAGACAGGGGACTGAGTTTTGGTGGGGCACCTACTCGGTTGAAACAATGCAAGCAATCCATCTTTACGGGGTAGACAATGTGGTACCCTCCGGATGTTTTGGACTACAACTCCCATCAGGTCCAGCCAGCATGGCCAATGCCAGGGATTATGGGGGTTATAGATTGAAACATCTGGAGCACACTAGATTGCCTACCTCTGATGTAAATTAACCCAAATACATAGAATCATAGAATCATAAAATAGTAGAGTTGGAAGGGGCCTATAAGGCCATCGAGTCCAACCTCCTGCTCAGTGCAGGAATCCATCTTAAAGCATACCTGACAGATGGCTGTCCAGCTGCCTCTTGAAGGCCTCTAGTGTAGGAGAGCCCATGACTTCTCTAGGTCATTGGTTCCAGTGTCGTACTGCTCTAACAGTCAGGAATTTTTTCCTGGCATCCAGTCAGAATCATGCTTCCTGTAACTTGAGCCCATTATTACGCATCCTGCATTCTGGGATGACCGAGAAGAGATCCTGGCCCTCCTCTGTGTGACAACCTTTCAGGTATTTGAAGAGTGCCAGCTCCCGGTTCACTGTTTCCCTTCCCTTCCACTATTGCCTCTCCAGATCCTAAATATGTTTTAGGCTGCAATCGTATGCACACTTACTTGGGAGTAAGTCCCACTGAATGCAATGGGGCTTACTTCTGAGTAGACAGGCATAGGTTTGCACTGTTAATGTGTTTCAGTTGCACCTCTTCTGTAACAAGTAACAATTAGATCTATTGTGAAAAACTTTCTATTAAAGATTCTTAGAAGTAAACCATCATGGTTCATTTACTAATCCATCCTGTAGTTTAGAATGAGCTGTTATATATTCAGTGAATTTGGTGTACAGCAGGTGGAGAAGAAACTCCAGCAATGTTCACTGACTTTGCCCATCCCTTCACAGACTCCTTCCTAAGAATTCCTGCAAATGTGAGGTAGAACCTAGTATGAACCTCCCCTTCCAGAAGCAGCTCTTCGGCGGTGCCTATTCTCTAGAATTTGCAAGCGCCTTCAAGCCTTCCGAACTGCCAGATATCAACAACAAGCGAGAACAGGAGTATCGCCATTACCAGCAGAGGTGAGCTCCACCTGTGGCTGTGTGTATTTTTTGTTTGTTTGTTCACATGCATTGCACAAGCACAGAAGTTAGGAAGATGACTTAGGACTTCTCCACACCGGTCTTTTTATCCTGTAACTTTACAGGGGCTTTCTGCTTCTGGATTCTTAGCGGGATTAAGATCGACCTTTTACACGCTCTTCTGTTGTTGTTTTTCCTGGTGATTTCCTTTATCTGTAAGTTCTATAATTTTCATTATACAGCCACTAGATGGTGCTGTGGTTATAGTGCAACTTCATTACATGTTGAGATTCAAAACGATACAAATAACTCATTATCCCCATTACAAATAAAGCTGTGGAAATGGTCATAAAGCACGGGAGAAGCTCTTGGGGGTGGTTATGACGTCATGTGAGCAACCAATCTTGCTCGCAGGATAAAAGCCCCACATAGATAAGCCCTTGTATTGAGTTAGACCATGGGTACATCTAGACCAGTACTGTCGGCACTGACTGGCAGCAGCAACTCCCCAAGGTTTCAGGCATATCCAGCCCTACCTGGAGATGCCAGGATTGAACCTGGGACCTTCCGCTTGCAAAGCAGGTACTCCGCCACTGAGCTATGGCCAATTAGTACCATGGACAGTAATCATCATCCTGATACTTCCAGCTTTCTTTTTTAAAATAACTAATCCATTAAACCTGCCAACATATTAACTTACTTGAAAGTTTACAAACAGAGCCTGGTGAAATAAAGAGCCATAGAAGGAGGGCAGGATTTCCATGAACGGTGGCTGAAGAATCTGGGTTGTGCATAAGCCTTTGCCCTTTCCATGCCACCTTGACTAAGCAGAGCAGGATAGAATAGGCAAATATTTGCTTAGTTTGCATGTATTTTTTTTAATTGGCCTTCAGAACAGGTTTAGAGCAGGATGCACACAGCCATGGCTAGACTCCAATCAACTTCACTTCTAAGCTACCGAATTGAAGCTACCATCCCATAAAGCTGAAGGTGACAATCATGGTTCTGCATGTGGTAACGGTATGATTGAAAAAAGAATGCATTTTCTTATGATCAAGATATTAATGGTTATAGTTTCATAGTCTTAGGATTTTCTCAATTATACTGTCACCACATGCAGAGCCCTGCATGTCAAATCTATAGCCCAGTAAAGACTCAAAAATGGTTTCATTCAGGATGTACTATCCCCTAGCTAATTTCAGATATAATTTATTTACTCATATACTCAGAACTTTGGCACAAAAAGCCTACAAACTAACATCAACTATGACAAAAGAAGTACAAAAACTTGTATCAATAAGTAAAACAGACAAAAAGCTCACAATGAGATGGAAACAGGGTTAAGCTAAGATCTTTTAATGCTTTCTATCAATGGCTACTAGTCCTGATGGCTGTGTGCTACCTCCAATATTGGAGGTAGACTGTCTATGTATACCAGTTGCTGGGGAACATGGGTGGGAGGGTGCTGTTGCACTCATGTCTCACTTGTACATTTCCCATGGGCAGCTGGTTGGCCACTGTGTGAACAGAATGCTGGACTAAATGGACCCTTAGTCTGATCCACCAGGGCTCTTCTAATATTCTATTACAAAATAGAAAAAGTTGTTTGACAGGACTCCTTGGGCAGGGTACTCCCGAATGAGGGTGCTACTACCAAGAAGGCCCTGTTGCTTGCTGTCATTTTTCTAGTGGTGCTAGGCTTTGGCATCCAAATCAGGGCCTCGGTTGATGACAACATTGACTCATGTAGGAGATGGCATTCCTTTTAAGTACTGAGGTCAGCACTTTCAGTTCCTCCCAGATTCAGACTCCAGTAACCGGGAACCTTTCAAAGAACTGGTATGATACATCCTCTGCAGCCTGTCCTGGTAAACAAATGGCTACCTCAATTTGCACTGGTGGAAGATGTCAAAACAGTTTTGAGTGGCAGACCTACCTGGAGCTAGGGTTGCCAACTTCCAGTTGGTCTGTGCCTTTAGTAGCAACTTGATATAGAGATCTTAGCAGGTAAGAAGGTTTATTTCCATGTTGTGAAAAATTCACCAGCTGATTTCTGCAGGTCAAACTGCTGCTGAAAGCACCATAGCAGGCCAGGCTGTGGTTGCTTTTTTCATTTTGTTTAACCTCTGAAAATTGTAGCTCCAGAGACTGTCTGTACATGGGGAATGCCCCGAGGTGCCTGCGGATCTGCACTGCATCAGTTATAAGATGCAGGCGCAGCTTCGTAGCCACCATGGGGCTTTCCTGCAGAGCTGTGGATTGAAAAGTTGGGCTCTTCTGCCATCTGCCATTGCTCTGGGGCCAATCCAGGCGTGGTCTGTGATGTTCAGCTGCTGTTGAGATCCTTGTATATAAAAGATTGGAAGTAGTTGTTTATAAAATGCCAAAAGTTCCAGGAAAGAAGTTAAATAGACTCACAGTTATGTTGTAACTGGGTAAGTATAAGGGGGGGGGGGGGAGTTCATGTGTGAGTGTTGATTGGATGGTGGTGGGGGAGTGCCTGGATTGGCTGGCTGTGTGAGAGTGGGAGAAGTTAGAGAGGAAGTCTGTGTATATATTTTGAGCTGACAGAGTGTGAAGCAGAGAGAGAGTGTGTGGGGATTTTAACAGACTAGAGTTAGGAAGGGTCAGCGTGCTTGGTTGTTTTGATAGAGTTAGTTAGAGAGAATACCTAGAGAGGGGTAGAGTGGCAAGAGAACTTTGAAGTCTCTATTTGAAATGTTTTAAAATAAATTACTAACTGAAACCATTAAGCATTGTGCCTGTAACCTTTACGAGCATATACCTGAGGAAACCATCACGCTTATTGACATACATATACTTCTGTGAATAAATTCTGTTAATTACAACTGGTGTGATCATTAGAAGTGTACCTGAGGAAGGTACTGGTGGCAGCGGACAGAAGAAGGGGGGATTTGAGGGCAAGGGTGCTGGGCTGTGGAGTTGTGGGGCCTAAAAGAATAAAGGCGGGACAGGAGCAGCAGCAGTAAGCCTAAACCCTCAAACACGTCATAAGCACAGGGAGGGTTGAAGTAAGCCTTGAGTGCGAGTGGCGTGGACAGCCCTGTTGTGTAGCCCGGTGAGTGTCACGGGTGCAGGCAGGGCGTCACATGGTCCCTGCTGGAATGTGCCTGGCCTTTCTTCTGTGTCTTTAAGGACTGCTTATTAAAAATGCACTTAGGTTGCCCATTGTCCTTGCAGATAGCACTGTGGTGTACAATAGACACGATTAAAACAATGCAATGCCATAAAACAATCTCCATAAAAGAACTTGGAGACAGCTAAAAACTAGCCAAGCAGACGGAACGATATACCCGCTTGAAATGCAACAGCTACCATTGCTGTTAGGCAGTTAAGCCTGGTTGCCGTTGTTGGGTGGATAAAAGCACCATATTTTCAGCGGGCCTTTCCCTTCAAACATACCTCTTATCCATCATAAAATCCTGTCTTTAATTTGCATTCAAATCCCAATATAATTTATTACGGTCATAGACCAGAAAATTAAAAGTAGCTACAAATACAGCAAGTTATTACAAACAGTCAGTACTGTGTTGCATTACCTGGCTCCTTCTCCAGGAGTCCTTGGCTAGGCTAAAGTGGGCCGATCATGGCTGACAATGTGCTTAACCATTAACATGCTGATCAAGTGTCTCTACAAGAGAAACTGTTTGAAATGTAAGCGTGAGAAATATATATATATATATATATATATATATCGGTGAATCCTCTCTCTCTTTCATATATATATATATATATATATATATTTATGAAAGAGAGAGAGAGAGGATTCACCGATTTGTCAACTATTCTGGGTGTCAGTGTCATACTTGAATGCTTCTGAAAATTCGGAAGGGCTCCTAGCCTGAATTTCACTCCAAGGACTTTCAGTGCAAACAGAGGCTAGATCCAGAGCATCATCAGGTGAGCGTTTTATAGCATGTTCATTTTAGGAGTTTTTTTTTCTGTCTAAACATGCATGGAAGGCTGCAATCCCTATCCCCACTTACCTGAGAGTAAGCACCATTGCACTCAATGAGATTTAATTCTGAGTAGATGTGTATAGGATTGCATTATAAACCTGTCATCCTGTACACACTTAAGTGAGGATAAGTTGTCCCACTGAGTTCAATGGGACTGACATAAGCCTGTGCTGTAAAGCTGAAATTCTGAGCATATTTCATAGAGGGTAAATTGCATTGAGCATAATGGAGCTTACTTTTGAGTAAACATCGTACTTAGGGACTTACTTCAAAGTGAACGTGCATTGGATTTGGATTTTAGTCAACTGCTTACTGAGAGTCAAAGCAAAGCAGCAAGTGAAGGCACCAAGGAGCTGAAGAGTGGGTTTGTTCCTATTCCTTCAATTACCACAGCAAGGTGACGGTTGGCAGGCACAGCTTTGAGTGTGGCAGCTTTTGTGCTTGTCATGTGTCCCTGCTGTGTAGCTCTTCGAAGCCTCCCTGATCCTTCTTGCTTCACCCCCTCCTAGGTCCCAGTCCCCAGCTGACCAGCTCCTCATAGTCCGAGCCAATTCGCCACTGGAATATCCAGCCCAGGGGGTGGAAGTTCGGCCCTTGCAGACTATTCTCATCCCAGGTGAGTCTCTCCCCCTTCCCCTAGCTAGAACTTCCAAGGAAGCAGTGGGAGACAGGCAGGGCTGTGGAACAGGGTGCCATGGTGGGAGGTGGTCTGCTGGATGTCAAGACTTCTCACAGAGGCTCAGGGATGGCGAAAACTCACTAACCTCCTTGTACCTTTTTATTCCTCAGGCCTGAGCTTACAGGCGGCTGAAAGGACATTGTACCGGGTAAGCAGCCTGGGGCATAGAGATTTGAGGGTTGAGGAAAGTTGCTGTTTTTCGTCTTCACCTTTATTTATTTATTTATTTGTTTATTTATTTATAACTAGCTGGTGTACCCAGGGTTGCCTGGGTCCCAAGAGCATTTTGAAATGAAAAGGAGCAATAGACAATTCAGCTGGAATTCCGAGCGTTGTTGTGTAGGCATTATTGTGACCTCAGAGATTCATACATGTCTTTATTTTAAAGGGATATATCATTTTTTTTCTGCTGCAACAGCCTGCAATCCAGTTTACCAACATGAAGTAAAAATTAGAGCAATACATGATATCTGATTTTGGCTGGCTTGTTGCTAGGCTCTTGGTTGCCTCCGATGTCAAAGCATTGGGGGTGAAGCACCTCTCTTCTCTTTTTTTCTGTTTATTGTTTGTAGCCAATGGCCATCACAATACAAGCACAAAGCACACAAATATAGAGCAAAAACATTTGGTACAATAAAACGATAGTATGGATAAAATAGTCAGACTTTAAAAACATTCCTTCTGTTTAGCCCCTTAAGATTTGACAGTGATATGGTTTAGAAAGGCTGCTCTTATCTTTCTTGCAGCTAGCACAAATAAGGCTATCCTATAGCTGGTGGATTTATCCACATCAGCCAACCACCATCTGATTTTAGAATCATCTGAATGGCCTTCTAGGGTGGCCTGAAAAGGGAGAATAAATTTAGCCCTGGGCGAATTGTATAATGAATAATATAAGATATAATGTACAAGATCTTCAATATGTCCTGATTCGCATATGCAAAAGCGCTCTTTTACAGGTCTATTGGAAAATCTTCCAGCCAGATACTCGGTGGGCATCATTTGAAATCTGAGCTGGGTAAAAGCATGCCTAACAGGGAAAAAGGTTAATTCTCGCAAGCAAATAGCCCTTTTATGATCTGTTTTAATTTTGGTATACCAAGTAGCAAGTTTGCAGTTTTTTATATATTCAGAATCTCTTTTGGCATCTTCACCAAAGACCATATCTCGAATCTTGCGTTCGGATACGTCCTGCATTATTGTTGTTAAGGAGGTTGAGTAGCTCGACATCAGGCATCTACAAGATTGTGCCCATCCTTCTCTGTTCTGCAAATCCAAAAAGCACAATTTTGCTAAACGTTCTGACAGCGATTGTAATTTTTTCCAGTTCAATATTGTGCATTTGTGTATACATGCTTTTTAGGGAAGGAAGACCTACTTCAGTCCTTAATAATGCACCAGGCATACTGTGCAACACTGCCAAGAGTGTACGCAAAAGCTTGTTTTGAATAACATCAAGTTCCTCTTTGCAGTGGCTGCCCCAGATTGCTGCACCGTATAAGGGATGGGACACAATCTTAGCTACAAAAGCCTTTAGTGTTGGTTCTACTAGACGATGGCCCGCTGTGCAATACAATTTCTTCATGGGCCCCAACAGGCAGGCAGCTGAAGATGTAATTGCCTCCAAATGGATATGCCAAAGGATATTTTTCAGGGAAGTTAAGCCCTAAATATTTAAATGAACAGCATTGTTCAATGCTGTGGCCATCCAGGGTCCATTTGTGTGGCTCATGCCTTTTGGCAAACATGACCACTTTTGTTTTACTATAGTTAATGGATAGACCTTCCTGCTTACAGTCGTTTCCAAATTTAGTAAGTAATCTTCTCATACCAGGTTTGGGTTAATGAAATAAGTGCCATATCATCTGCATAAAACCGAACTGGGACTTTCTGTTTCCCAACTGCAGGGGGAAAGTAGGCAGCAGAAGAAAGCTCCTGGGTTATGTCGTTTATATAAAGGTTAAATAAGAGTGGTGCCAGGATACAGCCTTGTTTGACTCCCCTTACTGTTGGAATTGATTCAGAAAGAGAACCTGCCATGCCAACTTGAATTCTGATATCAGTGTTAGAGTAAAGTTGCTGCACAAGGAACAGCAGATGTTTGTCAACCGAAATGGTATCTAATTTCTTCCATAGACGTTGTCAGTCTATTGAGTCAAACGCAGATGAGAGATCTACGAATGCAATACATAACCTTTTTGATGGACTGTTTACATACTTTTGAATAAGATAATTCAGATCAAAGCACTGATCTATTCTGCTATGCCCCTTATGGAAACCTGCCTGCATTGGGGACAAAACTTGATGTTCATCACCCATTGTTCTAATTTAGCTAGTGAAGCACCTCAGTCCTTGAGAAATTTTTACAAAGTGTTTTTTTAAAATCTTACAATGGGTGCCAAAGGCCAGTAGGTCTGGCTCATAGTCCCTTACAGTTCAGGAAAGCCTGTGTGAACAAAGGTGTTTTGAGTTGCTTTTATTTGTAGCTGATAGCCATGTATCCTTGTAAAAATGAAGGCCATTTTATGTAGGGAACCCCTTCGGGCTGTGCATGGGGTTGCATGTTTGAATGCTCCCCTGGAGTGGGGTGTGAATTCGGGCCTACTGCTAGGCAGGGTGATGTGGCCACTTCAGGAAGTTGGTTTTGGGGTTTCACAAAAGGGCAGCAAATGGTTAGTTATTCACCCTATTGTATTTTTACTGCCAGGGTAAAAAAGGGCAGATGCCAAAATAACATGACTAGTGGTAACCATTTCCTGTGCCACTTCAGTCCCTGCATATAGACAAAACAATTAATACACATCAGAATGAAGGGCCCAGCTTAGCTTCTGCCTCACATATACAGTAATTTGCCCACATGTAGGCATTGATGGTGGATGTGGTGGTGGTGTGAGGGCAGAGAGCAGACCGTTCAAGTTCCCACATACAGGCTGAAATGGTGCAGGCCAGAAAAGGCTTAATTGCTTAATTCCGCTGAGTCAGTGTATAGGGTTTTTTCTTTGACAAATAGCTAGTGTGTGTTATCTCTTTGGGAGATCACTGATAATCAGCTGAGTCATGAAATCACAAGAGGGCTGAGGGCACTGTGTGTGTGAGAGAGAGCGGGGCGGGAGGATTGTTCATTTGTATGCTCTGATACATTACTCCAAGTTGTGGGCATGAACTGGATATGAGCTTTTTTGGGGAGTATGTGACTCCTCTCTTAGGCCAGCTTTACAGGCTTCTGGTTGGTTTCTGGGTTCAATGCAAAGTTTCAGGTCTGCCTTAAAAGCCCCAATTGTAAGTGGTTCAGTTCAGTTGATAGGCCTGAGATTGGGGCCTCTTCAGCGGTGGCCCACTAGATAGATGACTGAAGTGCTGTTTTACCAGAAAGGCAAGATATAATCTTAATAAATAAATGAAATGAAATTGTGGGATTCCCTCCTCACTGAGTTACACATAACGACCTCCATCACACCTAATTTTCTCCCGTGGTTTGTCTCCGCGTTTTTTTTACCAGCGTTTCAAGCTTATGATCCCTTTCACCTGAATAGCTGCTCTTTTGCTCCTTTGCTCCTACGCTTGTTAGCTCTTCCACTCCACTCCATCGCTCCCCTTTTCTTTCTCCCTCTAGTCAGGTCCTGTCAGATGAGCACTTCAACCAGACCGCCTTTCTGCTGGGCAAAAATGGAACGAATGGGGCATCAAGAGAGTACAATCCTGTCTCTGCAGAGATTCAAGCATTATATGGTTTTTTAAAATGCTTTTGAGCCTGGGATGCGAGGTCTGGGTTTTATATTGAGGCTTGGAGACGGCTGCTGGGAGAGATCACTTTCCCTGCCAGGATGCAATTCATTCAACCCCCCCAGTTCCTTTAAAACTACACTGAGGCTTAGGGTGCTTTAAATGTACTTAGGGAAAATAATCCAGACTTTTAGTGTTCTAGGAAAGGCTGGGGAAGAGGTGGGGTGTCAGCAGGACAGGCATGGCGTCATGTGAGTACCGTGCTGCAAATCCGCACATCAGGCATGGCGAGAGTGCACTCAATTGCTGGTGTGATGGAGCTCAGCGTCAACACTGCTAGTTTTTAAATGGGGTTTTTTTGTGACCAGTTGTTGTTGTTATTATTATTATTATTATTATTATTATTATATTACACTTATATACCGCCCCATAGCCGAAGATTGAGCATTAAAAAGACAATATACAAAATTTAAAAACATAAACATAAAACAGCTGTCATTAAAACACTTTAAAACATTTTAACTGTTAAGCCTGGCCACAATGTCAATCAAACCCCAACTTGAGCTGTTAAAATGCCTGGGAGAAAAGAAAAGTTTTGACTGGCACCTAAAAGATAACAGTGTTGGCGGCAGGCGGGCCTCATCGGGGAGATCATTTCATAATTGAGGGGCCACCACAGAGAAGGCCCTCTCCCTTGTTCCCGTCCTCCGAGCTTCCCTCGGAGTAGGCACCTGGAGGAGGACCTTTGATGTTGAGCGTAGTGAACGGGTAGGTTCATGTCGGGAAAGACGTTCCATCAGGTATTGTGGTCCCAAACCGTGTAAGGCTTTATAGGTTAAAACCAGCACCTTGAATCGGGCTCGGAAACCTACAGGCAGCCAATGCAAGCGGGCCAGAATTGGTCTTATATGTTCAAACCTTCTGGTCCCTGTTACCAATCTGGCCGCTGCATTCTGCACAAACTGCAGCTTCCGAACCGTCTTCAAAGGCAGCCCCAGGTAGAGCGCATTGCAGTAATCTAACTTGGAAGTTACCAGAGCATAGACAACTGAATTAGTGAGCCACTTAAAGTTTGGGGCATTCTTGTTTTTTAAGAATGTTGCTGGGGTTGTTGTGTCTTTAACTGACCTATGTTTTATAATTGAACTTTGTGCTGCTGAATGGTGTTAGCATATTCTGTATTTTTATTTATTAATGTAGAGAGCTGCCTAAGGACAACGGCCTGTTATAAATAAATGTGTTGACTATTTATTTATTTTTTAAAAACCTTAAATGGCCTTGAACCAGGATGCTTAAAGGGCCGGCTCCTCACATGTGGGCCTGCACATTCACTCAAATCAGCCGTGGAGGCCATTGCTCCACAACCGCCACCACCTGAGGTGTGGTTGGTGAGGACATACGAGATGGGAGGGCCTTCTACCTTTCTTTACTTAAGGTGTGGAACACCCTCCCCTAAGAGATTTCTTTGGCTCCTTCCCTGATTATGTTTCAGCATAACATGAAGACCTTTTTGTTCCAGCAGGCCTTTGACCTGACTGACGCTTGATTTTAATGCCGTATCGTGTGTGTGTGTTGTTGTTGTTGTGCTTGATTCCCCCACTCCCTTTTTTATTTTCTGACTGCTCTAGTCTAGTTGGATTTGTTTGTTATATGTGATCTATGGTTTGTCCTAGAAACGTTCTGTTCGGTTCCCAACAAGACAATCAGCCAGCTTGATCCTAAAAATGCAGGCTGGCTTCCTTCGCACCTGACCCTGTCATCCCATTTCTCCTCTGGCAGGTCAACCTGATGGCTACAATGGGCACCTTCAACGTGGCTGCAGAAGTGGAAGGCGTCAAGGTGGAAGGGGAGGGAGGGGTGCACCTCACTCTCTCAGGATCCCAGCTGGACAGCCTCAACAGGCAGCTGCAGTTTGTTACCTACACCAACACACTCTTCCATCCCAACACCGCTGATACAGGTGGGTGTGGGGGCAATCTTTGCAACCCCACAGCACTGGGACTTGAGGTCAGAGAACTGGCGGGGCACAGCAGACCTTGCCGAGAGAGTTCATGCAGAGAACCAAGGGAATCTGCATCAAGGCAGGAGCCCTTGTGGGGATGTAAGCAAAGTGTTTGAGGCAGGGTTGTTCTTTTTTTTGGGGGGGGTGCAGCAGATGTATCCTTTGCAGGCCTCTCACTTGGTGGGAAACCCATCAAATTTGTAGCATAATATAGTAACATATTAATAGCATGGAGCTAGAAGTGTGGGGGATAGAAGTGTAAGCTGTGAGCCAGCCAGTGAGCCAGCCAGTTCAAACCTCTGCCATTACGTGACCTTAAGCAAGCCATGATCTCTCACCCTCAGTCCTACCATCTACTGTATGGGCATAACAAGAGTTGTTGCAAGAAATTTGACTCCTCACAAGTGAGCAAGTAGCCTATTGCAAACAGGGCCTGCTCAGTTTGAGCATTGGCACCCACCACTCCTCCCCTGAGGGAACCGGGGACTTGCCTGTGGTGATGGTGGGAGGGGGAAGCATCACAGTGGTGGGGGCACTCTGGCTCTCCTGGGGGCTGCTTATACAGCAGTGAGTTGCCACCGCAATCAGCAAAACTCTGTGGTTTTGCTGCGTCAGTGGCTAATCCTGACACACAGCGAAAGTGTGGCGTTTCTGACAGCCTGGCCTACCCCCTGTCCTCTGCCCAGGTGGACTGCGACCAGTCAGGGGTCGCTATCTGCCCAGCCATGCCTCCGCAGCGGGATGGAGCAAGGTTAGATGCCTGAAGGGCCATGTTCACCTTGCTCCATCCTGAAAAGTCAGGGTAAGTCCCCAGCTTTTAAAATGTGGAGATTCTCTGGAAAGCCCTGCAATGACTTCGAGGTGGCTGCTGCGTCATATAATCGACACAGAGCGACCGCGGAGCCACCTCGGGGCATCTGTTTCCACCAGGGTGAGAACTGAAACTACAAATCTCGGCAACCCCAGCAGAAATGTGATGCTATTTGCATCACATTTCCTCTGGGGAGAAGGCCCTCCGCAACCACCTCCTCCTTTCCTGCCCCTGGTAAGATTTGTAGGCCCTTGAAGGAAGGAGTGGGAGGGAGGGAAGAGACGGCAGGCACCTTGAGTGCCCATAAGCATTTTGCACATCCTGGCATGGAGCATGTGCAAAGCATGTTTATCTTTTGTGCATGCTTGCGTGGCTCAAGTGCAAAAGATCGAGCCTCTTGCAGGGTAAATACAGGGGTTCTTGTACATCCCGAAACACAATCATTGGCCAAATTCACAATAATGATGACGACAACAACAATAATTATAATTGCCAGTCTCGCAGCGGCACTCTGAACACTCTGAAAAGATTATACACACTTCTGCAAGCTGGTTTCTTCCAGATGTGTTGGACTACAACTCCCATCATGCTGGATGGGGATGATAGGAGTTGTGGTTCAACACACATTGGGAAGGCTGCCGTAGAGCCACGCAGAGGGCATCCAAGTTCTTTTGGGATGACGACTGTGCGAGTGAACTATCTGTGCAGGCTGTTTTTTCAGGCTCTTCTGGGTGGGTTAGTTGCTGACTTGGCCCTGGGACTGAGGCTAAACCATGCGGTATTGACAAAATCGTTGAGGCCCTTGCAGGGCAACCTGGAAGACCAGAAATAGAGGCCCAGAGTCAGCAAAATGAAGGTTGTGATCCCAAGCGCACGTTCTAGAAAGTTAGTCCCATTTAAATCATCGGAACTTTGCTTCTGAGAAAGCCTGCTGAGAATATTACATTTACACAGTGACTCTTGTATCCAGGATTGGCCTAAACTTGTACTGCTAGCATGTCTTCAGGATCTTGACAGAGGTCCTTCCCAGACCTGCAGGGTTGGCTGAGTTCCTCTTACCAGGAATCTGGGTTGCGGATCTCTATAGACATTTTGTGGGCAAGGATCCCTTTTCAAAGGGTTAGAACCTCTTAAGATTCAGGCTTTGTGGAAATGACCTGCACACAAGAGAAGGGCAGGGGAGTGAGAAATTCCAGGCAAGGTGGATTGTTTAGAACAGCCTTGCGCAATATGGTGGGCTTTACTTGTGTTGGACTACAACTCCCATCACCCAGCCTGCTGGCTAGAGATGATGGAAGTTGTCGTCCGACACATCTGGGGTGTGCTGGATTCAGCAAGGCTGCTTTAGAAGAATGAGGGTCATAGAATCAAAGAGTCATAGAATAGTTAAGTTAGAAGGGGCTTATAGGGCCATCGAGTCCAACCCCCTGCTCAATGCAGGAATCCACCTAAAAGCATACCTGACCTGGCTGTCCAGCTGCCTTTTGATGGCCTCTAGTGTGGGAGATCCCACAATTTCCCTAGGTCCACTTGAATGGTATTCTTACAAAGGGCAGAGAAATGTAAAAAAATTAAGTTCCAATCGGATTTATATTTAAGGTTGGGATGAATTTTTATGGTTTTATTTCTTTTACAGCAGAAACGTGCCAATTTCTGTGTAGGGGGTGTTTCCCTATAAGAACACCACTCCCCTGGGGGGGGGGAAATAACCCTTTGTTGCCTAATCACGATCCGAGCCCGCTTACTTGGCAAAAAACAGTTGCCAAGAGAAACGAGGACTCCCACTTTAGAGTGGCTCCTGCCACTTTAAATGAGCCAATCTACAGCACTACCTTGTGGTGCTGAGTGCTTTGCCAGGAGAGGGGGATGATCCCGCTGTGGATTTCCTCCTCCTCCTCTGAAGCCGCGTCAGTCCGTCTGTAGCTGCTTGGAAGGAAGCAATCTGCCTTGTGCTGCCTCCTCCCTACAAAGCGCTGCTGATGGGGAGGGAGCCTGCTACAGATGGCCTTTTTAAATCCTTTCCCCTCCCTGCTTGTGTTCCCACCTGCCTGCTACCAAATCACTGAAACAGGAGGATGAAATATTTTGCTAAAAGGGCCCTACCTTTTGACTGGGCTGTAGTCTGCTTTATACCCTGCTAGAACTACCTCAGTTCACTGCAGAAGAGCAAAACTGAGGGGATATTCGTGCCCTGGGTGACTTCCAACACAATCTTATGTGTAGGCTTGCAGCATAGAGATGTAAGAAGAGCCCAGCTGGACCAGACCAAGATCCATCTAATCCAGCATTCTGCTCTCACAGTAGCCAACCACAGGCCCCAATGGAAAGCCCACAAGCAGGACATGAGCCAAAAGAACACCCCCTTGCTCGTATTCCCCAGCAACTGGTATTGGGAGGCACCCTCCCTTTGATCCTGGAGGTATAGAGCCAGTGTGGTGCAGTGACTAAAGTGTTGAACTGGGAGTTGGGAGATCCGGGTTCTAGTCCCCACTTGACCATGGAAATCCACTGGGTGACTTTGGGCCAGTCACAGACACTCAGCCCATCCTACCATCTCACAGGGTTGTTGTGAAGATAAAATGGAGAGGAGGAGGATTATGAACACCGCCTTGGGTTCCTTGGAGGAAAAAAGGTGGAATATAAATGCAATAATAAATAATAATAAAATAAATAGATCATTGTATAGATTTGAATGTAGGCATTACAGTACTGGCCATTTTATTTTCAATCCTTCTCCCAATAATCCCAATATAGAATTTGCCTTTTCCACAGTTGCTGCACACTGGATTGATGTTTTCATGGACATCAACCACGACCCCAAGATCCTTCTCCTAATCTGTCACCTCCATTTCAGGCTCCCCCACCCGTTTGTATGACCACAGAGGGAAAATAAGCCACGGTGACATATCTTCCCTCCCCAAGTGTGCCAGTTGCGGCTACCTAATTACCATAATTTCCTTCACAGGGCATGGGTTGTCATGACATCCGAATTCAGTGACAGTAGGTGGCCAGGGTGGTATACAAATCACCCTGAAAACGTGGCTTGTTCTAGGGTTTCAGGGTGGTTTGTAAACTGCCCCAGCCACCCATTATTAGGAGAGGGGTCGAAAATAAAATGGCCAATATTGTAATGTCTATATTCGAATGTGTACTACTCATGATGACGATATGCTACCTCCAGGATCAGATTCACGATAGTGCAAACCTAGTCAGGTGTGTACTTCAATGCATGGTGAGCAACTTGTGACCTTCTAGATGTTGGACTGCAACTCCCATCAGCCCTAGCCCCCGTAGCCAACATGGAGGGCCACAAGGTGCTCAGCCCTGCCTTAATGTAATAATACTTAGCGTTTATTTGAGCAAGTGCCAAATATTCAAAGTGCTTCATGTAGTTATCCTTACATCAGCTCCGTGAGGTAGATTAGTATTATTGATTTTTTCTATACAAGGCATTTACCATGCGCTCGCCATTCCCTGCTCACGATTGTTTACGAGTTCTTTAGACGACGTCATGACCCTCCAAGTTCACTTCTGTATCTAATCAGAACTTTGGGCGAGTTTTATTATATCAGGGAAAATGCAGCATTTAAATGTAAAAGTGAAAGAAGGGTGATTTTCTCTCGTTTACTTGCACTATTCTGGTATACCACAGTGCCACCTCAAGGTAATGTAGCAGAAAAGCAGAAGAGGAAACGCTCCTCGTGTTATGCTCGGATCTCAGTTCTGTGAAACCAAAAGGAGATATAGTGGATTAACAGCAAGTTAACAGCTTCGTGTATTATCCCCATATTGCAAATGAGAGGTGGGTGATGAGGATGAGATGGTAGTGGTTTGAATAAAGCTAATGAGTAAATCCATGGCTCAGATGAGATTTCAAATTGGGGGTCTTCCCACCCCAAACTCTTAGCCATTATGGTACACCTGTTCCTAGAAATATGATCCACTGTGTGAGGAAGTCACTCATGTGCACCAAGTATTTTTGAAAGGCAGAGAAATGTCAGCCCCTCCAGCTAGACGTGTTATGTTGGCTATCTGTTTAAGTAAGTGAACGCAGCCCTAGACTGGTCTGCCTCTTCCTCTGTTTTCCAGTGCAGTTTTCTACCGATGAGCATCATGCATCTTTCATCATTCGCATCCGCCATGTGCCCACTCCCAGGCTCTACAACCCAGGATCCACCAGCAGAGGGGCTAGTGGAGGTGAGTGCAACAGATGGGGGCCATGGAGAGATCTACTGGACAAATCGCTCATGGGGAAAGCACTTTGAGGAAACCTCTGAGCTTTGGAGCCTGTCTGCTGTGGCCAGGCTCAGACTTGGAAGACTAAGAGTGCCCCTGAGCATGTGCACCCCACCTCTACCCGGACCCCTGAGTTCACCACATTCTTAATGGTGCTCATGTCCTTATTACACTGCTTGTTCCAGAGCTGAGCTTTGACTTTCAAAACAGGCACTGGGGAAGAGCCCAGGTCAAGGCTTAGATGAAGCCCTTTACGGATGTACCTTTTAGCCATTGCCTCCTACTGCACCCATTATTATGTGACATGCGCAACTGCTTATTATCCGAATTTGCTGATTTTAATGCCTAGCTAAGGGAGACCTAATTGCTGTTGTAATGAATTTTGTACACTGACCTGGAATGTGTTAATGAAGGGTAATATATAAACACTTAGAACAATAATGCCGATGATGATGGTTGTAAGCATTGTGCCTAACAGTGTATCTTTTCAAGGTGTCTCTCACTCTCTAGTGGCCAATTTGAGCACTGCACCATAGTGAGATGCTGTGGCGTCCCGCTGATGGAGCTCAAGCCACCCTGGGCCCCTTGAGAGGAAGAGTGGGATATAAAGCAAATAAATTAATGCAGTCTTTCCCCAGGGCTAATGTGGCTCACCTACTGCTCACACTGTTGTTGTTTTGGCACCAAGCAAAACCCTTCTTCCTTGTTAATTGCCCTGGAAATGCGGCTGAAGCGAAGTATAGAAATCCTCTAAAGTACATATGTAAATAGATGTTGTATCTGTTGTTCTTTTAACCTGAATTTTTTAATGCTGTGAAGAGTGGGGGGGGGTTGCCCCCCTTTGACCTGTCCCACCCCTCAGAGGCCCTGTCAACCTCTCCTGTTTCTTTTCCCCAGAAGAATACAACATCAGTGCCCTGGTTACCATAGCAACCAAGACCTTCTTGCGCTATGACAAGCTGCGAAAGCTGATCGACAGCATCCGCAAGTTTTACCCCACAGTGACCATCATCATCGCTGACGACAGCCTGGCCACTGAACATGTGCAGGGACCCTACATTGAACAGTACTTCATGCCCTTTGGCAAGGTGTGGAGAGACTAGCTGTCAGAAGGCCTTAGGCCTGACAGGGCCACCTTACTATGTGCTCTGCAGGATTCTGTGGGGTGGGTTCTCCATGGGCATGGTGGGAACTTTTCCTTGGGGTCTAAGCTTCTGAAATGGGGCAAGGGAAGGGCCTAATGGACACCAGCTAAGACGGGGGCAATTCTATTGCCTGGTTGTGCTGTGAAATATCCTATTTTTATGACCCAAAATTATTGATAGCGGATGAGCAGGAATCCTCTCATCTAAGTTTATTTACTCATCATCACACTTTAGCTGTGACAGTATTCCTAGTTAGGATGGGTGAAGAATGGAATTTCCCTACTTTTTTCCATGCATTCCTATGCATGATTTTAATCTGCGTGAAATGATTGCAAATGCAGTACCAGGAAGTAGTTCAGTAAATGTGGATGAATTTAATACGGAGTTTAAGGGTGCTGTCTTGTATTCATGGTACAAATGGCTGGGGTGGAACAGTGCTTGAATTAAGGCCACAATATTGAAACAGCATCTTAATAAGAGGAGGTAATAAAGTTGGTAGGGAGCAGTAATGGGGGCAACAACTGGAGGCCCAAGAGTCAAGTCTGGGATCCCTTAGGGAATTACCTGGCACCCTAGTTGCCAATGCAGAGAGAAAAGGGAGTTGCTGACTAGGGGACTAGGAGTTTGTGGGTTGAATGGGGTGGCAATGCTTGGGTCTGTGGGGCCCAATAAAGTGGTTCAGCTGATGTTAAAGTGGCAGTATTATCCATTGCTTTGTGGCAAAATAAGATGGGCAAGCTGCAATATGTGGTTGTGTGGCAAGGGGATTGACTTTGGCAATGGCCATGTATGGTGTTTGGAGGACCCCTGCTCTCCCGTTCTAGGGCTGGTTTGCTGGCAGGAACCTGGCCATCTCTCAGGTGATCACCAAATATGTCCTGTGGGTAGATGACGATTTCATCTTCACGCCCCGCACCAAAGTGGAGAAGCTGGTAGATGTCCTTGAGAAGACTAGTTTGGATCTGGTGAGTCCTGGAACATTTCCTCCCCCCCCCCCCTAAAGAAACAGAGAGACATCTCCCCAGCCATGCCTTCTGAGGGGGCATGAGTCAATATGGCATCAAAATCTTGCATCAGGAGGTGGGAGAGATTCCTCTAATGGGGCCTGAAGCCTTGATGTGAAAACTTAATAGCCTTGGCAGTTGAGGAGACAGACATACCCATCAGGCTGAGATAAGTGGTATGTGCTAAGCCCTAATCAGAGGCATGTTGGGAAAGTCAGGGATAAAGGAACCTCAGGTGGGCTGAAGTTGCTTCCTAGTTCCTTAACTGCAGTTTCTAGTTTCACATTTAGTTCAGAAATCAAAATTCAGCCTTATCAATGGAACTGAAAAAACAAACAAATATAGGTCTCTGAGTAAAACAATCCAAAATGGTGGTGGTGGTGGGTATATCCACTAGGGCTGTGCAAGGCTCTGCTTCGAATTTGAATTTACAAAGCCTTGGCAGCCGGTTTTATAACAAAACCACCATTTGGTGCAGAGCACTAGGATTCCTTAGCAGGGGAAGAGCTTACAACTCCCAGAATGCACTGCTTGGGAGGGATAGACTTACCAGGGGCCCAGGAACGGTGGGCATGCTTGGCCTCGCTCGCTGCCACCGCCACTTTTGGGTTGCCTAGCCTTTACCAGAAATGGATAGCTTCCTGGGAAAGTGAATGGTTGCGGGGCGCTCACGGAATGAGCAACGACCCATCCAGGGGTTTGGCTCATGTGGGCGGGCAGGCAATCACGCCGGTGGGTGATCATGGCAGTAGCAACGGCGAGGCCATGCGTGCCCACCGTTCCTGGGCCCCTGGCAAGTCCATCCCTCCCAAGCAGTGCATGCTGGGGTTTGAAGGCTCTTCCCCTGCTGAGGAGTCCTAGGGCTGTGCGCTAAATGGCGGTTTCGTTATAAAACCAGCTGCCAAAGCTTTGTAAATTCAAATTCAAAACAGAGCCTTGCACAGCCCTAATATCCACAATAAGATGATTAATGCCTTGATTAGGACCAACCAAAATGAGATGGTTATGTGAAGACCTCTATTCTGAATTCCAGATGCTAGGAACAACAGGAATGGTCATCATTTTTCATGCCTCTGGGAAGCAGCAGGGCACCTGGCTGGCTGCTGTTGGGAGAAAGAATGCTGTATTAGAAGGTCCCTTTGGTCTGGTCCCAGCAGGGCAGTTTTCATGTGGGTCCTATGTCCATGCCACCAGAGACTGTTCTCTAGAAGCCCGTAGCAGCATGTCTGGCCCAAAGCTTCCTTTGGGATCCGGAATTGTTTGCATCTTCCATTCTTGATCCAAGCTTCATCTGCTTAAGGATGATGTAATTGAGTAAGGAAGAAGAAATGTGTTTCAGTTTCCTCTGGACCAATTGGTGGGAGCACCCCAACCCCATTCTGCTCTGTCCCAAATGTCATTTATTTATTTTTTATTTACCAAATACGTATACTGCTCCATATCTAAAACAGATTCCAAAGCAGTGAACATAAGTAAAACAGTAAAAATAAAAGATTAAAACACCATATTGAAATTATATTTTATAAAAACATAATGCCAATGAAAACTGTGGCTGTTAAGGAATGCTTCATGGAATAGAACTTTCTCTGGAGGCGCCGGAAGCCACACAGTGTTGCTGCCTGCCTGACCTCCAGGGGCCACCACATTGAAGGCTCTTCTCCTGATGGACTCCAATCAGGCCATAGGTCCATGTGGAATCACTAGGAGCATGCCCTCCAACGATCTCAGTGACCAGGCAGGTTGGTAAGGGAGAAGGTGCTCTCTCGGGTATCCTGGTCCCAAGTTGTTTAGGGTTTTGTACTCTAGTACCAAAACCATAAACCTGGCCTTCGGTAACAAGTAGGCAACCAGTGTAGTTCCCTCAGTAAAGGAGTTGCATACTGAAAAGGGATAGGTCCCGAAAACAACCGAGCTTCTGGAGCAGCCTTAAGGGGTAGCCCCACATAGAGTGCATTGCAGCAATCCAGTCTTGAGGTTACTACCGCCTCTACTACTGTGGCCAAGCTAACCCTGTCCAGGAGAAGTTGCAATTGGTGAATGAGCCAAAGTTGGTAAATGGCTCTTTGAGCCCCATGGCCACTTGGGTCCCCAGCCACAGTGATGGATTTAGGAGTACCCCCAAAGTTCGGACCTGATCTTCCAGAGGGAGTTGCAACCCCATCCAGAACAGCCTGTCTTCTGGACTCGGGAACCACTCACCCATAGGGCTCCCGTCTTGCCAGGATTCCGTTTTAGTCATCTCTTATCCCTGGCAGGTGGGCGGAGCAGTGCGGGAGTTCAGCGGCTACACCAGCACGTACCGGCAGCAGATCAGCGTGCAGCCTGGCGGCGAGGATGGAGATTGCCTGCGAACCCACCAGGGCTACTACCACACCATCGAAGGTTTCCCGGACTGTGTGGTGACCGATGGCGTGATCAATTTCTTCTTGGCGCGTACAGAGAAGGTGCTGCAGGTGGGCTTTGACCCTCGCCTCAACCGTGTAGCCCACCTCGGTGAGTGTTGTTGGCAGCACAGGTGATACGTATGAGAAACAAGCCCGGTCCAGTTTTCATATATTACTAAGGATAGCATTTGCCCCTTCTGTATTAGGTAGCTAAAAAGAATCCTATGGAACATACTGTACTGAATTTATAATTCAGTAATGTGTCTGCATAATCAGGACTGAAGGCAAGTGCTGAATGCATCAGTGTTAGTAATCTCTGAAATAACCTGTTGAGTTCCAGCAATCACAGTGATATGTGGATACAAACAGCAGGTGACTTTATAGATAGGTAAACAGGGGAGGTTTTCAGCCACTTGGAGAGCAATTGCCTGGACCCTGGGAGAGCTTCCAAGGACCATAGGAAAATTTGGATTCCCCCCCTACAAGGTCAGAGCCAGTGGTCTGAACCCCACCCCCCCTTGTAGCCAGCATGGAGAGAACCATGCTGGCTGCCTTCTAAGGTCGGAAAATCAACCTCGGAGAGGGTGAAAAGGGGGTATTCCGATGGGTGGGGACAGGAGAAATGAGAAGACGCCATGCGAGTTATACTCCACTTCTTCCAGCCTCCTTCCCTCCCCATCCAAAGTTCCCTCTTTAGAGGGGGTGAAAAGCCCATCTAGCAAAAATCATGAAAGACCGGAGGACAGGGAAGTGAAGTTCTCTGCCGCTGCTCCTCCCACCCTGCAGCTGGCTTCCGACCAGCGAGGGAGCAATTGACAGGATTGTGCACACTCACACACACACACACACACACACGCGCGAACTGTATCCAAAATGTAACAGTTTGTCAGTTAAACAGTAAGCCTACACAGCTTTAATGAACTGTTAGGCCTTCCTGTTCTAGGGCTTTTTCCCCAAAAGTCCCAGCCTTGACTTTGGTCCAAACTGCTAAACAGCATCTTCTTCACTCCTGTCTCTTCACTGGTGTTTCACCAGTCCTCACAGACCTGTTCCAAGGCTGCAGTCCTTTTTCTTTATGGGGCTGTCCACACGTAACTATAAGCCACCGTGGGTTAATTTCCCCATGGGGCTTAGCAGAGTGTGCTAGCCGCTATTTTGAATATACAAACAGTGGTGCGGTCATAGCTTGCAGTGTCGTGCAAACCCGGTGTCGTGGGTTGCTTGAGGGGGTAGACAACTCCAAATAAGCCATAGCTTGTTTTAGGGTTATTTGAGGTTGACTACCCCCAGGAACCAACCCACCACGCAACAGCTCCCATGGCTAACTTGAGCCAAGGTGGGCTGTCATGTCATGCGAATTGGGTCACTGCGTATGTGTGTGTTGCTCCCTCTCCTGAACGCACTTCTTCGCCTGCAGGCAACCCCCAGTGACACAGGTCACAGCAGGGGCTGTTGGGAAAAGCAGTGCTAAGAAGTTCTAAGATGCCCACAGACCCATTACAGTACAGTCCGAGTGGTGTGCTCAGGACCCCTTCTGGCGATTTCGTCACAGAAGATGCTTGGGACACAGTTGTGACTATGGGCCACTGAATTAGGGTGTGAGATTCTTGCTTGGTTTTTTATTCATTGTGTTAGCAGCCCAGTTCTCAAGTTGATGTAGAATCACGCACAAGTAAAATCCCAAAATGTCCATATGTATGAGGGCTTCCTGCTGAAGACCCTGAAGGCAGCGTTGATCCTCCTGCTCTTTTCTTTCTTGTCAATATAGAATTCTTCATCGATGGCCTGGGTATCCTGCACGTGGGTTCCTGCTCCAGTGTGGTAGTGGACCACGCCTCCAAGCTCAAGCTGCCCTGGCTAAAGAAGGAGAGCGAGAAGCAGTATGCCAAATTCCGCTATCCCAACTCCAGTGACAACAGCCTGACCCTCAAACAAAGCCTCTTTTACTTCAAGAACCATTTCAAATGCATGACGGGCAACTAGTCTTTGTTGCTAGGGGTGCTTAGCCCTGCCCACGACAACTGGCTTAAACCCTCGGGCAATCAGGCCTAGCAATCTCAGGCAGCCGGCTCTGGCGACTGGCCACAGCCCTGGGCCAGCGGTCTTGCCTGTCAATTAGCCAAACGCTGCAGGTCTCGGGGAGGCTTCAGCATCCTCAGGCCTGAAAAGCGATTTGAGAAATGGGGACAACTGCTCTCACTTTTCTCTTTTTTAAAAAAAAGTATTTTCCAGCAGGCTGGAGAGGCATTGCTCTTGCTTGTTTTGTGACAGAGAGGGTTATGCCTGCTTTTTGCACCCAAACCAGAGAATCTTAGATGGGGAGTGATACTGGCGAGCTTCCCCATGAAGCCCTGGGGGTTGTCGCTTTTGTCTTTCCTAGTTGGGAGTAATCTTGTTTCTCAATAATTTCTGGGCTCCCTCAGCTTCTGCCACACACACGCACACACACGTGCCGATGTGCCGTATCAAAAACCTGCCAATGATGTCCCAGCGTCCTCTGCTTCCATTTCATCTGAATGAGGGGGACATGACCCAAGAGAGACAATGCTTGAACTTTGGAGCTTTCTGTAGTGCCACAATATTTTGTGCCAAGTCTTTGCACGGGTGTCAGCAGTCTTCTCCTCCACCACCACCCTCAAGCTGGTGCCATCCTGGAAGATTTTGAAGTGCCAAATACTACAGTGATGGAAAACTACCACGAGGGGGAAGCCTTGAGGTATGCATTGCAACAAAGTGACAGTAAGGCAGGGCAGGGCTCAGTCCAAATACAAGGCAGTTCCAGGTTTGCCCTCTCTCCTGCAGCCAAAACGGCCTGCATGTTCACGGACAGTGGCGGCGGTCAGGCCAGTTTCTTTTGTAAAACGGCAGATTTTTTTTATATGCAGAAGCAGAAAGACTGTCTACAACAGACTGTGATGTATGGTTGTTGTTTTAATTTTAATTTAAACAAGATCCATTTGCCAGGACTTTCCCCATATCCCCAAACTCTCCTTCCTTTGCCTTCTTGGTCCTAATCCTGCAACATTCTGCATTTGCTGCTTTTCGTACAGCTGCTGTTTGTTAACGGGAATCAATATTTGTACAACGGGGGTGGGTTTTGTTTTTCCTACATGTTTAGATCCAACGCATGGGGGTTGGTCCATAGGGTAAGTCACAGCAGAGGCTGCAGCCAATCCGGACACCCTGTTATATGCCATTCTTTCCAACCCCCCAGTACGTTGCGCACAAACTCCCGGCAGTGCAGCTACAAACTGTTCTCCTGCAAGCACTCTGGGAAGTGGGAGTATTGAGATGGAGGTAACCACAGCACCGGCCTATCAAGTCGCTGAACACTGAAGCAATCATAGCGTGGCAAATGACACGACGGTGGGATCGCTGCGGTAGGTTGCAAAACTGCATGGCTTGGACAGTACTGAGCGCACCGTACTAGGAGTTCAAGTATATCTGTTGCGTGCTGCCACAGCTGCCAGAATTCAATACTTGATCATCGTTGGGCATGTCAAAAGAAAGGGGAATATGTGCAACCTTCCTGAGAGCATCCTTATGCTTTTCCACCACCGTCGACAGGAGAGCAGGGATCCCAGCAGGCGAAGAATCGTGTTCTGCTACACCCAAGTCCTTATAATTTCCCCTTCTCCTACCCGACTCGCTCCATTTGTTTCTTAGGGTTATTTCTTATTCCAGGGCGATGCCTTCTTTCTACTGAGCTACTAGATCACCATCTCGAAAACAAAAGATGGCTTTGAAATGGGTAATCTAAGACATTGGATACAGTCTAGCAAATGTTAGCCACAAGTAACACTATAAACTTATGCATACTTGCCGGGGAGTAAGTCCCACTGAGCACAGTGGGACTTACAATACAGCTGTGGTACTGCATCTTTCAGTGTTCTCCCCATGTAAAGGAGGTGGGGAGAAATTAGTGCATGTATGAAAACTATCATAAAGTAGATTGGTTTCACCTGGCATGCTAATTTTGCTATGTGTGGGTAGTTTGATCCTTTATTTGTGTATCTATTTCTCCCAGGGATTGTGGGGAGCATCCAATGTTGCCACTCCCCACCTGCATCCTGAATTGGTACAGGCACCTCTTTGCAATTTGATTCTGCTATCAGTATAACCAGCTTCCTGTCCCATTTCAGTAGCTTTTAGTGGGACCTAGCTGTGTTCAGTGTGGGGCCGGGGGGGGGGGGGGAAGGCAACACTCTTCAACCAAAGTGACATGGGAGAACCTTCTACATTCCTCCCCCAATCCTCCCTCAACAAAAGTAAGGGCCGTTCATTTCCGAGTGTCCATTGTTGGCATTTTGATTTAGAAAGATTGCTGGAAATCTTATAGCCTGCTCAAGCAAATAAATGCTTAGGCTGGCACACACTGAATATGGTAGGAATTCAAATCGTGATGAAGTCAACCATGCCGGTCTTAATGTACAGGATGGAGAGCGAAAATTGCAAGCTGCCTGGTAGTCCGCTTCATCTCCCTTTCTGCCCACTGCCCAACCAACAGGAGAGGCAAGGGCGACGTGCCTGTATGTCTTTAGGGCAGATTGCTACAAAGTGACCAAACAAGACTTTCATTGATTAGGGAGGAAAGTCCTCTTTTTCCAGAGCAGTGTAAGGAATCTATGGGGAATGCACGGCCCTCTCTGCAACAGCTGGCACTGGAGGCTGTGTTATTTATAACAGCGGTGTATATATACTGTTGCCCCAATACTGCTGAGGACAGCCTGGGATGAGAGAAACCCAGTTCAGGCATTATGAAAATAGTGAAACTCGCCACATGAGCAGGAACAGGGCCATGCTGAGTCCCCCCCCCCCAATATCACGCCATCACAAAACTCCTAATGAAGGAGGCCTTTGGGAAGATTGCTGCAGGCGTAGGCACTATGTGTGGATGCCTACGGAAAGAGTTTTATTACGATGTAATGTTGGGGAGTGGTGCTACTCGGCACAGCCCCATTGCTGCTCACATGGTGAGAGTGCCTGAACAGAGCTAGAGCCTCTTCCTACCTACCTACCCATCCCTTTTATTGATTCTTGCATCTAGCAGGATGGGACGGGGATTGGGACTGCTCTAGCTTGAACGAGCAATGGCACAGAATTGGCAACCTTTTGTTCCATGCTCCCCAAGCTCCCCGCAAACACACAGTCTCAAGCCTGCCTCAGCCCTATGGGCTGAAACCCTGTCTGCCTCTTTCTTCTTGGTCTCAATGACATTTCCTGTGATTACATCAAACATGTTTGTTTTTCTGTAAAGGAAACCATTCAGGGAAGGGAAAGGATTTTTTAAAAAAAGAATAGTATAACTCTCTCATTGTTTTAGCTATTGTGCATGAACAATTTCTGAGAAGGATCCAGAAAAGAGGGAGCTAGGACAGGAGGGAGTGCAAAATGAATCTTCCCGCTGCTAGGACAGTCAGCGGTGGACTGATTCAAACTACAACCAGCCAGCCAGTTCATGGCAAGAGGAGGAAGTGCTGAAACCAAGGGCTCTGCTCATCTTGCCCTGCTGCCTCTTCTTTCTGTGTGTCCATTCCTGACAAGCCAGTAGCAGGCAGGGTCTCCAAGGCAGCCAGCTGCCTTTAGCATGGCTCTGTGAACTCAGATAGTCCTTGTCCTGGTACGCAGAGGTTCGCTGACATAGTCCTTGATCCTTGGCAGGCAGGAGAGGGCTATACCCAGATGGTTGGGTCCTTCTGTTCCATGCTTTCCTGAGCAGAAACCAAAAAGGGTTATCCACAAGGCTCTATGCAGCAGAACAGAATCACACCTCTGCCCTCCGGATCCTCACTACGTGCTATTCTTTCCCCTCAGGTCCACATCTGCAATATGGGGATAATGAAGATGATGATGATGATAGCAATAATACTGATCTACCTTATTGGGTGGTTGTAATAAATGACTAAGCTAATGTATGTGAAGTGCTTTGAACACTCTAAACGTGCTGTATAAAACAGTTATTGGAAGACATTGGGGAGCAATAAGCAGCAGACTCAAATGGAAAATGGTTTACTACAACTGAATGGGTAAGCACTAAGGGGCAAATTTTATTTTCAGGAGCTGCACTCCACTGGTGGGTGGGGCCAAAGCCAAAAGGGTTGGGGCCAAAAATAACAGCATATTTTGGTTTAAAGTTGTTACTGCCAGTAATTCAGCCTTAGCAGAGGAATTTTGACCTTTTAGAACGGGGGGTGGGGATATGCATAGAAGCCAGGAAACCACCAAACGAGAAGTGGTTGGGGATTGGGGTGGGGTCAAGAGAAGGAGGCATGGCCATCTGGAGAACCTGGATTGCTCTAAAATATTCCAAATCCAGCTTTGCACAGGCAAAGTTCCGAAAGGTGACGCTGCATGGAGAACACGGGAACTACAGTTTCCCAGCCCATATCACCACCACCACCCTAATATGCAGGGGCCTGAATCAGGGGCAACAAGCACAAAGTTTCTTTGGTGGTTTCTCTGCACCCTCTGCCTCTTACCGTGGTCTGCTGGAGGTAGGAAGCAGCATCATGAACAGTGACAAAAATTTGCTGTGGGGGTAGGTGATGCATGAGGCCACAGAAGCTCAAGGTCTGTAGGACATTGGCTAGATGGAAAGGAAGAAAGAAAGAAAGGGACATAGTTGGGGGTCTAGAACCCAGGTTCCCTGAGTCCCAGTCCAATACTCTTATCCATTACACCACACATTGGATAGAATCTCTACACACAACCTTAGAATAAAACCACCACCAAAGTCAACTGGAGGAGGACTGATTGACCTCCTGTTTCACTCACCATTACAAGCAGCCAGATGCATCCGCACGCCTGCTTTTTGGCATTCCACACACACCTGCAAGGCAAAGCAAGCCGTTGGTAGGGAACCTTAAACAGCGCCTCTTAACTACAATCAGAGCTGCATCACACCAGCGGTTTAACACACTCTCTCCATATCTGGTATTGCAGCGCAGGATTCACATGGTGTCATCCCTGCCCTGCACCCCATCTCGCCTCTTTTCCTCCATTTTGCATATTATTTTGGTGGGGGAAAGTCTGGATTATTTTCCCCAAGTGGATTTAATACACCCTTAAGCCTCTCTTTTTTCTTTGTTGGGGGCATGTGCTTTGAATGGAGTCTTGCTGATGAAAGGGGAGGGCAGGGCGGTTCTCCTGTGCTTAGTCAGTTGAATTGACCTTTTACTGCTCCAACCCCACCTTCATTGCCCGCAGAAAAGAAGTTAATTCAGTAAATCGCTAGACAACAAGCCAGAGCGAGGGGGGGAAGGAGTCCACGTCTCTGAGGACCCCAGCAGATCTCTGTTTTTATGAACTGGAGAAGCACAGCTGCACATTATCAAAGTAAAGGAAAACAGATCCTCCACAAATGCAAACAGGTGGAATTTCGCAGTGGTGCAGTATCAAGACACTGGTTTGAGGTGATTTTTTTAAAAAAAAAATCCTAAAAATCAAGTCATGAACAGATCTGGTTCAAACTTGACATGGCTAAAGTCCTCCTTAAGAGCTATCACCATGCCAAGTTTGATCACTTCATCTTTAAGAATTACGCAGATGTAAGCATTTTTGTTAATTTCCATTTTAAAAATTCCTAAAAATCAAGGCATGAACGGATCTGATTCAAACTTGGCGTGGCTAAAGCCCTCCTTAAGAGCTATCACTGTGCCAAGTTATCTTCAAAAATTACGCAGTTGTACACATTTTGATTACCTTGGAGCAAAGGAGGGGATCTTACAAAATAAATACGTTAAAATAATTGTTCACCCACCCCCACCCCTTTTGAAACAAGAAAAACAAAAAACAAATATTTTAAAAAATAACTGCAGGGTGAAGGAGAACATAGGAGGTGGGGTGGGAGATTTTGCCGGCACAGTAGCGACATAGGTGAAAAGATACATGAGCACAACAACGCACAGATGACTCGCTAAGGAAATGTAGGGGGAAACCGCGGAAGCAAACACGGGGGGAAGAGTAGGCATGGTGGAGCCCTCAGTCTCAGTGGGTCCATAACAGCAACTCCCTGATTACCCAGGAGCACTGGTATCTTCTCATCTGCCACTGATATTTGCAAAAGGAGTCTCTATATCCTATTGTAGGAGCTATCAAGTTTGCACTCCTGATTTTTATTCAAATATTCACAATCCTGACTTCAGATTACTTAGCTGTAAATTGCTTAAATCATTGGCCTCAATACAGATCCTGGACCCCACTATTATAGTGCATGTTCTCTCCCAGTTAGTGTTAATGCTTACCTTAAACAGGGGTCATATTTTAAACTGTCTTAGAGTTATAGAGCCAGCAACATTGGCTGACTGATGGGCTCATTTCTGCACAAGGTGAGATTCAAGCAAAAGGCTCTTTTATGTCTTCCTTGAGAAGAGCCTTTCACCTATTTCTTAATTTGGGTTGAGTCTCAAACCATGTGTTTGAGAAGCAAAGTGATGTCGTGTTTAAACGGTTGCACTAGGATTAGGGAGACCTGAGTTCAAGTTCCCACTCAGGCTCAGCCATGAACTCTCTGGGTGACTGTAGGCCACAGCCACCCACCCCCTCTCTCACCATATCTTGCAGTGCTGTGAGGATACATTTGGCTAGAACAGAACATGTACATTGTGGAAAAGAGGCGGAAATGAACATCATATATGAGTAAATGTTATGGGGAGATGCATGGATGTTGCTGACTTAGCTCTGCCCACCACATCTTCCTCGTAATGTGCAGTTGAAAATACACACATACACTGTTATTTCGTTGTGGGTTCATTTTTGCCCTGCCCTTTACCTCTGCTAGCGTCAGCCAATGCAGATTGGCATCACTCATGTATCTCTCCATAATATGCAGTCTGGGTCAGAGGTAGTTAATAAGGGAAAGGGGGCCGTACCAGTGGGAAGGAGAGAGTTAAAGAGCTTTTGCAAAAGAAAGCAGCTGGGTGGGTTGGAACTGGACCCATTCTAGGCCCATTCTTCTCATTATCCACCTTGGGTTGGCCTTGAACTTGCTCAGTTTTGATAGGTTCCTTGTGAACTGAAAAGTGGGATAGAAAGGGGTAACAAAAGTGTGACAGCCTGAGGTCAACCAGCTTTCAGAACGAGCAGGATCTTTAAAAAATTCATAGAAAATAGAGGGTTTGAGCAATTGCTGATTTTTTTTCCACAAATGACCAGCCAGATCCCATCTTCAATGTCCCACACGTTTCAAGTTTTTATCTTTAAAAATGAAGACGTTACAGTGGGGGTGGGGCTTTTGGGGGGACCCCCTATAACTTTTTAATTTGAAAAGATAGAGACATGAAACTTTTTGGACATTGCAGATTGGATCTTGCTAGTCCTGGCTCCCCAAGTTTCATGTCATTATCATTTCAAATAAAAAAATTATGCACGCATTCCCCCCAATGCAAGCCTATGGGGAAAAAAGCAGACAAGATGACTGCACAGAGGCCAGGTCAACCAGCTCTCAATAAAGTTGCACAATCTTTAATAAATTCATATAAAATCGAGGGTTGGAGGGATCAATCTCAAATTTCATACACATGTCTAGCACATACTGCTACACATACGTGCCAAATTTCAGATCAATCCCTCCACCCCTGTATTTTATATGATTTTTTTAAAGATTCTGCAACTTTTTGACAGGTCTGAATGAACGCACGTGGCAAGCTGTCATTCTGACCTGTCAGAACTTAAAAGTTCTTTAATAAATTCATATAAAATCGAGGGTTGGCGGGATCGATCTCAAATTTTATACACATACTTAGGCATACCCCATAAGCATTGTGACCACGTTTCAAGCCTGTAACTTTGAAAATACAGAAGTTATAGGCATTTTTTTTTGAAAATTCAGCTTTATAGGGCACAATGGGGCCGCAAATTAAATATTGGATTTCCGATAATTATCGTGAAGACAATACGATTAACCTACGATATCATCGGAGACGATCATTATTTTGATTGAAATTCTGATAACGATAAAATACGATATTTTTGGGCGTGCACATCCCTACCTACAACACAGCCTTACTGATCCCTTGTCAGCCATACTTGGAACCTGAAACTCTTTTGCCTAAATGGGGTGGGGTGCTTTTCTCTACATCTGTTTAATAGCTAGAGAGGAGAGCGCCTTTGAACAACTACTAATGCAGGGGTGGGTAACATGCAACCCTTGGGCTGCAAGGGGCCTTTGATCTAATTTCAAAAGCCTTTTGCAAGCAATCAATCAGTTCAAAAATCTGGCAAGAGCATTCTGTCTTTCCCCTGGCAGCCTGCTAGCAGTGGTGTAACGGAGCCAGAGCTCTCAGGGACATGGAGCAGGCACATTTTTATTAGCAGGGATGCTGACCCCCTCAAAATTCCCAGTTCCCTATGAGCTGAGCTGCAATCCTCATAGTAGTTGGTGGGGAATGTAAAGTTGTAATGTAAAGTATTTCAGAGCGGGCAATGAAGATCCATTAGCTTCACCAAAGACCTGCTCTTGCTGGAGATGGAAAACTTCTAGAGCTGGTTTGCTGACATTAATCAATGCAGCTGCTTGCCTTTTTGGTCTCTCCTTGGGGGTGTGGCTATGGGACTGTCATGACGAGCACCTGCACTTCAAAATGTACCATTGCCTACTGGACAGGGAGGAAGAGGTGGGGAGAAAGAGAGAGAGGGTGCTGGGGAGAGGGAGAGAAGGAGAGAGGGAGATGGAGAGAAGGAGAGGGGAGAGAGGGGGGAGAGAGAAAGGGGCTTATCCAAAAAAGAGAAAGAAAAGGAGTGACCAAACCCATTTTGGGCTCTGGGTTTTCCCACTGTTGGCATGCTACCCCTGACAGATTAGGGATTTAACCCTGCCCATCACAGCCATTCCAAACGCACTGTGGTTAGAATAGGGTGACTGGATAAAATCCAGGTCAGGGCTCATGTAACTTTAACAGTTGTAGAGAAAAGGGAATTTCAGCCAGTGTCATTTGTATGCAATTAGTTCCTGGTGAAATTCCTCTTCATCACAACTGTTAAAGGTGCATGCACTATACTAGAGTGACCATATACAAAAGAAGGCAGGGCCCCTGCAACTTTAACGGTTGTGATGAAGAGGGAATATCACCAGGAACTAATTGCATACAAATGACACTGGCTGAAATTCCCTTTTCTCTACAACTGTTAAAGTTACATGAGCCCTCACCTGGATTTTATCTGGTCACCCTAGGTTAGAAGGCAGGGCATCTGTCCAGGGAGCCTGGATTCCAGCCTGGTTTTAGTCTCAGCACTCATTCTTTTTGACTGCAAGTCCTCCATCATCACCACTGCCACCACCCTGAACACATGCATGTTTATCCGTTGGTACCTGAATAAGGAGACGGGCTCCAGCTGAGTCAACAAAGGACACTCCACTGCAGTCAAGGATCACTGCCTGCACTGCTATGCCTGGAGGAGCAAACAAGACAGGCGTCTCAGCCCTAATCCACAGTGGATCCACAGCAGCTCCAATTATGATAATGATTATTAACGTTTCTATCTGGAATTGAGCATCCTCTGCCAGATTCAGTAAAGGCAAAAACAGCTTTCGCCACCACAGAGTTCAAAAGACATGCTTACCAAGCAAGATCTCCCCAGAGCTAGAAGGGAATTAACTTTTGCTTACCTGAGCTAAGCTGCTTCTCCAGGACAGAGATGCTGCTCTCCTAGGGGGGGAAATCCAACAATTAACCTCCACATGGGCCCCCTCTAGATGGATTCCGTTTGACGCCTGTTCCTCCGATTATGCGCATCTTCTCGGAAGCGCTTTTATCGTAAATGCTTGTATGCAGGAGGTAATTGACTACTCAACGGGTGACCGTACCGGTTGTTTCAAATGCCTTTACCAGTAGTAATGCGGAGAATTGCTTGTTCACATAGTCAAAACGCGCTTTAACGGCTGGAGCAAAATAAAATTCGCTATTTAATGCGCATTCGATAATGCGCATAATCGGAGGTTTAAAGCGCCTCTACACCCGATTTGCACTCTGTTCTTGTAGAGGTAAATTTTTTAATGCGCCTTGAAATAGCTTTAAATGCCTCTTGTAGAGGCAGCCTTAGGAGAGGTTGGAAAGAACTGAAGTTCTCAACTCCAGACAATGTAAAATCCCCTAGTTTGGGATTGTTATACATGTATTTATTTAATATACATTTATCTTGCCTCATCAAAGGATATTTTGAAACACCCGTAGAGTAATAATCCCCAAACTCATCTCAACCTTTGTGGGCTTTTTAACTCACCAGAAGCCAATCAGAGGGTGAAACACAGAGCTTTTCTACACGGGGCTATATCTATTTTCACTTTTGTCAGATAATTGAGACACAAGGAATGTTTCCTTTACTACTTTTCTGCTACGTAACAGAATAGCACAAATACACAAGAGGAAATCATACCTTGTTTAACTTTCACAATTAAATGCTGCATTTTGCCTGCTCTAAAGTGCTGGTTGGACACAGAAGTGAAACTGGAGGGCCACAACATCATCAAAAGAACTCATAAACAATCATTGAGCACATGATAAAAGCCTTGCATAGAAAAGCCTACAGCCAACAAACCCAAACTATATTGGGGGCTTGGCTCACGCCAGGGGTAAATTCACATAAATAGTAATTACTACATAGAATAAGGTTCACTAAAAATGTACAGTGTTTCCTACAAATGACCCAACAAAATCTCTAAGAGGGCTGGGCTGAAACACCTTAGAATCCATACAAGCATGTGAAGCTGCCTTTAACTGAATGAGAATAATGAAATGGTTTGCCTATAATTCAAAGCACATAATGAATGCCTGCATGCAAGCATCTAAACATGGAATTAAGTCAGAATGTCTGTTCTTAATTGTTCCTCTAAAAACTTTAACAAAATGAAGCCTCCTGGGGTTCCTCCAGGGGGTGGAGCTTGGGCTCCAAGTCACTGCCCCTGGAGGAAATCCTCCATTGGTTCAGCTGGCAGGGGAATCCTTGCTGTTATCCTCAATCTGAGATATATAATTATATAGAGAGATTCAGTATTGCTCTGAGTTATAGGTCGGGTGACCAACTGTCAGGATCTCCCCGGATTTGTCCTGGTTTTTGTTCTATCCTGGATGTCAGGGGGATTTTCTGTAATTTTCGATAATGTCCTAGAATGACACTCTTTTCCCTTTAAGGCCACCATTAGCGTGGCAGGGGGGAATAATGCGCTTTCTGGAGGTGCACCCCCACTGCTCCAATTGGGGCCTTAAAGGGGAAAGTGTGTCATTCCCAGACATTACAGAAAAGGCTCTGATTGGAGCAGTGGGTGAGTAGGTGAGAATGACATGCTTTCCCCTCCAATTTGGGGGCTTAAAAGCCCTGACTGGAGCAGAGGAGGGGAAAGTGTGCTTTCTAGGGCCTCCAGAAAGCACGTCATTCCCCCTTGTCACGCTAATAGCGGTCGCCATTAGTGTGGTGGTGGGGAATGACATACTTTCCGGGGGCTCCAGAAAGCACACTTTCCCACCGCCCCCACACTGCTCCAATCGGGGCCTTAAAGGCCCAAATTTGAGCAGGGGGGCGGGAATGACATGCTTTCCCCTTCTCCACCCCAGTTGGGACCTTAAAGGTGACAGAGAGAGGAATGACATGCTTTCTGGAGGCCCCAGAAAGCCACTTTCCTGCTACCCCACTGGGTGTCCTCTTTTTTGGTTTCCCAAATAGGGTCACCCTGGTTATAGGTAAACTATTTAAATCCATGGCATTTGGGGATCAAACCAGATAGATCTGACTATTAAACATGCATTTTCCCATTTGACTATAAAGCTGGAGTGGGGGGGAGTTTACTTTTATATTAAAGAGAGAATTGGGGAGGAGAACAAAATCCGCAGGCCCACACCTTGTCTCACAGGCATTCCACCTCTGTAAGCTGTTTTCCCCCAGCTGGGCTCTGATGCCAAAGTGAGATAGCAGGGGGGAAAATAGCTTAAGGTAGCGGAATGCTGTGGGGGAGCGTTTTTCCCCTCCCAGGCCCATAGCTGGTTCTGGAGCGGGCATAAAAAAAAAGTAGGGGGCAGTTCACTTGGTTTGCAGGCCTTCTAAAGAAAAAATTGTAAGGTTTTTTTTAATTATTTCTTGTTAAAAATAAATAGGGGGGAAGAGAAAATTTAGAGGAGACAGGCCCCACCAGCCTACCCCTGGCTACAGGCTCGTCCCCTCCCCCACATAAAATGTTAACCAGCCCTTTACTTTATAGCAGACAGGCACACCAGTGTTTAATGAAAACTTGCACATCTGATTTAGCCCTTGGTTCATTACGCCTTGTTAGGTTTCTTATTTTTACCAGGCCGGACTCTTGGTGCATCTGACACAGTTTTGTCTACAAATTTGAGCAGCGGTTAGTCTCTGTGGCCACTTTACCACACGGCTGGCTCTACCATGGAATTGGGATGAACGTTATGTGACCTTTGAGGGCCAAAACAGACATTACATTAAATGTGTGTCTAGCACCTACCTCTTTTTTTCATTGTTACTATAGAGTAGGCACAGGTGCCCCGATCTGGACTATAGTGTGTGTGTGGGGAGTTATAGGGGGTGCTTTTAAGATCCAGAAGACGTAGTTGCTAGAGTAATGTCTGTTTTGGCCCTGATTCTAACTGAATTCAACCCCAATACCACACACTGTACTTGCTTCACCCGCCCACGACCCCATCTCAGTCTTTCACCAAGAATATGATTACCACAGTGCTGATGTCCATCTTGATCCCGCTCTCTGGACTTTGGTCCTTGGGCCGCTCCCAGTCCTGGTTCAGCCCCACCAGTCGGCTCAGAGCATCGCGAAAGAAACTGCGGTTCCCGTAATAGATGGGGGCCTGGTAACTTAAGATCTTCACACCTGGGATCTCAAAGCACTGAATAGAAGAGTTGGGGTAGATAAAAAGGGTTCAGATCTATCACTGAACTCAACGGGGCTTACTTCTGAGTAGACACATAGAGGGAGCCTTCCCCAATCTAATGCCCTGCAGATGTTTTAACTACAACTTCCCAGCATTCCTGACTACTGGCCATATCGACTGGGGCTCATGGTAGTGAAGTCCAAAGCAACTGGAAGGCACTGCATTGGAGAAATTTGGCCCACGTCATGCCCCTGAGACAGGGTGCAGTTCATAAGTTGCCACCAAGGCACAATGTTTCTTCATATATATAGGGGTGTGTAAGCATCCTTGTTAACTATAATAAAATCATACTTCTAGAGAAATATCTACGGTTTTCTTGGGGGTGGGGAATTATAGTAACCTGCTCTAATTTTACAACTCTTTTTCAATCACTAATCTTATTTCAAAGCTTTTTTTAAAATTCCTTTTTATTGTGAATATTAACAAAACAGAACAAAAAAAATTCACGAAAAAAAACATTACATATACAGGAATATCATCATTATCTTATTTCAAAGCTAAAGCTCAGACTTCCCCAACCTGGTGACCTCCAGATGTGTTGGACTACAATTCCCAACATCACCCAGCCAGGTTGGGAGAAGTTGCTATTGGCTATGCTTTGTCTATTTTAGATCCTAACTGAAGGCAAAATCCTATCTGTGTTTAAATGGAAAAAAGTCCTGCAACTTCCAGCATTTATTCTGTCTAAACATGCCTAGGATTGCACCCAGAGTTCATTCATTTACAGCGCAACGCTCTATGTGTCTACTCAGAAGTAAGCCCCATTGAGTTTGATGAGGCTTACCCTGAGGCAAGCAGTAGGGTGACCAGATAAAATCCAGGTCAGGGCTCATGTAACTTTAACAGTTGTAGAGAAAAGGGAATTTCAGCCAGTGTCATTTGTATGCATTTATTTATTTATTTATTTATTTATGCAATTAGTTCCTGGTGAAATTCCCTCTTCGTCACAACTGTTAAAGTTGCAGGGGCCCTGCCCTCTTTTGTATATGGTCACTCTAGTATAGTGCCTGCACCTTTAACTGTTGTAATGAAGAGGGAATTTCACCAGGGACTTATTGCATACAAATTACCCTGGCTGAAATTCCCATTTCTCTACAACTGTTAAAGTTACATGAGCCCTGTCCTCCTTTTCATATAGTCAGCCTAGTTGAGCTAGCATGGGTTGGGCGCTGTGGTAGCCCACCAACAGCTCCAGGTTTTATTGCTGAGATTTATGCTCTCTATAGTAGATGCTTTGGGCGCACAATTTCAGATATGCCAGATTTCATTTGCCAGTCTCAATCATAGGAACATAGGAAGCTACATTACACTGAGTCAGACCCTTGTTGACATTGACTGGAAGCAACGGCTTTCCAGGGTTTCAAGCAGGATCCTTTCCTACCCCTACCTGGAAATGCTAGGAATTGAACCTGGGACCTTCTGCATGCCAAGCAGCTGCTCTACCTGAGCTACAGCCCCGATCCTCGCCACCTTTACCTTGCTGTTGTACTTGACAGGCTTGTAGATCTCTGTGTCAGCTGCCCTGCCCAGCACTGAGCATTCGGTTCTGTAAGGCAAAGGAAGCAGCAGGAAGGATACGTTAAGCTGGGCAGAGCTTCCCCAATGCCCAGCAAGCATGGTCAAAGAGGAGGAATCATCACAGGTTCATAGCTGTGACTATCAGTGCAGACAACAGGTGGAGAAGAAGAAGCTTGAACTTCCTCTATTGGGTGGATTAAAAGATAATTAATTAATTAATTTAATTTAATGAAAATGAAAATAAAATTAAATATATTGATCCCCCTTCCTTCAGTCTGAGGCTGATACTGCCCCTGTGGCCTTTCCAGCACCCCCTAATCCCAACAAGGGGTAGGTTAGCCATATGTTCTCTTTAACAGAGGGTAGCTCTTTATTTGAAGGGCTGGTCTAGTCCAATAGAGGCTTAAAATTTCAACCAAAAAAACCACATAAGAAATATTGGCCAGCAATAGTTAGCACCTAAGCAGCAGGCTGAACAGACAGGGATAAAGGTAATCTGATCACAGCCTTCTTCACAATAATGAGATTACTCTATTTCTGTTCAAATTATAATGATAATGTCTAAATTTGAAGCTATGCATATGCAAATTTATATGCAACTTTTATGCAGTTCTTCTGTCTCTTTTTTTGGTGATGCATTCCCCCCTTTGTGACTATTCAAAAGTGGCCACCCTAACAATGGTGCATCTGATCCCAGCAGTTGGGCCTGATCCAGCATTTGGCAGGGGGAGTAGGCAGAGGAAGAGGATGGTGATGTGAGTACCTCTGGGTGCGGCAAACAACAGTCATCATGGAAAACACAACCCCCACAGCCAAGCCAAGGTCCACACTGAGCACCACCACAGAGAGCCACGTGACCACCCACACGGTCTGTAATGGATGAAAAAAGATGGTGGCAGAATGTCAGCAAATCAGGGAAGAGCTGCTTAGTGACTGGGGGTGTTTGTCTGAGGTGCAACCCCTCCCCAAGTTCTATTACCACTGTCACTAACGAGGAACTTGTGTATTTTCCCCTTCAGTGACCCGGTTTGGATGATCAAAACAGCCCACTGTGGCTTATTTAAGCAGATACCAGGCAGGTTTTGAATATTCAAGCCACGACCATGGCTTATTGTGTTGTCTGAACCCAAGAGCTGTGGGTTATATGAGGGCTAAACAGCCCTCGCATAACCCATGGTCCCCAAGTTCAGACAACACGACAAGCCATGACCAGGGCTTGCATATTCAAAATGACCACACACACCACAACCATCAGGCAAATTCTTTGAACTTGTGAACTAGCCCACTGGCTCTCCCCTTCCCTCTTGCCTGTTGCCTATTCAGATCTGATTATGTTAAGCACATTCTTCTGCTGCGCAGAAGCTCTTCAAAATCTCCCATGGTGAAATCCATGTGGAACACGCCATATGCAAGGGGCCTATTACAATTGCAGTGATTCTCAAGCTCCCAAGTAAAGGAATTACATGTATTCCATCGAGCTGCATCAGAGGGAGAGATGAAAAATGGAGGCCCCCTCAATCGACCAGGCCGGAAGGACCAACTGCCAGTTGGCTCCTTCCTGCCCAAGCTGCTGAATGCAGTGGCCATGGTACCGGAATTTGCTTAGTTTCTTCCTCTCTCCCTCTTCCCTTTTTTGTATTGTGGCTAGGCTGACCATATGAAAAGGAGGACAGGACTCATGTAACTTCAACAGTTGCAGAGAAAAGGGAATTTCAGCTGGCGTCATTTGTATGCAATTAGTACCTGGTGAAATCACCTCTTCATCAAAGCAATTAAAGGTGCATGCACTATACTAGAGTGACCAGATACAAAACAGGGCAGGGCCCCTGCAGCTTTAACTGTTGTAATGAAGAGGGAATTTCACCAGGTATGAATTGCATACAAATGACACCAGCTGAAATTCCCTCTTCTCTACAACTGTTAAAGTTACATGAGCTCTGTCCTCCTTTTCAAATGGTCAGCCTAATTGTGGCTATTAAACCATAAGCCGTTGTTTTACACCAGCCTTCTCCAACCTGGTGCCCTTCAGATGTTTGGGACTTCAAGACCCGTCAGCTTCAGTCAGCACAGTCAATGGTCTGGAATGGTGGGTGTTATAGTCCCAAACATTTGGAGGGCACCAGGTTAGGGAAGGCTGTTTTACACTATAAACTGTCTTGAGAGCACTGGCAGAAAGGCAATCTATAAGTGCACAGAGAGAGAGAGAGAGAGAGAGAGAGAGAGAGAGAGAGAATTCCAATTGCAAGAACGTGGTAAATGTTTTTGGTAATGTAGGAGCATTTACGCTAAATTTCTAGCCACTAGATTAGAAATGGGCCCATTCCCAGATGTTGTCACTACTTACAAAGTCAACATGGCTGATCCTCCACAGCTCAGGCAGGTCCTGGAATTGCAGGAACATCTGCCGAAGGCTGGTGACATTGATACAAGCCAAGACAGCCTAGAGGGGAAAGAGAATCCAGGTGTGATTCCAGGGGACTTTGTCACATACTGTCCACCAGCAAGACAGGAGAAGGCTGACCAGGGTAGAGTAGAATTTGGCATTTGCAGCCATATACAGGGGGGAGGCTCCACCCATGAAACAGGTTTGGAGCCAGCAGTTGAGAAACGGTACTCTGTGTCACACCTTCTCAGCCCTTGACACACAGGGTCACCTGGTACAGAAGGTAAAGAGCCACAGTCCTTGTTGATGCCTCAGAACATATACAGAGTTAGGTGCACCTAAGCCCATCAACAGGAATGTCTACTTCTGCATAGGACTGGGCTGTTAAAAGTATGGGTGCCACTTCCTTGTGAGAACCTTCTAATAATAACCCGGTTGCTTCCACACTACAGCCCTCTAACTCTGCTGCAACATTGCTTTTCTACGATCAGCTGAAAGCAGATTTAAAATGGTGGTTCCACACATTAATATAGTACTATATGATCTAGCAATACTCATCCCCATGGCCATTATTCTCATATAATGTTTATGCAGAAATAAGCCATTCTGCAATGCCCCCCACTGAAGCTTTAATTAGAAGCTTCCTCCTTATGATTTCTGCCCCTGTAATGGCTTCAGCAGGAATGTGGAATTACTGAATTGCTCCTTAATTAGTCCTTTAGTAGTCAGCTCCTGCACTTGGTGAAGAGAAGGTTTTAGTTACACGTTTCCTCTTATTAATGTTTTTATTTTTAAAATGTGAAATAGTGCTAGTTCACAGGGGGGGAACCATTACTTAAAGCCTACTCCTGCCATTGAAAGCCAAAACAGGCTAGGTAAGGGGCAATTCATCAGTAATTCCACAGCCACACTGAATAGGAGGCAAAAACCACAAGAAGGAAGCTTTTCACTAAAGGCACAGTAGCCCAAAGAAGCTTGAATAGCACTTTGCCAGTCTACACTGAACAAGCTGGTGCTGCAATGGCATTTTACATTTTAAAAAAGAGCTCGGATGCAATGAGTTGGCAACAATGACATCTGGATTCTCTATAAAAAATGAGAGAACCAAGGGTGTACATTTCAAACTAAGCAACTAGTATGGAAACAGATCTGTCTAATAAGATGCATGTGTACATCTTACTTCACTTTGAGAACCAGGCCTTTGTGTCACAAGTAAGTAAATAATCAAAAATATCCATCTAGAGAACCCAAAATCTGCATGGAATAAATGATCAGAGGTGATCAAAATATGCATATAGTAAACAGACAAAATTTATTCACATCATTTATTCTTGTTTCAGGATTGGCTGGGGGTAATAAATTGTCCTATGGATCATCCCTACTCCCATCCCTCTGATTAGCTTACCTTGGGCAAGTAGTAGAAGAGTGGCCCAATCCATAGCAATACAACCAGGACAACAGCACTGGTGAAGAGACCAGAAAGCTGCGGACAAGGAAGGCTGGTTAGTCATGACAGAGTTAGGCCAGTGGGAACCCAAGCAGCATTGTGCCTTCTTAGAACTCCACAGCACCAGCGAAGTAGAAAGCACCAGTGATACCAAATAAAGAGTAGGCCTTTATTCACTGTTATGCTAATTAGCCTAAACTAGGCTGACCATCTGAAAAGGAGGACAGGGCTCCTGTAACTTTAACAGTTGTAGAGAAAAGGGAATTTCAGCCAGTGTCATTTGTATGCAATTAGTTCCTGGTGAAACTCCCTCTTCATCACAACAGGAGCCCTGCCTTCTTTGTATCTGGTCACTCTAGTATAGTGCCTGTAACTTTAACTGTTGTGATGAAGAGGGAATCTCACCAGGAACTAATAGCATACAAATGACACTGGCTGAAATTCCCTTTTCTTTACAACTATTAAAGATACATGAGCCCTGTCCTCCTTTTCATATGGTCAGACTACCTAAACAAGGGGTGGGCAGCAAGTAGCTCTTGAGGTGCATATGCCCTCCTGATTCCTTTTTCTGGACACAGGCTGTGCACCTTTCACAACTGCAGGAGAGGCAGATGACTTCCCCACCCCCACCCCGCAATGGAGATACCGTGATAGTAAAACCAACTCAGAACTAAGTTTGCCAGCTATTTATTTTCCAGCAGGGCTCCTATGCCTTTAACAGCATGGCAAGCAAATTCCAACAGCTGACGTGTTTCCATATCTCTTTGCCCGGGGGGGGGGGGGGTGTCTATGCTCATTGCACAGCTATTACACGCACAAGAGTCCTGCCAGAGGGGGGAAAAGTTGTCTGCCTTGATCCCAAGAGGCTACTGCTGCCGCGCATGCCTCAAATCTAACCCTAGGCCTACACTTTTCTTCCTGCTCTCACCGGTATCTTAGGCCCAGTGCTTTGCCTTTCCTTTCATTCTCTAGCTGGTGCCCATTTTGCCCCTTGTTTTTTCTAATATTTTTAATATGATGTTTTAATCTTTTTACTCGTGTACAATTGTACCTTTTCTGTTCACCGCTTTGGAATCTGTATAGGTATGGAGCAGTATACAAATGTGTAAATAAATAAATAGCAGTCAAACCAAATGTATCAAGATGGTACTAGGCAAGGTAAGCTATAGCCAAAGTGCTCCTGAAGCATCTGCCTTATACAGAATCAGCTCAAGATTACTTTAACAGCTTGACATTTGTACAACTCTGGAAAGCTTTCACAGAGTTAAGGTTAAATAAGATGGACACTGCTTTAGGCTGACCATATGAAAAGGAGGACAGGGCTCATGTAACTTTAACAGTTGTAGAGAAAAGGGAATTTCAGCCAGTGTCATTTGTAGGCAATTAGTTCCTGGTGAAATTCCCTCTTCATCACAACTGTTAAAGTGGCAGGGGCCCTGCCTTCTTTTGTAATGGTTACTCTAGTATAGTGCCTGCAACTTTAACCATTGTGATGAAGAGGGAATTTTACCAGGAACTAATTGCATACAAATGACACTGGCTGAAATTCCCTTTTCTCTACAACTGTTAAAGTTACATGAGCCCTGTCCTCCTTTTCATATGGTCAGCTTACACTGCTTATAGGGATGGGAGGCACAGGGGCATCCCAATAAACGAGCGTACTTGCATTTGTGGTCGTCCTGAGCCAGAGGATCTTATCCATTATATTCTTTACTGTCCCCTATACAATGACCCAAGGGAACAATTTGTGGCACCCTTAATTGGAAACTACTTTTGCCAGAGCCCACTGGAAGTGGTCTTTTACCTCCTAGTGGACCTGGATAAGTATGTGACTTGGCGTGTAGCTCTGTTTGCCTCAGTTGCCAAAAAGATTAGAAAGAAATACATAATAGAGATAGCCACTAATTGTAAAGGAGATGATTGCATTTGACCATGTCCGATTTATATTACATTACTGACGGATCACCTATGACATACGAGTCTATATTTTTAAATTTTGTATATTATGTACTATATGCACTATGTCTCTATACATTATGAATAACCTTTGTGTGTTGTTATTATTATTATTAATATTTATTTTTATTTTTATTTTTGGTGATTGTACTGTTATTGTTTGTTTTATGAAAAGGCCATTGGCTAGGCTGACTATGTGAAAAGGAGGACAGGGCTCATGTAACTTTAACAGTTGTAGAGAAATGGGAATTTCAGCCAGGGTAATTTGTATGCAATTAGTCCCTGGTGAAATTCTCTCTTCATCACAACAGTTAAAGTTGCAGGTACTATACTAGAGTGACCATATACAAAAGAAGGCAGGGCTCTGCAACTTTAACTGTTGTGATGAAGAGGGAATTTCACCAGGGACTAATTGCATACAAATGATACTGGCTGAAATTCCCTTTTCTCTACAACTGTTAAAGTTACATGAGCCCTGTTCTCCTTTTCATATGGTCAGCCTAAGGTTTGTCTTAATTGTATGCTGTGAAATCAGACATGTGACCAAGGCTATGTATGGGTGGGCACGCCCCCTTGGAGGCTGGACATGTTGGTGGGCATGCCCCCTTTGGGGGCTGGACATGTTGGTGGGTTGAAATACCTCACCTAAGGGTTAGTTACCCGCATTAAGAGCCTTCAGCTAAAATATGTTGGTATTTTCTTGTGATGAAGAGGGAATTTCACCACGGACTAATTGCATACAAATGACACTGGCTGAAATTCCCTTGTCTCTACAACTGTTAAAGTCACATGAGCCCTGTCCTCCTTTTCATATGGTCAGCCTACCATTGGCCAAAAGCAATAAACTTGACTGACTGACATTTTGCTGTCTGAGGCAAACAACAAGATGCTGTCTTCCCTTCTCTCCCCTTGAGCCAGCTCAAGTATTTTGCTGTCTGAGGTAAATGACAAGATGGCGTCCTCCCCCCCCCCCCCAAGGCATCCACCTTACACACAGCCAGCTCAAGACATTTTGCTGACTGAGGTAAACAACAAGATGGTGTTCTCCCCTCACCCCAACCTCCATACCTCATGCAAAAACCAACCACAGTGGCGGCTGAATTTTACTTCAACACTTGTGACAGGCCAGTATCCTCCATGCAGTGGAGGGCACCAGGCTAGCTCAGAAGGCCCAGGAGGCCGGCTGAGTGTCATACACCCACCTCTGTCCTCCCTCCGACACCTCACCATCCCTCCCCGTCCCCCGAGGCAGCTGCCTCATTCTGCCTAACAGTAGGGCTGTGCCTGGCTTTATACCTGTGTGTATCCACCAGCACTCTCCAAAATGTTGGTTGTAGCCAGCGTGGCTGAGTTGGGAAAACAGGTGAACAGGGAGGAGACCAGGTTTGAGAGGCCATGAGCCAATAATTCCTGTGGGAGGAGAGAGGAAAGGAAAGTGAGAGCAGCTTCTGATCTGGCTGAACTACAAGCTGCCCTAACACAAGGGAAGGGGTGGGGTGGGGGCTAGATGAAGAAAGGAAATGGGGGAAGACCTTTCAAGCTAAAGTCTATGCTACAAATAGAGACTAGGGCCCCCTCTACAAGACTTCGGCTTGACGCCCGGTTGCCCGATTATGCGCATCTTCTCACAATCGCTTTTACGCCTAATCCCTATAAACGACAGGCGGTGAAGCGCATTACCGGCAGTATGAAACGCGCTTTAAAGTGGTTGAAATGCGGAGAATTGCTTGTTTACATGGTCATAAGGCGCTTTAACTCCTGCAGAAAATTAAAACTCGCTATTTAACACGCATTCGATAATGTGCATAATTGGACAGAAAAAGCGCCTCGACCCCCGATTTCCACTCCGCTCTTGTAGAGGTAAAAATTTTAATGCGCCTTGAAAGAGCTTTAAATCACTCTTGTAGAGGCACCCTTTAAACTGGTTTACTGTCATGGCTTTCCTCTCGCCAAAGAATCCTGAAAATTGTTTGTAGGGGTACTGGGAATTCACAAAGATCCCCATGAATACCCCACAGAATTATAGTACCCAAGGTCCCCTTGTTGCAGAGGCTGTTGGGAGTGGGATTTACAGCAGGTACCTCAGTTTAGCTTTGATGATCATCCTGAATCAATTACAACTGAGACTACATCACTGATGCTTGGAAGATCTTTGCCAAAGACTGTTCAAACAAAAGTGAGATTTATGATGCCCTTAAAGCAGCTTTACCCAACCTGGGGCATCTAACAGATCCCAGGACACCACATTGGGGAAGGCTGCCTGAGGGGGTACAGAAAGCTGCTTTGAGGATTGATGACAGAGACAGCATCAATTTGGCCTCCTATGGTACCTCAAGCATGGCTGAAAGAATACATGCTTCTCCTCTTCAGCACTGCAACCTAATTATTCACCTGTCTCTTGCTCTGTCCCAGACAATGCTGATGGTGAGAAGCAGCAGCAATAGACACGATGGTCTATTTGCTCCCTGGCTCCCTGCTTGCCAAGCAAGCAAGTGGCAGCAATAATGCGAAAGAGGATGAGGAGCAAGAGCAGCTGGTGACCATGGCGGTGAGAAGGTAGACTCCCTGAGGGAGGGGGCCCATGGAGGGTGTCTTGCCTGAGGGCCCTCAAAATCCTGGAGGCTGGGCACACACCTGGTTGGGGTCAATGACATAGTGGTGCTTCTCAGCGTAGATCATGGCCAGGGACACGGAGATGGCGTAGGCCACAAATGCGAGGGCCACCGTGTCACCCAGCACTTGGGGCAGCAGATGCAGGGCTGGGAGCTGGGGTTGTGGGAACCTGCATGAAAGAATGGTGGAACGGGAATCACTGTGTGCCGGGATGGATGTCATCCCCCTGCCCCTCCCCAACATTCATCCCCAGGGCTGGCTTAGCCGCCATATTAGGCCAACAATAATGAGGTCAGCAAGGCAGGAAGTTGCACTCCTGGTGCCATGCCAACAGGGCAGCATGGCCCACAGGCGGCACGGAGCATGGGGGAAGAGAGAGAGAGAGAGAGAGAGAGAGAAAGGGGAACTCACCCTGCTGGGAGGTGTCCAACGATCTGCACGTTGTAATGGGTGTTTAGGGAGGAAGCAAAGCAGATCCCAGTGGCCAGCAGTACCTGCCAAAGAACCAATACAAGAGAGTGAGTCCAAAGGAGTGTAGGCTGCGTTACCTTTCAAAGAAGCCCCTCAGGGCTGGCTCCAGGTTTTGAAGGTTCCTTAGGCAAGACACCCTCCATGGCCCCCCTCCCTCAGTGAGTCACCAGCTGCTCTTGCTCCTCATCCTCTTTCTCATCTTTGCTATCATATGTTCACCTGACAGGCACATGTAGGCCGTGGCTCCTCCTCCTCCTCCCCACCACCATTATTGTCTGGGTCAGAACAAGAGGCAGCTGAAATTAGGGTGACCATATGGAAAGGAGGACGGGACTCCCGTATCTTTAACAGTTGCATAGAAAAGGAAATTTCAGCAGGTGTCATTTGTATGCATGCAGCACCTGGTGAAATCCCCTCTTCATCACAACAGTGAAAGCTGCAGAAGCCCTGCCTAGCGTGACCAGATACAAAAGCGGGCAGGGCTCCTGCAACTTTAACTGTTGGGATAAAGAGGGAATTTCATCAGGATGTAGTGATGGCCACCCATTTGGATGGCTTTAAAAGGGGGTTGGATAAATTCCTGGAGGAGAAGGCTGTCAATGGCTACTAGCCCTGATGTTTATGTGCTACCTCCAGTATCCGAGGCAGTAAGCCTACATATACCAGTTGCTGGGGTCATGGGTGGGAGGGTGCTGTTGCACCATGTCCTGCTTTATTGGTCCCTGGTTGACAGCTGGCTGGCCACTGTGTGAACAGAATGCTGGACTAGGTGGACCCTTGGTCTGATCCAGCAGGGCTCTTCTGATGTTCTTACTGAACAAGCAATGGTGAAGAGGTGGAGCAAGTCAGTGGACCCTTGCTGGGGTATGGGCCCTTGGCAGATGCCCAACCATGTCTACCCTTATCACCAGCCCTGAACCTACTCATCACCTTTGAAAGCATCTGCTGTAGCTGTTGTTACCTGGATGCCCCAAATAGGAAACTTTTCCAAACATGCTGCCGTATCTCTCAAATACCATTCATTGTGAGGGGACATCTCACATTTGACAAGGCTTCCAAATATTACAAGAATTAAGGCAAATTTGAATCAATGAGGGGAACTTTTATATGCCAACCACAGCAAGTAGGGTTTTCATTTTTGTGTGTGTATGTGTGCTTTTAAGGGAAATTAAGTTGTATATAAAACAGCCTGGGCAGGTTGCAAAGTATAAATCCCCAAAACTATGACCTCCCTTGCCTAGTCTATCCTCTCTTCTTGGTCTCTGTCATCCCTATTTATATTTATATAGCAGGGGTATTAAGCCTATTTCTACCCAAGGGCTGAATTCCATATCGAAGATGCTCCTGGGTGCCATATTCCAGCCGTGGGAGGACCAACGGCAAAAGGGGGTATGGGGAAGGTAAAAGGGGCAGGGCAAAATACCCCAAACACCAGCATGTCGTATCTGAAAGCTCTTACTGCCAGCAACTAAGCCTTAGGAGAGACATTTCAACCTCTAAGAAGGGGGCAGGGGGAACTGCACAAAAGCTGGGAAACCATTGGTGATCAGGGGAAGGGGGTGGGGGAAGGGGTGGGGCCATTTGGGAAACCCCAGAGGGCTGGATTGGGAGCCCACGTGAGCCAGATTTGACCCCCAGGTCTGCACCCATTATGGATCATATTGGATCCAGGATCTGCCTTCAGGAGGACTGAACAGAAGGACTCCATTCGTGGAAGTTGCCTCTGCTCGATTTTGTGGGATCCCCCTTCACCTCCTCGCACCACAGCTCACCCCATTCAGCAGGGTCCCCGATCCCCTGTGCAGCATTTTCAGTGGGCTGGAGGGTCTGCTGCGACTAGCCCAGTCATGTCTGCCTAAACCTGGATCCCACCCATGATTTCCAAACACTTTGATGACCTCAAACATGAAACTGGAAATATGCAAAGGAAATACAAACAGGTTGGTTGAAGTGACATGATGTGGAAGTGTTAAGTGTGGATTTCCTCCACATGGGCCCATCAAGTGGCTGGATGCTGCTGCAAGACATGGCGGAGCTGCTTTTGTTAAGGCTTCCCACGTACCATGATGATTTCTCCCGGAATGGGGACCCTCATCCGGCTACGGTAGCGGTTGTTGATCTCCTTGATGGGTACCAGCACAGCCAAGCAGAGGCCTGAGATGAGCAGTTCAGCTATGTTGGTTAAGGGCAAGGCTTCCATGACAGATGCCAGTGTCTAGGGAATAACACACGAGACATGAACTATCTGGGACGGCACTCACAAAGGGAAGCTAGGTCTTTTGTCAAAGGCATAGGTTGGAATGCTTTTAGCAGCCTGGGAAGGAGCAGCTTGCCTCTTGATGGCCTCTAGCTTAAATCAACATGGGCTTTGGCAGGCAGTTTCAGCATATCTGATCAACCACAAAACTTTGCCTAAAAGCACCATGGAGGGGGGAGAGAGCGGGGGGGGGACATATTCCCACCTATAACAAAATATTTATGATCTCTCCCATGTATTGCATCCAGGAATAGGCTTGGATGGCTAGGAAGAAGACATTCACCCTCTGCACTTATATTTCTGGTGGCTTCAGAAGCAGCTCTGCATACCTTGAAGATGGTGAAGCAGCCGTCGGGCCGTGGTAGGGGCAGGCCCAGTAGGCTCTGGAGCTGAGACACCACCACATGCAAGGCAGCCGCGCTGGTAAAGGCCTTGACAACCGGCTCCGAGAGATAGGTGGAGAGGAAGCCCAGGTGAAGGATAAACATCACTATCTAGGGGAAAGGGGAACATGTCAGCGCTAGCTATGCAAAGTGGAGGTGTTCCCTGAACCAGGGCTCTCTGTCTGCTGAGATTCTACAGGTGGAAAGGATGTAGAACCTTGTGCATAACTGTGCTTCTTCAGCTTGTGTTGTTGTTGTTATATTTTTTAAAAAACAAGTTTCTAGTCCTTATGGTTACAGGTGTAAGCTTGAAAGTGTGTGGGCTAGGCCTAGTGAAATCTCACAGTCAGAGGAATTGCTGGATAAAGTTCCTGGAGGGCAATACAACAAAGTTTAAGAATCCCTGCCCTCGAGGTCATGAGACTCAGAACTTTTATAGAACAGACAAATTAAAATAGCTCTTCACACAATGCACCATTAACTACAGGACTCACTGCCATGAGATACGGTGATGGTCATTAGCATAGATGGGTTTTCAAAAGGATCAGGCGACATCATGAAGGGCAATAGCTGTCAGTCAAAATAGCTTGGCATGAAACCTCCAGGTTCAGGAGGAGTATACCTGACTTATCAGCTCTCCTTTTCACCTGAATACACGCTCTCATAGCATGGCCCAACCCCCTGCCAGCATTCCAGGCCTCTGGTTCAGGCCCTCTTTTGAGGAGGACAGCCTTTTCTTGGTCTACTAGGCCTCCCAAAAGTCGCTCAGCCCATTTGGTCCAGCAACATCCACTGACTCACCATGAGCAGCCCCATGAGGAAGGCCATGGCAGCAGCCACGCCAATGCGCTGGCCTTCCAGCAAAGCCTCTTCATCAGGGACTGCCGTGCCGTTGGACAGCTGAGATGCAGGAACTAAACGCTCCACTACAGAGCCTGTCATCAGACTCACCACAGCAAAGGTGCCTGAGGAGTAGGAAGGGGTACGAGAAAGGAACTAATTAAGACCCTGTGTACTGTCCTGAGTTACAGGTCACAGGAACACCCATTCATAAGCCCCGTGTTGCTATATTGACGGCAACAGGGCCACCTCTTCCTACTAAGAATGGCAAGGCCCTCTCTACCCGTGTAATGCAGCCCATTACAACTGCACAAGAGAGGCAGGAAGCAAAGCCCCATAAGGCAATGCAATTTCCTCTTAATCTAAAGAAGCTCTTGGACATGCTATAGTGTGACAGAATGCTGGAGAAATACATTTCTCAAGACAGACTGATGTTGGTCTCCCCCTACCCGTAAAATTGGTGATCAGAAGTATTGAGAAACTCCCTAGTAAGCTGCCATATCTAAAACACATTTATTTATTTGTATTATTACTAATCATATTTTATAGCTGTAGATCTGTGGGAGCACATTACAGCTGGGAGGCTGAGAAGTGCGCCCCCACAGGCCACAGAGGGCTACTGCACCCTGACTGAACCTTGTGGCATACTTACCTGTAGACACATGGTGCCCAGTGCCAAAGAGCAGGTACAGCAGGGCAGGGAAGAACGACGTGTAGAGCCCATAGACCGGTGCTACTGAGGTGAGCAGGGCAAAGGCCATTCCTGTAGAAAGAGCAAGCAGAAAGAGCTACAGAATCCCCACTGGCTGCAAAGCAAAGGGATGGGAATGCTGACCTCTAAAAACCCGAGCTGTAATTATTAGACCCCAGTTCCCTGCCAAAGGACCACCAATGGCACGGGTGCCTATGAGAAAAGAGAAGCGATCATGGGAAGTATTCCGAGCCCGATTCAAGGTGCTGGTTTTAACCTATAAAGCCTTACATGGCTTGGGGCCACAATACCTGATGGAACGCCTCTCCCGACATGAACCTACCCGAACACTACGTTCAACATCTAAGGCCCTCCTTCGAGTGCCAACTCCGAGGGAAGCTCGGAGGTCGGCAACAAGGGAGAGGGCCTTCTCTGTGGTGGCCCCCCAATTGTGGAACAATCTCCCTGACGAGGCCCGCCTGGCGCCAACATTGTTATCTTTTCGGCGCTAGGTCAAGACTTTCCTCTTCTCTCAGGCATTTAGCAATATCTGATGAGCCTGGGTTTGTTTTATTTCTGTTTTGTTTTAGGCTTACAGCTTTTTACAGTTATTATAGTGGTTTTAAATGTGTGTGTATATTGTATGTTTTTGCTGTTTTAATTTTTGTATATTGTTTTTAATTGTTTTAATCTGATGTGAACCGCCCAGAGAGCTTCAGCTATGGGGCGGTATACAAATGTAACAAAATAAATAAATAAAATAAATAAATATGCCCCTCCCAGGGGGTTGATGTCATGGGTCGGAATGGTCAGGCATCTGCCAAGGGCCCACACCCCTGCAGGGGCCTGCTGACAAGAGTCCCCTGGACATGATCCTCCTCTTCACCCTGGCAACCCACTTGTTCACCTGCTTCTCCCTCTGGCTCAGACAAGGATGATGGTGAGAAGGAGGAGAAGCAGATGCCACAGCCTGCTCACTCGCTTGCCCTCTGCTTGTCAGGTGAGCAAGCGGTAGCAATGAGAAAGAGAGGCGGCGGCGGCAGCTGGCCACAATGAGAAGGTTGCCTTGCTCAGGGAGAGGGCCCATTGACGGTGTCTTGCCCAAGAGCTCACAAACCCTGGAGCCAGCACTGCCCTCCTCCCACGTGGTCTCCGCATGGCCTGAGTTACTGGAGCAGAGAGGGCAGAGTTGCCATGCCATTCAAGGCCCGTAGGATCCAGCCCTGAATTAGGGACGGTGAAGTCTGGGCAGCACCCTGAGCTATTTTATCACGATTTGACATCCCTGTGGCTACTGCAGCCTCTTGCCAAACTAAAAAAACCAATCCTCCTCGGTGGAGCCTTTGGCCTCCTTACCTATTTTCTAAAATGTACAGTTCTGTAAGGCTACATATATATTAGAGGAAAGATTGGCAAGAGTCTTAAATTGGTTTTGACATTTCAGTAGTGCCTATTGATAGTTGTGTTGTATGTATTGTTGATCAACGTTGGTATAATTGTGAATGTTCAATTTACCACTGAAGAAGACCATAGGTCGAAACGCGTTTGCTATTAGTAAAGTGTTTGTAGGTAAAGATAGATTTTAAATATTACAATATTATGTTTTCATTGGCCTGATATATATCGTGTGTGTGTGTGTGTATAATATATGTTTTAACTAGACTGTAAAATTAATTTGTTTAAATTTATTTTTAATTATCATTGTTATTATTATCATTATTATTGTATATTTTGTCACCAGTGTACCCAACCCAGTTGTTCTACTTTACTGTTATATCCGAAAAAGAGACAAGGACCCTCTCGAGCCCACCCATCTTGGAGCATCTGTGGAGACTGTTTTCCTTAGATGTTTTTAATAATGTATTAGTTTTATTTGTTTTAATGTTTTATCTGTTTTATGGTTTTTGTATTTATATTTATTGTTGTTCCCTGCCTCGATCCAGAGGGAGAGGTGGGTTAGAAATAAATAAAATTATTATTATTATTATTATTGTTATTATTATTACCACCAAATAGCTGCATCTGGAATCAGGAGTGAGGGCTTCAGGTCATAAGGAGTGACTTCTGGCCTTCCTAGTACCTGTGTCTTCTGGGCCTCAAGAAGGTCTTATTCTGGTCTCAGGCCTTATTGTGAGACCTGGCTCAGAATAAGCCCTCGCAACAGTGAAGGTCTGGCCCAAAACGTTTTGTTGCCTGAGGCAAAAGACAAGATGGCATCTCCCCAGCCTCCTATTCTGTGTACAGAAGCGTACTAGAGTCACTGGCAGGTGCATTTTAGTAGGCTGACCATATGAAAAGGAGGACAGGGCTCGTGTAACTTTAACAGTTGTAGAGAAAAGAGAATTTCAACCAGAGTCATTTGGATGCAATTAGTTCCTGGTGAAATTCCCTCTTCATCACAACACTTAAAGTTGCAGGGGCCCTGCCTTCTTTTGTATGTGGTCACTCTAGTATAGTGCCTGCAACTTTAACTGTTGTGATGAAGAGGGATTTTCACCAGGAACTCATGGCATACAAATGACACCGGCTGAAATTGCCTTTTCTCTACAACTGTTAAAGTTACAGGAGCCCTGTCCTCCTTTTCAGATGCTCAGCCTAATTTTAGTTTAATGCTGGTGACAGGACAGAATCCTCCACTGTACTTGAGGGCAGCAGATTAGTTTAGGGGACACAGAGCAGGTCCACATGGCACATGCAGCCCTAGTATCTATTCCATGACCTCATTGCTGCCGGAAGTGGCCACTTCACTCATGGTAAGGCTGGCCCTGTGACGAGGCTACTTCACAAATTTCACGGACACAGATTTAATGAAGGTCTTCCACTTCTATACCAAACCCTTTCACCACGGTACAGTGTACTGCATGGGATCTGAACATGAGTCGCCCCTTCTCTTTTTGGAACAAGGGAGAGAAATCCAGGAATCTAAGTCCTACTCTTATTATGAGTCTAGGGTCCCCTCTACAAGGATTCGCTTTTGCGCCTGGTTAGCTGATTATGCGCATAATCGCAGAAGTGCATTTACGCCTAATCCCTCTGCACGAGAGGCGGCGAGAAGCGGCGAAGCGCATTAAAGGATGTCCAAAATGCGGTTTACAAGTAGTTAATGCGCATAAGTGCATATTCACACAGTCAAAATGCGCTTTAACGGACGGAGCAAAATAAAACTCACGATTTAACGCACATTCGATAATGCGCATAATCAGAGAGATAACGCACCTCTATGCCCCATTTGCGCTCCGCTGGTGTGGAGGTAAATTTTTTAATGAGACTTCAAAGAGCATTAAACCTCTCGTGAAGAGGCACCCTACGTAACCCTGAAGTCCTGCTTGACTCACTCTCAGACAACAACCTGCACTTTCCTCTTCTAGTCACTGAGCCAGAACATGTGTTGCAACTGTACGGAACATACTGTTTGATGAAATCCCAAAGCTATGGTTCCTGAATTATCCACAATGTGTACCAGTTTTTGTATGTGCTCAGAGCCGAAGTACTTGTTAATACAAACACATGTTTTTAAGAAGACAACATGACCCAACCACAATGGATGGTTTTGCTAAGCAAAATGCTTTGGGAGAGGGCGATCTGGAGCAGAAAAGTGGCGGGAGGGAAAGGGTGCTTAACCCTTTAACATCCCTGTTGCTTCTCTGCTCCAAATCAGCCCACCTCTGCTGTTTGTCCTTCTGTGGGCTTCAAAATGTATGTAAACCCTCATCAGATCCTCCCAAAGCTGCTCTTGCTTAGAAAAAGTAGTCATGTGGGGTACATTACACATATTTAGCCATAGCTAATACCCAAAATTACCTGGTGACCACGTTTATTTGGCTGGTACAATGCAGTCTATGGGTGCCTCTACAAGAGCGATTTAAAGCTCTTTCAAGGCGCATTACAAATTTTACCTCTACAAGAGCGGAGCGCAAGTCGGGGGTTGAGGCACTTTTTATCTCTGATTATTTGCATTTTCGAATGCACGTTAAATAGTGAGTTTTAATTTGCCGCGGGAATTAAAGCGCCTTATGGCCATGTAAACATGCGATTCTCCGCATGTAAACAACTTTAAAGCACGTTTCATACATCCCGTAATGCGCTTCACCGCCTCTCGTGAATAGGTATCAGGAGTGAATGCGCTTATCAGTAAATGCACATAATCGGGCAACCGGGCATCAAACCGAAATCTTGTAGAGGGGACCTATGTTATCTGGTCTGAGTCCAGGCAGCAGCTCCATTCTCTCTAGTAGAGGAAGGGTGAATCTCTAAAATGAGGTCCCAGATAGCACCATGCCGGCCCAATCATGAGGCAGGAAATTGGGAGGGGGAATAAGTTTAAGTGTGGCAAAAGTTGGACAAGAACAAGATCTGATCATTAGTGAGCATAGTATAGAGATGTCTGGGTTGCATTTGCATTTCGCAAGGTGTTTGTTGGGTAACAGCAGCCTTTTCCAAACTGGTGCCCTCCAGTTGTATCAGACTACAATCCTCATCATCTCTACTGGCCAGCTTGCCTGGGGATGATGGTAGTTGTGGTTTAATTCATTTGGAAGGCGGCAGGTTGGGGAAAACCTGATTACAGGGAAACCCTACCAAGGGGGAGCACTCACCTCACGGTAAATCACCTTCTAGAGGGTGCCAGTCATGGGCATTCGATGGCAGTTTCCTGAAACACCTGCTCTGGGGTAGGCACCATCTTAGGAAAATTATCCAAGATGCCTGTGTGCAATTCTCCAGTCATCCTTTTGAGACTTCCCCTTGCCTGTTCCCCAGCACTGCATCTCAAGGAGGTTCCCCTGATAAGGGATAGGGGGAGGGAGTAGAGGAAGCACCTGATCTAGAGGAGGGTAGAGAAAGAGACCCACCCAGGGTAAGTGGCAATGTAGCCTTTTTCCCCATGTGGCAAAGGAAGATCAACCAGGTAGCTGACTCTGCTGGTCCATCTGGACCAGGTGGGTCAAAGATAAGAAGAGCCCTGCTGGATCAGACCAAGAGTCCATCTAGTCCAGCACTCTGTTCACACAGTGGCCAGCCAGCTATCGACCAGGAATCCACAAGAAGGACATGGGTGCAACACACCCTCCCGCCCATGTACCCTAGCAACTGGTGAACTGGTGTACATAGGCTTATTGCCTCTGATACTGGAGGTAGCACAGAGCCATCAGGACTAGGCAGGGGGCCAAATCCAGCCTGCCTACAGTCCGAATTTGTCCCTCCTGGGTCCCCTCTACAAGGATTCGCTTTTGCGCCTGGTTAGGCGATTATGCGCATAATCGCAGAAGTGCATTTACGCCTAATCCCTCTGCATGAGAGGCAGCGAAGCGCATTAACAGATGTCCAAAATGCGCTTTACAAGTAGTTGATGCGCATAAGCACCTGTTCACACAGTCAAAATGCGCTTTAACGGCCGGAGCAAAATAAAATTCACGATTTAACGCGCATTCGATAATGCGCATAATCGGGGAGATAACGCGCCTCTACGCCCGATTTGCGCTCCGTTCTTGTAGAGGTAATTTTTTTAATGCGCCTTGAAAGAGCTTTAAATGACTCTTGTAGAGGCAGCCCTGGATTCTCCCAGATGGCCACCTTGCCTTCCCACCTCACCAGCTCATTTCCACTCCTTGCCCCGCAACCACTGATTGTTTGGTTGCTTCCCAGCTTTCGCGCAGTTTTGTCCCTGTTCTAAAAGGTTGAAAAGCCTCTCTTTCCTAAGGCCTAGGAAGAGCTTGAAGCTACAATATGCTGGTATTTGGGGGCATTTGGGGGCTCTCTGCTCCTTTTGCCTTTGACCCTCTCCCACCACTGGAATGTGGCCCTGAAGAACTCCTCTGAAATTGAATTTGGCCCTCAGGGTGAAAGAGGTTCAATATTTCTAGGGCTGTCTATACACTCCAAATGTGGAGCTTCGCAAAAAAGCCCTGCGGTGGCTTCGAGGCACCCACCGCGGGGCTTTCCTGCGAAGCATGCATTTAAAAAGTCAGGGACTCACCCCAACTTTTCAGGCTGCAGCAAGGCAAAGACAACTCTTCTGGCGTCTAACCCCACTCCAGCGTCAATGTAGAGGCGGTCCTGGGCGGAAGGTGACCCCTGATTGGTCAGCAGAAGTCTGGGCAGAGGGCAGGGAACGGGCGCTGGAAACCCCTCAGTCTCCCTCTGCTTCGGGATTAGCTGCCGCTACTCAGCAGCAGAGAAAGTGCAGGTTTTGTTTAACACGGCAGCAACCCGGCACAGTATAGGCAGCCTCCCTGAAGTGGACTATCACAATCAGAGGCCTTAGCACAGTCCTCATGTGGCCTATAAGTGTCAAGCATTTTATGCAATCTCATAATGCTGCTCCTCTGTTTCTGAATTTTGCAATTCTGAAAAATTCTACTGTTTCAAGAGAGACATTTTGCGTGACAAATTTAAAAAAACAACAAGAACGGCTGCATTGTCTCTGGGCACCTTAAAGATATAATGTACTGATTGTATAGCATAGAAGCTTTTGTGGACTAGATCCTAACTGTACCATATGCAGGGGCATGCCTGTTTCATCATGCATCTGTTGAAGTGGACTCTAGTCCACGAAAGCTCGAGCTACAATAAACCTGTTAAGTCTGTAAGGTGTCACAAGACTCTTGGGTTGTTTTTGCTGCAGCAGACTATAACACGGCCACCCCTCTGGAAGTAAAAGACAAAACAATACCCTGCGGGATTTCAGAAGTGCCATCTCAACATGAAAACGGGCTCTCAGACAGCTAGAGATTTGATATGATTATCTCCACTCTTCTTTGGGGTCGGGGGAGACCTAACCCCCACCCCCACGCCGGACATTTCCTTGTTTGTCTTGATCAAAAGTCAGAGGAGGATATGCAACAGCAGTCCTGGCCAAGAGCTCACGGAGACACGCTCCATTCACCCCAGCTGCCTAAGCCTGAGGCGGTGATGAAGGAAAGGAAGCTCCACCTTAACAAGGCCAGGCAGGGCATGATTCCAACCTGGGGCCTCCAGGGCGGAAAGACATCCAGGAGCTAAGGTGTTTAGTTTTTTTTTCTCTTTTTCATCTCGATTCTACCACATAGCCGCAGCCTTTTGTTCACTCTGCCCCAACAAGAGAACCTGGCAGAGTGAACAATTCCTGGTGCAAATCGGATGGCTCAACGCTACGCAGGTTTACTTAGAAGTAAGCTCCGCAGTGCCCAATGGGGCCTTTTCCCAGGTAGGTGTGCACAGGATCGCAGCCTTAGAAAGCCAGACAAGAGGCTATGGAGTATTCAAAAGGAAGCTGCCAGGCTGTTGAAGGATCTTTAAAGTATGTGAACAAAAGAGGGGAGCTTGGTTTGGAGGAGCTGAGGTTGGAATGACAAGGGAGGGGGTGCAGGGAGGCAGGACTCGGAAGTGCATGCCTGGGACCAGACAAAACCTAAGGCGAAGGAATGGGGGGAAAGGCAGACATCAGAAACCCAGGGGAGAGAGGATGGAGATCAAATTCCCAGGAAGGTCATGGGGAGATATGGGGACAGAGAAGCACCAAGCCTCAGAGAGAGCAGGGGATCCATCAGAACTTGCTTTGGGGAACAGAGGGAAAGACAGAGGTCTGAATTTCTGGGGGAGTGATGGGAAGTCCCTGAAGATGTTGCAGGTGGGAAGCAAAAACCAGGTAGCTAAGAAAGGCAGGGGGGATGGGATAAAAATGTGTGAAGATCAAAGGTTATAGATCAAGGGAAGGACACGTGGAACAGCAATGATGCCTAGCTGTGACATTTTCCAAATAATTCCCTTTTTGCTACCCAGCACAGGAGAGGCTTCCAGAAGGGAAGAATGACCACCCCGATTAATTCTGCAACAGACATATGAAAGAAGGGGAGGGGAAAATCTGTCTTCCCTAGATAATATTCCTCTGCAGTCTTTTGTTGGGCAATGTGTTTCTAAGGATCACCACTGGCATTCAGTGCAGCTACACACATACACACACTCACACAAACTCACCTTGTGGGATATGTACAATGCCCACGGTTAGCCCTGCGACCATGTCGCCCAGAAGCCACTTCTTGGGCTGGTACCTGGGCAGCCAGCTCACGACAGGCAGCCTGCGTCGAAGTAAGTGCAAGGCAGCAGCCCTGGAGCACCGGCATCCCCGGGTCAGCTTGCCTTTCAGCATACCTGCCAGGTTGCTTTCGGGCTCTGGTGGTGCCCCGTAGCCCTGTTGGAAGCGCTCCTCGGTGTAGATGCCACGGTACAAGGCCAAATTGCTCATACTGATGGTGGCAGGCAGGCAGGCAGGCAGGCAGGCAGGCAGGCAGGCAGGCTGCTCACTCTCTATCTATCACCTTTTATTCCTGGCTGGGCTTGATTTTCCTGGCCAATCGCAAAGCTTGGGTGGCTGGGATTCTCCTCCCTCTGGGAAGCAGAATGGGGTCTGGGCAGGAAGAAGGAGGAAGCTCAGGGTGCTAAGGGTCAAACACAGGCCACCAGTCCCCCCCCCCCCAATACCTCCTTGTGCCCTCTGAGTCAGCTCTCTAGCCTCTAGACACCTTGTCACTGTCCCTGATTACCAGATACTTCCCTAGTTAGAACAATCTATTAAGTGGTCCTCTTGTCCTCCTTGCATTTTCCTTGGCTCCTGCTGTTATGAAAGAGTCGGGTTTTATTTTTATTTTTGGTCTGTTTCAACATAGAAAGAAACAAACAAATCAAGGGCTAGTGCAAATGTTATACCTCCGCAACGTAAATCCAATCAACGAGTACCCCCAAAAGATGCCAAATCTTGATGCCACATGTTGAGCTTAGGAACATAGGGAGTGCCTTATATTGAGTCAGGGTGCCTCTACAAGAGCGATTTAAATCTCTTTCAAGGCGCATTACAGATTTTACCTCTACAAGAGCAGAGCGCAAATTGGGGGTTGAGGCACTTTTTACCTCCGATTATTCACATTATCGAATGCGCGTTAAATAGCGGCTTAAAATTTACCGCGGGAGTTAAAGCACCCTATGGCCATGTAAACATGCGATTCTCCGCATGTCAACAACTTTAAAGCACATTTCATAAAGCCCGTAATGCGCTTCACCGCCTCTCATTAATAGGTATTAGGAGTAAATGCGCTTATCCGTATATGCGCATGATCGGGCAACTGGGCGTCAAAGTAAAATCTTGTAGTAGGGACCTCAGACCGTTGGTCTAACTAGCTGGGTACTGTTGACACTGATGGGTGGTGGTTCCCCAGGATTTCAGGCAGGATTCATGCCCAGCCCTACCTGGAGATGTCGGAGATTGAACGTGGGACCTTCTGTATGCAAAGTAGATGCTCTACCGCTGAGCCACAGTTCTCCTCATCAAGGGATATAAACGACATTCTCAGTTTAGGTCTTCAACAGCCATTGCCACATCAAGACGAATGCAGCCCGTGAGCTGTGGGTGGCAGCCAGCTAGGGGCTTGATAAGTCTCCTGGTCTTGTCTCCTGCCTTGGCTTGCAAAAGCAGGGCTTATATCCTACAAACCTAGCAAGCCACTGTACAGGCATTCAGCTTGGTGGATTGCTAACTGTGCAGTCCTGCTCAGGACAGTTTCTGTTTTTAGACCATGGGCATCTTATCTGATTTGCTACCACGTATTAAATCGTTTTTGATACCTACATATCACACTCCTGAGGCCCCTTGGAGGGAAGCCACACCACTATTAGGCATTTCTAGCAGCAGTAGACATATACATAGGTAATCTCCACTGGGGGAGGGGCTGTCTATACATGGGAAAAGCCTTGTGGTGGTTGTGGATCTGCACCGTGTTAGTTAAATGACACAAGTGCAGGTTTGCCGCCACCGCGGTGCTTCCCTGCAATGCTGCATTTTGGAAAAGTTGGGGATTTACCCTTTTTCAAAGGGAGTGATGTCAACATGGTGATTCTGCTGAGTGACATCACTTCACAGCCAATCTGGGGCCAAACTGGAAGCAGATGTCCAACAGTACGTCTGCCACATGGAAAGCCCCCGCCCACAAAAAAGTGTTTTTGGCAGCATCCATGTGGGTAGCATAATTTTTTAATAGGCTCTGAGAGCTAAACGAGATGCAAAATGAGAGAGCCATGATCTGATCTCTTCCTGGCCTCTTTTAAAAGCAGTAGTACAGTGGCCCAATTTGGATCCAAGCCATAGTGCTGAGGATGGAGGGAGCGGGGTAAGCCTTTCCACCTACATCACGGCTCCGATCCAAATCACCCCTCAAAGCTACAGTTCCCTATGGCAGCGGTGCAGAACTTCTTTCTGACTGAGGGCCAAATTCTCCTTCAGAGAAGCTCTTGAGAGGGCACATTCCAGTGGTGGGCGGGGCCCAAAGCAAAAGGGGCGGGGACCAAATGCCAGCATATTTGCGCTTCAAACTTTTGCTGCCAATAACTAAGCTTTAGGAGAGGCATTTCGACTTTTTAGAATGCACAATCACCTGGAAACTGCCAAATGATCAGTTGTCAGGAGAAAGGGGGTGGGCTGAAGAAGGGGGCATGCCCATCTGGGGAAGCCCAAATTGGGACCATGTGGGCTGGTTTAGGCTCCTGGGTCTAAGGTTTTGCACTCCTGACCTATGCAGTTCCTTGCTAATAGAGAAGGTAAAATAATAGTCCGTGGCTGATAGAAGCTTTGGGGGGGGGGGGGTTAGAGTTAGATCAAGGAAATGACAGAGGGGAGGGGTTAATACACAGCCCGACACCATGGCCTTGATTTACTTCAGGGCCCACATGGCTGTATTTAAGCAAAATAAAATTAAATAAAAAGCACATAATCAGGATCTCTCATGTCCCTTTTAGTTATGCCCTGAGTTGTATAAATACACAGATGCTGTCAAGCATGTGGATGGAGAGAAATTATTTCCTTCCAAAAGACTGGAACTTGGGATCATCTGAATGAAATGATTAGCAGTATTGTAGTTATGTATCAGGTTTGCATCCTGCCCTTCTGCTCCAAGCCTGTCCAGCTCTCTCCCATTTTATCCTCACAATCCACCTGTGAAGCAGCTTGTATGGAGCGAGACTTGCCCGAGGACAGGCAGTCCTTCCCATTCTCCAAGGCTGCACCGTATGTCATTAACTTATGGAATTCATTGCCACAAGATGTTGCGATAACAGCTAGCATATGGCTTTTTAGAAAGACAAGATAAACCCATGGAAAACAGATGCGTCAATAGCCGATGTCAGATAGGAATGGAACAGGGATGATCCGAGGCGATATACAGATGATTGCTGGGTGATACGGACAAACCTCTGGGGGTGGCATCTCACCATGATCCTTCTTCTCCTATGAGTCTCCTTGGGGCCTCTGGCAAACCACTCTTGGGGTGCTGGGCTAGGTGTGCAGTGGGAAGCAGCTCACTGGCAGGAATTGCTGGTTGATGCAGTTGGACAATCGAAGGGAATGAATAAAGCACTCTCTGATCAGTAACCATTAGGAGGCAGCAGAGGAGGCAGGGGTGTCTCAGTACCATCCATGTATGTGGTTGCTGATTGACTAGTCAGTGGGGGCTACTAGCTAGTTAGCAATCACACACTTGTGCTAGCCAGTTAGCAGTCCCACCATTGGAATACAGCCCGAGAGCTTTTCTGGAATGGAAGGTTCTACATCGCTGGCTTAGAGTATCAGGCCCTGGGTTAAGATCACCATTCAGCCATGAAGCTCCCTGGAGGGCTGCCTTGACAGCGCTGGATCACTGCTGCTTTTGCCCAAACGCTGTGTTTTTGCTGATGTGGGGTGGCGGTGGCTAATCCCCATGCAGAAGGCAGTGCGGGCTTCCCGGCGACCAATCAGGGATCGTTTTCTGCCCAGGAATGCCTCCACCTCAATGACGGAGCGAGGTTAGATGGCAGAAGGGCCGTGTTCGCCTTGCTCCAGCCTAAACAGTCAGGGTAAGTCCCTGATTTTTTAAATGTGGAGCTTCGCAGGAAAGCCCTGCAGTGGCTTCGAAGTGGCTGCTGCATCGTATAATTGACGCAACACCACTGTGCGGCCATCACGGGGCTTTTAACAAGTATAGACAGCTTAGGGCTGGTCCCTAGCTGCCAGCCTAAGCTACTTCACAGGCTTTCTGGGAAATTTATTCTACAGGGAACATGGTAAGGTATATGGATTAGCTAGAGAGTGAACATGGAGGCTGTTCCAGACATTGGGGGGGAGGGAGGGGGGAGAGGGAGGGAGAGAGAGAGAGCATGGCAACAGGCACAAAATACCCACCCGCTCATGTTTTTCTAGTTCTGTGCTGCATTGATTTTTTCACAGCTAGTAGGACTTTTGACTTATAAGTACTCTATTTGATCACTTTGAAAGCTGTGTTAGGTGGATAAAGGGGATCCTGCCAAGAAATCCAACCTGGCAGAGATTCTAACATTTGCATGCAAATGCATGTCATTTTTTTTTAAAATGCACATCTCCATAAATGCACATATGGTCTTAAGAGGGCTGGGAACAATGAATCGTCCTGTCCAAACCACTGCGTAACAACAGTGAATTTTGTTGCACCTTAAAGATGAAGTAGGATACATTATGGAATACGCTTTTGTGGGCTGGAGCCCACTTTGTCAGGAGGGGCTATAGCTCAGTGTGATGGAGCAGCTGCTTTGCACGCAGACGGTTCCGGTTCAACCCCCAGCACCTCCAAGTGGTACTAGGAAAGATTCCTGCCTGAAACCTTGGAGAGTGGCTGCCAGTCTGTGCCGACAATACTGAGCTAAATTGATCGATGGTCTGAGTCAGTATGTCTCTATACAGTATTGTCAGATGCATGAGTACCACCATTCAATCATACCCATTTGTTTTATTTTACAGTGCTAGTTGAAGAAAGGCGATGGGTGAGCAACGGCACATTTGCAAGCAGTTTCAAGATCCGCTCCACCTCTGCCAATCTGGCTGACACCTGTAATGAAGCTCTTGTCAGAAAGGGCTGCCTCCCCTTTCCCCAAATTTGCACACCACCATGCAATAAACGCTAGAACACACCTCTGCCTGGGGATGTATTGCCAGTGTTTGCTTGCTTCAAGTCAGGACCAGTGTCAGGGGTTGGCCTAGTTGGGCACTTGCCAAGGTCCATTCTCCTGCAGTGGGCCCCACAAGGAAGAGCCCCCTGTCCACTTGCTGTTGCTGCATATTTGCTGTCTTGCTCAGTGCCTTTGCCTTTGACCCACAGGGGGCAAGTGAATGGATGGTGGTGGTGAAAGGAGACTCCGGCTGCTCACTGACTCACTCACTTTAAGGCCAACAAGTCCAACCCCCTGCTCAATGCAGGGATCCACCTTAGAGCATCCCTGACAGATGGCTGTCTAACTGCCTCTTGGATGCCTCTAGTGTGGGAGAGCAGGCAGCAGCAAGGAGAGAAGCAGCTGTCCACAGTGGCCATAAGGACATAGACCCCCACATTCACACAACCTGAATGCCACATGAGTGAGCTCACACCCTTTTCTGCCAATACCATTAACTTGAACTAAGTAGTGGGATATGTTTAATGCTGCCTTTGAAAATAATCTTCCCTATGTTTTTAGCTACTCAGCTATTTATCTTTTTTAAATACTGGATTTCTGTGGCTGCTTTTAAAACATTACCTTTTAATATGTTTTATTATTTGTTTTATCAATGGTTTTATCACTTGTGCTTTTATTATGTACATCACCCTGAGAGCTTCAGCTTTTGTAAACCGCCCATAGAGCTTCGGCTATGGGGCAGTATAGAAATGTAAATAATAATTATTATTATTATTCTATACGGCAACTCATAAAACAAAACAACAACAAACAACAAAATAGGGTGGTAAAACAAATATAGGAAGGCTATGTGATGATCTATGATAGGTGATTTCAAACCGCTTTGGAAAATAAAGGCCGGCTTTTTCATTTTCATTTTCTGCAAGCGATCTTGCAGTTTGTTCATACTGTTCGACTCAGAACCTACCAGAAGCCTTGAACCCACCTCTCTTGGCCACATGCTTAACCTGAGTCCCTGCAAACTTGTTTTGTTTCCTACAGGGTAGCCTGGCCTTTGCGTAACCTGCACTGGAGCAAATCCCTTTCTATAAACAGAATTTTCTCACTGAAACAGCATCTTGGGCCAAGAGCTGCTATCAAAATAAATGTTTCCTTGGGCAGCCCATAGTCCCGGCTCGGCACAGGCTGTCCCCAGGTTTTCCGTCTCCCCACACACACACTCAGCTCCAATATACCAAACACAGAAAGTATTATTTGCTTGGGTGCAAGCTGAGGGCACACAGCATTGGGAAGCCAGTGGGGTCCAACAGGAGCCGGGCAGGGGCCCAGACAGAACAGCTACGCGGCGCCAGCCAGTGGCGCCATCAGACTCCCAAGCTCTAGCTTTCCCCATAAGGTCTTTTAGTGGGTATGGTGATAAAAGGGAGGGTGTAGTAGAAGATGCGCTCCTAGCATTTCGGTATTAAAGATGCATCTCATATTTATTGCCTCTCATGGTGCTTCAGCGTTAGTTTTTCTTAGTTACCAACAGCAATTACGTGAACTGCACGAATGGGACTGGATACGCACCCAGTCCGCGTCTGTCTCCTCCGACCCCCCAGCAGTCTACAGGTGAAATCATGCCAGGTTCTTTGTTACTTTAATCATTAATCTTGCCTCGCTTCAGTTAGCATGCCTCACCACCGTTCACAAGGGACGCTGTTCCTCCTGCCTTAAATGTCAACATGCCCCCTCCAGTTCATGCCGGGTGAGACAGTTCGCCCACCTGCCTGCCCCAGGAGCTGCCCCATGCTGCTCTGAAAGAGGAACGCAGGTGCCCTGCCCTATGGCACTCCCTCCCAAGAGATTGGCCCCATCTGTTAAGAGCATTTGTGAAACAGATTTGTTTTCTTTGACCTTTAATCTATATATGCTGCTTTACTTAATGGTTCATTTTTAAATTGGTATTAAAATTAATCGATGGTTTTATGAACTTGTTATACCGAAACAGAATGTTATGTTGCACGTTGTAAGATGCCTTGGGGAGAATGCAGTCTTGAAAGGTGGCTAAGAAACGCATCAAGGGTGCAATCCTATTCATATTTAGACAGTAAAAAGCCCTACAACTTCCACGTTGGGAGAAAGTTGGGAATGTTGAGAGAATACTGGGAGTTGTAGGGGCTTTTTTTTTGTCTTAACTTCCATAGGATTGCTATCTAAATTAAATAATACATTTTTAAATTATTCCCAATACTGTGTCCTTCACATTCCACTCTGCTACTCCACATACCTCCCACCTTTTTGCTCTCTGTTGAGAGGAGGAGAAAAGCCTTGTCAATTTCATCAGAGAGAAAACAGTGAAGGATATGGGCACTGATGAAATTGACAAGGACTTCCCCTACTCCCTCAGTTTTCTCCATATAGGGAAGTTGGGAGTGAAGAAAATTGGAAATGTTTCCTTACCACACTTTAGCACAGGAAAGAAAAATTAAAATGTGGAGAAAGGTGCTTCCCAAATGTGTAAACCTCTGTGGGGGGTAATGTTGGATGAGGAGCTTAAAATGCATTTCAGATGGATGCATCTCTTCCCAGGTGCCACAAAAAATGCAGGGAGGTTAAAATGCAATTGTAAATATCTTCCATGGCCATCCTCTGGTTTAAAAAAATGGCTCCAAGTACATGTAAAATTGCATTTCTGTCTTTCACACATTGGGTTGGATCCAGGATTTGCCTTCTGCAAGAGGAAGGGACTTTCTGCAAGAGGAAAGTTCCTCTGCCTGATTTTGGGGGATCCCCCCTTCTTTCCACACCACAGTTCACCCCATTCAGCAAGGTCTCCTGATTCTCTGTGTAGCCAGTGCAGTTGGTCCAGCTTAACTCTGGATCCAAAGCATGCATTGAAATATCAAGAGAAAGGCTTAAAGGTGTTTTACATGGCACACGCAAAATCTGTTTTCATATACTGACAGCTTCAGCCCAGACTGGGCTCTCCTCTCTCTCTCCACTCAATTTGGGAAGAATATCTTCATAAAACGCACAATTAGAGCATAATTTATTGCACGCCATGGGAGTTTGCAGGTCTTTTACACATCGTCAGCCGTGCTTTCCCCCTTTATCCCGTTTTCAAAAAGAGCGGAGATAACCCAATAATCTCAAATATTGGCAGCACCATCAAGTGTTAATATAATGAATCATATAGAAAACATATAGTATTTACCGAGAAAGGGCATCCTTGATTCAAAGCACATGTTCGCTTGTGTAAGGAGCCAATCTTTATCCTGCAAAGAATCTGGAAGCAGAAGCCCCAGGAAGGATGCAGGATTTTAACCAGGTGTGGTAAAACTAGTCTACTGGACCCATTGTGTTGGCTGCTGGTTATAAGTACCTTTTTAAAAACAAAATCATGGAGTTTAGCCAAGGTAACTTGGAACTGAACATCCATGTACAGAGTATATCAGCTAGTTCCTTCTATTTCAAAAGTTCACAGGTGAGTGCTGTTGCTTATGTGGCCAAAACAGCACCACCCACAGCCAAGAGGGGGGTGCCAGCAGACATGGGGGAACTCCAAGGGTTGCAGAAGTACAAAAAGTATTTAGAAACACACAGAGACCAGTCAGAGCTAAGCATGCTCAGAGGCCATGGAATGTTTATTGTTGCAAAGGGGGGGGGGGAACGGAACGGAATGGAATATCCTGGAAAGGCTGCAGTTCCTACTTGTACCTGTGAAGAGCAGGTGCTGGGAACTCTGTGTGTGTTGACTATTGTTTTCATGACCGGCTGTGGTCTTCCCAGAGGCATCTAGCTGTGGCCAATATTGAAAACAGGACACTAGACTAGGTAGATCTCTATGGTCTGATCCAGCAAAGAAGTTCTTACACATACAGACCACGGAAATAGTGTCAGGAATGCCATATCAGAGTCCAAGGCTGAACCCTGTACCCCACCACGCACAGCTCAGAATATGAGCAGGCCCTTAAGAACCAAGCCAACCTCCAATATTAGTAGATTTACACAGCTTTAACCAACCTTTTCCCAATATGACACCTTCCAGATGTTTTGGACTACAGCTTCCAGCACTCCTTACCATTGACCATGCCAGCTAGGAATGATGGGCATTGAAGTCCAAAACATGGCAGTGCCGGCTCCACGTTTTCGTGGGCCCTTGGGCAAGACACCCTTCATGGGCCCCCTCCCTCAGGGAGTCTACCTTCTCACGGCCATCGTCACCAGCTGCTCTTGCTTCTCATCCTCTTTCTCATCACTATTACCACTTGCTTGCCTGACAGGCAGAGAGCCAGGGAGCAATTAGGCTGTGGCATCTGCTCTTCCTCCTTCTCACTACCTCCATTTTCTAGGCCACAGCAAGATGCAGGAGAACCAGCAGGTTGCCGTGGCGAAGAGGAGGAGCAACGCCAGGGAGCCCTGGTCAGTGGGCCCCTGCTGGGGTGTGGGCCCTCAGCAGCTGCCCAACCATGATTACCTTTGATGCTGGCCCTGCATCTGGAGGGTACCAGGTTGGGGAAGGCCAGCCTAAGCTCTTGCTGTACTGTGTTTCTGCAGATTGCAGGTAAAGGATTGGATCTTTGAATGCCCTTTCATCAACTCTTTGAATCTTCTTCCTCCTCATTCCTTCTCACCCCTCCGTGAAGCTTGGGCCCCAAAGGGCTGCTCGGACCCTCCCCCTCCCCCCACCAGTGATGCCCCCTGCAAAGGGCTGCTCTGTGCAGCTGCCTAGGTGCAGCCTTCAGGCCACGTTCCCGCCTTCCTTGGCTTCTCCCTAGCCAGCTCCGGCCAGAGTCTGCCGCTGCCGCAGCCCCCAGAAACCCATTCTTCAAAGTCTGGGTGGTGCTCGCTCCAGAGCGAAGCCGTCCAATTCCTTCTATTGTTCCCAGTGGCGTCTTATCTCGGCGGCTGGCCGCCTGGCCTGCTGGCTCGGCACGTCCTGTCAGCCATAATCCCGCCGCAGGGAGCTCCCTCTCAGTCTCTCATTGTTCGTGGGGAGGATCACTCCCGGATGGGTTCCTGTGTTTCGGATGGGCCTCCGAGGATTAGCCTTGGCCGCCGTCCAGCTGGCAGCACACGCAGCCTGCCAGGGTGACGGTGGGGCGTGGGGTGTAGCTGGGCCTGGACCTGGGTGTCGTCTTCACCCCTCGCCCCCCGGGCTATTGTCTTGAGGGCAGGAAGTCAGACCAAACACGCGACGGAGGCCAAAATAGATCATGATGTGCCGCGGGGGAATGTCATGCTGAGCCTCTGGCCTGGTAGGTTCAACACATGCGTGCGTGTGCACACACACACACACACACAAGACAGAGTGAGAAATGGGCAGCAGGTTTTATTGCCTTCATGATGAAAACAAAAGGCAAATAGGGTTAGATACACACAAGGTCAAGGGAGATCTGGTTAACTCATCCAAGCACATCCTTTGATTATTATTTACCACTCGATGCTCAGCAGCTGTATGATGTGGACTGATCCCATTGCAAAGAATTGTCTTTGATGCGACAAAGGGAATACGGAAATCCTCTCTGTGGTGTCATATAGGAAACTGCTTTACACTGTGTCAGTTTCTTGGTCCAACTAGTCCAGTGTTCTCCAGGATTTCAGGCGGGATCCTTTCCTATCTCTACCTGGAGATGCCAGAGATCGAACCTGGGACCTTGTGCATGCAAAGCAGATGCTCCACGGCTGAACTACGGCCCCTTCTCTCGCACGTCAATCAATGCTGGTGCCGGCATGGTTCATCTCTTGCAAGCCATCACCAAGAGATGGACCATGTCTGTGTCAGAGTTTGTGATGCACTGCACTCTCTGAGCATGTACAGAGTGCAAGCACACAGCAGCGGAATAACAGCAGAGCTCACTGGTAGCAGACAGATGTCCTGGTAGTCAGTAAACACTCAGACACAGCAGTGTTTTAAACTACTATACTAAGTTTACTTACAAGTATTTACATAGAACAAAACATTCCTCTAATATCTTCAGCAATACTTCCAACCAACCATAACCTACCACTAACATTCACCATCATCATCACCCACACTGTTTCTCCACATGCTGTACATTTATAGCACTGTGGACCTATCACAGCGTTGGCTGCATATCTCCCCATGTGTTGCTATGCCTTCCAGCACACAGGGAAGAAACCAAATGACCTTGGTCTTTAGGTGCTTACCAGCTGCACTTGATTTGGCAACTGTTCAGAGTACTTGAGATATCAAGTCATCTCTCTTTTACTTTTCTTCTTAGTAACAGAAAAAATACATTTGCTTTTATATTTAAACAAATAAAATCTTAACACCCCTCCTTTTTTCTGTAACTAACAAACATTTTCATTCTGTCTGACATTCTAGCATTCCAAGCTGTTTTGACAATTGTTCATGTCTTTGTACATTCAAAGGTTTTGTGAATACATCAGCCACATTTACCTCGGTGTTACAATAAACAAGTTCAATCAATCCATCATGTACAGCTTGTCTTACGTTGCAGTAACGAATATCAACATGTTTATTCCTTGCGTTCACCCTTTCAGACTTTGCCATATGAATGCAAGTCTGATTGTCTTCAAAAACTTTAATTGGAGTTTTCACTTGCAATTTCATATCTTTCAGCAACTGGATGAACCAAATTATTTCTGTACAAGCCTCAGACAATGCTGAAAACTCAGCCTCTGAGGTAGACAGGGCAATTAACCGTTGTTTTCTGGATTTCCACCCCACTAAACTGTTGCCCAGTTTTATTACAATTCCTGAGGTGGATTTCCTGTCTTGACTGTCACCAGCCCAGTCACTGTCTGTGTAACACTCTAGTGATAATGTGTCCAATGGTCTTAATTCTAAAGACACATCAATAGTCCCTTTTAAGTACCTGAATACTCTTTTAACTGCTTGCCAGGCACTATTCGTTGGTTTGGACACAAATCTGCTCAATATGCCAACTGCATTAGCCAAATCTGGCCTAGACCACTGAGCTAAATAGAGTAGACTTCCTATTGCTGACTGGTATAGGTCTCTGTCACAAAATTCTGTGTCACTGTCATTACACTGAAAACCAGCCACCATGGGAGTTTTAACACTTTTACATTCCTCCATGTGGAATTTTGCAAGCAGTTTTTTGATTTTCTGTTTTTGACTTAACACATAAGCCCCTTTTTGCTTTGTGACTTCCACTCCTAGATAGTCATGGATTGGACCCAAATCCTTTAATTCAAAATATTTACTCAGTTGCTCTGCAAATTCTTTAACCTGAGTTTTTGTTTTTGAAATTAAACATATATCATCCACAAAAGATAACAACCATATTTGTTCACTGTTGACACCTTTTGTATATAAACATGGGTCAGCCATTCCATTTTTGAAACCCATTGACTCCAATGCTTCATGCAAACACTGGTTCCAATTCCTTGCTGACTGCTTCAAACCATAGATAGCTCTGTTTAATTTGTACACAGAGCCTGGCACATTTGACTCATAACCAGGAATTTGAGCCATGTAAATCTCTTCCTGTAATGGTGCATTCAAATATGCTGTCTTTATATCAAAATGATTCACCTGACAATCATATTTTGCAGCTAGAGTTAGCATTACTCTCATTGACTCAGCTTTCACAGTAGGTACAAAGGTTTCATCATAGTGCACATTCTTTTCCTGTGTGAACCCTTTTTGCCACAAGTCTAGCCTTATACATTGTCTCTCCTGACATCAGCAATTTCTTTTTGAACACCCACCTACAACCAACCACTTTTTTACCTTTTGGTAGCATTGTAGGGGTAAACACATTGTATTTTGCCATGGCTTCCATTTCCTCATCCATAGCCTCATACCATAGATTTTTCTCTGGATTTGACAATCTTTGAACATCTGCATAGTTCTCTGGTTCATAAGATATTTGGCACACTCGTACTTCATTGGCCGTATATCTTTCAGGAGGTATTCCCTTTGTACTTCTTTCTGACCGTCTGGGAATAAAAACATTTCTGTTCTCTCCCTCCTCCTCCTCTTCCTCCTCCTTCTTAGGACTTGAAAGAGTTGTGGAACTGTTTGTTTGTCTCTCTACTGGCTGTGGTGCTCTGCCTATGTTTTCCTGTATAGGCAAACACACTTCACTGCCGTGCAAACGTTCCCAGTCACACTGCTCCTGAAAACTTGCTGATCTAGAAATTACTATGTTTCCATTACCAGCATAAAACCTGTATGCTTTTGAACCAGGTGCATAGCCTAGGAATTTCATTTTCCTGGCTTTTGGCTACCCTTTCCTCCTAGCCACCTTGGGGATGTTCACCCAGGCATCACTCCCAAAAACTTTGAGATGAGCCAGGGATGGCTTCTTCCCAAACATGAGGAAATATGGAGTGTTATCTATTGCTGAGCTCCAAAGCCTATTAGCAATGTAATTAGCTGTTAGCATTGCTTCTCCCCAAAAATGAGCATGCAACCCAGAGTCTGTCAACATGGCATCTTTCATTGTTTGCAGAACCCCATTCCTTCTTTCTGCAACGCCATTTTGCCATGGTGAATGTGGAGCAGTTCGTCTCGCTGAAATTCCTTTCTGCCTAAGCCATTTTTGGAACGTTTCAGCCATAAACTCCCCCCCTCTGTCTGTTTGCAATTGCTTTACTTTGGTAGAGAATTTCCGCTCCACCCAACTCAGCCAATCTTTGAAAACAGTAAACGTTTCACTTTTGTTTTTCATCACATAACAAAAACCATATCTAGTGTAATCATCCACCAGAATTAAAGCATACTTTGCCCCTCCTAATGTTGCAGTCATAGGACCAATTAAATCTGCATGTATTATCTCAAATGCTGCCGTGGCAACTCTGTTACTCTTCTTACAGATTGGAGCAACCTTGGATTTAGCCACCTTACATGCAGTACAGTCTAGATATTTGTCACAGGCTTTTACATTCAGTCCTACACACATTTCAGGCATTTTTTTAAGTATTTGGAACCCAACATGTGCAAGTCTCCTATGCAGCAAATGCACACAATCATTATGCAAAGGTGTGTTATTCATCACAGAATTTACATTTCTAGATGTTTCTAGACCTTTAGGCAACATTTCATAAAGATTGTTCCTAAGTACACCTAAAGCTACAACATTGTTTTGTTTGCTCACTTCACACTTGCTGTTTGAGAATGATACACAATATCCTTCCTCATACACTTAACAAATTGTGTTCCAAACTTGGCACACACAAAACCTTGCTTACAGTTTTATCAATACATGGCACATATACACAACCTTCTGCAGTCACAGCTGAAGATTTGCCATCTGCTAATGTAACATGGTCCCGGCTAGCAGAATGTAGACTTGTAAACAAACTCTGGTTGTTCACAATATGCTGACTGGAACCACTGTCCATCAACCAGGTACATTCTGGGTTGTTCTCTGCAGCTTTAACTACGGAGACCTTCGGTTTAGCAGATTTTTTCTTGCTTGTTGCTGCTTTCTCCTTCGTTTGGTTGGGACAATCTCTCCGCAGATGCCCGGGCAAACCACAACGAAAACAGCGCCGAACTGCAAACACTTTCTCCTTATCTTCACAAGCTGCTTGTTTAACGTGGGTGTCTCTAGGCTTGGCAGTCTGCCTCTCTTGCCTCTTCTTTTCTTCTTCCAGCAATCGGCCGGTCAGAAAACGAAGCGTGAGCTCGGATTCTTGCATTGCTTCCAGGCTCAAAACAAGATTGTCCCACGAATCATCCAGGGAGCTGAGAACGACGTACACTTTGTGGGACTCAGTGAAAGACATGCCGTGCTCCTCCAGATCCGCAAACAGTTGCCTCATCATGCTTAAATGTGCAGATATGCTGGCTCCTGGTTCAAGTTGTGCTCTGTACAATTTTCTTGTTAGCATAACTTTGCTGGCTGCCGTTTCTCTCACATAAATCTCTCTGAGAGTTTTCCAGCATTCCTGCGCGGACACCAGCCTCCTTACATAAACAAGTTGGTTATCTTCTAAACACAAGATAATGCTGGCTAAAGCTTTCTCTATGTTTCTCTGCTCGTCTTCATCTGGCTGAGCTGGAGGATCACAGACAACCGTCCATAAACCTTCCCTCCTTAGATATTGTTCCATCTTAATGCTCCAAGCCAGATAATTGTTTTCATTTAGACGATTGAGTGGTAGATTAGCTGCCGACATACTTGCTGCCATCTCAAATTACTGCACACAGATGTCTTGCTTGCTTTTCAGCTTTCAGCCCCTCCAAGGCACTCAGCAACGACACTCACCGGACTGCAGATTTGAGAAGTCACTTTTCACTTCCAGGATTCTCACAACGCTCTGCCACCACGCAGGGAGTCCTCTAGGCTGTCTGGACACTCTGGACACCTTGGGTAGCCTTGCAGCTCTAGTAGCCCTAGCAGCCCTAGCAGCCCTAGCAGCCCTAGCAGCCCTAGCAGCCCTAGCAGGCTGGGCCCATAACCTGTCAGAGTTTGTGATGCACTGCACTCTCTGAGCATGTACAGAGTGCAAGCACACAGCAGCGGAATAACAGCAGAGCTCACTGGTAGCAGACAGATGTCCTGGTAGTCAGTAAACACTCAGACACAGCAGTGTTTTAAACTACTATACTAAGTTTACTTACAAGTATTTACATAGAACAAAACATTCCTCTAATATCTTCAGCAATACTTCCAACCAACCATAACCTACCACTAACATTCACCATCATCATCACCCACACTGTTTCTCCACATGCTGTACATTTATAGCACTGTGGACCTATCACAGCGTTGGCTGCATATCTCCCCATGTGTTGCTATGCCTTCCAGCACACAGGGAAGAAACCAAATGACCTTGGTCTTTAGGTGCTTACCAGCTGCACTTGATTTGGCAACTGTTCAGAGTACTTGAGATATCAAGTCATCTCTCTTTTACTTTTCTTCTTAGTAACAGAAAAAATACATTTGCTTTTATATTTAAACAAATAAAATCTTAACAGTCTGTACCAGCACTGAGGTCATCACCAGTATTCTTATTTGTTCTGCTTTCTGTTGGGAAGCAGGGTCCCTCTCCATAGCGCAGACAGAGGGAGAGAGGATGGAACACCCCTGAGCCTAGTAACATTCACATGAACAAGCAACTCAGGAGTCATGGCGCATATTCCTCTTTGTTTGTTGATGTCAGCCATGGTCAACTTCTTTTAGCCCGAGGGCTGAATTCCATTTTGGAGATGCTCTGGGGGGGCCACATTCCAGTGGTGGGTGGAGCCAAAGGCAAAGTGGGTGGGGTCACGTTTTAGCTTTCAACCTGATTGACCTCCTGTTTCACTCACCATTATAGGCAGCCAAATGTATCTTCACGCCTTTTTGGGGGGCATTCCACACACACCTTCAAGGCAAGGAAAGCCATTAATAGGGAATCTCAAACATCTCCTCTTGGCTACATTCAGCCACAATGGGTCCATGGCAGCAACTCCCTGTGAGCTTTATGGCTGAGCGGGGATTGGAATCCAGATCTCTATGAGCTCCTTCAGATGGGGAGGGAGGGGGAAAATCGCGTTCGGCTCTGAAGCTGCATCTTTTCTGCTTCTCCAACGAGCTGCAATCACATGAAGAAAGCACTGAATGGCCCATTCACTGAAGTGGAACAGCGTCCTCTAGTGGGCATTTTACAGTGGAGCTTCTTCTGCACACGGCAGGAAATACCGACAAATGTCGCTACAGCTGAGAAGAGACGCATTTTTGGAGAATTACTTTACAACCAAAAAAAATGGTGGAAGGAGCAGGAGACGTGCAGAAGGAATACGTCGCTGTCAAAATGACCCGTGAAGATCCGTGAGTGGCAAGTCACAAGTGTGCAATAAAACACTTGTCTGAAGAAGCTCCAACACTCTAACCGCTACACCACACTTACTACACCCAATAAATATGGATTTCAAGTATCACTGAGTATGGACTGTTTCACTTCTGCAACCTGTACAGCACAGGAGGGCAGACTTCAAGCTTCCAGAACCAATTCTGAGGTCCAGTGGACTACAGCCAGGTGCCAAATAGTGGCTCAGTACTTTGCCTTAAACTTAGAATCTATGAGTTAATTGGATGAATCCAAGTTTTTGTATTTTGAAACCGCCTGGGCAGGGTTTCGATTCAGCTTTCCATATCACTCATGAGGTTTTAGAACTTCTATACTGTTTGCGCATCACCTGTTTCCCCACCCCAAGCTAAACATCCCTTACATGTTAAAATTCAACCAAGGGCAATCAAGGCAGGGGAAGGAAATGTTGTTTGAAAGGGCACAGATTCGTGCCCTGTGTGCAGTTTAATTCTTAAGACTTTGATGACAGAAGCCCCCAACAGACTAATTAGATTAATACTTCAGCCACGTGAATAAATCTCAGATTACACAGGGCTGTGTGGGGATAGAGACAGTTCTTTTGAAAATATCAAAATCAGGCATTTATCTGAATCTGCCTTGGGCATTCAAGAGGACTCAAAGCTCCCTTGTTTAACCAGAGTACAGAAGTAAAGATAACGTGGTTGCCTTATTTATTTATTTATTTATTTATTTATTTACTTACTTAATCAAAATATTCATGTCCTGGCTTTCAGCTCTGAAAGCCCCCCAAGAAAATTCAAGAACTACTAGCAAGAGTGGAGATTAATTTGATTAAACAAACAAACACGAGGTACAGAATCAATAGAAGCCAAACTGGACAGTGCTACTTAGCAGTTGGAAAGCTATTAGAGGCTTTATTTGATTGTATGTTATTAGGTAGGGCTAACATTAAGTAAGTGTGTGTGTGTGTGTGATGGAAAAGATTGGCTCCTATGAAACACGACTACCGATTTTGGCAATCGTTCAGGGGGATGCCTGTGAAATGGAGCAAACATGTTCATCCCTTCAGAGTGAGGATATGAAGCACTGACCTCACTCTGATTTGGCTTCATGATATAGCAAAATCTGATTGGCTACATGGTACTGTGACATCATTATGTGGGTTTATGTGATTCCTTTCTGAGAGTGAACAAGAGCAAAACAGTGTGAAGATGTGTTCCGGGTGTCTTTGCCTGATTTTTGCCGTTTTGTCTTCTTTTCTACCCCTCCCCTCTTCCTTCTTCAAGTGTCATCAGACGGGCAGGATCGCATTTCTTACCTTCACTTTTCCCTGCCGCTTCTGCCCCACAATACTTCCTCTTTCTTCACACAGGGAAAGAAATAGAAAGTAAACAATGACCACGTGACCCATTCAGTGGCCATTTTCATTGCGCCGCTTTTCTTGCACGCAGCAGAAAAAAGTGGCACATTTCTTTTTTAAAAAAATGGGATTTTCCAGGGTCTATTTTGTGATGGAAAGAAGGCCAGAAGAAGCAGGAGACACATGGTTGGCAGTCAAAAGGATCTGCAAACATTCGTAAGTGAGCAGTAACGAGTGTGTGATAAAGGCACGTCTGCTGTCCTTCTAAATAACCTCCAGGTATCTTCTGATTTGTGGTCTTCCTCAAGCGGCTGTCCTCTGTGGATGAGATCAGGCATACACTCTTCTTGAGAATTGATGTCAGTTTTGCACTGGTCACACCAAAACATCAGACCAGCCTTCTTCAACCTGGAGCCCTCCAAATGTGTTGGACGTTGTAGTCCAAAACATCTGGGGGGGGCACCAGGTTGGAGAAGGCTGTGTTAGTCTGTCATCACTTAGGGTGCCTCTACAAGAGCGATTTAAAGCTCTTTCAAGGCGCATTAAAAATTTGACCTCTACAAGAACGGAGCGCAAATCGGGGGTTGAGGCACTTTTTCTATGCGATTATGCGCATTATCGACCGCGCGTTAAATAATGAGTTTTAATTTACCATGGCCATTAAAGCTCCTCATGACCATGTAAACAAGCGATTCTCCACATTAAACACCTCTAAAGCACGTTTCATACAACCGGTAAGGCAACCTGTTATGTGCTTAACCTCCTCCCGTGTATAGTGATTTGCCGTAAAAGCGATTGCGAGAAGATGCGCATAATTGGACAACCAGGTGTCAAACCGAATTCTTGTAGAGGGGACCTTATTGGATCCAACCATTGGAAGGATATCACATTCCTCACCCACAAACCCCAAATTCTGGAACGGCGAGGCACGTGACCCTCTCCCTTCCTCTCGACATCCTACTCCCACCCTCTGATTGCAACTCCTTCTCTTGTTCCATTATAACTCAAAGGAAAAAATGCACAATTAATTTATATGGGGCAAAAGGAACGTAGGAAGCTGCCTTATACTGAGTCAGACCATTGGTCCACCTAGGCCAGTATTGTTGACATTGAGTGGCAGCGATGGTTCTCTGGGGATTCAGGCAAGAGTTTTTCCAGTCCTACCTACAGATGCTGGGGACAGAGGCAGTTCATAGCTTTGTGCAGATAGGACAGTTTCAGTCTGAATTGGTCCTCATTGGCTTAAAGTAAGAAAGGGAGAGCAAGAAAGAGAGAGAGAGAGAGAGAGAGAGAGAGAGAGAGAGAGTAAATGAGAGTGTAAAATAAAACGTGTGCATGTAAAAAAGATATCAACCCCCCTGCTTTGCACTAATCATCTTGAAGTTACTTGCCTTAGTTTCTCTTCTATGTGCAATGAGGATTGCTGCTGGAATAGAAAATTGTAAGTCTAAAGGAATGTTGCGGTGTTGCTGTATGGATCTCCCACCAACCCACCCAATCCTCTGCTTTACAGGCATGATCTCAAAGTTAATTTCCCTTAACTGTACAATGGGTGGCTGCCATGGATAACTGCGGCTCCTTGGCTCCATCTACTATGAATTGCCCTGCCCTCCACCCCACCAGTCCCAATGGGATGACCTTTGCCGAGGGAGAGAGAGGTGGGGGGGAGTGCGACCCTGTTGATTCTCTTGGACCTCTCAGTGGTTTGTGATACCATTGACCACAGTATCCTTCAGGATAGGTTGTCGGGGCTGGGATTTGCAGTGGTTTTGATTCTACTTGGATGGCCGATTCCAGAAGGCAGTGCTGGAGGATTATTGCTCTGTGCCTTGGCAGCTACGCCATGGGGTTCCAGGAGGCTCTATTTTATCCTCCATGCTGTTCAACGTCAACGTGAAACTGCTGGGGGAAGTTATCCAGAGGTGTGGACTGAGGCGTCATCCATATGCAGATGGCACCTGGCTCTATCTCTCATTTTCATCAAATCCAAGTAAAGCAGTGGCTGTTCTGAATCACTGTCTGGGCACGGTAATGGACTGGATGAGGGCCAATAAACTGAGACTCAATTCAGATAAGATGGAGGTACTGTTAGTAGGTGGTTCGCCTGCCCAGCTAAGTGATGTTCAACCTGTTCTGGAGGGGGTTGCCTTTCCCCTAAAGGATAGAGTTTGTATTTATGGGTGCTCTTGGCTCCAGAACTGTCACTTGAGGCACAGGTGGACTCGGTAACATGCAGCACCTTTTATCAGCTCAGGCTGATATACCAATTATGTTGTTATCTGAACTGAGAGAATCTAGTGACATTTATCCATGCTCTGATAACCTCTCATCTGGATTACTGCGATGCGTTATATGTGGTTCTGCCTTTGAAAACAGTCCAGAAACTTCAGCTGATCCAAAACAGGACAGCGAGATTGTTAACAGGGACTGACAAACATGATCATATTGTGCCAGTGCTTTTCCATCTGCACTGGCTGCCAGTCCATGTCCAAGCCCCATTCAAAGTGCTGGTATTAACATTAAAACCTTAAATAGCTTCGGGCCAAGCTATCTGAAGGATCATCTTACCCCCATATACACCTGCCCAGACCCTAAGATTATCTTTAGCACTCCTTCTCTGGGGATCCTCCACCAAAGGAAGTGAGGTGGGTGGTTACCAAAAAGAGGGCTTTTTCAGTGGTGCCCCCCCGGTTGTGAAATGAGCTTCCTAGAGAAGGTCACCTAGAACCTACATTGTGTTCGTTCCAGCACCATGGGAAAACCTTTCTACTTCCCCCGGGGATTTTAGTCTTTCAGTTCTGTCATTTTAAATCTGTCGCTGCATTTTAAATCTTTGTGTTGCTGCTAGGTTTTATCTTGGTTTTTTTCCTGTTATTTTATACTGCGGTTTTAAACTTCCATAATGTGTCTTATGCGGTATTTTATGGACTTAATCGTTGCGAACCGCCCAGAGAGCTTCAGCTATTGGGCAGTAGAGAAATGTAATAAATAAATAAATACGATAAGAGTTAGAGTGAAGAAAGCGTATTTGCTGGGGATTCACTGTGGACTTGTGTGCATGTGGGTCAGGGTGTGTGTGTGCCGGGGATGGAGGGAGACCCTTCCATGTGTCCCCTTGCCCCCTTTTGTATGCCCCTCGCATCCTTCTGCGAACTGCCCTGGCCCACAGTGATCACTATTTCACTCCACTCTTCTCCTCCTTCTTCTTCTTCGTCGTCGTTGTCATATTCTTCTTGAAAGCTCAGATTCCATTTGGAGAAATGTGACCCCAAGAGAGGCACACAATGGGCTCTTTTATCAGTTCAAAGGAGCTCTTCCAACGCCAGCAGCCGGAGCCTATGGCCAAGGAAAGTCTGCCAGCTACAGGAATGGAGAGCGCCGAGATGGGAAGCAAGGGGCAGAGCCATCCTGTTAGCTCCTTGTGGGCAGTTCATCTGGGCCTTTAGCGAGGTGCCCCTGAGTCCAGTTTCGGCACGTAGCCTTTCCCAGCTCTGGAGCCCCTCCCTGGCCTCTTGACCCTCATTGTCACACTCCCCCCCTTCCCTCGCCCTCCGGGCTGGTTCGTGAAACCCTTCAAGGAGCAGGCAGCCTGAATAGTTTCCTTTACAATTAGGCTGAAAGTTATAAGACGAGGTAATTTGTCAATGTGTCCAGTGGGACACCCACAGCAGATATAAATAGTACGACAGCTGGGACTGAGCCAGAGGCTAGAGCTCCTGATGGAGACCTTAGCAAGAGGGTAGAAAACAAATACCCAGGAGTCGGTAGAGTTGGGGAGTGGGGAAACCTCCCATATTCTGAAGGTTAGGCTGCTGCTTAGCGCCCCTTGGCCAGACCAGAGGAAAACTATGAATAGGAATTTATCAGCAAAACAGGAAACCTGACCCAAACAAGAACATGTCCTTTAGTAGGGGGGATATTTAGGGTTGGAGCCAGACTTAGTTGTGCTTAGAGCAGACCCGCTGACATCAAGGGGACAAGTTAGTCGTGCCTAACTTGTGTCTCATTGATTTCAAGGGGTCTGCTCCCAGGTAGGGAACCTGTTTTAGGCCATGGGCACAATTTGAGAAAGTGTCTTGGGCACCACCACAACATGGCTAACATGGGAGGCGCAGCAAAGGGCAAGTAACCCGCCCAAAAGAGTGTCATCAGGTAAGCATTTTATCACACGCTCGATACTGGCCACTCACAGATGTTCACGGGTTCTTTTCACGACGCCATCCGCCTCCCACATGTCTCCCACCCCTTCTGCTTGTTTTTCTGTCGTAAAAAGAGACTTGGAAAATCAGATGTTTTTGGCTGCAACAAAACTTGCCGCCATTTCCTGCTGTGTGCAGGAAAAGCACGGTGATAAAAAAACACCCACTGAATGGGCCCCGTGGTGGTTGCTTGCTTCTTCTTTCTTCCCTGTGTGAAGAAAGAGGAAGCTGCTTGTCCCTATTGTGGGACAGAAGCAGGAGGCAAAGCAACGGTAGGGAAATGCGATTCCTCCCCCCCTCCCCCCGTCAGATGAGGCTCAGAGTGCAAGGCAGAGGTGGGGTCTGGGCCCCAACACACTAATATTTATTTAATACATTGCTATACCGCCCAATAGCTGAAACTCTCTGGGCGGGTCACAAAAAAAAAACTAAATAACTCTTTTGACCCCACAGTTTTCAGTACCAAAAGAAACCTATTTCACAGCAATCCCAGATGCAAGTAAGAAAACACATTTATTTATTTATTTATTTATTTATTTTAAAAAAGGTGGGTAGAGAGGGTTAGAACACCTTGGTGAGTGCTAAGGAAGGTATCTAGGGGCGCATTGGTACCTGAAAGGCACTACAAGGTCTACCCATCAAAGGCTCCATACTGTTGCTCAATCACCTCCACACCTCTGTGGGCTTGAGAAAACCAAGCTAGGGATGTGAAGGGATAAGGCAAAGGAGGGATCTCTAAGGGGACCAGCGAGACTCACACAGATGCTTGAACCACAGGGTAGGACGGTTTCTGTGATAATGCCTGACTTCTCCGAAACTTTACAGATCAGGTAGGTTGTCTGATCTGACCAGCAAGGGGACTCAGCAGGAGCCTGGTCTCTGCCGCAGACTTGCCCTTGCCCAAACTCGCTTCCAGGACCTTTCCACCAATGCGGCAGCAGCTAGGTCTGCCATGTGTACATCAGGGATAGGGAACGCGCACACCTTCGCATGCTGTTGGACTACACTGGCAATGCTGGCTAGGGCTGATGGGAATTGCAGTCCACCAACATCTGCAGGGCCACACGTTGCAGAGGTGGGGCGGTGGGGGAGACACCAAAAGAAGTTGTTCTTCAGCTCTGTGACAATTGTAAGTCCCTATCACATAGGAAGGCCACCCATTGTGTAGTAGCGGGTGCCCCCTACTCCCACGCCATATCTCAAGGGTGGATGCGTTGGCTCCTTACATGATATTTGCTCTCGGCACAATAAGACATGCTTCTCCAACCTGTTTCCCTCCAGCTGTTTTAGACTTCAGCTCCCATCAGCCCCAGCCAGCATGGCCAATGGTCAGGAATCCTGGGAGTTGTAATCCAAAACATCTAGGGGACACCGCTGATCTTGCAAGATGAAAGAGGTCCCAACAGGCCCATAGCCAGAGGAGGAGCGGCTGGTGCCCCTCGAGAATATTCCAGTCACTTCCCTGAATGATCAGCTCCCGTTAAAAACAAGAATTAAGTCTCTAGTCCTTTTACTAGTGGAGAGATATAAAGAAAATTGTGTAAGCAGGATTCTACCTGATTGTTCCCTACGAAGCTTGACCTGGTCCCATCTTCCAGTGTCCCAACCAAGGAGTGCAAGAATGCAGGGTAGGCTGACCAGATAAAATCCAGGTCAGGACTCATGTAACTTTAACAGTTGTAGAGAAAAAGGAATTTCAGCCAGTGTCATTTGTATGCAATTAGTTCCTGGTGAAATTCCCTCTTCATCACAACTGTTAAAAGTGCAGGGGCCCTGCCTTCTTTTGTATATGGTCACTCTAGTATAGTGCATGTACCTTTAACTGTTGTGATGAAGAGGGAATATCACCAGGAACTAATTGCATACAAATGACTCTGGCTGAAATTCCCTTTTCTCTACAACTGTTAAAGTTACATGAGCCCTGACCTGGATTTTACCTGGTCACCCTAATGCAGGGATAACTGAGAAGCACTAGGCCCTTGTTTGTCTGTTGTAAAAAAGTAAATTTGATTGTATTCATATATAATGCAATTAAATACCTTTTACTCAGGTACAGTACTTGTGTGTATGTTTTGGCTATACTCAGGGCCGGATTAAGACATGCTGAGCCTAAGCCATATCAAGATTCAGAAACCTCATACCATAAAATAAAGAGAAAAAATGTTTTACATTATAATAGGAAGTGTATTGAAAGGGCACCACGCAGCATTAGGGAGTACTTGTAGTTAAAGTGTCAGACAGCCTTCCCTGAAGATGTGTATAAAAGGACTAATAAAGTACGTTGATTAGGCTGACCAGATAAAATCGAGGTCAGGGCTCATGTAACTTTAACAGTTGTAGAGAAAAGGGAATTTCAGCCAGTGTCATTTGTATGCAATTAGTTCCTGGTGAAATTCCCTCTTCATCACAACAGTTAAAGTTGCAGGGCCCTCACCTTCTTTTGTATATGATCACTCTAGAGTGCCTGCAACTTTAACTGTTGTGATGAAAAGGGAATTTCACCAGGAACTAATTGCATACAAATGACACTGGCTGAAATTCCCTTTTCTCTACAACTGTTAAAGTTACATGAGCCCTGACCTGGATTTTATCTGGTCACCCTAACGTTGATATGAACTTCTTTTAAACTGGCTCCAATACTAAATGCTGCATTGCCACACTTTCCCTATCTAAAGCAACTCCACTGCAAGTCACACTAGACTTTCCAACATATTTAAGCCAAAGCGATTTCATTTTAGTTGTCTTGCATCTTAGTTATCTCTCACATATTCTGTTCTTTTACAACGTAAAATTTTAATGATGTTTTAATTCTGTTTTTATTCTTTTACTGCAGTTGTTCACCGCTCCGAAATCCTCGGCTAGGAAACGGTATAGAAATATTGTGAATAAATAAATAAACATATTTAGAGCCCCTCATAATATGAGACCCTAAGCCATGGCTTATTTGGTTTGTTCCTAAATCCAGCACTGGCTGTACAGCATTTAACTTCCCTCCACTCCATGTAACCTTAAGGTCCCCACACCATAACATTTCTGGCTATGGCCCTTGATAGGACAATTAGCAGTAGGCACAGAAATTAGGGAACAGATTGGGGAATTCCATAAGCGGCGGTGAGCAGACCTTAGTCCTACAAGATATACTTTGGGTTTTGCACTAGAATCCCAAGATCTACCAACCACAGACAGGTGCAAAATAGTGGTCCATGAAGTTGGACCTAGAATTTGCAGAACAAGGTGCCTCTGAGCACATGCTTAGGACTAGAATTGGAGCTTGTGCTCTAATCGTTTCGTACAAACCTACTCCTACAGCAGCCAAATTTAAAAGGGGGGGAAGGCTTTGTTCTTGCTGCTAATGTTAAGCCATTGGGAGTTGGAAACCCCTGCCAATGTACTGTAAATCAACTGGAGATCTACCAGGAAATCACAACCCGCCTTCTGCTCACCCCTGTTGTAAAGTCCCCAAGCAGAAATAAACATTCTGCCCACTGAGAAGGGCCCATTTGCTCCACACAGGGAGCTGTCCCAAGCAGGTCACTGGTTCCAAGTACATTGCAGCTGGCCTTTCCTCTTCCTGATTCATCAAAGCGGGAGAGGGAGAGGTGGGCCTTTTATCACCCATTGTGGGGAAACAAAGCCTGTGTACAATGATTTCCATGTAATTATTTCCGTGTAACAACTTCCCTCTCGTTTCTACCATGGCACGAGCCCGGCACTGCAGGAAGCAGAACCAAGAACAACTCTGGGATATCCCTGAGTGACTTCATTGGACACCATCCCCTTAAAGCGGCCTTCCCCAACCTGGTGCCCTCCAGATGTCTTGGATGTTAGGAATGCTGGAAACTGTGCCCCAAAACACCTGGGGGGCACCAAGCTGGGTAAGTCTGCCTTAGAGGAAAAAGAGAATCTGTGCTCTCCTGCTCTTCATGCACAGGTGAAGTCCAGAAGAACTCGGCCCTGTCCTTGTAAATAACCCCTTCTACCTGCCAGTAGTGATCCTCAGGTGGAATGAAATTTTAGGTTTTGCTTAAGATTTGCCTTCAAAACACAGCAGCTTCATGACGTAGTTCATAACATTCCCACATCATCAACGGCCCATGTTTGTTAACAGTGGGTTTTTGACATTTCAGCGGAAGCAAGCAAGCGTGCCGGTTCCAGCTGGCCTTGGGTTGTTTATTGTGACATCCAAAACCCTGAGTTTGGGGTTCGGACATCACGATAAACAACCCAGGGATGGAGCGTCCTTAGGTTGTTTAGCTTCCCCCAGGCAGGAGCAGGCAGGCAGCTGGGAACCAGCCCACTCCCTCCCTCCTGCTGCGTCTTCAATAACTCCATTTGTTAACCGTGGGTTGTTGTGATGTGTGAGTGGAACTACGGGCTTGTAAAGATTGCTATGGGATGCCTCATACATGCAGCAGCTTCCACATTACAGTCACTTTGGAAGCACAAAAGCACTTGCTGGGCTCGCGGCTTAGGCGTGCGTGAAGGTGTCATTCCTATGGATCAGCGTGTGCGCATGTGAGCATGGGGAGCATATCTGTACCAAGGCAGCCACTCCACTTCCTGTCATGGCAGCCTTGCATTTTCATAGAAAGGGTGCCTCCCACTGGGTCTTGGCCAGGCTGCGAGTCCAGCAGGAGGCATGCTCGCTCCCAAGGCAATCGCAGGGGGTGCTGCTTGGAGGAACCAGCCCTATTCAGTTAACGGGAGGCTGCAAATGTGGAAGGGGGTGGAGAGCTTCAACCTTTCATCCCAGCCCCACAAAAGGGTAGAGTGGGAAATCACTACTACTGGCTGCGGCTCAGTGCTAGAGCACCTGCTTTGCATGGAGAAGATCTCACTCAGATTCAGTCCCCAGCATCTCTGGAAAGCCACTGCTGCCTGTCAGTGTCGACAATACTGGGCTAGATGGACCAAGGTTCCTAGGTATGGATGGGGCTGTGGCTCTGTGGTAGAGCATCTGCTTTGCATTCAGAAGGTCCCAGGTTCGATCCCCAGAGCAACTCCAGTTAGAGCTGACAAAATTCCTGCCTGAAACCCTGGAGAACTGCTGCCAGCCAGTGTCGACAATACTGGGCTAGATGGATCAATGGTCTGGCTCAGTATAGGGCAGCTGCCTATGTTCCTATGCATGTTGGATGGACTGAAGCCCAGGACATAGCTATCAACTATCAATATTATCAATGTCTGTAGCTCTCATAGCGGGCGAAGAATCATGCCCCTTTAGAAATACTGTATTGTTATGGATGGGGCAGGGTAAAGTGAGATCCTAATTAACAGAGGAGCAAATTGATGCCTTCCTGAGGAAGTTTCTGCCCTAAGGCGCCCCCAAGCCCTGAGTGGCCTTTGAAACCCTTGTTGGAACCAGTTCATGTGTCACAAGAGCTCTTCAGTAAGAAACCAGTGAGAGGAGGAGGAAAGGGAGGGAGAGAGAGAGAAACAGAAAGCAGCCATTGCAATGAAAATACACAGGGCCAGGACTGGTTTAACAATTATGCTGAGTGTGTTACACTGTAGGGTTACTGACATAGCATAAACAACAAAGAGTTTTGTGGCACCGTGAAGGCTAACGAATATATTCTGGCATAAACTCTCGTGGACACTGTTCACTGCATCTGATGTATGCAGTAGACAGTGTCCACGAAAGCTTACAGCAGAATAAATTTGTTACGTTTTTAAGGTGCTACAAGACACGTTGTTGTTTTTGCTGCAACAGATGAACAGGGCTACTACCCCTCTGGAAATTAATGTAGCGCAATGTTGCGAGGACCTTTGTCAACATCGACTCAATGTGCAGAGACAGTGGCTCAATTCGGACGACACCATAAACAACTGGTGTGGGGGAAACAATCGTCAGTTGTTTTGACTATTGTGTCATCCGAATGCTGCCATAGTCAACTCAGCGCTGATCCTCATCCACACCACAGTTGATTATTTATTACCATGTTGTGTGGGGAGTATCCCTAGGGTTAGGGTTAGGGTTAGTCAACCCACCATTGACTATCGTGTCGTCTGAATTGAGCCAGTGACAGGGCAGATTCCATGCAAAGGGACTGAAAGTAAAGTGGGCAAGCGTTGCAATGCCTCTCCATCAATCTATATTGAACATACATTTGGAATACTCTGTACGGTTCTGGTTGCTGCATCTCAACAAGGGATATTGCTGGGAAAGGCGAACATTTTCCTTTCACCACATCAGTGTCCCCAAGTGCTTTACTTTTATCCCTGGGAGTGAATGGCAGCCATTTACTTATTAGAAAGAAAGTAAAAGGGGAGAACAAAAACGCTACTCGCCCCGCCACCCAAAAATACCCCATTGAGGACTGAGTGTGCTCCGTCGTTCAGAAATGCTGGCTGTTGTGGGGAGGGGGAAACAGAAAACGAGAGTGTGGAGAGGGAATGGAATGGAGTATGCTGGAAGAGGGCATGACGGACTGAACCTCTCCACTGTCATGTTTTGTTGTAGGTCCCACTTGTTGATAACATTGTGGTTTTAAGCTTCCGTATTTTATATTTTACACTGTACCTTATGGTTTTAATTTTTGTTAACTGCCCAGAGAGCTTCAGCTATTGGGCGATATAGAAATAAAATAAAATAAATAAATAAATAAATAAAACTATGCCCACTTACATATGTAAAACAAAGCCCCTTCATCTGATGGCTCAGTTTCTTGGTCATGCTACAGTGTGACAAAGAGAAAGAACTTGAGAACTTGCTGTTTATACCCAACCATTTGCCTAGCGATCCCTCCTCCAAGGATTTCAGAGCAGCATTTCATCCTCCCGACATCCCTGTGAGGTAGGCTGGCTTGAGAAGTAGTGGGTTGCCCAAAGTCTCCCAGTGAACTTTACGGCTGAGTGTGGGTTGGACTTTGGATTTCACAACTCTATCCAAAAAACAAAAACCCCAACAGCAGTCAGCCACTACAGCACATGACTAACACCTCCCAGCCTTATTCATCATTTAATGATGAAATTTTATTCCTTTTATAAAAGCTATTTCCGCCGGTGCTGATGTCAACATCCTGTGCCAATAGGTTCCAAGGACTGTTTCAGGAAAGATTTCCACTTCCTAGTCTGCAACCTGCAAGCCATCAGTTTCACTGGATGAAGTCAGGTGTCTATCTTTGGAGAGAATACAAACAATTCTCTTTCACACACACACACACACACACACACACACTTTTCTTTTTCTTCACATGGTTTCACAAAACTCCCATCATGGTTCTAACTTCTCTTTCCTAAGCTAAAAGCCCCCCCACCATCTTTCATTCTCCCTTCATCAAGCCTGATCGTTTAACTCAGGGATGGGGAATGTGTGTCCCTCCAGATGTTGATGAACTGCAATTCCCATCATCCCTCACTGGGCTGGTGGGAGTTGCAGTCCAACAACATCTGAAGGGGCACACATTTTCCACTCCTGATTTAACTGTCTATTGTTGAGTACCATCTCCGGCAATTTAGTTGCTTACTGGTTGACCTATATCAGACTCAATTTGTGATCTACCAAACCAAACGCAGCCCATTAACGATGTATGGTTGAGAGACAGTGTGGTGTTGTGGTTTGAGTGTTGGACTGGAATACGGAAGACTTGGGTTCTAGTCCCCACATGGCCATGGAAGCTCCCTGGATGACTTGGGGCCAGTCACTGACGCTCAGCCTAACCTACCTCACAGGGTTGTGAGGATAAAAGGGTGAGCAGGAGGATCATGTAAAGCCACCTTGAGTTCTGTGCAAGAGGAAAAATGCTGGGATATAAATGTAAAAATGAATGAATGAATGAATGAACGAACGAATGAACGAACGAACAAATGAATGAATATGGAGCTTGGTAAAACTTCGTTTTGCTGTCTTCCTAGGACTGCAAAAAGCAACGGGGCTCTAAGGCGATGGGCAGCCACCATTCATGGCTGGTGGACTACATTCAGCTTGAGAGCCTACCTTACACATTACACTCCCCCCAGCTTCGAATCTGCATTGGGAGACTCATCCTTGTCACAGACAGGTTGACCCACAAGCGCTGCAAGAACAGCAAGAGCAACCATCACCAAAGACGATTCTCTCTGGGGGAAGGCTGGGCATGTGTTGTGGCTCCTCTAAGGGGCTGAAGACCACCCATGATCCCAACAGGAGCCCAAGCGGTACTGATCTGTCCCCTGTGTCTGCATCAAAAGATTTCCAGCTGCAGCCTGCTTGCTTTTTCTTCCCTTCCATGAATATTCAAGCATCCGTGTTTGCCAGCAAAAAGAGTCAAGAGACCTGTCTCACATTTGGAGGAGACGGCGGGGGAGAGGGGGGGAGATTATTCCATGTCTGATAAAGCAATTTGGATTTTGACTCCCAAAGGAAGCGTGAGATTCCAAAAGGGAGAGAACACCATAGCAGGAAGTGAGCCAGGCAAGGTCATCCACACCAGTGAAACATATGATGGGAACAGCACCCTACCTCCTGGGATTAGGCAGTGGCTCAGTTCAGACATTGCGCCAAATCAGGGTTTGTACTAACCATAATAAAGGATCTCTGCCATGGTTTGAGCTTCCAGATGTGCCACAAGCAACCACGGCTTCTTTTCCTGTCTGCTCAGCACTTATCTTCAGACGTTCACTCCCACCTCCCTAGCACAACAGACTCTTAAGGCACAGCAACAGTAGGATGGCCAGATGCGAAAGGGGACAAGGCCACAGGGATTTCTTACTAGTTTCTGAATTAGAGAACAGGTATAATTTAGTGGCTGCAGGAAATTAGCAGCATTTGCAAACCATTAACTATATGATTGCCCCCTTGGCTCCCAGTGCTTGTGTAACTCCTGAAAACAACTCTTATTTCGAGAAGCCTTCCCCAGCCATTTCTTTTTCTGGTCCTTTTTTTTAAATTGAACAATTTTAATTTGCTTTTCTAATCTTCTTTCTTTTTACTGTTTATACCTATGTTCACCCCTCTGGAATCTTTTAGATATTGAGCGGTATAGAAATATTGTGAATAAATAAATAAACTTAATCATTGTTAGAGGAACTATTAGTCTATCCCAGGGACAGGCAGTCTGCTCCCTTCCAAATGTTTTTGACTACAACTCCCATCAGCCCCAAAGCTTTGGTCTACAAACAAAACATCTGGAGGATATCAGGTTGCCTAAGCAATTAAGCAAACCATACAGCTGTATGGGCAACATTTGGATAACAAAATTTGACACACAACATATCCTCAACAGCAAAGTGTTGGGGTTGTGCAACTAATTGCACATACCTGGCCTATACAATGTGGTCCTGTGGTAGCCCCTTTCTGGAATGAAGTTTGCTCTGGAGACCAGTCTGAAGTTTGCAGATGTACGCCTACTGTTGAACTGCATTCCTGCACTCTGGCACTTGGCCATGCTGGCTGGGAATTATGGAAATTTAAGTGCCACAACCTGGGAAACACCAAATTGGGGAAGGCTGAGGCTGCCTCTACAAGAGGCATTTAAAGCTCTTTCAAGGCGCTTAAAAAAATTTACCTCTACAAGAACGGAGCGCAAATCGGGCGTAGAGGCGCGTTATCTCTCCGATTATGCGCATTATCGAATGCGCTTTAAATCGTGAGTTTTATTTTGCTCTGGCCGTTAAAGCGCATTTTGCCTATGTGAACAAGCGCTTATGCGCATTAACTACTTGTAAAGTGCATTTTGGTCATCCGTTAATGCGCTTCGCCGCCTCTCGCCGCCTCTCATGCAGAGGGATTAGGTGTAAATGCGCTTCTGCGATTATGCGCATAATTGCCTAACCAGGCGCAAAAGCGAATCCTTGTAGAGGGGACCTGAGCTACACATTCAAATCCGCAATACGGATGCTGAGAAAGCAAGGCCACAAGCCTCAATATACCTGCTCTGTATGTAAGCCTTTGTATGTAGTTTGGTTCTTGCAAATGAACTGCATGATGGAACTGGAATGATGTATGTGCCTGAATGTGCTATAATGCTGAAAGTGTTTAATTGGAAGGAAATGCTTAATGGGAATTTCTAATTGTCAAGACCTTTTGATATAGTATAAGACAAATAAACTAGCTTCATAAGGCAGACTGACCACCCAAGTCAATCTGACATTGCTAGAAGAGCTATGGGCCACCTGTTGATAAGGTATAATGAAGAAGTTTTCTTTGATCTATCTTTGTTTTGCTTTAGAATACTGCCAACTGCTAATTGGTTAAGATGCTACTATGTATAAATATACCTGCATTTCACACTGCCAGTTGAGATGTTCTTTGTCTGTAGGACTCTCTCCATACAGCTGTATTACGCTCAATAAAACAGTTGCCTTACAACCAAAGTGGATTTTTATCCTTGACAGATGTATGGAGTTAAATCCACTCCATCTGTATTTCGTGGATCGTCAGGCATCTTTCGTTCCTTCATCCGTTCATTGACAGAATCGGATTTTTTGTAGAAATTATGAGAATGTTGTTCCGCTTGTGCCTAAAGTAAAAAAATGGTCCGCTGCAGAATTCATGGAAATCTGAACTCATCTGAATCCACAGTGGATTTTTCTGACGTCCCTAGTTCTGTTGGATGACAGGTATCAAGGATGTATCCTTCCAATGCTGCAATACAAATTATCTTGCTCTATGTTAAAAAAAAAACGCAGGAGGTGGATGTTTGGCCAGCATCTTGTAATGTCACCAATGTTAACATGGGATATTTAAAAAGTAATCACAACAAATGCTCTTGGGGTTAGAGGTTTTGTTTTGCAGCTTAATCTTGAATGTATCCAAAAGCGGTTTTGAACCTTGCTGTGAATCAAAACGCACACACACACACATAGTAAAATATCTTTTTGCCTCTGCTCTCACCATGAAATTTGAAATGGCACCCTTGGTTCAGAACTGAAAATGCTGACCATCTCTTTGACTATGGGCCCGTGGGATAGAGTGTACACCAAGAGAGGTCAGACAAGATCCAGAGAGCTTCGGTTATTGGATGGTATAGAAATGTAATAAATAAATAAATCCAGTCGTCCCCCCCACCGCCCACCTCTTACCCTATGCAAGCCATCCCCACTGTGTATGTGGGGATATTTTGTACTTCAATTCTCACAAGCCCCAGACAGCATAGCCAATGATGAGGGGTGACTGGAGGACCCCAGGTCTGGGAAGCTGCCTTAGAAATGTCTAGTAGGGGAGGGGGGAACCAAAAGGAGGAGAGTGTCAGGACAGAAAAAAGGAGAAACAGGTTCTCAGGATGCAAAAAAAATATCTTTATTTCAATTTTTTTTAAAAAAATGCATCCTAGGAGCAGTGACCTGTTCGATGCTCATGAATCTTGCTCAATGGTTTACAGAGGTGTAGTGGATCCATGACTCACAGGAAGGCAGTGCCAGCAGGTTTTTTATTATTAGCAGGGATGGTGAAGTCCCTGCTGAGAAAAAAAGACTTCCTTATTACCTCTGGGTTTAGCCCCAATCTTCTCAGTAGCTGAAGGGAAATGGATTTTCCCCCCAACAATATCTTGCTATGCCTAACGCTCTTGTAATGCAAAGTATTTTGGGTCAGCAATTAAGATTCATTAGCTTTAAGAAAGACCTGCTCTTGGTGGAGGTGAAAATGGCTAGAATTGCTTTGTTGATATGGACAAGGCAACTGCCTGCATTTTTTGGACTCTCCTCAGGTGTGTGGCTCTACAGCCTGTCATGATGAGCACTCAAAATCTATTACTACACCATTGCTGGGCGATGGCTCTTTTTGTTATGCACTAGCAATATGCCCGCCATTAAGAAACCTGGCAGTGGATGTGGCGGCACGCATTCTTGCAAGGACCACTGGAGGGACCAGTACCCATTGCACCACTATCCCATCTCAATCCCTGTAAGCAAGACTCAGGCCTTTCAATGTCAACAGTGGAGGGCAGCTTTTACCCTCCCTACAACAGCAAATGCAGCACCCTAGTCCCCCCCCCCCCCGCCGAGAAGAGAATGGCAACCATTTCTCTACATGGGAGAAAATAAAGAGGTGCACACTGGAGTGGAAGCTAACTTGTTCCCTGACTATGGTGACTCCAGTCATGGAACATTAATCAAGCCTGTGTTTCTGCATAGCTCCATCCTGCTTCTTGTTCCTTGGTCACACTATGGTGTGATGGAACATCAAAAACTGGCTTCTATAAAAAGAATCCATTTTTAACATAGCGTGCAGTCTCCTAAATTATAAGAACATAAGAGCCATGCTGGATCAGAGCAAGGGCCCATCTAGTCCAGCATTCTGTTCACACAGTGGCCAACCAGGGACCCATAAGCAGGAAATGGTGCAACAGCACCCTCTCACCCATGTTCCCCAACACCTGGTGCACACAGGCTTACTGCCTCGGATACTGGAGGTAACACATAGCCATGACGATTAATAGCCATGGATAGCCTTCTCCTCCAGGAATTTATCTAACCCCCTTTTAAAGCCATCCAAATTGGTGGCCATCACTACATCTTGTGGCAGTGAATTCCATAGTTTATCTATGCGCTGTGTGAAGAAGGACTTCCTTTTATCTGTCCTAAATCCCCTACCAATCAGCTTCATGGGATGACCCTGGGTTCTAGTATTACGGGAAAGGGAGAAAAATTTCTCCATATCCACATTCTCCACCCATGCCCAGAGATCATGACAATCCATGCCCAGCGAAGATAATTACGGAAATCGGCCAGCACGTGCAGGGGTAGTTAACAAGTAACCATGGCTTATTAACCACTCCCATGGTGTGTGAACTCCACCACAGTTGTCCTTTCAGTGCCAGGTTAAGACTTTCCTCTACTCCCAGGCTTTGACATATAACTTTTGACATATAAGATTTTAACTGGTCCTAGGATTTTTATTGTTGACTGTTTTAAATTGTTTTGTACATGGTTTCTAAATTATGTTTTATGTTGTATTTTCAGGTTTTAAACTTCTGTAAGCTTACTTTATTTTTTATCACAATGGGGGGTGGGGAGGACACCAATTGAATGGTGAAACTAGGTAATTCTAGACCTGCTTGGACTTCATGGACTTATGGGCACCCTTTTAGATGGCCACATATATCACTTCAGTTGTGAAACACACCACTGACATTTCTCTCTGCCATTCCATGCTTTAGAACTGCTTCCCCATTCCGGATATGCCAGAGCAACAAAGAAACAAAAAACAAGTTTTCCGTCCATGATAAAAAATAAAAATAAAGACAGACTTTTGAGCATATGCAGTTTCTCAATTTAAAATCACTTTAATCATAGCATCATCTTGACAACAGGAATAAAACAGAGTTTGCTTCTGCTGGGGAGATGTCCTCATCACATGCTGCTCTTTGGGTGGTCATTTGCCCTCCCCCAAGCTGCAGGGTATGGGATTGTGGCCCCAATGTCCAGCCCTTGCTGAACCATGACACCAATTGCATTTTTATCCCAGGCACTCAAATATATTTGGCTCTCCGTCAGGTGATAGCCATTGACTTGTTTCCTAAATCCACGCCAGTGTGTCCTTTTAAAATGGGAAAGTAGCGGGGGGGGGGGGTTCTCACTTTTTTGCTTCAGGTGTGAAAATGTCCAAAGCCAGAAAATGGTCTGGATCACATCAGGTTTTGCCCCTACAAGATGATCAGCACTCTCAGTTCTGAAATGTTGTATTTTTAAAGGATCCCAGCAGAGGGGGCTGAATAGACACACTCTGTCCTGACCAAGAGGCTGCCGCAGGATAATCACACTGTGCACCATACAGCCAGAAGTTGATATGGGTAAGCCAGACTGCAGTTGCATGCAAAAATGATGAAATATGAACTCTCTTATTTTTCCATTCATTCTGCTCATTCGAGCGTTACAATATTATTTCCGCTTCTCCAAAGTCCCCGAACGCAGAGGACAAGATGGAGTTTCAGTGGACGTTGAATAGAGCTTTTGGAATTCTTCCATTTTTATTTTTATTTATTGCAGTTTTACCCCACTTCTCAGTCAATTATTGTTTCCCAAAGCAGCCCACGTCAATAAAAAGAGAGAGAGAGAGAGAGAGAGAGAGAGAGAGAGAGAGAGAGAGAGAGAAGCTCTACCACCAGACTTACAAACTAAAATGGCAAGATACACATAGGAAGTAGAGTTCAGGCAAAAGGAGGAAGAGGAGGGAGATCAGTTTTTCCAAGGCCAGAACAAGATGGTGAATTATAAGCGGGCATTTCAATGCACTTTGGACCAGACTGATCTTCCTTTGCTGGTATTCCTGCTGGAATACAACCATGTACTGTTTTTTTCACGGTTGTTCAAGCAAGGACACTATCGAGGGTGTATCAGGTTGGCGAAAGTGCATTTAAATGTCTGCCAGTAAAGAAGGGCCCAATCAGACCTAAAATACATTAGGGATTTTATACAAGCAGAAAGACTATTTTTCAGCTCAAACGAACAGTGTGGACTGATAATCCAGACTTATATCATCATTTATGCTTCCCACATAGACTGCTCCCGAAACACCCTCTCAGGTTGATGGCGAGGCTAAACGACCACTGTGAGATCCACTGAGGAAAGTCATGCTACAAGCAGCCAGTGTCATGTGATGGTTAAGAGGTGTGGAAGAGTCTGTGGTTCAAATCAGCTTTAAGATAGCTAGGATCTCTGAACCTCACTCCTCCCTGTATTCAACACAGAGATAATAACATAAAGGTCTACGGTACAGGGTCCCCTCTACAAGATTTCGCTTTGACGCCCGGTTGCCCGATTATGTGCATTTACGGATAAGCGCATTTACTCCTAATACCTATTCACGAGAGGCGGTAAAGCGCATTATGGGCTATATGAAACGCGCTTTAAAGTTGTTTACATGGCCATAAGGCGCTTTAACTCCCGTGGTAAATTTTAAGTCGCTATTTAACGCGCATTCAATAATGCGCATAAGCGGAGATAAAAAGTGCCTCAACCCCTGATTTGCGCTCCACTCTTGGGGAGGTAAAATCTGTAATGCGCCTTGAAAGAGCTTTAAATCGCTCTTGTAGAGGCACCCCAAGATTGTTGTAAGGATCACCAAAGTAAAGATCACTGAAATAACATATATATGAAGTTCTTCAGGGAAAGCGCTGTTGTTTAGTGTAACAAAGAGATGGTTAATCTGACCTTACCTTGCCCTCATAATAACATCTCCCAAACTGGCCCCTTCATTGCCCTCGGGGACCATGCCTCAGCAATTCTAGAATCCCTTCTAGGTTCTTGGCCTGCTGCAATCCAAGAGAATGAAATGAACTCCCTCCGTTCAAACTGCCCTGGCTGTGAACAGGACCTAATTGAGAGCTGGGCTGTAGCACCCCCTGCAGGAAAAAAAGCATGCCAGTGACACAAATTCCATACATATTGCTGGTATGGTTATTTGATGTTCAGAGGCACCTTTTCTGGGACCAGCTCCTTGTTGGTGTCGGCATTTTCAAGACTTTCAGGATATAGAGAAGAAGAAGTTCATTTTTTGCTGCAGGGATTTTTTTTTTTGCCACTGCACTGCCAAATTTCGGTGGCAAATTCAGCAACATGGAGGAGGGGAGGGCTAAGGGGAAGCCCCCAGTGGGATCCAAGGGGGCAACTGGTATCTATCAGTGTTTAAGTTGTATCTCCATCTATGCTTATCCTGTATATTTGTAAATAAACACAAATATTACAAAACACCAGTGAAGACTCCAGTGACGTCCTTCCAAAGGAAACCAGACCCGGGTAAGCACTGTTCATCTGGAACGTCTAAACCACTCAGACCCCCTCTAGATGGATTCCGTTTGATGCCTGGTTAGCTGATTATGCGCATAATCGCTGAACCGCTTTATCGGGAATGCTTGTATATAGGAGGTAATTGAGCACTCAACGGGTTACCTTACCGGTTGTTTCAAATGCGCTTTACAAGTAGTTAATGCGTAGAATCACTTGTTCACATAGTCAAAATGCGCTTTAACGGCTGGAGCAAAATAAAACTCGCTATTTAACGCACATTCGATAATGCGCATAATCAGAGAGAAAACGCGCCTCTACGTCCGATTTGCGCTCCGTTCTTGTAGAGGTAAATTTTTTTATGTGCCTTGAAAGAGCTTTAAATGCCTCTTGTAGAGGAAGCCTCAGAAAAATGGGTTGCATATAATAGCACTGAAACGCTCCTGCTTTCCTTCTCTTTGCTTTGTCCACCTTTACCCCAAACCAGGAGCTAAGCTGTCCAACTCTTGAAGTCAAAGAATCCTGGCCCTTAGGTGGGGCCTGAGCCCTCTGGGGTGGAGCCCTAGGTGACTGGGTTAGAGCCAAGGTTGGGCCCGGTATTAAAAAAAAGATGTAGATCTAGCGCTTTTTCTATCTCAAGATACAGAGAAGAAGAATGTCATATTTTGCTGCAAGGATGTTTGATGCCACACTGCCAAATTTTGTTGGCAAATTCAGCAGCATTGGGGGAGGGAGGAAACGGTCTTTCCTTTTGCTTTTCATGCAATTGGCCCCAACACACACACACAAAACCTGCACACACACACACCCACCCTGTGAGTTTCACCAACAACAACTCTTTAGGGCCAGGAGGAGCAGGCAAAGTGCCTGGGCTGGACAGAGGTGATCGAGTTAGACAAACTTCTGAAACTCCCCTATTTATGAAGCAAATGTAGATTGAGATTTCTCTCTCCACCCTCGTCTTCAGTTCCCCCACCCCACCCGCTTTCCCGGCAGGAGCCCTGTCTGCTGGCTCCCCTTGGGCAGCTTTGATTCAGGCTGGGTTTGAAGATCAAGTGAAGCAAAAGGTAAATTCGGGCCCTTTGATCTGCAAACACAGGAGGCTTCATTTCCATGTTTGATTTTTCATCCACTTTCTGAACTGAAAAGGTGCCAGTATTGTCAGCACTCACCTTGCAAGGGGGAACAGGGCTGTGGAAAGCCATGGGGGGGGGGGAACCACGAGGGCACATGGTACGAAGCAGGAAGGCACGGAGGATACCAGCATAGGGCGGTCCGAAAGCATGCAGCTTCACGGCTGCACACTTTGCAGCAATGCAATTGCTCACCTTTGCACATTGAATGGGTTTATGTTGCACCCCCACATGCACAGACCACTGCTATATGACGGGCACAGTGTCAAACATGGCTTAGAGGCTATGCGACAATCTCTCAAAGCATGTAATGTGCAATTGGTTAACCCCTGAGCAGTTCTCATGAGATTAAAAAGACTATGCTGGACTAAATCACACTGGGGCTTTCAGCCACTTCCACAAATGACACAACTCACCCCTACACAGTGCAGCAGTAGGACACAACATGTTGCTCATACAGCACAGAAATAAACATGGCACAGGGCAAAGACACATGCATCCTGTGATCAAGCCAGGGATGATCTTGAATAGTTCTGTATTCAACAGGATTAAAATAGGTAAATGAAGTCTCAAGGAAGCTTTGCACCTGGGTATTTTGCTGCCATTAGCCACTGCTTTTAAGCCACAAAGAAAGAGACAATCAAAGAGACAAATTGCACGCTCATTACTGGCACTCGTGGATTTTCACAGGCCCCTCTTATGACATTGTCTGCCTCCTGTGCGCCTCCCACCCCTTCTAGCCTTCTTTGCGCAGTAAAAAAACACCCCGGTAAGTCCGACTTATTTTTTGAGATGCAGCTTGCTGCTATCTCTTGCTGTGTGCAGGAGAAGCAGCGCAGTCAAAACAGCCCACTGAATGGGCCACTTGCACGTTGTTCACTTCCTCTTTCAAAAGAAGAACTAATGAGGGACAAATGCGCGGGCGGAGAGGGGCTGGATTCAGATTTAAACTGCACTGGCGGAAGTGGACTACCCTGCCCCCTCCTTCCCACAGCAGCCCCTCCAGCCCCTGAAAATGCTAAATATAGAGAGTTAGGAGAACCTGTTGTATGGGATGAGCTGTGTGTGAGAGACATTTCTGGAAACCGGGTGGAAGGACCTTTCGTGAGTGGATCTCTTCTTTTCATGGGATGTCCCCCTCTCACAGAAGTCAGATTTCAGATCCAGCCTAGGTAATTACTGTGGTTGCAAAGATTTGTGTCCCCCCCCTTTTTTTTTTGCTCCTAGAGTTCACAGACCAACCAACTTCTCTCAGAACACCTCTTAAATGTTAAATCAAATACAACCAGGACCTATAGAACCAATGGTATTTTAAGGTTTCAAATCTGCAGAATGCTATATTTCAACCCAAACACATAGCACAGCCACTGAAGGCCCCGATGACTGTGGTGGTATGGAGTACCTTTTACCAGCTTCAGCTGGTTTGCCAGTTGCTGCCATTCCTGGAGAGGAATAGTCTGGCCACAGTGATCCATGCTCTGGTAACCTCCCAGATGGAGTACTGCAATACATTTATACATAAGGCTGCCCTTGAAGATGACCCGGAAGCTTCAACTAGTGCAGAATTTGTCTGCCACAATTCTAACCGATGCAGCCAGGTTTCATATCATAGGTAGGCTGACCATATGAAAAGGAGGACAGGGCTCATGTAACTTTAACAGTTGTAGAGAAAAGGGAATTTCAACCAGTGTTATTTGTATGCAGTTGGTTCCTGGTGAAATTCCCTCTTCATCACAACAGTTAAAGGTGCAGGGGCCCTGCCTTCTTTTGTATATGGTCACTCTAGTATAGTGCCTGCACCTTTAACTGTTGTGATGAAGAGGAAATTTCACCAGGAACTAATTGCATACAAATGACACCGGCTGAAATTCCCCCTTTTCTCTACAACTGTTAAAGTTGCATGAGCCCTGTCCTCCTTTTCATATGGTTAGCCTAATCATATGCAAATTGCTGCTTATTTGCTTCTTGGCCCAATTCAAGGCGATGGTACAATACCTTTAAAGCACTGAGTGGCTTGGGACACCAATTCCAGTGGGGGGTGGAGCCAAAGGTAAAAGTGGAGTAGTCAAAATATAAAAAGTGCCGGCAGACTTTAGCTTAAAGCTCGCACTGCCAGTAACTAACCCTTAGAAGAGACATGTCAACTTTTTATAATGGGGAAAGACACACAAAACCCAGGAAACCACCCAAAGATTGGCGGCTGGGAGAAAAGGGGCGAAGGTTTCCCTGTCCTTGGTACAGATGTATTCGTTAAAGCCAGGGCACAAAGCTTGAGTTACCTTTGTAGAAGACTTCCAGTCTTGTAGTTAATGAAGATTCGGCTTTTCACAAACAGAAACAAAGCTGGACTTCTGCCATAGTTAGAGTGACCATATGTCAGGAAAACCCAGGACATGTCAGGATTTTTGTAACAAATCTGGGAAGGGGGGGGGGGGAAATTATGAAATTTGAAGAAAAATCTGGATTTTTCCCATCTCCCCCCCCCCCAAAAGGGCAGCTCTACTTTATAGTCAATGGGAAATAACAAAAATCCTTACAGCTCCGTCATTTTTAAAGCTATAGAGATGAAACTTGGCACCATGATAGCCATTAGGTAGGGCTTTAGCAATGCCAAATTTGAAGCAGATCTGTTCATCCATTGATTTTTAGGAATTTGTTTAAATTTGAGGTTTTAAATTGATTTTTTAAAAAACATCATTTTTAAAGATACAGAGATGAAACGTGGAATAATGATAGCTTTTAAATAATAATTTTATTTCTTCCCTGCCTCTCCATTTGGATTGAGGCGGGGAACAACAGTAAATATAAAATATGATAAAACACATAAAACTGATTAAAAATATGGTGCACATTATTAAAATAGCAATAAACATAATAAAAACATCCTAAAAGCATTATAAAATTCAAAGTAGGGCTTTAGCCGTGCCAAGTTTGAAGAAGTTCTGTTCATTTGTTGATTTTTAGGATTTTTTAAAAAAAATTGAGGTTTTAAAATTATTTTTTAAAAATACCATCATTTTTAAAGATAAGATGAAACTTGGCATCATGATAGGTCTTAAGTGGGGCTTTGGCCATGCCAAGTTTCAAGCAGATCTGTTCATCCATTGATATTTAGGATTTTTTTAAAATTTGAGTTTTACATTTTTTTTTAAAAAAAACATTTTTAAAGATAAAGAGATGAAACATGGCGTCATGATAGCTCTTAAGTAGGGCTTTAACCATGTCAAGTTTCAAGCAAATCTGTTCATCTGTTAATTTTTAGCAAGTTTCAAAACAAAATTGAACTTTAAAAATAAAAAAAATTAAAAAGCCAGCCAGCTGGCCAGCAGCAAGCCCTGTTAAGCAGCAGCTTGCATTAGAGTGAGGATACAATCAGAAAAGATATTTGAGGGAAGGGGAGAATGTATCACACATGGTATAGCAACAAAGTACAGCAAAAGCTACAAAAGTAGAAGTGAGTGAAGTTAATTTCAGATACATTGGATGTCTCACTTGTTATATCAGTGATGTTAACATTAAGATGTTATGTAGAACAGATTTGTCTTAATTATGTGCTGTAAAATCAGACATGTGTCTGAGGCTATGTTCAGGTGGGCACACCCCCTGGGTGCTAGACACACCCCCTGGGGCCAGACATGTTGGTGAGGCTGCCCCCTTGGGGATGACCATGGACTCAAGCCATATAGGGCTTTATGGGTGATAACCTGCACTTTGAATTGTGCCCGAAAAAAGACTGGAAGCTAGTGGAGCTGTTTTAACAGGGGAGTTGTATGCTCCCTGTAACCAGCCCCAGTCAACAATCTGGCTGCAGCTCTTTGAACCCCCTGAAGTTCTGAACACTCTTTAAAGGCAGCCCCATGTAGAGCATGTTACAGTAATCTAATTGGGTTGTAACTAAGGCATGTGTCACCATGGCCAGGTCAGACATCTCAAGGAACGGGCTCAGCTGGCGCACAAGCTTTAACTGTGCAGATCCACTCCTAGCCACTGCTGAAGCCTGGGCAACCAGACTCAGAGCTGAATTCAGAAGTACACCCAAGCTGTGAACTTGTATCTTCAGGGGGAGTGTATCCCCATCCAGCACAAGCTGAATCCTTATTCCCTCATCTGCCTTTCGACTGACCAGGAGCACCTCTGTCTTGTCTGGATGAAGCTTCAATTTGTTTGGCCTTATCCAGTCCATTACTGCCGACAGACACTGGTTTAGCACCAAAATGACTTCCATGGAATCGGGTGGAAAGGAGTAAACCAACCTTCCCCAGCAGCTGAGACCAGCCTTCCCCAGCATGGTGCCCTCCCCCGATGTATTGAACTACAATTCCCATCATTCCCTGCTGCCCTTACACTGCAACACACTTCACCTGGAAATGCTCCATTTTGTGGTAGAAAAGGGCAATCTACTTTTAAAGTAAAGATAAGGACACGAGCATTTATGTACACACTTGACTAGCCATTCTCCAGACTATAACACATTTTAAAAATAGGAAGGAAGTTGTGGGTCTGTTTGTGGCTGCCCCCATCATCTCCTGCTCTGGGTGATCAGCTGGACACCCGGGCCTGTGAGGCCCTGGGTACCACCCTACCTGTACCGCTGCATTCAATGAACACCTGAGGAGGCACCACCGAAGACACCTTGGCCGACCTACCAAAAGATCCTCAGTTTTTCAGAGATAGAAGCTAGCTGAGACCACTGTCCCAGTTTCAATGGGCACTTCCCTCTTGGAACTGCGTTGGTGCGCGTCTCCGATACTTGAAAAATAAACAGATTGCAAACAACCATCACATCCTCCATCATGGGACCGAGGGAGCTGCACTCCTCTTCCTCGCATGTCAAGGCACCATTCCGCATTCATCAGGCAGGCCTCTGTCGCTAAGGGCATGGCACGTCACTTCAGACGGGGCTTTCTAAAAGCGAAGAGTCCCGTGGCAACTTTGGGACTAACAAATATGTCGTGACATAAGTTTTCGCTGGGCTGGAAGACACTGTCTCACAGGCGAGGTGAGGCTTTCTGAATTGGTAGGTACAGAGAAAAAAGGGCAGTTCGCAAAACCTGGGTCCAAAAGGCCAAGCAAGGAGAAGGCATCTCGTCGTCTGGCCTGACTCCAGGTTTGAGGGGCGCATGGCAAAGCATCCTCCATTGGGCACTTTGAGCATCAGTGCCCCTCCTGCTTCATCAGATCTTTCTGACAGTGGAGGAGGCAGGAGCAGACAGCTGCTGTCCTTAGCCAGTGGTGGGTCTGAGGAGCTGCCATTTTTAGGGTGACCAACTGTCAAGATTTTCCCGGATTTGTCCTGTGTTTTGTTCTGTCCTGGGTGTCGGGGGGGGGGGGAATTTCCTGTAATTTTCTATAACGTCCTGGAATGACACACTTTTCCACTTAAGGCCGCCATTGGTATGGTGGGAGGGGGATGATGTGCTTTCCGAAGGCCCTTATTGCAGCAGTGGGGACAGGAATGACATGCTTTCCCTTCCTCCTCTCCAGTCGGGGTCTCTGGAAAGCATGTCATTCATAACAACCATGCTAATGGCAGCTGCCGATAGAGTGGTCGGGGGAATGATGTGCTTTCCAGAGGCCCAGGAAAGCGTGCTTTCTAGCCACCCCTGGGTATCCTCTTTTTTGGTTTCCCAACTATGGTCACCCTAGCCATAGTTTAATTACACTCATGGTGGAGATGCATAGGTCATCAGTAGTCCTGAAAGAGCAAAGTCAAAGACCAGATCAACAACTAAAAAGACATGAGCAAAACTTGTGTGTTTTTCAAACAGCCAACAATGGCCTAGGTGAGGGGCTAGTAACATCATAAAAACATGTAGCATAGCAGCTGTGACTAGAAGCCATGATCTGGAAAGCTCTGGTTTGTACCTCACTAGCTAAATGAACCAGAGATGTTGCTAGGCTGGAGCCCATGAGGCCTAGCGCCCCCGTAACTATTTCCTTGCACCCCGAGACTATTTCCCAGGGCCCTGAGTGACCATTGGAGCCAATGGAAGGGTTTTTCCTCAGCTTTATTGCCATACAGGGGGGAACTGTTAAGCCGGGGAGGGAAGAAGTAACATTCCACTTCCCACATGCTTCAACATCACTATCACCCCCCACAGTCCCACCCTCACCAAAAAACTTCCCTTCTATGGCAATTAAGCTCAGAAAAGGGGGGACTTTTCCCCATTGGTTTGGGATGATCTTGGTCAGGGTAGAAATTAATTTAATAATTCTTTGAGATGATTTGGATAAGAAATTAATTGGCTGGCTTTGCCTGGTGTAAAATTTAAATAAATACTAGTAATTATTTTTAAGTTGGCATAGATAGATAAATAGATAGATAGATAGATAGATATTTACTTATTTAAATTTGGTTTTAGGCTGTCTTTAAGGGTAGAACACTCTCAAGACGACATACCTGATGAAAAAGAATACAAATAGGTATTAAATACGCCCTAAAATACTATAAAACACTATACAGGTATTTTACACCAATAAAACCTGCAGCCAACGTAACATGTGAAAACCAACGAAAACAGGTTAGTCTTGGCTGAGGCCAAGAGAATGGTGAATTGCCAGAGCTGTTGCTAGGCTCTTAAGAGATTAAGGGCCCAGGCCTGTAGGACATAAATCTGAATCAATTCTGCATATGCAAATTTAGGTCTTTAAGAAAGTGCTTTCAGAAAATTTGCATCTGCAGAATTTGTGTCCTGTGAACCTAGGGCCTTAATCTTTTAAGTACTTAGCAACACTTCCAGCAATTCACCATTCCCTTGGCCTCAGCCATCCATAGGGAGGCAAAAATATTAGCCATTATAGGGCTTTTGTTCCAATAACTACTGAGATAACGTCTGGGTTCCCATGGTTTGTTAATCCCACCCGCCAGTCTGAACCCTAGTGGCAGGGCTTGGGTGATGGAGCAGCACCCCTCAAATAACCTATGGCCTGTTGTTTGGGCCATTTGAGGGTTGCTGCACACACCATCACCACAAGCCATGCTGCCCAGGTTTGGATGACATGGTAAGCCACGCCAGTGAGGGTAATGAGGGAAATTCTTCTAGCATGCAATCGGCAGGTGTGATTTATATCCCTCACTGCCATGGTGGGAACCTGCCCAACATATATAAAGCACTTCGAATGCTTAAAAGCATAAATGCTGGATGCTATTACTGTAATGTCTAAGCAGATCTTGGCCGGGGAGGGGGTAAATTAAGAATTTACATGTCAAAGATCCCAAAATAATTTCCATTGAAAACTTGCTAGCGCTAATAGTAACAGCATTCTCTATCTTAACAAAGAGACACCGAAGACACCCTAGGCTGCAGGGCTCTAGTTGACTGGTTTAGCTACACCAAAGAGGAGCTCTGAATTTGTTGGCCCATTGCTTTGGGCTATTGATCTAGCCTGGGAGAGCCATTCACCCTGGGCAAAGGCCATCCTATTCTATATTCTGGCTACAGGAAGCAAGATTTCCGCTTCTCACCGTCTACTCAGCTGGGAAGATCAGAACACGGCCAGACGTAATGTATGCACTAACCATGCAAAATACATACTACACGATGGGCAACTGCAAAACATATACTTGCATAGCACATAACACCGTACCAACACTGTGTGCAACCACCCTATACGGTAAGACAGTATATACTACTATATATGAATGATGGACATTCATTCTTGTCCCAATAAAATCTGTGAGAGCTACTTCCATAAATCCAAATTGTGTGTTGAGAGAGAGAATGGAAATTACTGCATAGGGGACAGGGGACTGACTCATGGCCCCATCAAAAGGGATAGATTGTGTGTGTTTTTGAAGTAAAAAGTTGGCAACTCTGTACCACCCCCATGTCTCCTCCTCCAGCTATGGCCCTGCTGTCATTAGGCCAAAGACGCACTTCTTTTTTCTACAAGTCTGTTTTCAGGCATATGAAGTCCACCTGTCCACTCTTTTAAGCTGGAGGAGGCTCTGTTGGCTGGACTTCTAGGGGCTGGATCCTATAAGCACTAATTGTTAGACCACCCTTTTGATTAGCTGGGGGTGATATAGGGGTGGAATTGAAACACTTCTATTTGGAGCAGGGCGTAGGGGAGAGGAAACTAATGGGATTGGGGGTAGCAGGCCCAATCGCCACTCCCCACCCTACTGCTAATGAGCAGCACCATGCAACTCAGCCAGACAGCATAATTCATGGCTGCCAGGCACCCCATGCTGCGTCCACCCCAGATCTATTATTCATCATGCCATCACCACCCTCTTAAAGCCATTTGGGTTGAGGACACTTCCAGGGTGTCCCTCAGAGGCCTCTTGTCTTAATCTGCTAATGAGCTGCTCCACAGGGGGCCTCAGGGACCAAAGGAAAAAGAGCAGGCCTTAATTTGTGGCAAGGCTGGCTGGGGCTGGGCTCTGGAAGGAAGATATTAGTGCATTTGCGTTGCATTGGTTATGTCTCCTGCTGGAGTAGGCCAAGCTTCCTTTTATTACCCGTTGAAGTGGGCAACTTGTGGCCCTCCAGTCAGCTCTAGTCAGCATATTCAAGGGTGAGGGATGCTGGGAGTTATTAGGCCAAAACACCTGAAGGGCCACAAGTTGCCCATTGCACAATTATTCCTCCTTATTCCACAGGGACTAGGCTGACCAGATAAAATCCAAGTCAGGGCTCATGTAACTTTAACAGTTGTAGAAAAAAGGGAATTTCAGCCAGTGTCATTTGTTTGCAATTAGTTCCTGGTGAAATTCCCTCTTCATCACAACTAAGTTGCAGGGGCCCTGCCTTCTTTTGTATATGATCACTCTAGTATAGTGCATGCACCTTTAACTGTTGTGATGAAGAGGGAATTTCACCAGGAACTAATTGCATACAAATGACATTGGCTGAAATTCCCTTTTCTCTACAACTGTAAAGTTACATGAGCCCTGACCTGGATTTTATCTGGTCACCTAACAGGGACATACTTGAATATAAAAACAGACTCTATCTGGAACATTGGTCCCTGTCCAATCCAGGGAAATATAGCACATCCTACAGGTGTGCTATCTTTTTTATTCAAGTCACTTTTACAGCTGAAACAATAAACGAAGCTCAGTTACTGTTTTACTATACTGTGTCACCAAAGTCTTATTCATTAATTAGTTAAAAATATTTCCAGTCTGCGTTTCCCAGTATTGAAGATCTTAACAATATGCTTTAAAAAACAATTCATTAAAAAAAGCCTTATATAATGATATACAAGGAAACCAATATTTACAGTGAAGTACTAAATTAAGTACAAAGCAAAACAGTTAAACCATTACAGCCAGGCCTTCCCAAGAACCTTCTACCCACCTAAGCAAAGGCTTTAATTAACAGATGGGTCATACCTAAAACTCAGGAGGAAGGGAGATTGGAGATTGGGAGCATCATCACAAAGGGAAAATCGTGTCTCCTTATCGTTGCTTCTCTTTTCACGCATTTGTCCCTCATTACTTCCTCTTTTGAAAGAGGAAGTAAATAATGTGCATGTGATCCATTCAGTGGGACATTTTGATCAAGCTACTTCTCCTGCACATAGCAGGAGATAGCGGCAACTTCCATCTTTAAAATAAATCAAGACTTACTGGGGTGTTTGTGTGGGGGGGGGCGCAAAGGAGGCTAGAAGGGGCGGGAGGTGTGTGGGGAGGCAGACGATGTTGTGAGACGGACCCGCAAAAATCCGTGAGTGCCCAGTAACGAGCATGCAATAAAACGCTCATCTGATGGAGCTCTTAGCCAAGCTCCTAGGTGGGGTCATTTCACAGTAGGGATTGCCAACTCCGGAAATAAAGGAATAGTATTCTGGTACTCGGATAAAATGGTCACTTGTTGATTGCCAACAAATGGGACATGCATCACCAAAAAAGACGAAAGAGGACACTGATTTTCATAACATTTGTATAAAAATATTCATATGTATAGATGCAAATGTAGAAATAGCTGTTCTTGAAATTGAAATACAGTACATCTCACCCTAGTGGGGAAGCCTTGCTCAGTCTGCAGTTCAGGCGCAAAGTGTGGATGAGCAACTTCAAGGCCCTTGCCGGCTCTCCCTTCTTAGGGCTTTCTGTCTTGAAACGGGACTTGGGCTGGGCAGCTCTTCAAATGGAGGGCACCTTCAAATACAGGCTTCCAGATAGAGGTCTGTCCCATATAAAGTAACCATTTCCAGAGGAGTAGCTGTGTTGTAGCAAAAATAACGAAGAGTCTTGTGTGGTACTTTAAAGATTAATACATTTTATTTATTATCGGAGTGCTTTGGTTTAGGAATAATGGTGTGTGGTTTCATTGGGCAACTTTGTTCTTGACATTATGCAGCAGCAAATTAGCTTCTAATTTCCTCTTATACTAGTCAATATGAAATCATCTTAAACAAGACCATTTGAGTACGTTAAGGGCTGTTAGTAACATTCAATGTGATTACTAGACACAGCCTGTGGCAGTCTATCCCAACCTGGTGTCCTCCAGATGTTTTGGATGACAAGTCCCAGCATTCCTGACGCTTTGTGGCTAGTTGTGGCTGCTGGAGGTTGAAGTCAAAAATATTTGGAAAAGGTTGGTATATGGCATTTATATTTTCCAACATTTTCTACAGTGCTAATACATTCGGCCAAGATTTGAAGACTTTCCAGATGTTCATCCATGTCAAGATAAATAGCTGGACAGGGGAGTGGGATTGTGCTCAGAGGGAATTGAAATGCCACTCAAAAAACATTCTTCATTGATAGCACCGATCTTATTGCAAGGCTGAGCCGATTAACATATGTACTGTGATTTGGAGTGTCCTCAGGCAGGACTAGAAAAATATTTTCCTTACTCCAAGGACAGGAAATAGAGCCGACAATTCCAATGTTCAGAAAGCAGTGCGAGAAAGTTTTAATCCCCCCAGGCCACTCTATCAGTAACCTCCTCTGTCAGGAGCACATGTAGAAAAATCATGTTCCATGGTAGTTTTAGAGAAGAAAAGGTGGGACTGGTTTGGTTTCATCAGAAACTATCCATAGATGAATAATTTCCATGGTGTCACTCTATGGTGCATGGCATATGTAGTATAGATGATGTCGTCAAGATGACCACCAACAACATTCATAAAATCATCAATATCTCCATGATTTATGGACGGATTTAAAATATTAAGGTCTAATTTTAAAGATATTTCCTAAACCTAAAAAGTGGTCTGCACAACTTTTACTGTAAAGTCAATGGTTTCTCAGATATATGCATATTTATAGTACAGATATGCAATTACATCACTAGTGTTAGTATTATACTCTTTGTGTGCATTCAGTTGTCCATTTATTTATTTGTCATTGATTTTTTTCCCCATTATTTCAGGTAGAACCATTTCATTAAAGGTATGGAAGGAGTAATGCAGATAGATCAACCATCATCATCCAAATAAGGCGCACACTTCGAGTAGCATAGCCATCAAGAGATACAACTTTATTTCCTGTGGCTTGAATAAAGACAAAAGGGTTTTTTTATTCATCTTAATCCACTCACCATTGTAATGATACCTGTGTTATCATCACAGAATGTTTTGTGAATGGCATCTTTTAAGGTAAGCATCACTGTCTGTAATTTTTGCATTTCAATTCTCTCTGACAATGTCATTTTTTACATGTACCTCTCTTCAGTTTATGTATATAACCTTCCAATTTGAGCTTAACACTTCATGCATCTGGTGAAGCAGACAGTTTCCATGAGTTTATGCAAGGATGAATTTAAGGTGCCACATGACTCTGACCAGATACACATGATCATGGAGGGGGAAATAAGTCACAGTGGCAGCATGGCTTGTTGTATTGTGCTGTAGCTAACAAGCCACTCAGAACCCATGATAACGTTCTAGGAGGCTTGCTACCCATGGCAACAAGACACCCTGGCTGGGTTCACAGGGCAGTGTCTTAAGGGTTCTGCTTTAAGTTATATAAAGCTACAGAACACACACACAGCATGTGAGGAAGAGGGGGGATTTGCCTTGTCCTTTGTCTTTCTGGCAGACATCCTAAAAATGGGCACAGAATGGCTAAGGCAGTTTTTTTCTAGTAAATTGGCAGTTTTTCTAGGATACCAGGGCAATCACCAAGAAGGCCCCACTTCTCATGCAGTAGAATACATGGGACTGTGTTCTCACAAAGCTGTCAGTGGTACTAAGGTAGTGTCTTATTGCCAGGCCTCGGGCTTGTGTGGAATTTACCTTATCATCTGCACTGGAAGAAAGCCCTGCCCCATCATTTTAAGTTCGTATGGACAGACTGCAAGTTCTCAGCGGTGAGAGGAAGGCGATCTTTGCACCCACCCAGAAGTTCATTTCTTTATGATATTATTTCATGTCTATTTCTTTAAAGAAGGGGCAAGGCCAGAAACAGGCCAAAGTGGTACTAGATACACAAAATGGCTAAAGGAAGGGGGGGCTACAAGGAAAGATGAGAGCAGGAGCAAAATAGGTTCGTTCCTCCCTCCCACCCTTCCCATTTACACCACAGGTCAAGATGGAAGTTGGCACGATGTAACATTCTGCATTGGGAAAACTGTGAATTAGGGCCAAAACAGACATTACAGTAAATCTGTGTCTAGCAGCTATATCTTTTTTCTTTTCATTTTTACTCTAGGGTAGGTGCAGGGACCCAATCCGGATCTTTAAAAAACCCACCCCCACTTCAGGGTCCTGACCTGGATTGGAGGCCCTGCACTTAATCTAGAGTAAAAATTAGAGATGGATGTAGCTAATATATGCAGATTTTCAATCATGGCTGTTTGGGCCCTTATACTCTCTCTCTCTCTCTCGCTCTCTCCAGAGAGAGAGAGAGAGAGAGAGAGAGAGAGAGAGAGAGAGAGAGAGAGAGGTGTTGATTCAGAACTAAAGGGGAACATGGAGAACAACTCCTGCCTGAGCATTCCAGAGAAAGCTGTGCGAACATTTTCCTACAGAGGTCAGGATTTCAACAAGTGGTACCATCCCATTCCAGAAGTATTCACTTTTTCTGATGTTCCCCTCACAATGCCCCCGCCCAAACCATCAACTTAATACAGAGAGAGGGGGTTGCCCGCCTCCCTGCCTTGTTTTTCCCCCCTAATTGAATGGCGTGGGACTCGCAGCAGCTGCTGCTCAGATGCTGAGTGCCGTGTTATGCTAAGCAGGTGTCTTCAAAGCCGGGCCTACACAGCGCGAGCAAATTGGACAAGTCATCGGGTATCCACGTGGGGTTCACCAGGCCTTTGTACAGCCGCATCCGAACCGCTTGGCTGCTTCCTTCAATTTCTGTCATCCGGGTGGCGGGAGACCAGATGAAACGGAGGCTAGTCGGGGGAACAGCCTGTCCCCCGAGTCAATGCTGCTTGTTGTTTTTCCTACGGAGGAGAACTTTGCGCGAATCGCTGGGTTTCAGAGACGGCAGTGGGCAGCTGGTCTGGGACTCGGGTGGTGAAATTTCACTTCGCCAAGGAACTTTCTGTGTCAGGGAAAGGGAAAGGGCCTGGTATCTCCTTAGGTAGCAGGGGAGACAACCCTTCTCAACAAAGTGAGAGGCCTAGAACCATAAGGGGTGGAATACACCCTGCTCTCATAACTTTCCATGGATTCTTAACCTCGGTTCCAACCAACTTACATATGCATGACGTGTTGGATCCAGATTTAGTCATATTTAGAGCAGACCCATTGAAATCAATAGGACTTCAGTTATAATTAACTGAAGTCTTTTTGATTTGAATGGGTCTGCTCTAAATATGACTGAATCTGATTCAATCCAATGTATATGTTCGGGGCCTCCCTCACGCACTCAAGGATTGACAGAGCTGTAAAAGGTAGGCTGACCATATGAAAAGGAGGACAGGGCTCCTGTATCTTTAACAGTTTCATAGAAAAGGGAATTTCAGCAGGTGTCATTTGTATATATGCAGAACCTGGTGAAATTACCTCATCATCACAAAGTTAAAGCTGCATAAGCCCTGCTCTCTTTTCTACATGGTCAAGAGACAGGGCTCCTGCACCTTTAACTGTTATGATGAAGAGGGGATTTCACCAGGTTATGTATGTATACAAACAACACCTGCTGAAATTCCCTGTCCTTTGCAACTGTTAAAGATACAGGAGCCCTGTCCTCCTTTTCATATGGGCACCCTAGAAAGGCTTAAGGTACTTCCACAACAGAGTTTTGGTACAAACACTGGGCATTCTTGCCAATGCAGGTTTTATGTTTTTGCATTACAAATTGATTGACGCAGTAGCAGCAGGCTTTAAGTCTCATATTGTGTGTGTGGGGGGGGAGGGGAAGCTCTTTAGAAAAACAGTGAGTAGGGTGACCATATGTGGGAAATAAAAAAAGAAGACACCCAGTGGGGTGGGGGGTGAGAAAGCAGCTTTCTAGGGCCTCTGGAAAGTGCGCAATTCCCACCCGCCACACTAATGGCTCCAATTGGAGGGGAAAGAGTGTCATCCCTCCATTGGTCCAATCAGGGCCTTTTCTATAATGTCCAGGAATGACACACTTTCCCCTTTAAGGCCTTCATTGGAGCAGTGGGGGGAAAGCACGTCATCCCCCTGCTACACTTATGGTGGCCTTAAAGGGGAAAGCGTATCAATCCAGGACATTATAGAAAATTACAGAAAATCCCGCCTGACACGCAGGATAGAACAAAAACCAGGACAAATCTGGGGAAATCCTGACAGTAGGTCACCCTAAAAGCAGGGATGACAACAGAATGTTGCACTATAGACTGCTCCTATTCAGACTGCCAGCAATGTGCTCTTTCATTTCCATTTTTCATTCAGCTATTTTTGGGGGGGGTTTCTCCCCTTAGGATTTTATCCCTCCTTTTTTGGTACGTCTGCAAACTCTGAGATTCCGCCCATGCCTATTGCTGCCTCACTTTTGTGAGTGATGGTGCTGTAAGGAAGTGACCTCCCATCATCGCCTCCTGCACCTCCTGCTGTTTCACTGGTGGGGCTGAGCCCCTCCTCCCCTCACAGAGGCCATTACAGCCAACATCCCTGTGAGCTGGAGAGGAAGAAGTGAAATGTCATCATCGCCGCCTCTCTAAGGCTCCCCAACCAATGGACATTCTGGCTGAGGGGATGAAGGGATTTGTGGGCCAAAACCCTTGGAGGGCGCCAGATTGGGGAAGGCTAGTCTGTTTTAAAGACCTCTTAATGTTCCTTTGGACTTTATGTCAGCAGACTTGCCAGCTGAAGGGCAGGATAAAAATGCTTAAAATGCCACAGTGGTATAGATGCTAGCAACCTCAAGATTAGATTACTGCAATGTGATCTATGTGGGGCTGCCCTTAAGACTGATCCGGAAGTTGGAATTAGTGCAGAACACAGCAGCTTGTCAGGAGCTCTCTTTTTCAGCATGGAGCTCTTTTGCTGAGGGAAATTCACTGGCTGCCTATTTGCTCGCTACTGGGCCAGGTTGAAGGGTTTGCTATTAGTATATAAAGTCCTAAACAACTTGGGAGCAGGACATTGAGAGAGTGCCTTCTCCCTTATTAACCTGCCTTGTCACCGAGGTCATCAGATGGCAGGCTCCTTATGGTTCCGCCTGGCCCAATGGCCCAACTGGAGTCCACTCAGAGTGAAGACTTCAACATGGTGGCTCCCATTCTCTAGAACTCTCTCCCTCTGGGGGTCAGGCAGACATCAATGTTGTGTTGTTTTCAACATCTGTTGAAATCTTTATTTCAAGACATCGTCTTTAATTGGTCACCCATGTTTTTTCTTGGTATTTTGCTTTCTATTTTTTTAAAATATGGTATTTTATTCTTTTTTTATTGTTCCCTGCTCAAGAATCTGTTCAGATGTGGAGCGCAGTATAGGAATGTTGTAAATAAATAAATGTGACACTCAGAAAGTGTTGCCTATTAGGACACATGAAAGGATAGAATGCATAATATGGAGAAACCAAACTGCTGAAATTATCTGGCAGTAGATTCAAGGTAGGGTGACCATATGAAAAGGAGGACTGTATCTTTAACAGTTGTATAGAAAAGGGAATTTCAGCAGGTGTCCTTTGTATGCATGTAGCACCTGGTGAAATTCCCTCTTCATCACAACAGTGAAAGCTGCAGGAGCTATACTAGAGTGAGGGCAGGGCAGGGCTCCTCTATGAAAGACGCCAGGGCTCCTGCAGCTTTAACTGTTGTGATGAAGAATTTCACCAGGTGCTGCATGCATACAAAGGACACCTGCTGAAATTCTCTTTTCTATACAATTGTTAAAGATGCAGGAGCCCTGTCCTCCTTTTCATATGGTCACCCTATCAAGAGACAAAAGGAATGTTTTTTTTATCCACTGTTTTACTTTCCTGAGCCTTTTAGTCCTTCTGTTTTAAAATGTGTGTTCAGTGCGTTTTTAGATCTTTGCACAGCTGCTGGCTTTTACCCTGGTTTTAACATTAAGTTGTTATGCAGAACAGGTTTGTTAGGCTGACCATATGAAAAGGAGGACAGGGCTCATGCAACTTTAATAGTTGTAGAGAAAAGGGAATTTCAGCCAGTGTCATTTGTATGCAATTAGTTCCTGGTGAAATTCCCTCTTCATCACAACAGTTAAAGTTGCATTATGCTAGAGTGACCATATACAAAAGAAGGCAGGGCCCCTGCAACTTTAACTGTTGTGATGAAGAGGGAATTTCACCAGGGACTAATTGCATACAAATGATACTGGCTGAAATTCCCTTTTCTCTACAACTGTTAAAGTTACATGAGCCCTGTTCTCCTTTTCATATGGTCAGCCTAAGGTTTGTCTTAATTGTATGCTGTGAAATCAGACATGTGACCAAGGCTATGTATGGGTGGGCACGCCCCCTTGGAGGCTGGACATGTTGGTGGGCATGCCCCCTTTGGGGGCTGGACATGTTGGTGGGTTGAAATACCTCACCTAAGGGTTAGTTACCCGCATTAAGAGCCTTCAGCTAAAATATGTTGGTATTTTCTTGTATTTTTGTCCCCCCTTTTGTCTTTGGGCTCACCTATTTCGCTTTGCCCCTCCCCCGATTGTGTCTCGCCCCCCCCCCCCCGGCCCTGAGAAATTGAATTTGACCTTGGGTGGAAAGAGGCTCTCCCACCGCTTTGGCCCCTGCATCAAACCTGCTGTCCTCACTGCAAAATCTCACTAAAGCCGAGCCTCGTCTCAGCTGCTTCTATGGCCTTTGTCCGTTTAAACAGTAGCCAAGGAAGTCAGCATCATCCAAGCCTCAAGACCCCACTCATAAGTTGCTCAAGGAATCCAACAGTTCTCCCCCCATCCTCACCACCCCACCCCAAAATCACCTCATGACCTGGGGCTGCCATTTTTGGCAGCAGCCCTGCGTCACTCTATCCCAAAGGAAGTCAATTGGTTTCTCTGAAGTCGAGGGCTAGGACAGTGCAATTCTGTTTCCCGTATCTTTTATTGTGGCATATGTGTATACTTTTTAAAAAATTAAGGCCAAAATAAAAAGACGCCCCTGACTTCGATGCACGAGTGACGTAACTACAGCTTAGCCCGACGGAGACTCATAATCATTATGCCTTTATGAGTAGTCATTACAAGGGAGTAAACCAGGGGTATGAAACCTGAGGCCACATCCAGCACATTTGGTGTTTACTAAATGGCCCCTTCCCCAATGTCCCAAGCCACAGCCGATCAGTGGTTTCCAGAGGTTTGCACAGTTCTTTTCCCCATTCTAAAAGTTTGAAATTGCTCTCCTAAGGCTTAGTTATTGGCAGTATAGGATGTCCCAATGGAAAAGAGGACAGGGCTCTGTAACATTTGTATAGAAAAGGGAATCTCAGCAGGTGTCATTTCTGTGCATGCAGCACCTGATAAACTTCCCTTTTCATTACAACTGTTAAAACTGCAGGAGCCCTGCCCACTTTTGTATCTGGTCACACTAGTATAGCTCCTGCAGCTTTAACTGTTGTGATGAGGAGAGAGTTTCACCAGGTGCTGCATGCATACAAATGACACCTGCTGAAATTCCCCTTTCTATACAAATGTTGAAGATACAGAGCTCTGTCCTCTTTTCCATATGGTCACCCTAGTTTGAGAACAACTTACAAAGCATCCGACGCAATATTGATCCTCCACCATCGCAACTGTTTATGACCCTCCATGGCCAAAACGGCCCACTTATTCCCACTTCCTGCTTCCTAGTTTTTAACCAGCTTGCATTTCTTTCCCCAATGTTTGTGTTCCTTTGTATTCTCCTCATTTGGGCAAGACTTCCATTTCCGGAAAGAGGCCTTCGTGCCTCCAATAGCATCCCAGACTCTGCTCTGTAACCATGCTTGCAAATCCCCGGGGCATAGTGGTACCTTAGGGTGACCAGTTAAAATCCAGGTCAGGGCTCATGTAACTTTAACAGTTGTAGAGAAAAGGGAATTTCAGCCAGTGTCATTTGTATGCAGTTAGTTCCTGGTGAAATTCCCTCTTCATCACAACTGTTAAAGTTGCAGGGGCCCTGCCTTCTTTTGTATCTGGTCACTCTAGTATAGTGTATGCACCTTTAACTGTTGTGATGAAGAGGGGATTTCACCAGGGACTAATTGCATACAAATGACACTGGCTGAAATTCCCTTTTCTCTACAACTGTTAAAGTTACACGAGCCCTGACCTGGATTTTATCTGGTCAGCCTATGGTACCTGGTATTTAGCATTCTAGCTGAGCACCTCTTATTGTGGATGAGCCCAAAAAAGAGAGAACTGGCCTAGGATCCTGAACGAGGTTTTATTAGTAAAATTGTAGCTCAGTTCAATCCAGATGTGGGAGACCTTGATTCAATTGATTTGTCATGATGGTAGCACCTGTAAGAATTTTTAAGAAAAAAAACTTGCCTAAAAGTTTTTATAATTTGGTTGTCATTATTATTATTTTGTAATTCAAGATCGGATTTTTATCTTGTGTTTTGTCAGACTACCAGCCAACTTGTGTTGACAGGTGGCCATATACGTCTCGCAATACTAAGAACAACTGTCATCTAATTCCTCCCTTCCTGGAAGTCCGTCCATTCGCTGCTGAACCACCTGGTTGTTACGGGTATTAGGGTGGCATTCTATGCGTGTTGAGACAGAAAAAGAGTCCTACAACTCCCAGCATTCCCCAGCCAGCACAGAGTTGTAGGACTTTTTTCTGTCTAAACACGCATAGGATGGCACCCTAAATGTTTCAGCAGGCCTCCATGATCCTCAAGGAACTGCCATCCTAAAAAAGAATTCTTAGGGTACGGTGGGTCCTCTCCTATCAATAGCTTCCATCCTATTAAAGAAATCTTAGGGAACAATCCTACACATCTTTAGACAGAAAAAGTCCTACAGCTTCCAGAAAACATGTCTTAACTTGCATAGGATGGCAGCCTTGCTTGATGAATCTTATATTTTTAAGGCTGCCATCCGATTAAAGAAATCGTAGTCAATTAATCGTGTATTAGTCCAGCCTTCCCCAACCTGGGGCCCTCTAAATGTGTTGGACTGCAATTCCCATCATTCCCAGGATTGGAACTCCTAGGAGTGCTGGGAGTTGCAGTCCAACACATCTGGAGCGCACCATGGTGGGGAATGCTGTATTAGTAAGAAATATATAGATTTCAATCCCTTTTTGATCCTGAAGGGCTCCAGGAGGAAGGGAGGTTCTGAGGAGAAAAACAGGAGACTGAGATGGTGACGAACGGCCCTGAGGAAATGGAAGAGAGAAAGAGAGTGACAGAAAAGACGGATGCTGAGGACGATGAAAAAAGGCCAGGAAAAAGCAGTAGCAATAGCTAGTGATCCCCAATCCTTTTGGGGCAGTGGGCACATTTCAGATTTTGAAGGAATGTCATGTGCTCTCTCACAAAATGGCTACGAACAAGGGTGCCCTGTCCACTTATAAAATGGCTGCCATGGCGGGCATAGCCTGTCACAAACTACACATTAACCAGAAGGTAAACTGGTGGGGCTAAAACAAAACCTCTTAGTTTAAAACACACATTGTAATTTTTAAAAAAACCCTTATGAAATAAAATAAAATAATCGGGGCCTTGCAGACACCAGGACAGGCATCCATAGACACATTGGCAGCAACAGGCAGGATGTTGCAGAGCCTATGGCTAAAGTGGCCAGGTGTCCTATTTTGCCGAAGAGATCCCTCTGTTTGAAGGTCTGTCAGAGGACACACCTCTATTTAATGTCTCCCTGACTAGAGGGGCTGTTCAGCCGAGATTGGGGTCAGCAATTCCCTCCCTCCCTCATTTCACTACTGTATGAATGGAGGTCCCATGGTTTCCACCCCCCCACAGGGTTGCAGTTAGGAAATGTGCATTTACATTGGGAAAAATGTGCGTTTGCCACCAACTTATTGCAGCTCTAGTAGTCTTCCAGAAACTCTCAAACTAAGGGCCAAACTAGCCGTGACATCATCAATTCAATGAGCAACTGGATATTGATTTATTGAAGATATTTATAGATTTCTTTATAGACTGACCTCACAAAGGAGTTTACATGAAATTATTAAAACAATACAATCAATAAAACTGTTCAATGAAAAATAAAAAAGACAAACAACTTCTTGTCTTGGAGAAGCTGGTTCTGTTCCTTCTCCTCTCAGGGCAAGGTGGGAGTCTGCATGCCAGTGGTGCCACCCTCCACTGGGCCTTTGCAGGTCTGCAGTGCCCATAAGATGCCTCATCAGGACACCATCTCTGTAGCTCATTGAGCCTGCAATGGGGTAGAGAGAGGTCATATCCCCCACAGAAGCCCCGGGCACAACATGCGCCGAAGGAGTGAAAAAGGCTACGTCGCATCAAACTGAAAGCCCTGCGCCTTACTTTAATGGTCAGGTGGTTAACTCCACCCCTGCTGAAAGTCCGACCCCATCCCTGGAAGTCCCACCTCCGGAGTCCTGCCCAGGAAAGAGGGATCACTGGATGGGGGTCATGTGACTCCTAGATGAAGTCATCATACCTCCATGGACCAATAGGATGGGGGCGTAGTACCCTGCTGTACATGTGGGGGAATGGAAGCGACCCAGTCGGGGTCATTTCCAACCCCATGCCCAGAAGTCCTAGCCTGGAGGAAGGGATCACCTGATGAGGTCATGTGACCTGTCTACAAACTCATCATGCCACCTCGTCCTGTTCAGCCACCATAGCATGAGGCGTTTGTAGAGGAGACACATGATCCCAACAGAGAAACCCTCCATCCAGGGCAGGACTTTTGAACTGGGACATCTTGGGATGGGCTTGGAAATGATCCCGCATCTGCTACCTTGGCTCCTGGACCTTGTCCTGTGATGGACACCCTGTTCTACTGACCCTTGGACCCCTCTGTGACTCTGCTTCTGAACTGTGTAATGCATGTGAGTGCCTGCCTGTGTTTTGTGCCCTGACTGCTATGTCGATCCCTCCTCCCTAAGCCTGAACCCCAGTTAGGTATGTTGGGTAATCCGTTTGGGGGTAGAGCTTCACAAGGTTTGTCAGCTCAGCCCCCAGACTCTGTTGTGTCTTCCACAAACTGGCCCTACTCAGTGTGCAATGAGTCAAGCCAGCTGGCAGAATTTTCCATTAAAACAATTTCCCCAAATTTGGCTGTAAATTATGCAAATCTGCAAAATGTACAGGCAAAATGTATGCAAATCCATATTTGCACAAATTAAGCTAAGACCAAAAAAAATCTGTAAAATCGCGTGGCTCAGGTCACAAAAGCAAACCAAGTCAGGCGTGCTGCGGAAGTCCGGTGAGCCCAAAAGGGCCGGACTTCTTGGAGACTGACATCCCTAACCCCTGTATCTAACTGCTTCCAGTGCCCCACATGTATGGCAGGGGCTAAACGGACAAATTCATAGAGGAGTCACATGATCCCCATTCGGTGATGCCTCGATCTGGGATGTCCGGGGATGGGGTGGGACTTCTGGCAGATGCAGGGCTAAACCACCTTTGAATAAGGGGGAGGGCTTAAAGTTTGGTGTGAGGTAGCCTTCCCAAGAGTCCCTTGACCTCTTCACACGGTCTCCCATTACAGGCTCTCCCAATGCCAGGTCCAAGGACCTTTCGTTGTGCCACATGGAGACAGAGATGAAGGAGGAGGATGGAGATGTTCCCTTGAATGGGATGAAGGGAGGGACATTGGCTGTGAACGCTTCCTCCCCTGAAGCTCTAGGAGTGGGTTTCCTCACTTGGTATCTGAACCAGGAGAAGCGTTGTTCACATTGTATCCACATCGGAGAAAGCTGGAGGCAGGGCAGGACCTTGGAGAGCAGAGTCCACAAAGTGCTGGCTGGAAGCTTCTCCCATCAGGAGCTGTTGTTCAGGTGAAGGTCTGTAGTCCACATAGGCCTTGAGAGAGCTGGCTGCATCTGGTCTTTCAGGGGCTCCACCTTTGTTGCCTACTAACTGGAGTTCTTCAAGGGCTGCTGTCAGGTTCCGGAGTCTTGTGCTCTTGGTGACTGAGGAACAGGAGAGGATGGAGGTAGAGAAGGGGGTGCTGAGGACACCCCCTGAGGTGATATTAGGTGTGATCTGTCTTAATCCCAGTAATTCACAGGCTACTGTGGAGCCTCCAATCTAGGGGTCAAGACGCCTTCCCCTAGGATTACCATATTCTGAATCCTCAAAACTGGGACAATTTTTAAAATGTATTTATTTATTTTTGCTGGAAGCAAAATAAAAAGCAATGATGTGGGCGGGAATTAGAAGAGGAAAGGCTAGGAAAGGGGAGGGCTCAAAGGGGGCGTGGTGTGGGGGGGAATTGCCTAATGCAATCAGGAGAGGAGGAGCAGCAGCAGCAATGCAAAGCCATTTTTGCTAAGCAAGTGTTCCCATTGTAAAACAAAAGCAACCCCCCCCCCAAAGTTTTCCTTAAAAGGAGCTATGAAGCCTCTACTATATGGGGTCTGGTCTAGCTGAAAGGATTACTGACCTGGCTGGAAGGAGGAAAGCACCGGCTGTTTTTCTTTCACTGAGTCACTGGGACCTCTGAACAGGTAGTAAGTAGCCCTACTGTAAGCAAAATAAAAAGTAATGGTGTGGGTGGAAGGGACTTCGAAGAGAAAAGGGCTGGAGGAGAGAGTGGGGGGAGCAGAAAGCGGTCACAAGAAGGCAGAGCCCATTTTGAACAATGTGTTTCCCATGGGTAAACCCCCCTCCCCAGAGGGTTTCCTTTAAAAAATGCTATGGGGTCTAATCTGCAACTGAAAGGATTACCTGGAAGGGAAAACACAAGCTGCACAATAGCAGCGGCTGGTCAGGAGAACTTTTGCTTTTATTGTTTGACTAAATCACTCGGCTTTCCCAGCCCATCCTCCCCAGCCAGGGGCTGAGCTACTACTGTGATGGTACAGACAAGCTCGCATGACAAGGCTGCAAAGTTTGACTGTGAAGAGCCCACCACAACCATGGATTAAACTTTATTTATTAATCTATTATATTTATAGTCCACCTTTTTCCTGCCAAGATCCCAAGGCAGTTTCCATGATCATTAAAACTGCAGGAGCCCTGCCCGCTTTTGTATCTGGTCACACTGGTGTAGCTCCTGCAGCTTTAACTATTGTGATGAAGAGGGAACTTCACCAGTGCTGCATGCATACAAATAACACCTGCTAAAATTCCCTTTTCCATGCAACTGTTAAAGATACAGGAGCCCTGTCCTCTTTTCCATATGGTCACCCTAGTTTGAGAACAAGTTAAAAAGTATCCGTCACAATATTGATCCTCCACCTCGCAATTGTTTATGCCCCTCCATGGCCAAAATGGCCCACTTATTCCCACTTCCTGTTTCCTAGTCTTTAACCAGCTTGCACTTCTTTCCCCGAAGTTTGTGTTCCTTTGTATTCTCCTCATTTGGGCAAGATGTCCATTTCCGGAAAGAAGCTTTCATGCGTCCAATAGCATCCCTGACTCTGCTCTGTAACCATGCTGGCAAACCCCCTGGACGCAGTAGTACCTGGTCTTTAGCATTCTAGCTGAGCACCTCTTATTGTGGATGAGCCCAAAAAAGAGAGAATCTCCCCAGGATCCTGTAGGAGGTTTTATTAGTAAAATTGTAGCTCAATTCAATCCAGATGTGGGAGACCTTGGGTCAATTGCTTTGTCATGATGGTAGCACCTGTAAGAATTTCTAAGAAAAAAAACATGCCTAAGAGTTTTTACCATAGGTTTGTCATCATTATTAATTTGTATTTCAAGATCAGATTTTTATCTTGTGCTTTGTCAGACTACCAGCCAACATGTGTTGACAGGTGCCCATATATGTCTCGCAATACTAAGAACAACTGTCATGTAACTCCTCCCTTCCTGGAAGTCCGTCCATTCGCTGCTGAACCACCTAGTTGTTACGGGTATTAGGGTGGCATTCTATGCGTGTTGAGACAGAAAAAGAGTCCTAGAACTCCCAGCATTCCCCAGCCAGCACGGAGTTGTAGGACTTTTTTCTGTCTAAACACGCATAGGATGGCACCCTAAATGTTTCAGCAGGCCTCCATGATCCTCAAGGAACTGCCATCCTAAAAAAGAAATCTTAGGGTACGGTGGATCCTCTCCTATCAATAGCTTCGATCCTATTAAAGAAATCTTAGGGAACAATCTTACACATCTTTAGACAGAAAAAGTCCTACAGCTTCCAGAAAACATGTCTTAACTTGCATAGGATGGCAGCCTTGCTTGATGAATCATATATTTTTAACGCTGCCATCCAATTAAAGAAATTGTAGTAGATTAATCGTGTATTAGTCCAGCCTTCCCCAACCTGGGGCCCTCTAAATGTGTTGGACTGCAATTCCCATCATTCCCAGGACTGGAACTCCTAGGAGTGCTGGGAGTTGCAGTCCAACACATCTGGAGCGCACCATGGTGGGGAATGCTGTATTAGTAAGTCAGTTAAATCTGCCCATGAAAATAAGAATTATTTCTGAAGGAAGACGCATAATCTACATGGGCATGTGCAGCTCATTTCATTAGGGTGTGCACCTTAAAGGCCCTGATTGGAATGGAGGAGGGGAAAGCCTGCTTTCTCACCTCTCCATTGCTCCAAACGGGGCCTTAGGCCCCAATTGGAGCAGTGGGGAGTGAGAAAGTGTGCTTTCCAGGGCCTCTGGAAAGTGCGAAGTTCCCCCAGGGATGCTAATGGCAGCTTTCCGGAGGCTTTCCGATCCTTTTAAAAGCCCCAATTCAAGCGGGAGGGGGCAGGAAAGCAGAGGTGCCCTGGGAAATTAGGGTGTGCCTGGGCACACCCAGCACACCCTGTGCGCATGCCTATGCTCCTGCCCCACATAACATCCATTAGACCTTCTTATTCCTGTTGTCCTCTGATAACACAGTATTCTGTGTTTCCCTGCTCTCTCCCTCCAGCAACAACCAACAATGTGGAGTGATTTATATTAGTACATAGCTAGTCAAATCACTGATTAATTAGAGGAATATTCTGGTATCATTTCTCTCTGTCTCTAAAAATTAAATAATCCGCAATTATGCACTATTACATTACCTGTGTCCCAAAGAATAGTCTGAAGGATGTTGCGTGCTCATATACTGCTGAATCTGTAGCTGATTAAGTCTGGCCGTACAAGCTAGTTGGGGAGGGAGGAGATCTCCTGGGGGCCCTGAGTGTGCTGCTCTGGGCTCATTGAAAGAACAAGAGTGGAATATAAACAAATAAAAATAATTGCACTGTTTACTTTGACACTGGAAGTGCGTCCCCATTTGCCTGCTGTCCGCATAAATCCTGGCTCTGCTCTCTCTGTACTTTTCCCAACACAGTTGCTCTCTCTCTCCACCTGTGAGATGCCAGGCCGACTGATGCTTAACCCTGATCTACAGGGTCAGTCATCCTCCACTCTTGTTGTGGCTGGGTTCTTCCAGCTCTTTCGGTACATTGCTCCATTTGGGGAGTTGATTCACCAGCTCTCCCATGCCTAAAATTCCTCTTCAAGCGGTTTTCATACAAAGCAATTCCCCTTGGCATTCACTCCCTTGCTCTGATCTTTTATTCTTGCTCTCCAACTGCCATCCACACCCAGGATTCTTTCTCTCAATAGCTGAGCTGCTGTCTCATTGGCCAGCATGAACATTCCAAGATGATCTTGTGGAATCTTCCATTGTTAGTACATCAGATCTATCTATCTTTCTCTATCCATCCATCCAATTTACCTTTATCCTGCTCCTCAACCAAAAAGGCTCCCAGAATATTTTACAGGCAATCAGTAAAAAAAAAAAAAAGACAGTCCCTGCCCACAAGTTTACAACCAGCACACAAGGAAAGGGAACAGTGAGGGTAGAGGAAAACATTAAGTAGTCTTTCAGCAAGGCTGGTGGAATAGCCCCGTACCCCTTCTCATCTCCCTCTATACAGCCTGCTTGTTTATGTTTCCTTATCTATACTTTCTATGAGTATGTTGTGAACCAAGGGGGAGCTTGTGCATCTCTCCTGTGATGAGTGTGTGGCCCCACATTTCAGGTGTGGATGCAACTCTCACATCTCCCCATGAGGAAGAAGTACTTCTTCACACAGTGCATAGTTAAATTATGGAATTCACTGCCACCAATTTGGATGGCTTTCAAAGGGGGTTGGATAAATTCCTGGAGGAGAAGGCTATCAATGGCTACTAGCCCTGATGGCTATGTGCTACCTCCAGTATACGAAGCAGTAAGCCTGTGTGCACCAGTTGCTGGGGAATAATAATAATAATAATAATAATAATAATAATAATAATATAAATTTATTTATTTCTTACCTGCCTCTCCCTCTGGATCGAGGCGGGGAACAACATCAAATATAAAACACATAAAACTGATTAAAAGCACATAAAACGAATACATTATTAAAATACCAATAAAACACCAATAAAACTCTTTGAATTCGACTGGGTAGGGCTGCTGGAAGAGATCGGTCTTTATGGCTTTCTTAACGTCAAAGAGACTGTTAAATTGACAAATCTCCTCCGGCAGGCCATTCCACAGTTGGGGAGCGGCAGAAGAGAAGGTCCTCTGGGTAACAGTTGTCAGCCTAGTTTTGGCCGACTGTAGCAAATTCTTCCCAGAGGACCTGAGTTTGTGGGGTGAATTGTATAGGAGAAGGCAATCCCGCAGGAAACCTGGACCCAAAACATGTAGGGCTTAAAAGTGATGACCAAGAGAGTCGTGAAGACTGTTCTTTTTCCGGCAGGCCTATCCGGATGAATGTTAAATGTTTTAATGATGTGTTTCTCTTGTTTAAATTTTTTAAAACTTTGTCATGCTTGTATGTGTATTGTGTTCCCCGCCTCGATCCATAGGGAGAGGCGGGTTATAAATAAATATTATTATTATTATTATTATTATAGGCTGACCAGGTGGCTCGGGATTTCCCGGTCCTAACCGGGAATCCAGGGGCAAACCGGCCCAACCGGGGGACGGGGGGGCAAACCAGGGTGGCGGGGGGTCACGCGGCGGTGGCAGCAAGCAAGGAGCGGCGGCGAAGGCGGCGGAGGAGCCCGGGAAGCGGCCGCCCCAGCTGGTAAGCACGAAGGGGGGCACTTACCTGCTGGGGCGGCCGCTTCCCGGGCTCCTCCGCCGCCTTCGTCGCAGCTGCCGGGCTCGTAAGGCCAGAGGCCGCGCGGAAGAGGCAGAAGAGGGCCGGATCCGGAAGTGGCGTAACCGTCACTTCCGGATCCGGCCCTCTCCCGCCTCTTCCGCGCGGGCGGCGACGGAGGACCCCGCGCGGCCGTGCGGGCGGCGAAGGAGGACCCCGCGCGGCTGCGCGGGCGAAGGAGGAACCTGGCGCGGGTGGCGAAGGAGGCCCCCGCGCGGCCGCACGGGCGAAGGAGGAACCCGGCGCGGCCGCGCGGGCGGCAAAGGAGGCCCCCGCGCGGCCGCGCGGACGAAGGAGGAACCCGGCGCGGCCGCGCGGGCGACGGAGGAACCCGGCGGTAGATCCAGGCTGGTTTTTTTGGTGGGGGGGTGGCTTGGTGGGGGGGTTGTTTTGGGTTGGGGGGGCGGGGGGGGACCGAGATTTTTATTTTTAAAATCTGGTCACCCTATATTATTACTTCGCCCGGAAAGTAATTGGCAGCCAGTGAAGTGATTTTAAAGCTGGTGTGAAATGGTCACCCCTAGGTGTATCGGTGACCAACCTGGCTGCCATATTTTGAACTAGTTGAGGTTTCCAGGCTAGGCACAGAGGTAGCCCTATGTGCAGCACATTGCAGAAGTCGAGCCTTGAAGATACCAGTGCATGCACTACTGTCTTTAGGTCTTCCAACTCTAGGAAGTGGCGCTGCTGGCGTATCAGCCGAAGCTGATAATAGGCACTCCTGGCCGTCGCATCTATCTGAGCTGTCATTTGGAGCAACAGATCCAGGAGCACTCCCAAGCTGCGAACACAGCCTTTCAGGGGGAGTGTAACCCCATCCAGAACTGGTTGACACACCTCCAAACCCAGGTTGGGGGCTTTGACAGTAAGCACCTCCGTCTTATCTGGATTCAGCTTCAGTTTGTTTTTCCTCATCCCATTACCGCCTCCAAGCATTCATTCAGAGGAGACACACTATCCTTAGCTGATGCTGTTGTCAAAGGCATAGAGAAATATATTTAGGTGTCATCAGCGTGCTGATAGCACCCCATCCCATGCCTCTGGATGATCTCTCCCAGCGTTTTCATGTAGATGTTAAACAACATTGGGGATAGGATGGTGCCTTTTGGTACGCCATACAACAGCTCCTTCTTTGAGGAGCAACTATCCCCAAGCATCACCATCTGGAACCTGTCCGAGAGGTAGGACCAGAACCACTGAAGCACAGTGCCCCCGATTCCCAATCCCCCCAGGGGAACATGGGTGGGAGGGTGTTGATGCAAAGTGTCCTGCTTTGTTGGTCCGTAGTCCACACCTGGTTGATCACTATGTAAACAAAGTGCTGGACTAGATGGACCCTTGGTCTGATCCAGCATTAGGGCTGTTCTTATGTTCTTAAGATAGACAAAGGATGTTCTTCAGAATTCCGATTCTAAGGTCTAAAATCACTCCCTATGCAATCATTTACCTGGGTCAAGACAGATCAGCCTCTTTATAACATCAGAGAGGCTAAGCTACTGGCAGTAGAGATGCTGTTAGGGCCGGCCCTACCATTAGAGTGAAGCAGTTGTCTCAGGCAGCAGATGCTGGGAGGTGGCAGCAATATTTAGTAGGGATGTGCACTGGATCGGACCCGATCCACGATCCGAGTCCAGTCCAGTGGGAAATCGGATAAATTATCCGATTTCCGATCCGACAGCTGGATCGGCCGATCCAATCCGAACCGGTCCGAAAAGGCTCCGAACCGGTTCGGCGGATCGGCGGATCGGCGGGCGCCCACTGGCACCCACCGCCGCTTCCATTGGCGGGCGCCAGCGGGCGCCCGCCGACGAAAGTGGACAGCGGGGGGGGGAGGAGGGGGGGAGGAGGGGGGCCCTTTCCTTTCCGGCCTGTCCGCTCCTGTCCGGCGCCGGCGGCTACTACCAGCGGGCTCCGCGGCCTGCTCCAGGGTGGCGCGCCGGGTGATGTCATCACCTGGCGCGCTACTCTAGAGCAGGCCGCGGAGCCCGCTGGTAGTAGCTGCCGGCGCCGGACGGGAGCGGACGGGCCGGGAAGGTAAGCAGGGGGTGCGCGGAGGGGAGGAGGGGGCGCACGGAGGGGAGGAGGGGGGCCCTTACCTTCCCGGCCTGTCCGCTCCCGTCCGGCGCCGGCGGCTACTACCAGCGGGCTCCGCGGCCTACTCCAGGGTGGCGCGCCGGGTGATGTCATCACCCGGCGCGCTACTCTAGAGCAGGCCGCAGAGCCCGCTGGTAGTAGCCGCCGACGCCGGACGGGAGCGGATGGGCCGGGAAGGTAAGCAGTGGCGGGGAAGGGGGCTTACCCCCCCCCGGAGCCGTCCACTTCTATCCGCGGGCGCCCGCGAATGGAAGCGGACGGCCCCAGGGGGGGAGGGAGCGCGGGGGAGGGGGCTTACCTGCCGGGGCCGTCCACAACGGACGGCCCCGGGGGGGGGAGGGAGTCCCCCATAGACAATGCAAGTCTATGGGGGAAAAAATGGCGGCCAATCCAAAAATTTCCGATTTTTGGATCGGGATCGTACTCGATCCGGTCCGGGGGGGCTCCGATTTTGTCTGAACCGATCCATGACAAAATTGGAGGTCCCGATCCGGGTCCCGATCCGATCCGGGGGGTCCGTGCACACCCCTAATATTTAGACATATTGTAAGTGGGATATAAATCTATATGAATAAATAAATGATAATCAACCTATTAATATTTCCTGGTATGAACCTATCCATACGCTACAATCATTATCGAAGACTCTCCTCCAAGGAAGGTTTGGAGAAGAGCAACAAGGGGGTGGGGAGGGTGCCCCCGCCCCCAATTATAGAATGCTTTCCCCAGTGAGGCCCACCTGACTCCAACCTTGTCATCCTTTCAGTGCCAGGTTAAGACTTTCCTTTACTCACAGGCATTTGACAGCATATGATAAGGTTTTAACTGGTCCTGTGAGGTTTATTGTTGAGCGTTTTAAATTGTTTTGTATGTAAACATTTTTATATTATGTTTTATATTATATTTTTAAAGTTTCAATCATTTATAAACTGCCCAGAAAGCAGTATAGAAATGTAAATAATAATAATAATAGCATATAAACATAGATGAGGTCAGAAGGCATATCATAAAACATTGTAGCACAGTGAGCAACTTGTGGCCCTCCTGGTGTTTTGGCCTAGAACTCCCATGAACTCTAGCCAATGATGAGGGATGATGAGAGTTGTAAACCAAAGCATCTGGAGGGCCGCACATTGCCCACCCCTGCTTTAGAGATATAGTCTGCAAAAGGTTTAGATGGGAAGCCACTTCAAGAAACTTGGAAGGAGCGGAGCCTATCCTCTCCACCCCCCACTTGGCCCACTACAACGGCATCCACATATCCCGAGTTGGCAGTTCAAGGCTAGGTTCACTCCTCAAGAGGCTGGATTTGGCCAAGGGTCTGCAAATTGCTGATCCCTACCATAGAGTAATGAAAGATACCAACAAATAGATGGATGGTTCCTTTCTCCTAAAAAAATTCACCCTCTCCTGACACATACAAATCTACATCCACATACACCACTCTGGAATCTGTGTTAGATAATTGAACGGTATATAAATATTGTAAATAAATAAAATAAAATAATACAAAGCGGAATTTTTCAGGGTTCGCTAATGATGATTAGTTACCTATTAAAAGGCCTTTTGCCATCCTTTCTCCTCCATTTCAGGAGTGGACAACTTGTGACCTACAACTCCCATCAGCCCTAGCCAGCACAGGCAATGGTGAGGGATCATGGGAGTTGTAAGCCAAAACACCTGGAGGGCTGCAAGTTGCCGACACCTGTCCTACATCATAGGGCTGCCTTTCTCAACCTAGTGTACTCCAGATGTGTTGATCTAAACCTCCCTTCTCTCCAGGCAACATGGGCATTGGCTGGAGATGAGGGGAGTTGAAGTTATATTTTTATTTAATTTAACTCTATTCAGTGGCATATATTATATTACATTCAGCAGTATATAAATGCTACAGATAATAACATAATGTGTAATAACTTACACACCTGGAGGGCAGATTGGGGAAGGCCGGTCATAGGTAAAGTGGTAAACGATTAGATTTTACTCACTCTTCAAATGCAGGCCTAGAGTGGTCATTTTAGCCTGCATCAGGGGCTGACCTAAAGATTTGTTTGCAGAGCCAGGAGTGCGACACTAGAGAATCACTCATTAGTTGCAAAATGCTGGTGGGGGAGGGAAAGACGCCATTCGCAGCAGAAAAGCAGCAGGTAGATTGCCTCTATCATGTCTGTACTGGCCCAGGTGTCACTGGGTGAATAACTATCGGAATGGAACTAAGAGTTGCCACCTTCACCACTGACAGAAACTCTTTGACTTTAATAACAGCAGCAATCAACAGCTAATGCTTTCCCAGCACAGAGGGCAGCAACTGGGAAAGCTGCACCAGCTGAACATCTGTCTGTCATCCAATTATTTCATAGAGACGTTGTCCCCCAAAGAGTTGGAAGTCCTGGTGGCTCTCAGGCTCCCCTTTTTAGTGGTTTTAAATTCATATAATTCCACTCGTCCATGTATTTTTTTTCCTTACAAGAATCATGCTAAAATGGGTAGAGGAGAATGGAGTCAGGGTCATTCCCGAAGCACAGGTGCAAAGGCCTGGTGGTGGGGCAAGGGAGTTAGTGGTGGGGAGAAAGGAGCCAAGCCCAAGAGAACTTTGTGTGCCAGTTCAAAGTGATGCACCTTAGTTTGCACTTCAAAGGGCCGAACTGGGACCATGCAGGGAGACAGGAGATGATGTAGAGCAATTAACACATATGTTACAATGGGGTAGATTAAAGAGCGTTCTCATGTGGCAGCCAAACACACAGATTTAAGTAGAGAGTTGCAATACACCAGTGCAAACACCACAGGTATATGTAGAGAAAGGATTGCCACTGGGATACTGAAAACAACACCTAATAAATATACAAAGAAATAGCTGTACCGCTAAGCATCACAAAAATCAGAGAAGCAAGAAATAAACACAGTCTTGGGTGACCATATGAAAAGGAGGACAGGGTTCCTGGATCTCTAACAGTTGTATAAAAAAGAGGATTTCAGCAGGTGTCTTTTGTATGCATGCAGCACTTGGTGAAATCCCTCTTCATCACAACAGTTAAAGCTGCAGGAGCCCTGCCCTCTTTTGCCTCTGGTCGCTCTAGCTATACTACAGCTGTACTAGAGTGACCAGATACTTGGTATAAGGCAACATCCTTTGTTGCTTATACAAGCACAGCCATATTCCTATTGCTAAATGACACCAGGGCCTATCTCACCACTATTCCGGCTATTCTGCTGTGCGCATCACAAAACTCCTACAAAGAAGTCATTTCTGTGCAGGAATTTGCATTCCTTTTATTATTTTATTTTTTACATGCCTATAACGCCCAATAGTTGTTCTGGGCTGTTCACACAACCATTAAAACCAAAAATCTTAATAAAAGTTTTAAACGACAGTATAAAATGAAGATAAAACCCAAAATAAAACTTAGCGGCAGTGCAAAGATCTAAAATACAATAACAGATTTAAAACAATAGAAATTATATTAAAGAACCAAATGGGAAAATAAGGTCTTTACCCAGCACTGAAAAGAGTACAACATAGGTGCCAGTTTAGCCTCTCTGGGATGTTCAGTCCACAACTGGGGTGCCACAACAGAAGAAGCCTGCTTCTTAATTGCCACCTACCTTACTTCCTGGATGATCATTTGTGAATGTTCATATGTAACAACCAGATATGTTTGAATTTCACTCCATGTGTGCAAATGGGAAGATATGATTGGTTATGGCTTTGCAGTGAAGGCATAGCACATGTCTGAACAGCCAAATTTGGGCAGTCAACCAATGAAAGGTTAAGCAATGGAATCATTTTTAGTTGCCAAATAATTTGTCTTTTAACCAATTAATGAACTGGTATTATAGTTATCAAAACTATGGTATTGGTGCCCTTTAGAGATATTGAAATGTAAGATAGATTACAATTTAATAAACAAAAGCTATTATTGTCAGAAGGAAAGGCCAATTTTAGTTTTTTTTGGTTTTTAATTCGCTAGTACAGTGATGTACTGGAACAACAACATAATAATATAGAAATACTTACTTGTGTAGATTACTTGAAGCCTTACTGATTAGAATTTGCTTTCACAAGTTTTAACATTGACAGACCCTATCAATAGATTGATTAATTTTATTATATTATATTTATTATATTATTATTTTATTAATAAGCTAAGAAATAATAATAATATGTTTATTTCTTACCTGCCTCTCCCTCTGGAACTAGGTGAGGAACAACATTAAATACAAAACAGCATAAAATACATTAAATTGGTTAAAAACATATAAAACTAATGAATTATTAAAAACATATAAAACTAATACATTATTAAAAGGCATCTTAAAATTCAACTGGGTAGGCCTGCTGGAAGAGATCAGTTGGGGAGGTAAGAAGGGTGACGCTCCTAAGAGAAGGAACGTTGAAAGGCCCTTGTTGCTTCTGTGCCTCTCTCCACATGGCAAGGCTGGAAGAGCTTTCTGCCAACTCATCTCACCCACCAGGCATTGCCTGACCTACCTGCTCTCCCACCATAAAGTACCACCTGGGTATCCATCCATCTCTGTCTCAACCCAGCAACCACAGTCTGGCTCTGAGCATCATGAGCTGGTCTGTGTCAGGGTGTCCTCCTGATAAACAAATATCTAATGCAGACAATTGGCTTTAACCTTAGCATCCAACAGATGGGATCCAAAATTCCCATCAAATTTTAAAAGGTCAAATGAGACCCAGTCAAAATACAGGTATATCGTTTTCTGTGAGAAGTCTTTGGTCTTTGAGATATAGGGAGAGAGACGATCAAAAGAGATCTGCGCCGCGGTGTACAACTTGTGGCCCTCCAGATGTTTTCGCTTACAACTCCCATCATCCCTCACTTTTGGTTATGCTGGCTAGGGCTGATGGGAGGGTTCTAAGCCAAAACATTCGGAGGGCCACAAGTTGCCCATCCCTGATCTACACAGAGGTAAGTGGATAATAAATGCATGCTCCTCCAGTGTCCCCAATGGCACAGGTAAATTTCCTTAAGAGATATTTCACCAAAAATCAAAAGAGACAAAACAAACAACTCACCAACTGTCTGAAACCCTGGAGGGAGATGATATTACACCATGAAGCACAGTGCCTTTCGAGCTTGGCCTTGCCTTTTGCCACCTCTCGAGGAGCAAACTACCCTGTAGCTGCAAAGGCCTGTCTATGGCAGTCTATTTCAGCGCATAGCTATACCGGGAACTTACAATCGTTTTATACCAATTTAATGGCCATGGTCCCTGACAGAGAATGCCAAGAATTGCACTTTGGTAAAAGGATTGAGACTTTTGTTAGACGACATCATCATGATGCCATCAAAAGAATGGTTCTTTACAGAGTAACGTAAGTAGGGGAGTATCTGCCCCAAGGAGCTTGCAATCTAAATGTTGACAATAAGGGAACCCAATTTTCCCTTTCTGCTAAAAGGATCCTTGAGGTGGGAAAAAAATGGGATGAGGGTCCACAGAAATTGGGTGGAGGCACCGTCTGTGAACAGAGACTTTCCAACACTGGCAACGGGTAGCATCCTCCACCGACACTTCATGTGACGGGCTAGTTTAGGGGCGATAGAATGGGTGGTGTGTCATACTCAGCACGATCCACTAACAGAGGGGATCAGCCAGGGGGCTGAGGAGGAACAATGAAGGGGACAGGCCACTGCTGACTCCAGGCTTTGGAAGGCCCTTGAGCAAGACACCCTTGGACAAGACACCCTCTATGGGCCCCCTCCCTCAGTGAGTCTATGTCACCAGCTGCAATTGATCTTCCTCTTTCTCATCTTTGCTACCACTTGTTTGTTTGACCCGTAGAGAGCCAGGGAACAAGTCCTGCTTCTTCTCATCACCACCACAATTGTCTGGGCCGGAGCAAGAGGCAGGTGAATGAACAGGTTGCAATGGTAAAGAGGACGAACAACCCCAGGGCGCTCTGGACAGTGGGGGCCCTGCTGGGATGTGGGCCCTCTGCAGGTGCCCAACCATGCCTACCGTTAATGCCGGCTGTCATCGCTGCTCTCCAACATCCACCACCTGAGACAGTCGCCTCACTCTGCCTAATGGTAGGACTGGCCCTGCATGTGTTCATCTGTGTAGAAATTGATACATGGAGGAGCAGAATGGGGTCACACCTGCTCTGACATGAACACATTCAAGGGCGCCATTTGCACAAAGCTTTTGTTGTACGGTCAATGTGTCTAGTGTCTTATATTTATGTAGTGTATGGATCATGTGTACAGGCACCTAAGCATATACAGCAGTTTCCCCCAACCTGGCACCCGTCACATGGTTCCCTTCAACCTGATACAACTCTTCAACTTTGGACTTACATCTCTTTTTTAGTTCTTCAGCTTTGCTTTTAAATGTGCTATTTTGTTTTTAGATTTTTATACCACTGCTGGCATTTACTCTGGTTTCTGCTTCGTTGTTGTTATTATTATTATTATTATTATTTATTACATTTCTATACCATTCTACAGCCGAAGCTCTCTGGGCGGTTTACAAAAAATTAAAACATTAAAAATGATATACAGAATTTAAAACCATGAAAACATACAACAGATAGTATACATAAAGACAACATACATCTAAATACAACTCTGAGCTACCAGCCAAACCTAAAAAAAAAAAAAAAAGGGGTCTGGATTGATTAAAACTCATCACATGCTACTAAACGTCTGGGAAAATAGAAAAGTCTTGACCTGGCGCCAAAAAGATAGTAATGTTGATGCCAGGCAGGCCTCATCGGGAAAGTCATTCCAGAATTGGGGGGCCACCACTGAGAAGGCCCTCTCCCTTGTTGCTGTCTTCTGAGCCTCCCTCAGAGTAAGCACCCAGAGGAGGACCTTAGATGTTGAACGCAGTGTATAGGTAGTTTCGTTTTAAAGTATTTTTATGCTGCTCGAAACTTTTAAAGGTTTGATATTTTATGATATGGTGTATTTGGGGGTTGTAACTTTTGTCAGCCACCCAGGGAGCTTTGGCTATTGGCTATCATAGAAATGTAGAAAATAAATTCCCCATGTTGGCTGGGGGATGCTGGGAGTTGGAGTTCAAGACATACGGAGGGCACCAAGTTGGCTGATGTATAGACTCGAACGGGGCCCTAAAATACATGGAGGAGGGAGTGAGGTGGAGCAGCAGACATGAGCCCGATCTTTTCCTCCACCCACGTGTTTATTCCTGCAGAGTTCTATCATGTGTTAGGCTCGGCTCAGGACACTCTCGCCTAACAGTGGGTGCATTTTGGAACACCGACGGACCTGCCTCCACCCCCTTCACTCTCCCTTGCTCTGCGCCTTTAAAAGAGATAAGAGGAGAGCCCCTCCGCCCTCTTGATCGCACGCACCAGCCCAATCACCCCCTTTTGCATCCATAACAAGCGCCCCAGCGGGGGAGCCCGGCACTTAAAGGAGATCCAGGCAAGCCCCGCTTTGAAATCTTTCAATCGATTTTAATGATTGGTTTGCTTGCTCGACTTCAAAGGCGCCTCCAATCGCCACTTCTGATAGGCTGAGAAGGGAAGCCAAAAAAAAACCCCCCAAGCCCCAAAAAGGGGAGGGGGCGTGATCGCAGGAGGGAAAAGGTGCAGGGGGAGAAAGCCAGGCTTTCGAACAGAGGGAAGCAGATGGTCGCCTCTGGTTTCCCGGCTCTCCTCTATTGGAGACCGATGCGCTAGACCGAGCGCTCTCCCCTCCTTGGATAGTTTCTGTGGCCCCGATGGCAACTCTGGCGGTGCAGAATTCCGAGAACATCTTGCACTCCTTCGTGCAGGTAAGGAATAAAAGTAAAGAAGCCACCTGGATGGGTGGGTGAGTGCAGGGCTTCGGAGCCTTTCTCCAGGTCGAAATCAAACAAGTCGTGATGTTCCCGGCACGACGGCCGTGGGGGGAAAACCTTCACCTGCTGATTTTTTTGCCTGACTCGAGGAAATCAGTCTGGGATGGAGAGGAAATAAATGGCTCTCCTAAATTTGCAGGGCAATCCTATGGATACCTACTCAGAGGTAAGTCCCATGAGGATCGATGAGCCTTACTCCCAAATAAGGGTGCCTACGGGTTGCAGCGGCACAGAAATAGGTAGACCTGAGTTTGGAACGGGGTGGGAGTACAAACTTAAGAGGGGTTGTTATTAAAATATAGGTACCTCATCTTTTTCTCGAAGAGACAATCAAGGCAGCTAACAACACACAGTGAACTTAACTGCAACATTAATAGCAGCACCAACTGCAATGTGATAGGTTAAAGTTGGTACCCACAGCTCTGTCTGATTTTTGGGGTATAAAATGAGAAAAAGTGTAGGTTTATTTGGTGAATAAGCTTTGGGATAACACAGAAACCTTTGCTATGTGGAATGGTAAAGTGGCTTATTCTTGACATTTGTATAGTCCTAAAATCCTAGGGCTGCAAGTGGTCTGGAGTTTATCCGGTCAGCCAAAATGCCCTACAGTAGAATCCCCCCCCCCTGCAATTTAATCACATCTACCTCCTTTTTCCAGATCAGTTTATCTTATCTTAGTCATACTATGACTCAGTCTAAGCTTTCCGTACCAAACCTCCTTGCCTGTTTCAATCACTCTGAGGGAAAAGTGTAATTCAAATATGTGCATGTCTTATATCAAAATACATTGGTCCTGAACCAAAATAGCTGTAGATGTTTAAAAACAACGGGAAATACTTTATCTCTGGATCTTGTAGTCACTCTGTTGGGATATTTGGAAGGACAGGGTAGCAGACACCAATAAAACTGATTTAAAAAAAAATTGTGTTGTTTTCAGCTAGGATCTTGGTAGCACAAAAATGGACAAGTGTAAACCCTCTTCTGTGTATGAAGAGTTTTCTATAACCCAGCCATTAAAAGTGTTAAAAGTTGATCTATGTGATTTGGCTTACACTATAATCAGGAAGAGAACTTAACTTGAATTTGGTCAAGATTTTGAAGGGTGTACTCAGTTCTGGGAAAAATACACATGAATCATCAGAACAATCTCTATTCATGATTAATTGATATATTAATATTTCAACCATATATTTGTTATACTATATCAGTTGTGTATGTTGGCTATGTATCAATGAGTGCTTATATGTTTTAAATGGTCTAATATAGACATTCAGATAGGGGAGGCTGGTGGCCCCTATGTCAGTGGGGTGGTGAATCCACTCTAGATTTCAGTCATAGCTCCTTGAGTGACCTGACTGGTTCTGACTGAAACTCAGAGTGGATTCACTGCCCCGCTGATGTTCTGCTTGTGGTTCATCTAGTCCAGAACGCTGGACTTGATGACCCCTTGGTCTGATCCACCATGACTTTTCTGATGCTCTTTTGTTCTTAATGGTCAGAAATGCTGGGAGTTGTGGTCCGGGATATCTAGAGGGCACCAGGATGGGGAAAACTGAAGTTGGAAATACTATGAGCAAGAACATTCAAATATATAATGCTTAGATCCAGACCCTAAAATCATGTTTGACAACAACAACAACTTATTTCATACATTTTAGGAAGTGTTAGGAAGTGTTTCACTATCTCACTTATCCTGACAATAGTTAGTAAGCTATGTCAGTAATGTTATCCCCATGTTGCACCCGAGACTGAGAGAATCCTGTGCTACATCATAAAGTGAGTTCTAGGCAAAAGGGACATCCTGGTTCACGGCTCAGCCTCTGTGTCAATAGCTCTCTATAGAGGTAGGCTTGCTAATTAGATGCCAGGTATAGCCCAGGCAATTTCCCTTTTACTATTTTCCCCCCATCATGACAGTTTATGGGTCAGGGATCATTATCAGCGTATAAATATAATGTCATCTAGAAAAATATAGCCCAGTCCTAGATGAAGTGCTGTAGGTTCGTGGTGTATCCGTCTAGGGAGGTGGTGTTCAACTTGTTCTGGATGGGCTGGCACTCCCCTTAAGGCACTTCTTCTGAGTGCCAGTCCATCCAGAGAAGATCAAGCGTTGTCACTAGAGGCATGGAGCACTTTCCACCACCTAAGGATTCTTAGCCACAATGATCCATGCTCTGGTAACTTCCAGGTTAGACTACTGTAATGTATTAAATGTGGGGCTTTCTTTTGGAGACTTAGTTCAAAATATGGCCACTCAGCTGCTAGTTGGGACAAGGTGATGGGAACGCATCTTGCCATTGGTCTATTCCTTGGCACAATTCAAAATGCTGGAGCTTATCTTTAAAGTCCTACATAGCTTTGGTGCCAGACACCTGAAGGACTGCCTCCTCCAACATGAACCTGCCCATCCACTCAGATCATTTCCAGGTGTCGCCACTGTCTCAGGTGAGGTGGGTGGTGAGTGGATGGAGGCCTTCCTCAGCTTTCATGCTGTGTTTATAAAATGCTCTTCCCAGAGCGGCTTGCCTAGTGAAGACTGAGATGTCCTTTCAGCATCAAATATCTTTTTTGATTTCCCCAGGCATTTAATCCTTAAATATTTAAAATCTGTGGGGAAATAGTTTTAACTGTTGTATTATTGTGCTATTCATTTTTGTAACCTGTTTGTTTTATCTATTTTTTGTTTTAGGGAGATTCTCTTGTTTTTAGCGTGGGGTTTTGTTTGGTTTTTAGTGTGATTTTTGTAAGCAGTCTTATTAAAGAGTGGGGTATAAATTCACAACTTTTAAAAATAACGCAAGCGTATTTACTTTACTCCCTAAGGAAATATGCATAGGACTAGAACTTTAATGTTGGCTTGAGGGGCTGTGAAGAATAAAGGGAGTTGCATCTAGGTTAGTCCTACTTAGAGTCGACCCATTAAAATGAATGGGGCAAGTTAGCCAAAGATTGCATATAACCCATTGGATAAAACCCAGAATGTACCCCCATTCTTGGTGTGGGGGAAGGGAGGGGGTGCCATGTTCCGCAATGTCTAAGACCCCCTCTAGAAGGATTCGCTTTGGCACCTGGCTCGATTATGCACATATTCGCAGAAGTGCATTTACTCCTAATACCTCTGTATGAGAGGCGGCGAAGCGCATTACGGGATGACCGAAACGCGTTTTAACTTGTTTTTTTTTTTTTAATATAATTTTTATTGATTTTTCAACAAACCAAACAACATACACATAATACATAAACAAACTAACTCCCTCGACTTCCCCCGTGCACCCCGCCCCCCCGAGACCTACTCACATTCATCCATCATCCTTCCAAAATTTTAATGATTCTTTTAAAGGCGATTGTCCCTTTCCCGATCTTAAAACATATTCCAAAAAGGGATTCCATATATCTCCAAAATCACTCTTACTGGACATTCCCCTCATTATTTTCATTTTACATGTCAACATGTCATTCAATGCAATATCCCAAATTTCTTTATACCAATCTTCTATTTTATAACTTTGTTGCCCTTTCCAATTTTTAGCAACCATTAATCTAACAGGTGCCAGGAGGTTGTTTACCAATTCTCTGTTAATTATATGCTTATTCCTACTATCCCAAATTGCTAGTAGAGCTAACTTCGGGTTTAATTCCAATTTACTTCCAATTATATCACTTATTTCTTTAAAAACCCTTTCCCAAAATTTTTGTACCTGTTCACAGCTCCACCACATATGAAAATAGGTCCCAACCTCCTGACACCCCCTCCAACAGTTCTTGGACACTTTTTTATCAATCTGGTGAAATCTTACAGGTGTTAGATACCATCTCCAAACTATCTTATAATAGTTCTCCTTAATTCTAATCGACAATAATTTCAACATTCTTCCATTCCATATCCTCCCCCAATTATCTTCATTGATTTTTTCCCTTAGATCTTCTTCCCATACCTCTTTTATAACCTTAAGTGAGTCCTGAAATTCCTCCTCTATTAATATTCTATATATCTCACTAGTGAGTCCTTTCTTAGCTCTAGCTTCATCTTTTTTTTTCTATTTGTTCAATTAAATCTTCAAATCTGGTATTTTTTCTACATTTCTTATTTTTCATCCTCCATTCCTCTGTCCATTTTACCAGTTGCAGACACTTGAACCACGCTATCTTTTGTCCTTTAAACAAATCTTTAATATGCTCACTACCCTTCATCTTTCCCATCCAATTCCTTAGCTTAAGAATATCTTGTTCTTTCAGTCTCGCTTCTATCTCTAATTTTAATGCTCTTGGGAAGTTTCCCACTACTACCACTGGGGCAAGCGGAGAATCCCCTGGTATCAACTTCCCCCTATACTTCTCCCATATCGATATTATATTTTCCAATAATGTTAACTTGTTGACATGCGGAGAATCGCATGTTTACACGGTGGTAAGGCGCTTTAACTGCCGCCGCAAATTAAAACTCGTGGTTTAACGCGCATTCGATAATGTGCATAATCAGAGGTTTAAAGCGCCTCAGCCCCCAATTTGCACTCCTCTCTTGTAGAGGTAAAAATTTTAATCAGCTTTGAAAGCACTTTAAACCTGTCTTGTAGAGGCAGACTAAATATACTCAATTTTAAATTACAATCACTGTTCCTTCCTCCTCCTTGCCTTCTTCAACATCCTCTTTATAAACAAGTATTTTCTACCTGACACTGCTGTGAACATTCAGTAGGAGTTTCTAGAGGGTAAATGTGTTAGTCTATTGCAGAAAAAAATGACAAAAAGGCATGTGGCACCATAAAAACTAATATATTTATTCCGTCATAAGCTTTCATGGACAACAGCTCACTTCATCAGATGCATGGAGTATTATGGAGACTTTCAAGTGAATATAGTACTGGTGCAGTGGGAGAATGGTAAACAGTGAGGTCAGAAGGAAATTAAATGACAGGAAGTACTGGACAGTGAGAATTACATTATTAACCATGGTCATTCAGAGTGCAGATGTTGCCGATAACAAACATTCTGCACTAGGTAAGCCAATGAATGTACGTTGTGTGATCAATTTAATTATCCCCGATTCAAGCCTTTGGTGATAGAATTAAACCTGTCAATGAATTCCAACTCAGCAGTTCCTTGCTCTGATCTCCCTTTGACGTTCTTTTGCTCCTCAATGATCACTTTAGGATCTGTGATAAGAGTGCCCAGGGAGGCTGAGGGATTCTCCCACTGAATTGTCAGATTAGTGTCTACTTAGCTTTTCCATAGAGACTAGCCTGTCTGCACTATGTAGAATTCACCACCACATATAACTGTGTATAAAAACCCTGAGACTCTTCGTAATACTCCGTGCTTCTGATGAAGTAGACTCAAGCTTCTGCTGGAATAAATGTGTGACTCTTTAAAGTACCACAAGCCTCTTTGTTAGTTCAATAGAAAGTAATCCAGTTTTGTAAATGAGATGGCTGAAGAACAATTTGAATGCTTTTGATACCCGCTGACCTGCAGACATTAATCCCATGTGAATAAGCATCACTAGAAAACAACCTGTTGCTTTCTGAAACCAACTCGGATACTTCCATTTTTAAGATCAATTGTAGTGCGCAAAATCAAATTATCAGTGAATTTTATAATGCAGTAACAGCATCAGGTGTGCCAATATAAACTAAATGGTAACCAGTACTATACAAAAAAGGTCTTTCTTGATATATCCTTATAGAATGTGTTATTTTATCAAATCATATTACCCCATACCTCTCATGCTGTGCAATCATATACATGCTTACTTGAAAGTAAGTCCCACTAGGTTCAGAACTGTAAATATAAATGTGTTTAGAACTGCAGCCTTATACTGCAATACTGTGCCTGTCTACTCAGAAGTATGCCCGATGTAGTCTAATGGGAACTACTCCCAGCTAAGTGCGTATTGCGTTTGCCATCCTACACCCACTTACCCGTGAGTAAGCCCCATTTATCTCAATGAGATTTACTTTTGAGTAGACATGTATAGGATTGTGCTGTCAATCACTCACCCACTTTCCCAAATCTACCTGCTGCTAGGTTAGTCAGTAGGAAAGTCTGCCTTTCTTCTAGGGACAAACCCCTTCATTATACTCAATAGAAATAATTGGGGATAAAATCGTATGCATCCATTTCTGCCATGATTGATAATGATCCTTCTCACATCAGAGCAAAATCTCTGACTCACTGTGCGCAGGCCCAAAGTATATGCACTCTACCTACACCGATCCTTCTACACCAGTGTATACCACACTTCTGATATCTGGGGCACAAGTATTTTCTCTCTCTCCTCTATCAAGATGGGAAGCACACTTAGGAAAGCAGGAAGCTGCCTTATATTGAGTCACACCACTAAGCTATGGCCTGTACCTCAAACTCAAAAGGATATACCTGTATTTCTTAATCTGCTCCCGGAATAATGAGCAGGCATCCTCCTTACAACAACAGAACACTGCTATTAATATTCCATCCTGGCATCTCGTCCTCCCCTTTCCCCATTTATTCAGAATTTAGGAATGGCCCCCTGCTTTCTGGGCAATCATAGAGTTGGAGTTCACCTAGTACAACCCCCTGCAATGCAGGATGCAGCTGGATCACCCAGCTTCCACTTAAATACTTCCAGCGAAGGAGAAACCATCTCTTCCTGAGCCACTCTTCCAGTGACAAACTGCCCACATTGTTAGGAAGTTTCTCCTGATGTTCAGTTGGCCGACATCTGCTTCCCTGCAACTTCCAACCGTTGCTGCCAGTCCTGCCCTCTGGAGCACAAGTCTGCCCCCATCTTCTCCATGAAAGTCCTTCAGATATTTGAAGGTAGCTATCATGTCTCCCGTTAATCTTCTTTTCTCCAAGTTAAATGGCAGGGGCAATACTTCTGGAATTTGCCCACACCTGGCTCCTCCATCAGTTTACTGAGAAGTAAATCTCATCGAGTTCCATGGGACTTCTTTCTTTCCTAATAAGAATGCTTTAGGAGCTGAGACTTGAATTGTCAGATGTTGGGTGCAAGTAACAGGAATTGGCTGACTCCAGTTTGTTCTGTGTATGAACTTCCCAGAAGCAGCTGGTTGATCACTAGACCGACCAACCACTGCTTTAATCCAGCATTGAAGCTCTTGGGAACCCATGATCTCAAACTTCTGGCAGATGAAGATGGTTGTTCTAAGAACAGTCTTCCACAGGGAAAGGGTTTAGCTGATGTTTAACATGAGGTCAGTGATAGTTAAGCATTAACTGGCTATCTCCTTGCAGATCTGAGGGGTAACAAACAGAAAGAGGAAGGAGGTATCTATGCAAAATACTTTGAAATGGGTTTTCTCCTGTTAGTCCCTTTTTTAAAGGCTCAGGGTCTTTTGATGCCCGAGGGAATTATTCTTCTCCCATGTCAATCGTTAATATAGAAACTTGCATGGGAGTATGTCTGGAGAGTGGTTATAACTTGGCCTGAAAGCAGTACTAAAAATACTGCTGGGACTATCATACTGGAAAGAATCAGAAATAGTGGGTGTAAATATTTTTTAAAAAAATCATAGTTAGCCTTGCTTATCCCTGAGGGGGGAAATGCAATGCCATAGCTGTATAATACTTTTCTTCAGACCAACTAAAATGTCACAAAGTCATGAGCAAGCTTTCAGGTTCTCCGGAACTCTTCTCCGGACTGGATGTTAAATAAATCAATGAGTGAGGGGGGCGGAGGGAGAGCGGAGCATGATGTTAAAGCTCTAAAATCTGACCCAAATTTTGTTCCCTTAGCAGCCATCCCCAACCTAGTGCCCTCCAGATGTGTTAGACTACAGCTGGTTGGGGCATGCTGGTTGCTGTAGTCCTGTCCAACACATCTAGAGGGTACCAGGTTGTGGAAGGCTCTTTAGCTCATTACACAAAGAACAATATACAATTACCCTCCGCCTGTTTTAAACTACAAGGACAGGTATGCTCAGGATAAGGCCTGTTCCTGTATCTTCCTTCTAATACCGCTGAAAGCACCAGATTTCACGAGGCTTTAGTAATGACCTATCTCTAAGTCCTGCAAAATCCTTTTAAAAAGAAGGTAGACCAAAAGGAGTGTAGAGGAAATTTTTATACATTGACACTGTTTTAGAAATGGATATAAAATGGATATAGTTATTTTGTCCATCTGCAAGGATACATCAGTCTCTGCCTCAGAAACGTTTTTGGTGAGTTCCATTCCCAATTCTTTTCATATACTTCAGAAAAGTTTCATATCGCCATGAAGGATGAAACAAACCCCTTCCAAGACAGATTGTCAGTTTCCTCAAAGGCTATCTCATAGTATCCGAAAACTCACTGAAGATCATTTTAAGCCAATAATTTAACATTTTCTATGCAAAAGTTTGCATTGTTACCTTAGCCAGTTCAGCTCAACAAAAATGCAAAAGGAACTACAGGTGGGTGAGTGGAGAGTGCTAGCAATGATAGGAAAAATGTTATGGGGGGCTTAAATTCCCAGAAGCCCACCTTCAGGCCTTGCTCAACTCTTGCTTTGCCCCTTATGGAGAGGCAAGTATTAGGAATTCCCCCTTGCTGTGGTTGCCTGCTGCATCTGCTGGCCCAAGACGTGAACTCAATGGCTCCTTTCTTCTGACAGCTAATGCAAGTGGTGTTGAAGCTTAGTTCAATGTGGCCCTCATGCAGCAGTGGGCTTGTGCACACAAATGCATTTTCTTGATTACTTAGCCATGTAGGCATTCCTAATAGGAACTGCTAGTAGTAAATCGTACGAATATAGTGAAGAAATGGTCATGTGGAGAGAGGTGGGCAGAAGGGAGATCTCCAGATGTTTTGGATTTCAACTCCCAGAAGGTCCTGCCCGCATGGCCAATGATCAGGAATGCATAGAGGGGGGAGGCAGGTGGCAAGGAGAGTAAAGAAGAGATGGAGGATGGAAAAGAAGAGGCGATAGGGTGGTAATGGTGGCTGAGGGGTGGTGGAGAAGAGATGGGGCAGCAGGAGCAGTATGGCTATGGGATGGGAGAGAGAAGAGGGCGGTGCCGGGGTGGGGCGGCATATCCACCGGGGTGCCAACATACCAACTTTCCTATAGTGCCAACATAACTAGAGTTGGCCCGGGTAAAGGGTTAGGGATTAGTACAGCCTGTGCCCTTTCTCAGTCTTTTCCTCTCTGCCTCAGGACCGGACCTCCAACTTGTCTCCGGGCGACATCACTCCTGGCAATCCCACCTTGGCCTTCGTAGCCACAGCGCCCACTGCTCTCCACTCCTCAGCTTGCACTCCAAGAGCCTATGAGTCTGTGGGGATGTTCCAGCTCTGGAGCAACGAAGTACCATCGGGCTCCCACGCAACCATGGCTTTCGGGCTGCCCAAGATGACATATCACGGGCAGGTGGTGCCCGGAGGTGCCGGCGGCTCTGTCCACGAACTGCCGCTGACCCCGCCAGCTGAGCCCACCTATGCCTTTGAGCTTTCGCCCGTCAAGATGTTGGCACCTGCGGTGCCGGCCTCGTATGCCTTCCCCGAGGCCCAGGACTTCTCTAGCTTTTTGCAAGGCCCCCGGCCTTTGGGCCCTGCTGCTGCTGCTGCTGTTCCTCCTCCTCCTCCTCCTCCAGGCACCCCCTCGGTAGATGATGCCCCTTGGTGGAGCCTGCAGCAGCCTGGCGGCTTTTCCCTGGGCCGCCCGCTGGTCCTCAGCCCCCAGCCGCCCCTCGCTGCTCTCCTGCAGGGTGCTCCCAAGGGCCTTCTGGGGACAGCCCGCCGCTGCCGCCGCTGCAAGTGCCCTAACTGCCAGGCGGCCAACGGGGCCAACGAGGAGCTGGGCCGGAAGAAGCAACACATCTGCCACTTGCCGGGCTGCGGCAAGGTCTACGGCAAGACGTCCCATTTGAAGGCCCACCTCCGCTGGCATGCTGGCGAGCGCCCCTTTGTCTGCTCCTGGCTGTATTGCGGGAAAAGCTTCACCCGCTCGGACGAGCTGCAGAGGCACCTTCGGACGCACACGGGCGAGAAGCGCTTTTGCTGCCAGATGTGCCCCAAGAGGTTTATGCGGAGCGACCACCTGGCCAAGCACATCAAGACGCACCAGGGGAAGCGAGCGCAGGGCATGGCGGTGGGCATCAAGCAAGAGTGATGAGGAGACGGAAAGCCGGGCATGGAGGTGGGTGCAAGACCCCAACGAGAAACCTTTGGTGGTCCGGAGGTCATTTCGCACCCAGGTGCCAATTCAACCGCTGCCGACCTATTCACTGCCATGAATTCCCTTCAGTGAGAAATCCCGAGGCCAAGGATGGGAAACGTGTGCCCTTCCAGATGTTGTTGGGACTGCAATTCCCATCAACCCCAGCCAGCATGGGTAGCAGGGACTAGAATTAGTGATGTTTGGGCTCGCAGAGATTCCCCGAGTTCTGATTTGAAGCTCAGAGCATCTCGCTCCCGTTTCTGATAGTGATCTGATTTTCTTTTCATTTGAATGTGGAAAGTGTGCACTTTCTTCCCATAGACTGAAGTGCACATTCTTAAAAGTGTACGTTTGAATAATAAACTTTTTAAAAAACACACATGCAAGCTTGGGAACATGTGAACTTTCCCCCAAAACGGCTCTCCCTGCTTGTAGTTGCAAACGGGGCAAATTCAAGGTGAAAGTCAAGGTCAAACTAATCTAAATGACATTCTGGTGCATCCCTAGTGGGCCATGGTGACTCATAGGGTGACCAGCTGTCAGGATTTCCCCGGATTTGTCATGGTTTTTGTTCTGTCCTGGTTTTTGTTCTATCCTGGGTGTCAGAGGGGATTTTCTGTAGTTTTCTATAATTCCTGGAAAGACACGCTTTCCCCATTAAGGCCGCCATTAGTGTGGTGGGGGAACGACACACTTTCTGGAGACACCTCATTTCCCTCCCACTGCTCCAATCAGGGCCTTAAAGGGGAAAGTGTGCCATTCCTGGACATTATAGGAATTGGAGCAGTGGGGGTAGGTGGGAATGACACACTTTCCCCTCTTCCGCTCCAATTGGGGCCTTTAAGGTGGTGGGTGAATGACAGGCTTTCCAGAAGCCCTGGAAAGTCGCTTTCTCACCTACCCCCACTGGCTGTCCTCTTTTTTGGTTTCCCAAATATGGTCACCCTAGGTGAGGGCTGATAGGAGGGCTGATGGAAGTTGCAGTCCAACGACACATCTGGAGGGCCACATGTCCCTTGCCCTAAGCAGGGCTGTGCAGAGCTGGCAATATGCCCAGGCCAGATTGGAAGTGTGTGCCTCCCATTTAAAAAAAGGACAACATGGCCGCCCCCCAGGTGGCGTGACCACCAAAAAGTCTGTTCTGCATAACACCTTCAGATTAAACCTGTTCTACAACACTTCAAGGCACATATATCCCCGCCCGCCTGCGGCATGGCCCTCTGGAGCGTGTTGTCTGACCGTGGTATTCACGACGGACGGCTTCTGCTCTGTTTCCGCAAGGCGGGCTCCTCGCTTCTCGATGGGCTGCTTACGCTACGGACGCAGTAGCGTAAACTAGGGGGGAACCTCCTCATTGGAGTGCCCCTCAAAATCGTGGGCCCTGAGCCAACTGGCCCCACTGCCCACCCTTCTGCATGGCCCTGGCCCTGAGCCCTGCCTCATACAACTACGTTCTGTGGGAAGTAAGAAGGCCCTGTTAGGCCAAACTAAGTCTGTAGTGTAGAAATGCCCTGCCACTCAAATGGCATAGAATCCCCTCTTCCTATTCTTCCTGGCCATGCATTCGAAGACTCAACCTGCTCAACACCCTGATTGGGAGTATGACAGAGCAGGTGAAAAGGGGATAACATGTAACTAATGCAAGCTGAGTTCCCTTGAGGAGCCACCCAAAGAGAGGCAGCAGATGCAAGCACTGCCCAGAGAGCTTTGGCTGATGAGCAGTATAAAAATTAAATAAATAAATAAATAAATAATAATAAAAAAATTAAACATGCAGGGGCACAAACAGGGAAATAACACACTCACAAAAATTTTGAGATACATACAGGTACATTCATGGTCAAAGCACATCATTATCCCGAAGGACAAGTGAATGCAGGCTCAGTAAGGGCAGATCCACACAGAGCCAGTCATGGAGGGATCATATTTATTCAGAGTGCTTGATCCAGGCAAGTCACTTATCTAGGATGACCCTATGGAAAGGAGAGCAGGGCTCCTGTATCTTTAACAGTTGCATAGAAAAAAGAATTTCAGCAGGTGTCATTTGTATGCACGCAGCACCTGGTGAAATTCCCTCTTCATCACAACAGTTAAAGCTGCAGGAGTATAGCTAGAGTAACCAGATACAAAAGTGGGCAGGGCTCCTGCACCTTTTTAACAGTTGCATAGAAAAGGGGATTTCACCAGGTGCTGCGTGCATACAAATGACACCTGCTGAAATTCCCTTTTCTATACAACTGTTAAAGATGCAGCAGCCCTGTCCTCCTTTTAATATGGTCACCCTAGTTATCAGCACAGGTGGTGCAGTCCATCCTGGCTCCAGGAAAATAGGAAGCTGTCTTATACTAGTCAGATCATTGGTCCATCTACCATATTTCATCGAATCTAAGACACCATCGACTGTAAGACGCACCTTAATTTCAGGGCCACCAACAGGGAAAAAGCTTTACATCGATTCTAAGATGCACCTTAATTTCAGCACACCTTCCGCCCTTCCCTCCTCCCTCCTCCCCTCCATCACCATCGCTGGTCCATGCTGCCGCCGCTGCTGCTCTGCGCCGCTGGTAGCGCTCACCTCAGTCTCCCAGTAATGATGCCTTGCTAGGCTGAGGGGAACGCTGCCAGTGGCGCGGAGCGGCGGGCGATGGAGGGGGAGGGGGAGGGGGAGGGGGAGGGGGAGGGGGACGGCCCTGCAAGTCCTGCCCTCCCCCCTAACCTTGATTGCTGTTGCCTCGGCCTGGCAAGGCATCAGTACTGGGAAGTAGGCCGCGATCTCGGGAATTCTAGCGGGATCGCGGCCTAGTTCCCAGTAACAATGCCTTGCCAGGCCGAGATGGCAGCGATCAAGGTAAGGGGGAGGGGGGAAGGGGGGACTTCTGACTGGCCTTGTGGGGTCCCTCAGGACCCGCTAAGGCAAGTTGCTGGGGGAGGGCATGCAGAGCCCTAGTGCCTTCTGCAAAGCGCGGGAGAAATCTGGCGATTGCAAAACACCATTGATTCTAAGACACACCCTGTTTTTACAGATGTAAATATGAGAGAAAAAGTGTGTCTTTGAATTGATGAAATGCGGTAGTTCAGTATTGTTTATACTGGGTTGGATCCAGATTTAAGCTGGATCGACTGCATTGACGGAAGTGGACTACCCTGCCCCCTCTTTCCCATATCAGCCCCTCCAGCCCCCTGAAAATGCTACAGGGATGGGAGACCCTGCTGAGTAAGATGAGCTGTGGCATGGGAGGAAGGGAGATCCCCAAAATTGGGCAGAGGGACCTTCAACAAGCATAAACCTTCCTCTCGAGGAAAGTAGATCCTGGATCCTACTCACTGATTGGCAGCAGCGCTCCAGGCTTTCAGGCAGGAATATTTCCATCCCTACTTTGAGACATTGGGGATTGAACCTGAAACCTTCTGCATGCAAAGCAGGGGCTCTTACCACTGTGCTGCAGCTGCTTGCTTCAGCAATGATGGTGATGTTCACTTATTATAATCACATCACAGCATGGGGGGGGGGGAAATCCCATGCATCTGAGCATTAGATATTAGTGCCTCTGAAGTTGAAATATTTTCCCATCGCTCTGCTGGCCTCTTGCCTGTGCATTTGATGCTGGCTTCAAAAGATCTGATGCTGGCAATAGGGAACTTGAATTATTTTTGCAATCCCCTTTCCTTACAACGTTGTACTGAATTCCTGTATTCTGTTTCGCACTGGAAGATAAAACGTTGAGGCTTCATTCGCAGAGATGAGGCGGTAAAACTTCCTGACTGTACCTAGGGTGACCACATTTGGGAAACCAAAAAAGAGGACACCCAGTGGGATGGGGGTGGGAAAGCAGCTTTCAGGGGCCTTTGGGATGCATGTCATTCACCCCCACCACCTTAAAAATGGGGTGGAGGAGGGGAAAGTGTGCCATTCCCACCCTCCACTGCTCCAATCAGGGCCTTTTCTATAATGTATGGGAATGACACGCTTTCCCCTTTCAGGCCCTGATTGGAGCAGTGCGAGGGAAATGACCCACCTCCAGAAGGTGTGTCATTCCCTCCCACCATGCTAATGCAGCCTTCAAAGGGAAAGCGTGTCTTTCCAGGACATTATAGAAAATTACAGAAAATCCCCCCTGACACCCAGAATAGAACAAAAACCAGGACAAATCCGGGGAAATCCTGACTGATGGTCACCCTACCACTTCAGACAAGAGATGGGGATTTTCTTGATTGATCTTTCTATTTCCCCTCTTGCCCATTGGCCTTATTAAGATCTATATTAATAACATGGCTCAATATCCTGGCTAATAAATAGGGAACTCTGGTTTGAACAAAGCAGGAAATCTGTGCCAAATCCAGTGTGCAAGGGGAAGACAGGGGCAGGGGAGGCGTGGGCAAACCTGAGGCTCATTCTGGATTTAGGGACATCCAAACTGGCGCATGTGCACATGCGAACACACAAATATAAACATTAACACATATTCATGCATTACTATTTGGGGAGGGGTTGTAGCTCAGTGGTAGAGCACCTGCTTTGCATGCAGAAGGTCCCTGGTTCGATCTCCGGCTGGAAAAACTCTGCCTGAAACCTGGAGAGCCTCTGCCAGTCAGTGTCAACAATACTGGGCTAGATGGACTCATGGTCTGACTCAATATAAGGAAGCTTCCTATATACACACTCCCTCCACGTAGAAAACTAATTATTAGTGAAAATAGTTAAAGCATAGCCTTGCCCTTCTCCCTGATGTACTAGTTCTATATGTGCAGGGATTTTATTTTCTTGTGGACACACTAGCTCATGCAATTCCATCGCCTGCAATTTGAAACAGTAGAGCCCAGGAACATTTTAACCTCATGTACTCTTTTGTGTGACTTTGAGTGCAAAAGTTTCTGGGTGGACTTAACCCATAAATAGAAACTCACAAACAAAATTAGAACACACTCAAGAGTATGTCACAAACCCTCTGATCACCATGCAGCCCTTGGATAATATAAGCCTAAACCCAGGATCAACAGAGGTTCAGTTGGCCAAAATATGTACTTTTCTATAAAAGTGTGTATCAACATTTATAAGAAAATATGCAAAGGGTTGAGGCGGATTTGCATATGCTAATTTATGTCTAGATGCAAATGTGGAAATAATTACTATAATTTAAACAGAACTGTAGTAAGTCTGACCCTAATGTGGAAGGCCGTGACCACTAGGTGACCTGTGTGCTTGCTCAGTCTGTTGTCCAGGAGCTGAGTGGTGATAGACAATTTCAAGGCCCCTCTTTGCCCGACAGCCCTTCAAGCAGAGGATACCTTCAAATAAAGGACTCTCCTTTATAAAGGAGGGCACATGGCCACCTTAAAAGACAACGACAGATGAAATGAATGGATATATAAACACGCTCACTTACAGCAGACTTCCAGCTGCTCCCATTACCATGAGAAGAGCCTAACCACACCTTTCTACATGGAGATTGAAGTTTATGGGCCATTGAGCAGCGCCAAGTCCTCACCTCCTATTGCCATGAGAACCACCATGTCACATTTGTTTGCATGACTGCTTGGGGGGGTGACATCACCTGCGGGCCTTTGACATCAACTGACTTGACTTTGGTATCTGTGTTAATGGGAAAGAGTGCCATGTAATGAAGATGGAAACACACACACACTTTGCCCTACTTTAAGTTGTATGCGAGCAAACCATTAAAATAGCTCCACCAAATGCGGTTGCATCTTTTCATTTGTTCCAGAGGCAGGGAATTTCAGCCCGAGGGCTGAATTCAATTTCAGAAAAGCCCCATTCCCCCACCAGGAGGGCTGCATTCCAGTGGTGAACTGGGCAAAGGGGGTGGAGCCAAAAAATACCAGCATATTGTATCTTCAAGCTTTCAGCCATTTTGAATGGGGGACATTGTGCTGGGAAAAGCAGTTTTACTTGTAAATGGCAAAAGAAACCAATACAAAGAGCAGTTGATTGGAAATGACCTTTTCTTTCCCACAGGAGACTTCAGGCAGGCCTGTAAGGCACTCAGGATCCACATTGGAGCAGATCTTCCTTTGTTAAAATAGGCCGTGTGGCCTTTGATGTGTTGAAGAGCCAAGCTTCATTTATTTGCATTTCCTCAGTAGTTCTGGCTGCATTATAAAAAGGTAGATGACAGAAGCAGCAGCTCTATCCTCCTGACCCTTTCCTCTGCCAGGTGAAACCAAATCCCATTAATTCAGAACAGCCCTGTGGGATTGCAGAGATAGGGAGCCTTTCTTGATCTCTGCACTGATGTTAACTGGCAGATCTTAGGAAATAGCAGAGAGTCCTTTAGCTCCCATGGGTTATTTCCCCTCTGTGATTGTGCGTACCAGGCCAGCGATGTGCCAATGAGAAGCAAAAATTGCAGAAGAAAATACAAACAGCGAGTATGGTGGTTAAAGTGTTAGACTGGGACCCAGGAGACCTGAGTTCTAGTCTCTACTCGATCCATGAAGCTTTACTTGGCCATGAGAGTCAGTGACTGGCACCTTGGGCCAGTCACTGACACTCAGCCTAACCTACTTCACAGGGTTATTGTGAGGATATTGCGAATTAAGCCAGTAACTCGATTATTGATGCCAGATACATTCATAAGCAGGGCTACGTTTCATTTGAATGCCTCCCTATACTCCACACAAATGCAGCAAATGATTTTGCTCAGCATCTGTTACCCTGTGAACTACTGCATTATCATTGTTTTTAAAGTAAGTGTCTAGTCGTTATGATTTCAAACTATAACCAGAGCTTGTGGGTAGTCTCTTCTAAATTAATCAATGAGAGGCTTTGGCTTGGACTGAGCTTCCATTCAAAAATATGGTAATAGTCTCTTTTGAGGTCCCTTGGCCAACTCTAGTGCAGTTTGGATGTACAAGCATTAGATACACTCCTCAATTAAATCCAGAGTAGGGTGTTTGTGTATGCAGAGGGACACTCATGCTTGCTTAAGTTGTGACTGCACCAGTAGTAAGCATGCATGCAAACACACAGATAGTAGCACTTGCTAAGGTTTTCCTTCCTACCATTTTTTCCACGTAAAGTGATTGCACAATCACTGTCCAGATATGCTTTCTTTCAGATATGCTATTTGGGATAGGCGTAGGTCATAATAATAATAATAATAATAATAATAATAATAATAATAATAGTAATAATAATAGCTAAAATTGCACACAGGGAGCTGTATGCCCACAAAGACATCACTCAGTGTAGATTCATACTTTCAAAACCTGGATACAAACAAATATAAATGCTTGGTGCCATCAACTGTGACCAACATGCAGTACATATTTAGAGTAACTGGGTTACTCCACAATAAATATGGAAGTAGTAACTGAGAAAGGATTGGAGGCATCATCTCTATATTTAAATGGAGGTAAAGCCAACTGTTTAAATCCGTGAGGGTGACATCCACACAGGGCAGTGCCATATGTTTATAATTTAAACTCAGGGGCTTTCTATAACTGAGTTCAAAAATTAATTCGTTCTAACTTTGTTAGGCTATCCCAGCTTTTTAAAAATAGGATGGGATTAGGGGAAATCTCTTAGGAGAGATTCTAAAATTGCTAATGAAGGCGGCTCCATTCTCACACACACTGCCATATGGGAGGGACGTCTTCATTGTGACATTTGTGTGTATAAATACAAGAACCACATGAGTGGGGCTGCTTATATGGGTTTTCATCCTGGACTAGCATCCTCTGTTGCAGCAGGATGTCAATCCGGGTGGAAAGACCCCTTTGCAATGAGCTGCACCCACAGAGTGGTGGTATTTGCAAGTCACAACAAAGTGGGGATAGCAGCAGCCATGGAGAAGCGGCTTTCAGACAGGTCAGTAGATGCGGGGTGTGTGAGTGTGCAAACTCTGTGTGAACTGTTATGCACGGGGAAAGAAGAAAAAGGGCAAACAAGGCGTGAATAGCCTGCTTAAAAATATTGATACATTTTTTTAAAGCCTGGATATAGTGGGATGGGACGAGTTGTGAAACACATTCATAGTCCAAACATACATCTGCAAGAGGAATTGTGAGGGATTTAGTTTTATGTTAAATAATACAGATGTGGAGACAAGGAGAGCGATTTGACACGTAGCAGATGAGCTACTCGGGGAAGAGAGGCTACTAAGATGGAGCCATGTAAATACCGGTGTCTGTGCAACTCGCTGACCTCGGATGACGCAAAGCCCAGGAGCAATTGGTCTCCCATGTTTGTTGTAACTAAAATCTTTATTATTACAACAAACAAAATAAAATTCTCATATCACACAATCCAACCCCCCCTCCTCGTCTTGAGAGCCCTGACCTAAAGCCCCCTAGAACCCCACAGCATGCATATACTGGGGTCTGGGGGGGAAGGGGAGGGCCTCCTGCAGCATTCCCTGGTCCCAATGTGGGGTTCCTGCACCCCTTAATGGGAAGGGGACGTCTGGGCTTTAGGAGCAGGATCAGAAGGCAGCAAGTGTTTTCATGGTGATGTTGCTGCTGCTGCTGCTGCTGCTGCGTCTCTCCCTCAGAGCCACCAGCAGGAGAAAGGGAGGAAAGAGCCACTGAGGTCTTCCCCAATCTAAGTCCCTGGGCCTGACAGGGGGCCCAAGAGTCACAGTTCATCCTCGTCAAGTTTGGCAAGTCGGGCGCAGCCTTGAGGGAAGATGATTTCTGGGATATCAAGATCGGGGAGCAGCGGCCTGGCGTCGTCATCACTCGGGGCCTGACAGGGGACAGAGAAACAAGTCAAACCTTCCAACGACATAGTAGCATTGTATATATCATTTGCTTTATCTTGGGTTGAATCCAGATTCTCATACTTCGGGTAGGCCCATTGAAATCAATAGGATTTAAGTTCATCTCGACTAACTTAAATCCCATGGGCGGGGGTGGAGCATTAGCTCCCCTTTCATCCATCTGCCCTGTAGTAGTCTTGACTATTAAAAAAAAAAGATGTCTGACAACAGTACAATCTTATGCTCAGTGGGACTTCCTCCTTAGTAAGTGTGTTTAGGGAACCTGATGCGTGTGAGGGAGGGGGAGAGAAAAGGGACAGGCCCCACTTTTGGCTCTGGCAGCACCCACTCCCTGACCCCACAGACATTATTCCTATGGATCACAGGCCCTTTAAAGAAAAAAGGTTCCCCATCCCTGCTCTATAGTAATGACTGTGTTCTGGAGAAACCTGGGTTCTTGGGGAAATTATCTGTGGTTTCTGAATGACAAGACTGGAAATGGTGGACCAGATCTAAATTCTACATTTTCCCTACTGTGCTCCTGCGGCATAACAGCATACCTACACAGCCCTGCTTAAGACCTGTAAAAGGTAATGGTTGGCCAAGTGGTGGAGACAAGCGTGTGCATGAAAACACAAATATTCAGTGAGAGTTAAACCAATGCCTAGGAGAAGGGTAGAAACGCAAACCATCAGCCTTAGTGGGCAAAGCCACAGGACCAGAATCGTCAAAATGTCAAGGATGCGTTTGAGGCCTCGCTTGGATGAGCAGGGAGCATTTCCTCAGCCCTACCGAAACTCACCGTGTGCAGGGACTCCTGCTGGGGGGCATCAGAACGTTGCATCTCTGAGCTATCAGAATGTATGTGAACCAGTCCAGGCCCTGGAGAGCTTTGACTGCGAGAAGGCTGTGGGCGCAAAGACAAAGGGAGGGGGGTTAATTTGAGGAAACACTCCCCAGCACAGACATTATGTCTAGGGTCTGGAGGATGGGCACTCTCACTTTGGCATTGAAAAGGCATGTATCATTTCTTCCTCCCCCCCCCCCCCCCACCTGACCTTTGTGGGCCAGATAGAGAGGCCTAACAGGCTAAATACAGCTTGCAGGTCAGAGATTACTTACCCTTGATTTTAAAAGTATAAATGTGTTAGGAACTGCAGTTTAAACCAACCTTCCCACAACATGGTGCTGTTGGACTACACTACAGCATGGGAGGTTGAGGATGATGTGAACTATAGTCCAACACAGATGGAGAGCACCAGGTTGGAGAAGACTGGTTTAAACAAATAAAAGTACCGAATTGAATTTTAAGTCGGCACTTCCAAGTAGCAGACCCCTTCACCTCCCAAGCAGAATGGGGATACTGCTATTTTAATAGGGACCTTTTGTGATGACCTCTCTAACTTACCTCAACAGAGGGCAGATGCTCAGGTTGGGCTGGCCCAGGAAGATAAAGGGAAGGCAGGGAGGCGTTGTAGGTCTGGAGGCTGGATCCCTTGTTCTGATCCACAGAGACTGAAGAGCAGGGCCGGGCGGGTGAAGGATGCAAGGCTCCTGTCCGACCCAAGCTGTGGGTCTTGCTCTCTCGACGTTGGTACTCTATGGGTGATTGCAGAGCTGGGGGAAAGGCAATAAGGGGAATTAAGCCACAGAGCAACACAATAGTTTGAATTCCAGATGAGAAAGTAGTAGCCTTCAAGCAGCAAAATGACACCTTAGGTCAAGGGTAGGTGGGGCTGTGAATCCATTCTGGGTTATAGTCGGAACGAGCCAGAACTGTGGAGCTATCGAAGGTGTTAAAGCAATTTTGAGGGCAGCTTTCAGCACTTTGGATAGTTCCTTTAGAGTTCTGGTTGGTTCTGATTAAAACCCAGAATGGTTTTACAGACCCACCAAAATCGGAGTCACCAGCCTCCACTGGATATAATTTATAAATAAATCTATTCAGTCCAAATCAGGAATTAGGCAAATGAGGGAAGAAATTTTGAAGGATCAGCCCTTGAAGAAGGTTGGATGTAGTTTAAGGAGAGGTGGGTTGGCTGTGAGGTAATACCAGTGGGCCAGAGTTGGAGACTGACCATCTTCAACCCCCTACCATTGAGGAAATCACGTTGCGTCTCCAAGATGAGGCTGATGTCGGCCACCCAAGTCTGGGCAATCTCTGGCGTTGCTGCCTGCAGTACATAACGGATGGTGCCCCGTTCTGCGCCACGAGAGATCATTGCAAATTTGCAGGGATCATTGTCCACGCAGGGCTCCAGGCCCAAACAGCTTACCTGGTGTAGAGATGGGCAGTGGATAAGTAAAGAAAACAGAAGTGACAGTAGATAAGTAAAGACAACAGAAGTGGAGCTTGCCAAGTGAAATATTGGACTGTATGAAACTCCCATGTGTATTTCTCAGGCAATGATGCTCAAAAGCAAGAAAAATATAACTATCAATGAAATGGAGACACACGCAGGGCCAGAGGCTGGACAGTCAAGCATAGGAGGGCCCTGTATTTATTTGTAGATTTGGGTGCTTCTGCACATTCATGAAGTCCTAGAAATTGTATGTTTCTCTGGATATAACCGTCTATACTTTGTGCTTTAAACAAAACAAACATACCTACAACAAAATCCTGCACTAACTCAGCCGAAATTCTTGTGCCAAAAGAGCTACATTCCGCAAACTATACAAAGAATGTGAATCAAACAAATCTACATCTTTGCTTGTTTTGCATTCCTTCTACTTTCCAGCCCTGAGATTTCACCAAGCATCAGCAACATCATTTCAAGCCTAACTTCACAGCCCTAAGGGCTAGAAAAATACACCTGTTGATGATGGCGGAGATTTTCAGAACGCTGAATTCAACACTCAATAAGGCAGCTGCGGAAACATGGGACACACAGCCATGGATGTGGGGAGTCTCCAGTGCAAAATGTCTTATGAAGGGGGCTCCAGGTATGTAGGTTTGCCTAGGGTCTTAACCGTTAGCCCTGTAATACCTTGATGCTGCTCTTGAAGCTATAACTTGGGGCAGTATAAGGACCACGCCGCCGCTCCAGGGTTTCACTTAGGATGACAATCTGCTCAAAGAGAAAGATGCGGCGCTCACGACCGCGGGCCAGGCTCCCGCCTGCCTGCTCCGTCACCCAGAAGGTGTTCTGCTGCAGCAGCTTCCCCTGGGCTGTTAATTTCCCCTGGAGAGGAGAGGGCAGCTCCTAGTTATTCGGCTGTGAAGAAGGTACAAAACTGCCCTGTTCTTAGAGCAGAACATTTAGAATTACCACATGCAGTCTGAATGCTGCCCCATGTCAAAAACTCCCCTCCCATGGAAAGCTGGACTGTCCATGAGAAGGCTAGGCTAGAACCTTTCTTCTGAAAGTGGTAGCTTTCCAGGTGTAGAGAGGTTTGGGGCTTTTAACGTTTGGGGCAGCATTCAACCATGCAAAACTGCACTTATATTTGAAGTGCTACAGTCCAAGGAAGGGTTGTACTACATTATATTTCTAAACATGTTGTCTCGGTCTTAATTCTGCCCATTACCTCCCCCATTTGGACTCTCCTGTCAAGTTCCTGTATTTTATGTCCACAATTTACAGGTTAACATGCACTGTGGTGAAGAACCCACATAAATAGCCAAATAAGATCCCATTCCTTGAATTCCTCCCAGGCTTCCAATCGCTAAAAGACAGGGAAAAGTCAATCCCATGCTCCTGACCATACCTAGCTAAAAAAAACTAGAGGGCCTTCTAAAATAGAGTTGATTGGGAAACTCTGGGCTGTCTCCCAAGGGATAAGTGGAACCTCCACCGAAGCCGTTGACTCCTGGGACCTACCTCAAAGCCCTGAAGCCGCCCCACATTCATCATGTCATTGCAGCGCTTGGGAACAAAACACATCACCTCCACAGCTCTCTGAAAGGCAAAATAAGGTAGGGAGTTGGAAAAGGTATTGGAATAAACAGGAGCAGCATGATAGCCGGCTGGAGGAGCATGCAAGAGCACTCATGGCGAGGGGGTAGCACCGGCTTGGACAAATCCAGGAGGTGCAAATGGAAGCAAATGACATTAGACAACCTACACCATGCAGGTTGATGGGGCCACAGGTCCAGACCCCAGAAACACTGAGTGCCATCAGAGCAGCGCTTTATTGCACACTCGTTACTGGCCACTCACGGACTTTCGCAGGTCCTTTTCACGCCGCTGTGCACCTCCTGCTCACTTTCCCGTCACAAAAAAAGTCCCAGAAAAGCTGGTTCTTTTGGTTGTGATGAAACTTGCCGCCATTTCCTGCTGTGTGCAGGAGAAGCAGCACGATAAAAACACCCCCCCCCCCCAAATGGTCCATGTAGTCGTTGCTGGCTTCCTCTTTCTTCCCCGTGTGAAGAAAGAGGAAGCGGTTCATCCCTATTGTGGGACAGGAGCAGGAGGCAAAGCGATGGTAGAGAAACACGATTCCACCCCCCCCCCCATCTGATGATGCTTGTTGTCTGGTGTGGATACTGTTATACAAGGGACTGTGAGATCTGGGTTCAGGTTCCCTCTTGGATGGGAGTTTACTCCAGGGAAAATGACAAAGCCTCACCTCCCTCTCTCAAGGCTTAAGCAGAGGACAGGTTCACAATGTGCCTAGTGCCTATACCATGCTATATATAGCCCTTGCAGAACAGTTCTGCAAATCCTGATACAAAACCAATAGTGTATTATCCAGTCTATACATAATGGTGCTGTGGAGGAACAATTGCTACCAGACAGGTTGCCACGCATTCAACTCCTACCTCCAGCTGTTCAGTATCCTTCCCGGCTTTGTCATAGTACTTCAGGAAATCCTGGAGGGGCAGGGGATTTGGGGGAGGAGGAAGAGAACAAGGGTATTCTTAAGCGGGAGAGGAAGAGCGGCATTAGCTACTCTTTGATGAGAGGGTTCGATTTTGACTGGAGCCAAGTGTGGCACCAGGTCTGAGCGGGATCTGGGGACAACTTTCCCGGGGCAACACAAATTGTGGAAACTGGCCCCCGTTTTTCATTTCATTCTCAACTATATGCCCTAATAAAGTCCATGATAGGGACTATCAGAGCTGAAGAATGCAGAGCTTAAGACAGACCCTTGATAGACAACCTTATTCCAAAATTAAGCACCATGGACAAAAGACAAGCTTGGACCATTGGTGCGATTTCAAGGTCACAAAGAAGGAATGTCAGGAATTTCAGCTCTATCACTTTGCTGACTTTGTTAGGTCCACCCAGCAGAGAGAATCACCCTGCTATTGTTTACATACATGGGGCGGGTGTGTCTATACACCTTATTAACCCCGCAGTAGCTACGCAGAGGCACTGCATTATTTATATGACGCAGTTGCCAACTCGCAGCCACGTCGGGCTTTCCGCCCCCCCCCCCTACAAACTCTGCATTTTCAAACTGTTGATTTACCGTGACTTTTCTATTCGTTCTGAAGTCACCACGTTGTTTTTGTGTTTGGTGGCTTCGGTTTGGGTTATCCACAAGTGGGCATAGCTCTGAGTAAGTGCAGGAACACAGGGCATGATAAGTGGAATGGCCGCTGGGGCTGTGGTTTTTCCTGGCCAGACAGCCCACGCTCCCTCTTGCCATCTAGCTTTTTTGTTTTCGCCTCACAGCAGCTATGCTTCAGGGTTTCGAGGGAACCACCTACCAATGCAGCGGTGTTTAGGCACCCCCAAAGCTACTTACTCTGGGAGGAACAGAAGGCCGTGTCAAGAGCTCCTGATCTTGCCAAGAGATATTAATTCCCTTTCCATTTACTTCAGCCTCTGATCCCCCCTTTAAACATACAAACCATGGGTTTTCAACAGGTGGGGTCTGACCTAGAATCAGGTTGCATCCCCGCCTAAGGTGGTTAGCACTAGCAAATCCAATGCGGTTTTCTATTTTGTTTGTTTAATGGCAAGATTCACATTACCAATTAGAGATCCATGATCTCTTGACATAAAAAAAAATAAAAATAAATGCAGCAAGATATCTGAATGGGTGTGTGTGTGTGTGTGGGTGTGTGTGTGGAAGGGTGGCTGGGTGGGAGGGAATAATGTTTGAAGCAGCCCTAGCAAGGCTTCCAGCTCTGGAGGCAGGTGCAACCACTATCCATTAGGTGGCGATAGAAGGCCACCAGATGGAGCGGCCGCTCCTTTCCGTTTTGTAATATTTGGGTGGTTTTTGCTGCCTGGGTGGTTTTGCTGCCTGGTAGGTGACAAAGATACTGCAGGACTTCACCACCCCCGCAAAAAAACTTCTCGCCCCCCCCCCCCCCACTGCTGTTCTCAACAAATATCAGACCCAGCTGAAGAGATTATATATATATATATTAGGGGTGTGCACGGACCCCCCGGATCGGATCGGGACCCGGATCGGGACCTCCAATTTTGTCCCGGACCGGTTCGGACAAAATCGGAGGCCCCCCGGACCGGATCGAGTCCGATCCCGACCCAAAAATCGTAAATTTTTGGATCGGCCGCCATTTTTTTCCCCATAGACTTGCATTGCAATGCAAGTCTATGAGGAAAAAATGGCGGCGGGTGGGTAAGGGGGGGCCTAACTCCCTCCCCCCCCCCGGGGCCGTCCGCTGTGGACGGCCCCGGCAGGTAAACCCCCTCCCCCGCGCTCCCTACCCCCCCTGGGGCCGCCCGCTTCCATCCGCTGGCGCCCGCGGGCGCCAGCGGATAGAAGCGGACGGCTCCGGGGGGGGGGTAAGCCCCCTTCCCCACCACTTACCTTCTCGGCCCGTCCGGCGCCGGCGGCTACTACCAGCGGGCTCCGCGGCCTACTCTCGAGTAGCGCGCCGGGTGATGACATCACCCGGCGCGCCACCCTGGAGCAGGCCGCGGAGCCTGCTGGTAGTAGTAGGCGCCGGCGCCGGACGGGAGCCGCCGGGCCGGGCAGGTAAGGGCCCCCCTCCCCCCTCCGCGCGCCCCCTCCTCCCCTCCACGCACCCCCTCCTTACCTTTCCGGCCCGGCGGCTCCCGTCCGGCGCCGGCGGCTACTACTTCCAGCAGGCTCCGCGGCCTACTCTAGAGTAGCGCGCCGGGTGATGACATCACCCGGCGCGCCATCCTAGAGCAGGCCGCGGAGCCTGCTGGGAGTAGTAGGCGCCGGCGCCGGACGGGAGCTGCCGGGCCGGAAAGGTAAGGGCCCCCCTCCCCCCTCCGCGCGCCCCCTCCTCCCCTCCACGCACCCCCTCCTTACCTTTCCGGCCCGGCGGCTCCCGTCCGGCGCCGGCGCCTACTACTTCCAGCAGGCTCTGCGGCCTGCTCTAGAGTAGCGCGCCGGGTGATGACATCACCCGGCGCGCCATCCTAGAGCAGGCCGCGGAGCCTGCTGGGAGTAGTAGGCGCCGGCGCCGGATGGGAGCCGCCGGGCCGGGCAGGTAAGGGCCCCCCTCCCCCCTCCGCGCGCCCCCTCCTCCCCTCCACGCACCCCCTCCTTACCTTTCCGGCCCGGCGGCTCCCGTCCGGCGCCGGCGCCTACTACTTCCAGCAGGCTCCGCGGCCTACTCTAGAGTAGCGCGCCGGGTGATGACATCACCCGGCGCGCCATCCTAGAGCAGGCCGCGGAGCCTGCTGGGAGTAGTAGGCGCCGGCGCCGGACGGGAGCCGCCGGGCCGGGCAGGTAAGGGCCCCCCTCCCCCCTCCGCGCGCCCCCTCCTCCCCTCCACGCACCCCCTCCTTACCTTTCCGGCCCGGCGGCTCCCGTCCGGCGCCGGCGCCTACTACTTCCAGCAGGCTCCGCGGCCTACTCTAGAGTAGCGCGCCGGGTGATGACATCACCCGGCGCGCCATCCTAGAGCAGGCCGCGGAGCCTGCTGGGAGTAGTAGGCGCCGGCGCCGGACGGGAGCTGCCGGGCCGGAAAGGTAAGGGCCCCCCTCCCCCCTCCGCGCGCCCCCTCCTCCCCACCACGCACCCCCTCCTTACCTTTCCGGCCCGGCGGCTCCCGTCCGGCGCCGGCGCCTACTACTTCCAGCAGGCTCCGCGGCCTGCTCTAGAGTAGCGCGCCGGGTGATGACATCACCCGGCGCGCCATCCTAGAGCAGGCCGCGGAGCCTGCTGGGAGTAGTAGGCGCCGGCGCCGGACGGGAGCCGCCGGGCCGGGCAGGTAAGGGCCCCCCTCCCCCCTCCGCGCGCCCCCTCCTCCCCTCCACGCACCCCCTCCTTACCTTTCCGGCCCGGCGGCTCCCGTCCGGCGCCGGCGCCTACTACTTCCAGCAGGCTCCGCGGCCTGCTCTAGAGTAGCGCGCCGGGTGATGACATCACCCGGCGCGCCATCCTAGAGCAGGCCGCAGAGCCTGCTGGGAGTAGTAGGCGCCGGCGCCGGACGGGAGCCGCCGGGCCGGGCAGGTAAGGGCCCCCCTCCCCCCTCCGCGCGCCCCCTCCTCCCCTCCACGCACCCCCTCCTTACCTTTCCGGCCCGGCGGCTCCCGTCCGGCGCCGGCGCCTACTACTTCCAGCAGGCTCCGCGGCCTGCTCTAGAGTAGCGCGCCGGGTGATGACATCACCCGGCGCGCCATCCTAATGCAGGCCGCGGAGCCTGCTGGGAGTAGTAGGCGCCGGCGCCGGACGGGAGCCGCCGGGCCGGAAAGGTAAGGGCCCCCCTCCCCCCTCCGCGCGCCCCCTCCTCCCCTCCACGCACCCCCTCCTTACCTTCCCGGCCCGGTGGCTCCCGTCCGGCGCCGGCGCCTACTACTACCAGCAGGCTCCGCGGCCTGCTCTAGAGTAGCGCGCCGGGTGATGACATCACCCGGCGCGCCACCCTAGAGCAGGCCGCGGAGCCTGCTAGTAGTAGTAGGCGCCGGCGCCGGACGGGAGCCACCGGGCCGAGAAGGTAAGTGCCCCCCTCCTCCCCCCCCCCGCTGTCCACTTTCATCGGCGGGCGCCCGCTGGCGCCCGCCAATGGAAGCGGCGGTGGGCGCCAGTGGGCGCCCGCCGATCCGCCGATCCGCCGAACCGGTTCGGAGCTTTTTCGGACCGGTTCGGATTGGATCGGCCGATCCAGCTGCGGGATCGGAAATCGGATAATTTATCCGATTTCCCACTGGACCGGACTCGGATCGTGGATCGGGTCCGATCCAGTGCACATCCCTAATATATATATATATATATATATATGTGTGTGTGTGTGTGTGCGCGCTCTCCTTTCCTACACAAGGGCAAGGACCCGCTATCTCCCCCACACCCCACCCTGCCCGCCACCACCCCCTGCGTTGCTTTGGGTTTGGAGACGGACACTCCACCTCCCACTTCAGCACCTTGAGCAGCAGCTGGTATTTCATGATCCGCTGTATAGGTTTGATGAGCAAGTCGTTGAGCTGCAAGCGGTGTCCCAGTTCCTGCTTCAGTTCCTGGAAAGGCAAGAATGAGGCAGAGCAGAGTCTGTTAAAAAAAAAAAAAAAGTGGGAACTCAACCATCCTGCCTTTTAAATTCCCACCTGTTCCACGGAAGTGCTTAAAAGCATCCCAAAGCATCCCACCCATTCATTCACATTCCCGGGAAGACCTTGAATCCCTTCCTCTGATCCTATGCAGCTGTTAAAGCAGGGCTGGGGAACCTGCGGCTCTTCAGGTGTTGTTGTACTACAACTCACATAATCCCCAACCATTGGCCATGTTGGCTGGGGCTAATGGGAGTCTTAGTCCAGCAACATCGTCCAGGTTCTCCACCCTGTTCTGGAGCCTCGACAACAGATGAGAGCAGCATAGTGGCTAAGATCCTGAGCTGTTAAACCCAGAAGTCCCCAGTTCAAATCTCACCCTGCAAGTAGGAAGACACTAAGTGGCCTTAGGCAAGCCACTCTTGCTCAGCCTTAGAACAAACAACACACACACACACTGCAATGCGGGACACGCTTGCATGCCAAAGGTCCAATCCCTGGCATCCCCTTTGAAAGGATCTCTGGTAACAAGACAAAGGCTGCCTCTACAAGAGAGGTTTAAAGCTCTTTCAAGGCGCTTTAAAAAATTTACCTCTACAAGAATGGAGCGCAAATCAGGCGTAGAGGCGCGTTATCTCTCCGATTATGCGCATTATCGAATGCGTGTTAAATCGCGAGTTTTATTTTGCTCCGGCCCTTAAAGCGCATTTTGACTATGTGAACTAGCGCTTATGCGCATTAACTACTTGTAAAGCGCATTTTGGTCAACCGTTAATGCGCTTCGCCACCTCTTGCCGCCTCTCGTGCAGAGGTATTAGGTGTAAATGCGCTTGAGCGATTATGCGCATAATTGCCTAACCGGGCACAAAAGCGAATCCTTGTAGAGGGGACCTAAGAGACCCTGGGAGAGCTATTGCCAGTCAGAACAGCCAATACTGGACTCCTAACAAAACGACAGTAGAAGGCAGCTCCACATATTTACCTATGTTGAGAGCACTGCTTTGCACAAAGGAACTCCAGCAGGCTGGGCACCAAGGGACAGGCTACAGTCGAGATCTCTCCCCAGTGCAGAGGCGCAACAGGGGCCTGTACACCACCCTGGTGAAAGGCATTCCTTCCCAATTTAGCACAAGGGCAGGTATTCCCAAGGAGAAGGGCAATTTTGTAGCCATGGCCCAGACAAACATGTGTCAATACATGCAGATCTGGGGGTGGGGGTGCGCATGGTTTTTAAACCAACTCGCACGGCAGCTCTCACCTCAAAGCAAGCTCTAGGGGAAGGGGTGTGGCTCAGTGACAGAGCATGTGCTTTGCATGCAGGTTCAATTTCCAGCATCTCAAAGTAGGGCTGGACATTTTCCAGCCTGAAACCCTGGAGAGAAACTGCTGCCAGTCAGTGTCGACAATACTGGACTAGATGGACCAATGGTCTGACTCAGGATAAGGCAGCTTCCTATGTCCCTGTGCACATGCAGTAGGTGTCAGGGGCTGAACCAGGGTTTGGCACAGAACAAACGTTTTCAGGTCTTATTGTGGCATGCAAACAACAGACCGAAGGGGGGGGGGTGTCACCTGCTCCATGCAAGCGACTTCCCCCCAAGATGGGAGCTGCTAGGTGTGTGAATTTAAAGAGACTGCTAAATATGCTGGAGGTTCTCTGTGTTGGCTCAGAAAGGAACACAACAGTGTAGGAGATGGTGGCAGATGGATCCCAGCAGGAGATGGAGTCAGACACAGGTAAGCCACGTGGCAGAAGCTGCAGCGAGAGAGGACGAAGCTACGGCAAAATCACAGGGCCCCTTACCTCGAAGTAAGTCTCGATAAACTCAGACACGACATGCTCAGATTTGGGTTTATTCTGACAGTAAACAACGTACATGTGCAAGCGGCGCTCCTGGAACGCAAGAGGGAAACAGTTTCAGGGGAGCATTCGAGACAAAACCTGGGCACATCGAATGGTACCCGTGGGCTGACTATAGGGGCAGGCATGTCAATTAAATCAGGTTCAATGCCCTGCTCAAGCATACAGTTCATTAAGTGACCTTACACAAACCACTAGCCCCTGATGAGGGCCTGTCCCTAGGACAGTATGTTCTGTAAAGAGGCTCAATGTGTTTTGTACAGCAAAACCAACAAACCGTCTTGCGGCACCGTTACAGACTAACAAATAGTTTTCGTGGACTAGAGTCCGTTTCGTACCTAGTTTTACACAGCCAGACCAAAATGCCAAGAAAATGCAAGAAATGCAGGGCCGTGCAGAGGGGGGGGGCAGTGGGGCCAGTTGGCCCAGGGCCCACAATTTTTAGGGGGCACTCCGATGAGGCGGTCCCCCCCAGCTTACGCTGCTTCCGTAGCGTAAGCGGCCCATTGAGAAGCGAGGAGCCTGCCTTGCGGAAACAGCGCAGAAGCAGTCCGTCGTGAATACCACTGTCAGACTACAAGCTCCAGAGGGCCATGCCGGTTTAATATGAAAGTGTTATGTAGAACGGACTTGTTGATGGGCACGCCCCCTTGGGGCGGCCATGTTGTCCTCCTCTTTTTAAATGGAGGGCACACACTTTCCATCTGACCTGGGCATTTTACCAGCTCTGCACGGCCCGGAAGAAATGTCAATGGGACTGTCCCATTTCTAGGCAGAGGACAAATGAGTTCAAGTTCTATTTGGGTGGAAGTGATGAAAAGCAGCCCTCCCCTGGAATTTGACATTTATACCTTGTAGTCCTTTATTTTTTTTTTAAAAAAAATAGCACAATGCTATCTATTATTATACAACAATGCTCCTACATTTTGAGAGTGTTTTTGAAATGTAGTTTTCTTTGAACCGTGGGCACATCCTTCCTCTTGTATTGCATTCAAGAACGTTTTCTTAAATGTCTCTTCTTCAACGTGAAATTGACTGGGCCAGAAGCTGATCGTTAATTCCACTGGCTTCTGCTAGGACTAGGCCAGGGTGGACAACACATGGCCTGCATGCAGTCTCTTCCCACGGCCATGTTTGTGGGTGGACTGTTCCCGCTGTGGCAACAAAAATTGCAGCTGTTTTGCAAGGAAACAAGGTGTGTGAGGAGCAAGAAGAATTCCACTCCTGAAAAGCTCCTGGCAGGGGTGAAATACTGTCCCTGTGGGCTCAGGGGGTGGGGAGGGGCAATGAGGCCACCTTCACCTCCAGAGCTTTCCCACCTCTGGGCTAGGCAAAGAGGCTGCAATTAGTTTACCTCTGCAACAAGCCTCCACTCCATCATATCTGTACAGTTATCAAGCTGCTGTTAAGAGAACTGGGCTAAGGTCACAACAGCACTAATGATCCAGTCGCTTCCATTGCTCTGTAGAAATGATGGTTGGCAAACAGCTTCAACAACTCCTAGCCTAATGCAAACCCTCTGTGTTCAAAGACATCATGCCCCGGATTAAAAAACACTCGAGATGAACCACTGAAGATGGAGACCACCACCCTTTCCTGTGTCTTGCATCTAGCTGAGTGCTGTCTGAAGTCAGCATCCTGAGCTAGATGGCCAGAAGAACATAAGGAGACCAGAGCTGAGTCAGACTGAATCGGCTCTCTCTAGCCCGGCATTTTGTTTCCAGCTGTGGCCATCTGGATGCTTTTGAGCAGCTCACACAAAGGCCATGAATGAAACAACCGTGGCAATTATTATATCCTGGGACTCGATAATCAGAGGTACACTGCCTCTCAATATGGAGCTTCTGCTCTTGTTTTAGCAATGGCAACAGGGACTCACGTGCTTTATGAACAGGTCCGCCAATATTTCAGGATCCTCCGGACACCTTTCCAGCTGCTTGAGTAAGTAACTGGGATTGGGGGATGAGAAGGAACAGAGGCCGCATGAGATCCACAGGACATGCTCTCTTGCCCACACCCACCAGCCTGCATTTCATTTCAAGGGCTCAACCCCAAATGCCCTCCAAGGATTGTTCAGACATGCCTTAACTTCTCCCAGGAGTGGAAAATGGGGAAGGGGGTAGCTGGAGGGGAGCCTTCATCCACCGATCCCCATGTTACCTGTGGAGCCAGCGCCCACAGAGTCGAGGCTCCGGGGATGTTTTGATTAGCAGTGACAATGACATCATCTGCTCCACACCCCAACCCTCCACTTCCCTGTTCCCTCTGAGCTTAGCTGCAATCCTCACAGGAGCTGGAGCGGGATGGATCCCCCTAGCAACAATATATTATTATGAGCTATCCCAGTTGTAAAGGCAAAGGATTTTGGTCTTGAATGGGCAATTAAGTCTCATAAGTTTTACCAAAGACCTGCTGCTGCTGCTGCTGCTGCTGCTGCTGCTGTTGGAGATAGAAACTTCTAGAACTTTTTAAAATTAAAAACAATACGGGTCAACATAATTGCCTGCATTGGCTTCTTCTTCGGGTATAGCCATGGGGATTTTGAAGCCCCTGCACTTCAAAATTTTCCACTGGCTGGACCGCAGGCAGTTAGCCAGGCAATCCAAGAGGAGTCCACTACCAGCTGTCAGCCATAACCCATGTGGTTCCCATTTTAAGGTTTCCATAACCACTGCATGTCCTGATGCACCCAGGAACAGGTGCTCACTCACTGTGGCTGCCTCTACAAGAGAGGTTTAAAGCTCTTTCAAGGCGCTTTAAAATTTTTACCTCTACAAGAACGGAGCGCAAATCGGGCGTAGAGGCGCGTTATCTCTCCGATTATGCACATTATCGAATGCGCGTTAAACAGCGAGTTTTATTTTGCTCCGGCCGTTAAAGCGCATTTTGAGTATGTGAACAAGCGCTTATGCGCATTAACTACTTGAAAAGCGCATTTTGGTCATCCGTTAATGCGCTTCGCTGCCTCTCGCCGCCTCTCGTGCAGAGGGATTAGGTGTAAATGCGCTTCTGCGATTATGCGCAGAATCGCCTAACCGGGCGCAAAAGTGAATCCTTGTAGAGGGGACCTCACTCACTCACTCTTTGTGCCAGTCGTAGATCTGATGGATGTTCCCAAAGATTATCTTGTCTTTGCCCTTCATGTTCTCGGGGATGCCACGGGCATTCATGGTCGCCATATAGCCCTGCAGAAGTCAGAAGAGGAGGCTAGAGGAGGCAGCCTGATTCCTTTTTAAAGCCATGGAGGCAGTGGACGTAGTAAACTGGGGAGATGGAATTAAGGCAATACTGGTGCCTGGACTGGTGGAGTCAGTGCCCAGAAGGGGAGTGCAGAAGATGGACAGGAACTAGGTGGGATGAGCTGTAGCCTGCTGACTGGGGAGGAAGGGGGTGTGCGCACGCATGTTATTCACGGCAATGTTTCTTTGTGTTCTGGGGAACTCTGAGAGTCTATTAAATGTTCTGCAAGTAGAGTAACCCGAATAGTAGACAAGCTTCCCTGGAATGCAGCTTGCCCACAGTTAGCAGTCATTCCCTGAAATGTGTGGCTGCAGAAGACTTTTTGGAAACCATTGCATTCTGTTTATAGGGAATAACGATGATGAGGTGGCACCCTGCAGAAACTGAGAGCACACCCTAGAATACACCCCTCCCCCAAAAATAATCTGCAACACCATCTGGTGTTCCTCAAAAGACAAGCTGGTGTGGGAACGGTTCCCTGAAGGCAGAACGTTTGGAAAACCACTGCCCTGCTGAGCTGAAGATAGGGCTGTTTACATGGTCTGTAATAAAATAAAACCCCTATTTTTTTTTCAGTCGATGCACATTACGTGAATCCAGTTTCAAATTGCTCAATCTGCATGCTTTATTCTGAACTCCTGTATCTTAGAGCCTTCACCTTGGGATGGAATGGGGTTGGGGAGAGATAATGGGTCAAAGGTCCTTCCCCCAAATCTCAACATCATTTAAAAAAACACTGTGGAAATAAATGGTGCAGGATTCTACCCCATTGCTCAGTAAACAGCAAGCCTGCTCCTATCTTCCAGCATTCTGACTAAGGTGTGCAAAAGCACTGGGATAACTGACAAGCAAAGATGTCCTACTCCCTTTTCCTCCATCTCCTGGTACTGGCTGATGTAGAGGCAGTTTTTCTCTACTACCATCACTTACAATTAAAGCAGTCATTTTGTTCTAGTTGACCGTGGCTGCATTGCTTAACCGCCTATATTTCCTAGGTTGACCGACTAGATCACAGATTTTCTAGTCTTGTGAATAAATTGGTGAGCATGGGGTATTTGTTCTTCTGGCTTGAGGGCATCCTGACAGGCACTTGGCACTTATTTTTGCTATTTTATTTTAATAAAATTGCATCAAATATTTTTAATCAGAGACCTGGTTCACATGTAATGGCAATTCGTGGATTATGTAACCCACTGCCTCTGGGCGCTTGATTGCTCCCACCCTTCACTGACAACCCATGGGTTGCCGTGACATGTGAACCATGGGTTGCCGTGACATGTGAACCAGGTCTACTATACTACTTTTATTTAGGGATTTTTGTTTGTTTGTTTCTGCCCTCTTCAGTCCCAGCACCATAACATTTCCGGCTATGAGCCTGCAAAATCTAAAGTTTGTGTGATTTTTGATGGCTTAACCAGTGCCAAAGCAGTGGGAGGAATGGCTGATGGCCTGACTTGCATCGAGAGGTATGCCCAAATTGGAAAAATTAAATAAGGTTGGCATAAGGTCATTGTAAATATGTAATAACAGACACTCAGATAAAATATGCACCACAGATTGTTTTGTAAAGGCACAAACAAGCTCAACAGTAAGTCAACATGATTAAATAGCAGAGCCACGGAGACTCTAAACGGCAAAATGATTCTCATTAAAAAAGAAGATGGATGTTTTGCCCACAAGAAGGGAGAGCAGAAATGGACACAAATTTTGCAAAGCAAATGTAGATGTAAATATATAACAAGAGGCAAAAAGGAATGTGAAGCGGAAATTTCTGAAGATATTAAAATATAATAAAACCCTGAATAGATGTTTCTTTAAATATATAAGAAGCGGCGGCAGTAGGCCCATGATATGACAAAGACGTAGAAAGAACCATTATGGGAGACAGGGAAATTGCAGAGAAACCAAAGGAATTGTTTGCTTCAGTCATCACCTCAAAAGATGCTGGAATTGTACCCATGCCTGAATCAGGCTGCCTCTACACGAGACGTTTAAAGCTCTTTGAAGTCTCATTAAAATTTTTACCTCTACAAGAGTGGAGCATAAATCGGGAGTTGAGGCGCGTTATCTATTCGATTATGCACATTATTGAATGCGCATTAAATAGCAAGTTTTATTTTCCTCCGGCCGTTAAAGCGCATTTTGCCTATGTGAACAAGCGATTCTCCGCATTAACTACTTGTAAAGCGCATTTCAAACAACTGGTAAGGCTACCAGTTGTGCACTCAATTATAAGCACTAATGACAAAGCGCTTCAGCGATTATGCGCATAATCGGCTAACCAGGCATCAAATGGAACACATCTAGAGGGGGTCTCAGTCTGTCTTAGAATTAACTGAAAAAAGAATAAAAAGGAGCAAGCCCTTGTGGCCAGGTGGCATTCACCCAATAGTTCTTAAAGAACAGACGAGAAACTGCCGAAGTATTAACTAAAATATGTAACATCACTTCAATCAGCTTCCTTACCAGAGGACATGGAAGGCAGCCAATATGTTAACAATCTTTTAAAAAGGAACTGGGGGCTGGAAAGCAGGAAGAGACCCAGGAAATGACAAACTTGCTCCAGTTGCACCGATGGAAAGGACTAGAATTGTAATGTATATACATAGATAGATATAGATGATATAGATATAGATGAAGAACAAGCCTTGCTGTGAAAGGATTAGCAGGGCTTTGCAAAGGGAAGTTCTACCTCACTCATATTTTAGAATCCTGTGAGGATATCGTCAAACATGTGGAAACATGTCAGCATGTCTAGCTGGGGAATACTGGAGGTTGTAGGACTTTTTCTGCCTAAACATGCATAGGATTATACCCTAAATATTCAAAATTACAAGTGGGAAATGCAACAAAATGTTGCAGTTGTGGAGTGCTCCTGTTCCAGGTTCCCGCCATCCTGCCATGCCTTCAATACTACTCCATTTCACACACACGGACACACAGGCTGAATTCGGACGACACAATAAGCAACTGGGGGCGGGGGAAACAATCCGTTGTATTATTATAGTCGTGTCATCCGAATGCTGCATAGTCAACTCAGCGCTGATCCTAATCCACACCACAGTTGATTATTTATTACCATGTTGTGTGGGGAGTACCCCCTAGATGAACAACTGTAAAGTTGATTATTACCCCACCATTGACTATCGTGTTGTCCGAATTCAGCCACACACTGTGCCTACAAAATGTGCGTAGTCCTGACTGGGCTGCTTTAGGATTTCAGTTTTACTCCCAGAACAGTGCAGGACTTCTTTTCTAAGTTATTTTTTTGTGTGTGTGTACTTCTGCAAACCTTTTGTACTCCTGCAAATCCAAGCCTAGTCTATTGATACCCCCCCTCATTTGCATGGATGATGACATTCTCCATACCCAGGGTATGAGTTCACCATTAATGTATATAGGATTAGGAAAGGGGACTGATTATACAGACATAGGTCTATAGCGTGCCAACATTTAGAATACTGTGTACTTTTGGAGATTGTCATCCCATTTCAAAAAACATATCACAGCACGGAGCTTTAGAAATCACAGAAAAGAGCAACTAATGATGTGGAGACTGAGCATATCCCCTGCAAACACAGGTATAAGGTGGGGATTTGAAGTTTAGAGGGGAAAAAAGATAACTAAACAGAGATAAAGCTGAGTATATTAAAAGATGGTACGGAGAGAACAATTATTCTCAAAACACTAGAACTCGATGTGATACAATGAAACTGACTAGCAGCAACAGCACAGCAAAAGGAAAGCATTTATCCATGTGGAATCAAGATATGGAGCTAATTGTCACAAAATGAGGTAGTGATGAGTAATTCGTGGTATCTTATACATTCATACATACATACAGATATACACACACATATATACATGAACATGAACACACATGCTGCAGGGGGATCACTAGCACTTCTCAGACTGTAAGAGTTTCAACAATATCTGACACACATCATTGTAAGCTGGCAGTCTGACTACATGGGCCTTTAGTCTGATTCTTCCTGTAAGTGGCATTAAGGACATGTAGTTATGGAATATGACTGCAAACTATGAGAAAGGGCCAGGGATCCTTGTAAGGCAAGGATGTTCCTTCACTTAAAACTGGAACCTTTTGCAGCCATTACAGCCGGCATATTTTCGATAACTGTGAGAAATAGAAACTTGCCTTACGTTTAAAAACAAAAATGAAACCTGAAATACTTAGAGGGCTCCAAATGCTGTTCCGGAGCAAATGCTACAACAACAACAAATTGTGTGTGTGGAATTAAGATTAACAGATTTAGCCAAGCTGAATTCATTAGGACAGCAGGGTCTGAAAAGGGGGAGTCTTCCGTTCATAAGAGACAGGGGGATGGGCACCCAGAATGAAGATTGTGAGACAAGGGTGGAATTGCGGTTAGTTTCCACAAGGGATTTGGCTCTTGTTTCCTCCAGAAAGGACAGAGCACAGTAACACTGATGTACCACATAAGGAATGGGCTGGCAGACATGGCAGGTGACACCTGCCTGGGGGCGGCAGAGAGGGGGAGCACAAATACTTGAAAGCCCCACTGAGTGGAATACTGGGACCAAGCATGATCATTCATCCACCCTTCCTACTGCTCTCCCGGTGCGTCGAGAAAGACAGAAGTGAGCAAGCAGCGCACTCTCACTGTAAGATGGGCTGGTTCTTGCCCAGGGTCCTACAAAAATCTGGAGACGGCCCTGCTGGTAGATAGGGGAATCAATCCCTAAAACGGAGGGGATGGTTGGCACCTCCACAATCTTGCCCAGGTCCTCCACGTACTTCTTCTCCGTCTCAATCAACTCCCTGAGAACAAACCTGCAGACGAGAGGAAGCAGCAGTGTCTGAGGGGAAGGAACTTCACTGTGTGACCCTTGTTTCCTACCTTCCTGTACATCCTTCCCATCTCTCCTGTTCTGCACACACAGCACAGCCTCCTCCACGCCGACCCTTGCATGACACTCGAAGGCTCCTGCCTGCAGGCTATGTTGCATGTTACAGATAGAGCAGGTATAGTGCAAGGACACCATTTTGCAGTCATGGCTACTACCAAACTATTCGAGGCACTGTTATGCATGAATATGGCAGACGGCCAGGGCCAATGGCAATTCCAAACAGAATGTGCACACTGAAAAAATGAAGTGTGCCAACTACAGAACCCGGTGCCCTCCAGATGCATTGGACTACAGTTCCCCTCAAGCTCCATCCAGCATGGCCAAAGGTCAGGGTTTGTGGGAGCTGCAGTCCAAGCCATTTGGAGAACAGCAGGTTGGGGAAGGCTGCCCTCTGGGGTACACCCTGAGCACACACATGCTGTCCATACACTGAATCTGCTAAAGCCCTCTATACGAAACACTCACCAGGACTGCGCCTCTGTGCTCCCCAGCAGCCTTGAGTGACAAAGGCTACATACAACCCCCTTGCTCCCACCCCTGCCCTTTCCTCCCGTCATGCCTGTAGACTGGCGCACCAAAGGAAATCACTTACATACTCTTTTCTAAGGCACTGCGCCTCTCCTCCTCTTCCTGTTCCTCAGAGGCTGGGAGCTGCACCAGAGGTTCCGAGGGCCCCCCAGAGCTTTGGGGGTCACTGGGGAGTAGAGAGGGGTCAGGATCCTGCCATGAGAGAAGAGAACCCCTTGCATTTTATGTCTTGCAGCATTCATCAGTGAATGAATAAAGGGGAAAGGGAGACCAGGGGCCCAGGAGACACATCAGATCATCTTGCTTCAGGCCAAGAAGCAATAGTAGTATGATCTCATATTTCCCCTAAGTTCACTCAGAACATGAGAGGCTAGGAAAAATCAGTGGAGGGAGGGGATGAGTGTCCATCACATACCTAGGAACACTTTCCCGTTTAGAGTAGGTATTCTGCCTTTGATACTGTCAGCTGATGAAGGGCCCAAAACGCATTTTGTGGGACACATTCTTTTTAAAAAAATGCTGGATTTCCTATTCCAAAACCAAACATTTTCCTTTTTAAAAATTGTGAACTGCCCAGGCAGCTTCGGCTATGGGGCAGTATAGAAATATAATAAATAAAATGAAATTAATGACATTTTTGTTCAAATTTTTCTTTAATTTTTTTACACCTGCACCTCGGAAAAATGCATGTAAAACTTTTTTTTTGTTAACAAAATGTAACTTATTTTCCAGTTGTTTTGTTTTTATTGTTTTGCTTTCATTTCCACAGATCAGTGGCTAGTCATATATTGTATTGACAACAGAAAGAAACAAAATCAAATTCATTTATGGAACTGTGAAGAAATCACACAATATTTTTTGAAAATCCTTACCGTATATCAATTCTAAAAAATTATAAACAAAAGCCATTTGTTTTCATAGTTCCTTCCTTTTCCGATTTATATTAAATTACAATCCTATCCATACCTTCTGAAAAGAAAGCCCATTGAATTCAATGGGGTTTAAGTAGGTATTCACCAATCTCATTTAACTTTGTCACATTCTTCTTTTTCTTTAAAGTCTCTGTTGAAACATCCCGCATTTTCCATCTTGCTGCTATCTCTATTTTTGCTAGCTGATCACCAAATTCAGTGCCTTCCTCACCTATCTTTGTTTGTATAGTCTGACTCTGCATGGCACTTTAAAAAACATCCATCACAGCTTAAAATCTTGCTAATAAAATTTAGGCCAATAAAAAAATAAACAGCCCAATTCCAGGCAGAGGAAAGTATGCACCAATCTGTTGAAATAAGTGGACTGCATACAGACATATTAAGCTACCTTCTGTGAATTCAGACCACTAGCCCATCTAAACCCGACTTATGTAGTCTGACAGCCGTGTGCCTCTCTAGGGTCTCAAGCAGAGGACTTTCCAAGACCTGCTGCTCCCTCAAATCTTGTTACTGAGAAACCAAAGATTGAATTTGGGACCAAACACATATGATCTAATGCTAAGCTACGTCCTCCCCAAGCTCGGCATGAGATCCAGGGGTGAGCATTAAATTGCTATGTTCACCGCGCTACAGTCTATTTTTCTAAACGTACCTAAACATAACAGCATCCAGCAGTGTGTGCTGTGTATTACATATATAAGTAAATTTGCTTAAATGCATTCCAGCTTTAGCGGTGGGTTTAGTTGTACCAATGCATTAGTACCAGTTACTAAGAAGATCCCAACCAGATTACCCACACCTGCTGGGCACAGAGGAGAAGGTAGTGATTGTTTCCCCAACCCTCCTACTCCCCCCCCCCCCATGCAAGGCAACCTTCCCCTCTCCTCTCTCGCAGCTCACCTGGGTATGTCTTCTTGAGCCATCCCCTTCCAGCAGGCTGGAGAGCAGGGAAAGGTCCGGGAGATGAGCATTGCCATCCTTTAAAGCAAGGGAAAGGTATTAGAGAGGGGAAGCTTCACAGCCTGGCCTACAGGAGGATACACAGATATCCTCACTCCCAAATCTACCTTCTCAAATCCCTTAGTCAACCCCAACACTTGTCAGTTCATGCTCCTTGCAGATCAAATTAGAGTTGCGGCAACTAGGTTGACCATCTGAAAAGGAGGACAGGGCTCATGTAACTTTAACAGTTGTAGAGAAAAGGGAATTTCAACCAGTGTCATTTGTATGCAATTAGTCCCTGGTGAAATCCCCTCTTCATCAGAACAGTTAAAGTTGCAGGCACTATACTAGAGTGACCATATACAAAAGAAGGCAGGGCCCCTGCAACTTTAACTGTTGTGATGAAGAGGGAATTTCACCAGGAACTAATTGCATACAAATGACACTGGCTGAAATTCCCTTTTCTCTACAACTGTTAAAGTTACATGAGCCCTGTCCTCCTTTTCAGATGGTCAGCCTAGAGTTGCGTTGTCTGGGTGTCAAGATCTGCAGAAGAGGCCCTTTTGAGGGCACTATTACTTGCAGAGGCCCATTTAATAGTTTTAGGGTGAAATCCTATGCATGTTTAGAGAGAAAGAAGTCCCAAAACCTCCAACATTTTAGGACTTGTAAGACTTTCCCCCCCAATCTAAACATGCATAGGATTGTACCTTTAATGCTTTTACTGTTTTTACTGTTATTTTTTATTGTTCTAAGGTTTTATTATTTTAAACGTTTGTACACCACCCTGATGGCTTTCTAGTAGTTAAGGTGATATATATATTAATAAGAAATTAACATGTAACATAGTAAGAATATTAATAAGAAATAGATTAGTTGGGCCCTTTCCCTTAAGCCAGCCTTCCCCAACCTGGTGTCCTCTAGATATGTTGGATTACAACTCCCAACATCTCCAGTCAGCATGGAGATTGCCATTGGCTACACAGGCTGGGGATGACAGGAGTTGTAGTCCAACTCATACAGAGGACACCAGGTTGGGGAAGCTTGCAATAAATATTACATACAAACACATGTAGAGAAATCCCAATGGTGTTTTTTTCTTTTCTTTTTACAGAAAAGGGATCCCAAGTTTTTGTTTCCCTTGTAAAGGGGATCCTTTACTGGGCTTCTTTTGTAAAGCCAATAAACAGGTGGAGAGACCTGCACGGAAGAACTGGTAGGTAGGAGATTTTTTTCTTCTATTCACCAATTATTCCCTGCCAACGCCCACCCATTTTTAATTTAGTTTCCCTCCAGCTGGGCTTGGAAACTGGAAGTTAGCCCAGCTGAAGGGAAAGTGTCCTAGGTGAGGCATAGAAGGGTTGACTTTATTGTCATTAGGAACAAGATATCAGCCTCAGGCTGCCTCTACAAGAGGCATTTAAAGCTCTTTCAAGGTGCATTAAAAAATTTACCTCTACAAGAACAGAGCATAAATCAGGCGTAGAGGCGCGTTTTCTCTCCGATTATGCGCATTATCGAATGCACGTTAAATAATAATAATAATAATAGCGAGTTTTATTTTGCTCTGGCTGTTAAAGCGCATTTTGACTATGTGAACAAGCGATTCTCCGCATGTCAACAGTTTAAATCGCGTTTCGGTCGTCCAGTAATGCGCTTCGCCGCCTCTCGTACAGAGGTATTAGGCATAAATGCGCTTCTGCGAATATGTGCATAATCGCCTAACCAGGCGTAAAGGCAAATTCTTGTAGATGAGGCCTAAGTTTCTGATCCAGACCCAGCATGCAGGCAGAGCAATATATGTTGCAGTCCAGATTGTGGAACTCCCTTTCTAGAGCAGGAACGGGCAGAAGGTAGATCTCTGGATGTTTTGGACTTCAACTCCCAGAAGCCCGTTAGCATGGCAAGTGGTCAGTAACGCTGAGAGCGGAAATCCAAAACATCTGGAGATCTACTTTTTGCCCACCCCTGCTCTCGAGAGATTCAGTTGCTCCCTCTCTTTTAGACTTCAGATGAGTTGCTAAGTCCTTTTTATTTGGCCAAGCTTTGAGTGAGGGTTCAAATTCTGTCTCCCTGTTTTTATGTTGAATTGTTTTATCCTGTTCTTGGTTCTATGGGATTTTAGTAATTTGGCCTATTTGTTTGGACTGTGTGTTGTATATTTTATGGTCTTTTTCTAAGTCACTTTGAGTTTATTTTATAACAAAAATGGGGTATGAATGTTAAAAAAATATTAACAATATTGCTAGCTTTTAGGAATGATTCGAATGGCGTTTATTTATCTCCTCACACACACCCCTCTGAAAATCCAACTTCTCCAACTGATATACTAAAATCCTTCAACCAGAATTAATTATTTATATCAAGAGCAACTGCTTAGTTATGTACCCTCTATTTTGTTTCCATTATTTGGGTTTTCAAGTACCTTGAATATTTAAAACGAAAAGGCAGAGAGGGAGTGATACCAGGTAAAAAGAATAGACACCAGTCTGTAAACATTAGACATTTTTCAGGGGGAGTGGGGAGACAAAATGGGCTAGAGTGTTTTCAGATATGTATATATTTTAATAAGAATAAGGATGATAATGAAACAATCTTTATCCTGCTGTTTTTTTAAAAAAAAAAGACTTCAAGGAGGGTAATGATCAATTGAAACAATAAAATAAGAAAAATAATACGGTAAAAATGCAAAATGTTTGAAGCAGCTAAGGTTAAAACAGGAACCAGGTTCCTGAAAACAAGGTCTACCATCCTTACAATGCTGGAAGAGGCCAAAAAGAGGTAGCAAGGCAGGCTTCCCTCAGGAGGGAGTTCCAAAGACTGGGTGCAGCTACCAAAAATGTCCTTCTGCTTGGTCCCAGCCTAGGGGTGGCCAGAATGATGCAAAAGAGGCCAGGGCTCCTGCACCTTTCATAGCCATGTAGTAGAGGGCATTTCAGCAGGGGTAACTTATCATGCAACCACACCTTCTGAAATTCCCTCTTCTACACAACCATGAAAGGTCTGGCTATCCTATTCCAACCAGATGTATTTCAAGTGTTGATGGAACACACAAGAGAGCCTCTGTTGTGTAGGTAGGCTTGTATGGGAGAAGGTAGCCCTTCCGATTACCTTTAGACCCTTTTATGGTTTGAGATGCAGGGTATCAGCAGCACTTTTGAATTAGGCCAAAAACACGTTTGTTTTATATTTTATTTTTCCTGGTTTGAGGAAAGAAATCAAACTGTGTCGGGAAAATCCACATTGTTTACCACAGCATAGAGATTAACAACATACAAAACAGGGAGGGGAAGAAAACATCTTTACTTCTTTTCTTTCTTTAAAAACCCAGACTACAAATCCACAAATGGCCTCAAAGTCAAAATGGACCTTTGAATCCTGCCCCCCCTTTGACATTAGCTTCCGTGGACAAAAGTCCCTTGCAGCATCATATCCAGCTTTACAGCTCCAAGTCACACATGTTAGGTCCCACTGATTCCCCTACAACTATTAGGCATCTATGTGGTGCCAACAGGATACAGATAGACAGCTGCCCCTATCCTGTGCCAGATGTACAGGAAACTAGAACTAAATGGAACCAGCTGGTGCCATTCCAGAAATAGTCCAGCAAAACTAGTTTTTTTCCCCCCTGACCAGATTAATCCAATTTTCAGTATGTGTCATAGAATCATTTGGATTCAGGACACCCAGATCTGCATCTAAACTTGATCCAGGGTGTTCCAGCAGTTTTGGATAAGGTGACCATATGGAAAGGAGGACAGGGCTCCTGTATCTTTAACAGTTGTATAGAAAAAGGGAATTTCAGCAGGTGTCATTTGTATGCATGCAGCACCTGGTGAAATTTCCTCTTCATCACAACAGTTAAAGCTGCAGGAGCCCTGCCCTCTTTTGAATCTGGTCACTCTAGTTGGGATGTTGCAAGGAAAAATCTATTACCATGGAAGCTAGGATTGCTTTGATGCTACAGTTGTGGCCAACTGGGATAAGAAAGGAGAAAGCCATCCATTCTCCCATGCAAAAATATGATATTGGAGGTTTATTCTCTTAATTTTCTTGGGGACATAAGGAGTACCCTTCATGGGGAGAGAATGATGGGTGGTGCAGAGATGCACCCTATCCGTATCCCTTGGGATAAATCAATGGATGAGTTTTGCTCACGTTCAGGATTTCTACTAGGTGCATTTGTCCCTAGGAAGAATTTCCCCTTCATTCAGATTATGAGTGTATGGTGGTGGTAACAGTGGCTTTCTCCTACAACGTGTGGCTTGGCAAGCTTGTTCAACTAATCTCCAGCTATTTACTCTATGAGTGCACTTGTGTTGGCTCCCGGCTTGTGACATGCTGTGGTTGAGATTGCATGGACTGGTGAGTGGGTAGTGCTGCCTTGTGGCAGCAGGTTAAATTACCTGGCCTCTACACGAGGCTGAATTGGCTGTTGATCTGCTATATCTACTTTCGGTTGTATCACAGAACTAGGATCCGAGCAGTGCACCATGAGCATTTCCTTTCCTGCTTTTCCATTACGTAACCTCTAGGTGGCACTGTGTTATAGTGGAATAGTACAAACACACAAGAGGAAATTGTGCTTTCTTTTCCGCTTTCATAATTACAAGCTATATATTCTCTGCTCTAAAAAAAATTCGCTGAAAGTGCTGGTTTGACACAGAAGTGAAACTGGAGGGTCACGACATTCTCTAAAGAATCCATAAATTACCATGAGTAAGGATTGATGAGCGCACAATAAATGTAGAAAAGCCCTAACTCCATAAGTCAGTTTTCCTTTGCTCTCACCGTGGCAATCACCGTCTCTCCCCGTTGGACAGCAAAAGGCCCCTCTGCTTGGCTCAGAAGCCCAAGGTCGATGCTCTTGCGATCCTCCTGGCGGCCTTGTCGCCGAGTCCGGCCGTCTGTTTTCCTGAGTGGGCGTTCGCCCCGAGGTAGCCCACCGGCACTTAGCTTGCGCACAGGGTTGGTCAGCCATTTCTTGAGAGTGCTGACTGAGTGACGGGAGGCAGGGGAACTGGGAGCCGAGCTGCTGGATGCCTGTGGTTGGATTGAGGCCACTGAGGCAGAGATGCTGCCATCACTGCCTGCAATGGAGTAGGGATCTGCAGGGAGAGATCAAGCACAATAATTGAATACACAGTCAGAACTTGGTGATATTCAAAAGTATACCCAAATCTGAAAGCACAGAGGCTATGTTTCATTTCTAAGGGAGAGGCAACTGATCAGAGGAAGTTATGCCCTTTGACCTGGAAACCCTTCCCCATAATTTCCAGAAAGGTTCTTTAATGGTGAGACAAAGGCATGCATGGGTAGGGATGGGAGAATCAGGGATGCTCATGATTCTCCAAGCTCCACTTTGAAGCTCGGTCCATTTCACTCCCATTTCCGTTTGCGACCTGTTTTTCTTTTCATTAGAACAGGAAAAGTGCACATTTTGGTGCATATTTTTAAAGGTACACAATGAAACGCGAACTCTCCCCACCCCAGTGATTAAAGCATAAAAATACATTTTTTAAAAGTGTGCATTCCCACCACCACCACACAAATACAACTCTTCCAAATACAATCGCAAACTTGGGAATGCGCAAGCATTTTCCAACAAAAAGCGTTCACATTCAGAGTTGTAAACAGGGCAAATTCTGATCATAAACAAATCATAACAAAATTCTCATACATCTCTATGCATGGGGTCCCCAAACAGCTGCCCATCCAGACACTGACCGGACTAGACCTGCTTAGCTACCGAAAGATTGCTGCAGCATGTGCCTTCGGGCCATAGTTCTGATCTTATGAGAACTGCTGTTACCCCTGCTGTTTTATTACTAGTTTTTAATGTTAGCTTTTATTGTTTTAATTGATATTTTACTTTTATGTTTTTATCGCTTTTAATGTGTATGCCATTTTTATATATGGTTGTTTTTATATGTCGTTGTAAGCCGCCTTGGGAGAGCTTCTGCCCTGAAAGGTGGCTGGGAAATGTTTTAAATAATAAATAAATAAATAAATAAATAAATAAATAAAATTCATTTCCAAATCAGTTCTGTGGCTAAAAACTGCACCAAATTAATACTAACATTCAAAGTGAGCATGGAAGTGAACAGATTTACGTCCCCCTTGATTCTTCCTGCTCATCCCTGGGTAAAATGACCTTCTCCACTTTGCACTGTTGGGATGCTCAATGTAGTTAAAGGATTACATTTGAAGGCAGAGTCTGTGTTTCTCTAAGTTCACTACTACCTCTGGGCAATATCCCATACAGCTCTTTCACCAGCTAATCTCAATTCCCTCAGAGGCTATTAACATCTTATTAAGACATCGCAGTCTCCATGCTTATTTTAATTGAACAGCACTCCGCTGCGTGGTTAGGGACTGTTCCCTTGAGGGACTACGCAGGTCTGTTCATATGAAGTGGATCCAACCTGTGAGATGCGCACTGTTTAGCACAGATGCTCTGTATTATTCATCTACATTGCAAATTGAGTTGAGACAATATCAATGTAGTATGTCAACCCAGTTCAGAAGTGGTGAGAACTTGTATTAGCTCGGTACAACTAGCAACATTTTAGGCCCGACATGGACATTTAGAAGGAAAAGCTGACCATTGCAGGATATGTTAATTTGTTAACTGTGATAAATGTACAGAAAGTCCCCAACACTCCAGCTTGGGGGGAAGCTGCCATATTAGAAACAAAAGTGGGTTCTCTTCTGTTTAGCTAAAGCACTCATATCTCTGTTACTAATGAGACAGATCTGAAATGAACAAACTGAACTGAATGTTCTTGCGCTCAAAATGGTCAGGGAATCTCAGAGAATAATTCTGGGCAGGATTTTAAAACCTAGGATTTTGTATGTTTTTATGTGCGTTTATCATGTTTATCAAAGGAAAATAACCTGTAATCTTCAGGGTTTTATTCTTCATGTTTGGGTCATATGCTAATTTGCTTGCACTACATAGGGCTATTGCACACTACACTGTTATTTTTAAACAGGAATTAGTGCTTTTACTCCTAAACCTTCAACTTCAGCTAAAGTAGGTGCATGACAACCCTTCAATACTGACATGGACTTCTTTCTCTCTCTTTCACTGCAGCTGGTAGAGCTATTCTTCAACTTAAATCTATAGTGAAGGAAAGGCATTTGCACATGCTCAGAGACACCTCTCCCATATTACTACTCCACATATTCTAGTTGCAAGCCCCCGCATTGAAGATAGGTTAAAATTAAGGCCCCCCTCTACAAGAGTTCGCTTTGACGCCCGGTTCCCCGATTACCTTTACACCTAATAGGTATAGGTAATACCTATTGACGCCTAATACCTATACACGAGAGGTGTTGAAGCGCATTACGGGCTGTATGAAACACACTTTAAAGTTGTTTACATGCTGAGAATCGCATGCAAATGTTGCTGAAAGTAGTACGCTTTATCCCATTGGAACTGCCCAAACAGATCCCCTCCCTTTATTCTCCCCGCCCACCAGAATCTCCCTCCTTTGGTTACCTGGGTTACCTGCCGGCAATGACCTGGTTAACCTGTTCGGCTACCTCTCCCCCCTCCCCTTTCGCCCAATTGCCATTTCAAGTGAACTGCTCAGGAGTAAATGGGAATGTGCCTCATAAGTTTCCCCCTCCAGCACCCTTTGAAAATTTTATTTTAGTCAGGGCTGCCTCTTTCCCCCTGCCTTCGCCCGATTGCCATTTCAAGTGACCTGCTCAGGAGTAAATGAGAATGTGCCTCACACACACACAAGCCAAAACAGACAGGGGGATGCTGCTTCATTCCTTCCCCCTTCTCTTCCCAGCGAGCTCAACCGTTGTAAAACATACACATACACATACACACAGAGCTCATGTCAGGAACCCAGCAAGAAGTGAGGGGAAGAAATGTCTAAGCTGATCTCTAATTATGTGCACATGCGCACATCCTTCCTAACCCCCCTTTGCTTCTCATGGAGCCACCTCCATCCGGCCCTGTGTCTCCATGTAAAAAATATTCCATCAGGGTACTTCAAAGAAACTTTATTTTTGGTTCATGTCAGGCCTCCTCTTCCTGGAGCTTCCATCCAGAGAGACAGAGAATAAGGAGGAAGTTGCCAAGAGGAGACAGGAAATAAAACTAAACAAAAAAGTGGGAGGTTTTCCCAGTGAAGGGGCAGTCCTATGCATGACATCACGACCACAGTCCGCGCACTCTGATCGTTAATGTGTTTGAACAGCAATTGTTTACACGGATATAAGGCGCTCTTATGCCCGTGGTAAATAAAACTTGCTATTTAACGCGCATTCAATATAATGCGCATAATCGGAGATAAAAAGCGCCTGTACTCCTCATTTGTGCTCCGCTCTTGTAGAGGGAAAATTGGTAATGTGCCTTGAAAGAGCTTTAAATCGCTCTTGTAGAGGCGCCCTAAGCCTCGGCAGATGGTGCAGATGTGCATTTATGTCCATGATTTTTTATCAAAAATGTGCGAAAATGTATTCAACTGTGTAAACATGAGGGCCAACAAGTATTGTGCCCAGACATGGATTGACTGGATTGGCACTTCACTGGGCTGCGTGAGGAAGCAGCCATGAGATAGCTACACAGTGCACTGAGCTTACAAATCAAACCCCAATGTTACTGCCTCAACTCCCAGCCCACATTTGGCTTGGTAAGGGATACAGATTGTGTTGCAAGCTGGACACATAGTGAAGTGATGGCACAGATCCATGACAACAGATCCCTTTAACTCAAATCTCAAGATACTCGTTTATCATTTACTATTTATCATACTTCCGTCCCAACTCTTCCTCCAAATGGCTCAGGCCTGTTTTACAGATGTACGGGCACCATTTGATTTCTCTACCCTCAATTACTGAATGCTTGGGGTCTAGTTCATTAATTGTCTGACAACTTCAATGTCAAGGACTTAACTTGGATATGTGAATGGGGCCATCACAGCTATATAATCACAGATCAATTTTTCATTTCACTCTGCATCACCTCAAAGTACAAGGCTTTTCACTGGAGTCGGTTCACAGAATCAACTACCAGACATCAAGTGTAGGGAAATCTAGTGATGTACATGCCTGTATGAACCAAGCATTGATGACTGACAGCTGAATTTATTTATTTTTATTTATTATGTTTTTATCCCCCCCTCCACTTTCCTCCACGGAGGTCAGGATGACATAAATAGTTCTCTCCTTCCTGTTTTATCCTTGCAACTACTCTGTGAGGCAGGTCAGGATGAAAGATATCAACCAGAAGGTTTCATGGTCAAGTGGAGATTTGAAGCTGGGTCTCCCTAGTTCAAGTCCAAACCACTTACACCACGCTTAACATGCAATCTGATTCCTATGAAATTTCTATCAGGGTATTTTGTAGGGTCTGTGATGGCCCGTTCACACACAAATCATGTGATATTGCAGTTGATTAAATGACCAATATGAATATGTGAACTAACCTATATGTAAGAGTAACTCAAATATGGTTCCCAGTCAATGTTCCATCTAAATGGCTTTAACAGTAGCTTCTATTGTATAATGGCCCTGGAATCTGAATCTGATGAAGGACTGTATTTTTTTTTAAAAAAACAAACTAATAGAAACCAACAGGGTCAGACCTGCTTAGCTTCAACACTGAGTGCTTGTCATATACCTTCTTCATCCCATTCTTTGTGAGGCAAAGGACAAGATGGTGCCCTCCCAGCAATTCCATGTACAGAAGTTAGCTGGACTGATAGTTACTGTCCCATCAACACTGGTAATGGGACAGCATCCTCCACCACACCTGAGGGCAACAGGCTAGCCTCGGGGCACAGGGCAGGCTCAACATGATACACAACTCAGCTGACATCTCTCTGTCATATCCCGCCCCCCAAGTGTCTGTTGCCTGAGGCAGCTACCTCACTCAACTTAGCCATGTGAATTGGCCCCAAGTGCATAGACATATGTATCTGAATGCAGGCAAGTGGACACATGCAGAAATATATCCCCAGTAAGCAATGTCTATATGGCACAGCTGGCAGGCTTAAGGACAGAAAAGGGCATATTCCCAGAAATGAGCACGGTAGCAACAGCCTCACGAGCGCCCAGCAGGAGGCCATAATGCAATGCAGCGGCATGGCACCCGCTCCTGAAATAACTGTGCCTGCGTCAGGAACCTGAGATGTGTCAAGCTAATACCACAGGCACCTGACCCCACCTTAGAAACTGACATGACAGTGTGAGGGGTGTTGCTATGGCAACTGGCCAGCACTATACATGTCCATGGCCTAGTTGGGACCAGACTTAGAAGTAACTAATTTGTATCTGCAAAGTGTAGCAAACAATGCCTTCCCTACAGCTGCTGCTTTATTTTCCCATAGGCTTCAGCCTACTCTTCACTTGGGTGGTAAACCGGTGTCTGGGCTATATTGCTTTAGACTACCAACAAGAGCTGGTGTTAACTGAAAATGCTCCTTCATATTTAAAAAACAACAACACAATTCCACCACATAGAAAAAAAGTATGTCATGGAGGGAGGTTAGAAGCAGAGAGAATTCTTCTGTATGGAGGAAGTCCCAACTGCAATCTGAAGTGGCACAGCCTAGAAACAGGTTTGCCACCTCAAAAGAACTAGGCCCTAGTTGTTGTTTTTCACTGTTTATAATATTTTTTTTCTAATTTCTAGTGCCAGCGATGGGCCTAGTGGTGGGCAACCTGTGGCCCTCCAGATGTTTTGGCTACAACTCCCATCATTCTTAGCCAGCACAGCTAATAGTGAGGGAACATGGGAGTTGTGGCCCTCCAGATGTTTTGGCCTACAAGTTGCCCATCCTTGTAAGAAATATTCAAAAGAGGATCAGACATGAAACCCAAGCATGCAGGCAGCATAAAATAGCACCTGGAAATAGTGCAGGCAACTATTTTCTGGCCAGCCAGCTGAAGCATCGTGTTTAGCTACTTAATTCCCCAAATCATAGATAAACGTAATTCACACCTCAGGTCTGTGTATGGCACGTGTAGCATTTCTGAGAAAGGGCCATTTACCCTCGATCAAAGAGAATCCAACACACTGCAGGTATCTATGCAAGTATCTTAAGTTCACACATGCAGGCTGATCACTTGGTGACTGCAAGAGCCAGTAATGTGAATCCATGTGAATGTGCCATTACAAGATCTAATACTACAGAGACAATTCTCTCATCACCTCAAAATACGAAGTTTGTCAGTGGGTGGGATCAGTCCAGACAGTCAACTGTCAGTTATCAAATGCAGAAAAATTAAGTGACATATGTGCATGTGTGAACCAGCATTAACAGCTTGTGTAAGCATTCTGTTTTACCCCTAAATGACTGCTGTATTTATGTCTAGGTAACTTCAAAATCTGCCTTTATATTCCTCTCAATGCACATTTAAAAAAAAATATTACATTTCTATACCGCACACATTCTACAATGTACAGGCCCGTATTTTTTTCATGGCTAGCACCTTGAGGCAATTATCTTATGCCCCTCACATTACACTAGATACACCTCTGGCCTGCAAAACTTCAGGGACCTGCTATGCTGAATGCAGCCCAAGAGAATCTCAATAAGCCGAAGTCAGCCCAAGAAATTTTGCTGCCCAAGGCAGAAATTCCTAATGAAAATCCACACTGTGAAATAGATGAAATAAATAATAAACGAAATAATCAATAATTAGCTTCTTTTTAACCCTATCTTGTTCCACCTCAGGAAATCTGTCTCATCCTATCTCAGGAGCAGAGAACCTCAGGTACAAGGGCCAAATTTGGCATTCCTGGAGTCCCAATCCAGTCCTTTGGGGCTTCGCAGATGTCCAAGCCCCTTCCCCCTGGCTTCATCTGCTTTCCTCCAACCACCGATTCTTTGGTGGTTCTCTGGCTTTTGTGTCGTTTTCCCCATTCTAAACGGTTGAAATGCGTCTCTCCGAAGGCTTGCAGTAAGAGATTTAGGACTCCATCACACCTATATATATTTTGCCCTGGTTAGCCTCCACATTTTCCCCCTCTATTTCAGAAGTGCTGCAAGCACTTCTCCCATTCACTATTGTAATATACCGGTGAACTCTCTTTTTGCTGTCCTGCTGCTATTGCGCCTGCCCCACCCCGCCCCTTCTCCTTCCCCATCCAGTTCATCGGTTCTTCTCATTGATGGATATTGTGATGGATGTGGCAGCCTTTCCCCATCGCTCATTGGAGCTCATATTAGAATTTACAGAACTGCTAACATCTGTGTAATTTTTTAACAATAAAGAGATGAAACTTGGGATCTTGAGAGCTCTTAAGTAGAGCTTTCGGCATGCCAAGTTTGAATCAGATCAGTTCATCCCTTGATTTTTGAAAATATTTTTATTTCCCCCCTTTTAAACCTTTTCCTGATAGTTCCCTTACTCCAGAGTAAGTCCCATTGATTTCAACTGCATTGACATCCAAGTCATGCTAAAATCTGATGCAGGCTTACCTTTGAGTAAACTCCATTGAACAGAGAGAGACTTACTTCTGAGTAAACACATATAGAACTGACTTTTAATAGTGTGGTCACTCAGAAGCTTTTTTTAAAGAAGTCTAAAACGGCAAACTAGAAAGAAGTCCTCTGCGACCCTATGCTTACTTCTGCGGCCTTACTTCTGTTTACTCAGCAAGGCTCCATTCAAAGCACACGCCCCCAGCAAAGGAAAAAGCGAGGGGACAGCACTAGACTGAGGCTTAAAGGTGCATTAAAGTCACTTCGAGAAAATAACCCAGACTTTTCCCACACCAAAATATGCAAAACAGAGGAAAAGATGTGAAATGAATGCAGGACAGGGACAACGACGTCATGTGAGTCCTGCTCTGCAAAACCAGATAATGGGCGTGGTGAGAGTGTGTTAAACCTCTGGTGTGATGGAGCTCTTGGAGCGTCATCAGATAAGCATTTTATCGCACACTTGCTACTGCCCACCTGTGGATGTTCGCGCGTCGTTTAGACAATGACATCCTCCTCCCACGCACCTCCCGTTTGCTTTTCCATCACAAAATATACCCGTTTTAATGTTTTTTTTTAAAAAACGGAATGTGCCGCCATTTTCTGCTGTGTGCAGAAAAAGCAGCGCAATATAAACGGCCCCTGAATGGGACACGTGGTCGTTGCTGCTGCTTCTTTCTCTCCCCATGTAAAGAGACCATCACTATTGTGGGACAGCAGAAGGAGATCATAGTGATGGTAGGGAAACACAAAAATCCACCCATCTGATGACGCTTTTAGAGTGTCAACAGAGGAGCATCTTAAAGCACACTCGTTACTGGCCAGTTACGGATGTCTGTGGGTCCTTCTGGCGATGCTGTCCGCCTCCCATGCGTCTCCTGCTCTTTTTCCACTCTGCTGCGAGCCTCTCCTGGCAGAGAGGCTCGCAGCAGAGCAATTCCGTTTTGCTCCTGCTCCCAGGAGCAATGGTGCTCTCTCAGAGGCAGCGATTCTTTGGCGCGGCGGTGGAGCAGCCAGAGGCAGCCGGAGGACTGTTCCTGTTGCGTCTGGATCCCTACTCAATGGCCCCCATCAATTCAGCACTTATTGCTTGAGACATTAGGGTGTGCCTGGGCACACCTGGCACACCCCTTGCGCACGCCTATGGGGGAGAACTGAAAAACTGCCAAGATCCTGGCAGGCCACAATATGTGGCTGGTGGGATGTGCTCAGCTCAGTGGTTCGCACGTAGTTGTGCAAGCCTACTGGAATTACACCATCTTTCTGATCCATTCCTGTTTCTCTCTGATCAATGTAGAAAGAGCTGGCTTTGCAGCTCCCCAGAAGGATCCCAGGAGCCAGAGTACAGCATCCAAGGGGTAAATGTCACGTTTACATAAGCTGTGTGCCACAGAGTGCCATACTATGCGGTGCTATAACCAAGCTAATCTCTATAATCAGCTCCCTCCTTCCCTTCTATGGGTGACGGGGCAACAGCCTAATATTGGCGGAGGAGGAATGTGCACGGCACGTTCCTTGGCAGGGCCTACGTAGCTCTGGCTGCGCCTTCCACCATCTGTTTTTCAGGAGTTCAGTGTGCTGGTGGGTGGAGCCATGTGGCGGGAAGGAGATGCTCAGACCTCATGAGGAGAGGACTTTACACATTTTTTCCCTCTGCTCATCATCAATTTATTTTTCAGGGTTTTGTAAAGGCGGCTGTTCGCAGACTATATTACCATCCAGCCGCTAAACTTCAACACTCTATTTTCAGTCAATTTTTAAAAAATGCACCCAGGGAGGGATCTGAGCTTAATCCCAGCTCAGAGTTTACTATGGCAGGGCTCCAGAGCCTGTTTTTCAGTGTCAAGTCTCATTCCTAGAACATGTGAAACAAAAATAAAAGAACAGAGGACCTTTAAGCGTGTAGAGAGGATCCTTCTCTTTGTTCCTTCTCCTGCCCTGTGAAAAACCATGGCCACAACTGGGAGCAGACTGCAGGGCCTTCCTGTTTCAATGTGGTCTCTAGGCAGGATTAAGCTCATGTCATCTGTCTTGTAGGATAAAATAACTCCTGGCCCTGATTTTCTGTGAGAAAGAATTGCCGGATGAAAAATGTCAAACATTCTGAAGAACCAGCCATGGATGGTGGCCCAAAAAAGAGTCAAAAGTTTGCATGGTTGCTTCTTGCATGGGTTTGATAAAACAGGAGTGGGAAGTTGTCAAGCTTTTGTAAGGCTGGAAGGGGGTATATAAAGTGGGGTGTTAAAATAGTTCATATATTTGTTAGACTTTAAGAAGCCACAAGACTCTTTGTTGTTTTTGATGCTACAGTCTAACACGGCTACCCCGTTTTTTAAAATAAAATTGTAAGTGCACTAATAAACAAAAATACCTCATAAAAAATTGAACTTTAAAAAAACAACAAAATCACCTGGTAGGCTACAGTCCATGACTGATGGGTCACAACTTGTGTAGGTCAAATCAAGAATACATGGAACAAAAGACATTCACTGAAATCTATGTGAGGAAATAAGAGTTTTACCTAGGGGTAAAGATGCTTCTTTGCAGCTGTTTTCCCCCCAAACCCTGCAGCATTGCTGCCATGGGACAGGAACAATTAATTTAGATGGTAGGGAGGGAGCGCGGGCTATCCAGCCACAGTGCAATATAGACTTTACTGTCACTTTCTGGCTCCTCTTTATGCCCTTGCATGGAAGAGCCACAAGCAAGGTGGCGAGGCAAAGCTCCCTGCTAATTCTGCCCCAATAGTGACCTTGCAACTTTGGCCCAGAGAGCACTGCAGGATGCCGCATTAAATGCTCCTCGTAGGACCACCTTCCCCCCAGTCAGGCTAGCAGTGAGGAAGACCCAGCACAGCTGTTGCATCCCAAACCCGCTGCCCAACAGCAGCAAAGGGGCTCCCCAACAGAGTGGCAAATAACAACAACAATAATCTTACACTTCAGCTGCCATTACTTGTGAACAAGGCCATGCCTCTATTTATTTATTCATTCATTCATTCATTCATTCTACTTGTCAAGCCGCCCCTTGCCCTGTATTCCCAGTGGGATCTGCCCCTAGGAATGCCCTCAAACCGAAGCCACCACTGACAGGCAGAAGAAACAATGTGGTGGCTTTGGAACAATTGGAAAAGTCGTGGTAAAAGGACACCGCGAAAAGCGTAGTTTCAAAGATAAAACCCCCATGTGGCTGTGAGATGGTAGCTGCGTCATGTAAACAACGCAGCTACTATGGGGTTAATAGAATGTATAGAATCCCCGTAGTGGAACCTTACTCTACTTGACTAGGGAATGCTGGGAATTATAGATGAACACATCTGTAGGGCGTCAATTTGGGGAAGGCATGCCTAGTGGCTCTCACTTCATCGATCAAGACATATTGTTTCAAAAGTGTCAATCTATATATGTGGGCCGATTTAAATCATGTTTGTACCCACTGGTCACAGCTGTGAGGTACAGACAGTTCCCATCTCAGGCTGTGCCATTCCTATGCCTGGCTTCTAGAGTGCACAAAAGACCTTCTGTTATTGTTTTCTTCTTTTTGCGGCTTCTAAAGTTACCACATGTTATGGAGAAAAGCTCCTGTGTTTTTACAGCTGCATGAGATAAAATGTTTCCTATCACAGCATCTCCTCCATGATGGGAAATAGCCTGACTTGCAGGAGTTAAAAGCACAGGAGATTCTGACCAAAACAAAAGGCGGTAACACTGCAGGGTTCACCATGGGAGTAGGAGATTTGGGTAGAGGGGAAGGTAAGCATCTTTCCACAGGACATTTGCTCTCCCCCCACCCCCATTCTCAGTTAATAGCAGCCAACAGGAGCAAAAACTGGTGGTGGTGGTGGTGGGGTTCATGAACCCACTGTTCAGACAAACTTTAAGGCACATCCAATATGCTCTATAGAATTATAATGTTCAGGCATAAGAAACTATTCGCTAATATAAGGAGCATCTGCCAACATTAGTATATGTGTCGAGCTAGGTCTTAGATCGCTAATCCTAGATTTCTGCAAACATTATGAGTAAGATCTCCAAAATGTGAAAATTTTATAAATCTCTTGATTTCAAAGTTTAAAATGTCAGCCTCTTTTCATGATATTTGCCTTTGGGTAAACACAGGCATTAATGTCAGGCAGAGTCATATTTTCAAAATCACTCCCCCCCCCACAGCATTAAAGCTAGCAAAATAATATAGGGCCCCTACCTGCTGGGACATTCTCCATTGTAAGCCCCATTGAAATGAACAGCAGCTACACAAGAGCACAGAAGAAACTTTCGGTGGATTGCACCTGACTTTTCAATAACAAGAGCAATTAGGTTCTAATTATTTTATCTATTAGTTTGCATCTCTTCCCACAATATCCCTCTCCTTCCTATACCTTTCTTGAACATGTGTGTTCTCTAGGATTACATACTCAAGAAAAAATCATGCAGATCGGCTGGTACCTTTTAAAACCCGTTGATCTCCCTTCTTTCATTCTAAATCCTGAAGTAGTTCTTGCCCAGATTCAGCGCTATACACCAGACTTCCTCAACATGGCTGTGCTACACAACGGACGGAGGAAGGGGACATTTGCGGGAGGTCTTATGCTGTGAGATGAGGGGGAGAAAATTGTCTGCCAGTTTTTCCCTTTTTATTTTAAGTCTGAGAAAGAGATATGTTTACCTAAGCTCTAAAAGTGTGTATGGGATTTCCCTCCCTACATCTTAAAAGGATATGACAGTGGGCAATGCTCATTCTCTAGGACTGCAACCCTAGACACACTTGCCCAGGAGTCAACCCCATTGAAATCAATGGGACTTACTTCTGAATAGGTATGTATAGTATTGCACTGTTAAACAGCCAGCACTGCAAACTAAAATTGTTAATTTTAGGAGGCAGTGGTCAACCCTACCATTAGCCAGGATGAGGCAGCCTGCATTAAGCAGCAGAAAACTTTAGGACAGTCTTCCCAACCTCATGCCCTCCAGATGTTTTGAGCTTCAAATCTCATCATCCTCAGCCAGCACATCGAATGGTCAGGAATGCTGGGAGTTGTAGTCCAAAACATCTGGAGGACACCAGACTGGAGAAGTTTGCTTTAGGATATCAAAAAAAAAAAGGGGGGGGGGAAGAAGAGCAAATAATCAATTATTTCATTTATTATTATATTTTTATCACCAAGGGGGGCATCATTTGAGTTTTCTACTTCAAGTGAAGAGAAGCGGGTCACTGATCAACAATGATTTCATGGGAACCAGTCAATCTATTTGCATTCCAGAAACTCCCATTCCTGTGCAAGGGGCTGTCTTTACTGGGGATTCCCTGTAGACTGGGAGGGCTGTGAGGTCATTCACAACACATGACATTGTGGCCAGTGGACTGCCAATCAGCAGCATCCCACCTGAAAAGCTGCAAGTTCCATCAGTCGGAGGGAAACCATGCTTCCCTACCATTGCTTCTCCGCCCTAGCTTTCGTTGCTGGTTACTTCCTCTTTTGAAAGAGGAAGTAAACAACGTGTACATGTGGCCCATTCAGCTGGCAGTTCTGATCGCTCTGCTTCTCCGGCACCCAGCAGGAGATAGCGGCAGCTTCCGTCTTAATTTTAAATCGGACTTACTGGGTGTTTTTCTGTGACGCGAAGGCAAGAAGGGCGGGAGGTGCTCGGGAAGAAGACGATGACGTGGGAGGGACCCGCAAAAATCCATGAGTGCCCAGTAATGAGTGTTCAATAAAACGCTTGTCTAAAGATGCTCTCAAGCCCATTCCTGAGTACCTTGATTAAGTGCTTCTCTTACTGTTGTGTCACTTTGCTTCTCTGATGTTTGCTTTACTTCACTTCTCTGATGTGCATAATGGGGAAAAAGGGGCAAGAGCTATAACTCCATGACAGTTTGATGGAATAGGGCAAAATTGTGATGGTGGGGTATTCTTGTAGGGTGCCTTCAGATCCTGCCCTGGATAACTTGGGATTTTTGCTTCTTCTTGAAAAAGTGAGCATTTTCCCTCCCTATCCTCCTTTTCCCCTATTCAAAGGTTACCTCTGTTCATTTATTTATTTGTTTATTTATTTGCTTTGTCCATTTGAACATTTCTGAATGTGTGCATTTGCAGAGTTGGGAAAAGAGAGCTTTTGCTCTTTCCTTTGGCATTACACAAATGCGCCTTAGCGCTTTATTGAAGTAGCAATCTATCGTGGTATTGGGATTACGGGAGGCTGTCAACAGCAAAGAAGCCTGTCATTGCGGGCATGGAGAAGAGGCCAGAATAGGGGTTGGGATTGGGGCTGTAATTCCCTGCCTGTTTGCAGGAGAGAAGTTTATTTGTGCTGCTGGGGTTTTCTCAGGGGGAGCAAGTATCTAGCCTGCCTTTCTATGTAGACACTACAGCGCTTACTTTCCATTCATAATAACGTAGTAGGAGGGGGGAGTCTGGACAAGGGTGGGAAACAAGCCTCTCTCATTCATCGAGCAGCACCAGTCAAGTTGCTGACATTTAATTATACTCTGAATACACACCCAGACCCTGGAAGTATGTTTATTTCAAGCGCTGGGAAAAACAGAGTATGCTCTGCCATGTGACCCTGACAGACCAAAGCCAATTTCCTCAAAATGCGGATGGTCATGAAGATGGCCCCCAACCGACACCATGAAAATCCCATAGGACTACTGGCGGAGGTTGTAATGGGATTGAGATGGTAAGTATTCTTCCCTCATAGAATATGGCCAGAAAAGACACTGGCTCAATTTGGGCGACACGATAGTCAATGGTGGGGTAATAATCAACTTTACAGTTGTTCAACTAGGGGGTACTCCCCACACAACATGGTAATAAATAATCAACTGTGGTGTGGATTAGGATCAGCACTGAGTTGACTATGGCAGCATTCGGATGACACAATAGTCAAAACAACTGACAATTGTTTCCCCCACACCGGTTGTTTATTGTGTCGTCCGAATTGAGCCACTGTGTTTCTATTGTAGCAGTGAAAATCAGCTCAGCTATAACAAGACGTTTTGAGATAACTAGACTGTTTTCACACCCTCCGTCCTCTCTAGACCCTTATGCCATATTTGATGGCGCATGGGAAATATTCCATCTTCCCCATCCCGGCATTGATGGATGGCAAAGCCGCTTTCTAGAGATAGGATAGCAGGAGGATAACATGGAATTCTGAGCCTTAACATCACTCCAGGGAATGCAGTAAAGAAGAGACTAATTCAGGTTCCTGCCTAGGCCAGTAAATCTATGTTAGCATTTTTCCTCATTAAATGTGTTTCTTTTAATGAGGTTGAGGAAACATCTGGTATTATTGCAGTGAGAGAGGAAAGAATAAGGTGGGGGTGCAAAAGAGCAAGAACAGCCTGAGAGTTGGGCTCCAGAGAGACACATATATGACACTCCTTTAAACAGAGTCGGACCCTCTATCTAGCCCACTACTGTCTGAAAAAAGCACTGGTTCTCTAAGGCAGAAGAGGCCTTTTCTAGCCCTGTTGCTGCCTCTTAGCTGGAGATGCTAGTAGTGGGGCCATTGACACGTCACCCCCCCCCCCAAAGAGGAAATGCATTACCAAAAAAGAGAGGACAAAATAGGATCCTGATCTGCATAAACTTTGCACATGCTACTTTATATGTATATCTGCAAATTTAGAAATTATGATAATAATTTAAATAGAAATACAACACATCTCACCATACTGGGGAAGACTGTGACCAGATGACCTGTGTTCCAGCTCTGTCTGCTGTCCACATGCTAAAATTGCCCACATATGTAGGTATAGATACATAAAATGTATATGAAGTGTATATACTTCTATACTGCTTTTCTAAAGCCAACCAAGGTGGTATACAAACATGTCAGAAAATAAAAAAAAACATAATCAAATTAAAAAAAAAACTTAGTAGAACATTAAAAATAACTTTAAAAAATGTTAACAATTTTAAAAGCCAAGTAAAAAGATGTGTCTCGACCCCCCACTCCCTTCTTGAATGCAGAGTGGGCCCATATTAATGTCCCTCCCTGCTTCCCCTTCTAATAATTCTTTACCTTTGAACTGGGGTAAGATTGGACAGCCCTTCAAATTCAGCCTGAATGAGGACTATCCTCTATAAAGCAGGACACATGGCCGCCCTATACCAGGGATTAACCTGGTAGGACCTTCTTTATGCAAGGAATTACACATGTATATCATTGAGTTATGGGTCCTGATCCAAAAGGTGATAATGTAAGAACATAAGGAGTGCCATGCTGGATCAAACCGAGGGTCCACCCAGTCCAGCACTCTGTTTACACAGTGGCCAACCAGCTGTCGACCAGGGACCAACAAAACAGGATGTAGTACAACAGTACCCTCCCACCCATGTTCCCCAGCTCCTGGTGCACACAGGCTTACTGCCTCGGATACTAGATGTAGGCTAGTAGCCATTGATAGTGTTCTCCTCCAGGAATTTACCCCAACCCCCTTTTAAAGCCATCCAAATTGGTGGCCATCACTACATCTTGTGGTAGCGAATTCCATAACTGAACTATGCGCTGTGTGAAGAAGTACTTCCTTTTATTTGTCCAGAATCTCTCACCAATCAGCTTCATGGGATGACCCCTATTGGGTTCTAGTATTTTGAGAGAGGGAGAAAAATGTCTCCCTGGAAGGTAGAAACTGCAATGATTCAGGCCTAGCATTGTAAGAGGAAAGAAAAAGGGCTTAGAACCCCTTGAGGTGCATCCAGAGCCAGCACTCTTGTCCCGTTTCATCGCATTCTGATCCCGCAGGGCATCTCTACGAGCTTTTCCACGCTCTAAAAAATGTCACAGAAGTGCTCTTAAAAATGAGAAGCGAAACTGGAGGATGATGATGTCGTCTAAAGAACCCATAAACAACCGTGAGTAAGGAATCATGAGGGCACAATAAATACATAATTTAGAAAAGCCCTACATTGCAGACTAATATGGGCTGTATAACACCTTTAAGTGTCATGGCTTTTCCACAGAGAATTCTGGGAGTTTACAGCTTAGTGACGCTACTGAGACTTTGCTGTTAGACATGCCTAGTCCCATTCAGACCTACACTTTCGAGGGGGGGGAATGATTTAATGAAGTCTGTAGTATAGATATGTCCCGTCAGTATACGAATAACAGTCGTTCCATATTTCATATATACCCAATCTCCTACTTTTAAAAAAGGAAGGCTTGGGTTTATTTTTTTCCCAAACAAACCCTTGCACAACTGCACTCATGAGCCTCCCGATAAAAGTGATATAGTTTGCTGATAAAAAAAGGATTTGGGGGGTTGGAGGATGGCCTGTGAGATGGGGGTTATGAAATAGCCAAGGTTTCTAGGTGAATGGGTGCAGGCTGGCTTTGGAGGTTGGTATCGTTGGGGTTTGGCATCATTGGGCACTTGGTGAGATCCATGCCTCAGTGGGGGGGGGGGCACTGCCAAACTCTGGAGCCCCCGGTCCCTGCTGCTATTACTTGTTTCCATGACCTATCTGAGTGAGCAAGCAGTGACAAGAGGTAGCTTGGCTCCCCTTGTTCTCTTCTTCTGGGTTGCTGTGTGGGCTGGGCAGAAGGAAGAAATCAAGTGAATGGGTAGTGGTGAAAGCAGCAAGGAGGAGGTGGCCCGCTCAGGGGAGGGGACCTCAAAAGAGCATCTAGCCCAGGCCCTCCTGCAAAACACCTGGAACTGGAACTCTAAGTCGGTATAAACTCATTTTTTTTCTTTTATAAAATTGGAAAGTGCTCTGATAACAGAGGATGAGATGGAGGAAAAATGATGGGTGGAAGGGAGAACAATGTGACGCTTATGCCCAGATAAACTGTGCAAAAACTTGTGCGTAAAAATCAGTAAGATGTGGATGCAATTGACAGTTTGCAGGATATGGTTCGGCTTAAGCCTGCATTTCGTGTTATTTTTCTACAGCAGATTAGGTAAACAAACAAACAAAAGAAACCCTGCTGTTGTGGACAACACCTTGGCCATGTCTTGACAGCATCGCATCTGCGCCCCGAGGCCTCGAACTCCTGCATTGGCGCTCCTTCCCGTTATCTGCATGGGAAGGAGCGCATGTGCGGTTTCTGTGTGAAGGAGCCACTGCCGCGCCCGCCGCGCCCATGCACCCAATCCCCTGCATGCCACGGGACATTGCACAGGAACTCGGGGGGGGGGCAGCCTTGCATTGGCACTCGGGGGGTTGGTTCTTTTTTTTAATCTGTAAATGCGAAGCTTTGCATTTACAGATAATCAGGGGGAAATGGGGGGAGGAACGGGGCACTCTGGCTCTGCACATCCACCCCCTTTTGTTTATTTATTTATTATTATTATTATTTTAAATGATGGTCCGCAGATGGGTGGAAGTGGTCCAGCGACCGCTTGGCTCGCTGGTCCACCTCCTTCCCTGCCCAGCCTGTAGCGACCAATCAGGGGTCACCATCGGCTGTGGCACACCTCCGCAGCAGCTCCGGAGCAAGGCGACAGAAGGCAGATGCCCTCATCGCCTCGCTGCAAGCAAAAACAGTTGGGGTAAGTGCCCGACTTTTTTAAAGCGGAGCTTTGGGGGTTTGCCCCTGGATGGCTCCGTGATGGCAGCTGCATCATATAGATGACCGACCTGCCGCCACTCCGAATCCATCCCAGGGCAAACCCCTCGTCAAGATGTACCCCTTCAAAGAGTGAAATAGGAACTGCTCTATAGGCGAACATGTAACATTTTTGAAAACTTTCACCCATTCAATTCAAGCACTTTTCCCCCCCTCTAGATCTCTGGAGCTGAACTCTTTAAAAACGGGTTCTGCAACTTTACAGCTGAAGCCAGCTCAGGACTGCGCTTATTGAACAGCACCTGTGTAGTGATGAAACCCTTCCTATGGAGTAGATTTATATATTTTTTAAAAAACACTTTCAAGTTTCAACTATAAAACGAATACAGTATTGTTTCAAAATATTATATAAATATAATGTTTCAGAATTAATTGAAAGACAGAAAATGAAAGATTATTAAATGGATAAGTGTTCATGTGTTGCTTTAAAACAACCAAAAAGCAGGCCAGCCTGAAACTGGGGGGGGGGGGGGGTGTGAGGGGAGGCTGATAGCTGAATCAACATTCAATTTGCTGCTATGTATGTCTATTACTGAACTTGCAAAAGCAGGAGGAAGCTGGGACTTGCCCCATAGTTGAAGAATTCACCACAAATGGTTTTTTTTACCACGCCTGTCTATCTTCACCTTATATGCCAAATTTCACAATAAGATTATCAGCTCTCCCTTTATCAGAATACCCCCAATCCGCTGAGCTACATCGAGCAGACAACCCGCCCACAGATTTAGGAAGTCAGTATGTACTTGCTAAGGAAGGATTTTAAACAAAAATCCCTTCTTAGCTTTGCCTCTTCTCAAAGCAGAGTGTCATTTTAAATCAGCATACATTTAAATGAATTATCACACGTAATGAGCAGTCGCCCTTTCTTTTTCTCCTCAGAGAGGGATGAGCAGCTCAGCACAGAGCAGAAATCCTCTGGCTCTGCAGAATCCCATAGGATATTGGTCTTCAACCGGCAGATTAGAGCCTGACCTATGACAGCAGAACCACAGAGAAAGAGAAAACAGAGAGAGACGAAGATAGATGGAAGAGGAGAAACAGGTGGCAAGAGATCAGAATAGAAAGAAAGACAGATCTAGACCAAGCAGGGTGGAGTTAAAAATAATAAAAATAAAAATAAATAAATAAATGAAGATCCTATGTCTGGAAGGGTTAATGGCTACTACCATATGGTAGACAGGAAGCAGTATGGTCCAGCCAACAGAGCACTGGATGTAGAATAAAGAAATGACTTCAAATCTCTGCTCAGTCCCAGACCTGGTGAACCAGACTTCCCCAGCCTGGTGCCCTCCAGATGTTTGGGACTACAGTATCCAGCTTTCTTGACCACTGGCCATGCTGGTTCAGGCAGATGGGAGTTAAAGTCCAGAACACCTGGAGGGCACCAGTTTGGAGAAGACTGCACCAAGCTGCCTTTAGAAAAGATGTTCCCTCTCTCAAATTCAGTTTTCCCATATGGGAATAATAGCGACTCACCTCACAAGTATGTTGAGAGGGCATGACAGATGAAGACTGTAAAATTCCTTGCACGTTAAAAGCACGATGTAACCAGTCAACAACAATAACAGCCTGCACAAAATAATGTTATTGCTATCACAGCAAGGAAGAAGGAGAACTAGTTCACGTCTGGACATATCCTCAGTTGATTATGACTTAACAATGCATAAACTTCAGCTTCAGGGTCACACAGGTGAGGCAAGAGAAACTATGACCTCTAGACGCCAATGTGCATGCTTAAGCTGCTGCTGGACAGAGTTTGCTCGCACTCTGTGCATACTCTGGACTTGTGCAACGCCTACGCTTGGCTGATATACATCTAACCACAGACAGGTGTGAAGTCTAAAGCCGAGAAACCTGCAGGTTGGAAAGTTTCTAGTTCAACCACACAAGTTTCCTGTTATTCAAGTGTTTTAGCTTCAAAGCATATGGGTCAAGCTTCAAAGATGATGGGCGAGGTGACCTAGATTAAAATGAGAGAGGAAAATGGGGTGGGTGGTTTCTTGGGCAACACAGCAGCCATTTCAACTGCTCGCTGTGTAGTTTTCTTGACACCACTGCCTAGAAAGCCCCCACTCCCTCTCCCCTACTTCTTGGCACTTCTCCAAAGAGCAGTGGCTGACATGTGCTTTCAATATAAGTCTATGAGCTGAAAATGGAAAAGTACTGCATGATGCGCGCGCTTGCTGGCTGATGACCCCTGTGTATAAATATACGCGCCCTACTTGTAGCCGGGGCTGTTCCCTGCGCCTTCAGTGGAGAGCAGTCGCATTGCAATGCAACAAATAAACACTTTTTAAATTCACCACTTGGCGTGTCTGTACATGATTTTTCAGCGGCCGGACACGGATCTTCGGGGTCCCTGGAACCCCTTACCACACAGGGTACCCCCACCTCTATAAAACCCCATGGAATACACATATTAAAGCTTTTTAAAGCAGGCTCTACCGACCAAATAATCCTGACTCCTCCATCAAATCTCACCAGTGTCAAATATTGCCACAAAATTATAGGACACAAACACCCCACCACTCCATGGAACCCCACAGAACTGGTGTCCAGCCCACTCTAATAATGCATCTCAGAACAAAAAATACAGCCCTACAGCATGATCAAGTTGGCTAGACAGCATTCAGTCACCAAATCATACTCACTATTAGGGTTGTTAAGAGGGGTAAGGAGCTTGGTTGCCCAACTCCATCTTTTCAATCAAACAGGTTTCTAATCTGAGATAGATATTAGATTGTATAACCAGGGAGTGAGAGATAACCCAGACAAGTGGGGCCGGCAACAAAATGTAGCAATGTGGAGTGCTCTTGTCCAGGGTTCCAGCCAGCCTCTTTCAGAATACTCCATTCCATTCCTGTTCTCACCCGGTTTTCCATTTCCTCCCTTCCACCTGTTAGTCAACTAGTATTCTGTGTCTACTGAGCAGGCTCTGCCCTTACTGGGTTTTCAGTAACCCTCCCCCCTTTTAGGGGTTTACCCCTGTCTTGGGGGCAATTTTGCAATTTTCTCCCAAGCCTGTCGATACTTCCTTCTTGTGCGTGGCTAGCATCGTTTTAGCTATGTAAGGATTCACATTCTGAGAAGGAATTTGCTATGAATATACAGGATTAACCCAGTCTACATCAGGGGTTCCACAACCTTTTTTGGATCCATGGGCACATTTGGGAATTTGAGAAACTGCTCAGGGCACCACTACAAAATGGCTCCCATGGGGGATGTGGCTAGTTACATAATGGCTGCCATGGGGGCCTGGCAAGTCAAAAGAGGTGAGGCGAGAGAAATAGCGGACTAGAGGCTGTGTGGGGAGGGGAAACTAGCATGGCAAAAGGGTAGAGGGATGAGAAAGAGTGAGGGTAGAAGCTAGGAGGGGGGATACACAGCAAGGTAAAGAGGTGGGGGAGAAAAATAGCAAGGCTAGAGGCTTGGAATCGAGAGAAATAGCACAGAAGAGAGAGAAGGCTGCTAGGGACAAGGAAGGGAGAGAAATAACAAGGAAAGGGATTGGGTAGAGAGAAATCGCAAGGCTATGTATAATTGCTAGATAATTGTGTTTTCATATATAGGCGTTTCATATGTATTCATTGCTATGGATATATGCAAATCTATGTACATATAATAAAACAACGGCAAAAATTTGCAAAAATTTGCAGGTGCTTGCAGGCGTTGTGTTGGTGACCCGTTATATAGGATAACTACAGACCATGTGATTGTACTGTTGTGTAAAACTGGAGACAGACAATAATTTTCTAAAGGTGGGATAACAGAAACTTGGCTGCCCTTGGCAAACACATCAATTCTTTTGTCTCTGGTCTCTGATAAGGCTTTTTTTTTTTTTTTTTTAAAGCGCAACAGAAGCCTACAAGGCGTCTGAACAATGGAGATGTGTGTGCACACTATGTAATGATCACACCACTTTCAACACTCTGGGGGGAAAAAATTATCATCTGTGTACAGCCTAAGAGAATAAGGACTGATTCACACAATTGTTCAGCTTGCAGTCAGCTGCTATTGTTGTTAATGTCTTTGTTGTTCTTGCCAGAATACAAGCAAATTGCTGGCAAAAGGGGCATCTGAATTGTTTGCCCAAGTAGAAGCTGCAGGGTGGTTTTTCATGCCACTACTCAAGCAGCTGACTGGGTTTGCACAATCATGAAGGGAAAATAAGGCACAGTGGCTTATTTTCCCTCCCTGTGCTTGCTAGTTGCATGCTGTCGAATTAGCACAATCAAAATAATTATGTTAATTCGGCGGTTTGCAACTGGCACGCCTGGGGAGGCAAAATAAGCCACGGTGGCTTATTTTCTCTCCATGAATGTGCGAACCTTTCCCCGTTGTCTACTAATTGTGGATTCTGATCATGGTCAGAAAACCCATTTACCATGAGCACAGCTGGATCCAGGCAGGAAAACAAAAGGAAGCCAGCAGACATGCACAAGCAGACTGATTGTGTGAATCATCCCTTCAAGCCCTTTCCAGGGCCACTTCATGCGTAATGCATTTCCTCAGCAGAAAGCCCATCTGGGAAGAAACAGAACAACACTCCCATGCAGAATGCTACGAGTGACAGTTGAATGGCCACAAATTTTAAACACATGAACACAGAGCGTACACATCCTGGGAATATACGGTCACTCTGGGAAAGTAGGGGGCCACTCCCTAGAGTGCATCCCAAATGATTCTAGAGGTGGGCAGCAGGTAGGCCCAACCCTCTCAGTGACAGAAATTGCATGACTTCCTTCCTTCCTTCTTTCCCATATCATAGGGGCCATGAATGGGGTAAAGACCCCCCTCATATGTGCCATGAATGGGGTATAGGCTTTCCCACAAAAGAGGCCATGAACTGGGTACAGGCTCTGGCCATAGGTGCCAGACTCCCCCTCAATTTGCTGCCCCCTAATCTGCTGCTTGAGGTTCCCCTTGCTTCGTGGACAGGCTGTACAAAAGGCCTAACTCATTGCTGTGCCTCTCTTGCGCTATTTATATTAACATGATTGTTGTTATCGAGAAGAGAAAGCAAATGAGAGGCATTTGCAATGTGAATGAACATTGTGGTCAATGCAGGTTTTGCATTCGCACTACAAATCCTAAACAAAGCAAGAGCTGTTTTCAGCTTCACATGTGGGGAGTGAGCAGGCTTCAATTTTGCAAACCCTTCATGCACAGACCACTTTGGGATATCCTCTCAAAAATTAATTGGACTTGTCCTTCTGGGGACAAAAATGTGGGACATGAACTCCTGTACATCATTCGTGATCCGCAGAGAAGCAAAACCCAAACACAGTTAGTAAGAGCTGCACATCAGGACTGGTCTGAAATGAATCTCCAGAATTTGCTGTTGCAGTTTTAGGCAACAAGTCACATCAGTTTTGTGGTCAGACTTGACTCCTTCTCCCTCACCACACACACTTTTGCCATGTCCTGTAGCTAGCTGCTCCAGTCAGCAGATCCTGCATCAGCATCAATTTAGGGGAATGTTGAGCTCAGGGTAACCTGAACCATCATCTCCACCATGCAGGTTATTGGCTGGTCTGAACCAACCTGAAGCTCATGTGAGCTCATCTGTCAGGTCCAGGAAATAAACAGGGATAGCCACATGGTCCCCCTTTAAAGGGTGATAGGATTGCCCACTTATCGATTGGCCCTGTTCCTGGAATTGAATTGTAGCCTGACACAGATTTGGCAGGCAAAGCTTTACCGACTACTTATCAGCAACAGCAGCATTTATATAGTGCTTTCAAGTTTTCGAGGCAATTACCTTCTTCTAATCTTGTCCCCTTGGGACTGGAGAGCTGAAGGGCTGCACATACCCTGGCCTCATCCTTCACCAGGGGCCACTGGGAGGCTGTACCTCCTGCCAAAGAACATAATGGCAAAAGGGTGACCATCCTAGCCACCTCCACTAGCCAGGGAAGGAACTGCTGCTCCAACTCTAGCTTTTGCTTTCCTTGATTTTGCCGCCACGATAAGCAAAACCCCACACTTTTGCTGCATTGGGATGGCGGCAGCTAATCCCGATGCACAGTGAACGTGTGGGGTTTCCGGCAACTGGCCTGCCTCCTGCCCTCTATCCGAATGGATGGTGACCCATCATGGCTCGCCATCTGCCCAGTCACACCTCTGTATTGAGGATGGAGCGAGGTTAGACAGCTGAAGGGCTGTGTTCGCCTCACTCCATCCTGAAAAGTCAGGGAAAGTCCCCGGCTTTTAAAACGCAGAGCTTCTCTGGAAAGTCCCACGGTGGCTTTAAGGTAGTTGCTGCGTCGTAGAATTGATGCAGTGCCACCATGGAGCCACCTTGAGGCTTCCAGAACATATAGACGGTCTCTCAGTCATTTGTGCCAATGGAAGCTTACGTCCAAGGGCTAGTAGGACCTGGGGTGGAGGGCTGGGATTTTTCTTAGGATTGTGCTGGGGAGGGAAGATTAAAAACCACTACACTATGCCTAAGCCATTTTCATGCCAGGAAAGGTTAATTTCTGTGAGTTGGGCAGGGCCAGAAAAAAAAAAAGAAGTTGGCAAACCTGGTTTTAACCAATAAAGCCTTACATGGCTTGGGACCACAATACCTGACGGAACACCTTTCCCGACATGAACCTACCCGAACACTACGTTCGACATCTAAAGTCCTCCTCTGAGTACCTACTCTAAGGGAAGCTCGAAGGTCGGCAACAAGGGAGAGGGCCTTCTATGTGGTGGGCCCCCAATTGTGGAACGATCTCCCCGATGAGGCCTGCCTGGCGGCAACATTGTTATCTTTTCAGCACCAGGTCAAGACTTTCCTCTTCTCTCAGGCATTTAGCAATATCTGATGAGCCTGGGTTTGTTTTGTTTTAGGCTTATAGTTTTTTAAAGTTATTATAGTGGTTTTAAATGCATGTGTATATTGTATGTTTTTGCTGTTTTAATTTTTGTATATCGTTGTAATTGTTTTAATCTTATGTAAACTGCCCAGAGAACTTCAGCTATGGGGCGGTATACAAATGTAACAAAATAAAAAAATAAAAAAGCATGGATGTTAGGGCTTTAAGAACAGTAGTGGGGACTGGACTTGCTTTCAGATTTCATCTCATACCTCAGGTCCAAAAGTTGATTCGCAGATCTCAGCCCCTATCAGGTTGTTCAGGACCAAGAGTGACCCTCTCCAAACACACACATACAGTGGATCATAGGGCTTAGAGTAGATCACTTATTTCTTCCCCTCTTGCTTGGGCATTATTTCTCTAGATGTTATCTGTAGATGGATCAGCTTCAAGCTCTTTTTCTACTTGAAATGACTGTAAGAATTTGCTTTAGTAAGGAACTTCATTGTTGTTTTTCCTATAATATCTGGAGCCACATATTAGACCTGCATTTCACATTAATTTCAAGATGCACTTAAGGAAGTAACCCACAACAGCTGGAAAATTCACAGCTGACTGATGTAGGTGCCTGGCACATCTGGCTGGTAAAAACCAGACTAGATGGATCTTGATCTCACCCACAAGGCAGTTATGCACCACAAACCTTCAGAAAGGGTGGTGGGCAGGCACATATTTCAGTCGGGTACAAGGATAATTGATAAGTTTAAAAGCCCTCCTTATATTTGTGCCATCTCTAGACACCTCTTCAGAAGCAACTAGCTTTCCACTCTACCTGACAAATAGCTCAGCGTAATTCAAAAGCTTGCACAGTCTTCCAACTTGCTGCAATGAAATGCCTGTTTTCTCTCTCTCTCTCTCTCTCTCTCTCTCTCTCTCCCTCCACTTAGGATTATTTCACACAATCACCCTGCTTGAGACAGCTACCTTCCACAACATATAGCACTTCCGTGCTCACAGTGGCAAGCCAAATGGTGCCTTCTACACATGATGAGCAAATCAGGCAAAACGTTTCCCACAATCAGCAAGATGTCTCAAACTGTAATGGGAAATGAGTGGCTGCTGCAAAACAGACGGGCCTTGAGCATTAATCCTTACATTGCAGTTCATGCTGGGCTGTTAATAAAGGCATTCACTTCCTAAATTATTTACTGTTTACTCACTGCTTGTACTTCCACTGAGACAGTTAAAAGCATCCAATCCCACTCTTGCTGGGACAGTATTTGTACTGGTTTCTGAGGCCTGGCTCTCTCAGGTATCAAAACGCAGAAAGGTAACCACTGGAGCACAGAAAGTAGACAGAGCAAGGACAACCTAAAATGGGAGTCAGCCTGCAGGTAGTATGAAAAGAAGCAAGCCTGGCCGATTCACAACTCCTGACAAATAGATGCAAGGGAGAGGGGAGGCCTGAAGGCCTGAAACGAGATGGCTTGACCACCCATACGCTCAAGATCATTTAATGACCCTAAGGTGGTTAAAGGCTGCTGAAAGACATCCTCCTTTTGCTGGTCTTGCGACCGTAATAAATTCTATTCTCTCAGCATTTCACTGCATGTTCTGGGCAAGACAAAGATTCTAAGGTCCCCTCTACAAGAATTCGGTTTAGTGCCTGGTTGTCCGATTCTGCGCATCTTCTCACAATCGCGTTTACTCCTAAATCCTGTAAACAACATGCGGTGAAGCACATAACCGACAGTATGAAACGCGTTTTAAAGTGGCTGAAATGCGGAGAATCGCTTGTTTACATTGTCAAAATGCGCTTTAACGACCGCGGAGAATTAAAACTCGCTATTTAATGCGCATTCGATAATGCGCATAATCGGAGAGAAAACGCACCTCAACCCCCGATTTGCGCTCCGCTCTTGTAGAGGTAATTTTTTTACTGCAACTTGAAAGAGCTTTAAATCGCTCTTGTAGAAGCACCCTAGACCTCCTCCACACGAGACGTTTAATGAGCCTTGAAGGCTCATTATAAATTTTACCTACACACGAGCGGAGCGCAAAACGGGCGTACAGGCGCGTTATCTCCCCGATAATGCGCATTTTCGAACGCGCGTTAAATAGCGACTTTTATTTTGCTCCGGCCGTTAAAGCGCATTTTCGCTGTGTGAACAAGCGATTATGCGCATTAGCTACCTGTAAAGTGCTTTTTGGGCATCAATTAATGCGCTTCGCCGCCTCTCGCCGCCTCCCGTGCAGAGGGATTAGGAGTAAATGCGCCTCCGCGATAATGCGCATAATCGCCGAACCGGGCGCAAAAGCGCGTCCTTGTGGAGGGGGTCCTAATCCATAGTTGTGATTGCAGGTACAGAACAATGGGGTCGGCAATTATATTTGGGGTAAATTAATACAGACTGTACAGGAGTAATTTGGGGTATATAGTGTATAGTGCTCCTTAGGTTACTACTTAGCTATATCTGGCTACTCAGCCCCTAAGTGGGCACCCCATTTTCAGCTGCCATTTGTGACTTGCTCAGGTCTTCTGCTCCTCATGGGCAAAATGGTCTGCCCAGGGTTTTTTCTACCACCCACTGATACAACAATTCAGCTCTGCTTCCCCAGAGAGAAGAGAAGAAGATCCAAAGAGCTCTGGCAGCCCCCGGCCCCAAATTCTAATGCATTAACTCCGCACAGGGAGAGGTCTTGACTACTAATTCACCTAGTCCACACCCCACAGCCTAGACCACCATATTGTTCCCTTTCTTTCTCTGTTTAGAATTGAGAGAGGATGCATAAGCACCACACATACACACACACACACACTCCCCGGAATAGAATTTCTAAAATGAGAAATGCCATTGCTCAAGCTGACCCAGAAGCCATATCCTATCAGCCCTTTTATTTCAGAGCAGCTAGCTGTTATCACTTAATGTGGAGGAAAAGACACCGTGCCCAAGCGCAAGGACACTGCCAACTTAAAGTTGCTTCTTCTCTACTGGGGAATGAAACCAGTTTCCAGATATGGCGATACCAGGTTTGGACTGAGAAGCCTCCTCACACTAGGCCTCACAGATTCCCCTCAACCCCGCTTGTCCCCAAGTTTGTAACACTCGCCACAGAAAATGTTTCCGTGCCTTGTTTGTTGAGGCTGGAGAGAAGAGAGCCAGGGGCAGAGTACAGCGACGCTTCCCCCCCCCCCCCCCGATCTGGGAGCAGCTCCAGTCGGATCTAAACTGGGGGAGTTGATGGTAACCGGAGCAGCCGGCTGCAGCGTGGAGGGTGAGTCACGGAAGCCTGGGCTTTGGCCAGCATTTATTCCAGGGTCAGATTCTCAAGGAAGATCCTGTGGAGCAGGCAAGAGGGATTGGTCTTTCCCCTCTACTCACCCTGACCCTTCCCTGGTGTTTAATTTTTTTAAAATAAGAGGTGCTGGGTCTCTAGCTTGTCTGGAAGCTACTTTCTTTGCTCTGGAAGTCTTTCTCCCTAGTCCCACGGTGCATTGGAACTGGTTGTAATACCTCAAGTCATAAAGGACAGCACTCTACACATGCTTAAAGGCACTCTTTTCTTGAAGTGTGTCTCAGATTAAGCCCTTGCTCTCCCGACACAGAGTTCCCGGGTCAGAAAAAGAGAGACCTACATGAGGAAAAGGCCCTTTATTGACCACCCCCTTCATTATAGATGCCTAGCTTGCCTCTTGTGCTATCAGTTACCATGGTGAGGAAGCTTGGGAACATGGAAGCAACGTACCCTTCAGCATTTCCAGTAGACTGTGGGAACGGGGCGTCAAACCACCACCTTTGATCCCTGAACACTGGGAGAGGGAATTGATACCATCTTCTATTCCCCCCCAATTCCTGCCTCACCACACAAATCTCAACCGCTCTCCCAGAGATGTGAACAGAAGCCAGGCATTTGGCTCCCACACTCTCTGCTCCAATTTCACTAGGGATCACTGCCATTACCACAGCTGCTTATAGGCCCCCAGAGGTGTGGTTCCAATGCCATCAAATCCATGAAACCAGCCAGCAAACCTATTCAGCGGGCCTTTGGAGGCCCAGCCGAAATGGAGCACAGATTGGAGATTAAGTACCAAGCCTTTGGGATCTGTAAGCACAAGTCCCACAGCTTCACAAATGGTGTGAAAACTGACAGTAGGCCTTGGCATGGATAGAAACATACACACCCAATCTTAGTACAGGGATATAATGAAGAGTCCCAGTGCAGCTTATAAGGGTCAGGTGCCCTATATCAGCATGCCTAACACCTCAAAAACGTGTAAGTATTCTGCTATTTAATAGCGTCCACTCACCACCAAAGTAAATGTAATTAGTTATTTGACTTGTACCCTGCCTTTCCACCAAGAAAATGGCACCCAAAGGGGCTAACAACCATAGTAAACCAGTTTCAAACTGTTGAACTGTCAGGGGCTGTAATCCGTGGCTCCTGGGAACTATAGTTCTAGGGCATTCCATTAGAGAAATTATAGGGCTTTTAAAGAAGAAAACAACACCCTACAGTTCCAAACAATTCCTTGGGAGAAGCTATGCTCTTTAAATCATTTCCAAACAGGTTTAAAGTTGTAATATGCCCTTAGTAGAGCATCTAAACACTTCTAAGCTATAAAAACCACCCACAAAAAGGTCCTTGCTGCCAGAAGTAGTTGAACTCTTCCCTATACCATTTTGTGGATGGTGTTACCTTGAGTGGTTCCCCAGGAAGTGGGACACCTTTATTCTACTCTGCAAACCTTGAGGGGCTTTGGTGTCCTTTTGGCAACAAAGTTGGCAGCTCCATCAGTCCTCTCTTCTATCCCATTATTAGTCCAGTTGCACAACTGAGAATCGGCAGGCATCAACTCACTTTAGCACAATGGAAGAGGACAGGGCAGTTCCAGCAGAGAGAGAGGAATACAATGACAGGGAACAAAATGATCAAGGAACATAATGACTGACCATAACAATCAAAATGATCAAGGGGCTGAAGCAACTCCTCTATGAGAAAAGGTTACAACATTGGGAGCTTTTAAGCTTAGAAAAAAGGGGAATCAGGGGAAATCACAGCAGGTATACAAAATTATGCATGGTGTGGAGAACGTAGAAAGGGAGACTTTTTCTCCCTCTCTTTTAATACTAGAACTCTGGGTCATCCCATGAAACTGAATGGTAGGAGAGTCAGGACATGTAGGGCTCCAACGCGCCAGCATTTTATCACTCTTGTCATGCCTGATTTGTGGTTTTGCAATGCAGTACTCACATGACGTTGTCACTGTCCTGCACTCATTTCGCTTCTTTCCTTCCCTTTTCCGACTTATTTTGGAGCGGGAAAAGTCTGGTTTATTTCCTCCAGGTGGGATTAAAGTGCCCTTGCACCCCTGTGTATTGCCATCCTCACTTTTTTTTTTTGTTGGGGGATTGTGCTTTGAACGTGTACATGCTGACAAAAGAGGAGGGGGGCAGTTCTCCTCCTCCAGCACACCGTGTCAAACCAACTGAGCTGGTCGAACAGGCTTTTGCTGTTCCAATCCCACCCTCCTTGCCTGCAGAAACGGTGCCCAGTCGATTAAATGTTGAATCGGTAAAATGCTAGACAACAAAACCAGAGCACGGGGGGGCTCCCACGTCCATCACTCGACAAGAACCAATGAAGTGAAGGGGGAAGGCGAAGGGGCAGGGTGGGACAGACACAATAATGGGACAGCAAACAAGTGAAAAGAGAGTCCCCCGGTATATCTACAATTGTGAAAGGGACCAGCACTTGCCACGCTAAAGAAACAGCGGTCAAAATCACAGGTGCATACCAGGAAAAAAAAGTAAGTGTGATGGAGCTCATAAAAGGGCAGTGCATAATTAAAATATGGAATTCACTACAGCAAGATGTGGTGGATGCTAACTTGAATGGCTTTGAAAGAGGATTAGACAAATTCAGAGAGGATAAAGCTATCAATGGCTACTAGTCATGATGGCTATTATTACTTCCAGTAGCAGAGGCAGCATTCCTTTGCATGCCAGTTGCTGGGGGACATGAGGAAGGTGCAAACTGTGCTCATATCCTGCTTGTGGGCGTTCCATTGGGGCATGGTTGGCTGCTGTGCGAACAGAATGCTGGATTAGATAGGCCTTTGGACTGATCCAGCACGGCTCTTCTTATGTTATGTTTTTACAGTCAACATGGACAGAATTAGAGCTCTTTCAAGGCGCATTAAAAAAATTACCTCTACAAGAATGGAGCACAAATCGGGCGTAGAGGCGCGTTATCTCCCCGATTATGCGCATTATCGAATGCGCGTTAAATAGCGAGTTTTATTTTGCTCCAGCCGTTAAAGCGCATTTTGACTGTGTGAATAAGCGCTTATGCGCATTAACTACTTGTAAAGCGCATTTTGGACATCTGTTAATGCGCTTCGCCGCCTCCCACCGCCTCTCGTGCAGAGGGATTAGGCGTAAATGTGCTTCTGCGATTATGCGCATAATCGCCTAACCAGGCGCAAAAGCGAATCCTTGTAGAGGGGAGCAGACTAGCGTTTTACTGCACGCTTGTTACTGAGCACTCACGGATTTTCGTGGGTTCCTTTCACGACATCGTCTGTCTCTCGCACGCCTCCCACTCCTTCTAGCCTTCTTCGCATCACAAAAAAACACCCCAGTAAATCCAACTTATTTTAAAGACGGACGTTGCCGCTAACTCTTTCTGTGGATCACATGCAGGTTGTTTACTTCCGTTTTCAAAAGAGGAAGTAATGAGGGACAAATGCCTGGGCAGAGAAGCAACGATAAGGAAACACAATTTTCCCCGTGTGATGACACTCTTAGTTGGGCACAGAAAGCACTAAAGAAATCCACAGGTAGTATGTTATGAAATGGAAGATAGGTCTATGCAAAATAAATTGAGGGCCAAGTATAGGATCAAAAAACCATGTATGCATACTTTTAACAATCTTTGCATTCATTTGTGGATAAACACGCACACATACCCCAACACAAATTAGGCCTGTGGTCTTCAAACTATGTTCTGGAGAACACCTCTGCAGTCTCCCAGAAGCTTATCATAGGATTCTCAATGGGCCAATCAGGAATAGCAGACAAACTTCCCTGAAAGCTGCCTCTGCAACATGCAACAGCAGGAGAGTGCGGAGTACGTTTTCGGGTGCCATTTTATCAACAGGAGACACAATGAAGCCTTACAGGCCTGGACAGTACTTGTATGCCCAGACTACAGTCTGAGCACATGCCCCAGAATCCTCTGCGACTCACTGCAGTTCCATAGCAGGCTTACAGGGATGCTTCAGGAAAGTAGAGTCAACGGTGAAAGGATTCCCTAAAGACAAAAAGTCTGAAAAGCCACTGACACAGCCAGCTGACCACATGGAGTTGTTATTTATTCACAGTGCTGTCAATGTACATGGTGTTTTCTTGACACAGCAACAACCCAGGTCTCTGCCCTGAGGAGCTTACAGTCTATATTTCAACCAAGGGGGAGACAAAGAGAGAGGGATAGATAACAAAGGGAGAGGCAGTTAACCTCGGCTTTGTTTCAGACAGCTGGGCATAGGCATTGAACGTTTAAGTCAAAGGCTTCACAAAAAAAGTAGGTTTTAAGGTGAGATCTGAAAGAGGGAAAAAACACAAAGACTCTGGCTGCATTCGGACAACACATTAAGCAACTGGGGGGGGGACAATCGTCAGTTGTACTGACTATTGTGTTGTTCGAATGCTGCGATAGTCAACTCAGTGCTGATCCTAATCCACACCACGGTTGATTATTTATTACCATGTTGTGTGGGGAGTACCCCCTAGATAAACAACTGTAAAGTTGATTATTACCCCACCATTGACTATCGTGTTGTCTGAATGCAGCCTCTGTGTAGCTATTCGGCGAGGAGGTTCCAAGCATAAAGGGCAGTAACAGAGATGGATAAAGTGATGGTGCTTGCCTTCCACCCACATTCACAAGGCCAACACCAGCCCTGAAAGGTCCCAGGACAGGGCTCCTGGCTCTGCTTCATCCCCAGCTTCACCTCATTAGTTCCTCAATTCATAACCCTTTCATTTTCCTCATCATCACTACTTGTGACTTTCAGCCCTGATTTAGACATTTTGGCAATGAAGACTGGCTGGTAAGTGGCAGGAAAGTCACAGCAAGGAGCATTACCAACTCCTGAAGTATCCCCCCCCCCCCCCCGGTGCTGCTCAGCAACCCACATACTGAGTGCTTTACAACCTTTGCTGTTGCTGGTGTTACCTTTGTGCGTGCAGAGTATGCTATACATTCTCACACCTGTGCACAGAGCATGGTACGTCAATACGTAGCTACATACATTCATAGCTACATACATTCACAGCCTGCACTTACAGGAACACAGGAGAAATGCAGTTGTTCACATAGTGAGACACAGACAAACACACACACAAGCAACCTCCCACACAGTCTCTCCTCTCTCTCTCTCTCTCTCTCTCTCTCTCTCTCACACACACACACACACACACACACACACACTTCTTGTACATCCACCCTCCCACAAACATCCCCACCACCACCACCACATGGCTAAACATTGTCCGAACACAGAGAAAGATCTATGCATGCAGAGATGCACACATGTAAAGGGATGCAGGAAGAGTTCTAATTCACATCTGCAATCCTAAATGTTATGTTTTGAGGTGTGTGGCACAGATGCACACACAATCACACTGACAGAAGCACTAAGAAACACATGCACAAAACGCTGTCTTCTGCATATATGCATATTCAGGTATTCTAAAATGTACAAGACTTGCTGAACTCTCCAATACCCATCCCTTTTACCCTACTCTGCCCCACCCATCCAGCAGCAAAGATACTGGACCACCCTTACTCCAAATGTGTCTCTGATTCTTGCCACAAACTTTTTCTAACCCTCCCACCCCCTGCCTTGGTCTGCCCCTTGGTTAGTGCCCCATCTAGTGTGGACTACAAGGGAGTGGCATCTCTACGATAAACCTGGCATTGCCCTCCTCCCCAATTCCACAGTGCCCTTCTTTGCCTGGTAGCAGCCCTTTTGCAAGCAAATAAAAAAGTGCCAGGCTGCTATGAGAGTGGGGCACATAACATTAACTAAAGCGGATCCCATTCCAAAGGTCAACAATACCATAAATCAAGAGCAAAGGGGCCAGGCATGGGACGCAATGCCCCCAGGGCCAGCAGGGAAGACTCTACTGCTAATGATGGGGGCCAGGTAAAAAGACACAAGTGCCCAAGCTGCAGCAGTAGGCAGCGGTGACCAGGAAGGGACCCAGGGCAGGTGAGGCTGTCAAGCAGGGGAAGACAGACAACGCCCATGCCATGCCGTGAGACGGCAGCAATGCCCACTTCAAGCCACCGAGTGGTAGGTGGCATCCAACCAGGGATGATGGACAGGAGAGCAGCGTGCATTGCAGGTGAAGGGCAGAATGGGGGCCCTACCCACGCATGCACGGAAAGAGAGGAGGTTGGGGAAGAGGAGAAAAGAGTGCCCGTGCCGGAACACCACTCACCTCGTGCCCGGGAGGGGCAGCAGCTGCACTTGGCCAGGACTTTGCGGAACAAGTGGTGGCAGGCACAGCCTTGCTGGCTCCCACCCCTCATGGTGCCGCCCGGCCACGCTGGGCTCTGTCACCCACTGTGCCAGCCATTGAGCAAAGGGACAGTGCGGCCCAGGCAGCGAAAGGGGCCCGCGGGGGGGAGGGGGGCTCCCGCCACCGCAGCCGTTTGCTCAGTGACAGAACAAGGCTGGGCTGGTGCTGCCCGTGGGGAGGCGGAGCTTCTGCAGCTCCCCCTCCCCTCACACAGCTCTCCCTCCCTCCCGTCTTCTCTCTCTCTCTCTTCATCCATCTCCAGAGCTTCCCGGAGCCAGACACCCCCCTCCCTCCCTCCCTCCCTCCCTCCTCGCTCCTGCTGAGCCATTGCAGCCAGCTCTGCAGCAGTGGCGCCTGCAGCGGGCATGGGTAAGGGGGCGGGCAGATCTCTGTGTCCCTACCACCCCAAAGGCGAGCGGGGGGTACCAGGTTTCTGTGTGAGCATGCATGTGTGTCTGTATATGTGCATGCAGAGATGGAGAAGGGGGGGAATCAGTGGATGCAGGGGTCAGGGACTGGCCAAGAGGATGTCTGGGTGTTAAATACACACACAGACACACACACAAACATGGAGAAGGAACAAATAAGAGGGGGCTGTGTAGGAGTGTGTGTGTGTGTGTGTGTGTGTGCGTGTAAAGGGGGTGAACATTCAGAATGCACGAAGTTGGGGGAAGCTCTGAGTACCAGCTGATGGAATGCCCAGGAATGAGTGGGCAACTCCTGCGTGGAGGAGGTTGCTAGGGCTGAACTCTCCATTTAGTGCATCAGGTTTACGGACATCTGTGCCTGCACAGGACATCAGTGCTCCAGAAATAGGGAGTGGAAGGGGAGCCGTCCAGGTCTTCTCCCATTGCCCTACAGCAAACGTCAGGCCCTCAGGACCCATCCCATATTGAGTCAGTTTTCCCCAGCTGTGTCTTGTGGATGGAGGTATGTGCGGGGGGGGGGGGGGGGGGAGTGAGCTCAAGGCTGCTTTGAACTGTTACACATTTCCTACACAGAAAGCAATTCCAGTTTGGGGGGGGGAATGCATGAAATCTCCATGTCGACACAAGTGACGTAGCAATCATACACACACACACACACACACAACCCTATTGCATGGTATGTACAAATCATGAGCTGCCAGTGTGTGTGTACACACACAGTGAAACACAGGTGTGTGATGACTGGCCAAGTGAAGTACAGCGTGTCAGACTAGGGCTGGGACGACCCAGTTTCAATCCTCACTCAGCCACCAAGTTCATTGGATGACCTTCGGACAGTCACCCAGACAGACCTTTTGCCACGCCATCACCCTGCATAATTCACAGAATTATACAGGGGGTCCAGGAGTAGCCCCTCCCCCCCATGTTTTCCCACCACTTCCTCTATTCTTTCTCTTACTGCAGAATATCCATTAAGAAAGAAAAGGCAAAATAGCTGCACAACGCCTTCTCCTTGGTAGTGCTAGTAGCTTCCACCTGGAAGCACCTTAACGTGATCCTACCTCATTGGATCATTGCGAGGTTAAAATGGGGAGGGGAGGGGGAATCACGTATGCCGCCTTGGAAGGAAAGCGGGATATCAAATGGAAGAGAGAAGTAAACATTGACACAAAAGTGCTTTTTGAGCATATGAAATGTTACGTTTGCATCAGCCCCCAATGTGCTACATTACTGCCATCTGTCAATTTTTCTCTCCCTTATGCAAAGGCACTGATCCCTTCCCTCATTCATTCTTATCACCACATCATGCTGTTTGCCACATGGAGCAAGCCCGCCCACTACTAACAACGGCGTGTACATGGAAAGGAACTCCAGATCTCTTAAAGGTCAGGACCTGCAGACCTTGCTCAGTTCGAAATACAAACCCTGTTAAGAAAGAGTTGGTGGCCAAAGCTGTATAAGGAGGGCCGGTTTGCACAAGCAGCAAAATGAAATGGTAGAATTCTGGGGTGGCAGGCTGCAGGAGGGGAAACCACGTTTGTGAATGCTCTCCTGCAATAAAAACAACGACAAACCCCTTCCTGCTGAAAAAACTATTAGCACATCAAAAAGCCAAATGGGGGAGAACGTTTTCTCCCTGATATGTTAGATTTTTCATTTTTTACTTGCAGGGATTTGTTTATTTGTTGCATGGAGTAGCATTCAACATCCCCCATCTGAAATCCCTAGAATATGTGGGATAATAATAATAATAATAATAATAATAATAATAATGGAGAAGGTGGCCCTGAGCAGCAGGGGGACTGTAGATCAGTGACCACTTCTGTAGAGTTGGGGCAGGAAGGGGAATGGCCATTGTTCTTTTGCATATGTTAATACATTATTCCCACTTTAACCCGATAGAGCTTCACTGAAGAGATGGAATCGATTCTGGACTATCCCTAACTTTTTCCCCTGCCTTGCCTGCCAGGCGTTCACAGAAACGCTTCCAAGAGCTATTGCTTCTTCCATGAACGAATGTTCCACAATCAACTTGGTCATTCCCTTGGCCTTTCTTGCACTGCCTGCCTGCTCGGTCTTCCTGCCCTTTCCTTCAAACCTCTTGCTTCTGTTTTGAATTCTTCATCTGGCCTAATTTATTACGGCCATCACTCTGATCATGTTACTCCTCTTTTCTCTTGCCTACACTGGCTCCCTCTTTCTTCTTGCATTCTGTTTAAATTTCTGCTGCCCTTCCAAAGTCTTCATTCTCTTGTCTTAATTTCCACTTGTCTGTTTATTTTTCCCCCTTTTCTTTCATGCCCCTTCTCAGTCCCCTTTGGTACTCTTGTGTCCCACAAACTTTGACGGAAGGGGCTGTAACTCAATGACAGAGCACCTGCTTTATATTTAGAAGGTCCCAGGTTCGATTCCCGGCATCTCCAGGTAAGGCCAAGAAAGAATCCTGCCTCAATCCCCGGAGAGCTGATGCCAGTCAGTGTCGACAATACTGGACTAGATGGACCAAGGGCCTAACTCGGTTATAAGGCAGCTTCCTATGTTCCTAAAGCCCAAATTAAATCCTCCATGCCCTAACTATGCCCTTTCTCCCTTGCTGCTGGCTTCCATAGGAAAATTCTACTTCCTGGCATCTGCCTGGCTCTTCCATAAGACCTGATAAAAACAAGACGAAAACTCACTTCTTCACTTTGTCTCCCTCTGATCTCACCTCTTTCTCAGGCTCTCAGCATTCTCCTTCTGTGTCTCTTCTTACTTGGGATGTAAGCCTGAGGGCAAAGTCTGCTGTGTATGTCTTTTATTTTGTTTTATCTGCAGTGCTCAGTTTATACAGGCCCTCTGGAAATAATAGCCAATCTCAACAGGAATAAATCATGACTGCAATAGCTTCCGTGTACGAAGCCCACTATCATGCTTATCCCCTTCATCTGCACTTCTGCCCCACAGGGCGGATCACTCCTAGTCCCCATGTCGTTGGAAACGTAAGGACAAACTGTGTGTGACATCATTCACACAATTCACTATTGCTCAATGTTGATTTTTAGGGTAAAGAGCAGGCAAGGGTCCCTGTTCCGGAACAAGACCCTGGTGGGGAACCAGGGGGCTTGAACTCTTTGCCCCCTATTGTGATCTTGATCCAGGTCAGCTTCCCTACTATTTATTCTCATGATAAAGAAAAAACACCTTTCACGCAGTTTCTAATTCAGTGAATGATGTTTATGCACAGCTTCTGTTCGCATATTGTGTCACATCTCGTTTGGCCCAAAGGTGCCAAAGGCCACCTCCTGCATCCCTGGCTCACCAGGTATTAGAATGAATTCTGATTTTTATTTCACACACACCTTAAGGCTGCCTCTACACGAGACGTTTAAAGCTCTTTGAAGCCTCATTAAAAAATTTACCTCTACAAGAGCGGAGCGTAAGTTGGGAGTTGAGGCGCTTTATCTCTCCGATTATGCGCATTATTGAATGCGGGTTAAATAGCGAGTTTTATTTTCCTCCGGCCGTTAAAGCACATTTTGCCTATGTGAACAAGCGATTCTCCGCATTAACTACTTGTAAAGCGCATTTGAAACAACCGGTAAGGCCACCAGTTGTGTGCTCAATTACCTCTTGTGTACAAGCATTTACAATAAAGCGCTTCAGCGATTATGCGCATAATCGGCTAACCAGGTGTCAGACAGAATCCATCTAGAGGGGGTCTAAGTCTCTGGTTCTGATCAACAAATGGAGTGGCCAACAGAGCAATCTAGAACTGAAAGGAGTGAGGGAGAGAAGAGGGGGGGGTTACCTTCTCTTAAATATACTGTGGTCTCCAGATGGGAATTGTTAGATAGGAACATCTGGAGGCCACAGTATATATGAGAGAAGGCCATTGGCTATGCTGGGTGGAACTGATCGGAGTTAGAGACCAAAAACATCTGGAGGGCACAGACTCTCCAGTCCTGCACTCACTTGCTGATCAGGAGATACTATACATTTTAAATAATAATAATAATAATAATAATAATAATAATAATAATAATAATGATGATGATGTAGAAAAGAAAGAGGAAAAGAGAGCAAAATATACACCACTGGTTATGGAAGTTAAAGAACTACAGCAACAGGAAAAAGTCACAATCAGTCACTGACATCACATAAAAAAAATATACAGAAAACCTCCAGAAACTGGGCCTTCCAAAATCCATCCACACCAACATCCAGAAAGCAGTCATAATTAAAACATGCTCAATTGTCAGGAAATTCCTGAATCTGTAAAAGACAGCACAACTTGGCAAAGCACCTCACGTCTGTCCAGAAAAACAGCCACGAGCAAGAAAAAGAGAGATAATAATATAACAACAACAACAACAAATCACTTGCTGTCCATTGCTACCAATTCTCTACCATCCCCATTTCCTTTCCTGCTTCCATGCTGTCGATTCTTCCTTTCTACAATCCAAAGTGGCATACGGCACATCATGCACATAAAATACTCCTCTGATGCCATCTCAATTAGACTTCAATCAACCACAAAGCAGCAATAAAAACAATGCTATGCATGATGTATAACAAGCCTCTTGCCAATATGAAGGTTGGAGGAGCAGCAGCAACTACAGACAAATAAACAGACAGTAGATGACCCCAGGGTGGCAAAGGGAGGGTTACTTGGAATGCCAGACATCCAGCCACTTTTCTTGGATTGGCTTTGGCCCAGGGGCAGCCTGTTGCTGACTTCTATTATAATATAATATAATATAATATAATATAATATAATATAATATATATAATATTATAATGCACATAATGATAACCCTTCAGTTTAAAAACCAATGGTTTGTTAGGGATTTGCAGGTGTGCTACCTGCCTGCGTCTTCCGCTTTACCACACAACTCATGATGAGCTCCTTTGTAGGTTGTGCAGCATGACATGCAAACAAGGACCACTGGGTTGTTTAGGGGCTAAACAACCCGTTAACCTAACAATAAAACATGGTTAACTGCTGGGTTGTTTAGCCCATAAATAACCCATTGGTCTGGGGTCACACATCATGCGCAACAACCTATGAAGGAATCCACCGTAGGTGGTGCGGTAAAGTGGCAGAGGTGTCAGGCAGCACAGACCCGCGATCCCTGACGACCCATTGTTTTTATTGTCATTACGTGCAAACTAGGTCTATATGTACTCCCATCAATGTACTCCCTTCCACCTCCTGCCCTTTCTAGCCTTTTTTTGCGCAACAAAAAAATACCCCAGTAAGTCCGACTTGTTTTTAAAGATGGAAGTTGCCGCTGTCTCCTGCTGTGTGCAGGAGAAGCAGCATGATCAAACAGCCATGTGCATGTTGTTTACTTCCTCTTTCAAAAGAGGAAGTAATGAGGGACAAACGTGCGGGCAGAGAAGCGACAGTAAGCAAACGTGATTTTCCTCCGTGTGATGATGCTCTAGGAACTTCTGCATGCAAATCACGTGTTCAGAACCACCACCACTCATGCTTATCAGTTTCAAACTACCCTTCCCAAAGCTGCTCCCCAACAGAAGCTGCTGCCTTATTTCCATGCCTTATGCAGTTCTGCCCTGATCCTTGCATCCGAGCCTCAAGGTTCACATCAGTGGTTAGGCATATGCCAGCTTCCCTTCCAAAACTGCCAGCTGGACCACCTGCTCTCAGGTGTTCTTGGTTGTTTGTGTTCTGTGTAACAAACACAGACGTCTAGGAATTCTAAAGCAAAGCTGATACAATCTGAACAATTTTAAGGCCCAAGTGGCTAAAGGTGAATGAGGGAGGCATTTGGTAACGAGGTCTGCAGGAGTGTCCCATACTGGCCATATAAAGCATGGATGGTTATGAGTTCTATCACACCAGTGATTTATCGCACACTTGCCATGCCTGGTATGTGGTTTTGCAACGCAGTACTCACATGACGTCGTCCCTGTCTTACACTCATTACGCCTCTTCTCTTCTATTTTTCATTTTATTTTGGAGCGGGGAAAGTCTGGGCTATTTCCCTCCGTGCACAATAAAGCCGTTCCTTTCTCCTGTGTATTGCTGTCCTCGCGCTCTATCGCACCATCCCATTTTTTGTTGGGGGCGTGTGTGTCAAAGGGTGGTCTCGCTGACAAAAGAGGAGGGCTGGGCGGTTCTCCGCTCAACTGTGAAGGGGAAGGGAGAGAGGGCGCCCGAAGGCGAGCGAGGCCACTGCCACCCATTCCCAGGACTCAGTCCCATTCAACTCTATGTTCTTACTCCTGAGTAGGCATGTCTAGGTTTCCTGACCAGGGTACATTTTCACCTTAAAAGAAATGGGGGAAAAAACTCAAAAGAAACTCCAACTAAGCTAAGTAAACAGAAGTAAGACCTCAGAAGTAAGCATAGAGTTGCAGAGCACTTCTTTCCAGTCTGCTGTTTTAGACTTTTAAAAAAAGGCTTCTGAGTGACCACACTATTAAAGGTCAGTTTTATATGTGTTTACTCAGCAGTAAGTCTGGTTCAATGGGGTTTACTCAAAGGTAAGCATACATCGGAATTTAGTATGACTTGGATGTAAATGCAGTTGAAATCAATGGGATTTACTCTTGAGTAAGGGAACCAGCAGATTTCTATTTTATGAACTGGAGATGCACAGCTTTGCATGATCAAAGTAAAGGAAAATAGATCCTTCACAAATGCAATCAGGTGGACTTTCGCATTGGTGGACCATCAGGAAAAGGGTTTAAGGGGGGGATTTAAAAAATCCAAAAAAATCGAGGGATGAACCGATCTGATTCAATCATAGCATGCTGACAGCTCTACTTAAGAGCTCTCAAGGTCCCAAGTTTCATTTCTTTAACTTTAAAAATGAGGGAGCTGCAGGCAAGGAGAGTGGGGCTGGAGCACTAAAAAATCCATTCAACTGACTAACAAGCCTGTAGGATGAGGTGCTGGAGGAGGAGAACCACCCCACCCTCTCTTTTTATTAACAAGACTCTACTAGCACACACCTCCAACAAAGGAAGAAGCGAGAGGGGAAAATAATCCAGACTTTCCTCACACCAAAATAAAATGCAACAAGGGGGGAAGGGGCGAGATGAGTGCAGGACAGGGACGTCATGTGAGTACCACGCTGCAAAACCATGTAGCAGGCATGGCGAGTGTGCCATAAATCGCTGGTGTGATGGAGCTCTCAGATGAGACAGCACCGGGTTAGACAGGCCAAGCACTATCCATCAATATGAGGCAGCTTCATACACGGATAGGAAGTTGTTGCCAACTAGTGGTGAAAGTTCTCCAGGGCAACCAGATGGCTCCAGGAGACATATGGTGGTTCATAGTAGGACAAAACCAATGGTAAGGCTGCAAGAGACCTGGAAAACTCAACATGGAAGGAACCAAGAGGCTCACCTTGTTCTGTGGTCTGGCCCTCAGGGGCTCCTGGTGCCATCGCTTCTGGCTGGGATTCTCCATGCTGCTGCTTCCTGTTGTCCTCGGAAGCCTCAGCACTGCTGCTAGCCTGGGGTTGCATCTCAGCTCCCAGCTCCTGAGAACACAGGTCTGGCAGCTGCAATTAAGCATAGAAAAACAAATGTAGGTTTAAGGGCAGGATGCAGGCAACCTGTTTGGCATGAGGAGGATCTGCATCAGAAATAGTTCACAAGCTGGGGAACAGCCGTTAATGGGCATATTTTAGAAGCATGCAATTAGCATCGTTTGCAGATCATTTTCCTGAACATCAAGGATGCCAAAACTACATTTGGCAGACATATTGCACTTATAACACCATATTCTTATGCAAGTATAGTTTCTTCCCTCAAATGAGAAATATCTGGGAGCTGTTGTGTGTGTGTGTGTTCACATGTGTGGAGAGGGCAGGGGGAGATAATTTAACATACAGCTGAAAAACAATGACTCACTTCTTTTTTATTTGCCTCGCCATGTTGTATGCTTCAAGATTTCTGCCAACTCATTTTCAAATGTCTCTACCATGAGGACTAGAAACGTAGTTTTAAAGAAAAAGAACCAGCCCAAATAAGGAAGGTGGAATTCTCAGGACTCCACAAAAGTGCAGCAGAATGTCAATTCCATACTCTATGAGCTTTATCACACCTACTATTTCCCCCCCCCCCCTGGGTTGCTTCTGCGGGTTCCCCCTCCATTTCCTATTCGAGTCTAGCGTTTTGAATAACATGTGGTCAGTATTGCTGCAATACCTCAGCTTGGCCTGTTGAACTTTGCCTGTTTCGGACTTTGCCTGTTTAGGGATAAATCGAAACGGAAACTAAAAACTGCGACCTCAGGGCACAAGAACATTAGGACAGGGACGACGTCATGCGAGCCCAGCGCTGAAGAAGTGGAGTAAAGTCGAGGTGGGTGTGCTTAAAACTGCCCATGTGGTAACGACATATATATTGCGTAGCTGAAGGGTCCTAGCCACAGGGATTGGTGACACACCTGGGATGAAAAGGAAAAGAGAGGCTGATAAATAGGCCCAATTCCACATAGATGGGAATGGGATCTTCCTCCACTGAATTGGATAGGTCTATCACTGGCTATTAACCTGACAGTCCTCCATCTTCCGAGGATACTAAATGCTAAGGATAAGCACAAAGGAAGATTATCACCTTCTGCTTCTAGGCTTTCTGGGGGTATCCATCTACATCCCTGTAGGAAACAGAGGATGCTGGACTAAATCAACTTTTAGTCTGATCCAGCAGGGGAGTTTGCAGTGATCTGAGACCTCACTGCTTTATAATGCTCTTCAGACTGGGGCCTCCTCCACACGAGACGTTTAATGAGCCTTGAAGGCTCATTAAAAAATTTACCTCCACAAGCACGAAGCGCAAAACGGGCGTACAGGCGCGTTATCTCCCCGATAATGCGCATTTTCGAACGCGCGTTAAATAGCGACTTTTATTTTGCTCCGGCCGTTAAAGCGCATTTTCGCGGTGTGAACAAGCGATTACGCGCATTAACTGCTTGTAAAGCGCTTTTTGGACATGAATTAATGCGCTTCGCCGCCTCTCGCCGCCTCCGGTGCAGAGGGATTAGGAGTAAAAGCGCCTCCGCGATAATGCGCATAATCGCGGAACCGGGCGCAAAAGCGCATCCTTGTGGAGGGGGCCTAAGAGGGCGGGGGGAGATTGTGGAGAACCAGAATTGTTTTTTAGGTAAGCAGTTGGAAGGAGCCGCGTGGATACTGCAACTTCTACAAGAGAGTCAAAAGCTTTGACAAGTACGGGGAGCAGAAAAGAAGATCAAAGAGAACAGCCTTTGGCCAAAGTTCAAGAATGTGGCATGTTCTGTCAAAAGATACATGGGAGGAAAGGCAGGGAATTTATTAGGGAACAACTCTGGGTTCTCTTGTCTGGATTCTTCCTCCCCGTTCTACCTGAAAGCAGTGGTGCAGCTAGGGCTGGGCAAAGCCCAAAACCAGGACAGCCCCCACCCCATTACCACCCAGAGAGCAGCAGGTGATGGGGCAGTGGCAAAGAGGCATCAAAAGAACATCCTTCATTTTTTAAAAAACATTTTAGAGTTAGGGGGCAGCCAGGCACTCATTTTACGACTTCAACTTTAAAAATATATTATCCTTTTTTACAACAAGTCAAAAGTGCGTAGCATCAGAGGGCAGCAGAAGCAAACTCCATTTCACTCCTGTAGTCATGACAGTGCTATTATTTGAGTTTAAAATGCAAAACTGTACATGCTCCAAGTATTAATTTGTTTTGGTCAGGGATGGCAAATAGGTTTTTTTGTTTTATTCTAACCTATCGGGAATGTAGAAGCAGTTGCGAGGCATAGAATGACGAGGGTGGTGTGGTAACGAACCATCATGGCTCTTTAAAGCCCCACCGCACTCCAAAAAATAATTAAGTCCAGGATCTAAAATTACCAAGCTGCATCACTGCCTGAAGGCAAAGGCCTTGCTGAATCAGACCAAACATCCACGGAAGTCCAGCATTCGATTTTCTGTCAGATACCACTGGGAAGCCCACAATCAGAACATTGAGCAGGGGGTTGGACTCTATGGCCTTATAAGCCCCTTCCAACTGTACTATTCTATGAATTCAATTGCCCCCTTCTGTTCCTGCCCCCCGCCAGTAACTGGCATTGAGTGACACAGTGCCTCTGCACACAAAGGTTCCATTTAGCTTCCATGACCAATACCGACTGATAGAGCTATTGTCTTCAAATATGATAGCCAGTGGCCATCACATCTTATGGCAGTGAGTTCCGTAAGTTAACTGTGCATCACAGGAAGAAATACCTTTATTTTGGCTGTCCCAGATCTACTGCTCTAATTATCTGACTATAATATCCCCTTTAGCCTTTGTAGTCTGCTTTTAGGATTCAACAGTTTCCCTTCTAAATACCTGTAATTTAGGGAGGCGAGATGCACAGGAGGACATGAGAGATATAGAGAAGAAGGAAACCCAGCAGCTGTAGCTACCTAACCTTTTCAGCTCTGCAACATAGCCCATGACATCTGCCCCCCTTCACACCTCATAAAGTTGCAGAAGTTTTGTCCTCCTTTGCATCTGGCCACATCATGCCCTATAGTGAAGGGGACAAGCACAGATCAGAGTTAGTTAAGCGGAGGAGTTGGGCACAGCAAGGGCCATGCCCTGCTCTATAATCCTTTCTAAGAGAAAGGAAACAATCAGCAGGTCTCTGGGATTGCCACTTGTGAGCAAACCTATAGAAAGCAATCATAACCTTAGTGAAACAGAAGTTCTACCCCACGCTGTATGTGAAAGGTCATTGTCCTATGCAGCTAAATCAGAATAAAGTACAGAAAAAAACTGGTCTGCATCAGGCTTTGAAAGAGCCACCCACTTAGTTACCTGCGGCGAGCAAAAATCTCCTTTAGGTAACCAGATGGTAAAAGTTGACACTTTTTCTCTTTCTGGACAGCAAAATGCTACAGATTACTACCAAGCCTTTTCCATGGTGGCAAACTCCAGAGGGGTAGCCATGTTAATCTGCTACAGCAAGCATTTGAAGGGGTGGAGGAAGCACTTTAATGACTAACAGATTTATTGTGACATAAGCTTTTGTGGACTGGATCCCCTCAAAAGCTAACACTAACATAAAGCCATAAGCCTTTCTGAAGCCACAGGATGAGTTTATGTCTGGGCAAATAGACAAGGAAGAATTTCTGTGAGATGGTAATATTTATGGACTTAAAATTCAGGGTTCGTGTAATCCAGCCTTACCCAACCTGGTGCCCATTTGATACGTTGAGAGCACCAAGTTGGGAAAGGCTGGTCTAAACAGCCTGGGATTGTTTTCTTCACACACTAAACATGCTGTTTACAAAAACGTTGGCTTGGCTCACTCACCACCCATTATTTGTAGTTGATGTCAGAGTGCCGCCCTCCCCTCCCTCAAGTTGCCTGGCACATTCACAGGGCTTGGTAGGAGGTGGGGTCTTCCCTCATTAGCACCAGAGTACAGAAGAGGTAAGAGCCAGCCTGATCTCTCCCACTGTCTGAAAAAGACTCCTGCTGTTTCTTACCTTTTCAAACTGTAGCACTCCAGGGAGGGGAATCTGTGCCAGGCTGCATCCTGGTCACCCTTGGCCATCTGGAGAGCAAACTGGCAGATGACTGCCCCTGGCCTTCTCTCCGGCTATTTACATGCATGGGCTAAACGTTATTAATGCAATTCAGAAAGTAAGAGCAATTTTTTAAATGAGCATTTATTGCAGTCAGTGTAGGAAGTACTTCTCAGTTACAGGCATGGAAAAATTAAAAAAGCCTCCTTGGTTAAAAACAAACAAACCAAGATTCCTATGTGATACCTCTGCCCCCAAGAAACTGGAGGGCCACAGTGTCCCCATGCAGCTCCTGACGGGCTCTAGCCTGTATAATTCAAACAAACATACACACAACTATGCTATAAACAAATTCAGTTCAGAAAGACCCTGCACCAACCGGGATCAGTGGCCATAACATACTGACCTAGGTCTTGGAGAAGCCGTCTTACCTGCCTAGCCCAATGCAGCGCACTTAGCTCTGCAAAGAGTGGAGATTTCCAAGCAGCATCAAACCCCTTAAACTTTACTTTTCCACTAGAGCTGTACCCGCCCCATCCTTCAGCACTGCTCAACAACCCCCAGCTCACTTTTCCAGTCCTGGAGTGCAGATATATCAGCCCTGGGGGTGTGGAGATATATCAGCCCTGGACGTGGGGAGAGGCACAGCCTCACCCCAGAGCCAAACAATCCAAACAGAAACCCCACAAGGTCACATTACCACATCCCCGCTCAGAGGGCAGTACAAGAATTGAACTAATAATAAGGTACAAGAGTCGGGAAATCCATGGGAAAACTCACCCCAACGCCTAGGGATCTCAGCTTAGTGTGAAGCAAGGAAAACATCCCAATAGGAGAGAAGGAAGAGAGTCCCACTGCCCTTCCTCTTCAGAGATGGAGGTGTCTGGAGGAATGGAACCATGCTAGCCAGGCATGATAGCATCTTTGCTCTTGGGTGAACACAAACAAACCAATGAAAGGTCTATCTGATGACAAGGCACTTTGACAAATGCCTCCGCAGCACCAATCACGGATTAGCATTGACTATTTATTTAGGGCCATCAGTGTGCTAGGTGCTGTACAAAAGACGAGGAGCAACCTAATCTCCATGCGGGGTGTTCCAAGCCATTCATAGCAACTGGACTCCTCCTCCACAGGGCCACCATGGATGTCAGGGCTATTGCTACCCGCTTCCCTACAGAACCATCAGCCACCCCTCTCCTTTCTCAAATGCACAATCAAGGTATCACACAACCACTCCCTTCACGGGAGCATAACTGCCCCCTCCTTGGATGCTGCATTCCCTCCTGGGCAGGCTACAACCAACAGCAGCATTGGCTCACTGATGCCCCAGCCTGGTGCTCCAACTGCCCCATATTCCTTGCATTCACATGTCTGCCTCCTTCCTTGCAAGGTGTTTTCTCCCTGCCTGCTGCCTCGGCAACATTCTCTTTCACCTTACCCAGTGTTGGCTGGGCAGGGCCAGCGAGGTCAGGATATCCCCCATAGCCCCCAGCATCTGGTCGGTGCGCCCCTCCGCCCGCTGTGGAGCTTTCATGATGCAGTGGCTGGTGCTCACCTTCTCCCACCACCGTCGGCTTCAGAGCCGGAGGCATAAGGGGGGACTGGGAGGAGACTGGGCACTCTGCCCGCGTGCTGGGTGCTGGGACAGCCAAGTAAAATCCAATTCCCAGCCAGCCAGCTCCAGCTACCATAACTTCCCTGATAGAAGCTGCTGAATTTGGAGCCGCACCCCTCCGTGCCTGGAGATCCTGAGCCCTTTATCTTTTAAACATTCTTGTTTACACTGGAGGATCCAGCCTCATAGATAGTACATGGATCAGGGACAGGGAGGGGCAGTCGGGTCACTACAGACAAGGCCGAGTATGTAGCCAGAACTGGAAGCTCTGTCTATATATGGGAAAAAGCAGATAGCACATTTGAAAAAGGAGCAGCAGCCGGGACAAAGCAGCTAGCTCCAGAGAATAGCAGGACTTGTCAGTGTTAACACTGTCTGAGTCTAGCTTAAACAAACTATTTATTTATTCATTCAAATTAATGCACCCTCCATGTGGCAGATGCCCTCAGGCGGTTTACAATATGAGATGGGGGTGGGGGGAGATAAAATTGACGGCAAAATCAGGTGTTTAATTACTTGGCCCAGGTAGGTATGGCACAGAGAACAAAAGCATTCTGATTCTGACGACAACATATCCTTGCTGCTACCCGGTCCTACCATTAGATAGAAGCGACATGTGTCCAGGACAACAGGCCTCTACAGTAGGCTGACCAGATGAAAAGGAGGACAGGGCTCATGTAACTTTAACAGGTGTAGAGAAAAGGCAATTTCAGCCGGCATCATTTGTATGCAATTTGTACCTGGTGAAATTCCCTCTTCATTACAACAGTTAAAGCTGCAGGGGCCCTGCCCTCTTGTGTATCTGGTCACTCTAGTATAGTGCCTGCAACTTTAATTGTTGTGATGAAGAGAGGATTTCACCAGGTACTAATTGCATACAAATGATGCCTGCTGAAATTCCCTTTTCTCTGCGACTGTTAAAGATACAGGAGCCCTGTCCTCCTTTTCATATGGTCACCCTACTCTACAGGGCACAATGCTGAATGTCGCCACATGCAGCCGACAATCTCTCCAAGCCAGGAACCAAAGGGAGGCATGCAGCAGGAACAGCCACATTCCGTCATTACTTCCCCCCCCCCATCCCCAAATAGCTGTATTTGGGCCCCAGGCAGCCATTTTAATTATTTCCAGGAAACAACAAGGAAGGAGCACTTCGCAGCTGCTTAACAAATATTGGATGCTCTCCACAAACACAGGCAGCTGGATAACAAAGTCTGTACTGTGGTTGCACGGCAACCACCGAATGCTTCCTTCTCCTTCCATTCTCCCAAAACATGCTAATTGGACAGCTTCAGGAAGATCTGCCAAAGCATGGCAAGGGGCTAACAGAGAACATGGGATAAACTGTGGGGTAGATCCAGATATAAGGCAGTGGTTAGGATCTGTGCCCCCACCCTCCAAATGCCACTTTATGCTATGAATTACATTCCTTGGGACAATTAATTTGGACTTGCTATGATCCAGGGGCATTTCTTACATCATCTGATAGGAAAGATTAGGCCAGATTACTTTCTGTTGCTCCCTTTACTCTATTATTATTATTATTAGTATTATTATTATTGGAAGAACTCCTGCTTCGCATCTATAGCAGGAGTGGGGAAACTGTGGCCTCTCAGATATTGTTGGACAGCCAACTTGTATAGGCCCCAGTCAGCATAGCCGATGGTCAAGGATAATGGGAGTTGTGAGCCAACAACATCTGGAATACCACCGTTTCCCACCACTGATCTACAGCCTCCTACTGGCATCGATATGTATAGATACAGGGGGAAAAGTATAGATACAGGCTTCCCAACCTGGGTCCCTCCAGATGTGTCGGACTACACCTACCATCATCCTGGAACAGATGGCTGAGAATGATGAGAGTTTCAATCCAACACATCTGGAGGGCACCCAGTTAGGGAAGGCTAATATATAGGGCACCATGCACGATTTATTACTGTCCTTGATAGCCTTTTAACAATGGCTGTGATCCTCCTTTGTGGCCTCTTTGTAATGTTGGAAGGTCACCCTAGATTTGTCTCTGCCCTCTCATCCATATGCAAAATTCACCCCAGCTCACTGTCTAGTGTAAATATTTAAAGCAAGGGGTCACCCCAGGAACCTCCCTGCCTCTCAGCATGAGCAGTAGAATTACGGTAAGGTAACCGCCCTGACTGGTTTCCTCAGCTGCCTGCTATATTCTCACAAATACGGTAGTAGGGGCTCCCCCGGGGGATGTTCATTTCCTGTAGTTTTTCATTCCCACTTTCCAGAGAGACAAAACACATTTCTGGAGCCAAAGTGTTGAGCATGAGCCGAGAGAGAGAGAGAAGGAGCTGGAGGGATCAGAGCAGTCAGTACCCCTCTCCTCTCCTCCCTGCCACGCAACCACTAGAGCCTCTTCCCCACCCCAGCAAACCATGCAAGGCCTTCATCACAGCCTGTCTGCCCTGCACAGCTTCTGTCCCACCCAAAAGCTTCCATTCCCATTCTGGACCTCAAAGCTGCCTCTTGTGCTAAATACGCAGTGCCTTCTCCCCTCCTCCTCTTTCTCCTCATCCAGCGCTACAGAGCCCTGGTTCTCACTTCCACTTCCTAGGCCCTGTAACAATAGCATATGCAGACAACAGCAACATCCCGAAGGGTTTGACCTCCTGCAGGGCTAATTGACACAGTTCTCAAGCCTGTGGTGGCTGCCTGAGGTTGCTACACTCACAGGCTCCCTGGTTTTGTAATAGCCATGACCCTACAGGGTTTCTGATTTATTTAGAGGTAAGAATGATATCCTACCCATCCCCCAAGGAGCTCAGGGTGGTAAAACTGGATCTCCACCCCACCACCATTTTATCCTCGTAAAAAACCCTCAGAGGTCAATTGGGGTGAGAGTGGCTAACCCAAAGTCACACGGGGAGCTATGAGGTCGAGTAGATATTTGAATCCGGATCTCCCTGGTACTACTTCAACACTCTAACCACTATACCGCACTGCATTGCCATTAGCCAATGGGGAAGGAAGGCCTGCCCAAGGTTTCTGCTTTTTGTTGCCAAGAAGGCAAGCAGCAAGGCTGTTCCCTTCTTTAGATTTCATAAAAACTATGTACACACCTTAGGTGAGTAGACCGATTTTTCACTGGGTTGCACCAGAAATATCTGGGGTTCTGTTCCGACTCAACCAAACCCCAGACCCAGAAAACTCTGCCTCCAGGTATGGCCCAAGGCCCCTATTTTATTTTCTACATCAGGAGTTGACAAGCCATGGCATGTGAAGGATTTAAGGTTTCGTATGCTAATCCTACCTATTGGAACATTGTGACAGTAGGCAGAAAGCTGATTGCTTAATGCTATGTACAATGGTTTCACACGACCAACTGACCACATGCTGCAAGACAACATGCACAATAATATCAAGAGAACACCAAGAGGTGGACAGAGCTATGCTTCATCCATCGTTCATTCCCACTGCCCCGTACCCATTGGCTCCTTCCCTAGGGCTAGCTAACAGGCTGATATATACAGCCACCATCCATTGTCTATGGGACTACATATCCCATCAGCCCCAGCCCACATGACAAATGGTGAGTGACAATGGGGGTTGTAGTCCAAAGCATCTGGAGGGGCTCAGGCAGGGGAAGGCTGTTCAAGGGAAAGGACCTACTATTGCACACCCAAGGTCAGCAGGGACTATCCGTTGCTGTAGGGGTCCCCAAATGTGGGAGATGACAGGTTCTGGGCTTCACTGCCCACTCTCTCAGAGACACCTCTGATGAAAGCACATCACTCCACTCTACAAAATGTCCTTCTCCCCATCCAATCCAGATTTGGACTGCTTTCTGTAATCCCCCATGGCTTGTACAATCTGCTTCTTTTCCGCCAGGTTCATAGTCCTGGAGAAAAGCCCAGACTCTTGACAGTTTCCCTCTGCTGGTGGTCTCCATCTTCAGGAGCCCCATTCTGGACTCTCCACTCTCTCGATTCTCCTACCCAGCAAACACACCGGAGTGAGAAGAGGACCAACGTGCATTTCAAAAGCAGCCACTGTCAGAGTGCCTTCTCTCCTACTAGGAGGAGGCAACTGGTTGTTTTGGACTTCAAGTCCCATCATCTTTGACCATTGGCCATGCTGGCTGAGGCTGATGGGAGTTGTAATTTAAACCATCACCAGGTTGTCTATGTTGGAAGTGTGGGTACAACTCAGCTAGCTTCAAAAGGAAAAACAAGAACAGAGAGAGGATCTCTAGGCTTTTTAGACTGTCCTCTAACATGTGCTGACCTTTCTTCTATTGCTAGATTGAGACTCTTAGGGTTGCTGACCTCACTTCTTACTTCTTCATGCTCTTGCCCCTCAGAGAGGAGACATCTTTTGGGTCTCCTTCCATTCTAGGTTGGGGACTCTCCAACATGTATTTCCCGCAATAAAATACAAGCTTTCTTATTCCTTTAACCCAGAGTCTCCAGAGTGATTCATCCAGGGTGCTCCTTCAGCCAGGATTTCACACAGCTCAGCTTTGTCAGGATCCTGCTGTTCTGCTAACAATTTATTCCTGCCACATAACTTTTCAAATCACAGTAGTTTCCTCTGAAATGAGCTTCAGACATAAAAAATACATCACTTCCATACTGTCCACCACATGACTGCTTCGGCTGGGAGGATCAAACTACTTCAGTTCCTCACTTTGCTCTCTTCATGCTGAAAAGTAAAGTTTATCCCACAATTCCATGCAGTGACTAAAGGACTATAAATGCTAAACGGTTTTCCGAACAATTTCTGTCCAATGAGAAGGGTCCCCTCTACAAGATTTCGTTTTGACGCCCGGTTGCTCTATTATGCGCATTTACGGATAAGCGCATTTACTCCTAATACCTATTCATGAGAGGCGGTGAAGCGCATTACAGGCTGTATAAAACGCGCTTTAAATCGTATGTTTACATGGCCATAAGGCACTTTAACTCCCACGGTAAATTTTAAGTTGCTATTTAACACACATTCGATAATGCGCATAAGCGGAGATAAAGAGCGCCTCAACCCCCGATTTGCGCTCTGCTCTTGTAGAGGTAAAATCTGTAATGCGCCTTGAAAGAGCTTTAAATTGATCTTGTAGAGGCACCCAAGAGCAAGGGCAAAGATCTTTAAACTGTTGCTGAGTTTTCATCAATATAACATAAAATTACTACAAGTCAAGTGCTTATTCATCTGTGGTAGATGTACAGTAATAACACATTCTGCTGGTGACAAGTGATGCCTTTGACGCTGACCAACTGAACTGGTTCAGTTCTGTTGTTAAGGGGACTACAGGATCAGTTTCAGCTCAGTCGCTCATTGAAGGAACTAAAGTCTACAATCAAACTAGCCTTGAGGGAAGGGAAAGTTGTAAGTTTGGCTGGGTTTAAAATTTTCTCATCTAGGGCAGGCTGAGAATTGGGAAAAAGCAGGGAGCCAAGGGAGAAGGAAGGGTGCTTGAAGTAGAGAATGGACTCAGAAACATGAACTGAAAGGGGGTAGGTGGCTTGAGGAAAAACACACACAAAGAAGCCAGGGGATTAGGGTAGGATGGGATTGATTAGAGAGGTGCCTCTACAAGAGCGACTTAAAGCTATTTCAAGGCACATTACAGATTTTACCTCTACAAGAGCAGAGCACAAATCAGGGGTGCAGGCGCTTTTTATCTCCAATTATGCACATTATCGAATGCGCGTTAAATAGCAACTTAAAATTTACCACGGGAGTTAAAGCGCCTTATGGCCATGTAAACATGCGATTCTCCGCATGTAAACAACTTTAAAGCGTGTTTCATACAGCCCGTAATGTGCTTCACCGCCTCTCATGAATAGGAGTAAATGTGCTTATCAGTAAATGTGCATAATCGGGCAACCGGGGGTCAAAGCAAAAACTTGTAGAGAAGACCTGAATTGAAGAAAAATGTGAGCATTTATGGCAAAATCCTATGCATATTTAGACAGAGAAAAAGTCCTACAACTCCAAGCATTCCCTCAGCCAGCATGCATAGGACTGTGCCTTTAAGGTCATAAGGTTGTATGCTATGAAAGGTGAGGCAGGGAGACAGGACAGCTAGGGAGGATGGTCCAAGGAGAGTAAGTAAAATAATCTGTGATAGGCCTAGATCCTCATAGGGGAATTCTTTCAAGTTTGGTTTCTCCTATCACTGCTGCATTGTGACTTGGCAATCCTAGAAAGCTAATAAAGGCAAAAATAGAAAAGAAAAAGAAAAGCAGGAGGAGGGAAGCAGCTGAATTTCACATACTAATTCAAACTAACTGGCCAGTTCTTGGACTGCAGCTTCCGGTTCAGTAGCCTTTCTAGCAACACGATTTAACTTGAGCCAAGATTCACCGGAGTAGAGCCCCCAAATCTGTTTCCACATCACAGCCGTGTCATGTGACGGAATAAAGACAAGAGTGCCTCTGAGCACGTGCCAGATACCCTTCTCTCAGCATGGCATATAAACAGCCCACTCCACACATCTGGTAAAGGCTTTCATGGAAAAGGGCATAACTTCCAAGCAGACGCAAGCCCCAATACCTCTCAGATTTAAAAACTGTATTCCGGGTACAGTGATGTGCAATTAGGTGATTTTTGACTGAACGGTCTGATAGGAAGCCCACTCTTTAGAATGATGGCAATAATGTGAATTACATCATTAACTTCAAAATGTGGTAAGCCAGCTATGCTGCATTTGAGGGCCCTCCTCTGAGAGGAACTCTGGACGTCTGCCCTGACGGCACCACCGAAACCAGTAGTAAACTGTCAGTGGAAACATAAAGATTAAAACTGTTGGAGCTCCACGTTGGTCTGGGCTGAATTAATCATTATACTAAGTCTGCTACAGAATACATTTTACAACTGCTGCCTTTGTGAAGAGACTAAAAGGTTCCTGCTTCCTATGGAAGAGATCCTTTAAAATTCTCCAGAGCTGAGACATGACAGAAGCTTAAGCAATGGCAGTGTTCCAGCTGTGGGGAATTAAAAAATGGAGAGTAGCTTGCCTTGCAGAAAGAACAGAGTGGCTTCTGCTGATACAGTGTCAGATTTCAGGCAAGAGATTGGTGAAACAAGATTATTGGCTCTACACTAGTTTGGATAGTTGTGGTCAAAAACATATGCATCAGGGAGACTTGGGTAGGGGTGGGGGTACCAGCAGAATATTCCAGCACAAGCCCCCATATGTATTTCAAGTTGCATTAAACATGGAGGTTTTGTGCTTTTATTTGGTAGGACTTTTCACTCTAGGTTTTTCTAAGCCCATATATATAAAATCCATTTCCATGTTTTTTCTTACATCAAGGGAAAATTCTGTTTCTGAATCCTGAAATGTTCTGACTGGTGAAACTTTTGATAGAATGAATTATCACTTCAACACATTAAAAACAACAGCTTCAAATGCATCTTCCTAACTCCACTTCTGATAATCGGATTGTAACAAATGTCCAGAGACCATTATTCGATTTTCACCAAGCAGGAAAGCTATTGTGAATTCCTTCAAAAGAGAACTGCTGGAGATTACACCTGTGTGGTAACACATTTTGACCTGGAAGCTCTGCCCTGTGTGAGGGAGCTGACTATGGTTACCAAATGGTGGGAGAGGGGAAATATTCTGTTCATGCTCAGTAGTCTTTATTATGTGCAGTTTGTTTTTAGGCTTTTATGGTTTTAAATTTTGTATATTGGTTTTTAACTGTTCAATGTTTTTAATTTTTGTAAACCGCCCAGAGAGCTTCGGCTATGGGGTGGTATATAAATGTTTAATAATAATAATAATAATAATAATAATCCCTTCAAATTTTCCAGGCCATTAAACACAAAACACAGGTTCTGTGGTGCTTAGTTCCATATGTATAAATTGCAGGGTCTGTCGTCTTCCTGGAAGACAAGCCCCTGTCTGGACATTACTTTCAGATAACCAGGATTAAGTTGCTCAGTGCAACGGAAACGCACTCTGTACATGCTCAGAAATAACCCTGCGATTTTAAAACCAAGCAATCTACCCATACCGGGGTGGTGCTGCTCTAAACATGTTCCAAGAAGGAAGACGCTTCAATTCAAATCAAACCCCGGCCGGCTCGCAAACGAAGCGAAAACTTTGAGGCTTCGCCCCGCACGGCTCGCAGCTCTCGGCAGGCAACGGCGGCGACGCCCTTGGCTTGCTACGTTCTCTCTATATAAAAACACCCCCCCCGCACCCACCCACCCAAAAAAGGTCGCCGCGTCTTGTCCAACCAGAGCGCGAGTCTCGGTCAGCTGTATCCTGGCGCGAGCCGGAGTTTCAGCAGCAGTGCCTGTGAACGGGGCTTCCAAGAAACTTTCGAGAAGATCTATTTATTATCTTCGCGTTCTTCACGCAGCCTGGGTCCTAGATCCCCTAAGTTCCACACGGCCCCGCCCCCTCTCCGGCCTAGCTGGGAGGCGATCTCCGTGTCTTTTCCTCCCCGGCTTGGCTCTGGGCAGTCCAATCAGTCATGCCTAGTGCGCCCCCGACCCCCACCCCGTCCTCGCCGGAGGGCAACTTATTCCAAAGATCCAGGCGCCGCCGTGGTAAAGGCGGAGAGTGGAGGGGAGGAGAAGGCCTCCAAGAAAAATCTGATCGCTGCGGGAAACCAGCCAGGCCGAGTCAAGATGCGTCTGCGGACGGGACGGGGCTGCTGCTGCTGCTGCTGAGTTTACTAAAGCTCAAACCCCAAAGCAGGCGGACGAAGCGTTGGCGGTATTAGGCGCGGCAGGGCGTCCCGACTAGGGACGGAGCGGAGAACAACAGTCAGCAGCAGGCTTTCGACAGCGTTTTTAAATATTTCGAAAGCATGTCCCATCTTCTAATCTTTGCAACTAGCCTGTATGGTTGCAGCGAAGGGCGAGAGAGATGATGGCTTCTTGAAGCTCACTGAGTGGGTTTATGGCAGATGGGAGATTCGAACCTGCGACCTTGTCATTCATAGCTCAAGCAGCCGTTCTGCTCTACCAGTGCATCTGCTTTAGAAAAAGAGTGTATATAGAGTAGGTAAGTTTTAGCCCAGTCTGCCTCACCCTGGCACTCTCCAGATGTGTTGGACTACAACTCCCATAATCCCCCAGCCAGCATAATTATAGTCAGACACAACTGGAGGGCACCAGGTTGGGGAAGGCTTGTTTAACCCCAGGAGAATCCCAGTCTCGGTGCAGCTGTACAACGTGTGAAAGCATAATGAAGACTCCCTCAGCATCTACACAGTGTGTCTCCCTCATCACTGGCTGCAGAACTCTAGCCATGTGCAGAGTGCCTCTCCCACAGAGTACATAATCTGGGCAAGCTGCCAGCATAGTCTCAAACCCTGGCACATAACATATTTGAAAACATCCACTTCAGGACTGCCAAACATTCCTTATTTTCAGACCATCACCCTCTGTGGAATGAACAGAACCAAAGCAGGGGTGCTCTTTCATACCCAGCAGCAACCCCAAAGTATTACTTGGTTTAGACCCCGGGGGGGGGGGGGGAGAAGACCTCTGGTCTGTGGGCCAACTGCAGACCCACTATTCTCTGTTTGGACCTCCTAACTCACCTCAGGCCCCACTCTGGGTTATTGGTATATAATATATTATTTACTCTTGTCCTCCAACTCCAAAGTTGTTGGAAAGAATCTTGCATGGGTGAAAGGAAGGAAAATGCCAGGATGGAAATGTCTTTTCTCCCTCCCATTCAGGGCTGGTGTCAATGGTCGGGCACATGCCAAGAGCCCACATCCCAGCAGGGGCCCACTGACCAGAGCCCCCTGGACTTGCTCCTCTTTACCACTGCAGCCTGCTTATTTACCTGCCTCTTGCTCTGGCCCAGACAACAGTGGTAATGAGGAGGTGCAGCGCATGCCACTGCCTGCATGCTCCCTGGCTCTCTGCCTGATAAGCAAGCAAGCGGGAGCAGTGATGAGAAAGAGGAGGAGGAGGAGAAAGAGCTGCTGGTGACAAGGAAGACTCATTGAGGAAGGGGACCCACTGAGGGTGTCTTGCCCAAGGGTCTTCCAAAAGCAGAGCTGCCATTGCTCCTACTGCATGCTGCATGACCTAATAAAGTAAGAGTCACATTTGTAACTCCGCCCACTTGAGCTCTGGCCCCACCCACTGTCGGAATACAGACCTTTACTGAAAAAAACAAGGTTCCCCCCCTCCCTGTTTCTGCACCATTCCTTCCAGTGGGCCTAATTTCAGTACAGCTGGATCCAGTTCCTTAACAAGATTTCCCCAACAACCATTTGGAAGTGAGTAGCCTCAGAGCCACACTAGATACGGGGTTTGGCATTTAGGCAGTCCTGTTGTGCAAGATTTAGAAACTAAATAAAAAAAGCAGCACAGAAGGCAGGCAGGAGGCATGAACCAGATCGGGGCCTTGGGGCAGGGGGAGTTAACCCTCTACTATGGTCACAATCAAACACACACATCCCCCACCCCACCAAATGCCTGCTATTTAGAATGGGAGGAAAACTTTCATTGGCACCCAAAGATGGCTTGCCATTGCAAAGAGTAAGCGCAGGGATCTATCTGTTCCTATTGTAGTCACTTCCCCTCTCCCATGCACGGCAGTCCCCCTATAGTTCTCTCCCAGCCCTTGCTGCCTTTTCCTTTAAAAACAAATTAAAAAGCTTGCACAGCAGGGCTAACCACACGACAAATGCCAAATCTGGTTTGGTCCACAGTGGTTTTACAGTTTTCAAACACAATTCCTTTCAGGGGAATACTTTTCACATCAGTTTGCACCTTGCAGAGGACTCTTATGAAATATTTCTCTTTTATATGGTGAGTGAAATGCTTTTTTTTTTTTAAAGCAGTGTTTATTAGTGTAAACAAAGATTATTATAGTCACTGCAGGGGTGAGCAGACTTCAAGCATGGTTGGGAGCTACTTTGTTTTTTTTTGGGAGGGGGGGTTGGTAGAACCCAGAGATCCACCAACTGGAGCCTGGTGCAAAACATACACACTTCAAATTAAAAATTGCTTTGCCCAGGAATTTGGGAATACCAAAACTGAATGTAGCTCATACTCCTTCCACTTGTAAACCCACTCCTGGTTTCCCCAAGCTTTTTACATTTCACCAGTATTGTTAAACAACTGGGCGTCCAAAATCCCCGGTGATCTACTGCAAATGACTCAGAGATCTACCAGTAGATTTAAGATTTACATTTTGCAAACCACTGCTCTCGCTACATATTTCTTAAACTGAAAGGGCACACTAATGATCACATGGGAACAGCACTTGACTATTAAATAAGCAACACTCAGCATGTTTACTAGAAAAGTACTTTCAAATATGACAGAATACTGAACATCTTCTCTTTTTTGGCCTAATCTCTGAATCTGCCAAGCGTATTGCTCCTTGTAACTTGGAGTGGCAAGGCCTTTGCACAACACAGCCTCTGGCTCTTCCTGTGTTTCATAGGCTCAAATTCCTCTGTCTTCTACCTCAAAATGAAAGAAACTGCTGAATGTTTTAAAACACAGAATCAAGAAACAAACTAACACAGGACAAGCTCCTTTCAATTCATACAGACCTTTCATTTTCTGAAGCCCATGAAAGCTTAAAGTCAAAGTTTAGATTTTTAAAAATGAATCTTTCATTCACTAGTTGAGTTATGTTAGTGTTGTGAAGGATGCAGTATTTATTGGAATGGAGCAGGATATATAAATCTTGTCCATGCTTATTGCAATATGCACAGTCTGATTTTAGGCATATTTACTCAGGAGCAAGTCCCACTGAGTTCTTGGGGCTCATCCCCAGTAAAATCCCAAGGGATTACAGCCTTGCTGTGTACAATGATAACTGAAGAGCCCAACAATATTGTAAAGTTTAACTGACTATCCAAATGTATTGCTGCTACTTAATTCTAAGGATGTTTATTTTCTAAGTCTTTTCTCTAACTAGGGTGACCATATGAAAAGGAGGACCAGGTAAAAAAGAGGGCAAGGCTCCTGCAGCTTTAATTGTTATGATGAAGAGGGGATTTCACCAGGTGCTGCATGCATAGAAATGACACCTGCTGAAATTCCTTTTTCTATACAACTGTTAAAGATTCAGGAGCCCTGGCCTCCTTTCTATATGGTCACCCTACTAAAACATGTGGGGAACCTCAGGCCCAGGGGCAAAATCCAGCCCTCTGGGGAATCCCCAGTAAGCTATGCTTTACCCCCACTACCGATAGTTTGGGATTTTCTTGGCTTTTGTGCAGTTTCCCCCTCCCATTCAAAAAGTTTTAAATGCCTCTCCTGAGGCTTAGTTATTGGCAGTATGAACTTTGCTTGTATGTAATAATAAAGCCTTCCTTTCGTTTACTACAGTGCTGATGGTTTCTGTTTTCAGCTTTTATTTATTTTCCCAACTGGCCAAAGATAAGATAGGTCTTTATTTTATTAAGCTTGCAGCTCCTTCTCTCACACTGGGTATATTCGCAATTACTATTTTAATAAAACAAAGGCATTTATATTTTAAGATGCCATGAATATACTGCATCCCAATTGTTATAGGGGCTGCCGACTCAGGCACACTTATTCAGAAGTAAGTCCCATTGAACCTCTTTGTTCACAAAGCCCATCACTCAGTGGTAGAGTATATGCTTTGCACACAGAAGGTTCCAGATTCAACCTGCAGCATAAAAAAAGGGATTAAGATAGGAGACGCTGGAAAGTTGCTGCCAATCAGAGTGGACAGTCTTGGGCTAGATAGACAACAGTGTGACCTGAGTTGACTTCTGAAAGAGTGTGCGTAGAATTACTTTCATGTTCTTGAGTAGCAAAGTAAATTTAGACTTGATAAGAGGTATATTTCAACCCCCCCCCGCCGACTTCTGTTCTTTTTAATTTTTTGAAAAATTGATTCATCTCCCCACCACCTCCGATACTTCAAAATGTACTGAAGCTTTACCTCTCTACTTACTCCAAACCCACACTGAGGTGGGCTGGTTGCAATTGTTAGTACTAGACCTCTCAGTGTGGTGACCCACACTGTCATGTCTGAGCAGAGAGTCTCCCTTTCGTCATTGAACTTCTCCAGTCCCCTCTCACCTCCATCTCTTTCTTCAAACTAGAAGTGAGCTTTGTGCTTTCTGCCTGTAGGCCTGGTGAAAAGTCTGCTTTAGTTCTGCACATCTGAATGTCCCCAGGTAGCCTCGCTGAATGAAACAGATCAGGGCCAGGAATCTGTGGCAGTCCAACTTGCTTCTAGCTTCGCTTCGCTCATCCTCCTTGTTCATTCATCTCTCTTGACGGAGTAAAAGGGAAGTGACACTATCCAGGCAGCTGGGAGGCGCAGCGAGCCAGGCAGTAGCAACAGCAGGTGCTTCCCTGAACAGCTGTCTGGATGTTCCTCAAAGGGACAAGCCCCTATCCATAGCTTCTAGAGAAATGACTGAGGAATAGGAGGCCAAATCCAACTTCCTTAAGAGGCTATGGACTGAACTACACAGAGCCTGTACTGGGAAATGGAGGGCGTGAGTTCAGATACATCTTCTCCATCTCCAGTGCCTGCGAGGGGCTCATGGTCTCTCTTCTGGATTACATTTATCTGCACCTCAGCAACTTACTACCACTAATGGAGGCTGGAATAATTGCTGCATGCATAAATGTGTTCTGCAACTCCCATTGCCCCCCACCATGGGCTATAGTGACTCAGGCTGTTGGGAGTTACAGTCCAACAACATCTGGAGGGTCACATGTTCCCTAACCCTTAGACAAGCATTCCCCAACCTGGTATCCTCCAATATTTTGGACCACAACTCGATTCAGGCCCAGCCAATCATCCAGAAAGCTGGGAGTTGTAGTCCAAAACATCTGGAGGACACCAGATTGTTTTGGGCCTCCATCCCAGCAACCTGATTTTTAGCTTCAGCTCCAAAATACACAGGGACTGAGGTACCCCTGTACTTGACCTAGCTCAGCTCCAATGATAGAGCCATTCCATACAGGCAGGGCCAGATTAATCATTGTTTTATAAGCACTTGATTCCCACTGTGAAAAGCATGAGTGTCTTACTTACCATATGCTTCTCTCATCGTAAAGCCAGGCAGACAATTGAGGGTCACTGCAATACCCTCATCATTCTAAGAGGAATCTTTTTCTATATTGAACAAAATCTTTAGCGGTAGGGCAGCCTGGAGTGGACAGGAGTGAGAGACTGTCTGTTTTCAGGCTTGCCTGAGCTGGATGCGAGAATGCCAACATGCCTTCCTTGGAAAATGGTTCCTCCCACCCCCCACCCCATGTCCCTCAAGCTGACTCTGCCCCTGGAAGGATCTTGACCTGCACACAAAACTGATGAGGACCATGCCAAACCTCAGAGCCAACCTGCCGTTGTGCTCCAGAAGAGACATGGCCAAATATGGGGAAAGTGCAAGGACCAACAACACCGCCCCCCCACAAAAGAAAGGGACTTGACTGAGACTGAGCCAGCGTGCCGCTCCGGATCAACGCCGCCCAACAAGAGCCCCTGGCGCAAAGGGAGCGGAGATAAAAATAGATGCACCCGAAGGTTAAAAATAGTCAGTCTGAAAAGGCAACACACCATTTGCAAGGCAATGGTAAGATCCTGGAGATTTGGGGGGGGGGGGGAGAGAAATTAGGGTTGGGTACAGATTGGGGCCGGTGGGCATCAGAAAAGAGAGGCTCCACTCAGCTGAGGCGTTTCTGCCTTCAGAGACAGCGGCTGAGTTTGGCATTAGAGATTCCATGATGATGCTTCAAAAACATAAAAACAGGATGGGGAGCCAGGCGGTCTCATCTCAGCTTTGGAAGCCAGAGAGAATGTGCTCTAATTTTTACCATGTGTTACCATTTCTCAATCCTTGGGATCTCAGCAAAGCTTTCTGCTGCAACCCTCCCCCAATCCCCCCTTCACATTACTGTATCCACACTTTTAATTGGAAAGGGGAGGAGGAAAAGAGGTGGGGGGGGGGGGGGAGACAGTGCCTCTATTTGCCTCTAGGCCCCAATTTCCCTGTACACTCAAGCGCCATGGCTGGGGATTGTGCAACTTCATGGCTCCACCTACTGGTAGGAAAGTGCCACATCAGGTCCACTGAGCGTGCTCTCCATTACCCAGCTTCTTTAGCAGGGCCTGCCCAAGATATTTTGCTACCTAAGGTGGAGGATGAGGAGAAAAAAGCCCACCCATCCCCCTGCCCAAGTCAAGGTGCAAAGAAACCAAGGCAAGTCCAACTATTGGAACATGAGAAGAGCCTTCATGCTGGATCAGATCAAGGGTCCATCTAGTCCAGCATTCTGTTCACTCAGTGGCCAACCAGCTGTCAACCAGGGAACCACAAGCAACAGAACTCTCCCACCCATATTCCCCAGCAACTGGTGTAAATAGGCTTACTGCCTGTGATACTGGAGGTAGCACATAGCCATCAGGACTAGTAGCCACTGATAGCCTTCTCCTCCAGGAATTTATCCCAACCCCCTTTTAAAGCCATCCAAATTGGTGGCCATCACCACATCAAGTGGGAGTGAATTCCACAATTTAACTATGTGCTGTGTGAAGAAGTCCTTCCTTTTATCTGTTCTGAATCTCCCACCAATCAGCTTCATGGGATGACACCAGGTTCTATTATTATGGGATAAGGAGAAAAATGTCTCCCTATCCACATTCTCCACACCATTCTCCACATGCCACAAACACTTATCTAAGTAGCAATTTTCTGTCCTTTTATGACACCCAACATCAGCTGCCTGAGGTGGATGCCTCACTCTGCCTAACGGTAGGGCTGGCCTCTAGTCATGGCCTCAAACAGAATAGGGAGCTAAGGGCAGAGCTGTGCGGTGGCTGTCTCAGGCAGCAGATGCCGAGGGACAAGGAATGGAGAGAGCTGTGTGTGCCCCATGGGGTGCCCCACGCCTCCTAACAATACCTCACCCCAAATTTCTCAGAAGACATTTTCCTCACTTTACCCCCCCACCCCAGAAAAAGGCCATTTTGCAGAATTTTCTCCATAATTCATGCGTGTGTATGTATGTGTGATGGCCACCATTTTCCCGCCACAATGTCCCGTGGACAACTCTAGGGTTGTTATCACACGGGCGGTTTTAAGCACACCCGCCGTGACTTTGCTCCACTTCTTCAGCGCTGGACTCGCATGACGTTGTACCCCGTCTTGCTGCTCTCCCGCTCTGAGGTCGCAGGTTTTAGTTTCTGTTTCGATTTATCCCTGAACGGGCAAAGTCCGAAACAGGCAAAGTTCAACAGGCCAAGCTGAGGTATCGCAGCTATACCAACCATGTGTGATTCAAAATGCTAGACTCGAATAGGAAACGGAGGGGAACCCGCAGAAGCAACCCGGGGGAAAAATAGTAGGTGTGATAAAGCCCTAGGTCTGAGGCATTGTGAAGGAGGCAAAACAACGGACAGGCTGCCAAAACACCAACAAACCCACCCACGTTAGGGAAAAGAAAAGAAAGAAGTGGTGCTAGTACCAATGCTAACAGTAAACCCCACCACTGAGCAAGTTATAATATTTCTCCTTCTCCCCCTGAAGAAAATTGGTGAAATGGTCCCGTTACTTTCTCTGCCAACCAAATAGGGTGGAGTATTTCAAGAGACCATTTGCGCAAAGCCAACCTGCTGCCCTCAGGGGCAGTGGAGGGGGCCTGCCCCATTGCCAATGCCTAATTAAGATTCCATTACCAGTCTGGCTGGCTTCTGCATGTGGAATGGCGGGAGGTGCCATCTTGTCCTGGACTAGCTGGCCTCTTAATTTGTCGTCTAAGGGATCTATTTAAAGCAGCCAACTATATTGTGAAAAGATTAAATATTTATGGTATAAAGCAGGGTGGGCAACTAGTGGTCCTAATCCAAATGCTTTGGCCTACAACTCCCATCAGCTCTAGCCAGTATAACCTCTGATGAGAGGAGTTATAGGCCAAAACATCTGGAGGGCCACAAGTTGCTCTCATCCCTGGCATAAAGTGATATTTTACCATGTCCTGCTTCATCTCCTGTAAAGTACTGCCTGAAACCTTCACTCTAAACTGCATATATCATCATCTTTTTAGCTAGGGCAGTATTCCCCCCCCCCCGCCGACCCCCCCCCCCAAGAGGATCCCTTTTGGATGCATGGCTCTTACCCAGGTATTCCACATGATTCTCAAATGCAGTGATGGGAAGACAGCTACGGAACCAGATGGTCAGAATATCTGATCTGCTGTGAAGGGAAGAGTAAGGTTTTATAAGACTTCTAGAGTCCCACCCCGCCCATTCATGCCTGCTTGATTTCTGAGCTGTATTCTCAAGGATAGGATGGCAAAGCGCCAGGCCAGCTGGTTTTGGCCCAGAATCCCACATGCCTCAAGAGAGTCCTATTCCCCTGCCTTCGGAAAAGAAAACAAGAGCCCAATCCATAATGGTTTGGAAGAGTCCAAAAATGTATTGGAGATACAACCACCTTCTCTATGCTAAAAGAGAACAGAGATTCTGCTTGGCATATTTTATACAACACCCATAATTCCCAGACTCCCCCTCCTCCTCCCTCCCTCCCTCTCTCTCTCACACACACACACAGATCTTCCAGTCACAACCCATAAGTGGGGTTATCCTGACTTTTTTTTAAAAAGGTCACTACAGTGGCAAAAGAGCCACCATTTTCTTTTTGTTGGTATTTAGTTCCTTTTTATAAAACAGTACCTCTAGACGGACACTTTCCATCAACATGTTGACCTATGAGATTATCCAAGGTGTTATCTGTCACACTTTTGGTATATACTGTAGTGCTTATATTGTAGAGACTAAACAACGAGACTGATTTTTATAAATTTTAGATTTATTGGAATTTTATTTGGGGATCGCAAAACTCCTGGTGGTATTAACTGTTTATAAAATGCGATGTATAATTGGTCTGTTGACTGTAAATAAAGAATTGATTGATTGACGTGGCGATGACGCTGCTCCCAGTGCGAAGGGGCAAAGGCCCTTTGCTCCGATTTAAAACAGTCGGCCATTTACCCTGACTGTTTAGATCGGAGCAGGCTGGCCAGGGAAGGGGGTGGAGCAGCGAGCCATAAGCTTGCTGCACCGCCTCCACAGTTTTCCCCCCACCCCAAATTTTTTTTTAAAACCAAAAAAAAAAAAACCTTACCGGAGAGGAGGGGAGCCAATGCTCCCAGCCGCCCCTCCAGCTGATGCTGGGCAGGCGCGGTGGTGACAGGAAAAGCCGCCGTGGTGCTCCTGCCGTGAAGACTGGTGGCAACAGCATCAATGCGCGGTGCGCAGACTGCCACCACTGTGGCACGCCGGAAGAGGCGCCGAGAAGAGGCAGCCGGAAAGGAGGGAAGACAAAGGCACCTATATCAATCTAATAGTTCTGTAGGAGGGGAGATTTCAGAGGTGGGGTGTGGAGCAGCTTTCCTCACCCCTGCATGGCAACCTGCACCTGCTGAAATTTCCTCCTCCTAGGCAGCTGTTAAGAAGAAGGTACATTTCTATTTTAAGTTGCCTTGTGTGGGCTTGCCCTAAAAAGACAGAATAGAAATAAAAGAAAAAACAGAAACTCTGCTGTTCTCCTTTGTAATTAAATAATCCTGAAAAGATGGACGCATTTCTTCAGAAGCCAGGCAAGTGGGCACCAGAGACAAGGCCTCCTTAATCACAGCACTACCATTATTAAATTCCCCATGGAAGGCCCACTAGGCTCAGTAATTTGCAGGTGCCATGCTGTTTTTATGCATCTTTTTCCTATTTTGATACGATTTTATTGTATTGTTTAAATTATTTTCTGCTGTATTTATTTGTGATCCACCTTGGGGGTCCTTTGAGACCCAAACTGTAGTAGGGCCTAAAATGAAATAGATATGGAATAAATCCATTTTAAAATTGGGTCCCAGCTCGTTGGTTTGGATCAAAAGTGGATTATTCAAGCCTGATAAAAGGTTGGGGGACTACTGGACTCATGCAACATACTTGCCCCCAAATGACCTCTTAATCTGTTGTCGCTTCATCCTTTCCAATATGTTCATGGCATAAAAGGAAGCCCTGCCTCCTTGGGAAATGCCTCAAAACTACTGCTTCCTGGCTTGTGGATATACTGATGAAACCAAGGCTGCTTCTACACCAGGCTATTTGCCCGGGATCGCCCTCCCTGTGCGCCAATGGTGTGTATTAGTACTTCTGGGATCACCCTCCCTCCCTCCCTCCACACCCCTACGGTGTAGACAGGGCCCAAGAGTGTTGAATATCAGGTCCACAGCAATGCCCACTTCCCTTAGCCCTACCGCTTTCCCCAACCACCAATCGTCTGGTGGTTTCCTCAATTGTGTGCCACTTTATTCTTACTCTCCTAAGGCTTAGTTACTGGCAGAAAGAGCTTGGGAGGGTTCGGACGACACTTTAGGCAACGGAGGAGGAATAGGAACTCACAGTACATTATATCGCCAGTACTCCCCACACAACATGTTGCCCTGGCCCCCATTGAGCAGCTGAAACTCCCATCGTCCTTCCGGCCGGCCATTGCTCCTCCCTCCCTCCTCCCAGGGCAATCCCATCAGCCATTGCACGTTCTGCCGACTATAGAGGAGCGGCCGGGGCACTTTTGGCCGCTCCTGCCAGAGGGCTCTATGGGCTTCTGAAATAGGGCACTCAACACGTAAAATTTAGCAATGGAGCTCTCCACACAACATTATAAACAACGAGTCTCCAGATAAGCAATGGAGCAGCCCATTGTTTTTCTCTGTTGCTTAATTCGGTAAATTAGGCAACTATGCATTGGCCTGTTTCGGACGACACGCTAATCAATGGGGGGGGGGGGAGGAACAACCGTCAGTTGTGTTATCATGTCATCCGAATGCTGCCTCCGTTGCCTAAAATGTCGTCTGAATGCTGCCAATGAGCAACCCAACGGACGATTGTTCCCTCCCTCCGTTGATTAGCGTGTCGTCCAAAACAGGCCATTTTGTGTCCCCCTCAGATGACACAATAAGCAACTCAATGGATGATTGCCTAATTAATCACCTGTTGCTTATTGCGTCATCCGAACCCAGCCCTCCTCTGCATGAGTGATTTATTGCATGCTCATGATTGGCTACTCATGGAAGTTTGCAGATATTTTACATGATGCCATCAACCTCCAGGAAATCTACTGTGCCTTCCCCTGGCAATCTCGCTTTTAAAAAAAGATCAGAGGTAATGTACTATTTAAAATTATCGTGGGATATTCCCAGTGTGTAAAGTCGTCATTGTGCTATAATACAGCCACTACATGGTGATGACGTTTCATTGAACTTTATGGAGAGAGGATGTTTTCAATTACAAATCATGTGGTTACCATCTAAAGGAGCCATAGTAAACATGGAAAGACCCCAGAAACAGAAAGCCTGGTAAGGAAGTGGGCTTTTTTTCTTAATGTAGAGACACTAAGGCCCCCTCTACAAGGATGCGCTTTTGCGCCCGGTTGTGAGATTATGCGCACTATCGCGGAGGCGCATTTACGCCTAATCCCTCTGCACGGGAGGCGGCGAGAGGCGGCGAAGCGCATTAATTGATGTCCAAAAAGCGCTTTACAAGAAGTTAATGTGCATAATCGCTTGTTCACACGGGGAAAATGCGCTTTAACTGCCGGAGCAAAATAAAACTCGCGATTTAACGCGCATTCGATAATGCGCATAATCCGGGAGATAACGCGCCTCTACGCCCGTTTTGCGCTCCGCTGGTGTGGAGGTAAGATTTATAATGAGCCTTCAAAGAGCATTAAACCTCTCTTGTGGAGGTACCCTAAGAGTTTACGCTAAAATATGCTGGTGTTTTTGTATTTTGACCCTGCTCCCTTTGCTTTCGGCTCACCTACTACTTGAAAGCTCTTGGACTAAACAAGGTTCAACATCCCTGGACTAGTCTTTAGTCCAGAGGAAAACTTGGCCTACTGGTGGCAGTGGCCAACCCGACCAGAGATATCTCTCTAGCATCCTTTGTGAGGTTGACCTGCTTGTTGCTAGGTGCCTCTTGTTAACCATCCCTTTTGTCATATCACTAAAAGTTGCTGCTTTTACTATCTGTTCAGAGGAGGGTGACAAAGGTGGTGATCAAGTCGTAGGAGGAAAGACTGAATGACCTGGGTATGTTCAGCAATAAACAGGAGACCGGGCATCTCCATCACGCCTTGTGAGTTTTGCAGGGTTATCTCCTTACCCACCAATGTTGTGCACACTTACCTGGGAGTGAGCTCCATTGAACAGAGTGGAACTTGCTTCTGAGTAAACATGCATAAGATTGTGCTGTAGGTCAGGGGTGGAGAACCTCAAGCCTGGAGTCCCAACCCAGCATTCCATGGTTTCTCAGATGGCCACACTCCCTTCCCCCAAGTACAGATCATTTGGTAGTTTTCCAGCTTTTGTGCTATTCCCCCCCCCAATTCTGAAAGGTTGAAACACCCTCTTACAGCTAGTTTACTGGCAGTATGAGCTTTAAGCAAAAATATGAGCTGTTACCTTTGACCCTGCCCCTTTTGCCTTCTGCCACATCCACAACTGGAATGTGTCATGCTCCAACTTGAGAAGTCCTCCTCAGAATAGGAACTAGAGGTCCCAGAAGCCCAAGGCACCCCAGACCAGCGATCGCCATCAGACCCACAGGAGCCTGAGTCCTCAGCGGAGGTGGTTGCAGGACCATTCCTGTCAGGGGAAAGGGATTCTGCCTCTGAGGCAGAGGCTGAGCAAACCCCTGACCCCTGGGAACATCATTGCCTCAAGCAACAGGCTAGTAGGGCTCCTGTGCGAGTGTTCGCCTGCAGAGAAGGTCTCCTCAGGAGAAAGTGACTCCTCAGGAGTAGGGCTCTGATTACTGCAGCTGAGCCCTGGGTGGGATCCAGACTTTGGGCTTAAAAGCCTCCATTAGAAATCAGCCAGCATTGGAACAACGTTCATCCTGCCTTGTCTCCTGAACTGTACCTACGATTCACCTTTTAGACTGCTTAACAACTCTGTTTCTGAACTGTGCAACATACCCGATTTACCGTATTTGGTCTCTTGCTTGTTAGCCTGACCACTGTGTTGTTGCCTGATCCTCTTGCCTGTGCTCAGACATCTGCTTGGACTTAAACCACCTCTGTTATTGCCTAAACTCCACTGCATCTAGAGCCTGCTACAGCCAAAGCAGGACGAAATGCGGCCCCCGGGAGCTTTTCTGAAATTGAATTTGGCCCTTGGGCTGAAAGAGGTTGAGCACCCGTTATAGATAACTAATCCAATCAAGAATGGCAATATCGTACATTCCTGATCTGTATAGAATCGGGCAAATCCTTTGTTCTGGAGGGTAGAACATTAGATATTTCACTGCTTAGTTACCTGGGCTGGACTATTTAACAATTTGGAAATCCTCCAGTCTGGATGCCACCTCTTGTCTGGTCTGTGTGGTTCTTGTCTTTACATAAATCCATCTGCTAATGTAATTTACTTAAGATGCACCAGGCAAGATTAACCAGAATCAGGGCTGGTCGTGTTTTACACAAAACAGATGCAGAGCACACAACTGTACTTGAATTCCATACCACAAAAGTTGAAATACTGAGCTAAAAATAAGTTATGCAAAATGTATGTATAAATTTGCTTATCTTGCATAGGCTCATTGGCTGAATTCGGACAACACGATAGTCAATGGTGGGGTAATAATGAACTTTACAGTTGTTCATCTAGGGGGTACTCCCCATACAACATAGTAATAAATAATCAACCGTGGTGTGGATTAGGATCAGCGCTGTGTTGACTATGGCAGCATTTGGATGACACGATAGTCAATACAACTGATGATTGTCCCCCCCCCCCCCGTTGCTTATTGTGTCATCCGAATTCAGCCATTCAATGTGCAGGAGCAAGAGGAAGGGGCATTGGTAAAGTACAAGAAGGGGAGGACTGATGGCTGATGGTAGGGCAGAGGTGATTAGATTACTTCTGTTCCTCTTTGCCTTGCCCACAGGATTGGGAACCAAGATGGCACCTATCCCACAGGCCTTTACACCAAGAATATACAGAGGGCACCTTTCAGGATAGAACTACACATTTATAAGGCAACTAGCAGGCTTCTGATGCAGTGCGTTTGCCACAAGGCCAATGCAGGAGAGCAGCACATATAATGGAGAGAACTGGCAAGCAGGAGTGGGAGGGGAGCAGTTACTCTTCCCTTGCTATCTGTTTCCCCAGCCCCCAAGGCTACTTTTGCCCCAACCAGGTTCTGAGACCTGAAATAAGCCAGGTTGGAGAAGGCAGGTTTAAACATACCCGTTAATTTTACCTTCACAACATGGGTTTGGGAATCTGCATTTAGCAAGGTAATCCAGCCTCAAGAGAACCACACCTATTTCTACGCAAGTGGTAGGCCAGTTTCAGGATTGAGGAGGTCCCCTTAGGAGGTCCCCATAGAAGAGAATGAGCTCCACACACCCTAGCCCTTAATCATCAAGGAGCAAAGCACGTGACCCAAAATGGTACCTCCAGGCCCCTGGAGGTGTATATACTTTGTGTGGTTACCAACACTCCTAGTCCTTTGCCTTCACCTGGAACCCCATGTATTGGAAACTACCAGTAGTGCAGCTAATCCAGGGATCCCACAGCTCGGGGGTCCCACCCAAATGACCATCCAGAGAGCAGCAGGTGATGGGGAAAGGCACAGATAGTCCCTGACCGGTTTAGCACAATCGTGATTATTTAAGCCATGGTGGGTTGTGGTGCATGCTGGCAACCACTTTGAATATTCAACCCCCGGGGCAAGGGGTGGTTGTTATTTGAACCCAGAAAGCAGACTTTGTTTTAAGGTTAAACAACCCTCAAACAACCCATGATGTTGTAGGGTTATTGGGCTGCAGTGATCGTGTGAACGGCCCCCTGCATCAGCACCAAGTCTAAGCATTTTAGAGTTAGGGGACAGCCGACCGAGCACATACATGATTGCAGATGTATACTGTATTTTAACTTCAAAATATATTATCCGTTTCTACAACAAACGGATTATTATTCCCAAGTGAATGTGCTTGGCATTAGAACGCCATGTTATTCCTGTAGACATATTATGATTGGAGTTTAAAATGCAAAACTGCACACTCACAGTATTTCTTTATCATGGTTGGTAAAAAGATTTTTTGTTTCATTTTGCTCTGATAGGACTGTAGAAGCAATTGTGAACCATGGACTAGCAGGGAGGGAAGAACAGAACTGTTGTTGCATGCTTCTCTACTGGAGAAATAAGTCACGGGCATCCGAAAACCCACCAGGGCTAAAATTACCTAGCTGCAATATTGAAAAAGATGAGACCTCTCAGCTTGCTGTGCCTTTTACTGGGGTCTGGGTCTCAGCAAGCACCCACCAGCTCCAGCCATGCTAGAAGATCAGAAGTAGTCATACCCTCTACTCCAGAATCACCAGCATTGTGCCTTTCTAGAGACACAACAGGAAAGTTATGGCATTAACCCACCAAACTGCTGGTCAGATAGGAATCTTGCACAGGTGGAGTATACGCTAGCAAAGCACAGGTAGTCAGTGCAGTCACTATGTCGAAACATCTCAGCCATGAGGGCTAGAAACTATCGTTTGGGTTATTTATTTTTAAAGAAGCCAATACTTGCAGGAAACCGGTCTGCACCAAATATATTCCGTGTGCAATCTAATAAAATGAACAGCCTTGTGCCTCGTATCCAAACAATTAGGCCTTTTAGATTTTGTTTGGTTTCAGATGACGGAAGTCCAATATATTCCAAACTTCGTAAGACCAGCTTTACAGCTCGAGAGGATTTTTAGTTTTTGAAACTTTTCATCTGGCAAATAAACACTTCTCACAAACGTTTTCCCCCTCCTCACCAACATTCTTTATTTGACTTGTATTTACTTCGATCGTTTTAAACTATTTTTTTCTGCTCCCCCCACCCCTGCACGGGACAGATAGCCCAATCTTCTGCATGTTTACTCAGAAGTCCCTCTAATTTCAATGAGGGTTTAAGTGTCTACAGTACACATCTACTCAGAATTAAATCCCACTGGGTTCAATGGGGCTTACTCCCAGGAAAGTGGGTATAGAATTACAGCCTTAAACGCATAATGGTTGATGGAGACTGAAGGGAAAAGAAAATCTGAGGCAAGAAGTCTCAGATTTTCAAGTATTAAAAAATGATGAAAATGAAATTTCCCTGTGATTCTTTCCTGCTCCTGCAGTTCTGTAGCTCAGCCCCTCTTATTCTGGACATCCTATGTCTTCGCATTGTTATGTGTCAATAAATCTGTCCCTTCCCTTCCAGCAGATGCTGGTTATTGTGCAGATAAACCAACTGGAGGCCTGTTATAAAAGGGAACTGTACAATTCACAGGACACTGCAATATCTTTAAAAAGATATTACCTCAAAACTTCGATCAGCTAAAATACAGTTATCTATTGAAAAACTGGCTTATATATCGCCACTCACCTGGTCACCTGTGGAGAGGAAGAATCAACTCCAGGTGACCAACCAAAAACTTTTTGCAAGCTGGGAGAGAACAGGTTCTTCTGTTTTGTTAAAAGGCAGTTGATATACCAGGAATATGAGGGAGAAATGACACAGCAAGGCCCACTCCATCGGCTTGGCTTAGACAGACTGCAATTTGGCTCCTCCCATCCCAGATTTGTTCCTTCAATGGCCATTATCACAATTAATTCATATTATTTAAGAACTGATTCCTAAATTTGCTTATTTTCCTCTTCCTTCCCCATTTCCTTTCCTTTTTTCTATCGTGTCCATTCGAAGGTATGGCATCATTTAAAATTGCAGACCACCTTGAGTGCATAGGCAGAAAGGCAGTATATAAATATAATAATGAAATAAGAGCATAACCAGGTATAGTCAGGTGGGGCAATAAAAACTGCTAAGGGCTAAGAGTTTCTGTGGACGTATCTGCAAGGCTGACATAAAAATTGCCACAGATGCCCCTACCATACCCACATAAAAAACTGTGCATTCAAGGGGAGCTCTCACGAGTACGAGACAAACCAAATATTAGAATTCATCTCTTCCAGAGGCAACACGCAGTTAGCCAAGAGACATCCCTCCCCCCCGCCCTCCCCCAAACACTCAACAACAGGTAGGTGCCAAAGTCAGGAGCGTAGAGACCAGCCGAGGATTTTGAGTAGGCCTGGCCAAGTTCCAAATGACACAAGTTGTCCCAAGCGGGACCTGTTGGGACTAATTACATGACAGCTGATATGCCAGCGCAGAAAGTATATATACACAAGACGTGGTCCATGGGATCGCCAATCATCCTGGCCAGAGAGGGTGGTTAGCTGCCGCCTGCCAAGCCGCTGTGAAGATACAGTCCAATGATTCCGGAAAGTTCTACCAAGTTGGGCTTGGTGCTGATCCTGGAGGTTAGCCACATGGGAGCGGATGGGTGGGTTGTCAGATGGCTGAGCAAGGGGTGGAAAAGGGTAGCAGAGAACCAAGGAAGAGGCCGTGCGTAAAGGTCCGAGCGCCTTCATATGCTTCACTTCCCCCTTTCTGTCACTGTTTCCCCACATAAATCCATGCAACTGTCCCTTTTTTCTATCTCCTACTAGCTTTAAGCCAAACCCTGGCACTCTGCCTTCTGGGCCCAAATGAGACCAATTCTGCAAGTGTGCTTTGCTTAATTTTATTCTGCTTGTAACAGTCCAGTTCCCAAAGTGTTTTAGAATTCTGTGAGAAGGGCCAGAGGGCAAGAAAGGGACGGAATGAAGATGCGTGTTAGCTTTCAGCCTGGCTTTGGCATCCTCACTCACAAGAGATCTGCTTTGGCCATATAAAATGGCCGCCCAGCTAGGAGACCTGGATTGAAAATCAGGCCTCTCCCATGGACATGCTGGGCAAGCTGCCGATTTCTCTCAGGCAACACCCCCTGCTCACTTTCTTGCAAAACTATTCCCCACTCACACCCGTTTCCATTTGCTTGCCTTCCCTACGGCTTGGCAGTTTTTAATCTCACCTACTCCCATCGCATGGAGGGCCAACATGATAGAAGCACAAAGGAAGAGTTCTAATTCTTTTCATCAAAAGGAGCATCCAAGTGAGGAGCGCCGAACCCTCCCCGAATCCACAGCTTATCTCCCCAAATTCCCTCCCCCAGCCTGGCTCCATTATCAGAAGCAACTGTAGTTGAGGGAACGATGCCTGAAAAACAGAGCGTGGAGGGGTTGGGGGAAAGGGCCGGCTCTCCTCCCCTGCATGGCCCTTTCGATGTTTGGCCCTAAGAGCCAACCTACATTTATGCAAGATGAGGTGGTAAAATTCTGGACTATGCTCCTTCAGACTGCAGGTGGTGGTGGTCTTATTCTTGAATGCTCTCCCTTGTAAAATAAAAACAAAATGAACACCTCTCTGCATGTAGCTGTCTAGCAAATGAGGGAGAAAGGTTTGGTGGAGCTCTCTCCCTGATGTGCTTGCTTACTACATGAGGGAGTTCTTTTCTTTTCTAACACACAGGCCACCATTCAAAGTTATGCCCCCTCCCACACGCAGTTTGAAGTGCTACAGCCCCAAACCCTCCCATCTCATTCTATGTAATGTGTAGATTGGCTTGAGCTTTCTTACCCATCAATTCAACGGCATCTCTCTCTCTCTCTCTCTCTCTCTCTCTCACACACACACACACACACACGCACACACAGCGCCTCTGCTTCCACATGCCGGCTTTCAAGCAACCAGTTCCATTGGAAATGTCATCTCAGCCCGAACGCCCAGGTTCTGAACTCTGGATCAAGACTACATTGCGAGACGATCAGCTCTGACAAATAAGGACGCTCCCTCCACAATGGCCGGCCTCAGCAGAAACAACAAGCCATTCCTGGGCACGTGGGCAGCCAGGGATCCAGATCAGTCATTGGTGATACCCTTGGCCCGTAGTTCTTCTTGCACCCGAGCGAGGTATGTGGGATCAGGATAGCCAAACCTGGGAGGAAACGGAGACAAAATGGCATGAAGCTACCCTCCTTAGACTAGGCTCTGACAGCTTAGCTACCCACTGGGTTTTACTACTAGCTACTATAGTTACTACCAAGTTTCCAAAGGTGTTCCAGGCAACTCTGAGATTCCTTGGATGCTTGCCAGGGATCCCTCAAGGAGATCAGTGGACAAATATTGGAATGACAATATGCCCAGCTAGCAGCCTCCCCCACTCCCACCCGGGCAATGTGCATGGGAGTTTTGAGTGCATTCTAGGCTATGTTCCCTTGCTTCACACATATCAACTGTGAGGTGCAACAGGCCCAGCTAATTGCCTGTGTAGATCAAGTGCACATAGAATATGCCCCAGAACTCTCTAGGTTGCACATGGGTTCCTCACCAGAAAAGCTGTTGTAGGAACTGTTCTCTGAGATTTTTTTGTTTTAAGAGATGCTGGCCAAGACTACACGTGTGAAGCAGGACGGAGGCTTCACTCACTCTGCTCACCGAAAAGTATAGGGTACATTTATGGGGCAGGTCCAACAAAGAGAAAGCAGATTTGAGAGAATTGTGGTGACCTTCCTTAGCTTTTGCCATTTTTGCCTCAGGCGCAGCATATACATAGATAGGAGTCAAGCAGAAGAACCAAAGGGCCTGTTCAGACAACACGCTGATCGATGCTTAGGCCGCTAACCCTTTTGCAGCAAAGGGTTAGTGAGCATGTTTAAACTGTGGTTATGTAGCCACCATGGTTAGGAATGGCTCACATGACACGCTAAGCCATAATGTTTAGTTCAGAATGCTTAACCACCATGGTTTAGCTTGTCATCTGAACAGCGTCCATGTGGTGTGGTGGTTAGCATATTGGACTAGTACCGGGGAGACCCAGGTTCAAATCCCTACTCAGCCATGTAACTCATTGGGTGATTTTGGGCCAGTCACTATTTCTGAACTTAACCTACCACACAGGGCTGTTGGGAAGATATAATGGGAGGCCACTCTGAGCTCCTTGGAGCAAGTGTGTGGTAAAAATGTAACCCACACAAGTAGTTACATTTTCCCTCAATTGTATCACTTCAGGTGCTGATGTGGCGCTGCATGTTTGAAAACTCTCCATCCCTGTATGTAGAGAAGTAGCATGTCAGGGACAAGGATTCAGTCTAACATGCAACCTCCTCTCTCTATATACAAGCCAGCTTCAAGAGGTACAGTTGAAGAAAAGCCCAGTTTCCCACCTATAACGTGGGTTAAAATGGGCCTACACCTGAGAGCAGGGGTGTAAAACCTCCGGTCTTGGGGCCAAATTGGTCTCACCTGGAGGCCAAATCCAGTCCTCCCAGATGGCCACACCTCCTTCCATCTAATCAGTTTCCCTACCCCATTCTAAGAGGTTGAAATACCTTCCCTAAGGCTTAGTTACGGGCAGGAAGAGCGTAATGCTAAAATGTGAACCTGTTCAGACAACACGCTAAGCCATGTCGTTTAAGCATTTTGAGCTAAACATTATGGCTTAGCACGTTGTGTGAACCATGGCTTAGCGTGTCATGTGAACCATTCCTAACCCTGGAGGCCTCTTAGGAAAGCAATCAATCTTTTATTTAGCAAATGACTCCTTCCTTCAGCTGAAGGGAGTTTTAAAAGTAGAAAGCGTTTTGCCCCAAGGCGTAATTTAGCTATGCAAACAACACAGTTGATCCATTGAGGAGAAAGAGAGTCACTTCTCAGAGGGATCCAAATCAAGCCTTTTCTGAGCCACCAATCTTTCCGAGCGCCGCCTTCTGACCTCCCTGGTCTGCGCGCGCTTTTCCCTCCTACAAAATTTGGCATCTCTGAGGTTGCTTACTCCCTCCCCTTCAGAACAGGAGAGCTGTTTCTCAGCCAGAGGGTTATTTACATCAGGAGAGATAAGCGCTGGGGACGAGGCCATGGGAACCACATCCTCCCCTTCTGGTATGGACTGGAATGTCTGTTCAAGTTCAGAATCTGATTCTGAATTAATGTTTGACAGCCCTTTGCCCTATGCAAGGGGAGGGGAATTAGACACAACACCTGCTACATAACCATGGTTTAAACACACTCACTAATCAATTGCTGCAAAAGGGTTAGTGGCCTAACCATGGCTTAGCATGTCATCTGAACAGGCCCTGTGCTGGTATTTTGGACCCCACCCATTTTGCCTCTGGCCCTGCCCACCACTGGAATGTGGCCCCCAAGAGCTTTTCCAAAATGGAATTCAGCTCTTGGGCTGGACGAGGTTATGCACCCGTCCCAGAGTGTCATACAACACAAGATTAATGTTTGGGTTATCAGTCTTGAACCTTAAATAAGGCCTAACGGGGGAAAGGATTATTTCATCCACTTCCCCCTAGTGTCAAAAGGAGGTACTATAGGGACAACCCAGCTATTCCTAACCTGCACCCAACTGGAGCCAGGTGGAGCTCTTGCTCACTCCTTAATAATGCCAAGGCTCTGGGTGTTATAAGGTATTGAGTCCCACTTTCTAGGTTACCCACTAAACCAGTTTTGGTGAGCCAGCCCCACTGAGCTTATCTCCTCCCCAATGTCCCCGCCCTCCTCACATCCCATGGCAGGGTCTTACAGCTGCGGCCCGCCAGTGCAGCTGGTTTTATGGTGGATGTCATTCCAGGTGATGACGTTGGCCCGGCCGGTGGTCATGGAGGTGCCGATAGTGAAGGTGAGGCGTTGGTCAAAGGCCTTGCGGAACAGCGCCAGCACCTTGTTGCCTTCAGGGCAATCGGGGAGGTAGGCCACGCGGGTGGTGCCTGGGTAGCGGACACCAGGATTGGGATGCTCCACCTGCAGAAGGGGATCGAGGAAGGGCGAGATGAATCCACCATTAACCTGGAAAAGCGAGTGGACTGCAATACACTTGGGCTGTGAAGCCAGGGGCACCACAAGGCGAAATGCCTGCCCTAGGCCAGACGCTATTGTCCAGATGTCCAGGACCCTGTAGGACCACACTGCTTTTACTCAGACAGCCTTTTCCCAACCTGGTACACACCCACCCAGATGTGTTGGAATACAACTCCCACACCATGCTGGCTGGGGATGATGGCAATTCCACTCCAACTGGTTGGGGGAGGCTGCACTAAGGCCTCTCAGCCCTCTGTAGAAATGTAAGGTTTTTTAAAAGTGCTGAAGAGTCAACAGGAGGAAAGAACGCTACCCAGAAGCAGATAGATTTTCTATGCGGTGGGGTAGGGACTACTGCAGAGGGAGAACTGAAACATCAAGCAATTACTGGCGTTCAAAACTTTGTCACAAGGATAAAAATGGGCTGGGGGCCGTGTACGTCTCCCCTCCATGTGCCTTTGAGGAATTCAGCCAGCAAGGAAAGATGACTTGGTTAACAAATAAAAGTACTATTTAGCATGTTTACGAAGTTTATCAAATACATATGCTCATTTAACCAGTTCATCTGGTGCATTTAAGATAATGTAAGCAGAAATTTTCTCTACCTTGAACTGTTTTTGTAAGAATATTGTATTTTATTCTTTTAAATATTTGTATTTTATATATTTAACTGTGTTAGAAAATGGCACTTTAGTTTCTTAACTGGTTGTAATCCACTCAGAAAACGCTAATTATTGGGGGTTTTAGAAATGTACTAAAATACTACTACTACTAATGACTATTATTAGTAGAATTGTCCATTATTGTTAAAATGTTGAACCCTCTTTTAATTATTATGTTGCAGCAAATTATATGAACATGTTTATTCCAATAACAAATACTACACCTTATTTTAAGTTGCCATCTACATACTTGTGAACCTGGAGCTAAGCATCTTGAAGGGCCAAGACAACAGGGATGAGCATGTTTGGGAGCTACTTTTTTACTAGAACGCAGAGATCCACCAACTGGAGCTTGGTGCAAAACACGCACGCTTCGAATTAAAGAATCCTGAGCCCAGGAATCAGTCTGGAGTACCAGAATTGAATGGAGCTCACATTCCTTCCACATGGAAACCCACTCCTGGTTTCCCCAGGCTTTCTACATTTCAGCAGTATAACTTTGTTGCTACTGGTAAACAACCGGGAGTCCAAAATCCTTGGAGATCTACTGCAAATCACCCAGAGATCTACCAGTAGATCCAGAGCTACCTTCTGCCCACCACAGGAATACAATATAGTTATGGAGTTGCAGTTGGTCTTTCAAGGGTTCCTTACAGCCAGTGCCTGTGATTAGAACAAGATTTAGGATCCCATCCAACTATATATAATTGAATCTTAAGATTTCTGTAAGTAGAGCTATCAGTGTGATGGCCTTGAGGCAATATCTCTAAAGACCTGAAAGGGAACAATGCACACTGGTAATATTCTGGTGATATGTTTCAATAGGACCTAGGGAGTCCAACAAGGCACTGTTAATGGGCACAGAGGATTCATATTTCTTCCCCCACTAGACAACTAGTTCCCATCAACTGCCCTGTGGGAAGAATTCCAGGAGAGACAGGCGAAAGAGACCTCAGGACCTGCTCCAGCTGGACTTCCCCAAGGCCATCTACCATCAGCTGCTCTGTGGGAAGGATTCTGATGATTAAATTTATTAAAAGTGCAATCCCATGCATGTGTAAACAGAAAAAAGCCCTACAAGTCCCAGCATTCCCCAGCCAACGTGGCTGACTAGGAAATGATGGGAGTTGGGAGGACTTTTTCTGTCTAAACATGCATAGGATTGTAGCCTCAGATTATTTAGTGTGGCTTTATTATTGTGTAAATAAACCTTACACCATCAAAATGCTGCAAGTCCCGTGCAACTCTACTTCTAAAGAAACTAAGAAGGACAGCCATGCTGGATCAGGCCAAGGGTCCATCTAGTCCAGTACTCTGTTCACACAGTGGTCAACCAGCTGTTGACAAGGGACCCATAAGTAGGACATAGTGCAACAGCACCCACCCATGTTCCCCAGCAACGGGTGAATATAGGCTTACTGCCTGGTTAAGTACTGGAGCCCTGGAAATGTCATCGCTCAGAAGTGAGGGTAGATACAAGTACCAATATCAGTTTAGAGACATATCCTTGGGCATACCCATGGAACTTTCTCCCCTTCATTTAAATTAGTGTAAGTGACAGAATACATTACTACATCAATCTCCTGCCCCCATCTTTTTTCTCCTCTGAGTGCGCTTTCCCTGCAAAGCAATACCACCAAACTTTCTGATTCTCCCTCCACCTCACTTGGCTTGCTGAAGACAAATCTCTTTACATTGGTTCCTCCCCTTCCCGCCCTGATCTTCTTCCCTCTTGCATCTTTCCAGTTTCTTCATTAGAATCCACAGAAGCAAAACCAGGAGGAAAACATCCCAAAGGTGCCCTAACAATTGAACTTATTGTTTAAAGTTTACCCCAATGCGTTCCCAGCTGGCTCTTTCCCAAAGGTATTTCCCCACTCCTTTCCTGTGAGGCAGCTTATCTTCCTCTGGCGTCTGTCTTCTAGCCTCTTTATTCAAGAAGTGGAAAAATACCCACGATAAAGAGCAGTAGGTCTAAATGCATTGGGTAGACTTTAAACAATGTTTTTATTTTCAAGATTCCAAAACCCGTATTAGTGCAATACATTTGTTAGGCCCAGAAAAAGCTTTACACAAAATGTGCATGCTTTCAAGATGTTATAAAATGCCGGGGGGGGGGGGGGGGGAGGGGGGAGAATAGGGGAGGGGGGGAAATCAGACTTGATAATGAAGTCAGAGTATCTGCATGTTCAGCGTCCAAAGATGGAATGAGGGAGACATTCAAATTAGGCTCAGCAGGTCACGTGATGGTTACAGGAATAATTTTTAAATGATACTTTAAATTGATTTGAAGGTTCTCTGGTTAAAAAGGGGTCAGGTAGCAGAGGATGGGAAAGAATCTCTACTGGAGATCCTGCAGAACCACCACCAGTCAGAAGGAGGGTGCTGTTTCACCCTCCTGGTCGACAGCTGGTTGGCCACTGTGTGAACAGAGTGCTGGACCAGATGGAACCTTGGTCTGATCCAGCAGGGCTCTACTTATGTCAAAGTAGACAAGTATTGGGCTGGATTACATCTCCCATTAACTCCAGCCACCTCAGCCAGTGGCAGTTCTGGCTGGGGATGATGGCGCTGTAGTCTAATACATCTGGAGGGCACCGGACTGCATTAGATGGACAAATAAGTTTGGCATGTTTATAAGGGAGTTTCCTATATTCCCCTACGACCAATGGCTTTCTTTTAATGATTATTTCGCAACTTTGTTGTGGACTGTCAGCCTTAAATGAAACTTAAAAATACACAATATTGGCTCAGACCTCAAGCAAGTGTGGGTTGACGGTATTTCCCCCCACATCCCCAGTTGCACTTCCCCCACATCAAATCCATGCTGACTCTCCCAAGACCAGGGCAGGATCCACACTCCTGCTTTAAAACAGTTGATAACAGTTTTGACAACTGTTGGGGCCCAAGACACACACACCATGTACAGTTTTCAAACCGTCTTCAAAGTGTTTTATCCTGCTTGGTGTAGATCTGGCCCAGCTCGGTTCCCCCACCGCCACGCCTTCGACTGGAAACGCTCCTCCTCCCTTTGACTGTCATCACCGGCAGTCAATCATTTTCATTTTAGAAATCTTAAGAAATAAAACGAAAACCAGGTGGGGCGGGGAGCCTGGTGGGTGCCAAGAGCGGTGTCTGCGGCTGCCCTGGTACCCACAGGCACCACCGCTGGATAAACCAGGGTTACACAAAACAAAGCAGAGAGAGATCAACCCAACTTACGCCTTGTATGCCAGGTGGGAAGACATACTGGATTATGATGGTGCCGTATTTCTCGTAACTGGGGAGCAGCAGGCTGGAGTCCTTGGAGACCAGCATGCGCCCGTTCTCCGGCTGGTTGCCCACCAGCTGCCCATAGAAGCGCCCGCACATGGGGCAGGCCTTCTTGACCTGCAAGGCCCGCGTGATGCAGTCCTCGCAGAAGGAGTGCTTGCATTTCTCCAGGGTCTTAATGTTCTGGATCTCCCCCAAACAGATGGGGCACTGGCTGTCCTGCTCCTCCTCCCCACCTCCGCTTCCACCTCCGCCGCCTCCTCCCCGTGAGCAGCCGGCCACCCCTCCGCCGCTGCCGACCACTCTCGGCCCGGAGGTCTGCTGCCCTCTGGAGATCAAGGCGGCCCCTCGGCGGTGGAGCTCCATAGCCCCATGCTCCCGGTTCTTCTCCATTAAGGCCATGCAGCCCATGAGCTCACTCTGGCGCTGGGCCTTCTTCAGCTCCTTCTCCGTCTCCTTGAGCAGGGCCTTGAGGGCCTTGCGGGCCAGGTAGAGGCCGTTGCTGGGTCCGTGGGCAGGCATGGTGATCTGCAGCACATAGATCTCAGAGGTCTCGCCATCGATCAAGATGCTGACCTTGTTCTCCTCCTTCAGCTTCACCAGCTTGGCCGGGCTCTCCTTGGTCAGGAAGTCCCAGACGTGCTTATTTACCGTGAGCCTGTTCTTGGTGGTGCCTCCGCAAGCGGCCATCCTGGATAAAACAAACGATACTAAAGAGGGAGAGAAAGACAAGACAGTGATCAAAGCTGCAGGAAGCGGCTCCTGACAGATACAGACAGACAGACACCCACATTCAAGCACAGAGCTGGTCCTCAGGACTCAAGGGTTTTATTGATCTGTTTTCATAATGCATTTTATTTTTTGCCGAGCAAAACATACTCCAGAAATAAATAAAAGCTCTTAAGGTACAGTAAGAGTGCCACATAAAATACGAACAATGATAATGGGCTACTACCAGAGCCGCCCTACCATTAGGCAACGAGAGATGGCTGCCTCAGGCAGCAGATTTTAGGTGTCCTGAAAAGGACAGAAAATTGTTCGTTGTTATTATTGCATTTTTACTGCCAGGGACAGACTTATGGGGTTTTCTGCCTCAGCTACCAAATAACATGATAAACAAAGACTCTTGTGACACCTTCAGTCTTTTATTTTTATTTATTCATTACATTCATAGCCCAAGGCGTACATGGCCTTATAGGCTCCTTCCAATTCTACTATTCTATGATTCTCCTGTTTTATCCTCACAACAACAGCCTTGTGAGGTAGGTTGTGCTGAACGTCTGTGACTGGCCCAAAGTCACCCAGTGAGCTTCCATGGCTGAGTGGGGACAAGAACCCAGATCTCCCTATCCTATGCATGGTTAGACAGAAAAGTCCAACTCCCAGCATTCCCCAGCCAGCATGGCTGACCTCTCATCTGGACTACTGCCATGCATTATACGTGGGGCTGCCATTGAAAATGGTCCAGAAACTTCCAATGGTACAAAACAGGGCAGCCAGACTGTTAACGGCGACTGGCCAACGAAACCACTTTATGCCAGTCCTTTTCCAGCTTCACTGGCTGCCGGTCCAGATCCGGGCCCGATTCAAAGTGCTGGTATTAACATTCAAAGCCAAGGAATGTCTCCTCCTATATGTACCTGCCTGGACCCTAAGATAATCCTCGGGGGTCCTTCTCCGTGAGCCCCTGCCAAAGGAAGTGAGACAGGTGGCTACTAGGAGGAGGGCCTTCTCTGCTGTAGCACCCTGGCTGTAGAATGAGCTCCCCAAAGATGTTCGCCTGGCATCTACATTATACTCCTTTAGACACCAGGTGAAAGCCTTTTTATTTTCACAGTGTTTTAACAGTTCTTCAGTTTGATTTTTAACCTTGCTGTTTAAATTTGTATTTTAAATCCCTATCATTTTCTGCATGGCTGCTCGGTTTTTATCCGGGCTGTGCTTTTATACTGTATTTTAAATTATGTTTTTATACTGTCATTGTTTTATATTTTGAATGGTTTTTATGGTTTTAATTTTTGTAAACCGCCCAGAGAGCTTCGGCTATTGGGCGGTATAGAAATACAGTAAATAAATAAATAAAAATAAATAAATAAATGTCACAAAAATCTTTTGGTTTTTGCTGCAATACGCTAACATGGCTAAATTCAGGGGGTGGGGAGGATACCTTGACTGGCCTTGATTTTGGTGTGTGGGAGGGAGGGTGCCATTTGCTGGCAAGGCAAACACACTCGCAAAGGATTTTTATTCCTCTGATGGATTTGCTATAGAATGATGAATTTCTGCAAAGTGTAATCTAACAGGTTATAATTTAGAGCAGTTCTCTACAGACAATGGCCCCAATTGCACTGGGATCATTGCATTCTTGGGCTGGGTTGGGCTTTAAGTTAAAGATAAATGAATTCGATGCAACCCTATGTGTATTTAGAGAGATAAAAAAATCCTACAACTCCCAGTATTATCCAGCCAGCCATGATGGCTGGAGAATGCTGGAAGTTGCAGGACTTTTTTCTGTCTAAACATGCCTAGGATTCCACCCTCAATGTTTTTAAATTGCACGATGCCACAATAGTTTTATGACTTGGGGAGTTTTGGGTCTTCTTTTCAATACAAGGTCACATCCAAAAGTAAACAGAAAATAGAAAAAGAAAAAAGAAAAGAAAACCCGCCTACCGCGGGACCAACGCAGTCTCACAAGAATTGGCCCGTTAAGACACCCTCTCTCCCTGCTCCTCTTCCAGTTCAGAGTCAAGGGATGGCAAGGCAAGAAAGAGCGTGGAAGAGCAGATCGCTCTCTATAAAAAGGGCTCGGGTGCCACCCTGTGCCAAGCAGGAGATGCGTCCAGATCCCTGGGTTTGGAGGGGAAACCCGCAGCCTTGTATCATCACCATGATGAAGAAAGCCTTGGGGAGGTGGATGGCTTTGCATCCAGGCCTTAGCCGGAAGAACGAGTTGAATTCCGCCGGCAAACAGTGCAGAACAGAGGCTTGTTATTCCTTGATCACGGTACCCAACTTCCCCGGGGAAAGGGAAGAATTCCGTCCCTGGAGAGCAGAAGCCCCACGAGCATAGGCCAAGAGGAGGGGAAAGAGAGTGGGGGGGGGGAGCGGAGGAGCGACAAAGGAGACCCCCCCTCCCTGCCCGTAGTCCCTGCCCGTAGAGCGCAACCGCGATCGTGGCGCCATACCTGGCGAGCCCATGGGAGAGGCTGGGAGCGAGGACCGGCCGGATGTGGGAGTTCAGCTGAGCTGTGAATCAGACACTGCAAGTGGAAGAGGGAGAAGCGGGTGAGATCGCACCGTATTTATACCGGCCTCGTATTTATAGCCGAGGCGGGTGAGTTTCTGCTGTTCTGCCCCGGCGCAGCGCTCCGCCCAGAGGCGCCGCTTCCCAGCCTCGCTGTGCGCGCGAGCAAGGAGCCGGCGGCGCTTCCCTGGGACAAGAAAACCCACCTCCTTTCTTCCTTCCCTCCCTCCCCGCCTCCCGACGCTTTTCGTTTGGTGGTTTAAGTTCACCGACGGCGCAATCGTAACCATGTTTACTCGGGAGTAAATCCTTCTGTTTCTCGATGGAGCGAATAAAAACGTTCAGGATGGCGGGTTCAATGTTTTCCCCTACCCTCTCACTACCAGGCCAGTGAGACAAATGGGGAGACAGCTTTCCCCAACCTGGTGCCTGCCAGAAGTTGCGGACTACAACTCCCATCAGCCCCAACCAGCATGGGTCAGGAATGCTAGGAATTGCAGGCCAAACTATCAGGAGGGCACCAGGCTGGGGAAGGTTGAGTTATCGCAGAATATACTGGAGCTGCCTCACACTGTAGCCCAACCTCGTCCAGAACCGCCTACTTTGACTGAGAGCCTTTCTCGGAGGGCTCAAGCAGAGACCCTCAAAATATAAAGCGTCGACAGGAGTGGGCAATTTCTGGTTCGCTTGATGTTTTGGCCTGCAACTTCCCATCATTCCACACCATTGGCTATGTTAGCTAGGGCTGATGGGAGTTGTAGGCCAAAACATCTCAAGGAGGGCCACAAGTTGCCCACTCCTGTAACAGGTAAGCAAATATAACTGGTTAGGAGTCATCCCCCTCTTGATGACTTCATGACTGTCTCGGCCTGTTGCATAGATGCTTCTTCCAGCATTGAGTGCTGCAGATGTTTTGGCCTACAAACTCCCTTCACTATTGGATACGTTGGCTAGGGCTGAAGGGACTTGTACGCCAAAATGTTTGGAGACCCACAAGTTGGCCATCCCTGACTAGTGCCATTGGCCATAAGACAGTCCGGAGCTAGATGCACCTTTGGTCTGAAGCATTGGATTTTGTCATAGATCACTACTCCAACATCTCATCTTACTGTGCAAAAATTCCTGTGTGAGGTAGGACTAAGTCAGGGGGTAATAACTAACTAACTCACTCAAGGCCATTCAATGTATTTCCTGATCAAACAGGAATTTAAACACAGGTTTCTCCTTTACAAATCCATCACTATCTCTGGGGGTGGCAACCATGTGCCCTCTAGATGTGTTGGACTACAACCCCCATCATTCCTAAGCATTGGTCATGCTGGCTGGGGCTGATAGGGCCTGTTCAGACAACATGCTAAGCCATGGTTAGCCCATTAACCCTTTTGCAGCAAATGATTAGTGAGCGTGTTTAAACCATAGTTATGTAGTCAACGTGGTTAGGAATGGTTCACATGACACACTAAGTCATGGTTCACACGACACGCTCAAAATGCTTAACCAACGTGGCTTAGCATGTCATCTGAACATAGTCTAAAATATCTGAGAGGCCCTAGATAGAGATAGGCTTATCTCTGTTCTATCTACAACACCACAATGGCTCTTCTTACAAAACCCAGCACACCTACGGTTTGCGTTTCGCCATAATGCCCAGAAAGCATTTTTGTATCATGCTAGCTCCACCTTTAACCAGGACTTAAATTTGGGCACCGAAACATTTAATGCAGTAAGAATGCCTCTGCCCATGTATATACATTGCCTTTCCCACCACACAGGCTCATCACAAAGACTTTGACACACCAGCTCAGAAGGGAAAATGACCAAGCTTCATGCAGGATGAAAAGCCCTACTCATAAGTGACTTCCATGTAGGTCAATTTAGGTGAATCCCACATATAGGCTGAGTTCAGACGACACTTTAGGCAATGGAGCGGGGAAGAGGCAACCGTCCGTTGTGTCGATTATTGTGTCGTGTGCAGGGGGGGACACAGACACAACGGACACACAATGGACAGTATATTGTTTAACAATGGGAGAAACAATGGGCTGCTCAGTTGTTTATTGGAGACCCATTGCTTCTCACGAGGCTGGGACTTTCAGCCGCGCAACGGGGGAGGGGCAACGTGTCGTGTGTCGTGTACCACAAAAATAACAAACCTTCTGTTGCCTCTTCCCCCCTCCGTTACCAAAAGTGTCATCCGAACTCAGCCACTCTTTCTCATTTGTGCAGAATGCACCCAAGTCTATTTCACTGTAGTGGGAGGCAGCCTCCAGTCATGGCACCCTGCCACATTAAACACTCAGAAAAACGGGTCACAACATTATTCACACACTTCCTTATAAGGAGACAGTATGGTGCAGTGGGTAGAGTGTTAGGCTTGGAGGTGGGAAACCCAGATTCAAATCCTCATGCATTTGTGAAGGTCACAGAACAGCCTGGAACACCCTCTCCTTCCCTCCTAGGGCCATTTCATACAATTATTGTGGAAGGGTTAAAACACCACTCAAATGTTAACAAGCAACAACAGGTCTTGTGGCGCTTTAAGGAAGTAAATCTTTATTCTGGCATCACCTTTTGTGGACAGCGCCCACTTCATCAGATGCATGAAGTGTTAACCTCAGATTGGTAGATCTAGATACACATAGTGGGGTTGGGGAAGGTGAGGAGATAGAAACTGTGTTGTCTGAGGGAACTGAAATGCAGAAATTACCAGCAGTGAAAGGTCTGTAGGACCATAAGACTCTATGTTTTTGCTTTAACAGACTAACCCGGCTACCCCTCTGGAAATGACTCAAATGTTAGTTATTTTTTGTTGACTATCCCCATCTGGGAAGAAACTGTTGGCTTTAACCCCTTAATCTCCAATGAAACAGATTTTAAGTAGGTGCCATTTGCTCAAAAGCATCCCACTCTTCTGTTTATATTTAGATTATAATCTCCTTGGGCCAGGGACCCATGTCTTTGATTCTGCAAGTCAACCCATCCACACACAAGGGGTTCCCAGGGCTTTTCATTACACCTCAATGGGATTTTTTGAGAAGTAATGCCAAACAATTTCCTGGGAAATTTTGTTCCAGGTCATGATGTCACAAAGCCCTGCAACAACATTAAGATCACTTAGGGGGAAATATCATATTCCCAGGATTTACTTTTTGAAGCTGGATTGGAGTGGGGAGGAAGTCCCAAGTAAAGAAAGGTTGGGAGCAAAACTCTGAAGGAGGCGGGCACTGTTCTCTCCATGACAAAGCAGAGTGAATAATTTCTCCACTCCTGAAAATGGGGTTGCTGGATGGAGAATTAATACTGTCCTTGAAACAGCAGTTTATTTCCTTAAAGCAGCCCATCCCAGCCTGGGGTCCTCCAGATGTTTGGGACTACAACTCCCAGCATTCCTGCCAATTGGCCATGCAGGCTGGGGCTGATAGGAGTTGGGAGTCAAAAACCTCTTGGGGGCACCAGGTTGGAAAAGGCTGCCTTAAATTCTCTGTACCTGTCTGTCTGTTCATTTATTTTAAACACACACACAACCACACACACACACACACACTGCATGTTACTCTACATTCAGGGGTACCTTTTAGTAAAACCAGGGGGGTTGGGGCATCTTGCCCCCACTTTCAGACCTCATTGTGATAATAATTCCTGACAAATACCTATATTTTTTATCCAACTCACTAGTTCTGCATAGTTAGGAACAATGAAACAGGACTAAGTACTAGGCATGCATGCCAAAAGATACACACTTCTTTGCTTTTTATAGAACAGAAGTGGGGGGGGAGGGGGAGACCCAAAGGGTAAAACTGATCCGCATTTATAGAACTGCTATAAGCATGAGGAGGCATGAAAAAGCTCTGGAATGACACTTTTTGTAATTGAATCTCCAAGAATGGCCTTTGATTAAACGTTACTGATTATGTTGGCTTCCCCTTCTGAAATGTCACCTTGTGCAGGTGTTGCTGCTTTGATGCTGGAAAACAGCCATGCTGACCCAGATGTAGCTACATTTCTAAGACAGGGATGCTGTGGTCCAGCTGATGGGCGGAATTCATGTTAACGATTGGAGGGCAGGAAGTCTTCAAGGGAGCTTATAGCCCCAGCATCCTCCCTCCTTCTTGTGCTTCAGCGCAGGAAGTTCCATCACACTGACAAGCCACCAACCTCAGAGGCAGCTTACTCATGGATGGGTTTGGGGCAGCCAACGGTGTTTGTGTGAAAGAGCAGCAATTCAGGAGCCGAGGGGTTGTGTGAACAAAAGCCACGCACCAACATCACAATTGGTGTCTAGCTATGAGCAAGTCAACACTTTCTTGGTGTCCATATCAGCACTATGTTCAGGCCTGGTCCTAAGGGTGACTGGAGTGGGGATCATAGCTGCCTAGAGCTGCTGATAGCTATGTGGAATACCCAGCCCAGGGGGAATAAGAATCCCGCTGATTCTTGGACTAGAGTCCATCTGAGTGTGACTCTCAGATGACCTCAAACGTTGCTTAACTGGAGCCTAGGGAAGTTTTTCTGTGGCAGAACATCACCCCAGAGCATACAGTGTGGGATATTGATTAATTTCAACAGATCGGTGTTACACTAAAAAAAACAAAAAATCACAGTCTCCTGCCCTGCATGCTTTGCTCAGGACAGCAGCACACAAGTTCTACAAAAACATTCCTGCAATTTTAGTCAATTTACAGGCAATTGCATGGCCATTGATGGGCACAAACAGAGGTGCCTATTATGTAACTGTATTGATCAACATGGAATTTTTAACTTTTAAAATTAAGTTTCTAGCCCTTAAGGGCCAAGAAAGCTATAATATTAAAAAAAAGACATCAAACCAGGTTCTTCATCCATGGTGTGCACTTGGCTTTACAACTTGCATTAAAAAAAAATACAAACCAGTAAATCGAATGCTGATTCAGCCACCCCTGTTTCAGATAGGCTGCCCACCTTTTATTTTTAAAGTACCACATGCCCATCAATCCTTAAAATATGCACATTTTTAAAAATAGTTGTAAAGATGCTGCAGGGATTGGGGGGAGGAGACAGAGAGAGAGAAAGTAGGTCCATGATAGTACTGGCACCAGCCAATAGTCCTCTCCAAGAGGATTTTCTCAGGTCAAGCAACATTGTATAGTAACTCTGCATAAGTGTGTGTGTGTGTGTGTTTAAGAGCTCACCTTGGAGCCGAAGAAGTGCATCAGTGGACAAAGGTGAAAAGTTGTGTCCACCACTCTCACATCAGCATATTTCTACATATCTTATGGCTGTAAATGGTGGAATACTGATACCCAACCCCCTCCAACTAATGGAATAAAAACAACAACAACTGGATGAGAGCTTTCCTGGTAATAACCAGACAATGTTTTTCAGACTGTTTTCCGGGAATTGCTAGGGTTCCTCAGTGAGATGGAGTACTGATGGGCAGGTTTCTCTGAATGACAGCTCGCCTATTGGCTTTTCACTGCAGCCACAGAAGAGTATGAGGTGCATTCCAGGTCACACACTCTCATTCTTCTGGTGCAGCAGTGAGGAGCAAGACGTCTGGCCTGTGCATTGCCTGAAAATGTGTGTGATTAAAGATATGCCCAGTAGCCTCTGCAAAATCCTGGGGTTCCTCAATACTGTCAATGCAGAAAACATTATCTGAAACTTGAGTTTGTTAAAACTGTGGGTGCAAGGAAATATAGGCTTTCAAGCCATACAGAATTCTTCACTGGGCAGAATGGCAAAGCAGCAAAGTAGAGAGTAAGACTAGTCACAAGCAGTCCAAATATCTGGTTTCCAGATAGTTAATTATAAGCCAGTACCACTCTTTATATTATCTATTTAAGATGTACACTGTACATCGCAAATAGATGGTTAGAACATTGTACAGCCTGTTCCCAGGCAATTTACTCAAATGCAAGTCACTCTTGGTTTCAGTGAGATTTACTTCCTAAAAAGTGTGTGCAGGGTTGCAGAAGTAAGTCCCACTGGGCTTCCTTTCAGAAAAAGTATGCATGGCAATTCAGTCTTAGTTTCTTTTTCCATTTGACCAGTACTGCTTAATCCAGAAGCCTGCATGCTACCACACAACCTTGCAAATCAAATTTCTAGCCCACAAAAATGCTAGTAGCCTACCTATTCAAACATAATTCTTGGCACACTGTAACTTGAATATGTGCCTGTGTGTGTATGTGTGCATGTATAAATATCTCTCTTCCAATTTACCAAAGCCCAGCATAGAGTCTTACTTACCAGAAGTGAACAGCCATTTCCAAAGCCAGTCCTATATAACAGGTTCATGGAAAAGACATCATTTTGCCTATTTGGTGAAACCTTGAACAAGTATAGCAACGACACCTTGACTCACATCAAGTACCAAGATCATAGTGACAGCATAACTTCCCTGTCCAAGAAGGCCTTTAGTCTTGATGGCGTTGCTAGCTAGACTGTGTGTGTGTGTGTGGGGGGGGGGGGACAAACAGCATGGATGAGGGCAAGAAGAGTTGAGCCAATCGGCCCTCTCTGCAGTATCTGCCACAACCTTCCCCAATCTAGCATCCTCCAGATATGTCAGATTACAAATTCCATCATCCCCACTAGCATGGCCACCACTACCTGGGAATGATGGGTGCTCTAGTGTGGCACATTTGGAGGGCACCAAGTTGGGGAAGGCTGCACTAGAGCATCCTCTTCTGGAATTAAAACACCAAACAAAAACAAAACACCTACAAACCCCCAGTTTTCTGGGTCTGAGATTCTATGACAATAAAGCAAACCTACCAGTATCAGTCAACAAACCCAGCTGATGAAGCCCTTGGCCTCAACTCTTCAACAAAGTGACAGAGAACTCCAGAAGAACCAGGCACCTGTACAGCTTTTGCATGACGACAGACAACATGAAGAAAACACTACCAAACACAATGGCAACAGACTTGTTGAGCCTTTAGTAGGTGAAGAAAAAGCAACAACCTGCAGTTTGGGAATTATAAACCCTGAGGGATCAGAGGCCAGTGATGCGGGGGGGGGGGTCAATCTTTCCTGCTTATTTCTTCAAACCTTCAAGATAAAGACTGAGATGCATATCATACTCTTTCCCAACCTCTGGCACTCTGCAGATGTTTTGGTTTGCAACTTCCATCAGCCCTGGCCAGCATGAAGGGAATTCTAGTCCAAACTTCTGGAAAGTACCAGGCTGGGGAAAACTGCCTTATAGAATCTAGTGGCCCTTCTGGTTCACACTACAGGTAGCTTTTTAAGATTCTGCCTCAGACTTCCCTGCAACCAGGTGCCCTCCAGATGTTTTGGACTTCAACTCCAATCTTTTGTAGTCCAAAGCATCTAGAGGGCACCTGGTTGGGGAAAGCTACTCAGCATAAATAACCATAGCACAGGTAGTGAGGGTGACCAGTGGCAAAAGATTGATATTTTGGAAATGCAGTTTGTACTTGTTACTGGAGAGAATGGGGAATTTCAGGAGGCACCTGCCTGCTCAAAAAAACCCAACACTCATCCTCTGTTCTCTTTTCACATAACCATCTAGTGCCCTGCCCTCTATTGCATCTGGACACTTTTTATCTATGTGACCTTGGGCAAGGCCTTTCCATTTCAATAGGCCTCACCTGTGCAATAAAGATCACAGGCCTTGCTGGGCCATTGTGATGGAGGAAAAAGGAAAACAAACATGGAAAGGGGGGGGGGGAGAAAAAAGAGCCGCAAATGTAAGGGGGGAGGGAAGAGAAAGAGACCCTTTCAAGACTACTCCCTCTCCTTGTAATCCACCCACCAGCCAGGGTAGGGGTGGGGGTGGTGAGAAAGGTATGGAGGCTAGCCAATTCAGCAATTCAAGGTTCTTATTTATTTTGTCCCCTGCCTTTGGACAATAGCTACTAGCCTCATCAGACTAGCAAATCTATACAACAGAGGTTGTTTATCAAAGATGAGGCCCAGAAGCCTTCCCTGTCTTGAAATAATGATAAATACGGAACAAAGGGTGAAGGGGAGGGGAGTTGAGGTAAACGGCAAATGGCTTAGAAAATAACGCTTTATTCATTTCTCCACACGCTCCTAACCCGAGTCACATCTATCTCCTCTTTATCTCCCCACACCCTCCAAAAGCACTCACCCCATCTTTTTCAGAGCCCTTTCCCTTCAATCCTCCCCCCTCGAGACCCCAAATGGTAAGACCCGCAACAGTGCCCGGCGAAAAGATTTCTCTGCCCACCCCGGTACGATGTGTGAGAGAAAAGGTGGGCAGTTATGTTTCATCCTCACTTGACCCAATTATACCCCAGATCAACACCACCTCCACGTATGGGGGGGGGGGGAGGAGGAAAGGAAGGAAGGAAGGAAATTTCGCCTGCCTGCCGCCCCCGCGGTTCTGGGAGCTTTGACAGGTAGATGAATAGGGTACAGCGTTACGTAAAGTGTCCCCGATTTTGCAAGTGTGTCCCCCTAAAAAATGGAAAAGGATCCGTCCTGCCTGCCAACCTTCCTCCATCCATACAAGCGATCATAATGCCCCCCCATCAAAACACAAACACACAATCCTTTAGGCAACACCCCTGCTGCAAAGCCAGCTGACAACACACAATGAAGAGAGACGACTGCAGCTGCTGCTGCCGCTTTGACTAGCGGCTGCCTGGATATGCAGATAGACTCTGATCAATGCGCCATATTATTATTATTATCATCATCATCATCATCATTTTTTTTAAAAACCCAACAACACACGGAAGAAAAGAGAGAGAGGGAGCTCTCCGAACAAGTCAAAGCCAGACGGCGCCGGCTGCAACTCAGCCCCGCATCACCTGCCCGCTTCGATCGCGCCCACGATTCAAGACCTACCCATGCCGGCGGTGCAAAGCCATCCCGATCTTGCAATGAGGTCGTGCGTGTGCATGCGTGTCCCAACCCCCGCAAGAATGGCACCCACCATAACGGAACATGCGAGGCCGGCAGGGACGCGCCATCCATCGAAGCTGCTGCTGCTGCTGCTGCCGCGTGCAAACAGGACGTTGCAAACGGAAAGATGGGGGGTGGGGGGCGTTGAGGATCCCGAGGCTGGTGCCGAGAAGAGGCGGCCGCCTTTGGCGCGCCCGGGAAAGCGTGCCGGTGGGGCTTCTGCCTCCGCCTCCGCGCCGCGCCGCTGGGGCTGCGATGATCACCGCCGCCGCCGCCTCCCTCCCCGCCAAGCAGCAGCAGCCATCGCCGGGCGCGTCACGTGCGGCCGCTTGTTGCTGGCACGGTGGTCATAGCCATAGCAACAACTCGACGTGATCGCGGACGAGAGGCCGCCCTGCCCGCCTGCGCGCCCGAGGAAAGTGGTGGGCGACCACACGCGGGGAAGGCGAAGGAGGAACGGCGCCCGGTTCCTCTCGTCGCCGGGCGTGGGAGGCGGGAAAGGCGGCCCTGCCCCGCTGGCCCTCTCCTCCGCTCCCCTCCCTGCCTCCCTCCCAGGCTCCGCCGAGGAGGGGACGTGATCCGAGGAGAGAGAGTGGGGGCAGTTCGCTCCTCTGGACGCTTATTCGGGAGCAAGTCCCACGAGGAGGGGCACGTGAAGACGTCCTGCCGTGTTCGTTATAGAGGATTAAAGGCCCCGCTGAAGTAGCCCTTGGGGTAGTTAGTGGCAATTGCTGAAACGCAGGCGCTCCTCATGACGGTCCTTCCACCCCCACCCCCCAATGCAGGCAGCTGTGTTGATTCGGATCAACAAACCAGTTCTAGGAGTTTTCATCTGCCAGGAGCGGCTCTTTGGTACAGCTAATGGGTCTGAATTGCCCATTTAAGAACAAGCCACCCCAAAAGACTTCCCACCGCCACTGGGAGAGCTCACGACTACGTTGTTGCTGCGAAGGTCCCTCCCCCAAAGCGGCTGCGAGGCCTACAACCAAACCCCGAGGGAACAGGGGAGCCTTGAGAGGGGGCGGTAGGTGACGTCATCGCATCTGCTGATCACACAAAATGCCGGTGCTGCGTCCCTCCGCGCTCTGGTTCCACTACACCCTTCATAAGGCTATGGAAGTTGCAGAATAAACCCTGTCGAATGCTGTCAGCATTTCTATGCCAAGTTTAACAGAGCTGATTACCCCTGTAAAGTTGTGTGCTCCCATGTATATTTAGCTGGGAGCCTATTCCACTGACCACAGTGGGAGTTGCTGCTGCCATAGAAAGGATAGGCATGCAGCCTAGTCTTATGCCTGCTTGCTCAGAACTAAACCTCACTGTAATCAATGCGACTTATTTGCCAAGGGTGGGTACGATTGCAGCCTGTAAAACATCCGGAGCTCTTCACACACACACTCCATCATCTTTACATCCATCCCATAAAGGAAAAAAATGGCCAGAAGTAGATTGTAATCTCTTGGCTGATCTCTGGGTCATCTACTGTAATGGCTCAGCAATAGCAATTTTAAAATTTAAATTAGATTGTTGTAATCCTTGATCTGTTGTATCTCCTATGTTGGGGGGGGGGTAAAGGTCACCCAAGCTCATGAGGTTCAGTAGGTCAATGGCTCTGTCCCCAGTCACCATTTTGCATCTCAGGATTCTAACGGAATAAAAAGTGAACCCTGCCATCTCCTGCCATAAAGGAAAGTTAGCATATCCCTGTATCACAGATGGAAAAGAAGTATGGGGCTATAGTGGCTTGCTCAAGGACAGCTGGCAAGTTCACAACAGGAGCAAGATTTGAATCCAGAGACTTCTTGGCTCACACTCTTAACTACTACATAGCTGTCATGCTTACAGTACTAATTTTCTGAATGGCTAAATATTGGCTGCACTGAACATTAAGGAGCCAGAACAAAGGGCATGTAAGGGTGCAGTCCTAGTCCAACAGATTTAGGTGTGCCACAAAAGATCATACTGCACTCTTCTGAACCAATGGCATTTCTGGTGTTCCATGGAAGTGTGGCATTTTGAAAAAGAACGTTTTGCAAAGGCTTCTGCGACAGCATTTTCAGCTAACAGTTGAAATGTACCCACAACCGCTGTGTAACCTACAGACCTGTTACAATGGCAAGGAAATGGTAGGGATGCCTATATGCTACCTCCAGTATCAAAGGCACTGTGCCTGTGTATACTAGTTGTGGGAGGACATTAGTGTATTCATGGTCTACTTTGGGGGTTCCCAGAGGCAGTTGGTTGGCTGCTGTGTGAACAGAATAACTGGACTAGATAGGCCTTTGATCTGATCCAGGAGGGCTCTTATGTTCTTGGGGTACGTCAAGCCTTGACCATTAAGCAAATAATTCCTGAGTAATGGGTATATCACCTTCCCCTTCATAGCGAATAAGCAAAGCCAGCTGGAATTGGAGAATAGGGGCATTGCCCCAGTATAGAAAGCAGAGCAGCCAGACAGAATTCTAGCCTGCACTTGTGAAATTAACTCTGGCTACCTGTTGATTTTAACCTGAACAGCACTGTCATATTCTGGGCCTGTAAAGGGCAGACTTCCCTAGCCTGGTGCCTTCCCAATGCTGTGGCCTACAACTGCCATCCCTTGCTGGCTGGGGATGACTGGAATTGTAATCCAATACATCTGGTGAGGATACCAGGCTGTTCCAGAAGCTCCACCTAGACATCTCAATATGTAATGCATAAAATGTAGTGATTTGCAGGCATCCATTTTGATGGTAAGGCACCATTTTTAGCCCAAAGAGCTTTTAACAGGATAGGAGAGTCCCTTGTTCTTCCACTTGAAAACATCGGGCTCTTTTCATCCATACCATTGGAGTAGCAGAATCTAACAGCAGCGGCTCAGGCAGAGCCAGACATTTTGCATGCAGACAATGTTCTGGTTCAATAATTTATTTCTATCGATACAAGAGTAAACTGGAAATACACAACGTCGTACACAATAAAGAAACACCGAAAGGGCTGGAAGGAGTGCAGCCCTAGGGCACAAGCACAGGTCCATGGCACAGGCTTTATTGCATCAAGAGGAGGAACGGCATCAGCCCCAACACCACCACTCGTGGGACAGCGGGGAGAGGACCGAGAGAAGAGCATGATGCGGCTACCCCTGTGTTCCAGGCCAAAAGCAGCAAATGGGGTGGCTTTGCAGAACAGAGCCACTGTCAGAAACTGCCAAGAGCCTCTCCCCTAATTAAAAGAGTAGCTACCCCGGCATGCTAGGTCAGCGTACCAGGCCGATAAGCGTGACTGGCTTGTGATGACTTCCTTCATCCAGTTTCTTTCGCTGGTCCCCCTCAATAAGCTTATATGTGTGTGTAACGGAGTGGGGTGTGTATTTCTCAGAGTAGTCTTCCTGTGCTGAATTCATGGCTGCTGTTGCAGAGGGAGGTCCTCTTTAAGACACCTCACAGCTCCTGAGCTTATAACGATTTCCCTCCCAGAGAGCTCCTTCAGCTACTGACAGCTTGACTTTTTTTTTACAACAGATCGGCTTGTTACTTTGATATATTGCATATGAAAGAGACAGGAATGGTCTGAAGTAGGGGTGGGCCGCTTGTGGCCCCCAGATATTGTGGCCTACAACACTCATCAGTCCTCACCATTGGTTATGCTGGCTAGGGATGATAGGAGCTATAGGCACAAACATCTGCAGGGCTACAAGTTGCCCACTCCTGATTTAAAACCCTTTATACACATACACACCTTCTGAAAACATCCCAACCTTAGGCATGGCATCCCCACATCTCCCTGTTCCCCAAAGCTAATCTAAAATGGTCATCCCTGGTCTACTTGCCACCTAACCCTGAGGGCAGGTCTTTCCATTTTAGCATTTCCCAGAGGCTTTGGAATTGGAGGGACTGTCCTTTGGTGAGGTGAGGGCTGCATCATGGAAAGACACTGCTTTGCTATGGAGTAAAGCTACCTGACCCAGCGAAGTGCCCACTGGAGTGCCGGAAGTTGGGTGCATTACACCAGGGTGAGGATATTCCAGTTTCTCTCCCTCTGCCAAGAGAGGCACGGCAAGCCCCTCAAATACATCAGAGATTCTGGGGAAGATGCCACCGGGGAGAATCCCTAATCCCAACCGCAGCATTGGTTCCCATGCTCCATTTGAGGAGGGACTGAGGAAAAACATCACCTGGGCCCTGGAAGGGGCTCAATCTTAGGGAGCAGAACTTAGGCAATGAGGTTTGAAAAGACTGCAAGGCTAGACGGAAAGAGACCCATGGGGACTGGAGTGCATTACTAGGCTCTTAGGATGTTCCCTTAGCCGGGTAGGTCTCTTACTATTGACAGGAGTGCCAGAAGGGGCCAAAATTACTTGCAAGGGCTGGAGCACAGTGCAATCTTCCAGCAAGGGCTGGGGAAAAGAGGTAAAGGATCAGCACGGGGCAGGGGGGAGGGCTTGGAAACCAATAGGCAGTGCCACTGGATAGCACAGCGTAAATTAATATATACACAATCAGTCGCCTTCAGAGGAAATTGATTGTGTCAGTGGGGAAGATTCCACTCAACCCCCTCCTTCCAAGGCACAAGGCTAAATTCTTATTGCATATTATTCTCTCTCGAGATAAAAATACCATTTAACTCTCTAGCCAGTCACTGCTGGTGCAGTTCAAGGGTAGCAGAGGCCAATGCTGGGATGAATATGCCAAGCCAGCTTCCCCACCCCTTACCCCACTGTCTCCAGAAGCAGCTATCGAACCGCTTCTTTGGTACTCTGGGCTGTGGCTCATCCCGACAGAAGGTCAAAGTTAAGGCACTTGATCCAGCAGCCATCCCCCAAACCAGCCTCGCCGGGGCTCTCATTTGACGTGACCCCAACTCTCCTGCTGAGCCAAACAGCAAGGGGGAAACCATCCCTCTGACCGAGAATTGGAGGCGGGGTAAGGGAGAACTACAAGAGGCGGGGGGCAGGAAAGCCTTTGATCTTAAGCTTCGGCTGACAAGACGCACTGCACAACTGCTAAGCAAATATATTAGTGACAAAGTCCAGAAAGCGCTTGGCATATTGTTCGGGATGCACCGTGGAGATCTCCGCACCAGCCTGTAGGGGAAGAAAGAGTGTCAACAAGCGCCGGAAATCATACTCTTCTTCATAGTCCCGGTCAAGCAGGTATGTGGAAATGGAGGCCTGGGGGCCGAACCCAGCCCACCTGGGATCCCAATCTGGTTCCCCGGGGTTGCCAGATGGCCATGTCGCCCACCCTGTTTTTCCCCCATTTAAAAGGTTGAAATGCCTCTCCTACGGTACTGTCAGGAAAAGATGCAAGATAAAATAAGCTGGCACTTGGGTCATTTTCTCTACGCTTGCCCCCACCCCTTTTGCCCTGGCCCCACCACTGGGATGCAAACCGCTTTAAGATCAGAAAGAGAGGCCCTTCTCGTTTGCCCACCTGTGAGGGCAATTAGGTGGGTGTCCACAAGGGAGGGGGCCTTCTCAGCAGTGGCCCCACACCTGTGGAACAAACGCTCGTCGGAGGTGCGCCGTGCACCATCCTTGCAAGCTTTTAAGAAGGCCTTAAAACCGTTTTATTTTACCATGGCCTTCTCAGGCGGAGTCCTGCTGCTATTGCCACTGCTGTTCTTGATGATTTTATTGTTGGTTTTTATTGTTTTAACTGCTATTTTACGGTGTATGTCTTTATTGTTTTTAATGTTTTAAACTGTTTTTATGTATTTTATTGTTGTAAGCCGCCTTGTGAGGGCTTCTGCCCTGAAAGGCGGCCAAGAAATGTTTTCAATAAATAAGTAAATAAAAATGAGAGCTTTTCCAAAACAGAATTTGGCCCTTGTGCTGAAACCCCAGTCTTAAGATCACATCAGGATCCGCAGACTTGCTGCCCAAGAATAAAGTGGAAAGCCAGAAGCAGGCAACCAGAAGCAGCTCCTACCTACAGGATAGGCTGCAGTTATGCTTTCTCTGTTCCAGTGTAATCAAGTCAGGCAGGGCCACCCTTGGATTGCCCACCCAAGGCCCATTCAACTGTACCAACTATTGCTCACAGTGACTCCCCCTGCACACTGCACATGCGTGATAAAAGGAAAGGGGGCTGTCAGAGCCGGACAACAGCAGCCACTGTCAACAGCAAAAAATAAATAAATGCAGAAGCAATTTCGCACATAACACTAACCCATAGTCTGAGTTCGCACATAACACTAACCCATAGTCTGAGTTGTTGAATTCTGGGTTGTCATGATGTGTGAATGTGATTCACAAACCATGGTTTGTTAACCACTTACAATCTAGAAAGAGAACCCATGGTTTGTTGTTGGGTTTTGAACTCTGGGTTGTTTAAATCATGGATTGCTGTTACCTGTGAACCCAGAATTGGGAGTTGTTTCGCCAGGCTACAGAGGCAGCGTTCAAGAGTGGTCCAAAAACCCAGCCGCTCTACATGACAGTACTACAGCAGCACAAAGGCATTTGGGATGCAGGGAGGGAGAATGCAAAGGAAGAGGGAAACAAACAACCCAGGGATTAAGAAAGCAAACCATAGTTTGTTTGATTGTCTGCCGGACAAACCCAGGTTAGGGCAATAAACCATGGGTTAAATAAACAATGGGTTAGTGTTATCTGTAAACAAGGCCAGAGGCTAGCTGCAGGTCATCTACTGAAGAACAGAGCTCCCTTTCTAGCATTCCTACACTGCTGTTATAGGAGAAGATGCAGCCAGACTCACCCCGTGCTTCACTGTCTTAGCTGCATGGGCAGCCTTCTTTTTGGCATCATACTGTGTGAGGATGTCAATGAGTCCCATGAAATAAACCTCCTTCTGAGGGCTATCTGGAAATGTTAAAAGAGAGTCAGTGAAGGACATGGGTGATGCTCATATCCAATGCAACCTGCATTTTAGAGATGAAGAAACCAAAGGCAGCATACACAAAACATTGGAGGTAGAGAGTAAATGTCAGGATCCTGGCTATCAAATCTAACTGCTCTCCCAGAAGCTGATATTGCAACTCTAATCAAATTACACCCAGGGCTGCACACATTCTGCATCACCCTTCCTCCAATAATCCACATTTTGCACAAAGATAGACCAAAATCTGCAATCAAATTTGTGCACGTTGAGTAAATACACATATTTGCTTATTTTAGAATGCAGATTTAAGAGACTCCAAAAGGCGGCTTCAGAGAGCTGGGAAAGATTAGCAACAGGACATCTAGGGATCACGTGAGGGCCTGGCTTGTAGCAGCTAGAGTCTGCAACAAGGCACTTGTCTGCCACTCTTCAGGGTCACAACAGGACCCACATATGGGTCTAATAGCACCCGTGAATGGCAAAAAATGGAGGTTCCTTCCTGGAGATCTTTCTTAAACCTGCTTGACATCTCAGATTCCATCAGATATTAGCCCAATTAGCTTTTGTGCACACCCCTCAAGGGCTCCCATTATTATTATTATTATTATTATTATTGGAAGGATGGGAATTTTCAGGTTGCTGAATTCTATGCCAGAGGCTAAATAACATACTTGCACTGCAAGAAATACACACGAAACAATAATTGAGCCTTGCCCTGCCTCTGACTTCAGAAGCTTTCTTCCCACATAACTCTCCACACCATCCATGTTAGATCTCTGGAAGAGACAGCAGGCCAGAGTGTTGGCCGTGGGTAAAAAACATGGCAAGGGGCACAAACTGAATGCACTCAAAAGGGGTGAACTAACTTAGTGGTCCTGATTAAAGACAACACTGTCTTGGAGAAAACAATGACAAAGAGTCTTGAGGCACATTAAAGATGAGTATGCTTATTACAGAACTAGCTGCTATACCCAGCTTTGCTCAGGCCCCCAAAGATGTATGTGTAAGGGTTCAACTGTATGAAAAAGGTTAAATTGGATGTAACTGGGTTAAAATGTATGTACAGGGGTAAACTGTTAAGTATTGGCATACACTCAGAAGGTGTCCTGATTAGTTTAGGTTGAAAGTATGGAAATGCAAATAGGAGGAAGACATTTCAGAGTAAGATTAGAATACACTCAAAAGGTTTCCTTTGATGATGATGATGATGATGATTAGATTAAGTACTCTCTTCCCTGATAGGAGTAAGTTTCTAAGCAAAAGGTGGAAGCCTAGGAGCTGGAAAATTAATGATAGAGGTGGAGTTAAAACAGCAGTTGGCCGTTCAAACTGAGAAGCGGGAAAAAAGAGCCAATGGGAAGAGCTAGCCAGAGAGCCAATGGGAAGGGCTGGCTGGTCAGTTAGAGAGAGTTTGAAAAGGAGAAAACCGAGAGGGGGAGGCATTCAATTGGTTGGGGATGGAGGATCGAGTCATCCCAGAGAGATGCAGGCAGCGTTGGGTGCTGGGGGAGACGCAGAGCCTAACTGAGGAAAGCTGGATTTAACTACCAGGTTATCAGGTAGCCAAGCTAGATGAAACTGCGGTTTTATTTCACTTTGTTTTCTTTGTAAATGCCTCTGAAAGTCACAGCTCTATGTGTGTAAATACCTTAAGCAATGATGCCTTACTATGACTAAAATAGTGAAGCGTTTTTGGTTAAAAACCTGAGTGTTGGAGTATCCATTTCACACTGCGCCTAAAGCCTAAAGCCCACGCTACTGAGAGGGGAAGGAAAAGGTGGAAACGTGATTCCCAAAAGGGATAGTGTGGCTCTTAAAGAGGCAAGATATCTTTAAGGAGCTGATCAAGGGGTCCAGCCTGTGAGTGGAACCTTGACAGATGGTGGCAGCGCTGGGATCGTGATACAGTGAAATTTGGAACTCCAAGGAGCGTATAAGGTTTTACCAGTTGAGCTGATAAAGGCAGTAGCTGTTTTATTTTCGGGCTGAGGAGTAGGGAAAAAGTGAGGCTAGCAAGATGAGCCAGTACCTCTCCATGAATAAAATTGCGCTGATTGAGCAATGCAAAAAGGACAATTTGCCATGGGAGGAGAAAACAGCAGAGGAACTGAAAGTTTTGCTGATCTCCCATGTGGTATGAGCTGGAGTTAATTCCTCCAACCCCAGTACAGCAGAGCCCGCCAGTTCTGGGGAGACCAAAGCAAAAGAATTGGAGCTCCAGGAACAAGAACTGCGGATGTTGGCCAAGCAGAAGGAAGAAGAGACTAAATTAGAGTGGGAGTGAATCCGGCAGCAGGAAGAACAACGCAAGCTAAAACAGGAGCAACTTAGAGTCCAGGAGAAGCTTCAAATGGAGCAACTTAAAGCCCAGGCGGAACAGTGCCAGCATGAGGAAAAGCAGCAAGACGAGCAACGCAAGCTGCAACGGGAGCAACTTAGAGCCCAGGAGGAGCAGCGTAGACATGAGGAGAAGATGATGCAGCTGAGACAAGAGCAGCAGCCAAGGTCACACCCAAGGACTTCACAGCATACACCCCGGGAGAAGACCCACAAGTGTTTCTGACTACCTTTGAACGGGCGGCGTGGAAGTGGGGACTACAGGAGGGTGACTATATGAAATTTGTGCCTAATTTGACCAAAGGAGAGTTGGCAGAGATTTACAACAGTATGCCAGGGGGTAGGGTTGTTACCTATGCTCAATTTAAGGAAACTGTGTTTAAAAGGTTTAGGTTGGGTCCTGAACACTTTAGGAAAAAGTTCAGATGCTTAATACCTCAAACTGGTAAATCGATTGTGGAATTTGGGACAAAACTAGAAAACCTGCTAACCAAATGGCTAGAAGAGGCTAAGGCTGATAGCAGGGAAAAGGTGATTCAAATAATAGCCCTGGATCAGTTGTATTTTCGGTTGCCCCGAGAAATCAAGCTGAAAGTTAAGGATAAAGATCCTGCAACTGTAAGCCAAGCTGCTGAAATAGCAGACAAACTGATTGAGAACCGGGAAGGGCTGGGCCCCAGGTATGAATCTGAGAAGAACGGGGGGGGGGGGGGAGGAGAAGGCTCAGGTAAAAAGGAGCTTTAAAAAGCTTCCACTGATTCTTCTTATCTCCGGGATAGATCTTGCTATTCATGTGGACAGACAGGTCACATAAAGAGCAATTGTCCCAACTTACAGACAACAACTCCAGCTATATCAGGCAGTCCAAAACCGGAACAAAACAAGCCCCAAAGCGTAGCCACTGTAAAAAAAGACTTATAATTGTGGTTGCATGATTACCAACCGGGAACAAATTAATACTCGGTTTCAAGAACCCGTGTGTGTTCAAGATAAAACCTTCCTTGGTAGGTTGGACTCTGGTTCTGAAGTTACTTTGCTCAGGTCCGATTTAGTGTCACAGGAAGATCTGGTACCGGGAATGTACATGAGAATCCAGGGAGAGGGAGGTCACATTTTTGAGGTCCCAATGGCAAGGGTATCCATGGAATGGAGGGGATGGCGGGGGTTGTACGAGGTGGGTGTGATAAATCCTCAAACCCAGAGCGCCCCTATCCTTGTAGGACTGGATGTAATGGGTCCAGAGGCTCACACAGCTGTGATGAGGAGGGAGGAGGCTTCAAGGGAAAACCAGGCAAAGGTGACTCTAGAAAAGGAAAACCAGAACTGGCCCCTGTAGCAACTCCTGAAGTTTTAAATCAAACCCCAGAAACTCACCAAGGGGAAGAGGCAGAACGGGAATCTGTAGACTCTGTGGACCCTGAGTCTATAGAGTTTGCAAACCCTAACCCCAGTGAAATACCTGAGGCAGGGAGTTCCATAGACAAGGAAGTCCTAGAAACCTCTTTCCCTGATCTAAGAGAAGTAGAGGAATTTAAACAAGAAGTACTCTGTGATACCAGTTTGGAGCCTTTGAAAAGAATTGCTCTGCCTCAAGAGAAGCCCTTCTCTGAGGAAGAAAGGGAACAGGTGGTTTGGAAAGAAGGGTTGCTGTATAGACTCTGGTTGCCAAAAGCTCAAAAGCTCAACTGGGAGCCTTTAAAGCAACTGGTAGTGCCTCAAAAGTTCAGGCTTAAGTTGCTAGAATGGGCCCATGATGTGCCTTGTGCGGGGCACCTTGGGAAAAACAAGACCAAACAAAGGCTAATGGCGAATTTCTTTTGGCCTGGAATCGCCAAACAGGTAGCTGAGTGCTGTAGATCGTGTGAAACATGCCAGCGTATAGGGAATGCGGGACACCACTGTAAAGCCCCTTTGCAACCTCTGCCTATAATAGGAGAGGCTTTCTTCAGGGTAGGCATGGATATAGTGGGCCCTTTCACTAAACCTGCACGCAGAGGGAAGACGTATATCCTCACTGTGGTAGATTTTGCCACAAGGTACCCAGAAGCAGCAGCCTTGTCCTCTATAGATGCTTGCTCTATAGCAGAGGCTCTGTTGGGGATTCTTTGTGGGACTGGATTTCCCACTGACATTTTGACAGATTGTGGGACAAATTTTCTCCCTGAAATAATGGAATGTCTATGGAAGTGTTGTGGAGTAAAACACTTCAAAAATGCAGGTTGCTTACCTGTAACTGTAGTTCTTCGAGTGGTCATCTGTGCAGTCACACATATGGGCTCGCGCCGGCGCCGAGCTCGCTTCGGGAAACTTCTAGTAGTTAGGATTTTAGGCAGGAATCCCTCCCCCCACCGTCCTACCGCGCATGCTCAGGGTCCCGCCTACCTCAGTTCTCTGAGACCGCTAGGCCTCGCGACTAAGGCAATGCAATTTTGTATTATATTTAAGCTATGCGAGCATGCCGGAGTCAGCTTGACAATCAGAACAGCGATGCCAAGAGGGGACGGCGGGTGGGTTGTGTGACTGCACAGATGACCACTCGAAGAACTACAGTTACAGGTAAGCAACCTGCATTTCTTCTTCGTGGTCTCTGTGCATCACACATATGGGCGAGTAATAAGCCAACTTACCGGAGGTGGGAAGGCACGCTGTTTGATTATTGACATATTGATGACAGGACCGCTCTGCCAAACGAGGCGTCCTGACGTGCCCTAACGTCCAAACGGTAGTGCTTCACAAAGGTGGAGGCGTTCGCCCAGGTGGCCGCTTTGCACAAGTCTGGAATCGTTGTGCCATGAAGGAGCGCCGTGGAGGCGGCCTGACCCCTGGTGGAGTGTGCATTTAATGCAGGGGGTACTTCCCTGCGAAGAAGCTGGTACGACAAAGTGATGGTGTCGACAATCCATCTGGAAAGGCGCTGTGAGGACACCGAGAGGCCCTTTTTCTTTCCACCAAAACAGATGAAGGGTTGGCGAGATTTGCGAAACTCTTCTGAACGAGACTTATAGAAGGCTAATGCCCTTCTAACATCTAAAGCGTGTAACGTGGAACATAGCGGATCGGGTGATGCTTTGAAGAAGGTAGGTAGGACAATGTCCTGGTTTATATGGAAACTAGAGGCAACTTTTGGGAGGAAGGAAGGAGGAGTCCGGAGGACGACCTTGTCGCAGAAAAATTGCGTGTAAGGCGGGTCGATAAGTAGTGCAGCCAGTTCTGATGCTCGTCTTGCGGACGTAATGGCAACAAGGAACACAGTCTTGAGCGTCAACAACCGAATGGTGGTTGTAGCCAAGGGTTCAAACGGCTTATTTGACAATGCGGTCAGCACCAACGAAAGGCTCCACTGTGGAATCAGAGGGCGAGTAGGCGGGTAGAGGTTGTGTAGGCCTCTAAGAAAAGCCTTGGCAAGAGGGTGGGTGAATGCCGAGAACCCATCAATTAGAGGATGGTGAACTGCGATAGCCGCTAGATAAACACGGATAGAGGATAACTTTAGGCCCGCTGAGTGTAGAGAATGCAGGAAAGCAATAATATTAGTGATAGTGGCTGCCGAGCCATCAAATTTGTTGGCCGAGGCAAAAACTCGGAAACGCTTCCATTTAGCCAAGTAGGAAGTCCTGGTAGACGGTTTTCTGGACACGTCCAAAATGGTTCTTATGCCCTGAGGTAGGGCTAGTCCTTGCCACAGGGCTGGAGTCTCCAGGCCGTGAGATGCAGGGTGTGGAGATCCGGGTGTAGTACCCTGCCATTGTCCCTGGACAGGAGATCCGGAGTGGTTGGGAGACGCCACACTCAATGGGCAGCTAGTCTGCGTAGAGGCGTGAACCACGCTTGCCGTGGCCACCATGGTGCGATCAGAATAGCGTCTGCTTGATGGCGGCGTACTCGTGTGATAGTTTTTGCTATCAGGGGGAACGGAGGAAACATGTACAGTAGGTGCTGCGACAAATCCAATAGGAAAGCATCCCCGAGGGACCCTTGTCCTATCCCTGCTCTGGAGCAGTACCATTGGCAAACTCTGTTGGTTTGGGTTGCAAACAGATCGATTTGAGGTGTGCCCCAGCGGGCAAAGAGGCGATCCAGTACCCAGGGAGCCAGTTCCCACTCGTGGGTTTCTCTGAAAGAGCGGCTCAGTTCGTCCGCTTTGACGTTGGCGGTCCCTGCTATATGCAGGGCTGACAGTCGCATATTCTGTGTAATTGCCCAGAGTAAAATGTCTGTGGTAAGATGAAGTAGGCGCGGGGAGCGGGTGCCCCCTTCTTTGTTGATGTACCACACTACTGATATGTTGTCTGAGAGCACCCTCACGTGGTGTCCTCTTAGTTGAGGGAGGAAAGCCTGTAGGGCTTTCTTGACAGCGAGGAGCTCCAGTTTGTTTATATGTAGGGAACTCTCTGAAGGTGACCATCTTCCCTGTATGAACAGGTCGTCTAAGTGTGCCCCCCAGCCTTGCAGTGATGCGTCGGTCGTGACGACTCTGGAGGGACTGGGATCGACAAAGGGCATTCCGTGCGACAAGTTCGATGGATTTGACCACCACAGGAGCGAGCGCTGCACATGGTGTGGAATGGTAAGTACCAGTCTGCGTGGATCCTTTAGTGGTGTATATCGACTTAATAGGAGCTGTTGGAGGGGGCGCATTCTCAATCGCGCCCACCGGACTACGAACACCGCCGCCGCCATGAGTCCTAGAAGGCGTAAGATGACGAGCGCCGTTGCCCGTGGACGAGTACTCAGCCTGGTTGCCAAGCGTTGTAGAACATCTAACCTGTCCGGGGGGAGAAAGACTCTTGTGGCAGAAGAGTCCAGGCGAACCCCGATAAATTAGAGCGTTGTGGCTGGTTGAAAAACTGATTTGTCGTAATTTATTTGCAGGCCCAGGGACGACAGGAGGGACTCCACCGTGCGGACGTCGGTGGCTGCCTGAAGACGAGAGGGTGAAACGACTAGCCAGTCGTCCAGGTAAGGGTATACTTCGATATTGATGGACCGGAGATGGGCGCAAACCGCTGCCATGCATTTGGTAAAGACCCTTGGGGCTGTCTTTAATCCGAATGGAAGGACTGTGAATTGGTAGATTTGAGATCCTACGGCGAAGCGGAGGTATTTGCGGTGTTTGGCGAGGATGGCAATGTGAAAGTAAGCATCCTTGAGGTCGATCAACGTAAACCAACTGCCTCGTCTTAGGAGTGGTAGGATTGTAGAAAGTGTGATCATGCGAAACTTCTGGGGCTTGACAAACTTGTTCAGAGCCCGGAGATCCATAATAGGACGAAGTCCTCCGTCCTTTTTGTGCACTGTGAAATAACGCGAGTAAAACCCGCTGTTTAATTGGGATGGCTACGATCGCTCCCTTGCTTAAAAGAGTCTGTGTTTCTTGAAGGAGGGTTTCCGATGGAGGCGTGGTTTTTACAGTGCCCAAAGGAGGGAGGGCTTCGAACTCTATTGAGTATCCGTGCTGGATGATCCGCAGGACCCATCGGTCGGTAGTGATAGACGCCCAGTTGTGATAGAAGGGCTGAAGCCTGTTGTATGACCGAATGGGACGTTGTATGGCGAAGTCAAAGACGGCGCTTCTGCGCCTGGGGCTGTTTTTGACGAGATTGCGCGTAGCGAGGAGCGGACTTGCGCTGATGATAGGAGGATGTAGTAGCCTGTTGTTGATAGCGCTGGCCTCGATCCTGGCCCTGCCTCGGCTGGTAGGGGAGAGATCTGTACCACTTACGGGTTCGGAAGGACTGCGTTGGCAGCTGGCTGAACCCCATCTTTTTGGCTGTCATGCTGGCCTTATGGATCGTGTCCATAGTGGTATCCGTTTGTACATTGAACAAACCCTCCCCGTCAAAGGGCAGATCCTCTATCTTATTTTTCGTCTCCATAGGGAGAGTTGCCGAGTGTAGCCACGCGTGCCGACGAAGAGCGACAGCTCCGATCATCGCCTTTGACCCCGAGTCTATCTGGTGTCTGGCGGTAGTCATTTGTTGCTTCGATAGCCGGGTAGCCTCAGCCTGGAAAACACGTGCCAGTTCGCGTTGGTCGTCTGGCAGGTAATCAGTAAGGCTTGAGATCTTTTGCCATAGAAAAAGTTGATACCTGGCCATCATGGCCTGGTAATTCGCGGTCTTCATCACCAGGGCCGCTGAGGAGTAAATCCGCCTCCCAAAGGAATCGAGTTTGCGGCCTTCCTTATCGACCGGAGCGGCATGTGACCGACCGGACTTCCCTTGGGAAGCTTCCACAATGATGGAGTTTGGCTTTGGATGGGTAGCCAGGAACGGGGCTTCAGCTTCCTTTATTTTATAAAGGGCATCTAGCCGTTTTGAGGTTGGGCCCAAAGTAGCGGGGTTAGGCCAAGATTGTTTGGCAGTTTTCAGTAACGTCGGGACCATCGGAAGCTTCAACTGAGGGGTCGGTTCCGTCCGCATGACGTCATAGATGTCGCCTTCTTCCTCCTCTGGTTGTTGGACATCTATGCCAAGCGACTGGGCCAAGCGCAGCATTTGTTCGTTAAATCCACCCAACTCCATGGTTGGGGAGGCCCCTTCCTCGGTACCGATCTCCTCTATCGGGGACGGTATTGATGGATGTACTGATGGAGCCGACGACGTGTCGGAGGCGTAATCATCGATGGAAGTGGACGGTGCCGAACGTTGGTATCGCACGTCGACGGTTCGCTCCGGTACCGATGAGGGTCGGGAGCGGTGCATGCGGCGTGCCGACACCGCGAGTAGCAATGTGGAGCGGCGAGGTGGTACAGGCGGAGGCACCACAGTCGGGGTCGCCCGCTGTTGTCCCGCAGAGGGGCGGTAGGACAGATCTGAAGCGTGGTCCCATCCTTGGGATGCAGAGCGAGATCTGGACCTTGATCGGTGCCGTTCGCTTTGGTGCATCGGTATCGAGGCCTCGATACCGATGGGGTCCGAGTACTCCTCATCAATAACGAGGACGTCCGAGTCAAGGGGGAGAGCCAGCAGCTCATCTCCCGAGGGAGTGTCCATCGGTACCGGGGACGGTAGCGGTGGGAGGCGGACCGGCGACTCCAGTAAGGGAGTTGGTGGAAGCAGCGGAGAGCCCCGAGACTGCCGCTCGGGAGAGTGTCGATGTCGAGCCTGCGTCGCCGACGGGGAGCGTCTCTTCGATCCCGAAGAGTGGTCCCTCGGTAGCGACGATGTCCGTTTCGGCGGCTTGGGTGGCTTCGGTACTGACGGTAGCGAAGACGGCGCCGACGATGATTTCTTCGGTACCGGAGTACTCTTTGGTCTCCTCGATACTGATGGCGTCGATGATGATGGCCCGGCGTTCGGTACCGTCGTCGAGGTCGACGGTTTTTTTGACTTTTTCGGCGGTTTTGTCTTCTGCCTCTTTGGAGGAGGAGGAGACGGAGACGGTGATGCCTGAGTTGTGGCCCTAAATGAGGGCAAGTCAGGAGTTGCTGGGCGTGAGCGTTGTACGGGCGGCAGCCCCCGCTCCCCAGAAGATGAAGGGCCCGGCTCCATACGGTCCACAACGGGACGGTCAACTGCCGAAAGAGCCCTGCTCCAAAGTAGACTGCGCAAGCTGTCGGCACTGTTCCTCCGAGTCTGGCGCGAAAAACTCAGACAGTGGGGGCAGGAATCTGTAATATGCCCTTCTCCTAAGCAGCCCAGGCACAAAGAGTGTCCGTTGTTGAGGGCTAATTTGGCGTGGCAGCGAGAGCAGTGCTTAAATAGCGCTGTCTGCGCCATAGGCCGCGAAGGAAAAAACTATCTAACTAACTGATATAACTATAAAAAGATTTTTTTTTCTTAATTATTAACAACTAGAACCTAACTAACAACTAACAACAAGAATTTGTTCTTCTTACAGGTCTCCGATGACGGAGGAAGTCTCCCGCGAGGCGATCAGCGAAGCGGTCGAAGAAGAACTGAGGTAGGCGGGACCCTGAGCATGTGCGGTAGGACGGTGGGGGGAGGGGTTCCCGCCTAAAATCCTAACTACTAGAAGTTTCCCGAAGCGAGCTCGGCGCCGGCGCGAGCCCATATGTGTGATGCACAGAGACCACGAAGAAGAACCACTGCGTACCACCCACAATGCAATGGAATGCATTGTGGGCGGTACGCCACTCTTAAGGGTATGGCTAAGGCATATGTAAACACACACCGAAATGACTGGGATGACAAACTACAACATTTGCTCTTTGCCTATAGAGAAGTCCCACCTGAAACAACAGGGTTCTCACCCTTCAAGCTACTGTCTGGCAGGAGAGTGAGAGGGCCTCTTGATCTCCTAAAGGAAAATTGGGAGGGTAAACTTGTGGAAAACACAACTTCTGTGGTAGGTTATGTGCTGAATGTCAGACAAAATATGGATACTCTTTGTAAAATGGTTCAAGCAAACGTATCCAAGACTCAAGAGGCGCAAAAGTTCTGGTATGATCAAAAATACCTTAGATGATCTACGCCTTAGTATCGACAGGGGGAGTGTGTCCCTGCTGGTACTCTTGGACCTCTCAGCGGCTTTCAATACCATCGACCATGGTATCCTTCTGGAGCGCCTGGGGGAATTGGGAATCGGGGGCACTGTGCTTCAGTGGTTCCGATCCTATCTCTCGGGCAGGCTCCAGATGGTGATGCTTGGGGATAGTTGCTCTTCAAAAAAGGAGCTGCTATGTGGTGTACCACAAGGTGCCATCCTTTCCCCAATGCTGTTTAACATTTACATGAAACCGCTGGGAGAGATCATCCGGAGGCATGGGGCAGGGTGCTATCAATACGCTGATGACACCCAAATATATTTCTCTATGCCTTCGACAACATCATCAGCTAAGGATAGTGTGTCTCCTCTGAATGAATGCTTGGAGGCGGTAATGGGCTGGATGAGGAAAAACAAACTGAAGCTGAATCCAGACAAGACGGAGGTGCTTGCTGTCAAAGGCCCCAACCTGGGTCTGGAGGTGTGTCAACCAGTTCTGGATGGGGTTACACCCCCCCTGAAAGATTGTGTTCGCAGCTTGGGGGTACTCCTGGATCCGTCGCTCCAGATGACAGCTCAGACTGATGCGACGGCCAGGAGTGCCTACTATCAGCTTCGGCTGATACGCCAGCTGCGCCCCTTCCTAGAGTTGGAAGACCTAAAGACGGTAGTGCACGCACTGGTAACTTCGAGGCTCGACTTCTGCAATGCGCTGTACATAGGGCTACCTTTGTGCCTAGTCCGGAAACTTCAACTTGTTCAAAATATGGCAGCCAGGTTGGTCACCGGTACACCTAGGGGTGATCACATTACACCAGTTTTAAAATCGCTTCACTGGCTGCCAATCAGTTTCCGGGCGAAGTATAAAGTGTTGGTTATTACCTTTAAAGCCCTACATGTTTTGGGTCCAGGGTACCTACGGGATCGCCTTCTCCCGTACAATCCGCCCCGCACACTTAGGTCCTCTGGGAAGAACTTACTCAAGCCAGTCAGAACTAGGCTGGCGGGTGTTACCCAGAGGACCTTCTCTTCCATCGCTCCCAGACTATGGAATGGTCTGTCGGAGGAGGTTAGACAAATTGACAGTCTTCATGAATTTAAGAGAGTCATGAAGACTGTCCTCTTCCGACAGGCCTATCCAGATGAATTTTAAGATGTTTTTAATGTTGTATTTTTCTCGTTTTTTTTTTTTTAAAAAAATTAACTGTTGTGATTTTTATGTTTTATATTGTTGTTGTTCCCTGCCTCGATCCGGAGGGAGAGGCGGGCTACAAATAATAATAATAATAATTATTATTATTATTAAAGGCATGATCTGGAGTATTTGAGGTAGGGGATCAAGTAATGATATTTCTTCCCCTGCGCAAAGACAAGCTTAAAGCTGCTTGGAAAGGTCCCTACATTGTTAGAGACAAAATAGATGAGTTGACATGTGTGTGGACTAAGGAATGTCAAGATGCTTTTGAAAGACTGAAAGGCATTTTAAGTTCAGGGCCTGTGTTGAAGGCCCCGACTTTGAAAGGACATTCATTGTGGCAACTGTCGCCTCTGAAACCGGCATAGGAGCAGTGTTGCTACAAGACCATGACTCTGTAAAACATCCAGTCACCTACCTGAGTAGGAAACTTCTACCAAGGGAAAGAAACTTGTCCACTATCCACAAGGAATGTATGGCTGTAGTGTGGGCACTGGATAAACTCAAGCCCTATGTGTTTGGACAGACATTTACCTTATGGACTGATCACCAAGCATTGCAAAGGATTCAAACAATGCAAAATACCAACTCAAAGTTTCAAAGATGGTCCTGGAAGTTACGAGAATTCCAGATGAACATTGAGCATGTGCCAGGGAAAGAGAATGTCATTGCTGACGCTCTTTCCAGAAAGTAAACCCTGTTGGTGTTTAATTAGGTTGGGCGTTGCATAATTCTCTTCTGTAAAAGTAAATTGTTCCACTGGAAAAGAAGTGGGGGAATATGTAAGGGTTCAACTGTATGAAAAAGGTTAAATTGGATGTAACGGGTTAAAATGTATGTACAGGGGTAAACTGTTAAGTATCGGCATACACTCAGAAGGTGTCCTGATTAGTTTAGCCTGAAAGTATGGAAATGAAAATAGGAGGAAGACATTTCAGAGTAAGATTAGCATATACTCAAAAAGTTTCCCTTGATTTATTATTATTATTATTAGTAGTAGTAGTAGTAGTAGTAGTAGTAATAGTATTATATTAAGTACTCTCTTCCCTGATAGGAGTAAGTTCCTAGGCAAAAGGTGGAAGCCTAGGAGCTGGAAAATTAATGATAGAGGTGGAGTTAAAACAGCAGTTGGCAGTTCAAACTGAGAAGCGGGGAAAAAGAGCCAATGGGAAGAGCTAGCTCTGGTCAGTTACAGAGAGTTTGAAAAGGCATGCTGGGTGTTGTAGGCAGAAGGCTAGGTTTTTTTAAAATTAAATTCTTTAAAAAGTCTTAACCCCCCAAATTTTGTGTTTTTAGATGTGTCTGGTATGTTGTACAGCCAGACCTTATCAGCGTACCACATTTCAAGTTTTTAACTCATCTGGAAGTGGCTAAACATTTCCAGACATACATCCCACACACATACTTTCTGCTTTATAGGGACAGAAACTTGCGTAAGCCAGAGTCTGTTTTGCAGTGGATTCTGCTCCACAAAAACGTATGCCATAATCAACGTCTTAAGTCTTTAAGGTAGCACAAGACTCTTGTTTTTGCCTCAAGGGACCAACATAGCTACCCCTCTGGAAATTCTCTCGGTGACTTACTTTCAGCATTCTTGGTGGCATAAACGTCAATGAAAGGCTCGAAGTCGCCAGGCCCCAGGGGCTTGTGGGAGTTGAGATAGCTGCCAATGCCCTCCGGAGAGGTTCCATAGGACCCTACCAAGGCCGCAGCCCCAGGTTCACCCTCTCCATCCTCCTCTTCCTCTTTCACTTCCTCCTCTTCTTCCTGCTCAGCTCGCTGCACATCATGGATCCCTAGTAGCAAGCTGTAGTCCATAATCTTGAGTTGCACTAGGAACTGAGCATATGAATACAATTGTCAATTGGCTGGGAACCTAATGGGCTTGTTTCTTAGTTATTTATTACAAGTGCTCTCCCCGCCCCACACACATATATGTAAAACAAAGTTATTCAGCCATGTTGGCTGTGAATTATAGAAGTTGCAATCCAACACATCTGGACAGCACCAGGATGGGGAAAGTTGCTCTACCATCGCTAGACTCTTTGGACTAAATTCAGAACACTTAGAATGCTCAACATTTGTCAACATTCCAATAATTTACCTAATGGTTATGGAGAGTAGGGGGGAACAGAAATCATTTCAATGAAGTAGCAGCTCTTTGACCATTAATCTTCCGTGAGATCACAGCAGCTCCACCAATGGCCAAGCGAGGGCTCCCAGCCTGGAAGTGATATATGGTGGGATCCTGACTTAGCTATACCTACAGTAGACCTATGGAAATCAGTGAAGTCTCACTGTAACTAACTTGATTCCCATGGTTCTAGTATAAGTATGAGGAAGTGTGGATCCAACGCATGGCCAGTCAATGTCTATTAGGATTTATCTAAAAGTGGATTTATCTAAAACTGCAATTTCAGGGGAAACCTACATGTTCTATGCTATAATTTGATGCAGTGCCTTCCCGATGCATCGGACTACGTCTCCCATCATCCCTGCCCACTCTGATGGGGGCTGATGGGAGTTACAGTGCAAAACATCTGGAGGGCACCAAGATCCCTTTGGTTAGAAACTGAACCTCCCAAATGGAAGTTAACCACCTAACAGACAGGCGTCTGGTCACTCATCAAGGAGCTTAAAGGTTTAGCATGGGCTAGCCTGCTAGCTAATTAACAAACAGACAAAAGGGTACATTCTCCCCACCCCCACCGCTAGGGAAGCCATGCGAAGGGTTAACTAAACAGTATCAATTATCTTCTGTGCCGAAATTCATCTAGTGATTGTGACAGCAAGAACTAGAGGGCAGCATTGACCCTAGATTCATTACGAATTAATAAAGGCAGTTTTCTAGTCTTTAAAAGGGACTCTAGTTTTAATGTGAAGGCGGCACGTGCTGGGCAGAGGACAGAACCACCCCTGTCTTGGCAACCGAACTCCATGATTAATTGCCTTGGCTGTTCAAAGCTGTGTACCTCATTTCCAACTGGAACGCATCCAGCTTTAACTCCCCGGCTTGGGTCCTTGTTCCGACTCGGCTTGCTTGACTGAAGAACCTTCAGTAATCAAGCATTTTCTTCCCCCTGCTGGGACGTCTGGGCATTCACCATGACCCCTCCCATCATTGCAAACTGGGAACTAGCACACTGGTAGTTGCAAGCGTCATGCGACAGCGGAACCAAAAGGCAAGGAGGCAGCACACGAAATACACACACACACACACATACACACACACACACACACCAAGCCCCAAAATGGAGCTTACGAATCTGGCCAGCTTTGCTTTAGGATCCAAGGCCCAAGCTCACAGAAAAGCTCGCTTCACTTTCACAAAATGTGCAAGGCACTCACATTCTTGCCAAGAGAGAAGTGAATGCTTGAGAGGAGGGATTCCTTTTCCCGGAAAAGTATTTACACATACTAATGTACAGCATTTTGCATTTATATGGTGCAGGCATGGGGGATCTGTGGTCCTCCAGAAATTGCCAGACTCCAACTCCCATCGGCCCCAGCCAGAAGGGGCTATGGTCAGGGAAGATGGGAACTGTAGTCCAATATCCGCCCGTCACAAGTTGCCCCAATCCTAACAGCACTATACAGTGTTCAAAGCATTTCGTGTCATTATTTCAATAATCCACACAGCACCACCATAAGTTAGGTCAGCATTGTACCCATATTACAGGTTTGGGACTGAGGCTGTGAGACACTGGGTGGCCTCCAGCAAGCCACTAAATTTATAGCTGGGACTTTGAACCAGGGACTTCCTAGCTCATTTTTAGCCAAGATATTACAGCAACTCTTGCGATATAGTGCTTAAGAGTGTTGGACTCTGGCTGGGGAGACCCAGGGTTCAAATCCCCTCCTCCCATTTCCATGAAGCTCACTGGCCAACCACTTACCAGTTTCTCTCTAGCTGAATTCAGATGACACAATAAGCAACTGGGGGAGGGGAAACAATCGTCAGTTGTATTGACTATCGTGTCGTCCGAATGCTGCCATAGTCAACTCAGTGCTGATCCTAATCCACACCACAGTTGATTATTTATTACCATGTTGTGTGGGGAGTGCCCCCTAAATGAACAACTTATTACCCCACCATTGACTATTGTGTTGTCCGAATTCAGCTTCTCTCTCCCTCCTGAACCCCCACAACCTAGTCTACCTCACAGGGCTCTTGTGAGGATAAAATGAGGAAGGGAGGAACTATGTATGCTACCCTGAGCTTCTTGGAAAGGAAGAACAGGATAAAAATGTGTTTTTTTTAAGTACAATAAAATAATAGTTCTGAAGTCTTTATTCATGTGAACGTTAAAAGAATAGGGCTGTACTCCACTCCACTCATTCCCTTCTCTGCCTCAATCATAGAAAGAAAGAAAATGTATCAATCAACATAAATATACTTTACATTTTATACCCCACATTTAAAATGCTTGATGTGTTTCACATACTATTTCAGTAATCCTTACAATAGTGCCACAAGGCTGAGAGCCAGTGTGGTATAGCATTAAGCGTGTTGGACTAGTGCTGGAGAGATCTGGGTTCAAATCCCCACACAGCAGTGAAGCTCCCTGGGACAGACACTCATATCTCTCAACCCCACCACCTCACAGGGGGATAAAAAGAGGGGCAGGGGGAAGGAAAGAGTTATATATACTACCTTGAGCTCCTTGGAGGGAAAGGCAGAAAACATACAAAAAATAAGCAGGCCGTTCTACAATAAACGCAGGCTGTTACTACCATCACTATCCTGCAAATGGGAAGCTGAGGGACCACCCAGTGCAACTTTTCCCCAATCCAGTGCCCTTCGCATGTGTAAGTTGACAACTCCCATTATTCCCCAACACATCTGGAGGGCACCAAGTTGGGAAAGGTTGATCTCATTCGTGTCTGTGGCTGAAGTAAGTAAGGTTATAACTGGAGGCTCACATCACTTCTATTACGGCCTTCCCCAACACAGTACTCTCCAGATGTTTTGGACTGTAGCTGCCGGCATTGCTGACCACTGGCCATGCTGACTGGGCCTGATGAGATATTGAAGTCCAAAACATCTGGAGGGCACCAGGTTGGGAAGGCTGCTCTATTAGCGCTCCCCTTTGGGAAGCAGGGAATATCCCAGAACTCTGGTATAATCTCATTTTTTGTGGAAGAGGGAGAGAGAGTGGCTGAATTCGGACAACACAATAAGCAACTGGGGGTGGGAAACAATCGTCAGTTGTATTGACTATCGTGTCGTCCGAATGCTGCCAAAGTCAACTCAGCACTGATCCTAATCCACACTATGACTGATTATTTATTACCACGTTGTGTGAGTAGTACCCCCTAGATGAACAACTGTAAAGTTGATTATTACCCCACCATTGACTTATCGTGTTGTCCGAATTCAGCCACTGTGTGGTTGTGTGTGAGAGAAAGCGGCATGGTCCCGAAGCCAGGCATTCCTTCCAGCCTACCCCTACGGAAGAAATGCAGGTTGCTTACCTGTAACCGTAGTTCTTCGAATGGTCATCTGTGCATTCACGCACTATGGGCTCGCGCCGGCGCCGAGCCTCATTTCCGGAAACTTCTATAGCCTAGACTTTTGGCAGGAACCCCTCCCCCCCCACCGTCCTATCGTGCATGCTCAGGGTTCCCGCTTACCTCAGTTCTATGAGACCGAATTGCCTCGCGAACAAGATAAGTGTGCAAACAATAATAATAATATACCTATGAGAGGCTGCATCATAGCGTCTTGGACCAGGCCAACAGCGAGGTCTAGAGGGGACGGTGGGTGGGTTGTGTGACTGCACAGATGACCACTTGAAGAACTACGGTTACAGGTAAGCAACCTGCATTTCTTCTTCGTGGTCTCTGTGCATCATACACTATGGGCGAGCAATCAGCAACCACTTACCGGAGGAGGGTAGACTCGCTGGTGGCTCATTGAAGGACGGAGGACAAGACAGCCCAGCCGAAGGAGGAGTCCGCTCTGGCTCGAAGGTCCAGCTTGTAATGCGTCACAAAGGTGGACGCACTGGACCATGTGGCTGCTCTACACAGCTCAGGGATTACGATCCCGCAATCCAAGGCCGTGGAAGTGGAAAGGGCCCTTGTGGAGTGCGCTGTCAGCCCCTCTGGCGGATCTTTACCCGCCAGCTGATAAGCCAAGGTGATCATCTGAACAACCCACTTGGCGAGTCTCTGAGAGGAAACCGGCTGGCCTTTAGTCCTGCCCCCAGAGCAGATGAACAAGCGGTCGGATTTCCGATAAATAGCAGTTCGTGACTTGTAAAAGGCCAATGCCCGACGTGCGTCGAGGGAATGGAGTCTAGAGCTCAACTAGTCCGTAGATGCGTGAAAGAAGGTAGGGAGCACGATACTCTGGTTGATGTGGAAGCCGGAGATGACCTTAGAGGGGCCGGGTCTGAACAACCTTATCACGAAAAAATTGGGTGTAAGGGGGGTCAACCATCAGAGCACACAATTCTGAGCTTCTCCTTGCAGATGTTATGGCGACTAGGAAGGCCACCTTAAGAGTCAACAGTCTGGTGGAGACGGTCGGCAACGGTTCAAAGGGCTTAGTTGTCAGTGCCGTGAGGACAACAGAAAGGCTCCACTGCGGGACCACAGAACGCAGTGGAGGACGTAAGTTACTCAGACCCCTGAGAAACCATTTTGACAGCGGGTGAGTGAAGACAGAGAACCCTTGTATGAAGTCATGACGAGCTGAATCGAAGCCAGGTAGATCTTGATAGAGGCAGGCTTGAGGCCCGCAGCGTAGAGGGAGTGCAAGCAAACCAAAATATCAGCAATCCCACAAGTCGTAGGGTTTAACCCTCTGTTGATTATAAAGGTAACGAACTTGCTCCATTTCCTATCGTAGGAAGCCCTTGTAGACGGCTTTCTGGCCTCCAGCAAGATAGCTTCTATAGGGGGCGGGAGAGCTAGGTCTCGCCATAGAGCCGGATTCGCCAGGCCGTGAGTTTCAGTTGAGGTAAGTCTGGGTGAAGAACTAAGCCCCGTTCCCTGGAGAGTAGGTCTGGGACTAGTGGGAGGCGAAAGTAATCCCCTCTGGACAACCAGAGTAACGGGGCGAACCACGCTTGGCGTGGCCACCACGGGGTAATCAGTATGGCGCTCATCTGACCCAGAGACAGAGTGGCGACTACTTTGGCCACTAGCGGGAAGGGGGGGAAGGCATAAGCCAGGCCTCTCCCCCAGACCGTGTTGAAGGCGTCCCCTAGGGAGCAATCGCCTATTACTGCCCTCATGCAGAACGCGGGACAAACGGCATTGTCCGTGGCGATGAATAAGTCGATGACTGGTGTTCCCCACTTGGCGAACAGGAGGTCTAGAGCATAGAGGGACAGGGCCCACTCGTGGGTATCTTGGAATTGACGGCTGAGGGTGTCCGCTTGAATATTGTCTGTGCCCGCTATGTGGATGGCAGACAGGAGCATCCTGTGCCTGATAGCCCAGTGAAATATCTCCAACGTCAGTCGAAGAAGGTCTGAGGACCGAGTGCCTCCCTCCTTGTTGAGGTACCAGACCACTGTCGTGTTGTCGGTGACAATCCTGACGTGATGGCCCTGGAGGTGCATTTTGAATGCGCGGAGGGCTTTCTGTACGGCCAGCAGTTCTAGGACGTTGATATGAAGTGACTGTTCCCGAGTAGACCACTTTCCTTGGATTGCTAGTCGATCGCAGTGAGCGCCCCATCCCTTCAACGAGGCATCCGATGTGAGCGTTCGTGTCGGTCCCGGTTCCACAAATGGCAGACCCATGCCCAGGTTGCTGGGTGTCACCCACCAACTGAACGTCGGATGTAGAGTTCGAGGGAGAATGAGTCTCACCGAGTTTGAAGGCGCGCAAGGGTCGCAATTGGCCAAGAGGAACTGCTGGAGGGGTCTCATTCGTAGGCGTGCCCACCTGACAACATACACCGACGAGGCCATGAGTCCGAGTAGCCTCTGCACGAGACGTGCCGATATCCTCATGGAATTGAGGAGTTGGCGGGAGAGTTGATGTATTGCTCTCATGCGCTCCGTTGGGAGGAAAGCTCTTCCAAGGGTGGAGACTAGACGAACTCCAATAAATTGGATAGTTTGTGTAGGTGTAAATACGGATTTTTCTTGATTGATTACGAGGCCCAGGCTCAGAAGGAGATCCTTCGTGGTGGCAACATCCTGCAGTGCCTGCAGGTGCGATGGGGAGACTATAAGCCAATCGTCCAGGTAAGGGTAGAGCTCTACCCCAGACGTCCAAAGAAAGGCGCACACCGCTCCCATACACTTTGTGAAAACCCTGGGTGCTGTTTTGAGGCCAAAGGGGAGAACTGTAAATTGATAAGCGTTCTGGCCCACCATGAACCTGAGGAAGCGCCGGTGTGCTCTGTGGATGGCGATATGAAAATACACGTCCTTGATGTCTATGAGTGTGAACCACTGGTTGAGCCTGAGCAACGGGAGAATCATAGCCAGCGTGACCATGCGGAATTTTTTGGTAGAGATGTATTCGTTGAGGGCTCTCAGGTCCATGATGGGGCCAAGGCCCCCGTCCCGCTTTGGGACTGTGAAGTAGCAGGAGTAGAAGCCGGTCAGTAAGGCCGCGGTGTTGACCGGAACAATGGCTCCCTTGAGTAGGAGGGTGGCTACTTCCTGACGCAGCGTTTCCGAGGGTTGCATGAGCTTGATAGCACCGGTCGGGGGAGGGTCGGTGAATTCTATCCTGTAGCCGTACCAGACAATATTTAAGACCCATTTGTCTGAAGTAATGTGCGTCCAAGCCCTGTGAAACCTTCGGAGACGGTGAGCAAAAGTGGGTTGTGAGTGGAGAGTGGCATGGGGCGAGTCAAAGGCGCTGCTTCTGGGACGTGTCCTGCCTGGTGCGATTCTGCCGAAAACAGCCTTGCTGGTGGCCTTTTTTCTGTGGGAAGGATGGTTGCGACGACGCGTGGAAACGTTGTTGATGCTGGCGATTGGGAAACTGACGTGGTGGGTATGGCTGGTATGGCTGTTGGCGGCCCCATTGTCGTGACCTGTATGGGTAGGTGGCCGTGGCCGGGTAAAACCCCATCTTTTTCACAGTTGTCTTTGCTTTTCGTATGGTGTCCATAGCTGTGTCAGTGGTGGAGTGAAACAGACCTTCCCCATCGAAGGGGAGATCCTCAATCCGCGCTTTAGACTCCTGCGGCAGGTTGGATGAACGGAGCCAAGCGTGGCGTCGGAGGGCGATGGCGCCAATCATTGATTTAGACCCACAGTCAATTTGATGCCTGGCTGTTGTCGGTCCCTGCTTAGCCAGGGTCACAGCTTAATTCTGAAAAACCTGAGCAGCCTGTCTCATCTCCTCTGGGAGGTGTGTATGGAGTGCTGCAACCTTGTCCCATAGGAATAGGTGATATCTGGCCATCATGGCTTGATAATTGGACACCTTTAGTGACAGAGCTGAGGACGAGTAGATTCTTCGGCCAAACGAGTCCAGCTTGCGGCCTTCTCGATCAGTTGGGGCAGAATGCGATTTGGAAGTCCTGCCCTGAGCTGATTCTACAATAACTGAATTTGGTTTAGGGTGCATGAACAAGAAACCGACGTCTTTCTCTTGGATTTTATATAGAGAGTCCAGCCGTTTAGATACTGGGCCCGTGGTGGCAGGGTTTTTCCAAGAATCCTGGGCAGTCAGTAGCAATGTCGGGATGAAAGGCAACGCTGGCGAAGCCTGCACATCCGGATACATTACATCGTAGATCGAATCGATGCACTCTTCTGCGGGTTGTTTGAGCTCCACCCCCAACGACTGCGCCATCCGTAGCATCTGCTCGGTGAAGGTGCCTACTTCCGAGGATGGGGAAGTTTGCGCACCGGTACCGACCACATAGTCTTCCGCTGACTGCGGGGAAGCAGGAGTAAGAACGTCAACTGAACATGCGTGCGGAGGAGGCATCGATACGGAGGGCTCTGGAGGGGGCGCTGCAATGGTGGCCGATGGCAGTCGGCGCGGCGGAAGCGGAGGGACGAATTCCCCTATGGCCCTCAGTCTTTTCCCTGTGTAGGGATCGAACAAATACGACTGTCGCGAGCGATTGCCTCCACCCTGGCTCGAGTGAGATGCCCAGGACCGAACGGAACGTTCCGAAAGCCGTTCCCAGTCTTGAGACGGGGTTGGGGGTTGGGATCAGTACCGGTCCTTCACCGGTGTGTCCCTCGGTACCGAGAATGGCGAAGACACAGACCTGGGCGAAGCGTGGAGAGACAGCGGGTCAACAGCACGACCCTTCGGTCCCGGCCCCAGTGTCGGTATCGAGATGTGGTGTGACGATCCCGTCAGGGAGCGGGAAGGTGAAATGGGAGCCCGGTCCTCCCTCGGCGACCTCGAAGAGTGTTGTCGGCGTGGTACCGAAGAGCCCTTCGGCACCGATGTTGGGCGGCGAGGCTTAGGTATCGAAAAAGCTGGTATCGAGGGGCGAGTTGTATACGTGGGCAGTATAGATATTGATGCTGGCGGAGACGGGAGCGACTGGCCCATCGGTACTGGCGACCTTGTCGGTATCGATGCTGAGCCCGGCAGGAGCGGTGCTGATGAAGCCGGTGCTTTCCAGGCTGCTCTTTAGGCAGTTTTGAATGCTTCACCTTCGTCTTCTTTTTCTGATGTCCCTCTTCCCGAGGGAGAGTTGCCTTTTTCCTTTTTGCCTTTACCCCTTCGATGGACAGGGAAGACTCATCTAGGGGATGAGTCTTAGGCCGCTCTACCGAAGCATGTGCTGCCACGGGAGCTGACGTTGCCGGTGTCGGCGCGGGTGCGTCCACCGCTTCAAGAGCTTTCTTCCAAAGAAGAGCTCGCAGCCTTTCCGCCCAGTTTTTACAGGTTTGTCGAGAGAAGCTCCTGCAGTGAGCACAGGCATCGACGCCGTGTGCCTCGCCGAGGCACAGGAGGCACCGAGAGTGACCGTCCGATAAGGTCAACTTGGCGCGGCAGTAACTACAAGTTTTAAACAGGGCCGTCTGCGCCATGGCCGGGGAAGTTGGAAAGGCAGGGCCCCCGAGGGAGGTTGGAACTGTCTACGAGATATATAAAACTTTTTTGTTGTTGTTTTTTTTCAGAAAGAAGAGGGAAAGAGTAGAGAAAACAGGAAAGTCTAAGCTAAGGGTAAGAAGAGTCAAAAACGAAGAGTCAAATACGAATGAATCGAGAGAAGTCTTCCGCGAGGCAAGCAGCACGGCAGTCGAAAAAGAACTGAGGTAAGCGGGAACCCCGAGCATGCGCGATAGGACGGTGGGGGGGGGAGGGGTTCCCGCCAAAAGTCTAGGCTATAGAAGTTTCCGGAAACGAGGCTCGGCGCCGGCGCGAGCCCATAGTGTGTGATGCACAGAGACCACAAAGAAGAACCCAACGATACTTTCGTTTCATGTGAATGCGGCCCAAGCAGATGCTTTCACACAGATGCTAGTGGAAGTGCAGACATGAGCTGGGGCCAAATCTCAGACTGAGTTTTCTTAGGGACTGTCAAGAGGCCGACTTTTGATTTCTGCATGCAAAAAGCTTCAAGTTCTGTGAAATCAAGGAAACTCACTTTCTGGCATTTCCCCAATTCGGGTCAGCAGCAGTATTGGGATTTGTGCAAAAAAAAGGAGGGGGGGTGGAAAGAAAAAGCCAACCCACCCTAGAATGCTTGGGAGAGATTCAGCTGATGAAGGCAAAAAAGCTGCATGGCGTACTGGGCTAGCAATTAAGACTGTGAGCATCTGCAGCCACCTCCTCCCCCACTATCACATGCTATTAACAGTCATTAAGGCTAATAGGGTGGATCTCGCACTGCAGAAGCATTTCCAATTCTGCAGACTCAGTCCCTGGGGAAATATAACCGCTGATGAGACGGCTGCCCGAGCTTTTTTCCCCCCTAATCCTGGAAGCCAACCCCATTCTCGTCTTGTTACGGCAAATGCGGTGGGTGGAATGTACAATCCAGAAGCCAAGGAGCCCTGGGCTCAGGCAGGTATTTGAATCTCAGTGTGTGTATATATATATATATATATATATATATATATATATATATATATATATGCTTCTAGCCTTCAAAGCTAAGGATGCAAAAGTTATACAGCCATGATGGCAGCCTTGCCTAGAGGCTGAAAAATGGTTTAAAAAAAGAAATGAAGCAAAATAAGAGTGCATAAAGAGACTGACTGAACAGAAAGACTATCTGAACACAGACTTGGTGCGGGTTTTAACTCCCTTACATCTTTGCCCTGCAAACAAACTTACCACCGATCGGAATCCCTATTTAATCTTCAATTTTGCCACTTCCCTGATTTCTTGTGGGTCGGCCACCTTTTTTTATTATTCAAAGCAATACTTGTACAATTATGCAATTGCAGATTCACTCAGTGCCTTGATTTTTTTTAAAGCCAGCCAGTGTAGGGAGTTCTAAGTTGGAAAAAAAGTACAGAGAAAAAGGTGGATTGGGGATGTCACTGGTGCTGGACAATAAGCACTGTGCAGACCTGGGTTCTGTTGCAAACTGGCCTCCTCCAAGCTCAGCCCTGGACAGAAGATTGCATCTCACCTCTCAAATGATGGACGCTTGTACACACCCTAATAGGAGCACAGGCGCCATAGGAGACAGTTGAAAGCAATCTCCACACTCTAACCCCCACGTGGCTGGCTGATTCAGATGCTGGTGGGGAAAGTCTTTTAAAAAATTCCAACTAGAGATTTTTTTAAAAAAAAATTGAGCCTCTGATGCTCTAAAAACCCTCCAGGGACAAGAGTGCCGCATCAGTCCAGAAGCAATTTTTGGAAGCGATTCCCCTTGCCTTCTGCAGATTTTGCTCCAGGATTTTAGGAGTCTTTGGGAAAATACATTGTGTGTGTGTGTGTGTGTGTGTGGTGGCTACAGAATATTCTCGCTCTCCCACTGACCTTCTGGGGAGCTCTATGCAAAGTGAGAATGGTGGCACTCTTGGGGCCACGGGCCCTTTGCTGATCTTCGGAATCGTGGCAAAATGCCCAACCAATCATCTTTGGGAGCCAGCCCCACATCCCCCAAAATCCAGATCTGTTTGTAATTGGCCCACATCCATCAGTAGCTCAGATGGTCATGCCTAATTCAGGAGCAGTTATTCTCTGATTTCAAAAAACAGAGCACATTCCTTCAAACTGACTGTAACTCCACCACAAAAACCTTCAGTACGGAGTTTGAGAATGCCTTGCCCTGGCCTGCTCCTTCCTCCTCCCAAGCTACATGCTGGGACTCAAAAGTGGACGCATGTGAATTGCTGGCAGCTCGTTTGCCTGTCGATCACCACACCGTGGCATAAGATTTCCACCTGTTGAAGGATACTTCCTGCTTGTGATAAAAAATACTAGCAGGTAGCTCTTTGACTGATGACTTCAGAGGACTGGATCATTAACTGCAAGCAGCAGTAAATAGTCAACTAAACCCACCCTGAGGGAGCCCGGAACAAGAAGACGGTAGTTTCAAGAACCAAACTGTGGGAAGGGGTGGAAGGAAGCAGAACGATAAATCAGGAATGCAGGGAAGGGTTGGGGACCAGAGAAAGGTAGGAGGGAGCTGTCAGCGGGAGGGGCCTCGTGTTAAGCAGGTGGTAAGGGAGCCCCTGCAGCCCCATTGCTTCCTGCGCCACTGAGGTAATAACATACACCTATGCTGTGGCTCATCTCTACCGTACCCCAGTCTCCAGAGAGGCAATGTTGGCATAAGAAGCTGCTGCACTTCCCATGAGCCCCAGGGCTCCTCATGTTGCCCCAGTGGTTCAGGAATGAGGAACCCTATAGGTGAGCCCATAACACCAGCATAACATGGAACCCTGTTCAGAGACAGACAAGCAAAGCGGACAGGGGCTTGCTGAGGGCTGCTAGAGAGCACGCAATGGCAAGGCTTTTAGTCACAGCAACAAATATTTACACACAACTCTTAGGAACAGGGGAGGAGAGAGAACAACCCTACACAAATCATTTCTGCTCCTTGGTACCAGCCTGGCAAAGCTCACTAGAACTCAACTAGCTTTGGAATAAGCTTGTCATTAGGAGATTGTTCAAAAGACTATTGTCTTCAAAAGCATGGCTGTAGCGTTCCTGCAAAAGTTTCTAAATCAGGCCTATGTCCAAAGGGCTACAGTACCTCCACATCTCGCTTTAACTTCTCCATGAAGTCTTTCTTGGCCTCTTCGCTGATGTACACTTTCTGGTTCATGTTTAAAAAGTCAATGTCTTTCAGGGTCGGCAGTTCCTTGCCCTAGAAAAGAACGAACACATATTTTGGATGAAAAGGAGGCACGGGAAGTGAGACAAGAGTCAAGACAAATGCTTGCCAAATTCAGGCTTGGATGGCAGGATCAGAGGCATCAAACAAGGAGTGGTAACACAGTCCCTAAGAAACCAAGATGGGTTTCACATGGATAGGTGACTGTATGTATTTTTTTTAAAAAAATATATCTTCTTGTAAGCTGCCCAGAGAACATGGCTATAGGGTAGTGTCAAGGTTCCACTCGCAGACTGGACCCCTTGATCAGCTCCTTAAAGATATCTTGCCTCTTTAAGAGCCACACTATCCCTTTTGGGAATCACGTTTCCACCTTTTCCTTCCCCTCTCAGTAGCGTGGGCTTTAGGCGCAGTGTGAAATGGATACTCCAACACTCAGGTTTTTAACCAAAAATGCTTTACTATGTTAGTCATAGTAAGGCACCATTGCTTAAGGTATTTACACACATAGAGCTGTGACTTTCAGAGGCATTTACAAAGAAAACAAAGAGAAATTAAACCGCAGTTTCCTCTAGCTTATCTACCTTCCCAAATGTAGATGAATCTAGGTTCTCTGTCCTCTGGCTTTGTTAGGCTCTCTTTGTTTGTCCTCTCACAGAGCTTGTCCCTCTTGTCCCTTTTTTAAACTTTTCTCTGACTGACCACTTAGCTCTTCCCATTGGCTCCTTTTTCCCGCTTCTCAGTTTGAACTGGTAACTGCTGTTTTAACTCCACCTCCTGGTAATTTTCCAGAACCTTACCCATCTCAACTTTTCCCTAGAAACTTGCTCCTCTCAGGGAAGAGAGTACTTAATCTTATCAAGGGAAACCTTTTGACTGTATGCTAATCTTACTCTGAAATGTCTTCCTCCTATTTGCATTTCCATACTTTCAGGCTAAACTAATCAGGACACCTTCTGAGTGTATGCCATACTTAACAGTTTACCCCTGTACATACATTTTAACCCAGTTAAATCCAATGTAACCTTTTTCATACAGTTGAACCCTTACAGGTAGCATATAAATATGTGGAACACGAAAACAACCCCTGTTCCACACTTACGGAGTGTGGAGTGGGTAAGCAAGATCACTTTTGAGAGCAGTACGCACCCTTACTCCTGAACTACCTGCCCAAGAGAACATCACAAAGCAAAGCCCCTCTTGACTGTGGTCTCAAAAGCATCTCAAGCGACTGGATTGATTGTCCAGGGCCATATTCTTTCTGTGCTCTCACAGAACCACAGCATAGCATACAGTGTGGTGTCTATAACATTTAATTTCTACTATCTTTTTTAATGGTACGTAACTGCCTGATTTCAATCAGACTATTGGTCCATCTAGCCTGGTACCGCCTACTCTGACTGGCAGAGACTCTCAGGCAGAAAATCTTCCCCACTACCTGATCCCTTTAACTGCAGAGGCCATGAACGGAACCTGGGCCAATCTGCATGAAAAGCAGGTGCTCCAATATGGAGCTACAGTCCCTCTTATCTTGGTTTTACACTTCTGGCACCCTATCGTTTTGATGACAACAAAAACATTTCATTCTGCAAATGTGTTCTGCAAGCTGGCATGCCCATTTTGGCTCCTAATTTAAGGTATATTCTCCACTTCTTCCCAGGTCTATTGTTTAGATTGCTCAAGCCAAGATCTGATCTAGTCTGACTAGAACAGGGCCATGTACGCCATGGATGCAATATCAATGCATAGATGCCCCTGCTTTTTTTTTTTAAAAAAAATCAAGTCTTTACATCTACTCTTATGCCATGCCAAATAACTGGCCAGAGAGCTTCGGCTATTGGGTGGTATAGAAATGAAATGAAATAAATCTTCCTTTGCCAAGAGGAAGCTATACTGTCACCTCAGGTTAAGCCATCAAGCCAAAAGACACTCCACATCACCATAGAGAAAATACACCTCTCACCAGACTGCCAAAATCTCCAATTACCTTCTCTTTATCACTGGCTTCGCGGGATACCAGGGAGCCCTAAAAAAGCAGGAACACAAAAGTCAGGTTCCAGAAAGCAACCACGAGATCACAAATACAAAGAGAAAACATGTTCAAAGCAAGCCATGAACCAGGTGTGCAAAAAGTGCAGCCTGTGGGCAGCACCCGGGAAATAACAAGGAATACAGACTCTAGAAACAGACTCTATGGTTCCTGCTTAAGAAGCCTAAATTCCTAGAGTGTCCCGGAACGTCCTAGGAAAGTGTTTGAGGGCTCCTGCCAGCTACCTAGGACATTCTAGCAATAGTATTTATATGGCAGAAACCATATAACTGGTTCCTATTGCTTTCCCACTTTTTCCTGTTTTTGTTTTTCCTGAAAATATTTCAGATACAGTTAGGATTCTTCAGCAAGGGAGTGGATTAGAGGAAGAAGGACAGCTAGGAGAGCCAGGATTCCTGGATGGCTGATTTGAGAACTGAGGTTTCTAGGAGAAGTGCTGGTTTTATCGCATCAAAGCAGGTGCTCAGCCTCTGAAAAGCTCTTGGGTAGGAATTGAATTTGAGTGGGGCTGAGTTACATATAGGGAGACCACATGAATTGCCAAAAAAAGAGGAAATGCACCACCAAAAAGAGAGGGCAAAAGAAGACAGTTATTTGCATAATATTTGTATATGCTAATGCACATAAACCTAGAAATAATTACTATAATTTAAATAGAAATAGAGTACATTGGCCCATACTGTGACCAGGTTCTTAAGGTTCATTATCTGTAAAATGGAATTTGACAGGACAGTCCTTCAAAACAGAGGACACCTTCAAGTAGTACTGTCCTTTGTAAAAGAGGACGCCTGGCCAACCTAGGATATGAATGTGAACATGGGGCCCTCCTTAAACAAATGTGTTCACATAAATATAAACTCAACTTGTCCAAAACCAAAGATTATTTTTTTTCCACTTCACAGGAGGGATGAAAGCGTAACTTGCCCAAGGCTATCCAGGGAGTTCTAGGCCTCATCCATTAAGTCTCCAAAGCTTTGCTTGGAGAATAGTGGGTTTGAGTTTTCTTTAAAAAAGGACTTTAGCAGTCAGGAAGGGAATTGTTGATTGGCAGTGTGCAAAAGGCAAGAATTGTACCGTAATTTGACATCAGATCTGGTGCCTTCTATGCTTTTAAGAAAGAAGTCTCTCCATGCAAAACACTCTCGATACAGGAAGGTCTGAGTGTGAAAGGGGCCAGTCAGCACCAGCTCACAAGCCCTGAACCCCATCTGCTCTTGGCTTCTGTTCTCTCACTCCAGCTTTCTCCCAAGATGCTCTATAGGTATGCTGTACGGTGGATTCCTGTATTGAGCAGGGGGGTGGGCTTGATGACCTTATAGGCCCCTTCCAACTCTACTATTCTACAATTCTCTCCAGGCTTCCCTTCACCCCCTGCCCCATCACCTATGTCTTTCCTCAATTACATTATTTCGAAGTCTTTCCTGCACCACCTAAATTCAGAATGGGCCCTCTTGGAGGTCAAATGAAGCCCTCTGGGTGCCCCCATCCCTTCCCACAATCACCACTTCTGTGGAGTTTTTCCTCCATTCTAAAAGGTCAAAATGCCTCTCCTAAGGCTTAGTTACTGGCAGTAAGAGCTTTAGGCTAAAATATGCTGCTATCTTTTGTATTTTGGCCAGGTCCCTTTTGCCTCTCCCAGCACTGGAATGTGGACCTTGTCTCCGAAACTGAATTTGGCCCTTGGGCTAAAAGAGTTTCAAGACCCATGGTCTCACCTTCTCCATGCTGCTAGTTTATCCTACCCTGCTATTTGCTGCATTCCCCTTTACTTAGGGTGTTAAACCCTTCGGGCAGGGGCTACATTGCTTCCATATTCTGTGCAGCTCCTAGCACTTTGCTGGCCCAGAAGAGGTAATAGAACCTTGGCATCAGGAATGGAAGCAATCCAATGGACTAAATCCAGTCCCTTGCCCCTAAATAGGATACCCTATCGCTAACCCATCCCAGAGAGATGCCAGCCCATCCCTCTTGAAAAAGTTCTTGAATAAAAGGGAAAAACGTACTCTCCATTCTTTTTCCATATGAACACATTTCGATGCCCATGATATTCTAGAGCGGGGTGGGCAACTTCTCTGAGAGGCCTTTTAAAAAAGAAGAAAGAAACCCAGATCCCATTTAAAAAAAAGGCTCTAGCCCTCATGACTGCAGAAATGATTTGGAGAAGGAGTCAAGGATCAGAAACAAGGAGTCAGGAAGCCAAAATCCAGGGTCTTTGACTCAGCCGTATTGTTCTTTCTGCCTCCTCACCCTTCCAGGATAGGTTGACTGAGGTTTTATAACTGAAGTCAATAATTGCAGAGTATGCTTAACGTTAAGCACGACAAATGCAGCATTTCATCAGCCGCCAGGTTGATTAACATCATATCCAAGATACTTTATTAACTGCATTCCTTTATAATATGCACACCAGCTGTGATCCTCATGCTCAAACCCTGCTTCCGCTGCGGCCGTCATCGCAGTACAATTCCTCCCCTGGCCTTCACCTCCTAAAACACTTGTACTTGTGAACGAGGACCTAGTTAACTCCGCTATAAAAGATCTGTATAACCTTGCTGTGGGAGAATTTGCTTTGGGTCAGCTTTAATGATATGTAGCTAGGCTGAAGGCAGAAAGAGACGGATATGATCCGTCTCATTTTCCTAGCTTAGTTTCCCTGCACACACGCAGACAGACAAAAAGCACTGACCTTGCATTTGAAATCATTCATGGACTGCACAAATTCCCCAAGGAAAGAGGGGATTTCATTGCAATATTGAGAGGAGGAGGGGATGTTTAATCGGCAGAGCAAGCCATGCTGGGAGCAGGGAGCGAGGCACAGGCATAGGCTTAATGGTCACTGTACCAGCTTAATGGTCACTGTAAAGCTCACGTGTCAGCCATTTTTCTGCAGGGCAGGCAGCCAAGGAGGGCTGTGAACAGCTCTGAGTGCAGCAACAGAAACCGTTCAGCAGGCCAGCAGGAGTTGCTCCCAGACTGCCAAGGGTTGCCTGCAGTCTTCAAATCAGAACTAGAAGCCCTTCTTGGGAGGTACAATCCAGCCCAAGTCATTTTAATTGTCTTGATAAAGATGGCTGGAGGAAGCTCAAAGGGAACTCTCTGGCCTGGCACAGACCGAGCAGTCATCTCTGACCTTAGAGGCGTCAAGTCGGGGGGGGGGGGGGGGAGAGAGACCAAAGCATTCTTGCCTTGGAAACAGACCTATTTATTACTATTCACTGCTTAGAAAGGGCCAAGAAAATACATGGCGGTTTAGAAAATAACGTAAGCAAGAGACAGTCTTTGCCTCAAGGAGCTTATTAGCTGAATTTAGAATGCTGGCTGGGGAATGCTGAGAGTTGTAGTTTTTATAGTTTAAACAGGCATAAGACTGCACTCTTAAGACACCAAGGGTGGGTAGGGAGGGAGAGAGAGGGAAGAGTATGTGAGGAATCAATGTAAGCAAATACAGTCTCTCTCTCTCACACACATACACACATAGAGGCTACATTCTGATACATCTTGGAGTAAATCCCATTGAATTCAATGGGATTTACTCATGAGTAGACATGCAAAAGATTGCGGCGTCAGGCTTCATTCCAGTTGGAGACAAGAACTAAGGAGAAGGGAAACCAGCAGAGGGGAACTTGTAGCCCTCAAGGTGTTCATAGATTCTAACTCCCATCAGCCTCAGCCAGCATGGCCAATAGTCAAGGTGATGAGAATTGAAGCTGAACAATAATTGGGAAGGCCAGGGATCTCCCCTCCCTGGATGAAGGCAAAGGCTCCACAGAAGAGGTGAGTTTGGAGCTGGGATTTGAAGAGAGAGAGGTAAGTGGCACCACCATGTATGAGGAGGAAGTTCTAGGCACGAGGGGCAGCAAAGGATTGTGCGCAGACTTAGGAGAGAAGGAAAACTCTCAGAAAGAGAGGCCCTTCTCAGTCGCCCACCTGTGAGAGCAATTAGGTGGCTGATCAAACAGGAGAGGGCCTTCTCCGCAGTGGCCCCACACCTGTGGAACAAGCTGCTATTGGAGATCCACCATGCGCCGTCATTTCAGGCTTTTAATATGAAAACATATTATTTTACTGTGGCCTTCTCATGGCATGACTGTTCTTGCTGCTATTGTCAATGTTGCTGCTGCTGGTTTTATTGCTGGCTTTTATTGTTGTTTTTATTGTTATTTTATTGTGTTTATGCTTTTACTGCTTTTGATATTTTAACTGTTTTTATGTATTTCGCTGCTGTAAGCCACCATGGGAGGGCTTCTGTCCTGAAAGGTGGCCAAGAAATGTTGTAAATAAATAAATATAAAATTTCAGGCAGCTCAAGATGGTAGTGCCAGAGGAACGACATTCATTTGATCTGGAAATCAACCTCTTCTGGGAGCTGGGCATGCCACAGGGGGCAAGACGGGAACTTCTGAACACAGAAGCAAACATGTGCCAAGTAAGAGAACGGACTAGGGGCTCTGGGACATCACCCCATGTCAACCCAGGCCTCTGACACAACAATCCAGCACTCTCACTCAGTCATTCTGACATATTAGCATTCTACACAAAAGCCCACAACACTCAGATTATCAAGGCAAACCTTCAGTAACAGCCTCTCACAGTAAGCTGAGAGGTAAACAAGCTGGTAAAATTAACATGCAGCTGGGGGTCTCAAAAGAAAGCACCGCCCTACATCAGGGGTGTTGCTCCCAGGACCATGGGCCAAATCCAGCCTGCCCAGCCTCCCTAGACTGCCATGCTCCCTTCGCCGGCTCCACCTCTTTCCTCCAGCCACTGATTGGTTTGCTGGTTCCCCAGATTTTGCTTGTTTTCCCCTCCTTTCTAAAAGGCTGAAATACCTCTCCTAAGTCTTAGTTACTGGCAGTAAGAGCCCTCATCTACAGTATGCTGGCATTTGGGGATAGTTTTTGCATTTTGGCCCCACTCCTTACCTCCAAGAGCTATTTCAAAATTGAGTTTGGCTCTTGGGCAGAAAGACATCTTACACCCCTGACCTAAATACATGGATGAGCAGGGTGCAAGAAATTGACAAATGGGACCAGAGACTCGGCACACCCCCTGCGCCTGTCCTTGGACACCCTTTTTACCTTCAGATCGTACTTCCTGTGCACCGTGAGCCTGTGGCTGAACATGTTCCTCATGACCAACATGTAGCTCTCCTCGTTGTCAACGCTGAGCCGGTACATACCGAGGAACTGGGGCAGCAGGGTGCTCCCGTGACACTTCACGATGTACTGGAAGGAGACAGAGAGGGTTAGGAAAGGCCGCTGGCCAATTCTCAAGGAGCCAGACACAGAGGGAGGCAGCCAAGAGGCTGGATGGGATGCAGGCATGCTAGTGAGTGGACTTGAGAACAGGAAGGATAGCAGGTCGGGGAAAGGGACCCAGCGCTCTAGGCAGGAGCCCAGTTCGAAACCCACAAACTTTCCTGCTTTTTGGGCAAAGGACGGCTAGTGAAAGGCAGGATCTGGAAGCATCCCATGAATCTGCCAAATGGCATCCTGGTAATGGGACATAAAGAAAATATGGGCTTTTCAACCAGAACGGGGCCAGTCTGGGCTTTGCTTTGGTCTGAGCATAAGACTGTCTCTCTCTCTCTCTCTCTGAAGATGACGACTATTCCTCGCCGTCACTCCCCGGTACTCACACATCAAACTCCCATCCTTTTTTCACCTCCATCCTTGCTCTGGATCACAAAACAGCTGCCTTTATTTTGAGCAACAAAGTCCAAGTTAAACAGCACTCTAAATCTCCCACCACAACGGTTCAGACAAACTAACAGTGGGAGGCAATGCATCTCCAGTCCCTGTTTCTGTGTCGAGGGGGGTGTTCCCCAAGCTGGGGCCCTTCAAACGTGTTGGGACTAAAACACATGCTGGCTGGGAATTCTGGGAGTTGCAGTTCAACACATCTAAAGGGCACTAGCTTGGGGAAGGCTGATCTAGTGCGCCATGGATAATTTATTCCCAGCTTTGCCAAAATAAGAACTGCCATGTGCGTGTTTTCCCTTTACTTTTCCTCTCTAACAAGGCTCCTGCACCATGCTGATGAAGCTAGCGATCCAAAGAACTGGTGGTTTTTAATCTTTTCAGGAAGGAGAGCAGCCGCTGCTCCTTCACCCCAGAATGTCTTGCTGCAGCCTAAATTCTGTTTTGCACCCAGCATGGTCTCACCTAATTAAGTGCACCACACTGAAGGCTATTAGGAAGTGCAAATGCTGGTCTTTCATCATGATCAGCAATGTCCTTTTCACAAACGTCCGCGTTTTTGCTTAACACGGACTGAAGAAGAGTCCTGGTGAACTCAAACTCTTATTCGCTACTTCATGAATTTCATTTGGTTTTAATAAAGGATATTATACTACTCTTACGGTAGTATCCTCACCCAATGGACCCAAATGGCCGCCTGCTCCCCTCTCCCAAAGTAATAGCTGTAAAACCAGATCTGAGTGTATTCCCTCCACCCATCACCATAAGGCCCAAATGGAGAATTTGTTAGGCTTGCAGAGAGGGTCTGTCATGCTTTGAAGAGCAGCAAAGTGCCTAGATACACAAGGTGCTTTATAAGTAATAATAATATCCTTCTTAGATAGTGGAACGCTCAGCATTCTCTAAAGGTCAGTTTTTTATTTCTCTTTTGAAAAATCAAGTTTCTTGCTCCTTAGCCTGTGAAGAGAGGCTTGAAAACATGCAGCAGTGACTGCTCAAATCTCAGAAGCAAGTGAGGAACCGAGGAGAATTCCCCACGACCAGGGGTAGGACTTCATTGTTCTGTGTGCCTCTATTCCCCTGCTATTCATGGCTAGCAGAAAATGATGCAAACCTGCAAAAATGTATGTTTGGCTCTTCTCAGCCCAAAAAGTGGCTTGTTGTTTGCTTGTTTTTAACACAGAGGCCAGGATCCCAAGATAACTACATGGAAGGGATGTTTCTGGTCTGCTGCCCCACCCAATTTCCCATGAAAGACCTTTCTGGAACGGTGAAGGGCCCTTCTGCACATTGTGAGGTGAGGCAAAGGGGGATTGCAGGGGGAAGAAGGAAGGAAAAATCCCTTTTGTGAGCTTCTTTCAGTTAACTTGTCTTAGGATCTGTGTGTGTGTGTGTGTGTGTGTGTGTGTGAGAGAGAGAGAGAGAGAGAGAGAATGAATCTATCTCACCTGGCTATCATCCCATGGAAAGAACACTGCCTGCCAATTCGCCTTACCTGGTGGTAATGGGACAGAAGACTATGCATATCAGCCACATCTTCACTGGAAATCTCCTTTATGACCAATGTTCTGTCGTAGGACAGGAGGAAGCGCCCCCCACCCTCAGTCTCATAGGTGGGTGGACTGCGCGTCAGCGAGACCTAAAGAAGCCAAAGAATAACCCAGTGATGACCAGGCTCTGTGCCTGCAGCCCTGGCATGGCCGCTTCAACAAAGAGACCAGACACCCTACTGAACAGAGAGAGAGAGAGAGAGAGAGAGAGAGAGAGAACGGGGAAGGAAACTAGACATAATGGCTAGATTTAAATATTGTGTGAATACCTGGTTGCAGAATGGCAATCTCTTTTTCCACGTGGGCTACACACACACATAAAATTTATGGAAACCACCTTACACCAAAGGCTCCCCCCAGGCTTGTAATGTCCACACAGTCTGGCAGCCCGCCACCTCCCAGATGTTGTACTGCAATTCCCATCATCCCCAGCCGACGAGGGGGGATAAAGCTGACTCCCTTACACATCTGAACCAAACATCTGGGCTTTGGATCCTCCCCTAGAAGGTCACGTTCTATTTAGTGCCCCTTCGGTCGCTTTCTTCAAGGGGGCAGGTCTCTTAGGGCAAAGGGATGGTGCAAGAGCTCCTTATGCTCACTTCAGCCCCACGCAGAGCACATTACCATAGGCCAAGGCATGCGTGACCAAGGCAAGGTCAGACTGCTCTAAGAAGGGGCGCAAGTGGCGCACAGGTCTCAGTCATGCAAACGCACTCCGGGCCAGCACCTGGACGAATCTGGGCCGCTCTTCCCTTTTCAAAAAGCTGCAGAAAGTGAGCCACCTGATGACCCTGAACAGCAGAGACCTGGTGGCTTTCGCTGCTTCTTGAGTAAGCCTTGACTCAGGCCCCCAGCTTCAAGGTGCACCTTGGCAGGCCCAGACCCCAAAGGCAGCCATTCTGAGAAACGCAAGCATTGGAGCTGCCTGCCACACTTCCCCCGGGCCCCTGTGATCCACTGGCCTACAACTCCCATTAGCCTCTGCCAGCATAGCCAATAGTGAGGGATCATGGGCACAGTAACCAAAGCCTCTGGTCCACCAAGAGCCAGGCTGGAATTAGGCACCAGAAGTCAAGCCACTGTGGCATTAACTGCCTCAAGCTATGAGAGGCCATTTCTATGACCCTGCATCCACAACCTCTGATGTCCACTGAAGCAGCCCCTGAGGTCTTACCATCATTAGAAAGTCTTTAGAGGCCCTTTAGAGCTCCACAGGGATGGATTGGTGGCAATCCCTTGCCACAACCTTATACAGTAAGGGCACAATCCTATGATTGTCTAGACAGAAAAAAGTCCTAAAATTCCAGCATGTCTCAGCCAACATGGCTGGCTGGTGCATGCTGGGAATTGTAGGAGTTTCATTTTGTCTAAGCATGCATAGGATGGCATCCTAAATCAACATTGTTGTCCTCAGACTGCAGATTGGGGTGTGAGGTTGAGAGTGTCACTTGGCTAAATGAGAAATCCTATGGTCCCATGACACAGTTTGCAGAGGGGGGGCATAGGATATTTCGGATTCCTGGATTAGATGCTGGAGACATCTAGATGCTGGAGACAGTCCAAGAATCATGCTGGATGCCTCTATGAGCTCACAAATGCAAGCTCAGAGAGGAGCGAAGGGGGGGAATTCTGTGGGCAGGGAGGGAAGGAGACCAGGGCAGCCAGCTTACGAAGAATCCTCCGGCCACTCCAGCCTCCTTCCTTCCTGCTCTGCAGAGTTTTCGCTAGATGGGCAAAATTGCCTATCTAGCAAAAATGCAGGGCAAGAGGAGCACACAGGTGACAATCACTTCTGCACTCCTCCCACTCTGCACAGGATGCCCATCAGCCTCCGGGTTCAGAGGTTGATGGACATCCGGGTAGAATTGTGCCATAAAGGCTACCTAGTTAACGACATAGGCAAGATTGGAACTGGGAGACTTCTAGCCCCTGTCTTACTCTTAACTTCTGCTGGGAATACATGCAGAACGGAATACCACAGCAGCTATTTGTAATAGTTAGAACTACAGTGGTGTGGAGACAAGTACAACCAGGAGCAAAGATACTAATGGTAATAACCCACTGGCCTTATCTTCCCTCCAACATCAATTTCCCTCAAGGGATCACACCGGCAAGCAACGGCTCCAGTGATCTTATTGCAAGTCCAGCAACCTAACATGGGACTCTTAATTGTACGTCGAGCAAAGTAATTTATATCTCCCCAAATTAACTCCACTGGAAGTATATAGTATGAATTATGAGTTGAATTTCAACCCTGCTTGCTAACCAGCACTCCCATCGTGCCTCAAAACAAATTACTGAAGTCGAACATGTTTCTTTATTTAAAGCTAGCCAATATATAATAGAAAAGAGCATTAAAAAGGCAGCACCCCACGCATATACAACCCGAACGAAGCCAGCAATAAAACAGCTGTTCATTAGCCTTCTCCTGCACCAGGAGAAGCCTTTCCTATAGAAGAAGGCAGTAATCAATTCTCTGAAGACAGGCAGAAAACTTGGCCTGGTTGGCATCTCGGGAATGAAGTTCCACAATGAGGGTGCCACCACTGAGAAGGCCCTTAACCTTGTACCTTATCCTCTAAATGGTGGGATTGGAGAGAGAGAGAGGACAAACTCTCATGGCAGAGAGGGGAAAATACCACATGCCTATGTCTGTTGGGGCATATAAAGTTTCATGCAGCCTTGTTTAAAAGGAAGGGTAGGCCTACTCACCTGATAATCCTGGTCATCAATGTTGAAGCGTTCGCGGAGATTGCGGAAGACCTGTGGGCAGTACTCCTTGAATTTGAAGTGGCCAGGCAGGTTTTCCCTGCAAGATTGGAGTGGCAAATATAGTTAGCTGCTATGCCAAAGATTGGTCTGCATAGGCAGCAAAATGAGGTGGAAGAGTGGACCATATCACTTCAGATTGGGGAGGGGAGAAGAGAGTACATTTCTGAATGCTCCTCTGTGTAAAAAGACAAATTTAGCACATCAGTGAAGAAGATTCTAGCCCACCCCAATCTCTGCTGCCCTTGTTTTCAGCAGGGAGGGTTTTTTTTAAAAAATGTTTAAAAAACTGATTCTCTCCACCTTGCAGTCTGAAGTGGTACAGTCCATTCCATCACCTTAGGACTCTGTCACATATGCAGCCCAGGCCTTCTGTTCTCTTGCTGTGGCGGGAACAAGCTCGCCATCAGAAGCATCCCATTCTAACGCATTCTTGTAAATACAAAGCGCCTTCTGTTTCTCTTATCAGAAAGCCAGTCCTCCTTTCTGAGAAGTGAGCAAGGCTCTAGCAAGTAAGAGCTACCAAGTCAATCTGGGCATTAACTCACTAATCTGTGGGGCCGTGCTCCATAATCCTCTCACCATTAGCCTCCTCTACCACATGGGTGTAATCCTCCATCATTATGTGAATGGTTACATTACCAGCTAGGCAGAACAATCTGCCTTTAATACTAAGCGTTCAATGTCAGGCGGAGGGGAGGAAAGGATAGTGTGTGTGTGGTTGGCCGCGTGGATGATCCACCTTTGTATGAACTAGCAGACTGCTACCTATTTTGACATGAAGGATTCAAATCGCACAATGCCTGGTAGTTCTGAACTGGTACAGCCCTATGGGGGTTGGATCATGGGTTGCATCCAATGCAGAGAGCTTCGGCTATGGAGTGGTATACAAATGTAACAAAATAAATAAAATAAAATAAAAATAAATTAAAGTATACCCATTGAAATTCATGGGACTTAAGTTAGGCTAACACTGATTGCAATCCCTTGTGATTTGCCCTTCACCCCCCCCCCCTCCAAAATGTGTTGACGATGCCCTTAATCGAACGTCAATAATAAATGCCTTTACACTGAAGACATGGGATATATATATATATATATATATATATATATTACACACACAAACACAATAAATAAAGTTTTAAAATGACTTCGTACCATCGCAAATAGGGTTTCTTTGGCAGATCAGAAGTATTTGTACCACTGCACTTTTCCTGAACATTTGCTTTGAAGTTAAAGCACTGAACTGGGAAAATTCCAAACAAACATGGTCCAAATGAATCTTCCCTAACCTGATGCCCTCCAGATGTTTTGGAATTCAATTCCCAACAGTCCTAGGCAGAATGGCCAATGTTTGGGAATGCCGGGGGATGTAGTTCAAAACATCTGGAGGGCATCAGGTTGGGGAAGGATGTTGCAAGTGAAATGTAATGCATTGTGCCTTGTTTAAATACACAGCATATTCTTTTGTAGCCTATAGTGGAATTTTTTGGGGGGGAAGGAAGGGGTTAATGCCACCCCAAAATAAAACAAAATTGCAATAACACTGTCCAGTAATTCAAGGCAACAAAAAAATTCGCCAGGGTCAACAAGATATAGGTCAATGTGCATATTGCTTCAGAATAATGTTTCTAGTCCTCATGACTGAAACAGAAAATACAACTGTAGCATATGCAGATTTTTCAGGACACAGCCATTTTGACCACCAGGGAGCAAATACTCTCTTCTCCAATCTAGCCAACAAGAGTGGGGGAGTGGGAGGAAAGCATGAGATTCTCATAGTCAGGGCTGTTAGTGAGAGGTGGTCACCCGATGTTTGGCAGACGCGAGAAGGAAAGGTCCAAAGAGCTCAGGAGGCAAAGCTATGCTGAAGTACAGAATAGATTTTAAATAAATAAAAAAAGAGAGACATGACTGTGTAAGAGAACGGTAATGGACTGGAGGGCATGGGAACTTGAATGTCACTTTTGGTAGAAAAGGTGGGGTACAAATCAATTAATTTGATAAATAAATAAACAAACAAACTATAAACTAACTAGGGCAGCCACCTCAACCTGGTGTCCTGCGGACTACAACTCCTGCAGGTGACGGGGATTGTAGTCCCACGCATCTGGAGGGAACCAGGTTGAGGCTGGCTACCCTAGGGCATGTGCATTAGAAAGTGCCATGTGGCAGACCTGAGCATAGACTTTGCATAACTGAAGGTGCCAGGTCCAATCCCCAGCACTTGAAATGAATGGATCTCAAGCAGCAGGGGCAGAATTACCTGTGGCCAAAATACTGGAGGGGGACCAGCTATCCGGGCCAAATTTGGACTCGGAAGGCCGCACACCTTAGGTCCTTAGAGCCCCCTGAAGCTCCTCACCTGTTGAAAAGATGATTGTTCACCTTAATCTTGGAATTGGCTTTGAAGTCGTCAGGGAGCAGCATTACTGGCTGGGGAACCTGGCTCAGCTCGTTGATCTACAGTGAGAAAACAAAGGCAAAACAGTGGACTTCTCTTGGAGAAGGCAGCCCATGCCAGCCCACCAGTCAATGCCACCATTATAACTCACCCAGCCAGGAGCCTGGGCCAAGCCTTGAGAAGAGAGTCCCTTCCTACTGAGTAGTTCAGAACGCCCGCCTGAGAAGCGGTGGCAAACAGCCCAACGTCACACCCTTACCACAGGCAGTTCAGGAGATTAGGAGAAGTGATGAAGTTATGCCATTAGCCATTCAGCATACATCACTAGGAAAGGGAAATGGGGAATAATATTGTCCCCCCAAAGCAGCCTTCCCCAACCTGGTGCCTTCCAGCTGTGTTGGACTACAACTCTCAGCATCCCAACTAGCAGTCATTGACCATGGTGGCTGGGGATGCTGGGGTTTGTAGACCCACACAGCTGGAGGGCACCGGGTTGGGGAAGGCTGCCCTAAAGGAGCCCCATGCTGTTTCAAAGCTGTATCAGAGCAGCCAATGAATATGATACACACGCACACGCACACACACACTTACAGGAAGAGACCTCCAAAAAGCTTGTATTATCCCCAAAATTAGCATAGCCAAGTACAGGAGTTCAGACAGGATTAGCCTTTGATAGATTAAGCTAGAGGCACATAGTAGGGAACTTCCATACAAGACAATGGGCTTCAGATACAGACAACTGAGGGAGGTGGGGGGAAAAGCTGGAACCGTAAGAGCGCTGAGGAAAAAGTTGCTTCTAATCAGCGCAGCCACACATCTGGCTCCAAATCCCAACAACCCGAGCACCTGACATTTTTGACCTGGGCTAAACTATGACAGTGAGATCATTTGGGGCCTCCGCTCAACTATACTGGCTGAACGTTTCAGACAGATTGTGGGAGGCTCTGAAGAGTCCCTTCTTGAAGAAGGCAGGCGTAAGAATTTGGGTGCAGAGATACATAGCATAGGGCAGTGGTCTTCAACTGGTGGGTCGCGACCCAAAAGTGGGTCACGAGATCAGTCTAGATGGGTCAGGGCAAAGCTGTTGCCGCCACGTTGGGCATGGAGAAAATTGTGGAAGCGGGTCCCATGTTGCAGGTTGGGAGTCTGAGGTGGGTTGCCTTTGAAGACCACTGGCGTAGGAAAACCATGGTGGACATCTAGGAAACTCTAAACACTGAAGAGAGGAAAAAGTCACTCTCTTTCCAAAATGCAAGAACACTAGCTTGGATTCTGACTAAGCTAACTGAACTTAAGTTCCATTGATTTCAATGGCATCCAAGTCACGATTGCCACATCCCAATTATTGCAATGAGACATAACTGACTCATTGCAGTCCCATCTGCACATACCTGCCAGTAAGCCCCATTAAACTCAACAAGGCTTACTTCTGAGCTGACATGTACAGGATTGCACTGGGTGTCTGAATCCAACACTTTGTCTTGCTCTCCCTGAAGTGGTAGACCTGTGTGTCTGGTGGGGGTCCACACAACTGAATGCTCCTTCATTTTTTTTTTAAAAAAATCCCTGCACAAGGAAACTAGAATCTCAGGTGAGAAGATAAGACCTAAATCCTTCTCTCTGAAATCTGGTTCGGGGCAACAAGGAAATAAAAACAGCCAGCCAGCGTATGCAGGATAGAGAGAAGGAAGTACTCCTTCATGCAACACATCATTGGCCTATCGGATTTGTTGCCACAGAGTGCTGTGAGGGTCAGGAGCACAAGCAGAGGCTAAGCCTACCAATGGCTATCAGGCACAATAGCCAAGAACGGAACCTCACAGTCAGAAGAAATGCATCTTTGACTCTCAGATACCGAGGACAATCATCAGGGAATGGTAAGTAGAAAGATATAAAAATGGGGTGTAATCCATTTTCATCTCTGAGGGTGGCCTTTTCCTTCATGCTCTGCTGGCAAACTTCCCAGGGACATCTAACTAACTAACACTGGAGACAGAATGCTGGGCCAAGAGAATATTTGTCTGACCCAGCAAGGCCTTTCTTAGGGAAACGTGTGTCTGAAGCAGCCCAAGGCGAGCGGTATGTGACCCATGATCATCAGTACTTGGCTGTTTGGGCCACAGTCCTTCTGTCGGCCCTTTTTCATGCAGACAGCTCTTACGTGGGGAGAAAAAGTGGCATGCTTGTAATGCAACGACATGAACTTGGCAAGCTGTTCACCCAATGTGGCTTCATGCTTTTTCCTTCACAGAACCCTTTTCCAGGCAGGAAGAGAATCGAGAGGCCCTCAAAGAGGCGTAGGACAACCAAGTTGGGCAGTCTGTCTATTAGAGGAAGTGCATGGCAAGTTCAAGGCAACAAGGGCAATGATTCAAAACCACGCCTGGACTAGTTGCCTCCCACATTTATATCCTGCTCTCAGTCCAAATATGGGTGCTTAGAAGGTGGACATTCCCTCAGCCTTTTGCTGCACGTGTCTAAGCAACACTTCCTTGAAATAAAGAAAATATGTTCTCCATGCTGCTAAAAAGTGCAGTAAACTAATTCTAAATGGCACTGAGGAAAGCTCAATTTTGAAAAATGCACACATTATGCAGGATGAGTAAACTTGCTCATTTTCTCCTATTTTACATAATTTCAATAGGGTGGTGGTGGTGGTGATGATGATGATGATGGAATATTCCAACTTTGCCTGTCAGGGATCTATGAGGAACACTGAAACCCTGCACCCAATGATAGGAAGATTTCTTCAGTCACCTGTCCAGCTTCTGAGATTTCAACAGGCACGAATGGCACATAAGGACTAGAAACTTGCTTTTAGGTAAATAAATAAAGGAAGTAATGTTTAGTTCTTTGGGATGCTGAACTCCACACGCAACGCCACATTCTGTGGGTTTCTTCTGATCCCACAGAATCACTGCATACACACAGCCTGCTAATATGCAAAGTTAGGATTGCAATGCGCATTCATGCGTGAGTATGGAAAAGAAGCGGTAGGTATTCTATATTGACTATACAGTGTGCATTTTGCTATTATTGATGAACTTATCGCATTTTCACTCCACTTTCCCTGCAAAGAGTTCATAGCAGCTCCTGAAAGACTGAAGGAACTGGGCATGTTTAGTCTTGAGAAGAGACGACTGAGGGGAGACATGATAGCACTCTTCAAATACTTGAAAGGCTGTCACACAGAGGTGAGCCAGGATCTCTTCGCAATCATCCCAGAGTGCAGGATGCGGAATAATGAGCTCAAGCTACAGGAAGCCAGATTCCGTCTGGACATCAGGAAAAACTTCCTGACTGTTAGAGAAGTACGACAATGGAACCAATTCCCTAGGGAGGTGGTGGGCTCTCTCCCACACTAGAGACATTCAAGAGGCAGCTGGACAGCCATCTGTCAGGTATGCTTTCAGGTGGCTTCCTGCACTGAGCAGGGGGCTGCACTTGATGGCCTTATCGGCCCCTTCCAACTCTACTATTCTATGATTCCTGAGGCAGGTAGCACAGGGCCCCAGCAGCTTCGCTTCAAACAGCAGCACTTCCACTGTGTGCTTTCAGGCTGTTACAAGATCATCCCAGTTCCTGTCGGCCATCAACAGGACCAATTCAGATTAGCAGCTTTTACACAGTTCAGGCTTCTTGGGGAAAAAAATCAACATTACCGGTTGAGCCTACAGGGATGGGGGCCATCTGCGACAACTCCTTTGTGGTGAACCATCAGTAAGGCCCAGCTTGCGGCATAGAAAACTGCAAACCAGTGCAAAGTAATCAGGACGCTGTGTTCATGTGCTGCTTGCGGGTTTCCCATTGGGGCATCTGGTTGACCACTGTGAGAATAGAATGCTGGACTAGAGAAGTCTTTGGTCTGATCCTGCATGGCTCTTCTTCTATTCAGAGGGATAGGGAAATTACGTGCACAGAGGTGTGGCTGGGAGCCTGTTCGTCTGGTACTTTGGAGTTCAGAGCCCATCCGACAGAGGATATTTGGAGTGGTAGACGCAGCAACCGAATATAAAGGCACACACTGTTTTCCTAGCTATCACCATAATCAACTCAATCTTTCCATTTAAGTGCGAGCAAACACCTCTTAGCTTTGCCTCCCACTGTCAGGTAATAGTCTGACATTAGAGATTTGTGGTAAGTAATTGATTGCGGAACTGCATCTCCATGCTTTCAGGTTAATGCCGGGGAGAGTGTGTGCATGCGTTAGTAATTTTCTTCAGAGAGGACCAAAAATAGACCTATTTACTGGGGGGTGGGGGGAAACCTCTTTTTCCTCATTTTACCATCTTGCAGAAGCAGACACACCGCTATTTCTTCTTTGCAAGATGCTCTGAGATAGGTGGACAAAGCAGGCCATACTTGAGCACATGGGCTGTAATCAATAGGCCTGTCCAACAGAGAGTCAGTCTTGGAGCAGGGAGATCTGGGTTCAAATCCTGCCCAGGCAAGAAGCACAGTCGGAATACCTTGGGCCAGTTCCTCTCTTTCCCAATCTACCCTACTTTGCAGGAGCAGGCTCCATCCTATCAGCAGCGTGCACAAACAGAACTGCAAACCAAAGAGAGAGAACCAGTGGCAGACATGGATCATTTCGTACTTTTTCTCGATTGAGTGGCAAATGTCCCCAGAAGGCAAATGCACAAAGTAAGTGGCTTGCGGTGTACTAGGGAGACATGTTTCAGGTTGAGATGCAGCTTCTTTGGTGACGCTTTTTGCACCTGTGGGCAGCACCCTCCTGCTCGGGGCTACTCTGGCTCTTCTCCATGCTCGCCTTCCTCACAGTGGTATCAGAACCCAGCCAGGGGGTGCCTCGGTGTGTCGAGATGGGCTATGCCAATGGCATACTCTTGGCTCACAAGGACACATCTGCCTCGGACGGAGAAGAATGTTCCCCCCCCCGCCCCCGGGTACCGGAACAAGAATGGCTGGATCTTGCCGGGTGCTGACCTGTTGATTCCATGAAGCCTTCGCTTCTCTCTAAAAATTATTAGCCAGAGTGGAGGATTTCACACCCTGCAAGTCACACATGGCTGGAAACAGATGAAGGACAGGCACAATGGAGGGTATGACCAGTCTGGCTATGATAAGACGGGGACCCGGGGGGGGGGGGGGGATACCCATCAACCTGGACCAGGAGAAGTTCACTTGGACGGCTGCGGTTGCATGGGCCCAGAACTGCAAGAGGAAGCTGGATGCTGACTTGGCCCCCTCCCTGTTCCAAACCCCTCCCTGGAGAAGGAAATCACGTGTCCGCAGAGATACCCAGACTATGGCAATGAGACTCTGCTAAGGAAAGATCCCCCAGCAGTGAAGGTGATACACAAGGCTAACTATGGCCAGGAAACCCTTGTCCGCCAGGTGCATAGTTTCCCTGCTGCAAGCAGACTGAAGCCACCAGGAGGAGATGGGGAGCTCTGGGAGCAGGAGGACCTGCATTGGAGTGTCTTGACTTGGCCATCAAATCCTCCCCAAAGACTGGGAGGAGTCTGCCAACATGGGGCTCACTGTGGGAGCCACCTTGGAGACCCTGGCTGCCAGGCTGCCAGTTGCTGAGATCATCTTTGGCACATCAAGAGACAACAGAGCAGCATCAATAGCCACAAGAGCCTCCCACAGCTCAGCCACGTCATGATAACTTGTTGGTGTCTGAGAGCACCAGAAGAAGTCTGCCCATGTTTTGCTGCGAATGGCCTATGCTCAGAGCTCCTGCGAGCCTTTAACGCTGTTATTTATGCTACCTAATCCCGCCACTGGCCCAGCCATTCTGACGTCAACTAGTAGCGTGGCTTGGACTTGCGGGGAAATGCCATTTCTGATGGGTCCGAGCTCATGTTGTTTTCCAGCTGATTTTCAGAAGCATGTGTATTTAGTTGCATATATTTGGCACACTTCCAATAAGGCAACCATCTTGAAAAGCAGTGAGGAGACTCGTTTGGGATTTGGGCTCAGTTTAGCATGATTTGCAAGCATTTGGACAACACCGACCCTGTAGTTTCTACAGCTTATTCGTTTGCTGTGGTTCCCTCAACACTCCCCCCCCACAACGTTGCCATGAAAAGAAAGAAGGAAATGGGTCAAAAGCCAGCCTAGAAACAGCTGCTGGGCAACGTTCACTTGTGTCTCGGCAGCTTTCTTGGGTTAGCAGAACAATTTGGGGGGATTGAATGCTCGCTCACCCTTACTAGGAGGCTTGCTGCAGCCCCTCCCCAGCAGTGTACACTTCACAGTTTGAGAACCCAGATGGTGAACTAGGCCAAGAGGCAATGCTTTGCCAAAGCCAGTGAACCCAGGTGATCCAAGGATAACTTCTGTTCCAGGCCCCTTTCTCTAATGCATAGGAAAGGAGCCTATTTCAGCCAAGGGTCGAATTCAATTTTGGGGAAGCGCTCGAGGGCCGCATTCCAGGAGTGGGCAGAGCTAAAGGCAAAAGAGTGGGGCCAAAATTACAAAAAATACCAGCCCCTTGCAACTTAAAACACTTACTGCCAGTAACTAAGTCATAGGAGGGGCCTTTCAACTTTTAAGAAGCGGGGGGGGGGAATTCATCAAAGCTAGGAAACCACCAAAGGAGATGGGGCTAATTAACCCCAGTGGGCCAGATTGGGACACAGGAGGGCCAAATTTGGCCCCGCAGCGTGAGGTTCCCCATCCCTGCTCTAATGGGAAGAAACATCACCACCTGTTTTGAATGGGAGGAGATTAGGATATTGCTATGCATTTTAAAACTGCTACATACACAATCATTTAGATTCTTTGGTATTGCTCCCAAAGGACAGCAAGGGTCAGAACAGAGCTAGCTAAATGAGCCGACACTGCTGGCAGGTTAGTCAGCCAGTTGTAAATGGAAGCCATCTAAGCAAAAAATAGCTATGGCCAGCATTCACCGCCATACAGAGAAGAGTGCGCACATGGGATCGAGAGGATAAAACCACAAGTTATAATGATTTGGGAACACCCAGGACGTATATCCAGAAAGTTTCCATCCAGGCCAAGTGACAGAACTCAAAGCAACACATGGCAGTTTTAATTTCACAAAATCTATTTTATCCAGCTTCTTAGGGGGGAAAACAGCCACAGTACGAATTATTTTTAGGCACAAACACAAATTTAGCAGTCACACTTTGGAAGCACCGAAGAGCAAAACGGAAGGAGGCATCCAGCTTTGCGCACATCGAGAGGCTTCGCCTGCAGCAATCAGAAACAGTTTTCAAGGCGGAATGACATGCGACAAGGCCCACGTACCAGCCGCCTCCTTCCTTCCAAAATCTGAATTATTCTGGAGCCGTGCCATGATGTTCATACGCTCCCCCACGCATGCACGGTGGGGGTCGCAAAACTGCTGGAACCAGAGGGAAAGGGGTCAGTCGAGCTAAGAGAAGGCCAATGATGGAATGTAGTCGTCCCGCTTAAGATTGGAGCACACATCTCACAAAAGAGATCCAATGGCTGCTCTAGGCCTGTGATGCCTCCAGGTGTCGGTTAATTCACTTCTCATCCGAGGCCTGGAATGCAACCTCCTTTCAGAGCCTAAATGAGGCCAGGCTCTTCATCACAGAGGACGATGCACGGTCTGCTACAGGGACTGCTGCTTCTACTCAGATGCTTTGACACAGTTATCAAAGTATTATATTCTTAACACTTCAGCAATGGCCACATAAGGCTGCCCCTATTCTTCGGAGGGGGGTAGTATTCCCTCAGCAAGCAATCCAGTCTGCCACAAAGAGGGCACATATGCATTCCAACAGAGGCAGGGGTGCAGAAGCCCTTTTATTAGCCCAAGGGCCAAATTCCATTTCAGTGGTGGGTGGCCGGGGCCAAAATAACCAAAGCACCACCAGATTTGAACTTACAGCTCTTACTGCCGGAAATTACGCCTCAGGAGCAGCCTTTCAATATTTTAGAAGCGAGAGGGGAGAACTATACAAAAGCCAAGAAACCACCAAATGATCAGTGGTCAGAGGAGGGGCAGACCAGGGGAAGGAAGCGGGGCCTTCTGGGGAATTCCAGAAGTGCAGAATTGGCCTGAGGGTCTGCATCCCTGAACTAAGGAATGAAGAGCCAGAGCACCAAAGAACAGGTAGGCAACATTAGTGCCCTCCAGGAGTATTGGACTACAATTCCCATCACCACAGGTCATGTTTGCTGGGGATGATGGGAGTTGTAGTTCAAACCAATTTGGTCACCCCTGACCAAGAATCTAGAGTGAGAGTTCTATGATGTGCAAAACATACCCCCCTCTTCTTAAAAAGAAAGAATTCTAATGAAACCTGGCTGAGGAATGATTGGAGTTATAAGACTCTGTTTAAATGTGAAGGGGATTGCATCCTAAAATGATCAGGGCATCTGACCCTAAACAGATGCTGTATGGCAAGGATGGAAAGAAGGTAGGTCTGGAACGATGGGTGATTTGCAATAGATTTGTAATTTCCAACTCATAATAGCTCTCCTCCCCCCAGAAAATATACTGCTGAAATGAAGAAAGCTTGGGGTAACCAGGAGTGGATTTTGTGTAGCAGAACTGTGCGATCCCTTTAGTTTTGGTACTGAAAACAAATTCCTGGGCTCAGGCTTGTTTACTTCTAAGGGTATGCCCTTTGTACCATGCTCTGGTTCATGGATCTCGTGGTTCTTGTGAAAAGTAGATCCTATAAGCCTGAAGCCTGCCCGCCTCTGCTGTATGGGATCCATTCACAGACACCACATAAGACAAGACAAGGAAAACAAATACCCAGATTGCTACAGCCTTACAGAAAGGAAAGAAAAACTGATCAAACTCCTCCCAAAATGGGCGAACTCAGAAATACAGTTGTGCAATTAATGACTGGGAAACATGTTTAACAAACCTAGCATTGAGTGGGCAAGTATGAATCACTAGACTTGGAAGCCAGAAAGACAGTAAATGTTACAAAAAGGGGTAAGAATCTTGGGAGGAAATGGGTTATTGTCACTTCAGTACCAACACTTGATAATGATTCCTTCAGCACAGCCCCCAATACTAGGTCCCATAGAGTAGGCCAATATCAGTTAATATATTTACTGATTTACTTATATTACTACTATTCATTTACTTTTTAAATATTTCATTATTTTAATATTTAAATACTACACTTTCCCAGCATGCATCCAGAACAGCTTAGAGCAGCAGAGAAAAGGCCTATAATAGAACTATAAACCAGAATAGTAAGACATACTAAAAAGGAAGAATTTAAGTTTGAACTAATGATCCGGAAGCAAAGGAGGAGAAACTGCAGAGGAGAAGAAAGAAAAGTGGAATGAGCCACCAAAGAACATGCCAGACTAAAGGGACACTAAATGCAGTGCAAACCTACGTACAATTGGTTATGGAATCGGTATATTCCCATCCCTACAGGCAACTGAATTAACTATCATGCTCCCCCCACTCTTCCTGACAATCTCTTTCCTTCCATCTCATGTCTGTTTTAGATTGTATGCCCGAGGACAGGGACTGTCTAAGTATTGATCCTTAAAAGCCGCTTTGGGAACCTTCTGACTGATGAGGGGGATTAAAATCTTTTGAACACACAAATAGTACAAACAAATGTATCTACCAGGTGAACAATTCCTAGTTCTAGGTATGGGCCGGGGGAGTGAGCCAGGGAGAGAATAGGGTCAGGAACTATAAGCTCCTAAAGCCTTCCAGATGTGTTGGACTACAACTCCCAGCATGCTTCAGCCAGCCATGCTGGCTGAGCCATTACATGCCAAAGATCATGGTTTGAAGCAACGTGTGTGTGTGAGAGAGAGAGGGGGGGAGGGAGAGAGAGAGAGATAATAGGGTCGTGGGGAGGAAATTGGTGTCCTATACCAAGGTCAGCATCCACAGAGGAACCCACAGCCCCTTCCGTTCTGAACAGGGGCGGTCTCATGAACGCTTTCGGAGTAAGGGTCGCCCTGCCTGCCTCCCTGCCTCCCAACCAGCCGCGGATCCTGCGGAGGAGCGACCCTGCTTCTCACCCACCCTACGACGCGAGGGAGTTACCTGGTGGTTGATCCCCCAACCCAAGACGCCCAGCAGCGGGTTGGCCGAGCGCAGCACCTTCACGCGCTGAGGCACGAAGTGCTTCTTCTTGGTCTTCGTGCGGGTCCCCGGCCCCACCGAGGCTGCCATCCTGGCTCTTCTCTCTCTCTCTCTCTCTCTCTCTCTCCTCTCACACACACAGCCTTGCCGCCGGCAACGGAAGCAGCGATCAGCTGATCCCGCCAACACGTGACGGGAGGGAGCTAGAGATACGATTAGAGTGACACACGCATACGAACTTGTGGTTAAAAATTAAAGCGCTTCTCCAGAGGGCTCGCCGTGTTAGTCTATCGCAGCATAAACAACGAAGGGCCCTGTGGCACCTTAAAGGCTAACCTATTGATTCAGGCACATAAGCTTTCGTGGACTACAGCTCGCTTCACCATCTGGTGAAATGGACAGCGTCCATGAGAGCTTCTGCTGTAATAAACTCGTTAGTCTTTAAGGCAGGCTCTCCAGTTCTGTCGGGCTGCAGCTCTCAGAATTTCTGGCCATGCTGGCTGGGGCTGATGGGGGTTGAAGTCCAACACATTTGGAGAACACCAGGTTGGGGAAGGCTGCTTCAAGGCGTTGCAATTGGAACCCCCCATTGTGGACCAAACACGACCTGGTGCCTTCCAGATGTATTGAACTACAATTCCCAGCATCCCCCAGCTAGCTTGACCTAATGGACGACGTCCATCAGGTCAAGCGCTTGGAAGCTTTATAGTGGAAAGCCTCTCCATCCTTTGCATGGGAAGGTAAAGGCGGGGGCAAAGCAGCAACCTTCGCCGTTCAAATTTAGAGCGGAGATCCTAATCAGAACTGAGATACTGGCAGCATTCGGACGACACGATAACCAACGGGGTGGGGTGGGGTGGGGTGGGGTGGGGAGGTGGGGGGAACAATCGTCAGTGGTGTTGATCGTCGTGTCATCCGAATGCTGCCACTGTGTGGTTCTCTCTTTTTCTTTCTCCCTCTGCCCGCTATGGGGAGGCTGCGTAAGCGCACGATGAAGCTACCAAAGTGAAAAACTGACACGCCAATAAAAATGCGAGTGGGGAGGGGTCCGGTTCATCGGGTCCTCCTTGGTAAAGTAAGTAGAGTTTTCGGAGAACGGCTCCAGTTTATTTTTTGCTGCCACGAGTTACAAGGGTATTGAGCAGACACTTGTCCTTAAAAGCTTGTGTGAACGCTGCTGTGGCAATACCGACCTGTCTGCGGAAAACACGGATGTTGCGTAAAACCAGTAGAACCGTTCTAAACGTGACGGCGTTGCTTGCTTCCCTTGACAGGATCTCCTACGTCTAAGTACATCCATGCGGCAAGTAGAAATTCAACAGGCATTTCTTCCAGCAATCTCTTGAACTATGTTCATCATAACAACAGCTTGGTGTACAGACGTTAGTAGGTGACAATGTTTATTTTATCTTGTGTTTTCTGTGCATCAGTTTGCTGTCAAGGGCACAAAACCAGATCAGGCTTTATGTAGGTTGGGGGTTTTTTCTGATCTGTTAGCAGTTCTAGGAATTGTTGCCATCTTAAAGTTTAGCGTGTTGCACAGGCTTACTCCCTTTTCACCTTGTGATAAGTACAAAACCCAGACAGTAATTGCTGCAGTAGTTTACATGGAAACAGATTTAGGGTTGAAGTTTGGCATCCTGACCCATAGGGCTCTGTTTCATCCCCTATGCTGTTCAACATCTACACGAAACCACTAGGTTATCCAGAGGAGTGGGCTGAGGTATCATCAATATGCAGATAATACCCAGTTTGAACTCTCTTTTCCATCAAATCCAGCAGGTACCTGTCTATGCATGGGGAAGGCCCTGCGGCGGCTGCAAATCTGCGCTGTGTCAGTTATATGATGTAGACCCGCGAAACTGCGCTTTGAAGAAGTTGGGGACTTAACCCAACTTTTTCAGTGGGAGTGAGGTCAGTATGGCTCTTCTGCCAATCTAGGGGGCGGTCCTGGTGGATGGCAACAAGCAGTTGTTCGCCTTCCACCAGGAAGAGGGCGGGAGGCAGCAGCTCCATTACCTGGATGACCGCCAGAAACCCTGCACTCCCTCCTTGGCGTCAGAATTACCTGATGTCGCCCAGGTAGGTAAAACTGTGGGGCTTGGGGGGAAGGAGGAGCCAACTTGGTGCTATGAAGGCTATGCAAAGCAGAGGCTGTTCTGAATCAGCGCCTGGGCAAGATAATGGACTGGATGAGGGCCAAGAAACTGAAACTCAATCCAGAAAAGAGAGAGGTACTGTTACTGGGTGGTTCGTCTGCCAGCTATGTCATGTTCAGCCTGTTCTGAAGGGGGTTGTACTCCTCCTAAAGGATCGAGTTCATAGTTTGGAGGGGCTCATGGATCCAGAACTGTTGCTTGAGGCACAGGTGGACTCAGTGGCACGGAGCACCTTTTATCAGCTTGGGCTGATATACCAACTACATCCTTATCTGGACAGAGATAGCCTAGTTACAGTTATCCATGCTCTGATAACCTCTTGTCTGGATTACTGCAATGCGTTATAAGTGGGGCTGTCTTTAAAAATGGTCTGGAAACTTCAGCTGATACAAAACAAGGCAGCAAGATTATAAACGGGGACTGGCCAACGAGTCCACATTATGCCAGTATTTCTTCCAGCTCCCTAGAGAGGTTTGCCTGGCACCTGCGCTGTACTCCTTCTGGCGCCAGATGAAGACTTTTTTATTTCCCCAGTATTTTAGCATTTTACCATCCTAGTCTTTTAACTCTGTGGTTTTAACTCTGTATTTAAAATCTCTGCATTGCTGCACAGTTTTATTCTGGTTGTCCTTTTATATGGTGGTTTTAAGCTTCCATATTTTATATTTTACACTGTACCTTATGGTTTTAATTTTTGTGAACCACCCAGAAAGCCTCTGCTATTGCATCGTATAGAAATGAAATAAAATAAATATTCGCTATGGATGTATATACCAGTGAAAGCTGCCATTGCCTCAGTGCTAGATTTAGGATTATTTGCAGTTGAAGCAAAGTAAGATGATACTCCCCTGCATCCCCACCCCCAAATTGGAGGGTTTTTTTTATTTATTTCGCTTTTTATTTTTATTTTTACTGGAGGGAGAAAAATGATGCCTCATTCTAGAATCTGTTTCCTGAAATGTCTACTTTGTATTGCTTAATGGTCAGGCCTTCCTGACTCCTGTATGCAAACAGCACCCCTTGCAAAATAATGCTACAAAATGCTGTTGCTTGCACCATTTTTAAGTAGCCCATCTTCCCATACATACACATTGTTGGTAATGTATAGTATATTGCCCAAACTGCAAACTGGGGTGTCTGCTCAAAAGCAAATTTGTTCATAGGTACATTGGCCACTGTGCTGCTTGAAATGTCAGGCTACAATTTAATACTGCCACTTACTATTTGCCAAGCACATGCCAAGTATTCAAAGTGCTTCACTTATATTTTCATGGGATTCTTAACATGATCTCTGTTAAGGTTAGCCAGTATTATTATCACCATTTTGCTGATGAGGGTCTGAGGCTAAATGACAGTGGCTAGTTTTCTAAAGCTACACTGAGCTCATGCTCAAGGTGAAATTTCAGCTGGAGACTTTCTGGGTCATAGGTTTGGCTAGTACACTTCGCTTTGTCAGCTCTTGTTTACTCACCAGTATGGATGTCAGCCTGCTGTCTCAAGTGGGAAGCTTAAAGGGGAAACAACCTTCATTGTGTTGTATGTCATAGGAGGCTGCCTGACACTGCTGTCTGCCTAGCCCAGTATTATCTACTCTGACAGGTAGCAGGTTCCCCAAAATTCAGATCAGGGGTCTTTCGCATCTCCTACTACCTGGTCCGTCTAACTGAAGGTGCCAGGGACTGAATCTGTATCTTCCACATCCAGTCATGTAACAAGGCATTGACTACCTTGGAAACAAAGTCTACAAATATCATCTGGGATGAAGTGCAGACTGCATCAAAAGTTTGAGATATAATCCAGGAAACAACTGATGGTGACCTATTCTGAAACTGAGGTGTTATCAAGCTCTTGCACAACTTTGAAAATAATAAAAAAAGATGGTCCGAGCTATGGGGCTGGGGAGAAGTGTACTATTTTGTCACGCCATCCAACTTACCTTTAGCATTGGCACTGACTATCAGCAAGGTTTTCATAGTTACAGAGCACATGAGTTTGGTTGTGGAGGGGATATTATATATAGAACCCAAAGAGAGATGCAGCTTTAACATGTGAACTTACTTCTGTTGCACACAACATATGAAACCAATTTTCTTTTTCTTGATGGATGTTTTGACTAGTAGGGCTGCCAAGAACCAGATAAAATTGTTTTGTGAGACAAATCTAACCAATGAGCTACCAGCTGGCCATCTCTATTTTAAATCAGAAGGCACGCTTTTTGGAATCATTGCAATTCTCTGTAATAGCTTGCTTACAAATATGGAACGTTTTGCAAGATATTCTGCAATGCAAATGCCGTCAGCCATATGTAACTTAAGTTGCAATCCTATGCATGTAAACAGAAAAAGTCCTACATCTCTCAGCATCCCTTTAGCCAGCCATGGTGCCTGAGGCATGCTGGGAATGTAAGACTTTTTTCTATCTAATATGCATAGGATTGGGCCCTTAGATGTGTGAAAAGCCCACTACTATCTATGCACTTTTTTCAAGCTGTAGCTACCATAGTGTTATTAATACAGATTTTTTTCAAGCGCTATGAACTCAATGGCTCAGTTCAGATGACACGATAGTCAATGGTGGGTTGACTAACCCTAACCCTAACCCTAGGGGGTACGCCCCAAACAACATGGTAATAAATAATCAACTGTGGTGTGGATTAGGATCAGCGCTGAGTTGACTATGGCAGCATTGGAATGACACAATAGTCAAAACAACTGACGATTGTTTTCCCCACACCAGTTGTTTATTGTGTCGTCCGAATTGAGCCAATGTCATGTTCCTCATCCTTTGAACATTGGCAAGTTTGATCCTTTCCATCATGCATGATGAAGAGTTATGTGAAATTCAGAACTCCGACTATTCCTGCAACAATCTTAGTTGGTCCAGCCAAAGATGGTATTTTACATACCACGTATCTTCTGTGTTTTGATTATCAACACTGCGGTGAATTTATATTTTTAGTCCCCTCAGATAATTTTTCTTGTTCCTCTTGTAGTTTCCCCACTTCTACTATATGCTTTTAATTGACACACAATGACAGGAAGAACACACAACATTGTTGTTGTTTTTTAACATATTTGTTCATTTATTTTTTTAAATAAACTTTTGACTATTCTGACATGCAACATTTGGTGTGATTTGAGCAGACAGGGATAAAGTGACAGGGTATCAGCAGCTCCAACAAGAAGGTCAAACAGGGTTACTGCTGTTTAGGAGTTTGACAGCAGCAGGCAGGTCTGAGATTCCCCCATAAGAGCTACCCTTCCCCCTGCAACCTTTGTCTGTTTTGTGTGACATCAGGAGATGTGACATTAGTTGAAGATGTGCAGTGGACTCACTGTTCCCCTTAGAGGAGGGGGCATCCATGGAAACACAGACTAAAGGCCACTGACCCAGCTATCAAGAGACACAAAAAAGGAACAGCTGAAAGAGTGTTTATAGCAGCCTCGTTTTGTCCCACTTTGCAGAATCATTAGGCCCTAGCCTGCCCTCCTGAATGTGCAGTGCTGGCAGCTGACCAGGACATGTTTGTTCTACCAACTGTAATCCTCCCACCCCCACCCCAAACAACCTTGTCTCCCCCTTTTTAGAACAAAATGGAGCCCCTGTGTTTCTCATGCCCAGTTGCTGGCCCACACAGAAGCTGCCCATCTCCTCTACCCCTTCCTATCCCTATAGTTATGCACTCCCTTCCCTTTGCGTCTGTTGGTGAAACATCAACTGGTCACCCCTGACCACTACCAAGGGATCAGCTTAACCAAAGACAGGCATTACCTTATCCCTGAACGCTATTGGACCAGCCGAAAGAGATGACTAGCAGAGCTTTGAAAGCAAGGAGTAAGTAGCTCTCATATGCAGAAAATGGCTCCAGCCATTCCTGAAGTGCCACAATGACCCTAGCTTATAGATGGGCCCAGGGGAAACCTGGAAGTTCAAATCCAAAGAAGGTTGAGGCTCAAGTACCATGGTGGGCCCCAAAAGGTGAAGCTGGTTGCCTTTTTTTTATGCTCTTTGAGAAACATCCTGAAAGGATAAGAGCTAGGTGTGTTGAAGCTCCAGGCCTTTCTGAGTGGGCCAACACAACAGGCAAGTGATTCTAGCCCACCTAGCTACTAACCTGGGGGTGCTCAACTCCCATAGGACACAGTAAGGCCCAGCTGATGGGGTTTTTGCTGGGTACCAGTCTAGGATCAGTATGATACAAGGGAAATGCCTTATGCCCCTTTTGTTGGACAGGAACCAGTTCCCACAGTAGGGGTTCTTCAATGGCACCCAGTCCCTTAAGGCAACTGAGGCAGGAAAGTCGGGGTCACCTGCCTCATGGGCGAAGGAGCAGGGGTCCCAAGGAAATAAGTGAGTATATCATTGTCTGGTTAAGTGAGTAGGACAGAGAAACAGTGAGAGTGAAGCAGCAGCTGGATAAATATACAGGACACGGAGAGAGAGCAGAACACACAAACAGGGCCCATTTGTAGCACAGGTCATGGAAAGCCGGGCTGCGGCATGCAGAGTTGAGGTTTCCGTCCCAATAAGAAACTAAGAAAAGAGAAAAACAAGGGGAAAGTAGGCAGGAAGGGTCTTGTGAAGCCAGGTTCCTGCCCCGTCGTGTGCTGGGGATGGTGCAGAGCCCTGGCCTTTCAAACACCCACGATTCTGCACTGAACCCCTCCATCCTCCAGTATTTCTTAAGATAATAAGTTCTGTACTGTTGGATCAGACCAAAAGTTCACTAAGATGGCTCTTAGAAGAGAGGGGCATGCACACCCATTGGGCACAATCTAGATAAAGTTAGGTGTGTGCTTGGCATGCAGCTAAGTTCGATGCATATTGTTGAAGAAGGAAGCCCCACTGAGTTGAATGAAGTTGACTCTGTCCCTAGTAAGTATGTATAACAGTCTTCCCCAACCTGGTGCCCTCCAGCTGTGTTGGACTACAACTTCCAGCATGCCCCAGCCGGTTGTCCAACACAGCTGAAGGGCACCAGGTTGGGAACAACTGGTGTATAGAATTGTACCCTAAAGCATTTTGCAGTGGACAAGCATGTTATGTTTTACAGCAACGTTTACCTCTGTGCAGCTGCTAGAGCTGGCTCACTAAAGGCAAGTGACAATCTGCCAGCAGTTAAACCTAGCTTCAAATTGACATTTCCCCCATCCCACCCCTCAAACAAGAGATGTAAGGGTTATGTCCCTTTTAGGCCCCTCCATCATGAATTTATCTGATCCTTTATAGATATCTTCCACATCTTTCAGGAGCTTATTCTCTCAGCCTAAAAGGAAAGGAAATTGCTTCAGATTTCAACGAAAGTTGAGATTGTCAGGATGCTGAATTCTTGCACCCAATACCAAATTGTGTGTTAGGAAGTGAGACTCAGTAGGTGTGTCCAGTCACAGAACACACACAAGATACAAGCTGATCCTATGCAGCTTGGATAGGTATGTGTTCCCTGAAACGTGCTGACTTTTAAAAAAATAGTAATACTGAAAGGATATTTGGCAAATTTTGAAAGGAATATAGTTAGAGGGAGCTGAAAGACAGGGCTGATAGATTTCTGGGAAGAGGCAATGGTAGAGTCCTGACAAAAGTGGTTAGTTGAGGTAGAGAACAGAGGAGAGACTACCTGATGGTTTGTTGAGGCCCCCTGAGCAGTTGGTGGCACTGTTGCTATTAGCTGGCTGCAGTCTCCTGGTGAAGGGGGAAGAGCTTGGCTTGTTCATCTGCTTCAACACCACAGGGCAGGTCACTTCTACAGGGGAGGGAAAGTGTGGCAACTCAGATCTTCCCTCCTTGTTTAAATGGTTTTCTTTCTCTGGATTCAGCCTTCCTGAATGGCTGTGGTCACTCTTTTATTAAATGTTTATTTATTTATTTACTGCATTTCTATACCGCCCAATAGCCGAAGCTCGCTGGGCGGTTTACAAAAATTAAAACCATAAAAACCATTCAAAATATACAACAATAACAGTATAAAAACATCATTTTAAATACAGTATAAAAGCAGAGTAGAGTCCCGTCTCCCATCCCCCTGCTGCACCAATGGCTTCTCACCTGTTATCGTTGATGTCTGTGGCATTTCCTGCATCAGGTGAAGAACACGGAAAGATTAAAAAAAAAAAGCAGGATTAGGGTTCAAAGAGGAGCTAATTCCAAATCCCAAGCAGATAAACGGCTCACACTATCCAGCCCAGCCATGAAAAGTTAATACTCCCTTGCGGAGCAAGTCCATAGAAACAGGAGTTTAGGTGCCACCTATTGGCACTCTGCCTACATTAGGAGTATCGCTGTAGAGCAGGGATGGGGAAACTGTGGTCCTTCACATGGTTTTGAACTGCAACTTCCATCATCCCTCACCACTGGCCATGCTGCCTAGGGCTGATGGGAATTGGAGTCCCACAATGCCCGGAGGTCTACAGGTTCTCCACACCAGCCATACAGCGTTATTCTGGTGTGATTTCAAACATGCTGACCATCCTTAACCCTAACCTCCGCTCGTTGATGCCCATCTCTCCCACCCTTGGCTTCCTTGTGAGGTGGAGGCATACCTCTCATCTCTAAAGTGGGGGACCCTCTAGGCCACGGGGACAGAATTATTGGTTCCATGGGTACCTCAACAGTCTCAGGCAGCCTCCAGACACAACTGCAGGTAAATCTAAGAAGAAGAGACATCTTCTTCCCTCTTGACAGTGAATCAGGGGGCTGGCTAGGCCTGATGGGAGTTGTAGGCCAAAATATCTGGAGGGTCTCGAGTTGTCCCCCCCCCCTTACTGTACATGTCTCTCTCCCCCACAAGTCCCCTTACCATTATCCACATTGAGCTTCTGATAGGAGGTCAGAGGGGCACTGGAGGAGCTGCTTCCGCTGCTGGGAGAGGCATTGGTAAAGCTGGGTGGGGAAAAAGGAAAGAAAGTGCTTTCTGAGGGCTGCCTGGAGGCCTATGGGTCACCTATCCCTAGAGTGTGCTGAGGAACACATAGGCTCGGATACCTCAGTTCTGGTCCATTTTGCTTAAAACTGGGACCTGCAGCAGAGGGTAGACCTTTACTAGCCACTAGAGCTGGCTACAGGACTCAGAAGCCAAATGCCTCATAAGGAGCTTGAGGAGAAAAGATGTATGTGCCTCTGGGGTGGGAGGGAAAGGGAACATAGTGTATTGTGAGAGCCTGCAAGATCTGGGTAGTGAATAGAATTAGACCTTGGCTGTCACTGTTAGATTCCTGTGGATGGCTTGGAAAGGGCGGGCATGAGATACAAGCATGCATTGCATAAAATTCTCAGTAAGGGCCAGATCATCAATTTCCAAATTGGCCAGAACTGCACCTATTTCTCCATCCTGAATGTTAGATCCCTGGCTGAAGGCCAATTACAACAGCCATGTTTTTATGTCTATGTCTCGAAAAGAACACATTCCCCCCCTCTCTGGTGGACCTGTGCATGCTGCAATAATCTTGTGAAGATGATTGTCCAGATCACAGCTGGACACGTCTTAGGAAATCTTCAACAGGTAGGCTGAACCAGTATGAGCCACAATCTTTTCAAGCACCCACAATCTCAGGTCAGCGCTCAAATCTACTAGACAACAGACTTCCGTGCATGATAATATAAAGTAATATGAAGCCCTGATATTTAAGTAATTTTAAACTCCAGAATCTGGATCTAGAGAAAGCCCGGCTACTTGGCCTAACCTTGGTAGGCAGCTACTATCTGTAAGCCAGAGTTTTTGATCTGAATAAGGTGGGGAAAAGAGAGTCCGGCTCAGAATTTTGAATAAAGGATGGTATATCAGGTTTTAATTGGGGGTGGGGAGTCCCTCAGATTTCACCCCACCCAGCCACCCCATCTCTTTCTTCAAAAAAATGACCTGGGAATAGGACTGGGCAGGTCTAACTAACAAATTGGCTTTGATTAAGTTACACCGTGGAATTTGGGTTAGCGAAAAGCAGTTTGCAGATTTTCCATCTGAATATGAAGGATACTCACTAGCTGTCAGGCACAGTGCTGCCAGAATTCTGCAGATAGACATTCTGATAGTTCTGGAAGAGGCTGTTGGTGTAGCTGATGCAGTCGGAGTTGCGGACACCGTAGGGGTTGGTGGGGGATGAAGCTGGGTAGTGACTCCCTGGCCGCACCGGCTTGGCTGCAAAGGGACACACACGGTGTGTGTAATGCAACACATCCATTCATTTTGATTGATTCTGAACTTATTATGCCTACACTTAAGCCACAGATTCTTGGGGCAGCTCACACGCAAGACCCCCACAAAAATATATGCACACAAACAAATGTCAATAAAACAGACATTAAAAAAATGGCACACACGCACAGAAATAATAGCAATAAAACAAATCACGGCAGCAAGAGAAAGAGTCCAATCAGACAAATGGCTGCCTTGTAAGGAGATGTCTACATTGGTCTTAAAATAAAGCTGAGTGAACTGAAAGCCAGTGTGGTGTACTGGTTAGAGTGCTGGACTGGGACTAGGGAGAACTGGGTTCAAGTCCGCGCTTGGCCATGCATTGGGCCCATCACTGGTTCTCAGACTAACCTACCTCACAGGGTTGTTGTGAGAATAAAATGAACAGGAGGAGGATCATGTATGCCACCTTGGGCTCCTCTGAGGAAAGGGTGAGATATAAATGTAATAAATAAATAAACAAATAAACAAACTGGTCAAACGAGCCTTTCTAGGATGAACATTTATTAATTAATTGATTTGATTTTGTATCCCGCCTGTCCACCCAAAAATGACACTCAAGGTAGCTAAACAATAATAATTAAAAAACCATTTTGTAAAAAGGGATTTCACGCTCTCACAGGCTGCAATCCTAAGCATACTTATTAGGGAGTAAGCCCCATTGATGGCAGTGGGATTTACTTCCAAGGAAATATGCCTCAGGTTGCACTGGTCATCTTCCAGCCATCTGTAATTTTTACACCCAGCCTGCTTGCTCACCAATTTGCGCAGAGTGGTTGCGCTTCATGCTGTTCTTGTAGCGCACTGCCTCCTTGATGCGGTCCACCTCCTGCTGGTAGCGACGCTTGTCCTTCATCGCACCCTCCTTGGCCTCCTTCAGTGCACCCTCCAGGGCCTTAACTCTCTCAGCCGTAGCCCGAAGACGTTTCTCCAGTTTAGGAAGCTCACAACGCAGATCTGCATTGTCACGAACCAACTGGGCCCCATGCCGACGGGAAAGGGAGAGGGAAACAGGATGAGATGGATGTGATTCTACCCCCAAGACCTGACACAAGTGTTCTCACCCTCACTCCAATACATTTCTACCAAGCTCAATCTCCAGCTCTATGGCATTCCGCTCCCTTTTCCAGAAAACTATAGGACACTACACCTACTTTTCCTGATCCTATTCCCAGAAACATCACCCTTTAGAGATATGCCCACCCTTTCTTAAAGGGGAAGAGATAAATATGTTCCTGTCCTCTCACACCATGGGTTAAGTCTGACGAACATGTCCCTAACCTTAGGGAAAGCATCAATTTCCCCTGACAACTGGACTCTTAGTCTTAGCCTGTTTCTCAACATCCAGCGAATGAATCTACATCTGCCTGGTAATTCTGCACAGCTGGCCCCAGCGTTGTCAGACTGAAGAGGTGCCAGACCTCTTGGGCATTTAAATTGTCACCAATAATAAAAGTGTAATAAATGTAGAACCTTTCTACACAAGGCTTTTTTTATGCACTCGTGAATGCTCACTCAAGGTAATTTGTGGGTAATTTATACGACATTGTCATCCTCAGGGGCCTCTCCCATGCTTTGCACCCATTATTGTGTTTTTTTATAGATCGAGGAAAGTGCAGTATTTTCCTGAATGGCGTTATATTTATAGCCTGTAATTGCGTAATACCGCTCTACCACAGGACCATCTAGTGGCTGTATAATGAAACATATAGAAAGGCAGAGAAATAAAAGCCAGGAAAAAAGTATGTGTGGAGGAGCCAATCTCAATCCTGCAAAGAATCCGGAAACAGAAGCCCCTTTAAAGATGTGGGATAAAAGCCTTTTGTAGAAATGCCCATAGTTTTTTCCACCCACTGCGGGGGAAACCCCACAAAACTGTGTACCTACCAAAAGTCTCCCTGTTGTCCATCCATTAAAAGCACAGGAACCTTAACCTATATCCAGCCTGGTGCTGGTGACAAGCTCCTGCCCAACCCGAGTAATGCCCATCGCTTGTTCCCGCAAAGCTGGTGGGGCCCAATCTTTACCCAAGTGCCACAGATCCAAGCCATGCACCATGCTTGGGAGGATACTATGAAGAGCAAATCCCAGGAAGGAAAGGCCAGATGCTCCTTTCTCCAGGCCGAGACAACGATCCTGTTAGCTCTCTCATCACACACAGGCTCCAATCTACAGGCTGGTGGGTAAGCGGCATGCGAGGGTGACAGTGCAATGGTGCGAGGTGAAGAAGCAACCTAGGGGCAGCCACCAGGACGACAGAAATGAGCAGAGGAACCACTGGACAGCACAGCTTCCAAGGGAGGGGGAGAAAATGTTTGTCTCCCATCTCCAGTGATAGACATCGAGGTGGGGGGTGGGGCAGGAGGGGGGTCGTCTGGTACACACACTGGGCTGAGGTTATACGCATCATGCCTCTCCCGATAACTATAGGGCCTCAATCTGTGAGATTATCCAGAGTCCAAGGCTAGCTTGTTTCCAATCTTTTCCACACCCACCTAGTCCCAAAGTGGAGGAGAGGGTGAGTTGCTGATGAGAATTTAGCAAGGAGCAGCTTGCCTTTATTTAAGTATCTCTTTCCCTTCAGGCAGCTGCTGGGCAAGCAACATTTAGTGGCCAGGGTCGCCATGGCAGCATAGAAGAAGCCACACACGTGACATTGCTGAGCATGGGGTCTTTGTGTCAGCCATGCAGGCCACAATGGCCGTGCTTGCAAAGTATGGCCCTAGTACTGGAGGATGCCACCATAGCCCACATGGATAGGTTTGCCATGGCAGTGGAATGGTGAGGTGGAAATAAGACACCTGAGATTTCCCCCCACCCCGCTCCCCTCCCCAAAAATCTGTGCTCCCAATTTGGCCACCAAGTGCAAACATTTCCTGCCCAGCCCAGCAGGCAGGGAAATACGTGGGACAGGCCGTACGGTACCTTGGAAACCCAGCGATCCAACTAGGGTGCAGCAGCATTGGGAAAAGGGGGACATGGACAGCGACTGAGCACACCAACAGAGTCCCCAGCAAAACCCTGCTCTGGAAACCCAGAGAGGGACAATTTTATACCTCAGCAACAAAGTAGGGCTCTATGAAGACAGTATCTTTCCTTCCCAGGGCCGGCCCTACCCTTAGAGTGAGGACTCAGGTGACAGATTCTGGTAGGTGGCAACAAGGTGTTGGAGGAAAAGAGCTGTGGGCCCCACAGCCTGCCGTGTACCCCCTAAGGTAGCCTACTGCTTTCAGGTGTGGTGGGCAATGGTGTCCCATTGCCAGTGATGACTACCAGTCCAGTCGGCTATTGTATAAAGAATGGGAGGGGGCGCCATCTTGCTCTTTGCCTCAGACAGCAAAATCTTTTGGACAATCCTGCTTCCTCCTTCCTTCCTTCCTTCCTTCCTTCCTTCCTTCCTTCAGCTGAAAGCAAAGAACCTCCTCTCTTTGGGGCTAAGCTGTGGGGAAGGACACCCTGCCCCTCTCCCCCAACCCAGTGCTAAGCAGAGTGAATTCTAGCGGGGAAGGAGATCACAGCACAGATGATGGTAAAAGAAATTACATGCGAAAGGATGGGCACAAACACATACCAGGGGAAGTTTTGGATGGGGGAACAAGGCAGCAGTGCAGGGAATGGATACAGCCAATGTCAAGCCAGCATCCCTTCAGAGCGGGCGATCATTTCCTCACCCCCATACGGGCCGTTCCTGCTTTGCCGCCTGCCCTGCCCTGAGCCAACTGATTCCATGGCTTCAATTGGCCTACAATTCTCCAAGGGCAGATGGAACGGCCATTGGCCACGACTGATATCCACTCCCCCATCTCCCCGCTTCAGGCCATCGTTTCATTCAGTATCCGGAGCTCACTGACTCCTTCCCCGCCCCCTTCCCAAAAATCACACGTGCAAACAGATGTGGCATTTTCAGCCACAGTTGCCAAGATCTGTGTTAGCGGGGAGGGGGGAGGGCAGTAGATGAAAGACGGGCGTGAGGGGGAGCACTGTGCCTGGGGGTAGACTGAGAAAAACAGCCTGGCTAGGAGGGGTAAGTGCTTCTGCCTTAGCTAGAGGTCCACGGGCCCCCTTCGGGCAGCGTTGCATCTAGCATGCAGTGTAAGCTGAGTCTGATGGGTTGTAGCCCAAAACGTCTGGAAAGCCACCAGTTACCCACCCCTACTCTGTCCCTTGTTAACCTTAACTATTATTCCCCCCCCACCACAGTTCCCTGTAACTAATAAACCTACCAATCAAAGCCCTTCACAAACTTTCGCCATTCATTCTAAGGACTGCCATGTTGTTAGGAAATCAATGCTGCATTTTAAAAACACACCCATCCACTATGTAAACATGACATGAAGAAACCTCCCATTTCCTATCTGGATCGAGGAAGGCTTAAATTAAAGCAGAGAGTCTGTGGATTTGCAGGAGAGTTGCTTTGTTTTAAAGAAAAAGATGACCCCCTAAAAGGGAAGACCAGAGTTTGGTGCAGCTGGCTTAGCTTACATTAGAAAAGAAGCCATTACTTGTGATAACTCCAGCTTGCTGCTGCTGAACAACACAGGTAGGCAGTGACCCTGTTCAGACGACACACTAAACCACGGTGGTTAAGCATTTTGAGCTAAATATTATGGCTTTGCGTGTCATGTGAACCATTCCTAACCATGGTGGTTATATAACCACGGTTTAAAGATACTAACTATTTGCTGCAAAAGTATTAGCAACCTAACCATGGTTTACCATGTTGCTAAACAGGCCCAGTGAGCCTGTTTAGCAACAGGCTAAACAGGCCCAGTGAGCTTGGTGTTCCTTCAGCCACCCAGATAGATTATTGTAGATGATAACCCTGATCACCTTGGGAGGGGATGCAGGGGGGTTGATGCTTGGATTTGGCTCAGAATCCCCTTCCACCTCCGTAACAAACCAGCACTGTGCTAGTATTACCCCTAGACAGCGCTGTCCTCACTCTGCTCATCAGTTTGTACAGTTTCCTAATTGTATGTCTTCTATTCCTTCCCTTCCTGTCAACAGGATTTCCCAGGACCAAGTATAAAATTTGTACTTCCCCTATGTAGGCCTGCATTGGGGCAGCTGGTTGGCCACTGTGTGAACAGGACGCTGGACTAGATAGGCCTTTGGTCTGATCTAGCATGGCTCTCCTTATTTATTATACAAGCAGGTCACCCCTTGAACAAGTTCTAAGCTTTTTACTCCCTAACCCCCTTGTCTGCTGCTGCTGGGCTATTACACCTACCCCACGTAGGACACAATTCTATACATGTTTAGACAGAAATAAATCCCATAACTCCCAGGATTCCTCAGCCACTATGCTGGGAGTTGTAGAACTTTTTTTCCTGTCTAGATATGCACCCTAAGTTGTTGTTGTTGTTTTAAAAAAATGTCGTATGGAGATATGGGAATATCCAAGTTGCCATTCCTCAATCATCCCACCCTCTCCATGAGCTGTGGGAGCCTTTCCTGAATTCTGTACATACTCCTTTCGCAAAGGGCCTGCTTATTTCAGTACATGATTTCTCCATGAAACACAGGCTGCCTCTACACGAGATGTTTAAAGCTCTTTGAAGTCTCATTAAAATTTTTACCTCTACAAGAGCAGAGCGTAAATCGGGAGTTGAGGCGCTTTATCTCTCCGATTATGTGCATTATCGAATGCGTGTTAAATAGCAAGTTTTATTTTCCTCCGGCCGTTAAAGCGCATTTTGCCTATGTGAACAAGCGATTCTCCGCATTAACTACTTGTAAAGCACATTTCAAACAACCGGTAAGGACACCAGTTGTGCGCTCAATTACCTCTTGCGTACAAGCATTTACGATAAAGCGCTTCAGCGATTATGCGCATAATCGGCTAACCAGGCGTCAAACAGAATCCATCTAGAGGGGGTCACAGTCTTCATTCAAAAAAACCTCCATGGAACAGATATCTTAATCCCTGTGCAGTGAGCTACCAGTTCCTTCAAGGGCAATCACCATTTTGAGCAAAAGCCCATAAAGCGCTCCATAATAAACTTTAATGGTCTTACATTTTTTATAGAAGGGTCGATGTCCCTCACTTATAGCCCTAATTATGTCAACTCAAAGTGTTTTTAGAATGGATTGCTTCTCATATGGAGAACTTCTCTGCCTCATTTTAATGCCCAAGAGTAGAGAGATACAATTCCCCAGTTCCAGTGGCAGCATCAGTTACACACACACATACACACACACACACACACACATGTGATCAGAAGAAACTCATGACGCAGAACACTTCCCACATAGACTCACACACCATCCTCTGCCCAAGCACCACCAAGCAGGGGCAGGCAACCTTTTTTCTGTCAAGGGCCGCATTACTTCAGGGGTAATTGTCGGGGGCCGCATGCTGGCAGTGGCAGGGCCAAAGCAAAAGGTGGTTGGGCACCACCCCCTGTTCCGTTTCCCTTCCTGACACCTCCTTCTCTTCTCTTCTCTTCTCTTCTCTCCTTCTCTCCCCCTCTCTCCTCTCCTCTCCTCTCCTCTTCCTCCCCACTGTGCCGGCTGCCTGGGAAGGGACAGATCACTCTCGCCAGAGGCTGAAATGACAACTGTACGGAAGAGTTTTGAAATCTGCCCAAAGTCCGCAGGGGGCCCTAGGGGTGCAGGTTGCCCACCACTGCCCTAGAGGGATTGCTTGGGAAATGCTGGTTGTCAGTAGCACAGGAAAATGGGCAGAACAAGGCAAGTTGAGAGAACACAACAGACAGGTCAGCACAAGCTAGATGTTCATGCTGATTGTACGGGCGGAGTGGGATATCTAAATCTGCTACTCGTGTTGACAGAAGTGACTCTATTGCGGTGGAAGTGTAGAGGGAAAGGATCTAAGCCAGCCTTCCCCACCTTGACACCTTCCAGATGGCACTGGACCACAACTCCCATCATCCCCAGCCAGCGAGGTCGATGGATGCGGTGGCTGGGGTGACGGGAGTTGCGGTTCAACACCGTCTGGAAGGCACCAGGTTGGGGAAGACTGGTGTAAGTAAATGAGATATTAAATGGTACTGGTGTAAGCAGGGTCTGATTCAGGAAAGGGGATGGCCACAGGGGCAGAGGGGGGGTCAGTATATCCAGCACGGATGTGCACACAAGTCACGCTGGTGAGCTACGTGACATGCCCATGCAGGGAGCAGTGCCAGAGTAGCCTTGGGTGGTGACCAAAAATCGGGAAAACACCAGGCGGCATTTTCAGTAGGGATATGCATGGCTGAAATTATCGTATCATTATTGGAAATTCCAATATAATTTTTTTTTGGATCCGATCATATCGGGGGTACCCAGATTTGATTGGATCCGATAATCCGATAAATATCGGAAGTTCCGATCCGATTACATAGGTTTGCATTGGAGGAAAGAAAGCTTTCCCCCAGTGCAAGTCTATGGGGAAAAACACTGGGCTGGCACTCCCTCCCACCCCCCACTTGTGCTCCCTCCCCCCACTCGTGCTCCTTACTCCCCGCCGCCCTGTACTACTGCTAAACAGGCTTTTTGGCCTGTTCGTCAGTATAGTAAAGCGTCATCACTCGGCGCGGCTCTATATTGATGAACAGGCTGGAAAGCCTGTTTAGCAGTAGTACGGGGTGGCGGCGGTGGGGAAGGCCGCAGGTAAGCAGCGCGAGTGGGGGAGGGAAGGGAGGGAGGGATTCCAGGGGTTCCCCCTTTTCTGCAGCCTTCTCCGCCGCCGCCCCGTACTACTGCTAAACAGGCTTTCCAGCCTGTTTGTCAGTACAGAGAAGCGCCGAGTCATCACTCAGCGCTTGTCTGTATAGAGGAACAGGTCGAAAAGCCTGTTTAGCAGTAGTACGGGGTGGCGGTGATGGCGGGGAAGGCCGCAGGTAAGGAGTGCGAGTGGGGGAGGGAGGGGTCCCCAGGGGTCACCCCTTACCTGCAGCCTTCCCCGCTGCTGTCTGCTGCCCTCCGCTGCTTCTGGACTACTGAAAACTAGGCTTTGCAAAGCCTAGTTCTCAGTAGTCTGGAAGCAGCAGAGGGCAGCGGACGGCTGCGGGGAAGGCCGCAGGTAAGGAGTATGAGTCGGGGGGAGGGAGCGGTCCCCATTTACCTGCGGCCTTCCCCGCTGCCATCCGCTGCCCTCCGTTGCTTCCGGACTACTGAAAACTAAGCTTTGCGGCCTAGTTCTCAGTAGAGCGACGATGCTCTGGGTGACGTCATCACCTGGCGCGTCGTCGCTCTACTGAGAACTAGGCTGCAAAGCCTAGTTCTTGGTAGTCCAGAAGCAGCGGAGGGCAGCGGATGGCAGTGAAGAAGGCCGCAAGTAAGGAGCGCAAGTGGGGTAGGGAAGGGAGGGCCAGCTCTAAACTGGCAGTCCGAATATCCGATATGTCCGATAGTTATCGGACATATGGATATCAGATCTGATCAGATAGGGCCTCCTTAGGAAAGTATCATCATCACTAATTGGATGTCCGATAACGACCTTATCGGATCATTATTGGACATCGGAACAATACGATACACATCCCTAGTTTCCAGCAAAGTGGGAGATGTCACGAGCACACATTGAAAGCTGCTACAACAATACATGGAGACAGTGCAAAATGGCAGAGGGGGAAGCGGCTTCCCACCCAGAGTGTGAGGAGGGAGAGAGGGTAGGGCTGAACTCACCAGCTGCCTCACCCAGCCCATATACTCCCCCACCCAACCTGGCCCCTTGCTGCCGTTCTCCAGCTCCCATCCCACCCACTCACCTGTTTGTGAACTTTTGTAAGCTGTTCCAGGTTGTTCTCAAGAAAGGAAATCTTCTGTTTCTGGGAATGAGCCCCCCCGCTATCCTCGGGTTCCAGCTCCGCGCTCTGGAAGGGAAGTACAGAGTGATGACTCTGGAGTGGAGGTGGAGATGGGAGAGAAGGCCGAAAACCCCGAGGGCCTGGTTGGATAGGCTGGAACTGAAGAAGTCAGTCAGGCTCCTGAGAGCCTTCCTCGGTTTGGGCTGCCTCCAGAATAACAAGGAGCTTAGCACCGGACTGAGGGCGGTGCTGTGGCATACTGAGGTACCTTGGAATGGCAGAAGGGAGTCTGGGAATGAAACACAGCATTTGGAGCTACATGAGTTGGAGGCTACCTTTATAGAGCTAAGTTGGTGCCGCTCCGCCACCAAACCCCACAGTATCGCTGGTGCGGGGTGGCGGCGGCGAATAATCCCCACTGGGGGAGGCAGTGTGGGCTTTCCGGCAGCCATTATGCGTGCTGGGGCCCCCTCCGCCCCGCCCCCCCCCCCCCGTGGCTTCCAGCAACCAATGGGAAGTTGCCTTCTGCCCAGGAACGCCACTGGAGAAGCCCAGGAGCAAGGACAGATAGTGACAGAGCTGCACAGTCCTCGCTCAGGCAGGAAAAGTCAGGGTAAGTCCCCAACTTTTCTGCTGTGGATCTTCAGCTCTTTGCCCCACAGTGGCTCCGAATCGGCGGCTGCGTCATATAACTGATGCATGGTGGATGCGGAGCCACTCCAGGGTTACCAGAGCAAAGAGACAGACCCTTGGTTGTCCAGAGCGGCCATTTTCAACTCTAATTTGAGTATGGGCTCGAGAAGAGGCCGTTCGCCAGGTTCACAGGGTAAAGTGCAAAGCTGCACTCAAAGGAGTGCATTTGCATTACCGCTGAGGGACCTGCAGGAGTCTTGATCTTACTAGAGGCAAGGGGTTTCTAAGGATGCGGCCTGCTGGCAGGTTTGAGGCCCTGGCTCTGTCATTTTAAGAGTGACACACTGGCTAATTCTAGAGCTGACAACAGAAATGAAGATTTCACAGGGGAGTAGCTGGCGTAGTGGGTAAGAGTCACGGAGCTATAAATTATGAAGTCCCTGGATGAATTCTCATCTCTAGCATGAGCTCGCCTGGTGGCTCAAGCAAGCCACCATCTCCCAGTCTTAGCCCCATTTCCCAGTGCAACAGGGAGATAATACCACTAACCTACCTTAAAGGGCTGTTGCAAGGCTTCCTGAAATAGTGTATGTCAGCTTTCCCTAACCTGGTGCCCTCCAGATGTGCTGGATGTCAACTCACAGCATTCTCCAGCCGCCTGGTTGGGGGATGCTGGGAGCTGTAGTCTAACACATTTGAAGGGCATCAGGTTGAGGAACGCTGGTGTATGTCAAGTGTTCTGAGCACTCTAAAGCACTATACAAATGCTAAACAAATAACAACAGTGACACGTATTATATGGGGGTTCAAGGACAACCTACTTTCTTAACTCGAGTTGTGACGTCTTGAACGAAAAGCTTGCGAAGGTTGTGGAGGGTCTGGAGTTCACGGGCCTGGAGGGGCATAGAAGGACAGTCAGGTCCGAGGTGAAAGAATGCCGGATTCCAGCCTCCCTCACCCTCCCTTTGAGTCTTGTTTCGGTACTTACAACAGTCTCCTCCAGCCCTTTGAGGTCCTGCTTGGACTGCTCGTGTCGCTCGTACAGAAATCTGTGAAGCAGAAAGAAGTGCTGGTTTGGACCTTTAAAGCCCTAAACAGTTTGGGACCAAGTTACTTGAAGGGCCGCTGTGACGCAATCCCACATTTCTATCCCCTTAGGTATGTCCGGATTAGTATGTCTGGAGAGTGCGGAATGTTGGGCTGAGTGGGTGTGGCTGATGATGCTGGGAAAGGGAGGGGGGAGGAGTATATATAGTGTGAGGGAGTGTTTCCGTTGATCTTTATGTCTTTACCCTTTATTGTCTTGGTTGGGTGGAGGGTAGTTGTGTGGAAGATAGCTGTGTGAGATCTAGTTAGGAGTGTGTGTGAGGAGATTATTAGGATTTAGGATTATTAGTAAATTATTAGAAGTGTTAAGAATAGGCAGGTGTTAAATTGATTTGAAAGAACTGTTAACAACAATAAACGTTTTATTTTTTTGCTACCACAAACCATGTGTCAGCTTGGCTTTGTAACCTGCTCTATAAGTATAATAAAGAAACACAAATCATTACCCTTTCAGCCAACACACTCACAGGAGGACCTTATTCAAAACCCTTAACACCCTTTTCCCCTCTGCTATAAGGGAAAAGTGGTGCATCTTTTACCCTTCCCTCAGGCTTATTCAAGTGGTGCCGCTTGTCCTGAGAGGGGTGTGCTCGTCTAGGCCTAGTGTTTGAGGCTGTGGCGGCACAGCTGCCTTCACGCATATCAGCCTGTCTGCACTTTAAGATCAGAAAGAGAAGCCCTTCTCATTTGCCCACCTGAAATTAGGTGGATGTCCACACAGGAGAGGGCCTTCTCTGCAGCGGCCCCACACCTGTGGAACAAAGTCTCATTGGAGGTCCCGCTATGCACCATCCTTGTAGGCTTTTGAGAAGGCCTCAAAAACATTTTATCATGACCTTCTCATGCTGCGTACTGTTTTGCTGCTATTGCCATTGTTCCTTGATGGTTTTATGCTTTTATTGTTTTAACTGCAATTTTACTGTGTATGTTTTTATTGTTTTTAATGTTTTAAACTGTTTTTATGTATTTTATTGTTGTAAGCCGCCTTGTGAGGGCTTCTGCCCTGAAAGGCGGCCAAGAAATGTTTTAAATGAAATAAATAAGATGTGAGTCAAGTGTGTGTGTGTTTGTGTGCATATGGTAACGTAACATCATGACAGAAAGGGTCAGATTGTAGTCCTCAAAGTGTAACTGGCAGCGCAAGTAGATGCTGTCGTCATGTCAAGCACTAGATTACAGCATTTGGCCAGCGGCACGGGCAGTCAAGATACTGCAGGAATAAAACCAGGCTGCTTGTTTGAGGACTGACTCCCTCAATCCAGTATCTTTTATAAGGCCTTATGAATCAGTTTTCATGTTTGGGGAGTCAGTTTTCATGTTTGGGGAGGAGAAAAGGAGCAGGCAGTGAGAGAAAAGGCCCTAACTGGAGGATGAGGGGATTTGGTGGTGGAGGGAAAATGGAAGACTGGACAGAGGCTGTTCACCCGTCCCCTGGAGGCATGCACAGGTGGTTATACATCTGCTCTCAGGGGTGAGGTTTACAGGGCTACTCCGCTGGCTAGAGCCCTAGAATGTTCTGGAGCTATTCTGCACAGGCATATCAGATGAGGCTCGGAAGCTGGCACACAAGCATGAGGGCCTTCTCAGTGGTGGCCCCCCAACAGTGGAATTAGCCCCCCACGGCACCAACGCTATTCCCAGGCATTTAACGGTATATGATGGGGCATCTATGTCTGCTGTTTTTGAACAGATCTATTAGGAAAAGCTTTGTTTACTTAAATTTACATGGTATCATCATCCTTCAGGTCCTCTCCCATGATTTGCAACCACTATCGTATTTTTTCCCTAACGGGGAAGTTTACTATTGTTTCTCAATGATGTTATAGAACCCTTGTGTAATGTGCAATTCCACTATACCACAGCGCCAACTAATGGTTGTGTAATGTAACAGAGAAAGAAAACAAACCTGGGGAAGAAACATGTGTAACGGAGTCAATTTTAATCCTGCAAAGAATCTGGAAACTGAAGCCTCGGTAAAGATGCGAGTTAAAAGCCTCATGTAGAAAAGCCCTAACACTCTGTAGAGGAGGGAGGGAGCAACTGCTCTGTATGCAGATGCCCCCAGGTTCAATCCCCAGCATCACAAATTAAAAATGGGAAAGATTCTCTTCCTGAGACCCCGGAGAGTCACTGCCAGAGTAGACCAGGAATGGGCAAAAGGTAGGTCTGGATCTACTGGTAGATTTGCAGTAGATCAGTGAGGAGTTCTTACTCTCAGTTGTTTAACCAAAGCAGCAACAAAATCATACTGCTGAAATGAAGAAAGCTTGGGGTAACCAGGAGTGGATTTTTGTGTGGAAATGCTGTGAAGTCCATTCAGTTCTAGGGCTCGAAACAAATTCCTGGGCTCAGAATTCTTGAATCTCAAGACACCATCTCCTACCCTTCTTGTTATCCCTTCATAGTAGCATGTGAGGAGAGGCAACTGAAATTGGCTGGGGAAAGGGAGGGAAAGAGAGTTTCTTACGTCAGCTCCTGAAGCTTTTGCGATTTCTCCTGTTCCTCGCTCTTGAGTTTCTCATAGTCAGCACGGAGCTTCTCCAGTTCAAGCTCTAACTTCTGGTTCAAGCTGAGCAGCGACAGAATATGGAGAGCAACAGAGATGCTAACATAGATGTGGTAAACACGCCAATTGACTTCCTCACCAGCCTTACACCTGAGTGTAAGATCAACATTGCAAGCAAATGTTATGAACGCAAGACAGTGAATCTAAACAGTCAAGGCCTCCAGGGCTTCAGAGCCCCCATCCCGGGATAGCACATAGAAGACACTGACTAGGTTCGCACAACATGCAAACCCACACTCAGTGGTTGAGTCTGGGCTGTTGTTGAACCAGGGGTTGTTTGCTGAACTATGAGTTAGAGTGTTGCCTGAACCCTGCAGGGTGGCTTGTTTTTCTTAAATAAGCCAACTTAAGAATCCATGGTTTGTTGTTGGGTTGTTCCGGGTGGTTAAAAAGGCACACTGCATGGTTAATAAGCCACCTTATAGAAAATGTCTTAATTCAGGCAACACACTAACCCACAGTTCAAAAACAACCCACACTCAACCACTAAGTGTGGGTTAGTGTGTTGTGTGAACAGCCCCACTATTTGATACAGCCACATCTTAATCTTTTCCATCACTACCAGCTGTTAGTCTTCAACATAATCCCCCACATAGCACTGGTTTGAACTGATTTTTAACTGAGTCCTATCATCCATATCTTCCCTAAAGAAACCTGGGAAGTGGAGTTTTCAGTGGATCCCAGCTCCCTTGATTGAACCCCAGTTCTTAGGAGGGAGTATCGCTGAAGTTAGATTGGGTTTCGTCCAGAGCGTATACATGTCCCAACCCGCAGAAGCGTAGTACAAGCAGCCTGGAACTCCTATTCAACACACGCCACCCAAAACCCACTAATGCACCAGCCTTATGTCACACAAGGGGCTTGGACTTACAGGCCAGCCCAAAGCATGAAACAGTTTTGCAAAAGAGCGCAACTGTCTTGCTCCTGATTCCTGCTCTGAAGAACAGCCATGTCTGCTGTTGCCTTTTCTCCTCCTCTTTTCACCTAAGCCTGGCCCTTGACTCCAGTCCAGAAGAGCTTCCAGCCATTGCTCAGGTCAGGTCCTGGCAGGAAGCCCAGCCACCCAACCCCAGCTCGGCCTGTTTCATCATGAGGCACATCCGCCCACCCGCCCACATGGTGAGTCACATCCCATCATGGAAGTCACTGGGCCCAGCTCCACAGAGTGACTCACTCCTTGAGCTCATCGATGATCTTCTGCTTCTGGTTGATCTCATCACGCAGTCGTGCCAGTTGCTTGTGGTGGGCCTCGCGGTGACTCTCGAGCTGCACTTCCAGGGCCTTCTGCATGACAGAAAGGGAACAGGTCAGAAACGCAGAGGGCAATTCCAGGATCCCTCACACAGTGGTACAAGTACCTTTGGTATTCTCCACCGCACCTCTATTCACTTCAACAGCCTGTCAGATCCCTGCTATCCTGCCCCCGCTCCAATCCCCGGTTCATTTGTTTTCCCTCCCAGTGCTTTGTGCTATTAGCCTGGGATGCACACATCCAGCCCTCTGCTTTCTCTACCCCCTCAGCCCCATTTCTGCTGAGAGATGCCCCGGGCCAAATCCATTGCTCAAGAGAAACATGCTCTCTTCCCCTATGGGAGAGTTGCCTTGACCAGGAAAGAGACATCATGGTTCTGTTACTCACTTTGACTTCATCTGTATCCTGGATCAGGTCCTGCTCCTTGCCCACTTCATGTACAGTCTCTGTGGGAGAGAAGAAGAAGAATCCTTGGGGGTGAGGCCAGAGTTAGACCAGTTCGGCTGAAGGTCAATGTTTGTTGAAGGAACAAACATTTGAGCCCGGACCTGGGAGACTTGGGTTCATCGTGACCTCTTGAGCAAGTCTGTAGTACAGGAGTGGACAATTTCAGGAGGTCTGGGGGCCATTCTCACCCCCCAGAACCACACCCCCTGGGCCACACTTCCCTCCCGCAGTGCTGAAAATAATAATCATTATTACTATTTCTACTTTACAAATGGTGTCCATAATGGCTACTTTGGATAGTTTAAAAATTCTTTTTAATTTATTTTACAGTTGGGGGGGCATGTTGCCCGCCCTTGTTCTTACAGCTTCCTCCCCATCATGCTGACCAATATGCATGTAAGTGTGGGGGGGGATGAGTGTGTGTGTGTGTGTGTATGTGAAAATGGGTTTGGTGGGGTGGAGGGGTAAAGTGGATTGGTCCCACCCACTTTAGGCTATGGACCCATCCCCCAATTCTTTTGCATTACAATTCCCATCAGCCACAGCCAGTTTGGACAATGGTCAGGGATTATGGGACTCATAGTCCAAAACACCTGGAGGGCACTACATTGGCAGAGACTGAGGATATAGCAACGCATGTAAGAGGCACAGGGATGCGCGTGATGGTCCTACACCAAACTCCTTTGCATTCAGGTGAAAACAAGCAGATGCCCCTACCTAACGCAGAAGATCAGGGACTTGGGGATAGAGGTGGTGCATGCAGGGACAAGGAGGGCAGGGCCAGGGCATATGGCCCTGGCAGGTGCCCAGTGATGCCAACCCCCGAGCAGGCTATCAGTGAGTAATGCCAACATCTTGTGTGCTGCCCTGAGAGATGACACAAGAATCGGTGCCGGCCGCAAGGGCATTGTGCCTCTGTCAGGCGAGGTGCAAAACCCAAAAGAGCCAGATGTGTGGCAGCAGCAGAGCCAGGCCCTCTGCCTGTGGCTTGGATAGTAGCTTTTCAGAATCAGGCTAGGTGCTGTGGTCGGTATTTAAATGCACACAAGGAATTATGAAAGGGGGCGTATTCAAACATGAGGAAACTTGCTTGTGAGCAAACAAGACCTCCATTGTAATCAGGGATTCACATATTCTGCATTAAAAACTAACCACATTCTGCAACTACCTCAACCCCCATTTAATCGTTCACATATTTTGCATCAGGTATGAAGCGCAGCATACTGCGGGGGGGGGGGGGAGAGAGGGACACACCTTGGGCCTGCAGTTTAGCCAGCTCTTCATTCAGAGCATCATAGGATTCTTCCAGGTTCCGTTTCTTCAGCTCCACGCTCTGCATGTACTCGGTGAGCGAGCGGATCTTTGCCTCATGCTGGGTGTGGGGGAGAAGAGCAAGCAAGTCAGAGACCCTTTTCGCAGGCATAACCTGGATTCCAGAGTTCCCGATCTCATCTTCAATGGGGTGTTCCCCAGAAATTTCTGTTCATTGCAGCACTCAAATTGTCCCCTCTCCTCAATTGGTCTTCAGAGTTCCAGAACAAGGCCTGGAAGAAATCCAGGAGCCACTTCCTATGTTACGTTTTAGGTGTACACCCATAGTTGTATCCAGCAACATCCTTCCACCAGCAGAACAGACACCCTTGGCAGATAGGATTTCCCCTCATGACCCTCATCCCCGCTATCCTGCCTATGTACTAATAGGAACGATGTTTGCCATAGAGTTAAATCTCTGAGGTAAATCACATTTTCTGAGGAAAATCACATTTTCTGAGGTAAATAATCACATTCGCAAGTATCATGACCTCAACCCTGACTAGCACCCATGACCCCCAGCAAAGCCAGTGGTGTAAGCCACAGAAGTACTGAACCCAGACCTGACACCAAACCAAACATGGAGCCTTTCAGCCAGGGCCCCTCCGCCCCCGAGACAGATTCCACTGAGGAACCAGCCCCCTTTACACCAGGGGCTTCACACTCCCTGGTGCCTGCACATCACTGCAGGAAACACATAAGGGTTGCAGGCAACAGGACTACTACCCTTTTATGGCTCTTTACTCTTTAGGAATGGAGAGGAGCCTGGGAGGAGTCGCCTCACGTTGCGCTGCACTTGCACTCCCATTATCCTTGACCAAAGTCCCCAGTCGTGCTTCAGGCCTTGTCGGAGCAGGTTATCTGCTTGGAGCTATCCAAGGTCCTGCAACTCCAGCCCAGCTCTGCTGGCTAGCCTGCCTGAGGGCCAAACTTGCTGTGATAGTAAAGGCACACTTTGCCTTTGGCGCCAATGAAGGATTTCTCTCTTCCCCCACCCGTCGGCAAAGTAAATACCAAGGATATTTCCTCAGGACCACAGCAGGGTACCAAAAAGACTCAATTCCACCTTTAGACTTGCCACAATACCAATAATTTTCAATTTCCTTCCTCACCCTGGTATCTATTTGCAGTTTTTTTTTAAAAAAAACTTGCATGTTAAATACAAAGATGCATGTACTGATGCATTTAGGTTAGCCCTATGCCACCCACAGGCATCCGTTGTGCCCCGTGAGCTTCTGCTCGTGGTCCGGTCAGGGCAGGAAACAGGTGTTATCACACAGGTGTGCCTGTAGGGGAGCCAAGATTGGTTGCAGTTCCTATCAAGGGTACACTCCAAAGTAAACGGAGGCATGTGATTGCAGTATGAAATGGTCCACCGAGTCCTTGTGGAGGGAGAGAGATAGGTTCACCAGCCTCACCAAGGACGAGTCGCATGGCATGCAACCAAATGCATGCCTTTAAGCTGACAGCCCCAACCCTGCCGGGATCCCCCCTCTGCAAGATGTAAAGGACTACAGCTGCTAGAAGCAGGTAGTCAGGTATGAGTCACCTGATGAGATGGGACAGAGCTATCGTCCCCTTCAAAGGGCCCTTCTCCCTGCTCCCTCTATGGGTTGGAGGAAAAAAGAAGTCGGTTTAGTCCAGCCAAGTTCCTGATCAGACTGACTTTCCTTTTAGACTTCCTAACTGTGGGACGCACCCTGGCACATAAGGATTGAGAACAAGGGTGGGCAACCTTTGAAGTGTTGGCTTGGTGGCAGGGTAGTGGCGGTGGCCTGCACACACACACACACACACACACACACACACACACACACACACACACACACATTCTCTCTCACCTACTCATTCTGATCCAGATTGCCCGGAGGAGAGCTTTCCACTTTGCCCTCCTTCCAGCAATCCTGAGTGGGATCAGTGGGGTGGGGGGAGGCTTTAACTCCCCCTACCCCCACCAGTGTTGGGCTAGGCTCACTGGGATGGGGGCAAAGTTAAAGCCTCCCACTGCAGCAATCTTGATCCAGATCCCTTTAAACTCCCCCTCGCCCTGTTCCCAAGTAATCCTGCATGGAAAGACACTTGGGAAGAATCCCTGACTGTAGGCCATGCTGGATGGAGCCTTGGCGAGTTGTGGTCCAAAACGTTTGGAGGGCACCAGGTTGCTTAGCCGTGCTCTAGAACAGCCTTCCAAAGTGTGCTGAACTACAATTCCCATGTGCGTGGGGCCATGCTGGTTGGGGATGATGGGAGGTGCAGTCCAATATATGTGCAGGCCACGTAGTTGGGGAAGGATGCTCTAGAATGTCTTGCTATCAATGGCTGCTAGCCCTGATGGTTATGTGCTACCTCCAGTATCCGAAGCAGTAAGCCTGTGTGCACCAGTTGCTGGGGAACATGAGTGGGAAGGTGCTGTTGCACCATGTGTCCTGCTTGTGGGTCCCTGGTTGACAGCTGTTGGCCACTGTGTGAACAGAGTGGTGGTCTAGAGGGACCCTTGGCCTGATCCAGCATGGCACTTCTTATGTTCTTATGCTACCCCAGCTTTGCCCAACCTCCCTGGGGCAAAGCAAAGCTCAGCCTCTCTCCCAGGGCCAAGGCAAGGGGAAGCTGCCCCTATGCCTCTTGGGGTGGAAGGTTGGTATGGGGAATCTCTGCATTCCCCCATCTTTTCTACCCCATTGCCAGTTCTCAAAGCCATCTCTCCCCACGGCTGCCGCCCTTCCATCCTCGCTCTCACGGGTCTGACCTGAGAGATGAGGAGCTGGCAGGAAGACAACTCCCGCCCCGTCACCTCCATTTTGCGGTGACATTCGACCTGCAGCCCTTCCAGCTGTCGGCAGCGCTTCACAACCGACTTCACTTCCGATTTGATCTTGCTAATGTAGAGCCGGGCAACGGTGAATTCCTCCTCAATGGCGCCGCTAATCTCTATTGGCTGGGGATTAAAAATAACAACAGTATGGGCATACTGTCTTGGGCACTCAGCTCAACCACATGATATTGAACCAGTTTACATTGGTTGCTTCCACATGAGTGATTTAATTTCGAATTGACATCCTCTGTTCACTCAGTTTTTACAGAGAGGACCTGTTCAGACAACACGCTAAACCATGGTTAGGCTGCTGACCCTTTTGCAGCAAATGGTTAGTGGGTGTGTTTAAACTGTGGTTCTGTAGCCACCATGGTTAGGAACGGTTCACACAACACACTAAGTCATGGTTCACAAGACACGCTAAGCCATAATGTTTAGCTCAAAGTACTTAACCACCATGGCTTAGTGTGTCATCTGAAAAGGGTCAGAGCCTAGGTATTGTTGCCAAACCATTAGATTCTGATGTTTTCTGAATTGTCCTTCAGACCTGATTTCATTTTCATTTGAAACACAATTATAGTGCCACCCTATTCAGATATCACCATCAACTACGTTCAAGTTAACCCCTGTGTTGCCATTTTCTGAGGCAGAGGCGAGTTTGGCTTGGGCTGGGTGTGGCATGTTTTACCAAAACAGGAAGCTGGGAATCCTCTGCAGATGGATCATGCACATGCATAAAGCAAGAGTGGGCAGAAGATACATTAGATCAGAATCTACTTGCAGATTACCTGGAATTTTCCAGTAGATCAGCAAGGATTTCTAACTCCCACTGGTTTAACAGCAAAAACAAAAACCTTTCTCCCCTCCTAAAGTAGGCTGTTAAAATTTTTTTTAAAAAGCTGGGGGGGTGGGGAACAGAAATAGATTTGTTTGCAGAAGGATTTGTGTGCAAGCTCCAGTTCTGGTACTCAGGACAAATTCCTGAGCTCAGCATATGCTCAGAGGCACTTTGTTCCTTAGTTCTATGTCCGCCTTCCTGAACCACAGGTTTGTAACCTGTCCCTGCTTGGTGGACCTTGGGGTTCTAGTGAAAAACAAAGTAGATCTTGCAAACCCAAATCTGCCCACTCCTGCCATGAAGTATCTTAGCATTGAAAGTGAGAGTCTAATTTCTCCTTTTCTTCCCATGCGTCCCCCCTCCCTTACCAGCTTGATCTCCCCATTGCCCACAATGACGCTGAACTCGCTCAGATCCTTCATGAGGCCATTGAGCACCTCGGCAATGCGCTTGCGCTGATGCGCACTAAACTCCTGCAGCCGCTGCAACTCTGCTTCCAAGGACAGCATGGTGGCCTGCAAGAAGAGACAGGATCGTCATGAGTTAGCCAATGCAAGGGAGTAGCCCTCTGATTTGCAAAGTCCAGACTCTCGATTTTGGGCTGAATGAAGGGACAGAGCTTCCTTCCCAGCTCTACTCTGGACTAGATTCTGCAAATGCAAGTCTGGGTGGGAAACAAATGCCACAGCACTATATTTATACAATCCTTTTAGGTCAGCTTTCCCCACCCTGGCGTCCCCCACATTCAATGGAACGCAACTCATGCATTAGATTGCAATTCCCATCATTCTCAGCCAGCATGGCCAACAGTTGAGCATAATGCAATCCAACACATCTGCAATCCAACACATCTGGAGGGCACAAGGTCAGGGAAGGCTGTTTTAGGTCAACCTTCTCGACTGAGTTCCTAATTCACAATTTCCAGAGCTAAGCCCTGTCATTCAAAACGGGTTCTAGGTGACACTTGGCTCAAAGTAACACCAACATGCAAGGAGTCTGAATCTAGGATCTAAATTCCTAATTGGGGGGCACAGCAATCAGTGGCCAGATCAGAGGGGCTTTCTTTTCTCTAGTTCAGCCTGACAAAAACTCTATTGTGAATTTATTGTCACACATAAGCAGGGCTGTATGTACCGGATGCTCCCCCCACTCCACTCCCCGCTATGGAATGCTCTTCCCAGGGAACTCACCTAAAGCCAACATTGTTTTCCTTTCGGTATTGAGTTAAGACATGTTTGTTCTCCCAGATCTTTTAAAATCTTTGTTATTTGGGTTCCTTTGACATTTTGATGCTTTGCGCTCCTATGTTTATTGCTTGGGTTTTAGCTAGGGTGACCAGATTTTAAAAATAAAAATCCCGGTTGCCCCCCCCCACCCAAAACAACCCCCCCCCCAAAAAAAACCAGCCTGGACCTACCGCTGGGTTCCTTCGTCGCCTGCGCGGCCGCGCCGGGTCCTCCTCCGCCCACGCGGAAGAGGCGGGAGAGGGCCGGATCCGGAAGTGACGTAACCGGCCCTCTCCCGTCTCTTCCGCGCGGCCTCTGGCCTTACGAGCCCGGCAGCGGTGGCGAAGGCGGCGGAGGAGCCCGGGAAGCGGCCGCCCCAGCAGGTAAGTGCCCCCCTTCGTGCTTACCTGCTGGGGCGGCCGCTTCCTGGGCTCCTCCTCCGCCGGGTCTACCGCTGCTCCTTGCTTGCTGCCACCGCCGCGTGACCCCCTGCCACCCCGGTTTGCCCCCCTGCCCCCCGGTTGGGCCGGTTTGCCCCTGGATTCCCGGTTAGGACCGGGAAATCCCGAGCCACCTGGTCAGCCTAGTTTTAGCCCTACGGTTTGTACTGTATTTTATTGCATTGGGGTTTTGCTGCATTTTTTTTTAGATTCATTGTCAGATTTTATTGCAGAATTGCTCTGTTTTAAAATGGTTGCATGATGCCTAGGGATCTAGTTTTATCGGCGTCTAATAATAAAAATACTAATAGTAATACTTCACATTAAAAAAATATAAAAAATAAAATTCTGCACCAACAAACATGGAATTCTGCAACCTGTATGAATTATGCAAAGCAACCCCATTTCTCACATTTTGCATAATTTATTCAGCCTTTTTATGATTTTGCATAATCTATGCTGCTGGTGCTGGTGCTGGTGCTGGGTAAGGACTTATGTGAGATACTGAGCTGTGCCTGCAATCACACCCAATCACTGGCACTCTTATTTAGCCAAGCTTCTAGATCGAGAGATTTCAGTAGCTATTGGTCACATGGTTTCAAGCATATCTTTGCTTCCATACTGGCTAGAAACTTGCTCTTTAAAAAAAAAAAAAAAACTAAAATTCTCAGGGTGTTGAATTCCTCACACTGCATTTTTTCTATGCTTCTGCAGAATTGCAGCACGTTCACAACGCTGATCTTACAGACAAAACCAAGATTCACTCTGGTCCTGACCCTCTTCTACCAACTCTTCTCATACCTTACTAATCCCCAGGAAGGACCCAGCACCCCGGGACTTACCACCTTCTGGGACAGCTCATCCACCAACAGCTGGTTCTGCTGGCTTTTCTCTTCCACCTCCTGGGATTTCTGGTCATAGTTAACAGCCAGCTCCTCCAGAGCTTGCAACACCTCCTTCACCTCCTCCTTGGCAGAGTCATTCTCGGACTGCAGGTGGCTTAGCTCCCGCTGCACCTTTTCGTTGTCCCCACGAGTTGACATCAGCAGCTGGTGGGAAACAGGCAGGGTGGTGCATAAGCAAAATCCCACGTGGGCCCAAAAAGATCAAGAAAGACGCAGGAAAGATGAACAAGAGACCGAAGCAATGATGTGGAAAGAGACAGGAGTCAGACCAGAGTTAGGCAGCGTGCCGAGAGAGAGGGTTAGAGTGGTTCGTGTGCCAGATTAGGACAGGAGAGTCTGGGGTTCAAATTTCCGTTCAGTCATGAAGTTCACTGGGTGATCTTAGGCCAAGACTAGGCAATGTGAGTAACCCTTACATTATTTCTTTAATTAACACAATTTTTCTGGCAGTGGGGATCATAGAATCATAGAATAGTAGAGTTGGAAGGGGCCTATAAGGCCATCAAGTCCAACCCCCTGCTGAATGCAGGAATCTACCCCAAAGCATCCCTGACAGATGGTTGTCCAGCTGCCTCTTGAATGCCTCTAATGTGGGAGAGCTCACAACCTCCCTGGGTAATTGGTTCCACTGTCGTACTACTCTAACAGTCAGGTAGTTTTTCCTGATGTCCAGCTGGACACTTCTAACCAAAGCAAGGGCCTCCACCTACTGCCTTCTTCATTTCCCATGAATGCCTCTGGGCTACATGGTGGGGCTCAGAGACATTCTTAGCCAATTAAGATGGCAGGTGGCTGCAGACCAATGCTTTCCTCTAGCACACCCTGCCACCAAGAAAAAGATCGGGAGAAAAAGGTGCTGAAAACTGTGGGTTCAAGGGAGTTGTTTAGTACATTGTGGTTCAGACCCCACCTCTGCTTTGGACACAGTCGTTTGGGCAGGTTATGTGTCCTTTGTGACCAGCCACGCCTCCCATGGCAGTTATTTTGTGGTGGTGCCCATGATAATTTCTCTGATGGCCAAATGATCAAGGGGCTGGAGCATCTCCCCTATGAGGGAAGGTTACAACAGGTGGGATTGTTTAGTTTGGAAAAAAAGAAGGCTGAGGGGAGACCTGATAGAGGTGTACAAAATTAAGCATGGTGTGGAGAATGTGGACAGGGAGACATTTTTCTCCCTCTCCCATAATACGAGAACCCAGTGGGGTCATCCCATGAAGCTGATTGGTGAGAGATTCAGGACAGATAAAAGGAAGGACTTCTTCATACAGCACATAGTTAAACTATGGAATTCGCTACCACAAGATGTAGTGATGGCCACCAATTTGGATGGCTTTAAAAGGGGGTTGGAAAAATTCCTGGAGGAGAAGCCTAACAATAGCTACTAATCCTGATGGCTAGGTGCTACCTCTAGTAGCAGAGGCAGTAAGCCTATGTACACCAGTTGCTTGGGAACATGGGTGGGAGAGAGCTGTTGCATTCATGTCCTGCTTGTGGTTGGCCACTCTGGTTGGCCACTCTGTCAACAGAATGCTGGACTAGATGGACCCTTGGAGCATGGCTCTTCTTATGTTCTTGAATCTGTCCCTGGCCCAAAAAGGTTGCTTTCCCCTGCCTTAGGCCAATCACCATCTCCCAGCCTAACCTATCTCATAGGGTAGTTGTGAGAATGAAATGGTGGCAGGTTGGGGAACAGTGCAGGGCACCATGAGTTCCTTGGAAGAAAGGCTGGATTATTTATTTGTTTTTTAAAAAAAACTCATTGCAATGGGACAGAGAGAGAGAGAGAGGACACACGAGCGCGTTGTACACAGATACATGCGCCCTTGCAAACATGCCCTCGCAAAGACAGGCAACATGGCTCACCTCCTCCTGGTCCAGCATCTGCTCCTTGAGCTTCTCCATCAGTTGGCTCTGCTGGTTGATTTCGTCATCCTGGGTGGAAAGAAAACACTTTGGTGCGAGCCACCTGATGCTCTGCTGGTGGGGCAAGGTTTCAGGCAGAGAAGGTGCCACCAAGGGGAGGATTCTGGGATTGGGATGAGGATAGGACATTAAGCATCAACATGACCCAACTGGGGACGGAGGCTGATGTTTAGCACAAGGAAACATGGGGTGGGGGTGGGGAGGAGCGATCTCTGACCTTGTCATCCAGCTGCTTGTAGAGTTTGCGGATCTCCTCCTCATACTTGTGCCGCTCTTCATCGGAGATCCGGATGACGATGGAGGAGTTGTTATCGTTAATGGGTGTCTCATCACAGGTGTCTGGCTCTGCCTTCTCCTCGTCACTCAGCTGCTCTGTTTCTGGCACATTCTCACCTGGAAGCATTTCAAATAAGCAGGTGAGGGTAGCAGTAAAGTGGAGCCAGGGCTCATAGAGAGACAGCACCAGCACTTCTTGATTAGCAAGGGTGCTGATGTCACCTGCTCACACACACACACACACACACACACACACAGAGTAGCCGGGGGGAAATTATTTTCCCCAGCAACGATATAGAGCTGTGAGCTAACCCTATTATAATGCAAAGTATTTTGGGGTGACCTGATCTTGAATGGGCAATAAAGACCCACTCACTTTACGCAAGATCCACTCCTGGCGGGGATGAGAACTGCTAGAACTGGTTCGTTGATATGGATCCAGGCAGCTGCCTGCATTTTCGGACTCTCCTTGGGGGTGTGGCTACAGGGACTGTCATGATGAGTGCCTGCACTTCAAGGAGTACCACTGCACCATTGGGCAAGAGGCAGGATCTGCGTGACCGTCTCTGCACTCTCACCCCACTGCAGTCTTCAGGCTGACTCGCTGTTAGCCTCAAAGACACCCCACTGCTTCCCCAGTGACTGATCAGTGTGCTGGTGGCCACCTCCCATTTTGAAATTGACTAAAGAAGAGTGGATCCAAGCCCAAGGCAAGCCCTGCCTCTCTTCCCTGCCCCCTTGGCTCACCACTGCGCCAGCGCCCGAGCTCTGCCTCCAGCTTGGCAATGGTCTCCTTCAGGGCCTTGTTCTTCTCCTTCTCCTTCTCAAACTTCTTCTTCCACTGCTCAGCTGTCAGTTCCAGATTCACGGATGCCGTGTTCTTGATGGTCTTGGCCCTGAAATGGGAGAGGGTTGAGCAGAAGTACTTGGCGCTGCTTTGGACAGAAGACCTCTCTCCCATCCAACACCACCTCCCACATCAGTGGACGGTCCGCTACAGCCCATCTATTACTTCTTGCCTGTATCTGTCATCTTCCCACAGCTGAAACGGAGTGGGCCCAAGTCCTAGGAACATAGGAGGCTGCTTTATAGTGATTCAGACCATTGGTGGATCTAGCGCAATACTGTCTATGGCAGGTGTAGGTGCCATGGTGCTCATGGGCACCAAGGCACCCCCAGACACCTTTCCGGGCACCTGCTAAGGTGCTCTACCCCTCCCACTTTATTTTAATTGACACATTTTCTTACCAGCAGCTGGGACTGCTGTGAAGTGTGGGCTAAAAGGCATTGTTCAGCGTGTTGGGACTCAGACTCTACCCCTGCCTTGTACTCAAGTCTTTCAGGCAGATTACTTGACCTTTGCCACACCTCCCAAGGCCTCCCTTTTGCTGTGGTGCCCAGGACAGTTTCTCAAATGGCCCGATGAGCCCATGGCCCGAAAGGCTCACCTACTCCTAGTCTAATGCTGACTGGCAGAAGCTCTTCAAGATTTCAGGCAAAGGTCTTTCTTAGCTCTACCTGGAGATGCCAGAGACTGAACCTGGGATCACTGCAGGCAAAGCAAGTGCTCTAATACTGAGCCACCCATCCTATAGTAACCGAAGCCCTTTGGCAAAATGAGCGGAAGTCTGTTCACACGACATTGGACTTCACCAGTTGATGTTGTACCAGTTTAAGTACAGTGGCTTCCTGACAAAGGATCCTGGGAATTATAGTTCAACAACACCGCTGAGAATTCTGTTAGATTCCAATCACCTTCACAGAACTACACTTCCCAGGGCTCCTTGGAAAGGAGAAATTTCTGTTAAATCAATTTATATATGTAGTGCAGTTATACCCAAGTGTTAGGAAATCATAACTTGCCATGTAAGAGCCTACTTCCTTTTTTTTTTTTTTTGGCTCTTAAAAATCTTTGCTTGAAGAAAAACTGTGTGAGGCTCCTACACGTCCAACTTTCCAGGAGTGAGTTGCCCCCCTTACTAATTTATTGTACCAGTTCCTTGTCTTTCCCCTCCTGCAACAGAATAGACCACACCAGCTCAAAGAAAAGGATGGGATGGGGCAGGGTGGTTACCGCTGTCCAAACATGAGAGTAGATTTGGTCTCGGCATCATTGTAGCTGGACGGTGAGCAGCAGATAAACATCGTCGTACGGCAGTTTCCACCAAGGGAGTCCTGCAGGATGCGGGTCATCTTGCTGTCCCGGTAGGGCACGTAGCTCTTCTACATGAGACAATATGGGTGGACACATTTGGCTCAGTCATATACACACAGTCCAAACTGGTCACCAGAAGTACAAAGAGACTCCGCAGCTCCCTCTTAGAAGGAGAAATCCTATCTATCCATGCAAAGTCACTCTGCGTGTCAGCTTTACAAATAGGGTGAATGCCGCATTAGCAGTTGCTGGACATATTCATGTTCTACATTGTTCCTTTGCATTAGGAAATCTCTCGACACGTCATCTTAGAAATGAGCAGAGCTGTAAACAATGCATGGGGGTTATTTTTACTCATCTCATGTTGTTTTTTCATCGCAGTTGTAGGCATACAAGAGAAAACAACACTTCAATCTTTCTCAACAGTATATGTTGCATTGCGTCCGTTCAAATCCACATTTTTAATGTGTCATCATTGTTGACGGGTAATAGAATCTCCATTGCCAGAATCTCATGAGGATCTCCTTCCTCTTGCCATGAGTCCAGTGAGTAAATCATTCCCTCTCGGAATCTTGTACCATCAGTTAATTTTAACATCGCTGTTTCTCAGTTAATAAAAAGCATATGTGCTCCCTTCCAAGATCGTGGTACTAATATTTGTGTGGCTGAGAGTCAATTTAAGATAACATCCACTTGTGTACCAGCACACCTATCTTTCAAACAACCTTGGGACAATAACATTGGGATCTCAAGATAAACATGACTTGTTTCTGAATCTTAACAAGTTTGCTGTGTTGAATCTTGACTGTTGAATTCAAGCTCCATAGAAATGTCGGTAACTTAACTGATTTATTTATAAGGTTATATACAGCTCTTTGGCAGGGTTCCTAACACAGACCTGCGGCAGGGTTGCTCCTGAAGGGTGAGGGTTGGGGGGGAGCCTAGAGGCTGGACTGTACTTAAGGAGACAATCCACCATTATTTAACTATGCCTGAATACAATACACTTGCTTCCACATTTTCAGACTTACCTCTGCAAATGTATAGGAGAGAAACCCTTTTTTGGATTCTTAGAAGTCTAACAGCTTATAGGCTATACAAGAGTCTCTTGTGGTTTGGAGGTCACTCATGGTTATACACTGCCCTGCCTTGTTATATTGAAGGCAAAATGGCTCAAACACAACAGGTTAACATATTTGGGGTTTGGGCCTAGACAATACGAAGTTCTTGTCGTTAAGGCTGGTAAATGCTCACCGTGCCCTCAGCCAGAGCTGAGATGACATTGCCAAGCGCTGAAAGGGACTTGTTGATATTCTTGGCCTCATCCAGCACAGCTCCCTCAGCTCCTGTCTTGCTGACCTGGCAGGAAAAGAAAGGGGTTGATTATGATGAAGGTGGTCTTGGCTGTGATATGGACTGAATCCTGAAAGGGGAAACAAAGTTTCTTCTCCCAGTGGCTGGATATATCCAGAAAGCCAAAAAGAACGGCGACACATATGTCTACAAATGAAAAAAATAGTTGTCTCAAAACATCAGGAGTGTACACAAATCCCAAAGCACCTCAAAGAGACTCCCTGTCAGATGGCAAAAGAAAATCACATCATGGAACCGCAACAATTGTGACAGAAGCCTCAAAGGTGCACTCTCCGGCTGACAGGCCCTAAAGAAGGGTTGGGGAACATGTGGCCTTCCAGATGTTGGTGGAATGCAACTCCTATCAGCTCTAGCCAGCATAGCCAATGGTGGGGGATCATGGGAATTGTAGGCCAACAACCTCTGGAGGGCCACACATTCCACACCTGCCCTAAAGTTAGCTGTCTATTCTGGAAGCAGAGCACATCCTTATGTTTTGACTAGGCAAAGGCAGAAGGCCACGCAGCTCCTAGTAGTTATATAGGCTGACCATCTGAAAAGGAGGACAAGGCTCATATAACTTTAACAGTTGTAGAGAAAAGGGAATTTCAATCAGTGTCATTTGTATGCAATTAGTTCCTGGTGAAATTCCCTCTTCATCACAACAGTTAAAGTTGCAGAGCCCTGCCTTCTTTTGTATATGGTCACTCTAGTATAGTGCCTGCACCTTTAACAGTTGTGATGAAGAGGGAATTTCACCAGGAACTAACTGCATACAAATGACACCTGCTGAAATTCCCTTTTCTCTACAACTGTTTAAGTTATATGAGCCCTGTCCTCCTTTTCAGATGGTCAGCCTAAGTTATACTATGCATCCGGCCAATCCAGAGGTTCCGCATAGCCTGCCAAAGGGAGGGTCAGGAATAGGCTGACCATATGAAAAGGAGGTCAGGGCTCATGTAACTTTAACAATTGTAGAGAAAAGGGAATTTCAGCCAGTATCATTTGTATGCAATTAGTTCCTGGTGAAATTCCCTCTTCATCACAACAGTTAAAGTTGCAGGCACTATACTAGAGTGACCATATACAAAAGAAGGCAGGGCCCCTGCAACTTTAACAGTTGTGATGAAGAGGGAATTCCACCAGGAACTAATTGCATACAAATGACACTGGCTGAAATTCCCTTTGCTCTACAACTGTTAAAGTTACAGGAGCCCTGTCCTCCTTTTCATATGGTCAGTCTAGTCAGGAACAGCACAGCTCTACTTGCCCTCTGTGCCTGAAGAGAGCTCTGGGCACGTGGAGGATATAGGTCCCTGGTTCAAACCCCGGGGGTCCCTGAAAGGCAGGAGAGGAGAACATAGTATTTTACTGAGCCCTGCTTGAGAATTGTTTCAAGGCATTCTTGGGATCTGCATAGATTTCCAATACTGGACAGCTGGCCTTTGTTTTATGGGAGAAATCAAATTCTGCCCACCTCAGTAACCTAACCAGGGACACAAACAAGCCTCTCCAACTGCCCTGCTCCCCACAAGCCTCCAGCACCTTCTCACTACCAGCCAGATCAACCAGGTAAAGCTTCCCACTCAGTTTCTGCTCAGTCTCCATGTTCTCCTGCTTGATGTTGATGAGGAAAATGCTGTGGCTGCGGGAACTGTGCTCATTCATATCTGCAGGAGAAAACACAGGGAGACAAGATGAGGCAAGAACCAAATGGAAACCCTGGACAGAGATTGCATCATCATCATCTCTATTCAGATTTATATAATGCTTTCCACAAAAGCACCGAAAAACCCAACCATAAATAAGACAATAGACACAACGCCATACAATTAATTGGCAATAAAACCGCACACACTGCTGTGTGTTACAAATCGTAGCTGGGCGGGTCACACTTCAGGGACAGCCTCTGTAAAGAGACGAGTTTTAAGAAGACATCTGAACTTTAGAACTGTGGGGGCTTGTGTAATGTCCATTGGTAAAGTATTCCAGAGGGTGAGCGCTGCAACATTAAATGCTTTACTGCAAGTGCTCTTTAAGTGAACCTCCGGAGCATGCGGTCCCCTCAGAAGTGCTTCGCACTTGATTTCCTGAACTTGAAATATAGAGCCTTCAAACCACTCAATGTCCATCTAGGCCTGGAGACAGACAATGTTACTGAAAAGAATTGAAGGGGGCACAATGGAAGTATGGGTCCCCAATGGGTTTGTTTGTGTGTACATGTGTGTGTGTACACACACACACACACGCACCTCTTTATCACTGTGCTCTCCAGACCAACAGGTTTGACAGCGCTACAAAAAGGTGATTGTGGAATGAGGGTGTGCAGATCACGGCCAGGTTTTGTGATTTAGGTTTTGTGATTTAGATGCGACAGCACATGCTGTCTCTAGGGGGCAGCAAGATAGTTGTCCAGGGTAGCTACGATCCACACAGAAGGCAGAACATACCTTCCCAGAACGCTGCTGTGGCACATAGACCCTCCTTCCCACCAGACCTCACTGCCATGGTCCTTTCCCATTGTAGCTCATCTCGCAGGCCCTCATTGTCCCAAGTCACATGGCTGGAATCTCCGTCCCTTGCACATCTAATTTATCAGTACTGATTGAAAGCCTCTACAGTGTTGTGGTTAGGACTGGGGAGTAACCCAGGTTCAAATCCCCACTCAGCCATTAAGCTCATCAGGGGGGCCAGGCACCAACTCTCAGCATAAGCTACCTTGTGAGGTTGTTGTGAAGATAAAACCATGTACACTGCCTTTTCACACCTTGGAGGAATAGCAGGATATAAGAATAAATAAATAAATAAATAAATGCTGTCTACATATCAGCACAGGGCCCTCCTGATTTGTTGGACTACAACTCCCATCAACTTCAGCTAGCATGGCTATTGACTGCATAATGCAATTCAAACTCTACCACCTCTTCTCTACTTCCCATCACCAGACATAGTTTTTCCTAATTAAATAGAGAAATTTAAAATAGGGAGGTCTACTTGCTTTCTGATAGTTTCCACTTCCCTGTGTTTGGGACACTGAAGCAGAAAGAATACCTCCATGTCGCAGACTTAAAAGGCGTTGATAGTAATTCTTTCTTCTCAGGATTTGTAACTTGGAGTGGGGACAGAAAGGATCTCTAGCAAAGAATTGCCAGCAGCCCCCTCGACTAAATAACAGTTCCCGGGATTCTTTGGGAGAAGCCAGAATAGCTAAACTGGTATAAAACTGATGTGTTTTCAGTGCAGATGCAATCACATGCTTAACTGAAGCTTAAGCACATAGTGGGCCTGTTCAGACAACATGCTAAACCATGGTTAGGCCACTAACCCTTTTGCAGCAAGTAGTTAGTGAGCGTGTTTAAACTGTGGTTATATAGCCACCATGATTAGGAATGTTTCACACAACACGCTAAGTCATGGTTCACTCAGCTTGCATTGGCTGCCTGTATGTTTCTGAGTCTGATTCAAGGTGCTGGTTTTAGCCTATAAAGCCTTACATGGCTTGGGACCACAATACCTGATTTAACACCTCTCCCGACATGAACCTACCCACGCACTACGCTCAACATCCAAGGTCCTCTTCCGGGTGCCTACTCTGAGGGAAGCTCGGAGGACAGCAGCAAGGGAGAGGGCCTTCTCTGTGGTGGCCTCCCCAATTATGGAATGATCTCCCCGATGAGGCCTGCCTGGCGCCAACACTGTTATCTTTTCGGCGCCAAGTCAAAACTTTTCTTTTCTCCCAGGCATTTTAACAACTTAAGTTGAGTTTTTTACTGAAATTTTGGCCAGGCTTAAAAGTTTAAAATGTTTTAAATATCAGCTGTTTTATATTTTATGGTTTTAAATTTTGTATATTGATTTTTTAATGTTCAATCTTTTACTGTTTATAAACCACCCAGAGAGCTTCAGCTATGGGGCGGTATATAAACGTAATAAATAAATAAATAAATAAATAAAATAAACATGCTAATCCATAATGTTTAGCTCAAAATGCTTAACCATCATAGTTTAGCGTGTTGTCTGAACAGGGCCGTTACATGTCTACCCTTAGTTTGAGTACCAAAATGTAATTTACTGCACTTACCTCTAAGAAGCTACAAGCTTACTTCTAAATAGTGCTTAGAGTGAATCTGTTACCGTGAGAATCTATCATGAGTACTTTGCCTCTGAACCTGTCTGGGGATGGAGGCATCTTCCCTCCAACATTACAATGCTTCAGCTCTCCTTGGAAGTCAAGACCCCTCAGATGTAATATGTTTTCAACGATTGCCTTTACTTTGTTTTATACTTAATTGTGATACCTTGTTGGCTTATTAATAATATTAAAAAAATAGAGTGGAGGGAAGACTCCATTGCCCTTCACACGTAACTCTGCATTCTGCCACTCCCTTAGGACAGGGCCCTTGAAAATGCAGGCCATATCACTTTCGCCTTCCCTAAGCATGAGGACAATACTATTCCCATCTTTTCTTGAGTACAGAACAGGCCTGTCCACCAAACCAAATGTCGCCAAGCAGTAATGTAGGAGGTAACCTCTGAGAGGGATGATAAACCTCCCGTTTTTCTGCTTCCCTGGATAAAGGCCTAGGATAAAGACTCTCCCCCGCCACCCTACCCACCATCACCTTTGCCCATTTGCCCATCCTTAGAACTCACTTGTGACAGCCACGTGACGGTTGGATTTTCCCTCATCGATAACATCCAAGATTTCTTCAGGGCTGGAAACAAAGCGTTCAGTGCAGCCCTGAAGAGGAAGAAAAAAGGGTCATCCCATAGTATATGGTGACAGTGACCTCATCTCTCTTTTGAAGTTCATGCTATACCACCACCATCCTGCCACACACAGCTCAGCGTCACACTGAGGCAGCTTCTCCTGCCTTCTCACCACAGGCACATACCCTAAGACATGGGTTCCCAACCGTTTTGGGCCAATGGACACATTTGGAATTTTGAGGGTGTGATGTGCTCTCTCACAAAATGGAGGGGGCTTGCTCATTCATAAAATTCATTCATAAAATGGCTGCCATGGTGGGCATAGCCGGTCACAGAACACTCGTTTTCCAAAAAGCAAACTGGTGAGATTAAAAGAAAAGTAACTTGCCCAAGAACCTCAATACAAGGTCCTCTGTTCTGAACCAAAATGAAGACGATACTGAAGGGCAGCACCTCGCTTTGCAGCATACCAGTCGCCCAGTTAAAAATTAAGCTTAAGAAACAAAATAAAACTCAGGAGAGGCAGGAAGTCTGCCAAGCACCAAGATAAGTGTCTATGGGCACATTGGCACCGATGGACACCACATTGAAGTCCCCAGTCCTAGGAGGTAGACCAGGGATAGGCAACCTTTTGAGCCTGTGGATACATCTGGAGATTTGAAAAACTCTTGTGGGCACAACCATAAAACAGCTGCCATGACTGAGGTTGGCAAATCACAAAAGACAAGTAACCTGCCCAGAGGCATTCATGGGAAATTAAGACAGCAGCAGCTAGAAGCTCCCATTTCACTTTGAACCAATCCCAGCACCAATAGGAAAATACAAAAATATTTTTAAAATAAAAATTGGGAGGAGTAGGATGCCTTCATGGGCACTCAGGAAGGTGTTGGGGGGCACACCGATGCCTGTGGGCAGTACACTGAGTATCCCTGAGGTAGATCAATTAGAGAAGGCAGTATTTCCACTATGTACAATATTTTAGATCACAGTAATTATACAGAAGTATCTATGTATCTCTGGTTATTACCTGGTATTAAAAAACATAGCCACAGCAACTGCTTTGTTTGTTTTTGTAATTTAAACTTGGCTTCTACACCTTGCTGTGACTCTTACTTCCCCATCCGAAGCCTAAAGCTGCATCCCTGAGGCAGACTATTGGCCATACCTGACAGGAGTGCAATTTAGCATTGTCTCCCCCTCTCCATCCCAGGAAACTCACCTTCACAAACGGCACACGGTTCTTGTCCTCATGAACTGAGAGGTTGGTCTTGGTCACTGTGGGCGAGGAGAGGAAATCATTCAGGAAGGGCCGAGTTAATCCAGGGAGACAAACTTCTCCCCAGTTTCCACCCTCCCCCCATGTCACTAATTCCCATCCATCCCTTCTCCTTCACTCCTGGCTTGCAATCGGCACTGCCCATTATCCACATCATTCAACACTTAATATCCTTGAGGATCACTCACCATCTAGCAAATCACGGATTTTGTCCAAGTAGATTTCAAAGTAGGAAACCTGTGGGGGAAATGGATAGGACTACTGTAAGGGTGGGGAGATCCTCAGATTCCCCTAAGTCATCATCCCCATCCCCATAAGTGCATGCCTTTCTTGGAGCCAAAGTGCTCAAAGGGAGGACAAGCAATGCACTCCAATCATTTCAAACAGAGACAAGCGGACAGCTTGAGCCCTATGGGTAAGGACTGTCCCTCTTGTTCAGCCCATAGCATCTTCATGACATTACGTTGTATCCAACGTCATTGGGTCCCCCACCTTTTTGGGTCTTAGGCACATTTGGAATGTTGAGAGCATGTTGTGGGCACTCCCACAAAATGGCTGCCACAAGGAGCTTGTTAATTCACAAAATGGCAGCGTTGGATGTATGTGTGTGCCTGAGCTCTAAAACACAAAACCACCCATTTGCACCCACATTTTCTAGCTCCAATACTAATTTCACAGAAGACAAACTTTGGGGGCTGAGAGGTGTGGGACCCACAGGGATTCTGGGAAATAAAGATGGTGCTGGAGGCTAACACTTCGCTTTGCAGCAATTTAAAAAAAAACATGTTTCAAACAAAATAAAAAGCAGGAGGGAAGTGTCTGTGGCCATGGGCACCCTGTTGAAGACTCCAAACACATTGACATGAATGGGACTACAGCTCCATTCATTTCAATGGGTCTACTCTAATTAGAACTAACATTGTATGCAACCCATTAAATAGATGCTTAGTAGTAGTAAGAATGAAGCACCCCTCCATAGTTTTCTTAGATACAACAGTGGTGTGACACTCAAACTACTAGAGTCAGGCACTGGCTCCCTACTCCACTGAGTGAAGGGAGAGGGGGTTTCTGCTAACTGAAGAAGGAAATTGCAGGCAGCTTGAGCCTGAATTCCATGGGACTCAAAGGGGCTGATCCTCAAGAAAAGCTATCCACATTTCCTTTTGGGCTTACTGACTGCCATCCACCAGAAGTACTTGCCAGCCCTTGGGCCTGAGTATCTGACCCCCTGATCAGGGGAGGCCCTTCCCAGCCATCTCCTTTCCCCTTTCTCTCCATCACATACAGCTCCTTCGTTCTACCCACAACCATCGCTGCCTGTACCCACCATTTTCCCCACTCCACACGCCTCTGACCTTAATGTGGAATTCCAGGTTCTCGTCCATGGAGTAGATGTGGTTGAAGATGTCCTGGGCAATGCGCGGGATGATACCCATGAGCTGCGGGTCATGCAGCTTACCCTGGAATGGAACAGAAGTGCAAACAATGAGGCTTAAGGGGGCCCTCCCTTAAACGTTCTACAGCTAAGCGTTGACTTTTGGGAGACAAGCCCCATCTCCAGGTGCAACAACTGAGTCAATGCTTCTTAGCCAGGGCTCAGATTTTTAAAATATATATTGGACACCCCCTTACCTCCATGGTGTGTGTCTTCCCCGAGGATGTCTGCCCGTAGGCAAAGATGGTGCCATTGTACCCAGCCAGCACATCTGCATGAGAAAGACAGGTGACTGAGAAAGAGGACTCATCCAGGTGCATGGTCCACCCTTGGCTTGCCATCCTCAGCCTTCCTGCTCCCCTATACAAACCAGTCCTGCTAAATGCCCACCCATGTTTGCCAATACCCAGACTGACCTTTGACAATCTGCATGGCACAGGCATGGTACACTTGCTCCTGGGTGGTGTTGGGTGGGAAGACGCGGTCGAAGGCATAGGGCTTCCCCTGGGGTGGGGGGAACAGAACAAAGAGGGAAAGGGTTAGCTAGGAGCACCTAGAGGCTCATGTAAAATGCTCACCTTGGCGGCACCAATCTCACTTCCTGTATCTTCTGTTTCCATAACCGCAGCATACTCCAATTCTATGCATTCTTACTCGGAAACCCCACTGAATGCAAAAGGCAATAAGGATCCCCTTAGCAATGTTACCAAAGAGAATTGAAGGGGGCAGATTGGGAACCTCCACAGGCTGGATGAGGCCCTCGGACCAAGGGTTCCCCATCCCTGCTTTATGTGCAGGCCTATATTCCCCAGAAAGAGATTCAAGTTCAGTGAAATCATGTAAAGCTATCCCAGGATTCTCCTCTGCTCTCCAGAATGCTAGCTGTCATTCGCTAGACTTTGTGATTCTCATGAACGACAAGACCTTCGTATAAATGGCCCTCTGGGCCTGCAGCTCTTCTCAGATCCATCAGAACAGGGATAGACAACCTGGTGCATTCCTGATGTCTTGGTCTTCAGTTTCCATAACCCCCAGCCAGCATGGCCAATGCTCACTGATGATGGGGATTGCAGTCCAAAACATCGGGAGGGCAGTAGATTGCCTACCCCCTAATCCTGCATAAGAAAGATTCAAGAGACTGAGCCAGATCACAAGGTGTGCTTCAAAGAGCCGGCATGAAAAGTGCAGAGTTCCAGCACTTCCCGCATCGGCTGTTCTATGAACAGGGAGCTGTCCAACTGCTGGATTCATTGAAATGTAGATTTGGTAGCTTTCCCAAGCACAGGGCCTTTTTGATACATCTCCATCTGCTGTAGGTCTGATATGGCAAGGAGCAGAAGTCAAGGTCACACAACACACAGGCACCAGCAGCTGTCTCTTTAATCAGGAGCAATGCAAACGTGAGATGTCTCAGCACCAATGCTTCCCCTGACCAGTACCAGCACAGTGATTGATTGCAATGAACCACCATGGGTCACTCCAGACACTTCAACCTGATGATCTGGAGCAGAATAATTTGTACCTTAAGTTTGCCTGTGTAGCAATTTCTTGAAAACCTGTGCATCTGAACTGGAACTGAACCAGAGAGTTGGGAAATAATGAGGAAGCTGAACAGTGTGTGTGTGTGTGTGTGTGTGTGTGTGTGTGTGTGTGTGTGTGTGTGTGATTATTAGGTTTCCTATTTGATTGACAAGACTCTTGGGTGCACAGTCAGCCACTTCTTATTTGCCCAGGCAGGTTATTTTCCATTAGCACAGATGTACTGCTAATCATTCGAAGAAGGTCCCCTCTACAAGATTTCGCTTTGACGCCCGGTTGCCTGATTATGTGCATATACGGATTAGTGCATTTACTTCTAATACCTATTCATGAGAGGTGGTGAAGCACATTACGGGATATAAGAAATGCGCTTTAAAGTTGTTTACATGCAGAGAATCACATGTTTACATGGCCATAAGGCGCTTTAACTCCCGTGGTAAATCTTAAGTCGCTATTTAACGCACATTTGATAATGTAAATAATTGGAGGTAAATAGCGCCTCAACCCTCGATTTGCGCTCCGCTCTTGTAGAGGTAAAATCTGTAATGCACCTTGAAAGAGCTTTAAATCGCTCTTGTAGCGGCACCCTAAGAGCATCATCAGCAAAAAGTACATTCTAAGTCAGGGATGGTCAGAAGGTAGGTCTCCAGATGCTTTGGACTCCAACTCCCAGAAGCCGCTGCCAGCATGGCCAGTGATCAGGAATGCTGGAAGCTGAAGTCCAAAAGCTCTGGGAATCTACTTTCTGCCCACACCTGCTCTAAATAATCTCCCATCACCTAACCCACACTCAGCTGAAAACACACAGTCCTCTGCATATTATTTAGCCCAACAGTTTATACCGTCCTCTTGCACCTGCCTCCTCCCCTTGTCACATTTCCAGGACACAGGAGCTCTGGGTTAATTACACCTTGCTGTCCTATTTCTGAGGGGGAAACACTCTTTAAATAAACCTGAGAAAGGAGGTCAGGGAGAGGCGAGAGAGGGGTGGGAAGTGATGCTCTTGTGATTTTCCTGTGATGTAACAGATTGTCGTCTTGAGACAGCCCTAGAATGCAACTGGGAAGTGAGGCCACCGCCAAGCTAGAGGTACCCTTAAAACCACCCTCCTATTCAACTGACTAGCATGGGAAAGGCTCTGCATTGCATATGAATCATGCAAGTTTCATTTTAGCAGCAACACGCAGCAACACAGGTACCAAAGGAAAACTCCAACCTCCACCAGTCATTCCCAGCTTCCTGGAGTTAAACATCTTGGGACGTATTTGGCAATGGTATCTATTTCTCAGTCACTTTAATTAACAAGCACTGATATCACTATGTTCTGTGAATCGTATCCAACTATTTTGCCTTATTTTTAATGCAGCTCTGCTACTGTTGATACACAACTTGAAACAGTAAGCTCCAAAAAGCAATTGTAAGAATTTCCATTTCCTCACTTATACATTAATTTTGAAATCTGCGCACTGTCTGTGTTTGCAGGTAATGGTAAGCCATGATTTGGAGTTATGAGGATGAGTCTTTGTGAGCCCTGGAGTTGCATGCTCTCTTCTTCTAGCATGGCTGCAGGGAGGTGTTTGGGAACTTTCACTTCTATTTTTGACTAACCGCAGTTTAATGTTACATCTGAATCCAGATAAATTGCAATTGCTCTTAACTATGGTTTACTAAAACAAGCCAACTTCAAACCACGGTTTATGGAGCTGTCATGTTTGAGTAAACCATGGTTCAGATTAACCACAATTGACGGTGCAAATGTAATGCTAAACTGTGGTTAACCAAAAACGAAGCAGAAGCTTCCTCTTCAGTCATGCAGGATGAGGAGAGGGGAGAGCACGTAAGTCTGAGACTCACACAGGCTCATCCTCATAAAGCTAAACTATGATTTAGAGCAGCCTTGCCCAACCTGGCGTCCTCCAGCTATGTTGGACTGCAATTTCCATCATCCCCAGTCAAGCATGGCCATTGATTTAGACCCATGATGGGTAACTTGTGGCCCTTCAGCTATTTGGGTCTACAACTCTCATCAGCCCTAGCCACCATAGGGATGGAAGTTGTAGACCAAATCTTCCGGGGGGGGGGCAAGTTGCCCACTCCAGGTTTAGAGTTACATGCAAATGCAGACACTGCTTTATATCAGGTAATCTCCAACATAAACAATGTGATACAAAAATGAACCTTCCTTTTAAGAAAACTTAAACAGAAATGGAAATTATGATTAAAATTGCTAGGTCGAGTCGTCCTGCTTCAATTATTCAGGTGACTTTTATTTAATCCCTTACTCCACCATGTGATCCTGGGACTGGAAAATAGGTTTAATGTTTTGGAACATTGCTCGGTTTATATTCCCAAAGAGAAAGGTAAGATTTGATCTAATGAGGGCATGGAAGAACCTTCCACATAGAGAAAGTGTTAGACATCCAAAGTGTCACTCACCATGAGGTTTAACTAATGTTAACACTATCTATCACCCTATGATACTCATAATTGGGGTTGGCTTTGGAGTGGTAAAGTTGGATTTTATATCTTTTCTAGGGAATTCTTAGCCATTAAGATGCCTTGGAGGTTGTAGTGGGAGGTATCCACACTACTTGCTTTTTATGAATTCATAGAATCATAGAATAGTAGAGTTGGAAGGGGCCTCTAAGGCCATCGAGTCCAACCCCCTGCTCAATGCAGGAATCCACCTTAAAGCATACCTGACAGATGGCTGTCCAGCTGCCTCTTGAATGCCTCTAGTGTGGGAGAGCTCACGACCTTCCTAGGAAATTATGTTGACGGACTGCTGTAACAGTCAGGAAGTTTTTCCTGATGTCCAGCCGGAATCTGGCTTCTTGTAACTTGAGCCCATTATTCCATGTCCTGCACTCTGGAATGACCGAGAAGAGATCCCGGCCCTCCTCTGTGTGGCAACCTTTCAAATATTTGAATCAATCTTCTCTTCTCCAAGCTAAATATGCCCAGTTCTTTCAATCTCTCCTCATAGGGCTTTGTTTCCAGACCCCTAATCATCCTCATTGCCCTCCTCTGAACACGCTCCAGATTGTCTGCATCCTTCTTGAAGTGTGGTGCCCAGAACCGGATGCAATACTCAAGATGGGGCCTAACCGCGCAATTTGGAAGCTATAGTTCTATTAATGCAGCCCAAAATAGCATTTGCTTTTTTTGCAGTCACATCACACTGTTGGCTCATATTCAGCTTGTGATCTACAACAATTCCGAGTTCCTTCTCGCTTGTAGTATTGCTGAGCCAAGTATCCCTCCTCTTGTAACTGTGCATTCGGTTTCTTTTTCCTAGGTGTAGAACTTGGCATTTATCCCTATTAAATTTCATTCTGTTGTTTTCAGCCCAGCACTCCAGCCTATCAAGTCTATCAAGATTGGTTCCAGGCCTACAATTTCTGCTGCCCACTTCCCCTTGATAAGAAAAAGAGGACCTAATAAACAGCTAGTGGTCAATAAGCTTGGTAATTAGATAGTTAGATATACTGTAAATGAAGACTTTATAAACACTTCCCCTTGCCTCCAACATACTTAGTATTTCTTACAAATGTAGAGCAAGCCTTCCCTCTTTTTAAAAAAGTACCCTTCCCTTAAAAACAATACCCCATGCACTGAACCATATACCAATACATCCCAAGTTCTGACGGAAAAGGAAGGAAACTTTTGTATATTTTGGTTTTGCATGATCCCTTCTGCATTTACTAGCAATGGGGAAGGATAAGAAGCTATACAGGCTGTCTGGAGATCTTTTCTAGTCACCACCCATTCTCAAATCTAACCTCACAGCCATAAGAAATTCGCTGGAAGATGCTGGGTCAGGGTGGGTGTGGGTGGAGAGGGTTATACTGAGATTCTCAGGATATTACATTCCGAGCCCAGTATTGAATGCTGCATTAGTATGCTGTGATCCTTGAAATGAGGAATGCAATACATCCCTGACTGGAGTCTAAAGAGGCTTTTACAAGATACATATCTTTTCTTTTAATTTCCTGGTTTCCCACAGTGATGTCACAATAATGTGTATTATTATGCATTATTAGATGGTTCTGGACGTTTGGGCTTTTTTCAAAATATGCTCCCATACTGCTCTCCGGTGTGTGGGAAACTACACCCCCCCACACACACAGGTTATAGGCTATGTGCTTTGTTCCTCTAGACAGACCTTAGGGGTGGGTGAGCTGGGCGGATGCCCAGGGTGCCAAGCTGAGGGGGGGCGCCAAGCAGAACTGAGGGGACTCCAACATCACACCTGCACCAGGCTCCATAAACCTTCTGAGTAGCCCTGCAAACATGACCACATGGTGGGGGCACCAAAGGTACTCCTTGCCGGAGGGCTATTTATCCTAATGCCAGCCCTGGCCCTAGAGTCTACGGGAATAAAACTAGCATTTGGCAACCAGTAATGCACGTTGTTGAGATCATGCTTATTCGCCCCAAAGCAGGAAGACGCATATCCTCTTTATCACCGTACACCAGTCAGCTATCACCCAGAACAGCTAACATGGAAGGCAAGCCTGTTGTTTACCTTGGACAGAGAACTCTCTTTCTGGAAGGCCTGGCCCAGCCGAGCTGAATTAATCAGACAGCATGATTTATTTATCTACATTTACGATTCGCTTACAAAAGACATTTCTAAGCCATGCACCAAAACAAGTCTTCATGCAGAGAACAAGATTGCCTTTCTGGGGATGGCTGTTGGAAAAGGTATGTTTTCAGTAGGTGACAAAAAAAAACCCCAAAAGGGTTGGCACCAGTGTAATTTGTAGTGGCAGTGAGTTCCAGAGAGTGGGTGCTATGATACTGAAAGTCCTTTACCAAGCCGTGATGGATTGGACCTCCAAAATCTTGGGTCCCACCGGGGTGTGTGTGTGTTCTAATGAGCACTGCCTCCAAGCATAGCTATGGTGGTCTGGCTCACCAAAATGAAATAGTCAGACAGCATCCAGTATGATATAGCTATGGCCTGGAACTCTTGCAGATTAAACATGCAAGTGCATGGATCTCCATAGCAGGGGTGGGGAACCTCTTTCAGAACAAGGACTGAATTCAATGTTGGAGAAGCTCTGGGGGGGGGGCTGCATTCCAGTGGTGGGTGGGGCTAAAGTCAAAGGGGGTGGGGCCAAAATAACCAGCACATTGTAACTTAAAATTCTTATTGACCTGGGGTGGGGCCAAGGGAAGGCAGTATGGCCTGCTAGGGACACTAGGGAGGCCTGATTTGGCCCCCAGAGCTGAGGTTCTCCACCTCTACTCTATAGTATGAAGGTTAAACCAGTGCAGCACACAAAAGGTGTAATTGAGGACCACAGGTACCACCAGGTTGCAACCCAGAGAACACTCATTTCCCTTTAACTCTACCAAGACGGCAGAAGGACTTGCAGCCAGTCTGCCTCCTAGCCCATTTCTGCTCAGGTCCCCATCGTTCACCCTCCTGTCTCCTGATGCACACAGGACCTTAGTTCTGCCCCACAGCAGTTGGGGGGAGAAGAACGGATGATGTGACCTGGAAAGGGTCAGCGTAAGAGAGCCGGTGATGGAAATCTCTCTTCCTGCTTCAAATGCATTTATTTTATTTAAATAGCCATAAACTATAGTTTAAGAAGCCCATGAGTTGCTCGCAGACATTCTTCCAAGTGGCTAGAGGTACATTACTGCTTTAGAGTGGCATTGAAGTGTGCTGACAACTGTTGGGGCACAGGACACATTCCATATACCACTTCCATAGCATTATCTCCTGCTTTTCATTCACATCCATAATGATTTGACACAAGGTGTAGATGTGGCCACGATATTTAATGTATTTTATTTAAATAGCTATGAGTTCGGAACAAAAATGATTTGTTTGCATTCATTGCAAAAGCACCATACGCCCGGAATGGAACTGCCTGTACCTCCTGCAAGCCCCCTAACTCCCAGATTTACTACCTATCAGGAAAGCTGAGTGCAGAGTTGTACTGGCTTTCCTATGACCCTGACGCTACACTGTGGTACTGTCTCACTCTCTCCTACAAGGATTGCACAGGTTCCTCACTACATTAAATTAGGCTGACCATATGAAAAGGAGGACAGGGCTCATGTAACTTTAACAGTTGTAGAGAAAAGGGAATTTCAGCCAGTGTCATTTGTATGCAATTCGTTCCTGGTGAAATTCCCTCTTCATCACAATAGTTAAAGTTGCAGGCACTATACTAGAGTGACCATATACAAAAGAAGGCAGGGCCCCTGCAACTTTAACATAAAATTCCCATATGCAGCACAGATGTAGGTATCAGAACCTTAGTGCCCAGTCCTAGCGCATGGCTTTAAAAAGAGGTTAGGACCAGTAACTAGCAATGGAACCCTCATGTTCAGTTGCAAGATAGCTCTGATTTCCAAACGCTAGGCACAATCTATTTAGGACAGATAGTTACGACCTTGAGATTCCTTAGGACACCTGACCACCTGCAGCCGGAAACAGCGTTCTGGGTTTGATGCATTTTTTTTGTTTTACCCAGAACAGCAATAATCCTATGAGTTATTGTTTCAGAGAGCACTCAAGGGGAAAACAGCAGGAAATAGCTAATGGACAAAGGTCAGTTCACCCTACAGAGGCCTCTCAATCCTAGATGTTCTAACCATGAAGCCCCTGGTTAGAATACCGAGGCAGTTTCTCCTCTCTTGCCAAAAATAATAATAAAAAACCAATGCATTATGGTTTATGACTGCAGAATGATTGGATATGGTGATGATATTATAGTACTAATAGGAAGTACTATAACATCATCGTCGTCATAATAGTTGCTATTAGTAATATTTGAACAGCAGCATTTAATGCAGAGGTAGAGAACGTGTGTCACTCCAGATGTTGCTGGATTGCAACTCCCATCAGTCCCAGTCAACAGAGCCAATAATGAGGAATGATGGGATTTGTAATTCAACAGCATCTGGGGGTGCTACACATTCCCTATCCCTGGTTTAATGGGAAGTGCTGCATTTCATTTATCCTCACAACCTCCCAGTGAGATAGGCCCCCTCTAGATGGATTCCGTTTGACGCCTGGTTAGCCGATTATGCGCATAATCGCTGAAGCGCAGTATCATAAATGCGAGGTATTGAGCACTCAACTGGTGACCTACCGGTTGTTTCAAATGCGCTTTACAAGTAGTTAATGCGGATAAGCGCTTGTTCACATAGTCAAAATGTGCTTTAACGGCCGGAGCAAAATAAAACTCGCTATTTAACGCGCATTTGATAATGCGCATAATCGGAGAGAAAACGCACCTCTAGGCCCGATTTGCGATCCTTTCTTGTAGAGGTAAATTTTTAATGCGCCTTGAAAGAGCTTTAAATGCCTCTTGTAGAGGCAGCCATAGTCAATGTTCCTGTTTTAGGCAAAAGATTCAAACTAGAGATGTGCGTCTACTTTAAGTATCTGTTTGCCATTTGAATATGAAGCAAAGGCTGAAGGGGGGTGTCTACAGGAGGGTGGGGGCAGACAACTGGTTGCTGGACCTCTGTGGCTACTTGCAGGAAAAACACTTTTCCTCTGCTTGACCCCCTCCCATGCATTTTGTCACATCTGTATCCTTCCCCCACCCCTTCCCTACACACCATTTTTTCCCTGGTGCTGGCCACTGTTTCTCACACAAAGAAGTACATGCAACACAAAGTCAAACTCCCTCCCCCCTACCTTACTTTGCTCCTTTATTTCCTTTTCCTACAGCCTGGCTCCAATATTAGAAACAGGGCTCCCCCCCCCCCCCTCAGGCAGCCAATCTGGAAAGACAGTAGTTCCTCACGTGCCTGCTGGCAAGAGTTCTAATGCTGCCACCGCCTCTGCCTCTCAAAGTGAAGTACAAGCCCTATGTTTCTCACCATGCTGGGTACCAACCTCAGAACACTGGAGTTTCCATAACAAGCCTTTGAGCCTCCAATGGCCACTTTGCTGTCCTGGGTGGCAAATTCATATGCAAAATCCTCGTCTTTTCATTTCAGTTCAGACCTGTACACTAAAGTCAACAGAACGTTGGGGTTTGATAGGATGAGAGAAATGGGGACAATCAGAGGGTAGTGACTGGGGAAATTACCTTTCTTGCTATGCTGGGCTTCTGGCACTTGTTCTAGGGTGACCAGATAAAATCCAGGTCAGGGCTCATGTAACTTTAACAGTTGTAGAGAAATGGGAATTTCAGCCAGGGTCATTTGTATGCAATTAGTTCCTGGTGAAATTCCCTCTTCAGCACAACAGTTAAAGGTGCAGGCACTATAATAGAGTGACCATATACAAAAGAAGGCAGGGCCCCTGCACCTTTAACTATTGTGATGAAGAGGGAATTTCACCAGGAACTAATTGCATACAAATGACATTGGCTGAAATTCCCTTTTCTCTACAACTGTTAAAGTTATATGAGCCCCGACCTGGATTTTATCTGGTCACCCTAAGTCTTGTTCACATTTCCAGGGCTGAGTAGGTGGCATACAAAATAATAATCTGCTGAACAATCACTAAGATATGAATAAATGCTTAAGAAGCCATCGACAGGAACTCAATTCCCTCAGGGATGTTTTTGAAAGCGATGGCATAATTAAATGTTTCATTTTGCAGCTTAAAGACAAACATGTTTATTATGACATAAACTTTTGTGGACTAAAATCCATTTCAACAGACTTTAGGCCAGAAAAGCTTTTGTGCCATGATAAATTGGTTTGTCCTTAAGGTGTCTCGGGACGTCTTGCTGTTATTGCTGCAACAGACTAACACAGCTACCCCTCTGGAAATTGCTTCGTTTTATTAATTCTAGCATCGTCACAGGAAGTTCTGCCCAAGCACCCAGGATCTATCACATTGCTCATTGCCTTCTCCATATCTGAACTGCCTCTGCTGGATGGGATGAACAGCAGCTGTGTCAAAGGGAGACAGAGGCCATTGTGATCATGATCTTGCAAGGGCAGATGCATGTCACCTCCTTATTGTGATGCTGCCGGTGTCATAGTCCAGCCAGAGGAGGGGAAAGAGCCAGGGGAAAGAGCTGGCTCAGGCATACCCTACTCCACCTGCTGCAGAGTCTGGTAGGGTGGCCAGCTGCCCTACTTTATAGAGGACAGCCCTCTATTTGAAGGGCTGTGAGAGGACCGTCCACTATTTGAAGGCATCTTGGACTTGAAGGGGTGTCCAGTCCATGCCTGGTTTAAAGATAAAGTACCTTAAGGTAGAACAGGGAGGGGCCTTGAAGTTGACCATCAACACCTGGACAGCAGACTGAGCAAAGCACATGGGTCCCCTGATCATAGTCTTCTCTTCTACGGTGAGATTCTTGTATGTCTAGTTTCATGATCGACATTTTTTTCTAGATCTTATGCGTATGCAATTTTTGTACCACCCTGTGTCCTCTGTTTTGGCAATCCAAGTCCTCTTTCTTCTGAATGCGTAAGTAGCCACTCTAGTCTGGTAGATTCTGGGCCTAACCTTCCATTGGGCACGGACTAGCAGAGAGAATGAAGAACAGGTCAGATTTTCCTCGGGTTTTGACGAACCAGCAGCTTTGAAAGGCTGGCTTGCTTGCACGTTCAGAGCCAAACCCACGAAGTGGAATAAGCCCAAGGCCACAGCTGCCGTACATCACAGGAGATGGTGGCTACATAGGCTCTATCAAAACCACGCTGTTTGTTAGCTCTACCTCAGCAATAAGATCAACAGCACTGCAACCAGAGGGAGACCGCAGAAAAGAGAAGGGAGGGAATAGAGAAGGTAGCAGATGCAGTCGTATTCTGAACGTGCAAGAGCTTTTCCCTATCATAGAAATTCCATCCTATCTCCCTTCCTGTGGCCACTACCACTAATATATATTGAAGTTGATGATCTGAGGAGGCATTTGATGACCTGACACCCTAGTGATGGTCTTTAGGAAGGGACTGTAGCCACAAACACACATGTCCTTGGACCTATGCTGAAGAGATGCCAGGCAAAACCCACAGTCAATTGGAAAGGGATTTGAATGGAGCTGGTGGTGGATCAGGCTGATGTGATGATTACTTACATGTTTCCATCCCTGGAATGTGTGGATCTCAAAAAGTTGTTGGACTGCAATTCCCATCAGCCTTAACCAGCTGAGCCAATGGTGAGGGATCATAGGAGTTGCAGTCCAACAACTTCTAGAAAGCCACATGTTCCCCATGGGTGGTGGGGAGGTCTTTGCCCCAAGGAAATTACAGTCTAAATTTGGACAATGAAAGACAACAACAGGAGAAGTGGAGGCAAAGGGAATTTATCAAACAACGGAAAATGGATGGTTGGCAGAAGCAAAAGCAATAATGGTGAATGTCAGCAAATACACTCACATTAACATAGGTTTTATTTCAGTTGAGGATGGGAATTAATTCCCCCTCACACACATTTATTAAGGATTAAAATAGTTTTATTTATTTTCCAGTAAGAATAAATACATTACACACAGATAGAAACAAAGAAAAATAAAACAACAATACGAATGTTCTCACAGTACCACAGTGAAAAGCATGGGTATTTATATCGTTAAAAGCACAGCGAAAATAGCAATATTGACCAAATCTATACCTCCTTATACAGAAAAAGCGCCAGGTTGTTAAAACCCCTGACCAAAAGGATTCTTGGGCCAGTGGAGGTCTAGGTTCACCAGGATTCATATTAATAAATGGAAAAAAGTCTAAGCAGTTCTCAAAAAATGTGTCCGATGTCATTTCCCCTCTTTCTAACCCACTATGTTGAGTCTAATTAAGGGATTTTTATCCTGCCCTTCCCCCAAAACAAGAATAATCTCCAAGCACAGCTTTTCCAAAAAAATAATATATTTTTTTTAAATGACGCTCAATAAAAAGAGATGGCCAAAATAAAAACTAATGCACTCAATTAAAAATGTACCAACAATATATGAATTTACGGAGTAAAAGCAGCGGATGAAAGCAGCACAAAACGAATCCCATCAAGGATGATGAATGAATTAAAATGCCTGAGAGAATAAAAAGGGGCTTTCCTGGCGTCAAAAGGATAACAAAGTAGGCGCCAGGTGAACCTCTAGGGGGAGAGCATTCTGCAACTGGACCGCAGCTGATTACATAATGACGCCGCCTCCACTTAGATGGCAGAGGCACCCCCAGGAGGCCTCCTAAGATGGTCTTAAGATCTGGGCAGGCTGCTTTGGAGGCTGATGGTTCTAAGCTGTACCATTTGAAAAAGGGGTGAAGTGCTAGCACTTTGAACTGTGCCTGGGAATGGACTGGAAGCCAGAGCATCTCTTTAAAGCATGGATGAGATATGATCCCAACACCTGGTACCAGTTAATAGCCTAGCAGCTCTATTTTGGATGAACCACAGTTTGTGGACAGTCTTCAAAGGAAACTCCATGTGCATCGTCTCTAACCTGGTTGTCACAGAAGGCTTAGAACAGCACAGTTTAGGCTTGCAAGATCTACTTTATTAGGCTTTTATTTTTTTTAATAGAACCACAATGCCCACAAAGCAGAGCCATGTGAAAAGTAGTGGCTGAGGGGGATAGGAATACTCTTCCAATTAAGGAACATGTTGCCTCTGAGGATATGCTCAGCCCAGGAATTTGTTTTCAATACCAGAACTGAACTCACAGCCCTGTCACGCAAAAATTCACTCTTGGACCTGCTTGACTCAATCACAAGGTGGTTAATAAACCACTGTGGCAAGCCACCTCAAACCCATGAGCTGTTGTAGGGTTCTCAGGTGGGTTGTTAACCACAGCCACAAACCATCTTTGCTGGATTCACATGACACGACAAACCATGATGCTGAGGGTAATTATACTAATTCCCCCTGGCATGCACGGCGGGGGAAATAAGCCAAATGAGCCACCGTGGCTTATTTCTCCAGTTGTAATCATGCAAACTGGGCTGTGGTTTTACCCTCCGCCCAGACTCATTTAGAAGGGGAAAATGCTATTGTTAAACAATTGAGAGTCAGAAACCTTGCTGATCACCCAGAGATTTTCCAGTAGACCCTGATCTACTTTCTGTCCACCCCTGTCTTAGAGGACACACCAGTCAGGAAGCTAGACAAGAACTTTATTGTCTCTCTTAAGCAAGAACAGAACAGACACAGAAAATTTCTGACTCCACCGTTAAAAGTAAGGCCAGTGCCACCTAGTGACTAAATCATATAATTACGTTATCCACAGGCTGGTAAACCAAAGACTTTGTGGAAAAGGTGCTTTTTTTACAGAGTGATTAGAAGGAAAGAGAAACATCACCACACAGGATTCTTAAAGAGCAGTTAATAAACCATTTTAAACAAGATAACAGTTTGTTCATTTAAATATTTTATATGTATTATAAATAAATAAATAAATATAATAATAATAATAATAATAATAATAATAATAATAATAATAATAAGATCTAGAATGGTGCAGGGGTTGGGGAGATAGGGAAGAGAGAAAATTCCATATAGGAATTCTTGGAATGAGCTCTAGGCATTCGGGGAAGATGAGTGGATGGTTTCTTTGGGATACACAAAGATGAAAAGCTTCTGCTCAGGCCTGTTTCCCCCTTAACCTCTTGCGGGTGAACTCCCTTTCCTGCTTTCTTCTCCAGTTAGAGCTACCATCACAGCTCTTTTGTGGTGCCCATTGCTGGATATGCTGAGCATAGAATCCATTTCCTCTGAGCCGGCTCCTCCTAGAGATGGAGGAAGTTGGGTAAATCCTCTAATCTGCTTAGTGAGAGTCCAGGAGCCTGGTGCTGAGTGGGTTTAATCAGAGCTCAGCCTTGCCAGGATGCTGGGTGCAGAAAAATGGCTTTGGGGACAACATGGGGTGTGGTATAGACAGAGACAGTGGGAAGTGATTCTGGCAAGAGCAGCAAGAAATCAGAGGAAAAGCTGGCAGGGAATGATAAGATGGCTAAATATCACAGAGGGGGATTTGGAAGAATTGCCCAGCAAAGAGCAGTAGGAGGCCGGGCATGTGATCGGCAGCAACATTTCATTCCTAAAAGTAAAAATGCTAGGGATCAAGGGTTTACCCTCATTCTAGATGCATTGGAACTGCCCTGTAGCTACTCACTGGGGAGGGAAATGTACTCCACACATGCTCAGAGAGGCAACCAGCCTGTAGAAATAGGCCCTGTTCATACGTACCTTGGGGAAAGATGGTTAGCATTAACTGTGCTGAGGGCTCCTGCCACATGTGCACTAACCACCCTGCCTAACCATTGTCCTCTCTACCCACCCTTCTTGAGCGCTAATGGCAGCTCTATGGCAGTGCTTGAATAACCATGGGGTTAACCGTGGGGCCCTGACAGACAACACACTAAGCCATGATTAGGAGCACTAACCCTTTTGCAGTGTGTGGTTAGTGACGGTGATTAAACTGTGGTTATGTAGCCACCATGATTAGGGAAAATGCCCTACACATAACACACTAAGCCATAATGATTAGCTCAAAATGCTTAACTATCAGGGCTTAGTGTGTGGTCTGAACAGGCCAATAGTGGAGAAGGAACGTAGACTGAGACTCAAAGTTAGTTCTGGGTTTAAACCCTGGCTCACCTCTAACCATGCCTCCCCCCAACTCCAATCCTACGTTGCTCCTTCCAGCTGGCATAGTGCCTTCTTTACATAACAGTTGCTGCTCAGTGCTCATCAAAGCCAAATGCACTGAAGACACATTTATTTCAGTCCGTAGTTGATGGTTAAAAATCATTAGCTGTTGCAGCTGCTCTCCTGCTTGTGTCTGTGTGTGTTTAAACGTAGCTTGTAGGTTCACCTCCTAAGGCAGGTACAAGAGAGAAACCATACAGATGAGGCACAAAAAAACCCCACACCCTCAATAAATAGGTATTCAAAGTTTCATAAAAACAGTGATTACCAATTTTTAAAAAATCAATAAAAGCAGATATTACCATAAGAAACCAGCAGCTCAAGACACTATGGGAAGGGCAGCGAAAACAGGAGAGGTTTTCAGAGCTTTCCTGAAGGCTTGCAAAGAAGGGGCCTGACAACTGTCTCCTCCCCCCCCCCCCCGGAGGCCTTCTTTCTTGTACTCACTAGCCTAACTGCCCTTGGCTTATTTCATGCCTAATAGCCCTTCACAGTTCTATTGCTTAATCCATTTTAAAGCCATTTCGGGCGCAGTCCTATCCAGATAGCTGGCAGCCTCCAAACTTGGAGAATGTGAACTATACAATACAAGGCGGGAGGAGAGCTTCAGCTGCCCTGCATTACTGCTAGATAGGCGATTTTGGAGTGGGAGGGAAGGAAGCTGGAGCAGCCATAATACTGCAGCCGTCCAGGGCTCCTCTCCTTCTGGGCCGCGTCTATACGAGGTCGCGTTGGCACCTTGCTATCCAACAGCCCGCATTTGCGCTCCTCCAGGGTAGTACCCACTAAAAGAAATGCCGATGCGGGCTTTGGAACTTCACGGGGCACAGCCACCCCTAGTGACCCCTTGCTGCACCCCCAGGACAATTTCGCTGGCGCAAACACCCCCCCCCCCCAACGCCCTACTGTTGCTGCGCCCACTCTGGGGACGAACATGTTGCTGAATTATTATTTTGTACGTTTCTCCTTAACCGCGCAATTTTGCAGGTATAGAGAGAATTTAGATTACCAAGTGCCCAAATTAATGACTAGACAGACCCTCCAAAACCTGGAGCCGGCACTATGAATAATCAATTTTTTAAAACTTTTCCCACACTATTCATTGTCTTCCAGGCTTCCATATATTCATATCTATCTTTTTGGGGCTGATTCACACAACCATTCAGTCTCCCCATGGGACACAGATCCACCCCAGGAAAGAGGGATAAACTGTTGCTTCTCTAATGGGATTAAAATAACTGGGGGACCATCCATGTTAAACCCCATTAAGGGCCAGATATCTCTGGCTCAAAAGCCTTCCTCTCTCAAACACAGTCATTAGGCAAAGGGAAATGCAGCCTCCTCCATCCTTTCCCCATCACCCGTCTCTGAGATTTTCTGCAATATAGAGAATGTTCTCCTTCTCATGGTTGCCAGGCTACAAATATTCTGTCATCCCCCCCCCCCCCCCAGGTGGGATGTGGCCAGTTCTGTTCTGCCTCAGAGCAGTCACCATGTTCCATCTGCAGAGAATGTCGAAGCCCAGCAAAGGGACAGTGGGGGCACTCTTTTCACACACTGCAGTAATCAGCCCCACCAAGGGGCCTTAATTTGGCGGAACCCTGATCTGAGGAGTATTTAGCGTAACAGTTAATCCAGCCCTGTAGGAACCATCCTACAGCCGTTCTCCTCCCTGTTCGTCTCTATAGGTGACCCATGAGATTTCCTCTCAGTTTTCCCTCGACATGTGTGACCCTTAGGCTGCAATCCTATGTACACAGGGAGAATATCCCATAGAACCCAAATAGGGCTTACTTCTGAATAAACATGTCTAGGACTCATTTTTACTCAAACCTGAATTTCTTATATTATGGAGGGCAAGATCAAAGGAGCGCCATTTGACCTTTGGGATTCAATTTGAGATGGTTTCTAAAAGCCTGCTGCAATTCTCTTCCTGGAAGGAGTTCTTAAAAGGTCTCCAGGTCCTGTTGGGCCAATCCTGATTAAAGTAGATGCTTTCTCACCCCACCCCACCAATCTCTAGCGTTATTAGCACATTCCTAGCTGGTGGAGGATGAAAGAGCCCCGGGACTCATAGCGAATGAGAAATTTGTTGACAATGAAAGAGTTTTTTTGAGAATGAAAGGTAGATCTTTTTGACAATGCTGCTTCTCCCACAACTGCAGCCTATTGACAGCAGATGTTCCACCAGTCCAAGCCCTCCTTTTGATGGTGTCTGGTTGGCTTCGCACCGGCAGCGTCAGGAGGCGTGATGTGCATTTGCGCTCCTTCCGCCCATCTACAGCGGAAGGAGCGTCATGGCGGGTTTTCTTGTCATTGCTGCGCCCGTGCCTCTTCAAAGGTTTTTTTAAATTTTACTTTGTAAAATTGGGTGGATGGGGACTGCAGAGGTGCGGAGGTTAGTTTTTTTATTTTACTTTGTAAAATGTGGGGGGAGGACTGCGGAGGCGCGGAGGTGGTGCAGCGAGCCTATGACTCCCTGTTCCATCCCTTTCCCTGCCCAGCCCATGGCAACCAATCAGTGGTCGTCATAGACTGGGCACGCCTTGCAGAAGCTCCGGAGCAACAGCGACAGACGGCAAAAGCTGTTGTCGCATCACTCAGAGCAAAAAAGTCGGGCTAAATGCCCAACTTTTTTAGTGCGGAGCTTTGGGACTTTGCCCCTAGATGGCTTCAGAGTGACAGCACCATCATGTAATCCACCTGCTGCCACTCCGAAGCCGCCGTGAGGGAACCAGGGTCCCACTCCATCCCCCTGGGATTCCTGTGATGGTTGCACTCCTTCCCCTGGGCCCACCCCTTCCCCCCAACCATCCATCATTGGGGGGTTTCAGTGCTTTTATGCAGTTCCCCCCCACCATTCGAAAAGGTTAAAATGTCTCTCCTAAGGCTGCATTCCTGGCAGGAAAAGCCTCACTGCCGTCCCAACTAGCCCTATACTGTGGCTGCTACTTGCCCCAAGAAGAAAGCTCCTGGGGCAAGTAGCAGCCACAGCTGAGTAGGAGGCGTGAATCAAGACAAGGACTGCTGTTTCATCCCCCCTCCCACAGCTGATATTTAGTGAACAAAAAACTATACAAGGTAGGGTGACCAGAGAAAATCCAGGTCAGGGCTCATGTAACTTTAACAGTTGTAGAGAAAAGGGAATTTCAGCCAGTGTCATTTGTATGCAATTAGTTCCTGGTGAAATTCCCTCTTCATCTCAACAGTTAAAGTTGCAGGCACTATACTAGAGTGGCCATATACAAAAGAAGGCAGGGCCCCTGCACCTTTAACTGTTGCGATGAATGTATCAGGCAGGTGAGCCTATGAATCTATACCAGCCTTCCTCAACCCAGCTGTTTTGGACTACAACTCCCAGCATTCCTAACCATTGCTCATGCTGAATGAGGCTTTTTTTAAAGTTCAAAATAGCTGGAGGATACCTGGATGGGGAAGGGTGATCTTGAAACTGCCCAACAACACTTAGCACTGGGACAAGCAGACTGAGCAGGCACACAGATTGAGCTTATTTCCCCACTAGGGCACGATGTATTGCATTCCTCTCTCTTTCTCTCTTGCATTTATATCTCGCCTTTTTTCCTTCCAGGAATCCAAGGCAGCGTACATAAACCTCCTCCTCTCCATTTTATCCTTACAACAACAACCCTGTGAGGTAGGTTGGGCTGAGAGTCTGTGACTGGCCCAAAGTCACCCAGTGAACTTCTATGGCTGAGTGGGGACTAGATCCCACTTCTCCCAATGCCCAACCCAACACTCTAACCACTAGACCACACTGTCTCTCATTTAGAAATAGCAACTATATTTTCACTATAGTTATTAGGGATGTGCACTGACCCCCCGGATCGGATCGGATAGCGGATCGGAATCGGACCTGGGGGGTCGGATCGGATCGGATCGGATCGGAGGCTGGTCGGATCGGATCAGACCAGATGTCTGATCCGGATCGGACGCCATTTTGAATGCTTTTTCCCATAGCCAAGTATTGTTTTACAAAAACGCCTATAACTTTTTCATTTTTAAAGATAGAAGGATGAAACTTGGGCACATTATACACTGGTTAGGGATAGTTATCTGTGAGAAATTTCAGAAAGATTGGTGCATGCATTTTGTGGCAATTAATTTTTTAATAAATACCCAGGAATGCCTGTAACTTTGTCATTTTTAAAGTTACACACATGAAACTTTGCCACATTGTAGATGGTACCTTGGGACCTATGTGTGTGAAATTTCAGAAACGTAGGTGCTTGTCTTGTGTGGCAATTAATTTTTAGAAAAATGGGTAGTAGTGGGGTAAATACATTTACGCCTCCCATTTTTTTATTTTTGAAGATACAAACAGGAAACTTGGGCACATTACAGGTACCACTTGCCTTGATATGTGTGTAAAATTTCAGAAACATTGGAGCTTTCCTTGTGTGGCAATTAATTTTTGAAACAATGAGGAAAGAAACACCTATAACTTTGTCATTTTTAAAGTTACACACATGAAACTTTGCCACATTGTAGGTGGTACCTTGGGACCTATGTGTGTGAAATTTCAAAAACATAGGTGCTTGCCTTGTGTGGCAATTAATTTTTTAATAAATACCCAGGAATGCCTATAACTTTGGCATTTTTAAAGTTACATACATGAAACTTTGCCGCATTGTAGGTGGTACCTTGGGACCTATGTGTGTAAAATTTCAAAAACGTAGGTGCTTGCCTTGTGTGGCAATTAATTTTAGAAAAATGGGTAGTAGTGGGGTAAATACAGTTGCGCCTCCCATTTTTTTATTTTTGAAGATACAAACAGGAAACATGGGCACATTACAGGTACCACTTGCCTTGATATGTGTGTAAAATTTCAGAAACATTGGAGCTTTCCTTGTGTGGCAATTAATTTTTGAAACAATGAGGAAAGAAACACCTATAACTTTGTCATTTTTAAAGTTACACACATGAAACTTTGCCACATTGTAGGTGGTACCTTGGGACCTATGTGTGTGAAATTTCAAAAACATAGGTGCTTGCCTTGTGTGGCAATTAATTTTTTAATAAATACCCAGGAATGCCTATAACTTTGGCATTTTTAAAGTTACATACATGAAACTTTGCCGCATTGTAGGTGGTACCTTGGGACCTATGTGTGTAAAATTTCAAAAACGTAGGTGCTTGCCTTGTGTGGCAATTAATTTTAGAAAAATGGGTAGTAGTGGGGTAAATACAGTTGCGCCTCCCATTTTTTTATTTTTGAAGATACAAACAGGAAACATGGGCACATTACAGGTACCACTTGGCTTGATATGTGTGTGAAATTTCAGAAACATTGGAGCTTGTCTTGTGTGGCAATTAATTTTTTAAACAATGAGGAAAGAAACACCTATAACTTTTTTATTTTAAAAGTTAGAAGTCTGAACATTGCTCACTTTGTAGATGGGTTAGGGGTAGATATGTGTCAGAAATTTCAGAATGATAGGTCCAGGCATTTGATGGCTATGGAATTTTTAAATTAAATGTTTCAAAAAGTTTTCCACAGAGGCCCGGTCTTCCCCTCCCGCTTCCCGCGAAGAAAAGGAAACACTCTCTCGTCTCGATCCCTTTGATCCTTGCTACTAGTATCCATTACAGGGCTCGTGTTTCCTTTCCTACTTTCACTTTTTACTCAAGCAGAACGGCTGAGCCTAGCTGAGTTTTGCAGCCATGCGTGCAAGGAAGGATCACTCTGGTCTCGATCCCTTTGATCCTTGCTAGTATCCATTACAGGGCTGCTTTCCTCTCTCGATCTCTTTGATCCTTTGTTCCTCCCCTTCTCCTCCCCCTCGCCGGCGTTGTGTGTGCGCCCCGCCGGTGACCTCGCGTGCGGGCCGGTTCCTGGGCAGCAGAGGCTCTGCCTGGCTGCTGTGAGGCTCCTGAAGGGCTTGCCTAATGCGGGCTGTTGTGCTCCGCTGGGCCGCGGGGGTAGGTTGATGATGAAGAGGATGATGGGGAGGGCGTTCAATGCGCCGCCACAGCTCCCTGAGGGACGGCCTGAATGGCCCCTCCGCTCCAGACACCCGGCCTCGGCAGCCAGGATACGCTGCCAAGCCCGCCGCCGCCGCCGCCGCCCGCGCGCGCGCACACACACCACCCGTCCATTATCATTTGGGCAGCCCTAATTACGGAGCGCTCAAGAAATGGCGAAACCCCCTCTCCTTTTTTCTTAATTCCTTGCAGCTCCCACGATTTAACCCTTTCCTATCAGCTACAATTAATTAATAGTAGGATGACCAGTACCAGGAGACTGGTGTGTACAAATGTTTTTTTTTTTTTAGGCTTGAGATCATAAAGAGGCAAATATTCTACCTACAGTATTGGAAGCAGTATGTTGGGAAACAAGATGCTTTTTTTTAGGCTTGAGATCATAAAGAGGCAAATATTCTACCTACAGTATTGGAAGCAGTATGTTGGGAAACAAGATGCTTTTTTTTAGGCTTGAGATCATAAAGAGGCAAATATTCTACCTACAGTATTGGAAGCAGTATGTTGGGAAACAAGGGTGACCATATGACAGTTAAAGCTGCAGGAGCTATACTAGAGTGACCAGATACAAAAGAGAGCAGAGCTCCTGCAATTTTAACTTTTGTGATGAAGAGGGAATTTCACCAGGTGCCGCATGGATACAAATGACACCTGCTGAAATTCCCTTTTGGTCTGCCTGGCTGCTGTGAGGCTCCTGAAGGGCTTGCCTAATGCGGGCTGTTGTGCTCCGCTGGGCCGCGGGGGTATTATTACTTTTTTAAAAAATGTAATTAGTAGGATGACCATATGAAAAGGAATACAGGGCTTTAACAGTGGAATAGAAAAGGCTTGGCAGCGTATCCTGGCTGCCGAGGCCGGGTGTCTGGAGCGGAAGGGCCATTCAGGCCGCCCCTCAGGGAGCTGTGGTGGCGCATTGAACGCCCTCCCCATCATCCTCTTCATCATCAACCTACCCCCGCGGCCCAGCGGAGCACAACAGCCCGCATTAGGCAAGCCCTTCAGGAGCCTCACAGCAGCCAGGCAGAGCCTCTGCTGCCCAGGAACCGGCCCGCACGCGAGGTCACCGGCGGGGCGCACACACAACGCCGGCGAGGGGGAGGAGAAGGGGAGGAACAAAGGATCAAAGAGATCGAGAGAGGAAAGCAGCCCTGTAATGGATACTAGCAAGGATCAAAGGGATCGAGACCAGAGTGATCCTTCCTTGCACGCATGGCTGCAAAACTCAGCTAGGCTCAGCCGTTCTGCTTGAGTAAAAAGTGAAAGTAGGAAAGGAAACACGAGCCCTGTAATGGATACTAGTAGCAAGGATCAAAGGGATCGAGACGAGAGAGTGTTTCCTTTTCTTCGCGGGAAGCGGGAGGGGAAGACCGGGCCTCTGTGGAAAACTTTTTGAAACATTTAATTTAAAAATTCCATAGCCATCAAATGCCTGGACCTATCATTCTGAAATTTCTGACACATATCTACCCCTAACCCATCTACAAAGTGAGCAACGTTCAGACTTCTAACTTTTAAAATAAAAAAGTTATAGGTGTTTCTTTCCTCATTGTTTAAAAAATTAATTGCCACACAAGACAAGCTCCAATGTTTCTGAAATTTCACACACATATCAAGCCAAGTGGTACCTGTAATGTGCCCATGTTTCCTGTTTGTATCTTCAAAAATAAAAAAATGGGAGGTGCAACTGTATTTACCCCACTACTACCCATTTTTCTAAAATTAATTGCCACACAAGGCAAGCACCTACGTTTTTGAAATTTTACACACATAGGTCCCAAGGTACCACCTACAATGTGGCAAAGTTTCATGTGTGTAACTTTAAAAATGACAAAGTTATAGGTGTTTCTTTCCTCATTGTTTCAAAAATTAATTGCCACACAAGGAAAGCTCCAATGTTTCTGAAATTTCACACACATATCAAGGCAAGTGGTACCTGTAATGTGCCCAAGTTTCCTGTTTGTATCTTCAAAAATAAAAAAATGGGAGGCGTAAATGTATTTACCCCACTACTACCCATTTTTCTAAAAATTAATTGCCACACAAGGCAAGCACCTACGTTTCTGAAATTTCACACACATAGGTCCCAAGGTACCATCTACAATGTGGCAAAGTTTCATGTGTGTAACTTTAAAAATGACAAAGTTATAGGCATTCCTGGGTATTTATTAAAAAATTAATTGCCACAAAATGCATGCACCAATCTTTCTGAAATTTCTCACAGATAACTATCCCTAACCAGTGTATAATGTGCCCAAGTTTCATCCTTCTATCTTTAAAAATGAAAAAGTTATAGGCGTTTTTGTAAAACAATACTTGGCTATGGGAAAAAGCATTCAAAATGGCGTCCGATCCGGATCGGACCTCGTCGGATCGGATCGGAGGTTGGTCGGATCGGATCGGATCAGATTTTCCCAATTTTGGGTCGGATCGGATTCGGATCGTGGATCGGATCCGATCCGATGCACACCCCTAAAGTTATTGCTAAATGTGCATCTATATGTGTGTGTATGTGTGGTGGACCAAACCTCCCCAACTCCACCCACCTCTTCCTGGAAAGACCTTCTAATAAAGAACAAGCCAGACATGTTCAGGCTGTGATAGACCCCCAAATCTGCATTTGCGTACACATTCAAGGCTGACTCAGCTTATCCAAGAAAGTAGGCATTGTATAAAATCACATTATCAAGTCCTGCCAGGCTATTGATTGGTCGGGTTGAATTTTCCCTCTCTGGGAGTTGCCTGTATAGAAATAACTGTATTATGAAAGATTGGCAAGGCTAAACTCTTCTATACTCTGGAGGCCTAGGGACACACACTCACACTGTAAGCTGATTTGATGAATTGCTCTTAGATCTTGATAAGTAAGGCTTAGTGAGCTAGTTTTTTTAAACTATCCGACTCTTCTTGGACTTCTCTCTGCTTGATTCTTTAGTAAATATAGTGGATTGGAAATTGGAATTTATTTAGTTCTCTTGTCTGGCCTGGATGTTGGCCTAGCCATGCGCTAGACTGCTTGGCAAACACACTAACCAGGTTGTTAAGTGGTTTAAGGGAAGTTCTGAAAAAGGAGGCTATCCGTCTCCATATATTAAAAAACAACGAGCCTGGATTCTCACATATCCCGGTTATGAGAGATTCAATAATGTTTCTTAATATGCAGGTGATGGCAGCCTACCACTGAGGAATACGGACAAAGGGTGTCTGCAGCCTGTCCTACCTCATAGGGTGGAAGTACAGGCATAATGGTTTGTCACAACATATAAATTAGAATATGGAACTTTTATGCAAACATGTGTCCTCTTTTTCGGTGATGTGTAAGTGGCCACCCTGTCTGTGCCTCAGTCAGCTTGATAGATGGTGGATTTTCATTTTTTATTTTAACAAGCCTGCTACGAAGCTAGTTGCCTGCATTTCTGTGCTACTAACCTCTTATCAGACTAGTAAATAATTTTGCAGGCTAGTAAGCTTTGTTGGTTGATTTACAAATCTCATGCTTCCTTATTTTAGGAGGGGGATCCTTGCTCTTTGATGATACTGTAGATACTCTTAGGTTATTTTAATCCATTTGTGCTTCCTTTTTTTTAAAGCTGAAATTGAATCCATTCTGAAGACTGTTTTATATCACTTTGCTTTATGCTTGTGGGTGTCTTTGTTGCCACTGGAAAGGGGAGGGATATAAATTTAATAAAAATAAATACTAAACAAAATGGATGATAGACAGTGAACTGTTAGCGAGAACTATGGTAAGTACAGTTGCCAGCTTGGAATCCAGACAAAATACCTTTCCTTTCTTCAAATTCCTCTGCCAAATTAAGTGAGGCAGATAACTACTAAAGAAAGGGTCTTTTTGGTTATGGCACCCCTGTTGTGGAACACCTTCCCCAGAGAGCCTCACCTGTAGGCTTTTTGGCACCAGGTGAAGACCTTTTTTTAAAAAAAAATTTAAAATCCCCAGTCCTTTTTTTAAAAAATGTTCAGTGTTTTAGGCCTTTTACACTATTGTTACTCCCTGCTACTGGTTTTATATCATTTTTATCCTGTGGCTGTGTTTTTTGTTTGTTTTCTTATGTTATATTTTTATAATAATAATAATAATAATAATAATAATAATAATAATAATAATTTATTTATTTATTACCCGCCTCTCCCTCTGGATCGAGGCGGGAGACAACATCAAATATAAAATACATAAAACTGATTAAAAGCACATAAAACGAATACATTATTAAAATACCAATAAAACTCTTAAAATGCAACTGGGTAGGCCTGCCGGAAGAGATTGGTCTTGATGGCTTTCTTAAAGTCAAAGAGATTTACAAATCTCCTCCGGTAGGCCATTCCACAGTCTGGGAGCAGCAGAAGAGAAGGGCCTCGGGGTAACAGTTGTCAGCCTATACTTTAAGCTTGTAATTATTTTTACTGTAATCCACCCAGATGACTTTTTGTTATTGAGTAGTACATAAATATTGTACATAAATACAAAATAATAGATCAATGAAATAAAATAAATACATTTAGGGTGCAATCCTATGCACATTTAGACAGGAAAAAAGCTCTACAACCCCCAGCATTCCCCAGCCAGCATAACTGGCTGGGGAATGCTGGGGGTCGTAGGACTTTTTTCTGTCTAAACATGCATAGGATTGTGCTCTTAAAGGAGGAGGAGAGGTTTCTGTCATTGCCTCTCTTACGCTGTCCTTTTCCAGGTCCCATCATTCATTCTTTCCCCCTGCCTGCCATGGGGCAGAACTAAAGTCCTGTGTGCTTCAGGAGACAGGGGAGGGGGGTGAACAATGGGATCCAGGGAGAAACTGGGGCCCCCTCCACAAGGATGCGCTTTTGCGCCCGGTTCGGCGATTATGCGCATTATCGCGGAGGCGCTTTTACTCCTAATCCCTCTGCACGGGAGGCGGCGAGAGGCGGCGAAGCGCATTAATTCATGTCCAAAAAGCGCTTTACAAGAAGTTAATGCGCATAATCGCTTGTTCACACGGCGAAAATGCGCTTTAACGGCCGGAGCAAAATAAAAGTCGCTATTTAACGCGCATTCGAAAATGCGCATTATCGGGGAGATAACGCGCCTGTACGCCCGTTTTGCGCTCCGCTGGTGTGGAGGTAAAATTTATAATGAGCCTTCAAGGCTCATTAAACGTCTCGTGTGGAGGAGGCCCAAGTAGGAGGCACACTAACTGCAAGTCCTTCTGCTGTCTCAGTACTGTTAAAGGGGAAGGTGTGCTCTCTGGGTTGCGACCTCACAGCCCCTGTGGTCACTGATTACACCATTTGTGTGAGTCACCTCTTTAGCCATACTATAGACTGAGATCAATAAACTTTAATATTTCATCTGAAAGGGTTCCAGGCCGTAGCTATATCATACCGGATGCTATATGACTAATTCAGCCTGGCTGAGCCAGGCCTTCCGGTAATAGAGCTCCCCCTCCAAGGCAAGCAAGAGGCTTCCATTTTAGCTGTTCCGGGTGACAACCAACTGCTGTGTGTGGTGATAATCCAGATGATGAAGAAGCTTTATCCTTTACAAAGAATGATACTCATTTGGTGTGGGCAGAGGTGGGAGGCCAGGTAGCCATGTTGGTCCATTAGAAAACATCCAAAAGCAACAGTGGTGTATCACTTTATAAAGACAAGCTAAAATGTCACAAAACAATCACCAATCTTTCAAGTTTCCCCAAACTCTTCTTCGGTTTTAAAAAAGTTACAACTAATTAGACAGTTTTCCCTCCTGTGAAGTCCATCTAGTTATCAGTGAAATCCACCTCCAGCCCAGACATGTTCAGAACCAGAGGAGAAAACCACGAAACCAAATAAATAAATACCAGAATGCATTAGTAACAATGACCTGGTTTCCTTACACTCCCCCCACCCCTCTATCCAAGCCATTGTAAGAAGCAGATGATGGGGCTGGAAGCCTGGGAGAGAAGCTACGTCAGGCCCAATGATCAGTTGCAAAAGGGCAAGTAGCTTCATCTGTCGCCACAGCTGAAGAAGGCAAATATTATACAAGATTCCCTTGCTTGCGCGATCTAGGCTGGGGAAAGGAGTAACGCAAGGCAGGAGGCATGGATGCTGAAGGCGTGAAAGCCAGGATCCACACTGAAGCAGGTCCAGTGATGGACCACAGCTAAGCACAATGGAGGGGAGTGGTTTCTAGGAGGGAACCAACCATCCTCTGTCACTGCTCTGAGGGATGACGAAGCAGCTGAGCCCAGGAGGCAGGCAGGCGGAAAGGCAGCGACTGCATCCTGATGCCTGCTCCCGCTTTGCAGCGATTTTCATGCCTTGTTCCAAAGGCATAAGAACCAGGTTGCTGCCTCCCAGGGTGAGATATTAAAATCCCAGCCACCATGCATTTGCATCCGAGACTTCATCTTAAAATATGCACATTTCAAGTGGTCTGGTGGCGTTCAGGCGGACCGTAAAGAAAATAAAACAAAATGGGGGAGGGAATACACACACACACACCCCAGCAAAAAAAAAAAAAAAAAAGACCAGGAATTGGAAGATGAAGAAAAAGTAAAGCAAAAAAACAACAATGAGGAAAAGCACAAATTGTATCCAAAACAACAGCAACAACAACTACAACACAGGAGGGAAGATGTTCTCAACAGCCTGAAAAAATAACCAGTTTTTTCAGGCTCTTGAGAACATCTTTTCTGTTTTTTTTTAAAGAAACACACACACATGCAGCAACATGAACTGGGAAAATGGGCCTTGTATTTAGAGAGCCTGCATGAAACATCTATGCTCCAATTACCAACAGGAATGACTTTGCGGCACAGCTATAAAGAATCAAGAGGATATACACACACACACATTCACGGAAACACGCGTCATCTTTTTCCAAGCCTTAGCAACAGAGGATAACTTGGTACCCAAGTGGAAAATAAACTTGACATAGCAGGGCTCAATTTGCCTGTGCAGTGGGAGAGGAGTCAGGCCCTATTAGCACGCAGATGAATAACTTTATCTGCAGCAAAGGGATAGGGAGGCATCCAGAAACCACAGAGAGACGTACAGCCAGACTAGGCGGAAAGATGTCCCGAGTTCCTGCATATACCATGAGCTTTTGGGTCACCTTGGGCAGATCCTGCCTCCTCCTTCATGTAATAAGCAAGATTCAATGGGGTCAGTTGCTCACGACTGCACAAGCGGTCAGTGGGTCAACTTCCTTCTTACATTATAGGGATGGTTGAAGTAAGGCATTCATCAGCTAGGCATCTGACAAAATGGGCAGCCTCCCCATCTCTTGGGCTATCTCTGTGCCCCCCTGATTGTACACAGCCACAAATAAAACAATAGTATCCGTGACACTGGCACATTACGAGAGGGAGGCGTAAGCATCTTTCTTGGGCATGGTACCAGCAGGCTGGCTCCACGCTATACTGCCCTCGCTCCAAAGAGAACCAGCTTTGCGCCCCCCCAACACACACACACACACACACACACACAATGGAGGGTGTATTTAGCCACTGAAAGAATGTCAAAAGCCCAGAATTGTACCAACTGACAAACACAAAGACCATGGGGACAAGCATCAGGGGCGTTGCCAGCTTTGTGTAAACAACCTGCAGGCTCCTTACCAATCCACCTGCATCATTTTTGACCCTCTTTCTTATACCGCACTGATGCCAATGAACGTGGAATGCTTCACGGTAGTGATTGGGGGGGTGTAACTGCCTGAAAATCACAATCGCTAGTGGTGGGGAAATCAACCTTTTAACTTCCACTCTTTGGGGGCATAACCTCAGGGGCAGCAGCTACCTTTTGACAGATATACAAATTAAGTCTCAAGAAGAGAAGATAAAAACGGAGGGGAGGGAAATGGAAGGTGTTATTTGTCCTTCCAGCTCCAAGAGATTCCTTCTTTTCTACCCAGTAGACAAATCGATAGCTTAGCTAGCCACACCCAGTGACTTCAAATCTGCAGAGGTATGGATGGAGGAGCAGCCAAACCAATGAAATAAACTTAAAAGCATTTCCCCCCAGTGCCACCAATTTCCTCGGGAGAGAGGAATGTGCTCTTGTTTATAAAGGTGGAGCTTCCTGTTAGCAGGGAGACGAGTTAGGAAACAAGGGGGATGAATTAATTCACAAAAAAACTGAACGGGCAGATTTCAATGTAGAGCTGATCACTCTTGTGCCTAAAGGCAGCCTGGCTTAAAGAACAGGCCTGGCTCAGAGGAGGAGGATGGTGATATGGTGATGGACGTTCTCCTCATCCTCATCCTCCCCCACCCACCGCGCCAGTATTTGCTTACCCCAATGATGACGGTGTCATCCCCCTGGAAAACCGGGATGAATTTATCTCCCCGTATGATCTCCGACTGATTCAAAGGCCGGAACCTGCAGAGCACCTTGATGCTGCATTCATTGATTTCCGTGGTCATGGTGGCTGGCTGGGCAGGTGGTCTCTGTCCTGGCGGGGGTGGCTTTTGAGGCTGGGAGAAGCGAAGAGGTGATGGTGGAAGAAGAAGAGGAGGAGGAGATGCAACTATCCCAAGGGAGGAGAGGAAGGCAAAGGCAGCGGCGCGCAGCCGGGCACTCACGGATCGCCAATGGAAATAAATGAAAGGCTAGGGCCGATTCCTCGATTGTCACCCCGGCAGCAGCAGAGTGCTTGGGCTCTCTCAGCTGGGCTGGTGGGTCCTCGGTGCGTGCTTGTGTTACCCTGGGATGCTGCTGCTGCTGCTGTTGCTGGGAGTGCCTGTATCCCCCACCCCTCGCGCTCCTGCTGCAGGCATCGGCAGCATCAGCATCAGGCTAAGGGATGGGCTTTAGCCCCAACGCTACAGCTTTTAAGGTGGTGCAACCTCCGTTGACTTAAGGTGGAAGTGATCCGTATTTCCAGCAAGCCTTCGGTTCTCATCACACGGGAGGTTTAATGCACATCTGCCGCGACTTTGGCCCAATTTTTCAGCGCTGGACTGGCATGATGTCGCCCCCGTCGTGTTGTTCTCTCGCCCTGAGCGAGTCCAGCCCTGAAAAAGTGGATCAAAGTCATGGTAAATGTGCATTAAACCTCCTGTGTGATGATGCTCTTCCCCTCCAACAACCTGGGCCCTCCAGATGTGTCGGACGGGGGACAGCTCCCAGCACCCTTGAACATTGGCCCCGCTGGCAGGGGCAGGTGAGAGTCGTCCAAAACATCTGAAGGGCACCAGTTTGGAAAATGATGATTTAGAGCAGGGGTGGGAAGAATTATTATTACTGTTATTATCTTTATGTGTATCCTGCCATTTGCCCAATGCTGAGCCTCAAGATGGCTTTACAAAATTAAAACATATACAGCTAAAAGCTATAAATAAGAGATATACAAAAGTTTAAAATATAATTAAATACATTTCAACGTTAAAACATTTCAACATTTAAAATACATATTAAAATTTAAAAGTCTTAAATACAGATGGTAGAGTTCTAGGTGTTTTGGACTTCAGGCCCTAACATTCCTGGCCATTGGCCAGGCTGGGTGGAGTTCATGGGAATTGAAGTGCAAAACATCTGGACAACTAGCTTCTGCCCACCTCTGATATAGAGAACCCTCCTGCTTTGCACCCACCTGCCCCCCCTCCCCATTTTCAATCCTAGCTGGCACCAATTATTTCATCTTTTCTACTTTTGGCTAGAAACAGAGGAAGAGAGGACTCCTGTAGACAATAGTCACATAAAAGGGGAAATGTTGACAGGTTCAGCATTTGGGTCATGCACAGCTTAGAAAAGCTGCATCTGCTAAAATACTCTTTTGTGCACAAGTACTAAAAGTCCAGGAGCCCCTTCTTCCTTTGCCCTGGTGACCACCTTACCATTATTGACGAGGTTCATTAAGTAGAAGAACAAAAAAGAAATCACTACTGATTCCAGGGATCTAAAGGTGTTTTCAAGAGGACAAAGAAAACACATTTGACATGCACTTCGCATATGCTTAGAGGCACTCTCCTTTTTATTATGACTTCACAGGAACCTAGGAAGCTCCCAATACCAGGTCAGACTATTTGTCCATCTAGCTCATTGTTGACTACTCTGCCTGCCAGAAACTGTCCACTGTCTCAGGCATGTTCTAAAGCTGAGTTTTGGGGTGCTTCCAGATGAGGCTTTTATTATGCAATCGCCCTGCCCCATTAATGGAAGTTGACAGAGGCTCCAGGCACCATTTTTTTCTATTTCTTAGCCTCCCATGTTTTCCTACCTCTTCTTCCAGCTTTTTTCGTATCACCAAAAAGTCCATTGAGGAGAGAAAGATGGAAGAGATGTACAAAGACTTTTGATTGGTAATGCTAGGAACCATCAGAGACCAATGAAAGTGTGAGTGAAGATGGCACCTACCTTCTACCTGCGACACACACATACTTCTTCACCTGGGGGGTGTCTATATGCCGCCGCTTTGCAGCTGCAACAAGTCCAAGGGAAACCAAATGAGCTGGAGCAACTCCTCCATAAGGAAAGGTTATAACATCACGGATTGTTTAGCTTAGAAGAAAAGGCAAGTATGGGGTGTACAAAATTATGAATGGTGTGGAGAAAGTTGTCATTTTTCTCCCTTTCTCATAATACTAGAACCTGGAATAATCCCATGAAGCTGAATGATGGGAGTTTTGGGACAGATAAAAGGAAGTACTTCTTTACTCAGCACTATGGAATTGACAACTACAAGATGTAGTGATGACAAAAAATGGAGAGAAGCGATTCTCAGAATGCTGAGATACTTTATTATTCATGCCCAACGCGTTTTGGCCAATGTTGTCTTTTTAAAGGCCTTCTTCAGGGGGTTGGTAAGAGATGTCTGCAGAAAACTCTTAGCAGGATGATAGTCTCCTATGATATTCACTGGCGACTGAGTATATCATAGGAGACTATCATCCTGCTAAGAGTTTTCTGCAGACATCTCTTCCAACCCCCTGAAGAAGGCCTTTAAAAAAACAACATATGCCGAAACGCGTGGGGCATGAATAATAAAGTATCTCAGCTTTCTGAGAACGTGCTTCTCTCCTTTTTTTGCCCTGAGTGGATGCTTTCCTTTTGGTTTTTCATTTTAAGATGTAGTGATGGCCACCAAGTAGGATGGCTTTAAAAGAGGGTTGTATAAATTCCTGGAGGAGAAGGCTATCAATGGCTATTAGTCCTATGTTACCTCCAGTTGCTGGGGAACATGGGCGGAAAGGTGCTATTGCACTCAAGTTCTGCTTGTGGGTTTCTCATGGGCAGATGGTTGGCCACTGCGTGAACACAATGCAGGACGAGATGGACCCTTGGTCTGATCCAGCACGGCTCTTCTTATGTAGAGGCATTTCAACCTTTCGAAATGGGGAAAAACTGTGCAAAAGCTGGTCCAGATTTGGCCTGTGAGCCTAAGGTACAACACCCCTGTTGAAGAGGGAGAAAAGATGTGAAAGGGGCAACCAACATGATCAGAGGGGTGGAACACCCTCCTCATGAAGAAAGGTTACAATGTTTGGAGCTTTTCGATTGAAAAAAAAGTGAATAACGATGGGTGTGATAGAGGTTTATAAAATGTGATGTGAAGAAAATGGAGGGAAATCATTTTTTGTCTCTCATAACTCTAGACTTGAAGTCAGTCAAAGAAACTGATTAGCAGGAAATTCAGGAGAGCCACAAGAAAGTAGTTCACAGAAGCTGTAATTAATTTATAGAATTTGCTGCCACAAGATGTAGTGACGGCCACCAATTAGGACCAAATCTACACCAAGCAGGATATAACACTTTGAAAGTAGTTTGAAAACGGTATATGGAACGTGTCATGGGCCTCAACAGTTGTCAATACCGTTATAAACCATTATAAAGCAGTAGTGTAGATCCTGCCTTGGATGGCTTTAAAAAGGGGATTAGACAAATCCATAGATAACAAATTGATCAGTCGCTGCCAGTCATGATGGCTAAATGAACCTTCTAACAGGAGAGGGCTATTGATTTCATACCTTGTTTATGGGTTGTCCGAGAAGGCATCTGGCAGGTCACTCTGGCCCCGTGCAGAAGACACCTTAAACCACAGCTTTAACCATGGTGAATAAGGCTTTTTGCCTTATTCACCATGGTTAAAGCTGTGGTTTAAGGTGTCTTCTGAACAGGGCCTCTAAGAAACAGGATGCTGGACTAGGCAGGCCTTTGATCAGATCCAGTAGGGCTTTTCTTACATTTTCATGACATGGTTTACATAAGAGTAGCTTTTGTTCACAAGTGCATCCAGTGTTAATGCAATTTTTAAAATGCCTTTAACCCTGCCATTCAGTCATGAATGAATGAATGAATGAATTGAATCCATTTATATAGTTCTTACCATATCGAACGATCTCTCTAATGAATGGTCAGTCTCTTCCTCTTATAAACCACCTTAATATTACTGCAAGTTTGCATTTATATGCTACTTTAGAGCAGCCTTCTCCCAACCTGTTACCCTTCAGATGTTTCGGGTTACAACTTCCAGCATTTCTGACCATTGGCCCTGCTGGATGGGGCTGATAAGAAGTCCAAAACATCTAGAGGATACCAGGGTTGTGGAGTGTTTGAAGACTCATGGATATATTATTACAGCAACCTTACAAAAGCCCTGTAAGGTAGACCAGTATTCTTATCCTCATATTGCAGGTGGGAAACAAAGGCTGGGAGACCAGGGCTGGCCCTACCATTGGGAAGAGCGAGGTAAACCACTTCAGGCAGCAGATTGCTGAGGGGCACAGGATGGACAGAGTTGTATGTACCATGTGATCTACTCTGCACCCCCTGCGGTCCTCAGGTACAGTGGAGGATGCTGTCCTGTCACCAGCACTAATGAGATTCAGCTGCCAGTCTGGTCAATGTTTATATATGGAAATGGTGTGTCATCGTGTCCTTTGCCTCAGGCAGCAAAATGAGAGATAGTGCCTTGCCTTAGGCCATTCACCATCCAATTCTAGGCATGTTCACTCAAAAATGAGATCATGTTCAATGGGACTTCTTTCCAAGCAAGTACAAAACTACCCATCTAGCCTCATACTTCTGCCCCTCCTCCAGTGTCCTACACACAAATTTGGGATTGTCAGCATAATAGTTCCTTCCCATCCCACCTTCCCAAAAAATATTTTTATTTCAGCCAGGTTTTTTTAAAAATAATAATTTATATACCACAAATAGAAATAAGAACCAAGTAAGTTGGAAGAGGGTGGGTACTTTTTTTTAAAGGCATATATAACTTTTATTTGTCTATAAGGACAAGCAAGAATATACAGATTTATTGAGGTCTAGTCACTTTGTGGGCTTATTTGCTGCAAAGTTTCTCCCAGCTATTATGTGAGAATTGGATATCACATGACTAACAATGAATCAGGTATTCCATCTGTATAGCATGGAAAGCAAAACCTATTAACCCAAGTGAAATTCTCATAGTAGGACATTTTAATTTGCATATATTTCAGTTATTTAGCAATGCTTTTGAATTTAAAACTTTTATTTTTCAGACAATAATAAAACACAAATACAAACACTACAACATACAACATACAACATTAAAATGGACCGAATTTCTCCAACAAACAGAAATATCTACATAGTGAATTACCCGACTTCCGTCAATTATTTTTCTTCCAATTTAATCACTGAATCCGCTTGCAAATATATCCTTCCCTTCTCTCTATTTTAAAAAGTCTGTCAGAGGTTTCCATTCCTCAATAAACCCACTTGTTGTTTTATCTTTTATTAGCGCTGTAAGTTTTGCCATTTCCGCCAATTCTGTAACTTTCAACAGCCATTCCTCCTCTTTTGGTACTTTCTCATTCTTCCAATTCTGGGTGTATATTAATCTTGATGCCATTGTCATGTATAAGAATAATGTTCCATAACCTTGTGTCAGCTGTTCATCTATTATCCCCAACAAAAAGTATTCTGGGCGTAATTGTATTTTAGTTTTCAATACGTTTTGCATCACCTTATGCATTTGTGTCCAATAAGATTTTGCTTTTTTACATGTCCACCATAACTGATAAAAAGTTATTTCCTGCTCTTCACATTTCCAGCATTTTCCCGATGTCCCTTTATACATTTTTGCCAATTTTGATGGAGATATATACCATCTATACATCATTTTATATATTTTTTCTTTCAATCTGGTACATAATGTAAATTTCAAACCTCTCAACCACATATTCTCCCACTGATCCATAGTAATATTAAATCCAAAATTTTGAGCACATTTTATCATACAATCTTTTATCTGTTCATCTTCAGTCTCATAGTTATTTAGCAATGCTTGATCATTAGCAATGGTATCTGCTGCCTCCCAACCTGTGAGAGATCATAAAACTAAACCGAAAAAATCAAAATTCTCTGCAGCAATATTAGTAACTAAAGCAAGCCCAGTTGAAGGGGACAAATCATATCTAAAATTGATCCATAGCAAAACAAAAAAACAAAAAAACACCCCAAATTGATCCATGTTACCTCCCCACTGGCTCCCTGCCTTGTTTCAGATTCTCACCTTACGCTATGGATAGCCACTGGGCCTCCGTGGACATCAACTTCAACAACTACCACTTCAGAGAGGAAGCCCTTAGCAGTTGCTTAACCTGGAAGTGGTTCGTAAGCGTATCCTGTGGCAACTGTAACTGGAAAAAACAGTTGGTTAAATATTGTATGAGGCCATGACAGTACATACAATCACAATGTCCCCAGGGGCAGACAGACTTTAGGCTCACCAGATCTAGCCTGATTTTCACTGGAACCCTAAGATCCACCAACCCGAACCAGGGGAAAAACAGTGGCTCAAGATGGTGGACATATAGACTTGTGGAACAATGTGCCTGTGAGCATGTGCTCAGCCCAGGAATTTGTTTCCAGTAGCAGAATTGGAGCGTGTACACAATTCTTTTCATACACAAATCTCCAGATGGGGTCCAGACATTGGCACCTCCCATTTGCAACCCTCCCATGTTTCCCCATCTTTTCTTCCTTTTTTTCTTCTTATAACAGGAAATCCCTTGAGGGAAAATCAGAACCGCTGCACGATGCTTTTGAATTGGGAGCGCTTGGAGTCCTCCGCCTGGAAGCATCCCCCAGCCTCTTTAGCCCTTTGCTCAGAGGTAGGGTTGGCCTATGGGATTCTCCCCACAAACACCCCTGCCCCAGAATACTTATGGTTGTTCTAAATTAGTCCCTTTCTCGGGGCGCTTGATGTTTTTGTGTGTGCATCCATATCGCATCAGTTTAAAACCAAAGCTGGTTTCGAATTGGGGATGTGGGGGGGCAGGCAGGATTCCTTAAGCAAACACATTTCAATGATGGGGAGTGGGTTCATCGGCTCTGCTCCCCACTGGTGTTGGCAGCAGCTGCAGCTCCTTTCCTCCTCCCATTTGACAACAAAAGGGAGAAGTCAGGAGGCAAGTGGGCTAGATGGTGAAAAGAGCAGTAGCAGCTGCTGCCCGCCATCTGCCTGACCTTGCCACCATTGCCATCTGCCTGCTCCTTCTGGGCAGCAAACTGGTGAGAATGGGCCTTAGGACTCTGTTGCCCATCTAGCAGGGATTTCACCAATCCGCTAGTCAGGAAGTGGGTTGGGTGGCGAGGGGAAGGAGCTGCAGGGAGCAGGCTGCCAAAGTAGCTGCCGAACAGATGATCCTCAGGTACCAGCAGAGAGGAGGAGACTGGGTAGGTGGTTGCTGCGGTTCCTGCCTCTTCGTTTCTCCCATCACCACTGGTCTTGCTGCCTATCAAGTAGGCAACGGTTCTGGAGTTAGGACTGCACTATGAGGCTTAGAGGTTCATCAGACGAGCGTTTTACCGCACGCTCGCTGCCGCCCACTTACAGATGTGCACGGTTCCTTTAGATGACGATGCTTGCCTCCTGCGTGCCTCCTGTTTGTTTTTCTGTCGCAAAATAGACCCCCCAAAATCTGCCTTTTTAAAAAAAAATGGAATGTGCCGCTATCTCCTGCTGTACGCCCCCACGTGCACGTTGTTTACTTCCTCTTTCAAAATAGGAAGTAATGGTAAAGAAACACGATTTTCCCCATGACGCTCTTAGATTATTATTATGTTTTTAAGTTGGCAGGATATAAAAGAAGTAGCTATGCTAATTTCAAATGGACTAGTCCAGCTGCCCATCACATTTTGAAAAGATGCTACAATTTATATTAGTGATTTTACCACATTTGATTGAGATTCTTCCAAACAGAGGGTTTCTAGTGCTACCAATGCAAAGCCATTGTGCCGCTATTCCATCTTTTTGTGCATAACAGATTTTCTGCGGTAAAGGAAAAAGACGGAAGAAGCAGTAGGACAGCATGGGAGGGTTATCAGTTGAAGATGTCATTGTTTGGGCCCCCATAAAATTCTGTGACTTATGGTGCTATCATCCTGCCTCAGTCACAGAATTTTATGGGGGCCTAAAAGCCTCGTCTGGAAGCACCCTTAACCACACTGCAATGATGTCCTTGTGGGACTAAGGGCTGCCTGCTCACACAAAGTATGCTTCAATTCAATCCATGCCAAATCCTTTCTTCCTTAGAATGGCGGATTAGACTGTATGCACGGCGCTGCATCTTCAGCCTACTACTTCACTGTAGTTCATTGCAGGCATGTGCTAGCAATTTGTGCTCATGCCAGGCTGATACATTTGACAACCAGTTAAGCACATTCACATTCCATTCATGCACAAAAAGCCAGTTGCTGTGTGAATTGTGTCAAGGTTCTACAGAAATTGCAAGCTAATAGAAGGCCCACTTCCCCGCCACTGCTTACCTTTTAGGGCCGTTCGCTCCCGTCCGGCGCCGCCGGCTACCGCCAGCCGGCTTTGCGGCTTGCTCTCGAGTAGCGCGCCGGGTGATCACCCGGCACGCCACCCTGGAGCAGGCCGCGGAGCCCGCTGGTAGTAGCCGCCGGCGCCGGACGGGAGCGGACGGGCCGGAAAGGTAAGGGCCCCCCTCCCCCCCTCCGCGCGCCCCCTCCTCCCCTCCACGCACCCCCTGCTTACCTTCCCGGCCCGTCCGCTCCCGTCCGGCGCCGGCGGCTACTACCATCGGGCTCCGCGGCCTGCTCTAGAGTAGCACGCCGGGTGATGACATCACCTGGCGCGCCACCCTGGAGTAGGCCGCGGAGCCCGCTGGTAGTAGCCGCCGGCGCCGGACGGGAGCAGACGGGCCGGGAAGGTAAGGGCCCCCCTCCCCCCCTCCGCACGCCCCCTCCTCCCCTCCATGCACCCCCTGCTTACCTTCCCGGCCCGTCCGCTCCCGTCCGGCGCCGGCGGCTACTACCAGCGGGCTCCGCGGCCTGCTCTAGAGTAGCGCGCCGGGTGATGACATCACCCGGCGCGCCACCCTGGAGTAGGCCGCGGAGCCCGCTGGTAGTAGCCGCCGGCGCCGGACGGGAGCAGACGGGCCGGGAAGGTAAGCGCCCCCCTCCTCCTCCCCCCCCCGTTGTCCACTTTCATCGGCGGGCGCCCGCTGGCGCCCGCCAATGGAAGCGGCAGTGGGCGCCAGCCGATCCGCCGATCCGCCGAACCGGTTCGGAGCCTTTTCGGACCGGTTCGGATTGGATCGGCCGATCCAGCTGTCGGATCGGAAATCGGATAATTTATCCGATTTCCCACTGGACCGGACTCGGATCATGGATCGGGTCCGATCCAGTGCACATCCCTATTTTCTATAACATCTGGGAATGACACGCTTTCCCCTTTAAGGCCCTGATTGGAGCAGTGGGAGGGAAATGACATGCCTCCAGAAAGCGCGTCATTCCCTCCCACCACACTAATGGCGGCCTTAAAGGGGAAAGCGTGTCTTTCCAGGACATTATAGAAAAATTCAGTAAATCCCCCCTGGTGTCCAGGATAGCACAAAAACCAGGACAAATCGGGGAATACCTGACAGTTGGTAATCCTAGTCTCGCTGTTTCTCCCTCCATCTATTTACCTCACGGTCTCTCTCCCACCTACACTCGCTCTTTCTCTCCTTCCTACCCCTTTGCCTTGTTTTCTCTTCCTGGCCACTGAACTAGGAGCAGGAAGGAGAATCTGGTGTCCTTAGATTTTTCAATTTTTTATTAAAAAAAAAAATTCTTTGGAAGGGTCCGAGAGCGAAGAGCTGTGTGGGCATTATTAGAGGTGCCCGTGGATGCTATGGTGATTGCGGGCCCCGCGTTGGAGACCCCTGGTTTACACAGCCCAGCCTTTTATCGGGTGCTGCACTACTCTTGTTGGAACTGACTACATAATACAGAGGCTGCCTATACAAGAGGCATTTAAAGCTCTTTCAAGGCGCATTTAAAAAATTACCTCTACAAGAACGGAGCGCAAATCGGGCGTAGAGGCGCGTTTTCTCTCCGATTATGTGCATTATCGAGTGCGCGTTAAATAGCGAGTTTTATTTTGCTCCGGCCGTTAAAGCGCATTTTGCCTATGTGAACAAGCGATTCTCCGCATTAACTACTTGTAAAGCGCATTTGAAACAACCGGTAAGGTCACCTGTTGAGTGCTCAATTACCTCCTGCATACAAGCATTTACGATAAAGCACTTCAGCGATTATGCGATAATCGGCTAACCAGGTGTCAAACGGAATCCATCTAGAGGGGGTCTCAGACACACACACACTGGCGAATCTCTGACTTCTCTAAGCCTCTAATGTCCAAGCTTGGAAGATAGATATAGATAGATAGATAGATAGATAGACAGTAAAACCTTTTAATCATCACCACTGCTTACTCTTCTAGGAAACTGGGAGCCATCTGGGCAGATGAAGCAAAAGCTGCAGGAATCAGATTGAAGTTGACATGTGAAGGAACAGAAAGATACCAGAAATGTGGTATCTTTTGCCCTAAGCAAAAGAAGAGCATAATGGTTACAGTGATTTGCAAAGGGTTTTGTCTTCTTCTTCTTCCAGATGAGTTGAGCTGAATGAAGCTTTAAAAAGGAGTGCTTGGGATAAGGGAGGTTAGGTCTGTGCCCAGCTTGTGAGTCCTAGAGGCATCGAGCTGGCTGCTGTTAGGCAAACAGAATGCAGGAATAAATGATCCTCAGTCTGATTCAATGAGACAGTTCTTCCAACCTAGCACCCTCCATATCTGCTGGACTATAACTCCCATTATCCACAGCCCGTATAGGAATAGTAGTAGTCTAATACATCTGGAGGACACCAGGTTGGGAAGAGTGTCTTATGGCATGTTTTATATAGCTTCAAATCGCCATGCAGGTTTAAATCTCCACTATAAATTTCACTGGGTGAACTTGGGCCACACAGTAACCTGGTTTGCACAATATGTCGGGCTCACTGCAAGTTATTTAACCCACAATGAGCTGTGGTTTGTAGTAGGGTTATGCAAGAGTTGTTTAACCCTTGACTAACCCATTGTGACCGGGTTTGGATGACACACCACAACCCACATGTGCTTTGCATGCACCGCAAATCATCATGGGTTAAATGACCCATGATGAGCCTGGCTTGTCATGTGAACTGGCCCACTATCTCTCAGGTTAACCTATCTCAGAGGGCTGTTTTTGAGATAAATATGGAGTGGGGGACCACATATGCTACTTTGAGTTCCTTGGATGAAATGTGAGTTATAAATGTAAGAAATAAAATAAATTTGCACATATTAACAGTCAATCTTATGCATGTTTACTCAGAAGTAAATCCTATTGTATCCAGTAGAGCTTGCTCACTAGGTTGTAGGTTGCAGTCTAAGATGCCACATGACTCTTTGTTATATTTGAGAATACATTTCTTATTCTTTGCATTTTTTTAATTTAAGGAGTTAAAGTGGAGTTAAAATAATTAGAGCCCCTGTATATTCCAGAATAATGCATAGGATTGCACTGTAAAGGAAAATATTCCATGTCGACTCATTTAGTTCCAGCTAAGTGGGTATAAAATTGCAGCCTCAATCTTTCATGTAGCGTATTGTAAAATGTATATAACTTCAAGCTTTGTTTTAATTATCTGGCATGCTTAATTCACTTAATTCAATTTTAACTTATTTTCCTTCATCTGTTATTAACTTTAGAGCAAACACATTACTTTTAAAATTATTATTTGAATTTACAAGAAATGTATTCAATGTAGGAATTACATTTACAATAAATATGTTCAAAATAAGTTTATATTAAGTGAATAATTATCAATACAAATTCATAAGATAAAAGTGCAGTCACTGCACACTGCTGTAATAAATCATCTGAAAAGGATAGGTCTTGCATTATTTCTTGTATATCAGCAAGCCAAAACTGTGAAGGACATAGGCAGGCAAAGATTTTAAAATGATGATTGGTTACACATTATACTCACCAGCTTGTCCTCCAGTCCTGTTGAGGGTAGGGGGAATAATGAGTGACATAATAATGGGAATAATGGACTTATCACCATATTCCTCAGTTGCAAGAACTTTGTCCCTTATGTGTTTTAAGATGCAATCCTATCACCACTTACCCAAAAGTAAACTCCATTGAACTCAGTGGGCCTTACTTTTGAATACAGATGTATAAAATCACACTGTTAGCTACTTTCTAAGAGCACTTTGCTTACATATGGAGGGAGCAGTTTTAGACTGGGAAAGAAGGGGTAAAGAGCTCTTTACCTTTTTATTTGCTCCTATGAGAATGAACCAGTGGCTGAAACAAAAATTGTTGGCCCTTCAGACCCTGCTGAAAATTAGATTTTGATTAGGGAGACATTTTTCTCCCTCTCATGAACCTGGGGTCATCCCATAAAGCGTATTGGTGGGAGATTCAGGACAGATAAAAGAAATTCTTCACACAGCACATAGTCAAACTATGGAATTCGCTATCACAAGATGTAGTGCTGACCACCAATTTAGGTGGCTTTAAAAGGGGATTAGATAAATTCCTGAAGAAGGCTACCAATGTCTAGTCCTGATGGCTATAAGATCTCCCCGATGAGGCCTGCCTAGCACCAATACTGTTATCTTTTCGGCACCAGGTCAAAACTTTTCTTTTCTCCCAGGCATTTTAACAGCTCAAGTTGAGGTTTTGATTGACAGTGTGGCCAGGCTTAACAGTTCTAAATATTTTAAATGTCAGTTGTTTTATGTATATGGTTTTAAATTTTGTATATTGTCTTTTTAGTGTTCAGTCTTTTAATTTTTGTAAACCACCCAGAGAGCTTCGGCTATGGGGCGGTATATTGTAATAAATAATAATAATAGTAATAATAATAATACAGTATCAGAGGCAGTGTGTCTATGTAAATCAGTTGCTGGGGAACATGGGTGGGAGCATGCTGTTGCATTCATGTCCTGCTTGTGGGTTTCCTAGTTGGCCATTGTATGAGAATGCTAGAGAAGATGGACCCTTGATCTGATTCAACATGGTTCTTCTTATGTTCTTGGGGTCTTAAGCACACTTACATGAAAATGAGATCCACTGAAATCAATGGAACTTACTTCCAAATACATGCATCTAGGAATGGGCATACACATATATACTTAGATGTATATACCCTATACTATGAACACAGAGTACATAATAACCATAGCTACAATCTGGAGAAATTTAGGCATGTTTGTCCCATTGACATTAATGGCTTTCAAGCATATTAAGCAAAATCTTATTTTTCCAATAGGGTTGTGGTGGGCTTAATTTACTTTGGATTGTACCCAGTATCTGTAAAGGAAAAGAAAAAAGCATATGCCATTCAGCTCTGTTGAGTGGAAGGCAGGATGAGCTTCTGGACAACTGAGAATCTGTAGTGAATAGCAAACTCATTCTCTGAGTGTGGATCCTTGTGTCGCCAAATTGGCAGCACCCCCACACAAGAGGGAGGTACCAGCAGGTTTGGGGGAAACCCCAAGTTTTGCAGAGGTACCCCAAAAAAAATTTAGGTAAAAATCCTAACCCCTCTGCATCAGTGGCCATGGAATGCTGACTGGCAATTAGGAGGGAAAAGAAAACTGGAAAGGGGCAATGGGATGGAGCGTTCTGTTACTACGGAATCTGCTACTGCAAGGTGTAGCAAATGCCAGCAAATTGGGATTGCTTTAAAATGGGATTAGATTAATGAAGGATAAAGGTATCAATGGCTACCAGTCACACAAGTGGGAGGGTTCTGTTGCACTCCTGTCCTGCTTGTGGGCTTCCCTGTGGGGCATCTGGTTGGCCACTGTGTGAATAGAGCGCCTTTGATCTGATCCAGCATGGCTCTTCTTATGTCCTTAAGGTATTGCATCTTATGTTCTTAGTGTATAGGCATCTCTAGCTGTCATACTGTCCATTCAACTATTCCAACTGGTTGGAACCCATAACAGGAACCTTCTATGGTGCAACACTTTGTTCCAGGTCCCATTTGAATGGGACTATTATTCTCCTACTTCAAACTATTGTTTTGAGGATAACAATCCAATTCCAAGCCTACTTATTAGGAAACCTCACTGGGATTTACTTCTGAGTAAACAGGCTTAGGAGGCTAATTGATAAGGACTGTAAGGCCACGCCTCACAGTACAGAAGAAAATGAAAAAACAAGAAATAGTATTAATAAAAGCAGACATTCCTATCTAATCCTTTTGCCTAAATGCAGACAGCTTTTTTCAGTTCACTGGGAAGTTTCCTGGCTACCACTGAAAGCCGAAAACAAAATTAAAAACAACATCTATATAATAACAATAATAATAATAATAATAATAATATATTTATTTATCACCCGCCTCTCCCAACGGATCGAGGCGGGGAACAACACCAAACACAAAAACTGATTAAAAGCAGATAAAACCAGTACATCATTAAAACACCAATAAAACACCAATAAAACACTTTAAAATTCATCTAGGTAGGCCTGCCGGAAGAGATCAGTCTTTATAGATCTTTTAAATTCCTGAAGACTAGTAAGTTGGCGAATCTCTCCCGGCAGGTCATTCCACAATCTGGGAGCGGCAGAAGAGAAGGTCCTCTGGGTAACGGTTGTCAGTCTAGTTCTTGTTGACTGTAATAAATTCTTCCCAGAGGACCTGAGCGTGCGGGGCGGATTGTATGGGAGAAGGCGATCCCGTAGGTAACCTGGACCCAAACCATGTAGGGCTTTAAAGGTAATAACCAACACTTTGTACTTCGCCCGGAAACTGATTGGCAGCCAGTGAAGAGATTTTAAAACTGGTGTAATGTGGTCACCCCTAGATGTACCGGTGACCAACCTGGCTGCCATATTTTGAACTAGTTGAAGTTTCCGGACTAGGCACAGAGGTAGCCCTATGTACAGCGCATTGCAGAAGTCGAACCTCGAAGTTACCAGCGTGTGCACTACTGATTTTAGGTCTTCCAACTCTAGGAAGGGGCGCAGCTGGCGTATCAGCCGAAGCTGATAGTAGGCACTCCTGGCAGTCGCATCTATCTGAGCTGTCATTTGGAGCGACGGATCCAGGAGCACCCCCAAGCTGCGAACACAGACTTTCAGGGGGAGTGTAACCCCACCCAGAACTGGTTGACACACCTCCAAACCCAGGTTGTGGCCCTTGACAGTAAGCACCTCCGTCTTATCTGGATTCAGCTTCAGTTTGTTTTTCCTCATCCAGCCCATTACCGCCTCCAAGCATTCATTCAGAGGAGACACACTATCCTTAGCTGACGATGTTGTCGAAGGCATAGAGAAATAGATTTGGGTGTCATCAGCGTATTGATAGCACCCCGCCCCATGCCTCCGGATGATCTCTCCCAGCGGTTTCATGTATATATTAAACAGCATTGGGGATAGGATGGCACCTTGTGGTACACCACATAGTTGCTCCTTCTTTGAAGAGCAACTATCCCCAAGCATCACCATCTGGAACCTGCCCGAGAGGTAGGACCGGAACCACTGAAGCACAGTGCTCCTGAGTCCCAATTCCCTCAGGCGTTCCAGAAGGATACCATGGTCGCTGAGAGGTCCAGGAGTACCAACAGGGACACACTCCCCCTGTCAATACTTAAGCGTAGATCATCCACTAAGGCGACCATAGCAGACTCAACTCCATATCCTGCTCTGAAGCCAGTTTGAAATGGGTCTAGAAAATCTGTATCATCCAAAACTGCTTACAGTTGGAAGGCAACCGCCCTCTCGATCACCTTGCCCAAAAATGGAAGATTTGATACTGGCCTATAATTATTAAAGTCCAGGGGATCCAGGGAGGGCCCCCGCCTTCTCTAATCACTTGCCAGTTTATGCTAACACTAAGAATACTAACAGTCAGATTCATTTTCCTTCATCTAATAACAGGTGACCAAACGCCATTTTCATGCCCACCTTGGAGACTACAACTCCCAGAAGGCATCTCGCGCGCCAAACAAAGCGTCTCTCGTTCCTCCTTTTTGCCGGTTCTCGCGATATCTTGGATTGTCTTCCCCTCACCCGGCCTAGGCGGATTTAGCCCATCACTGTAGCTGGCTATGGCTGATCCCAAGTATGCGGACCTGCCCGGCATTGTGAGTGCGCGAGAGGAAGGCGCCTTCGTGTGGAGAAAGGAGCGGGAAGGGGAGAGTTGAGGAGGGGCCCGCTCTAAAGGGGGGGAGGAGGAGGAGGAGGAAGAAGAAGAAGAAGAGGAAGAGGAGGAAGGGTGGGGATGAGAAGGGTGGGGTCGGATGGTGTGACTTGATATATAGGGATGCCGGAGGGATGGCTGTTTACAGACGAAGTGGGGATGGGATGGAAGGGTTGCATGGGGAGGGGGCAAAGAGAAAAAACTAAACAGGAAGTCAGTGGGGCGTTGGAGCGGCGCTGGAAAGGGGGGGGGGGGAGAAGGGTCCTGGCCAAGTAGAGCTTATAGGGAGCCTAGTCTCTCAATACGTCAAGGCTTTCTGAAGCTGACAACCTCAAAAAGCTGCAAAATAATAATAGAAAAGAGGGTCCCTGAGGATGTGCGGAGTGCCTTTCCCCTCAGTGTTAAGGAAGTGCATCAAATCTCCTACAGGAGTGTAGAAGCCAAGTGTGGGTTACTGGTTACTTTCTAGAGGGCTGGTAACTACTTTAGGGATATGAATTGCCCTGTATAGTTTGACTCTAGTTGAATATATGTAGGAGTTGGAAATATGTGTAAATGCAAGAGAATGGGTGGTGGTGGGAACTGAGGGGAGGAAAAGATTAGGGCTGTGCTGGAGGGAAGGTCAGATGGAGAGAAAAACTGGATATCAGCTTACTGGGTATAGACATGTGGAGGATGGGGGGGAATGCCTTCTGGTTCCCCCCCCCCTTTTTTTCTTTCCCAGCCCCCATTTTCCTATTTCTTTAATTGGGGGGGTGGAAGGGATAGTTGAATGGACAGTATGACAGTTAGAGTTGCTTATAAAGAACTATTCCAGGTTCACACTATTTACCTGACAACAGTAAATTGTGCATATCCTCAGGCATGCTTTCTCCAAGTCTGGTGACCGAAGCTCAAGGCAGAAATTTGGAAGTTGAATTCTCCCTCTGAATTCACAAAGTGACAAATCTGCAGATTTTGAAACATGGAAGACTGAAGGGTGATTTTTGTTCCAGTGAGGGAGTGTGAAGAAGAGCCGTCCTTAATTGCTAACCTAGCTGCCCATCAAAACAATAACCAAAAAATTGCTCTTGGTCTGTTAAGAAAGCACCAAGGAAGAACCATGCTTAGAAGCCATCTGCCAGTTGTTCAGGAATAGGCAATGGTGTACATAAAGCTTTTGGATATCATACCTGGGGTTGTTGAATACTTAGGGGATCTGACTTTCCATGTACAATGGCAACAGTTGTATGCCTTGTCCTGCCATTGTAGTCTCTTGTTTTTTGAGAGGGGCGGTAGATCAGTGGTACAGCACTTCCTTTCAACGCGGAGGGTCGCAGGTTTAATCCCCAGCATTGCCAGTTAAAAAGTACAAGTCGCAATGACATGGAAGACTTCTGAAGCCTGAGACTCTATGGAGCCAACACCCAGGCAGTGTAAACACCACTGGGCTAGATGGACAAATAGTCTGACTTGGCATAAGGTGACTTCAACTGATCCAGGCATTGAATTGAAGAATGCTCATGGATGAAGTGAGGTAGAGGTGCAGGGGCACTTAGGGTTGTTTCCAGTGTTAGTCCTACTTAGACTAGACCTATTGAAACAAATGGGAATGGGACTTAAGTTAGATTAACATTGAATAGAACCCTTAATGTTTGCGGAGGATGTACTAACAGACCCCAAAGTTTGAGTGGGACAGAACTGGGTGACTTTATGTGTGTTCCTGTTCAATTCAAGACACTGCAGTTCTCTCTTTGCATTCAGAAGTACACGGTGTCTTACCCTAATAAAATACAGTGCTGGAGTGGAGCTCTCCACCGCTCCCCAAGTACAGTGTTTTCTGTTCCTTCCTTTGCAAGAATACTTGTCTCACTATCATTTCTGTAGGCAGGTGACCAAGTCATTAGCATTTCTGCATCATTTTGCCATCCATTGAAGGAGCACCAGCTGTGTGCAAACTAGAGTTAGTAGGCTGGGCAGCTGTCTGATTGCAGTACTGCTTTCTGCTGATGCCCTGACATCATTCAGTTAGAGATCCTGGCCCAGGCAGAATGTAGAATAATGTTACTTATGCTGGGTTTATCTTTCACCCAACGGTGAGAATGCTTTTGTATTCCCTTCATCAAGATATATTTTGACTGTTGGGTGATTTCACTCTCTCTTTCCAAGAAGTAGGATTTTCCCCAAAACCTTTGATTGAGTTTTTGCTGAAATTCAGCTCATTTGTTCAGGAAGGGCAGTGCTGCAGTCTGAGATCCATGAAAACAGCAGTGTGCTCCTTCCAGACATAACACACACACACGCCGAATTTGCTTTTGTACCTATTGGGCGGTATAGAAATGTAATAAATACATAAACAGAGTTTGTGATCAGGGCATGCTTGTCTGATGTATTTTTGTTGCGGAGGGTTTCTAACTATCCCCTGTAGCAGTCTTGTAAATTACCACTTGCCTTGTTGCTTGTGGCAAATTAGAATTGCCTCTAGGAGAGCAGGCGTGGAAGCTCTACAAAAGTTCACTTGTATAGATTACCCTGGAATTCATTGCAAGCTAATGGGGTTGCTCAATTATGAGATGGATAATGGCAGACAAGATTCCTGGAATGACAACTTGGTACATAAGGACAGATGGACTAGTAAAATTGTTCATGGACCTGTAACTTATGTGGACTTGGTTGTTTGAACTTCAACCTCCATCAGTCCTAGCTAGCATGGCCAATGGTCAGGAATGCTGGGAGTTGTAGTCCAAAACCTCTGGGGGGCCCCAGGTTGGGGACTGTTAGCCTAAAGGTTGTGGCTGAATCAGGGTGGATTTGATTTAAATCACGATTTAAATCACTACTCAGAAAGACTTGATTTAATCATGTGACTCCCCCCCCCAAAAGTGCACTCTTCCTCACTATAAGCTTAATACATATTTTCACAACTCAAAGTTACCAAAGACTCATTCTTGCTGGTATAATCTTAATATTTATAACCAGATGAAGGTTTCACTTTCATTTTTACTGCTTGCCCCTCCCTCCTCACACTTAGCTTCTTGTGCAAATCTATTCCACTCCCAACAATCTATTCATTGAATTTTTTTGAAACTTAGCACTTAAGAGGTAAGGGGTTGATTCTCTGTACATAGATTTGCAAAGGAACAATGGGATTGTGATCTCTGCAGACACAAATTCACAGTTTTGAGAACTGTAAAACCAAGCATCTGTGATAATATCTTCTAGTGCCCAATAATCTTACAGAAACCTCTGGAAGAGCATGACATTGTGAATGGATTAATGGAATTCATTTACCAAAAATTTTAAACATTGCATGAATATACAGACTCATGCTACATAATTAAAAACTAATCCTTATTTCATCCTTTGGACTATAATGTATCTTAAATAGAAAACTATTTTTAGATAGTTTTTTTCCTCAAAAAGCATTTTATTTTTTAAAAAAGATTTAAATAAAAAAAATCAGTTTTTTTCATTTTTTTTAAAAAAATCATTGATTTTTATCCACCCTGGGCTGAATTCATTTCTTCAAGCCCTTCAAATTAATACTACATTATGGTACCTTTAGCATGGCATATCTTGTTTACTTTTGCTCTTTGGTTGTTGCGCAATGTCTGGATGTTGAGAGTAAATCCATGTGGGGATTAGTTTATAGAGCTTCCTGCTTGAGAGCAATTCATTGCTTCTGTAGATCACCCTTGGGTCTGTTCCAGCCCTCTGATTCTGTGGCTTTAATCTCACTGGAATACTTTTGTATTTTCTAGGCCAGGAATGAACCTGATGTCTATGAAACAAGTGATCTTCCTGAAGATGATCAAGCAGAGTTTGATGCGGTAAGATCATGTGAAATACAGTTGTTGTTTTTAGTGGTGTTCTTCTGATTATGTTGAGTGGGTGTGCCAAGCCCTCAGACCATTTTGAAAAGTTTGACTGAATTAACTTATGTTACTTAATACTGTGGTGAATTGATCAGGTGAAAGGAGTAAGGCAGGGAAGGGGAGTATGTGGCCGTCCTAATGTTGGATTGCAACGCCCATCATCCCTTACTAATTATTATGTTGGTTAGTGCTGAAGTCCAACAACATCTGGAGGGCTACAGATTTTCCACTTCTGATGTATGAGGTGGGGAGGTGGTGATAGAATTTGGTAGTTTAAATCTTTGTTAAAGGAGTCTGGATTTCCAAATCATTCTTTATCTGATAAAACAACAACAACCCTAAAAACCTTTCAGCAAACTCTTGAAAAATACTGAACTTTGTCAACAACTGCCCATGCTGGCTGCTATCCTTTCTCCCTAGTTTGATCCCACAAGATAATTCTAAGCTATATAAATATTCTAAGGAGGGCACATGCTGTTCTTTAATAACATTCTTCTGAATTGAGATTAGACATTAAAGAATTAATGGAAGACTTGATCGGATTTGGAAGTGTTTGAACTTGCTCAAATTTCTGTTTGGCAGGAAAGAGCTGTGTTTGCCTTTGACAAAAGGCACAAACTTTGTACATGTGTGATTTTTTTAGAAAGGGTTTTCTTTAAAATCATTTCTACAGGAAATTGGATAATTTTATCTTTGGAGTACACGGCCTTCTTGAAGTGCCCTTGACGTTCTTGGTCAACCCCCTCTTCCCCCTGCCCCCAAATAAAACCTTGCTATGTAGCCATTCATTGGCTTTGGTTATGGACCCTTGCTGAAATGAAGCGTTAATACAAGGGGTGAGCAATTAGACGCAACAGTTAAGAGTTCTAGTTTTGGAAAAGGGATTTCAGGAGATGTTAGGAAAAACAAGTTTTAAGTGGTTGGGAGAGAGTGGCATAATATTTGTGCCACCATAGTCTGTATATTAGCTTCAGTTTGGTATCTGGAATTAGGAACGAGAAATTAACCTTAAATCATGACAGCCCAGATCTGGACTTTGGTCCCCAACAGCATAGCCAGGAATGAGATTAAGTTTTGCAATCTGAGTAAGCTACGGTAGTCTGTTTTTAGATATGCATTGTTAAAAATAATTCTATTCCCATATTCAGGAATGGATCCCAGAAGACACCATCATATTTTTAGGAGCCAGGGCTCTGCCCAGAGCTGAGAAAATATTTAAATTGATAGAGTTGTATACTTGGAGTAGACCCATTGAAATGAATGGGACTTAAATAATAATAATAATAATAATAATAATAATAACGATTTATTTCTTACCCGCCTCTCCGTCTAGATCGAGGCGGGGAACAACAACATGATAAAATACGTAAAACTAATTAAAACATGACAAATATTATTAAAACTGCATTAAAACATCCTAAAACATCCTAAAAACATTCTAAAAATTACACTGGATATGCCTGCCGGAAGAGAACAGTCTTTATAGCTTTCTTAAATTCTAAAAGACTGTTAAGTTGACGAGTCTCCTAACCAATAGGCACCAGTATCAAATTCCTGAGAGTGTAGATGAACAGGCATTGGGGGTTTATTGCCAGTTCTGCCCATGATTCATTATTAACTGTTACACCTCTGCATGGAGCTGTACCAGTCTACACTTACCTATACAGTAAGCACTCCATTGCAGGGCTGGCAAAATCCCAGGTTGCCTAGAAATCCGGTGCTTTGCCTAGGAATGTGAAGGATCTCTTCAACTCTGTGCAGTGCTGGAGCTTGTAAAGCTATGGCTGAATTTTTAAAGAAAATTAAAGCTGGCACCGAAAAATGTGTAACATTCCCCCCTCCCTCAAACCTGCTCCACTGAATACTAAATTGGGTGAGTTGATGAGATCATTATAAATCAGTTATAGGGGGTTTAGTAGCATCTCTTTTGCTTCCTGCAAGGAGTTGCTTGAACATCCTTAGCAGTACAGAAAGCGATGACTGTTCCTTTAGTGCAGGACAGGGGAATAGTGGTGTAGCTCCTCCTGTAGAGAAATCTAGGATTGTGGCAGTCTACCTAGGGGGAGAAGGTAATACTTCAAACTGCAGGAAAAAATTAAGGGGCTGCACACTATGGGTTCATGAGAGTGGGGGAGGCCCCATCTTCCTTCCTGTGCCCATCTTGATATTGGAATGCTTACAGGTCAGAGGGTGACCGATGTGAGTGATGTAGGATTTCAGCATTTGATTTAGTATTAGAATATCTTTAAATCTGGCCTCACATCTACATGCACAGACTGAGTACTGTTTCCCCTGGTTTCCTCTGGTTTCCTCCAATGAACATTTCATGTTGAGGAACAAATGTGCTTATCGCTTAATTTCTCGTAATGGCAGATCATAGCTGTGCAAAATGTATAGTAGCCCAGTACTGCCTGAAGGCTGCATTCCTATACACATTTAGCTGGAAGTAAGTCCCAATTGAACTCAGTAGGGCTTACTTCCAAGTAGACATGTATGGGATTGCACTGTACGTTTTCCTCGAACATGAGTTTTTTGGTAAGGCACGGAACTCTTGGAGTTCCTCTTAGTGGTAACTGCTCTGTTTTACCACCAAACTACCTCTGTGAAGCCCAAAACCTACTGTAGTGAAAAGGTTTCCAGCAGTTCCTGTGATTGAACAGCGGGAGTGTGGGACTCTTGCTGTCATTGCCCATACCTTCTATGCACACCATTTCATGTAAGCTTTCATTTCATTTACAACGCTGCCATATTTGCTGCTTCTAACATTTTGAAAATGTGATAAATTTTAATTACCTTAGCAGTGGTATTTATTGATTTTATGTCATCTGCCTACAGTACTTTTGTTATTGGGTGGATTATATATATATATATATATATATATATATATATTTTAAAATAAACTTTTTTTTTTGGCATGTCATTATGCAAACTTGCAAATAGCTACAGAAAGGTTGCTTGACCGCCTTGCTGTTTGCCTAGATCTGTTCCTTCCTACCTGTTTTCATGTGCTCCTCTCCTACTATTGCCATAATTCACCTTCTCTCCTTCTGCTCCCTCCCCTGCCCCACTCACTCCTTTTCCTGTCTCTCCTCCAGTTGCCTCCACCCTGAAAGTCTTTCCTGTGCTTAGGGCCAGGAAAATCAATGGAGAAGGCAAGGATGCTGCTGCACTTTTGTTTCTGCTGGCTGGAAAGAGTCACTCAGGACTGTGCCAGCTGCCTCCACCCGTTTCAGAAGGCCAGGGCACAGCATCAGAAGAGCAATGTGACGCTCTTTCCAGCTGGTAGAGAAGTGCTACATTGACTGGGGGATAGTGTAGATGTTTCCACTTCTTCATTTACCAGGGGTAGTTACTTTTCAACCCAGGTGAGTGGCAAATGGTGCCTTACTCATATAATGGGCTTTATTAGAGTTTGAACTGAAATCTGTCATTGCTGGGCAAAAAGTGTATTGGGGGGGGGGGATGGGACTGTTTGTTCCCAGTATGTGACTGAGCCTTTGGTCCCCTCTACAAGAATTCGGTTTGACGCCCGGTTGTCCGATTATGCGCATCTTCTCGCAATTGCTTTTACGCCTAATCCCTATACACGGGAGGCGGTGAAGCGCATTACCGGTTGTATGAAACGCGCTTTAAAGTGTTTAAATGCGGAGAATCGCTTGTTTACATGGTCATAAGGTGCTTCAACTCCCGTGGTAAATTAAAACTCGCTATTTAATGTACATTCAATAATGCGCATAATCGGACAGAAAAAGCGCCTCGACCCCCAATTTGCGCTCCGTTCTTGTAGAAGTAACATTTTTAATGCGCCTTGAAAGAGCTTTAAATCGCTCTTTTAGAGGCACCCTTAGAAACACAATCAGATTGTAGCTCTATAGTTAGGTTACGGATAATGTGAAGCCGCAGGAAGTCTAGTCACTTTGGTTCCTCCTAGGCTTTTCTCAATCTCAGCTTGCATTTTAAAAGGTTGTTTATGTGTGCCTGTGAATGCTTTCAGTGTTGAGGAGAAGATAATATATGGGTAATGCCGTTTGATGGTTCTGGCATGTCCTTGCAGCAGTTTTGATGTGCTATAGCATCAAACGGAAAGGCACACAAGTAAGGGCAGAACTACTCATTTGGCAGTGAATGTGGCTTTCCCAATTCTGTGCTTGCCACCAAAATGCCAAGGAGTGTGTGTGTGTGTGTGTGTATCAGCAGTGGATGACATGTGAGTGGTTAGGCTTAGATCCTGTGTTGCACCAGCAGAAGTCCACTCACATGACAGGACTTCCCTGTCCTCTTCTCCCCCTGTAGCCCCTCATGTATCTCTCCAAATCTGCTCCGGAGGGGACGAAGGAACACCTATTCCATGGCAGTTTTCCTTCTCCTGATGGAATAACAACATTGGTTCTAAATTTTATTCTCCCCATCACAATAAACCATGGTTTACTGTGAGAATCAAACACAGTTATTGTCAATCAGAGTAGCGTAGGCAATATCACACGGATTTACTCCTAGATTCATATTCAGCTGGTGACTAGATTCTAGCCCAATGTTGTAGGCTAGTTTGCATGTCACACTAAGCCACCCTGAGAATAAGTCACCGTGAGTTGGTTATTCACTGAACAAACTAGGTTACTCCTGACAGATGATTAGGCGCATGATGACTTGGTGTGGCTTTCCTCTCCTCAGCCCTCCCATGTGCACCCGGCCTGCATCCCAGCTGCCTTTCCAGCACAGCCCCTCTGGGAGCCTCATATTCCCAATGGCTGAGAGCTCCCCCCACCATTTGATTGCTACATAGCTGTCAAATTAACAAGTTGAAAAGCACAAATTCTCAGAGCCTTATCTTCCTTTTGGAGGGAAACTCCCCCCCCCCACAATTGCTGCCCCTTTTCTGAGCAGTTTTAACATTAGCAACTCTTTTTTTTTTTTTGGTCCAAAGTTGCGCAAATGGGATTAGTATTTTTAACTTTACATTTGCACAAATGGGATAGGTTTTAAAAAAATTTGGGGGGGGGTCCTTGCAAATGTGCACAAATTAGATTCCCCTCCGTTGGTCCTTTGCAAATACGCTTGTGCACACATTTGCAGGACTGCAGTTTATATTCTTAAGTTGTACCAGTATAACAGCAGCTAGTACAGTCCCCAGTGCTCATCAGTGTGGCCTCTGCACATTTAGAAATGCCACTTTTCAAATTCCCCCTCTCATGACATGTTAAATTGCTAGCTGTCAAATTCCTCTTCCACTTCAGTGCTTGCCTTGACAGGGGCGGCTGACTGAGAAGGGAGCATTTGCTGCAGGTGTAATTACTGCAGGAGTATGTGGATCTTATTTTGGTCTTGCCCTTTTAACAATCAATAAAGCACGGGATTAAAATAAGAAAATAAGCCGTGCTGTGGTCCTGCAAATGTGCACACTTGTCCAGGACTGACGGGGAAAAAAACCCACCCCTCCACACTCATTTGCTTAATTTTTAATGTCTCCAAAAATTCTTTTTAAGAAAGGGCTGCCAATGTGATAGCGACACTGCCAAGTGTCAGCGGAATATCGGTGAAGGGGCAAACACTCACAGCACTGATAGCAGCGGAGGAAGGTGGATGGTGGTGGCACTAGCAAGATTGTGAGGAGCAGCCGTCAGGGTTTTTCGTCATTCTTGCCAGGAGGCACTGTTGTTGTTTTAAGCAGCCCCCGCCGAAGGAATTTGGCGTGATGTGCAAACCAGGTCATTGTCTCCAGCGATGGCTGACCATATGCCCCTGAAAAGTGTAAAAGCAGGACATGAAGGCATCAACCTGATACCCTAACATCTGGTATTCAGAAGCGTACTGTTTATGAGCATGGATGTTCCATTAGGCATAATATCCCTTAATAGACCTACCCCCCCCCACAATTTTTCAAAATAAACCCCTCAGTTTTTTAAGCCATCTTATGGTGATGGCTCTTACCATATCATGGCTACTGTGAATTCCATCTGTTAATTATTTATTGCGTGGGTGCTGTTCAACAGCACAAAATCAGATTTCTAAATGCTCACATAAATTAAAAAGAAAACAAAAGCCATTGTGTGAAGTGCTTTCTTTTGTGTGTCCTGATCCTGCAATGGGTGACCCTGCGTTCTAGTGCTGTGAAGGAGGCAGATGGCGTTTCTTTTTCTCTCCGTACCATTCATAACGTTTTGTGCCTCTGTCATGATGTCTCCCTTTAGTTGTTGCCTTTGTTGCAGTCTGTGGGAAATGTTTTAACTATGAACGTGGCTGTAGACAAATATGACAGCTGCTCATATTTGAATGTTGGGTGCAATTTGCCTCCTGCCTTTCACAGCAAATATGTGGTCCGGGGGTACTCTCTCTTGAGTTAAATAGATATTGAACTCCCAGTCGTCATGGCTTGTGTTTAAAATGTCCTCCTGTCTTGCATCCCCTCTTGCAATGTGGTGTGTTTATGCCTGCTGTTAGGCTGTGTGTTCCTTCTATGTATGCAGCACTCCTGAGGGGGATTGCGTGAGGTACAATTAGTCTCATAGTAACTGGCTGTGGGAAGAGAGGGGAGGTGGGTTGAATAAAACATTACCTTGGCAATGCTAGCTGAGGGCACGCTGAGGTGAACAGTTGAGGCACCAGCTCCGTTTTATATTCTTGGAAATATCCCCAGTACTTGAGCACCTAAGCATTGGATAGCTCGCCATTTCAAATACGTAACATTTTAGCCCTTTTCTTACATGGTTGGAATGCCTGGTATTCCCAAACCTCTCCAAATCTTGTGTCAAGTGACATTAAACTTCAGTGTGAGTGACTTACGTAACTATTAAAGAAAAAGTGCCCTTTTTAAAATTGGATAATATGTTTTGCACTAATGAAATTGTTTTGCACTAATGAAAACCACACTCTATATTAAATCCAATATTAGACTGGAATTTATGGGATATGGATTGTTTTTTGCCCAGGAGGAGTAGAGTGGCAGAATAAAATGAATAGGTAATTGAGGGGTTTGTGTGTGTGGAGCAGTGAGGAAGGCTCCCATTTTCAGCAGACACATTGTTTTCTTCAGTACTGTGTTGGTGTATTGGGAGCATCCGTAGAAGGCCCGTTGCAAAGAGGTGGTCTGCAAGAGGGTCCCCATGTGGCACCTTGAAAGACACAGCAACAGCTCTGACTGCCTAAGGCCGGCACACAGCATTGCCTTTGTGCTTTTATAGCATTATCATTCTTTCTGCAGTAACTGGGTGTAGCATGAAAATCCAAACAAAGGCACAGGTGTCTTCAAGCTTACAGTCTAAGGCAATCTTCCTCAACCTGGCACCCTCCAGGTGTTTTGAGACTTCAATTCCCATAATTGCTAGTGGCCATGCTGGCTTGGAAGTATGGTAAGTGCAGATCCAACTCGTCTGTAGGATGCCAGGTTGGAGAAGGCTGATCTAAGGCCTGGCTCTCTGTGCCAAACAAGAGGTGACAGAACCTGGATCTGTCGTAGTCACATAAAGGTGGGGGTGGAGGCCAAATTTGTGGTGCAAAAGGGGCTCTACAAACAAGTGGTGCTCTTCAGGAGTCTTGGACTGGTGGTGCCTTCAGTGTCATGTTCAGGGATTGTGGGAGTTGTAGTCCAAAACATCTGGAGGGCACCCAGGTTGCCTGCCTCTCCCTTCCCAAAAACTTCTTTCCCAGCTGAGTTCACTTCAAGTATCAGAGCTGAAATGGAACCCAGAGCCGAAGAAGCAACACAACCACCACCACTTTTTATAAAACTTGGTTTAATTTTATTTCTTATGTGGTTACCAAGGAACATGGATATCGACCTCCAGCCACACGTGGTGATCTTTAGAACACTACCTTTATTTAAGTGGTGGAAGAACCTTTTTTTCCTTTTTGCTACTGGAAACTTTGTTTTGTCCTTGCTATCCATATTTTTCAGTGGTAATCTCAAGGGTGGGGGGAGAGGGAGCTGTTGTTTATTTTTATTGTTTTACCTAAAATAATAAAATATAATTTAAAAAAAACTATCGGAGCTAAGCCGAAGAGAAATATGTTGAAATAAATAAATAGTAGGGGGATTGGCAAATAAGACAGGAGTGGGGAGAAGGATTATTTCCTCCTGCATTGCCCCCTTTGCTCTGAAAAATAGACCTCCCCTTCTCACCCTTGCTTTATACATTGTTTGGAAAGACTTGGCTGCTGCTGCTGCTGTTGCTGCATCTAGCTTAGCCTTCGCAAACAGTCGATGCAGCAGTAAACCTGTGCTTGGACTGTACTAATTCAGTCCACAGATGTTGGCTTATGAGACCAAGTATTTTTCTAAAATGATGATATTCCTTGAACATAGAAAGCTAGATACTAGGGTGAAGGATTTTGTCTTAGCCAGCTCCCTGAAGTACTAGGCTACAGGGAATTATTTTGTATGAAAGAACACTCACTCATGTGTATCCCCGGCTTTAGTGTTACACACCAGACAGAGCTAGATTCACAAGGGAAGGGGAGTATGGACAGAAAAGGCAGAGGATGGTGATTAGTTTGAGCAGCTTTCCCCAGCTGCCTTGGCTATGCTGCCTGGAAGGCACTGGGTTGGGGAAGGCACAGCTTGAGAATGCCAGGGTTTCTATCCAGTTCAAGTCTGGCTGAACTTCCCCTTTTCTGATGGTCTGAATGGGAAGGAGGAGGTGCAACCTTTGGTCCTGTAACAGGTGACATCAGGGGGATTTTAGACCTTCATATGGGTCAAACAGCTTTGCCCCGTCTAGTGTAGAATAACACAGCTATGGTTATTCTCCCTGGTAAATAAAGCAATGCTAGCAGATTGGGCTGCCTATCTGACTTTAATTGGAATTATAATTTTAACATATCAGTATCTGCCACAAAAATAAATGAGAGAGCGAGAGAGAGGGAGACACTCTGGAGTCCATCTCTGTGGTTAAATGCTTTCTAAATGGTCAAAAATATCAGATTTCTGCAACGAGAGAGGAAGAAAATGGCATTTGAGACAGAAAGAGACAAGTGGTGCTCTTTATTGCCATGGATTTAGAGAGGCTGCCATTGAAGATGTCCAGATGAAAAATTGGGAGTGCACATGAAGGTTTCGTCATATAAATGGTTCACTCACTCTGTGAAAGTAGGTCAGTGCTTAGGGGAGGTGTGTAAAGTCATTTTTTGCAGGAATCATTGCTGAATATACAGGGAAAGACAGACTGGTAGCGCATCAACTTTTTCAGCGAGCATGGTGGAGGCAGATTGAGTAGTGAGAAGAATGCTTTTTAACAGGCACTTGACAGTACTTGGTATGCTCCTCACTGTTTGTTGAAATGAAAGCTTTAAGAAGTTCATTATTGTGCAAATGTGAAACATCCAGAAAGATAATTCTCTCTCTCTCTTTCTCTTTCTCTCTTCCCCTCCTGGAGTTTTCTCTGCATTTATCTCATGCCTCAATTTTAAGCCTCTTTGCCCTCCATACTTGCCTGTTCTCCCCACCCCCTTCATATTTATATTCATTTGTCTACATTTGGAAATACCATTGGTTTTCATGTCATTTTGCAATATAATCATAGAAAAGAGATCCTTGCCCCAAGGAGCTTACAACCTAAAATTCAACAGTAGGGAGACAGTAGGAGGATGGATGGACAGGCATGTTCAAAAAGAGATGAATGTGAATAATGTAATGGGCAGGAAGATATGGTACCACCACATAGGGATTTATCATTCAGTCAGCCACTGGCCTTTACACTTGAATCTGTAAGTTAGATGTTTTGTAATATCTATTTCTTAAGGTTCTAGGCAGACATTTGAATATTTGGTTGGTCCGGTTTGGAGAGAGCTATGGCTCAGTGGTAGAGCATCTGCTTTGTAAGTCAAAGGAAAAACTATCTGAAACCCTGGAGATTTGCTGCCAGTCAGGGTTGACAATACTGGCCTAGATGGACCAATGATCTGATTTGGTATAAGGCAGCTTCCTATGTTTCTATGTTCCTGTTACAAGGCTTAGACAGCTACTTCTGCAACTGCGAGGGTTAGAAAAATGAATCTGACAGTTGTAACTGTACAGAGATTGCAAGTGGACTGTGCAGCTATCAGATGGATGATAGGTTTGCATCCATTCCAGAGCTGAAATCTTCACTCCTCATCCTTCATGGGAAACTAAACTACAAGACATTTCAGAGCTGCACATTATTAGCCCTTCTAGAATTTTTCATCATTTTTTTTCTTTGTTGAGGTGCAAATTATGTTAGTAGTCTGCTAACCCATATAAGGAGTTGTGAAGATCTAAAAGACAATGATCAACCTTCCTTAGGGCAGCAATCCTATACTTACCAGGATGTAACTCCCATTGAACTCCATCAGGCTTACTTCTGAGTAGGTATGCATAGGATTGTGTTGTGTAAGTGTATTTTTGTTCTCTTTTTCCTCAAGAGAAGGGTACCAGTTGTGAAATTTGTTAAGGACTGAATACAAAATCTTTGCATTTTGACACAAATTCTTTCACCACAGATAGTTGAATTTCACATTTTTTTTCTCTGCAGGAAGGATTTTTTAAAAATCAAAAGCAAAAATGTTGGCACACAATTTCCCACAGATATTCTTCCAAATAATACGACATTCAAATCGGCCCTTAATGTGGAATAGATAATATTTGCATGCTATCTCAGAAAGAACTGGTCTGGGATGGGGGCTTGGCACACCCACTCACTTGGCTTGTTTCTTAGTGATGCTTATAAATCTTTGGTAACAAGATAGTGATGTTGTTTGTATCTTAGTACTAGCGTGAAATGTTCTGATTCAGTGCACTCTGGAGATCAAAATACATCAAGTGAACAGTTGTACTGTCAATGAAAAATGAAACATCGTAGGTGAAATGAACAATGTGTCCAGATGCCCTGCAGTTTGCAATGGTGGTGTCACAAGAGGGAAAATGTTGTGAACCTTATCCTGGGGCTTCTTTTCATAGCTGGGTCAATTGGATGGTGACATCAGAATGCCCTCCTTTGCTTGAGAGAATTCACCCATCCTTTTGGGGCTGATGGTGGATAGATTTATAGCCCATGTGATTCCTAGGAGGTGTCATTTTACCTTCACAACATTCTGTGAGTTAAGTCAGCATTGTTAACATTTTATGGAGCAGGAATGGAGGTTGGAAAGATAGTAACTTTCCACACAGTGGTTGCTTCCATATTAGAGCCCTTTTGCGCTGCTGAGGCATTGCTTTTCCACAGTCAGGTGAAAGTGGAATTAAAACTTATGTTCCTCCCAGCATTTTATATAGTGCTGTGTTTACTTAGAAGTAAGTCCCAGCCAGCAATGGTCCTTTCCAAAGTCAATTAAAAGCTTCCTGTTTGTAGGTCCTGACCACTTTATTGCTCCCTGTTGATTGCAGCTGGTGGATTAGTGATGAATAGCCTCTTATTTGCCCCTTAAGTAGGTCCTGTTCAGATATTATGCCTGGGCAAGGAAAAGCAAAGCATGGGGTGGGGATGCACTTTGGCCGTGCCTCCAACATCCTGATCCCCGCCTGCTCCTCCCCCAACCTTCCTGTATTGAGCAGGAAGATCTGAAGGGGCTTCTACATGCATTTGCCTGAACACGCATAGGAACTGCTGTGTGTCGTGACGACACTGTGTGATCTGAAACTATCTTATCAGAATTCCAAATTGTACAGATGGTTCTATGTTCATTCAAGCAAATGTGCAAAGAAGCCCACTTCAGACCTTCCTGCTCAACACAGGCAGATTGGGGATGGAGAGGGCAGGGATGTTGGGAGTAGGACCAGCACATACTAGCTCCCACCCACCTTGACATTCACGAGTATTCCCTGTTTAGGCATAATGCCTGAACAAGGTTATAGTCTCTCATAAATTGCCCAGTGTCCATTTCTGTTCTCATAAGGCGATGGGGAGACTTTAATTACAGGCTTCCTTCCTACATGGTTTTTTTTTTGCTTTATTGTGAAAGCGTTTCCCATTGGAACAGAAACAGACAGTAGGCCAATAAGGCTATTCAAGGGGCAATTAAAAGACTAATCATCATCTGTTGTGAACACCAGGAAGCAGTAAAATGGGCAAGACCTGCAGACAGGAAGCTTTTAATTAAAAGCACAAGAACACTGAAAAGACCAATTAGATGCCTCTCTGTTCTGAACAGAATGGTTCTGCAATTGAGTCATTTTTATTGAGAAACAAATTGCCACAGATCAGGTATGGAAAAAAAATGGGAGGACAATATAAACAACACTGGATTGCAATGACTTGACAGCAATGTTGTCTGGAAAGCTAGTGGGAAATATTTTTATAAGTCCAGAGAAAAGGGCTAGCGTGGAAGCAACCAACAGATGGGTCCTGATTTACTGTTATGTCTGAACCCAGCCAGTAAGTGTGTGGGTGCATTGGTCTTTGACCGTGGTTCAGATTCTAATACTTGTTTCCCTGACTGCCCTGGCCATTCAGGGAAGTGAAAGTTGAAGAGTGATGTGTGTGTATATCTATAGAACAAGAGGGAGGGAAGGAAGGACCCTATGCCTTCAAATGTCTAATGAGCATAATGGTTCATTGTCCACCTAGAAAGAAGCAGGGGAGAAATGTTATTGTCTTCATACTGCAGGCAGGAGGCTAAGGCTGAGAGGAAGTAGGCTGCCTAAAGCCACTGTGACAGAGGCAAGATTTGAAGCTAGGACATCCTGTTTCACAGTTCAGTCTTTCGCTTTGTTTCCCCTGTGCACTGTGTGTGACTCTCTCAGCAACCCTTGCGGTGATGCAAATCTTACATCTATCCTTTATGATTGCAAAGCAAAGATTGCATGCGCAATGTCAGAGTGCTGGAACGGAGGACGTCCTTCCTTGCTCTTCAGTTCCCTTCTTCTCACAATGTTTCAAATAACCCCATCCTTATCCATTTGATAACTTAGATCTTGGGAGCAGATTCCCACCTCTTTGTACTCATGCATTCCTGTGTTGCGCTTTGCTTGTGCAAAGAGGCCTGGGTGCACTTGTCCCTGACATACAGTTTGGATTCTCTGAGCCTTTTTGATGAACTGTAACATTACTTAAAGGGCAGCAGTACTTGAAAGGAAAAGCTCTGCTGGAGAGAAAATGATGTCTCTGCTCCCTGTTAGTCCCAAGAAAGGGCCAGGATGGAGGTATAAAACCTTCATGTTCGTCAATTTCAGGGGGAAGCTAAAGCAGCAGATGGCTCCCAAAGTCCCTCCAGCCTGAAGAATTGTATTAGCAAGATTAGAGCTTCTGGCTTAGGACAAAGAGGAACAATTACTCTTGCCAGGCGACTTTGTAGGAAATGTGCTTAAACCACTCGGGAGTGCCAGACAGCGTGATAAGCCATGATGGCTTAAATAAACCTTCCTGCAGACTGGCTTACCATGGTGGCTTATTTTGTCTAAATAAACCACTGTGGTTGGCGAAAATAGCGTAAAGACAACACAATAAGCCATCATGGCTTAATGTGTGATCCAAACTCTGTCTAAGTCTTAAGGTTTTAATTTTTTCTTATGTTGGGGGAGTGGACATTGTGGCTTTTCCCCTGCCTCTGCCCCCAATGCACTTGAAGGCTGCCCTCTATACAATCTAGAGTACATGTGGGCGGGTTGTATGTGGCCCTTGGAGGCCTTCACTGCATCCTGCAAAGGCTATTCAAGCCCCCATGGAATTTGAGCTCACTTGATGGATCGCGGGGAGCACAATTCTTAACCCCTCCCTGCATGCTAGTCCTCCCCATGAATATGTGTAACTCCGTGTGTGTGTGTGTGTGTGTGTGTGAGAGAGAGAGAGAGAGAGAGAGAGAGAGAATCGAGGGGGAGGCTGTGTGTTTGGGGGGGGGGTGAGGAAGACACTGGCCCTGACTGTGCCAACCACCATCCGAGGCCCCACATAGCACCCCTTCTGGACATTCCCACCGGTGTGTAGTTCTGACTCACCATCATGTGTGGCCCACTGGGAGAAAAAAAGTTGCCCACCCCTGGTATAGAGTAAGGCCTGCTTAGCCTTCCTTGGCTTGAGCCACTCACGAAAGCAGAATAAGGTGAGGGGGAAAGGGCGGACACATCCTTGTAGCAGGGGTTGGCAGAAAGTAGATCTCCAAAACACCTGGAGATCTACCTTCTGCCTGTCCTTGCCCTATAGGACCCTAAACACCTTGACCTCTCATGTGGGCCAAATTACATGCAATACAAAATGAGTCACTTGAAGTTGCACTTTTTTCCTTGCCTGCTGCAGCCCTGACTAAAGTCTCCCTGCCCAAGTTGCTATTAGCCCCCCGTGAGAAACTCCTGTTGATCTTGATTAGGGATACTTTCAGACACAAGCCTGCTTGAAAATACTTAGATAGGACATGCAGTTACAATGTTGAGATGGAAGGCAGGAGATCCAGCAAATACTGATTGTGTAGATGGACAAAAGTCATGACAGACGTGTAAGAAAGCGGGGCGGGGGCAGTTTCCATAATCCAGGTAGGAAACATCAAGGACACATAGAACCTAAACCTCTGAAAGTTATGTTAGAAGAGCTGGGAGGGTCAATTAAAACCTCAGTAAGTGTTTCCACACCAAATGTTAGGCAAACTCCTTAAGTAATACAGTTTGCTTCCTGTTAGTTGGAAATCTGTATTTCTCAAAGAAAGCAGCTCATTCTAGAAAAGGATCATCGTGTGAAGTCAGATTTCTCAATTAAAATTTAATTATCCCCCTTCAACTCCTTACGGCAGTAGCGATTCATTCAATCAGATCATGCAGCCAAGAAAATTAATTTTATAAGGCAATTTAAAAGCCAGAGAGAGATAGAAGAAATTGGTCATCCTGAGACTTATGGTATCATCTTGAGGACAGATGAAGCCCAATTAATAACAGCCTTGAGTAATATAAAATGCAAATGTTCTTTAATATGTGAGAATCATTTCCATGTCACACTTCCTTCCATTCTGAAGTTCAGATCTGTTCATTTTTAGGGTGGATAAAAATCGATGATGTACATTGGCCCTGTTTCTTGGCTATTAAAATCATGTATTAAATCAGTGGCTCACATTGCTTTGGTTTAAATCACCTTTAAGAACCTTTATGCAATCTCAACCTATTATTTATAGAGTGACATTTTATTACCTTCTGTAAATAGTTCCTGTAATAAACATCTTAATTTTTGTTCATTTTGAAAGGTAGGCTTTAATGATGGCATCTACACCATAAGAATCAGGTCACCGAGTTTTGTCTGGGCAGAGAGGGTTTGTTTTGGAAACAATGGTTAAAGGTTTTATAGTTGAGGCACCATTCCATAATGGTGTGGTCTAATTAAGAACTTTATTTTCAAAAGGTGGCAGTGAGTTCCATAGACTCACACTTCTTAACATATCATGATATAGTGACTTATGATCAGGGTTGATGTGATTTAAATCAAAGAGATTTAAATTGCTTCTCTGAAGGACTCAATTTTAATGATTTAAATCACAGCTTAAATCACTAGTGAGGAAGATTCTATTTAATCATCAGTTTTAGTAGAAATACCTTATTGTTTAATATTAACCTTACTATATATTCATAGGGCATGTCTGTACCTGCCAGTTATTCTGGTGTCAGCTCGAGGTCATCTCTGTGCATCCAAATGACACACAGCTGATCCCGGGGTCAACCTCTCAGTTGTCCCGGAATAACCGGGACCTCAGTTTTCCTGATTACCCCCCACCTGGTCCCGGGACAACCCCAAGGACCACGGATGGTGTGTCGTGGGCTCCTGGGCCCTCCCTCCTCCCTGTGAGTAGCGGGGCTCTTCAAACAGGCACAGAGCTGCACGGGGTGACTCCGTGCCCATCGGGGGGTGGGGGGAGCAATTCCACCATCCCTGGGATGGCTGTCAGCGTTTCTCGGCGCCGATTTTTTCAATATATTTTTTAAAAAAACTCACCGATGCGCTGGATCAGGGCCCCACAATTGCACGAACGTCTCCCCCCACAAAAAATAACAACAGCCGCGCCAGGAATGTCCCTCTTCACTTCCAGGATGACACGCTGGCATGTGCACCCTGGGGGACAATCCCAGAAGCTGTAAAGCCCGAGATATTCCCCCTGTCCCCATCCTGGAAGGCCTACAGGTATAGATGAGCCCATAGATGTTGGCTTCATCAGAAGGTAGGTACACTAAGCAATTCTGAATTGTTTTCAGATTAATTTTCATTAAAAAGAAAGCGGAATGATAATTTGGTCATTTTAGTGCTAAAGCAGAACAAACTTGTGAAGTCATTCAAGAGATGAGCCAGCTCCAACTGTACAATTAGTCATGATATTTTTGTCATGATGTGCCAGAATCACCACCACTAAATAGGCTTTGAAATTGTATTAATAAGATTGTTTTATTTTTCTGGTTAGTTTTCATCTTCAACGAACAACATTAACAAAACACGCACGTAGAATTTTGAATGGTTAACTATTTCAGTTTTTAGAGAAATGTGGTTCTTTAAAAAACATAAAATGTAGGCAATTTCTACCACAGCAAGCACAGAAACAAAATATAGCCAAATGGGGTCTCTTTTACGGACTCTGCGCTAACTGGGGAAGCCGGGGTGGCTGTGGTGTCCAGGAGTGTGTTTTACCAGCTTAAGGCCACAGCTGATATCTGGAGAGGATGGATTTTGCTTCAGTTATTGATGTACGAGTGACGTCCAGACTGGACTCCTGTAATGCACTGTATATGAGGCTTACTTTGAACACAGTTCAGAAACTTCAGCTGATGTAGAATGTGGCTGCCCAAGTGTTGGTGGAGGTGAGGCAATTTGATCATACAATGCCTATGCTGCACCAGCTGCACTGGATGCTGGTGTGTTCTGAGCCCAATTTAAAGTGCTGTTTTTTAAAAAAAAACTTTAAAGCCTTAAACAGTTTGGGACTAATTACTTGAAGGATCGCCTTCACCCACATTAGCCTGCCCACACTTTAAGATCAGCAAGAGAGGCCCTTCTAATCTGCCCACATGGGAGAGCAGTAAGGTGGGCTTTCTTTGCAGTTGGCCCCACACCTTTGGAAGGAGTTGGCATCAGAGGTCTACCATGCTTCATCACTGCAGGCTTTTAAGAAGGCCTTGAAATATTATTTGACCTTGGCTTTCTCCTGGTATCGCTGCTGCTGCTGCTGCTGCTGCTGCTACTGCTGCTGCTGCTGTTGTTGTTTTTGCTGTTTTTACTGTAGGTTTTTATTACAGTTTTTATTGTGTTTATGTTTTTATCACTTTTAATATTTTAATGGGTTTATGTGTTTTATTGCTGTAAGCTGCTTTGAGAGGGCTTTTGCTCAGAAAGGTGGCCAATAAAATAAATAAATAAATGTTTAGTATGTCAATTCTGGGAATTGAAGTATTAAACTTTTATGTATTTTATTTATTTAAAATATTTATTGGCCGCCAGTATGGCCAGTGGCCAGGAATGCTGGGTATTGAAGTTCAAAACATCTGGATATTTACTTTTGATCCACCCCTGCCTCAGAGGAGACCCTTTATTCTTTGTGCCCAAAATGGCAGCTTTCTTATCACTGGAAAACAGCCAGGCAGTTCTGCCTGGCTGGGCTTAAACTGAGCTGCAGCTTTAGCTGTAACTGACACCTTCAGATGGCAGCTTGAATTAAGGATGCTGAAATGCTTCCATCTCTTTCTGCTGTGCTTTGGGCATTGCAATTGGGAGCTCCAGGCTGCAGAATTAGGAAGTAATGCCTCCTGGATCAGACGTCAATGTAAGGGTACTAGGAAATTAAGGGTGCTAGGAAATAGAAGCTCTTCTGTATGGGAGCTCCTTGCATTTCTTACTGTCCACTTTCAGGAGATTTTGCAACTGTATGTCCATCACTCAATGGCCAATTGCAACACTGAGTAATGATTTTCTAGTGTGAAAGCAACACTGCAAATCGAACACTGCAGTCCACTTTTACATTGCCTGATGTCACTTCAAACACAGTGTTTTTCAGTGGAGTTCACACAATGGACAGGGGAGTCATCAAATGAAGAGAGAACAAGTGATACACATATATGTATGAATCAGCCCGTAAAGAGAACAGTTACCTAGCAAAATGGGGCGTGGGGCCCTTCGTTGCCATCCACAACTAGGCCTGTTCAACAGATGCAAGAGATGAGGTGGTAGAAGTCTGAGGTGACAAAATGGAGCGCACCACTTCAGATCATAGGTGGAGGATACCAGTTTTTGAACTTTGATTTACCCATTCCTAGTTTCCAAATCAAACGCTTGCCTGTATTTCATTATGTGATAGCGTCATTGTGCATTATAGTTGGGGTCTATAAGTTGCTCTAGTGAGGGTACCACCAGCACCTCAAAGACATTTGTTGGGTGTTTTCATTTTGCTATTTTAAGGTTGTATCTTCACTAAGGCTCCGAAGACCTTTGATCCTGCTCCGCTACTAGCTACTAGTTATACAGGCTTCTTTCCTTTGCAGCTGCCTCTGAAGATGCATTAAGATTTTGGGACTTTGCCTAATAACTGTTTTAACTGTTTGTATTGAACTGTTGCACATTTGAACTTACCTGAGTTTTCCTAATGCTCTTCCCCCCTCACCCTTCACACCACCTTGCCTGGACACTAGTTTGCACAAGTAAGACCATTAAAAATGCTTCTGTGTTTTTTTTCTTCTTGTTTTGCATGCTTCTAGCATTTTTGTGTTTGCATGTGGGTAAATCTGCACTTATCTCTACAATTCATGTCTTGGAATCTAAGTTTATAATATTTATGACAATGGGGGCAAATTTAAAGCTGGTTAATCAGGATGTTTTTGATATTTACTGTGTGTGTGATTCATGGCACTGTTATCTTTTCACCGGGCCATTGCACAGAACAGAGGAAAGCAACAAATTCAGGATTGTAGGCTTAAAAATTGGCAAAAAGTGAAGGGGGCTAATTCAAGGAGGAAAGGAAAAGGGTAATCAATTACTGCATTAATAGGCCCTATTTTTACCTCCACTTCCACAGGTAAAATGATCACTGTGGTGGATTCTGGGAAATATAGCTAGCACACATGGTATGACTGAGGCCTGGCTGAGAATCCGCGTTTGAATGCCAGTCCTCAGCTCTTGAGCATGTGAAGCATGCTGGAATGCTGCTGAACATGGGCTTAGTGCAGCCTTCCCCAATTTGGTGCTCTCCATATGTTTTGGAATGCAACTCCCAGCATTCCTGGGCATCGGCCATGCTGGCTGGGGCTGATGGGAGTTGATGTCTGAAGCACCTGGGCAACACCATGTTGGGGACAGCTTTCCAGTGGTTCTTCCACAGCAACAGCCAGCTGCCTTTCTCTCCCAAATCTGATATTAGGGTTAGGGCTTCCAAATCAGGAGGGGGCTGTTTGGGGCTTGGCTTGAACGCTGGTATGTTACAGAGATCTTGGAATCATCCCTCCCCTTAAGAATCTCATGCTAGACAGATCAGTTTAGTTGTATGGTGAAATGAGAATAACGATCCTGTGTCTGTAACGTAGGAAGCACCCTAGATCAAGGGTAGGCAGTGTGGTGCCTGCGGGCACTAATGTGCCCCAGACATCTTCCTTGATGTCAGCTATGTCATCCCAGTTTTTATTTGAAAAAAAAATTATATTACTTTACTGGCAACTGGGTTTGCTTCAAAGCAAAGTGGGAGCCTCTAGCTGCTGCCTTCTTAATTTCCCATGAATGCCTCTGCACAGTTTATTTGTCCTTTGTGACGAGCTATGCCTACCCATGGGAGACATTTTATGGTTGTGCCCAGGACAGTTTCTCAAATGTGCCCACGGGCCCAAAAGGTCGTCTACCTGTGCGCTAGATGTTCAGAGCCTCATAAGATTGAAGTGCAATTTAGATACTCATAATCCCACTTTATGCTTTGCTCTGACTTCTAAACTGGATTTACACCCAGATTTTATTAGTAATGGTATTTGTTATTTATAAGTAGCATTTCAGAGGCAGGTATTTCAGGTCAATAAGAACAAGACTTGGCTGTTTTTGAAGATAGGCCTTTGGTCTATTTTCAAAATAGGACTTCTCCAAATGGATTGGATCTGAATTTTAGCGTATCAAAGGGAAGGCACAGCATTGTGTGGGAAGAACAGGGCTCTCCCTTGTAATACTTTCTGGCCATAGTTTGTGGATCCATTTATGCCCTTTCTTCCTATTCTTACTTTACAATGGCTGCCTTTCCTTTCATTTTCAGCTCTCCCTCCCACCTTTGGCAGGTGTATGTCATAGACACAATTTGGGAAACTCTGGCTTTATGCTTACATGCCTTTACTGCAACCTTCTCTAACCTGGGGCTCTGTGTTGGACTACAACTCTCATCTCCCTGACTCTTGGCTATGCAGGCTTGGTCTGGTAGGAGATGTAGTCCAAAATAATCGGGAAGGTTCCAGGTTGGGGAAGACTGCTTTACTGTCACAAAATGTAAACGGACACAACAGTAAGTGATGACGACCAAATGGGTCCAGTGCAGCTGTAATGTTGGCTCCCTGATAACCATGGTTTGCACATTGGGAGCCAGCCTCAGGAACACACCCTGCCTCAGGAACACACCCTGTCTCCAATACATAACCCCCTTTCCCTTCCATTATCAACTTTAGCCATGGTTTATCATTTCATCTTCAATGATGTCATGCTACACAGGCTTCCCACCTTACCTAGAGTTTAAAACCAAGGCTTGAGGTGGGTTTGCAAGCCCTGGTTGGCATTGGCACCAAGGTAATTCTAAAGCAGCCTTCCTCAAACCGTTGGTCTCCAGATGTGTTGAATTGCAACCTCCATCTTTGCCAGGTTGGGAAAGGCTGGGCTTAACCATGTTCAAGCTGTGAATGGAAGGGGAGAATTTGTGATGGGGAGGGAGGGAGAGAGGGCACCCGCTTTCTCAAGTGTGGCTGTCTCACCAGATGCAAATCATAGTTTTCCGGGAATAAACCATCTTTACATCTGCATTAGATCGTCAAATTAGGGTTGTGTAGGGTTTATTCAATCTGTTGGCTAATTTGGAAAAGGCAAAATATTAGCTGGTATTTTTCACTGTTTAGGCGCTCTGTAGCAGCTCCAGATGCCATTTTGTTTTTATTTATTTATTATTTCTGCCCCGCCACCTGTTTCGGGCGCCTGTGGGATGTGTATGTGTGATATCCATGGGGCGGGAGAGGTCTGGGGGGCAAAAATGGGCCCTGGATCTCCTGAAGTTGCCCAGACGTGTATTAACAGGATCTCTGTGATCCCGCCACTCTTCTCAGCCTTTATAGGATAAAAAACCAAAAACAAATCACCTCTGTTGTTTGTGTGGGACTGGTTCCTCACGTAGGTTATAGGTTAAAATCAGAATGGATAATGAACAAGGAAGCAGAAGAGAATCCAGGTAGCAAATGGACTGGGTTTCTTAACCTCAGAATTGCAGCTCCAGGTGCCAAGCCTGTTGAAAGTATAACAGCCTGCCCTAACTGTGCAAGAACAAATCCTTTTGAGGAGTGGGGGAGGATGAAATATGATTGGAACACCGCTCTTCATGGCAATCTTTCTCAGCTGGCTGATCCGTAAGCTGCCTTTATGGCCTTTCTATGTCCCGCTTGGAGACATAGAAAGGCCATCTGGGCTGGAGAAAATCTGGGAATCTGATACTTTGATGCTGATGTTTAGAAATCTGAAATTAATATTTCCAAGCCCTATGCAGGGGCTGGCTCCAAAATAGTTTGGTGCTGGGATTTTTAAAAACCTCTTCTCAGCCCTGATTTTTGGTAGGGATGCTGCACATAAATATATTGTGTGAGATTTGTGAGTGCTTTGAGGAGGAAGGGAAGAGGGAGTAGAAGGTGGACAGGATGTGATGGAGATAGAAAACACAACCCATCCTTTCTTAGAAGCTTTATTTCCTATTTACGTTTTTCCTCCATCTTTGGAAGGTATTTCATTTGGCAGAAGCAAAATAATATTAAAAAATGGGGACTTCTCAATCTCTTAATTGCCCTGTTACTGCTTTTGTTGGGGCTCTGAAAACAAACCAACAAACCAACCCCCCCAAAACTGAGCATGATTTGGATGAATTTAAGTATTTTCCTAAAAAAAATAAAAAAATAAAAAAAGAAGAAGCACCCATTGATTTCAGCAGGAAAGCATAGATTTAAAATCTGCCTCATTGTGAAATCAGTGGGAATGAAAAAGCTTTAGGTTTAGCGGGATTGTGCCCATTTTGCTTGTCCTCCAAGTGTCCTGCTGACATGCATGGCTCCTTTTATACCCCCTTCACGAAGAGGCGGTGGGTGCTGGCCTCTTCTTTGTTTTCTTTGCTTGTACATCTTTGCCAGAGACAACTCCTTGCTTGGTCACATGGCACCTGTCTTCCAGCTTGCCAGAGGTGAGGAAGCCTCACACAGGCTCTGACTGCAGCTGCATTGAATGCTCTGTAGAGGGCTGACCCACATCAGAAGGGCACAGCCAAGGAGATCTAGGCCAGAATTCCAGGCACCCTGGATCCTGTTGTAGATGCTTTCCAGGTAGCACGGTCTTGTTCACATTATCTGCTTAGGCTGATGCCAAGGGGATTTTCTAGGAAAGAAAAACTGCTTGGTACCTAACAAAGCACCCCAAAATGCCCAACATTATTCACAAACAGGGAAAATTGGATGCCTGTGCTTAAGGATGTTCCACTGATTTCAATAGGAGTTCAATGTATTTGTGCGGGAGAAGCTAGAGAAGGAGTGGAACGATGCCTAGAAATACGAAGAGAGAGCTCTGAGTGCATTTTCACTGTTGTGATCCTCTTTCGATACATACATGCGACTGTGACATACTAGTGACTTGAACACAGGTATATTGCCTTGCTCTTTCCCAGTGGCTGCTTCTCCTCGCTTTTCCTCCCCACAGATTGTTGCCTTAGAAAGAAGGAGCTTGTACCCCTTCCATCTGCACTTCTTCTTCCCACTTGCTTGCCTGCTACTGGAAAGAAGGGGGCTGCCCCACAGTGAGCGCTTGAGATGGAAGATGCTCAACCTGTCTCAGTTTACCTGTCTTCAAGGCACTTTGTTCTCTGACAAGAAGAGGAGGAGGAGGAGGAGGAGGCGGCGGCGGCGGCAGCAATGTTGCAGCCAGCCAGAGGGGGGAAGAGCAAGATAATATATCAGGCGACACATCCATATAAAAAGATACTCACCTTGCTGCAAAATGTGCTTTGAGCTCTCTCTTTGTATTTTGTCTGCATGTACCCTAAGAAGTTTTCCTGTCCTCTGGGTATTCGGGGCCAAGCAGTGCTCCTTGAAGATTTGAGATTGGCTGGTTTGTAGCTAAAACAGCTTGAGGCTTGCAGTGCCCTAAACAATTAGCTGGCTTTCTCTGCCCCCTGCTAGTGATTTGCACCCCACCACTCAGGCATCTAGTGGCTTAACACTCTAAAAGGAGAAATGATTCTCTTGCAGAGGTGTTATAAAAACATTGCTGGCTTTCCCAGCTAATCCATCGGGCCAGCTAGTTGTTACAGTTACAGCTTCTGCCTGGCATCAAAACAGAAGGCAGCTACTGGCTTGCTCCTGAGCACCCAGCCTGCCATTGTGTCAGCTGAGGTTTGATTCAAAGTTGTAATACATTGAGCGCTTTGGGGGATGGAGCGTGTTGGTTGGGAGAAGGGGAGGGGCTGAGATACCTTGCTTAGATAATCCAGAGGCTTATTTTGTCCTGGAAACAAGTTACAACTGAGTACACTCCAGGTGTTTTAGACTTCAACTCCCATCCCATCAGTCCCAGGCCAGCATGGCCGGGACTTGTAGTCCAAACAATCCGGAGAACACCAGGTTGGGGAAAGCTGTTCTAGAGGGTTAGCACTTGAGAGTCTTTACTCCATCTGTTTCAAGGCCTTTATAGCTCCTCTGAAGGTCTCCTGATGCAGTGCATTCATATTTGAAGAGCTGCATCCCTGGGCTGTCCTTCCATTGCAAAAAGGGTAAAGAAAACACTGCGTCCTCCAAAGGTATGTTTCCCCTTGGTGGAAACGGATCAGAAAGCAGGCAGAATTAAAGCCACCCTGAGGTATCTGCAGCTTTAGACCTGTTTAACTTCAATGAGAATTGAGGAAGTGTCATTGCTTCTCGTCTCAGCCTCGAGTATATCTGTGGGCAGAGAGAAAGAGAGCAATTAAAGCATGCCCCTGCAGTTTCCTTACCTCCTTTGGTGTTTGCTTTTTTCCTCCAGAGCCATAGATACTTTTCGGTTTTCAAACGGGTGGCTCATTTCCCCAAGTTCGAGTGAAGGAAGTGTCTTCTTCCACTAGATTTCTTCCTCCCACGACTGCTTTCCATAATTACCACCAGATGCCTTCTTCAGAAGTCTTGGGCCTTTTGCTTTTGATCTAGCAGGGCACCCTCTGAATCTGCAGCAAAAACACATTTGCCTTTTAATTATTTAACCCACCCTACTCCATCGCACAGCAGTCTCAAATGGGCAATCTTCAGAATGTGTCTCTCTCTTTAGCCTGAGCGCCAGGTAAGGAGCAAGATACATCACTCACTTAGGCTCTTTGCCATAACTAACATGCTGGCCACCTTACCTGCAACTCCCGCGGTCCCATTTTTCCATGTATGCAAGCCTGGCAGCTTAACCTTTTATCTTCCTGCTGTCATTTTAACCCAGTAATCACTCGAGCATAACTTCATTACCTCCCTTCTCAAGAACCCCCCTTTGCTGTGGCCTTCCCAGAGGTCCCACCAAAGGTGCTGAATTTATTTTAATTTTTTTTAAAAGGGCGGTTGAACTTGGCAGAAGGTGGGTTTTCTTGTGCAGCGAATATGTTTGAACTTTTGGTGTGTAGTGCATGTGACAACCTTCTAATCCAATTTTTGTCTTTTCTTCCCTTCCCTTCCTCTCCCCCTTTCCTCTCCCCCTCCTCCTTCTTAACTTTTCCCCCCTCTGTCTTTTTCCATCTCTGGTGGAAACGCAAGGAGCTGGTAAGAAGCCTCACCTTCCGTCTGCTTTGGTATTTGTGCTGGGAATAGTAGCTGCTGCTAACATCTTGTCTCTGTCAAATCTTTCCACCCTGGAGGGGTGGGAAAAGAAGGATTTTCATACATGAGTGTAAAGGTCTCATGTACTGCCCAAATACTTTTTCATTACATCCAAAATTGGCCAGTATGCTCCGCCCGAGACAGCTCTGGTCAAACTTGGAAAATGGCATGTAGTTCCTTTCCAGGTACAGGTAACATACAGGGTGCCATTTTGAGTGAACTGCTGGCAAATGACTGGAATGCAGTGCCATTTCAGTCTTAGCAGTTCAGAGCAAAATTCCCTTTCAGCAATTCCCCTCAGAACAGAAGAAGAGCCCTGTGCCGGATTGTACCAAAGGCCTATTTAGTCCAGCACTCTGTTTCTAAAAGTTGCCCACAACCAAGACATGAAGCCTCTTCTGTTGAAACCTAGCATTTGCTCTTTGGTCACCTTTGAATACGGAGGTTCCATTTAGCCATTTTGGCTAATAGCATATACTATATCGACATTGTTATAAATAAAATTTGAGATGGGGTATCCAGAACTGTGTACAATACTCCAAATGTGTCGGCGTGAGGAAAGTCATAGGATTGAAATGTCTGCATGGTCCTAAACTCCGTTCCTCTGACGCCAAGTAGGATTCCTACAGATAACCCCCCCCCCCCCCCCAGATTATAGTCCACCTAACGTGAGATCATAGTATGCCAGATAGGGAGCAAGAGCTAGCAAGGTGTCCTTGCACCAGGGTAGAGAGCATCTGATTACTTGAGCAAGCGATCCTGTATTGTAGAGCTGCTTTTCCCAACCTAGTGCCCTTCACATGTTTTGAACTACAAGTCCCATCACCCCTTGCCATTGGACATGCTGGATGGGGCTGATGGGAGTTGTAGTTCAAAACATCTAGAGGGCACAAGGTTGGGGAAGGCTGCTGTAGAGCAAGGGTGCACTTCCTTCAGATTTGTGGGATCTATTTTGTTGTCTAGCATAGGGATGTGCAGAAGATAGATCTCCAGATGTTTGGGACTTCAACTCCCAGAAGCCTCTACTGGCATGGCCGCTAGTCAGGAATGCTGGGAGTGGAAGTCGAAAACATATGGAGATCTACCTTCTCTCCCACCCTTATATAAGTAGAATCCTAACCTGGTGCAAAAGACATACACTTAGAATTAGAGAATGCTGCGCCCAGGTTTTTGTTTTGAATACCGGAACACAGTGAAGCTTGCAGGTTCTACAGAAAAATACACTCCTGCCCTGTATAATTGTGGCTGGGGTTGCTCTTGTTAAACAATTGGGAGTCAGAAATTCTTGTCAGTTTTCTGCAAATCTCCCAGAGATCTACCAGTAGATCCCCAGAGCTACCTTCTGCCCATCCCTGCTGTAGAGAAGATAGATACATAAATAATCAAGGCTGCAAGACAGTCTGACCTTGGGAGAAATTCCATTCTGATCTCTCAGTATGGAGACAAGTCAGACTGATAAGTGTATGAACAAAGCCCATCTGCGAAAGTTCAACACAATCCGAATGTTTTGGGACATAAGGATTTATTTGCTGTATTTTTATATAGAGCCGCCCAATAATATTGTTCTTTGAGCAGTTTACAAACACAAATTAATGAAATACAATTAAAATACAGTGTAATAAAGTACAGTTGAAGTACGATATGTTAAAATAACAATGTTAAACATTTTTCCAAATGGAAATAAACACACACAATACATAAGCCATGGTGTAAAATTATAAAATCACAGATTTTTAAAAGACCCAGAAGAGCAAAAAAAGGACTTCACCTAGTGCTGGAAAGCCCAAAAAGAAGGCGGCAAGCCAGCCTCTCTGGCCAGGATATTCCACTTCCAGGGTGCTATTGCCAAGAAGGCCCTTTGCCTGGTAAACCCCCCTCCCCCCGGCTCACTTCCCCTGGCGGAGGCATCCAGAGTAGTGTCTCTGAAGAGGATCTCAAGGATTAGGTAGGAAGTACCTTTGATCCAGCTTGCTGTGTCTACTGATGGCAGTCTCTAATGCTCCGGAGCAGGGCTGGCATACTTTTGTAATTCTTAGGGTGATACTTTGTCCTGGAATTGTATTTTGCTGCACAAAGTGACCCTCTGTCACAAGTGATCAGGTAATAAAAAAAAATTGGTACCATCTAACAATAAGGGCTTCCCAGTTTTGGAGCACTCAGACATAGCCAGGGCATTACAGACAAAGTAGAATTGTAATTTTAACACCTTTGCTTCTCTTTACAAATGACACTGTGGGAATGCTTGATTAAAATATGATAGGCCCCCCAGAGACCAGATAAATCTGCTATAGGGATTGGATTCAGCCCGTGGATCATCAGTTGGCTGTCCTTATCTCAGAGGAAGAGTGGGGAAACATGTTTAAGGGTATTAATAGCTAACCTCTGCAGCTCAAAAACTTGCCTTTCTTTGGGCCAGGTTGCATTTGGCCCAAAGAAAGGCAGTCTCTTGGTTTTGATTGTGCTTATCTTGTCAAGTGGAGGCAAATTTAAGCATACATCCAGCAGCTCTGATGAATGTGAATTCTGAAAACGCTGCTTCTATTCAGCTGACATGGCAGATACTTTAAAAACTATACATTAAGAAACCACAGCCATAATGGAAATACAGTTTCGAAACCTTAAACTGCTCATCACAGAAGATTCCAATTCCAGAGTAAGTTGATTGATGGTGTGGGAAAGAATGCTGTGTTAATTTCCAATAGTGTTAAACTATTGGGAGTTAGAAATCCTTTCTGTTCTGCTTCAGATCTCTCAGATCTACCAAATGCTCCTGATCTTACCTTCTGCCACCCTTACAATAGCGTATGCATCTGTTGGAGTTTTATACTTTAAAGCAGGGTTGTTGAACCTCAGGCCCATGGGCCAAATCTGGCCTGCTTGGGATCCCAATCCAGCTGTCTGGGGTTCTCCAGATGGCTCCACTCGATTCACTTGACCTCATTCTCTTTCCCCCAGTGGCCAGTCCTTTGGTGATTTCCTGTTTTTTTTCATAGTTTTTCCCCATTCTAAAAGTTTGAAATGTTCTTCGAAAGCATAATTACTGGCAGTAAGCTCTTTACACTAAAATATGGTGTATTTTGGGCCTGCCCCTTTTGCTTTTGGCCCCACCCACCACTGGAATGCAAACCCCTGAGAGCTTCTCTGAAATTGAATTCAGCCCTCGGGCCGGAAGAGCATCAGTGCTCTTGCTTTGCAGCAGCCTTGTTTTTAAGCGTTACCCTGGTAGCCGTAGATGACAAGGAACTCAGTGCAGGCGAGTGAGCTCTGCTTTTCCTCTACTGAAAGCACAGAAACAAAGCGGGTTATCAGAGGGGGGAAACCCCCTCCTGTTGGTGTCAACATACAAATGTAGTGGGCTGTTCTAAGAAAGACAGAGCTCTCCAGCAGGCTAAAGAAGCATTTTTGCTGGCTAGTGACTTCTTACCAAGAAGTTAGATCCATTGCGCTCAGTGAGATTTGCATCAGAGTTGGCAAATGTGTTAAGGACTAGGCTGTAAAATTATGAAACATGTAGAATCGGGCTGGTGTGTGTGTGTGTGTGAGAGAGAGAGAGAGAGAGAGAGAGAGCTGGTTAGATCCATTCAGGCAATAGGACACTCGTAATATGACCTTTCGTGCAGAATGTACTGGCTGCCATGGAAACAGAACCTGCACTTTCATTAAAAAGGGGCAGATGTTGGCCTTCAGGGTTGACTAAATATGGAGAAGTCTAAATATGGAAAGGCAGCTTCTGCTAATATTCAGATTGGGACTTCCCATCCTTTTACTATGGCCCTTAGCTATGGCCCTTCAACCCTATCTGCTGCCCAACCCTGTGAATTGCTCAGCCAAAATGAGAATTACCACCAGGATGCATCAAGAGCCCCTTTCATGTTCCTAAGGCACTTCCATGTGCGCAAAGAGGGGTTGCCAATTCCTCCTCCTGGCTGCATCCCCTTGTGCTGCATCAAATGCCATTCCCACGAAATTTCAGGAGGAACGTTTTTGGGGGTGCAAATGGCAATGGTGGGTAAAGCCTCAGTGCAAATGCAGAATAACTGTATGCAGCCTTCTGGGTCCTTTCCCTATTTTCGAATCAACACAAGTGGGGCATGCAACACATTTTTTTTCAGTGTGGAGTGCCTACCTGTTTAGGGTGCCAGCTAGCCAGCCGTTCCCTTTTCCAGGACACGGCACTCCATTCCCCCTGCCCAGTGTTCCTGTCCACAACAATCAGTCAGCATTCTGTGGCCACTGAGCATGCTTAGTGCTCACTAGGCTGTTTTTGGGTCACTCACCCTAGTTTGTTTTCTAAAATTTCCCTCCCTTCTTCTGGAAACCTTGGAGTTCCCCTAAGCCTGCTGATATCTCCCTTTTGTATATAGATAGTGCCATTTTGGCTGTGTAATGATCCACGGTCAGATAATGAGTTTATTATTAGTGTAGAGCAGGGGTAGGCAACCTGGTGCCCCCCAGATGTTTTGGTCTGCAGCTCCCATAAGCCAGTGGTCAGAGATTGTATGCGTTGCAGTACCAAACATCTGGCAAGCACTAGGTTGCCTCTCTGGGTATAGAAGGTGCACTTTCATTATTTATTGTAGTTCCACAATTAAGATTTTCTGAAAGCAAAATTGGGGCAGAAGGTGCACTAAGCATTACTTGCTGTCCAAGGAGCCCATCCCATGTATTTCCGGATGGAAGGAGGAAAGGTCATAGAATCATAGAATAGTAGAGTTGGAAGGGGCCACTAAGGACATTGAGTCTAACCCCCTGCTCAATGCAGGAATCTACCTTAAAGCTTACCTGAAAGATGGCTGTCAGCTGCATCCTGAAGGCCTCTAGTGTAGGAGAGCCTATGACCTCCCTAGGTAATTGGTTTCATTGTCGTACTGCTCTAACAGGAAGTTTTTCTGATGGCCAGCTGGAATCTGGCTTCCTGTAACCTGAGCCCATTATTCCGTCCTACATTCTGAGATGATTGAGAAGAGATCCTGGCCCTCCTCTGGGTGACAACCTTTCAGATATTTGAAGAGTTGTATCATGTTTCCCCTCAGTCTTCTTTTCTCCAGGCTAAACATGCCCAATTCTTTCAGTTTGTCCTCATAGGGCTTTGTTTTCAGACCCCTGATCATCCTCGTTGCCCTCCTCTGAACACACTCCAGCTTGTCTGCATCCTTCTTGAAGTGTGGTCTACAGAACTGGACACAGTACTCAAAATGAGGCCTAACCAGTGCTGAATAGAGGGGAACCAGTACCTCGTGTGATTTGGAAGCTATACTTCTATTAATGTAGCCCAAAATAGCATTTGCGTTTTTTGCAGCCACATCACACTGTTGGCTCATATTCAGCTTGTGATCTACAACAATTCCAAGTTCCTTCTTGCTTGTAGTATTACTGAGCCAAGTATCCCCCATCTTGTAACTGCATTTGGTTTCTTTTTCCTAGGTGTAGAACTTGGCATTTATCCCTATTAAATTTCATTCTGTTGTTTTCAGCCCAGCACTCCAGCCTATCAAGATCATTTTGAAGTTTGTTTCTGTCTTCCAGGGTATTAGTGATCCCACCCAACTTTGTGTCATCTTCAAATTTGATAAGCATTCCCTGCACCTCCTTGTCCAAATCATTAATAAAAATGTTGAAGAGCACTGGGCCCAGGACTGAGCCCTGCGGTACCCCGCTCGTTATCTCCCCCCAGTTTGAGAAAGTACCATTGATTCTGTAGCCAAAAGTGGATCCACCTAATAGCAGTTCCATCTAGCTCACTTTGTCAAAAGCTTTGGGCTGAAGTCAGGATATCTTATGTCCACAGCATTCCCACAGTCCACAAGGGAGGTTACCCAGTCAAAAAATTAGATCAAGTCTGGCAGGATTTGTTCTTGACAAATTCATGCTGGCTTCTAATAATCACTGCATTGTTTTCAAGGTCAGAGCAATACATCTTGTAGAGAAGGAGCAAGCATCCTCCCCCTGGGTGGGCTTGCAAGTGCCTTTAATTCATTTATTTCCAGTGGCATTCTGGTGCACCCAACTGCACAGTTTTAAAATTACTAGTTTAGAGGTTAGCACAGAAACAGCTCCATGCCTTAACAACTCATCTGTAACCTTTTGCATGCAGGTGAAGACTCTGTGAAGGTTTAGTTATCAATGCATACAAACAAATACAGTGTGCGCGCACACACAACACACACAAACACACACACCCTTTGCAAACATCACATCGTTGGATTCATCATTGAGCCTGCCCAGACCAGTTCTTTGCATTCACATTAAAATCCACTTCGTAAGAGGCCCCCCCCCAAAAAAAACCCAAGTAAACAAGCAAACAAAAACAGAACTACAGCACGAAGTGTCCTCTTTTAAGTAATGCGAACATTCTGGTTTCCACTAAATACTACTCCCACGAAGTAAGGGGAACTGTGGCTGTAGTATAGGTGCTAATGTTATCTTTACGCAAATGCTTAACTTGGGATACATAGTAAAAGCTGTTTGCTGTCTAACAATAGCCCTTATGTGAATATATAGAAGACAAGCCAGAAGAAAGCTGGCTTTAGTTTTAATGCACTTTCCCAAAAATGCTGCAGGAGAGCGGAATTTTGCCTGGTGAGTGGAAAAAAAGGAATGCGCTTTGCTTAATGTGCAGGCATTTAAAGAGATCCATAATGCCTCTTGCTGTAGCACCTTGATTTTTGATGTAGGAACTGGGCCTTCCAAAGGAGGCATGGACACCTTTTTTTTCTTTACCCAGTAACTGTGTTCCAGCTTCTCTGAACTTGTGGTGATGAGTACCAGTGGCGTAGGCCCCTATTTATTTGGTGGGGGAATATTTTGCTTCTCTTATTTATTTATTTAAACATTTATATCCCACCCTATATCGTAAGGATCTCAGGGCGGTTTACAGATAAAATCATACATATAAAATAGAATAAATATACAATTCTGAAACAAATTAAACCATTCATATGTTAAAGCCAATATGAAATTTTAAAACAGTAAAATCCAATTAAAACAAGACAGTGTGCAGGCTGGTGGATTTAGCCATCAAAGGCTTTCTTAAAAAGCCATGTCTTAACCTGGTGCTGAAATGAAGCCAGTGCCGGCGGCAGTCGGGCCTCCAGGGGGAGGGCATTCTACAGTCGGGAAGCCACCACAGAGAAAGCCCTCTCCCATGTCCCACCATAGCGTATATCTCGCATTGGTGTATCTCTCTTGCATCTTCATTGCAGGCACCTTTCTTTCACTTTGATCTCTTTGGCCTACAAGCCAAAGGTGGGAGCGCCTGACACCAGCCGAGCCATTGTCTGTAAGGCTGACACGGATGATGTTTATAATTGGGTGTGGCAGATTCAATGCAAGGATCAGGGCCAGCATCAAGGATAGGCATAGTTGGGCACCTGCTGAGGGCCCACATCTCCACAGGGGCCCACTGACGAGAGCTCCCTGGACTGCTGCTCCTCTTCGCCATGGCAACCTGCTTGTGCCGCTGCCTCTCGTTATGATGCAGACAAAAGAGATGGTCCGAAGGAAGGCAGTAGATGACATTGCCTGCTTGTGTGCTGGCTCACCGACTGTCAAGCAAGCAGGTGGGAGCTATGATAAGAAAGAAGTAGCAATGGCAGTGAGAAGGTAAGCTCACGCAGGGAGGGGGCCCATTGGGGGTGTCTTGCCCAAGGGCCCTCCGGAAACATGGAGCTGGCACTGGCGAGGATCACCTACATTTCTGCATAATTGGTAACTACGCAACATTCAGACAGTTGGCATTGTTCAGTGTGTTCTTTTTAATAAAGGTAAGAAGAGAGAGAGAAACAAATTAGCACACATACACTAAAGATCAACGGTAAAAGTATGTTATTTGTACATTTCCATATAAGTAATACATCAAAATATACCTAGTGTATAATCGTATCAAACTATCGGTTTAATATTAGATCCATCTCTTGTAGAAATCCTCTTATTCATTTGATATTCTAGCATTATATAACAAATCACTGATCTGCACTGCTCATTTGCAGCCCATAATTTGATTGGTGGCCTTTTAGATACTGTTAATGTTACTAATTTGACTCCCAGATGTTCATCAATCATTTTCTTTGTAAGTTCTGTGTGTAATTTCCAATGTTTAGTATAAGTCAATCTTGCTGCCATCAATAAATATAAAATGAGCTCATAATATTATTTTGGGAGTTTATATTGTAGATCATTCCATAGGTACATTAAGGGATTCAGAAGTAATCTGTACCTAGTTAACACAGTTCATTGATTGTTATAAATACCATATTCTTATATTTTGGTGATTTTATGTACCACAAGAGGAAAAGTCAGCTCTGGCATTATTAAGGTACCACCATTTTCCATTAAAGGTTTAATCCTGCTTAAGGATTTTCCACTGAATTACCACTTTAAAAGAGTTTTCTGTAAGATTTAGAGATAACAAAAATGGATAGTTTCGTGTGATGGGAAAATCTGCAGACTTCATCTGTCAGTATAGATGATAGTTCAGTAATTTGCAATGGTGTACAGTGGGGTACTACAGGAGTCCCAGATGGTCTGATAAGGCCTCTTGGGCTTTATCTTGGCTTTGCTTTGAATGGAGATTTTCAGCATCCTATAGCTTGGGCAGTGAGGAATCCTGGGATGTAATGATCTCGGACATCCTTTCTTTGACCTTCAAAAATCTGCCATGCCTTTAGAGATATCACCTGCCTTGCGGCGCTGACTTTTTCTTGACGCTTGTAACGATTACCTCCTCATGACATGATTTCATAGCCACTTTAATCTGATGCAGCTATTTTTTGCCATTGTTTTGAGAACAGCCTCTTCCAGCGACTTTAATGGGAGGAAGCAAAGGGAGCAGGGAGCAGGAATTTGAGGCTCCTCTAATAGTTCTTCAAAACGAGCCTGGCCTTGATGCAGCCATAGATTTCCCATCAGAGGCCATTACAGCCTCCGTGCTGTTTCCAGAGTGCTGGCAGAGCGCCTGCCTCTCTCTAGCACTTAGCGGAAGGAGAGAGGGCTGCCTGTGGTAAATGGCAAAGCTTTCTCACTCCCAATGCCAAGCAACGCTGCCCTAGATTAAGAAGGGACCAGGACCAGTGGCAAGGGTAGGCATTGGTTGGGCACCTGCCGAGGGCCCACACCTCAGCAGGGGCCCACTGACAAGAGCCCCTCCCCCCCGAGTTTCTCCACTTTTGTCACCTGCTTGTTCACCTGCCTCTCGCTCTGGTCCAGGTGATGGTGGTAGTGAGAAGGAATAGTACTTGCTCCCGGGCTCTCTGTCTGTCAAGCCAAGCAAGCGATAGCAAGGATTAGAGAGATGAGGAGGAGCAGTAGCAGCTGGTGATAATGGCAGTGAGAAGGTAGACCCATTGAAGGAAGGGTCTTAGCCCAAGGGCCCTCCAAAACCTGGAGCCAGCACTGGAAGAGACCCTCGCCTTTCCAGTGAGGGAGCTGGGAAAGAGCTCTGAGCAAAGAAACTGTGTTTTGACTTCTAATTGGCCAGATGACGAGAGCAGGCCACGCCAGAGGGTGCCCTTGCTGCCTCAGGCAGTGCAGGAGGCTGCTGGTGAGGCCTAGTGTTGGATACGGCACAAAGCTGTGTCTCATTATCAACAGCTTGCCCTTCCTGGTTAATGAATGCACCCAGCTGCAACAATTGAGAGATGCCTCATTGATTTGTGGCAGCCTGCCACCCCTTAGCAGGGGTTGTCACGCGAGGCCTGCCGCTCTCTGTTCCCCTCTTGGAGCAAGGCGCTGGATATTGGAGACAGCAAGGTTCCATGAGGTTCGCTTCCTTGTTGCCAAGTGGGCTGCAATCTCTTGTTCTCGAGCTGCGTGTAGTTTGGATAGCTCTCTCATTCCACAGGTCCTACGTTATTGGCCCTGTGCCTTTGCCAAGAAAGAAACCCTCTCAGATTCCGTGGCACCTTCCGCCTCAGTTGCACGCACTGCAGGAAACCTTTGTCTGTATTGCTGTAGCAAAACCACCATGTAAATTTAGCCCCACCTTGTGTTACTGCTGTGTATGTTCATGTCTTGCTCCTTTCCAAAATTCCCTGTTTGGAAGAGGCTGTGGCTGGGCGCATGCTATCCTTAAATTCTTCTAATAAATGGAACCCAAATGATACACCCAACCTTCTCCAACCAGGTGTCCTCTAGATGTGTTGGGATACAGATTCCATCATCCCCAGTGGTCATGCTTGTTGGGGGACGCTGGGAGTTGCAGTCCAAGACATCTAGATTGGGCCAGGCTTCTGAATATTCTGGAAACGAATGCCCCCATCATCTCACATGCTTCCGGAACGTGCATGTCACTTTTTCTCCTGGAATGATTACAGCTAATGCAAATCCTGTGGTTAATTATTCAGCATTTGTCCTGTGTCTCCCCGCCCCCGCCACATGCCTTCGCACAATATAGTTACTTCCCATGTGAACCAATTTTGCAGTTCCCATACTGTGATTGCTATAATTGGCTCTTCCATGCCTCCCCTAAAGGAAGGAAAAAGAGCTGTAGTGGGGGAATGCTACTTTGATTATCATTTGTTGGAGATTGAAAGATAATTTGTCACAACCTGGATTTCCCCCTCTCCCCTTTTGGTTTTCTCACCCTACTTTGAAAGGGAAGGCAGCTGTAACAATCCCTCGAGCAAGATCAGATGGCTTGTTTGTTAACATAAGCTTTTTATTTCATTTCTGTATTTTTATGCCGCTCCTCAGCCAAAATTTGCTCTCAGAGGGGCTTACATATAATCGATTAAACAAGACAGTCCCTGCTCGCAGTCTTATAATTTAAAAAGTCAAGACATGCAAGGAAAAAGGAATGGGGAGGGAAGAGGAATAAGGTAATTCTTCCAGCAAGATTGGTGGAATGGCTCTGCTCTCCATCTTTTATCCATACAGCCTTCTGGAAATGGCTGCTGGTGGTGATAGTTGAGGGATGAGATGAGAGAGAGGTCTTCAGCTGGGCTGTTGGATTGGCCTTGCCCTCCCTCTCACCACCCTCAGTTGAGCCAACTGGAATTTTTAACCTTTCCCACTCTGTTGTTTTAAAGAACTTGCAACATTGCCAGGCAAATGGATGCCTGGCTGGGCATGCAACAACTGCTTTGTTTTTACTTAACAGGCAAAACTTGTCTTCCATATAAGCTTGCTTATTTCCATCACTTTGAGCATTATTTCCTCTGATAAAAGTGCATCCCCGGGTGCTCTGATTTCATATGGATGTTTTAGCTCACAGGGCGGTGATGCTTCGTTGTGGGGGTGAGTTGTGGTTATTTTCACTCTGTTCCCAGTACTAGATTTAGCATACAAGTGGTCCTTGATTGTAAAGACAGATGTCACTTTCTAAGGGTGGTCCCAGCAGGTATTTCACCCACAGCGTAAACCAGGCTTTGCAATCTGTGTTACAGAGATGTGAAGGCTTGGAAGAAAACTGGGGGGAAACAGTTTTTCAAAAATCACTAGAAAAAAAGGACTACCCCCTTTTTTTCTAAACCCCCTCCAGGCCTTCATATCTCTGGTTACAGACATACATGTCAAGAATTTGAATGCTGCATTGGTGATTTGTTTCCCATGCGAAGGAAGTGTGTAAGCCCACAGGTTTGTCTCACCTCTTGTACATCAGGCTTTTTTTTTTACTTCTTAAATAGTACTTATACATTCATATTGTATTCCTTTGCTTTACCCTGCAAAGAAGTAGAGCAAGCCCTATTCTGATACATTCACCTGAACAGACAGTTCAGGATCCAGAGGTACTGCCTTTCCCACTCTTCTAAAGAGGGCTCCTCCTTCCATGCTTTAACTCATCTTCCAGGAAATTCCAGAGTAAAAGTAGAATTTATTAAATAACTGTATGGATATAGCTAAAGTTAAACAGCAGCATTCATCTTGGTTTTCCTAGTAGTCCTCTTGTCAACATTTGGAGGCCAAGGCATGTGCTGCTAATATGTAGCCACTTAAATCTGTGCCAATATCAACAGTTGAATGTGTTGAGCTTCTTAACTGGTTTTTTTCTTCTTCTTCTACATTTGTAGGTCACTCATACTCTCTGTTAAAGTCTGTCCATGTGACCATCCCTGTTTAGACCCATGAATGTAGTTCCTAAAGGGACCAGATACCACATTCAGTCCAAGCCCCTCCCCACAACACATACACAGCGCTGCTCTGAAAATCAAATCCTTCAAACATCAGGCCTCACACGGATTCACCTACTTTACAGGCATAGCAAGCCATTGTGGTATTGAGAGGGGGGCAGCAGTGAATCTAGGAATGGTCCGCCAAGAGCAGTTTGTTTCAAGCAAGTGTGGCCCAGGGGGAAACAACCAACTCCCAGCTGACCCAGCTGAGACATTTAAATCGGACTTAGGGGGAGAAAAGTTCATTTTTGACCTCAGCTATGTCCAGTGTGCTCAAGTGCTTTGTGTTCCTTTCATATCAGCATCATTGTTAACTATCATAGGCTAAAAATGATATTAGCACTGAAACTTTTAAGGGAAGGATCAGACCATGCACTGCCGCTAGCGTTGATCACATTGCCCTAGTGGAAATCAACATTTGTGCAATGGCAGCCGTGTGTGTTAGCACAACAGGTTTTCCGGGAAAGCTGTCACGCCACCATGCGCTAACGGTGTTGCGGAAGTGATGGCTTTCTGTTAGTGCAACGTTTGTAGTGCTAGTGGTAGCATACTGTTGGATCCTTCCCTGTTCCAGGGCTACGAAGAGCTGACAATTTCTGGCAGAACTTCTCAGTTCTGCTTGGGCCCTTGTGATGACTTCTTGGGAACTGCTGGGCGAGATTGGGAGGATTCGTTGGGGAAGAGGAGGAAAACTGGGCCGGGCTCTCTGATATTTTTCTCCCTCTCTGCACAGGAAGAGCTAACTAGCACCAGCGTGGAACATATCATAGTCAATCCCAATGCAGCCTATGACAAATTTAAGGACAAGAGAGTGGGCACCACAGGACTAGGTAAGTATAGCTGTTTCAGTAGACCCACTTTCCCCAACCTTGTGCCTCCAGAGGTTTTGGACTACAATGCCTAGCATTCCTGATCATTGGCTGTGCTGGCTGGGACTGATAGGAGTTGAAGTCCAAAGCCTCTGGAAGGCACCAAGTTAGGGGAAGGCTGCCACAGACCCTTGCTTAAAATATGTCTAAGGCAGAGCAGAACCATAGACTCAGATTCTGCCCTGAAGTTGAGAATGCAGCCCCCCCCCAAAAAAGGAGAAATGGGGTGGGACGGGGATTATCAAAACAATCCCCTACAAGAATCATCATTAAAAGATAACCATGTTATATTACTGTACATTGCAATAATACAAATGTATTATTTATTGTACTTCACTTATATGACTGGTTAGTTACATGCTGTATATTGTGTATTTCTTACTACTTTTGCTGGTGTCTGTCATTCATATATGTCATTTCCTGCAAATCTGTGTGAGAGTACAACTCAGAGCTAAACTAGAAGCTACGTTAAATACGTAACATATCGTGGATCATGTTTTAGCTCAGAGTAAGCACATGGAGGTGGGACGGGGGGAACCCTCCATTGGTGCCAGTGGAGTTTTTTCTTCTTATTCTAACCCCCTCTATGTTTGTGGGGGAGGGAATTTAGGAGGGGAAAGTGGCTTGGGGGGAAGGCTTGAACCTCCCCTACTTGTACACAGTGGTTCTGGTCCAGATTGGGGCCCCATGCACTTACCCTGAAGAATTTTTTTTGGTGAGGACCAGCTGCATACTATGTGCTTAATGTAGTTTAGCCCTCATATGTTGATTTCAGTGGTTCTGTGTCAGCTACGTTGTGAATCATGCATGTTACGGTGCCCTTTAATGGTGATCCTTGTGGTCTTTCTGAACTAGAGGAAGGCACACATGGCCCTTTTCTTTTACAATTTGAGTACTGCTCCTTACAGGTTATGGATGCCATCATCTTTAGGGCACACGAGCAGTTGGGCAGCCAGGCCTGATGTGAATAAATGAGAAGTTGACAGAAATATCCATTCTACAAAGATAAACCCACGAGAAAAGAATGCTGTTCTGCAACAGTAAATCCTGTTGCTTGACCTTTGAAAAAATATATGAAACTGGAGTTTGTTGGGTCCCAAAACACAACATTTCGTTTTTCCTTTTTTCGTCCAGACTTTTCTGATCGTATTGGCAAATCCAAAAGAACTGGCTACGAGTCTGGAGACTATGAACTTGTAAGTAGCTAAGTTGCTTGTGCTGGTCGGATTGAAAGGGGCAGCATTGCAGTCTAGTTCAGCCTTGCAGTCCATGAGGCAAAGCCCATGCACCCCTCCAAACTTCCACAGATTAGCCTAGGCCAGCCTATGGGACTGGCTCCATAAGTGGCACAGAGAGCAGGGATTTCTGGAGTACTTGAACTAGAGCTACGATTATGGCATGGCTCATACCTTCCCCTCCCATGCTGTGTTACTCATGGTTACTGGCCTTAGCAGGCTGAAGGCAAAGCAATCCTTAGACATGGCGGGGGGGTCTGCATCTATATTGTAGTCTGCACTAGAGTGATTCTCCTGTCCCGCTCTAAGCTTAACTTGTGGCCCACTTGCAAAAGGTTGGCCACCACTGGCATAGGCAACCCAGATCACAGCATGCCTCAAGCAGAGAGTGGCCCATTCAAAAACAAACAAAAATAGGTTCATTGGCCAGTCTGAACCAGGAGGAAAATCTTCCCTATTTGCCAATATCAGCATGGTGTTTTTTTCCTAAGTCCTTTTGGGGGAGGGGGGAGTATACCCTGCTGGCCATTAATTATGATTATATTCAAATCCATCCAGTTTACACACACATGGCAATCATGGGATGTGTAATTGTTAATGCGGCCATCTACCCTGTGCGCAGAAAACAATTCTCTTACAGAAAAGATCGAGAGTGACCCAGCTGCAAAGAAAGTCTGTAATAGTGGGGGGAGAAAAAAATACCTCCCTATCCCTCTAGAGCAACTTTCTTTAACCCCGTACCCTCCAGACTTTCAGACTACAGCTTCCATCAACCCCAGCAAGCCTGGCCAGTGGTCAGGGTTGATGGGAGTTGTAGTCCAAAGCATATGGAGGGTGCCGGGTTGGGGGAGGCTGCTCTAGAGGCAGCCTTGTCCCAGGAGCTGGTGTGAAATGGACTGATGCCAGCTGCTGTAGGAGGTTCCAGAATTCTAACGTTGCTCTTGACTGTCTTTCCTTTTCAGTTAGGGGAAGGTCTGGGTGTGAAAGAGACTCCCCAGCAGAAATACCAGCGTCTGCTGCATGAACTTCAGGAGCTGACTACTGAAGTGGAGCAGATCAAGGTAAGAGTCTCCTCTGGGCAGGTTTTAGAGTAGATATGGGGCAGCTGACCCCAACGTGGTGTCCTCCAAACATGCTGGACTGCAACACCCAGCTAGACTGGCCAATGGCCAGAGATAATGGGTTTGTAATCAAAAACAACTGGAGGACACTGCATTGCCTACCCCTGGGATAGGGGAAGGAGGTGCCCTTGTAACTCCTCTGTGGCCCTAATGATTTGGACCCACTGAGCCTTTTGGTCCAGGCCTTTATTCCATTGCCAAGGACTGGGTGTAAAATTGAGTGCTTCATCAGATGCCTTAGGCCCACCTGCTTTAAAACTGGGGTCAGTAGCAGTGCAAAGGGATCAGATATACATGTGCTAAATGAATCCAGTGCTTTAACAGCCCTCTTCCTCCTCCCACAGAGCACCGTGAAGGAATCCACGGCCGAGGAGAAACTGACACCGGTCGCCCTTGCTAAGCAGGTGGCTGGTCTGAAGCAGCAACTGGTCTCCACCCACCTGGAGAAACTGCTGGGGCCAGATGCGGCCATCAACTTGACCGATCCCGATGGTGCTCTGGCCAAGTAGGTCATGGTGGAGTTGGCACTTCAGTTGATCCAGAGCTTAGTCCCGGAAGCTGCTTTCAGTGCCAAGGCTTAGCCTTGGAAGACATGTGAAGTCTTCATAAGGGTACACCAGGGGTGTACCTCACCTCTGATCACTGCAGCCAGGCTCTTTACACCTCAGATTAAGGATAAGGTCTTGAAAGGTGGTGAGTGTAACATTCCAGACAAGCTTGACACCAGATACCCCCCCGCCCTCTCTTTCTCTCTGGGGTGCTGTGCGGGGTTGCCTGCACTTAGCAAGGGTGCTTATACCAGCTGATGCCAATCTGGTGTCCTCCAGATGTGTTGGACTGCAATTCCCATCATTCCCAGCTAGACTAGCCTGTGACCAGGGATAATGGGAGTTACTGTCCAAAACATCTGGAGGGCACCAGGTTGGGGAAGGCTGGCCTAGATTATGATCAGAACTGAAAGGGACCATGAAGTTATCAAGCCTATCTCCTTAAGGGGCTAGGCTCACAGGCTGCGTGTGGCCCACCCCTGGGCTAGATTATCTGCAAATTAAAACTGGCATAATGCGTACCGTTGTGTGTTGCAAGTAGTGATTTGGGTATTCAGGAAAGAAATTGAATCAGGAAAATTGTCTGGAAAAATTTCCACTGCTCTAAATAAATGATGATCTGATTTTAGCATGTTTATCTGGCTTTAGTTTAGTAAGAAAGTATGTCTCATTAATTTTACATGCTGTATAAATAGCTGATGTTTTTTCCCCATAGTTAAAAGTAGTTGAACTGAAATATTTGATTGGGGTGGGTGGGGGAGAATCAATAAAATGCACTTAGTGTGGTTTGCATGTTACATTCAAACAAATTAAAAGATTTACTTGGAAATGTTTATTGGAATACTTGTAAATATTTTAAGGCCTGTCACGTCAATAGCACACACTTCTCTTACGTTATTTAGATTTTAAGAAAGAAATGAAGGCACTGAAAATTCTTAACATACTAATTTTGTCATACCTGAAGAGCTGTGTGCATAAATTTATGTGCTTTCTAGGGATAGTCACCCGGGGGGAAAAAGTGAATTACGACTTGGATTTTAGATTTGACTAGTATTGTATCCATTCCAGTTGCTCATTTGACTTTTCTTGTATTCAAGGCCGTTTCTAAAAGTGGAAGAATTTTCACTACCCATCACTGGCTCCAAGCATAAATGGCCAAGCTAGTTGTATCATCACTGTTTCTAATGCAGAGGGGAGATTGTTACAGGGCCACCTATAAATACTGTAAATAAACAAATACGTCTGTGCTTGTCTCTCCCCCCGCCATATTATTCCAGTCTGTGGTTTGAAATCCCGAACAGCAGGTAGTAGCCATTATCACCAGTGTTGTCACTGGGGACTCTAACCATCATTTGTGGTCTCTTCAATTTGTCAGGCGTTTGCTCATTCAACTGGAGGCAGCCAGGAGCACTAAAGTCACTCCTGCGGGTGGGAAGAGCCCCGCGAAAGCCCCGGCTGGCCCAGGAAACACAGTGACGTATGAACTGCACTCCCGGCCTGAGCAGGACAGATTCTCTCAAGCTGCCAAGGTAAGAATGGGAAATGTTCGCTCTCTGAGATCTCTCTAGAGATTAATAAGGAAATATCTTAGGGTGATGAATTGTGACATTTTAACAGCGGTGGGGCTGGTTTAGAAGTTTCCTCATTTGAAAGGTAACTTTCTCACCCAAGGAACAAGTTCTGAAAAAAAGAAATTCTGCAGGTTCGCAGGGGGTTGAAAGTGGACAAGGCTGCTGTGGACACCACTGATTGGTCAGTGCTGATGACATCACTAACACCGCAATCTCCAGAGCAGTTTTGCAATCATAAACAGTGTTTATAAGTGACTGCAAGTTTTGAAAAAATTATTGTAATAAGGTAAAGGGTGAATGTGAACAGATGGTTTGCCAATTAAAAAAAATAAATAAGGCGGACTGCCCACCTGAAATATAAAAAGCAGGGCAAGATTGACAGCTAAATGAGCACTTGACTCGCAGATGCCTATGTACTCAAGGGAAATTATAAAGTCAGGCTGACATTATAGGTGAAAAATCCTCTGTGACTCCTGCTAAAACATTAGCCTGGCCTAAGAGAGGAAGATGGATGTTGCCGGCCTGGAACTCCTAAGCCTCTCTAATTAGGGTGACCATATGAAAAAGAGGACAGGGCTCCTGTATCTTTAACAGTTGCATAGAAAAGGGAATTTCAGCAGGTGTCATTTGTATGCATGCAGCACCTGGTGAAATTCCCTCTTCATCACAACAGTTAAAGCTGCAGTGACCAGATACAAAAGAGGACAGGGCTCCTGCAGCTTTAACTGTTGTGATGAAGAGGGGATTTCACCAGGTGTTGCATGCATATGAGTGACACCTGCTGAAATTCCCTTTTCTATGCAACTGTTAAAGATACAGGAGCCTTGTCCTCCTTTTCATAGGGTCACCCTATGACTCTAACGTCCAGGGGGCTTGGCCTTTGCACCTGCCAACAGGAGCTATGGTTGCCCCTTCCTGTAGTCATTTCCATGAAGCAGGTGCCCTCAACCCTGAGAGATTGCTAATCTCTGGAACTTTGCCAGTCAGAATGATGCTAATTTTGGTCTGTCTAGATTGTGGAACTGGAGAAGCGGTTGGCTGAGCTGGAAGCTACGGTTCGCTGTGAGCAGGATGTGCAGGTGAGACAGTGGGTGTGATGGAGAGGTGATGAAGAAGACAGTGAATGGGGCAGCGGGAATAGTTCTAATACCAGACTATGGTGGTGATGAAGCCATTGCCACATTTATTAGCTGCCACGGAGGAATGAGGACATTTTTTGCTCTTAATTAATTACAAATTAATAGGCACAGGGGAGGCAATTTTCATCTGGGCTGCCATTTGCAGGGAGGTTTAGCCCTATCCCCCAAGCCGCAACCCTGTCTTCTGCCACAAGCACTGCTATTAGCCTTTAAAACAAAAAACTCCCATTGCTGCCAATGGGCGCTTTTCCCCCCCAGGGCTTATAACAGCATGCTTCCCCACCCCCATTTTCACAAATCTCCTTTCCCTGCATGCGGAAGTTCCAATGAAAACAGCCTCTCTGTTAAATAAATCAATTAAATAAAACCCCGATGTTCTTTCTAATCGTGTTTAGGGTTGCATCTAGTTTGGCTTTAGGAGAGTGCTGTAAAACTGTCCGGGAGGTGTCATGCCTGGAGCTGGTTGCAGGGACAGAGTGCTGTAACCTTTAGGCTTCCATCTTTAACGTATTTAATTCTACATGGCCAACCTGTGGTATGAATTTGAGGAGGGTTTTGCGGCACTGCTGGGCAGGAGCAGAAAAGCCCAGGGGCTGGACTGTGACACAGAGTTGGGCCCCGGTCCTACTTCCCTCTCTTCCCCCACCTCAGTGGACTGGAGACAGCACCAACCCCCAAGGTACTGATGCCACATGTAGGGATGGGCAAACAAGTGACGTTCATGATCGATCTCCCAGGTTCTTCGAACATCTATTAGACGTTTGTCGCCTCATTTCCCGTATTCATTTGTGCCCTTCTTTCATTTTGCTGAAACAGGAAAAGTTTGAGCAAAGAACAGGGGGAATGTGCATTTTTTAAAAACAGCAAAGCAAAAACGCACACTTTCCGCTCATAAAATAAAACATAAAAATGTGGGTTTTAAAAACACACACTTTTTAGAATGCACATTTTTTTTGAGCACCAACACACATTTGGGAATTTGCAAACGTTTTTGGAGAACATGCTCTCCTGCTTGCGTTCATGTTTGGGGTTACAAACGGGGCATGTTCGCACGATTTGTGAACGTGAACTAAATTCTCCTATATCCCCAGCCACGTGTATCACAGGGCACGACTGAGTGACATTACGTTGCACTGCAGGCTTGGTTTATGACATGCTTGCCAAAGACTGCCTAGCTCTATGCTGTGATAATGATGATGATCCATTCTTTCTCTGTCTAGAATCCTCTGTCTGTTGGACTACAAGGAGCTAGTCTTATGGTAAGGCACTGACTGGATCTTGTAACTGTTCTGTGCTTCTTGGGATTCGGAAGGAATCAGAGAAGAAGTTTGTTTTTAAGAATTTGGTGTGGGTGGGTGTCATAGTTTCTTCTGTGGGTGCTGGGGGACCATGTTAGGTTTGATAGGTGCTGTATGATCCGTGTAAAACACATAAGTTAGAAATGAGATGCACTGCACTGTTTAGGAGACAACGAGCTCCATCAGACTAGTATTGTATTGCACGCTCGTTACTGGGCGCTCATGGATTTTTGCGGGTCCTTCTCATGATGTCATCTGCCTCCTGCGCGCTTGCCTTCTTCGCGCAACAAAAAGCACCCCAGTAAGTCCGACTTATTTTTAAAGATGGAAGTTGCTGCTATCTCCTGCTATGTGCAGGAGAAACAGCGCGATCGAAACGGCCCACCGAATGGGCCACGTGCATGTTGTTTACTTCCTCTTTCAAAAGAGGAAGTCATGAGGGACAAACGCGCAGGCGGAGAAGCGATGGTAAGCAAACACAATTTCCCCCTGTGTGATGACGCCGAAGATTTGAGGCCAGGATTTCATTATGGCAGTGGGGTCTCCTCCACAATTGAGGCACATTCCTGCTTAGACAAATTCATTTTCAAAGAAGTCTGCAATGCTGTTTGAGGGATTGCTTCTAAGCATGGTTTATTTTTCACTTGGGCCCTATGTTTTCTTCTGAGATCAAGCAGTGGTTCTGTAAGTTGCACACATAGTTCCAGTTTTTAAATTTTTTGAGACTTTTGCATTAAAAAAAACACATTGCATCAATTTAGTCCATTGTAGATTGTTGGACTTAGGCCTGCGGGACACTTGAGTTAACTCACTGGATGGCCTTGGATGAGCCATCATTTCTTTGCCTAGTTCCCCAGTCAGTAAGCCTGGAACAGTTATAGCCTCCTTAACAGGATTGTTGTGAGGTCAAAACAAGACTCAGACTTTACATATCACTCGACAGCTAACTGTTGGCTGTTACCATTGGCTAAGCTGCATTGATGTCATGGAAGTGTAGGTCAAGGCAGCCAAAGGTAGAAGACGCCAAAATGAGAGCAGGGGTTACATTTCATGTATCGATTTGAACTAGCCAACCAAACTTATATTACCTATAGGCATTTGGTATTTATTCTAATAGGCATGTCCCATGTCCCATCCTGTCCGTAGGAAACCGTGGAGATCCTGCAGGCCAAAGTCAGCTCCTTAGATGTGGCCTCCCTGGACCAGGTGGAGGCAAGACTACAGGTGAGTCTTGAATCTAATGGTTCTTGTCAGCCGTAGCATTTGGGCTATGCATAGGAAAGGGGCGGGGGATTTTGGAAGTTCTGGCAGGACTCAGCTCTCTTAACAGCAAGTTCTTCATCCCTAGAGCGTCTTGGGAAAGGTGAATGAGATTGCCAAGCACAAATCCGCAGTGGAAGATGCAGACACCCAAAGCAAGGTCAGATTCCTTCGCTTCTCTGTAACTCGGCACATGATAAACCCGCTTTGCATATTCATATGTGTACCTGTGGATCCAAGTTAGGGCAGCGTTGGCCTCTGATTGCTAATCTAGATATACAGAGACTCGCTTGTTCCTCCTTAATTCCACTGCAGCTAAACCAAAGCCCAGGTCTAGCAACTTAGAATAGCAATATTCTGTTGTGGTGGGATGCCTAAAGCACCTTGGGTCAATGTGTTTGTTGATTCTGGTTGCAAAAGGGCATTCCTTTCCTGGATTCATAAGGGATTTTGCCAACTCCAGGACAGAAAACTAAGTAGACACTTCTCAGCTGTGGATGTTCTGAGCTAGTCAATACGATCAGTACTCTGCTCAGGAAGCCCCAAAGGTCCCCTCTGTGAATTGGAGACTGCAGCTTTTCTGTGCCTGAGAATCCCCAGGAAGAAAAAGAGGGTGACATTTGAGATTGGCTTGCTCTGCAGTCTTAGGGCCATGTCACAAGCTTGTGTGCATCATTTGATCAGTCAACACTTAATAGCTGTCAGCTGATCGTGTAAACTGAACTTGACGGAAGAGCGTTACGTTTGAGGCAACCTCAGATGACGAGAATGTTCCGCCTGTGATGTAAGCTCTGTGCTGGTTCATTAACACAAGTCACTACTTGGTGCTGCCGGCGTCAAGGGATGGACATGTATAATTTGTTCATTAGGCCTGTGTCTTTAGCTATTGCCAGCCACGTCATGACATTCTGGGGTCAAACTTGATTCCATTTGTGTGTGAGTGTGAATGCATACGTTATAGAGGTGCAGAGACAATTGGCTTTGGCTACTGGGCGGTATAGAAATGCAATAAATAAATAAATACAGGGCAACACCAGGTTCCCACTTGACTCTCTTTGCTCAGAACCATCCTCCTTTCCCCCCGCCCCCCACAGGTGCATCAACTCTATGAGATAGTGCAGCGCTGGAGCCCTTTGGCCAGCACCCTTCCTGAGGTGGTGCAGCGCCTGGTCACCGTGCGGCAGCTGCATGAACAAGGTGAGCCCCTGGGCGCCTCTGGGTCAGACCAAGGCTTGTCTGTGAACTGGGCAGGGGCAGACTAGAGTTTTGGGTCTCCCTTTGCCCCAGTGAGCAATCTGATGCTGAACCACCTTTCTTCCACCTCTGCCCCAAACTGACTTTTGTTTTTGTCTGTTGCAGCCATGCAGTTTGGGCAGCTCCTGACCCATTTGGACACTACCCAACAGATGATTGCGAATTCCCTGAAGGATAATGCTGCTCTACTGACCCAGGTGGGACTCAGCACTGACACTTTAACACAACGACTAGGACCTGTACAAGCTGGCCAGGATGGATAACATGGGTATAGCTACTTGCAGGCAGAGCACACAGCTTAAATAGCCCACAGTGCCTGGGAATAGCCTCCAGCTGCTGCATGCAACTGATTTTCCTGCAATCATGAGCTCTAGAAATTAGTGGGCAGCAGGGAGTCTGAAATCTGACACATTTGCTCAAAATTATGCAGTTTCGTGCCAGGAGAAAGGCAGGGCTGCTTTTTAGCATGCTTGGGATGTGGAAGCAGAACCACTCAGTTTGCATTTTTCAGGTTGATTTGCAGGGCCGTGTTTATCACCATTCCTTCTGATACCAAGCCTGGGTGGTCTTGTACGGTTTGGCAGTGAAGTGTGGCCACCCAAACACAATGTAGTGATTGCCGCATACTCAGGGGACTCTCCAGCTACGTTGTTAAAAGGAAAGTAATTTACAAACTAATTAAAAGGAACTTTGTAAATTAAAACACGATTTAAAAAAGGTTAATCACACCCCCACCAACAACTGCCTTCCCTCCGCTCCCCAGTCCTGCAATTATGTGATCTGGCAGACTTGTGTTTAGGAAATAACATGTTTGCTGCCATGGAATGTGCTACCTTCCTGATAGGCAGTCAATTTAAAACAAAGGGGCATGTGACATACCTGCATGATCAACCTTTGGAATTCATTAGAAGTTGTGGTGCCATCTAGTAAGATAGGCTTTAAGGTGTACCGATGACTGATATGACAGCCTCTGCTGTGATTTTGTGGGAACATAGAAAAAATGTAGATCAGGTTTGGACAACTTGTGGCTCTCCCACATCTCCCATCATCCCTAGCCAGCATAGCAAATGGTCAGGGATCATGGGAGTTGTTGGCCAAAAATCTGTAGGGCCTCATATCTCACCCCCCCCCCCCCATGTAGAGTGTTATTGGGCATGGCATTAAGCTGCCTGTGAATGTCAGCTTTTGTTTAAGAAAGAAAGAAAAGTTTCTAGCCTTTACAACTGTGATATACCTGAAGGCTCATAGGATATGCCTGCTGAAATCTCAGAAGCCAAGGAGCTGGGTGAATGTAATTTCCAGACTGGGCTGGTGCCAGGTTTGACCATGGAGGGGGGACTTGGTGCCCCCCACCGGTGGTTGAGCCCTTCCCAGCAGCTGAGGCAAGAAAGCTCCCTTTCTGGCCAGGGATGGCCATTTCACTTACCTCCTTTTCCCGTCCTTACTGTGAGGCAGCCAGTGCTCAAGTGAGTATTGTGAAGGAGATAAAATGGTAGGTTCAAACAGCAGAGCCCTCGGTGGCTAGATTGGGTGGTGTTTGTGTGTGTGTGTGTTGTGCTACAGCTGCACATGCCTGCCTCACAGTAAAGGAATGGAAGAGGAGACAGGGCTGTGGACCCTCCTGAGGCCACTGGCCATTGGCAAAGGCCTCACGGTGCTGACTCCTGGACAGGGATTCAATACGCTGGTGATTTCCTTTCACGGATTATTACAACTAGAGTCAGTTATATGCAAAATGTAATGAAAAATGAGAGACATAATGGACATTGGCTCAATTTATACAAGCCAGAGAGTACACTGATTCTTGGTGCAGGGTATAGATTATCTTGGCTCAGAGTTTCAGTGCCTCTCTGACCACTCAGCATCACCACCACACCCTGTTTGAGAACCTCCTTGATGCATTTGTGCGGCACCAGTTAGTATGTTTTGACTCCGTACGGTGTATGTAGCCCTTGTGAAAATTTCCCCTCAGCCCCTCAGGTGAAATTACTTAGTTCCCCCCACCCCCGAGCCACACCCACCCACATGACTGACGACTGCCCATGCTCTCTCCCTTAGGTTCAGAAGACCATGAAGGAGAACCTTGCTGCTGTGGAGGACAATTTTGCCAACATTGACTCGCGGGTGCAGAAGCTTACCAAGTGAATCCCCTAAATTCAGCCTACGAAGGGCAGGGCACACATGATGTCCTGCCCTCCAAACATGCACTAACCGCTCCATCCCTTCCCTACCTCTATACCTTTCCTTGTGCACTCTTCACGGGTGTTTGGCCTTCATGCAGGCCCGTGGACCGAGTGCTTATCTGTCCCTGTTCAAGGGCAGGTGTGCCTGCCCCCCCCCTCCAATGTTTCACTGCCCTTGCGATGACTGCAGTGGGAGCAGTGCTGCATTCCTAGATGGAGGGGGGGCTGTGCTAGAGAGGGAACCGCCCTTTGCATATCCACCTGGGAAGGTGCACTCACTGTTTGGCCCAGAACGAGGAGTCTTTTATTTGGAAAGGTATCTTAACCCCTCAGCCTGGCATGGAGGTGGATCGTAACGTTGTATAATTATTTACTGTCATTAAACACTTATGCTTACTGTTCTGTCCCAACTCTTTTGATGAGGAGACGGCTGCATGCTTGGCTTGCCTTTCTGTAGCTTCCACATTCCACACTTCAGTCCCAGTCTGCTTTTGTGTGGCTGCTCATCATAACGGCTACTTCCAGGATCAGAGGCAGTACAGGGCTCTGAATGCCAACCACTGGAGAACATCGTCAGCAGCGGAGAATTCTTGCATTCACGTTCCGCTTTGGGCTTCCTACTGAGGCATCTGGTTGACTTCTGTGGGAAACAGGAAGCTGGGCTAGATAGGCCTTTGGTCTGATCCAGCAGGGCTCTGTTGTTATTTTTATGATTAGTAATAGTGATTAAATAATAATAATAATAATAATAATAATAATAATAATAATAATAATATAATAATTCGTAGACACCCTTCTCTCAAAAAAGACTCAAGGCAGCTTACAGCAAGATTAAAACGTACAAAATGTGAAACGGCTAAAAACGATTTCCCACAACCCCATAAAAAAACTAAAATATCAGTGACAACTGTGGACACTGTAACTGATGCATTAAAGAACTCCATCATATGCCATCAAATGCCTGGAAAATCTAAATGTGGAACCGAAAAGCTGACCGTGTGAACAGGCCTTTCACTAGGGAAGAGCATTCCACTATTGGGGAGCCACCCCAAAGGACCTCAGCATCCATTGAGCCACCCTCGGAGGAAGCATTCTGCTTACGCTTTTGTCCCATTTTACCCTTGGGAAGCTTGCACAGGCTGTTCCACTCTCTCTCTTACAAATAGCACACAACATGCAGTGAACTCCTATTAGGATCCCTAACAATTGACACAACGTTCACAGCCTTGTAGGCAGCACATCAGGGGTGGAGGGGTGTCTTTGCTGCTGCTTGTCTGAGGTCAATTACAGTAGCCCCCCACCACTGTGCTACAGTTGTATTTGGTACAGGTACACTGGTGTTACTCTGTTTTTTTGCCTCAGGAAGCATGTAAAAAGTGAGGGACCGGTGTACAGTTTTAAAAGCTCACAAACACGCACCTGGAACCACTGATTGGGCTGTAGTCACTCGGGTGTTTGATTTGTTTATTTTTTGCATTTAAGGTAACGTGTTTATTTATTTCTAATTTATACTTTGCCTTTCCACCAAAAATGGTGTTCAAGGTAGCCAGCAATAACAATAATCCAATACAGATTAAAACAATTTTTTAATTAAAAAGCAACACTAATGGGCTAAAACTGCACATAGCTTTAATTGTTTTAAATTGTTTTTACGTTTTCTGCTGTTTGATTTTATCTGTATGCCGCCCCGAGATCCCAGTGATATAGGGAGGGATACAAATGTTTTAATAAATAAATAAATAAACAAACAAACAAACAAACAAATAAAGGAAATAGCATGCAGCCAATTAAGAACCCCTTCAGCAATGGCCTGCCTGAAATAAAAACGTATTTTTCTGGTGGCAGAAGGATATCCGGAGGGGGCCAACCTAGGCTCTCTCAGCTATCCCACTGTTGTTCTTTGAGACACCATCACGACAACTTCCAACACATCATAAAATAAGCAATACATAAAACAACAAAAGTACAGTAAAATTAATAATCCCAAACTCTACTGTGCAAAAATAAAACCTTAAAACTGCTTCCAGACGGTTTGCTTGCTTTTCATTTGCACGTTATGCACTTCTGTTGGGAAATCCTGATCTACCTACAGCAAAAGCAATTGCCGTGTAGTGTGGAGTATATGTTAGGATGCTGAGCTGCGCCTGGTGCCAAGGAAACCCAAATGCTGCCATCAGACTAGTTTACAAAAATGGCACAATCCCAAACTTTTGTATAACTAATCAATTTCGAAATTGTGGATGTGTGTCGTTAGTGCAGTGAGCTCCAGGCAGCTGACCTGGAGAAACGGAGAGCGACAGAGAGGTTGGTGGATGAGATCTTTGAGGATGTGCTAGGGTTGTCCAATCCAGGGCGGTCTCCTATGTTGTCATGGAGAAGGAGGGTGTCACTCTGAGGGAAAGGGAAATTATCTATTACAAGCAACCCCCTTGTAGGGGGATTAGGGGTGTGCATCGGATCGGATCCGATCCATGATCCGAATCCGATCCGCCCCAAAATCGGGAAAATCCGATCCGATCCGACCAACCTCCGATCCGATGAGGTCCGATCCGGATCGGACGCCATTTTGAATGCTTTTTCCCATAGCCAAGTATTGTTTTACAAAAACGCCTATACCTTTTTCATTTTTAAAGATAGAAGGATGAAACTTGGGCACATTGTAGACTGGTTAGGGATAGTTATCTGTGAGAAATTTCAGAAAGATTGGTGCATGCATTTTGTGGCAATTAATTTTTTAATAAATACCCAGGAATGCCTATAACTTTGTCATTTTTAACGTTACACACATGAAACTTTGCCACATTGTAGGTGGTACCTTGGGACCTATGTGTGTGAAATTTCAGAAACGTAGGTGCTTGCCTTGTGTGGCAATTAATTTTAGAAAAATGGGTAGTAGTGGGGTAAATACAGTTACGCCTCCCATTTTTTTATTTTTAAAGATACAAACAGGAAACTTGGGCACATTACAGGTAACACTTGGCTTGATAAGTGTGTTAAATTTCAGAAAGCTAGGTGCTTGCCTTGTGTGGCAATTAATTTTTGAAACAATGTGGAAACACCTATAACTTTGTCATTTGTAAAGTTACACACATGAAACTTTGCCACATTGTAGGTGGTATCTTGGGACCTATGTGTGTGAAATTTCAGAAACATAGGTGCTTGCCTTGTGTGGCAATTAATTTTTTAATAAATACCCAGGAATGCCTATAACTTTGTCATTTGTAAAGTTACACACATGAAACTTTGCCACATTGTAGGTGGTACCTTGGGAACTACGTGTGTGAAATTTCAGAAACATAGGTGCTTGCCTTGTGTGGCAATTAATTTTAGAAAAATGGGTAGTAGTGGGGTAAATACAGTTACGCCTCCCACTTTTTTTATTTTTAAAGATACAAACAGGAAACATGGGCACATTACAGGGAACACTTTGCTTGATATGTGTGTAAAATTTCAGACAGCTGGGTCCAGGCATGTGGTGGCAAGGTATTTTTGAAACAATGAGGAAAGAAACGCCTATAACTTTTTTATTTTAAAAGTTAGAAGTCTGAAAGTTGCTCACTTTGTAGATGGGTTAGGGGTAGATATGTGTCAGAAATTTCAGAATGATAGGTCCAGGCATTTGATGGCTATGGAATTATTAGATTAAAAGTTTCAAAAGTTTTTCCACAGAGGCTTGGTCTCCCTCTCCTTCCCCTCCCACGAAGAAAAAGGAAACACTCTCTCTCGATCTCTTTGATCCTTGCTAGTATCCATTACAGAAGGAGAAACAAAAGAACTCGGCTGTGTCTGCTTTCCTACTTTCACTTTTTACTCAAGCTCCTTAATTAGGGCTGCCCAAATGATAATGGACGGGTGGTGTGTGTGCGCGCGCGGGTGACGGCGGCGGGCTTGGCAGCGTATCCTGGCGGCTGAGGCCGGGTGTCTGGAGCGGAGCACGCGCTGTCAGTTGGTGAGCGGAGGGGCCATTCAGGCCGCCCCTCAGGGAGCTGTGGCGGCGCATTGAACGCCCTCCCCATCATCCTCTTCATCATCACCTACCCCCGCGGCCCAGCGGAGGACAACAGCCCGCATTAGTCAAGCCCTCCAGGAGTCTCACAGCAGCCAGGCAGAGGCTCTGCTGCCCAGGAACCGGCCCGCACGCGAGGGCACCGGCGGGGCGCACACACAACGCCGGCGAGGGGGAGGAGAAGGGGAGGAACAAAGGATCAAAGAGATCGAGAGAGAGTGATCCTTGCACGCATGGCTGCAAAACTGAGCTAGGCTCAGCCGTTCTGCTTGAGTAAAAAGTGAAAGTAGGAAAGCAGACATGAGCCCAGTTCTTTTGTTTCTCCTTCTGTAATGGATACTAGCAAGGACCAAAGAGATCGAGAGAGAGTGTTTCTTTTTTCTTCGCGGGAGGCGGGAGGGGGAGGAGGGGGAGACCAAGCCTCTGTGGAAAAACTTTTGAAACTTTTAATCTAAAAATTCCATAGCCATCAAATGCCTGGACCTATCATTCTGAAATTTCTGACACATATCTACCCCTAACCCATCTACAAAGTGAGCAACTTTCAGACTTCTAACTTTTAAAATAAAAAAGTTATAGGCGTTTCTTTCCTCATTGTTTCAAAAATACCTTGCCACCACATGCCTGGACCCAGCTTTCTGAAATTTTACCCCAAGGTACCACCTACAATGTGGCATAGTTTCATGTGTGTAACTTTACAAATGACAAAGTTATAGGCATTCCTGGGTATTTATTAAAAAATTAATTGCCACACAAGGCAAGGACCTATGTTTCTGAAATTTCACACACATAGGTCCCAAGGTACCACCTACAATGTGGCAAAGTTTCATGTGTGTAACTTTAAAAATGACAAAGTTATAGGTGTTTCTTTCCACATTGTTTCAAAAATTAATTGCCACACAAGGCAAGCACCTAGCTTTCTGAAATTTCACACACATATCAAGCCAAGTGTTCCCTGTAATGTGCCCAGGTTTCCTGTTTGTATCTTTAAAAATAAAAAAATGGGAGGCGTAACTGTATTTACCCCACTACTACCCATTTTTCTAAAATTAATTGCCACACAAGGCAAGCACCTACGTTTCTGAAATTTCACACACATAGGTCCCAAGGTACCACCTACAATGTGGCAAAGTTTCATGTGTGTAACGTTAAAAATGACAAAGTTATAGGCATTCCTGGGTATTTATTAAAAAATTAATTGCCACAAAACGCATGCACCAATCTTTCTGAAATTTCTCACAGATAACTATCCCTAACCAGTCTACAATGTGCCCAAGTTTCATCCATCTTTAAAAATGAAAAAGTTATAGGCGTTTTTGTAAAACAATACTTGGCTATGGGAAAAAGCATTCAAAATGGCGTCCGATCCGGATCGGACATCTGGTCCGATTCGATCCGACCTTCCTCCGATCCGATCCGATCCGACCCCCCAGGTCCGATTCCGATCCGCTTTCCGATCCGATCCGGGGGGTCAGTGCACATCCCTAAGGGGGATGCAATATCTCCTTTCGTGCTGAGGATATGCCCTGGGGTGGGTGGGGAGCAGGAAGCTCCTGGTTGTGTGAGATTCAGTCATTTGCGTATGTAGACCATATGGTTAATTGCCTGCCTGGTGTGAAGGTTCCAGAAATCACACTTCATCTAGATAGACTAATAGAAAGTGCTGGGGTAGAGTCCATTTCAAAGAGGGCACAGTGTCAAACAAACTAGAAACTTCAAAAAATGTAGACTCCTTCACAGAATTGTTGTGGGTGAACATACTAATTTAGTACTGGGGATATGCTATTTTTCTCCTGATGGACAATGAAATTAGGGAGGCATCTAAAGGAGAGTTATAGTAATAGGTGACTTCACCCCCATGTAGGCTGCATAAATGTGTATTCCCATCAGTGCAAAGAGGTAGAGCTTCTAGATATCAATGCCTGTGACCTAGAAAGCTGGTCATGGAACTGATCATTTTAGTTGCCCTTTTCTACACTTTTTCCAGCTGTATGTATATATGTGTGTGTGTGTGTGTGTATATATCTATATCATCTATATCTATATCTATATCTATATATATCTCTATATATAGATATCTATATCTATATCTATCTATCTATCTATCTATCTATCTATCTATCTATCTATATATATATATTTACCACACCTAAAAAAAATAGAGCTGGAAAAAGTCCAGAAAAGGACAACTAAAATGATTAAAGGGCTGGAGCAGTTCCCCTATGAGGGAAGGTTACAACAGCTTGGATTGTTTAGCTAGGAAAAAGGGAGGCTAAGGGGAGACAAGATAGAGGTGTACAAAATTATGCATGGTGTGGAGAATGTGGACAGGGAGACATTTTTCTCCCTCTCAGAATCCTAGAACCCAATGGGGTTATCCAATGAAGCTGATTGGTGGGAGATTCAGGACAAGTAAAACGAAGTACACACATCACATAAACTATGGAATTCACTAATGCAAGATGTAGTGATGGCCACCCATTTGAATGGCTTTAAAAGGGAGCTGGATAAATTCCTGGAGGGAAGGCTATCAATGGCTATTAGTCCTGATGGTTATGTGCTACTTCCAGTATCCGAGGCAGTAAGCCTGTGTGCACCAGTTGCTGTGGAACATGGGTGGGAGGGTGCTGTTGAACTATGTCCTGCTTGTGGGTCCCTGGTCGACAGCTGGTTGGCCACTGTGTGAACAGAGTGCTGGACTAGATGAACCCTCGGTCTGATCCAGCATGGCACTTCTTATGTTCTTATGGGAGGCAACCCTGGACTTAATCCTAAATGGTGCTCAGGATCTAGTGCGAAGTGTGAGTTGTTGATCTGATGGAAAACTGACCACACACAGTGTGATTAAATTTAAATTGCATGTAAGTGGGAAATTACCAAGGAAGTCTAACATCCTTCAAGTTTGCATGAAACAACCAAGTTTGCATGAAATGAACAATCCACAGTCAAATTGTGGGCTGTCTGGGAGTGAGCAAATGTGCTGGTTCCTGACTGCTTGCTCATTTCTGCTGTGCTAAAGAAACCAGAACACTCTGTCCCTAGGTTCTTCTCTGTGATGTGCAAACCAGGAACTCTGGGTTGTTCAGAGAATGGAAGTCTTGCCCAAATGAGGACAAAAAGAAACACCAGGCCTGTTCAGACAACATGCTAAGCCAAGGTTGGGCCACAAACCCTTTTGCAGCAAATGGTTAGTAAGCATGTTTAAACCGTGGTTATGTAGCCACCATGGTTAGAATGGTTTCCACAACACACTAAGTTCAAAATGATTAAACACTGGCTTAGCATGTCGTCTGAACAGGGTCACTAACTTGTACAAAAGAATACAAGCAGAGCATAATGCTAATATAAATCCCAAGAATAACAACTAGGGAGGCAATTGGAGTGGTTGGATGACCAGGGAGTTATAATAATTACTAAGGAAGGATGAGATTGCAGAGAAGCTGAATAAATTATTTGCATCTGTCTTTACTGCAGAAGATGTAGGATTTCCAGACATTTTCAGAAAGGGAGCCTGAGGAATTGAGACAAATAGTTGTAACCTTATTGCGCCAGTTCCAGATGGTATCTTAGAATTCTTTAAAAACTCAAATATGAAATGGCAAATGTATAACACGCCCCTAAGATCGGCCTCTCTACCGGAGGTCTGGAGAATGGCCAACGTAATGCGAATTTTAAAAAGGGATCTGGACTGGAGGGATCCAGGGAATTACAGGCCAGTTAGTTTTACATCTGTTCTGTATAAATTGGTTGAAAGTATTGTTAAAGATAAAATTATCAAGCATATAGAAGGATTTGCTCAACAGCGGGTGGGCTTTTAGCCCTCCAGATGGTTTGGCCTGCAACGCCCATCGTTCCTCAGCATTGGTGATGCTGGCTAGGGCTAAAGAAAGTTGTTGAGCAGAACATCTGGAGGACCACAGATTGTCCACCCCTGCTCAACAAGAATCAACATGGCTTCTGCAATGGCAAGTCTAACATTTTAAGAGTGTCAGCAACCATGTGGATAGGGGTGATCCGACAGATATTCTTTTCTTGGACTTTCAAAAGGCTTTTTGAAAGTCCAAGTACCAGACTTCTGAGCAAACCTAGAAGTCATCAGGTAAGAGGAGAACGCCTCTTATGGATCAAGAAGCAGAGAACAGGAATGAATGGCCAGTTCTCACAACAGAGGGAATGATCTGGAGTTAAGGGCAAGCAGTGAAGTAGCCAAATTTGCCAATGACATCAACTTATTTTGGGTGGTTAGAACCAAAAGGGATCCATGAGGATCACTCCAAATTTGGAAAATGGCCATCAAAATGGTAAATGCTGGTCAATGTAAGCAAATGTAAAGTGATGCACATTTGGGCAAAAAAAATAAAAATAAATCCTAGCTTTACGTATTTGCTGAGCAGTGACTTACCAAGAAAGGGGTCATGTGGTTCTGGTGGACAGTATGATGAAAGTGTCGCCCCAGTGGACAACAGCTGTGAAGAAGGTGAATTCCATACTGGGGATAAAGTAAAACTGCCATATGGTGTGACCACACTTGGAGAACTGTACAGGTCTCATCACCACCCCTCAAAAAAGATATTGTAGAGCTGGAAAAAGTGCGTAAAACAGCAGCCAAAACATCCAAGGAGCTGGAGCAACTTCCATATAAGGTGACAACATCTGGGGCTCTTTAACTTCAAAATAAATCGAGTGAGGGGAATATGATAAGTGAGGGGAATATGATAAAGTGGGTCTCTCATAAGGCTATCAATAGCTACTAATCCTAATAGCTATGTGCTACCTCCAGTATCAGGCTCTGTGCCTATGTATACCAGTTGTTGAGGAACATGGGTGGGAGAATGCTGTTGCACTTGTGTCCTGCTTGTGGGTTCCTGGCCAACAGCTGGTTGGCCATTGTGTGAACAGAGTGCTGGACTAGATGGTCCCTTGATCTGATCCAACAGGGCTCCTCTTATGTTCTTTACTGGAACCCAGTATCATCCAATGAAGCTCCATGGTGAGAGATTCAGGACAAATAAAAGGAAGGACTTCTTCACATGACACGTAATTAATGGAATTCACTACTGCAAGACGTTGGCCACCAACTTGGATGGCTTTAGGCAAATTAATGGAGAAGGCTATCAATGGCTACTAGATTTGAGAGCTCTATATCACCTCCAGTATTGAAGGCATCCTGATATGACTGAACACAAAACAGGAAGGTGCCACTGCACTCATTCCTTAGTTGTGGGCTTCTCATAGGCATCTGGTCGGTCACTGGTAACAGAATGCTGGACTTAAACAGGGCTTTGATAACTTCTTATGTTCACAAGATGCTTTCAGCCTTTTCCACGTCTTAATAGGGAGAGCACTGCCCACCTCCCAGAGGTCTGAGCTGAGCTGCCGAAAGAACGTTCGCATCAGGCTTTGTTTTAAATACATATTTTAATACTTGATACAAAACACACACCCCCAAAAAATAAACAAATAAAGAAACAGTAACTTCAATCTAAGCTTCAAAATATTTTCATCTGTTAAATTAAGTCGCTCCCATAGAAAAGCTACAATTCACAATTGTGTAGATTTTTATTTTTTTTTACAAAACAAAATTTAAGCTCAAAGAAGGAAAATAGTTTTTTTCCCCATTCCTTTCTTTTCTTTATACAAAACAAAGGCCGAAGTTGGTTGGTTGGTTTGAAGTGCACCGGGGGGAGTAGGGTGGGGAGAGAGACAGCGCAACCTGTACAGTATCTACAGTGTTTTTGCATAATGCGTCTAGAGTCGCAAACGGGCATGTTGGGGTGGGAAGGAAGTGGGGTGTGGAGCATTTTGGTCGTTCAGAGATGTGGACTGTAGTGTGAATGTGTGTATTTCTGTGACGTGTTCAGGAGGTGGCGAGGGAAGCAGATGAAGGCAGCTTGCTCTGGCAAAGCTGGGTCAATGACACTTTGAGCACAAGCTCCTCCTGGCCCATCAGCTTCTCCCCAGCACAAGGACCTAGGGGTGTGCACGGACCCCCCGGATCGGATCGGGACCCGGATCGGGACCTCCAATTTTGTCCCGGACCGGTTCGGACAAAATCGGAGGCCCCCCGGACCGGATCGAGTCCGATCCCGATCCAAAAATCGGAAATTTTTGGATCGGCCGCCATTTTTTTCCCCATAGACTTGCATTGCAATGCAAGTCTATGAGGAAAAAATGGCGGCGGGTGGGTAAGGGGGGGCCTAACTCCCTCCCCCCCCCGGGGCCGTCCGCTGTGGACGGCCCCGGCAGGTAAACCCCCTCCCCCGCGCTCCCTACCCCCCCTGGGGCCGCCTGCTTCCATCCGCTGGCGCCCGCGGGCGCCAGCGGATAGAAGCGGACGGCTCCGGGGGGGGGTAAGCCCCCTTCCCCGCCACTTACCTTCTCGGCACGTCCGGCGCCGGCGGCTACTACCAGCGGGCTCCGCGGCCTACTCTCGAGTAGCGCGCCGGGTGATGACATCACCCGGCGCGCCACCCTGGAGCAGGCCGCGGAGCCTGCTGGTAGTAGTAGGCGCCGGCGCCGGACGGGAGCCGCCGGGCCGGGCAGGTAAGGGCCCCCCTCCCCCCTCCGCGCGCCCCCTCCTCCCCCCTCCCCCCTCCGCGCGCCCCCTCCTCCCCTCCACGCACCCCCTCCTTACCTTTCCGGCCCGGCGGCTCCCGTCCGGCGCCGGCGCCTACTACTTCCAGCAGGCTCCGCGGCCTGCTCTAGAGTAGCGCGCCGGGTGATGACATCACCCGGCGCGCCATCCTAGAGCAGGCCGCGGAGCCTGCTGGGAATAGTAGGCGCCGGCGCCGGACGGGAGCCGCCGGGCCGGAAAGGTAAGGGCCCCCCTCCCCCCTCCGCGTGCCCCCTCCTCCCCTCCACGCACCCCCTCCTTACCTTTCCGGCCCGGCGGCTCCCGTCCGGCGCCGGCGCCTACTACTTCCAGCAGGCTCCGCGGCCTGCTCTAGAGTAGCGCGCCGGGTGATGACATCACCCGGCGCGCCATCCTAGAGCAGGCCGCGGAGCCTGCTGGGAATAGTAGGCGCCGGCGCCGGACGGGAGCCGCCGGGCCGGAAAGGTAAGGGCCCCCCTCCCCCCTCCGCGCGCCCCCTCCTCCCCTCCACGCACCCCCTCCTTACCTTTCCGGCCCGGCGGCTCCCGTCCGGCGCCGGCGCCTACTACTACCAGCAGGCTCCGCGGCCTGCTCTAGAGTAGCGCGCCGGGTGATGACATCACCCGGCGCGCCACCCTAGAGCAGGCCGCGGAGCCTGCTAGTAGTAGTAGGCGCCGGCGCCGGACGGGAGCCACCGGGCCGAGAAGGTAAGTGCCCCCCTCCTCCCCCCCCCCGCTGTCCACTTTCATCGGCGGGCGCCCGCTGGCGCCCGCCAATGGAAGCGGCGGTGGGCGCCAGTGGGCGCCCGCCGATCCGCCGATCCGCCGAACCGGTTCGGAGCTTTTTCGGACCGGTTCGGATTGGATCGGCCGATCCAGCTGCGGGATCGGAAATCGGATAATTTATCCGATTTCCCACTGGACCGGACTCGGATCGTGGATCGGGTCCGATCCAGTGCACATCCCTACAAGGACCTGAGTGTTCATTTGAGGATTTCATTAAGGGAGGGAAAAACCAGGGGGGCAAATAGCCAAGGGTTGCTTTGCGTTTGTGAGGTGGGGGTGAGGGGTCCGCTTGGGGCCGCAGCAGTCCCAACGAGAGCCGAGGAGGACAGCAGGTCCAAGCCCTATTCAGGCTTTTGCCTCATTGCCACTCTGTGTCAGTAGCATACAAAATGGAGGCACCAGGGGCTGCATAGGGAGGGAGCGAGGGAGTTGCTGAGCTATGGATGGGAGCGAATCCTCCCCGAAACAAATGTGGCTTATTTTCCTTATTGCTTTGTACCTTGAGCACTGGGACCAGGAGCTTGTGTGTGTGTGTGTGTGTGTTTGCTGAGGCGAAGAGAGAGAAAGAGAAGACTGAGTTCTTGTACTAAAACCCTGAGCCGGTTCTCACCCGGGTGCCGCAGCGCACGCAGGTCTGAGGTAAGGTGGGAAGTGAAAGGGCAGTGGTGTCCCTTCCTGGAGCACGCAGCCCTTGCTACTCCTGCTGAGGTTCTGAGACCCAAACGGAGGAGGAGGGGGGGGGTCTCACCGAGGGTGGGGGAGACACGAAAGCAGGGGCCAGAGAGGCCTACCGCACTGCTACAAGGAAGGCCCCTTCAGAGCGTTGCAAAAACGGCTTAAAGAAGTGCTATGGGCATGTCCAGCTCTAGCGCCCCCCCTCCACCGGTTTGCCCCTCCAACCTCCCCCCCCCTCCTCCCCACAAAATGTTGAGACCGGAGCTGCACCTTGTGCTTTCAGAGCTCCCTTGTGGGAGAGAGAGAGGACCCAGGCAACTGGTGAAGCTACAACACATTCGTGGCCACGGCGCCAAGAGCCCATCAGCAGCAACAAATCCTCCTGCTGTTATCGTCCTCTCCCTCCCCCCAACCCATGCCCAGGGGTTGGGCACCAGAGATGAAAGGGGGTTGGGGGGGCAAGACAGAAGCCGGGGATGTCCTAAGCTCTGTTTGCTTAGAGGCGGTCAACGGTGGAGGGCCCCCTTCAGTTCAGGCGACGTTATGTGGGCAGTTTCCTCCTCCTGTTTTTCACGGGCCGGCCAGGCCGTGGCCGCCGAGCGACAGTGTAGTCAACCTAAGAAGTAGAGAGCGAGAGGGGGTGGAAGATTAAAAGGTTGACACTCAGCTAACAAGGGGGAGAGCGTTTCACTCCTTTCTCAGCCCTGGATTCCAGGACTTTCACCACCATCTAAGCTGGTCAATGATATAGGGCCTGTTCAGACAACACGCTAAGCCATGGTTAGGCCACTAACCCGTTCGCAGCAAATAGTTAGTGAGCATGTTTAAATCGTGGTTACGTAGCCACCATGGTTAGGTTCACACAACACACTAAGCCATAATGTTTAGCTCAAAATGTTTAACTGCTTGGCGTGTCATCTGAACAGGGTCATAGAGTGGTTGAATTAAGTTGGTCGGACTCGTGTGACTGCAGTTTGGCTAATGCCAAACTCTGCCCATCATTATAGGTCGAATCAAGCACCTCAGGAAGTACTAGTAGAATTCCTAGCTGATAACCATCTACTTATCACATATTCGGTAGCCCAAATTGCTTTGGCATCCAAAAAGGTGTGATCTCACCACATTAAGAATTATGATATATTATAAATCTCACCTTTTCAGATTTGAGTGGTCAACCTTCTTAGTGGATGCAAACATGGTCTGCTTTTAACAGTTTCGCTGAGTTTTATAATATTTTGAATTTATATTGAAGTTTTGTATTGGAAAAGGTCTCTTTTTAATATTTTCATACGTTGTAAAGGCCAATGGCTATATACAATAAAGTTGATATGTACATTAATGCCAAACTGCGAACTCACACCAACAAAACCGAATCGGTTCAACCGACCTCAGTCACTGTCCGTTACAGATCCTTCCTAAAACCTCCCGTACAGGGAGCTCAGAGACAGGAGCTGCATCTGGACCAGAGCTGGGGAACATGGTGCGATCTGCCAAATGCTGGACCGCAACTCCCATCAGCCCTAGCCAGCATAACTAGTGGTGGTGGATGAGGGGAGTTGGAGTCCAATCATATCTGGAGGGCCACATGTTCCCCATCCCTGATTTAGACGGATGCAGGAGGGGTGGGTGCACCTGTTATAAATAGGCCCAATTATGTACAGGGTGTAAGGAGTGGCTGGGAGAGGGAGACAGGGGCAGCCGGTTCAAGGCCGAACCTACGTGCCCTTCCCACCTGCCTCTAGTCATTTCCCAGTCCTCCTCCATCCTCTGAAGGGAAGGCAGGTGGTAGCATATGCGTTTCATTAGCTCATTTCAACACGTGCCTTTTGCCTTTCAGGGCTAACCTGCCCCAAGGTGGCTCACATCATACTAAAACATAAACAATCCTCCAAATGTCATCGCAACGCAACGCAAGTCAGTCCATGCCACATCGTTAGGACAGCCTTCCCCAACCTTTTCCCCCGTTTCCCCACTTTCTTCCGCCACGCCGGCTGCCTCCCCTGCACAGTCATAAAGCTTTGAAAAAAGCTTCCATTGGCTCCTCCAGAAGCAGGACAGGGGATTTTCAGGGGGGTCACAGTGTGTGGGGAGGGAAGGGTTAAATGCCTCCCCTAAGGCTGGGTTACTGTCAGCAAGAGCTTTAAGTTACAGCATCATGATGGGTGGGTGGGTGCATATATATCTATATCCATCTATTTGGCCCCGCTTCTATAGCCTTCAACCCGGCCTCTTTCGCCTTCATCCTCGCCCACCACTGGACTGTGGACCTGTAATGCTTTCGTCAGCTGAATGTTGGGAAGGGGGCACAGGATGGAGTGAGGGAAGAGCAAAACATCTGTTGAAAAAGGGGCAGCTGGGTTGATGGAGAGGAGAGGAGAGGAAGAAGCAGCAGAAAGGGAGTGGAGGAGAAATGATGGAGAAACCAGCAGCACGGTGGTGAAGGAGACAGTCTGCAGTTCAGTGAAGAGTACACTCCGCTAGGGTGATCATGTGGAAAGGAGGACAGGACTCCTGTATCTTTAACAGTGGCATAGAAAAGGGAATTTCAGCAGGTGTCATTTGTATATATGCAGCCCCTGGTGAAACTCCCTCTTCATCACCGCAGTTAAAGCTTCAGGAGCCCCGCCCTCTTTTGTATCTGGTCAAGAAGGCAGGGCTCCTGCTGCTTTCACTGTTGCGATGAGGAAGGAATTTCACCAGGCTCTGCATATATACAAATGACACCTGCTGAAATTCCCTTTTCTATGCAGCTGTGTCCTCCTTTTCATATGGTCACCCTACACTCCACACACAGAGAGACAAGCAACTAGGGACCTACGGAATGGGATAAACAACTGATGTTCTCCCAGCAAAACTAACACTGCTCTTCACGGAGGACTGTGGGTTGAATATATTTGATTCATTCTGTGGGGCGAACTGTTTTCTTCATGTTGTTATTCCCTAAATCTATTTGAGTAAAGTAAGTTTTAAATATATAGTTTATTTGTCTCTGGAGTGAGTGCCTTTCCTCATCCTGGTTATAGAAACCTGAAACATTTCAGGCCCTCAAGTCCTAATGCAGAATGGAATTGGGCCCTTGGGCTGCCTTAGGGAATGCTCTAACCCAGTGAAGGCTGGTGGCTCCCACATCAGAATCCACTCAGAATTTCAGTCGGAACTCTAAAGGAGCACCTTGGATAGCTCCTTTGGAGTTCTGACTGAAACCTGGAGCAGATTCATTGTCCCGCTGACACTGGAGCCTCCAGCCTCCACTGCTCCAACTCCACTGACCTCTGCTGTTGAGGTCAGCTTCAAGGGCCCTCCTCCAGGTTTCCCAGTTTGGGAAGTTAGAACATCTGCTCCAAGGAGCAGGGCCTGGAAGAAGTGTGCCCCCCCCTCCCACACCTCTAGGGTTAGGAGCATAGCAAGCCACTCCCACACGCTGTCAACAGAGTTATTTGTACGGTGAAATGCTTAATATGCTCCAGGACCCCAGAGAGTGGCTTGGAGGGAGCCTCAGTGGCCTTCTGTGACCTAAAGCAACAAAGAGCCTTGAGGCACCTTAAAGATTAACACATGTATTCTGGCATGAGATTCTGTGGGATGCGTCCACGTCTTACAAATGTGTTACTCTTCAAAGTGCCGCAAGAGTCTCTTTGTTTTTGCTGCAATGGACTAACATGGCTACCCTTCCGGAAATTGCTTCTAGAAATGTTCTCCAGATAAAATCTTTCATCTCTGCTCTGACCTGGACGGCAGAGTTTTGGCCTAGGTTGCGCTCTCAGCCTCCCTTTTCTCAACCATGGGTGTGTGAACCCTAGCCTCTGCAGCCCACAGATAAGGTGAGGATGCTTGGAGAAGTGCGGCCTACCATCCGCACAGCCCACCTTTGCTGGCCATATGTAGGCCAGTGAGAGTGTCTGGCCAGTTGCGTTGTGGAGAAGTAGCAAATCCCTCTTTACAAGAAAGGGTGGTCTCCTCTACCTGGAAGGAGGTCGTAGTGAGATGGGTGGCACTTACCAAAGGGCTGGGCCCTGGATCTGCACTGGGTCCCCGGATCCGTGTCGTCTCAGGTCGGGCACTGGGCCGGGCGCCACTGCAGAAACCAAGGGTGGATTAATGAGAAGAGGGAAGCGACTAGGGATGGAAGCTCAATGCTTTCAGTGGCAAGCAGCCTCTGCTATGTCCCCAGCCTTGCCTTAGGCTCTGCTATCTCTGCTCCTACTCTGGCGCTCACCTGGTTTTCCTCCGCCGGCCACGTCGGGACGGTCGCCTTCCAGGTGGGCCCTGCAAGAAGGATGGGTGGAAGATGAGCATCTGCTCCTCATAGAGCCAGCTTACCGGAGCTCATTTCCCCCCTCCACCCAATCTGCTTGTCTTCCAGCCCCCAGACTCTTCGGGACCATTTTACAAAGTTTACACATTCAGCAGAACTGAGTAGCAAAATTTTCCTTGATTGTGTAATTTCAGCATGCACAGAGGTGTGTGTGTACAAATAAATACACACACGCACGCTCATATTTAAATTCTCCCCAAGTTAAAAAGTTCTCTGTGTTTAATAATCAGTAAGACGGCTACCCTTCATATGTCGCTTTTCTACATGCAGGCTTGTTGTTATTGTGGGTATTTTAAACAGCGACACCCATGCCCCTTCCGGCAGTCTGAACAGTCCAGAATTCCACCAATTCTTTCTCAGTAAGTTGCAGAATATACCTTCACTTTAAAAAACAAAGTCATCTAAAGAAGGGAGAATCGGGGAAAATAAAGCCAGTATGTCATGGAATTCTTTGGCTCTGTCCAAGATGAGAGACAAAACAGTAGCTAGGTAGGTAGAAACAGGCTGGGCAGAAGACAAGCAGTTGGCCAATTTCTACCACTTGCAACACACATCCGCTTAGCCATTCCTTATGTTCATAACTCAGAATCACTTAATTCAGAGCCTATCTACACTACTGCTTTAAAACAGTTTATAACAGTTTTAAACCTGTTAGTAATGGTTATTAACCAGTTTAAAACTGTTATAAACCCTTTTAAAGCAGTAGTGTAGATAGGCTCATAGACAAGACATCCTGAGTATGCACCCTTGCTTTGCTCGCTTAACCTACACCAGTGGGCCACTGGGATTTGAGTTCAACCAACAACAGACCAAGGCCAGCCCACAGAAAAGGTGAGATGGGGAAAACAAGTGACAATGAGCAATTGATCCATGAGGCACCAGGGTAGCTCTGTTGTAGCTATTCAACACTGTTGCAGACTAGTTTAGAACAGGCACAGCGTTCAGATCAGAGGCATGCATCATGCTGAAGAACATACAAATTTAACAATCCCTTAGTGGAGAAGGCCAAAGCACTTGGAGGCTCCCAGATACCTCAGAGATGTTTTCAAGTAGTACATAATGGTGGCAGTGGTGTAGTGGAACCAGGGCTCACAGGGTCAAAGTGCTGGGACTTTTGGATTAGCAAGGATCATCTGCCACCCACTAAAGCTTTTGGATTCTCCCTGTGCTTAACTATGATCCTCACAGTAGCTGGAGAGACGCATGGGATGGATTCTCCCACCAACAAAATATTGTTGTCAGCTATCCCTGCTGCAATGTAAAGGATTTTGCAGTGGCTCAGGCTTGAACAGGTAATTAAGACCCACTAGCTTTACAACAGTCCTGCAAAATACACATACAATATATGCAAAGAAGTGGATCAACAAAGCTGCTTGCATTCTTGGACTCTCCTTGGGGTGCGTACCACAAGATGTAGTGATGGCCAGCAATTTGGATAGCTTTAAAAAGGGTTGGATAAATTCCTGGAGAAGGCTGCCAATGTGAACTAGTCCTGATGGCTATGTGCTACCTCCAGAATCAAACCAGCTGCTGGGAAACATGGGTGGGAGGGTGCTGTTGCACCGTGTCCTGCTTGTGGGTCTCTGGTCGACAGCTGGTCGACCACTGTGTGAACAGAGTGCTGGACTAGATGGACCCTGGGTCTGATCCAGCAGGGCTCTTCCTATGTTCTTATGCGTGACTATAGGGACTATCAAGTTGCGTGCCTGCACTTCAAAATTGTCCACTGATTGGTGGAATCAGAGCGGCCTCTGAATGTGAAGGGGACCCTTGCAGAGTGGGCTCCAGCCCGGCAATTGGGATCAACCCATTTCCCAGCCTCCCTTCCAGCACCTGGCCTACCTTTATCTCCTGAACAGCGAACGGACTTGCTTGGCTTTCAGCGCTGCTAGCTACCATCTCCCCGTTGCAGCGCCAGGCAGGGTGAGAGGCGTGTTCAGCACCCAGCTCGGGGAGCTGCCCGTTGAAGTGCCGCCTGCCCCTGCCCCGTCCACTGCCCCGTCGCCCAGACTTGCCGCCCCGTCCTGGCCCCCGTGGGAGGCTGCTGCCGCCAGAGTCCCCGTTCAGTTCTTCCGTGCCTCGCCGGGGCCGCTTGAGGGGGGAGTGGGGGCTGCTGGCCTCCTGCCCCAGAGGTGCTTCCTGCTGTCCTTGCCGGGCGGGCTCGAGGGTTCTGGGCGGCTCTAAGGCACTTGTGGGGGCAGTGTCCATGGAAGGCAGCAACACAGCGCTTGGGCCTGGCTCGGTCTCCGGCACAGGGGGCACGCTGGACACCGCTGGGGCTGGGGCTTCGCTTGGGAGCAGGGGCTTCTCTGGAGCACCAAACCCAGGGCTCAGCTGGCAAAGAGAAAGGGGTGGGGTGGGACATCCCATCAGTTTAGTTTAGAGCATTTTGGCCCTTCTCTGGCATTCAAAGGTTGCTTCTTCAAAATAGTCTTTACATTCACTGACGTAACAATTCAACAGTTTGTCTCATTAGCTGGATCTGAGCGGGGGGGGGTGATCCCCACCATTTCATCTCCACCACTCCCAAACGTGACTTTTTCCCTTCTAAAACAGCTGCTGGTCAGTTTTCAATAACATGTACTTTAGGCCTCTCTCATGAATGATGCTCACGGGGTGACCGTGGATTAATCGCTCCCTCTGGCGGAGTTTGGAGGGTGCTGCCCTAAGACATACACCTTCCCAAGCAGCCCAGAGGAAGGACGGGAAACAAAATGTAAGGGGTCGGATCCAGGATCTGCCTTCCATGGATGGAAAGTGCCTCTGCCTGATTTATTTTATTTATTTATTTATTTATTTATTTATTACATTTGTATACCGCCCCATAGCCGAAGCTCTCTGGGCAGTTTACATAGGATTAAAAACAATTAAAAACAATATACAAAAATTAAAACAGCAAAAACATACGACATACACACAATCTGTACATTTAAAAATCACTACAACACTTCAAAAAGCTACAAAAACAAAACAAAACAAACCCAGGCTCCTCAGATATTGCCAAATGCCTGAGAGCACTGCGTAGCACTTTCAGGGCTGCTGCAGGGAGGGGAAAGCGGGGAAATCTGCTTCCGCCAAAACCAGCTGCCCACACTTAAATCTGGATCCAGCTCTACAAATGTGCATCACAACAATCCTATCCTTGCCAACATATTCCCTCCTCCAGCTTTCTCCAACCTGATGCCCTCCAGATGTCTTGGACTACAATTCCAATCATCACCAGCTAGCACACTTATTCCAAAATAGCCCCCTATTCCAAGCATAGCGAAGTATATTACGTTAATGTGGTATGTTTCTGCACGTCCGTCCACTCTGGTTTACACCGCCCAGGCTGGAAGGTGTTACATCCTCTTCCTGCAAATGCCTTGGACTGACTGCAGAGCTGCGAAAGGACTCATTCTGCTGCTGCTTTGTCCCCCATTCTAGAGGTGAGAGCTTTGCTCCCTACCACTGACCAACTTGGCTAGAGGGTGTTTCACCCTGTTCCTCCTAAGAACTGGAATGAAGGGCTGGCTCCATTCCCCTCTGAAGCGCTACAAAAGGGCTCACCTGCTAGCCAGGCTTCATTTTATTCCTGCTGGTCATCGTGTCGTCGAGGGTTCTTTTAATAATATATTTGCTACTATGTTTGGAATTCTCTTAAATGGCTATTATGGAGAGTGAAGCACCGTCCTTTTGCCACACTTTCGGTGTGAACCGCTTTCAGCACAATCTGCACGGAAAAACGGTATAGGAGCTTTCCCCAACCTCCAGATGCTTTGGACTCCAATTCCCATCGCCTCCAGCTAACATGGCCAATGGTCAGGAATGCTGAGAGTTGTAGCCCAAAGCATCTGGAGGACATCAGATTGGGGAAAGCTGTGGTATACAAATACATTAGTGAGTAAAAAATACACGCTGTTATCCCAAGTATTCATGAATGGTAAAAGCCAACAGAAGTCCTACTTAGAGTAGACCCACTGAAATGAATAGGATTTAAGTCCGTCATGACTAATGGAAATCCCATTTGTTTGAATGGGTCTACTCTAAATAGGGTTTATGTTGGATTTTAACCTACGTGTATTGACGTAGTGAGCAGGAAACAGATCTCCATATGGTTTGGACTTCAACCCCCAGCATTCCTGGCCATGTTGGAAAGGGCTTCTGGGAGTTGAAGTCCAAATCATCTGAAGATCTGCCTTCTGCCCACCCGTTTTAACACTACCCACCTGCCCCCAAGCCTGACGCGGTCTCTGACTCCCCGCTTACTTGCAAGCTCTGGAGGAGGCAGGCCAAGGGGTTGGAGCCCGCTAGCAGGGGCAACTGGCCTTGGAAAAGCTGGAGCCCGAGAGGCCCTTGCAGGTTGGGCGGCAGAAGTGGCTGCTGGGCCTGGAGCAGGTGGCTTCCAATCAGGGAGGGCCCCGAGGCAGCGTTTAGCGCCGATAGGTCACCTGGATGGGGGAGACAACAAGGATGTTAGTTCTGGTATTCAGCCATCCCCAGCGGTGTTCTGACGTGCTTCACCACAATCACAGTGCTAGCAGCCCCTTCTGGGTGTTCCTCCACTCCACCCTGTGGGGAGAGACTGTGGCTCAGTGGTAGAGCAGCTTCTTTGCATGCAGAGGGTCCCGGGTTCAATCCCCAGCATCTCCAGGCAGGGCGAGGAAAGAATCCTGCCGGAGACCCAGGGGAGCCACTCCCCGTCAGCATCAACAGTACCAGGCCAGTTGGATCAAAGGTCTGACTCCGTATAAGGTAGCACCCTATGTTCATGTGTATACTGAGCATCTAGAGAGGGACAGGATGGGATGCATGGTGGCCTCCCCTGACCTCCCGACGTTTGCAGATTCAGAGGCAGTGTGAAAAGGGCTCCTACATGGGTACAGCTGTTCTCAAATTGCATGGAGGAATTTAGGCATGTGACACGGGTGTGGGCACGATCCTGCTTCCCTTCTGCATGTTAAATATATGCTATAGGAGAGGGGGACCTGCATGAAAAGGACTGGGGGCAGCAATACGGTTCTATAGTGCTGCCTTCAAATGGGTTAGTTGGACCCACGACTGAAAAGGCGAGAGTGGAAAAATAATATCTTTAAATAAAAAGCGAGGGAGCAAGTAATCGGAAGCCAAAATCAGTTGTGCGTGTTTTGTAGTTGTTCTGTTTTCCACCTTGATCAGTTCCCCAGCTGACCTTGGACTTCCATGCCTCAGTTTTCCTTGTCATTTGGCTTCCTTGCTTTCTGATCCCTTTGGGGTAACTTCTTTGGATACATTACTATGCAGAATACAAAGAATGCACAGCAAAGGAGGGGCTGTGATTCATTCCCAACTAGGGTACTAAATTAGCATGGTGAGACTGATAGTACGAACAGTTACGGTGGGACAATTTTTTTCTGCTGTGAGATAACCAGTCCCAGGCCCCCTTCAGTCTTAAGTTCCACAGTATCAAATATACTTATATGTAGAAATGACTTCTGCCCACCCCCCAATCCCCGCCTGCTCCAGGAATCCCGCTTGTGCCTTTACCTCAGCTGTCTCCAGATGTGCTGGACTGCAACCTCCATAATTCCCAGCCAGCATGACTACCTGGATGACACACGGCTGGGGAAGACTGCTTCTATCTCTTCATCCTCCCAGGAGCTGGCTCTATAGAACAGGGCTGTGGAATCTCTTTTAGCCCAAGAGCCACATTCTAGTAGTGGGCAGAGCCTAAGGCAAAAGGGGTGGGGCCAAAATGCCAAGCTTTTTTTAGGGCAAAGCTCTTACTGTTAGCAACTAAGTCTTAAGAGAGGGTATTTCATCCTTTCAGAATGGGGGGGGGGGAATCCTGTTCAAAAGCTGGAAAACTCCAAATGTTCAGTAGGCAGGGTGTAGCTATCTGGGAAATCCTTGAGGGCCGCATTTGGCCCATGGGCCACAGGTTCCCACCCTTGCAGTAGAAGGGATTTCACTCACCCAGAAGTGTGGTACTCAGCAGTGGGTTGACAAGCTGGGGCATCAGGGAGTTCAGCCGCCCTGAGGCGCTGGGGGTGCCCTCAGTAGTCGTTGATGTCGTCGTGCTAGTGGAGGTAGGTGCCACAGGAGTGCTTGTCAGGCCAGCCTAAGGCAGAAAGAAAAAAGAAAAGGTAAGGTGGGAGCGAAGATACCAGGACAGGAACCAAAACCTTGCCGCTGTGGATAAAGCCTGCTGTGTTCTATCCTAAAGAAGGCTTCTATCCTAAAAACAGGTGTTCTTTCACTTATCAAGATGCAATATGAGAGGTCATCTGATCCGCCAAATAGTGATCTACCTATCTGTCATCTAAAACCTTGTTGCCACCATTCTGTCATGCTCCAGGTGACCAAAAAGAACAAAACCCAGGATAGGGCTATGCAGATAAGACACGGGCTTGATTCTTAGCGGCTTGTCCTAAGGAGATGGCCAGCAGCCAGATACAACTCTGCTTTGTAATACTTTGGAATGTTTTTGTGTTTCATTTTTTTCTTAGTATTTTCAGCTGTGAACTGCCTCCGTTGCTTTGACAAACAGGCAGCATATAATTGCAATAAATAATCAGAATTACAATACCCTCGTTACTTAACTGCTGTTATGAAATGATGATGATGATGATAATAAGCATTAGGGATGTGCACTGACCCCCCGGATCGGATCGGATAGCGGATCGGAATCGGACCTGGGGGGTCGGATCGGATCGGATCGGAGGCTGGTCGGATCGGATCGGACCAGATGTCCGATCCGGATCGGACGCCATTTTGAATGCTTTTTCCCATAGCCAAGTATTGTTTTACAAAAACGCCTATAACTTTTTCATTTTTAAAGATAGAAGGATGAAACTTGGGGACATTGTAGACAGGTTAGGGATAGTTATCTGTGAGAAATTTCAGAAAGATTGGTGCATGCGTTTTGTGGCAATTAATTTTTTAATAAATACCCAGGAATGCTTATAACTTTGTCATTTTTAAAGTTACAAACATGAAACTTTGCCACATTGTAGGAGGTACCTTGGGACCTATGTGTGTGAAATTTCAGAAACATAGGTGCTTGCCTTGTGTGGCAATTAATTTTAGAAAAATGGGTAGTAGTGGGGTAAATACAGTTACGCCTCCCATTTTTTTATTTTTTAAGATACAAACAGGAAACTTGGGCACATTACAGATACCACTTTCCTTGATATGTGAGTGAAATTTCAGAAACATTGGAGCTTGCCTTGTGTGGCAATTAAGTTTTGAAACAATGAGGAAAGAAACACCTATAACTTTGTCATTTTTAAAGTTACACACATGAAACTTTGCCACATTGTAGGTGGTACCTTGGGACCTATGTGTGTGAAATTTCAGAAACATAGGTGCTTGCCTTGTGTGCCAATTAATTTTAGAAAAATGGGTAGTAGTGGGGTAAATACAGTTACGCCTCCCATTTTTTTAGTTTTGAAGATACAAACAGGAAACTTGGGCACATTACAGGGAACACTTCACTTGATATGTGTGTAAAATTTCAGAAACATTGGTGCTTGCCTGGTGTGGCAATTAATTTTTGAAACAATGAGGGATTCATTGGACAGCACTTGCCCATAGGGATTCATTGGACAGTACTTTCCCATAGGGAATCATTGCATTGCACTTTCCCATAGGGAATCATTGCATTGCACTTTCCCATAGGGAATCATTGCATTGCACTTTCCCACTGAGAAATACAGTTATGCCTCCCACATTTTTATTTTTGAAGATACAAACAGGAAACTTGGGCACATTGTAGACTGGTTAGGGATAGTTATCTGTGAGAAATTTCAGAAAGATTGGTGCATGCGTTTTGTGGCAATTAATTTTTTAATAAATACCCAGGAATGCCTATAACTTTGTCATTTTTAAAGTTACACACATGAAACTTTGCCACATTGTAGGTGGTACCTTGGGACCTATGTGTGTGAAATTTCAAAAACGTAGGTGCTTGCCTTGTATGGCAATTAATTTTAGAAAAATGGGTAGTAGTGGGGTAAATACAGTTACGCCTCCCATTTTTTTATTTTTTAAGATACAAACAGGAAACATGGGCACATTACAGGGAACACTTCACTTGATAGGTGTGTAAAATTTCCGAAAGCTGGGTCCAGGCATGTGGTGGCAATTAATTTTTGAAACAATGAGGAAAGAAACGCCTATAACTTTTTTATTTTAAAAGTTAGAAGTCTGAACATTGCTCACTTTGTAGATGGGTTAGGGGTAGATATGTGTCAGAAATTTCAGAATGATAGGTCCAGGCATTTGATGGCTATGGAATTTTTAGATTAAATGTTTCAAAAAATGTTCCACAGAGGCCAGGTCTTCCTTTCCTCCCCCTCCCGCTTCCCGCGAAGAAAAGGAAACACTGTCTCGTCTCGATCCCTTTGATCCTTGCTAGTATCCATTACAGGGCTCGTGTCTGCTTGAGTAAAAAGTGAAAGTAGGAAAGCAGACACGAGCCCTGTAATGGATACTAGCAAGGATCAAAGGGATCGAGACGAGACAGTGTTTCCTTTTCTTCGCGGGAAGCGGGAGGGGGAGGAAAGGAAGACCTGGCCTCTGTGGAACATTTTTTGAAACATTTAATCTAAAAATTCCATAGCCATCAAATGCCTGGACCTATCATTCTGAAATTTCTGACACATATCTACCCCTAACCCATCTACAAAGTGAGCAATGTTCAGACTTCTAACTTTTAAAATAAAAAAGTTATAGGCGTTTCTTTCCTCATTGTTTCAAAAATTAATTGCCACCACATGCCTGGACCCAGCTTTCGGAAATTTTACACACCTATCAAGTGAAGTGTTCCCTGTAATGTGCCCATGTTTCCTGTTTGTATCTTAAAAAATAAAAAAATGGGAGGCGTAACTGTATTTACCCCACTACTACCCATTTTTCTAAAATTAATTGCCATACAAGGCAAGCACCTACGTTTTTGAAATTTCACACACATAGGTCCCAAGGTACCACCTACAATGTGGCAAAGTTTCATGTGTGTAACTTTAAAAATGACAAAGTTATAGGCATTCCTGGGTATTTATTAAAAAATTAATTGCCACAAAACGCATGCACCAATCTTTCTGAAATTTCTCACAGATAACTATCCCTAACCAGTCTACAATGTGCCCAAGTTTCCTGTTTGTATCTTCAAAAATAAAAATGTGGGAGGCATAACTGTATTTCTCAGTGGGAAAGTGCAATGCAATGATTCCCTATGGGAAAGTGCAATGCAATGATTCCCTATGGGAAAGTGCAATGCAATGATTCCCTATGGGAAAGTACTGTCCAATGAATCCCTATGGGCAAGTGCTGTCCAATGAATCCCTCATTGTTTCAAAAATTAATTGCCACACCAGGCAAGCACCAATGTTTCTGAAATTTTACACACATATCAAGTGAAGTGTTCCCTGTAATGTGCCCAAGTTTCCTGTTTGTATCTTCAAAACTAAAAAAATGGGAGGCGTAACTGTATTTACCCCACTACTACCCATTTTTCTAAAATTAATTGGCACACAAGGCAAGCACCTATGTTTCTGAAATTTCACACACATAGGTCCCAAGGTACCACCTACAATGTGGCAAAGTTTCATGTGTGTAACTTTAAAAATGACAAAGTTATAGGTGTTTCTTTCCTCATTGTTTCAAAACTTAATTGCCACACAAGGCAAGCTCCAATGTTTCTGAAATTTCACTCACATATCAAGGAAAGTGGTATCTGTAATGTGCCCAAGTTTCCTGTTTGTATCTTAAAAAATAAAAAAATGGGAGGCGTAACTGTATTTACCCCACTACTACCCATTTTTCTAAAATTAATTGGCACACAAGGCAAGCACCTATGTTTCTGAAATTTCACACACATAGGTCCCAAGGTACCTCCTACAATGTGGCAAAGTTTCATGTTTGTAACTTTAAAAATGACAAAGTTATAAGCATTCCTGGGTATTTATTAAAAAATTAATTGCCACAAAACGCATGCACCAATCTTTCTGAAATTTCTCACAGATAACTATCCCTAACCAGTCTACAATGTCCCCAAGTTTCATCCTTCTATCTTTAAAAATGAAAAAGTTATAGGCGTTTTTGTAAAACAATACTTGGCTATGGGAAAAAGCATTCAAAATGGCGTCCGATCCGGATCGGACCTCATCGGATCGGATCGGATCGGATCGGAGGTTGGCCGGATCGGATCGGATCGGATTTTCCCGATTTTGGGTCGGATCGGATTCGGATCGTGGATCGGATCCGATCCGATGCACACCCCTAATAAGCATTTACATAGTGCATTCCAAATGTTGAAAGCGCTTCACACAATCTCAATAATCCTCACAATCGTCCTGCAAGGTATGCCATTATTATCATCCCTGTTGCAAAGGAGTGAAGTTAAGAAGCAGTGGCTTGCCTAAAACCTTCTAGGATGTTCATGCTCAGGGAGGGATTTGAACCTGGGGCTTTTTACCAACTCTATATCCTAACCCAGGATAGGCAACGTGTTACCCTCCAGGTGTTTTGGGCATTCCTGCAAATCCCAGCCAGCATGGCCAATGGTCAGGAATGACAGGAGTTGTAATCCAAAACAACTGGAAGGTACTAGGCTGCCTTCCTCCTTGTTGCAATCTATTATGGCTTATAACTAACAGTTTAATGGACATATCAATATGTGAAAATAATATTTCAGAGACTGAACTGCTGGTCTTGACTTTTGTTTATTTATTTGTTATTTTATTTTTTCCTCCTTAAGGAACCCAGAGCAACAGATATAATCCTCTTCTCCATTGATCTTTCGTGGCCGAGTGGGGACTAGAACCCAAATCTCCCGACTCCGAGTCCAACACTTTAGCCACTATATCACACTGGCTATCTTGGACCCCATGGGTAGCCCCGTTAGAAACTGTGTAAATCCTTTGGGGAAGTTTTGTTGTTCTTGTTGATACTCTGTAAAGTGGCACTGTATAAAATAATACATTATTGTTATTTTTTGCATAAACCAATTAAATAGGGATGTGCATGCCCCCCTGGATCGGATCGGAACCGGGATCGGAACCGGAACCGAGGCCTCGGATCGGATCAGATCAGAGTTTTCCCGGTTCAGTTCGGATCCGATTTTCGGATCGGACACCATTTAAGCTGTTTTTGCCATAGTCTTACATTGGGGGAAAGAAAGCTTTCCCCCAATGCAAGCCTATGGCGAAAACATGGGGGCAGGTGAGTGAGGCCTAACTCCCCCCTCCCTGTCCCTCCCCCCACTTGTGCTCCTTACCTGCTGGGGCGCCTGCTGCCGTCCGCTGATCCAATCTACTGAGAAACAGGCTTCGCGGCCTAGTTCTCAGTAGAGCACCAGGTGATGACCACCTGGAGTTCTACTGAGAACCAGGCCGCGAAGCCTGTTTCTCAGTAGATTCGACCACCGGGCGGCAGCGGATGGCAGCGGGCGCCCCGGCAGGTAAGCCCCCTCCCCCTCCCTTGTGCTCCTTACCTGCCGGGGCGTCCGCTTCCCTCCAGTGCGCGGATCTACTGAGAAACAGGCTTCGCGGCCTGCCTCTCAGCAGCGCGTCAGGTGATGACATCACCTGGTGCGCTACTGAGAGGCAGGCCACGAAGCCTGTTTCTCAGTACAGACATGCACCGGAGGGAAGCGGACGCCCCAGCGGACGCCCCAGCAGGTAAGTGGGGGGGCCCTCCCGCAGCGGTTCGGATCAGATCGAACGATCCAGATGTGGGGATCGGAAATTGGATAACTGTATCTGATTTCCCCCGGATCGGGTCCGGATCGTGGATCGGACCCGATCCGGTGCACACCCCTACAATTAAACTCTAGTTTCCCAGTAACTGCAGGCTGTCGCCTGCTAACCCAATACTACTTGCAACTGTCATTTCCCCGCTAAATTAGCCATATATCTGTGACCAAATTACAAAAAAATCCTTTTGAGACCGACCCAGCATTGACTAGATGCAGCCAACCCCCCTACTTCCCCAAGCCCACCTTGCCCTGTCCCAGCCAGGAGAGAAGCTGCACGGCTGCAACTTCTAGCCAGGGCCGTGCAGAGCTGGTCATATGCCCAGGCCAGATGGGAAGTGTGTAGTACTCCCCCCCCCCCCATTTCAAACTGCTCATGAAGTATTTTTTAATCAGTGGCACTGATTCAGTGCTAAATATATATATGAGCTAGAACGATTTCTAAAAAAAGTAACGGGAAGGACTTTTATTCAAGATGTGAGACATCACTTCTTGACATTCAGAATTTCACAATGGACGGCTTCTGCGTTCCTCGATGGGCTGCTTACGCTATGGAAGCAGTAGCATAAGCTGGGGGGAAACTCCTCGTCGGAGGGCTCCCTCAAAATCGTGGGCCCTGGGCCAACTGCCCCCCCTGCCCCCCCCCCCCGGCCCTGCTTCTAGCTTTCCAAACAAAAGGGCAGCATGGCCTTCTTACCTGCGTGGGGCTTGGCCCAGCGTCTGGGGGGCCCAGGCTTGTAGCCAACAGGGCTGAGTTTAAAGCCAGGACAGCTGGAGGGGTGGAAAGTGCTGGGAAGAGCAGGGGCTGCAGAACTTCGGGGAGGCCGGCGAAGGGCTCCAGCAGGGGCTCGGCTGCCGCTCCTTCCCTCTCCCCCTCGCACGTCGTCTCAGGCAGCGCCAGCAGGGAGGCCAGGAGTCCGCTCTGCGGCTGCAGCAAATCCAGGCTGGGCAGCACCAGGGGCAGCAGGTGCTGCCCCTCCGGCTCCCCCTGCAGGCCCAGAGGGGGAAGCGGCGCCTCCGGGCCCAGGGTCAGCGAGAAGGGGAAGGAGCCCAGCGGGAGCAGCCCGGGAGGCAGCGCGTTCCCAAAGGGCAGCGCCTGTTCCTGCGCCAGGAAGGGGAAAGGGTCGGTGCCCGAGGGCAACGGGCAGCCCAGGGCGCTGCCCTCTGTTGTGCTGGCGGCCGTAGGGCTGGGTGCTGGCGGGGCTTTGGGAGCCAGAGGCGAAGCCGACGCGGCACCTGCAAGAGAACAAGGGCACAGACAAGACAGTGAGGGAAGGGCACCGCAGCCACCTCAAGGACATCTGCCCAGAATGCACTGCCTCTTCCAGGAGGGCGCCTGTACAGAAACTGGCACACTGGAGCCTAGGCCAGGAGTGGTGGCCCTCCAGGTATTTTGGCCTACAAGTCCCATCAGCCGGCATAGACAGTGGTGAAGGATGATGGGAGCTGTGGGCCAAACGCCCTGAAAGGCCGCAAGTTGACTCCCCCCTGGCTACGGCCCTTTGTAGCCCGATCTCCATCCTTCTACACTCAGAAGCTGGTCCTGCTGAGTTCAAAGGGGGCTTCTTCCCTTGTAAGTGTACACAGGATTACAGCCTTAAGCTTGCGGGCAATGCCACCACTTTTTTGGGGGGGGTATGGCAGGTTTTCTGAAACCTTTAAGGGTGTGCAGCAAGTAAAATTGGTCAAGGATGAAACGATGGGGAAAGCTCTTTGATTTCTTGTGAGGCAGAAGGCCTAACGCTTAAAATGCAGTGGTCAGTGAAGTCTCTTCTGTGGCCTTGCAGAGCAGAGTTGAGCAACCTGGTGCCGCCAGATGTTTGGGACTACAACTCCCATCACCCCCGGCCAGCAGAGCCAATGGCCAGCAATTATGGATGCTGTAGTCCAAAACATCTGGAGGGCCGCAAGTCGTCCATCCCTATTTTGCACAACTATTACAAGAGCTCTACCCTCCTTTGTGCCTGGTTACCCTAAACCCAGCTCATCTTTACCCTTCATCTGCCGCAAAGCCATGGGGAAAGCCCTGACCCCTTGCTAGCCTGGTAAAGCAAGGGTGTTTCTAGAGTGGGTAAGGATCTGCCCTGATGCAAAGGCTAGAAAAATCCCCTGCTAACTAGCAGCACACAAGGTGTGAATTGCTTCCTCTACCCTTCCATGTCTCCGTTGTAACATCCGACAGTATCTCTTTTACCTGTGACATGAGAGCAAGAGAGCGGGGGGCAAACTTTGCTGAACCAGAGGTGGGGAACCTGCGGGTCTCCAGATATCATTGGACAACAAACCCATCATCCCCAACCACTGGTCATGCTGGCTGGGGCTGATGGGAGTTGGAGCCCAGCATCTGGGTGGGGTGGGGGGAGAGACAGGTTCCTAATCCCTCTGAAAAATGCTTCACTGCAAGTTCCGTGAATCTTTTTTCTTACTCTAAATAGTGGAACGAAGCCCCACCCTGAACAGGATTGGTACTGCTGTATGCAGTGTGTGTGCATAGGGAACGACGACACATAACTGCTTCTTCTCCCCACTGTGGCCCTAGAGAAAATCACTCCTGCCCTCCCCAAAGCTGCTATCAGCCCCAAGAACGAGGCTCTCATTGGTGCCAATGGAGGAAAGGGCTAGATCCCCCTTCCCCACGGTCCTGATCTGGGGAGTGGGACTCGTGCCCACTATTTAGAGTTTTAATTTTAAAAAGTTTTTTTTTTTTTTACAGATTTTGCATTGATGCATTTAACCTTATGTGTAGTTAGGCCCAAAGGCATGTGGTCAAAATGTGGAGGCATCAGTAAAAAAAACCCCAGAGGTTCTGGGGCTTATGCCTAGATGAGATCTACACTGCTGCTTTAAAGCGGTTTACAACAGTAGTGACAACTGTTGGGGCCCAGGACACACTCCAAAACAGTTGCCAGTACTGTTATAAAGCACTTTAAAGCGCTTTAAAACAGCAGTGTAGATCCTGCCCTGTTTTCTGCATGGAAGGAAGTCCAGATCCATTATTATCATCTCTCTTTTCTCACTTGTGGCAGTTTTTCTAGATGAACATAACGGGCTTTGCCAAGTCATACTGTCTTCTACTGATTCAGAACTTTCCTGACTATCGAACATGTTTTAAGTATGACTGCCTTCTGGATGTTGGTGTGGGTGTATTTTGGTAGGGCCAGTTTCTGAAGGTTTTCTGTAAAAAAATTTGATGTGATGCTGGTTCTGTGATGTGATTCTGACTAACAGAATTATAATTTTTTCCTGTTCCTATAGTTCTTTAACTTCTATAGCCATTGGTGTATATTTTTCTCTCTTTTCCTATTATTATTATTATTATTATTATTATTATTATTATTATTATTATTATTATTGCTCACAAAGTATAAGAGGACAGGTCCTTGCCCCGAGGAGCTTACAGTCTAAAATTCAACTCGGAGACAGCAGAATTCTAGGCATGTGGAAGCAGGCTTCAGTGGTTTGGTGGTGAGGGAAAGACACTTTGTACATGCTCATGGGATCCTTTTGTCAACCTTTCACATTATTTCATAGATATTTCTTTGAAGAGGGTAGTAGGGAAGCTCTGAAAATCAATATGTCAAAAAAAGGGAAGAAGTTATATCTTGCTGATCATGACATGTTCTTTAAAAAATGGAGGGGGTGGGTGGTACCAAATGGCCAGGACTAATGTGGGGGAAAGGTGGGGCTCTACAGGATCAGGTGAACATAACCTGCAGGAGATAGTTTCTGATGGTTACTTATTCTTACGGTTAGTTTTAAAGGCTATACAGGATTAGACAAACGGGACCTGCAAGAAATAGCTTCTGCTTATGTTGGTGTTCCTTAACATGGCACCCTCCAGGTGGGTTGGACTACAACACCCAGCATGCCTGGGGATCATGGTACTTGTAGTCCAACACACCTGGAGGGAGGGTACCAGGTTGGGGAGGGCTGGTTTCCCCCATCTGGAGGTAGCTCCCCCATCTCCCCATCAAGGAGAGATGCACAAATCCCACTTCAGACATCCCAAGAGAGGCATGGGAAGAGAAGCTCTGAACCCAGGGGTGAAGGCCTTGTGGCCCTTCAGGTATGGCTGGACTCCAACTCCCATCAACCCCAGCCAGCATGGCCAATAACCAGGGGTGATACGAGCTGTAGTCCAGCAACATCCACAGGGCCACCATTTTCCCCATCCCCGCACTAGTCAATCACCCTTCCCTTGTTCCCGCTTTCCCATAATGTCCGAAAGTGACCTAATTACTCATAGAGCTTTGGTTGTGGTTGTTGTTGGTATTCCACACTTCACATTCATGACCTCAGCCATGAAAACACTGGGCTGCTTCATATATTCGTGTGTCTACCGAACTATTGCCTACAATGACCAGGGAGGGATAAACAATCATTTCACAAAATGGAGGAGCTGGCACAATTTCATTCTGGCCCAGTCTTTCCCAACCTGGTGCCCCTCCAGCTGTGTTGGTCAGCAACTCCCAAAATCCCCCTGCTAAGGGATTGTGGGAATTGTAGTCCAACACAACACATCTGGAGGGCACCAGGTTAGGGAAGGCTGTTCTAGGCACCAGCTAGAAGAAACTGGTTTCCTGACCTCGGTGGCAATCCAGGGACTAGTCACCAGGCCCCGCATTTTAGGCAGCAGTGGGTATTGGGCACCTGGAATTTTTACACTCCTGTCCATATCGCAGATGTGAGAGGATGGGACTGAGGCTCAAAGTAGAGCGATTCAGGAAACATGTGGAGTGTCTCTATGCAGAGTTCATTTTGTTTACTATAATGCAGCTGTAGAGGGTTCTGAATCCAACTGGAAGAGTCATAGGGTGCTTAGTCCTTCCCCAGCAGGACATTTTCCTGATCAAAATACCCCTGTGCTGTTTTTCTCCTGGCAGAGGAAAAGATGCATGGACCCAGCAGTTTTTCGCCTCCACCAACCCCTGTGAGTAGGTAAACCGCAGGGTGTGTGTGTGATTTTGCCTAGGGAAACAGCCTGAGGAGAAAGGGTTAACAGCACCCCCATCCTGCTGCTGCTCCAACCAAATCCAGAGCCCTCTGCAGCTACATTAAAGTAAAATGAAAAAGTTGCCACACCTGATTCGGCCTGAGAAATTGCAATTAGTTCAATAATACCACCTACTAAATTCATGGCTGAGGTAAGGACTAAACCAGGGACGTCCCTGGCTCAATCATGCAGCAAGGCTATAATCCTGATGTACTTCTACCTGGGAATAAGTCCCATTCCACACAGTGGGACTGGCTTTCGAACAGGCCTCCATAGTGTTGTCCTGCCGCTCCCCAACAGCAGCTGGTCTCTTGGGAAGGATGCGGCCTAGTCACTCAGAACCAGGAAAGTGAGGCGAGGCAACTCTGAAGGCAGGCGTCTCTAACTGTTTTGGGCCCATGGGCCCATTTGGCATTTTGGAAACGTGTCCTGTGCACCACTACAAATTAGTTACGGCAGAGAGATGGAGGGGCAGTCAGAAAAAAATATTTGGAGCATCTGTGTTTGTGTGTGTGCATCAGGTCTGTGTGTAATTCCCCCTGGCTTTTTTCTCTGTCCCCTAGGCTGACCATCTGAAAAGGAGGTCAGGGCTCCTGTAACTTTAACAGTTGTAGAGAAAAGGGAATTTCAGCCAGTGTCATTTGTATGCAATTAGTTCCTGGTGAAATCCCCTCTTCATCACAACAGTTAGAAGTTGCAGGCACTATATTGGAGTGACCATATACAAAAGAAGGCAGGGCCCCTGCAACTTTAACTGTTGTGAATTTCATCAGGAGCTAATGTCACTGGCTGAAATTGCCTTTTCTCTATAACTGTTAAAGTTACAGGAGCCCTGTCCTCCTTTTCATATGGTCAGCCTACTGTCCCCCCCTTCTTTCTTTCCTTCTCTCTCTCTGGCTCCTCCCTCCCTCCAACCCAGCTCCTCTTCCTCCCTCTCCCTCTCTCCCTCTCTCCCCCCTTCCTGGCTACTCTTTCTTTCCTTCCTTCAATTTCTCTGGCTCCTCTCCCCCCCACCCTCTTCCCTATTAAAACCAATGGAGCAATTCCTCCATTGGTTTTGGCCTACTGCCAAAAAATGGCTAGAGGAGAGCTATCATCCCAACCAAGGACCCAGATACCTGAAAAGTCCTTGGTGTGGGGGGGACACTTTATCCCCCCATTCCAGCCATTTTTCTGCAGGGGGGGCTTTCCCATTCCCTGTGCAAATCACTCCATTCACTTGCAGAGCGAGGAAATAGCTTGGTGGGCACCCCGGTCTGGCCTCACAGACACAGTGGCACACGCAGGCACCGCGCTGTAGAGCCCTGCCTTAAGGCACTGTGTAGCAGCCGTGGGCTACAAGGCCAGAGGATGAAGGAGGCCCACGGTAAAGCACGTCCTACCTTACCAAAGAGAAGAGGAGGAGATGGCCTTGTCCCCCAAAGGAGAGTTTGCCCCTACAAAAGGCACCTCCATACATACGTATGGACTTACCTGGGGGGCAGTGGGATCCGAGCGGGGAGACAGGAGGTTTTGGCTGTGGGGGGCTCCCTGAGAACTGTTCGGAAGACGCTGAGGCCAGCTGCCCAAAGAGACTGAGGAGCTGGCTGTTGAAGTCCTGGAAGGAGGGCAAAGGGTTTGGGCTGTCGCCAGCAGGGCTTTGGAGCAGCGGCGGGAGGCCAGGGGTCAGCGAGCTCACAGGAGGGGCGAGCAGGCTGAGCAGCGACGACAGGGGCTGCACTGGGGCTGCCGAGCTCAGGGCTCCGTTCTTGGCCTCTCCCGCGGGTGGCTGGTCCCGAGGCCGGGGGTGGCGGGTCGGCGTCTCCTCAGGATGGGTGGCCCCGGCCTGCCCTGAATGGGAGTCCTTGAGCAGGCGCAGGACAGTGGGTGAGCGGCGCTGGCGGCGAGGTGCCCGCCCCCCCACCACGGACAGCAGCAAGCGGCTGGGTAAAGTGCTGGCAGCCAGCTCGTCGGGACGCCCCCTGTTGGCCAGCTGGGCCTTAGCGGCTGCGCTCAACAGGCTGCTGGCTGGGAAAGAGCCCGGGCCCTGGGGATGGAGGAGCAGCAGGCCGGGCGGTCCTTTGCCCTCTGGGACAACTCCTAAGGGCACTGAGGGCAGGTTATTGCTGCTTTGGTTGGTTAAGGCGTTGGCCAGGGGCGCTGCATCCAAGCCGGAGGGTTTGGGCACTGGGCGGTGTCCAGAGAGGCCCTGCTCCGAGGAAGCCGAGGAGTGCCGAGAGCGCTGTGGGGAGGGTGCAGAGCTGCCTGCCGGCGACGAAACAGAGGAGAGACTGGTGGGGGCTGGTGAGCCAGCGGCACTAGTCTGAGAGCCCAGGGGAACCGGGCGACTGCTCCAGGGGCCACCCTCCGGACCAGGCGCCACTTCATCGGGCGGGGGGAAGAGAAGGCCGCTGGATGGGTAGGGCCGGGGCGGTGCATCCGGGAGGGCCTTGCCGGGCAGGAAGGAACTCCCGGCAGCGTTCAGTTCAGCAGGAAAGGCTGGGCGGGTGTTGCCGTTGGTGGTGGCAGGCAGGCAACCCGGGAAGACGTCCCCGAAGAGAGCGTTGTGATGGCGGGGAAAGGAGGAGGCCTGGCTGGGCCAGGCGTAGCGATCGGAGGGGCACTGCAAGTAGAGTTCCGGGCCCTTGGCCAAGGTGGCAGAAGCTTTGCTGGGAAGGGCCTGCTGTGGGCGACCGCTGGGTCCTGGCGTGGTTGGGTGAGACGGCTGAGCCAGACTGCCCCCTGAAAAGCAAGTCCAAGGCAAATGCAATCACTCCCAAAGAAGGAGAACAAATGACAGCATTCTGAAGCCAACTGATTGAGGGCAGCGGGCGAGGGAATACAGAACATGAAAGCCACCAGGTGTTAAAAAAGAAGAAACATTTAAGACCACAGTGACTTCCTACAACTTTGGCACAGAGGTTTTCCTCAGGATAGTGGTACGCTTCATTCTTCTAACCAGAAGTATTAAATTTAGAGTGTGCAAAGGAGAGGATCACGTACCCTTTGAGAAGCACGACCCTACGTTTCTCTACGAATCACAGAATTATGCGTGCCTTCTTGATTGCAAGGGAAGGAAATCCAGATTGGTTACTCACAGAGGGATACAATAGGCTGGCTGAACATCAGACCAGGCTGCTGGCGCTACAAAAGTGTTGCTGACTGTGTATGTGCATAGACAATGGAAATATCCCCACCACCAGAGGAGAACATAGTTATTACCTGGCCCCAGATGTGGCAGGCTTAGCGGTCCGTGGCTCTCCATGCTGCGGTAGAGCGTGGCCATTGCCACGATTTTCCGCCGGTGGTTGCACAGCTTGGTCATGTCCTCGTCTGCCTTGGTGCCTTCGCTCCCCATCACCATAGCAGCCGGGTCGAAGTTGAAAACCTAACCATAGCGGGAGAGAGATTTAAAAACCAAGGGCTCACCTCCCCCAGCCTTGGAGAACTAAGGAAAGGAAGGAGACCGCAGTGGGTACGGGGCCGTTCCTTGGCCCGAATTAAAATCAAGGTCGTAGTTGAGCATCTGCAGTAAAGGGCAATTGCCTCATCCCGCACACTAAACCTCTGCATTGATAGGCAGACCGATCCTACGCGTGTTTTTTCAGAAGGAAGTCCCACTGATTTCAATGGGATTCACCCCCACATTAGTGTGCACAGGATCACAGCCAAAGGGGTAACCTCCCCTGGAGACTCCCTGAACTGCCAATGTCTTGTGTACTGATTTAGATCAGGGGTGCAGAAGGTCTTTCAGCCCAAGGGCCGAATTCCATTTTGTAGAAGCTCTCAGGGGCCACATTCCAGTGGTGGGCGGGGCCGAAGGCAAATGGGCGGGGTCAAAAATACCAGCATATTGTAGCTGAAAGCTCTTACTGGCAGCGATTAACCTTTAGAGAATAGGTGGGGAAATGAGCAAAAGCCAGAAAGCCACCAAATAATCACCGATCAGAGGGAAGGGTTGTGGGGTGAGACTGAGACCAGAGGTGGACCAATTAGGTTGGCAGCCTTATTTAGATGTATAGCCTGCCCCATCCCAATGGGTCAGGGTGAGAACTAAAAGCAAAACAACAACAGCCCACGATCGGCACCATAGGTTTTATCGAAATCGATGAAATTTCCTTTCACTTTGTTCAGCTTAGCACTAAGCCCCAAAGGCCAGCCTCTGACAACATTTCTGAAAAGTGCTGGGGCTTAGAATTCAGTGAGTCCTCATTGTTCAGGAATTCCATATTTGGGGAGGGGCACAGAGGGGCAACAGCCTTGCAGGCAAAATATAATGGCACAGACGGCATAATTAAAAAGGGACTCCATGACGGATCTCTGACATAATGGGAAGACGCAAACGCTTCTAAGGCTATGCTGGGCTGAAAACGGGTAGGGCTCCTCTTAGTGATTTATGACCTATTAATCCCAGGAACGCATAGGGAAGCAGACACAGTTTCTCCCACTCCACTTCATCTGCACAACAACCGTGTGAGGGAGGTTAGGCTGAGATTGTGACTGACCCAAATTACCCAGTGAGCTTCCTGGATGAAGGTGGGACTTGAACCCAGGTCTCTCCAGTCCAAAACTAGCATACTAACTGCGACACCACACTAATTATGACTGTCACTTTAATGACCATATAATACAAATTGGTGCTGATTCCTTCCGCTTATTTTTCTCCATCTACAGGTAACATTAGAAGTAGGCACAAGAATGGAGCCTCTTTCCTGGAGATGCCCTCACCAAGATACAAGCTAAACGGGAATCCAAGGATGCCAATGGAGGGCTTCAGAGCTAAGTATACTGTGCAACAAGCTCCAGCCCCGCTAACCTATATTCTGCACCAGCAGAATTCTGCAACCCAAATAAACTGGGCAAATCAAACAAACTGCATACAATTTTCATAATTCTTTCTTTCCTTTTGGAGGAAGTGCAAACAGCTATATAAACACTGCAACAACAACAACAACACCCCTCCCCAAAAATACTGGAAGTCCTAATTTGTCACTATTCTGTACATGCTGCTCTCAAGTTCATCTTTGTACAATAAGAACTAGGAACTTGCTTTTTAAAAACAAGCAAACCAAAAGCTGAAATTCTAAAGATGCTGAAGTTCTGACACCAATTTCCATGTCTGTGTGGTATGTTCCCTGGAGTGTGCCATACACAGAACTGCAGTTATACTTTCCCCCTACATGGCCGGTGGGCTCTTCCCAGCCATGGATGCGAAGAAACCGTGACTGAAAGAAGCCTCTACCCAGCCTCTCCAATGGAGAGCTTGGCCAGGAACTACATCTATGGCCCCCTCTTCATGACGCCAGGAGCGCTGTGCTATGGCACCTCCCTGGCGTCGCGCGACGCATTTACGCCCCTTATGCCAGTGAAAAACTCCTCCTTTGGATCAGATCATTGTGTTCTAAGGCAGGGGTAGGTAGAAGGCAGATCGCCAGAACATTTGGACTTCAACTCCTAGCGTTCCTGACCATTGGCCATGCTGGCAGAGGCTTCTGGGAGTTGTAGTCCCAAATGCCTGGAGATCTATTTTCTAGGGAACTCTGGAATGCTGGGAGTTGCAGTCCAACACATCTGGAGGGCACCAAATTGGAGAAAGCTGTCCTAGGATGTATTTTCAGGTGACTGTGAACTCCGAGCCCGGCTAGCACTCTGTGCAAAGTGAGCGCGCACCCTGGAATATCCCTTCTTCCCCCAGATTCCTTCGCAACATGCAAGGGGTCCTTGGCAAGACAGCTGCCATGGAATGGGGTTCCCTGAAGGTAGAGAGCTCCGAAGCCACTGCTCTGTGCAGGGCTAGGAATGCGTTGCTGGCAGAAGGGAGCTCTGGATGCGCTGCCAGAGTCTACTACTGCTGAATGACAAGCTCTGACCCCATCCAAGCCAAACACACACACACATGCACATGCTGTCCCTTTCCAAAATAGCTACTAGAGGCCGGTGCGGTGAATGATTACCTCGTTCGTGGATCTAACATGCTGTTCTTCAAATTAAAGGGCAGAATTTGGCAGAACTGTAGAGGGACAGGTCTTATTCTAGCCCTAGGATCACAGAGCTGGAATGACCCTTCCAAACCATTCTAAGTCCATCTCTCTACCCTAGGGCGGAAAACCCCGCATTGCATATATCCTCTGCAACCTTGGGATATTCTGCAAATTAAGCAATCTTATTTTGCCTAAATTATTTTTACTACTTTAAATGAGTTTGCATATTATATTCTGGTTTTCTAGTCACAATGAGGCGCTGCAAGGAGTTTTACTGAGTATTGAATCCCTGCCCTCTGACAACTAGAAATGTTGTTGCTGCTGCTGCTGTTGTTGATAATAATACCATATTTCATCGATTCTAAGACGCACTTTTCCCCGAAGTTTACATCTGTAAAAACGAGGTGCATCTTAGAATCGATGGCGACTTAGAATCACCAGATTTCTCCCATGTTTTGCAGAAGACACTAAGGCTCTGCATGCCCTCCCTGTGACTTGCCCTAGCAGGTCCCGAGGAACCCCTCAAGGCCAGTCAGAAGTCCCCCCCTCACCTTGATCGCTGCTGCCTTGGCCTGGGAGGGCTTCAGTACTGGGAAGGAGGCCGTGATCTCGGGAGATCTTGCGAGATCTTGCGAGATCTCGGCCTTCTTCCCAGTACTGAAGCTTTCCCAGGCCGAGGCAGCAGCGATCAAAGTAAGGGGGGAGGGGGGATTTGCGGGGCTCTAGCCCTCCCCCCTCACCTCCATCGCCCATCCTCGCTGCTGCCGCCGCTGCTCCACACCGCTGGCAACACTTGCCTTGGCCTGGCAAGGCATCGTTACTGGGAACTAGGCTGGATCGTGGCCTAGTTCCCAGTAACGACACCTTGCCAGGCCAAGGCAAGCGCTGGCAGCAGTGTGGAGCAGCGGCAGCAGCGAGGACAGGCGATGGCGATGGAGGTGAGTGGGGAGGGGGGAAGGGCAGAAGGGGTGCTGAAATGAAGGTGCGACTTAGAATCAATGCAAAGCTTTTTCCCTGTTGGTGGCCCTGAAATTAAGGTGCATCTTACAATCGATGGCGTCTTAGATTCAATGAAATACGGTAATAATAATACCGTTAATCACATCAGTCACCGTCATCAGATTGTTTTCCCCCAGAAAACCTTCAGAAACTGGGCCTACCAAAATACATTCACACCAACATCCAGAAAGCAGTCATACTTAAAACATGTTCAATAATCAGGAAATTCCTTATCTCCAGCCCCTCTGACTTTTGAAAGCTCTCACCAGACGTTTTGTTTCATACTCTCAGGCATATCGTTACACCCCTGAGGGCTAGAAACTTCCTGGCGTGGGGGAAGGAAGGCTAAGATTCTCAAGAAACTGCTGCAGCCAGGGCCACATTGGCTAGCATTGGCACAATTTCACAGCATCTACATAGCCCTGCTGCTATCTAAAGTATCGCCCAATCACATGCCTATCCTTGAAGGGAGGAGGCTCCAGAAGGTGGCTTGGGATCTTCTTGTTGAACTGCTCATTTGTCCTGATCTCTAGCCCCCTATCTCCTTGGTCAGCAACCAGCTTGGCTAGAGGTCATGGGGTAGCATCAGACCAAAGACTCCACTGCTGCCCTGCAAAGGAGATGGCCGGCAATCCCTCTTGATCACAGCTCCCTCCTTATGCACCTCTGAAAGGCACCCAAGGGGGTCAAGCAACATCCCTCCTGGAGCTGGATTTGGCCCAGGGCCAGGGGTACATCAGTTCATAGAATCATAGAATAGTAGAGTTGGAAGGGGCCTATAAGGCTATCAAGTCCAACCCCCTGCTCAGTGCAGGAATCCTCCTTAAAGCATCCCTGATAGATGGTTGACCAGCTGCCACTTGAATGCCTCTAATGTGGGAGAGCCCATCACCTCCCTAGGTCATTGGTTCCATTGTTGTACTGCTCTAACAGTCAGGAAGTTTTTCCTGATGTCCAGCTGGAATCTGGCTTCCCGCAACTTGAGCCCATTATTCCATGTCCTGCACTCTGGGATGACCAAAAAGAGATCCCGGCCCTCCTCTGTGTGACAACCTTTCAAGTATTTGAAGAGAGCTATCATGTCTCCCTTAATCTTCTCTTCTCCAGGCTAAACATGCCTAGTTCTTTCAATCTCTCCTCATAGGGCTTTGTTTCCAGATCCCTAATCATCCTCATTGCCCTTCTCTGAACACGCTCCAGATTGTCTGCATCCTTCTTGAGGTGTGGTAATATCCTACTTGTACATTTTTCTCTTTCAGGGAACTGAACGTGCCAAGCAGCAGCATCCCTTGAGAGTCGGGGTTTGGCTCACAGGCCACCATTTGCCAATATCATACTCCTAAACTTCAACCCAATGATCCCGGGCAGCCCTCGTGATCATCCCTCTTCTTTCTGGCAATTTATCCTAAGTACGTGATCGACGTATTCCTCTTCCACATTTGGTTTCTAGAGCTAAATGTCCCTGGCTATTATGGGGGAAGCTCCCAGGGCTGTATACTGAGCATCCGCAGTGTAACTTCTTTGGCTGTCTGAGTGCTCCATGGAAAGAGAAAACTGTGGTGCTTGGGCAGTGGTCCCTTTGCAAGTCTTGGGGGGGAGGGGAGGGGAGGAGTCTACCTGACTTTGCAACTCTCTGGAGCATCTTCCCATGTTCCTGCTATCTACCTAGTGCTATCTCCAGGCATTGAGGGCCCTTGGGCAAGACACCCTCAGTGGGACCCCTCCCTCAGTGGCCTGGTTTGGATGACACGATAATCAACGGGGGGGTGGGGAGAGGCAACCGTCTGTTATGTTGATTATTATGTTGTGTTGGGGGCGGGGAACACCCAACGGACACCCAACTCACAGTATGTTATTTTGTTGATTTAAACAACGGGGAAAAACAACGGGCTGCTCCGTTGCTTATCCGGAGACCCGTTGATTAAAATGTTGTGTGGCGGGCTCCGTTGTGTAATCTCCCCCGTCGAGTGCACTATTCCAGAAGGTCCCCGGTTGCTCCTGTACAGCCAGAAGAACTTTCAATGCATGATGGGATAAGGCTGGGAGGACTGAGGGAGGAGGGAGGGAGAAGCACCAGCAATCCAGAAGGACGCTGGGACTTTCAGCCACGTGACCGGGGGAGGGGCAACATGTCATGTGGGGAGTACCAGAAAAATAGCCAACAGTCAGTTGCCTCTTTCCCCCCTCCATTGCCTAAAATGTCGTCCGAATGCAGCCAGTGAGTCTACCTTCTTACCACAGTTGCTCTTTCTCCTCCTCCTCCTCCTTCTCATCATTGCTCCCACTTTTGGCTTGGCAAGCAGAGAGCCAGGGAGCAAGTAGGCTGTGGCCTCTGCTGCTGCTCCTTCTCACCACCACTGTAATCTCGGCCAGAGTAAGAGGCAGGTAAACAAGTGGGCAAAGAGAAGGAGCAAGTCCAGGGCAGCTCTAAGGTGTGGGCCCTCGGCAGGTGCCCGATCATGCAAACCCTTGACGCCAGCCCTGTATTTGCCTTTGTTCTCCTCTACTTCTAGGGATCCTCGCAAAATTTGCAGAACATCTAGGCTTGTGCCCCCCTGTCAACCCTAAACCAGGCCCTCTTCTATACCTTGTGCACATTGAGGGGACACTCCAGGCCACACTTGCACGTGCCGTCTGCCAGCAGGTACGCACGCGTCTGCTCCAACGAAGCCAGGCTTGTGCCGCTAGGGCTGAGGGAAAGAAAGGCAGGAGCATTAGAACCAGAGCCAGGCCAGCATTAAAAACAATTATAAAAAAAATTGGGTTTGGAGATAAATTTATAGGAGTGATGGATCAGTTGTATGATAATAATAAAGCAGTGATAATGGTTAACGATGGGTTAACGCAACATATTTCCTTAGCCCGGGGTACTAGGCAGGGGTGTCCACTTTCCCCGATATTATTTGCAATAGTTATTGAAATTTTGGCGAATGTTATCAGGGAAGATGGAAGATTAAAAGGAATAGGAGGCTTAAAGTAAAGAGGGGTTTATCCAGGAAGAATGATTTTGAAAATAGTTGGAGTCCATTTTTGGAATATGTATTAATAAAGGGGAAAGGATGTTCACCTTTAAAAGACTCTTTACAATTTTGGAAAAATGTATAAATGAATAAAGACAGGTCTCTGGGGGGAGGCGAGCACGGAGGGGGGGTTGTGAAGGGATTGTTAGTTTGGTATTGTATTTTATGTTGTGATTATGTTGTATTTTATGTTGAAAATAATAATAATAATAATAATAATAATAATAATAATAATAATAGAACCAGAGCCAGGGCAGCGGGAAGGAGGGCGCGTAGCCATAGGCCACGGCTGGGGGCACATGGCTTACCTGATATAGCGCACTCTGCCCTCCTCCACCCTGCGCTGCCAGCCCACAGGCACAGGTGTGACTGCTGGGCGGCCACCTCGATCCACACCAGAGCAATCATCGCCGCCATTCATTGTGCTCCCTCAGCGCTTGGGCACCTGAAAAAAACCAGAGATGGTCACTGAGATGGCAGGTGAAGCGATGGCTGGATGACACCGGGAGCAGGGGAAAGATTCCAGCAGGTATCGGGGTGGGGGTGGGGGGAAGAAAGAGAGGGCATATAAGCCCAGTCACAAGTTCTCAGGCCAAATCTAAGTTGTGAAAAAGGTGGCCTAATTATACAGGCCGAAGCCAAGACAGAATTAAGGAGCTGTGAGGTCTCAGGACATCAGCTATCTACACAAATGAGACACCGGACAGATTTTACCGTTAGCCACCTTTAGAACTGTTAAAGAGTCTTGTGGCATCTTAAAGGCAAACAAGTTTATTTCCACATAAGCTTTTGTGGACACTGTTCACTTGATGAAGTGGGCTATACTCCACAACAGCTTATGCCAGAACAACTTTGTTGTTAAGGTGCAACAGACTAACATGGCCGCCCCTCTGGAAACTGTGGCCTCGAAAATGTGGTACCTGACACCGTGTCCCCTCTCTCTGAGCCTCCTATCACCCCCAGGTGGGCACCCTGGGAAAACAAATAGCTGGACGCTGACTCTTGCCAGCCTGGAAAGGTGAGATCAAATCTAGGATAGTGACAGGCTCCGTGCTACAGTTGAGGGTTATTATTAGCTGAGCTAGGAAGAGAATGGCTTAGAGCCAAGCTACACAACCAGCAGGATCACAACACAGTCCTTCTAGGACTGTACCACCTCAAACTGCAGGGGAGGGGGAGGATTGCAGGTTTCTTTGCACAGGGAGATTTCAAAAATAAGAATGATAGGAGAGCACTTAAAACGCACACACATATGATTTCCCTCACTACCACCTGCAATCTGGAGTGGTACAGTCCCAGAAGGACTCTGCTATGGGTTTCTGTTCAACATGGCGATCGGACTTTAGGATGGGGAAAGGAAGAGGGACCATTAAACGGAAACAGAACCGAGGGGACAAATAGGTCAGGAACGGCGGGAGGAAGGCAGTGGGGGGAAACAGAGGGGCACAGCAAGAATGGAGGCATCAGCAGTAAGTGGGGCCCCCAGGACTGCAATAGTCATTTGAAACAAAACCATCAGGGAGACAGACTTAGTATTCCCCAAGCCCCCAGCGTCCCCCTTCCCTGCTCCCCTCCTCCCCACACTCACTGGGTGGCTCTGACCTACTAAACCCTATCAGGAGGGAGCCGTGAAACAGCAAACAGCTGGCTGATCCTTTAATCCCAGCTCTGGTCTGCTGAGGGCTCTGCCTACCTGCTCATGGCTGCAAACCTCGTGGCAGGCGGTGTTAAGGGTGGGCACGCTCCCTTGGGGCATTCATGGTCCGGCAGTCTCTCTCTTGCTGGGTTCCGAGTGGTGCCCAGTCTAGCGAGCTCACGCCCACCCCGCCGGCCACACTAGCCGACACCTGGAACAGAAGGAGGACATCAGGCTGTGGCACTGAAGTGGAGATTTCCCCACCCAGCCTCCCCGGACAGGAACCATCTGGGCCAAAGATTGCTGCGAGTGCCAGGACGCTACTCAAGGGCACCACTGTTCCTTCTCTGGGCCAGCAAAACTCCCAGTGGCCTTGAAATGGGGTGCGCTTATTATTTTGTGTTGCAGAAGGAAGTCAAGCAAAGGCTTGATGCATAAAACACATGCGCTGGATCCCATCCTAGGGTGACCATATGGAAAGGAGGACAGGGCTCTGGTATCTTCAACAGTTGCATAGAGACGGGAATTTCAGCAGGTGCCACTTGTATGCATGCAGCACCTGGTGAAATTTCTACTTCATCACAGCTGTTAAAGCTGCAGGAGCCCTGCCTAGCATGACCAGATACAAAAGAGGGCAGGGCTCCTGCAGTTTTAACTGTTGTGACGAAGAGGGAATTTCACCAGGTGCGGCATTCATATCAACGACACCTGCTGAAATTTCCTTTTCAATAAAACTGTTAATTACAGTCACCATAGATGCCATCCTTCCTCGTATGCCTCACTGGTCACCCTAGAGCAAAACAAGCAACCCCAGTCTTGTGCTCCCAATGAGTAAGGTAGATTTGAATCCCCCAAAACTTTATCCAAATCCCCCTGACACATACACCCTTTCCTGAAATGTGTAGGGAAATGTGCACACTCCTGATCATACCACCCTTATTGGGAGGTTGGATGGAAGAGTGTGAAGGGGGAAACTAAGACGGATGCTGCTCAACACACAAAGCTCTCTGTGCGGTTTTCAAAGCAGGCTGAAGATACTGATACACATTTCACCCCCCTCTATCTCCGTCCCTCTCGAATCAATGACCTTCTCTACACATTCAGCAGAACTGAGTGGTAGAATCCTTAGGTGATAGAATAGGCTATAACCACTGCAGATGGGGGAATGCTATTTCCAGTGCTCCCCTATATCTCCTTGCAAGTAAAAAACTAGCAAATCTGGAAGAATGGCTTTAACCCAGACAGCTCCTTGCTGTGCTAGCTTTCTACTTGCAGGATGTGTTTAGGTAGGAGAGCAGTCCTAAATGTGTCCCACAATCTCATTCTGCAGCAGATGTAGACTACGACTGCATCTCTATGCCAAGAAGATTCTCCAGTTTATTTTTCACCTCTCATATAACTCTTAAATGTACAGGGGAGACCGTTATTCATAAATGAGCGGGCCTAGGGGTGAACAGAGTGTAGATCTCCAGAAGTTTTGGACTTCAACTCCAGACGCCCCTGCCAGCATTGCCAGTAGATAGGAATGCTGGGAGTTGAAGTCCAAAACAGCTGAAAATCTACTTTCTGTTCGCCCCTGCAAACACAATGGTATAAAGTTAGTGCAGGGTTCCCCATGCCACACTGAACCTTCCTTTAGGAGTGTGCAGGTGTGATTCATCCGATACTTCTAGACTGGTGCTAAAGCCTGCAGTGGGAGAAGTTTCTGTAACGACATGCTGGTGCTGGCTGGTGCTAAGGAACAAAAAGCTCAGAGAGTATGGAGCGAAAGGCAGTTTTTCAAATAGGTTCACAAGAGGTAGTAGCCCGCAAAAAGTTTGTGGACTACTGGCCTACCTGCCTGCACAAACCTGTTAGCCTATATTTTACCTATTTTTGTAAAGCTTCCTTGGGTGGTTGCCTGGAGCAGTTCTTACTCACCCCAGCCGATCAGGAAAATGGTTACTTGGAAGCCTAGAGTATGGGCTGGGAAACCTACGCCCATCAAGCCAGCCCTGGATTAGAGGGCAGCTTGTACAGGAGATCAGATACAACCTCATCACAGTCATAAAAACCTGATGGCAAATGGCAACCACCATTAAGGTTGCCAACAACAATGGTTCACAAGAGTTAATAGTAGTAGGATCCCTTTAACCATAGCTTGATATGCAGAAAACAGCTGGGGACTTTTTCACAATACGGAGATAAGCATCATCACATGCTAATTCTGCAGATCAAGAGGCTATTCAAGGCATAGGAGCAGGAGTCAGCTAAAATGTGGGCAACCCCAATCACCACACAGAGCTCCATCACAGCTACATGTGCAGAATTCAGAAATCCAGAAAGGGTTAATAGAGACAGTAACTTTCCAAAGGTTGGCTCCAATCCCTCATTGGTGGAGCCACATGTAGGCGGGGCTTGGGCACTATAAAAACAGGTCTCCTATCTCAAACTGGGCAGTTGAGGAAGGGCTGTTTGTGTTTTAGAATACTTGTTCTTTCAAGCTTTGGTTGTAGTTGGATGGGGAAATCTTATCAGACAGCTGTAATGAAATAGCTGGAGAAGTCAAGTATCCCTCCTTCCTTTCAAATTGCACTGCAATGTTTACTTTCCTTCTCCTGTGAGTCTAGGAACTGTATTTCTTTTAACCTCAAAAACCCTGTGAAAGATATTAGAAAACTGGAAGGATGAAAATCCTTCTTCTTTAACTTCTACAATTATGGTAGCCTGTTACGCTAGGTTCTGCATGGGGTAAAAACCTAAGCCCTTTATGTGGGAGAGCTTGTTGTTGGAGGAAGGGCAAGGGCAAACCAGATACCCAAATGAAAGTGTAAGGCTAGAATAAGGGTCGGGCGGTTCTGGTTCAGTTCCATAATATGTGACTCCACAAGAGGCAGAACTTGTAGAAATCATGTAAGGACCATGGTATAAGGTGGGAAGAGAGTGGGAAAACAGATATTGTGCCATGAATGTGGGATAGCCCTGGCCGCTCAATATGTTTCATGGCATAATGACAGATAGCTGTGTGGTCTGGATCATCTAATATGGGCATCTTCAATAATTGTGATCCTATGCACGTGAGGAAAAGGTTAGGCCTCTCTAGTATGTATGGACACACTCTGATTACTTTTCAACACAAGGCCAGCTTTGTTGGTTATGCTCTGTGAAATGTTATCAGAACTTGTTTTTATTGTTTAACAACTGCAAAATTTAGAAGGATCAGGATTTGCCAAAGCCATGGCACAAATTGGCAGTAGGGCAGAACCAAAACCAGCTGCATTCTGGCACTATTGTATATATCAAGCCTGTGCTCTGGTAAGCCCAGTCCCCAGTTTACTGAGAGAAATGTCACAGCACAAGCCAGACATGGATAAGTAATATATTTTGATTATATATTTTATGAATACTATGTTTTATTAATTAATTATGGTCTGGATCAAAGCTAGTCACCTTCAACTAGAACCACCTGTCATTCAAGTGCCCCATTGAGTCAGGTATTCCACCCGCCCTGCTTGTCCAGAGGTCCCCCCCGATAAGCTAATTCTCAAGTAATAAAACAGGGTAAAAATACTACACATCTTTCCCCCAAACCAGCAAAGTGGGCAATGGGCCACACTGAGCTGGGGACCAGCCAAAGCTGCTGTGTGACCTGGAGCAGAGGACTCTGGGAGCAGAGAGGTATGTGCTCTGCCTCAGACTTGCCTTAGTAACCAAGAAATACTCTCTTCACCTCTTATTCCAGCCTGTAGTAAAAGCTTCGCCTTCTATTACAAGCTTATTTCAGTTGTAGTAAAAGCTCCTAATAAACAGTCCCCCTTTTTGTGGCCTTAATACCTCTGAATCCCATTTCAACTCTGCACTGAAGACAGTGGCCGGGGGGGGGGGGGATTTGGATCGGACACCAGTCCTCCTCCTCACTCTCCACACACAACAAGGTCCAAAATTCTTCAACACGAGGATGAGAAATACAGAGACAAGGTTCATGTTGATGTCTGAACCCCCTACAGGGAGCTGTGGGGGCATTATACTTTATGACCTGTCACCCTCCTACCCAAAAGCATTTGCCACCTGCTGTTTGGGCCCCTGGAAAAGGGACGGATCCATAGTACAGAGGAGTGCTTTTGATGCCAGCCCCCTCTTCCACTTGGGCCCTGGACCGCCTTAGTCCTTGCAGAACTGGCCCAACTCTTTCCCAGCATAACAGCAGCTGAATTTGCAGGAATGAAGTCTGGAGTCCCCAGTCAAGGGAGGACGCACAAGGTAGTCAAACACTCCCAACACCTTTTTCCCCTTAGCAGTTCATGCACCCGGATTTGGGGGAGGGGGGTCTGTTGAAACCCCCGGCCACGATTTATTCCAAGCTTCTCCCCTCCAGTACAGAAGAGCTGCTTACGAGGTGGCCGCCAAATCTTCCTTTTCCTCCCCCGCCCCCCCCCCTCTCCGAAATTGAAAGCTTCCATAACTCCAGCAGAAGTTTGAACTGTCAAGAGAAGCCGGAGGGGGGAGATCGGCTCGACTCTTGGCGCTCGCAGCTGCCTCGCCTGTGCCGAATGCACCACCCAGTCCGGCTTCAGTGAGTGCCCAGGGCCCCCTCTGGCACTTACCTTGGTTCATGGTGCCCCCTCCCCAGCAGCAGCTGCAGGCTCCAACTTGTCCTCCCGCCCCTGCCGGGGCTCCGGCTGGTGCCCCACTTGCGGTGGGTGCTGGGCGGGTGCGTGCGTGGGTAGGGGGTCAGGGTGCAGGGGATCGCTGGTACTCTCCACCCCCACCCCCCCCAGTGCCTGTCTCACTCACTCCCTCCCCCCCTGGACTCAGTGCCAGGAAGAGGAGGGGGTAGAGCAAGGGAGCTTCCTCCCTGGCATGCGCACTGGGGGCCGGGGTGAGGGTGGAGGTTGGGGAGGGGGGGGAACAGCCCTGGGAATTCCGTTCCCGTCCTCCTCCGCTGTGCGCTCAGGGCGCAGGAGCTGCGCTTTGCGCACGGGGCTCGGGGTAAAACCCGGCCCCAGCCCTTTGGGTTGTTCCAAAGTCCTGGTGCGGAGGTTGGAGCGGCGCGGCAGGAATCCCTATAGCTTGCTCTACGCGGCCTGCCTTGCCCTGCCGTCTTGCTCTGACGATGCGAGGAAACAAACTGCCCTGTCCGATCCCCCAAGGCACGGAGAGACTTGCTGGCGGCTGCAAACTAAGGAGTGTGGGGGTAGATGTGTCTGTCTTCTTAGAGGCATAAACCACAAAGGATCGCTTTTTCCTAGCATTGTATCGGAGTAGGGGGGGCGCTACCACAGTTCCACGGGCACACACCCACACGTTCCCTCCCCCTTCTCTCTCTCTCTCTCTCTCACTCACTCACTCTCTCTCTCTCTCTCACACACACACACACACACACACACACACAGAATGAAAGCAGAGACCACATAGTGTTACCTGCTGTAAAGTCCATAAAAATGCCCTGATGGTTTTACAAATTACACCATACAATCATGTTGTCAACAGCCAGCTTCTCTAGGGATTTCCTATGAGAGACAGGAGAACCCAAGGCTGCCCCTGACCCAATGGAAATACTAAATACTAACTCTGCAGTCCTATGCATGTATGCTCAGATGTATGCATCATTGCATTCAATGGGACTTGCTCCCACTTAAGGTTGCCGCCTAAGGCTCCAATATGGAAGTGCACTTGTTTGAACAACTATGGGATAAGAGGGGAAATTGTTGCCTCTGTGCCTGCCTTGTCGGTTTCCTGGAGGCATCTGGCCGACCACTGTCTCAACCAGAGTGCTGAACTTGCACGGACCTTTGGTTTGGTGGTCCAGCAAAGTACTTCTTGTTAAGTAATGCAAGAACTGGATTGCTGGATCAAACCAAAGGTCCATCCAATCTAGCATCCTGTTTCGAACAACAGGAAGCCAGATGTTTCTGAGAAGCTCAGAAATAGGCTGCGTAGCCCTCCCCTGTTGTCTGTCTCCAGCATCTGGTATTCAGATACTCCAGCCTTCCCCAACTTGGTGCCCTCCAGATGTGTTGGACTGAAACTACTAGTCAGCATGCTGGTTGGGAATAAATCCAACATATCTGGGGGGCACTTGGTTGAGGAAGGCTGAGATACATACTGTCTCTGATTGTGGCTGGTTCCATTTAGCTGTTGTGGCTAATAACAGCTGATAGCCCACCATGAATAGTTGCAGTTCCTTTTTAAGAACCCTCTAAAGCAATAATCGTCATCATTTGGCTTGGAAGGGGGAGCCGTTTCCCAAGATGCCCTCTATTATGACAACTACAGCTAGCCTTCTCTGTTATAGCATCCCATCCTTTTCATGGAAATGTGACTGGAGTTGATCTTGCCATCATTTCAGTGCCAAGTCAACATTTTTTCTTTGTTTGCCCAGACATTTTAGCCAAATCTGGGTGGAATCCTATTTATGTTTAGACAAAAATAAACCCTACAATCCCAGCATCCCCCAGACAGCATGGCTGCCTGGACAGTGGAAGTTGTAGGACTTATTTCTGTCTAAATATTGCACCCTCAGTCCTTTTTATGTTTTGCCTCCTGGTTTATGAATGCATTTTATCGTGTGATATATTTATTCACTGCCCTGATTTTATTTGGATGGTTTATAAATATCCAAAATAAATAATAAATAATGGCTTGTGGTAGTGAGTTCAGTGGGACCATTTAGTTGTGTGCGTTTGTATTTATGTTTAAGAAAACATGTTTATGATTATCATTTTAGAAATGTAAGGAACTGATTAACAATTCAGGAACCTGAGTAGCACAGGTAGAGTTGCTGGAAGGCTGGGGCACATTTAACCGGTGGGCAGGACCAGAACTGGGCATTAAACATAAAGGCACAACAATGAAATCTACTTATGCTGATTATGAAAGATGCAACAGGACACCAGGGAAAGATTTGAAAATAGGCAGCAGCTGACACCGGGGTTAGGGGTAGGTGGTCGCAGGGAATGAAACTGGCAGGAATGGATAAGCAGGACATTGTGTGAGCACCGCCATAAGAGCAAGCATGGTAAATGGATGAAGATTGTAGTTATGGGGGATGGGACACACCTTAGCTGGCAATATAGCAGGAAATCACTTCTTTGAGGCCCAGTGATTCATCTTCCATGAGTCACACTTAGGCCCAATTCTTTGTTCTGCCACAAATTCCAAGTGTGATCCTAATCAGGATAATGGCTCACTTCAGAGCTGTAAATATCTGCATGATGGGCTCTCATGTGACCAAATCGTGAATTTTAAAACACTCCTTTAAGAGAACTCTGTGGAAGGGAACACTACAGCAAGCTTGCATCTGAGTAGGCCAGTGATCCGAACCATGGGAAAAACATATTGGTGAATGGCACTTCAAAAGAATGTGACACTTGGTGGAGTCCTAGATAGAACATTGGTGCTGATAACTAAGGTGAGGATGCAGCTTCATCCTTGATGCCAAAACACTTACCATCTTTTATTTTTATGATCATTTTTACTTACCATTTAACGTGCATAAGGATTTTTCAATCTCCCCAATTCCTTGATGCCTAAGTATTCCTACTTTATAAATCTTTAACTGTGGCTGAGAGACAGTAGCATGGCTGTAGCATGGCTGAGGTCACATGATAAATCCATATTTGAATCTAGATTTTAATGCTAGATTCCTAGACCAAATCTGTGCAATATTTAAATTACATAGAATAGTGTTGTCAAACAGTGTTTCAGGACACTGGGATTCCTTAGAAGCTCAGGCAAGGTCTTCAAGGTTCTCTCAAAGACAGCATGCCCACCCACTACTGGTTATTTCTTGCAATCAATGTTGCAGAATGGTTGGTGTATTTGACAGTGTACTCTCATTTCGCATGGAGCTAGCTCTTTCCACAGACCAAATTGTGCACCCTAAAATGTTCCCTAGAATCTTCCACAATGCACAAAAGTTCAATCACGGAGCTAGAGTGTTTCCTTGGCAGGCCAATAGATGTACAAAAGGTTCAGCGGAGGTAGACAGTTGTGGTGGTAGATCACACAAGAATCACGTGGAACTCAAAAATGTGCAGATCTACACTATCAGTATAGCAGGCCCAATTCAATCTGTCCTTCAAAAGCACCATAATTTTCTCACCTAGCAGGGAATGGTGCCTATTTTGACCCAGGAGGGACATGATGTAAATCTAAAATCCAGTCAGGCAATACCTTTATTAGGACCACACACACACACGTGTAAGCATTCAAGTTGGTATTGCCCAACTGTGGATTTTGGATCCCACTCCCTCTCTCATGAACCAGCACAGTTGCCTTTGCTGCTTCAGCAGGGGAATCATGGAAGCTAAGAATGTGTCTTCCCTCCCCCCTTCTGGACGACCATTTTATGCACGTGCAAATGTATGCAGGTTTATTCACTTAAAACTCATGCGAGCACCCTGTTATTTCTTGAGCTCTAGCTTATAAGGCCCTCCCTTTCCAAAATGCACAGGGCAGCTCTGCCTTGAGAAAGTAAAGCTGTCTCATCCTTTCCCCAGGGAGGCCTGGCCCTTTAACCGACACGGTGGGCGTGGCGTGACGTCATAAAAGCTCTCCGAGGGCCTCCTGACGAAGCTTGGCCTAGTCCCTGCTGAGTGGACACTCTGGCCACGGGCTCGTTGGGGCGGGCGGGCGGGCGGGCGGGCGGGCGGGGGGGGGGAAAGGAAACAAGTCTGGTCCTGCAACGAGCGCCTAGAAGGGCCAAGGTCAGCGTTCGGGTCTCGACCGCCACGATCGTCCTCAGCGGTTGCCAGGGCGTTGCATCATCTTCCCCGCATGACTCACCCACAGACTCGTGACCCTGAAGGGAGGGGGGAGTTTCGGGAGGAGCCGCTTCCGGGTGCGACGCGGCAGAATCCAGCACCACAGCGGAGCTGCGTCACCCGGCGCTTGGGAAGGCGGGGCACAGCGAAAGGACGACGACGGCCATTGGGCAGCGGCGGCGGCGCTCCCCTCTCCTCCAATGGAAGGGCGTGGTGTCGCCCATTGGCCAGGAATGGCGCAAGGGTTGCGTCATGCGGGGGCGCGCTTAAAGCACTATCCTGGTCGGGCGAGCCGGAGGAGGGAGTTGGCATTTGGAAGCCGGCAGCAGCCCAGTGAAGGAGAGAATGAGCAGCGAGAGGAGGATGAGCCGAAGACAGCAACTGGGGGAAAAGATCGCGGGCGAGAAGGGGCCGCGCAGGAAGGTGCGGAGCTGGAGGCGGGGGAGTGGCAGAAGGTTGCCTGGCAGCCCGCTCGGACGCCTGGGTCCCTCTGCCCTTAATAAAAGCCCGGAGGGGAGGGGTCCGGACGCCTGGGTCCTCTGGGGTTTGTGACTGTGGATAAAACAAACAACCTCACCAGAAGGAGAACAACGCAGAGTCTTGTGGCACCTTAAAGTAATAAATAATAATAATAATGTCAGTTAAGACAAATTTAAAATGACAAATTTATGCTGACATAAACTTGCATGGACGGGAGACCGCTTCGTCATATGCATGGAGCATTATGGAAAGTTTCAGGGTGGTGGTGGTTTTTTTAAAAAGCACCCTGTTGTTTATTGAATTCAAGGAAAGGACTCGACTGATGGCCTTCTTCCTGCTCCTCCGTTCTTTGCTCAGAAATACAGTGGCATTCATGTTTCGGGGTTAGGGGTTAAAGCAGGCAGGCAGGCAGTGAGGGTCTTTATGGATTTGCAACTGGATTTAATGCCTGCTTGCTCAGAAGCAAATCCCTCTGATTTCAAGAGGGGCTTGCTCTCTAAGTAAGTAAATACGGCTACAATCCTCTATGAACACTTAATCTGAGAGTAAGTCCCTTTGAACTGGGGGGGGGGCTTGCTTCTGAATAGACAAATATCAGGGTTGTGCTGTGAACCTGTCTGCATTACTTTCCAAGCCCAAGAGAGCAAAGCTCAATGGATGGGCTTGCTTGCCTAACACCCTCCGCACCGCCGAAGCAGAGGCTGTAGGTTGCTGGGTGTTTTTGTCTATTCTTGTTACATAAAGGGGACGTATTTTTTAACCCCTTTACTAAACAAAAAATAAAGCACAATTGAGAGAGAGAGAGGGAGGTTTGCATTTATAGCATTGAATCCAGTGAACATGGAAACATCTCTTAAAATAAGTAGGTGCTGAGGATCTACAGAAAAGCTCTGGCTAGAGAGCATCTCATAAACTGAATAAATAAAATGCATAAATAATAACCGTTCTTCTCTTCCACCATCCCAATTTTTGCTAGCGATATTAAGTTTCAGTGTATTGAACTGGAATGAATGGGGCAGGGAGGGGGAGACTTAAGGGGAATGGCTGTGTTCTGTGGTGGACAAAGGCCCTCAGATTTTCCTGGTTAGCTTGGCTTCCAACATGGAGAGGGCAAAGCTTGGCCTTGTGTTTTGTGCTAAAATAGCTTGGAACTGTGGGCCCTCTGCCAGCTCTGAGGCTACATCCTTTCCCACAGCTGTATACTGCATTGGTTGCTGGAAAGTGACAGGAAGAATGCAACTCTTCTTGCAGCAAGCTACTTTGTTCCTTTAGAAACAAAGCCTTTGTCCGCCTGATTGAGAACTAGGGCCAGCTTGAAGGAGGCGAGAAAAGGCGCCCCAATTGCAAAGCCTCCTGCTGGGGCACTCAGATGACTTGGAAGGCCTGTTCGCATGCCTCCTTGGGGAGGCCTTCTTCCCCCTGCCTGTCCGCCCACAGGCTGCATAACAGTTCTTGGATCTCCAACTCTGCTAGTTTGTTGCATCACTCGGGGCTGATGAAAACCTATGGTGCGTCCCCTGCGCATGCTGCATTCCTGTGGGGTTCAGCACAGTGTTGCTGCTTTGCTCTTCAACTTAGGGCACTGCAGGGTGTCCAGTGATCTGTCTGGAAAACCCTTGTAGAAGACTGGTGCAATGGGTGGGGTGGGGGTGGAAGTGCAGTCTCAAGAAAGAGAGGCTACTAGCAGATTTTCTTACAATGTCCCCTTGAGCGGCTTAGCTCCAGGTCCATTGCACTTTGTCAATATTACATTTCCTACCTAAGGCACAGACTTTTAAAAGCCCAAGGTTCAAATCCTGGGTCAGAAAAGCTCTTGAGCAGTCTGCTAGAGTGTCCGACTTGGGTGCAAACCTCCACTCAGCCATGAAGCTCACAGTGTGGCCAGTCACGACCTCAGAAAAACCTACCTTGCAAGGTTCTTGTGAGGTTAAAATGAGAATTGTTTGCTGCACTTAAGCTCCTTGGAGGAAAGGTGGAATGCAAATACAATAATCCTTTTTTCCCATCTCCGTTTTCCCATCTGTGAAATGGAAATAACTTATAGCACAGGAAGTGATAAAATGTACAGTAATCAAAAATAATTTGTCTTGACTTTTGGGGGGGTTGAAAAGGGGCTGGGGGTAGTATTTTAGAGCATCAGCTGAGGTCAAAAGTGATGCTATCACAATAGGGGATGCCTTGTGTTACCTGTCTTTGAGCAATCTTTGCCAGTTTCTATTATTCCAGAGCACCTGAACTCCACAGACATCATTAATCATGCTACTTCATGGAAAGGGCTTAGCAGAAAGCATTTTGCTTTGTGAATTTATTTTGCCTGTGGGTTTGGAAGAGGAGGAGATTGTTCTTTTCCACGCACATGAGAGAAGCAGGGCTTCCAAATGCTGTTTGCATATGGGAGCGGAGAAGGCTAAAAGCAAAAAACATTATTAAGAGCTGATGAAAACTATGACAGCCACTGTTTTATTCCATTCAGCGGCATGGCTTAAAATGACAAGTGCTGCTTGGTCAGTTCTCCCTCTGCTACCTCTGGGCTGGGTGTAGGGAACCAGAATGGAACAGTGTGCAGTGTCATCAGCGTACCAATAACTGTCTCCTCTTATTCCTGCAGCTTCGAATGAAAAAACGTATCCTAATACACCACCACACTTGAAAACAGGTAAGAGGTCAAGAAAAGGAGGCTTGGGCTAGGTGAGAGTGAGATTTGGGGCCCGTTAGAGGCAAAATATATGGTTGTACCGATTTATTTTATTTACAGTTCTTTTTAGATCACTTTTAAGGGTGAAACAGTCTCACGGCGGCGTACAAGATAAAATCCACACAGAGTGGATACAGTAAAAATCAAGACCAAGCATTACATATGCTGAACTTGGGGCGTTAAAGGCTGGAGTCCTATGTGTACTGGGAAGTATGACCTATTAAAGTCAGTGGGAATTACTCCTGATTAAGCATGCCTGGGATTCAGCTGCATAACCCACCCATCTCTGTGGCAGATGTTGTGTTTGCTTGCCGCTGGGTTAATTCAAACTGCTGTCGCTGTTTAGCCAAGCAGAGTAATGCACTGGGAAATCATTGACTATCTGTGCTGAATACGAGTGGAGTAGGGGAAAGAGAAAGTGGGTGGGATGTGTGACGAATACAGGGCAAAGTTGCTGGTTCCTGTATAACCACTGCGGGAATGTTTAGGCTTGACTGTCCTTTGCTCATGCGAATGCAACTTTGACCATCCTGAGTCTACCAGAAGTAAAACCATGTTTTATTGGAAAGGCTGAGTTAAAAGTTTGCTTCATTTTATTTATCTTATTCATTTATACTCCGCCTTATAGCAGAAGCAATAAAATAAGTAGTAAAAACAAATTAAGAGGGAGCAACGTAACGTATGTTGGTATAAAAGGTTTTAAAAATAGGGCTTAGGGAGACAGTGTCGAGATGATCACGTTTTCATAATTAAAAGCCTTGCAGCACGTCTAAACTATGTAACTTGTCTAAAGATGGTGCAGGTAAGGGGGTTTGTGCACTAACTTGTCTGCTGTGGTATTCAACACATTATAGAGCAATCTTCCGTAACCTGGTGCCCTCCAGATGTGTTGGACTACAACCACCATCATTTGAAGGGATGGGAGTTGTGGTCCAGTACATCTGGAAGGCGTTGAAGGTTGGGGGAGGTTATTGTGGAGGATTTGGAGGGCAAGATCCCTGGCATATCTTCAACCTATCTGGGCTGTTCCCGATCTTGAACTGAGCACATGGCCTAGAAAAAATCACATGCTCTTCTGTAGTCCTCCATTGCAGGGGGAAGGTTGGTGCTAGTGGGCAAGCTCTGGACTAACACATCCCCAAAAGAGGTGCTCATTGAGACACCCTGTAGTTCCTTGGAAAACATCTTGAAAACTAAGGTCATAGCTGTTTTAATAAAAGCGAGCACATAACCTTGCGTTGCTTATGCAGGCTATGACATTGACTCAATTATGGTTTGGTTAGATCTGTCTGGAGTGTTTACTTGGAATTTTGAACATCTGTTGTTGGTAATAGAACAGATTGAGTAGGGACGTTGATCAGTACAAGAATCAGGCGTAAACAAGAAGGTGGGGGAGACAGAAACCAACGTTCTTTTGTGCCTGGTGGAGCAATAGTAGAACAGTTCTTCCCACCCTTGAATTAGAAAAGTGGTTTGGGGCTCTAGTTTGCAGTTATAGGGGCTTTATTTATTTAGGGTGCAATCCTATGCATGTTTAGACAGAAAAAAAGGCCTACAACTCCCAGCATTCCCCGCTCAACTGAGAAGTTCCCTAGAGGCGGTTTACAATCATAAAAACATAAAGCAACAATAAGATAAAAATCAAAACACTAATGCAGCCAATGAAAATATTATTAAAAACTGTTAAAAAATTGAAGAGTCAGCAGTAAAACCGATAATAAAAACAACACATTAAAGAGTCAATGCTGGAAGAGGAAGGACTTAGCCTGGGGTCTAAATGTATATAATGAAGGTGCCCAGAGGATCCCTTGGGGAGGGCATTCCACAAACAGTGTGTGTGTGGGGTCACTCAGAGAAGGCTCTTTCCCCAGTAGCTGTCCCGCTGCGCCATTCTGAAGATCATCTCAAGAGTCAGGCAGGAACATGGGAGAAGGTACTTCTTCAAGATAGACTATCTAAGGAGTTTACGGCTTTAGTTCATCACCAACCCTTTGACTCGGGCCCAGAAATGTTGGCAACCAGTTCTGTTGGCGCTGCACTAGAGTAATATGTTCGGAACGGCCAGTCCTAGAAAGCTAGCCTCGCTGCCCTGCTCTAACTGAAGTTTCTGGATTGATTTCAGAGGTAGCTGCATGCATAATTCATTCTGGTAAGAGAGCCATGGTGGCTTCAGTTGGCGCTCCAACCTTGACAGTGCTGTAAAAGTAGTTGTCGCAGCGTGGAAGGAGGTAAAGGCAGGGCTGCCATGGTGCCTCACACTTGGCAGAAGGGGGTTAGCAAAATTCTCCAGGCCTCTTCCACTGGCATTGTGCATCTTCTGATGGAACCAGATCAGGAGATCGATTGACCCAAAAGCATGTAAGAGTTCATGCAGTTCACAGCAACAAGGTTTATGCAATGAACGCCTTTTAAGTTCTTTTTTTTTTTTTGGCGTCTCTTCAAAAAATAATAATGAAATCCATATTTATTACAATCTGTTATGCTTTTGATGTGACTTCTGAACTCATAAATCAAAATTCCACTTGATCCTACCCAACCTTTCAATTTCTGAGGGCAGGTCGGTGTCACATCATACCTGCTAAACAATAGTTTGACGTATCTGCATCGCCGCATCTTGGATTCCCCCCCCCCCCTTTGCTTTATTTGTTACATGCATACCAAAGCCCTGGGGCCTGTTTTTCTATGGCTCCCTACATGCTTGCAATCAGGGTCAGAGTAAATGATAGGCAGGGTCGGGCACCTGCCCAGGGCCCACCCTCCAGCGGGGGCCCATTGACAAGAGCCCCTTGGACTTGCTTTCTCCTCTTCACCATTACAATCCGCTTGTTCACCTGCCTCTTGCTGTGGCCCAGACAACAGTGATGCCAAGAAGGAGACATGGTAGATTCCACGGCCTACTTGCTCCCTTGCTCTCTGCCTGTCAAGCAAGCAAGAGGTAGCAGTGAGAAAGAGGATGAGGAGCAAGCACAGCTAGTGACTATGACAGTGAGAAAGTAGATTCCCTGAGGAGGTATCCCCTGCCATCGCAGAGGAGGTACAAACAACCTCTGCTTTCTGTCTTTTGATATGTTTCAGAATGTAAGCAGGGGAAAAGTGGCTGGTGTAGACGTAATGTTGGATCCAGGCTTAGTCAAGCCTAGAGTAGGCCTATTGCAATCAATGGGACTTCATTAGTCCTGACTGACTTCACTCCAATTGATTTCAGTGGGTCTGCTCTAAGCCCGATTAAGTCTGGATCCAGCCTGTAACTTTACCTTTATAAAAATGTGCAGTTATGCATCATCTGACTCAACCACGCAAAGTGACCAGATTGCATCACCATCCATGTGGCTTCCACTGCTCAGCAAGTGAGCCATGCCTCGTTCTAGAGAGAGCCTGTGTGGTGGCAACCATGCCTAATTACCAAGCCAGACAGAGCGTCACACTTTCGTGTCCCAGCTTGCCCCAACGCCACAGAGAAAGGAAAGGTTGCAGGAATGCCTAGCTGGCACTCTGTAGCCTGTCTTGTGACGATGACTCATCTCTTATTTCTAGCAGGGAGGCTTTCCAGTGCAAAGGGCTCTGAGTTAGCATCTGCCAGGTGTTTTCAAAGCCCGGAAAACCCCAGCTTGCCTCCCTGTGCAACAGAGAAGGCCTTAAATTTGAGATGAGCCCACAGTAGCCAAGTACATGGGGGAAATGCCATCCTGGTCTAGCTTTGATTCAGAATAATAATAACATGAGATCATGGAACTCTTCAGGAGCACATGAATGAGGGGGTTGGTAGGGATTTTAGCTATAGCATAACTATTTGCTGGAGCTTGCTGCAAACTACATGGATGCACGGCACAGGCCAAGAGTATATTCTTGTGCCGGCAAAAATCAAGGGTTCTTAGGAGAGATCTGCGTTGGGATTTAAAATGGTTGAGCTTCTTACAAGATCACTTGATGCTTAATAACAACATTGGTTCTATGTCGGTGATACCTTAGCCCAGGAGTGGGCAGAAGGTAGATACCCAGAGGACTTCCACTCCCAGAAGCCCCTGCCATTATGGCCAGTAGTCAGGAATGCTGAGTGTTGAAATCCAAAATATCTGGGATCTACCTTCTCCCCACCCCTGCTTTTGCTGACCTGGTTCAGCTTCGTAATTAAATGCGCTGAATTGCCTGAATCAAAGGTAGCCAACCCAGTACTGATCCACCTCTGTTCTCCTGCCCGGTGTTGGTGTCATAAGTGCATCTTGGAGCGGCTACGAGCTTGCTTTCTGGGGCCACGAGGGACATGGCTTCAAGCAGTTGCATCCATTCAGTGCGCTGCGATGGTTCTCTGTGTGAGGTGGTGGGGGCCTCTCCAAAGAGGAGTTGGATTTATTCTTGGAACCTTCCCAGAGCGGTTCAGCCACACAATGGTGCAGAACAGGACGTTGTCCGATGGAAGACAGCTCTCACTTCCTGTTCCCGTTGCTCTTTAGATGGCAGAACATGGTGAGGATGGGCAAGGAGAGATGTTCTACTCTTGCATCTCTATAGTGCTGGACCTATTTGCCTGCTATTGTCGCCCAGATGGCTGTGTTCAATTGGAAGTGGGCAGTGCCAATCAAATATATTGGGAGTGGTCTCTCCCCTTTTCTGGTGTCTGTTTGGGAAAGTGATTAGGAGAACCCTTCTCTAACCTGACGTCCTCCAGATGTTTTGGACTGCAGCTCACATTACCCCGACCATTGGCTATGCTGGCTGGGGCTGGTGGGAGTTGTATTCCAAAGCATCTGGGGGGCACCATGTTGAGGAAGGCTGCCCAAGTTACTTATGTCTCTTCATAGTTTTCTTAGGTGTGAAGACTAACTGATTTGCAGGTCTATGCTGTCCTTGGTACGCCCGGATGTTACCCAGTTTTCTGATAACATCCTCAACCCTTTTTCTTCCAGAACCATGATGGCAGAATCACTGCCCTTCTCCATGGGCAACCCGGTACCCAGCTGGGAACTTGAGGCCTGGTATGAGGACCTGCAGGAGGTGCTCTCCTTGGATGTAACCAACGGGACAGGCCCCCCTGTGGCGGGACAGGAACAGGTGTGTTAGCTGCAGAGAGCAGTCTTTGCTGCCTTGAAATTCCAGGACTCTTGGGTAATATACCCTGTGAAGGATGGGTCTCCCCACCCCCATTCCATTTTGTAATACTTCCATGGCTTGGCTATAGGCACGTTAGTGCTCTCCAGATGTTTTGTACTACAACTCCCATCAACCCCAGCCCGTATGGTCAGTGGTCAGGGTTTTTGAGAATTGTAGTCCAAATCATCTAGAGGGCACCAGGTAGCCTCCCCCAAACCATAATATAATCATAAATGAAGTATCCACAATTTGTTGTTGCTTGCTGCAGGTTTCCAGTCCTTTTTGTTGTTTGCACAAGGGGTGATGCACATTAAAACACTAGAAATTATTCAGGTGTCATCTCTCCCCACCCACCCTCCGGGTGATACGATGACATGCACAACTCTTTTGGAGTGTTATATAATATGTATGTTAAGCTTTCAACACCTTCATTTTTCTCCCCTTAAAAGTTTAAACAATGTAAGGGAAGTATGTTACTGAGATTTTATGTCTTAAATTATTCATAAATCTTCCGGTAAATGTAGTTGTTATTGATTAGGGGGGGGAAATAGCTATTTAAAGCACAGCATGTAAAATCAACAACGTGAAAGATTCTGAATGTTAATGTATACTGTGTAAAATTAACATGGTGTACTTTAAGTGTTCACTGTGTTCACTACCTTCCAGAAAACTATCAATGATTTTCCAGCATGGAAACCATGCGTGGTTTCTTTTAGTTAATGGTAAGGACTTGTTAGTGTAGATTCTTATGTGCTATTTCCTGTGGGTTGTTAATTGAAACTGGAATTGAAGAGCCTGCTTGAGTAGCAGGCTTGCTCACTCCTGCTAGCTGTTGGCAGTTTGTGGGTTAATTAACCCACAATTCCCATTATTTGGGAACCTGGGGTGGGGTCACCATGCACTCAAAGAACCTTAGGCACAATCCTTTTCTTTTGAAAATGCAGTGGTTGCCTCAATAATATAAAGAAATGTTGGGGCTCAAGCATCTTTCTGAATGTTTATCCCCAAGAAATTGCCTCTGTATGTGATCAGAGAGGCTAGAAACCTCTGTACTGCACTTAGGCAGTACAGAATGATGACATCCTTAACCTGTTCATAGGTCTCATTTTATCCATGATAGCAGAGAAACGTGGCAACAAATCCTGTCACGAGGTGGGGACTTGAAATCATTGCTTCATGTGCCTGTCCCACAGGACCTGTCGGCCAGTCAAACCTCACCTTTCATGCTCACCTTCACTATCCTTTGCATTTTGATGTGCACGTTAAAACAAATGGGGAGTGTGCATAGAGACCGAGGAATAGGTATTGGAGTATCTGCCTCTTTCTATGTGCTCAGTTGTGGACTGTGGTTTCTGTTACAGTGTAGGAAACTGCTTTCTCGATGCACAACTGAGGCAAAGCAAGCAAACTTGTGCATGCATAGTTACATTACTCTACATATCACGTCTAATTCCATTTGTATCCCATACCCTTCTTCCAAGGAATTCAATAGCGGGTTAGAGGGATTCCCCCCACATCGTACCCTAACACACTTGTGAGGTAGGGTAGGCCGTGACAGTGATTCGTGATTGCTCACTGAGCTTGAGAGTTGAGCACGGGTTTGAATCCACAGCCCAAGCCTTAAAAGCGGAGTCACAGTGGCGCTAAGAGGCAAAGGGAGGCAGTCTGCAGCCGCTCACCCATGCTCCATTCCCTTATAGAAGGAGTTTGAGGACATTGGCGACGCTGCGCTCCTGTGGAGCCTGGAAGCTTCGGATCCCTTGGAGCCCAGTGGGGATGTGGCAGCTGGAAACTGTGAGTTGGACCCTGACCTCACAGATGAGCTCCTGGAACTGCTAAACGAGGAGCCCGCAGGCCCCGCTGAGTCGGACTCAAGCCACAGCTCCCCTGTCCAGACTGGTACGGACGACGAGGAGGGGGTGTCTACCACCAGCCGGAAGAGGAAGCGGAGCGGGCAGCCCCAGGGAGGCAAGAGGCAGCGGGGCAGAGAGCGGGAGCAGCAGAACGAGCGCAGAGTGGCTGAGCTGACAGCCCACAACGAGCATCTCCAGCAGGAAATAGAGCGGTTGAGTGCCGAGGTGGAAGCTACAAGAGCGGCGCTCATCCAGCGTATGGTGAGCCTAAAGACTTAACGGATCTGGAGCGCTTGCTGGCGATACTTTGGACCAGACAGAAAGAGACTCGTTCCCAACCTGAGCACCTCCGACTGTAAACAGCATGTGAAAAGGGAGGTGGGCATGCCCTTCTCGAGGCAGGAGGGTGCATGCTACCTGTGCCGATCAGCCAGCCTGTGGCGCAACCCCAGCCTAACTCTGGAGCACCACCTGACTTCGGACTTGCACTGCGTATTTCTGCTCTGGCTTAGCGAGCTGGCTTTGCAGAACTGAACCACGCAAGGCGATCATGCAGCCAGACTGTTCCGGGTCATGAGGGTGGACCCCTATGCCCAGAGAAACCACCGCCTTTGGAGTGCTCACACCTGATGTCTCTGCCTTTACGAACCAGCTGAACGACTATTACCCTCCACCCTCTTGCCAAAAAAGAGGGGAGGGGGGAAAGGGGCTTCATGGACGCAGGTCTGTATAGAACAGTTTTTGTATTTACACCCCGACACTTAATAAAATATTTATTTTGCACCGTGTTAACTCAACATTTCTCAAAGGATGCTGAATTCATGATAATCACGAAATAGGAAGAGGGGCAAAGTCGGAATAGTACAGCGGTGTGAAAACGGGAGAAAGGGAACTCTTTCCCGGCGCCAACGTACAGACAGTTTTAGCCACTGCTGCAAGACGACCCTGAATCTCTCTCAAAGGAGATGCTGCACGTCCGCTCACTTTCTCTTTTTCCCTTTGCCGTCAGCCAAGTTGAGCTGTTTCTGGAGTTCTGCTAGCTTTGAGACAGCGTCGTTGATTCGCTTCTGCTCAGCTTTCTGGGTCTTCAGCTGCTGCACGTAGTTACCCTAGACAGAGAACTGGGGGTTTAGTCTAGGGTAGCCATGTACAGCGAGAGTGACTAGTTTAAAAGTAAGGAGAAGCTTGAAAGGGAGGCAGTTTGGAGGTGCAAGCTCTGGAGGAAAATATAGTTACAAAAGCTGAGACTCGTAGCCATAGTGTTGCCTTGTAGAGGTTCACCACCTCAGCAGCACAGGATGCCTCCTTCCCTTACATCTTGGGAAGGTCGCTTCCCCCTTATTCCATCCTCGTAGCTGTGGCCAGCTGCTTTTCAGGCCCTGTTCAGAGCTTGGCTGCCCTGCACCTATATGCCACACTGCCCTGTTTGTGCAAGAGGTTGTTCCTAATTAAATTTGATCAGAGATCTGAAGACAGTCTATTGCTGACAGCTTCTGATAAGTCTGTGACAAGGCCATAACGCTTAACAGGATTTACAAAAGGGAAGCCAGATTAGATTTACATTCTAAATAAGCTCGGGCTGAAGAGCAGTAGGAAAAGTGTGTTTGAACAAGTACTATCCCAGTTTGAAAATATAGCGGAGTCGTAGAACAGGATACATTACAGGGGTGGGCAATTGTGGAAGATCTGGGGGTCATTTTTGCCCAACAGGCCACATACGTAAATGAAAATGGCAACTGTAGTACCCAGGGGGTCAAAATTAGCTTGCTTAAAGCTACTTTTGACCCAGTACTGAAATCTTCCTTTCCCGCCCCACTCAATTCAAGGGGCCGCCCGCAGGCTGCATGTTGCTCACCCCTGCTTTATTATAATAGGATGTAAATAAAGCCCCCATCACATCCTTTCTAGCTTCAAAGTCTTTAGCAAATGCTTGCTCATTTTGTTTTTCTGTTTTTAAATGAATGTTAGAAAGTAGTATTCCCCCCCTCCCCCCGCTCAATTGCTCATTCTGCTGTGAGTAGAGATGAAGTGCACCAGCAGCTATGAAACAGGTTGTGAGCTGCTGCTAGGGCTCCTATCAAACACTTCAGATGACTCGGATGGATTTAGTATTCCATGAGGCTTCAGCAGCTAGCTCAGCCAGAGCCACTTTACCTCAAGAGCAGGGATGGGGAAGCTGTGGCCCTCCAGATGTTATTGGACCACAACTCCCATCCTTTATCGCCACTGGCTGTGATTGGCTAGGGCTGAGAAGAGCTGGAGGGCCACACCACACCTTCCCCATTCCTACCTTAGAGAGATGTCAGCAATTATTCTACACACAGTTGGCTTGATTAGTTCATCCAATAAAAGTTTAGACTGCAGCCTCACCTGTTTGGCTACTTCTTCCTGAAGTTCCTTTGCTCCCACTGTGTCTTTACCATGTGCAGCTGGTTTTTGCTTGGAGGAGAAAAAAAATGAGTAAAGGAGACGCAGAAAGAACAGCAAACGTCATCCTTATCGCATACAGGGGACGACCAGTGCTAATGTAGTGCCCTTGAATGGAGCTAAACCTCTGCCAGGTGCAGAAGAAGCGTTGCTATAGTTTCATAAATCCTAACTGTGCTTTAATTCCAGGGGCACTTTAATTCCTGTTCATAAAGACACCACTGGGGTAGATCTCTATCCACTGCTCCCAGTACCTCTGACCATTTTTCCTTTCTTTAAAATATTACTAGGCCGCCTTTCAGGGTAGGAACCCTCCCATGGTGGCTTACAATAAAATCCATATTTTAAAAAAACCCAATATGGCAATAAAACGTTCATAAAAACAGCAGACACCAGCATAAGACAAAATCTACAACTCAGTTGCAGCTACAACCCAGAACAGTCTGATAAAAACATAATCCGGGGAAGGCCAGAGTAAATAAGTAAGTCTTCATATAAACTGCAAAGGGGTTGCCATGGGACAAGAGTAGTGACAATGCATAGGAATACATGTAACAGAGAAGCAGGTAGGGTTAGAAACCGTGCCTTTTACCTCCACAGTGAGAAAAACAAGGCAAGGATGGCTCTCCCCCCCCCCCCCCCCCCCGGAGCTTCTGGATTTTTAAATGCCACATCAAGTGAGGGGACTACAGGTGGAGACGCAGTGGTGAGACAAGCAGAAGCAATAGGCAAAGCAAAGGCAGAAGAATGTAACTTGCAGATGTCTTTCCCGTGTGTTTACACTACCCCCCCACCCCGGATTAGGGAAAAGTCTAAACAGGATCAGAAGTTGAGAGCTGTGTTTCATCCTTGATGACAGTTTGGAAGGAATGATGAAACAACTATCTTTGGGATACCCCTGTATCACGTGACTGAACTTACCATCCTTCAGGAAGTGAGGAATGTATTGGAGGAGAAAGTGGATAAAATACAGAGAAAGTACTCAGTACACAGTGGCTCAATTCGGACGACACATTAGGCAACGGAGGGGGGGGGGAACAATCGTCAGTTGTGTTGCTTATTGTGTCGTCTGGAGGGCAACACACAACGCACACATAACTGACAGTACGTTAATCAGGCACTTTAAACAATGGCGCACGTTGTTTAGCCTGAAGACCCGTTGTTTAAAGTGTCATCTGAATTCAGCCCTCCCTCTCTCCGTGGACTATTCCGTTTCGGAATAGAGTCCTGCTGCCTAGAGCAGCCAAAAAACCCCGGCTGCTCTATGCAGCCAGCAGAACTCACGGTGCCTGCTGGGATACGGTTGGAGGGCACAGGGAGGAGAGGCTGCAACCAAAATGGCCGCCGCAAGTTCCTTGCAGCCGGGGCGTTTGCCGATGCCAAGCAACGCTGGCTGCAGTATGTTGTCTGTGAAACTCCTCCTGCCTAACACACGGTCAGTACATTATTTACCCCTCCGTTGTCTAATATGTCGTCCGAATTGAGCCAGTAACTCATGTAGGGTGGACCCAGTGCTGTTTATAAGAGGCATGCTGAATCAGACCGAAATGCCATTTTAATGGGTCCCACCTCAACCTGGGGCTCCAAACATCATCCCAACTCCAGTCATCCCCAGCCAGCCTAGCCAATGGATGATGGGAGTTGTAGGGCACCCGGTCGGGAAGGGCTGTACTAGATCGTCAGCAGTGGCTAGCCAGATGCCTCTGGAAAGCTCACAAGCATGATGGAGACAGTCAATCTGTGTGATAGGAGCAAAGCACCACAAACAGCTGTGGCCTATGTCACACCTGAACAGGTGGGAGGGGCTGCAACTCCAACAGTATAGACTTGCACTTTCCTCACTGGGCCAGAGGTGTAGCCATGCGATCGAGGCACCAGGTGGGGAACAGGGCTGTGCGTGTACCATAGCACATCCTTGCGTGGTGTAGTCATACTTCAGATTCGACTTGTGGCACGCCAAAGGGACAGTTACCACAGTTAATAAGCCACAGGTAGAAATATCTCAGGGAGGAAGAATCAAAGTTAGTTTAAATTACAGTTTGAACAAGGTAAGGGCTGTGTAGGTCTCCCAAGCCTCAAGCAGGTCTCCCACAGCCCTCCCAGCACCCCAAGAATACCCCTTTATGAGTAGGAAGCATGACAGGGACAGCAAGTTTTACCTTTGGCTTCAAGGGGAAGTCTTCAAGCTGGAAAAGGGAAGAAGGGAGCAAGACAAGGACCACAAAGAGCAGGAAGAGGCAGGAGAGAGACAAGCAATTAGGTGCTACAGCAGAGGAACGGACTTTGCAAGCCACCTGGAGGGCTATAAACCAAAATCCATCCCCCCCAAAGGAACACCAAGGAGGAGGCAAGAGCTGCTTGCTAACGCTTGGGTGTAGGATCCATCAGCATCCAGTCAACGGACATCTTGCCCTTTAGCACAGGCAAGGTGTGAGTAGCATCAAATAATCTGGCTGCTGAGGAAACTGGACAGGTGATTAGCCTGGGAACTAAACCACAGGTACAACCACAGGTACATTATTGGGATGGGGGGGGGAGGAGAACCAGAAAAAGAGATGGAACAGTCCTTCCCTAAATTTATAAAGGCTAAAACTTTGTCTGGATTTAAATGGGGAGGGGATTAGAATTCGCCTCCTCAAACCACATTTCTTTAGATTGCGAAAGGGTAGGAAGGGAATTTGCCCATCTTCAGAGAAACTCTTTGGTCTGTTCCTGTGCAATTTCCCATTCTGAGCGTGTCTAAGGAGGCAAAGCCTCAATCATGCGGAGATGCAACGGGCAGCTTTCTCTGAAGGAAGGCCAAGCAATTCTGCTGTGTCTCTGCATCTGGAGTAATGGAACGATCCAATCACACCTGATGCAGAGACTTGGTAGGCTTGTGCTGTGAACACAGTACATGGAACATGGCCACATTTGTGCAGTCCTTCACCAAGCAGTTCTTGAGCACTAAGTGCGCTCGGCTCGTCCGTCCCTTTTCTCAACCCCGGAGCAGAGCCTCTTCGGTCTGTTCAGTGACCTCGGAGCACCTAAAACTATTGTTCCTTCTTTGTATCTAGGGATACACACACACCAACTACTTTAAGGAGCCCAAGGAGTACTGGCGGAGTGGGATGACGACAAGGAGGAAAGGGCATGGAGCGTGTATTGTGTAGAGATTAAACACGGATTCCACCCACTGCATGAGACTCTCCCAAGAGATCCTATGTGCATCAGCTCGGCCAGCTCTCCTTACCTGGCCACCACCAAAGCGCTTCCGCAGGTTTTCAATTTGTTCAGTCTCCAGCTTCTGGAACAGAGGCGTCACCTGGGGCAAAATGAAGGAGTCCATGGGGTATTCCGTGAACCTCTTCTATGCGTACAAGGCTGTGTGCATTATTTGTTTCTTTTATTTATTACAGCGATATCCCGCCTTTTTTCCTCCAAGGAACCCAAGGCGGTGTACATAATCCTCCTCCTCTCCATTTTATCCTTGCAACAACAACCCTGTTAGGTAGGCTGGGCTGAGAGTCTGTGACTGGCCCAGAGTCACCCAGTGAGCTTCCATGGCCGAGTGGGGACTAGAACCCGGATCTCCCAATTCTCAGAACGACACTCTAACCACTACACCGCACTGGCATTCTGTACACTTACCATGTGAGCACTGGGCATTTTTAGAAACTTCTTCAGGCAAAAGCTCAGACCTTCAGAGGTAGGAAACCAACAAAGGCGAGCGGGTGACAAGGCAGAGCTTAGGTTTCCATCTTCTCGTGCAGCTATCATTACTGTCTGCCACACCATCAAGCTTTTGCCAACGCAATTCTTTTACACAAAACTCTGCTTCGCGGTCAGGTTAGCATCAAGATTTACCACTATGAGGGACAAGCTGTTGGGCACCAGCGAGATTTCTTTTGGAAAGACACTGCCAGATAGATCTAGCTCATGCTCCAGGTCTGCCTGATGATCAGGAAGGAAACCTGTCCCCACAAAGCCAATTCACCTAGGGATGACGGAGTATTTTTTTTAAAAACCCTTCCTTTGTAGCGTGTGGCTTGGCTCACTGGAGTATTTTCTCCACTTGCTCCCCATCATGGTCTAGAAGACTGTTGTTTTGGGTTGGGGGTAGTGAGTGAATAGATGATCCTGCCTTGCAACAGAGAGTATAGTTATATTCCTTTTAGGTCCTAACTCAGGGATCAGAGACCTTTCCTCACTGACACACTAACAATTCTTACGGAGGAACATTCTGTTACACAAATCCTCTGCCTGCAGCCTGAAGAGGTGCAGTCAAGAAATGGGTTTACCCTGTTATCTGCCATTTATGGAAACTGGCCTTCAGTCTTAACTTAAAGAAGCTGTTGCCATAGTTCCAGTACAGCCTCCACCCCTCAGCACCTACCGTGCCAATCTGATGTCCGGCAGGCAGAGTGCAGACAAAGTCGTTGGTCACGACGTTGTAGTCAGCAGGAACACACAACTGTGCTTGGATAGTAGCACTCACACTGGGCATGTATGGTTGCAGGATGACGGACAGCAGGGATGCAATGTTGACAGCCACCCCTATCACTGTGCCTGCCCTCTTTCTAGGAAGGTAAGAGAACACAAGAACATAAGAGCCATGCTGGATCAGACCAAGGTTCATTTAGTCCAGCATTCTGTTTGTACAGTGACCAATCACCTGTTGACCAGGGACCCACAAGCAGGACAGGAATGCAAAAGCACCCTCCCGCCCATGTTCCCCAGCAAGTGATGTGCATGGGCATACTGCCTCTGATACTGGAGGTAGCACCTAGCCATTAGGACTAGTAGCTATTGACAGCCTTCTCCTTCAGGAATTTATCCAACCCCCTTTTACAGCCATTCCAAATTGGTGGCCATTGTTACATCTTATAGTAGTGAATTCCATAGTTTAACTCTGCGCTGTGTCAAGAAGTCCTTCCTTTTATTTGTCCTGAATCTCCCACTAATAAGACCCATGGGATGACCCCAAGTTCTAGTATTATGAGAGAGGGAGAAAAATGGCTCAATATCCACTTTCTCCACACCATGATTAATTTTATACACCTCTATCATGTCTCCCCTTAGCCTCCTTTTTTCCAAGCTCAGCAATCCCAGCTGTTGTAACCTTCCCTCAGAGGGGAGATGCTCCAGCCCCTTGATCACTTAGTTGCCCTTTTCTGCACTTTTCCAAGTCTTCAATGTCTTTTTTAAAGTATGGTGACCAGAACTGTTCACAGTATTCCAAGTGCGGTCACACCATAGATTTGTATAAAGGCTGTATGATATTGGCTGTTATATTCTAGGAACAAAGACAGTCCCCACCCCCACAACAGAAGGACCTAATCCAAGCATGGTGCATCCGGAATTATAAGAGGGAATTCTGTCTAGTTCTGTCTAGAGTGCACCAACACAAAATGGCATCTTTCCTGAAGCCAAGACTTACTTGTCTGCATCACTGCCCTTGATGTGTTTCCAGGGCTCATTGACCTGGAGGTACTGGTTGCCGTGGCGAGCAATATTCAGGATACTGCGCAAGGCATCACGGATCCTGAAAGAGAAGAACAGCCAAGTGGTAGGAGCCACAAAACCAAGCTAAAGGAGAATGTGGCAGCTTCCTCTTCGCTCTAGTTGCCGGAAAGAGCCACAGCCCAGGACTGAAGAATAACCACTCACCTGGAGTGAGTAAGAAACACTTTTAGCAACCATTGCAGGTTAAGTTTTTGTAAATCGCCTATTGGTCCCCCCTCCCCCAATCGTCATTTAAAAGACTAACAGATAAATGCAAGCAGGCAGACTCGTAAGATTTTGTGGGCTAGTCATTTTCATGGAGTTATTTGCAAGGCTGACCTGGACAACCTTTTTCGTAATTGAACCTAAATCTGAACAAGTGAGTTTTGCCTTTCAAAAAGCCCAATTATAAACAACAGAAACGTGCACATGTCCAGAGCTGTTCTCAACACAGTGTGTGTGGGACTCAAGACTGCCTGGAAGATTTGCTCCACATGGGGTAGCAGAAAGGAGGTTTATGCATACTCATTACTTACTCAGGGGTAATGGAAAGGAAGTTTATGCATACTCAGATGCTTTTTTCTTTTCTTAAAAAACTTTACATGTTCAAGGCCAATGTGGTGGTGGTGGTGGTGGAGGGGAGAAACAGATGCCGGGGGTTGGGGGGAGATACCTTCAATTCTCCTTAGCCCACCCACTGCTGCCACCTATGCAGTCCCCCACTACAGGTTCTGAGTAAAGCCAGAGATTTGACTAAGCCACAAGGCTCCTAGGGCTACTGGCATGTGCTAGGTTCCAGGGACGTACTTGACCTTCTCCAACAACTGGTTGTATTGGTGCAGCTCCAGAGTGATGTGGGCCAGCAGCCGCTTGTCATCCTGGCTCAGCTCCATGGTGGGGACGTGTCCCCCAAAGAACTTGCACACGAAGGATCCCGCTCTGGGAGAAGGACAAGAAGATAAGGATGTTGATATTATGACCCATTGAACTCTGAAGTTTTGGTACAGAAAGCCAGACAAACTGTAACCTTTTGATGGCTGCACGGCTTTCGACTTCACGACCCAATGTTTGCGCAATAAACTCATGGCTACTGAACAGACAGATAATTTGAAATCACTCAGCTGGACTTCAGACCTGATATTTTATGTTATCCTGACGATGCAGTCATGGAATCTTGCCGATGAGGGTCAGTTGAGGGTTAAACAACCCATGCATAACCCACGGTCTGTTGTAGGATTATGTGATGGTTCTTTAACCTCAAATAACCCCTTGCCGGTCAAGTTTACATGACACGACAACCCCCGGTCAGAGGTTGCATATTTGTAATAGTGACTGGCACATGCTCCTTAAGAATTAACCTACCTATGATGGGCTGTTGTGTCATGAGAACCTGCCCACTCTTTCCAAACCCCCCACCGCCCACGAATTACCTATTGATAAAATTGCCAAGGGTGTTGAGCAGCTCTGAATTGTTCTTAATCATGAGATCGCTCCAAGAGAAGGCGCTGTCTTGGCTTTCTGGCCGCAAGTAAAGCAGGTAGAAGCGCCAGATGTCCGCAGGAATGCCTGTGTCCTTGGCCATATCCCCAAAGACCCCCACGCCACGGCTCTTGGAAAATTTGCCGTCCTCATAGTTCAGGTACTCTGCAGAGATAATGGGTGGCATTAGAGATGTGGGCAGATCTTTCAATCCCACTTCAGAAGCCCCGCCAGGGTTCGCATGTCACAAAAACGGTGACCTGAACTGGTTGGCTCTTGATACTAAACTTTATTAAGGCAGCCATCCAGCCTGCAGTCTTAGCTTCTTTGGATCAGAAATGACAAAGTGTGACAGGTGAAGCCAACCTATTCCCTTCGCAATACCTGTCGCAATAAGATGATTGACCAGGGTATACTTGTCGCCGGTCCCCAGCAATGAGCAGGGAAACACAACACTGTGGAAAGGGACATTGTCCTTGGCCATGAAGTTATAAAGCTGAACCTGTGGAGAAATGGGAGACAGTTTACATTGCATTAAGGCACACTTCCCCCTCCGCCTCATAATCCCCACACTGAGCTGCCCCAAATGGCTGACGATTGTAACAGCATTTGTTGGGGCTACTTTTCTCTATTATACCTCATAATCACCACAAGTATACATGCCCCAAGGATGGGATGATGACATGTGTTTTAATGCATGGGAAAGGTGGGGGTGGAGACACCCTGGTACCTACACGGCATTCCCAGTGTGAAGGGGATGGCCCTTCAGTGGCAAGTGCCCCAAGATTAACAAGTCTGTCACCTGCTCTGGGTTCTTCCACCATTTCTCCCATTGGTCAGTGTAATTGGCTGCGATGGACAGGTAGCCAATGGGAGCATCGAACCAGACGTAGAACACCTATAGAGAGAAAAAGAGGAGTTGACTCACAGAATGTCAGCCAGAAAGTGCTTGGACAGATTGGAACAGCCAACCTACATTTCCTGCCTAATGTTTGGCTTGCATTTGGAATCTCTCCTCTCACACACTTTCTCAATCCTTATTTTTAAGGGTGGAAGATAACTTGGTTTTTAGAATGAGACTGGCCAGGGCACCAGCTCTTCCCCCGAGGCGAAGCACATAGAGGCCTGGGGTAATTCTTCACAGAATTCTTCATTCCTTCTGCTCACACACAAATAGGTTTCCAGGGCTCAGTTAAGAATTAAGTGGTGGGGACAAACTTTGTGGATATAAAAATGCATTACTTTGTTGAAGCCAAAAGTATAAATAAGTGAAATAGGAATTCCAAAGCATTCTGTTCACTGAAAAATGTTACATAGAATTAATTAATGAAACCACCAACATGGCTATTATAGAAGTTTCAGGAGACGAGGGGAGACAGCACAAAACGGTTCCAAGGTCCCCATTTCTTCCAGCCTCTATGCCTCTCGGCACCCTGTCTGTCAGAACCCCCCACGTCTCCTAGTCCAGGGGTTGGGAACCTCAGACCCAGGGCATAAATCCGTCCATTTCCCCAGAGGGTCCCACCCCCTTCCCTTGGCCCCACACCTTCTCCAACCACTGATGAGTGTTTTCCCAGGTTTGGTACAGTTTTCCACCGTTCTAATAGGCCGAAATGCCTCTCCCAAGGCCTGCTTGCTTACTAGCAGTAAGAGCTTTAAGCTACAATGTGCTGGTATTTTAGCCCCACCCCTTTTGTCTTTGGCCCCACCCACCACTGAAACGAGGCCCCCAAGACCTCCAAAACTGAATTCAGCCTTTGCCTTCTGTACCCCTGTTCTAGCCCATTTTGAAAGAAAAGCCATGTCTTTCCTGGGGGGGGGGCATCCAAAAGGAACAGCCTTGCGCCACCGGGGAGGAAAGAACCCCACAGCAACACCACGCAACAATTCAGCACTAAGCTTCCAAGGCCTTTCCCCATTGCTCACCTTGTCACGGAAGCCATCCAACGGGACCGGCGTGCCCCACTTCAGGTCACGAGTGATACAACGCGGCTTGAGGCCGTCACGGATCCAGGAGCGGGCAATGTATCTTGAGTTAGGGGTCCAGTCCCCAGTGGATTGCGACAGGGACAACCATTTCTCCAGGCTGTCTTCTAGCTGGTGGGGAAGGGTGGGGGAAGAGGTCAGAGACAGGGAATAGAACTCCTGAGCGCGGTGTGGCGCTTGCTACTACTGACAACAATGCTAAGCAAGTGGTAAGTCCCATGTGCATTGCATGCTCCTTCCCAGAAACCACACCCTGTCAAAAGACACTAGTAAGACAAGAGCAACTGACCTTGGGCAGGTCCAGGAAGAGGTGTTCGGAGGATTTCACCACAGGAGTCTCTTGGCAGATTTTGCATACTGGTCTCTGCCAGAAGGGCAAGAAGAAAAAAAGAGGCCGTGATGCGCTTGGCTCAAGCCCAGAAAGTAAATACCATGTAGGAAGTGGCACAAATCCCATATGCATGACTGTCATATGGGCAAAATGAGGTGTGCTGGGAAGTCATGTACTTCCCAGTGTGTGCTCGCTATGTGAGTGGAAAGAAATGTACATCTGTGCATTTGTACAAATGTAGGCAATGGCCTACAGATGGGACTTGTGTGATTCCTACATAGAACTTTGGAATGCTGAATGCAGACCCTGTGCGATCCCAAAAAAATCTTGGAGCATAGAAGGAATCTGGGTGGGGTTTGAAAAAACAAACAAAAAAAAAACAAAAAAAACCCCACGCTTTTGGCTACTGTAAATCCCTGTCCTTCTGCACAGGCCTTAATTCCTTACATCCCTGCCACTATCTACTGTATGCCAATATCACAAAACCAAGAAGCTTCCTTTACTAGTCATAACAGCTAAATGGAATCACCATATTAGGAGACAGTGTACTTCTGAATACTGGGTGCTAACAGAAGATGGCCCTCATCTTTGTGCCCTGCTTACGACCTTACAGGAAGTATTTGGCTGGCCACCGTTAGAAGGAGAACGCTGGGCAAGATGGAGCTTGGTCAGACAAAGCATGGTAATATTTATTCCAGCTTAGCCGTGTTTTACAACTAGGCCAGTCACCTAGAAGGGGTGCCAATGACTCAAACGGATGCGGAAAGGAGTCTAGGCCCAGAGTGTGAGAAATCATTAGATCTCATGAGAAATCAATTTGATCTGAAGACAGCTGCATGACTGATTCTGCTCATGGTGAATGTGAAGATTTGGCATTCCCCTGGCTTGCAGCATGCTGGTGTCCCTTAACTAGGGAGCGTTAGTTTCCCTTGCATGCAAGATGCAAGTTTCCACGACTGTCTGGGCAGCAGCACCTTAAGTTCAGTGGCGTTGATCAGCTTGCCGCATTTGTCGCACTGGTCCCCACGGGCCTCTTCATAGTTGCAGAAGGGGCAGGTGCCTTCCACAAAGCGGTCGGCCAGGAAGCGCACACACTTCTCGCACTTCAGCTGATCCACTGTCTGGGTCAGCAGGTAGTTGCGCTCTAGCAGCCGCTGGAAGATGCCCTGGGCTATCCTGAGGTGTGAAGGAGAGGGCGGCGTTAAGGGCAAAGAGCATCCTCAAATCTTCACAAACACACCCACACCCACAGTGCATCAAGGGAAGTTTGAAAACCAGCCCACAAATGTCTGCTGGCAGCAGGCCAGTGCTTGTCTGGGCCAGGGAGTGTTGGCACGTGAACGGCATCGTTTTCTGATGCTTCTCTAAAACAGTGAGAGAACCGGCAAAGCACATCATACCTTTAAAACAAGGAACAGTACTGTCCAAGATGACCCATCCTGTACCTGCCATAGTTCATATCGCATACAGATGCATTAGCACGGGTCTGTGGCGGGATTTCCATGGCTCTGTAGACCACTGGCTATAAGTCAGCTAAGCGCCTCTCTATGGTACAGAGCCGGTCACGTTGATCTGGTTGCACATTATTTAACCTTGTAGCACCTCATTTGTATACTACCTACACCTTAAACCTAGCTCAGTAGCAGACTGGCAGCAGCATTGATCCTTTAGCACAGGCGTAATGTGTGCGCAGTAAGAGACCTGAGTTAGTAACTTAGCCGCTGCATTCTGCACTAGCTGCAGCTTCTGAACCAACCTTAAGGGCAGCCCCACGTAGACAGCATTACAATAATCCAATCTTGAGGTTACTGATGTGTGGACCACAGTCACTAGGCTATCTCTGTCCAGGAATGGGTGCAGTTAAGAGTACCAGCCTAAGCTTGTAGTAGGCGCTCTGATAAGCCACAGAGGTCACTTTGGCCTCCAACAACAGTGATGGATTTAGGAGCACCCCCAAAAAGCAAACCTGTTCTTTCCGGGAAAGAACAACTCCAGGGAAGGAATGGGAGGGTGAGAGAGAGAGAGAGAGAGAGAGAGAGAGAGAGAGAAAGAGAGAGAGGCTCAATTCGGATGACACATTAGGCAACGGAGGAGGGGGGGAACAATCATCAGTTGTGTTGCTTATTGTGTCGTTTGGAGGGCAACACACAACGCACATACAACTGACAGTACGTTAGTCAGGCACTTTAAACAACGGGCTTGCATGTTGTTTAGCCCGAAGCCCCATTGTTTAAAGTGTTGTCCGAATTCTGCCCCCCCTCTCTCCGTGGACTATTCCGTTTCGGAATAGAGTTCTGCTGCCTAGAGCAGCCAATCGCCCCCCCCCCCCCCCGGGCCGCTCTATGCAGCCGGCAGAACTCACGGTGCCTGCTGGGATTCGGCTGGAGGACACAGGGAGGAGAGGCTGCAACCAAAATGGCCGCCGCAAGTTCGTAGCAGCTGGGGCGTTTGCCGGTTCCGAGCAGCACTGGCTGCATGTCGTCTGTGGAGCTCCTCCTGCCTAACGCATGGTCAATACATTATTTACCCCTCCGTTGCCTAATATGTCGTCCGAATTGAGCCAGAGAGAGAGAACAGCGCTACATAAGCCATTTCTGCTGCCCCTCCCCAGGTTACTGCGCTTTCTGCTGGTGGTACTTACGTGGTCTGTTGGGGCGTGGTGGTGCGGCCAAAATAGTCAAAGGAAATTTTGAACCACTGGTAAATCTGGGCATGGACAGCATAGTACTTATCACAGATCTGCTGCGGGGTCAGCCCTTCCTCCATGGCCTTTGTCTCCGTGGCAGTGCCATACTCATCAGTACCGCTTAAGTACAGGGTGTTCCAGTTACGCAGACGACAGTACCTGGATGGGAAATGGCCACCAGTGACAGGTAAGGAGTCAGGAGGTTTATCGCTACCAGCCCAGACTAAAGCTTCACGCGATGCCTCTCTGTACGCCAAATGGGCTGTAGGACTGTAGCAGAACACATGCTTTGCAGGCAGAAGGTCCCAGATCCAGTCCCGGTCAAAACACAATCTCAAGTAGCAGAGCTAGGAAAGAGCTGAGCATCAGATCTTGGACAGCCACTGCCAGCCAGAGCAGATGACGAGGCTACAGGGCCAGCGGTCCAACTCGTACAAGGCAGCTTCGTATGACTTAGATTAACAGTGCTATCCCGCTTCCTACATCAAGCAGGGGGATTGGATGAAGGGGGCCCACAAGGCCCAGTGCAACTCCACCTTTATGATCCTCTCCACGTTTACTTGGAAGTAAGTCCCACGGAACTCAATGAATCTTCCTCCCTAGTAAATGCTTTTAGGACTACAGCTTAAGACTTGCCTAAAATTCAAGTTGTAAGAAGTAGAAAAGCCACCGACGCTTTATATAGGCAGGGTGGGTTCAGCTATATCAAAGTATGTATATTGGTGGATTTTGCAAATGCAAGTTAGAAAATCGAAACCAATTTTAAATATCAATGTGCTAAGTAGGAACAAAGAAACCACAGGACCAACCCATATCGCTAATAACTCTGATGTAACCAGGAAGATAGGCAGCTGTGGTAGAGTACATACAACCACTACTTTTAATGCTGAAAAAACAAATTAAGTCCTCAACCTCCCATTAGCCCACCTCTCCTTTTCATTCTGCATATGATCAATGGAAAGGAGAGACACCGTTACCTTACCTGGCAAAGGTATCAGCGCTGAGAACGCAGCCAATGATGTTCCCAAGGTGAGGCACATTGTTCACATAGGGCAGTGCGCTAGTGATCAGCACATTCTTCATGCCTTCCACAGGCAAGCTGGGAAGAAAAGAAACATGAAGACATTTCAAAGAGGGCACTTGGGCTTTGGTAGAATAAGAGGAGGAAAAACACTGCACTGCGCCCCAAAGGAATACAAGGTGTAATATCTGGACGCAGCAAGGAGCCCCAGGTGAACGGTCAGCTCCTTACATTCAATACATTCGTCTTCTGCAATCCCATGCACCCAAACTACGAAAAATATGAGAAGTGGCTTTTGGCTACTAGCTCTCATGGTTGTGCAGAAATGCTATGAAAAATGAGTTATCTTCACAGAGGCTCTATATAGATCAGAGGTGGAGAACCTGTGACCTTCCAGATGTTGTTGGACTCCAGTCCCCATCAGCCCCGGGCAGCATGACCAATGGCCAGGGTTGATGGGAGTTGCAGTCCAACAGCATCTGGGAGGGGCACCGGTTCCCGACCCCCACAAATACAGAGGATGGGAGCCTTGGGACTGTGCCTGATGCTGTGCCTAAGGTGGAATGCTTAAGCCTTAACAACACTGAAAACGTTGATAGTTTGCAAAATTTGTTCTAAGTGTAGAATTCAGAGTTTACTGGAGTCCAAGATGAACTTGGACTCCTTTCAACAGAGCTATGATAATGGAAAGCAAATGCTGCTTTCCTCAGTGATGGAGAAACCTGCAGTAACCACAGAAGAACTCACACACAGGTGGCCATCGCTTCCCATTGTTTGGGAAATTGAGAGATGGAACAGAAATGCAGTACTTCTCTTTGTTTTGGAATTGTCTCTGGCATGTAATTTACATGTGGGCATCTCAGCCCTGCATGGTACTTACATAGGCTGCTGTGGCTTCCAAGGTTTGGGCAGGCTGGCCGGCCCTCTGGCCCAGACTTCTGCAATTGCCGTGATCTCCTCTTCGGACAGATGCCGCTGAGCAGATTCCTCTTCCTAGCAAGAGGGACAAAGAGGAACCTATAAACCTGCTGCAGGATAAGTGGTTTGTTCCAGGTGCTAGGCACCTGATACCCACAAACCACATGATAGCACTCTTCAAATACTTGAAAGGTTGTCACATGGAGGAGGGCCAGGATCTCTTCTCAAACAACCCAGAGTGCAGGACATGGAATAATGGGCTCAAGTTACAGGAAGCCAGATTCTGGCTGGACATCAGGAAAAACTTCCTGACTGTTAGAGCAGTACGACAATGCAACCAATGACCTAGGGAGGTCGTGGGCTCTCCCACACTAGAGGCCTTCAAGAGGCAGTTGGACAACTATTTGTCAGGCATGCTTTAAGGTGGATTCCTGCACTGAGTTCTAGCCTAGCCGTCTCGTCGATATGCTAGTTTTGTATGGGTACTGTAAATGGATAAACATTCAATCATGCAATTGCCCCACCTGCAGTCCAATGTAGTACAGTCCAAGAACAGTTTTAGAACTGCTTGAGAGCCTGAGGCCCGATTCACACAGCAACAGCAGAAGGAACAATACCTTTGGCTCATTAGTTGCCGACTTCTCAAAGGCCAGGTTGGGAGCAGGATGTTTCTGCAGATACGCCTTTAGTTCCAGCAATCCTTTGGGTGTCCATATAGATTCAACGGCCTTCTTGCAGTGCTCCTTCAGGTTCATGTTCTGGAACCATCTCCTCAGGGCTTTCAACTCATCTGTAAAATTAGAAGACTGGCATTCATTTGTTAAAGTTCACATGTATTAACAGAACCCCATCATGCCCACAGACAAGAACCAGTAAGCCTACTTCCCAAGATTTACCAATGCTCCCTGCTGCTGCCTCAAACTAGTTGGACGGGTAGACCAGTCAGCAGGAGACCTAGTCTGAGAGTCGCCATCTGTTGTATCATGGCATTGCCACAAAATAATACCCTAAAGTCTTTGTTAGCATCTCTTACCTGGCAAGAAGGAGTCATCCCTTAACAGAGGGAACAGGGATCCCCAAAAGGCAACATCAGCAGCTGACTCAGCATCCTGGATTAAAAGGGAAAATGGGCTCAGCACGTGTGAAACGGAGGCGGTGGCTTGAATCTTTACCCTACAGTCACAAGGCACGTCTTAAAAAGTTATAACAAAATCCACTCTTCCACTGACACAAGGGTAATGTTAAACAAAAACTCTCCCCTCCAGGATTAACAGTGACAAGAGGAGAAGCTAGCATAGCAGTGGCAACTTCTGTTTATTATATCATATACATCACATTGTAAATGTAATCTATGTATTTTGAAATTAGATGAGTACTTTTTAAAAATGGTCTCTGGGAAACTCAATTAAACAGAAAGAGCAAACACTCCAGCCCAATCTCCTACTGAAAACAGGATATCCTATAACAGGGGCCATGTATATTCTCTCACTACACTGTTCAAGCACAAGAATTGTACTGGCTGCAAAAGTTAGCACTCACAGAATTTCAGCTTTCATTTAAAAAAAAAAAAAAGAACAAATTTCTAGTCCTAAAGATGATAAAGATCTGCACGTAACGCTTCCTAAAGTCTCAGATGCCAGAGGTGAGGCCTAAGTGGATTTTTAAAATTATTATACTTCTCTCCCCCATCCTCCTTGGGACAAGATCCTCATAAAACCAGAGGTTGTGAACAGTCAGGCTTGGTTTTGAAACCAATTTTGCCAAAGATGAAGGATTCCAAATTACTTGATATCCATCCCACTTGGCCGAATGGGATGGCCAAGCGGGATGGGAGGTGAGCCAGTATTAGCCAAGTCCGCTTCTACAGAGGTTTACTTACTTACCCCTGTAAAGTAAGGAGTGCCTTTTTTGGTAAGGGTCTGGTCAATGTAGTTCAGTGGTTTCCGGATGACCCCCAAAACCTCCTCTCCCTTCTTTCCTTGCACGACATGAAGATATAAGGCTGCGGACAAAGCAGGCTAAGAAGAACAGCAAAGAATGGAGGCACGTTAGTTTATCTTTTCTCTCCCTTTGTTGAGTTCGAACTTGCATCTTGTTTTAATGAGAAAAGAACGATGCGTATTGGTAACACTGGATATCTCTCTATGTAAAAGCCAGTTCCCAACATACCCCATGCTCCAGAGTGACCAAGAAATAGGGTGCAGAATGGAGGTATGAAGAAGCAGCAGCAAGGGTGGGCAGACTGAAGCAGGCTGATCTCACCAGTGTCACAGGGCAGATTTCACACACACACACACACACACACACACTCACACACACACAGTGTCGTTCCTAAAAGCCACCCCTTAGTTTCAGATATGCAGAACAGACGCATTGAGCCCTCCGCCAGCTCTCATAATATACGAGCCCTCCCTCCACAACACAGACTGTCCATCCAAATTAGTGCCATTTAATACATACACAGACACAGTTCCTGTGTTCCACCTCCATCACACTTGTGAGTAGTGTAATGAAGAAACGGGAGTCAGGGCAGAGCTAAGAAAACAAGTGGGGGTTTCTTGAGTTTTGTAGGTCACAATCTGGGACACACACACACACACACACACACACTTCACACACTAGGCAATTTTGGCCTCCAACCTAATGGCCTCCTCAAGAAGACCCCTTCATCTTCTTTCCAGTAAGTGAAAGGATGTCAGTTACACCAATGGGGAAAGTGTTCCACTGGGGTAACCTGTTGTGGGTTTATGAGGGGAGCTTACTCCCCCCCCCCGCCCACCCACATGGACAGGAAGCATAGACATACTGCAGCCCCAACAGGCCCCCCCCCCTACAAAATAGAAGCCCTCCATGAACCTTACTCTCATGGCCGGGCATTTTGGCAGTACAATAAACTGAGTCAGAGACTCATCTAAAAGGAGTCGGTGTATGTCAGGGATAGGAAACCTATGGCCAACCAGGTGCTGTTGAACTACAAAGCCCATCATCCCACATTGGCTAGGCCGGTTGGGGCTGATGGGAATTGGAGTCAAACATCATTTCGATGGCCATGGAGTCATCTAAGCACAGAACACAAAGCAGTCCTTTTATCCCCTGTTCAATGCCATCTCCCCTCCGTGAACAATGGCGGCCACATGAGTATACCTCCCCCTTCAATATACATGCAAGACACACCCTCCCATCTTACCTCCAGATCGGTTGCCTCCCACTCAAATAACTGATTGGAAAAATCACTCTGCGCCTGGCCAAAATCACTCATTTCTTTTCCGGATAAACGGAAAAAGTACCTAGAAGGCAAGCAGAGAAAGAAACTCAGCAGTTTCACACATCCACACACACACACTTCACATGCCTCTAAAAGACAATCTATAGAAGAACTTTGTTCTGTGAAAAGGGGCCCTCTTGAAGGGTTGCAAGAGACCACTGCTAGTACCTTTCATCCCAGAATTCTAACCATGACTGCCAGTGATTTAAGATAGAAACTTCTCCAAATACCGGAATTTTTTTTCCAGTGCTTTATTCTTCTGCAGAAAAACAATCCATTTTGTAAATCTTTTAGTAAAAACCAATGGATGGTAAATGCAGTATTAGGCAAGCTTGGCCATTTCAAAGTTGTAATCAATGTTTTTCAAGTGATGATCCCCACCATGCATGTGAGAGAATACCCGCGTACCATTGAAATACATAGATGTCTCGGCGTGAAATGGAATTAATAAGTAGAGATGGTCAAACTGAAGGTGCCCCAACAACCTCAGTGGAAGACAGCTGAACTCTATGGAAATAGATGAGTGGTTTCAGCATAGCATGCACAGTTCTTTGGATTGCTAAAATTAATTAGTGCAGCCTTGCCCAACCTGGTGATTTACAGATCTTTTGGACAACTCCCAGCATCTCCAGCCAGTCACACTGACTGAAGAATGCTGTGAGTTGTAATCTAAAATATCTGGAGGGCACCAGGAAGGGGAAGGCAGAATTGATGTGTCAGCAATGTGCATAACCTTTGTTTCTTTCTTACATTTAAACAATGTAAGGGAAGTACATGTTAATTCTCTTACATTTTTACATGTATCACATTAATTGTGTTTTAATCTCTCCCCTCAAATATTTCAGGTCAGGACAAAAATTAACATGGGATACTTTATTAGCTTTGTTTTTATTTTTCTTCTATTTAGTAAACATGCTAAATTAAATCACTTCCTATTGATTTTCCAATGTGAAATGAAATTTTTCCAATGCAAATGACCCCGGGTAAATTAGCCTGATTTGCATTGGAAAATTTTCCAGCCCACAATATTCCAAAAAACCAACAACACATCACTGATAACTGCCTTGCACGTGTTCTCACTTCTGGTGCAGGATGCTTTGCATTACTTGTTTCTCATGGTTTGCTTTAGCACTCCAATATTAGATGTGCGTCTTGTATCTGTGATTTCTGTCAGCATATTCCAAGGTCGCTAGAGAGCCAGTGCGGTGTAGCAATTAGAATGCTGGAGATTTGGATTCAAAAGCTGGGCCAGATCTACACCAAGCAGGATATGACACTTTGAAAATGGTTTGAAAACTGTATATGGCATGTGTCCCAGGCCCCAACAGTTGTCACTACTGTTATAAACAGTGTGAAACATGAAAATTAGCGAGCTACTTTTCAACGTTTAGGGGATCCCAATAAAGGTATCAGGAGTACAGCAGCTGTTTGGATCGAAAATCAGTGCACGTATTTCAACCCAGAAGAACACGCCCATGTTCAGGAGCCTCAAATAGAAAGTGAGTCCTGAAGTTGGTTGTTGCTGAATCAACGAATCATTCTTACATTGACTTAACGCTAGAAGTAATTTGTGGCCCTCCAGATGTTTTGGCCTATAATACCCATCATGACTATCGGCATAGCCAATGGTGAGGGACAACGGGAATTGTAGGCCAAAACATCTGGAGGGCCACAAGTTGCCCACCTCTGACTTACACAAATGATTACCAACACAGAAATGTCAAGCTCCCTGAATTCTCAGAATCCACAAGTTTTTCTTTCCTGAAATTCAAGGCACCAGGCAGTTGTTCATATTCTTAATACCGCCAGTGTTTATGCAGCATCATAGGTGTTGGACACAACATACACACAGTTCAAATAACGTGACCTTAGGAACACAAGCAGAGTGTTCAGCATCCTATACTTACTGGCAAATTGTATTTGTGGAGAAGAGGAAGGACTCTTTTTCCAACTGCAGAGCTGGCAGCTGTGGATGGGTAAGGAATGGGACTACATGAGCTATCAAGAAAAACATAGACAAATTAGGACTTTATCCCACACACAAAAAAGAGAGCTGTTCTATTCAACACAACCTTGAACACTACTCTAATCAGGGGGACAATGACAGGCAGCAACCCATGGTTTGGGAGTGTGTTCATGTGTGCGTTGGGGGGAGATTATAGAGCATCCCGAGGATCCTACTGCTTTTTTGCCTGAAAATCCTCTTCCCTTCCTTGCAAAGACTGCCAGCTTTTTTCTGGAAGAGCTCCTGTGTTTTTGAAAGCTGCACAGCACGCCAAAATTCAGCAGGCAAACTTTTCCTATCAGTAGAAACTGAGGAAATATTCATCTGTCAAATCTCTATTTGCCATGAAATTGTTCAAGCACAGAAGACCTGCCAGAAAAAATGAATAACCCTCACAGGGAAGAGAGGACGGGGGAGATTCCTGCTCCTTCCCCCCAAAAGGATGCCTGACATATAGGACATACTATATGGAGGATCACACCTTTTAATATAAAATTTACTTAATCCAGAAGAACAACCATACCCTGATTCTATACTCATAATCACTAGTGGGTTAGGATTCTCCAGTCTTCACCCCACCCACCTTATGTATGGAGCATCACCAGAAGATAACGAAAGTCCATCCCTTATCCCGGTTAAGCAACTCTGTAATTGCAAGACATCAAACAGGGGAGGGGAGTCCTCAAAATGAGGATACAAAGAGATGTGTGCGAAAAGCCATGGGATACGATGGGATGGGAGGAATCCTGAAGTGGAAAACCTATTTAATTCTGCTGTTGTGCTGATAAGGTTGGTTTGCTTTCATGTTTAGTTTATGTCGGAAAATGCTCATGTTAGCCACCTGGAAGGTGAGAAGGGATGTTTCAGATAAATAAAACTGAGGGAGCAACGCTCCCCCCCCCCCAATTCGTTGCCCCTTCAAACACTCACCATCGTGCGGGAGCCACCGCAACTCCACAGGGGCGCCAGTAGCTTGGGCAGCCGCCAGCACCTTCAGCCCGCCGGGGCTGCCTTTGCTAAGGAACAGCTTCATGCCTCGTCCTTCCACTCGCTTCCGACCACGTTCTGCTGATGCAACGAGCCCGGTCCTTTGCTTACTAAGATCACCCGTCGACTCTCGGCCCACGTCGGCCGAGAAGCCGGTCGATCCCTCCCTCCCTCACACGCCCACTTTGGGCCTTGTACATGCGTGTTCCACCACCTCCGCCTTTCCCCCTCCCCAGTTGGACTACAAATCCCGACATGCACGGCGCACGAAACAGGAAGTTGTGAGGGGAAAACCCGGAGGGGGAGGGCAGAGAACATGTATTTAAATTACTCCAAAGCCAGTGGAGGCTGGTGGATCCGATTTCAGTAGGGCTGTGAATACAGGGTTTCAGTCAGAACCAGCTAGAGCTCTAAAGTAGGGTGACCAGATAAAATCCAGGTCAGGGCTCATGTAACTTTAACAGTTGTAGAGAAAAGGGAATTTCAGCCAGTGTCATTTGTATGCAATTACTTCCTGGTGAAATTCCCTCTTCATCACAACACTTAAAGTTGCAGGGTCCTTGCCTTCTTTTGTATATGGTCACTCTAGTATAGTGCCTTCACCTTTAACTGTTGTGATGAAGAGGGAATATCACCAGGAACTAATTGCATACAAATAACTCTGGCTGAAATTCCCTTTTCTCTACAACTGTTAAAGTTATATGAGCCCTGACCTGGATTTTATCTGGTCACCCTACTCTAAAGGAGCTATCCAAGGTGCTGGACCCTCACGCTGAAAGTGGTCCTGCGCCTCGGATAGCCCCGTTAGAGTTCTGGCTGGTTCTGACTGAAACCCTGTATTCACAGCCCCACCAAATTTGGAGCCACCAGCCTCCACTGTCCAAAGCGACTGACGGGGTTAGGATCCAAATCAATTTAAATCCGTGGTGCAGGCAGGGCTGGACCTTGGGGCCTAAGTGCCACCCCACACTCAGAACAAATAACTGCCTAGGGAGCAGCAGGTAATGGTAAAAAAATAGCTCAGCAGCACCTGCCTGTGCTGGCAAACTCCATTTTCTTTTTGTCGCCATGATGGAGCTATCATTTAAGTTAGTTTAAATGGGAAATTGCACATGCTTAGAGTATATATTTTCTTAATTAGGACGAGCCAACGGTTTTGTTGTTCGAATATATTGGGACTGGAGAAGCAGTTTTAAAGAATGGAATGGCATTTGGAAGGGAGAAATGTTAAGAAAAATATGGGCCATCTAAGCCCCCAACTACTCAAGATCATTAAGTAGGCTGACCATATGAAAAGGAGGACAGGGCTCATGTCACTTTAACAGTTGCAGAGAAAAGGGAATTTCAGCTGGCGTCATTGGTATGCAATTAGTACCTGGTGAAATCCTCTCTTCATCACAACAATTAAAGTTGCAGGCACTATACTAGAGTGACCAGATACAAAAGAAGGCAGGGCCCCTGCAACTTTAATGTTGTAATGAAGAGGGAATTTCACCAGGTACGAATTGCATACAAATTATGCCTGCTGAAATTCCCTTTTCTGTACAACTGTTAATGTTACATGAGCCCTGTCCTCCTTTTCATATCATGAAGTTCAGGGTTTATAAATAGTTGACTTAAGTCTGCACCACTGACTTAAGACTCAATGATTTCAGTGGGTCTACTCTGATGACAAAATCTAGAATCAATCCACAGTAACCAGGGATAGGCAACCTTTTTGGGCCTCGGGCACATTTGACAATTACAAAACAAGTGGAACAGTATTTCGGAGCTGCCTGTGAACTGTTGAGGGGAGAAATCCAATTATTATTTGCACGCTTCATATTTTATATAGAATAAAATCACAAAATCTGGCTTTGCTTGGATTGAGAGGTGTTTCCAAAATGCTCATTCTTCACAACACCTATTTATAAACGAAACTCACATGCTGAATGCCAGCTTCTCTGCAGCCTGGTTTCTTCTTTGCTACGCTCACCAACTGACCAGCAGCCTTTCTTCTTTTTTGAAGAACAAAACAGAAATTCTGTTCCAACAGCCAATGAAGGAGCAGTTTCATCCAAGTGAGAAGGACATTTTTGGGGAGGATCTAGATACTGCAGTGGCTGCCTATATGTTTCCAAGCCCGATTCAAGGTGCTGGTTTTTAACCTATAAAGCCTTACACAGCTTGGGACCACAATACCTGATGGAACACCTTTCCCGACATGAACCTACCTGAACACTGCGTTCAACATCTAAGGCCCTCCTCCGAGTGCCTACTCCAAGGGAAGCTCGGAGGACGGCAACAAGGGAGAGGGCCTTCTCTGTGGTGGTCCCCCAATTGTGGAATGATCTCCCTGATGAGGCCTGCCTGGCGCCAACATTGTTATCTTTTCGGTGCCGGGTCAAGACTTTCCTCTTCTCTCAGGCATTTAGCAATATCTGATGAGCCTGGGTTTGTTTTATTTTTAGGTTTATAGCTTTTTAAAGTTATTACAGTAGTTTTAAATGTATGTGCATATTGTATATTTTTGCTGTTTTAATTTTTGTATATTGTTTTTAATTGTTTTAATCTTATGTAAACCTCCCAGAGAGCTTCGGCTATGGGGCGGTATACAAATTTAATAAAATAAATAAATGTTGGGGACAGGATCAAAATATTGTGGACTGTTTCAAGAAACTGCAATAACATGAAGCATGTACCCCTGCCCTGTTTTATTATCATATTTACAACGATCTCGAGGTACTTCTGTCACTCCTGCACCATATATGGAGGATTCTAGGTGGAAGTCAGGTCCATGTGGAATTTGAGGTCAATGTTGCTAGGATGAAGAATTTCCATGATAAAGGATGCTCCTTATGACCCCACACAGATGGCCATTTTACCGCACACTAGCAGTTTGTATTTGGTAAACAAATTCTTCTCACTAAGATGATACAGATAACCAACTGCATTAAATCATCCTTGGAGGCCTCTCTTTTTCTATCTCTTTCTCTGAAGATTGTCGCCCTTTTTTAAAAACATTCTTGCTGATGTCCTCGAGCATGTACAGACTGCCCCTCCTTGGTGGACAAAAGGGCATAGAGCATTTGCAGAGTACCTATGTTTTGTGAAGTAAATGACATGAGCAGTTCTCCAATTTTCTGCCTTCCCCCCCACTCCTCTTCTCTCATTTTTATATTGGTTTATCACATTGGTGTAAGATCGTAAGTCTGCATTCTAGGCCTAGTCACTTTAGGGTACAATCCTATGTGTGTTTAGACAGAAAAAAGCCCTATAGCTCACAGCATTATAGGACTTTTTCTGTCTAAATATATAAAGGATTGTGTCCTTAGGCATTTTCTTGATGATAATGAAAGCCAGCTTTTTAAAAAATGAACAAGGGTACAGTATGTCTGAGCATATGTAGAGAGTATTTTGTTATACAGGGAGTCACTTTCCAAATAAATTAGTGGAAGCATTGAGTTCCACTGAGCCTGTATTGAATCCCCCTCTTCGAAAGGTAACATTGTTCAATTTCTTTTTTCTTTTCTTTGCTAAATATGTTTTATAGAAAGTTGGGAAATAATAATGGATGGTTTGTTATTTTGGATCCAGTCCAAATTTCTCAAGAAGGGAGTTTTGGTTGTGATGGGAAGGATACAAAGGAGTCAACATTGTTATAGACGGCCTTTCACAGAGGTTGTATTCAGGCTGAATTCAATTTCGGAGAAGCCCTCCCCGGCTGTATTCTAGTGCTGGGTAGGGCCAAAAGCAAAAGGGTGGAGCCAAGAGTTAAAGAGGCAGGCAAAAAATATAACCATACAATCATGTTGTAACTTAAAGCTCTTACTGCCAGTAACCGAATGTTAGGAGAGGCATTTCAACCTTTTAGAATGAGGAAACGGCTGCACAAAAGACAGGAAAACCACCAAACAATTGCTGGTTAGGGAAAAGGGGGTTGGGCCAGGGGGATGGGATGTCACTGTCTGAGGAACCTGCAGAAGGCTGGATTAGGACCCCAAGAGGGCCAGATTAGGTTCCCAGGCCTGAGGTTCCCCAGCCCTGCTGTATTCTCTATTAATGCCAAGGTGGAAACTGCCGAGCTGTGATTTACAAACAAACAAACAAGCCTGATCCTAAGCATTTTCACTCACAAGTAAGTCTGAGTTCAATGGGGGCCGCTCCGAAGTCATCATGCATGGGACTGCAACCATGCAATAATCCTAACCGTCATTACTCAGAAGTACTCTCCACAGATCAAAGTGGGCTTACTTGCTAAGTAAGCAATCATGGGATGGCACCCCCTGTTTCACTGATTTCAATGGGATCTCTCTTGCTTTAGGGATATCTGTTTCATACAGACAAAAGCCTACAATAAATTATTTTTTTAAAAAAAATCTATATATGTTTCCACAGCGAGGCTGTGGGTCAGACAGTATCTCTTTCCTGTCTGTGGAACACGTGAACAAAGAAGCTTGCGTTCCAGCCTACAGGAAACCATTAACCTCCGTGAAAGCGGATGTGTGATACCTGTGCTTTGTGCTCTGTGCACTGAATTCATTTAAACAAGTGAAATGCTTCATCTTTTCCCCCCACTTTCATGAGAGATGGAAAGAAGAAGAACAGAGCAGAGCCAGGAGCGAAACTACCAGCTATTCCAGGAGCGCCCTCTCTCACTGTAATGTGGGTTCAGGTAAACATAACTCTTGCGACTCTGCCCTTTCTGCTATGATTGTGCGTCAGAATGATCTGGGGCCATGTTCTTGAGCGGCTTTTTCAGGGGATTGGTGGGTGAGTTTCGTGGGTCCTCATCTCTGGGTACAAAATGGGCTTCTTAAGCCCCAATTGAATATTCTTTCCCACTTCCCCAAGCAGCAGGAAGTTTTAGTGGGGCAGAGTTTTATGAAATCAGTTTCATTGAGAGGAGAGAGCGGATGGGCCAGGAGGCAGGGCTTCTAGTCTGTGGCTTACTAACAAGCCTGATATCAGCCCCCTTGGGCAGCTGCCAGGGCCTCAACATCAATGGCGATGGCCTCCCCCTGATTCTCCACCCCACCCCCATGCTAGGTGACTGGATCTATGAGTTGCTAATTTACTTTTTCCACAGTGCCCCCAATGTAGTGTTGCTCTATCTGGGGCATTGTGGGAAATCTAAAATGGTGGTGTATAGCAGCTGGCCACTGTTGCCAGGTTAACCCACAGACATGGATCTACCGAGGTATGAGCCCCCCCCCCCCCCATCTCAAACCTGGAGCTGCCTTGGCTTACTAGCCTGCATAGCCCAGGGATCTCAGGTTCCATTTTGAACCACAGACTCCATCTTGAAATGCTTACCTAGCTGTCTCTCAAGGCTACGGCTATGACTCATCCTCCTCAATCGGCTGCCAGTTAACAGAGAAATGCTCTGTGCTCTGAACGTAAACCCTCCCGGGCAGGCATCATCAAAGGTCTCTCTCAACGATGGCAGCTGAATCCGGCCCCTCCCTATCTATACTCATGAACTTCAAGGTCTTCGCAAACTATTCAGTAACGCCCATATTTGCCTGAATCTATCAGCACACAATGATTATGACTCAAGATAAAAATGTAACTTAGGCATTGCGCTCGGTATGCAATTGAAAATAACCATTGTCTATTGTAGTAAAAAAAAATTGTGGAGTATCTATCACTCACTCACTCACTCACTCAATAATAATATTTATTATTTCTTTAAAGCAATTTTTAGCCCACTCTTCAGCCAAAACAGCTCTCAGGGTGACTTGCATAAAATAAATCTTGGATGGGGAACCTCTGTCTTATAGGCCAGTTTGGCCTGTCAGGCTGGCTGTGGAGCCAGATAAACCTTCTTGCAGAGTGGATCAGATGATACTCCCTGACCCCCATAAAAGCTTTCAGGCAGGAGGCCTCTCTAATGAACAGACCTGCTCTTGGTGCCTGCAAATTTGTCTCCCTGCCTTGTCGGCGCTGGAACCAGTCTGACACAAGTGACGTCTTTCCTCCCTCTCTTCTCTGTGACACTCCGTGACTATTGAGCTTAACAACATACCACATCCTAGCAGGTCTATCCTCGAATGTGAGCCTTGGGTTAAAATATCCAGCAGCTTACTCTGGCGCAGAGCTCTGCACATGGCGCCATTCCTGATTCTACCAAAAGCAACCGCATTCTGAAAGCCAGGGGGAGGTACAGGATATTGGATGCCTTAAGCTAAGACATGAAAGCCCCACCATTTCAACTTTCTTACCACCACTGCCAAAACTTGGCAGCAATTCTGTGATGATTTGGGGGCGGCAGGGGCTTCAAAAAGGGCCAGGGGGCCACATGTTGCCCACCCTGGATTTAAAAGGTTGGGCTTTCCAAATTTGTAGCATCCTCAGCACTACAGAGGTGTGCTGAATATGGTGGCTCCATAATGGGGATCATGGCGGTTCGCATCACGGTGGCAAATCATGGGGTAATTGACATTTGATTTGTAGGGATGTGTGGAGCTTGTGAGCCATTTCCAGTTCATAGATTGTCATTCCCTATTCATAGGTTGTCAGTGGGATGTCTGAAACCACTCTGGGTTGTTTAGGGGTTAAACAACCCAGAGTTAACCCACAATTTGTTATTAACTCGGGGTTATTTAATCCATAAATAACCCAGAGTGTCCAGATTTACAGGTCATGCTAACAACCTATGAATGGGGCATTCATAGGTTATTTATTCAAACTGGAGGTGGCTCGCATGTTGCACAAGTTAATTAACCCACAATTTGCCAACATGACAAGTGAACCAGGTTATAGACTTCTTATGAGACGTTGCACTTTGATCCACTCATGCACAGTGCAGGATTGTAGCCTTGGATTTACCAAAAGAGCTAAGATGTACTTTCATTCAACTCTCATGACACTAAAAGATCCCCCAATAGTGTGCCTAAATGGGGATTCTCAGTCATATGTGTAAATGTTCTGTTCGTATACTGAGAGCGTTTTGACTTGATTATGTACTGGCATTTTATTGTTATACATTGCAACTTATAGTTCTGTATTGTGCATTGAAATTACATGATTTTTAGAGTCCAGTGACACTGATTACTTATATACCTTTACTGCAGTGAGTCCTCATTCATGCACCAGTGGCCTTGAGAATTGCAGATTTGCTTCTTTTGGGTTTTGGAGGTTTCTCCTCGCTCACCCCCAAATATACCTCATCTCAGCTTTAGGGCAAGGCAGCTGAGGAAAATGACAGAGGATGTCTAGAACTCAACAGTGGCTGATGTAACAATGAAGGCTGTTGCATATTTGAAGTCTGTTCTCTTAACTGTTCCTTCTATCCTGAGATGGGAATGGGAATGTAGGGGATAGGAGTCTGGCTCACATGCTTGGATCCGCCTGGGCTTATTTGTTGTACAGAGCAACTGTTCTTGGAATTTGATATTGTGTGGCCTAGACTTGGGAAGGCAACCAAATCCGTGGGCTACCAAATAACTTTTATCCAACTCCATACAGGATTTATCAAATTCCAATCACGGCGTGCGCATAGAGGGGAAAGATCTAACTTGTAAGAAACAGAAGCAACACATCTCTGTACGTGTGTCTTATTCATTTTTCAGCGCTGTTACCTTGTGTACATTCCGAAACAGTGAAAAATAAGTGAAACCCAGCTGTGAACAGAACCAGGTCTGGGTATGAGGGGGCCCTGGGCAAAGTGTCCTCTGGTGCTCCCCACATCTGTTGGAGGGCAGGAGTACCTGGTAGTCGTGCCAGATGGCAGCAATATTCAGACCAGTGTCAGGGGCCTGGGGGGACCACCATTTCAAATTCCCTCAGTGCCCCAGAGTGACCGCTACATTGGGGACAGTGTGAGAAATTAAAATGGCAGTTATAACCAGCCGTCGAGTGCTGCTCGGAGCACCTGGCCGGATAAAAAGGTGTCATTAGCCATGCCAGACCACTGGCGTCCTGGCAGCTGGATACAGCCTTGCAAACAAACCACAAACAAACAAACAAACAAACACCTACACCAATTATCAGCCTCTTGGAGAAATCTTTCAGGAAACACACTCATTCCTAAGCTCCTCCAACCACCACCACCCATACTTATTTGCATACATGTACTTGATAACTGTGAAACCCTTTCCCCCTACTATATTTATTTACCAAATTTATAAATTGCTCTACATTGTTCCCAAGTGGTGAACGACGAAGCAAAAAAGAATCAAACTACAAAAGAATAAAAACACTTAAAATCACTGTTAAAGTTGCAGGCACTATACTAGAGTGACCATATACAAAAGAATGCAGGGCCCCTGCAACTTTAACTCTTGTGATGAAGAGGGAATTTCACCAGGAACTAATTGCATACAAATGACACTGGCTGAAATTCCCTTTTCTCGACAACTGTAAAAGTTACATGAGCCTTGACCTGGATTTTATCTGGTCACCCTAACGTTGGCACCTACCTGACAACAACTGGCCAGGAATTCCACAGAGAGGGAGCCAATGCCTTAAAAGCTCTGTGCTGAGTGGACTCCAAGCAGACTTCAGGCCTACATGGAAGCGCCAGGAGTGCATTATCCAATTGCCTCATTGACGAGGCAGGCTGATAAGGGAGAAGGTACATTCTCAAATAATGCCAAGGTTATAAAGTCTGAGCATTCACGAGTGGGGTGGAGCATTCTGGTCCCTGGAATAGAGAATAGGAAGCTGGAGCATATTGACCCACAAAAATACAGTATTTAGCCAACTCCCAGTTGAGAAGGTGATCCATGGAAGGCAGCTTAATGAATGTCCTTGCCTTGGAGGACTGCCTGGATGGGATCACATCCTCTCCAGCGCGCTGGGAGAGATGCTGACACAGGAAGAATGTTGGGGAGTCCCATGGGGCTGAGCACAGGCAGGTTGGTTTTGTTTGTCAGAGAGTTTCTAGAAACAGCCTCCCTGAGCCGGTTCTCTTCAAGAGGAGCAAATTCCACTGGGAACACCTTCCGCTTTTATATGGCTGTGTGTTCACTCTCTGCAATGAGCTGCAATAGCACTGTTGCTTCCTGTTGCAACATCTACTTGGATGCTTCTGGTGGCTTTGGCTTTTCCAGGCCCAGCTGGCTGGAGAGGTCAAAGGCCATCCTTTGGTTGGCGGGGGGGGGGGGGGACAGGACAATAACATCTGATCGCTTCCCCAATCTGACAGGTTTCCTGAAAGCTGCCTTTCCTCAACCTGATGCGCCCCAGATGGATTGAACTGCAACTCCCATTGTCAATGGCCACACTGGCTGAAGATTATGGGAGTTGTAGTCCAATACATCTGGAGGGCACAAGGTTGAGGAAAGCTGCTGAAAGTCATACAGAGCCTCACCTGTGTCTGGCTCCTAATGGAGCTACAGAAGTCCAACCGTAGGGTGCATGTAGTGGCATGCCTGATGCGGCAGTCTGATGGTTGGAGTTCGTTTTGGAGCAGAGTACAAAGATGGGATGCTTATTTTCTCTGATGTTGCACTACCATCTTTCCCCTGACCCGGTTCTCTCTCTGTGACTCTGTTCTCATATAATGCTGGCAATTCCTGGGTTGTTTAACCCAGAAATTGCGGTGATGAGCAGAGTGCATGCTCCTGGGTTGGAGATTGAAATTGGAAATGGCTTGTGCACAGGTCACACACGCCACTTGTTACTGCAATTCCTGAATTAAACAACCCAGGAATTGCCAGCATTCCATGCGAACCAGGACCCTTGAGTAGAGTTTCTGCTGATGGCGTAGGGTTTTCGGCACAGGTGGAAAGATCCTGAAAGCCAGGCTGCTATGGCTCCTAGCACTAATAAATCATTGCTCTTCTACGTGCGAAACTGCAATTGACTTTCCACGCTATCGGGGGATGTTGTGCATTGTCTGAATGGACATCTCAGTATGTTCCATCCACCCCAGTGCCCTTAACCCTACTTTTCTGTCTTTTGACATGGGTAATGACTTATGGGCAGCTGAACCTATTGGAGCTCAGCGCATATTCACAATGCCCTTTTGCAGTGGGCACCCTCTTTGTCACTGGATATTTTTTAAATCTATCTTTTAAGTAACTTTTCTTGTTATTAAAAATAAAATAAAATAAAGATGGCAAAATGCCACTTAAATGAAAGAGTGTAATAGCACTATACTCCTATAATGCCAAATATATTTAAATAGTTATGAGGCGGGGGAAGCCTTCCTAGTCACTGCCATTTAGCAAAGTGGTTAATGGGGGTAACAGTAACGGTCCATTTTAAATTATCAAAATGATCCTCCCTCTTGCTGCTTTTACATTCACTTCCTCTTATAACAGCTTGCATCCCTTGCCTCCTTCCTCTTTATTCCCAGTTTTCAAAATTTATTGTGTGTGTATCTATCTATCTATCTCTATCTATCTATCTATCTATCTATCTATCTATCTATCTATCTATCTATCTATCAGCCTTGTTCTCTAACTGGCTCCTGCATTCCAGGATAAAAGAGAGAAAGGAGTCCATTTCAAAGCATAATTATCCTATGGAATTTACTGCCACTGGATATAATGGTTGCCACTAGCACAAGTGATTTTGTAGCAATGAGAAAATCAGCCGGGTTTATCATTGGCTAAGAGGTCCAACAGCTGCTAGGAGTTCATATCCTGCTTTTTCCAGCAAAACCAGATCACAGCTGTCGGTTACTGTCAAAGGGCAGTGACTACTATGGAACTCTTTTCTTCCCAGGCAGGCACAGAACTCTCAGCCGAGTTCCCCACGCACCCGCCTCCTGGTTCCTGAGCCAAAGGGCCCCAAGCCAGCCAGTGGAAATAACCACACACAGTTAAGGACTGAAGCGTTTATTAAAATCTATTCTCTAATCACATAGGACTCCAGCCGAGACAATAAGTTGTAAAATGCAAGCTAAGTGGGAGATAGGATGAGGTTTGAGGTAAAAGTTAGCAGCAAAGCCATAAAACAATAAAACCATCAACCCACACTAAATCACACCCAAAGGTGACAAATCTTTTCCCTGGAACGTGCCAGACCTGAAAATAAAAACTCTAACTATTTCCCCATCATCTCCTTGCTGAAGAAGGGATCTCTCCATTCACACACCTGTCCGGGAGAAGATAGCCTCCCTCCAGTGGGTAGTCCCTTTATCCTTTTTTGGGCTAGCTGTTACCATGACCAACCAGAACCAATCCCCACTCCACCAGTCTCCTCCTTTCGGATGGCTGTTTCCCACAACTGAAAACTCTTGCAGCTTCTTCCAATTAATTCTGACCTTGGAGTTTGGCCTTGGCTGGCCCTCCTAAGAAAAGGGTAGGAGGTGGAAAGCGCTTGGAACCAGCAACTCCAAGTCTCATCACACTCTCCTTAGACTTCCCCCCTCCCAACTCAGAGACCTCATTCCTAGTGAAGCAGGCCACTCCTGCAAGGCAAGCCACCACGACCAAGATGTAACCTTTCTGGCCTTTCTTCACACCTCCCTCTTTAAAGAGATGAGACTTAGGGGTTCACCCCAAATCTTCCATCTCCTCCACCACAGCAGTAAATAGACACACAGATAACAGAACAAAGTTTGTCCTTAGCCACTTGACCTCAATGGCCGTTACAGCGAATGGGCCCGGGACAGTTCATCCGCCAACACATTGTCCTGGTCTTGCATGTGAGTCATAGTCCTGGAGGGCCAAGCTCCATCACAACAGCTTCCCATTGGTGCCCTTCACCAGGGCCAACCAGCACAAAGGAGAATGGTCCGTCTGGAGATAGAAATGGCGGCCCCCACAAATAGGGTCGCAGCTTGTCCAGCGCCCACACGATGGCAAGGCACTCCTTTTCAATGGTGGCCAAGTTCTTTTCCCGGGGCACCAGCTTTTTACTCAAATAGGCCACAGGATAGTGTTGGTGATCCGGCCCCTCTTGGAGTAACACAGCCCCTAATCCCATTTCAGAGGCATCGGTCTGGAGCACAAAAGGCAGTTCGAAGTCAGGGGCCCTCAGGATGGGGACAGCCATCAGCCGGGTCTTCAAAAGGTCAACAGCTTGTTGACATCTCTCAGTCCACTGCACCTGGATGGGACGCCGCTTCTGACACAAGTCCATCAAAGGGGCAGCAGCCTCACTGAAGTGGGACACAAACCGCCTGAAATATCCAGCCAGGTCCAAGAAGGACTGAACCTGTTTCTTGGTCTTGGGGACAGGCCAGTCCTGAATTGACTGCACCTTGGCCTGCAAAGGCTTGATACTGCCCCCACCAACATCGTGTCCTAAGTATACAACTTCTCCCAGGCCAAATTGACATTTTGAGGCCTTCACCTTCAGGTCAGCCGCATGAATGCGTGTGAACACCTGGCGCACGCATCATCAAGGTAGGCACAGGCAAAGTCCCCCAACCCATTCAGAAGCCCATCCATAAGCTGCATGAAGGTACTGGGGCCATTTTTTTTACCCCCAAAGGCAAAACCGTGAACTCAAACAGCTCCTTGTGGGTCACAAAGGCTGACTTCTGGGCAGCGTCCTCATCCAAAGGCACTTGCCAGTATCCTTTGGTCAGATCCACCGTGGTGATGTATTTGGCGCCCCCTAGCTGTTCAAGGAGGTGATCGGATCGGAGGCATCGGATCTGGGTCTGATTGGGTCAAAATGTTGACCCTTTGGTAATCAACGCAGAAACAAATGCCCTCACCATTAGGCTTCTCTATCAAGACCACTGGGGAGGACCAGGGGCTATTAGAGGGCCGAATCACCCCCAACTTCAGCAACAACTTCAACTCTCCTGGGGGGCATCCTGGTAAGCAAACAGCAACAAAAGTAACCCTTGGTCCCGGTCAGAGGGGTGCTGCACAGCACCCGCTCGGATCATTTCCCCCAAAGTTTGGTTCAAATGTTTCACCAGCCCATTAGCCTGATGATGGTAAGGCACCGAAAAGGAGTGCTTGACACCACCAAGTTCCCGCATCTTCTGGAACAGCTGGGAAACAAACCCGGATCCGCGGTCCAATAAAACACCCCGGGGCATTCCTAGGCGGGCACAAATAGACAACAGGGCTTTAGCGAGGGCAGAAGCCGTGATACAAGCCAGCGGAACGGCTTCTGCATAATGGGTGGCAAAATCAATCACAGTTAGAACAAACCACTTCCCTGTTTGAGTCGGAAGAGTAAAAGGCCCCAAAACATCCAGCCCAATTCACTCAAACAGGGTTTCCACCACTGGGAGGGGTTGCAGGGGGGCCTTAGGTTGATCTCGGTTAAACCCCACTCTCTAGCACACATCACATGAGTGACAGAAGTCTTTCACCACTTGGGCCACTAGGGGCCAGTAGAAGTCTTTGGCTATCCGGTTCTGAGTCCGTTTAATTCCCAGATGCCCTCCCCAAGCCATAGCATGGGCCAGCTGGAGGACAGGTTCTCGGAAACCACGTGGCACCACCAGTTGTTGACACACCCTCCACTGCTGTCCCATGCTCTTTGGGGCGAATTCCCTGTAAAGGGCCCCATTCTGCCAGAAGAATCAGGTTGGGTGCTGGGGGGTCACAGCTGCCACTCCTTCCGCCGTGTCCCTCCTGAAGGGAGGGGGTCACTGAGCTGGGCCTCCTTAAAGGCGGAACTAGGTTGATCCACGGTCAGCCTTGGGTCCCCTTCCCTCTCCTGGGTTGTCAGCAAGGCTGGGGTTTCTTCGGTCCTCTCAGGGGTGCCCTGGGATGCAGCCCCCACTGGCAAGGTTGCTTCCTCCGGCTGTCCTGCTTTGGGCCGCCGGGTGGCCTTCCCTTGCGCCACAGTTTGGCTCCGGGTGACCGCCCCCATGCTGGCTGCCAGGAACGCAAGATCATTGCCCCAAAGTATGGGCCAATAGGAGTTGTTATGGACCAAAAAAGTCATGTCTCCTTTCCACCCCCGATATTCCACTGGCATCCGGGCTAGGGGCATCTTAACCGGGGGCGTGTGAATTCTAAGGGGTGACTGTGAAAGTCTGACCGGTTAGCATCTGGCCCTTCTGGACGTACTTCTGGTCCACAGCCAATAGATAAGCTCCGGAATCCCTCCACCCATGGCATAACTTCCCATTAAGAGTAATAGACTCACAGAACTGGAGCTGGCTCCACTGGGCTTGGCCCGGCTGGATGAGCCCCAACGAAGCAGTTCCCCCGTCCTGGCGGCTCAGTTGGTGTGAGCACTGGCCCAGCCATTCCTCTCCGGCAGGGTGGCTCCTGACAGTTTCAGTGGGTCTCCCGTGAGGTGGAACAGCCTCCTCCCCGCTGGATTGCTCATCACTGGCCTCTTCCCAGTCAGAGGCCTCTTCCTCCCTGCCCGGATGGACGTAAGGCTCCATGGTCACTACCTTAGAAGCACCTTCACGTTGTTTTTTCTCCTCAAGCTTAGGGCACAGTTGCTTAAAGTGCCCCTCTTCTTTGCAGTAATAACATCCGGAGGGCAGGGGGGGGGATGTCGCCCAGGGAGTTGACTCAGCCCCTTTCTTCTCCCCTCGTGCTGGCCAGCTACTGGATCCTCCCATCTTCCTGTCTCCCTGTGAAGTCCTACTCCCACCAGCTGCTCCTCCTGCCTGCTTGAGCCAGGTGGGCTTCGCCATCTGTTGCTGCTGGTAAACCCCCATCTGGTCAGCTAAGAGGGCGGGCTCCCACGGAGACGCAGGGCGGTGATCGTTAACTAAAGCGGCCAGGTGCTCCAGGGCCAGCATTTCACAGAGTTTAGAAGTGGAGTCGGCTCCTGCAGCCTCCACCCATAAATTAAGAGACCTCTCTACTCGGGCAGCTAGAGCCACAAATCCCTCCTGGGAGCCTACTTTCACTGCTCGGAATTTCTGTCGGCAACTTTCCGCGGACAGGGCAAACCGCAGGCGTACCGTCTCTTTAAACGTGACATAGTCATTAACCTCCTGATGGGGAACTGTGCCCAACAAATCCGCAAGATCCTCACTGACCTGAACGCGTAGGATAGCCATCCTATGAGACGGGCAGATAGCCATCTCAAACAGGGAGAAGAAAGCTAACACATCCTGGCCTTCTTTGTAACTTGGGAAGAGTTTTCTATCGATTGTCCCACCTGCACTTGGCCAGCGCTCTTAGGCTTACAGCTGAAGTTTCCAAGCGTCCATTTGGAGCTGCAACGTTTCCACTTGCTGTTTGTGTGCCAGCTTTTGCTGCTTCAACATGTCCCGCACTGCGCGCTGCCAGCCTGCCATACTAACATCCCCCTGGCCACTGCCACCATCATTGTCCTGAGCCGGGGGAGCAGGGGGAGCCAGTACCGCTGCATTGGAAGGGGGCTAGGGCCAGTCTCGCCTCTCCCAGCCTCTGAGACTCGGTCATCCGCTCCCTCAAAGTCCCACTCCTCCGCAGGTTGTTCTGCCAGCAGGTGCAGCAGGGCATCCACATTCCAGCTGACAGTGAGCTCAGCCCCCAACAGCCGATTCTCCGGCGAAGCCATCCTCAGGCGCTGGTCAGGTGTGAGGCTTTCCCGAGTCGGCTGCATTATCCCTAACTATCCAAAACAACAACCGTCCGGCTGTTCCAGGCAAACCTTGTTGCTTTACAACCCTTATTTCCCGGACTTATTGCCGTTATTTCCTAGGCTTGGCTCACAAAATCCCACCGCTACCATCATGTGAAGAAAAGAAGCCCCTTTTCTTCCCAGGCAGGCGCAGAACCCCCAGCCGAGTTCCCCACACACCCACCTCCCGGTTCCCAGGCCAAAGGGCCCCAAGCCCGCCACTGGAAATAGCCACACACAATTAAGGACTGAAGCATTTATTAAAATCTATTCTGGGCAACTATTAAAGATACAGGAGCCCTGTCCTCCTTTCCGTTTGGTCACCCTAAACAGTGTCGTAAATATAATATCATGAACAATATGCTCGGGCTCAACCAGCTGATTAACAGTAGGCGTATCATGAAGGATTGGCTTCTCTATCCGAAGAGGTATGCTGTAGAGGTTTGTGTGTTGAGCATCTGAACACTGTGCCCCATCGTGTTCCCTGTACAGGTGGCAGCTCAGGGCTCTCTCTGGCCCTGGGGTTCCTAATCCTTTCCTAATCCTGCCTTGATGAGATGCTGTCAGGCCGGCGGTTGCTGGAAGGGCTGAACCGCCCCCGGAACGAGTTGTCTCTGGATTCCCCAGGCATGGTGAAGCTGCAGGCCCTCTACAACTACCAGTATAAGTCTGAGGATGGGAGGCGAGTGACCATTGCGGAAGGCGAACTCTTCCAGCTGATGCGCAAGGCCAACGAGGACTGGTGGCAGGTGCGGCGGCTCGGGCAGCCCAAGCAGAAGCGACCCATCTTTGTGCCTTCCACCTATGTGGCCGAAGTGCCCCCTGGCGCAAGGGCAGCCACACAGCAAAGCACTGCATTGCATCCTGGCATCAGTACAGAGCAGGATGGTGAGTTTTTGGAGGGTGGGATGGGGTAGGGAAAAACAGCTGGCAACAGGCCAAACAGAGGAATGAGATGGGGGCCCATGATAGTAGGACAGCCCTCAGAATCAGCAAATCCATGTAGACTGGGCTGGGGCCTGGAGGTTCAGAAGGTGAAGGATAGGGGGCGATCACCGCAAGGGCTGTAATCTGGGTCTGAGCAGAGAAGGCAGTCTGAAGTGGGGTGGGACAGGGATCTAGGATCTGGCTCTTTGATGCAAAAATCCTCAGAGCAGTTCCCAATATAAAATCAAAACGACTGTAGTGGTGGAGCCCCTGTTTTGCGTGCAGAAGGTCCCTGCTTCAATTGCTGGCATCTCCAAGTAGGGCAAGGAAAGAATCCTGTCTGAATCCCTGGAGAGCTGCTGCTAGTCAGTGTTGACAATACTGGGCTAGATGGACAAAGGCAGCTTTCAATATTCCCATCTAACAGGGTTAAAAACAAAACTGGGGGACCTGGAGAAGTACCTCTGTGTAAGGTAAACTTTATTGCAGGGGTGGGGAACCTTAAGCCTGGGGGCCAAATCTGGCCCTCTTGGGTTCCCCAGATAGTTACATCCCCTTTCCCCTGACTATTGATCACTGGGTGGTTTCCCAGCTTTTGTGCAGAATTTTCCCCATTCTAAAAGGTTGAAATGCCTGTCCTAAGGAATTACTGGCAGTGAGAGCTTTGAACTACAACAAGATTGTATTTTTTGCATTTTGGCCCTAATGCTTTTGCCTTTGACTTCGCCCACCCCTGAAGTGCAGCCCCTGAGAGTGTCTCTGAAATTGAATTTCATGGGCAGGTTCATGTGGAAGGGTGCAGGAAAGAACAAGGAGAAGAGCCGGCAAGAGGATGGGGAAGCTGGCAGATTGCCTCCAATATTAAATGCTGTGTTGCCACGCTTTCTCTTTATGAGGCAACTCTGCTGCAAGTCACACCAGACTTTCCAACATATTTAAGCCACAGCGATTTCATCTTCTTGCATCTTAGTTATGTCCAATGTATTTAGAGGCCCCTCATAACATGAGGCCCTAAGCCATGGCTTTCTTGGCTTGTTCTTAAATCTAGCACTGGATGGAACATGTTGGGCTTGCTTAGCCCTGGCTATTCAGTTGCTCCACGTGGACACCAGTGCCCCAGCCCTGAGATACTATGCAATGTTATAAGGAAACTTTGTAGCCAGGACTGCAGATTTGGTAGCTACAGAGAGCAGCATATTCATGGATGCATAGAGTGACCGCTGTTAGAGCAGGGCTGTTGACTCTCTTTCAGCCTGAGAAATGGGACTGCATTCCAGTGCTGGGCGGAGCCAAAGGCAAAGAGGTGGGGCCAAAATACCAAAAATACCAGCCTGTTCCAACTGAGAGCTCTTACTGTTGGCCCGTGGGCCCAACGTTCTGCATCCCTGGTTTACAGAGTCAGTTAGTCGATCCCACCACTTTAGGCAGAGTTGTGCCTGAAGGAGTGGGGTGGGATATTCAGTAGTAGGTCCCATTCCCTGGTTGTGGGCAGAGAGCCTCTACTCACAGGCTCTGCATCAGCATCAGCATCAGAGCACACCCCTCCCCGGCTGATGGTGTTGGATGCTGCTGACTCCACCACTTTTCCTTCTAGCAGACTTGGAAACGCTGTCGTGTTCTCTAGAGGACCTGTATACACAACCCCACCCGCCGTCTCTCCACATGGGGTTTGAGTCCCGCCACAGCCTCCCTCTACCCGTGATGGGATCCCATTGTCTCTCTCTTGGCAGGAGCCACAGCATGAGCGGCTTGTCCCAAACTGGCAGGATGGGTGGAAAGCAAGAGCAAAGTTCAAAGGAGGAGCTAACGATGATGAAGGGGAGCTACTCAGAGGTGAGATGACTTGGCTTCCTGTTCTCAGACCTCGTTAGCCATTCGATACGTGGGGTGCAGAGGTGGGCAGGCTTCAGGCTTGACGGATCTATTTTATTTTGTACCAGCTTTGCATGCATTGGAATAGCTCCTAGTTTGATACAGCAAAGCCTCCAAGCAAATGTATGTAGCTGTCAGATTTGGACTCATCTCTTCATCTGAGTGAAGACATGCTGCTGGCATAACTAGGCACCACCCCTGCCATGATGCATCCCTATCACCCTCAAAGAGAAGGGTCCGTCTGTCCACTTCATTCCCCTGGGCGGAGAGCCTTCCCTCCATAGAATCATAGAATAGTAGAGTTGGAAGGGGCCTATAAGGCCATCGAGTCCAGCCCCCTGCTCAATGCAGGAATCCACCTTAAAGCATTACCTGACAGATGGTTGCCCAGCTGCATCTGGAATGCTTCTAGTGTGGGAGAGCCCACCACCTCCTACCTCAAGGGGTCAGGTGTATAATTCTGTCCCTCAGCCTACTAATCTCCGATGGCTTCAAACTCCAGTATCAGAGGCAGTAAGCCTGTATACACTGGTTGTTGGGGAACATGGGTGGGAGGATGCTGTTGCACCATGTCCTGCTTTGCTGGTCCCTGGTCGATAGCTGGCTGGCCACTGTGTGAACAGAATGCTGGACTAGATGGACCCTTGGTCAGATCCAGCAGGGCTCTTCTGATGTTCTTAGGCATAGACTGCAAACTGTATCCCAGTTAGAGAAACCTGCTCCTAGTGGATAAATAGGTCCAGCACCTTGGATAGCTCTTTTGGAGTCCTGGCTAGTTCTGACTGAAATTCTCAGCCCCACTGAAATCAGAACCACCAACCTCCCGGTCTTCCTGACCATGGGACTTGCATGGTATCATCATGGTTCATAGCCATTGAGAGACCTCTCCCCCATTAATTTATCTAGTCCTTTTTTAAACAACAACAACACAGTTTGCTGTCACCACTACGTTTTGTGTGAATTACTTTAATACATTTATTATGGCACAACAAATCAAATAATAATAATAATAAATTGTGCATTAATTAATTCAATTAATTGTGTATGTTGCTTCGTCCTGAATGTATTACAAATTGTCTTTGAAAGTGTTCTGTTTCTCAGGGCCATGGATAAGCCTGATGCACCAGTTGTTATCACATTTTAATTGGAATCTGCCTCTTCACACATTCAGATTAAATGACACCATGGGGGATAGCTGACTTATCACCTCACTGTTTGCCAACCATTGTAGGGTAAATGCTTCAAGCAATCAGAGACAAATGTCTATGCTAGCATTTGCACAGGAGGGTTAGCACAGGTATGCCAAAACCACACAAGCCTCACCATCTCCTGCTTCCTCCTCTGTGGCTTCCATTCTTCTCACTCCAAGTTCTAATATTATAACAGGGGGACAAAACCAGATCTCTATCTACTATCTGGAGTCCAACTGATTGTATAATGTATATTGCTGAATGTCTTCTAAAGGCTCTCTTTTGTATCTGGTCACTCTAGGGCAGGGCTCCTGCAGCTTTAACTGTTGTGACGAAGAGGGAATTTCACCCTGTGCTGTATGCATACAAAGGACACCTGCTGAAATTCCCTTTTCTATGCAACTGTTAAAGATACAGGAGCCCTGTCCTCCTTTTCACATGGCCATCCTAGAATTACCTCGCTGTAGGGAGGTATAGACTTGCTGTGGGAGATACGCAGTCTCCCCCTGTATAAAACAAGCAAATGCGATAACTCACATCATTCTTCAGTTCCAGAGAGAGCATGCAGACAACCTGCAGAAAAATAGAAAAAAGGAATTCCTGCTATTGTTAAATGTTGAGGGTATTCCTGTGAGGGGCAGGAACAGCTTTCTTCTTCCTTTTAAAATTTTTTAAAGGGGGCTGCCAAACATATACCCTCCAAATGTTTCATAGGTGGAACTCAAGGAGAGTTCAAAGTTGTTGTAAATGTATATTGTCTTTGTATATTGTCTGTTTTTATGCTTTTATGCTTTAAAATTTTGTATCTAGATTTTTAATGTTTAATGTTTTAATCTTTGTAAACTGCCTAGAGAGCTTCGGCTATGGGGCAGTATAGAAATAATAATAATAATAATAATAATAATAATAATAATAATAATAATAATATGTGGGTGTAACTAGAGGTGGCATTTCGCAGCCCAGCATGGCCTGGTGGACAATGGTGGTAACTCCTGACTAAAGAGCAAAAAAGGGGAGGAAGAACATGGTTTCTGAAACGATCAGGGTATTCTAGGGTATATGGTGATGATGCGATACAGCTTTGGTATTCCCTACATTTTACATTTAAAGGGCGTCACATAGCGGAGCATGCAGTTTCTAATTCATTAAAAAGTAAGGAAAAAAGGAGAAAAGAGACCTGTAAAAGGAGAAACAACAAAGAGTCTTATTGCACCTCTAAAAGACTAAGAAATCTTATTAAGGCATAAGCTTTCACCCACTGACTGTTGCATCTGATAAGGTGGTCTCTTGTCCACGAAAGCCTATGCCATAATAAGATTTCTTAGTCTTTAGGAGTTGGTAGAAGACTCTTCGTTGGTTTTGCTACAAGACGTGACAATAGCTACCTCTCTGGAAACTGTAAAAGAAGGACTCAAAGACCCTGTTCAGTCAACATACTAAGCCACAGTGGTTAAGCATTTTGAGCTAAACGTTATGGTGTAGCGTGCCGTGTGAACTATTCCTAACCATGGTGGCTACATAACCCTGGTTTAAACACGCTCACAAACCATTTGCTGCAAAAGGGTTAGTGGCCTAACCATGGCTTAATGTGTTGTCTGAACAGGTCCAAAGGGTGTGTGTGTTCAGACGACTCCACCTCATGTGCTTTCAACCAGTGGAGATGGTAATCCAAACCTCCCTAATAAGACCCATACAGAGAGGAGGGAGGAGGAGGAGGAGGAGGAGCTGAATGTAATGATTTGGTTGGGGGAGGGGGGCTTGGGCATATAATAGTTCCCAGAATGAAGACTGTAATAAAACACATACTTTTAAACTGCAGAGTCAAGCAACAGTTTGCACAGCAGTCCATGTAACCTTAGGGCATGTCCACAAATGACTGGTTTCTAGTGATGCAAATGAGGACACGCTTCTCAATTATAAACTTTCACTACGCTAGGGTTGAGGCCTTGCCTGGGCATAGATGTATGTCATTCCCCTTTCATGTCCCCACGTTGTGGGCCGAAATAAAACAAGGATGGTATGTATAGTTTATATGCGTGTTTTTCATTCCTTTTAAGATCACGCTAGACTCCGGGGTGGTCTCAGTATATCTGAATATCTGCCGCCACACCTCACACCACTTCCCCTTTCGCGCTTTCTCTGATTGGAAGCGGGTGGGAGGCTGTGCTCACCCACACAGGATATGGGGGAAGCCGGTGGGAGGGCCCTGCTCTTCAGGGAGTGCCACTGAACTACTCTGCTGATCCAGGCACTGACAGCTGTAAGTACTGGACTGAGTGGGATGCTGGGGTACTCTTCCTTGGCAAACTCTTAAGGCTTTGAGTAGACTTAAGAGGGCAAAAGACAACCAAGAGGAGGTGGGTTTGGGGGGGACGCAGACACTGTTCTTGAGGGCAAGTGAGGAACAGGAGGCCATCTGAACTGCAAGAGGAATCTTTACAACCCCCAGCAATGAGGCAAGAGTTTTCAACTTCCTCTCAACTTGAGCAATGGATGTGGGCACCCCCACTGATGGAGGCAAGGCCAGCAAAAGCGGAGGGGAACCAAATGCAGTGGCCAAGGCTAGGAAAACAGCAGAAAGCCTAGGTGGAACCGGGAAGAGCTTGAGATGGTCCATGGATGGGGCGCGTTGGTCAGTGTGTGTTTGTGGGGTGTTCTGTTGTGTTAGGGGAATAGCAGGTCAGCTGCAAGAAACTATGAGCAACCGCTTGTCACCGGCCTGTGTGATTCCAGAGCTCTGTGACAGCTAGAAGAACCTTAGTCATGACGTATTTTTCACATTTATTAATGTTTGTGTATTTATTTGACATATACCCTGCCTAATAATTGAAGAATGGCCCCATTTTATCTCCAGAATAGACTGGAATGTGTGTGTCTGTCCTAAGGTCACTCTTCAACCCCGTGTCTCCCTGATTGAAGTCCAGCACTCTAGCCAATAACTCGGCTTCTCCATTCTTTGATTTCCAGCTCCCCATCTACACTCCAGTAGGGCCAGAACCCTCTTAGAATACGTATGCAGGGTTATCCCATTGTATCCTCATAAGGACCCTGCAAGATAGGTTAGTTTGAGAATTGTGCCTTACTCAAGGCCATACGTCATGGCAGAATGGAGGTTTGACCCTAGATCTCCCCAGAACACCCCAAATTGTCTTTCCCAAATCACCCCACTGTTATTCCCATGGCTTAAGCTTCTCATTGCAGAGAGAGATAGTTTATAGTTCTCTGAAGTCAGATGCTCCCATGATCCTACATTTTCCACTTGTACCCAATGAGCACAGTACCTCTTTTCTAACCAGTGTATGCATCTGTATTTAATTAAAATATGTTTATAGTTCATTCTATTGCATCTTGTACGATGCAATAACAACAACATAGTACCAGTAAGAAAGGTATAGACTGAAGTTACTTTTAAATTTTTAATTAATTAATTAATCAGCTTACTCCCTAATGGGGTAGGTTGTCAAGAGCACATGATACCAGTGCCCCAAAACATGCAAACGTGCCCTGTTCAAAGCTCCAAATGCGAGGTTGAGCATGCGTCCGCAGAAAATATTCGTAAATTGTCGAACACATCCTCACGTTTGTCTTGTCCCCGATTCCCAGTTTGATTTGTGCCATTTTCCTAATTTGCGCAAATTCCCTTTCTTGGCTGAATCAGGCCGACTTTATGGAGGAAAGTTGCGTAAACCTCCCATTCGATTGCTGGTCAATTCGTGCGAGTTTCCGATTCGCACAGAGTGAGCAGCAATTGCAAATGAGAATCGGGTGGCAACACGATATTTGCAGAATCCTGGCAACACACACACTATCCTTTTTTAAAAATAATAATAATAAGCAAATGCTTTTGTACTGCCGATGTGATCCACCTTAGGTCAGCCCATCAGTAACAGGCCACTTTAGGTCAGGCCATCATTGACTGGGTAACGTTTGTTTTGAAGTTCAGGTATTCAAAATTCTTTTCTAGGACCACCGTGAAATCCCATGGAGATCCCTGCCACAAGTTCCATACCCCACGATGAGTTCAGGCTACTTTTTTTTTATTATGTAAAACGAGCATACTTGTTTTGTGTTGACAGATGCTGGATGATACTCACTTGCCTCCTCCTGGTCCCGCTGGGCATAAGCCCCCAATTTATTGCAATCTGGAGGAGATGAAACAACCAGCCACGATGCCTCCCAGCCCTCGCAGTCCCCCACTACAGGTGCTTGAAACCTGGGAACATCATATAGATTCCAGCTCCCTGCGCAGTTACTTCTACAAGCCTGCGACGGGCGAGAAGTCGTGGAAGCCACCACGGAGGGTCCTAGAGATGGTGAGGCCAGCGCTGTTTGGGGCGCACCTATGCTAACCAAGCTGTGCAGCAGCTAGTGCAGAGCCTTACCTCTAATCGCTTTAAGCATTTAATTCTGCAATCGCTGGCAAATAGATAAGCGTATCACTGTCTGGTCATCCATCATTGGTGTCAATTAATTTGAATGTGCGAGGAAGTAGATAACGAGTGATAAATGCTGCAGTGTGGATTGTTTCTGTTCAGGGTTCCAGCCAGCCTTGCCCTATTCCATTATATTCCATTCCATTCTCCCTCCCTACCCACACTTTTTCTGCCCAGCCCCAGCAAGAATCCTATTGCTGCTGAATAGGGCTGCCTCTACAAGAGGCATTTAAAGCTCTTTCAAGGCGCATTAAAAAATTTACCTCTACAAGAACGGAGTGCAAATCGGGCGTAGTGGCGCATTTTCTCTCAGATTATGCGCATTATTGAATGCGCGTTAAATAGCGAGTTTTATTTTGCTCCGGCCATTAAAGCGCATTTTGACTATGTGAACAAGAGATTCTCCGCATTAACTACTTGTAAAGCACATTTGAAACAACCGGTTAGGTCACCTGTTGAGTGCTCAATTACCTCCTGCATACAAGCATTTACGATAAAGCGCTTCAGCGATTATGCACATAATCGGCTAACCAGGCGTCAAACGGAATCCATCTAGAGGGGGTCTAGGTCATTTCTCAGCTATTATCCCTAAAGCTTTTTTTTGGTGGGGGTGTTTTACAAACCTTGAGGTTCCTTCAGTCGTGCGATGTCTCCTTGGGCGTGGATGATGCTGTATTGGCTAAATAAGGATCCATACTTGGAGAAGGAGATCAGTGTCACTATCTAAGATAGTAAGGTTAGGGTGACCATATGGAAAGGAGGACAGGGTTCCTGTATCTATAACAGTTATATAGAAAAGGGAATTTCAGCAGGTGTCATTTGTATGCATGCAGTGCCTGGTGAAATTCCCTCTTCATCACAGGAGTTAAAGCTGCAGGAGCCCTGCCCTCCTGAACAGATACAAAATGCCCCTCCTTGTTGGGCACTGCTTGTTGGACACAGAATGCTGGCACTTGGCCTGATCTAGAAGGGCACCCTAACCCTTACCCCAGTTGCAGTGGCAGATAAGGGTTATGTTGCACACCACTGTATGGCCCTCTGCCACCAGCTGGGCTCTTTTCTTGCAGGCCTCGAAAATGGCCGGAGCGCGATGTTTCCGAGAGCGCGAGAGGATGAATAGAGGACCAGTGTAGCATAGTGGCTGGAGTGTTTTCCTGGGTTCCCGGAGTTCCCTACTCAGCCCTTAAGCTCACTAGAGGCGCAACCCTATGCATCTTTAGACAGAAAAAAATCCCACAACTCCTCTGCTGGCTGGGGAATGCTGGAAGTTGCAGGACTTTTTTTTCTGTCTAAAGATGCATAGGGTTGTGCCTCAAGGCTGCACTCTCAAACCCAGTTAATTGGAGGTAACCCCCTTGAACTCTGTGGGACTTACTTCTGAGGAGATATGTATAGGATGGCACTGTAAGTGACCTTGGGTCAGTTGTGCTCTCTCTCTCTCAGCTTATCCTACCACGTAGGGTTGTTGTGAGAGTAAAAGGAGGGGAGAGCCAGGCACATCCTCTGGTGTATGCAGGCATGTGTACAACCTGCCTGTGTGCGCACGCAAGGATGTACACATGTATGGATGTGCATATCAGTGTGTGGAGAAAGGCCTGCAGCTCCTCTGTCTGGGTATGCAAGGCAGCTCAGAAGCAGGGGCTTGCTTCTCGGGGTCTCGCACCCCCCTCCCCGATCAGGTATTGAGGAGGCTGCTCAGCATCTGGGGCTCCTTGCTGACAGACACCTGCTGCCCTCCCCCCACTTGTTGCCCCTTCCCTTCTCAGAGGCTGCCTGCGTCCAAACCCCATCGCCGCCTGGCACCTGAATGTTTGGGCTTCCCGCCAGGTGCCGGAGAAATTCTGCCATAATTACTCTAACGAACTCAGTGTCCTGGGCCAAGGGGAAGGAGCGAGCCTGCCAGCTAATCTCCGGCCCCATTCTTCCCCCTTCCCCACACTCCACGGCCACGTGCCGCCGCCGCCCCCCCTCCCCGAGATCCTGTGCCTGAAGGCCTCCTTAGCCGCATCAGCAGTGAGGGGTCAGGGCGTAGGGACGCTGTGGGTCGCCGGGACCCTTGGGGATGGGAGCCGGGGGTGGGAAGAAATAGCGGGGGGGGGGGCGGCTGCGGCTGAAGACTTTGAGAATCGTCAAGGGCTGTGGTGGGGGGGGGAGGAGGAAAGGGCAGCTTTTCTCTTGCCCTGCCGTCTAGGGAGAAGCTCCTCTTCCCCCCCCTTCTCTGTTTCCTCCCCCCCACCCCCGTTCCTCTGTGTCTGTTTTCGTCAGAGCTTGGTGCAATCGGAGGGACGCGGCCCCTCGGAGCCTGCTCCGGCTGAGCCCTCGGACAAAGCGGAAGAAGACGGCGCGGGGAGCGAGCAGCCCGCCACTGGTCAGGGTCTCAGGGCCAGGAAGCTGGGCTACACCAAATCCATGGTGCTGCCAGAGACCCGGGTGCCCAAGGTGACTCACCGGGGGGGGGGGGCAGCAGGAGGCGAGGGGGGGACATCACAGGGAGCTCTGGGTGGGGGGGGGGTGAAGGAGGGGCATTTTCTGGATGCCTTGCAGGGAGGACAGGTGGCGGCTCTGCCTGGGGCGTGCGTGCGTGGGGAGGGGGAGTTTGTGGGGTGGGGAACAAGGGGGTCTGGGAAGCGATTGGCCGCTTGCAGAGTGGCTGAGGAACCCTCTTCCATTGTCTCTCTCCTTACAGGGAAGTCATCGCAGGAACCTTTCCCAACACAGCTGTGAGGCCTGGGTAGAGGAATACTCTGCCTCAGCACCTGTCAATGGTTCCCCGGTCCACGGCCCCGACCTGCTGCATGTAAGTTTCAGCCCAGGGAGAGGTGTGGTGGTTCTACCGGCCTCCCTCAACCCGGCGCCCTCCAGATGTGTTGGGCCTAGATTCTGGAGGGCGCCGGGGTTGGAGAAGGCTGGGTTAAAGCGTTGGGCCTGGATCAGGGAAATCGCCGCTCGGTGGCCGACCCTGCAGACAGCTTAGGCTACCTCACAGGGTTGTTGTGAGGATAAAAGGGTGGGTTGCAGGGGAGAGCCATGTACGTCATCTTGAGCTCCTTGGATGAAAGGCTGGATAGAAATGCATATGCATTAAATGAATGCATATCTCCCCCCCATCCCCCCATCCCCTGGTGTGCCCCTCCTGCCCTCATTTCCTGAAAAGATTTGGTGCAAGGAGCTCTTGTCTCCCTGCAGCAGGCAGTTTTGGGGTGGGACTTCCCTGTGCCCTCCTTGTCCATCTGATTGAAGCCCAGAAGGCTGCTGGAGAGCTAAGGAGGAAGAGGAAAAGAGATGCAGGGCAATGAAAGACGGAGAGGGCAACATGCTGCCCATGATGGAACTGGGGAATGAATGAAGCCAGGAGGTTAACAGGGAGCAGAACACTGGCTTTGGGAGAGGGAGGGTGTTGTGGGGGGAGATCCATAGCCATCAGAATAAACCAAGAAAGAGGAATATATATCCATATCTAGATATCTTGACACACAATGTACAACAAACTGGAAAGGTCAAAGGTATGACAATATTCTTACAACTTAAAAGTTACTAATACAATAAACTATATTGAGCACAAATTTTATTTGAACTGGGATTACAGTTTAAATAAAATTTGTGCTCAGTATCTATAGTTCATTGTATTAGTGACTTTTAAGTTGTAAGAATATTGTCATACCTTTGACTTTTCCTGTTGTTGTGGGAGATCCGTAGGCGTCTGAGTGTCCAGGCCAAGGAATGGAGTTTATGCACCCTCCTTTGAGGGTCTGCATCCCAGGATGCTCTTGGCCTATTCCTGCCATCTCCCGGTATGTATGGTGCACCGTCTCTTTCTTCCCCATCTCCTCTGAGAACTGATCTTCCTTCCGATCTCCCAAAGCTACCACGGGCTGGCTTGGAACGATGGGAGTTGCAGTCCAACACATCCGGAGAGCACCAGGTTGGGGAAGGCTGCTATGCCTCCTCTTTCCAGTGGGCGAGTCACATGCTGGGATGGACACTGCCTTGGTGATCCAGAGTTTGTGGCCAGTAAAAGGTCCATGCAGAGCAAGGGCTGTGGAGAGTGTAGCACTGCTCAGGACAGATCAAAGGACTTGCCCAGGATCGCTTCCTAATGCTGATGCTTTGCTGCAGGTGGTGGAGAAATCCGGACAGCTGAACAAAACCAAGATTGCAGAAGGAGGCCGGAAACTCAGGTACCCCAGCTGGAGTCCCAGTGGCAGGGCAGCACTCGCAGAGGAAAGGTGTCTGGATCTCCGTCCCTGGTCCCTCTAACCCTCCTGCTAACCTGGCTGGCTCCTCATCGCGGGCTGTGTAGCATTTCACAGCTGAAGGGGTTTTGACAAGCAATTTCCTGGCAGTGAATGGACAAAGGGGCTAGGAGGGCCCGTTTGTGAATAATGGGCCTTTTTCAATTAGTGTGACAGATCAGGAGTAGGCCAAAATAAAACAGAGATGAGCCTGGGTACTCTCCACAAGGGAGGGAAACACGGTAGGGGAGCGGAAGCAAGCTCATGACAGAGTTTAGGAGTTGCTAAGTAAGACTCGGGTGTCACACGGTGGATAGGCTTTACCAATATCGGCTGCATGTATGGATGTGATTGGTACCACATGACTCTGAACAGCAGCTCCATGTCTTCGAGAAGCAGATTTCAATGAGAGTAGGGTTGGTCTATGGCAATGGTAAGCAGCCTAGTGCCCTCCCAACATTTTGGACTGTAACTCCCATAAGCCCTAGCCAACATGGCTAATAGACAGGGATTCTGGGAATTGTACTCCAAAGCATTTGGATGGAACCAGGTTTCCTGCACCTGATCTATGGGAATTAACTCTCTTTTTCTCAGGCTCAGTCTTTGGGATCATAAGTTGTTTACGGAAGACAGGAAGAAGGTATACTGGGTCTCACCTGATCCCTCATCCTTGGGTGTTTCACTGCCACCAGCCTATCATTTTAGTTCCAGCAATGGAAGCACAACTTGAAGGGATAAAATGGGTTCTTGAGATGGCTCCACCAGAGCAAGACAACACGACATCCTCCATGCGCAAAGTGCAAAGGCAGAAAACTCATTCAGGTGCCATTCCAGCAGAGGCTGCTCACTGCTGGCACCTCTCGTGTTTTGTCACGTGGGGAGAAATTTGTATCAGTGCAGTGCTTATTCCAACAAATGAACACTACCCATGCAGCATGGCTGAGCATGGGAGCATGCATTTTTACACGTTTGCGTTTGTGTTGTGTGTGCATGCAGTATGTGTCTTGATGGCTTCTCACACTGCTTCCCTCCCCCAGAAAGTGCTGGGCTTCTTCATGGCTGGTGTTGGCTGGGAACAGCCTCATGTTCTACAAGGAACCCAAGGTGGCAACTGCATGGGTGAGTGGAGTGGGTAGAAGATGGTATGGTAGGTCAGGAGTTGGCAACCTGTCTGTGCTCCTCGGCCTAGTTTCATGCAACCATTGGCCTAATTTCCTTTTGATCTCTGGAGGAGGGCACTATTGATACACCATATACAGAGACGTTGTGGAAGACTTTACTCCCTCTCTTTTCTTCCTGCAGACTCCGTCTGGTACCCGACCTGAAAGCAGCGTGGATTTGCGTGGGGCCCGCATTGATTGGGCCAGGGACCTGTCCAGCAAGCGGAATGTCATCCATGTAAGCATATCCATACTCAGAGAATGGAATCCAGCCCACCTTGACTGGAGGAACAGGGGGGTCAGATGTCACATTGCTGGGAACTGAACACTTTGCACCCCACCATGGGATGGCTTGCTATTGCTCTAGCAGTCCTGTTTTGGGCTTAGGATGCGGAGGGACCTAAAGTAGCCATTGTATGTGTCCTGAGTAGGGAAAGGGTGGAGAAGTTTCACAACAGCTGGATTGGTTTTCTTGGGAAGTTGATGTTGGGAATCTCTGCCCCCTTCCTCTAGACTCTAGACTTGAGGTGCCATGTTCTTGAGAGTGAATATCAACTCCATAATTGTCCTGTAGCTTCCCATACACTTTCCCCTTGAATTATGAGATAATGGCCATGTTTGTACCTAAGCCCAGAATCCTACCTTAATAAACCACAAAGTAATCCAGTAGCATGTTGGTGCATGTATTCTGTTTACTCCTTCCTTCCCATAAGCGCGCAAACAGACCAGAAAGAGATAGCTTTTTGTTGTGTCCGAATCCAGGTTTATGGTTAATTGTGGCCAAACAAGCCAGGATCGTAAGCCAGTTTGTTTCTGGCTTATGAATTGTGGCTTGTTTGGGCACAGTTAACCGTAATCTCAGGTTCAGATGCAATGCGAAAAGAGGGATGAAACGGCAGCAAACAATTTGTGTCCACCAGCACCCTGCTCGTTCACATTGTGGTTTATTAAGCCAGGATTCTTGGCTTAGCATGATGCACCAGCACAGCCTATGTCTAACAGTAAAACATGACGCTGTGTTACATGGAACCATTGACTGACCCAATCAGGCCTCTCCTCTTTTCTCCTGTTCTTCTTAGTTCCGCACTGTGACCGGCAATGAGTATCTCTTGCAATCAGATAGTGAGGCTGTCAGCCAAGACTGGTACCAAGCTATCAAAGGGGTCATCCGCCGGCTGGTGAGTGAGATGCATCAATTGGCTGAAACTACCCCCGTTTTTTCCTCCTTCTTGAAACATTGCTGGTGGGAAGAAACGTTTTGAGCACACAGGGCATTTCAGCAGAAGTCTGTTCAGCAGAAGTCACCCCAGTGGCAGCCAGACCCTGCAGGACTTATTTATATTGTTTATTTATCTCATTTCATTTCTATACCACCCAATAGCCAAAGCTCTCTGGGCGGTTCACAAAAAACCCCAAGGCACAGCATAAAATCCACAAGGTACAGCATAAAAGGAGGGCTCCCAGAGAATGCATGGCAAAGACTCCAGGGCTCCACTGTGAATAATCCATAGCAGACAACATCCACATGCAGAAAATCCCCAACACAAATGAGCTCTTAAGTCAGGGGTGGGGAACTTCTTTCTCCCTGCAAAGTCTGGAATCAAAGGCAAGTGCCAAAGGTCCTTTTGTACTGTTGGATATACAGAAAGAGCAACAGGAAGACTGTGGGCCAGGGATCTGCCCAAGTGGCAAATCCTTGGCTAGCTCACACCATCCCAGCCCAGGGCTCTGTACGGAAGCACAGTTTGCAATCAGAATACATTATGGAAGTGAAGCACATTGGCCTGTTTTGGCCCATCTTTTCCCACCCCTCATCTTCCGACTTAACCCACTTCCCTTCCATACTGCAGGATGAAGAGAACCCTCTAGATGAGCCCCGTCTGTACCCACTCTGCCGTTCCAGCAGTGCTGACCTCGTGGATCTCAGTGCTGATGAGGACGAGGAGCTGGGACTCCCAAAGGGCGAGGCACAGGCCGGTACGTGGCAAGCAGATCTGGGGTGGAGAATGCTAGGAAGTTGCCCCAAAGGATGGCTGTCTAGATGCAAGTCTTGAACTGCTTGAACTCCTTCCCCCCCCCAATCTTTCTCCCCCCTCTCTCCTAGCACCTGCTAGTCCTGACAGAGCCTACAAGAAACGGGTCAAGAGCAAGTTGAGACGGTTCATTGTCAAGCGGCCACCACTGCGGAGTTTGCAGGAAAAAGGACTGATCCGAGGTGACTACCCAAACCCTTGTAGCGCAGTCATAGTTTGTGTAAATGACGGCATTTTGGAGGTGTTGTAGGGTTGGCATTGCCCATGGCGTACCTGCTCATTTTTGTGCATGGCTAGGGCCTCTGACTGGTTTTCATAATGGAACCCTGGGAAAGTCAAATCCCAGAATTGTGACCAGGACTTCTGCAATAGATGTGTACGTTTTGATGTGACTGTTTTGAACACCCAGTGGGTAGTGCCCATGGCAAGTTATATACTCTCCACCCAGTGCTGAATTAAGACATGCTCAAGCCCTAAGCCATGTCAAGATTCAGGGGCCCCATACCATAAAAATAAAGAGGGGAAAAAGTGTATTACCTTACCATAGAAAGCACAATGAAAGGGTGCCACCCAGCGTTAGGAGGTGCTTGTATTTAAACAGGGTTAGCTTTTTCTCAAGACGTGTATAAAAGCACTAATAAGTAAGTTGATTTGAACTTCTTTTAAACTGGGTCTAGTCTGCATTTACTGCTTCCAGTACTAAAAACTGTGTTGCCACACTTTCTCTATATAAGGCAACTCTGCTGTAAGTCACACCTGGCTTTCCATCCTATTTAAGGCAAAGCACTTTCAATTAAAATATATCTTAGTTATCTCCCAACATATTTAGAGGCCCCTCATAATATGAGGTCCTAAGCCATGGCTTACTTGGCTTGCTCCTAAATCTGGCACTGTCTCCACTTCAGTACTCAGAGCTATCTTAGAAGTGTGTGTGTGTGTGTGTGACATAACAGAAATATTGAAGTCTTAAAAGTAAAATATTTCAGCTTCCGCCTTCTCCTGCTGCTTTGATGTTGATCAAAGATTACTGTAGCCAAGATTACAGAACACTGGGTATTCCAAAATGTGGCATTTGCTATTGATGAATGATTATCCTCCTGATTGAGTCCATGTGGTGTTAAGGTGACAAGCCTATATATTCAGACGTTTGCTCTTGTTTCTAATGTTCTTGGATGAGGTGGCAACTCTTTTGCACTAATTGACAAATCAGAGAGGCTGGGATGGTCTGAAAATAAGTGCTTTGCAGCTGCTTGTTCCCATTCTCTTTGGGCAAGATGGCGGATTTATGGTTTCTAAAACATGTGCCTGTCATCCCCAGACCAGGTCTTTGGCTGCCGACTAGAAGCCCTGTGCCAACGGGAAGGGGGCACAGTACCACGTTTTGTCCAGCAGTGCGTGGAAGCTGTGGAACAGAGAGGTTGGTGTGTCTAGAGAGCTTCGGCTATTGGGCGGTATAGAAATGCAATAAATAAATAGCTGTGCTCTCAGTTCGTCCTACCTAAACCATAACCTGAGCTGGGGGCAGATCTATACATCTATGCCCACTTTGCCAACCCCATATGTTTAATAGGATTCACAGTGGGGTCTCTCCCCTCCCTTTCAGGTCTGGATGTGGATGGAATCTACAGGGTCAGCGGGAACTTGGCCGTTATTCAGAAGCTGAGATTCATAGTTGATCGTGGTGAGTACCTGCAGTGGAACAGGGTGTAGGGAGAGGAAGGAGATGATGAGCCAACTTGAAAGATACTCTCACAATGTTAAATACCAATGTACTTTCCCCCTCCCAAGCCTGAAGTGAGGTCTAAAGAAATAGGTCTTCATTTTTTCCAGCGTGGTTCAGTCTGAACTGGGGAACAGACAGAGGAGGGAGGAAGCCACCTATTGGCTAACATCCATGACGCTGCTGCCACTCTATCACCATAGCAATTTTGCAACTGCTTTTGTAAAAAAATAAATAAAAATGAGTGAGATGAAAGATGAACATTAATGTAAACATGCTGCTTTAATGTATGTATAAATTGTACACGCACACACTTGTGTACGTGTGTTCTTACATATGAGAACCAGTGTGGTGTAGTGGTTAGAGTGTTGGACTTGGACTTGGACTCCATAGAGCTCAGTGGGTGATTTGGGGCCAGTCGCTGACTTTCACTTGCAGGGTTATTGTGAGAATAAAATGGAGAGGTAGTTCCTTGCAAGAGGGAAAAAGGGCAGGGTATAATTTGTAAGAATAAGTAAATAAGATAAAATATAAATATAAATTCTAGGCCTGAAGCATGGGGTGTGGGGCAAGACTGATAGCTGATATCTATATGAACCCTGTGCAGATGACACACTAACCTATAGTGGTTAAGCATTTTGAACTGAACATTGACCCGGTTCAGACAACGCTCTAAGCCATGGTGGTTAAGCATTTTGAGCTAAACATTATGGCTTAGCGTGTTGTGTGAGCTATGGCTTCGCATGTCATGTGAACCATTCCTAACCATGGTGGCTACATAACCACAATTTAAACACGGTCACTAACCATTTGCTGCAAAGGGGTTAGGAGCCTAACCATGGTTTAGTGTGTTGTCTGAACAGGCCCAATGTGTAAGATGTTGCAAAACCAGGAAGACACTGCCGACTCAGCCCATTGTTGAAACATTGTTGAAACATTTGTCCCAAGGACATGTTCTTTTTCTGGTGTCCTCGATAACCATTATGTTGCCTTGCAGAACGGGCAATCACATCAGACGGGCGCTATGTCTTCCCAGAGCAACGTTGCCAAGGTAATGTTGGGTGCCTGCTCTTCTGTGCCTTTGTCTCTCTAAGACCAAGGCTTTCGTAACTACACTGGTCACACAGAACAAGAAACACAAAAAAAGTGAGACGAGCAACAGCCTCTAATTCTGGGATGGGCAGCATGCAGGATGGCTGTCTTTGTCCCCATCTGTGCTCCCACTGCCAAATTTGCCTTGGTGGCAAAAGAAAGCAGGGGTTTTGCAAGAAAACAGGGTGTGCGGGAAGAGCAGGCCTTGCAGAATCTCCCTTCCTGAAGCCTTGCAATACTTCTTGTAAAATTGTCAGGGGTTTTGCCACTGCGGCAGAAATTTCAGTGGCAGCAGAAGGGAATGACCCCTGGTGGTTTCTGGTGGGCAGGGAAATTTGGTCCCCCACAATCCCCTGGAAGTTGTCCTCTCCTGCTCTAAATGGTCCATTATGTATTCGGAGTCATACAGGACTCTTAGTCCTGGTTGGAGGTTCAGAACAAAAACAAATGGAACAGATGATAAGGACCAAAGGCTCATTCGAAAGGCTCATTTCTGGGCATATTTTTTCAAAAGTGTGCACTTTCCCCCATTAATTAAAGCATGAAATTGCGTACGTTTTTGGGGAAAAAAATCCGCATTTCAAATTGCACATTTTATTTGAACACAATCAGAAATCCAGGAATTTAAGAACATTTCCCCCAAAAGCGTGTTCCTGTTTGTGATTGAGAATGGGACACGTTCGCATGATTCGCGAACAGAAACGAAATTCTCATACATCCTAGTCTGGAGTGTGCTGTTGGTATTCATGTAGCCACAGCACCCCCTACAGGATCAGTGAGGATTACCAGGTCAGAACCTGAAGATTCCCAATGATTCAGGAAGTTGAGGTGCTTGGAGCTTCCTCTTCCCATTCCTTCCCAGTCCTGTCGTACTCTGACTTTCTTGCCTTTTGAAACAGGAATAGAAAACCAGAAGGGAGCAGGAAAGGAGTATCCTGGAAGAGGCATGACTGCCTCACTAGAACCCTGACCAGGAGTACGCCACATGTCAACATTTGTTTTAGGTCCCGCCTGTAAATAAATATGCCCCAGGGCATTAATCCTCCATCCAGGGATATGTTCTCTCCACTGTGGCATCATAGGGCTCTGAGCTCAGGGGACTGCTGTGACCTCTCTGCCCCCCACATTGACTCTTCTGTCTCTTCCTCATTTCCCAGAGGAGAAGCTGCAGCTGAGTGACCCTCAGTGGGATGATGTGCACGTGCTAACGGGGGCCCTCAAGCTTTTCTTCCGGGAGTTACCTGAACCACTGGTCCCGTACAGCCTTTTTGATGACTTTATAGCTTCTGTCAGTAAGTGCATTTCCTCTTCTTTGGCCTTTAGCTTTGGCAGTGCTAAGCTGGGCAATGCAGACCTCGGTTTTCAAGCCAGGATTAAAGCCTCACAACTTTTTATTCGATACGAGGGCTCCTTTCTAGAAAATGTGCAGTGTGAAAGGAATGCATTTGCCTTGTTATATCCTGCAGAAAACAAATGATTGCTCGCATCTTTGGAGGCACTGTTCTCCCATTTTACGGGGTCCGAAAACAGATGTATATAATAATCATCTATCCTACATGGGTCATTCATTGCTCCAGGAGAACACAGCAGGTCCTTTAGCTATGTGGCTGGGGCACTGACAGATTTTGGGCTGGATCTAGATCTGCCTTCCATGAGTAGAAGGGGCCTTCTGCTCACCCATTCAACAGGATCTCCTGACTCTCTGAGGGGCCTGGAGGGGCTGCTTTGGGACAGAGGGGGCAGGGAAGTTCACTTCTGCAAGTGCAGTTGATCCAGCTTAAATCTGGATCCAACCTCATGAATGCAGAGGATCCATCATCACTGCGTAATTTTAAGGGGCAGGGAGATTTAACATGTTAAAAGCCCTTGGGACATTTGAAAGTGTTTTCAGAGATTGCTCTGAGTGAGAAAAAGGTGCAGTTATTTATACTGATACTAAGGGCACTCTCTGAAAATTCTTCCCCTAACCTTTCAGCTTCAGTTTGAACCATGGAAAAGCTGCTTGTGAAGGTCCTCTTATTGGCTAGCATCTGATGTATTACCCACCCACCCATATACACAACACAGTCTTCAAAGCAGTTTTGCAACTGTTTTGAAAATGATTGAAAATTTATAAGAAGGTGGAAGATGAATGAATATATGTAAGAATGAATACAAGCCACTTAAAATATGCATTTGTAACCATGGCAGAAAGCCTACTTAAAGCAGGAGGAGAGAAATACCGGGGTGACTGAAGCAGCATTCAGCTTGCTACATCTCCCTTATAAACAGTAGCTGAAAAGAGTGTGATCTAATTACCTTAGTGTTTCTCTGCCCCTGGCAAGCGGCAGCCATTGAAAAGGAGCAAGAAAACACTAATGTGATGACATCACACCACATGGGAGGTTCTGTTCCAGCTACACATTGCAGCTTTACATATCATGTGGCTGGGGTCAAAGGGAGATAGTGAAGCCAAGATTGCAGTGCGGGTGAAAGACCTGTTAAGCAGCCCCATACGTTACCTAGGCTGACCATATGAAAAGGAGGACAGGTCTCATGTAACTTTAACATTTATAGAGAAAAGGGAATTTCAGCCAGTGTCATTTGTATGCAATTAGTTCCTGGTGAAATTCCCTCTTCATCACAACAGTTAAAGATGCAGGCACTATACTAGAGTGACCAAATACAAAAGAAAGCAGAGCCCCTGCAACTTTAACCATTGTGATGAAGAGGGAATTTCACCAGGAACTAATTGCATACAAATGACACCGGCTGAAATTCCCTTTTCTCTACAACTGTTAAAGTTACCGTACATGAGCCCTGTCCTTCTTTTCATATGGTCAGCCTACGTTACCTGTAAATGGTTTCCTGTTCAGCTGGGGCTGGAGGTGAAAAGTGGCTTAGAACCTGCTTGCTACCCTGTCCTTATCACTAATAGTTCACCATAGCTGCTTCCAATATGAGGCCTGGTCTTGGTCCTGGGAGACTACTATATCAACAGCTGTGTCACCCCAGAGACAGTTGCATTCTCCTGCAATGTTCCTTCCGCAAGATGAGCTTGGAGCTTGAAACAACCAACTTAGGTCTCCTGTGGCTGCTGATGCTGTCTTTTGGAAGCTGGACATGTCTCTATAAGCAGACCCATAACCTCCCCACCTCAATTGAAGAGTGACCTGTTGCTTTTCCCTACACAGAGTTTCCTAACCCAAAGGAGAGAGTATCCAAGCTGGTGGGGTTGATCCAGAGCCTCCCCCAACCGAACCGGGATACATTGCATTACATACTGGAGCATCTCCGCAAGTAAGGGAACAGGATTCCTGTACCATCCAGACCTACCTAGGTTCTTGCTTTGCTACCTGGTGCTGACACATGCAGTTTGTTACTAATACTAGACTTTACCTACCAGTCTTCTTATCTGACTAATACTAGAGTGTTTTAGTGCTGCTGAGGCATTACTTTTCTGCAGTCAGCTAGAAGCAGATTTAAAATGGAGGCTCTACATAGTACTTAATATAGTGCAATATTATCTAGCAATACCTTTCCCCATGGCCCAAAGCTTTCTGTGTTTCTCATAAATAGGTCCTGTCCAGGAAAGATCCCCAGCAATGTTAATCAATAGTTTCCTTCTCCTTGCCCATTTTATTGCTTCCTGTTCAGCGTGATGACTGCCTCTTAATTGACTTTTAAAATGAATTAACTTCTGTTACCAGCAGAACCAGGGCAGTTTTAATTACTGGTTCCCTTTATTTTATAGCAAAGCAAGCTCTAGAATATCAAAGATAATCACTATGGGGGAAAAAAGAAAAATAAATAATGAAAGGAAACCAGTAATTAAAGCTCTCCCTCACAGTACTTGGAATAGAAGCTAACTAATTAAAGAGCAAATCCTATAGCTGCATTGAACAGGAAGGAATAAAAATGGGTAGAACCTGCAAGGAGAAAGCTTTTAATTAAAGGCAGGATGGCAATTTCAGAGAAAAAGGTATAATGTGGAAGCACCGTAGTGGAATTCCAGCTGTCTTGATTTTGCTATCAGATCTACTTTTCAAGGATATACTTAAGTTTGAAAAATCTGAGTGTGTTGGGAGCTAGAACTGCATAAACATTTGGGGAGAGTAAAAAATATGCATTCAAGTCATTGGGAACAGAATGTAGAAAGATGTGTTGTCTAAGTTGTAGAAAGAAGGAATGTTGGAGTTCAGATTTTTAAAAACTCTTTAGTGTGATCTGTAAAGATCAACAGGGGAAATGTGCACAATGCTTTCCCCTCGCCTGGGTAACTACAAAACGGCCACAATGGAACTAGGGAAAACAGTTTCCAGGTCAATGAATATGACTTTCGGCATTTCTCGTTTTAGAAATCAAACCCTGAATATCTCCACTTGTCAGTTTTAGCAATGGGTGTGTTAAGTGGAAGCCTGTGTTTTGTGGTGGTTCTCCTCATCCGTTCTCCTCTCCCTCCCTCCAGGGTGATGGAGCACTCAGATGTCAACCGGATGACAACACAGAACATTGGCATTGTCTTTGGACCGACTTTGCTGCGACACGAACGTGACGTGGCCAGCCTGGTGGAGGGCATGGTGTACCAGAACCAGGTGGTGGAGCTGCTCCTCACCGAATTTCCGAGCATCTTTGTTGCCCCTGGTGCTGAATGACGTGGCTGGTACCTGTCTCGGATGCTGATGCCTGATTGCAGATCAGCTTGTCCTGAATCAAGCAAGCTGTGTAGCTCTGTGCACCACTCACCTGGTTATTGCTATTGGACTGGCATAGCTTGGCACCAGCTTTTTGGGCTCTGGTTTAGCAGCTGGTTTGGGTCTCTGCAGGATCATCCTCCAGGATCTTTAGGCTGTCAAAGGTAGAAGCTGGTGTACCCTAGTGAAGCGGTTTCTCAGACTTTGCCATACACACACGTGAAACAAAGCCTTTTTTAGTCTCTTACAGTGTAGCTGAGACAAAATGAAGAAAAATGACCTGACCGGCAGCACTTGGGCCAAGGAATCTGATACAACTGCTTAGGTATGGATTCCAGGGAAGAGAAATCTGTGAAAAGTAAGAAGCTACCCAGTAAGCCCATTCCCCCAAGACCATCAATTAGCCATCAATCATTCTGCATCCTATTCCTCATCCCCTTGAGGTGGCCGTTTTGTTCTCTCCATGTGGCCTGGTGTCCTTGAAGTGCCAGGAATCTTTGATCGGTCTTTACTCCCTTCTGTAGTGATGTACCAACTCATCATTTTGGCCTTGAAACCCTATAACAGAGCAATTCACTAGGACAAGGGGTGGGCAACCTCCGCCCCCTGGCCTAATTCCATACGGCCCTCAGCCTAATTTCAAAAGCCCTCTGCGATACGATCAGTTCAGACCCCCTAGCAAGAGAGATCTGTTTCTTCCCCAGCAGCCCACTGGGTGGGAAGGAAAAGGGAGAGAGGAAAAAGGGAGTGGCAGGAAGAAAAAAGGGGCGACTCATCCACGTTGGTTCTGGCCCCACCCACCACTCGCTTTGGCCCCACTGACTGCCCACATGTGGCCCCTGAAAGTTTATGCATGAGGGAATGCAGCTCTCAACAGGGAAAAGGTTGCTTACTCCTATGCTAGGTAGTCCTTTTTTCTGCTAGGCAGAAAATATAGGCATTTATATTAAAAAAAAGAAAAGTAAAACCAGTTCGAAATTGCCATGGTTTCCTGCAAAAGACCCTGGGAACTATAGTTCCATAAGGGTGCTGACTGAATAGTTCTGGGTCAGCGATTCTCAGTCCTTTCACAGAATTACAGTTCTCAGAGTTTCTTGGTTTGGAGCCATGACATTTAGGACAGGTTTGAAAACTGGTTTAAATGTGGAGCATCTTGCTCTGTTGCAGTGGCTCTCGAACCCCTCGGTTCATACCTTATTATGGTATGCAATTCCTGTACCCTACAATAAAAAAGTATTTCGAGGGAACTCATTCCCTTCCTACTGCCTGGGGCAGAATCTGGGATCTTGAAATTGGCACGGATTCTGGGGCTTTTAACAACTGCATAAGAGTCAAACATTTAAGAGATGATGATCTTTCTCATCCATACACAAACATTTAATGTACTGAATTTGTGCCGGCCATGTAGGTGTGGTGCTCTGCCAGAAATAAAGATTGCGCTCTTGTGGTCAGAAGATGGGATTGTTAAAGATGATATAATTTGTTCTTCCACCTCTACTCTGAGCATCATCAGATGTGAGGGGATCCTATTTCCTTACCGTTGCTATGGCCTCCTGCTGCTATCCCACAACAGAGGCATTTTCTTTACAGGGGGAAAGAAAGCGGCAATGACCACACGGCCCATTCATTGTGCTGCTTTTCCTGCACACAGCAGGAAATGGCAGCAAGTTTGGGTTTTTTTTAAAAAGGCGGATTTTCTGGGTCTTCTTTTGCAACGGAAAAATGAGCGGAAGGCGTGGGAGAAGTGTGGAAGGCGTCATCTAATGGATGTGTGAAAATTCGTGAGTGGGCAGTAATGGGCTTGCGATGAAACGGTCGTCTGATGACGCTCTCCGGGTGCCTGAAATTCCATGCCTGTCTGTTCTTCTTTCAGTTTTTCATTACCCCTTCCCCTAAAAAAAAATCCTTTGAAAACTTGAATCTCATTAGCAGAATACATTTTTGAAACAATGAATCACAAGTAGTTCCGTGATCAAAGCCAATAAAATGAGGGCATCCCTGTCTTTGGATGACAGGTATTTTTATATATGATGCTTAAAAACACTTCTTGGCTTCTTAGTGTGATGCTTGTGTCTCATGTAAAATGTTGATGTAGAGGGAGAGAAAAATTTAAAAAAAATGATAGGACATCGGAAAGAAGCACCTGCTGCTTCTGCCTTAGTAAATCTACAGGCAGGCATAAGTGGGGATCCAGCCATACAACTGAAAGGGACCTTTTCTCAGGTTTCCGATCAGCTCCAGCTTTTCATCAGGTACAGTAGATCAGCTAGCCTGGAAGGGCTCTGTTTCAACAGTTTGAGGGAATTATTCCCTCTTCAGGAATGCACACAGGTTAATCAGTAGAAGAATGCATAAGGAAGTACTTTATTTTAGCAATAAGCCCACTGTCAAAGCTCACTTGGTGCACACATCCCAGCTTTTTACCTGAATCATGACCAGGGGAAACTCATTATTTGGTTTTCATCAGAATTTTGCCAAATTTGCAAAATGGTGCTTGGCTGGCCCTTCTGACCAATATGTAATGCTGGGCACACTAATCGCCTGGCCCTTGTGTCAGCTGCAATGCTACCATTAGAGAAGGCAAAATATTTTTTTTTTATAAGATTATCTAAAAGGCTAAAAGGATGGCCCAAATGACCTCTAGATGGAGTCCTTAAACTACATGAGTTTAAGGACTCCCTAAACTCACGTAAACTCATGTATTGCAACAGATATTAAAGGAAGAGTTTTGCTTTTTTCCTGTGGAAATATTTTTAATTATCATTTTTATTGGTGTTTTTTCTCTAAAAAAAAGAGATTTACAGGTAAAAAATACTCGCACACATATATACTATATACAAACCATCAAAGTACATGTTATGCCTAGAATTATTTTTTTGTTTTGTTTCCCCTTTGCTTTAATGCTTTCTTTCCCCGTCCCATAGATGAAAATCATCAGGAGGGGGATAGGTTTGGCTTCCAGGCTAAAATATAAAAGAAAGATTACAAATCGAAAGCTAAAAATGGATGAAAGGTATATTCTTTGGTTTTTTTTAGGTTTAACTTAAGTTTTTGCTAGGAAGAGGGTGCTTGGGTGCAGGGCAATGGGGGAAGGATCTGACAGGGAGAGGCAGAAGGTGCGAACTCAGTGATAGAGCCCATAGCTCTATTTGAACGTTGTGTTCAGAAGGTTGAAGGTTCAATCCCAGCATCTCAAGGTAGGTCTGGAGAAGAGACTCCTGTCTGAAACCCTGGAGAGCTGCTGCCGGTCAGAATGGGCAATACTGAGCTGGGTGAGGTGGGGTAGAGGTCTAATTTGGTGTAAGGCACCTCCCTAAGTTCCCCTGGAAGTATTTTGTGCTTTGAGTCAGGGAATCCCGTTTTCACCTTGCAGAAAAAGACAACGGTCCAGAAATGTACAGCTGGAGACAGACAAAGATGCTGAAGCAAGGGGCTTGGCACATTGACTTTGGTGTACGCTCACTTCACAGCCCCCCTCTAGATGGATTCCGTTTGACGCCTGGTTAGCCGATTATGCGCATAATCGCTGAAGCGCTTTATCGTAAATGCTTGTATGCAGGAGGTAATTGAGCACTCAACAGGTGACCTTGCCAGTTGTTTCAAATGCGATTTACAAGTAGTTAATGCATAGAATCGCTTATTCACATAGTCAAAATGCGCTTTAACGGCCGGAGCAAAATAAAACTAGCTATTTAACGCGCATTCGATAATGCGCATAATCGGAGAGAAAACGCGCTTCTATGCCCGATTTGCACTCCGTGTTGTAGAGGTAAATTTTTTAATGCGCCTTGAAAGAGCTTTAAATGCCTCTTGTAGAGGCAGCCTCAGTTGTCATCTTTGGTCAAACAGGGTTTTTGAAACACTACCAAAACCTGTTCAGCAGAGGTGACAGGAGGATGAGTGTACACCCCCACAGGCAATGATATCACTCACATTTGAGACCCTGGCTCCCTCTCCCCAGTTGTCCGCCTCATGCTTGCAACCGCCATAGCCCTCAGAGCGCTCATTTCCCCCTACTCTGCAAAACTAGCCCCAACACCTAACCCCTGTCAGGAGAAACTTTTATACTGAGAACAAAACATGCAGTCTTGATGTGTGGTTTCGGACTTGAAAAATCTAGTCCCTGAACTATTCTGGAAACTAGTCTGGATAGAAACCGGGAGGGCAAGAGCAGGAAATTTATAGTCGCTGATAGAGCCCCTACTTCAAATCAGGCGGGCAACTTGTGACCCTGCAGGGGTATTGGCCTACAAGTTCCATCAGCCCTAGCCAGCACAGACAATGGTGAGGGATGATGGGAGATGTAGACCAAAACATTAGGAGGACCACAAGTTTCCCAGCCCCGCTTTAAATATATATAAGGTCCAAAGTCAATCTTTGGCATATCACTAGTTTGGGAGATCTCACAGTTTGGAGGGAGACTCTACACAGACACGGCAGTCAGAGCAGGCAGGAATGGGCTAGGTCAGCTTTCCCCAACCAGGTCCCATCCAAATGTTTTGGACTTCAAATTCCATCAGCCCCAGCCAGCATGGCAAATGGTCAGGAATGCTGGGAGTTGTAGTCCAACACATTTGAAGGACACCAGGCTGGGAAAGGCTGGGCTAGAGAGCCCAATGGTCTTTCTTGATGTTAGATAACTTCATACATAGATGTATGTTTTTATGCTGGACAAGCTCTTCCAAGTGCCTCAAATTTCCATCATCAATGCACAACCAGAAGGCTTTTGCACACTTTCAAAAAAACTTTGCAGGGCTGTTTCTCCCATCAAAGTGCCATTAGGGTGGCAGGCACCCCATCTATCTAATTTTTTTCTGCCTTTGAGATGAGATGTTGGCGACCCAGTCCCCAGTGCTGGGAAGGGATTATTTTTGCTCACAGGTAGAGGTGCTGCCTAGATGCTCTGAAAGCCCGGTGATGGGTGTGCGGTGGTGCTGTGTCAGTTATACAATGCAACAGCCACCTCGCAACCATCACAGGGCTTTCCCATGAAGCTGTGAGTTTAAAACGTCAGGGATTTATCCTGACTTTTTCCCTGGAGGTGAATATGGTGCATCTGCTGTCTAACTTTGATCTGGCTTCACGGCGGTGACGTTCTGGGTGGATGGCGACCCCTGATTGGTCCCCATCTGCCTGGGTAGAGGGCAGGGGGTGGGCCTGGTGGGCTGAATGGTTGCTGAAAACCCTGCGCTTCCTCTGCATCAGGATTAGTTGCTGCCACTCCAAAGCAGAGAAAGCGCTGGGTTTCTTTAAACGCAGTGGCAAACTGAAACCATCTAGGCACTCCAGAGTTGCCAGGCAGTTGCAATCCAGATAACTTCAGATATCTTTAAATCTCTCAACTGTAGCGGGAGACAAGGCAGCAATGGCTCCTCCCAGCCTCTTTCCCTGGCCCTGGAGTTCACCCCTCTCCCCTGCTGCCTACGTGTTGTACCTGGAGCCCTCATCATTAGAACTGATGGGAAGAGGTTGACCGGGGAAGCTTCTCCACACTGGCGATTGATTGGTCACTGACAGAAGTTTGTGGGTCTTGAAAATGCAGTAATAAATGGAAAGTGCACTATAAAACAGCACCATCTGCTGGCAGCAGAAGTGTGGAAAGGAACTGGCAAAAATGGTGGCGGTGGGGCATGTATTTTGCAGATCGTTAAACCCGCGAAGACTCCAGAAGACAAAGCCCTGGTAGAGCTGCAGGATTTTTGCTGAATGTGGAGAAGCCCTAAGAAGCCGGAGGGAATTGGCAGGAGGAGGCGTGGCTCCTTGCTTCCTGTCTCCCCGGGAAATTGAAGGGGATATAAAGGTGTCCACTTGGGAACTCTACCTTTGCAGCATCGTCCTTTAACAACGTGTCCTGCCTGGTTTTGCACAGCTTCCCTTCCTTTGATTTACCAAGCTAGAGATAGATCATGGGTCTTTATACCCCAATCAAATTCCTTTTCCGAAGTCCCAATAGATGGGATTTTTCTGGGAATCTAAGGCCTGGTTCACATATGCACATTTCCACCTCCGTGAATGCAACATATAGCGTGGCTTTGCAGTTGAGACTGGGCAATCACAGACCTAACACCATAAAGTTTGCATTATCACCTCACTGGCTGAATTCAGATGGCACAATAGTCAACTGAGGGGGGGGGGGGGGGAACAATCGTCAGTTGTATTGACTATCATGTCGTCTGAATGCTGCCATAAATCAACTCAGCGCTGATCCTAATCCACACCACAGTTGATTATTTATTACCATGTAGTGTAGGGAGTACCCCCTAGATTAGGGTGACCAGATAAAATCCAGGTCAGGGCTCATGTAACTTTAACAGTTGTAGAGAAAAGGGGATTTCAGCCAGTGTCATTTGTATGCAATTAGTTCCTGGTGAAATTCGCTCTTCATCGCAACAGTTAAAGTTGCAGGGGCCCTGCCTTCTTTTGTATCTGGTCACTCTAGTATAGTGCCTGCACCTTTAACTGTTGTGATGAAGAGGGAATTTCACCAGGGACTAATTGCATACAAATGACACTGGCTGAAATTCCCTTTTCTCTACAACTGTTAAAGTTACATGAGCCCTGACCTGGATTTTATCTGGTCAGCCTACCCTAGATGAACAACTGTAAAGTTTATTATTACCCCACCATTGACTATCGTGTTGTCCGAATTCAGCCAGTGTGATGCATTTCAGCAGCATCGGTTCACATTTATTTATTACATGTAAATGTTACCTTTTTTCCTCCAAGGAACCTGAGGCGGCGTACATAATCCTCCTCCTCCTCTCCATTTTATCTTCACTACAACAACCCGGTGAGGTAGGCTGGGCTGAGAATCTGTGACTGGCCCAAAGCCACACAGTGAGTTTGCATGGCTGAGTGGGGACTAGAACCCGGATCTCCCGCCTCCCAGTCCAACACTCGAACAACTACACCACACAGGTTCAGTTGCCCATCATCAGAAGTGTAGTGAAATCAAGTGAGGCACATGCATGTGTGAACCAGCCCTAACTAACTGATTTGAGGTTGAGAGGGAATTTCCTTGTGTGCTGGATTGATTAGTGAACTGGGGGGGGGGTAAGGGTTTGGGGATTTGTTGCTCCTTGTAAATTGGCTCACTTGTCTAAATTATGAGGAGGTGTTTGGTCTGTCAGCAGCACATTCATGTGAGCTAAATGTAGAAAGTTGGAGGAACTCATGTTGTCCCTCCGACTTTCTACACTTAGCTCACTGTGATCTGCATGTGTTGAGTTGCAGTAGGTTGTTGTGTATGTGGGCTTCTTAAACTTCTTTCCCTACCATTCTTTTCTCTGCCGAACCTCATTCCTCCTAAACATCTCTGTCACACCTTAGCAGCACAATCTTATGCATATCTACTCAGAAGTAAGTCCCTTTCAGTTCAATGGGATCTACTCCCAAGGAAGTGTTCACAGGATTGTGGCCGAAGTGGCAGTAAGCTCATGTCTGCCACCAAATGAGTATACTCTGCACTTGGATCCACAGCCAACTCCAGGTCCCTGAGCGTAGCTGCATGAAATGTGTGTTCATGAACCTGTGTTCCTCACGTGCAGACTTTTATGTTTTTGGAAGTACATATAAAACATCCTTTGCCCCAACTCAAAGAAGGAGTCGCACGTGGATCTCCTCCGGCTATGGAACATGAATTCGACATGCGCCCCCATTCACAATCTGGCACAGTGACTCACATGTGCAATTAGAGCTGCACTAGGGCACTTATGTGTACACCTAAAAAAATACAATGTGTGGAGTGGCCCTTTGGTGCAATTTGCCAAAACGCCATAATCGAGCTAAGCTCACACAGCAAGGGATGGGGAAGTGATACGTTCAGGACTGTTAGGCAGGAAGAAGCTGCCGAGGTAAAAGTTCTTGCAGACTGCAGCCCATACGCATATCCTCAACATGATGCTTTTATCACATTGTAGGCTTTGTAGTGGCAGCAATTGCAGGAGAAGAGCTAATGGCGAAAGTCCAAATCGAGGTGGAGCTCAGGAATGTGGGGTTGGCTTTGCCAGCTGGGCTTCAACCAGGCTAGAAGCTTTGCAGGGTGGGAGGTGAATGGTTAAAGGTCCAAATGGGCCTGAAATGCATCTGCGATGTGCAAAAAAGGGCTTACTGTTAGCAGATGCTTTGAGCCTGACCGGCCTCCTCAGCCACTCCGGTGTACAGATTAATACCCTGCCCTTTCAATGTACAGTGAGGAAGAGGCACATGAGCGGGTGATGCTTATTCTTCAAGAAAGCTGGTTCCATTTGCCGAAGGGCAGGTGTGGGGAGAAGAAAGAGAATAAATGAAATTAAGAGCTCCTGAGTTTTGCTCTACCAGCAGGGAGAGTGGAATGAATCCCTTTCCTTTCCCATGGGTGCCCATCCTTCATCCAGTACCAGCATCAGCACAGGCGATGCAAACTTGTCTAAGGTAACTGAGGATGCAAGGCAGATGCAGTTTGGTACCAAGAGCAGCCCTGGAAGTTACTAGCTGGATTCTCCCTCTGCAAAGCTCCCCCACCCATCCCCACTCTTAAGTTATCGAGCCCAGCCCGGTAAGAGGTACCCATAATTCTCTCTTCTTAAGCCAGTCTGGGTCCGATGGATAGCAGTCCCCATCCTCACAGCTGTAATCAACCTGATTGTACTAGGAAAGGGTGTTAAGGAACTGGTTTTCGCCTGCCAGAGAGTTCAGCATGGAGCTCATATCCCCCACAGCCATGTTGGCGGGGCCGCCAGGTGGGGAGGTGGGGCTGAGGGCCTCTGCATCATCCAGGATGGCCGTGAAGTCCAAGTGGGTGTTCTCTAGGTCCAAAGTGTCCAGGCTGTTGGACACTTGCTCTTCTGGCAGGTAAGAGAAAGAGTCTGGTTTGAGGACGTCCAGCTCAGGGGCGTAGGGCCCTCCTGGATCCTCAGCCACGCAGCTGGGCGGCTGATGGTGCCTTTGGTGGGCATCCATCAACTTGTGCCCGGCGGTTTTGCCAAGCTGCATGTGCATGGGGCTGGGAAAACCGGCTTCCTCAGGGCTATGGAGTGGGGGTAAGCGCATCATCCGGAGGGGGCCGCCATCGTTGGGGGGCTCGTACGAGGGGATAGCTTGGTAGCTCAAGCTGCTTTGTCGACTCAGTGGCTTGGGTCCGCCAGGCGGATGGGGGACCATCCCTGGGTTGTAGCACTGGCTGCCGGGGCTTGAAAGAGCCTTGCTCTCCATCACTTGCGGGGGTCTGGCTGGATAGTTGGGGTACTTGGGGCCATAAGGTGGATGCTGCTGGCTCTGCCCACTCTCCATGCCATCTAGGATGTTGCCGCCTGGCTGCTCGCCCCACATCAGTGCTTGCTGTGACTGCACGTAGCTCCGCACCATCATCTCCTTGACCTGCAGCATTGGGGTTTGGGATCGCCTGGTGGCGGGCTGCCCCATACCAAAGCACGGGCCCTGTTGGTTTGCCGGCTGGTACCCACCACCTCCACAGACAGGTTGGGCCTGGCTGTACGGCAGCGGTTTCATGCCTTGGCAGGAGGCCAGAGCAGGAACAGCTGCTTGGAACTGCTGCTCGGCTTTGATGTGAGGCTGGCCAAACTGGAATGTCCCCTGTTGGCCTGTACAGCCAGGCTCCACTTCCAGGTGCTTGGCATCAGGGGCTGGGTACTGGGCAGAGTGGCAGTGCCCCAGGCCAGCGGGCGGTGCAGGATTCATCCCTGAGCTGTCGCTGTCCCACTGCCGTGTTGTGTGGAAAGCCACACTCATCTGGCATTGGGATGGGATATAAGTTGGCTGCTCAAAGCCGCCCTCCAGCGGCTCGTGACTTCCCGGACTCATTTGCAAGTCACCCGTCGCCCTGAGCATGCCTCGATGGGCCATGTTGCCCTGTAGCTCCATGCCCGCTGTTTGGCATGGGTAGTTCTGTTCCTGGAAGCCGAGGTACGGTTCTATCTCCAGCAGCTCCTGCTCTCCAGCTGGGCCCTCCATGGCGGCAGCTTCCAAAAAGACATTCTCGCTGATGCTTGGTGGCCGTGGCGAGAAGAGGTGGCGCTGCAGGTTGGCGTCAGAGCCCCCCATCCCTTGGCCGCTGGCTCTGCCCATCCCTGCCGGGCTCACGTTGCTGAGGCTTTTGAACCGTTGCACTCTGGGAGTAGGATGGGCCTCGCCCACTGACTGGGAGGGATCACTGGCTCGCCGGGTACTGTGGCTCAGTGCCACGTGAGGGTGGAGGATGCTGTTGTTGTAACTGTGGTACTCATTGGCACTGTGCCTACGCATGAAAGGAGGCAGGCCTGCGCCTGGGTAATCCCTCATGAGGTTAGACGGAGCAGTCCTCTCCATGTTGGGTAGAGGGGTTGGAGGTGGCCCACCTGTTGCAGCAGCATACTTGGCCTTGAGACGGTACTGCTGTGCCGGGGTTAGGTTACCCAGGCCCGGAGGACCCCCACAGTGGCTGGCCTCACTGGAGCGCCTCGAGGCATCAGGGGAAATGGGGTCATACACGTCAGGTGGGACTAGACCATTAGGGGCTCCTCCTGCTGGCAGATATGGTGATACCATGGAGGAGCGGCGGCTGACTGTGTAGGCCGAACTGACAGTGCTGGTGGTGCTGCCGCGGCGTTCACCTGGCAGGGGGAGGGAGGGCAAGTCACTGGATGACAGCTCCATGATGCGCCGGTGAGAGACAGCGGAAGGTGGCCCACACAATCCAGGTATCTCTCTTGAGGAGCCTGTGGAGAAACAGAACAGAGAAAGGATAAAGGAAATGGCTAGGCCTAAGCTAAGCGCGTGTTTTTGAGATAGGCCTGGCAGAATAGAGAAAGAGGCCCTGTTCCAAGGGATCTGGGCCTTTGCCAGTCATTTAGAGCAGGGGTGGGCAACTCGTGGCCCTAATCCAGACAACTCCCACAAGTCCTAGACAGCAGCATAGCCAACGGTGAAGGGTGATTGGAGTTGTAGGCCAAAATATCTAGAGGGCCACAAGTTGCCCACTCTGATGTAGAGCCTCCCTGCAGTCCCAGAGGAGGTCTTCAGCCTCGCTTCTCACCGGCTGACTTCAGCCTGTCAACGACATGCCAGACGCCCTGAGGTCTCACCACCACCTCACCACTGTTTTCTGGGTGGGCCTTGGCCAAGGCAGGCGCCCATTGTCCTTTCTCGTTTGGACTTCATATACTGTATTCTAATACATTCACGGGCTTCAAGATCATACGCTGGGCTCAAGTTCTTTAAAAAAAGGGGAGGGGCAGTAAAATGGGGAGGGGTTAATTCAAAATGGGCATATGGTGAAAGGAAGAAAAGTGGGCCTCAAAACCCAACCCAGGCGCCAGGTTTCCACCAGGCCTTTCCCCACACACCTGTTCCGGGGATGGAAGGCAGTTTGACACCCTTCACTGACAGGGGTTTGCGCAGCTGCTTGAGTTTGTCTATGCGCAGGTTCTCCAGCTTGTGCAGCGCCGACATCCCGGAGTTGCCCGTGGGCTCGGATGGTTCCTCCAGCGCCGACAAGTCCTCCAAACTGCCGCCCGTGTTTGCGTTCATCTCCACTCCGCTGTCGTTGTTATTGGCGCTGCCCAAGGGGGAGCGTTCGCTGCTGCACGATGACTGACCCCCCGGGCTGGGCTGGGATTTCTGAGTGGGGGTGGAAGCACAGCCACATCACGTGGTTATCATGAACAGGATTACAACCCCATGCTAATTGCTTCAAGTCGCTTCTTCAGATGAGCATCGGGAAGGAGGCCAAAGAGGTGTGAAAATGAAATTGAAATTAAACCAGGGTTGTCAAGCTTTACTCAGTAGATTAGTAACTAAAGCTTTGGCTGATCTACTGATAAATGTTAAGCTGACAAATCAATGGAGGTGAGTTTAATTCATGTGGGGAACTTTTCATCAGTGTGTGTGTGGGGGCAACGAATCAAGTTTTCAAACTTTCTAGTCAGGGATTCCTTTCTACATCAACTCATCCACCTAGGAATTCCTTCTGTGTTCGCTACAGACCCCAGGGGATTATGGGTGATATTCTGTGATGCGTGCTCAACAAATATCTACGCTGCAGACTTAAAACTGTATTAACAGTCATTCCCTCTTTCCTAGGATATGCAGTTCTGTGAGGGGGGATAGCTAGGGATCTCTAATAAAGAGAGGATTTCCAGTCCTCTCTGACTTTTGACGTTCCACTAGGTCCACATGCTTTCAAGCCCACCTTGAGAGCCAGCATGGTGTAGTGGTTAGAGTGTTGGACCATGACGGGGAAAACCCGGGTTCTAGTCACCACTCAACCATGAAGCTCACTCAGTGACCTTGGGCCAGTCACCATCTCTCCGGCTAACCTACCTCACAGGCTTGTTGTTGTGAGGATAAAATGGCGGGGGAGGATCATGTATGCTGCCTCAGGCTCCTCGTAGGAAAAGCTGGGATATTGATGTAATAAATAAATAAAAATGTTCATCGCTTTAAGGGCTGTTTTGGGTCTTCCCCCGCAAACAAAAGAAAATTAAAGAGAAGAAAGAAAGCTGAAATCCTCAAACTACTGCTGTACACATTCTATAACAATTTTTGATAAAATGCAATGCAGCTGCGGAATAAGAAGCGCCTCAATTCCTCTCTCTTCCTTCCCAGTCTGCTCTCCATATGTGCGGCTGTGCATTAGAGGACGGACAAAAGCAGTCCAGGCAGCTTCTGGCTAAATAACAAGCGACGTTTTCACACATCTTTGCTCTGCTTTGGCCGTAAGACACGGATTAAGAAAATGTCATGTGGGAAGGGGCCCAGTGGGCTCCCTGAGCTCAAGAAATTCTATCCCAGCCGTCCCCAACCTGGTATTCTTCAGAAGGTTTGGGCCACCAAGGGCTGGGAATTATGGGAGTTGCGGTCCAACACTTCTAGAAGGCGACTCCCAATCAATGACTATGCTGATTGAGAATTATGGGAGTTGCGGTCCAACGCTTCTGGAAGGCACCAGGTTGGGGAAGGCTGTTCTAGGCCCACCGCCCAGCATCAACACCCCTCCTCCTCCTCACCCTGCAAACATCCACGATGCCCCCTTCCGGTGGGATTTCTCCCCTGCCCCCTCCCCTTCCTCTCCCCATCCGGAGCTGCTTACCAAGTTCGAGTCGGGCACCAGGAGTTTGCCCTCTTCCTTCCTGCCCTCGCTGTCCCTCTCTTGCTTCATGTCCCCGTGGAGGGTCAGCGTCCGGCTGGTGGGCACCGTGTCTCCACGGTGCTTCTTGGTCACGTGGGCGTCTGGTCCGTGCACTGTCTTGACGTGCTTGCGCAGTGAACTGGGGTCTGTGTAGCGCTTGGTGCAGCCTGGGATCTTACAGACGTAGGGTTTCTGCCAGAAGACAAGACGCCCCATCAGCCCTCCTGGGCACCTTCAGAGCGCACAGTGCTGCCCTGCCTCCTTTTGCCCTGGGGTACGGCTGCCTCCAGCTCAACCTTCTCCAGCCTGCTGCCCTCCAGATATCTTGGACTACAACCCCCCCCCCCCAGCATTCCTGACCGTTGGCCACGTTGGCTGGGGCTGATGGGGTTGGAAGTCCAAAACATCTGGAGGGCTTCAAGTTGGGGAAGGCTGCTCTAGACGGAGTGGTTGAAGCACCAGGTCATACCATACCATACCGCGTGTGTGTGTGTGTGCATCACCTTTCAGAAGTGAGGCTACCCCAGGTCCCAGGGTCAGGGCTTACCTGAGGCAGCTGTCCATACCTCATTGGAATGCGTCCGGTTCTGGTGCTTGGCCCGATCCGAGGCATTGGAGAAGGCCTTATTGCAGCCCTCATGCTCGCAGACGTAGGGCTTCTCCCCCGTGTGGGAGCGCAAGTGGGTCTTGAGGTTCTCGAGCCGTGAGTAGGCCTTATTGCAGCCTTCGAACTGTAAGACAGCAACGGGGGGTGTGGGGGACAATTTGGAGGCTTCTCAAGTCCCTCTTCTTCTCTGCCAACCCAGATGTGTAGCTTCTTTCACACCCAGTTGCCCCCCGCATCCCCTTTTCTTCCTATGGGGCATCCTGCTATATATATTCCCAGTAGGTCATTCAAGACGGACTAAAATGAGTTTGGATTGCTAAGAATTCAACTTGCAGAATCCACTGTGGACGGGACTCCCCAGGCCTCGTGGAATCTGCTGATTTTGGGGCTTTTCCCCCTTTTTTTTTAACTTTCCTGAAATGTTTGCAAATTTATTCACAGGAAATGTGCAAGTTTCTCCTGGGACATATGCCATGCTGGAAAATATACGCGGGAAAAGTGGAATGAAATGGGGGACAATACACTAAATGTTAAGTACTAACATAAGTTATGTAAATTGTTGTGAACTTTCTTAGGGAATTATTTGTGTACTTTTCCACATAACCGAAGGGAAAAAAAGTCGAATCCGTCTGTGTACGGACGCTGGGAACGAATGACACTGCGCAATCCACATGGGATGGATTTCAAAAAATCCGGACAATTCCCAGTGGTATTGACTCTAGGCCAAGGATCCACACAGGGGTTTTTTCTCAGTACAGCAACGTCTGGCTTACTTATGCAGAACATAATGCCCTGTCAACCAGTTGTCCTGACATTATTTCACCCTCGATATTTCTGTTTTTCTGGACCAATTTTTGATGGATTTTTGGGTGTGTGTGATTGTGGTTTCCTTGCACTAGTGTGTTAGATTTGTTCCAATCTAGTGGTATCGCAACTCTTAGCAGTGGGAGTGGCTTCAAACCTGTGGGACACATTTTACAACATTTCCCTTTGATCTTGAGGGTGATTTGTGGGCAGGAAATCCATAATTGTTTTCCATTTCATCTCCCTCAACAACAGGTGTGGTTGGTCAGCCATTATTTATTTTGGGGGGAGGTTAATCCTCTATGCATGCCCACACAGCTGCGCAGCTGTGAAAACCACACGATCTTTTCATTTTAAAACTAGCATTCCTGTTCAGTTGCGCAGGGACATGTGCGTTTTTTTATAGGAACCTATAAAAACAAACATCATGACCTCCCACGTCTCCTGCAATCACAGGTACATTTCAATAAGTACATTTCAGCAACGCATACATTCCGATTTCCAAAATGTGCACCATTGATGCATACATTTGGAAAAATACGGCCGGAAAGACACATGGATTTTCACGTGAAAAGAAAAGAAGAAAAAACAAAGCTCACAATCTGAGATGGACTCGAGATGAAATTCGGAGGATTTCTGCGAGCTCATGGATTGCTGATTTGTCATCCCTGCAGGCTTTTTTGTTACACTCAGGTTTGTATAGACTTTGCACAACCAACCCACTCCACTCCTCCTACATTCTGTGCCAAGGGCAACAGAATTCTGCAACAAGGAATGCCTAATGCATGCAGAACAAGTAAGTTGGCATATATTCTGCAGAAAGTCTTCTGCTTCTTGCCAGTCGTGAGGAAGGGCAAAGACCTAGACAGGGCACTGCCTAGCTCCAGCTCTGGGCACTGGGAAACCTGTTCAGCTCTCCTTTTAGCTTCTGAGATTTCACTAAGTGCTACCCACGTTTTCAGTCATTTCCTTGCAGCCATAAGGGCTAGACATTTGCTTTCCTATTTTAAAATGGAAAGAAAGCTGAAATTGTTCGGGATGCTGCATTCTGCGCTGGGATCCATGGCTGTACTTGCACAGTGTGATCAGAGCACACACAGAAACCTTGGTCACTGCGCTGCAGTGGAGGAAGCTCTGTGTAGGGATGGATGGGCTCACCTCCGTCCATGCTCACCAGGTGCTCTCTGAATTGGTGCTGCTGCCTGCTGGGCCACATGAGCTGCCGGATGGCCCGGTGAGCACCATGGGGCTGCCTGCACCCCCTAGAGAGCGTCCCCGTGGTAATTTCCGGAAAACCATGAGCCGCCATTTCTATGCAAAATGTTGGCTTGCTGAGGGGGATGGGCAGCCGCTGGGCACTTACAGACAGCATAGTGCTCGGTGAACAAATCTGGTAAGCACGCGGGGGCTTGGTTAAGGGGGGCTGGGAGGCCAAGCGGCGGGTTGTCCGCCAAACTCCACCTCCCTCTCAGACTCCTGTGACATCCCTAAAGCTATGCTACCCGAATTCCCACACGGGGTGTGTGGTGTCTGTGTGGATTAGGCTGACCAGATAAAATCCAGGTCAGGGCTCATGTAACTTTAACAGTTGTAGAGAAAAGGGAATTTCAGCCAGTGTCATTTGTATGCAATTAGTCCCTGGTGAAATTCCCTCTTCATCACAACAGTTAAAGTTGCAGGGGCCCTGCCTTCTTTTGTATATGGTCACTCTAGTGTAGTGCATGCACCTTTAACTGTTGTGATGAAGAGGGAATTTCGCCAGGAACTAATTGCATACAAATGACACTGGCTGAAATTCCCTTTTCTCTACAACTGTTAAAGTTACATGAGCCCTGACCTGGATTTTATCTGGTCACCCTAGTGTGGATAGCACTTGAAAATCTCGTGCACAGCAGGACTCAGCTCACGGCCAGCTCACACAGCACAAATGGCTGCCTGTGCATGGCTTTTCTGGTGGCTACCATATGCTGAGGAGGTTGTGTGAGCTGGCCCTGAGTGAGCCTGTAGAAGTCAAGTCCCACAGCAGAATACATTGGGCTGTGCCTCTCCCAGGCCAGCCTAGCCTAGCCTAGCCTAGCCGCCGTCGCCATCTCCTCAGACGCTCCAGCCAGGCCCCGAAAACAGCTAGCTGTTTATGCCCATTCTACTTACTGTACACTTGTGGGGCTTTTCCCCTGTGTGACGCCTCATGTGGACGACCAACATGTACTGAGCTTTGAAGGGCCGCTGCTCCCGTGAGCAGTCGCACCAATGGCACACAAATTCCTTCTTCTCCCCATGGATATGTTCGTTGTTAATGTGCTGCAGTGTCAGGGAAGAGAAGGAGCGCAAAAACTGGAAGTCAGTGGAGGAGGCCATTTTGAGATTTATTTCTCACATACGTTGACAGAACGAAGAGGGAAAACAGTTACTCCTCCCACCTTTGGGGGAATTAAATCACAACTAGTGACCAATTAGGGAGATGTATTTATTTTATTATTTACTTATGTTAGGGTGACCAACTGTCAGGATTTCCCCGGATTTGTCCTGGTTTTTGTTCTATCCTGGGTGTCAGGGGGGATTTTCTGTAATTTTCTATAATGTCCTGGAAAAACAAGCTTTCCCCTTTAAGGCCACATTAGCGTGGTTGGAGGGAATGACGAGCTTTCTGGAGGTGGGTTATTTCCCTCCCACTGCTCCAATCAGGACCTTACAGGGGAAAGTATGTCATTCCTGGACATTATAGAAAAGGACCCGATTGGAGCAGTGGAGGGTGGGAATGACACACTTTCCCCTCCTCCGCTCCAATTGGGTCCTTTAAAGCAGTGGGGGTGAATGACATACTTTCCAGAGGCCCCGGAAAGCCACTTTCCCACCCCCCACCCCACTGAGGGTCCTCTTTTTTGGTTTCCCAAATGTGGTCACCCTACTTATGTTCTAAAGCAGACTTCTCTAACCTGATGCCCCTTAAACGTGTTGGACTACAACTCCCAGCATGCCTCAGCCAGTCATGCTGACTGGGGCATGCTGGGAATTGTAGTCCAACATGTCTGGAGGGCACAAGGCTGGGGAAGGCTATTCTAAAGTAATATATTTCAGATTACGTACTGAAGTTTTATTTGAAAGCTCATATTATTTTAGCATATTTATACTAAATATAAACATTTATAATATTTATCATATTATTATTGACAATCTTTCTAACCCCTATGGAATTATTGTAGCTCTTTTAATGTCTTTGTTAGTTTTGCCCTGGTACTGTATTTACTTGACTTGATATTTTACTGTAGTATTTGATGTATGTTTTAACTTTGGTTGCCTGCTGCCAGGAGGACTAGGTTAACAGGTGACACAAATGCAATAAACAAACAAACACATTGTTTGGCTTTTAAATTATTAACCGATCAATTACATCTGAATCATATAAGAAGCTATGTGTTGTAGCAATTCATGTTGGACTTGGCCTAGGGTGACCAGGTCAGGGCTCCTGTAACTTTAACAGTTGTAGAGAAAAGGGAATTTAAGCCAGTGTCATTTGTATGCAATTAGTTCCTGGTAAAATTCCCTCTTCATCACAACAGTTAAAGTTGCAGGGGCCTTGCCTTCTTTTGTATATGGTCACTCTAGTATAGTGCCTGCAACTTTAATTGTTGTGATGAAGAGGGAATTTCACCAGGAACTAATTGCATACAAATGACTCTGGCTGAAATTCCCTTTTCTCTACAACTGTTAAAGTTACATGAGCCCTGACCTGGATTTTATCCGGTCAGCTTAACTGGCCTGGCTTCAAATTCCTGGTCAAGTCAACTATCTTAGTTTAACCTGTTTCATAGGGATACCATGAGAAGAAAATGGAATGATCCCATGTAAATTTCCAAGGAAAAGTGGAAGACCAATGAAGTAATATATTTGTACATTCCACTACCTCCGTGTAGGAACCTTTCTCAGGTGCCTGAGGGAAGCGGACGATCCTTCTCACAAACTCGATGATGACTTACGATTTCATACTGTCTCTTAGCTTTGAATACAGATGAGGACACAAAACTTAAACTAGTTTAGGAGTCCTATTCCCCTCAGCCCAGAGTATTCTGGGAACTATTGTTTTGTGAGAGGGTCTGGGGATCTCAGCACACTACAACTCCCAGGATGCTTTGGGTGAAGCCAAAACTGGTATAAAATCCTGTAACCAAACAGAGGGCTGCCTTTCCTCTGGAATCAGCCCATGGGGACACGAGGGGTGATTTAAATATGGGGCAAATCTGAGCCTCCACATCACTGCCCAGACTTTTTTAACTCATCATCCGCCAGTCCTATTTATCCTCTTTATTTATGGTTTTTATCCTACAAAGCATTATAAAAGGTTAAGCATGCATCTCTCCAGGGTATATTAGGTGTAGCTTATCAGATGTTGGATAAGACAACCTGTTCCGGTCAATTATAGGGCACCTCCAGTCCCAAATACACACTTAGGCGCCCCATCACTCACATGTACCAGCTGCTCCTGGGTATCAAACTCTTTGGAACACCCTTCCCAGTGACAATTGGTCTCATACACTGCCTCGGCCTCCACCTTCCCGTCTTCCTTCTCCAGTTCGTCCCGGGGATCAAGCATGCCTAGTAAGGGGTCCTGGGATGGAGGTAAAAGATGAAGCACATTTGGACGTTCTTGGGAGTCAGTTCATCAATGATCCAGCCCACTTTCTCCTCAGAGGGGAGGCAGCTCACTGGGCCTCTCCAGCCTACCAAGAGTTCCCATGGACAGATGAAATGAGGTCCACACGTCTCCTTTGCCTCTCTTGCAGGCCACATGGCTGCTGTGAATACCAGCACTTTGACCTTGGGACATGGCAATGTCATAGCTCAGTGGTCAAAGGTACGTATTTTTGCATGCCAAAGATTCCAGGTTCTGTTGGAGGCATCTGCACGCATCTCAGTCTGGGAAAGGAAAGGCCTTTCCTGCAGAGGGGAGGAGAGGATGGGGAAAGTCCCCTTCCGCCGGTAGTATCCATTCCGCTGGCGGAATATCAATCTTGGATCCAACCCATTCTAGCTATACTAGAGCTATACTAGAGTGACCAGATACAAAAGAGGGCAGGGCTCCTGCAGCTTTAACAGTTGCATAGAAAAGGGAGTTTCACCAGGTGCTGCATGCGTACAAATGACTCCTGTTGAAATCCCCTTCTCTATACAACTGCTAAAGATACAAGAGCCCCATCCTCCTCTCCATATGGTCACCCTAGTGCAGTCTGCCCTAGGCTATACTATGTTAGAGTGCCAATAGGGGAATCTCATATTTGAATCCTTCCCCCCTCCACACACACACACAAACCCTTCTTTCACATAGAAAACCAGCATGACAGTGAGAAAGCCAGTTTGCAGTGCAATCCTATACATGTCTACTCAGAAGTAAGCCCCGTGGTATTTATATGTAACACCGGTTGTGAGAACCTCCCTCTTTCTCTCTCTCTCAGAAAGAACCACCCCCCCAATCCCGGAGACTGGTCTAGAGATGTGAAGAGAGGGCGCACCAGTGTATGTGTGAGCACGCCGCCATGGCCTGGTGTTACCTGCGTCCCTGTAGAGGCCGGGCTGGAAATGTCGCCCTCCGAGCACTCCTCCAGGCACTTGGTGCTCAGGGCATCCAGAGGGCTACCCAGGCTGGGCTCTGACTTCAGCTGTGGGAAAGAGACGGCGAGAGCTCCAGGTGATGGTGCCCTCTCCAGCTACAACCCCACCCCTAAGCGAGGCCCACTTTTCCCCCCCTCCCCGTAAGTGTGCAGCCAGCCCTCCTTCTCCCCACACTAACTGGGCAGATGGGTCTCAGGGCTCACCAGGAGGGTGAAGCCATCCCTGGGTTTAAAAGAAAAATGCAGGCTTTGTGTTTGGGGGTGGGGGGGTTGCCTGCGGGTCTCGGTACTCTGCACAACAGATAGGCTGTTGTCACAGTGAGGGCTTTTGGTATTCATGTGCTTTAGCTCAGGGATGCAGAACCTCAAGCCTATGGGCCAAATCTGGCCCTCCTAAAGTCCCAATCTGGTCTTTTGGACTTCCCCAGATGGCCCCGCCCTTTTCCCTGGCCCCGCCCCTTTCCCACAACCAATTGGATGGTTTCCCAGCTTTTTTGCAGTATCTTTCCCATTCTGAAAGGATGAAATGCCTCTCCTAAGGCTTAGCTACTGGCAGGAAGAGCTTGAAGCCAAAAGAGGCTGATGTTTTGTGTATTTTAGCCCTGTCCCCTTTGCCCCCCTGCTCCCCTGGCTTCTCTGAAATGGAATCTGGCCTCCAGGCTGAACGTGGTTCAACACCCCTGCTTTAGAGTGACCTGTTGAAAAGGGTGGGATGGCCGCCTTGGTACCCACTTACCTGGCAGTGCTTCAGCATCCCACGGGGTGGCGGCATATGGTGGTGCATCATCCCTGGCCGACTGGGCATGTGCTCGTGAGAGCCACAGGGGACCATTGGTGGGTTGTGGCCAAATGACATCCCCTGAGCTTTCTGGTGGCCCATGGGGCCCTGGAACCCAAGGGAAGGGCTGCAGGGGAGGACAGAAGACAGCAAGAGTTATTTGCATAACTGATATTTGCATCATGCCTCCTTTGCCCCACAAGTATTTGTATAATGTCTGTGCTATGCGCGTGTGCCGCGGATTCCACAGGAGTGCAGCACAAAACACAACATCCTGAGAATCTCAGTTTTCTCCCCCGCTCCCAAGGCAAATCAAGTTTCTAGTCTTTATCTTTGAAATTGAAAGGGTATGGGCAATGCTTTCCAGCAATGAAACTTCTGATCGGGGGACATATTGGGTCATGTTGGCCTACTCGTTACCTACCTCGCAGGGTTGTTGGGAGGGAACTCCACGTATGATGCCCCTGAGATCCTTGGAGGGAAGTTGGGATATAAATGTAATAAACAAACGGACCATCAAACAAACAATGAGAAAAAGTCTTCCCAGCTATATCTCAACAGAGCATACATCATTTCTGGAACTAGGTGTAGAACCCTAGAGGTCGGCTCACAGCACTCTTAGCTCCTCTTAGGACACAAATATTTATTACATTTATATCCTGCCTTTTCCCCCTCTTGTAAGGAGCCCAAGGTGGCATACATAATCCTCCTCCTCTCCATTTTATCCTCACAACAACAAACCTGTGAGGTAGGCTGGGCTGAGAGTCACTGACTGGCCCAACGTCACCCAGTGAATTTCGTGGCTGAGAGGGGACTGGAACCCAGATCACTCGAGTCCCAGTCCAACACTTTAACCACTACACCACACTGGCACTCTTAAGTACGCTTGAATTTACAACCATTTCAAACCTGTTCAACCATCTCGTTTCCTCCAAAGAAATCACTGAACAACGGTTTCCCTGACTTCTTGTTTTGGAGACTTAGTAGGTTGCATCGTGCAGAGAGTTCCTCAGAAGGACTGGAGGGACCTTTCCTTCCACTAATGCAGCTTTCCCCAACCTGGCGCTGTCCATGTGTGTGTCGGACTACAATGCCCATCATCCCCAGAGAGCATGGCCACTCGGTGGCGGGAGCTGTAGTCCATCACATCTGGAGAGTGGTGGCTTTTGTGCAGGGGGCTGCATTAACCCTATCCCCAAAAGGGAACACCTACCTGACGGTTCCGATGGAGAGGTGCCCGTAGGAGCCCCCAGCTGAGGCACAGCGAGAGTTGATGTAGGCCACCAAGGAATTGGGAGAGGTGCGGATGACGGTCTGCAGGTCAATGCTGGCATCTGAGAGTGGGGAGATGGACAGGGCCCGCTTCTTTGTCAATTTGGCTGTGCTCCGGGGTGTAGAAAAGCGAGTACCTGGTGGGGTTGGGAGGAAACAGAAAAAACCTAGGCAGCTGCCCCACACTGAGTCAGACCACTGGCTAATCCACCTCAGTGCTCTTGACAGTGACTTCCAGAGTGCCCTGAAAGGTAGGTTAAAAAAAATAAAATCTCTTTGATGATGATAATGATACCTTTCACCTCTTTCATCTGTAGCCCAAGGTTCCCTAACCTGGTGCCCTCCAGGATCTGATTCTGGGAGTCCAACACATCTGGAATTCTGGGAGTCCAACACATCTGGAGGGCACCAGATTTGGGAATGCTGGGCTGCAGACCTGAGAGGCGAGAGGTATAGGCACAGGCCGGGCTGCCAAGAGTGGGTTTGGGCCCAAGAAAAAAATATTTTGGGCCCCCCAGCAAGGCCAGACTGGCTAAAAATCTTTAGCTGGCATGGCCTGTGAGCAGGAAGCTGCCGTCCCAAGTAGCAAGAGGGTTCCCAGAGGAGGAAGGCCACCCGAGGCTCAGGCGCCCCCCTGCCTGGCACCGTCGGAAGGCCTGCCAGTGCCACTCGCTCCCCCTGCTTTGGGTAGGCCTGCCCAGTCCCCCACCCTGGCCCTCGATGAAGTCCAGGGAGCAGGACTGGCAGACCCCTGGCAGCAGCCTCCTCCGGGCCACACGGCTGGCAGGCTGGCATGGGATGCCCTCCATGACTGTGAGTCTCGCAGCACTTGGGCAGGGCGGGGCCCTTGACCGCCTCTTCCCCCCCTCATTCCTGCTCCTGACCCCCAAGCACTTCCGGGCTCCTCCAAGCCCCCGAGTGCCAGAGAAGGGTCCCCTGCCCCCCATCTCCTGTCAAAATGCAGAAGTGATGTTCATACATTATCATTATTATTTTCTTTGAAAATCACCGATTTTACAATGGATTTTAAAAAAACAATAGACAAATAATGATACTACTGAGAAAGACAAAAATATATGCAACAGAGCCGGGCCTCGGCTCCCCTTCTGGACCACCGGGCCCCAGTAATTTGTACCAGCTTCCTCCCCCTCTCGTCAGCCCTGGGCACAGGCAGAAAGTTGGCAATATAGGCAGATCTAGATAGCGATACATATTGATTCAGGTAGATATGGGCACAGGCAGAAAATTGGGAAATATTTAATGGAACAAACTTGGCAATGGGCTTGTTCAGACAACATGCTAAGCCATGGTTAGGCAGTTAACCCTTTTGTAGCAAATGGTTAGTGAGTGCATTTGAACCGTGGTTATGTAGCCACCATGGTTAGGAATAGCTCACACGACACGCTGTCATGACATGACATGCTAAGCCATAATGTTTAGCTCAAAATGTTTAGTGTGTCATCCAAACAAGGTCAGTATGTCACAGGCAGAAATTTGGCAGATATAGGCACTGATATAGGCACAGATATCAGCATAGGCTAGGGTGACCATATGGAAAGGAGGACAGGGCTCCTATACTTCCGGGCGAAGTATAAAGTGTTGGTCATTACCTTTAAAGCCCTACATGGTTTGGGTCCAGGTTACCTGCGGGATCGCCTTCTCCCGTACAATCCGCCCCGCACGCTCAGGTCCTCTGGGAAGAACTTACTGCGGTCGGCCAAGACTAGGCTGACAACTGTTACCCAGAGGACCTTCTCTTCTGCCGCTCCCAGACTGTGGAATGACCTGCCGGAGGAGACTCGTCAACTTAATAGTCTTTTAGAATTTAAGAAAGCTATAAAGACTGTTCTCTTCCGGCAGGCATATCCAGTGTAATTTTTAGAATGTTTTTAGGATGTTTTAGGATGTTTTAATGCAGTTTTAATAATATTTGTCATGTTTTAATTAGTTTTATGTATTTTATCATGTTGTTGTTCCCCGCCTCGATCTAGACGGAGAGGCGGGTAAGAAATAAATCATTATTATTATTATTATTATTATTATTATTATTATTATGTCTTTAACAGTTGCACAGAAAAGGGAATTTCAGCAGGTGTCATTTGAATACATGTAGCACCTGATGAAATTTCCTCTTCATCACAACAGTTAAAGCTGCAGGAGCTCTGCCCTCTTTTATATCTGGTATTCTAGGCAGGGCTCCTGCAGGCTTAATTGTTGTGATGAAGAGGGAATTTCACCAGGTGCTGCTTGCATACAAATGGTACCTGCTGAAATTCCCTTTTCTATGCAACTGTTAAAGACATAGGAGCCCTCCTTTTCACATGGTCACCCTAGCACACCCTAGCCCACATTTCCAGGTGTTACTGTTGTTTAACCCACCTTTCAGGGCGATTCTGGGAGTTGTGGTCCAACACATCTGGTGGGCACCAGGTTGGAGAAGGCTGCTGTGGCTTAATTTTTCTCCTGTACCCACTCCTCCCTGGCCACAAATTCCTTTTATCTTACACTAGCCCCAATCTCCACCAATTAGTCCTCTAAAAAACTCACCCTCAGTATGAGAAGGATGTTCCCCTCCAGGCACCATCCCATAGGTGTGGTGATTCCCCATTGAGTTGGCCTGGTGGTAATATGGCAAGTCATTGATTCCTAGGGAAAAAGAACAGAACAAGTCATTAAGAACGGAACAATTGTAAGCCTGGACTATCATACACTGCTCCAGCCCAAGGCTCAGGCGGCCCTAGCAGGGTTCTTACATGCCAGAAGAAGAGCCCTGCTGGTCGAGTCTAAGATCTATCCAGTCTAGCATTCTGTTTCCAACAGTAGCCAAACAGATTTGTCTAGACACTCACAAGCATGGCCTGAAATTATTACTTTTCCTGTTGTTTGTCCTTAGCATCTGGTACTCAGTGGCATACTGCCCTTCAAAGTGGAGGAACTATTCAGCTACTACGGCCAACAAGCAGAACCTCCAACAAAATGTTGCAGCACAGAGCGCTCCCTGTTCAGGATTCCAGCCACATGATTCCATTTCCTCTTCCCACCTCTGGTTTTCTGTCCCCCCACAACAGACACTCAGCATTCAATGGGCCACTGAGAAAGTTTAGTTCTTGTTGGGCTGTTATTTTTTGGGAGGGAGGGGAAGTGTGTCCCATTTTGTAGGGAATTTGAAAATCTACTTAAGTTAGCTCATAGTGATCTTCTGGATAAGATTCCAGTATGCAGGTTGAAGATGACTGAGACAGATGGATGAATAGATGGCAACATATGTCTTGATGTAGTCTGGAGATATCTATGAATGGATGAACTAATGCACTGTGGTCTCTCCCTAAGGACAGGTGGATAGATAATAGGCACAAATGTGTACTAATGGAGCTAGAGACGACAGGGAAGGGGGCAATGGAGACATTTGGGCAATGGGTCTGAAAACCACTGCTGTACAGCAGGAATAGACAACTTGGTGCCTTCCGGATGTTTTGGACTACAACTCCTATCAGCTCCAGCTTGCACGGCCAAGGCTCTGGGATTATGGGAGCTGTAGCCCAAACCATCTGGTGGGCACCAGGTTGCCCATAGCAGGAGTGCTCTGACAGGGTCGTAGGGAGCTCCAAGATCCCTTGGGAGCTCATCAGAAGTTCTCCCGTCAGAAATGCAACAATGGCAGATACATTTCCCTAAATGCTCACCACGCAGCATGTTGGAGGAATCCATTTGGGGGTGAAGTTTGACGAGTATTCCCAGGCTCGCCCCCGCCCCAGACTTCATTTCGGTTCCCACTGCAGCACCCAGCTCAATCTGCAGCCGGTCAGGCTAGTTTGTAGATATCCTGGGAATTTTACACATTTTTGGAAGGTTGTGCAATTTACGCAAACTTCTGAGCCATTTGTGAGAATTATGGCCAAATTTGCGACAATTACACAAGTTACGGCTGAATTTGAGTAATTTGTGCAAATTGCTTCGAAATTTGCGCAAATTGTGGAACCTTCCAAAAAATGCCCAACAAAGTTCCCGGAGTTTGGGGAACAGCCTGCAACTTGGTGCGCAGATGCAAAGTGAGTCATATACACTGTGAAAGTCTGTTGAGCCAAAATAGAACCGGATTTTCCGGCGACGGACATCCCTACCTGCCACTACTTCTCTTCCCCTGCAGTATGTCTCTCCAGGTGTGTGTGTGTATGCGTGTACATGTGTGTATGTTGTGTGTGTTCTGGGGTAGGTGGGCAGAGAGCAACAATGCACAGAGTAACCATGAGTCCCTGCAGGCCACCGAATCTGAAAGTGCAGCTCTAAAAGGCCGTCTCTACAAATCCTTTACAGGACGTCGAGAGTTCCTCAGCAGGCAAATCAGCCTGGAAAGAGTCCTGGGAAGCTAAAAAAAACCACCCTTGGACAGGACTGTAGGGAGAGGAACAGATAAATGGGGGGTGCAGTGTTGAGCACATGGATCATGTCCAGCAGGGGTGTTGCCAGGCACTGAAAAGATTTGGGGGGCCCAGTTCCATATGAGACAAATTTGCATAAAATTGGCTTATGCTAATTTATATTTCTATATGTGCACGTTTAGAAAGAATGACCAGGATTTATTTAACTTCCACAGAAGGTAAAATCAGCCAATTGATTTCTCATTCAGATAAAAGTATTCCATTCATTTGTATTGACTAGAGACCATCCCAAATCAGTAGTTCCCCTTCATTCTCCCCTCTAAACTGAAGTGGCTTGGGTGGGCGTGTGAGTGGGGCTGCAGCATGTTGGGATGGGGGCAGCGGAGGCTGGCGGCTCTGAATTCAGTGGGATTGTGAATCCGCTCTGGGTTTCAGTTCAAACCAGTCAGAACTTTAATCGAGCTATCCAAGGTCCCAAGCCCATTTTAGGGATATGTTTCAGCACCTTGGATAGCTCCTTTAGAGTTCTGACTAGTTATGCCCAACATCCAGAGCAGTTTCACAGTCCTACTGAAATTGGAGCCACCAACCTCCCCTGGAAGGGGAGATGAACCTTTCCCTCCTTTGCTGCAACCCTCCTTGAAAATCATCCTTGCATGGCAACGAAGTTAGTAAAAACAGTTCCACTAGCACCAATGGATTCTCAGGGCTTTGGGAAACAGATCCGGGGCTGGGGCTTCAGGGGCTCAGGCCCAGCAACACTCCTGAGTGAGACTGACCTTCCACCATGGTGCTGGGTTGCCCCTGCCCATGGAGAGGCCGAAGGTAACAGTGATCCACATAGTTGCTAACTGGGGGGTTCATTGGGTTGAACATGGTTCATCAGAGGCTGGATGCAGTCAGGGGCACATCTGGTAAGGCGGGCCAGGAAGCGGCACGGTTCTGGCTGAGGGATCCAGATCTGCAAGAGAGAGAATGCAGTTAGCTGCGTTGGTAAGACGGAGAAACCAGCATCGAGGAATCTACAGTCATGGATGCTGTGGCTCTGCAATGACACCTGCTTTATTCTGTCATCCATCCACGCACCCTAGTTTGCATCACTGACCGGGAGGGATGATAGCTAAGTGAACCTTTCCCTCCCTAGCTGCAATCACACACATTACAAGCAAAATGTCCCAGGTTCAATGTCCAGCATTTCCAGGTAGGGCTGGGGAAAAAACCAGTCTAAAATTCTGGAGAGCTTTGAGAATAGGTGATAGTATTGAGCCAACTTAGTAAAAGGCAGCTTTCTATGTTCATATATGTTCAATGTACACTTCTTATGGTCAACTCCATATGACTAATGGTATCATATGCCCTTAAGTGGGGTGCATAGGCAGGAATGGCAGAGTTTTCTGATGGGAGTGGGCAAAGAGTAAGGGGGAAAAAGTTTTTTTTTTAAAGAATCAAAGGCTTCTTTGATATATTCAAAATTAAATGGGGGGGAGAAGCAATGGATTTTAAGAGCATTTCTTATGGTTATGTCCTCTCTAATACCTCTCTTATAGCAACATTATCAACACAGGACAGTCTCAAAAACACACTTTCATTTTTAAGCAAAAGGACCTGCATATCTAGTATAAAAGTCCATTTCACCCTAGAGACACTAACTTGGGAATAAGCCCTGTTGAAATCAGTGACTGGGTTTGCATGACCACTGTGGCTCGTTGTGGCTTATTTAAGCCACGACGAGCTACGGACCATTTTTTTTAAAAAAAGAATGTTGTAATATTTGAAGCAGTGGATTTCAAAGTTTGTTTTTTGTCTGTCTTGTTTTGTTGAAACTTATAATAAAAAAATGATTAAAAAAAAGCCTGGACTTAATGACCTTATGGGCCCACCTGTTTAGATGGCCATAGGCATTACTTCAGTTGTGAAGCACACAACCAACACTTTCCCTCTCCCTGTCATTCCCTGCTTCACAACTGCTTCTACGTTCCTGATATTAAATATTTGTTATGAAATTTATAAACCGCTCAACATCAAGACATTTTGGAGCGGTGTACAATACATTAAAGCACAAACTACAAAAAGTTTGACCCCCATGTGTAGTTTTGCATTTTAAACTCACTTAAATCATACCACCATCATGACTACAAGAATAAAAGTAAATAAATCAATATAAAATAAAATAAATGGAGTTTGCTTCTGCTGTCCAGATGCTAAAACCACTTGGGAATAAGCAACATTTTGTTGCAGAAAAAGTTAAAACGTATTTTTAAAGTAAAAATAATAGAATGGGTCCACCATCCCCTAACTCTAAAAATGTTTTAAAAGAGGAAAGGGTGCTGTGTGGAGCAGCGTCAACCCTGGCATGCCACACTTTCTGTATATAAGGCAACTCTGCTGTAAGTCACACCAGACTTTCCAACATATTTAAGTCAAAGCAATTTCATCTTAGTGATCTTACATCTTAGTTACCTCCAACATATTTAGAGGCCCCTCATACATGAGACCTTAAACCATGGCTTATTTGGCTTGTTCCTAAATCCGGCACTGGCTGTTTTGAGTCTGCTTCCATCTGACTACAGAAAAGAAATGCTTTGGCAGCGGAAAAGGGCTCTAGGGTTTGCAGCCTTTCAGGAGTTTCTCAACAACCAGCAGTGCCTTCTGGATTCCAGCAGAGGGAGCCAAAACCACAAGCACTTAACAGCGTCGAATTCATTCATGTGAGATCTCAAAATCCCTGCCCAGATGTGTTGTGCTATGTCTCCCATGGCCAATATTTCCTGTGGGGAACCAGGTTGGGGAAGGCATCTTGCTCACATTAAAGGCCACAAGGGCCAATTTTTTTTACTGGGGGAATGGTGTATCTTCCTGTACCCCTGCTTCAAAGAAATTTGGGCTGCTTTTCATATAATAATAATAATAATAATAATAATAATAATAATAATAATAATAAGATCCGGTATGGATCTCTGCCATAACCAGTAATTTGGCCCTTATCATCCAGAATATGCTCAACACTTGAGAGGAAAGTAGAACATAATTCATATCTTTGGCTCAAAACTTCGCATGAATATTGTTTCTTTCTTTTCCTTTATAAATGAAGAGAATGGCTCTGCTGCAGTTATTTCTCCTTTTCTTTAGTTATATTTTCTGTTATATTGATGTACTTTGTTGAATGTGTACTTCATGCACGATAAAATTGTAAGTTAAGAAAAATGAAAGAAAAGTATATGATTGCATTAAGGGACATTTGGCCCTTTGTTCAACTACAGTGAGGCTACCAGAAGATCAGTTAAAGCTTACAGGTGGGGTTGGGGTTCAGGAATTCCCACAGAGCCTAGGATCAGTACTAGGGGCAGCCCTAAGAGAAATTATGCCTTTGGTCCCCCCCCCCATACACCATGAAGAGCTATAGCATCCCCTTCAGTTCAGCTTCATGCCCCCTCCGCTCAGATTCATGCCCCCTCAGCTCAGCTTCATGCCCCGGGCGACCGCCCAGCCCTAAGGCTGGCCCTGATCAGTATTGTTGCCAAGAAGGTACACAAAGAATAGGGGTTTTGAGGTGGTTAGAACCAAGGAGCAAAGATGGGGTAAGCCAGCTTGTAAGAATTTCAGGCATTTATTCAAAATAACAAGTTTGGGTTGTAGGTCCTCATTTTTATTTAACGTCCCCCTTATTTGATAAACCTATAATGCTTATAATTAAATACCTAGAACCTGACCACTGAATCTGGAGCAGAGCAGAAAGTATGGTCAGAAACTGAGTGCTACTGTAAGTGTTGAAAAGAATGACTTTTAAAAAGTTTGCCTTTTGGGGGGCATCTCTGGTCTGGAGTTCTAAGTGATATTATGTCATAGGGGTACAATTATCCAAAGGTAGCTGTGTGTGTGGAGATGGGTTATGGGAGCCGGAGAGTGTGTGCTGCTAGAGACGGGATAGGAAGGAGGGTGAAACGCTGGAGGAGTGCATGTCCATGGTGCTTGTTGTAAGTGTGCGAGTGATCTCTGCGAGCTGGAGAACAAAAACCAGCTAGTCCATAAAGCTTAGACAGTATGCACATTCGCTGGACATCCTGGAGAATGCCTACACAAACGAAGAGCAGACGATTTCGCATATTATTTGGCTAATGTGCAGAGCATCTGAATGATGTTGGGGGAATGCGCAGAACTTCCAACTGCCAAAAGGCTATTTCATACTTGGCCTACAGCATATTTTTCACTCGGAAACTATGGCTGCCTCTACAAGAGGCATTTAAAGCTCTTTCAAGGCGCATTAAAAAATTTACCTCTACAAGAACGGAGCGCAAATTGGGCGTAGAGGCGCGTTTTCTCTCCGATTATGCGCATTATCGAATGCACGTTAAATAGCGAGTTTCATTTTGCTCCGGCCGTTAAAGTGCATTTTGACTATGTGAACAAGCGATTCTCCGCATGTCAACAGTTTAAATCGCGTTTCGGTCGTCCAGTAATGCGCTTCGCCGCCTCTCGTACAGAGGTATTAGGCGTAAATGTGCTTCTGCGAATATGCGCATAATCGCCTAACCAGGCGTAAAGGCGAATTCTTGTGGATGAGGCCCTTGTGTGTTCATTGGTCAATGGCTTGGATCAAGACTTAGCCATACTCAGAGTGGACCCAGTGAAATTAGGCTTAGGGTTAGAGAAAAGTCTGGACCTGGACTAAGGGGTTGTGCCAAGAGTTCGACAGAAAGCAATTTTACACAATTCCGTGTCGTGAATAAGTCACGTTTTCCACAGTCTTTGGTGACTATGCACAACAGCCAGTTTTTAATGCACATTCTCCATTCATATCACATTTGCCCAGGAGGAGAGTCCAAACAGCAAAGGTGATTCAAGAGTGAGCGCTGGCAGGGAAGAGCCTTTTCTAAAGGAGGGAGGAAATATGAGGTGTTTTTTTAATTGCATGTTTTGGTAGTTTAGATAGCTGAATTGTCTTTTATGTAAACCGCCTTAGAGATTCTTCTGGGTCAAAAGGTGGGGCAGAAATGATGCAATAAATTATATTATATTGGAGTTAAATGGTCTGTTTCTTTGACGAGCCTGGGGTAATACTTAGAAGACTTGGTTAGAGGAGATGGAACAGAACTATTAAGGCCAACTTGTAAGATTATTTTTTAAAAAAAAAAATCAGGAACACTGAATGAAACTTAACCCTGCTCTTGTTTTATTTGTGGAATCCGCTTTATTCTTTTATATTTCTTAAATTTTATTTTATTTTTTTATCATATTCCACAATACATGCACTTGAGTCACAATTATGTGCCCAACCTTACTTATTCATTAAATTTATAGTCCACCTTCCCACTGCAAATAGTGTTCAAGACGGCTTACAACAATACAATATAAGATAAAATACGAAATCGTCATTAAAACGTAAGGGCAAATCAATTAAAAACCTGGCCAAGAATACCGATGAAATGATTCCATCCACATCCACAAATAGGTGGGAGCACCACAATTCATATAGGTCAGAAAGTGGGGGCACCTTGAGGCCCACGGATTGCAAATGGCCCACAGACACCATCTGTGCAGTCCATGGTGATTGTCCTGCCCCCCCCCCCCCAGTTCCTCTCTGCAAGGCTGCCTCTACAAGAGAGGTTTAAAGCTCTTTCAAGGCGCTTAAAAAAAATTACCTCTACAAGAACGGAGCGCAAATCGGGCGTAGAGGCGCGTTATCTCTCCGATTATGCGCATTATCGAATGCGTGTTAAATCGCGAGTTTTATTTTGCTCCGGCCGTTAAAGCGCATTTTGACTATGTGAACAAGCGCTTATGCGCATGAACTACTTGTAAAGCACATTTTGGTCATCCATTAATGCGCTTCGCCGCCTCTCGCCGCCTCTCGTGCAGAGGGATTAGGTGTAAATGTGCTTCTGCGATTATGCGCATAATTGCCTAAACGGGCGCAAAAGCGAATCCTTGTAGAGGGGACCAAAGTCTCTGCTGCTGCCGCCACCAGCCAACTTTGGTGGGAAACAGGGTGCGCAGGGAGGCCTCTCCTCTCGCACCCTATTCCCCCAGATCCCCAAGTGGTTCTGATCAAGATCACGGGGCGGGGAGACTTTAAGCACACATACTTTTTCTTCACATCTTACAATAGCTTTCCCCAACCTGGTGTCTTCCAGATGTGTTGGCCTACATGTCTGGCTGGAGCATGCTGGGAGTTGTAGTCCAACACATTCGGAGGGCACAGTTTCGGTAAGGCTGTCTTATAAGGTTGAGAGCAAACAAACAGGTTCTGGGATTAAGCCAATCAAGTGCAGGTTACAGCAGATTCATTAAAAGTGCTGCATCGTTTTAGGGTGTTTACTCAGAAGTAAGTCCCTCTGTGTTCAATGAGCCTCACTCCCCTGTAAGTGATTGGGATTGCAGCCAAACAGTGCAATTCTATGGATGTCTATTGAATGGGGCTTAAGCCCTGGTGTGTACAAAATTGCACCCTACATCAGCCTTCCCCAAGACTGCTGCCCTCCAGATGCCAACTGGTGTTGATGGAAACTGAAGTCCAAAACCTCTAAAGGCGGCCCTAAATCATATAGTATTTGATTAGGATTGGGAGGAGTCTGAAGAAAATGCTTCTTGAAAGAGGCCCCTGTGCTGAAGTCTTGATTCCGAGGATTAAACCACATTTGTGTCCCTTCTTATTTTGCTCAACATCGCCCAAACTGCTTTTCTGAAGGGGGAGGGGGAAAGAGAAACAGGAAGCCCCATCTATTTTCTTCTACACGTGGGAGAATGTGTGTGGTGGGGCATTTTGAATACAAAAACTGCAAGAAGGGAATGGGTTAATCAGCCCTTTCTCTCCTCCATTCCATTCAGCCCCCCCAGCATGGTGAGAATCGCGCGCAATTTAGCCCTAGAAAGAAAGAAGCCTAAAAAAACCCCAAGTTCTTTAGGGTACAGTGACTCAGTCCCGGAGAAGGGCCTACAGAAGGCATCGAGACAGCAGGTCGGCCGCCTTCCAGTGGAGGCTGGTGGCTCCGATTTCAGCAGGGCTGTGAATCCATTCTGGATTTCAGTTGGAACAGCTGGAATTCCAAAGGAACTATCCAAGGTGCTGAAAACACTCAGGGGCTCGGGTTCAGCACCTTGGACGGCTCCTTTAGAGTTCTGGCTGGTTCCGACTGAAACCTAGAATGGATTCACAGCCCCGCCGAAATCGGAGCCACCAGCCTCCACTGCTGCCTGCCATTCCTCCCGTCGGAGGGCCGCTCTGAGGCTTCTCCTTCCCGTCCGTCATGTCCGCGCTCCGGCTTTCCCCGCCAGCCGAGGCCCTTCGCAGCGAGGTGGGTGTTCTCAGCGCGTTTGTTATGACTTGGAAGCCGATAATGGCAGACCTTATAGACAGCTCCGTTCCTCCCGCCGAGCGGCTTCGGAGGAGAGAAGAAACGAGCCCGCTTCGGACGGCAGACGGGGGGCTTCTTCTCCTGTCCCCCCCCTCGCCCGCCCACCGCAAATCCTAAACAGCAAACTTTGAGCACATGAGGAGGATAACCGGATGCCCGGAAAGCGGATCATTAGTTACTCCCTCGAATCAAGCGCACTGGAAACATTGGGTTGCATTCAGTGTTACTCCTACTTAAGAGTAGACCTATTGAGCGGAGTGGGACTTAGACTAACATTGGATGCAACCCCTTGGTGCTTTGCATGATGGACGCATCGCACAAGGGAAGAGGTTGCGAAAGGCAGGGTAACACTCCTCCGACCCCCGACATGGCTAGTCACTAAAACCCCTATTTGACTCCCGCTTCCCCTATTGCTCCCCTCTTCAGATATTTTTTTTGAGGGGGGCTATTTATATATGTATTTATTACTACATTTATAACCTGCCTCCTCCCGCCCTTGCAAGGAACCCAAGGCGGCTTATATAGCCGTCCAGGGCCGTGCAGGGCGGGTCATATGCCCAGGCCAGATGGGAAGTGTGTGCCCCACCCCCATTTCAAACTGCTCATTAAGTATTTTTTTAATCAGTGGCACTGATTCAGTGCTAAATACACATATGAACTAGAATGATGTATAAAAACAAGGTAATGGGAGGCACTTTTATTCAAGATGTGAGACATCACTTCTTCACATTCAGAATTTCACAACGCTTCTCGATGGGCCGCTTATGCTACAGAAGCAGTAGCGTAAGCTAGGGGGGACCTCGTCTGAGGGCCTCCTCAAAATCGTGGGCCCCGGACCAACTGGCCCCCCCTATGGACGGCCCTGTAGCTGTCCTCTCTATTTTCTTCTCACAACAGCCCTGTGAGGTAGGCAGGCAGAGAGTCATGATGCAGCCCAATGTTGAAATTCTATAAAGACTCATCAGGCCTGTTTTTGTTTTCAACAACCCTGTGACATGTACAAAAGAGGAACACCTTAGGTTTCTGAATATGTGCTGCACCCTCCCCCCCCCCGATGTTTGGGACTACATCCCTGAGCACTGGCCATGCTGGCTGTGGATCATGGGATTTGTAGTCCAAATGGGATCTGTGAAGGTGGCTTAGGCCTCCTCCACACGAGACGTTTAATGAGCCTTGAAGGCTCATTATAAATTTTACCTCCACACCAGCGGAGCGCAAAACGGGCGTACAGGCGCGTTATCTCCCCGATAATGCGCATTTTCGAATGCGCGTTAAATAGCGACTTTTATTTTTCTCCGGCCGTTAAAGCGCATTTTCGCCGTGTGAACAAGCGATTATGCGCATTAACGTCTTCTAAAGCGCTTTTTGGACATCAATTAATGCGCTTCGCCGCCTCTCGCCGCCTCCCGTGCAGAGGGATTAGGCGTAAATGCGCCTCCGCGATAATGCGCATAATCCCCGAACCGGGCGCAAAAGCGCATCCTTGTGGAGGGGGCCTTAGCTTCAGCACATAAGCCACCTACCACATTGTCAACCCTTAAACAGGAAGAAGGGGAATGAGATGGTTGAATGGTTTGACGGCAAGAAAGCTTAGGTAGGGCAAGAACCGTCTCAAAACCTTTTATGCTACGGCAAATGACTACAAAGAAGAACCCTCCTCCAGATGTGTTGGACAGCAACTCACAGGATTCCTGACCACTGGCCATGCTGGTTGGGCTGATGGGAGTTGTAGTCCAAAACATCTAGAGGAAACTACGTTGGGGAAGGTTCTCCTGGAGAGATACTGTGGTGCGACTCTCGAATAGGACAGCCACACCATTCCTTTGAAACCACAGGGCTTTGAAAGTCATGCTGTTGCTTGCGCAGTCAGGCCAATGGTGAACGCAAAGGGGTACAATTCATTTGACAGGGGTTTAGGAATAACATTTGCTCTCATCATTTTGGGACTGTATCCTCAGAATGTTGCCAAGGGAGGCTGTGGGAGGGGCAGGACAGGACAGCTTAATTTCTAAAAAAGTTGGTGCCAGGGCTCCTGCTTGCAATCGACCCTAAAAGGGAAGCTGTGTTCCTTCTTTCTAAGTGCTTCTGGACGGGCTACAGTGAGGGGAAGGCAGTCTGCACATGCTCTGCGTAGGAACTTTTTTGCGTTGTATAAACAATGCTCTGCATAACAAAGGGGCATGGCCAAGGTGGGAGGGGTTGGTACTAAAGGGGTGTGCTTAGAAGAGTTTAGCTACAAGGTCAATCTCCCCAACCCGATGCCCTCCAAATGTGTTGGACTACAATTCCCATAATTCCCATGCTCTCTGGGAATTATGGGAATTAGAGTCCTACATATCTGGAGGCCACCAGGTTGGGGAAGTCTGTATGAGACCAAGTCAACCAGCCAGAGATTTATTTTTCTTGGCCAGCTCTGGACCTAGATGCCATCCTAATGGCTTAGGGGGGAGGACAAAAAATCAAAATAATAAATGACCTTGCTTTGTTATGGAGACTAACATTTACTTTAGGAAACCTCACTAAAATCCAATCAGTCGATAATGTTTTCCCTCCCTCCACTAAAAATGTTTTCCCTCCAAGCCTGGAGGGGCAGTCAGAGGCGTGGATGGTGAGCTGTGATGCAGAATTATGGGATTTCATTATCTCTGGTTCTGATTTCACCCTCAGGAGCACTGGAGGGCGGATGTCCTCCATTCTTGGCCTTCGGTAACCTTTCCACTACTGGGGCAGTCAAGGGCAGACAGGCCGGCTAGGAATCGCCCTAGGCCAGGCGTAAGGTTGAGGCTGAGGTCAGCTGGGAGAAGGAATGGGCCACTGTAGCCCAACCAACTGCAGACCGTAATCTTGGCTGCCTTAACTCCCATCCTCAAAGGGCCATCAATGCCTCCAGAGGCTCTTTCTTGTCCTTAACCTCTCCAAATAGTCCCATGAGAAACAGGGCCTAATGCCTCAAAGACAATATGAAGGACATGTAGATTAGCACTTCCCCATATCTGCTGTAGACAAGACATGCTGGGTTCAAAATGAAGCCAGAAAGACCTGAAGAAGAGATTTTGAACAGTGGTGGACCTCTGAATGAAGCTCCAAGGATGTTATGGAATCTTCATCACTAGAGTCTTTAACAGCAAGTTGGGGACTCGAGTGCCCCAATTCCACACTGCTGATGGGCCTGCCTGATTTGACCATGGTCTGTGGCACCCAAAAATGACATCACTGGTTAGCGCCATTGCACTGGGCCAATCTATATACAAGTAAAGGGGCCAGAAACCCCCAGCAGGAAGGGTAAGGAGCATATGGTGAAACCAGTATCACTAGATGGTAAGAGGAGGGGCAGAAAGAGGCAGGAGACTTGCTGGTCAGGAAAGCGCCAGTTAGCTTGCAAGAAGTAATTGGATATTTCATTGTCATTTGACCCCATTTTTCTCTCTCTACAGTGTAGTCTACACCCGTGTGTGTAAATGTGTGTATAGTATATGTGTGCGTATAGGGGATAATGTGAGTTGAATGGATAATGTGCAGAACAATCAGCCATTATGCACATTCACTAAGCTTCATGGAGAAAGTGCATATAATCTGTTTACGGAGAGCAAATTGTGCACATTATTGGGCCATTATGCATAATCTCCAACAGCCTTGGGGAACGTGCATATCTCAGCTGGATCTAGATCTGTATCTATGTCTATATCTAATCATACATCTGAGTAAGTGCAGTCTAGTTCATGAAAGCATATGCTACAATAAATCTGCCTTTAAGTTTCCACAAGATTCCGTGTTGCTCTGGAAATCAAATGTGTGTAACTTCAAGCTACATTCTGGATCCTGTAATCTGGGCATAATATGGAGGTGGGTGGGATATCTTTGATTGAAAGGCAGCCCCCAGTCCCAGTAATAGAAAATGTGTGGCTCTTCCCAAGATGCCACAGAATTTGGAAGCATGGCTGGGCGATTAGCAGTGCGTTATGCAATCCCAAGAACAGTAACAACTCCTACAACAGTTGACTTCCCTACAGCAGCAGCTGATGGAGAAGCTGTCTGCCCCGTAGCGACAAGCTCAGATGCAGATGGTGAAACAGATGTTCACTTGTTCTTGTTCTGAGATCCCTGGTTGTGAATTCTGGTGATGGAAAAAGAGAGGCAAAATATGCTAATGCTCAGGGGTGAGGGTGGGGCAAGTTCAGTTCTTAAACCAAAGGGAACAAAATTCCCATACATCCCCATTTTTATGGCAAAGCTTCAGCGGGGAAGAGCACCCTATTTTGTATTTAAATCAGAAATTGGCCTTGTGGGATTGGGCTTACTCAGTGGTACAGCAGGAGGCTGCACCCGCTAGTGAGGAATTCAATGGGTTGGATCCAGCTTTGTCACTGTACCCGCGGAATAGATACTACTGGCAGAAAGGGGCTTCCATGTCCTTTCCTTTCCCCTGTGCACCCTCCAAATCTCAATCCCCTCCTCCTCTGATGGATCCAACCCCTTGTATGCTCATCACTGATCGTGCACCTGTGACAAGGGAAAAACTCCATCCTATGAGCAACGGTGGAAAGGACTGGGTATGTTCAGCCTTGAGAAGAGAAGATTAAGGGGAGACATAACAACTGTCTTCAAATATTTGAAGTGCTGTCACACAGAAGATGGAGAGGACTTGTTCTCTGAGTTTTTCTACACGACGCATTTATTGTGTGCTTATTATTCCTTAATCAAAGTTGTTTACAAATCCTCCAATTTCACTTGGTTTTTCAGAGCACTTTTCCATGTTTTTTTTAGAATGGGGAAAATGGGGTATTATTTTGGAAAGGGCTTTTTCTCCTTGTGTATTTGCACTATTTCGCTATAGCACAGTGACACCTAGAGGTTATATAGCAAAAAAACAGGAAAGCAAAAACTCTTTGTGTAGATAGAGCTCAGTTCTCAATTCTGTGACAAAACCAAAAGTAGATTCAGCAATTAACAGCCTTGCTATGTTTCTGGAGGCAGGGAAAAACTTTTTTGTTCTGGCAGGACTTTGGGGAATAGACTGGAACTGTTAAGTGTTGGAGTTTTTAAAATTATTATTACTGTCATTTGTATTTTAAATGTTTTAATATTATAGCAGGTTTAATTATATTTTTAACTTTTGCATATTTCTATTTATATGTTTTAATTGTATGTTTTTATTTTGTAAAGCTGCCTTGAGTCCCAGTATTGGGAAAAAGGCGGGATACTACTACTACTACTACTACTAACAACAACAACGACAACAACAACAACAACAGTGTAGAGAAGCTCTTTGTTGCACCAGAAGGCAGGAATGGAACTCATGGATGGAAATAACGAGGAAGCAGATTTCAGCTAAACCTTAAAATGAACTTCCTAACAGTATGAATGGTTGGGCAGTGGAACAGACTACCTCAGGTGATGGTGGGTTCTTCCTGGAGATATTTAAGGAGTGGCTGGATGGCCACGTGTTAGAGAGTCTGTAGTTGCACCCTGGATTGAACAGGAGGGTTGGATGGGATGATCTCGACGAATCCCAACTAACATCCTGTTATTCTAACCCTAAGCTGGTCTGCTAGTATTTGGCCTTCCAGACATGCAGCTTCACTGTTGCCCATGGGAAAGGCTGCCTTCATGCTCATGCTCATTCTTGTTTCTTTCTAGGCAGGAGGACTGTGCCCCCGATGGGTTGAAAGTCATTATTCCTCCACTTGGAGAGGACAGGATCTGTAGCCAAGACCCAGGGGATGGACTTGCCCACACTCTGGCTGCACACACTGCTGGTTCGACTGTGCTCTGCCTGGAAAGGAGATCATTTGCTGGAACTGCTGCTCTGATGGCCAATCTGGACACTGGAGGGAGGGACATTATTGCTTGGTAGAGGGACAGGGAATGGGAGTCAACATGACAGGATGGTGGAGTATAAAAGTGGCTGGAGGTCTGCTATTTCAGACAGAGCCCAGGACTGGAATCAAGGGTAGGCATGGTTGGGCACCTGCTGAGGGCCCACACCCCAGCAGGGCCCACTGAGTTCCTCCTCCTCCTCCTCCTCCTCCTCCTCCTCCTCCTCCTCCTCCTCCTCACTATTTCAACCTGCTTCTTCACTTGCCACTTGCTCTGGCCCAGACAATGGGGGTGGTGAGAAGCAGGAGCAGGAGATGCCATGGCCTGCTTGCACCCTGGCTCTCTGCCTGTCAACCAAACAAATGGCACCCATGATGCGGAAGAGGAGCAAGAGCAGCTGGTGACAAGTGAGAAGGTGGACACAGTGAGGCCCATTGGAAGTTCTTGTCCAAGGGCCCTCCAAAAACTGGAGCCAGCACTAAGCTAGCCAATAGATTTCCTCCTCCACTAGGTTGGGAGGCTGAATCCCACCAACAGAGATATTTAGCAAGGAAGCCTTGGCAGTGAGCAAATGGTGCCACCCAAGACGTTCTGGGAAGGAGTGACCACGAAGAAGAGCTGGAGATGGGCAATTGGTCGTGGAGCATCAAAAAGAGATATTTGTAATGGTGAGTGTATGGCGCTGAACATGTGCATCGGCAGGCAACTTTCTTGGTCCTGGGTCATCTATTCATATGATGCTCCAAGTACAGCACGCTACCTGTACACCACACTGACTCTTGCGTTCATTTAGATCGACATACCATGAATAAGGGAGAACAGCTGGATTATCTCTTAAGGTTACTTGCGGCCCAAAAGATGCTTTGGGCAAGATTGGCCACTGGGGTAGGGCTCATCATTGTTTGTGCTGATTATCCTAATATCCCTCACCTCCCTCTTCAGAAAGCTCAGAGGATGCCCTGCTGTAATCATTCCCAGGCTTTGAATGAGAATGAATAGAATCAAAGGATGGGGGAACAAAGCATTTCTAAAGAAAGTTCCAAGAATATAGAGGGTAGGAGCAGTCAGAATGCTTAGAAGATGCTGAGATACCATATATGGCTGGGGGACAGCATCCCTTGGATCCATCGTCCATCGCTGTCCATCCCGGATGTGGTATTAAAAGGAGCTCCGGTGAACTCTGCTATCCTCTTATTCTCAATCAGAATTGCTTTTTTTAATGCTCAGAAATCATGGCAGGTGTGAATCTCTTTGTCGGAACAAGTGGTTTTCTCACATGTCCCTGCATACAAACATAAAAGCTGGCGTATACTAGGTCCGACATTGGCCTCTTTCAATCATAGTTTAGTGATACAGATATGACCCTAGGTGAGCCTTGGGATCATGTGCTCATCCTGTCATCTCCTTCAGTGTGGCTGTGAGGAAGAGACTGGATGCATTTGCTTCCAGGTTTAAGCTAACCACTGTTTGTTGTTACATGTCACAAGAAGAAACTGAGTCTGGTTTAGACATAATGCTAAACCAAATCAGAAGCATCCCATTTTCAATGAACCACAGCTTGTCATTTTGTCCGAACCTGGAACTGTAATTAGTTTTAACTATGATTTGGCCGAACAAGCCAGGATCAGGAACCACAATGTGATCATGGCTTGTTTAGACAACCATAGACCACAGTTTGTCTCAGTTCAAATTAAATGATGAGCTGCATTCAGTTGAAAACAGAAGTAAATGCCTCCAATCTCCTCGCGGTTCCACAAGAGGAGAGGGGAATGCAAAGTACGCAAGCGCGCGGATTGTTCATGTCACCGTTAACTATGGCTTAACTTTAGCTATAAATTATTGAAACAAGTAAAGATCCAACTGTGGTTTCTGACTGTGGCTTGTTCCAATAAAGTACAATTTAAACGAACTACAGTTTCTGGTTCAGATGTAATAGCAAACTGCGGTTAATTTAAACCAGGAAATGGATGCTTCCGATCTTCCTCTGATGCAGGCTGGAGAAAGAGAAAGGAACACTCGAGCTCAAAGCCGGATTAGTTTGTATAGTGATGCTGGTTTGAAATTATGTCTGAACCGGGCCCATTTGTCAATCTAACTTCATACTGATTGGCAGGGGCTCAGGCCAAGAGGGCTCTTTCTCATCACTTGCTTCCTGAGATTTTTCTAACTGGAGATGGCAGAGACTGAACCTGGAACCTTCTGCATGCAAAGCTTGTGGTCTACCATTGAACTATGGGAAAGATGCACATGACCACTATTGCTAGCAGGGATTTTTTCCCTTTCCTAGAGCTAAACCTGTTCACAACTTGTCATCTAGATATATATTGTCATCTAGATTTCTATATATAGATATATCGATATATAGACATTTGGCCCTGCCTTGTAATGAACCGCTCAGAGAGTTTTCGCTATTTGGCGGTATAGAAACGTCATTTTTTTTAAAAAGTGTCTACCCCTGTGATTTAAATTACAGATACTGGTCAGGTGTAACACCATATGGATAAGGGGGTTGTGTGTGTGTGATTAAGCACCACTTCTAAACTGGGCCTCAATAATCTAACAACAGGGTTCAGCAACTGGAGTCCTCTGGGGCAAAACTGCTCCCTGAGAGGTGCCACCTGACCCTTCCTAATTTGCCAATCTAGAGGCAAAAGAGGTATACAGAAAGTGGCAATAGGATGGCCACTTTAAGAGGTGCAGGTTCAAGGAACTACCCAGCAACTGTCACAAATGTTCTCAAATTGCCCCTCTGGTATTCCAGTTGGGTGGTGCCAAGATGGAAACTGTAGAAGTGACTGCAAGAAGGATTGTGGGAAATTGTAACTGGAGCTCTGTGTGTGTATGTTGTGGGATGGGGGAAGGAGGGCATAGCCCAGCTTTCCTCAACCTGGTGAACTACAGCTCTCAGCATTCCTGACTATTCTGGCTGGGGCTGATGGGAGTTGAAGTCCAAAACATTTGGAGGGCACCAGGTTGGGGAAGGCTGGAGTAACAGCTGACTGCTGCAATTGCTGGAGGGTAACAGCTGAGGACGTGGCACAGGGTGGGTGAAGGCAGCTGAGGACAGAATAGAGCATTTCCACAGCAGCACAAGCAATGAGAATGTCTGGTCTGCCGGTGAGGAAGGATAATAGAGGTGATGGAGTATCAGACTGACTGGAAGGCAGGAATGGGGACAAAGATCTCCAGATATTTGTGGCAACAACTCCCAGCATTTCTGACCACTGGCTATGCTGCCAAGGGCTTCTGGGAGTTGATGTGCAAAACACCTGGCAATCTACCTTTTGCCCTCCCCAGGTGTAAGGGGATGGATACCTGCGCTGTTTTCTTGCCCTCTTTCATGGCCACGGCAGCATACTCCAGTGGACAGCGTAGCAGCAGGGACCTGGGTTCAAATGTCCCTCTTCGGCAACAGACTTTCCTCGCAGCAGACAGGGAACTAGTGATGATCTCATTTCCTCGCGTTCTCATTTCATAGACTCACTGGGTGGCCTTCGGCAAGGCACGATGGTTGCCAACTTTTTTCCTGGCAGTATTCCCATGCCTTCAGCAGCTGCACAGCAACAAGAATGTCTGCTTGTCTTACAGCAGCTAAAAGCACAGGAGCTCTGCCAGAAAAAAAGCCTTGGCAGCCTGGCATCTTGATCTCCCCTAGTTACTCATCTGTAAAATGCATAAAATGGGATAATGGGCTAGGTGTATATAAGAACTGTGAAGTACTTGTTATATAGATGGCTTTCTGTACCAGTCTTCTCCAGCCTGGTGTCCTCCATATATTTCGGACTGCAATTCCCATAATTCACAGCCAATGGTTATGCTGGTTGGGAATTATGGGAGTTGCAGTCCAACACATGTTGTGGAATGCTATTCTATACATACATACATACATACATACATAGTAATGATGTATACATCTATATCTACATCTATGGGTCCACAGATGTTGATATGGCTTTCTAGACAGGCATTATTTTTGGTCACCACTAATCTCCTCTGTGGCATCTTCTGGCATGCACAGATTGGCAGGGACTCGTCTCATTTGTGCAGGGTATAGAGGAAAAGAGCAGTGGGTGCTCAGAAGGGCCCCCTGCTATGTCTTACCTTCTCAAAGTGCAGCGCAAATAAGACCTCTGGGTTAGGGTTCTGTGTGGTGCTGTGTGTGCTGCTCGCCAGGGGGCTGAGGGTACTCACCCCTGGTGAGCTGACATGTGGATTGTAGATGACTGTTTTATATCAATTCCTATTCCTCACATTCTCTCACTGTCTCAGCAGCCCCAGATTCTGCCACACTCTCTAGCATCACATTAAGGAACTAAGGGTGTTTCCAGACAGAGGGCTCCTAGAGCTACCAATTATAAGGCACTGTGCATCTATTCTGCGCATCTCAGGGCGGTGTACAGATATACTCTATTCTAATCCCCGATTTTTCCACTGTACTAGAGTAATCAATATTCCATGGTCACTGAACATAGTTAGTCCCCTTTGGGGACCTGAAGACAGGTGTGATGGAAGCACAGAGGGAGGGAGGCTCCCGCTGAATTCTAGTGAGGGCAATAGGCTGCAATTTGGGACAGTCAAGGGAGCGTGAAACCTGTCCCTCACTCCAGCCTGCAATCACAATAGACAGTAAGAAGTTTAGTCCCACCTCAGTGGTCCTATGTACTACTCGGCTTTCTCTCATATAGAAATGAAATAAATACACGATCCTCTTCATTCCTATGGGGGTAGAATTAACGACTGACCTTGGGGAAAATGCTACATGGGGCGCATGTATGAATGTTAATGTGTGCGCACATGCATGCATCAGCACACACTGATGGTCCAGTATGCATAGAGAAGTGCACATTGGCAAAGACATTGCTCTTTCAGCAAATGGTGCTGTGAACAATTTGTGCATGACACACCCACTGTTGCGAATGGGTCTTATATATACACCTGGGAACTGACAGCTAAATGCAGGCACACACCCACCCACCCATTATGGATGAGTGGCATGTATATGTTAATGGCGGCACACAGGTGTATACATTGGCTAGAATTGATTTCCGTGGACTCATGCACCCCGATCTCTATGCTGGATGGCAGCCAGTGTTTTTTTTAAAACAGATTTGCACACCTCCTTATGCGTACATAAATGAGTGAGTATGCACCCCCCCCACAAATAATTAATGAATGAAAAATTACCATCATACTTATACATAGATGTTTATATATTGAGAATAGTATGCGCATGTCAAATAACAGTATGCACATGCTTCTAAAGTGAGATTATGTGTGTAGATATTCTTGTTTGTGGAAAGATGCATACTTACATACATAAATGAGACTGGATTGCCTATATGCCTGTGCACACACAAAATGCAAGGTCCCTGAGTTGTCCTCCATCTCTAACCCTGCTGAACTGTATTACATTGAACACTAGTGTATGCACACACAAACCAACAAGTACAAATTCACAGCTATTATCTGGCAATGCATATACACATATATGTAGGGTGACCATATGCAAAAGAGGACAGGGCTCTTGTATCTTTAGTTGCATAGAAAAGGGTGTCATTTGTATGCATGCAGCACCTGGAGAAATTCCTTCTTCATCACAACTGTTAAACCTGCAGAAGCCCTGCCCTCTTTTGTATCTGGTCACTCTAGCTATACTAGCTTCATCTAGAAGCAGCCTTAGTAGTACACATCTGCAAGGCTAGCTCCAGTAAGTAGGCCTACCCAGTTGAATTTTAAGATGCCTTTTAATAATGTATTAGTTTTATATGCTTTTAATCAGTTATATGTATTTTATGGTGTTTTGTATTTGGCGTTGTACCCAGCCTCGATCCAGAGGGAGAGGCAGGTAAGAAATTATGATGGTGATGATGATGAAGAGGGAATATCACAAGCAGAAGTTACTGAGAAATCTCCAAAGAGTTCACTGCAGCCAAAAACTAATGAAATTGTTATTGTTTCATTTATGACACCCTATAGCCAAAGTTCTCCAGGTGACATACATAATTTTCAAAAATATAACAAAATCAATGATAAAACACACTGAAATATTTGTTTTAAGTTTTAAAAGCAGCAACAATAATTTAGAAAAATTATAAAGAAGAGATAAAAGTCCAAATAGCTAAAACATTGGAATGGGGGGGGGGGGGAGAGATGATTTTTAAAACACAGCATTAAACAAATAAAACATGCAGCGGTTAAAATTTATTTTTAAAGGCCCATTAAAAGGCCTGAGAGAATAAAAGGGTTTTTGCCTGGCCCGAAAAAGAAATAAAGTAGGCACCAGGCAGACCTTTCTAGGAAGGGCGTTTTACAAGTTGGGGCCTGCCGCAGAAAAGGCTTGGTCGTAAGTAGCCACCCACTGAATCTCAGTTTGGGGTGCGGAGGGGGGGGCAATTGGAGCAAGGCAGGTGGCAACTGAACTGGTTTCAATGCCACAGAACTTGTAATTGATCCACACTGGAAAGATGTCGCAACTTCAAACGATCACGTTCTTCTGTGTTAGGGGTGTGTGTGTGTGTGTGTGTGTGTGTTGTACACATGGAGCCACTGTGGCTGCCCTACATCTGTTTTGAAGCAGGCCTGGCTGCAGTGGTGGGCGAGGGGCTCCGGCTGCAATTCAAGCAGCCCCTTGTCTCATGAAAAACGAAAGGAAAGGAAACTTGCGGGGAAAGATAGGTGAGGTAGGGAAATGAAAACTAGCTGACTAAGAAGGATGACGTGGGGTTGGAGGGGGGAGCGGTTTGCCTGTGTGTGGCATTTGGGAGTGTCCCCCCTCCTTCGAGCCGCTGCTTTTAAAAGGGAACGAGACAGAGAGTAACAACAACACACACACACACGTAAAGGGAAGGGGAGTGAGACAGAGCCCTTCACCCCGCTGGGAGAAAAGGGTCTCATTGCTGGTTCGAAGGGCAGCAGCCTTCCGCTTGAGTTCCCCCTTTCAGGGCTCATCTCTGCCCATTGTTGGGATGTCACCAAGGAAGAATACACCGATGGGGGTTGGAGAGAGAAGGGGAGAGGCGAGGCCGAGGGGAGGAAAGGGGTGGCTCAGGGTGGATGCCGCAAAGTGGGCGGTGGGGGGAAGGGTCAGGAGCGCGATGCTGTGAAACAAATTTGGGAGTGAAGGCAGCAGTGGGAGGGCGGTGGCCACGCTCTCGGAGGCAGGAGCTCCGGCAAAGCCAAGAGGGCTGGGCCGCTGCTTCAGTGTACATGGGTGTCCACCCTTGACCACACTCTGTATACAAACTCATGTCCACTGTCGCTCATCGGGGTGTTTGAATAGATGGCTTTCATATATTTGCAGTTTTTTTTTAGAAAAGAGTAATACGGGGGACTATCACCCCTAAACCGATGAACAGGTTTTTCCTGCCCTACCTGGAGATGCCAGGAATTGAATCTGGGGCCTTCTGCATGCAAAGTAGGTGCTCTACCACTGAGGCACTATGAGCTATGGCCCCACCACTAAGGGACTATATCAGGAGCAGGGAACACATGGCTCTCCAGATGTGGTTGGACTACATTTCCCATAATCCCTGGCCATTGACCATGGAGTCTGGGGCTGATGGGAGTTGTAGTCCAACAACATCTGAAGGGCCTCACATTCCCCATCCCTGGTCTACTGTAACCCAACATTCTGTTTCCAGCAGTGGCCAGCTAACTATGTCTTGGAAGATGACAAGGTTGGACATGAATGCAATAGTCCTTTCCTGCTGTTTGCCCTTAGCCAACAGTATTCCAAGGTAGACTGCCTCTTAATAGGGAGGTTCCATTTAATATGGCAGTAGCCATTTAGCTGTCATGTCTAATAGCTGTTGACAAACATGTCCCATTGTTTCAAACCATCATGGTCAAATTATACGATGGCCCCATTCAGAAGACATCTTAAACCACGGCTTTAACCACAGTGGTTAAGCCAGAAATCCGGGCTGTGTTCAGAAGACACCTTAAACCACGGCATTAACCATGGTGCCTAAGGTAAAAGCTTTGTTCACCATGGTTAAAGCCGTGGTTTGAGGTGTCTTCTGAACATGGCCCAGCTTTCTGGCTTAACTACCGTGGTTAAACCAAGGTTTAAGGTGTCTTCTGAATGGGGCCATTATGTTACATCCAAGGCATGTAGCTCTCTCTGTGTGTTCATTACTTGGAAGTAAGTGCGGTGGGGATCCAGATCAGGAATGCAGCATGCAGGGAGGAGAGGTTTAATCCTTCCCTCCCCAACCCACCCCCTAAAAAACCTCCTCCCCAACATAGCAATTAGTGCTAGTAAAAAAGCCCCCCTTGGCACCAATGGAAGGATTTTTTTTTACTAGTGCTAAGTGCTGAGGAGAAGGGGGTGATTTTTAGAGGGTGTTTTAGCTGAGGAGGGAAGGAATAACTCTCCCCTTCCCAATCTGGATCGCCCTCCACCTTAGCCCTTACTTTCAACTAAAACAAAAACATACAGTGGCTGAATTCGGACAACACATGAAGCAACTGGGGTGGGGAAACAATCGTCAGTTGTATTAACTATCTTGTCATCCGAATGCTGCCATAGTCAACTCAGTGCTGATCCTAATCCACACCACGGTTGGTAATTTATTACCATATTGTGTGGGGAGTACCCCCTAGATGAACAACTTTAAAGTTGATTATTACCCCACCATTAGGCTGACCAGATAAAATCTAGGTCAGGGCTCATGTAACTTTAATGGTTGTAGAGAAAAGGGAATTTCAGCCAGTGTCATTTGTATGCAGTTAGTTCCTGGTGATATTCCCTCTTCATCACAACAGTTAAAGTTGCAGGCACTATACTAGAGTGACCATATACAAAAGAAGGCAGGGCCCCTGCAACTTTAACTGTTGTGATGAAGAGGGAATATTACCAGGAACTAATTGCATACAAATGACACTGGCTGAAATTCCCTTTTCTCTACAACTGTTAAAGTTACATGAGACCTGACATGGATTTTATCTGGTCACCCTACCCACCATTGACTATCATGTTGTCCGAATCCAGCCAGAAAGTTTCTACACGAGGCTGTTAATTCACTGTATTTTCTTTCGGTTTCATCACAGAATTGAGATCTGACCGCTACAGGAGGGGTGTTTCCTTTTCTGTTTTTTTCTGCTACATATCCTCTAGGTGGCACTCTGGTATAGCAGAATAACGCAATTACATAAGTGGAAAAAGTGTTTTCTTTCACTTTCAGAAGTAATACAACACTCACCGTTGGTTTTTTTTAAAAAAATTGCCGTACATGCTGTTTAAAAACAGAAGCAAAACTGGAGGGTCCCGTTGTCATCTAAAGAACCCAAATGACCGTGAGTAGGGAATAACGGGTGTCCAAAAGCTCACAAAGAGCGACGAGTTTAATGTAATTTGTAGTTTGATCCTAAGCTACTGGCAGTGAGTCCCATAAATTAATTATGTGTTTTCATGAGGATGTATTTCCCGTAGTTATAACTACTATGAAGCATAGGCGAATGCTATAAGTTAATGCCCCAAATGGTAAAGGAATAGCAGTATAACACCCAATCAAACTATTGGGGCTCTTCCTTGTTTCTAAGGAGATAATTGACAAATGTTGCCTCTGACGTTTATCAATGGAACACTACTGTTTTATTCATTTGTTCCAATTATATCCTGCCTTTTCCTTCAAGAAGCCCAAGGTGGCGTACATGATTCCTCCCCCTCCTCTCCACAACAGCTCTGTGAGGTGGTGTAGGCTGAGAGCCAGTGACTGGCCCAAAGCCACCCCGTAAGCTTCATGGCTGAGTGGAGACTTCAACTTGGATCTCCAGAGTCCCAGTCCACCGCTCTAACCACTACGCTAATCTTACTACTGTGTGTTATCTTAAGCTATAGCTTATTCCTTTGGAAGCACCTAATCAGAACTAAGAAACAACTAAGGAAGAAAATTCACCAACAGTGCTAGGACTCATGGTTATATGTATATCCCATGTTTCTGTGGAAACAGAGCATGTGCAGAAACATATTTGCTAATACCAACTAGAACGTTGCATGCTAAAAACCACAGCATCCTTTCTACCACACCCCTGTTGCTGTTAAATGCAAGTTTCTTATCTTTATGGCTGTGAAGATAAGGCTTCAGGGTTTGCAAGCAAGCAATGGCTGGTGAAATCACAGAAGCCAGAGTGGTGGCTGGGGAAGATTTCCAGAGGTTAGGGATGAGGCTTGGGTTACCCGCATTAATTCCTTCCTCTACTTCTGATAAGCCAAAACATGATAAATTTTGCAGGCTAGGCACGTAGATGCAAATTTGCTTTATTTCCAGAATATCCCCAGGTTGCAGAATCTGGGTCTCTGAATTCTGATTATAAAGGAATAGCATTACCTTAACACAGACCTTTGGGTTTTTTAATACATGCAGCCCTGATCATCAGGCCTTTCCATTTTAAAAAATAATAATGGACATGTGCTTTTCCAGGTATAACTGAGGACCAATTCTCGCAGCCACCCATTGGATGTCTCCAGATAAGGATTTTATTGTGTAATCACCCTACTCTCATGAACAGAGTTCTATGCAGGATCCAGATGTTATAATTGGCTTCCACTTGTAACCCTCCTGTGTTTTTCCTACTGCTGCTTCCGTCTCTTTCCTTACCACAGAAAATCTGTTAAGGAGGGAAGGATGGCATAGCTGCTTAAAGCCTTCTAGGTAGTAACGCCAGGAGCCCTCCATCTGGAAGCACCCATACCTAGCTGTCTCTTGCATTTTTGGAGCTTTTTAAAAAAAAAATCTGTGGGTGCTCCTAGAGCAGGCTTTTATCGCAGCTCCGCCCTTGAATTCTACAGGGTGTGTATGTGTGTGTGTGTGTGTGTGTGTGTGGTCTAGACGTCATCAACTTCCACTCTCCCGTGTTTTCCCACTGCTTCATCCGTCTTTTTTTCTTACTGCAGGAAAAGACAGACTAGCGGCATCGTGCCTTCCAATTGGGCCGTGTTAGGATTGCAACCCTCCATCTGGAACCATCCTGTATCTACCAAATGTTCCAAACCACTTCATGCATCTGACAAAGTGGGTTCCAGCCTTACTGAAATGTTTGGCTGCAATCAATTTGTTAGGCTCTTCTAAGGTGCTAAAGGGATCTTAGTTATTAAAACAGCGGAATTATTGTATGACGTAACAGTGGCTTCCCTCTTTTTATTTTTGGCTGACAATATATCCATCTGCCTTGAAAAGCTTCATTTCTTTCTTCCTCTTTCATGTGCCCCAGCTGTGATACATCGTATCCTGAAAAGAGAGTTGGACTGTGCCATCCTGATCTCCTTAGAAGATTTTTCAGCTTGAGAGCTGAATTTCATTTCAGAGAAGTGCTTGGGGGCTGCATTCCAGTGGTGGGCAGTGCCAGAAGGGAAAAGGGGTGGAGCTAGAATGCCAGTCCCTTTTAGCTCAGTTACTCTGAGTCAGTGGACATGGTTTTTGGCTTTCTAAACAGCTAAAATTCAAGTGACTAGCTGTTTGGGAAGAAGTATGTGGGGGCTCTATTCAGCAATCCCATTCTTCCTTCCCTACTTTTCAGAAAGGACTCTGCACATGCTACAAGTTGTCCCACAATCTCCATGTGAGTTGAACAATTTACAAGATTAGTTCAACACAGGCAGCTCCGTTGAAGACTTTCCTTTGCTTCAATGTATAAAAGCAGCCATGCTGTGCCGTGCTGTGCTAAACCAGGTCTTCTCACTGCACAAGCTAAGTACAAATTTAGAAGGCTGGTAGCTAGAGCAGAGTTGGAAGACCCAGCACTGAACGCCTCCACTTTCCAGAACAGCTTCCAGAGAGGTTGCCGTGTTAATCTGTTGCAGCAAAAACTAGACTGGTAAGAGAACCTGGGCATCCATAGCTGCCAGCCAACGCACCTCTCCAACTACAAAACAGTTCTGTCTCCCAAGTGATTAATTCCATAATGGTATTGCAATTGTAAGTTTGTTCCCTGTTGCCATTGGCCTTGGGCAGGGCTCGGTTATGGTCTCAGACAAGGTGCTTTCTTCCCCAGGTTGGCTCTAGAGTGTTCTGAATTTTTAGCCCAACATTCACTCCTTTCCATCCGTTGTGAGCAAGAGAACTTCCCCCACGTACCATGGGAGGGCAGAGAGCAAGGACACCCTCTTGGTTAGGATTGTTGATGTGTGCAAGAGTCATGAGTCATGTGCTTCTGCCAAAATCAAGAGTCCAGCTTACAAATCATGAGATTCTAGATCTGTCCTCCTGCCGAAATCCAGAGGGGTCCACGCAGTTAGAATGTTGACCTGGGGGAAAGCTGTGTTCAAGACCCCGGCACAGCCATGCGATTGCTGGTTGGCTCTCAACAAATCTCTCTTTCCCAGCTCCCTTCCTCCACCTGTGAATTACAGCAGGGGTGTCGAACCTCTTTCATCCAGAGGGCCTAATTCAATTTCAGAGAAACTCTCAGGCCCATGTTGCATAGGCTGACCAGATAAAATCCAGGTCAGGGCTCATGTAACTTTAACAGTTGTAGAGAAAAGGGAATTTCAGCCAGTGTCATTTGTATGCAATTAGTTCCTGGTGAAATTCCCTCTTCATCACAACAGTTAAAGTTGCAGGCACTATACTAGACTGACCATATACAAAAGAAAGCAGGGCCCCTGCACCTTTAACAGTTGTGATGAAGAGGGAATTTCACCAGGAACTAATTGCATACAAATGACACTGGCTGAAATTCCCTTTACTCTACAACTGTTAAAGTTACATGAGCCCTGACCTGGATTTTATCTGGTCACCCTAACGTTGCAGTGATGGGTGGGGTCAAAGGCAAAAGAGGTGAGGCCAAAGGCAAGGCAAAAATGTAAACATTACCAGAATATTTTAGATTAACGCTCTTACTGCCAATAACGAAATCTTAGGAGAGGTATTTCAACTTTTCTGAATTGGGGGGGGGGGAATCCACAAAAGCTGGGAAACTGCCAAACGATTTTTGGTTGGGGAAAAAGGGGCGGGGGCAAGAAAAGGGCAGTAGCCCTCTGGGGAATCCCCAAGGGCTGGATTGGCATCCCATGCCTGAGGTTCTGCATCCCTGGAATAAATAAATGGACACAAAATTGACACTAAAAAGGGCAACATTCGGAAACCAGTTCTCAGGATGCAGAACCTGCTTTGGATGCTCATCCCCTTTTGGTTCTTCAGCATTCGGAAACCCACAGAAGAACGTTTCTCTCTTCTAGGGCACTGCTTACCGATCACCTAGAAGTCACCCATTATTCAACGAAAAAGCATCCAAAAGGAATCCCAGTGTGAAATTGCTGAACTAGAATTTACCAGAAAAGTTTGATTCTAAATCTCCAGGGCTCGGCTGGGGCCAGGGTTTTCTCTTCCGCTACAGGTGTTAAATTAGCATAGCAAAGCTAAGAAGATTGCACTAATTAGTACTGTTATGTACGCTCACAGAGCTTATCTTGTACACGCTTGAACTTTGTACAGAAATGTCAGCGAATGGTCCTCTGTCATTTCATGGCCTTTTGAACCCACTAATTACAATGTTTTTCTCTTTCTTTATGTGCATTTATATTCTGCCAACTTCACGCATCTGATGAAGTGAGCTCTAGTCCATGAAAGCATATGCCACAATACACTGGCTGGTCTTTAAAGTGCCGCTGGAACTCTCTCGTTGTTGCTTTTTGCTGTGATAGACGAACTCGGCTCCTCCAGCAGATTATTAGGTCATTCAGATCGCAAAATGGAGCTTTTCCTGGCGCAAAATTTTGAAATGGGAAATCAAGTGTTGGCTGAAGATGGCAAATAGCTGGGCCTTAGTTCAATCAGATTAACAAACAAAAAAAAAGTAACGGGAGAGGAGGAGGATAATGAGTAGGATGAAGAGAGTTGCAAAACCTATATCAAAATAGCAGTTTGAAACATTAAGGGACACTGGGGTAAAATTAGCACGTGAATTATGAGCTATTCCTTTTACTGGATTAAGCAATACTTTCAGTAATGGAGTATAAACTAGGGACAAGTGACTTGCACAAGCTACTAATTCACAGTGCGCAAATTAGCTGGTGGAGATAAACCTTAATTGAGGACCATCTGGGGAGGGAGGTGTTCCTATCTAGCAAGCAGGTTGTGCTCCAGCGCCAGCCAACACTAGCCAGGAATACAAGTGAGACAAATTCCAGCGGGCACTTAGCCGGAGCTCTGTGTCACACCAATGGATGTTCTTCCCAGTCATCTTGTTTGACACACAAATACTCCTCCTTGCCTCCACTCCACTGGCTTGCTCCCTTCCCTATTCAACAAATGCCAGCTAATTCCTGAACAAACTTCGCTATTTGCCTTCACACACCCGTCAGCCACAACGCCCACCCCACCCCCATCCCACCGCCTTACAGGCAACATGACCCACAAGTGGTTTGAAGTGCCATGTTGACAAGCCTTGCCGCCTGCCTGATCCAGGGGAGGAGGGGGGGAAGCGGAAACAAAATAGCGACTGAAGTGCCCAAATGCTGTAAATTGCTCCAGGCATCAAGCAGAAAGGCAGGAAGTAGGAACTGGCTTCCACCTGCAGCAAGAAGCTACATGGCTCCCATCCCATCTCCCAAGGGCAAGCAACCTGGTGACCTCCGGATGTGTGGGACTACAACTCCCATCACCCCTAACTCTTGGCCACACTGGCTGTGGCTTATGGGAATTGTAGTCAAAAAACCATTGGGGAAGGATAGGCTGCCAGGTAGCCCACCCCTGCTATATACTAATAGCAAGCTTATTCTCAAAGTGTGGATCCTTATGATGCACAAGCAGGAGGTACCATTAGGCTAGGGTAAAACCCAGGTCAGGGCTCATGTAACTTTAACAGTTGTAGAGAAAAGGGAATTTCAGCCAGTGTCATTTGTATGCAATTAGTTCCTGGTGAAATTCCCTCTTCATCACAACAGTTAGTTGCAGGGGCCCTGCCTTCTTTTGTATATGGTCACTCTAGTATAGTGCATGCACCTTTAACTGTTGTGATGAAGAGGGAATATCACCAGGAACTAATTGCATACAAATGACACTGGCTGAAATTCCCTTTTCTCTACAACTGTTAAAGTTACATGAGCCCTGACCTGGGTTTTATCTGGTCAGCCTACATTAGGCTAAGTACAAAAATATCGTTTGAAGAAATCCTAAAGTGGAGGGTGGGGGAATACCCCAAAACAGGCCCAAAACGAGCATGCTCAGTAAGCGCAAAATGCTGACGGACTTTGGGGGAACATAGCAAATGCAGGGAATAGAACCAGATATCCTAGAAAAGGACATGGCTGACTGAGTGAAATCTGGAAGAGGAACACTCCATACTGCACCATTTTGTTGCTGGGCCGCTTGTTTACCTCTACAATCCACACAGCAAGTGACACAAGGCTCTAGTCTACAGCGCTGCCTGTCTCTCTGCTGCTTGCTTAAACCTGGATGAGAGAAAGTCAGCTGGAAGAGAAAACTTCTGCAACCCATGGAGAAGTGTAGGAAAAGGATAATCTGTCCCCAGATCAGAAGATTTAAAATTTTGCCCAAAAGCAAACAACAACAACAACACAAGCATGGAAGCAATCAAGGAAAGAAGTATGTACATAAGGAAATTAATGTTTTAAAATAAATCACTCCAGATTTTCCATGGACACATAGCCATTTGAACTGGCTACCTGGTCCTAGCAACATGCTTTTCTGAGCTCCAGTTCAGATTCAGGTTTGATTTCTTATTGCTTGAGAAGAGAAACTGTGTTCAGATGCCAGGAGAGAAGAACGTAAAGGTCCAATTTGCATCCCCTTATCTCATCCACCTTCACTGAAACACGAATGAAGAATGGGTAGAAGGGATTTAGAGCACAGCTATGAGAGCTGAGCATCTGCTGGATGGGATGATGCTCACTACTACACGTCTTTTTCTCCTGGCAGGAGCGATGCAAATAACTGAAATTAATTGACTGAAACAGTGCTGTCAGTCTCAAAGCCCTGTCTTTGCTCAGCAGTGTTAAAGTTTGGGCCCGTTCAGACAACACTGAGGGCTTTGTGGTTAGCTTAACCATGCTTCTCTGTGGTTAGCACTAATCAAAAGCTGTATATTCGCACACAGTGCTGTTACCCGTCTGGTTCCCGGTTTCCTTAACCACACGCTAACCACAAAGTAGTTAGATGAGCGCCTGAGTCCTCCGAATGCTCCGCCCCATATCCCATCAGCCCTTATGCTAAGAGAGCCGGAAGTTGCGCAATTTAGGATTTTTAGGCCACTCTATACTGCTAGCTCTATGATTTTGGCCCTTTAACCACAGCTGCATGGCAGACGACACGTTAAGCCAAAGTTAATGCTGCTAACCCTGCTTCACAACAGGGTCAGTGAAGCCGACCACAATGTGACTAGTGAAGGAACCTGGTTAAGGAAAACACATGTCAGACGACACTGTTAACGCTGCTGATTAACCCAAAACCCTTAACCACCATGATTAACAGTGTCATCTGAACAGGGCCTTCACATAACCATGTTTACATGCTGAGCTGGGTGGGTTAAGTAAGTAGATTCACAGTGCATCAGGCATAATGTCCCCCAAAGTGGTTTGCATACTTATTAAAGGTCTGTGTTGGACAGGTGCAGAACAAACTGTTATCTTCCTTGCGGGATTTATATTTAAGAGTTTCTTTGGGGTGCGTGTGGATATTAAACAGATTGATTGTTGCACATGGCCACATCATGTGGATGTTAACTTTCATGTAAGATGTATGCTGAGCACATGGGAAGTTACACACACACACACACAAATTGGAGCATATGCATTTATCACAAGATGTATCTTGCACTCAGCATGAAGGGTGCTTTGAGTACATGCAGAGGGTGCATGAATATTGAGTGGTTCACACAGGGACTGCAAAATGCGTTCGAGGAGGTTTTGCATGAAAAATGCATATGGAAGGTCCCATGTTACAGAAACCCTGGGTGGGTTGAGTCACGTGCAGGATGTTCGTCTTGACTGCATCAGAGGCATGTGTACATAACTGGATGCTCTGTGCATGTGTTTTTAACATCAGTGAGTGTTCTTGAAAATTAAAAGCTGGAAGGCTGTGTTGGGGTTCCATTGAGCTAGCTGGAAAACCTCATGCATTGCTCTCCCTGCACACTTTACGTCCAAGGGGGAGACACTTTTTCAATATCACAGGCACCACACCAGCCTTCACCAACTTGGTGTGTTGGGTTACAACTGGTTGGGGAATTACGGGAATTGTAATCCAACACATCTAGAAGGCACAAGGTTGGGGAAGGCTGCACTACACCAGGGGTGGGGAGAAAGTAGATTTCCAGATATTTTGGACTTCAGCTCCCAGCATTCCTGACCATTGGCAGGGGCTTCTGGGAGTTGAAGTCCAAAACATCTGGAGATCTACCTTCTGCCCTCCCCCCCCCCCCCAATACTACACTATACCCGAAGTTACCTAAGTGCTGATTTCTGGCTAAGCACAAAATGGTACCTTCCAAATGCTCGAATCAGAATATTGGACATCAAAAAGTGGGGGGGGGGGAATAACATGTCAGAAAGGCCACATGGTGTCAAGTGTGCATGATAGAATTGGGGATTAAGGGATGCTTCGCCCAATACGTGCCCTGAATGGAAAACAGCACACAAAGTGTTCTGACAAGTGGTGTAAACAGGTCAGGAAGGAGATGTTACTCATGTTCTGCCCATACTGAGCTTCACATGCAATGGTACAAGTGCTCCCCATGCCATTACACACATACTAAAATTATATCACTGCAGAAAAGCATTATGTGTAAAGTCATATTGTAAAGACTCCGTGTAAAGACTCTGCCCTTTCCCCACTAGGACAACATGTTCCCTTCCCACCGCTCCATCACATCAATTTGACCTCATCAACTCTTGCATAGCTCACCCTACTTTTCCTATGAGTTAAATCCCTGGACCAATTCTAACTGGCTACTACAGCTTTCCCCAACCTGGCACCCTCCAGCCGTGTTGAACTACAATTCCCACCATCCTCATGGTTGGATACGATGGGAGTTCTAGTCCAACACATCTGATGGGTACCAGGTTTGGTAAAGCTCAGCTACTTCAACGGCACACTAGTGCCACAATCAAGGCTAGTAATGGAATTGGTTTAACCCGCACAATTTATGCAGGCCACCACATTCCATATTTCTTGGCACAAAATTGTTATATATATTTTTTTGGTAAGTACAGAGAAAAGCCAGCCAGCCCTAAATACACTACTTGAATATTGACGTGTTTTTGATCACCCTGGGCCTAGCTGAGCTGCATTGGATTCAAATGGAGCTGAGGTGAAATTTCACAAAAGTTTTAAAATTCAACTAATTTCCCCCCAAAATGAGAAATTTAACCACAACATTTAAAAACTGAATTACAGAATCAACATTTGCCATCAAAATTCAAACCCCATTTTGTTCCAGTTGGTTAAATGAATGAAATTAATATGAACTTCCCTGAGTTCTATCAGTAAAGAGATCTGTTGGATTGCATCAAATATTGATCTCTGTTGCGTGTTAGCTATATTATAACAGTACAATGTTGACTGCTATGTGTCAGTTCCTGTCAAATGCTGACTACTGATCCATGTCAAATACTGTCAAGTACAGAGTGCTATATGACAGCTATCAAACATTGGGATAAGTGAATTTGTCAGTTTCAGTTTCTCTCAATTTCCAGTCTTAATTCAATTCATCTCAAACTTTCAAAATGTCTCTAGCTTTAAGTTCATCCCAATTATAGAGACTGTATTTTTTATTAAAAAGTTGCATGAAAATAAGCATTTTTGTGCAAATTTCTCTTAATACTTGCATTTTAGTATGCAGTTTGGGCTAATAAACCATTTTACAAGCAATTTCTCCTAATATAATACATTTTGGAAAGTTATTTCCCCTAATAGATCTATTTTTGTATGCAGTTTTGATTGGAGAACTCTATCACAAAATTTGGAGAAGTGTGAATTTTGAAAGATATCTCCGTTCACATAGTGGTCTGAAAGTGCGAAAGTAGGTAAGCTTGCGTTAAAATGTAAACCTCACAAATTTCTCCTTCATCCATCCAAAGGATATTTGCCATTCAAATTTGCAGAAAATAACTGGGATGGGTTGGGAGATTGAACAACTGGAGCAAGTTCAGAGAAGGGCAACAAAGATGATCAGGGGACTAGAAACTTAAGTCCTAAGAGGAAAGATCAAAGGAACTTGATATGCTTTGCCTTGAGAAGAAAAGACTGGGGGGATCTGGTAGCATTTTTCAAGCACCTAAAGGGTTGTCACTCAGAAGAGGAATGCAACCTGTTCTCTATTATCCAAGACTATAAGACATGAAATAACAGGCTTAAGTTGAAGGAAGGCAGATTTTGGTTGAACATCCGAACAGTCGGAGCAATCAGACGATGGAACCAACGTTGCTGGAGGTATTGAAGTGGAGATTGGACAGCCATCTGTCAGGGATGCTTTAAACTGGATTCTTGCACTACACAAGGGGTTGGACCTGATGGCCTAAATGGCCCCTTCTATGATGCTATATTGAACCACATTACCAGGAATATTCATGCCACATTGCATGAAGTTGAGATCAGAATGGCAAACCACACAGGCTGATTGCATCCCATTTTCACTTTGCACTGAATGGCCACATCACCTGTATAAAGACCACACAGCAACACTGCCGCAGCTGCGTCAGCATAACAAGTAGAAAAGTGAGCTGGTGACCCCTCTCAAGTCACTGCAGAAGTGCAGCCCCTGTCCCGCCTTGAGCCTTGGATGACAGGACCTGTCGGGGTCATTTGGGATGCTGTTGACAGAAGGCAGCACCTGCCCACCTGCCCTCATAAGCCATAAGCAGGACAGGTGTTGCAAGGATTATTATCTTTCCCTGGGAAAGTTAACAACAGCATTTCTGTGAGTGGAGTCCAGCAGCCAGACAATAGGAGACCCTAAGGATGAAGTTCACTGACGGGTGACAGGGGCCAAAAGCAAAGTATCTTAATTCTCCAACATTTTTGGTCTTGCCATACTAGTTAAAAAGCCTCACATAGAGCCTGTGACCGGAGTGTAGTTCTGATCTCACAATCTGATTGGACAGACACATAATTTTGTATACAGTGTAGAATTCAGCAATGGGGGGGGGAACTCATGTGTTGTTTTAAAAACAACAGCTCATGTTTCTAGACCTCATGGCTGCAAAGGTTAGTCTGAAATCATATGCAAAGAACTTACAGTGGGCAAGGCCTGGAGCTTTACGAGTACTTGAAAACAAGATGCAAAGGAAGTAAATACAGACAACCTTGCTTTATTTGCACAATAATTTATTTGAGGTGCAGTCCTTTTTACTGTGTGTATTTTATAGCGCAGAGTACTCATAGTCCTGCTGGAACCTTTGGTGTGAGAGCCAGTTCACATGACCAATATGTGAGTGCTCAGATATTGTTCTATTTAGGTGATACGTTTCCTCTTTTTTGGCAATTCATGAGTGGTCCCTTACACAAAATGGTTGGCCTTGAGCCTGAAGGACCCTCGTAGAATTGAAGTCTAGGGAAAGCACATGGGTCCAATTGAGCCTTTGGACTACTTTAATTAAAGGTGAGATCCTATGGTGATGGTTGTAAGCCTCCGAATTCAGAGGATTATGGACATGCAAAGTAGAGTGGGAGATGTACTGGAGGCAATCTTCACCTCCATAGTCCTCCTGAGCCATATTTTTGCTAGATGGGCATTTTCGCCCCTCTAGCTGAGGTGTCGGAGAGCGGAGGAGGCTGGGAGACTTGGAGATAAGCCATTCCCTCCTCTCCTCAGCCACCAGAGCCCTGCCTTTCCCTTCTCACTGAGTTCACCCTTGAGACCTTGGAGAGACAGCTGGCACGGTTCTCTCTGTGCCAGTTGCGAGGGGGAGGGGAGCTTGGACACCTGTGTCCGAGGTCAGAGCAGTGTTTCCAACCTCGGATCCAAGAATCTGAACTATCCTATGCCCCCCACCCCAGAGCCTGTCTAAGGGCTATAGGATTCCTCTCCCCATGTCATTCAAGTGAATGTCTCCAAGCTGAACACTCTGGTTCCCGTAATGTTGCTTGACTGGGCAAAATTCTCAACATGTGCAGCAGATGGGGATGGTACAAATTACAGACGAGGGAGCAAATTTTGAAGCTCTTCCATGTTAAAAACAACACGTCTACAAGTTAAAAAACCAAACAGCCTTAATACATCATGAAGAAAAGCTTTAGCACAGCCTGTTCCCTGCCATGCTAGTTTTCTACTTGCAAGGATGTTCTTTAAGCTCTTTATTGAAACTTTTAAAAAGTTACTAAATAATCAAATGCAGATCTTATAATTGTAATAAAAAGGGGGGGGGGAAGAGGGGCGAGAGTGGAAGGAGGTTGGTCCCAAATGCCAGAACTAAAATATCACAAATATATATATTTAAAACATACAGAGCAATAAGGTCTTATGGATGCCAGCGGAATGGGTATTTGGCTGGTATGTGTGTGTGTGAGTGTGTGTGTGTGTGTGAGAGAGAGAGAGAGAAGGCGGGGGGTGGGGAGAGTGAGACCAGCTTTCAATTCCAAAAATAATAATAACGGGAAACGAACATTCAAAGTAAGCTTCACAGGAGAGACCTCCCTCTACACCCACCCACTCCCAACAGAGACGATCTGTGTCTTGAGATTTTGAGATTTTGTCCATCAGCATTACATCCCACATCCTGGTGAAGTAGTTCCGTATGGTAAGAAGTATCTTAATTTTCCATTCGGCTGCAATTTAGGGTTTTGCCACAAAGAGAAGGTAAACAAAGAAAGAAGTCCCTGCGAGATTAGGGTCCATGCAAATTATAAAACTTGCCGTGAGGTGAGATTTTTGTTTTGTTTTGAACCACAGGGAAGCATTCTAAAATGTGGTTTCCCACTCCATTTCGAAGTCTGAAGTGGTACAGTCCGTTCTACCACCACATTATTATAACATCTCATTCTAGGGTATGAGTAGACCCAGCTTATGTCACTCTGTCTGGTCCCTTTGTCCTTCTGTGCACCCTTTCTACAGTTGTTGCAGGAAACATGCATGCTACAGCATGCAGGGGAAGAGGAAGGATGGACCATCCAGAGATCATCCACAAGGGCCCTTCTCTGGGTGTCCCCAGTGAATGGGGTGAGGCAGGTGGTTACTAAGGAAAGGCCTTTTCAGTGGTGGTACCCAGTTGTGGAATGCCCTCTTCAGAGAAGCTCATCTGGAGCCTATGTTGTGGTCTTTTTGGTGCCAAGTGAAGAACTTTGTATTTTCCAGGCTTTTCAGTTTTAAACAATTATGAGGTTTTGGATCTTTGCACTGTTGCTGGCTTTTACTCAGATTTTATTCCTTTTTAAACTTAAGGTTTTTATATTTATTCCGTTTTATTATGTTGTTGTATTTAATAATTTTAAGTTTGTTTTGTGAACTGCCCAGGGAGCTTTGGCTAATATAGAAATATAATAAATAAATAAATAAATAAGAAATGTGGTATAGACAATATTTCAGGTAACTAGTGCGAATTTAAATATTTATATATTTTTATTTATTTTTGATATTTATACAATGCTAAATATAATTAAATCCCTAAGCAGTTCACATTTAAATATTAAAATCAAATTTAAAATACAATATTTAAAACATTACATTAAAAACAAATCCAATTACAATAAAAGTGATATAAGGCGCAATAAGACGGAGCAGCATGATTAATTTAATTGCAGCCCAGGGCAAGCCTGGGTGAACAAGTGTGTTTCAGGAGGCGTCAAAAGATGCTAAATTTTCTACCTCCTGAACTGCATGGAGGAGGGTTTTCCAAAGGGTGGGTGCCAGTACCGAGAAGGCCTGCCATCAAGGTATTGCGTGGCAACATTCCATTAACTACGGACGTGTTAACAAATCTTTTAACAGGGGGTGCTGCCAACTACAGAGGAGGCAAGGAAGAGGTTCATCTTTTGGTGTCATCAAAAAGAATTTTAACCCACCATTGGAAATCAGCATTTGTACAGACTACAACAGAAAGGTGCTGGGAAGCTTTTGAAATCACATTCATGGACAAACGTACAGATTTAGTTCAGCAGAGAAATGGACGTGTAGGACGGTGTGGTTGTTTCCGGAAGTGGCAACTGCTTGTCCTATCTTGGAATCAGAGTGATGTAACAGAAAGGTTTAAACTTCCAGTTCTTTTCTATGATGATGATGATGACAATATTCTAAAGCCCTTGTAGACTAGCTACTATCACAATAGTTGTATAGGCTGAAAAATTGTTCCATTGCTGCAAATTTCCCCTAAATCAGGATGGGGTATACGACTCAAACTGAACGTATGTGGCAACTTTCACGAGATCTGTTCAAGTGGCCGAAGTCAAATCAGAAAAGGCCTATATGCTTTGGAGTTTTAAGCATATAAAATCCCCCACCTGGCCATGAGGTGGCAACCCTAAATAGGACAGCCGTGAATTCTAGCACCACCAACAAGTCAGGTATAGGAGAATAATCTCTTTTTCTTCCCAGGGCTCCTTTGTCAAGAGGATTCACACCCTCGTTTTCCCCTTCCACCCACAGAACTGGCCAGAGGCTCTAGGTGGGGCAGGGTCAAGGGAGAGTTCATTCTGGAGTACATCAGCGTTTCATTAGTTGTATACAGCTGGTTTTTCATTCCCTGAACAAACAGAGGAGAGGAGGCTGTGTGCACAGAGCATCTAGCATACATGAACACATCAGACCATGTGAATCCCATGTTTGCACAGGCATGAACCAACTAGCATGTATCAAAGTACCTGCATCATTCAGATATGATGTCCAACATATTTTTTTTACACCAGTGCACTCTGGTCGGTGTGTACTGAATTTATATTCTCTGTATCTGCCCTTTTGGCTGGTAGAATGCCAATTGCTGCTGCTGCTTTGCATTTTAGGCATTCTTTAAAATCCTAGTGTTAGGGAGCTAGATCGTTCTGAAAAAACTGGAAAAAGAAAAATACTTTCTAGAAGTAAAAATGTATTTCCTAGGAGGTGGGAAAATACACATTATGTAAGTTTTCTCTCCACAAAATTCCTTAATGGGGAGCGTCAGCGGCTAAACCCAGTGGGTTGCTCCACTTCTTAAAATGTTTGCTCAGCAGCAATAAGAGATAAATAAAATTCTGCACCCACGCAATGCAAATTCTGCACTACAAAAAGCTGAATTCTGCAACCTGTTTAATTCTGCAATCCTCTACCCATTTGCATAGGAGTAAGCTCCATTGACTTTTCTGAGTAGTCATACAAAGGATGACACTGTAAAGCACACAATCTAAACAAATCTTAGGAACATTTTGCATATATTTTTTCCTGCAATTTGTGCTATTTTACATATTCTAGCTTAGCTAGTTGTAGGGAGGAGCAAGGAGTTATGGACGGCACTGAAACTGCTGGACATTTTGTTCGATCACCCTCCCAGGCTTCTGAGATTTCAGCAAGGCTTGTCCACACACTTTCAGATTCTGACATATCCTCACAGCCGTTAAAGCCTAGGCACTTGCTTTTTAAATGAAAGCAAACTTCTAAACACAATAGCATTGCCCCATGGAAATGGTAGCACACACACAGCCCTGTTCAAAGTACTTGCCGACTACCTTGCTATGCTGACGTAGAGCTTTATCCCATAGTTGTAAAAAAACAGGCACCTGTTTCCATCTTCTCCTCATAGCACACACTTGCTCTTTTCACTTGCTTGCCACAGCAGGACACCCAATGGCCATCCATACCCAAACCCAACAGGGAGAAATGTCAACAGGGAGAAATGCCAGGGCTGAGGAACCTTTCAGCCCAAGAGCCAAATTCCATTTCGGAGAAACTCTTGGGGGCTCCATTCCAGTGGGTGGGCCAAATACAAAAGGGGGTGGGGCTAAAATTACAAAAATATATCAGCACATTGTAGCTTAAAGCTCTTACTCCCAGTAACTGAGCCTTAGAAGATGCATTTCAGCCTTCGTGAATGGGGAGAAAACTGCCAGGAAAAGCCAAGAAACCCAGTTGGGAGAACCATAGGCTGACCATATGAAAAGGAGAACAGGGCTCATGTAACTTTAACAGTTGTAGAGAAAAGGGAATTTCAGCCAGTGTCATTTGTATGCAATTAGTTTCTGGTGAAATTCCCTCTCCATCACCACAGTTAAAGTTACAGGCACTATACTAGAGTGACCATATACAAAAGAAGGCAGGGCCCCTGCAACTTTAACTGTGGTGATGAAGAGGGAATTTCACCAGGAACTAATTGCATATAAATGACACTGGCTGAAATTCCCTTTTCTCTACAACAGTTAAAGTTATATGAGCCCTGTCCTCCTTTTCATACTGAGAACCATCTGAAGAAACCCAGAGGGCTGGATTGGGAATGCAAGAGGGCCAGATTTGGCCCCTGGGCTTCTCACCCCTGCTATAGAGCATGAGTAGCCCTTAATTTGGAGGGCAACAGAATACCTGGATGTGGCTTTCATTGGAGTTTTCTTAAGGTAGCCTCATTAAACAGCATCTGTGAGGGTCTTTTCAGGATTAGGACTAGGGCACAGTTATACAAGTCAGGGTGAAGATAACAGAGGTCTTGTTTCAATAACACAAGGAACTGCAGTGTAGTGGTAAATTTTGACAGTCTCCATAGCCAAGAAGAGTCCCAAAGTGCAGGCAGCTGCATTGATCCATAAACCAGTTTTAGAAGCCACTCCCCCACCACCAGTGACTGTGAGGATTGCAGCAAATCTCAAAGAGAACAGGGGGATTCTGCCAGGCAGGTATCAGCAACCCTGCTCATCAAAAAGTGCCATTGATGCACCGCTGTGATTCTTAGCACCCCTAAACCACCGAGAACGAAGGTAGCAGAATCCAGCTGCCCAAAGTTCTGCTCCCAGGGGATGTGGGAAGAGGTTCCATGACAAGCTCAGCAGACATATGCAAAGGAGGGCCAGTGCTCCAAAGCAACCAAAGTACCCAAGACCTTCCCAGTAGACGCATGTGCGGTGTGCCCCTCTTTTATCGCAGCCTGGCCCCATGGATCTAGGTTTGGGAGGAAGTACTCCCTGGTCAAAAGTAGGATTTTAGCTAGCCAGGACCTTCCCTCTTTCAAAATTAACTTGTGCCATGGCCCAGGAGGACAGAGGAAAGCCCCTCCCTCAGCTACCCTGTCAGTTTTAGGTTGCAAAACTCTGCTCATGCTCGGGAGTGACTCCAACTGAAGTCAGGTGGACGTTCTTCTGAACAAACATGCATAAGATCGTACCTTGCGTCTCTTGCTGGATTCAGTCAGATTTCTTTCCAAGTCAACATGCAGAAGATCATGCTGTTAGGCTGCAGTCCCATGTGCACTGAATCCTGTGGGACTAGCTTCCAAGTAAACATGGCTTCTTTGTGTTTTATTTATTACATTTATATCCCGCCTTTTTCTCCTCTTCAAGGAAGCCAAGGCGGCGTACATAATCCTCCTCCTCCTCCTCCTCTCCATTTTATCCTCACAACAACCCTGTGGGAGGTTGAGCTGAGTGTCTATGACTGGCCCAAGGTCCCCCAGTGAGCTTCCACGGCCAAGCGGGGACTAGAACCCGGATCTCCTGACTCCCAGTCCAACACACTAGTCACTACACCACACTGGCTCTCAACTACAGCTCTGGAATTCTGTCCTTCAGCGCAAGTCTATGCACGTTTACCCAGATATTATTTACTCTGAGGTAAGTGTACCTAGGACTGCAGCCTCAGTTGTAACTTCAGGACGACTAGTAATTGGGGAGGCTTCTTATGAGATACAAATCCCTCTTATAGGGCTGTCGCAAGAAGCATTTATTCAGGTTTGTTGGCCCAGTGTTTGCACAATCTATCCGTCTAGGACAGGGGTATTGCACCTCTTTCAGCCCGAGGGCCAAATTCAATTTTGGAGAAGCTCCTAGGGGGTGAATTCCAGTTGTGGGCGGGTCGAAGGCAAAAGGGGTGGGATCAAAAGCAAAAAGGGGAAGGGCCAAAATATCAGCGTGTTATAGATTAAAGCTCTTACTAAGTCTTAGGGGAAGAATTTCAACCTTTTAGAATGAGGAAATCACCAAACAATTGGTGGTTGGAGAAAGGAGGCATGGGGAATTCCAAAGGGGCAGCTGGGAACACAGGAGGGCCAAATTTGGCCCTCAGGTATTAGGTTATGCACCCTTGGTTTAGGATTAGGCCTATTTAATGCTTCTGTTGCATTATTCAAGTCTTTGCCATCAGGGGCATAGGTGTAACCTAACTCACTGGTTTCATCTTTTCCATCACAGACACTGCTTTTCTCTCCAAGATACCTGCGCACCCCCACACTGGCCTTTCTGTACAATTTGCTGCAATCCTGATCATGTTTATCATCCCACTCTATCGTGCAAGGCATTATACACAATAATTCCTGATTGTACAGGTGGGAATCCAAGATTCATGCGCATAAAATACTTGCAAAAGAAAAGGTTGCTAAATCCAAAAAGTTCAAAAGGAAACAGGTGCCATCTTTCTCCCTATCTCCCCACACCAAGGGATTGTCACAAAAACTTTTGGATTTGACTTGTTTTGTTAACCATGAGACCTGCAGCAGAACCTTGGAAAGTGGGGGTATGGAAAATTGGGGGAAATGGCATTTACCTGACACACCTCACACAGCCCGGGAGGATAGTTAAGGAGGGCATTTCCTGTGGAGGCTGGTGGCTCCAACGTCAGTGAGGTGGTGAATCCACTCTGGGTTTCAGTCAGAACCAGACAGAACTCTAAAGGAGCTGTCCAAGGTGTGAATAGCTCCTTTAGAGTTCTGACTGAAACCCAGATCGGATTCACTGCCCCACTGACTTCGGAGCCTCCAGCCAATGAGCTTTTCTGAATCTATCCCAGCCTTCTGTCTCCAACGGCAGCTGCCCTGATGCTCCTGAGAGGCCCACACAAACTGGGCATGAAGATGGCAACTGCCGATCATCAACATCTGGCAATCAGATGTTCTGCATGTCTCCCAAGAGAGAGGTTCTATCCTTAGCTGTCATTGCTCACACCCATAGATAAATCTGTACTTCTCTAATTCATCCTATTTTAAGACATTAAAGCCAAAGGTCTTGTTGCCAGTGGAGATTCTCCAACTGACAGTGGCTCTGGGACTACAGGGCAGCAAACTCTGGCCTCGTCCATCTGCTAGGGGTCCCAGGGCCACTGGAAGGCTGTGCTCCCTGCCTCCCAGGAAGATCATCTTGTTAAGGGGGAGATCAACCTGGTCCCATCCATCAACCAGTGAAGGTGCAGCTGCAAGGAGCTTGCTTCGCCCTTCCCTGCCAGAAATACCATGTATACGAGCTTAGTATTCGAACGTTGTAACTAAAAAATTAGTGCCTGTTTGCTTTCTTCCTCCTCCCTCCCAATCCCTATTCCTTTTGCATTGCGTCTTTTGGATTGCAAACCTAAGGGCAGGGCATTTCTAATTACTAATCTTTGTCAGCCACTGTGGGAGCTGTAAATAAATAAACAAACACTGACTGCTAATAAATTGCATCGACCTCAAGTTTTTAGAGAAGAGGGAATCATTTCTCCACACTATTCAGAATTTAATTTTAAAAGATATTTTTGAGCAACATTTTAAGCTTTTCTTCATAGGGAAAACACTTCATCTCCCTAATCATTTTTAGTTGCCCTTTTTTGTGCCTTCTCCAACTCTATTATTTTAGAGACGAAAATGTCAGAATGGCACAACAGCATTCTAAGTAAGTATGAACCATAGATTTAAACATAGTTCTCTGCAATGGTATTATGATTTTTTTTTTTTGCATTTTCATTTTCATTCCCTTTTTCTGCTTAATAATTCCTAACATCACCTTGGTTTCATTCAGTACCATACCACACTGAGCTGACATTTTCAGCAAACTATCTATTATAACCCCAATATATTTTTCCTGGGATGTGACAATTTAAACCCCAGCAGTAAACCTATTTGAAAGAATGTAGTATATGCACATAGGCACCCTTAATACTGGCACTGTCCACACGTTAGCCAGGATGGGGCATTGATAGGGGAGGCAAAAGCATCTAGGAGATGGGGCTAGCTCATATGTATTATTATTATTATTATTATTATTATTATTATTATTATTATTTCCCACCTATTTCCCAATACTGGGACTCAAGGCAGTTTTACAAATTAAAGCATGTTCAATTAAAATAGATAGAGATATACAATTTTTTAAAAATATATATTAAATACGCTACAATATTAAAACATTTAAAAACATTTAAAATATTATTTTTTAAAAATCCAATATATAAACAATGCATAAACAGAGGTCCAGACTACTCCCCGAAGGCCAGCCGGAATGAAAAAGTTTTAGCCTGCCTCCAGAAATGCACCAGGCAGGGAACCAGTCTAGCCTCCCTGGGAAGGGAGTTCCAGAGCCCCGGGACAGCAATCGAGAAGGCCCTCTCCCGCGTTCCCACCAGGAGTGCCTGTGATGGTGGGACCAAGAGAAGAGCTTCCTAAGGGAGAATACGGTCTTTCAGATAACCTGGACCTGATAGCCCTTTCATATATTTGGTAACCATGGGTATCAAATTCCTGAATCGGGCTAGTATGTATCGATGGACCAATGACTCCTATTGGTATCAAGGCTTATGTCTTTCTGAAGGCCATGCCCTTTGACTTGGAAGATCTTCTCTGTAATCACTCTTGAGTTAGCTGTAGATACGTACTGGTGTGGGGAAAGAAGCTCTGTACATTCTCAAAGATACGTATTTCACATTTCTAGCCTTAGCTGAAATTAGGCTATTTGGGGGCAAGGTGAAGAGGTATAAAGAACTGTGTGCTCCCGCATGAACCTGCCTGACTACTAAGATTAACCTCAGGGGCTCTGCTCCATGTTTTCCTGGCATGTGAAGTAAGGCGGATGGTAACCAGAAACAGGGCTGCTTCAGCTGCCTTTGGAACTCCTTTCTCAGAAAAGTTTGCCTGGTGCCATCTTTAGTCTCTTTTTGGCATCCGTTGAAACTGTTTACATTTTCCCAGGCCTCCCAGTTTGTTGCATTTAGTTCTGTCGCTGTTTGGTGCTGGATTATGAGCTGCCTGCTCCATTCTATTAACCTGAGGGGGTGGGGAATATTCTATCTTATGTTTTTATTTGTACGCCCCTCTGAGGATCAAACTACACATGATACTGAGCATGTCACCTGTGGCTGCATGTCTCTTCCTTTTTTTCCTTTCCCTTTTTATACTCTCAAAAGCCACCTCACCCCCAGGGGCCAGGACTGGGACCACAATGCACAGGGATAGGGGTTAACCATTTCCTCCTGCATCATAGTCCTGATTGAAAGCCACATACCCAAGCTGCACTTTGGCTTGTTAGGGAAGCATCCACAGGGAACCAATGGGAGATCCCTTCCTGAACCAAATAATAGATTTCATTGGGACTACGGCATGGGAGGAAAGGGTAAATCCTCCACCCTGCCATGTGCCAGATTCCCAATCCTGTTCCCATCCTCAGTGACTATTTAAAATAAACACGCACATACACACACAACTTCATGTAATGCATTTAGTATCCAGCATAAGCTGGGGTGTCGAACCTCTTTCAGTCCAAGGGCCGAATTCCATTTCAGAGAAGCTCTCGGGGGGGGGGGGCTACATTCCAGTGGTGGGTGGAGGCAAAGGGGGTGGGGCCAAAATCACAATCATATTTCAGCTTAAAGCTTTTCCTGCCAGTAACTCAGCCTTAGGAGAGGCATTTCAGCCTTTTGAGAGTAGGGGAAAACTGCACAAAAGCCAGGAAACAACCAAACAGCCAGTTGTCAGGGCAAGGGGGTGGCCCTTTGAGGAACCCTAGGCAGGCTGGATTTGGCCCATGGGCTGGAGGTTTTCCACCCCTGATGTATAGTTTGGTCCTTAGTGCTGTGGTTGAAGAATGGTAAAAAAGGCAAACTGCAGGGAGCAACTGCACTTTGGGGGTTATGTTCCTACCATTTCTTGATAGATTCTAACAAAGAAAACAGCATGGCTTACATGGAGAAAATGGAGACATGAAGGGCTCCCAATAACTTGGCACAAAGTTCCTCAAGACCTGTGACTCCTATGCCTCCCAACTCACGCTCTCCTTCTGCATGTCTGTTGAGCGGAACCTCTTTGAGTTCCAGCAAAGTTCTCCCCTAGTTGATACTGAATGGCAGTGGAAATATTCTGTCCTCTCCCCCAATGTCCCCATGAATCACCAAACCCAAATAATGATTTCCCCCCCTCCCCAGCCCCCTAAAGGTGCTGTTTGCTCATCGCCCTATCTGATGAAGATTTTCTTTTACATTTTTGTGAACGCATCCTTACGGTTTGGCATATTGACCTGGTCTTGTAAATGTTCCCACTCCTGTCCTGATTGCAACACACTGCACTGCAGAGAATCTTCCGAAGCTGGTCTGACAAACCAAGGCATCGTGAGTCACGATGTGGGCACATGTTGGCGCATGATATGCGCATATGTGGGCGCATTCACAAAGGTTGGACAGGCATCTGCTGGCAGTGCCTTAGGTGTCAGTTACCTGACTTAGAGCAGGGAATTAGGCTAGATTGGTCTTCCCCAACCCTCCAGAAGTGTTGGCTGTCAACTCCCATCAACCCAAGCCAGCATGGCCAATGGTGGATGATGGGAGTTGCAGTCCAACACATCCAGAGGGCACCAGGTTAGGGAAAGGCTGAACTAGACCATCCAGTAGATTTATTCTGATTTTTATTATTTCATAATAGTTCAGCATGTATGAAGGGTGCATGTTTCTTTCGCCATTTCAGAAAGAGTTGTGCGGACTGGCCCTCTGCAAGGCCTCCTCCGAATTGTTCTCTCTACAAAAAATAAGCAAAAAACCCCCCAAACCCCACTTCACAGCTCAGAGGTTTTTAGATGCGAGAAAGAAATGGGGAGATGAGTGTTGATATGGTCTGGCTTCCCTTAAACTGGCTTGGGTATTGCTGCACAGTCTCAAGAAGAGAGGGGGCAGCCAGAGAACAGGTTGTCGGTGTTGGTGTTGCAGTATGCGGATATGCCATACCTCCAACACCACCTCCTCCACAGGATTCCAGAGTTTATGACTACTATCTCTGAGCAATTGGGGAGAAATGACATACCTGCCGTGGAACTGGCACAGTGCCGTGGCTTTCGAATACGTTCCTGAGTCAACATTTCTTCGCGTGTGCACGCACACACACACACGCACCTTTTCCCATAGCTTGGAGCCACGGAAGAATTGCCTCAGAGTTTGAGCAACAACTGGGGCCTATCGCACCATGGTTTAGGGGTTTGGGAGAACCACCTCCTGTGGGTGTTTTTTCCATTCTCATCAGTGGAGAGCAAGGGAAAGGAGTGTGTGTGTGTGTGTGTGTGTGTGTGTGTAAGTGTGTGTATATACGCGTGCAGGCGTAGGAACCTAGTGCAGCCAATAGGGAGGGAACGCCTGTTCCTGCTTGGAGTCAACCTCCTCCCCTCCCTCCGCACAGCCGCCTCTGGCCCACCCAAGTAGCTGCCGATGGGCATAAATTTGAGAACCGAGTACTAGGGATGGATTGAAGGGAACCTTCCCCTCTCAGCCTCCATGCCTGCCAAGAAACTCAAACCGAAACACATTCCCTCCTGGCTTGCCTGCCAAGAAACCACGGCGCTGGGCCAGCAGCACTGAGGCTGCTCCACGTAAACACTGGTGGGGGGGGGGGGCAGAGCTACCGCCCCCCTCTCCCCTCCCCCTTACCAATGCGAGGAGGAGCATGAATGCTTCATTTTGGATTGCTTACGCCCACCACATACGCACATCTGGCTCTCTAGAGAGAACCAGACTCATCTCTCCCCACCACACACACGCCAGCCCTCAAGGTTTTGGCTTCTGCAGGCCTTTGTTAGGAAAACACATATACACACTATATGTATAAATATCCTGTCCGGCTGAGAGGTGGAGGAATCGGCCATTGTAGCAAGGCCCCTAGCTCAGAGAGAGACCCCTAAAAACCAATAAAATTATTGTGAGGAGGGGGAAGATCTCCCTGAGTTCTCCCTTCCTCAGAGAGAATCACAACTATTAACATGGCTAAATATTGTAAGATTTCGAATACAACAGGATGGCTCAGTGAACAAAATGAACCAGACTCTTCATATTTCTACCTCTAGACCCAAAAGACCAGGGGGCTATATAACTTTTTCATGGCAAGATGGAAGCTCAGAGATGAGACACAGAGGAGCTGGTCTAAAACGACTTGGGCCCAGATTACTTGAAGAACTGTCTTCTCCCTAAGATGTGCCCAGACCTGCCCAGACCCTAAGATCATCTTTAGGGGGCCTCCTTTGGGAGCCCCTGCCAAAGGAAGTGAGGCGGGTGGCTACTAGGAAGAGGGCCTTTTCTGCTGTGGCACCCAGGCTGTGGAATGAGCTCCCTAGAGAAGTTCGCCTGGTGCCTACGTTGTGCTCTTTCTGATGCCAGGTGAAGACCATTATATTTTCCCAGCATTTTAGCATTATAGTCTTCTAGCTTTGCTGTTTAAAACCTGTTACTGTATTTTAAATCTCTGCATTGCTACTAGGTTTTATTCTGGTTGAATTTTTATGCTAGAGCTTCGGCAATCAGGTAGTATAGAAATGTAATAAATAAATAAATCCCCTCATATGAAATCCCCTGCCAGGTAGAAGGGCACATTTCATAGCTGATGCCTCCCAGATTAAATATGATCTACGCAGAACCATAATACTGAAGAGATTAAAGGGTTCAGGGGTCTAACAAGGCAGGGGGGTTATGGGAGGGTTGCTTGAAGAATAGGATGGGGTGGTCTTACTTGGTGCTTAGCTCAATTCCAGCCCCTACATTGGGATGATCCGTTGCCGAAGAAGAAGATATGCATCACTTAAAAAAAGAGGACAATGATTTGTAGCAATTTTGCATATACTAATTTATGTGTATAGATGCAAAATTAGAAACAACTCCTGTAACTTAAACAGAGCCTAAGCAACTGCTCAATCTGCTGTTCAGGTGCTAACTTCAAGGCCCCTCCTTGCTCTCCAGTCTTACAGTTCTTTATCTTTAAACGGGACTTGGACATGACAGCCCTTCAAATGGAGGATGCCTTCAAATAGAGGACTCGCTTCTGTAAAAAAAAAAAAAAAAAAAAAAGGACACCTGTCCCCTCCGTTGGGGGTTGAATTAGGGGATCCAAGCGCTGCAATTCAGGGACTTTCCCCCCCTCATTTTTGAAGATGCATGGAGTCCCAAACCAGCCAGCATACTGGCCTATATAGTCCCCAAGTTTCAAACCATTCTCTCCAAAATGACAGAAAGTGAGGGGACTAGCAGAGAAAAGATCACCACAGCCCACGGAGACAGGCAGTTGATGAGGGACTTAACACCTTACCAATGCAGTCCCTCAGCTCTGCCTTCTTGCAGCTGCCACCTGTTCATCATTGGGGGGGGGGGTCATATTTAGGAGATAGCCCATGTGTCTCATTTTTACAGAGGACCGTCCTCTAATTGAAAGCATCCTCTTTCAAGGGTGGGCCAGACTTGTAGACACTAGAACCCCGAGATCCGCGCAACAGACTGGTGCAACAGACACACGCTTAGAATCAAAGAACAGGATGACTCTCTGAGCACACTCGGAGCATAGGAATGTATGTTCCGTACCAAAACTGATCTGAGGTCCCAGTCCTTTCACACAAATCCTGCTTACCCCTGACTCTCTTTATTTCAGCAGCCTAAAACAGATGCCGGAGTGGTGAACATAAGAGGCAAAATAGTAAAAAGACAGAAAGATTGAAACACCATATTGAAATTATTCTTTTAAAAAAACAGAATGAAGAATGCATTTAGATGGTAAAAGTCCTTTAGTTGTTGCTGTTGTTAACAAAACGGGGAGTTGGAAGCCCTATCAGATCTGCTGCAAACCATCCAAAGAGGCAGTTACCAGTAGATTTTGATCTACCTTCTGCTCACTTCAGCTCTATTTGAAGGGCTGCTTAATCCACATCTGGTTTAAAGGTGAGGAGCTCATCAACACTTAGCAAGTGGAAATGAGACAAAGGGGCTGTTTTCAGGAGGCCAGGTTGGCACCACCTCCTTCTTCAACCCCGCGCTTTCCCTCTCCCAGGGCAGCATCGGGTAATCCCGACGCTGAGGAGGGAGCATGAGGTTTCTGGGCAGCCATCCAGGTCCCGGAGCAGCCCCACTGTCTTCCTGGTGGAAGGAGACCAATCGCTGGTCGCCTTCCACCAGGCTCCGCCCCCGGGTTGACCCCGGAGTAATGTCACAGTGTTGTCGACATTGCTCTCTTTGAAAAAGTCGGGGTAAATCCCCAACTTTTTCATATTGCATCATCAAGGGGAAACCCTGCGGTTGTTTGAAGCTATCCTTGCATCGTCTAACTGACACGGCGCAGATCCATAATGACCGTGGGGCTTTCCCCGCACATAGAGAGCCCCTAAAATTGAAGCCACAGTCTTCCCCACTATTGTGAGATATATTGTATTCCTAGGTAATCATTTTCAAATTTGCATTTATACACAACAAATTGGCATATGCAAATTTTATGCAAACCTGTGTTCCTTTTTTGGTGATGCGTTTCCTCTTCTTTGAAAAGTGACCACCCGAATCATATTTCAGGATTTCGTCCATAACAAGAAGAAAAATTCGGAAGAAATGTGAGTCAAAACCCACTTCTATCACTCCTGCCATCAGTTCCAAAAATGTGTGTTAGATTCTGGAAGCCTCAAAGAAAAATAGCGATTTCCCCCACTAACTCCCCCACAAATTCCTGACCTAATAGGGGTTCTGATAGGAGGAAATATAATACGCAATCAACATGTGTGGGGTTTTCTTGGTCAAAGCAATTCTAAAAAACAGAAATTGTCATGTAGAAATATAAGACACAATAATAATTATTAGGGCAGCATCCAATTATCCAACAGTTTCACATTTAATAACGTAAATTATTAAACAGTGTGAGCAGTTGAGTGCTCAGGATGATTTTGCGGTTGCAATAGCCTTTGTGGTCTTACTCGTTTTCCCAGTGATGCTATGAATGACTGGACTGTCCAGGTTTGGTCAGATTAAAATGTGGCAATTCCATGCCTTTAGAGAACGAAAGATCCATTTGTAAACTTGCGAAAAGAAGCTCACCCTCTGTCCGCCCCTCCTCCTGCCTTGCTTATATTCTGAAGCTCAGAGGCTCCCCTACCAGCTCTGGCTACAAGTCAACTCACTGCTGTCCCTTTAAAATCAACGGACTCTCCCCTACTTCCATATTTTCTCCTTTCCTTTCCTTTCCTTTCCTTTCTTTTTTTACTTTAACTTAACCCCCCTTTAGAACCCTTTCTCCTCCCCCAAGCATTTCCCCCTTCTTTTTCCTCTCTCTCTTACTTTCCCCAATTGTAGTGTTTGTTCATCTGCTCGCTAATTTAACAACAACAAAAAAAACCCACCAAATAAAATATGACTAATATGTCAGTGAAACTCAGGCTCTTAACACCAGCTTGGATTTAAGCACACCACTTTCTCTGGGTTGAACCCAGTGCCTTTCCATACCAATCCCCATTTCTTGGCATAATACCAGTCCCTATATGCCTTAAGCAGGCCTTACACCAGCCTTCCCCAACCTGGTGCCCTCCAGATATGCTGAACTTAAACCCCCATGATTTCTAGCCAATGGCCGTGGTGGCTGAGAATGATGGGAGTTACGGGCCAACACATCTGGAGGGCACCAGGTTAGGGAAGCCTGCCATATACATATGTCCCCTTCGTAGGGTGACCATATGGAAAGGAGGACAGGGCACCTGTATCTTTAACAGCTGCATAGAAAAGGGAATTTCAGCAGGTGCTATTTGTATGCATGCAGCACCTGGTGGAAGTCAAGATGGGGGCTCAAGATATAGGTGGAAAGATGATGATGACAACAATAATAATTGATGATAATAGAGGATGACGAAGACAACAATAATAAACACTTAACGAAATTGTCACCTCATTCTTCCTAACAGTAGGACTGCCCTTGTAGAGGGGTAAAGGTTGCCAACATTTTTAATAGCCAGCATCAACCATGCCACACTTCTGTGGGGGACGCTACTGCAAGGTTTATCCCTATGCAATCCTACTCATGTATACGGGGAGAACAGAGTTGGCCCTGCCCCTCCATCCACACACTGGGTGGGAGTCTGAAGAGCCTGCTCTACACATAAAGGCTGCCCACATGGTTCAGAGGCTAGAGTTCTATATATCAATCTACATTCATCTCCACAGGTTATCCATGCGATAGTAATACCCAGATTTGACTACTGCAATTTTTTTTATCTTTTAATGGGGTTGCCTTTGAAGATTTTCTGGAAACTCAGGAAGTCTTCGCAGTACTGCTGCTATTAAATGGAACTAGACTGTTGACAGGGAATGGAAACATGGAATAACAACAACGTGCCATTTCTTTAAGTAACTTCACAGCTTCTGGTTTAGGGTGACCAGATAAAATCCAGGTCAGGGCTCATGTAACTTTAACAGTTGTAGAGAAAAAGGAATTTCAGCCAGTGTCATTTGTATGCAATTAGTTCCTGGTGAAATTCCCTCTTCATCACAACAGTTAAAGTTGCAGGGGCTCTGCCTTTTTTTGTATACGGTCACTCTAGTATAGTGCCTGCAACTTTAACTGTTGTGATGAAGAGGGAATTTCACCAGGAACTAATTGCATACAAATGACACCGGCTGAAATTCCCTTTTCTCTACAACTATTAAAGTTACATCAGCCCTGTCCTCCTTTTCATATGGTCAGCCTAGGCTATATAATCACTGTTTAAACACACTCACTAACTTTCAGCCCCGGGCTGACTTTTCTCAACACCCCTGCGTTAAAGCTTTCTTTGGCATGGGACCCATGTATCAGAAGGGGCAAATACAGATTATCTTAAGTGATTTGAACCTGCCTGCACACTGAGATCATCCTCTGTCTTCCTCCAGATACTCCCACCTTTGGAGGTGACCACAGAAAGGGCCTTCTCAGCTGTGGCACCCCACCCTTTTTGAGGAACACTTGTTCCTAGGAGGTTTGCCACATGCTTAATCTGCTATCTTTCTGGCGCCGGCAGCTTTTATATCGTTATTAATCTCCTTTAAATGCTGCTGAAAGGTGTTACTGTGCTGCTTTATTAACTGGTGTTATATTGTCATTTAAACTGCTTTTTCAGTTGTTTATTGGTTATATTACTTTGCTGATTGCTGTTTGTTAGGGCAAGCGGCCGTGGGAGTGGAAGTGCTGAAGGGTGGGGCAATTAAATAAATGCATAGAAATACACATAAACAAAGTAGGGCCAGAGTCAAGGGTAGGCATAGTTGGGCACCTACCAAGGGCCTAGTGACAAGAGCTCCCTGCTCGTCCCCCTGCCTCTCGCTCTGTCTCAGACAATGGTGGTGGTGTGAAGAAGGAGCAACCGATGCACTGCAGGTTTGGGAAGCGGGCTTGCCCCCATGGCTTAGGGCCACTGTTGGACATGGAGAAGTTGGCTGGGACACCAGGCCCCATAGGGGCTCGGCAGAGCTATATACTCGGGGAGTCAGCTGCTCACTCAGCTTGCTCTGGGAGGAAAGAGCTTCAGGGAAGGGAGGCTAAGGTCATTGAAAGTCCCTCCACTTTCGATCTCACGATTCAAGAAACTCTGTTTTGAGCTACAACTATACCACCTTTCCAGCCGCCTGTGCCCAGAACTGGTGTCAAAGGCAGGCATGGTCGGGCATCTTCCGACAGCCCATAGTACAGCAGGCACCTGCTGACCAGAGCCCCCTAGACCTGCCCTTCCTCTTCACCCTTGCAACCTGCTTGTTCACCTGTCTCTTGCTCTGGCCCAGACAATGGTGATGGCGAGGAGGAGAAAGAGGAGGAAGAGGAAATGCCACGGCCTGCCTGCTCCCTGGTTCTTTGCGCATCAAGCAAGCAAGTGGTAGTGATGATAAGAGAGAGGATGAGGGGCAATAACAGCTAGATAAGAAGTTAAACTCATTGAGGGGGACTATTGAGCGTGTCTTGTCTGAGGGCCCACAAAACCCTGGCACTGGCTGAATTCAGACAACACGATAGTCAATGATGGGGTAATAATCAACTTTACAGTTGTTCATCTAGGGGTACTCCCCACACAACATGGTAATAAATAATCAACTGTGGTGTGGATTAGGATCAGCACTGAGTTGACTATGGCAGCATTCGGATGACACGATAGTCAATACAACTGACGATTGTTTCCACCCCCCAATTGCTTATTGTGTCGTCCGAATTCAGCCACTGAGTATAAGTTCTCCTGAGCCTTGATATTAGCCCAGAACACACAGAATCATATCCGTATCATAAACACCTTGGACTTCACCCCTTCATATTCATTTTAGGGTGAGTGGGGGGTAAAAGTAATATCCCCCCTCATCTAATGTAGTCAGATTGCTATTTTGGGGTGGGCGGTGAGAGGGCTGCAGCTGCTCATTTACACAGGCCAAGCCATCGTCGGGTTGGATCCAGAACCTGCCTTCCAGAAGAAGGGCTCCACTCACAGAAGATCCCGCCGTCTAACTTTTTGCGGGAGGGGGTCCCTCCTCCCACCCACATCACAGCTCCTGACTCTCTGTAGTATTTCAAATCTCTGCAACACCCCTCTGTTTTATTTTGGTTTGTACATTTATATTGTAGTTTTAATCTTTTACATTTTGTATTGTATTTCATGATGCATTTTGTAGTTTTAATTGTTGTGAACCCCCCCGAGAGGTTCGACTATTGGGCAGTATAGAAATGTAATACATAAATAAAAATTTCAGGAGGTTGTGGTGGGAAAGAGACAGTGGGGAACTCCATTTCCGCCAGTGCAGTTGACCCAGCATAAATCTGGATCCAACCCTAAATCTATATAGTTATTAAATTGCTTCTGAAGATAAAATGACTGGATAGGTAATACAAAATATAACAAACATAACAGAATGCTAAGAACTATGTAGAGATGGCAACGTTTAAGGGACAGCAACTACCACCATTCCTGGCCAGGATCACTGCAGTCTCTCAAGGGTTAACTGCATGCGCGCGCGCACGCACACACGCACGCACGCACACAGGAGGAATGTGATGTCATGGCTGGATTAGCAAGCGCTGCTGAGATCCCAGGCTTGATAAAAAAAGACAGCTCAGAGCTGTGTGTGGCAAAATCCATCACCAGCAACGCCGGCCCTCCAGAGTGTATCGGCGTAAGAGCAGACAAGCCCAAGACCTGCTGGCACAGAGAGCAGGGCTGTCCCAGGCCGTGGGCGTGTGTGGATAGATACCTTTGTATGAGGAGTCAGTATAGGTAAATGGATGATCAGACTGGTAAAAGGGTTTGTAGATGGGGCAAACAGATTGGGCAAACAGACTGCAGCAGGTTAAGTGTTTTACTTAAGACGTGACCACAATCCTTTTTCAACTCCAACTTAGGCGACGTGGAGGATGTCCACAGTGGAATACGAGTGTCCGGGAAAGTTGGAACAGCATGTTTGGGAAGGGAGACGTACCTGTGTGAAATCCGACTAGGCCCTACCTGCACTACAAATTCAAATTGGCTTTATATCATTTTTGCTGTCAAGGCGGTGCTTTCAGACAGGGTTCCGGACACTAATTATTAATTAGGAGTTGTGCAGCAATTCTGTCCTTTTCCTCTTAATGGGTTTTCTGCGGAAAAAGACGTGGAAAAACACAGAAGGGCTACTAATTGAAGACGATGTCATCTGGAGCTCATGTAAAATTCTGTCAATTAAGCAGGGCACTAGCACTATTAAAGCCTTGTCTAGAAGCACCCACAGTGTAGGGTGACCAGATAAAATCCAGGTCAGGGCTCCTGTAACTTTAACAGTTGTAGAGAAAAGGGAATTTCAGCCAGGGTCATTGTATGCAATTAGTTCCTGGTGAAATTCCCTCTTCATCACAACTGTTAAAGTTGCAGGCACTATACTAGAGTGACCATATACAAAAGAAGGCAGGGCCCCTGCAACTTTAACAGTTGTGATGACGAAGGAATTTCACCAGGAACTATTTGCATACAAATGACCCTGGCTGAAATTCCCTTTTCTCTACAACTGTTAAAGTTACAGGAGCCCTGACCTGGATTTTATCTGGTCACCCTACCACAATGTCCCCCAAAGAATCCTGGGAATTATAACTTGGGGAAGTCCTAAGAATTCACTGTTACAGGAGATCCCTAGCTCTGTTACCAAACTGAATTCCCAGGGATTCCCTGAGTGGAGGGAATGGCAATTTATAGTTTGGATTTCTATAGTAGGCCTGGGCCCACAAATCTGGCTCTCCAGGAGTTCCCCCAATGGTCACACCCCCTTCACCCTGACCACCAATAGTTTTTGTGCAGCTTTCCCTTTAACCTTCATCCCCATCCCTTTAGGCAACAGCCTCTCCACTGCTACCCGTAAAAGCCAGCCCCCAAAAGCATCTCCAAAATGGAATTAAAAGTGGTTTTTCTGCCCCTCCTTCCCTATGGGCTCTCTCATCTGAGAAGCTGAAATCAGCCATCCCCAACTGGTGCTCATGTTGGCTAGAGATAATGGGAGTTGTAGTTCAACACAAATGGAGGGCACAGAGTTGGGGAAGGCTGGCTTCAATTGACTTTGGGCCCCACTCTCTGGTTGTTGCAAATGCTAAGAAGAAATGGAGGCGAGATATTTGGGATTGTAACCAAGTGGAAGCAAGAGGCACTGTAAGCCTCAGACTGTGAAAACAGAATTACAGATAACACGTACGGGATTTCTCGGAATATTACTTATCCTTTGAAAATTTAAAGAGTACAAATTTACAGCAAAGAGGTAAGTTGCGCCAGTATCGGATAAGGTTATTTGCATCCATTTCATTTTACATCCATGTTACAATCTCACAAGACACTTCAGGCCTGACTGCTTTCTTATTAGTCATGGGCTTGCAATATCAGACCCTACAATGCCCTGGCGGATGAACAAGAGAAGCAAATGTCTGAATGGGCCAAATACAAACAGGCAAGGCAGTCCTGGGAGGAGGAGCAAGGTGAGGACAGAGCCTGAGATCCATTTCATGCGACCTTCCCCCCCACGCCCCCGACTTGACTACAACTCTCCTTGGGTACAACTTACTTGCTACAAGAGAGTTTTATATGAGTTCACAATTCTGTAGGGCCAGGACCTGAAAGAACAGAGACTTGCGATTTCCCTAGGTGCCTGTCAAAGCATTCCCATAACTTCCTTGCCCTGCCAAAAATGTGGAGAAAGCCAACTTGTGGAGAAATCCTTGCATCAGAAGTGTCAGGTGATTGGGCCCTGGGTTGAAGCAGAAGTTCGGAGACTGAAGACTGGGGAGGAGGAGGGACGAAAGTGACCAGATTCGGTGTTTGTGGGCACTTCTACACTAGCTTTCCCCCACCACCGTTTTTTACCCCATTTGCCCACTTATTGATTCCTGACAATCCAGATGAAATTCCTTCCATGCCATTGGATCCCCCTGTTTTCCCCGTTCTCAGCACATTTATTTAACCTTTTAAGGTGCTGCTTTGCTAGGCTGACCATATGAAAAGGAGGACAGGGCTCATGTAACTTTAACATTTGTAGAGAAAAGGGAATTTCAGTCATTGTCATTTGTATGCAATTAGTTCCTGGTGAAATTCCCTCTTCATCGCAATAGTTAAAGTTGCAGGGGCCCTGCCTTCTTTTGTATATGGTCACTCTAGTATAGTGCCTGCAACTTTAACAGTTGTGATGAAGAGGGAATTTCACCAGGAACTAATTGCATACAAATGACACTGGCTGAAATTCCCTTTTCTCTACAACTGTTAAAGTTACATGAGCCCTGTCCTCCTTTTCATATGGTCAGCCTAGCTTTGCAACAATCTTTGTAGCTCCCGCTGCCCTTACAGCACGATCCTTTCAGGTGTTAATTGACCGAGAAGAGATATTTAAAATAGCAATTTCTATAAGACCTACTTGGGGGAGGAGAGCGTCCCTAATGCTGGGGGCAGGGTGCATCAGGAGCGCAGCAAGGACATATGCTCCTGTCATAGGCCCCCTCCACAAGGATGCGCTTTTGCGCCCGGTTCGGGGATTATACGCATTTTCGCGGAGGCGCATTTACTCCTAATCCCTCTGCACCGGAGGCGGCGAGAGGCGGCGAAGCGCATTAATTCATGTCCAAAAAGCGCTTTACAAGCAGTTAATGCGCGTAATCGCTTGTTCACACCGCGAAAATGCGCTTTAACGGCCGGAGCAAAATAAAAGTCGCTATTTAACGCGCGTTCGAAAATGCGCATTATCGGGGAGATAACGCGCCTGTACGCCCGTTTTGCGCTCCGCTGGTGTGGAGGTAAAATTTATAATGAGCCTTCAAAGAGCATTAAACCTCTCTTGTGGAGGTAGCCATAGAGACATGACCCCTCCTGGGATGGTGGTGGTGGTGGTGTATTGCTGGTTCCAGGTATTTGAAGGCCCCTGGACAACACACCATCAATGGGCCCCCTCAATGGGCCTTATCTTGTTGCTGCCATTGTCACCAGCTAATCTTGCTCCTCAACCTCTTTCTCATCTTTGCTTCCACTTGTTTGCTTGGCAGGGAGGGAGTAGGCCATGGCATCTCCTTCTCCTCCTTCTCACCGTCTCCATTGGCTGGGTCAGAGCAAGGGGCAGGTGAACACGCAGGATGCCATGGGGAAGAGGAGGAGCAACTCCAGGAGGCTTTTGTCATTGGGATGTGGGCCCTTGGCAGGTGCCCGACTATGCCTACATTTGACACCAGCTCTCAGGACGGGATGGGGGGGGGGGGTGAAATAAGAGCCTTAACTCTAAACAGAGTTTCTTGAACCATGAGGTCGAAAATGATGGTACTTTCAACGACCTCAGCCTCCCTCCCCTGAAGCTCTTTCCTCAGTGAGCAGCTGACTTCTCGAGTATAGTTCATAGCTCTGCTGAACCCCTTTGGGGCCTGGTATCCCAGCCAACTCCTCCCTGTACAAGAGTGGCCCTAAGGCATGGGGGCAAAGCCTGCTTCTCAAGCCTGCCAGCATGGCGCTCCCAGGGCACGGCCTTAATGCAGGCAAAACGCCAACCCCCGCTGGTAGGCCAGCTGGCCTCACCCCACCATATGAACCCTACAGCACCCTGTGAGGGGCAGGAAAGAGCATCCCTGGTAGTCGCAGCTTTATTCACACGGCAGCCATATCTTTAATTGAGATATGGTCTGCTTGATGTCTGTTGTGAGCAACTCATAACTGTGTGTACATCGCATGTGGCAGGAGCTCGATAGGGCTCTTGTACATGTGTACTTGACTTCAATGGGGCCTACTCCCCGTTAAAATGTATACTGTAGGATTGCAGGCTGAATCAGAAATTCTTTAAACTTAGGGTGGCCAGGTGTCCTCTTTTACAGAGGACAGCCCTCTGTCTGAAGGGCTGCCAGAGGACAGTTCTCTATTTGAAGGGCTCTGCTGTCCAATGCCAGTTTAAAGATAAAGAATCCTAAGAACTGTTGCCTTTCAACTGTTACCACCTGAACAGCAGACTAAATAGGCAAGTCCACTGGTCACAGCCTTTCCACGCTCTGGTGAGATGTACTATATTCCTATTTAAATTATCATAATTAATTCTAAATTTGAATACATATCTCTAAATTAGCATAGGCAAACTACCATCCTGTTCTCTTTTTTGGTGATGCATTTCATAAGTGGTTGGCCTAGTGGTACTGGTAACAACAACCACCCTAGCCTAGGGGAATACCACATATACCTACCTACTTTCAGTACTCAGCCTACAGTGGGCCTGAGACCTCAGAAATGTCACAGCCAAAACAGACTTTAAGGGCACAACCCTACGGATGTTTAGACCGAAAACGTCCTACAACCGCCAGCATTCCCCAGCCAGCCATGGCATACAACCATTGAGGATTGCACCCTAAATCTATATAGCAGTCATGCCTTTCCCTGACTGGCCAAACCTGAGAATTGTTCTTTTTTTTTAAAACAATTTTTTTATTGTGGATATAACATCAAGAAATACAATTTCAATTATATATATATATATATATACACACACACACATGGAATTTCGTGACAGTCCCAAACAAAACAGAATTATACATTTCAATTTATTATTTTCTATTTAGATAGGCTGACCATATGAAAAGGAGGACAGGGCTCATGTAACTTTGTAGAGAAAAGGGAATTTCAGCCAGTGTTATTTGTATGCAATTAGTTCCTGGTGATATTCCCTCTTCATCACAACAGTTAAAGGTGCAGGCACTGTACTAGAGTGACCACATACAAAAGAAGGCAGGGCCCCTGCAACTTTAACTGCTGTGATGAAGAGGGAATTGCACCAGGAACTAACTGCATACAAATGACACTGGCTGAAATTCCCTTTTCTCTGCAACTGTTAAAGTTGCATGAGCCCTGTCCTAGGCTGTCCAGATGGCTCGGGATTTCCCGGTCCTAACCGGGAATCCAGGGGCAAACCGGCCCAACCGGGGGGCGGGGGGGCAAACCGGGGTGGCGGGGGGTCACGCGGCGGTGCAGCAAGCAAGGAATGGCGGTAGACCCGGCGGCGGTGGCGGCGGCGGAGCCCGGGAAGCGCCCGCCCCAGCAGGTAAGTGCCCCGCGCCTCGAGCCCCGCGCCTCGAGCTCCTTACCTGTGCAGGCCGCATCCGCTTCCCTCCAGTGCTCGAATCTACTGAGAAACAGGCTTCACGGCCTGTCCCTCAGTAGCGCGCCGGGTGATGACGTCATCACCCAGCGCGATACTGAGAGACAGGCCGTGAAGCCTGTTTCTCAGTAGATTCCGAGCACTGGAGGGAAGCGGACGCGGCCTGCACAGGTAAGGAGCGCGAGGCGGGCGGGCGGCGCGAGCAGCGTGGGGCGAGCGGGGCGGGCGGGCGCGCGGGCGGCGCAGCGCAGCACGGGCGAAGGGAGTGGGCGGGCCGCGCGGGGGGGCGGGTGCGCGGGGGGGCAGGCGCGCGGGCGGCGCAGCACGGGCAGGGGGGGCGGGAGGGGCGGGCGGGCCACGCAGGGGGGGCGGGCGCGCGGGCACGCGGGGGGGGGTTGTTTTATGTGGGGGGGACCGGGATTTTGGGTCTCAAAATCTGGTCAGCCTACCTGTCCTCCTTTTCATATGGTCAGCCTATATTTAGAGAGTGGAAAATATTTATCCGGTATTGACAATCTACTATCTACTCCAGATATCTATATATTGTGAGGGAGGCTTTCTCTCCCCTTCCTCTTTATTTGTGAAATCAATAAAGTTGCCCCAGATTTCCGTAAAATTCTCATCCCTTAGTTGTCTCCGCACTTTCCTCACTTTCTCAGTCAATTTTTCCATAAGAGAAATTTGCCAAACCCTCTGGTACCAGTTTTTTACATGAAGCTCCTTGCCATCTTTCCAGTGTTTGGCAACCAGCTATCTAGCCGCTAATAATAGATGGCTGATTAAACCCTTATCAGAGAGTTTGCTATCCAATCTTTTGTTTAAGTTTAATAGTGCTAGGTGAGGAGTTGGATGTACCCATTGTCCAGTTATTAAACTGATCTCCTGGAATACCTCGTTCCAAAAAATATTTGCCTTTGGGCATGACCACCACATGTGAAAATAGGTTCCAACCCCAGAACAACCCCTCCAACAATCTGGGGAAGTCCCTGGGTTCATTAAAGATATTTTTCTTGGTGTGAGATACCACCTATACACTAATTTTAACATTAATTCCCTGTTGCTGCATGATACTGTATCAAATGGACTTCTATTCCACAAAGCATTCCAATCTTTTTCCTCAATTTGAATTCCTAAGTCAGTTTCCCATACCATCTTAAGAGGGTCCTCAGTACCAATGTCCTGGGTCATTATCCACCTATAAAGTTTCGAACTCAATCCTTTAGTTACCCCTTTGTAGCCACCTGAGAATTGTTCTCTCTGCTTGCTTCTCAAGCCGGGAGGAAACAAAGGTGGTCCTTGCTAATATTTTGACTGAGTGCCTAACGTGATTTTGCTTTCTTCAAACCTCATGGTTGGAACCGCAAACAGTAGACATAGAATGTAAATTGCGAAATATATTTTTTACTAAAATGCAAAAGAAAGAATTGAAGGTACTGGACAACCCATTGTTGGAAAATATATTAATGATATGGGAGAAGTATAGAGGGAAGTGGATACCAGGGGATTCTCCGCTCGCCCCAGTTGTTGTAGCGGGAAACTTCCCAAAAGTATTAAAACCAGAGATAGAAGCGAGACTGAAAGAACAAGATATAATGAAGCTAAGGAATTGGATGGAAAAGATGAAGGATAGTGAGCATATTAAAGATTTGTTTAAAGGTCAAAAGATAGCTTGGTTTAAGTGTTTGCAATTGGTAAAATGGACACAGGAATGGAGGATGAAAAATAAGAAATGTAGAATTAATACTAGATTTGAAGATTTAATTGAATTAAAAGGGAAAAAAGAAGAAGTAGGAGCTAAGAAAGGATTGACTAGTGAGATATATAAAATATTAATAGAGGAGGAATTTCAGGACTCACTTAAGGTTATAAAAGAGGTATGGGAAGAAGATGTAAGGGAAAAAATCAACGAGGATAATTGGGGTAGGATATGGAATGTAAGAATGTTAAAGTTATTGTCGATCAGAATTAAGGAGAATTACTATAAGACAGTTTGGAGATGGTATCTAACACCGGTAAGATTTCACCAGATCAATAAAAAAGTGTCTAAGAATTGTTGGAGGGGTTGTCAGGAGGTTGGGACCTATTTTCATATGTGGTGGAGCTGTGAACAAGTACAAAAATTTTGGGAAAGGGTTTTTAAAGAAATAAGTGATATAATTGGAAGTAAATTGGTATTAAACCCAAAGTTAGCTCTACTAGCAATATGGGATAGTAGGAATAAGCATATAATTAATAGAGAATTGGTAAACAACCTTCTGGCACCCGTTAGAATAATGATTGCTAAAAATTGGAAAGGGCAACGAAGTTATATAATAGAAGATTGGTATAAAGAAATTTGGGATTTAGCATTGAATGATATGATGACATGTAAAATGAAAATAAAGAGGGGAATGTCCAGTAAGAGTGACTTTGGAGAAATATGGACTCCCTTTTTGGAATATGTCTTAAGATTGGGAAAGGGACAAATGCCGGCAGAAGAGTCGTTAAAATTTTGGAAAGAGGAAGAATGATTATGAGAAGGTCTCGGGGGGGGGGAGTGCACGGGGGAGTCGAGGGAGGAAGTTTGTTATATTGTGTATAATGTGTATGTTTGTTTTGTGAAAATTAATAAAAACTATATAATAATAATAATAATAAAAAAACCCTCAATATCCCAACCGGATGAGCCAATGAGAACAGTAAAATTCCACGACAAATCCAACAAGCCTCAAAAATTCACTTTTCCGATCATGTAGCAACTCGCCTATATTCCCAAAGTGGCGGATTATCCCTCTTGTGAACCAGAATTTCCTTTCCTGTGAGGTGACTGTGGGGAAAAAAAAGTTGCCAGAGTGGAAAAAATGGTCCCGTGAAAACCCATCCTTTGACAACGGTTACAACTCCCCACCTCTGCCTTCCAGTTTCCTATGAAGATATTCTACTATCCTGGAGAGTGGAATCCTTTTGGTTATAACAGAAAATACTTGAGGAAGGAGGCAGTAGTTCCCATTTGCATTCTCTCCTTAGCATTACTCTCGGCCCATTAGGGGGAAAGGCCTCAAACGTTTCCAGATATCTTAACCACCCCTCCGCTCTCATCATTAGGGGAAAAAACATTTTACTGTGAGAGAGATGTGTATGTGGAGGGGAAGTTGTGCATGTGCTTGTGTGTGTGTGTGAAGTCAAGAGATGGGGGAGGCTGTGTGTGTGTGTGTGTGTGTGTGTGTGAGAGAGAGAGAGAGAGAGAGAGAGAAAGAGAGAGAGAGAGAGACAGACAGACAGACAGACAGACACACAGACACACAGACACACAGAGAAGTTCCCAGGTTCCTTCTAAACTGAGGCCAAATTCCACACCCCATGTGTGAGCCAGGCCGGGTCTCCCTCTGACCTGAATGGGGTTTTTGTGTTCCCCCACTACCACCATGACAGGAAAGAATCCCCATTGCTCACCTCTGCTGTGTGCCCGACCCCTTCTGTCTGGCCCACCGCCCTCATTCACTCGCTGCTCCCCTGATGTTGCTAATCCCCCATCCCAGACAGCTGCCTCAAAGCCCATTGTTTCAGGTTCATGGGCTTTGAAAAGGCCAGGATTCCACGAGCTGGTGCAGGCTGCAGCATGGGATTCAAGGTGGTCCGACTGCACTACCAGGGGCTGGGGAAGATGGGGAAAGGGAGGGCGTGCATCTAGGCTCCCCAATCTTAGCTTCCCAAACCCCTCACACAGCCCAGCTGCTGAACCCACACAGCCTCTCAACTACCAGTTCTTAAGAGGGCCAGTGTGGCGCATTGGTTAGAGTACTGGACTTGTGCCCCCTCCACAAGAATGCGCCTTTGCGCCTGGTTCCGCGATTATGCGCATTATCGCGGAGGCGCATTTACTCACAATCCCTCTGCACGGGAGGCGGCGAGAAGCGGCGAAGCGCATTAAAAGATGCCCAAAAAGCGCTTTCCAGGTAGTTAATGCGCATAATCGCTTGTTCACACAGCGAAAATGCGCTTTAACGGCCGGAGCAAAATAAAAGTCGCTATTTAACGCGCGTTCGAAAATGCGCATTATCGGGGAGATAACGCGCCTGTACGCCCGTTTTGCGCTCCGCTGGTGTGTAGGTAAAATTTATAATGAGCCTTCAAGGCTCATTAAACGCCCCGTGTGGAGGAGGCCATGGACTCTGGAGAACTGGGTTTTCATCCCCTCTCAGTCCTGCAGCTCACCGGGTGACTTTGGGTCAGTCACTGACTCTCTGCCTAACCAGCCTCACAGGGTTGTTGTGCAAATAAACTGGAGCCGCGTTGGGTTTCTTGCAAGAGAAAAAAAGACGGGATAGAAATACAATAAAAAATAAATGAATAAAAAGTAACAAATTTCTAGCGTACAATCCGTTTTTACCATTCTAATAATGGAGCACAGCCACCAAATGCAGCTTTTTGGACGGTAGAATGCCAGGTCTCCTACTCTGGTACTAAAATGTAAAATAAAATATCCAGGCATAAGATTGAAGACGATCAGTAGTTTTTAGGCGAGCTGGATATGGTTTGAAAGAGGAATTGCTTCATGTTATGTAGAAAATATATTGGTTCCAATGGGAAGCCTGATTTAAATCAATGATGTATTTTTTTTTCTTATTTATCTAAATCGTTACTAACTATACATATGTGTGCACACAAACGCTTGCTTTTCCCCCCTCCCCAAAATCTAATTTTAGATATATTTTTCTTGGATCACTACCTTGAATGAATATCAGCCTGGATGTCCTGCAGTCACTTTATTAACTCCTCCTTTCAGATTAGGCCATGGCTGTAGTTTGGCTTGGATGGGTGGGTAATATGTAGGGGTAGGTACGGATTGTTGTCATGTATGGAAGTACATGCAGTAAATGTACAGCACTCTTCCCCTTTTGGTGCCTTCCAGATGTTTTGGGCTTCAACTCCCAGTAGCCCCAGCCAGCTTGGCCCATGTTTAGGAATTCTGGGAGTTGTAGTCCAAAACATATAGAGGACACCAGGTTCAGGAAGGCCATTGTGCTGTACCTGAGCTGAATGGAGCTTTGCCTGGGTATCAGAACTTTTGATTTCGTGAAGAGTTGACAATCCTACAATCTGCTCATATGCTATTAGCAGTGTAAATTGTGATATCCAATGATACACAGGAGAATGGATACTTTCTCAAGAATTTAACATTTCTTATATGCATTTACTTTTTACTGGCACTCAGGTTGATGGCCTGTCCTTTTGACAAATTCTTTGCTCTATAAACAGTGTAGTTATACATAAAGAGACTGTAGCTCAGGGGCAGATAATTTGCTTCGCATGAAGAAGGTCCCAATCCCTGGTATCTCCCGTTAAAGAAAAAAAGATCAGGCAGCAGCTTATGGGAAAGTCCTCTGCCTCAAAACTTGGAGAGCTGCAAGAATTCCTAGTCAGAGCCTTAGTTGTCTCATTATTCCTGGGATTCCTCAGAATGAACCCATGACAGGAGTAAATCATTTTAAATTTGTAGTATAGGCATGGCTGTCATGGTTGGACACCGGCCAAGGGTCCACAACCAAGCAAGGGCTACTGACAAGAGGTCCTTGGAGTTGCTCCTTCTCATCACCCTGGCAACCTGCTTGTCCACCTGCCTCTTACTTTGGCCCAGACAACGGTGGTGGTGAGAAGGAGGAATGGGAGAGGCCACGGCCTACTTGCTCCCTGGGTCTCTGCCTGTCAAGTAAGTGGTAGCAATGAGGAGGAGGAGGAGGAGGAGGAGGAGGTGAGAATGGCAGTAAGAAGGTAGACTCACCAAGGGAGAGGGGCCATTGAGGATATCTTGCTGAAGGGGACCTCAAAAACCTGGTGCTGTGCACAGGGCATGTCTGAAGCGTATTCCACTGTTTCTACAGAATGGTCCAGTTACCAGGCATGTTCCCTTGAAAATCTACAGTGCTTAAAGACTGGCAGGCAGTCACCCACTCAACCCAATCATTGCTTTTACACTGTAAGCTACATGCAGAATTGCAGTTTACATTCCACACTTACGGGGTGGTGGCGGTGGTTTTATAGGGCTTTGTGTGTATGTCTACACCTTGCTATGTTCCATGCATATGAGTCGATATGATGTATGCAGGAAAAGGACAGCTGTAAACCATTTTTAAAACCAAAACTTGAATCATTTTCAGCACTATTGTGCCATTACTTCAAAAATGTTAGAAAGCAAAATAAAATAATAAAATGGAATAACCAAACAAAATTAAACATAGTGATAAAAATGACTGACTGGAAAAGGAGTATGCCTTTTAAAAAAAAAAACAATGTTTAAATTTGGGTTAAAATACCATTTCAGTTAAGGGCAGTTACATGAAAACCCATTAAGAAGAAAAAGAAGGAATAGATACACAATACCTTCTAACTAGGAGCACTAGAAGCCCACTGGCTGAAAATGCCTTAAAGCAATTTACTCCGGTGGCAGTTGTGTTATTGTTCCATTATGTCAAAACTAAAAGTCAGATAGTCTGACGTCTGAAAAAATTAATAATGGAAGAACCTTGGGGGAAACAAAAGGGAAAAACAATTTGATGACAACATAAGAACATAAGACGAGCCATGCTGGATCAGACCAAGGGTCCATCTCGTCCAGAATTCTGTTGACACAGTGGCCAACCAGCTGTTTAGCAGGAACCCTCAAGCAGAACATGAGTGCTGCAGCACTTTCCCTCCCATGTTCCCCAGCAGCTGGTATACATGGTCTTAGTGCCTCTGGTACTGGAAGTAGCACATAACTAGGCTGACCATATGAAAAGGAGGACAGGGCTCATGTAACTTTAACAGTTGTAGAGAAAAGGGAATTTCAGTCAGTGTCATTTGTATGCAATTAGTTCCTGGTGAAATTCCCTCTTCATTACAACAGTTAAAGTTGTAGGGGCCCTGCCTTATTTTGTATATGGTCACTCTAGTATAGTGCCTGCACCTTTAACTGTTGTGATGAAGAGGGAATTTCACCAGGAACTAATTGCATACAAATGACACTGGCTGAAATTCCCTTTTCTCTACAACTGTTAAAGTTACATGAGCCCTGCCCTCCTTTTCATATGGTCAACCTACACATAACCATCAGGACTAGTAACCACTGATAGCCCACTCCTCCAGGAATTTGTCTAACCCCTTTTTAAAGCCATCCAAATTGGCAGCCATTGCCACATCTTGTGGTAGTGCATCTCATAGTTTAATTATGTACTGTGTGATGAAACCCTTTTAACTGTCCTGAAAATCCCACCAATCAGCTTCATGGGATGACCCTGGGTTCTAGTATTATGATAGAGGGAGAAAAATGTCTCCCTAACATCATGGAGAAGCCCTGTAAAATGTGAGTGAACAAACTGAGGTTATTTCACTACAAATGTCTAGTGTAGAAGCACCCTTAGAGCAATCCACCCCAGAAATTCACAAACTAAAAGCTCCATCACACCTAATTCCCTACCCCACCTGGCTTGCCTCTGCATTTTTTTTATACCTCTGATGCTAACTGCATCAAGCTTATGATCTCTTTCATCTGAATAGCTGCTTTTTCACTCTTTCGCTCCTTCGCTCTTCCTCTCCACTCTGCCCCTTCTCTTTCTCCCTCCAGTCAGGTCCTGTCAGATGAGCACTTTAACCAGACCCCCTTTCTGCTGAGCAAAATTGGAACCACCTTTTAGTCTGGCTCTTTGGGACTACATTTAGAGAGAACAATCCTGTCTCTGCACAGATTCAGGCGTTGTTTGATTTAAAAAAAATGCGTTGGAGCCTGGGATGCAAGGTTTAGGTTTTATATTGAGGCTTGGAGCCGGCTGCTGGGAGAGATCACTTTTCCCTGCCAGGACCTGATGCAATCCATTCAAGCCAACAGCAAGACTCCAGTCACAGCATACACCCCCAATTCCTAAAAACTACACGGAGGCTTAAAGGCACACTAAATGTGCTTAGGGGAAATAATCCAGACGTTTAGCGTTCTAGGAAAAAACAGAAAAGGCTGGGGAAGAGGCGGGGTGTCAGCAGGACAGGCATGGCGTCACATGAGTACCATGCTGCAAATCTGCACATCAGGCATGGCGAGAGTGCGCTAAAGCGCTGGTGTGATGGAGCTCAAAGTGTAGTACCACAGGTCTTCCAGACAGAGTGCTCCTAGCATTGCCAGTCATTGCTCTTCTATTGTAAAAGTTAAAAGTGGAATTGCCATTGATCATCCACACTTCAGGAGGCCTGGCTTACGCTTTCTTGGTGTGTGCCCCTCCCTACGTTCCATCCAGACAGTAGGTCAGGTGGGCAATATTGTCCCCGCCCCCTTCCTAACTCTCATGCACACCCCTTCGTCTGACATTTTGAAGCAGGTGTTTCACAGCAGCTTTTTAACACCCTCATTTGTGTGTGTGTGTGTGTTAATTCTTTTAAAAAGAGAACCCGAAGCAAATAGATTTCAGTCTTACCTCCATGTAAACATGGTTATGATGGAGCTGTAAATCGGGACTTTCTGGTCAGTTTCACAACCAGGCTAGAAAACCTGTTACATTCTCAGCAAACATCCTCACCTCCATCTCCCTACATTTGAAGGGTAACCTTTGATTAACAGTTTCTTCAAAGAGAGAAGGGAAAGCAGCACTTAAAATTGACCAGATGAGAGCCAGTGTCACCTCTCCACCCCCTTAAAAAATAAAAATGGGCTGGTCTTGTGCAATTTCAGTGTGCTCCTATTCCAACACAGTGTTGTTGTTTTTAATTTATTGGTTGACGTAACAGTATTGCTGGCTTACAGCCAGATCCTACACATGTTTACTCAGAAGTATGCGCTGCTGCGTTCAGTGGTATCTCTTCTTGCCTTGTAAACTTGGAGAAGTCTTGCGAGACAGGAAGGGACTTAATTAGGCAAGAAACAAAATGGCTCTCTGCAATTGAAAACACACCACAAGCAATAGAGAAAGGAGGGACATCTCCAGCATATCATCCACTTTCCTGAAGGCCAAATCTCCCACTGAACGATGAAATATTTTGGGGTATTTTCTCAGTAGAAATTTCAGCACCTTCACAGATGACCCCAATATCCATTAGGATTACCAACATCACCGCCTGCCAAGTGTAGCGGTCCTCAGCTCCAGCCAGGATTGCTGATATGATTTGTGAGACACAGAGGAGACATGGACAGAAGCCAGCCCCATTCTGAAGTTGGCCTGTGGGAAGCAGCATTGACTAAATGTAGCCCTCCCCTCCCCATAGGCTAGCCCTGGCCCTATTGCCCCATTTGCAGGGACCTCGCCTCCTACTGCCCCATTGTCAGTAAGAGCTGAAGTGTGTGTATCAATTAATTTAAGAATGGCTGGACATGAACCAGTAGGCTGACCATATGAAAAAGAGGACAGGGCTCATGTAACTTTAACAGTTGTAGAGAAAAGGGAATTTCAACCGGTGTAATTTGTATGCAATTAGTCCCTGGTGAAATCCCCTCTTCATCACAACAGTTAAAGCTGCAGGGGCCCTGCCTTCTTTTGTATATGGTCACTGTTGTGATGAAGAGGGAATTTCACCAGGAACTAATTGCATACAAATGACACTGGCTGAAATTCCCTTTTCTCTACAACTGTTAAAGTTACATGAGCCCTGTCCTCCTTTTCATATGGTCAGCCTAATTATGGGAATCCGAAGCCTGATTTCCAACCAACAAGCCAAGCATTTCCTGGAAGCAGGCGAAAGGCAGCCATTGCCTTGATAGGTGGTCCTGGGGCCACAGTTCGGGTGGAGATTGCCCTGAACCATCAGTGTGTTTGTTTTGGCACCAGCCACAAAACCGTATACATTTCCCTTGTAAAAGTGACTGAAGGAATTTGTATGCTATATGGAAAGCATGTGTGTATGTGTGTACAATACATGTGGGATTAATAAATCCGCCTATTTCAATTCACCTGCTGGTCCTTCCTCCATGCCACCATCAAACAGGAGCTGCTTCAGTTGTATCCTCCTCCTCTATCAAAACAGAGACATCTAGCTTTTAAAAAAAATCAAGATTAAAGTGTTTTATTGGTGTTTTATTGGTGTTTTAATGATGTACTGGTTTTATCTGCTTTTAATCAGTTTTTGTATTTTGTGTTTGGTGTTGTTCCCCGCCTCGATCCGTTGGGAGAGGCGGGTGATAAATAAATATATTATTATTATTATTATTATTATTATTATTATTACCCCCTGCTCACTCTGCTCTCCAGCTGCTAAGTGTTGATGGGCAACTTCAAGGTCCCTCCCTGATCTTCTTCCTGATGGTTTGTTCCCTTTCGACCAGTCTTGGACCACACAGCAATCACAGAACACTTTAAAATAGAGGATGATCCTCTGACAGCTCTCCAAAATAGAGGACTATCCTCTGCAAAGTAGGACAGTTGGCCACCCTGCAGCTGAGAACCGAGGGAGGAGAAGAAGCAGGATAGGAGAGCTTGCTTCTCCGAGGAAACCATTGGGGCAAGGAGGAACAGCAATAGCAGCAGTGCTGTGGCAGAACATCAGTGCTGGTGGTGTCAGAGCATGTCAAGGTGGGAAGCAGTAGTAGGGTGACCATATGAAAAGGAGAACAGGGCTCCTGTACCTTTAATAGTTGCATAGAAAAAGGAATTTCAGCAGGTGTCATTTGTATGCATGCAGTTCCTGGTGAAATTCCCTCTTCATCACAATAGTTAAAGCAGCAGGAGCCCTGCCCCTTTTGTATCTGGTCAAGAGGGCAGGGCTCCTGCAGCTTCAACTGTTGTGATGAAGAGGGAATTTTACCAGGTGTTGCATGCATACAAATGACACCTGCTGAAATTCCTTTTTCTATGCAACTGTTAAAGGTACAGGAGCCCTGTCCACCTTTTCATATGGTCACCCTAAGCAGTAGCCTCAGCTACAGAAGTGTGACATGGTTGCTGCTGGCTATTACAAATGTTGTTATGCATTTTCTGGGTGTATAAACCTTTACCCCTCTACAAGGGCAATCCTGCTATTAGGAAGAATGAGGTGACAATTTTGTTAAGTGTTTATTGTTGTTATCTAGGCTGACCATCTGAAAAGGAGGACAGGGCTCCTGTAACTTTAACAGTTGTAGAGAAAAGGGAATTTCAGCCAGTGTCATTTGTATGCAATTAGTCCCTGGTGAAATTCCCTCTTCATCACAACAGTTAAAGTTGCAGGCACTATACTAGAGTGACCATATACAAAAGAAGGCAGGGCTCCTGCAACTTTAACTGGTGTGATGAAGAGGGAATTTCACCAGGAACTAATTGCATACAAATGACACTGGCTGAAATCCCCTTTTCTCTACAACTGTTAAAGTTACAGGAGCCCTGTCCTCCTTTTCAGATGGTCAGCCTATGTTATCTTCATCATCATCATCTATTATCATCTATTATTATTGTCGTCATCATCATCATCATCAATCTTTCCACCTGTATCTTGGGCCCCCATCTTGGCTCCTTCACCAGCTGGTATTTAAGGACTAACTCAAGCTTTTAACAATTGAAGGTACCTACTTTAGAATAAAGCTACTAGAGTTTAAGTACAACATGCCAGCTAATTTAAACCAATTATGTTAATAACATACCGCTAAAATATGTGGATTAGGTGCAGCCCTCTGGCTCATGGTGCATTTCTAATGCAGTGCTCAATGGTGAATTAGCTGGCTCTGTGTCCCCCTTACTGGGCTGCCTGCCCCTTATTACCCTTATAGCCTGTTCATCCTCCAAGGAGCCTAGGCTGGCTTCCCTATGAAGTTCCCAGGTGGATCCCCATCCAGGTGCCGTACAGGGCCAGACCTGCTTGGCGTCAGCGGTAGGACTGAATCATGTGCCTTCAGACCATCCTCTAGGAAAGCAAAGCCATTCTGCAAGAACCAGAAGAGGTCCAGCCGGCTCCAAACAATTTTGCTTGTAGAGCTATAGTAGTAATACATACTACTTTTGCAATAATGCACATTCAACTACGGTGCACCCTTATTTATGCTGCACATAATTATTAGGTGTTGGCAGATGAACACTGCCTTCCACTAAGCATTTTCGATAGACAGTGTTTGCAAATAAATATTCATCTGCCATATATATCTGTTGAGTTGGGTGTTCAGTTATAGCTTCAAATTTCTGAAAACTCACTGTATTTAGTATACATTTTATGCCCATACCTATATCATGTCCTAACAAAAACCAAATCGCAGGGATGCAAAGTCAGCAAATTAAGAAGTAGTGAATTATGAGCAAATAAAAAAACAACTTAATTACGACAGTTAAAAATTCCTTCTCTTTTGGCCCATCCCTTTGCAAGTTTTGTTCCTAATGTTTGAAGATTGGGCATGACTTTTGCATAATGCGAATCTGGGGAAGGGGGAAAAACCACTCTTGATTTAATTCAACTATTTGTGTCAGCCCAGAAGGGATTTCAGTAGGACAGGCAAACCCATGCCTTCCCTCTCATGCGGTGCAATGGGTCAGGCTAATTACACCCAACCCACTCCTGGAAGATCTTTATCTAGACTGGATTTGACACTCCTGACGATGAGCATGTTGTACTCTGTCCTGACAAATAATTCCTAACTTTCAGCCTAGATCCACCTGACCTCAGGTTGCACCCAGACATCACTACAACTGAGGGATGGGGCCGTACCACAGTGGCAGAGTACCTGCTTTGCAAGCAGAAGGTCCCAGGCTCAATCCCCAGCATCTCCAGATAGGGCAGTCAGTTTCGACAATACCAGGCTATGGTGCAAAGGTCTGACTCAGTATAAGGCAGCTTCCTATGTGCCTCTCTGCTGCCTCTCTCTGAAAGTGTGAGAACAATACTAGCATTCCTGGTCACGCAATATGAAAACAATCACTATTGCTGTGTTCATACATAACGCTAAGTCATGGATTATGTTAATCATGGTTTGTTGGTTTAGCCAGAATTGTCTTGCAGATTAGCAAATGAACTGCAGCTTGTTCTCCCTGTTTTTTTATTTGTTTCACTCCCACCAACTTTCAGAGTGGTTTCATTTTCAGGTTGCAGGGCACCTCTATTTCAGGGCAGTAAGCAACACGAACAAGCCAGGGATAACCCATGGTTCTGTGTTCAGATATCACAGCAAGCCGTGGTTAAAAGAAGCTAGACAACAGGCCTGTTCAGAAGACACCTTAAACCCTGCTGGTTAAGGCTTTTGGTTAAGCAGCAGGGTTTAAGGTGCCTTCTGAACAGGCCTATTGCCATCCCTGGGTTGCAGTTCCCACATGGCTCCTCTTTAGTCTGTGGGCTCATTTTCTTTTAAAATGCTGAATGTATGCACAAATTACAATATGCACCCAAACACACACCAACAACATTCCTATATGTGCCCCCCCCCCCAAAAAAAAACCCATATGTGGCCAAGGGAATTCATCTTCAGACTATCTGTAAGTTAATAACCCCAAGATGGCCAGAATTGTTCAAGTTAAGCTGTACAACATGTTTGCTGGTCATTTCCAGGACAGCCTTCAATATAAAACACCCAGGGCAGCATGCAATCAATAAAACTACAATTAGAAATAAAACAAAAACCAATCCAAAAATAAAAGACCACAAGTAGCAGCTACAAAACCAATAAAATCCAGCAGAGCTATGCCATCATATTAAAATTAATTTAAAAACATGCAGAAATTTAAAAAGGGCATTTTGTTTTTAAACAAAGTGTTACGTGGGAGGGAAAGGACAGCAGGATTGGTGCTAGGCCAATTTCCCTGGGGAGGGCATACTACAGAAGGGGAGGTCAAAAGCAGATAGTCTGTCTGTCAGGTCAGCACCCACCTAAGCTCAGTCTTACAGAAAGTCCTCAAATTAAGAGTTTGGAGAGTTTCGTGTTCAAGCAGAAGAAAATCCTCTTTGTGGATATATATTATTTATGGTTATTCAGTATGTCCAAATTTGCACGTAGCAACAATCGTGGGTAAAACAACCCACAAATTGCCGAAATTTAGCAGGAGTGATTAAGCCTGATGTCTCCAGTGCACTTGTTGCTTCTGTTTTCAATTAACAACCTAAGTTCACCCTGTTGGTTGTTAACATGACATCTGAACCTGGACACTCTGGCTTGTATAGGAGTTAAACAATCCAGAGTTAACCCATAGTTTGTTGTTGGGTTAAATCTGGGTTGTTTAACCCCTAAACAACCCAGAGTGCCCGGGTTCAGATGTCAAGCTAACAACCTATGAATAGGGCAATCATGGGATGTTAACTGAAAGCGGAAGCAACAAGCATGCCAGAGGCAGCAGTCTTGCTCGCTTCCAGTAGATTTTGGTAATTTGTGGGTTGATTTACCCATGATTTCCATAACATGCAAAAAAGGTCACTGAATTTGTTCAATAAAACAAGGGGGAGGGGATCACTGCTTACCCAAAGAACTTTATACTTAATTCTCTTTTGAAAATGCAATAGAGAGAAATGCTGTGGTTCAAGCATGTTTATTCCAGTAAAATGGCCTCAGAGAGTCTAGAAGCATCTGTACTCCACTTATGCAGTACAGAATTTTGACATCCTTAATTTTGGTCCAGGAAATCTACAGGGCTGGCTTAAAGTACTTTCTAAGCAAAGAGTCAATGTGGTGAAGCAGTTAAGAGTGTTGGCTGGGAATTGGGAGATCCAGGTTCTTGTCCCCATTTGACCATGAAGCTCACTGGGTGACTTGGGGTAACTGACTCTCAGCCTAACCAACCTCACAGGGTTGTTGTGAGGATAAAATGGAGAGGAAGAGGATCACATCTGCTACCTTGAGCTTCATGCAGGAAAGGCAGGATATAAATATAACAAATAAATAAATAACCTTGGGGAGTAGAATTTTGTTCCCCACACATCTATCCCATCCTATGAAATTGTATGCTGGACATAACACCAGTTAAAGGAATAACCAAGAATTTCTTGGCATACTTTAAGGCTGCCAGGAGACATAACTCCTCTCAGTGGGAAAGCTTGTTGAGAGACACACAAAACTCCTTCGTTAATTAAATGCAAAAATTCAACATAATGTTGATGCCTTATTCCGCAGCATTTAGAATTCAAAATGCCAGATGACCAAATCTGAAACGTAAGCACTTAGATTGGAAATTAAGATATTGTCATGGGCTGTGTCCTATTTCATCCGTCCAGCTAAACCCAAAGCAAATATTTACACTGTGAGAATTTAACAATGCTGCAGTCCTCATAATCACCTCAACATAATTAAGGAGTGTTCATCAGAACAACAGCAGCCGGCAGCAATAATACTTAGCATTTCTATAGCACTTTTTTTGAGCATTAGGCATTTTGTCACTAATGGCATTCTAAGTTTTTCATAACAATCTTCTAAGCACATCACACACATTATCTTGTAATCCTTACAATAACAGTGTAAAGCAGTGAAAACAACAAAGAGTCTTGTGGCTTCCGTAGACCAAAACCCACAGCCCACGGTCAGTATTATAATTCTCATATTACGAGTTGTGGGGCCAAGGTTGAGTTAGGGTGGCCACGTAGAAATCGCCACAGAAAAGAGGAAACACATCACTAAAAAAAGAGGACAAAAGGGGACACTGATTTACATAAATTTTGCATGTGTTAATTTACTACTGTTGCTGCACATTTAGATTTTATTATACTTTGAATAGGAATACAGGACATCTCATCACAGAGTAGAAGACTGTGACCAGGTAACCTGTGTGCATCCCTGCTCAGTTTGCTGTTCAGGCGCTAACTGTTGATGGACAACAGTTCTAATGGTTTGTAATCTATAAACCACTATTGGACCAGACAGCTCTTCAAATAGAGGACTGTCCTCTGTAAAAGAGGACCCATGGCCACCCTAGGTTGAGCAAGGAGGATTTGTCAAAAGCCATCTTGTGAGCTCATGACAAAGGCAGGCTCTGAACCAAGTACATCCTGATTCATAGCTCACTTTCTTCAAGACTACACCAGCTCTATAACATGACTTTCTACCACGAGTTAGGGAGAATGACCTGTTCCTCTTTTGATGTGGAAAAAGGAAAATGGGGAAGGGTAGCTGATGCGGAACAGTGTTCAAAGCCCATACATAACACACAAAAGTATTTTTTTCCCTCTTGGCACTCTTTGCAAACAACAGAGACATCCTGAAGCATTAAAATCAATGGGTTGGATCCAGACTTAGTCATACTTAGAGTAGACCTATTGAAATCAATGGGACTTAAGTTAGTCCTGATTAAGCTGAACACTGTTGGTTTCAGTGGGTCTACTCTGAGTCTGACTCAGCCTGAATCCAATCCAGTAACTCCTAATTTTTCCTGGTTCTATAGGCACAGTTAAGTAAATCACACTTCACCCCCCAAATAAGCATCCACTGAAGGGATTCGAACACAAACGTGGTGGCTAAAGGTGTCTCCCCCGTCCCCCCAATACCCCTTCCCCCCAGAAGATGAACACTCACAAAAGCCATTCCACACAAACATGCACTGGAAAAAAGTGAGGTGAAAGCACATTAAGGAATAAATAATCCATATTTGGTTGTATACAACTTGTACCCAACGATAACACCCCGTTCAGCATCAGAACCTTTCCACTCTTGTTTTTTTTTACTGGAGAGGGGTACAGTCCATTCACCCTAATTCCCTAGTGAGGAGAAGCATTCCACCCCCCCCTCCTCCAATCTTCCGAAATTCCTAGAGAAAAAGACATTGGGGAGGGGAGGGAAGTGTGGGAAAGTGCTTTGTCCCTAATGACCTTCTAAGGTCGTTGTTTTGTTTTTGGTAATGATATTCTAAGTTAATGGGGGAAGCAAGAATGCTGGTGAAGAAGTTCATTTTCTGGGGAAAGGGGTGAAGAGATTCAGTGCTCTCTCTCTCTCTCTCTCTCTCTCTCTCTCTCTCACACACACACACACACACACACACACAGTCTTGAAAGCTGAGCTCTTCTACCAGACAACATACATTTCTAGCCCCACAAAGGCAAAGATATATTTCCAGCCTTGTTCTTACTCTCATCCACATCTGCTCATTTGAATGCCCCCCCCACCCTACCCCAAATACGCTGCATGAAGGGTGGGGGTTTCATGGCTATCATCTTCCTGCCCACAAACCCCCTTTCTCTGGGCACCATCCAAACCTCCAACTCCCTAACAGAATGACTGGTCCAAAGTCACCCAGAAAACTTCATGGCTGAGTGGGGAACCTAGATCTCCTCAACTCTAGTACAGCGCTCTAACCACTACGCCACACGGACTCTTGCCTAATTATTAGGTCCAATCCCCTTTCCAGGTTAGGGAACCGAACCTAGTTTGTACACAGGAAAATAACCCAGGAATTTCCATAGCAGAATTAGTCGGGAAGGCCTCATCCTGTCTGTGGCAAGAACCCCAAAAACATAGTCCTTTGGGGGTAACTTTCAGAATGGTTGCTGTATTAATCTGAAGCAGCCTAAAGATTTAAGTGCTGTGGGGCTACTTATTGCCGGTTTTTCCATGCCAATGTTACTTGCGTGTGGGAAAATGCATTACGCCTCATATACACGGCGTGTGGGACAAGTGCATGCATGCCCGTTTTGTGTACAAGCACAAGGCTTAGGGGTGGGGAACCTCTTTCAGCCCGAGGACCAAATTCAGCTTTGGAGATGCTCTCGGGGGCCGCATTCCAGTGGTGGGCAGGGCCAAAGGCAAAGGGGGTGGGGCCAAAATACAAAATAACCCACCTTATTTTAGCTTAAAGCTTGTACTGCCAGTAACGAAAGCTTAACTTTTGTGAACCGCTCAGAGAGCTTCGGGTATTGAGCGGTATAGAAATGCAATAAATAAATAAATAAATAGGAGGGGGATAAAACTGCACGAAAGCCAAAAAATCATCAAATGGTTGACGTTTGGAGGAAAGGGGAAGGGAACATGGCCTTCTGGGAAATTCCAGAGGGCCAGATTAGGTCTTCAAGAGGGCCAGATTAGCCCCCTGAATTGAGGCTCTATAACCCTGAGCTAAGGGAAGCAGCCCTTAGCTACTGTGGCATAATACTCTTAGGCAACAACCTTCTTCATCAGATGCGTGAAATGGACTAAGAAACTGGTCGGTCAGCCTTCCCCAACTTGTTCCCTCCAGATATTTTGGACATCAATTCCAATCAGCCTCAGCTAGCATGGCAAATAAGGAATGCTGGGAGCTGAAGTCCAAACCATCTGGAGGGCACAAGGTAGGTAGATATTACAGACACAGAAACACACACACACGTACACACCTACATACAGTGGAGAAGAAAACCCAAATTGCACTGAAAAGGATTAAAACAATTGGGGCTGGCTCCATCCTCCTCAACCACCACCTATGTTGGTCTGATACAAAGACTTGCCGCTGTTATATAGAAAGTATGGAAAGGAGACTGATAAAGGACAGTGCTCAGTTCGGGGCCAGCCCAATGCCTTTTGCTACCTGAAAGATCCCCCCCTCCCATATCCCATGTACAAAAGCCAACTGGACTGGCAGATGAATCTGCCTTCAACACTGATGATGGGACAACATCTTCCACCGCACCTCAAGGCAAAAGGCCACACAGGACAAAGGTCCCTCCTTCAACACCTTATTGCCCCCTCCTTGCATCTGCAGCCTCAGGCAACTGCTTCACTCTGCCTAACAGTAAGGCCGGCCCTGCTGCCCAGGCACGCCTTTAGCACACTTGTTTCATATTTGACCCAGAGAAAACAACAGGAGGCTGTCAAATCTTCATTTAAAATGGCAGATTATAATGCTAAGCATTTAAAGAGTTCTCTTTCTTCAGTGTTCAGAGTGCTGCCCTTACATTGCTTCTGCAATCCTTTACAGTACGAAACAGGTCTTGGGCCCCAAGGTCAGACCCAAAGCCTCAGGAGGCGGCACCTAACTGCTCAGGGGTATCTCAGGTCAAGTGGTTAGGGGTGGAGACTGGTTGGTATGGGGGCAGAGGCTGGTAGTGCTATGTGGGGCAAGACCTGGAGCTGCAGAGGAGAGCTGGCAGAGGACAGTCCTCTATTCTAAGGTGTTCTCTATTTGATGGGCTCTCCAGTCCAAGACTGGTTTAAAGTCAAAGAGCCATAAATGGGTGCCTTGAAGTTGCCCATCAACACTTAGCCCCTGGTCAGTAGACTGAGCAGGGACACAGGTCACCTGCTCAGTCTTCCCCACTATGATGGGATGTAGTAGATTTCTATCTGAATTATAGTTGGTGAGTAAAATCCAACATAAGTCCTACTTAGAGTGGATCCACTGAAATGAATGGGACTTAAGTTAGTCATGACTAACTGTAGTCCCATTCATTTTAATGGACATGTTGGATTTTGCGTACTATTTCTAAATTTGCACCTATACACATATATTTGCATATGCAAACATTATGCAAATAGGAGCCCTCTTTTTTGGTGATGCAATTCCTGCTTTGGGGGTGATGCGTAAGTGAGCAGGAGGCAGTTTCCATGGCATCAGGCAGCACAAAGGGGGAAATTTTTCCATGATATTTTAAAACTTTTGGTCACTTGTTTTTGCCTTTGTTATATGATAATAATTCTTTGTTGTTGTTTTACTGGTTATTCTAACTTTGCAAGCCACTTTGGACATTTTCTTTCCAGGAAGCTAGCGTAAAAAGCAAACATATTTTAATTAAATAAATAAGGTAAAAGAAAGCTGCTCTGTGCCTGGTGCAAATACATAGTCAAGAAGTGTGCCGGAAGGAAACATGGCGGAAAACAGGCAGTATAAACATTAGAACGGGGGAAGAGAGAACTGAGGGTGAGCCCTGTGAAAGGCATCCGGCCCACTGGGGCAGTCTTCCCCAACCTCCCGATATATACGACTGCAACCCCCATAATTCCCAGCCAGCATGGCCAGTGGGCATTTGCGAGTGGCAGTCCAACCCATCTGGCGGGCAACAGGTTGGGGAAGGCTGCCCAAAGCTTTTATTCCTTTCCTCCAGGGACTCTGAGGAGGAGTCTGCAAGCCTAAGACTTCAGGTCAATGCCCGAGACCTGGCAATCTTAATTACAGGCGGTAGGGTGAGGCCGCCGTGCCTCACCTCCAGCCACCCAGCGAGTTCAGAGCCAAGCACAGATGTGAACTGGAGACATCCGAGTTAGGAACTCGTGATCTTAGTCACAAAGCCGTGCTATTTCCTAGTTACCTTGGCTTCAAATGCAAGGGCTGGCAGACAAAAATTGGTCCATGGAGTTTCTCGAACCTTGAGGTGGCAAGTCTGCCTAACACATCCCTTTTGCTCGATTTCTGGAGAGGCTGTACAAAAGAGAAACATTGGGGTGCCACCTCTGAGCATCTTTGGGAATATAGGAAGGTACCTTATACTGAGTCCATTTAGCCAACTATTGCTTACAGTGGCTGCCAGCGACTCCTCATGATTTCAGGCAGGATTCATTCCTAGCCTTACCCAGAGATGCCGGGGATTGAACCATACAAAGCAGTTGCTCTATCACACTGAGCTATGGCTCTTCCCTTAAGAGCCATGGCTGAACCAAGGGAAGGGGCCCTTAGCTGCCCACAAGGGCACCTGTGTTGCGTCCATTAGAACAGTCCAGGCCCAGGCTGTACTCTACATGTTGGCTCAATGCACCCATGAAAAATGGGAAGCACCAGGGAGATGCCTTTCACGCTCTCTCTCCCACTTACTGCCTACACCTCCTTAGATAGGTAGGGCCTACCATATACTTTAGAAACCGTGGCGCTGACTCTCCTAAATGTATCCCATTAAGCTCTGTCTCTCAGAACCAAATTAAACATGACACTTTAGCCACATGTTAGGCCCAGTGATGCTTTATGCCTCCTTGAGGGGGGCAAATTGAGTGGGGAAGGGGTGGGGTGAGGAGTGCTTAACCCTTACCCTTTCTGCCACTTTCCCTTTGAACGCTCCACCACCACCACCACAGATATCACATCTATTTTTTTAAAGGTAAAGATGGGTCTCTGGAACCTAGGCAGCAGTGAAAATAGGTGGACATGGGGCGTTTCAGGAGAAAACCGATGGTAAGAAGAAAGGTTAAAAATACACCCCACCTCAACCAGCCATCCTGCTTATCCAGTATATATTAACCTCTCCTGAAGAAGGTTTACAGCTATGGGTTGTCAACCCTCAGGGTCAGTAGGTTTTTGATGACTGTTGTAGAAGGCCCCCTCAATGGGCTCCCTGCTTCAGCGAGTCTACCTTCTCATCACCATTGTTAGCTCCCTGTTGCTCCTCCTCCTCCTCACTCATAATTGTTGCTGTTTGCTTGTTTGACAGACCAAGAGCCAGTGAGCATGAAGGCAGTGCCGTCTCCTGCGCCTCCTTGTCTGCGTTAAGAGCAAAAAGAGGATGAACAAGCAGGGCTGCAGTGCTGAAGAGGAGGAGCAAGTCCAGGCACCTCTTATCAGTGGGCTCCTGCTGTGGAGTAGGCCCTTGGCTGGTACCCAACCATGCCTATCTTTGACTTTAGCCTTGTTTCAGTCTCCTTCTCAGGGCTACTTCTCACAACCATGCAATAAACGTGATTCTGGGTTGAACCACTTCGTGCAAAAAAAAAAAATGTTCCCTGCACATAGAAAACTAGGTGTCTGGAAGCTTGGCCTTCTGCTAGCTTTCTGTGTGTTCAGAAGGGGACAATCCAGGCAGGTTTGCCACCTGATCTGCAATCTGTCAGAACAAGGCCTCACAGGGTCTCTGGACAAAGAAGTTAAACTGCAGGGTCAGGAGCCAGAAGCAATGAGGCAGACTATGTGTTTTCCTCAGGGCCAGATTTTTTTGCTTTTAAAAAAACTATTCTATCATCCCCATGTATAGTTTATAAAAGCACTTATTTTATATACACCAGACATTGTACAGGCATAAAATGAACAGAGCCCACAGGCTCGCGGTCTAAAGAATGTGAAACAAAAGGCAAAGGACTTGGGAGAGAAACAAAGAATGAAGAAAGTTGCATAAGGCATTCATCTTCAACTGTTGGGTCAGGACCTACATACGGGTCATGCCCTGACCTCAGGTGGGTTATTCCAGTGGCACCACCACCACCACTCTCCCAGAAAGACACTAAAACCTGGCGCTTTTCATTTAAAAACAAACCCCAAAAATACTGATCACATAAGGATCTGGGAATTTCCCATCCTTGCCTGCACACATCAGGGTATGATTTTGCAAATATTCACCTCAGCGCAAACAAGAGATGGGACCAATTTCAACATGAGTTTGGGCAGGGCCAACCCAAGATGTTTCGCTGCCTGAGGCAAAGACAAGATGGCGCCCCTTCTCCAGTCCACGTACAGAAACTGACTGGATCGACAATTGAATCTTTCTTCAACATTGGAGATGGGATAGCGTCCTCCACCACTCCCCAAGCAGGCTAGTTTAAAGGGGTCTAATTAGGTTGTGTGGCATACATAGCTCTGACCCCCTACAGAGGGAAACAGCTGGAGAGTTTCTGAGGAACAGCCAAGAGGCTGCCACTGCCGCAGGCCCTAAGGTGGCCAAGTGTCCTACTTTACAATGGGTCTTCTATTTGATGGACTGTCCAGTCCAAGTGTCCTACTTTACAGAGGATAGTCAGTCCTCTATCTGAAGGTGTCCTCTATTTGATGGGCTATCCAGTCCGGTTTAAAAGCAAAGAACCATCAGGAGGGGGAGATATATTGTATTTTAATTTAAATTAGTTATTATTTCTAAATATGCATCAATACATATAAACGTTATGTAAATTGGTGTCTTCTTTCTTGGTGATGCAGTTCCTCTTTTTTGACAATGAGTATACTGCTACCCCCACAGCATTGCTCTCTGAGGCAGTCACCTCACTTTTCTTTATTTTATTTATTTATTACATTTATATCCTACCTTTTTTCCTCTAAGGACCCAAGGTGGCATATATAATTCTCCTCCTCCTGTCCATTTTATCCTCACAACAATAACCCTGTGAGGTAGGTTGGCCTGAAAGTCTGTGACTGGTCCAAAGTCACCCAGTGAGTTTGCATGACTGAGTGGGGAATAGAACCCGGATCTCCCGACTCCCAGGCTAACACTTTAGCCACTACACCACACTAATAGAGGGCCAACCATACCCAAATGGCAAGTTCTGGGACCACTGGTCATGGCTGCAGATGTGTTAGGCTGACCAGATAAAATTCAGGTCAGGGCTCGTGTAACTTTTACAGTTGTAGAGAAAAGGGAATTTCAGCCAGTGTTATTTGTATGCAATTAGTTCCTGGTGATATTCGCTCTTCATCACAACAGTTAAAGGTGCAGGGGCCCTGCCTTCTTTTGTATAGGGTCACTCTAGTATAGTGCCTGCAACTTTAACTGTTGTGATGAAGAGGGAATATCACCAGGAACTAATTGCATACAAATGACACTGGCTGAAATCCCCTTTTCTCTACAACTGTTAAAGTTACATGAGCCCTGACCTGGATTTTATCTAGTCAGCCTAAGATGTGTGAAAATGAATTGGATGTCTCGTCAGATCTAAGGAGATGAAGGCCTTCTTTGTGGTGCCCCCATGCTTCGCAATGCTTTCACCACTGGGGGCTGTCTGACTTCATCCTCAGCAACAAGTAAAATCATAACTTTTGAAGGAGGCATTTTCTAGGAGTGGGCAGGACTACCACATTATTTAATTATTCATAACACCCAAAGTTTCCTAGGCAGATAAAACAAAACAGTCCTTACTTTCAGGTTTATAATCCAGTACACACAATACAAATGGGGAAAAGGGACAGAGAAGAACCAGGAAAAGAAGCACTCAGGCACTTGTTATTCATGTTACCCAATTATAATATGTTTTATTATACCTGCATTTTAAAATGCTGTATATATTTTGAAAGAAAAATGTGCCGCATGTAATTTGTTGTTGTTGTTGTTATTATTATTATTATTAGATAATAGCAATAATAATAATAATCATAATAATGTTTTAATGTAGTTGGTGTGAAGTTGTCTGTGTTGTCTGGCTCTGTGATTGTGTTGTTGTTATTGTTGTTGTTATTATTATTATTATTTTACTGTATGCAGAGGAAGCTGCTAAAATGTACCTTAAATAAAAGTACTGCAGGTGTCCAGCTAAGACTGAAAACACAGGCTACAAGAACGTTTGGGGGTCTAAATGTTTACACAGCACACTTTGGGGAGGTACGTTGTTGCAGGAATCACAACCACAGAGCTTTACACTGAAACTGACTCCAACTGTCAATTTTCAGCTTCAACCCTGCTTAGCCATGAAGCTCACTAGATCAGTCACGCTTTCCCAGCCTAACCTACCTCACAGGGTTTTTAGGAGGATTAAATGGAGTGGGGGGGGGGGGGAGAAAATAATTCATGCCAAATTGAGTTCCTTGGAGGAAGCCTGGGATAATAAATAAATAAATAAATAAATAAATAAATGCAAGGGTCAAGCAGATAGACCGAGAACGATGGGAGTTTCAGTCCAACACATCTGGAGAGAATCAGGTTGTGGAAACCTGAATTAACTCACCATGGAATTTTTTTTTATCACCACAGGCAACAATAAATATTCCATTTTTAAATATTATTTGGGAGAAAAAGAAAGCAATCTGCTTAACCCCTAATAAAGCATTACTATTTTTTGTCATTGAAAATTTTATTATCATAAAGCATTTTGACAGTGAATAGTTATGCTTTCCTATGCTTTAACTACTGTTTCCACATTCAGGATGGTTCAAGAGGGGCAGAAGAGTGGACTTTTTTCCTCTCCTCCCAAATAATGTTTGGAAAAGGATGGAGGAGTGATTCCAGTCTTACAGTGCAATCCTATAGGGTTTACTCCTGGGTAAGTGGGTATAGGGTTGTAGCCTATTGCCAGAATACAACAGCTTACTTGTAAAGTTATTGTTTTAATTCATGTTGCTAGCCACCTTGGACTCATTAAGGAAAAGCAGATACAAGTATTTAAAATAATACTTGCATTTAAGGTCGCTTTAGGAATTCAGTCTTTGCATATTTCTATACAAAATGACCTGATCCACAACTCTCAAACTAATGCATGGATCGGGATTTAGCATATCCACTGGTTTTCATGCTGCAACAAATGTTTTAGAAGTTTAAATGCATCAGAATACCCATTCAAATACATACCTTGAGATAAAATATGCATTTCAGTAAATATTTTTGAGAAGATTTTAAAAACAAAAACGCAGATTAACGCAGAAATGGAACAGAACCGAATTATGGGGGAAATGGACCAGACACAGATTTGGACCAGAAATAGATTTGCCCATCTCTATTTGCACGACATCACGAACCCCTTATAGCTCATGGGCCGAATTTCATTTTGGAGAAGATTTCAGGGGTCGCATTCCAGTGGTGGGCAGGGCCAAAGGCAATAGGGGTGGGGCCAGAAATACAAGCACATTGGAGTTTAAAGCTCTTACTGCCAGTAATTAAGCCTTAGGAGTGGCATGTCAACATTTTAGAATGGGGAAAGAGCGGCACAAAAGCTGGGAAGCCACCAACGATCTGTGGTTGGGAGAAAGGGGGTGTGGCTAGGGCAAGGGGTGTGGTTATCTGGAAAAACCTGGAGGGCAGATTAGGACTGTAGGAGGGCTGAAGGTTCTGCACCCCTGCATTACGTGATCATGTGAGACTAAACATCTGTAAGTGTATGTGAAAGAGTATGGAGGGGCGGGGGAAGAAAAAGGGAAAAAAAGTGTGCGTGCGTACCCTTGTGTGTAAGCTTGCATTGCACACAAACAATGCAAGGTACTATCAGCTGGTCTGAACTGGCTTTGTCAGCTTTTTCTAATTTCTAGCTGTATGTCTTGCACACATAAATACACACACACACACACACAAAACACCTTCTCAGGCCAACTGGCATACAGAAGCAGAGCCAAACACACAAATAAACAAACCGACCCTGGGCACAGGCTGGGCTGTGTGAGCCGCACCACGCAAGGGCTGAGGTGGGGAAAAGAAGCTGGGCTCTGCACGGAACTATCAGGACAGGTATAAGTACTGGGAAAGTGAACTCTGCAGGAGTTTCACATCCAGAGTTGTGGCTGCCAGGACTTGGATTGAGAATCAGATAGACTTCAATGCTCTAGATCCAACACAGCGAGGCAAATAGAGGAGCTAAGCCCTGGACAGGGAAGGGTGAGGGGTTATTCTGAAAGAACTGGCTGAAGGGACATTTTTAATGATGAAGCCCTTTCTACTCCCACCTGTTCTCCCTCCAGACTTGGCACCTCCAAAGTCAAGACCTTAAAGAAACATATAAGCAGTGAGCGGATAAACATCCTTCTGATGTGAAGGAAACAAGAGCAGCGCAGGGGCAAGAAGGCCATATTATGGTAAATTCACAGCCTTCGTGTCCTTATTCAAATATACTTGCTTCCTACAGCTAGATAGCTACAGGATACAGAACTTGCAGCTTCCCGCTCATCCCATAAATTAAATTATCGACTCCAGGTCCTCATGCTTATACATCACAGCATAAGGTATTCCCTGACCTGAAGGTAAAATATGGGATCGCTCCCTCTTCCCCATTGTCTTCCCTTTTGCTGGGCTGTAGTTCTTTCCCATGCACATACTAGTCGTTTTTTCATTTACATACGTTTATGTAAAAGCATGCATATTTAAAAATCCCACTTGTATCATTTTTTCTGCGACTGAAATAAAATGATAAAATCAAGCACTGCAGAGCAGGCCTGTAGCCAGGGGCAGGGCAGGGGATTCTGCCCTCCCCAAATTTTCTCTGCCCCCTAAATCGTTTTAGAAAGAAATTATTAAGAAACAGTTTACAATTTTGTCTTTAATAGGCCTGCCCTCTACTTTTGGGGTGCCCCCTGAACTTTTCGGCTCGCTACAAGCCTGCAGCTGAGCATCGCCATGTCTAAGGAATCTTCTTAATTCAAATCTAAAGAGATAGCGTCGGTACTGGACTCTACAGAGATAGTATCAGTATTGGGATTTCTTCATTCTGTCTTCGGGTTGGTGCAGGTATTAGGGCTGGGGTTATAACATTCCAGCTTCCAGAGATCTGAGAATATGAGACAGGCTTCCCTAAAAGACACCTGATAAGATATAATCACCACGTGGAAGCTTCTTGATATGGGCTTCATATGGCTGCTTCAAGCTGTGAATTATTTCCCATATACTTCCACGAGTAGATGTAGCAGCATTAGGGCCGCCCCTACCATTAGGCAGAATGAGGCAATTACCTCAGATACTGCAGGGGGGGGCAGGTGGCAGATACTGGGGGGGGGGGACAGTGGCAGCACAATCCCCCTTGCTGTTCACCTGAACCCCAAAGCCGTTCTCCTCCGTTGGTGGAACAACTTTATATGCCACACAGGATGCTTCTTCAGGTGAAGAAAAATTCAACTGCCAGAACAGTTGGCTTCAGTACGTGGCATGGGGAAGGTGTGCCATCTTATTCTTTGCCTCAGGCAGCTAACTGTCTTGGGCAGAGTGATAATATTGGGCTTAGCCATGTAATCAGCGAGTAGCAACACCGATGTCTCCATGTGAATACAATGGCCAGCAACATGGCTACTTTTAAGCAGCTACTCAGAGGCTCCCTGCAGGGGCAGCCTGAGACATTTTGCTGCCTGAGGCGAAGGACAAAATGGCACCTTCTCCCATTCCATCTACAAAAGCTGACTGGGCAGCAGGCTCACTTAGGAGGTTCAGAGCAGGCCGCATGGCACACAGGTCTCTCCCCCAACACCTTGCTGCTGCCTCCCAGCATCTGCTGCCTGAGGTGATGGCTTCACTCTGCCTAACGGTAGGACTGGCCCTGGCTACCTGTTTTCTGAATCCACTCACGTATTATATTAGCAATGGCATGCACAATGCAATTCTCTCGTTACATTGACTGGCAGTGATAAGGGACAGGATCTCTACCAGTTGTTGGGGTTTTGCTTGCCAGTGTCTCCTTATCACTTTAAAGTACACTGTAGGGTTGTCTGGATTCCCTCCCTCCTTTTTCAGGACTGCCTCTGCCAGCCGTTTTAGTCTGGACCTGGAATGTGAGTGAACATTACCAGCCAAGCTAAACCAACCGATTTGGCTTTCATGTTGTTGCTCATGAGAGGCTACCTGTTATTCTCGGGACTTATTTAAATATTCTCGTTTTGAGTCCTTAAAACAGTTTGGTTCTCTGCGTGCACTTTATCTTTTCAGCTCTACATTCTGGAATTTGACCCAAAAGGAACCTTAAGGCTGTTCACAATAAAATATGTTTAGGAAACTAAGTAAAAAAAAAAAGGGAAAAAAGAAATAAAACTAAAAGTCAAATCACAAAATAGGGATTGTTTTGATATAGTGCCACAAGCAGTCGGGGTATTTCACCACACCACATGCTGAAGTAGAACCGTCCAGGATGGTTAATGTCATTGCTAAGGCTAGTCAACAACAAGAGGTCATCATGGAGAAGAGATGGCCCATGACACTTTGGTGGCGAAGATAGAAAACCTAAATCCCCATTCCCCCAAAGCCAAATCCCCACTGCTACAGGCAGGAAACCCAAATCCCCTACCATGATGGTAAAATATAATTATAAAACTAGTTGCCTTGAACTCCTACGAGTTTGACTGCCCTTTAATAATACTCCAAACATTGCTGCTTAATACAAACCATCTTGTCTTGCTTAATGCCAGCATCATGTTGCTCAGAAAACTCCATTATATCCTAGAAGAAGATGAGCTACATACTCTAGGTTTGCAGGAGTTAGCTGAACGGTACCCTTCTAGCAGATAATGATTTGGATTCAAACTCAGATATACTTAGAATGGAGCTACTGAAATCAGTGGAATTTAAATTGTCATGATTTCAATGGGTCTACTCTAAGCATGAGTGAGTCTGATCCAATCCATTGTGCTCCCATGAAAATTTTAATAACTATCTCAGCCTCACATTAAGAATATTTCTGCATAGTCAAGGAAAGGATGGTGTCTCAACTGGTACCCAAAATAAAGTACAGCAAGTCAATTTACATGAAATATAAGTATGTGTAGTACAAGTGTTTATTTTTAATTTTTTTTAAGGAAACTGTTATGGTCAGTTTATGAACACAGCTATACTTGCTTCAGAAGCCAGTGCAGGACAGGCGATTGCAGAATTTAAAAACCCTACAATGTGTGGAAGGCATCCCACAATTTCTAATAGTTAGGATGGATGGGTGGCAATCCTTGATGTGAGAATAACATTGTTGTAAGTACCCAGCAGTGCAATCCTATACATGTCTACTCAGAAGGAAGCCCCCTTGAATTCAATGGAGCTTATTCTTAGGTAAGTGTGTAAGATCACAGCCCAAGAGTATCCCTGTTTTCATCTGTAAAATGTTGGAGGCTACATGAAAAACTGAATGCCTAGATTAGAAGATTAAAATCCAGTGTGTGTGTGTTGTGTGTGTGTGTGTGTGTGTGTGTTTAATCCATTTTGGGTAGGTAGCAGATCCCCTTGGCAAAGATGGGAGAATCCTCAGTTTTTCATAAACTTTGAAGGCCCCTGCATCGCTTAATCTAGACAATCAAGCCCCTTTGCATTGAGTTATTTTCCTTTTGACATTTTCCTTGGCTCTAAGGAAAGAGGGCAGCTAGGAGTCAATTTAGGGGCTGGGTAGCCCAGTTCCCTAGGTGGGGTGACTCTGCAGAATAATCAGTTCAGCCCTGAATCTGAGAAGCTGCCCAGGGCCTGTGAAAACTTCAGCCTCGCCCCAAAGGACGCTGCCTCCATGGTGTAGCAGGCGGCCGAGGGCGGTTATTCCCAGATAACACCCAAAGTGCCCCATCACTATCTCATCCGCTCCCTTCTTCGGTCCAGGGAGTGCTGGCTGGGCGTGCCAACCCCCCACGATGATGGGGAGCTCAGGATGCGGGTTCATGACCTGAGCCATTTCCCAAGCGCAGGCTGCATAGATGGACAAGGGCATCTCTTCAAAGGAAGCAGGTGGCAAAAAGTAGGAAAGGGTGACAGGTTGGAAAGCAACATATTAGAGAGGCTCAAAGGGATCCGATTATAGAACCATTAAACGAGCAGGAGAACAGAGAGCAAGGGAAGACCAGACGGATAGAGGAGAATCTTAACATCCTTCATCGGATGGACACATGTTATTTATTTCTATGGCACCACTAACGTATGTGATAACACTTTACAAAATAAACAAAACAAAAAAATTAGCCCCTGCATCAAGCTTCTTACCATCTAAATTTCAATAGTAGAAGGAATCATAAAAACAGACCAATCCCTGGCAGCTAAGGACCCCAGAATTTGATGCTGGTAATTAGAAGTTTGAAATTTTTATAAAGGTCTGCCTCACGTAGGTCTAAAAAGCTGGTGCTAGCTCCTACACAGGCTAAACTCATTCCAAATGGAGATTGGCATCTGTGCATTGGAAATATTTTTGATTCAGCTGTGGATGGATAGATAAGAAGTCCTATATTTTACATATTAGGTACAGTGCCATTACACTGTATTTCAGTAATTAAGTTGTGGCCTCCTCAATAGTTATATATCAGCCCTATCATGTGATGGATTCACTGCAATAACCAGGCCTAGTGGGAGAAGCAGAAGAAATGTAAAGGATTAGGTGCAAAGGATTAGGTTTGACTAGTTTTTAAACGGCTGACCTATAGCTCTTCATGGAAACCTATGTTGATAAAGGAGATAACAGGCAATCTGGACTATTTTCACAACTGGAAGGGCAAAAAAACAATTTGTGCATCTCATTGACCTGGGTCTGCTTTCCTGCTTCAGTCACTTTTGGTACCAGTTGCTCCTACTGAGAGGCTAACATAATTGCCCAAAGTCTAGTGATGTTTGCCCAAATCTATTTCCAGCTTGTCCAAAGGAAATGCCCTGAGTGTGGCCTGATTCACACATAATGCTAACACATATTTTATTTAACCAGGGTTTGTCTAATAGACAATCGAACAACTTGTGTTTTGGTTTCTCAATCCCTGGGTTGCTTGCTTCCCTCCTCCTTCACCCACTCACTCCCTGTATCCCAAATGCCTTTGCAGCACTGTAGCATGGCATGTACAGCAGCTGTGGGCTGTTTTTCTTTTTACCACTGTGCCTGCCACCTCTATAGCCTGGAGAATCAACCCATGAACAATCCACAATTCTGGGTTCGCATGTAATGACAATCTACGATTTAAACAACCCAGAGTTCACAACCCAACAACAAACCATGGGTTCACTTCCTAGATTGTAAGTGGTTAACAAGGCATGGTTTGTTATTGTGGTTACATTCACACATCATGACAACCCAGAATTCAACAACCTAAACTATGGGTTAGTGTTACGGGTAAACCAGGCCACAGTGGGCGTGTGTGTGTGTGTGTGAATTCTCCATTTAGTACCTTCCAGCCACTGCCTACAAAGACAGGATTCCTGAGTTAAATCATCTCTTGCTACTATCTGGCACTAGAGTTACCCAATAATAATACGGGCCTTACTTTATATCAGGGATGGCCAACTTCGCAAATCCATTCTCATGATAATATTCTGAGGAAACTAAACAATCTGACGCCCTCATGGATGGTAAGCCAGAATCCATAATAACAACATTTCCATCAGAATTTCAGAAGTACAGAACTGAAAGTTGCCAGGAAACCATCAAGATTGGCAGCAGAACTTTGCCGTTCCAGACCAATACAATAAAAGGTATACGAAATATCCAGAGACTTAGTCCTTCTTTCCCATACAAGTGGAACTATGAGCAAAACACTTTATCACACCTTGAAATTAACATCTGGTGGAGCCCCAGGACTCACATAATACTGCTTCGGGGGCCAGATCTGGCCCCTGGGCTGCCACTTAGCCATGCCTACACTCTTTGGAGCACAGATCTGCCTTTGGAGCACAATTAAGACACTGGGAGCATGAAATAGCTACAACTAAATCACAGTCCTCCTCCTCCTCCTCCTCCTCAATTCTCAGCCAGATGTTCGCCCACAGCCTTCACCAAACAATTTGCAAGCAGCGAATTCACTCTGATCTCAGCTCTCTTTCTCCTTGTGTGTCCAAAGCTCAGAGCCAGCAACTCTGTTACAAAACCCTGAGTGGATGGAGTGGATTTTTCCAGCAGGCAAGCCACTTCCACAAGACTTTTTCGATGTGCAGAACCCCACCCTGTCCCTTCCACACTCCCCTCACCCCACCCCACATCCATCACCCAAGGCAGATTGTTCTTAATCTGAGCTGCAAAGTCAAGAGGCAACCCCAGCAACCGAATCCCCTTTAGCAGTTCAGCAAGTCCACACAAGTCATCCCAGCTGCCGATTTCAGCAGACAAGGGAAATGGATTCTTAATTATTTTTCAAAGCTTGTCACGGAGGGCTTTGTTTCTCTTCTTTTCTCTGTTGTGTCACTGAATGTTAGAGATGAGTCACGCTTGGGGATGCCTTTTCTCTCTTTTGGGGGGGGGGGGGAGGATTCCTCCACACTGCGATTCTGAATAGAATAATGATGTGGATCTTCAAAACTGAGGTGTGACCTAGGTTTTCCCAATCTCCAAAGGCATGTGGCACAAGTGAAATTAAGGACATATTTACACCCAGTGCACATGTAAACCAGTACAGCTTCACAACCTCCTGTGCCCTGGAAAAACTTCTAATTTTGCGAGGGCTTTGAGAACTGTGCTGTGGCAAACCGGAGCTATTTCCCCGCCACAACAATTCCCCATGATCAGAAGATGTGAAAATTAAACAAGCTTGAAAATAGTTTTCAATCTGCAGTGCAATCATGAATCCCATTTTGTCTGGAACGTACCACTCATGAACACTGTTTCCGCAAAACAGTGGAAGAGAGATGCTTTTAAAAATGTAAGCCTGTTCCAGCTGATGTGGCTTTTATGTTCAAATTACCAGAACGGAGGTGTGTAAAAATGGATTTAAATGTCATTTGTAGAAACGGCCTTAAAAGTGTTGCTTCTTGGGCCCTTTTGACTGACCATGGAAGTTTTTGGGCCCTGACAGTTCTCAAAGTTTTGGTCTAGAAATATATAGTTTAGGATGCTATGGATAGCAACCCTACAAATCAAGAGGGCGGCCTTGATTTACCCCAGCTGACAAAAACAACTACCCTGACATTAATAATTTATCTTAAACAATTGCAACATCCCCCTCCCCTCACAAAAAAATGCCTTTGAAGTTTGGCCTGCCTACATGAGGAAAAGTTTTGTTCCATTTTTTTTTAAAAAAAGAAATACTGCCCCTCTTACAAACACACTTACAGTCCCAAGTGCCCTATCCTGCAACCTCCACACCAGCCACCAAGATGTGAAAGGCAAACACAATTACAATGTGGAAACCTTAAAGAAAGGGCTCCATTGGGACTACACTACACACATACCCTCCCTCTAACAATCTGTCATTTTTATGTTTTGCAGTGCAATTGGCTATGGGTTTGTTGCAACTCCCACCCCAGTTTTAATTGGATCTGAGCTGGTTCCAGGAGTTGGGATGATGAAGAGGCTGGATGGAAACTCCTTTTGGCTTGTTTGGTCAAAATATAACAGAAAAGATTGGGGGGAAGCGCGCCTTAATAATTTTTGATTTCAGTTAGTGGCGAGTAGAGAAGAATTCCCAATTCCTTACACTTACAAACTCTGGAAAACTTCCAAGTTAATACATTGCTCTTGGGGGCTTTTGAAGATGAGGGGTCACACAACTTCCTTCCCTAGGAGATGCTCCTTCTAAAGCTCTTTCGAGCAAAGTGCTAATAATTCCTGCCATCTTTTTGCAGACTCAGTCAGAAAAACAAAATCCCAATTTCTATCTCGCCCCCCCCCCGCACTACTTTTCTTCTCCGTTTTTTCTTTCTTTCTTTCTTTCTTTTTTTGCTTAGTCATTTGAAAGCCTGCAGGTTGTCCAAAATGCGCCTGGAAATCATGAGTAAAGTGGAAAGGAGAGTTTTCCAGAAGTTACAGAGCAAGAAAAAGGAAAAAGCATACCTTTCAAAGGATGAGGCGAAATAGCTGGAGAATCATTAGAAAGCCTCGTCTTCTAAGATCTGGCCCTGGTTCCGAAATTCCAACTTTTCCGGAGTCTTTCTTCCCAAAAGAGCAACATCCAAGGGATGGAGGTTGTATGTGGGGGGACGCGGGCGACCGCTTAAAAATAATAATAACACCCACACAAAACCCCAGCAGTAAATAGAGATTGTTCTAGCCTTTCACCAAGTTCCCCAATTTTTTCCACGTCTTGGCTCCACTTCTTTCTCCTCTATATATCAAAACAAAACAAAGCAAAATTCCAAGGGCGATGATATATAGATATATGCAGTTAAAAATGCGATTGGGGGTGCCGCTTCCCCCCACACACGTAGCAGGAGCAGCAGCAGCACGCGTTATAAATATTCGATTCTCCAGTCTGCAGCCCGGGACCACCTTGAAGCAGGAAGTTTTGATTTTCTTTCAAAACTTTCCCGATGCTTTCTTGAGCTTGTGCACATGGAGCCAATCAGCCGCCCCGTCTGCGCGCGGCTGTCTTTCGAAGGAGGGCTTTTTGCTCCGGACCCGGCAGACTTGTCAGGAGGGGATGGAAAGAGAGTCGCTCTCGTTCTCTTTTCAACCCCCCCCCCCCTTTCTTTACTACTTTCAAGCTGCTCAGGGAAGGGGTTTTTTGTTTTGTTTTTGAAGGGAGAGTTTAAAAGTTGTTGCTTAACCTCCCCCCCCTCCTTTTTTTTTTTTTTTTTTTTAAGGTGGGATCTTTAGCAGCAGGAGGAGGGTAAGCTGAGCCCTGTGTGAGGTTTGAGATGAAGGAGCCCCACTCAGGCTCAGTTCTCACAGCATGCTGCCTCCAACTTCCAGAGCGCCTTGGAAAACCCGGGCTGGAGTTTCGGCGCGCGCGCGGGTCTTACACCTCCGCACCGAGGCTAGGCACGAGCGGCAGGCAGAGAGAGGGGGGCGGCAGGCAGAGAAAGGGGGGGGGAGGGTGCGCCGAGAGGACCTTGCCCTGCTCCCCGGGAGGCCCGTCCCAAATGGAAGCTGGCGATTTCCTGGGCCCGCTGACTTGGGAGTTACAAACACACGCCTACCTGAGAAGCAGGGGTGGGGAAACGGGTGGCCCTCCGGGTGTTGGTTGGACTGCAACTCCCATCAGTCCTTGCCAGCATAGCCCATGGTGAGAGATGTTGAGGATTGCAATCCAACAAGATCTGGAGGGTCGCAAGTTGGCCAGCCCTGCTAGAAAGAGTCTTGTGGCACTTTACAGACTAACAAATGGGCATACGTGTGATTGATTGATGTGTTACATTTATATCCCGCCTTTTACTCCAAGGAGTTCATGAGCCTCCTCTCTGTTTTATCCTAACAACAGCCCTGTGAGGTAGGTTAGGCTGAGAATCAGTGACTGGTCCAGAGTCACCCCCTGAGCTTCATGGAAGAGTGGGGACTTGGACCCCGGGTCTCCGTCCAACACTAATCACTACACCACACTGTCCATGTCATCAGATGTCAATGGAAACTTATTGCCAAAATACATTTGTTAGTCTTTAAGGGTGCAATCCTATGCATGTTTAGACAGGAAAAAGTCCTTTAACTCCCAGCATTCCCCAGTAGGACTTCCCCCCCCCCCCCCGGTCTAAACATGCATAGGATTGTGCTGTAAGTTACCTTTCGCCCAAACTGATGCCCTCCAGATGTTTTTGGACTCCAACTCCCATCAGCCCCAGCTAGCATGGCCAATGGTCAAGAATGCTGGGAGCTGTTGTACAAAACATCTAGACAGCCCCAGGTTGGGGGAGGTTGCTTTACGGCGCCACAAGACTCTTTGCTCCAAGGGACTTAACGCAGTGAACCCTCTGGAAATCCTACCTATATTTACTGAGAAGAAATAACAATAGGCTCATCTACGGTGGTGGTGGTGGAGGAGGAGGAGAATGACCAAAGAGATTTTGCTGCCTGAGGCAGAGCAACAAATGGCATCCTCCCCCCACCAACCCCCCAAACCAAGATGCATATTTCTCAAGGCAGGTCAAGTTATTTTGGCACCTATGCAAAAAAATCCCACAAGCGCCTCTCCCTAGGAATAAAAATGCATGTGCAATAACTTAACTAACTAACCATTTGCTGTCCTTTCATGACACCCCAAATCAGCTGTCTGAGGAAGCTGCTTCACTCTGCCCTAATGCAGCAACAGGGAACCTGTGGTCCTCCAGATGTTGTCAGTCTATAGCTCCCAGCATCCCTGACCACTGGACTGCTGGCTGGGGCTGATGGGAGTTGGAGTCCAAGAATATTGGAGGACCACAGATTTCCCATGCCAAGCCTAATGGCAGTGTCACCAATATGCTGATGGACATTGAACTCTTATTATAATTTTCCCTTTTCATCAAGTTGAAGTGAAGCTGAGGAAATATAAAGCTGGTATCTCTGCTGGGATCAGAAATGCACTGGATGAGGACCACTAACTTGCAGTACAATCCCAACCGTAGGTGGGTAGTTCACCTGTGAAACTGTTTTTAGCTGTCTAAATTCTTTTAAATTTTATATATTTAAATTTTCATACTGTATTTTACGCTGTATTTTTATACCGTATTTTATGAATTGTTGTAAACCACCCAGAGAACTTCTGGCAGCATAGAAATGAAATAATAATAATAATAATAATAATAATACATAGACAGTACTTGGCTCATTTTGATGGAGTTGCACTTTCCCTCAGAGGCCAGGTTTGTTGCATGGGGAGGTTGTTGAATATCTCACTAGCCTAGAAGCCCAAATAAAGCCACTTCTGAAGAGGTATAGTTTAGTCCAGTCATTCACACTCTGGTAACAACAACCTGTTTGGAGTACTACCACTGATGTGTGTGGGGTCTGCCCTTGGTGATAGTTCTGAGACTGCTAAGGCAAAATATGGCAGCTAACTAGATCCAGGCGCATGAAACACAGATCAATCGTTTTTAAAACCTCTCATTCGTATGCCACAGGAAGCTCAGAAACCAGGCATGAGGAAAGCAGACATCACCCTGTTTAGCATTGGGCAATCAGAGGTATAAATTGTCTCTACATGTGGACGAGCTATGTTTAAAGGAAACAGCAAGAAGAGAAGGCACTTATGTGTCCCAAAACAGATGAGAAAATATTCTAAGGTGCCTGAATTTTTTAAAAATTGTGCCCAGTGTGTTTCAGGAAGGACTTTCCTTCCCCAGGGGCTGCTTAAGGCTGCTCCAAATGTGCCTCAAAGAATCGAAAATACTGAAAGCAATTTATCGGCCTGTCTTCTGTGAATTTGTCTAATCCTCCCCTGCCACACACATTCTAAACCAGGGTTGAGGAACTACATTCTCCATCATGTCTGTCCATTAGCCTTGCTTGTTGGGGGTGATGGGTGTTGGATTCCAACAACATTGGAGGGCCACATGGTTCCCACCCCTGTCTTAAAACCACTTAAGATGGTGAACGTCCCAACCATCTATTCTGTAGCAAAGAATTTCATGAGATTGGGAAGGTTGTACGAGGACACCCTGCTTTTTTATCAAGAGCTTCCTTCATTTGAACCAGATCTAAAAAAGAAAAAGAAAAAAGGCCTCACATCTGCCCTTCTTTAAGCTGGCATTGGCCTGTATTTCACCACATGTTCTTGTTCTACTGATATGCCTGTAGTTGCGCCTGGTGGTTGCTACATGCCCTTGTGTGATGCTCAAAGAATTTTGCACAATACCTAACAGTGCCCACTAACCTACCAGGGAAGCATCTTAAACCACCCCAAAACTAGACTCTTTTTGCGGGGCGGTTAGGATGATCGGAAGTGCATCGTATTTCAGGACATTCCCGTTTTGGCTGAATAGGACACAACTCCCATCAGCCCCAGACAGCATGGCAAATAACCATGGACAATAGGAACTGTAGTCCAAAACATCTGGTGGGCACCAGGTTGGGGAAGGCTGAGTTAGTTGCACAACATCATGGGAAGCAGTTCTACCAGCAGCTATTAGCCATAGTAGCCCAATGGAACCTCCCTTTTAGACACTGAATACCAGTTGTTTATGGACTTCCCAGAGACCTCCGGCTGGCCTTTGTGGAAAACAGAATGCTTAAGGTGACCATATGGAAAGGAGGACAGGGCTCCTGTATCTGGTCATGCTAAGCAGGGCTCCTGCAGATTTAACTGCTGTGATAAAGAGGGAATTTCACCAGGTGCTGCATGCATACAATAATAACACCTGCTGAAATTCCCATTTCTGTACAACTGTTAAAGATACAGGAGCCCTGCTCTCCTTTCCATATGGTCACCCTAAGCTGGACTAGCTAGAACTTTGGTCTGCTCCAGCAGGGCCTCTTTTTATGTTTATGGGTGTTGCCAACTTGCCAGAAAGAAAATGTCTTGGCCTTCTTCAGTGCCTCTAACAGCAGCTTGATTGGCAGAAACCAGCAGGTGAAGCTTTTCACAGCGTGGAGATAAAACTAGGGTGGCCAGATACAAAAGACAACAATGCTCCTGTGCCTTTCTTCCATGCTTGTGTAGAAGAGGGAATTTCAGCAGATGCAGCTGGTCATGTAGGTACACCTGCTGAGATCCCCTCTTCTGCTCAATGATCAACGGTTTGCCCTTTTTTGCATCTGCTCCCCACCCCCCAATTAAACTTGATCACATGCAAACCAGATTGCACATGAGCAGGGGCCAGGCGAAGCTGTTGACAACCCAACACCACATGGAGCAAACATTTTAACTGCTGTGAACTCTCAGCTCTTCTAAAGACAAGCTTAGTCTTGCCTGAAAGATGGAGAGCTCTTCATAAGGTTGGTGTGTATCATTTATGTGTAAACAGAGAGGTTGATGACCCTCGTGGGCCGGCATCATCAAGGGATGACTCACATGCTTGAAACAGCCACTGCAGATCAAACACAAACACACACACAGCTTTTTCATATCATATGGTCTTATAAAGCAACCTTCTATTGAATCAGACAGCCAGGATTTTGGTTGGTCCTGATAAAGATATTGCCTAGCTGTGAATTTTGGATTTTAAAACTTATGGATCAGTGGAGTTTGCTGTTTGTGTGCGCTTTGGAAAATACCAAATTTAGCTGGTAGGGAGATTTTCTACCACCTGAAGAGGGACTTTGTACTGAGGATTCTATCTCCTCCAACCACTAGGTCAGCCTTCCCCAACCTGACACCCTACAGATGTGTTGGGCTAGGGTGTACATAGCTAAAAGGACTCAAAGCCATTGACAGCCTTCTCCTCCATGAATTTATCTAACACCCTTTTAAAGCCACCCAAATGGGTGGCCATCACCACATCTTGTGGTGGTGAATTCCAAAGTTTAACTATGTGCTGTGTGAAGAAGAATCTCCTTTTATCTGCCCTGAATCTCCCACTAATAAGCCACATGAGATGACCCCAGGTTCTAGTATTACATGAGAGGGAGAAAAATGTCTCCGTATCCACTTTCTTTGCACTATACATAATTTTGTACACCTCTATCATGTCTCCCCTTACTCAGCTTTTTTCTAAGCTTTTTCTAAGTCCAACACATCTGGAGAGCACCAGCTTGGGGAAGGCTGACTAGGTAATACTCACAATTTGACCTCAATTGCATTTTTTACCTCCTGCACCACCTAAAATGAATCTCTGGCTTCACTCACATGAGGCTTATAACGTTTCTCTCCGCTATGCTGACTTGGGAACCTGTGCATTTCACCCGAGGCATGAGGTCAGATCAGAGTTACATCCGGACTTCGTGTTTTCAGAAATGGAGATCAACCATCGGTGCTCCTCTCTCCCAAAATGCATTGCTAGGTCCAATCTGATACCTGTAACACCCACCACTGATTAATCCATTGAGTGGGCAATCTCCATTTTGATACCGAGTGTATCTAAACCTCTGACCTCGTGGCCACTACATCTGGCCAAATGTTTGGACTTTTCGGTTTCTTCCCTCCCCCCTTGCTTTTTGTACCATCTAGTCTGATGACAAGTTCTGGAGAACTCAAAACTTTCACATTTGGGAGGAATTTTATCTAATAAAGGTATTGCCTAACTGTGAATTTGGGGAGGTTTTTTCCTCACTGTCGGTGGCTTTCCACTGGGACCCAAGCAGAAAAACGGTATTTTTCAGCCTTGAGATGTCAAAGACCTTGCATGTCGGAAACTGGCACTCTACCTTAGAGTGGGGGGCCTTCCTTGTCCTCCTTATCAATAGAGGCTTCTCGCACATTCATCTGGAAGTGCTTAGTTATCAAGTGATACACAAACATGTGTAAATCAGCCCATTGGATCCCCCATTTCAAACTGTTACATTTTAACTTCTGATTATGTTAGAGATGCTGTTCCTCAGTTTAGGGCAGGGGTTAAAAATGTACAGCCCACAGGGTGCGTGCAGTCTGCGAAGTCATTTTTGACGGCCCACAGCGTCTGCCATAAAAACAGCTGTGCTGGTGTTTCCCTTGCTACTAGCACGAGCAAGGAAATCCCTTTCTTTTTCTCCAGTTTCTGATGAGAGGTAGTGCTAGCAAGAGAAACCAAGGAATTCCTTTGCTAGTCTAACGAGAGAACATCTTCCCTTATCTTAGGCAAAGATCAGAGATAAGGGATGGAGGTGCTTGCTAGTGGTAGCAGAAGAAATTTCAGATGCAAAAGAGAACTGAATGCCTTTTCCTTGACTAGTTGCAAGGAAGAGGAAATTTTCAGATGAACTGCTCGTCATACACAGGTGGGGAAAAGCTGCAGCTGCTGAATTCCCTCTCTTCTACAAAATTATCGATTATTGACTTATTGTTGTGAACCGCCCAGAGAGCTTCAGGTATTGGGTGGTATAGAAATGTAATAAATAAATAAAATTAGATTTATAATTCCACCTTTCCATTCCCCTCCCCCAATATGGTGCTCACAAAATGGAGACTAAAATAATAAAGATTAAAACAAAGGCAGAATTAAAGCATAACATAAAAACGCAAACACGAAAAGCACAATTAAAAACACAATAAAGGAAATAAACAGCACCCAACCCAAAAAGGCATCCATCAGCAGTAGACTATCTTACATGTGAAAGGCTTGCCTGAATAAAAACTTCTTTCTCTATTGGCGGAAAGACAACAAAGAGGGAACCAATCCTAGTCTCCCTCAATCGGGAGTTCCAGAGCCTGGAGGAGGTTACCAAGAAGACTCTTTCTGGGATCTGCACCAAACGTGCCTCTGATGGCGGTGGGACTAAGAGAAAGGCCTCTTCCAAAGATCTTAACTAGTCAACTAGAATCAAACGCCTCTTGTTAGGATATAATGGCTGATTGCCCATCTGGTCCAGTGCTCAGGCCTCATCCTTTGAGCCAAAAAATGTTTCTTGGCCCATGCCTGGTCAGGTTCCTGTGCAATGTGGGGGCCACACTCAGCACGGAGCTCAGGCCCTGACGTCACATCTGCCAGTGTCTGTGGGTGGCTTTGAACGCTTGCAGAGTCCCTTCCATGCAGCTCTTGAGAGGCATGTTCAGCCTCCAAACAGCCAAGAAGGTGGGGCTCCAACTGAGCCGGCAAAGGTTTTCCCAGAAGCATTCCGTCTGCAGGCCAGGCACTTGCAGAGTTTGGCTTTCTCCAGTCATCACGGTGTTTGCGCAGGTGATTGGTGACGTGCTGATTCAGCCTTCCGGATATCTGCAATCCAGACAGCAAACGTGCCCCTGTCCGTGATGTTTGCTGCTGTCCAAATAAGTGTGCAAGCAGGATTATTTTGTGTGCGTGTGGGGGGTGCATGTGCAATAATCATCACGCAAACCCAGTGATGGTTGCACCAAGCTCCATGCTAATAGCTACCTCTTCTATAGTGTAGCTAAGGAAAAATGGTTATTGCGGTTCACACTTTTTCTCTTTTTTTAACAAGCTCCTGCTGCCCTGTCTTTAACAGCAAATTAAGCTGCAGTCAATAAAAAGTGATGTAAAAAACCTCTCCTACTAATTGCTGCAGATTAAGCTCAACAGCAGCCAAACCCTGGCTGGGTTCGGACGACACGATAAGTAACAGGGTATGTGTTGGAGAGTCAACTGTCCATTGTGTTGCTTAGCGTGTCGTGTGGGGGACACACACACAACAGGCACACAATTCACGGTACACTAGTTTCTCGATTTAAGCAACGGAGAAAAACAACGGGCTGCTCCATTGCTTATCCAGAGACTCATTGCTTAACATGTCGTGTGACAGGCTCCGTTGTCAAATTTAATGGATTGAGTGCGCTACTTCAGGAGTGCATAGAGTTCTCCAGCAGGAGCGACCGAAAGCGCCCCAGCCGCTCCTTTACAGCCGGCAGAACCCGCAATGGCTGATGGGATAGCCCTGGGAGGAGGGAGGGAGGAGCAATGGCCGGCCAGTCAACCGGGAGGATAACAGGAGTTTCAGGCGCACGACGGGGGGTGGGGGGCGGGGGGTGGGGGTGAGACAACATGTGTGGGGAGTACCGGCAACATAACGCATGGTGAGTTGCCTATTCCCCCCCCTTCATTGCTGAAAGTGTTGTCTGAATTCAGCCATTGTTTCTATGGGCCTGGTACAAACTCGCAATATGCCCTGTTCCTTTCCCTCTTCAAGGCCTTCTCCGCTTTGAAAAAACAGAGGCTCCATTGGTATTCTTTAGCTTCCTCAGATCCCATTGCTGTAAGTTACGTATGTTTCCGGCTGCTTGATTTGTATTTATAGCTAGACATGGGGGGTATATACTAGTGACAAATGACATACTGGAGTGCTCTGTGTATCTGGACTCTAGCATCCATTCTTCTATTCACTCTGGAAACCACAGCCCTAACATACTTATTCCCACCATATGTTTTTGGGCCTGCAAATCCTACCCACAGGGTTCCCACTTGGCCCTGGAGTCGTCTAATGTCCCTGATTATTATCAAGTGTGTCCCTCCTTCCTGTTGCCACACTCCGCTGGGTTCTCCTGTGCGAACGAAGGAACTCTGGGAATTGTAGTTCCAGCAAGAACATGTGCCAGCACTCTCTCTCTTTCTCGGCAGTGAGGTTCAGACAACCTGGGATTCTGGGCTCGGGTAAAGTGTCCTTTGCCACTCAACATGCTTGAGCCTTGACTGTCAAAGGCACAGAACAGAGCTAGGACCTTTTTCTAACTAGCTGGCAATGTTGAATATACGTAGAGCTGCTAGGCTTCTAACTGATGGGTCAATAATAATAATAATAATAATAATAATATATTTATTTATTTCTTTATTTATTACCTGCCCCTCCCTTTAGATCAAGGCAGGGAACAACAATAAATCATATACATAAACCTGATTAAAACCGCATGTAAAACTAATACAATATTAAAACAACAATCAAGACTTCTTAAAATTCTTAGGTTTAAAATTAATCTGGGTAGACCTGCCGGAAGAGACTAGGCTTTATAGCTGCCTAAAACTCAGACAGAGTATTAAGTTGACAAATCTCTCCCGGCAGGCCATTCTACAGTCTGGGGACAGCGGGAGAAATGATCCTCTGGGTAACAGTTGTCAGCCTAGTTTGGGCTCATACAACACCAGTGCTTCATCAGCTGCAGTCAGGTGGCCTACTTTACAGAGCACAGTCCTCTATTTGAAGGAATATCCAGTCCAAATCCAGTTTAAAGGTTAAAAACTAAAAACAAAAAAATATACAAGTGGGGAGAGCCAGCAAGGGCCTTGAAGTTGCCCATCAGCACTTGGACCCTGGACAGCAGACTGGGTGGGTCAAATGGCAAATGACCTCCTGTTGGAAGGACCAGTTGAAAGGACCTCCCCACTGGTATTTGGGAGGACCCAACTGCAGCATGCTTTAGGCGCCAATTACAGACCCATCTCTTTACCAAGGTCTTCCCTGAGTGAGTGTGCTGACCAGCTTGTTGAGTATGGTGTTCTATTGGGTTGGACATTTTTATTAATGTTTTATATACATTTTTTTTGCAATTATTATAGATGTTAATTGTATTTTACTGTATATCGTCATGTATTTTAGTGCATTTAATTTTCTTGTGAACTGCCTAGAGATATTTTTGGATATTCTCAGCAGTATATAAATCTATTTAATAATAATAATAATAATAATAATAATAATAATAATAATCAGGTCACCTGGTCCCAGCCTTCCCCACCATGGTGAGATGTACTGTATTTTTATTTAAATTATAGTCGTCTTTTCTAAATTTGCATCTATGCATATGCAGATTGGTGCCTTCTTTTGTAGTGATGCATTTCCTATTTTTTTGGCAATGTGCAAGTTGTCACCTTACTGTTTCTGAACCCACTTCAAAATGTTGTTGCTAATTTTTAAAGCCCTTGGGATCAGAATATCTAAATGAACATATCCACCGGTTTCTACCTACTTGTACCCTTAAATAATCTTTAGAGACCCTCCAGGAAGAGGGCCTTCTCAGTTGTGGCTCCCTACATGTGGAATACCCTCCTAAAGCAGGCTCCCTGGCACTACATTATTATCTTTCCAGCTCCAAGCAAAGTCTTTTCTTTTCTCCCAGGATTTTTAGAGACTTCGTTTTTCAATTTTATGGTTGTTTTTATATATCTTTATATTGACCTATTCCTGTGCTGTTTGTTGTTTGTTGTATTTTATTCTTTTAAATGTTAATATTGAAATCTATACTTTTAATAATTTGTAATTTTCCAGAGAACATCTATTGTTGGTCAGATTAAAAATAGAATGAATGAATGAATTAATGAATACATTCAAACATATTTGCTTTGGGCCTGGATTTAGCACAGCCATCACTCGGGAATAAGGTTACTACTTTCAGGGTGCAATACTATGCTTGTTTAGGCAGAAAAATGGCTGGCTGGGGCATGCTGGGAGTTGTAGAACTTTTTTTTTCTTACAGCATTGCACCCTGAAAGCCAAAACCGAAACCTGACCCTGCTTCTGTGCCTTTAATAGCTGCCACACACATAGAAAGAGATAGCTGTACATAGTACTACATACATATGTTTACATGTATTTCTTTATGTTCTTTAATAGGCTGACCATCTGAAAAGGAGGACAGGGCTCATGTAACTTTAACAGTTGTAGAGAAAAGAGAATTTCAGCCAGTGTCATTTGTATGCAATTAGTTCCTGGTGAAATTCCCTCTTCATCACAACAGCTAAAGTTGCAGGGGCCCTGCATTCCTTTGTATATGGTCACTCTAGTATAGTGCCTGCACCTTTAACTGTTGTGATGAAGAGGGAATTTCACCAGGAACTAATTGCATACAAATGACACTGGCTGAAATTCCCTTTTCTCTACAACTGTTAAAGTTACATGAGCCCTGTCCTCCTTTTCATATGGTCAGCCTATTCTTTAAGAATTTGTAGGCTGCACTTCAGTAAAAAATATTTTTTCAGGGTGGTTTATAAATTAATCTGGCAAAGTTTCCCCCATCGTTTCTTTCCACTGGTTTAATTTGTATGTCTCAGCTTGTTGCCATTGAAAGAACAAGATTACATTTACATATTACATTTATATCCCACCTCTTTCTCTCTTCCAAGGAGCTCTCGCATTTTGTCCTCACAACAACCCTGCTAGGCTAGGAGTCAGTGACTGGCCCAAAGTCACCCAGTGAGCTTCATGTTTGTAGAAGGACTAGAACCCGGATTTCTTAAGTCCCAATCCATCACCCTAACCACTACACCAAACTGGCTCTCAATTACAAGATGGCATCTTAAAGAGGATGAATAAAATATACTTGGGTTGACTTGAACTGGCCATAACAAGGAGAAGAAAAGGATGGTGATTGTAAGAAAAGACACGTTTGTAAATATGTGGGTTGTTGTCACCAATATGGGGTTGGAGGGCAAGAACCTTGTGCAGTTAACAGGAGCCTTCCTGGTTGGGTGCCATGCCAGCTAGGGATGTTAGGGTGGCCATATGGAAAGGAGGACAGGGCTCCTGTATCTTTAACAGTTGTATAGAAAAGGGAATTTCAGCAGGTGTCATTTGTATGTATGCAGCACCTAGTGAAATTCCCTCTTCATCACAACAGTTAAAGCTGCAGGAGCCCTGCTCTCTTTTGTATCTGCTCACTTAGCTACATCTTTTTCCATACAACTGTTAAAATACAGGAGCCCTGTCCTCCTTTCCATATGGTCACCCTATAACCATCTTTTTACGTGCCCTGCTCCTATGCTTTTAGCAGCAAATCTGACACACAGAAATTAAGCAGGCAAAGAATAAATAGAAAGTGAGGAGGGAACGCTTCCCCCAGTCGGTTTCTGCAGCTTTTAAAAGCACACGGAAAGCTCAAATGAAAAAAAGATGGAATTAACGTTAATGCTAGACTGTAGTAAGGTCATCTGATGCATAGGAAAAGAAGGCTGCTGTAGCTTTAATAGTTGTATGGAAGAGAGAATTTGGCAAGTGCAGCTTTCTTCAGTCCTTCAGCGCTATCATATGACAAAGCCACGCTGACAATAGTTCTTCCATCCTGGTAATTGCTTTCCATCCAGTTCCTTGCTTGATGTTTGTTTGATTTGTGTTATTTTGATGGACATACCTTCACGCCAACATCTGGAAGATAGCAAACTGCAGTGCATGCTGCCCTCTGCTGGACATAACTGGCCCTACAACTCACAGCATCTCCAGGCCTTTTGCTGGTTCATTTAGTTTTTAATCATTGCTGTATGAACCTGGCAAGTAAGGATGTGCGAGGCAGGAATTCCATTCCATTTAAGCCCAATGGGATTCTGTAATGTTTCCATTCTGATAAGCGGCGGCAGACCGTTGCAGGGTGTCTCCCCCCAATTCTGGAAAAGTTTTGTTCATTTTTTTAGGATCCTGAGCTTTTCACAAATATAGATTTGCATTATTATTATTATTATTATGATGATGATGTATCTTTAAATTTGCACAAATGGGGGGGTCATATTTTTTTTATTGGCAATCTTGTGCAAGTGTGCATGATTGCAAGACTACCTGTCTGTTATGTAGCCCCAAGTTTCAGGGTGAAAATACGTGATGTCAGATCAGGCGCAGTTTGGTGAGGTGCAAATAAACTGGTACCGAATGTAGAGCAATATGAGACTGTTTCACACGGAGCAAATAAACATTATTTTGCTATTAAAACTTGAGCTTTGATTTTTTTTTGAAGTTTCAAATTTCCTGCACGTCTAGATTGCTCAAACTTCAATTTTTTTTTTAAAAAAAAAAGCAAAATCGGTCTTGTAGATCTCTAGTAATAAGCATTACACTAATGTATTCTTATATGGATTACAATATTTTTGTCAAATGTGCATCTATATGTAAAAATTAGCTCATGCAGATTTTATACACCTTGTAGACCCTCTTTTCTAGCTATGCATTTCCTCTTTCTTGGCACTTCTGTCAGTCCCACCACCATCACAGGCACGCCTGGTGGGAAAGTGGGAGAGGGCCTGGTGGCTGCCCTGGGGCTTTGGAACTCCCTTCCCAGGGAAGGTAGACTGACTCCCTCCCTGGTGTGCTTCCGGAGGCAGGCTAAAACGTTTTTGTTCTGGCTGGCCTTTGGGGAGTAGTCTAAACCTCTGCTTATGCATTGTTTATGTATTAGATTTTAAAAATATATATACATATATCCATATTTTAAATGTTTTTTAAATGTTTTAATATTGTAGTATGTTTAATTATATTTTTAATCTTTGTATATCTCTATCTGTTTTAACTGTACATGTTTTAATTTGTAAAGCTGCCTTGAGTCCCAGTATTGGGAAAAAGGCAGAATAATAATAAATAAATACATAAATAAATAAATAATAATTATAATAATTATATGTCAGCTAGCCAATCCAGCCTTATCTTTAGCTGGCCGTACCTTTAAGCTCAAACTCAAATATTTCGAAGCTCATAAAGGCTATACAGTCTCCTGTATATATTTGCCCACTAGAGGGGAATAGAGAGCCATGTTCCCCATTGTAGCCTGTTCCTTCATAGGGTACTTCCGGAGGAGGTACCATATTGCTCTGCCTCATTCATGTTACAGGGGGTCCAGATGCCGCTGTTTTCCATTTGCACCCCTCCTGTGTTTTCCCACCACTTCATCCGGCTTTTTTTCTTACCACATAACTAATTCGTTCAGGAGGGAGCAAGAGAATTGCTGCATGCTGCTTTTTGATTAAGGACATCAGAAGAGCCCTGCTGGATCAAACCAAGGGTCCTTCTAGACCAACATTCTGTTCACACAGTGGCCAACCAGCTGTCGACCAGGGACCCACAAGCAGGACACCGTACAATAGCACCCTCCGCCCATTTCCCCCAGCAACTGACGTGTATAGGCTTACTGACTCTGATACTGAAGGTAGCATATGATACTGGAGGTCGTGCTCAGTGGTGTAGTAATAAATGTTTACGTTTAGGCAGTTGTCACAACAGTCATCCAGAGCCATGTCCTCAAGGAGCGGCCAAACATTGAGGCAGCTTGTGATATTCCATATCAACAAACCAATTCCAGCACTTTTCATCTCTGCCTGGAGAAAGGTCTTGTAACAAGCAAACTGGTCTTAATGGCCAATTCAAGACCAAGCCAACCCTCCCCCCCCCCCAATACTTGGCATCACAACAGAGAACAATATATCATTGCTGGGGAAATTAATTTCTCCCCAGCTACTGTGAGGACTGCAGCTAATCACAGAGGAAAGAGTGACATCTGAGGGGGGGTGTTAGGGGGTATAATATTTATGGAAAATACCAATTCCAATATAGCAGAGCCACCAAGGAATCCAAAGATCAGCCACACTTGCTCTCCTGAGAGAAACCTTGAAGGAATGACTCACACATGTTGAATTCTTTTCAAACGACTTTAGTAAAAACGCACAGTACCTCCATCCAAACTCCTTCAACACCAACCAACATTGACATAATACATTTCTACATATTTCTACATTTTTACACATAGCTGTTGCACAAACATTGCATCAGCCAATAAATCAATCAGGAGACAATTAGGACTATCTTCTTTCTCCCTTATCTTTTGGGTCCCTCTGCTTAATCTGCAACAGCTGCAGAAACATGTCGTCACCTAGATTCTGCAAGGTTCTTCTGCAGATTTAATTTTTCCAGACACCATGACAGGTGGCAGATGACGTCAGTGTCCCTGCTAATCAAAAAGTGATGGTGCTGCACCTCCCGGAGAGCCGTTCTCGTAACACACCACCGACAGTGCTAGGAGCCCTCCATCTGGAAACACCCCTATTGCTCCACCAGAAGAATGGTGGGGGAGAAGGGACTCTGTTTCCAAAACGGGAGCGTGAGCAACAAGGTCGGAAGTCAGAAGCCGGGGGGGGGGGGGGGATGGGTTATTTGTGTGTTTGCATTCATATCAGAAATGCCGTTTGGTTCTTTTTCATTCAGCAGATATAGGTCTAGTTCCCACAAACACCAGATGAAGCAGTAAAACTGTCTCGTGTCTCTGCTGCTTTTGACTCACAATTAGACTCTCTGCCGTGCAAAACGATACCCTCTGCACAGATGGCTAGATGTTAAGGTGGCATTCCCCAACCCAATGCCCTCCAAATGTTTTGGATTTCAGCTCCCATCAGTCATGCCAGCACGGCCGATGGTCAGGAATCCTATATTAATTACATATATATCCTGCCTTATTTCCTATCACAAGGAATCCATGGCTCCTCTCCAGATTATCCTTACAACAATCCTGTGACGCAGGTTAAGCTCAGAGTCAGTGACCAACCCAAAGTCACCCAGTGAGTTTCATGGCTGAGTGGGGACTACAACCTGCATCTCCTGAGTCCCAATCCAATACCCTAACCACTACATTACACTGGATTGCAATGTAGTTGAAAATATCAGACCTACCCTACGCACTCTGGACTCCAGGCCCTCACAATGTTCCCTGTGATTGTCAGTTCCTGGGTGGCAGGCAGAAATCAAAGAAACCTTAAGATGTGCAAACCTGGCAAGTGAGATACAAAACACAACCACATATCGTCTTTCTCTTCAAAACACAAATCATGACATAAGTGGTCCATACAAAATGAGGGATTGAAAAGTTTTAGTTTGCTTGTTGGTTTGGTTAAATATTGGATGTTGTTTCTTAGAGCGAAGTTTCTGTATCGCACTAGCAAGGCCAGCATCAAGGGTAGGCATGATTGACCACATGCCAAAGGTCCACCCTCCAGTAGGGGCCACTGACTGGAGTCCCCTGGAGTTGCTCCTCCTCTTCACTGTTGCAAACTGCTTATTCCCTTCCCTTTCCTCTCACTCTGGTTCAGACAATGGTGGTGGTGAGAAGGAGGATTAGGGGATGCCACGGCCTGCTTGCTCACTGGTTCTCTGCCTCTCAAGCAAGCAAGTAGTAGTAATGATGAGAGAGAGGAGGAGGAGCAACAGCAGTTGGTGCCAATAGTGGTGGGGTGTGTGTGTGTGTGTGTGTCCCCCTCATGGAGAATGACTTGCCCAAGTGTCCTCAAAAAGCTGGACACTGTTCACCAGGAAAGCTTGCGTACCTCAGTTCTTATTTCATTTGCGTTGGGTGTTCTGAGTGAAGTACTGTTTCTTAACTCGGTTGTGTTGGGCCTAAATGTCAGAAGCAACAAGCTTTAAGGTGCCACCCACCACACTCTTATGAGAGAAGAGGCAAATATTAAACATTGATGGCTGGTTTGGATGCTACTCACCTCACATGAAGTCCACAGCAATGCCCTTACTCATGCTTGATGCTACATGCCAGAAACATAATGCTATATATACAAAAAGTTCCTTTCTGTGTGCCCAACACCCAGCACGTGCAGGATCTGTATGTTCCTGGCAGCGTTGGCATAGAAACACTGTATCAAATGGAGGTTGTGCATGCAATCAGGAGCTTTTACCTGTTACTCTCCTCACGCATATAATTTTGCCACAAGGGCTTTCCTGATGCCCACGCATGGGATGAGTAATGGGGAAACAGATCCTGTGAGTTGGATGATGGGGTAAAGAGACTAATGACCAGTGCACAGAACTAGTTTAGAATGAAATTAATGGAATACTGTGGAGCAGGGTGAGAAACACTATTGACTATTTTCAACACTATTCTTGTTGAAAATCACCCCCTTCCAGGCAGTTATTTGCCCCTGAAGGTGGTGTTTGCAGTAAACAACCCTTTCAGGAGTAACTAGGGGCAGCGACTTGGTTTATACGACACACCCAACTCATTGTGGGTAATTTAACCCACAATCAACGCTGGCATGTGCCACAACCTTTATAATTACTAGGGTGACCAGATGCCTGGATTTGTCTGGACATGCCCGGGAAATGGGGAGCAACTCCGCATCCAGGCAGAAAAACTGTTTTGGGGGGGCAAATCCGGAAATTTAGCCCCCCAAAAGGGTGACCAGATGGCCCTGGGGCGATCCGGGCCAACCGGGGGGCAGCGGGGGCAAACCGGGGCGGCGGGGGGTCACGCGGCGGTGGCGGGAGGCTGGCAGCACGAGGCACTTACCTGCTGGGGCGTCCGCTTCCCTCCGGTGCTCGGAATCTACTGAGAAACAGGCTTCGCGGCCTGTCCCTCAGTAGTGCGCCGGGTGATGACGTCATCACTCGGTGCGCTACAGAGAGACAGGCCAGGAAGCCTGTTTCTCAGTAGATTCCGAGCACCGGAGGGAAGCGGACGCCCCAGCCGGTAAGGAGCGCGGGGCAGCGCGGCGCGGCTGGGGGGGGCAGCGCGGCGTGGGGGTGTGGTGCGGGGGGGGCGCCGCGGGGGGGCGGTGCAGGAGGGCGCCGCGGTGTGGGTGGGGCAGGTGGCCTGCGCGGGGCGGGCGGCGGCGCGAGGCACTTACCTACTGGGGCGTCCGCTTCCTTCCGGTGCTCGGAATCTACTGAGAAACAGGCTTCGCGGCCTGTCCCTCAGTAGTGTGCCGGGTGATGACGTCATCACCCGGCGCACTACTGAGAGACAGGCCAGGAAGCCTGTTTCTCAGTAGATTCCGAGCACCGGAGGGAAGCGGACGCCCCAGCCAGTAAGGAGCGCAGGGGTGGGCGGCGCGGGGGCGGGCGGCGTGGCGCTGGGGGGCGGCACGGGGCGGTCAGCAGCACGAGGCATGCGGGTGGGGGGGCAGGGCGGGGCAGCGTGGCCGTGCGGTGGGGGGGTTGTTTTGGGTGGTTGGGGTGGTTGGGGGGGGGTCCGGGATTTTGATCCTCAAAATCTGGTCACCCTAATAATTACACAATTCCTGATCGGACCAATGGCGAGTTGCGCCGTGACATCTGAACCTGGTCATTGCGGGTTATTTGAGGGTTAAATAGCCCTCTCTTAACCCATGATTTGCAGTAGGGTTAAATGAGGGTTATTTAACCCTCAAATAATCCATGATGCCAGGGTTCGGACAACATGGTGCAACCCCTGATTGGGGGGGTATCACAATTGAAATTCTGTCTTCATCACTCTAGTATAGCTGGAGCGACCAGCTACAAAGGAGGGCAGGGCTCCTGCAGCTTTAACTGTTGTGCTGATGAGGGGATTTCACCAGGTGCTGCATGCATACAAATGACACCTGCTGAAATTCCCTTTTCTATGCAACTGTTAAAGATACAGGATCCCTGTCCTCCTTTCCATAGGGTCACCCTACCAGTATGTGTTTATGTGTGTGTTGGGGTGATTTTTAGGAAGCAACTGGTGCGGAGGCTTGATCCATATCAGGAAGAGCACATTATGGACTGGGGCTCTGCAGCTGCTTTTCCTTCAAGGCTCACATGGGCCAGAGATCTGCTTGGAAACTGCCAGGAGTAGGGCTTTCATAATGCGTCAGCTTCAACCTTATAGAACGCCCTTCCAACTGAGGGTGCCTCTACAAGAGCGATTTAAAGCTCTGTCAAGGTGCATTAAAATTTTTACCTCTACAAGAGCGGAGCACAAATCAGAGTTCGAGGCGCTTTTTCTGGACGATTATGCGCATTATCGAACACACGTTAAATAGCGAGTTTTAATTTGCCATGGGAGTTGAAGCGCAATTTGGCCATGTAAACATAAGATTCTCCGCATGTAAACAACTTTAAAGCGCGTTTCATATAGCCGGTAATGCGCTTCACCGCCTTTAGGGAATAGGTATGAGGAGTAAATGTGCTTCTCCATATATGCGCATAATCGGGCAACCAGGCGCCAAACCGAATTCTTTTAGAGGGGACCTGAGATTAGGCATGTGCCTGCATTACTTTGTTTCTGCTCTTCGCTGAAGGCTTTCCTTTTTAGACAAGCATTTCCTGACTGATAAGTAAGTTCCAGCCACTGCTTTATGGATGCATTAGTTTTTATTTCAGGTTTTTAAAACTTGTTTTAACTTGTACACCACTCTGAAATATTTTGATGTGGGGTTTATGAATCCTGAAATAAATACATCTTATAATGAACTAATGAACTAATTAATATAAATAAATAAATAAACACTATAAAAGCATCCAGTTTAAGCACACTTTTAAGAAAGCATGCTTTACATCACATCTATTTTATCCTTGGGAGAGTGGGCATCCATATGGCAACTGTGGTCCAATGTAAGCAAGTGTAAAGTGATGCATGTTGGGGCAAAAAACAAACAAACCAACTTCAAGTATAACCTGATGAGACCTGAGCCTGAGGTGACTGACCAGGGAAGAGATCTTGGGATAATAATAATAATAATAATAATAATAATAATAATAATAATAATAATAATAATGTATTTATAACCCACCTCTCTCTACGGATCGAGGCGGGGAACACAATGCAAAATACAGCATCACAAAGTTATTTTTTTTTAAAAAAAAAACAAGAGAAAACACATCATTAAAACATTTTAAAATTCATCTGGATAGGCCTGTCGGAAGAGGACAGTCCTCATGACTCTCTTAAATTCATGAAGACTGCTAATTTGTCTAACCTCCTCCGGCAGACCATTCCACAGTCTGGGAGCGATGGAAGAGAAGGTCCTCTGGGTAACACTCGCCAGCCTAGTTCTGGCTGACTTGAGTAATTTCTTCCCAGAGGACCTGTGTTTGCGGGGCGGATTGTACAGGAGAAGGCGATCCCGCAGGTACCCTGGACCCAAACCATGTAGGGCTTTAAAGGTAATAACCAACACTTTATACTTTGCCCGAAAACTGATTGGCAGCCAATGAAGCGATTTTAAAACTGGTGTAATGTGATCACCCCTAGGTGTACCGGTGACCAACCTGGCTGCCATATTTTGAACAAGTTGAAGTTTCCGGACTAGGCACAAAGGTAGCCCTATGTACAGCACATTGCAGAAGTCGAGCCTCGAAGTTACCAGCGCGTGCACTACCGTCTTTAGGTCTTCCAACTCTAGGAAGGGGCGCAGCTGGCGTATCAGCCGAAGCTGATAGTAGGCACTCCTGGCCGTCGCATCAATCTGGGCTGTCATCTGGAGTGATGGATCCAGGAGTACCCCCAAGCTGCGAACACAATCTTTCGGGGGGGGGGGTGTAACCCCATCCAGAACTGGTTGACACACCTCCAGACCCAGGTTGGGGCCTTTGACAGCAAGCACCTCCGTCTTGTCTGGATTCAGCTTCAGTTTGTTTTTCCTCATCCAGCCCATTACCGCCTCCAAGCATTCATTCAGAGGAGACACACTATCCTTAGCTGACGTTGTTGTCGAAGGCATAGAGAAATATATTTGGGTGTCATCAGCATATTGATAGCACCCCGCCCCATGCCTCCGGATGATCTCTCCCAGCGGTTTCATGTAAATGTTAAACAGCATTGGGGAAAGGATGGCACCTTGTGGTACACCACATAGCAACTCCTTTTTTTGAAGAGCAGCTATCCCCAAGCATCACCATCTGGAACCTGCCCGAGAGATAGGATCGGAACCACTGAAGCACAGTGCCCCCGATTCCCAATTTCCCCCAGGCGCTCCAGAAGGATACTATGGTTGATGGTATCGAAAGCCACTGAGAGGTCCAGGAGTACCAGCAGGGACACACTCCGCCTGTCGATACTAAGGCGTAGATCATCCACTAAGGCGACCAAAGCGGTCTCAACTCCGTATCCTGCCCTGAAGCCGATTTGAAATGGGTCTAGAAAATCAGTGTCATCCAAGACTGCCTGGAGTTGAAAGGCAACCGCTCTCTCAATCACCTTGCCCCAAAATGGAAGATTTGATACTGGCCTGTAATTATTAAGGTCCAGGGGATCCAGGGAGGGCTTTTTTAGCAGCGGCCTAACCACCGCCTCTTTTAAACATGACGGAAAGCTCCCCTCCCTGAGAGATGCATTAATAATATGTTGTAGATGTGATCTAACTGCATCTCCTCCCTGGACAACCAGCCAGGAAGGACAGGGATCAAGAGGGCAAGTCGTCTTCCTCACACATCCAAATACCTTGTCCACGTCCTCGGTACTCACCAACTGAAACTGATCAAGTGTAATCCTACTCGTGGAGTCACTGGACACTCCACTGTCAGCCTCTGCTATAGCAATGGCATCTAAGTCGGCTCTTATCCGAGAGATTTTATCTGAGAAATGATCGTTAAAAGCATCACAGCGAACTACCGAAGGCTCTAAAATCGGATTCAGGGGAGAAGGAGCCTGAGTTAGACCCCTCACCACCCTGAACAGTTCTGCTGGACGTGAATTCGCAGACGCAATGCGTGCAGAGAAGAAAGCTTTCTTCGCTGCACGTATTGCCACTCCATAGAAACGAAGATGTTCTCTATGTCGTGTCTTGTCGGATATAAGTCGAGTTTTCCGCCATCGGCGCTCCAGTCGTCGTCCTTTCCGCTTCAACTCCCTGAGGTCTTCTGTATACCAGGGCGCCCTATTAGAAGCGGGCTGGAGAGGACGTTTGGGGGCGATTGTGTCGATAGCCCTAGTTAGGTCTTGATTCCATCTATTGACCAGGGCTTCTACAGAATCATCGACGATACCAGCCATGGAACCCTCCAAGGCTTTCTGGAATCCAGAAGGATCCATCAGCCTTCGAGGGCTGGCATTAACCGACCTAGCATTACATAGGAGCAAGGAAAGGTTCTGTGGGTGGTCTGGATCGTTCCCCAAGATCCCCGGGGTAGCAGGGCGACCGGAAGGCAAGATGGGTGTTAGATATCCATCTCTCCTTCCCCTGTAATGGCATTTCGCCCTGCTATCGCCATATCTCCCTCTGCCCCACACAACAGATATTGGTGCTCCCAGACACATTTCGATTGCCTTAAGTTGTTTGTCTCTCTCGCGCGCGAGAGAGAGAGAAGGAGAAGGGGTGGGCGGAGTGCAATGGTGGCTACTGCACTATCTCCCCCACTCGTGCCGTCAGTCCTTCGGCTGTGGCTGCCTCTGTAAGGGTTAGGGGAAGAAGGGGAACAGGACGAAGGGGAACAAGGGGAACAAGGGGAAGGAAAGGGGACGTAGGGGAAGAGGTTACGTTTGGGTTAGGGATTTTAGAGTTAGGGATAGGGTTAGGGTTATGGTGAGGGTTAGGGTTAGGGTTAGGTGTGGGATTTGTAGGGTTAGGGTTAGGGTTTTTAGGATTTGGGTTAGGGTCAGGGTTAGGGTTATGGTTTTTAGGTTTAGGTTCAGGTTTACGGTTTTTAGGGTTAGTGTTAGTGTTAGGGTAGGGTTAGGGTTAGGGTTAGGGTTAGGGTTTTTAGGGGTAGGGATAGGGATAGGGGTTAGGGGTAGGGGTAGGGGTAGGGGTAGGGTTGGGGATAGGGTTAGGGTTAGGGTTAGGGATACGGTTTTTAGGGTTAGGGTTATTGTTCGGGTTTGGGTTAGGGGTTTTAGGGTTAGGAGTAGGGGTAGGGGTAGGGTTTTTAGGGGTAGGGTTAGGGTAGTTTTAGGGTTAGGGTTTTTAGGGTTTTTAGGTTGTGAGATTTTTTGGTTGAGAGATTTTTATTGGTGTCAAACACCATGTTCACCTGGCGACTATAGTACAATTCCCGATGCGCGAAAACGCGTGACAAACCAAGTGTGGCCCCAACCCCCCCAGCCCCATGCCCCTAACTCATACAGAGTGTTTCCTCTCTGTCCTCATCACTGCTGGGTCAAGCAGCTCCGGCGGCGATGTCCATAGGAGCCACATTGAAAGCAGGCTGGTGGCTGGCCGCTATACAGGGTGATCCTGCGCTCTGAGCCCAAGTCGAAATACTTGGGCAAGCAGCCGTCTCCCCCCGAGTTGCCCGCACCTATCCCCCCCAGGTCGGCTCCCAAGCCCTCTAGACCCATCGCCGCCTCACGGTCCCGCCGTCCCACGGCATCCTTGAACGCCACCATGCTGTGGTACTCTCCTGTCCAGAATCTGTGGCGATCGCGCTGCTTCTCAGGCCCCATCAAGATTGTGGCGTAGCGGGTGAGCCACAGCACCACGTCCCCCTCCGGAATCGCCGAAGTGCGGAACGCGATGGTCAAGACTTTCATATCCCCTCAGAAGAGAGGCACGAGGTCAAAACCCGCCAACAGGTCAGGCTGGCGCTGGCGCACCCGCTGACATTCCACCAAGAAGCGGCGATAAGCGCTCTCCGACGCCAAATAAACATCCGTCTCTTGCGAGCCGGGCAACGGGATCACCGCCACAATGTCATCGTGGCGCAACCCCATCACGCGCACGGGCAACTCGACAGCCACGTAGTCCCTCGTATCACGCCCGTCATCCGGGCCATGCAGGTAACAGAAACGGCCCACATACCACTGCCACGGGTCCGCAGACGTCGCGTCCGGGAAATCTTCGAGGACGTGGCCCAACAAGCCCTCCTCCTCCTCCCGCTCCGCCTCCGCTCTCGCCTCCCTCTCCCGCGCGCCCTGCCACTGCCGCTGCTCCTGCTGCTGCTGCTGCCACCGCGGCACTGCCTGCTGCGATGCCTCAGCGCTGGCCACGCTCGCATAGGAACGTGCTGTCCCCACCCCTGTCGCTGCCGCCACACCCTGGTCGTTCTCTCCACCTCCCTGCACACCATGCGCTAACCCCCCCATCGCACCTCCCATCCCATGCAACCCCCGCTCCCCACCCAAGCGCTCCCCCCTACCGAGGCCGCGGGCCTCCTGAAACCCTGCCCCCCTCCCCCGCCACCATCCCGCAACCCCCCTCTTGGCGGTCTTCGCTCTGGAACATACGTTCCCCCTGCTGACCCCCCCACGACGGCCCTGGACTTCCTGTAGGGCTGCGTGCCGCCCCGCCCTCCTGTATCCCGTGACCTTCCCTGCTCCCATTCAGGGTTGTACTGCTGTCTCCCGCTAACACCGTAGAGGTCCCCCAACCTGCTTCGCCGACCCGGACACCCCCCCTTGGCAGACCCAGCACACGTGAGATCACGTTGGTGGTGGCCAGTGCTTCTCTGGCCCTGGCCTTTTCTGCTTTCCGAATGCTCCTGCCGGGCGCCCTGTTCGTTGCCCACGGCCTTAAACTGAGGCCGCGTGCCCGTCGTCCTTGGACTGGCCATCGCTGGCACACCCACCTCCCCCTCTTTTGCAACCGGGAGGTTCATCCTTTCCCCCCGCATTTGCTGTCTCACAGTCGCCGCCGCTGCCGCTGCCCTCTTCACTTCCGCCACCTCCGCCGCCAGCTCCTCAAGCTCACGCTCCCTCTGCTGCTGGTGGCGAATCTGGAGCCGCTGCCTTAGCAGCCCAATGACATCCTCGAGCCACTACCGAAAGGCGGGCGGAGCCACAAATTTGGACAAGTCGTCCACGCGAGAGACGAACAGGACCGCCGAGCCAGGCGGTGTGATCGCCCACATCCGGCTGATGTCCTGGAAACAATGAATCAGCTGCGACTCACCCAACCCCTTGGGGAACAGCAGTGGCGGCTTTCCTCCCCTGGGCTTCCTCGCCACGAAAATGTGGTGCAGCGCCTGCAGCGCCAACGAGCGCATAAACGCCAGCTGGACTTCAGACATGTTACGGTGTCCTAGTCCCGCCAAGGTGTCTCAGAGCGGTGGATAAATACGCTAAAAAAACTGCTAGACCTTGTCCTGCCCATACTTCGTCAAGTCCTGGGTCCGCACATTCGGCAAGAGGTTGTGCGCCACCACGTAGCACCAGAAACGTAACACGTCGAAGCGGTCGAGTGGCGCCCTCTCCGTGGGCGGCATGATAATGTCATGCACGTGGTCCAAGGGCGTGTACAACACATTAGCCCACTGAGTGAGGAGGCCGCACTCTCGGGAGATGCCGCTGCCAGCGCTGCCGCCACTGCTGCCACCACCGCTCTCACCCCGTCTTTGGTCGACTGATGCTGCCACCTAGGCGGTCAGGTCCACGAGCTGGTGCTCACGTAAGAAAGCGTCGTCAACTCGGCCCCCCAACAACTCCTCACCCCGCCGTCGCCCCCTCGCGGTCGTCTCTCTGCCGGTGCTGCGGTCACTGGAGCCGCCGCTGCCGCTCAGCTCGTCATCGCTGTCCTCGGTGGCCCCCGAGTCCACCCGCGCCTCCATGGGCTCCTCCAACTCATCACCGTCTGCCGTGTCTGCCACCACAGGCCGCTCCTCCTGCACATCCATCACTTTAGGCACAGGATCGAGCCTCCCCGCCTCCGCTCCACCAGGCTCATCAGGAACTCGCCCTCCCATCCCCGATGAGAGCACCCTCTCTCTGCCACTGGGGCTGCCGCCACCGCCAGCACCGCCACCACTGCCGCCGCGCCTGCTGTCTTTTCCGATGCCCTCAACTTTCTTGAGTGGAGAGTGGTCGCGGTGGCCGCAAGGGTGATGCAACGCCCCTCGCGCAGCATCACCATCCACGTCATCGGTCTCATTGCTCTCGGCATCTGCCGTGTCAGAGTCCCCCCGATAGTGGACAAGTTGATGCAAACCCTGTGCTTGCTGCTCCAGTTGCAGGGTCCTATCTGGCGAGCGGTGTTGCTGTCGCTGAAGCCGCTGTAGCTGTTGTTGCTGCATGCGCTGGAGTCGCGGGCGTCCCTGGCACCCCTGCGCCTCGACATCCACCACCATCGCCACGCCCAGGCCTGTGGAAACACCGCCAAATGCCTCCACAAACAGCTGCTGCTGCTGCTGCCACCGCTGCTGCTGCTGCTGCTGACTGTCTGAGTTGTGGGCTGGATCAGGCCCTTACCAAACGTGGCTGCTTTCAGGCGACCAGGTGGCTTTCTGTTCGAAAGCTAACTGCTGCTCCCAGCCCTGCAGCTGGTGCTGGTGCTGGTGCTTTAGCTGGGCATGCCATCTGGTCTGACTCTCGAGTAGACCTGCTGACCACACAACCCCGTTTTCAGGGGTTCCACCCCCCAGCAGCAGCCTCTCCTTCCATCCTGGGCAAGGGCCGCTCGTCCTCCACTTCTTCCAAGACTCCCCGAACCGCAGCGACAGCCAATGCGGCCGCAGCTGCCAACGGAGAGGTGCGCTTGACATGGGTTGCATCCTGAAGGCACTCATGCTCTCCAAGCCCCTCTGCTTTCTCAAACTGCTGCTGCTGCTTCTGCACTAAATACTTCTTCTGGGGCTCCCCTGGCAGTTCTCCTGTTAACTGGCAACGACCCCCCTGCTCAGAGGCCTCTTCTGCACCCCTCTCCAGAATTCTGGGGAGTCCATGGCCCCCCCCCGCCGCTCCAACAAGTCACTGCTATGGATGCTTTTCTTCCCGGCATTCACCTCCAGAACAGAGGCTACCCGCAGCCCAGGATTCAAAGGCTCCATCAAGTCTGGACTGAGGGGGGGATTCCTTTCCCCTCCGATTGCAGGGGAACCCCCAGTCCCCAGGGGCCTGGCTCAGCACCCCCAGAAACCCAACGGTCTCCCACAGTCTTACCCCCCTTATGGGGGGGCGGCTGCTCTGCTCAAAAACCCTTTAAAAGAGCATTTGGTTTCAACCTTACCAGGAGCTCAAACTGCACAAAGCCTGCACCATCGAATGGTAAGGTTAGGGTTAGGTTAGGGTAAGGTTAGGGTTAGGGTTAGGGTTAGGGTGGGTTAGGTTAGGGTTAGCGTTAGGTTATGCTTAGGGGTAGGGTTGGGTGAGGGTTAGGGTAGGGTTAGGTTAGGTTAGGGTTATGTTAGGGTTAGGTTAGTGTTAGGGTTAGGTCAGGGTTAGATTAGGGTTAGAGTAGGGTTAGTGTTAGGGGTAGGTAAGGAGTAGGGGTAGGGTTAGCATTAAGTTAGGGTTAGGTTAGGGTAAGGTTAGGGTTAGGGTTAGGGTTAGGGTGGGTTAGGTTAGGGTTAGCGTTAGGTTATGCTTAGGGGTAGGGTTGGGTGAGGGTTAGGGTAGGGTTAGGTTAGTTTAGGGTTATGTTAGGGTTAGGTTAGTGTTAGGGTTAGGTCAGGGTTAGATTAGGGTTAGAGTAGGGTTAGTGTTAGGGGTAGGTAAGGAGTAGGGGTAGGGTTAGCATTAGGTTAGGGTTAGGTTAGGGTAAGGTTAGTGGTAGGGGTAGGGTTAGGTTAGGTTAGGGTTAGGTTAGGGGTAGAGTTAGGTTAGGGTTAGTATTAGGTTAGGGGTAGGGGTAGGGGTAGGGTTAAAATATTTAGGGGTAAGGGTAGGGTTAGGGTTAATTTAGGGGTAGGGGTAGTTTTAGGGATAGGGTTAGGGTTAGGTTAGGTTTGAGTTAGGTTAGGGTAAGGTTAGGGTTAGGGTTAGGGTTAGGGTTAGGGTTTGGGCTAGGGTTAGGGTTAGGGTTAGGGTTATGTTAGGGTTAGGTTAGGGTTAGGGTTAGGTCAGGGTTAGATTAGGGTTAGAGTAGGGTTAGTGTTAGGGGTAGGTAAGGAGTAGGGGTAGGGTTAGCATTAGGTTAGGGTTAGGTTAGGGTAAGGTTAGTGGTAGGGGTAGGGTTAGGTTAGGTTAGGGTTAGGTTAGGGGTAGAGTTAGGTTAGGGTTAGTATTAGGTTAGGGGTAGGGGTAGGGGTAGGGTTAAAATATTTAGGGGTAAGGGTAGGGTTAGGGTTAATTTAGGGGTAGGGGTAGTTTTAGGGATAGGGTTAGGGTTAGGTTAGGTTAGGTTTGAGTTAGGTTAGGGTAAGGTTAGGGTTAGGGTTAGGGTTAGGGTTAGGGTTAGGGTTAGAGTAGGGTTAGCGTTAGGGGTAGGTTAGGGGTAGGATTAGGTCAGGGTTAGGGTAGGGTTAGGGTAGGGTTGGAGTAGGTTTAGTGTTAGGGGTAGGATAGGGGTAGGGGTAGGGTAGGGTTAGGTTAGGGTTAGAGTAGGGTTAGAGTAGGGTTAGTGTTAGGGATAGGTAAGGAGTAGGGGTAGGGTTAGCATTAGGTTAGGGTTAGCATTAGGTTAGGTTAGGTTAGGTTAGGGTTAGGGTTAGGGTTAGGTTAGGCGTAGAGTTAGGTTAGGGTTAGTATTAAGTTTGGGGTAGGGGTAGTGGTAGGGTTAAAAATTTTAGGGGTAAGGGTAGGGATAGGTTTAGGTTTAGGGTTAGGTTAGGGTAAGGTTAGTGGTAGGGGTAGGGTTAGGTTAGGTTAGGGTTAGGTTAGGGGTAGAGTTAGGTTAGGGTTAGTATTAGGTTAGGGGTAGGGGTAGGGGTAGGGGTAGGGTTAAAATATTTAGGGGTAAGGGTAGGGTTAGGGTTAATTTAGGGGTAGGGGTAGTTTTAGGGATAGGGTTAGGGTTAGGTTAGGTTAGGTTTGAGTTAGGTTAGGGTTAGGGTTAGGGTTAGGGTTAGGGTTAGGGTTAGGGTTAGGGTTAGGGTTAGAGTAGGGTTAGCGTTAGGGGTAGGTTAGGGGTAGGATTAGGTCAGGGTTAGGGTAGGGTTAGGGTAGGGTTAGAGTAGGTTTAGTGTTAAGGGTAGGATAGGGGTAGGGGTAGGGTAGGGTTAGGTTAGGGTTAGAGTAGGGTTAGAGTAGGGTTAGTGTTAGGGATAGGTAAGGAGTAGGGGTAGGGTTAGCATTAGGTTAGGGTTAGCATTAGGTTAGGTTAGGTTAGGTTAGGGTTAGGGTTAGGGTTAGGTTAGGCGTAGAGTTAGGTTAGGGTTAGTATTAAGTTTGGGGTAGGGGTAGTGGTAGGGTTAAAAATTTTAGGGGTAAGGGTAGGGATAGGTTTAGGTTTAGGGTTAGGTTAGGGTAAGGTTAGTGGTAGGGGTAGGGTTAGGTTAGGTTAGGGTTAGGTTAGGGGTAGAGTTAGGTTAGGGTTAGTATTAGGTTAGGGGTAGGGGTAGGGGTAGGGGTAGGGTTAAAATATTTAGGGGTAAGGGTAGGGTTAGGGTTAATTTAGGGGTAGGGGTAGTTTTAGGGATAGGGTTAGGGTTAGGTTAGGTTAGGTTTGAGTTAGGTTAGGGTTAGGGTTAGGGTTAGGGTTAGGGTTAGGGTTAGGGTTAGAGTAGGGTTAGCGTTAGGGGTAGGTTAGGGGTAGGATTAGGTCAGGGTTAGGGTAGGGTTAGGGTAGGGTTAGAGTAGGTTTAGTGTTAAGGGTAGGATAGGGGTAGGGGTAGGGTAGGGTTAGGTTAGGGTTAGAGTAGGGTTAGAGTAGGGTTAGTGTTAGGGATAGGTAAGGAGTAGGGGTAGGGTTAGCATTAGGTTAGGGTTAGCATTAGGTTAGGTTAGGTTAGGTTAGGGTTAGGGTTAGGTTAGGCGTAGAGTTAGGTTAGGGTTAGTATTAAGTTCGGGGTAGGGGTAGTGGTAGGGTTAAAAATTTTAGGGGTAAGGGTAGGGATAGGTTTAGGTTTAGGGTTAGGGTTAGGTTAGGGTTAGAGTAGGGTTAGCGTTAGGGGTAGGTTAGGGGTAGGATTAGGTCAGGGTTAGGGTAGGGTTAGGGTAGGGTTAAAGTAGGTTTAGTGTTAGGGGTAGGATAGGGGTAGGGGTAGGGTAGGGTTCGGTTAGGGTTAGGTTGGGGTTAGAGTAGGGTTAGAGTGGGGTTAGTGTTAGGGGTAGGTTAGGGGTAGGGGTAGGGTTAGCGTTAGGTTAGGGTTGGTTTAGGGTAAGGTTAGGGGTAGGATTAGGTTAGGTCAGGTTAGGGTTAGGGTTAGGTTAGGGGTAAAGTTAGGTTAGGGTTAGTATTAAGTTTGGGGTAGGGGTAGTGGTAGGGTTAAAATTTTTAGGGGTAAGGGTAGAGATAGGGGTAGGTTAGGGGTTAGGGTTAGGGTTAGGTCAGGGTTAGGGTAAGGTTAGGGTAGGGTTAAGGTAGGGTTAGAGTAGGTTTAGTGTCAGGGGTAGGTTAGGGGTAGGGGTAGGGGTAGCGTTAGGTTAGGGTTGGTTTAGGGTAAGGTGAGGGTTAGGTGTAGGATTAGGTTAGGTTAGGGTTAGGGTTAGGGGTAGGGGTAGGGTTAAAATGTTTAGGGGTAAGGGTAGGGATAGGGTTAGCTTAGGGGTAGGGGTAGGTTTAGGGATAGGGTTAGGGATAGGGGAAGGGTAGGGGAAGGGGTAGGGTTGGGATAGGGTTAGGGATAGGGTTAGGGTTACGGTTAGTGTTAGGGTTAGTTTAGGGTTAGATTAGGGTTAGGGATAGGGTTAGGGTTAGGGTTAGGGTAGGATTAGGGATAGGGTTAGAGTTGGTTAGAGGTGGGGGTAGGTTAGGGATATGTTTAGGGATAGGGTTAGGGTTAGGTTAGGGTTAGGTTAGGGGTAGGGGTAGGGGTAGGGGTAGGGGTAGGGGTAGGGTTAGGGTTAGGGTTAGGGAAGGGTAAGGGGTAGGGTTAAAAAATTTAGGGTTAGGGGTAGGGGTAGGGGTAGGGATAGGGTTCGGGTTAGGGGTAGGGGTAGGGGTAGGTTAGGGTTAGGGTTAGGGTTAGCATTAGGTTAGGGATTGGTTAGGGTAAGGTTAGGGGTAGGGGTAGGTTAGGGTTAGGGTTAGGTTAGGGTTAGGGTTAGGTTAGGGTAGTGTTAGGTTAGGGACAGGGCTAGGGTTAGGCTAAGGTTAGGGTAGGGGTAGGGGTAGGGGTAGGGGTAGGTTAGGGTAAGGTTAGGGCTAGAGGTTAGGGTTAGGGTTAGGGTTAGGGTTAGGTTAGGGTAGTGTTAGGTTAGGGACAGGGCTAGGGTTAGGCTAAGGTTAGGGTAGGGGTAGGGGTAGGGGTAGGGGTAGGTTAGGGTAAGGTTAGGGCTAGAGGTTAGGGTTAGGGTTAGGTCAGGGGTAGGGTTAGGTGAGGTTAGGGTTAGGGTTAGGTGTAGGGTTAGGGTTAGGGTTAGGGTTAGGTTAGGGTAGGGTAGGGTTAGGTTAGGGGTAGTGGTAGGAGTAAGAGTAGGTTAGGGTAAGGTTAGGGCTAGAGGTAGGGGTAGGTTAGGTGATGGTAGGGTAGGTCAGGGGTAGGGTTAGGTGTGGTTAAGGTTAGGGTTAGGGTCAGGTGTAGGGTTAAGGTTAGGGTTAGGGTTAGGGTTAGGGCTAGGGTTAGGGTTAGGTTAGGGTTATGGTTAGGTTAGGGTAGGGTTAGGTTAGTGTTAGGGGTAGGGGTAAGGGTAGGTTAAGGTTTGGTAGGACTAGGGTTAGGTTAGGGGTAGGGGTAGGATGAGGTTAGGTTAGGGTTAGGTTAGGGGTAGGGGTAGGTTAGTGGTAGTGTTAGGTTAGTGTTAGGGTTATTTTAGGGTAGTGTTAGGTTAGGGTCAGGGCTAGGGTTAGGTTAAGGTTAGGGTAGGGTTAGGGTTAGGGTTAGGTTAGGGTAAGGTTAGGGGTAGAGGTAGGGGTAGGTTAGGTGAGGTTAGGGTTAGGGTTAGGTCAGGGGTAGGGGTAGGTGAGGTTAGGGTTAGGGTAGGGTTAGGGTTAGGGTTAGGTTAGGGTAGGGTTAGGTTAGTATCAGGGGTAGGGGTAGGGGTAAGTTAGGGTTTGGTTAGGATTAGGGGTAGGGGTCAAGGTAGGGTTAGGTTAGGTTAGAGTTAGGGTTAGGTTAGGGTAGGGTAAGGTTAATTTTAGGGTAAGGTTAGGTGAGGATAAGGTTAGGGTTAGGGTTAGGGTTAGGGCTAGGGTTAGGGTTAGGGATAGGTTTAGGGCTAGGGTTAGGGTTAGGTTAGTGGTAGGTTAGGGGTAGGGGTAGGGGTAGGGGTAGAGGTAGGGTTAGGAGTAGATTAGGGTTAGGGAAGGGTAAGGGGTAGGGTTAAAAATTTTAGGGTTAGGAGTAGGGATAGGGTTCGGGTTAGGGGTAGGGGTAGGATGAGGTTAGGTTACGTTAGGGTTAGGGTTGGGGTTGGGGTTGGGGTTGGGTTAGGGGTAGGGGTAGGGGTAGGTTAGGGTTAGGGTTAGGTCAGGGGTAGGGGTAGGTGAGGTTAGGGTTAGGGTAGGGTTAGGGTAGGCTTAGGGTTAGGGTTAGGGTTAGGTTAGGGTAGGGTAGGGTTAGGTTAGGGTTAGGGTTAGGGTTAGAGTAGGGTTAGTGTTAGGGGTAGGTTAGGGGTATGATTAGGTCAGGGTTAGGGTAGGGTTAGGGTAGGGTTAAGGTAGGGTTAGAGTAGGTTTAGTGTTAGGGGTAGGTTAGGGGTAGGGGTAGGGTTAGTGTTAGGTGTGGGTTGGTTTAGGGTAAGTTTAGGGGTAGGGGTAGGGGTAGGGGTAGGATTAGGTTAGGGTTAGGGTAGGGGTAGAGTTAGGTTAGGGTCAGTATTAGGTTAGGGGTAGGGGTAGGGGTAGGGTTAAAATTTTTAGGGTAAGGGTAGGGCTAGAGTTAGCTTAGGGGTAGGGGTAGGTTTAGGGATAGGGTTAGGGTTAGGTTAGGTTTGGGTTAAGTTAGGGTTAGGTTAGGGTTAGGGATAGGGTTAGGGATAGGGTAGGGGTAGGGGTAGGTTAGGGATAGGTATAGGGATAAGGTTAGGGTTACGGTTAGTGTTAGGGTTAGGTTAGGGTTAGTTTAGGGTTAGGTTAGGGTTAGGGATAGGGTTAGGGTACGAATAGGGATAGGTTTAGGGCTAGGTTAGGGGTAGGGGTAGGGGTAGGCTAGGGATAGGTTTAGGGTTAGGGTTAGGGTTAGGGTTAGGTTAGGGTTAGGGTTAGGTTAGTGTTAGGTTAGGGGTAGGGGTAGGGGTAGGGGTAGAGGTAGGGTTAGGAGTAGATTAGGGTTAGGGAAGGGTAAGGGGTAGGGTTAAAAATTTTAGGGTTAGGAGTAGGGATAGGGTTCGAGTTCGGGTTAGGGGTAGGGGTAGGATGAGGTTAGGTTACGTTAGGGTTAGGGTTGGGGTTGGGGTTGGGTTAGGGGTAGGGGTAGGGGTAGGTTAGGGTTAGCGTTAAATTTTTTAAGGTTAGGGTTAGGGATAGGGATAGGGTTAGGGTTAGGGTTAGGGTGAAGGTTAGGGTTAGGGTTAGGGTAGGGTAGGGGTAGGTTAGGGGTAGGGGTAAGGGTAGGTTAGGGTAAGGTTAGGGCTAGAGGTAGGGGTAGGTTAGGTGAGGTTAGGGTTAGGGTTAGGTCAGGGATAGGGTTAGGTGAGGTTAGGGTTAGGGTGAGGGTAGGGTGAGGTGTAGGGTTAAGGTTAGGGTTAGGGGTAGGGTTAGGTTAGGTTAGGGTTAGGTTAGGTTAGGTTAGGTTAGGGTAGGGTAGGGTTAGGTTAGGGTTAGGTGTAGGGGTAAGGGTAGGTTAAGGTTTGGTTGGACTAGGGTTAGGTTAGGGGTAGGGGTAGGATGAGGTTAGGTTAGGTTAGGGTTAGGTTAGGGGCAGGGGTAGGTTAGTGTTAGTGTTAGTGTTAGGTTAGCGTTAGGGTTATTTTAGGGTAGTGTTAGGTTAGGGTCAGGGCTAGGGTTAGGTTAAAGTTAGGGTAGGGTTAGGGTTAGGGTTAGGGTTAGGTTAGGGTAAGGTTAGGGGTAGAGGTAGGTGTAGGTTAGGTGAGGGTAGGGTTAGGGTTAGGTCAGGGGTAGGTTAGGTGAGGTTAGGGTTAGGGTTAAGTTTAGGGTTATGGTTAGGGTTAGGTTAGGGTAGGGTTAGGTTAGTATTAAGGGTAGGGGTAGGTTAGCGTTTGGTTAGGATTAGGGTTAGGGGTCAGGGTAGGGTTAGGTTAGGTTAGAGTTAGGGTTAGGTTAGGGTAAGGTTAATTTTAGGGTAAGTTTAGGTTTTGATAAGGTTAGGGTTAGGTTAGGGTTAGGGTTAGCATTAGGTTAGGGTTATGTTAGGGTAAGGTTAGGGTTAGTGGTAGGATTAGGGTTAGGGATAGGGTTAGGGTTAGGGTTATGTTAGGGTTAAGTAGGGTTAGAGTAGGGGTAGTGTTAGGGGTAGGTTAGGGGTACGATTAGGTCAGGGTTAGGGTAGGGTTAGGGTACATTAGGTTAGGGTTAGTGTAGGTTTAGTGTTAGGGGTAGGTTAGGGGTAGGGGTAGGGTTAGCGTTAGGTTAGGGTTGGTTTAGGGTAAGGTTAGGGGTAGGGGTAGGGGTAGGGGTAGGATTAGGTTAGGGTTAGGGTTAGGTTAGGGGTAGAGTTAGGTTAGGGTCAGTATTAGCTTAGGGGCAGGGGTAGGGTTAAAATTTTTAGGGGTAAGGTAGGGATAGGGTTTGCTTAGGGGTAGGGGTAGGTTTAGGGATAGGGTTAGGGTTAGGTTAGGTTTGGGTTAAGTTAGGGTTAGGTTAGGGTTAGGGATAGGGTTAGGGATAGGGTAGGGGTAGGGGTAGGTTAGGGATAGGGATAGGGATAGGGTTAAGGTTAGGGTTACGGTTAGTGTTAGGGTTAGGTTAGGGTTAGTTTAGGGTTAGGTTAGGGTTAGGGCTAGGGTTAGGGTAGGGTTAGGGATAGGTTTAGGACTAGGTTTAGGGTTAGGTTAGGGGTAGGGTAGGTTAGAGGTAGGGGTAGGGGTAGGGGTAGAGGTAGGGGTAGGATTAGATTAGGGTTAGGGAAAGGTAAGGGGTAGGGTTAAATTTTTTAGGGTTAGGAGTAGGGATAGGGTTCGAGTTCGGGTTGGGGTAGGGGTAGGGGTAGGATGAGGTTAGGTTACGTTAGGGTTAGGCTTAGGGTTGGGGTTGGGGTTGGGTTAGGGGTAGGGGTAGGTTAGGGTTAGCGTTAATTTTTTTAGGGTTCGGGTTAGGGATAGGGTTAGGGGAGGTTTAAAGTTAGCGTGTTTAGGGGTAGGGGTAGGGTATATAAGGGTAGGGTTAGGGATTGGGTTAGGGAGTGGGTTAGGGTTAGGTTTGGATTATGTAGGGTTAAGGTTAGGGTTTTCAGGGTTTGGGTTAGGGTTAGAGTTAGGGGTAGGTTTTTTAGGGGTAATGGTAAGTAGTAGGGGTAGGATAGGGGTATGGGTAGGGTTTTTAGGGTTAGGGTTAGGGGTAGGGTTTTTAGGGGTAGGGGTAGGGTAGGGGTAGGGTAAGGTTTAGGGTTAGGGTTTTTAGGGGAAGGGGAAGGGGTAGGGTTAGAGCAATGGATTTTAGGATTAGGGTTAGGGATAGAGTCACGGTTAGGTTTATAGTTTAGGGTTACTGTTACGGTGTTTAGGGTTAGGGTCAGGGTTATTGTTTGGGTTTGGGTTAGGGGCTTTAGGGATAGAGATAGGGTTAGGGTTAGGGTTTTTAGGTTTAGGGGAAGAAGGGGAAGGGGAAGAAGGGGAAGAAGGGGAAGGAAAGGGGGAAGAAGGGGAAGGGGACAAGGAAGAAGTGGAAGAACGGGAAGAAGGGGAAGAAGGGGAAGGGAAGGGGAAGAAGGGGAGGAAGGGGAGGAAGGGGAAAAGGGGGAAAAGGGGAAGAAGGGGAAGAAGAGGAAAAAGGGGAGGAAGGGGAGGAAAGGGAGGAAAGGGAAAAAGGGGGAAAGGGGGAAAAGGGGTAGAAGGGGAAGAAGGGGAAGAAGGGGAAGAAGGGGAGGAAGGGGAAGAAGGGGAAGAAGGGGAGAAGGGGAGAACGGATAAAAGGGGGAAAGGGGAAGAAGGGGAAGAAGGGGAAAAAAGGGAAGAAGGGGAAGAAGGGGGAGGGATTACGTTTGGGTTAGAGGTTTTAGGGTTAGGTATAGGGTGAGTGTGAGGGTTAGGGTTAGGTGTGGGATTTGTAGGGTTAGGGTTTTTAGGGTTTGGGTTAGGGTCAGGGTTAGGGTTTATGTTTTTTCGCTTTAGGTTTAGGTTTACAGTTTTTAGGGTTTGTGTTAGGGTTATGTTATGGTTATGGTTTTTAGGTTTAGGTTTAGGTTTATGGTTTTTAGGGTTTGGGTTAGTGTTAGGGTAGGGTTTGGGTTAGGGTTAGGATTTTTAAGGTTAGGGGTAGAGGTAGGGGTAGGGGTAGTGGTGGTGGTAGAGTTAGGGTTTTTAGTGTTAGTGTTAGGGTCAGGGTTAGCGTTTTCAGGGTTAGCGCTAGGGTAAGGTTTAGGGTTAGGGTAGGGTTAGGGTTTTTAGGGTTAGGGTTTGAATAATGGTTTTTAGGATTAGGTTTAGGGATAAGGTTACGGTTACGGTTAGGGTTTTAGGGGTAGGGGTAGGTTTATGGTTTTTAGGGTTAGGGTTTGAATAATGGTTTTTAGGATTAGGTTTAGGGATAAGGTTACGGTTACGGTTAGGGTTTTAGGGTTAGGGGTAGGTTTATGGTTTTTAGGGTTAGGGTTATTGTTAGGGTTTAGGGTTAGGGGTTTTATTGGTAGGGGTAGGGTTTTTAGGGTTAGGGGTAGGGTAGTTTTAGGGTTAGGTTTTTTGGGGGTTTTAGGATTTAGTTTAGGGTTAGGTTTAGGGTTACGGTCAGGGGTAGGGTTTGGTTTTTTAGGGTTAAGGGTAGGGGTAGGGGTACTGGTAGGGGTAGGGTAAGGGTTAGGGTTAGGGTTAGGGTTAGGGTTAGGCTTTTTAGGGTTAGAGTTTTTAGGGTTAGTGTTAGGGATAGGGATAGGGTTAGGGTTAGCGTGTTTAGGGGTAGAGGTAGGGATAGGGGCAGGTTTTATAAGAGTAGGGTTAGGGTGTGGGTTAGGGAGTGGGTTAGGGTTAGGTGTGGGGTTTGTAGGGTTAGGGGTTTTAGGGTTTGGGTTAGGGTTAGGGTTGTTAGGTTGAGGTTGAGGTTTACGGTTAGGGTTAGGTTTTTTAGGGTTGGGGTAGGGGTAGGGTTTTTAGGCTTAGGGTTAGGCTTAGGGTTAGGCTTAGGGTTTTTAGGGTTAGGGCTAGGGTTAGGACTAGGGTAAGGTTTAGGTTTAGGGTTTTTAGGGGAAGGGGAAGGGGTAGGGTTAGAGCAATGGATATTAGGATTAGGGTTAGGGATAGAGTTAGGGTTAGGTTTAGGGTTTAGGGTTAGGGTTACGGTTTTTAGGGTTAGGGTTAGGGTTAGGGTTAGGGTCAGGGTCTGGGTCAGTGTTAGGGTTAGAGTAGGGTTAGGTTTAGGGTTTGTATGGTTAGGGTAGTGTTAGGGTTAAGGCTAGGGCTAGGGCTAGGGATTGTGTTCTGTTAGTGATAGTTTGGGGGTTGGGTTGGAGTTAGTGCTCATTGGAAAAATTAGCATTGGGTTCAATACCCAGGTTAGGGTTTGGGTTAGGCTTGAAGAAGAATGTGTCCCAGGGCATGAACCAAGGAAGCGTAGAGGCTTACCTTGGCCAGAAATAATGACTGGGCCAGCAGGAGAACTTGTATACTGATTTTTAGTAGTTGGAGTCACTGTTCCATGGTAAAGTTGGGTGAGCTTTAAAACCCACATTAGTGTTAGCCTTGAAGAGGCATGACTCTGTGGGTTTGTACAGGGAATTCGGAGCAGCCTACCTGGGCCAGAAATAATGAGTTTGCTACCAGGAGATGTTGCAGACTGACTTTTAGTAGTTGCAGTCACTTCCCAGTGGTAAATTACGTTAGGTTTAAAACTCAGGTTATGGTTGGAGTGTCATAGCTCTCCAGGAATGAACAGGACATACGGAAGAGTGTACCAGAGCCAGAAAGAATTATTGGGCCACCAGGAATTCTTGAATACTGAATTTTGGTAGCTGCAGTCACTTCTCCATGGTAAATTAGGGTTAGGTTCTAAACCCAGGTTTGTGCTAGGTTTGAAGAGGTATGACTCCCTGGGCATGAACCAGGGATGTGGGGGAGCCAACCTGGGCCAGAAAGAATGAGTGGGCCACCAGGAGAACTTGTATACTGACTTTTAGTAGCTGGACTTACATCTTAGTGTTAATTAGGGTTATAGTGAATATCCAGGTTAGGGTTAGGGTTGAAGTGGCATGGATCTCCAGGAATGAACTGGGAATGTGGAACAGCCTACCTGGGCCAAAAAGAATGAGTGGGCCGCCAGGATAACTTGTATACTGACTTTTAGTAGCTGGAGGTACTTCTTAGTGGTAATTTAGGGTTATAGTGAATATCCAGGTTAGGGTTAGGGTTGAGGAGGCATGGATCTCCAGGAATGAACTGGGGATGCAGAATAGCCATTCCAGGTTTAAAAATAATGTGTGGGCCACCGGGAGATCTTGTATATTGACTTTTAGTAGTTGGAGTCACTGCTCTGTGGTAAATTAGGGTTATAGTGAATATCTGGGTTAGGTTAGGGCTGAAGGGGCATGGCTCCTCAGGAATGAACTGCGGATGCGGGACAGCCTACCTGGGCCAGAAATAATTAGTGGGCACCAGGAGAACTTTTATACTGTCTTTTATTAGCTGGAGTTACTGCTCAGTGGTAACTTAGGGTCAGATTTAAAACCCAGGTTAGAATTGGGGTTAAAGAGGCATGACTCAATGGGCATGAACTGGGGATGCGGAGGACCCTACCTGGGCCAGAAAGAATGAGTGGGCCACCAGGAGATCTTGTATACTGACTTTTAGTAGTTGGAGTCACTTCTCAGTGGCAAATTAGGATTATGGTGAATACCCAGGTTAGGGTTAAGGTTGAAAAGGCATGGCTCTCCAGGAATGAACTGGTAGGGCCTACTAGTGCCAGAAAGAATGAGTGGGCCACCAGGAGATTGTGTATACTGACATTTAGCAGTTGGGGTCACTTCTCAGTGGTAAATTAGGGTGATAGTGAATATCCAGGTTAGGGTCAGGGTTTAAGAGGCATGTCTCTCCAGGAAGGAACTGGGGATGCAGAAGAGCCTACCAGTGCCAGAAAGAATGAGTGGGCCACCAGGAGATCTTGCATACTGATTTTTAGTAGCTGGAGTCGCTTCTGAGAGGTATTAGGTTTTTTTTTTAATACCCAGGTTAGGGTTGAAGAGGCATGGCTCTCCAGGAATGAACTGGGGATGCAGAAGAGCCTAGCAGGGCCATAAAGAAAGAGTGGGCCACCAGGAGATCTTGCAGACAGACTTTTAGTAGCTGGAGCAGGGTGACCAACTGATAGTGTTTGCCTGGTTAATCCTGTTTTTGGTTCTATCCTGGGTGTTAGAGGGGATTTTTTGTAATTTTCTATAATGTCCTGGAAAGAGACACTTTATCTTTTAAGGCCGCATTAGCATGGTGGGAAGGAATGATGAGCTTTGTGGAGGTTGGTCATCCCCCCCCCCCGCCCGCTCCAATCAGGGCCTTAAAGGGGAAATCTTGTTATTCCCGGACATTCTAGAAAAGGACCTGATTGGAGCAGTGGAGAGTGGGAATGACACTCTTTCCCCTCCTCCACTCCAATTGGGCCTTAAAGGTGGTGAGAGTGAATGACATGCTTTCCAGTGGCCCTGGAAAGCCAATTTCCCACTCCCACCCATTTCACAAATATGGTCACCCACCGCAAGAAGAGGTGGACCACTCAATAGCCTCCTCTGACCAATTTGTTTGACCCTGAGGATAAAATAAATTGTATTCATACTGACTTGGATGCCATAGTTGATAGGTCTGGTGGATGTAACTTTGACTGCTGCTTGTCCAGTTATCCTGGATAGTGTTCAGTTTGTACAACCCAAGGATGTGGACAGTATCCCTGGAGAGGTGGGGAGTGTTTTAGGGTTTCAGGTGGCTTGTTAACCACTTCAACAACCCACCCTCGCTGGGTGTTCACATAACGACAATCTATGGTGCATCCTTGACAAGGCTTATATATTCAAAATGGCTGCCACTGCCACAACAAGAATCCCCATGGGAAAATTCACTCATGTTGCCTTTTTGTTATGTGTGAACTGGGCCATTGTATGAAGAAGAACTTCCTTCGATCTGCCTGTCTGCCCGCCCTGAACTTACTGCCAGTCAATTTAATTGGACAACCTTTGAGTATTCGTGTTCTGTGGAAGCGTGTGAATAATTTCCCTCTGTTTACCACTCAAATTACCAGATTTCAATCCTCTAGCAGAGAATCACCCTAGAACATGTCTGCCCACTGCCAAACCACCCTGCTAAAGCTACTAAGAGTCAGTTCCCTTATCAGAACTGGGGGGAAATCCTGCCCAGACACTTTAATAATATACATTTTCTTTCCTCATTTGGGAGCAGAATCTACCAGGCCTGGGAAGCTTTAATCCTTTAAAAACCTTTCCCCCTCTGCTGCCCACCTCCCTTGGAAACAAAACCTTGGGGTCTTTGCTCTCAACCCTGGATTTCAGATATACGCAAGGCCAAACAGCAGGGGAGGGAAAATGCCCTTCAGGGACCTTATCCAAGCACCCCCTGTTTATTTTTACCTCCAAGGCCATCCGCCCTTGCTCTGGTCTGTGGGTCTTTGCTCTCCATTGTTGCCATGGTGCTTGAATGCAGGGCAAAGGGCCTTCCCTGATGGAAGGGACATGTGGCTATTTCAGGGAGGGTGGCCTTTGCTCAGTCTGCGCCTGCCAGAACATGACATAATTTATTACAACCAGAACATGCTTCCAAGGGGCCAAAGTCCTGTGCTAGGCATGTCCAAGCTTCCTCAGCACAAGCCCAGGGAAGGGCCCTGTCCTACGAAACGCCTGAGGAAGAGACTCCATTGATAGTTCCCTGTCTGGTCATTGCAAATACTCCCCACACCCTACCCACCCTATAACCAGTACATGCTGGGGAACCATACTTGTGCAGCAGAGCCAGTCAGTCAATAAATTTGGGGTCTCCAGCTTGAGGCCCATGAGCCCCATTGTGCCGGCAAATGCCTCTCTTGGCATTCTTAGAATTAAAAAAAAATCATTTTGTTTTTAACTGGAGGATGGAATGCTGCAAAGCAAAGTGCTACCCTGCAGAGCCATTTTTATTGGGGTTCAAAAGAGTGGTTCTGTGTTTTAGAGCTCACACTCAAACTCAACTTTGGGCAAATTGCTTCTTTTATTTTAGTTTCACCAGTTTTCCTTCTGGGAAATGAGTATTTTGTGACTGGCCATGCCCATCATGGCAGACATTTTATGAATGAGCAAACCCCTGCCCCTGTGGCAGCCATTTTGTGAGAACGCCCGAGACACTCTCAAAATTCCAGCAATGCCTACCACCTCAAAACGTTTGGACACTCATACAATAAGGTATACTACCTTGAATCCAGGACTTGGATCAATAGAGAATACCGAATTGCCAGCCTTCTGGTACCTTCACTAGTCTGGCCATTACCAGCATTTAGGCAAGGGACCCAAAATGGGAGCTCACTTTGGTCAATTCTTAGGATATGATAGGATTGCTGCCCAGCCAGACATATTATTATGGCCTGGAAAAGCCAGGAAAAAGCCAGGGAAGAAATGGCAGCTTAAGAGTTGCTCTTGTTATTACTGTGTTGTCATAGCACAAGGCTGGGGAACATATGCCCCCTCCAGATCTTGTTGGAATGCAATTCCCATTTTCTCTCATCATTGGCTATGATAGCTAAGGCTGATGGGAGTTGCAGTCCACAACATCTGAAGCACCACACATTGCCCACCCCTGTTATACCACATGTGCTGTGATTCCAAGCCCTCCCACCAAGATGTGAGACAGTAAAGAGGTCTGCTGTACAATCCACAAAATCTTTATTCAGTAAATAGACATTTCTTCATACCTGAAGGAAGTGTGAATGCTAGGAGCTATCCTCTAAGCGTAATTAGCCTAACAAAGTAAGGCAGTTGCCTATCAATTAAATGGTCAGTTTCCTGCAGTGCTTGACAGGATTTTACTGTACCCTTCCTTCAGGGGGGATCCAAGCTGCAACCTCTACAGTGTGGCTAGTCTAATGGACATCCTCTCACTTCCTCTCAATTCCACCAACTTGACTGTGCAGCAGACTCGGGACCTGTCAATTCTGATGTTCCCTCCCCCTTCGACAAAGACTAAGGTCCTGGGGGGGGAGAGACGATCTCTGAGCCTAAGCATCCTGTTCAAGAAGCTCCTGGGAAGATTCCTCCTTGACTCCTGGAGAGTCTTGGAGAATTTCCTCCCCTGCTTCCTGTCTCAGCTGGTCTTCTCCTTCTTCAGTGTGAGAGTCTGATTCTGAATCCACCCCAGCGAAACCAAGCCTCATCCTGACACTATGTCTGTCAACTATTGTGGGGTGGTAGTAGCATTGTAGTGGACATGTGTCTGCTGTGCATGAAACTGTGTGAATATGGTCCTGCTATGTGGAGCTCCACCATTTTAAAAGGGAGTCATGGAAGTGGTTGGCACCATTTTGCAGGGTGTGTTTAAGTAGAGACTGCATGTTTTGATATATGCCTTTCACTTTGGGACAAAAGAACCTATCCTATGCACGCAAGCACTCAGCACAAAAGAAGCCAACATTTTTGTAAGCAAAAGGCGGCAATCCTAGGTCATAAAGTTGCTTCAGATGACCTGTTCCTGGGAAATTGTAAGTGAGCAAGCATGTGGCAATTGCTAGGCAGCCACTATCATAGAGGGCATCCAGAACTACCAACCAGAAGGCATTGTGCAGGTTTGCTGACTCTTCTTCCTTAACAGATTATCTGTGTTAAGGAAAAAGACAGAGGAAATAGTAAGAAAACATGGGAGGGGTAAAAACAGAAGACATCATTTGGACTATGTGAGCAGGTGTTGGTATGGCAGCTGCTCCACCAATGTAGCAGATATGTATGCCTGGTCCTGGCATAATTTGAGCATTGGATTGGTCTGTAAACCTTTTTTGTAATCCTGTAGATTATATATAACTAAATATTGTTGTGACCACCAACCCTCAGACCTTTCAGTGTGCAGCAAAGGATTCTGATGAAGGCAAGGCACAGGCTACTTTCTTGGGGATAGGACAGTCAGGGCCTTATTCAGGGCATTCCCAGTCAGAGGACACAGCCCTGACATCATCCACTGGCTCAGAGGATGATTTCCTAGGAGAGTCTCCATCGTCTCAGCCTTGTAGAAGTCTCAGGCTACAAAATCAAGCAAGGACCCTTTAACAGTTCAGTCAGCTCCTCCAGGAGAGGTGGAGTTGACCTAACTACACATCTTATCATCCTACATAAGGCTTCTCTCAGTATTAGCTCCCTGCTGAGACAACATTCTCCTATTGTTCTAGTAAAGGGAATTCCAACCAGCAGGACCCACTTGGAACTGTCCAAGGTCCTACTTTCTTCCTGCTTTGATCTGACTGCTCTCAAATGCTATCCACTTCCTCTGTGACCCTCAATGGTTGAATGACCTTGCTTCCCTTCTGATTCCCCTCTGCATAGTCTGCTGGTATGGCTGCTATTGGCAATAGTTAAAGGAGGAGGAGCCTTCATGAGGGAGGGTTTTCCCTCATGAAGGGCTGGTGGAACGGCATTTTTAAATTCCACTACAGGGACTGTAGTGTGAGGGGAGGGAGTTTATTAGTCCCAGGAGGAAAGCTCCCATGTACCTGTACCAAGATATCCCATGCTCTGCATCCTAGCTTGGCCCTTTGGTTCTGATTGCTTAGCAGAGCTCCTATCCCCTATGACTGTGCCCTACAGCTCAGCCCTGGCACACAAAGAGCACAGAAAAAGAGACACACAGTTAACACACAAACTCCTGTAAGGCAAGAGGGATGTTCAGCATTAGGAAAGATATGCCATAAAGCAAACCACTTTGCAAGAGTATACCATACAAAGAAACAGGTCATCAGAGAGCATGCCACGGAGAAACATTCCCAAGGCCAAGAAGTCCATGACTTACCAAGATTGGTGATCTCACACACCCCTACAAGACTTGGGAGAAATGTGGGGGAAGGACACAGAATGGTATTGGGACCACAACCTTGCAAAGACCTTCCAAAAAATAAGCTTAGAGACATAACTGAAAGAACATAAGAAAAACCATGCTGGATCAGACCAAGGGCCTATGTAGTCCAGCATTCTGTTCCCACAGTGGCCAACCAGATGTCCATGGGAAGCCCACAAGCAGGACATAAACACAACAACAGACTCCTGTTTATGTGTGGGATTGACTGCTTCTGACACTGGAGGTGACCTATAATCAGCATGACTACTTGCTAGTTATAGTTATCCTCCATGAGTTTGTCTAATACTAAAATGACCAATGTGAGGTAGTGGTTAGAGTGTTGGCTTAGGACTCAGAAGATCCCAATTCTAGTCCCAACTCGGTCATGAAACTCACTGGGTGACTTTGGGCCAGTGATTGACTCTTAGCCTAGCCCACACCACAGGGTTCTTGTGATGATAAAATGGGGACAAGAAGGACCATGTTCCTTGCAAGAAGAAAAAAGGCGGATTTTAAAAAAAAATTACAAGGAAGAATAACTCTTCAAGATGATAGCTGGGACTGCTCCTACTAAAAGAAGGAACACAAGTAGCGCTGCTCTGTGTTGGTCACTGTGGAAGAGTGCTAGAAATTTCACTGGTACCTATATGGTCCTTTAGTCACAGTGGAAACAGATTGAAATCCACACACCAGAGAGAATTCTTGAAAAACCTCATGCTTCACTACTGTGTCGCATTCAATATATTACTCTGAAACTGCAGCGATGACCTGCAAGTCAAGGTTCAATAGAAAAAAACAACTGATTTCTAAAAAGAGTGGAGGGGGCTCAAGGAAATCATATCCTTTGACCTGGAGTCAAGCCTTCCTCCTAATCCTGTATGAATGAATCAGCAGGGTTTGAATAATCCATGGAAAGGGGGAGCACTCTGCACATGCTTCGGGGCTTTCTTTCTTGTCTCTTTTTCTTCCCATGTTCCAGCACTGTGCTCTGTTTTGGGACTAAGCCCTGGTGAACCTTGGGTCAGATTTACCTGTGACTTCTCCCCAGTCCTGTAAAAGTACTCTGTCATCACAGATGGCCCTGTTCTTTTCCCTTAGCCACTAACATATAGGGTAGCCAGTTACACATAATAAAAAAGAGGAAATGCAACACCAAAAAAGAAGTCAAAAGAGGATACCAATTTACATAACATTTACATATGCAAATTTATGCATTTGGGTGCCCATTTAGAAACAACAACTATAACTTAAACAGAAATGTGATATTTCTCCACAGTGGGGAAGCCTGTGACCTGGGCAACTTCAAGACCTCTCTTTATTGTTCTTTGAGGAAGCCTTCAAATAGAGGACTGGCCTCTGTAAAGTAGGACACCAAGGTACCCTACTTACTTTCCTCCAAGCTGGATACAAGAATGAGCACTGCCAAGCCATGTGTTTCCCACTTTGGAGGTTTTTTTTTTTTTTTAACTACCATTGGTAACTGCCATTGGGCAGTTTGTGTCAGTTGTTTTCTTGATGTAAGGGAACTCAGCATGACCTAAGTAAGCAGGAAAACATTGAGCCACTTGGCTGGTTTACAATTTTTCCATTTTTGTCTGTGCCTGCTCCTTTTTCTATTCTAACCATAATGGAAGGGACTAGTTTAGGCCTCTAAAGCCTTGCATGTCTAACAGAATGGGGCCTCTCCTAGGCCCCACTCCAAAACAGGCATTCCATATCTAGTAGTGATTAGGCTGACCAGATAAAATCCAGGTCAGGGCTCATGTGACTTTAACAGTTGTAGAGAAAAGGGAATTTCAGCTAGTGTCATTTGTATGCAATTAGTTCCTGGTGATATTCCCTCTTCATCACAACAGTTAAAGGTGCAGGCACTATACTAGAGTGACCATATACAAAAGAAGGCAGGGCCCCTGCAACTTTAACAGTTGTGATGAAGAGGAAATTTCACCAGGAATTAATTGCATACAAATGACACTGGCTGAAATTCCCTTTTCTCTACAACTGTTAAAGTTACATGAGCCCTGACCTGGATTTTATCTGGTCACCCTAGTAGTGATGTCTCCCCCACCACCCGCTGCATTTTTACTCCTCAGTAAGTGTGCAGGCCCAATCCAAATTAAGGTCCTAGCACGGGGCAGAAATTTTAAGGGACCTCTTAAGAACTAGAACAGGGCCTATGTGCCTAATCTAGAGGGAAAAAAGGGAGGGGAGAGATGTAGCTGCAAGATATGGATTTAAACTAGCATCTGTTTTGGCCCTTGATGATCATGTAGTGTTGTGTTCTGTCAATATATCAGGGGAGTTTTGCAGGCATACATGGTGCATTTCCTCTTTTTTGGAAATGCATAAGTGCTCACCCTAGCACCTAAGGAGCAGACAGTCTGTGTTTCTGTGTTGAGTTTGAAGACGTCTGTTGTGTATTGCTGTTTCTCATATACAAAACACCCATAACCTCTTGTATTTTCCCACCACTTCTCCCTGCAGAAAATCTGTTAGGGGAAAAAAGATGGAATTTCTGCACAACGCTTTCCTGATTGGCAGCACTAAAAGCCCTCTGCCTTGAAGCACCCTAAGATAATATCATCAGAGGCCCTATTCCAGTTACCCCACCTTCAAAGTCTACAGAGGTTTTGACCAAAGACAAGTTTTTTGTGGTGGCAGAGAAAAATCAAATCTAACGAAAGGTTTAACTTAACTAAAAAGGTACATAGACTTTCAAATGTTATTTTGTTAAAAGTAACAGCTGGAGACTTCCTTTCTGAGTAATAACTGAACTTTGACTGGGTTACTCTTAACCGTTGGTGTCTCTTAATCACTAGTAACTTGTTACAGGCCATATGTTGCTGGCATAGCGTTGTACTTTGACCTGCACTTGTGTTTATAAAAGTATCCAGAGACCTTTTTGTGTTCATAATTCATTTTGCTCCAATTAGCAATTAACTGTGTTTGTTCAATTGTACTTGACAATTTTTGATATTAAAAACAAAACTTTATAGTACATTGTTATAGAAGATAACCTAATTCTTAAAAAGCAGCAGCAGCAGCTTTATGGACATAAATAAACTTTTTACTTTGGATTATAGTGAAAACCGTTGTTATTTGTGAAATTTGCATGTCAAGAATTTTCCAATGAAATATGTTTCATGAGAATTGGTCAACAGAAAGGCAGTCAAAAAGGGATGACCAACTAACTCCCGAATATATATATAGATATCGATATCGATATCGATATCGATATTTTATTCCAATTCTTTAAGCCACTGAAAGGATTGATATTGGAAAGATGGGGTATTAATAGTTATATAGTATTTATTCCTAGGGGGCAGAATCCTATACTGCCTATGGGGCTGGAGGATTAGACAGAAGCTCTGTTATACCAGTGTAATACAAATACACTGCTACAGTGACATATATGTTGGGGGTTATGGCTCATTCAGAGGAGGGCAACTGTTTGCCCCTTAAGTCTCCATACCCCATGGATGCCCTTACATTGTTGTCACCATCTTTCAGATCAAATCACCTAAAAATGTGCTTTGCATTATTTTATCTGAGTGCTAGATCTGGACAGTAAGGGCACACAGGCATTCCTACTGTCTGCTCCATATGTACTAGGGTGGCCTCTTATGTACTGCCAAATTAGAGATGTACTGCATATACCAGCAGAACTCCCCTGATAGAGGACTGTCCTCAGTAAAGTAGGGTCCCTGGACCCCTAATAGGTGCCCCCTAACTCTTTCCCCCTTAAGACAAGCTTGGGTTCTCAACATTTTACTGGTTGTGCTCTTGTGTTCTTCATGGTAACCTGAATTCAGGGATTTAATAGCTGAAATTTTTCCAAACTGATAGGGAAAACATCACCTTTATCTCTGTGTGCTATGCTCTGATAAGGGCACAAGATCAAGGCCCATTAAAAAGTTGGACACCCCTGTCGGAACCTGCAAATTTTCCAGAAGCATTGCAATACCTTTTTATATATGTTTGGGTTTTGGCAGACTGTTGCATTTTGGTTTTTCAGTCCGATTTTTACCTGTCATTTTTGAAAAATGGAATGAATTTGGAGCTCTAGGGTTATGACAGGGCCCAAATGAAAAACAACAACAACAAATATATAAATGAATTCCCTTTGAAGCGTCCCCCCCCCGAAGCTTTGAGCTGTTGTTTTGCTCCTACGTTTGAACATGGATACCACATTTCTGGGCTTGGATCCAAGATACTATGGAGAGATTGTGGAGATTCATCAAGGCCCCTAACCTAACCACTTCCCGAGTGCTGGTTTTGTTTGCCAAGAATAAACCTAACAAGTCAAAGGTGACTGTAAGGCTCTGGAAACTAGAGTAAAGGTAAAGGCCCAGCCTGGGACAGACCACTCCTTTAGGTAAGTAATTATTTGGGTAGGTAGTGTTGATGAAAGGCAAGGTCAGCCTCATCATTTGCAGACAGAACATTTGCTCCTAGTTGTGCTTTTGAAGGGATTCTCTGAACAGGCCTAATGTTAGGACACCACATCCTCAGGCAGTTCTCAGGGCCCTGGCCTTCCTAGCAGGGCCCAAGCTGTTGCCAGGCCCCCCCAGTGGAGGTCTGGGAACCACTACTTTGATTTTTCACAATGCTCTGGAGTGGAGCTGCATTGGTACTGAGGTAAATTAAAATGGCTGACCCTCCCGCTGAGGGCTGCTTGGTGTGTATTGGAGCATTGTTGCCAGTGACCATATGTCAGGAAAAACTAGGACATGTCAGGATTTTTGGCAACAAATCTGGGAGGGGGGGGGAATTATGAAATTTGAAAAAAAAAATCTGGATTTTTCCCATCCTCCCCCCATCCAAAGAGCAGTTCTACTTTATAGTCAATGGGAATTAACAAAAATGCTTACAGCTCCGTCATTTTTAAAGCTATAGAGATGATACTTGGCACCATGATAGCCCTTAGGTAGGGCTTTGGCCATGCCAAATTTGAAAAAGATCCATTCATCCATTAAGTTTTAGGAATTTTTAAAATTTTGAGGTTTAAAAATATTTTTTTTTAAAAAAAACTCATTTTTAAAGAAAAAGAGATGAAACTTGGCACTTTGATAGCTCTTAAGTAGGGCTTTAGCTATGCCAAGTTTGAAGCAGATCCGTTCATTCATTGCTTTAGGAGTTTTTTTAAAAGTTTGAGGTTTTAAAATTATTATTTTTTAAATGTCATTAAAAAGAAAAAAAGATATGAAACTTGGCACTTTGATAGCTCTTATGTAGGGCTTTAGCCATGCCAGGTTTGAAGCAGGTCTGTTCATCTGTTGATTTTTAGCATTTTTTAAAAAAAGTTTGAGTTTTTTAAAATATTTTTTAAAAAACAAAACACTGAAGCCATACCCTTCAAAAACAGGTTATCAATCCTCCTCTTTGGGGTCCTGCACCTTGAGTAGTTTCAGCCCTTGGCATCAAGGAGATCTTGAGTTTTTAGCTAAAAAGTGCTGGGCGAGCACAGCACCTTTCCTGCTGCAGATTTGGTGGGCAGTTGGGCACCTGAAGCTCAGCAGAGGCGAGGCGTCCACTAATCAAAATGTGGGAAAGGAGAGGTCAATCAAAGTTGTCACATGTTTGTGCAGGAAGTAGACAGGAGTTCAAATTCTGGGTGTGAAAAGTGGTGCCAACGCACAAGCCTTGAGAAGCTAATGCATATAAGTGAGAAGTGTGAATGGGCGAAGTAGCGTCCGCTGCCCACAACACCCACCCTAATGCTAGAGTAGAGAAACTTGTGACAATCATACACAAGTTTCCAAAAAAAAATTGAACTTCAAAAATAAAAAAGCCAGCCAGCCAGCCGGCAGCAAGCCGTGTTAAGCAGCAGCTTACAGCAGAGTGAGGATACAATCAGAAAAGATATTTGAGGGAAGGGGAGAATATATCACACAGAGTAATAGCAACAAAGTACAGCAAAAGCTACAAAGGTAGGAGTGAGTGAAGTTAATTTCAGATGCATTGGATGTCTCACTTGTTATTTCAGTGATGTTAACATTAAGATGTTATGTACAACAGATTTGTCTTAATTGTGTGCTGTAAAAGCAGACATGTGACCAAGGCTATGTTCAGGTGTGCATACCCCCTTGGTGCTGGACATGCCCTCTAGAGGCAGACATGTTGGTGGGGCCACCCCCTTGGGAGCCAACAATGTTGTCCTCTTTTTAGGTTTCCAAAATATGGTCACCCTAACTATACCAGGGGAGCTTGAGTATGAAGGGGAACACCGACAGATATTTTGTTGAGAGCCCCTTAAGCCTGGAGCTGTCCCTGTCCCTGAAGATTGACTGAAGGTACATGGGATGTAATAAACTGTTTCTCTCCTAACCAGGCAAAATGGTTAGTAGGGCTGACATATAGCTTCCAGGAGAGGAAGGCACCAGGAGGGAGATTTTGCTATGTGCATTAACTAGAAATATGATAAGCAGGAATTCAACAAAGGCATGTTTCCTCATACTGCATCTCCATACAGGGGAGGGCTACACCTGTTAGGTTTCTGCCTGTGACCCAGTGTTATAAGCAGAGGAATCCTCTTAAAAAAAGTAGCACCACCATGTAGGGTGGCTCTTTTGCAGAGGGCAGTCCTGTATTTGGAGGCCTGACAGAGGCGTCTCCTCTGTTTGAAGGAGTTCCCTCAGTTTGAAGGGATGTCCTGTCCAAATCCAGTTTAAAAATAAACAAAAACTGTTGCCCATTCATAGTTTGTATCTGGGCAGCTGACTGAACAGGCAGGCACACAGGTCACATATCAGAGGGTTTAAAACAAAGAAAGAACAGATAATGTAACCACGTATAGCAGCATTCACATGTCCCCAACCTGGTGTCCTCCAGATAGATTGAACTGCACTGCCACACTGTGGTAAAATGCACTGTATTTCTATTTAAATTCCAATAATTATTTTTCATAATTACATATAAATTAGGATATGCAGATTATTTTGCAAATCACTGTCTTCTTTTGCCCTGTTTTTAGGGAATGCATTTCTTTTTTTGCCGATTCATACGTGACCACTTTAAATACTAGGATATGTGGCAAAAAGCAGCTGTGCTGATTATATATATATATATATATATATATATATATATCACACACATTTGTATCCTGCCCTATTATCGCTGGGATCTCAGGGCGGTGTTCAGATAACAGCACGTCACCCTGAGATGGCTTCAATGAGCTGGTGCAACCAGGTAGAACAGGTGAGGAATGGAGACACCTTACTGCAGCATATTACTAATTTAAATTGTTGAGCTGGCCAAGTTCAACCTCTGACCTGCTGCCTTTTGAACATCCTCTGTAATGCACACCTACTGCTGTTCCAGTTACATAAGAACAGAGAAAGAGCCATGCTGGATCAGACCAAGATCTAATCCAGCATTCTGTACACACAGTGGTCAACTGACTGCCCACAAGAAACCCACAAGCAGGACATGAGTGCAAGAACATTCTCCCACGCATGTTCCCCAGCATACAGTCTCTGATACTGGAGGTTCTGAATGCCATGTTTTAGGGTGACCAGATAAAATCCAGGTCAGGGCTCGTGTAACTTTAACAGGGCTCGTGTAACTTCTCCCACCAATCTCTCTCCCATCTGCAGTAGGTCAAATGTGAAGTCCTACTTCAGGTAGGGTGATCAGATAAAATCCAGGTCAGGGCTCATGTAACTTTAAGAGTTGTAGAGAAAAGGGAATTTCAGCCAGTGTCATTGGTATGCAATTAGTTCCTGGTGATATTCCCTCTTCATCACAACAGTTAAAGGTGCAGGGGCCCTGCCTTCTTTTGTATATGGTCACTCTAGTATAGTGCCTGCAACTTTAACTGTTGTGATGAAGAGGGAATTTCACCAGGAACTAATTGCATACAAATGACACTGGCTGAAATTCCCTTTTCTCTACAACTGTTAAAGTTACATGAGCCCTGACCTGGATTTTATCTGGTCACCCTACATACGGTCAGCCTTGGTAGTACTACCCGGTAAGGTCAGAAAGGCCCATAGCACCATCTATTTATCTTGTGTAAAATTGGTTCGTGTCTCTTTGTGGATCTCCCTCAAATCCATACTGTTTGCCCACCATGAGACAGGCGTTTATAGTCTGTTTACAAGGAGAGGTGGTATCTCTGAGTGAAAAAGGAATGGATGCCTGACTTCGTTCTCCCATTCCTTTCATTTTCTTCACTGTCACTTTAAGAAAATTAAAGCAGCTCAGAAACCAAGGGGATTAAGGGTTTAGTGACTCCAGGCTCTCAACTCCCTGGGCTGACTGGTTAGTATGTCAGCATGTCAGTGAGCCACTGTGACACATGTGGACTCATTCGTTAGGCCCATGATTCTGAACACAGATCTCCCCTATTAACAGCTTTGCTCTGACCCCCCCAATCCCAATTTCTCAGCATTCATTTCCCATTAGCCTGTTAATCCCACCAACCTCCTTCCCACTTTTGCAATTCACACTAACCCAAGTAGTGAACTAATGGTGTCCTCCTCTGTGACTTTTCTCAAGTTCAGATGCATGTGACTTGACTAGAAGGAGGAACTAAAAGCACTAACGCCAGATTCCTCACAGTCTCTGGTATGCGTAAGCAACGTACCCAGGGAGTAGGATCACAGGATTTGTTGTGCAATATCTTTCGACTGGTGGCAGAAAGAACTTGTCGTCTGGAAGCCCCCATGGACAAGCATATCTGAAATATTCCATTTCACAGCCTTGGCACAAGGTCTCTTGTCATCTGAAGCGGGAAAGAACACGTGCTGCCACATTGGCTGAATTCGGACAACACGATAGTCAATGGTGGGGTAATAATCAACTTTACAGTACTCCCCACACAACATGGTAATAAATAATCAACTGTGGTGTGGACTAGGATCAGCGCTGAGTTGACTATGGCAGCATTCGGATGACACGATAGTCAATACAACTGACAATCGTTCTCTCCCCCCCCCCCCGTTGCTTATTGTGTCATCCGAATTCAGCCATTGTGTCCCTTTCCTCCTTCCTTGCTCACTACCACTGCACTGTGCCCCCACCTGCCACCAAATCATGCCCCCCAACTCCTTCCAGCATCCCATGCCCCCCTTTGCTGCCATGCTGGCTGTATGGAGAGCCTCGCAGCTAAAAGAATTCCCCTCCTTCAAGTCTCATGAGAGAGCGTGAGAGCTTGTCCGGCTTTTGCAAGAGCTTGCCTGAGTCTCACAAAACCTGAACAAATCTCTCAAGACGCAGGGCGAGCTCTGGTCAAAGCCCTGCAGCTGCTTCTTCTGTCTGCCCCAGAGATACCCACTGGCCATTCCCTTGCTGCAGGAAATGCCACAACAGTAGAGTAGCTGACGGGGGTCTCTAGAGCATCCATGGGAGGAGGCGGGGCAATGGAGGCAGGGGCTCCTCATGGTGGGGGTGGGAGAGAGAGTGGCACAATTTGCCATTCCTGTCGCTCCGCTGCCTGGTGCAGGCGTCTCACCCTGCTTCATGGGTGGGCCAGCCCTGCCATTTCATCATGGGAAATAGTGACCGATTAGGTGTGTGCAGTGCTGGCTCCAGATTTGGAAGGCACTTTGGCAATACGTCATCAGTGGGATCCCCTCTGTCCAAAAGTCTTCCTTCTTACCCACATTGTTTCCAGATACCGCTCTTCCTCATCATTGGTATCACCTGCCACACAGACAGCCAATGAGCAAATAGGCAGCAGTATCTATTGCTCCTCCTCCTTAGCACCATTGTTGCCAGGCTGGAGCGAGAGGGTGAACAAGCATATTGCCATGGTGAAGAGAAGTAGCATCTCCAAAGGGTTTGGGTCCTGAGCAGATGATTGACTATGCTGCCTCTTGATGCCAGCCCCTGTGTGCGTGTGTGAGGAGTATATTAGTACTATTCCTTTGAGAGCAGCTCTGAGGTCCTTGGGAAAGAGTCAACTCATATGACTAGACACTGGGGGTACCTAGTTGAGACCTATTATGTTAATAAGCAGTGATGTTGCCGAAATGTGTTAATGCCTAGTTCAGTGAATGAATTTGTCCAGCTTGTAGTGCTTGGTGATATTACGAATTGAGTAATTAAATTCTTGCCCAATTGACAGTTCCTCGCCAATTGCTCCATGGAGGAGCCTCAGTTTGTCTGGAGACCTACGCTATAACACACTTCACATCATTTTTAACATGTAGGGTGACCATATGGAAAGGAGGACAGGGCTCCTCTATTTTTAACAGTTGTATAGAGAAGGGAGTTTCAGCAGGTGTCATTTGTATGCATGCAGCACCTGGTGAAATTCCCTTTTCATCACAACAGCTGCAGGAGCTATACTAGAGTGACCAGATAAAAAAAGAGGGCAGGGCTCCAGCAGCTTTAACTATTGTGATGAAGAGGGAATTTCACCAGGTGCTGCATGCATACAAATGGTACCTGCTGAAATTCCCTTTTCTATAAAAATGTTAAAGATTCAGGAGCATTTCCCTCCTTTTCATATGGTCACCATATTAATACACCCCTGTGTGCTTACAGGGTGTAAGTAAATGGACAGATGTGATGGTATTGCTGTGGGAGTGAACAAGGGCATCCTCCAGCTTTCCTCTCTATTGGCAACAATTCCATATAGTTACCACTTTGGGGTGGTTAGTGTCAATTTTATGAATCAGGAAAAACTTGTAAAATGATGTGAACCTGCCTGGAACCTGTCTCAAGTGACATTGACAAAGACCAAAAATAGAAAAGTGTTTAGTTTCAGAATTTGTATCCCACTTTCTTGCTAGTGCATCAAGGTGATACAAAAAAGCACATTCTTTTTAAAAAAATCAATACAAATCACAAAAAGCAGGAAATAAAAACAGAAAAAGCAGAGAGCAATTTAAAAATCTAGTTAAAAGGGGGCAAGGGGCAAAACAGAAAACAGCGATTAGATGCTTAAAATTTAAACTTGACCAGGACATTAAACTTTATATACATTTCTTAAGTTCCATGACAATGAAAAGTAAAGTCAGGAAAGTTCTGGACATAAGCACTTTGCCCAGCTAAAGCACGATGCAAATTATTATGAGGAAAGTGCTTGTCAATATTTACTTTCACTGGTAAAAGTGAAAGGCAGCCAATGAGGGCACAGTTGAAGTAGGGGCAAAATCTGGACGTTTGCCCCAGAAATTAGTATCCTTCCTTCCGAAGCCAATGGAATCAGGACGGTTTGCCCTCACCTGAATGATCATTCCAATTGCACCCCCATAAACCTCTCCCCTACATGTCAATGGGAGGAGGGGTTGGATGTGTGTGTGTGTCTGATTTTCTCTGTCAATGGCAGCCATATGGCAAAAGCGTATACACATCCCTTACACACTGTAGGGAATTCAGGATGGATGGGTGCTTCCTGCCACAAGATACACATTGAACTGGCATTTATACATATTCATTGGTGACTTTATTATCACAAGGTGGAATATTACCACAGAGACAGATTTTATTGCACGGGTAGCAGATGGAAAGATGGGGTGCTGGAAGAACAGTAGTTTGGCTTTGTAACACATGAGTAAATTTGTCTGGCATTCAGGGAAGTTGATAGTAGGGATGTGCACTGGATCGGACCCGATCCACGATCCGAGTCCGGTCCAGTGGGAAATCGGATAAATTATCCGATTTCCGATCCCGCAGCTGGATCGGCCGATCCAATCCGAACCGGTCCGAAAAAGCTCCGAACCGGTTCGGCGGATCGGCGGATCGGCGGGCGCCCACTGGCGCCCACCGCCGCTTCCATTGGCGGGCGCCAGCGGGCGCCCGCCGATGAAAGTGGACAGCGGGGGGGGGGAGGAGTGGGGCACTTACCTTCTCGGCCCGGTGGCTCCCGTCCGGCGCCGGCGCCTACTACTACTAGCAGGCTCCGCGGCCTGCTCTAGGGTGGCGCGCCGGGTGATGTCATCACCCGGCGCGCTACTCTAGAGCAGGCCGCGGAGCCTGCTGGTAGTAGTAGGCGCCGGCGCCGGACGGGAGCCACCGGGGCGGGAAGGTAAGGAGGGGGTGCGTGGAGGGGAGGAGGGGGCGGGGGGAGGGGGGCCCTTACCTTTCCGGCCCAGCGGCTCCCGTCCGGCGCCGGCGCCTACTACTCCCAGCAGGCTCCGCGGCCTGCTCTAGGATGGCGCGCCGGGTGATGTCATCACCCGGCGCGCTACTCTAGAGCAGGCCGCGGAGCCTGCTGGAAGTAGTAGGCGCCGGCGCCGGACGGGAGCCGCCGGGCCGGAAAGGTAAGGAGGGGGTGCGTGGAGGGGAGGAGGGGGAGGGGGGAGGGGGGCCCTTACCTTTCCGGCCCGGCGGCTCCCGTCCGGCGCCGGCGCCTACTACTCCCAGCAGGCTCCGCGGCCTGCTCTAGGATGGCGCGCCGGGTGATGTCATCACCCGGCGCGCTACTCTAGAGCAGGCCGCGGAGCCTGCTGGAAGTAGTAGGCGCCGGCGCCGGACGGGAGCCGCCGGGCCGGAAAGGTAAGGAGGGGGTGCGTGGAGGGGAGGAGGGGGCGGGGGGAGGGGGGAGGGGGGCCCTTACCTTTCCGGCCCGGCGGCTCCCGTCCGGCGCCGGCGCCTACTACTCCCAGCAGGCTCCGCGGCCTGCTCTAGGATGGCGCGCCGGGTGATGTCATCACCCGGCGCGCTACTCTAGAGCAGGCCGCGGAGCCTGCTGGAAGTAGTAGGCGCCGGCGCCGGACGGGAGCCGCCGGGCCGGAAAGGTAAGGAGGGGGTGCGTGGAGGGGAGGAGGGGGCGGGGGGAGGGGGGCCCTTACCTTTCCGGCCCGGCGGCTCCCGTCCGGCGCCGGCGCCTACTACTCCCAGCAGGCTCCGCGGCCTGCTCTAGGATGGCGCGCCGGGTGATGTCATCACCCGGCGCGCTACTCGAGAGTAGGCCGCGGAGCCCGCTGGTAGTAGCCGCCGGTGCCGGACGGGCCGAGAAGGTAAGCAGTGGCGGGGAAGGGGGCTTACCCCCCCCCCCCGGAGCCGTCCGCTTCTATCCGCTGGTGCCCGCGGGCGCCAGCGGATGGAAGCGGGCGGCCCCAGGGGGGGTAGGGAGCGCGGGGGAGGGGGTTTACCTGCCGGGGCCGTCCACAGCGGACGGCCCCGGGGGGGGGGGAGGGAGTTAGGCCCCCCCTTACCCACCCGCCGCCATTTTTTTCCTCATAGACTTGCATTGCAATGCAAGTCTATGGGGAAAAAAATGGCGGCCGATCCAAAAATGTACGATTTTTGGGTCGGGATCGGACTCGATCCGGTCCGGGGGGCCTCCGATTTTGTCCGAACCGGTCCGGGACAAAATTGGAGGTCCCGATCCGGGTCCCGATCCGATCCGGGGGGTCCGTGCACACCCCTAGTTGATAGCAGGGTGGTTACAGTGTGGAAAGCAGGCTGAGCCAACAAATAGAAGACTGCCTTTAGCTATGACACAAGGCTGAAGTTGGGCCCTGTTTCGTTATTATTAGTGTGAAAGCTCAAACCAGAGCTCAATCAGTAAACTAAGTAAGGTCCTACACCTCATATTAGGGTGACCAGACAAAATCCAGGTCAGGGCTCATGTAACTTTAACAGTTGTAGAGAAAAGGGAATTTCAGCCAGAGTTATTTGTATGCAATTAGTTCCTGGTGATATTCCCTCTTCATCACAACAGTTAAAGGTGAAGGCACTATACTAGAGTGACCATATACAAAAGAAGGCAGGTCCCCTGCAACTTTAACTGTTGTGATGAAGAGGGAATTTCACCAGGAACTAATTGCATACAAATGATACTGGCTGAAATTCCCTTTTCTCTACAACTGTTAAAGTTACATGAGCCCTGACTTGGATTTTATCTGGTCAGCCTACCTCATATGTCTCTCCATAGGGCCAATGATAAAGGTAGGTATGGTCAGGCAACAGCTGAGGACCCACAACCCATCAGAAGTCCACTGACAAGAGCCTCCTGGCGTTGCCCATCATCTTCATCTTGCAACCATCTTCTCCACCTGCCCCTCACTCTGGCCCAGGCAACACTGGTGGTGAGAAGGACGAGCAAGAGGTGCCACAGCCTACATGCTCCCTGGCTCTTTATCTGTCAAGGCAGGAAGTGGGAGCAATGATGAGAGAGAGGAGGAGGAGGAGTTGGTGACAACAGCAGTAAGAAGGTAGACTAGGGTGACCAGATAAAATCCAGGTCAGGGCTCATGTAACTTTAAGAGTTGTAGAGAAAAGGGAATTTCAGCCAGTGTCATTTGTATGCGATTAGTTCCTGGTGAAATTCCCTCTTCATCACAACAGTTAAAGTTGCAGGGGACCTGCCTTCTTTTGTATATGGTCACTCTAGTATAGTGCCTGCACCTTTAACTGTTGTGATGAAGAGAGAATTTCACTAGGAACTAATTGCATACAAATGACACTGGCTGAAATTCTCTTTTCTCTACAACTGTTAAAGTTACATGAGCCCTGACCTGGATTTTATCTGGTCAGCCTAAGGTAGATTCATTGAGGGAGGGCCCCCATTGAGGCTGTCTTGCCATAGGGCTCTTAAAACCTGGAACCAGCCCCTACGTCCCAAAATATATGCTGGACTATTCCGTTTCTATGATTGGGTGACTGGTCCCTTCAAGATAAATAATAATTATCTCCAGTAAAAACTCTGTGTGTGTGTGTGTGTGTGTGTGTGTGTGTTCATTGCACATTAATGTGTGATGTCCCTAGATGCAAATTGAAAACAAGGAAATTGGGGTACAAACCCCAGAATAAAGTTTGGATTACCCATAAATGATATACCCACCCCTCAAGGAGTGTGTCCTCTATGAGACGGCCTTGAATTACACCTGGCCCAATGTTTTCTTCTGGCATAAGTCACTGTGGGGTGTAGTGCCCCCATGCTACAGAAATAGGGCTGTGCACCCCACAATAACCCCAAATGATACATTGACACATCAAGGAGAGTGTCCTGTGTCAAATCACATTGAAATATGTCTGGCCCAACACATTCTTTGGACTCAAGACACTGTCAGCCATGGTACCACTATGCCAATAATAGCCCAAGTACATATAAAAGAATAAGGAAATGGGCCTGTGCATAAATTTGAACCATCCTAGAACATAAGCCCTCATGTCCAGAGCACTGAGATGGTGCGGAATTGGGTCTAGCCCAATGCTTTGGGCACAAGGCACTGTCAAGCGCATGGGCCCACATCAATTATAGCCAAAATATGTAGAAAAGGATAAGGAACTGAGCCTATGCACTCCTACAATAAGCTTTGTGCGATCTGAAGGTCATATACCAGCATCCAAAAATCACACAGGAGACTGTCGTTTACGAGATGACAGAGAACTGCAGATGGGCCCAGGACATTGTCATGTGTGTGTACCAATACCAATAATAATCAAAATATGTAGAAGAGAATGAGTGTCGGGAAGGGTGCATCTCAGAATCAGCTTTGGACCCATCCTTCTAAGAGGGTGTCCTGTACAAGCTGGCATACCGCTGCATTCGTCATAATGTTTCATTTGGGCTCAAGGACCCTCCAAGCACTTGGCTCCATGCCAATATTTGCCAAAATATGTGCAAATGAATAAGGAACTGGGGTAGGCACCTCAAACAAAGTCCTAGGAGAGAGATCTCAACGAGACCCTGCAGTGGTTTCTTCTTTTTTCTACATACTTTGGTGTGGGCACCCACACTTGACAGTGCCACGTGCCCAAAGAAAGTATCAGATATGATCTCATAGAGGATGCTCTCCTCTGAATGTGCACGTATGATTTGGGGTGTCTCAGATCTTCTTGTGGGGTGCACCCCCCCCCCCAGCTCCTTATTCTTTTCTGCATATGTGGTTTGGACACACACTCATGATAGTGCTTTCTTGTGCCCATAGAAAGCATTGGGCTGGATGTGATTCAGTGCTTCTGGTAGAGGACATGCTCCTGGACATTTGGGTTTTTGGCTTGGGGTGGCCCTTAGCTTATTGTGGAGTGCACAGACCCAGTTCCTTATTTCCCCTACCTATTTTTGGCTATAACTGGCATGGACACACACACTTGACAGTGCCTTGAGCCCAAACAAAGCTTTAGATGCAGTGCAGTTGCTGCCTCATTGAGGATGCTCTCCTGGACTAGTGGGTGCATCATCTGGGGGTGGCCCAAACCTTACTGTGGGTTTCGTACCCCCCAAGTGTCCATTTGCAATTGCCATCTGGGGTCATTACCCATGAATGAGAGTCACACAAAAACAACGGTTTGCATTGGAGAAAATTATTGTTTGAAGGGGACAGTCCCCCCAATCATGGAGTTTCATGGTAGTCCAAAGCTTATTTTGGGGCACAGGGGCATCTAAATGTAGGTCCTTATTAGGTTTACTAAATGAGCTGTAACTTCCATGCAAGTAAAGCACTGGAAAGTAGTAACCAACTTCAGAGTCGTAGCTACGTCTGGGAGTCACAAAAGAGGTTAGAACTGGGCTAGCCCTCCACATTCCAAGGAGATGAATGTACAAATTGCAAGCTTGGTACAATCCTCTAGGGGAACTGTCAGGTTTTTGTACCCATCCCTATGAAGGGCCCAGGACTAGGATCATGTTGTGATCCTCTCATGAACGGAGCAACCTGAGCAGCAGACTGTGCATAAAGCGTCCTGGTGGCTGATGAAAGCTGTCCTTTGCCCTCTTCGCTGTACTTTGCTAAGCAGCAGGCCCATGGCCATGGGAGAGGGGAACAGGCCTGACCTGAGAGGTGATAATGTGCTTATGGGCTGCCATGCAACAGTGGACTTTGAGCTGTGCTCTTTTCACGGAAAGCTGGGGCACTCTGAAGCACAGCGGAGCAGTGCAGCGCAGTGGCATTTGTGTGCTGCCATGCTATGCAAAGTTTCACTTATTGTTTAAAAGCTGAGCAAGCCTCTGCAATTCCCCAGCATCATGAAATCATCCGATAAAGGTTGTATGCTCCTTGGCCCAACAGGAAATTGCTATAGATAGCTTTGTGATCTGAGAATATATGTGGACTGCGACTCCCATAATTCCCAGCCACTGTTGACATTGGCCACACTGGTTGGGAATTGTGGGAGTAGCAATAATCACCCACAATAATAAGGTATTTATTGAGGGTTAGTAAGATACAGCAGAATTCTGGGCATATCTGGGATTTACCATGGAGTATACACTTAACAGGAAACTGCAGCCAATCCTGGCTGCATGATTCCCATTGCTTTATGGTGCATGTGTTTTCAAAAGAGTATTTGTTACATTCACACTTCACGTTATTAGGTGTACAATCCAAAAAACAGTAATGCGTCCTCAGTCATTCAGTTTCCTAGGTTGCTTAGCTTTGGATAAGTCAGTGCCTCTCAGTCTCACCTACCTTGCAGGTTTCTTGGGAAATAGAGAATGATAAAAGGTGTTCTAGGGTGACCTATGAAAAGGAGGACAGTAGGGCTCCTGTATCTTTAACAGTTGCATAGAAAAGGGAATTTCAGCAGGTGTCATTTGTATGCATGCAGCACCTGGTGAAATCCTCTCTTCATCACAACAGTTAAAGCTGCAGGAGCCCTGCCTGCTTGACCAGACATATAGATGGGTATATGCAAATATTATGCAAATTGCTGTCACCTTTTGCCTCTTTTTTTTGGTGATGCATTTCCTCTTTTGTTGCTGATGTGTAAGTAGCCCTCCTACAAGTGGTCCAGATGCTGACTGCCATTGTAGTGGCGCCTTGGCAGTATTTTGAAGTGGCGCTCCTGGCCCCTGCACCTGAACTTGCTATTATTGCCATCTTAATTTACGCCAAGCCTGTAAACACAGAGAACTGTGCTCTATTGGAAGACATCCTCCATTTGAAAGGCTGATTCTGTCCAATTCTGGTTTAAAGACAAAGTCGCATAAGAACTGTTGCCTACCAACAGTGAGCTCTTGGACAGAAGGCTGAGCATCAAGCCACCGTCTTCTGCACCATGGTGAGATTTATTTTATTCCTATTTAAATGATAATAATAATGTCTAAATGTGCATCAAGACCTGTGAATTAGCATAGGCAAATGTTATGCAAATCACTGCCCTCTTTTGTCCACTTTTTGGGTGGTGCATTGCCTCTTTTTTGTTGATTTGTAAGTGGCCACCCTACATCAGGAGCAGGCCTAGAATAGGGAAGATGGCAGTGCCAGTGAGCTCCATTGCCAACACTGCCCCCAGTCCCTGCCAGCATTTTCTGGGTGTAGGCAGGCAGCCGGCGGTTATCGCAGCAGCAGCAGGAGGAGGAGGAACAACTGTGGAAGAACCAGTAACACCAATGCAATCCAGTGAAAAAATGATAGGCCCACATGTAGGCTGACCATATGAAAAGCAGGACAGGGCTCATGTAATTTTAACAGTTGTAGAGAAAAGGGAATTTCAGCCAGTGTCATTTGTATGCAATTAGTTCCTGGTGAAATTCCCTCTTCATCACAACAGTTAAAGCTGCAGGGGCCCTGCCTTCTTTTGTATATGGTCACTCTAGTATAGTGCCTGCACCTTTAACTGAGCCCTGTCCTCCTTTTCATATGGTCAGCCTACACATGGAGCCCTGCTTCTTGCCCAGGTATGTCCCATGCTGGTGTTGCGCTTGTTCAGTTAAGCAGCCATATGATTCCTTCACAGCTTGGAGTAGATTCTACTTCCTCCCAAACACATTGTGTTCACCACTGATTAAAGAAGTGGTGGTTGTTGTGGTCCTTTTAAGTATGCTCCAGTGCCATGGATTGAACATACAGAAAAGCACCTTCTGCAGCATTATTCTAACATTTTCAGGGCATCCAAACCTGTATGAATTGACTCTCTGCCAATCTGGAAATTTTAAAATGGTATGAGGAGGGCCCTATTGAGATATTACTGCTGGACATCATATTGTGGGCTGCCTGGAATTGATTGCTGTGTTAGTGTCATGTTTCAGGTTTTAGATATTGACCACTTTGAAAATTGTGAAAGTCAATTTGGTTTTTCTCATCTTGAAAGGAGGAGTGGCTTAAACATTCGAGAAACAAACCAAAATGCAAACAACTCACCCTCTCTGTCCCCACTGACAGCCCAAGTGGAAGAAGAAGAGAGGAGAGAGAAGATGAAAAGTGTCATCCCGTTGGGTCTTCAGTGTAGGGTGACCATATGGAAAGGAGGACAGAGCTCCTGTATCTTTAACAGTTGTAGAGAAAAAAGAATTTCACCAGGTGCTGCATGCATAGAAATAGCACCTGCTGAAATTCCCTTTTGTATATAACTGTTAAAGATATAGGAGCCCTGTCCTCCTTTCCATATGGTCACCCTACCTCAGTGGGATTGGAACATAAGGCCCCTTTCCTCTCTTGTCTTCCTTTCCTATACCCATTTCCACCCCGGGGAGAAAACTGGATGGTTCAAAAGAAAACTGGGTGTTGCCATAAGGCGGTTTTCACCTATTATGCAGCCACAAACTGAGTTAGCTACCAAGGGCGCTCAACAGGGAGCTTCAGCTAGTCCTGGTCCTGTAATGACTTTAATAGAAAGACATGCATGTTTTTGAACCCTTGTTTGTCACATGCAAAAAAAAAAAAAAGATACGTAAAGCACCTTTTGTCAAGCTGGAGACAGAGAATAGTTTTCTTTTCAGAGCTGAAGGCTTTTTGAAAGAGGGATTGCTATGTGTGGTCCGTCAAGGGCAGGGATGTTGAACTTTTTTCTGTCCGCGGGCTGAATTCCATTTCGGAGTAGCTCTCGGGGGCCGCATTCTAGTAGTGGGCGGGACCAAAGACAAAAGGGGTGAGGCCAAAATACAAAAATGCCACCATACTCTTAGTTATTAACCCATTAGTTAATAATTAGGAGAGGCATTTCAGCCTTTAAAAATGGGTACGATACTGCACAAAAGCCAGGAAATCACCAAATTATATGTGTTCAGGGAGGGGTGGTGGCCAGGGGAAGGGGCGGAACCATCTGGGGAATCCCAGAGGGCCAGATTGGGACCCCTGGCAAGCCAGATTTAGCCTACGGACCTGAGGTTAGATACACTTGGTCTAGGGCAAGCAGATTTTTCAGACTCTTTTGTGAAAGAAAGCCTCTCTCTGGTCACTTCCAATTCTTTTAAAAAGCTGTTGTCTCTACAACTCTGGCAGGATCTTGCACTCTGCCTCTCTTTTATGTACTAAAGCATCAGATAAATGACTGCTGGAAAACTGTAATAAGGACTGTGTGCAAATGCCCTTAGTATTATTTCTCTACCTAAGCATGTCCTGCATCCTGTAGCCAACTGTTTTTCCCCCAGGGCTTCACCACACCAGGCTGAAATCTGGGGCTTTCTACTTCCAGTTTCTTTTGGGATTATGATGGGCTCCTTTACACAGCAGACTCATTATTTGAATTGAAAACTTCTGTTTTTTTTGGCAATGTTCTGTTTTGTTTCATTATGCATTATACATTATAGAACACAAGCTGAATATGAGCCAACAGTGTGATGTGGCTGCAAAAAAAGCAAATGCTACTTTGGGCTGCATTAACAGAAGTGTAGCTTCCAAATTGCGTGAGGTACTGGTTCCCCTCTAATCACCACTGGTTAGGCCTCAGCTTGAGTTTTGTGTCCAGTTCTAGGCCCCACACTTCAAGAAGGATGCAAACAAGCTGGAGGGGTTTCAGAGGAGGGCAACGAGGATGAGCAAAGGACTGGAAACAAAGCCCTATGAGGAGAGATTAAAGGAACTGGGCATGTTTAGCCTTGAGAAGAGGACTGAGGGGAGACATGATAGCATTCTTCAAATACTTGAAAAGTTGTCTCAGAGAAGAGGGCCAGGATCTCTTCTCAATCATCCCAGAGTTCAGGAAACGGAATAATGGGCTCAAGTTACAGGAAGCCAGATTCCAGCTGGACATCAGGAAAAACTTCTTGACTGTTAGAGCAGTACGACAATTGAACCAATGACCTAGGGAGATCGTGGACTCTCCCACACTAGAGGCATTCAAGCTGCAGCTGGACAGCTATCTGTCAGGTATGCTTTAAGATGGATTCTTGCATTGATCAGGAGGTTGGACTTGATGGCCTTGTAGGCCCCTTCCAACTCTACTTTTCTATGATTCTATGATCATGACAGCACCATCTAATAGCTGTATTATAGCGCAATGCCATCATTACACACTGCTGATATCTCATATTATCATTTGTTATTGGCTCATCTCTGATCTTTTTAAAGGTGGGATAAAGCTCAAATAGCATGGGAGATGCTCTGGAAGTTGATGACATCATGTAAAGTACCTGAAATCTTCTGTGAGTGATCAATCATGAGCATGAAATAAAAGCCTTGTGTAGAAATGCCCCCAGTGTGATGAAAGTACGGGGAGAGGATCAATGTTTGGGTGGGAAAAATGGGTTGGTGCTGAGGTTGCTACCCCAGGAAATGGGAAGGCCCAGCAGGAGAGGGGTAGTTAGAGACAAGCACGGGAAGTAAAAAGTGCTGGGCAGATAGATAATAGTAGAATCCTAAGAGCAGATTCTTGTGGAAGTTGTGTGTCTGCTTTAGAGTCCAGTTTTTATCCTATTTAAGATCTTACCTGGATAATTTTACAAATGAACAACATTTCTCAAAGCATACCCAGGCATTGTTATTTTTTTAAATTCCTTTTTTATTATTGATGTCATTCCAAAAATAAAATAATATAGATACATTAACATAAGTGCAACACACAAACACACAAACACACACACACACACACACACTCGCACCACACAAATACAAAAGGCACAACGGTATCAAGGGCCCTTTTGGTGTCAGTGTTACCAACTGGATGTGCAGGTACGTCTCCTTGGTCTTCCCCTTTTTCCTGTATGCCCAGTGCAGGATTTCCTCAAGGAAACACTGTGTGGTCCATCTGGAGACACAGATTGCACGGAAGACCATGAAAACAATAGTAGCGGCAGTGAGAATCTTAGCGATACGCCCCACTGAAATTTGCCTTTAAGGCCAAGGACCCCACATTCTCTCCCCTTGTTTCCAACTGGTCAGCTCTGAAGGGGTTTCTGAGATTAACTCTCTTGTCTCTCCCCCTCCAACTCAGCACAGGGATTCTGAGTGCATGAAAAGCAGAAGGGAAGTCCATGTGCTGTATCTGTGGACATTCCTGGGGAGCATGTTTTGCTGGCCTTTCCCCCACTTGTCATCTGGCCTAACCCCAGGGCTACAGATAGGGGTTGGGGAAGAGGTAGAAGTGGATAGGAACGTAGGAAGCTGCCTTACACTGAGCCAGACCCATCTAGCCCAGGATTACAGACATTGACCAGCAGCAATGACTCTCCAGTGTTTCATGCAGGAGGTTTTCCAGCCCTACCTGGAGATGCCGGGGATTGAATCGGGGACCTTCTGTATGCAAAACGGCTGCTCTGCCACTGAGCTACAGATCTACTTGGGTTTGGGGGTGGGGACAGAACTCAGAGGGGCTATCAATACAAATAGTGTCCGTGGTCCAAAGGATCCTGTTTGCAGCCCTACATAGCACCCTCTCTGTGCTTTACCATGAATGTATACATTTTGGGGGAGGGGGAGGGGGGTGATGTCCCACCGGCGTTCCTTTGGAGGCACTACTGTTGCTCTCTGAAAAGAGTCCATGCCATTATCCCACCCCACCCCACCCCACCCCGGAATGGAGCATCACGGATGTCCAAATGGGTGCAGAGAGGAATTTGCGCCATGTCCCCCTCTCTGCCCCTATCAAAGTCCTCTGCAGTGACAATCCTGTCCTTAGCTGCAACCGCAAGCATCAACGACCATGTCGGGAATGTCTGTCTTGATGAGGTTGCTGTTCGGGTCGAAGTAGAGCAGAGAAAGGGCCCGTCGCTGTGTGGGGACACAGCAAGAGCGCCCCCCCGTTGGGATGTTGTTGGCTTTGACCAAATTGAAGACGGTGGTATGGAAGGAGGCGGCTATCCCAGGTGCACCAGCCAGGTGCATGGGGCACTCCCCCATGCAATAGTTTATCTGATAACCCTCTGGCTGAAAGATCCAGTCGTTCCAACCAATGTCCCGGAAGTCTACGTAATAGTCTTTCCGGCAGCACACGTTTGAGTTCTGGTCACAGCTCAGACTGCGCTTGGCCACACGATGGCCAGTCTCCCGGATCTTGGCCTTAACCACCAGAAAGGGTTGGTGGGAGCTGCTGGCAGCCGTCACCAAAGACGGGGCATCAGCACGGCAGCCGACACACTGCAGCTCCAGGCGCAGGATCTTCTCCTCCTCCTCTTCCTCCTCCTCAAAGACGCTCTGCATTGCTGGCATGAGGGAGAAGCTGTGCCAGCCGCTCCCCTTGCTCTCCAGCTGCCGCTCCGCCAGTGCAGCCTGCCGATGCCCTGCCCGGTAGATTTGAAGGGTGATGTTTCGGTGGGCTTTGAGGTACAGCCACAGCTGGGCTTGGAGGATGTGCATGTTTTGGCCTTTGGTATGGGTGAGCTGGAACTGGAGTAGTCCAGAAGGCTCTGTTGGAGGAGAATAGTCAAGGTGAAAATCAGTCTCTGCAGTGCTCATTATGACATGCTCCAGAACACACCTGAGCCAGGGTCCTTCCATCAGCATCAACAAGATGTCCATGCCTTGCCTTGCTCTTGCTCTATATTTATTTGCTGCCTTATACTGAGTCATACCATTGATCCTTCTAGGCCAGTATCGTCAACACTGACTGGAACTAGGGTGACCAACTGTCAGGATTTCCCCAAATTTGTCCGGGTTTTTGTTCTATCCTGGGTGTCGGGGGATTTTCTGTAATTTTGTATAATGTTTCGGAATGACACACTTTCCCCTTTAAGGGCTTCCATTAGCTTGGTGAGGGGGAACAACGAGCTTCCCAGAAGCCCCGGAAAGTGAGCTTTCCTCTCCACTGCTCCACTTGGGGCCTTTAAGACCCTGATTGAGCACTACAGGTTTGGCAGAGAAGTGCACTTTCTGGGGCTTCTGAAAAGCACATCATTCCCCCTGCCATGCTAATGGTGGCCATCATTAGCATGGCGGTGGAATGACGCACTTTCTGGAGGCCCTGGAAAGTGTGCTTTCCCACCCACCCCACTGGGTGTCCTCTTTTTTGGTTCCCCAAATATGGTCACCCGAGGAATGGCTCTCCATGGTTTCAGGCAGGATTCTTTCCCAGCCCTACCTGGAGATGCCAGGGGTCAAACCTGGGACTTTCTGCATGCAAAGTAGCTGCTTTACCACTGAGCTACAACTCCTCCAGCAATTTGTATCGTGTCCCAAAACAACCTAGTGAAGTTGATTATTATGCTGAGAGAGCATGATTTGCCCAATGGTACCCAGTAAGCTTACCTGAGCTCCTGGGCTCTCACGTATAAGCCGAATAGTAATCGTAATAACATGTTATTGCAATTCTTATTGTCTCTTTGGTGCCTAAAAAAACTGGACCATGTACAAAATATGTGGGAAGGCAGGCTCTGCTGAAATAGGTTTACAATTCTGCCCAAGCGATGTACAAAATAATTAAGAGGTGAGGGAGAATATTGAAATTAAAATCTATCCATTGCATCACATTGGTTGTCACCATCTGTCCTTCTCTCAGCCCCCTGACTCTATATCAAAAGCCATTTTCATCTCGCTCCCTCACATAACCATGTCCCCCATCCATCCATAAGTCTTTGGTGGGACTCATCCATGCATGGGGGGGGGCAGCTGTACATTGTCAAAGAGCAAATGCATCACCAAAAAAGGGCAAGAGAGGTCACAGATTTGCGTAACATTTGCATATGCTAATTTATATGTCTAGCTGCAAATTTAGAAATAAGTATTATAATTTAAATAGAAATACATGACATCTCAGTGTAGTGGGGGAGACTGTGAACAGGTAACCTGTGTGCCTATTCAGCCTGCTGTGCAGGCACTACTAACTGTTGATGATGGGCCTCTTCTCCTTGCTCTCCCTTTTCATGGTCCTTTAAATTAAACCAGACTTGGATTGGATAGTCCTTCGAATGGAAGATGCCTGCCAACAGAGGACTGTTCTCTGACTCCTCTTTGAAAGGAGGACACCTGGACACCTCATCTGTACCTCCTGGGATTGTGTCTAAACACACAAACAGCCAATGTGCCAAGAAGCATGATAGTTTCGCCTTGCCCAGTGTGGGGGGTCCAAGCAGATTCACTCCAGCCCATTCACAACACCATGTTCCATGTGGATTCCACGTGGATTGCCACCATGCAGTGGCTTCAAAGGTCACACCATGGTAAAAACAAACCATTGTATATAAAATCGATACACCTCCCAGAATTCTCTCGGGAGATCTGAGTGCCTCTCAGTAGGACCACCATAACAGGCCAGTCCATTCCTGCTTGCTAGGAGCAAGAAGGGATCTGGGGCCCAATCCGCCTTTGCAAGCCCCATTGTAATGAATGGGCAGCTGGAGAACGAGCCTCCAAGTGCCCAGGGGCACACAGAAAGGATGAAGTCAAGGAGATGTAATTAATAAAATAGGTACCAAGCAAGAAAGCTACACAATGGTGTGGGACATTCCTATAGGTGCCCACCATTTATTTCAATGAATAGTGAATGACAGGCAGAAATCAACTGGTGAAGCTTTCCTATCACCTTTGGGAAAGCTTCAGCTATTAGTTTTAGCCTGCCATGAGAGTGTTAAAGGCATAGACCGTCTTTGCATAAAAAGGCAGTGATCCAATGGCATTCCATTGGCTTCATCCAGTATACTAGCTGCTCCCATCTTGCATATTAAGCAATTCTGAACAAGTTACCCTTCTTCCTTTTCACCTGATATTTTTCAGCACATAATCAGACTTAGCCAAGAACTCCCATGGAGAAGAAATTGCAGCATGAAGAATAACCAGTAGCTGCTTCCCCCAAACATGGCTTTGCATGTAACGACGATGTAAGTCTAAAGGCACAAGCCTAAGCACGTTTAGACTGAAAAAAGCTCTACAACTCCCAGCATTCCCTAGTCAGTATAGTTGACTACCGAATGCTGGGAACTGTAGGACTTCTTTCTGCCTAAACATGCATAGGATTGCACTTTAAAAGACTTTGGGTGCAATCCTACACATGTTTAGACAGAAAAAAAGTTCTAGAACTCCCAGCATTCCCCAGCCAGCCATGGGGGGCGGCAGGATTTTTTCTGTCTAAAGAGGCATTGGATTGCACCCTTAAGCTTTCTGAGCCAGAGCATTCAACTCCCTGGAAGAGCCACGGGGAGGACTTACCTGTCTCTGCAAAACTAATGATCTCGTAGCCTTGCTCATCAGGGTCAGGGTTCTCCCAGCCAGAGAAGTGCCCCATCCCATCCATCCGGGCTTTGCCCATGTGCAAGCGCCGCAGGGCATTGGCCACGGCCGCACGTGGCACGGGGTGGGTGATGTTGGGCCGCTCGCTCAGGTTGAGTTTCTGCAGGATCTGCTGCTTGGCCATTTCGACCAGGAAGGCTTTCTCGGCGTTGGGCTCCAGAGGGGGCGTCCTACAGGACGGACACCCAGGCCTTCCCTCCACCCAGGCCAAAGAGGCCCATAGCAAGGCCAATGTGGCCAGGGGAGTCCGGTTGCCCTGCAGGCTGTAGGGAGCAGAAGCCATGAAGGAGCTGGGGGCTGTGAGCAGCAACACGCAGGCTGGAAGGTCTCTTGCCACGTCGTGTAGTCACAGTGCCTGCAGCTCACAAGCTGTGCCTCTGCAGTGTGCAGGGGGCTTGCATCTTAGCCTTAAGGGAAGCAATCTGGCTTGGGCCCAGGACCTCTTTTTGCCTCCTCTGGGTCTCCCTGCTTCTTGGGGCCAGGACCAGCTGCTTGTGCCAGGAGGTGAGGCAGGTGCTTCTCGCTCCAGAGACCTCTGCTCATGGACTGGCTCTTCCCGAGTGTCACCCAGCCAGCTTCCTCAGCATTTGTTACTCCAGCAGCCAGCCACAGCCCTGCCCTTTGTGCCTGCCTGATTGGCTGGGCTTGCTTGCAGTGCCCCAAGGGAGGTTTCCTCTAGCTGGGGAGGGAGCTGGGGATTAGCCAGAGTGGATTACAGGCTCCCTGTGGTGGGAACAGGTGCCCAGGGAGAGGGAGCACCACGATTAGCCATGATGAAAAAATGGTGAGGATTGCATGGGGGGGGGGGGAAGGGAGAAATATCCGCTGCTCCAGAGTAGGGTGACCATACGGAAAGGAGGCTAGGGCTCCTGTACCTTTAACAGTTGTATAAAAAGGGACTTTAGCAGGTGTCATTTGTATGCATGCAGCACCTGGTGAAATTCCCTTTTCATCACAACAGTTAAAGCTGCAGGAGCCCTGCCCTCTTTTGTATCTGGTCACTGAAATTCCCTTTTCTGTACAACTGTTAAAGATCCAGGAGCCCTGTCCTCCTTTCCATATGGTCACCCTACATAACCTTTATTGCATGCTCTATGCATTTTGGGGTAAAAAAAAACCCAACGAGCTTAAAAGTTACAAAAGACAACACTCTGAAAACCATAAGTACTTTGGAAACTTAAAAGACTTGTAAGTTTTTTTGCTTCGACACCCACAGAGCATATAATAAAAGCTACTGCTATCGTCCCACATTGGAGTCGTCCTCTCCTCTCTGGGTTGTGGGTTCAGAGAGTAGCAGTGACAGCAGGGCAAAGCATCACAGAAATGTAGGATGGTGCATGAGCTGATTTTTTCCCAAAGGTTTTCGCTATGGTACACATCATTAGGATAGGCTGACCATATGAAAAGGAGGACAGGGCTCATGTAACTTTAACAGTTGTAGAGAAAAGGGAATTTCAGCCAGTGTCATTTGTATGCAGTTAGTTCCTGGTGATATTCCCTCTTCATCACAACAGTTAAAGGTGCATGCACTATACTAGAGTGACCATATACAAAAGAAGGCAGGGCCCCTGCAACTTTAACAGTTGTGATGAAGAGGGAATATCACCAGGTACTAATTGCATACAAATGACACTGGCTGAAATTCCCTTTTCTCTACAACTGTTAAAGTTACATGAGCCCTGACCTGGATTTTATCTGGTCATCCTACATTAGGAGCATTATGTTGGGTGTAGACAGAACCTATGGGAGCAAATAAGAACTCTGGGAGTGTTTTTTGCTGGGGAATTGGTATGGGGTTCCAGTCCAGATTAGGAGCACTTTCTGGATCGCGGGCCCACAGCTGCTTTTTTGACAGAATAAAAATGGCCAGATTTTTCCACTTTTTTTAAAAAAAAAATAACATCATGTATCGCTTAACTCTGAGTGTACACTTCACAAGGAACAGCAGCAACCTCAGCTCACCGACTGGTGTACATGCTATGAATATACCTGTAATACACGTAATACTTGCCTCATACAAGTTAGGCATACAACTGAAAAAGTGGTGTACAAATGAACACCACTTAGGACCAAACTAGATGGAATGTTAAAGGCATCTTTGCATTTAATGTGCATTTTTTAAAAAATGCAAATCATGCCAATGCTAATCGGAGTTGGGATGTACGGAAATTCCGTTTTGATTCATTTGTGACCAAAATTTGCCCATTTGCAAACACAAATATGAACAGGAGCACCTTTTGCCGGCAAAGCTTCCACATTCCTGTGCTGTTGGGGCTGGTTTGAAAATAAAAGTGTACTGTAGAAAAATGTGCACTTTAAAAATGCACTTTTGGGAGAAATGTAGATTTTCACCCTTTCAGGCACAATCCTATGCATGTTCAGACAGAAAAAAGTTCTACAACTACCAGCATTTCTTAGCCAGCCAGGACTTTATTGTCTTTTTTCATAGGATTGCACACTTAGTCAATGGGGGAGGTGGGAGTACATGTTTGTGTGTGCACTTAAAGAAAAAAAGCATGCCCAACTTCACTTTTCCCATTTGAACAGCAACATTAACAAAAAGCTCGCAATCGGGAATGGGAATGAGGCGGTTCAAGCTTCGAAGTGGAATTCCGAAAACCTTGATGAGTTTAAGCTCTACTGATCCTCCCATCGCTAAATAGCAGCTTCAAAGGACCAATATTTTTCAGGACCACAACTAGGAAGGCAGGCCTATCCAGTTTAATTTTAAGATGTTTTTAATAATGTATTTGTTTTTATCTGTTTCAACGGTTTATCTATTTTATTGTTTTATATTTATATTTGGTGTTGTTCCCCGCCTCGATCTAGATGGAGAGGCGGGTTAGAAATGAAATAAAATAAATAATAATAATAAAAAATAAAATAAACTGAACTCCCCCCTCCTTTCTGCTGTGATCCAGATAATGATCAGACTCTACTCTCTGCCCCTGACATCCCCCACCCCAGAGCCGCTCTTTGCATTTTTTAAAAAAACACGCATGTCTAGGACCCCCTCTACAAGAATTCGGTTTGACGCCTGGTTCTCCGATTATGCGCATCTTCTCGGAAGCGCTTTATGGTAAATGACTGTACGCAGGAGGTAATTGAGCGCACAACTGGTGACCTTACCGGTTGTTTGAAATGCGCTTTAGAAGTAGTTAATGCGGAGAATCGCTTGTTCACATAGTCAAAATGCGCTTTAACGGCCACAGCAAAATAAAACTCGCTATTTAACGCGCATTCGATAATGCACATAATCGGATAGATAACGCACCTCAACTCCCGATTTGTGCTCTGCTCATGTAGAGGTAAAAATTTTAATGAGACTTGAAAGAACTTTAAACCTCTCGTGTAGAGGCAGCCTAGCTTGGCACTTGGTATAGAGTCAGAATTACGATTTGGCTTGAAATTTCAGTGTGGAGCTGCACTTGAGGGCAAAGACTCAGCACCTGGGTCTCCTCTCTTTAAGGCTTAGCTCTTTGAGGGACCGTTCCTAGGCACTTTGTGCCAAGGCACAGAGAAAACCTCAAGCCCGGCCTTCCACAACCTGGTGCCCTCCAGATGTGTTGGACTACAAGTCCCATCAGCTCCTGTCTGGGGATGATGGGAGTTCTAGTCAACACATATCTGGAGGGCACCGGGCCGTTGAAGGCTGCTCTAGCCACACCCATCCAGCATGGTCCGCTGGCAAGCAGAGAAATGCCCCCAGCCACTGAAAAGCCATCGGAAATGAACCTTCCTTAGCTCCCCTGTCTTTCAGAAGCCACAAAGTGCTTATCTACTGCTGATAAATCCTCCAGTGATGATTAGCCAAGCTGAGGAAAGATGTCTGTAAGCATCGACTGGTTTCCCTTTCAGTGCCGTGACGTTGGGCAGGTGGCCACGTTACTGCACTGCTCAGGGTTCCGTCCGTCACCTTGAGACATCAGCTAAGCTTTGCTCGGGTGCCAAGGTCCCTCACCTCAGTGGCAGGGCTCCCACTTCTGAGACGGAGGCAGAACGTTGACGTCAGTTTCGATAACCACATATTCTCCCATTGCTGAATTCCACAACTAGAATATATAGGGTACAATAAGGAACCTATGTGAATTGGCTTCATTTACATAACCCTGGCTGCAGCCTTTGTATTACTTTGCCATAGAATCTGGATTCTTACCTCACCCCCATGGACACACACAATCCCCCCTACACACACACACACACACACACACACACACATGCACGCCCCCGCAGACGCACACACTTAAAACCTAAAAATCCACAGGCACAATCCAGCTGAAATGAAGCACTTCTACATGCCATAAATTCTAATGAGGGAAAGTCATGAAGATGCCTTACATTTGTCAAATGTTAATATTGATATTAATTGAAATAGTGCTTTATTAATTTTTGTATTAAATATTCATTTAATTTATTATTTTATTACATTTATGAATTTATTCTTTTATTATGTTTATGAATTCCTTGATTAATAAAAATTAATCTCTTTGAAACCACACAGAGTGTGGCAGCAGTTGATCGTCCCAGCCTAGGAAGCTCAAGATAATGGATTTTCCCACTTGTTGTGGAGAAGATACCCTCACTCTGGGACTCCAGTGAGAGAGACAATGCACATGTTCCAAAACCTTGGATCCAAAATCAGAGGTAGGCATTCTCTCAGGCATGTTGCCTGCCATGATGCTTGTGACGCAACTGAGATGAGTGGGTGACTGTATTGGAACTCAAGGGAAGAGGAGTGTTGTGACTGCAAAATCTTGAGAGTATTGTGTATGTGTGTGTGGTTGCTGCAGAACTTAATGGGGTGGGGATTGTGTTGCAGTTAGGCTACTAGTCAGAATGGCTATATATGCCACCTCCCATATCAGAGGCAAGATGTCTCTGTATACCAGTTGTGGGGAGCATAAGTGGGAGGCTGCTATGTTGCATTCATGTCCAACTTGTGGGTTTCCCACAGGCAACTAGTTGGCCACTGTGTGAACAGAATGCTGGGCTAGATGGACCCTTAGTCAGATCCAGTAGGGCTCTTCTTATGTTCTTATGGGTTTCACACAATGATTCTTTAAAGAATCTGTTAACTTTCTGTATGGATTTCCCAAATCTTGTAAATGGTTGACTAAATATCTGTATCAGAACTCTCTATTCCTGGTTCAACTTGCCTTTCCAATGTTTTTTAAGAGATAGCGGTGTGATGCAACCTGGACACATCTTAAACCATTCATAAGACTGGTACTGCAAAAGCAAAAGGCTACAGAACACGTTCACTCGTTATCTCCAACAGGTAAAAATTGTTTGGGTTTTCCCAGCTGCCAAGAACTCATTGTTATAGCCAGTGGACAAGCTGAATCCATCCATTCCCTGCTTTTGAACAGTTCCAACCTAGTGTAGCCAACCTAGTCCTATAACTGGACAGATGCAAAATCTGTTGGGTAGGAAGTTTCTGGCATCAGTACAGAAACTTCTCATGTGCCATGAGAGGGCATTCACTTTGCCGGCAGGGAGTGTCTTGGCCTTATCTGCAGGCATGTTGCCACCAGGAAGCATTGTGAGCGATGCCTTGTATCAGTCGCACTACAAAGATCCCTGCGTACATATGTGCTTGGGATGGGGACATTCCATGATCACATCACAAAAATCCAGAATTTCATCTTGGGTGTGGAAATCACCATCCTGAGAATCTCAGCTTCTTCCATTGAAACAACAGGAACAGGAACACCATCCTAAACATTAAGGCTCTGAAGATACATTCTGCTTTTATCACGCCAGCACCCTGCCTCATTCAGGGGATTCTACAGGGTGTGTGCGTATGTCCAGACATTGCGGCCATCCATTTGCAACCCTCTTGTGTTTTCTTACTGTTTCTTCTGCCCTTTCTCTTACCACAGAAAATCTGTTAGGGAAAAGAGATGGAATTTCTGCACAATGCCTTCTGATGGGAAATGCCTGATGAAATTTTAGAAAGGGGAAGATTTCCATGGGTGCTTCCGTGACTTGAATTTGCCCCATGACTAGCAGAAATTTGCAAAATAAGTACATATACGCTGATGTGCTCAATTTGCATGGTGTACACGAAGCCCAGTGAGTAACCAAACTAGAAAGCCTCTCCTACAGATCCACAGAGAGGGAATGTGCCTTTTTTCCAGCATCTTGAGATGCTTTCCTTCTCTCTCTCTCTCTCTCTCTCAATCTGGTACATGGAACACAGAATTCAACTTCCCGTGGTGCAGTCTTTGTTTTAATGCAAAGTTTATATGCACTTGGATATAGCTTTAGTCATCACTGTATTCTGCTGATCACAGTCGGTATCAGTATCACTACCTTGAATCACTCCATGAAGAACCAGGCAAGGTACTTTCCCTCCTTGATCAGGAGACTAATTCCACAGTACATTCTCGCCGCTTTTACAGTGTAAGAATTTGAACCCAAGACCAGAGGTGTCAGGTCCACCACCTAGAGAGAGGTTCCACAACTAGCCCAGGCAGGGAGCAATTCTGCTGATGTCCAGAGCTGTAGGGTGGAGGCTCAAACTCGCTGCTGAGAGAAGCACAATGGGAGAGTCGGTTTTGGCTGGAGAATTGAGGCAACAGGTAAACAAGGCTGTCTGGGAAAAAGCGCTGGTGCAATGTGATGCAACCGCAGGGCCAGGGCCGAAGTTCACAGCACACTAAGTCTGCTGGCAACTCAGCTCCCAGAATAGGCCAGGAATGTAAACAGTTAGCAATTGGCCCTGGCATGGTGCTGCGGCACGTGTCCCATGGTGCCTGCACCTGCCTGGAGACAGACACCAGCCACAAAATTCCGGGAAAGAACTATTGCACTGGGGCAAATCTGTCACAGGTCAGACCAAGTATCCTGGCTTTGAGAGTGGCTCGTATGTAAACCCTTAGCTAGGACAGGAGTTGTTGTAGGGCAGGGGCCCCATGGATGGGTTCCCTCTCAGTGTTGAGATAGCTTGTTAGAAGCATGGCTGAAAGCTATTTGTGCACCCAAGTCATTCCACTGGTCAGCTAGGTATCTAATGCCCATGACATTTTCACTGAACCACAAAACTGCCCTGTGGTGGCTTAAAAATCACATGTAAAATGGTATTTCCAAATGTTCCTTATGCTAAGCCTCTCCAAGACCCCCATGATCTCCAGGAAGATCACTGTTTCTCTGTCGCTAGTAGCTGGGCTGCAGGAAAAGTGGTCAGGATCTTCATGGCTCTGCAGTTGCACGCACGTGACCTGTGGGCCATGAGTTGTGGCAGCCCCGTTCTAAGGGAACCTTCATATCCATTCCACTGACTGGGCATCTGGTTGTTCCATAAAACCAAAAACCAAAAGGAGGAGAGCATCCAAAGCAGGACAAAAAAAGAGGGGAGAAGCAGGTTCTCAGGATGCTAAAATACTTTATTTCAAAGCTCAACATGTTTTGGGGGGGTTGATAAGAGATGTCTGCAAAAATACTGCTAACAAGATGATACTCTCTTACGATAATTACTGGCGACTGGCTATCATCCTGTTAGGAGTATTTCCGCAGACATCTCTTATCCACCCCTGAAGAAGGCCTTAAAAAAACAACACAGGCTGAAATGCTTTGAACTTTGAAATAAAGCATTTTAGCATCCTAAGAATCTCTCCTCCCTTTTTTGTCCTGTTCCATAAAACAACAAGCTTATGGAGACCAGGGGCTATGTGGAACCCAATAGAGAGCATGACACCTTGACCCCCAAGAGGCTCAAACTTTCTGCTGTTCTAGGAGGCCTTGGAAAATGGTAGAATCTCGCTCCTCATGTTACCTTTCGGATACTTTTTCAGGGACCTGATTGGCTCTCAACCTGAACTCCTGATTGACTGGGGGGGGGGGGAGGGCTAGGTTAGGGTGACCAGATAAAATCCAGGTCAGGGCTCATGTAACTTTAACAATTGTAGAGAAAAGGGAATTTCAGCCAGTGTCATTTGTATGCAATTAGTTCCTGGTGAAATTCCCTCTTCATCACAACAGTTAAAGGTGCAAGGGCCCTGCCTTCTTTTGTATCTGGTCACTCTAGTATAGTGCCTGCACCTTTAACAGTTGTGTTGAAGAGGGAATTTCACCAGGAACTAATTGCATACAAATGACACTGGCTGAAATTCCCTTTTCTCTACAACTGTTAAAGTTACATGAGCCTTGACCTGGATTTTATCTGGTCAGCTTAGGCTAGGGCCCCCTCCACAAGGATGCGCTTTTGCGCCTGGTTCGGGGATTATGCGCATTTTCGCGGAGGCGCATTTACGCCTAATCCCTCTGCACGGGAGGCAGCGAGAGGCGGCAAAGCGCATTAATTGATGTCCAAAAAGCGCTTTAGAAGACGTTAATGCGCATAATCGCTTGTTCACACGGCGAAAATGCGCTTTAATGGCCGGAGAAAAATAAAAGTCGCTATTTAACGCGCATTCGAAAATGCGCATTATCGGGGAGATAACGCGCCTGTACGCCCGTTTTGCGCTCCGCTGGTGTGGAGGTAAAATTTATAATGAGCCTTCAAGGCTCATTAAACGTCTCGTGTGGAGGAGGCCTAGGTTACTTTCCTGCCTGCAGGACTGGAAGGTAGGGAAGGGAAATATCAGTTCTGGAAACTTTGTACATCAGTAGTCTGCATCCACAAAACTGGAACCAGAAGGATGAACTTCTAGGTTGAAAGACATGATGTCCTGGCAAACAAGAGCTCAGTACCTATGTTTTTAGAAAGCACTTTATGCCTTGTCCCTTTAAAGGTTATCCTTGCAACCATGAGGGCTACGAACATAAAACAAAATTGTTTTAGAGTTCTTAAGAATCAGAGGAATGCACTCTTTGACTAGATATCAGACTGGAAGCAAGGCTCCCAGGTTGTGTGTTCACAGCCACAGAGTAAACACATTTTTCTGGCTTAAGGGGAGCACAGTGGAACCCAAAACCGCAAATAAACAACCCTGGGTGTCCCCAAGTTATGTTGAGCTTGTGCAAGAGTGCTCTCAACCTTCTCTGGTTTTCCAAAGCCCCATCCCCTATTCCAAAGATCATCTAAGGGAATCTGTGCCAGAGGTCAGTACAGTATTTTGAGATCCACTGTACATATTGCGTAAGCCGCAATCAGTGGAGCGTTTCCCAGAAAGCAAACCTTGCACCCAATTCACGTGCTAACAAGAAGCAGGATGGCATGATGGGTGTTACCTATGCTACATTAGTCATTGTGCTTGTGGCTGTGCAGAGATACAGGCCGCAGGTAAGCCTACAAACCTGCAAAAGCCCTTCAGGAACTGCCCACGTACTCTCAACCCTGTTTTTGCAGTCTTAAGGACTAGAAACTTGCTTTGTTTAAAAAGCAAACAAGATCAAATGGAGAAAGAGTGCACTTAACATTTTCTCCTACAATTTCCCCCCCTTAACAACCCTCCCCCCACCCATGCTTTTCTTTCCTTGGTCAAAAAGATAGGGAGACCTCATATCCTCTTCCTTTTAGGTAGAAAATGAGCTCTTTGTGTGTGTTTGATTCATTTCTTTTTAAAAAAAAAATCAATGGGAAAAGAGTTAAGGATCTATCTACTGGATATGAACTTATGGTCCCCTTTGTTTATAGGTATGAAACTTTTAATCAATATATAATCAAGCAAGCAAATACAAACAATTTATTGAATAAAGCAAAGCTCCTAAACCGTAGATCTGCATCTTAAAAAAGCAAAAGGGAAAAGTTAACTCATTCCCCAACCTGACCCCCCCCCCCATCCTCTGCTCCAATCGAATTTGCAGGCCCTTGGTCGTATTTCAGTTTTTTTGTTTTTAAAAATGCCCTGTTCACATGTCCTGCCTTTTTCCTAGTTTGGCCCTTGGATTCTCAGAAAGCAGTCCTGATTTCTGCAAATGTGCAAGGTGATCACAGAATAGGCTGACCAGATAAAATCCAGGTCAGGGCTCATGTAACTTTAACAGTTGTAGAGAAAAAGGAATTTCAGCGAGTGTCATTTGTATGCAATTAGTCCCTGGTGATATTGCCTTTTCATCACAACAGTTAAAGTTGCAGGCACTATACTAGAGTGACCATATACAAAAGAAGGCAGGGCCCCTGCAACTTTAACTGTTGTGACGAAGAGGGAATTTCACCAGGAACTAATTGCATACAAATAACACTGGCTGAAATTCCCTTTTCTCTACAACTGTTAAAGTTACATGAGCCCTGACCTGGATTTTATCTGGTCACCCTATCACAGAATCATGGAATGCACGTAGTCTGTGTATCCTAGGTGAACACACAAAGAGAGCTTAGATTTGCAAACTTATTTCATGTTGGACAAGCTCCCTCGTTCTGCCACTGTAAAAAATCTCTCTTCAATGAGAAGTTAGGAATATTTATGCAACTGAGAACACTATCAACTTTTTAGATAGGAGTTAAGATTTTTTAGGATGCAATCCTACGCACGTTTAGACAGCCGGGAGTTGTAGGGCTTTTTCCTGTCTAAACATGCACAGGATTGTGCCCTGGTGTCATTTTTACTTTATGCTATAGATCAACCTTTCCCAACCTGCTGCCCTCCAGATATTTTGGACTTCAGCTCCCATCAGTCCCTGCCAGCATAGCCATGATAAAAAATTATGAGAATTGTAGTCCAAAATATCTGGAGGGCTCCAGTTTGGGGAAGACTGATGCTGACTTTTATAACTTTTCCAAGGTTGTGGACTTTTATCTTACAACAAATACACTTGTTGTGTATTTTTGTGATGCATTTCTGTTTTACAGAATACACATTGGCAAGCCTTTAGGCACATTAAATCAATCTGTTATAGAGTTCCTCCGATGTGGCTAGATGTGGCCTGTAACGCTTTATTTTTATTTATTTATTATTATTATTATTATTATTATTATTATTATTTTTAAAAAGTATGTGTATTACTCTCATGCTTTGCTGGTTATTATGCCAGCATTACAGCGCCATCAGGTCAGAGAAAATATGGGAAGCTCCCTTGAAAAGAGAAGATAGTGGATGTTTTTGTGAATGCTGAGAAACAAATCCAGAGAAGCATGCTATTTTTAGGGCTTTTTTCTAATCTGATGTGGCCGAAGTTCCCCTCTTTCCGAGTATAATCCCATTCCTGCTTGTTCAGAGAAGCCCTTGCCCATGGGCCCTCCAAAGCCTGCGCTGCATACATCGGATTGCTGCCTGAGCCAATGGTTGTTTCTGGTCTTTTAGCAGCTTGTGATGTCAAGACTTGGGAAAGAGCTACCAGGAATGGAACAAGGATTGGCCAGGGCCAGAGCAGGTCAGTGCCACGCTCTACTTTGCTTACAAGAATAGCCAGATGGCTTCCCTGTTCTGTTTCCATGGGATAGTTCCATTCCTGAAGTCCAATCGAAGTTATGAATTCTAGGAATGGGACCCTGGGTCAGTGTGGATGTTCTTCTGCAGCCCATGCCCAACTCCTACAAACATTGAAAAACAATGGAATATAACCAAGGCTGTGTATGCTACTTTTTGCCCCAAATGGTCAGTGCTCTGTAGTTCTTTGTGGTTGCAAAAGCACATCTTGAGACTGTGAGCTTCTCTACATGAGCGATTTATTGCATGCTCATGATTGGCTACTCATGGAAGTTTGCAGGTCCTTTAAATTATGCTGTCAACCTCCAGGATGTCTCCTGTGCTTTCCTCCAGTAATTTCACTTTAAAAAAGATCACAAATTATGCACTACTTAAAATTATCTTGGGATTTTGTGGGATAACCCCCGTGTATAAAGTCTGTGGTGTGCTATAATACAACCACTAGATGGCACTGTTTCATTGAACATTATGGAGCATTATCTAGAGGAGACGTTTTCAATTACAAATCTTGTCTTCACCTTTGGTCACCATCTAAAGGGAGCCATAGACGAAAGCCTGGTAAGGATTCGGGATTTTCCCATTAATTTAGAGACACTCTTTGCCTGCATCATTGGAAATCTGCCAATCAGTTTAATGAAAACAACCAGGTTCTGGTGCTCATCCTCATGGGACAGACAGACTTGCTTAGTCCCTGGAGTGGTGCCAGTATCTGTATGAAGTACACAGCAGCATTTTCCATTAGGAGAACAAAAGAATATACAAAGAGCTCTAGTAGGTTAGGTCCGGCGTTCAGTTTCTGCAGTGGTGAACAAAATACCTATGGGAAGTGCTTCCACAAGCACTGGAGGTAATATATAGTCATCATGACTAATAACCATTGATAGCATTATCCCATATGAATTTGTCTAATCCCCTTTTAAAGCCATCTAAGCTGGCAACCATCACTGCATCTTGAAATAATTTGTCCATGTGAAGACATACTTCCTTTTGTCTGTTCTGAATCTTCCTCCATTCAGTTTCGTTAGATGACCCTATTATGTAGGCATAGTCGTATCAGCCTATTCCTGAACTGTGTTGGTTTCATTCATATATCCATTCCACCCCATTTTAATTAATCTGCAATTTGTTTAATCTGTAATGACAAAGCTCATTACACTACATATTTTTAACATATTTTCTCTCAAAGTATTTATTTATTTATTTATTTATTTATTACATTTGTATACCGCCCCATAGCCGAAGCTCTCTGGGCGGTTTACATAGGATTAAAAACAATTAAAAACAATATACAAAAATTAAAACAGCAAAAACATACAACATACACACAATCTGTACATTTAAAAACCACTTCAACACTTCAAAAAAACCTACAAAAACAAAACAAAACAAACCCAGGCTCCTCAGATATTGCCAAATGCCTGAGAGAAGAGGAAAGTCTTGACCTGGCGCTGAAAAGATAACAATGTTGGCGCCAGGCGGGCCTCGTCGGGGAGATCGTTCAAAGTATGCATTTCTAAATGCATTTCCACCCTAAAATATGCATTTGGATATGCATTTTGCCTTTTTGAACTGAGAACTAGGGGTGTGCACACCAAAAAATATCGTTTTTTATCATTATCATCATTTTGGACCAAAACAAATATCTTTATTCATATCGTAGGTGATCCGTATCGGCTTCACGATAATTATCGTGAAAAAACAATATTTTTGGCAGAAAGAAAAAAATGCCTATAACTTCTGTATTTTAAAAGTTAGAGGCTTGAAACTTGGTCACATGTGCTACATATATGTGCCAAATTTGAGATCAATCCCTCCAACTCTCGATTTTATATTAATTTATTAAAGATTGTGTCCGTTCTGACAGATCAGAATGACAGCTCGCCAGACCTGTCAGAACGGAAACGATCTTTAAAAAAATAATATAAAATCGAGGGTTGGAGGGATCGATCTCAAATTTCATACACATACTTAGGCATACCCCAGAAGCACTGTGACCAAGTTTCAAGCCTCTTACTTTTAAAATACAGAAGTTACAGGTATATTTATATGGCAGTCCGATAAAACGATAAAATCGCCCAAAAATTATCGTCTCCGATGATTATCGTAGGTTTTTCTATCGTATCATTATTGTAACTCATATGCATGATAAAGAGCATATCATATCGTTATAGTAAATTCTAACGATACAATACACGTCCCTACTGAGAACTGCCTTGCAAAATTTATAGAAGTGCAAAATCCAAAGGATAACTGGGTTCCACTTAGTTCATGAGGTGGTGATCAGGTCATTTCACTTAAAAATGCAGGCCAAACAAAATCCTCAACTGTCCCTAATTGTGAGAGAGGAAGAAAAACTTCTCTTGATCCACTTTCCCCACACCATGCATAATTTTGCATGCCTTTTTTTATTGCCCTTTTTTCTAAACCAAATAGCCCCACACATTGTACTCTTTCCATGTAAGGGAGTCCCCCTGATCATTTTGGTTGTCCTATCATGCACCTTTTTCAGTTCTACAAGGTCCTTACACTATACTATATTTGATTTAGTATGGTTGGGATTAGGCTGACCAGATAAAATCCAGGTCAGGGCTTCTGTAGCTTTAACAGTTGTAGAGAAAAGGGAATTTCAGCCAGTGTCATTTGCATGCAATTAGTCCCTGGTGAAATTCCCTCTTCATCACAACAGTTAAAGTTGCAGGGGGCCTGCCTTATTTTGTATATGGTAAGTCTAGTATAGTGCATGTACCTTTAACTGTTGTGATGAAGAGGGAATTTCACCAGGGGTTAATTGCATGCAAATGACACTGGCTGAAATTCCCTTTTCTCTACAACTGTTAAAGTTACAGGAGCCCTGACCTGGATTTTATCTGGTCAGCCTAGTTGGGATCCTTTCTGCTTCCTGCAGACTTGATGTTGTGTTAACAGAAGACTCATCAATATATAAGCCCAAGAAATGCAATCTACTGCAACGCTACTGCCACCCAATGGCAATGTTGGGAATAAGCATAAAAACCCAGTGGATTTCTTTTTAGATATGGCTTTGGCATCGTAAATGCACTGGACCACCTAGGGGACTTCCAGATGAAGCTTTTGCTGTGCAATTGCAGTGCCTCATTTGCGGAGTTTTACGTATGTCATCAGCTTCCATCTGCAGCCCTCTGGTATTTCCCCACCCAACTTTTTTCTTGCTGCCAAAAATCCATTTATAATAATAAAAAGATGGGATTACTGCACAGTAATGGGATTACCAGTGTCAGCTACAGAGATGTAGTGGTAAATCTGAAGTGCAGGCACCCATCACAACAGTCCCCAAAATCCAGGCTACAATTCAGCCGGCTGTATTGATTGTATCTACAGTTCTAGTTTTCATTTCCAACAGCAGCAGAACTTTTGTAAAGCCAAATGGTCCTTCATTGGCCAGTCATGGCCAGGCCACTCCAAAATTCAACAGGGAACAATAAACTGTGGCTGGGAACATTTGTTATCCTCCCCGCGACATGCACACACATACATACGCACACACACACAACTAATGTGAGATGTTCAGCTAAGCTCAGACAGAACAGAGAATTCTGAGGTGGGGATGGCATTTAAGAAAGCTATAAAGACTATTCTCTTCCAGCAGGCATATCCAGTGGAATTTTAGAATGCTTTTAGGATGTTTTAAATGATGTTTTAATGTAGTTTTAATAATGTGTGCCATGTTTTTAATCAGTTTTATGTATTTTACCATATTTTATATTTACTGTTGTTCCCTGCCTCAATCCAAATGGAGAGGCGGGTAAGAAATATTTTTTTAATTATTATTATTATTATTATTATTATTATTATGTCAATTTCCCTGCTAATCAAAAAGTGCCATTACTGCATCCCCGTGAGATGGTGTGCTGTAGTGTGATGGGGGAAGGGAGATCCCCAAAATCGAGGGAGAGAGACCTCCTCTCTTGGAAGGTCTCTTCCTTTTTGATTAAGGCATATCCTGGATCCAGCCAATGAGCAGGAACAGGAACATTTTATTGAGTTCCAGTGTTAAACTCAGATCTATCTGTTTATGGTTTTAACTAGTTTGGAATCATAAATATAGTTCCAATTTGACTAAGGCCCTTTCCAGACCAGGCTTTTTGCCTGGGATGGTCTCCAGCTGGTCCCTGTGTGCCAATGGTGTGTATTAGGTACTTCCGGGATCACCCTCCCTCCTCTACGTCTCTATAGTGTAGAAAGGGCCTAAGATGTTACTACAGTATGAAGTGATCTTAATTTGCACTTTACATTTGGTGATCCCTCAGTGAATGAAGGAAATATTAAAATTAATCTGATTGTTGTCTAACCCCTCTTTTAAAGCCATCCAAATTGGTGGCCACCACTACATCTTGTGGTAGTGAATTCCATAGTTTAACTATGCACTATGTGAAGAACTTCTTTTTATTTGTCCTGAATCTCCTGCCAATCAGCCACATGGGCTGACTCCAGGTTCTAATATTATGAGAGAGGAAGAAAATCCATTCCACCTGTGTTTTACAGCAGGCATCTTTCATTCTGTGGTCAGCATACTTTCATGCTGTAGCCTATGGGGGGAAATGCACATTTTGGGTTGATGTTTTTTTCCCGTAATATGTGTTTTGTATGACTAAATTTGCATACAGTTCTAGAAAGTAAAAAAAGTGGTCAGCAAAAACCTGGTCCATACAATCCGTGCAACTTGAAAAAAACACAGCCCACTGTGCAATCCACAGGTGAGATTCATAGAAATCTGAACTCATTTGGATGCTTGTGGACATCTCCAACATGCCTAGTCTTAGGGTACTTCCAGACAAAACTTTTATTGTTCCATCATTCCATTCATGAAATTTTAAGAGAGTCCAGATGATAACATCTTCAATTTGTAGCTCTCCTATGTTTTCCCATCACTTTGAGGTTTTTCTTCCCACAGAAAATCCATTAAGTTGGAAAAGATGGAATATCTGCACAATGCTTACTATGGGCTTTTCTAGATGAGGCTTTTCATCAACCTCCATGGCCTCTCAGGTACTCTGTGACCTTCATCCTGTTGGTTCTGCTGGACCTCTCAGTAGCGTTTGATACCATCAACCATGGTATCCTTCTTGGCCGCCTTGCTGGGATGGGTCTTGGAGGCACAGTTTTACAGTGGCCCCGTTCCTTCCTGGAGGACTCCTGTTCAACTCCTTGGCCATTGGCCTGTGGAGTCCCTCAGGGCTCCATTTTGTCCCACATGCTATTTAACATATACATGAAACTGTTGGGAGAGGTTGTCCGGAGTTTTGGGGTGAGGTGCCACCAGTACGCTGATGACACCCAACTCTACTACTCCTTTCCACCCAACTCCAAGAAAGCTGTTTCGGTGCTCAACCGGTGTCTGTCGGCAGTAATAGGCTGGGTGAGGGCAAACAAATTGAAGCTTAATCCAGACAAGACAGAGATGCTCCTGGTCAGTTGAAAGGCAGACCAGGGAATAGGGACTCAGCTTGTGCTGTATGGGGTTACACTCCCCCTGAAGACACAGGTTCGCAGCTTGGGTGTACTCCAGGATTCAGCCCTGAGCCTGGATGCACAGGTTTCGGTGGTGGCCAGGAGTGCATTTGCACAGTTAAAGCTTGTGTGCCAGCTGTGCCCATTCCTTGAGATGTCAGACCTGGCTACGGTGACACATGCCTTTGTTACATCCCGTTTGGATTACTGTAGGCTGACCAGATAAAATCCAGGTCAGGGCTCATGTAACTTTAACAGTTGTAAAGAAAAGGGAATTTCAGCCAGTGTCATTTGTATGCAATTAGTTCCTGGTGAAATTCCCTCCTCATCACAACAGTTAAAGGTACATGCACTATACTAGAGTGACCATATACAAAAGAAGGCAGGGGCCCTGCAACTTTAACTGTTGTGATGAAGAGGGAATTTCACCAGGAACTAATTGCATACAAATGACACTGGCTGAAATTCCCTTTTCTCTACAACTGTTAAAGTTACATGAGCCCTGACCTGGATTTTATCTGGTTACCCTAGATTACTGTAACATACTCTACATGAGGCTGCTTTTGAAGAGTGTTCGGAAACTTCAACTGGTTCAAAGAGCTGCGGCCAGATTGTTGACCGGGGCTGATTACAGGGAACATACAACACCCGTTAAACATCTCTACTGGCTTCCGGTTTGTTTCCGGGCACAATTCAAAGTGCTGGTTATCACCTATAAAGCCTTATACAGCTCGGCTCCAGGTTATCTGAAAGACCGTATTCTGCCATATAAGCTCTGAGATCTTCTGGGGAGGCCCTTCTCTCAGTCCCACCAACATCCCAGGCATGCCTGGTGGGTACGCAAGAGAGGGTGTTCTCCGTGGCTGCTCCAAGGCTCTGGAACTCCCTTCCTAAGGAAGCCAGACTGGTTCCTTCTGTGCTGCACTTCCGGAGGAAGGCAAAAACTTTTTTATTCCAGCAGGCTTTTTGAAATACGCTGGACCTATGTTAATGTGTGGTTTTGTTTTGTTTTTAAAAATTGTTACTGCTTTTAAATTTTTAAAATGTTTTAATTTTACTGTAGGTTTAATTCTATTTTAACTTTTGTAAACTTATATGTTTTAATTGTACATATTTTAACTTTGTGAACCGCTTTGAGTCCCAGCCCTGGGAAAAAGGCGGGATAATAATAATAATAATAATAATAATAATATGCACCTCCACTGAGCTGCAGCCCCTCTGGAGAACTTCCTTTCCTCAGAAAAATCAGCAAACGAACTACTACCTGGGGAGGGAGCAGAGGATGACCTTGATGGGGAATTTAAGTAATGTTCTTGACAGAAGAATTAAAAATTAGCCCTTCCTGTGACAAAGGACATCTGGCCTTGACCAAAATTGTGCCTTGGACCTTGGCAGTTGCAGTTATTGATGTTGGCAGAAGATCCTTCAAAAGCAACAGACACAGTCCACATGTTGGCATGAGATCTCCAAAGAAATGGCTGCAGATGCATGAGCTTGCCACAGATGGTGCCTATCTCTAAATGCTCTGTGGCACAGAGAGGATGCTGTGCCTCTCGGCCTGCTATTCCATCAGTCCCCTCCTTAGGGTGACCAGATAAAATCCAGGTCAGGTCTCATGTAACTTTAACAGTTGTAGAGAAAAGGGAATTTCAGCCAGTGTCATTTGTATGCAATTAGTTTCTGGTGAAATTCCCTCTTCATCACCACAGTTAAAGTTGCAGGCACTATACTAGAGTGACCATATACAAAAGAAGGCAGGGCTCCTGCAACTTTAACTGTGGTGATGAAGAGGGAATTTCACCAGGAACTAATTGCATACAAATGACACTGGCTGAAATTCCCTTTTCTCTACAACTGTTAAAGTTGCATGAGCCCTGACCTGGATTTTATGTGATCACTACACCCCACCTCCTTTGAGGCAGAACTAGAACCTGCTGGTCACAGCAGATGTAAAAGAAGGGTGCAGAAAGGCAGAAGTGGGGAGTAATTAGCTCTCCAGATGATTTGGCTGGTGGGGGCATAGGTCCATCAGTACTATGGGGCTTTTAAAAAGACAAACCATCTACAGATTGAGGTCTGGCAGATCAGGTACACAAAGGATGTTCAGACACATTTGGATCCTGGACAGGCCCAGACCTGCATCTTCAGAGATGATATTTCAACAGGTGGCCTTGGAAGTGGTGGACTACAGGTTCATTATTATCTTTAAACTGGAATTGGACAGGACAGCCCTAGATATAGGGGACGCCTTAAAATAGTGGATGGTCTTCCATAAAAGAGGACACTTGGCCACCCATGTCATCTTTGGCTACGCTTGATAGGAGTTTTGTGAACCTCCCAGAGAGCTTCAGCTACTGAGTGGTATAGAAAATAAATAAATAAATAAATAAATAGGGCAGATGGGAATTGTAGGTAGGGATGTATGGATTATGCAAAATGCATTCCATCTGTGTTTCATGGCTTGTCGAAAGAATTGGACTTTTTTCAGTTTCCAAGTTTGCCCAATGTGATTTTGTGCAAATTTGCACATGCACAAATCCCCCCAAAATATGCAATTTCTCTCAAAATGCACATTTTCACATTTTAGCCTATGGGGAGAAATGCACATTTTTGGCCGTTTTTAATGTTTTTGCACATTTTTTTAACAACAAAATGTGCACAAAATTCCTGAAAGGTTAGGAAAATTTTCCATAAGTCTGCGGACCCCACCTGACAGGGGAAAAGATGATCTACGGTGGAATTCATTTGGTTCTGTTGTGGATTTCTTCAACATCCCTAGTTGCAGTCCAACATCTGGAGGGCCACAAGTATGTGCCTGCCTGAGACCTGAGATCTGTCGGAGGAGCCCTTCTCTGTGCCCCACCAGCGTGTAATATATGCTCTGGTGGGACATGAGAGAGGGCTTTCTCTGTTGTGGCACCCTGGCTGTGGAATGCCCTCCCACTAGAGCCCGACTGGCGCCGGCACTGGCTTTATTTCGGCGCCAGGTTAAAACATGGCTTTTTAATAATGCCTGTGATGGCTAAATCCACCTGTCTGCACATTGTCTTTTTTTAACTGGATTTTAGCTGTTTTACATTTTTGTATTGGTTTTAATATATTAATGGTTTCATTTGTTTTAGAAATGTGTATTTATTCTATTTTATATGTATGATTTTATTTGTACGCCACTCTGAGATCCCTGTGATATAGGACGGGATATAAATGTTTTAATAAATGAATAGGGACAAGTTCAGGATCCTAGTATTTATGCCTAGTCAATACAGACGCTTGCTATTCATAGGGGCTGAGGTTGCACATCCCTGTTCCTGTCTGAAGAGGGCTGTAGGACCTAAGTATACAGAGTTCTGGATGGTGTCCTGGACTAAGTCCCATCTTCAGATCGAGGACTCTTTGAGGTGTAAGCACACACCTAAAGCCTTTGCCTTTGGGATCCATAATATTTAAGATTTGATGCATCCCAGAGTCCAGAATTAGTTCATCCCCTTCTGCTTAGTGCCTCTCAAAACTACACAAGGAAGAAAAAGAGGAGCCCTCACGAATTAAAACAGACACACAAAGAGGACCTAAATGTGATAGCAAATGTGCATGCGTTCTAACAGAAGAATCAAAATGTTCAATTGGATAAAACTAATTCCAATAATTTATTGGCTCATACAAGCTTATCAATGAGGAAAAAAGCCTTTCTAAATACACTAAACCTTAACCAAGTGGATAAAATGGTTTATGATAGCAGCATAAAATGTAGGAACGTGTAATTAAGCATACAGTAAATACAGTATCTCGACACGAGTAAGTGTGTGTAGCATCGCCATAGAGCTGCTGATGAGCCTCTGCTGCTGCCATGCTGAAGCCACTCCCTGCCTGAATGTGGTGGTGGATAGCTCCACTCCTTTATCACTGGTGTGAATGAAATTTAAATTGACCAGTTGTTGTCTTTTTGTGGTGGTCCATATTTGCCCTTTGAGATGGACACCTCACTTTATTCATGGTTCTGCTGGACCTGGAGATTGCGGGGGAAGGGAAACTTCATGAACGACATGGCAGATAACAGTCAATTGGTGGTTGACAGACACAATGAGCCAGTTTGCACGATCAGAAAAGCCCACCGTGGATTGTTTAAGTAATGGCCTGCACCAGGTGGAATTTGCATATTCAATGCCCAGCTGCGGGTTGTCATGTCAAGTGAACCTGGGGTCCGTGGGTTATGTGAGGGTTAAACAATCCATGTATAACCCTAGAATAGGCTAGGATTGTTTGACCCTCACATAATCCATGGTTCCTGGGACTCACTCGACACGACAAGCCATGGCTGGGCGTTGAATATGCAAATTTGGCCTGGCACATACCATGGCTTAAACAACCCACAGTGGGCTATTCTGATTGTGCAAACCAGCCCATTGTGTAAATAAGCCACAGTGGGCTGTTTGATTCTGCAAACCAGGCCAAGTCAATGTTTCCATGACCCAGGGCACAGTAGTATTTTCTTCAGGCACAGAACAGTGAGCTTGTGGGTGACAGTAAGTAAATAGTTTATCTGTGTAGCAAAAGCCGTTACAATAATCAAAACACATAAAAAACAAGAGCATAATACACATCAATTTAAAACAATAAAACCTAACAGTAAGGGATTACTCATCAAGACAATTCAACTTGTCACAAAATTTCCTCCTTGGAATTGCTGCTCTGAAAGCAAAGCGGGCCACCTTTTCCGAAACAAGGGGCAATCTATCCCCCCCCCCCCAATTGATCAGATACTGTGGGTAACAGGGGAAACAGGAGCTTCCCTTCATGGGAATGCATCTGGACTTAGTACAAATTGTAAATGGGTAAGCACTTTTACTAAATTAAAAAAGACAACAAAACCCCAAAAAATGCCTTATCGTGCAAAAAGATCCCCTCAAAGAAGGGCTGAGGTTGAAGCCATCCTGGAAATTAACATTTCCTGGAAGCCCCACTCCTATAAGAAGCGTGAACTGTGTAGTAACCTCAGTGGCGGTGAGCAAATGAACTCTGCGCATTGCCAGAGGAACTTCCTTTAAAATAGGCTGACCAGATAAAATCCAGGTCAAGGCTCATGTAACTTTAAGAGTTGTAGAGAAAAGGGAATTTCAGCCAGTGTCATTTGTATGCAATTAGTTCCTGGTGTTATTCCATTGCCATCACAACAGTTAAAGTTGCAGGAGCCCTGCCTTCTTTTGTATATGGTCACTCTAGTATAGTGCCTGCAACTTTAACTGTTGTGATGAAGAGGGAATTTCACCAGGAACTAATTGCATATAAATGACCCCGGCTGAAATTCCCTTTTTTCTACAACTGTTAAAGTTACATGAGCCTTGACTTGGATTTTATCTGGTCACCCTATTTAAATTATGAGTAATTCCCATACTCTAGAGCTGAGCTCTGGCATTGGTAACATGTTCCCAGATCGATCTGCACCTCGAATGAAATCGTTCCCAGGTAGCAGTTGCACTGACTGGCTGATGGGACTTGATCCCAAGAGAGCCGTGTATATAGGCAGCATTCCAGGTTCTGCAGCCCTCCAGAAAAGTAGGTGAAATATTGTTTTATTTTAGTGCTAACAAGGCAGCCCTAGTTTCCCAACGGCCTTACTTCCTGTTAGTCTGGAACAGACAAAGAAGGTGGGGCTGTAGGAGGTTAATTTATAGTTCTTTGTTCACACTTACGTCAAAGCTTGTTTAAAAATACAGCTCTTTGATTCTTAGTCACTTTTCATGTGAGGTTTATTATAGTTATAAATACCGCAGCCATATGCCTTGCCAGCCTGTCGGGCGTGTAAGCGGCCTGCTTCCTTCCGTGCGTTGCCTTCTCAGAGAAAAAGACATCCATACCACACCTCAGGCCTGCTGCAGAACATTCGATTCTGGCTGCTCCTCCTAATCCAATGTTTGCTCAATAAAAACAAAGGAGTCATTGAAAATTAACTTTTTGAAGCAGTGTTCTATGTGAAATTGAGGAGGTTTTTTTTCCTCAGTGAAAACCTGGGGGGACTTCCAAAATAAACTACACGTTACATTCCCTATGAGCTTTTTCTTCACTCAGAAATCCCCTAATCTGGATCAGGAACACAGCATGTGGGGAGGGAGGATTAATCCTTCCCTCCACAGCCATGTTCCCCGAACCACCCTCACAAAATGGCAGTTAGTTAAAAAAAAAATCTTCCAGTGGAGCTCACAAACCTAAGACGGATAATAATTTCACAGGAAATCACTCTTTTTCTCTCCTCTTCCTGGTCACATATAGGCAGAATCTAAACTATTACTTTAAATTGGTTTATAACAGTAGTGACAACTGTTGGGATCCAGGACACGCTCCAGATAGAGTTTTCAAACTGTTTTCAAAGTGTCATATCCTTCTTGGTGTAGATCTGGCCTATAGTATAATATAGTATAGTGTCTGTATATGGCAATGTAAAGCTTATTGCTTGAGACCTACTAGGCCGATTTTGCTCATTTTTGTTTTAAACTGAAGTTCGAGGAGTGTAGGCGTGATTTTTTTTTTTTTTGGAAAGTTTTTAAAAGTCCATGCCAAACTAGCAGGGCACCCACCAACCCCAGCGGGTTGATGCACAGTCCTGCTTGACCAATCAATGTGGTGCAAAGATGGGCCCTGGGTGCAGCTGTGTGGCTCAGCTGTCACCATCAGTGGGGAGGGGGAAGGCAGCCAATGGGAGTGTTTGAGGGATGTGACGGGGATGCGCCGCATGCAAATTTTAGAGGGGGGGATTCACTATGCATGAGCTGTATTTGCATTATTCAGGGGATTGAGGGGTAAAAAAGTGGGAAAGGAGCAGGACATCTGGGGCCCATTGTGACATGGGCTGTATATTACTATACTATACTATAAAATGATGCATGATGTGACATCATTGTACTGTGCTTTTCCCTAAACCCATAGCCATTTAGGTTGTGGGGGAATTGACAATGGAAGGACACCCCATCACACATCTTTTATGTTACCAGGAGGAGGAGAGAAAGAGATACACAGACTGCATTCAGGTGCCATGATAAGCCAGGATTCTTTGGAGACTTGGCTTATCAGCGATGCTTGCTCTAGATGTTTGAGGGCCCTGGGACAAGACACTCTCAATGGGCCTCCTCCCTCAGTAAGTCTATTTTCTCACCACCATTGTCATCAGCTGCTCTTGATCCTCATCCTGTCTCATTATTGCTACCAGGTGCTTGCTTGACAGGCAGAGAGCCAATGAGCAAGCAGGCCGTGACATCTGCTGCTGCTCCTTCTAACCACCACTGTTGACTGTGCCAGAATGAAGCAGGTGAACAAGGAGGTTGCAAGGGTGAAGAGAGGAGCAACTCCAGGGGGCTCTGGTCAGTGGATCGATTTTCCGGTGGGCAGCTGGCTCAGCGTTTTCAGTTGTTTTGAGTTCCACAGCCTATTTTTAGTTTACTATTTAGTTTACTATTTTAAAGACTTGTTTGAGGTGTTTTAATTGCCCCAAACACTTACATTCCGCTGAACTGTTGTAAGAAGTTGCTGCAAGCAGTTGCATTTAATCAGTAAGTTTTGTTTTACTCCTTTTCGAGGATTTAATCAGCAGGCTGGGGCCTTATCTATTTTAGCTGCTGTGAGCCCATATTTATACTGGGAGTCACCTTTTGCTTTGGCATTCTTATATTCTTTTAGTTGCCTATGTTTTATTTCCAAGCTGCGGAGCTATTTGAGTCCTGCTGTCGTCATTGTTTATTTTAGCATAATTTAATTTTATTTGTAAACTTTTTCTGCTGGTTCCTGCTAACCACATCAAGAGATTAAAAATAATAATGATAAAACTTGAACAATAGAGAGGTCAAGGAATCTAAAAGACCTGGAGAAGGAACTGTTTTCTGGTTTACTTACAACTTAAGCCGTGTAAAGTTACACACACATTCCTACTCCTCTGCTCTGGCTTACAACCATTGATCAACTTTTCTGCTGGGACTTGTAGAAGAGATGATGAACAGAGGTTCAGAATTCCATGTCGATACCCTGACTTATTAATCAGTTGAAGAGGAAGGACCCTACGTGGAGTCAAGGATCATGAGTCTCCAGGCTCCAAAGGAGGACATATTAGAGCTATTCGTCGCTCCCTGGAAGCAGGTCATCTGGTTGACGCTTTGGAATTGCGGCTCGATGAGTGTGGTTTGCTGCCCTAAAGAGTTTACACCTTGACCAAGAAGAGGACATGCCTGACTGATTTACAGGGGGCTGGTCAGGCAGGGTGTCCTTGGAAAGCTGTAATACCCTTTTGACAAATTTCAGTTGGTGGAGTGAAAGGAATGTGATCCTGAAGAGGCCTCGAAGAGTTTGGAGAGAAATACAAACCTTTACTCATCTTAGTTTTGAGCCTCAGTTTGATATTTTCTTTGGGACCTTTGACTCATTAATGGGGGTATGTACTTCTGTCTATTTTGCTCCTGTTAGTTTATTATTTTACTTGGGATGGGCAGGCTCCAGACAAACTAATAGACTTTAAGTTAATATATTTGCTAAAGTATTTTCGTTTGATTGTTCTAAAATTTAATTCCGGGGGGGGGGAGGTTTAGTGTTTGATTATATGTACTCATATATATATTTAGGTCTGTGTATTTTAATTGTTTGAATGTTAAATGAAATGGGTTCCAGAAAGCGTTCCCGAAGTAATTCCAATCAGTCTTCTCCCCCTCATACCAAACAGCTTAAAATTGATGAGTTTTTTTAGATCTGATAGGTCAGTAATAGATGATAGTAAACCTATGATACCTACTTTTAATAGATTTGATGTTTTAGAAATTGAAAGTTTAGAGCTTCAGCAACCATATACCGGAAATACTACTACTAATAACTATGCAAGTGGGAGCAGACATGAGAATATTAATAAGTCTATTACTTCTCTTAGTGACAGTGCACTTCTAGCAGAGCAATCTAATTTGGTGGCCAAAACAGTTAAAGATATTTATAAAGAGCTCAAAAGAATTTCAAATAATGTAGATACCCTTATATCTGTTATGAAAAGGGAAAGCTCTGCTTCCCTTCTTAAGCTAACTACTGAGAAGTGGGATGGTATTAAAATACCAAATAGGAAGGAAGTTGATATATCCTTCCAACCTCCCATAGTTAAGAAGAGTTTCTCGATGGATCCAAATCTACTTCTTCAGGTTAATAAGGTTGCTCTAACTGTTTATCCCTATGAAGAATGTACTTTCTCATGGAACACGATGACCTGTGCTTTGAAACATCTTAGCACCTTATTACATTTACCGATGAAGGAAATTGATCTTTCATTCATCAAAGTGTTATATGCCCCTCCTCAAATACAAAAATACATCTTAGTATTTAGCTCAGACAGAATTCCATCTCTATTACTGAAAAGGAAGGAATTTTTGGCCAAGTTAGGTGTGCTAACTAATCGAGTGTTTCTGGATACAGTGAGGAAACCACTTTTGACTCTGAATAACTCCCAGGGTTTGGGAAGATACTATCCTAGGTCATCCCTTCTGACTGAGAATCAGACCTCAAAAGAAATGCCCTTGATATCCTTCAGTAGGGAACATCAGGATACTCAGTTACATCCTGTATCGATGAATACCTCTGAGAAAGATTGCTCTCATGACCCATTTAATAATTCCAGGGTCATTGAAGAAGAGCAGTTAATAGGTTCATTCAATCAGTTGCCCCAAACTGAGCAAAAAGCTATTATACATAGATTGGGCATTTTAAGGGAAAGATTCATTGTTCAGAGCAGGCCTGAGTTGGACCCAGGTCCACTGGTATCACTGACTACACAATCCAAAGCAGATAGGATTGCCAACACTATGCGCCAGGACAACTTGATTAGTTTTGAAGTCTCCCCTAGAAATATAAATTTTGTCTCTAATCAAACATCCCAAACAATGTCTAATTGGCTAGAGATGAGAAAATTGGAGCCCCATGAAGTAGGAGAAGGAAAAGCTATAAGGAAAGTTACTACTCTTGTAGAAATACACCAACCACAATGTAATCCTCATTTGCTAAAGAATGGGTCAATAGTAACTACAGAAAAGGCTATTGAAATGGAGGCTCTAACACAGCTATGACAAAAAGCACAATTAAAAGCTGGAGTTTCCTGTTTGTCTTGGAACCTGGCTGGCTAGAGGATAATGACTTTTTATATTACATAAATAAATTTCAAATTCTGTTGTTTCAAGAAACCTGGTTAATGCAGGAAATTTGGTTGCCTGGATAGGTGGCTTATTCAATCCCTGCATCCTCTGCCTCCAAAGGTGGTAGACCAAGTGGAGGATTGGCTATACAAATATCTACCTCCTTTAAGGCCTCAATCATTCAGCTTAAAGGGTTGGCCCCATGTGCCATGGCTGTCCTTATTAAAAATCCAACATGTTATTATATTTTTGTTAATATCTATGTTCCTCCTAGAAGCTCACCATATTGTGACGTAGATTGTTGGAACAACTTAGAAGATTACTTAGCTGAGCTTGAGCATGAATTCCCTTTAGTCCCGCTAGTGGTGACTGGTGATTTTAATGCACATATAGGTCCAACTAACCAGGCTATCACAATGGCTCTAGGAAGTCCAACGGAGCTATGGGAAGACTTGGAAATCCGAAAATCCAAAGACATGAAGATTAATAACTTTGGCCTTATCATTTTCACACTAGCAATAAAACTAAATTTAACATTAATCAATGGCTCCCAACTAGATAACTCAGGAGGGGAGTTTACCTATATAAGTAATTTAGGTGCAAGTATTGTGGATTACATGATGATTTCTTATCTTTTCCGATCAACATGTCTATCTTTCACAGTAGATTCAGTAGCTGGCAGTGACCATCAGCCACTTAGATTTTCCTTGCAGTGGTCCAATAGTGTTACTACAAATTTTGACATGCATCTGAATTTTGAGCAAGCACTTTTAACATCGGACAAGCGGATTAAATGGAATCCCTTGCTGCAAGCTGATTTGGATCTCAGGCTATATTCAGAAGAATTTTTGAGATTAAGAAATGACCTGCTCCAAGCTTCTAATATTAAATTAGCGAATCAAATATATGTACAATTAGTAAATTCCCTTAGACCTTTTTTTCTAAAAAAAGGCATCCCTATCAGAAAATTGTCAAACCAAAAGGGGTAATGAATGGTTCGATAAAGATTGCAAGACACTAAAAAGGCAGATGGGAAAAAGTTATAAGATCATATCGCACTAATAATTCTTCTATAATTCCCCCTCAATTTTATGAAATGCGCAAAAAGTATAAAAGATTAATCAGAGAGAAAAAAAGAATCTACTTTGAGGAACAGTGGAAGGAATTAGGCCTCACACTCTTGCAAATGAACCCAAGTAAATTCTGGGATATACTTGCAAGGTTGGAAAAAAGATCTGCTCCTGTTCTAGAAGGAACCATTGCTAAGATTGAATGGGAAAGCCATTTTAGGAGGGTATTTAATGAGCCCAACCTTCCTATTGCTTCTACTGAGGATTATACAGAATGTAATTGGGAACACTGTTTGGAAAATATCTCAGTAGATAGGGCGAAGTCTCTAATCTTAAGACTAAAAAATGGTAAAGCTCCTGAAGAAGATGCTCTGCCACTGGATCTCTTTACTACATTCCCTGATTGGTGGGCTCCAATATTTGCCTCATTATTCTCCTTAATTAACATCACCAGGATTTCACCTCCGAGTTGGTCATCAGCTATTGTGGTCCCAATCTACAAAAAGGGGCCTAGAAATGATCCAGCAAATTATAGGCCAATTAGCTTATTAGATGTTCCAGGGAAGGTTTATGCCAGATTTCTTCTTGATAAATTGGAGGATTGGGTGGAAGATCACGCTTTGCTTGCTCCAGAACAGGCTGGCTTTCGCCTGGGATGGTCAACTCTAGATAATTGTTTTATTCTGAAATGTATTATTGATAAATATTTGGCCGGAATTGTAAAGCATGTTTATGTGGCCTTCATTGATTTGAAAGCTGTTTTCGATTCTATTCCATGGGAACGCCTTTGGAGCAAATTACAATCTATGGGCATTGACATGCAGCTGCTAAAATGTATAATTGCTTTACATTCCGGAACATCCTTACAAGTTAGAATTGATGGAGGGCATCTATCTGACCCTGTACCAGTTACAAAAGGAGTAAGACAGGGATGTTTACTAGCCCCCCTTCTCTTCAATTTATTTTTAAATGATGTAGTTGAGTTCTTAAGAGGTGACCACTATTTTCCAGTTAAAATAGGAAATCAGAAATATTCTATCCTTCTTTATGCAGATGACGCAATTCTAATTTCTTACACTCAGTTGGGCCTGCGTAGATTATTGAAGCGGTTCAGTTTATATTGCAAGAATGAGCTTCTTTCCATCAATTACCAAAAAACAAAAGTTATGATATTTGGTAAATCTAAGAAAATCCATAACTGGTCACTTGATGGGAATAAACTGGAGCAAGTATTTTCTTTTAAGTGTCTTAGTGTGGTGTTTCAGTGGACAGGTACATGGTCTTCGCAGATTCAATCAAGCACCCTGTTAGCTGGTAGAACTTTAAATGGACTATTACGGTTCTACCGCACAAAAGGGGGCAATCTGGTTCAGCCCACTTTAGAATTGTATAAGATCAGGGTTCTTCCAAAATTGTTATATGGAGCACCACTGTGGGCTATGGCCAACCTGGATTCATTAGAAAGAGCTCAAAATAAATTTCTGCGTAGACTCCTTGCAGTTCCCATTTCTACAAAATTGGAATTGCTCCGTGCAGAACTGGGTGTAATGACAATCAAAGCTGAAACTCTCAGACTAGCGCTGCTCTTCTGGCTAAAAATCATTTTCAAGCAGGTATCAGAATTTCTTCTGATGGTTTTGGAGGAGATGGGCCCCAGCTCATGGAACCATAAAATGCAGTTAGTTGCCATGAATCTGAGATTTTCCTTCTCTTTTCTCCTAACACAAGGTTATGACAGAGCTAAAGTAGTACTGCTCCAAAGGTTTAAGGACACTGAGATGCAATCGCAGCTGGCTGAGATCAAGACTTGCCAGTCTAATAACTTCTATGCCTCCTTTACTCCTTTGTATTTATCTTTTCCAAAATACCTTGTAGATTTACCAAATATTAAAATGAGGGTAGCCTTTACTCGGGCAAGATTAAATGTTCTTCCGCTGGCAGATTGGGTGGGTTGGCATAAGGGGGTTCCTAAGAAGGATAGAGTATGCAGTTGTAATTCTGTATCTACTATTCATGTACTCTTAGAATGCTCTATGTATAACGATCTCAGAACCAAATATATTTATCCATTGTTAAGTTCACTAAAGGGTAGGCCATCTCTTGTTAAGGTTTGTTTCTTATTGTCTGATGTTGAGAAGTATGTATCCTTTAGAACTTCTAAATTCCTTGTCAATGCTCTACAAATACGTGCCACAAAGTTTAAAGATTGTATGGAAAATGATCCAGCTCTTATTGGTTTACTAGCAGAGTTTTAATTGTATAGAGTGTTTCCCCCCCCTTTGTAATTGTGCATAATGGCAATTTGCTAAGACACAATAAAGTATGTTCTGTTCTGTTCTGGTCAGTGGATCCCTGCTGGAGAGTGGGCCCAAGGCAGGCGCCCGACCATGCCTACCCTTGACTCCAGCTCTGCTTTTTGGTGACAAGCAGTGTGCTAGGACACAATGCTTGATTGTTCCTGCTTGGCTCCTCCTGCAATCGGGAGCAGATAAAAAACCACCAATCCTCTGTCCATACGTTGTTTGTTGTGATGGCTGAACTGCGGACTCTGGCTTGTCTCTCCCCAAAGAAGCCAGTCCTAAGCATACTGCTGTGTCTGAACGCAGCCACGAAGGAATGGCAGCCCTGTGTCTCTTATAACTCCTAGTTCTTTTGTACAAAGGAGAATTCAAATTGTGTTCAGAGGTACCTCCTCAGGTGAAACAGCATCTTTACTTCCTGGCGCAAATAGCAGCTTCAGGGGGATGGTTTTTATCGGCATGATGGCATAGGTGAATAGGATTCCACTAATGAATGATCAAGAAAGGGGAAATGCAGCACCAAAAAAGAGAACGAAAAAGGACACTGATTTGCATAATATTCACATAGGCTAATTTACAGGTATCAATTCACATTCAGATGTTGTTATAATTTAAATGGGAATACAGTACACCTCATCATAGTGCAGAAGGCTATGACCAGGTGACCTGTGTGACTGCCTATCCAGGTGCTCACTGGTGATGATTCTTTTGAACCTGATGGCCCTTTAAATGTAGGATGTCTTCGTACAGAGGACAGTCCTATGACAGCCCTTCAAATAGAGAACCATCCCCTATAAAAAAGGATACATGGCCACCCTACTGCTCTATCTGCATCTGGATCAGGGCCTCTGCAGCTGCTGTTTCTTAAAACACACACACATTCAAATGCAAAGACACATTTCATAGAATGTGCAGTTTGGACCCAAGCCAGGGCTCGCCCCTGGAATATGTGTAGTATTTTCAATAATGTCTGAGAAATTCTAATACCTTTGTCGCTTCTCTTTGAGCATTGCCATCTATGTGCATATGTCTCGGTCTCGCCCTGGTGCTGTCCTTTGGACCATTGCTTTCAAAATCAAGCCATGCCAAAACCGCAGAAAATCACAGCATCTTAGAAATGGGCATGTGAATTATTGACTCTTGGACAGGAAATATCTACGGCAGAATCTCTGGAGGTTTACAGCACCTGCCTTTTTTCTTCTTTGCTTGTTTGGCACCTGATGCTACAGAACCCTGGCCTATGACCTAGATTCTTGTAAGCCATTCCGCAATAAAGCTAACCAATTATGACATTTATTACTAAGTGGATATGATCTAACAAGATGGATGATGGATTCTCACTTTTCACATGTTTGCTGAGCAAATACAGGTAGTGAAGTCTGGCAGGGAGGGGAAAATTAGGGGAGAAAAAGCAGCACACTTTTCCATTTTTGCGCTAGCAGAGCCTTGGCTTTCCAGACAGCTTTGGTCCCCTTTTATTGGATGGCATTGATTCCTTTCTTGTTCCAGGTGTCTCCAGTGTTCCAGGGTTTGTTCCAGGCAGATGAGGCCCCGATAAGGCCCGCCTGGCTCCAACACTGTTATCTTTCCGGCGCCAGGTCAAAACTTTTCTTTTCTCCCAGGCATTTTAACAGCTTAAGTTGAGGTTTTAACTGACTTTGTGGCCAGGCTTAAAAGTTTAAAATGTTTTAAATATCAGCTGTTTTATGTTTTAAAATCATGTAGATTGACTTTTTAATGTTCAATCTTTTAATTTTTGTAAACCGCCCAGAGAGCTTCGGCTATGAGGCAGTATATAAATGTAATAAATAATAATAATAATAATAATAATAATAACGTACGTTATTAATGTTGTGTTTTTCCCCATATGTTTTTCCCCATACGGTGTTTTTCCCCATATGTTTGCATTGGGGTAGGGTGACCAGATTTTGGAAAGCAAAATCCCAGTCCAAAATGGCCCCCCCACCAAAGCGGCCCCCTGAACATAAAATAAAAAAATTAAAAAGGCCGCCCGCCATGCATCCAACAAGCAGACACCCCCTGCCACCCCCCCACGAAACAATCCCCCCCAAACCACCCACCCCCCAAAAACCCAGCCCGGACATACCGGGTCCTCCGCTGCCACCGCCGATCTCCTCCACTGCCACGTGACCCCCTGCAGCCCCCTCACCCTTCTTGCCCTGCTCCTGGGCTCCCTGGAGATACCTGAGGAACAGCAACAGCAGCAGCAGGCAAAGGAGGAGGAAGAGCCTGCTTTAAAATGCCCGCGCTGTTCCCCGGCCTCCGCAGGAAACAAGAGCTCAGCGTTAGGGAGCGTCAACAAATTCCTTGTCTGGTGGCTAAAGCAGTTAGCCACCAGACAAGGAATTTGTTGACACTCCCTAACGCTGAGCACTTCTTTCTTGCCAAGGCTGGGGAGCAGTGCGGGCATTTTAGGGCAGGAGGAGAGCTGATCCTTTCCCCGGGTTGCCCCTGCCGCCCCCTGTTGGCCTGGATTGCCTCAGTTTTCCCGGTTAGGACCGGGAAATCCAGAGCGATCTGGTCACCCTACATTGGGGGAAAGAAAGCTTTTCCCCAATGCAAGTCTATTGGGAAAAACACTGGGCCGGCACTCCCTCCCTCCCCCACTCGCGCTCCCTCCCCCACTCGCGCGCCTTACCTGCCGCTACCGCCTACGCTGCCGCACTACTGCTAAACAGACTTTCTGGCCTGTTCGTCAGTACAGAGCCACGGCAAGTGATATCGTCATCACTCGGCACAGCTCTGTACTGAGAACAGCCCGGAAAGCCTGTTTAGCAGTAGTACGGGGCAGCGGCGGGGAAGGCCGCAGGTAAGGAGCGCGAGTGGGGGGAAGGGAGGGAGGGGTCCCCAGGGGTCCCCACTTACCTGTGGCCTTCCCCGCCACCGCTGCCAGTCCGTAGTACTGCTAAACAGGCTTTGCGGCCTGTTCATCAGTACAGAGGCGTGCCAAGTGATGTCGTCATCACTCGGCACAGCTCTGTACTTACGAACAGGCCGCAAAGCCTGTTTAGCAGTACTACGGACTGCCGGCGGCAGCGGGAAAGGCCCAGGTAAGGAGCACAAGGGGGGAGGGATGGGTCCCCCTTACCTGGGCCTTCCCCGCTGCCATCCACTGCTCCAGACTACTGAGAACTAGTCTTTGCGGCCTAGTTCTCAGTAGTCCAGAGCAGCGGACGGCAGCAGATGGCAGCGGGGAAGGCCCAGGTAAGGAGCGCAAGGGGGGAGGGAGAGAGGAAGGGCCAGCCCTAAAATGGTGGTACGAATATCCGATATGTCCGATAGTTATCGGACATATGGATTTCAGATCCGATCAGATAGGGCCTCCAGGTGTATGTTTCGGTATCGTTAATCAGATGTCCGATAGCGACCTTATCCGTTCGTTATTGGACATCGGAATGATACGACACACATCCCTAATAAACAGCGTCAGATAAATTACCGGCTATGACTTGCAAATAACTCCAACAACTATACTCCTGGGTGATATTAAAGATCAGATCCCTAGAGATTTTATAGTAATGGTAAGTTATGTTAATAGCTACAGGGATCCTTTTACCAAAAGCTTAGCGATCAACATACATACTGTCTCTGGTACATTGGAAAAAGAAGATTTGGACTACCATGGTAATGAATAAAACCAGAAGTTATAAATTGCTATTGGAGGAAAGAATGTACTTCATCCAGACTCTTTCGATCTCCCCTCCCTCCCTCCGAATTGGATACCATTTGGCAGTTACTGGAATAGGTTCCACCCAGGCAATATTGCAACTACAGATCCCCCTCCCTCTCTCTCTCTATATATGGTATATTGAAAAATTGTGCTAAGATGAATTATTGTAACTCTCTTTGTTTCCCTTGTATTAGGAAACAAAATTTTGAAATAACATAAGGAAAAGAAAAAGAACAGCAAATCATGTTGGCTATTTGGATGAACCCAACCTGCTTTGCCCAATCTGAGAATGTATTATTGACAAAGAAATTTTAGCCACTGCTTTCTCCCATGCCTCTAAACACCCACCCTTCACACAAGTGGAAACTCAAAGGCTATGCAGCAGTATCTATTCAGTTGTTGCACGTACCCTTTTGAGCTCACTTCCTAGGGAACCTAGGTTGACGTCATCCTGATACATTTTTCAGTGGAATTTATTTATTTTTATCCAGGCAGTAAAAGCCTTGTCTGGAAGCATCCTGTGTCTTGGTCATGCCACAGTATGACCGAGAGATGAGCAGAGGTAGGGCTATGTAAATTGTCCAGGTGAATCTGCAGCACCAGGTCATCCCTTATGCAGCAGCACTGGCTTGCTGCAGATGTAATGTTAGCAATCTCTGACAATTGGGAGTGCCCCTTAAGGTCACATGTTCCTTCTCCTTTCCCACTTGAATTTCCCTCTCCCTTTCTTTTTCAGCATGAACTACTGTTCTGTCAACAACAAACTGAATAATAAATCACAGCTAACTTTAATCCAGTTTAAAGCCATGGTTAAAAAGACAATCAGTTAAAGAACCATTCTTTCTAAACTTTCTTTTTGAAAACTTTCTAAAATAACATTTAAAAGTGAATAATATTAAACTACTCCAACCACTTCTCCACTTCATTGATACAGCTTCCCAGACTGACCTTTCCCCTAAAGAGCAGGATTAGTGTTGATAAATCCTGAAATAAAAAGTCCTGCTCCCTGGGCATGGGGCCCACAGTGAGTCTAGGAATGAAGCCAGCTGTGGAGTCCAACCACTTTTGATGGGGATGGGAAGGACCATCACTCAGAGATAAAACACACGCCTTGTGTGCAGTAGGTCCCAAGTTCAGTCCCAGATATCTCCACCCCCATCCCAACCAATCAGGTAGCAGCTGCAGGAAAAGACCCCATCCAGAGACATTAGAGATCTGTCACCAACCAGACCACACTGGATCCAAGGGACAAATAGCCCAACTTGGCACAAAGAATCCCTGTATGATAGGCCATAGAGCAGGGCCAGCTCCATCTTTGAGGGGATGGGGTGGGTAAAGTGCTCTCTGTATGTCAGTGGGCTCCCTCAGGGAGGAACAGCCATTTTAATTTCCTACAATGCCCCAAAGCACCAGACATGGTTTTACTCCAGGACTTTGTGTGAAATTAGAATAGAGGTTCATTGATCCAGCTATCCAGTATGGAGAACATAGGGCAGGCATTAGCATGGCTGGGGCAACAAGGCTATGGCAGCTGCCTTAGGATGCCAGGTTCTGATAGCAGGCCCACTGAGGGGCAGAGCCCAGCACAAAAGCTGTCTATTCAACCAAGTTGTTTAACTTTTTTTTTTAAAAGGACTTGCCCCTTGCTTGTTAGGGCAAGTACCTCGAAAGCAAAGCAATCAGCAGGCCAGTTTTTTCTTTTGTTTGGTGGTCAGCCCTAAGAAAGGGATCAACATGATGATAACTGACTAAAAGGGGTCAATTTTTGGGGGGGCGCGAATGTGAAGGGAAAGGCACCATGAATTAGGGATGGGCGCGGACGGAAAAAATCGGATCAGAATTGGAATCGGAACTTCATATTTAGAAAAATATCAGATCGGAAAAATTGGAGGTCTGTCGTATCGTATCAGACCCGATACCGATATTAAAATCAGACGTCCGATTTTTGAATCGGACGCCATTTTGAATGATTTTCCCCATAGCCTATTTCTGTGTTAAAAAATGCCTATAACATTTTTTATTTTTAAAGATAAAAGGATAAAACTTGGCCACATTGCAGATGGGTTAGAGTTACTTCCATGTGAGAAATTTCAGAAAGATGGCTCCAGGCATTTTGTGGCTATGAATATTTTGCTAATGAACCAGGAATGCCTATAACTTTTTTAATTTTAAAGATCCACACATGAAACTTGGCCACATTGCAGATGGTATGTTGGGACTCATGTGTGTGAAATTTCAGAACCATAGCTGCTTGCCTTTGGTGGCAATTAATTTTTGAAAAATGGGTAGCAGTGGGGGAAAGACAGATATGCCTTCAACTTTTTTATTTTTAAAGATCCAAACATGAAACTTGTCCACATTTGAGATACAAGTTTGATTGACATGTGTGAGAAATTTCAGAACCATAGCTTCAAGCATGCAGTGGCAAGGTATTTTGGGAGAAATGAGGAGAGAAATCCATTTAACTTTTTAGTTTTAAAGATAGAAGCATGAAACTTGCCCACATGGCAGATGGGTGTGTGGTACTTCTCTGTGACAAATTTCAGAAAGATAGGTCCAGGCATTTTGTGACTATGATTGATTTTTTTTTTTCTTTAAAAGTTCCAAAAGTTCAAAAATGGAGGTTTTGACAGCTGTCAAACAGTACCCCCTCCCATGCCTTCCCCCCCTCTGTTAGCTGTCAAACCCACTGTTTTGAAACGTTGAAATTTAAAAATAATTGAAATTTAAAAATAAAAAAACACCCAGTTTGCAGCAGAGTGAGAATACAGTCAGAAAAGATATTTGAGGGAAGGGGAGAATGTATCACACAGAGTATAGCAAAAGCTACAAAGTACAGCAAAAGCTACAAAGGAAGGAATACGTGAAGTTAATTTCTGATACGTTGTTCTTTGTTTCAATGATTTTAACATTAAAATATCATGTAGAACAGATTTGTCTTAATTGTGTGCTGTAAAATCAGATATGTGACCAAGGCTATGTTCAGGTGGGCACGCCCTCTTGGTGATGGACACGCCCCTTAGGACCAAACATGCTGGTGGGCATGCCCCCTTGGGAGCTGACCATGTTGTCCTCCTTTTTGGTTTCCAAAATATGGTCACCCTAACAGTGAACAGATGATGAGAGAGGAGGCAAACTCCAGTGCTCAAAGATCTGAGGGCACATTTGGAATTTTGAGAATGTATTGCGGATGCCATTACAAAAATGGTTGTCACAAGGGCATGCCCATTCGCAAAATGGCTGCCAGTCACAAACACCTAACACAGAAAGCAAGCTGGTAGGGCTAAAAGAAAAGTAACATTATCAAGAAACTGAGTACAAGGCAGAACTGCAAAGTGAGCGCCCAAAGCCATGCTTTGAACTCACTTTTCTGCTCTAAAAGATCACCAGTTTCACAGTAGGCAAACTCTGGCCTGTTTCGGACGACACGATAATCAATGGGGGGGGGACAATCATCCGTTGTGTTGCTGATCAGCAGCATTCAGACGACATTTTAGGCAATGGAGGGGGGAAGAGGCAACGGACAGTACGTTATTGGCAGCATTCGGACCACACAATAATCAGCACAACTGACGATTGTTTCCCCCCACCCCGTTGATTATCGTGTCGTCCGAATGCTGCCTGTGTCTTTGCCAGCCAACTCACACCCTGAAATATATCTCCCTCTCTGTGGGGCAGCCAACTGCCCCTCCCCCTTCTCATGTGATTGTGAACCTTTTGCTTTTTTTTTTTTTAACTGTTTCTTTGCAGCCTAAGTGCTATGGCTTTCCAGTGCTAAAGTGGACATCTGTTTCTTTGAATGGCTGCAAACCTACCCTACCCAACCCTAGTCAAGAATATCCCTCAGTCAATTACACGATGATTGGATAATGATCTACTGACCTGATTTGCAGAACATGACAACCCACTATGGCTTAAGTTACCTGTGGGGGCTGTGGCATCGTGCTGGGTGCCTGGAGGTGCCATTGTTGCATTGGTGCCCAGCTTGCTGTGTCATGTTAACCTAGGTGGCATGGGTTGTTTGTGGGTTAGACAACTTCAAATAACCCATGGCTTGTTTTAGGGTTATTTGAGGGTTGTTTAACTCTCAAACAAGGTCTGCTGCCTGGGTTCGCACAACGTGGCACAGTGTGACTGCTCCCACAGATAAATTAAGCCAAAGTGTCATGTCGTGCAAAGCAGGTCATTGTCTTGGAATGAAGATTTACTAGATTGTGCAAATACTAAAATGTTGAGAAGGCACTCCTCCCAATGGTCCGGATGACACTAACGGCAAATATAAAAACTCTAAATATTCTCTGTCTTGGATTTATTTCTAGGACTATTTTCTATCTGAACATACACAGGTTTGTCCCCTTAGTCCCCCTCTGTGACTATCTTCACTTAAATGCTTTGTGGGTACTACGCATTGCTAAGTGGCATTGTAATGTTAGTTGAGATACTGAAGCTCCCCCATGTGCCTCAGGGGGAATTACAAGGAAAACCTATTTGAAGTGGTGGTGGATTACAACTGGCTTTGAGTTCTGACTGGTATGTCAGCCTTGGTCACCCTGCATGATGACCTATGTCGGGAGAAGGACAGGGGGAGTGTGACTCTGTTGATTCTCTTTGATCTCTCAGCAGCTTTTGATACCATCGACCATGGTATCCTTCTGGGATGACTGGCTGAGTTGGGAGTGGGAGGCCCTGCATTGCAGTGGTTCCGCTCCTGCTTGACAGGTCGGCTCCAGAAGGTGGTGCTTGGGGAACATTGCTCGGCCCCATGGATCCTTCAGTATGGGGTTCTGCAGGGGTCAGTTTTGTCCCCCATGCTATTCAACATCTACATGAAACCGTTGGGTGCGGTCATCCGGAGTTTTGGAGTGCATTGTCATCAGTACGCTGATGACACGCAACTCTACTCCTTTTCATCTTCATCAGGTGAGGCTGTGGATGTGTTGAACTGCTTGGCTGCGACAATGGACTGGATGAGAGCTAATAAACTGAAACTCAATCCAGTCAAGACTGAGATGCTGTTAGTGGGAGGTTCCTCTGACCAGATGGGGGGTGTTCAACCTGTTCTGGATGGGGTTGCACTCCCCCTGAAGGAGCAGGTTCGTAGCTTGGGGGTTCTCCTAGAACCATCTCTGTCACTTGAGGCTCAGGTAGCCTCGGTGGCACGGAGTGCCTTCTACCAACTTCGGCTGGTGGCCCAGCTACGCCCCTATCTCAACAGGGATAACCTGGCTTCAGTTGTCTATGCTCTGATAACCTCCAAGTTAGATTACTGCAATGCGCTCTACTTGGGGCTGCCTTTGAAGACGGTTCAGAAGCTGCAGCTTGTGCAGAATGCAGCTGCCAGATTGGTAACAGGGACCAGAAGGTTCGAATATATAAGATCGATTCTGGCCCGCTTGCATTGGCTGCCTGTATGTTTCCGAGCCCGATTCAAGGTGCTGGTTTTAACCTATAAAGCCTTACATGGTTTGGGACCACAATACCTGATGGAATGCCTTTCCCGACATGAACCTACCTGTACACTACGCTCAATATCGAAGGTTCTCCTCTGGGTGCCTACTTGGAGGGAAGCTCGGAGGACGGCAACAAGGGAGAGGGCCTTCTCTGTGGTGGCCCCTCAATTATGGAGTTATCTCCGCGATGAGGCCCGCCTGGCGCCAACACTGTTATCTTTTCGGTGCCAGGTCAAAACTTTTCTTTTCTCCCAGGCATTTTAACAGCTCCAGTTGAGATTTTGATTGACATTGTGGCCAGGCTTAACAGTTAAAATGTTTTAAAGTGTTTTAATGTCAGCTGTTTTATGTTTATGGTTTTAAATTTTGTATATTGACTTTTTAGTGTTAAATCTTTTAATTTTGTAAACCGCCCAGAGAGCTTCGGCTATGGGGCAGTATATAAGTGTAATAAACAACAACAACAACAATAATAATAATAATAATAATAATAATAATATACCCCTTCCTGGAGAAAGCAAAACTAGCCACAGTTACACCCATCAACGTCACGTCCAGATTAGATTACTGCAGAGCACTCTATGGGAGGCTGCCCTTGGAATGTATTTGGAAACTAAAGCTGGTACACAATTCTGTAACCATAATAATAACCATAATCATTTTTGCTTTCCCCTTTCTGGACATTTTATACCAGTCTTGTTTTAATTGCATTGGCTTCTGATTTGTTTCCAGGGCCTATTCAAGTTGTTGATTATCACCTATAAAACCCTAGCCCAGAGACTATCTACACTACCACTTTATTAACCGGTTTAAAACTGTTATAAACCATTTTAAAGCAGTAGTGTAGATAGGCTCTAAGATATCTGAAGGGCTGAGGCCTCCTGCATGAATCTGCCCATCATCTGTGCTCATATTTGAAGGCCCTGCTCTGTTTTCTGCCACCAAGGCAGGTGTGATTGGTAGCAATATGGGACAGGGCCTTTTCAGTGGCAGTATGCCAGTTTTGCCAAGGGAAGTTAGACTGGCTCCCTTTCTGCTGTTTTTGTTCCAGCAGGCTTTTCATGTGTTTTTAATTTCATCTAGCTTTGATGTTGTTTCTCTATTGTGGCCTGAATGCTCATTATAACTGTGTTGATGTTTTGTTGTTTTAAACTGCTGTGGAGAGCTTGTTTTAGAGCAAAAGGCAGTACAAACAAACAAACAAATACAATGTTACCACCATTACATATTTATTTGATACATTTCACTTTTCTATCAAGGATATTCAAAACAACTGGATAAAGGAGAAAAGGGATTTTTCTAGTGGGAAAGAAGAAACCATGCCTTTAGTTTAAAAGTATCAGAAAATGAGATATATATGGCTTCAGTCAGTCACAAATCCTTATGTAGAAAGTAACTTTGATAAGATATAGAAGATATTTCCATTGCACTACCCTCGTGCAGAGTTCATGCTGGTGACGGTGGGAGAGGTAAGCCCTTTCGCTACACTCAGAATTAGTACTATAATTTAGTATTTTTTTTCTGTTCCCCATGGATGATTCTCATACTTGGTCACCGTCATTCCCTTCATTGAGCTAGCTGCAGCTGCAAGCATCAATGATCATATTAGGAATACGGGACAAAACAATGGTTCTGTTTTGAATAAAATACATGAGAGTGAGGGACCGGAATGCTGTAGGGACACAACAGGAAGACTCGGTGCAGTTGACAATCATGTCCCTTAGGTTGCTGAGAAGAAAATCATGGTTGGAGGCAGCCGTACTAAAAACACCAGCGATGTCTTTTTTGCATAGCCCAGTGCAATAGTTGATATGAAAGCCCGGAGGACTGATAATCCAGTCATGCCAGCCAATGTCCATAAAATTAAGATAAAAACTCTTTTTGCAACACCTGGATCTTCTGTCACATTCAAGGTCACGACGGTGTAGGTGATGCATGGGCAGTTCCCGAACTTTGGCTATTATAAATGGCTGGTAAGAGCTCATGTTGGTCAACAGGAGGGGAAGTTCTTGCTGGCTTTCAGTCTCTAGATCTACTGTCAGCACCTCATAGCCTTGGCTGAAGCAAGTCTGGGCAGCTGATCCTACTTCAAGCATGGACCATCCTTTCTCCTTCAGTTCCACTTCTCTTTCACCAATAAGCATCAGATTTGAACCATCGGGCTTTTGGAGAAGTGGCCTCACTGTGACCCTCTGTTGACTGTTGACTGGCCAGAACAGGTATAGGCTAGCTTGCACTATTTCTATGCTTCTTCTTTGTTTTCGATTGAAGTCAACGTTAAAGTGCAAGCGTGTTTTGTTGAGCAATGAGGGTCCTGCATGAGAGGGGAGGGGTAGGAAAGAAAATGACCAATCCTTTGTTGAATGATATTATTATGGGCCTTGTGTCTTGTCATTCAAAGCCTCCCTTTACCTTTGGTATATAGGTGGGCCATAAATAACAAATGTTAATGAATAGGTAATCAAGGGGGGGAAGCCCTTGCGGTCACAGTGGATCTGTGCCACGTCGGTTAGACAACACAAGTGCAGCTTCACAGCCACCACGGGGCTTCCCTGACTTTTTCAAAGGAAGCAATGTCAGTATGGTGCTTCTGGGCGGGATATCCGGTATGGACTAGATAAGCCAGGAATGCTTCTCCTCCCAGTCAAGAAGAAACAAAAAGAAAAATAACCAATCTTCAAAATGAACAAACTGTGAGTTTTAAATCTGATTTAGTTATGTGAACTTTCACAGCACAAGGGAGAGAAGTATGCTGAGCTAAAAATAACCAGTAGTGTTGTTAAACTAATGATCCTGGGAGGGATGCCAAGGCACGGAAATTGAACAGAAGGATGCGGTTAAAGCGTAGTTACCTCTTTTGGCTACTACTCCAAAATAAAGTAAAAGCATACTTGGATACTTACTGAGAATATTGGACATTAATAACTAATTAGCAAAGATTCAAGTGGTGGTAGAACGAAGCCGAGCTCTGTAATTGCTGGCTAGATGCCAGATGAGCAGAGAACGGGGAAGGAGCAGGAAAATCTCACCATCGAGGTGGATTAGATCAAAAACTCACCCATCAGATAACAGTTGGGCCCGTCTGACTAGAAAAGATTCAGAAAAAGCAATTATGACGAATGGAAAAGCAGGCCCATCGCAAACCAGAAGTGGGAATCACAAAAATGGAGCTAAGCCAGGAGCTGTAGCCAAAACATCAAAACCGCAAGCAGAGCAAATGTCTTCTGCAGACTTATTGGCAAGCATTCAAAGCATGATGGATAGGCAACAGGCAGAACTGATGAAGGAGGTGAAAAATGAGATTCAGAAGTCTCAACGTGAGTTACAAAATGGCCTTCAAATGATCAATGCTAAACTTGTATCCTTGGAACAGCAAACAGATCAGAATAAAGATAATATACAAAAACAAGAAATAATGTTACAAGATATGGATCTACGCCTAATTTCTATGGAAGACAGAGGCAGAAGAATGAATATTCGCATCAGATCCTTCCAGGAATAGCAGAAGGAAAACTCAAAGATCCTGAAAGACAAGATAATGGATTGGATTAAGGAGATGGATCCTCAAATGGCATGGGATGATGCAGATATTGAAAGGATCCACAGAGTTGGACCTAAAAGGAATGGGATGGTCCCAAGGGATATAATAGTAAGATTTGCCAGCTACTACAAAAAAGAAAAATTGATGCAAGCAATTAGACGTGCCGGTCAATTGATGTTCCAGTCTTCGCAGATACAGGTCTACAATGATTTATGCACTCAAACGATTCAATGGAGGAAAAGTGTAAAGCTGTGTACAACATCCCTGCGGAAGAACTTAATTGCTTACAGTTGGGGATACCCAGTATTTCTGAGATTCACATACCAGGGGAAACAACGTAGAATAACATTGTGCGAGCAAGGAATGGATCTACTGCGGAACCTGGGCCTGATGGAGAAAGATACCAATGGGAGGCAGGAACAATAAGGAGAAGAAGAAGGGGCTGTAGGAGGAAGCAGTTTGTGATTGAGCCATAGATCAAAGGGGGAAAGAAAGAAGAGTAAAGGGAGGAGAGGTTCTGCATTGGTTCCAGATGGGATAATCGCCGCCCCCCCCGAAGGGTCCTAAGAAGAGGATGAAAGGAGCCGCCGCCCGGGGGAACCTGGGGTTAAGGGGGGGGGGAAATGGGGGTTATATGTGGGGGGAGGGGGGAGGGAAGGAGGGGGTAAATGTATCACACAAGGAGACCTACAAAGAAAATTAAGATTGGAGTTATGGAAAATAAAGTAAAATTGATAACTTTAAATGTTAATGGGCTGGGTAGTGTTGTTAAAAGAAAGAGGATTGAAGGGATGTTGAATAAAACAAAAGCTGATATAATATTTTTACAAGAAACACATCAAATGAAAGATGGCATAAATGAGCTTAAATTGAGGAGTGTGGGTGTATATGAGAAAGCATATGGGACTTCTAAAGCAAGAGGGGTAGCTATAATAATTTCTAAAAAATGTGCATTTAATGTAGTAAAAGTTGAAAAGGACATTTTGGGAAGATATATTATTTTACACTGTTTCATGGGGGAAGAAAAATATGTATTGGTTAATGTTTATGCTCCAAATGAAAAGGAAACAGAATTTTATGATAAAGTGTTTAGAAATATGGGGAATGTAGAGAAAGCAAATATTGTAATGGCCGGAGACTTTAATATGGTGATGGATAAAATGAAAGATAAAGATAATATAAAAGGTATTGGGAAAACGGGTTTAGCAAAGGTAATGGAAGAAAGAGAATTGAAGGATGTATGGAGAATAGTAAAAGGGGAGGAAAACAAATACACCTTTTATTCACCAAAACATAAGTGTTTTTCCAGGATCGATTATATATTTGTTTCAAAGAACTTGATTTCTAAGATTATGGATTGTGAAATAGGAGTAATTAAGGTCTCAGACCATGCATTAATAAGTATGGATATTAAAATAAAGAAAGATTACAGGGAAGCAAAAAGGTGGAGATTGAATACTAAAATTTTAAATCATAAAAACATTGTGGATAAAATGAAAAAGGAAATACAGACTATATGGGAAATAAATGAAACGGGTAAATTCGCAGGGGATAGTTTGGGACACGATGAAAGCGGTAGTAAGAGGGATATGTATTAGAGAATCGTGTAAATTAAAAAGACAACAAGAAGCACATAGTAAAAAGATTGAAGAGGAGATTAAGAAATTAGAGGAACATTTTAGAATACATAAGGATAAGCATATATATGCTCAACTCCAAGCAAAAAAGAAAGAACTTGAGGAAAAGGATATAGAGAGAGTTCAAAAAGAATTAATATATTTGAAAAGAAATTTCTTCGAATATAGCAATAAAAACTCTAAAATGCTGGCAAGGTCCACGCAATCAAAGAAAGAAAAAATATAATAGGAACAATCAAAGATAAAACTGGGAAAAGTTGCAATTTAATGAAAGATAAATTAAAAATATTTCAAGATTTTTATCAGAAATTGTATACATCAGAAGCGGGCCCACAGGCAAGGATATTGGAATATGTAGAGAAGAATTGGAAGATAAGATTACAAGGTAAGGATAGGGATTATATGGAAGCATTAGTGACTGAAAAAGAAATAGAGGGAATTATTGACAAATTGAAAGGAGGGAAATCTCCAGGAGTAGATGGGTTGGGGCCAGAATATTATAAGATATTTAAAGAGCTTTTAGTACCAAAAATGAAAAAATTGTGTAATAATATAATAAAGGGAGAGAAGACCCCGCCATCATGGGAACATTCGTTGATAATATTAATCCCGAAACCAGATAAGGATTTAATGGACCCAGCTTCATATAGACCTATTTCTTTAATTAATCAAGATTCTAAAATATTTACAGCAATTATGGCAACAAGATTGAATATTTTTATAAACAAGTATATAAAAAAGGATCAATGTGGTTTTATTCCAAAGAGGCAAATGCCTAATTTAATAGGGAGAGTACTGAACATAATAAACGTTATTAAAAGAAGGAATTTAAAAGCAGGGTTGATAGCTTTAGATATTTTTAAAGCCTTTGATTGTGTGGAATGGCCAGCGTTAAAAACAATTATAAAGATATTTGGCTTTGGAGAAAGCTTTATAGGAGTGATTAATCAGCTTTATGCAAATAATAAAGCAGTGGTGATGGTAAATGATGGATTAACACAACAAATTACCTTAGCCCGGGGAACAAGACAAGAGTGTCCTCTCTCCCCAATATTATTTGCAATAGTTATAGAAATATTGGCAAATGTTATCAGGGATGATGAGAGACTAAAGGGGATAGGAGGTAAAGATAAAATAAAAATTAATATGTTTGCGGATGATACTTTATTGACATTAGAAAATCCGAGGGAAAGCATAGAAGAAATAAAGCAACATTTGAGAGAATTTGGAGAGAACACAGGACTACAGGTAAATTGGGGGACATCAGAAATGATGTTATTTAATTATGATAAAGAAGATAGGGAGGAGTGTAGTTCAAAACTTGATCTTAAGATTAAAAATATAGTGCGTTATTTAGGAGTTTATATTATGAAAGATTTAGAAAAGTTAGAAGAAATTAATTTTACTAGTTTTAAAAAAACAGATAATAAAGAAGTTAGAGGCTTATAGGAAATTAAAGCATTCATGGTTTGGTAGAATAGCGGTTATTAAAATGAAAATATTACCAAAGATAATTTTTTTTGTTTAGAATGTTACCAATTAAAGTAACAGAAGTAGAAATAAGATGTTGGCAAAGTATGATAAATAACTACTGTAACGGAGATAGAAAAGCAAGAATTAATAAAAGGAAATGATATAAGACTCAAAGGAAAGGAGGGTTGGGACTCCCAAATATAAAGATGTATTATATAGCTAATCAATTAAAATATGTTATAAATAGTATAGTAGGAAAAGAGGATTTAGAATGGTTAGAGATGCAGACAGGAGAAATAGATTTAGAGTTACAAAATATATTTTTTAGTAAAATACAAAAGAATCAACTGAAGGATATGGAAAATTCCATCTGAAAAAATATTATAGAGATTTGGGGAAAGTATAAAAAGAAATTGATACCAGGAATTTCTCCTCTAACCCCAGTTGTTTTGTTGGAGAACTTCCCAGGTAACTTAAGAAGAGAATTGGAAGGGTTACTGAGGGGAAAAAAATAATTAAAGTGAAAGATTGGCTGAATAGAATGGTTAATAAAAAGCAAATAGAAGAAGCTTTAAGAAGACAAAAAAAATTATGGTTTAAGTGTATACAATTGGAACAATGGACACAGAAATGGAAAAAGAAAAACAAGGACTGTAGAAAGGAAACAAGATTTGAAAAGTTAATTGATTCAAGAGAAAAGGAGGGAGGAAATAAAAGTAAAAAAGGTATAATAAGTGAAATATATAATATATTGATAGAGGAGGGAGAGCAACAAGAAATTTTGAAAACATTCTGGGAAGAAGATTTAACAAAACAAATTACTGAGTATAATTGGGGGAAGATATGGGAATTAAGAACATTAAAGTTGTTATCAATAAGGGTAAAAGAGAATCATTATAAAATAATTTGGAGATGGTATCTCACACCCGTAAGATTACATCAGAGAGATAAGAAAATTTCAATGCTATGCTGGAGGGGTTGTCAGGAGGTGGGGACATATTTCCATATGTGGTGGACATGTGAGTATGTACAAAAATTTTGGAAAAGAGTTTTTAAAGAAATAAGTGAAATACTGGGTAATAATGTGGAAGCAAGTCCAAATCTAGCTTTACTTTCAATATTTGATAAAGAATATGGGATTCAAAGTATAAGAGAATTGATTAACAATCTCCTGACACTGGTTAGTAATGATAGCTAAGAATTGGAAAATACAAGGGAATTATAGTATAGAAGAATGGTATAAAGGGGTGTGGGATATTGCAATTAACGATAGACTAACATGTAAAATTAAAGTTAGGATGGGATTATCCAAGAAGAATGATTTTGAAAGTATTTGGGGACCATTTATAGAACATGTTTTAGTAAAGGGGAGAGGATGTACACCTTCAAAAGAATCGTTGCAATTTTGGAAAAATGTATAATATATTAGAGCAATGAAGGTCTCAAGGGTAGGGGAGCACAGGAGGGTGGGGATGTTAAGGGTTTTTTTGTGTATTATGTTTATTATATGTTTATTATATGTTGAAATAATAAATAAATTTTGAAAAAAATAGTATGGTGCTTCTGCCATGTGATGACACTCTGGGTCAACCAGGGACAACCTATGGGCGGAGCCTGGTGGAAGGCGACCAGCGATTGGTCACCTTCCACCAGCAAGAGGGCGAGGGCGTCTCTGGAACCTGGATGACCGCCCAGAAACCCAGCACACTCTTTTGGGCGTCGGGTTTACCTGACACCATTCCGAGATAGAGAAAGCACAGGGTTGAAGAGGGAGGCGGTGCCAACCCGGTGCCGTGTAGACGGTCTCCAAGACAGATCATCTTGGCCATTTGGATGGTCAGGTCACATACTTGCTGTTAGGAAGAGGCTGTGAACCCAACCCAGTCTGAGAATCGGATATGGGTCAAGAGACTTGAGGCGCTGCCTTCTCCCATGCCTCTTAATGGCATTTTAATTTCCTACAATGCCCTAGAATGCCTGACATGGTTTTACTCCAGGGCATTGCGTGAAATTGGAATAGAGGTTCACGTACCCACCTGCTCAGCATGGAAGGCCCTGGTCAAGAATTAGCACTGGCGAGGCAACAAGGTTCTGGCAGCTGCCATACAATTCTGCTACAGGGGCCCAGAGCATAGGTTGTTTATTTATCCATGTTGTTTAACTTTAAAAACAACAACTGGACTTACCTCTTGTTTTTTTTGTTTGTTTTTTGTTTACAAGTAGCCCAAAAGCAAAGCAATATGCAAGCCAGTTTTTCTAATGATTAATGGGCAACCCTAAGTGAGGGATCAACAAAATGATGACTGACTGACAGGGGTCAACCTTTTATGTGCTTCTGGGCATATCTGGAATTTGTAATGTGCTTGCCATCACAAAACGGCTGCCACAAGGAAATGCCCATTCACAAAATGGTTGCCAGTCACAAACACCCAACACAGAAGTAGGGTGACCATATCTTGGAAACCAAAAAGGAGGACAACATGTCCGGCTCCCAAGGGGGCGTGCCCACCAACATGTCCGGCCCCCAGGGACACTGCACAAGGATGACACGCAAATTCATGGAGCGTATCCACTTAACATTTGCTTTTGACCACTGACTGTTTTGTTTAAATCCTCCTCATTCAGCTGTGTAGCTTGCTTAAACTGTATAAGTGTGTTTCATTAGTGCACAGTTCATGTGATTTCTGGTCTTAGCAGCAATTCTGTATATATAGTACATATAAATTTCGCAGCCGATAAAAGTATTTGCTCACCACAATTTTGAAGTTTTTCATCGTATGTAGTTGTGTGCCTTGTGCATTGTATCTGTTAAATTTGTCAACTGCTGCCTCCTGCTTTTGTGTAACAGTCACAAACACCCAACACAGAAGTAGGGTGACCATAGTTTGGAACCAAAAAGGAGGACAAAATGTCCGGCCCCCAAGGGGGTGTGCCCACCAACATGTCTGGCCTCCAGGGGGGTGCCCATCAACATGTCTGGCCCCCAGGGGCGTGTCCAGCCCCAAGGGGTGTGCCACCCGAACATAGCCTTGGTCACATATCTGATTTCACAGTATACAATTAAGACAAACCTTTTCTACATAACATCTTAATGTTAAAATCACTGAAATAAAGAACAAGCAAGACATTCGACATGTCTGAAATTAATTCCACTCACTCCTACTTTTGTGGCTTTTGCTGTACTTTGAAGCTTTTGCTATACTATGTGTGATATAGTCTCCCCTTCCTTCAAATATTTTTCCTGACTGCAAATCCTTCACTGGATGACCATAGTCTCACCTTTCCTAACATTTAACACTCTTTCCCTATCACCTTTCTCATATCCATATTCACAGATTCAGCATAGTACTCTACTGAACAAATGAAGCAGTTGACAAGTGCAGAAAAATCTAGTACAACAAACTAGCAATCTAGTATTCAGCAAACATTAGCCATGGAACAAACTGGACTAAAGGTCTGTTGCAGTCGCTTCTCACTAGCACCTCTTAGCTTGTTTCAACTTCTGGTTTATCAATGAGGAACTAATCTAAAAATTTGTCATTATACCTTTAGTTTCATTAGCCATGTAGAGCCTATCCACATTGCCCTTAAAACAACTTATATTCTGTTTAAAAACATAGTTTTTAAAGTAATTTCATTACGTGGTAGGATACACTGAGCAGTACTTACATTTCAAAGTGACTACGTCCTCCATCCTCAAAGTGTTCTCTGGTGTATTACAGGGTTAATTCCTTGACTCTTCTTCTTTCGTTTTTGTTTTGCAGGCTGCTTGAGTTACAGAGACAGAAGTGGGAGGGTAAGTACTGCTCAGTGTATCCTACCACTAAACGACTTAAAAAACATGTTTTTAAACAGAATATAAGTCGTTTTAAGGGCAATGTGGATAGGCTTGTAAACAAGACCATAGTCAGTAGCAATACAAAGAAAGACCAGAATGGATGCCTATTATCACAATGCTAGATAAGGATCTTTCCCTCCTTTTATCCAAATAGCTCCTTAATTTACACAGTGTGCAGAGAACAGAAATCCCAATAAGGGACCCAAAGAAAACTGTCCAAAGAAACCTCAGAAATAAGCCTTGTTGATTTCAATAAAGCTTACTCCCAGAAAAATAAATATAGGATTGCAGCCTCTTCACATTTGATCACTTTAATCTAGCAAGTGCAAGCCCCTCCTGTCAAGGACAACTATGCACTCACCAGAACCTGGCCTCGTGGATCATGCAACCAGCAGGTGCTCTCCAGAAAGAGCCTAGGAAATCCAGACACACTCAAACAAATCAAGCCAAGCTATGCTATACTGAGACAGAACAATTCTGAGACAAGACAATACTTTGCGATCGACCAGACCTAGCAGTAATAAACCAAGGCTGAGGAACAAGCTGGTTTCCGCCGTGGTAAATCAACCACAGACCAATGTTTTTTGCTAAACCACCTGAGAGAGAAATATGCAGGATCCCCAAAGAAGGATCTATACGCCACTTTTGTAGATTTGACCTCAGCCTTCGATAGAATAAATAGAGAGAGGCTGTGGCACAAAGTATGGCAACTAGGGATGGACAGACGCCTCCTACTCCTGATTAAGAATTTACATTCTGATACGATAATCCAAGTCAGAGTTGGTAAAGGGGGACAATTATCAAAAGAGATTAAAACAGCTAAAGGCGTAAGGCAAGGATGTCTGCGGGCCCCACTTCTGTTTAATATTTATGTGAATGATATAATTGCGCAGATAACAAGTGATTCAAACTTCCCAGTGTCTGTTGGGGCTAGGAAATTGAATATATTATTATATGCCGATGACATGGTTCTCTTATCTCAGAATTTGATAGGTATGAGAAGATTATTGAATGTGTTCGGGGAGGTCTGTAACAAGGAACAGCTTTATGTAAGCTACTCAAAAACTAAAGTTATGGTTTTTGGGACTCACTCGCCCAAACACAAATGGATACGAAATGAACATCAGCTGGAACAGACCAAGCAATTTAGTTACCTCGGAATCTGCTTCACACAGAATTGATCTTGAGCTGCCCACTTGTCAGCCATTAAGTTGAAAGCTCAAAAGTCCATCCAAACAGTATTAAAATTTGCTAAAGTGAAGGGAGGTAACTTAGTTGTGCCGGCTATTAGAGTCTTTGTAGCAAAGGTTGTTTCACAGATTTCTTATGGAGCCGAGATATGGGGTTTTGCTCAAACACGCACTTTAGAGCCCTTACAGAATAAATTCTTAAGAATGTTATTGGGTCTTCCACCAGGTACACCAGCCAACTACATACTGGCAGAAGTTGGAGTAATGCCAATAATATATGCTATTTGGCGTGCTGTTTTTTTTATTATGTCAAAATGAATTGGTCATCCTATGAATTGATAACCCATTGTGTAGCTGAGCAGAGAAACCCCTCCTCTAAAAACAACTGGCTGATATATTGTGAAGCTAGTCTAAAGAAATTTGGCCTCGACCCCATGGCGGCGGTTGCTAGTGACACTCAGAACAGCCGAAAGTCCATTAAAGAACAGTTGCAGGAATATTATGCTAGACTGGATATTGAAGCAATCAAAGTATCCAGATTTTCCTCTAGTTTCCCTTCCCTAAAAACATGTCACGGTGAAGAGAAATACCTGTCTGAGTTCATGTCTCCCTTCCTTCGCAAGGCCTATATAGCCTTGCGCTTTCAAGCAATGAAATCTAATTTCAGAGAAGGGAGATACAAGAACATCCCCAGAGAACAACGTTTATGTATATGTGGGAGCCAGGAGGTGGAGGACACTATACATTACATGTTACATTGTAAGCTGTATAAAATCCCAAGAGACAAATACTTAACTAACTAACTAACCTTGATGATATGGACAAAATCATACATTTACTGTCAAGCACATCCAAGTTCATTATGTTAAACACAGCCAGATTTGCAGTAAAAGCAGCCCAACTTAGAACAGCCCTAGAGGACAACTGCCTTGTATGAGAAATGGTGATTCTGAAATGACAAATCCTTGTAAAGTATGTGAATACACTGAATTTTAACTTTGTGATAGAATTTTTATTACTGAATTTTAACCTTGTGACTAAATTTTTATTGTTATTATATTGCATTGTATGGAACAGGCTATAACCTGTGATTGGTTGCCTAAAGAATAAAGTGAAAGTAATAAACCAAGGTAGACATTATTAAACTGGGCTGGACAACAGTCTGCTTGGATCTATGGGATTCCCAGGCAGTCTTTCATGCTGGTACTGTGCAGATCCAGACCGGCTTAGCTTCAGCAAAGTTGTTGCATCAGACCCCTTTCATGTCATACCTTTGGGCCTATACCATTTGTGTGACTGCCTGTGGATTAGAGGTGGACTCCGTTAGTCATACTTCAGTCCCATTAATATCAGTGGGAATTCTGCCGGTCATGACTAACCTGCTTCATTGATTTCAATGGGACTGAAGTGTGGCTTTCCATGTCTGGATCCAATCCATGGTGATTTTTTAAAGGGGCTGCTTCAAAAAACAAGGAAGAATGTGTAGCTCCAAATTGAAATCCATACTTCTTCTTTACCTCCATGTAGTCCTTGTGGGGTTGTAGCAATATCCTTTCACAATTGATCACATGGAGTCCACTGAGCATTTGAAGCAGTCCTATGGTTCTGTGATACCATAGATTATGTTTGCTAACTGTAGTAGCAATACAGCATTTGTTTATTCATGCTCAGTCAGACCCCAATCAGCTGATTAAATAGAAGGCAATACAAATTTCCTAGCTCAATAAAAAGTGCTTTAAACGAAAGTTTAGCTGCTGTCTTATTTTCCAGTTTCTCTGTGGCTGTTTACTGTAGCAATGTTAAATAATAGCATGCATATTTTATTGATATGGCCATTCCATCTAAATTCAGAATGTAGTACAGGTAATTTTTGTAATCCCTAGAGCCTTCAACCCAATGCTTTGCTTTTGTTTTAAAGGTGTGTCAATGCACACAGCTTAATGATGGCTTCCTTGGACATGCTTTCCATAGGTTTCCCCAGATGTCTTAAGAAGGTCAACAGACATCCATGTTAATCCTTCCTACAAGTGAAAGGTTTTCATGGTTAAACAATAGCTAACAGCAAATTCAGTTCATTACAATAATCTAACTTTTCTTGTTGTCATTGCTGATAATACCTGTCAAAATAAGAAGTTGCTATTGCAGAGAAAGAAAAGGAAACTTGTTTTGCAGACACAAATACATATTGACCCTCTTTAGCTACCCAAAGCATAAATGTATAATATTGGTTGAATCATATGGAGAAATCATAAAGATGAAAAGCCTGTGTTATGTGACATGCCCATCAAAGACCTATCCTTTCTTCATTCTTAAGTATTTATATTATCCAGTTTTCCCACCTCTCCATGGTATTTGAAGTGGGTTACACACAAAAATTAAATTCTTAAAATCCAATAATCTTCTAAAGCCATCCAAACAAAAGCAAGACCACTTAAATCTTCAAATAAATAAATAAAATAAAATAAAAGCAGAACAATTCCAAATCCAGCACACACAAACCCCCACCATTAAAAATAGCTAAAACAATAACTAGAGCTCCAAATGGTTGCTGGACCACACAACATAATCAGCAAGATAATCACTGGTGAACATTTTATTATTATTTATTACATTTATATACTGCCCCATAGCCAAAGCTCTATGGGCAGTTTACAAGGTTAAAAACATTAAACATTTAAGAACCAATATACAAAATTTTAAAGCATAAAAAGCATAAAACAGTCTACAGATGGCATCTCAGTCCAAATCTTCATGATAGGACCATGGCCAAATAACCCTTGCCTGTTCTTACAATCATCCCAGCCTCTCATATTAAGGAAAATTTGAACAGGGACTGACCAGCTAACTTTAAGACAGGGTTATGAAACCTCAGGCCCATGGGTTAAATCCAGCTATTGTTCCCCAGGTGGAAATTGTTCAAAAGGCACAAGGAACATAGATGTGCTGGGAATTAACATTGCAGCTGTCTAAGGATATTTTGGTTCTTCAGAAGGCAACGAACCCATCACCCAAAAGACTCTTATGGTGCAATCCTACGCATGTTTAGGCAGACTGGCTAGAAGTTGTAGGACTCATCTAAACATGCATAGGATTGTGCCCTTAAGTTGCTACTTCATGCTTCATAGCAAGGGACTAGAATAGTCAGCACCTTATGGAATCAGTGGGCAATTTAGTGTGGTGGTGTTGAGCTAGGATTAATAAGGAATAATAGGGCATTTAAGGAACCTCATCTTGTTTACATGCAGTGTCATTCCCTGCATAACTTCACAAGAATAGGATGCAATTCCTGTTCCCACACGCAGGGGTGTGGGGAGGGAGTTAACGATAAATGCCCTAGAGATACAGAACTTGTATATGTCTGTCCCACTCTAGTATGGCTCTGCTGAACAGAATTCTGCAGAGCAGATACCAAGAAAACCTAATTTTGCTGCCAGGGTTACCCAACATAATTTGAGTAAAGTTACATTTGTCTTTCCCTGACATAGTTGGAGTTAAGGGCGTAGGGCAACCTGTTACTCTCCAGATGGTTCCCTGTGCTGGCTTGGGCTGATGGGAGCTGTAGTCTGACATCATCTGGAGGGCACCAGGAAATACGTTGCATTGAACTCAGTGGGGCTTGCTTTTAAGTAGACTATTTTTTTTACAGTCAGGCTGTAAACCACATTCAGGAGGGCGGGAAATAACATTAAGTCTGTAAACGCACTGTATTTATAACCCTTTAAAGGTAGTCCATCTGACCTTTAAGGTAGCATGATAGGATTGTTTTCTGAAGAATCCTATGTTTAAATGTTTGTGTTGCTGAGTGGCCTTGGATAAAATATTTCTTATGTTTACTACTACAGCTTTTACTTTGCAGACCAATTGTTATCAAAAAGAATCACAGAATCAGCCATACCAAGGGCCAGTTCATACAACCATTAATGCTGATGCTGAATTTAACCCACTTTTAAACTGAAGTTCTCAAAGCAGCTTGTAAAGTTGACACAAGCTGATGTTTTCTTCAGATTCTTCTAGGTTGAATGAGTTTTATGAATGCTCCAACATATATCTAGATCTGAACATAAAAAATACCCTGGAGCTGTAACATATGAATGTATTTATTTATTTATTGGATTTTATACCCTGCTCTTCTACCCACCAGAATTCCCAGAGCGGCTGACAAATTAAAACATTAAAATTCATATGACATTAAAAACAAACACAGAGGCTCATTGGTTATATTCGGTGCTGAGCAGCTAAAAAGAAAGAAAAAAAGAATAATTTGGAAGTACAGTTTGGGTCAAAAGGGAAAATATTCCTACCTGGGCTTCAAAAGATGGTGTGCCTTGCAATGCTTGGGGTGGTGGGTGGCTATCATGCCATCACCCCAAAAATGTCTGGCTCCAGGGCTAGGCCAGCCCAGGCCAGGCCACCTACCGCCCGTTGCATCCGGCCATCATGTCCCTGCACCTGGCCCCTGCACCTGGAAATCTCAAGTTTCTCAGCGCTTCCTGCGTGGCCATCTGGATTACTTCCTGTTTGTCATCATAACGGTGACCCAGAAGTACCCTGGATAAGAGATGGGAGGGGCTGGAAGGCCCCCTTTCCAGAAACTTGGAAACAGGCGTTCCCAGTGCCTCCCACGCGGCCATCCAGGCTACTTCTGGGTTGTCGCCATAGCGATGACTCAGAAGTACCCCAGATAAGAGATGGGAGGGGCTGGAAGGCCCCTTTTCCAGAAACGTGGAAACAGGCCTTCCCAGCACCTCCTTTGCGGCCATTTGGGCAACTGCTGGGTCATCGGCATAGCAATGACCAAGCAGTAGCCTGGATGGGTGCTGGGAGGGGCTGAAAGGCCCCATTTCCAGAAACAGACCTTCCCATCTCCATGTTTTCCAGACAATTAATAAAATTATTGTCAAACAGCACCCCCACGCCTTCTCCCTCCACTGTTTTGGAACTTATGGAACTTTTAAAGTAAAAAATTCATAGCCACAAAACGCCTGCACTTATGTTTCTGAAATTTCTCACACATAAGTACCTCAAACCCATCTGCAATGTGGCCAAGTTTCATGCTTCTATCTTTAAAAATAAAAAGTTAAATGTGTTTCTTTCCTCATTTTTTCAAAAATACCTTGCCACTACACGCTTGAACCTATGTTTCTGAAATTTCTCACACATGACTACCTACATGCCATCTCTAATGTGGCCAAGTTTCAAGGTTCTATCTTTAAAAATAAAAAAGTAGAAGGCATAACTGTCTTTTCTCCAATGCAACCAATTTTTCAAAAATTCATTGCCACCAAAAGCCAGCACCTATGTTTCTGAAATTTCACACACATGAGTACCAACATACCATCTGCAATGTGGCCAAGTGTCATGTGTGGATCTTTAAAAATAAAGAAGTTATAGGCATTCCTGATTTGTTTTTCAAAACATCAAAGCCACAAAATGCCTGCACCTATGTTTCTGAAATTTCTCACCCATTGTACCTCAAACCTATTTGCAATGTGGCCAAGTTTCATGCTTCTACCTTTAAAAATAAAAAAGTTATAAGCATTTATTAACATAATACTAGGCTATGGGGAAAATCATTCAAAATGGCGTCTGATTCTCCGATTTTATCCGATTAAAATTGGACCAAAAAAATCGTATCGGATAAAATCGGAGTGCCTTGAAACAACAGCAGAATCGGAAACCAGATGTCCGAGTTTGCTTGAATCGTATCGGAATCCGACATTGGATCTGATTCAATGCACATCCCTATCAACTAGTTCTCTATATAAGTGAGATGGACATGTGTGTATCTCTTGGGATTTCAATCCTTCAATTTGCATTTTCATATGAAGTAGAGCAAAGAAAGAGACGGCTGGACAAGGTGGGAAGACTTTGAAGGGCATTTACATTAAGCTGGCCTACAAGGGTAAAATATACCCATGCAAAACCAACAAATAAGTTCATGGCAAGGAAGAGGTCACTGTTAGCTTTTGTGGACTACAGTCCATGAAAAATTGTGCCATAATAAAGTGGTTACTCCTTAAGGTGCCACAAGCCTCATTATTTGTGCTGTTTCAAACAGCTGCAGCCCTATACACACACTTAGCTGGGAGTAAGTCTCATTAAGTTAGTAGGGCTTACATCTGAAGAGGTACATTCAAGTTTGTACCATAACTCAACAAAGTATCTAGAAATTATATGCCCATACAGAATTTAAAAACTAAATCCCACCCTGCTTCACCCGTGCCTATTTGGGACTTTTTCTCCTATGTTTCAAGTATCTCCTAATTTTAGAATGGGTAGTGATTTCATACAAACCTGGTTTTGCAAATGGTAGGACCTTGTATTCTCGCCCTTCCACTCTGGACATCTGGCCTGGGTCTTCCTGGCTGCTAATTAGTTTCTTCATAGCTTCCTGCAAAGCAGGATCAGAAACTGGAAAGGTGATATTGGGCTTCTCCTCCAAGTGAAGTGCCAAAAGGATTTGCAGCTTGGCTATCTCAGTGAGAAGCAGCAGCTTCTCTTGGTCCACATTTCCTGTTTTGAAGGTAGGACAGCAAGCAGCCATGCACATCTTGAGCATTAAAAGCAGGACAGTTGCTGTTTGCACATGGGCCATCCTTCCCTGGTTTTTCCACAGGATGGTAGGATAATAAACAATAGTGGATTGGGGCTAGTAGGTATCAAACACAGGTCTAAGAAGAATGTCCCTTAAAAGTGAATGCTGGAAGAATATAACCTCAGATAGGACTTATTTCCAGGAACTGCTCTTCCGTAACCTATGAAACACTTGTCCTTTTTACTCCTGTAAATATTGACTGATCTGAGGTCAGATAACGCTCCCTCAGGCTGATTATCAATGGTTCCTGGATTGATATCTAGAGTATAAGGTAGATTCATTAGCAAACTAGCTGGGTTTTGTCCTTTGGTAAATTATAGCTGTGATTTACAATTTAAAATGGTGTACTTGCATATGAAGGTTTGCTAATGGTTGGATTCAGATTTAAGCTGGATCAACCGTGCAGATGGAAGTGGAGTTCCTCACTACTTGCTTCCAAGGTAACACCTCCAGTCCCCCAGAAAGGCTACACAGAGAGCCAGGAGCTCCTGCTGTATAGGGTGAGCTGTGGGATGTGGGGGCAGGGGAAATACATGAAAATTGGGTGGAGGAAACATCTGCAAGTGGAGCCCTTCCTCTTCTGGGAGGCAGATCCTGGATCCAATCCCAAATTATGACCCATCATGGGTCTTTTTTCCAAGAGGCACAAAGAATAAGTAGGACTAGCTGCTCAGTTTGATGAATGCTTCCTATAGGGTTCAGGGGCCTCATGGGAGCCAGTGTAGCATAGTGGTTAGAATTGACTAAATAAGATTGGAGAAACCCAAGTTCAAGTGACACACTCTGAACATCTGGGCAAAGGGATGCCCATTGCTGTTGCTGCCCATTGTTGATCACTGTCCATTTGGCTCTTCTGGCTTTCCACATGGTAATGGGCTTTGACCTTTTGGGCCTGGGTAAAGATGGTCTTGCTGCAGGCATCACTTTTGGTCTGCACAGCACTGGACACAGTACCTCTGCTACTGCAAGAGAGCTGAGGAAAAATTTTGAGCCTTGCTGCTGCTGCTGCTGCTGCTGCTGCTGCTACATTTGTCATCTTTTACTTTTGGAATTTTCTTTTAGAATAATTTGAGACAAGCTACACATATACAGGAATATGTTTATTTCTGAGGCTTTTGGCATATTTCTGTGTAATGCTTATTCTATCTTCTGTGACTACATTGTAATAATTGCTGTGAAAAGAACATTACATATCCAGGTTTAAATACAATAATCATTGTTCCAAAGAAAACAGGTAAGAGGCAGACTTTGGGTTACTTAACTTCCTGGAAGCTAGGGATTCATGTGACCTCATGTGTAATTTGTCCCTGGCATTTTCTAAGAACATAAGAAGAGCCGTGCTGGATCAGTCCATTCTGTTCACAAAGCGGCCAACCAGCTGCCCGCAGCCCCCCTTCCCCCTTTTTTTTTTTTTTTTTTTTTTTACAAAATTCAGCTACGGAAGTGGTGACCTCAGCAACAAGATTGAGGGTGGCATGACTTCTGGATTATTGGAAATTAAAAGTCAAAGATTGAGGAGGGTGGTGTCTTCTGGAACAATTTTCCTCAAATAAGATTATTGGGAAAGGTCTTATCTACTAAAAAGTCAAAGATTGAGGAGGGAGGTGCCAATGACTCAGTGTAACTCACACCACAGTCCAACTATTTGAGGACAACTGCTCATCTTTAGACAAGTGTCTTGTGCAGTTTCATTTGACTTGGGATGACTTACTTCCAATTATGTTTAATGAAGGCTTATACCCAAATAAGCGTGTGTACCAGTTGTACCCTAAATTTTAGGGGTGTCAGTTTGTCTTTGATTCCTTTACATGTATATTATTGTGCAAAAGTCTTAGGCCACCCAAGAAAATTATGTTTAAAATCATTTATCTGGGCATTAAATGTTTCTTTACTCAGAAAAACACCATTTTACATTAGAATAAATAAAAATAAAATTCATACAATTAAAAAGTAGAAAGAATTCCTTGTGTTTTCCAAAAAGTATCTTGTGAGATGGCTAGAACAGCACAGGTTTGTTTCCCAAACCTGACCTCGAGGCACCCCAACTATTCCATGTAGTTTCATCCCATATACTGTATTTGTCAAATTCCACCACCAGCACACCTGACTCAACTTAATGAGGTATTGATTAGCTGAACAAGGTACGTTGGTGGTAGAATTTAACAAATGCAGTACATGGAATGGCTGTGGGGGGGGGGCGGTCTTGAGGAGAGGTTTGGAAATGGCTAAGCTAACACAGTTTGACAGACATAAAATCATAGGTTTGCATCAATAAGGCAATTCTGAGTGAGCAATAGCCCACCTAACCAGATTTTCAAGATGTGGTGTTCAAGCTGTCGTAAAAAAGTTTGAAAAAACTGGGCAAGTTGAACCCAGAAAACGCAGTAGAAGACCCAAAAAGCTGTCTGCATGTCATGAACAGTACTTAAAGGTCACTACCTTGAGAGACAGTTGGAAATCCAGTGAAGTGCTTGCTCAAGTTCTGGCAAAGACATGTGGCACCAAAGTACACATGACGACTGTGAGAAGTCTTACAAGAAGTGGTCTTATAGGGCGTGTTGCAGGTAAGAAATCATTCTTGTGGAAAGGCAACAAGCAGAAGAGACTGCAGTATGCGAAAGACCATAAAGCGACATCCTGTGGCAGAAAGTCTTATGGAATAATAAGTCCAAATTTGAAATCTTTGGTTTTCAGAGATGCCAATATGTCAGAAGAAGAGTTGGCAAGAAGTATATTGATGTCTGTCTGCAGCCTTCTGTGAAATATGCTGGTGGCTCTGTCATGGTCTGGGGGTACATTTCAGCCAACAGTGTAGGCGATCTGAAGGAGATCTACACTACCGCTTTATAACATTGAAGTGCACTGACAACTGTTGGGATACATTACACATTCCATATATCGCTTTCATAGTGTTATTTCCTGCTTTTTATTCCACATTATCCAAAATGGTGCAACAAATGCCATTCCTCTTGTGCATTTATATCCTATGAGATATAAATGTACAAGAGGGATACAGTATTACCATGATGGGATCGTAATGATTTGACACAAGGTGTAGATCTGGCACTGGTCAAAATCAATGGAATTATGAATGCTGAGAAATATAAATAGATCTTGATTCATCATGCTGTACCTTCAGGAAAGCAACTCATTGGTGAAAAAAACCTTTATTTTTCAGTACAATAATGACCTAACACTCAGCAAACATGATTAAGACCTACTTAGAGCAGAAGTCTGAAGATGGCACACTCACAGGCCTTGTTCGGATGACACTTTAGGCAAGGGGGTGGGGAAGAGGCAACTGACGGTATGTTATTTTTGCAATGCCCAACACACAACACGTTGCCCATCCCTCTGTCGGGCAGCTGAAAGTCCCGGCCTCATAATAAGCAACGTGGCTTGGATAAACAATGGAGCAGCCCGTTGTTTTTCCTCACTGCTTAATAACGTACCATTGGTTGTATGTGCGTTGAGTGTCGCCCGACACCCGACACAATAAGCAACACAACTGACGGTTGCCTCTTCCCCCCTCCGTTGTCTAAAGTGTCGTCTGAACTAGGCCACAGCAATAGATTGGCAACCTCAGAGCCCCGACTTCGACATAACTGGAGCTGTGTGGGACAAGGAAAAGAACAAAAAGCACCCAATGTCAAAAGAAGAGTTATGGGAAATCCTTCAAGAAGCTTGAAAAATTTACCACAGGACTACTTGAAAAAAATTATATAACCATCTACCAAAGCGAATTGCTTCAGTTTTGCAGTCTAAGGGAGGCCACACAAAATACTGACTTAAAAAAAAAAAGTCATTTTTGTTTCTTTTCAGTGTATTAATGTTTCTTTGTGTTCACCTCAATGTTATATACTGTCCCCCCCCCCCCCCGCAAATAAACAATTACTGCTCTGATAAATGACCTTTATTTGAATTTTTCAGAGTGGCTTAAGACTTTTGCGCAGTTCTCTCTCTCTCTTTACACACACACACCATATCATGCCATGTCATGCATGTATAAAGGACCGCTAAGAGAAACACAAATGCCACATGACTGAAAAACAGTAGCCTTCCCTCAGACTACTTGTGCGGTCGTCCAGAGAACCATTCGCCAGCTAGTCTGGAAACGACCCAAACTCGATGACTACCCGCTTTGTGTTTCCTGAGAAATTCCATTTAAAAACAAATGAAAACAATCCCCTCTTTCGCGTCCCTTAACAACACTGCCCTCCCTCTACCAGGAACCCAACTCCCTCGCTATGCCTAGACAGCCACCCGCCTTCTCTCGCTCTCTCTTTAAGGTGAACCAAGGAAGAGAGGCTAAGCCATTCCTGGGGAGGGCCTCATAGGCGGGCGCGTCTCAAAGTTGCCCGTGGCAACGGAGACCTGGGCGGGGAGCGTCGGCAACGTGACGCGCGCGAGGTACGGCACCGCGCCGCGTAACGCGGGGAGTGACGCAACACGCTCGCGCAGGCAGGGGGAGGGGCCGGCAGCTTCTTTCCCCCTTTTTTCTGTTTCTTTTTTTTTCTTTTCTTCCCCCCCCTTTTCTCCTCCCCCTCTTTTTTTTTGTCACCCCCCCACCTTACCTGCTTCCCTTCTTTTCTTTTATCCCTCCTCCTCTCTTCCTTCCCCACACCGGCGGCCCTACCTGCCCCTCACAAATCCCTTGGCTACTACCATCATTAGTCCAGGCCCCAACCAGCCTGCCTGCTCTCCGTCCTCCCCACTCGTCCTCCCTAGGAGACAGTGCCACCATTTGCTGCTACTGAAGCCCCCCCCCCCTCCGGGGGCCTTTCATCTAGCAGCGTCTCTGGGTCCAGCTTTAGGCACCCCCCTCCTTCCCTCACTCTACTCTACGACCCCAGAGCTCCCTGCCCCTAAGGAGCTCCTGGACGTTTCAAGCCTCTCCCTTCCGCCTCTGGACCCGCAGGTCTTGCCACCCCACAGCTCCCCGCTTTACCCTCATCGCCCTGTGCTTTTAGCTCCATCACCTACCACGACCCTCTCCCCTTGCTCCTCAGCCCCCCACTCCCTCTCCTTCTAGCTCCCCACTCTTGTTGCTCCCTAGAACTTCCTCCTTCCTTCCTTCTTTCTCTCTCCCGTCCCTCCCTTTGCCGCTTCTACCTACGCGCTATCGCTCACGTCAGAGGAAGAAGGGGGCAAAGCAGGTCCCCTGGCCAGGCCAGCCTCTTCTCCCCGCCCCGAGGAGGAGGAGGAAGAAGAAGAAGAAGAAGAAGAGGAAGGCGGCAGCAGCAGCAGCACCAGGATACGCCAGCGAGGGAAGGGGGGGACAGGTTCCCCTCCTCTCCCCCTCTCCCCCTCCCTCCCGCCTGCCAAAGTAAGCGCGACCGTCTAATTTGGAGTAGGATTGGGAATTCCTAGCGCCTTCCTGCTTTGGTTTTGAAGCTATCGTTACTTGGGAGTTTGCAAACATGTTCTGGGGCTGGGAATGGGGGCTTAAGGGGGCTGACGTTCTCTTTAAGTTTCCCCTATCATGACTGGCGTTATGTATAGGCGAAGACTTTATTCTACCCGATATAGAAGGGAAGGTAATATTTCCTGCTCCACCTGTGCAACAGGTGTAAAACCAAGAATGAATGGTGTTTAGACTTTGGGCAGGGGAGGGAATGGGCAGTTGTGTTGGCCATTGGAAGCTATTCCTCTCCCCCTGGCCCACCCCACATGTTGTGTCGGGTGACGAAATCTGGATAATGCAGTGGTTGAGAAAGCCTTAAGGGAGACCTGTGTGACCTTTGGTGTAGGGTTCCAGAGTCTTATTTCTGGGTCAAATGGGACAGATGATTACTAGAGGTGGGGCATATTGTTAGGCCAGTCAGGTCTTTGTACTTGATGAGTCTGACATTGGTATTCTGAAACTTATTTGTAGGTTGGGATTTGAAGGATCTCCTTATATTTTGGGTTCCCATGACTTCAGGGTAAAAGCATTGTCATCTGTTGTGGTGTTAGAGAGTTGGTAGCAGAATTTGGTTCTTAAGTTGGTAATCATGATGTACTGTGAAAATGCTGATGATACTATCTGTGGGTTAGTTCAGTCAAGGGCAGGGAGATGTGCTCAGTAGCTCTCTCCCAATCCTGGAACTTCTTCTCATTGTGGGTTTGACAAAATCCAAGCCTGAGCATCTTCTGGAAGAAAGCATACCATTTGGGCTGACCTTTGAGATTCAGGATTAATTTGATAAAGGGTGGGATGAACTGAACTGATTTTTGTGAAGTGGTACTCTATTTTACTAACAGTTGTTTTTGTTATCTGCCTCAAGCCTTTGAGATGGGGTGAGCATACATCTAAATAAGTAAGTAAACCAACACCAGCATTTGGAGGTGATGTAAGCAAAGGCAAGTCCTAGCATCTCTAGTAACAGATTTGCCTTTTTCATTTATAATAATAGTCACTTTCTATTCCAAAGCACATCTTATGTTCTGAAAACTTGCTGAAGGCCTCTGAGTTGAACCTGACTGCAGACTGGGCAAAATATATGGTTGATCCCTGAAAAATTGTATCTTGAAAAGCAGGATATAATTTATATATATATATACAGATATCTCTGCTAGAATAGCCTCATGGAGAAAATGGTCAAAGTCTGTCAAGGTTTCATCTCCCACTTCATTCCTTTCCTCTGTTTCTTTTTTTAAACTCCAAAGTTTGTGTGTAACCCAGTGTTCTGCTTCTATCAAGCAACAATTGAAAACTTCTGAGGGGGAATGGGGAGCCCCCTAGGGATAGATCATGGATGAGATTTTCCTTAGAAGATGGTTCATGGCACACATGTTTGTGATAATACCTGGACGTGGATTCATATCAGTATCACAACTTTAAAAGTTCTGTGCAGGAGTTATGGATGTGCTCTTCACATCTGCCTTTCTTTGAAATCTTGCTAAGCTCTTGGGTGCTTTCATGCAGCATGCCCTCCCAGTTAAGTTGTATGCAGAGGAAGGTGCTTCCCTTTATCTGCTGTCTTTTGCTTTCCAAGTTTATGCAGTGGCCCCTGAGGTTCATAGAAGGTTTTTGTGGTTCAGTGTCATTTTTTATTCATCCTCTTAAACTTTTCCATTCTCATGAAGTCACTCCAAGGACTGTCTGCTTTTTAAGGAAGAGAGCCTTTGATTTAGAGCAACAGTTCTCAAACTCAATTTTTTCATAGATCATTTGAAAATTGTGTGTGTATGGGTCTTGATGGACTGCTTAAACTTTTTTCCACTATAAATCTATGTTTTCCATATTTTAATAATATCTTTTCTTTGGGACTGTCATATTCTTAAAACAGTACTGTATTATAAAAATCATAGGCCCTAACCAGACTGCTGAGAAGTGCTCTTTAGCAGGCAATTTTTTAGGGAAGAATTAGTTGACTGCACCAGCACTGTACTGTGAAAATCATGGGCTCTAGGCCAGGGACTTATTAGTCTATTTGATAATCTGGCCTTGGTCAAAACAGCCTCAATCTGTTTTAGAGAAACAGTCGGAAGAAATAAAATGCAGAGTCAAGTACAGATATCTTCAACTGTTTGATAGCCTTTTTGTGGTTTAAGTAGCAGTATTCTTGGGAGCAATTTGCCCACCGAAAAGCTAATCCAGAGCTCAGAGCAAATTGTGTTGGAAAGCAAATGATGTCCTGCTTGCTTTTGCTCCAGAGCTGTGCTCTGTTACTAATTGTAGTGTAATGATTTTGTGCATGTGTTACTTAATCTAGCAACTGTGGAGGAAGATTTTTTTGTTTGTTTTTGGAGTGGGATATTTGGTTCTTCCCAAATTTGCTCAATCTTATTAACAAATTGGGATGTTTTGATTTTTCTCAGAATTTTGTCCTCTTCTTACAATATATTGAACCTGAAAGGCATTTTAATGTCTGGAGCAATTAGTCAGGTTTCCATGCCATTATGACCATGCTATGTCAGTAATTATCACATTTTCAATCATATCTCATCTTACAATTTTAATCTAGCTTTTCCTTCTTCTGTGTTGTGCTTTACTTTGCATTGTCATTTTCAGCATACCATTTGGTTTTAAAAGTAAGCATCCTAGTAAGCAAGCTGTTGTGCACAAATTCATTGTGTTTTCATTCTGTAGATCTGTTCACTTTTGTCCTGCATGATGTTCTGTTGCAGGTTTTGCTCTGATTTGGCTCTTAAGGGATTGCTCTCCTTTTTCTTAACTCAGCTTCTTCTAGATTCTTGGCTGTAGACAGAACATATTGGGAGCAATTAATCACATTGTGCAAATATGAAGGGTAGGTCTATAATTGGTATGACATTTGTCTGCTGCAGGAGTTGGTGCTCTGAATGAATTGTATTTTTCCTCTTGGTATAGTTGTCTTGAATGTAGTGTTGAGCTAAGGTAGGCATACGTAACTTGTGACCTGCCACACTGAACGCAGACCACCAGCTATATATTTGTTGCTCACTCTGCATGTGTGTGTGTGAGAGAGAGAGTGGGGTCTGTGTTCGGGCAACACGTTAATCAATGGAGAGGAACTAGTCCACTCGACGGAGGGCAAAACCACAGGCCGCCTTTGGGTGACATAGAAGTGCCACTCTGTGGAGAAGACTGCCTCCTCTCCGCTGACTCTTTGTCTCTTTCCCCAACCTGTAGCCCCTCCCCACCGAATGGTAGCACTGATGAGGCTTTACCTTACCGGCAGTGTCATTATGGGGGGAGGAGTGGAGGAGAGATGAGGCTCCCGGCAGTGGATAAATCCCTTCTGTCAGTGGGTCCAGGGTCCAGGAACAAGTCCCTAACAAGCCCTGTCCTGTTGGCAGAAGGGATTCATCCGCCGCCATCACCATGCAACCGGGACGCTGCGCCTCCCCTGTTGGTAGGAGGAGGCGCCCGGGGTTGGCTGGCATCAGAGCGTTCGCGAGAGTCGGGATCGCAGCCCCTGACACATGAGAAGGCCTGTCCCAACTTTCCTTCTTCTGTGATGGGGAGGCTTGGAACCAGCCTCCTCGCGTGTCTGGGGCTGTGATCCCGGATCTCACGAAGGACGTCTCAGTGCTTCTTGCTAGAATGCAAGGCATGTGAAGGCGTTAGTTTGGCATATTGGAGATATGAAAAGGTAGGTAGGATTGGAGGGCTGTTCATTAATGTTGGCATTTAATTTCAGAAAATATTCAAGCATTTTATTAACTTGTAACAAAAGGAACTTGCATGTAACATTACACTTGCTTCTTCCTTCAGAGGGTATTAGGGGCAAAATAATAAAGACTGTAGGGAGGACATGGGCACTGAGATACCCTCTGTAGGTCCTCTTTATACTATTATTTATGGGAAGCATTATTTATTGCTTGCTTGGACTACTTAGGTGAGTAGCTGCTGACCATAAATAATACGATAAAGAGTGCCATTTGCTGTATGTTTGGCATAAAAAAAATCCTCAGTGAAAACGAAAAGCTTTGTATGTTGAAGGCCTGAATTTCTTACCTTACTTTATACTTCCTTGGGAAGGCTGCTGTGGTTGCAAACCTAAAAGCCCTTTCTTGGAAGTAAATTCCATTGAAATCAGTAATGTTTCCGATATGCTTAAGACTGCAATCCTAAACATGCTTACTAGGGAATTCAGTGTGACTTCACTAAGTAAACATGCTTAGGATGGTTTTGCATTTCAAAATTTGGGCTGCTGGTCTTGAAAGCCCTTAGTTTTCCATCCATAAAATTGTTTCCTTGCCTGGTAAGATATTTTTGGGGATGGATATGTTAAAGACTTGATGTACTAGGATACGGATATATTGGGGACATGTAAGCATCTAAAGATAGAAACTGTGAGCTCTTCAGGGGAGGGAATTGAACAAAATCTGTAGGAGTGAAAATACAGACAATGACCTCTGTAAGAATTTGTGATGACACTGGGTTCTATTTTTGACCTTGCCATCTTACCAAGGAAGAGGACAGAGAGAGGGAATTCACTAATGAAGGCTTATTTCCAGGCTCTACAATGGCATTAGGTTGGTTGACTCACTGCCTAGACATTTTAGCTCACAAAATAAAACAAAGATAATTCAAAGGAGACTGTTCTGTCATTTAGGGTGCAATCCTATACACCCACTGAACTCTGTGGGATTTATTACTGAGTAGACATGTATAGGATTGCACTTTAAGTGAGGGTTTGAACATCTTGCTTCTTCCAACTTTCTGAAATCCATTGTGCGGAAAGTACTGGTATAGGGCAGGGATGCAGAACCTCAGGCCTTGAGGGTCTCTATTCCTCTGGGTTTCTTCAGAAGGCCATACCCCCTTTTCCTGGCCTCACCTCTTTCTCCCAACAACTGATCAATCAGTGGTTTCCCAGGTTTTATGCAGCCCCCCCCCCCCCAATTCTAAAAGGTTGAAATGCTTCTCCTAAGACTTGGTTTGGAGGTGGGCTACTTGTGGCACTCCAAATGTTTTGGCCTACAACTTCCATCAGACCTCACCGTTTGCAAAGGTGATTGTGGCTGATGGGAGTTCTAGGCCAAAACATCTGGATTGCCACAAATTGTTTACCCCTATCTTTATTGCTGATAGCAAAAGCTTTAACCTAAAATATGTTAGTGTATTTGTGTGTTTTTTGGCCCTGTCCCTTTTCACCATCATCCCAACCTACCACTGGAAGGTGTCTCCCGAGAGCCTCTACAAAATTGAATTTGGTCCTCAGAGACCAAATTCTGCACCCCTGATATAGGTTGATGGCAACCCTAGGTCATTGCTAGTGTGGTTGAATTCTAGAGCTAAATACTAAAGGTGTTGATACTTATCTCTGGTTGTTGTTTACTGTCTCTCTTGTAGAGCATGTACTGATAAAATATTTATACGTTTTATAAAGATACAACCCTATTGGGTTGCTGCCCACTAGATGGAAACCTCCAATCTTGGAGGCTTCTCAGATTCTAGTGCTCTGCCGCCAGTGCAGGAGGAGCAACAAAGGCAATTCATGCCTCTCTGTCCTCCTTTTTAAAAAACCTTTCCCTCTAGACAGGCCTCTGAGTCCATCTAGAGGAGTCCCACTGGCGGGGGCAGGGGCAGGGCTAGAGAAGCCACAGAATTTTGCAGATACGGGCCTCTTCCCCTTCCCTTACTGACCACCAGAACACCCCTTTTTTTACCTCTATGAGGTCATTGACCTCAGAAAGCAGGTGCTGCGGTTCTTCCTGCAGCAGTTGTGAGGGGCTGGGAAGGGATCAAAACCTGCAGTCCTCCTCCCAAAGTTGTAGCAGTGTCTACAGCTTCGGGAAGGGGAATCTGAAAGATCCTATGGCTTTGGGATGCTCTCCCAGGGACCATAGGATTGCACCCTTAATTGCCTTTCTTTAGAACTACTCTCAAAGCTGTGAACAAAGGTAAAACAATATGAAAATGCAATAAATAAAAACGATGCCATTAAAACAATTTAAAATAAGATACCAAAAAGACTAAAGCAGCAACATAATCTATATTAATAAATGAACCAGTCAATACCCTGGAAAGATGTATAGCCTTCAACTGTTGACGGAAGCTTTGCAGGGAGGTTTCACCTTCCCAATTGAAGAGCTTGGGATGCAAGTAGAATTGGCCTCTGATTTTCTGTTTTCAGAATGAGACTTCAGTCTTGTTTTTGGATTAGAAATGTTTGTCACTCACTGAGTGATGTTTGCGTTTAAATTGCTATGTCACCAGTTAAAAAACATTGATCAAATAATCAGGTGACATAACTGGTGACATACCAGTGGCACTAATCCCATACCAGCCTGCCATTGCTCTAAGATCTGATGGAGAGATGCTTCTCTATGTCACAACTATTGTGGAGGCATGGATAATGGGGCTGCTCCCAAATTGAGGGATTCTTTGCCGTGGGAGGCTACGTGGCAGGGGTGTGTGCATGTGCAACCCTGACTCCCCCTCTTCCAGTGGATTAAGTGCTGAATTATCGTTGACCATAGCTTCAAATGCCAGCCTGTGGTGCAGCATAGATGTAAATCCAGAGGAAACTGGCAACAGGAATATACTTCAATGCAAACTTGTGCCAAGGGGGCAAAACCATGATTCTGGCTATAGGGAATTAGGATAGAAATGGGTGTGTGTGTGTGTGTGTGTGTGTGTGTAATTTTGTAGATTGAAATATCAAATGTTGCCCATTATGGTGTAGTGGTTAGAGTGCTGGACAGGGACTTGGAAGATCCAGGCACTAGGCCCCACTTAGCTATGAAGCTCATTGGGTGACTTTGGGCCAGTCACTGACTCTCAGTCTAACCTACCTTCGGCACAGAGATTTTCATAGTGGAGTGTGGCTCAATTCAGACGACACGATAGTCAATGGTGGGTTGACTAACCCTAACCCTAGGGGTACTCCCCACACAATATGGTAATAAATAATCAATTGTGGTGTGGATGAGGATCAGCGCTGAGTTGACTATGGCAGCATTCGGATGACACAATAGTCAAAACAACTGACGATTGTTTCCCCCACACCAGTTGTTTATTGTGTCGTCCGAATTGAGCCTATATGTCACTCCAGTGTATATACAGTCATCTCCCCTTCTCCCTGCATCCACTCCTGCATGTTATTTCAGCCTTTGCTGGTCCCATACCTTTCCCTAAGAATATAAGAATTGCACTGCTAAATCAGACGAAAGGCTCAGTTAGTCCACCATTCTGTCTGCATGAATTTGTCTTATACCTTTTTAAGCTATCTGTATTGCTTGGCCATTGCCACATGTTATGACAACACATTCCATAATTTTATTGTATATTGTTGAAGAAATACTTAACTTTTATATTGTTCTGCCAATTCAGTTTTGAGAGGCGAAAATGTATTCTTACTCCACATAGTTTATAATGTCCCCTCTTGGTTGTCTTCACTACCATAAACTTCATCTTTTCTTAAGATGCTCCATCCCCCCGATCATTTTAGTTGCCCTTTCTGTACTGTTTTAATCTCCCTGCCAATTCAGATTGTGCTGCAGGAATGGGGGGGTGGGGGGAACAGACATGTAGAAATGTGTGGCTGTCACCTAGGAAGTTGATAACAATATTTCAGTCAAGTTCAGGTCTGGCATCTAAGAATTTGCAATTCTTGAGATTTGTGCATCGCTGGTTCCTAAAAACATGATGTTGGTGCTTAGGAATTGCAGTGATTTCCCCCAACTCTGCTGTACAATCAGCACCCATAAGAGTCAGACTTTCAATTCATGAGAAAAAGGGATCCTCCAGTGGTTGAGGAAAGTTACAGGTCAGTTAGGTTAAAGTATGTCCCGAATGAATTGTTGGAAAGCATTATTAAAGATAAAATTATCAAACATATAGAAGAATAAATCCTAATGAAAAAGACTGAACATGGGTTCTACAAAGTTAAGTCCTATCTTTAACCATTTAGTGTTCTTTGAGAGTGTCAACAAGTATACGGATAGGAGTGATCCAGTATATATTGCTAACGTGGACTTCCACAAGACTTTTGACAAAGTCTGTCACCAAAGACACCAGAGCAAATTTAACAGTCATTGGACAAATGGAAAAGTCCACTTATCGATAGGAGACTGGTTAAAAAACAGAAAGAAGTGAGTAGGAATAAATGGTCAGTTCTGACAATGTGGGGAGGTAAGCAGGGAGGTTCCAATACAAAGATTGGGACTGATGCTTTTTAACTTGTTCATAAATGATTTGGAGTTAGGTGTGAACAGTGAGGTGAACAAGTTCACTGATGACACCAAATTATTTAAGGTGGCTAGAACAAAAAGGGACAATGAAGTGCTCCAAAAGGATCCCTCAAACTGAGGGAATGGGCATTAAAATAGCAAATGCAGGTCAATGTAAGCAAGTGTAAAGTAATGCAAATTGTGGCAAAAAACCCTAGCTTCAGATATGTGCTGGTCTGTACTAGTAGTAACTGACCAAGATCTTGGGGTTGTGTTGGATAGCTCGATGAAAGTGTCAACCCAGTGTTCAGGTTCTATGAAAAAGGCTTATTCCATCTTGGGGCTTATTAGGAAAGGAACCTAAAATAAAACTGTCAGTATCATAATACCTTCATATAAATGTATAATGTGATCACAATTGGAATGCTATGTATACTGGTCATTGCACCCAAAAAAGATATTGTATAGCTGGAAAAGATGAGAAATCATCTTGATCTTTTGGTTGCGGAGAAAATGTGTCAAATTGAGAGTGCTGGTAATGGACAGCACAAAGTTCAGCTAAACAGAATTCTAATCTCTTTGATTAAAAACAAAACAGCTTGATACATTGTATTGTTGATCAGGAGTCTGGTGTTGCCCACCTTGTCTAATCTTGCATGTGTATTTGTAAGAATGTTATGCCTCCATTACTTCACAGGTCAACGTCATAGTTCAGTGGTTGTCCTGCTTGCTAAAATGGAACAGACGAACACATGTGCATCTCAACGAAACAAACACAGCTGGCAGCAGAGCTAATTTTAGGCTCTTTGCTTGGTCTACATTAACTGCTCTTTGTGAAAAGAAATTCCAGCAGTGACGAGTCTCGTTGCAGTCTTTTGACCTTTAACAGTCACTCCGTTCTTACAAGGGAGTAACCATTGTGGGATTCCGCTTTGAAAATTGAGGCATAATTTAAAATAATGAAGACCTCTGTCTCTGTACCTCTTTGGTACACTGTATAACACTGGCAGCCGTTGATCTTCAGCCTCCCTTCTTTGGGGTGGGGGAGCTCGTTTTGTTACTTCGATTAGCTGAACATTTCCATAGACTCTCTTCATTGAACTGGTGGCTTATCAGTTACTGGACTTTTGAATGTTTTATTAGTATTTTTGTGCCCTCATCTTCGTCTCCTATATTGTCAGAGGAGACTTAACTGGTTTTCCTTTGCTGCTTCCTTTGGATTCAGTAACGGATTTCAAGTTTTAAATGGGCAACTTTTAAGTTCACTCACTGTGAAATTTATTTGTCTATTTCTAAACTGAAAAGGCCCAAAAGCTTTAATCTTTCCTTGTAGGTCCAATACCTTAGCCAATTTGGCTGTCATATTCTTTACCTTTTCAACCTTCACAAGATTGTTTTGAGATGGAGTGACCAAAACTATACAAATTATTCCAGATGTGGACACACCATAGATTTGTTTAATGGCATTATAATATTGGCCATCTTACTGAAGAAGGAGAAGACTAGGATGAGGACACCTTCTCTGGGTGTTCCCATTCTGCATCCAGTTGGAAAATGGTGTAGAGCAGGACTTTGAAGAATGTGCCCAAATATTAACTAGTAAATGTCATGGTGAAACCTCCCAGGGAAAGGCTGTTTTTGATGGTGACCTGAGCCTAAGCTAGAGCTTCAAGGCAAACCATACTGCACAGGTTTCACAGTTGTTGTTGTTGGTACTTCAACTGTGGAAGAGTAGTTAAGATTATTTTTGTGCAAAAGGAAAGTCCTTTTGTTACCTATTAAAAGTGATAGGGATAGATTGGAATGCCTAGACCTAATTGGTTTAGGATTTAAAGTGGTGCAAACTGAAATCTGAATCAAAAGCGTTGGGCAGAATCCAATGCTGCCCATCCGGTAGTGGAGGTGGCTGCTGATACTGGTCTGTGTGCAGCCAGCCCCCCAATTCTATTCTACAAGTGGACCCTACTGCTTGCAGAACAGTGATTTAGCTCTTCAGGGGGCAAGGCAGAAACGTGTTGATGATGCTTGCATCTTCCAGAAGTGAGCAGCCAGATCTGCTAGTGGATGGGCATCATTGAATTCTGGCCATAGGCTGCTGGACTTGGTTGGAGCAATGGTTCATCTAACTTAGCTCAGAACAATATTCCACCTTAACCAGCTGCTTCTGCCAGATATGCCAGGAGGAATATTTATATGAAATAGGGTAGAGACTTGAAGGCCAGGAAAGTAAAGTAGAAAAATTAAAAGACTGTCCCTTAGTTTCTCCTCCTCCCCCTCTGAGGACTCTCCCCCTCAATTTTTCCAGAGGACATTTTGGGGAACATTTGAAGGGGGAAATTCCTTTGAAATATCAGAATGCTGCCCTGCTTTTGTGCAAAATATGCTTCTGTTAGCTACTTCTGTCAATTTCTTGCTACGGTAACATTTGCTTTTGGGCTGGCTCTTCTCTTCTTTTTATTCTTGTACTTCCTTTTACCAGATACCTTTGGTCTCCATATCAGTAGACCATGCAGGAATGATTTGCTTATGCTTGACTGACAACAATGGAAGCCTCTATATTACTTTGGGCATGTTTGTTTCTAGACAATGTCATTTTTATTATTTTGACGAGTCTTACATCTTCTTGTGCCAAGTACAAAGGGTTCAATCAAACCTCATGTGAGTATAGTGCACTGTGGGAAACACTGGCTTTCAGCTCATAAATTCCTTGCCTCTCTTCTCCCTTTTCTTCCTTGCCTACCAGAACACCCGTTTTTTTGGCCTCCTCAAGCTCCTCTGAGGTTGCTCTTGCAGCAGTGGTTGTGAGGGGGTGAAAGAAGAATCCTATGTCGGATTCCCTCTACCTAATTCATAGGAATGTCTTTGGCTTCTGGAGAGGGAACTCAACATATATCCTATGGTCCCTGGGACACGCTCCTGGAGACCAAAGCATTGCTCTCCCCACAAATGTGAAATATCTATTCAGACATGGAAATCTGGTGGTTAAGATGTGATGTTTGCTCTGAGGAATTTGAAATATATATATATATATATATATGCCTCTTAACTACCCAGCTTCTTTGAATTACCTCACTGGAAATGTTCAGTTGCTTTTCTCTCTTTATTTGGTCATCACTGATTTGTGATTAATGGGCACTAACAAAATGTGATGGTTTTGATGGTTGAATGTTTTTGATCTATTTCAGCACCTGCTTTCTAGGAGAGCAACCCTACTGTGTAGAACAAAAGTCAAGACTCATTTTTGTAAGTGGACTAAGAGAAGGTCAAAACTGGCATGGCTGCGAAAGAGGAGCGGGTGGGATAATGGATGAGAGACCAGCTTCCAATGATAGTCTTGAGATAGACCATTGCCTCTAGAGGAGAGACCTTGCTAACCTTTCCGGCTTCTGTTTTGCCTGCGGTCTCTCATTGCTCTCCATCCTCTCTTGTGTACAGATGCTTTTAGTTCTTGTCATAATAGCACCACCAATTGTGCAGCTATATTTAGGGCTGTGTCAGCATTTCCATTATAAGGCCCTATTTTTCAAAAAGAGGTCTACAATTCAGCTTCAAAACCAATTTTAGCTGTGAAGTAGATCTCTGCTTGGGAGCAATTTTTTCTGTGGTTGCAGAGACTTAAGAGAGTAATACGCACACACACTGACATTTCTTTAAAATTAAAAAAAGCACAGACATTGAATCAGGGTGCAAACAGCTAATTCCATGCATCCTGATGAGTAGTATTTACCCTGGGCAAGTAGCAGCATTTGCTTGCTCCTTCCCTCTGCCACATAGATCTTTATGGGCCAGAAAGTGTGTTGCACTATTCTAGCTGCCCATCTGTGATTGCACTGTGCGATTCATTGCAGCGTGGGTTCTACATTTCTGGCAAAATCCAGTCATGGGAACTATTGGGCCCAGGATTGGCAATAGCAGTGTGGTTGCATTATAGTATAAATAGCTGCAACAGTGCCACAGTACTCTTTGTGGCACAATGAGAAATGGGAATAAAGAAGTGGCAGATGGGTTTCTAAAGATTACTTGAAAGTCTGCTGATGTCTTTGTGGTTCTTTGGAGAGAATCCTCATTAACTCAAGTGGTCACTTGGTAAACCTAATTAGATAGGCATCTAGTAGCTTCAGCTTTACTACTTCGACTAAATCCACCCTGAAATATATAAAAGTCATCAGTTGACACCTCTTACCATAGTACAGTACAGCCCATAGTTAGAGCTTGAGCAGGGGGTGAGAGAGGCCCTGACTGTGTTACAGTCTGCAAGGTAACTAGTACAGGCTCAGGAGGCTTTGAGGACAGAGGGATTTGAGCTATCGTCCCCTTTGGCAAGTTTACGGCCTCCAACGTTATTTTCCACAACACTGCATGAAGTTTATCCAACCAATTACAGTAGTCTTGCTTGGTGAAGGCTTGGCAAAGGTTTGCCATTGTCTTCACAGTGTTTTGCTGCCTGCATGGTACAAGCAATAAAATTGGCATATAGTATTGTGGGACTGTAGCAACCCATGGCGTTGCAGCATCTGTCACATTCGAGAGAGATGTATCTTTGCCTGACCTTTGCCAGCCTTCCACATTTATTCAACATTACAGACTAGACGTTTAAGCTTGTGCAGACTGTGCCTTTGGCTGGGGTGTCCTTTTGTCTCTTCTGCAAAAGGACACTACCCTGCCTCCAGTAAGTCAGCTTGCTGTTCACCCATATGTGCAATGCACAGAGACCACAAAGAAGAAAGACAGGTTCCTTACCTACAACTGTAGTTCTTCAAGCAGTCATCTGTGCATTCAAACCACCTGCCCTCCATCTCCTCTTTGGTGCCACACTCAATTTTTATCTTGGGTACTGAATATTCCTCTCAGTTCCAGGGTTACAATGTCAGTCTCAATGAACTGAGGGAATGAACTGGAATCCTCTAGGGACATGCACACTGGCACAGTGGGGGAAGGATTCCTGCCAAAATGCCTCAGCTATAGAAGTTTCCTGAATTGAGGCTCTGTATGTGTGTGAATGCACAGTTGATCACTCGAAGAACTCCAGTTACAGGTAAGCAAGTTGTCCTTTTACCTTTAAATTTTCCCAGTATCAATCAACAAACAAAACAAAAACTGGTTGGTATGTGGTTCCTCTGTGTAGACAAAATACCAATAAAAGTTTAAAACAGTAGAGGTTATATAAAATACTAATAAAATGATATAATAGAGGATATATCATTGTTGCAATTACATCAAAAGAGAAATAAGCTGAGAGAGAGAGAGAGAAGACTGATATATCTTGATAGGTTTATCCATATCCCCTCTGGACGGTTCCATGACCAACTGTTCTAGGGGAATATTTTAGGTTATTGAGAAATAGTACCTCTTTATTGTGATTGGTACATGTTTTATCCGGTCTATGTGAGGGTAATTGACATCACCCATGATAGCATGTACCCAGTACTAAAATACTTTGGGGGCCTGGGGTTGTCATCACAGTGATTCTGTGGAGGAGCCTAACCCTTTTGAGGTTTCTAATTTGTTTGATGCCGTGTCTTTGATGACTCCACCTCAGCATTATCTACCAGGCTATCTTGATGACTGATGATACCTGCAGCTTTCACAAAAGGTAGGTCTTTAACCATCACAAACCCCACTGCAAACCTAGCTGATGATCTCTAATGATTGAATTACCTACAACCATGAGCTCCATGGAAACATATCCTTGGCGCAAGAGGATATCTGTTCATCCTCTAGTGAATAGGTCCCTTCTTAAGGGATTGTTTTCCCCTCTTCAGAATGGCACCCAAGTTCTCTTTGACAGTAGAGGAGCTGCCACCCTGGAAATGGAACACCACTATCATGTCCATGAATGTCTCATTCACCAGCTTTCCTGCCTATTGCAGCTTCTCCAAGTCAGCTTCATAGACCTCAAGGGAACAAACTTGTTCCCTGAGAGCCAGGAGCTTATTGCACTGAGCACATCCCCACAAATTTTGTCCAGCACAAAGATAGTGTCGTACATTGACATTCTGTGCAATATACTTGATAGCCCCCATACTGCTTCTGAATTCAGCCATCATGCCTTTGAACATTCACACTTATGAGAAAAGATATTATAATTGAGCGCAGATTCATAAATGCACTCTTTTCTCCATGGTGCAGTCTATGAAGACAAAGTCATGGCTGTAATTATGGCGTGCCAGTTCAGACAATGGATCAAACTAGGGTTTCTGATTCTGTGTTGCTGGCTGTTACCTACTGTGACCTGTCAATTCTGATACTATGCCAAATCCATAGTTAAGCTTCCTAATTGTGCACATGTGTGTACCTAGTGGGTGGAAAGAGGATACATCCTTCACTCTTCTCCTAAATGTGCTATAATGCCAAAGTGTTGTTGTTGTTTTTGTTGTTATTATTATTATTTTCCAATATTCTATGCTGTCTGTCAGTTGTGTGCATTCAGATTTATTTATGTCACAGTAAGTTTTCATTGATATGTTAGATACCTAATCTTCTGAATAGCAATACTGATTGAAAGGCGTCATCAGCCATTTGTTGGAGCCGTTTCTGGGCAGATGGAGTAGTTAATTGGCAGTCCAGATGTTGCTAATTGCTGCATTCGTGTAGACCAGTTGTTACAGGTCCCTCTACTGTATCTCCCAGCATATATGCTTTCTAAACTAGAGTAATTAGTCATGGAGGGCAATATATGTTAAATAGTGTTAAAAATCCTGCCACTTCTAGGAGTGATGCCGCAGGTGTTCTGTGGTTTCCAGTGTGGTAGATGTTGTGGGTTGCACAGGCCCATATTTGACTCCTTTTGATATGGACCGCTGATCATGCTGTGTGGACACAGTCATGTATTATAGATTTCTGTGGTTCATGGATTGTATAAGCAAGCTTGACAACTAAACAATGCAAAAAATCAGTAATTATTAGTGGTGCCTCAGAAGCCCATGAATATTTTCTTTATTTGTTAGCCACCATTTTTGCATGTGGGGCATATGGGGGAAGGTAGAGAGTTCTCTCATTTGTGATTAGGTATGGAGAAATATGAGACAGTGCATGATGCTCCTTTTTCTTCCCTTTCAAAAACCTCAGTGCAAGTGAGAGTCTGTGGAGGCTGCTATCCATTTTTCTTGCTGGAGGGCTGGGGGCAGCTTGGCTTTTCTACATGCTATGGTTTCCCTGGCTGTACAAGACATTGTTTTCAGTCTGCCAGTATGGTTCAAGAGGCAACATTCGAGATAACTGTCTAAAAAGGCAAAATGGCCAGGTCTTTGGAAAACTTGATAGATTTTTCTCTTTAGTACAGCTCTTTGGTTTATTCCTATATAATTCTGTTCCTAAGTGCCAGGTGGTACCAAGGCTGATTTGCTCCCCTCGGTCCAATCTTCTTTGATCTTAATGCTCCTTTGACTCCTGCCCTCTCTTAATCTATGCCCTCCTGCTCGTCGCTGTTTCCCCAGCTATGCTTACTGAACCGTGGTAATGGCATCACAGTGGATGCTGCAAATAAACTTGGCTGATTGGGTTCAAACCTGGTAACTGAGCCCCTAACTCAAGTGAACTATGGTAAGAGTGGTTTGCCTGGGCCGCCTAAGTGGATAGAGATCTAAGCTTGGATTTCAATTTGTGTCCCAATTTGCATGTCAATATTTCAATCACTCTGGCTGGCTATCTACAAATGGGTTTAATTGTAATCTGGGTGCCACCGTAGTATTGTTTGATTACAAGTATTACTTTCATATTTTTGAAGACTAAGAACGCTCAACTTAACTGATTTAGATTCTGCATATTCAGTGTGTGGTGCTTGCTTTAAACATGTTTTTCAGAAAATTGGTAAAACTAGCATTCTGGAAAAAGTCGGGTGGCAATCTTTTAATCAGTATCTTAGGGTGCAAGCCAATGCACATTTAGAGAGAGAAAAGTCCTACAACTCCCACTGTCCCCCAACTAGAATCTCAGAAAGGCACCAATACTGAGGATTTGGTATTGTGAATGTGTTTAAAGAATTCTAGTTGATTGGTAAAAAGTAATTTTTAAAAGCTTTTTATGTGAGTCATGACAAATCACAATTTCTGGCATTTCTATATATACAAAGTTGTTCCATAATAAGGTAAAAGCCAGAGAAGATACATTCCACAATGGATCTACACTAAGGGAATTAAAATATTAAAAATGCTGGAAATTGAAGTTGCCATTAACTGGTCTGGGGGCTAAATTCAGTATTTTCTAATCCCTTTGTACAGAAAGGAATGAAAGAAAATATTAATGGACACTACCTAATAACAATGTACTCACAACTGCTTGCTGTTGATTCTATGTTAATAGTAGCACTGAGTGAAAAGGCAGCCCGTATGAGCTGTTTGCAGACTTATTCCATTCATTTTCTTTCCATGTTTCCTGCTGCTAATTCATTTGGAGCAGTATCCCTGTCCCTGCTGCTGGCAGAAGCAGTAATCTCATTCTCATATTATTCCTCCCCCCTTTCTCTGAATGAACACACAGCCCTTAGTCAACACATGATATTAATGTTCTGAGGCAAGTTCAGATTATTTTGAGATGGGCAGGAAGGAGGCAGCCTGCATTCTGGAGTTGGAATGTTTCTTTCATCTTTGATTTTTTGTTCTATTGTACTGGGCCAAGACCAACCTTTTGTGGAGTTTGTCTATATAGGGCTGCCCTAAAGTATGTTATTTAAATCCTAAACTTACTGATAAGGGAAATAGCTTTTAGGCTTCTTAATTTGCTCTGGCAGCCTGAAAAGGACAGTTTTATCCCTGAGCAGCATGAATTCATTCCAGGGTCAGGTATTTTAAAATTGATCCTGCTCTGGCCATAAAAATAAAAACAGGCTGTTGTATCTAGGAAGCAAGGGTTTGAAAGGCTTTCTGTATTCTGGTGATAGGTGAATGGTGTAAATGAGAATTGGCACATGAGCACCTGGTACTGTTGAAATGGAACATGATGCAGCATTAGCAGTATTTGAAGATGGTGATACTGTAGAATATGTTCCGTCACTGTTTGTGGAGAGGTGAGAGAATTTGTTCAGTGAAAAGGACCTCATTGGAGATCTGTCTTGAGCTGAAAGTCTGCAGCTAACCTGAATATATAGTTTCATTCATAATTTAACATGTTATTCATGTCATTTTCATGAACATGGCCAATTACAAACTGCAGTTGATAATGCAAGCTGAGTGCAATATGCTTAGATTTCCTCTGAAACTGTTACACTGAAATGAGAAGAATGTAGCCATTGGGGGGGGGGAACATTTTTCATATAGAGAGAAAATTGGGAATTTTGGGATACTAACAAGAACTCTTGACTTTCTGGTTGGGACCATGTATAAGCCATGTGTGATTTATATTGTAGTTTTAACACTTATAATGCACCTAAGTGTTCTTGGTGCTGTTCAAATATTAAAAGATAATACAGTCCTTGTCCACAGACTTACAATCTAATATACATAATACAAAAAATACTACTTGTCAGGAAGGAATACCAATTGTTCCCAGACAGTAAAAACAAGTGGTAAAATTGTGCATTATCTCTTCCCATCCTACCTATCTGCATTTGGGCCTGAAAGACCAAGGAAAAGTGTGGGTATGTGGAGGATAAATTGTAAGCAAGCACAATTTGTGACGTACAACATCGTCACTGATCACAGGGCTCGTCAGTTAAGCACTAACCTTAGCTCCCGATTTCCCGGTTTTGTAGAGCTTGAGACAACAAGAAATAGTCTTATCTTTGGTGTTAAACTGGCAGGGTTTTTTGAAATCATTGAATCATAATTAGAATTAGCATTGATACCAATTTATAACCTGCCATCCATGTGCTCATGTCCGAATTACTTTTTTCTCTTTCTGCCTGAGTGCTTTAAAATCACCTAGAAATTAGCTGCCTGGCAACATAAAAGCACAGATATTAAAATAAAGTACATGCCTTCCAACTATTTCCATTATCTTGCTAAATTTAGATCAAGTACAGCTTTGGTATTGAGATCTCTTGGGAATTTAACAGAAGACAGATAATATCCAGTCTCCCCAAGTACTGGAGAAGAAAGATAGCCTCAAACTAACTTTGACCTCCTTCATCCAAATTACTCCATTAAACTTCCATCCATAGGCCACAAGAAACATGTGTCTGTGTCATTTACAAAGCACATAACACACATTTCACCATAGCTTTATCTTTGGAATGGTTTGGTAATTAACCAAATGTTACTGTCTCTTCCTTAAACAATTTCTATTTGCTACACTTGGCTTCAGAATCATCTCTGTATTTGTCCCCCAATTTCATAAAAGTTCTTTTTGCAGAGCTTTACTTATTTTAAAATTATTCTTTGTGAGATCCTAAGCGATGTCCAGTTGACTATATTTAATATGTTAAAATATAAATTCTGCCGTAAGTTATGTTTGCTATTGCTTGCTTATCTTGTTTTACTGTTTTTAGTGTATGCTGCTCTGATCTCCTTAGGGAGGAAGAACAGGATATTAATGATTTTAAATACATCAATAAACCACTACAGCAATTCCTTATTTTATCGGTAGTCACCAAAACCTACTTGAATCAAAGCACTTTGCTCCTACTCTGAAAAATGCTCAAGCTTATTGGCTGTCTCAGTCTAGACCTCTGGAATATCCCTTGGCTATGCTCCCTCATAGCCCATGCTTTGGGTTGTTGATATTATCAACTTCTTCCTGCTCTGCCCCTCAAATGTAAAGCTGATGAACGGGGCCTTGCAGACGTTTGGGAAGGAGAATGCCTGGATACAAATGCCTTGTTTTTCCATTGTGTACTGAACAAGGGTAAGAATCATATCCATAGCTCTGCCCATTTTTGGCTCTGGTCACGCCCACCCTTGGAATGTGGGACCTGACAGGTTTTGACCAAGGTAATATCAACCTTGATAGTCTAAAACGGTCCCCACATCTGCCATATGGAGTGATTGTGAGGATATATGGATAAAAGGGGGGCAACTTCACTTATTCCACCCTGATTATCTAGAAAGAAAAAGGGTGGTATACAAATGGGAGAAATAATGGCCTTATTTTAGGAACTTTAATGGGTGCTCATAATCCTTGAGAGCTTCAAAAATAATCATGCAGTTGTTTGGCTTGACTGTAGCTCAATTGGGTAGAAAATGATAAACACATGTAGACCTAGGCCTGACAAGAACACTGTGGTTCCAAACGGCTTGCAGCTCAAGACGTTATCGTATGAAGTATAATAAACATAGATAACTACAAATCCAAAGATCTCTCCCACTCTTTGATAAGACAGAGATAAGCATGGGAAAGGGAAGTTGAAGAGTGGTGATGATGAAAATAGCAGAAAAGTTCACAATTTCAAGTATTCCAAAATAATTATTCCATTTATCTTGCCATTGGTATAAATGGGGATAGTCTAGACTAGATGAAATGAGGTACCTTTAAGCTCTGATTCTCACATAAAAGACTTCTGTGCTCTGTTTTGTTAAATGCTGTCCAAACTATTTAGAATGGGCCCAGATCTGGGCCGATTCAAAGTGCTGGTATTAACATTCAAAGCCCTAAATGGCTTGGGGCCAGGTTATCTGAAGGAATGCCTCCTCCCATATTTACCTGCCCGGACCCTAAGATCATCCTCGGGTGTCCTTCTCCATGGGCCCCTGCCAAAGGAAGTGAGACAGGTGGCTACTAGGAAGAGGGCCTTCTCTGCTGTGGCACCCGGTTGTGCAATGAGCTCCTCAGAGAGGTTCGCCTGACATCTACATTATACTTCTTTAGATGCCTGGTGAAGACCATTTTATTTTCACAGTGTTTTAACAGTTCTTCAGTTTGATTTTTAACCTTGCTGTTTAAATTTGTATTTTAAATCCCTATCAATTTCTGCATGGCTGCTTGGTTTTTATTCTGGTTGTGTTTTATACTGTATTTTAAATTACGTTTTTATATTGCATTTCTATACCGCCATTGGGCAGTATAGAAATGCAATAAATAAATAATAAACTATTGAATTAAGAAGCACACGCAGGATTCTATCATAGTGGTATTGGTACTTCAAAAGTAAGAAGATTGACCCTGATTGACTTCAAGAACCGACATGGGAGGAACTTGCTGATTGCTTCAGGATTCAGTGACGTAGGCAATAGATGATAAAAACTCATGCTATGACTTAATGATCCTTGATATTTAGTGACTCAGTTCGGATGACATGATAACCCACAATGGGTTAAATAAATAACCCATCATGGATTATTTAACTAATCGTGGGTTATTGTGTCATCTGTCAGGCACCATAGGTTAGTTTGCTTGCCTATAGACTCGTGCAGCAAGATGGGGTCATATAGCTGCTGCTGCTCTATAAACCCTTGAAGGCTTGCAGGATTGCAACCACATTTCATAGGCAGCCTCCCCTAGTCAGGAGGCACCCGATCCACATTCAAAATGCTGTACAATTTCACCCAAAGAAGGGAAAATCCCGGGTCCACCAAATAAGGGGGTGGTACAAATACACCTTTGGAAAATAACCAAAAGCAGCCAAAAAGCACACTTCTCACATAGCGTGCAAATTCACATAATCGTGCAGATCTGAATTCACACAAATGTGGATTCGTCCAGATTTGTACAAATGCAGAATTTTGCAAATTTACATTTGTGCAGATTCATACCTGTGCAATTGTGCACTATAGGCTTTGGGGGAAATGCACATTTTTGGCTCTTTCTTTACTCTTGCTTATTTTCCAAAGGTTTATTTGTGCCCTCCCTTTTTGAAGCACCTAGGATTTACCCTCCCCTGGGTGTAATTATGCATTACATGGGCTATGAGGGAGCATGGCCCAGGGATAACCCAGAGGTCTAGACTGAGAAAAGCCAACAAGCTGTTTCACATACAGTAGGTCAATATTCCTTACAACAGCCCTTTATGGTGGGTCAGCATTATTAACCTTGTATTGTTAATACAATACAAGGGGCTGAGACCAAGAAATGAGGGCTTGCCTAAGATGACCCAGAACTCATTGCTGAGGTAACATTTGACCTAAAACTTCCTAGCTAGCACTCACTTAATTCTTTAAGTCGCCTCTTCATCTTTTACTGTAATGGATTAATAAGGCCACTCTTGTTGCTAAAGTCATTTGTGGGTCTTCGGTTGAATTCTTAGCTTTTTAAAAGGCTCTTTTTGAAATGTGAATACTTTCTGTGTTTACCAGCTAATCAGCCTGAGGCGTTTGCAGTTTGTAGGGACAGAGAAAATACTACTTCTGCTTTACTAGATGTCTTGCTTTTGGTATTGTGGCTCTTCAGTCTGGTGCTGTTTTTTCCTACACTGCCTGTATTTCCTATATAGACTGTATGTTTAGGATCGGCTCTCAGTGCGAACTGACTTCAGATTCTGTAGTCAGATTGGTGCCATCTACCAATATGGGTGTCATAGTTAATATAGTGTGTATGTTCAAGAATAGCTGGAGCATTAATGTTATGTCTCTCTCTGGATTTTGTATAAAAAAACGTTGCCAATGCCCCATCTTTTTTAGTCATTGGTATGGGTAAAACCTTTTGCCTTGATTAACATTTGATAGGACAATACACACCTACAGATGTGAAGGTCCAGAAAAAACCCAGAAAAATTTGGGGAAAATGTTTTTTCCCCGTTTCCCCCGAAGCCTTTTTTTGTTTGTTTTTTTCCCGAAAAAATGAAAAATTGAAAAAAAAATGGATTATGGAATGTTTTATTTTAGCATGCTGAATAAAATGTTTAATATAAGGTGTTAATATATTTACTTCTCCAAATAATTTCTAAAAACTACAGTATCAAATTATTACAATTTCTGCACACCAAGGACAAGCAAGTCCTAGGTTGCAAACTGAGACTACAACTCTCAAATGCAAGAGCAAGATGCATTTCTGCCTGCACTGCCATTGAAGCAGAGACTGAAACTGATAGTGATAGCTATAGCTCAGAAAATGAGTCTGATTAAATTTCATGCATATTTATTGAATCTTGGTCCCCCCTTTTTCTGAATTCTTTTGATGGGAATGGGTGCTTTATGTCTGCTTGACACTGTGGAGGACTAATGGAGGCATAAATAATTTTCTTTGTTACTAACGTTGATGGTTGCTTCTGTTTTTTGCCAGCTCCTCATAAACTGGCCAAACCAAAAAGTTCAGGAGCTTGTAGCTCCATTTGTTACAAAAAAAGTATTTTTTTAAAAAAGTAAATTCAATTTGTGGTAATTGCTTGAATACACTGTACTTTTAATATGCCAAATGTAATCGTTTTATGTCCAATCGTCTTATACATAATAATATTGTATGTTCCTGAAGTAACAAAGTGACTTCCAATCTGTAAAAAGTGCTAATATTGCATTTTTTTCAATTTTTCCAAAAATTACCGTTCCCCCCCCCGAAAAAAACGGTTTTTTTCCATGGCTTCAAAATTTCCAGAAAATTTACATCTCTACACACCAATAGATTGCTTTGGAGGTTAGATACATTTCCTGAGTTCCCAGAGGGCTATCACCGCTGCTACATTGAAAGTAGACAGGATCACAAGCCAAATGTGATCTCCTGGAAAGAAAATGCATGACCTCTGACAACCCTGTAATCTTCTGTACCACTTGGTGGTACAGACTCCTTCAATATAATTTGCTTTGTGAAGTATTAAGGTGTTGCTCCAGACCTTGCTAACAGCCAAAAAAGAAAACTTGGTTGCAGAGTTGTGTGGGTAAGAGTGTGTAGCTATAGGATTTCCCCTTGGACTTCTTCCATCAAAGTCTTTAAGACTGGTGTTTGGGGAGTTTTGCATGTGCAGCTCATCCCCTTCCTTTGAACACTGAACTGGCTGCTCCAGACACATGAAAAAGGTAAAGGGGTGGAGGAGAGAAAGCTCATCCCATTTAAGCTTGGAAAGTCTAGTGTCTTTGAAATCAATCTCTTTACTCTCCGTTTTCTCTCTAACACCCCCAGACTGCTTTCTAAACCCTAGTATACCTAATTAGGGGTCGGGGCAGGGAAATGCACACACAATCTGACCTACTTCTCTGATTTTTTGAGTTAGTAAGCAGAGGTGTGGGGAGTTATCCTGCCAAGTCTTATTTTCCTTTTCCTTGGGTGTGTGGGTAGCAGGAGCTAAAACAGCTTGCCACTTCCAACGCTGTTGCTATGTCAGAGTGCTGGGATTCCCTTGTATGCATCTTGTCAATAGGACTCATGCTGATGTATTATTCCTTATAAAGCCTGGTTTTCATTTTGCATTGTGAGTGCATCCTGTGAACACAGCACAGCCTGTGAGTCATGACTCCTATTTAATTCCTCTCCAATGATAATTGAGTGTGGGCACAAGCAGCCCACGTACTCTGTCAGTACTTTTTTTTTTTTAATGAAGTAAAGTTTTCAAATTGGGTTGACATCTTCTTTTGGAGAGCCTTGTTTCTCCTTATGTTACCTTTCTCAGAAACTAATTAAAGCCATCTTGCTCTATCTTCTCTTTCTCTCCAATACCATTTCACAAATTGTCCTATTCAATACTGGGAATGTTTTAGCAGGAAAGCAACACGATAGCTTGCCTCACAACAGGAAACTAAGGTGTACCCTGACTCATATCTGTAATTACAAGGCAAACTTGGAGCCACGGTAACATATACCTTGTTCTGATCATTGTTCAATAACATCTCTCCATATGTTTTTCAACTCCTAAGGCCAAAAGGGAACAGTCAACTAGTTTCATCTGTATAGCAAAATCCACAATTTCACTCAGTGATTCCTGCACCAGTCCTGGAATTATTCTCTCGTTGTCATAGGAACAGTATGTGTGTAACTATTTTTAATGCATTTATCCTGCAGCACCAATGTGGATTGGGACATTAATTTCTGCCATCTTCATTTTACAGATGAATAAGGGGCTGCGCCAGAGGACAGGAGAGGGGCGCATGCGGCTCATGGGCGGCTTGTTGCCCACCTCTGCTATAGAGGTTATGAAATATGAGAGCCACGTGTAGGTATACGTATCTCCTCTCTTGAAATTAAAACCCTGCCATTGTATAATACTATATATAGCCCCCTTTGTAAAGATCAAATGTGGCTCTAAAGATTGACAGAATAGAGTAATCCTAGCTTTGCACCAAGTTCAAAAAATATAGGGATCTGTAGATGGGGATTCCTTCTGCAGAATTCACTCGTTCTGGGAGTTTGCTAGAGCCTGAGCATCTTGTGGACATGATGTGAGGTCGTTTCTTTTTTGCAGATTATACATAGTTGGTGTTAAACAAGGTGAAGGGTTATTCTAAATCACTATCTGTTTTTCTCTCTCTCCATAGCTCTCTGGGTGGGAGAAGATACAGACTGAAAAAAATATTAATAAAAAACAGTCCATTTACATCTTAACGAACAGTCTGGCACAATTTTTTTTGCTCAAGGACTTTTCCTTCCTTCCTTCTTTCCTTCTTTTATTTATTATTACATTTATAAACTGCCCCATAGCTGAAGCTCTCTGAGCAGTTTTAAATAACTTAGAAGCAACATCAGTGGTGTGAAGGGCACATGAGGTAGCAATCTTGTTGAAGCTAAGCAAGTCAGGGCCTGACCAATGTCTGGATGGGGAGATTGTATGGTAACTCCATGTGTTTTGACTTGGGTTCCATTATAGAAGAAAGGCAGAATACACACATAATACCCGTAATGTAGTGATGATTGTTAGAAAAGCTTGTAGGTTGTTAGGAAGCATCCACTCTTCTGTCAAATAACACAGGGATGTTACTCATTCCTAGAATACCTTGTTGTTAAGCTGTGTCCAGCCACTTGGGTTGTTTAGCAAAACCACAGATTTCCATACCTGCCTTGTGTTATTTGAATATCATTGACCTTACTTGTGAAATCTAGAGAGAGAGAGAGAGACATAATCTTTTAGCGATCTTTATTTTATAATTTGCTGTCATCTTCCTCACCAGGTCTGTGGGGTAGAAGCTTTTGTTTCCTTTCCTACTCAGTTTGTAAAATACCAAAAACATTTATAGTACCTTAGATAAGATTTTATTATTTCAGATAGTCCCACCAAACTCTCAGTGTTGCTCTACAGCTCAAGATACTTTCCATATTTGTTTTGAATTGGGTTTACTTGTAGTTATTTTTCTTTTTAGAGAGTAGGAAAGTTCACACGCCCTGTAAATAGGCTGTAGATGTATAATCAGTTTTTATCAGTGTATATAGACACCTGCTGTTGAACAAAGTCTTCCCAAATACAACCAATTATCATAGTCTTCTGCTTGCCTGTGGCAGCCAGGTAAAAATAGCAACTGCAGCAACAGCTTGCGTGTCTGGTGCCATTTCCTGTTGCCCAGAATAGCCGTAGTGCTATCCCAGCAATTTATTGCAAAGGTGATGGTCTTGCATTCTACCAACACTTCAATAAAACATTCAGAGTAAAGCATACAAGTGTATTTATTAATAAAATCTATTATCTGCTTTTCATTATAAAATAATTCCAAAATTGGGGTACAAAACCAATAAAGCACAGTAATATCATATAAACCATTGACTGATAAAACAGTAAAATGGGAGAAGAGGAACACAGATAAATAACAGTTTACAAGATGCAGCAACAGAGATTCAATCAAAAACCTGGATGAACAAGCACTTCAAAAAGTTTGTAAGGCTCGGTACTGACCATATGAGTAAGGAAGAGTTCCACAATAAGAACACTGCTTCAATCTTGTATATATTGTGTTGATCTGCATAATTGTTATCCCAGAACTTGGTTTAGAATTTCGTCTTTGAGGTGGTGGTGGTGGTGGTGGTGGGAAGTGAACTTCTCTCTATTGGCTCTTTTGTGATATAGTTGCTGTATGTAGTTTTCACGGCCTTTAAATTCAAACACTGGGGTTCAATTCCCAAACATTGCTGTTTACAAATCCTTTTAAAAAGTATGCTGTTTTAGAAGAACTAATTAATCAGTGTTCAGAACATGCAGCACTAGAGAAAACACTTAATTAATTTGCATAATACAACTTATTAGTGTAATTTTTCTTGGCATCGAATTTCGGTGTTTTTGGCACCGAGCGCTGCCAGCCGCCTAAGCATGAAGAAAGAGAGGGTGTGGAGTGGAGTGGAAGGGGATTGGTTGCCCTGACTGCCCGCCCTTTTAAAGCAAGCCTGCTGATTGTTGGTGGCTTTTGGCATGTAATTCTTGGCTGTTTAGGGGTTGCTGTAGGAATTTGTCACTTGATGCAGGTGCATATTCATTGGGCCTCCCAAAAAGCAAGATGGAATGTGGAATCTCTTCTTTTGCATAAATAATAATACAAATATGAACGCTGTTGTGAAAATGAATAAGGCTTTTTCTTCTTCCCTTGCAGCATAAAAATCAGCCTGTGTTCTTGTTTCTTGTACAATAAAATGCTGCTCTCTTCCTCGTCATTAACTTGCCTTCCATCTGTGTTGTAGCTCTACGAGTCGAAAAGGATACTGGAAATCAGTTTACAACAATGGGCAAATTTTAAGTATCCAAATAAAAATAGGGAGATGAATGACTTAATTTTAAAAGGGAGCCTCTGGTTTTCCACTTGTTGCAACAGTGATATTGCTGTGGTTGGTAAATTAGCACATTATAATTGCCTTTGCCTGATAAGGCTTAACTCATTCAGTTTACCAAAGCACCTGTATCAGCTGCTTGTCAGGCACCCAGAGTAGAGCTTGCGCACATGGGAAGATTGAATCAGTTTTGAATGTCTTTTAAGTTAAATCTGTCAAACTACTGTTGGTAAGAGGAAACTCCCATAGGTTTTTTAAAAATTATTTTTTGCATGGGCTGAATAGAACTGTGTGGGGCTTGGAATGTAGCCTGTAAACCCTTGTGCAGTTGTACCAGGTCCCCATGTATTTTTTTCCGCAAGTGCATACTAGCAGACGTTCCCCCCACTGCCTTCTGTGCATGTGAACCTCTTACTCCCCCCTTCCCAAACGAAAGAAAGCTAGTGTCTAGAACACACTAGCAGAAAGCTTTGATGAAAAGAAACAGGGCAGTAAAATGTGCAACATGGCTGCATTTTGCTTGAACCAGGGACGAGATAGGGCCATTGCAGTTGTTTAGGAACCTCTGTAATAAGGTGGGTCATCGTAGTAGCCTGTTCACACTTTCCCAGTAAATCCCAAATCGACTCTGTAACGGATAGTGAGAGGGTGATGGGCAGAACGTAGATCTCCTGATGTTTCAGACTTCAACTCCAAGAAGCCCCTAGCAGCATGGCCAATGGTCAGGAATTCCGGGAGTTGAAGTTCAAACAAATGGAGATCTACTTTCTGCCCATCCCTGTAGTAGGGGATCTTTTCTTGTATTAATAAAAGATTTTTCTTTTAAAAGGGGTACACAAGTTACAAGGTCTGGTTAATTTTAATCCTGTATAACTGTCACTTCTGTACTCGGCCAAGAACATCAGCTAGACTTAAATCTGCATTCCACTTGGGTAATAATTGGGGATGAATAAGTTTTGTTATGTGTACTTTGGTCTCTCTACATGTAATTGCACTTGCTTATATTCATCCCAGTGCCTCTTCATTTCCTCCTTTCTTTCCTCTCCTTTCTCTCCTTTATTGAATTTCAGATTGTAAACTCCTTTGGGCATGTACCTTTCTTTCTTAAATGTTAGAGGCTTTGAGTTCTTCTCAGCATCAACAGACAATGTGCTTGGAGTATTGCAAGCTGAAGAGGTTTATTTTACACCTGGTGCACCACTGACCAGGCAGAGTGACAAGGGGGACACTGAGGGAAGAGATATATAATCCCTGTTCTCAAAGCTGACCCAGAGCTCTGAAGGCAGGAAATATGCAATGCAGGAATTAAAACTAAGGTAAAGGTACATGGTCAGTAAACACCAAGGGATTAGGAAAGATTGAGGTTTGTTGTTAGGCTAATGCTGAGCTGTACAGAGATGTATTCTCTTATAGTTAAAACGGGTACATGAACGTGTTAAATTCCATATCTTGGTGTGGAAATCTCAGAGTCTTTTTGGTTTTAGCTGTCAAAGGGCATGCCCAGGAAGAGGAGGCGACATGCAAGGAAATTGATATGGTGAGACTGCATATAAGCTAATGTGTGCACTGTTACCAGGGGCCAGTTGCCAAGTTGCCAAATGAAAAGCACCGAAAAGAGGAAAAAGCAGCAAAAGTAGGTGTGGTTTTAGTTGCAATACTTATGCAAGAGTGGCTGGTAATAAAGAACCTAATTTTCTCCTGTGTAGTGAGGTTGTAGGACCCACCTAAATCAGGACCTGGCTATATTAAAGTGTCCAAAGCTGAGTACAATTAATGCAGCTATTTAATTCCTGCAACAGGCCTTGAGTGGGAAGCCTGTCTTTGCTTACAAATAGGCCCCCCACCCTGAAGCAATTCTTTGCCAACATCAGTGGATCATCCCACGGTGTTACAAACCCTGGTGTCAACTCTCACCCTGTATCTATGCAAGTAGAACTATATTGCCATGTTCTTCACTGCAAGGCCTACCAGAGGCCTTGCAGTGGGCTACCAGAGGAAGCTTCAGTGTCTGGGAGTCAGGAGACCTGCCATTCATCATCTGTAAGATGGCTGCAGGGGGGTGGGCAGAGAACAGAACACAGAAGCAATCAGCCAATTAGCTGAAATGGGGGAGGAGAACAAGGGGCAAAGGCAAATGTAATTGGTTGGTTGCAGTGGTGCATTGTGCAGGCACTGGAGGTGGAGGGGGAAGTGAATGGGCAGTCAGGGAGAGCAGAACATGGACCTGCACTGGGATATCTTGCAGCACTGAGCGGAGCACTCTGTCCATGACAAGAAAAAGATCCATCTTGATCCAAGGTCTGTGAGCCTGTCAGAATTTGTCTACCTGGTGACTGCCTTTATACAAATCTTGGGTGCAATCACACCCAGAATGGTCACCACACCTAAAAAAAAGGATATTATAGAGCTGGAAAAAGTGCAGAAAAGGGCAACTAAAATGGTTAAGGGGCTGGAGCATCTCCCCTTTGAGGGAAGGTTACAACAGCTAGGATTGTTTAGCTTGGAAAAAAGGAAGCTAAGGGGAGACATGATAGAGGCATACAAAATTATGCATGGTGTGGAGAATGTGGACAGGGAGCGATTTTTCTCCCTCTCCCATTATACTAGAAGCCAGTGGGGTCATCCCATGAAGCTGATTAGTCGGAGATTCAGGACAAATAAAAGGAAGTACTTCACACAGTGCATAGTTAAATTATGGAATTCACTACCACAAGATGTAGTGATGGCCACCAATCTGGATGGCTCTAAAAGGGGGCTGGAGAAATACCTGGAGGAGAAGGCTATCAATGGCTACTAGTTCTGATGGCTATGCGCTACCTCCAGTATCCAAGGCAGTAAGCCTGTGTGTGCCAGTTGCTGTGGATCATGGGTGGGTGGATGCTATTGCACCATGTCCTGCTTTATGGGTCCTTGGTCGACAGCTGGGTGGCCACTGTGTGGACAGAGTACTGGACTAGATGGACCCTCGGTCCGATCCAGCATGGCACTTCTTATGTTCTTATGACTGATGAGGAACATGAACATCATGGAAGGGGATGGGGGAGTAGTAGTCTGAAGAGGCCTCCAGCTGAGTCTGGTGCACAGGGTCATGACTTGACTGGGGGAGGAAGTGGAGATGGCTCCCAGTGGCCCAGGAATTCCTGCCAATTTGCCTGGAACCAAAGTGGCTGCTGTGAAAAGTACTGTTATATTGGGATCCACATCAAGAGCTTGTTCATCTGCACATCTTCTAAAGTAATATATGCCATCCTTGCCAACAAAACTCTTCTGCCAGTTGCATTGATTGAAGTGAACTGTCTCCAAACAAGATAATAAATGGACACAAATCAGATATTCAAAATGGGTAACACTCAGATCCCAGTGGAGGAGGTTCAGTCTCCCTGGACTTTGTGTAACAGACTTGAAACTTGCCATACTTACGCAAAACATTTCAAAACATGATTCGAGCATGGGAGTTGCCAAGTTGGCACTGATTTGCCAGCACCTTCAGACTTAAACACAGTAGAAACCAGGAATGGCTAATCCATTACAGAAAATAATTGTCCCTCTTTAGATTTTCATGTGCACTATTCATCTTGCTTCACCAGTTAGGAAAGGTTCACAACCACTCTGATTTTACTTATTTGACTGGAACCCCCCCCCCCCCCCCATTTATTCCCTGCATAGCAATGTGGCATGCTTATCACTTGGATTGCTGGGTTCTCTGGCCTTGGTTTGTAATAAAACTCCTGCTGCCGCCAGTGTTCCTATCTCTGGTGTATCTACACATGCACACGGACACACATCTATACCCCTCCAGCAACTCAGAATAGCCCTTATGGATCACATGAAATGTGCTCTGTCTCACAAGAGCTTATGCCAGAACAAATGTTTATGCACAGATGCCCTATGCCCAATCATAGAGCTGTTGGTTTCTTGAGGAGGTGAGAGTGATGCAACAACAGGGTTGATGATTAGAATTTCCATCAACTTGTTCCAAGGCAGCTGTTGAACTCTTGATCCAGTGTCTGGAGGCACTTTTGGCATGTCTAAAGATAAACAATCAGACTTAATCCAGACAAGATGGAGGCACTGTGGGTAGAGAAACCAACTACTCTGGATGGAGGATTATAATTGGTCTTAGATGGATTTGCCTTCTTTTTTTTACGCGCTTAGGGTTACAGCTCCTGTACCACTTATCTGCAGGAGATGGACCTTTCCTCAGTCATCCATACACTAGAGATATTTAGACTGGGCTACTGTAATGTGCTGTACATGGGGCTATCTTTTAAAGATTGTTAAGAAATTTCAGCTAGTGCAGAATGTGGTCAACTCAAGCGTTGGTGGAGGCAAAGTGATCAGGTTATGTCATGCCTCTCATGCACTAGCTGCATTCGTTACAAGTATATTTCTTGAGCCTGATTTAAGGAGCTGATTTTAACCTTTAAAGTCTTAAATAGTTTGGAATCAAATTACCCAAAAGGCCATTTTCACCCATAACAGCCTGCTGGCACTTTAAGATCAGTAACTGAGGCTCTTATCTCACTTGAAAGCAGTTATGTTGGCAAGTACAAGAGAGAGAATCTTTTCCACAGTGGCCCTATACCACTAGAATGAATTTCTTTTTCTGGTCCATCAGTCCCCACAATTAAAGCCTTTTAGGAAAGCCCTGATGATGCATCTGTTTTCTCGCTTGTGTTCTATTGGGCTGTTGCTTTTGTTGGGCTGTTGTAGCTGCAACTATGTGTTAGATTTTAGTACTTGCTGGCTTGGATGTTGTTATTACTAGTATTGATTGACTTTATGAATTTTTATTTTATTGCATGGGTTTTATTATGTAAGCCACCTTGAGAGGGATTTTGCACTTAAAGGCAAAATCTAATTTTTAAAATAATGAATAATTTGTTAGTCTTAAAGGTGCCTCTAGACTCCATTCTAACAGATTTCAATGACAAGCTAAGTTTGAAACACATTTTTGAGACTTGGCTCCATTTCCAAAATCCAGTCTTCTTTGGCATTACTAGAGGAATGTTTAGATGGCCGACTACCATTTTTATTGTCACCTGCTTGTTTGATATTGATCAAATAGGAGACTATGAATTTTCTTGTTAAAGCTCCCATCTGTATATGTGAAAACTCTCCGAACTTACTGAATTTAATTCCTCTTTAAAGAATGAGGCTATTGTTCAAATGTAAATAAACGTTGATGGTTATCAAGTAAGAATATTGAACAAAGGGCAATTCAGGTTAATCCAGACCTTATCTCCGTTCTTCACTGTGGATTCAAAGGAAGCCTTTTCTTGGGGAAGGACAGAGACCATATCAAAAAGGTTTTGAACTCTTGAAAAATGTCAGGACTTACGAATGAAAAAATCTTATTTTTCTTGGCATTGATGCTTCCAAAACTGGTTGTTTCTGCAATAACAAACCATATAGATTTCAGGTTTGAGAACATGAGAGGATTGTGTGTGTAAGTTCCTATTGATGCTAATAAGGTGAAGGAGGAATTGCTTCCATCCTGCTCTTTAGTAGCATGTAATCAGTAGAGCTGATAAAGATTTATTTATTTATTTATTTATTTATTGCATTTCTATAGCACCCAATAGTTGAAGCTCTCTGGGCGGTTTACAGAAATTAAGATCTTCTAGTTGCTCAATCATCTAGCTATTAATACTTTTTTATTACCCAATCCAGTTTAATAGGAAAAATGTGCAATACAGAAGATTTCCTATTGGAGTAACATCCGGTGTTAAAATGGGTTTAGAAATTAGTTATGTTCAGTTCCCTATTTGTATTGTGGAAGACCCAGGTTTAAAAGACACATTAATACTGATCTCAATGGAGTATAGACAACGTCTGTTGCATGTGTTCTTATTGTTGTAAGAAAAGTCCTGCTACAGTGCAGTGGAATAGCTCAACTTTTCACAACAATTGTGCTCCATTTCATAAAAACACCAAATTTAGGCCATTTGAGGATTAATGCATAAGGGTGATTTTCAGATATTGGGCCATGCATGTGATATTGCACTTGTGCAGCTGATTGAAATGTTGCTATTGGAGCATAACATGCAGTGAGTATTATGATAACATACTTTCCATTAGAGCACTAAATGTACACCATTTGTGGACCAATACATAGTGATCATCTTTAGATATCGGGGCATGTGATATTGCACATGCGCAGGTACTTAAAGTAACTTTCCCTTCTCCCTGGGACATCTGGCAGGAACGCTGTGGTCATACTCATTAAACGTTATGGCAGTACCAGTACAAAGCATCTGAATGATGACTGTTCTGAGGATGAGTACACGTGTAACAGTAGGTGGCTCAGTCTATGGCTCTGGAAGTTCATCTAGGTGTTTCATCAGCTCATTCTTGGCACTTGGGCGCAACCTTCTCTGGCCAGACAGCGAAGAAGGGCACACCTGATTTTCATGTTGGAAGAAATCACCAAGATTCCCCATATGCAGTCACAAAAAGTGGAATTGAAGGGCTAAACATCCATCCACTGTGCTATTCTCTTCTGAAAAAGAATGCTCTGACAATTAAGTGAAAGCCTGAAACAACCTTGTTCAGCATAGATTTGTGTTAAATTAAATACTAATGTCAGTTTTTGAGAACATAAGCCCAACTTTCTACTTTGTGTATGAAGCTATGCAGTATGACTAATGTAGACATATTATTTCAAATATTTGTGCATGTATACATGTATATCATGTCAGATTTCTAAAAAAATGTAGTTGTACGATTGTTCAAAGCTGTCCTGGTGCATTTAATGATTTCATGAACTGTGGTCACCATTGTGTTTCATATATAAGTTTACAGGGTGTTGCATCATGCTCAAATAAAAATGTCTCAATGCCTCAATATCTGAAATGATTGCCATGTTATAAATGTTGTAAAGTCAGTGCTTTTATGAAAAAGTGTATGATTGTTTGACTATGCCACAATGCTACTAGCTTCAGATAACAATTAGAAGAGAGCATCTTTCTTTTTCCTTAAATTTGGCAGGGGACAGGTGCATTTTAGCAGTGTGTATGCTAAACCGTCTTTCATTATCAGCCCCATCAACTGAGAGCAAATTAAACCTGTAGCTTAATCTATTTTAGGTTTAATTTTAGATCAAAACTGTTTTAAAGTTTACAGCTCTTATAATCCACCTTAAATGCATATCCTACAAACACTTGCATGTAATGGTGACAAATCATGGGTTAATTATTTAATCAACCCATGATTTATTGGGGTTGTGTGCTGTCACCATTTTGAATATCAGCTGCCAATCCGCCAGCTCAGTAGAGAGAGGCAAACTACAAAGATATGATGGGGTGGGGTGAAGAAGGGACTTGCGCATGTAGTATGTGTGCACTAGACTTTGACACTATGTAATTCTTTTAGATGCTAGTTGTGGCACACTTGCTAAAAAGACTGGTTACTGTTGGTGCAGCACATCCTGATAGATTGGAAAAATGTTTGCTGATTTCTTGTAATAGGGCTCATATATTAAATCAATGCAAGCTTTAGTTGATTGGGAAGGGGCAATTGGTAGGGCTTTGAGTTAAAGGCACCATTGTTTGTATTTAGAGGCTGTTTTTTATGTTGATGTGTCAGTGTAATAGGGAATGAAAAACAAAATATTAAAATTGGATTTCCTACAGTAAGTAATCAATAACTTAGAATTCAATAAGCAAAAGTTATCTTATATTTTGCACAAAAAGCAAAGCTGTGTTGGCCAATTGCAAAAGCTGTATTAGTATCTCAAAGGTATCTAACTTGAGGATTTGGTAATTTGCAAATGTATTTACATTTAATTAACGTGTTTAAAAGACTATGGCAGAATTCGGACGACACAATAAGCAACTGGGGGTGGGGGGAAACAATAGTCGGTTGTATTGACTATCGTGTCGTCCGAATGCTGCCATAGTCAACTCAGCACTGATCCTAATCCGCACCGCAGTTGGTTATTTATTACCAGGTTGTGTGGGGAGTACGCCCTAGATGAACAACTGTAAAGTTGATTATTACCCCACCATTGACTATTGTGTTGTCAGAATTCAGCCTATGACTAATAGTTCTTTAATTGGCTGACAGTTCTCTTTAAAAATGCTTTATTTGTGTTTGATCTATACTTTTTGACTTGATTTTTTTTTACCTTTTCTTTTTTAATTGGTCAGATATTGAACCCAACTCTACTGATGTTGATCACTTTTAGCATTTGTCCCCAGCCTGATTCTTTGCATGCTTGCTTAGAAGTGTCCTGCTAAATTCGATTGGTACTTATTTCCAAGGAATTGTGCATAACACTATAGTTGCTTATTTATTTAATCTAATTTTTATGCTACCCTTTAGTTATTTAACCAGGAGAATTTATAAAAAGAATAAAACAAGTCAAATTCAAATATAAAAACATAATAAACTAAAAGCCATGAAAGCAGCAGGATTAAAACTGTATCTAAAAAGCTGGGGGCGGGGGTGGGGACGGGCAAGGTCTGCCAATAAGCCCACCCTCTGGTAGCTATCCACTTCATCTTATCTGATAAAGGCACCAGCAGGAGAAGGTGATCAGGCTGTTTAAAGCTTTTCCCTCCACACACACATTGCATTTTGAAAGAGTCTCCCCCCTACAAGTATTCTCTCAGGCATATTTTTCTAAAGGCAGAAGCCCCATTCCTATGTAATGGTGGCAAATTCTGGGTTGTTTAATCCACAATTAACCCACAGGGGCTGTTTGCACGTAATGACAAACCATTGATTAAAAAACCCCACGATTTGCTGCTGTTACATGTGAACTGGGTCAAAGAGTTGGGCTTTGAATCAGATCCATATCTTTCCACTTATTGCTTGCACTGTGTGCACTTCACAAACTCCTCTGTTGGCTTTCTTTGATTTGTGCCTCCTATACCTGGGACAAATTCCTCTTTGCGATTTTTTAAAATCACTCTCCACTCCCCCCCTCCCCGGTTTCCCTCTGTCTCTTGCTTCCTGGATAGTGCCTAGAGATGTAAAATTTCCGGAAATTTTGAAGCCATGGAGAAAGCACATTTTCCCCGTTCCCCCCACTGGGAAAAAATGGAAATTTTGTGTGTGGGGGAGGTGGAAATGCAATATTAGCACTTTTTACAGATTGAAAGTCACTTTGTTACTTTAGGAGCATAAAATGTAATTATGTACAGGTTGGTTTGGCATAGAACTATTACATTTGGTGTATTACAAGTAGGGGTGTGCATGCCAAAAAATATCATCGTTTATCGTTATCGTCATTTTGGACCAAAAAAATTATTGTCTTCATTCATATCATAGGTGAACCGTGTCGTCTTCATGATAATTATCGTGAAAAAACAATATTTTTTGCAGCCCTATTTTTAAAGAAAAAAATGCCTATAACTTCTGTATTTTAAAAGTTAGAGGCTTGGAACTTGGTCACAGTGCTTATGGGGTTTGCCTAAGTATGTGTATGAAATTTGAGATCAATCCCTCCAACCCTCGATTTTATATGAATTTTTTAAAGATCGTTTCCGTTCTGACAGGTCTGAATGAACGCACATGGAAAGCTGTCATTTTGATTTGTCAGAACTGAAACTATCTTTAATAAATTCATATAAATCGAGGGTTGGAGGGATCGCTCTCAAATTTCATACACATACTTAGGCATACCCCAGAAGCACTGTGACCAAGTTTCAAGCCTCTAACTTTTAAAATACAGAAGTTATAGGTATATTTATATGGCAGTCCGATAAAATGAAAACAAATCGCCCGAAAATTATCGTCTCCGATGATTATCGTAGGTTTTTCTATCGTATCGTCATTGTTAAACACATGCACGATAACGACCTTATCGTATCGTTATTGTACATTTTAACAATATGATACACATCCCTAATTACAAGTACAGTGTATTCAAACAATTATTCCAAATTGAATTTACTTTTTACTTTTTTACTTTTTTTGTTAACAAATGGAGCTACAAGCTTCCGAACAGTAAGGAAACCTGAACTGTAAGGAACCTCTTTGGTTTTGCCAGTTTTGAGAAGGCAAAAAACAATTTTAAAAAAACCACTGAAAAAACCCCAAAGAAAATTATTTATGTCTCCGCTAGTCCTCCACAGTGTTGAAGCAGACATAAAGCAGCCATTCCCATAAAATGAACTGAGAAAAAGGGAGACAAGTTTCAATGAATATGCATGAAATTTGATCAGACTCATTTTCTGAGCTACAGCCATCTCTATCATTTTCAGTCTCTGCTTCAATGGTAGTGCCCCCTAGAGGTAGAAATGCAGCTTTCTCTTGAGAGTTGCAGTCTCAGTTTGCAACCTAGGACTTGCTTGTCCTCAGTGTACAGAAATTGTAATAATCTGATACTCTACATAGTTTTTAGAAATCATTTGGAGAAGTAAATATTTTAACATCTTAGCCTAAACATTTTATTCATCATTACTAAAATAAAACATTCCATAATCATTTTTCTTAATTTTTTTGGGAATAAACCAAAAAAGGCTTTGATTTTTTGGGGTGGGGGGTGGGGGTGGGAAAACTTTTTTTTCCTGAATATTCCCGGGCCTTCACATCTCTAATAACGCCATAGCTATCAACATGTGTGGTGGATTCAAAACTCCCTGGCTGATCCCTCAGGCAATATTGTGTGTTGATTGGATCAGTTGGTGGCAGTTTTATTGCCTCTCTGATCCCCTTCTCCTTCTGCGGTATGTTTGATGTTAGAGGCTAGTGGGTCATGATTCTTTTCTTTCACAGGCTTTGTGCTTTCATTTATATCTTCCCTGAGGATCTAAGAGGTTGTTGTGGATGCAGTTGGTTCTCCTTCCTTCCTTCCCTTTTCTTTTAAAAGGCTTGTTTTTAGATGAAAGTAAAACCCAAGAGGTGAGCCACCTATTTTTTTAAGTTGGAGGAGGCTCACATAATTTGTTTCAGCTTTGGCACTTGCTGGTGCACAGCATGAAAATTCCCACATTCGGCTGCTTGGTGGGAAGAATTTTGCTAAAGAAAACGTTATTTTCCCAGCACAGCCTTTGTGAGATAGCCACGCCACCAGACTCTTGGGGGTGGCATGTTGAAGGGATTCTCCTCTGCATCCTGCTTGATTATTATTATTATTTTGGCCACCTTCTATCAGTCAGCTGTGACATGCAGTGAGGGCCAAGTTCTTAACAGGAAAGTAAAATACTGATTAAACTCTGCACCTCTCTGATACCCATTTTCCCATTCACGCTTTATTTCAAAGCCCCTTGCATTATATTTAGATATTCCGTGTTTAATATTTGTGGGTAAATATGATGGCTTTAATTTATTTGTGTTAATAGCTAGGCAAGGTAGCAGAAAGCACTCCATTAAAATCACAACAGTGGCTTTGTTGATTACAGCTGGGGCTTCCATTAATACTGAATTTCTGAGAAGTGGACCAGTGATGCCTTGCAGTGCTTTCTTTATGTACTCTTCAGTGATTAAGACTGAAATGCAGTTTTGTTCCTCTTAAGCTCAAATCTAGATCATGATATGCTTCCCCCCACAACTCCCAAGAAACCTAACTCAGTCCTAGGTACTCATTAATGGGTCTGTTAAACATTCTGAGTTCATTTTTGCAGGAGTAAAGGAGAGTTTTGCTTTACCCTTGTTTCCCCCTATAAAAGAATAGGAAGAGATTATAGTGACACCACTTTGTTGCATTTTCTTAGCACAGGCAGGATTCATCTTGCAACTGCCAACTTGTATTCTTCTATGAAGTTGGAAATAGCTTCTCGTTTCTTGTGGTATATTTGGGAGCCCAGGCACAAACTAAGGCTGTGTCTGCTGTAAAGTAGCTAGCTTCCTCGGGCCTGTTGTGCTTGATGTTTGGTGACAACCGATCCTTGTGAACTGCTCCACAACTCTCAGTGCAAAAACAGATACCTTTGGGATAGAATCACAGGAGTGGTGTTTAGAATTTTCCCGTTTTCTGTCATGGTTGCCTTTTAGAGTACAGCCAGGCGATCCTTTTTTCAGTTTGGGAACCTATAAGAAACCATAGGGCAGATACGACCTAGCCTCCTGAGAGAAAACAGGATCATGTAGCAAAGCAGGAAAGTTGAGTCAAAGTCCAAGGTTGGCATTCTTTGGCTGGGTTTACGCAACTTGCTAACTCAGTGGTTGAGTGTGGGTTGTTGGTTAAAACTCTGGGTTAGCATGTTGTCTGCATGGGGGTTATTGTGTTACTTGAATGCAACCAGGGTAGCTTGGTAGCAATGCAGTGTGGGTTGTTAACCACCCTGAACAACCCAGCAACAAACATGGTTTCCTAAGGTGGCTTGTTTGAGAAAATAAGCCAGACTGCATGGTTAACTAGCTACCCTGGCTTCATTCAGATAGCACTCTAAACCCATGGTTCAACAAACAACCCATGGTTCAGAACAATCCACATTAAGCCACTGAGTGTGTGCCAGCATATTGTGTGAACCCAGTCTTTTCTTCAGGGGTGTCTTCTCAGTCACCCAGTTACCTAATTTAATTTGGGATTGGTAGTATGTTATGTTTGAAATAACCAGAACTATTAGGGTAAATTTTATGTAAGTGATGGGTGTGTTACTATCCCAAACTGGTTCACAATCTAAAAGGTATAAGTAAGCCGCTCTGAAAATAAAGGATATATTAGGGCTGGAATAGTTGTAGCTGTGTGATCACCCTCACACTTAAAATTTTCATGCTGGCATCTGTAATTTTTATTTTGGCACATAAGAACTTGAAATCTTTTCCCCAGCCTCCCCAAAACTTGGGACAGAGCATTAGAAGTCATAATTTCTTGAGGAGGAGTCATTCAGAAAAGTTGTTATAAAGAGAGCAGAAATAGGGGAAATCCAGAGACAAGATTGTTGCTAGTTAGAGCGATCTTCTGGTTTCTGTGTGCCTGCTTCCATGAATGCAGCATTTTACAAGACATAATGGATGAACAGATTGTGAGTATTCAGGTAGAGATGAATGGCAGAAGCAATAAATATGACTATCTAAATGTGAGCTTGTACCTGGAACATTTGCAGAGAGGTGAGTGTGCTATTCTTCTTTCCCTGACCTTTTGCGTTTGGTGATGAACAGTACAATTTCAAATGGTTAGCAAAACCCAAAACGAAACAAGGTTTTATCTTGTTGCATTGGTATTTGCTTCACAGTTAATTGCAGCATTCCAGAATGAAGAACCAGCTTTTTAAACGCACACTCACACAAACACTGTGTGTTGGGCGACAACAGGATGTCGCGATCGCTGCAATCTGGCGACAGCCAGGTCTGTCATGATCGCAGCATCTGGTGGCTTCTGATTTGTTGACACAGATCCCTGTTCTATATGGTGCTTGCGCTTTCTGTGTGTCTCCTCCTTTGACTTCGGTGTGTTCTATTTTTAAACCCTGCTGGGTGCTCTGTATTGCGGCATTTCTCTTTCTGAATTATTTATCATTGTTTGGAGCTGAATGGAGCGGTATGGTTCTCTTCCCCCCCCCCCCCCGCCCCACCCCACTCATTAGAGCCCACGTGTCTGTCTTGAGCTCTTGACAGATTCGGTTCATGTCAAATTCTGCCAGCAACAGCCCCAGAAAGGATAAGAAGAGGATGACCACAGCCTATGATACATGATCATTCAGCGGGTGTATGTGTGCGTTTTGTATACTGCCTGAGCAGCGAGAATAGACTGCTGTGTTCACTGCTTAGCTCAATTGGCATCTTACTTCATCTAGAATGGTCAAATTGCTGACCAGTTGCTCTTCACTTTGTATGGAGCAGTAGGCATGGAGTTCCGAAGTAGTAGCCTTCCAAACTACATGGGACTTTCCCCAATACTGTGCATTCGTGTGATGTTTAGAACATAGAAAAGCAAATATCTCTAAAGCGGTGCTTATCTTGTAGCAGGGCTTCCCAATTCTTTTAAATGCAAGGAACATTTTGCACATCAGCTTATCTGCCAAGTAACCTTTTTGTGTTGGAGAGGATTATGCCATAGGAGGCACATTGAGTACACGATGGGTATTGGTCAGGCATGCCCTGACAAGCCTAAATATTGCCCAATATAACCTGAGACTGTCTTTATATCTGTATTGGAGGGGCATATTTGTAGGGTTGAGTAGGCATTTATTTCAGGAAGCTTGTTGCCTGCTACTGATCTTTTCTGTGAAGCCTTTGGCACAGCCTCATACCCTACTGCTACTAAGCCTAAATTCATGTAATTGCCATGATTTTTTTTATTAAAATACTGTATTGGTTTCTATTTTATTTCAACTGCTGCTTAGCTTTTGTAATTACACTTTGATTGCTTTTACAAAATTGTCTAATGATCGTTATTCTTTTAAATACGTATTTATATTAAGGCATTGCACATTGGTTTGTGAATGCTTGCCTTAAACAGCAGGAGAAAAACATATAAATAAATAATAATTGCCTGTTCTTCCACTGTTCCTCCCAGTCTCCATTTCCCTCTCTTCCCCTCGTTGTCATGCATGTAGTGTTTTTCTAGATTGTAAGCTCCAAGGGGCATAGTCCTGTCCTTATTCTTTGTAAAGCACTATGCGATAGATGGTGCTTTATCTGTGTATGGATAAATTAAGCATCCTTCTCATTGGGGACCCCCTGATAAGTGGAATGCATCTTTAAAATCGTGGTTTTGTTGAATTGGGGAAGTGTTTCCCAGAGAACAATCCATGCCCTTCCTTCATTCTCCCCTCCGCTTTTCAGGTTCACACAAACATTTCTGATTGTGATCAGGTACCTGATCGCAAAGAAAGGCATAACAGTCTTGTTTGTAAACTGGCCCAGTATTCCCTGCTCCATTCATCCAAAATGTTCATCAGTTCCTCATATCTTGCCCCCTGCCACACTGCCATTTCTTTTTAATTGCAAGAGGCAGATCTTTGGTACAAAACACAAGTGTGCAAACCAAGGAACACAAAATGAAAACATTAATTGAAGTGGCATTTACCTTGCGTATCTATTGTTGACCTGTAACCTCCTTGCATGAAATATGAGTGGTGATTCATACTGCTCTTGCCTTGCCCTTTCTTTGCCCTTCTCCATAGTAAACACTCTTACTTTAGCAATTGGGTGTATATAAATATAATAAATAAATAAAAATAAATAAATAAGCTTAAAATAACTTTTTCCAGGGTTCCAAAAAGGTACAAAAAGTTTCCTTCTACAGGCATTCACCCTCCTCGCTTGAGGGGCTGGGAGGAGCCACATGACATTGGGAGTAGATCTAAATTTCTTAGCCTTTAAGGTGGCACGAGACACTTCGTTGTTTTTGCTGCAACAGGCTAACACTGCTACCCCTCTGGAAGTCAGATTGGGGCCAGCGTGGTGTAGTGGCTAAAGTGTTGGACTGGGAGTCAGAAGATCCGAGTTCTAGTCCCCACTCGGCCATGGAAGCTCACTGGGTGACTTTGGGCCAGTTACAGACTCTCAGCCAACCTACCTCACAGGGTTGTTGTGAGGATAAAAATGGAGGAGGAAGATTACGTATGCCGCCTTGAGTTTCTTGAAGGAAAAAAGGTGGGATATAAATTCAATATTTCAATTTCAATTTTATTAAAATCAATAGACCATAGTCCAAGAGATATACATATACAATATTATCAGTTCGCAAACAGTACAGATCGTATACGTCAAATACCCACCAATTGAGCTCTATAACAAATGGTAAGATGTAAGAACTTTGCAACTTGAGTTGTAACTATTTTATCTTTGGCCTGTAAAAGTATGATTGTCAGAAACTCTTTAGAATGGCTAGAGAAACCATGGAGAATTGGTCGCAACAAGTCATCTCTGATACCTTTGTAGAAATCACAACAAAGAAACGTGTGTAACTGTTTCTACCTCGGAATTGTTGCAAGGGCAGCATCTATTCTCCACTGATACTTTTTTATATCTACTTTCCAGCAATTTGGAAGGGAGGGCATTAAATCTACCCAGAGTAAAGGCCTTCCTATATTTTGGAACGAATAACCATTCTAGGTACACATTTTCCCCTTTTCCAGCATGATCTAACAAGCCCAATGCAGCAGGGGAACAAGAGCCCACTGCTGCACCCCGCATCTCCTGGAGATCGATATCCACGAGTCTCCGTTTGATGGTTAGTTTTGCTTTACTTGGTTCAGACAGAAACAGGAGTGGGAGATTTAGCCCTAGAGTGGTGACCCTCCATATTATTGCTTTGGACCAGGGATACCCATAGGAATCTAGCAGGACCTGAGTTACCAGGGAATTATATGTCATAGCATGGTATTGACGCAAGCCACACTATTCAGGGATCTCAGGCCAACCTCCAAATTGAGCACTGGACCATCTTGGAGCTCCCAAAATTAGCCTCAAAAAAGTGGACTGTAAGCCTTCCAATGGAATTCTTGAAAGCAGAAACCAAACTGGAGCCCCAAACAAAGCCTGGGGCACCATTTTAGCTTTATATACCTTGATGGCTGCTGGTACATATTTGGTAAATAAATAAATAAATAAACAAATAAATAACATTTCTTTGCCTTAAATTTGTAGAGTTCCCTTTTGGGGTTGCCCAGTTCTTGGGTTTTGACTTGCAACACTCTGGGGGGGGGGGGTTGTTTTAGAAAGATTATGACTTGTAATAGTTGGGACAGTACCTTCCTAAACATTTTCAAATGGAGGGTTAGATGGTAACCTCTCTTCTTGCATTGTGGGTTGTTCCAGGATCAGTGCCAGCCAGAGAGATGACAAAAGCAGGCTGTCCTCTCGTATGGCTGGAACAATGTCTCATTGGCACAGAGCAGGTGCAGAACTTCCGGCACACTGGATAGTTCATTATTACTGTTGTGCATCAGAAAGCCTTACAGGCTTTTGGTTGGAGGAGGGGTGGGGAAGCCAAGGAGCAGGCTTGCCCCTTAGTAAATTGAGCATGCAACTTTGAATTTCTAAAATGCCATGTCTGCCATTAATGGTTAGGCCTTGCAGTGCTTTTTGATTTGTTTTGTACTCTGCCTCTATGATTCATCCTCTGCTAGATATCTCAAATCTAGGGCAGAAACAGGTCCTTGTCAGCTCCTAACTAGCAAAATGCTAATTTTTTATTTTTTTTTGCTTCTGACCTAATTTCAGAAATCTTGTTTCAAACATTTGCCGAGGCCAGCTGTACAACCTCTGAGCTGACTCCAGAATTTATTCCCAACCAGATCTATAAACTCTACCCCTGGGTTCCTGTGGGCTGTTTTTTAAGTGCTGCAGAAATAGCAAGTGGCGTGGCTGCATGTGACTTGCATGCAGTGGCTGGCTGTGGCACAATTGCTCACCACAGTGGGGTGATCTGAGGGCAAAACAGGTCTTGCCGCTGGTAACGATTCTACGGCTGCTTAAACGTGGTAGTGTAAGGAGGCCCCAGTTTTCTCACTTCCGTTATCACCTTGGATTTTCCATTGGGGTTTTGTCCCATCTCTGTTTCGCAGACATTAACCTTTTAAAGTCCTACTTAAGAGTCATTTGAAAGGGCACATGTGGTAAAGCTTGTAAGTAGTAATGAACGGTACAAAGTTGAACAGGTATGTATGGAAGTCTCTGTTATGTATTTAACAAGGGAAGAATTGCTGGGTGTCACTCCTTACCTGCTCTTGAAGCTAGCTCTTTGTATCTCATTTATCCTTGCAACAATCCTATGAGATAGGTTAGGCTGGACAATACTAACTTGGCTAAGGCCAAGCCATGGGGCTTTGCAATTTCAAGGGGTAAAAACTCATACCATGACTCATGACTCTTTGTGTGAAACCTTCCAGGGTCTAGCAAACTGGTTTGTGGGTCATATCTTATATAATGCAAAAAAACTGAGAGAGATCAGATGAATCAAGGAAATACAAATCAAAATGATGGACCAGTTTAGATGCGAACATAGGATCAAAAGGATGATTCTCATTTAGTTGTGGGATAGCTGACTGACTGTTTACGATGGGGTTGCAGAACCTCTCTCAGCCTGAGGGCCAAATTCCATTTTGGGGAAGCTCTTGGGTGCCTCGCTCCAGTAGTAGGCAGGGCCAAAAGTAAAAAGGGCAGGACCAAAATTACCAGCATATTTTAGCTTAAAGCTCTTACTGCTAATAATTTAGCCTTAGGACAGGCATTTCAACCTTTTAGAATTATGGAAAAAAACTGTACAAAAGCTGGTAAACCACCCAGTGATTTGTGGCAGGGGGAAAGGGGTGGGGTTATAAGGGAACCCTAGAGGGCTGCTTTGGGGGTCCTGGCAGGCCAGATGTGGCCCTCAGGCCTGAGGTTCTGCACTCCTGGCTTACAACAATGAGTAGATCATTCAGGAAAAGAAGTATGGGTCTTGTTTGAATTCCCCTTTCCTAAGTCTCCAACTGGGAGAAACCCCATGGCTTCTAAACTTCAAGTTCAAGATTTTAGCAGAATGTTTTTTGAGTTGACAGTATGGTTACTTCAGCAAGTTTTCTGCCTATTGTTTGTTTGCTTGTTTTAAATTTTGCCATGTGCAGAATTTGTATCTTTGGAATCTCAGCTATCATCTGCAGGTCTTCCAGAACTTTATTAGCCCTCATGATTGTGGAGATTGCCTAAGAACTTTCTGAGAATATCTACAAAAATCTCCAGTGTTCAGGACTATTTTCTTTCATGTACCATATGACTACATGGCATTTCTTTATGTTTTCCACGAACCTTTTCCTCACCGTACACCCCTGTTGTTTGTTAATCAACTGTACATCTTCACTTGTCGAACAGCAATCCTAAAAATGAACCTTTCTAAAACAAGATATTGATATGACAATAGAATGTGCAAATTGAGAATATTCATACTAAATAAAATGACATTGTATATCTTATAGGCTGCAGGCTGCAGCCTTGCCCTGACCCTCCAAAGCACATGCCATGTCTACCTCCCCACCCCAGAGCCCTTCTTTCCTACCAATCTGAACTTCTTGAAACTGTTTAGAGCTAATGGGTTGCTTGTATGCTGTTTCAGTACTGGCTAACTGCTAGGGTGAGCTGCAGTACATGGAGATAGCTGGGAAGGAAAACTCTCTTGCCTTTTGTAATTTAGCAAGAAATGTTGCACTGCTTTTGGCTGACTGGCCATGCTCCCCATATTGTCATAATACATCACAGGTTAGAAGGGTAATTTTAGACTGTGTCGTGACAGTGAAAGGAGTGTTCTTCTGCTGATGTACTTTCTCTCCCCCCCCAACCTCTGCTTCCACTTTAAGTAGTATAATCCTAGCACCAACTGTTGGGGAGACAGGAAAGAAATTTTGTTTTCTGACCGCTCCCATTCCAGAGTGACACAACTGTTTTGAAAAAATGGGAATTGCATAATTTTGAATGTTGGAGTCATCTTGATTTCCAGATCTGTGACTTTGGTGCAGAATTTTTTCCGGTTCCCAGGTAAAATAATTAAATCGACATGGCTTCTTTCTATGGTAGTTACTTCAGTACATCAATGTAATGTTATGTGTGTTGCATGGAACAACAGGGAAAGCATAGTGGGTTATGCCTGATACCTGCTGCACATGATTTCATACTTTTTGTAATGAGAAATGGGAGAACGGACCCTGTAAAATCTGGACATTAAAAACTGCCATATTCTCAGTCAGACTATTGGTCCACCTAACAAAGTGGCTCTTCAAGGGGTCGGTGCAGAGGTCTTTCAGAGACCCAGTATTTGATCTTCTTTAACTGGAGATGTCAGGGATTGTATCTGGAGCCTTCCTATAAGCAAAGGATGTGCTCTACGACTGACTTGTGGTCCCTCTCCTAAAGTGTAAACAAGTAGAGAAACAAAGAATTACTCCTGATAGAATCAACAGAACCAACTACTATTCTTATGGGCTCTGCATCGTATTTCTATCTGCCTATGATTGCTTAACCCAGGACAAGCTTGCTTATACAGCTGATAAGATTAGAACAGCCCAGCTATCTGAAGAACACTGTTCCTGCTGCCTTGCCTTTTTTTTTTTTAGTCTAGGACAAAGGGATTCTGGATTGTTACTGTTCTTTTCTCTCTCTCTCTCTGTCTCTCTCTCCTCTCCCTCCCTCCCTCCCTCCCTCCGTTTAGCAGAAGGGCTGAGCTAAGCTAATCCAAGGCCCACATGTAAATGAAAAATAGATATCAACCTAGAGATCCTGCTTTTCTTGTAAATGGCCCGAAACAGTTGCTGGGTTCACACAAGATGCTAAACCACGCAGTGTGGTTTGTAGTTGAACCATGGGGTTATTGTGTTGTATCAGTGCAGTGCATTTTCCAAGGGATGGGTTATCATGCTGTTGTCTGTATGCAGCACATTTTCCGTTGGTTTACCCGTTAACAATGTACTGTGGCTTGTTAACCACCCTGAATAACCCAGCAACAAGCCATGGGTTCTCAAGGCAGCTTGTTCGAGAAAAATAAACCATACTGCATGGTTAACAAGCCACCCTGTGGAAAATGAGCTGTGGCCAGACAACACGATAACCTGTGGTGGGTTAGGGTGTTGTGTGAACCCAGCCATTGAGAGAGAGTGATGTGACTGCCTCCCCTCCCAGCTCATCTGCTGCCCGCTCCCTTCCTTGTGAGGTATAAAAAACTAAAATCCCATTTGCTACAGTAGGCAGGGAGGAAGAGTGGCTGATGGGTTGGAGGAGTCATATGTCACCGATAGGTTCTGTCTCTGGCATTTCTAGTTTAAGTGGGTCTCAAATTGCAGGATGGGGAAGGAAATGCATTCTCTGTCTGAGACCTTGGAGAGCAGCTGCTTCTTAGTAGACATTACCTATAGTCTGGCTTCGTATAACACATCAGCAAATTCTATCATTGCTTTGGAGTCTTTATAGCAGGGTTGGGCAACTTGGGGCTCTCTGCAGTTCCCATGATCCCTCACTGTTGGTTGTGCTGACTAGGGCTGCTGGGAGTTGCATGACAAAACATCTGGAAGGCCACAGGTTGCCCACCCCTGCTTTATAAGGGACATCTTAAAGCTTCCATCTTTATTAGCAAATGACCCAAGTGGCATGGGACTAGGTCATAGCAGGTGAAGGTTCCGTTCAGGTCTCGGGCCTGCAAGGATTTGCTTGTTGAAGCCTTTTGTACCAACTGTGCCAAGTGACTTTTTTAAAAAGGTACTGGAATCTCCATTGCAAGTCTAAAGCACAAATGCTTCAGCATCTCTCCTGTGTCTCTGACCTAGTTTCCACTGCATGCACCTGCTATGCCTAAATAAGTGGCACTCAGGTGTGAAAGGCAAAGAACAGGCAGGTGGTATGTGAGGTGTGGCCCAATCCCTCATTGTCATTCAGACTTGTCAAGAGAGCCGACTTGCAGTTCTTCTATCCCAGAGCCACCGTCTCCAAGGAGAAAGTGTACCATTAAAAGAAATCCTTAGGTGCTTAGACATTTCCTAAAATAAGAATAAAAATAAAAATTGCAAGATGCAGCAGGTTGAAGAACTAACATGTCTGCTGACCTATATAGAACTGTTTGGTCAATTCAGAAAGAAAAAAAAACTTCTGGAAATGTTTTGCTATAGTGGATAGGCATATGCTTCGGAATGATATAAAGATGAACCGAAAGTTAGAAAGACAAAGATGCTGTTGCTTAGGTGTGAGCAAAATCTACCAACGTTAGACAAATTTAGTTGGAAACAATTCCCACAATTTTTTTTTTACAGATCACATCAGTATACACTTTTGATGCAGCCAGAGATAAGGTAGGAGATTTATATGACATTGTAGCTCTGTGCTTAGGGCAAGCTTGTAACTAACCATTCACCTGGTTACCTATAATGAGTAAGAATTGCCTCTAGGTGACCAGACAGGGAAGTTGACGAAAACAATTTTGCATGTGTGTGTGTTTTAACTTTTAGGCCCTGCTAACCAGCATATTGTGGGCAGGCTATTAAAAAATTTCATGGTGTAGGAGCATTGCAAGACTTCCTTAGAGATACTACATAAGTCATTGCAAGAGCAAAAGTTCAGAGTTGTTTTTTGTTTTTTTTCGTTGATCTTCAGCGTTTATCTCCTGGGCCTTGTTTTTGCGTATTCTTTTCGTCTGAGATTTTCCAACTAAGTTTGTTCTTTGAGCTATTTCTTGCATTATGTAATAACATACAACAAATGTGTGCTTTCAACTGTTTATGATAAGGTGCACATGGCAGGGAGTCAGTATTGGCTGTGCTTAAGGTTGGAAAAGGGGATGCTGTTCACATTAGTGCAAAGTGCTCATTGCTTCTGTGTCATATGTAAAATAACCTTTAGTGCCAAAGTTGGATCATGATGGAGCCCTTTGTTTGCTACTACATCAGAGTCATAAGGTTTTCTTGTGAATTTTTAGGCCTTTCAGCATGGTAGATGGGCAACTTGCAGTTCTGTCCATAAAGAATTTGTGTGACTGCTTATTACATGGTTACATCACAGCTTGTCACATGTTTGCATATGGTTCTGCATAATGTTTGGAAATGGAATGGTATCTCTAGAGCTTACATTCTCCTAAAAATGTTGTTTGAACTCCATATCTAAAGAAATGGTAAGGCTTACTTATTTGAAGCTCCATGTTTCTGAAAAAAATATGAAGTGGTGCCAGAATTAAAAGTAAGACTATTGGAGGTTCATCAGATGAGTGTTTTATTGCACTCTCGCTACTGCCCACTTACGGATGCACACACGTCCTTTTGATGATGATGTCTGCTTACCGCTCCTTCCACTCATTTTTCTGTCGCAAAGTAGACCCCTTTTAACCTGACCTTTTAAAAAAACTGAATGTGCCGCGAACTCCTGCTGTGTGCAGAAAAAGTGGCACGGTAAAAACTGCCCCTGAATGGGCCACGCAGTCTTTGTTTACTTCCTCTTTCCTCTCCGGGAGGAAAGAGGAAGTAATGAGGGACAAAAGTGGGGGCGGAGAAGCGACAGTAAGGAAACATGATTTCCCCCCCGTATGATGATGCTCTTGGAGGCTTGGTCCTAAATGTATGTCAGTACAGAGGGGATAACCTGCAGGAGATAGAGAACGAGAGGATCTGCCTTCACAAACAGGCAGGTAGATTCTGCCTTCAAATATACATTCTGCCTTTTAGACAGAACTTATGTTTCTAGAAAGTCTGGCTTTAAAAAAAAATCTTTAAGAAAAATGGAAGTTAATTAACATTGGGTGCATTGGCAAGTACTGGATAAACTATGAGAGGACAAAATCTATTAGTTTAAGACCCATACAAAGAAATGTGTGGGGGTGAGGGTGGGGGAGAAGCTACTTTGTAACATACATTTCTTTATGTGGGAAAGGGAAAAGATGGAAGCATAGGATTGGTACAGGCTATGGCCTGGTTTCTCATGGGTTTCCTAATGAAGAACAGTCTCAATGTGAGCTTTCTTGATGGTAGAGGCTTCAAGAATGGACTTGAATTGGCTATATCTGACTTTCTGTTGTACCATAAAGAGTTCTAACAGCCTATATAAAATTTTGTATCTGCAGCTTATGAAGGTTGAGCTTTATCAAGGGCATTTTGACATTTGAACTTACATATATTTGATCGTATCTGTCTTATGACCTGAACTGGAAAAATCCGAGGTGCCTAAAGATTAAAAACTAGGATGTAGGAGTTTGGAATATCACTACACTATGTTCTAGCTAATTTCCTTTGATAAAACATTATAAGAATTCCTGTGAGATGTAGGACAAACTACTGTGTTAAATGTGCATAATAGCCTTGTTCTGTGCAAGGGGAACATAGTGGCAGGAGGAAGCATTTTCAAGGATGTAAGATACTAAGATTGCTGCCATGATAATGGTCCTGTGAATACGGTATAGGATGCACTTGGTTCATGAACTGTATTTTGCACCAGAAACCTTGCTAAAAAAAACTAAACACAAAGTGGTATAAAAATAAAAAAGTATGCAGTTCTGCTAATTCTTTTGTAAATAGGCCAGTTTGCTATTCAGAACCTGATATTTCAGCTGTTTGCAGAAATTTGATTCTTAATCTGCATGCCATGTTTTATGTTTTTTATGTTTTATGATTTTAGCACTTTTTGGAGCTTTGGCTAGTGGGTGGAATAGAAATGTAATAAATAAAAAATATTTGGATAGTGAACAAGTATAGTGGGAGAAAATTGCTGTGAGGGGCATTTAGTTTGTCTGAATGGATGGGGTATTTTAGAGTTGCTTTCTAGATGTTTTTAAATGTAGGAGCATCAAAAATTTTCCTTTATTTGGGAGATTTTTTATCCTACTTTTGACCCAGGCAATAGCTTACAAAATAATAAAAAACATAATATCTAATAAAAGAATTTTAAAATAAACCAATGCACCAATTGTAAATATTAAGTGAATATAATAATCATATTTATAGTCATAAAACAAATTAAACTGTATAGAACACATTCTAAGCAAGGCACTCTTATCTAAAGAGCAAACTCCAGGACCTTGGTACCACTACTCAAAAGGCCCTGCCTTACGTTTCTAGAGGAGTAACATGAAGCAAGGCCCCCGTGGATGACCTTAAGTGTGCAGTTATGCTCTTATGGGAAACAGAGATCCATGAGAGGTGATGTGAAAGGGCTCATTTGTTTCAAAACCCCTCAGCATCAACTAGGTTTACATTTGTATTAATTCTCATCTCTGTGCAATTGGCTCTTACCTGCCTGAGGTAAGTAGCAGTTACTTCCAGCTGTCAGGTATATCTGCCTTTTATTTGAACCGGGAGAATGTCAGTTGTCACAGCATTATGCTATGTTTCTGTGGCCTGGAAAACATAGCAGAGCACTATGGTTATGTTTTGCATGTGCTAGTAATGGGCAAATCTGCCTGTGTCTGTTCTGGATTGGGTCTTGTGCAGTTTTGTCTCCTTGGTCATGCCACAGTGGAACTATTCCTGCTTATCTGTCTCACTTTACGCAGCTACCCAGGGGAGGGAACTGTAATGGTGAGGGCTTCATGCCACAGCAGAATAGGTTGTTGTAATTTTATGAAAGCTTTTGAATTTCTCAGGACCCATCATCCAGCAGCTCAATGTTCTGTGGAACCCAAAAATCTACATACTCCCACACAAGGCTGCATTGATGCAGTAAAAAATATTGGGTTGGATCCAGATTAAGCTAGTTGCATTTAAGTCTCATTGAAATAAATATGAAATGGTAGTCATGACTTAAATCCTGCAATGGGATCTTATTGACTTCAATGGGAATGAAATGCAACTTGCTAAAGTCTGGATCCAACCCATTATTTACTTACTTTGTATTTCCTACCCTTTGGGATTAACACAACAGCAATCATGTAGATGGCCAGCCTGTTAACACTTTTGTTTGGGCTGGCAATTAAATATGTATATTTGCAGGGCTGGGGAAATGTGTCTGTCAAGTGGAAAGTGGGCATGCAGCTATTTCAATTTAAGCATCAGGTAGATGTAAACAGCCGACTCATCTTTGTGTGAATCCTTATCGTCTCTTTCCCAGCGAACACAGCTTCAGTAGGGAAAAAAATGCTCCGTTTAATTTGTCTGATCTCTCCTCATTGCTGTGCTTAATGGTGGAAAAGGGGATACTGTATCTTTAAATGTCTTTCCTAAGGCTTGCGGAGGCTGTTCCACTCAAGTCTTTGAATGAGGGAGAAGAGGGGGTGTGGAAGTGGCCATTGGCAGAGCTCTCTATGCCATCCCTTCAAACAGCTGGGGTCTGCTTCCTTCTGAACGGCTTGTCAGAGTAATTAGCTAGCTGTAACAGTCGCGCAGAGCATTCACATTTCATTGGAGGCTTTGGGGCAGGCAGGCATGGCAGCGTTGGGGGGAAAGAAAGAGATGATTCCAAGAACCTCCTGGCAAAATTCCTTTGGTAACAGTTCATGGCAATGAGGTCCCTGTTGAGAAGGGGAAATAGATGACCTACTCAGAGTGCAGCTTCCACCAGGGTGAGTTTATTTTTAGAGTGAAGTCTCTGATGATGTTGGAATGGCGTGGGGAAGAGAAAACAAGAGAAATCTCCTGTCAATTGCAACGGGTCTAGCCTTGTAATTTAATTGTGCAGCTATTTGGCTATTACAGTATGCCAGTGATTGGGGGTGGGGGGTACCTACCTTTTTAAATAAGATTTTTTTCAGAATGGTTTTTCTTCTGAATGATACAGGAGTGTCTCATCTCATGCCTTCTCCCCCATGCTGCCCCCGTCTCAAGCCTTGCAGGGTCTCCGTGACTCCTGTGTCATCAGTTTTTCTGTGCTGTGCTGTGCATCTACCTAGAGGGAAGAAGGGAATCCCCCATAAACATACTCGGCTCATTTGTGTTATTAAGCTCTCTCTCCACTGGACTCTGCTGACAGGATTTTGCATTCATTTTAACTCCTGCTTGGCTTTGAGGATGGGAAGCCAAGCATCTCCCACTACCCTCACTCATAAGCCCTGACTGTTTTGTTTTGTTTTGGAAAGGGTTTGTTTAGATCCAAGGAAAGGATTTTCACTATTGCGTTTGAGTAACCGCTCTATTAGCTAGCTGGCTGTATGCCGTCGGACACAATTGGATTGAAGGGATGCCTTTTGGTATCCTTGTCTGCTTTTCTTAATGGTCAAGTTGGTTTTTAGGTTGGGCTGGGCTTTCCAGAAGGGATTCCCTTGAATGTTATCTAGGTCTACACCTCTGGTCTCCTCCTTCACCTTTCAAATTACTGGTTAAATCCTCAAACTCTATTTGACTGAAACAAACATAATACACATTATTCCTATCATCATCTTAAATCAGAAGAACAGAAAATGCAGCAGATGCTTTTCGAAATCGACATTGGGCTAATTCACAAGGAAAAAGACAAAATTGAGAGCTGTCTGTGTTAGGTGGCTTTGTCATGGGTGTTTTTCTTTTTGGCTTTGCTGAATGGTAATTGCTTCAGCAAGTGGGTGTTCTCTTCAGTTTTGTGCTTGTGCTTATGAAACCAATATTCAGCAGCGGAAGTAGTGGTGGTGGGGGTTTGCTGAATAGCTGTCTCCTCTCCTTCCCTTCTGTTCTTTCCAATCCCCGCTCCAGTAGATGGTCTCTTGAGTGCAGTTCTAGCTCAGCTCAGAGGAGGCTTCTTTTTGTTCGTTACCTTTCAAATGCAAGATGTTTGAGTATGCTTTATTGTTGCATGCCCAGAACCTTTAAAGTAAGGTGCAATAAACCGAGTCACTTGCAGCACCTTTACTTGTTTTCTAAAATGGCTAACACCTTTTAAAACAAAAAAGATAGGGCAGAGAGTTGAGGATTTGGGTATAGACAGGCACCTCTTGTTTTCCTAATAGTCAACATATACCCTTTAACGTTAGAACCGTTCTTTGCTGTTCAGTGGATGTCCAGTTCTGTTCTCTCTCTACCGCTTCACCCACAAATCACTTTTAGTTTTCTGTTCATTTGCTGTCCTACCTGTTCAGTGGACAGCAGAAGTCAATGAAAAGTTGGATGAGATCTATTTGTGAGCTTTAAGCTAACTGAACTTGTGAAAGAGATGCAACTTCATCTTCCTCATTCACATCTTGTTCTGTGTAGCACAGGCACTTCATCAGACTTTTGAGTAGGAAAGAGTTAAGAGCTATTTTTATGGTTGGGCATATTTTTTTTCCATTCCGGAAACAAGCAGCTGGCCCTGTATTTGCAAGCGGCTGATAGCCCCCAGAATTCCCCCCCTCCTACCACAGTTAGCAGAAGGAATCAGGGCACTGGGCAAAGAGAACTGTGGCAGGCAGGGAGCAGTGGTGCTTCCGCAAGAAAGGGTTAAAAGGAATTCCAATGCTGTGTCGCACATCTTGACATTAGAGAAGGTGGGTAATTTTCATGCTAGATTTTCAGGAAATCCCCATGGCGGACGGCCCCCTTAGTTGTTGCCAGGAGACCATTCTGACGTCACTGACGGCGGTTCCCGTCTGCATGTGGGTGCACTGAACAGCCTTCAACAGGGAAACGGTAGCTGATATGAATCTGGTAAATACTTGCTTTTAAAAACAACAACCCCTCCCCCAAAACCCTGTTCATTTCTCCTTAATGACCTTGTTTGCAACTGTGAAATTTGTGGAATTCGTGCTTAAAGCTGAATCTTGGACCTTGTTGTACTTTTTTTGTTTTTTGTTTTTTTAATGTTGATGCCTATCTGTGCCTAATGGCTAAATTGAAAAGGATTCTCTCAAGGATTCTACGTCATCGAAGGGGAAAGCCCTTGTTTTGTTTTGGTGCATCACCCGAAATAGGAGGAGCATGGAAATGGGGGAGGGGGGGTGAAGGAAAAAGCTTTGAGCTGTTTTATGATCCTTTGCAATCCTCGAAAATAAATAGAGAAAGCATAGAAAAGAAGCATCCTGATTTCTCCCTTGTATAACCTCTAAAGGGATGGGGTGCGGGAGAGAGAAACAAGGTATAATGTAAGTCTCTGTTGTGCCCTGTGAAATGAACCATGCTGTGAGCCAAGGCTACCTGTCTTTTTTCTTTTTCTTCTTGCTTGTGTAGGAGAGCCTTGACGGCAACCAAAACATTTAAAAACAATTAAAGCAAGATGTGTTATTTTCTGGTTCTGCACTCCCCCTCTTTTCCAGTGAACAAGCCAGTCTGGTCCAGGAAAAAGAGACGAGAGTTTTACCAACTTATATGTCTTAATTGCTGTCGAATCTGTAAGAATTTCCTTAGTTAGTGTTGTAATTTTAATATTGGAAGATGAGAATTGCCATGCTGTCTTAACCAAAGGTTTATGTAAGCTGGCACCCCCCCCCCCCCAATAATATCCAGCTGGATTCCCCACAGACATTCACGGTGTGTCCTTTTCTAGCAGTGATGATTAGTAGTTGTTGATAGACATTTTCCATGAAGACATTCTGTATCTAAAATTGATCCCGAGTGTAGCCCCTCACAGCATTCAGCACTAAAAATCCATAGGTTATGTTGTATCTTCAGGGTAGCCATACGGGCATTAACCTGGCTGGGTTCCTGGGTTGGCTGCATGCCTTTAGAATAAAACTATGACCCTTTAAAGATGACATTGACAGAAATTCTTAGTCACTGTCTAATGATAATTGCTGATGAAATACTATCTGAAGTAGCCATCATGATGACAAACTTTTGAGATCACTGCATCTATTTTGACATCCCCATTCTTTCTCACACAGACTGTGTGTGACTGCCAAATCTTGCTCTGATAGCTACAGTGAACGTTGATATCCACTTACCTTTTGTATCTTGCTCACAATTCCCCCTGCCAGCGGAAGCTTCTCTCCCTGTTCCTCCTGCCTCAGGATTACTCATGCTGTAGCCTCTGTTCACAAGTACTTCCTCTATAGCAGTTGTAGGCAACCTTATGCTTTCCAGACGTTTTGGACTGCAACTCCCATAAGCTCCAGCCAGAATGGCCAATGTTCAGGGATTATGGACATTGCAGTCCAAAACACCTGGGGGGAGACCAGATTGTCTATCCCTGCTCTAGGTAGTCTGTTGCTCCAGGCAGCAACTTGGATCTAATGTTGAGTTGGGTCCGGCTGTTTAGCACATGTGGCAGAAATGGTCTTGTCAGTTGCTCTTCCAAAAACTGTCTTTATATCTACAAACAGTCTGTCTAGCTCTTTAGTCATGCTCTTCCTTGGATGTTAGGCAGTCTTATGATAGATTCCACAGCAACAACCACTCCCACCATGTTCTGGAACATTGTCTTAAATCAAGACTGCAAACTTTTGACCTACAACATTCTCCCCCCCCCCCCCCAACAGTCTGCTAGTTTTGTATGGCGGGCCAGGAGAGGTTTGTTGTGTCTCTTAGTTTGCTTCCTGCTTGTGCGTGGGGGGGGGGGGAGAGGGGACAGATATCAAGCCTCTGGCAAAGCATAATAGATGGTTAGTTGGCTGCCGTTGGTTTGGTACAGACTTATCTCAAGGGAAATTACACAGCTGATTAAATTGGGTGGTGGAGAACATAAGAAAAGCCTTGGTGGATCCGGCCAAGGGGCCATCTAGTTAAGGAACCTGTTTCCAACTTTGGCCAGCCAGATATTTCCAGGAATCCCATAAGCAGAAGACATGGGAACACAAGTCCTCTCTTGTAGTTTTACCAGCACCAGTTATTTAAAGATACACTAGAAAGCCAACTCTTCTCTCTCACCCTACCCCACAAAAAGAAAGAAAGAGGGGAAAAAACAAGGTTGGGACAAATAGTATAGAAATTTATCGTTGGTGCTATATAAGTGCGGTATCCTGTTTCTGCTCTTTGAAATGTATTGTCCTTAATTCAGCTTTTCCATGAATGAACCGACTCTCACTGCTGTAAAGGAGTCCAGGTTTAGAGTTCTGTGTGTTTATTCAGGGTTTACTTTATAGCCTTCCAGATTAATACTAATAATTTTATTTGGCTGATATTTAATAAAGAGAAGTGTTTCTTGGTTGTACTCCTTCCAAGAAGAGACTGGCTGCCTTGAAGTCTGTACCTCATTTAGTTGGATCTCTAATCCTTTAAGAATAGAGTGGATTTCAAGATTTTGGTGTTTAAATGTTATTTTCTGAAGCTAGAGACTATGTTAACACTTGTGCAACCAGTCTGAAGGTGGATATCATCCCTGCATTATTCATGCAGGATGACAAGCTATGCGTTCAGCCTGGAGTAGAGTGGCATGCTTTTACTTTTTTCCCCCTAGTAAACAGTTGGGGTATAGTCTGCAGTTAGACTAGACAGTTGACTAAAATGTACATCCTCTTGACACTTCTGAAACCAGGATGCTATGAGGTCACTGGCTACCCATCACCTGATGGTAAATCTTTTAATCAACCAAAAATTTGGACCAAATAGCATAGTGCATCATTACAGCCAGACGTCAATCAAACCGCTCCAATATTAGAAGCACTATGACACAACTGCTATTATACTATAACCCCTTAGTATACTATATCTAACTTCCGTTCCAGTTTAGGATTGACTGCTACCTTCCATTTGTGATAAGGAAGCAGATATATGATACAGGTTGGTCTGGTCTATACATCTAGCAGAAACAGGCGGTAGAGCGGGCTGTACATCTTCAGATCACAGGTGATATCCTGTTTAAAATGCTTGTCTCTGTAAAACAGCAGCAACAGAAAACCGCACAGCAAGGAATAGGCTGGATTGGAACCGTTATCTATGTTGTGCTACTTCTTGTTACAGATTTTTTAAAAAATAGGTGAGCTTTAAAAAGTGGGACCTCAATTTGTATTCTGATGTGGTTCAGTCCACTCTACTACCTCAATCTGCTACATTTGTAGACCAGACGTATAACATCCAGAGTTATGCCGTTGGGGTGGGGGGAGTTTGGCTAGCGCCCAACAGATTTACTAGGATAAAGGCGGATCTGAATTCTCCCCATAGGGATCTAGTCACAGCTCATTTTGCATAGGCAGCAGGAACCTCTTCTCTTACAGCTGCTTCCTACATCACAGATCTCACTTTAGCATAGGAAACTGCATGCATGCTGCATATACAGTTATGTGATGAATGCCCACGTATCTCCCTTGCCACGTGTGGGGGCCTAAATCGTGGACATGATTCCAGACTTTCCATTATAGGGTGTGTGCATAAAATAAGAACTTGGAAATTGTTGGCTAGTTGCCAACCAATAGTTGCTTATGTTGATGTAGTCAACAACTCTGCTGTATGTCTCTTTGCTCTACTTATGTTCTGCTTTTTTGATACCATTGATGGTGCTATGTCACAGGATATATTTTTAGGCAACCCGTTCCAATGATATGGGGGTAACTATGAACAGCAAGATGACATATGTCCTGATTCATAGAGCTTGCAAACTCAGCTTGCTTCCATGAATGTTCAATGCTACTTACGTCATGAAAATCCAGTCAGCAAGTGAATCCACAGTAGCAATAATTTTAATGCCTTGGGTAGATGTGCTTTGTCACTGTTTCTTGTTCTAATTAGAGGTGCTTGTTATACCTAAATATCAGAAGACCTTTGTGCTGGTCTCCCCCCACCCCCAAGATGCCATTAGCATTTTAACAGCAGCTCTGAGAACTGAGTGTGAAGTGACTGTCTAGCCAAAGTAAAGTTATCTAAGAAAATCTTTTCTGCCTTTATATGTAGTCAGTGCAAAGATGGATGCGGGATGTTCCAGCAATATCTAGATAAAAAGAAAACATGCTCTACTTAACAGCAGTGAAGCGGAGGTAATGTTCTTGTAGGGAGGAGAATAAATGGACTCCTGTGTCTTTAGTTGGCCATTGTTTAGGATTCAGTTCCTTGTGCCTTAAAGGAGATCCTGCAGTTTTTCTAGTGCAGGATGTTAAAGGACTCAGTTGTTAAGAAGAACTTAGAGTAGATGGTAGGGAGAGAAAAGAACAAGCTTATCTGAGAAAATATCTGTTTAAGCCCATGGTTCTAAAGTGTGGGACAGACACCCTTAAGGAGGGAGAATAGTGTATACTTTAACTTAATGAAATTTAATTATTTAAAAATGTGTATCCCCCAATAGTTCACAAACGTTGGCTGGCATTGGTAGTGACATGTAGAATTCTAATAGCCAAATGCTAGTAATTGATGGAATGCAATTCAAGTTTCAGATACTTAAAATACTACTCAAGTATCGATTCTAGGCACTGAAGAATCTTTCTGAGCTTTGAGAGCCCCAGTACTCAGTACTGACTGGAGCGGCTGTCAGCCAGAGTGTTGGTTTCTTGAGGAAGCTGAGTACAATGGTTCTCGAAGCTCAGTAAGATTTTTCAACCACTGAAATCAATAGATGTTAACATGCACAAAGATTGTCCCTTGAGGAAGCTTTCCATTGTGGCTCTTGGGGGTTTAGACACTTTTAATCCAGAGTACGTTTTGCAGAATTCTCAGGAGCGTTTCAGTTTAACCTGGGAAACGGCAGGACTCTTTTTGTATTTAGATTCTGTGTGAATTATTGGCATGTAAAATAGATCTTCATGTTACCCATATCAGGAAATTTTTATCACATTCTGATCTTTGATCATTCTTTGTACATCATATATACATATTTGTGTATTTTTTTTATTAATGACTTGTCATCCCTTGTGGTTCATTCATGGCCTTGGGAGTGAGCTTTTTTTGTGGTTGTCCCAACAGCCCTGAGTTCTGGTGTGTGCAAAGAACTTCAGAAAGCCGAAGGCGTGTCAGCATCTTGCTTCACGTTTGGATGAGACACTTTGTGGCAGGAGGTGGCAAGAATTAGTGCATCCAAAGAATGGTGTAAGGTGAATGAATCACTCTGCTCCTTGCTCTCAAGTTCCAGAAGACCAAAATGGGTGAAAGGGGGGAGCTGTTGAGTTATTCTTTTCCATTGTACTGGACTTTGGGGATAGCTAGAAACAGCAATCTTCATGGCTTCTAACACTTCCTACAACATAGCATGGTGAAAGAACAATACTTCCCTTTCCTTGAGTTCTCTGGAAGCTAGGTAGAGGTAATTTGTTCATGTCATGATGAGCTTTGGAGGAATTTGGAAAAAGTTAGACTGTTTCTCCCAGCTTGGTGTGAAGATAAGCTAATTCCTTCCCTCTTATATGTACCAAAGGATACACAGTATGGGTATAAGGGTGGAGCAGGGGGCAATTTCCTCCCCAGGTGAGCTTTATGTCCTGGATTTCCAGCTTTCATTAAAAAAAAGTCTCTAGCCCTTGTGGAACCCACGAGAGGAGGCAAAATGTGCAGGCACCACTCTGCTCAAAAATTGAACGAGAAACTAGCACACTCCCTCCTTTCAGTGTTTTCTGTCAATGAATAAAGTTGTAGCAATGACTGATATTTACGAAAGCAATACTAGCCACTTAGACAAAGAGAAGGGTAGAGTGACATTTATTCTGCCAATACAGATAAAGTCCTTCCTTGTTATACCCATATTGAAGGGGACAGTGCTATAGCTGAAAAAGTAGCCAGTCTTATATCTGTTTTGCTAGGTGGTGAGCAAGGGAGTTAAGAGTAGCATATGACAACGCTGCAGTGTAGCCCAGTGTTATCTAGTTTCTTGGCATGCTGGGTTTTGTAGGGGAATGCTATGGTAGGGTGGGGTCTGAAGTTGATTGTAGCAGCAGTGTAATTAATTAAGGACTGGAAGGGGTGAAGGGAGCTAGGTAAAGAATTGAAGGTTTCAGCTGCAAATTCAATGATGGGCAGTAAGTCTGTCCATAGTGAAATGATGGAAGGGTAGACCTAGTATGCAAGTTCCTCAGAGGCGAGGTCCTCCCAGCTCAGTGGACCTGGTGTCCAGGCCTTGCCGTTGCTCAGTCACCAGATCTATGAGAATTGAGACTTAAGTTGTGATGCCCCTACTCCCTAAAAAAAATCCCTGCAGATGGTGATGATACAGGGAAGGGAAGTTGTTAGAATGTTTTTAGGATGTTTTTATGATGTTTTTATGTAGTTTTTAATAATGTGTGCCATGTTTTAATCAGTTTTATGTATTTTATCATATTGTTGTTCCCCGCCTCGATCCAAACGGAGAGGCGGGTAAGAAATAAAAATAATAATAATAATAATAATTATTATTATTATTATTATAGTAAGGGATCTCTGCCCCCTTTGAGTTCTCTGCAATGTGTAAGGAGCTTGCGTGAGAGAGGGATCTCCTGCTTTGCCCTCATCCAGAAATGCACTCACACAGAAGATATTCAGGCCACCAACGGCAGCATATTGAGTACATTTGTGGAACCCTGTATCTTGCTTTATAGACCAAAAATAGGTTCTCAGGTTAACTCACAAATAGTTAAAGCATACAATAAAAATACATTATAAACTACAAAACAGCACATGAACCAAATTAAGACTGCTCCATCAGCAAGATTAACCTAGGTTGCAAACACCTTATAACTACAGGGTGGGGTCACTTGAAGCTCTTGGAGTACATAGGGGTACATATGTGAATTTTGCTCAGAAAAGAAAACACCTGTAGTATGTGCTCTCAGCAGCGAGCTCCAATTAACAGGTCTGAACACCATGTTCTTGACTAAATGTCGCAGTTTTGAATACTCTTCAGATGCCTCCTCTCCCCGGCAAGTTGTAGTAATCCAATACAGAAGTTTATTTATTTATTACATTTATAGCCTCTTTTTCCCATCTTACAAGGAACCCAAGGTGGCTTACATAGTCCTCCTCTTTTCCATTTTATCCTCATAACAATCCTGTGAGGTACGTTAGGCTGAGAGTCAGTGATTGGCCCAAAGTCACCCAATGATCTTCTTGTCTGAGTGGGGGGCTAGAACCCGGATCTCTTGAGTCTCAGCCCAAAACTTTAACCACTATGACACACTATGTTACTGAAGCAAGAAGCAAAGTTTCTACCTGTTCCCCTTTCGCACCTTCCTATTTTGTGGCCTGGATCCAAAAATCCTACTGTGGAGTTTTAACCAGCCTTCCCAAGCTTGTTTTTAGAGAACATGAAGGTCTGCAGATGGGGAGGAGAATTGGCAAAAAACAATACCATCCCACCCCTACACACAAACACACACACACACACACACACACACACACACACACCCCAATGGAAGTTCCTTCTGCTCACACAGTGAGATCTTTGGTCTGAAGCCAGTTTCCTGGCACCCAAAACTGGACAGCCTAGCAAATTGAGTTCTGCAGATTATATGCCACTTCCTCCCACTATTCAGCCAACAATCATTTTAGGACTTGATAGGGAGATAGCCTACTCAGTTCAAACAATAAAGAGTTTTGTGGCATCTTAAAGTCTAATAATTTTATGATGACATAAGTTCTAGTAATTGACAAACCTCTGTTGGTAAAGGGTGTTGCCTGATGGGAGAAGTGGCAGTGATCCATGGGTAGGAGTTTCACACACTTTAATTATGAAGTGATAATTGCAGTTACCAGGTGAATAACATAACATGGGAATGTGTGGCTAGTTCTTTAGAGGTTGTTTTATTACCAGTCTGATGCCTTGGAATAAGCTAAATAAAGCCAGGTTATCTGTGGGAAATACTAGAGTAATCTCTTGGGTCCAAGAAGAGATGGTGCCCGGAATGATTCAACTGATACACCTTTTAATGGATCAACTTGGCAAGTCTGTGCATGAGAATGCTGCAGCTCAACAGCTTGTTGCCCTCCTGTGCAAAAGATTCTTTTTGCAAATACTTTTCTGAAGTATTGGACCCTCATCTTGTTGTTCCTCCATTGATGGGGTGTCCTATGCCCTCTTTGCATTACTCATTTGTCAATCCCTGTCTACCCTCCAATCTGTTTTGGTTGTTTTAACATGAGGATGTAAGTCCTTGTCCAGTTGTGCAGCACCTCAGTAAGACTGGTGCTCGGTAACTTAGTATATCCACCTCCTCAGCTGTTGTGCAGGGTGGAATTCTGAAAGCGCAGTGCTAACGGAGGTGCTCTCAGGGCCCCTTTTCTAACTTCTAGACTTAAGGCCAGGTCAGGCAGCTGGCACACAGGAACCGGGGACACTGCTATAACATATATTGTGTGCGTTTTAGAACGCTATTAGCAATTGGGGATAGCAGATAAAGCTGTGAGCGGTATGGTGGGTGGCTCATGCTTGCTGGTTCAAACAGCTGGGGCATGCTGCAGCACCTATGGCAAAGCACTCCGCAGAGCAGAGGGATGGACTGTTTGTGACTTCGTCGCTCCTCTCAATGGTGTTAGCTACTCACTGGCTGAATTTGGACAACACGATAGTCAATGGTGGGGTAATAATCAACTTTACAGTTGTTCATCTAGGGGGTACTCCCCACACAACATGGTAATAAATAATCAACTGTGGTGTGGATTAGGATCAGCACTGAGTTGACTATGGCAGCATTCGAACGACACGATAGTCAATACAACTGATGATTGTCCCCCCCCCCCCCCGGTTGCTTATTGTGTCGTCCAAATTCAGCCACTGTAGTCCAGTGGCAAATGCCATTGTTGCCCTGAAACTCTTGATCTCTGGCAGTGAAATGTCAGCTAGCATCAGAATTCAAGTCCACAGCCACCTTAGAGATATCAGGCTGAGTTTTAGCCTTTGGACCACCAGTCATCTTTGGCCAAAGGGGGAATTGCAGAGAGACCAGTTGAGGGAACTGCCTTGCACCGATTGCATAAAGTGGCTCAGGCACTATCCTCTGAGCCCTGTAAAAAACACCTGACTCAGGTGTGTTTATTGCTCTGAGCCAACTGCTCTTGTTGGTTATAGGTGGCCTTTGCCTCTGTCTTGTCTCCACCCTCAACTGTATGGGAGCCGGTTCTGACATTTTGCTAGCTTTCTTTACCTCAGCTAGCAGAAACCATGCATTTCCATGCTTTGTATTTGGATGTTCAATGTGCCGTATGCTGGCCGCTTTTGACAAGAGAGGTACACTGCTTGCTTTGAAACAGTGTTGCACGACAGACACGTGCAGCAGATTTTGGTTTAAAAAAAGAAACTTGGGAACATAGATGATAATAAAAAAAAAACTTGTCGTTGCTCGTAGTGATAGAGCTTGTTGCCATGGAGGCATGTTTCAGATTGGCTGACCCAGAGGCCAATGAGCAAATAGAAAACAAGAACATCGTCATTTAACCTTGCAGGATGTACTAATTCAGTGAGATGTGACGTTAATACCAAAACCTTGTGCAGAGTTGTAGAACTGAAACACTTGAGGATCAGAGGAAGGTTGCAGTGGCCTATGGTTTTTTTCTTCTTCCTGCTGCTGAGAATTTTGTTTTGGAAAGAAGTGAAACAAGACCCGTGTTTTCTGCCATCACTTGTTCGGCTAAATGAACATGGTGAAGGCCTAGGCAGATGGTAGTCGGAATCAACTTTTTGACTGCTAATCTACTTTTTGACTGCTGTGGTTTGGCTGGCCTGTGGAAGTGAGTGCTCCCTCCCCAATGCAACTGAAAGCATTTTGCTCTGTATTTTCGCATTTCTTTATTTCCATGTTTCTTTGGATCAGGAAGAGGAATGCAATCATGATTTTCTCTTGTGCTGGATGGTCAAGCCGCTGTTCTTACAGATGTGCTAGGCTTCTCTCTGAACGGTTGGTGGCAACAGTTTCTTGGGTCTGGAAGGTACATTTTCTTGCAGAGCATCAGTAATTCAATGTGTGTTTATGTGACTATTGTAGGGCCGCATCCATTGTTATGGGAAATGCCTAGCACTGCCCCTCACCCTACCAATATCTAGCAGAACTTAAACAGAACATGATGTCATGATGTTATGCTTCCTTCCACTTTGGCTGTCATGGAGTGGGAGGAAACCCAGAATGTAATGACATCAACTCATGATGTAACTTCTATTAGCTGTTAATGGACCCACCACAGAAGTATTTGGTGGCAGAGGCACTTTAGCTTAATATTTAATTTGGCCCTTATGTGACTGTTTATGAACCCATGAGGAACATAGGGATATTATACAATAAAGTGTAATGTCTATATGTCCTAAAGTGGAGAGTAGTGAGGACATGAAACTTTAGCGTTCAGGCATTCTTAGAACCTCTTCTAGGCAGCTCTTCTGGAGCAATCTTTGTGGCAGTTATTTCTTCACTTACTATAAGGTGTTCTCACCTGAAAATGTGCTGCTTCTCCTGTTCTTTTCCAACTGCTATTGTTATATATTCAAATAAGCATCTTTTGTTTATAAAGTAAGCATTCCGGTCAGAAGCTGTCTACCTGAATGATACTGGTAAGTTTGCTTTTTAGATATGGCAAAATGGATGTTTGCCTTGCCTAAAAATGGGCCTGATTCTGTAATTAAATAAGAGAAGACACTATTGGCTCTTGGGTAATGTCAGCAGCATCTATAAACTGGGATTTTAACTGCCTAATAGACAGTCTGGCGGTCACTGTTCTTTGTCGCATATTCTTGTCTCCTGATTCATGGCATTAGCTGGGCCTGCCATTGGTTTTTTGTGGCCCCTCAACTTCAGAAAGAGCCGAAGATGATGAGTCCATGCCCTTGACATTCCAAGGAGACCTATACATATATCTCCTCAGTATGGATTGGAGGAATCTGGGAATGGACAGGAATATTCCCTTTGATTGCCCAGTAATAATGATGCGGATGAGCTTGAACTTTATGCATATTTGCTTCTGCCCCAAAGGAAGCCCTTTAATGACTACAGAACAGAGAGAAAGTCAAGTAAAACTCCTACGGAACAGAACCTTTCAATTCTACAGTATGTTTTTATTTTTTCAGTTTTCATCTGTCACTTTTACAGATATTTTATCTCCCCCAAGAATCAGTTCCTTGACATTGGCAGGATGTTTAAGTTGGCATTGGCCTGGTGTTTGAAATCTATTTTGATTGGGGGCAGGGGGAAGGCAGGCAGGCAGGCAGGCAGGCTGCCATTAGCTGTATTAAGTCCCAAAGGGAAAGCTTAATTTCCCTTTAATGACTTCGTTTGGTGATGGGCAAGGGGAAGGAGCAGTGCCTGCTTGCCTTCACTTCAGTCAATGATCAAATAAGGGGGTTTGTAATAAGGGTGTCCTTAATAAAATCCATAAGCCTCGGTCCCCAACACTTCCCAATTTTAGCCAAACATGCCCCCTGCTCTTCTAAAAGCTGTAGCTAAGGTCACACGGGATAAAGGGGCCAGACCCTTCTGGACCCTTTGTAATTCAGCACTGATTTCAGTGGGTCAAGTGGGGGAAAAAACCAATTTTATCTTGTACATGGCTGAAGCAGCCTTGACTGGCTTCTTTCCACCTGGCGTAGCACTTCAAACATAACTGAAGAATTGACATTTCTCCTCTGCTGCCCCTAGTATGTGTGGTTTTACCTCTTTTCCTGACCCAGATTTTAGCATTTGTGGCTTCCCTGATGTTCCGTCTATGTAATTCATTTTATTTGCCCGGCGAAAGTGATTTGGCATAGCCAGTCCATCCTAGTCGCCCACCTCTTTCTTCCTTCCTGAAGCCTCATGAGCATCTACTTTCTCTCCAAGTCCTGCTTGCCACAGTGGATCATGTCAGCTGCCTCTTCGCTCCCTCCCACGCTTGTCCTGAGGGGGTGAGGCTGATTCATTCACGCAGAAAGGAAAACCTTCTGAGAAGGAACCTCCCCCCCCCTCAACCCTCCATCAGCAGAATATACAGCGCTGCTGCTTTTAATTTGAATGCTGGGAGAAATAATCCAGAAGGTGTTCATTGTATGTTTGATAGCTGTAAACATACCAATCAGCTTCTTGTGAATGAGAAATATATATAACTCAGCTCCTTCAGCTCTCTCCCACTCTGAATGGGGAGGAAGTATAAGTCTTTTGCATCACTAACAATGAGGCAGAAGTACCACCCCTTGCACCATCACTTCAGTGCGTGTGTGGAGGGAGTGGGCGGGTGGGTATTGTTTGTCGCATTTAGGGTCATTGAAGGTAACAAGTGTTAGCTGAATTGTGTTATGTAAAAGCTGTTTGCTTTCAGCATTCTAGCTTCATTATGAATTTTGTAGTAGTGCAGTTCTATTATAGCTGAGTTTGTGTTATAAAACACTTGTTTGCCTTAGAACATCTTGGCATAGTTGGTGGCACCTAACTAACTAACTAACTAACTAACTAACTAAAACAAGCAACCATTCCTGAAATATGAGTTACAATAATTTGGCAAAGATATAAACCAAAAGGAAGATGTTTTTTCTGTTTTTTAAATATACGTACATGGATTTGTATATATCAATTGCAATGAATACACATGAAATGCATACAACTTTCTAGCTCTTTACATAGGCTTCAATAAAAGCGATCCAAATATCCAAATAAATATCTATTTGAAATTGGCATCTATACGCCGCTCGTTCATATGTTGAAAGTGTTGTGAAGTCCACAATCCATTTAATTATAGGAGGTGAGTGTCTTCCCTTCCAGTGTTGTAATATCATTCTTTTAGCTGTCAAATGGCATGGAGAATCTATTTATGCTGACCATTTGTTAATTTCCATGAGACAGGTAAATAATTTAAAAGAGTGTGTACATTAGTGAATGTTAAAGACCGTTCCAGTACGAAATTTATATGTGTAATAACCTCCTCCCTAAAAGAAGCAACTACTGGACATTGCCAAAATATAGGTTTAAAAGAAGCATTACCTGTATTGTACCACCAGGAATTAGACAATCCATTCTTAAAGATATGAAACAAAAGTTTTGCTGAATAAGATGCAGCCTAAGATTCATAGACTCTAAAGCGGTGAACCACTGGTTAGGCATTTTGTGGTGGTGCCTACAGCAGTTTCTCAAACTCCCAGATGTGCCCACGGGTCCAAAAAGGTTGAGGATCCCTGGTCTAGGTAGTGGTTCGAACATTCATGAGAAGTGAAAATCTGCCAGGTATATAACTAGTTTAACTTAGGTATAATGTGCTGTTGTTTCAGAGTAGCATTGTAAATGCTACAAAAACATAAATTGTGCAATCTGTCCATCTCTCTTAGATTTTTGCCTTACTATGAATATACATGCTCTAAGCTTATTATGAAGTGCTTAATGATGATTATAGTAATGCCAAGTGGATAAGCAGCACAATAAGGTAGATCTAAATAACGGGAAATCTTTACTGGAGCAAGCAGCTTCATGTCAGCTGGCTGTGTTTCCATCATACGTATCACCTGAGTGGGCATGCTCACCCCTACCAAATGAGCTGGCTATCAGTCTGTGTGAGTAGGTGTCTCTTGGCATTTGTGTCATCTTGAAATCTGATTCTGTCCTCTTAAAATGAAGGAGGTGAAGAAAGAGCATGGATTCTCCCCTTTTTCTCCAGCAGGAAGCACATCCTGAACAGTTCCAAAGCTCTGTTCGAGGTGATAGTAGCAGATGATTATGGGTTATGCTCAGGTGATGATTCTTACAGCAGCCTTATGCTGATACTGTCGAGATATTTTGGACTATAGCTCCCATCATCCCCAATCAGAACACCAATGGTTAGGAATCCTGGGAGTCGTAGTGTAAAAAATCTGGAAGGTACTGAGTTGGGGAAGGCTGCCCTGTAGGATATACTTCTGCCACTGGTATTAATAGATATTCTTGGTGGAACTGGTTCCCCCCTCCCCCTTTAAGTATGTGACTGTTCAAAACTCCATACCAGCTCTAAGTAGATGTTTGACTAAGCAACTCTGTACATTCCCATCCTACAGAGGCTTGGTGTGGAGATATTTCAGGTATCCAAGAGTTACCAGAGCTACCACCATCCCTTGCTTTGGGACTTGAAATTTAACATAGATTGGAATTGCCACTCTCCATACAAACTTGCATTGTGCCTCTCTAAATACTGAATGTATACAAGTCTGACTGAAATAAGTTATAACCAATCCACTTGCAAGTGTTTAGGACTTCCTGGGTTGGAGAATCCCAGAATCAAATAAAATGGCCTTCCAGTCAAACCTCCTGATGCAAGACAGGACCATAACAACTGCCCTGCTGGATCAGACAAGTGTTCATCTCTTCTCCAACAGCAGCCACACGCAGAGCTCTAGGAAGTTCGTAAACAGGATATGATGGAGATAGCCTTCATTTGTTGTTTAACAGATGCTAAGGGCGATCAAAGAGAGAGAGAGAGAGAGAGAGAGAGAAGGAGATTGACTCTGAACCTGGAAGTTTCAACTGTCCTGGCTCATCCATATCCTCTCACATCAACTTCTGCAGTCCAGACTTCGCACGCAGAAAACAAGCACATTGCACTCAAGTGCTTCCCAAGCAATAATGCCAGGTGGTTCAAGCAAATGAGCCAAGCTGCATGCTGCATGAGGACACCTCTCGCCAAAGCCCTAGTTCAGTAGTCAGACTTCCAAATGTGGCATGTTCTAACAAAAGAATATTTTATTGGCATGTAAATAACTCCATGCCATCCTGCGCCCTATATTTCTATGAGCAGTGTCTAATGTTTTCCCCTTCAAATCCATCTCCATGCTAATTATCATGGCATAAAACCAGATCAACTCTGAAAAGGGCTGGTGTGGTCTCCAGGGGACAGCGTTGTTAATGTGCGCTGTTCTATTAGCTTTCATGCTGCCATGGTGGAGGGACTGTGGGCTTTGAGGAAAGGAGGGTGTCTACATAGGGTCTCCTTCCCCTGCTTCCCACCATCTGTAGGTTCAGGTTGTAGTATAAGGAAAATGATGTGAGTCCAGCCTGAGGAGGAATTGTGAGATACAACAAACTGATGTTGGCTGGCAAGCCACAGTGTGAGATTGATGAACTGTATCTCTCCCCCACCCCTGTTAGTGATTTTTAGTCCATTGTACCTGTCAACAAGGAAGGAACCTTAGCTGAACCCAGCACCCTCAGTTTGATGCCCTGCATGGCACGCTGCCTAGAGACTTGCTTGTAGGATTTATGACTGTCTTTTTAGTCTCTCTATTCCAGAAACAAGCTCAGTAGTGATTGAAACAAAATAGGCCTGAAATATTTTTTTTTGGGGGGGGGGCACCACTTGTGACAAAAAATACATTACTAAAAATCTTACTGAAATCCCCGTATTCAGATTCTGCTCTCCTCACCCTGAAGTGTTGCTAGTATTTGGAAACACTTTGCCTTTCAAAGTGGGGCGGGGGGGATTCCATACTATCGAACTATGATTATAGTGGGAGTTTTTCAGACAGTTAGACGAGGAAGTGTAGGTTCTGCATCAAGAGATCACAATAACGTGAGGCTAAATGATTTGATTTACATAGAGCCAATCACTTGGCACACTTCAATTCTGAACCTGACATTTGGAATTGTTTTATAATGGAATAGTTTGTTCAGACAGATCTGTGTAAGTCAAGGGTACTTTAGGAGCACCAGGACAGTATGTGACTATAGGCAGAGATTTGGTATGCTGGTAGATATGCTGTGTAGGTATGCTGGTAATAGACTTGTCCCTCGAAGATTGGGGCCTCTTACAGTGTTGCTTGAATGCCTTCAGATACACGGCTAGAAGCAGCCTTCCTTGGTTTTCATGCTGTGCTATTTTTACCCATTGCTACTGATTTGATTTGATTTGATTTTGTCTTGGTTTTATTATGGCATTTTTAAAATTTATTCATTATGTTTTTACACCACCTTTGTGAAGCTAACAATTTACAAAAATATCTGCAGGTAAAAACGCATAATCAAATAAAAATAGAGTGAAACATTTAAAACAACCCTAAAAACCATAACAACAATTAAAAAAGCCAGTTTAAAAAAGATGCATCTTGAACCCCTTCCTCAATGTGGAAAGACTGGGTACAGTCACAGTAAACATATTAACATTATCTATTGTTTTGCATTTTATATTTTTAATTTACCTGTGAGCCTCCAGAGAAGTCTGGTTATTGGGCATCCTATACATGTAATAAATAAATGAATAAATGAGCCCTGACCATGCCGACTGGTGCTGATGGGAGTTGTAATCAAAAACACCAGGAGGGTACTATTCCTATTTCTTTGATCACATCTAAAAGATACGCAATCTCAAATATTTAATGGACCATCAGGATGGGAAAGCACATTCAGAATCTATCAAGAGCATTGTTGGTTCCTTTGCTGATGTTGTTTGCATCCTTGAGTATTTTGATAGAAATATGGGGTATAAATGCTTGAAATGAAATTCATACTTGAGGCAGAAAGGGTGTGACCAAAAGTCCACCCTGACAGATTTGATAAATCAGGAATAGGCAACCTGGTGCCTTCCAGATATTTTGGGCTACCATGTGCATAATCCCTCACCATCAACTATGCTGGCTAGTAGGAGCTGTGGTCCAAAACATCAGGAAGACACCAGGTTGCCTGTAGCGACAGTGAGAAGGAAGAGGAAGCAGCTCTTGGAATTTGCGGTGCCAAAACCAGCATTTTAAAGGCCCAAATTAGTATCTAGAATTCTGACTGGTAACAGAAAGCCAGTGCAGATCTAGGAATACTGGTGCAATGTGATTCTGGTAATCCACTCCTGTAAAGTCTATGGGGCCTTGTGCTGAGCTATATTTAAGGCCTCTGTCACTTCTGACCCACAAACCACTTTCTTTCCTCATGGAGACCATAATACAGAAACAGGCAAGTATCCCCAGCCCAACATCTGAAGTCTGTTTTCTTTACAAGCAGGATTAGTTTGCTTCCTTGTGCTGTTTACACTGTTGATGGAACTTGCTTCTCTAGAACCAGAAGCAAGGTGGCTGGTTTTTTTGCGGTACGGTAAGGCAGCAACCATAACTTTATGTGTATAGAATCGGCATATCCTTCACACACAGGTGTTCTAACACTACTACATACCGTATACAAGATTACACCTGTGTGCTCTCTGTCAATTAAGACCGGACAAATTACATTCATTGGTTCCATAGTCTGTAATTAGAATTCCACTTCACACGTTAGTGTGGGTTAGTCTTTCCTTTTGACCATGCGGATTGTGGCAGTGTATGTAAAGGATATTGGTTATCCCTTAACATGTAGTAAATGGTTTTGTATGCATCTCCTGTTAATTATACAATGATATAGACCCACTTTATCCTGAGGTTCTACTCTCTCAACATAACATAATTGCTAACCCAGACGTCTCCTCTCCCCACCCCCGGCTGAAGTTGTCTGGAAATTAGACTTCTGGTTAGTAATTGGTAATTCTATATTGGTAATTCCTAGGCCAGTGGCTGTAAAATAAGCAATAATGCGTGTTCAGAGCTCAGCAGCACTACAAATTAAAGAGAAATTACTTTGAATTAGGCTGTGAATATTAGTAATTCAACACAGGGCCAACACTCAATAAATCTTTGTAGTATCTGACTGCTTTTCTATTGAGCTCTGGCAGGTGCTTAATAAAACAAGTTGATAAACATTGTCTGTGCTTTTTCCTTTCTCTACCTCCCAATTGCTTATATAGCCAGAATTCTCTCTCGAGACTTAGCCAGGCATATGCAAGTCACTGCATTCCCGTGGGGCTCTTCTGTGGCATTCACCTGTCTTCCCACAGTGCAGTTGCAGATGGATGTGCATTATAGACCGTGCTCCTGTATTTCAGAGATAGATGCTGCAATTACCGTTGGTGTTGAATTTCACCTAGAGCAAACTTTCATTGCAAATTTGGAGATTTCTGCTCAAGTAAAACTTCTGAGGAATTTCAACTGGAATAACTTCAATAAAACGAGCCATGTTTCTCAGGAAGCCCCTGCACAAAATCGGCAATTTTCATTTATTTTGTTGCTGAAAGTGAAATTTAGAACTGTGTTTGGGATTTTCTGCTCAGGCATTAATAGCCAAGGAATGTTAAGGGATGCACTGAAGTTTCAATGAGGCTAGTGCCCCACCTAGATTAACTAAAATTATGCAGAATACTCAATCGCCTTACTTTAGCTTTAAGGATGGCTTATTTTTGGCCAACCCTCCTCTTTGAGACTTAAACCTTATTTTGCTGAAGCCAGAGTACCATTTGGAAGGTGCTGCTTTAGCTGTGGATTTCACTTGAAATGTGGGCATTGGAACCAAAGGCTCCCGTATTTTATATAAATGGACTTAGAACTGTCTGATTCCCCGTTTTCCAAAAAGCATCACGTCTTGTTCGCAGTGCAATTTATGATGAAACTGAGCAAACATCTCTGTTAAATTTACAGGTTTTTGTTTGTGCCATTTGGTATAAACCACATGAAGCAGGGCCAGTATGAACTTCCTCTTGAATTTGTGCCCCTTGATGCAGAGATGAATTACTCCAGGCAAGATAATGAATTGGTGTGGTCAAATAGAGGCAGTGCTGAATTTAGCTTTGGAAGACATGGGTTAAATCCCTATACAAACATTAGCTCACTTATTTAAATCACTTGATTAACCCTGTATGGTCCCCTCTCCCTTTTATTTCAGTATGCCTTTCCCAGACTAAAATGAAAACCGAGTTTGAGTTGCTGAAATGCATAGCTTTGCTTGGGAAGCTTTTTTTTCTCATTAAGGAGCTTCCCCATAACAAGGATTATAGACCCTCTGCTCTAGAGATCCAAGAAAATGCTTACCGTTATGATGGACGGTGTGTGTAGAAGACTTGTATGGGTTGGCACAGTGTATCTCTATGCATGTTCTAACGTGTGTCACATACCTGTGGGATCCCTGTCAATAAGGACCAGGCTACCTGGCATCTACAGTGGAGGTCATGTTACTTTTCCACACGGAGATGAAGAGCAACCATTCACTTATCCATGAGAACCATGGTACAAGGGTGCACTTGGGGACAACACTGGATGCAGGCAAAACCTGCCTTTGCCTCTTGTGAACGCAGCCGTTGAGGGACTAGCTACACATTATGTAAAAATGAATTATTGCATTTAATGTGACTTTAAAAGAAATAGCTGCCATGGAATGGCTTGATTAGGATGGGGACTGCAGTGGTGGGGGAGCTTTAACTCTTGACACACCCCCCTGCATCCCTGATGAAAATCAACTCCCTGATACTATTTGTTTTGGTGAAAGTTCACTGTCACCAATGTGAGCTTTCCTCCTGATGTAAGTAGCAGCTGGGGAAGGGATTTTTGACAGGAAAATGGCAGGGAGGCAGGCAAAAAATGGCATGGAGGAAAACAGTTAAACTCCGGATGGAATGTTCCATTTTTTCACCCCAACAAAGGAAGATGAACCCTGTGTAGATAATTGAATGGCTTCAGCCTGGGGCCAAAAGGGGAAAAACATGTGGAGTTTAGTAAAAAGATTCATCTGTATTCCTGGGTGCCTTCACCTTCATCCCTTCTGTCCCTGTCTGCAGGTGTTCATCACTAACGCTGTATCGTGCTGAAGATGTCTAACAGCAACACGACACAGGAGACACTGGAGATAATGAAAGAGTCAGAAAAGAAGCTGGTTGAAGAATCTGTGAACAAAAACAAATTTGTATCCAGGTCACCAAGCAAAGAAGAACATGAGAAGGATGGGGAGGAGAGCAGCACGCGGCAGGAATCTCAGGTAACTGGAGGAAGTTCAGTCACGTACACAGTCAGGCTAGTAGGCCCATCAAAGCCCAATGTTGACTAGCAGTTGATCCTGGACTTAGCTTTATAGCAGTCCTGCCCAGCCCTGCTACTGAGTTCACTGAACTAGAAATTCCAGAGATTATAGCCCAACACTACCATCCTCAGCTGCCCCACAATCTCCTGCTGCTTTGAACAGCTCACCTTATTCTCCCTTACTTCCTCCCATGCATGGAACTCTCTCTTGGAACATCAGTGTGGTGCCCCCTACCCCCCATATCTTCATACACCTCCTCAATACCCAACGATCTCATGAAGCCTTCAGACTAATCCTGTAGTCCTCATTCCCAAACTGGTGGAAACTTTAAGTACTGCATTTGCTCACTCAATTGTCCTTGTGTTCCCTTTGCCTTTCCCATTCCTCCTCTCTCTTATGCCCCCACTGTTGACACTTGGATTGTAAGCTCTTCAGGGCTGCGGCTTCTCTGCATTCTTACAGAAAGTCTCGAGTTCGTTATAAATAATAGCAGTAATAGTTAAACAGGGCGGGGGGGGGGGAGCTTCTTCCAGATATGGTGTCATGTTCTACAACAGAATTACACATCTGTCCCAAGTGCAGTGCAAACCTGTTGGTTTTAGACCCAGTACCGTGACAGTCTCTGCTGAGGTTATTCTCATGCTGCTGGGCCATTGTAGGAAATCTCTTCCAGGCCAGTTTTCTTTTCTTCCTTCTGTCCTCTGGACCTATTACATGGCAATCCTTTGCATATGGACTCAGTAGTAAGTCCCATTGAGTTCAATGAGACTTGTTGCCTGGTACATGTGTGTAGGATTGCCACCTTGATGTGGCCATGATGGCTTCGCCTCTTACGTCCATTTATGGCATAACACAAATATTCACACCTGCCCAAAAAACAGGGACATGTCTGAGCTGGTTTGTATTGTGGCTGCATAAGTCTTGCTCAAAGTAACACAGTGAGCATAACAATTAACAGACAAGTAGTGGAAAGGAGCAACAGAGAGGAGGGTGGGATGAAATAAGCATTGGAATGCAAATGACTAATGTAACCAAATGCAGTTACATGTACTTAGACTTCATTTTGGGGATGATAACTATGACATGAAAAGTGGGCTTTGAGAATGGAGTGGAAGAAAGAGAGAATGGGTACTCTGGCGTAAAGAGAACTCAATTTTAGGAGTCTGTTTAAATCCCTAAAACTGGGTGATCAACCATTTTTCTCCAGTTGAGTTGCTTTTTGTTTCTATACTTGGCCTTTAGTTGTTTGTGGCAGTTCCCTGCCACAGGCGTTTTTGGTTTTGGCTCAAATTTATGTAAAATGAGCCTGTTTTCATTACTCTCGCAAGATAATATGTGTCATGGAAGTGATAGCAGCATGATTTTATGATGTGAACTTAATCTATGAATACCAGGCGCTTTTGCTATCAGGATCATTATCTCATTAGTGTTTTGAAACAGGCATAAGATTTCAGCAGCTATGTAGTTTGCCGCTTGTCTAGGGCAAAAAGTAAATCCACCAGGCAAACAATTAAATGGCAGGTTGCACTTTCCCTGTGCAACTCTTCCAATCTCCTGAGTCTATCCTGTCCCTTTAAAGCCGGGAGTGCAGTTAGCTAGATGTTTGCTCCATTCCACAAAGTGCATTTGGATGATGCATTTTGATTTCTCCTGGCATGTGTTTTACATTGCATAGAATGCACAGAGTAGTGTTTTCACCTTCCTTCCTCCCACTTTTTTTTTTTTTTTTTTGCAGAGGCGAACATCCAATCATGGGCATGCTAGAAAAAGAGCCAAGGTAAGAGATTTGTCATCCTCTTATCCTCGTGATGCTGCTGAGCTGGGACTTGAGGGAGAGCTTCTGTGACTCTGATCCTATTGCTGTAATATTTGGCACTGAGCCCCAGACATTTCCCATCCTATCAGCACTCCAAAATTGACCCGTCTACTACCTTGTTTTTAACCTTCTCGCTCTAACTCTTCCGCTTGCCTGTAACTGATCCAAGAGCCCAGCGTGCCAAAGTGGCTGTCTTTTATTTCTAGGTCTCGCATTATTTTTCAGATTGCCTGAGAGTGCCTTCTGAATAGCACAGCATGCACCATGATCGGGGCTGGAGCTACTATTCCCAGTGGCTATCCCACAGCTATGAAACTGCCTCCTCTGGGAGTCTTATGGAAACCTGTTTATCTTCAGGAAATCATGCAAGAACTTTCTATTTGGGCTGGATTTAAGTGTCCAAGCTTAGACTTACTCCTCAATTAGGTAATACATCTGTGTCTGGATTGTACAACTTCACACTGTAGGTGGGGCTTCATGTGACTCAGTGCCCCCCAATACAAAACTTTCATTGCACATAGAGAAATAGCATGCTGGGAGGAAGGCTATATTTATTTATTATTATTTATTATTGCATTTGTATCCCTCCTTTTTTTTCTCCAAGGAACCCAAGACGGTGTACATAATCCTCGTCCTTTCCATTTTCTCCTCACAACAACCACCCTGTGAGGTAGGTTGGACTGAGAGTCTGTGACTGGCCCAAAGTCACCCAGTGGGTTTCCATGGCCGATTGGGGACTAGAACCTGGATCTCCTGACTCCCAGTCCAACACTTTACCCATTACACCACACTGGCTCTCACAACTCTTTTCAATGATATACTAGTTCTCTAATTTTTTTGGGTGGGGGGAAGGTATAAAGGAGTGCCCAGTCACATGATAACCTATTTGCAATCTGAAATGGTACAGCCCAGATACAAATTTATTACCTTAGGCTCAGGGATGACTCCGTTTTTAGGATTTGTAACTTTTTAGCTGTTCTAGATAGAATTTGCTTTATGACCCAACATAATTTTGTATTTTAAATGTTGCTATCTGTCCCAAATCTTTGAGATTAAACAGCTATGAAATTGCACCTTTTCTCTGTTGGCTTCCTTACACACTTGGCAACACACCTTTAACATTGGGGAGAACCACATGTCACCATGACTGTGTTTGTCCAAGTGAAATACTTGTGAGTTGCCATCTCCCTCCTCCGGAAAAGTCAATTCAAGGAGCAGTCTGACACAGACCTTTATTTGAAGCATTTTCTTTAAGTGCTACCAGTAGATCATCCAGAATAACTCTGCTTGTCAAAGAGGCAGGTAAAGTGGCAATGGTAGAATGGCAGGCTTTTAATTAAGGTAGGAAGACATTAAGCATGCAGTTTTGCTGCTTATTAGAGGTGGTTTAACAGCCAGCATATTACTTAATTGGCTCATTGCTGCAGGGAAGCCCAGTCAATGTATTTTACCTTTAAGGCAGTGTGTTAGCAGAGACAAAGTGGTGCACCGGATTACCACACTAGCCTTTCACTTCCTGAGGTGCCAGATGTGAACCTTATGTAGGGTGTTAAAAAGGGAAGGTTTCTGGTAGTAATATGTCTGCAAATCATTGTGCTGTTGGTACCTACTGCGAACACTGCACTGGATAAAAAAGAATTTGTATTTCTACGTATTCCGTTAACATAATTAGCATTAATGCACTAGCAGCTCAGAGCTAGTTGACTAGCAGCATCAAAGAGAGCTCTAGTTACCTGCATCTTACCACCGAGGCTTTTGTTTTTTTTCAGTCGAATTCAAAGCTGAAGTTAGTCAGGAGCCTGGCTGTATGCGAAGAATCCTCCAATCCTTTTGTGGATGGGCCATTGGAAACCCAGGTAAGGTAAATTGCTTTTCCAGTTTGGAGAGGCTACGTTAAGTGATCATTCTTCCTGGTTTAGACCAGGGTCAAAAACGTACCCTGTAGCAAATCTTACTTGTACTTATAGCAGCTAAAGAGAAACTAGTAGGCCAGATTAAACTTTATGATGAAGATATGGGTGTGCTGTTAACGGTGCTTTAATAGCAAGACCCAGTGTTCTAATTACTGTCTTCCATATCTATAAGTTCACATCCTCTGGCTATCGCTATGTGAGCTTCTATTTGAAAGGAATATGTTCAAGACACCAGATTTATTTATTTATTTCATTATAACAGATTATAATCACACACAGTAGCGCTCAAAATGAGATAAGGAAAGCTTTTAATTATCTAGTGATACCAGATTATGCCAACACTCAGAGCACTGGAGGGTACTTGAACATCTACTATATCCCAATACCCTAGGAGAGCAGCCTTCATGCACTAAACCATATACAGAGCATGCATGCGTACAATGAACCTACATAGTTTAGATTGTAGTGCTTTGCAGGGGAGTGGTGGAGGGGGGAACAGATGGACTATCTACTCCAGCCCTCTGTCCACCTCAAATCATCTTATTTACTTAATTGTGCCATAAGCAGCAAATAGGGCCATAACGTAAATAGCTGTAACTTGAAATGAAACATACAAGCAAACCCTTGGCCACATGTTGTAGCGGGAGGCAAAATTCTCACAGCCACTGGCCGATCTGACCTGAACTAAAATTCGTTCCCAGATCTAAATAACAGTGATCATGCCATACTTTCAACTTGTGTTGATCACAAAGCCTCAGCTATGCCTTTTGTCTTGCCACTAGGATATCATACAGTTGCACATTAGTTGTCCATCCGACAAGGAAGATGACAAGTCTGCAAAAGATGGTCCTGAAAAAGAAGAAAAAGAGAAAAATAAGGAGAAGGCGCCCAAGAAAATGTTGTCTAGAGGTAAGATAATCTTAGGCTCCAGTCAAACCTATTCTTTGCAAAGTCAGAATACATGGATGGTGTGATATAAATAAATAATTAAATGAAATGAAATGAAATGTGGGCATCTACTCAGATCTTAACATGGATTAGTTATCCCTGTAATATGCTTTGTTCTGCCACCCTTTGAGGTTTGTACTGTATACTTTGGTATCATTTTAAAACTTAACTCATTTAAGAAGGAGCAAACCAACAATTCATTCACAAAACCTCGATGTCACAATTTTTTTCGTAGAGGCAAAGAAGAGTTACAGTTCCACTGGGCCAATTCTTATGTTTTTATGCAGATGGGTATGCAGATCTGAGTTTGGGATGCATATAAGTGTTTTGTATGGAGGGACTCATCCCGGTGCTCATGTCCCTGGTAGGTTCCTGTTTATTCCCTCCGTCCTCTTTTGATCACCATTGTGATAGCCTTGTGAGGGAACCCACTAGGGACATCATTTTGACTTTAAAGAAGGCATGTATGTAATCCTTCCCACGTTGTGTTTGCATGCATCTTAGGGCAGATCAGAAGAAGCCAGAAGCCTGATCAGACTGAACATACGATGGTGTTTGCATTCTCTTTAGCATAACAAAATATGTAAAACACCTAGCTATAATATGAAAAATGACTGAGTATTCTGTGCACATCATATACGGTGAGGTGGTTGGTGTTCCCTCTCTGGCTTGCGTTGCTAAGCTGGTGCTTTCATGCTTTTGCCACTTTGAAAACCGAAGTTTCAAATGCCTTTTGTGGAAAAGGTGTTTGCATGAATGTATTGCAGGGTATTTTCTGTTCAGAGGCTTCAGCTGAGTTTTTCTTATTTTTCTTATTTGTGAGATAATTACTCAGTAGCTCAGGGATAGGCAACATTTCCAGACCTGTGGGCACACTTGTCATTTTTTTTTCAGGACTGCAGTCATGTGGGCCCGCACACACTTATTTTGGGATCCCCATTTTTCTTGCCACCCTTTCCATGGATTCCACTTTTCTTGCCTTCTTGTCCCCCTGACACACCTTCCTGCCCTCCCGCATCCACCCTGCTCTGGATTTCCACTTCTGCTGCTTACCTCTGCTGTGATCACCTCAGCAGCCATGAAACCCTGCCCTGGAAGCAGGAAATCAGCCAACTTCCTGGTTAGGGCTTCATGGCTGCTGGGAAGAGGTAGGCAGTGGGCATGGGGAAGGTGGATGTGGGGTGAAGTGGGTGTGGGGGGTGAGGTTGATGTGCAAGGGTCAAGGGTGTTGGCGGGCACTGATGGGAGACTTGGCGGGTGCCAGAGTGCCTGCGGGTGCGGTGTTGCCAATCCCTGCGTAGACAGATACTAAAATCTTAACTGACTTCTTTCTCAGGATATCCATCATCAGGGTACCTCACATCTTCTCCAGTCCCCAAATGACTGTAACTCAATGGTAGAGGATTCGCATTGCAGCATGTAGACGATCCCAGGTTCAATCACTGACATCGCCAGTTGAAAGGATTAGGTAGCAGGTACAAGATCTCTGCCTGAGACCTTGGAGAGCTACTGCCAGAAAAGACAATGCTGGGCTAGAAGGACAAATAGTCTGACCTGGTATTCTTATGACAGTATTCATATTTGGGCTGCTCTTTGTTACCCACTTTCATTTTACTTGTCCGGGTTTTCACATCGCTTTATATTCTTCCAGTCCTCCTTCTCCACCATTCCCTTTTGCCTTTGTGTTTTTTTTGTTGTTGTTGTTGGTCTCTTCTTTATAGCCTGCATACCTTAGAACTCTCTTGACGTTATAACAATAGCCTTTCCTTACTGTTGTATCCAAAGCATCATCTTATCCGTGTGATGGGCTTAGAGTATGTGCTCGTAGGATGAAACGGCATTACATCCGCCCTGTAATTTGCCACTTGCCTGCTTAACTAAGACAAGTAGCCTTTTCCCCCCAGGTGGCAAATTGTTCATGCTACAGGTGGGTTCTCTCCACCTCACCAGAGGCTTTATGAAGTTATACCATATTTCATCAATTCTAAGACACACTTTTTCTCCCATGTTTACATCTGTAAAAATGGAGTGCATCTTAGAATCGATGGCGCCTTGCAATCGCAGCATTTCTCCTGCGTTTTGCAGGAGGCGGGAGGGCTCTGCATGCCCCCTCCGCGACTTACCCTAGCGGGTCCCAAGGGACCCCATAAGGCCAGTCAGAAGTCCCCCCCTCCCCTCTTACCTTGATCGCTGCCGCCTCGGCCTGGCAAGGCATCGTTACTGATGCTTTGCCAGGCCGAGGCGAGTGCTGCCGGCGGCGCGGAGCAGCAGCGGCGAGGACAGGCGATGGAGGTGAGTGGGGAGGGGTGCTGAAATTAAGGTGCGTCTTAAAATCGACGCAAAGCTTTTTCCCTGTTGGTGGCCCTGAAATTAAGGTGCATCTTAGAATCGATGGCGTCTTAGTTTTGAGGAAATACGGTAGTTATTTTTGCAGGTCAGTTAATGCTGCCTTGTTTTTAACATGGCCCATCACTTAGCTGGCTGTCTGGGTGGCTGAGTTTTTCTCTTTCTTGTTGTTTAAAATAGCTGGTAGGCATTAAGGCTAGAAGGCAAGAATATTGTGCAAGTGGCAAGAAGAGAAACTGCAGTGCAGGGAAGCAGAACAGAAGATGGGTTAACGTATGAAGCTGTCTTTATATTGAGTCAGATTATTGGGCTACCTAGTCCAATATTGTCTGCTCTGATTGGCAGTGGTTGTTGAACCAGAAGTCTTTGCTGTCCCTGCTATCTGAGATTGTTTTAATTGAGGTGCCACAGTTGAACTGGGGGCCATATGCATACAAATCATGAGCTCTACCACTGAGTGACAGCTCCCTAAATAATTATTTGCAAAGTACAATTCAAAGCTCCACAGGGCTCCTGTGCATACACAGCTTCTCCCATGCACAAGCTGCTCTGTTCCCTTCTGTGAGGTCGCAAATGCAGTATACATAAGACAGACAGAGAGAAATGTGTGTATTGGAGTTCCCCCTATGCTATTCAGTACTGTGGGAGCATGACTGTTATCAGTCTTAAGTTGCTTTCTGGTCCTTAGCAGCAGCATTCTCTTATATTTGGTAATAGCTAGCACAGAACCCATTTAACCAGTCCGTTGGTCTGAGATGACAATCCTGAACTCTTTGCAACCTGTGATATATTTACATGTCTGTGAAATGAGCCAGAGATTGAACTAAGTGAAGTCAGCAGCCACTAACAAGATCAGGATTTGCCATTCCTTCAACCTGAGCTAAGCAGCCCTGTAAGCAATGCTAAAGTTAACTTTTTCATTTCTGAAAACACAGTGAAATGTGATTTATCCCAAACACTATTAGGGTGCGTTGTTGAAATTCTTAATAGTTCTTAGTGCTAGTACGGAGGCTTTCTTGCTTGCTTAGCTTTAGCATGGTTGTATCATTTGCCTTCTAGGTATTGGCAAATCTGCCTGTTTCCGATCTATATCACTTTCACATTTGTCCACCTATTATTATTATTATTATTATTATTATTATTATTATTAATAATAATAGCCTATCTTTCCACTCCAAATTGTACTCAAGGCAACTAACAACAATAGAATACAAGATAAAATGCAAAATTATAACATAAACGTAAAAGCAAATGGATTGAAAGCACATCCATAAATACACACACACACATCCGTAAAAGCCAGAAGCCTATCTGACTAAAAATGTCTTTCAGTAGAAGAACAGGGATGGAGCTATTCTGGCCTCCCTTGGTAGGGAGCTTCAAAGCTTGGGCTAGCCACTGAGTAGGCCCTCTCTGACGTTGCTACCAAATGTGCCCCCCAAAATCCAGGCAGGCTCATAAATCTGCACCATTTCCCCATTATTCATTTTTAAAATAAGTTTGCACAAATAATTGCATTTAAATAGTATTTTCAGCATATTTCCTCTGAATGCATTTCTAAATGTACTGGGAAGTGTGAAAGCCAGTGGCCAAACAGTGTGGTTCAGGTCAGTTCATATTGAAAAGTCTGAATTCCACAAGCATCCTTGGTGCCTTAGGTAATGCTCTGGAATTCTTTGCTCGTACAGGCACAGGTTGATATCTCATGATAAGTGTCCAGGGATGATAATCCTGGGATCAGTCACAGCACACCTTGACTGGCCAAGGAAGCCCTTACTTATTTACCTATTTCTTTCTGGTCTGCATTCATCCCACAAAACAGCACTTGTGGTAAACCTGTTCAGGAATTTGTCCTTCCAGGTCTTGTGCGAAGGGCCAGGGAGTATAGGCGATCCTGTCAGGTAAAATGATTCATTCATGGAATTGGTGACAGAACAAGATTCTGGGATGGTAACTTTGCCCTCTAATTCAGAGTGTTGCTTTTTTTCAAAGTGCTAGGCAGTGGTTCCTAAAAGTGGGTCCTCAAGTGTTGGACTACAACCCCCATTATTTCCGGTCAGGATGGCCTGTGGTTGAGGATTGTGAGAGTCACAAGCTAGCAACACCTGGAGATCCAAGGATGGGAACCATCGTGTTAGAGTTATGCCCTGCAAATGGCCACTCCGCATTTATTCCAAGGATCCAGCTGATGATGGTGATGATGGTGGTAGTGGCAGCAGCAATGAACTTGGTCCCTTGAACACTCTCAGAACCTCCACTGTGTTCTTGTTTGTTTTGACTCTTTGGATGTTATTCCTGTAAGCAGGACATTTCTTGAGTTTGCTGCTGTTGTCTGTTATAGATTCCAGCCAGGAATACACAGACTCCACTGGAATAGATTTGCATGAATTTTTAGTAAATACACTGAAGAAAAACCCAAGGTAGGTTCCAGTGTGGCTATGTGGCAGATTTGCAAGTGGAAGAGGGAGGTGTTCCTGTAAGCTAGAATGGTTGAAGAATCAGTGAGGACGGGAGGTGGAACAGAGGGTAAGCATTAACTGATGCAGTTTAGGGTATTGCTGTTGAGCTCTTGGTATGTTCCTGCTAAGGCAGGGCTGGGCAACTTGTGACCCTCCAGATGTTTTATCCTACAACTTCTGTCAGCCCTAGCAAGCATAGCCAGTGGTGAGGAATGATGGGAGTAGTAGGATGAATCATCTGGAGGGCCACAGGTTGCCCAACCTTGTACTAACAACACCCATTCCAGGATTTGGGGGTGGAGGTTAAGCAACCATCAGTGGGCCCCTTAACACACGAGAACATGGGAGTGTTGAGAAGCATGAACGGAAAGTCCCCTGCGGTGCCCTTTCACTTTGTCCAGTCCTGCTACTCACAAGCACATGTGGTGCAAGTGGGCATCTTGATCTCCAGGGTCTTGGGCATAAAATGGCAATGGTGAGACCTTGGACTCAGTGAGCGCTACACTGGGCCTTGGGAAGTGCTGAGGCCTGGTGTCAGCATGTGGTACCTTGGACAGCTGCCAGGGCCCAGCACCTCAGAAGGGTCCACTGTGGATTTCTGCTTTGGCATCCCCCCCCCCCTTTTAAAACATTTTTTTAGTATTCTGATCAGTGCTGATCAGTGGCTGGATTTGGGAGCCACCATTTTAATCTCCTATAATGCTCTGGAGCAGCACTCTATCCAGGACCTTGTGGGAAATTACACTGATGGTTCCCAGACTCAGCCAACTGGCGTGGATTGGGAGTGCAGCTGCTTCTGCTGCCAGAAAATCCTACCAGGGTCCATTGACATAGGAGGGAGCCCACCAGAAGGCAGTTTGCTGAAGGCTGTCTTCATACCTGGAGCTGGCCTGCTGAGTGACTTCCTTGACCAGTAGCATTAACCATGAGTCAAAGATTAAATAGGTCCCAAGCTCAGAGTCTTCATTAGAAAGTACACAATGGTCCAATTGGTCCAATCCCTGTAAGATACCTCATAGTTGGAAGTTTTTTTTTTTATCCTTCTGTTACATAAACTTTACAGAGGTCTCCCATCCAAGTTACTGGTCTATAGTCACTTAGCTTCAGCATCTCTGCATCATTCACTGGACCCTCTAGAACTTCCTTGAGAATATGGATCAGTGAACATCAGAGTAGTTCTAGCATTAATATATACTGAACACAAGAATGGGAAGAGGAAAATAATTGGTATGAGTTGGTCAGGAAGGAAACTTAATAGCTCTATAAACACTCTTATAAATAGCTTCCCAATACCCCTCTATAAAGTGCCTCCTGCTATCTAACGAATAAACAATGTCAAAACTGAATGCCAGGCACTGGCTATGTCCCGATGTACTGTTTCTCTTTAATAATACAGGCTCTGTGAGAGCCCACAGGGTATAATGCTCCTAGAAGCATAACCACTGTGCACAAATGAACCCACCTGAATAAAGAAGCTCTCCTTTTAATTTTATACATCTGTTTTGTAACTGTCAGTGCAGAACAGGTAGTGATGCCTTCATTGTTGAGCTTTTCGTTTAATATTAAGGTAGAGGAGGGCATTCATCGACAGATTTTCAGAGAGATTTGTATAGCTGTTTATGTTCTGAATGGTTTTACCCCCCACCCTTTCCCTTCTTTTCCTTAACAGGGATAGAATGATGCTGCTAAAATTAGAACAGGAGATCCTGGAATTTATTAATGATAACAAGTAAGTAATGTGCTGATTTGCAATTAAAGTGACTTAAAGATTGATGTATAGGCAGAGACACAGACATAGGAGGGCTGCCTCATATAAAGTCTGCCTAGCAGCCCTGTACTCTCTTCCTTAATTGGCTGTGACACCATAGGGTCTTGAGGCAGAACTATACAATATGGGGAATGTGCAACAGCCCATGTTTCCCACTCCTCATCTCTTCCCTGCCATGGCATCGTGCCACGCATTGAGGGAAGGAGGAAATGTTGGGCTGAGACTTTGGTATCATTTAGTTCTGCCCTCAGTTGGAGGCCCTTCCCTAAGATAGCTTTAAATGGGAATTCCAAGGATTGAAACTGGGCGTTCATTCATACCAAGAGCCTGCTTATTGCCAATGAGCTAGGGCTCTTTCCAGATGGTCAAGGACATCTGTTGCAAGTAGATAAATCTCTGTGTCATGCTTTGCTACCCATAACAAGCTTATTCATACTTTAGTGGGGGTGGAATGCAAGCTTGAAGGTAGGAGATTGTACAGTTCCCTTTCTCACAAGCCTCCCTGTACAGCCGTTTGCTTTACCTCTATGCAGATGTTTAAATCCTATGCACAGCAGGAGATCAGGATCATGCCCGCTCACCCCCTCTTCACACATGCATAGAGGCCGACACAGTTTTAGGTCAACCGCCCCAACCAGCCGCCCTCCAGATGTTTAGACTGAAACTCCCATCAGCCCCATCCAGCATGGCCAATGAAAAGGGATGATGGGAGAGGTAGTACAAACCACCTAGAGAGCACCAGGTTGGGGAAGTCTGTTTTAGATCAGTCATGTTGACAACATCTGTGCAATGAATACATTTTGATTTTGTTAAGTCTAATGCATAAACATCAGGCCCAGGGGTTGTGGGCGGGATCTATAGCTGAGTGGCAGAAAAGAGCACATATTTTGCATGCAGAAGGTCCTGGGCATCTCCACCTAAAATGATCATAGTTAGCAGGCTTCTGTCAGCTCGAAACCTTAGGGAGCAGCTGCAACTCAGACCTATACTGGGATAGATGGGCTAGTAGTCTGACCCAATGTCAGGCAGCTTCATGCATTTTATATTTTGGGGTCTCATTCCTCTTATTGTTGTAGGATTTGAACATCTGCATAGTGTTTTGATATTTGGGGGGGGGGGCTAGGTGACCCATGGGCCTTGAATATCAAAAAACTGGGAACACCAGAAGAACTCCTAAGGTGGAAGAACTGCTTGGCACAAGGTATTGTGCTTTTTTTAAAACAAAATCATGCACAATTGAGCATGTTTGGAGTCTAGTTGAGTGGAATACACCAAGGTCCAATCAAAAGCTAGGATCTGGCTCATGTTTTGGAAGGGTTGTTCCCTCATTTGTCCCAGAGGAAGGGGTATATTGCTATCACAGTATCTGGAGCCTCACAGTATCCGGAGAATCGTCTCCATAGCAACTGAAGGAAAGCATGGTGGAGATATGGTTTGGCATTTGAAATCAGTACGGAGGGAGTTCTGGAATAGCCACCCCACAGCCAAAATATCCTGGATTTTGTACTGACCTGATTGGCTGTTAAGCCAATCTGAAGGCCAGGCTGAATGTCTCATGAAGGAGGCTTCATGACTTGTTTAAGACTGTACAGAAGAGCAGTTACAGCACAAACTTGAAACTATGTTTCTAAAGTTCCATACTATTGCTGCTACCTTCTTCCCACTGTCTTAACCAGGTGTCCAACTTGTAAATGTCTATAGTACTTTTGGCAATACTTTAGTATGTACCCTTAATAGAGAGACCAGTGGGAGGCGATAGGTGAACTTCTTCTTGATGGCTGTTATGGAAAAAGCAGGGGATGGAAGACAGAGTTTTTTGTTTTCTTGCTATAGTCATAGCACTGAATCCTTGGTGCCTAATTCCTTCTGCAGCAATTAGGTATATTTTAGAACCATCTAGCTTTAAAGGAATTATTCTGAGAACATTTGATTAGGCGAAAAAACAATTTGTTTTAATGAAATTTTAAGATGCACCATGGAAAATTTCAGGGAAATAACATTTGTAACATCTACAACAATACATTGTGGAGGTATATTTAGTTCACTTCCTAGGATAGGAAAAAACTTGATTGCTAAATATATTTAAATAATGAGGGTTCATTTTTTGATGTAAGTTTGCTTCTTGCTACCATCATTGTATGATATTAAAAGGCATCGTTTCATGAAAAATGTGCCTGGTTTGGCTTGATCTTGTGTTTCCTAAAGTTGATAAATGGGAGTTCCTATGGTAAACTTGTTCCATTTTTTACCATGGTGTCCACATTTTAAGTCTTAGGAAGTTTTGAATAAGCATCCCTCCATATGGAAACAATTAAGTCCATGTTGTAGATCTTCAAGATTGTCCAGAAAAGGATTTAGGAGTGTCAGGTAGCAGTGAGGTGAAATGGATGAAAAAGAGTGACCTATGAGATTCAATTCATTATAATCTGTGAGGTTTTATTATTTTAACAAGGCATGTAAGCATTTACATTCAAGACTCAACAACCAGGAGAACCCAGAATTGTGGAAGTCACTGGATGTCAGTGTAAGCGATCAAGCCACGTACACTGGCTCTTTGGCTTGCTCACAGTAATCCAGAATTTCCAAAAATTCTTGCTTACTGTGATATCTAAATACAGCCAATGAGCTTGCATAGTCCTGGGCCATAGTCCTGTTTGCCAGATAAACGACTAGCTTTAGTAAGGGTTTCAAGAGGTATTGAAGATAACATTCATATAAAGAGTTTCTTCAGATGTTTCTGTTCTCTAGGGTGCCCATTTCACACATGCCCTATCCTATGGCAGTGCAACCAGCAGAATATTATCTTTAAAAAGTAGTTCAGTTTGTTACACCCAGTTGTAAATAATCTGAGCGTGTGTCTCACTGGTGGGCCCTCCTCTTTTAGATCCCCTGTCTGGCCAAGGCTTGCTTTCATTTCAGTAGACTCCTGTTTTTAGGCTGTGGTTTAAGAGATTACTTACTTAAATTTAAGAGCATTGCAAAATAAATCAGGGTATGCACTCTTCATTGTCCTTCATCATTTGCAGGAAATGGCTTATGTGAACCCAGGGTAGTCTCTCTTCCTCCTGCTCCCCCTTCAGCGAAGATTTAAGCATGAGTTATTCTGAGGATTAGGCTTTTGGTTGAAAAGATTAGTGTGCCATGGCTTTGATTTTTTTGTGTCTTGATTCTCTTTTCTTCCTCCCCCAACTCCTTTGATCTTTGCTGCTGTCAGCAATCAGTTCAAGAAGTTTCCCCAAATGACCTCATACCACAGAATGCTTTTACACCGGGTTGCTGCTTATTTTGGCATGGACCACAACGTAGACCAAACTGGGAAAGCCGTCATTATCAACAAGACCGGTAACACAAGAATGTAAGGCAAGAAAAGGTTTCAACCAGTCAGGGGTGAGGGGAAGGGATACAATTGTGAATATTTTATCATTTATGTGACTCTTCACATATATTATATAAGTCTTCCTTACAGCAACTTTGCACATCAGGTCAGTACTTATTATCATCCCTGTATTTCAGATTTTGAGTTAAACTTGAGAGAAAGTAGCTTGCCTAAAGCTACCCAGTGAGTTCATGGCAGAAGTGAAATATGATTGAGGGCTTCCTAGTATCATAGAGTTGGAAAGGGCCACTTTAGGACATCAAGTCCAATCCCCTGCTCAATGCAGGAACCCGGTTTAAAGCATCCCTGACAGATGGCTGTCCAATCTCTACTTGAATACCTCCAGCAACAGAGGGCCCACCAACTCCTTAGGCAGCAGGTTCCATTGTCTGACTGCTCTGACCATTAGGAAGTTTTCCCTGATATTTAACCGGAATCTGCCTTGCTGTAACTTAAGCCTGTGGTCTCGTGCATCTTGGATGATAGAGAACAGGACGCGGCCCTTTTCTGTGTGACAGGAATGGGCAACTTGTCGCCCTCCATATGTTTTGGCCTACAATGTCCATCAGCTCTAGTCAGCATAGCCAATGGTTGAGGATGATGGGAGTTTTAAGCCAAAACATCCGGAGGGTCACAAGTTGCCCACCCAGCTTTAGGTATTTGAAAAGTGCTATCATATTCCCTCAGCCTTCTAAATATATTCAGTTCCTTCAGTCAGTGTGTGAAGCTATCCTGGTTCACGGTTTAGCTATTACACTTGCTCTCAAAAAAAAAAAAATTGAGAGCCCTCTCAAATGGTCCCTTTCCTACATATCCTGATCCTTTTTTTCCTGATCAACAGGCCCCTTGAGAAGTCCTGTGCTCCCCCCAACCCCAAAAATGTTCATTGAATTGACTCTCCACTTCCACCCTTTGCTCATCCCTAACGCTTCCCTGTATTGCCAGGTTCTCCCAGCTTCTGTTGCTGGGAGTGGCGGTGAAAGGGAGGCATGAACAATTACCACTTGGTGGATGGAGCTCATGTCTGACTAATGAGAACTACCCAACCCATTGCGGGCTTGTCACCTGGTTTCTTTCCTCCCCTGCTAAGAGGAAAGGGTTTTTTTTTTGCTTTCCTGCTGCCTTCTCCCCATACTTTTTCATAGGATGTGCGGAAGGCTTCAAAAAACCCTATTGATTGCATTGACATCAATGCAGCCTTAGTTAAAGCTTTCAATGATGGGGGAGAAACATAAATTTGATGCAGGCAAAACAGCAAAAGTCCTCCTAAAATTGGTTTTCCAGCTTAGTTCCATGCATCAAAATCTTCTGCCCACCCTCTGTACGTGTCTGGGGGAAGTGCAACACCGTGACCCTGGGCACACGTACTCCCTGCTGTGGTCTGAGAGGAATCAGGCAGACAAGGGAGCAAGAGCCAGATGTAGCAGGTCAAGACTAGAGAGGGGCAAGCTCCCCACATGTCATGTTGGATTGGTTCGGAAAAGAGTTGATCTGCCCCCCACCTGCCCAAAGAATCGGAAAATAGTTCTGTTAATTTCCAGACTAGCTAACAGTTTCCCCTGGATGTCGCACTTCAAAGCAACCTCCGCTGCAAAGCAGCAGAGACATTTCCCTGCTGCTTTGCAGACCAAGCTGTTTTGAAGGACTGCCCCCCTCCCCCCGACAGGAAACTGGGACAGGAAGGCAAAAGCACTTCCTCCATGGGTGACTCTGGAGGCCAGTGGGTCCCTTGTGGGGTGGGGAGGGCTTTTGCCACCCAGCAGCAGTTTTACTGGGAGTAGCCCTTTTTTAAACATGGCATGACCTGGTTCTAATTTTAATCCAATCCCCCCCCCAAAAAAAAAATTGTGGGGGCTTCTAATGCTTGCTACAACTTTTAGGCAAGCATTACCAAGCCTCTGAAGCTTGTTTCTGGGCCTAAATCTGGCAAACTTTGATACATCTCTGGTCAAGGCTGATGGTTACCCATACAAAACACAGGCCTTATCAGGCTTTTATCATAGAATAGTAGATTTGGAAGGGGCCTCTAAGGCCATTGAGTCCAACCCCCTGTTCAATGCAGGAATCTACCTAAAAGCATCCCTGACAGATGGTTGTCCAGCTGCCTCTTGAATGCCTCTAATGTGGGAGAGCCCACCACATCCCTAGGTAATTGGTTCCATTGTCGTATTGCTCTAACAGTCAGGAAGTTTTTCCTGATGTCCAGCCAGAATCTAACTTCCTGTAACTTGAGCCCGTTATTCCGTGTCCTGCATTCTGGGTTGATCGTTCTACTCACATCGAACAAAACCAGAGGGTGACCTCCATAAAGAAGTCATCTTGGGAACACAAGATGTACTGCAGCACATATCTGGAGGTTGCTAGTTGTGGTCCTTCAGGGGCAGATTCTTGCATGTCAGGATACATTTTGTGAGTAACTCTGCCTTTTGGTCCTGTCCTGTCCTGATTAATAGGGATGATAGATGCATTTCTCTGGTGCGACAACAGTTCAGTCTCCTTGGGTTTTCACTAGGGGTGTGCACCGGATCAGGTCCGATCCGATTTCCGATCCCCGCATCTAGATTGTCTGATCTGATCCGAACCGGTTCGGAAGGATCTGATCCGGTTCAGATAAGATCGGAGGATCAGACCTCCTCCCACCCCTCGTGCTCCTTACCTGCTGGGGCCGTCCATTGCCATCTGCTGCCACCCACAGGCGGCAGTGGACGGCCCCGGCAGGTAAGGAATACAAAGCGGGAGGGCCCCCCCACTTACCTGCCGGGGCGGCCGCTTCCCTCTGGTGCTCGGATGTACTGAGAAACAGGCTTTGCGGCCTGCCTCTCAGTAGCGCACCAGGTGATGTCATCACCTGGCACGTTACTGAGAGGCAGGCTGCGAAGCCTGTTTCTTAGAAGATCTGAGCATCGGAGGGAAGCAGCCGCCTTGGCAGGTAAGGAGCGTGAGTGGGGGGGGAGGGACAGGTAGGGGGGAGTTAGGCCCCCACTAACCCACCCACCGCCATGTTTTCCCCATAGACTTGCATTGGGGGAAAGCTTTCTTTCCCCCAATGCAAGCCTATGGCAAAAACACCAAAAATGGCGGCCGATCCAAAAATCGGACGTCCGATTTTCGGCTCGGGATTGGATATGATCTGATCCGAGGGACCTCCGATTTTGTCCGAACCGATCCAGGACAACATCGGAGGTCCTGATCTGGGTCCCGATCAGATCCGGTGGAGGGTCCCTGCACATCCCTAGTTTTCACCACCCCATCTGATTAAAGTTTTTTTGGGTCCTCTCCACAGCCCTGAACAGAGGTTCTCTGAGCACATCAAAGATGAGAAGAACTCTGAGTTTCCACAGAGATTTATCCTCAAGCGAGATGACGCCAGCATCGATCGAGATGATAATCAGGTGAGAGAGGCTGCAGTAGAACTGCTTGCATTCTCCTCCTTGAAGAAATGCAGTGATGGCTCTTAAGGCTTTCTTTGCTTGGCTCTTTACCCACCTCGTCTTATTAGTGTGTTTTATTCTCTTCCTATTATTTATTTATTTATTTATTTATTTTATTACTAACCCGCCTCTCCATCCAGATCGAGGCGGGGAACAACAATAAATATAAATACAAGAATCATAAAATAGATAAAACATTAAAACAAATAAAAACAAATACATTATTAAAAACATCTTAAAATTCGACTGGGTAGGCCTACCTGAAGAGAGCAGTCTTCATGGCTCTCTTAAATGTCAAAAGTCTGCTAATTTGTTGAATCACCTCTGGTGCCACAAGATGCTTTCTGCTGAAATGCTTTCCCTGTCCTCTGCTTTACCGTTTCTCAAACTCAGGCAGAGAATCGTATTTGTGCATAGAGTATCACATAAACACATGCCCCTTCCAAAACTATTTAATATCCTTCTCGATTCTAATGATGCCCGCAAGGCTTTGAGCATGTGCCGGGAACTCTCCTAATTCACTTGATCCCATGACAAATGGCCCACCGTCCACAAAACGTAACGCGCTATTCTACGCCAAAGTTGTTGTGCGAGCGTGAGGAAGAGGGAGTATTTTTCACATAGTTGTGGCTCATAAACTAATAGGCTCCTCTACAGCAGTTATACTCAGTGTTCATCACATGGATGTATTGTAATGACCTGTGTATTGTAGCTCATTAGCTGTTTGGCAAACTGCCCTCGTCTCCTTTCGGGGGGCTGGGAACACAAGAACAGGGAGGTGGATCAAGTACATGATTGGCCACATACATTGTAGGTCTGCCCTTGAGTGGTACAAACCTCTCAGACTCCGTGAAATCCCTGTTATGTGAATGCCGTTGGAGGTCTGAATACAGGTGCGCAAATATGACAGCTGTTCTGTATCTTGTACTCATTCTTCTATTGAGTCTACAAACAAAGGAGGGAAAGGAGTTTGCTGAGGAGTCGTACCATTGTATAAGGAACAATGCCTCATGGGATACTTTGTGGAGAATTCAGGGACTGAGAAAGCAGTAAATGGAACTGCTCTCCATTTCACTTGACCTGAATGCACGGAAGCAGTAGGCGTTGCCTTAGATCAGGACAAACTCTTGTCCACCCAGCCCAACATTGTCTATTCTAATTGGAAGGGGCTCCCTAGGCTCTCAGGCACAGAGGGGCCTGTTCCTTCAAACTGGAGAGGTCACGGACTGAACCTGAGAGCTCTGTTGCCAGGCTATTGCACAAACATGCAATCAGTGCAGGTATCACCTTGATTGCCTTGACAGCTTGATGAAAATGTCAGCCCAGTGTGTGGCTGCTGTAAAGAATGTAAACTCCATTTTAAGCATAATTAGAAAACGAATTCAGAATAAAACTGCCAATATCATACTGCCTTTATACAAATCTATGGTGCAACCTCACTTAGAATACTGTGTGCAGTTTTGGTCACCACACCTAAAAAAAGATACTGTAGAGCTGGAAAAAGTGCAGACAAGGGCAACTAAAATGATCAAAGGACTAGAGCATCTTCTCTATGAGGGAACGTGACAACAGCTGGGATTGTTTAGCTTGGAAAAAGGGAGGCTAAGGGGAGACATGATAGAGATGTATCAAATTAATCATGGTGTGGAGAATGTGGGTAGGGAGCCATTTTTCTCCCTCTCTCAAAATACTAGAACCCAATAGGGTCATCCCATGAATCTTATTGGTGGGAGATTCAGGACAGATAAAAGGAAGGACTTCTTCACACAGCGCATAGTTAAACTATGGAATTCACTAGTCCTGATGGCTATGTGCCTGCCCCAGTATCAAAGGCAATAAGCTTATATACACCAGTTGCTGGAGAACATGAGTGGGAGAGGGTGGTGTTGTACCCATGTCCTTCTTGTGGGCTCGGGTCAGCAGCTGTTTGGCCACTGTGTGAACAGTGCTGGACTAGATGGACCCTTGCTCTGATCCAGCATGGCTCTTCTTATGTTCTCTTTTGCCACTTTATTTATCATCACTAATGGAAGCCAGCAGGCCAGAAAGTAGGAATACAGTTAACAAGCCAGCAAGATGGAGTGGACAGCACTGAGCTGGGAGGCTATAGTGTTGTTTCAGTTGTGGACTTTACAGTTGGCCTTGCCTTGGCCTTAGTCTGTGTGAAATGCCCTTTATAGGATATTAACAAATGAATATGTCTAGAATAGCTTTCCCTGGCCAGGTGCCCTCTAGATGTTTGGACTACAACTCCCAAGATTCCTGACCATTGGCTATGGTGTCTGGGACTGATCAGAGTTGAAGTCTAAAACCACCTGCAGGGCATCAGATTGGGGAAGGTTGATCTAGAGACTTTAGCTGGTTCAACTGAATTAACCAAAGCTTTACTTGATTAATTCTCATTAACGGCCAGTTTTAATCGCTGGGCCTGAGAGTTAAGAACACCTTTTGTTTTTTGGTTCTGGTGTTCTACTTTAAAAAAGGGAATGGAGAAGAGAATATATTGAAATTGGCTTTTCTTTCTAACAAGGGGAGAATTAGGTGTTATGATGGAAACGCATGGGATTTCCACCCCTGTGTTTCCCTTGTAATGCTAATAATGATGGCGTTATCACTTTTTGTGATCTTGTGCCTGCCTGCTGTGCGGATTTGCATGTTTCAAAACAGTGGGAATTGATTGATATCTGCTAGCTGTGATGCTTGAAAGCAAAATAACTCCTGTTCCTGATTTTCAGCAATAGTGACATCTTATATGGTGTTTCCTAAATTAAAAGCTCACCGAAAGCTAGGGGTGAGGATCTTAATCCCAAAGGAAGAGTCATGCCAAGTAGAGCCTTCCAAATGGGACAAGTGCCCAGTATGTACATTTTTGCTGTAAATCTGTGCACCATGTTGTGCCAGTGTGACACCCCAGCCTGCTTACAGTGTTCATAAATCAATTGCTCGCTGCATGCCTTTCCCTTGCTGCTGTGCTCAGTGTGTGGCAAGGTCTTAACTAAGCTAAGCTCTTGTTTGTCAATGTAGATCAGAATCCCACTACAGGATGGACGGAGGAGCAAATCCATAGAAGAGCGAGAGGAAGAGTATCAAAGGGTTAGAGAACGCATATTTGCACGAGAGGTGAGCATGGATACTTAAAGATTAATCCTGTTCCTTCATGGGGCTCTCTGTGGTGTCCCATCCAGGTTGCAGAGTAGGTCTATCAGCAGTGTTGTACCATCAGGTGTTCCCAGTTTACTCACTGGGCCATTGACATGAATACTCTTGTGTATTACCATGATTTGCATTTTGATTTTGAAGAGTGTTTCTACTCCCATCCAGTCATTGAGAAAAGGTTTTAGAATCACGCATTGCTTATTTGCTTTCAAATTTGGGCTGTGGATATCATTAGCCCTCTAAATAGAAGTCTGGATCCCGGAAGATATTAAGGACTCCGTTTATTCATGCATGAGCCATTTCTTGTTCAGTTGCCATCTGATCTTCTAATGGATTTAAAGAAACAAATTCTTTTAAATGTTCAAGAACCATGTATACTTCATACCTGGTTGGGCGAGAAGGAGGGAATTCATCTCAGGCATGCCAAAGTAAATTAAAATTACTTAACAGTATAACAATAGGTGGGCTGGGGGTTTTGGAGCATCTTCTGCTAGGTGGCAAAGATTGAGCCACAAGGAAATTACACACATGCAATCAAGAAGGTAATCTACACTGAGATCTTAGGCCTCAGAAATAGGTAGCTGGTTAAGTCAGTTGACCAAACTTTTTAAAAATCCAGCCATTTTTGACCACTTTTGTATAAAGTGTAAAAACCAGTTGCGTCCTTAGATCTAAGATGGTCTCTTAGCTACCTCAACCAAGAGTGGCCAGCACCGCTGACACCATAGCAACTAAGCCAATGGCAGCCAAAGGGCCCACCAGTCTTCTGCCAACACTGGCCTCCTTTGACAACAGCTCAGGAAAGCCAGTGGCATTAGGGAAGTCTGGGCAAGCAAGAAGACAGAGGAGAGAGCAGGGGGAAAGCAAAAATGATGAGGGTAAAACTGTCCAGACCAAGTACATTAAGCATTTTGTGATAAATGTCTTTCCTCCCCATATTTAGGGAGAGTCAAATATCTCCCTTTTTTCTAGTAATCAGGGTATCTTGAACGATGCAGAGTACAAAATTTCTTCACCTACTTGTATGCATGGAGGTTAATTGTTTTGGGGTATACTTTGTGCCTCGTTTTGACTGATATGTAAAAATGTCAAATGTTCAGGGTCTCTTTTAGAAATCAGTGTCTTGACCTTGCATGTATATCAAACTGCAGGTCTCTAGTTCGTGCGAAGCCCAATGACCATACTTTCCACCAGTTCTACAATTATCTTCTTAGCTGTAGCTATAGGAATATTTTAGGAGGGGCTTCCAGACTCTTATTTCTAGAGTCTTCAGATTCCCCTTTGTGGTTAGCCTGACAGAACCATTGTCTTACGAGACTTCTTCTTTCTGTTTCTATTTCAAATCCTACGGCTCTGTTTGCTGATAGTCGGGCCAGAATGGATTCCTGAATGACAGCAGGTTAGTACAGCTCATGCATGCTTCCTTCCGTTCTTCAGTCTTTCTTAAGGGGGAGGATCTGTAACTCCATAACAATGCTTTTCTTTGATGTTAACCAACAGACTCTCCAAAGAAGGCTTTTCTTCTAGTTCTCACAAAAGGCGGCAGATCTTTAGGTACTTCTGTGTGATTTCTTGCATACATTTGTCTTGCAGAGCGAATTCGCACCATGCATGGCTGCTTGTGGAGTCCTTCAAGTTGTCATATCTTTTGCAACATCACTTTGTGTTTTTTTCCTCCACAATAAGATGAAAACTAAAATTTCTGCTTACTCAAGAATTTGCCTTTATTGTTGCTGGTGTCCAGGAGCATTTACTTATGAAGTAAATTCCACTTGATTTCAGTTCAGCTTACTTCCAAGTAAGTGTGCTTAGGATTGCAGCTTTACGGAGGCTTAGGGGATGCAAGAATCAGATGCAAGAGCCAGGAATGCTTCAATTTGGGTGCTGCTGTCTCCCCATCTATTGAAGCTTCAAGAAAATAAACTTTTGTTTCTCATGAAATCATCAGACTTTCTTTAACCTCTCGTGATGAGGTGGGTATTTGTAATATGGACTGTGCAAAAATTACACACATATACATCTTTAAAATGAATTTCACGTGAGTAAAGAGAAGCAGCAAGCTATTGTATGTCTTCAAGCATAGTGGGCGAAGTAGAATTAAGAAAATGTCAGCAGTCTTCCCCCTAAAATGGTTCAGTAGGGAGGAAGGAGCTCAAGAGCTATGTCTTGCCCCCTGCTAATGCTGCAGACGGTGGCTTTACAGTGAGATAGATTTTTAAAAGTTACCTTATTCTCACCCTGCATCCAGGGTGCAGTCCAAAAGCTTTGGAATTAGGGTACTCCTGTTGAACTGGAGGCGGGGAGGGGGTGTTGATCCAAGACTGGCCCTGTCCAGCCTAGGGTCAAAGTGGAGCTCTAGAGATCTCAACTCTTTTTAATTAGATTTTACCTATTTGTATGCTGGGGTGGGCTGGGAGCTTAAAGTAAATAAGCACAAAAACACTGTAAATACAAAATACGACCATAGAATCAAAAGCAGATCAATGCAGCCAAAAATTGACAACGACTTTAAAGTTAAAGCACAGATTTTAAAATGGAGCAGCCCTCTGGCCTTTTAAATAACGACATGAGTTATTTGAAAGGCCTGGGTGAACGAAAAGGTCTTCACTTGGCACTTAAAACACCACCAGGATAGTGCCAGGTGAGCCCCTCTGGGCCACCTGTTCCATAACCCAGATGCCAGACTGCAACACTCCTCTCCCTGGTGGCCACCTACCTCACTTCATTTGGTGGACTGAATTGGAACACAGCCCCTGATAAAGAACTTAAGGTTTGGGTTGGTACATAAGAGAGAAGGCAGTCTTTCAGGTCACCTGGTCCCAAGCCATTTAGGGCTTCAACGGTTAAAACCTGCCCCTTAAATTGGTCCTGGAAATGAACTGAGAGCCAGTGCAACTGACAAAGCACCAACGTGACCTAATAAAACAACACAATTCCGGTCAATAATCCTGCAGCAATTGGTCCAAAAAATCCTATTTGGACCAATTGCAGTTTCCCAGCCATTGTTAAAAGTAGCCCTACATAAAATGCATTGCAATGATATAAACGGGCTTGTCTGAGCATAGGTAATGGTGGCCAAGCTAACTCCATCTAGGTAAGGTTGCAGCTGGCACATCAGTCAAAGCTGACAGAAGGCATTCCAAGTAGCAGATATTACTTTAGCGTCTAATGACAGTACTGGATCAATAAGCACTTCCAGATGCAAACCTGATCCTTTTAGGGCAGAGGTGGGCAATTTCCGTGAGGCATGGGGTGTCCGTCCCCCCCATACCCAGCAGGGCCACACCCCACCCCTGCCCAAATTGCCGCAGTGGTGACAAAAAAAGAGAGAGGCGGTCTTGCAAGGAATCAAAGTGTGAGGGAAATGTGCACCTTGTTTGCAAGTAGAATCTCCCTTCCGGGAAGGCTATTTTGCTTGCAAATGAAGCATGCACTCCTTGCATACCCTGTTTCCTCGCCCCCCCCCTTTTTTTTTTTTTGCTGTTGCTGCTACAGTGGTAAATCTCATAGCAGGGAGTTGCAAAAACAGCCATGGGGTCTGCATGCTTGGGCCGCATTTTCTACACCCCTGCTTTAGAGGAGAAAGCAACCCCATCTATCAAGATGGAACACCCTTCACTTGGGTAGAAGAACCCCCCGATCAACACTACCACCATCTTGTCTGGACTGAGTCTCTGTTTGCCCTCATCCAGTCTGTTACTGTGCCCAATCACTGCTTCAGGACAGCCATAGCCTCACCTGAGTCTACTGAAAGTGAGAGACAAAGTTGGTTGTCATCCACATACCAGTGTTACCTCAAACCAGATCCCCGCATGTCCTCTCCCAGCGATTTCAAGGAGATGTTAAACAGCATGGGAGAAAGACTAGAACCCAAAGCATGACTGCCAAGGAGTTGGGCAATAGACCCCTAACATTGCCTTCTGGAAATAGCCATCCAAGTAGGAGCAGAATCACTGTCTGTGGGTGCCCTCCGTACCCATAGCTACTTACCTTTTTTCCTCCCCTGCATCACTTTTCCCCCCTTGTGATCTTTGACTCATCCATTGGCACCACTCTTGCCAACCTGATAAGAAAGCACCACATTTGTATGGTCTGTGCAGGATTACTTCATTGAGGAAACATTTACACAGTGTGGTATTGTTGCTCCTCAGAGAGGCACTTCAGTCAATGCAGATGGCATTCATGCAACGCCCGAGTAGCAAACTGTGTATGCTGAAAGCCGAAGCGTACCTGTCAGGGTCGGCCCAGGACCACTGTACTCTTGCGCTGCTCCTGTTCGTTTTAGCAGGGCTTGCACGGAAGTGTGTTCTGGTGGACTGTGCCCCGTGGGTCAGATCTTTCTCTCGCTCCGTTGCCCTTAATGGCCACCACCAAACTCTGCCACCTGATGTGGCTTGCCTTGCCTCGCCATAGGGCCGCCTCTGATGTTTTTCGGAAAACGGTGCTAATAAATTAGAGTTCAGTGCTAAATTAGTTCTTGTGGCAGTCTGTTCAAAGCAAGAGCCCAGTGCAGGAATTCATCTGCGGGCATGGCAGCTCCCCTTCAAGTGGTAGAAAGTAATTAAGAACTTAAGCTCCAGGGGACATTGTTCAACATTCAGCCTGGTGATGAAGAATGTAAAAGCGTTTCCTTCCCAACATTTCCAGTTCTTGTTCAAATTGGCTTATGTCCATTCACATAAGTGAGTCATGAGTTGGAATTGGCTGGGAATCAAAGATAAGTGCAAGACAGTCTGACCCCCATTGGTTGGGCTTAAAGGGCACTGTCCATGTGGAACTTCTTCTGGGCAAGTGTCCTTGAAATGAACGGCCATTGTGTAAGACCCATACTAGCCAACTTTGATTCCAGTGGAAAGTGGATAGAAGAAGCTCCTGGAATATTTTGTCCAAAGTATGTTAGACATTTGTCTATACAGCTCTACATTTAGCCAATTTCACCAAATTGGAATTCACTGTTACGCTAACTTGGTGTCCAAGCTCTTGCATAGAGAGGAAGGTACAGAAGCAGTACTGGTCTGAAATCATAGAATCGTAGAATAGTAGAGTTGGAAGGGGCCTATAAGGCCATCGAGTCCAATCCCTTGCTCAGTGCATACCTGACAGATGGCTGTCCAGCTGCCTCTTGAAGGCCTCTAGTGTAGGAGAGCCCACGACCTCCCTAGATCATTGGTTCCATTGTCCACTGCTTTTTCCTTAAAATTATGCTTATTGATTCCACTGTAATTTTCCTTTGGGCATGTCTTTTGCAATAGAGGGCATTAAAAAAATCCCCTAAAAGTTTTCTCACCATCTGTGATAAAACCTCAGCTCCAGCCTTCATATCTTTAGAGATGCTAGTTCTGCCATGCTGACCTTACAGAGTAGAGACTTGCATGTCTGACACTCCCCAGAGAACAGTGAAAGTTGTCTTCTCTACTATTGGCACCTGGGCTAAGATAGTGGCTCTTCAATTTGCCATTGTAAGGTTAGGACCTGCCTCCCCACGCCTTTTCAGGAAAGGCCATTTCAACCATCTGAAGTTTAACCAGGCCATTTTTACATCTCAAAAACAAAATTTCCTCATTCAGGTTTTTTCATAGCAAAACCTCCGAAGAGAACTGCAGACTTTTTCCAACTTGGCAAGCAAGGATTTGCCTTGGTTTCTCTTAGAACTGAAACACAGCCGCTGAAGTTTTGTTGTCTCCAGCTCTGGCTGAAGCCCCTTTCTCTATATTTGGAGCCAAGCCACCTGGCGGTAGCTGCAGACACATTAAGATGTCTGGCTTCATTGTCTGAAGTCCATTTTATACTAGTCTACCAATGTAATGTGAAACTTTGTTGAACTTGTGTTCACTGATATCTCGGTATGAATAAGAAATCAGACCAGTAAGCATCTAGAGGATTCTATCCTGCTGTTGATCACCTGGGATGGTAAGATACTCATCTAAGAAAAGAAGGGAGAATGCTTCTGAGTGCACAATGCCATTGAACCCAATGCATTTCAAATATAAACCCACCTTCAAGGGCAGACTTAGGCACAGCCAACTTTAGTGTTTGGTCTCTGACATTGAAAAGAAGATTAGTTTTGCCAACAGGGTTGGGGACCAAAGACTGAATTTGATTGTACCTAAGAGTGCCTCTGAATAAAGGCTTATGTTTGAAACACATTGGGCTTAATACACATTGGGGGGGGGGTCCTCTTCCCTTGTCCTGCACTTGGTGCCTTCCGTCCCCACAACATACTCACTGCCACACCACTAATGGTATCTTGTTAGTAGAACCATGTGTTACAACCTTAGTTTTTGAAAGGCCTAATGATGTAGAAGAATGTTCCTCAAATGTACTCTGTTTTTCAAGTTTTGTGTTTTTCAAGAGCATCTCAGGGTGTTCTAAGCAGCATCAAAGTTATGGTAGCACCAGTTGCCTGGAACGTTTATTTGGTGGGATGAAATCACCTACCACACATGTCTTAACATTCACCTCGTTATAGAAATCATGCTAAGTGTAGTGGCCTTTCGGTCCCACCATCACATTATTTTTGCTTTTCATGGAGCTCTTTTTCTGAACCATATTCTTGGAGGTTTAAACGTCTCTGTTCATAGAGGATCCTTTCCGTTTTGTTTACATGCACCTCTGCACCAATACAGCCTCATGTCCTTTTGTATAGCCGAACCCTGCCCTACTAACCCAGTCCCCACAATATACCCCCATAAAAATTTTGAGGTCCAGAGATTTTCTCTGCTGATACGTGATCTTGAGGTATTGGATTAACATAATAACTTGGGTAGACATTCTGATTCTTGTGCGAAACGTTTTTAGGTGCTATTTTCAAAATGACGGACAATTTTCTTTAGGTCGCTAGTTTTCATCAACCACAGAGGTTACTATCTTGTATTTGGTATCAAATTATAGGCTTTTGGGATCAAGGAGTTTAAAGAATATGTTATTTTAATTGTCAGAGTACTCCTTCCAGCATTTTCCAAGATGGCGCTGAAATATTGTCTCATTTTCTCAACAAATCAACATACAAATGTGATTTTGGCTTTAAATTATAGTTTTTTTGGGTCAAGGAGGTCAACAGTGGCATTAATTTTGATGGAAAGGCAATCCTTCCACCATTTTTAAAAATGGTCCCCAAACATAGGCTGACCATATGGAAAGGAGGACAGGGCTCCTGTAACTTTAACAGTTGCAGAGAAAAGGGAATTTCAGCCAGTGTCATTTGTATGCAATTAGTTCCTGGTGAAATTCCCTCTTCATTACAACAGTTAAAGTTGCAGGCACTATACTAGAGTGACCACATACAAAAGAAGGCAGGGCCCCTGCAACTTTAACTGTTGTGATGAAGAGGGAATTTCATCAGGGAGTAATTGCATACAAATGACACTGGCTGAAATTCCCTTTTCTCTGCAACTGTTAAAGTTACAGGAGCCCTGTCCTCCTTTTCATATGGTCAGCCTACCCAAACACTTATCTCTACAATAGGCCATTTAATGAAAATGTGTAGCTTATATGGTTATTTTTTCATGATGTATGCTAAAAGATTATGGTTTATTGCATCATTAATTTAAAAAAAGAATTACTATTGGTTCACATTTTTTACCTTTTTTCTCAGTATGAGCGTTCAGATGACACTTTAGGCTCCGTAGTTAAAGTGTCTTCCAAAGAGGCCCATTATGGGTTAGCGTGTCATGTGGACCATTCTTAACCATGAGGGCTACATAACCATGGTTTAAACATGCTCACTAACCATTTGCTGCAAAAGGGCTAGCAGCCTAACCATGGCTTAGCATGTCTTCTAAACAGGCCCGATATCAGCAACAGGCATAGAGAAGCGGAGCTGCAAACTTGTTTCAGATTTGCTATGCCAGAAGGTGAAAAATTACTACAGGCCAGTCATTCGAGCTAGCCTTCCAGAGGCCTTCATCGTCTCAGATGATATGGATATCATGTCTTCTGATGATGTTGTTGCAAAAGCAGCTACGAATTATTTTTTCATAACACTTTTTAGGTGTGGTCTGTCAAATGAAGAAAAAAAGGAAGTTCCTACATGGTGCGGAATTTGTGCCATAATCTCCAAAGATACAGTTCCATTGTCAAGGGTTGGTTTCTTGCAAGTTATACCACATCCACTTTCTTACTATGCGACTATATACAGCTCTAAAACACATTCAAAATGTACGTGTCCAACTAAGACCAGCTTGCCCTACCAGTTTTCTGTGATGAAGGATTTTTTTCATATTGTAACAGACATTTTTGTCTAGTCCAGAAGAATTCACTGATCTGTATCTCATGATGGGTATGTTCAATATGACAAAAGTAGCATTAAGGTGTGAAGGAAAACATATTAGTGGAAGTGGCATGGTTGATGCCCTTATTGAAGCAGAATTTGTTGGCAGTAAACTATTCAGTCTGTACTGAATGGAACTCATTATGTTTGGTCTTTCCAAGGCAAGATAATAATTTCAGAGGCAATACAAACACTACAGTGGAATGCTTTTTGCTGCAAAGAGGACAAATCAGCGTTTGCGGAAATCATTCAAGGTGCAGAATGTACTTGATTTAAGAGACACCTCCCCCCCCCCCCAAAAGCTCATGAAATGTTTGATGCAGTAAGTGGGAAGGTTGAATATCTGAGAACGAAGATTGAAGCTTTTGTTAAAGAGTGTGGAGAGAAATCTGAACTGTGTAAGAACTGGGAAATCTTCCTCAATATAGTTTCCCTAATGAAAAGCTTGATTGTTGATGATTGTGATGGTAACTAGAATTTGCATATTGAAACTGCAGTCTTTGCTTCCCATTTTTATGACTTTGACTGCATCAATTACCTATGGTATGGCAGTTGGTGCCTGGAGAGAGTAAAGAAACTGGAGCATGAGAACCCCTTCCTTTACCAAAAATGAATTGATGGACATTTTGTTGTGAAGGCTAAAGAGGGGAGATTAAGTGCTGTAGCTCCTGATATGAAGTTGGAGCAAACCATTCAAAGGTCCCAGAAAAGTTCAAAAGGCATCGTCGGGCAATCGCAAAGAAGTAATTAGGTTGCTGAGTGGCAGTTAGTGTACCACGAAGTTTTGATGATAGGCAAGTTGTTTCAAGAGCTTACCCATTCTGATTTAGTCAATTGTTGTGTTACCATGCCCCATCATGATCTTCTGGGGGAAAAGGTGAGCATTTTGATGAAAATGTTGCATGACTCCTAGATGTCATTCAACAGTGTGGAAATCCATATGAAGTAACTGAGTCATTGCAGCTTCACAGCTTTGTAACAAAACAATATGTGAATGATATTATAAAGGATTGAATTTTTGATGTCTTAAGGCATGGTTCAGACCTGTATCAACACCTCAGGCAGGAGAGATTTACAGCAAAAAAGAAAAAGCTGTCAGACACAATCTCTAAAGTAAAGCTACCATCTTTTGCTAGAAAAAGTATCCCAGAGCCTACCACACCCAAACTTATAACTAGGAAAGTAATCGATCAAACACATAAAGATATGGAGATTACCAAAGAAAGGGGAGACTCAATAGAGAAAATCATGGAGCATGATGTACTGTCAACAAATACATTGTTTGATGGTAATGCACCTACAAAACCAGCAAAACACATTCTCATAGCATAGCTCAAGAAGAATCTCTCCCCTGAGGATTTTGAATTCACCATTGAAAACCACTGTTGTATTTGACCTTATGTCCCAAGTATGAATGGTTAAGATGTCAGCAATGAAAAACTTTGGAGACGTTGTTAACAATGTAGTCAAGGGATCAACATCCGTATGTTCTCTTCAAGAACTTCATTTTGTTTTTCGACAACTATTTGCAGCTGTCAGTAAAGGAATGTAGGAGGTTAAGAAGAGAATCTACCAGTGGTACAGCAGATCTGGCTGTAATCATAAGCAATACACCAATATCTGTCAGCTTGAAAAATTCTGCTCATCTACCTTAAACAAGACAAATCTGCAGAAATTAGCATGAACAAGAGTGCAAGAGGAAGCAGGAAAAGCTGTATTTCCACTGATATCTGTTGGTTCAGTCATTGATGATGAGTTGGAACCTGCAGTAGTTCACAAGAGAAGGGGCTCATGTTCTTGAACAACTAAAGAATACATTGGAATAGGCTGTTCCACATGTAAACTGGGCAGTTCACAATGGTACAGAGAGAGTTGTGCATTCAAATGATACTGATGTCGTCTTTCTTCTTTGATTTATGTCCAGTTGGGTTTCCATAGGTATATCTCAGTTATAGATATGTTTTGGAACAGAGAAGAATCGTTGCTCCATTCCAGCTCATCAACTCTCCAGAAAGTTAGGTCCACAGATGTCAAGTAGTCATAAAGGCTCATAGTCTAACAGGAGATAACGAAATAAGCAAAATCGGGATGAAAGTTAGAGCTCTTAAGTGCCAAACCAACAAAATACCTTACCAAATTTGGGGAAACCCCTGATAACTGTCATTTTGAGAAAATGGAGAAGTACCTTGTACACGTCTGGAAACCTCAGTCAAAATGTGACACTTTTGAAAGTCTGCGTTTCAGTGAGTATAAAAGATCCGTACCAATCAGTGAGCTTCCTCCCACATCATGCTCTATAAGAGCGCACATCACAAGAGCATTTTATCTGGTAAAAAGATGTAAGTGCCTCTTAGAGAGTGTTCATCCAAAAGTAGACACATATGATTGCGGTTAGGAAAATGGTAATAATATCCTACGACCAAAAAAGTTCTTGAACTTCCTGCCAAGTGATCTTTTATGTGTATGTAACTGTAAGGTTTGTAGTACAATGAGATGTCTGTGTTAAAACACAGTGGTCAAATGCACAAATTTTTGTAAATGTTTGGAAAATAACTGCAAAAACGCTTATATTAAAGTGCTTTAATATTTCTGTATTTTTTATGTTTTAGCAAGTCTTTATCTAGAATGGGCCTGTTTAGAAGACATCTTAAACCCTGCTGGTTAAGGCTGTTGGTTAAGCAGCAGGGTTTAAGGTGTCCTGTGCGATGCGTTTTACTAAACCCTGCTCATTTACTAACCACAGTCAGTCCATCTGCAGCAGGGTTAGCAGCTCTAACTATGGCTTAAAGTGTTGTGTATGACAGCACGGCTTGTGGTTAGTGCTAACCCCAGAGAACAGTTTTGCTAACCAAAGAGCTTGAAGTGTCATCTGAACAGGCCCAATGTTTAGCTCAAAATGCTTAAACATCATGGTTTAACGTGTTGTCTGAACAGGACCATTGTTGGCCTGCCAGTCTCTGCTCCACCACAGCAATTCTAAAAGAGCACAAGAGCTGTATCATGAGTGTCATGTGTCCCTGATAATGAAGAGTTATCCTGGAAATCAAAATTATCAAGAGAACACTAGTTCCAGCCTTTTCAGTCATAGTTTCATATTTTTCATTTCACCAAACTTGAAAAGAGAAGAACCCATTAAATATGATTGCATATATCAATAAATATTTGGGCGCCATTTTTAAAAATGGTGAAAGGACAGACTTTCCATCAAAATTAATGCCATGTTGACCTCCTTGCCATGTTGACCCAAAAAACCTATAGTTTAAAGCCAAAACCTTATTTATATGTTGATTTGTCAAATAAATGAGAAAATAAGACAATATTTCAGCGCCATCTTGGAAAATGGTGGAAAGAGTACTCCGACAATTAAAATAACATATTCTTTAAACTCCTTGACCCTGAAAACCTATAATTTGAAACCAAACACAGGATAGTAACTTCTGTGGTTGATGAAAACTAGCGACCTAAAGAAAATTGTCCGTCATTTTGAAAATAGCGCCTAAAAAAGTTTCGCACAAGAATCAGAATGTCTACCCAAGTTATTATGTTAATCCAATACCTCAAGTTCATATATCAGCAGAAAAAAATCTCTGGACTTCAAATCTGTTGCAGTGGTATATTGTGGGGACTGGATTATACTGAAATTCAGAAACAAAAGTGTCCTTTTGCACTTTTCCTTGTGGCCCAGACTGCCAATGTTTGACATTTTTTTACTGCTGAATTTAGCCCAGTTGGGTACTATGGAGGCACTGCTTGTATTAAATGCTACCTCCTTGTGGGGGATTATAAATTAGGCTATCACGTTTAGTGGGTTTTCTCCTCGTCTCATGATGGTGGGATAGATTCCATACTTTGAGGTACAACACCTTTTGAAGGTGACGCGTGCAGGGAACAGGATAGGCACGTTACATTGGGAAACTGCCAAATAATTATATACCACAGAAGGGGAAGGTTTGCTACGGCCTTCTGCTGCAGCTTACTTACTGAGTGGTTAATTTGTCCTGGGCCTATTATTTGAGGGAGGTAGTTCATCTGCTGTCTGAATGTCAGAATGTTTTTTTCCCTGCCAGGGTGCCCTTGATCTGCACTTCTGCAGGTCAGTTTACCTTTAGATTTCTGAGTAGCCATTGAGCAACTGTGATGCAGGTTATTCTATGTGTAAGGCATCTCATATTTCCAGGAATAGCCTGTAAGACTCATCTGCCTCCAAGCCTGGTGCATTTGAGGTCCAGCAGAACTCCCTCCCTCCCTTCCTTCCCTGAGTCAGCCCATCTCAGTGTAGCTACTTGTGCTCGTTTGTCTCTTCTTCTAACACCAGACAGTGCATTGCCACCTTGAATGTTCAAACAGGCGGTGTCCTTCTAGCCCCTGGTGGCATTAACCGCTGTGATGTCTGATGCAGGGGTAACCGGGACGGACTCAACCGAGCTTCAGGCAGCCGCCAGAGCAGCACAGAGAGCGAGATGAAGTCGCTGGAGCCCCGGCCGTGGAGCAGCACAGACTCGGATGGCTCGACCCGCAATCTGCGGCCTCCTGTCACCAAAGCCAGCAGCTTCAGTGGCATTTCCATCTTGACACGAGGAGACAGCATTGGCGGCATTGGCAAAGGAAGCGGTGCCAGCAGGACTGTCAGGCCAGGTACCGCTTCTCTTTTTACTGCCCTCGTTCAAGTAAACTGAGAGGAAATCCAAGGGCAGTGGTGAGTCTGTCTTGGGGCAACCCAGGATTAAAACTAGTCCTATCCCAATAAAGAATTGGACGTTGTTTTCTTTGTCAGTGGAGAGATGCCATATGGGCCTCAACTCATGCTTTGCTAAACCCGGGCTATTTAGCCCCATATAAATGAGGAGCCCTGAAGAAGAGAAGACCAGAAACCCCCCTGAGAAGGGGATACAGCCCAGTAAGTTACCTAGAAAGCCTTGCAAGGGCTAACTTGGAGGTGGCACTGCCGGAAACCTGGTGGCAGTGCTCTCCTGCAAATCCTGCCCCTTTCCAGGAACGATCTCGATGCCCCACAAAAGGACCAAGCCCTGGATGCACATGAACCCTACCTATAAATCATCTGCCACATTGGCCTCAGTGGCAAAATACCCATTGATATTAACCAGATTAGAAGTGCACCAAGCTTGATGAGACTTTATTCATAAGCCTCGTATGGTCACTCCATGATTCCTCTTTCCTACCCATCATCCCTGGGATTGATTGATCAATCAGTGGTTTTGTTTAAGGGATAGGAAAAGGTTGCATAGCCGTTCCTCCTCTAATCTATTCTGACATAGCACGTCTCTTGCAAGTATGCTCAAACATTCCTATAAGCCAAGCTACAAAGTCTGGCTGTCTTCATCAGGGGGAATTTATTCAGCAGTTAGGTACAGAATTACATCTTCTTCCGAGGAAACCATGGCTCCGAACGTGACTGTGCTCATGCCTAGGGAGATAGCTTCTCTATGGAACATTAGGAGGAAATCAGCTTTGTTGAATTAACTCCTTTGATGAAGATAGCCAAAAACACCTAGAGGTTTTATTAAATTACAATTGCACCTTGATAGCCTTGTCTCTTCCCTGTATTCAGAAGTTCCTAAAACTGAGAATAAAGCAACTTCAATAAGCTATAGGATACAAGGCCAGGGGGCTTTGCTTTTTTCATTCCAACCTCTAAGCATCCCCTACAGCATGGTCCTGATAGCAATTGCCCCTTATTCCCTCAATGTTCTGTTTTATATAATTAATTTATGTCACGTTCCTGTGCATTTTTAGGCAGAAAAAAGTCCTACACCTCTCAGGGTGTTCTATGCGCCCTTAATTTAATTTATTTACTGCATTCTCTGCTACCAAACTGACACCTGGAGTGATGTTTTGCTCTCTCCAGCAGTTAACTCTGCTATGGCTTCCTCCATCAACACCATTTCCTTGAATTGCCTACGAGCAACATGAATCCAAAAAGAGAGAACTAGTCTCAAGATACTGGAAAAATAGCTTATTTTTTGGAAGCCCAATACTATTTTTCCAGCATCTTGAGATGACTTCTCTCTTTTGGGATCCATTTTGGAAGCTTTGCAGTTTCCTCATACTTTTCTACAAGCAGCACGAGCCATTCTTCTTTATCAAGGCCATTTCTATAATGGGTGCAAAATTAGTTCATAAAAATCAGTGAGAGGAAAAGTCCTTTGACTGCAATGGACCGTGGAATGCGTGTGCCCCCATGGCATGGACCTTGTCTAGGATACCTAGATCGCCTCTGGAATGGGACAGGTTTTACAGTAGGCACTCACCCCTGAGTACCCTTGTGTTGCCTTCTTGAGGGCTTTAATGCTATGATATTTGGGAGGCCTGGTTCCCCATTCAAGGCTTGGTGGCTTGCCAACCCAGTGACAAATTTCATATAGGAAACGCATCTGTGTACGGGGAAAAAAACATGCAAATCATGTTAGATCATCACACACCATTATGGCAAGTGTATTGCTGTGCATGCGTGCTGTGGGAAGCTGTGGATAATCGTGGGTTTGCATGTATGTGCAGTGAAATAGAGCACATGTGGCTAATCACGGATTTGCAAGACACGTCCATGCAGTAAAATAGGCGCACATGGATGCTATTCCACATGGTCAAATTTGAAAACAGCTCCCAGTGTAGTTCTTAGTCCCCTTCCTTTCTGCATGGCTGCTTGTGTGTCTGTCGCATTAGCAGCAGCTCAGGTGCAGCAAGGCAGTAACTGGAGCTAGTGTAGCACCTGCAAACCCATGACAACGGGCTGTGCTACAAGTCTGCTCAGTGCTGGTGGATTGCGGCTGGACCCGCAACAGTTGAGTGAGTCCATCAAATCTTATACTTAACCACCGGAGCAATGCCTTCCACAAGCAGCTCGTGATAGCCTCGGTTTCTTTGCCCTCAGTGGCCGCTTCCATGAAGTGTAAGAATGATGGCCAAGGCTGTGATCGCAGCAGCGGGCCTGCATAATTCTCCTGGCTAGATAAGGAATTCAATCTGCAACCTCATTCTGAGGTTCTCCCGTTCTTTTAGTTCACCATTCAATGATAACTATAGATTGCTCCCATCTAGAGGCAGCCCATAAGGCTGTAAGTCAAGAGAATTGCCAAGCTTCTATACGTCCAGACTAGAATAGCGGTGGATCTGGGAAAGTTATCAAGGGGGAGAGCAGTTAGTTTCCTGATTGTAAACAGGGTGGGAAAATGTGATTACGAAACAAGTATTTCTTCACTCTCATAACGGGGATATTACGCACAGTGAGGTAGGGTACGCCTACTGGAAATTAACAGATTCGTCACTATTTTATTGGAAGCAGTCAGCGTGTGGTGTGTGGAAGGATCAGGATCAGGCCATACAAGGAGAAGAGGGAAGCTTACTGGAAGTGCCATAGTTCAGTGGTAGAGCACGTGCTTTCCATGCAGAAGGTCCCAGGTTCAGCTCCTGGTTGCGGAAAAGTCCTGTCTCGAAACCTGGGGAGCCAGTAGACTATGCTGAGCTAGATGGACCAGTGGTATTTCTCTATGTTCCTGGTGGCTAATAACAAGGATCTCCCCCTTGGGAAAAAACTACCATAAAATGGTGAAAGTTGACAGTCAAGATGTTGCATTTGCCTCCCCAGCCTCTGTGTTTTGTGTCATTTGTGATACATATTAGCTGTTTTATGGCTTGATGAGTGTGGCCAAGAATAGTGCTACAGAATTATCATTCGCGCCCAGGTCTGAGTGTCCCATCAGTTCAGCTTTGTTGTAAATATATGAAGCCATTGCCTATACCACACCGCTAACAACATCCAAGCAGTGATTTGATAGGAGCAGTTCATTATCTCCCCCATCTCCTCTCAGAAGTACTTGAATATATCCTACTTCTAATTAACCACCTCCACCGTCACCTCCACGCCACCATGCCTGGCAAATAATTATGTGCCGAGAGCAATCTATGTTTAGATTAAATGAAGTAAATTTGCACTTCCAAGAGCTGAATTTTCAAATATTTTGGTTTTGTGTGTGTGTGTGTTGCTAAGAGGATAAAAAGAGGGAAGGACATGGTGGGGCTGAAGTCTTCCTGCTGGAGCAGCTCTTCCCCATGACCTGGTCACTGCATCCGCTGCCATAACTGCTGTAAATGTTGCTCCATCCCTCTCTTCCGTCAGAGATGTTATGAAGCATTACTGTTGCCTTTTAGCCAGCCATATGGCCTACAGCAGGAGTGGGCAGAAGGTAGATCTCCTGGTGTTTAGATGTTTCAACTCCCAGAAGCCTCTGCCAGGAATGCTGGGAGCTGAAGTCCAAAATGTCTGGAGATCTACTTTCTGCTCAGACCTGGTCTAAAGCAAAAAAAATTGAACAAGAACTCCTATCAGCCCCCAGCCAGCTTAGCCAGTAGTGAGGAATTATGGGTCTTGTAGTTTTAAAAAAACATATTTAGGGTACCAGGTTGCGAAAAGCTGGTCTAGAGAAACTTCTAAAGGGTCGGGGATGTGCACATACGCATGTGTTGCTGAATTTATCACTAAGTGTCAAGTTTTGTTCCCACATGGTGCTCTTGTGGAGAGATGGGAAACATGCAGATCTGTTCATACATCTTATTACAAAAGACATTGCCCAGTTATGTCAGGATGGAAGGAATTGCAGTTCCCAGAGCTTCTGCCATTACTCTGCTGCATTGCCCAACCTTCTGTCTGTGTGGATGGGTGGATGATGTTTTTACAGATGTACTATTTCATCTTCTTGAGCTCAGAGACAGGGATGTGTCAATAAAGGGGGTGGCAAGCAGCAGCATCATATCTCCTCTCTCACTGTTGCTTCCTACAGCAGTGGGGATGACTCATACGCAACCATCCACGTACTCACCCTGTTTACAACCATCCCCCAGCTGAACTTCAAGGGCAGGCACCGAAACGCCTTTGATTATTTCTCCTGGCTCTTTCCTTTACTGTGTTTGTTTATGAGCATGTTTTCTCCCGCCCCCCCCCCCCCCACCATACCTAAACTTTGCTACTACTGGTAGAACTGGAAAAATTCCTGGTCTCTCACTGGTCGGTCAGGTACCTTGAAAGCTGATGTTTGCACCCAAGAGTGTTGACATTTCCATCCTTCACTGCTGTTCCCCCTCCAGATGATACTAGTGTGTAGAGGTTTATCTCTGGCATCTAGCTATTTGACACATCTTCTCTAGCTATGTGCATAGGTTTTCTAGCCCTGTGTATAAGGTTCAAACTGGAGAGGCATGGAGGAAGGATTCCAATAGTCAGATGTGGTGGCTGCAGAGCCACGAGGGTGGTGAGAAGGGCCTCCACATGTAGACTACTTTGTAATCTGGTGGGACGCATTCTAAAGGAAGCTTTATTTCATTTGTACAAAAATAATATACAACTTTTCCAGTTTGGTGCAAGTGACAAGACATTTAAGTGAAGTTAGAATGGCTGTCTCCTTGGTAGATGGAATGCCTTTTCATTAGCTAGCCCTCTTTCTTTTCTTCTCCAATGGGTACTGTTCATTGCCCATCCCATAAATATCTTAACTAAGTCTAATTTGGGTGCCAGTCCTGTTCTCCATTCCCCTCTGTTGCATTGTTCCTGTGTGAAGGTGGTAATGGTGTGTGTGCGGAAGTATTCCAGTTTTCTAAAATGGTGGTGTATTGAATGTAGATGTGTTATCATGTTATATTCTATTATGTAATGCAGGTTCTTAAGAACACCAAGAAATGGTGTGGTGTAGTGGCCAAGAGGATGAACTGTGAGCTGGGACACCCCAAGCACACAATGACTCAATTCGCACATAATGACCAACCATGGAGTAATTAATTAATCTGTGGTTGTTCATTGCCATGGAGCCCAACCAACCATGGAGTAATTAAGCCATGTTGGTTGGGGCTGCACGGAAGTGAACGAGCAAGTAAGCTGCTTCCCGCCTGCTTGCCGCTTTGCATCTGGTTGTTTGGTGTGCTGTGTGAGCCCAGAGCTCTGGATTGTTGAGAGGGAAACAGCACAGAGTTTTAACCCATAGTTTGTTGTTGGGTTAAAATCCTGGGTTGTTTCCTCCTCAACAGCCCAGAGTTTTGGGTTTTCTAAACTGGATGCAAAGCAGAAGCCCTGAGCAGGTGGCAGGAAGTGCGCTCATGTGCCACCCCAACGACCCATAGATTAAACACCCATGAGCTGTCATTTATGGGTGATCAGGGTCAATATCTCGGCCCTTACAAAAAGTTCTATTTAAGTGGAAAGTATTATTAAGCTGAAGTATAATCAAATGTATTGAATTGCCAGAGCTTAGTCTGGGTTGTAGTGCAATACATACAGGCCATCATGGTATAGAATAAAGTTTGTCTGATGGGACCTACTCCCTTGTTTAGGGGGCTGAATGAGTTCAAAATTAGGGATACAAAAGAAATCCTCTACAGCTGGGCATGAATATTCATCCATTTATATTTTCAGGTCAAAGTAGATGGGGTGGGTGTGAAATTCTGCTCCCAAACCTTAATTATTTATAATGTTCACTTTTCTTTTGATACATACAAAAATATTGATGAAATACGCGCATACCTGCACACTTTTTAGCTCAGCTTCAAATCTTCCCCTCTGCTCTGGGTCAGACTGGTTAATGAATTGCGAAGGTTCTTTCCATGGATGCACCAGGTACAGCTAGCATCCCTGAGTGAGCTGAAGCATATCTATTTCCCCAAATCAAGCTTTGCCCTTCAAACAGAGCATCTGGCTTTGACCTAGTGGCTTACAACCCAATCATAAGGTTTTGTGTTCCATCTCTGGAACATACTAAATCTTTTCTATTTTTCTATTCTGCCCTATCTCTAAGGAGTTCAGGGTGGTGTATCTGGTGTCAGTCACCCCCCCCCCCCACCCCAGTCCTTATTCTGCCCTTGCAACAGACCTGTGAGGTAAGTTAGGCTGAAGATAGAGTGACTGTTCACCCAGTAGGCTTCATGGCTGACTCGAATGTTCTTCTGTGTTAAACCTCCACCCATGGTAGACCTGAACTCACCTTTGACCACAGGGTGCTGCTGTATCTCCCATTGACATTTTTGCTAATTAGGGCTCAGTAACCAGAGACTGGCTCAAGTGTCAGTCACATACAAGTAAAGAATGTTTAGTGTCTCCTCTGTAGAGGGCAGACTTAATTTTATTCGCCAGCAGCAGAATCATGCTTCAGTACAGGTTGCTACTTGTGCAACTGTGGCATAAGCTATTCAATAACATCTGCTTGTTTTTTCCAAGTGTTGCTTTTTGAAGGGCTGCTAGTTTGAGACCCAGTGAATTCTCATGGGATGATGTCCAATGCCTCCTTCTGATATTAGGCTGTGTGATATGTGAGCTCCAAACACTACACATCTGGTGCTTGGGGGATAAAAAAAAATGGTGGCAGGGACTTCCTGTGTGATATCTGAACACTGTCACTTACAGTTAATTTCGCTTTTATTTCACTTATATTCTCCCTCATCATGCATCTCGTCTGTTAACTGTTCTTATTGCACATCTATCATACATGTGTGCATAGAACAAGACCAGATAAATGGTTAACTAATGCAAATAATTTACATGTGAGGACATGCAACATCTTGCCACAATGGGTAAGGGCATTGGTTTGCCTCTTCTGGTGGTAAATGTGGAGGGGACGGTGTTACTTCGGATGGATGTGTTAAGGTTAAGGCCACTTCATACGTAGTGGCTATACAGTTTCTATTGTACATTTGAAAAAAGTAACTTATAGACCCTGTTCAGGCAACACACTAAAGACACGATAGTTAAGCATTTTGAGCTAAACATTATAGCATATCGTGTGAACCATGACTCAGCATGTCGTGTGAACCATTCTTAACCATGGTGGCAACATAAGCATGGTTTAAACACACTCACTAACAATTTGCTTCAAAAAGATTAGTGACCTAGCCATGGCTTAGTGCGTCATCTGAACAGACTTGTAGAGACTTCCTGCAGACTGTGCCCATATATAGAAAACCTACCCAATGAAAACTTCTCATTGTCATGTGTGAATCAGCCTATAGTTGTGTCATGACTTTCTGGGGACAAAACAGATAAGTGGGGTCCTTATTGGGACCTGGACAAGTTGAAGATGGCATTAGCAGTTTTTGACATAACCCAGGCAATACAGCGTATGCAGATGTGGCTACCCTTCATAGTTACAGCAAAGCAGATTAATTAGCAGTGTTCTTTGTACTATTAGTATTCTCTTATGCCATTAATTTTATCTGAGTAATGGCCCAAAGGGCCCTGAATTGGGACCTCGGAGATGTTAGTCCAGTTACTTAGTTACATGACAGTGTCTACATTTTACCTGAACTCTTCACACCCATGTGGCGAATGGTGATAGCAGTAATTCTATACCTTGTAGAGGGTCTGTGGGAGTAAAAGCCAGCTAATGCTTGAAATTGCTCAGATGCAGCTGCTCAGATGGTCACACCGAGAGAGAAAGAGAGAGAGAGAGAGAGAGAGAGAGAGAGAGACCTTTTGAAAGCCTGTTTGTAAGTGCAGGGAAGGCATTCAGGCTCCATTTGCCTAGCATGTTGAGCTTTGCAAATTTAGAGACAAAGGGAAGAAATCATGAGTATTAGCATTGTCATAGAACAAGAAGTACAGAGGAAGGGATCAACTAATTGGGCTGATTTCCCCCCTTCCCTTCTATGGCCAGTGTTTGATTTGGATGTGGTAGTTTGGGTTCAAACCCCTTTTCTGCTAAGGCCTCCCTGTGTGGAGTATGGGTAAATCACTATTTCACCAAAGAGCAGACTGTTGTCAAATCTGGAATAGCACCTTTTCTTGACTACAGGCAGGATCAAATTGCTTAGGTGATGCTATCCAGCTTCACAAATTGAATGTACCTGGTTTGCTGGTAACAAGAGTTTTAATGGTGCACATGGTAGCACTCACGAAAGAACAAACATAAAAAACCACACCTCCCAACACACTAAAATCAAAGGGTTTTTCCTGTGAGATGGGATTGCCAGCTGTCTCACAGGATTGTTATGAGGGCAAATACAGTAATGATATGGAGTCAGAATGCTAGACTAGGCACACTTGGTTCTGCTCTGATCAAGTGAAACAGTTCTTACTCTCATAACTGACACTCAAATGTTAGATGAAAGATTTAAAGATTTTGGGTCACACAGAATTCTTCAGGCATAGGTATTACATCTCCGGTTTACTGTTGAACAACTGAGACCTGACATTGTCGGGGAGGGATCAGTTCACACAAACTCTCTCTCTCTCTCACACACACACACCTCATTTTAAATAAAGATATAGGAAAGCATTTCAGTTTGGAAACCGAAACTAAATTGCAAAACATCTTTTCATCTCAAGATGGAGAGGCTGTACTTCTGAGCCTAACTTGTTCAGTCAGCCATTTAAGAGAAACTGATGCATCAAATCAGTGAAAAGATGTCAAGGTGTGCTCACTGTAGGATATAATTGTAACCAAAAATATTTAATATTCTGTATGTACAACTATAGTTGAATATTTTATTTTTTTTAAAAAAAACTATAGTGCAATGCGAGACTGGACATTAATCTCTGTTTGGACACGGATAGGAAGCCATTATGGGTCAATGCATTTTGATATATTGGGAAGCTTTTGAGGATACAAAATTATGCATGGGATGGAGAATGTGGATAGGGATACATTTTCTCCCTTTCTCATAATACTAGAAGCCAGGGACATCCCATAAAGCTGATTGGTTAAGAGATTCTGGACAGATAAAAGGAAGAATCTCTTCACGCAGTGCATAGTCAAAGGAAGGAATTTATTACCACAAGATGTAGAGATGGCCACCAATTTGGATGGCTTTAAAAGGATTAGAGAAATTCTTGGAGGAATAGCCTAACAATAGCTACTAGTCCTGATGGCTAGGTGTTACCTCCAGTAGCAGAGGCAGCAAGCCTATGTACACCTGTTGCTGGGGAACGTGGGTGGGAGAATGTTGCACTCATCTCCTGCTTGTGGGTTTCCTATGAGCAGTTGGTTGGCCACTGTGTAAACAGAATGCTGGACGTAGGTGGTCCCTTGGTCTGATCCAGTGTGGCTCTTCTTATGTTCTTCTGATAACTGCTGTTGTCATACACAGACAGAAATATGCAATTGCATGTATTTTTGGAAGCATGCTCATTCTGGTGTTGTTTTTTGGTGAAACGTCCTTTCACCCCTTCCCCCAGTTTCAGGGGTGAAAGTCCAACTGATAATTGTGCTGGCTGACCATGCCACGTCTATTCCAATGAGAGTTAGTCCAATGGGACTATGGATAAAATCAGGGGTAAAATGTCTCTTTGCAAAGGGTCATCTTGCAGGCGTTGAAACTTCCTAAGGTGGATGTTAAGTATATAAAACCTTCTCTTCCATCTGCAGTAGTCTTAATTAAAGCAAAATTAGAATATGCTGGATGATGATGATTTCCACTTTTCCATACAAAAAGTAATACTTAAAGCCGCTCCGAAGAACAATAAAATGCAAGCATCAATATAACGAAGTGAAACAGGGAGACCTGCGCCAAGGCTTACATTGAGCCAAGCCTCAGTGTTGAAGTTGCTTAGAAAGGCCCAGCCCAACCCTGGAAAATGTGAATTAATAATAATGGGAGGATGTGGGGGTGGGGTGGGGGCTGAGCATGTGTGAAGTTATTTCTGCACACATCTGGGATTACAGTTCAGAGTGTGACGTGTTCCTGCTAGCCAGGCTTCAGCCCTGGCACCTCTCCTTTCAGAAAGAAATCATTATTTCTCATCTCTCTGGTGTGTTTTGTTTCCTTTGAAGGCCTGTCGCTAAGTACCCCGGAAGCCTGTAGCCAAGTCTCCTCTGCTCAGCCTGGCCGAGGCCTTTTGCCATGTGCTGCTCAGCAACAGCAGCAGCAGCAACCGCTTCTTCCCACACCCCAGCAACAGCCGGCAATGAGTAATCACATCATATCACAGGTGAGTCACCGTTCAGTGTCACCAGGTTTTGGAGAGCGCTTCCTCATGGTTCCTTAGCCGCGAAGTAGAAGCAGGAGAGTGTTTGGCGCAGAAGCGTTTCTGTAGAGAGCTAGAATAATTGTAGGACTATTTACACAAAACCACTTAAGCTGTCCCCTCCCCTCTTACCCAGGTTGTAGTACAGAATGGTATCAAAGCCTGCCCCCACCCCCACCCCATTACAATGGGGAGGTTACCCTGCCTCAGTAGGCAGACCTTGCATGACCTAGTGTGGCAGGGAAGCAGGACTATCAGCTGCAGCAATGTGACCATGAGGCAGGATTGTGTCCACTCTGCATTTATCCCCAATAAGAAAAGGGGGGGGGGGAACACCCTGCATTCTGCACCAAGAAAAGTGGATTTTTCATAACAGATAAATTACTCAATTTGGTTGTACTAGGAACATAGGAAGTTGCCTTACACTGAGTCAGACCCTGGGCCCATCTAGCCTAATATTTTCGACACTGACTGGCAGCAATGGCTCTCCGGGGTTTCAGGCGGGATTCTTTTCCAACCCTACCTGGAGATGCTGTGGATCAAATCGGGGATGTTCTGCATACAAAGTAGCTGCTCTGCCATTCAGTTATGACCCTATGCTAGCCATGGGGAAGGACAAAGGGGCCATGAAGAATACTTGAAGTCATCTACCCTGATCGTGGGAAGTCATAAATAGCTTCTTTCTGGCTTCTTGGATTTTTCCAGGCATTTCCCATATGTTAAGTACAACTTTGCAGTCATATAGAGCTGTAAACATGCTCCCCCGTGCCAAGGAAAGTGGAAATTTTTCAGGATGCTCAAATAAATTTCCAGATTTTAATGTTTTTGTTTTTACACAGTGTGAAGAATCCACACAACCCTAACTCTCAATTTTATGTGTCTTTACCGAGATGTGAAAAATTGCACAATGTACCAGAGTTGAGTCCTGCCTTGACATCTTGCCTCATGTTCGGCAGACATCATAGGCCTTGTTTTGCTGTGCAGAGAGTCCAGGGTATTGGCATAGTTCAGCTCAGGAAGTGTATGGTTTGCAAGGATCACATGTACTTAATGGCCTGGTTCAGTTAAATATATCTTGGCTTAATAAGCTGAGATATGAAGAAGACTTTTGCCTGTGTATGCAGCCCCTTCTCTCCTCCCTTTGAGCGAACTCAATTAAACCAAGATGTCTTTAATTAACCATAGTTTCTCGTTTCATCTGAATTGGGGGAACTGTTACAAGCTTCAAAACAAGCCAGGATCTTAAGCTATGGGTTGAAGTTGTTTTAGGATCCTGGCTTGTTCTGAATCTGGTAATCATGGCTTCCCTGGTTCAGACCAAATGGGAAGTTAGGGTTAACTGAAGACTTCTGCATTGCATTCAAATGGGCTACGAAGGGAGGAGCAAAACGGCCAAGTGTGTGGGCAAAAGGATTGTTCATATCTCAGTTTATTGGCTGTGTTTAGGTGGTAATATTTCAGCCTAATCTAATCTTCCCATCCCTAAAGAGTCTGGTTGTGATCTCTTTCCCTTGGATGATAGAATGCTAAGCAGGTTCATACTTCACGACAGGTGTGGAGATGCATGTTAAGATGACTTGCATCCTGGCAGCCTCAGGAGTTTGTTGTGGTCTCTGTGCAGTTCTGCATATGGGAATTGTCTGCACCAGCCACAGCATAACAATCTAGATAGAACATCTGAGACAGGCTCTGGCTGTTCTCCTGAGTGGTGTATTTGTGCTGAGCTGCTCTGTCTGAAGTTGTGGCCAGCTTCCTTCCTGCTCAGTTTCCTTCAATTGCCATAGAGAGCAGCAGCTCTCTGAAATATTTGTGCAGAGGACTCTTTTCTTTTTGCTGTTTGACAGACCTTATAAAATTAGCTCAAGCACAATTGTTTAAAGTTAGCTCTAGGCAGACTTCAGGCTTGTGGGCTTTACTTGGTTTTTTACTAATCACTAATCAGTGCAAATTAATTTGGGGAACGGACAGTGGAGTCAATTATCTATTGCACCCCATGAGCCATACATTCTCTCTCTCTCTCTCCTCTCTCTCTCTCTCTCTCTCTCTCTCTCTCTCTCTCTCTCTCTCTCCCTCTCCCTCTCCCTCTCCCCTCACTCCATATATATATACACAAATACATCTAAATTACTATAGATCAAGGATTCTAATACAAAACTCTCAAAATGGGTAGTAGAGCTGCACAAAGACCCAGCCAAAGGCAACCACTCAATACTTCCATTTTACAGGCGAGGAGCAGTGAATCCAAGAGTTAGGGGGATTAACACAAGGCCAGCCGTGGCAGAACCTTCTTTTAAACTTTCAATTTTACTTGTTTGTTGTTGAAACAATTGTGAGTCTAACCTTTGCTGATTTGGGGTGGTTGCTGGTCAATTCCAGACACTCTTGAATGAAACCGATTATCTAAATCCACTTCAATTAGGCTTCAGGCCTGGTTTGGGAACAGAAATTACCTTGGTCGCCCTGTGGGATGACCTTTGCTGGGAGAGGGACAGGGGAAGTGCACCCTTGCTGATTCTTTTAGACTTCTTGGCAGCTTTCAATACCATTGACCATGGTATCCTTCTGGATAGACTGTCTGGGTTGGGAGTTGGAAGCACTGCATTGCAGTAGTCTCACTTCTACGTGGGTGGCCGATTCTGGAAGGTAGTGCTGGAGGATTATTGCTTTGTGCCTTGGCAGCTGTGCTATGTGGCTCCACAAGGCTCTGTGTTATCCCCCATGCTCTTTAACATCTACATGACATCTCTGGGTGAGGTTATCTGGACATATGGGCTGAGGTGTCACCAATATGCAGATGGCATCCAACTCTATCTATTATTTTCACCAAAACCAGGTACAGCAGTGGGTATTCTCAATTGGTGCCTGGCGTGGTCATGGACTGGATGATGACCAATAAACTGAGAGGCAGTCCAGACAAGGTGGAGGTACTGTTAGTGGGTGGTTTGTCTAAGTGATGTTCAACCTGCCCTAGAGGCGGTTACATTCCCGCTAAAGGATCAGATTCATAATTCGGGGGTGCTCTTGGATCCAGCTTGTCATTGGAGTTACAGGTGGACTTGATGGGATGGAGCACCTTTTAGCAGTTTAGGCTAATATATCAACTATTTGGATATGCTCTGGATATCTTTAGAGGAAGATAGTAACTCAAAATAGGAGAATTTATTATTTCTTTAGTTATTGCATTTATATCCCGTCTTTTTTTTCTCCAAGGAACTCAAGGAGGCATACATAATCCTCCTCCTCTCCATTTTATCCTTACAACAACAACCATGTGAGGTAGGTTGGGCTGAGAGTCTGTGACTGGCCCAAAGTCACCCAGTGAGCTTCCATGGCTGAGTGAGGTCTAGAACCCGTATCTCCCAACCCCCAGTCCAACACTTTAGCCATTACACCACACAGGCTCTCCAGTGGTTAGGCTCACTTGAACAGAGTTACTAGGAAAAGAAATGTAAAATTTCTGGATATTTTGAAGGGGGCAGGTTTTATCCTTCCATCACCCACCCCAATGTAAGTCTTGGGTCTTGGAAATATATGCAATACTTTCTAATCACAACTATATTTACCTTACTACTCTGGCTGCAGTCTTATACACACATTATTTGGTAGGAAGCTCTACTAAACTCAATGGGATTTACATCTGAGTTTGTGCTGTTAAGAGCATGGAATATGTCATGTATATCTTAAAATGAAAAATTATACTCTTTGGGATAGTTATGAAAATATAGACAACTTCATTTCAATAAAACAATAATTGCAAATATACCCAGCATTCGTGATGATGTTGCAACCTGCCGCCCCCGAATGCATCTCATAATATATATCGTAGTTTTGTCATTTGGGGGAAAGTAGGTGTGGGCAGATTGACCATGGAAACAATGAAAATAGCAAACAAAAAGATGTTATCTGGGCGTAGAAACAGTAGGTAGATCTCAGCATTGTTATACAGAAAAGGAAAAGACATACATTGAGAAGGAAAGCTCAGAAAATAAACCTTCCTTTAATATAATCAAGCAGTAGTAATACATTTTGATATTCTGTTATAATTTATAATGATGCTGAAGAACACAACATTACTTCGTCATACCTACCAAGTATCAAATTACCTCTCCTCATTGCTCAGATTTCTGTCTTGCTCCATCTCAGGAAATCATGTATCCTTGAAAACGATGGCATATCTCAAGTGTATATCTCTAATCAGAATTGATGTCTAAAAGGGTACTGAGTTGGCGCTGCCTTCCCTTCAAACCCTGCAGTTTCACTTACCCAGGGTGGCGTCAGGTAATCCCAACACCAAGGAGGAAGTGCGGGGTTTCCGGTGGACATCCGGTACTGCAGCTGCCCCCGCTCCTGTCTTCCTGGTTTCTGGTGTCCAATTGCCGGTCACCTTGTGCCTGGAAACACCCCCCCTTCCCGATTGGTCACAGAACAAGGAAGAGTCGGGGTAACCTTGCTCCCACCGAAAAAGTTGGGGTAAATCTCTGGCTTTTTTCCTGCGCAGTTTCGTGGGAAAGCCCACGGTAGTTGCGAATCTGCGGCTATGACATATAACTGATGCAGCGCAGTTTCGCAGCCACCAAAGGGCTTTGGCCGCGTATAGACAAGCCCCCAAGTCAGTGTCGTTTCTAAACCCCATGTTTTTGTCTGAGTGGCAAGGTAATGTTTTGGTCACGTTCCTTGTGTGTTTGGATGCAGGGGGCTGCGTGATTTCCTCCTGAGAGATCACAAAGAGACCTAAGAAGATGTCAGTCAGCTGTCTCATCTCCCCACCTCCTTTTGGTTTTGGTTGCATCCCCAGAGCATCGTGTTGTCTTTTCTCACTTGGCTTTCTGACTTCCAAGAAAAATGAAATAGCAATTTGGATAAATGGGCTTTTGTTTGCCTTGGTTTAAGCGAATGTGTTCCATCTCAATGGGTTGTATATTTGCTAGAATTCCCCACCTAGAACAAGACAATGGGCATTCTGCATCATTGCTATCATCCGGACTACAGTTCTTTAAAATTTCCTTTGCAAAACTTATATAGGAGAAGAACCCTGCTTCTTGAACACTGCAGAACTCCAAGCGTCAGTTGCCAGGCTCAATTATTTAGACCCTGAGAAATACTGGGCACCTGGGGCAGTATTTGGGGCATATCTGACTGTGATGGAACGCATGCATGCATGCTTGGTGCATCTCAAATTCCTTGGACATGCTTATCCAGCACCTTGCTATCCCCACTGCCTTTCTCCTGTGGCCAAACATTTCCAGAGCACCTACTCCTTCTTTTTTTTTGCTGTTCTCTATTTTAAAAAATGTGAATCTCAATAGCTGGTGGTGTCTTTTCAGTCCTCTTCTCTCTGTGTATACAATGACTAACCTTGTTCTGCCTTTTCTTTTCCCTTCCCTTTTCTCCACCCCTTCCCTGTGCCTGTGTCTTCCCCGTCTCCCGTCCTTTCCCCCCTGCTCTACTCTCAGCCGGTCCCAGCTCTGCAGCCCTCTCCGCAGCCTGTCCAGTACTCTCCAAGCTCCTGCCCCCAAGTCCTCCTGCCAGTCTCTTCATCCCAGCAGTACAACATGGTATTAAAAACCAGCATCTCTCTCTCTCTCTCTTTCTCTCTCTCTCTCTCTCTCTCTCTCTCAATGCTTGGCATGTGTTTGCGCTTTTCTTAGCCAAGGGCATGCTGCATTCCCATGTTTATTGCCTCGGGGTTCCTTTTAAAGATATAAAAGGCGGGATATAAATATTTGTATTACAATGCCGCTGCTCCTTTAGGCTCAGGATTTAGGTTAATGCTGACCACTGCCACTACCTCTGGCTCCACTTCGAGAGGCCTCCAGAACACCTGTTTATAATGCAGCACATGCACAACTGTTGCTAATTTGTTGAGTGGGATCCAGATGTCTTTCCTCGAGGAAGCGCATATTGCACTTTTCCAGCCCTGAAAGAGCCGTATCATAGCTAAGAAAATAAAATGAGTTCTCAGTAGCCCTGGTGCAGTTTTGAGTGCTGCCTGGAATGGAGCTGCGTGAGAGTGTCATAGGGATGCTGTTTGGTCTGTGACATCACTGATGACACGTGACACAGCTCCGCCTTTCCCTCCTCACAATGTTTTCTCCATACTCTGACCCTAACATCAGCACTCGTCACACAGACAGGGCCCTGGCATGGAAGCTAAACCTTAACTCACAGCAATGCATAGAGAAGCCTTCTGTCTGTTTCTCAGTTGTACCCACCTTCCCATTGCTTTGAGATGTTTTGGCACTTGTGAGTCTCATCTTTGCAAGCTGACCACTGATTCGCATTTTTCAAACACACACCATAGTACCTAGGGGAGAACAGCAGGATGGCTACCGTCCATCTGGGACAAGTCTCCCCACATTCCAAGCATGGATCCCCCTCACACGCCATGTACCAGTTCATTTATTTGTGGAGTGGATTTTACGACAATGCCCGGTTTGCGTGTAGCTCACTATCATGGGCCAAGCACAAACAGGAGTGAGTGAGCACTGCCTCTGGCACGTTCCTCACTTCCACTGTCAATTTATAACCTACAGTCGCCTTGTTCATAGGTTGCTAGTGTGATGCCCAAACCCAGACACTCTGGGTTGTTTAGGCTGCCTGGGAAACACTAGGAGTTGTTGGACCCTTTTATGTCTAAATACGGCTAGGATTATGCCCTTAGTGTGAGATGCGGCCCTAACAGCCACCAGATGGCGTTCACTTACCTTGGCTGCATGATCCACATGGTGCAAGGCGAGTGACATTTTAAATCTTATGTGACACTTAGTTTGCCTGCTTTATCAGCCACCGTTTCTCTTCAGATGTATTCCTGTAGCAGGACATGAATGACAGGGAGCTTCACAGTATAGCTATGATGTGTGGTGACTGGGTAATCCTGCCTCTTCCCTCTAGCTGGATAGTTTCTCAATTTGCATAGTGCTTTTTCTGATGTTTCCAAAGGATCGTTCATTAAAATGTGAGGGGGAAGAGAATTGTCAGAGCTGGGTTGAGTCTGTTGGGAAGATGCAAGCAGATGTTGGGCAGATGCAAGCCCTGTGAATTTGAAGGCTGCACCCTGCGTTACTCAGCAATAATGTAGGGGGAACAGAGTTGGGCAGGAATTCTAGATTAGCAAACAATCTACAAGGTGCCAGTTGGAGGGGTTAGAGGGAGAGGGCTACTAAACCCAGATGGTCTAATGCTCTAGTCAGGGGAGATTTGTGTTCTACAGGTATCTTCCTATGATGCATCTTGTACTCTCGCTACAGCACACTGATACGTGGATTGATCTGTGGGGGATCTGATGTGTAGAGAATTCTGCCTTGGGTCACTAAGCTTGCTTTTTGTTGATTTCTTTCCCCCAGTGCCTTATAGACCTGTTCAACTTTGAAGATAACATTTATTTGTAGGATTATGTCCCTAACCTGGTGCCTTCCAGATATGTAGGATTGCAACACCCGTAATTCCCAGCCAGCATGGCCATGGGAGTTCCAGTCCAACACATCTGGAAGGCACCAGGTTGGGGAAAGGTGCTGCAGACCAAATCCCGTCCGTTTTGCCTGGCCTTTCAGCTATTGCCTTGGAGGTGTTCCATTTTTATCTATAATGAGCTCTTGGAATGTGTCATATGTCTTGGAGCTGCCCACTAGTCAATGGTGGCTTTGCAAATTTAGCCTCCCTAATTGTTTTCGAGTAGGATTCCAAGTGCCCACTCTCCTAATGCATTATCCTGCCTTCTTCTTGCTGCAGTTGCCGTATGGGTATCAATATAACATTTTCATTTTAAATAGGCAGAAATAGAGAGTTACTTTGCCCCATGAGCACTTTAATGGTATTAATTTTTCATTGTGAAAAAGCTGATCCATAGTTTTTAATGCTACTTTTGTGGCCTTTTTCCTTTTATACATTGGATTAGATTACCTTTGGTTGCAGTTGTCAATTGTGTCTGGGTATAAAAAGTCAAGGAGAAGGAACTAGTTTTTGTCTGTACGCAGTCCTGTGTCTGGGATGTAATTACGGCCTATATTTTGGCCTGGAAGATCGCTGGGTGATCTCTTCCTCTTCCCTTCTCCTTTTTCTGCTACCTTCTGCAAGTGCTCTTCCTTTGGCCTGTCTGCTCTATGTCCCGTGGCCATTTGTTGTTGTTGTTGTTGTTGTTGTTTGTTGTATGCACTTCCTAATCCAGGGTGTTGTGCTGAGGATTCCTTGATTCTGTTTTCATTGGGGTTGGGCAGTGGTTGCTGGCTTGCTGGTAGAAACAACTCAGGGACCCAGTTACTCAGTTCTTCCTTCTCTGTCCTCTGGCCACAGGCGGATGAGCTCAGTAACCCCTTTGGGCAAATCAATCTCAGCCGCCAGGGCTCCACAGAGACACCAGATCCGTCCTCAGCTATGTTCCAGCCGCCAATCATGTCCCAGCACCCTCAGCAGACGGGATTCATCATGGCTTCCCCAGGGCAGCCAATCACTGCCTCCAACTACTCTGCCTCGGGACACACGGCACCAGCCCAGCAGGTCCTGCAGCCCCAGAGCTATATACAGCCTCCCCAGCAAGTAAGCTGTGTGTGTCTGTCTCTGTGTGGTCACAATGCTGAGAAAATGTTTTTTTTAAAAAAAGAAAAAGAGTGCAGAAATGCCTCCCACACGGAAGCTGAGCCAGACAGAGCATTAGGGCTATGTAAGCAATTGATAAGGCTAGCTAGCCTTTAGAGGTACGTTGTTGTTGTTGTCGTTGTCGTTGTCGTTGTTGTTTTGGGGGTAGGCCTAATTTGATCTCCTGCAATGCTTATGCACAAACCACTCCACCCCCACCTGCATAGTTATCAAACTATGAAAGATGGGTGAGTGGAGGGGAGACAGCTTGTGGTCCAACCCATGTATCTCTTCCATATCTGTGTATAAGTGCAGCTAAAAAGGCCAAGAAAGTGCAGGAGGGGATTTGTTCTTGGTGTGTGTGTGTGGGGGGGGGGGGTTGTTATTATTTTTTTGGAGTGGGACAGCCAGTCATTCTGAAAATTCTTCTACGCTTTCCCTTTAGAGGGCCCTCCAAGGCCCAAGGGTTCCCTGTGACTATATGCCTGTCTGTCTCTGATTCACAGGAAGGACGCTAGCTTGTGGCAGCGTCTCCCACTGATATCCCCTTCGCGACTGCTTATTGCCGCAACCGGTGTCCATTCGAGTGGCTTGTCTGCTGGGAGACCGGGGCTCTGCACTGGTCATGCCCTCTGCCTCCTGTCCTTTGTCTCATTTACTGACTGCTCCCTTTATCCCTCTGACAGATTCAGGTTTCTTACTACCCTCCCGGGCAGTACCCAAACTCTAGCCAGCAATACCGACCTCTCTCTCACCCGGTGGCCTACAGCCCGCAGCGCAGCCAACAGCTGCCTCAGCAGTCACAGCAGCCTGGTAAGTATGCAGCACGTGCAAGCATCCAAGCAGGGAGACGGGGAGGTAGCAGCTTAGCTGCCAGGGAGGGCCCAACCATCATGCCCTTTCTTGGAGCCAGGAGGAGTCGGTCTATTTATAGGGTTCGAATCATGTGCGTGTTAAAGATCTTTGGGAGGGCAGATTTAGCTTGGCTGCAAGGCACAAATGGGCGTCACGTGTCCCTTTGGGTCACAGGTACTTGTGGCAATTAACTACCCTTCAATTTTACATCCATTTGAAGGCTCGAGTCTGGGAAGTGGTTTGCAGCACGTATGCACAGAAGAGCTGTAGGTGTTCAAATCCATATCAACAGAGCTTTTGTTGATCTATCATGGAGGGTCTGTTTAAACATGTTGGCTGAGACTCAGCTGTGTTCGCGAGCTTTGGAGGACGCTGCGAGTGAAATATGAACGACATATCTCTGATGGATGAGCCCACAGGAACTGGATATACCTTGGGCCAAAGCAGATACTATGCCAAACGTGAAGCTGCCTTGGTAAAATGGCAGCCGCACATTTAGCAGCTCCTCCCATCTGTGACGTCTGCTTGTCTCATGTCATGATGGCACATTGCTCAGAATTTCCCTTCTCTCACCAGCGTCCTCCAATGATGGGTGGGTGTGGGGAACATGACACCAGGGAACGTTGCACAGTTTTACTAGGCATTATAGAGGTGGCGGCTGCATTTGGTAGCAGTCATGCATTTAGCGTAACATGTGTTTTGGGCCCTGCCTTAGCTAAGGTTAGTGTCTTCCCAGCTTGATGAAATTTTAGTTCTCTTCCAGCTCTGAAGATTATGTAGTCCCACTCACTGTTCCGAGAACACATGCACTCAGTCAAATATGCCAAGGGTTGTCTATGCACTTACAGTTTCAAAAACAGGGTGAAGAAGAGACACTCCTGGGGTACCAATCAAGTATATAGTAATAGTAAATTAAGGTGCTCAGTTATGATGGCTATCTAGACAAAATGAGGCTACTGAGTGAGATATTGGCATGATCAGTGGACCCCCAAAATTTGCAGAAGTAGAAAAGAAATCGGTAGGGGGGAAAGAAACCTAAGGGGGCAGCCTCCCCCTCCAAAACAGCCCATTGAGGTTTGAGCATCCTCTGTGGCCGCGAAATACTGAGCATCTGTTGGGGGCAGAAGCATGGAATGGAGTATCCTGAAAGAAGGCATGCCTAGCTGGAATCCTGAAGAAGAACACTCCACACTGCAATTCCCACATGCAAAATATTAAGCTTTGCCGTCTTGTCACGCTGCAGGTTTACAGCCAATCATGCCCAACCAGCAGCAGACGTACCAAGGTATGATAGGAGTGCAGCAATCCCAGGGCCAGAGTCTCCTTAGCAGCCAGCGCAGCAACATGGGCAGCCAGATGCAGAGCCTGATGGGTGTGCAGCAGTCTCAAAGCCAGAGTCTCCTCAACAATCAGCGAGGAAATATGGGCAGCCAGATGCAAGGCCTGATGGTCCAGTACTCTCCACTGCCTTCATATCAAGTGAGTGATGACAGTAGAAGAGTAGCGAGAGGGTGACGGGCTGAGGAAGTGGCAATTGCACTCTCACAGTACTGGACCTCTGATGAAGTGGGAGTGAATCCTACATGCTCTCTTGTTCCCTCTGGTCGTTTGGAAAGCGTCAAGCCACGCCTCATGCTCTTTCAAAAGACACAAATGCAACTCGTGCAGGACTCATGGAGTGGGACTAATAGTCCACAACAAAGCAGTAGCCGCATGTCAAGTCTCTCCCCACCCCCACCTTGATGGTGTGTAGTAAAACATAACCTGCCCTCTTCATGTTATGCATTCACTGCCAGGGTTAGCCAAAGATGTGGAATGGGGTGAAGAAACTCACAGCTTGATGGCAGCGAGGGACAGTTCTGTTTGACTACATGATACAAAGGGGCAGAGGGAAAAGTCCATGTGGGGCTGCTGTTTGGGGCAGAAGACCTGCATTTGTTGTAATGGGTAGCTCTGGCTTTATCCTGTAACTGTTTGTTTATAAAACATTTCTACCCAGCCTCTCCTGTCATTTTGAGGCGGTTCACAAAAACAAATGTAAAAACAGACAAAAACCCATTACAAAGCTATAAATCTAAAAGCCTGTAGATAGCAAACCATAGGTTGTGGCTGATTTAAGAGTAAACTATGACTGACTAAATCAGTGATAGAGCTCCCTAATTTTATTTCCAGAGACCTACAGAAATAAATTAGCTGTATTGTCCCCCACACATTTTCCTTTCCAGTGAATGGGAAACATGAAAAGTGGGGGGAGCATAGATCTCCCTTAAAAGGACTTGCTGGAGACTTGGGGAAGTGTGAAATGGAAGCAGGGCACCCCCAAGTGTTAGCTCAACACTTAAAACCCTGGGGATCACCTTGCTAAGTGGGCGATCTTGATCCCCCCTTTCCCCCACTCATCACATTCAATAGCTGTCAAGCCTATAAGTAGACTCCTCTTGTCAATTACCTTGTATGTTTCATACTGCAGTCCCTCCCTTTGGTAGCTGAAACATACAAGGCAATAGACAAGGCAAGTCTATATATATATTTTACAGCTGCAAGTGTGCACTTACACAACTGTGGAAAGCCTAATAATAATAATAACAACAACCACATTTGCACAAATTCCTGGAGCTATTCTGGCCCCATTTACGCAAATGTCAGGACATGAACAATAAAAAAGGGGTTGGCAAATGAGTGACAGACAGCCCCTCCAAATTCTCAGTTGGGCAACAGTAGAGGGGCTGTCAATGCAGCACAGGTGAAATTGCTCGGGAAGAGCTGCTGTTCTCTCCCCACCCCCACCCTGCCCCACTCTTGCTGAGCAGCTCACTGTCCAATCACCGCAACCCACAATGGGTTGGCTCTGCCAGGTTTGGATGCTATGCCAACCCATCCTGAGTTAACCCCAAGAACAAGCCATTGGTTGTCAGAGTGGCTTTTTGGCGAAAAAGAAACCATCCTGCGGGAAGCGGTCTGCGTTTGGATTACACTACAACCCACAATGGGTTGTTGTGTACTGAGAACCCAGTCTCTGAAGAAGGATGTGGGTGCTATGCTGAATAAAAATTGGGCCCCGCCCTGATATCCTCTAAGCCATGGAAGAATTCCAATTGAATCTATTTCCACAACTGGGAGGACTAGATGCTGTGCTTCGCACAGGTTCGGAGATCCCAAAGAAGGGGAGCCTCCATGCTTCTGCACTGTTGTCTACAGTCAGTGCCCCCTTCAACTATGTTGTCATGTTTTCCCTATATAATAGGTTCTCCCACCCCCTTTTCTCCCTTTCCCTCCTCCTCCTCCTCCTCCCAAGCAGGTGCCAGTGGCTAATGAGTCTCAGGGTGTGGTCCAGCAGCCCTTTCAACAGCCTGTGTTGGTACCAGCAAGCCAGTCTGTTCAAGGAGGACTACCAACCGGGGGGGTGCCAGTCTATTACAGCGTTATCCCACCAGCCCAGCAGAATGGTACCAGGTAAGGACATGAGCTGAGGCAGGTATAGAAACAGAATAAAATGAGAGCTCGGGGAATCAGACTTAAGTTGTGGCTAGGTTCACTCATATGACAAGCCACACTCAAGATTGAATATAGGTTGTTTTGAACTGAGGGTTATTGATGAGACATGGGCTGTTGAGTTGTGTGACCCCAGCCACGAACAACCCATAAAGAGACCCATAAAGAGACCCCTCAGTTTGTTAGTGTGGCTGGTTCACACAACAACCCACATTTTAACACTTGTGTAGGTTGTCATGTGTGAACCCAGTCTGTCAGTACGACCTGGTTCACATGATCAAAACAAGCCACTGTAGTGCACGCTGCGTAATCACCATCCAACTGTGATGGCTTATTGTGTCGTAATAATAATAATAATTTTTAAAAAAACATTATTTTGCACAATCAACAATAAAAGCCCCAGGACCTGGGATGCCTCAAATCCCTGAGAGTGGACGACAGTCTTTACCTGGCACAGGAAAGAAGACTGTTGATGCCAAGGCATCTCTCGTTGGGTGTTGTGTTCCATAATCTGTGGGCCACGAATGAGAAGGCCCTTTCCCTTTTTGATATCTTCCGACCCTCCCTCAGAGGAGGCACTTGGAGGTGGACCTCAGAGGAAGATCGTCGTGTATGGACAGGTTCATTTTCTTTCTTGCACCAGTCAGATGTTCATTGAAAAAAGCTGGTAGAGCAGAGGCATTGCCCTTTTGCATGGGTGCTCTGCAGAACTCTATGGCTGCCTCTTCCCACCCAAGAGAAGTTTGTTTTCTCTAAGTGATCAGCTACACAACTTGTATATCTCTCTGAGATAGGACATAATACCCGCCTGTACAGCCAGCTAGAAAAAGGGGGGGGGGGAATCTCCGGGGTGAATCAGAGAGAGAATGAGGTGTCCCTACCCCCTGCAGCACTGATTAAGCATCCCCTTAATTGAAAGATGATCCAAGTAGGAATCTCAGTAAGTAGCCTGACCCAGCGCAACTGGGCTCTGGAATGGCTGCTTCTCAGGAGAAGCACAGCTGTTGTCTCTGTCATGCTGCTTCTGCTGCCTCACCAGACCTCCCGCTTTCCTTCCCAGTCCTTCTGTTGGCTTCCTGCAACCTCCTGGGACAGAGCAGTACCAGATGCCCCAGTCCCCTTCACCCTGCAGCCCGCCACAGATGCAGCAGCCCTATTCAGGTAAGACAGGTTACCTTACTACTTAGGAGAAGCTGGCCTGCATGGCAGGATGAGATTTTCCCACATATATACGTCTGCTCCAGAGATGGCTAAAACCAAGATGCTTGGAGGTCACCAGCTGCCCATCACCTGTTCCAGATGACAAATACTTCCCAGGCTCTAGAACTCCTTGCTAAGTGATGCCCATCAAGTCCCTTCTGTCAGCAAACAAAGATATTCTTATTCAGGCAGGACCTGGGCCCATAAGTGGATATGTTGCAATTGGCTTTAACAGATTGTTTTTATTGAAGTTTTTCAATGTGTTTTTTTAACTTTGTGTTTTGCTGCTGATTTATTGTATTTTGTTCTATTTTGTTGTATTGCTGTTAGCCACTTTGAGCACCGTTTGGCGGAGAGGCGGGATACAAATTTGACAGATAAATAAATGAGTAAACAGTATCACACATGACAGGAAAGGGCCTGATAGCCCCACATGTCTCCTCCCATTACATGGATTGGGAGGGCTGTGGGCATTATTCACATGGGGCCTGATCAAGCTGCATGCAGAGGTTGGTCATGCCCAGCACATGGGGGTCTCAGCTCGATCGCCTCTGCCCATGTATGTCTTGCATTCTGCTATCCTGCCTGAATACAGCAATGAAGCCTGGTGCCGTCTGCATCCTTTGGATTTCTTGTGGCTTTGGGCTGCTTTTGATTTGCGGATACCTGCAAGCAGGAGGCAACTTTCATCGGGTTCTGGACAGGTTTTTCAAAACCTTGCAGCTGGGCTTGCAGCACCACCTCCTGGTAGCCCTGGCATACTACAAATCACGCTTCCGGGTTCCTTCTCATAATTTCATGGCAAGGCAGGCCAAGGGCCACAATGTGCTGGGATGAGCGTTTGAATTTAGTAATTCGAGTATTGCTCATTTCCAAAGGTACCTCTCGTTTTGCAACGCTACAGTGATAGAGGGCAGAAAAGCCTTTGTCTGTCACGTAGTTGCCACGGTGGCTGGGGTTTCTGTGCAAAGGGCCTACCCGCTGTGAACAAGGGTGGGGGTGTTTTCCTTGGAGCGAACTGGCAGCCACTGTCACCCTTTTTCCTCCAAGGTATTTGAGCTTGACTTGGAGCCAGGGCCAACAGCTAAAGCCCGCAGCCAGTTCCTCCCAGGGGAACTAGCGACTGACTGTATGCCGATGAAAGGAAGAAGCGTGAGCAGCTGGCCTGGCTTGGATGTGTTCATGTCATCTGCTTGCTTTTATGCCTCCCTGGTGTTGCATTTGCCCTAAAGGCTTGGGATAGAAAGCCCTTCCAGACAGCTTGCTCACACCACACGTTGAAGAGTCACTGCAGCACACCATTCACCTTCTCAGCTTGCATCCTTGGGCAGTTCCTAAAAACACACAAAAATGGTAATAATGTAATGTTAGAGTGTTAATTCATATTATAATAAAGTAATAATAACTGTAATAGTTATCCTTCATCATCACCCCAGTTAGGCTTTCCTTGTGGCCCTCTTAACGTTTGGAGTTTCCTCAATTTCTCACCTTCTATTTATCAGAAAAGTTGTAGCACAAAAGAGTGTTGGGAAGAACAATTCTATGGCCCCTAGACAGCATCTGAGGCGGGAGAGGGCATAGGAGAGTTTGGATTCCTGGGTCTGAGGTCGGAGACATCACTCTGACCTCGGATCCAGGAATCTGAACTCACCACCCTTTCCCAGCTTGTAAAAGAGACCTTGGAGAGGAAGTAAAGGGCGCAGTTCTGTGGGAGAGGATGCCGGCTTACAAAGAATCCTCTAGTCTCCTTACCTCCGGCTCCGCAGAACCCAAGCTAGACGGGTGAAGAAGCCCGTCAAGGAAAAATGCAGAGGGGGAGGAGCACAGAGGCAAAAATTGCCACTGTGCTCCTCCCACTCCGCATAGGAAGCCTATCGGCCCTCCTCAGTTCAGAAGCTGACAGCCTTCTCGATAGGATTGCGCCCTAAGTGTAGGAAGACACAGAAGATTTAAGTTCAGAGGCAAAGGTTTGTTAATGAGGAAATCAGAATCACTTGGTGTTCAAACTTTTTTTGGCTCAAAGGCAGATTTTCTCTGCTCTCCAGATGGTCAAAGGGACAAGGCATATATAAACTTAATGAGTTATTTTCAGACAATGTCAATGCATCCAAAATGGAGCTGGCTGCATGTTTCCTAGGCCATCCCTGACTTGGAGCAGCTCCAGCCAGACCATATGTGCTTCACCCAAACATCTGTTAGAATGAACAGAAACACACACTCAGGCTTTCTTTTTCTTTTTCTCTTTTTAAATGTAAACTCCTCAAGATTGGTAAAGGGTACCCAGTCCTCTGATGACATGGACTAACCAACGCTAATCAACCTGTTTGGCTTCTCATATGCCCTGTCTCTTGCCATCGTATGTAGCAATCGTCCACAGCCTGGTACCCTCCAGATGTTTTTGACTTCAACTCTGGGTGCTTCTACAAGAGCGATTTAAAGCTCTTTCAAGGCGCATTACAAATTTTACCTCTACAAGAGCAGAGCGCAAATCGGGGGTTGAGGCGCTTTTTATCTCTGCTTATGTGCATTATTGAATGCACGTTAAATAGTGAGTTTTAATTTGCCATGGGAGTTCAATGTGCTTCACCGCCTCTCGTGAATAGGTATTAGGAGTAAATGCGCTTATCCGTATATGCGCATAATCGGGCAACCGGATGTCAAAGTGAAATCTTGTAGAGGAGACCTAAGCCCTAAGGAGAGGCATTTCGACCTTTTAAAGTGGTGGAAAAACTGCACAAAAGCCAAGAGACCACTAAATGGTTGGAGGAAAGGGACTGGGGTGAGAGGAAGGGATGACCGGTGATCTGAGGTCCCCTGGAGGCCCTCCCCCCCCGGTTCTATAGCCCCAGAATCCTTTGCAACATGAAAAGCTTTGTGGTGGGTCGTGCAGGTGTTCAGGATTCTCTGAAGGCAGAAAATTTGACAAACGCTGCTCTAGACTTGCTATGCAACTCATTAACCACATATTTACCGGGCGCAGGCCAGTGACACTTCCAAACACACATCCGATCCTGCAGAAATGGCTACTTTTGTGTACTTGGCCCAGCCATATCTGCACTATTAGAGGTGGGAAACTGCAAGGGCAAAGTGCATTCACTTGTCATATTGTACTCTGCTCCCAAAGACAGCACAATTGCTGTCTGGGTATATAACTGACTCTTTGACTTGGGCTAAATACACAAATCGGATGGTGGGGGGGAGTTTAAAGCCAGTAGGGAAATATTTGAACAAGTATGTGCATTGGACTGGACTTCTATGTGGCCCTGATGGTTAAAGCTTGATGCTCCAGTTTCTATTTTAAGAAGGCCAAAACTCCATTTTTATTCTCCCTGTCACGCACAGGATGGGGGCTGCCACATCTTTTTCTGGGATCCAGCCTTTCCAAGAAGTGCTTGTGTGTTTTGTCCACCTGCCTTCCCACTTTTTCTATAAACATGCTAATAAGCTTGATTTCAGCACAGAAACAGAAACCTGATTTAGCCTTCATTAACATGACAAATGGAGACCTTTTAATAGCATACGCTTCCCTGTTCTGCTTCTCATCAGCTCTATCACTTGCCATCATCTACAGCAGCCTTCCCCATCTCGGAACTCTCCAGATGTTTTGCACTAGCATTCCTGACCGTTGGCTATGTTGGCTGGCGCTGACAGAGGTCCCCTCTACAAGATTTCGCTTTGATGCTCAGTTGCCTGATTGTGCGCCTATACGGAGAAGCGCATTTACTCCCAATACCTATTCACGAGAGGCGGTGAAGCGCATTACAGGCTGTATGAAACGCGCTTTAAAGTTGCTGACATGTGGAGAATCGCATGTTTACATGGCCATAAGGCACTTTAACTCCTGCGGTAAATTTTAAGTCGCTATTTAACGCGCATTCGATAATGCGAATAACCGGAGGTAAAAAGCGCCTCAACCCCCGATTTGCACTCCGCTCTTGTAGAGGTAAAATCTGTAATGCGCCTTGAAAGAGCTTTAAATCGCTCTTGTAGTTACTCGCTGTAAGAACTTTCAGCTAAAAGATGCTGGTATCTTTGGCTCCAACCCTTTTCCCTTCATCCTCCGCCCACCACTGGAATGCAGCCCCTGAGAGCTCTCTAAAATGGAATTCAGCCGTCAGGATGGAAATGATTCTGCATTCCTGTTGCAGAGCTTCTTGGGTCCCACCAGTCCTCTATGTGAACAGAGGCTGTGTCCTAGATCACGCCCAATACTCTGCGGTGGATGCATGTTGCAGGGCAGGATCAGTAGTGCAGGGCAGCCTACTCTTCTTGCTGATAAGTTTCCAAGGAACTCCAGGGTTCCCCAGCACACACTCAGAAAACCACCATACTCGAGGGTGCAAACAGAATTAAATCCCTTGCGTCTATAGTTTCTATCAGCACCCTAACCTGGCTAGCCCACCTTTCCTGTAATTGGGGGGCAGTACTGTGTGGGGCTAGGATAACACCCTGATAGACCTATATTAATAGGCCTTCATGAATCCCTGTCAGAGGTTGCGCTCTCCAGCGCCAAGCTTTTTGGCTGTGGTCCGCCGCCAAGTCTTTTATTTATGAATAGAGTCGTTTAATCGTTATGGCCTTTTGGCGTAAATACTGGATCAGGTCTAAATATCGGGAGCTAGAAGCAAGCAAACACAGCACATCGAAACCCGTTTCTAGGGCTGTAAATTGTCTGCCTTGGCAATTTTGTCCCTTTGGCTTTCCCTGTGTTTAACAGCAGGGGAGGTTTTAATCTAGCAGTCCTTTTCTTCACGAACCCATTGAGGGGGGTGTGCTTGGAGACAGTCATTGCTGCTGGCATTGCCATTCAGCAGCAACATTTTTAGCTGCTAAATGGGACCTGTCTGGCTTTGTCTCTGTGGCTTGGTTTCTACATCCCTCTCATACCATCAGAACCATGGTGCGTTACATGATGGTTCCAGGTCATTGCATTGAATTGAGGAAGTTTTGGGCCAGCGTGCTATTTTCCCCCATTCCCCAGGCGTGCAAGGAAAGCAAGGAGCTCTTGGGCCTAGGATTGGTGTCAGTTCCTGAGACCAAAAGCTACGGGCCGCAGGTGATAGCTAGAAGTGGTGACTGGGGGGAAGGGGCAGTGTTAATGCTGCATTCCACCATTTCATCCCTTAGGAAAAAGATTGGCTAATAAAGAGCTAGCAATTTCAGAAGCTCATGAAAAGCTAGGAGCAGGGCTGGCTCGAGCTCTTTTTTTATGATACATTATGATAAAGCTCTATTGCTGCCCTACATGAAAATTAATTTTCCTCCCTCCCTCGGTATCTGGGGGTCAGTAGTTGTGTTTTTCCTCCTATTTTCGGCTCCTTTTCCTTGTTCGTTAAAAGTGAATGGACATGTTTGCTCCATTCACTCCTATGGAGCCAGGGAAAAGGGGCTGCAGTTGTGTATAAAAATATTGCCCATGTTCCTCACCTCTCAGGGAATCCTTTTCCCCCTTTAAGGATTTCCCAATTTGGTGCCCATAGAATTCTGCTGCCCCAGGAAGTCCTTCTCTACAGGCCTAGCTAGGCATAAGTTTTGTGAAGTATCCTGAGCGTCTGTTTTCCTGTTTCTTTTTCTCCCTCCTGCACAGGGCCAGAATGTGAAGCCCCTAGTAATGTGAGGCCCTAAACTGTAGCTTGTACGTAAATCCGGCGCTGCTCCTGAACTTTAGATTGGCTACCTTCTCTTCCACAAATGGAGATGAGTGCTGTTTCAAGGGCTGTGTGTTTGCGGCTGCTGCAGCCTCTTATTGGCTACTGCTTATGACATCCCTGGAGCCAAATCACACTCATTTTTTCACTGAGCTATTATATTCTTCCCTTCCATCACTAGAGCTGGCATCTCTGGATGTCTGGAAACTTTTTTTTGTCCCCAGAGAAAGCAAACATATTTTTCCTTCGCAACATGCTTTCTTCTCCCCACCTTCATCAAATCAAGGGCAGCATTGCACATTGCTTGTGGTTCCTTGATTCTTTTTTGAGACTGTAAAAAAAAAAAAAAAATACAGTGCAGCCAAGATGAAGAAGACTGATGCGGGGTGTGATAGAGTTCCTTAACCCTTCCCTCTCACTCTGGTGTAGCACTGAAACTTGTGACTCCCCACCCCACCCCACCCTGTCTGTTCTTATTTGTCCATAACAATTGGGGCTGGTCCTGGTTTCAAGCCAGAACATTTTTGTTCCTCCTTGTGTTGTGCATTTAAAAGTTCTGTATCAAAGCCTGACCTGGTGTTTCTCTGCTTGCTCACTTTCATCCCTGTTTGCTCTTCTTTGATTTGCTTCTTCCTTTCCTCTGTTCTCTCTTCCATTTAGATTGTGAGCTCGTTGAACCGTGTGTGTGTGTGTGTAATTTTAGCTTATGCAATTCTGTTAAGCCACCACCAGGTACATTGAAAGCATTGTATAAATATTGGTAGAAATAGCCATGATCCTAATGAAGCTTCCATTTTGACCTTCCAGGAGTGGAGGGGTTTTTTTGGGTTTGGTGAGAGTTGGAAATGAGAGGGGAACAGGACTGATGCTTGATTCACATGGTGTCCATCGCACTGTGATGCTGATCTTTCATACCTTCCTCCACAGGGGTGTCTCCAACGGGGCCTGGTGTTGTGGTAATGCAACTCAATGTGCCCAATGGCCCCCAGCCTCCCCAGAACCCTTCAATGGTGCAATGGAATCACTGCAAGTACTACAGTTTGGACCAGCGAGTTCAGAAACCTGGAGACATCTACAACCCAGACACCAGCGCTCAGGTAGAGAGGATGGGGAGGGAACTGATGGAAGATGGGGGAAGGGTTGGGTTGAATGCAGTGGGCTGCACCCACCCCAGCCTATAACCTTTCTTTCCTTCCTTTCTCCACCCCTCTCTCTCTCTCTCCAGGCCAGCAGCAACCAGCTGAATAGCCCCATCACATCCCCCACGCAATCCCCTACACCGTCCCCTGTCACTAGCCTCAACAGCGTCTGCACAGGTCTTAGCTCCCTGCCGGTGCTCACCCAGTTCCCCCGGCCTGTGGGCCCAGCACAAGGTAAGGTGGATTCTGGGGAGGTTTTATCATAGCTAAAGAGCTCAAGGCACCCGTGCTGTTATAAAAGAAAACTCTGTGGTTGAGCTGGCCTCAGGAAATCTGAGCAGCATAAAAGCCTGACCTTCAAGTCTCACAAATGCAGGAATTTTTTGCTTGATGCCATAATGGGTGGCAAGATGCATTGTGGGTAGTTGCACTTCCTTTGCAATTTCCAGTTTCTGCGCCAGCTTCACTGCAGGGCATAAACCTCAACCTTCAGAGAAGATAACAAAGGATCTATAAAATTAGCAGTTCCCTGTTATTAAATTCCACACTACAGAATAACCACCACAACCTTCTGAACTCTGGAGGCTTGAAATGGATGTAATTCAAATACTACCATGCTGAACCTTTACCCAGAGGGAAGCTTTCCTCCTCTATAGCCAGACCAAGAACATGGGCATCTTACAGCTCATGGACATGGTCTGCAATGCTATTAAACGAGTAAAAATTCAACCCTTTGTCCATGTATTTGTATGATAGCAAAGATCCCTTAGTAGCAAAGGAAGACAAGAGTTAAGCTGCTCTCCCTTTTGTGAAATCCTGCTTACAAGGTAAAATGAGAGTCAGGTATTGTGACTGTTCTTCAGTCCCTCTTTGGTTCTGTTTCTCTCCAGGTGATGGGCGCTATTCCTTGCTGGGCCAGCCTCTGCAGTACAATCTTTCCATTTGTCCCCCGCCTCTGTTGCACAACCAGTCCAGCTATACAGCGCACCAGGTGAGAGAGGGCAGAGGTGGAGTTGCTGGTGGGAGCAGCGTGTTCTTCTGCCTAATAGACCAGTCTGGGGCTGTAGGAGTAAGGTAGCATTTGAAAGTGTCTCCTTTCCTTTCATAGGTAGATGTGTTGCTGCTTTCAGATGCTGACTTTCAAAGCACTTCCACCCATGCACACAAACATACGCGCACACACACCTCCTCAGTTATAAAATCTTGAGCGAGGAGACTGGTTTCTCCACCTCCTCTTCCCCAGATTAGGATTGCAGGTGGAAGAACCTGCTAGATTGAGAATTCCACTCAGCTCTGCCTCTCCTGTGAAGGCATTTGTAGGATCATATGGCTTTAAACTGATCGGTCAGCCTAGTGTGAAACACAGAGATGGCAGTGAGAGGAGGCGCAGGTGCAACCTCGTGGGCTGGGAGCCGGAAGTCCCAGGTCTCATCGCATGAACTTCCTAGGTGGTCTTAGACCTCCGTCTGCCATATGTTAATAATAAGACTGGCTTGTCTTACAGAACTGTAAGGGTTGCTGAGATAATGTACATGAACTGCTTTGCACTCTTAAATGCACTGAATACTCAGTGTAACTAGTTATGCAGGCTGAACTGAGTGTTGTTCCCTGTGACTGGAACACTGAATTGCGAACTGGGCTCTATTGCAAAAATGGCCTGTGAAACGTAAGCGCCTTCACCACTGGGAATCTTGTGACAGCCACTTTCCCGCCCAACTTGCCTTGTATGTGCCTTCCCCCTCCCCGTCTCGGGTGGCTTCCCAGGGTTTATGCCTTTTCTTTCTCTCTATGCCATGGAGGGCAAAACTGAGGTGATGTGCTGCTGTGGGTTCCCAGAGTTTGTGCCTCAGCAGCCTGCTTGCTACTTGTGTCTAAGGTGGGGATATGCAGTCAAAAAAAGCCAAAGGCAAAGGGGTGGAACCAGGGAAAAGTTTAATAAAAATGATTATAAAAATGAAGGCACCGACGCGTTTCGGACACAGTGTTGTCCTTCTTCAGGGTAATTTTGGAGTCACAACACTTTCATAGGAGGCTCTTATGAAAGTGTTGTGACTCCAAAATTACCCTGAAGAAAGACAACACTGTGTCCCCAAAATGCGTTGGTGCTTTCATTTTTATAATCATTTTTATTAAACCTTTCCCTGGTTCCACCCCTTTGCCTTTGGCTTTTTTTGACTGCCTCCCGGGTTTTGTTTTCTTTTCTTTTTGACTAAGGTGGGGATATGCCTGAAGGCAGCAGGATGTCGGTAACTCAGGCGTGAAGGATGGGAACTCTGATCAGAAGCACCCTTTCGGTTTGAACAGGGAAAAATGTGCTGCTGGTTCATTGTGTCGTTCACGGGCTCAGGGTTAACTGCAGCAAACTTACCAGGGAAGAAGAAGAAGAAGAAAAGCGCCCCACAGCTCACAGTCTCACTCATGCAGAAGACCAATGGAGAAGAAGGCAGAACTCGGGTGTTAAATATGAAAATGTGGGAACCAGCCTAATATTTTTATTGATTAGCTTGGTTGCCCTTTATATCCCACCTTTCTCCCATGCTAGAACTCAAGGAAGGGTCCGTAGGGTTCTCAGTCTCCCATCCAGACACTGACCAGACCGGAACCTGCTGAGCTTCAGCAAGGTTGCTGCTTCAGGGAGCCACCCTGGGACAGAATAGGAGCAATTAAGCTGGCCAGGACCTGGCTCTAGCTCCTTTCCAGGCCCCAACCCTGCTCCGATTCAAATATGAGGGATGACACCTGGGCAAGCGTGGAAGTGTCCTGTGTGACTGTTCTTTTTGCTTTCCATTACAGGGACAAACAGGGATGAAGCATGGCAATCGAAGCAAGAAGCAGGCTCTTAAGTCGGCATCCACGGACCTCGGAACAAGTGATGTAGGCAAGTGGCAAATCCACGCGTGCACACTGGCACCTAACCAACCACTACCGAATCTCTAGAGCTCTCTTTTCTTTGCCTTGTGCCAATGCCTATGGAGCAAATGCTAAATCTGGGATAGGGATTGGAAAGGGTGTTTTGGAATGGGGAGCTGCTGCCCATGCCTGCAAATTCTATAGGGGCTATCTAAATAAATGGTGCGGCGGGGCCATGACCGTCTGCCAAAGCCAGCGGAAGAACATGGGGAGCCCAAGCAGCATTCTCACCAGGGAGGATGCCCACTGCCTCTGAATGGCTAGTTGACTAAAGGGATAGGGCCTAAGCAGAGAATCACAACTGGGGATCCTCCTCAGTCATAGTAAGGATTTGTGCCTTACCTTTGCCAGATTAGGAGTGTTCGCTCTAGCTCCAGTTACTGTTTGGTGAGGGAGATGCCTCATTTCATGATTTGGATTACCCCCCCCCCCTTCAGTCCTGCTGTCTCCGCTCTAGATTCAAATGACTATAGGGTTGGGTACCTCCTTGGTCTTTGACCTCTGTCAAGTCTAAAGCCAGCACACTTTGGTCAAGAAGGGCAGCTGTTTCACCTTGGCCAATCACTTTCCTAAAGTGGCCAGAGCCTAGGCAACCAAAGCCATCGCAAAATGACACCTATGGTTCTAGCAAACTCTGTCTGGTCTCCCAGAGTGCCCGTCTCATTTTAATACGCCCTACAGAGAGTAAGAGGCCACCCAGTAAGCTTTAAAATGCAGAACTGCGTGACTCTGATCCCTTTCCCTATCACTATCAACTTCTGGAGGGCCCTTTCCACAGCAGAGTATTCCCTAGCGTTTCTCATTTTTTACCAGCACCCTCTTGTAGAGTCATATAGCCCAGCCCTCTTCTTTCCCCCACCACGTCCTCTGTTTTTCACATGTGGAGGATATTTAGGGATCTTTGCTCACCGTCTACACTTGAGCATTTATGAGGTTCGATGTATGACAGTGTAAAGAGCCTTGTGCATTCTTGGGAAAGTGATGGTGTGTTGAGTTTGGGTTCTGGTTCTGCCAGGTCCATGCCACCAATCAGGTTATTTTAGTTACCAAGATGAAACAAGCCACTTGTGCAAAAAGATGACAGTTTATGGATGGAAAATGGATGCAGAATATATACATGCAAAGAAAGTTAGCACCTCCTTCCAGCTAATCAAGCTTTCATAGCTGGGTGTCTATCGGGGCCCCCACAATAGACGGAAGCCATCCCTTTGAGCCAAAGCAGGTTCTCCAGGCCAGTTGCGCAGTTGTTGTTGTTGATATTATTATTTATTATTATTATTATTATTATTATTACTATTATTATTATTATTTACATTTATATGCCACCCTATTGCCGAAACTCTCTGAGCAGGTTACAAAGATTAAAAACACTGAACATTTAAAAACTAATATACAAAATTTTAAACCATAAAAAGCACAAAAACAAACCTGAAGTGAGGCCGAAGCATGACGCTCATACAGTGGATCTTATAGGCTCCCTTGCTAGGTTCCTGCCTCTCTCTCAGGAGCCAACAGGCTGTATCCCTCCCTCTCTCTCAGAAGAAGCAGAGGAGCTCCCTCTTACAGTTTCCCAAAGCATCTAAGCTGGGAAACCAATTGGCCTGGTCAGGACTGAAAACCTCCCAGCTCATCTCTATGAGACAAGGCTGACATAACTGGAGAGGCCCGCCCAGGGATCGAGGCCTGCTCTTGTCAGCTAAAGCTTGCTAAAATCTACTCACTGTGTTAGGCTATACGTGTGAAGTCCTATTTCTGCTCATTAACAAACTCGCTCCAGATGGCCGCTGCTAACTTCCTTGAGAAGGTTGGCCTGCAAAACAATGATGACCACGCCACAGTTTGTGCAGACGGCCAACAGAGGGTGCTGAGTTGGTCTGGCCCGTCTCCCGTTGCTATTGTCTGTAACATGAACTGCACAGAAGCTTGCTAATTAGATTTGGGCAGGGCGAGCTAAATTGGCAAAGAAACTCCACGTGCCAACAGAGGAGGAGGTGTGTTGAAAATGCTCCCGTAAACAAACGACACAATGATGCCCTGTTGTTCCTTTAAGAGTAGCTTTAAAGCACGAAACCTCTCTAACCCCACCCCCCCTCCAGTGGAAAATAGCCTGGGGGTAGGTCTGCTATATTTGTTACGTGCCTGTTTAATATTAGCAAAGAATCCCGCCTGCCAGGACCCGGCACTGCTGCTAAGGGGAAACTAGAACTGCCACGCTGCTCCTTACTTGAGGCACAAATTCAGAACGACTGCCAAGACGCAGGCCTGGCTGTGGTGGACTGTTCCCCAAGCATAGGAGCCCGTGAAAATGACCGGCAGCCTATGTGGAGCTGGCTCGAGGGGGAAATTATTTTCTGCTTAGAGCTGTGTTTCCCAAACTGGGGCGGGGAGGGTGGGGAGGGAAAGAGGCGATGGTTTTGCTTGTCTGATTGGTGATAGGCCCATCAGATTCGAGGCTCACGGGTTAGGGTTAGGGTTAGAACCTCACTGGGATAGTTCAGAGGGAGAAGTGGGAGCACATGGCTGCGATTGCCACCAGCTAATGGACCCGAGGCTGGAGATGTAGCAGGGGATGTGAGTATGGGGACAGGCTGTGCAGCATCAGCAAAGAGGCAAGGAGGATACGCTGCCTCTCTTGACCTGAGGAACAAGCTGCTCATTGCCTCAATCCCCTTCATCCCAGAGGAGACGGCAGTAGAGGTTACATTACTACTTTACCTTCAGCAGTTGGGGAAGTCTGAAACTAACCTTCTCTGTTTCCTAGAACCTGAAACCCTGGTCTCTAGAGAGGACAAGGATTAGGGTCTGCCCTAGTCCCATATCTAACTAGCACCACTGACTAGATGAGTGGTGGCCCCAATCCAGCAGGGTTGGCCAAAGCTCATCCTTTGGCAACCCTGCTGAAAATGGAATCCAGGACTTCTAGGTCCTGTTGCTCACCTTTCTGCCTACTGTCTTTGTTGCAGCTTGAGAATATTGACAGCATTTCTCTCTCTCTCTCTCTCTCTCTCTCTCTCTCTCTCTCTCTCTCTCCCCCTTTGCTCCCTGCACTTCCTCTCCCAGTGTTGGGCCGGGTACTGGAGGTCACTGACTTACCCGAGGGCATCACGCGTACGGAGGCTGACAAGCTCTTCACCCAACTCGCCATGTCCGGTGCCAAAATCCAGTGGCTCAAAGAGACTCAGGGGCGCCCTGGGGGCGGGGGCGACAACAACCACGGGACTGCAGAGAACGGCAGGCATACTGACCTCGCTGCCTTATACACCATCGTGGCCGTCTTCCCCAGCCCCTTGGCAGCCCAGAACGCCTCCCTGCGTCTCAACAACTCCCTTAGCTGCTTCAAGTTGCGTATGGCCAAAAAGAACTATGACCTGCGTGTGCTGGAGCGCGCCAGCTCCCAATAGGGGCAAGGGGAGGGGAGGGGGGGGGACAACAAGCACACTGGACTGGCCTCTCCGGCCCCCTCTCAGCCCCTTGACCTTCTGCCTCCCCCCTCCTTTATTTCCACATGCACCTCTCCTTTTTTTTTTAATTTTTGGTGGGGGAGGGGGGGAATCTTTCTGGAGATATTTATATGGACAGAATGAAGAGATACATTGATTTTTTTCCCCTTGTTCTTTTGATTTTCGGTTTTAATTTTTATTTTTTGTGTGAAAGAACATGTCCCACCCCTCGCCCCCTCTCCGGAACACGTGTATCTTGTTTTTGTTCAGCGTTGTGCCGCGGTACGGAGCCGTATTTAATTGCACATACAGATGTTGGCTGGGTATGTTCACTGTACATTTTATTTAATCTGGGTTTATTATTATTAATATTATTATTATTATTTGGTTTTTAAATATAAAAAAAATCGTCTGTCACTTTAAAGCTGCTTCCTTCCTGCCTCTGTTGTGAGGGTGAAAGGCAGGACTGTGCTTTCTCAGTCCAGACATATTGCTGGGGGATGCAACGTTGGGATATTGCCTACTATGAGGCAGATGGCTGGAATATTAAGATGGTATTTAATTCTTGGGTACCGGAGCAACAGGGTAGTAAGTAGTCAGATGAAATACCTTTTGAAGAATCCTTCCTTTGGTTGTGGCTATTTTATTTTTAACAAATTGTGTACAAAATGACATTTGTTTCAAAGAGGATGCATCAGTTAAGATAACAGTATTACATGAAGTTTTCGCTTACTGTTCACAACCTGGTTAGGACAAACGATGTTTAGTGGGAAATGAAAGAAGTTGCTTCTGGTCTCCTCTTGCCGGGCACACCAGATTAATGGGGGAAGGGAGTGCGGGGAGCGCATGAGGCAAAAGATTTCTCATGTATCATTTAACTCTAATTTAGTGCAGCCTTCCCAAACCTGGGGCCCTCCAGTGGTGTTGGAATACACCTTCCATCATTCCCAGCCAATGGTCATATTGGTTGGGAATAATGGGAGATGCAGTCCAACACCTCTGGAGGGCAGTGTGTTAGAGCAGGCTGGTTTTAGTGTTGCATCCAAATGCAGCCAGGATTGATCAAGACTAAAAATCCCAATGGATGTTCCATTTTCTCAAAACATGCATATGCTTAAGTGTGCACTGTTGTGAAATCAAATCTTTTATGACAATTTCATTACATTTACCATGTCCCAGCCTTTTATTAGCCAAATATGTATTGAGCAAGCAGTAATTTGGCAGCTGCTAAAAGGGAAGACAGTTTTCTACAGTCCATACACACACACACACACACTTAGAGTAAGCAATTAATTTGTTGCAAAGTACACAAGGCTGCTGTTAAAAAAGATAGTCCTGGGATGAGTTCTCCCCCCACCCAATGCCATTTAGGCAAACTTAAGCCACGTTGTGTATTTCCTTGTTCCCACTTCAAATCATTGGCTGTTGCGGGTGGGGTGGAGAAATGCCAGAGGTGGCTAAGGATGGCTACACTTAAAGCAGGGATGGGGAATATATTTTGATCCAAAATCCACATTTATGCTGGAGAAGGATGTCAAGGATGAGCAGTGGGTCACCTTCACGCTCCCTCCCATGCAGACATTTTCCATTTACACATACCCATTCAGACATGCACTCACTCCAGGGACACATATACTCCATATTCCATGTACGCTTGCACACACACCCATGTACACTTGTGCACACACCCGTTATACTCTATACTCCATGTACACATGCCCCCATGTACACATGCACTCGCATGCACACATGTCCACATGCCCAGGAAGTTGGCTCTATGTGCCCCTCAGGAGCTGCTGCGCTGAGGAAGCTCCAGGCGCTCTTCGGGACTTGGCTTCTTGCTTTTGAGGGCAAAAATGGCTTCATTGGGAGCTGCCGTTTTGAGGTGCACCAGGCAAGGGAGCCAGCTCGGTGTGCCCCTTGTCTTCTCCCACATATGGGGCCATGCGGCAGCTCCCAGGGATGCCACCTCCATGTGCCTCTTGTCTTTCTCCAGAGCACTTTGGTGTTTCGGCAGCAATCAAGTCTCCCCAAAGTCTCAGAATGGATTGCCGCTCCTGAGATTGATGATGCAACATTAAAGTACTCCGGATGAGAGAAGATCAGAGGTGATGGGGGTGTGGCTTCAAAAAGGGGCCGTTAGAACTTGCCGTAGGGCTACCATTTTTGTCAACAACCCTGTTCCAAGGGTAACATCTAGTTCCCTTCTCAATCAGCCAATAGTACCATCTCTGAAATGAGCGGCTTTTTCACTATTTTCAATGACTGGGCAAGGTTAAAGACACAAATCTATGATTTGGCAAGCTAGGAAACAAAGTACCTTTAAAGATTTTTTTTTATTCTGCAGCTAGAAGTGAAGCTCAAAGGCAACTACTTAGCTGGTTAATATTTGGTATGAAAAGAATCTGCCCACCAGGAAGGCAGCTATGGACCTGATGTTTTGGTGAGTGGGTTTAGGAGACTTAGACTGAGTCCGAATATCTTTTTTCGGTGCCAAGGATCAGGGCTCGAAGAAGGGATGGAATGCTAAACAAGAATACTTCTGAAAATATGCAGCCCACCACCCATATAGGATTTAGAGGTAAGAGCTTCCAAGCTGGGAGATTTTGACATCTATGCATGTATCTCTTAATTTTAGATATTAAAACTAGATAAAAATACATAAAAGAGGTACATTTGAAGGTTGGGATGCTAGGACTTGGTAATCTGTTTTCAGATTGGAGAATATTTACATGAACATATGAACACACAGACCTAGGCTTGATCTATACTTCTTCCAGGCAGAGATTATTTTGATTTGATCAGAAGATGCCAAAGAGGTGAAATGAATCCCCCTTAACCAGAGTGGTGCTTTTTGACCGGTTTTATATGCTGTTCCAAATCTGCAAGATGCCAATTCCCAGTGCAGTATACATCGGCTTAAACAACCTTTTCACATGTATGCCCAGGTTTGTGTATATTTTGAGCTTTAAACAAACAAACCAAAGTTGTGTGCGAAGTAACTTTGGATTCTTTATAAAACATGCAATGCAACCAAATGGCAAAATTCATTCTGCTGGCCTAAACTTACGTGGTGGGTACGGACGTCCTACCCATTGACCATTGGAATTCCTTCTTTGATGCCTGCCATTGAGAGTTCTCCAAGTGTTGCTGTAGAGAGCTCAAGTGTCTTACAGTGCCGTCCTATTCATGACTACTCAGAAGTAAGTGTCACTGAGTTCAACGAGGCCTACTCCCAGGTAAGAGAGTAAAGGATTGCTGCTTTGGTAGCTAAGAACCTGTGCTGTGAACTAGACGTTCTCCAGTTTGAATTTCTCTGCCATCAGCTCGCTCGGTATCCCCAGGCAAGCAACTATTTCTCAGCTTTAACACCATCATCTGCCCTCAATCGTTAGCTATTGACTGGGTACACACAACACGTTAAACCATGCTCAGTGGTTTGTGTGAGTGGGTTGTTGAACCAGGAGTTGTTTGTTGAACCATGGGTTAGCGTGTTGTCTGAACCCAGGACATTTTCCACAGGGTAGCCCATTAACCACACAGTGTGGCCTATTTTTCTCAAACAAGCCACCTTGAGAACTCATAGTTTGTTATTGGATTGTTCAGTATGGTTAACAAGGCAAGCCATGGTTAACAAGCCGCCCTGTGAAAGATGTCCTGGGTTCAGATAACATTCTAATCCACAGTTCAACAAACAACCCATAGTTCAACAACAACCCACACTGAGTGTGGGTTAACATTTTGTGTGAACAGCCCCATTGTAAGAGTAATAGGAGGTAGAATCTGTGGGCTCTCTTTTATTGAGTAGGAACTGGGAAGCTTAAAAAAAAATTTTTTTTAGATTTAACTAGACTTGGTATGTAAGACAAAAGTTTAAGCTTGGATGGAATTGTTTTAATGAACAAACATCGGTGTATATGGCACTTAACAAAGTAACATAGTTCAGTTCTCATGCCCCACATGCAGTAGATTAATCCACACAGTGGTCAAATGTGATCAGTTCATTGCTCTACAGGTTGTCCGTGGGAAGAACTGTAGCATGCAGAAGCTCCCAGTTCAACCCCTGGCATCTCCAGTTAAAATGAAGGATCTCCAGTAGTCGGTGATTAGAAAGACCTTTCTCTGCCAGAGACCGTGGAGAGCAGCTGCCAGTCAAAGTAGACAATACTGGTCTAGATGGACAATACTCTGACCTGGTATAAGGCAGCTACCTATGTTCTATGTATTCTTATCCCTATCTGGGGTTCATGGGTGAAACTCAAGGGAAACTGCAGTCCATTAGGTCTAATCCGATGCTGGAAAAAACCTGAGCTGCATCACTCCTCGAAGCACGTTGATCTTGTGGTTTTCCTTTAAAATAGCCTTGCCCAACCTGGTGTCCCCCAGATGTTTTGGAGTACAACTTACAGCACTCCTAGCAATTGGCTGGGTTGACTGGACTGCAACTAGCTGTTGCAGTCCAACACATCTGGAAGGCAGTAGGTTGGGGAAGTCTGCTTGAATGGGTTGGCTGTCAACAAGCAAGTATTTGAGGCTGGTGCGACTAGATTGGCTTGCCTTATTGGGACCAGGTTTAGGGAGGGCACGGGGCGAGTTCTGCTATGAATATTTGGGATCCATTTTTCTGGAATCAAGGTGTGCAGACCCAGGGAGAGAATTTGCAAACAAAGACCAGCTCTGCTTCCAGTTACGACAGTCACAGACTCTGCCAGGTGTGGGGCAGTGGAGAGTGGAAAGCAATCTTGTTAACTGCTTTGTTGTTGGGCAGTGGGGCCTTGGTAGGTAGATTTGATCAGAGGGGCATAGATGAAAAATTAGGAAGCCTGGCAAGGTCTTGTGCAGTCTCCATGTTCCTAGATATCTCTGCTGATAAGTCTTGACCTGGGGCATTCTGATGAGCTACTCATTTGCAGCATTGAGTTGGTGGGAGCCTCATTCTCAGGCTGATTTCTCTTTGAGACTTTTTGGGCAAATGGATCTTAGTCCCCCCCCCTCCTTATCTCCATGCCAATATCTGGACAATGCCCACCCCTCCCCAGGCCCCAATAGGTTTACTGAGCTTTTGCGTTCACGTCTCAGGCAGTTTGGCCCACAATTCACATTAAAGCTGCTACCCAGTGTCCAATTTCTCTGTGTCAGCCCTCCCAATGGAGGGCAGCTGTCTTTTCCCCTCTTGTCCTGTCACTCGAGTTCCTTGTGCTGGGACGGCAATCTTTTACATGTTAAGACCCGGGAAGGGGAAACTCTTTATCCCCTCCATGGATCTCTAAAGTGTCATGTTGGGCAGTCTGGGGGAGAGCTGAGTTTGTGGGAACTGCCTGATACATTCAGAAGGATTTAATCTGCAGGGAGTGTATACTCGCATTCTTGAAGGTCAGTATATTATATATAGATACATATTTCTCTTTCCCCAGCCTTTACCACCATCAGCTACTGATTTCTTGCAAGAATATAAGTCTCGTTGGTCCTAAAGTTGAGAAACATGGCAGATGTCCCTTTTGTTCCGTCCCCACCCTGCCATTACCTCCACTTTAAGCGATTTGCTTTCTGAGGTAAAATAATAGGTTTCAATCTGGAAGCTTAAGATGGCGGAAACACCTCTTCTGGCCGTGGGTGGGGAACAAACGAAAGGAGGGTGTGTTTGCATGTGCATTAGTATTTCTGCAGAAACGTGGCATTTTGCAGTTGTCTGCGGGTCGTGGAGTGTTGGGGAAGGGTTCTCTATAAGCTCTTTGTGCTTTGGTGGGGTGGGGGGGAATGAAAGTTCATGACTTCCTGAAGGGTGCTCATTTTTGCAAGACAGTAGGTCCAGCTTCTGCAGATCGTTAATTCCCAGTAAAAGTTTAAAGTAAGGAAGGGTCCTGCCCTTGTTACCTCCCTGCCCCTTGCCATTTTGGAAAAGGGAGGAGGTGAGGGCTGTCTTTGGCCCTTATAGGAGCCCTGAGGAGATGAAATGTGGGCCTGGTTTAGCAGCTTAAAATGCAAAGAACATTTTGTCCTCGGGGAAATAGCTGTTTTCAGATGCCGAAAGCGAGAGGCTGGATTTTGCGTAAGAGCGGAGCTTGTGACCGTCTTGCCGTTTGTGCTGCGAGGCTGTTCCTGCCTCCGCACCAACCTGATAAATTAATTGCTTACGCGAGGATCTGACACGGATGGCCAGTCAGCCATGATGAAACCTCTAGGAATCTGAGGCCGACGGCTGCTGTTTGACCGCTGCTGCGGCTTTGGATCCATTTGTGGGCACGGCGACTCCAGAGCCAGCTACGCACTGGAAAGCCCAAATGCTTTTGCGCTGAGGTGCTGCCAGTGACACAGCTCATGGCAGGCGCAGATCTGGTTTGTGGTTGGCCACTCCTGGGCTCTGTCACAAAGTTTTGGAAGATGAGAATGCTGAGCGGGGGGAAACGGACCTTGTCAAGGGCCAAGAATTCCTTCCTGGTGCAGCCAGGTTATTTTCAGAGGGCTTGGTCAGATGAGTTAGGAGTGTGTGTTTTCACTTTACCCATAAATTGATTTGTTACAGAGCTCAGCATTTGTTACAGAGCTTAAACATCTGGAGTAGTAATAAAGAAAAAACACCTCTGAGCATGGACAGAGTGCCTTTACCCCACCACTGCGTAGCCACAGCTTATTCCCACACACCCAGGGTTAAGGAACAAGACTTCCCAGATGGCCTGTTGTTATAGGAATGGAGCACTGTACCCCGTACTACTGGAATCTATCTGATCTCGCCAAGCACTAACCACATAGTAACAATATCTCTGGTTTTGTATACTAATCCCTTACAAGAATTTAGGGTGACCAGATAAAATCCAGGTCAGGGCTCATGTAACTTTAACAGTTGTAGAGAAAAGGGAATTTCAGCCAGTGTCATTTGTATGCAATTAGTTCCTGGTGAAATTCCCTCTTCATCACAACAGTTAAAGTTGCAGGGGCCCTGCCTTCTTTTGTATATGGTCACTCTAGTATAGTGCCTGCACCTTTAACTGTTGTGATGAAGAGGGAATATCACCAGGAACTAATTGCATACAAATGACACTGGCTGAAATCCCCTTTTCTCTACAACTGTTTAAGTTACATGAACCCTGACCTGGATTTTATCTGGTCAGCCTACAAGAACTACTTACCCTATTCATTTCCCCTAGCCATATTTAATTCTAGGAAGCAACCCCTACACCTTCATGAAGAAAACTGAATTTCTGCTGTGACTCAATCAAATAAACCCTACTGTGGGATATTTTATGATGGCTTCCTAACATTGATGATGTCCTCTGAGGACTCCCCCTGCCCAGAATGGGGTCTAGACGTCTCTAATTCTCAGCACCCTGACCAAACTACAATTCCCAGGATAGTGTTTTTTTATGTGTGTGTGTGTGTGTGTGTGTGAGTGAGTGAGAGAGAGAGAGAGAGAGAGAGTTATGTCCAATATAAATCCACAGTGTAAATGTGCCCTTGGTGCTGTGACTCCTGGGGCTAATTAGGAAGTCTTTTTAAAAAAATGCATTTTAGAAATGGATTTGTACAGGTTCTGTACTCACAATGCTTAATATGGATTGGGTCCTTTTTTCATCCATAAAGAGGCCTGCCCTTTTTACCAGCCTGAATTGAGAGATAAACGAGAGAGTTTATCAGGGATAACTAATTTGTATTAGGTTTGAGCAGGAGCCCCAGAAGCAGTGATGGTTTTGGCTCTACATGCAACCCTAACACAAGTACAAGAGACTCTCTGAAAATGTACCCTTAACAGAGATAATAAGGATAATTCCCTGCTTTTTTATTCTGCTCTTGCCATCCCTTGCTAGCTTGTCTTGGAGCCGTGGGGAAACCACAGTGAATGCACAGGGAAACACTTAATGATGGCACAGATTAGGGGCAATGTTTGTTCCAGTGCAAAGAAATGATCGCTTTTGCTTTTCCCCAGAGGTAGCTGCAGTGTAGTACAAATGAACAATTAAAAGCCCAGACATCCCTCCTCCTCCCTATCAGTGTGATGGCTCTTTCAGGAAATATGACCCTAGTCAGCGACTAATTTTGCCGGTGGGCCAATTTTAACCATTTTCACAACATGTGCTTAGATCAAAGTTTTGACATTGCCGGCATTTAATTGGAATGTAAAACTTCCTTTGAGGCACGTTCAAGTTCTAGAATTGCTTTCTCTGTGCTGCACTCCAGACTAGAAGGCGACCGTGGTGTTGCTAGTGAAAGCGCCATTTAAAATGGGGCACAGGGTGGTGGGCCCAGTACCCTCCGGCCGCCAGTGGCCTAGTGGCTATTCCTATCACTGCTCTCGCCCCCTTTTTGTGCACTATGTGACATAATTTAGATAGGGGAGTGGTGCCTCGTTCTAAATTATGTTTCTTTCAACTCTTTTGCTCTCTGGCTCCACTTTTGACTCAATCATGGAGCGGGCACTGGCATGTGCTGAAGAGAGAGGGTTTTCTTCTTCTGTCTTCCCAGGACATTTTGCCTCAATCTTTCTGTCACCCTTTTGGTCTTTTTTAAATCAGAGATGCAGAAGCTCAGGCCCAGGGACCAAATCCGGCCCTCCTAGGGTCCCAATCCAGCCCTTTGGAGATCTCTGCGTGACCAGGCCCCCTTCCTCACAAATTGTTTGATGGCTTCCCGGCTTTTGTGTAGTTTCCCCTCATTCTAAAAGGTTGAAATGGTTCTCCTAAGGCTTCGTGGCTGGCGGTAAGAGCTGGAAGCTAAAATGTGCTTGTATTTTTGCTATTTAAGCCCCAGCCATTTGCCTTTGGCCCCACCAAACGCAGCCCCCAAGAGTTTCTCCAAAATGAAACTTGGCCCATGGAGTGAAAGAGGCTTAGTGCTCCTGTTTAAAACATTGATTTCCTGACCAAGAAATACTTGGGGGAGGTGGACAGAGTGGCACCTGAAGAAAATAATTTCCTTCCTTATAGGCCCCGAGGTAGCTGCAAGAGAGAAACGGCTGGTGACTGAGAGGACACCAATTCTATCCCTTCAGGGTTCAACTTAACCCCAGGGCTGCCTGTAGCTGACCTCTGAAACATGACTCGCTTAGCTGCTTTTCTGTGGCATGTTAAGTCTTATCCTTCAAGAAGGATGAAGACAAGCTGGAGGGGGTTCAGAGGAGGATAACAAAGATGATCAAGGGTCTGGAAACAAAGCCCTATGAGGAGAGATTGAAAGAACTGGGCATGTTTAGCCTGGAGAAGAGAAGACTGAGGGGAGACATGATAGCACTCTTCAAATACTTGAGAGGTTGTCACACAGAGGAAGGCCAAGATCTTTTCTCGATCATCCCAGAATGCAGGACGCGGAATAATGGGCTCAAATTACAGGAAGACAGATTTTGGCTGGACATCAGGAAAAACGTCCACGACTTCCCTAGGTCATTGGTTCCATTGCCGTACTGCTCTCAGTACGGCAATGGAACCAATGACCTAGGGAAGTCGTGGGCTCTATCACACTAGAGGTATTCAAGCTGCAGCTGGACAGCCATCTGTCAGGTATGCTTTAAGCTGGATTCCTGCGTTGAGCAGAGGGTTGGACTTGAGGCTCTTATAGGCCCCTTCCAACTCTACTATTCTATGATTCTATGTGTTATAGGAACCACCAGCCTACCAAACTCTGTGAGCATTGTAAAAGTGCCTCGATAGGGTGCAGAGAAGCCAAATGACCCCTTCTGCAGGACTGGATGGATATCTGGGTGAGATCTTTCATTATGCTAGATGATCAAACATTGCCCAGAGCTGGACAATTTCCCCTAAGGTGGCTGAGGCGGTAGTGTGGGAGGCACAGCATTGACTGGCTCCTATAAGGCGCAAGGAATCAAAATGCCATCTTGCCATCCTTGGGCCAGACTGCACCTTTCCTTGGCAGCAATCAATTTGGTATGCCTTCCAAATCCCTTGCTACATCAGTCTGGAACCATCCCTCTGCCAGGCCAAAGTTCCACTAAATTAGTCTTCAGTCTCAAGAATCACATTTTTTTCTAGTTTCACTAGGATAGAGCACAGAGCCTCTTTACTCACTTACCAACTCACTTACTAGGTTATTAATTTTTCCCCTCGTGTGCTAGTTGTCTTTTTGCAGATGTTTACTGACTGGGTTCACACAGTAAGCTAATCCACCCAGTGTAGGTTGTTGTTGAACTTTGGGCTAATGTGTCATCTGAACGGAGCACTTTTTCCACAGGGTGGGTAGTTCTGTTGTCTGAAATCCTTGGGATTTCCGCAGGGTTGCTTGTTAGCCATGCAGTGTGGCTTGTTCACCACCACAAGCAACCCAACAACAAGCCATGGTTTCTCAAGGTGGCTTGTTCAAAAAAATAAATAAACCATACTGCATGGTTAACAAGCTACCTTGAAGAAAACATGCTGCATTCAGACAACAAGATAAACCACACATGATGGTGGGTTAGCATGTTGTGTGAACCCAGCGACTGACATCTCAGCCCCTCCATCTGCACCCTGATGCATTACAATCCAGGGGAAACGTTGCCACTGGAATCTGCCAAATTATATATCAATTGGTCTTCATGATCTATCCAACTGAGTCTCCCAGAATTCTTCCTCTATGGCAGGGATGTGCCTATTGGTGGATTGGATTCCAGATCCAGGATCTCAGTTGAACCTTTTGTATTCAAAACCATGCTGGCTGTGCATGGAAAGGCCTCCTCCTTAATTATGTGTGAGTATGAGTTGTGATTATTGACCAGTGAGTCGGGTTGCTCACTCATTCATAATCTTCATGGATTGCTCGTCTTTTGAAAGCACTCCATTAGAGAGAGAACTTATTATGGACAAAGCCTTGTTATGAGTTCATTCTCACAAGATACTAAATATAGTGAGGAAGCTGTTCAGTTTAAAAGGACATGTGTTGAAGGATGAGAGCATTTGGACGTAGTATTTGGTTGAGTTGTTTTGCAGAAATATAACATATGGAGTCCTGATTCACTTTGAAAACAGAAATTGCTGTGTTTGTTAAATAAGGCCCTAGCCATGTTAGGATGCTGTAGCCCATGATTATACGGTGCAGCCCCTTGAGGTCCCACCTGTCTTGCCCTGCTGATGTAGGAAATGCTGGACTGATTCTAGTTTACTGGCTTAAACCAGTGAGGTGAAAGGCATTCTCCACATGCTCAAAGGTACTCTTTTCACAGGTGTTGGGACTAAACTCTGATGCTGAGCTCTGGTTCTGGGATGAGGCCCTGGTTAGCCTTAAAGTCCAGCCAGCCCGGGAATCTCTATTTCCTTCGCCAGGCATTCATCCCCAAAGATGCCTGTGGTGTCATTCCACCTCTTCCATCCCTGTGATTCCATTGGCTCAACAGCTGATGCTGGCAAATGCTTAGATGTTTGTGGTTTCCCATCATGGGGGTTTGCAGAATATCAGGGCAAGTGTGGTTTGAGCCTGGGGGATATTGCCAGAGATGTGTATCTGCGATGCACACACCTTGAATCGATGGTGTGACCACCACCCTTGTCCCAAAGGACTTTGGCAGAGGAGCCTGGGTTTATATATGTTCATCTTTACCTTTGCATCTGCTCTCTTCTCCATGCAGTATGACAGAAAAAGAGATTCTTGAGCCACCTGCATCGCCCACATCTGAAGGGGGAAAGCCCTCGGAAGGGGTAAGTGCTGTGTATTCTGGGAGGACAATGAGGGTGACTCCCACTTCTAATTCCTGCACAATCAGCCACTGGGGTCGTCTGGAGGGACACAGTCCTTCTTCAGGATGCCCTATGATGCCGGAACCTTCTGATTGCAGCCTGTTTGGCCATGGTGGCTGCAACCACTCAGATGTGTGAATATCCTCTCTCTTTCTCACACACAAACGCACGGCATAAAGCCTAGACAAACCCATCCCAACAAAAAACACCTATCTGCCCTCTTGCATCCCCGGGGCTTTCTGATAGTTATCGCATTCGGTGCCAAGTTTCACAAGCCCAGATGACCACACTACCTTCCTGTGGTATCTCCCAAAAGCTAGGGTAGCCATTGGGCCAGCTTGTCCAGCCTTAAATTTAAACAAAGTTCTCTTTTATGGCCATGATCCAAAGAAGCTACTTCAGGCATATTCAATGGATTGTTAAAGAACATGATTTCTTGAACAGAAGACCATCATGCTATGAGCCTTATAGTGTAAGGCATGAGTCATCACCCAGCTGTCATCATCATCACTCAGAGAATTCTTCCACACTACAAACGCCCCCATTCATAAACCCATAGTAAAAGCAGATAAAAATTACACCCCACTCAACCTAGCACTACAAAACGAAGACCAAACACGACCACTCACACTCGCAGAGAGAAAAGAAAAATGGGCACAAAAAGCACTCCATGGGAAGCACTACAACATAATACAGAACCCACGAATAAACAAAGAACAATTGTACGAATGGCTCAGGAAGGGTGAGCTATTTCCAGAAACAGAAGGATTCCTAATAGCTATACAGGATCAAGTTATAGCAACCAAGAACTACCAAAAATACATAATAAAAGATAACTGTAACAACAGACCTATGCAGGAAATGCCATATGTTCCAAGAAACAATAGACCACATAACAGGAGGATGTAAAATTCTGGCAGACAGTATACAGCTGCAAAAATAATTCACCAACAACTGGCCATCAAATTTAACCTCGTCAAACAACCTACACTATACTATACATACTCACCCAAAAGAATCTTGGAAAATGCAGATCATAAAATATACTGGGATAGAACAATTCATACGGACAAGACAATACCTTGCAACCGACCAGACATAAGTTATAAACACATTTATCTCATCAACGTAGCAATACCGAATGACAAAAATATTGTAGAAAAGGAATAGAAAAAGAGAGAAAAACATACACCACTGGCTATGGAAGTTAAAGAACTATGGCAACAGGGAAAAGTCACAATTATTCCGTTAGTCACATCAGTCACCGGCATCACATCAAAAAATTATACAGAAAACCTTCAGAAACTGGGCCTACCAAAATACATCCACACCAACATCTGTCTAGAAAAAACCCCATGAGCAAGAAAATAGATGATGATGATAATAATAATAATAACAACAACAACCCTGCCCAGTTTTGGCTGTGTCTTTTCTCTCTCTTCTGTACAGCTTGAGTCAATTGCCGTATTTTTTTCTGTAAAAGCTAGAAATTTTGACTGGCTGTCCTATTTTTTTTATTAAAAGCAAAAAAGAGAGATTGCTACAAAGTAACATATGGCAGCTGTGAGAATTTCTCTCTTTTTTCTTCAGCACAAAATTCCTCCACACTTCATAGGACCATAGAAAGCTGCCTTTTCCTGAGTCAGAGCTGGTTTGCCCACCATTGGCCCATCTAGGCCATCTAAGCTGGGGATGATGGGAGAATCAGGGAGGTTTGAGCTTTGTTGGTGTTCTCCAAGTTCCACCTTGAAGCTTGGTCTGTCTTGTTCCCATTCCAAAATGGCCTTGTTGATGTCGTTTGAATGGGAAAAGTGCGCATTTGGGTGTACTTTTTTAAAAAGTGCGTACATAAATGCATATTTCCCCCCCCATTGACTAAGGTGTGAAACTGCTCTCCCACCTGACAAAAATGTACATTTTTAAAGTGTGCATTTTTTTTATTTAACTTAATAACTGTATATACCACTGAACATATTTTAAAATATCTCTAAACAGTTCACAAAATACAATATAATATACATTAAAGTACAATTAAAATACATAAAATTGCTAAAACATTGATATATAAAGCATGAATATAAAACACGAATAAAAGCATTGGAATCAATTAAACCAATTAAAACAACACCATAATTACAAACAAACAGACTGAGTAGCACATTCATTCAGGGAAGGCCAGGGTAAACAATTGCATCTTTAAAGTCTTTGAAGAGTAATGGTTACACACACACACACCCCGCCGCCAGATTAAAACGAATCTTACATCCTCAATAGCAGCTCTCCGGGGTTTCTCCTGCCCTACCTGGAGATGCTGGAGATTGAACCTGGGATCTTCTGCATGCAAATCAGATGCTGTACCACTGAGCCATGGCCCTTCCCAACTGAACTATGGCTCTTCCCCAATTCTGTGCATGTGGGGAACACAAACTCAGACTCAATCCAACACGTCTAACATCACCAACCATGAAGGTAAGCTAATAGGATCATAGAGTTGGCAGAGAGCTTATTGGCTATCTAGTCCAACTAATGTGACCATATTTGGGAAACAAAAAAAGAGGACACCCAGTGGGGTGGGTGCGAAAGCACATTTTCCAGGGTCTCTGGAAAATGCATCATTACCCCTGCCACACTAATAATGGCTACCATTAGTGTGGCAAGGGGAATGATGCTCTTTCCAGAAGCCCTGGAAAATGTGCTTTCCCGATGCCCCCACAGTGCTTAGTCGGGGCCTTAAAGGGGGCGGGAATGACATGCTTTCCCCTCCTCCGCTGTCCCTGATTGGAGCGGTGGAGGGGAAAGTGCACTTTCTGGGGCCTCCGGGAAGTGCATCATTCCACCTTGCCATGCAAATTGCAGCCTTAAAAGGGAATGTTCAACCTAATGTTCACCCAAAGCCTACATTTCTGTGCCTTAAGCCCATTAGACATAGCTCTGTCCTCTGGGGCAGCAGATAGCAAATCTTTGCCCTCTTCTATGTAATAACCCTCTAAGCTACCCCCGACCTGCCAAAGCTAGTTGGATGCTACCCTCTCCCACCCAGGTACCAGAGTTTTTTTTGTTTTGTTTTTTAAATCAACTGTGGCCAACCCTGCTGTCGCATATTGCTTTTAAAAGTCCCCTTTGATTCACAATTGGGTTGTCATAGTCATGGAGGGTTACTGTTCAAGAAACACCAAGCCCCTTTTAAGTGGGCAAAATTACCTGTTTGGGTTTTGTTTTGGATCCTGGTCTAAATCTGGAAGGCATGCTGGGAATTTTGCAAGAAGGAGGTCAAAGTTCTGCATTGGGAAAATATTTGATTCCAGTGAAGCATACAAGTGTATTCAAGCTGCGTAATTCTGCAGAAGTTGCTGGAATGTTGAACAGGTTGCTGGAATTTGGAGGGACTTGGCAGAGACAAGATACATTTGGGCATTAGAACACGGACCAATGTGCAGATACGAAAGGAACTCATTCAGGGAAGATGCGCTAGCTTTAGATAAAGATATATCTTGCACACTTTCTCTGTGTGGGTTCTCCTTTGGACATGAGCCTGGAATTGCAAATGGTGGAAGTGTGAGCCATTTATGCTTACACACACAAGCACATACACACATCTCTGTTGTGTCTGCAGCCTTTATTAGGTGGTAATGGGTCGGGTGGAAACTGCTGGACGAAATTCTATCAAGAACCATATTTTCACACCTTGGTAACTAGTGACTGATTCTCACCTCTGCACACTCAACTCCTAAACTTAAAACGAGGACCAGAAGCCCTGTAAATGAGTGTCTGCATGTGTCTTAGATTAAGTCACGCTCTGACATCACTTTCTGTTTTTAGAAAAGGCAAATTCTTTGTGAAGATCCGTGAGTCTTTGTGAACAATGGGTTTTTTTCTTTAGGAAGGACAGGGAAATCTTAAGAATTTGGACAATCTGTTCTGTGGGATTCCCAGGAGCTATAGACGTTCGTCTTAAGGGATACACATTTTTATTTTTATTTTTGAACAACTGAACATGTATACCTGAAAAACTAACGTTAAGCACTCCCTACTTCCCACAGTGGTGGTGATTCTAAGGGTAGCACTCAAGGGTGGTGTCCTTTGCATGAGAGAGCACTGGAGACTTAGTGGCTTTGTAATATCCATTTTTATTTACAAACATGAAAGTAGAGTCTATTGGAAGCAAATAAAAACAGGCAGCAAAGCCACTGCTCCTGAATCAGGTTCCTAAAGCACTAGTATGCCACCACCAGCTGCTCCCAGTCCCACTAAACTCTCAGCTCTCTGCCTCTTTCCAAATTCCAAGCTGCCTCTGCTTCTCGCTGTTGCTCTGCCCATCTCCCATCTTCTGATGGGTGTTGCATTGCAGGGGGGAAGGGATTGAGTTCCAGGCATCAAGGGACATTACTTGTATTCTGTTAGGTCCCGGGTTGCTCAGTAGTTGTCTAGGGTTAGGCCGACTCATAATACAACAATGTAAAGGACGTCTCTAGCAGGTACTAAACGTGTGTGCAGATTAGTAGATAAGGGATTGGAATTCGATTTGGTAAGCCCTGGCTTCACATTGCACCATTGTCATGTCATGTGGCCTTGGGCAACTTGTTATATCCCCTCCCCAATGGTCTCTATTCCACATGTGTAAAATGGGAAGAACAGCAGCCTACTTTACAGAGTTTTTGCATGACTTGCATAATGAAGTTTAACGGATCCTGTTTAAAGGATATAGAAATGATGATGATGAGTCACAAGAAGATGGAACATCACCGGCGTTGCAAGGGTAAAGCAGGAGGCAGAGGGAGTTTTAGAAGTGTGGGTTCAAATTAGGAAAATACCTGACAATCTATTCCCCTTGCTTCTCCGTGTCCATTCAACACATGTATACACAATACTTGGCAGATATAAAGCTCAAACGGAGTGTTCAAAGTGCTTCACTCGCATTCTCTGCAATGCTTACAGCAATCCCTTTCAGCCTGACCATTATTACAATAGACATGTTGCAGATTGGGACTCAGGGCTGAGACAGCGGCTTGCCTGAGGCCAAGCCAGTGTTTGTCGGATAGGTAAAATTTGAACAAGGGACTTCCAGATTCTCAGTCTTTTTGCCATTGTGCTTTGTCATGTCTATAAACATTGTGTATAAAATGTATATATACAGTCTCACTATCCGGAAAGGCTGACAGTGAATGTGCAATGCTGTTGTTCCTTCTCTTCCCATGCGTTGGGGAAGTTGTACGTCTTCCCTGAAGCCAATCTGGTGAGCTCTAGATTTCATGGGAGAAGATGACTGTGGGGAAAACTTGCAAGTTCTAAGATGATCATCAGACGGGGCGTGGGGGGGATCATGTTTCCTTATCCCGGGGCTCTCTTTCTGGTTCTCTTCTACGTTTGAAATGAGCACATTTCACGGAGAAGAGACCAGGGACCAGTAGATTTCAATAGGGACAGCACTCTCTAGTGGGCATTTTATAGCGCACCCTCAGAAGAGTTGGATTAAAAGAGGTTTATTTTGTGATGCTAAAACTGAGAAAATGGAGTGGGAGACACACAGGACCTGGACGGCGGCGTCTAAAGGACCCGCAAACGTCCGTGAGTTGCCAGTAATGAGCATGCTATAAAATGCTTGTCTGATGAGGCTCTTAAGAGTGTTGCTCAAATTGTTGCAATTTGGATTAGAACTGAGACCGGCACAGCATCCCCTGAGTGGGCCTCCTGCCTCTCCAAAGGAGCCACTGGTGCCTGCTAACATGTCCTGGCCCCCAAGCTGAGGAGTGGTGTTTTTTTCCTTTTAGAGATGAGGGTGCAGGAAGCAGGCAGCGGAGGGAATCAGGCCCTTTAAGCATTCCTTCAAATACTCGGATGCATACTTACCCTTTAGGCTTTTCAGGTGTTCAGATGCAATGTTGGAAGGGCCACATTCCTTTTCAGGATAAACACAAACTTTCCGCACCCATTTCTAGCAACTTCTCCCAAGACTTAGAAATGTTGCTGCTTTGGGGTAACATACAAAGTGAGCCCATTCAGTCATGCAGGAAAATGCAGAGGTTAGGTGACAGCATCCTGATCCTTGCCTTCTCCTAATAGCCTTTCACAGGCTAAAACTTCTCTGCTCATCATACTAATGTACCTTTCAAAATATCCCCGAGCTAGAAGTATGGTATTTTTTTCCTTTTTGTCCTGAACTGTGGAAGGATGTCAGGACCCGCTTTTGGAACTAGATATGTAAGGACCCCTTCTGTATAGATGTAAATGTAAGGACCCCTTCTGGATTAGGTATGTTTTCATCTTGCAATACATCAGTTTTGCTGTTCTACTTCTTCTGCCGAACCTAATGAATTGGAACAAGCAGAGGAACGCAGCACTGGAAGAGGATTGGCCAAGACCAGCATAAGGTGGTTCTTATTCTATTGAGCAGGTGTGGGCAACTTGTGGCCCTCCAGATGTTTTGGCCTAGAACTCCGATCATTCCTCCCCACTGGCTATGCTGGCTAGGACTGGTGAATTGTAGGCCAAAATATCTGGAGGGCCGCGGGTTGCCCACCCGATGCTATAGAGGAGTTGCTTTTGCAGGAACGATCTGCATGGAGTTCTTTCCCACCCAAGCAAGAATCTAATCTCTTGGTATGGAATTTGTGTTCTAATATATTGCTTTGAAAGATGCTGGACTCAGCCCCGGGTTGTCAATTCAAGTGATCTTGCTTAGCATTCAATGGTGGCAGAAAACCTATGCAACAATCCCAATGCTGCAAGAATTTCCACATTTCATTAAACTGCCATATTTCAGCATCCCAGGGGGCTCCATATGCGCACAAATAAATGTATGTGAAAGAACACAGGATGAGTATTGGCTGGTTCTGTCCCCTGAGACATATATTAGCAACTGTAGCCTTAGGAGAGGGGTTGCATTTCAACCACTGCTTACGCCATGCCTTCCAGCTTGTTGCTGTCCCAAGAGTCCTCTGTACGCTGCCTTGGCTGCCCTCCCTGGCAGCAGAAGCAACACCCGGGACAGCGATGTGTCCATGCTTTGCACGGACTGCACAGCTCAGGGTCAAGATGAACTTCACCATATCTATGGGATGAAGTTACTTACTGGTGTCTGCAGGATGGTGGTACCGCTAGAGCGCATGCAAACACACATACCAATTAGTGTGTACTGCCATCTCTCCCTCAAGGGGTGAGCCTGCTTCTCCCCCCCCCCCCACTTCACAGCCCAGTCAATAGACAGATTGGCTAAACTGAACAATGATTATTGCAGAGCCTGTCTTTTCCCTCACTGCATTCTCCAGGCAAAGGCTGTCTATCTTTATTATTCGTACTAGCGAACGGACTGGACTTGGCACGGGTTGGAATAGCCCATTGTTTGATACAGCAAAGCCTTCAAGTAAAGTTATGCAGCTGACATATTGTGCTCACCCCATAGGAGCGAAGCCGTGCGTGCCCCAGCTATGGTGCCCCCTATAGCCCACTGAGGGCGGTGTCTGTCCGTTCCCCTGAGGGAGGGGTTTGTCCACTTTATTCTCCTGAGGTGGGGGGGGGAGCTGCTCCACAGCAGGGGCAGTGTGGGGTGGGTGGGTGCAGCTGTATAATTTTCCTTCAGGCCACTAAATTTTGGAAGTGCAGGCAGCATGACAGCCCCCATAGCCACACTCCCCAGTAGAGGTCAAAAATGCAGGCAGACCCAAATCAACAAACCAGTTCTAGGAGTTTTCATCTAATTGGAGCAGGTCTTTTGTTAAACTAGTGGGTCTTAATTGGCAAAACACTTTACATTACAACAAGGAACAATATAGTATTGCTGGGAAAAATATTTTCTCCAAGTGCTGTGAAGATTGCAGCTAACTTATTTTTATTTTTATTATTCATTGCATTTATATACCGCCCCATAGCCGAAGCTCTCTGGGCGGTTTAAAAAAATTGAAAGATTGAACATTAAAAAGTCAACATACAAAATTTAAAACTATAAAACAAAACCAGCCGATATTTAAAACATCTTAAACTTTTAAGCCTGGCCACAAAGACAGTTACAACCTCAACTTAAGCTGTTAAAATGCCTGGGAGAAAAGAAAAGTTTTGATCTGGTGCCAAAAAGAGAACAGTGTTGGCCCTAGGTGGGCCTCATTGGGGAGATCATTCCATAATTGGGGTGCCACCACAGAGAAGGCCCTCTCCCTTGTTGCCATCCTCCGAGCTTCCCTCGGAGTAGGCAGCCGGAGGAGGATCTTTGATGTTGAGCGCAGTGTATGGGTAGGTTCATGTCGGGAGAGGCGTTCCATCAGGTATTGTGGTGTGAAAGAACTGGGAATTCTGAGGCAGGGGCACATGATATCATCATTTCTGCTAATAAAAAAAGGTGGTGCTGCTGCTTTGCTCCTGCAAGCCCTGGCTCCACTACACCACTGCTCCCACCTATCTTCAGACTGTGTTGTCTGCAAAGCTATGCCCTGGTTAGGGATGTCTGCCACTTAGTGACTTAAGATGGTACTGCAGACTTCAACTATAGACACTCAATATTAGTATTAGTATTTCATTAACATATTTTAAAAGGGAGAGGGCCTTTTCAGTGGTGGCCCCCCAATTATGGAATGATCTCCCCAACGAGGCTCGCCTGGCGCCAACATTGTTATCTTTTCCGCGCCAGGTCAAGACTTTCCTCTTCTCCCAGGCATTTAACAGCGTATGTTGAGGGTTTTGTGTTCTTGTTGTTGTTGTGCTTTGACCCAGAATTGGTGTTTTTAAAGGATATTGTAATTATAACTTGTTTTTATACTTTTTATGATTTTAAATTTTGTATATCGGGGTTTTTTTAATGTTCAATGTTTTTAATTTTTGTAAACCGCCTAGAGAGCTTCGGCTATGGGGCGATATAAATGGAAATAATAATAATAATAATAATAATAATAATAATAATAACAAATTTATTCATTTCAATGTACATTTGCCACCTCCCCATATTTAAATATAAGCAGCATCATTGGGAGTGGAGAGGTGGATTAGTGAGATCACCAAGCACTGCTGTGCCCAGTTGGCTTCTGCTGCTAATACATGAATCTTGAAATGTGGGATATAAATGCCTAAAATGAATACAAATAAAATGGGGCTGAGTAGCTCCTTCTTTCGTAATACTAGAACCAGGATCATCCACATTAATGGTTGGAGATTCAGGGCAGATAAAAGGAAGGGGCTTCTTCACACAGCATGTAGTTAAACTATGGAATTTATTTCCACAAGGTGTAGTGATGGCCACCAACATGGATGGCTTTAAAAGGGGATTGGACCAATGAATGGAGGAGAAGGCTAGTCTGGATGGCTCTATGCTATACCTACCAGTTGCTGGGGAACATGGGTGGGAGGATACCGTTGTACTCGTGTTCTGCTTGTGGGTTTCCCGTGGGCATCTGGCTGGCCACTGTGTGAACAGAATGCTGGACTAGATGAGCCCCTGGTCTGATCCAGCAAGGCCCTTCTTATGCTCTTAAGCTTTTACATCTTTGCAAAAGCTGGAGAGTCCACTTCGCTAGCAGCTTGATTGTAGAAATAAAGGTATGTCTGAATGCACCACTATGCCCGATACACACAACGCATCAGTAATGTGTTGGCTACTTGAATTTAGGAAAGCAAACTTTAATGAATCAACTAAGCATTTAGTTGACTCATCATTGTAGAACGGTTTTAATCGGTGGAACTGTGAGTGAAAGGCAGGCACATTTGTTGAGGCCTTTTTAGTTCCAGTGTGTTATTGTAATCGGAGGTGAAAATAAAATATTACCTAGCTTTTCCTTTGAGCAATGAGTGATAGCTTTGTTAAATTATAAGTTAATAATGTCCTTCAAAAAAGGGCAGGAGGCAAGTGGATTTTGGTCATAGGCATGTGGGCTTTAAATTTGATGGATTAAATAGTTCAAGAGAGCGTACCTGCTAAGAAACTTTCTTTTTCAGGAAGCCCCCAGTTCATTTCTATCTTCATCGGCCCCTCCTCCTAAATCTGCAATATGGGCATAATAATGCTGACCTGGCTTGTTAAAAGGATTGCTGACATTATGGGCAAAATCCAACATAAGCCCTACTTAGAGTAGACCCATTGAACTGAATGGGGCTTAAGTTAGTCATGACTAATTTATGTCCTAATCATTTCAATGGGTGTGCTCTAAGTAGTACTTAACGTTGGTTTTTACCCTATGCATATATGTGAAACATCTGAAGTTTTATAAATGCTTTGTCAAGTAATTATTATTTACCAATTAGTTGGTTAAACGACCGGTGACTAATCAACTTAAGAAAAGAAATAAAACTCCCATTTGGTTGCTAGTCCTGCTTTAAATGCCATTGCATGGAAACGACTCCACACTGCAAGGTGTTCCGGTGCTGCAGCTGCCCAGCTGAACCTGGCTGTTTTCACCGGTGCAGACCAACAGCTTGGCTTCCTTTTAGTGGTGTGGTGAAAAAGCCACACTGACTGCCCACCAACGGTGACCCCGTGGCAGGGCTTCCCTGCGGCTGCATGGCTGCCACAGCGCTGCGTCCGTATGTAGTTCATTGGACATTTGTTTGTGTTACTTTGGGAAGACACCAATTTGGCAGGCAGGAATCTGGGGTTCTCTCCCCCTGTTCTTGCTTCAGAGACCCCGTGGCTCTCCTGGGTATTCCTCCTCCATCACTTTGCCTCCTTTTTGAGCTAACCATGGACAAGTTGGGTGTTTGCATGCCAATGGCACCAGTTGCTAGGGTTCCTTGTTGGCATCTCGAAAGTGCTGATTGTACGCCCCCCCTGCCCCACCCCCACCCCACCCCGGATCCTCAGCTTCAGCGGCTAAAGCAGCTTTTCCAACGCAAGCCCAAGGAGGAGCCTGTCCCGGAAGAACCACAGGCCAACGGGGAGCTGGTCAGCCCCTCAGGGGGACCCATCTACTACATCTATGAAGAGGAGGAGGAGGAGGAAGAAGAGCCTGAGCCACCTCCAGAGCCGGCAAAACCAGTCAACGACAAACCTCACAAGTTCAAGGATCACTACTTCAAAAAGCCCAAGTTCTGCGATGTCTGTGCCCGCATGATTGTCCGTGAGTGTTGTCTGAGCGGAGCGAGCTGCAAGGGGGAATAATGGTGGCCCGAGGGGTGCTTCCTCCTCCTTTTTGCAGAGCTCCTGGGCCTTTAACAATGGCATAGCAGGCAGAAGTCCAACAGCTAGAGCTTTTCCTGTCACTGCATCGCTCTGTTGCTGAGGGGGAGTTTCACTGCTGAATTTCTGTACGTCATGCAGCTGTTATAGGCACATGAGTCCTGCCCCTAAGATGGGCTCCGAAGGGAAAGGGTTGTGGGGGAAGGCATTGGGAAAGCATGTATTTCAGGGACACAGTGAGGCACTGAGATGGAGAGGATATGGGCTAAATGTTGGCTGGAGTGCTCTCTCACACAGATAGCACTCTCGCATGCTCGCACGCTCTTTCACTCACACACTGGCTGAATTCGGACAACACATTAGTCAATGGTGGTTTGAGTAGCCAACTCACAGTTGGTTATTTTGTGGGTACTCCCCACACAACATATTCCTACACAACTGTGGGTGGTTGGGACTGGCATTGAGTGGACTAATAGCCAACCCAGCATTTGACTGACACAGCCCCCGCCCCTCTCCCCTCCCTCCCTCCTCTCTCGGTCCTCCCAGTTCTATCCCAGCAGCCTCTGCAAGTTGCACCAGTTGTAGCAGAGTGGCAGCTTCCGCTTTGGTCGCTCTTGCCATCTGCCTCTATGGGCTTGTGTTTTAACCCACTCATCCCACGCTGTTAACACACTCACCCCTCCACACAACACTTTAAACAACTGGCTTCGAGCTAAACAACTTGCAAGCCAGTTGTTTCTCTCAGTTGCTTATTTGGGCGGAATAGCATACCGTCAGTAGTTTGTGAGTGACATGTTGCCCTCCACACAACACAATAAGCAACACAACTGACGATTGTTTTCCCCACCCTCAGTTGCTTAATGTGTTGTCCGAATTCAGCCACTGACATGTTCACTCACACACAGAGCCACATATGCATACATACACATTTCCCCCCCTCTCTCTTACACCCTCCACCTCTCTTGTCCAGAAGCAGCCATTTTAAAGTGGAGGAAGCAAATGGCTGCTCACAGGACAGCAGTTCTCTTTCTCACTGAATTGTGGCTCTCCCCAAATGATCTGTAATGCAGCAGGGAGGAAGAGAATGAAGTGAATCATCATATCTCCCTCCCAACTTTGAAAGGACTGAAGTGGGGGGGAAACACGGCATGATCCGTGTCGTTCTCGCTCTGCCCCCGCCCGCTGACCGCCGACCCATATCATTACACGTATACATAGGACTGGAAGGGGAGTGAGTCATACAGCTCTCCTAGGAGGTGAAAGCCTGTGATATTAATGTTGCGTTGGAAATGATTCACTCCCTGACCCTTCCTTCCAGCACAATTGTTGCCCAGCATGACTGACCTTGTCGCCTGCCTGCCTCCAATAGTGGAGATGGGTGCTGGAAAGGATTGACCTTACCAACTGCCCAGAACTTTACTAGCCTGCCCAAAATTTTGTTCTCCTGCACAGTTGCCAGAAAAGGAGAACTTAAAACAAGGCCAAAAGCCAAACAAACAGTGTTTGATATTTTCACCCATTTTGCGCTCAAAGAGAGGTAATTTTCAGAGGAGGGGAAGCACTCTGCACATGTTCAATATGCGAGTGATCCTTGGGTCTATTTTAAGCATAAAGGAGGCTCAGAGGCAGTCAGCTACAGGTGCCAGCATGTTTGAAAGCACCAGCTGGTGAGCTTAGGGGCAGCTATATGTCAGGGAGCCAATGCCAGGTCTTTAAACGCAGGCCTCCCTCCACCAAAAGCAGACAACCCATGCGTAAAATGCAAATGGGGATTGTGTCAAGGCTGAGCTGTAGTTGGCTGTCAGAGGTGAGCTGCGAGAACCAGGATGTAGGAGCCAAGGATCATATAGAAATATACCACATCTAGGAAGACCATGTTGCTCATGCCAGGCCCCAAATCAAATCACCTTTTATAGCACTTCCTGTCCAGGAATGCCCAATACCCAACCTGGGTGAGTGGGTTAAGACCGAAGCCTGAGAACTCCTCCCTGTTCCAAATCGCCTTTCTCATAGTTCACCACATGGGGCATCTATACACACACAGCTTGAAGGCTTCCACTTCTGGCCCTGGAGCTCCTGACAGAGAGATTGAAAGAGCCAAAGGGCTACATGTTCAGGGAGTGCTGAGCATGAGTTTGCCTCCCTGAGGCAGTTGCCTCCCTGAGGCAGTTGCCTCCCTGAGGCAGTTGCCTCCCTGAGGCAGTTGCCTCCCTGAGGCAGTTGCCTCCCTGAGGCAGTTGCCTCCCTGAGGCAGTTGCCTCCCCAGTTTGCCTTTGATGTTGAAGTGAGCCCAGGTGGGAGATAAGTGGCCTGCGAGGGAAAGCTGGGTGGAAGAAACATCCCCTCGGAGCTTTGAAAAGTCATCTCTCCCATCCCCTGACTTCAGGGTCCATGTCAAGGGTAGGCATGGTCGGGCACCTGCCAAGGGCCCATGCTGCAGCAGGGGCCCACTGACAAGAGCCCCCTTGACCTGCTCCTCTTCCCCACGGCAACCTGCTTGTCCACCTGCCTCTCAGTCTGACCCAGACAACAGTGGTGGTGGGGAGCACTGGCTCTCTGCCTGTCAAGCAAGCAAGTGGGAGCAAGGACGAGACAGAGGAGGACGAGGAGCAAGTGCAGCTGTTGGTAATGGCGGCGAGAAGGTAGACTTACTATGGGAGGGGGGCCATTGAGGGTGTCTTGCCCAAGGGCCCTCAAAAGCCTGGAGCTGGCACTGCCTGCTTTCAAAGTGATTGAGACAGACCTGCATTAAAAGGCATGTCTGATGCTATCACCCATAGATTGGTCCTTAGAAGTGGGGAGAGTTGTTTGGGAGGGGTACGTTGCCTCGGCCCATGTTGCCACCGACTGATTGCCTCTCTTTCTGCTTTAGTCAACAACAAATACGGCCTGAGATGCAAGAACTGCAAAACCCACATCCATCATCACTGTCAAAGCTACGTGGAATATCAGCGCTGCTTTGGCAAGATTGTAAGTGCCCCGGTTGGCCCCGAATGCAAAGTTTCCACGCCGCGCTGCTTGCTCTGCCTAACACGATACACTGTGCTGCGGGCTTGGACTGCGCGTCCGGATCACATTAGCCTTATAACATGAAGAGTGGAAAATGTGGAGGCATAGAGAGGGGGATAAGATCTTCCCACGGAGGTATGCTAATTTGAGAACAGAGGAATCTCTCTGATTGCTTTAATAGGGAACATAGCAGGAGCTATGTGATCAAAAATACTGCATATTACTGGGTAGGCTAGTGCTTGCAGTGAGAATAAATTTAGCTCAAACGGGAGCATCTTTGTGTGTTAAGTCATTAGATGCATTGATCTGGCGTATCACTGAGATTAATTTTTTAAAACAAAATGCCTGGGGCAAAGGGACATTGCAAAAGTCCCCTTTGAAGAAGCATGGGAACCTTTTCATTTTTTTCTAGAGCCATCGCTACCTTAATCATAATATAAAAGACCCTGTGTTTAATAGTGGGGTGATTTGGGATAAGAAAACTAGATTTAATTGAGCTGCTGTGAATATGAAGAGAACAGGAAATACAGCTATATTATATGTTATAGTGAATATCAGAAACTTGAGCTTGTCTACATCTTCCCAGCAAATGTCGACCCACTCTACACCAGCCAGAGTTGTTGCACACCTCACAAAAAGATTTTAAAATACTGTAAAGTGTGATAGAATTAGAGTAATGCTGAAAATGGAATTAGAGTAATGCTGACAATGGAACTCACAAGATCTAGATTCCTTACGTACATACCCCCTGCTATAACCCAGGAGATGGGCAATATTGAGTGATCAGGTCCCAATTCTTGCCCCATTCTGTGTCCACCATGTTGGTTTCTCCTACGGTTGATGTGCATCAAACAAATATCTCCGCTATAGCAGCTAAAGAGCTGATAGTTTGCCCAACCCCATCCATGGGATCCATAGTACTGCAATGAGCTATACCCAGGTCTTCCAGATCGAAGGGCCACTTTGTGTGTGAGGTTTTTCCTACATGATAAGAGCTTAATGTAGAAAACAATGTACGTCAATCATATATGACTATTGCAAATGCGTGCTTTTCACTACTTATATTCTGGGAAGGCAAGTATCAGCTCATATTTAGGCAGAGCACAAACAAACAAAACCCAGGGATGTGCATTCATTGTAACCTATATGTGGATTGCACTGTGTTCCCTATGTGGGAAAATAAGCCACTCTGCATGGTTAACAAGCCACCCTGGCTGTGTTCTGATAACATACTAACTTAGGTTCAAAAAACAACCCACAGTTCAACAAACAACCCACACCCAACCACTGAATGTAGGTTAGCATGTTTTATGAACAGCCCCAGTGCATCTATTTCAAGTAGGACCAACATTGGATACAAGCCTTCGACTTTAAAAGGCCTGATTCAACTCTTTTTTCTGACCTTGGATTCAGAGCATAGCCTTGGGTAAGTTGTTCCTTGGTTTCAGTTCACCATCTGCAAAATGGGAATAATAGCAACCCAGAGGATTTATGTGGCAGAGTGAGATAAAGATTTATAAAGCATTTTTGTAGATTATTAAAGTCCTATACAGATGATGATATGTTGTTTTTCAAAAAGTGCTGCACTGAATGTTTTACTGTGAACATTTTGGACATGCTTTTGAGGGGACAAAAATAGTCCTCCAAAAAACACGTACATTTACTTTTTTCAGTAGTGTTGGCAATTCACAGTCGTTGTTTTCCTGGGCTGTGGCTGCTTTAGTGCCTGTTTCCCTGTGATCTCTCCTTCCTTGAATGATCCCTGCCAATTGAGGGCAACCATAGCTAAGGTAGTAGTGGGACAATGCTTCCTGAACAGGTCATAGGGTTGAGCCCAACCAATCGGACTGTCCTCTAAGCAGGCCAGTGAAAGGCCCGGGAGACATTAGCTCAGTTCGGACAACATTTTAGTCAATGGTGGGTTAATAGCATACTGACGGTGTGTTAAAGAGGTGGAACTCCACAGACAACGCGCTGCAGCAAGCGCTGCAGGGAACCAGCAAACACCCTGGTGGTTAATAACGTAATCGGCTCTGACTGACAGCTTGGCCGCCATGTTCTCTGCTCACCGATCTCCGTTAGTCCTCCAGCAGGTATCCCAGAACACACTACGGCCGAAAATCCATGGGCGCCGCCATTGAAGCCGATGCAGGACATGTCTCCCAAACCCCATTGGTGGTTGTAGGCAATGGGTGGAACTCAGCAGCCTCTGGCGAAGAGGCAGCCAGGAGGAACGGCCACACCAAAGCAACGTCCGCACCCCACACCCAGCACCATGCAGCAAACGTTGGCACCCACGCCCCAGGGAGCCACCCCCGCCCACCCTACACGGGGGACAGGCAGTCGCGAGGGTGAGCCATGTCCCCCAGCCACAAACATCACCCTCCCTAAGCATCCAACCACACACACAGGAAAGAAGGCAAGAGTGGGACGGTTTGGACAACTTTATTCAGCAGGGACCTCAGACATGGGCAGTAAGGCACATGGTCACTACGAAGCAAGGGCAGAGCCCACGGAAAGGACAGGCACCCCCGGGAAGGGAGAAGGCGACTGGAAGGCACAGCGGTGAGGAGGGGGAAGCTGAACGAGCACCCCCAGGGAGCTAGCCACGGAATGGGCGATGGGAAAGAGGCGGAGAGGGGCAGAACGCCAGGGGAGATGCTCGTCTACAGATGAAACCCCACAGCTGACTCTCATGGGGTGGGGGTAGCGCTGCCAGATCCAGGCACTGATGCTCTCTCGCACGCGGGACGCCTCCAAACGGGTGTGGCGCTCCCCTACGGGATTCACGGGGCCCGGCAATGGCTCAATGTCCCGCCCGTCCACAGGGATGGCATCGGCGTCCTCTCCCCCCCTTGGATGTTGTTCTCTTCTGATGCACTTCCCTTTCCGTTTGGGTGGCTGCATGGGCGCCCGACGTGAATGCTTGCAGGAGCCGCCCCCTTGTTGCGCTCCGTGCTAGCTGCCTGGGGGGGGGGGGCGGGTGTCCTTGGTTGCTATGGCGGCAATGCCGGTGATCTGCTGTGGGTGTTGCTGAGTGGCCGCCCGCGTTCTGCCGCTCTTGCCGGTCTCCTCTATGGTCTTTTGTGATAACGTACTCACCATGGTTGTTTATTAGTCAGTTGACTAATCCCTAAGCAACTCACAAGTGAGTTGTTTCTCTCTGTTGTTTAATTCTCCCGATTAGCGTACTGTGGGTTGTGTGCCTCCCTCCAGACAACATGTTAAACAACTCAACTGACGGTTGTTTAATTAAACAACCATTGCTTAACGTGTTGTCTGAATTCAGCCATTGTCTCTCCTTATTGATGCTCTGAATAACAGCCCCCTTTCTTGTGACCTGCTATAAGTAGTTATCTTATTCAAGAAGGGATTGCATTATAGTCTCTGCATCTCAGAAGCTCTGTGTTTCTAGGCCAAAGGTGGGCAACTTCTAGATGTTTGGGCCTAGAACTTCCATCAGCTCTAGCCAGCATATAGTCTGAACCCAGTGTGGCTTATTTTTTACCATGCAATGGGGCTTATTTTTTCTGAAACAAGGCACCCTGAGAACCCATTGCTTGTTGTTGAGTTGTTCAGAGTGGTTAACAAGCCACACTGCATGATTAACAAGCCACTGTGTGGAAAATGCCCAGGGTTCAGACAACATGTTAACTCACAGTTCAACAACAACCCACACTCAACCACTGAGTGGGCCTGTTCAGACAGCACACTAAGCACACATGGTTAGGCTGCTAACTCTTTTGCAGCAAATGGTTAGTGAGCATGTTTCAACTGTGGTAATGTAGCCACTATGGTTAGGAATGGTTCACATTACATGCTAAGTCATGGTTCACGTGAAACACTAAGCCATAATGTTTAGCTTGAAGTGCTTAACCACCGTGGGTTAGGGTGTTGTCTGAACAGGGTCAGTGTTGATAAGAAATCATGGGTCAAATTATAGGTCTAAACATTTGGAGGGCCACAAGTTGCCCACTCCTGCCCTAGGCAAGCAGATTTGCATCTCATTCACAGTACTCCCCCCAAATCACCAAAAGATGGTTATTTCTCCATTTGATGGAAATATTTTCAAAAACCTGATTTCTTTGCTTTTCTGCTTAGCCCTATTTCTACAGAATGGGTATCTGAGCCAGGGGTAGAGATATTCTTCAAGGATCAGTGCTGACTCTGTTGGCAGCCCCCCACATAGTTTTGGAGAGGGATGGGCCGTGCCCCCTTTTCGCTACCCCCTTGCCTGTGCATAACACTCATCTTTGCCCTGCAGCCCCCAGGTTTCCGGCGTGCTTACAGCTCTCCATTGTACAGTGCCCAACAACTTGCTGGTGGTAAGTAACCAACCCCGTGCCTCTACCCCTCACATGGTGGACGTCCTCCATCATCACAAAAAGCATCCTAATGCTTTGGTTTGGGTCTCGCTCCACAGCTAACCGAGGCGACCCTGTGTTTGAGACGCTGCGGACGGGTGTCGTCATGGCAAACAAAGAGCGCAAGAAAGGGCAGGATGACAAAAAGAACGTAAGGAGCCAGTGTGGGGAAATGTGCTGACATGAAAGGGTAGTGGATCTGTTGTCTCAAAAGCAACATCATCCTCCCTCAATAACATCCAGGGCAAGACCCGTCAAGGTGGAGTGGTCAGATTCGGAGCGAGCTAATTCTAAAGTCAAGGGTGTTGCCACTGATCATGCTCGCTGGGAATGATGGGAACTGCAATCCAGCAACATTTGGAGGGTCACAGATTCCCCATCCTTGTTCTGAAGGGTTATTATGACGCGCAGCATTGAACAGTTCTGCCCCTTCCCCATTTTCCCAGTCCCTGCTTCCATGCTGCAATGAAAGGTTGCAGCATTCAGAGTGCTTGCTCTTTCTTTGCACCATGCCTTTCTCTGATTGGAATGGCATCTTGCATAAAATGCATCGTGACTGCTGAAACCCGCAAGGGTATGGTTTTTGCTCCCCTCCCCAACTGTAAGAATGTCTGGGACAGCTTACTTGCAACTTGATGATGTCAACTTTCCTTGCCCATGTCCCATAGCTTCGGCGGCAGCTGCTGTAGCGCTGAGAAATGCACAATGCTATAAAGCGAGGCTGTGAGAAAGGGGAAGGGGGAATTAAGCATGGACTGCTGTCATCAGTGTCAGCTACCCATTTAACGTATAGTTCCAGCCTCAGGCGGCAGATGGGGCAGGTGGGCAAATCCGACAACTGCAGCAGGGAAGACGATACCTAACCACTTCTTCCCAGCCTTGGAAAACTGAAGGATGTAGCACCTTGAGGTGGGTTGGGAATTGGCAACCCTACTTCCTCAAATCCCTCTCTGGAGACCCACAGCAATTACTGACAGATTGAGAATTTCTTCTTCCCAGGAAGAAACGAAGGATGTATACCATGGTAGGCTCCATTTATGCAACCAGTATTTGTGCTACACAGTTTCTGTGCTCCTGTGCAGAGCCTTCTGAACATCTACCAGAATCTCCTGGGGCCCGGCCTAGCATCACTTTACCCAGAATTCCCTGTTGTTGTGCTTGCCCCATGGCTACATTCTGTTTACCAGAGTCCCTCAGCGCCAGGAACCTGTGTTTTATGTCCCTGTTGATGTGGCTGAGCGAGGATGCTTCATTGCAATCGGCAACAAAAGATGTGCTCTATACACATTTCTCTTCTTGTTTTCTAGCCATTGGCTGCTATGATGGAGGAGGAAACAGAGCTCCCTAAGCAAGAGAGTGGCAAACCCGAGGAAGGTAAGTTGTCAGGCCTTGGAAAATCTGGTCCCAGAAGGTTCTGCAGTGCAAACATTCGTTATCAGATGTCAAACCCATGCAGACCAGTTATACAAGAGGCAGAAGTAGTTTTTTTAAAAAAAGGAGGCGGGAATAGTTCACCACAAATCAGAGCTTTCAACTGCACTGTCCCAAGTGGGTGATACCAAATGGCAATGTCTGTGCGGAAGCAATAGTTTTAACGCAAGGCAATTACTAACAATTCTCTCCAAAAGCAGCCTTTTGTTAAAGCTAGGAGCTATCCAAGGTGCTGAACTGTAGCCACCAAATTGGTTCAATGCCTTGGACAGCTCCTTTAGAGTTCTGGCTGGTTCTGACTGGATCCCAGTATGGATTCACAGTCCCTCTGAAATCAGAGCCACCAGCCTCAACTGCCTGGAGTGTTTATTTGCATTTCTCAAGTTGGAGGCAGAGCAAGGAGGGGCAGGCCGTAAGGGAAGTGCCTCCCTTGGTAATGCTAACAGGAAGGTATGTGCTCTAGATGTGGGGCAGCCTTCCCCAACCTGGTGCCCTCCAGATGTTTGGGTTTTCAAGTCCCATCAACCCCAGCCAGCATGGCCAATGGTCAGGAATGCTGGGAGTTGAAATCTAAAATCTTTGGAGAGCTTCATTTTTCAGAATAATCTATGCCATTAAACTACGGAGATTTGCTTAATTGGCATACTTCAAATAAATTGCAAATCCCAACTTTTCTTATGCAGAATTCATTTTTCCTCTAGCACAGAGATTAGCTTGTGCTGCCTGGACCTTATTCTAAACTAAGAGGGGGTACGCAGACTTCCTAAGGCTCCTCAAGAACAGAGACCCCTTGATCCCCAGATATAGGAGAACAATGTATATCACGTTGTCAAGGTCCTGCATAATATTCGTTTTGCATATTTGTCAGATATGTCCTGTCAAACTGCTGATAACATAGCATTTAACAAAATAAAGATGGCATCCCATTAAGAAATCAAAGCTTAAAAGTTCTCACAGAATTCTAGAATTGAAATCCATCTTTTATTCATGTGAACATGATTCTTGAAAACATAATTATTTGGGCCCCAATTCAACAAATGCAAAAGTACTCACCCTTACACCAAAGCAAACATATCTTGGATGTATTTCTTGTTTGTAACCCCTTGTTCGTAACCTTATGATTTAATTTTTGCAATAATATATTTTTTCTAAAATCAAAGCAATAAGTGGTAGGGCTATTAAAATATAAATATATAATATAAAATATAATTCAGTTTACTTCTTTGGAAGCCCTTATTGTTGGATGCACGGGAAAGTACAGTGTGGCAAGGGCAAGGCACTTTGCGCATGACTAGAGACATGTTCTTTCTTAACGCTTTGCCTGTTTGCTGGGCTGAATCCTGGCACTGAGGCTAATTGGTAACAATTAGGTGTTTGTGGTTTAGTTTTCCTAAAACAGGGATGGAGAACCTCTGGCCTGCAGGTTGTATTTTGCCCACTGGGTGGCCCCTTCTGGCCCGCGGAGACCTCAGGCAAAGCTCCACCCCCTCCAAGAAGGGGGCAGGGCTGGAGAGTGACCGTGCCATGGCCTCAAGGAGTGCTCTTTGAGGTAGTGGCTCAGTTGGATTTGTTCCTCCCTTGCCTTTCCCAATTAGGGAAAGGGATGGGAAGAGAAGCCCTCTCAGGACTCAGCCAGCACCTGGAGGAGTGAACTGAGCCAACGTTGCTCCTCCCTTGCCTTCCCCGATTGGGGTAGATGAGGGAGGAGAGATGTTGGCTGAGTCCTGTCCCCTGTGCAGAGAGAGGGATGGAACAGTTGCTCTCACCTGTGTCTGTACTGAGAAAGGGGCAGCCTCTCTCTCCGCCTGAAAAAGAGCGTCCCTCTCTCCACATACACAAAGAGGCAGCCCCTTTCTCTGTGCAGAGAGGGGCACGAAGGGAGCATTCCATGTCTCTACGTGCACAGAGAAAGGGAAAAGAGGCCGGATGATGTCGGGAAAGGGGAGGCAGGGCTTCGGGAGGGAGGGGTCCACTCCCTGATGTTATCTGGCCCTCGGATGCCAATCGGGTTTTCAACTCCTGCCCTAAAAGACCACCCCCTTTGGGGAAGTGTGTGGTGCCGGAGGCCATCTTGGCAGCCCCCTTGCTCAGTGAAAACGATTGGGCCACATAGGTGTGCCTGAGTTACCAGGAGGTGTGGGAAGATCTGAAGGGGAAGAAGAGTTGGTTTAAGTGTGTCCAAACGTTTTAAGTATCTAAACAAGAGTGGGCAAAGACGAGGAAAGTGCCAAGAAGCAGCGAGGGCCAACGTTTTTCTATTTCCTGCCTCCCCTCCCTTTAACTACTGGAGTTATTCCTGTCCTCGTGGTTATAATAGTGGCGATAGTTGCTCCCTGTCCCTTGTACTAGTCTTCAATTGTAGGAGGAACAAAATGAAACGGGTGAGGTGAATGCAATGCTGCACAGTCTGGAGTCAGGGGAGGGGGTGGGGCAACTCTCTGAGCTCTGCTCTTTCCTTGTCTTCCCCTCCTGCTCTGAATTCTGTCTCTTTTTTTCTTTTTCTTTTTGGGCATCCAGGAAATCCAGAAGGACAGAAGGCAGAGAAGAATGCACCTGATGACAAGGTGCCTGCCTGCCCCTTTCCTCCTTTGGGGTGGTGTGTGTGTGTGTGTGTGTGTAGGGTGTGTGTGTGTAGTGTGCTGAAGCCTGGACGCCCCCTCCTTCCCAACATCCCAGACGTGTGTGGAGTTGCTCAAGGGTGTTTTCCCTGAGCTGCTGTTGTAATTGAAATAGCTGCAGGCAGTGAATTGCATAAGGAAAATGTCAGCACGAACCCAGCCATTCACATTTGCGGACAGGATGGGTGTAGAGGAAAAAGCAGCCGAATCGCGTACTTGTGCCAGACCTTGGTATTAAGGTGCTCAGTGTATACTTAATGGGACTTTGATTAAGTCCTCCCAGCATAAATGGACTTGCGCAGCGATAGGGAGGCTTCAGGCATCAGGGATCTACATTGGTTTGGTGTTTTTTTTACTAGAACCCCGAGATCCACCCACGGGAACCTGATGCAAAAGACAGATACACTTAGGATTTAAGAATTCTGAGCTCAGGGAATTTGAGCGCTAGAACTGAATGGAGCACCCAGCCGTTCCACCTCAAACCCCCTCCTGGTTGCCCCAAACTTCTTTCATTTCAGCGGTATAGTTTGGATGATGTCTGACAAAATCTTAAAGAGTTGTCAGGTTGGGTAGCAAGCACCTAGACCAGGTTCTTTAGAGTCTTGCTTAGCTTCTTCATCCTTGATGGATGCAGGATAAATTCAGTCAAACAGATGCATGCATCAGCTTAATTTGCACCATTTATTCAGGTTGCATAATTTGTTCTTGATGCAGAATGTTTCCTTCATTTAATACAGTACTAATAGCCTTGATTGGGTATTGTGGAGCAGAGGGTTTTGCTTGCAGAAATGACCTATGTTTCTCTGAACAACTTTTTTTAATCACCCCCTTCCTGATGCTAATTAGGGGTGGGCGGGGGGGGGAGCACTGTGCAATCATCACATTTTTCAACAGGTATCCTGAGGGTAAAAGTAACAATGTCATAGCAGTTACTTTAATACAGTCTAGATTTGGATCCTGGGTCTTCAGCAACACCTACATATTTGCACTCTTAGCTTGACAGAATTCCATGAGTATGGCCCTGTTCAGAAGACGCTTTAAACTATGGCTTTAACCACAATGAATAAGGCTTTTTGCCTTATTCACTGTGGTTAAAGTCATGGTTTGAGGTGTCTTCTGAACAGGGCCTATAAAAATGAGGTTGCGGTGTGTGTGTGTGTGTGTGTGTGTGTGAGAGAGAGAGAGAGAGAGAGAGAGAATATGCAAGTCTTTTATGCCCCAGTTCACTTCTTCCCTGTTTCCCAAAGAGCAGCGCTGTCATGAGATGATATCTTAACATGGTTGCCATTTGGGGTAAGGTGAATATGATGTGGGGCAGAGAAGGCAACAGGTTGTGCCTCTCACCAGCCATACGGACAATCCCACTAAGAACTCCCTCAGAGGCCGTCTTCCAGGTGCCCCCATCGTCTGAAGTGAGGCAGGTGTCTCCAGGGGCACTGGGCCTTTTTGGCGATGGCACTTCACTTGTGGAATTCTTTCCCCAGTCAGGGTCACCTGGTGCCCCTGTGTCATGTCTTCTAGGCTGCAGGCAAGGAGCCTTTTATTTTCCCAGGCTTGTAACCCCTGAGGTAATTTCTCCCACTGCTGAGATTGTTATTAGCACTGCCATTTAGATGGTTGTTTTCCTTTTTTTGGTAGTTTTATTAATTATTGTGAAGTGCCCTGTAATTTTGAATTGAAGGGTTTTTGTGAAAACCTACAAATGTTTTAAATAACATTAAAATAATAAATAAATAAAATTAAAGGCCAGAATATATGAACTTGACATCATAAGAGGCCAATTTAAATTTCTGCTCACGTGGAGAGCAGCCCACATAGGGAGCTGTTTGAAATGGCCTTGCTGTGGCAGTTATTTAGTGTCATCGCCCCCAAGTTGGACAAAACGAAGACCTGGGAGGGATGTGGTTTTGGAAGTGTTTGCAAGGGAGGCTCTGCTTTTTGAACTTGAGGAGACCCTGGCTTTTCTGACTGCTGCCAAGAAGACCCAGTACTTATTATTATTATTATTTACATTTATATACTGTCCCATAGCTGAAGCTGGGTGGTTTTCAAAACATAAAAGATTGAACATTAAAAGTCAATATACAAAATTTAAAACCATAAAACAAAAACAGCTAACATTTAAAACAATTTTAAACTTTCAGCCAGGCTGAGGACTCAAACTCAACTTAGTCTGAACGTGCCTCTTTTCTTCTCTTCAACAGAGTAAGAAGCAGCAGACTGGGTTCCCACAGTCTCACTACTTTATTGCGCTTTATCGCTTCAAAGCCTTGGAGAAGGATGACCTGGATTTCCAGTGAGTGGGGAGATTTATTTTGTTGCTGTTGATATGGTTGTTGGTCAGAACATGCCAAGCTCTGACAGTCTCGAAATCACTGCTTTGCAGAGGCAACTCCCAGCATGGAACTATTTAGGTTGAGTTTCCGACATACTTAGCTAACCTCGTATCAACAGAAGTGAAGCTAGATCCTGTAGGACAGCCTTTCCCCAACCTTATGTCCTCCAGATGTGTAGGACTATAACTTCCATAATCCCTAGCCAGCATAGCTGATGGTGGCTGTGGGTTATAGGAGCTGGAGTCCAACACATCTGGAGGGCTCCATGTTAGGGAAGGCTGCTGTAGAATGCTCCTAGCTGTCACCTGAAAGCTATTTTACTTGTTAATTTTGACACTGAGATTAATGTCAGCACTGGTAAAAGTAACACGTGAAGGTGGTGTGTAGGCTAAGTTTGCTTTTCCCAGTTGTTTGAGCAGTAATTCATAGCTAGAGGTTTTGGGGCATGGGAGGGAAATAAAGTCTAGAGTCAGTTTCTTGCCCAAATGTCTACTCCTGATAAGCTGAGAAGACTTCAAAAAGATCTCAGTGATGGGCGGAAAGCAAAACTGTTCAACCCATCGTACCCACATGACTTCTCTAGGGAGGGATGCAAATTTATGCGAGGTACTATGTTTAAAAAAACCACGAATTGCAAGGTGTCACTCAGTTCGAAGGGTTGTTCCTTACTGAAGGACATCTGAGTCCTGTGAAAAATGCCACAGCTGTCTCTCTTAGGTCAATGCTATTTTCATGATTTCAGTCAAGCAACTCTAACCTGGAGTTAATGAGGTATCTCCACATAGGAAGCCTGTAGTGATGCGGGGGCTTGACTTCCCCATTCTGTCTCAGGACAGCTTCCAAGGTTTTGGAGGGGTAGCGGGGGGGAGGGGTTGTGATCAGGGTCAGGATGACGGGGGCTATGAGAATATGGCATTGTGTATGCAGACATCAACTCCAGTGGTGATGAGAGTAGAGCCCCATCAAAGCATCCTCTAGCTGCTGCTTGCACAACAGGCCATCCACGGAGGCTTGCTGAGCGAAGGTGGAGAATGGATGTGGCAGTTGCTAGGCAACCACCACAGCTCATTGAGGCCTTCCTTGTCTTGGTGAATGGTAGCAATGGTAATAATAATAATAATAATAATAATAATAATAATAATAACAACAACAATTTATTTCTTACCCGCCTCTCCGTCTGGATCGAGGCGGGGAACAACAACATGATAAAATACATAAAACTGATTAAAACATAACACATATTATTAAAACTGCATAAAAAATCCTAAAACATCCTAAAAAACCCTTAAAACATTCTAAAATTCCACTGGATATGCCTGCCGGAAGAGAACAGTCTTTATAGCTTTCTTAAATTCTAAAAGACTGTTAAGTTGACGAGTCTCCTCCGGCAGGTCATTCCACAGTCTGGGAGCGGCAGAAGAGAAGGTCCTCTGGGTAACGGTTGTCAGCCTAGTCTTGGCCGACTGCAGTAAGTTCTTCCCAGAGGACCTGAGCGTGCGGGGCGGATTGTATGGAAGAAGGCGATCCCGCAGGTAACCTGGACCCAAACCATGTAGGGCTTTAAAGGTAATAACCAACACTTTATACTTCGCCCGGAAACTAATTGGCAGCCAATGGAGCGATTTTAAAGTTGGCGTAATATGGTCACCCCTAGATGTACCGGTGACTAGCCTGGCTGCTCGGAGGCTTGCTGAGCGAAGGTGGAGAATGGATGTGGCAGTTGCTAGGCAACCACCACAGCTCATTGAGGCCTTCCTTGTCTTGGTGAATGGTAGCAATGGTAGTGAGGAAAGCTTGTTCCTGTCTGGCTTGGTCAACTACTCAAGCTGGGGAGAGAGTTAATAACCTGTCCAAGTCTCCAGAAACTCTGGTTTGCAGCAATATTTTCAAATTGGGCCTGTTCTCTTTCAGCCCCGGGGACAAAGTTGCCATTGTTGATGACTCCAATGAAGAATGGTGGCGGGTAAGAAGAGTGTTTCTGCTTCAGAACCAAGCCCTGAATATTTGAAGGGAATGTTTTTGGTCTATGGAAGTAATATTTTAAAATATCTTCAAAGTCCAGTGGGGTCATAAGCATTCTTCAGGGCTTGCCTCACTCATGGCGCCGATCTACACTGCTGCTTTAAAGTAGATATAACAGTAGTGACAACTGTTTTAGAGTGTTTCCTGGGCCCCAACAGTTGTCACTACTGTTATAAAGCACTTTAAAGCACTTTAAAACAGCAGTGTAGATCCTGCCATGGTTTTAGAACTAGGCTCTTTGAGCTTGACTTGCTATCTCAGTTGTGGGCTTCTCGCTGCTCCTTCAGTGCTTCTCAAGGCATGTTCTTGCGACAAATACATAACTGGTTGTATTGATGCTTCCCCTTAAAAGTGCTGTTACTCAGCCTAATAGAACAGTGAACAAGTTTGGCTTGTGAATTGAGGGCAACCATTGGTTTCCTGTACCTGCTGCTGATGCTCTGCATAGGACCTCCCCCCCTCCCCGCAATTTCCACCCCTCCCATTTATTATCATTATGAATCAATCACAGGATTAGAAAGCCTATGTATGACTCAAAACATGAAATAGTCCACTCTCAACCAATAACTCATTATGAAAGAAACCTGCCCTGTTTTCTGTGGTAATAAACTGAACACTTCCGTGAAGGGGTTCAAGAACATCTGTAACATCAATGTTAAGTCTTTCCCCCTTTTGTAAGGCTTTAATAACCTTTCTCTTCCAAAACCTTTTTACTGCTCCCCATTTAGAACATGGTATGGCACTATCCTGGAAATAACTTAATGAGAAATCTGGATGGTTGTTGATGTATGATTGTTGGGAAAGAAGAAGAAAAAATTGAAATGTATTGTGTTAGCAAGAGCCTATATTCTAAAATAGTAGCATCTCCTCCTCCTCCTCCTTGTGAAAAGAAGTTTGCACGTGTGTGTCGAGGATTGTCAAGACCCCCCCCCCCCCTTCTAGTTGTTTTTCAGGAAATAAATTCAAATATATTAATTCTGTCCTGTTTGGTGGTGGTAGGATTTGGAATTTTTGGTGCACTGGCTTCCTTAGAATTTACCTCCTTGTGTGGATCTCCTAGGGCAAGAAAATTGGGGAGGTCGGGGACAAAATCGGATACTTTCCACCAAACTTCATTATCCGGGTGCGTGCGGGAGAACGAGTACACAAGGTGATGCGGTCCTTCGTGGGTAACAAAGAGATTGGACAGATCACACTAAAAAAGGATCAGGTAAGACACTTGGAGGCACTTTATCCAGACACAGCTTAACCCCCCCCCCCCAAAATACACACACACACAGAGGTCTGAAAGCCCGAATAGCAGTGTAACTTTGGACTAAAACTTTGGAAACGGATGCTCCATTCCCTGATCTATAGAAACCCGTCCTTCATTGGTTCATGCTTCACACACGCCCTCACACTACACATTTCTTATGCTGATGGGTCTTAAAAGCCATGTATTTTGTTTTACTCCGGAAGGCTTTTCAGTCCTTCACTTTGGTTTTTAAATGTGTTTCTGTGATTTTAGATCTTTACCCTGCTGCTGGTTTTTACTCTGGTGCTATTATGTTTTAATAAAAGGGGTTAAAGGTTTTATTTTAGGTTTTATCGTGTTGTATTTTAGAGTTTTAATTTGTGAACCACCCAGAGATCTTTGTCTATTTGGCAGCACAGAAATAATGGAAAAAATGGCTACAAAACTAGTGATATCGGATATAAATAGCCATACTCCCCAGCAGCCATTGGAAAGCAAAACAAAAACCTCCCAAATGACAAAACTGCTAACAGTAGCTTTCTTTCCTTTCCCTCCATACCATACATATATACATACACACGCCTACACTTCTATCATTGAGGGAAACACATTCCACTCTTGTATTCTCTCCTATAATTAGCCCCGTGAGTCAGAATCAGAAACAAGGCAGTGTAAGGAACTCCTACCAACTCTTAGAAATGTGTCATTCTTGAATCCCTGAGCAATTTGCAAGTGACGCTTAAAAACAATTTAGCATTTTTCTGGTCTGTAAACCAGAAAAAAGATCTTCAGTGTAGATCTGATGTTAAAATGAATCCCCTTTTCTTTCTTTTTTGTGGCCTGAATTAACATCATTCAGGTATGACTTAGTGTCACGTGTGCAACCACCCCTAGTGTGGAGATCCCACCGCTCAGGCTCTGAACACCACTAGGTGCCCCCCACTTTCTATCCGTCTAGGCCAGACTATACATTGCAGAAGATTCCACTCTGCTGAAAGTGGCCGCGCCATATCACATGTTCCCTTCTCTCCCCCAAGAGGAGGGGTAGGCACTTTGTGCCCCTCCATATGTTTTGGTCTATAACTCCCAGAATACCTGACCATTGTCCATGCTGGCCTGGGCTGACAGGAGTTGCAGTCCAAAAAAATACGCCCTCATGTAGGGCTTTCAAACCCCTGATCTGGATGGCTTTAAGCCCTACAACTGCTTCTGTTCCTTTAAGTCTCGCATTTGTTTAAATGTCAAGCTCACATGCTGCTCTGCGGTTGCTTTTAAATATGCAATACCTTCAAACTCGCATAGATGACAAAGGGCTGTTTTCCCTCCTCCTTTTAGGAGAGATGACAACCTTATAACCCCATGTGGCATCCCCAGCTGACTTCAAACCTACCTCACCCACTCCCCTTTTCCCTCATTCTGCTATAGATTGTGGTGCAGAAAGGCGAGGAGCTGAACGGGTACGTGAAAGTCTACACTGGCCGCAAAGTGGGGCTCTTTCCCATCGACTTCCTGCAAGAGATCTGAGGCCCAGCCCTGGCATTTGTGATGGTTTTGTAGCCAGGGCCGGAGGAGGCCAGTTATTTCCTTGGAGAGAGATTCCCAGCTATCAAGGACTCTCTGCAATGGAGCTGGGTTCTGCGCGTGCCTGTGGCCCAGAGTGAAGCTATCCCACCAAGACCTGTTTTCTCTGAGCTAGGATTCAAGGCGAGGAGCACACGATTCTGCCACCTTCAGGGCCTTGATGCTCCTCTTGAACCCAGTGGCTTGGGGGCAGACTACAGAATGATGATGTAGCCACGGAAGTGTTGGGATGCAGCTGAAGCTGTTCCACTTCCTGTCTGCAAAGGAAGTGGATAGAGATCGTTCATGTTGACTGCCAGACTTGACAAATGGCATTTGCTGCTGCCTCCTTCAGGTGGCGCCAAGCTTGTGTGCGTGTGTGTTGACTCAGAGACAAAATGTCTGTCCCTTTGCTGGCGGGGGACGGGCCTGGCTCCCCTTGTGTCTTGGATTGCTAAATTTTGTTACGTTTTACCAATGTATGTTATCTCTCTCTCTCTTCCCCTACAGTCTACCTACCTTGACATAAATTGGCAAGATTTGGGATCGGTGTCCAATGAAAAGGCCTTATGGCTTGGGAGGATACGGGGCTGTTCAGCTCTGGTTATGTTGACGCGATATACCTCTTCCGCTATCCTCTTCCTCCGTTTTCCTGCTGTTGTGAAATGGATGCTTCTCAGAGCGTCCCCTTTCAGTGACCCTCTGGCCTCAGTTATGAGGGAGATCTGTTGTAGTACATGATTGTATTTTTCACAGTGTGTATCTACATATATTTCTCTATGCAAAACAGCCACTGCTGTGGCTTTGTCTGTTGACATGAGGCGAGAGAAGAGCATGCAAGGCCGCTAATAGCTTGGCTACAACAATGTGGGGATTGCTTGGTGTATGGAAAAGGCGCATTGTCTGTTTCCACGAAGCTTAGGGCTCAGGGAGGGCTTTGTGCTGAATTTGAGCCCTTTAGATGTTACAAATGTGAGGCAACGGAAGGGTCCGCAAGTGAAAGGCGCGTCCTCCTCCTCCCATGCTTCAGGTGTAACAGCTGAAGTGGTCACTTCTGCATCTTCCCCCATGGAAAGAGGCAGGAGTGATATGCCCCCATCTGGAACGCGTCAATCTCTCGATGGGGGAGAAGCATGAAAAGATGTTCCATTAGTTTGTATTTGTAACGTCTGAAGCATTTTTTTTCTTTTTACGAAGGCAGATGGGGTGTGTGTGTGTGTGTGTGTGTGTGCGCTATAGACCAGGGATAGGCAACCTGGTGCCCTCCAAATGTTTTGGACTACAACCCCCATAACACTTCAGCCTTGGACATGTTGGCTGGGGCTGATGGGAGCTGTAGGCCAAAACACCTGGAGGGCACCAGGTTGCTTCCCCCTGCTATAGACACTGATATTGCCAGGTTTCAGGGTTGCTGAGAGAGTTTACAGGCAGCCTTTGGGTGCATAGGCTGTGTGGGATCACTACATTTACAGCTGTTGGCTCTTGGCCCAGTCCTACTAATTTCACATAAGCCCTTTGCTCGCTCACGTCTTGAACCCTTGCAAAGTTTTTTTGTGCACACTCTTGTGCGTGTAACGGTTGCATGCTGTGGTTTGCCCTCACATTTGCACACGGATGTGCTTTCACGAGCGAGGCCAAGGCAAGCGAGTTTGCAGGTCACTTGTCATCCTCGCTGACTTATGGTTGGTGACACTTGCCAAAGCAGGCTAAGACAGCAACATGCTCCAAATCATACTTGGCTGTCACCCACATTTTGTGCACATGGATACACAACCACCTTGCAGTTGGTTCTGTCCTCGGTATTAGACACTCAGAAGTCAACAAGACAGCAGTCCTGCCTGCCTGCCTGCCTTGCTAGCGGGATCCCCCTGTTAGCCTGGAATCCGCAGTCTCCCATGCGCTTCCTCTGGCTCTGTGACCAAAATAGGCTTATACACCTCCATGGTTATTAAGAACATAAGAAGAGCCCTGATGTTGGATCAGACCAAGGGTCCATCTAGTCCAGCATTCTGTTCGCGCACAGTGGCCAGGCTGTAAATAACCTTGTCCAGTGGGATCCTTGTATCAATTCTCTCTCAATCTACATTTTTGGGATCTCTCCACCACCGGGGCCCACTGTTGTGTCCCATTTACCTTGCATTTCATGGAGCCTTCATCTCAAATATAGGTCATCAGTGCCTTGCCTGTGACAAGGGGTGCATACCCTTTTTAGCCCTGTGGGCCACATGCGATGCTGCCTCTGGGGCTGGGGCTGTGCACACACATGCACATAGAAGCATGTATGCACACACATCTCAGTGATCCTGATAGAGTGGCCCATGTCAAGATCTGGGGGAGGGAGCGGAGAGTTCAGGCAGATTTGGCAATGGTGGAAGGATCAGGGCACCTATAAGGGGGTGCCAGTTGTATACCCCTAGTCTACGGTGTTATGTATCCACTAGAAAGTGCAGACACTTCCACAAGATTCTGGCTGGTTTGGTTATGTGGTCTCTACTGACATGTTACCAGAGCTATTCCCTTTATCCCACCCCAAATCCCATGATGGTTTTCATATAGTCCAGTGCCCTCTAGATGTTTTGGACTAAAGCTGCCATAATCCCTAACCATTGGTTATGGTGACTGGGACTGATGGGAGTTGTACTCTAAAACATCTGGACAGAGCCAGGTTGCTTATCACCCAGACTAGCTGAACAAAGGCTATTTGTGTTGAGGTGACTCTAATGCAAAAGTAGAGGAACAGGCTAACCAGCTTTTACTGCTGCTGCCATGCCCCATATTTATTTCTAGGTTAATTGATGATTGATCAGTACTTGAGACTGATGTGTGAACTCTAACCACGGTTGGTTACTAGTTAACATTGAGGATGATCAGACTCACCACCCCACTCTTCAAGATTAAGTAGCACATAACCAAATGCCAGGGCCTAGTTTAAGTTGAAGCAAGAACTATTGAATCCCCAAGGCCAAACTCAAAATGTATTCAGAAACAAGGAGAAAGGTGGGTTATTTCTGGAAGATATGCTAAAAGAAGTCAGGCGCGTAAAAAAATGCTCATAAAATGTCACGCTAGCAAAAGATCGTTGAAGGTTTGATGTTAACGCTTAGCGAACAAGGAAGAAAGGTTATATAGTGTTGAGCCCATTTCAGGTAGATGTAGATAGTCCCTAAGTAAGGCCTGGAGAGCAATACACTTTCTTTGTCCCCAGTATGGGGACATATTGCAAAAGAGAACAAGGAGGGCTGTTGCAAGGTCCTTGGTTTTGTATCTATCAAAATTTCATGTTAGTTTTATCTCTTGCAAGATTGTGAACCCACCTGATTTTTGTTGTTGTTGAGCCAACTGATTGTGCATCAGCTGCATTTCAACTTCACTCAAAGGGCGCGGGTCTGAGTCGTGTGGCCAGAGAGAAGGAGAAGTTAGCAAATAGGGTGAATTTGCACTTGTTAGGCTCTGTGTGCAGGAATTGTTTGCACAGTTCTTTATCTGATGAGATGGTCTGAGCAAAGAAGAAATGTAGTGTGGGGCGTTGAAAATGGCTTTGAATATACATCCCTGGCTGCCTTTCTAGAACTTTTCAGTATTGTATCTGTGAGTGAGTGATGGGATGTGGAAATTGACAGCTAAAATAGAGTTAGGTTGGCGAAGTCAATCCAAGTTGAGCATATTTTTGTGTCTAATACAAGCATAACCCAATGTCTACACCACGTTAGCTGTCTCTTGTCTCATTGGCTCTGAAGGACTGTGATACACTGATAGAAGGGGGCAGGTGATGAGAAACCATGATTTCCGACACGAACGTATCTGAAACATCTGCCTGGGGACTTATGCCTGTTAGTGGCATGTACAGGGCTATGTATTACATAAGTGTTTGTGTGTTAGAGTGCACTGGGCAAGGGAGGAATCTGTTATCTGGTGCAGAATTTCAGTATTCTGAGAATCTCAACATTCATGTTTTTTTTTTTAATGAGCAATTTTTTAATCTGAAAGCCCTTGGAGATAAACCTGAACATGTCTGGTCACTATCCGGAGGAACCTGAAACTGGAATGGGACTGAGCAAAAATTCCAGATGTCGTGGTGTTGGGGTTTTCAGTATGCTTAATTCCTAGGAGTAGAATAAAATGTGTATAAGCAGTAAACAAATGCAGAGGACCACATAATTTATTAAGGCTGCAGAATTTGGCTTTTCATTGGATTTGGATTACCCTGGTGCCAGGGCCGGCCTTATCATTGGACAAAGTGGGCCAGTTGCCTCAGTTGGCAAATGCTGGAAAGTAGGAGAAAGATGTTGGAGGAGAGAACTGTATGCCGCACGGCCTTCCTTGCACCTCGTAAGCTAGCCTGAAGCTTTCAGGTGTGGCAGAAGATGCTGCCCCATTGTTAGTGTTGAAGAAAGATGATCAGTCTTGAAGAAAGGCTCTTGTACATGGAATGGGAGGAGGCGCCATCTTGTTATTAACTTTAGGCAGCAAAATGTCTTGGGCCAGGCCTGCCAGACACAGAAATACACACAGCCATGGGCACAATCTCCCCACAAATGCAGGCATCATGAAGTTGGTACTCTGAAGACTGGCTTCACAAGCTGCTATGTGGCAGATGTTTTTGAGGAGATGATGTAGCCAGCTCTGGAAAACCGGGTTCTAGTATGCCATAGTGCTGGCAGTGGAATTGTACAAAATCTAGACTGCCTGGATCTATTTTCAGCATCAAATGCCCCCCCCCCCCGGGCCTCTTTTTGCCCAGTGGAAACAGACCAGCCAGAAGCCTTGTCCCTGGTAGGCATGTGAAACCAGAGCGTGTTGCTGGGAACTGGAGCACTGCCTAGGGATTATCCATGTATGGGAGCAGGACAGACAGGTGCAGCTGGGCTTGTTGATTTCCACAATCCACGTCATTGGAAAATTCATGGACCAAAAGATGGTTGCGGAGGGAGGCCTGTGCCTCTCGATCCTAAGTGAACAGGTGCTGTCTGTCCACCTGGGGTGTCTGCATTGCTGCTCGGGTCAAGCAGGAAGCTAGAGGAGGAATGGTTGGCAGTGAAGACTCAAAAGCAGGATGTGTCATATGAACCTAGATCTCAAGGGGGCACTAGTACTCTTCGGAACGTGGCAACTCAGGTTTTGTAGAACAGTGTGTCTCAACCTTTCTAAGAGAGAGTGCCTCTCCTAGGGTGGCCGTGTGTCCCCTTTTACGGAGGACAGCCCTCTATTTGAAGGGCAAGGCTGCCAGACAGAGGACTGTCCTCCATTTGGAAGACGTCCTCTGTTGGAAGGGCTGTCTCTGCCAGCAAGGCTCTGGGATGAAATCTTAATTTCACTCTCACTTAACATCTCAGCGTAATTTGAAATTTGGCTGCTATTTCCCCCCTTTTTTCCCTTTTGAAGAAAGCATACTCTCCCCCTTTCTTTTCTTAGTCCTCTCACACACCCGGATTACAGCAGCCGGGAGAGAAGCAACCTCTGCTGTGGTGCTCTTTGGAGGGACATGAGATTTAAGGGCGGAAGGCATGGATGTAGCAATAAGAGGAGGCAAAGGCTGCTAATGCAGGACTTGTGCAAGTAAGGGACTTGCCCCGCCAAACGTAGCTTATCAGTCACATGCTGTGCCCTGCCTGGTCTCAAAATCCACCTGTAGTCTCAGGTAAGCAACAAAAACAGGAAGTTTATCCTTTTCCCCACCTGACCCACAGGGCACCATTAGGGTGGCCACTTATGCATCGCCCCAAAAGAAGATATGCACCACCAAAAAACAGAGGACACCAATTTTCATATGCTAATTTATATGGATAGATAGATGCAAGGATAGAAATAGCAACTGTAATTTTAATAGATAAACAATCCATCTCTCCAGAGTGGGCAAGACTGTGACCAATAGGTGACCTGGATGCCCATGTTTACAGCACAAGACAATCTGTTATAAGGACCTCTTTGAAGAAGGCCTCTGATACAACAGAAAGAGGCTAAAGCATGTCAGGCTTTTCATCATTAAAGTCGTTTACAGCACACTGAGATTAGTCTCTCTTTTTGTGTTCAGTCTGCAGCTCAGGGGCTCAATGCTGGTGGGCAACTTCACAGCCCCCCGCTGGCTCTTATGGATCTTTATTTCTAAACTGGAGGCAGACTGGACAGGCCTTCAGAGAGAGATTGCCTTCAAACAGAGGACTGTTCTCTGTAGAATAGGACAACTGGCTACCATAAATGGTAGGTGAAATGTGTTAGGGTTGGTGAGTCACAATAACCCAGGCTATACTGATATCAGCAACTAAGTCATATGTGTGTGTGTGTGTGTGTGTGTGTGTGTGTGTGTGTAGCTTGCCCAGCAGTAAATGGGTCAGAATACTACCTCTGAGCAGGCAGATGTTCATCATGGCAGGTAGCTGAACTCTGCATTTTGTGGGCTTTTTCTTTCCAGGGCTCGTGGGGTGGGACTGCTGGTGGCAGGTTGGATTTTGTTCTGTGATGGCAGGGCCACCAGTACCTACTCGGAGGAATGGGGGTGCCTCAAAACTTGGCTTTGCAATCCCCTTAGGGCTTCTTCGCAGCGTTACACACTCCTCATGTCCCCCAGCATGCTCCAGGAGCAGTGTTGCCTGGGTCTGGCTTCCTCTCAGGAGAGAGCTCTGGAAGCTTACCTTGTGTTTGGTCTATTTGGTTTACTTACAGACTCCTAGGTAGGGCATAGGTGGAGGCAAGCAGCATGCATGCTCTGGTCATGCATCAGATCTGCCTCTCCCACATCAGAATTTCAGAGAGGGGCACCCTGCCTGCACCCTAAGATACTTCTAGTCTTCATCTAACTATTTCTCTCTTTGCTTCTCTCTCTCTGTCTCCCTCTCCCTCTCCCTCTCTCCACACCCTCCAACGCGCGCGCGCACACACACACACAAACAGATCCTGCACCAGCCCCCTCCCATCACTGGGGGGAAAGTGATGTGTCACCTTCTGAGCTCTGATAGGCTCCCCTATTCAAAACGCTCAAGAGAAATCTCCAATTATTTCCTAGCCACTAGCTCCCAATCGGGCAGCATCTATCAGCAATCTCCCTAACAAAGCAAGGTTGCTCAGTCACCATAATGCCATTAATGGAGTGGGCGTGAGAGGGGAGAAGCTTATTAGAAGCAGGGGGCGGCGGCTTCGGAGAGGTGGCAGAGCCCCTGCTTTGCACGCGGAATGTCCCAAGTTCAATCCCAGGCATCTCCAGGTCAGGCTGGAAAAACTCCTGCCTGAAACCCTGAAGAGCCATTGCTGCCGGCCAGCATTGACAGTACTGGGCCAGATGGACCAAGGGTCTGTCTCAGTATAAGGCAGCTCCCTATCTTTGAATTAGGAAGACACCAACAGTGGGCAGGGGGAGAGGGGAAGGCACACAAAGTTAGATCATGCTCAAGAGGCTTTTGCCAGATAGCTTATGCCAACGAGCCAAACGGTCATCAATGAGCAGCTTCTCCATATCAATGTACCGACAGGCCTTGTTAAAGACGATGTGGGGAAAGATGGTTTGATGCCTGGGGAAAGACGGTTTGATGCCTGTGTGGGAAGGTTTTATCAAGCTTCCAGTCCTCATTAGTGATTCCCCTTGGTCCCCTCTGGAACTAAGCATGCTGATTATGATATTGATCACAGATGGCCACATTCTCCAAACCAAGCATGGTGGGATCCTTATAAGGGACTGTCCCTGGGAACCGCATCATGCAGAAGACAGTGTGACTGGTCTCTTAAATAGTCCCTTATTGGGATCAGAAACACAGAGAAGGTATTCCACCTTTTAGCCACTAGATGGCAACCAGAGCCCTTCTAGCATTTTGTTCAAGCCAGACTCCAGACACCATGGCATAGTTTGCCCTTTGTGGGGCTGAGGTTGGATCTGCAGAAACTTCAAAGAAGGGGACCTCCTTAATCCTGGATCTAGGTACAATTGCCAGGTTGCAAGCCAGAGGTGCTGCATAGATCTTTGAAACTGCCAAGGTAGCTGCTGTTGGAGCCATTTTGGCAATAATAATAGTTGTTGTTATTATTATTATAAATTATTAATATTATTAATATAATAATAATAATAATAATAATACAATTATTATTAGTGGAAGATGATGCAAGCACAGCTCCCCCTGATTACTCTTGCTCTCTCAATTCCTTGCCCTTCCTTCTCTATCTGCTATGAAGCAAATATGAGAGAGAGGAAGGCAGCTAATAGAGATGTATGAGAAATTCATTCCAGTTTGTTTTTGACCCAGATTTGTTGAGTTTGCACCTTCCAAACTGAACACGGACTTAAACGCCACCTGTGGCTGAGGTCTGTACATTTCCGAGCTTGGAATGTGACTCGCAAAACGACAGCATGCGTACATTTGGGGAAAAACGAGCGTTAACAATGTGCCCAAACGCGCTTGAATCAATGAGAGGTGAATGTGTACATTTCAAAGATGCAGAGAATGGATGTGTACATTTGGAAAAATACACGTGGAAATACCTATGACTTTTTAGGTGAAAGGGGGGGAACCCTAAGATCGCAATCTGATACAGTCGCGAGACAGAATGAATTTTGAGGTGGAATTCACTTTGGGAGGTATCTGCAAAAGCTCAGGGTTGCAGATCTCAGATCCAAGCCCTAGCACAACAGGTAATAGCACTGCTGTGTTTTAAAAGTGTCTGCCCAATAACCTAAGGTGGTTTTACATGAGCACCTGAACCTATAGGTGCGCATGCAAGAAACCTTGTGTTTGCAAGCAGGTGGGCCATGTGGGCTGGCCCTTGTCCAGGAGCTGTGATTGGCTGCAGCTCTGTGCTGAGGGAATATTCAATAGCAAGCCCAGCTTGGCCTCTGTGGCAGGGCCCTCCTGGATCGAATCAGGCATTTTTGAACGAGGGGAGGCTCACTGTGAAAGGAAGGGGGCTGGAAGCCTCAGGAGGGGCTATAGCTCTGTGACGAAGCACATGCTTGGCACATAGGAAGTCCAGGCTCAGTCCCTGGCATTTCCAGCTATGTCGCAGACTAGGGCCCCCGGACACCCGCTTTCTGTCACAGCAGGTCAGGGAGTGGCGCCCTGGTGCCCTTTAGGTATTTGGGACTTCAAGTCCAATCAGCCCCAGCTGGCATGGTCAATGGAGAGGGATTATGGGAGTTGTAGTCCAAAACATCTGGAGGGTGTTTCTAAATCGGTCCTCTCTGTTTGCAACCCTTGTCCTGGGAACAGCTATCTGTCAGGTGGCACGGTTAGAGAGCTGGACTGGGACTCAGGAGATCTGGGTTCTAGTCCCCACTCAGTCATGAATCTCCCTGGGTGACTTTGGGCTAGTCACCAACTATTATTTTAATCTACTTCACAGGGTTATTGTGAGGATAAAATGTAGGGGGAGAGGATCATGCATTCTGTGTTGGGCTCCTTGGAGGCAAAGCAGGCTATAAAAGTAACAAATAAATACTGACCCCCTCCCCTTTGCTATACAGTGCTCAAATGATGGGGGCTGGGGATTAGTGGAAGGCCTCTATTTCATAGGGGATATTTTGGCTAAAACTAGGGGGAGTCAGGAGGTGGGATTTATAGATTTCATGGAAGACCCCCTGCCTTTCCCCTCATAATCTGAGTGCTGCTCTGCGACATGCCTCAAACGCCCCATAGCAGCCTTCCACAACATGGGCCTCCAAATGCTTTGGATTTCAATTCCCATCAGCTCCAGCCACCACACTCAATGGCCAGGGATTCTGGGAGTTGTAGCTAAAGCAGCGACAGCGAGGGCAGGCGTCCTATTCTTTGCTCCACCCCCATCCTAGGAAAGTGGCAAAAGCCTGCAGTTCATGGGATGGTAGACTTGGGAGGCTCGCATGCCGCTTTTGGAGGGGGCCCTCCCTCTGCTAGTCTACCTTCCCACCACCACCATCACCACCGTGGTCACCAGCAGCTATTGCTCCTCCTTGTCTTTCTCATCATGGCTACCACTTTCTGGCTTGAGAGGCATACAGTGGTGTTACTGCTGCTCCTTTTCACCATCTCCGTTGACTGGCCGTGACAAAGAGGCAGTTGAACAAGCAGGTTGCAATGGAGGAGGAGGAGGAGGAGGAGGAGGAGGAGGAGGAGGAGGAGGAGACGAAGATGACCAAGACGAAGAAGGTCCAAGGTATTCCTTTCCGTGGGCCTTTCCTGAAGTGTGGATCTTGGCAAGTGCCCGCCCATCATCATCATCATCATCATCATCATCATCATTTATTTATTCCTCACCTGCCTCTCCCTCCATACCTGCCCTTGACTCCAGCCCTGCACCCATACCTGCCCTGCACCCCTCCTTTTGATTCACTGGGCTCGTTCTGATTGAGAAAGTGGAGGCTCATGCTGCAACGGCCATGGTTGCTCGGAGTCTCATGCCCCCATCTAACATCTGCCTCCCCGGCCTCCCCCTTTCACCGCTTCGCCCTGAGTCATGCAGCCCTCCCTGTCTCTCTCGCTGTCAGCCTGTGAACAGAATTATCTCCCTCTCCCTCCCTCCTACCCGAAGTGGCTTTGCATACACTCCCATCCCGGCGCTTCTCTCTCCACGCTCAGCCAGTCTGTCACATCTTTAATCTCTCTGCGATCAGGAGCCTAATTAAATTAGCCAGCTTTGTTATACCTTCTTGTAATCTTATTGCCGGCAAATTGCAGCCTTCACAGAATCCCGGAGCAGTCCCCGTGGGGCCTGTTTGTCGCAGCCCACCGCTGATTGCCTCGCCAAGACAGACGGGCCTCCTCGGGGGGTGGCCTGCGAGCGGTGGGCAGGCGAGAAGTCGCGCTGCTTCGGCTGCCTGCGGTTATTGTGCTAGCCGGGAAGGGAGAAACGAACACACCACCACGCCAAATATTGTGTGTATGAGGGAAATGACTATCGTTGTTGTGACGAAGCGGTGTGAAGGAAGACTCATCCGTGACCCATCCAGGACATGCACTGAACATCTCCTGTTTCTTGATGGCCCTGGAGTGAGGTGGATAGGTTTTGTACCCACCACCCACCATCACATTGGCTGAATTCGGACAACACATTAGTCAATGGTGGGTTGAGTAGCCAACTCACAGTTGGTTATTTTGTGGGTACTCCCCACACAACATATTCCTACACATTGGTGGGTGGTTGGGGCTGGCGTTGAGTGGACTAATAATCAACCCAGCATTTGACTGACACAGCCCCCACCCCTCTCCCCCCCTCCCTCCTCCCTCAGTCCTCCCAGTTCTATCCCAGCAGCCTCTGCAAGTTGCACCCGTTGTAGCAGAGTGGCAGCTTCCGCTTTGGTCGCTCTTGCCGCCTGCCTCTACGGGCTTGTGTTTTAACCCATTCACCACATACTATTAACACACTCACCCCTCCACACAACACTTTAAACAACTGGCTTCGAGCTAAACAACTTGCAAGCCAGTTGTTTCTCTCAGTTGCTTATTTGGGTGAAATAGCATACCGTCAGTAGTTTGTGAGCGGTGTGTTACCCTCCACACAACACAATAAGCAACACAACTGATGATTGTTTTCCCCACCCTCAGTTGCTTAATGTGTTGTCCGAATTCAGCCATAGTCTCCAAGTCCAATGCTCCTCTTTCCCCCACAGTATTGGATGGCAGCGATTTGGATACATGGGAGTGAAGAAAGGGGCTCACTTGTTGAAAACAGTAGAGTGGGATCAAACCTGCTTTTCACGCCTGGTGACTAGGAGCCTATCTACACTACTGCTTTAAAACAGTTTAAAACAGTTTATACCAGTAATGACAACTGTTGGGGCCCAGGACACACTCCATATACAGTTTCCAAAATGTTCTCAAAGTGTATCCTGCTTGGTGTAAATTGGTCCTAGGACAGGGCTCCCCCCTCCCCCAAATGCAGCCTACTTTACCAATGCTGAAGCACAACTGAAATTCAGCTGCTATCCAAAATAGATCAGATGAGTCAGGGTGCGCGATGGCAGTGGTGTCCTTGATGGCCAGGGCAAAATTGCCACACTTGGGTTATCTCTGCATCCAGCGTTCCACAGATCTTCTGCTTCAGCTAAGGTTCTGGACCACTTGGCCTTGGTAGAAGCAGTAGTCCAAGTGGCATCTTGCAGGGCCAGCATCAGTGGTAGGCATAGTTGGGCACTTGCCAAGGCCCACACCCCAGAAGGGTCCCACTGCAAGAGCCCACTTGACTGGTTCCTCCTCTCTATCATTGCCACCTGCTTGTTCACCTGCCTCTGGTCCAGACGGTGGTGGTAGTGAGAAGGAATAGTGCTTGATCCTGGGCTCTCTGTCTGTCAAGCCAAGCAAGTGGTAGCGACGAGGAAACAGAGGATGAGGACCAGTAGCAGCTGGTGACCATGTTGGTGAGAACATTGACTCGCTGAGGGAAGGGGCCCATAGGTAGTGTCTTGCCCAAGAGCCCAACAAAGCCTGGGGGAGCACTGGTGTCTTGACATCCTAAAGATAAGGCTCACATCCACCCCTTATTCTACTCTTAGTTCCAATGTTCAAATGGGGTGGGGGGTATTACCTTCTTCACAGATATACAAGCTTTCTACAGGAGGGGAAATGTTGACCTAAGGATGCTTTCAAACAACAATGTGATGATGAGAGAGAGGGTAAGAGAAGGATTGTACATGCACGAGAGGCCTTGCAAAATGTTAGAGTATTGACTGTCAGACACCTTTCGGCAGACGTAGCATAGTGGCTAAGAGACTGAGCTACGAAGCCCGGAGCACCCAGTTCAAATCTCAGCTCTGCCATGAACTTCCTAGGTGGTTTTAGGTAAGCCGCTCTCTCTCAGCTTCAGTTCTCTCATCTGTAAAATGGGGGATAATAATACTGATTTTCCTTACACAGTTAAGGATGGCAATGAGCCAGTGCACGTTCAGTGCTTTGAGCCCCTAAAAGTGCTATGTAAGTGTTCAGTAGGAATATTTTTGTTGCAGTGGAAATGGTGATGCAGTCACCCCTGATGGGAGAAACGAACGTCCTGCTGTTCACTGGAACCACTGCTCAGTGGTATAGGGGAAAGACACTCTTCATATGTTCAGAGGCACTACTATACTTCACACATTCCAGGGTGGAACGGTGGCATTTCAAACAGATTCCACAGCTAAACCTTGGGTTTGCTCTCTGGAGGTCCTTGGGTTGTCAATGGGCTTAACTCTGACTCACATGGGATACAACCCCTTGCTTCTACGTTCGATGAAGCATCCTGGAAGGAGCCCTCTCCCCTCTGAGTACCAAAAGAGCAGCTGGAGTGAAACTGACCTTGGCCAGCAGGAGGCAGCATGGAGACACAGTTGGAATTTGGGGCCTAGTGGGGCCTTCTTTCTCCCCCCACGCAGGCGTCTCCCACCTGAGTCTCATTGTCCCTTTACAAAGGGTTCCTTCTCTGTGTCTGGCTTCCAAGCCCGTTAAGGGCCCTGCCAACAATTCCCTGGAGCTCGTTAGCGCTGGGTGCTTTTGAACTCCGGTGCTGTTCCCCCCTCCCCCCTGAGCTTTCTTCCCTTTTCCACCATCAACATCCTTTAATGAAAAGAAAAAGGCTGAACGCAAGACATCCTGAAGTGCTGATAAAACCATCTCTAAGTTCAAGTAATTATGGCAATTTTTTAGCACCTGAACACCCCGTTGGAGAGAGAGAAAGGCTGGCTGTCAGGGGAAAGTGTGGGGAACCGATGAGGCCTGTCTTTATGTTTTAAATGAGAGAAAGTAAAAATGTTTTAATCCATTAGCTCATTATCTAATACGCAGCACCTCTGTGATACCCACACGGGTCTCCGAGGTCCCTCAGCAGCCCACAGGAGGAGGACTTTATCCGGAAGAGGACCGGGCTTCTGCTATAGAACTCTTAAAAGGGGCCTGTGGTCCTTTTGCATCAGGGTGGGTTAGGTTAAATCAGGCATGGGTGACATCATGGGCTTGGGGAGCTGCATTGTCCCCCCCAAAAGACCATCCAGGGTTTGTACCCCTGGCCCTGTGCCACTGAATTTGCTCCCCAAATTTGGGGGCACAATCTCTTGGCAGCAAGAAACGCTGAGATTTTGCTTGAAAACGGGTTGCATGCTCCCCACATGTGTTGTAAAGCAAAACCCACCGCTTTTCTTTTGCCAGTGTGTAAATTTGGCAGTGCAGGGGTAAAAGAGGGGCTTAAAAAACGCTCAGGGTGGAGACATGCAGGCTGCCTTTTGCCCATCCCTAGTTTAAGAGTGTCTCTGCATTAGGGGAAAATTGCGCTGGGAGCTGCTCCTTTGCATGGTTGTGATGGGTACCATTACAGGGGCGACGGCATGGTTTGTAATTGAAAACTTCCCCTCCTTTTGGTGCTCATAGCCTTGAATGGGGCAGCAGCAGCTAGTGGCTGCTTTATAGTACAACTTCAACTTGAGATGCTGGGAAAAAACATGCTATTACAAAAGAACCGGAATATCTCAGGTGTTTCTTAGAGGGAAATTTCCAGATGAGGGAGCGGGAGATGTTCTGTTGGTTGACAACATCATCTAAAGGACCCACAAACTTCTGTGAGTGGCCACTCACTGACATGCCATATATAACTAGTGCAGAGATACTCAGTCTAAATCAGTGATTTAAATCCTCAAGAGAAAACATCCAATATATATTGCTCATTTTAATGTCCTGAACAAGCATGCATTTTGATTGGTTGTTGCAACCATTGCAACGTACTATTTTGCAACACAAGAGGATCTTTGAGCAACCTAGGGTTATATACATCCTGATCCAACTCTAGTCACACACACAAATAGTATTTACATGTGAGAAGTTGTATTGGCAGGGAGATACACGTTCAAATACTAATCCTGCATTTTGGATGATCCTGATCCAGAAAGTGATACATGTGAGCAAGTTTATTCTTGTGAACTGACCTCCTTCTTACCTGGATTGCAAGGTGAGTAGTCCACATGCTTTTTGGACTCCAGATTTATCTGTTTAAAGACAAGTTGGGCAATTGTGGATTGAGTGGATTTTTGTTTGGCTCTCTTTTTTAGTTTTTTTTAAATAGAATAATTTTATTTATGTAATAATAATAATAATAATAATAATAATATGCATGTTTAAATAGAAAAAAAGGCCTACAACTCCCGCATTCCCCAGCCAGCCACAGATTTTTTTCTGTCTAAACATGTATAGTTTTGTGCCCTAAAATTTTTACAATAAAGTGCCAGACCTGATAGAAATAACTGACACAAATGCCCCCACCATATGCTATCAAATGCCTAGGAGTAGAGGACAGTCTTAACCTGGCAAAAAAGGTAACAGTGTTGGCACCACGTGAACTTCAGTGGAGCCAGTACTGAGAAGGCCACCTTCCATCCCTTGGAGGAGGCACTCGGAAGAAGGCCTCTGATGCTGATTGTAGTGTCTGGGTAGATTCAGGTCGGGAGAGGTGCTCCGTCAAGTATTGTGGTCCCGAGTCGTGTAAGGCTTTATAGGTTAAAACCAGGACCTTGAATCAGGCTCAGATTATATAATACAAATAACATCAAAAAGTTAAGTTAACCATCTAATATATTTTCTTATTTACAGAGTATTGTAGTTTCAGGGGATCTGTTCATGAGGATGTAACCAACTATTTCCTTTAATTTAAAGGCAGTGCTTTTTGTTAGCCCTGCAGGGCAGTAATTAGTCCATACCCTTTCATATGCTTGCAGCAGAACTCATCCTCTCTTGTTTACTAAGAAAATATAAAGTTGTACGATTCAGTGAAGAAGGCATTAGGTTTTGTCCATACCTTGGTTAGTGGGAGTTGACATGTTAGCTTATCAGCTCTAGCCACAAACAGTAGCGTTTGATACCCTTTCTCCATAGTTAAGTCATCTGAGCCTTTCCAGCGTTTTGCTAATAGCTAATCTGCCTAGAGTTAGCACGAGGCCAATCAATTCCCTGGATGTTTTCTGTTTATTTTGTTCATCGCATATGTTTACTAAACCAAATTTTGGAGTTAACGTTATTTTTGGTCCTGCAATTTCTCTCCATTTCCTCAAACATTTTGTTCCAAAATCCCCATTTCCTCAAACATTTTGTTCCAAACAATTGTTATAACTGATCAGTCCCATCACATGTGGAAATATGTGCCCTTTTGCTCACATCTCTTCCAATAATTAGAGGTATGGGGTTGTTTTGTTTAGAATATTTTTGGGTTACCCTTCCCCTCAGGGTTTCCATTGTTCTGTTGGTATTTCAGTTCCAACGTTGGTTTGGTTTCATCATGTGCAAGATCTCTAAGCATGGTCACTGATTCAAAGACTGAATGCTCAGAACTTTCCAGAAACAAGGGCTGGTAAGAACTGGGCAAAAAACAGCGCTTCTCCTCAAGATGGAAATTAAAGGCACAATTAAAGGTAAGCTTGTTTCACTGTCATTGGTTTCTGAGTAAAGCAGGACTAATCTCAGCACCTGAGATCCTCAGTTAACTTCTTCTGGGCCTCAAGTAGGGTCCACCTACACTGATGCTTACCGTAGGTCCACTTGCTGGGTGGTAAGCAGCTATAAGCCACCAGCTTACATTTCCCACAATGTTCCAGAATGCTTGATGTAGCGTTGCTCTGGGCCATTGTGAGAAATGTAAAATGGTGGCTGTACAGTGGCAATGAGGAGAGCACCACAGAGGACACTAACATGTTCTGTAGGTGTTTGCAGTTCATGGGGGAAGTGGGCCCAGTCAGGCAGAGCCTCTTCTGGATAAGTCAAGTCAGGCAGGTTCAAGACGAGTGAAATCCAGTCAGGAAAAGTTAGCACAGTCAAGGTAGGTCTCTCTAAACAGAAATCACTACCCTAGAAACCTCCCAGTGGCTATGCTATAGGAAGATGTTGCCTCAGGATGGAGCTGAAGCTAGCTGAGGCTTTATAAATGCAAGCAAGGCCTGTTCCTTAAAGTGCCCTTGTTTGATTTTGTATCCTTTGCTTTCTGTGAGGTCTAAGAACATTGAACGTTTGCTCTTCCCTAGCTACCTTGATCCCCATAGTTTCTTCTTTCAGATTGTATAGTTGAGTTCCAGAGAGGTCAACATCCATGAAAAGTGAGTGCATGGGGAGGCTCAGTGTCCTGTCCTGTTTGATACAATACAGCCCCGATGGCTGGGTTGGAACCATCAGCATTGACAATGAACAGGTTTTGTGGATGAGGTCAAATGATCACAGGAGTTGCTATGAATTGTTTCAAGCAGTTGAATGCACTTTGAGCCTCAGTGGCAAGTGGGATATGAAACATTGGTAATAGTTTAAAAAGCTAAGGAAATGCAGGGCATTCTCTATGAGTCATGTGTATGTGTGCCTGTCCAGAATGGCCTTGTGAGGGTCCAAATGAGGAATTGAAGGACATGACATACTTGCTGAATGTGGTGTTCTGGAGAATCAGAATAGATTAGAATTTTATCAAGGTACACAATGACCAAGTCATCCAGGATGTCATTGGAAGATGCCGTTTGTAAAAGGCTGGAACACGAGGAACATTGCACAAGCTGAATGGTATGACTAGGTACTTGAAATGGCCAACTCTAATCTTATGCTGTCTTCCACTTATCCCCTTCCTAGAAGCAGACTAGTTTGTTTGCTCTCAGAGATCTAGTTTGGTGTAGAGCAGGGAGGGGAAAACTCTGACCCACTTATGGCCCGTGGGTGTTCCACATCTGGCCCACCAGCTTATTTTCTAGGCCCTGCCCCCTTCTCCTGGCAGGGAAAGCACTTATCTCCAATCAGCAGTTGATTGGATATAAGAGCTATTCCCTCCCAAGCAGTGAAAAGGTCTCCTTTTCTCAGTCTGGAAAACCATGTGGGAGAGCCCTGCTGGGGCTCTACCATTTCTAGGGTGACCATATGGAAAGGAGGACAGAGCTCCCATATCTTTAATAGTTGTATAGAAAAGGGAATTTCAGCAGGTGTCATTTGTATGCATGCAGCACGTGGTGAAATTCCCTCTTCATCACAACAAGTAAAGATGCAGGAGCCCAGCCTGGCATGACCAGATACCAAAGAGGGCAGGACTGCCCTTGAAATAGCCTGTGTACACCCCTAATGTACACGGACTACCCTTGAAATAGCCTGTGTACACAGACTGCACTTGAAAAAGACTACGATTAACATGCCTACAGAGCCACAACACAGAGACACCCGATGCTATTTGTAGCTTCCATGGATCAAAACCGTAACTCTTTAGCACACGTCCTTGTTAATGCCCATGGCCTCTTCAAAAACTGACTGCCTATCACTGCTCACATCTGTGCTCCTGGACTGCTCTGTTAGAATCAGAGAATGTAATGCCAAAGCATAGCTACCATTGACTGATCCTAATTCATGTTATGCTTAGAGGTAAAATTAAAATTGTATATGTGTCTGCATGTAAAAGGCATAAGCACACTAACTCATATTAGCCATACCACTTATGTAGCTTATTGTGCCATAGTGGCACTAGGGATGTGTGGATTTCCTTAAATCCGTGGCAGTTGTGTTTTGCAGATTGTCGACTGTCTTTTGCTCCATTGCCTACTCATTGATGGAATCGGATATCCCCCCCCCCCCCGGATGTACAAGAATTTTGTTCCATTAGTGCTAATGCAGAATCTGTAGGTCAAACCAATGGAGGCTGGTGGGTCCAGTTTCGTTGGAGCTGTGAATCCATTCTGGGTTTCAGTCAGAACTAGACAGAAGTCAAAAGGAGTTATCCAAGGTCTTGAGCCATTTCGTTCAGTGTGATGTCCCACGATATCACAAAGTCATCTTTCAGGTTACATCTTAAAATTACATACATGAGCCTGCAGAAATCAATCAACTTGGATAATAATGATCAGCACATTCTCTTGATGGATGGGTACACACATCCAATTGCTATTGAGCGAAACGCATACCTGTCCCATGTGCACCGCGCACCATCTTTAAAGCACCGTCCAAAAGTGCAGAAGCATCTTTCCTAATTAGTCCTATTAGTAGCAAAGTCTAAGTTCAGTGGTTTCCCAGGAAATGTCCCAGTTTTTCAACCTGGAGTTTTATCACCTATAGCCAGGACAATAGAGTCCCTGAAAGCCAGAAGATAACACTTTTTAACAAAGTGTGTCCCCAACTTAAACCAAACTTTGATTATAAACCTTCACTGCTTAGCAAAAACCTCCAACATTCTATAAGCTTTTCAGCAAATGCCTTTCGGTCAAACGCAGGCCAGCCAAGTCAAGAGATTACATAGGTCTTTAATGTGTGTATGTGTCTGGGATATCGGTCCAAAGCCATATACATCTACAGCTATGATACAAGAAGGTGCCTGTGTGTGCTCACACACACACATAAAAGCCATAAGGTTCCATGAGAATTTGTGCCTTGGATCTACAAATTTGCACATTACCAAACCCAGGAGGCGCTAGATCTTTGTGTTTTACAGTAGGAGGGCATAGAAGTGAGCTATGATTAGGCCGTGGCTTTAAGGCATCTGTAAAAATTATAAGGCTGCCTGAGGATTTCTGCCTCAAAACCAACGTGTTTCCATCACAGTAGCATGGCAAAATCTGTCTATCTCTATTTTTAAGCTACAGTCCATTGTCAGCCGTGTATACAGGATGGTTCAGGTGTGTCTACCTGTAAAACACCCCCCCATGAGAATCCATGTCTCAGATATACTTTTGAAACACAACAACCCAGAGTATAACTAGGGTGACCAACTGTCAGGATTTCCCCGGATTTGTCCTGGTTTTTGTTCTCTTCTGGGTGTCTGGGGATTTTCTGTAATTTTCTATAATATCCTGGAAAGACACGCTTTCCCTTTGAAGGCTGCATTAGCATGGTGGGAGGGAATGACACACCTTCTGGAGGTGGGTCATTTCCCTCACACTGCTCCAATCAGAGCCTGAAAGGGGAAAGCGTGTCATTCCCAGACATTATAGAAAAGGCCCTGATTGGAGCAGTGGAGGGTGGGAATGACACACTTTCCCCTCCTCCACCCCATTTGGGGCCTTTAAGGTGGTGGAGGTGAATGACATGCATCCCAGAGGCCCCTGAAAGCTGCTTTCCCACCCCCATCCCACTGGGTGTCCTCTTTTTTAGTTTCCCAAATGTGGTCACCCTAGTATAACAAATTCATAATAAGAAAATACAAATGAGTAGAAAAAACACAAGAATCTAAAAGTATCAAAAGAAATATAATTTCAGTCTTTACATGCAAGCTTTGAATAGGAAACACATTATTTTATGATAATCCCATAATATAAACATACAACGTTTCAGATGACAATTTTAAAAAAAACTCACAGTGTTGCAACAGCATAGATTTGATGTGTGGGTTCTCATCTGGGCAACTTTACCAGGGCTATTATCAAGTCTCAAGGCTCTGAGCAAATATGTCCCAGGCAACCGATGCTGATAGAAATCCCAGTCACAGAAACCTTAGGAGTCAAGAATCACTGAGTTGGGGACCCTGAGAGGTCATCCAGCCTGAAACTATATCACATCTACATTTTTTGTGTGTTGTGGTGATGCCACAAAATGCTGCATACGTGTTTGCCGTACAGTCACATGGCATGGATGCTGAGCCCTGATGAGACAGTGACACGTGTGGGGTGGTCTTTTAAAAATAGTGATGGGCTCATGGATAAGAGCTCATGTGCCAAATCTATGTTGTCGCACCGCTCTGGTGCCACACAGTGCTGGACTCATGCCTTTTGTGGCTGTGGGTATGAGTTAGGGTGACCATATGGAAAGGAGGACTGGGCTCTTGTATCTAACAGCTGTCTAGAAAAGGGAATTTCAGCCGGTGTCATTTGAATGCATTCAGCACCTGGTGAAATTCCCACTTCATCGCAACAGTTAAAGCTGCAGGAGCCCTGCCTTTTTTGAATCTGGTCACTCTAGTATAGCTCCTGAAGCTTTAACTGTTGTGATGAATTTCACCAGGTGCTGCATGCATACAAATGACACCTGCTGAAATCCCCTTTTCTATACAGCTGTTAAAGATACAGGAGCCCTGTCCTTTGCATATGGTCACCCCATATGAGTGCTAGTTAAATGGCAGGTTTGAGTTGTCTGCATATAAATATCGCGAGCTTTCAGAAGGATCTGTGCAGGTCTCTCTAAATCCAACTTCCCCCCCAGGGAATATAAGTAAAAATCAGACCACTTTTACCTCCTCTGTGACAACGTAGGCTTCCGTTCTTTTTGGCAGAACCTGGCAGGGCTCTATACATCATGCTTTGAACCCCTGGCGTGTCCCCCTGGGATAACATCAGTAGTACCTGCCGTTAGCCTAGAGGGAGTGATTTTGAGTGAACAAGACATGTGGCCTGCCTGCCTAGGGTTGAATAATACAGTAGAGGTTGGAATGCATTTGGATGTATGAGGGCAGATTTGCTCCCTAGAGCAGATGTGGGAGCAAGGAACCTCATTTGATTTACAAGTGATCTGGCTGAATTTATGAGGGTTTTGTATGAAGACTTTTAATCTGATACTTTGGCAGAGGCCTGTTGGAGATCAAGACTTATTTCCCTCCTAGGATTTTGTGGATTTTTTTTCCATCTTAAAATGTCAGAACCAGACACAAAAGGAGATGGAATATTGTACTGAGTGGACTACATTCTGCGAAACAGTGAAGGTTTTCCTCTTGCTTTGATGGGTAGTGTGTGCTTCCATCAGTCACAAATATCTTTTAGCGCCAGTAATGTGTTAGGGGCTGTGGAGAATTCAGAAGCCCACACTTGCATTTCAGCACTCCATGGACAAGACAGCGATGGAGCAGGGTTGGGGGGTGGTGAGGCTTCTGACAGTTGGGTAGAGAGTCTGATTGATCTCCATATATTGTGGCAAAAAAAGAAAGGGGGGAAACAAATTATCTTTCCAATGAGGCTGAGAGCCAGTGTGGGGCAGTGGCTAGAGTGTTGGACTGGGAGTCGGGAGATCCGGGTTCCAGTCCCCACTTGGCCATGGAAGCTCATTGGGGGACTTGGGCCAGTCACAGGGTGCCTCTACAAGAGCGATTTAAAGCTCTTTCAAGGCGCATTAAAATTTTTACCTCTACAAGAGCAGAAAAAGAGGACAAATGGCCACCTGAGGAAGGAGATGCATTGTTAGTGCCAGAGGTCAGTAAAGGCAAGGGGCCCAGAGGAGAGGCCGTTGATATGACTGTCTTGGGGCAATACCTTTAGTGAAACTCTCATCAACGGCAGTGAAACTGGATGGATTGCAAAGCAAGAGGATTCTGAGGGTGCCTCTACAAGAGCGATTTAAAGCTCTTTCAAGGTGCATTAATTTTTTTACCTCTACAAGAGCGGAGCACAAATCGGGGGTCAAGGCGCTTTTTCTGTCTGATTATGCACATTATCGAATGCGCGTTAAATAGCAAGTTTTAATTTACTGCGGGAGTTGAAGCGCCTTATGACCATGTAAACAAGTGATTCTCCGCATTTAAACACTTTAAAGCACGTTTCATTCAACCGGTAATGCGCTTCACCGCCTCCCATGTATAGGGATTAGGCATAAAAGCGATTGCAATAAGATGCGCATAATCGGACAACCGGGCGTCAAACCGAATTCTTGTAGAGGGGACCACAGACTCTCAGCCCAGCCTACCTCACAGGGTTATTGTCAGGATAAACTGGAGAGGATGGTGATTATGTATGCCGCCTTCAGTTCCTTGGAGGAAATAAAGGTGGGATATAAATGAATAAATAAAACCTGGTGAGATTATCAGTTCTCTCCCACTAGCACCTAGGGTTCTCCTATAGTGTAAAGTGTTCATTTGCTTGAATTCCATGGGTTTACCTTTGGGCTTTTATGATATGATGCAATTTCACCAGCCTCTCATTTTGGTACATCATAATGTGGAGTGAGACTAGATGACCTTCAGGTTAGGGTGACCATATGCAAAGGACAGGGCTCCTGTATCTTTAACAGTTGTATAGAAAAGGGAATTTCAGCAGGTGTCATTTGTATGCATGCAGCACCTGGTGAAATTCCCCTCTTCATTACAACAGTTAAAGCTGCAGGAGCCCTGCCTTCTGACCAAATATAAAAGAGAGCAGGGCTCCTGCAGCTTTAACTATTGTGATGAAGAGGGAATTTCATCAAGTGCTGCATACATAAAAATGACACCCACTGAAATTCTCTTTTCTATACAACTGTTAAAAATACAGGTTTTCCCTCTTTTTCATATGGTTACCCTAGATGAAACCTGCTGATTAGCAGGGACAATCAAGGGTAATTAATGAGCAAGGACCTGCAGCAAACATCTCCTCTGCGTGATCTTTCAGGTATCATTGCAAAAGGCAATTAATTTTTTAAAACCTATTTAGGGAGTGCTGCCCTGAACAGACTTTCTTTGATCCACCAAGAAAGCATGCCTTCACTCTCCATTAGCTTAATTTGCCTTCAGTGATGTCAGCACATTGCCAGTTATGACTGGCTACAAAGCACTGAGATGTCACCATGTTCACTATGTGATTCCCTGCTTGGCTGGAATTATACAGTGAAGGAGAAATTAGCTAACCAAGGAATCACGGTGACGCTGAAGCAACAGCAGGTTAAGGAAACAAGCGTTGCAAACATTATTTCATTTATATGCTCTCCTTCACAATATTGATCCCAGGGCAGTTTATAAAGCAAATTAAAACAACAAGAAATACGATAAACCAATTAAAATCAATAAAGCAGCACATTCAAAATATCAAAATCGCAGTGCGATAATATTCATTTCCAGTTTTCACTCTGCTGTTTTGAAATTGTAATTGTAAATTGATCTTGGATAAATATTAATGAAATTGAAGGAAGGTTTGCAGCCATTGCTTTCCTAACCTGCTGTTGTTTTGGCATCAGTTGTTATTACCAGACTATCTGTGCCCAAGAGCTGGCATACTAGCCTAAGTTGGTAGAAAGCACTCTGTGCCACTTGGGGCAAAGGCATCTCAGATCAAGTGACAAAGCTGGATCAAGGAGAACTCCCATACTACACACCTGACCTTTCAGAGGGAGTGCAACCCTGTCCAAAACAGGTTGGATCCCCTCTTCTTAGACTAGGGAGCCACCCACCCACAGTGTCTCCATTAGGGGTGTGCACGGACCCCCCGGATCGGATCGGGACCCGGATCGGGACCTCCAATTTTGTCCCGGACCGGTTCGGACAAAATCGGAGCCCCCCCGGACCGGATCGAGTCCGATCCCGACCCAAAAATCGTAAATTTTTGGATCGGCCGCCATTTTTTTCCCCATAGACTTGCATTGCAATGCAAGTCTATGAGGGAAAAATGGCGGCGGGTGGCTGAGGGGGGGCCTAACTCCCTCCCCCCCGGGGCCGTCCGCTGTGGACGGCCCCGGCAGGTAAGCCCCCTCCCCCGCGCTCCCTACCCCCCCTGGGGCCGCCCGCTTCCATCCGCTGGCGCCCGCGGGCGCCAGCGGATAGAAGCGGACGGCTCCGGGGGGGGTAAGCCCCCTTCCCCGCCACTGCTTACCTTCTCGGCCCGTCCGCTCCCGTCCGGCGCCGGCGGCTACTACCAGCGGGCTCCGCGGCCTACTCTCGAGTAGCGCACCGGGTGATGACATCACCCGGCGCGCCACCCTGGAGTAGGCCGCGGAGCCTGCTGGTAGTAGTAGGCGCCGGGACGGGAGCCGCCGGGACGGGAAGGTAAGAGCCCCCTCCCCCCTCCGCGCGCCCCTCCGCGCGCCCCCTCCTCCCCTCCACGCACCCCCTGCTTACCTTCTCGGCCCGTCCGCTCCCGTCCGGGGCCGGCGGCTACCACCAGCGGGCTCCGCAGCCTGCTCTAGAGTAGCGCGCCGGGTGATGACCCTAGAGCAGGCCGCGGAGCCCGCTGGTAGTAGCTGCTAGTGCCGGACGGGAGCGGACGGGCCGAGAAGGTAAGCGCCCCCCTCCTCCCCCCCCGCTGTCCACTTTCATCGGTGGGCGCCCGCTGGCGCCCGCCAATGGAAGCGGCGGTGGGCGCCAGTGGGCGCCCGCCGATCCGCCGATCCGCCGAACCGGTTCGGAGCCTTTTCGGACCGGTTCGGATTGGATCGGCCGATCCAGCTGCGGGATCGGAAATCGGATAATTTATCCGATTTCCCACTGGACCGGACTCGGATCGTGGATCGGGTCCGATCCAGTGCACATCCCTAGTCTCCACTTTATCAGAGTTGACTATCAGTTGATTGGCTCCCATTCAGCCCATTACTGAGCTTGGATGATGCTTTAGCTCAGAGGACTTGAATCTCTTCCAGCCCGAAGGCCAAATTCCATTTCCTGGGAAGCTCTTGGGGGCTGCATTCCAATGGTGGGCAAGGCCAAAATACCAGTATATTGTAGTTCAAAGCTCTTACTGCCAGTAACTAAACCGTGGGAGAGACATTTCAACCTTTTAGGGGGAGGGGAAACTGGCCCAAAGCAGCAAAACCACCAAACGATCTGTGGTTGGAGGGAAAGGGGCATGGCCATTTGAGGAGCCCCAGGTTGGCCGGATTTGTCCCTCAGGTTCTGCAGTCCTACTTTCACTCTTCTATCACCTGATTTAGGTCATGTGGGCCAATAGAACTGGATGCTCTTGGCCAAAGGGTGTCTTTTGTATGCGTGCAGTGTTTGAAGCTTCCCAAAGTCACTACCTTTGACCCAAACCTGAAATGTGTAATCATTTGGCACGTCGCTAGAAAATGCCCACGCTAGACGCGCCCATGCAGACAGGAAGGGCTACGAATCTTAAGTAATTCCCTGGGCCCATGTAGAAGCCCAGCCTCCCCGCACCTTTGCCCTTCATCCTGATAAGCGCCGCAGAGAGCATCTCTCCTGCTTCTGCATTATTCTTGGCATGGCCTTGCCTCCCTTTTAACTGTGCTTCGTCTTGAAGAATTGATCTGTACACTCTTCGGCTTGATCAAAGGTTGACACGCGGGTATATGCTTAGCGCTGCCCTGTCACCGCCTGTTCTTTGCAGCTTCAATAATTCATCACAGGAGCCAGCAGAAACAGTGCCAGGCAAAAAAATAAAAAAAATAAAAAAATAAAAAAATAAAAAATGGAGCAGGCAAAGTGGGGGCTCTTGTCTGCCAAAGTCCAGTTTGAAGGAGAGTTGATACGTTATCGCTTGCCTGTCAATTCATTAAGCCGGGTCCACCTTAATTGGGTTTTACACGCTATGCTGGTTCTCCAGCAGAATATTTCCCTCCCTCCCTCCCTTAATTGAAAAGGTTTGGCTCTTTCAGTCCCATCCGCTGATTTCTCATCAACGCATTGGCAGGATAAAAATGCCCATTCCCAGAGCATCAGGAGCATTTCAGTTTTTTAGGGCATCCTGCCTTGGGACAGGTCGTTTGTTACGGTGATGGAAGTAGGATGATCTCGGGAAGTTCTCCGTTGGAACTGGCTATTTTGATCTTGCTGAGTTGGATTGAAATGGCTTCTGCTTTGTGATCTCCCGCAACTGTAACATGCAAATGCTGGACTCCGTGTAATTGCAGGGCTTGATAAGTTGAGTTTGTATCCGAGTGCTACCACTTCCAGGGATTCTGTTGGTGATTCTAACAAATCCATTCCTTGACCAAACCGGTGTTTACGAATGCCCCGGGTTAGCCACAGCCTATAGTATTTCAAGATTATTACTAGACTGGGAGGAAAAGGGAGATACAAAGAGCTCCATCACACCTATTTTTTTCCCGTTATGCATCCACGATTTCCACCTCCGTTTCATTAGTGTGTCAAGCGCTGCCCACCTTCATTTGTGTGCGTTGTTGCATTATTTCGCGTGGTTTACCTTTTGACCTGCGCTGGCTTGTGCTTCCTGGTATCGCCGTTGCGCTCACCCAACTCTGCCCCTTTCCTTCCCCCTACAATTCATTGGTTCTTGTGGTTGATGGACATTGTGATGGATGGGGGCGCCTTCCCCCCTTGCTCTGGTTTTGTTGTGTACTGTTTTATCGATTTAGCGTTTGATCGATTAGGCGTCGTTTCTGCCTTTCGGGGGGGGGGGGGAGAAATAGCAATGAGAGTGGGCTTGGAGCAGCGGAAGTCCGTTTGAGCGAGCAACTCAGCACGCCCTCCTCTTTCGTCAGCAAGTCCGCCCTTCAACGCAGACGCCCCCAAGAAAGGAGGTTCTGCAACATAGTGCGAGGACAGCAATACACGGGGACAGAAGGGTGGTTTTATCCCGCATGGAGAAAAAATATCGCACTTTCCTCGCCCTAGAAAAACATGGAAAATGGAGGGGAAGAGGCGAGACAGGGACAACGTCATGTGAGGGTCACAGGGCAAAATGGCAAACAAGGCAGGACGAAAGTGTGATAAAACGCTGGTGTGATGGAGATGTAAAAGGAAAAACAGGAGTTTGTTCATGGCTGTATTCAGAGAAGGAACCTGAGCATTAAATTACCCCTGATAAGCGTATTCTGCATCCAGGTCCGTATTCCTAAAAACCCCAGGTCATCTGACTACTGGAGCTGGCTCTGCACAGTGATATGATGTCTGTTGCTATATGTTATTGCCATGATGGAATCAGTCACTTAGTGATGGAACCAGTCACTTAGAATTAGTTATGGTGTCAATTTTTTTTAATTAGTTGGCAGTGAAAAGGTAGCCTCGTTGAGGGAGGGGGCCCACTGAGGACATTTTGCCAAGCACCCACAAAACCTAGAGCTAGCAGTGTTTATGTAGGCAACTCTTGTATTTTATCCCTCTTAATTATGGAAACCTCATGTCCGTATTCAGTGTTGTGTGCTTTGTTGATCTCAGTTTCTGCATAGGTCTGTACATACATCTCTTCTCAGGTCTTGGTGGCTTAGTTGATCCAACTGTTCATCCAAGCAAAGGTAGTGCTTTTGAGATGCCCAAAACTGTTCATAAAAAGAAAAGAAAAGAAAAGTGAACACTATTGAAATTGTTTTTGAGGAGATATGGAAAGTGGTGCTGAATCCGTGATGACGCATTCACATGTTCGAGTCATCCCTTGGTAAAGCCATCACTGAGGGAGGCTTACATATGTGTGATCCAGCTGTACTTTACAAGTCTGGATTTTAAAGATATGTCCAAATTTGCATTCTCGTCACATTTTGGTTTAGTTTCGCCCTTCATTATGAGCTGCTAAAGAATATTCCTTCATAGAAAAATCAACAACCCTTCCAGAGAGTTTTCACATAGCCCTTTTCCTGACAGGCTAGGGTTGTTGTTGTTGTTGTTGTTGTTGTTGTATTGTGATTTCAGGGTGGGGGTGGGAGTGTACAACATATGACTTCCATCCCTGCCACAATCTGAAGTGGTACAGTCTAGGAATAGGTTGAACCATCTCCTCTGCTCTTTGTGTAGACTAGGCCCAAGCCCTGTGGTGTCCTGGCAACCACACCCCTGCAAAGCAACGAAGCCAGGTTCCGGAGGTGACAGGGGTTGTGCAGCAGTAATGGAACGTATGCTGTCTCCCTGGGTCTCTGAGGCAATTTGGTAGCTGACTCAAGGACGGCTCCTCACTCACACAGTTCTCATTAACCTACCCGGCTTGCGGGTTCCTGGGAGACTTGCAATGACAACTCCCTGGATTAGGCTCTTCATCCATTCACTTCCTCTGGTTTGATTGGGAGATAAATTTGCTTTTTGATTGGAAACAGCATGCACACCTTTATGGTTGTGTCTGTGCATGGGGGTCCTTAGAATAATTCTGTTAGTGCATGCACACAATTGAACTTCCTTACTCGGGGTTTATTCGTTTGGAATGGCTATAATCCCTCGCTCCTTCTCGTGCAAGCAGAAACAGCATTTAGAATTACACTCTACACATACTATTTATTTATTCATAGCAGTTTTACCCCACTCTTCAGCCAAAAAAGGCTTCCAGAGCAGTTTTCATATCAATTAGGGTGACCACATTTGGGAAACCAAAAAAGAGGACCCTCAGTGGGGTGGGGGGTGGGAAAGTGGCTTTCCGGGGCCTCTGGAAAGTATGTCATTCACCCCCACTGCTTTAAAGGACCCAATTGGAGCGGAGGAGGGGAAAGTGTGTCATTCCCGCCCTCCACTGCTCCAATCGGGTCCTTTTCTATAATGTCCAGGAATGACATACTTTCCCCTGTAAGGTCCTGATTGGAGCAGTGGGAGGGAAATAACCCACCTCCAGAAAGCTCGTCATTCCCTCCAACCACGCTAATGTGGCCTTAAAGGGGAAAGCTTGTTTTTCCAGGACATTATAGAAAATTACAGAAAATCCCCCCTGACACCCAGGATAGAACAAAAACCAGGACAAATCCGGGGAAATCCTGACAGTTGGTCACCCTATATCAATAAAAAAACAAGACAGTTCCCCTGCCCTCAGGCTTACAATCTAAAAGACACCAACGCAAGAGGAAAATGGATTGGGAGGGAAGAGGAAAACAAAGGAAGACACATTCTTTTTTCTTAATGTAATAAAGTTCTTGGAATGATCAGCTGGAATGGGAAATAGTTCAAGGAGAGGAGGAGCCAAAAGTTGCTGGTCATTTGACAAAGCTGATGACCCTGCTCCGTTCTCTTCCTCACCCTTACTTTAGCCTGATGGAATGACTACTTCCCCATGATAGGTAATGTATTGAAAGAACTGGAAGACCCAACCTGTTACTGCCCTAAGTATGAGAAAGGTTACACAAGTCACATTTAATCAGGGATGAGTGAACTTTGGTCTTGCATGGACTACCTAGTTTTCCCCCTGGAATCCCTATTGCCTTGCCACTGTGTTCAATTTATAAAGCAAGTACATACCAAAAACCTCTTAATAGTCAAGGCGTAACTAATCCGTTTTAAGTGATCCTGAGTCACTACTCTTTCTTAAGAATATAAGGAATGCTCTGCTGGACTGGACCAGCATACAGCTAATGCTGCATTCTTTACAAGAATCCCAACAACCAGCAGGTACTTGGTGGCCCTCCAAACATTGGCCAGTTGTCTACACTAGTGGAGCATGGTCTCCCTTCTGCTTACCCCTCTATTGAATGATTCATAAGTGCCTCAAATAGAGCTGAAATAATTAGTTTTTTAAAGAGAACCTTCATTTTCTAAAATAAAATGCACTCTATTGTCCATATGATAGTATTTTCATGCATCCAAACTTCTGATCATCTGGTTGCTTGGCTATTCCCCAGGCCAGACAGACATATGAGATTGTACTCTTATTATTGTCCATGAACATTAACATTCTTATTTGCATATTTGAGAACTTGCAAAAGCAGATGCCTTTGAATAATTATAGTACTTTAAAAAAAATAGAATTGTAGAGAAATGTATCTTGCATGATTCATAAAGATCCTCAATACACACTGTTCTTAGATCAGTCTGTCAGTTTGCCAGGCTACAGTGACCTGCATGCAAAAGAGATATACCTCAGTGTAGGAAGGTGCGAGAACGTTGTTTATGTTCACAATTCATACAAATATGCCCCATTCGCAACTCCAGATGCAAACAGGAGAACGCGTTCTCTAAATATTTCTGCAAATTCTCGAACATGTGTTCACACTTGATAAATGTACATTGTTTTAAAACCATTTTTAAGTGCACATTTCATGTTTTAGCCTATGGGAGGAAAGTGTGTACTTTTGGAAAACATGCATGGAAATGCTCATTTCGCCCATTCAAAATGCACACTTTTCTTGATCACGAAAAATGAGAAAAGTTTGCAAGCGATTGCCGTAAATGAGGAGACGAACATCGAATTGACATCTGGAAAATCTGCGCTGAAGCAAAGATTGCTTGTTCATCCATCCCTACCTGAATGATAGATCCTGTTCAGATGACACGCTAAACTACAGTGCGTAAGCATTTTGAGCTAAATATTATGGCTTAGCATGTTATGTGAACCCTGACTGAGCGTGTCGTGTGAACCATTCCTAACTATGGTGGCTACATTACCACAGTTCAACACACTCTCTAACCTTTTGCTGGAAAAGGGTTAGTGGCCTAACCATGGCTTAGCATGTTGTCTGAACAGACACATACAATGCATGCATATTTTGCATGTAGAGTGGGGCAGGGAACCTGTGACCCTCCAGAAGTTGTTGGACTCCCATAACCCCCAACCGTTATTGGAATTGGAATCCAACAACATCTGGAAGGCCACAGTTTCCTCACCCCTGATGCAGAAGAGCCCAGGTTCATAGGATCATAAGAGTTGGAAAGGATCTTGGAAATAATTTGCAATGCCGGATGCAGCTACAGTATCCCTACAGCAAAGGAGAATCCACCACCTCTTGAGGAAGGCTGTTCCACTGCCACAGTTAGGAAGTTTCTCCTGCTGTTTAGCCAAAATCTGCTTCCCTGCAACTTCCAGCCATTGCTTCCAGTCCTGCCCTCTAGAACAATGGAAGACAAGTCTGCTCCATCTTCTGAATTCTCCTGCTTTTCGTATATTTAAAGACCGCTATCAAGTCTCCCCTTAATTGTCTCTTATCAAGGCTAGTCATACCGAACTCTTCCAAATGTTCTTCATAGGACTTGGTTTCCAGACCCCTTGCCATCCTGGTCACTCTGCCCTCAAACCACTCTAGCTTATCAACATGCTTCTTTAACTCTGGTACCCAGAACTGAGCACATTTCTTCAAATGCAGCCCAATCTATATGGAACAGAGTGGAAATATTATTTCCCATGCCCTGGACACTATGCTTCTGTTACTGCAGCCCAAAGCTGAATTACCCCGCCCTTTGTTTATATAGCAACCACATTGTACTACTGGCTCATATTCAGTTTGTAATCCACTAAAATACCAAAGTCCTTTTCACGTGTACTGTTGCCAAGTCAGCTTTCCCCCATCCTATACTTGTGCCTTTGATTTTTTTGTACCTAAATGCAAGTCTTTACATTTATCTCTTTTGAATTTCATCTTGTTAGTTTCAATCCAGCATTGTGCCATCTACAAATTTGATAAGCAACCCCTCTATACTGTCATCCAGGTCAACTGGGGACCTCCCTCCAGGAGCATGCAGAGCCATTAATGAGCATTTGCTGAGTACAGTTGCCCAACCAGCTGGTGATCCAGCTAACAGTAATTGTGTCTAACTCAGATTTTACCATCTTGTCAATAAGGATATGATGGGAAACCTTAACAAACACTTTGCTGAAATCAAGATATACGATGTCCACAAAATTCCTATGATCCACCAAACTAGTAATGCTATCAAAAAAGGAGTTGTTGGTTTGCATGACTTATTCCTGACAAACCCATGTTGGCTCCTACTAATCAATGCATTATTTTCTAGGTGTTCACAGACCAACCTCTTAATAATCTATCTGTTCTATTATTTTGCCCCATATTGACACCAGGCTGACTGGTCTATAGTTTTTTAGATCCATCCTCTTCCCATTTTTATAGATGGGGACATTTGCCTGTCTCCAGTCTTCTGGCATCTCAGCGATGCGCCAGGAATTCTTAAAAGATTACAGACAGTGTTTCTGAAATAATGTCTGCAAGGTTCTTCAGTGCCCGTGGATATAATTCATCAGATCGTAGATACTTCAACTCCTTTAAAGTAACTAGGTGTTCTCTAACAATCTCTTTACCTACCATGGGCTGCAAGGGTCTCCTTATAATCAGTTGCTGTATCTGTCCCAACTTAAAACCAGCTCCCCTGTAGTGGTTACAGTGTTGAACTGGGACTTGGGAGATCCGGATTTTAGTCCCCCATTAGGCTACCTCCACAAGGGCGCTTTAATGCTCTTTGAAGGCTCATTATAAATTTTACCTTCACACCAGCGGAGCGCAAAACGGGCGCAGAGGCGCGTTATCTCCCGGATTATGCGCATTATCGAATGCGCGTTAATTAGCGACTTTTATTTTGCTCCGTCCATTAAAGCGCATTTTGACTGCTGCCGCCGCTGTCAAAAGCCCTCCCCCGGCTGCAACCTGAACTTCAGCAACCCCGGGGCATGATCTGAAGCTGGCGAGGCGAGAAGGGGGAGAGCAGATTTCCTTCCTCACCCCCTTTCCGATCGCTCCATGCCCCGACCTGACTTCAGCAACCCCAGGGCTCCGGCGGAGGGAGCTAGCGCCTGGCTGCCGGGAACATGATGAAGCCGGCGAGGTGAGAAGCGTCGCGCAGCCCGATCCCAGCCTCCGGAGCCAGCCTCGAAGTTCCCTGCAGGGGGCTCCGGCCACATTGGAGGGCAGTCGGCGCCGCCCTCGGGGGAAGCTCAGCCCCACCGGCTCGTGCCCATCCGGCACATCCGCTCCTCTCGCTCGCTCGGCAAGCGACCGCTCTCCTCGGCGAAGGCGGCAGACGCCAGGAGGCAGCTAGCTGGGAAGAAAGCGCAGGGGAGAGAGGCGCTGCTGCTGCTGCCGCTGCCGCTGCCGCCACAGCCTCGCCCGGCCTGGCTTGGAGGAGGCGGCGGCTCAGCTCTCCCTGGAACTCTCGCAGCTCCGCCGCCCTCTGGGACCCAACTCGGCAGCCGCCTCCCGTTACGGGACACTTTTCTCCAACATTTGACACAACCTGCCACAGGGAAGGGGAGGGGAGCGCCGCCTCTCGTGCAGAGGTATTAGGCGTAAAGGCGCTTCAGGGATAGTGCGCCCAATCGCCTAACCGGGCGCAAAAGCGAATTCTTGTGGAGGGGGCCTTACTGGGTGAATTTGGGCTAGTCATTGACTCTCAGCCCAGCCTACCTCACCGGGTTGTTGTTGTGAGGATAAAATGGAGAGGAGGGTTATGTATGCTGCCTTGGGTTCCTTCAGGAGGAAAAAAGGCGGGATATAAATATAATAAATAAATGAGCTAACAGGATGAGAAAATAAGAGTTTTTAAGAGACTGCCCTAAGAAGCAAAAAGGAGCGGATTTGTGTTTTTGAGCTGAGTTTGTGGCAATGTTTACAGGCAGGGGTGGGCAACTTGTGTCTCTCCAGATGTTTTGACTTATAGTTCCCAAGATCTCTCTCTCTCTCTCTCTCTCTCTTTCTCTCTCTCTCTTCCTCTTTCTTTGGCTGCTATGTCAACTGACTCAGCCTGCTACTTTATTAGTATCCCCCCTTTTTCTAAGATGCTTTTTAAAAAAGAAAGAAAAACTAGGGGTAAAACTTCGGCTGATGGGTCACCTGATTGAGCCTGCTGCTATAAAAACTTGTGGCTTGTGGATGGGGCCACATTCCACAGCTACGGGTGATCAGACCAGGTAAGCTCTATAGCAAGGCTCTGTGTTTTCTAGGGAGTGAGCAGAGCTCTCAGAGGCAAAGAGGGAGTAAGTGTATGTGTGTGTGTTTCAGCTGAGTTTGTGGCATGTTTGAAGGTTTCTCTCTCTCTGCTTAGGCTGCTGGGTCACTTGGCTCAGCCTGCTACTTTGTGGCTGCTTTTTAAAACCCCATGCATAGGTACCATAGCAGTTGTGCTGACCTCCATAGTGTATGGCATGTTTATCTTCCTGTGTGAAGACAGCATGAGCTGCCCTTGAAGCAAATGCAAGGTGGGAGAGAAGATGAGGGCCCTCCAGGCATGCCTCTCTACGCTCTTGCTAACTAGAAGGATGATAGATTTTGAGACTAGAGGCAGGATCCCCCCTGAAAAAACTCCAGAAAGAGAGGAGGAGGTATGCAAAGAAGGATACAAAAGGCGTGTGGAGGAACAGGACACACAGGAGCAGAAGAATCAGGAGACACTCTGTGCCAGTAGAACCCCACAACCGATGCCAGACCCTTTCCGTGGAGGATGACGCTGAGCCACCTGAAGATGAGACACCACCCTGTGCTCTACAGAACACTAAGGCAGGCGCTCAGGTCCACACAGATGGAAGGAATTTAACCACCAGGCCAAGGAGAAGCAGAAAAATTATGGTGGTAGAAGTATCCCTACTGAGAGGGGCAGCGGTAGCCATATGCTCACTAGACATGCCATCTCGGGAGATATGTTGCCTTCTGGGAGCATGTATTCAAGATGTGATGTTGAAGCTGCAAGTCTCATCAGATGAAATAATTACTATCCTCTCTTGCTGATCCGTATGGGGACAAATGATATAACCAAAGGAAAAGTTCAATGGATGTCCAAAGAATATGAGGCGCTAGGTAGGAATTGGGAGGCACAAGCATCAACGCTTCCTGTTGAAGGTCAGAGCACTGGTAGGGAAAGGAGGATACTGAAAGTGAACATCTGGCTGTGCTAATGGTGCTGGGAACAGTTTTGTTTCATGGACCATAGCCTACATTACCAATATGAAGAACTTCTTGCAGGTGCTGAGGTGCATCTCACAAGGACTGAGAAGAATGCTTTTGGCAGGAGCCTCTTGCACCTGATTGGGAGGGCTTTAAACTAACACTGGTGGGGTAGCAGCAAATGCCCAGAGTTAACCGCTGAGCCAAGTCCTAGAGGAAAAAACACAAGGGACAAAGAAAGAGGCAAGACATTGGAGATGGAGCTCAGTAATTTGCAGGTAAACACAGCAGGGAAATTGAGAAGATGAAATACATCATGTTTATATAATAATGCACAGAGCATGGAGAACATACAAGCTGGAGCATGTTCAGAGGAGGGCAACAAGGATGATCAGGGGTCTGGAAACAAAGCCCTATGAGGAGAGACTGAAAGAACTGGGCATGTTTAGCCTGTAGAAGAGAAGATTGAGGAGGACCAGGATCTCTTCTTGATAATCCCAGAGTGCAAGACATGGAATAATGGGCTCAAATTACAGGAAGCCAGATTCCTGCTGGACATCAGGAAAAACGTCCTGACTGTTAGAGCAGTACGACAATGGAACCAATGACCTAGGGAAGTGGTGGGCTCTCCCACCCTAGAGGCATTCAAGAGGCAGCTGGACAACCATCTGTCAGATATGCTTTAATGTGGCTTCCTTCATTGAGCAGGAGGTTGGACTCGATGGCCTTATAGGCCCCTTCCAACTCTATGATTCTATGATACTAAATCCTGATATGGGATGGTAAGTATGACAGGATAGGTATTACTGAGACAGTTGGACACATCTGATAAGGATAAAAGGAGTAAGAAATAGGAGTGGTACTGTTGTGGCGGCATGCTACAGACCACTCAGCCAGCTGGAAGACATCAATGGCACTTCCCTTGAACAGGTGACAAAACTTTCACAGAGGTGTGTCATAGTAGTAATGTTTTTGTTAACCATTTTGACATCTGCAGCATCCAACGCTGTTAGGAATAGAACACTTACTACATTTTTTACTTGCCTTGCTGACAACTTCATTTCTCAAAAAGTGGAAGAAGAAAGTTAATCCTGCCCAATAGGTTATGAACTAGTTGAAGTGTAAGTGGTGGGGGTCTTGAGAGAAAATAACCACGTCATCTTGGAATTGTGATAGCGACAGCTTTGAAAACTGAGCTTAGTTGGATATGACAATTTTAAAAGCTGAGCAATAAGCTGGGATCTAGTGGCTTGAAATTCTGATGGAAAAAGCAGGGTTCAAGAGGAATGGGAGATCCTGAAAACTGAAATACTTACTGAAGGAATAATTGCAAACTATTCCCATGAAAAGGGGAAATGGAAAAAAAATCTAAAGAAGCCAGTGTTGGCTGCGCAGGGAACACTCTGATGAGATGAGACTTAAGAGGAAAGTATATAAGAGATGGAATGAGGGACATATAACCATGGAGAAGCACAATAAAGTAGCCTGCACCTATAAGGATGGTGCCAGGAAGGCGAATCTCCAGTTTAGAAGGGTCTTGGGTTGAAGAGCTGGAAGAGCCCTCTGCTTAATGCCTTGGAGAACTCAGCTGGATGGTACTGGGCTAGATACACAAGGATGATTCAATATAAGCTTGACTTTATATCAGGGGTGGGCATCAACTTCCATCAGCCTTAGCCACCATAGCCAGTGGTGAGGGATGATGTGAGTTACAGTCCAAGAACCTCTGGAGGGTCACAAGTTGCCCATCCCTGCTTCATGTAATCTTAGAACAGGAGTGCAGAACTTCTTTTGGCCCAAAGGCCAAATTCAGTTTTGGAGAAACTCGGGGGGAGGGCTTTCCTGTGGTGGTGGGGGGCAAAGGCAAAGGGGACGGGGCCAAAAATAGCAGAATAATGTAGCTTAAAGTTCATATTGGTAGTAACTAAGCCTTAGGAGAGGCATTTCAGCCATTTAGAAGATGGGGGAAATACTGCACAAAATCGAGGAGATCACCTAATGAATGGTGGCCGAGGGAAGGAGGCCAGGGTAAGGGGGATGACCATTTGGGGAACCCCAGAGGCCCAGGTTAGGATTCTCAGAGGGCCAAATTTAGCCCCTGGGCCTCAGATTCTGCATCTCTGTCTTAGATAAACAGTACATTTCATTTAGTAACATGTAGGTCTGTATGTGTGTGACAATTCAAGCGCATGAACTGAACTACTGCAAGGGGAGGTGGAAAAGCTGCAGAGTCTTCAGACAATATGACAGGCAGGAAGAGATGAACCCCCAATCTAAAATGTGGCAATTACTTTCAAAAACCCGCCTCCACCCTAGGGATGTCTGTGAAATTCGTTTCAACTTGATTTTGATCAGAATTTGCTCAGGTCACACCGTCCAAATTGAACACGGACTCGGACACAACCTGCAGTCAAAGTCTGTGCATTTCCGAGCTTGCATTGTGATTTGTGGACCAAAACAATGGGTTCGACAGCAGATGTACGTTTGAAAAATGTGCACGAAGAAATGTGAACTTTTGAAAAATGTTCACAATTGCGCGTTAATCAATGGGAGAAGAATGTATCCGTTTTGCAGATGCACACCATTGAGGCGTATGTTTGGGGGAATAGACACGGAAAATGCAGATGTTTTCATGTGAAAAGAAAACACACCAAAGCTCGCAATCTGAGATGGGCCATGTCTACACCTGCCTTTTCCCCCTGGGTCTTCCCTGGGTCATCTCTGTGCATCCAAATGCTGCACAGGGGATCCTGGGAGCAAGCAGGGACGACCTCTCCATTTTTGTGGGATAAGTGGTTGCCCAGTTATCCTGATTTTCCTCATGGTCCTAGGACGATCAGCAAGAAGGAAGGAGCTGGTCCAGGGGGAGTCCAGCATCATTTTGGGGGGGTAGTTTTTTTTAAAAAAAAAACACCTTATTTTTCGGTGGAGCGCAATTGCTCTCCTGGCTCTGGCTTTTATCATTTTTTTTTAAAAAAGCAAGCGCAACGTCCCTGTTTGTTTCCAGGACATCGCGCTTCTGTTTAGACGCTGGGGGAGGATTGCAGAAGCAGGTAAGTCTGCGATCCTCCCCCCTCCCTCCCTCTACACCTTTAAGTGTAGAAAGGGCCATGGAGTTGACTTGTAACAAACTTCAACATGGAATTCGAGAACTTCAATGAGCTCAGGTTTTGCTGATTTGTGAATCCCTACCTACCTCACCGTTGCCTTAAACAGAAAGTACACACTTTTATAGCCACGTGTTTTACCCAATGTACCACCTCTGGTATGTCAGAGGTAGGATTCCCTTCTCTCAACAATCCAGATACCATTCACATCCCTTTATATCTTTTATTTTTCTATTTATTTCATTTACAAAATTTGTATACTGCTTCATATCTGAAACAGATTCTGGAGTGGTGAACATAAGAAGTAAAACATTAAAAGATACAAAGATTAAAACACCATTAAAATTATACTTTTAAAAAAGCAGAATGCCAATAAAAACAGTGGCTGGCCAGTTAAGGAATGCATCTTGGATTAGAGCTGTTTTGAAAACAACAACACAATGTCCCCGGAAACAACACAATGTTGGCGCCTGCCTGACCTCCAGGGGCAGAGAGTTCCAAAGAAAGGGTAGTGTCGTGGTTGGCAAGTTTGGCTTTGGAGTAGGGAGATCTGGGTTCAAAAACAGACGACCTCCAGGGGCAGGGAGTTCCAAAGAAAGGGTAGTGTCGTGGTTGGCATGTTTGGCTTTGGAGTAGGGAGACCTGGGTTATGATCATGGAGAGATAGTAGTTGCAAGTTGCAACTCCTCCTATCTACTCCCTCCACCATCTTTCAATATGGCCCCCTATCTGAAGAGGTGTGTCATGTAGCTAGGCTAACCATATGAAAAGGAGGCCAGGGCTCATGTAACTTTAACAGTTGTAGAGAAAAGGGAATTTCAGCCAGTGCCATTTGTATGCAATTAGTTCCTGGTGAAATCACCTCTTCATCACAACAGTTAAAGTTGCATTATGCTAGAGTGACCGTATACAAAAGAAGGCAGGGCCCCTGCAACTTTAACTGTTGTGATGAAGAGGGGATTTCACCAGGAACTAATTGCATATAAATGACACTGGCTGAAATTTCCTTTTCTCTACAACTGTTAAAGTTACATGAGCCCTGTCCTCCTTTTCATATGGTTAGCCTACATGTAGCAGGGGAGGGGAAATGGACGACGGGACCACACATGGAACAACCAGGAGGAGCTATGGCTGCCTCTTATCTCACTGCAAGATTCCAAGAAATATGGTTGGGGATGGACATCTGATGTGGCAATTCTACTCAGAGATCAAGATCCCTATTAGCGGCATCTCTCTTTCTTTCTCTCTCTCTCTCTCTCTCTCTCTCTCTCTCTCTCTCTCTCTCTGTGTGTGTGTGTGTGTCCTCCCTAACCCAATCACTTCTCTAATCTTACATTTGCAAAATTTGCAGATGCAACTTTGCATTTTGTGATTTCACCAATTCTCCATTCAGAATGAATTTCGAACTTACTATTCAATAGAAACCTTCCACTGCATAAACAGCAGAGTATTGATACCCACAGAAAACAGCAAATGACTTGAATGTGCCCTATTATTATGTAATGCATTCAGTACTATGGGAGTTTTTACTATGGGAGTTAGTCTGAAAAACCAGAATTTATTCGAGTTGCTGTGAGGGAGAAAAGGGGGTTCTAATGACTATTTAGATGGATTACATTCAAATAAATGAATTATGAGGCATGAAAAAGGGGCCAAGTCAATGTAAAACGTTAATTGACTTATATAAAGTTCTGGATGTCTAATTTTGGCATTGACTTGGCATAATTACATGCTATATCCACAGAAATAGATTGGCAATGTATAATTGCTCCCTGTCAACAATATAACTTTGTATAATTCATCCCATTGAAATAATGCAGCAAAGGATTAAGGTATAATAATTAGGGGTGTGCACTGGATTGGGTCCAATCCACAATCCGGAGCCGATCCAGGGGATATCGGATACAATTATCCGATTTCCGATCACCCCTCTGGATCGTCCAATCTTTCCCGAACCGGTCCGCCAGTGGGCGCCCGCCGATGGAAGCGGACAGCGGGGTGGGGCTTACCTGGTGGAACATCCTCCTCCTTCCATTGACAGCTCTAACCTACTGCGAACTAGAGCGGCCTGCCAATGGAAGCAGACAGCGGGGGGGGGGGGCTTACCTGCCGGGGCTGTCCGCAATGGACAGCCCTGCCAGGTAAGAAGTGCGAGGGGGGGGACGGGGGAATTAGGCTACCACTCACCCACCCACCACCATGTTTTCCCCATAGACTTGCATTGGGGGGAAGCTTTCTTTCCCCCAATACAAGTCTATGGGGAAAACAAAAATGGTGGCCAATCCGAAAATCGGACATCCGATTTTCAGATCAGGATTGGGCCCGATCCAGTCCGGGGGCCCTCCAATTTTGTCCGATCCGACCCGGGACAAAATTGGAGGTCCCTATCTGGGTCCCGATATGATGTGTCCCTGCACATCCCTAATAATAATGAGGGTAGCAAGTTTTAGCTTACTCTGAAGTAGTCCCCCGTGGTTTATTTCAGCCAAATAGAGGAATATAATACTAGGCTCAATGGTTGTATTCCAGGAAGAACCTGAATTTGGGACTTCTTTATGCTATTCAGATTCACACGCTCGCCAATACTTCTGGTTACTGGGTATGGTAATACTATTATTGTTGCAAGCTGCCTTGTGAGGGCCTCTGCCCTGAAAGGTGGCCAAGAAATGTTTTTAATAATAATAATAATAATAATAATAATAATATAATTTTGGTTGTAGTACTACAGACTACTACTACTTTGTAGCTATGTACAGGGTAAATCCATACCTGGTAAAACTAACACCAGAGTTCTTTGTGACTTAGGAATGGGATCCTGGACTCATCTCTTAGGGCCCTTCCACTTATTTCATGACAGGACGTCTGGTTTTGAACCCAGCTCTCCCTACTCCAAAGCCAAACATACCAACCACTGCACTATCCTTTGCCAGCTCACTATTCTTTCACTGTCAACTGACACTCTCTGAGTATGATGCAATGTACTACTGCTCTTTTTTCTTTTTAATATAATAGGCCAGTCCAGCGCTGTGCATTTTTTGGAGCCTCCTTGGGATATGTGGCAATGGGGGCTGTCATGACAAGTTCCTACGCTCCCAAACTTACCACTGCACCATTACGGAATGTACGCTGGACAGGGAACTGCTGCTATGCATGTGTTGTCCTGCCCCCCCCCCCCCCGGAAAGCTTGTGTGAAAGGCCTTCAGAGAGGAGGATTTCTGAGGCCCCTCTTCTCCACAAGCCTTGGCCTTGTGTCTGGAAATGTCTTCCTTCATCAAGTAGGGGCCAGTAAAAGAATCACTGCCGTCCCCAGGTGGCTTGCTGAAGTGTTAGATATAGAATCAGCTTTCCTAACACTCCACTCCCTTCAACACCCCCCGCGAGCCCATACCAGGCAGTAATCAGAAAGAGAGAGGCCAGCAGCCGAGAGTGGGATAGGCAGGAAATCCAAATTATGTCTCCTACGCCAGAAAAATACACACCACCCTGCTACTTCACTATTCATGCACCTGCTCTTACAGCAGGGCGTTTCACTTTAAAACCCCGTTTCTTCTTGCCCTGTGCTGAGAAAGAATCTCCTCCTGTGGCATCCATTTAAGTATCTACAGATCCCAGGACTTGACCTGAGAAGTAGGTATGTGGCTGCTATGAACTGGAACCATTGGTTCTTGGAGACACTGCTGGAATCTTTGCAACAGCAAGATGGGCTCCTTTCCATGTACCGCATGGCACCTGTGGGCTGCTTTCAGGGGCCCCAGTGCCCTGGCATGTGCCACCTAGGGTGGCCGCTTAGGCATCGGCCAAAATAGGACACCAGTTTGCATAACATTTGTTATACAAATGGTTGTGGCCAAGTTTAGAAAGAATAACTATAATTTAAATAGAAATACAGTACATTTCCCCATAGTATGTGTGTGGGGGAGACTGTAACCACTAGGTGACCTGTATGTCTGCTCAGTCTGCTGTCCAGGGGCTAAGTGTTATTGGGCAACTTCAAGGCCCCTTCCTCAACTCCCCTCCTTCAGGCACTTTATCTTTAACCTAGACTTAAATTTGGAGATGTCTTCAAACAGAGGACTGTCCGCTGCCAGCTCTCCAAAACAGAGGACTGTCTTCTGGCCACCCTAAGTGCACCATTGATGTCAGGCCTGCCCCTCCCCCACCACATGTTGGGCAGCTGCATCTGTGAGTCATCCACCATTTTAATTACAATGCCCCTGACAACGAATCATTGTACCAGAGCATTTGTGAATACTCAAAATGGAGGATGGCTCACAGCTGCCTGTCACAGATCGCAATACTGCTCCCCCCATCACCTAACATGTAGGGAGGCCCTGGCTTAGGAGTTGGCACAGCTGAGGGCACTTTGCCAGAGCCTCCTCAGATCTGGAGCTGGTCCTGGCACCAATTCTTCTCACATTTTTCAAGACTCCTGGAAAGGAGCTGAGATCAGGGCCTCCTACATCCTATGGCAGTCCTCTTATCTCCTGCCCCGGCTCAGCTTCGGGCAGATCTGCGGTGAGGATCCGGGTGACAGTTCTCCTGGGGCATCTATCACGGCCCTGCCTCCCTGATGGACAGTAATGGACAGGTGGACGTGAAGTCTGATGGGTGCTTCACTACCAGTCCCAGCTAGGAGTTGCCTCCGTGGCAGTGAGTGACGCAATGGCTAAGCGGTGCTGATGCCTGCCAGTCTTGCTATAACTCCGAGAGCGCCCTTCAGGAGTTTACAGGATCCTTCTGCACAGCCTGAAAGGACAAGCTGCAATGGGAAAGAAATATGAGGCATAATCCCGTCCGTTTGGGTTAACACAAGAGCGGGGCAGAGAGGGCCCGCTGCAGACAAGCATAGTGGTTACACAGACCTTGGCCGCCATGGGCCTTGAGATAGGAGGAAGTAACGTCAGCTCATCAAATGTAAGAGAGAGGAGAAACTTCTCCCATTTCTGATGACCACTTCTAACCTGTATCCTACCCATTACCACCCCTCTGTCAACATGCCCCTACTCCCTACAGTAGCCTTCCCAGGGGGCAGGCAGGGGAGCACATGTGGTCTGCAGTTTATCTGCCCCGGTGCTAAACTATGGCTTAGTGCGCTAGAGGCCATCTAGCTGCAAGTTCTGCAAGATCTGGTGTAGTAGGGTGACCAGATTTTGGAAAGCAAAATCCAGGTCCAAAATGGCCACCACACCAAAGCAGCCCCCCGAACATAAAATAAAAAAATTAAAAAGGCCGCCTGCCATGCGGCCAACAGACACCCCTGCCACCCTCCACCAGAAACAAACCCCCCCAAGCCACCCGCCCCCCCAAAAAACCCAGCCCGGACCTACCAGGTCCTCTGCTGCCACCGCCGATCTCCTCCACTGCCGCGTGACCCCCTGCAGCACCCTCACCCTTCTTGCTCTGCTCCTGGGCTCCCTGGAGGTACCTGAGGAACAGCAGCAGCAGGCAAAGGAGAAGGAAGAACCTGCTTTAAAATGCCCGCGCTGCTCCCTGGCCTCCGCAGGAAACAAGTGCTCAGCGTTAGGGAGCGTCAACAAATTCCTTGTCTGGTGGCTAAAGCAGTTAGCCACCAGACAAGGAATTTGTTGACACTCCCTAACGCTGAGCGTTTCCTGCTGAGGCTGGGGAGCAGCGCTGGCAGGAAAGAAGTGCTCAATGTTAGGGAGCGTCAACAAATTCCTTGTCTGTTGGCTAAAGCAGTTAGCCACCAGACTAGGAATTTGTTAACGCTCCCTAATGCTGAGCACTTGTTTCTTGCAGAGGCAAGAGAGCAGGGTGGGCATTTAAGGGCGGGAGGAGAGCTGATCCTTTCCCCGGTTTGCTCCCGCAGTCCCCCTGTCGGCCCAGATTGCCCCAGTTTTCCCGGTTAAGACCGGGAAATCCAGGGCGATCTGGTCACCACTGTCTGGCTAATGGTCACCTGGCCTAGGAAGGCAGGGCTCTGCCTTCAGGTACAAAGGCTGTTCCTGCGGCCCAAGGTGCATAGACATTGTCAGAATTTAGTGGTTGTTGCTGGGGCAACGTTTAGTCTTAGATAAGATGCACTCAGCGGAGGCTGATAGCTCTGATTTCGGTGGGGCTGTGAATCCACTCTGGGTTTCAGTTAGAACCAGTCAGAACTCTGAAAGAGCTATCCAAGGGGATGAGCCTGTTTTTGGAGATAGGGTTAGCATCTTGGATAACTCCTTTAGAGTTCTGGCTGGTCCTGACCGAAACCTAGAATGGATTTACAGTCCCACCGAAATTGGAGCCACCAGCTTCTACTGGATGCATTATTTTTGCTGCTATTTGGATTATGTTTTTGTATTTCTGTTGTTAGGCCCTTTTATAAATTATTATAAAATTGACGAGACTATTTTTGAAAACATATTTGTATGATTGTTTTCATTTTGTTGTCCTGTCATTAGTGTGTCACCTTGGAATGTTATGTTTTATTATGTAAATTCTTCTGAGGTTGTGAGGTGCTTTGCGCATGGTTTGCCATGGAAAAACACGGTGAGGGGCAAGGGAGGCATGACGGAGTGGGGCAGAGGAAAAACTCTTGCTAGCAGGAGCTCTGCTTCTTGGGTGTTCGTGCTTTGCCTCTAAGGGCAAAAGTAACATATTAAATGCATCTTTGCATTTAATTAAATGCAGTAAATGCATGTTTGCATTTAACAAATGCATGTTTGCATGTTTGCATTTGTAAACCGCCCAGAGAGCTTCGGCTATGGGACAGTATATAATTGTAATAATAATAATAATAATAATAATAATAATAATAATAATATCCAGTTGTTGAGATTTTTTTTTGCATCAGTGGGGGCCGGTGATTAATGGGATCAGAGAAGGAGGAGATTTCCTTCTCTGCTGCAGAACTGAGAAAAGTCATTTTTAAAAAACTATTTGGATGCATGTGAGGGGGCGTGGGTGGGTGTGTTTCTCATTGTTATCAATGGACATTTTCATCCCAGTGCAAATACTAGCTTCAGAGGGGAGGTATTCCTCAGGATCACTCTGCGCTTGCTCTGCGTCTGATCCCATTAATTATTGTATTTAACGTCACCATGTAATTTGGACTTCAGCTTCCCAGAGGTGTCTGGCTGGCCACTGCTAGAAAGAGGACGCTGCTGGACTTAGATGGATCGTGGCCTGGTGTTGTGTTCTCCTTCGCTGGGAATACCGTTGCTGGGGTGGGCCAGAGTGGGCCGAGGGAGGCGTGACAGGTCTTGATGTGGATTGCACATAAAGAGTGGAGTGGAGGTGTCGGTTCATCCGGGACTGTCTCCTGCCACGGCTGGCGCTGCTTAAGATGCAGCCGGCATGGTCTGTGTGCCTGTCCTTGTCACAGCCAATTAGGATCAGGGCAGGCTGCACCACAAGGCCCTGAACAGCAATGGAGCTGGCGTCCTCGCCATATGAATATTAAAGAACCTGAGAACCTGGGTCCATCAAAGTAACGTAGAAGGGGGCGGGGGAACGGAAGAGCAAAATGAAAAAAGATGTCCATAATTAGAGCCTGCCTCCTAACTTCTCAGATCTGCTCAATCCTCACCTGATTGCCTTGCCCTCCCACACTATCTCTTTGGATGCCCCATCTCAAGCTCTAGCCCCTTTTCCCCTCTTGCCTCGCTGCCCCCTAACCTAAGGCCCCAACTGCTCTGAGGTCCCTCAGTCCTTCCCTGCAGCTGCCGCCTTCTCCTAGCTCAAAATCCTTCCAGCACCTTGAAGCTGTTGTTTCTCCATTGGCAACAGGAGTTCACCCCAGTTCCCTGAGCAGTAGGAAGTCCCAGGGATATTGTAAAATCGAGGATTGGAGGGGTTGATCTCAAATTTGGCACATGTGTGTAGCTACACATATGTGCCAAATTTGAGATCGATCCCTCCAACCCTCGATTTTATATGAATTTATTAAAGATAATTTCAGTTCTGACAGATCAAAATGACAGCTCGCCACGTGCGTTCATTCAGACCTGTCAGAACGGCAACGATCTTTTAAAAATTCATATAAAATCGAGGGTTGGAAGGATTGATCTCAAATTTCATACACATACTTAGGCATACCCCATAAGCACTGTGACCAAGTTTCAAGCCTCTAACTTTTAAAATACAGAAGTTATAGGTATATTTATATGGCAGTCCAATAAAATGATAAAATCACCCAAAAATTATCGTCTCCAATGATTATCGTAGGTTTTTCTATCATATCGTCATCGTTAAACACATGCACAATAATGACCTTATCGTATCGTTATTGTACATTTTAACGATACGATACACATCCCTAGTCTTTATAGCTGTCTTGAATGCAGAGAGTTAAGTTGACAAATCTCCAGCAGGCCATTCCAGTCTGGGGGCGAAAGAAGAAAAGGTCCTCTGGATAACAGTTGTCAGCCTAGTTTTGGCTGACTGAAATAAGTTCTCCCAACAGGACCTGAGTGTGAGGGGCAGATTGTACGGGAGAAGGCGATCCTGCAGGTAACCTGGACCCAAACCATGTAGGGCTTTAAAAGTAATGACCAACACTTTCTACTTCACCTGGAAACTAATTGGCAGCCAGTGGAGTGATTTTAATGTTGCAGTAATATGCTCACCCCTAGATGTACCAGTGACCAACCTGGCTGCCATATTTTGAACTAATTGAAGTTTCCAAACTAGGTACAATGGTAGCCCTATGTACAGTGCATTGCAGAAGTCAAGCCTCAAGGTTACCAGCACGTGTACTACCGTCTTTAGGTCTTCCAACTCTAGGAAAGGGTGCAGCTGGAGCAACAGCCGAAGCCGATAGGCACTCCTGCCGTCGCATCTATCTGGGCTGTCACTAGGAGCGCTGAATCCTGGAGCACCCCCAAGCTGTGAACGCAGTCTTTCAGGGAGCGTGTAGCCCCATCTAGAACTGGTTGACACACCTCCAAACCCAAGGTCAGGGCCCTTGACAACAAGCACCTCTGTCTTGTCTGGATTCATCTTCAGTTTGTTTTTCCTCATCCAGCCCATTACAGCCTCCAAGCATTCATTCAGAGACGACACTATACTTAGCTGATGCTGTTATCGAAGGCATAGAGAAATACATTTGGGTGTCATCGGCATACTGATAGCACCCCGCCCCATGCCTCCAGATGATCTCTCCCAGCTGATTAATGTAGATGTTAAACAGCATTGGGGATAGGATGGCGCCTTGTGGTATGCCATAAAACAGCTTTTTTGAGGAGCAACTATCCCCAAGCATCACCACCTGGAACCTACCCTAGAGGTTGGACCAGAACCACTGGAGCAGTGCCCTCAATTCCCAAATCCCTCATCCATTCCAGAAGGATACCATGGTCGATGGTATCAAAAGCTGTTGAGAGGTCCAAAAGTACCAGCAGGGACACCCTCCCCGTCAATACTTATGCAGAGATCATCTACTAAGGCAACCATAGCTGTCTCAACTCCGTATCCCGCTCTGAAGCCGGTTCGCAATGGGTCTAGAAAATTTGTATCATCCAAGACTACTTAGAGTTGGAAGGCAACTGCCCTCTTGATCACCTTGCCCAAAAACGCAAGATTTGATAACGGTCTGTAATTATTAAGGTCCAGGGGGTCCAGGAAGGTTTTTTTTTAGAAGCGGCTGTACCACCACTTCTTTTAAACATGGTGGAAAACTCCCCTCCCTGAGAGATGCATTAATAATATGTTGTAGTTGTAATCTAATTGCATCTCCTCCCTGGGCGACCAGCCACGAAGGACAGGGATCGAGAGGACAAGTTGTCTTCCTTACTCATCCAAACAGCTTGTCCACGTCCTCGTTACTCATCAACTGAAACTGATCCAGTGTAATCCTACTCTCGGAGTTGCTGGACACCATTGTCAGCTTGTGTTATAACGACAGCATCTAAATTGGCTCTTATCTGAGAGATTTTATCATGAAATGATTGTTAAATGCATCACAGCAAACTACCAAAGGCTCTAAAAGCTTTCTTCTCTGCACATATTGCTACCCCATAGGAATGAAGATGTTCTCTATGTCATGTCTTGTCAGGTATAGGCCCATGAGCCTATTTCCAAGATGGTGACCTCGCACCCAGCTCCCTAGGGCAACTGAGTCAGCAGATCAAGGCAACACAGAACAGTGGACAAAACGAACATTCACATGATTGGGGACTGAGAGACAGGGTAATAATTCATCTCCTCGAAAAGACTCCATTCACCCAACCCCACCTTATTTAATTCTAAAATGCACACCTCCTTACCCTTCTGTTAAAGTCACAATGCTTAGGGCTGCTATTTATCCGCACCTGGGTTGTTGGAGCACATAGCTAAATGTACAGAAGGCTTTATCAAACGATTCCCAGCTTGAAGTATGGCTTCTGTTTGGGGCTAGGAGCATTAACGTGTCTGCTACTTTCCTCTGGGCAAATATTTTAATTATAGGAGTTGACAGAGAGGGAATGGGGTGGCTGGGAAGATGAAGTCAATTTTTGAACCCATTTGAGAGGCAGCCACATCTTTGAAATCCAAACCCGCAATCCATTCTTAAAAAGAATCCCTAAAATGTAGGCTTTGTAGTTAAATTCTATGGCAAAATTCTGTTTTAAACCTGTAAATTTTTAAAAACTCATAAACTCCAAAGCATCTGTAATTGGTGATAAACTAAAAAGAAAGAAAGAAATCTGATAAATCTGATTGTTTATTTACTTTACTTTACTTTACATTTGGGTTAGGAAAACTTGCTTTTACTTTGGCTGTGTTACTTGGTATGATGACCAGGTTTGGATTTTCAATTATTGGCAGTGATGTCCTGTGATCCAGTGAAGTCTGGGCATGTAAAGACACAATGGCCATACTAAGGGAGATGGTTGATCAGGATCAAGGAGTATTACTTGATGAGGTGGAGGCAGCAAGAGGCAAATTATGGGCAGAACTGACAAGCCTTTTTTTTCTGGCAGAGTTTCTGTTTTGTTAATAGCTACCCGACAGGCAAATATTCAGCAAGTGAAGGCTACTTCTAGACAGGGCTTTTACTATGCAAGCACCATGCCTTATTCACAAAATTTTATCTAGGGGTCCATATGATGTTGACTTCCATTTGTAAACCCTCCCATGTTTCCCTTGTGCTTCTTCCATCTTTTTTCTTCTGGGATGGGTGGGTGGGTGGGAATCTGTCAAGGAAGAAAAGATGGATTAGCTGCACAGTGCTTTTTCATTGTTAGCACTAGGAGTCTTCTGTTTGGGAGGACCCAAAGTCCTCCCTGCTACTGTATCTCCATGCCAGGACAAGCGCTAGTATGATGTTTTGGCTAGAGCGTTGGACTGGGAGTTAGGAGATCCAAGTTCTAGTCCCCACTCAGCCATGGACACCCACTGGGTGACTTTGGGCCAGTCACAGACACCCAGCCCAGCCTACCTCACAGGGTTGTGTGACGATAAAATGGAGAGGAGGATTATGTATGCCACCTTGGGTTCCTTAAGAAGAAAAACAAAGGTAATGTATAAATCGAATAAATAAATAACTTCACCCATTACATTCTGACTGTTATGTATTTGCTAAAACTGGGGTGCTGAGCCGAAAGCAAAAGGGGGTAGGGCCCAAAATGCCAGCAAAATTTAGCTTAAAACTCTTACCGCCAGCAACTTAGGCTTTTTGTACACCTCAGGGTGTAGAGGGAGGGCTTGGGGGCGATCCTGGACTTACTTGCTTCTGGGATCATTGCCTGGTTTCTACACAGGAAGCGTGAAGTCCTGGGAGCAAACAGGGATGTTGCACTTGTTGCGCCCGCCATTTTTTTTTAAAGGTCGGAGCCTGGAGTGCACTTGCGCTCCAATGCAAATGTAAGTTACAAAACAAAACATAAAAAGCCCCGACCCCACTTTTCCTCCACCCCTGATGCCCCTAGACTCCCCCTGCTTGGCTCCTTCCCTCTTGCAGACTCCCGCTACTCGTGGGGAAGGGGGAAGAAGCTGGGATGGGCACCCACACTGCCCTCGGGATCATCCTGGGACCACTGGAAGATTCGGGTTTTCCAAGTGTTTCTTTATTCCTGGGAAAACCCGTGCCCCCGGGAGTCCCTGTGCATCATTTGGACGCACAGGGAGCACCCAGGGACAACCCCAAGAAAAAAGGCCGGTGTAGAAACAGCCTTAGTCATAGGAGAGACATAGCAACCTTGTAGAATAGTGGGGAAATCCTGCTCAAAAGCCAAGAAAACCACCAAACGATCAGTAGTCAGAGGAGGGGCCAAGAGAAGGGGGCTTAGACATCTGGGGAAGCCAGGCAGGTTGGATTTGGCCCATGGTGTTGAGGTTCATCATCCCTGTGCTAAAGGCACAGGAGCCCTGTTGAAAATAATTTCATTTAATGTGGCATTAAGCTCATGGGTGACATTCAGCTTCATGTGAGTAAATGTCTGATTGATCAGTGGGATTCCCCCCCCCCCCAACAAACATGGAGGGAGCAGATTTGGGGGATGCGTGGAGGATACTGAGGAGATTGAGAATCCATTTTGTCAGTGGTGTCTGATTATATTTTTGAAGGCTAGCTTTTGCTTGTATCGAACTCTTTTTGTGCAAGTGAGGTCAATCTTCTTGGCTTTCTTGGTACAGAAGCCATGAAGGCGTCTCTGCTTCTTGCTTAGCCCTTCCTGTCTGTCCTGTGCTCCTCTTCTTTGAATTATTGACTGCTCCCCTTTTCCTCCTCCTGTTCAGTATTTCTGTCTTTTCTGTTTGTGTTTCCAGCATGGGAGCTTGCTAGCCAAGCAGGCGGGTGTGAGACATAAAGGCTGGTCTGAGTTTTAGACCTATCTCTAGCCATGGATTCACACTGGCTCAATTCGGACGACACAATAAACAACTGGTGTGGGGGGAAACAATTGTCAGTTGTTTTGACTATCGTGTCGTCCGAATGCTGCCATAGTCAACTCAGCGCTGATCCTCATCCACACCACGGTTGATTATTTATTACCATGTTGTGTGGGGAGTGCCCCCTAGTTGAACAACTGTAAAGTTGATTATTACCCCACCGTTGACTATTGTGTCGTCCGAATTGAGCCACTGTATGTCTCAAGCCACTATCATCCAGTCTTAGTTTTCGCACCTCTGAATTTTAAGAAGTGCAGTAGCAGTGGTTGCTAATGAAATTGACTGGGCGAGAAAGAGCCCAAATTCACCTCTATGTTACATTGCTTTACTGTAGGGGTGTCCGGATGTTGTGAAATCTGTCCCATGTGTGTTTCGTGGACTGTGCGGTGTCCTGCGTTCTCTGTGGTCTACTGATAAAAAGAGCCTCTGTGCTTCACCCAGGGAGGAAGCAGTTTTGAGTAAGAGCTGGATTTTATATTTTCAAAAAGGGGGGATTTGAATGTCTATAACCCCCCATTTCATCTCAAGTCTCTGAACATGCTGACACTGTGAATTCATGATCAAGTCAGATTTTTCCCACTCCCCACCTCCCCCCGCCCACACTATCAGACTACTTTTTGTAACATCTTGCCTGATGAAGAGTTCTGGAGATCTCGAAACCTTGCACGTGTTTTGTGATCTTTTGGCATGGCCTAGTAGTAATACACTTAGAACTTTTATTATGGCTAATGCGTTCCCTTTACAATAATACAGGTAATCTATTTAACGATTTATCAAAGTTAATCCTCCCTTTTCTAGTATTTCTAGTGCAAATCGTCGTCGCCACAGGGGCTAGCAGTCTGAGAATGACTGGATAAAATATGTTTCCCTGTTTCCCTCGTGACTGGAACAACTTTACACTTTTAAAACAATTGCACTACAAATAAACCAGCAAAGGTGAAAACTAGGGTTGTCACGGGTGTCTAACTGGGTCCGTGAGGGAAGCGGACCCTCTCTTACCTGGCATGAGCGCGGACCCACACCCGAGCGTTTGCGAGGCCCCCCACGAGTGCTCAGCAACTGCTTGCCCCCAGCATCATGCACTTCCCCTCCCCGGCGTTAATGGCAGCCGCCGTTAGTGTGGAAGGAGGGAAATGCACAATTTATGGAGTCTCCAGAAATTGCATTCTCCCCCCACGTGCCAATGGGGGTCTTAAAGGCCCTATGAATGCAAGTGTAAAGGTTTACCTGCAGGCGAGCACTTGCCGATTTAGCCCATCCCTAGTCAAAACGAAACAAAAATTCTTTTTAAGAAGATCGTTTACCATTTCTTGAAGTTTGAGGTCAAAAACATGTTTCTCTCTTATCTCCCTCTGGTTTCTGTTCAGCTCTTCCTCCTCAGCTTCTCTTCCTCCTCCTCTACCTACCACCAACTGACTTTTCTTCAGCTCCTTTCCCAACATTCTGTGCCTGTCCTTTCATTGGCCCAGCACTCTATGAGGTCACAGGAGTCAGCATTATGACATGTGCAGGCACACATACTGTGTCACATGTTACGTTGCATGCACAGTGGGGGGGGGCATATGCATCAACCTCTCCTTCTCCTCATCCCTCTTCCTTCTCCTTTCCTGAGCTGCCCAAAGCTCAAGCTTTGAACTTCTTTGAATTTCCAAAATCTTCTGCTCATCTACACTGCTCAAGCTTCAGATTAAAACAAAAATGAGCAGAATTGATCTGGCAGATCTCTAGTAATAAGTCTTACACTCCGGTATTCATATATGAGATGTATTAGACTACTAAACACAATCCATTTCAGCTGCTGTCTCCAACCATTCTGACAACAACAGTGGCCCTTTCGATTTTCAACGTATCCTTTATATAAGTAAAGTAAAGTTACCACCCTGGGGCAAAGGGGTGCCATTTGCCTCTTCTTCCCCATACGTCGAAACATCCAGAGCCATCTCTTTTCCTCTCCTCTTCCCAAACAGCCCTTTCCTGGGAGGGCATGTCCCCACCTGCTGCTGAAATAATCAGGGGATATAAATGCATCAAACCATCAGCGCCTGAGCAGCAGAACTGTGGATGTTGTTTTACTCCAGCAATATTCAGACTTGCCCTTGAAGTGAGAGATGAGCCCTCAATTCTTTTTTGGGGGTTGCAGGGGGTGGGGTGGGGAGTTAGAAGCTTTGAAAGAAGAAATAAATATATCTTTTCTCCCTCCCATCTCTACCTTGCCGGCTTTTCTTGCGCCTGAACAACATCTGCCAGGAGCAAGAAACAAAGCCCACTGAGGAGAGACTGAAAGAACTGGGAATGTTTAGCCTGGAGAAGAGAAGATTGAGGGGAGACATGATGGCACTCTTCAAATACTTGAAAGGTTGTCACACAGAGGAGGGCCAGGATCTCTTCTCAATCATCCCAGAGTGCAGGACACGGAATAATGGGCTCAAGTTACAGGAAGCCAGATTCTGTCTGGACATCAGGAAAAACCTCCTGGCTGTTAGAGCAGTACAACAATGGAACCAATTGTCTAGGGAGGTCATGGGCTCTCCCACACTAGAGGCATTCAAGGTGCAGCTGGACAGCCATCTGTCAGGGATGCTTTAAGCTGGATTCCTGCATTGAGCAGGGGGTTGGACCCAGTGGCTTTATAAGCCCCTTCTAACTCTACTAGTCTATGATTCTAAGACATCCCGGTCCAGGACCAGGTATAAATGGCTTGCTTGAAGTTCCCAAATCAAAATCCATGAAATAATGGGTGGGTACGTGCCTTCGTGCGTTCTGCTGGAATGTACATTTGCTGTTTTAGAATTTTTTAAATTTATTACATTTCTATACTGCCCAGTAGCTGAAGCTGTCTGGGCAGTTCATGGCCATGAAAACCATAAAATACAACATGATAAAAAAAAAAGTTGGAAACTGCAATATAAAATAAAAATAAGAACCACAATAAAACCTAGTATCAATGCAAAGATTCAAAATGCAGTAACAGAATAAGGGGCAACCCTTTTAACACAACTGATAACTAGAAATCTTTGGTCTGTTCCACACCTACACACAGGCTCTCACTGTCCTAACTAAACCAAACAACCCCCCATCATCTGGATTTCCCCTCGCTTCCGCCCCCACCCTTCATTGGTGCCCCGTTCTCCCCTGTTGAAAGAGAAGAAAATGAATTTCTCTAATTGAAATGGAAATGGAAGGGCTAGTCAGATAGGGACAGTCGTTCTGCCAATGCCCAAGAAACGAACTCCGTAGCATTTAACCCAGATAATTCCCCTGAACATGTTTTTCTCACCCTTTTCTCCTGCCAGCCAGAGTGGGTGGATTCATGCCCCCCCTCCACCCTTTTAAAACATGGCTATAGAACCGGAATTGGGAATCCCACTCTGCATTTTGCTAGCCTGAAAATATCCTTTGTTGTCTCATTGCCTCTCGCTATCCCCATTTCCGTTCATCCCTGCCCCTATTGTATTCATTTCTTTTAATTTTATCCATTTGTATAGCACCCAGATGTTTTCCCAGGACAGTTCACATGCAGAAAAATAAAAATATTGCACAGCAATAAAATCAATACAATAAAACCGAGCAAAATCAACCACAATAAAAACCAGCAATTAAAAGCGGCAGACAAAACAGCTTTAAACTCACAACTTAAATAAACAAAACTGGGAGTTGCAAAAAAAAATAAATTGCAAAAATAATAATAATTGTAAGGTGTGCCAGGTGAGCCACCTTATGGATGGAGTCCTGTAAATGGGGCACCATCATAAAGAAGGCCATCCCAATGGTTGCCATCCACCTCATCTTAGATGGTGGGGGCACCTTCACTGATGACCTCAGCACATGGGCATGTTGATGTGGAAACACACATTTCTTCAGGGTCCCAAGCTGCACAGAGCTGTAAAGCTAATCATCAACTATTTGAATTGTGCTTTGAAACAGGCTAGAAGACAGTGTAATTCTTAATCACCAGCATACTGATGCTATGAGATTGGAGTTGGTCTGGATGACCTCTCAGGTTCCCTTCTGCCTCAATAGTTTTTGATTCTAAGAGAAAAGGCTAATTGCTGAAAGTGCCCACCCAGGTAGGTTTTGCCCAGGAGCATCATCTGGTCTAGAGTATCATCAATCGAGCATTTTGTCATGACTAGGCCTGTTTCCTTTAGGCTGGAAGAAGGAGTTTCAGGCCATCAATCAGAATCAGATACTGACGCAGGAGAGTCGGCTCCAGAAACATATCGGCCTATATGGGGAGTGGGAGAGGTGACTCTCATGGGTTCTTCACCAGCTGGGAATGAACTTTCGCCAGACCTTATCTCTGAAAGTGTAAGCAACCCACAAGCTCTGAGAATTGAGAATTCTTCCAAGGGGGAGGGCACTGAAAGGCTAGCTGATCCTAGAGTATGCCGCAGACTAAAGCGGGCGGAGCTAAGGGAAGGTGAGAGAATGTTGGCCTGGCTAGCTTCTTGTCCAAAGCTTCTTCAGAACCAGTCTCCCTGAAGTTAAAGCGTACTGGGAAAAGGCTTTCCCTTTTTCTTGAAAGGACAATTCTCATGCTTAGTTTGCATAATTTTGTCTAGAGATAAGTTCCTACAAGTTAGAGTCCCTTCAAGTGGGAAGAGATGTTTATTGCCTGAATAAAGCTCTGTGGATTACGTGCCAGACCTCTTTATTGTCTCCCAATAAAGCGAGAGGTTTTGGAAAACACAACACATTTTATCATGCACTTGTTAGTAGGGATGTGCACGGACCCCCCCTGGATCGGAACAGAACCAGGATCGGAACCGGGATTGATGTGTTGGATCGGCTCAGAGGCTTTCTGGATCAGATCAGACCCGATCCCGATCCGAAAATTGGAAGTCCGGTTTTCAGATCGGATGCCATTTTAGGTGTTTCGCCATAGGCTTGCATGGGGAAAAGAAAGCTTTCCCCCAATGCAAGCTTATGAGGAAAACATGGGGGCGGGTGAGAGGGGACCTAGCTCCCCCCTCCCTGTCCCTCCCCCCCACATGCGCTCCTTACCTACTGGGGCTTTCACTGCCGTCCGCTGCTGTCCGCTGGTCCCGTCTACTGAGAAATAGGCTTCGCAGCCTGCCTCTCAATAGCCCACTGGGTGACGTCATCACCCGGCACGCTACTGAGAGGCAGTCCGCGAAGCCTGTTTCTCAGTAGACGGGACCAGCGAACGGCAGCGGACGGAAGCAGGCGCCCCGGCAGGTAAGAGGGGCCCTCCCCCTCCCCCCCACTTGCGCTCCTTACTTGCGGCCTTCCCCGCCGCCGGTCCGTCTTACTGCTTAACAGGCTTTCTGGCCTGTTCCTCAGTAGAGAGACACACTGAGTGATGACATCATCACTCAGCGTGTCTCTCTACTGAGGAACAGGCCGGAAAGCCTGTTTAGCAGCAGGAAGGACCAGCGCCGGCGGCAGGGAGGCCGCAGGTAAGGAGCGCGAGTGGGGGGGAACGGAGGGAGGGGTCCCCAGGGGTCCCCATTTACCTGCGGCCTTCCCCGCTGCTGCTGGCAATCTGTCCTACTGCTAAACAGGCTTTCTGGCCTGTTCCTCAGTAGAGAGACACGCTGAGTAAAGATCACTCAGTGCAACTCTCTATTGAGGAACAGGCCAGAAAGCCTGTTTAGCAGTAGGAAGGACCAGTGCTGGCGGCGGGGAAGGCCGCAGGTTAGGAGCGCGAGTGGGGGGAGGGAGGGAGTGCCAGCCCAGTGTTTTGCCCCATAGGCTTGCATTGGGGGAAAGCTTTCTTTCCCCCGATGCCAGCCTATGGGGAAAACACCAGAAATGGCAGTCTGATAATCCGGTATGTCTGATAGTTATCGGACATATGGATATTGGATCCGATCAGATAGGGCCACATAAGGAAATTACTGTTATCAGTCATCGGACGTCCGATAACAACCTTATCGGTTCGTTATCGGACATTGGACTCGATACAATACACATCCCTACTCTATGCAAGGATGGAAGAGGGAAATAATTCAGCTGTGCAAAGCCTCTCATGCTATTCTTTATTTTTTTTTTCCTTTTAGGTACAGCATCCAAATCCCAGATCCGTGCCATCTTTCAATTTTCAGCAGAAGGAATTGATCCCTGGTTTTACTGGGGGATAGGGAACCAGCTGGGATGCTTGCTTCATTGCTTTCCCCTGCACCCCACTCCAAACCTGCTCCGCTTCCCCAAAGAGCCATAGCCAGATGCCAAGGCAGCCTAGGAGTGGGAGCACAGCAACCCTGACTTCATGAACACGCCACTAATAAAGTGGCCTCGCAGAACACACTGCAGTCCCTGGGAAAAGCAATTGCAACCTGTCCAGCAGCTATCTGCTTCGGTTCAGAGTTAATGAGCCAGGCCTGGGCTCCTAAGTCATCCTGCCACCTCTGCTGATTCTTCTTGATTACTGTAATGAAACGGTCAAAGGGTTATTAAACAACTGGCTCTCGATCTAGGAACATGGCGCCACTATCACGGCATCGCTCCGCGCCCCTGCCTGGCCCTATAATAAAGCAGGCTGACAATGATGCATCGCCCAGCCCACTCTTGTCAGGGCCTCGGCCTCGGGAAGGGATCCCATTGCCAGGAAGTGACACTTCAGTGTGCTGAAGGAAGGGATGCTCACGCCCCACGTTGTGCAGAGGCGGAGTGGCTAGGGAGTTCCCCTTCCACTTTCCCAAATTGGCAGCACAGCCAGGCCTGAGAGCCAGTGTGGACAAATGCTGGGCTTAAACCCAAGATAAATTGGGTCTTAATTCATTCTCCCTCATGAAGCCCACGGAGCGGTCTTGCGCTAGTCATTTCCTTGAAGCACGGCTTTCCTCACAGGATAAAATAAAATAGTGAAATCCTCACAGGGGACTCCTTGTGCTCCTTGGAGAAAAGGTGGGATAAAAGTGTGATAGTAAGGCCAGATCTACACCAAGCAGGATATAGCAGTATGAAAGTGGTATATAAAAGGCAGGAGCCACATCAAACAGAATATAGTGGTATGAACGTGGTATATGGCATGTGTCAATGGACCCCAACTTTGTGCACTTCAATACCGCTATAAAGCAGTAGTGTGGCTCCTGCCTTTTATATACCATTTTCATCCCTCTTTCATATCGCTATATCCTGCTTGGCGTATCTCAATGTAGCATCACTTCATCCTGGCTTCCTGAACTTGCTACAACTGCACTTTATTCCAACCCTCCAACACACATGCCCAACAAATCTCTTAACCCCTAGTGCTTGCGCCAAAAGCCACAGCCCTGTGTGTGGATGTGGCAAAAATATTTGGGGCCACCTTTCTTGTGGCAGGGGAGCCAAGAAGGCTAGTTCAGCCAGAACAAGAGGCACTTTTTGTGAACAGTTTTTACTCACATTACCGTCACTCTGAATTAGCTTGTCTTGTCTTGTCCTGAGGCAGATGGGGACCTTTTCATGTAAATAGGATTGGCTATGTGGTGCTGTGACATCATAACATTCATTGTGTGATCCTCAATTAGCAGGGATTACATGGTAACAAACAAAAGCCCTGAGTTTTGAAAAATGATCCTGAAGCAGCAGATCAGGAAAATAATGGCTCAGTTCGGACGACACATTAGGCAACGGAGGGGGGGGGGGAACAATCGTCAGTTGTGTTGCTTATTGTGTTGTCTGGAGGACAGCACACAACGCACACACAACTGACAATACGTTAATCAGGCACTTTAAACAACGGAGCGAAACAACAGGCTTGCACGTTGTTTAGCCCGAAGCCCCGTTGTTTAAAGTGTCGTCCGAATTCAGCCCCCCCCCCTCTCCGTGGACTATTCCATTTCGGAATAGAGTTCTGCTGCCTAGAGCAGCCAAATAACCCCAGCCGCTCTATGCAGCCGGCAGAACTCACGGTGCATGCTGGGATACTGCTGGGGGACACACGGAGGAGAAGCTGCAACCAAAATGGCCGCCGCAAGTTCCTTGCAGCCGGGGCGTTTGCCGGTTCCGAGCAGCGCCGGCTGCAGCGTGTCATCTGTGGAGCTCCTCCTGCCTAACGCACGGTCAGTGCATTATTTACCCCTCCGTTGCTTAATATGTCGTCCAAACTGAGCCATTGGCCTGGATAAGGTACAACCTTTCCCACCTGTGTTTTTTGCAAACATTTTGGCCCCCTCAGAAGCATATCTCTTGATCCCCAAATGTCTTCATAAACATTTTGCACACTCCGAGTAGTTAATGCTGGTGTAGCTTTAAATCAGTAGTTGGAGGCTTCTGTGGTGAATGAGCACTGTCCTTAATTTCCCCTCTAATATCGCTCAGTTCTGTATTAGCTGAATTGAGTATTTTATTGCTGCGATTACTTGGAGGGCCAGAATGTGTGGAGCCTATTCATATAGCAGGTGCTGAAATATCTCCCCCTGCCATTTACTGAAAAAGCACAGTTTGATTTCATTTTGGATGAGCATGATCGTCTGTGACCACCCATATTGTTGAACATCACACACATTATTTCATTGACTCAGGCCTAACTCCCATGCTTTCGCCCATTGATTTCGGTGGGCATAACCATGCTTAACTCCATGTTGAATTTTAGACCAAAATGTTGGGTTTTATTTTACGTCACATAAATCTTCATCATGAATCCAGTAGTTAAGTGATTGGAATATGCTATATATTACTCTATGCTGCTGCCTTGTACTATGTTAGACTATCTCGGTATTGTTTACTCCAGCTGGCAGAGATCTTTGCCTGTCCTGCTACCTAAGGAGACTGAACCAAGGTTGACCTCAGGCATGCAAAGAATATGCTTGGAACATCTGAACCCTCTACAAAATGTAATGGATAATGGAAGAAGGTAAGGACCTTTATTATGCATTTAACCTGCCTTTCCCCCAGGGATCTCAGGATGACCTGGCACCCTGCCCCACATTGGCCCTGTTCAGACAACATGCCAAATCATGATGGTTAAGTGTTTTGAGCTAAACATTATGGTTTAGCGTGTCGTGTGAACCATTCCTAACCATGATGGCTACATAAGCACAGTTTAAACATGCTCACTAAGCACTTGCTGCAAAAGTGTTAGCAAGCCTAACCATGGCTTGGTGTGTCATCTGAACAGGGTCGCTATGTTCTCAACAGCCCTGCAAGGTGAGTTTAAGGTGACAGATAGTGACTGACCCAATGTTATCCAGTGAGCTTTATGGCTGAGGAGGGATTCAAACCCAGGTTTCTCTGGTCAAAGTCTAACACCCTATCCCATCCTTCCCCAACCTGGTGCCCTTCAGATGTGTGGGACTGCAACTCCCATCATTCCCAGAATTGCAGTCCAGAACATCTGGAGGGCATAAGGTTGGGGAAGGCTGCCCTTCCCGCCACACCAACTCATCCACACAGTGTGGAACTGAGCAGCAGGAGGAAGGAAGGATAGTGAACCATGTTCTTTCACTGAGTCCAGTCATTGCCTGACACGATCCAGGCAGACATTTTGGAAATGGAAGCACCCATTATACTGTTATGAATGTTGCACCCTAATGAGAACTAGGCCACAAGGCCTGGTTCTCGGCAGACACATTGAGATGGCGGCAGGGGACAGAAGCAGTGGCGGAAGCAGAGGCGGCGGCAGCGAGGAGGCAGCAGGTAAGTGGGGAGAAAAGGGAGAGGGAGGTCTTTCTGGGGAGAGCGGGAGGGAGTGCTGTGACCGGATCTGGATCGGATCCGGATCGTGGATCCGATCTGGCCTGATCTGGGCCCGATCCGATTCAAATCCGGGATCCGGAGGTCCAGATCACCCTGATCCGACTCAGATTTGGGATCCGGATCCGGTCACAGCCCTACTTTGTGCACCCACCAAATTTACTTTGGAGGAACAGGGTTGGGAGAACCTCCAGAGCAGATTTGGAGGGTACACGGTGAGTTAGGAGAAGACTGGTATATCCCATTTTTCCAGTGGTATCCATTCCACTGGTGGATTGTCAAGCTTGGATCCAACCTGTCGGATGTCAAGTGTTTCATGGACAATTCACAAGGCAGGCCTTGTGAATTGTGAGTTTAAAGATTGGGAATTGTGAGAAAGTCTGTGTCTGTCTGTATCTGTGTTCTTATCACTGTTGCTGTTTCTCAAGGGTAGTTTGCTAGCCGAGGTCTTGAGTTTCCTTGAGGACAAATGAATGTTTAGAAAAGGTGGGGGCTATCTTGCAAGCTGTCTCTCACATGGTGTCGTCATCAAGAGGAGGTTGAACCGTGCTGCCCTGTTGGCACATGAGTTTGGGTTACAGGCCTGAAGTCCTGTCAGTCAAGTGGCTTGGAATAGCCAGCCTCCAGCCTATAAGAGGAACGAGCAAAGGGGAGGCCCTTTGCTAGGAATCATCTGGTCTACGCTTGCCATGAAACTCCTCGTGTTTGGGATTCTATCTGTTTTGGAGATGTTGGATGCACTCTGTACATGTTCTGTTGCTATTTGGACTTGGAATTTCTAAGGACTATGCCATGGAAAGTGCTCTGAGGCTTTTCATAGACTTGGACTTGCAGATTACTGTTCTGGATCGTGTTCTATAGCTTGAGAGAGAGCTTTCCCTGCATGGAGCCAAAGTACAGGCACAGGGAAAGTTTCCTAAGCTGACCGTTGCTGTTCTGGAATTGTGTGTGTATATGTGACCTGCGAGAGAGCCTCCTCTCAGAGCCTTTGTTACAGGCAGAGGGGTTCCTGGGTTGAAGAGGTTCGTGCCCTGACATCTTGCTTACATGAACAGCTCAGTGTTTTCCGGCAGGCTGAGTCTGGTTTGTGCAAGATGGATCTGTTTTCTGTCGGGCTTCATGCATCCCTATGCTGGAGCTTATTCCTAGGGCTCTGGTCCTGTTCTTGATGAGTCAGCGTGTGTGGCCGCTGCTGACTGCTCACATGGGACAGGACCAACCCTACACGTCTCCCCCCGAGTGATTGCTGTTCGCATTAAGCCGTTGTACCTGAAGCTATCTGGTCCATCATCATCTTTAAATGAATGTATGCAGAAATGAAACAGTTATGCTTGAATTCCGTTTGATTTCACAAATAAAAGAATCTCACCGTTTGGAATGTGTTGTCAGTTTGCCAAAGTTCGTGAGCAGAAGCTTGGAGTTGGGCTTGGGTCACGACACAACTGTTGTAGGGTGAGCCTATGGAAAGGAGGACAGGGCTCCTGTATCTTTAACAGTTGTATTGAAAAGGGAATTTTAGCAGGTGTCATATGTATGCATGCAGCACCTGGTGAAATGCCCTCTTCAATACAACTGTTAAAGGTACAGGAGCTGTGTCCTCCTTTTCATAGGGTCATCCTAGGATCCAAACCCATGCTATTATTTGGACTTTGCTAGTGCAATTTTTGTTATTCTAAATAGCTGGTTTTAATTTATTATTATTATTATTATTATTATTATTATTATTCATTACATTTATATACCGCCCCATAGCTGAAGCTCTCTGGGCAGTTTACAAAGATTAAAAACATCGAACATTTAAAAACCAATATACAAAATTGAAAACCATAAAAAGCATAAAAACAGACTACATATTTTGTTAATGTGTATGTGACCTTGAAAGCCGTTACTGGGCAAAAAGGAGATATTTAAGGTTCAAAACATACACATACATACATACTTTCTAGAAAGTTGATATCTAGAAGTGCAAAGTTACACTCTGGTGTACACATTCAGGACACATTCCTGATTACAGTTATACACGGGGCATGATCCAGGACGGATCTACACTGCTGCTTTAAAGCGGTTTATAACAGTAGTGATAACTGTTTTTGGAGTGTGTCCTGAGCCCCAACAGTTGTCAGTACTGTTATAAACCGCTTTAAAGTGCTTTAAAGCAGCAGTGTAGATCCTGCCCCAGATAGCAGATAGATAGTTTTAGCACTAAACCAGAAGTGTAGGAAACAGTGCCTACACACACACACACACACACACACACATATAAGTTTAAGTTGGATTGTGTTTCATGCAAAAATCAATTAATTGTACTATGCCAAATGCATCAACCTTGTTAATTCTCCCATCTGCTATTTAACCTTCTGGGGTTCAGCAGAGACTCTGGACAGAGCTACACCAAGCAGGATGTGACACTTTGAAAACGGTTTGAAAACTGTATATGGCGTGTGTCCTGGTCCCCAATAGTTGTCACTACTGCTATAAACCATTTTAAAACAGTACTGTAGATCCTGCCTTAATGTGATTTTTTTTTACCTCTGGGATGCTGTGATTCAGAAAGAAGTCTGGAAGTGCCCACTGCAAGAAAACCGGCCGTGTACTGATTAAAGGCAGAAACTTCATATGGCAGAAAAATCAATAAAACAAGAGTAAAAACACTCAGATAAAAGCCACCTGATTAAAAATCCTTTAGAGAACAATGTTGTTTTTATCTGGCACCTAAAAATTTGGAGAGGCAGCATGAGTTGTGTATTCCTGGGGAGCCATTCCATGATCAGGGCAGTACTATCAAGAAGAGCTTATTATGGATTACCACACCTGCTTCACCTTTGGAGGCACCTGGAGTGGAACCTCCAAAAAAGGTTCTTAAAGATCAGGTAGGTTCATGTGATGAGGTGTGTATTTATGTGTTTGTATTGTATGGCGAGTAAGAGCTAAGCATTATGAAAGCAAACAAACAAATACAAATAACCAGGGGTATATATTTTATTTTTGCAAAGCTTAGGAGAATGCATTCTTTGCTCTTAATACGGTATAACTCTTAATACCTATCCACAACATCGTTGCTCAAGGGTTGTTGTTTTTTAGTGTCCTCTAAGGCTGCTTCTTTCCATTATGAATACTTCTAGTACTGTTGGGTCCGTGCTTTGAGCCACTGTCATTACACAGGCCACAGCACTCTGTTGGTACCAGCAAAATGCACACCTGTAGTCATGTTTTACCTACGGTCCCCAGCAGTGACACCTGTGTCATCTTTCCCCTGCAATCTCATGAACCAGCATCCAGAATTAGGTGTGCATTTTGCAGGCTAAGGGAGGGAGGGAAGTAAAATTGGAGAGCAGAGGGAAATCATATCCAAACTGTAATAAGCAGGGCTGCAGAAGCTCAGGCCTGGGGTCCCAATCTGGCCCTCTGTGGGTCCCCAACAGGCAACGCCCCTTTCTCTTGGCCCCATGACTTATTCCCCAACTACCAGTCATTTGGTGATTTGCCAGCTTTTGTGTGTTTCCCCCCACTCACCATTCTAAGAGGCTGAATATGCATCTCCTAAGGCTTTAGTTACTTAAGCATTGAGCTAAAATATGGTGGGAGTTTGAGGATTTGGCTCTTTTTCCTTCAGCCGTATTCACAAGTGGAAAGCAGAGCTTTCCCCAGAGTTTCTCCGAAATGGAATTTGGCCTTTAGGCTGAAAGAAGTTCTGCCTCAATGTAGAATTCCCTTGTGACCGTTCTACAGCTCTTTACGCCTCGGTATTGTATATGTGTGGACAGCAACACGAGCCAGACTTCCTCCAAGAAAGCAAATATTTATTATTAGAACTCAATGGGAAAAAAACAGGATAGAAAAACTTGAACTGGACGAAAGGAACGAGTGCAGCTTTACTTTACTTTATTGAAAACTCTCCCTGGTCACTAATCCATACAGGTCCAGGATTGCTCCAGTCCCCGAGAACATAATGCTGGCCCAACCTGCAAAAGTGAAACTTTCTTCTAGTTCATTCACATGGTCCCCCTCATGCTAAGGCTTTTGGTTTGCTTCTTGAAGAGGCAGTACACTGGTAAACTGGATCCGATGGGGGTTTACAGTTACTTCAGCTCTACCACTGGGATTAAATGCACCCTAAAATAGCTGCTGCCACCTACTGAGTGAGCATAGAAACTCTTAATAACTATGAGGGGCAAGTACTTTGGTTCAGAAATCTACCTGGCTTGCAGCATTATAAATCTGCCAGCTTTCAATATTTAACAACCCCGATTCTCCCAAAGGGTTGCTCTACTCTTTCTTAGTAATTCATAGAAAGGGCAAAAGCATTAATGTGAGACCAGGGGGCCAACTTCATGGCAATGCATTGAGAATCGCTCTCAGCTTTTCTCCTCTTTTTTCCTAAAACCGGCCTTGGTCCATCAGTGACACACTCGCTGAGAAAAAGGGATTATACCCTTCCCAAACTGACTGCTTTCACAGGTCACATTGCACTCTGATCTGCCTTATTTGGAGGTGGGGTGGGTGGAGTCCCATCAGTCAAAATGATTGTCATCAACCAGGTATGAGAGGCTTGATCCCTGCCCTCTTTTCCCCTGCTCAGGGAGAAGAAATGTATTGCAACTGATACCAGGCAACCAACAAGTGCGCTTGCCAGAGAAATGACACTCCTATGCCCCGTAGGGAGCCATGGTATATTACCAAAGTGCTAAAGCACTAAAGCACTGTAGCGATTTAGCAATTTAATGATTTGGGCATTTTGGAGGTTTAGCGATTTACAGTCATAAGGAATTAACAGTTTTAGAAAAATTAGGCAACTAAACTCAGATCGTTTATTTTGGAGGGGTGGAGAAGGAAGGCAGGATAATAATACATATTACATTACAGTGAGCGACAAAGTAAACATACCTGAGCTGTATCTGTGCAGTCTACTGCAAAATGGCAGAAAAGGACAACAATGGGGGGGGGGGGGGACCCTTGACCGAGGCCACAGCCAGGTGAAAGACACAACCCTGGGCATGGTCATCATGCTGGCTTTAATCTGGAGGAATGAGACATGCAGCAGCTGAACCGCATGGAAGCCACATGAAGGGAAGGAAACGGACTAAAAGTATTCTGTGAAAATGCGCCTTTCCCTAAGGGAATCTGCTTGTTCGCCCATCCCTAGAGACCATTTCCCTCCTTGTAAATGCATTATTTTCTGGTATGTGAAAGAGGGAGAAGAAGCTTCCTTCCCCCAATCAGACGATTTGGCCATCTCATCCAATGTTGTCTAATCTGTCAGGCAAAGGCTCTCCAGCAGAGGTCTTCCTCAGCATCCTGCAATCTGATCCTTTCTTCTTTTTAAAGTGGAATAATGTCCGGCCATTTGCGGACATTTTCAGCAGCACAGGCTCACACTCATGTTTGGGGCTTCAAACAGGGCATGCCTGCATGTTTTGCACGCAAAAACGAAATCTGAGGTGGGGGCCCCTGCATGTAGAGCCTGTGCTCTGCCATGGAGCAATGGCCCTTCCCAGCCTATCCAAAAAACATGGGTTGCAGTCAAAGGAAAGGCAAGACAAATACTTGCCCTTGATAAGCACAGGCATCTGTATATAGCTTACCAGGTCACAGTAACCCATAGCAAGGATCAGTCCCCCCCCCCCACCTCCTTGGCAAAAGAAAACTGACTCCATGGCACACAGTGATCTAGGAAGGCAGAATAATATAGACCAGGGGGACTGCGATGGCCCTTCTGTTGGAAGGTTATAAAATACAAAGCTGTTATAACAAAAGGGCAGGAAAAAGCAGTTCATCCCGAAGGAGATCCATTCCGAAAGATGACGCCTTGTGCCTCAATATTAAACATAGGGAAATATATATTCAGGATGATCTTCTGGGGGGTGGGGTCTGGAAGTATGAGAAAGCTGCAGGGAGGAGGGAACAACAGCTATGTGCTACCTGGCTATTGAGCAATGATGGCTTTCTTCCCCAATAGACACACCACATTAAATGCCGGAGGGGTGATTGTGTTAGTCAGTTACAGTAAATGTACACACACACACTCAAGAATCTTAGGACACCATAAACACTAAACATGTATTGTGGCATAAACGTATGCCACAATAAATCTGTTCAAGTGATACAGTACTCTTCTTTGTGTTTAAAAACCTATCGGAAGAATACTTAAAACAACTTTAAAATAGAACACGCCTAACTCCACCTGAAACCACTCCTATTTGTGCCCTCTTCCTAATGAAGCCCAGTGAGAGCGCTGTAATTCCCTTTCCCTCTGAAACAGTCAACTCTGTCAGTTACAGAGAGGGAGCCCTGCGAGACTCTTACAGCAAAAATAACAGAGTCCTGGGGCAAAATTTATTGTGGCATATATTTTCATGTGTTAGAATCCACTTTGCCAGCCGCAATACTATCCGGGAGGGACTGCTGTTTCCTCTATCATTACTTCAGACAATGTGTCATAATTTTATTTATAAAATGTTTAAACAACGATTCTGCCATAAATGCCCAGAGCTAGAGAAACCATCTTTAGGATGGCCACTTAAGCATTGCTCCCACCCACCCCCAAAAGAGGAAAAGCATTTCCCAAAATGAGGACTGTGACATTACCTGACGCTGCCACTCCTTGCCCTCAGGGATGTCTGCCTCTGCTTTAGGACAGCTGTACTCACTCTCCCACAAGCTTCAGCCCCTATGTTCACCAGGTAAAAAAGACACCCGAGATGCCTCATTGGGTCCCTATACCCCACCAGGAGAACTACACAGGAAATATGAACACTATGGCTGAATTCGGATGCCACAATAATCAACTGGGGGGAAACAATCGTCAGTTGTATTGACTATCATGTCATCCAAATGCTGCCATAGTCAACTCAGCGCTGATCCTAATCCACACCACAGTTGATTATTTATTACCATGTTGTGTGGGGAGTACCCCCTAGTTGAACAACTAGGGTGACCATCCGCCCGGATTTGTCCGGACATGCCTGTCATGAGGCAGTCTGAAGAATCTTCCTTTGAGGGGGAAGAAGGGGCAGAAACTGCAGCTTCGCCCATTCCCCAGGACTTACCGGAGGAGGAGGAACAGCAGGGAGGTTCCTCAGAAGAGCCCCAGGAAAGCCACCCTCTCCCACCCCCTGATTCTAATGAGGAAGATTTGGAGCCTGAAGGGGTTTGTCCAGTAACTCCCCAGCAAAGGCGGCAGCTCAAATGGTCAGAGCAAGCTAGGCCCACAAGATGCAGCATGAGATTGCGAAACAGAGCACAGCTTACGCAAGCCTTAAGTAAGATAACGAAGAGATTGCACGCAGCTGTGGACAGGCTCAAGCAACTATAAAGGGGAGAGGAGGCAGAAGCTAAGATTCATTGAGAGCAACCGACGTATTCGGCTCTTGACATCCTGCGTGATTTTGGATCAGAACCTGTGGACTATACACCTGGCTGGACTGCTTTGCTTTGGACCCTGGACTTCTGGAAAACCTGGTTTGACCTTCGGCTTCGACAACTGGACTGACAGAACTACTGGCGTGACCCTGGCTATTGGTAAATGGACTTTTGAACTGCAAATAAAAACCCTTTAAACAATTAAGGCCTGGCATTTTTCCCAGACATTCCTAGATACGGGAGTTGGCAGGCTTCATAGACCAAGAGTAGTAAATACGACAATGCCCGGGAAATGGGGAGCAAATCCGCATCCGGGGGGAAAAACTGTTTTGGGGGGCCAAATCCAGAAATTTAGCCCCCCAAAAGGGTGACCAGATGGCCCTGGGGCGATCCGGGCCAACCGGGGGACGGCGGGGGCAAACCGGGGTGGCAGGGGGTCATGTGGCGGTGGCGCGCGGTGGGGGTGTTGTTTTGGGTGGGTGGGGTGGCGGTCCGGGATTTTGATTCTCAAAATCTGGTCACCCTAGAACAACTGTAAAGTTGATTATTACCCCACCATTGACTATCGTGTTGTCCGAATTGAGCCAACATGTTCCTACACAACTGTGGGTGGGTGGGGCTGGCGTTCAGTGGACTAATAGTCAACCCAGCATTTGACTGACACAGCCCCTGCCCCTCTCCCCACCCTCCCTCCTCCCTCAGTCCTCCCAGTTCTATCCCAGCAGCCTCTGCAAGTTGCACCAGTTGTAGCAGAGTGGCAGCTTCCGCTTTGGTCGCTCTTGCCGCCTGCCTCTGTGGGCTTGTGTTTTAACCTACTCACCACATACTATTAACACACTCACCCTTCCACACAACACTTTAAACAACTGGCTTCCAGCTAAACAACTTGCAAGCCAGTTGTTTCTCTCAGTTGCTTATTTGGGCGGAATAGCATACCGTCAGTAGTTTGTGAGCGGCGTGTTACCCTCCACACAACACAATAAGCAACACAACTGATGATTGTTTTCCCCCCTCAGTTGCTTCATGTGTTGTCCAAATTCAGCCACAGTCTCCTCTCTCACACACAAGCCCCTCCCACTTGTCACCATGCCATAAAATTAACCCTAACTTACCTGGGTTCTATTTAATACCGCAAACACACACAGATATATTATTCCGATACAAGTAGTGTGATTTTGTCACAAGGACATACATTTCCATAACATTTCCATATGGTGAGAGACAGAGAGAAACTTGAAAATAAATACTGTAATTTAAATAGAAATATAAACTTCCCACCACAGTGGGGAAGTCTGTGATCAAAGGACCTGTGTGTCTATTGTTCAGTGTGCTGCCCAGGTGCTCACAGTGGATGGGCCCCTTCAAGGCCCCTTCTCTCCCATTTCTTTAAATTTAAAGCACAATTTAAAGGATAGCCTTTCTAATTGAGGGCCCTTTGAAACAGAGGACTGTCTTATAGCAGCCCTTCAAATAGAGAAGCGTTCAAGTAGGACACATGGCTGCCTTCCCTGCATGGCCCGTTCATCCGTCGCGTAACTGTGAGTGGCCAGGATGGTGTTGTATCCTACATTTTTGCAGGTTGGCCTTCAGGACTCAAGATGCTCAGGAGGAAAAGGAAAGGAATGTTGGTAGAGTAATGGCAGGAGATTAGGGATGGACAAACAAGCAGTGTTCGAGATCGCTAGGGCTCTCTGAACATAGTCTTGCCTCTCATCTCATGCCAGGTTTGCATTTGTGATTTCTGCTCGCTTTGTGTGAATGGGAGATTGGCATAAATCGGCCAGCGATCTGAGCAGGCGAATTGCAAAAATCTCCTAAAATGCGCACACTTTCCCTCCACAGACTAAAGTGGGACTGATTTACCCTACTGAGGAAATTTGCACAAATTAGGAAATGTGCGCAAGTCAAACTGGGAACCGGAAACAAAACAAATGCGAACACATGTCTGACGATTTGAGAACATTTTCCAGTGGGCACACTTGTGTTCAGGGGCTTTGAACAGGTCGTGCTTGCATATTTGGGCCACAAAAGCAAAATTCTCCTACATCTCTAGTTGAGTTTACACCAAAAAAGGGTGCAAGCTAAGGGTTCATTTCTCCTTAGAGTTTGAAAGCAGTTATTAGGTGCAGTAGCAAGGATCGCTCAGTACGGAGAGTGAATTAACAGCTCTGGATGCATCAGAGAGCCTTGAGTACAAATAGGCATCACAGGGATTAGGAATGTTGCCTACATGGATCCAAATAACTTTCCTTTTTGGCCTATGTTTTTTGTGTATAAAAAGACCAGCATTACCAGTATGTTCTGAAGTAGTAGTAGTTTTATTCTGCTAGAAGTCTGCTCTGATTTGCTCTGCTGTTTAACACTCCTGCCTGTTCAATACCGGGGAACTATCTGTTTATGTAAAATTGAGTAAAGTTTACCAAGCCTTTCCTCTCTGTATTCGGTCTGATTGAGGCTGCCTCTACAAGAGAGGTTTAAAGCTCTTTCAAGGCGCTTTAAAAAATTTACCTCTACAAGAACGGAGCGCAAATCGGGCGTAGAGGTGCGTTATCTCTCCGATTATGCGCATTATCGAATGTGCGTTAAACAGCGAGTTTTATTTTGCTCCGGCCGTTAAAGCGCATTTTGACTATGTGAACAAGCGCTTATGCGCATTAACTACTTGTAAAGCGCATTTTGGTCATCCGTTAATGTGCTTCGCCGCCTCTCGCCGCCTCTCATGCAGAGGTATTAGGCGTAAATGCGCTTCAGCGATTAAGCGCATAATCGCCTAACCAGGCGCAAAAGCGAATCCTTGTAGAGGGGACCTGAGTCAACCATTTCTGCTAACAGGAAGAAGATGGAGGAAGGAAATAGGTAGGGAGCAGGGTTGTAAGGAAGGCCATCACCATTACCATTATCATCTAGTTTTTGTGTGTGCCAAATGCTGCCAATTCCAGAAACAAGGAAAAAGAATAAGAATACAAGAAGAATACACACACACACACACACACACACTTAAATGGCCTTGTATCAGCCTGCAAGCCAAATGAGGGTGTGGGGGAAGAGATGACCTTAACCTGTGTTGATAACATTCATGTTGTTATGAGGTATTTGAAAAACAAAACAAATACACTTTAAATATGCTGCTTTTTATAGCCTCGAATAATCCAAGTACAAGCTTGGCCTTTGGACCACTTCGCTGCATCTCTCCCCACCCCCAAATCTGAAGCGATAAGCCTGAAACAGAGAGCAGGTGTGCGGCAAAGTAAGTACTAGCGGACTAATGACTCCAAATGGCTCCGAGAGATATGAAGTACGTGCCTGTATAGTTATGAGAGAGGTTGCAATAACTAACTTTCATTGTCACTTAAATCTCTCTGTCTCTCTCTCTCTCTCTCTCTCTGGCCATGTCTACACCGGGGATTTTTCCTGGGGTCATCCCTGGGTCATCCCTGTGCATCCAAATGACGCACAGGGTATCCCGGGAGCAGGCAGGGACAACCCCTCCATTTTCGCGGGATAACCGAGACCTCGGTTATCCTGATTTTCCCCGTGGTCCCTGGATGATCCCAAGGACCATGAGCGGTGTGAGCGCCTGTCCCAGCTTCTTCCTTCCTCCCCACGAGTAGCGGGGGTCAGCAAGAGGGAAGGAGCTGGGCTGAGGGGAGTCCAGGGACATCGGGGGGAGTGGGGTCGGGACTTTTTTTTAAAAAACTTACTTTTTCATTGGAGTGCAATTGTGCTCCCAGCTCTGGCTTTTTTAAAAAAAAACATGAGGGGGGGCACGACATCCCTCTGCCCTTACGAGGTGTTGCGATTCCGTCTATAAGGTGGAGGACGATCCCAGAAACAGGTAAGTCTGGGATCATCCCCCTCCCCCCTTCCCCCTCCCTCTACACCCTTAGGTGTAGTCTGTCTGCTTTATTTCCTCTGCCTTTGTGGCCAGTCATCCATGTTGGATAGATTGCCTTTGTGGCAGAGACCCCTCTCCCTGCCTACCTTTCCACACCCCACACCTTTGGCCAAAATATCCTGCCCAGCCATGACCACCAGAAGCCCCTCCCCCAAGCCACAGCCTTTGCACAGGGGAGGCCTGTGGCAGCTCAGAGGCTACGCCTTCTCCATAACTGGCCAAGGGGTTAGTTTTGCGATGGCCAGGATCTGGCATCATTGTGAGATTTCGCAGTGTGCCTTCGAGCATGGCTATCAAAAGCTCTGTCCTGATCCTCCTGACTCATTCTTCAGCCAGCATGCCTAGTGGTGCAGCTAGGCAATTTTAGACCCAGGACTTCACAGTCTTGGGTGAGGGGCTTAAAGCAGCCATGTGTATTACTTCAGTTGTGAAGCACACAGCTAAAAGATTTCTTCCCCTCCCCACACACCACTCCACGCTTTACAACGGCTTCTACATTCCTGATATATTAGAACAACGACAACAAAACTGCTTGCCAACTCTGATTTAAAAATAAAATACTCTTAAGTGCAGTTTTGCATTTTAAACTCACTGAAATCATAACACCATTACGGCTATGGGAATAACACGGAGTTTGCTTCTGATGCCCTGATGTCCTCATCATGTGCTGCACCCTGGCTGGACATTGACCCCCTAGGCCAGATCTACACCTTGTGTCAAATCATGAAGATCTTATCATGGTAACGCTATATCCCTGTTGTGCATTTATACTTTGTAGTACATGCAATCACTGTCTCTACCTTAGGGGGAAATTGTGTTGCTTATGCAGGGCTTTGTGCTTCCTGCTTCTTTGCTGCGATTGTTATGGGCTGCATTATACGGGCGGAGCAGGACGACCACATGGTTTGAATTGAATACTTCCTTTCCATTCACTGCAATTGAGACAGCACCATCTAGTGGCGGAAGATCCTGCCTTTTCCGCATATTACCACTTTAAAAGTGGTTCTTTTCATAGCGGGATTTCCAGGGCATACCACAATAGACGGTCTGGACCAGATCTACACCAAGCAGGATATGACACTTTGAAAACAGCTTGAAACTGTATATGGAGTGTGTCATGGGCCCCAAGTGTTATCAATACTATTATAAACCTTTTTAAAGCGGTAGTGTAGATCCTGCCCTGGTCGTTGACAATGTCGTATAATGGACCTGCAAACATCCGTGAGTGGCCAATCATGAGCATGCAATAAATTGCTCGTTTAGAGGAGTCCAATGTCATTTGTTGCAGTATTTTGGATAATGTGGAATAAAAATCAGGAAATAACACTATGAAAGCAGTATATGGAATGTGTAATGTGCCCCAATAGTTATCAGTGCACTTCAATACAGGGACTAAGCAGTACTGTAGAACTAGTCTTAGTCGCATGACTGAGCAAGCTGCATCCCCCTCCCCTTCCTCCATCAATCCCCGGTCTACCCCAGGCAGCTGCTGGTCATCCTTGGGTGGGGGTGGGGTGAATTTGTTCATGCCATCCAAATTGGCTACTGCTAGGCATGGTTTTCTTCCACCCACAGAACCCAGGTGCCACCTATAGGTCACTCTGTTACAAAAGTTATTATCAGTTTTAGTTAATATTTAAGAGAAACATAATTTTTTTTTTGAAAACAACCAAACAAACAACCAAACAAACTGGCTTCAGGGAAGGATACGGAGTTGAGACCGCTTTGGTCGCCTTAGTGGATGATCTACGCCTTAGTATTGACAGGGGGAGTGTGTCCCTGCTGGTACTCCTGGACCTCTCAGCGGCTTTCAATACCATCGACCTTGGTATCCTTCTGGAGCGCCTGGGGGAATTGGGAATCGGGGGCACTGTGCTTCAGTGGTTCCGATCCTATCTCTCGGGCAGGTTCCAGATGGTGATGCTTGGGGATAGCTGCTCTTCAAAAAAGGAGTTGCTATGTGGTGTACCACAAGGTGCCATCCTTTCCCCAATGCTGTTTAACATTTACATGAAACCGCTGGGAGAGATCATCCGGAGGCATGGGGCGGGGTGCTATCAATACGCTGATGACACCCAAATATATTTCTCTATGCCTTCGACAACAGCATCAGCTAAGGATAGTGTGTCTCCTCTGAATGAGTGCTTGGAGGTGGTAATGGGCTGTATGAGGAAAAACAAACTGAAGCTGAATCCAGACAAGACGGAGGTGCTTGCTGTCAAAGGCCCCAACCTGGGTCTGGAGGTGTGTCAACCAGTTCTGGATGGGGTTACATCCCCCCTGAAAGATTGTGTTCGCAGCTTGGGGGTACTCCTGGATCCGTCGCTCCAAATGACAGCTCAGATTGATGCGATGGCCAGGAGTGCCTACTATCAGTTTCGGCTGATACGCCAGCTGCGTTCCTTCCTAGAGTTGGAAGACCTAAAGCCGGTAGTGCACGCGCTGATAACTTCGAGGCACGACTTCTGCAATGCACTGTACATAGGGCTACCTTTGTGCCTAATCCGGAAACTTCAACTTGTTCAAAATATGGCAGCCAGATTGGTCACCGGTACACCTAGGGGTGATCACATCACACCAGTTTTAAAATCGCTTCATTGGTTGCCAATCAGTTTCTGGGCGAAGTATAAAGTGTTGGTGATTACCTTTAAAGCCCTTCATGGTTTGGGTCCAGGTTACCTGCGGGATCGCCTTCTCCCGTACAATCCACCCCGCACACTTAGGTTCTCTGGGAAGAACTTACTCAAGTCAGCCAGAACTAGGCTGGCGAGTGTTACCCAGAGGACCTTCTCTTCCATCGCTCCCAGACTATGGAATGGTCTGCCAGAGGAGGTTAGACAAATTAGCAGTCTTCATGAATTTAAGAGAGTCATGAAGACTGCTCTCTTCCGACAGGCCTGTCCAGATGAATTTTAAGATGTTTTTAATGATGTATTTTTTCTTGTTTTTTTAAAAAAATTGTTGTGATTTTTGTGTTTTATATTGTTCCCCGCCTCGATCTGGAGGGAGAGGCGGGTTAAAAATAATAATAATAATAATAATTATTATTATTACAATGCAGATTTTTATCTACTCTGCAACTGGGTCCCTGGGGAGGTAATGCTTCCCCAGTTGCGATCATCAGTACATAGGCTCAATGTCAAAGAGTGGATATTTATTTGGAGGCAAAGTAACATTGAGCACCAGACAACTACACATCCCATGAAATATACATAATGTCACAGCCACAAACACAGTCAAAAGTACCAAGCACCCAGTGGCATATTCCATCATGAAGAAGAGACAGCAGCCTGCAGGAGCATTCATGTTGGCACTGGGGCCCAAGGAGTTCAACAACTGTATTGAGCAGGGCCGTGCAGAGGGGCCAGTTGGCCCAGGGCCCACAATTTTGAGGGGGCACTCCGACAAGGAGGTCCCCCCTTGCTTATGCTACTGCTTCCATAGTACAAGTGGCCCATCGAGAAGTGAGGAGCCCACCTTGTGGAAACAGAGCAGAAGCCGTCCGTCGTGAATACCATGGTCAGACTACAAGCTCCAGAGGGCCATGCCACATGCAGGGCGGGGATATATGTGCCTTGAGGTGTTGTAGAACAGGTTTAATATGAAGGTATTAAGTAGAACAGACATGTTGGTGGGCACGCCCCCTTGGGGCAGCCATGTTGTCCTCATTTTTGAAATGGGGAGGGCAGCAGATGCCACAGCCTACTTGCCCACTGGTTCTCAGTCTCTCAAGCATGCAACTGGTAGCAAGAATGATGAAGAGGATGAGGAGCAATGGCAGCTAGGGGCAACAGCAGTGAGAAGGTAGACTCACTGAGGGAGGGGGCCCATGAGGGTGTCTTGCCCAAGGGCCCTCCAAAACCTGGAGCCAGCACTGCTCAATCAGGGCGATGGATGTCGGCACTAGATAGCATCTCCATCAGCACCAACCAGCTTGATATCTTTCCCCCCACTTTGAAGAACCATGGATACAGAGCAAGCAAAAGTGTCAATATGGTGACACAGGGCTCCTCTAAACGAGTGATTTATTGAACACTTGTGATTGGCCTGTCACAGAAGTTTGCGGGTCTTTTAAATGACATCATGAATGACCAGGACATCTCCTGTGGCATCCATTGAAAATTCTGTCATGAAAAGAATCACTTTTAAAGTGGTAACATCTGAAAAGAAGTGGAATCTTCCACCACTAGATGGCACTGTTTCAATGGAAGTGAAAAGAGTACTCTAAGAGGGGAAGTATTCAATTCAAACCACGTGGCTGTCCCACTCCATCTGTGTGATGCAGCCCATAACAATCACGCCAAAAAGCAGGAAGCACAAATGCTCCAGGTAAGCAATGCAATTTCTCTTTAATGTAAAGATGCCCATAGCTTCCTAAAGACCCCAAAGGCTACAACACAATCTAAGGCTGCAATTCTTTACCACACTCAGAAAGCCCACTGAACACAGTGGGACTTACTTTTGAGTAGCTGTGCGCTGTAAGAAGACAACTGTCCAGCCTGTACCATGATGCCTCTGTCCTCCCTGCTTCCCCACAAATTCTGCCGCCATTTTTCAAAGAGAGTTGCCATCTCTCAATTCCAAAAATAGTGCCTCCCTGAAAAGAGGCTGCTTCCAGATGACGCTTTTACAGGGGGTCCACTTGTAAACGCCCCTCCCCCCATGTTTTCCCACTGCTACTTGTCTTTAAAAACCATTCGTGACAAAAAGATGGAATAGCTGCATATTGCCTTCTGATTGTTGGTGCTAGGACCCCTCCATCTGGAAACACCCAGAGTTAGGGGATGGGAGCCAAAACAGAAGTTGTAGCTAGTGGCGGAGCCTGGTATAGCCTGGCAATTGCTAGTGTTGCAGGCCACAGTACTAGTTACTTGACGGAACAAAAGGTATGTGTTTTTTCTTTTCTGGTCAACCTGGTAAAATAGGCTGACCATGTGAAAAGGAGGTCAGGGCTCATGTAACTTTAACAGTTGTAGAGAAAAAGGAATTTCAGCCAGTGTCATTTGTATGCAATTAGTTCCTGGTGAAATTCCCTCTTCGTCACAGCAGTTAAAGTTGCAGGAGCCCTGCCTTCTTTTGTATGTGGTCACTCTAGTATAGTACATGCAACTTTAACTGTTGTGATGAAGAGGGAATTTCACCAGGAACTAATTGCATACAAATGACACCGGCTGAAATTCTCTTTTCTCTACAACTGTTAAAGTTACATGGGCCCTGTCCTCCTTTTCATATGGTCAGCCTAAAATACTCACAGCCCCAAACAATAGGGCGAATGTACTGTTAGTTTTGGGTAACACTGTTGCAAAGCATCTGGGCATCTCTTCCTCCTCCCCCTCCCCCCAAAATCTTACAGCATTTGGACCCAAATTACTCAATTACACATTCGCTGCCCTCGGTAAATCCTGGATGGATTGTTCGTTTACCTACAGGCTAAGATAACTCTTCCTTCCCCCGCTTTTATCTCTCTCTCTCTCTCTCTCTCTCTCTCTCTCTCTCTCTGAGATATGCCAGGCAGCTTTTAAACGGCAAACCATTACAATTTTCCACCTCATTTCCCATCTCGTCTACAGTTAATTTTTACCAACCCTGTCTATTTACTTGCGCCACTCTGGATTGGTGGTTGGGGGCGGGCGGGCAGGGGGAAGGTGTCAGCCTCCAATTCGCTGCATCAAGGTGTGTGTGTATGGAACAAGGGGGGGATGGTGTGTGAGGCGGGGGGCAGAACCAGTGCCTCCCCTCTTTAATTTAACAAAGTGAAAAGGACAACTTAATTAGAGTCATCTGGAAAATAACAAGTCACGTCAGACCGCTTCCAAGGGATGCGAGCGGCAGGGCCGGGCTGGGCTGGAAAGATGGAATGAGCCACTGGGGCCTACCAAGCCCTGCCTGCTTTCCCATCACAGTCTGCAGGCTGTTTGCCTTTCTCGGCAAAGGAACAGAGCAGATGTCCCTAATTATAGGCAGGGCCTAATTGGATTTATCAGCAGTTAATAGGAAATTAAGCGCTAAAGCTTCAGAGCATCCCTGTTGGGGAGGGGGTTACCACAAGAGCCTCGGGAAGCCATGTCCTGGGGTTGTGTGTATTTCACGATGCCATTTTAGGGTTGCCCTCATCTTCTTTTCCCTTTACCGGCCTCTGCTCCTTTAACAGCAGTTTGATCAGCAGACATTAGCAAGAGATCATTTTTAACTCAGCACTGCCTGCCAATTCCTACCGTTAAAGGCACAAGGATTCATATGTTTCCCCAGCCCTCTTTCCTCCCCCTCTTAATTTGGTTTAAAAAATGTTGCTAGTCCATATGGCTGAGAAGACGAGTTTGAAAAATGGGTGGGCACAGTGTTGGATGAAATTTCACAAGCCAAAGAGGGGCTAAGCAGAGGTTGGGTCTCAACGTATAGCACAGATTTTCCTCCCCTATGCAAATTGATCACTTTGGCTAATTTTGTCAGATTTCAAAGAATGCCTAACCCTGGAAAGCGGGTTTCAATGCTACATCTGTGCTTAAAGAAAGCTTCCCCATGGAAACAAACAGAAAGCAGCACGTGTTTCTCTTGGGAAAGGGAATGTGAGGCCTGGGTACCTCCGATATTGGTCAGTTCCAAAAATGGGATGGTGGGGTGGAGGCAGACGGCTGAATGATGTCACCCAGGGTCCCATAAATTTTTTGAGCAGCCATTGTCAAAAGCTGCAGAACAATTGGAAATCTGTGTGGATTTTGTAGGGAAGAGCGATGAGAATGATAAGTCAGCTCTTGCTCATAGATCTTTCCTCTAAAATGCCCATGGATGGATTTTAAACTGACAAGGAGCTCCATCAGACACTCGTTACTGGGCACTCATGGATTTTCGCAGGTCCGTCTCATGACGTCGTCTGCCTCCTGCGCACCTCCCGCCCCTTCTAGCCTTCTTCGAAACACAAAAAACCACTCCAGCATGCCCGACTTAGTTTTAAAGACGGAAGTTGCTGCTATCTTCTGAGTGCAGGAGAAGCAGCGCGATCAAAACGGCCCACTGAATGGGCCACGTTCAGGTTGTTTACTTCCTCTTTCAAAAGAGGAAGTAATGAGGGACAAATGCACGGGTGGAGAAGCGACGGTAAGCAAACGTGATTTTCCCATGCGATGATGCTCAAGATTTCCAAGATGTGTTTTGCTGGGGGTGGGGAATCATTCTCACAGCTTACGGGCTAGATCTGGCACTCCACGGTTCCCCGGATGGTCATGATGCCTTCTCCTGTCTTCAACACCTTCCCCACCAGCTGTTGATCATTTGAGGCTTTCCGGCTTTTGCACATTTCCTCCCATTCTAAAAAGTTGAAATGCTTCTCCTAAGTCTGTTGTGTTGTAAAAACATAAGGACAGCCCAGCTGGATCAGACCGAGGGTCCATCTAGTCCAGCACTCTGTTCACACAGTGGACAACCAGCTGTCGACCAGGGAACCACAAGCAGGACACGGGTGCAATAGCTCCCTCCCGCCCATGTTCCCCAGCAACTGGTGTATATAGGCTTACTGCCTCTGATATTGGAGGGAACGTATAGTCATTGATAGCTTTCTCCTCCAAGAATTTTCCCAATCCCCTTTTAAAATCATCCGTATTAGTGACCATTACCTCCTCTTGTGGTAGTGAATTCCATTAATTATGGACTATGTGAAGAAATTCTTCCTTTTATCTGACCTGAATCATCCAGCAAGCAGCTTACCCCGTGTTCTAATATTATGAGAGAAGAAAAATGTCTCCCTATCCAGTTTCTCCACCCTTTGTGACATCATAAATATTCTAATGATCCGTCTTATTACTGCAGTGAACGTGCTGGGCCAAGCACCCCCTTGCCTTAGCAGTATCCCAAATGCAACAAGAGAAAATGGGGGGCGGGGGTGGTGGTGGCAAAGGTTGCTTTGCCTTGCTTCTCAGCCCTTGCAGCCACAGCCTACAATGGGGTGGGTGGGCGCAAGTGAAACCTCAGGCTCCAGGGCCAAATCCGGCCTCCCTGGAGGTCAGCCCTCTGTGATTCCCCAGATAGTTATACCTCCTTCTGTGCCCACCTTGTTTCTTCCTAAACTCTGGGTGGTTTCCTGGGCTGTGTCTTGACGACGGTGCCTTTGCCCCTCATTCCCTCAAAACCCCACAGCTTCATAGCTGCAGGGTTGGAAGGTTAATCTCCATTGCAGAATGGGGCGCGGGCTTTCATGCCAAAAAAGCCGCAGCGCCAGCAGCCATTTGGCTCATCAAGCCTGCCCTCTGCCCTGCCTTGCTGACTTCCGGCGTCCTATCCTGGGCCTCACCCCACTCCCAGGAATGGCCCCAGCTTGAACCTGATGATAGGTCACCACCAACTGACAGCGGAAAGAAGGTGGTGACCTCGCAGCAAAGGGAAAAGCCGCGGTAAGTCGGCTACTTTTAAAGCGTGCAGGTTCATTTGTGGCGGCTGCGAGTTGGCGGCTGCACTGTATAAATGATGTATCACCACTGCATAGCCCCTACAAGGTATGCAGGGCATATTGACAGCCCCCTGGCTTTTGTGTATTTCCACCCCATTCTGAAAGACTTAGTGACTGACAGTGAAGAGCTTTAAGCTAAATTATGCTGGCATTTTTGGTAAGTTTCTCCCACTCTTTTTGGCTTGGGCTCTGCCCACCACAGGAATGCAGCCTCTGAGAGCTTCTCCGAAATTGAACCTGGCCCTGAGAGTTGGAAAAGGTTCGACACCCCTGCCAGAGGGGGAAGCCATTTGGATCCCTTGCCTCTTTTAAATAATAATAATAATAATAATAATAATAATAATAATGAAGGGTAGCTTGATTGGGCCTGATTTCATGGTGTGTGTAAATTCCCCCACTAGCATGTCATTCTTCTTACCTCCTTCCCTTGCAAGCCCTGTGTATGTATGTAGGGGAGGAGAGGCGTACAATGTCCCTCCCAACCCATCTCCCCATTGCTAGACCCAGACCCACTTGATTAATCACCCCTATTTCTCTTGACATCTCCGCAAAAGGTCAGGAGACATTGCAGGTAATTGAAAATACCACACCAGAGGCCGATCTATACATCATTAAGGGGCACAATTAGCATCTGCACTTTGCAAAAGGGGTTTGCAAGGAGGGGAAAAAAGGCGGGGCGGGAAAGCGAAATCGGCACATTGCCATGGGTGGAGTGGGGGGGGAGGGATGGAATTACACATAAGTAGGACTTAGATCAAAAAAACATATGGGACATGTCATATTTGTGCATGTTTTAGGAAGGTGCTACCCCCCCCCCCATTCCCATGAGCAGCACACAAATTAATATTCACAGACTAATAATTCCATGAAGAATTGATTATTTGGTATGATTAGCTAGGGTGACCGTATGGGGACGACGACAGGTCGACAGGTCTCCTGTATCTGTAACAGTTGTCTAGAAAAGGGAATTTCAGCAGGTGTCATTTGTATGCATGCAGCACCTGGTAAAAGTCCCTCTTCAACACAACAGTTAAAGCTGCTGGAGCTATACTAGAGTAACCAGATATAAAAGAGGGCGGATCGGATCGGGACCCGGATCGGGACCTCCAATTTTGTCATGGATCGGTTCGGACAAAATCGGAGGGCCCCCGGACCAGACCGGATCGAGTCCGATCCCGATCCAAAAATCGGAAATTTTGGGATCGGCCGCCATTCCCCCCCCCCATAGACTTGCATTGCAATGCAAGTCTATGAGGAAAAAATGGCGGCGGGTGGGTGAGGGGGAGCCTAACTCCCTCCCCCCCTGGGGCCGTCCACTGTGGACGGCCCCGGCAGGTAAGCCCCCTCCCACGCGCTCCCTACCCCCCCTGGGGCCGTCCGCTTCCATCTGCGGGCGCCCGCGGGCGCCCGCAGATAGACGCGGACGGCTCCGGGGGGGTAAGCCCCCTTCCCCGCCACTGCTTACCTTTTAGGGACGCCCGCTCCCGTCCGGCGCCGGCAGCTACTGCCAGCGGGCTTTGCGGCCTGCTCTAGAGTAACGCGCCGGGTGATCACCCGGCGCGCCACCCTGGAGCAGGCCGCGGAGCCCGCTGGTAGTAGCCGCCGGCGCCGGACGGGAGCGGACGGCCCGCAAAGGTAAGCGCCCACCTCCTCCCCTCCGCCCCTTCCCCCGCTGTCCACTTTCATTGGCGGGCGCCCGCTGGCGCCCGCCAATGGAAGCGGTGGTGGGCGCCAGCGGGCGCCCGCCGATCCACTGATCCGCCGAACCGGTTCGGAGCCTTTTCGGATCGGTTCGGACTGGATCGGCCGATCCAGCTGTTGGATTCGAAATCGGATAATTTATCCAATTTCCCACTGGACCGGACTCGGATCGTGGATCGGGTCCGATCCAGTGCACATCCCTAGTTATTACTACATCTTTTCGGCCCCAGGTCAAGACTTTCCTCTTCTCTCAGGCATTTAGCAATATCTGATGAGCCTGGGTTTGTTTTGTTTTTAAGCTTATAGCTTTTTAAAGTTATTATAGTGGATTTAAATGCGTGTGTATATTGTATGTTTTTGCTGTTTAAATTTTTTAATATTGTTTTTAATTGTTTTGATCTTATGTGAACTGCCCAGAGAGCTTCGGCTATGGGGCGGTATACAAATGTAATAAAATAAATAAATAAATGGTACTTTAGTATTTGCATTCTGCCTTGTTGTAAGCTATTTGGAGGGCCCTGTGGTGGGAAAACAGATTATTAAATGTCATTATCAAATTAATTCACAGATTCTTCCATCATTTGGCAATTGTGGCTTCGCAAGTTGAGAAATCCTAGCTTTTAAATACATTTCTGCATTGTTTTTTTTTTAACCCACAGATTTACACAATGTACCTACTCACCGAACTTTTATTTTTGCATCAAAAATGTTTGAAATGTTTTAGAACCCCCCCAAAAACCCACCACATGCTTGCTTGCTCCTTGAATTCCAGCCCCCCTCTCGATTTCCTGTTGAAATAACCCAACAATTTCTTCTCTATGGAAATGAATACCAAGGCCTCTACAGTGGGTTATCTGGAAATAAGAGGAGAGCACCCATCCAACGGAAAATAAATATAAAAAATCACTTTTTTCTGTGCTGTAGTGAAGTAAAGAGAGAATAACCACAAGCCTAGAAACTGATTTCTGGATAAATCAGCATAAATGTAATCTGCATATTCATGATATTTATCCAAAAGCTGTCCTGTCCTCTCAGATTAAATGGCCCCTGGGGAGAGACAAGGGCTTGCTGTAGTTGTTCACTTTCAGAGATGGGGTTTCCAGCGGGGGGCGGGGGGGCGGATGCTTGAGAGAAGTAACACCGTGTGATTTAGATTCCCAAGAAGAGAGAAAACACGTTTTTCTGGCATCATGTTCAGGGTATGGCTTGCACTGAAGTAGATTTTTCACTAAAGTGGAACTAAATCTAATTTCAGACATCCTCCTCAAAACGTTATGTTGACAACAACACCATGACGTAGACTGAGGAAAGCAACTGATCCAAGGTTCTCAGCTGAGTGGGATTTGAACCAGTTCTAGACTGTAGCTCAGCCTTCCCAACCTGGCACCCTCCAGATGTGTTGGACTGCAACTCCCATAATTCCCAGCCCACATAGCCAACGGCTAAGCAGACTGTGAATGATAGCAGTTGCAATCCAGCATATCTGGAGAGTGCCAACTTGGGGAAGGGTTCTTGTGACGTTCCTGCCTGGGTTCCACCCTTCTCCAGTTTCTACCTTAGAAACTGAGACGCAAACCCCTCAGGAACACCTGCTTCATGTGGATCAATTGCCCCCGCTGACATCCAAGTGTCAGCCCTTTCTCTCTATATGGGTTCCGGAGACATCCAATATGCCTTATTGGTTCCCTCAACCCAATAGAGAAGGAACAAGGAAATAGATTCAATAATGGTAACTTTAAAAGTCAGTCAACACGTGGGTGTTGGTAAAGAAACAGATAGAGATTTATTTAAAACATGATCTATTATTATTAATATTAATCAATGCTTGGTCCTAAATTCCCTACCTACTATACCTTCTAAAATCCTATACACAAACCCCACTAGCTAGATGCTGCTGCTTCGATCCCTAAGCCCTAGCTCCCCAACTAACTGTCAGATCTCCCTTAATGAATCCTCACACACACAAGCCCCTCCCATCTATCACTCACTCTCTAGCATACTATTAACCCTATTTTACCTGGGTTCCACTTAACAATATCAGCATATACAATCACAGGCATCTGTTACACTCCTCTAGGTGCTTCGAGACAGATGGCTCCTAGCACTAGCAATCAAAAGACATTGTGCAGTTATACTTTCTTCCCATCCTTAATGGATTTTTTTGTGGCAAGAAAAAAGGCAGACGAAGTGGTAGGAAAACATGGGAAGACGATGTCGTTTGGATCACCATCAACACCACCCCATAAAATTCTGTGAACGAGGTAGGGTATTGAAACAATAAAAGCCTCATCTTCTAAGATATTTTGCTGCCTGAAAAGAAGAACAAGATGGCGCCCTCCTCCCATTCCATCTACAAACACCAACTGTGCTGGCAGATGAGTCTGGTAGAACAGGCCTCACGACACACAGGTCTTTCCTCCACCACTTTGATGTTGCTTCCCGGTATCTTCTCCCTGGAGCAACTGCTGCACTCTGCCTAATGGTAGGGTCAACACTGCACCTTCTATTCAGTTCTCCAAGCTGTCCCTACTATTTCTGAACTAATGTAAACCTTTGTGGCGATGGTGAAAGCTACCATCATGGGTAGAGGGAACTGAAAAGGAAATAAAAGACGACGAAATCCTATTTTAGAGTCTTCCGGATGAAAATAAATGTTTTCCCAGGGGAGGGGAAACTCCCCCCCATCCTGTGCAATTTCGTATCATCTCTGGTTTTCATGTCTCTTTTCAGAATGTGACATTGTACTACCTACTTGACAGCTGCTGTCATATCTGACAAAAGAGTCTGGGCCAGGAAGAAACTTTGACACAAAAGTATGTGCCATTCAGCAACAGCACTGAACGACCTTTGCTGGCCAGCAATTCAGAGCGGCTAAGACCTTGCAGGCATGCCTGGCTGTCTCTGTCAAGCTGAAGAAAACAGGTTTCTGTAATAAAATAAAAAAAAAACAAAATAAGAAACCAAGCTTCCAAAATTATATATATTTCATGTCCAACCAACTTCTTCCCAGACTCAAAACATATCAGAGAATCCCTCCTTACTTAGAGACTGGCAACTGGGAGCCAGTTCAGTTCTGGTCCCCAAGGCAAGCCATTTGGGTCATCAGTAGGGCAGCCATTTGCACATTGCCCCCCCCCCCAAAAAAAAGCCAAAATGCATCAAGACAAAAGAGCATAGGGATTTGCTTAAAATGTGCACGGGATACTTTAAATGGGCACAGGCTAAGTTATATGTGCAGATTCACCTTTAGAAATTATTGCTATGACTTAAATAGAAATGCAATACATCTCGTCATAGTGGAGAAGAGTGTGACCTTGCTCAGTCTGTTGTCCAGGTGCTGTTCATGGGCAACTTCAGGGTCCCTCCATGATTTTTCTTCTGGGCCTTGCCTTCATGGCACTGCATTGCTGCAGCTTTGCTGCTAAACCCTGTGGTTTCACTGCTGCGGAGTGGCGGTGGGTGATCTTAATTGCAGGAAGCAGCACGGGCTTTCTGGCGGCCATTTGGCTCGTTGAGTCCACCCCCTACCCTCTGCCCGGCTTCTGGCGACCAATCACCAGTTGTCATCCATCCCTGAATACCTCCAGCTCCACTTCAGGCAGGGTTGTCGTGACCTTGCTTCGAAGGTCACAGTGCAGCTTTGGGGAAATGCCCCATGGTGGCTGCAAATTGGCAGCTGCGCCATATAACCAATGCAGTGCCGATTCACAGCCACCACCGGGCAAAGAAGACATATAGACAACCCCCTGGTGGTTCTTTATATCAGTTTTGGACTGGGCAGCCCTTCACAGAGAGGACACTTTCAAATAGAGGTTCTGTGCCAGCCCTTTAAATAGAGGACTATCCTCTGTAAAGTAGGCCACATGGCCACTGTAAACCAAGTTGAAGGTTTCCCCTCCTGCCCTTGTCTTAAATATACTTCTTAGATAGAAACAACAGGCCGTGCAGAGCTGGTCATATGCCCAGGCCAGATGGGAAGTGTGTGCCCCCCACTTTTCAAACTGCTCATTAAGTATTTTTTTAATCAGTGGCACTGATTCAGTGCTAAATACATATATGAACTGGAATGATTTATAAAAAAGGTAATGGGAAGTACTTTCAAGATGTAAGACATCACGTCTTCACATTCAGAAATGCTTTACGTGCTTTTCTTTGGGCAAATTCATAAATAACAACAGAAAAATTAAGCAACTTTGCCTTGTCACTGTTAATGTTCAAAACTGCTAGTCCATTAAAACGTTCTTGCACCATTGTGGACCGAAAGTATGACTTGATACGTTTTAGGACACTGAAGCTCCTCTCATTAGAGGCCACTGTTGCTTCCAAAAAAGGAGGACAACATGGCCACCTCACCAACATGTCCGTTCTACATAACACCTTCATATTAAACCTGTTCTACGACACCCCAATGTTGAATCAGAAATTAACATTTATTTTTAGTTGCTGTACAATCAGAAGCAGCAAAAATAGAACAGTCCTTCATCATTATCAAACATATCGTATCATCTTTATTGTCATTAATAACTATCTTCATCATTACCTCACCCTCCGCTCCAGAGATTATATGCCATGGAGAAGATTGAGGAAAGAGACGCAGTTAGGACAACCATCGCAATTTAGGCACCTATATCCCCGCCCCGCATTCGGCATATGGCTCTCTGGAGTGTGTAGTCTGACCGTGGTATTCATGATGGACGGTTTCTGCACTGTTTCCGCAAGGCGGGCTCCTCGCTTCTTGATGGGCCGCTTACGCTACAGAAGCAGTAGCGTAAGCTGGGGGGGGACCTCCTCGTTGGAGTGTCCCCTCAAAATCGTGGACCCCTGGCCAACTGCCCCCCCTCTGCACGGCCCCGTGAAACAAGGAAAGGAGATTTGAGTGTGGCATCCACATTGCCTCTTCAAAATGGCTTCCAGTAAATCTGTATCTTACAATTCAGAACTGGAGGCTGAAAGGCCAAATCCGCTGCTCTGAGAAGTACTAGCTCGCTCCCCAGCTACCAATCTAGAGGGTAAAGAAGTTGTGGGGGGGTGAGTTATGGCTCTAGTAATGGGAATGGCAGACAGTATATTTGGGGGTGTGGTGGTGTTAGAAATACGCAACACTGGGATGCTAGCCCCTCACTATCTGCCCCTCAAAGTGTTCCTCCCCAAATTGCTCACCACTTTCTTATAAGTTACGTGCTCAGACCACAACTTACACTGACAACATGTCCAGGATTGCCACACCCATCCACCCCAGCTCCTGGTCTTGTACATGTAAAGCATCGTTTGCACATTTTATTGACTGATTGATTGATTGCATTTTTATACCGCCCTATAGCCGAAGCTCTCTGGGCGGTTCACAAAAATTAAAACCATTAAATCATTTAAAGAAATATAAAACAAACCACAATCTAAAACCACAAAATAACATACAATATAAAAACACAACCAGGATAAAACCAAGCAGCAGAGATTAATACAGATTAAAATACAAATTTAAAACAGCAAGGGTTAAAATTGAGTTAATTTAGCTGTTAAAATGCCAGGAAAATAAAAAGGTCTTCACCTGCCGACGAAAGGAGTGCAAAGTAGGCGCCAGGCGAACCTCTCTGGGAAGCTCATTCCACAGCCGGGGTGCCACAGCAGAGAAAGCCCTCCTCCTAGTGGCCACCTGCCACTCCACGTGATAGCAGATACAAGAGTGGGCCAAACTGTGGGTCCCCCCCCCTTTCTCATCAGTTGGCAATCTTAAGCATCAGATTGAGCTTCAAACCTAAACAAAGCTATCCTTGTAAAAGATGTATGAGATGCAGGCTCCTGTCTAAAGCAGCCTCAAAAACTAGAGTAGCCATATGCCGTACCTTACAGAGGAAAATCCTCTATTTGAAAGTATCCTGTATTTGAAGGGCTGTCCAGTCCAGGTCCGGTATAAAGATAAAGGATGACCAGATAGGAGAGTAGAGAGGGGTATGGAAGTTCACCGTCCACAGGCTAGGCTGCTCACAATCTCCCCCAGCATGGGGAGATGTATTGTATGTCTATTTAAATTAGAATTATTTCTAAATTTGCAGCTATACATATAAATTAGCATATGTATCCTATTCTGTCCTCTTTGGGGTGATGTAACCACTCTGTTTTCATTGTGGTGAATACCTGCCAGATAACAATGGCTAGATCCAGCTTAATAAAACAGAGTAGATTTATTGAGGGGCCCTGGTGAGTCAGACTTGCCCAAGAGGCCTCCAAAAACCCGGAACCTAGAAGGTTATATGGGAGAGTGGCTGCATTCATTACCTTTTCAGAGCCCATTACTGAGCTGACAATGCTTGTTTTTCCTAGTCAGACAAATAGAATGCTGTGCTTGGGTGGCTGGGTATCCTGTTTTACAGAGGACAGTCCTCTATTTTGGTCATCTGTCAGAAGCAGTCAGCTATAGGTTATCACAGGAGACAATTATTTTGCTAGAGAAAATTCTGCAGACACTGTGTTCTAACAACCTCCTGAGGAAGGCTGTTGAATAAAATACTGGCCAAAATGCATCGGGCTTCGTGAAAATGAATTATTTGCATCCTGAGAACCCGTTTCTCCTTTTTTTCTGACCTCTACTAGACAGCAGACTGAGCAGACACAGAAGTCAACTGGTCAGTCTTCTCCACTTATGCTGCGATGTCTTGTATTTCTATTTAAATTACAGTTATTCTTTCTAAAATTTCACCTGTACATATACTTTTGCATATGCGAATGTTACATAAATTGATGCCCTCTCTTTTGGGCGATGCGTAATTGGCCACCCAATTATCGACCCTATTTATTTATCTGAGATATTATTTGTAGATTCCCATCCCTAACCTGCCTTGCACTCGATCTTCCCCTGCCCTGCGTTCCTAGACAGAAAGTGCATGAAGTCTGGCGATGCTCCCTGTGATAGGATTGTGCGAGCGCATTATGCTAACAGGATTGGGATGGGAGAGAGGGAGCAGCTCCAGGGGGTAATACAAATTTCACCACCCCGGCACTTAAATCTCAATCCATGAAAGGCCTATTAGTCTAATCACAGTGCTTCCCTGCCTTATATCAGCTGAAATAGCAGTTTTCTGTTCTCCCTGACAGATCAATAGCAGCAGGATAATAAATATGCCCAAGCACTTGTGTCCAAATTTAATTTCCATTACAAGGCCCAAGGAAAGCAGGAGCGATGGAGACTCCGCCAGGGATGGGACTCATCGCACGCAGCACTCGGATTTTCAAGCTGTTTCATGCTTTTGTGACCATGTTTGTGGGTTTTATGGTTTCTTTTTTTCTTTCCTTTTTTTCTCCTTGTCGCTTCTTGCAATGTCTTTATTAGACTCAGGGACGGGGAAGAAATGTGATTCTGGTGCGTCTGGAGGAAAAACGTGGTTACAAAAATACATTGCTCAACTAATTCTGGCTCCTGTAGCCCAAACACGCATCACTGTCTATGCCACCCACACCCCAAAGTACCCATTTTCACACTCCTAGCCCTTCCCCCTATTAATGAGCTTTGCGTGAGTTTTGAGATGCTGTACTAAAGAGGTGGGCTCAGCTGCTCGGGAAGCTAACTTGGGGCCAGAGTGCATGTTTCATTTGTGATACCGGTGCTGCGGAAAACAGCATCCCTTTGACAAGTTCTTTGCCTTTTTCTACCCTGGGTAATGTTTAGAAGTTAAATGGTGTGGGGCACCACTGTCGCATTGTGAGTCTCCTTGAGCCCATCATTATGAGTCTCTCTGGAAGGAGTCTCCAACCCTTTTGGGCCGGTGGGCACTTTGGGGTTTTTATGATGTGTCATAGGCGCCGTCACAAAATGGTTGCCATGGTGGGCGTGGCCAGTCACAAAAACACCCATTTCACAGGAAGCAAATCTGGGTGAGGCTAAACGATAAGCCCTTTGCTCAAGAACCTGATTACCATGGGAGAAGTGGGGTAAGAGCACCAAGGCACAAAATGACTCTGTGGAGCCCGCAGCTCTCTCACAGAGCTCAGGATTCTCCCTCACTGCTGCCCATAAGTCTCTCTCTCTTCCCACACCTCCAGCACAGAAGATCCATTCACCCAGTTACTCATTTCTGTCTCTCTCTTTCAGGATTACCACACACATACACACAGGCTGAATTCGGACAACACGATAGTCAATGGTGGGATAATAATCAACTTTACAGTTGTTCATCTAGGGGGTACTCCCCACACAACATGGTAATAAATAATCAACTGTGGTGTGGATTAGGATCAGCCCTGAGTTGACTATGGCAGCATTCAGACAACACGATAGTCAATACAACGGACGATTGTTTCCCCCTCCTCAGTTGCTTATTGTGTCATCCGAATTCAGCCATAGTCTCTCTCTCTTTCTCTTTCTCTCTCTCTCTCTCTCTCTCTCTCTCTCATACAGCCGAAACACGAACACCTTCCCCCTTTCTCTACCTCTTTGTATCCCCACAGGTCTAACGCCTCCTGTTGCTCTCCACAGCCCTCCTCACCCAACCCCGGTCTCCTCATTTCCTCCTCTCACTGCACTGGGTCCCCTCCAGCCTCCTCCTGGTTACTCAGCTGCTGTTCCCAAACTTCTCCCCTTATCACACAGTGTCAATTGGGGTCAGTCGCTTATCCACTTACGAATTGGCAAAAAAAAAAGAAAGAAAAGAAAAAAGGGGATTGTGATTTGCATAATATTTGTGTATGCTAATTTATATGTACAGATGCAAATTTAGGAATAATTATTAAAATTTAAATAGAAATACAGTACATCTCACCATATTGTGACCAGATGGCCCTCCAAAGACAGGGGTGGGGAACCATTTCATACAGCTAACTCTGGCCCGCCAGTGTTGTTGGACACCATATCCCATCAGCTTCAGCCAGCATGGCCAACAGTCAGGAAAGATGGGAGTTGTAGTCAAACATTATGGAAGGCCACAGGTTCCCTTCCCATGTCCTAAGGTATCTTGAGTATGCACACATACTTGCTTTGTAAATTTAAAACAACTTGGTGAATTATGGAGGTTCTACGGACATATAATCTAGTCCCAGTGGTTTGAGCTTTAAGTCTTCTGTCCTGCTGAGAAGGGCTGCCCGCCTTCTAGTGAAACAGCTTTGACTGCCAGGAAGGCTGGAACCCAACACCTCCAGATTTAGCTGTATGCCTTCATTTCTTCAGCACTTATGGGCAGAGCATCCTCCGCACCTTTAAGGAAAGATATTGGTTCTTGGATTAATAAGGGGGGATTTGGGGTCATCCTAGGAAGAGAGAAAGGATGGGAGGAGGCCATGCTTGGAGAGCTCTTTCGCAGCTGGTAATGACCAGCACTGAGTCCTGCCTGAGGCCCCTGGGCCCAGCACCGAGCTCGTTAAGGAAGTTAACGAAGGATGGAAGCTGGCAAAGCCCCTGGCTATTTGCTCAAATGCGCTCAAACTTCATGTGTCTGTTTACTGGGTCTCAGAGCTGTGCAAACTCTCTTCCTCCACCTTCCCTTCTGTCTTCCACCCTCCTCGTTGTGTTTGCTTAACTATACAGCTAATGTCCTGGGTACGACAGCTAAAAGAGGTGTTTCAGTAGCTCGTTAGCTACTGAAACTGTCGTACGAAGTGCCCCTACGGACTAATGTCCGTAGGGTCAGGAGGGGCCTCCCCTCTGCCCCGTATCCCACAACTCATACTTTGGGGCAAAAGAGACTGATAGGAGTAGTAACCAAACGTTAAAGTAATGATCTTGGATTGTGCTTAGACCTGTTTGTGGGTCCCTGGTCGATAGCTATTTGGCCACTGTGTGAACAGACTGCTGGACTAGATGGTTGCTCGGTCTGATCCAGCAGGGCTCTTCTTATGTTCTTAAGACGCTCAGAGCTTTCCCTGGACGAACAGGGCATATTATGATATATTAATTATATATTAAAGGTGCATGGGAGCACCCCTTTAGTTAAGGTGTGTTGCCTCACCCACAAAAGGTTCCTCCGTTATAAGCCTCAAAATTCTACTGCATATAGAGTTATGGTGCTTAGAAGCAACAAAGAGGCATGGGTCAACTCACAGCAGGAGTCCATTAGCAATACAGTAAGATTCAGGTGCTTCATAAAGCAATACAGGGCCAGGACAACGTGGGACATCTTTGCTCATCCCAGATACTCCATCCTCCTCATCTAGCGTTGCGCCTGAAAGATCCAGGAAACAATTGGGTACCAGGAGTTGTAATTAAGCACAATTTGAGACATCACACAACATTATTGATCTTGTAGCATCAACCTAAGCATCAACCTAAGCTTCCAATTTCCTGGCTTTGTGGTGCTTGAGCCAACATAAGATAACCTTAACTCTGGTCTGAAACTGGCAGGTTTAAAAATCATTGAATAGTAGGGATGTGTATCGTGTTGTTAAAATGTACGATAACAATACGATATGGTCTTTATCGTGTATGCGTTTAACGATAACGATACGATAGAAAAACCTCCGATAAATATCCGATCTGATAATTTTCAGCCTGATTATATCAGATTATTGGACTGCCGTATGAATAAACCTGTAACTTCTGTATTTTAAAAGTTAGAGGCTTGAAACTTGGTCACAGTGCTTATGGGGTATGTCTAAGTATGTGTATGAAATTTGAGATCAATCCCTCCAACCCTTGATTTTATATGAATTTATTAAAGATCATTTAAGTTTTGACAGGTCAGAATGACAGCTCGCCATGTGCGTTCATTCAGACCTGTCAAAAAGTTGCAAGATCTTTTAAAAATTCATATAGAATCGAGGGTTGGAGGGATCGATCTCAAATTTCATACACATGTCTAGCACATGTTGCTACACATATGTGCCAAATTTCAGATTAATCCCTCCACCCCTGTATTTTATATGAATTTTTGAAAGATCGTGCAACTTTTGACTTGTCAGAACTTAAACGTTCTTTAATAAATTCATATAAAATAGAGGGTTAAAGCTGCAGGAACCCTGCCATGTTTTGCATCTGATCACTCTAGGCAGGGATCCTGCAGCTTTAGCTGTTGTGATGAAGAGGGAATTTCACCAGGTGCTGCATGCATACAAATGACACCTGCTGAAATTCCCTTTTCTCTACAATTGTTAAAGATACAGGAGCCCCGTCCTCCTTTTCATAAGGTCACCCTATGAGAAAAAAAGACTCCACAAACAGATCCTGATGATTTTGTCTTTCCCAGTAAAGAAAGCATTGAGAACGCGAAGAACCCAAGCGAAGAGACCGGCAGATATCCCTTATCCCACACCGTCCTGATCCTTCATTTCAGATTCACAATTCCAAAATGCTTACTGATTCTAAGCACCTGAGCTGCACTTGTTTTTAGTTTTCGGAAATTTCATCTGGCTGTCCCTTGCTAAGAGGAAGAGGGTCCACATAGCCTGAGGAGAGGTTGTTCCTAACAACTCAATTGCCCTGGGGGACCAGATGCATTTCCATGTGTTATCAGAACTTTTGGGGATTTTGCATATGCTAACAGGGAGCGCTGATCCCTGTGCAGCCCCCAACAGGCTGCTCCACTTGATAAGGAAAGGACTTGCTAGAGATAATAAAAAATAGGACCCATGATTCAGAGCAAACGTTGTAGGAGCGCAAGATACACGCACTTCCAATGACTTATTGCAAATTGCTTTCTACCTGCCTGCCCCTTCGATGCTAGGTTGTGCGTGTGCGTGTGTGTATGTGCTTGTTTTAAGGGCACCAAAGGAAATTGGTAGGGCATATCCCATAGGAAGGGGTAGATGTGGCAAGAACACATTGGTATATAATAAAATGAAGTTAGAGCAAAACACGGAAAGTATTAAGCAGGCATCATTAACATAAGCTCTGGTAATGTGTTTTGCTCACCCTCATAAACAAGTGTCCTGAAATTTAGAAAGATACCCATCCACTGAGGGAGGCAATATGGAGTTTGTGGAGGACAAAGCCAACAAAATGTTTTGTGTACCCTAGATGCCTCCAGAGTAAGGGGGGGGGGGGCCTTGGCCAAATTTTGAAAAAATGCCCATGAGTATATTGTTACTCCCAATTCTGAATTGGGCTGTGTCACACTTCCTGTGCAGCTTGGAAGCCTCCTCACAACCAGTCCCCTCACAAGAGAGCTCTCTCTCTGCCTCTCCCTTTCCCCAACCTACCTTGCTGAGGTGAAAGGAGTGTTGTGGAGAGCTCATATCAAACATAGGCCTCAGGCTTGAGTCCTGGTGGACTTTAATGCAAGCATGCATGGCAGTAGCCAGGAAGCATGGGAAATGGATTTCCCATAGTTTTTAGGATAAATGGGTACTGCCACAAACATGCTGTTGTGTCTCTACCCTTACTATAATACCTTTCCCCTCCCATCCCTATATTTTGAAGCCGGCCAATGTTGGTTCTTGGTGTCTGGCCCAGGTCGTAGGCTGCCCACTGCTTCCATGTGTCTGAATGAAAACGTCCCTCCAATGTTGGTTGAAACTTCTTTCCCTGTTTCTTTGTTAACCACAATCACCAGAAAAGCCCTAACATACAACTGCTAGCACAGTCCTAGGCCAGTCCCTGCCCAAAAATGGACTCTGGACTCTTGTTCAGAATCCTGTCTTATGTAGGTTTGGGCCTTGCAGCAGGTTTTCCTACGTCCTGGATACGTCCACACCCTATGTGCTTGACCTAATGATGGGTCCTCTCAACACCCCAAGGGACCCTCTAAAACGCAGGGCCCTTATACAAGTTTGTCTCCCACCCTTTGATCTCGCTCTCAGTGTCTCTGAAGGGTTATAGTTTCTTTGTAAAACAACAACAACCCTCCCAGTTGTTTATAAATGTAGAGGATGAGGTGGAATTATTTAGGGCAGCGGTGGGGAAGACCTCCTTGGGGAGGACATGGGGCGGGCAAAGCCCCCCAGCTGAAGCACCTATTAGAGCAGGGCTGGAGCCAGCTCTCCTGTCACCTGTGGCAGAAGAACACAATTGTGCCTGCTGTATTGCAAGAATCCCAAGATACTAGAGACAGCTACTTAAACACTTCTTTATTCTAGGTCTTCCCTACAACTGAACTCAAATAAACACTATCCATCTGCAATCCTCCTGACTTCTCCCTTTAACTTCTTCTCCCTCCCAGCTCCCTGTCATGTCTCTACTACAACTCCCAACATGCAGTTCACCTACCACAGTACTACAGCTCCGCTGCTATGTCACCCCCCCTCATTGCCACTGCCCATCACCCCCACCCCGTCCCACCTGTCTATGTCATGAGTCACCCCATACCCCGACTACCTCCACCACCACCTTTGCTGCCTGCCCCCTGGCTTGCTCCCAGGGCAACTGTACGGGCAGGTGGGCTCTCAGAAGAGCTGTGTCAACAGGAAAAAGTGGCCAGCAGCACATGTCAGAGAGCTGGCCAAGCACAAAGTCTGAGGGGGTCCTTCCTCAGTGCTAGGTATCATGGGAAGGGTGTCTGAGGAGATTGCATGTACCACATGGGGTAACAGTGCCCAAAATTGTGGGTCCCAGGTTCTAGCCCTGGCAGCATCTAATGCAGAGATAGGCAACCTTTATGGGCCATGGTCACATATGGCAATTTGAGAACCTGTCCTGAGCTAGGGTGACCAGATAAAATCCATGTCAGGGCTCACGTAACTTTAACAGTTGTAGAGAAAAGGGAATTTCAGCCAGTGTCATTTGTATGCAATTAGTTCCTAGTGAAATTCCCTCTTCATCACAACAGTCAAAGTTGCAGGGGCCCTGCCTTTTTTTGTATATGGTAGGGTGACCAGATTTTAAAAATCAAAATCCCAGTTCCTCCCCGCCCCCCCCACCAAGCCACCCCCCCCCCAAAAAACCAGCCTGGACCTACCGCTGGGTTCCTCCGCCGCCTGTGCGGGGTCCTCCGTCGTCGGCCCCGCGGCCGCGCCGGGTCCTCCGTCGCCCGCGCGGCCGCGCCAGGTCCTCCGCCGCCCGCGCAGAAGAGGCGGGAGAGGGGCCGGATCCGGAAGTGACGTAACCAGCCCTCTCCCGTCTCTTCTGCGCGGCCTCTAGCCTTACGAGCCCGGCAGCGGCGGCGAAGGCGGCAGAGGAGCCCGGGAAGCGGCTGCCCCAGCAGGTAAGTGCCCCCCTTCGTGCTTACCTGCTGGGGCGGCTGCTTCCCGGGCTCCTCCGCCACCGGGTCTACCGCCGCTCCTTGCTTGCTGCCACCGCCGCGTGACCCCCCGCCACCCCGGTTTGCCCCCCCGCCCCCCGGTTGGGCCGGTTTGCCCCTGGATTCCCGGTTAGGACCGGGAAATCCCGAGCCACCTGGTCAGCCTAGTATATAGTCACTCTGGTATAGTGCCTGCAACTTTAACTGTTGTGATGAAGAGGGAATTTCCCCAGGAACTAATTGCATACAAATGACATTGGCTGAAATTCCCTTTTCTCTACAACTGTTAAAGTTACATGAGCCCTGACCTGGATTTTATCTGGTCGCCCTAGATAGGCATATTGCCTCTGATACTAGATACTGTTACTGGATACCAGAGGAGAGGTCTGAGCCTCAACACAGTAAACAAAGCCTTTGAACCCACAATTTTCAGCACGAACAGAAACCTATTTCCCAGCAATCCCAGCTTCCAGTAAGAAAATGTGTCAATTAAAGAAAAAAGTGGGAGTGGTAGGGGACCTTGATGGGTGCCAGGAAAGGTGTCCAGGGGTGCATACGGGCACCCTGTTGCATACCCTGGATCTAATGTTTTTGTTTTTTCATCCTTACAGGAACCCAGGACCCAAATATTCCCATTGTGCCCAAGGCTACTAAGCAGTCTTTAGGGGAGCTGTGACTTGTAAGTAGATTTCCCAACTCCTGATGCAGATCTCTGTCCATTAATTAGGCCATACTGTTTCAATTGTCAGACCGTTTTCCCTAAGCTGCTCTGTGGGGGTAGATTTCTTGGGGTCCTTCAAATTCTATCTGGGGTTCTGTCCTATTAGAGGTGTGTGGGGGGGGTGTCTTTTCCAGGAACTGTCTGGGTATTTATTCTGTGTGGGTGTGAAATATAAGCTGCACCCCCAAACCCTTACATATCGAGTCTTCTTGCAACTGAGGTGCCGACACCAAATCTGTCTTCAGGCCAGTCTTCGGTCTCATTTGAAAGTGAGTTTAAATAAAATAAAAGCCAGAAGGATCAACCTTCGGGAGCTGGGAAGTTGGATGCTGAATCCCTTTTTATCTTACCCAGATCATAGAATAATCGGAAGCTCCTGCATACTGCGATTGCATTTCAAACCCCCCTCTAGCTACTGGGGGCTGGCTGCTTCTTTCTGTCCCCCCTCCCGCCCCTCTGCAATACAAATGTAATTGTTTTTTGTCCAGAGGGGAACGGTGTGAAAATAAGAATCTGAGGTGACCGTGTGTGCTTTATTTGGGTTGTTATTTTTCCTCGCCGTTTTCAATGCATTAAGAGTAGCATATTCGTCGCCTCAATAATCTCCCTCTATTATTGCAAAAACCGTGGTGTCTGGTCCAATTACGTCAAAAGAACCTTTTTGGGGTGGTTCCCCCCCCCCCGTTTTTCTTTTTTGAACGGAGGGAGGGGAAGGGGAGGTGGGTGAAGAAAAAGGAGATGAAAATAAATATTATGGTGGAATAAGCCCAAGAATTCTCCCCCATCCCAGTACGTGTGGTTACCGGGCCCTGGAGCACATGTGGGAAATTGACAAAAGCATTTTCACATCGCACAGATGGCAGTGATAAGTATTAACCTCTCTATTTCCCCCTTTCTCTCTTCTCTCTCTCTCTCTCTCTCTCTCTCCATTCTCACTCACAATTCCCATCTGGCTACCAAATACAGTGCCTGGGGAACCATCCCCACATTGAAAGTTATACACCTAATATGAGCAATGTGGAAGCTGTCTCAGGAAGAGGCATGTGCAGGCACATCAGATTGTTTTTAATTTAATGCAGTTCCACACACACACACACACACACACACACACACAATATTTTCTGTGAACCGAGCAAAATTAGATGGGTCCCTGAGCCCTGGCATCAGCCCAAATTCCTAGAGAACAAGCTAAGGATGCCACTGAATTCTATCCCAGCTGCTATCTGGGCCGAAACCCCACATGCATGATGGGGTAGAAGCATATTTATTTATTTATCCATTCATTATTATTTTTTACTTTTCTATACTGCTCAACAGCCAAAGCTCTCTGGGTGGTTTACAAAGATTAAAGACCTTAACAACACAATATTGTACAAACCTATTAACAACACACACACACCTATCTATCTAAACAATTTTAACAGTCAACAACAACAACAAAAATCCCAGGACTCGATTAAAACTTTTATCATACACTGTCAAATGCCTGAGAATACAAGAAGGTCAAAAGGATAAGAATGTTGATGCCAGTTGGGCCTCACTGGGGAGATGGTTCCATAATTGGGGGCCACCACTGACAAGACCCAATTCCCTTCAGAATGGAATCAGGGTTGTAGTGGGTACTGGGCCTTTTCTTCAAATAACTGTAATGTCCCTCAGACCACTGCAGACTGAGTCACTGCCCCCCTATAAACTCCTATGATGTGGCACAGTGTTGGTGGAAATTTCTGAAGGATTCAGAGACCTTTGGGTATTTGAGGGCCCACCCAGAGTAGATTTTGGAATTGAGTATGGAGAATTAGGTGGTGTGGAATGGAAACATTTTTTTTTCTTGTCACGACCTTTTTGAAACAGAGTCACTAAAACAAACAAACAAACCCAAAAATCAATTTGAGTAACAGCTCAAATTTCCGATGGTAGGGAGAAAGAATTGAACAAAAGCGGGGAGGGGGCTTGTCTGTAGATGTCCAACCAAGGAACTGGCCTGCTTATCCACGGATGGAGACAATTTTGAGTTAAGAGGTGGACTCTATATTTGCAAAAATGTAGGATTACTATTGTTTGAGGCTTTCTTCTTCCCAGTGGTCCAAGGGGGACTGAAACCATTGCATTACCTGGCCGCAGTGCCAGGTCCAAGTTTTTGAGGCCCCTTGGGCAAGTCACCTTCAATGGGCCCCCTCCCTCAGTGAGACTACTTTCTCACCACCAGTGGCATCTGTTGCTCCTCCTTCTCAACAGATTCCTGTTGAGGTTTCTCAACAGATGCCCAATTATGCTTACCCTAGAGCCTATCCACATTGCCCTTAAAACGACATATTCTGTTTAAAAACGCGTTGCAGGCGCCAACTTTTTTTAAGGAAGAGGAGCCAATCCGCCTGAAAAGGGAAGATTATATATATATAAAAAAAAACCCGCTCCCACCCCCCGCCATCCTGAGGATGGCGAAATTGCTTTCCCCCCATGGGCACGGAGCCACCCCGCACGTCTCTGTGCCCATTTTAGGACCCAGGATGGCGGAAAAACTGGGATATCCCTGGTTTCTGCTATCCTGGAGTTACCTCGGGGTCGTCCCTAGGTTATTCCCGGGATCCCCTGTGCGTCATGTGGACGCACAGAGACGACCTAGGGACGACCCCGGAATAAATATGTGGTGTAGACAAGCCAGGGTGAGCTTGTACCGCAAGAGGAAGAACTTGAAAAGTATCAACAGAACATTGACAGCAATGCAGCGGGCTATAGATCTGGATGGAGGAAGATCAGGGAGCAAGGAGCGGGGGCAGGGACTCCTAGCCGTGATGCTCAGGTCTTCAGGTAGAGAAGTGCATCTGTGAGTGTTTAGGCTGCCACTCCCGCCCGCTTTGTCTCTCGCTTCCTCAGACATTGCATCGACACCTCTGCAGAAGCGAGGGAACATCTGCTGCTCTTCCAGTCCATCAGTAATCAGAGCTGGGGAGGGGGGGTTGGAGCCTTGGAAATGGCACACGGAATTAATGCATGCAGTGAGCTTTGCTCCTCCAGTTGTGGAAAGTTACCAAGCCTAATTCCCCACCATGGAAGAGCCTCAACTTCATCTCCTGGCTTCTTCCCCATTCCTCCTTGCCATCAGGAGGTGATATGTATTAAACCAGCTTTTCCCAAACCTGAATGCCTTCCAGAGGTGTTGGGCTACAATTCCTATCATCCTCAGTCAGCATGGATTTCTTTGCTAAAAACATTGGTCATCACAAATGTACAACAGAATCCAATCAAAAGATACATTTTAAGATAGATAATCCCCAACCCCGTTAAATCCATTCTGTATAATCCATTTGTATCTTATCCATAGAGACCTTTTATGCAATATGCTTATCCCTGGGTCACCCAATAAGTAATACATCTTCTCCCTATTGTTCAAAAAAGAAACTCTCTCAAGAATCTCTTTCAGAAACCTATCCCTAGGGGAATTAGGCAGATAACAATACCATATATAATGGAAGATGTCTTCCACCTCTTTCTGGCTACAAATGCACACACAATGGCTAATGGGTGCCCCAGCAGACCTCCCTTCTAAATAGGCTGTTGGCAAATCACACGCAGGGTCTACACATCATCCTGCACCTCGGCTCTTGGGGAGGTGGGTCTCACTCCGCCTCTTGTGGATTCTCGTGTCGCCCGTTGCAATCTAATTTCTGCCTCCACAACAAGATGCGTAAACAGCCGCCGAAGCACGCGGCAGGCCGTGTTAATTAGCTAAATATTTGGAGGGCTTGATGAGGCGCCTTGGAATCTTAAAACAGACGCTGTCAGGATTATGAGTGCTGCTGGGGGTGGGTGGGGGCGGGGCTTTCAGCTGTTTGCTTGTTTCTCGGTTTTTGCTAATGGCGTCCAGGGATCCGATGTTAATTAAAATCAAATAGCGTGATTTGTACCTTTTTGCTGCTCGGCACTCCATCATGCCATTGTTGTTACTAAAACACCCTGGGGTCACTCTTCCCAACAAAAATGGAGGACAGTCAGGAAGCTTCTAAAGGGGCCACCAGGGACAGAATAACTTAAAATAGGGTGTACCATACGGAAAGGAGGACAGGGCTCCTGTATCTTTAACAGTTGCATAGAAAAGGGAATTTCAGCAGGTGTCATTTGTATGCATGCAGCACCTGGTGAAATTCCCTCTTCATCACAACAGTTAAAGCCGCAGGATTGCTAGCTAGTATAGCTAGAGTGACCAGCTGCAAAAGAGGGCAGGGCTCCTGCATCTTTACTTGTTGTGATGAACAAGGAATTTCACCAGGAGCTGCAGGCATACAAATGGCACCTGCTGAAATTCCCTTTTCTACGCATAGGGAACTCCCTACGCATGGGGAGTTCCAGGCATAGGGAGTCCAGTGATTGGTCTGAAGGGGTATGATGTGGATCTAGTTCTGAAGCAGCAGATCAGCCTTCCCCAACCCGGTGCTCTCCAGGTTGTTGGATTACAACTAGGGATGGGGGAAGATGTTTGCTCAGTTTGTATTTAATGTAAAATTTCCTACTATCACACTTTCTGAACTCGGTTAGCCTTTGAAATGCACATTTCTCCCAATTTTGCAATGGAGTTCTCCCATTAAAAAAAATGTTTATATTAGGTTGAAATAACGTTGCAAATAAATTGCTTGCAAATAAAAAAGTGTATATTAGGCAAAAATACATACAAAATATGCACATATTAGGAGAAATGTACACAAAATACTTATGAATTTCAATGAAAACTGTTACAGGAAAAAATATCAAAGCTTGCGGTGGGACTTGAAATGCCCAAAATCAGAGAAGGACCAAATTTAAGACTGGAAAAAGAAGAAACTGAAATTAACAGACTTATCTTTCCCTAACTTCAACTCCTATCATCTCCAGACAGCATAGCTCCCTAAAGGAATGGGAGCTGTAGTCCAACTCATCTGGAGGACAACAGGTTGGGGAAGGCTTCCAATGCCCATGTTGTCTGGGAATAACAGGAGTTGTAGTCACTACTCTGGCCTTCTGAGAGGAAGAGCAGGATACACATTTAGTAAATAAATATATGTAGGTTTCAGCTCATACTGGTTTACTTATTTATTATTGCATTTATTTCCTGCCTTTTTTCCTCCAAGGAATGCAAGGCAGCGTATATAACCTTCCTCTCCAATTTATCCTCACAACGACAACAACCCTGTGAGGTAGGTTCGGCTGACAGTCTGTGACTGGCCCCAAGTCACCAAGTGGGTTTCCATGGCCAAGTTGGGACTAGAATCCAGATCTCCTGGCTCCCAGTCCAACACTTTAGCCACTACACAACAGGTGAGACTGCTGATCAGGCCCTAGCAGGACCTGCAATGGTGATTTCTATTGGGAATACCAGTGAAGTTCTCCTGAGCCACGCTTGGAAAACAACTTTGGAGGCTCTTTGGTGATGACTTCTGCAAAGAAGCTGACATCAGTCCCGGCAGTCAACTTGTAGTACTTGGGAGTGATGTCACATAATTGTGTATTAATGTCATGAATTGCAGGTAGGATTTCAGGTCTGGAACTGAGGGTCTTTGTATCAGCTGATGGGGGTTATCAGGAGGAGAGCCAGGGATGAGGATCTGCAACCGAACTAAGTGGTGTGGTGTGACAGCACATTTTGAAGTGCATGACATCTCCATAGCCACCCCCCACCCCCCGGCGCATCCAATACTGCAAGCAGCTGTGTTAAAGGGAATGGGGAGTTCTAGCCATTTACATCTCTACCAGAAGCTCACTTTTCGTAAAGCTAAAGGGACTTAATTGCCCATTCAAGACCAAGGCCATATCTACACCTTGGCTAGATCTACACTACTGCTTTATAGTGGTTTTGAAGTGCTCTGATAACTGCTGAGGCACAGGACACAATCCCTGAATCACTTTCATAGTGTTATTTCCTGCTTTTTATTCCACATTTGTAATGATTTGACACAAAGTGTAGATCTGGCCATGTGTCAAATCACTACAATCCCATCATGGTAATGCTATAACCCTCTTGAACATTTATCCTTCGTAGGACACACAATGGCATTTGTTGCGGAGAATAAAAAGCAGGAAATAACACTATGAAAGCGGTATATGGAACGTGTAATGTGCCCCAACAGTTATCAGTGCATTTCCGTACCACTATCAAGCAGTACTGTAGATTTAGCCAAAGCCACCCCATAATACTTTGCACTACAACAAGGACCAATATATAGTTGCTGGGAAAATCCATCCCACCCCACCACCCCTCAGCTACTGTGAGGATGACAGCTAAGCTCAGAGGGAACAGGGAATTCTTGAGTGCCATTTTTTTTTTTTTTTGCTAGAAAGGTGGGCACAAATCAAATCAATTAATTAATTAATTAGTTCCGAGGGGGAGGGTGGATGAGATCAGCGCCCCTGCAAATAAAGAAAAGTACCAATGCCACAACCCTGTGAGCCACAGCTCCAACACACCACTGGATGAGGTGTATAGAGCAAGAGTATCACTGGCCCCTTAGGATGGGCATAAAGAACACCCGGGACAAATGAAATCCCAAGAGTAGGGTTTGGTGAGCTCTGCCAGGGCCCACCCCGTGAGCTCGCTGAGCCCTGCTCATGCGGTACCGTTTCAAGGAGGAGGGCTGCACAAGCCTTTGCTGAGTGCTCAGGAGGCTCGTGACCCTCCCAAGCCCTCGGCAAACTGTGCTTTCCAGGGCCCCTGGAAAGTGTGCAATTCCCCCGACCATGCTATTAGTGTGGCCGGGGGAATTGCACACTTTTCGGAGGTCCTGGAAAGTGCGTTTTGCCATCCCCCCGCCATGCCAATCGTGGCCTTAGAGGCCCTCTTAACCCTAGGCAGCCGCCATTAGAGTGGAGGGAAAAAATATGCAATTTCTCCAGCCTTGGGGAAATTGCGTATTTCCCTCCACTCCCTATATAGCAGCCACCATTAATACAGGGTGGCCTCTTGCCCGAGCGCTCTTGAAAGCTCACGAACGCTTGGGCGTGGGACCCTTGTAGTGCCAGGCAGGTCTGCTTGGGCCCGTGAGGGCCGGACATGGAGGCATCACTCCCCTCACAGACCCAGGCACATATTTGCAGCAATGCTACCCAAGATGCAGGTGAGCAAAAGGATGCAGGTGAGCAATTTTGGACAGACGATGATGCTTTTGCAAGTGTCAGTTCCATGCAGCTAGTTCTATGCACCAGGAAGCCTGGACTCTGGAATCCCTGGTTTGCACAAAATCATTATCTCAGAATATATACACACACACACACACACACACACACACACACACACACACATATAATCTGATAGACAGAGCTCACCTCCCCTGCTTCTGTCATCTCAGCCCATGCCGTGTGAACTAAATCCATCCTAATTATGGCTGATTTGCATGGGGAGATGAAAATTAATCTATCCTAAGTTCTGGATGTTTAGTGATTCTGCTTGGGCCTGTCAGAAGCAATACGATATTGCCAAGAAGGTGCTATGTACGCATCGTGTGTCTATGTGTGTGTGTGGGGGGGGCTTTTTCATTGCACAGCAGGTGCTGGGCACCCCTTTCCAGGGTATATGCACCAGTTTGCATCAGAGATCAATCTCTCTTAATTTCCCCAGTGAGCGGTTCTTCAAAGAGTAGCCAAGACATGTTGTGCACACATATGCAGAGGAACAAATATACCTGCCTGAGTGAGAAGGATATGATTCTTTTGGGGGTTGGGGAGTAAAAGTTAAACTAGTAAACAGACTCAGCTTTGCATGGGTTGAAACAGCCCTTAGTTTGATTCACTGAAGCTTTCAAGCAAATTTATGTGGCTGTCAGATTTAGACACACTGGGCCTGTCCTCTCTGAGTGAAGCCATGGCTGCTGACACCACCAGGCACAGCCCCTGCCATGATGCAATTCTACAGTCCTCTTAGGCAGGGGTCTCCCTGCTTGCTCCATTTCCCTGAGAGGAAATGGGGCAGCCGTATAACTCTGTTCCTTGGAGTACTTCCCCATGGTTTCTTTAAACTCTTGCCAACTGCGGGTCAGTTATTGGTCAAGTAACTCTGCCACCTAGTGATGAAAGGTGATGCTGCAGGCTTTGAACACACAGACACATTTACATTAATTTAAAATAAATTGCTGTGTTTTAAAAACTAAATTCTCTGATGTCCACATCCCTAGACTCCTCTTAGATGTATGTCTGTAGACAAGGCTGACCCAAGACATTTTGCTGCCTGAGGCGAAAAAGAAGATGGCACCCCCTCTCATTCCATGTATAAAAGCCTTTCTTCAAGAATGAACAGCTTTCTTCAACACCGACAGATGGAACAGTGTCCTCTTCCATACCTGAAGGCAGTAGGCTAGCTATGATGGTATAGGGAAGGCCATGTAGCACATAATTTCCTCCTCATCACTTTGCAGCCACCTCCCAGCATTTGCCACCAGCAGAAGGTATGGACTCAGACCTAGTTCATGGTCTGGGGACCTTCTCATTGAGCTTGAGCTGAGATATATCACCACCTTATGAATGGTTGTCACTGAAGGCTGCCATATTTAGGATTTAAGGTTGCAGTCCTATACACCACTCTTCCCCAGCCTGATGCCCTACAACTCCCAACCTCCACAGCGAGATTACCAGTTGGGCCATGCTAGCTGATGGGGATGAAGAGGTTTGCAGTCCGACACATCTAGAGAGCATCAGATTAGGGGAAAGCTATACTTGGGTGCAAATAGCATTGAACCCATGGCTTAATTTTGAATAACATGCATAGGATTTGACTGCACATCCCTTTGAGATTTGGATTTGGAGGGCATGCACAATATTTCCATTGAATGAACACTGCCTCTGTGCTTGCTACTATGCTCCCTGTAATAGGATTGCAAGCTACACCTGTATTATACATGTAATTTGATTATTACCTTGACACATTGAGCCTTTAGGGTTGCTTACAGGGGACAAGCAAAGAGGAATATTTGCTACAGGACTGACAATCACAAGGTATTCATTGGACAATGGGGGGCATGCTAACCATGTGATCATAACCAACATACCTGAGGGACTGGGAACATTGCAAAATTTGCTGCTGGAGCAGAACATGCAAACGGTAAGAGTTCAAGGTTGAGGGTCTAGAGGAAGGCAAACTGGACATTTTTTTTTTAAAAAAAGCAGAAATGCCCCCGCCCCGTGCAAACCAGTTGAAGGGTTGAATTGCAGGTTGAAACAAGTTCTCCCCTCAGTGATCCGAATGATTGATTCTTATAATTTCATTATTTGCTCTAATCCAATAAAGGAGATCTCTATATGTACAACAACGCAAATGGAGGCCCTATTCAAAGTTGTTGGGTATGTGTTGTGATGCAAACTGTGCTCCACCAGCCTGAGCCACCAGTTGTGATCTGCAATCAGAGCCCACTTGTGGGGCGGGTGTTTTTATATGTAGATACCACCGTGTTTGATCCAAGAAGGCCCTCGAAATGGTTCACGATAAAATATTTTGAAGTCAAGGCTGGCGCCAAGGGTAGGCATGGTTGGGCACCTGCTAAGTACCCACACTCTAGCAGGGGACCATTGATAAGAGTCCCCTGGATGGGCTCCTCCTTTTCACCATTACAGCCTGATTGTTCACCTGCTTCTCCCTCTGGCTCAGACAAGGATGGTGGTGAGAAGGAGAAGCAGGAGATGCCACTGCCTGCTTCCTCCCTGGCTTTCTGCCAGTCAAGCCAGCAAGTGGTACCAAAGGTGAGAGAGATGATGAGGAACAATAGCAGCTGTTGACAATGGTGATAAGAAGATAGACTCATTGAGGGAGGGGGATCATGGAGGGTGTCTTGCCCAAGGGATCCGGCAGTGGAAATCTGGAGCCAGCACTGGTTAAACTGCTAACAACCTATCTACACTACTGCTTTAAAACGGTTTATAACAGTTTTAAACCAGTCAATAACCATTATTAACCGGTTAAAAACTGTTATAAACCATTTTAAAGCAGTAGTGTAGATAGGCTCATTAAAACTGAAAACCATCACAACACATTCAGAAATTATTACTGATTAAACTGAAACAAACAAACAAACAAAATCAGATAAAATAGATTAAAATTCAGTAAGGTCGAAAGAATACAATTAAAGAGCAGCAAGAAGAATAAAGGAAATGGTTCAATTAGCCATCTCCAAAAAACCCTGCTCTTTTCTGAGGGCAGAGCATATTGATTTTAATTCTGTGTGAACTTCACAGATGCTGTACAAAATGTTCTCTAAACATTATCGACGATGTGTTTCCATTTTGTTTTATTTATAGCATGGAAGTTATAATGACCATAGTGGTTGAAAGCAGAACTGCATTTCAGTCTTCTTAAACACTGCTTTTCTAAAAGTCTGAAGGGAACCTAACTGGCAGGTCTCCCCAGGAAGTAAGAAGTACTAGAGTACCGGTAGCATGCCCAAGAACAAAATCCAGAAACATAGGGAGCTTCTTCTATAAGGTTGGACCATTGATCCATCTAGCTCAGTACCGCCTACACCGGGGTGGGCAGAAGATAGAGTGCCAGATGTTCTGGACATCAACTCCCAGCATATCTGACCATTGGCCATGCTGGCAGGGGACTATGGAAATTGAAATCCAAAACATCTGGAGATCTTCCTTCTGCCCATCTCTGGCTTACACCAACCAATGGTGGCTCTTTAGGGTTCCAGGCAGGAGTCTTTTCCAGCTCTAACTGAAGATGCCAGGATTCGCGAAGAACTTGCACTTCCACAGAACTACAACCAGGGACAGCCAAAGAGTTTTTGCTGCCTGAAGCAAAGGAGAAGATAACGCTCCTCTGCTCCTTTTATGAGCAGAAGCTAACCTGATTGGCAGTTGAATCACACTTCAACACTGGCAACAGGACAGTAATCACATTTGAAAAAGGCATGTCTTTTGAAAAATGTGCACTATGAAATGCATTTTTTTTAAAAAAACAAAATTACACATTTTCACACTTTAGTCAATAAGAGAAAAGTGCACATTTTGGGAAAATGCATACAGAAATGAGCACTTTTCTAGTTCAAAATGTGCATATTTTCCATTTGAAGGAACAACAACAAAAATCCTGATCACAAACAAAAATGGGAATGAATTCAACTGAGCTTTGACTTGAAGTTCAGAGAATTTGGGTGAGCTTGAGACATCTCTGGTTCTCCCATCCCTAGGGTCATGTGTACCATCCTGGAATGCACTGTACTTCCTGCAAGGAATTGTAGGATATCCATTCCCAGCATGAAGCGTGCATGAATGGGAAGTCACAGGGGACCTGTTTCTGCATCCACCTCAGAGAGGGAAAGGGGCTGCCTGCCCTACAGGCTATAGAACAGTGGTCTTCAGCTGGTGGGTCAGTCCAGATGGGTGGCGGCAATGCTGTTGCTTCCATGTTGGGCAATTGTCACGTTGTGAAAGCGGGCCCCATGTTACAGGTTGGGAATCCAAAGTGGATCTTGAGTCTGGACCAACTGAAGGCCACTGCTATAGAACATAGGAAGTTGCCCTTATACCAAGCTAGATTGGTCCGTCTAGCCCAGTATGGTTGCCTCTGGCTGGCAGCAGTTCTCCAAGCGCTTGGGTTTAGACAGCTGCTTTCCCAGGTCTGCTACCCACGGTGCTTTTTAACCAGAGAGGCCGGGGAGGGCCGTGGGGAGGAACCTTCTTACGCATGCAATGCATGTGCTCCGCCACTGAGCAATGGCCCCTCCCCAAAGGGTGTGAAAGCCTGGCACTTCTGGTTTGTTGTGTAGCTAGTAGGAGAGGTCTAGACAGGGGCTGGCTGAGCCGCTTTTGATGCTGTTTGCCTTTTCAATTTCTCCGTCCTCCATCAGTTAGAAAATTAGATCAGGAGAGGCACTCGGAGTGAATTTACCTAGATTCCAAAGGCAGCGCACCTTACACATTCCAAACAGGAGGTCAGGTGGAGGGGGGGAGCACGGCACAAGGATGCCAACCCTTGCATGCCAAGTAGCTTCCAAGTATTCTCATTCCGGAGGTAGAGGCTGGGTTGCGCCCTCTTCAGAGACCTTTTGGCAGCTAGAAATATATGCACTCCCATGATTAACTCCTTCTCTGTGCCTGGTGGTTTTTTAAACACTTCATTTGTATGGGATTCAGGCGTGCGGCCGCCTGGTGCTGTTTATTATCATAATGCTTCATGAAAAATTAACTAGTGGGGGGGGGGGAGTTACGGAGATTGCCGGAGTCCGCCACGCCGCCTGGGGAAGGGACATGACTTTGATCTTGGTTATGATGGGGAGGGAACATGGAGTGTGTGGGGACCCAAAGGGATCTGTCCTCGGTGGGGGCAGGAGTAGGGAATCTTCTGGTGCAGCAAAGGGCAAGCAACACCAGGGGCAAGGGAGAAAAGAATAGGCGAAAGTTAATTCTGTGAAGAATATGCAAGTTGCTATATATATATATATATATAAAGAAAGGAAAAGAAATGATGGTGACGGAGAAGAAATCAAAAGTTGTAATAAATTACGCAGCTCCAGTTTCTGGAGGAGGAGAAGAATAGCATTTACAGAAATGATGCTACATTGCAGTGAAATGTGCAAAGCAGGGGCAGGGTCTTGCCAAACACGGTGTAATGGCCCCACTAGGGATGTCCATCTCTGGGAAATCTGTTCCTCTGTTTTGCTCAATGGTGTTCCGTGGCATGCCCGACTCGGTTTGCATTTGTGCGTTTCCCCCCCAAACTCTGGGAACATTTTGAGTAATTTTTTTTTGTGGCGAGTCATAATTTGCACAAATAGAGATTTGTGCAAATTACAACTCAAATTTGCTCACAATTCAGCTGTAATTTTTGCAATTTAAAAAATTACAGATAATCTGCGAACTAGCCCAACTTGATGCAGCTCAAGGCAGGCTCCATAACGGAAAGCAGACCGAAGTCTGGGGTGCTAAATCAAGAAAAGCTCATTTACCTTCATCCCCAAAATAGATTTCTCTTACACCCCAGTGCTTCATCCCCAATTAGGTAGCCAGGTGCAAAAGAGGACAGGGCTCCTGTATCTTTAATTAGGGTGACCATATGGAAAGGGGGACAGGGCTCCTGTATCTTTTACAGTTGTATTGAAAAGGGAATTTCAGCAGGTGTTATTTGTATGCATGCAGCACCTAGTGAAATGCCCTCTTCATCACAACAGTTAAAGCTGCAGGAGCCCTGCTCTCTTGACCAGATACAAAACCTATAATTTGATACCAAACACAGGATAGTTACTTCTGTGGTTGATGAAAGCTAGTGAACTAAAGAAAATTGTCTGCCATTTTGAAAATAGCGCCTAAAAGAGTTTTGCACAAGAATCAGATTGTCTACCCAAATTATTATGCTAATCCAATACCTCAAGATCACATATCAGCAGAGAAAATCTCTGGACCTCAAAACTTTTACAGGGGTATATTGTGGGGACAGGATTAGATTAGGAATGGGCGAGAATATTGTTTAGTTCATTTTCTGATAAAATCTACAAATTTCTTCATAAAAAGGAATGGAAGGAACTTGAGATGTAAAACAAATAAATCTGAATGTGGGAGAAAGTGGATCTTTCAGATTCTTTCTCCCAGGCCCAGGGCTTTTTGAGTGCTTAGCTCTAAATGGTAGGGTGACCATATGAAAAGGAGACAGGGCTCCTGAATGTTTAACAGTTGTGTAGAAAAGGGACACCTGCTGAAATTCTCTTTTGTATACAACTGTTAAAGATACAGGAGCCCAGTCCTCCATTTCATATGGTCACTCTGTTTGAATTCCTGTGTATTCCACTATGACCCTGTTCAGACGACACACTAAGACCTAGGGTGACCAAATGAAAAGGAGGACATGGCTCCTGTATCTTTAATAGTTGCAAAGGAAAGGGAATTTCAGCAGGTATCAGTTGTATGCATATAGCACCTGGAGAAATTCCCCTCTTCATCACAGCAGTTAAAGCTGCAGGAGCTATACTAGAGTGACCCAGATACAAAAGAGGGCAGGACTCCTGCAGCTTTAACTGTTGTGATGAATAGGGAATTTCACCAGGTTCTGCATATATACAAATGACACCTGCTGAAATTCCCTTTCCTTTGCAACTGTTAAAGATACAGGAGCCCTGTCCTTTTCATATGGTCACCCTAGCTAAGCCTCAGTGGTTAAGCATTTTGAGCTAAACGTTAAGGGTTAGGATGTTGTGTGAACCATGATTTTGCATGTTGTGTGAACTATTCCAATCCATGTTGGCTACATAACCATAGTTTAAACACACTCACTAACCATTCGCTGCAGAAGGTTTAGAGACCTAACCATGGCTTAGCGTGTTGTCTGAACAGGCCCAATATTTGAGGTGCAGAATGAGGGATGCCACTTCTTTTTCTGACAGGCTCCTCATCTTTAACAGCTTACTTGGCAGCCAGGTGCAACATAATCTTCTCCATGCTAGGAATAGCTGTACCCAACTAATTGGGCAAAAGAGTGAGCATTTTGCTTGGTTCATTGTTCAATAAGAACTTTCCGAAATGTGCAGATTTCCGCATAAACTGGACAAAAAGTACTTGAGATTTTAAAAATTCATGCCTACCCTGTAGCTGTTAAAGACGAGGACCCTGTCAGAAAAAAGAAGTGACAACCCTCATTCAGCACCACAAACATGGGGCCTTTCAGACAGCACGCTAAGCCATGGTTAGGCTGCTAACCCTTTTGCAGTGAATGGTTAGTGAGTGTGTTTAAACCATGGTTATGTAGCCACTATGGTTAGGAATGGTTCAAGCTGATGGTTTCATCCATCCCTAAAGCTATCCATTTCTCTCCACAGCAATGTCCTCCATTTTGTGAACTTTATGTTTTGGAATTTAAGCTTGAGACCTGAGTACTGTAAGGGCTGCCTTCTCCTGCGTGTTCCCCCTCAAGCACTGCATTCAACATCTCAGGCTCTGCTTTGGGTTTCCCTGTAGATTGAGGAGTGGCAGGTATCTAAGAAGCAGGCCCTTTTCATTTGTGATGCAGCATATATACCAACTTTGTGGAATGCTCTCCCTGGGTCACACAATCGTAATGCTGAATATGTTTAGACGCCAACTTAAAACCTGGATTTTTAACTATATTTGACACTAATCGTGTGATTAGCAATCATGTCACTTCTTTTTCAAAAATTAAAGACCAGGCATCAAGAGCAGGGTGTAGTCACTGGCAGAGTGTGGGGGAAAGAGGGCATTTGGGTGTCCCCTCCCCTGCCTCAATCTCAGTAACCCCCCCCCCCCCGTGCAGCAATTAGCATTGAGTGGGGAGGAACCCTCTCCTTTACATCAATGGGAGGGTTTCCCTCCTAAGGCTAATTGCCATGTGTGATTTTTACTGAGATCATTACTAGATAGGGAAGGATTTACCTCCCCTCCTTGTGCACTGTGGCACCAGGTAACCCCTCACCCCACTATGCCATGTTGTGAGTGTCCTGTGTAGTTATCCCTTAGAGAGGCCTCTGATGTAGGCTAAATGCTTCATGGTTTTTTATTCTTTTCTGCTTTTGCATCAAGAGCTGTTTTCCCCCTTGTGATTTTCCCATTGCCTTGTTTTTATCATGCACTTATTTGTTTTTGCTGTTAAATGCTGCTGCTTCATTATGATTTGTAATTTGATTTTACTGTTGTAATTGGATTTTAGTTTATGTGGTAAGCTGCTCTGGTTTCCCTTCAAAGAAGAGGGGGGTATTATTATTATTATTATTATTATTATTTTATGATAAACAATAAAGTTCTTTTTTATTTTAAACAAAAATTGCTCGGCCCAAACATGAACCACTACCCAACTCCTCTCTCCTTTCTGTTTGCCACCAATTTACTACCTTCACTCCTCTCCCTACTTGATCATTACATTCTAAAATTGTCAAATGCATTATGAACAATAAATAAAAGCATAGTAAGTTTAAAGGCTCCACATTCATTTAAAAAATAAAGCTGTGAACACTGGTATGGCTAATCTCCTCACTGCAATATCACGTATGGCATGAGGATGAGAGATTGCACTGCAGGTATTAGATCAGACCTAGTATGAGTATAGTCCTCAGACTACTGGAAAATCCCGGAGACCTCCTCCAAAACCACGCTGATCCGGGGCAACCGGGCCTGGGGGCAATTTACCAGGGAAACTGGTGCCCAACAGCTACTGTCAAGCGTTGTTTTCAGGACAGCTTGTTTTCCCAGGAAGTCTCAACTTTCTGCGACATTTCCGCCATCCCGGAGATCTTGCGAGATTTGAGATTGCAGCTGGGAAGGCGGGGCACACTTTCGCACCCCAAACAGCCCGGCTATCAGAAGCAGGCGAAGCAGGCAGCAGCAGCCAGTAGCAGGGCCAGGGCACATCATCGGCGGTGATGGTGGCAGCAGCTGCCACCACAGGCGAAGGAGAGGAAGGTGAGGAGGCAAAGGAAGCACTCATCGTTTGCTCCCGTCTGAGCCTCCAGTGGAGCGGCCCCCTCTTTGTTTAGCTGCAGCTACACGGCTTTGTATGCTGCATGGGTTTGTTCCCCTGGGCCTGCGCGGCCCTCCTCTTTCACGCCCCAGTCTGGCGCGTGGGGCTGCCTAGACCTGCGCGGCGCATCATGGCAATGCGCGGGGCATCATGGCACGTGGGGCGGCCTGGCCCGGCGAGGCATACGGGGCAGCCTGGCCTGGCGTGGAGTGGCATGGCTGTTGCTACTGTTTAGGGAACTTTTGTTTAAGCAGTTTGCTGCTGTTCTATATATATGTGTGTGGGGGTGGGGGTGGGGGTGGAGGGGGTGTTATTAAAGTAAATGAAGGCCAAATGAACTGTCTTTAGCTGCAATTTAAGTCCAGTGGGGTGGGATGTAGACTGGATTTCATCTCTGGCTGCATTGATGAAACAAGTTGTCACTGATTTTCCATCTATTTTTTAGGTATGATTTTGATGAATTAACTGGGTGTGTGTGTGTATGTGGGTGTGTTTTAAAACTATTGTTAGTTTTGCCATGGGTGAGCAGGTTGGTGAGTGTTGTATTTTTAAAGTTATTTTATTGCCTTGGGCATGTGCATGTTTGTGTGTAGATTTATTATGTTGATGGATGTTATTTTGCCTTGTGTGGGTGGCTTATTGTTATTATTATTATTATTATTATTATTATTATTATTATTATTGCCTTTGGTGAGCATGGGGGTGGATTTTTATCCCCCCCTCCCGTTAAGTGTGGGGGGGGAGGTGTTTTTTAAAAAATTGCTTTGGGGAGGGTGTGTTTTTTCCCCACGTTTGGTGAGTGTGCAGGGGTGTGTAGATTTTAATTTTTATTTCCTTTGGTGAGCATGAGATGTGTGTGGATGATCATGATGATGATGATGATTTTACCTGGGGTGTGTGTGTCTGCCCTCTTTTGTATCTGGTCGTGTTAGACAGAGGTCCTGAAGCTTTAACTGTTGTGATGAAGAGGGACATCAGGTGCTGCATGCATACAAATATCACTTGCTGAAATTCTCTTTTCAATACAGCTCTTAAGATACAGGAGCCCTGTCCTTCTTTCCATATGATCACTCTAACTAATGGAATAATTATAACTTTTTCCTGTTACCATAGTTCTTTAACTTACATAGCTAGTAGGGTATATTTCTCTCTCTTTTCCTCTTCCTTTAATGCAACATTTTTGTCACTAGGTATTGCTATGTCAATGAGGTAGTGTTTTTCTTTTTTTGTTTATGTAGGCTGAGCATCTGAAAAGGAGGACAGGGCTCATATAACTTTAACAGTTGTAGAGAAAAGGGAATTTCAGCCGGTGTCATTTGTATGCAATTAGTTCCTGGTGAAATTCCCTCTTCATCACAACTGTTAAAGGTGCAGGCACTATACTAGAGTGACCATATACAAAAGAAGGCAGGGCTCTGCAACTTTAACTGTTGTGATGAAGAGGGAATATCACCAGGAACTAATTGCATACAAATGACACTGGCTGAAATTCCCTTTTCTCTACAACTGTTAAAGTTATATGAGCCCTGTCCTCCTTTTCAGATGGTCAGCCTAGTTTATGACTATTATGTCTGGTCGATTACGAAGTGTTGCCTCATCCCAGAATTGTTCTGTCCTAGCAAGATAATATATGAGTGCATAGTGGCTTGGCTTGTTTTGTTTGAGTGTGTCTGGGTCTCCTACGCTCTGAAAGCATCTTTCTGGAGTGCATCTGTTGGTTGCATGATTCACGAGGCCAGGTTCTGGTGAGTGCACAGTATTCCTTGACAAGAGGGGCTTGCACTTGCTATATTAAAGTCAACAAATGTGACGAGGCTGCACTCCTATATTCATTTATCTGGGTGTAAGATTTATTGAAATCAACGGGACTTATTTCTGAGTTGTCATAGGTTAGCATTGTATGATAGGACATAGGGAGCTGATAGCTTCTGAGTTATCTGCTACTCAGTTTTCTTTGGGTAAAGTATTACACTCTCTGATTGGGATTTCTGTTCTCTGCACACTGAGGCAGTGTAAATTCAGGATATTCTTGGATAAAAGGAGGCAAAGGGCCTATCTACACAGTATCTTGGAACGTTTTAAATTGTATTTTAAAACGTCCCAAATTTGTGCATTCTAAAACGTCTTAGGCCACATTAACGAGTACTCACGTTACAGGAGAAAAAATCTTCAGTCTTCAAAGCGGTGTAGGAGGTCTCACACACTCTTCTGTCTGTCTCTTTCTCTTTCGTTTTTACAATGCATTTAGGGCAAAGAATTGTGGAAGTTTTAGTTCAGTCACCCACTTCCTCCTTAGTTCTCCTTTCATTCACTAGCTTTCAATGAGTATAGGGCTAGGCATTGTGGGTGTTGTAGTTCACTCACCCACTTCCTCTTTCTTCCCCACCAATCAACTGCTAAGCATTTGGGCTCCGGTCAATGAAGCACTGCCCCCACGAATCACAAACGGTAAGGAAGGACACATTATTTTACTTAAAACGATTTATTAAAAGTAAAAACCGTTGTATATTGCTGAAGTATATTGCTGAACCTCAGGTATACATCGTTAAAGGGAGTGCGTCATGTGGCCCAAAGAGTTTTCATTACCCTTATGAAACGTTACAAACCTAGTGTGTAGATCGGCCCTAAGATCCTTGTCTAGCATTTTGATAATGGGCATCTCTTTTGGCCTTTTTTTGTATTGCTACTGACCATGGTCTTGTTTACATGGCTAATGAGCCAGAGATGTAATGACACATTTTTAGATTAGTTTCTCACTGATAAATCAGAAGTTGAAACCTGCTAAGAGGTGCTAGTGTGACATGACTGCAACAAGCCTTTAGTCCTTTTTGTTCCATGGCTAATGTTTGCAGGGTAATCGTATGTTATACTTTTTCTGAATGCTAGGTTGCTAGTTTGTTGTGCTAGATTTTTCTGCAGTACTAGATATTTCTGCACCTGTCAACTGCCTCATTTGTTCAGTGGTAGCAGTATGCTGAATCTGTGAGTATGGATATGAGAAAGGTGATGGGGAAAGCATGTTAAATGTTAGGAAAGTTGAGACTATCATCATCCAGTGAAGGATTTACAGTCAGAAAAGATTTTTGAGGGAAGGGGAGAATGTATCGCACAGAGTATAGCAAAAGTTTCAAAGTACAGCAAAAGCTACAAAAGTAGGAGTGAGTGGAGTTAATTTCAGATAGATTGAATGTCTCACTTGTTCTTTGTTTCAGTGATTTTAACATTAAGATGTTTTGTAGAACAGATTTGTCTTAATTGTGTGCTATAAAATACGACATGTGACCAAGGCTATGTTCGGGTGGGCATGCCCCCTTGGGGCTGGACATGCCCCCGGGGGCTGGTAATGTTGGTGGGCATGCCCCTTTGGGGGGCCGCCATGTTGTCCTTTTTGGTTTCCAAAATATGATCAGCCTATAGGGGCATATAGTTAAACTATGACATTTGCTACTACAAGATGTGGTAGCTACCAAGTTTGATGGCTTTAAAAGGGGATTAGACAAATTCATGGAGAATCAGGCTATCAGTGTCTGCTAGCCCTATTGCCTCCATAGAGGTGCCCCTGAATTAATACCAATGCTGGGATCAATATGAGGGGGCAGGGAGAGGGGAGAAGAGACCATTTGTTCTCATGCCCTATCTATCAATTTCCCATTGGTTAAAAAAACTTGCTTCTGGGCTTCCTGGAGGCATCTGATTGGCTACTGTAGGGCATAAAATGCTAGACTAGATAAGCCTTCGGTCTGATCCTGCAAAACTCTTATGTTCTCATGAGGGGGAAATGCAGGGTGGTTGGTTTATCTGGGAAAGCTCCTCCTAATGAATTTTTGTACAACAGGATTCCAGGAAGGACTCATGAAAGATCTGACTCCAGCAGCTACCTTGATAAAACAAATCTAGGAAATGGGAGTTCACCAGTCCACCCTAACCAACTAATATGCTATAGGGTCAGGAATTCTTTTAGATGAGGTATTCCAGACTCCTATACGTGGCCATCTAAATTCCACCACTGGAGCTAAAGATGCTGAGCTCCATAGTCAATAATGAGAACTCAAGACATTTTGGTGCACTCTGCTGATGGTGAAGATATAATAACAGACTAAATAATCATGATTTGCTGCCCTTTGAATGGTACCCCTAAATTTTCTGCCACCTGGGGCAGACCATCTCACCCTGCCTTATTATGGTTGGCCCTTCCTTGTTGACTTCTTGCTTGCTAGAAAGAATGTACTGTCAAGCTGAACAGACATACATTAAAACAGGTGGCTTCCCCATTCTTGCCTTCACACCACAAATGGCATACATACCTGCCTCCACACTGATCACTGATTTCCTCTTCATTCCTGTCCCCCTCTTCTGACTTGCATGCATGTTTCAGGTAGTCTGTCCATCATTCAAGCACTCCTTGTGCATGTATATACATTGCTTAGCTTAGCTTTGCATTGTTTTGTTTTAATTGTATTTTATCGCCTCGGCTTTGCAGTGTGTGTGTGTGTGTGTGTGTATATATATATAAAATCATGTTAGCTTTTTTATTTTTGCACCTGTATTTTATTGTGTTAGTTTTGTATTGTGTGTTTAGACCTTTGTTTGTATTTAATTGTATTATTCCATTTTAAAATAATTGTACAGTGCCTCGGGAACCTGTTTTCTAGGTGACTTACAAATAATGAGTATTTTTTTAAAAAAAAATCAATTGAAATATCTTTTTTAAAATCAGTTTTTTAAAAAGCTTTTATGACATCACAGTACTTCTGTGACATCAGCACAATACACAGCCAGCCTCTACTGTACAGTGGCAGAATCAGCTGAGGTTGATCCTAGAGAGATTTGATAAGCACATTTTAGTGAGTGTGCTTAGAAAGTGCAGCGACTTCTGTTTTCAGTGTGTCTGTACTCTTTGCTGATATTTTAAATCAGTTTTTTAAAGTTTTTATGACATCACAGTGCTTCTCTGTCATCATGAGCCCCCCCAGCCAATCAGCACAATACACAGCCAGCCTCTGCTGCACAGTGACAGAATCAGCTCAGGTTGATCCTGTAGAGGTCTGTAGTGAGTGTGCTTAGAGAGTGCAGTGAGTCACTGCCAGTGACCTCTGTTTTAAGTGAGTCTGTATTCTCCCTTGATTTTTTTAATCAGTTTTTTAAAACTTTTATGACATCACCGTGCTTGTGACATCATAAGCTGCCCAGCCAGTCAATACAACACACAGCCAGCCTCTGCTGCACAGTGGCAGAATCAGCTGAGGTAGAGCCTGGAGAGGCTTGATAACAGTGTAGTGAGAGTGCAGCAACTCCTGTTTTAAGTGAGTCAGTGCTCTCCCTTGATAGTTCATATAGCACAGAGTGACTCCTCTCATCTTGGCACAGCTGCCTGAGAGCTTCCTCTTCCCACACCACAGTGAAGCAGCACAGTTGGAGACAACCGTGCTGAAGATGCAAAGGATCAATTCAGGCAAGCAGCAAAACCCTCCCATGGACCAGCTAGGAGACAAGTTCACCTGAGCACTTCCATGATGGCTACATGTTGTGCTAGGTAGAAAGCAGGAGGGAAAGTAAGGGAGGAAGGAGGAGAGGCTTTATTGTTCCTCTGGTTCCCTCTACCTAGTGTTGCATTCCTCCTGAATTCAAGTTTAACTAGGTGAATGTCTAAAGTTGCAATCCTATACGCATTGAATTCGGGGGTTAGTCCCAGTAAACAGAATGGGACTTGCTTTTGAGTGGGGGAGCTCTATTTCAGGGGTATGGGGAAATTCCCTGCGAGGGGGAAAGCCTCAGAGCAATGTAAGTGTTGTTTCCCCACAGCAAGCCCTGGTATGAGGTGCATTTTGAATATCTGGGGGGAAAAGCAAAGGATTGCTCTGAAAAAAATTAATTCCTGAACTGGGGTGTGCATGGTTTGCTGTAGCTTTCAGGCCATGTCTACACCAGTCTTTTATCCTGGGGTCATCCCTGTGCATCCATATGACACACAGGGGATCCCGGGATCAACCGGGGACGACCTAGGCACAACCCCGGGATAATGGAAACTGGGGATATCCCAGTTTTCCTGCAGTCCCAGGACCATCCCGAGGACCACGGCTGGTATGCCATGTGCTCCTGGGTCATCCCTTCCTCCCTGCAAGTAGCAGGGCTCTTAAAGTGGGCATGGAGCTGCGTGGGGCAGTCCATGCCCATTCGGGGGGGAAACAGGTCAAAATGACTTTTTTTTTTTCCTTACATGTGCTGCAGCACAATTGTGCGACCGGCTCCGTTCTTGTAAAAAATAGTACCCTATTTCTTCAATTCTAAGGCTCACTTTTTTCCTCATATAAACGTCTCTAAAAATGGGGTGCGTCTTAGAATCAATGGCGATTTCCCCGCACTTAGAATCAAAGCTTTTTCCCTGTTGGTGGTACTGAAATTAAGGTGCGTCTTACAATCAATGGTGTCTTAGAATCTAAGAAATACTGTAATAATGGTGGCCGCAACGTTCCTCTTGCCTTCTGGGACATTGTGAGGCCGTCTAGATGATGAGTGAGGATCGCAGAAGCAGGTAAGTCCGCGATCCCTCTCCCTCCCTCCCTCCCTCCCTCCCTCCCTCTACGCCCTGAGGTGTAGATGAGCCCTCAGTCCCTTCAGGCATTGGCATCTGTTTTCTTCCCCCCGTATTTCAATTCTGCATTTCATTTCTCCAGACAGGCCGCCCACCCCATCTCTTGCTGTGGTAGACTCTCCCAGAGACGAAATTGGGTGGACGGCCTCTCCACAGAAATGCTCAAGGCCCAAATGGCTTGAGGAGTCCTTCCTCAAAGTATGAAATTGTGAGGTGCCGCTCATTGTGAGGTGCTGCTCGCAATGCTGCTCTTTGAGCAGGGGCCCGTCAAAGCGTGGCATTCGGGCCTGGGCAACTTCCCCAAGAGGTCGCTCACCCAGTCTCAACTCTGGGGAGAGGGGAGAGGAGGAAGACGATGAGGCTCTTGTGATGTGGGGGCAATGATACACATCCGTCTGCCTCAGGTGGCAGGACATCTTGTGCCGTCGCTGATGTCACCTGCCACCCCCTTGTCAGACTTCATTGTTCCCTCTGGGTTTAGCTGCAATCCCCACACTAACTGGGGGGAAATGGATTTCCCCAGCAACTCTATGTAGTAGTGATCTGTCCCTCTTATAATGCAAAGCACTGTGGGATGGCTGGGTCTCGAATGGGCAATGAAGAACCATTAGCTTTACAAAAGACTTACTCCTGGTGGAGAGGAAAACGGCTTAAACTGGATCAAGGGCAGCTGCCTGCCTTTTTAATCTCTCCGTGGGGACGGGCTATGGGGACTGTCCTGAGGAGTGCCTGCACTTCCAACATTTACCCCTACTCCAGTGTCATTGGTGCAGTGGGGGATTTGAACCCCCATCTCCTTGGTCCAATTCTGACACTCTCCACTTGTTCACCTGGGCTTTCCCTTAAACCTGCACTTTTGTGGGAGGTTGCCTCTCCCTCCCTTTCCTCCCTCACATGGAGCCTGCTTCTAGCCCGCCCCCAAGCTTCCCCCCCCTCTCCCCCATCCCAGACAGAAGCACCGCCATCTCCTCCTCCTCCACCACCATCACCACCCTCATATTCGCCCGTCCTTCCGCCTCGGTTTCTCTCTCGTTTGACTTGCTAATGCCGACTTCCACAGCTGTTGTATCAAAGGTCCCGTTGCCTGTCAGCCAGGCTGAAATCCCCCTGCAGGCATTCCTGGGGGTGGCTGTCACTTCGCAGTCCCACCTCGCTCACCTTTCCGGTGGCTCTTGCATGTCCTTTCTCCTCCTGACAGACAGGTGCAGCCAGGTTTAACGGAGATGCCGTCGCTGTGAAGGGGAAGGAAGGTTGGAGATATGCTCATTCCCACCCACCTCCGCCACCCTGCTCCTTCCTCCTAGGCTAGGTGCGGCCCAACGCTTCAATGGGCCTGAGAGCTCTGAGGCCTTCCCTGGAAGCCAGTTCATCACGGAATGACTATATTGCCTTGATGGATGGGCCGTAAGTCAGTGCCAGAGCACATGCTCTGCGTACAGAAGCTCCCAGGTCCAATCTTAAGCGTCTCCAAGTAGGGCTAAGAAAAAATCTTGCCTGAAATCCTGGAGCGCCTTTGCTGCCAGTCAGTGTCAACAACATTGGGCTAGATGGACCAATGGTCTGACTCAGGCCTCATCTATACCAAGCAGGATATTGCACTATGAAAGTGGTATATAAAAGGCAGGTGCCACACCAAGCAGGATATAGCCCTATGAAAGCGGTATATGGTATGTGCCAGCGGGCCCCAACAATTGTCAGTGCGCTTCAATAACACTTATAAAGCAGTAGTGTGGCTCCTGCCTTTTATATACCGCTTTCATACCACTTTCATAATGCGATGTTCTGCTTGGTGTAGATGAGGCCTCAGTATAAGGCAGCTTCCTGTGTTCCTAACTCCAGAAGAGGCGTCGTACCTACTCCAAGGAGGAACTGAACCAGTGGTGACCAACCTTTCCAACAGGTGTGTGGCCTACGTAGGTCTGCTATCCTGAATGGAAAAGGACCACTTATTTCTCATCCCTTTCACCCACTTCGAAATTAGCTATTTTGTTTCAGCTATATTTCAGGGGTACGGGGACATTCTATGTGAGGGGAAAAGAATCAGAGGAATCGAAGTGTTGTTTCCCCACAGAAAGCTCTGGTCTGAGGTGTGTTTTGAAAATCTGGGGAAATTCAAAATACAGAACGGGTGGATCAGTCCTCCAGCAGCTCATTTTATTCAAGAGGGTGCACTGTTAAATACGCTTCCAAAGAAAGGGCAGTGATTGAAGCAGGCTTGTTAAAAAAGTATAAAGTCATACAGTGTGTCGTTCCATGCGACCCTATCTTTCAACCTGAACTACTAGGAAAAAAAATTCGTGGTGGCTTTAAAAAAAAAACTTTTTGATTTATTTCTCTCTCTTTTTATAAGGATGGCTTGCAGAAAAGAAAAGAAAAGAAGATACTTTATTCAAAAGCTGACCCAAAGGCTTAAAAAGCATCCCCAAAAAAGTTTTTAGTGTGGAGGGAATGAGATTAACAGTGCAATCCTATGCAGGAGTTAAATGGGACATAACTTCCAAATGAATGTGCTGAAGAATTGGCAAAATAATTCAAAGCTGGGGCAGGGGCCGTTTCAGAAAACAGTTTCTTCTTGAATTACTGAGTCAATTCATTTAAATTTATTTCGGGGTTGAATTACTGTTTGTCCCCAGCCCTAACACACCCAGCCCTTCGGTGCATTTCCCCCTCTTATCTACTGAGCCAGGGACTAGGGATAATAATAATAATTATTATTATTATTATTTATTTATTTATTTATTTATTTCTTACCCACCCACCTCTCCCTCTGGATCGAGGCGGGGAACAACAATAAATATAAATACAAAGACCATAAAATAGATAAAACGTTAAAAACAAATAAAACTAATACATTATTAAAAACATCTTAAAGTTCAACTAGGTAGGCCTGCCGGAAGAGATCAGTCTTCACGGCTCTCTTAAATTCCAGAAGACTGCTAAGTTGTCGAATGTCTCCCGGCAGGCCATTCCACAGTCTGGGAGCGGCAGAAGAGAAGGTCCTCTGGGTCACACTCGTCAGCCTAGTTCTGGCTGATACTCAAGTTATATTTTTGTTTCATTACTTCGTTCATTTTCATTAATAAATCCCACTTTTGTCAAAGCACATTTAAAAATTGCATTCATTTGTTTAAAGGTTTTTCATTTCGATACTTACATTTGTTTCATTGGATGAAGGTGAACGAGTGATGTTTGACGTAGCCAGGATTCTCCCAACGTCGCCTCTCTGCATGTGTCATGCCTGTTTCCCATTTGCAATTGTGATGGCTGCTCATTCTGTGCAAACCGAGCAGCCATCGAACAGGAGATCTGCACAAGTTTCCCCAAATTTGCAGGAATTTCAGATTTTGAGCAACTTTCCTGCATAGACTAAAGCAGGACTGATTCAGTCCACAGCGGGAATTTGCGCAAATCAAACTGGGAATCGGGAATAAGACGAAGGTGAGCATGAATCCGACAATTTACGAATGTTTTCAGCGGACACATCCTTGCGATCGCGTTCAGAGCTTCGAATGGGGGCATGCTTGCATGTTTTGTGAGCAAAACAAAAAAGCAAAATCTCAAATATTCCTTTGTTTTATGTTGGGTACTTTCACTCGGTTGTAAAGCTGAAGGCCACCATTTTATTTTCCCAAAATGCTTCGGCTGTTACATCATTCTGGGGCACTAGAGGGGGGAAACTCTTCCTGCCCCCCCCCATTGCCACAGAACAATGCAACATCTGGGACAATCTGGAAAATTAACACCAGTCCCTTAAATGCTCTCTGTTTCAGCTGCTAGAGAAAGATAACCCTTCCTATTCCCATATAAGTGAGAAATGGGTATGAATGGGATATAAAAAATGGTACCCGTTGATTGCTAAATGTATTTTTAAATTTTGGAATGAATGAAAATTGAACCAAATGGGGCCCATTCAGTTCATTTCCCTCCATGAAACTAATTTTATCATGAACCAGACAGCAGCATAGCACAGTAGAGGCCACCCCGAACTATGAAATACTCTTCCTCTACAACTGCAATTGTCCCCCATTTCTTGGTCTTTAGAAAAGATGTAAAGACTCGTCTTTTCAATTTGGCCTTTCAAAATGGTTTTAATGTGTTTTTTTTAACCATTTTAACCTGCGTGTTTTGTTTTGTTGACATTTACAAAATATTGATTAAAAACATTTCAGTTTTTATATTTTTAAGGTTTCCTTGTACAAATTCTTATACACCACGTTGATGGCTTTTTAGCAGATGAGGCAATATAAAAATGTTGTTAATAAATAAATAAATGCCTGATTCTTATGCCATATCAGATCCACAGGACCTTCTTCTCAGTTCCATAATTCTCTATTATTATTCTGAATGAAATTTCTCCTGATCTTTTGATCAGCTGTGATGATTGGTGATTTCTGGCTCTAACTGACTTCTCCACACTTACGGATAAAAACCAGAAATTTTCCTACAGATTGGGCAATAGCAATTGCAGTGCTTATTTCTAAGAAAGACCCAAGATCTGACCCCAAGAACTACCATCCTATATGTCTCTTGGATGTGAACATTAAACTATATGTTTTGGATGAGTTAGAAAGTTGGGTGGGCATAGAAAACCTGTCAGAGGAACGTGCAGGTTTTTCATCACAGTAGATCAACAATTGGCCGTTGCTTCCTTTTGCATCACTTAGAAAGTAAATATATGTCCCCACCATATCAGTCTCTCTAGCCTGCCTTTGTAGATTTTTGGGTTGCTTTTGACTCCTTATCTCAGGCCCCACCTTTGACACAAATTGGCTCTTTTGAATATGGCTCATCGATTGTTAAGGAGAATTCAGGGGTTGTAGGATAATTCTAGTATACATGTCAGAGTGACTACAAGGGTTTTATTGGAAACCATTGCAGTGAAAATGGGATTGCAACAGGGGTGTCTGTTAACACTGTGTTCGTTCAATCTGTATCTTAGTAATATAATTTCCTCACTTTCTGATGCAGAGATTTCCCCTTTCTATTTATTTATTTTATTTAATGTTATTCACTGCATTTCTATAGCCGAAGCACTCGTGGCGGTTCACAAAAATTAAAAAAAAAAAAATTCTGATCAAGAGATAGGAGTATTTCTATTGTATTATATCTTGATGAGGCTATTCTGTCCTATACCCATTTGGGCATCCGTAGACTTCTGAGAGCTGTAAGCTCATATTGCACTAGGGAACTTTTACAAGTTAATTAGTCTAAAACTAAAATACTGCTGTTTGGGAAGAGAAGGAAGAAACACTGATGGATACTGGATGCTCAGTCGCTGGAGCAAATTGATTGATAAATATAACAATCTGGGTGTGATGTTTAAAAACTCTGGATCCTGCTCTGCTCATTTTAAACCCACTGCATTGCTGGCTAATGTAACTGCTAACACTGATTTTCAATTCTCAGTCAGACCAGGGGGGTGTCTGGAGGATGCCGCATTGGCTCTGCAAGCCCCCAGAATAGGCTGACCATATGAAAAGGAGGACAGGGCTCCTGTATCTTTAACAGTTGCAAAGGACAGGGAATTTCAGCAGGTGTTGTTTGTATGCATTCATAACCTAGTGAAATCCCCTCTTCATCACAACAGTTAAAGCTGCAGAAGCCCTGTCTCTTGACCATGTAGAAAAGAGGGCAAGGCTTCTGCAGTTTTAACTTTGTGATGAAGAGGGAATTTCACCAGGTTCTGCATATATACAAATGACACCTGCTGAAATTCCCTTTTCTATGAAACTGTTAAAGATACAGGAGCCCTGTCCTCCTTTTCATATGGTCAGCCTACCCCAGAACCCCACGCTTGTGTTCCTGCGAGGTTGTCCCTGCAACAAGGAGCAAGCATGGGGTTTGCATTCTTCAATCGGACTCCAGAGGAGGACCCCCACCCCCCATGTGCCACTGCTCCACACTCTGCCGCGTCGCCGCACAAGTGCTGTTGCATCTCTGCATGTCCTTCCCCTCAAACTCCCCACAGCTTTCCCCTCTCCTTCCTGTGGGGCTTTCCTTGCCAAACATTTCCTCCCCATGCCGGAGGAAGCGCAGAGGTGTTCCAGTGGCCATTCGGCTCACTGGCCTGCCTCCTCCCCCCTGTCCAGGCAGTTGGCAACCAATCAGGGGTCACCATCTGCCCAACCATACCTCCACAACGACTCTGGAGAGTCGACAGACGCCAGATGTGCCATCATGGCCTCTCTCCAGAGAAAAAAGCCAGGGTAAGTCCCTGACTTTTTTTATTTCAGAGCTTCGGGGGAAAGCCCTGGGATGGCTCCGCAGTGGCTTCTGTGTCGTATAAACAACACAGCTCCACTGTGGAGCCATCCAGGGGCTTTCCCCACATATAGACAGCCCCCAGGTGGGAAGTTAGTGACACCCCTATTTGAACTATATAAACCCAAATTATTGTCCCAGCTTTTACATAGAGCCCCTATGTGGGTTCATTTGGATATATTGTGGCCCTGGAATCGGAACAGCGTAGATTTCTGCCTAGAGCCTTGGTGTTCTGACTCTGAGACCCATCTCCAAGACAATTGTCTGAAGGGAGACAGCCTATTGTTCAATGGAAACTTCAGCTCAGAATGCAGCTACCTATTTCTGTCTTAAGATAATACAATAGACCTCTGCCTTTGTCCTACTGGCATATGAAGACATTCCTACTGGCTAGAACATATACAAGATGTGACATATTGCACTGTTAAATTTGTTAAGCTAGCTCTAGGGAAGAGGAAGCCATTTATTTTGACAGATGATAACATAGCAAGTTGAGCTTAATTCATTTAATAACTTTAATATACAAATCAGTTGTCAACTGTTCGTTAAATTTCTTCTTTTTATGCTTACCCTGATTTCCTTATATGTCGATATTTTGTATTCTTTCTAGCTTTGTTTTGATGTATATGCAAAAGCCTAGTTGGCTTTTGAGCAATAGACTGAACGGAACTAATATCCTTAGTGCTGTGCCATATTTCTATTATATTTGAAGTTCAATGCACACCCTGCCATTTTGAAGGCTGCAGAAATGTGCTCACGGATGTGCGCACTCACACCAAACCTCTTCACTGTTTTGCTTGCTTTGTGCCTGTTCACAGCTATCACTGCTTCCTCAATCTCATTTTTCCCCATCTGAAAAGACTTGGCCCACCTGCTTTGCTTTTCCCCACCCCATTGCTGTGAGCTGATGCGGATCCTAACGCACGTTAAAAGATTCCTTTAAAACACGTTGCTCTGCACTGATGTATGCAAATGCCTAACAAAAATAAAAATCTCACCCACCCACCCACTACAAACATTTCCATGACAATGATATTCTACCTGGGGAGGGGGGGAAATCACTGAAAAAGGATGTGAGATTAAGAAAACAAGGGGTGTGTGTGTGTGTGTGTGTGTATGTGTGTGTGTGTGTATATATATATATATATATATATATATATATGGATGGAAGGGATTATGAGAATTTCATTTTGGTTCGCAAATCTTCCGAACTTGCCCTGTTTGTAACCCCAAATGGGAACTAGAGTGCATTTTCTTGAAACATGGCGGCACTGCCTGAACTTGTGATTGCATTTAAAAAATGAGTATTTTTATTTTAAATGCCTACTCTGACAGAAGACCAGAACAGACACCTGAATTTTCACTGGTGTTAGGCCTCTTTTCTATGAGGGATAAAATAAGAGTTGCTTACATTTGTGTGGGTTGTAGCAAAGTTGGAGATTGCAATGGCATGGAAGAACGATCAACCCATTCCTCTCTCCCTCTCAGCCAATAGGTTGTGGTCACTGGCACCGATGGAGAAATTAACTAAGCAAATACACAGCTCTAGACTATGCCGAAGTGTAAACAAGTTTTAGGACAAATGGCAACCGTTGATTGAAGATCCAAACTTGAATAAAGACACAACATGTCCACCCACAATGCATTGCCCTTTATGGAAAGAGTACTGATGCCTTATGTGATTTACTGATAGGATTGTAAAAGCCAACAATGCTCCTCAAATTAATTTGATTATAAGGTTGTTTGTTTGTTAATACAAATAACCCTGAGAGGTAAGTTAGGCTGAGAGTCAGCGATTGGCCCAAAATCACCCAGTGACCTTCATCACTGAGTGGGGGCTAGAACCCAGGTCTCCCCCAGCCCAGTCCAACACTCTAACAACATTGGCTCTCAATAAAAATATACATCTGGGTAACTTACATTCTTAGGAGTGCAATTCTATGCATGTTTACTGAGAAGTAAGCCCCATGTGTTCATGGGGTTTCCTCTCACATACATTGTGAATGGGATTGACGTTCTAATCTATTTGTCCAGAAACTGAGCAACAGATGTTAAGTCAGAGGGAAGGGACTCTCAACAGATATCCAGCTGTGATAAATGAAGCCATCCCATCCACACACATGTCCTTGTGCTAAGGATGTACACTTCCTTGGGCTCCTTGGTGAAAAGGCAGAATATAAATATGATGATGATGATGATGATGATGATGATGGTGATGATCCTAAGGCCATTTGGATGTAGAACTGGGCCCAGTTTCATTCTGAATTCTAGGCTCTTTGCAGCATGTGTCCAGTGGGCTTTGTCCTTCCCCTTGTGATCACAATTTAAATAAGCCCACTTCCCTCAACCTCTCTTCCTGGACATTGTTCTTTCAACCCTTGATTATCTTTGACACTCTCATCAGAACCCCCTCAAGTTTGTTTAATGCTATATGAACCATCAAGGGCCCTAACACTGTCCGCTGTCTAAGGCCTGATTGATGTTGTGTGCAACTGTTCCTTTGTTAGGGATGTGCAAAAATTCATGTCAAAGCATGCGAACAGGCCCTGTTTGCAACCCCAAATGCAAGCACAAGCGGGAGAATGTGTCTGCTTAAAATGTTCACAAATCCTCGAACATGTGCTCATGTTTGATTTGGACAAATTTCCCGATTCGATTTTGCGCAAATTTTAAAAAGCGCACAAGCTTTAAAATCACCCAAGCTGCGTTATTCTGAGGGGGCTTTCATGGACTTGTGGCTGTTGTGGTTCCCCCCACCACCACTTTTTGGGGGCAGGGCGAGATTTGTGCTAATTTGCACTTGCACTAATGCAAATTAGTATATTGCTCAAATCCACTAATCCGCATTAACCAAGTCAAAATAGACATTACTGAGTTAGATATATCACAATGGCCCCTGAGTCAGAATAAGCTTCGTATATTCAAATGTAGCGGGGGGACGGGATGGACGACCACCGTCCACAGTTCTGATAACTAACAATACAACAAGCAAGGTAATAAACCAACCTTCCCAACTAGGTGCTCTTCAGAAGGTTGGACTGCAACTCCAGCAATTGGCCTTTAGCCAAGCTGGCATGGACTGATTAGAGTTGAAGTCCAAAACATATTTTTAAAGGAAATTCATCTCTTTTTGGTGGGGGGGGGGGAAGGAATGCCACGCTGCTTAATTTTGGTGACAAATTCGTCAGTGCAGTGGGGCATCCCCACTGGGGATGAAATTAGCCCTCGGATCCCCAGAAGTTTTCCACCCCTGCCCTAACAGGAGTGCCTCCCTTGAGGGCTTCAGACATCCTCCTTCAGGATACCATGAGCTGTAATGAGCATGTGACCAGTTCAGGAAGCATTGCCTTCATTCTCAGTTAGCTTCGTTTCCCCCAGTGATGTCATCACATAGCCAAACCTGATGGGCTGCATGGTATGGTGACATCACCACATTCACTGGGTGATCCCTGATTAGGTGGGATAACTGTAAGGAGAAAGAAGTAGGGATGTGTATCGTATCGTTCAGATGTCCGATAACGATCCGATAATGGCGTTATTGGACATCTAATTAACGACAACAATATGATAGAAAAACTTCCAATACATATCGGATCCGAAAATTTCCAGTCCGATTATATCGGATTTTTTTGGATTATCGGACTGCCATATAAATAAACCTATAACTTCTGTATTTTCAAAGTTAGAGACTTGAAACGTGGTCACAGTGCTTATGGGGTATGCCTAAGTACGTGTATGAAATTTCAGATCGATCCCTCCAACCATGTATTTTATATGAAATTTTGAAAGATCGTTTAATTTCTGACAGCTCAGAATGACAGCTCGCCACGTGCATTCAGAGATCTGTTTAAAAAAGGTGCACAATCTTTCATAAATTTATATAAAATACAGGGGTGGAGGGATTGTTCTGAAATTTGGTACATACGTGTAGCAACATGTGCTACACATATGTGCCAAATTTCAGAACAATCTGAATTTTTTTAAAAGTGATTTCCAATAATGATACGATCATTTCGGGCGTGCACACCCCTAGAAAGAAGCCCTAAGAGAGGCCAGAACAGAAGGACTGCGGCACCACAGCAGGGGGAAAGAAAAAGAAAGAACTAGCAGGGAAATGCTTGAAAAATGTGTCCATTAAGGGGCTATTTAGAGAAAAGTCTGGCATTCCCCAAAGCTATGTTTTTGTCTCCCCAAACCCCAAACAGGTAAACATATTTGGTGCAACCAATGCTCATTTCTGGATTTATTATAATCTCTTTTGGAGTCCCTTTTGCTCCTTCTTAACACAAGAAGGCCTCACTCAGTCAAATTCTATTACATAAAGACTCTGGTTGAGTCTCCAGAGGCCCAGCAGCCAAGCCTAACTCAAATCCTTCCCCAATGTTCTTTTTCTCACATCCCAATACACCCACCGTCTCTCCCACCACCGCAAAATTTCAAATGTGCAATTAGATGGGCTTACGCACTAGGTCCTTATTGCTTCTGCCAAATGGCATGGCAAAAGAAGAGGAGGAGAGCTTTCCTGGTTATTTGAGGGTGGTGTTTTTTTTTTCTGAGGGTTTTTTTCCTTCCTCCCTCCCCCCCTTTGCCTGTGTACCTTCAGTAAACACTCAATTAGGACCATACCACTGTACCTGTCTCCCAGTCGCTGCTGGTAATTATGTAGGTTTTCGATGTCAGCACAGCAGGGAAGTGCTATTAGAGCTAATTAAAGCATCTCCCAAGCTCAGTGAGTCCTGAACTTCTGCAGCTGTATCTGGTGGCATTTTGCAAACAGCTGCAAACACTGTCAGCCCCATCATCCTTCTCTCTGTAGCCCCCCTCCCCGCCACCAACACAGGTGTCAAAAACCATTCAAAGAGAAAGACCTCAGGAAGCAGCGCTTTTCTTCTTCCTTTCTTTTACCCTACTAGGAAGAAAGACACGCAGAGGGGGTAAATTGTTTCATAGATGATGCACATTTTAAGCATGACAGCATCCTGGGACAGCAGTCAAAGGACAATGGCTGCCTGGTGCTAGGCTTGGTATGCCTCAATGACAGCTCCTAGAAATGCTTTCCATGTTTTTCCTCCTCAGTAATACCAGCTTTCAGGGGCATAACAACAAAACAAATAAGCAACAAGCTTATTTTATGCAGGGGCATAGTATTGCCCTAAGATCTAGCGAAGGCCCAAGGTCTAACACTGTTTAAAGAAGGATCAGACAAATCACAGGGTCTTAAGTGGGCACTTATTAATCACACACACACACAAAAGAAACACAACACACAAAAGGATCAGAAGAGGAAACTGGTTTGCATAAATTTTGCATATGGTAATTTACTTGTATAGATAGAAATTTAGAAATAATTTATAGAAATACAATGCATCTCTCTATAGTGTGGAAGACTGTGACTTGGGGCTTGTCAATATGTCCTGTATACTCTGGTGGCTGCGCAGTGGCATTGCATTGTTTATACAACGCAGCCACCAACTCACACCCACCATGGGCTTTTCCCCCGGAACTGCACTTTTAAAAAGTCACTGATTTACTGAGCCTTTTTCTTTTACTCAGAGGTCATCACCTTCTTTGGGCTGTTTTTCAGTGGTGACCTCGCTTCACATTGAGGATGGGGGCATTCCAGGGGCAATCAAGGCCCAGTGTCATGCCTTCTCCAGAGTCCTCATCAGAGGATGAAGGGGAAGAGCAAAATCCAACAGAGCCTGGAGAAGGGACTAGCTGCCAAGTGGAAAGCAGGCAAGACCTGGCTGATGCCCCTTTAAGAGACTCAGGCAGTGAGGAAGGGGATGACGAGGCTCCTCTGACCCCAGCTGAGCACAGGCTCCTGAGAGTAAAAGATCAGCCTCCACAGGCTACCAGAGCATGGAAGTTACAGGGATGATTGCCAGCACCTGATGTCAGGTTAGGTTAGGATTCATAAGGTCCAGAACAGTCTAGCAAGGGTTGCTGGAAACAACCCGCATCCTTACATGATCGGTAACTCCAGCTCTTCCTGCATCTGAACTCCCGTGCTGTGTTATGACCTCTGAGCACTGTGCTTTGAACTCTGCTGAGAAGATACTGAAACTACAGCTGCTGCATCTCCGGCTCAGCTCTGCAATTAGCAGCAATAAATCTTTGTTCCAGCCAGCAAACACGGACACCCAGGGTAGGTTGGGGGTTTGCACAGGAAGGCTGGGCAGGGGGTGGGCTCGATGAGCTGAATGGCTGCTGGCACGGCCCAGAAAGCCTGCATTCCCTCCTGCCATGGAGACTTGCCTCTCCTACCCTGCAGCTGCTGGGAAAACTGCTTATGGATCTTTATCTTTAAACTGGAATTGGGTAGGAGTGCCATTCAAACAAGACTGTCCTCTGTAAAAGAGGACACATGGTCACCCTAGCAGTCATGCAGAAATACGCGTCTGCAAAACTCTGACACAATGTGCATTCCTAAGTATCTCAGCTTTCAGGTTTTGGTTTTGTTTCTTTTTAAAGTTTCTAGGCCTCTGTGTTTTGGGAATAAATTTCAAACTACTGCTTATAGAACCTTCCATTCTTTAGGGAGACAAAACAAGCTTCCCAAAGTACCCTTGAGGGAATCTGGTGATGTGATTGGCAAAGGGGAAAGAGCAAGACCTCCATCACACCTAATGCCCCCCCCCCCCCCGGTTTGCCTCCACGTGATCCCTTTCACTGGAATAGGGCAGGATCTACACTACTGCTTTATAATGGTTTATAACAGTTTTGACAACGGTTCGGGCCCAGGACACATTCCTCATACCGTTTTCAAACCATTTTCAAGGTGTTAATATCCTGCTTAGTGTAGATCTGGCCAAGCTGCTCTTTCGGTCCTTTGGTCCTTTGCTCTTACACTCCACTCCACTCCACCCCTCCCCTTCTCTTTATCTCTCCAGTCAGGTCCTGTGCGCACTTCAACCAGGCTGCCTTTCTGCCAGGCAAAAATGGATTGACCCTTTAGTCTGGCTCTTTGGGGGCATCGAGGGAGTACGATCCTGTCTCTTCAGAGATTCGAGCATTGTAAGATTTTAAAAAATGCTTTGGAGCCTGGGATGCAAAGTTTGGGTTTTATATTGAGGCTTGGAGCTGGCTGCTGGGAGAGATCACTTTTCCCTGCCAAGAGTTAGGGTTCAAGCTCCTAGTTCCTTTAAAACTACACATAGGCTTAGGGTGCATTTGATGCATTTAGGGAAAACTATCCAGACTTTTATTGTTCTAGGAAAGGCTGGGGAAGAGACGGGGTGTCAGCAGGACAGGCACACACCAGACATGTGAGTACTGTGCTGCAAATCCACACACCAGGCATGGCGACAGTGCACTAAATTGCCGGTGTGATGGAGCTCCAAGTCTGGCTATGATGAGGTTTAATTTGACCTATGATACCTAGCTTCAAGTCCTGCCACATCCATGGTCTCGCTGTGGGCTTTGGGGGCAGGGAGGTGTAAGGCATTTTTCTCTGGGCCAAACGAGATGCAAGGAAGCATTCACATGCAAAGAAGCATTCACATGTAGGTATTTATGTACATGTTTGCCCTGCCTATGTGGAAACCATGGGGTGGGAGAGGTATATTTTACCCACTTTGCCTGCAAAAAGCGCTTGTATTCACATTCGCTTTCAATGGCGCAAATGGGACATGTTTTGATCATAAAGGAATGGTAACAAAATTCTCATACAATACATCACATCCGTGGAGACAGCCCTGCCCTCTTGCTTGGCCCCAACATCAGGTCAGCTGAAATGCAGTGCCCTTGGATTTTGTTAAAGTTAATGGATTTACAAAATGCCTTGCCATCTCTTCTGTGACAATTGTCAGAGATCAGATACTTAGCTTGAGTGAGTGACTACTAGTCCAGTGGGACCACCCATAAGCTTGGATGTCCTCATCCAGGAAGCTCAACTGTCCTTGGAAGGGGGGGGGGGGAGGTAAGATATCAGGATGAACATCCCTCCCTAGATCCGTGCCTCAGTTTCACCATATGCAAAATAGCAGATTATAAATTTCCATCCACCCTGTGGGACGCGTCGCTGCTGCTAACGCTTTTGTCAGTTGGATGCACGTTGGCATTCTTATTATTTCTGCCTGTGTTTTGGAACCAAGGATAATTAAAATAAATTGCAAACCCGTCTCTTTCTAGATGCATTTCATGGATTTTATTCCCAGACAGGGGGAACGGACAGTAGTACCTTGGCTCCTTCATGAATTCTAGAATTAATTTCCTTTAAAGTGACAATAACATAACTCACAGACTTCTGCTGGGTTTTCGCCATTGGATTCATCCAGGACAAATGGGTCTATCGAAAACGGAAAAGCCCCATAAATCGGGGATGGGCAGAAAGTAGATTGAGTTCTACTGGTAGATCATAAGGTAATTTGCAATGGATTGGCAAGGATTTCAGACGCCCAACTATTTAACAAGAGCCAGTGTGGTCTAGTGGTTGGACTGGGAGTTGGGAGATTTGGGTTCTAGTCCCTACTCGGCCATCGAAGATCACTGGGCGACTTTGGGCCAATCACAGACTCTCAGCCCAACCTACCTCACAGGGTTGTTGTGAAGATAAAATAGAGTAGGATTATGTACGCCGCCTTGGGTTCCTTGGAGGAAAAAAGGTGTAATATAAATGTAATAAATAAAATAATAAACAAGCGACAACAACAAAGAGGAGCCTTCCCACACACCCAAAATTAGAATGCTGAAATGGAAAGGGGGGAAAAGGAAGCTTGGTGCATAGAGGAACAAAGTGTTACTGCTTTGTGCAAAAAGAGTCTATAAACTCAATTCTGCTACAAAAATGCCTGGGCTGAGCCTGTGTTCAGTAACAACTGCCATTGTCATCGGCTACTCTTGCTCCTCATCCTCTTTCTCATTTGCTACCCTTTGCTTGCTTGTGAGACTGAGAGCCAGAGAGCAAGTAGCTGGGGCATCTATGGCTTCTCCTTTTGGGTACCACCATTGTCTGGGCCATGGCGAGAGGCAGTTGAACAAGCAAGTTGCAATGGAGGAGGAGGAGGAGGAAGCCACAGGGATTCTTGCCAGCAGACCCTTGCTGGGTGTGGGCCTTTGGCAGGTGGCCAGCTATGCCTACCCTTGATGCCAGCCTTGGCATACATAGCATGTGTTTGTGCGCAGGCTTCCTTCCTCGTGCAGCTATACGTCTGGGGGAGCCTGCTTCCCACACATATATACCCATAGCTGGATCTGAAGGATAAGGAGTGAGGGGCAGACATGGTTTCCAAACATAGAGCAGCCAGGCATCGTGGGCACGTTGCTCACGACCAGTCCCTGAGCGTTTGGAGAGGTGTTGCTCCCATTAGCACTTGATGCATTTAGTGTCAATTGTAGACACGATTAAGCACCAAGGTATCCTGCGGTGCCACCTAAAGTGTAAAGCAGCCCCCAGCTTCCTATGCTGGAGTAAAAAATAAACCCCATCTGTTCACCAGTTGGCCTTCAATAGACCTGAGACACAACGGCGCTGGGAGCATACTCACCATTTGTTTTTTTAGCCAAGCAAGTCACCCTGGGAGCACAAATGTCAAGCGCCTGCTCTTCAACATAAAGGCACAAACCAGCAAATGTTTCTCAGGGCTTCCGTTGCTTTCAGCAGGACTCCATAGTCATACAAGGGATGTTTTTCAGGATTGGGATCTGTGTGTAGGGCGGCCATTTACTCATCACCAAAAAGAGAAAAGGCATCGCCAAAAGACAGGAGAATGCCAATTTGCATACAATTTGCATACAATTTTCATATGCTAATAGTACAGATGCAAATGTAGAAATAATAACTAACATTGAAATTGAAATGCAAGGCGTTTCCCCCTAGCATGGAAGACTGTGACCAGTTGACTTGTGTGTCTTACTCGGTCTGCTGTCCAGGGGCTAAGTGTGGATGAGCAACTTCAAGGCCCCTCCCTGCTCTCCCGTCTCATGGTGCTTCATCTTCAAATCAGATATGGACTAGACACACAGCTGGATTTAGGAACAAGCCAAATAAGCCTCAGTTTAGGGTCTCATATCATGAGGGGCCCCTAAATATGTTGGAGATAACGAAGATGTAAGATAACGAAGATGAAATCATTTTGGCTGAAATATGTTGGAAAGACTAGTGTGACTTACAGCAGAGTTGCCTTATATAGAGAAAGCATGGCAACACAGCATTTACTATGGGAGGCAATAAGCACAAACTAGAGCTGTTTTAGAAGAAGTTCAACTCAACGTTACTGTATTTGTGCCTTTATAGCCATTTTCAGAGAAGGCTATCTAACACTGTTAAACTACAAACATCCCCTAAACACTGGGTGGCACCCTTTCATTACCTTTCCTATTATAATGTAATAAACCATTCTCTCTTTATTTTAATGGTACGGGGCCTTTAAATCTTGATATGGCTTAGGGCTTCGGCATGTCTTAATCTGCCCCTGACTGGACAGACCATCAAATAGAAGATGCCTTGCATTAGAGGACTGTCCCCTGACAGCTCTCCAAAACAGAGGACTGCCATCTGTAAAACAGAACAACTGACCACCCTTTCCCTCCTCCAAGGATCAAAGAATGGTTACAAGCAACCATTGGGTCATAGCCAATGTTAGTCCTATTTAGAGTAGGCCTATTGAAATGAATAAGAAATCTTATTTGTGTCTAATGACTCACATTGGATACAACCCATTCCCTTCCAAATCAGCAGGGTGGTGGGACTCCGAACCACCTGCATATACAAGTAAGGATTAATTTATAAGGATTGACCCAGGAGACTGAGAGAGTCCCTTTCTTTTGATACCTGCTATATTGAAATATACCAAAAGCTGTCCTTGTAGGAATGAGTGATATTTGCAGGGGAAAGGAAATACTTTCTTTCCCTTTCTATGGGAGCTCCGAAAACCATCTGTGTCCATTCATACATCATTCTCTATTCCCTTGCCAGTGAGATTCCAGTGGGCAGCATGGTGGACTCAAATTCTCAGTTTCCCCATCTGTGAAATGGGAATAAGAGTGAATGTCAGCAGGTCAAACTAGGGCGGTCATCTGAAAAGGAGGACAGGGCTCTTGTATCTTTAACAGTTGTGTAGAAAAAGGAATTTCAGCAGGTGTCGTTTGTGTGCATGCAGCACCTGGTGAAATTCCCTCTTCATCACAACAGTTGAAGCTGCAGGAGCCCTGCCCTCTTTGTGTCTGGTCGAGAGGGCAGGACTCCTGTAGCTTCAACTGTTGCGATGAAGAGGGAATTTCACCAGGTGCTGCATGCACTCAAACGACAGCTGCTGAAATTCCTTTTTCTATACAACAGGAGCCCTGTCCTTTTCATACAGTCACCCTATTTTTGCCTAATATACAGTGAGGGTTTTTTTGCCAGCCGTTTTCCTAATATAATGCATATTTGAATATTATCTTCTCTAGCATACACAATTTTTGTACGTGTTGTGTAATTGGAGAGCTCCATTGCAAAATTGTGGAAAATGTGAATTTTAAAGGATAACTGAGTTTGGGTTCAAAAATATGAAATTAGGGTAATGTCGCACTAAAATGTAAATGGAATGACTGCCTCCCTTGTCCCTGGCGACAATGAACAGAAGACCTGTTGGGAGAAAAAACATTGGCAACCCACTTAGGGTGCAATCCTGTGCATGTTTAGGCAGAAAAAAGTCTTACAACTCCCAGTATGCCCCAGCCAGCATTGCTTGCTGGGGCATGTTGGGAGTTGTAGGATTTACTTTCTGCCTAAACATGCATAGGATTGCAGCCTTAAAGACTGACAACTGATCTCATGCTCAGCGTACTTGTGAAGGCCATGATCACACTGTCAGTGAAGAACCCGAGATGACTCATGTAATGTGTGATAGCAGATAAATAATAATAATAATAATAATAATAATAATAATAATAATAATAATAATGTGTTGGATTTCGATCAAATCCCCTGGTCAATCTCAAAATCCACTGAGTGACCTTGGGCCAATCCCTGTCTCCCTGCCTAACCTACTTCACAATGCTGCCTTGAGGATAAATAGTTATAGGGAGCCAAGCCATCCAGAACACTTTGGGGCAAGGTAGGCTGACCAGATAAAATCCAGGTCAGGGCTCATGTAACTTTAACAGTTGTAGAGAAAAAGGAATTTCAGCCAGTGTCATTTGTATGCAATTAGTTCCTGGTGATATTCCCTCTTCATCACAACAGTTAAAGGTGCAGGCACTATACTAGAGTGACCATATACAAAAGAAGGCAGGGCCCCTGCAACTTTAACAGTTGTGATGAAGAGGGAATTTCACCAGGAACTAATTGCATACAAATGACACTGGCTGAAATTCCCTTTTCTCTACAACTGTTAAAGTTACATGAGCCCTGACCTGGATTTTATCTGGTCACCCTAGCGGTAAGGGCTGGATAAAATGCAAATAATAATAATGCAAACAACATGTCTGACTTCACTCTTAGTTGCATCCAATCACACCATGCTCCACTGCACTACACGGTCCTGCTAGCTGTTGCGTGGCACACTGACGTACAGTGAATGACCCTCTCTTTTATTGCAGATGCCTGCGGAGCTGACGTAACACTTTTGCACATTAGACTGTTTCCATACTGTGCCTTCCCCACCCTCCATTTTCTCACAGCTCCAGCGGCAGCGAGGCAACAGACAGCCCAAAATAGGCACACAGAGGCCAGTTCTGCACAAGGCAGCTTCGTTTCTGCTCCTGCCAAACTGAGTCCCAACCCTTCCCATCTTTTTTTAAACTACGGAGCGATAATTATGGCCCAATTAGCCTAGTAAATGTGGCTTCCTTTTTAAAGTACCGCTTTGTTGCTACCCGAGGCTGTCCCATGCCGCGAAGGGAATTTGTGCCAATTAATCGTAGCCTTTAAAAGGAGAGCAACTAACACAGCCATGTTCTTTTTATTGAGAAAGATTATATATGTGTGTGTGTGTGCGCGCGCACAGATCTTTTTAAAAGACCCCTTCCAGTTAACATTCTGGTTCAACTTCTGTTTATTAGCATGGAAAATAAACTGCAGTTTTCTTTCTGAGTCTGAAATAGTGAAGTCAGGCTGCAGTCCTGCTTTCCCTTTGGATCTCCCTTTCCAAGGAGGGAGGGGGGGAGGGAGGGAGAGACTGAAATGCTCGAGAGTTGCTGCCAGTGTAGCGCACAATGCTGAACTAATGGACCAATGTTTACTGGACCAATGTGACTCTCAGCCTAACCTTCCTCACAGGGTTGTTGTGAAGATAAAATGGAGAGGATGGGGATTATGTAAACTGCCTTGGGTTCCTTGCAGGAAAAAAGGTGGGATATAAACAAACAAACAAACAAATGTTCTGACTCAGTATAAGGCAGATTCCTATGCTCCTCATATGAATTTTAAAAACCATTAAAGAGCTGGATGCTGCCAATTCCAATGAGAAGGATCTTGTCCAATGGGTGGATCTTTCTGATCGATGGGATGGATCCAGATTTAGCCATGCTCAGAGTAGATTCATCAAAATCAATGGGACAAGAAGAAGCCATGACCAAGTTAAGTCCAACCAATTTCAATAGCTCTACTCTAAGCATTACCAAATCCGGATCCAACCCAAACTCTACACACCAGCTGAACTGGAGTGGTTACATTTGGAAATAGCTATTGGGAAAACGCGGGGGCCTGTGAAGGCAAGCAACTCTCCATGCTCTGAAACGGCTCCGTATCAACACTGTGGTTGTGCAACACACAATTAAGCGTCAACTCATGCCAATTAACATTTAATTTAAAAGCAGGAATGCAACACAAATAAAATGAGGTTTGAAATTGAGTGTGTAAATTCGAGGGGGGGGGACATAATTATAAAATGAATAAATCAACTGAAGAAAGAAAGGAAAGAGTCCAGCAGGAAACCAACTGAAGGAAACTTTATCCTAAGAGTGGAGAAACTTACATGAAATGAGAGCTCATCTAACCAGGCTTGGCATCAAGGGTATGCATGGCTGGGCACCGGCCAAGGGCCCACACCACAGCAGAGTCCCCTGGACATATGCTCCTGCTCTTCGCCATTACCACTCTCTTGTTCACCTGCCTCTTGTTCTGGCCCAGACAATGGCAGCAGGGAGAAGGAGGAGCAGTAGTTGGCACGGCCTTCTTGCTTCCTGGCTCTCTGCCTGTCAAGCAACCAAGTCGTAGCAATGATGAGAAAGAGGAGCAGGAGCTATAGCAGCTAGTGACCATGGCAGTAAGAAGGTCAGCTCAGTGAAGGATGGTGCCCGTTGAGAGTCCCTTGGCCAAAGGCCCTTGAAAACTTAAGAGATGGCGGCCTGCAAGTCCAGCTTTCATTTTGAACGCCAAGTTCCACCTTTGAGGCCTTGTGCAGCTAATTCCAAAAGACTGCAGCTATGACTCCATCCACCCCACAGGGCTTTCATTACACAAAAGCCCCCTTCTGCTCTGACCGTGACCCTTCCTGGGAAGAAACCACTAAAGCCCACTTGAGCCCTGGATCTGAGTTAGCCCCCTCCCAAAGCAGGCTCATCTATCCTGCTGTGATTTAAGTAGGGTGACCACATGGAAAGGAGGACAGGCTCCTGTATCCTTTAACTGTTGCATAGAAAAGGGAATTTCAGCAGGTGTCATTTGTATGCATGCAGCATCTGGTGAAATTCTCTCTCCGTCACAACAGTTAAAACTGCAGAATAGCTAGAGTGACCAGATGCAAAAGAGGGCAGGGCTCCTGCAGTGTTAACTGTTGTGATGAAGAGGGAATTTCACCTGGTGCTGCGTATATACAAATTACACCTGGTGAATTTATTATTTATTGCATTTTTATACCGCCCAATAGCCGAAGCTCTCTGGGTGGTTCACAAAAATTAAAACCATGAAATCATTTTAAGAAATATAAAACAGTTAACAATCTAAAAACCCAAAATAACATACAATTCCTTTTTCTGTACTTTACGGTGGCTCTGATCCAAATTGGGGCCACACATCCTCAAGTTAGAAAGAAAGATTAACTTCAGCTACATTCTGTGTAATTGACATAATGTGTAGTTCGATCCTAAAATGTGTCACTTTTTTTGTGCAGCCTTAGTTGGCAAAGATGCACATGAGCCTTTGGGATACACATCTGGAGTCAGAAATCATCACCACTCAGGGGCACAGGAAACAAGCTTTGAAGGCAAAGGCAAATCTACATAGTTCTTTTGGAGAGCAATTTCATGGACCCTAGACAGCACATGGGGACTCCATAGGATATTTCATAAGAACATAAGAAGAGCCATGTTGGATCAGACCAAGGGTCCATCTGGTCCAGCACTCTGTTCACACAGAGTGCTAACCAGCTGTCAACCAGGGACCCACAAGCTGGACACGGTGCAACAGCACCCTCCCACCCATGTTTCCCACCAACTGGTGTATATAAGCTTACTGCCTTTCTGATTCCCAGATATGAGGTCCGAGACAGACCTAGGAGACCAAGCTCCCCACTCCCTCCCCCTCTCCCTTGCAACCGCACAGAGAGAACTGTGCCAGCTGCCTTTTTGGGTGCATGCACTCTGTGTGTGTGTGTGTATCAAAACTTTGGCTATCCAAAATATACAGCTAATAGGCTGCGTTCTGTTTGGTAGGTCATGAACTGTGCCAGCTTGGTTTAAGTTGTAGCTTGTAACTCACACTGGGTCTATTATATTTAGAGAAAGGTAGGGTGGAAACCAAACAATCAAGACATTTTTTTAGCCTGCCGTAGAGTCCTGTGTAACTTGAAAGCTCTTTGATCTTGATCCTGGCAACATTGTCTATATCAGATTTCTAGTTAAACCCTTAAGGGTGCAATCCTATGCATGCTTAGACAGAAAAAAGTCCTACAATTCCCAGCATGGCTGGCTGGGGAATGCTGGGATTGTAGGACTTTTTTCTGTCTAAACATGCATAGGATCGCGCCCTAAATGGTTTACTCCTCCCACTGGCGTGGGCAGGATGCAGGGCTACAGGGTAACAGCCCAGCTGGCTGTTCTGTTGTTCATTGCCACCATCTGCATGAGTTTAGGTTCTTCCCCAGAGTTGCTGCCTTGTTCCTGGTGGGGGGGCGGGGGGGGGAGATGGGGAAGGGAGAGTCAATTGTGGGGGATGATGAGCCAGTCGCACAGAGACTCCCCATTGATTTCCTATTATGAAGTTCAGTAAGAAAAATGACATTATCTCGTTACGGAACCCGAGCTCTGATTTGTCGCATTCCATTCGTGTCCTGGCTGGAATAGGAATTGATTTTGCAGACTCCAGTCCCGTATTACTCACTGGCGGGGCGAGAGGCGGCCGGGGAGGGGAGGAGATGGAAAGGTTCAGCGAGGGCTAACTGGTCTCGCTTCTGGATAATGGAGACCCAGGGTGACCCCCGGCAAAACATCGGCTCCATGTGCTGGGAGCGTGCGCCTGGCCGTAAGAACTCAGCGGGCTTTCTCCTGTAGAAGGGGCAGGAGCATAAGCGGAGAGTGAAGGACCTTCGGAGAGGGTCATGTTTACAAGAACGGATCTAGTCTAATCTGGAGGGAGATGCTGGCTACAGGCCACAGGTTATGTTTTAGAAGTGTTACTTAGGTTTTGATTCTTCAGATGCTGCCTTATTCACATTGATCCACCTAGCTCGCTAGATTGCCTGCACAAATGGCTTTCCTAAGGTTTCTGACATGGGTTTTCCCCGTCCCTACCTGGAGTTTCCGGGAACTGGACCTGGGATCAACGCATGTGCTCTGCCTCTAAGCTATGGGTATCCCCCCACTTCCCATTCTTAAAATGCCTGCTAAGACCTAATGAATACCATTAGGCCTTAGCAATGCTTGCTGTGCTTCCGGAGGCAGGCAAAAATGCTTTTGTTCCGACAGACCTTTGGTGAATAGTCTGAACCTCTGTTTAGGCATTCTATTTTACACGTTTTAAATGTTTTGATATGCAGCAGGTTTAGTTATATTTTTAACTTTGTATATTTCTGTTTTTATCTCTATTTTTTAATTGTATGTGTTTTCATTTTGTAAAGCCGCCTTAAGTCCCAGTATTGGGGAAAAGGTGGGATACAAATATACTAATACTAATACTAATACTAATACTAATAATACCACCATGCCACAGGGCATGTGCAGGACTTTTCCTCACTGTCATATTGCTTTTGCAGGTGAGTGAGGTTTGTGTGTGTCACACTGCTTGATCCCTTCTTTATAATAGCCCCACATTTATGGAATGTTCTCCCCAAGGAAGCTCAACTGTTACCAACTCTGTCTTCTTTAAGGCATCAGGCAAAGAAACGGTTATTTTCCCAGGCATTTGGACCTTAGTTATGTCACAGTTGTTGTGGCCTATTGTCATGGTGTTCACTCAAGGGGTGGGAGATCTTGTATATTGTGGATGAATATAGGGGATGTACGAGGCTTTCATTTCAGTTCGCAAATCATCTGAATTTTCCCAGCTTGTAACCCCAAACGTGAATACGAAAGGAAACCGCATGGGGGGGGAGGGAATGTTCTCATATTCCTAAACAAGCAATTGCGTTTAAAAGAATGTGTTTTTTAAGAAGTGCACTTTGAAATGCACATTTTTTATTTTTAAAAAGCCGAATTTCCACGCTTTAATCCCTGATGAGAAAGTGCACATTTATGAAAAATGCACACAGAAATTCACACTTTCCCCTTCTGAACAAAACAGATCACAAATAAAAATGGGAGCGAGCCACAAGTCAAAGAATTTCAGCTGGCTCAAAACATCCATAGTTTTCCCATCCCTAGATGAATATTTTACGCATTGTATTGGTTTTAGATTATACTTTTTAATAGGGTTTATTTTCATTTGTATTATTGTGCTGATTATGTTTTGTATTGATTTGGGCCTTTTTCTATTACATTAATTATAGATTTCTGTACTTGTGTGTTTAAGTCACTTTGAGACTGCTTTTTGTGTTGGGAAGTGACACATAGATTTTAATAATAATAATAATACCCTCCACAATAACATAATGCGTGGCTTGAATCATCAGCTTCAGTCACCTGAAATCGTTTTCTCTGATGGATCCTTTGGGCAGCTCATAGCGCATCTGTTCGGGCCCGGATTGCTTCGTATGTTCCATTGTGGGTTGATGTGTCAGTGTTCCTGCCTTGTCATGGGGTTTACAGCTGTTGGCCCTTTCCATCTGTGATACTATGGGTGTGCCTGCATTGGCCCCATACACTCATACAAAACTGGAAGCTTAGGAGGCTGACAATCCAGGTTTGTGAAGAAAGTGGGGACTGTGACAGTTCCAGAGTGACTAGGGCTGGCTCTGCGTTAGGCAGAGTGAGGTAGCTGCCTCAGGCAGCAGATGCTGGAGAGCATGGATTGGGGGCCATGTGTTGGAGGACAGAGCTGTGTGTCTAACGCACAGCCTGCCCTGTGGCCCCTAAGCTTGTCTGCTGCCCTCAGGTGCAGTGGAGGATGATGTCCCCTCACAACGGTTGAAGTAAAATTCAGCTGTCAGTCCAGTCATCCTTTCTATGGGGAAAGCGAGGAGGATGCCACCTTGTCCTTTGTCTCAGGCAGCCCAGTGTCTTGGGAGGGGACTCGGGAGATAAACAATGCGAGAAGACAAAAGTGTTATTTGTCCAGGTAGGCCTGGAGAAAACTAAAACTACCACCACCAGCAGCAGCAGCAGCAGCAGCTGCGGGCCTAACCCAACCCAAATTTCCCAGCCCAGCCTGCAGAGGCTCCCAGGGTTTTACCAGGGGGTGGGGCTTAACCTCCAAGCCCCACCCCTGAAGGAATCCTCCCCCCCCCCCCCGCTGAAAGTACAACCTGACTGTCATCTGCAATCTCAGCTAACAAAAAGGACGTGGGCAGCAGTGTCTCTGCAGGTAGTAAGAAGAACGGGCACCCTTCCGGATTACATTAGAATCATTTTGCACGGTATCTAGGGGGGCTCTCAGCCCATGTCAGGATGCCAAATCAGTCGGAGACAAATTACTTTGTGCAGCATCCACAAGGGGTGCTGTGCAAGGCCGGGGACTTGGCTGGTGCCAGGAGGAGGAGCTGCTGCTCCTGGTGCTGGTCAAATCCCCTTTCTCCTTGTTGGAAGAGGCATGGACCTCTGCACCTTTCCCATCGTGGAGAAGAAGTGGAAAAAACCAGAGGGCGGGACAGTGACATCAGTGGGTGTAGCCACACCAATGATGTGTTGCCACGGCCACTGATGTCATCCGGCCTGCGGTGGGCATGGAGGAGGGCAATTTGCCCTCCCCCCCTTTAAAAAGGTCCTGCACTCCTGCAATATCACTTACATATACTTCTGTCCGAATAAGGCTGCCTTGTCTGGGATGCCAGTTTTATGTCCTAATTTTTAACTTGTGTCTGGGGGTGGGTTATTCTATGATAATGTGGCATACTTAGTGGGTGGCACTAGCAGATTACAGGTTAAGAACCACTGCACTAGCTGATGGGGGGGGGGGGGAAACATCAATTTCACCAGCAATAATATTATTATTTTAAAATCTGAAACCATCCTGAAAGCACCCCAAATATCTGAACACTCTCCTTTACAGGAAGAACTCAAAAAAGTCTCTGAATTAAGAAGACACTATTTTTCTCCCACACCTAACCAAGTTTTTTACTCTAAAGCTTCCCTCAGATCAAAAACTCGTATTTTCATTAGCTGAGCAGAAAGCGTGTTCACCCAATCCAGGTGGGGTTTGACAAACTGGCCCAATCGGGATAGATGTTTGGCAGTGCAGTCCTATAAAGTCTACAGAGGAGTATGTCCCACTGAACATACTCCCAAGTACATTAGTATATACTTGCAGCCAAATCCTGAAGCAGAGCAGGCTTTACTGCCATACGCTGTAAATAGCAGGAGTGTACAAGATGGTAGAACTCCAGATGTTTTGTACTTCAACTCCCAGAAGCCCCTAGCAGCATGGTCAATGGTCAGGAATGCTGGGAGTTGAAGTCCCAAACATCTGGAGATTTACTTTCTACCCACCACAGTTAAGTACCCGTTAAGTATTAACCGATTCATATTGTTAGCAGGAAATTTCCAGCAGGATGAAGAGGTGGAAAGGTGTGAAAGTCCAAGTCATGTATTCTGGCCTGAATGTACTATCTGGCTGCTGAGGACAAGCCAAAGTCAGAAAAATGCAATGCGAACAGAGGTGGTTTTATTTAAAAGATAAAACTGGGATTCTCTACATGACACATGTAGCCGTTTGAGTTATATAGTCCTCTTTGGCAGGCAGAATGGGCAAATGGCTAATTTGCATATATTTTAACTTTCAAAAAATGGATTTTCAGTATCACAGATAGTTGTGGTGGCCACAGAATAAGCAGCACAAAAGTGAAAATGATTCCTATCTTGGTTGAGAGCAGTGTAATCCAATATCTGTTGACCCAGGGCAGTTTACTCCATCATCAAGGCCGTGCACAATAATTTAGAATAATAAAAACAATAAGAATTTTAGCTTCAGTAAAACATAAAACATTAAAATAACTACATGATTGTTGTAGAATTCAAAGGCTAAATTCAAAAGGTGTTTCATTCTACGTTTATGTGCCTTTCAAAATTGGTAAAACTATCTTCTGAATGGGGAGCTTGAAACACAGTAGCTCTGAAATGATTTGCACCTTGAATCTGTTTACTCAAAAGTAAGTCCTCGGTTCATGTGTATGACTGCAGCTTCAGACTCCGGGCTTCTTTACACGAGCGAAATAAGACATGCTTGTAGAAGTTTGCAGGCCCTTTTGATGATGTCAGCAAACTCCTGCACATCTCCTGCGCCTTTCCATAGTAATTCGATTTTTTTTAAAATCCCTTTGATATCCCGATTCTGCTGAAATATCTCAGGATTTCCTACTGTGTACAGGGGAAGTTGCTCTTTAAAACACTCACTAGAGGATGCTGTCCCACTCAGGGCTATGAGCAGTGAAAGGAGGGAAGGTTTTCCATTAAAGACCACATGGTCACCCCTCTCTGGCCATGTAATGCAGCCCCATTACAATTGCGCAAGGGAAGCAGGAGACAAAGCCCCAGTAAGGAAACATTATTTCCCCTTAATCTAAAGAAGCCCTAAACCTTTTAATGTCATTGTAAAGTAAGGCAGGACGGGACATTTCTGGATCACTCAGTATTCTTCTTTGAAATGCAGCATCTAAATATCCTACTCTACTTGACTCTAATGATAAGATATCCTTTGGGTGACCACATGAAAAGTAGATAGGGCTCTTGTATCTTTAACAGTTGTAGAGAAAAGGGAATTTTAGCAGGTGTCATTTGTATACATGCAGCACCTGGTAAAAATTCCTCTTCAGCACAACAGTTAAAGCTGCACAACAGTCCCTCTTGACCAGTTACAAAAGAGAGCAGGGCCCCTGCAGCTTTAACTGTTGTGATGAAGAGGGAATTTCACCAGGTGCTGCATGCGTAAAAATGACACCTACTGAAATTCTCCTTTCTAGACAACTCGATGTCCTTTTCACCATTTTGAATCCTATCTTGCTTTTCAGGGTGACCGAAATGACAGGCATTCCTATAACTACTATGGGCCACTTTGCAGACTTCTAGGAACATAAGTTTCCTTATACCAAGCAAGACCATTGGTTCATGTAGCTCAGTCCTTTCTACTACAGTGACTGGCAGCAGCTGCTCTCCATTTTTTTTTAGAAATGATTCTTTTCCAGCCCTAACTGGAGAATCTGGGGATTGAACCCGGGACCTTTTGCATGGAAAGCAGCAGGTCTACCACTGAGCCAGGCAGGGTCAGAAAAAGGCCCTTTTCCAGGTCCCTACAGTTTCACCAGCTTTCCTCAACCTGGTGCCATCCAGATGTCTTTGACCACCATTTCCAGCATTCCTGATCTTTTGCCATGCTGGCTGGGATGATGTGATTTGAAGTCTAAAAAATCTGGAGGGGCCCCAGTTTGGGAAAGGCTGTATTACACATTCAGGATGCCATGCCAGGCAGACAGGGCCGATTTCTCATTCAAGGTCTAGGCGTTTGAGGAAGGATCTGGACAAAATTGGAACACGTCCTGGCAGATACAGTATAAATAGTTATTCAAGGATAGCCAGGAAGGCTTTCACAAACCAATTGCTCTAGGTTGTCCAGAGCCCTGTAGGTTGCTCCGAACCATCTATAACATAAACAGATCGGGTCTGCTAGCTACTGGTCGCGTCTCTTATTCCACGCTTAATCCTCAGGTGGACAAACAACATCAGAGGGGGAAAAGGTGTACAAGGCAGGGAGCAGCCATGTGGGAATTATCCATGTTTTCTGCCGTGTCCATTGCTTGTTTGACTGACTGGCCGAACGTGGCTGTGTGCAGGATTTGTTTGTGACATGATTAATCACTGCCACATGTATAGACATACAGAATCCAGTTAACCCTTGTAATGCAGTGCAGGCATGAGCAAATGCACACAATATAATTGGAAGGAGCAAAAGACCTTCTAGAACAGAAATACTTGCTGTGAGGCTAACATTACCATTGCAATTCATGAATTCCAGTATAATTTAGTCACACAGTGTTGTCCCAGCCGTTCCTTTAGCCTTAAAGGAATCTAGGACACTTTAGCCCAGGGACAGGGAACCTTTTTCAGACTAGGAACCACATTCCAATCTGGGAAAGGTTTCAAGGTCTGCATTGCATCTGTAGGCAGGGCCAAAGGCAAAGTGGGAGAAGACAAAGGCCACATGGGTGGGGCAAAAATGGGATTCTTACAGATTTCAAGCCTACTTAGGATAAGCATCTCCATGCCTACTCAGAAGTAAGCAGGAATGAATAACTCAGAAGCACTTTCAAACAGCACCCCAACTACCAATCCTGAGTTGTCTACTCAGAAGTAAGCATGAACAATGTGTCTATTCACACATAAGCTGGGAAAGCCTCTGCATGTCTGCTCAGAAGCAGTGCAGGCCTATGCAGGACAAGCCTCACCAGTAAGCAGAGCTGAATCACTCAGCACCTTCTTCCCCAGGAACTGCTACTGCAGTGAAAAGCTCTTATCTCCATCAGTAGGTAATTGGAGATAAGAGCTTTTTACTGCCAGAAGAGGACATAGTTGCACACATCCTGTCTCTCTTCTAACTGTGGCAGTCCATGACTTAATACATTTTTATCCAACCCTTTCCCAAGGAGCATAGGGAGTTGGGAATAGTTATCCTCAAAGAAACCATGTGAGGTAGGTTAAGCTGAGATGGTGGCTGGCCCTCCAGTGAGCTTCATGGCGGTTGGGGGGGATTTTTTAACCCAGGTATGCCCTGTTCCATTCCATTCATGACATCACACAGATTCTTACGATGCACTACTGAAACAAAGTGTGGAATTAGGAATACCGGTCTTCCCCAACCTGATGGCCTCCAAATGTTTTGGAATGGACTACATCTCCCAGTATTCTGACTAGGGATGATGGGAGTTGAAGTCCAAAACATCTGTAGGGCACCAGTTTAGGGAAGATGAAGGAACATATAGAAAAGGTGCCCTCCCTATGACATGACACAGTCAAGGTGCCAGAACAGAAACAGGTATCTATCCTTCATACATATTTTCCAACTCACTCTTGAACTGCATGAGGGCTTTTGCTCCCACAGCTGTTCTATGGAGACTATTGTGCATGTCTAATAGTTCCAAAGCATTTCTTGACTAACAAACTAAACTTGTTAATGGCCAAGTGGGGCTGAGGAGAGAGGATGGTGTGTCTAGTGTCCAGTTATTGAATTACAAGTGTTTGTTTTGTAGGTCTGAACTGGTACACAGGGTTGAGAAACAGGGTTGCAGGACTGTAGAGCTGAATCAGGTCATACTGTTGAGACTTTTCAGCACCAAGGACAGTGCCATACTTCCATTCGGGTGTGTGTGTGTGTGTGTATGTATGTATCTAAAATTCATTATACATAATAAATATTCACACATTCCACTGATTTGCATAGTACAGATATTGGAATTACTGTGGTGCAGAATTTGAAGTTATTTATTTATCTGAATACAGACAGCTTTTATTACTATTTTTTTTTCAGTAGTCGGTTGGCTTGCTAGTCCCAAAGGACAGGGGATATAAGAATAGGTAAAATGAATCAAAATAGGATAAATGAGGCAGGATGGAAAGATAGAAAAGTCTTAGATATGTCTATGAAGCAAGCTCAGATCAGTCTTGTAACAGCTTTCTCGACAGACATGTAAAGTTTTGTTCTCTCTCCTTCCAGAAAAAGGGTTCTGCGAAGCTCAAAAGCTTGCGTGCTCCACACTCTTTTTCTTGGTCCCAAAAAAGCTATTTTACCTGCTTTGTATCTCTTACAAAGAATTTTGACAGGTGGATCTGGGAGGGCAGAGAACCAATGTCTAAGAGGGAGGGAGTTTCAGCTGTCTCCCAACCTCTTGAGGAAGTAGGGATCTGCCAATGGGCCTAAAGGCTGTCTAAGCTGGCTATGAAGGAAGGAGAGCTTCACATAAAGATCCTTTAGGCCTGGAACAGGGAACTAGTGTGGTGTAGTGGCTAGAGTGTTGGACTGGGAGTCGGGAGATCCGAGTTCTAGTCCTCACTAGACCACGGAAGCTCACTGGGTGACCTTGGGCCAGACACAGACCCTAAGCCCAACCTACCCCACAGGGTTGTTGTTGTGAGAATAAAATGGAGGGGAAGATAAGGATTATGTATGCCAAATTGGGTTCCTTAAGGGGGGAAAGCAGGTTATAAATGCAACAAATAAATAAATTAATAAATCCTCTTTCAGCCTGAGGGCAGAATTCAATTTCAGAGAATTATTATTATTTATTACATTTATATACTGCCCCATAGCCAGAGCTCTCTGGGTGGTTCTCAAAGGGTGCAGTCCAATGATGGGTGGAGCCAAAGGCAAAGGGGACTGAAGGCAAAAAAAAACCCCGGTGGGACCAAAAATCCAAAAACTATCAGAAAGTTGTAACCTAAAGCTCTTACACTGCAAGTCAGCAAACCTTAGCAGAGGCATTTCAACCTTTTAAAATGGGGAAATAATACAGAAAAGCCAGGAAACCATGAAATGACCAGTGGTTGTGGGAAAGGGGGTGGGGCCAGGGAAAGGGGCATGGCGATCTGGAAAAACCCAGGGGGCTGGATTTGGCCCTCAGGCAGGCAAGCAGGAATTGAGGTTCCCCACCCCTGCTGTAGGCTGTGGCTGCAAGAGCTGACAGAATCAAGGTGAAGCAACCTTTGCCGTCACCACCCCGCACAAGCCATTTTCTCTTGTTGCGTGAAGCAAGAAGGGGCTTGGCACAGTCAATTCACTGCAGTAATAAGTGGGATCATTAGAAAACTTCTCTTTACTATCAGAAAGACCTGGTATGGCAGACTAAGGTCCCCTCTACAAGGATTCGCTTTTGCGCCCGGTTAGGCGATTATGCGCATAATCGCTGAAGCGCATTTACACCTAATCCCTCTGCACGAGAGGCGTCGAAGCGCATTAATGGATGACCAAAATGCGCTTTACAAGTAGTTAATGCGCATAAGCGCTTGTTCACATAGTCAAAATGCGCTTTAACGGCCAGAGCAAAATAAAACTCGTGATTTAACGCGCGTTCGATAATGCGCATAATCGGAGAGATAACGCGCCTCTACGCCCGATTTGCGCTCCGTTCTTGTAGAGGTAAAAAATTTTAAGCGCCTTGAAAGAGCTTTAAACCTCTCTTGTAGAGGCAGCCTAAGGGCCGCTTGGCTTGATACGACGTTCCAACACTTTCTAAACATCAGTACTGTACAGCACAAAACAGCTGTACTATTTCAACCAAGCATGCAAATTAAAATTAATATGCCTGGATGAATAAAATAGTCTTAACCTGGCACCAAAATTAGTACAACGTTGGCGTACTTTCTGCTGAGTAACCCAAAATTGGAACACCACCACAGAGAAAGACCTCTCTTTGGGGATGATAAATGCACTTCTATTACAGAAGGGATATGGTGAAGGGCAGCTGTCAAGAATCAGCCAGCCCAAACAGGAAGCCCTGTATAGCCCTTCCTGTCCTAATAGATGGTCTCTATTATACCATCTTTGAGACTCTGGGAGGGGAAAAAAAGAACCTATCGCCCATACCCAGTCACTGATTGATGAACTCAATCCAGCACCCCGGGAATGGAAAATAGCAGCTGAAATGACGCAAACCAGGCTAATTATGCAAATGGGATATAAGGCACCACATATCTCTTTGTTTGGGGAGGGTTCTCATTATTTTTAATTTGCCATCAGGGCCTACACAGATGCCGGAGTGTGTGTGACCCTTGCATTCCTGAAGAAGAATGCAGGGGAGAGGTGCGAAGAGTTAATTCTTAACAGCGCAGAACTTAGAAACTGTGCCTTTTCTCCTTGGAAGCTATACCCATTCATTGGCAGAGTTGAGGAAACAGTAGCAAATCACCAAAAGTAAAGATGTGGGGTGGGGGGTGGGGGTAGAGGGAGGGGAGTGTGGAAAAGAGGAAGTAAGGCGGGGAAGGAGAAGAAGAATTCATAAACTTTTCTGGCAAGAGGTTCAGAGGTCCTCCCTCCTTTTTCTTCGTCTTTTGTTTCATGACATATAAAGACTGTCAAAATAAGTAATTAACAGCAGGGGAAAGAGATATTTTTTCTTGCACGCCTATAATTGCTGAGGAAAAAAATAACACCCTCCTGTCATTGCGAGGTCCCAGGCATGGGGGTGGGGTGGGGTGACAAGGGGTTCGTTGTTTTTGCTATAAGCACCTCCAGAAAAGGCCTAATTGCCAAAGCAGATGAAGGTTATCTGAAGGTCACCGTGGAATCCCTGCTCTCTGCGGCACTTTGTCAAGAAGAAGGATGATTTTCTCTTGCGAGCCTCAATGCCCCCCTCCTATGCCTTGCATTAATTTATACCTTGCGGTGTCCCTTAAATGTGACCAGAAAGGGAAAAAGAGACACAGAAAATAAAGGGTGTAGAGATGGCTGAGTATATTTGGATTTAGGGTGGAACCCAGTAAATGATTGGAGGAAGATGTGAAACATATGAAGGTGCCTTGTACTGAATCAGACCACTGTCATCTAGCCAGGACCATCCGGCCAAGGTAAGAGCCATGGCTCAGGGGTAGGGCACCTGCTTGGCATGCAGAAGGTCCCGAGTAGGGCTGTGCACGGATCCCAAATCTGGACCGGATCGAGCTGATCCGGGCCTCCCAGATCCGAACCAGATTGAATTGGGCCCAGATCGGATTGGATCCACGATCCAGATCCGATCCAGATCCGTGCACAGCACTCCCTCCCACTCTCCACGCTCTTCCCCTCCCCCCCCCACTCTCCCTGCTTACCTGCTGCCTCCTCCATGTCGTACCCCATCATCCTCTGCTTCCTGCCTCGATATCGGCCGGCCACTTTCCTGCTCGTGCTGCGTGATGATATCACTGCCACAACCGGCAAATGTGGTGCTCTAATTGGTTGACCTGACAGATTGGCATCCGGATCAGATCAGGGAGTACGTGCACAGCCCTAGTCCCCAGTTCAATTCCCGACATCTCCAGTTAGGGCTGGGGAAAACTCCTGCCTGAACCACTAGAGAGCTGCTGCCAGTCAGTGTTGACAATACTGGGCTAGATGGACCAAGGGCACGACTCAGTATAAGACAGCTTCCTGCAACCCTATGTAGCCTAGTATCATCTGCTCCAGCGGTGGGCAAGCTGGTGTCTTGGACCACAGTTCCCATCAGCCCTAGCCAACAAGATGGAAGCTGTAGTCCAAAACACCTGGAGGGCAATAATTTGCGTACCCCTGATCTACTCTGATCACTAGGGGCTTAGCATCATTGGAGGAGGGCAGTAGCAACTTGCAGCATGCCCCCCCACAAGCCATGATCTTGTCCCATACATAGGGTGACCATATAGAAAGGAGGACAGGGCTCCTGTATCTTTAACAGTTGAATAGAAAAGGGAATTTCAGCAGGTGCCATTTGTATGGATGCAGCACCTGGTGAAATTCCCTCTTCATCGCAACAGTTAAAGCTGCAAGAGCCCTGCCCTCTTTTGTATCGGGTCACTGTAGTATAGCTCCTGCAGCTTTAACTGTTGTGAAGAGTAGGGAATTTCACCAGGTGCTGCATGCATGCACAAGACACCTGCAGGAATTCCCTTTTCTATGTAACTGTTAAAGACACAGAAGCCCTGTCCTCCTTTTCCTACAGCCATCCTACCCATCCATTCAGTCTCGTCATTTGTATTACAGCTAGCATTTATGGCAGCATGGTATCTGTGTGTAGGTTTGTGAGCTAGTTATTTACTCACATATTGTTTGGACTTGTAAATCTTACCAGTAAATCCCTGGAATCAGTGTCCCTGATTATTATGGGGCTTTGTCCTTCCTACCACTGGCCCTTTCTCCTGCCTATGCACAAAGAACTCTGGGACTGGTAGTCCCGGTGAAAGCATCTGACATGAGTAAGTGGAGCCAGTCTTCCTGGACCTTCAGCTGAGCAGCAAAAAGTATGTGATTGCTACAAACACACACACACACACGCGCGCGCACGCATAATGTTAGAGAGCAAACCTATGGACAGTGGGCGAGCATCCCAGGGACCATAGAGCATTTTAGATTCCCCCTCCAAGTCGAGGACGGCTTTCTGACCTCGGAAGGGGAAGTCGGAGATCCAACATCCCACCCCATCCTGTCGCATCATCGCCTGGCCTCCGAGGTCAGAAAATCAATCTCAGAGAGACGGGAAAGGGGGCATTTTGGTGGGCAGGGAGAGGAGGAGACTGGAGTGGTCCAGATACAATTTATCCTGAGCCATCTCCGGCCTCCTTCCCTCCCCCTTGAAAGCATCCTCACTCCCCTCCCCCTCCAAAGCACCTTAAACTGAAAGGCCCTTCTAGCTAAAAAGCAAAGAACAGAGGGCTGGGAGGCAAAGATTGCCTCCACCATTCTTCCCACCCTGTTGGCTTCAGCCTGGCCAAGCACAGGAATCTTCGAAACCCCTGAGTTCAGGGTCTTCCGAACAGTGCGGCTGCAATCTATAGGATTGCACCCTTAATTTCTGATCAGGGCTTTAATGGCTCTTTAGGAGGGAATGTAGAGTATTTGTCTTCCACTGGTGGGTTGGGACCAACTATTGGGTTACAGCCTTACCTAAGGTGGGTCACAAGAGCAGCATGGCCACCCTATGAATATATGGTAAAAAATAATAATTAAGAAGTGGGTCCACACATGGAAGTTTATCCCAAAGTCCTGGATCTGAAAAGGTTGGAAGCTATTGTTCTACAGTGGGGTGTGCAGAAGGTAGACCTCCAGATGTTTTGGATTTCAACTCCCAGAAGCCCCGGTCATCATGGCCAATGGTTAGGAATGCTGGGAGTTGAAGTCAGGAACATCTGGAGACCTACTTTCTGCCCAGTCCAGACAACAGCCTCCAAAAATGCTGGCAAACGTTTCTACAGGGCCAATCAACAGAATGGGTGGGGGCAGACAAGGTCCTGCTCTAATAGGACAGGGAAGAGCAGCAGTGGGTTATCATTGCCCAATTGTGACACCAGGTGGGAGGGTTTAAGGAGGAGTCACACCTCCACTAACACTGTTTTGCCTTCCAAAGGCAGCCTGCCTCACATTTGGAGAATCAATGGTGATTAGAATTCATTACTCTAGCCTTGGATCACATATTATCAAGCTGTCGGTGCTGGGAACCTTTGTTGTAAGGAAGCAGCAGACTTCTGCTTCTTGTAACCCAGCCACAATCTCAGATATCCAAAATCCCTCTATTAATCCTGGGAGGGAAGGCTTATCTACTTGGGACTTCAAAGGGAGAAAAAACAATAGCACTGTGAACACCGACTAATACCTCTTTTTCGACCCTTGCAAGGTCCCCCCCCCCTCCCAAAGTGCAGAAGCGGCCCGAGTTGTTTCGGTATCATAAAAATGAAATCAGCTCCGAGATAGCTTTGTATCCCTGACGGGCAGCTCATGAGCTCCCTGACAATTCCACCCAGGCAGCCGAGGCTGTGCCGGAGACTAAAGCACACCTATGCATCCGCATCTTAATTCTGCAAATAACACTGCAACTAATACTTCTGGATAAGGGAGATTTACCGGATTGTTATTTCACCGATGAAATTTATCCCAGCCAGCCAGCTCTACTTGAAACTGACTTACACGCGTGGCCTGGCTGGATCACACATATAAATGAGATGCTACCACCTTGGGGAGTCATTTGTGGGTTCCATACAGGGTAGATGGTGCTTTAAAAGAATGCCAACAACAATAACAACAACCAAAAAGCAGATCCAAGTTCTGTACGCTGAGTGCTGTGATGTACGCATGTCTTTGTTTAGATTGCACGATGCCTTTGCTTCCCCTAGTCTTGGGGACAAGGAGCAAAAAGGAGCATGCCATGAGTCAAGGCGTTGCCACCCCCCACCCCCCCGGCCATTGAAAACTCTGCATAGTCCTACCAGCCATTTCACCAACTGATGCCCACCTGCTTTTGTTCAGGGGTCTGGAAACAAAGCCCTATGAGGAGAGACTGAAAGAACTGGGCAGGTTTGGCCTTAAGAAGACCAGACAGAGGGGAGACATAACACTCTTCAAATACTTGAAAGGCTGTCACACAGAAGAGGGCCAGGATTTCTTCTTGATCATCCCAGAATGCAGGATGTGGAATAATGGGCTCAAGTTACAGGAAGCCAGATTCCGGCTGGACATCAGGAAAAACTTCCTGACTGTTAGAGCAGTATGGCAATGGAACCAATGACCGAGGGAGGTGGTGAGCTCTCCCACACTACAGATATTCAAGAGGCAGCTGGACAACCATCTGTCAGGTATACTTTAATGTGGATTCCTGCATTGAGCAGGGGGTTGGATTCGATGGCCTTATAGGCCCCTCCCAACTCTACTATTCTATGATTCTACGAGGCTGTAAGGCTGCGTTCCTCAACCTGGTGCCCTCAAATGTGTTTGTTGGGACTACAACTCCCATAATCTCCAACCAGCATGTAGGACACAAGGTTGGGACAGAATGGTTTAAGACCTAGAAGGTTGGTTGTTGTTTTTAAGGGGGGTATTTGGATCCACTACAGGGGTGCCTATGACTTAGGGAGACATTAAACACTTGGTTGGAATCAAGGCCACACTAGACATTATTTATTTATTTACAAAATGTGGAAACAGGAAAGAAAGATCAAAATATCATATTAAAATTATACTTCTTAAAAACAGAACAGCAATAAAAAAACGTGGCTGTCAGTTATGGAAAGCTTCCTGGAATAGAGCTGTTTTCAGGAGGTGCTGGAAGCTACACAGTGTTGGCGGACAGGGAGCCACCACACTGAAGGCTCTTCTCTTGGTGGATTCTAGGCAGGCCATAGTTCCATGTGGAACATACCCTCTAATGACCTCAGTGATGGGACAGGTTGGTAAAGGAGAAGCCACACTCTCAGGTATTATATGCAAATAGAGTGAGGGACTATAGCGCCGGGATGGATCGTGGGCTTTGCCTGCAGAAGGTAATGGATTCAACCCCTGGGATCGCCAGCTGAAACCACAAGGGAGTTGATGGAAAAGAGCTTTCTCACTCTGCCTTAAACCCTGAAAAGTGGCTGCCACTCATAGCACACTGGCCTTCTTCAACCTGGTGCCCTGCAGATGTTTTGGACTCCCATCAACCTGAGTCAGCATTGCCAGTAGTTAGGAATTCTGGGAGCAGTGCTGACTTCATGTTTCGGAAAGCCCTTGGGCAAGACACTCTCAAGGGGCTCCTCCCTCATTGGGTCTTCTCTTCTCACCACCATGGTCACCAGCTCCTCTTCCTCCTCCTCCTCCTCCTCCTCCTTGTACCACTTCCTTGCTTGACAGGTGGAGAGCCAGAGAGCAAGCAGGCCATGGCATCTCCTGCTCTTCCTTCTCACCACCACCATTGCCTGGGTGGGAGGCAGGAGAACAAGCAGATTGCCATGGTGAAGAGGAGGAGCAACTCCAGTGGGCTCTTGTCAGTGGGTCCCTGCTGGCGGTAAAGGCCCAACCATGCCTGCCATTGATACCAACCCTATCAAGGAGATGTAGGCCAAAACATTTGGAGGACACCAGGTTGGGGAAGGTTGGAGTAGACAATACTGGGGTTCATGGACAAATAGACTGACCTGGTATAAAGCAGTGTTCTTCCAATGCCTGTAACAAAGCCCTGATGGCTGCTTTATGTTTAAACAAATGTTTCCGGAGGGGGCGATTCAGAGAGGAAGAGCAGCAAGGAATTGACCATTTCGCCGCCAGTTTCACTTTTCTGTTTGAAATGTCGCCCCCCAGCTTAGGGTGACCACATGGAAAGGAGGACAGGGCTCCTGTATCTTTAACAATTGTATTGAAAAGGGAATTTCAGCAGGTGTCATTTGTATGCATGCATACATATCTGATCACTCTAGAGGGCAGGGTTCCTGCAGCTTTAACTGTTGTGATGAAAAGGGAATTTCACCAGGTGCTGCATGCGTACAAATGACATCTGCTGAAATTCCCTTTTCTCTACAACTGTTAAAGATACAGGAGCCCCATCCTCATTTTCATATGGTCACCCTACCCCCAGCTGTTCTCCCCCAATTGTGTTTGTAAGGGCAAACATGAATCTGGAATCCCAAAAAAGGAAAAGGCACAGGGGGGTGGGGGGTGGAGTGGATTAGAATCCTCCCTCCCTTCTGCTAATGCTCCATTCTAAACCGCTGCCTCCCAAAGTGACTTTTCAATACACAAAAGAGCCATCTGGGTTTTAAAAACATTTGTGTATGTAACATCTGGTTTGGCCCTTGGAGAGGGCTGTCAAAGAAATGGTAGTCTCTATTTCAATTGGGCCGGTTATTGGAATAATTATTTTGAGAAAAGCAAGGCCACATGCTAACCTGGTTTTCACCATCATTTGTGTTAATTTATATCAGGGCTGTGATATTTAATGCATATGTTTTATTTTTATTGAGATGATCTGACCCTTAAAGGTGCCCTAAGAATCATTTTAAATCCATAACAACACAATCCTACGCATGCCGACTCAGACAACAGTCCCCATTGAGTTCTAGGGACTTACTCACAGGTAAGTGGGTATAGGATTGCACCCTAAGCAAAAGATTCCCCTTCCCCCGAAATACTCCTGTAGCAGTGGCAAGCCCTTCAAGAGCAGCAGTTCATTACATAGACTGGTTTTCTGAAGACAACCATGAAACCTCCCCACCAGCCTCTACAAGAACGGAGCGCAAATCGGGCGTAGAGGCGCGCTATCCCTCCGATTATGCGCATTATCGAATGCGCATTAAACAGCGAGTTTTATTTTGCTCTGGCCGTTAAAGCGCATTTTGGCTATGTGAACAAGCGCTTATGCGCATTAACTACTTGTAAAGCGCATTTTGGTCATCCGTTAATGCGCTTCGCCGCCTCTTGCCGCCTCTCGTGCAGAGGTATTAGGCATAAATGCGCTTCAGCGATTATGCGCATAATCACCTAACCAGGCGCAAAAGCGAATCCTTGTAGAGGGGACCACTGTTAGACCATTTACAGCTAAAATTTTGCTTAAGTGGCCTGTTTATGGCCGTGATTTATGCAAAATTAGGGTGACCATTTGATTGCATGCAGCACCTGGTGAAATTCCCTCTTCATCACAGCAGTTAAAGCCGCAGGAGCTATACTAGAGTGACCCGATACAAAAGAGGGCAGGGCTCCTGCAGCTTTCACTGTTGGGATGAATTAAGCAGCCCATGTCTACCCTCCTCATCCAGGCTGCCTGGGAGTATCCATGTGGTTACTCGGCTTCTCACCTTGCAACCTTGGTAAGTTAGCCGTTTGAGCCAAGTGACTAGTTGGGGGGGGGGGTGAAATGAAAGCGCAAAGGGTCATGGGTCTACTAAGGTCAGCGCTGCCTTCTGTGGATAGTAGGGAGGCATCAATGCCCTTAAAAAGAAAGGAACAGTCTGGGTTGAACACAAAGGGAGTGATTTTGCAAAGCGGAATCCATCGCACAGGCAAGGACTAAAAAGGGGTTGGGTTGGTTCTAAAGGCAAAAAATAGGCAGAGATAAAAGGCAGTTCTATATTCTCAAAATTCCCTAATGGTGCATTCCACACTAAGATGGTTCAAATGGTTTAAATGGCTCAAAGCAATTTAACACCAGTAAGTCTTTCATGCTCATGGAGTGTTTCAAAGCATTTTAAAAAAAACATTTAAAGCACTTTACTTTAGACTTCCACCTCCTCAGGTGATCTCAAACAAAGCGCGTTAGCGCAAAGGATTATAAACATATGCCGGATGTTTACAACCCTTTCTCTCTCCCCACTTCCCCAAGCGGCTGGAGGTTCCAGGGGCAGCCATGATTTCCAGCAGCCTTTACCTCCAGATGTGTGGGACTGGAACGCCCATCATTTCCACCTGGCCATGGGGTCCAACATAACTGGAAGACCTACAGGATCATTAACGGAGACTTATGGTGCATTTTCTGGATTGGGTAGAGATTTAAGCTGGATCAACTGCACTGGCAGAAGTGGGTTTCCCTGCCCTCTCCTTCCCCATGAAAGTGCTACACAGAGAGTCAGGAGACCCTCCTGAATGGGGTGAGCTGTGTCGTGTGTGGGATTGGGTGGAGGGGCCTTCCACAGGCTAAGTGGAAGACAGGTCCTGAATCCAGTCCTAGACTACTGGTTTGTTTACAGATATGCAAGTTGAGCATGACAGATCAAGGGTGTCTTTACATTAAGGGGACTTTGCTTACTCAGGGCATTTGTGCTTCCTGCTTTTTGGCATGATTGTTATGGGCTGCCTTACATTGGTGGAGAGGGGTGACCACGTGGTTCGAATTGAATACTTCCCTTCCATTCAGTTCCATCAAGACAGCGCCATCTACTGGTGGAAGATCCCACTTTTTTCAGGATGTTACCACTTTAAAAGTGGTTCTTTTTAATGCAAGAGATGTCTTGGTCATTGACAACATTATATAAATGACCCACAAACTTTCATGAGTGTGGCCAATCACGTCCGTGCTATAAATCGCTCATTTAGAGAAGCTCCAAGAAGACATGTCAACAGTGCTAGTCATTAAAGCCAGGGCGGGAAAGCTGTGGCCCTCCAGACGTCAGACTACAATTCCTATCACCCCTGGCCATTGGCCATGCTAGCTGAGGTTGATGAGTTGATGTTCATGCAGAAGATGGAGGCACATGGGTGGGGTGTATCAGAAGCAAGAGGATGTTTTTTCAAGTTTTGAATGTTTAATATAAATTATAGGAGTTGGTGTCAGTCATCAGGCTCCCTCCCCAGATAGATAGGTTCCCAAGTGGGATACTTGATGCATCTTTACAGCAAATGCATGTAAACCAATGCACAAATGGCCATTGTACATGCTAGGGAGGCTTATTATGGTGAACCTATTGTAAGACAATTGTGTTTTTCTAGTATATAATCGTTCACTTTTCTTATTGCCTTTCTTCCAGGAACTAAAGATTTCCCCATTTTTTTACCCTCACAACAATCCTGTGAGGTGGGTTAGGCAGCAAGATAGTGGCTGGCCCAGATCATCCTGTAAGGAATAGGCTGTTGGTACTCTTCAGGCAGCAAAATATCATGGGCCAGCCCTGTCAGTGTATGGGTGTGTCCTATTTGGCTGTTGTGTCTGGAAGAGACCGTCTTTTTTGTTTCCAGGAAAGCATGGGTGATGATTTCCACTAACACAAGTAGTGAAAAATGTTTTTGCATTCTTATTGTGGATTCTTGACTGTGTGTGAGAGTTCAGTGGGGGGGGGGTAGAATATGAGGCCCAACGGAGACAGCTAAGCCCCAGGGCCTTTCATGGCCTTGGTCTGGCCCTGGCTGTGAGGCTCTGAGAACATCACTTGATTCTCTGTGGGATGGGAGTTGTTGCTGGGACAGAAGAATGTGGGTCCAACGGAGTGCTTTTGTGTGGCTGTGGGGTTTTCCCACCCAGCCTCCTTTGCACATACAATCTTAAAGTTCATGTGCCTCAGTTTTTCCTTTCTGTGGTATGGGTTGCTGGCTGTTGGGGGTTCAAAAACTTCTCACCACTACTGACTGTCCTTGGCTCCACTTCCGTTGACCCTGCCCTCCGCCCCACCAGCTTTAGTGAGCACCAGCTGCCACTGATCATTCCGATTTCATCACATGATTAAATGAGCATCCATGAAGCACTGGCTATCTCAGCTTGGCTTGGGGTTAGATGGGCATAGTTGTCCCAATAATGCCTCTGAAGGGACAACTATCACTCTCTAATAGGCCTGATTTGGGCCTAATGGCCTACTGAAGCAGCAGCACAACCCTGTGTGCAGCTGCCCCATATGGTGACCCACTAGGGATGTGATTTGGCTCATCTTTTAGGGCAGTGAAGCATTCTCAGGCTCTGGAATTGATCCATCCACCCAGACTAGCCACTGGTCTTCATAGACACGAAGGGCTGTGCAGGGCTTCCTCTTTGGCATTGGAAGTTGATTAATTATTTTTTTATTATAAAATTTCATCAAAACAAAACAAAAAAGAGAAAAAGAGAAAAATGTAGTTACATAGATTTGAATATATCAATTTCAATGCATGCATATGAAATGTGTGTGGGCGTGTGTGTGTGTGTGTGTATGTATATATGTGTGTGTGTGTATATATATATATATATATATATATATATACACAGTTTTCTAAGAATTATACATTATACACAAAAGCTGACCAAATATCCATATAAGCATCCATTTGCAAGTGACATCTATAGATCACCTGTTTAAATGTTGAAAACGTTGTTAGGTCATAGAATCATAGAATAGTAGAGTTGGAAGGGGCCTATAAGGCCATCGAGTCCAACCCCCTGCTCAATGCAGGAATCTACCCTAAAGCATCCCTGACAGGTGGTTGTCCAGCTGCCTCTTGAATGCCTCTAATGTGGGAGAGCCCACCACCTCCCATGGTAATTGGTTCCATTGGCGTATTGCTCTTATAGTCAGGAAGTTTTTCCTGATGTCCAGCCGGAATCTGGCTTCCTGTAACTTGAGCCCATTATTCCGTGTCCACAACCCATTGCATGCTATATGAGGTGGGCGTTTGTCAGTCTTTTGACTGTTGAAATGGCATTGGACTTTGCCTGAGCAACAATAGTCTACCTGACTCTACTGTATTTCTGTGTGTTCTTTAGCTCTGACTCCTGGCTTCGTTCTGTGACTCTGATTCCCTGGCATGACTTGATTTCATATCACTTGGCTCCCCTCTAACTGCTGCCTGGGCCCTAAGTTCATCTCTCTGTGCCATCAGCTCCCTTGTTTAGCTTACAGGTGTGCCCAGGTGCAAGAAGAACTGGATGTATGGATTACAACAGTGGGGGCTGGGGGCTCCGGTTTCAGTGGGTCTGTGAATCCATTCTGGGTTTCAGTCAGAAGCAGCCAGAACTCTACAGGAGTATTGAACCCTATCCTCCCAAATAGGTTTAGCACCTCGGATGGCTCCTTTAGGGTTCTAGCTGGTTCTGATTGAAATCCAGAATGGTTTCACAGCCCCACCGAAATCAGAGCCACCAGCCTCCACTGGCTGCTATTGAAATTACAGCCTTCCCCAAATTGGTGCTGTCCAGATATTTTGGACTACAACTCCCACCATCCACAGCAAGCATAACTAATGATCGCAGGTGATGGGAGCTGTAGTCCAAAAACATCTGGCAGGGACCGGGTTAGGGGAAGATTATGCTATGCCAGCCACAGAACCTGCGTGTGAGGCAGGGAATATATAGGAGCTTCTCTGTCCGCAGCAACTCCTCCCCTTCCTGCACAGACCAAAATGGGTTATTTTATTTTATTTATTTCATAAATTTATATACCATTTTCCAGTAGGCCATCAGTGGTTTACAGAAATGATAAAAAAAAAATCTAAAATATAACAATAAGAACACAGCAAACAGGATTTTAACAGAATTTGCACTTGTCATGGAATCCTGGGAATTGTGGCTCTTACAAGGAGCGCTAAAGCGTTCTAACGAAGAATTCTTAGCAAACTATAATTCCCAGGATGCTTAACAATGATGGTTCAACTGCTACAAGTGGACCTGCAACAAAGTGTTATGGTGTGGAATGGTCCTGCTGAGGGTGCCAGCCAAATCCTTTTCCATGATACTCCATTGCACCAACCACCCCAATTTTCTGTCCCCACCCAGTCAGTAAGTACTCTATTCCCACCAAGCTTGTTCTGTCCTCAGTGAGCTGTTGTGGGTGGGGGTGACTGACCCCTTACATGAATTTTTCTAAAGATTTTTTGTACTTTTGCAAATCTTTTCTCCAAACCTGCTGATACTTGCCCCTAGTGTGTGGGTGGTACCCTTCTGGCTACACAAAGATCCACACACAAAGAATTAGTTCACTATTAGGATATATAGCAAAATCAACATTATGTGGGCTAATCTCTATGTCTGATTTGATGATGTGTTCGACTCTGCTGCTCCGCTTCCCTGTATCATGGCATTGGTCTTTCAGTTTCTAATTGAGCATTCTCTCACCTGTAGGAGAGAGAAATCCTGTTTTGAATACTCTCCAAGGAAAGTTGCTTTCACTGCCCTCTGCCTATCTTAGTATTAGTTTGCTCAGCTACCCACAAATCCTCCTTTGCTCCTCTTCATTTTTACCCATTTTTCATTAATATTCCTTCTATGTACCTTCCCCCTCCCTTGAAAAAAGACATGAAAGGAACATTAATCAAAAAAGTGAACGTGATGAAGAAAGCAAGGATTTGTGAATATTAAATATCTGTGCTACAATAAAGAAGGAAGGGTGGGAACATATTCCCCTCCCAAATTAGAATTGGGAGAACATTTCTTCCCAAATGGATTGCAACCTGCTCCTGACCTTTATCCTTAACTCATGCCTGAGCAACTTTTGGCCCTCCAGATGTTTTGTCCTACAACTCTCATCATTCCTCATCATTGGCTATGCCACACAGAGCTTTTCTACACGAGGCATTTATTGTAACTAAGGAATTTATTGATTCCTTACTCACGTTCATGGGTTTTTTAGACGTTGCCGTGATCCTTCAGTTTTGCTTCTATTTTTTAAGAGCATATTCCCGGCGTTATTTAGAACTGGAGAAATTGAGTATTTTTTTCTGAAAGCGAAAGAAGTACTTGCATATATGTGGTATTCTGCTATATCACAGCACCCACTAGAGGTTATGTAGTGGAAAAGCAGGAAAGGAAAAGCTCTTTGCAACGAAACTGAAAGACACAACAATTAGCACCTTGTGTAGAAAAGCTCTCACACACAAGCTACCAGCAAAGAGAGGAGTCCCTGCACCCTCTAATTCAGTTTTTATTTTGTGTGAAATATATATGTATATATAAATCCATGAATATTTGGTGTGTTTTTTATCTTCCTTTGGACAAAATAAGATCCAGGGTAGAAAGAGCATTAATTCTTTTCTTTGCCTAAATTACTATATATCTGGGAGTAGACATGCTATGCCCAATCACAGACATGTTAAAATCTGGGATTTGTCCCTTGATTTCTATGAGCAGCTCTCATGTCTTTTCTCGGGACATTTAAAAATAGCTTTTTGGCGTGAACAAGGAAATATCATCTGTAAATAATGAGATGGTTCGATCTAGTCTTACAAGGAAGCTCTACTAGGTGTTACAGAGGAGAAGCTTAAATCTCACTGAAAATCTCACCTTCCATTGCTGAAATTTCTTTGCCACACACCCCTTACCAAAAGCGAAAATGGCCCCCTGTGTGCAGCTGGTTTTACTGTTGCTAGTGGGTAACCCTAGTCAGGTCCCACTCATCTAAGATTAGGTAAAGGAGGGGTGCAGTACCTCAGGTCCAGAGACCAAATCCAGCCATCCTGGGGTCCCAATCCAGTGCTGTTACGATTCTCCAAATGGCCAGGTCCCTTTCCTCTGCTCACTGATCCATTGGTGGTTTTCTGGCTTTTGTGCAGGGTTTTCCCCAGTCTAAAGGATTGAAAGGCTCCTCCTTACTAGGGTGACCATATTTTGGAAACCAGAAAGGAGGACAACATGTACAGGCCCCAAGGGGGCATGCCCACCAACATGTCCAGCCCCAAGGGGCATGTCCACCCGAACATGGCCTTGGTCACATGTCTGATTTCACAGCACACAAGACAAACCTGTTCTACATAACATCTTAATGTTAAAATTACTGAAATAAAGAACAAGTGAGACATTCAATGTATCTGAAATTAACTCCACTTACTCCTACTTTTGTAGCTTTTGCTGTACTTTGAAGCTTTTGCTATACTCTGTGATATAGTCCTCCCTTCCCTCAAATATCTTTTCTGACTGCAAATCCTTCACTGAATGACTATAGCCACACCTTTTCTAACATTTAACATTCTTTCCCCATCACCTTTCTCATAGTGACTGTCAGTAAAGGCTTTAAACTAAAATATGCTGGTATTTTGGTGTTTTGGTTTCATGCCTTTGGCCCCACTTATGACTAGAATGTTGCCCAAAGGGCTTCTCCAAACAGGAATTAGCCCTCCGGCTGAAAGGAGGTTCAACATCCTTGAGATAAGGGGACAGGGCTTCCTGCCACAGTTGAGTCTGTGCATCTCCCATTTTGGAACTGAAGCACTGAGTGGATGTGTTTATGTGTGGCCAAATAGACTCCAGAGCTACCGTAGCAAGCTTCAAGCAAAATCTGCACAAGAATAATTTTGGGAGTAGCCCCATGTCAAGCCTGGGCTAAAAGCAGTGGTCTAAGGTGATCCAGGAAGTCAAAACCAAAGAACAAAGCAAGGAGCAGAGCTGAGGAATCAGGACCAAAGAGAAAGTCAGAAAAGGAGGACAAACCAGGAGGCAGGTTTGAGGAGCAAGACAGAACCCAGAACCAAAGAACAACCAAGGATACAGCAACACACCAGGGCTCAGGAAGAGATTGTTGCTTGAGCAAGGCTCTGAACAGGAAGATCTCTTATACTTCTTCCTGTCCAGTAGATCAAATGGCCAATCTGGGTGGGAAAAGACAGTCCAGGGCCTAAGTCAGGGTTTGGGAACCTGTCATCTCCAAGGTGTTGTTGGGCTACAGCTCCCTTCTGTGGTAAGAGTCTTGAAATCAGACTCATGTATTTCCGTGTCCCAACCGTCACTATCCCAATCAGACGAAAGACACGTGTAAGATCGAAAACTTTAATTCTCTTTCTTGCAAGAAGTGACTATTTAGGAATCAAAACCTAGAAATGGTACTGAATACATATTTTGATCAACCTTAAATAGAAAAATCACACAAAGATACATGGATCTCTGCTCAGTTAAACAGTAACTGATTTCTAACTTATCTTGAATACACATAGGCTTCAAAGAATCTTCTGATGTAGATGAAGTTAACTCATTCTTTAACTAAGAGACGGAATACACAAACATTGCAATCCTTATCAGATAGCCTGTCTCTCAAGAAAACAGGGTTCATTGATATGTCAGTTCCTGCCTTAACCTTTGTTTTCTGCTCTTAGGAATGTAGCTACTTAGCAAATCCTCTACGTGCTTTAACTCTGGTGTCAAGTTAACCTGAGGTCTTTCATGAGACCCACTTTATTAACTATAATTTCAGAGGCACTCATAAGGGAATTTTGAATTATCTTACAACACTCCTCCGTTTTGATCCAATGCGTCTTTAAACGTCATTAGGATCATTCTCCAGACTAGATAATTCAATCCAAGTTTGTAGCTCTCTCATCTTATTGTCAGTTACGCTTTCACCAGGCATGTTCTGATACATAATTAACATCTGTTTATGCACTCTTTTTTTTCCAAAACTTCATCATACATTGAAAGACACAAGGAGTAATTAAAACAATCATTATTATAATCAATACAAATATAATTATTTGTTTTAACCAATTCCAATTTGGCAACCAGGAATTTAGCCAATCCCATGGATTTGTTACTCCAGAGTAATTGTCTATTACCATTTGTTGTAGTTTTGACAACTCATCTTCGATAGTTTTATTCATATCATGAAAAACTACTTTGCAACCTTTCTGGATAATTTTACAAAAACCTCCCTGCTTTGCTAGGAGGTAATCAAGAGCCATTCTATGCTGAATAAGTTCTTGATTTAATTCTCCAATCTCTGACTGCATTGCCCGTACAATTATCCCTGTTGCATTAATAGTTTTTTCTAAACGGCATGTAAGACCCAAAATACTCTTTCTATTTTCTTGTGCTATTATTCCAGGGTAAGCACCTAAGGTTAAGATTCCTGTTATTAATCCACCGCCCACTCTGTCTCCTTCAGTTTTTGACAGTTGTTTTCCTATTATAACCATATCATTGCAATTTGGTCCAAGCTTTCTTAACAATTCACCAGCTCCTCTTTGAGTTGCCTTTTTTTTTTTTCTTTTATTCATTTCTGATTTACTTATTTGGACCGGTAGGGTCAAATATCTTACTCCTACACACTGGTAATTTCCTGAGTGATAGTTTGTTGCCCATCCATCATAGAAAAACCATAAATTTGGATCTCTGAGTTGCCATCCTGAACAAATACTTCCTATTCCTTGATAGGTGGGATGAAATATAGGATAATAAGGGTACATCTCATGGAACACAGTTTCATTTAACAGTACCTTAGTATGATATGAGGAGTTAGAGTTTCCCCATAACCAAAACTTTTCTGTGCAAGTAGAGTAATTTCCCAAATTCCTCAAGAAATCCCTTTGTCTTATCCAATCTTTCCATTTTTCATTCCATATTCCTGAATGGTGACAACAAAAACACATCCCAGGGGTATATATGCTATATTTGAACTTCCTGAAGTCAACTTCATTTAAATTACTGGGATCAGAAAACAAAGTATTCTTTTGCTGTAATGCTCCAACTATTACATCTGGACTTTCAATAAGAGCAGGTAAAATGCTCTTATTGCTGCTGGATATTCGTAATACAAAATTGAATCATTCCTCCAGCGATTAAACATTTCTAAAGCATGTCTTTTAAACCAATTTGACTGTCCTTTTGGTATACAAAATTTTATACAATATAAAATGAATATTACTTTCATATTTATTTCTTTTGGAACCTTAACTTTAAAGGGTGTGTTTCTTTATCAGTAAATCTCACTGTCCACTGCGGTTCCACTGAAGGAGAGTGTAATTCTGGTGTGGGTAACACGGCCCACGTTTTGTCAATTTTAGGATGATGATCCTGTTCCTCCTCTGCCTCTGCTTCTTGTCCTGCTTCGTCCACGCAATTCGGAGAAGGACACGCGTTGATCCCTCGTAGCGAGACGTCCTCACTTTCGACCCCTCCCGCACCAGCGAGATCAAAAGGTCCTTGTGGGTTTTTCCTAGCACAATGCGTGTAATGAATCTAAGCCCCTTTTCCTTTTACTTTCAACGCTGTATGAGTGGTCATCAATACAAGATGAGGGCCTGACCATCGCTCTTCCAAACCGTCTGCTGTCCAGATTCTCACGTATACTTCATCACCAGCCTGAATGGATGTGCAGGAGTATCCAATGGCAAAGGTTGGGCATCTATCACGTGCCGCCTGATCTTCTGGAACTGCTTCTGGAGCTGTATAATATAAGCAACAAGATCTTCATCCCCTCCTAGTAAAGTTACATATGGCCTTGCATATTCTCCTCCTATTGGGGGGTCCTCCCATACAATGCTTCATATGATGACAAACCTGTAGGTTGCCTTGGAGTGGTTCTGATAGAATAAAGAACCAAAGGGAAGGCAGTTGGCCATGCCAATTTTGAAGCAATGCACATTTTTGTAAGTTTTCTCTTGAGGGTAGCATTCATGCGTTCTACTTGACCTGAGGATTGTGGGTGATAGGGAGTATGTAAAACCCATTGTTCCCCTAAGCATTTTGACAAGTCTCTCATTAAGGCTATCCAGCCTGTCAACTTGTCTAAAATTACTAACATCCATTGATATTTTTGGAAGCGTGGCATATGGGCAAAGTCAATTTGGACTGATTCAAAAGGGAGCTGTACCCAGGGCCTTCCCCCTATTTGGCCCAGAGGCTGAGGTTTTGCATTTTCCTTAGCACTCACAGTACAAGCTTGTACCACCCTTTTTGCCATCTGATGAACCCCAGGGGCAAACCAATTTCTTGCAATTGCTAATGCCAATCCAGTCTGTCCCTCATGCCCCTGATTATGCTGTTTTGAAACCACTGCCCTCAATCCTGCTTTTGGCAATACTAATCTCCCGTCTGGCATTTCCCACTGCCCTTCACTTTTTTCTTCTGCGCCCGCTGCTCTCTATATCTCTTTTTCCGTTGCACCCGCCTTTTCCCACCAAATACTTAGATCTTTCGACATCAAAGGGGGCACATCCACTTCTGCTGCCGCCATCAGATTAAAGGGTAAAGGACGAAGAGCAGCGGCCTTAGCTTCGTCATCAGCTCTCCTATTTCCTCTTGTCACCTCATCAGTCTCCGAACCGTGCGCTTTGCAGTAAACAATTGCGAGGGCAAGGGGCAGATGTATAGCACCCAGAAGGGCATCTATTTCTGCTCCATTGGAAATGGGTCTGCCATCTGCAGTAATAAACCCTCTTTCTTTCCACAACGATCCTGTTGCAAAACATACTCCAATTGCATATTTTGAATCAGAATACACAGTTAATTTTCTGTTTTTCGCCTTTTGACATGCTTTTGTTAACGCTATAAATTCTGCAGCTTGTGCACTTTTACTTCCTGGAAGAGGTCCAGAAATAATAATTTCTGTCAATGAGATAACAGCAAAACCAGTCTTTCTGACTCCTGCTATTATCTTTGAAGATCTATCTACAAACCACATTAATTCAGCGTCCACTAGAGGCATATCAGTTAAATCATCTCTTGGCAATTGTACTTCTTTAATTACTTCAATGCAATCATGTGGAGCCTCTGCATCCATTTCTGGTAATAAAGTGGCAGGATTAAGTACGTTACATCTTAACACAGTCAATTCAGGAGTTTGCAATAATAAAGTCTCATATTTTGTATATCTTGCATTTGTAAAATGTTGAGTATTCTTTTGCGTTAATAACGCAGAAACAGCATGTGGAACCCATAATTGTAATGGGTGTCCAAGCACAATATCTTGTACTTTTTCAACAATCAAAGCTGCTGCAGCTATACTCCTTAAGCAGGCAGCATATCCCTGTGCAACTGGATCCAATTGTGCTGAGTAATACCCTATAGGTCTCCGATGCGAACCCAAATATTGACATAAAACCCCAGATGCAACACCTTTTCTTTCATGTACAAATAAAATAAAATCTTTCTGATAATCAGGGAGACCTAGGGCAGGAGCAGAGACTAAAAGTGATTTTACTTCTTTCCAGGCATTCTCATCTGCTTTAGTCCATTCAATTTCTTCTGGGGCTTCTGCTTTCGTTTTTTCTAACCAGGGTTTAATAATTTGTGAAAAGCTAGGGATCCATGCTCTACAATAACCCAACATTCCTAACAGAGCACGAATTTGACTTTTTGTCACCTTTGCCTGCGTTATTGCATGTATACGCTTACAAGACAATTTTCTAGTTCCCTCTGACAAAACATGTCCCAAATATTCCACCTCTCTTTTACACCATTGTAATTTTCTTTTTGCAATTTTATGTCCACGTTCTCCTAAGGCCTTGATCAAGTGAATTGAATCAATTTTACAATTTTCCTCCGTTTCTGCACATAATAGTCTCAAATCTAAAGCTGTGTACACTTATGCAGAAACAGGTATACTACACATAATGGTGGCAAGATTTGGGACCACATTATGTCTGGGGATTACATATTCATTAATTCTCTTAATATCTATTTCTAAACAGTAAATAGGAGCCTCTCCCAGTTCTATCTATTTTTTTTCTCACAGCCATTACTGAAGTATTACATGGAGAGGAACATGGAACCAAAATTCTCTGTTCTAAAAATTTCTCAATTGTTTTTCCTATACATTCTTGGGCTTCTTTTGAAAGGGGATATGGTTTTCCCCTTGGGGGTACCATGTCATTACGAACAGTGATCTTAACTGGGGCAGCTGACTTTAAGAGCCCTACTTCCCCAGAATCTTCTGCCCAATAATGAGAGGGTATTTCCTGGAGCTCCAGTGGGAGTGTGTTGCCATCTATTTCTTCTGTTTCACTCATAAAAGCCAATACATTCTCAGCAGGAAGGGACACAAACACACCATCAGCAGTACATTTTATAGTGGCCTTTAATTTTGCCAATAAATTTCTCCCCAATAAGCTCACAGGGCTTTTAGACATCATAAGAAATGAATGATCACATGTAAGGGGCCCAATTTTAACTTGCACCGGAGTGCTAAGGGGAGTGGAAGAAGAAATCCCATCGATTCCTACCACCCTTTCTCTATATCCAGAAAGAGGCAAAACAGTTTTATTTAACATACTTCTGGCCGCACCGGTATCCAGAAGACAATTGTATGGCTGTCCATTAATGGTCAAAGTCAAAAATGGTTTATTTAATTTTAATTTCCATGAATTCGGCATTTCCCCAGTCTCCGTTTTTTCCACTTCTTTTCCTAAATCTCTTTCTACCAGTCATTGTGACACCACCTCAGCTCCTTGCATTTGACTAGACTGCTGTCTCAAAATACAATCTTTCTTCCAGTGTCCTGGCTTTTTACAAAAAAAACAACATCCCTTCTCACTTTCATCAACATTTCTTTCTCCTACTCTTGAAAATCTTCTACGGCCCCTGCCACAAACGCAACTACCAAATCTTTCTGTGAGCACCTCTGCCAAAACTTTCATATCTATGCTTCACAAAATACTCCTTAATATCTGGGGCTGCCTGATCTACAAAAATTCCAACCACCAAGGAAGCATTCGCTACTGCCTCAGGATCAATACCACCATACATGCGGAGACTACGGGAAAGGCGAACCAAATAGTCAGCTGGCATTTCATCTTTATCTTGGAGCACCAATTTTACCTTTGACCAATTTACAGTTTTTAACTTTAAAAGGAGTATGCACATACGATGTAACACTCTGTAATTGTGCTGGCACTGCCAAAAATGGCAGGAGCTCCCCCCACTGCAGGAACTGCCGCAACTGCGGGTGCTGTTACTACAGTTTGAACGTTACTCAACAATGGATAAAGTCCCTCCTGAGGAAGTGCACTTTCCTCTGGAGGGCAATAAGGAGGTGGGGGTGCAGTTGCAGTAAAAACTTTCTGATCAATACTTTGAAAAAGATACCTGAGAAGGCTTGATTTTAAAACCTTCTGCAACATGGATCCAAACATACAAATTTTCTAAATATCCAGGATATGATATCTCTAAAACACCTTTTAAATCTTTCAGTATACCCTTTTCAAATAATCTAATATGTGACCTTTTTTTTTTTTTTTTTTTTTATCCTAATTCTGGCCATGTTTCAGCACATAATTTAACAAGTCGACTTTTCTTTAAATCAGATTTTCCCAGGACAGTTTTCTATTTCTCCAGGACTACATCCAGTGGAGATCCTTCCGGAATATTCAGTTATCTTCTCTCCAGTAATATTTGATTTCGTTGCAAAACTCAAACCAAATATTCTAGAAGATAATCAACCTGGTCTTCACTACCCGCAATATTTGTAGTTCAGTGTGTTTCCAAAACACATCTCTTGAACTATTCCCTGGTCTTCACTACCCGCAATATCTTGGTTTTGCTGCGTGTGTATCTTTCACCACCTCTTTATAAGCTTTCACCAAAATATCACCGAAGACCCCTTTAAAAATATTACCGAAGACCTTTTACCTGCTTTATATCCTTCGATCTTACATTCATTGAAGGGAGTAGCCTTGGTTGATGACCGCCCGTCCTTCCCCAGACTGTAAGTTTCCCTTAGGTAAAAACTCACCTATGCCGGCAGGGCTTGTTCCAGTCTGAAAAAGGGCGCGATGATCATCTAGTTGGGCCTCCTGGCTTGGCTCGCCATTTGTGGTAAGAGTCTTGAAATCAGACTCATGTATTTCCGTGTCCCAACCGTCACTATCCCAATCAGACGAAAGACACGTGTAAGATCGAAAACTTTAATTCTCTTTCTTGCAAGAAGTGACTATTTAGGAATCAAAACCTAGAAATGGTACTGAATACATATTTTGATCAACCTTAAATAGAAAAATCACACAAAGATACATGGATCTCTGCTCAGTTAAACAGTAACTGATTTCTAACTTATCTTGAATACACATAGGCTTCAAAGAATCTTCTGATGTAGATGAAGTTAACTCATTCTTTAACTAAGAGACGGAATACACAAACATTGCAATCCTTATCAGATAGCCTGTCTCTCAAGAAAACAGGGTTCATTGATATGTCAGTTCCTGCCTTAACCTTTGTTTTCTGCTCTTAGGAATGTAGCTACTTAGCAAATCCTCTACGTGCTTTAACTCTGGTGTCAAGTTAACCTGAGGTCTTTCATGAGACCCACTTTATTAACTATAATTTCAGAGGCACTCATAAGGGAATTTTGAATTATCTTACAACACTTCATGCTTGCTGGAGCTGACTAGAATTGTCATCCAAAAACATCTGGATGCTTCTCTAAATGAGAGATTTATAGCATGCTCATGATTGGCTACTCTCGGAAGTTTGCAGATCAATTACACAACATTATCAACAGCCAGGATGTCTCCTGCGCTATCCCCTGGAAATCACATATTTGAAAAAACCACAGCTAATGTGGTGTAATCCAGATATCGTGGGGTCTCTCTGCAACTAGATGGTGTTGTCTCATTAAAACACAATGGGGCCTTTCTGAGAAAGGAACACACAAAGATGGTGTGTGAAGGAGTGTGTCACAACGGTGGGATTACTGCGAGGACAACAACCACAGTAAGGCGTGGGATTTTTCCTGTGTGCAGAGAAGCTCTAAAAAGCTGCCACCTGCAGTTCAGCGGTACAGCACATGGGACAGCTGTTCATAGGTCCCAGCAGCTCCGGTCACCCTGCAAGTAGAGGTGTTCACAACTGCTATGACAGGATCAGGACCTGTTACTTTCTTATAGCGTTATTCATAACATATCATGCAATGTTCCAACATCAAAACAATCCATTGAAATTCCTCGCTCACATCTAACAGTAGAGGCATACAAGCTCTGTGCTATTAATGTGGCTAATTAAAACAGCACTTAATTTCATAACATTACGCTGTAATGTGCCTTCAAAGCGATGTAATTGATTTGAGCCTTATAATGGATTCTAAGATGCTAATTTTCAGGAATATATTTACAGTGAGGACAGGAAACATTGGTACGATGCCACAATAATATTGTTACTGAGTGGAAGGAATCTTAATGCGGTGCCCGTGCCAGGACAAATCAATCAATTTTACAACAGTGGCACAATCAAATTACAGGATCCGTGCATTAAGCTGTGGGTTGACAGCACATCAGATACACACGAATGCGCAAGCAGTCCATGTAATCCCCTCCTGAAATGGATATGGCCATTTTCCTGGTTTAAGGGCTTGTACCAGAGGCATAGACCCTCAGTCCTGGGGTCCCAATCCAGTCTACCATGATTCCTCAGAGAGCCCCACCCTTTCCCCCATTGCTTGGTGGTTTTGTGGATTTTGTGCAGTTTTCCCCCATTCTAAAAGGTCGAAATGCCTCTCCTAAGGCTCTGATACTGGCAGTAAGAGCTTTACAATCAATTATGCTGGTGTTCTGGCCCTGCCTTTTTGACTTTGTCCCCACTCATCTCCGGACTGCAACCCTCAACAGCTTTTCCAAAATGGAATTTGGACCTCAGGCTGAAAGAGGTTCAGTACCCTCCTGCAACAGATTCACCCTGTGTTGATGATAATAATAATAATAAGAAGAAGAAGAATTTATTTCTTACCCGCCTCTCCGTCTGGATCGAGGCGGGGAACAACAACATGATAAAATACATAAAACTAATTAAAAACATGACAATTATTATTAAAACTGCATTAAAACATCCTAAAACATCCTAAAAACATTCTAAAAATTACACTGGATATGCCTGCCGGAAGAGAACAGTCTTTATAGCTTTCTTAAATTCTAAAAGACTGTTAAGTTGACGAGTCTCCTCCGGCAGGTCATTCCACAGTCTGGGAGCGGCAGAAGAGAAGGTCCTCTGGGTAACGGTTGTCAGCCTAGTCTTGGCCGACCGCAGTAAGTTCTTCCCAGAGGACCTGAGCGTGTGGGGCGGATTGTACGGGAGAAGGCGATCCCGCAGGTAACCTGGACCCAAACCATGTAGGGCTTTAAAGGTAATGACCACCACTTTATACTTCGCCTGGAAAAGTGGTGCTGATGCTGCGTAGGGTGAGCATATGAAAAGGAGGACAGGGCTCCTGTATCTTTAACAGTTGCATAGAAAAGGGAATTTCAGCAGGTGTCATTTGTATGCATGAAGCCCCTGGTGAAATTCCCTCTTCAGCACAACAGGTAAAGCTGCAGGAGCAGCTTTATAACGTAGGGTGACCAGATAAAATCCAGATCAGGGCTCATGTAACTTTAACAGTTGTAGAGAAAAGGGAATTTCAACCAGTGTCATTTGTATGCAATTAGTTCCTGGTAAAATTCCCTCTTCATCACAACAGTTAAAGTTGCAGGGGCCCTGCCTTCTTTTGTATATGGTCACTCTAGTATAGTGCCTGCACCTTTAACTGTTGTGATGAAGAGGGAATATCACCAGGAACTAATTGCATACAAATGGCACTGGCTGAAATTCCCTTTTCTCTACAACTGTTAAAGTTACATAAGCCCTGACCTGGATTTTATCTGGTCCCCCTATTATAACGGTTTTGAAGTACACTAACAACTGTTGAGGCCCATGATACATTCTATTAGGCTGACCATCTGAAAAGGAGGACAGGGCTCATATAACTTTAACAGTTGTAAAGAAAAGGGAATTTCAGCCAGTGTCATTTGTATGCAATTAGTTCCTGGTGATATTCCCTCTTCATCACAACAGTTAAAGTTGCAGAGCCCTGCCTTCTTTTGTATATGGTCATTCTAGTATAGTGCCTGCACCTTTAACAGTTGTGATGAAGAGGGGATTTCACCAGGAACTAATTGCATACAAATGACACCTGCTGAAATTCCCTTTTCTCTACAACTGTTAAAGTTATATGAGCCCTGTCCTCCTTTTCAGATGGTCAGCCTACATTCTATATACCGTTTCAAACTGCTATCAAAGTGTTGGATCCTGTTTGGTGTAGACATGGCCTGTATGTGTGTGTGTGTTTGATATCTTTCATCAAATGTGGCAGAAACAAATGTCAGACATATCCCCTCTCCGGTGAACCTCTGAGCCTGACACAACCATACTAGTTTGGGGAACAGACTTTCAATCCAAGGTAACATGGTTGCCTATTTCTCCCAAGTGGTTGGCAGGATCTTATCAACTGTTAGATACCGGTGTGAGATAAAATGTGTGGTAAAATTGTCATCTGAACAGACTCAGGAAGAGAGGCGGACCTCAGTTTTGAGGTGAAAAAGCAACAAAGAGTCAAATGGCACCATATCAGCAGTGTGTAATGCCGATGTAGCTCTATAATATGGCTACTAGATGGTGGCTGTTTCACTGCATTGCCAAGAAAGAAAGTTTTCAATTCAAAATCACGTGTTCACCATCTAAAGAAGCCCATCGTGAACCCAGAAAGACTCCAGAAGAAGAACGCCCAATAAGGGTGAGGGGGTTTTGCTTAATGTAGAGAAGCTCTTGGCCATCCTAGGTCACACATTCTGTGATTCTTTACAATGCATATCTGTCGCAAAGAAATGGCCTCCAACCAGTTTCAACTTTTATTTTTCTTCTTTCATCTTCCCTTCCCTTCCATTTTATGCAGAAGCTGGTATTCATGGATGCATCCTGCTTTCCACCTCTCCCTTATGCCCACCCCCAGCCTTTTATGTCCACATATATAGCAACACTGTCAAACAGCTATTCTCTGTTCCTGAGAAGGCTACAGTGTCCGCCATTTCCTCTTTGTTTCCTTCCTGAGCCCTCAGCTTTGATTTTCCCTACTTGCAATCATTGCATAAATGCCTTGTGTTTACCTGCTTCATGTGTTTCCAGCCCTCTTGATTTTAGTTATTCCTAAAGCTTTTCTCCGTTTAAATTTTGCATCCATTCTGCCATTTCCCTGAAGTGATGTTGCACTTATGCCTGACAAAATGGAGGATTCCAGTGGGATATTTGGGGAGGGGGGGCAGAGAGGAAAGTGTTGTTGTTGTTCTTGTTGTTGTTTTCATACAGAAGTAGTTTTCTAATGTAAACAATTCTGAAAATATCAACGTCCATCTAAGTAAACTCGCGCTCGCAGTCGTCCTTGCTTGAAATTATGTGAAAATATTGCCTTTCGCTGGTAGTGTGTTCTGCCAATTTATGTGAAATTGCAGGTGCATCAGCTAAGGTTGATAGGTATGTCGGAGGGCTTGCGGCAGTTTGAGAAATAAAATGTTTTGTATTTTAATCAAACATTTCCCCCCAAAATAAGGCAGTGAACTATAACAAACTGTTCCATATCTCTCTGTCTCTGACCACACACACACACACACAGGTAGTGACAGCTGCAATCTTACCTGCTATTCAGTTGTAATGTATAGTAGAGTTGTTCTGGATGTCTGAAGGGAGGGAAAGGTTGTGTAGGTGTGTGTTTGTTGTTTTTAAGGATTCCAGATCTTTGGGGAAATATGGCAGTGCAGCTAAATTAACTCGCTCATGAAAAGACCTTCCTGCCTCTAGTTACTTAATCTGCCATTTTCAGAGATATCATGGAACATTCGGGGCACTGCTGAGTGAAAGTTTGTGCATGTGTGTGTTTTATTTTGGGGTGGCGGGGGTGGTGTGTGTGTGTGTCAGGATCTGCGCTATTGCTTTATAACGGTTTTGAAGTGCACTGACAACTGTTGAGGCCCATGACACATCCCATATACCATTTTCAAACAGATTTCAAAGTGTTAGATCCTGCTTGGTGTAGATCTGGCTTGTGTGTGTGTTTGATACCTTATCATATCACCTCTCCAGTGAACCTCTGAGCCTGACACAACCATACTAGCTTTGGAACATACTTTCAATCCAGGGCAACCCGGTTGCCACCTTGAGGCCCAGCATTGGGCAAAAGGCGGAATATAAATAAATAATAATAATAATAATTCTCCAAATTGGTTGGCAGGATCTTCTCACCTGTTAGATACAGATGTGAACTAAAATGTGTGGTAAAATTGTCATCTGAATGGACCCAGGGAGAGAGATGGGCCTCAGGTTTGAGGTGAAAAAGCAACAAAGAGTCAAATGACACATTCAAGACACATTTATTAATGTAATTATTGCTCACCTGGTGAGAACAACTAAAATTCAGGGCTGGCCCAACCATTAGGTGGAATGAAGTGGCCCTTTCACGAAGCTGACTCTGAAACAAATTGATAGTTAATTAATTTCCTTTTATGGTAATTTTACTTCCAGGTGAGGGAGGGGCCCTTGTGGAATTGTCTGCCTCAAGTGCCAAAATAATTTGACCATGCATCTTGACTGGATAGGGGAGCATGCTTTCTGCCTTAGGCTGCAAAATGTCTTGGGCTGGTGCTACCATCATGGGCTTTTCTACATGAGGCTTTTAACCCGCACCTTTACCAAAGCTTCTTCTTCCAGATTTTTTACAGGATTAAGGTCAGTGCATTTACATGTGTCTTCTCCCCCCACCCCGAGTTTTTCTTTCTCCACCTTTCTATATGTTCCATTACACAACCACTAGGTGGCACTGTAGTATAGGGAGTTGTACAAATACACCAGGGTTTTATGCTGCCATTCAGAGATAATACCACACTTTCCTCATTAGTAAAAAAAAATATGTTAGAACAGTTGCATCCTCTGAAAGCCCTGGAGGGTGACACCATTGTGTAGACCACCTGCAAACTACCGTGAGTCAGTAATAGCACGCACACAATAAAAGCCTCATGTAGAAATGCTCCATAACATGTGTAGAAATAGCGACAAGTAATATAAATCAAACAAAAGGGGGGGAATGAGATGATGTGAAGGAAGAGGAAGTGGGTGGGGAACAAAAGGAAGCAAAGCATGCCCTCAGGCTACCTCACTCAAAAGCCCCAGTTGCGCAAAGAATCAGGTTCCTTTTGTTCTTTCCCTGATGACTAACTACAAATGATGGTTAGGATGACCATATGGAAAGGAGGACAGGGCTCCTTTAACTGTTGTGAGGAAGAGGGAATTTCGGCAGGTGTTGCATAAATCCAAATGACACCTGCTGAAATTCCCTTTTCTATGCAACTGTTAAAGGAGCCCTGTCCTCCTTTCCATATGGTCACCCTAGTGATGGTGGCATACTCAACTCTTAAACTGTGCCCATTTAATGGTCCCAACCTCCTACCTCCTCCTACTTTGTTCCAGTGAGATCTTTCTGGAGACCCACCAGGAAACTGTCAGCTGGAGAGGGCAGTACAAGCAAAAACAACAGGCAGTGGTAGTGCTCAAATTATTGGAGAGAAGCTCCACTACCTAACTGCCCCCCAGTTTTGGCCAAATCCTGCTCTGCCCCCCGCCCCCCCGGTAGTCTTTGAAGACAGCTCAGGGAGCCATGCGTACTTTAGCCCCAAACCTGTATAGTGAGCTTTAGAACCCTTCCAATGTATGACACTTCTAGAGTTAATCGCCTCAACAATCCAACCATCTACGCCAGGCCCACAACCAGCCTCCCTTCCTTTTTCTCCCCCCCTCCCACCATCCCTATTGCCCCCAGGCATTGCGACTCAACAGCCTTGTTTCCTGGACGTCAAGTCGACAGCTCATTAGCTGTGTCTCTCACTTGCGATCATGAGCAGGGAAGGATGCACAGTAAGCACAAAACGTCGCTTCAGCGCCGAGGGACGACGCCCGAGCCACGCAGCCAGGCTGGACGATAAATCACACGCCCCAAATCTGGGGAGGATCTGGGTCATAACATTGCCGGTACTGTGGCAAGGCAAGGCTGTGGCAGCGCATGGCCCTGTGGAGCTGAGACTCAAGGTATCTATTAAATACACAACTCACTAAACAAAGAGAGTTGGTCAAAGCTGCATCCTACCCACTTGGATCAGCCACATACAGTAAGCAAGACGGTAAGCTGACACATTAGCAGCACTGGAGTCTAGAAGAGCTATCCTCATACAGCCGTCTGGCTAAAGCACAGGTGGAAAATCCACCAGCCGTGTGCAGCCCTAAACTGCTTGCTGCACACGAAGCCCGGGGGAGTCCCAGCACTTTCCCCACAGCCATCTTTATCAGGATGGTAGGGGCAGGGGGCAAGGGGGCAGAGAAGGAGTGAACTTTCCTGTTCCTTTTCCCACTTGCATAGCTGAAGCAAGCCATGTATGACTCTTTGACTTGGCTCATTGGCTTACATTTTCCGGACCCATCTACCTTCCTGCAGGCATCTTGGAGTGTGGAAATCTAGCTTGTTTCTTCTCTTTTTTGATAAAATAATTTGCTGTGGATTCTGTGGGTCCCCATAAGCACTGGTGAAGAGATGGCATTTCTGGAGGCAGGAGTATACTTGATGACATTTTATTCCAGATTCATGATTTTCATCTTCAGCAGGGGTGGGGGACTTTTTTTTTCTATTGAGGGCCACATTTGCTTGGGGCCAAAATCCATGGTGGGCAGGACCAGAGGCACAAGGGGCTGGGACCAACTAAAAGTGAGTGGGGCTATTCTCATTTCTCTCTCTCCCCCAACCACCCCCTTTTCTCTCCCCCATCCAGCAGATTGCCAAGAGAGGGGCTGTTTATGCTAGGGATGTGTATCGTATCGTTAAAATGTCCGATAACGATACGATGAGGTCGTTATCGGACATCCGATTAACGATAATGATACGATAGAAAAACCTCCGATAAATATCCGATCCAATAATTTTCAGCCCAATTATATCAAATTATTGGACTGCCATATAAATGAACCTATAACTTCTGTATTTTAAAAGTTAGAGGCTTGAAACTTGGTCACAGTGCTTATGGGGTATGCCTAAGTATGTGTATGAAATTTGAGATCGATCCCTCCAACCCTCGATTTTATATTAATTTATTAAAGATCGTTTAGGTTCTGACAGGTCAGAATGACAGCTCACCACGTGCATTCATTCAGACCTGTCAAAAAGTTGCAGGATCTTTAAAAAAAAATACAATCGAGGGTTGGAGGGATCAATCTCAAATTTTATACACATGTCTAGCACATGTTGCTACACATATGTGCCAAATTTCAGATCAATCCCTCCACCCCTGTATTTTATATGAATTTTTGAAAGATCGTGCAACTTTTGACCTGTCAGAACTTAATTTTTTTTTAATAAATTCATATAAAATCGTGGGTTGGAGAGATCGGTCTCAAATTTCATACACATACTTAGGCATACCCCATAAGCTTTGTGACCAAGTTCAAGCCTGTACCTTTGAAAATACAGAAGTTATAGGCATTTTTTCTTTAAAAAAACCCAGCTCTATAGGGTACAGTGGGGCTGCAAATTAAATATTGGATTTCCGATAATTATCATGAAGACGATACGATTAACCTACGATATTATCGGAGATTATAATTTTTTTGGTCCAAAATTCCAATAACGATAAAATACGATATTTTCGGGCATGCACATCCCTAGTTCATACTTGTCAGAGGTCTGAATCGATCACTTGCAGAAGGCTTTTAAAATTAGGCCAAGAGCCACATAACTTCTAGCACTAGAGGTTACAAACACCTGAACTAGAGCCTGATGGATAAGAAAGAAGTGGTAAAATTCTGGACTGTGCCACTTCAGCTTGCAGGTGGAATCAGATTATTTCCAATTTCCTGAATTTGCTCAAAATCATATTTGCGCAATTTCGCATTCACACTTCTGAGAATGTGCAAATCCCCCCAAAATGCAAAATTTCAGGTTTTGGACTATGAGGGAAATGTGCATTTTCAGCCGGTGCTTTTAATTTTTTTATGTATGTATTTTTCTATTACTACATTTGTATAAAAATCCAGAAAGTAAAACATCATCATCAACAACAACAACAAAAGCCCACTAGTCCATGAAATTTGTGTGACTTGGAAAAGCCAGTCTGCTGCGAATATGCTGGTCGGATTCATAGAAATCCAAACTCAATTGATTCCATTGCGGATTTCTCTGACATCCCAGGTTGTGATAAATTGTTCTCCTTGATGCAGTGGTGTTCTGAATGGAGCTTGTGTTTCATAACTGATGTAGTTTTGCATACAGAGCATTTAAAAATGTGAACCCTTCAACTGCACTCCCTAAGGTGGTATGGTCCAAGGCTGAACCACTTCACTCCGCATAACATTCCGAACAGCTCTTGCGCCACTTGGACCATCTAGTGAGTATCCGGGAATTAGTTTTCAGGAAGAAGCCAAAGAGCAGTCCTAGGGGAAGTCTGCTCGGAAAAAAATACTTTGTGCCGGGGCCTTATTGGGGGCCATTTATCTAGGGACTCTTGTCAATATTGGGGCACCAGGTTGCTCAATTGCTAAAGCTAACCTTGCTCTACCCTGTGACCCTCCCTGTTCAGCTTCACCATTTACCTTAATTCCATGTGCCCAAACTGAAACGTGTGCAGCGCATAGAACAGCACGTTTCTCCAGGGACCAAGACCTTTGTGACATCCTGCATAGAATCCGTTCCCAGTTCTGGGAGCGTAGCAAGCTCTGGTGGGTTAGAGTGGGGTCTGGGAGTCAGGCCTTCTGGGTTTTCTCTCTGCCTGCACCCTGAACTACTGTTTGACCTCCACAGACTCAACAAGACAGGGATAATAAGAACCGTTTTTCCCAGTGGGTTGTATAGTTTTGCTAATGAAGTCTGTGAAGCACTTTAGCGTCCTCTGGAGAGCAGGAGGGGAAGCGAAGGGTTAGCCCTGGTTATTTATAGACTTCACATTTGCATAAGCACTGCCATATCTCGGTGTGCAAGTAAGTATGACTGTCTACATTTGCGTTCCATGCATGTGTGCATTTGTGATCCCGATGTGCTTTTGCACATGTCTGTATACGTGGGGGGGTGTATTGGAGTTTCCCTTGTAGCTGTGCATTTACACTGTTGCCAGTGTGAAAGAAAGAAAAAGGGCCAGATTGAAACTTTGACATGAACTACACACAGATCCACTCAGCCATGAAGCTCATTGAGTGAGTTTGGGCCAGTCACTGACTTCTAGCCTAACCCTACCTCACAGGGTTGTTGTGATGATGCAATGGAGGAAGACCATATATGCCGCCTTCAGCTCCTTGGAGGAAAAGGGGGAATATAAATGTAAAAAAATGAACAAGCTACAGAATTTAAATTAAGCCACAGTTCTTTAGGTCCCCCCCCCCCCCGAATTGCACCTTAAGGGGGAAGGACAGCAGGGGGGTAGAGGTGTGTTTGGCAGGAAACCAGCAGCAGGGGGAATGAGTTGAATAGTTTCGCCTATTGGGTGGTATAGAAATACAATAGCTAGCTAGCTAGCTAGCTAGCTAGCTAGCTAGCTAGCTAGATCAAATGAATGAATAAATAAATAAACCCAGCGGAGACTGATGGCTCTGATTTCAGTGAGGCTATGAATCCAATCTGGGTTTCAGCCAGAACTCTAAAGAAGCTATCCAAGTTGCTGAACCCTATCCTCAAAACAGGCTCAGCACCCTGGATAGTTCCTTTAGAGTTCTGGCCGGTTCTGAGTGAAGCCCAGAATGGATCACACCCCCACCAGCCTCCACTGATTGAACTTCCTTCCTCTTGTGTCCTGGTCCTAGTCTGTCCTGGGCCTTTGTTCAGCTGCTTCTTCTGGAAGACAAGAAGAAGGTAGCCAGCAAGGAGCACATGTTTCAGGGGAGATGGAGCTGCGGGGAAGTTTTCGTTTAGTCCTTTCACCCCTGCCATTGTTCCCATCTAAGCTGCTGACCCAAGAAAAAAGGACATATACTTTACATCTGCACATGTTCATGCACAATCTAGCATATGAATGTACTTCTGGTCCTGTGCACGTTAACAACGTCCTGCAAATGTTTGCCAACGTTAGTGTGTCTGCACATGTTTCTTCGCGTGCGTTCAGCAGCAGCAGGCATTGCATATAGGTACCCCAAGCTCACGTTTGTAGGTGTGCGCTTCTTCTTGGTGCCCTGCACTCATGTGATGTAACGGTGCGCTTGGCTCCACACAGATCTCTCCTAGCCAGTGCTTCTGACACAATGAGGGAAGAGGCTATTATGTTTATTAAATTGTATTGAGGCTACATTAAAGCAATTGGCAGCTGGGAACCCTGGTTATTTATGAAATGTGCATCAGGAATCACAGCTCCCTGGGCTGGATTTCTGCTTCTGAGAATACGGAGAGTGGGGTGGAATCAATATTGCCAGCCACAAGCCAATCTGGTTTTAATTTGATATTCACTTACAGAGAACACCGCCTGCTGATTTCTCTTGATACCAGCAACAGCAGCTAAATAAATGAACCTCCCCTGGTCCGCCCAACACCCTCCCTCTCACCTAGCACCTTCTTAATAGCTCCATTGATGCTCCTCCTTTAGTGACACCCCTTCCTCGGTATACCATCCTCCAACTTGGCTCATAGCTTTCAGTGCCAACACCTAGACACTATGTTAATACAGGTGGCTCAGCATCATGTCTCCAATAATAACCCATGCTCTTCTGTTGGTCCATGAGAGACGGAGAGGGACCAGCAAGAAGAAGTTAAACTGCGGAACCGGTACATGGGCCTGGGCTGGCAGGATACTTCTCAGGAGAAGTTGCACCTGCAAGTATTCCATCCCTTGCACAACTATTAAAGATACAGGATCTTTATAATACTTCCCCCATGTTCCCATACCCCCAGGCTGCTGGACCCTTATGAAGAATGCAGATTTATTAAAAAGGTTATTGCTGCTGGAAGTGCACTCATCATCTTGTCATTAAACTCCAGGATCAAACTCAGGGGAAACCAGTTTTCTAGTTTGCAATCTGGCTGTGTGCAGCTGGTTTGCAGCCCAGCTGTGCACAGTACTAATTGGTGGGGTCTGTGATGTCATGAACCACCTGCCTCCAGAGCTTTTTATTTTTTTAAACCTAACCCAAATACCCTGATCAGATTAAAAATAATAATAAGGTACTGAATGATCTTTTAAATGCAGCACTTTTGTAAAAGGCAGACTCTTCAGCCAAAATATGGAGAGGCTAAGCTGAACATGAAATCGGCATATGGCTACATATGGTGTCCTCTGTATGAAGGCAAAGGGAAGCTGAGCCCACCTTGTTGAATATCACTCTCCTGTCTTCAGATGAATCTGGACTTGCTTATGTAACTCCCACGGAAGAACTCCCCTCTTGCTACTGAACTGGACAGTAGAGCTTGGAATTAGAGATGACATCTGTAGGCTAGGAATGGGTGAAAATTTGAAAAATTGTTCATAAATGGGATGGACAAACATGAGGTTTAAATTTTTTTGAATGTAAGCAAAAGTGGCAGATTCATCCATAAGGCGGGCTTTGAGTAGCTCTTAAAAGGGTGGGTTTGATTCCCTGTGTATTCAGTGATGTTTGTGGTGCGGAATTAGGGTTCCCACTCCTCCTCCTCCTCCTCCTCCTCCTCCTCCTCCTCCTCCTCCTCCTCCTCCTCCTTCACAGGCTCCTCATCTTTAACAGCTACATGGCAACCAGGTATAACATGATCTTCCTCTCCACAATGGGAATAGTTGGACCTAACAATTTTGCTCGGTGCAGATGGGTGAGAATTACTTTTTGATAAGAACTTACCAAAATTTGCAAATGTCTCCATAATCACCTAGGCCATTCCCCTTTGTTACACAGAGCACTGCCATGAGATGATTGCAGCTAGTGAGGTTTGCCAGACTGGGTCTTGGACATGAGCTGTGTGACCTTAGTATGAATTATTATTGGGTTGTTTAATCGTAGTGCATGCTTATTCATGCGATATGTTTTTATGTGTATGACTATTTAAATCTTATGGCTTGTAACTATTAAATATTCATTTATTGCTATTGTGTAATTTTTTATTTTTGTTATTGCTGTAAGGCTTGAGTATGGTTTTACCACGGAAAAGCAGCCTATGAATTGACAATGAAATTGAATCAGTCTTGGAATGGATTTTTTAAAGTCTAGGTTTTATTAATTGATTTAATTTTGGGTTTATTAGATGAATTTTAATTTATTGCTGTAGCAAGGTGTGTGAATTTTGCTTTTTGTTTTGGTACGCTGTTGTGAGAGCCGTCGCCCAAAAGGTAGGGTAAAAATACAAAGCGTAAACAAACAAATAAATTAAGCAACTTGCTTTAACTGGATTTGTTGCAGAATGGATACAAAACCTGCATTGGCCAGGATGCGTATTTTCATGAGATATGCCTCCCCTCTGCTCCATCTTCAATACGAACAACACAATCCGATGTAATATATGTAGTGGAGAAAGCCTCAGAGGTGATGTATGAAAATACCCAACCTAACTTTCAAGCTCCTGTTTGGCAGCAATTGCAAGGAGAGAGAGAGAGAGAGAGAGAGAGAGAGAGAGAGAGAGAGAGAGATGCCACCATCAGAAAACAAAGGCACAGTTTGGGTAAATGCATACTAATAGTGTAATCATAAAACACTTCGTTAGCAAATATCATCACTGGTGACAAATAGAGAGCTTCTCCGGGAAAGAAAGATATTTTAGTTGGATTTCCAAAGCGATTGGTCCTTGAGACACACCTAATGGGAAGATATGCATGCTCACATCTGTTTTTGCAGCATCCCTGTTCCTGGTTGGTACTTAGGCGGGGAGGTGCTCAGTATAAGAAAGAGGCTCATCTAAGACAGGAAAAATATCATCAGGTGAATTAACAGGCCCTGGGCATTTGATGGTGGACTGAGCTGCCACGATGGGATCAGAACAGGAATATGGGGTTGGGGGGTGAAGAAAATGTGGTTCCTTGTGGCTGGCCCAGCATTCCCTCACTTTTTTTCAAATGAAAATGCAGAGGAAACACAGAATAGGCAGAGACCAACATGCCAAAACAATAAACAAAACCCCCAACCCTTCTGAAGTCCTCCCAACTAACATTTACAAAGCACTTTAGAGTACTCAAAGGACTTTGTAGACATCCCAGCAATCTTTACAAAAACACTGTGGGGTAAGTCCATATTCTTATCCCCATTTTACAGTTTGAGGGCTGAGGAGGGGCTGAGGTACATTTCCCATCTTTCGAATCAGCCCATCCGGCAGTGCCTTTAACAGTGGTTTGATCTGCGGAAATTAGCGGGTGATTGGCTGTGAAAAGTTTTGCCTGCTGGTCAAGCTGTCATGAAGGCAAAGGAGCAGGCGAGGCTGTTTTCATGGCCAGCCCAAGACATTTTGCTGAGTGAGGTAAAGAACAAGAGGATGCCCCCTCCCGTTCCATGCAGATGAATCTGTCTTCAAGACTAATGAAGGAAGGGAATCCTCCACTACACCTGAGGGCAGCAGGCTAACTTCGGGGGCCCAGAGCAGGCCACATAACACACAGGTCTCTTTGCCAACACCTTTTGGCTACTTACCAGCATTTGCCGTCTGAGGGAATTGCTTCAGTCCGCCTAATAGTAGGGCTGGCCCTGGCTGTTTTCCCTTGGTCAGTTGACACCCATAGGCTGAGAGAGAGTGGATTGCCTAAGTAATAATAGTGAATGTGAGATCAGGCCCAAGGGCATCCTGGTTTATAGCTCAATCTCTAACTGCTATGTTGCACAAGGCACCAGCTCCCTATGCTGGATTAACTAGGCTGACCATATGAAAAGGAGGACAGGGCTCATGTAACTTTAACAGTTGTAGAGAAAAGGGAATTTCAGCCAGTGTCATTTGTATGCAATTAGTCCCTGGTGAAATTCCCTCTTCATCACAACAGTTAAAGTTGCAGGGGCCCTGCCTTCTTTTGTATATGGTCACTCTAGTATAGTGCATGCACATTTAACTGTTGTGATGAAGAGGGAATTTCACCAGGGACTAATTGCATACAAATGACACTGGCTGAAATTCCCTTTTCTCTACAACTGTTAAAGTTACATGAGCCCTGTCCTCCTTTTCATATGGTCACCTTAAATTAACCATAATGTTAAGCACTTAATGTGAATGGGATACCAGCTAAATCAGGACTCCTAAGAACACAGAAAGTGGCTGTATACCATGGCAGGCCATGGATCCATCTAGCTTAGTTTGGTCTACACCTCTGGTAGGCTGAGATTGACCTGGAGTGAGTCACCCCGGCAGCACTCATAGGTGTGCGCACTAGGTGTGCTGAGTGTGCCCAGGCATACCCTAATGTTCCTGGGGCCACCTCCATTTTCCTGCACCCCCCTCCCTCTGCTCGAACTGGGGCTTTTAAGGAGGATGGGAAAGCACTTTCCAGAGCCTTCAGAAAGTGCATAATTTTCGCGGGCATGCTAATGGGGGCTGCGATCGGAGCAGGGTGGTGGTGGTGAGAAAGCATGCTTTCCCCTCCTCTGCTCCAATCAGGGCCTTTAAGGTGCACACCCCAATGAAATGAGCTGTGCACACCTATGACAGCACTACCATTTTCAAATTTGTGGTTAAAAAAAGGTGTGGATCCCATATCAGAAAAAGTTAAAGACCACTGGGGTACTGACTGGCAACAACTCTCCAGGATTTCAAGCAGGCCTTACCTGGAGATGCTAGGGATCACACCTGGGACCTTTTGCGTGCAAAGCATGTGCTCTGCCACTGAGCTGCAGTCCATCCCCAATGTGCCACTCTAGTTACCTGAATTCTCCCAATACACACCATCTGTCCATCTTACTCCTCTGCTTTCAACTGCTCCAAAATCCCTGCAGCTCATAACATGGTGGTGGCATCTTACTCAATGGTGAGGAGCAGGTTTTAAACACTGAGGATTGCCTGGGCGGCAAGAAGAGCAGAATACTCTCTGGGCATGACAGAAGGCAAACTGGATGAGAGAGAGAGAGAGAGAGAGAGAGAGAGAGAGAGAGAGAGAGAGAGAGTAAACACATTTTCTGGGTCTCTGTCTGCGAACAGTGGTGGAGGGTGTGATGCCACTTACAGTATGTGTGGGAAATGAATATTACCACGAGTAGATCTAATAACTAGATTCCAGTTAATAGCACCATGGCAATATAAGACTGTGCATGTATGTATAAATCAGAAATACTGAGTGCAACATCAAATGAAGCTTCTGATATACCTACCTACCTACAGATTTTGCTTCTATTTTTTTAAAACAAAATAAAGTTTATTGAAACATTTTGGTTAATATCATCATACAAAAATAAACTAAGGCTCTGCACTGCCTCAGGCTGAATCCCCGAATCTGAGCAGAGGCGGGCCAAGTCAGCCTGCCTCGGCCTGGATCCAAGGTGGTACTGGGTTGGCCCAAGGCATCCCGAGGCTGAAATGGATTGGCACTGTGCTGGGCTGCTTCCCCTTATTTGCCCACCTGGGAATGCTGGCACAAGGCCAGTCATGAGTCCAGGTGAGTCCATTGGACTCACCTGCCTCTCCCTCTTACCCTACCCGGTCACCTGCTGTCTCCACCGCTGCAACTGACCTTAAATGCGTCCTTCTCCCTGAGAGCTGAGCCATGATTTTAGTTACCACGGGGGCTCTCTGTTTTTAATATATCTTTGCCCCAAACTATGGCAGCTGTAAAGGTTGAGGGAGGGGAGGAGGGGGCTGCGAGCAGGAAGTTGGGAGTCCCATGGACTCCCAGTTGGCATTGCACCCGGCTTCCCTGGCCACTGGCCACACAGCTGGCATCCAGGAACCTGCAAGGCTGACCCGCTTCGGGGGGTTCATATCCTGCTTTGGCTTCAGTGCCAAGACGAGGTGGGCATCCCCTGAAGTGCGCTGAGACAAGTCAGGGCTGTTTCAGAGGCTCCGAAACAGCCTCCAGGGAGAGTGAGGGGGCTGTGCTCAGCCCTAGAACAAATGCACACCAGTAGACACCCTCACTGCATATCCAACCTCCTTCCATAATCCTAAGCCCAGAAAGTGTAGAGGAAATGAAAGACAAGGACAGCAAAAGAAAGGAAAAAATCAATGGGAAGATAGGTGAGGCATGTTATAAGAGAGAACCAGAAATTCACGGTGGATGGGGGGCGGGCGGGGGCAAAACCAAGTTCAAAGAATTCTAAGATTTCAGGCCAAATAGCACCATATTATTTGCGACCGAAACATAGTGAACTTTTCTATATGAGGCTGTTCATCTGCTGTATCTACTTTTGATTTCGTCCCAGAGTTGCGATCTGAGCACTACACAAGCATTTCCTTTTCTGCTTATCCACTACGTAATATCTAGGTGGCACTGTGGTATAGCAGAATAGCACAAGTACACAAGTGGGAAAAGTGGTTTCTTTACCTTTCACAAGTAAATACTGCATTTTCCCTGCTTTTAAAAAAAATGTGCCGAAAGTGCTCCTCACACACAGAAGTGAAACTGGAGGGTCACAAAATCATGTAAAGAAGCCCTAAACCACCATGAGTAGGGAATGACAAGTGAAAGATAAATACCTCATGTAGAAAAGCCCAGTGTGACTAGGAAGAAATTTTATCACACACAGTATTTATTCCACAGCAAATTTTAAATAAAAGACATATAGGAGCCTACTCTATCCATATGCCCAGAGAAGTGGGCAATTGCTGGACTGAAGCCTCCTTGCCCAATTTGCTAATCCTCCACTGCCCTGCAATACACACTGGTTCTCATCCTGGTCCCCATCTTTCCCTGTCTCTCTGGCCTCATCCAGAGGCCTGCTCTCCTCTTTTCCTCCCTTCGCATATCAACCCGTGTAGGGTGACCACCTGTCAGGATTTCCCCGGATTTGTCCTGGTTTTTGTTCTATCCTGGGTGTTGGGGGATTTTCTGTAATTTTCTATAATGTCCTGGAAAGACACGCTTTTCCTGTTAAGGCCTTATTAGCATGGTGGGAGAGAATGACGCACTTTCTGGAGGTGGGCCGTTTCCCTCCCACTGCTCCAATCACGCCTTAAAGGGGAAAGTGTATCATTCCTGGACATTATAGAAAAGGCCCTGATTGGAGCACTGGGGGGAGGGAATGACACGCTTTCCCCTCCTCTGCTCCAATTGGGGCCTTTTAGGTGGTGGGAGTGAATTATGTGCTTTCCAGAGGCCTCGGAAAGTCGCTCCCCCTTGCCACTGGGTATCCTCTTTTTTGGTTTCCCAAATATGGTCACCCTATACATGGCCCTTATTGCAGAGGTCTTTGCAAGCTGCAAGCGCTGCCCCTTCAGTCTCCTTCCTTCCCCTCCCAGACTTCCTTGGTCCTATTGGGGCAGGAAAAAGGGAATTCTTGAGCTTTTGTCTTTCTTAAGTGGCTTGGGAGCTGCAGTTGGCCTGTGCGGTTGGCTCCCTGTTTAAAAGACTGGACATAAAAGGGCATGTGAAGACAAAAACAGGACAACCCAGAAGCCACAGCGACCCCACCGAAGGAGAATATGCATGTGGCGCAGTCATGGTACATGTCTCCCAGGGCCCCATGTTGGATTCCCCAAATGGGCAGATGGGTCATCCTGAGGCTGTTGGGAAGATCCTCTGACATGCTGGCCCCGTTGTTTGTACTACGGTTCCAGTTATTGTCCTAGAGCCGTCTGGGGGGTTGGCCCAAGAAGCAGCGTGGTGCCAAGCTGAGCCCCAATGATGAATGGGTGGAATTACTCTGATAATAGCCCTTTAAATGAAGGTGCCACTTGGAGATGATGTATTTCTGTGCACAGATGATGGATGCAGGCGGATTCTACTCTTCATTGCCAGAGGCTGCTTGCGTTAGGAATCAAGTTAGCAGTGGGGCAGGGAGAGGGGGTGAGCAATAGTGAGGGTGAGCTGGGTGGGAGATCAGGTCCAGAGTTTCCCCCTGGCCCTGGCCTTGCCTTTTGCAGTGAGGATGGTCGTTACAGGACAGCACAGCCGTCAAATCTGGTGCTTTGACATCTGCTTGGGAAATTGCATCATTCACAAAAGACAAACTGGAGCACTGAATGATGCAAGGCTAGTGGCATTCAGGGTGGGGTGTGTGACACCACCTGTGTGTGTTTGGCGCAATGCCCTTCTGGTTCCAGAAGAGATGTGGCACAGATGCCCCGAAGTGTTTGCAACACAAGGCCATCGACTTCACATATGCAGATGTGGCAGCCCAAGCTTGAGGTTGCAATGCTGATGTTGTGGGCCACAGGTGGGAGAGCACAAGCATCCCTGCTGCATCTGGTAGGTGGCATGACCAGGTGCTCGCTGGCATCCTCATCACAAAATTCAGCAAGGCTGGTCCGGTAGGGCAATGGAAAATAATGCTGTGATTAGAAGCAGACAGGCTGGGAGATGCAGAGCAATATCCAGACTTAGGCAAGAGTTCAACAGGCACTGGGATTTCTATAGGAGGAAGTGTGTGGTGCTTGGCTGCTCTTGATCATGTGACTCTTTGGCTACCAGGCCCTAGAATGGGCGTGTTGAACCTCTTTAAACCCAAGGGCTGAAATCCATTTTGGAGAAGCTCTCAGGGGCAGCAATCCAGGGGTGGGCGGGGCCAAAGGCAAAAGGGACAGGGCCAAAAATACCAGGAAATTTAAGCTTAAAGTTCTTGCTGCCAGTAACTGAGCCTTCAGCCTTTTAGAATGGGGGGAAACTGTACGAAATGGTCGGTAGTTGGGGGACAGAGACGGGGCCACCTAGAGAAGCCTGGAGGCTAAATTGGGACCTCAGGCATGCTGGTTTTGGCTCCTGGGCCTGAAGTCCTGCACACCTGCCCTAGAGGTTTCTGCCTATTTAAAAGTACTTGAAGTCCCACCATCCCATCAAATGTGCTGGTATCGGATTTGTTTTTTTTGTTTTTTAAAATCAATTAATGACCACGGAAGAAAGTAAAGTTACAATGGCATTTCAACTTCCCTGCATTTTTTTCTGTCACCTATGAACAGATGTGTTCTATCTGAATTGCATTTTCAGTCCTCCACCTTGTCAGTTTCACCGAGGCGGATTTCCTCCACTGGCCTGCCCTCTCTGTAGTCCAAAACACCTAGAGGGCTACAAGTTGCCCACCCCTGCTTTGCTGTCAGGTGGAACTGACATGAATAAGGGAGAGCCTTGACGTCAATGTCACCAAGGTCCAGTTTCCTTCATAGTCCTGAAGCAGGAAAACAAAGAAACTGGCAATGCTTTCATCTAGGGATGTGCACTGGATCGGACCCGATCCACGATCCGAGTCCGGTCCAGTGGGAAATCGGATAAATTATCCGATTTCCGATCCCGCAGCTGGATCGGCCGATCCAATCCGAACCGGTCCGAAAAGGCTCCGAAAAGGCCCGCCGATGAAAGTGGACAGCGGGGGGGGAGGAGGGGGGCGCTTACCTTCTCGGCCCGTCCGCTCCCGTCCGGCACTAGCAGCTACTACCAGCGGGCTCCGCGGCCTGCTCCAGGGTGGCGCGCCGGGTGATGTCATCACCCGGCGCGCTACTCTAGAGCAGGCCGCGGAGCCTGCTGGTAGTAGCCGCCGGCCCCGGACGGGAGCGGACGGGCCGAGAAGGTAAGCAGGGGGTGCGTGGAGGGGAGGAGGGGGCGCGCGGAGGGGGGGAGGGGGGCCCTTACCTTCCCGGCCCGGCCGCTCCCGTCCAGCGCCTGCGACTACTACTACCAGCAGGCTCCGCGGCCTGCTCTAGGGTGGCAATGCAAGTCTATGGGGAAAAAAATGGCGGCCGATCCAAAAATTTTTGGGTCGGGATCAGACTCGATCCGGTCCGGGGGGCCTCCGATTTTGTCCGAACCAGTCCGTGACAAAATTGGAGGTCCCGATCCGGGTCCCGATCCGATCCGGGGGGTCCATGCACACCCCTACTTTCATCTGACTTTTAGGGTGGGAGTGGGGCTTCCAGATTAAGCTTTTATCATGCAATCACCCTGCCTCTTTCACCAGATTTCATGGGAAATCCAGATGTCCTTGTCTTCCATTTGTAGCCCTCCCATGTTTTCCCTCCCCCCTCCCCGCATCTTCTTTCTTAGAAAAAAATACCCTGTTAAAGAAGAAAAGAGGGATTAGCAGCACAGTGCTTTTTTTTCATTAGCGCCAGGAGCCCTCCATGTGGAAGGACCCTGGGTCAGTTTCACTAGAGAGTTATTATATCAGGACAAAGAGTCAAGGTTTAGTATATGTTAGGGAGGGGAAGGCACTGGTCAGCAAATCCCATGATACTTGTAATGTCTGGCTTCATCCAAAGAGCTTATGGGTCTGGAGTTCCAGATTTACATCTCTAAATGCCAATGTGCTCACAATTTCTGAAGCGACCTGGAAGAAACATGGACCTGAAGGCCTCCTCCCCACACAACATACACACACACATATATATACACACACACACACACATATATATATATATATATCAACACCCACGGATCTATATATACAGCCTAACTTGCTGGAGCATATAAATAGCCCTTATCGTTTTCATTATGGCAGCTAGCTGGGCTGTGGAAGGAGCATGAGGTTCAATCAGAAGTTGCAAAGAGAGTGGGCTAGTGAGAATATGAGAGCAGACAGGTGAACTCAGAGTGCCAGGCTGGGAAACCAACCCTGAACATTTCATAGGGGAATGTGGGGAAGGATTAATAAGGCTGCAATCCTGCCTGGGCTTCTTTCAGAGGCCTAGGTGATCTGTTTGCTTCTCCGAGGTGCTGAGAAAACCACGCGCAAGACCCAGGTGCGGGGGACGCAGACAGTTTCTATTAAACCTCAGCATGGCTGCAGGCTGTGTACCTTTGGGTTTTTTTTATTTTTGTTGATTCTCTCCTTCCCATTGCTTCCCTCCTTCTCAAATAAAGGGGGGGGGAGAGATTTACAGGAGAGGAATGCAATTTGATGCAGTATCTCAGCCTCCGCCCGCCTGGTCGCCAGTATTGGAATAAAGAATCCATTAAAATAACAAAGCGAAAAGCGAAAGGGGGGGAGACAGAGGGAGAGAGAGAGAGAGAGAGAGAAATAGAGAAATAGACGTGTGTTCAGCACAAACAATAGTCAAATTGGATTTGAGATAGCAACGGGCACATGGGCAGGAGGGCTCTTGGGGTGCATCTAGGCGGCGGGGGGCTGGGTGGGTGGAGGGGGGGGAATGCAGATGGGAGAGACAAGCTTGAAAAGCAAGTTCCTCTCTGACTACGGAGGCCATCAGGCCCTGGCTTTGAATCCGGAGATAACAGACTGTGAGCCCTTCAGGGACAGGGAACCGTCTCTTTGATCTATAATTATATTTGTATGTATAATTGTGTTGCTTACCCTGAGCCATTGGAAAGAACAGGCTCTCAGTTGTATGTATCATTCCCTTTCCCCCCCCAACACAAACACACACACACCATTTTCCCCCAGCCCTCCCCATCCAAATACTTGAAATGGAGGACAGATTAAAAAGCAAACGTCAGAGTCAGTCAAAACAACTCAACTCGTAAACAGAGGCTAGATCCCATAGCCCTTTATTCTAGCTGAATCCCCCCCCCCCAAAAAAAAAAAAACTAGGAGAGAAAGATTCTCAGGCTCTGACTTTGGGGAGTCGCCCAGAAAATGGTGTCCTCTATGGTTGGGGCAGGTGTCATCCAGGAAGTCTCTCTTTGCATCTTGATGATGCACAGACAGGAACCTCAAAGGGGCGCTCTAAGAGCATTTCTTCACATGTTTCTAAGGCGTGGTGTGCAACAGTGGCTGGCAAGCAATGAGTGAAGCAGCAAGCATCCCTTTAAAAAGATCATTGTCCTGTTGAACAGGTTTAGCACTATCATCACTGTTTTGGCAAGACAAGAAAGCTTTGCATCTCACAGCGATGATCTTGAGAGTCTGTATAATCTCTGAAGGCACACAGACACACATCTGAATATTTGGGTGGAAGATAATCTGTCTGATTCATGGTGAAGGCAGGCTAACATTTCTAGAGTAGTGAGTCTGCTTTGGAAGCACATACACTGCATTCACTCCAAACCTACCTTTCTCACCAAGCATATCTGTATTAAGAAGCTACAACGAATCCCACCTTTCAGACAAGTGTGCCCATATAATGCCTCCACTTGTAAATACATCCTTGCTATGTTCATTTGTTCTACTTTTTCCTAGGCAATTAGTGCATTTTATATGTGCATTTTTAAACGCGCCATGTGTGAAACGGCTGTAAGGGCTGCTCTCAAAGTCTCTTTTGGCGCTACTCATGCGTGTATGTGCGTGTGCGTGTGTGTGTGTGTGTTGTATTCGTACATTTTATTGAAATGTTTTTAAAGTTTTATCATAATTTTCACAATGCTTAACGTTGATACACCACATAAAAGAAGAGGTTGGAGAAGAGGGGAAGGGAAGGGGAGGGTACTGGTCAGGGGTACTACTAAAGGAAATAATACAAAATAATAAAATAATGAAAGCCGGTTATGAATGGGAGATCTAAACCAAATGCAAAACCAGGATAGCTTCTCTTTCAGGCAAAAGCCAAAAGCGGGGAAAGGTTCCAGATGCTAGAAAAGAAATTTATTCTCCGGCATGACGCCTTATTCCAGGCCCTGCAGCATCCCTTGTATTTGTGATTTACTGAGCTGTAGCTCAATGGTAGAACATGCATCTTTTACACACGAAAGGCCCCAGGTTCGATCCCCAGCATCCCCAGGTCGGGGGCTGGAATATAACCCTGTCTGAATTCCTAGAGAGCAGCTGCCAGCCAATGTCAACAATATGGAGCTAGATGAACCAAGGGTCTGACTCTGTATAAGGCAGCGTCTTAGGTTCTATGACAGCCTTCTCCAACTGGGTGCCCTCCAGATGTGTTGGACTGCAACTCCCATAATTCCCAGCCAGCATGGCCATTGGTCATCTGGAGAGTACCCGGTTGGGGAAGGCTGTTCTATGATTTCTTTCTGAAATGTATCATGCCTGGAATATATTTTCTTCCTAGCAACCACAGTCCCCCCCCCCTTTTTTTTTGCCGCCTAGTCATAAGAGGCCATTGTACCACAAGGTGAAGCACCAATACCAGCAATTCTACGCAAAAGGTTAGCATAATTCAGATCCCTCAGTTCGGGTCAAAGAGGGTAGGGAAAATAGAAGGGGAAACCCAAAGCTTCAGAATGCCCCCAAGCCATTAAATGTGAATCTTGCAGACTTCCTAAGGGTCTTCCCAACCTCCTCATGATCAGAACTTAACTTCTGGGCCATTGATCAGCCTGTAAATGCATCATCCAGCCATAGACTTATCTGATTTTTAAATCCAATCCACCATTCCTGGCAGCCCTAAGACTGGAACAAAATATTTGGAATTATTCACATATTTGCTGACTCTTTCCAGTTCACACTCGAAAATACACATTCTGACGTCACACCCCATCTGCTGACTTAATTTGACTTCAAGCATCAAATTCCATCAGTGCCTTTGAGAAACATTTTGTCATTTAATATTTCCCGCGTCACCTGTTTGCTTTAACGAGTTTGATTTAAAAGGATTTCCTTTGAAACTTCCTTTTAACCAACCTGTATCAAGGTTGCAATTATTCATCAAACCAAGGCAAAGGGGAGGTGAATAATTACCGCCTTAATTAAACAGTTAGCTAGCTGAATATGTAAAGCAGCCTTATCTTGAGTGAGACCACTGCTCTACAGAGATCAGCATTGTCCGTTCTCACTGGCAGTGTGGCACACCAGGGTTTCAGGCGAGAGCAGTGGCGTAGTGCAGGCAGAGCTCACAGGGACGCAGCCCCAGCATTTTTTCATTAGCAAGGATGCAGACGTCATCTGCCACCACCCCTCCTTAGTCTTCCTGGTTCTCTCTGAGCTCTGCTGCAATCCTTCTCAGCCAAAGTAAATTGTTATGAGCTATGCTTGTTATACTGCCAAGAATTCTGGTATGACGTGGTCTTGAATGGGCACCCAATAGCTTTATAAAAGACCTGGCCCTGGTGGAGATGAAAACTACTAGAACTGGTTTGTTCATATGGATCAACACAGCTGATTGCCTTTTTGACCTCTCCTGGGGAGGCATGCCTGTTTGGACTGTCATGATGAGTGCCTGCACTTCAGAATTTACCACTGGAGTCTTTCCGGTTCTACCTGGAGATGCTGAGGATGGAACGTTCTGCATACAAAGCATGTGCTCTTCCAGTAAGTTCCGACAGTGACCTCAGTTGGTGACACTATGGCCATGGGTTCAAGCCGCTTCCTGCACATGGGATGGAGAGGATGGGAGAATGCAGGTTTTCCTTTCTTTATGGGAAGGGCCATAGCTCATTGGCAGAGCGCATGCTTTGCATGTAGAAGTTCCCAGGTTCGACCGCTTGTTTCTCCAGGCAGGGCTGGAAAAAAACTCTTCTCTGAAATCCTGGAGAGCCACTGCTTGCTCATTGTAGACCAGGCTGAGCTAGGTGAACGGATAGTCTGGTTTGGAATAAAGCAGGTTCCTACAGGGCATTGGAATAAAGCAGCGAACTTGACTAAATGCAAAATCCAAATGCAAACTAGTAACTATGGTAGTAATCCTTTGCCATTTGGCTGCTTAAATCCCACTGACTTCAGAGGGATTAAAGCTAACTTTCTGTGTGCAGGACTGCAGCTTCAACAACAACAACGACACAACGACAACAATGACAGCAACAACTTGAACAATTCAAAACTAAATGACCCAACTAGTCAAACCAATGAATATGGGAAACTAAATGTATTTTGCATAAACAATCCATAAACAAATGTTGAATATTAAATTGCTTTGGTTGAGTAATAACGACTCAATTGAAGCAATATCTAACAGAAAGCCAATCACTCAAATCTATATTGAACAGTAAATTAATTAAACAAATTGCACTAATGAATATCACTTACTGAGCTGATGAACAGAGAATACCAGACTTGCTGAATTAACCTGAGTCAAGATTTGAGAGAGCTGAATTTAATCACCAAATGTCACCAGGTATAGCTTTCTGCATTACTGCAGCCCTGAAGTGGGGAAAGCTACAGTCTGGTGAAATTCTTCCAATGATGCAGTGCTGAGAAATGGATTTGGACTAGACACAGGCAAATGCTACCACCTTGGTTTAATTCATAATTGGATTCAACAAACTGAGCTGTTTTCTCCCCAAACTGGGAAAGAGCTCAGTTTATTCAGAGCCCAATTCCAAACCACAGAGGTGCTTGTCATGACTCTCAAGAGATCAGGAGTGCAACAGGGTCTGATTCCTCCTCCAAATTACATGGCCCTCCAAAACCTCTTCCCCCCCCCCTTACCTGGCTGGCTACTCTGACAGCAATGAGCAGAAACAAGCAAGGGAGGGACATCTCTTTTCCCCATCCCAGCACCAGGTGTATTACTACAGCAGAGTCTCAGCCTCCAGCAGCTCTGGGAAAAGTCATTTTCCCAAGGCTACCCCTGGAGAAAAATTACATTTCCCAGAGCACCTGGTACTTGGGTTGCTGACATACCAGTTGTTTCAGGTTCAGAAGCAGGAGCCCTGCCTAGTGTGACCAGATACAAAAGAGGGCAGGGCTCCTGCAGCTTTAAATATTGTGATGAAGAGGGGAATTTCACCAGGTGCTACATGCATACAAATGACACCAGCTGAAACTCCTTTTTCTATACAACTGTTAAAGATCCAGGAACCCTGTCCTCCTTTTCATATGGCCACCCTAAACAAAATGGTTTTGTGTTTTGGATCTCAGACCTACCTATGCCTTGTACTTAGGTTCTTGAGCAAGTTACTTTTCTTTTAGTCTTACCAGTTTCACTTCCTGGAAATGAGTGTTCTGTGGCTATGTTCACCATGGCATCACTTTAGGGATGGGCAAGGCACTCCCATGTCAGCCATTTTGTGAGAGCACCCATGACTCTCAAAATTCCAAATGTGACCATTGCCCCAAAAGGTTGGGGTCTCCTTAAATTAGGTCTGTGTAACACCTTCTATACTCCATCTAAAGACATCTGTGCTTAATGCCTCCTGCCACACACACATCATGCCCATAAACATCCTTTTCTCCCTGCCCTTCTCATCCCCCCCTAATATCTAGCCTAAAGAAAAAAATTGGGGAACTTGAAAGCTTGCTCACTACTTCATGACAGTTCAGTTGGTCTTAATAAAAGGGGTTACACCAGGAGTGGGGAACCTGTTGGACCCCCAACTCCAATCAGCCCCAGTCAGCATGGCCAATAGTTAGGGATGATAGGAATTGTAATTCATCAGCGACTGGATTGCCACAGAGGTTCCTCAGTCCTGGATTACCCACGCCTAGGCATTTTCTCGGATGACACTGTGGCTTCAGATGATATTTAGAGACCGGCATCCGTTCTGGGTCTTTCATCGTAATGTCTGAATCCGCTCTTAACTCCTTGTTGAGTGGGAAATTAATCCCATGGGGGTTTGCCAGCCAGCCAGCCAGCCAGGCCTGTCTCTGCTCCATGTCTTGCAACCCTCCTGCTCCCTCTCCCTCGCTGCAAAGTCCTTTGGGAAGCTCAGCTGAATGAATCTGCCTCCAACACGAGCTCATTTCTCTCTCCGAGAGCTGGTGGCAGCTCAGGAATGAAGCGCAATTGCCTAGCAAGGACGGACTCATCAAAACTACCAGAATACGGACAGGGAGAAACGAGAATGAAGGGAGGGGAAGGGGGAGGAAAATCAAAGAAATATTAGTGCTATATAATAGCCAATACTCCATGTGAAATAGGAGCCAGGGAGGGCGGCTTTATGAGCTCCCGACTCTGGTGGAACAAACAACTAGAGGCAGGTGTGCAGGAGGAATGCCACATCTCCATCTTCTGGATGAGACAGGGAACCAGGTCCCTCATTACTCGGGATCATCAGAGACACTCTCCTTCTTATTGCTTGAGTCAGGGCAGTTAGCACTCTGAATACAAGCAGGACAGGTGGAGGAGGAGTAATGGCAAGCTATCCACTTTCCTTCCTTGCGGGGTGCATGGGGGGGGGAGGTAATGGGAGCACAAGAGTGGACATATTGCTGACATATTGTAACCAGGAATTGGGGGTGCACCACGTAGCCCCGCCCCATGACATCACATGCCCTGCAGCCTTGCCCTCGATAGCCGTGCATTGAGCATTGACGTTGGAAGGTGGGCAGCAGACATGATCTGGAATTCATTGCAATCAGGAGCTCCCGGCACTTGGAGCTCTACATGCATCTCCCCTTCCAGTGAGCTCTTACATGTGCTACTTGCCAATGCCCAGACATTGCGGTACCGCTGGAAATCACGTCTCCAGAACATGAGCAAAATGTCAGAAAGGGACAATGGTATCACATTTTAACTCTGTTTTCTAAAAGGGGAGGTGCCCAACTGGTGTGCAGCATTTGCCCCCCAGCCCTTAATGGAGCCCCACACACACAAGTGCCCCTACAACTAGGGATGACAAAGAAATCTGCAATGGAACCAAATGAGTTTGGATTTTTATGATACTGACCCATGGATTCCGCAGTGGGGTAGCTTTTCCCCTGATGGGCAGAGTCCACTGACTTGCTGGATGTTTTCCTAACCTTCCAGAATTTTGTACAAATTTTGTTATAAAAAAATATACAAAAATCTAAAACCAGTAAAAAATGTCTATTTTCCCCATAAGCTAAAGCATGAAAATGCACATTTTGCGGGAATTTGTACATATTCAAATTTCCGCAAATTCACTTTTGCGCAAATTCAGAAACTGGTGGGGGGAATCCAATTCCATTGATGGGCAGATGACAGAATGAAAAGCACCTGACAGATGGGATGGATTTTACACAGTCCGTATACCCCTGCCTATAACCCACCACTGTCACCAGTGAAATCCCTCCCCATAGCCAGAGTCATAGAGATTGTTCTTTCCCCCATTGGGGTATCTGATTGGCCACTGTGTGAACAGAACATTGGACTAGATGGACATCTGGTCTGATCCAGCATGGCTCTTCTTATGTTTTTATCGAAGAGGTAGAGATCACTGGGGGGGGGGCACATGTGTGCACATATGCGGCCCTCAGAGCCAGAAAGGTTACGCACCCCTGGTCTAAATTTTGCCAGACTAATGCACAGATTGAAACTTAGCTATCCACTGTCTTTTGCACCTCCCGCAAGCTCCAAACACAGTTTTTGGTTCAAAAACATTTCGAAATATGTTTAGAAATGCATATTTTGAAAGAAAATAGAGTTAAGAAATATGTATATTTAGTCACAATTTTTCATGCAGATGTTTGTTTGTTTTTTTAAAAAAAAATCACAGAGCGAACGGATTTATGGGTCAAGACAGAAAACAGTGCAGAAGAATCAAGGACAAGCGATAGACTGTTTTCCCACTCCCTACTTCACAGTAGAATTTAGAGAACTCTGTCTCCTCTGGGAGCTTCTTCACAGTGTCACAATCTATTCATGGCCTAGAACTGCCGTCCCCAACCTGGCGCCTTCTAGATGCTTCGGACATCAGCTCGCGTAAACCCCAGCCAACATGGCCAATGATCAGGAATGCTGGGAGTTGTAGTCCCAAATCTTTGGAGGGCACCAGGTTGGGGAAGGCTGGACAAGAAAATCAATGCCGTGGGGGCGGAGGACCAGCCAGCCGCCCGGTGAGGCCCATGTGCCAGCAGCAAAGAGCAGCTCTGCTACAGTGGATCATGAGCTCAGCATCAGACGTTGCAGTCAAAGCACAGAAAGAAACCTCTCCCCTCCACTCCAGCCGCAGCCCTCAAAGTCGTCGATGGAAATAAATCCTCTTAATTCAGTGTTTAATTATGGCCCTGCTGCTTTATTGTTTGTTTGCATTAGTTCATATGAATTTTTTATTACGGCGAGACAAGAAACAAGCCTCCGAGATTTACAGCGTGGGAATCCCATCCTGGAGCAAGCCAAACTAAATAACGGAGGAGACAATCGGAGATCCGTTACAGTGGAGGGAGGAAGAAATAAATAGTTGGGAAACAGAACCGGATGGCACGCCGGGTGATGTATAGCGATGGAAATGCTGAAATGCCGGGACGTTGTTTATGGAGTTAAAGCAACTACGCCGTGTTTTTTTTTTATGCATCTAGATGAGACTGTCCTGGGTGTGGTGACAGTTGGTCCCTGACTCTTATTTTCAAACTTTCTGTCATCAGGGGAACCCTTTCTAAGGGTTGCCTAAATGTATGTAGGAAAAGCTTCATTTCTGCGTGTCAGACTGCACTTCAAATGACAGTAGAGCTTGTAATGCTGCCAATTCAGGGTTTTGGAGGGCCTTGGGCAACGCGTCTTCGATGGGGTCCCTCCCTCAGTGAGTCTATCTTTTCACTGCCGTGGTCACCAGCTGCTCTTGTGCCTCGTCCTCATTGCCATCGTTGCTCCCACGTGCTTCCTTGGCAGGCATCAGCCGCTTCTCCTCTTCACCACAATCGCTGTCTGGGTAAGAGGCAGGTGGACAAGCAGGTTGCCATGGCGAAAAGGAGGAGTACATCCAGGGGACTCTTATTAATGGGCCCCTGCTGGAGTGTGGGACCTTGGCCAGTGCCCCACCATGCCTTCCTTTAACATAGGCCCTTGTTTGTAATAATGGTGGCGGCAATTCTAACTGCATGGCCATACGTGCCATATCAAGCCAACTAGTCCCCATTATTCAGAAGGCAGCCTATAGGTAATTTCAGTCTTACTGAGGCCCTTTCCACACCAGCGAGTTTTCCCAGGGCTGCCCCTGCCTAATCACAGAGAGTTCACATGATGCACAGAGCTACCTGCAAGCAGGCCGGGGCCAGCCTCCATTTTTGCGGGGGAGCAGGGAACGCTATTATCCCGGTTTGTTCCCTGTTCCCGGGACAGCAGCGAGATGGGCGGCTGGTGTGCCTGCCCATCCCGGGTGCAGCCGTGCTTACCTGTGAGTAAGTGCGCTGTACCTATGGCCCTGGAGCCGCACCACTCGGCTCCAAGGCCATCAGGAGAGGGGCGGACCCGATTTCGCCATTTTTTATATACTCACAGTTGCGGAGGAGCGCTTGTGCACTCTTCCATGGATCCTTGGGAAAAATGGCCGCCACGACTAGCAGGTTTGACCACTTCCCGCCCTCTCCACCCCTATGGTGTGGAAAGGGCCTGAGACTCTCCAAACAGCTCTGCAGGTGGCTGCTTCCCCTCTCCTCATGTGCCCCCCCCTAGGCTGACCATATGAAAAGGAGGACAAGGCTCATGTAACTTTAACAGTTGTAGAGAAAAGGGAATTTCAGCCAGTGTCATTTGTATGCAATACGTACCTAGTGAAATTCCCTCTTCATTACAACACTTAAAGCTGCAGGGGCCCTGCCCTCTTTTGTATCTGATCACTCTAGTATAGTGCCTGCAACTTTAACTGTTGTGATGAAGAGGGAATTTTGCCAGAGACTAATTTCTAGGGGTGTGCACGGACCACCCGGATCGGATCGGGACCCGGATTGGGACCTCCAATTTTGTCACGGATCAGTTCGGACAAAATCGGAGGCCCCCCGGACCGGATCGAGTACGATCCTGATCCAAAAATCAGAAATTTTTGGATCGGCCGCCATTTTTCCCCCCATAGACTTGCATTGCAATGCAAGTCTATGAGGAAAAAATGGCGGCGGGTGGGTGAGGGGGGGCCTAACTCCCTCCCCCCCCGGGGCCGTCCGCTGTGGATGGCCCTGGCAGGTAAGCCCCCTCCCCCGCGCTCCCTACCCCCCCGGGGCTGTCCGCTTCCACCCGCGGGCGCCAGCGGATAGAAGCGGACGGCTCCGGGGGGGGTAAGCCCCCTTCCCCGCCACTGCTTACCTTTTAGGGCCATTCGCTCCTGTCCGGCGCCGGTGGCTACCGCCAGCCGGCTTTGCGGCGTGCTCTCGAGTAGCGCGCCGGGTGATCACCCGGCGCGCCACCCTGGAGCAGGCCGCGGAGCCCGCTGGTAGTAGCCGCCGGCGCCGGACGGGAGCGAACGGGCCGGAAAGGTAAGGGCCCCCCTCCCCCCCTCCGCGCGCCCCCTCCTCCCCTCCACGCACCCCCTGCTTACCTTCCCGGCCCGTCCGCTCCCGTCCGGCGCCGGCGGCTACTACCAGCGAGCTCCGCGGCCTGCTCTCGAGTAGCGCGCCGGGTGATGACATCACCCAGCGCGCCACCCTGGAGCAAGCCGCGGAGCCCGCTGGTAGTAGCCGCCGGCGCCGGACGGGAGCGGACGGGCCGGGAAGGTAAGGGCCCCCCTCCTCCCCCCCCCCGCTGTCCACTTTCATCGGCGGGCGCCCGCTGGCGCCCGCCAATGGAAGCGGCGGTGGGCGCCAGTGGGCGCCCGCCGATCCACCGATCCGCCGAACCAGTTCGGACCCTTTTCGGATCGGTTCGGACTGGATCGGCGGATCCAGCTGTTGGATCGGAAATCGGATAATTAATCCGATTTCCCACTGGACCGGACTCGGATCGTGGATCGGGTCCAATCCAGTGCACATCCCTACTAATTTCATACAAAGGACACCGGCTGAAATTCCCTTTTCTCTGCAACTGTTAAAGTTACATGAGCCCTGTCCTCCTTTTCATATGGTCAGCCTACCCCTACCATGACCTTTTGCTTCAGGGAGCTGTTGGGCCCAAAGTCCCATTTGCCAGATTTCCCTATTATACAAGAGCATTAGAAAACTAGGATTCCTGGCCACCCTCCTCCTCACTCATCTGGGGCAAGGCTTCCAGCCAGGTGAGAAGACCAGGGCTTCTAGGTAGACATGAGCATCAGTGCCCCCCCTTTGGAAATGAAAGCACCGTAAGAGCGTCATAACAAAGATCTTCATAAAGCCAACAAACCCTAAGCTAAAGGGGACGCCATTACCACTTCTCCCTTTCAAACAATGTCCACTGGTTTTGTGCACACACACACACACACACACACACACATAAATATCAACCACTTCACAGTGCCCGCCCATGCCTCTGTTTCTCTCCTCCATAATTCCCATTACCGGCATAGTGAGCATCACTTGCCAATATCTGCTAGTAAAGGCACAAGAGCATGTGATTCAAGACAATAAAAGGAAGGACTTCTTGACACAGCGCAGAGCTAAACTATGGAATTCACCATCACAAGATGTAGCGATGGCCACCCATTTGGATGGCTTTAAAAGGGGGTTGGAGAAATTCCTGGAGGAGAAGGCTGTCAGTGGCTACTAGCCCTAATGGCTATATGCTACCTCCAGTATCAGAAGCAGTAAACTTCTGGGGAACATGGGCAAAATGGTGCTGTTGCATCCATATCCTGCTTCTGGGTCCCTGGTCGACAGCTGGTTGGCCACTGTGTGACCAGAGTGTTGGACTAGATGGACCCTTAGTCTGATCTAGCAGGGCTCTTTCTATGTCGTTATGCGCAGATTTAGAAAAAGAAAAGTTGGCAACCCAAGAAAACCTGCCTTTTCTTCTCTCAATCACTTGCCCAGCTCATTCTTCTCTAAATCAGCCTTCCCCAAAGGACTGTAATTCCCAGCATCCCCCAGCCGGCCAGCCAACACAACTGGAGGTCACCAGGTAGGGGACGGCTGTCCTACACTCTGCCCTCCTTCCTCAGCCAGGATTGTCTCTCTCTCTTCAAGGGTCTGTGTAGCAAGGTGGAAAATACCCTCACTACCCACCCCACGGAGATAATGCTGACTTTGACGTGATGCCTGTTTTGACCCAAAGAACTGCTCCTGAAGCTGGCGTTTTGCATCCCAGGCATGGTTATCTTGTGCAGAAATAGATAATGGCAACGGTCAAGCCCCCCTTCCACATATTCTGAAACAGAGGGTCTGGGGGGGGGGGCTTCAAAGCAGGGACCTAGATGCAGTGCCCCCACCTCCACATCCCCCTGCTGCCTTCCCGTGCTATCACCTCCTCCTCCTCCTCCTCCTTGACTTCCTTCAAGGATGGCTCTGGGAAATGGAATGGAGAGACAAGGAGGCAGAAGTCTCTATTGTACCTCGTTTAGACTAATCACTTCACTCCCACTTGCCCAAAGCTTTTGGATGAAAACATCATAATTACTAAATTACATTGCAATCAATGGAATGTGCCGCTCTTCTCCTGATCCTCCCCGAAAGCACGAGCCAAAAAGCTTCCTAACTCTAGGGAAGCCTCAGAATAGCAATGCTATTGTCAGTTTCATTGCCTTTCAAAGAAACAAATAAACAAACAAGCAAACAAACCATCACATAAGGGACTGAGGTAAGATGATACATGTGGCAACTCTGAATTTCATACCTAGGTCTCTGAAAGAAACCGTACTTTCTCTCTCTCTCTCTCTCTCTCTCTCTCTCTCTCTCTCACACACACACACACACACACACACACACACACACCCCTACCACCAATACCAGGATACTATTTGGTAGGTAACCCCTTCCTCACAGGAAGTTCAGGGCACACTTTGCAGCAGAGATGGGGAAGGTGTGGCCCTCTACATGTTGTTGGACTGCAACTCCCATCATCCCTCACCATTGGCAATGCTGGCTGGGGCAGCTGGAATTTGCAGCCCAACAACATCAGGAGGACCACACATCCCAGTGTTCTTACCCTCCAAAGGGTAACGCTCCCTTTGGAGGGCAGAGCACTGGAGACCTTCTGGCATCTTCCGACTGTGTTTACAGATGTACGGATTAAAACATGGAGAAGCGCAGAAGCAACCACACAGGAGGCCATCCTAGTCATTCAGCAGGATCAAGGCACTCACCAAGAGGGGTCACTAAGTAGGATCAAAAAAGTGCCCTCTCCAGGAACCGCATTGCAGCGCCCCTCCCCTCTTTTCAACTGACACATGGGCTAACTCAAGGTATATTCCAGATGTTTAGAACAAGGGGTTCCCGTCCCCACACTGCCACCATGCCGCAGGTTATTGCCCACCTGTGCCTATTTCCACCCTACAACCGCCAGTGTTCAAGACCATTGCTCATGCTGGCTGGAGCTGTTGGGAGTTTTAGTCCAAAACATCTGGAGGGTGCCAAGCTGGCATGGGCCTGCCCAAAACTAGGGATGTGCACTGGATCGGACCCGATCCACGATCCGAGTCCGGTCCAGTGGGAAATTGGATAAATTATCCGATTTCCGATCCCGCAGCTGGATCGGCCGATCCAATCCGAACCGGTCCGAAAAAGCTCCGAACCGGTTCGGCGGATCGGCGGGCGCCCACTGGCGCCCACCGCCGCTTCCATTGGCGGGCGCCAGCGGGCGCCCGCCGATGAAAGTGGACAGCGGGGGGGGGAGGAGGGGGGCACTTACCTTCTCGGCCCGGTGGCTCCCGTCCGGCGCCGGCGCCTACTACTACTAGCAGGCTCCGCGGCCTGCTCTAGGGTGGCGCGCCGGGTGATGTCATCACCCGGCGCGCTACTCTAGAGCAGGCCGCGGAGCCTGCTGGAAGTAGTAGGCGCCGGCGCCGGACGGGAGCCGCCGGGCCAGAAAGGTAAGGAGGGGGTGCGTGGAGGGGAGGAGGGGGCGCGCGGAGGGGGGAGGGGGGCCCTTACCTTTCTGGCCCAGCGGCTCCCGTCCGGCGCCGGCGCCTACTACTCCCAGCAGGCTCCGCGGCCTGCTCTAGGATGGCGCGCCGGGTGATGTCATCACCCGGCGCGCTACTCTAGAGCAGGCCGCGGAGCCTGCTGGAAGTAGTAGGCGCCGGCGCCGGACGGGAGCCGCCGGGCCGGAAAGGTAAGGAGGGGGTGCGTGGAGGGGAGGAGGGGGCGCGCGGAGGGGGGAGGGGGGCCCTTACCTTTCCGGCCCGGCGGCTCCCGTCCGGCGCCGGCGCCTACTACTCCCAGCAGGCTCCGCGGCCTGCTCTAGGATGGCGCGCCGGGTGATGTCATCACCCGGCGCGCTACTCTAGAGCAGGCCGCGGAGCCTGCTGGAAGTAGTAGGCGCCGGCGCCGGACGGGAGCCGCCGGGCCGGAAAGGTAAGGAGGGGGTGCGTGGAGGGGAGGAGGGGGCGCGCGGAGGGGGGAGGGGGGAGGGGGGCCCTTACCTGCCCGGCCCGGCGGCTCCCGTCCGGCGCCGGCGCCTACTACTCCCAGCAGGCTCCGCGGCCTGCTCTAGGATGGCGCGCCGGGTGATGTCATCACCCGGCGCGCTACTCGAGAGTAGGCCGCGGAGCCCGCTGGTAGTAGCCGCCGGCGCCGGACGGGCCGAGAAGGTAAGCAGTGGCGGGGAAGGGGGCTTACCCCCCCCCGGAGCCGTCCGCTTCTATCCGCTGGCGCCCGCGGGCGCCAGCGGATGGAAGCGGGCGGCCCCAGGGGGGGTAGGGAGCGCAGGGGAGGGGGTTTACCTGCCGGGGCCGTCCACAGCGGACGGCCCCGGGGGGGGAGGGAGTTAGGCCCCCCCTTACCCACCCGCCGCCATTTTTTCCTCATAGACTTGCATTGCAATGCAAGTCTATGGGGAAAAAAATGGCGGCCGATCCAAAAATGTACGATTTTTGGGTCGGGATCGGACTCGATCCGGTCCGGGGGGCCTCCGATTTTGTCCGAACCGGTCCGGGACAAAATTGGAGGTCCCGATCCGGGTCCCGATCCGATCCGGGGGGTCCGTGCACACCCCTACCCAAAACCCTTTTGCACGAACAGGGCAGCGGCATAGCTCCTTGAGGGAGCCAGCAGAGCAGGCCCCTTGCTCTGCCTCATAGGAAATCACGGTGCTATAAGAATCCAGTTTAATAACCTTTCTGGGATGAGAGGCAGGTGGGGGCTCCTGTCAGGGTGGGGGAAGGGCTCCGGAACAAATGGGTGCGCGGGGATGTCAGGTGTCGGGGAAGCCTTTGAATCAGCCGGCATCTGAGCTGCCGCATCTCCCATTAACGAAGCACTTCATCACGGTGCTGAGAGAGGCGTCCCAATTCGGGATGATATATTCCCAGCGACGGCCCGGCGCCTGCACGAGCGATGATTCTCCTTCATCTTGAATAATATTTTTGGAGAGGCCGTAAAACATGCCACTCGGAAGGGGTTCTGCGGAGAGGACGGCGGCGCTCCAAGGCTCGGCAGCCACAGCGGTGGGGTGAGGGTTGTCAAAAGGCGTTAGGGGTGTGGTGGGAATGGAGGGAGCCGGGGCTCAGCCCCAGAAGCTGCAGCCAGTGTCAGTCCTCAGCAGCAGAATGTGATGCAGAAGCAAAAGGGGAGGGGCTGTGGCACGGTGGCAGAGCAGCTGATTGCCAGGCAGAAGGTCCCAGGTTCGAGCCCCGGCATCTCCAGGTCGGGCTGCCTGCCTGAAGCCCTGGAGAGCTGTTGCTGCCAGTCAGTGCCGACAATACTGGATTAAATAGACCAAGGGCTTGACTCACTAAACAGCAGCTTAGTGTGCTATCTGTGCTATCTTCCTGTCTACCAGGAAGATAGCACAGATAACACAAGGGAAAGGAAAGTAGCTCAGTGGTGGAGCACCTGCTTTCCATGAAGAAAGAAGGTCCCCAGTTTGATCTCTGGCATCTCCAGCTAGGGCTAGGAAAGGATCCTGCCTGAAGCCTTGGAAAGCCTCTGCCAGTCAGTGTTGACAGTACTGTGCTAGATGCTGCCCTCTTTTGTATCTGGTCACTCTAGTATAGCTCCTGCAGCTTTACCTGTTGTGCTGAAGAGGAAATTTCACCAGGTGCTGCCGTCATAAAAATGACAACTGCTGAAATCCCCCTTTCTATACAACTATTATTATTATTATTATTATTATTATTATTATATTTATTTATATCCCTCTTTTTTCACAATAATGGGACTCAAGACGGCTTACAAATGAAAACATACAGGAGCCCTGACTTCCTTTCCATATGGTCACTCTATCTTTATTGTAGCCACAAAGGACTTCCTGTGTCATGTCTGGCCTGGCCCTCGGGTAGGGTGACCATATGTCAAGAAAAACCAAAACATGTCAGGATTTTGGGTGACAAATCTGGGAAGGGGGAGAATTATGAAATTTGAAGAAAAAAAATGAATTTTTCCCATCCTCCCCCCACCCAAAGGGCAACTACTTTATAGTCAATGGGAATTAACAAAAATGCTTATAGCTCCGTCATTTTTAAAGATAGAGAGATGAAACGTGGGCTTTATCATTGCCAAATTTGAAGCAGATCTGTTCATCCATTGATTTTTAGGATTTTTTAAAAAAATTGTGGTTTTAAAATTAAATTTTTTTTAAGCTGTTATTTTTAAAGATAAGGAGATGAAACTTAGCATCATGGTAGCTCCTAAGTAGAGCTTTAGCCATTCCAAGTTTTAAGCAGCTCTGTTCATCCACTGATATTTAGGATTTTTTAAAAAAAATTGAGGTTTTAAATATATTTTTTAAGCTGTCATTTTTCAAGATAAGGGGAGGAAACTTGGCATCATGGTAGCTCCTAAGTAGAGCTTTAGCCATTCCAAGTTTTAAGCAGCTCTGTTCAACCATTGATATTTAGGATTTTTTTTAAAAAAATGAGGTTTTAAATATATTTTTAAGCTGTCATTTTTCATGATAAGGGGATGAAACTTGGCACAATGATAGCTCTTATGTAGGGCTTTATCCATGCCAAGTTTCAAGCAGTTCTGTTCATCCATTGATTTTTAGGATTTTTTTAAAATTTGAGGTTTTAAAATTAATTTTTGAAAAAACATCATTTTTAAAGATAATGGGATGAAGCTTGGCATAAAGTAGGTCTTTAGCATTGCCAAGTTTTAAGCAGGTCTGTTCATCTGTTGATTTTTAGAATTTTTTTAAAGTTCAAGGTTTTAAAATTGAACTTTCAAAATAAAAAATCCAGCCAGCCAGCCAGCAGCAAGCCCCATTAACAGCAGCAGCTTGCAGCGGAGTGAGGATACAATCAGAAAATATATTTGAGGGAAGGTGAGAATGTATCGTACAGAGTATAGCAACAAAGTACAGCAAAAGCTACAAAAGTAGGAGTGAGTGAAGTTAATTTCAGGCACATTGGATGTCTCACTTGTTATTTCAGTGATTTTAACATTATGTTATGTAGAACAGATTTGTCTTAATTATGTGCTGTAAAATCAGACACGTGACCAAGGCTATGTTCAGGTGGGCACCTTGCCTTGTTGCTGGACACTCCCCCAAGGGGCGGACATGTTGTCCTCCTTTTTAGTTTCCAAAATATGGTCACCCTACCCTCAGGGAACCCTGGGAACTATGGTGGGCCATAGGGGGATGGGCGGGGTTAGACCAAAGCTTTCATTTCCTGTCCCTGAATTACAATTCCCAGCATGCTTTAGGGGACATCATGATGGTGAAATTGATATAAACCTGGTATGCATTTCAAAGTGAAATTAATTTATGTATGTATTTCTTTATCACATGTCTATGCTGCCCAAACAGCCGCAGCTGTTGCCCAAAGGAAAGAGACTCGGGTGGGGCTGAACCAGTCTGAGTCCCCGTGACACTGCCTTCATTTTTTCAGCAGGCCGTGGAGCGGAGGACATTTTGCCCTTGCCGTCGTTGCCCCAAGGAACGCTGCAAACCCATCGTCTTATGTAGATGGACGGTTGCCAATATCATACAGCCTTGCATCGCTCGGCATAATCCACGAGGAGAAGCTCATGACATAAATGAAGGCTCGGCAGAAGCGTAACCCATCATTAATCCTCGTTCCTGCCTTGTATCATTGAGAGGCCCCACTATGATACTTCGTCTCCCATGCCAGCAGAGGTGCAGTGGTACATTTTTGATGTGCAGGCACTCATCCTGGCAGTCCCCATAGCTAGGACCCCAAGGGGCAGCTGTGTTGATCCATATCAACAAACCAATTCTGGCCATTTTCAACTCCATCAGAAGCAGGTCTTTTGTAAAGCTAAAAGACCAAGTCATCCCAAAGTACTTTACATCACAACAGGAAACAATATACATTTGCTGGAAAAAAATAATTTCTCCCCAGCGGCTGTAAGGATTGGAGCTATGCTCAAAGGACACAGGTGAGCCAGAAGGGGGCAGCAGATGATATCATGGTCCCTGCTCATCAAAAAGTGCTGGTGCTACGTCCCTACAAGCCCCGCCTCCACTACACCACTGCATACCAGTGGTTCCAAGGGGGCTGGGTGGAAATAGTGAACTATCATGTGGCTCCAGGTTAATGAGAGAGGAAAAGCCATGCAGACCCTTATTGTCCAGCCCCAATCAGGCAGGCAGCAGAGAAAAAGGCTGAGTGGTTGGCCTCACTCAAGGCAGATGATGGGTGGTGAAAGCAGCAGGAGCTGCCAGCAAAGCACCACCAGCTGCTGCACCACAGACCCAAGTGCTGGGTACTGCAAGTGCTTTTGCAAACCCCAAGTCAGTTGCAGTGGTGGTCAGGATGGGAGGGTGGCGGCAACCAGGTGATGGACCTCCTGGCCCCAATCTGCCACTCCTCCCGATCTACCACTTGAGGCAGAGGTAGGGATATTGGACAAATCCATTTCGGGTTAGAGTGTGCTGGGGTTTCCTCGGTTCAGGCACCTGAACTTTGTTTCAGTTCCTGCTGTGGTGCCAACTCGATCTGCAGTGTGTCGGGCCAGTTCATGGATTTTCTGGGCATTTTGCACAGGTTCCGCAATTTGCTCAAATTTCTGAGCAATTCGTGCAAACATGGCTGTAGTTTGCACAAATTTGACTGTAATTTGCTCAGAAATATGTGCAAATTGCTCAGAAATGTGCGCAAACTGCGGAACCTAAGCCAAAAGAAGTGTGAAAAAGGTTCCCCGAGTTCAGGGAAAAGCCTGCAACTTGGCTTGCAAACATAAATTGAGCCATGCATGCTGCAGAACTCTGTCAAGCCCCCCCAAAACCAGATTTCCCAGTGACAGGCATCCCTAGGCAGAGGCTTCATTCTGACTCATGAGAGGGCCATCCTTGATTCCTAGTGACAGGTGTTGATGGTAGGGACAGACAAGTTGTAGTTGCCCGAGGATCAAATTCAGCCTGCAAGCCTTTAGTTGTCAGTGAGAGCCCTGATCCAAATGACCCACCCCCTTTATTATGTATCTCAGGTTCTTTCTCCTGAGCTGGAATACAGACAGAGGCCTCTTTTGTTCACATTGACCTGAGGTTGCCCAGTGAGCATCATAGCCAAGTAGGGATTTGAACTCAGATCCTGCCACTCCTAGTCCAACAACCTCGTCGACTCAAAGTTGTCTCTTTATTATGCACCTCAGCTCCTCATGCTGTATATGAACCAAAGCCCCCACCCACCCTTTTACCAAGAGGTCTCCCTTAACCATATGGTCATCCTTGGACATGATCCAGCCCAAGTTGGGCACTTGTAAGTCAGGTTTAAATTATTATTATTATTATTATTATTATTATTATTATTATTATTAACATTTCTATACCACCAATAGCCGAAGCTCTGTGGGTTGTTTGCAGCAACAATTAATTCACTGGGGAGTGTTTGAAAACACAACACTCCATTAATGAAGACCCTTTGGAAGCCATTGCCTTCCATGAACAAGCATTGTCAAACACTTGTGAGGTATATGGAAATGTGGCCTGAAAGATGGGCTGCAGCGGATTGAGTGAGTAAGTTCCTCCATAGCTAGCTTTCCAACCTAGCTGGCTTAGCTCTAGCAATCTTTACCTCTCCCCACCCCCACCCCCTTCTTCCTAGCTTGACTAAACATGAGACTCTGGGAAAGCAGAATGCAATACAGCACTTACGGAGTATTCAGTGTCTCATCAGGACCTTGGAGAGCACACTGCAGGAAGAACTGGCTGGAGAGTATTCCCCAATACTGAGCTGTTGTCCCAGCAGTCAAGGAAGGCCTTAAGAAGGCTGACAGAGGCTGGTCTTTCTGTGGCTTCACCCCTGCTGGATGCCAACTACAGTTCTTAAAGAGCCAGTTTCTGTTGTCCTCTGCTGCCATGTGGTTGAGGGACAGGAGAAGCTGCAAAAGAATCATCCTCAGAATCAGATGATAGGAGAGCTCTGTCCTATGGCCAGGAAAGTATAGAAGGAGGGGGTACAGAGAGCTCCCCCTGAAATGAGGTGACCTGTGACCTCCTGTCCATTGGGGCCTTCATCCCTGTCCCTCTTTTCTCATTCCTGCACTGTCACTTTGGTGTGCTTCCAGGCAGTAGCAGTGTTGTGGTTGTTGTATGCCCACATCCATCCATTCCCTTTTCACTTCCAGGCCTCCTTAAGCCTCTTTCCATAGGGTGAAGTGTATTGGTTGCTAGGCATGTAAATAAGTCTGAAATGGTAAACAGTTGCATGCTCCCCAGCAGAATCTTATCTTCCCCTCTCTCTTAGCTTTCTGGCAACATCTTTCCCACACCCATACCCCATTCAGGAGAAAAATATAGACAGATAGCCTCGTAGAGGTGAGGGATGGTATAAGATGGTTTCAGACATCAGCCATGATTGCTATCGGGTATATTTTATATACTTCCAATTAGGGATGAGGGGGAATTCGTTGGGTTCATAAATGTATATGAGCTTGCCCAATTTGCAGTCCCTGGATCTGACCATAGATGGGAATGCAGCTGTAAAAGCAGTTTGCAGTCAGAAATCTGCAAGTCTGCAATCTGATTTGCACAGCCAAAAATGGATTACAACACGTGTACATTTGAAATAAAAACATGCATAAAAGTTGTGTGCATTTGAAAAAATGTGCATTAAATATGTGCAGATTTAAAATGTGCATTAAAATGTATGCACATTTGAAAAAATGTGTATTAATATGTGAACATTTGGGGAAAATGTGCATTAAGTATGTCTACATTTGAAAAATACACGGATGCTTTAGTCAGTGGGAGAAAAATGTGCACCCAAAATGCATACATTTAGAGAAATGCACATGGAAATACATATAATTTTTTGTGTAATCACACACATACACCCTTTGCAATTGGATACAGACCCAAGTCACAATGAGCTTTGTGGTGGAAAGCAGAGAAACTTGACAAACTCAGGTGTTGCTGATTTACACATCCCTATTTCCAATTCCATAGGGTATCTTGTATCTATGGCTAGTAGCCACATCAGCCAGGATTAGAAGCAGCACAGCCACTATGTTCAAGCACTGGATCTCAGGTCTGACTACCATATGGAGATGGAGACCGCCATCATATCCTCCCTGTCAAACACCCAGTAGCATCTGGCTTTATTTATTTCATTATTTATTTGATTAGTACTCTGCCTTCCTACCCCCAAAATGGCACTCCTGTAGATGAGAGAATGCTGAACTAGATGATCATTGGTCCAACATGGCATGGCATTTATTATGCCCCATTACAACATGTGATATATTCCTTCGGTATCAAATAAAGCATCCTACGTAAGCAGATAATCATATCTGGTATCTCCTCTACCGTTTGTTACAACAGAAAACATTCTTGCCAGCGTTGGAAAGTAACCCAGGTGCCTAGGAAATTGAAATATTTATTTGGCCTTGTGTGGTGCATAAAATGTTGAGTTGAGTTTCTTTAAAAATTGATGCTGGTACCTAGCAGTTGTAAGTAGTTTTCTAGTCTTGATTTTTTTAATATAAAAAAATCTTATTATTAGCAGTAATAATAATATGCATTTCTCATATATGTGCAAAGTATTCCTCTCAGCATGGAACAGGAGCAATACATCCAGTCTGATAGATCTCAAACAGGGGGTTTTGTTTGGTTTTGGGGTGTGGCATGGTTTTTCTTCCCTTTGTTTGCAAAACAGCAGGATATTGGGGAGAGTGAACCCCCTGCTTTCTTCCCAGACTAGGAACACAAGCTAAACCTCTCTGCGCAGAATGACAGGGACATCGCGAAGTCAGCTCACATCACCTCAGCCTCAACACCTCTCCATCACTGGTTCTTACGTGTATGTGTGTGTATGGTGGGGGTGGGGAGGTCCATGCCCTGGTTTCATGCCATTATTTTATCTGTCGTTTCCCTCCCCCACTCTCCCCCCTGCAAAGCATTTCCCTGGGAGGTGTATATTTTACCTTGACACCTCTTTTTTATTTATTAGCCTGCGGCTGGTGGCAGTAATAACATCCCTCGGCCGTGTATGGATCAGGCGGGAGGAGAGGAAGCGGTGCGGTTCCTTCCCCGCCACCAATCCCCGCCTGCTCTTTCTTTTCATTCACATTCACCATGACATTTGGTATGGGGAGTGGGATGAGTTGGGGGGGGCGGAGGAAAGGACTGGTTCTTTTTTCTTTCTATTCTAGTGTCCATGTGTCGTTGTTTTCTTGTTAGATCACTTTCCCGTTCCAGGGCCGTTTTGAAAAGGCTCCAACGGAAGCGGGACACAACAAAAGTCTCCAGTCTGGGACAACTGGATTTCGCTGTGCCTTTTAATACCAACCTGCAGGTCTGACGTGCCGATGTCCTGATGCAGATGCAAGGTGTGCAACCGGCATCCTTGCTGTGGACTTACCACGGGCCAACGGTGCCACAGTCAAGGTCATGGGGCGGGGTCAGTGCAGCATGGGAGGAGTCAGTGCAGGGTGGTCCCATTGCACATCATTCCTATGAAGTCTCCGATCACCTAACTGGCATCACCTCACAAGCAACCAGTGGAGGTTGGTCGCTCTTATTTCAGTGGGGCAGTGAATCTGCCCCGAGTTTCAGTCAGAACGCGACAAGAGTGACCCAAGGTGCGGAAACTATTTCGGGGGATAGATTTCCACATCATGGATAGCTTCTTTAGAGTTCTGGCTGGTTCTGATTGAAACCCAGAATGGACTCACAGCACCACTGAAATTGGAGCCACCAGCCCCCACTGCCCATGTGCCACATTTTACCTTTTCCTTAGGAGTAAATGACACAGCTGTTCCCTTAGAGAAGACAGGCATTGCTTCCTCTCCAATGTAGCCCATGTTTTTGTTCCAGAGGCCTCAACGGGAGGCATTGATCAGCTAGCCCCTAACTATTTAGCTCCGCCTCTTCATCTGCATAACCCCACTCTGGGATCTTGGTCATGCTATGTTCTACCTTTCCACAAGCCAGTGTAGTCCAGATGTGTTGACCTACAACTCCCGTAGGGGAACACCAGGTTCAGGAAGTCTGCTATGGTCCGCAGCTGGGTTCACACAACACACTGACCCACACTCAGTCATTGAGTGTCTGTTGTAGTGATCTTGCGAGAGCCCACGGGTATGTATGGAGTCCGACAGACTCCCCTACACCCACTTGCCCGGACCCTGCTTGCCGTGCTGCAGGGCACTTGCGGACCCACTTGTCGAGCAACCGACAGCTCAGCAAGAGCCCAACGAAGCCACCCATCCCTGACCGATCCGCCATTTGTGCACCAAGGGGGGCTTGGGCATTTCTGGGAAGGGCATGTTGTGTAAATAGTGGCCATAAAGGGGCAATCACACCTGTAATGTTGTGTAAGTGGCCCCATCTTTACAGCTGCCATTTATGCAACACTCCCTTCCCAGAAATTTCCTAACCATCATTGTTTCACAAAATAGTGGCTTGGTAAGACGATAGACAGCCCTGCAGCTTCATTGTAGGCTCAATGAGCTGCTGAGACGCTCGCACAGTGCTGTGAGCAGGGGCAGATGGTGGCGGTGGCTCAGGAAGCACCTGAAGAAGCTGAGGCAGGTGAGTCCATCCATCCCTAGTCTGCTGGCATTGACCCATAGGCTTTCATGTTGTCTGAACGCAGTGCATTTTCCTCAGCATGGCATGTTAACCATGCAATGTTGCTTGCTAAACACTCTGAATGGACCAAACTCTGATCGGACCAAACCATGGGTTCTCAAGGTGGCTTGTTAAAGAAAAACAAGCCACATTGTATGGCTAACAAGCCACCCTGTGGCAAACCCATTAGGTTCAGACGTCACAATAACCCATGGTTCAACCGAAACCCACGGTTCAACAATAACCCACACTCAACCACTAAGTGTGAGTTCACATGCTGTGTGAACCCAGTCAACGTGACAGTCAGAACTCAGGAACCAGCTTATATAGATATAGGAACCATGTCCCCTTTTACATCCAGTAGTCACCATACTTGTGACACTTGTGTGTGTGAGAGAGAGAGAGAGAGAAAGAAAGAGAGGAAGTCCCTCCCATAGCAATGAATGCTATTGAAGAGAGAAATAAAATCAAATGACCTTAGCTGAATAGTATATATTTGAAACCCCATTGATCAGGGTTATTACTGAGAGGGAGTTTAGTTTTTTGGCTCATCGGTTCGATATCAAAATGACACCCACCCCAAAACTATTTTCCTCTGGCTGCTGCTCAGTATTTTGTGTGTGTGTGTGTGTGTGTGTGTGTGTGTGTGTTGCTGAGGTCAGGCACAGTAATTCTTTCATCTCTGGGGAAAGATTCTCAAGTTGTCTCTCGCCTTTTTTTTTTTTTTTCAAACTGCTGAGCCATCAGATCTCAAAGGTAACTCGAAGCTGGGAAGGGAATCCATAAAAGAATAGGAAATACAAACAGATTCCATTTGGCCTGTTATTTATTGCATTCCATATTTAGGAAGAAGGGGGAGGGAAGGGGAGGGGGAGAAATGGGGTATTTGCGTATTTTCTACTCAGCCGTTTCAAAGTTGAACTGTAAAAGTTGCTCTTGAAAGCATTTCCCTCCCAAGGAACAGAAGAGGAAGGGAGGAAACTGCTCTGCTCCCTGCCTGTAATTAACAAAGAGGAAGAAATGACTGGGCTAAATTGAAGCAGATCTTAATTATAATAATTAACAATGGAGGGCACAGCTGCCTGAGGTGGTGGGTTAGCACACAGGAAATAAAGCTCCTTCTGTAGGTGCAGAGGGATTTCGGAGCTGCAAAGTTAACTACGCTGGTTCTTTCTCACCGGTACCAAACACACACCCCGCCCATGTCCGAGCATCTTCGGAGAGTGCATTCAGCCGCACAGCTGACATCTGTCACACGTGATCCTCTGCCTTGTTACTAGAGGGCTGGCCATTTGGGCACCGGGCCACAAGTCAAGAAGATATGGGCTCGGCTCCAAGTTCTGCCACATGTGCGCACCAGGGGTGACCTTGAGCTAGATTTCCAAGGACATCGTGCAGTTTTCAAAGGCGCCTCTGCCTTTTCTGCAGTGGCCAGCATCCCCCCCCCCCCCCAAAATCTGGTGATCTGCTTTTGCATATCTACCAGTCAAAGTTCTCACAGGTCAATAGGAGCTGGGAGGGGACTCTAGGCAGCCTTTTCAGGGGCTGCTCTCTTTGTGCCTGAAGAGTGTCTATCTCCTCCATTCAAGCCTCGCTCCTGGCCTAGCTATCTCTCCATCCCCATATGAGCCTATTGTCTTAGGATAATTTGGCTGCCAGGTTGTAAGGAACATTATCCTGCTTTCCAACCCCATGAGGTCCATTCTCATGGGAACAAGCATTCCATCCAAGCCTATTCAGTGCTCTACTCCACTAGCAAGGAACGCTTTGTTCATCTGCCACCATTTTTCCTGCTTTTCAAATTAGAAGGGGGACCGGCAACAAAGTGTTGTGGTTCAAAATATTGATTGCCACTTTAAATGAGGTGATCTGTAGCACGAGCCCTCCCTCTGGTATGATGAATCAGGGCTCTAGGGATGCCACATACAGGACATGCATTGCCCAAAAAAGGTGATAATGGAGAACATCAATTTACATAAAAGTTGCATATGCTGATCGATAGGTATAGATGCCCACCGTGTCAGCTCTGGGCATTTGAGGGGCCTTGGGCAAGACACCCTCAGTGGTAAGCTGATCATATGAAAAGCAGGACAGGGTTCCTGTATCTTTAACAGTGGTATAGAAAAGGGAATTTCAGCAGGTGCCATTTGTATGCATGCAGCACCTGGTGAAACTCTCTCTTCATCACAACAGTTAATGCAGGAATATAGTTAGAGTGACCAGATACCAAAGCGGGCAGGGCTCCTGCAGCTTTAACTGTTGTGATGAAGAGGGAATTTCACCAGGTGCTGCATGCATACAAATGACACCTGCTGAAATTCACTTTTCTATGCAACTGTTAAAGGTACATGAGCCCTGTCCTCCTTTTCATATGGTCACCCTACGCCAGCCCTGGATGCACATTTTGAAAGAACGACTTTAACTGTAATAGAAACACAATATATTTCATCATAAAGGGAAGGACTGAGACTAGTTAGCCTGCTCAGTCTGCTGTTTAGCTCTGGATGGGCAAATTCAAGGCCCCTGATCTCCCAGTTTCTTATAATTCTTCAAATAGACCTTTGAAGACAGGATGCCTTGAAATAAAAGATGGTCCCCTGACAGCCTTTCAAAGAGTATGACACACAGCCAGACAGCAAGCAGGTTTGGGTGGGTGTGGCTATCAGGGCTAGGAAGGGAGGAGCCTGCTAGACTGGGAGATTTAAAGGTATTTGATCGTTCTCTGAGTTCACATCTATCCACTCTAAATAGCCAACCTGGACTTAGGTTCATCACACAGTTTAAATCAATAGATCAATCAACTAAAGATTTAATTAGTCAGTAGGGAGCAATGTTATTTCAGGTGAGGTGCAATCTAAGAGTTTGGTTTGAGGCTACTTGAGAGTGTGTGTTGCATGACTGTCATAGGGAATGAAAAAGCAAATATTAAAGATGGCCTTTCCTTTTAATATTGAGCAGTAGCTTTTGTTTATTAAGCTATCTCACCCTTCCTTCAATATTTCAGAAAGGTCCCTACCTCTACTGAATACAGATGCCATTCAGAGATATTGAGAGACGGGTGCGATCACATAAATATATTGACACTGAGGAGCATGCAAGTTTATTGAAATTGAAATCAAGTAATGGGTTAAAATTTGGCAGGTGATTTGCCAACTAAAATGCTATAATTGGTTCAGAGCCCTAATAATAACCCAATTTTACCTGTTTTATCATTCAGTCCTTGACACCCCTTTCTGAGTCACGGGGAAGGGCCATGGTATAGTGGTAAAGCACATGCTTTGAACGCAGAAGGTCCCAGGTTCAATCCCCGGCTTCTCCAGATAGGGCAGGAAAAACTCCTGCCTGAAACCCTGGAGAGCCATTGATTCAATATAAGGCAGCCTCCTATGTTCCTACATTTCCCATATTACCTGAATCACCCAGTTGTTTGGTGGAGGAAAACTAGACACTGAGGCTGCATTTGGACAACACATTAATTAGTCAATGCTGGGGAGAGGAGTCAACCCACAGCAGGAGCCCTGCTCTCTTTTGTATCTGATGATGCTAGGCAGGGCTCCTGCAGCTTTAACTGTTGGGATGCAGAGATAATTTCACCAGGTGCTTCATGCATACAAATGACACTAGGCTGACCAGATAAAATCCAGGTCAGGGCTCATGTAACTTTAACAGTTGTAGAGCAAAGGGAATTTCAGCCAGTGTCATTTGTATGCAATTAGTTCCTGGTGAAATTCCCTCTTCATCACAACAGTTAAAGTTGCAGGCACTATACTAGAGTGACCCTATACAAAAGAAGGCAAGGCCCCTGCGACTTTAACTGTTGTGATGAAGAAGGAATTTCACCAGGAACTACTTGCATACAAATGACACTGGCTGAAATTTCCTTTCCTCTACAACTGTTAAAGTTACATGAGCCCTGTCCTCCTTTTCATATGGTCAGCCTAAGTCCTTCGCCATGCACATGTACATTGTAACACCCAAATGAGAGGCGAGCTCACCCACGTTATTAGGCACATTATAGGAAGAAGTGACAAAGGGGCTATAAATATCTAAGAGGGAGACAAGCTATTCAAACTTTCTCCAACAGTAGGGGTTTAGTGATGGGGAGGAATGGTACCGCACCTGTTGAAGTTCTGCCTGTCATACTGCTCTTAAATCAGCCTTTCCCAACCTGGGGTCCTAACCTGTGTATGCTGGCTGGGGATAGTAGGATTTGTAGTCTAACATATTAGAGAGCCCCAATTTGAAAGTAAGTCTCTGTGAAAGGCACGTGAATGACAAATACCCTGGGTTGGGGGTGGGGTGGAATGTGGAAGACCTACAAACATCTCCACAGCTACCTTGGTAATTTTTCCCCATTCTGTCCCTTGAGGATTTGTCCCTTCGTTCTTATTTCTCCATGTTCAGTTGAAAATTAATACACAGGGATATGATACATGCTCTGCCCACATCAGTGTGAAACATGCAAAGCAAGCATCAATCTACACATGCAAGTACTTACCTTTAAATGACCGTGGGTTCTCACCAGCACCATGCAACACGGGAAAGCAGGTGGCAGTAGATACTACTTCATGTAACGAAAATACGAAGCCCTTAGCACTTGATGCATCTGGACTCCCAACTGCAGAGCAAGTAAATCTCCGCCACATGGCAGTCCCTGCCAAGATTAGAAAGACCCCTGGGTCATTTGATGACTAGAGATAACCCAACGGGTTCCTGGGGAAGATTAGTGCATTGGGACACATCTTGATTTCTGTGGAAAGTGGGACAAAGCCTGAACGGGCTACCAGGTGTAATTGGGTCCTATTATGCAGACCGAGCTGCAGCTTTATTGTTACCAGGAGATATTGATCGGACGGCACCAGCTCATGGTTGGTGTTACATTTAATAGGAAATGAATAGCCCTTTCAAATGCACAAATCAAATTCAAATATTCAGTCCTGACAGAGAGCTCTTAGGGCCATGCCTTGCACTGCGGGATAATAACTCTTCTTTCTGGTTGCATTAGGCTGACCAGATAAAATCCAGGTCAGGGCTCATGTAACTTTAACAGTTGTAGAGAAAAGGGAATTTCAGCCAGAGTCATTTGTTTGTTTGTTTTTAATTATTTTATTTTTCAACATAATACAACATAAAACAACATAAAATACAATACATAAGCACATACCCCCCGTGCTCCCCTCCCCCCAGGAGACCTTCATTTATACATTATTCTTCTTTCCAAAAGTGTAAAGACTCTTTTGAAGGTATTTGCCCCTTCCCCGTTCTTAATACATATTCCAAAAATAGGCTCCATATATCTCCAAAATCATTCTTACTGGACATTCCCCTCTTTATTTTGATTTTACACGTTAGTTTATCATTAAGTGCCATATCCCATATTTCTTTATACCATTCTTCTATAGTATATATCCCTTGCCCTTTCCAGTTTTTAGCAATCATTATTAGGGGTGTGCACGGACCCCCCGGATCGGATCGGGACCCGGATCGGGACCTCCAATTTTGTCCCGGACCGGTTCGGACAAAATCGGAGGCCCCCCGGACCGGATCGAGTCCGATCCCGACCCAAAAATCGTACATTTTTGGATCGGCCGCCATTTTTTTCCCCATAGACTTGCATTGCAATGCAAGTCTATGAGGAAAAAATGGCGGCGGGTGGGTAAGGGGGGGCCGAACTCCCTCCCCCCCCGGGGCCGTCCGCTGTGGACGGCCCCGGCAGGTAAACCCCCTCCCCCGCGCTCCCTACCCCCCCTGGGGCCGCCCGCTTCCATCCGCTGGCGCCCGCGGGCGCCAGCGGATAGAAGCGGACGGCTCCGGGGGGGGGTAAGCCCCCTTCCCCGCCACTGCTTACCTTCTCGGCCCGTCCGGCGCCGGCGGCTACTACCAGCGGGCTCCGCGGCCTACTCTCGAGTAGCGCGCCGGGTGATGACATCACCCGGCGCGCCATCCTAGAGCAGGCCGCGGAGCCTGCTGGGAGTAGTAGGCGCCGGCGCCGGACGGGAGCCGCCGGGCCGGGCAGGTAAGGGCCCCCCTCCCCCCTCCCCCCTCCGCGCGCCCCCTCCTCCCCTCCACGCACCCCCTCCTTACCTTTCCGGCCCGGCGGCTCCCGTCCGGCGCCGGCGCCTACTACTTCCAGCAGGCTCCGCGGCCTGCTCTAGAGTAGCGCGCCGGGTGATGACATCACCCGGCGCGCCATCCTAGAGCAGGCCGCGGAGCCTGCTGGGAGTAGTAGGCGCCGGCGCCGGACGGGAGCCGCCGGGCCGGGCAGGTAAGGGCCCCCCTCCCCCCTCCGCGCGCCCCCTCCTCCCCTCCACGCACCCCCTCCTTACCTTTCCGGCCCGGCGGCTCCCGTCCGGCGCCGGCGCCTACTACTTCCAGCAGGCTCCGCGGCCTGCTCTCGAGTAGCGCGCCGGGTGATGACATCACCCGGCGCGCCATCCTAGAGCAGGCCGCGGAGCCTGCTGGGAGTAGTAGGCGCCGGCGCCGGACGGGAGCCGCCAGGCCGGGCAGGTAAGGGCCCCCCTCCCCCCTCCGCGCGCCCCCTCCTCCCCTCCACGCACCCCCTCCTTACCTTTCCGGCCCGGCGGCTCCCGTCCGGCGCCGGCGCCTACTACTTCCAGCAGGCTCCGCGGCCTGCTCTCGAGTAGCGCGCCGGGTGATGACATCACCCGGCGCGCCATCCTAGAGCAGGCCGCGGAGCCTGCTGGGAGTAGTAGGCGCCGGCGCCGGACGGGAGCCGCCGGGCCGGGCAGGTAAGGGCCCCCCTCCCCCTTCCGCGCGCCCCCTCCTCCCCTCCACGCACCCCCTCCTTACCTTTCCGGCCCGGCGGCTCCCGTCCGGCGCCGGCGCCTACTACTTCCAGCAGGCTCCGCGGCCTGCTCTAGAGTAGCGCGCTGGGTGATGACGTCACCCGGCGCGCCATCCTAGAGCAGGCCGCGGAGCCTGCTGGGAGTAGTAGGCGCCGGCGCCGGACGGGAGCCGCCGGGCCGGAAAGGTAAGGGCCCCCCTCCCCCCTCCGCGCGCCCCCTCCTCCCCTCCACGCACCCCCTCCTTACCTTTCCGGCCCGGCGGCTCCCGTCCGGCGCCGGCGCCTACTACTTCCAGCAGGCTCCGCGGCCTGCTCTAGAGTAGCGCGCCGGGTGATGACATCACCCGGCGCGCCACCCTAGAGCAGGCCGCGGAGCCTGCTAGTAGTAGTAGGCGCCGGCGCCGGACGGGAGCCACCGGGCCGAGAAGGTAAGTGCCCCCCTCCTCCCCCCCCCGCTGTCCACTTTCATCGGCGGGCGCCCGCTGGCGCCCGCCAATGGAAGCGGCGGTGGGCGCCAGTGGGCGCCCGCCGATCCGCCGATCCGCCGAACCAGTTCGGAGCTTTTTCGGACCGGTTCGGATTGGATCGGCCGATCCAGCTGCGGGATCGGAAATCGGATAATTTATCCGATTTCCCACTGGACCGGACTCGGATCGTGGATCGGGTCCGATCCAGTGCACATCCCTAATCATTATTCTGACAGGAGCCAGGAGGTTGTTTATTAATTCTCTCTTATTTATATTCTCATTTCCTTTATCCCATATTGCTAGTAGAGCCAGCTTTGGGCTTAATTCCAGTTTACTTCCAATTATTTCACTTATTTCTTTGAACACCCTTTCCCAAATTTTTGTACGTGTTCGCAGCTCCACCACATATGGAAATAAGTTCCAACCTCCTGACATCCCCTCCAACAATTCTTGGACACTTTTTTATCTATCTGATGAAATCTTACCGGCGTTAAATACCATCTCCATACTGTCTTATAATAATTCTCCTTAATTCTAATCGACAAAAGCTTTAACATTCTTGCATCCACATCCTCCCCCAGTCAAGTTCATTAATTTGTTCCTTTAAATCAACTTCCCAAATCATTTTAAGAGAGTCTCGATATTCATCAGCCAGAGTCATTTGTATGCAATTAGTTCCTGATGAAATTCCCTCTTCATCACCACAGTTAAAGTTGCAGGGGCCCTATTTCTTTTGTATATGGTCACTCTAGTATAGTGCCTGCACCTTTAACTGTTGTGATGAAGAGGGAATTTCACCAGGAACTAATTGCATACAAATGACACTGGCTGAAATTCCCTTTGCTCTACAACTGTTAAAGTTACATGAGCCCTGACCTGGGTTTTATCTGGTCACCCTAGGTTGCATTGCTGGATTGCGCTGTTTGCGGCATACTCGTCACCAGCTCCTTTACGCATCCTGTTAGGACACATAGGGATATTCTTATCATTGGCTCCAGGAGGACAAACTCCTGAGGGATGCAGTGGGGATACCTTGGTTTCGATTGTTCCCACCTAGATCCCCCAGTAGCATTACAGCTTTTCTACATGAGGCTGGTAATCTGCTTCCAGTTTTGTCACAGCATTAAGATCAAAGCACTACACAAAGAGCTTTTCCTGGCCTGCTTTTCCACTACTTGACTTCTAGATGGCACTGTGGTGCGGCAGAATGGCACAACTACACAAGTGAGGAAAAGTGATTTCTTTCCCTTTCAGAAATAACACCACATTTTCCCTGCTCTAAAAAAATCTCACCAAAAGTGCCGTTCAAAACCAGAAGCGAGACTGGATGGTTATGGCATTGTCTAAAGAACCTGTAAACAACTGACAGTAGGGAATGATGAGTATATGATAAATGCCTTGTGTAGCAAAGCTGTTCATACAAGGAAATTTTTTTTGTGCAAATGTACATTGATAGACAGTAAGGAACTACAACAGCCTTCCCTGACCTGGTGCTATACTGATGTGTCAGAATACAGCTCCCATGATGTCTGGGGATGGTGGGAGTGAAGGGTACCAGGTCAGAGAAAGCTGAACTAATATGACTTCTCATAGCACCGTTAGGCAATTCCATATAATAAGCCTAGTCCTTCCCTATTTGCAAGGCTCCTATTGCCTTGCAGAGAGAAAATACGGCCTTGGGCACAAATGCTGACCCTCACGGGTGCAGAGATCTCTGTCAAATTGTTCAAGCAACGTTCTGAGGATGCACCTCTGTGCTTTCTATAGTTATGAGGCCCTCCCGCATGGCCTTCATTAATTTTCTCTTAATCAGACTTCCCCCTTCGTTGCTCATCACTTATCCACACCACTTCCCATTCTGCAGCACTGCACATTGCAAAACCGGCTTTCTTTCTTTCTTTCTTTCTTTCTTTCTTTCTTTCTTTCTTTCTTTCTTTGGGAAAAGAACAGAAAGAAAAATCCAGATTCCACACAACTTCAAATATTGAGCTCAGAATAATAGGAGGCATTTATGCAAAATAAGCAATTGTGCACATATTGTATTGATTTGAATAATTTATTCTGCACAATCTCATCTACTGTGTAGCCCATCCTTCTGCTGCTTGTTGTCTTCATCAGCTCTTGTCTCCAGGCCTATGTCTGTAACAGTCACACACACTCACACACACACACACACACACACACAGGAAGGGAGAGAGAGATCGTGCTCCTGTTGGGAAAGAAAAACAGAATCGGGTAAGGTAAAGTGTGTACCTGTTCTGTGATATTAGTAATTTGAAGTAAACACGAATCGAGCCATACGTGCCCCGGAATTCCATCAAGACCAAAAAGAACTGGATTTCCCTACCACAGACATCACATGGTTACAAATGTGGTTTATTGTTATTGTTATTATTATTATTATTATTATTATTATTATTAAAATCTTATCCTGTTCTACAGAAAATGGTGCTTATTCCCAAATCATTGTGTGCTTCACAACTGAAGTGATACCCGTGGCCATCTAAGACCCCACTTCACCCTGAGAGACCACCAAATCCAGGGTTCAAAATTACCTAGCTGCACCATTGCAGCTACTTCCTTTGGGCCAGTACTGACAGGAATTGTCCTGTCACTCTGATTGGCTAATAGTGGCCCCGTGCTGGCTTTTCCTCCCTTCCTCTAAATGTGTGGCTAACTGCTACATGATGCTTGTAATTGGCCTGCAAGCACTCTTTGCTTATGACACAACATGGTCAGGTTGTCCTGTGCAAGCATGGTGGAAGGCTGTTCTAAATGGGCAGGAGGTTCAATTTGAGGCCCTTTTACTTAGGCTCGTATTTGAATGCCCTTCCTCCAGGAGCAATCTGGGTAACAGGCACTGGCTTATCAAGGTAGGATAGGTGATGGGCAGAAGCTACAATCGTATAAGAATCATGGGGTTGCTGCCACTGAAAATGGCATCTGTGTGTCAAGCTTTCCCTGCGCACGTCTCTGACTCAACTATAACTTAGGCAGAGTTCTGACATAATTTGCTTTGTGTTTCTCCGCCCCCCACTCCACATCATTAGCTGCCAATGCCAAAGGATGGGGAAAGCGAAACATAATAATAGGGAACTTGACACTGTTCTGCCATTTTCAGTGGCAGCCCTGTGTTTTTTGTAACAGTTAGTTTCCCCCTGACAGTTAAGAGACTTAGCACACTCCGCGTCTGATCAGGCTCTGGAACTCAGGTTTCCCCAGTCTCCCAACTTCTGTCCACTAAACTGCTGTGGTTCTTTTAGTCTCTTCTAATTCTGTGGTCCTGTGTAACATGCCAACATCCACTTCCACCTTATTTTCTTTTGGAATTTGTATTCACTTGTAAGTGTGGGATTTGATTCCTGAGTGTGTAGGATGGTGCTGAGTATCTTTTCTTTTCTTTGGGTATGTGTGTGCAGAAAATGAAAGTATCTGCCCCTCTTTCTTTCCTTCTCCCCCCACCAACTCATTTTACCACACTTTTCTTTTTTTTTCTTTTTTGTGATAAAGATCCCCAGGGCAATGAACAATGGTAATAAAAACAATACAATGCAGCATATGTAAGGTAGTATATATATATATATATATATATATATAAAATCACAGAATCATAAAACAGCAACATTTTTTTTAAAAAAACAGCAGGAAATAAAGCCAGCAGCAATAAAACTACCCAGCATCTTCTCTAAAGGCACTTAGAAACAGCCATGTTTTTTCACAGGCTGCCAAAAAGCAAGCAGAGCCAGATCCAGGTGGATCCAACTTGGAGGGGTGTTCCACAGTAATGGTACCACAACTAAAAAGGCCCTGTCCTGCATACCCCTCCCCCTCCACACACACACATCTTATTTGCTGGAGAATAAGAACCCTAAAGTTACATTTTCACTCGCTGTGGCAAGATCATATGTGAGTTGACTGCAAGTACAAATGGTTAGAAAAGGCAATAATTTATACTGATCCACCTGATGGAAGTTTTAGGGTTTGTTTGTTTATATCTTTTTAATCGTCTATAGATGTTTTTACATTATTTATTTTAGAGGCATGATCCAGCTGAAATTAGGCTTTCCTCTGCACACTTACTTAGCAGTAAAACCCACTGAAATCAGTGGGACTTTCTGTTGAAAGACTGGTGTATGTCCCACATGCTTAGGCTGACCATATGGAAAGGAGGACAGGGCTCCTGTATCTTTAACAGTTGTACAGAAAAGGGAATTTCAGCAGCTGTCATTTTTATGCATGCAGCACTTGGTGAAATTCCCTCTTCATTACAACAGGTAAAGCTGCAGGAGCCCTGCCCTCTTTTGTAGCCTTTTGAGCCTAGCTATACTAGAGTGACCAAATGGCATCCAAGGTTAAGCCTATGTAGAGTAGGGGGGTTCAGTTCGATGGGGGTTAAATTAGTCACAACTAACTTAAATTTCATTCATTTCAATGGGTCTACTCTGCATAGGACTAACATTGGATACTATCTTAAGTGGCAGATCCTCGTCCACTTCCAAAGTACTACTGGCTCATGTTGTCCAGGGGTGGGAGATGAGAAGACTTATCTTCCTGCCTGCCCCCCCCCCCTGTGCTCAGCAGTGGATATTTTAAAACACAGAGAGAGAAATAAGGGCTTTGCCCTGTCTAGAGAAGGGGTAGGGCCTGGGAAAGATGTCCCTGGGCCAGATGGGAAACTCCTACAAGCTGCATTTGGCCCATGGGCAGGAGGTTTCCCATGTGTGATGTATAAAATCCCTGGCCAGAGACTGTGATGCAGCCCCTAGTCTAAGGATCCAGTTGTTACCATCCAATCTGAGTAATGGGAGAGGAGGGCAGGTTTCCTTTTTCCTTTTATGTCACCTGTAGACACATCTGTAGCCTAGACAGTGGAGGCTGGTGGCTTTGATTTCGATGGGGCTGTGACTCTGCTCTGGGCTTTAGTCAGAACCAGTCAGGACCCTAAAGAAGCTATTCAATGTGCTGAACCCTATCCCCAAAATGGGTTCAGCACCTTATATAGCTCATTTAGGGTTCCAGCTCATTCTGACTCAAACCCAGAACTGAATTAGGGCACCACCAAAATTGGAGCCACCAGCCTCCACTGATCCTAGCTCTATGTAAGCTTATACTCAGCTCCTGCGTTTATCCCTTAACCTCATAATCTGCCTTCTTCCCTTTTCTCGGGGGGGGGGGAATCCTTCGTTAGGCCTTCCCCCAATTTACATTGACATTTCCAATACCTCCATCACCACCGCTCTAGTGCTGCTACCCCCACGTTTCACCAGGGCCAAATACAACATACAATGGTCATTGAGATCTTCGTTGCCTTTCATAGCTCAGCTTCTTGCTCACCTGGGATAAGCGAAGCTTATCTGACATGGTGCAAGATTGGATTTTGCTAGTCGCAGGTGTGTTGGGATTGATTCCTAGTTTATTAACTTGGAGGGGCGGGGGGATTTGGGGAAGCCTAGCAGTGGAAGCCGGTGTCCCAGATGTCAGAATCCGCTCCGAGTCTTAGTCAGAACCAGTCTGAGCTATAAAGGAGCTATCCAAGGTGCTTCGCTGCCCCACTGACATCGGAACCATGAGCCTCCGCTGAAGCCTAGTGCGTGATCAAGGGCATGAGCATTCTTATTACAAGAGTAAATAAAATGTTTATGGGATGGGATGTGTGCAGAGAAATGTTACCACTGAGCCAGTAATGCGCTGCCAAACACAGATGGACTGATGCCTCTTCTCCCCCCCTCCCAACCCCCCCAAAGAAAATAATTCTTCAGCACAGCTACAATTACTGTAAATGATTGTGGCGAAGGGAAGCGCTGACTGATAAGGTTTGATGTGGAACAAGCAGGTTGCACGGGATAAGGCTGCCATTTTGGGAGACCTGAGCAAAATCAACGTACAGATGGTTGATCAGAGAGGCAGGCCGAACACAAATGGGTCTCATAAACTAATTGATGAGGTGGATGGAAATCAGGATAAACATCTGTGCAATGCTATTGGTTATGTTTCCCCGTTAGTTTATGAATCAACTTTGTTATAATGGAACAGAAGTTCCCAAACTGCCTATCCTGGGGGAACTCACCATGAGAAAGAAATTCATTCAGAATACCTATCCACGCTGGAGGCTGCCCGCTGTTTCTCTGTATGAGTCACCATTGTAGTGTCGCCTTCTTCCAATCAGCCTCCAAAGAGAGCTGGTGATTCATCTCGCTGGATCATGCAGTCACTTCCAATATACTGATGTAGCAAAACTGGGCATAGCTCAGGAGCAGATCATGTGCTTCGCATGTAGAAGGTCACAGGTTTAATCTCCAGTTTCCCCAGGTAAGGCTGGGGAAAACACTCATCTAAAGTCCTGGAGAGCTGCTGCCAGTCAGCTAATGTAGCCCAGGGGTAGGCAACATGTGGCCCTCCAGATATTTTGTCCTACAACTCCTGTCAGCTCTAGCCAGCATAGCCAATGGTGATGGCTGATGGGAGTTGTAGGCTAAACCATGTGGAGGGCCACATATTGTAGACAATACAGGGCTAGATGGAGCTATGGTTTCATTCAGAATAAGGCAGATTCCTATGTTCCTAACTACCGGCCCTCAAAGGAGGCTGATCATTGCATCTCGGGATGAGTCATTGCGCTGGCCTTGCTTCCTTCCAACCTTGATGGTGTGCCCAGAATAAAGCTCCATGCAGAAAATGAGGGTGGGGAATTATGACTCTTCCAGACTGCAAAGGTAATTTCTTCCAGGCAGGAGTGAAACGTGCCTTCGATGTTACAGAGATTTTGGAGACACTGTAATAAACAAATGCAAACCCGTTGGCTTCTGAGTTATGCTTTAAAAATAAAAAGGAAAAAAAAAAACCACAAAGATTGTGAAGATGGACCTGGGAAACACAAAATGCAGGACACACAAAAAGCAAAGGTAGCTCATGCTGGCCGTAAGAAAAATGCCAAAATCTATATTAGGACAATGCCTTTCTTGGGCAAACCCAAAGGTTTTAGTTGGGGCTAATGAGGCTTTAAATTGTCAGCACCCAGAGGAAGGGGCAGCGGATTCAGGCCACAAAATAGTGTGCACATTTTCTCATTCTTCAGAACTCTTCATCAAAAGAGGGAGAAGGAAGATGGTTGGTGCTTATAATGGAGTCACAGCCTTGGGCTAGGGCAGGAGTAGGGTAACCATATTTGGGAAACCAAAATGGAGGACGCCCAGTGGGGGGGGTAGGAAAGGAGCTTTCTGGGGCCTCTGGGAAGCCTGTCATTTCCCTCCCGCCACCTTAAGGACCCCGATTGGAGCAGAGGAGGGGAAAGCGTGTCATTCCCGCCCCCCACTGCTCCAGTTGCGGTCAACTGCAGCCACCGTTAGCATGATGAGGGGGGATGATGCGCTTTCCGGAGCTCCTGAAAAGCATGTTTTCCCCTCCTCCACTCCAATCAGGCTTATTGGAAGGGAAAAAATGACATTCCCCACCCCACCACTCCAATTGGGCCCTTTTCTATAATGTCAAGGAATGACACGCTTTCCCTTTCAAGGCCCCGATCCGAGCAGGGTGTGTGTGTGTGGGGGGGGAATTGACGTGGCTCCAGAAAGTGCATCATTCCTCCCTGCCACGCTAATATTGGCCTTAATGACGTGTCATTCCAGGACATTATAGAAAATTGCAGAAAATCCCCCCTGACACCCGGGATGAAACAAAAACCAGAACAAATCTGGGGAAATCCTGACAGTTGGTCACCTAGGTTAGGGTTAATCGTCAGGTTAGGGTTGAAGAGGCACAGGTCACCTGGCAGGAACAGGGCCATGGAAGAGCCTAGGAGGGCCAGCCTAACTGAGTGGGCCACCAGGACTGCTTCGATTGTGACTTTTGTGTGGCTGGAGGGAAGTCTCAGTGGTAAATTAGGGTTAGGATTAATCCTCAAGTTAGGGTTAGGTTTGATTAGGCATGGGTCACTGGGCCAGAACCAGGGCTGCAGATGAGCCTAGGAGGGCCAGACTAACTGAGTGGGCCAACAGGACTGCTTCCATACTGACTTTGAGTGGGTGGAGGTAAGTCTCAATGGTAAATTAGGGTCAGAGTTAATCCTCAGGTTAGGGCTAGGGTTGAGGAGGGATGGCTCAGTGGGAGGGAATCGGGTGCCTGGAAAAGCCTAGGAGGGCCAGACTAACTGAGTGGGCCACCATGACTGTTTCCATACTGACACTGAGTGCCTGGAAGGAAGTCTCTGTGGGAAATTAGGGTTAAGGGTAATCCTCCGGTTAGGGTTAGGGTTTAGGAGGGATGGGTTACTGGGTGGGAATCAGGGCCATGAAAGAGCCTAGGAGGGCCAGACTAACTGAGTGGGCCACCAGGACTGCCTCCATACTGACTTTGAGTGGCTGGGTGGAAGTCTCTGTGGTAAATTAGGTTTAGGGTTAATCCTCAGGTTAGGGTTGAGTAGGCTTGGGTCCCAGGGCAGGAACGGGCTACAGACGAGCCTAGGAAAGCCAGACTAACTGAGCGGGCCACCAGGACTGCTTCCATACTGACTTTGAGTAGCTATTGCAGTGATAAATTAGGGTCGGGGTAGGATGACCATATTTGGGAAACCAAAAAAAGGACACTCAGGGGGGGGGGGGGGGAAGCGGCTCACTGGGGCCTCCAGAAAGCACGTCATTCTCCCCATCACCTGAAAGGCCCCAATTGAAGTGGAGAAGGGGAAAGCGTGTCATTCCCACCCCCACTGCTCCAATTGGTGTCATCTTCAGCCGCCGTTAGCATGGTGAGGGGGAACGTTGTGCTTTCTGGAGACCCTGTAAAGCTCGCTTTCCCCTCCTCCACTCCAATCAAGGCTTAAATGCCCCGATGACACTTTCCCCTTTAAGGCCCTGATTGGAGCAGTGGGGGGAGGATGACATGACTCTAGAAAGTGTGTCATTCCTCCCTGCCACGTTAATGGCGGCCTTAATGGTGTGTCATTCCAGGACATAATAGAAAATTACAGAAAATCCCCCCTGACACTCAGGATAGAAGAAAAACTAAGACAAATCTGGGGAAATCCTGACAGGTGGTCATCCCAGTAGGAGTGCTCCCCCCCCCCCACCCCAATACTCAAATTCCATTCCAGAGACGCTCTCAGGAGCTACATTCCAGTGGTGGGCCGAGCCAGAGGCAATAGGGCAGAGCCAAAAATACCAGCCTATTTTTGCTTAAAATGTTTATTGCCAGAAACGAATCCTTAGGAGAGGTATTTTAAAATTTAGGAGGGGGGAAATTTGACCCACCCCTATCCCACTCCAGCCCCCTCAAGCCTGACATCCTGCACCCATGGGAGGCTGATGGCTCTGATTTTGGTAGAGCAGTAAATCCATTCTGGGTTTCAGTCAGAACCAGCCAGAACTCTAGAAGAGCTATTTGATGTGCCAAACCTATGGGTTCAGCATTTTGGATAGCTCCTTTGGAGTTCTGGCTGGTTATGACTGAAACCCAGAATGGAATCAGTCCTACCGAAATTGGAGCCACCAGCTTTCACTGTCCACATCCCTGGCCTTGGGAAATATTGACCCAGAATGTCCCTGTATTCCTCATGCAAGAGAGCTACAGTGCGCAGGCAAGAATGCAGGCAGCTAAGCCAGCCCTATCAGGAAGAAAGGTGAAACAATCCTATCATTTGGCAGCTCTGGGGCTCCGCGAGCAAACCCTCTTGAAATTAACAGAAGCTGCCAAGATCAGGGTAGCAGCCCTGGCAGGTAGGGCTCCTTTGCAGCAAAGAAGGACAATGCATTTAGTTCAAGAACATCCTCTGACACAGTGCACAGCCCATGCTGATCCTACAATGGTCCCTGAAGGGCACTGCCAAGAACTTTCCTTAGAGATGCAGAATTCCATCCCACAGTCGACATGCTAGTGTTAGTTGTGCACCTGATGAGGCTTTTAATTTTCAGTCCAAGTCTGCCCAGAGCAACAGACTCTGATCAGAGAATCAGCAACTTCTGAACAGGGATGCTTGAGGAATTTGATCTTCGCAGATCCTGAAAGAAAACTGACCTGATCCACCCCATCCAAACCAATGCGCAATTTGGAACATAACTTATCCATCAGCATTTGCAGTGCCCAGGTTTTTCTAACACACAGTTCTCTCCTGAAAAAAAAAAATCAAAATATTTTCAGAAACGCATATTTTAAGGAAAAGAAATGCATATTTAAATGGTAACTTTTGTGCAGTTTAAAAAAAATATTGCAGATCAATGTAAAGTTGTATGGGACAGATTTATGAGAGAATGCATGCATAAGTGACACTGAGCCTATCCATATTGCCCTTAAAACGACTTACATTCTGTTTAAAAACATGGTTTTTAAGTCGTTTCACGTCTTCAAAGTGTTCACTGCTTGAGTTAGGGAGACAGAAGTGGGTGGGTCAAGCAGCCTGCAAAACAAAAACAAAGAAGAAGAGTCAAGGAATTAACCCTGTAATACACCAGTGAACACTTTGAGGATGGAGGAAGCAGTCACTATGAAACGTCAGTACTACTCAGTGGCTCAGTTCGGATGACATATTAAGCAACGGAGGGGTAAATAACGTACTGACTGTGCGTTAGGCAGGAGGAGCTCCACAAACGACACACTGCAGCCAGCGCTGCTCGGAACCGGCAAACGCCCCGGCTGCTATGAACTTGCGGCGTCCATTTTGGTTGCAGCCTCTCCTCCGTGTGTCCTCCAGCCGTATCCCAGCATGCACCATGAGTTCTGCCGGCTGCATAGAGTGGCTGGGGTTTTTGGGCTGCTCTAGGCAGCAGAACTCTATTCTGAAACGGAATAGTCCACGGAGAGAGGGGGGCTGAATTCGGATGACACTTTAAACAACGGGGCTTCGGGCTAAACAACATGCAAGCCTGTTGTTTTGCTCCGTTGTTTAAAGTGCCTGATTAACATACTGTCAGTTGTGTGTGCGTTGTGTGCTGCCCTCCAGACGACACAATAAGCAACACAACTGATGATTGTTCTTCCCCTCCTCCGTTGCCTAATGTGTCGGCCGAACTGAGCCAGTGTGTCCTACCACATAATGAAACGACTTAAAAAAACACATTTTAAAACAGAATATAAGTCGTTTTAAGGGCAATGTGGATAGGCTCACAGACTGGAAAAAGACAGGGCAATCTTATGCCTGTCTAAACAGAATAAGAAGGGCTGGCGTCAACAGTAGGCATAGCTGGGCATCTGCCAAGGGCCCATACTCCAGCAGGGGCCCACTGAGAAGAGCCCCCTGGATATATGCTCCTGCTCTTCACCATTGCAACCTGCTTGTTCGCCTGCCTCTTGCTCTGGCCCAGACAGTGGAAGTGGTGGAGATGAGGAGCCTTTTTGCTCACTATCTTTTTGCCTGTCAAGCAAGCGAAAGCAGTGAGGAGAAACAGGATGTGGAGCAAGAGCAGCTGGTAAGGTTGACTCACCAAAGGAGGATGCCCGTGGAACGTGTCTTGGCCAAAACCCTCTGAAACCTGGAGCTGGCCCTGGAAGTAAGCTCCATTGTTTTCTATTGGGCTTTCTCCTGGATAATTGTTATAGGACTGCAGCTTCATTCACCCAACCTATTTAATTACTTAAACAACAGTCACTGTTTCCTCATCCCGTTGCTTTTCCTAAATGGGGCCCCTGGAACAGTAAGAGGGTGTTGTCTGTCCCTTCTAAAATGTTTCCTCTTTTTTAAAAAAAATGGTTCCCCCGTCCTTCTGTTGATTTTGGAGTTGGGTGACCATGTGGAAAGGAGGACAGGGCTCCTGTATCTTTTACAGTTGCATAGAAAAGGGAATTTCAGCAGGTGTCATTTGTATGCATGCAGCGTACAACAGTTAAAGCTGCAGGAGCCCTGTCCTCTTTTTCATATGGTCATCCTATGACAGGCCAACCCTACATCTAGAAGGCAAAGACCCAGGCTTGGATCCAGGATCTGCCTTCTGCAAGAGGAAGGGGCCTTTCTCCTCATTGCTACATAAAGTCCCTTCACCTAATGGGGGGGGGGTCACCCTCCCACACATACACACCACATCTCACCCCATCCAGCAGGGTCTCTTGACCCTCTCTCTTTAGCATTTTCAGGGGGACAGAGGACGGAGGGGCCCGGGAAATCCACTTCCACCGGCGCAATCGATCCAGCATCAATCTGCCTCCAACCCTAGGGTGACCAGATAAAATCCAGGTCAGGGCTCATGTAACTTTAAGAGTTGTAGAGAAAAGGGAATTTCAGCCAGTGTCATTTGTATGCAGTTGGTTCCTGGTGAAATTCCCTCTTCATCACAACAGTTAAAATTGCAGGAGCCCTGCCTTCTTTTGTATATGGTCACTCTAGCATAGTGCCTGCACCTTTAACTGTTGTGATGAAAAGGGAATGTCACCAGGAACTAATTGCATACAAATGACACTGGTTGAAATTCCCTTTTCTCTACAACTGTTAAAGTTACATGAGCCCTGACCTGGATTTTATCTGGTCACCCTATCCAACCCCCCAGTATTTTACATCCGGGACAAAAAATCAAGCTCCTTCCTGAATGAAGTGAACACAACACGGAAAGAGGTGGGGTTGGGAACCCCGGCCCATTTTGTACAAGCTTCACTGTACACACACACACACACACACACACACAAACAGGGTTTTGATGCTCACTGCCCCCATCAGCTCTATACCCCAAAGATGTATATATTTTCACCCAATCAATTAGGAAGAGCTCCACAGCACCTGGGGGAAGTCATACGAGCCCCCTCAATTGCCAAGTGCACCTGCCAGCCTGAAGATATATGCGCCTCTTCCCCTCTGATATTGCCCATCATGTTTTTTCAAGTAAAAGGGAAGATTGCTCTGCACTGCGATGATTGCTAAACCCCCGGTCTCTGCAGCGCGGGAGCTGCGTCGGGGGAAGAAAGGATGCAATTTGTCTTGGGGAGTGGCACTTGATCAATTCTATTTCAAAACTCTAATTATATCAACAAAGGGCTCTACATGGCGCCGCTGGCTGGGATTCAAGTTTTTGTTTATTTATTTCCATGCACATCCAAGAAGTTCTCCCCTTTGTCCTTTTTAGACTTGCTGGAAGAAATGAGGTCAGGTTTGAGGCGCATCAACATAATGGCATGTGGGGGGGAGGGGGAGACGAAGGGTTGGGATTGCTGGGGGCTGTAAATACAGAGGGGGTGAAACACGGGCAGAGCTGGAATAATCACAGGGAAGAGTTGCAGGTTGAAATTCAGGGGCAGGAGGGATGGGAGCGGAATTGGAAGCAGAGTAACAAAGCAGATTTGCACAGGCATGCTCCTGCAACATCCATCCAGGACCTGCACGTGTGAATGGCCCACCACAGATCACACGCCACAGAGAGATGTCCCGTACAACCTCAGTGGTGGGGAAAGTGTGGCTCTCTGGATGTTGTTGGACTGCAACTCCCATCAGCTCTAGCCAGCATAGCCAATAGTGATGGCCGATGGGAGTTGTAGTCTAGCCACATCTGGAGGGCCACACATACCACATCTCTGTTTATAATAGAGGCAGTTCACACACATGCAGCTTACACGCGGAGAGATCAAGGAATGTATGGGTGAACCAGCCCCAAGTTCAGGGAGTGGACAAATAGAATCACTGGGCATGGAAGACACTGTGGACAGTGTCCAATTCGAAGCCAAGATAGCTAAGGCTTGACAACTTCAGAACCTGTTTGCACTGCTGGTGTTCCTCCTTGAGACATGTGCATTAAAAATAGGGTGTTCTTGAGCATGTACAGAGTGTCTTTCCATCAACAATGGGTAACCAACCACAGCTATCTCTCACACATCAAGGCTCAGTAGTAATGGTTGCCAGAGCCACCTCCAGGCTTTGGAGGGCCCATGGGAAAGACAGCCTCCATGGACCCCCTTTCTAATTGAGTCTACCTTCTCACCAACATGGTCACCAGCTGCTCTTGCTCCTCCTCCTCTTTCCAGGGCCGTGCAGAGCTGGTCATAGGCCCAGGCCAGGTGGGAAGTGTGTGCCCCCTCATTTCAGAAAAGGAGGACAACATGGCCGCCCCAAGGGGGGGCGCACCCACCAACATGTCCATTCGACATCACACCTTCATATTAAACCTGTTCTACAACACCTCAAGGCACCTATATCCCCGCCCCGCATACGGCATATGGCCCTCTGGAGCTTGTAGTCTGACCATGGTATTCATGACAGACGGCTTCTGCGCTGTTACCGCAAGGCGGGCTCCTCGCTTCTCGATGGGCCGCTTACGCTACGAAAGCAGTAGCGTAAGCTGGGGAGGGACCTCCTTGTCGGAGTGCCCCCTCAAAACTGTGGGCCCCGGGCCCTGCCTCTTTCTCGTCATTGCAACCATTTGCTTGCCTGGCAGGCAAAGAGCCAGTGGGCAAGTAGGCCGCAGCATCTGCTGCTCCTCCGTCTTACAACCATTGTTGTCTGAACCACAGAGGCAGAAGAACAAGCAGTGGTGAAGTGAAGGAGCAAGTCCAGTCTGTTGTCAGTGGGGCCCCGCTGAGCTGTGGGCCCTCGGCAGGTGCCCAGCCATGCCCACCCTGATGGCTGCCCAATTTACAGGGTGTGACTTCAAGCAGCCCTCATTTCTAGTTAAGTACTGGCAGTGTCTTCAACTTGAGCGCACTGGCAGAATTTGTGGCCGGGCTGTGATTACAAAATCTTGGATTGCTTACTAAGAGGATATGAATTGCAACTGAGGGGTACAGAGGGAGCCCAGGAGCAGGAACTGAAAAACAGAGAGCAGAAGCGAAACCTTATTAAAACATGGGGGGGGGGGGGGACAGACATGCAAAACCACTAGCAGCATGGTAGTTCAGGGGTGTCATTTCGAGAGGGCGGGACTTCAGTGTTAAGGACCACATGATTCATTCCAGAGGAACACTGATTTCTTGGGTTATCCTGAGGTATCAGGGCTGCCGGCAAGGGTAGGCATGGCTAGGCACCTGCCCAGGGCAAAAACCCAAGCAAGGGCCCATTGACAAGAGTCCACCCCCTTGCTCCTCTTCACCACCACGGCAACCTATTTGTCGCCTGCTTCTTTCTTTGGCCCAGACGACGGTGGTGGTGGTAAGGAGGGGCAGGAGAGAGGCCACAGCCTGCTTGCTCTCTGGCTCTCTGCCCATCAAGCAAGTAAAGAGTTGTAACAATGCGAAAGAGGAGGCGGAGCAAGAGCAGCTGGTTGTCTTGCCCGAGGGCCCGCCAAAACCTGGAGCAGGTACTGTAGCCCAGCCCAATGGCTTACTCTGGAGGGAGTGGGGGAGACCGTGCTTTTGAGGGAGACGTGCTGAAACGGAAAGGAAAAGGAAGTGATGCCTGAGGGTGGCAACCAGCCGCCAGTCAGAATTGAGGCGTCAGCCAAATATGATGACCTTGCCTGGCACGGTGCCCAGTTCTATCCCAGGTTGGCACATACCCACCTGTGATGTGCGTGGAACAGCTGATCCTTGATGCACCCCAGTGATGGGAACAGGCGCGGCACAAGCTCCTGCTACCGCTGCGCTCTCTGTGCCTCCTACCCCCCCCCTCGCTCTTTCTCATCCATTGTAAATGCCCATTAGGAGATATTATCCGACCGCAGAATATTTTTTTAAAAAAAACTAATTAGAGCTGCGTTTAAAGCCAAGCCGGGCCTCTGTTCCTTGCTCGTATAATAGTTTAACAGCCCTCCTTTCAGGCACACATTCTGTCAATCTACAAATCTTTTGTTAAGAGTAAATGGATACAAATAGCTGTTTTCCATATGCAGAGCAACATCTGTTACTGCCAGGAAAATTTGCATGGCTAAATGTAATTTGTGTATTATATCATTTATCAAAAAAAAAAAAAATGGGGGGGGGGGAGAAGAAAAGAGTTCAAATGCTGATGAGACAAACAGAAGGAGAAGAGGATGTCCCAAGAAGGAAGCAGGAAATCACCTTTGCTCCCAGCTGTTCTCCATGGCAGATTACAGTGACGGAGGCAGTGTTAGCCACGGGTCACAGATGCAAAGATTGAAGAAACAAGAAGGGAGCACTGGGGGCTCCGATTTCGGTGGGGCTGCGAATCCATTCTGGGTTTCAGTCAGAACCAGCCAGAACTCTAAAGGAGCCATCCAAGGTGCTGAATCCAGTTTGGGGCTAGGGTTAAGCACCTTGGATAGCTCCTTCAGAGCTCTTGCTGGTTCTGATTGAAACCCAGAATGGATTCACAGCCCCATCAAAATCGGAGCCCCCAGCCTCCACTAGCTGCCCCTTTTCTCCTGGATGGGGCAACCACAACCACTGAACCCCCTCCCCAAAATAAGAGCCATCCCCAGCCTCCATCTCGTGCCAAATGTTTTCAGCAGCAGTTTGCACACTTGACTATTAGTCAGAGGATGAATATGGACCACCTTGGACTGAATAATGATTTACCATGGGGCCCATGTAACAACTTGCTGAACCAGCCTTCCTCAACCTGGTGCCCTCCAGCTGTGTTGGACTACAACTCCCATTGTCCCCAGCCAGCATGGGAGTTGTAATACAACACAGCTACAACAATGGGAGTTGTCATCCGACACAGCCGGAGGGCACCAGGTTGACAAAGGCTGTGCTAAACTAAGCGATGAGAATTTTGACACTCCGCTTACCAAGGGTTTCGTCTCACACGCCCATCGCTGTCTAGGAACAGGTTTCCTACATGGCTGTGGCATGTGTGAGAATCCCATAACCACAGAAGTGGGCCTGACGGTGTGAATCTTTCCCATCTCACCATTGCCCCCCCCCCCCCCCGCTGGTGGGGTGTCAATGGATCAGCCAGTTGATCGGCCCTAGATAGAACACACGGTTGCAGTAGCCTCAACCACAAAGCAACCACATGGGATCATCGTTAGGTCATGGGAAAGCAGCTCGGACATGGCTGTGGGTGTGAGGGAAGAGAAGAAGGTTATAGGATGTCAAAAAGGGGTACTTGTGCATGTGTGAATCAGCCCAGAGAACACAGAGAACATACTGCTGTTAAGAAGATCTGGAACTAAATTTTATTCAACCACCTTCACCTTGTTCAATGCATTTCACATTCTTACCACTTACAATCCTTGGGTTGGATTCAACGTCGCACCAGCAGAAGCCTGCTCATGCAACAGGACTCCATTCGCATAATGGGACTTCTCTGTCCTCTCTTCCCCCCTGCAGTCCCCTGTGCACCCCAAATCTGCTCCGGAGGGTCCCCCATAGGAGGCTGCAATCCATCCCAACAACGGTTTCCCTTCCAGTGGTGGAATGGGTCCACTGAATCCAACCCCATCATTGTTGTCATTGTCGTTGTTGTGTCATATTATCAGCAAAATTCTTAGCATTGTGATGTGTGTGTGTGCGTGTGCTTGTGCATGCATGTATGCACGCATACATGCAAGCACACACACACACACACACACTGAAGGAAGGCTTATATATTGTAAAAACTGAAGGGGATTGACACCATTGTTGCAGGATCCTTCTCACTGAGGGCTGGGCCACCCACTGTCATGGATAGCAAACACTTTTTGCTTTCACTCCACCAGCATAATAATAATAATAATAATAATAATAATAATAATAATTGTTATTATTATCATTATTATTATTTATAACCCACCTCTCCCTCCGGATTGAGGCGGGGAACAACAACAGTATAAAACACAAGAATCACAAACAGTTAAAAATTTAAAAATAAGAAAAAATACATCATTAAAAACATCTTAATGCTTAAAGTGTAGCCCTTTGACTTTAGCCAAGTGTGTGAAAACAATCATTCATTTATACATTCTTTCCTTAGATTTCTACTTTTCAGATTTTCTACTTCCTTCATCATCCACCTTAGTACATTTCTCTCCATAGTACATGGCCCCTCCTCACCTTAAGCATTGTGGAGTTTCTTTAGAGTGCGCTCTCTCTCTCTTTCTCATTCTCTCTCTGATTAACCGCTTGCCTCCTGGGCCCTTTACCTCAGGCTTCTTTCTCCACCTACCTGCTCTTATAGGTTCCGCTTTCGTTGCCCATTGCCTACTCTGCACCTTTCCTTCAGCTTCCCTACCTCTTGGCTTCCTGTCTCTTGGTTTCCCTATATCCTGGGAACTCTTCCAATGTTCAGCAATCCCCTTTCTGAGCTTGCTTTTGCTTCTTCTTCTTCTTCTTCTTCTTCTTCTTCTTCTTCTTCTTCTTCTTCTTCTTCTTCTAATCCCAGCCAAATTGACAACCTTCTCCTCCCTCACCAAAACTGACTGCAAATTCCTTTGTTCTCTGAACATTCTGAACCATCAGACTAGCTCAGCCATCAGTGCCAAAATGTTCACCACCACAAATTCAATGCAAGATAGATAGATCAGAGCATTTTTATCACACCTTGCAAACTTCTTTATGATTGAGCTTGCCAACACATTCCCAAGCCAAGTTAGGTTGAGAGGTAATTAGCTGCTTGGGGACAGCCTTCCCCAACTTCGTGCCCTCCAAATGTTTTAGACAATTTCCAGTATTCCTGACCAATGGCCATATTGGCTGGGGATGATAGAATTTACAGGCCAACACATCTGGAGGGCACCAGGTTGGGGGGATGCTGCTCTAAATATTAGATTCTGCTGTCTCTACGGGCAACGGCAAGCCTGCTATTAACTAAGGAAAAGGTATGTTTCCATCCAAGCAGTGAGGCAGAAGGGAGGGAAATACACACACACACACCCCAGATATATAAGCAACACAGGTTGATGGCCCCATCAGTTATAAATGTCACCTCCGCCTAGTGTGAAATGTAGGGACCCAGCAGCAAACATACCTGCGTTTTGTTTGTATGAAAAATAAATTGATTGCAGGCTGGCATATGGTGGAGAGACGTGCATTTTGTCGGCCTCGGCAAATATCCTCAGCTCAGCCCTGCGAGGGGTGTGGGGAAGCAGTCATAAAAATTGTACACATTTGAAGGCAGGCATTGGGGACCAAGTTCTTCAATGCTAGGAAGAGGGGGCAAAGATCTGACTGTGCTACAAAATACATTACTCATGAGACAAGTAGTGTGGTAATATGTGGATCAGCCCTTAGATGGCGAAATCTATGCCTGTGTCCCCGGAAAGTGCTTTCCTTTCCTTTCTTCTGGAAAAAACAAACAAGGGAATTAATTGCAAAGCAATGACATTTTGAAAAATCCTACCAACAACTTGTATAGGATTTGACAGGCTGTAGTTCCCAGTGCACTGCAGTCGTGGGACCTTCCAAGTGTCTGGGAATGGCTCCATTCCTACTTAGGAGCAATTCACATGTTAAACATTTAGACCACAGAACTTCAGACGCAGAGGCCAAATCTGGCCCTATTGGAGGGGGGGGGGAAGTCCCCCAATGGCCATGCTCCTTCCTCTGGCTCCACCCCTTTTCACCCAACTACCTATCTTTTGGTACTTGCCTGGCTTTTATCAAGTTTTTCCTCCTATCCTAAAAAGTTGAAGTGCCTCTCCCAAGGCTCGGAAGAGCATTGAGCTAAAACCAGCTTGACTCATACAGAGCATCTGCACGCTAGTACTTTATTGCTCAGAATTATACTTTCCCAGCTTTTCCACAGGCACCCAGAAAAGCCAGGCATGAGGCCACCTAGGAATCCATTGGACTCCCCCTTTCCAGCTGCTCCCCCTGCTCCCCACAGCTGTCCCCCCCACTCGCCTGCCCACCGACCTGTGGGGACTCACTTGAAGCTCCATGTGTGCCCATGAGCCGCCTGGCCTCCTGTCTGGGCTCCCCCCATCCTAGCCACTCCCCCACCCCCGCTCTCCTACCCACCAACCTGAGGGACTTGCCTCCACGTGAACTGCTTTGACAATAATATGTTTCAATGCCACCCCTCTCACTCAGTACCAGCTGCTGCCCCCCTGCTCGCCTGCCCACTGACCCGTGAGCCACCCGGCCTCCTCTTTGGGCTACCCCCTCCCAGCCACTTCCCTCTACTCCCTTCCAGCTACCCCCATGTTTATATGCCCTGTTGCTTAGCAGCACAAAGTTCTTCTCATAGCTCAGAACCTCCAGCATACCAAGTTCTTCTCATAGATCAGAACCTCCAATGTGCAAAGTTCTTCTCATAGCTCGGAACCTGCAGCGTGCCACACATTGCCTTAGCATTTTATAGATTATAGATAGATAGATAAATAGATAGATGATAGATAGATATGCTGCTATTTTTGGCTCCACCAGCTTTGGTCTTTCATCTCAGTAGTAATGCATTGGTGTGCTTCCAGATGAAACTTTGGTTGGGCCATTGCCCTGCCTCATTCACAAAATGTTGGGGGGGGAATGTTTCCAAATGATGTTGTCATCCACTCTTTACCCTCCCATCTTTTCCTACTGCTTCTTCTGTCTCCCCCCCCCCTTTTCTTACTGCAGAAATCTGATTTGTAGGTAGCACTAAGAGCCCTCTGCTTGGAAGCACTCCTGCAGTTCCTAGAAATGGTAGTGGAAGAACTTTGCATGGTCCAGTAGCTTTCCTTTCTACTGGGGCTGTAGCTGAAGGCTTCTGTCAGCTTCCTAAGGATGCAATCCTATGCATGTTTAGACAGAAAAGATTCCAAGCATTCCCCAGCCAATCATGCTGGCTAGGGAATGCTGGGGGTTGTATGACTTTTTTTTCTGTCTGAACATGCATCAGATTGTGCCCTCAGAGGTTTACCGAATACAGGGCCAGGACTCACTAGGGTTGCCAACATTTAACCAGCGCCTCCTTCTGTGTCTTTAGCAGCACCTTGTGCTGCATCAGGTGTTATCAAAACATCATGACCATTTCCAAAGCAGTCCTGTTTGTTGTTTTGGTTTTGCAAATCCTGCTGTTGTCAAAAGCACAGGAGCAGGCCAAGCTCGTTCTCCATAGTCAGTTGGCGATCTTAGTGCTATCAGTTGATGAGCTTCAACATCAACAGGTCTATACTCCACACACACACATTTGCCTGCCACTCTCTTTTCCACTGCTCATGATACAGTAGCGTTCATTAGTTATAATCCACGCAAGAGTCTATAGCATAGGTGGGCCTCAAAGAAACGCAAACCTCGCTAGTTTAAAAATCCATCTTTCCTCCCCAGTTTCCTGCTGTCCCCCATTCTTCATGCTTCAATTCCTGTTTCAGCCCATCCTGTTCAACACCTTCTCTCTTCCTTTCCCGCTAATTCTGGACCCCAATCTTATCCTGTCTCCTCCGGGCACAAAGGCTCATGGGCCTTAAACTGCTCCATGACACACAGAAAACCAACAGGTGAAGCCTCCTCTAATCATTACGTTCCATGCTGCAGAAGAGGGGAGAACATCACCAGTTGAATCTGTGCCTGCTCTTCTTTCCTTAAAATCTTCCTATAATAACAAGGTGACAATCCATCTCTCCACATCGCAATCTTTCCCATCCCTGATAAAAGAAGAAAAAAAAAAACTCCAACGTTGTTGGGGGGAAGAGTTCCCCCCCCCCAACTCCTTTTTGTTCACTGCAGTGGAGGCTGGTGGCTCCGGTCTCAGTGAGGCTGTGAATCCACTCTGGGTTTTAGTCAGAACACTAAATGAGCTACTCAAGGTGCTGGACTCTATGCCCCCAAATACATGTGTTGGATCCTGTTATTAACAATTTTATTTTTTTTATCTGTAATAACTTTATTCTTGTCATATTTCCTATGTTCTATGGACTGCAGTAAAGGAATTGGAATTGGAACTTGGAATTGGAAGTTCCTTTAGAGTCGTGGCTGATTCTGACTGAAACCCAGAGCGGATTCACAGCCCCACTGACATCGGAGCCCCCAGCCTCCACTGGTTCAAAGTTGTCAAAATTCCCGTTTTAAGGAAGTTTTCCCCCTCCGCAACTTTGTTTTTTTTTTTTTTTACGACTTTCCACTATCATCTATTCTAGCTCCATGGAACAGGCACCACTCCCCACATGGCGTTCTGGAGCAGTCCCACAAAGCAGGCATCCCCACGTTTCTCCAGGGATGAAACTTTTCCTCTCTCGCTCGCTCTGGAGTGACTCGCCTGAAGTTTTGCAAGACGAGTCTATGCCCAGCCCCAGATCAAACGGTCCCTGCTGCGCCTTCCTCCCTCCCTCCGTCCAAGTCCAACCTGTACCCCGGGAGTGTGTGTGAGAGAGGGGGGGGGGAGGAGAGGGTTACCCCGCCTCCCCCGGCTGTCCTGGAGGCGGGGGCAGAAGCGGCTGGGACGCACTGGGCTGGCCAAGCGGCGGCAGGACATCTCGTTGCTGTCGCCGGCGCCGAGCTGACCTGAGCAGATGAAGGGGGTCCACGAAGCCCGCGCAGCCCCGCTGTGGGGCATATTCCCCCGGAACCTCAAGAAGCGTTTCGGAGTGAGTCATCTACCTGCCCCCCGCCCCACTCCCCACTCCCCAATCCCATTAACTCCCTCCCTCTCGACCCCCAACCCCAACTCCTCCAACCCTCAACTCCTCACCCCCAAACCTAACCAAGCCCTCTTTCCTCCTCAGCCTTTGCTTTGCTTCGCTCCTTGCTTAGAAAAACCACATTCTCCTCCTCCTCCTCCCCACCAGGGCTGGGCAGTTGCCCGAGTTTTAACAGCTGCAGTCAGAAAGTCAACAGGTGCAGCTTTTCCTTAATAAGGAGATATAGGGTTTTTTTCTCCCTCTTATTACTATATCTTTTTGATTGGCGGGGGGGGGGAGTGGCGGGGGGGGGGAGTGGCGGGGGGGGGGAGTGGCGGGGAGAACGAAAGGAGAGAAGCTGCGAGGGCGGTGGTGGTGGTGGCCCCATCCGGGAAAAAAGTGGCAGCCTCTGGAGGCAGGTGACTCCCAATTTCGGAGGGGCTGTAAATCCATTCTGGGTTTTGGTCAGAACCGGCCAGAACTCTAAAGAAGCTATCCAAAGTGCTGAACCCTAGCCCCAAAATGGGTTCAGCATCTTGGATAGCTCCTTTGGAGTTCTGGCCGGTTCTGACCAAAACCCAGAATGGATTCACAGCCCCAGTGAAATTGGAGCCACCAGCCTCCACTGGTGGCAGCTGACCATTTCCCCTATCCGAAGGAGTCAGGTGTGTCCAATCCCTGCCCCCCATATTTCTTGCACTCCCCAGTTTTCTCCTCCCCCCCCCCCAAAAGATGCTTCATGAAGTTCCTATTCTTGCCTCTTCCCCTGGCCATTCTTGGTCCAGATCCCAGATCCCCCATCTCAAGTGACCCGAAAGCCTCAGAATCCCAACTCTAATCCCTTTTACACTCAAGAGGAGCAAATCACCACTCATAGCTTCCTTCCAACCCCTCCCAGGAGGAAACAGTCAACTCCTCCAGCAGTCCAGTCCAGCAACTTGCCTGTCAAGGCCTGTAGTAGCCTACCCCCTCCATCCCACGAATAGGTGAACCTAAATCCTGCCATCTGCCTGCTATATGCAGGATGAAGTAACTCCCTCACCCTCAATTTCCCATTTCTCATCAGGGCTGAGCGGCCATAGATGCAGTGCATTGGAAGGAACCCCATGGCTCATCTAGTCTTCTCCTTTGATCCTTAAGCATCCCGACATATGGTTATCCAGGCTTTCCTCAGTTGGGACCACTTCAAAGTGTGTTTTTGCATGACAGCAAAGCATCTCTTGGAGATTTGTCTACATGTGAGAATGTTGTTAGTGCTGCTGGACAGAAATGTACGGATTGCATAGCAAGTGTAGGTATTACACTATAGGATTACAGATACTGGGAATGCAAAAACTGGTTCTCTGCACCATGTCTGAAAAGGGCAAAAGGGAGATTTGGCAACTAGCCACTTGTTGCACTGTTGAACTGATCCCAAGTCAGCAAAGTTAAGATTTTGTAACTGAATTCTGTGCAATGCTTAATTTCTTAAATGAGAAGGTTTGGCATTCAAGATCCAAGCTGTTCCTTAGCCCTGGAAGCCTTATCTCAGGTACATGGGAACTGGTTACTCAAATCCACTCTGCACATGCTTAGAGGAGATTTCACCTATGACATTACTTCCATTGTACCATGGCAAAGTGGTAGAACTTAAAACAGCTTCCTAGGGTTAAGTCCTAGCCACCCTTGGATCAAACTACGCCCTGATTCTATATGTCCAAATTCATGCCTACTTCTCTTTTTTTTCCAAATTCAAAATTACACTGAAAAAAGCTATGTAATTTAAGAACTATGGTTATGCATGCATGCAAACACCTCATAATAAGAAGGCCAATGTTCTAAACCCAAGACAAGACAGGGGTTAAAACATATTCAAGCAAAAGGGATTTGTGCATCTGGCATGCATGCTTAGGCCCATTTAATTGTTTGGAACAATAAGCAATCACTCTATATGGAGGATCATTGGGTTGGCATGAAATATATGTGAGGAATAATCACACGTGTGGCCTGAAATGCAGGGAGAATCTGGACACACACACACACGGAAAACCTAGACCTCAATCAAATCTAATTCCCCTGTAGGCTTTATGCTATGGGGTGGGAAACATGTTACCCAACAACATCTGGAGGGCCACAACTCCCATCAACCACAACCATTGGCCATGCTGGCTGGAGCTAATCGGAGTAGGGGTCCAACAACATTTGTAGGGCCAGAGCTCCCCCATTCCTGCTCTATGCTATTCAAGAGTGAGTCAGTTCCTATCTGTAATCCCTAACACTCAGTGGCTCAGTGATAGAGCATCTGCTTTGGATGCAGAAGTTTCCAGGTTCGATCCCCAGCCTCTCCAGTTAGGGCAGGAGAACTCCTGCCTGAGACCCATCTAGCCCAGTACTGTCGACAGTACTGGGCTAGATGGACCAATGGTTTGACTCGGTATAAGGCAGCTTCCAATGTTCCTAAAACTGCAGGCTCCCCAGCCAAAACAAACGTCTCCCTGTAGTTGAGTGCAGTGGTAGCTCATCCTTTGGGGCAGGGAGGGAAGCAAACTCCCACGTCCCTCCTCCCTCTCACCTGCCAGATACCCCATAGCTAGTGGCCCATACACTTTCTCCTCCCGCCCCATGTACATGTCACTTGTGAACACATCTTGAAGTCTCCTTTGTGCTTCTGCCTCAAGCTCAGAGCCTCACTTCCCAGCTGCAACGAATATTGCCCCTGGCTTCAGCTACTGCTAGCTAGGGATGTGCATTGTATCGGATCCAATATCTGATTCCGATTAAAATGGAGGATATCGGATATCCGATACTGATTCTGATTCAAAAATTAGTATATCCGATTTTTTCCGATCTGATATTTTTGTCTCTGATTTTAATTGGAAAAAAACGGAACATCGGATGCCATTTTGAATGCGTTTTCCCATAGCCTAGTATTGTGTAACAAAAACGCCTATAGCTTTTTTTATTTTTAAAGATCTTTTAAAGTAAAAAATTCATAGCCACAAAATGTCTTGACCTATCTTTCTGAAATTTTTCACAGATGAGTACCTCACTCTCACCTGTCATGTGGGCAAGTTTCATGCTTCTATCTTTAAAAATAAAAAAGTTAAATGGGTTTCTCTCCTCATTTCTCCCAAAATACCTTGCCACTATATGCTTAAAGCTATGCTTCTGAAATTGCTCACACATGTCAACCAAAGTGGTACCTTTAATGTGGACAAGTTTCATGTTTGGATCTTTAAAAATAAAAAAGTTGAAGGCATAAGTGTCTTTCTCCCACTACTACCCATTTTTCAAAAATTAATTGCCACACAAGGCAAGCACCTATGGTTCTGAAATTTCACACACATGAGTCCCAACATACCATCTGCACTGTGGCAAAGTTTCATGTGTGGATCTTTATAAATAAAAAGTTATAGGCATTCCTGATTCATTTGTAAAAAATGCATAGCCACAAAATGCCTGGATCTATCTTTCTGAAATGTCTCACAGAGAAGTAACTCTAACCCATCTGTAATGTGGCCAAGTTTCATCCTTTTATCTTTTAAAAAAAAAAGGTTATAGGTGTTTTTGTGGCACAATACTAGGCTATGGGAAAACACATTCAAAATGGCATCTGATTCAAAAATCAGAGGTCCGATTTTCATATCAGGATCGGATCCAATATGATACGATGGACCTCCGATTTTTCCGATCTGATTTTTTAAACAAATCTTAAGTTCCGATTCCGATCCGATTTTTTGCGTCCCTTCACATCACTACTGCTAGCTGCCCACTAGCTCGAATGGGCACAAACTGCCACTGATTTAGCCAAAGGGCAGCAACCCGCTACTGGTTCCACCATGCCCCTTAGAAGTGCCCCTTACTCACCTGAGAAAAGCTGCAAGGGAAGGAGACAGCAAGCCACTTTTTCTTTGTTTGGCTTTGCTTTTAATACCTTTTCCAAAGAAGGAACTTTCAAAAGTAGGGTGAGTGTGGCTATTGGGGCCACCTGGCTTCAAGATCCATGATTATTATACACCACACACTTCCTTTGGGTTTTGCCAGAAAAAAAGCCACACCTTCCTACCTGGACACCGCCTTCGATCCAAGATCCATCATTCTGCTCCTTATCTGTAATTTGGTAGGATCCAAAAGGTGCTGCTTTTTCAATCACTTGTCTCCCCCACCCTCTCTCTGTGAAATATTTTATTTATTTATCTGATGGCCCAAACTTCAGAGCTTCTTTTCAAACTTGTGCATATTTAATGCTGGTTAGTTTGTTCCCTAACCGTAGATGTCCGCAGCTGGCGCACACAATTGGCAGGAGGGGAGATTTGATGTGTTGTTATTTACCTTGTTATATCCGATGCCTCTAAGGGTTTTTTTTACACTCTAGTAATAAATCAACACAGAGCAGGTTGCACCCCTCCAGTGCGCGCGCGCACACGCGCACACACACACACACACACACCCCTCCCCGAAATTCGAAAGCAAGGTTCCCCCCCTATCTTTTCTGGTCTGACTGTCCCCCCCACCCAACACACACACACACACACACACACACACACACACAATTCACAATTTCAGTGACAAAGTGGAAAACCTACAATCCAACCAACCCTTTATCCCGTCTCCCAAAGCCATTGTCTCGCTTTCCATCAAAAATTCATGACAGGGATTTTGTTTACAAATATGAATAAACCCTGATAAATTATATATGCCCGTGAGGCCTTGATATAAATACAGTTTCTCCACTCACAGGCTAAAGAAGGGAAGAGGGAGATGGCCTTATTTGAGCTGAGTTCTCTCTCTCGTTCTCTCTCTCTCTCCAGCTCTGCTTTTTCATTTCATACAGGGGAGATGTTTAAAATGCTTATAATCAGATTTTCTTCAAGGGTACTTAAAAAAAACCTTCTACATTAGGTGTGGGGAACCTGTGGCCCTCCAGATGTGCTTGGACTCCAACCCCTTTAAGCCCCAGCCACCATGATAGGGGATGATAGGAGCTATAGCCCAACCATATCTGGAGAGCCAATGGTTCCCTACCCCTGTTCCATCACTGCAGGCTTTTAAAAAGGCCTTGAAAATATATTATTTACTATGGCCTTTCTCATGATATGACTACTGTTGCTGCTGCAATTGTGATTGTTGTAGTTGCTGGTTTTATTGCTATTTTATTGTGCTTATGTTTTTATTGCTTTTAATATTTTAACTGAAATAATAATAATAATAATAATAATAATAATAATAATAATAATCCTATCTGAGGTGGAATGTCGCTCAAACCTTGTCAATGGACAATGTAACACACAGTGGCTGAATTCGGACAACATATTAGGCAACGGAGGGGGAAATAGTGTACTGACCGTGAGTTAGGCAGGCGGAGCTCCACACACGACATACTGCAGCCGGCGCTGCTCAGCACCGGCAAACGCCCCAGTTGCTAATAACGAATGGCGGCCATTTTGGGTGCAGCGTCTGCTCCCTCCCCCTCCGTCAGTCCCCCAGCCGTATCCCAGCATGCACCGTGAGTTCTGCCGGCTGTATAGAGCAGTCGGGGGTTTTCGGCTGCTCTGGCCGGCAGAATTCGATTCCCAAACGGAATAGTACACTGAGAGAGGGGGGGACCAGTTCAGACGACACGTTAAACAACTGCGCTTCGGGCTAAACAACGTGCAAGCCCGTTGTTTCGCTCCGTTGTTTAATTCTCCAGATTAGCGTACTGTCAGTTGTGTGTGCGTTGTGTGTTACTCCCCACACGACACAATAAGCAACATAACTGACGATTGTTCCCCCCTCCTCTGTTGCCTAATATGTTGTCCGAATTCAGCCATTCAGTCCCCAGAACACCCATGCTGACCCTCTCCATAAATCTAGATCATAAATTCTCTCAGAATTCAGCACCTGAAGGGTCAGTCTATGCATCCCACTGAAGCTTTTCTGCACTATAATAATAATAATAATAATTATTATTATTATTATTATTTGTAACCCGCCTCTCCCTCCGGATCGAGGCGGGGAACAACAACAATATAAACATAAAAATAGCAACAGTTAAAAAATTTTAAAAGCAAGAAAACAATACAACATTAAAAACATCTTAAAATTCATCTGGATAGGCCTGTCGGAAGAGGACAGTCTTCATGACTCTCTTAAATTCATGAATACTGTCAATTTGTCTAACCTCCTCCGACAGACCATTCCATAGTCTGGGAGCGATGGAAGAAAAGGTCCTCTGGGTAACACTCGCCAGCCTAGTTCTGGCTGGCTTGAGTAAGTTCTTCCCAGAGGACCTAAGTGTGCGGGGCGGATTGTACGGGAGAAGGCGATCCCGCAGGTACCCTGGACCCAAACCATGTAGGGCTTTAAAGGTAATAACCACTTTAAGTGACAAATGGAGGGAAGAGCATGTTTGAATAAGCCTTCATTTTCATTAAACCTCCCTGCACATAGAAAACCAGTATATCAGTGAGAAAGTTTCACTGTAGCCTCTTCCTGAGATGCTATTTTTCTATGTCAGGCATTAAAACATGCCATGAAAATTGTGTGTGTGTGTGTATCACACATGTGTACACACAGAGGGAGCATGATTTCCAGGAGGCATGGCCTCAGTGTCCTACATATGATGAACAGAATCAGACTAAATCATGCAAAAAAATGTAAAAAATTATTAAGCGATAAGCGAAAAAAAGCAAATGTACATGTGTGTATTTAACATATATGTTGCTGAATGCAGGTTTGCTCAGTGCAGAATTCAGATCTGACATTTTGTCTATTTGCTTGTTTACCTCGCAGTACACATGATATTCTCTAGCTACACAAAACAAAAGCAACCGTATTCAGGGTGACCAACTGTCAGGATTTCCCCGGATTTGTCCTGGTTTTTGTTCTATCCTGGGTGGCAGGGGGTATTTTCTGTAATTTTCTATTATGTCCTGGAATAGCATGCTTTCCCCTTTAAGGCCACCATTAGTGTGGTGGGGGGATTGACACGTTTTCCAGAGACACATCATCCCCCCGTCCCACTGCTACAATCAGAGCCTTAAAGGAGAAAATGTTGTCATTCCCGGATATTATAGAAAAGGCCCCGATTGGATAGGGTGACCATATGGAAAGGAGGGCAGGGCTCCTGTATCTTTAACAGTTGTGTTGAAAAGGGAATTTCAGCAGGTGTCATTTGTATGCATGCAGCACCTGGTGAAATTCCCTCTTCATCACAACAGTTAAAGCTGCAGGAGCCCTGTCCTCCTTTCCATTTGGTCACCCTACGATCGGAGCACGGGGGGCAGGAATGACACATTTTCTCCTCCTCTGCTACAATTGGGGCCTTAAAGTGCTGATTGGAGGGGAGGAGGGGAAAGCACGCTTTCTAGGGCCTCTGGAAAATGTGTCATTTCCCCCACCATGTTTTCCCACCCCCACCGAGCATCCTCTTTTTTGGTTTCCCAAATATGGTCACTCTAGTATTGGTCATAAGAGAAATTGCCAATGTCCATATAGTGTAATACCTTTATTAGTCCAACTCAAAGATCACCAAAAAGAATGTGTAAGCGATATGGATTCAGTCCAGCAGGCTTCCTTAGCATGGCTTCATCTTTTCTCATCAGAACAAATAACGCAGCCACCACCGCACAATCTCTGTATTCGCTGTGGCATCTTCAGCAAAGAATTGCCATTCACCACCAATTTGTAGCAATCCTACTTAGGTTGCACTCTTCCCCCCGTAGATGGTGAACAGGGCCTGTTCCACATGCATGCGCAAGCCCCATGCACGTCCTCCAAAATTGTATGGTTGAAAATAGTGTACTTCTAGCATCCCTATTGTTCTTTTGTACTTCTAATACTTCTTTTTGTACACACACACACACACACACACACACCATTATCTACTGCTGAAGGCTTTTCTCACCCTTCCCAATGTTCCCAATGTTGTACTTGTTTATTCTGCATGCAATAGCCTATCCCACATTAGCTTCTGCAAGCAGCTGTGTTAGTAGCAAACAGACCATAATAGCCTCCTTTTTAAAAAGAGAAACCCAAGGGAACTCAATCTTAATTGTGCATACGGTTGTAGGGCTGAGCAAAACTCCCCCCCCCCCCCGATCTTACCACTCCATTTGCAATTTGGGGAGGGCATTCAGGCAATTTTGGGAAAGGGGAGTCAGATTTGTCCCAAAGTTAATTTTTTAAAATCTTCAAAAGTAGCATCAATAGCAGTGCTGGGTTTTTTTAAAAAAATAAACAAAAGCGCCGTATCATGATACAATAGAGCCACTTTTGGTGGCTACTGGCTGGCATCCACCATTTTTTACCCAAAATGCCTAGAAACCATGCTGTGTCTGGGACATTCTCAGAGCAGAGTGGATCAGAGGCTCCTGAGAGGAGCTGCAGGACTAAAATAAATAAAGGTTAAAAACAAGAAAGAAAGAAGTCCCCTCCTCCACAAATTTTGTAGAATCTCACTCTCCCCCTACTCAAATTGGCAGGCCAGTTCTAGGAGGCATAAATTCCCCTGATCCCCTCTAATTCAAGCTGAAAGCTCTCACTTGAGAACTTTCAACTCATCTTTATTTATTGCTATTGCAATGCAAGTATTCTGCAAGACTGACTATTTGGACCTGGTTTCCCCAACGTGGCACCCTCCAGATGTTTTGGACCGCAACTCCCATCATTTCCAGCCAACGGCCATGCTGGTTGAGAATCATGGGAGTTGCAGTCCCAACACACCTGGAGAGCCCCAGGTTGGGGGAGGGCTGATCTGAACAGACTGTTACGGGGAGCGGGCACAGAAGAGAGGCTAGTGAGCTGTATTGTACATGGGCCCACGCTACTGACATTTTTAAAAGGCGCTCCAAATTCTCTTCCAAGGGCAAAAAAAGAGAAAAGACAGATGCCAAAAAACAGGGGACTACCCCTGGAAAAGAGGGTGTGTACACAAATGGTTAACCGTGAACGCCTCCGGGAAAAAAGGGGGCGTCTGCGGGGTGAGCGGGAACTGGTGTAGCAAAGCCTGCAGAAGAGATTCCTGACACGCCATCCATTATCCACAATCAGCAGTTTTGCACCATCCATGTAGCTCAGCATTTTCACCTTGCAACAGCTTCTCCTGCTGTTGTGCGGTTGCGCTTCCCAGGGTGCCCAACTGCCTCGGCCTGTGATTAATGCCAACTCCACATCTAATGCCAGCTGAGCAAAAAAAAAAAAAAAAAAAACCACGCCTCACAACCCCAGAACTCTGTTGGTGGGACAGAAATGGAGCAGAAACGTGCCGTTCTGGCACAGCAAAGACCTGAGAGGAGCAGCTGCAGCGGTGGCGGCAGCCGCAGTGTAGTCCAGTGGCTGTGAATGCTGGGTAGGTCCCTTTCTCAGAGTTAGCGGCACAGACAGAATGGCCTTTCGCACGTCAAGGTTGGTCCTACCACATGGAAGTCACCATCACAAGATGTAGCGATGGCCACCCAATTTGGATGGCTTTAAAAGGGGGTTGGAGAAATTCCTGGAGGAGAAGGCTGTCAGCGGCTACTAGTCCTGATGGCTATGTGCTACCTCCAGTGTTAGAGGCAGTAAGCTTATATACACCAGTTGCTGGGGAACATGGGTGGGAGGATGCTCTTGTGGGTTTCCTGTGGGCATCTGGTTGGCCATTGTGTGAACAGAGTGCTGGACTAGATGGACCCTTGGTCTGATCCAACAGGGCTCTTCTTCTGTTTTCATGTTCTACAGCTGTAGTACAGCTTTCCCCGACCTGGTGTCCTCCAGGTGGGCTGCAGTACAACTCCCAGCTTCCCCAGCCTTCTGTCTGGGGATGCTGGGAGTTGTAGTCCAACCCACCTGGAGGGCACTAGGTCAGGGAAAGCTGCTGTAGTGCATATAGAAGAGAAGTCCTATAAGCAGTCACTCCTAGATGGCAGTCACGATTCTGCATTCACTTCCTATTACCAGCCTCTACTGCTCTTCAAGTCTTTTCCCAATTAGGCCCAGTCCCTACACTGTAGGGAGGTGACATATGCCAAGCTGGAGCACTTGCTCAATGTGGACTACACTGGCTGGCAATGGCTCCTCACGGTTGCAGCCAGGGCTTTATCCCCAGCTCTACCTGAAGATGCTGAGACCTTTTGCATGCAAAGTTTCTGTTCTACCACTGAACTACCAGAGCCCTTGACAATGGTGACGCCACACTACTTCCTCCTTTCCACCCACCTCTACCTTTTTATTCCTTGATTCTCTTTCATTCTCTTTGGGCCTATTTGCATTTGGTTATTACATCAAAAGTTGCCATTCTACTTTCCGGCCAATTAATGCACACGTAATTGTGGGGCTGAAGTTAGAAAGAAGCAGACGCTTCCCCTAAGTCTGTTTCCTGTGTTTCCCTAAGGAGGCCTACCTCACTTTGGAAACCAAGCGGCATTGCTTCTCTGTGGCCTTAACCAGTGCTTCATAGTGCTATAACCTCCCTATGACTACCAGCAGCTACAGCAGCATCCTATCTGATGACCAGGGCTGGTGTCAAAGATAGGCATGTTGGTCAGGTACCGGTCAAGGACTTGTACCCCAGCAGGGGCCCACTGACGAGTTCCATGAACTTATTCCTCCTCTTCACCACAGCAACCTGCTTGTTCAGCTGCCTCTCACTCTGGCCCGGGCAACGGTAGTAGTGGTGAGGAGGAGGAGGAGCAGCAGCAGCAGCAGCAGCAGAAGATGCCACTGCCTACTTGTTCATTGGCTCTCTGCCTGTCAAGCAAGCGATAGTAATGATGAAAAAGAGGAGGAACAACAGCAGCTGGTCAGGGCCGTGCAGTGGGGGGGCAGGGGGGCAAGTTGGCCCAGGGCCCACGATTTTGAGGGGGCCCTCCGACAAGGAGGTCCCCCCCAGCTTACGCTACTGCTTCGGTAGCGTAAGAGGCCCATCGAGAAGCGGAAACATAGCAGAAGCCGTCCGTCGCGAAGTTCTGAATGTGAAGAAGTGATGTCTCACACCTTGAATAAAAGTGCTTCCCGTTACCTTTTTTTAGAAATCGTTCTAGCTCATATGTGTATTTAGCACTGAATCAGTGCCACTGATTAAAAAAATACTTAATGAGCAGTTTGAAATGGGGGGGGACACTCTTCCCATCTGGCCTGGACATATGACCAGCTCTGCACGGCCCTGCAGCTGGTAACAATGGCAGTGAGAAGGTAGATTCACTGAGGGAGGGTCCCATAGAGGGTGCATCGCCTAAGAGCCCTCCAAAACTTGGAGCCGGGATGGCATTCGCTCGGACATTTTCTATTGCAGCCTTCCCCAGCCTGGTGCCTTCCAGATGTTTTGGACTTCAACTCCCATTAGCGCCAGATAGGATGACTAAAGGGAACGCTGAGAGATGTAGTCTGAAACATCTGCGTCCTTTAATAACCTCTACCATTTACCTAAGCGCTGGCTTACCACAATGGGCATAGAAGCACACAAGGAGTTGGTCCTCTTTAGAGTCCAGAAAACATAGCAGACTACCCTTGCAGAGCTGTGATGTAGGAAAATCAGCCTAGGTCATTGGATCATAGACTAGTAGAGGCCTATAAGTCCATTGAGTCCGACCCCCTGCTCAGAGTAGGAATCCACCTTAAAGCATATTTAAATATGAATAAATGAAAAAAGCCACATGTGAAGCAGCCCTCACATGTGATACCACTGTTTGGAGATGTTTTCTACAACAGCACTTTGAGAGACATGTGCTTGGCAGAGGGGACACACTCTTTTTGCATCTTGGAGAACGAGGGAACGGTTTGGGTGATATGCCAATACCGTGTTCTTCTGTACTCTGTACGGCTCACTTCCTCACTGCCACAAGGCCATAGCAGCCTCTTTTCAGGTAGCAGCCCAATTCATGTGTTTATCCCCAGTGACTCGCCCATCCTCAGATGTTTCCCCAGTATTAATAACCCAGAAGGTGCCAGCAGCAGATGGTGAAATGCGTCTGTAATCCCTGACTCTCTACAGAGGTGCCAAGAGTCCCTGGGACTGTGGCGTCATTCTTGATTATCCGGTGCATTTCGGCTAGCAGCCACTGCCAGGTCTACCTGGCACAGGGCCGGCACACAGTGCAAAAAGGGAAATCATTATTTCCCGACAACTCTAACCTCCTGAATCGCAACGGGCATCTGCTGAAACTTGGATACGCCAAAGGATGTGAGGTGGGGAGGGGAGTGCCTGGAACAGAGCATGCTGAGATGTTTGAAGAGGATGGGGGAAAGAGGTAGGATGCTGCACATGAACCAGTTGAGGGGTCAGTGTGAGAGAAATTATTCTGGAAACCATAATTCTGTTTTCCATTGGGAGGAGATGAGACTAAAGTGTGGGTGGCCATAAATCCTAAGTATCCTGACTGCTGAGCCCTCTCTTGCCCCTCGGTCATATCAAGTATCTGTACTTGATCCCTGCCTCTCTTCTACATCAGTGTCAAGCTTCTTGTCTTTATGCTTAAAGTTTTCTGCCTCCATCATTATCATTATTGTGTTTATAGCCTACCTTTCTTCCTCTTGCAAGAAACTGAAGGTAACTTAGTCCTCCTCTTCATTTTATCCTCACAACAACCCTGTGAAGTAGATTAGGCTGAGAATCAGTGACTGGCCCAAAGTCATCCAATGACCTTCGTGGCCAAGTGGGGATTAGACCCTGGATCTCCTGATCCCCAGTCCAACACTCTCACCACTACACCATGCTGGCCTTACAATTTGTACCAAGTCAGACCATTTGAACAGATACACATCTATTTTTCCTCAGGCCTGGCATCAAAAGTAGGCATGGCTTGGCACTTGCTGAGGGTCTAGAGTTCAACAGGGACATACTGACCAGAGCCCCCTGGATTTGTTCCTCATCTTCACCATTGCAACCTCCTTGTTCACCTGCCTCTCACTCTGGACAAATGAGAAGAAGGAGCAGTAAATGCCCCTGTCTACTTGCACTCTGGTTCTCTGCCTGTCAATTAAGCAAGTGGTAGCAATGTTCAGAAAGAGGAGGAGCAGCAAGAGCAGCTGGTCACCATGGCGGTGAGAAGGTAGACTGATTGAGAAAGGGACCCATTGAAGGCCTCTAGCCCAAGGACCCTCCAAAACTGCTCTCTCTCTCTCTCTCTCTCTCAATCTCTCTCTCTTTAGCTCTCTCTCCTCATCTCTCCTTCTTATGCACTCTGCTTTGCACAAGCTCATAATATAATAATAATATAATATTTATTTATTTATTACCCGCCTCTCCCTCTGGATCAAGGCAAGGAACAACATCAAATGCAAACAATATAAAATGCATAAAAACTGATTAAAACATATAAAACTAACGCATTATTATTATTAAAATCACAAGAAAACTCTTAAAGTTCAACTATGTAGGTAGGCCTGCCGGAAGAGAGATCAATCTTTCTTAAAGTCAAAAGGATTGTTAAGATGACGAATCTCTTCTGGCAGGCCATTCCACATCTGCCATCTTATCTCTATGGCTTCTTCTTAATGTCTTGCTAATTCCATGTTTTCTACCATGCTCTCTACCTTATCTCTGCAATAGCTTTCGAGTCTCTCTTGAGGCATGTCTAGTCCACTTTAAGGCATTTCAGCACATTGATAAAACTACAATTCCCACCATTCCTTTTTAAGGGAAGTCTTCCGGTCACTTCCCCTTCTCAAAAGTAGCTCTTCTTAACTGAAATGTCCCCGTTGCCTTCTGAGCCTCCATTGCCTTCTTCCACTCCCCTCTTCACTACTCATCATTCATCAAGGCTAATTCATACAGATGTTTAGATGTATATGTTTTAGGTGTTTATGGGTGCCTCTACAAGAGCAATTTAAAGCTCTTTCAAAGCGCATTACCAATTTTACCTCCACATGAACGGAGCGCAAATCGGGGGTTGAGGTGCTTTTTCTGTCCTATTATGCGCATTATGCTCGTTAAATAGCGAGTTTTAATTTACCGCGGGAGTTAAAGCGCCTTATGACCATGTAAACAAGCGATTCTCCGCATGTAAACACCTTTAAAGCGTGTTTCATACAACCGGTAATGCGCTTCACCTAGGGTGACCAGATAAAGTCCAGGTCAGGGCTCATGTAACTTTAACAGTTGTAGAGAAAAGGGAATTTCAGCAAGTGTCATTTGTATGCATTAGTTCCTGGTGATATTCCCTCTTCATCACAACTGTTAAAGTTGCAGGGGCCCTGTCTTCTTTTGTATAGGGCCACTCTAGTATAGTGCCTACACGTTAAACTGTTGTGATGAAGAGGGAATATCACCAGGAACTAATTGCATACAAATGACACTGGCTGAAATTCCCTTTTCTCTACAACTGTTAAAGTTACATGAGCCCTGACCTGGATTTTATCTGGTCACCCTAGCTTCACCACCTCCCGTGTATAGGGATTAGGAGCGATTGGGAGAAGATGCGCATAATTGGCCAACTGGACGTCAAACCGAAATCTTGTAGAGGGGACCTATGTTTTAAGATGTTTATGTGTCTACGTTCAGGCATATATAATTTCCAAGGCTACTTCAGACAGATGTTTAGGTGTAGATGTAAAGTGTCAACAGAGCAAGCCTGTGCATGTGACGACATGCATCTCACATAGGTCCACATCTCAGGGAGGCAGGATTGTCAAGAACTGTGTGAAATGGAAACCCAAGTCCCACCTTCATTCTCCATCTCAGGTGTATGTTCATCACAGTAAAGTATATTTTAAGCCCTCGGAGCAGGTACAGACATTGTAGTCCTGATGTAAAACCTGCTAAAAACAACAACTACAACTTGAGTACCCTATGATAATCATAATTTTGCACCTAATTCGGCTACACGAGAAGAAAACCTGCTCCAGCGATGGGGAATGAGGCCGATTTAGACATGCTCTCACTAAGGATGGGGTAGGACCTTTCTTGATGACATCATAGGCTGTCAGCCAATCAGTATCATGCACAGTGGGCTTCTGCTGCATTCTTGCAAAACTGCCTTTGCTGGAGCTCAGCAATTGAGAAGAAAGGGAATTTGTGGATTAAATGCAGGGAGGACATTTCTAAATCAGCCGCATTGCTTTAAAAATGTTTATTTTGTTTTCACCTTTGGTCTCCCAGCGGGACACTGCTACTTGCCTCTGAGAGCTCTTTGGTCAGTCCCACTTCTCTTTCCCCATCAGACAAGAGTTTTCACTGCCTGGATTCCCTAGCCCTGTCAAGTAGACAGCCCATAATAGTCTTTCCCAATCAGTAAAGCCACGTCTACATAGCTGCTTTCCTTCCCCCGCCCCCCTGGTTCCACTCTTGTGATCTGGGGCAGGCAATGTTTTGTTTTGCTTTTATAGGGATTGTTAGGAATATAAACACCTGGCTATTTAGTTTCCTAGATGCCAGGGGAGGAGTGGACCAGGAGGTTCATTATGCTCCAAACCCCTAGCTGGGCACAAGGGGCCAGTGCAATTTGGGAAAGGTCAAGCGGCTGCTGTATCTGCTCGGATTGAGGCTTTGCACCTTCCGCCTCCTGGGGATTCATATAGCAGGCTGCAAAGGAAATTACCTTGGAATTGGATACAAAAGCTGCTGCTGTTCAGGGCAGCTTCGCTAAATAGAGATGGGAGCAGGGGCCCAAGAGCCACGCAAACATAAGCATTCTGGCGTGTGCACATATATGCATGTGCATACTGCCGGAAGTGGGAGAGAAGAAAAGCTGTTGCAGGAAAGAGCCCCCAAATCCAAACCCAGGTGGCAGTCAGAGTAGTCGGCACTTGGCGTCAGGTTTGTTATTATATGGCTGTAGAACAGGCCCTAGTTCTCAAGAGAGTTGGAAGTGATACGTCAGGCCAGGCTTGAGCAGTGTTTAAAAAACCTGCAAAACTGATCTGACCAAAGACCACAGAGACCCTGTTCAGACGACACGCTAAGCCCCGGTGGTTAATCATTTTGAGCTAAACAATATGGTTTAGAGTGTTGTGTCAACCATTCCTAACCATGGTGGCTACTGGCCATATAACCACAGTTTGAACACGCTCACTAACCATTTGCTGCAAAAGGGTTAGCTTAGCACCCTAATCGTGGCTTAGCGTGTTGTCTGAACAGGCCCAGATGGGACTTAAAAAACAAGTGCATAAGAGCGATAGTACCTCTGATGCAGGAGTAGGCAACCTGATGCCCTCCAGATGGTTTGGACTACAGCTCCCATACTTCCTGACCATAGGCCATGCTGGCTGTGGTCTGATGGGAGTTGTAGTCCAAAACATCTGGAGGGCATCAGGTTGCCTGCATCAGAGATATCGTCATCCTTGTGCCCTCATTTTTTTAGTCCCACTGTAGTCTCTGGTCAGATCAATTTGGCAGGTTTTTTTAAACACTGCCCAAGTCTGCAAAACCTATTAACCAGAGGAAATAGTAGGATGAGGGGCACACCAAAAACATTGATCCTTTTTCTCTCATTACCACTCTCAACACTCTGAGGGGGAGGGAAACCTAGGGTAACCATATGGAAAGGAGGACAGGGATCCTTTATTTTTAACAGTTGCAAAGGAAAGGGAATTTCAGCAGGTGTCATTTGTATATATGCAGCACCTGGTGAAATTCCCTCTTCATCACAACAGTTAAAGCTCAAGAGCCCTGCCCTCTTTTGTATCTGGTGAATGCAGACTTTAATAAAGTGAATGCAGACTTTAATAACCATTATGTGAGACGAGCAATTTTGAGAATATGGAATAAATATAAACCAAGACTGTGTCATCACAGGAGGCTTTTTTTAGAAGAGATTTGGCAACTACGAAAAAATGGCTCACATTTTCAGGCTGCAATCCCATGAATGCCACAAAATGGGACTTACTCATAGAGTGACCATATGGAAAGGAGGACAGGGCTCCTGTATCTTTAACAGTTGCATAGGAAAGGGAATTTCAGAAGGTGTCATTTGTATGCATTTATTTATTTATTACATATTTATTACATCACTCCAGTTAAAGTTGCAGAAGCCCTGCCCACTTTTGTATCCGGTCACTCTGGCTAAAGAGGGCAAGGCTCCTGCATCAACAGTTAGTGATGAAGAGGGCATTTCACCAGATGCTGCATGCATACAAAGGACACCTGCTAAAAATCCCTTTTCTACTCAACCGTTAAAGATACAGGAGCCCCGTCCTCCTTTACATATGGTCACCTAAGGGAAACCAAGGCACCCCCCATGGGGTGACATTGTCATTGTCATTTGCTGCTATTGAACCTTATCCTTTTTCTCATCATTGCTGTCCTATCCTTGCTTGCCAGGCAGAGATCCAGGGAGAAAGCAGGCTGTGGCATTGGCTGCTCCTCCTTCTCACCATCACTGCGGTCTGGGTGAGAGGCAGGCAGGTGAACAAGCAGGCTGCAGTGGTGGTGTGGAGGAGGTGCAAGTCCAGGGGGCTCTGGTCAGTGGCCCCTTGCTGGGATGTAGGCCCTTGGCACATGCCCAGCCATGCCTACCCTGAATGCTGGCCATGGGATATACGATTGTGGGGAGGAGGATGGAGGAGGATGCAGAGTGAACAAGAGGAGTCAATCGTGGGTAAGTGGATGGAGAAAAATCAATCTGAGTTGGATGGAGAGGTGTGTATGAAAGGTAGTTAAGTGAATTGCGAAAAATAATGGCTTTAATTTAGCAAACAAAGGTGCTCATCTCCCCAGTCTAACCTCCGCTCCATCAGTTACATCACTGTTGACAAAATGCCCCACGTTACCATTTTTCTAAGGGCTCAGCAGGCGGAGGGAGAACAAGAAGATGAGTTTCCTTCTCCTGTTTCTAGCCTTCCCCACTCACTCACTCACCCTGACTCCAATATGCAATGTTAAAAGGCCCTGCTCTCCCCCCACCCACCCTCACCCCCAGTCTGCGAAGTGTGGGGAGTGGCGAGCGATTTCTCTTGCCCAGATCCAATTCCTCCCCGAGACGTGGCTATTTTTCTCCCCCTCTTTTAATTCAGTCACTCAAACTGACAGCTACACTGTGTACTAGAACTGGGCTACACGATTACTGTGCCATATTTTCCCTGTAAATCTCCTGATGTGTCAGGGCTCCCTTTCACTCTCCAGTCCTCCTGATAAATATTCATTTTATTTAAGTATTTTTCATCTCTTTCTCTCTTTCTCTCTCTCCCTTTCTCTGCAGCTCATCCCTCTCATTGGCTTCATTGGACTCGGGCTGAGTAGCGCTGCCCTCTACCTTTTGAGGCTGGCCATCTACAGTCCCGATGTGAGGTACGCTTCTGGGGGGTGGGGGATATAGCAGTATATACGAGGCAGGAGCCACACTACTGCTTTATAGTGGTATTGAAGTGCGGTGACAACTGTTGGGGCCCATTGACACATGCCACATTCTGCTCTCATACCGCTTTCATAGTCTTATATCCTGCTTGGTGTAGATGTGTCTATGGGCCCCAACAGTTGTCAGTGCACTTCAATACCACTGTAAAGAAGTAGTGTAGATCCTGCCTGAGACTGGAGTGAGGGTCCCTGTCATGTTTGTGGCAGAGCCGTTCCTTGATCCAAGCCGGTATTTCAGTAAGCCCTGGGTTAGTCACAACTTTAGAGCAGGGGTGCTTGAAGGTCTGTCAGCCCAAGGCCAAATCAAATTTTGGATAAATGGCCAGGGTGGCATCCCAGTGGTGGGCGGGGCCAAAGGCAAAGGGGGTGGGGCCCAAAATACTCCAAATATCTGTATGTTTTAGCTTAAAGTTTAAAACTAAGCCTTTGGAAAGGCATTCCAACCTTCTAAGATGGGGGTTGGGGGGAAGACTATGCAAATACTGGAAAACCACCAATCATTTGTTGGAAAGTGGGTGGGGCTAGGGGAAGGGGTGTGACCATCTGGGGCAGATTAGGAGCCCAAGAAGGCTGGATTTGACCCAGGACAGTTTTCTCAGACTTAGTATCCTCCTGGCGTGTTGGATTACAATCCCTGTCAACATCATATAAATTGAAGATAGATAGATAGATAGCATTGATTTTAAAAATTGTTGCTAAAGCAGGAGAGAACCCCAAAGATGAACCATACAAGAAGATGTATCATACAACAGAGACTCTTCTTGGTGCTGCTTGTAGACACGGGCTGGAAGTGAACAAATATGGTTAGGAAATACCAAAATTACGTTCATTATTGTTTCAGGAGTATTTTCTTAACCTTTAAAAGTTCTTTTAAAAATAATAATAGGACTCTGATCTCAAAACGTTGTTCAAAGAAGACGTAGACCCTTAATTTTGAAAAGGAGTGTCCCATCTCAAATGTATCCGGGATCTCTGTGCTATCCGCCTTGGGAAGGAAGCTCTGCTTCTCCTTCTACCTACCACTACACCCCAGTTTAATGGGGTGGGGGGAAGGAACGTGGCTGCTTTTATCTTTGAAAAAAGTGGGAGTTCTGATTTCCTGCCATCGCATCTAGTGTGGCTCCAACTAGAGGTCTATGAGGGATGCGTGACTGCTGCCATCAGCCTGCATCACTCACATGTCTCCTCAAATAACATCTAGTAAAAGAATCCTATGATGGCATGCCACTGTGTTTGACATTTCCCCCTCTGCACCCCCGCCCACCCATGCTGCTCTGCATGCAGCAACCAATGAAATTTAATCAGGGTGGGGAATGACTGGGCATTCTGATGTCATTGTCATGTAACATGACTGGAAAGACATGTATAAGATTTGCAGTTCAGTGGCAGGCATATTTCCACACACACCCAGCCCCCCCCCCCCCAGACACTGTGAGAAAATATATTGCAGGAAACTCTTGTCAAAGGATAGGGAGAAAATCCACCCACCTCCACTCAAGTGTGTGAGTATATGGACAGATTAGGGAGACTGGTAAGGAGGTTAGATCTGAGAGCTGGTTCACATTTGCATCTCATCCCTTGATAACTGCACCATCAAGTGGTTATTTGCATGTGCGAATGGGCCACCATGGTTCAGCTGCCACAGTTGGAAATTGTATTGCTTACTGAAAGCTTTTCTGAGATTATTTTTTTAAACAAAAATAAAAGAACTCCCATCCCTCCTTCCCAATTATAGAGTTCATGGTACAAGAGATATAAGAATAAGCCCCCATTTCCCATGGTTCCTTCCCGTTGGGTCTCTAACATGTGCTAAGTTCTGTGTCTTACATATTAAACCACTGGTCACATCTGCTAATTTTCCTATTGTGGTTCTACATTTTTTTTAAAAAAAGAAGTAGAAAAGAGAGAAAGAGAGGATAAGGAGAAGAAGAAAGGGGTGAAAGAACCGGAAAGGTGAAATTTAAAAGGAAAGGAAGATGAACAAAATTAAAACAGATGGTGTTCATCTCACGTCACCTCCAATGCAACGCTTCTAGTGAGAGTCCAGTCACACACCAATCTAGTCTAGAGAAATCAAATTATGTACATGTATTGGGAAGGGCCATAGCTCAGCAGTGGACCTCCTGCTTTGCATGCAGAAGGGGCCGGGTTCAATCCCCAGTTTCTCCAGGAAAAACATCTGCTGGAAACCCTGGAAAGCTGCTGCTGCCAGTCAGAGTAGATGATACTGGGCTAGATGGACCAATGGTCTGACTCGGTATAAGGCAGCTTCCTATGTTTCTATACAAACTAGAGTCACATTTCCCATTCTCATCTTTCCATCACACCTTTGGACCTGGCAGTGAGGCAGAGGGTAGGCAGATGGAGAGAGATTGTTATGCACTGACAACATCACAGACAGGGCTGGCCTTAAGGGTGGGCAAGCTGGGCGGTAGCCCAGGGCACAGAGCTGGGGGGGGGCACCAAACAGAGCTGAGGGGGCATCAAGCAGAGCTGAGGGAAGCGCCAAGCAAAGTTGAGAGAGGCATCAAGCAAAGCCAAGGGGGCGCCAACATCATATCTGCACCATAAACCTGGGTAGCCCTGTAAAAGTGACCGGAGGGGGGCACCACAGGCATTCCTTGCCAGGGGCGGTAGTTATCATAAGGCTGGTCCTGATCACAAATCCTCGCAGATTTCAACAAATGGACCACACCACTGGCTGGTCAATCCAATCTGCTGTTGGAATCCTGTGCTTCAATACACAATGGCATATCGCCAATGATGAACAAACACATGGATCTGGAGTTTGCATCAGTCCGGGGCTGAGAGTGCCTCCTCCCCAATACACTATTTCACAGGACTATTCATCCCCGATGAAAGTATGAGGAGATATTCTACTCCTTTAGGGAGAGGCAAGTGAATGTTTAAGAATTTTTCCGGGCAGGGTTTGGCTTATTTTAGATGAGGTAGCTGAGGGGTATGACTTGTTCTTTTAAAAAAGAAAAAAAAAAGAAAAAAAAAGAAAAACCTTTTAAAAATGCCTCACTTCTGCTAGTATCGTCAACAAGGTTTTCCACAGCTTCCCAGTCACATTTCTCGGCCTAGCAAGCCAATGGAAGCATTCTGAACTAGGAGCCCCAGCTGGAGGCTGCGGAGGCTCCACTGGGACTATGAGCAACGGCAAAGCTGTTTTTTAAAAAGTCCTCTTTTAAATTAAGAAACGAACTCCTCAGCCACCTAATCTAAAAACTAAAATAAGCCAAGCCCCCCACACACAATTTTTCTTAGAAATCTGCCCACTCCCAATCTTCAAGGGCACTTCGTCTTGACTCCTCTCCTCCCACCCCTGACTGCAAACTGCCAGGAAAAAAAAGCTGTGCTGAAAATGTGGGCCCTGCTTTAGTTTGCACCCATGTGGAAATACCCTGAAAAGATGGCGCCAGGAGCCGTGAAGGGGTGAATGGCTACTCATCCCTCTCGCCCGGTGGCCCTGCCCCTGTGTGCGTGCAGGCCAAGCAGCAGGCCTCTGTGCCTCTGGCAAGCGCACCCGGAGTCAACCTTTGAAGACACCTCATGCTTTCAGGATATCTGTTTGCTCCTGCTAAAGTGATCATTGATTCAATTTGACACCAGCTGCCCAGGGCACTTAACACAGCCATTATCATCTCCAGACCACCCCCCTCACCTCCCCTGTGCCTTGCAGTGAGCTGCACGCAGCGCTAACATAGGCGTCCAGGGATGCTCACCAGCCTCTTAGAAGGCATTGGCGAAGCCAGCTCCAGGTTTTCGTGGGCTTTGAGGCAAGAGGCTATCCATGGGTCCTCCTAGTCCCACCGTGCTGCTAGGTAGGGCAAGAACACACCTTTCAGAAGGCACGAAACACTTCCCCATGACCACTGCATAATCACAGCCAGTCTCAAAACACCAGAGCCTCCGCACTGCCCCACAAGAACAAAAGGTCGTTGTTTTTTTAAAAAATTAAGCCAAGAAAATAATGGTGTCCAATGATGCCAAAATAGTCAAATCTACCTTGTGTGCAAACTAGATTCGATCCTTTTAGGGCTCAGTAGCTGCTCTTGAACCCTTTAAGGGTCAATTTTTGCTTGCAAACGAGCTAGATTTGACTTTTAGTGATCCATAGTGTTCCACAGGCCCTTTTCCCATTTTTTTTTAAAAAACATTTTTTGGTTTGCTCGGCAGCCTGCGGGGTTGGGGGGAGGGATCCGAGGGGCAAGGATGACACCCAAATGACACCCAAAGCTTCCTGGATTAGTGGCAGGGGATTTTCAGGGCAAGTGTTGTTACTTCCACTTTATATCATCTGTTTCTGAAATGTATTCCCCTAAATCTCACCCCAAATCCTCACTGCCGGTATGCTCAAGGGCTCACAACCTACGGATAGATGAGTCCGGCAGTTTTGGTTTCTCATTTTTCCAGTCTTAAATTCAGTTTATCCCAAATTTGAGAATGGGGGGGGGGGGGGTTAAATTCACATGAAAATCCATAAGCATTTTTGTGTACACTGCTCATAATCTATGAATTTTTGCCTCTGAATGCATGCAACGTGCAAGCAATTTTCTTAATATAAGGCATTTTTTAAAATTTTATTTTCCTTAATATATGCATTTCTCTTAATCGGAGAACTCCCTTGCAAAATTCGTAAAAGTGTGAATTCCCAGGGATAACTGAGTTTTGGTTTGCAGAGGGGCAACGTTTGATGAAGTCGCATAAACGTGAAAAGTGAACAATTTTCTCTCTAATCCCCATCACATCCCAATTGTGCAATGGGGGGGGGGGGTTTGAAGATAGCTCCCTTAATAGTCTCTGGGTCCTAGCAAAGGCCTGGAAATGCCAATTGCTTTCAGGCTCTCTGCCAATGCCAAAGCAAGCATCTTCATTTGCTAGTGCCTTGTTCCCGCACGGAATAGTTTGGTCTCTTGCTTCCTGTCTAGGGCCAAAGTGTTAGAGGCGCAGGAAAAAGTACATGAGTGTGTGAGAAACAGTTTCTCATGGGAACTTTCCCGGCCTTGATATACAGGACTGTTTTTCTGGCTTAACCTCCCTTCCCCCCATCCCTCCCCTCCCCATCACGTGCTGTTTGCTCGGAGACACCTCCAAGCAAAACAGAAAGAAAGAAAGCTCCAATATACTTCAAGTTTCAAAACAAAAACAAAAAACCCTCAAGAGATGAAGCGATATACACAGATTTCTTCTTGCTCCAGCTGCCCTGTCCCTTGAAAATTCCCAAGCCCAACTCCAAGATTTGAAAGCTCTCCAACACTGGGCTACCAACCCCCTTTGCATTGTCTAGGCTGACCATCTGAAAAGGAGGACAGGGCTCATGTAACTTTAACAGTTGTAGAGAAAAGGGAATTTCAGCCGGTGTCATTTGTATGCAATTAGTCCCTGGTGAAATTCCCTCTTCATCACAACAGTTAAAGGTGCAGGGGCCCTGCCTTCTTTTGTATATGGTCACTCTAGTATAGTGCCTGCAACTTTAACTGTTGTGATGAAGAGGGAATTTCACCAGGAACTTCTTGCATACAAATGACACCGGCTGAAATTCCCTTTTCTCTACAGCTGTTAAAGTTACATGAGCCCTGTCCTCCTTTTCATATGGTCAGCCTATTGTAGGCTAACTACCCATTATATTCCTTCCTCTGCCACAATGCCTCCCTTCTAGCCTGCTTCCCGTTTCACGACAAACGTACATCCGTTTAACTGTCAATTGTGCCAATTGCGCCCATTCCTAAAGATGTCTGACCAGGCTGCAGTCACACATGCCTTAACTGTGTCCCATTTGGTCTTCTAGAATGTGCTCTACGCTGGGCTGCCTTTGAAAACTATTTGGGAACTTCAGCGGGTCTAGAATCCAGCAGCCAGATAATTTACCGGGACCAGTTACAGGGAGTACGTGACTCTCTTGTTAAAGCAGCTTCACTGGCTTCAGGTCTGTTTCTGGGCACAATTCAAAATGCTGGTTATGGCCTATAAAGCTGATAACACTTGTGTTCTGATGACACTTGTGCCTGATGTTTTAAGTACCTCGTACCTATAAAGCCTTTATACAGTTTGGGACCAGATTATCTGAAACGCTGCTTTCTAGCCCAGCCTGCCTGGGTCTTAAGAATTTTGGGGAAGGCCCTTCTCTTGGGCTTTCTCCCATCAAAGGCACATTTCTTCACAGCTGCTCTCAGGCTCTGGAACTCCTTGCTGAAGGAGGCCAGGTTGGCTAGGGTGCAGGGCTCCTGTATCTTTATCAGTCGTATTGAAAGTGGAATTTCAGCAGGTGTCATTTGCATGCATGCAGCACCTGGTGAAATTCCCTCTTCATCACAACAGTTGAAGCTGCAGGAACCTTGTCCTATTTTGTATTTGGTCACAGGGACAGGGCTCCTGCATAGTCTGACCATCTGAAAAGGAGGACAGGGCTCATGTAACATTAACAGTTATAGAGAAATGGGAATTTCAGCCAGTGTCATTTGTATGCAATTATTTCCTGGTGAAATTCCCTCTTCATCACAACAGTTAAAGTTGCAGGCACTATACTAGAGTGACCATATACAAAAGAACGCAGAAACAATCCCTCATTGTTTCAAAAATTAATTGCCACACAATACAAGCACCTACGTTTCTGAAATTTTACACACATAGGTCCCAAGGTACCGCCTACAATGTGGCAAAGTTTCATGTGTGTAACTTTACAAATGACAAAGTTATAGGCATTCCTGGGTATTTATTAAAAAATTAATTGCCACACAAGGCAAGCACCTATGTTTCTGAAATTTCACACACATAGGTCCCAAGGTACCACCTGCAATGTGGCAAAGTTTCATGTTTGTAACTTTAAAAATGACAAAGTTATAGGCATTTCTGGGTATTTATTAAACAATTAATTGCCACAAAACGCATGCACCAATCTTTCTGAAATTTCTCACAGATAACTATCCCTAACCAGTGTATAATGTGCCCAAGTTTCATCCTTCTATCTTTAAAAATGAAAAAGTTATAGGCGTTTTTGTAAAACAATACTTGGCTATGGGAAAAAGCATTCAAAATGGCGTCCGATCCGGATCGGACCTCGTCGGATCGGATCGGATCGGATCGGAGGTTGATCGGATCGGATCGGATCGGATTTTCCCGATTTTGGGGCGGATCGGATTCGGATCGTGGATCGGATCCGATCCGATGCACACCCCTAATATAAACAATTATTCTAGCTGTTAGCCTTTAGTGTGTTCATTCCCCTTCCTTCCCCTTCCTCCATTTTCCCTGAAAAAAGCAAATTTTACCAGTTCACTGCACCAATACCACTACACCAATCTCTCTGGAATTTGGAAGACATTAGTGCCACAGTGTCTGTCAGGTGTCCAAATTTTATGCTTGTATAATGAAAAATCAAAAGATTATAGCACTTTGGTTTGAGTAGTTTCCCTAAAAAAAGCAAAATGTAACAGTTGATTGCATCAATACCGCTGCACCAATCTGTCTGAAATTTGGCAGACATGATAACCCCCAGAGCATCTATAAGGTCTCCAAATTGCATGGTTTTATCATGAACAATTAAAAAGTTATGGGCATTTCTTTTTTCCAGTGCAAGTCTACAGGAAAATGATGAATCTGAATTTCGATTCAGAAATCCGAATCTTGATTTGGATTTGGATCTGAAGCAAACCAAAACAGGTCTGAAGTGGTCTGAAGCGGGTCCAATTGGAATCCTCCAAATCGGGATCCGAAGTGAATCGGGCAGTCTGTGCACAGCCCTAATCCTAAGGCAGAAGATTTCAACTGTGTTGCTCCCATCAGGTTTGGGTGTATCACACACTTATGCTTGATATTCATATTGCAGAGAAGCTTGGAGTCCTGGGTGCAGACAGGTGGGGAGCCCAAGAACCTTGGTTAGCCAGGGCTTTTTGCATATTAAAGTTCAGGTCTATTCAGCATTTTGTGTGCCTTTTATAATCAAGTAAAGTTTGCCTGGCCAGGCCTTCACTTTCTGGATCCATTCATTAAGCCACTCATGCTAACTTCACGAGCCTTGCAACCCATCCTCTGCAGACATTAACAGGTCATCATCTTGGAAGTTTCACCTGCGAATATCTGCAGATCAAGTGCACGAGGCCAGAGATGTTTCTTGGTCAGTTGGCAGGCCCAATGTAGGTCGAAACCTGAAGTGCGGACTTACCCTGCCACCGCCACCTCCTCCTCCCCACTGATCTGTGTGCCGGCCCACCACCAGGTAACTTGTTCTTTCCTGGTGCAGACACGTGTCTGTGTAGACACGCTGTGCCTCACTAGTGTGCTGCTCTGAAGCTGTCACTGCCTTCAGGAGCCATTCGGCACCTGCACATCCGGCAAAGTATCAACAGAGTTCCCAGGATTTCTCGCAATTGCCCAACCTTGTGCAGGCGCTGCATAGTTCCTAAAGGTGGAAAGATCTTACATGCAGCACACTGGTGGGATGGGTGCACATGCCCGTGCCAGGAAAGTAAGCTGGGGCAGCTGGGTTGAGAGGCGCACGAGCAGGGTGGGCTGCTGGGCACGTGCCCAGACGGGAAGCGAGGTGAGAAGCGTGTGGGCAAGCGAGTGGCTGTTTCTTGGTCCTGCTGGCTGATTGCATGGCCAGCCATGCAGGGGGCCAGCAGGACCATGCAGCCACAGAGCCTTTGGAAGGGGAGAGTGCCGCTCTTCCCAAACTCCACCGCCTGATGCGCCAGCTTCCTACCACTTCATGGCAGGGCCGGCCCTGTCAGTTGGCATTGGCAACCCTTTCTGTTGTGTCTATTGACAGGGGTGTTTTCTGCAGCAGGGATGGGGAGGGACAAAATGGAAGAGCCACGAGGTATGGAGGGATAGATCTGAGAGAAATAGAGCGAGATCTACAGCTACTAAATGAGTGGGCTCTGGCAGTTGTTCATGCAGCAATAGAAATATTTAATTTCCCTGTCAATACAAGAGCATCTAGTCTCTGACCTAGTTCCTCTGAATCTGACCTTGGCCAGGAGGAAGAATTGGAGTCACTGCTCCAGGGGAAAAACATGAGGTTGCAGAGCCTGAGGCCAGGCCAAGTTATTGTTGCTGTCACTGCAGGGCCTGCCATAGCGTCTCACTGCCAAGGCCAGAGGCGTGACAGACAAACACACACTCCAGAATAAGGTATGAAGGGCAATAATTACTTGGGGCATCAGTACACACAGCCGATGTGGCAAAATAACCCCATGCGCATATGGTGGGGAATTTTGCCTTGATGCATCAGCAACGTGTGTGCAGCTCTCTCCGCGGGCTTTCTCCTTCGGTATACCTGCTCACACAAGCCCAACATAACGTGCCAGCTGATGCTATGAGAGCCTTGGGTTCGATTGCCAGCTCTGCCATTAACGCGGAAGGTTAGCCATTGGCAAGTTGCTCTTTCTGGGTTCGAGTGTCCCCCTTTAGAGCAGATAGAATCGTCATGGCAGGTCACAGGTTTTGTGAAGATGGGAAATTCTTCTGCAGTCCACAAGGGCTCTACCACCAGGAATCATGATCAATAACCAAAGTAGCCATGGAGCACTCCCATCAAGAACTCTTCCCCGGACTAAGTACCGAAACCAGAATTCTGTGCCATACGGAGGAGAAAGCTGGATTCATTCATGTAGCATAGAGAGAATGCCTGTATAGGGATATGCAAGCCATGCCGGAAGGGATCAAGACATCCCACCATCACCAGTTGCCTACTGAACCATTTCTTTAAAAAAAAATAATGGCCTGCTCTTATGCCTTAAAGAGCAGGTTGATATGCAGAAATGAGAAGGTGAAGCTTTTCCCAGGACGAAGATCAAACTTTTTCGCCTGCTAATGTCTGCAGCTAACCTGCATACAACCCTATCAAGGTTGGTTGCAAGGATTGTGGAGATAGTTTTTTTATCAAGCCTCCCCCAACCTGGCAACCTCTAGATGGCCTGGGACTATAAGTCCCATCACCCCTGCCATTATGTGTGGTCTGTGGTGATGGGAGTTGTAGTCCAACAGACCTGGAGGATGCCAGGTTGGGAAAACCAGATGTACATGGTGCTTCGACTATGTTGCAATTCTATGAAGCACATTTACGGAGGCTGGTTGAAAAGTTAGCAAATACCCATTACCGCCTTGTTAATTTTTTGTACACAGACATTTTCCTTAGTACAGGGCTGTCAAATTTGAATGCACTAGAGGACCAAGCTCTTCCCCCAACAGATACACAGGGGCCCAATCTATAAATTGTCACCAAACCCTGCCCAAAACAAAACACTGCTTTGGATGAGGGACTAGGGCCCGCGATTAGCTTCTAAAAGCAATCATCTACGTAGAGCAGTTTTTCCCAACCTGGTGGCCTGACAGATGTTTTGGACTTTAACTTCTACCAGCCCCAGCCTCCATTGCCAATGATCAGGAACGCTGGGAGATGTAATCCAAACATCTAGAGGAGAATGATGGAAGGTAGATTGGCAGACATTTATGGAATGGACTCCTGAATACCTGGCTATGTTTACCCACTTCTTAGTAAACCCAAGAGTTCAACCCATGAGTTTTAAGTCCCATGTGTTTAATAGGACTTACTCCTAAATGTACCTAGGATTGCATCCTGAGGGAGATAGATACAGATGGAGAAGAATAGATGGAGGATGGAGATTATAAATGGATTAAGCTAGTCTGTCCCACCCCACACCTCCCTAGCTAGATATTTGACTGCCGGGCTTGTGGAGAAGCTGGAATGTGAAGGAACATTGGGGCAATGTAGAGACTACGGCCAAATTTGGTGAAACTCAGGTATCCAGATGCAAAAGAGAACAAAGCCCCTAGCGATACTTGTAATAACTGTATAGAAGAGGGGATTTTGGAAGGCTCAGCTTTTCATCACGTGGTGGTGCACAAGTGAGAGAAGCTGAATCTGTAGTAATGCCCTCTGCCATAGATCTATTAAAGGTACAAGAGGGCCTGGCCTCCTTCTTGGCACCTGGCCAACTGAGTCGAAGTTTAATCACCTGTCTCTTCAGAAGCAGAGCAGCATGACTGCAGTTGAGAGCACATGGATGAGACAAGCAGCAACAGTAGAAACATAAGGAGGAGGCGCATATTTATCTTAGCTAGATGGGGCAGAATAAACAGTAGGACAAGAAAGACCTGGGGTGTCAGACCAGAGTAACTGAGGAGCCGTCACAGAAAAACTTAGGGCAGAGGTGAGGACCCTGTAGCTTTCCAGTTGTTATTGGACTCCAGCTCCCACCAGCCCCAGCCAGCATGACCAGTGGTCAGAGATGATAGGAGCTGTAGTCCAGCAATATCTGCAAGGTTGCAGGTTCTCCAACTCTGGTTTGGGGTATGGGGAGCAACGTTTAGGATAGAGTGGTTTTTGTTTTGGAGTTGGGACATCCTTTGCCAAAGGATTTGTGGCCCAGCGCACAAAATGAAATAGAAACACTTTCAAGAGACTAGTAGGTTGAGGAGGGATGATAAGATATTAGCTGAACATGGTCAGGCAGATACATAAATATATACATGTGAGATTGGATGCATAGACATGTGAGACCGGATACGTCGGGTCCAGAATAACTTGGCGTGAGGCATGTGCGCATGTGGCTGAGGGCAAATGTGCCTTCTCTAAGGACCCGTGTGCTTGGTTCATTTCCTCCTCTTGGATCCACTGCTTCAAACAGCTGGAGTTCTAATATGGCAGCATGCCTGGCGGTCTCCGCGGCAGCCAGTTGTCATAGCTACAGGAGTTCACAGGAGTCTCTCAGGTTTTTTATTTGGTTTTTTTAGTGTTAATTTTGAAGGCTTAATTCTATCTCTTCAGCTTCACACATGGAGATTTTGTCCTTGTTCTCCTGTGTGAGGCAGCTGTGTAGCGAAGCCTTAAAGTAACATGGGATAGACTGGAAACTAGGAACTACTACAAGTAGAAGTGGAATCAATTGTCTTGAAAATATCTCCTTAGGATTCTCCTCTGAAAATTTGTATTCACTGAATACTTGTAATGTTTTGTGGAATTCTCTGTCAACTGAAATCAGGCAAGCTTCAATTTTGTTTTGTTTTGGGCATCTGCTAAAGACATTTTTATTTAAACAAGTTTTTCTCGAACAACCAGCCATGGTTTTATTGCTATAACTTGATTTTAAATCATTGTATACTTTTTGGTTTTATTTTATTTTTTTAATTGCTTTTATTTGTTTTTTATTTTACTGTTCACTGCTCATGTATCTTTTTTAGATATACAGTAGTTTATACATTTTGTAAGTAAATAAATAAGTATTTTACATCTGCACCAGTCACATAGTTATATTCTGTTTCAGTATTTGGAACTGGAGAGTGGTGCTTTGTATTTGACAGTTGGCATACAATATTATTTAATGCTATTTATCCTTTTAGAGCTAATGTGGTAAAGTGATTAGAGTGTTGGATTAGGATCAGTGAGATCCAAGTTCAAATGCCCATTCAGCTATGAAGCTCACTGGGTAGCAGCTGAGTCACCCTCTTTCTCTCTCTTCCTAACCTACATCACAGATGGCCTATTGAAGAGGGTGACCATATGGAAAGGAGGACAGGGCTCCTGTATCTTTAACAGTTGCATAGAAAAGGGAATTTCAGCAGGTGTCATTTGTATACATGCAGCACCTGGTGAGATTCCCTCTTCATCACAACAGTTAAAGCTCCAAGAGTCCTGTCCTCCTATTCATATGTTCACCCTACTATTGAAGCATTACAAAATTACAAGCATGGAGGGGATACAGGGACGAATGAGGTGGCAGAGGACCTCCCTGTGTTGACTGAAAAGGTCTGAAGGGAGATTGCAGCTGCATTCCACTGGATGCAGTAACAGGGCCTCCACGTGATCAGGAAGCCTGCACAGATCAGGGTTCTCAATCGTGTGGAGTAATATAGATGCAGTCAGTTGAACACAGTTACAGCCTCTCTTCAGACCCTCCAGCTCAAACTGAGAAGGTTGAGGGGGGAACGGTCAAGGCTTGCACATCCATTCCACACTTGCAACTTTGTGATGACTAAATGAGGTTATATTTGTCGTGAGGATAAAAGGGAGGGAGGGAGCCATTTGAAAGAAGAAGATCAGGATTTTTTAAAAAAAATGTAATTAAGAAAGAAATAATATTTGACTGTATTTGTTTATAGTTGACACTGGCTCAATTCGGACGACACGATAGTCAATGGTGGGTTGATTAACCCTAACCCTCACGCTAACCCTAGGGGGCACTCCCCACACAACATGGTAATAAATAATCAACTGTGGTGTGGATGAGGATCAGTGCTGAGTTGACTATGGCAGCATTCGGATGACACAATAGTCAAAACAACTGACGATTGTTTCCCCCACACCAGTTGTTTATTGTGTCGTCCGAATTGAGCCATAGAGTGGTGTGGATATGTGCCCTTTTATGGCTGCTATTTACACACCTGGCCCTTACGAAACAAGCTGACCTGTCATCTTTACACAAGGGAGTTGGAAGCTGCATGCTGCTTAGTGGGTGCCCGCAGGCTGCCCAGCAGCTCAACACCCACAGTGAACAGGGCTGGGTGCCCAGAGGGGTTCTAGTAAGCAGTGTGTAATGTGGAGAGGGGTGCTTGTCCATCCCTACATACAGACTAGAGTTGGGCATGAACCCCCAACCCACTTCAGAGGCTGATTCAGTGCTTTCAAATTGGCCCCAAACTGCCTCAGTCTGAATCTGAACCATTTGTGTGTCCATTTTTCCAAGGCACGAGGATGACTGTCCATGTTGGGAGCACCTGACTGGGAGCCCGTCGGACTTTCCTTCTCCCTCAGAAATGGCCCTTTATGGCCACTGTTGTGCACAACATTAGATCTACGAAAATACAGAGCCCCCATGTTTTGTAAAAATGGTGGCTCGCATGGAGGCCAGGCAACTGCCGGGTGCAAGCAGACAGGTCTGGTAAGTCTTGGCTGTTTGCATAGCTCAGTGGGTTGGGGCAGCGGCTCACCATCTTCCAGATTGATCCAAGGCGATCTGAAGTGCTTCAGTTCAAGCCAACCTGCTCTGGACCCAATCCAGATCTGGTCCGATTCAGTCCAAATCACCCCACTTCAGTTTGGGATTCGGATCCAGAACAGAAGCAGTTCACACACAGCCCCAATACAGGCAACCCTGTCTGGCTTCCAGCCCCAGCACCACTTGGAGCTTTCCATGGTGCTGATCTTTTCCTATTTTGCTTTCCTGAGGAATCTGACCCAACCTAACCTGACCCCTGCTAAAGATCAGACCATAGCAGAATCCTGCAGCCCAGGTTACATCACAGAGAATCATTTGAACATATGGCCTGAAACAGTACATGCTACCACTTAACCCAGAGCTGTTGAGCTTTTTTCAGCCTGAAGGCTGAATTCCATTTTGAAGAAGCTCTTGGAGGTCACATTGCAGTAGTAGGCGTACTGGAGACAAAAGGGATGAGGCCAAAAATACTAGCATATTTTAGCTCAAAGCTCTTACTGCCATCAGCCCCAGCCAGCATGGCCAATGGTCAGGAATACTGGGAGTTGCAGTGTAAAACATCTGGAGGGTACCAGGTTGAGGAAGGCTGCCCTACATGCATCTGCATAGGGTACCAGTCCCCACTATCTGTACTGTAATCTTTAAAAGCCAGTTGCATTTTAAAGTCTGAAAGGAGAAGGAAAGAGCTCAGGTTGCAGTCATCATAGCACTGTGGCAGGTGTGCACAGGTCTACACCAGCAGCAGTGAGGTCATACCTGGTCTTTTTATGCTGAGTGATATTCAGTACAGGTGAGATGAGCCCCTGCTCATCCATGAAACTCACCTAGTGGATTTGGACAAACTGCTATTTCTCAGCCTAACCTCAACTGACAGACCTCCGGGGCAAAACCTCTTCCCTTTCCCTTTTTGTATTGTGTATATTAGATTATGAAGCTGTGAGCAGGGACTGTCTTATATTTTAACCTCTGTACAGCACTTAGAAAAAATTTGGGTGCATGTTCATCATTTATTGATTTATCTTTTAATTTATTTATTTATTATATTTCTTTACCACCCATAAGCCGAACCTCTCTGGGCGGTTTACAAGATAAAGCATAAAACCACCAAATACAATAATATAATGGGCCTGTTCAGACAACACACTAAGCCATGGTTAGGCCAATAACCCTTTTGCAGCAAGTGGTTAGTCAACATGTTTAAACTGTGGTTATGCAGCCACCATGTTTAAGAATGGTTCACACAACATGTTAAGTTATGGTTCACTCAACACGCTAAGCTATAATGTTTAGCTCAAAAAGCTTATCCATCATGGTTTTGTGTGTTGTCTTAACAGGGCCAATATAAAACCAAAAGTTTAAAACAGAATAAAATCAAAGTTCTGATCTCTTTGGAGGAAGAGGGGATACAACTGTGAACTACTAGTAGTACTAGTACTACCGCTGCTTAGTTCTTTCAAAATATACATTCTGGACCCAATGTTCTTTTATTTATAAAAGAAAGAAAGAAAGAAAGAAAGAAAGAAAGAAAGAAAGAAAGAAAGTTCCTTTTGGAGCAGAGAATGCCTTGTAACCGATACAATAATGTCCCCCATTGCTCTGCTTTATGGTTGCATTATATTTTAAGTGGTGATATAGGCTCCGCGTTGACCTGAGCAGAGTTAACACAGCCCCATTATAAGAGGACAGGCCTACAGCTGACAGTCAGCTTTCCTTCCCCTGTCAGGCCTCAATATCATGTCAGCAGTTGTCCTGGATATTCATTTAAATGGAAAGATGCAGGTTATTTCCCCTGGGCACCTCAGCATGATCTGTGGCCATTGCCTGACAGGTAAATATGCATTAAAATGCAATTCTTTGTCTATACTTTAACCATCTTAAAACAGCACCTGTTACCAAAATATCTGAGCAGGGTTTTCTTTTTCAAAACAAAAAAATAATTAACCATATATTCTCCCATGTATATACATAAGCAAAACCAATCCCCTTAGCCACATTGTATGAATAACAAAACGGGACCTAGAAAAGTTTAGTGTCCGTCCCACGCGCTTAGGATGGCCCCTCTACCAGTTCTTTACTGGTCTGTGACATTGAGAGGGTTCTCGCTGCCTTGAGAGAGTTCTACGCTTAAAGATGGCCTAAAGATCATTTTAAATTAATAAATAACTAAAATCACTTTCTGTCAGGTAACTAGCCGCTACTGGTTTTTGTAAGGCCAGTAAATTCCACATTCAGGCAGGCACCACCCAAGCCCAACTGCTAAATTTTGTCCTAGCTCCAGCTCTGAACAAGGCTGGCTCTCCCTTTAGACAGAGCAAGGCAGAGCTATTGCAAAATATTGAGAGTCTAAGGTATGTATGCCACGCTACCTGCCCTGCACCCCCTAATCTGGCCTGCTCCCCTCTGGTGCGGTGGAAGGTGCTGTCCTCTCACCAATGTTGAAGTAAATATAAACTGCCACTCCAGTTAGCTTCCGCCGGTGGAATTGCGGGGAGGAGAGTCATCTTGCCCTTTGCCTCAGACAGCAAAAGATTTGTGGGTCTATTACATGATGCCGCCAATGTCCAAGACGTCTCCTGCGCTATTCCCCCCCTTATCCTGCTGTCCGAAACCATAGTGATAATCAGCTTAAAAACAAAACAAAACACAAAATCGCCCCCGTGTAAAGTTGGTGTTGCACTATAATTCCACCAGTAGATGGCACTATTTTACTGAGTTCAATGGAGCACACAGAGATAGGAAGTATTCTGTTCAAGAGACGTGGTCACTCGTGTAATTGAGCCTATTGCGACCCAAGAATGAAACTGGAGCAGAAAGCCCTGGTAAGGCTGTGCGTATTTTTTTAAAATGTAGAGAAAGTCCCTGACACGCCTGGCTGGTCAGATACTATTAAGGATGGTGGGAGAGAAACTGACTCATGGGCACTATCCACCTGAGATGTGGAAAGAGCTTCCTAGTAGAATGTGCCCCTTAGCAACGAAGGTGCATGTTGTATTTTCTGTCTCAGAAACCAAAATGTCCTAGGCTAAAAGCATCTCAACTGATGTTGATTATTACCACATATGTACGTCTTATTCACCAACGGAAAGATGGAGCGGATTACTCAGCAATGGAAACCAGGGAGGTTGGGCCCAATCCTGACACTCATTGCCATAAGATATTGAGAAAGCCAATAGTCTAATAGTTCTTTTATTTTTAAAAGGATTAAACAAATTCATGGATATGAGGCCATTAATCTTATATGTCATGTATTCTGTGGGACTGGCAGAATATGATAATGGCCTACAAAGGGTAGGTTAATCTGTAATTGCCCAGTGACATTTTGTACAGCTTTCCCAGAAGCCTCCATTTTGGGCCAGCTCCAGTGCTCGCACACTGGGATAAGGCAATAATTGGTTTGATCTGTGGAAGCTCTTAAATTCTATTGTTGTATCTGCCCTCGGGTAGGGGAGATGTTCTTCGGGTACCTGGCATTACTCCCGGAGTGCCCACAATGTTCATGAAATCACACAAGAAATGAGTGGAAATTGAACAGAAGGAAGAGTGACCTTGTAGTACCAGCAGAAGCTAAGCTGCCTCTTTGTGCATTGGGCAAGGAATAACTCAGCCTCTTGCTTTTCATTAACTTTTTCAGTGTGGTAGGTAAATTCTCAAAACTATGCTAGAAATCTCCTCCTGGGCTTAATTTTGCTCTCCCCATCGTAGTTATTGTGCAATTCTTCTCAACAATGTATTCTCCATTGACTCATCCAATCTAAAGTTTCCCAAAAATCTGCCATCACTCTATTACATGACATGATCCAGTCCCCACAATATAACCCCTGTAAAAAAATTTAAGGTCCAGAGATTTTCTCTGCTGATTATTGAAGTATTGAATTAACATAATAATTTGGGTAGACATTCAGATTCTTGCACGAAACTTTTTTAGGCGCTATTTTCAAAATGGCAGACAGTTTTCTTTAGGTCACTAGTTTTCGTCAACCACATAATGTTACTATCTTGTGTTTGGTCTCAAATTATAGGTTTTCAGGGTCAGTATGTTATTTTAATTGTTGGAGTACTCCTTCCACCATTTTCCAAGGTGATGCTGAAATGTTGTCTCATTTTCTCATTTACTTGACAAATCAACTTACAAATGTGATTTTGGCTTCAAATTATAGGGGGTTGGGGGGGGGGTCAAGGAGGTCAACATGGCATTAATTTTTATGGAAAGGCTGACCTTCCACTATTTTTTAAAGTGGTGTCCAGCACCTGGTGAAATTCCCTCTTCATCACAACAGTTAAAGCTGCAGGAGCCCTGCCCTCTTTTGTATCTGGTCACTGTAGTATAGCTCCTGCAGCTATAACTGTTGTGATGAAGAAGGAATTTCACCAGGTGCTATATGCATACAAAGAGAGAGGTCTGTCCTCAGAAATCTGACTTCAGATCCCCCCTCCCAGCCCCCACGGAAACATCCATGCCCCTTCCTTTCTGATATCGGACCTCTGATATTGGAGAGGCGGGAAAGAGAAGCTGGGGACCCAAAGGGCTGAAGCTGGTATATATCAATTCTCTCAATGGGAGGGAATCAGTTTTTAAAAATACCCCAGCCAGGGGAGGAAAAAGGTAGAAAAAACACTGTTCCTCCCACCCTGCTTGCATGGGCCTGCCCAGGATTTGGATAACTTGGAAGCTCCAATGTCAGATTCCTCTGGGATAAGTGTTAGGATTTCACTGCCCATTAAACTGTATCCTAAGTATATACAATGTGGTGCAGCAGTTAGAGTGCAGAACTGGGACACAGGAGATGTGGGTTCTCATCCCCATTTGGCCATGAACCTTCTTGGGTGACTTTGGGCCAGTCGCTGACTCTCAGCCTAACCTATCTCACAGGGCTGTTGTGAAGTTAAAATGGAGGAGGATTGCGTAAGCCACCTTGAGTTCCTTGCAAGAGGGGAAAAGGTGGGATATAAATGTTGTTGTTATTATTCCATTCAACTTTCAATAACCACTTCGCAGTGGGTTCAGTCAGTGTTATATATTTTCCATATTATTTTTATCCCCATTAAACTCAACTTCTTCCTGAAATATATAATTGTACGTAACCTTCCCTGTGAGTTAGGTCAGGATTTGAAATTGCTCTTGAGCACGTGGGGGTCGGGTCAGGGTTTAACTGCCAAGGGTCAGGCAGACCCAATTGTGGTAGCTCTTCTGCAGAAGCTGCCCCACTTCCCCCATGGTTCTTGGACTTAGATTTTTTCAAATTGTTTCGTGTTCACTTTTAATACTTTTACGCTTCAAAAGGCAATTTGGGACAAAAAATAAATAAAGCCTCTCTCCATATTGATTATATGGTTAGCGTAGTCGACAGAAGAGGATTGTAACAAGACTTGGCAGTTTGTGGCTTACAACCATCATCTTGTTAGCGTATTGCATTACTTGCTAAGGAACCAGAGTCAGCAGCTAAATAGCAAATGTGTCTGTGATTGCAGACAGGGAGGAAGGCATGGGTGACCATATGAAAAGGAGGACAGGGCAGGAGCATAGAAAGAGGGATTTCAGCAGGTGCACGCAGCACCTGGTGAAATTCCCTCTTCATCACAACAGTTAAAGCTGCAGGAGCCCTGCCCTCTTTTGTATCTGGTCACTGTAGTATAGCTCCTGCAGCTTTAACTGCAGTACATTTTCAGTACATGAAAAAGGTAACAACTTACCCTATGTAATTTACCTAAACTCTCTCTTTTGGGGAAAAGGGCATTAGAAAAAAATCCAATCCAAAAAAGGTGGGGTTTCAGACACACAAAAAGAATTAAAATGTTGAGGTACTCATTCCCACCCCACTCCCCCATGGATAATTGAGTGAGAATGCAGGGCAGGAAGCTCCAGGACTATTTCTTAGCACAAGACTGCTTTGGCCACAGGGAGTCTTAGGCCAACTCAGTATTGATTCAGATCCAGGTCGAGGCAGGCCGAATCAGCCCACCTTGCCTTGGATTCGGGGACTCAGCCTGAGGTGGTGCACAGCCCTATTCAGACATAAGCACCACGGAGTTCAATGGCATTTACTCCCAGGTAATTATGCATAGGATTGCAGTGGGACTTTATTCACGGTTGTTTGGTTTTGGATATCAATGTTTTATGATGAGCTTTTAGCTCCTTTGAGTATAAATAACAGACAAGCAGTGTGTGTGTGTGCATGTGTACACACACACACACACACAGGATATGTTTTTGCTATTCTTTAATAGGGTTCCTAGTTTACCATAGCAGTCTGAAGGCTAACATTTCTTTGCAAGGTTTTTTGCATTGCTAATTAAAAGCTAAAGGTTGCATTTCAGTTAGGGATGTTAAATTTAATTTCACTTCAGTTTTGATAAGAACTTAGCAAAATTCACTAAGCTCTCTATATTTGGCACCAAAAGAATTTGAGTTTAAAAACATTGAATGTGGAAGTAAGTGAAATTGACAGGTTTGTCCATCCAAGGTCAGGACTTAGACTGCTTTGCTTTTAAACGCCTGGGTTTGAATCCCTTTATATTCAACCATCTTTGACAGCTATAAAGCAGACCCATACATCATGGTCCTCTCCATGCTGGGAATACTGAATTTGACCTGTACATTTTCAATACGGATTTACCAAAATCCACAAGGGTCTTCGTATTTAAGAGAGAAAGAACTTGAGGTTTTAAAAAGCTGAATGTGGAAGAAAGCAAAAATGATAAGATTTTCCCATCCCTAATTTTGAGTGCAATTCTCTGTATGTTTAGATAGGAAAAAAAGTCCTACAATTCCCAGCATTCCCCAGCCAGCCATAGCTGGTTGAGGCATGCTGGGAGTTGTAGGACTTTTTCCTGCCTAAGCATGTATAAAATTCCATGCTAAAGCTAGCTGAAGTTCTTTTATTAAAGCTTTATTGAACCTATGCAATCAGAAGTAAGTACCACTGAGTTCAGTGGAGCTTATCCCAGGTAACTATGCATAGGATGGCTGCGTGATTTGTTTGTGTATTGATGTCTCTGTTTTATGATGCCGTTTTAGCTCCTTTGAGTATAATATTCCTAGGGATAGGGTGGGCATGGATTCTCCTTGGGGACATGACTTTGGGGACTATCTTGCTGAGCTCCTGCAGTTCCAAATTTACCATTACACACACATTTCACAGCTTTAGGGATGTCTAAATAAGGTCTCTGATCTAACTTCTTTTATTAATGGGACCTGGACCCTTCCTACCGATTAGCAAGCAACAATAGAAGAGAATGTGCTTGCTGTAGCTGGAGCCAAGCTACAATGTGTCTCCCCTAGGGTGTCCGGGTGTCCTACTTTATAGAGGACAGACCTCCATTTAGGAGTGTTGGCAGAGAACAGTCCTCTATTTGAAGGTGACCCATATTTGATGGGCTGACAAGAAAGAACCATTAGGAAGGAGAGCAGGGTGGGGCCTTGGTTGCCCATCAATCGTTAACACCTGGATTGAAGACTGAGCAGGCACACAGTTCATCTCGTGGTTCCAGCCTTCCACACTGGGGCAAGATGGATTGTATTTCTGTTTCAATTATAGGTATTATTTCTCAATTTGCATCCACACATAAAAAATTAGCATATGCAAATGTTGTGCAAAGAGATATCGTCCTCTTTTTTGGTGATCTATTTCCTCTTCTGGGGGAATGCGTAAGTGGCCATCTTAGTGTCACTCCTCATTTCCTTTCCAATCAAGCCATGTTGCGTAGCTGAGGAACGCCACTGCTCCAGCCTGTAAGAGAGTTTTGCATCCTTGGAAGAGAAGCGATCAGAGACAAAATATTTTGTGCTCCAGCATGAGGGAGGCGGTGGCTTCATCAATAGCACATCCCCCAAGAAAACACCTTTTACATATAAACTTTCCTTTGTCTCCTTCCAGTTGGGATAAGAAGAACAATCCAGAACCATGGAATAAACTGAGTCCGAATGACCAGTACAAGGTATGTGAGGGATTACACATTTGATCAGTCTGGCTCAGAACAAAGAGAATCCAGAAAATGTCCCAACAGTGGAACCAATGCCGGCTCCAGGTTTCAGGGGGCCCTTGGGAAAGGTGACCTCAGTGAGGGCCCGTCTTCTCCAAGGCACAACTGCTCACTCACTTGTCCTCTCCCTCTTAGCCCAATCGGGCCAATCCACACACCTTCCCGGGGGGGGGGGGAGCATGAAGGGAGGACACTGCTCTTTCTTCTTCACCTTTGTCATTGCTTGCATGCTTGGAGAAGGCAGGGGAACAGGAGGCCCCATAGAATAGCTGTGGACCCTACAGGGGTGAAGGCCTCAGCAGGCCCCCAACAACGCCTACCCCTGAAAATGTAGGGCTTAGGTGACAACTGCAGAAGGACGAATGGAGGGCATTTAAAAGGAAAGACCCAAATTGCCTCACACCACAGGAATTTCAGTGGGGCCAAGAAATGCAAACAGTCATTCACCAGCAATGCTTCCTTCCCTAGTTCATGGCCGTCTCCACAGACTACAAAACCCTGAAGAAGGATCGGCCAGACTTCTGAGGGTACCATGGTCAAGTCGTTTCCCAGCCCCTGCCGCTTTAGGACCACTTGACTTGCCACTCTGCATGGCCATGTCGTCTGCTCCCTTGTTGGGCCTTTAAGTGCCCCACACTGAAATCGCCATGAAAGTGCCATTTACTGGGTCCACGCCAAGATGCCGCCGCAGCTGCTTCCTGCTTGCCTCTGAGTGATTGTGCTGATGCCACACCAATAAAATATCAACAGCCCATCCAGCAAAAGCAAAGGAAAATATTAACCCATTCGTTTCGCTGAAATGCCTCTGTATATTGCGGTAACGAGCAGCTAATTTATTAAAGCAGGCAGGGGAGAGAAAAAGAGAATGAAATAAACGATGTTCCCTTTGGGTCTGAGGGAGATGTCTCGGTTCAGTATTTTCCAACCCCTTCCTGTGAATGGCCTTGACCTCCCACTTGTTGCATTTCCTGTCTCCCACGCTCGCATTTCCCATTCCCACGGAATGACAGCACCAGAAAGTAGATCCTAGACCTGGTTAATGCTGGCCTTAGGGAAGATGCCATCCACAAGAGAGTCGAATCCAAGTTTGGAGGAAGTGGAGCCATGCAAGAAAGGCATGAGGAATGATGCAACATGTCTTATAAGTGTCCTGGCACATTTCCACAGGACCGATCTGGGCGTCACGAGCAGTTGACAGGAATAAGTGGTGTGCTAATTTGATTGGGCAATCCCATTGTTATGCTTATGCATCAGAATATTATTATGTGGGGCATCTGAATAATAAAAGTGTGTGTGTGGGTGGGTGTGAATTGATTCACATTTTTCTATGTTTTTCCATGCATAGATGTTTGGGTACAAAATATTATACAAGCATAGGGATGGATATCCCTATGCGCACACACCCACGGTGCATACTGTATACACGCATCCTCCGAGCGTCAGCTAGGTACCTAGGGATATATACAATAGGATCAGGCATGTTCTGTACGCACAGTCAGACTTTTCTCTCATTTGAGTCAGGGCCAGCTTGGGCTTAGCCCCAGAAATCTGTTTTCTGTGCCAAGACGCAGCCCTGGCATATGCAAAGTAGAAATAAGGAAGAGAATTCCTTTAAGAAATGCAGAGTGCCTTTCATACACTGCAACGTAACCACAGCTCATCTCTACACATGTGGGTTTAAGGAGAGTTGCTTCTGGAACAGAGCAGAAATTGAAATCCCAGCTCCAGTATTCGTATAAAGTAACTCCTGGCATTTGCTCTTGTGTATATCCATGGGTGGGATCCAGACTTAGTCAGGCTTAGAGTAGACCCATTGAAACCAATGGAATTTAATTTAGCAATGACTGATTTGTCCCATTGATGCCAACGGTTCTACTTTGAGCATGGCTAAGTTTGGATCCAACTCATAGTACTTTTACATGTATAGTATATGATTACACACACATACACAATGCATAGGAATAGGCTTCTTGATTATACATGCATGTATACAGGAATACATATGAATGAGAAACAATGTATGTATCTATGCATTTGAGTAGTACTACATGAATGTAACTCTATTGAGAACCTGCCTCTCTACTAAAACTCCACAAATTCACTGATACCTGCATTTCACTTTCCATCTATGAGGCACAAAAAGCTCTTTCAGCCTCAAACCAACAAGGAACAAGATGACACCCTCTCCTATTCCATGTACAAAAGCTGACTGTGTTGTTTCTTCAAACATGCGCAATGCGACAGCATCCCTCCACCATACCTGAAGGCAACAGGCTAACTTAGTGGGCACACGGCAGGTCACTGGCACACAGCTGTCTTCTCCAACATCTTGCTGCCACCTCCCAGAAACTGCTGCGAGGCAAGTGCCTCACTCTGTCTAATGGTAGGGCCAGCCCTGGTGTACACATGCATATGCATGAAGGTAGAAGCATGAACATTGCACAAGTGCAAACTGAGACTTCCAAGTACCTTGTGAACATGACTACAACCTCTAGAACAGCGATGAGGAATGTCAGGCTTTCCACATGTTGTTGGACTCCAACTCTCATCAGCATAGCTGAGGGTGCCTCTACAAGAGCGATTTAAAGCTCTTTCAAGGTGCATTAAAAATTTACTTTTACAAGAGCGGAGCGCAAATCGGGGGTCGAGGCACTTTTTTTGTCCGATTATGCGCAATATCGAGTGTGCGTTAAATAGCGACTTTTAATTTGCCGCGGGAGTTGAAGCGCATTTTGGCCATGTAAACATGCGATTCTCCAAATGTCAACAACTTTAAAGCACATTTCATTCAGCCCATAATGCGCTTCACTGCCTCTCGTGAATAGGTATTAGGAGTAAATGCGCTTCTCCGTATATGCGCATAATCGGGCAACCAGGCGCCAAACCAAATTCTTCTAGAGGGGACCTAATAGTGAGTGATGATGGGAGTTACAGTCCAACAAAATCGTGCTCTAGAAGCTATAAGCCTGGAGACAGACGTGTTTTAAGAGGGATGAAAGTGGTTTGAGAGAAGTTTTGTTTCTCACGGTAAATGTGAACTCTGTCCCACTGCCACCTCTGCTTAAACTGGTGACCTCTTGAAAGAATTGTAAACCCTGCAAAACCTGTTTACCAGAGGCAAAAGTGGGATGTGAGCATACACACCACAAACAACAATTCCCCTCTTGCAACTCAATGGGGGGGGGGGGAGTATTGTCTGTCTCCCATCTAGGCTATTTGCTTTGGCTCCAAAACCAAAACACAAACACAGACCAGATGTAAGAATGGGACCAGAGGACGTGCCGCTGAGCAGGGAACTGCTTAACGTGCCACAGAAGCTAACAGTTGTTTGAAGACCAGGCCCCTTCCCTCCTGCACATGCTCTGTTTAGGGGCTGCAGCACTAGGGAACAGAGTCAATTTCTCTTCCCCCCCCCAGCCCCAATTCAACAGATGCCTCCCAGAGCTAAAGAGCCCAAACAGACATGACACAGGAGAGACCCAACGGCAGATCTGGTGGTTTATTTCTCCTATACAGCAGCCATGAGGGAAGGGGGCTCTGATTTTCCATCAGAACAGCATTGAGGGAGGGGTGCTACCTCTTCTCCCCCCCCCCCAAAAGAGGACATGCCCTGTCCCTTCCGAAGCTGCTATTAAGCCCTACTGGGAGTAGAAATACAGGCGCAATAAAGAGTTGCTTCTCCCACTAGGCTAGGGTGACCAGATAAAATCCAGGTCAGGGCTCATGTAACTTTAACAGTTGTAGAGAAAGGGGAATTTCAGCCAGTGTCATTTGTATGCAATTAGTTCCTGGTGAAATTCCCTCTTCATCACAACAGTTAAAGTTGCAGGGGGCTTGCCTTCTTTTGTATATGGTCACTCTAGTATAGTGCTTGCACCGTTAACTGTTGTGATGAAGAGGGAATTTCACCAGGAACTAATTGCATACAAATGACACTGGCTGAAATTCCCTTTTCTCTACAACTGTTAAAGTTACATGAGCCCTGACCTGGATTTTATCTGGTCACCCTACACTAGGCGCAGCTAATAGCACTTGGGGAGGAGGGGGCTATTTTGATCAGGAAAGTTACAGAGACGTGAAAGTTTAAAGAACCCCCTCCTCCAGTGCTGCTGCTCCAATTAAAATTGCAACCCAGCCTCCACCTCTCCCCAGCTGTTTTAAAAGGACAAAATATCAGGAGATCCCAACATGGATCTTCTGTGTCACATCAGCTTTGGCTCTAAAAAGAAGTGAAAAGCATTCCAGATTTTGCAGACTTTCTGTTCTCCCTCCTCACTTCCACCTATAAACTACTTCCAAAGACATTTAGCCATCCCACAAACTTCTTCGCTGCCCACCAACCACCATCCCCTCACTTACCCACCCCATCAATTCAGCGCAGGCAGTTTATTGCTGGAGAAAAGGAAGCCACAGATTTGAAAAGCCCTAACAGAACTTTAGCCTATGTATCGGAGAAAGGAGAAAAGCCCTAACCAAACTGAGCGGGTGGGAATTTGTCAGCGGGCAGGTCAGGGCTGAGTTATATTCTGAACTGTTCGTGACCTCTAGGTTGCCATCTGGGAACCCTGTCCTTGCACAACTGGGAACCGTGCATAGAGACGGGGTGTGGATTCTGCCCACCTGTCTAGGGTGACTCATAAAATCCAGGTCAGGGCTCACATAACTTTAAGAGTTGTAGAGAAAAGGGAATTTCAGCCAGTGTCATTTGTATGCAATTAGTTCCTGGTGAAATTCCCGCTTCATCACCACAGTTAAAGTTTCAGGGGCCCTGTCTTCTTTTGTATATGGTCACTCTAGTATAGTGCCTGCAACTTTAACTGTTGTGATGAAGAGGGAATTTCACCAGGAACTAATTGCATACAAATAACCCTGGCTGAAATTCCCTTTTCTCTACAACTGTTAAAGTTACATGAGCCCTGACCTGGATTTTATCTGGTCACCCTACTCCTGTCGCATTTGGCCACAGCCTAAGAACGCAGCTGCCTTTTGTATCTCCTTCCTCCTGAAAGCACTTCCACATTACCTATCAACATGGGCTCCCTGCTTCCCCTGCTAGACCACTCTGGCTGTTTCCACCTTGTGCCCTTATTTTCTTGGGAGCCTGGTCAAAGACTAAGGAGGGAGGCTAAACTAGGCTTGGCCAGGCCCCTATGTGGGGATGGCTCGGCACCTGACTCATTCCCTTCTCGGCACCTGACTCATTCCGTGTGCCCTACTTTACAGAGGACAGTCCTCTATTTGAACGGCTGGCCAATCCAAAGCTGGCTTAAAGATAAAGAACCTTCGGACGGAAGAGTCTTGAAGGGTCTTGACGTTCCCCATCAACAGATAAGACCTGGACAGCCCACAGAGCAGGCACACGGGTCTCCCAGTCATGGTAACATGTATTGTACCCCTATTTAAATGATAGTAATTTCTACATTTTCATCTGTACACATCTGCAATTTTTATGCAAATCGCTGCCCTCTTTTATCCCCTCCCATTTTTGCCAGTTCATAAGTGGCCACCCTATTCGTTCGGGAAGAAACACAGTCTAGCAACTGTGGAGAGAAGGCACCTGTTGTCCCTCCTTGCGCTCCTAATTCTGTACTTTTGTGAAAGCCTGCTAGGAACAGATGACTGTTCTGCTTGGACTGCGGTGAGAAATGCAACATTCACTATTATTAGTGGCTGCCCCCCACTCCCCATTCTGCTTTCCCCCTCCCTGACAAAGCCACACAGGCCGCAGGCAAAATCCAATCGCGTTGAACAAATCCAATTTGCAGTAGCAGCTAATAGAGTTTGTTGCTGGTTTAAGCGATGGCAGCGTCAGAAACGCTCTGAAAATCATCCAGGCCCCAGGCCAAGCAGAGAAAGAAAGAAGGGAATGAGTCAGGTGCCGAGCCATCCCCACATAGGGGCCTGGCCAAGCCTAGTTTAGCCTCCCTCCTTAGTCTTTGACCAGGCTCCCAAGAAAATAAGGGCACAAACTAGGAACAAATGTGCAGTCCCTGGCATGGCTTGGACATGCCCCATGGACATGGGGGGGGGGGGACAGCAGGGGGTCGCATAGCCTGTGCTTCCTATTCCTGTTTGAGATCGGCCATTCAGGTGAGAGGACCACAATGCAGATTCAGGTGAGTTGATCAACCCTCTGTATGTCTATGGAGTTGTCCTCTTTGTCTGCCAGCAGTAGCCACGCTAGTAGTCGCGTTTAATCGGAAACAGGAATTAAAGATCAAATTTGGATTGGCACTTGGCACTCTTTGGTGGCAACCTGACCTCTCTCATCCCAATTTCTCTCATTATTAGTTCCCCCCCCCTTCCCATAGGCAACACTTTAAATTTAGGGTGACATTCACATCTAGAAAATGCTCCTTTTTGCCCCAGGGGCTCAAACGCAGTCTCTATTTCTCCAGCCATCCTCCTCCCGAGAAATCTCCTCCTGCTTGCCTGCCTGGCCACAGTTCAATCAAGAGTCCTGCTTGCTCCCAGGGGAGGAAGGCTGCTTTCTCCCTCCACACACCGCTCATGGTTCTTATTCCTGGTATGGCTATCTATAGGTGTGAATACATAAGACTGTAAGAACCATGTTAGATCAGACCAAGGGTCCATCTAGTCCAGCATTCTGTTCACACAGTGGCCAACATCTGCTCAGGGGAAACGCACAAGCAGAACATGAGTGCAACAGCACCCTCCGGTCCCTGCTTCTGATACTGGAAGTTGCATAGGGCCATCCGGACTAGTACCCATTGATAGGCTCCTCCTCCAGGAATTTGTCAACATGGATCTGTGGTTAGGGTTGCCAGATCAGAACCTAGAGATCCTGTGCATCTGTTCAGAGCAGTAATGCCCAAGTTGTGTGTACAGGTATGCAGTCAGAGAATGGCTCAGTTCGGATGACATATTAAGCAACGGAGGAGTAAATAACGTACTGACCGTGCGTTATGCACGAGGAGCTCCACAGACAACACACTGCAACCTGCGCTGCTCAGAACCGGCAAACGCCCCGGGTGCAAGGAACTTGCAGCAGCCATTTTGGTTGCAGCTTCTCCTCCGTGTGTCCTCCAGCCGTATCCCAGCATGCACCGTGAGTTCTGCCGGCTGCATAGAGCGGCTGGGTTTTTTTGGCTGCTCTAGGCAGCAGAACTCTATTCTGAAACGGAATAGTCCACAGAGAGAGGGGGGCTTCGGGCTAAACAACGCGCAAGCCCGTTGTTTCGCTCCGTTGTTTAAAGTGCCTGATTAACATACTGTCAGTTGAGTGCGTTGTGTGCTGCCCTCCAGACGACACAATAAGCAACACAACTGACGATTGTTCCCCCCCTCCTCCGTTGCCTAATGTATCGTCCGAACTGAGCCATAGTATACTTGTACTATGTGTGCATACAGGAAGAAATAATTAGAGGCACCTGTGAGCTCTGAAGGACCAACCCATAAAGCTGGGGTGGGCAACTTGTGGCCCTCCAGATGTTGGACTGCAACTCCCATCAGTCCTACCTGGCACAGAGTGTGAGCAGAGATGAGTTCAATCTGGACAGCCACAGGTTGTCCTCTCCCCTGCCTTAAAGGAGGCTGATGATGATGCACACCTCTGCATAAGAAAGGCAGCCTTGCCCAGCATGGTGCCTTCCAGAGGTTTTGCACTGCAACCTCCCATCAGACCCACCCAACATGGCCAATGGTCACGGCGGATGGGAATTGTGCTGCAAACCACTTGGTAGGGTGACCAGATAAAATCCAGGTCAGGGCTCATGTAACTTTAACAGTTGTAGAGCAAAGGGAATTTCAGCCAGTGTCATTTGTATGCAATTAGTTCCTGGTGAAATTCCCTCTTTGTCACAGTTGTTAAAGTTGCAGGGGCCCTGCCTTTATGTATATGGTCACTCTACTATAGTGCCTGCAACTTTAATTGTTGTGATGAAGAGGGAATATCACCAGGAACTAATTGCATACAAATGACACTGGCTGAAATTCCCTTTTCTTTACAACTGTTAAAGTTACATGAGCTCTGACCTGGATTTTATCTGGTCAGCCTACCACTTGGGAACTGCTCCACATTGGGAAAGGGCTCTGAATGGATGTCCTCCCAGTTTATTCTGCTCTCACATCTAGAGTGATCGAATCAGCCATTCACACTCGAAGCCAAAGAGTCAGGAAGCACAAGTGCCAGCCCTCACCAGAGGAAACTGCCCATTGCTTCTCTACCTAGGCCACTGCTTTACATTTTCTTCCATCTAATCAAGAGACATGTCCAGATCAAATGGGAGAGCTCCTCTGAAGGCAGGTGGATCGCTTTCTCTTTGTGGTTCTGCAAATAAACCATCCTGAAACCCAAAGGTTTGCAGAAGTAGGGGAGATTATATATATATATATATATATATATATATATATATACATAAAATCAGAAAACTCCCTGAGAACCACCACTCCCAAAACCCAGACCATGAGGATAGAGCATACTCACTGGCTACAGAATGTTAAGAGGGGGATGAACTAGAAAAATAGAGAGGTGGGGAATGAAATGGTGTGGCTGACTTGACAAACCTTGCACAGGAGCACTCCACACTGCAACACTTTGTTGCAGGTTCCACTTGTTCTGGTGTAAGTGTGCCTTCTGCTTTAATTCCAGAGAAGACTGTATCTCAGTAAGCAAAAGTCTAAGGAACAATATTTTAACAGCAGCAAAAGATGGTTCCTCTAGAGCAGGAGTGTGGAATGTATGAGCCAGTGGCGAGGGCTGATCGGAGTTGCAGGCCAATCACATCCAGAGGACCATGTGTTCCCGATCCCTGCTGGTACAGCTTCTCCAGTTCTACATTCCCACCCACCCCTGTCCTGACTGCTTTAACAAGAAAGACTGGCCGGCAAAGCAGGGTGAAGCAGAAAGACAAAGGCGGCGGGGCGCAGAAGGCACTGGTTAACCCTTTCCTTCCACTACTAAAATATTAAAGCAGCCTCCTCCAGTCTGATGGTGCCCTCCAGATGTGTGGGACTACAATTACCAGCATCCCCCAGATAGTCATGCTATCTGGAGGATCCTGGGATTTGCAGCCCCACACAACTGGAGAGCACCAGATTCAGGAAGGCTAAATTAAAGCAACAAGCGCGTTCCCCAGGTTGCAACCTAGCAACCTTACAAAACACAATTCTATATTATCAGGAGAACGGGTATCCATGTCCGCACTGATCGGCCTCTTCCTTTGATTCTGAAATCATGCCTCCCTTTTGCTTTCCGTGCACCCAACGAAGGACCAGAATACATGTATTTATTTGCTGAGGCCCCCTAAGTAATGTTATATTACCAATTTAAGATAAACATTGTTAACAGTTACATTTCCTAAATCAATGCTGCAAAAGAAAATAACAACACATCAACACCTCGGTTTTTGATTTACAAACAAGCTTTGCAAACCCACAAGCTGTTATGTCAGAGCCGAGCTCCTTGTAACACATTAGCTGCCCTGCAGTACCCTGAGTCCTTGCGATGCTTTGGCTCAGTGGCAGCTGCAGCCCATTCAAGGTGATGAGGCAGAGGGCAGGGCAACAGCTGAAGCCAGGGGCAACATTCAGTGGAGCTGCCTGCAGTATCATGTGGTGGGACCAAAATAAGACTAAAACCAAAGTGCACCCTCAAAGCCAGCTGTGGCAGAAGGAAACCAAACAAGAACAGCTGGAAGTTAAAGCTGGAACAATTTAAATGAGAAATAAGGCACCAATTGTCACCAGCAAGAGCAATTAATCATCAGGACAAGCTGCCAAGGGCGGGGGTGGTGGTGGTAGTGAAATAGAGTTCCCCATAACTTGCAGCTTTCCAGTGAATTATGGACTCCCTCCATAAAGCCAGATACAAATGGAGCAGGTTGATTTAGTAATAAGCAGAGGGAATTAGAAGGCATGTAGGAGAAAGAAGCGGAGACTAGATGATATCAAAAGGACCGTTTACCATTTAACTATTAATCCAAAAGCCAAGGAAGAGATGGAAGAAACAACAGTGTAGGACTGTGCTGAAAATATTCCCAGCAACACGGCTCAAAAGCCACCAACTTGTCATTTATCCCATATTTTATGTACAGAATTTAAAAATTAAACTTCAAATCCTCCACCATGTTTGTGTTCTGGGTGGGAGAAGGTAGACACCAATTCCTTTTGGGCAGCTGCATCCCTACCCCCCACCTCATGGGCAATATTATTTTCACCTATGGTGCACAGGAAGAGGCCTAAGATTTCGGAATCCAGCAAGCCCCAACCTAGAAGCAGGCTTTTCTAAAATGTTATGAAGATACCCTCCCTCACACCTCACATAATTAATACCCATGTTTTATGGATTTTCACACAAACACACATCTGAATACACCTATATTAATCACATCAGATGTGTCCCTTTTCTGTGATGCACACCCTCAAGTACAAAACAAAATGACCCTTTACCAGGTAGTAACTTGTCAAAGTATGCTTATGGCCAGCTTAGTAAGGTGGTCACCTCTGTTGCCTTGTTAAGTGGTGATAAAAACCTCACCATGCTGTAGCACCCAACCAGAAATACAGGAAACCAGGGATGGCACTGAAATCGTTTGCACTGTTTACAAAGAAGTGCAGGAGATAGCATATCAAGTGGTACATTCTTATCCTTAACGTTAGCCTAAAAGTACCTATAATATAGATACCCATATAAATATCTGTAATAATAGCAATAAGAGTGTCTGTCTGTCAGCTCAATAGTGCCAATTCTGTGAAACCTACACAGTTGAAACTTGGCATGCATACTAAGGGGACCCTAGGAGTGTGTGCCTCAGGGCTGTTTGGTTTGTAAAATGCATTAATTTAAATTAATTTGTGTTTGAAGCCTGCAGTGCAATCTTCAGTCACTAGGGAGTAGACTACCCTAGCCAGCAGAGAGGTTTGCAGTCAATATTTTGAAGGCAAGGGAGATTAGGACAAGGGACAGTTATATACACCTGCCCTGTTGTGGGGTAACCCCTCTTTATTGAGTGGACAGGCTCTTTCCTCAGAGGATATAGGAATGTACCGTGGCAGGAGGTGTGCCTAGGGATGCCAGTGGGTGTGGCTTCAGATGGGATGAGACTCTGGCTCAATTCGGACATATTAGGCAACAGAGGGATAAATAACGTACTGACCATGCGTTACGCAGGAGGAGCTTCACAGACGACATGCTGCAGCCAGCGCTGCTCGGCACCGGCAAACGCCCTGGCTGCTACAAACTTGCAGCGGCCATTTTGGTTGCAGCCTCTCCTCCGTGTCCTCCAACCATATCCCAGCAGGCACCGTGAGTTCTGCCGGCTGCATAGTTCAGCGGGGGGGGGGGGGGGGGTTGGCTGCTCTAGGCAGCAGAACTCCATTCCAAAATGGAATAGTCCACGGAGAGAGGGGGGGCTGAATTCGGACAACACTTTAAAAAATGGGGCTTTGGGCTAAACAACGTGCAAGCCCGTTGTTTCGCTCCGTTTTTTAAAGTGCCTGATTGACGTACTGTCAGTTGTGTGTGTTGTGTGTTGCCCTCCAAACGACACAATAAGCAACACAACTGACAATTGTTTCCCCCCTCCTCCGTTGCCTAATGTGTCGTCCGAATTGAGCCAGTGTGTCTAACCCTGTGTAACTTTAGTCGGAAGGCTTCGTTCTATCAAACGAAAGACTTTTCCAACTATGTGAAGCTGCGCCCATTCACTTGTTTAAAAATGAATATATTGGAAATAAGTTACCGCTTGGTAAATGGCCACCTGTCATCACTGTTTTGAGGGAAATGTATTCCTGTTTAAAAAGCAGGGCCTATCCACAAGTCTACTTTTCACAGGGTGCACCTAGCAAGCTGACATTTTATGTAGTACTGACACTGTGCAAGCAGCCTTGCAAATGCCCTAACAAGACCATTTTCACCAGATAATGGGAAACTTGCAAGAACCACCTTAAATGCAGACATTGCAGCTTTGGCACCTTTTGGGAGCATTCACAAGACCTCCACATCAGAGTTTCCATAGGAAGACCGGGGGGGGGGGGGGGGGGAGAGAGAGAGAGAGACAACAACCTGTTCAGAAGGGTGAAAGCTTTGACGGCACAATCCTTTGCATGAATACTCAGAAACAAGTCCTATGGAGTTCAATGAGGCTTCCTCTCACATAAGTGTATATAGGATTGAAGCTTAAGTGTTTATCTGAAATAAACACTTAAGCTGCATCCAGCTTCTGAACCTGAGGGTAGCATATAGCTACCATGGCCAGTAGGCATTGCTGGCCCTATCCTGCACGAGTTTGTCCATTAGGCTTAAGTGGCTTTTAAAGAGAGCTGAATGGAGGATAGGGCCACCAATGGCTACTAGTCATGGTGGCTATATGCAACTTCTAGGTTCAGAGGCAGTAGGCCTCAAAATATCAGTTGCTAGGGAACAACAACTGGAGAGGGTTATTGCATTTATATCCTGCTTGTAGACTTCCCATTGAGACATGTGGTTGGGCACCGTGGGAAAGAAGAAGATGAACTAGAATAGGCCTTTAGTCCGATCCAATGGAGCTCTTCTTATGTTCTGATGAAGAATGACTCTGCCTATACCTGCATGATATTTAGATGTACACCTTCATAAACAGAGATACATTCCCAGTTGTGCATGTTTCTATCTGACTGTACACAAATGTGTAGACAAGGGGTTATATGCAATGTTAGTCCCAGAGTAGACTCATTGAAATGAATGGGACTTAAGTTAGACTAACATTGGATGCAATCCATTGGATACAACCCAAGGCATGTGTGCATGTATACATGAACACCTGAAGATACTCTCAGAACATTCTGTGATTTGGTTCAGGCAAGGGAACAAGGTGAATCTGTTTAATCCTTACAATCCATTTTGCATTATGAGCAGGCAAAATATTACACATGTATTGTGGCTCAGAGACTAGTCCTGCTATAAAACAAAAGGAGGTCGGTTGTTTGAGTCACTATAAAATGGGTCTTGAGAGGAAGAAAACGATGGCCATCTGGAAAAATGGCCCCTGCTGCCTGGCTCTCCGAGACAGGGCTACAGGGACTCGAGGCATTTGGCCTCTTGCAAGCCCTAGCCATCTGGGTGAAATTATCAGCCAGTCTTTGGCTGGGCACAACCTCAACGTTTGTCAAAGCCAGGCATGGGGAAGACACGGGCAAAGGTCTCGACACGCTGCCGGAGGTCTGACAGTCTCTGCTTCGTCTCTGGGTCAGCCAGCAAGAAGGATTTGAAATCCTGGAGCTTAGCTGTGGGCGGAAGGGAAAGGAGAGAAGGAAGATAAGCACTGCAAACATATGGGGAAACTGAGGCACAGAGAGAGGCGCTTCACTTCCTCAAGTTCACACGCCACTCAGAATTAGGCATGGGCTCCCATTCTCTGGACCCCCATTTCTCTACCAAAATTGGGAGTTACCACCTAGGACTTATGGCTTCCCAGTACCACATCCTGCTCGTCTCCACTCATATACCATGAGCTGGATCCAGACCTGAGCTGGAACAACTGCACAGATGGAAGTGAACTCCCACTCCTCCTCCTCCTCCGGGACCCCAAAAATACTAGAGGGAGGCTCTGCTGAATGGGATGAGCTGTGGTGTCAGGGAGAGGATGGATCTCCAAAAAGCAGGTGGAGGGACCTTCCATAAGCAAAGCCCTCCCTCTTATGGAAGTCAGATCCTAGATCCAACCCCATGTATTTATTCTCTCTTCCTCAGAATTGAGGGCAAACCTGAGAAATTCCAGGCCCCAGTTTACCACTAATTCACTTTTATTTGGTGGAAAAACCTTCTCCTGCTAAATGTCTGTACGTTAACGGCACAGAGCAAGGCCCATAAAAGAGGCAGCAACCCACCCTGCAATAGTGCTTTGTTCCCTAATGGGTCTCAGTTGAATAGAAGAATTCCATCAGCCAGAATTCAGCAAGGCATGTAATGAGTTTATCAGATGGATCACCAGGATAGCCCACTAAGGTGCCAAAATTGTAGCTAATGCAACTTCCACTATACTTTGCTGATTACAACAGAACATAGCTAAACATGCTCCAAGGGACCTGGTGCAAACGTCTAGCCATCACAACAGACTAGCTTCCCATAACACACCAACAACTTACAAGTTTTCTTTTTGACATCTAGTCCAATCTGGATTCCTTCATCAATGAACTCCACCACCTTCTGGAAATCAGCTTCCTGGAACTGTCGGGAGGTAAGTGCAGGTGCGCCTATGGGGGAAATTGAAGGGAACTGGATAAGAGAGTTGCTCTTGTCATCCAAAGACCAAAATTACAAATGGATGCCTAAACAAGACTATAATAGATCCTCCAGATGAATCTCATCCCAGTACTCCATCGACTTCTGGGCACCACACTTCAAGAAGGATGCAGACAAGCTGGAGGGGGTTGAGAGGAGGGCAACGACGATGATCTGAGGTCTGGAAACAAAGCCCTATGAGGAGAGACTGAAAGAACTGGGCATGTTTGGCCTTGAGAAAAGACTGAGAGGAGACATGATAGCACTCTTCAAGTACTTGAAAGGCTGTCACACAGAGGCGGGCCAGGATCGCTTCCCGATCATCCCACAGTGCAGGACACGAAATAATGGGCTCAAGTTACAGGAAGCTAGATTCCGGCTGGACATCAGGAAAAACTTCCTGACTGCTAGAGCAGTGTAACAATGGAACCAATGACCTAGGGAGGTCGTGGGAACTCCCATACTAGAGGTCTTCAGGAGGCAGCTGGACAGCCATCTATGAGGTATGCTTTAAGGTGGATTCCTGCATTGAACAGGGGGTTGGACTCGATGGCCTTATAGGCCCCTTCCAACTCTACTATTCTATGATTCTATGAACCTGCAGAAAGGGTGTCCTGCCAACCCTAAATTTAGATACAGGAGATGCCAGAGAGGGAGGGAAAGGGGGTGGGGTCGGGAGAGAGAGAGAGAGAGAGAGAGAGAGAGAGAGAGAGAGAAGAAACATGGATTGTTAGTGTCTCATCCCAGTTCAGGCTCCTTCCCTATTAATGTCAATCAAATCAGTTCCCTAGTGACATGGCACATTCTCCAAGGGGGCTCCCTTCTCATCCAGCCTTTGAATGCTGGGATGGCCCACAGAGATAACGGAGCTTCCCTGACAGACTCATGGTGCTAGAAATGATGAAGTAAGGGTGAAACATCAGATAAGATCCCTCTATTACAAGGTAACATGAGAACAAATTCAAGATATGTGTAAAACACAGAATGGCAAGAGAGGTGACTCCTCAGGGATGACACTATGCAAAGTCTAAACCTGTGGTGTCTCTGCTGAAGAATCACAGAATCTGGTATCTTGAAATTTTTAGCTCGAAGCCTTTTGTGGCAACAAAGAGAAACCTTGAAAACATGAGCAGCATGGTGAAATGTCAGAAAAGTGAGGAGGCTTCAATGACCTGCACAACTCCGTTTGCCATAGCTACGTCTCAGCCGAAGTCCTTAGAGATCATGTACTTCAGTCGCCCAGCCTGGTGCTCTCCAGATGCTCTAGACTTCAACTCCCATCAGCCCCAGCCAGCATGCACAATGGTCAAGATCACTGGGAGCTATAGTCCCAAACATCGTGAGGGCACCAGATTGGGGAAGGTTGATTTATATACTCTGCACTAAAAATAAATAAAAAATCATTTTGGCCCAAGGAAAGCAGAAGTCTGCAAACTAAACGGATTTGCATCTATTTGCTTACTCTGCTTAAATTTATTCTGCTAATTGTGGAGAGAGGCAAAGATCTACAGAAGGAACTCACGTTTCTGTCTCCACTCTGGCTTCTGAGATACTTTCTAACTTATCTTTGCACTCTTAAGGGCTAGAAACATGCCTTTTAAAATATGAAAACGAAGATTCTTTACATGCTGAATTCTGGACCTGGAATGCTCGCAAGATGTATTCATGGAATGTGTGCAGTGCACCTCTGCCCAAATTGTCATAACCTTCCTCATCTTTTTTCCCATCCTTGAAGTCCTGAGCCAAATTAACTGATGTCATTTAAAAAGCAAGCACCTGGGAGAAGAATTTAAGTTTCCTTGGAGCAGAAACGGCATTATTTTAGTATAGATTATATGCAGCTCCAAACATCTGAAACATCTACACACATCTTTTTAAATTATTATTATTATTTAATACCCTGCTCTTACCAAGACGCAGGCCACCAGGTGTCAAGGCGCTCTTGTCTCCAGGACAGGTGTTCTTGTTAGCCGTTATGGACACAAGTTCCAAGACCCGTTCAGCCCGGGCCCCATCTAGGCCTTTCGGTCGCAAGTCCACAAGCAACAGGTGGTTATCAGTGCCACCTAATATGAGGGAGAGGGAGAGATGTGTTTTTTTCCCCTGTTGCCATCCCAACTCACAGCCATCCTCTATACTTCGAAATGACAACAAAGACATTGCTTACAACACAACTCGAATTGCCCTGCTGCTTGGTTAAAAATGAAGGTCTTTTTTAGCCCAACACTCCTCTCTTGCCGAGAAATTCCCTTGATCACAGCTAACACATGCTGATAGGCTCATCCGCTATGAATTTATCTAACATACTCATCCTAGTGACTGCCTCCATCCCCCCCCCCCCCCGACAATTCTTGAGACAATTTATTCCACAGGTTTACCATGTGTTGCCTGAAGAGGTCGTTTTAATAGCCATTCTGAACCTGCTGCTCTTCAATTTCATGAAAAAGGGCCAAACCAGACATTCACTGACTACATAGCAAGGGGCAGGGGAGATGTTTACTGGGAAGACGGCACATGGGGAGGGGAGGCTTATCATGGAGGCGGACATAGAATCACAGACATACACACACACACACACACACCATACACACCCGCACACCAGTAATTATTTAAGGAAAAACAAGATAGTCACTGCATGTTACATATTAAGTGAATGTTTAGTTTGGCACAAATTGTTCTACATTCTCGTTTTCCCATCTGCAAGCTGGAGATATCATCTTGTTTAAAATGATCCTCGGCTGAGGAGGGATTTGAACCAGCGCTCCATCTACTGATCACAAAGCGTTTCAAACTCTTCCATAGGCCTTTTTGCTCCACTGGGCCTCAATAACAGGCTTCAATCAAGAGCTACAGAACTTCACATCTCCACTCTGGGCAGCCCACTGGTCCCCGCTAACCCTGCCCCAACATCCCCCAGCATCTTGCTAAGATGCACAGAACTAAACATTCACAATCAGTAGAGTCAAATAGTGCACTTTTGGCTGGGCTGTACAATTTCATACTGCGGGTCGGGAGGTGCATAGTTTGAATTCTATCCCATATTAAAAAAACCTCCCTGCACATACAATGAGACTAGAATGTCACAGAGAAGGCTAGGCTGGAATTCCTCTCCCCTGCATACTAATTTCTATATATGCTGGGAGATTGTAATATAGATGAACACTAAAACATGTCCTCCCCTTCCTGCAGTCAGAAATGGTAGAGGCCAGCAAGAGCTGCTTCATGTGACTCTTCCGATCGTGTGTTTCATCTCAGAAGCAACGGATGATCCTCGCTCTACCTGAAACCAGAGTGTATCCTCGCTGTAGCAATGCCTCCGCCATGGCCTTGGCATTCTTGAGTACCTGCTGGCAATACTCCCGGAACATGGGTGAGCTGGCCTACAATGGAAGAAGAAGGGACAACATGAGCACTGCTCCTTTAAGCAACATTACTGATGACCGTCTAGCACACCATGGGGAGGCAGGGACAACACCATCTGTTCCACCCATCCCCACTGCAACCAAATGACTATGCCCTGGGCTCCAGGATATACCCTGAGGTTGGCACTGAACTGGTCCAATAATAATAATAATAAAAAAAGTATAATCAACTGACTGATGCAATACTAGTGAGCCTGTTTAGATAGCACACTAAGCCATGGTTAGGTCGCTAACCCTTTTGCAGCAAGTAGTTAGTCAGCATGTTTAAACCATGGTTATGTAGCTACCATGGTTAGGAATGATTCACACGAGACACTAATTCATGGTTCACATGACACGCTAAGCCATACAGTTGAGCTAAAAATGCTTAACCACCATGGTTTAGCGTGTTATCTGAACAGGGGCAATTAAGCAATAAATGATTAGAAGAGTTAACTGCAATTGTAATTAGCATAACTAAAACAACCATCATCTAGAAGACTCCAGAGCTCAGTTCCTCCCAGTAGCGTTACAGAGCTACCATGTCAGGTCACATGGAGGACTCTCCACAGCAAATGCAATGGAACTCATTGGTTGTTGAATCCTGGGAACTTGTGACCTATTACTGCCATGGCCAGTGGTGTGTTCGACCCTTCCTGAATCCTTCTGCGTACCGGTTCAGAGATGTCTGCAGTCACAGCTAGATCATTTTACGAGATTAGGATGGGAGAGGGCAGAAGCAATCTGGGTGAGAGGAGCAGGACATAGGAACGCAGGATGCTGCCTTACACTGAGTCAAAGCACTGGTCCAACTAGCCCAGTCTTGTCAACACTGGCTGGCAGCAATGGGTCTCCAGGGTTTCAGGCAGGAGTCTTTCCTAGACCTACCTGGAGAAGCCAGGGATCGAACCTGGGAACTTCTGCATGCAAAGCAGGGTCTCTACCACTGAGCTATGGCTCCTCCCTGCTGCGTTAAAGGACAGGGGGTGTCTACTTCCAAACATGGAGCTTGTGCCCCCTGCTCCAGCAACTCTAAAGAGCAAGGAGACCTCCATGCTGCTATGATGCAATTTTTTTAAAAAAAACAACCATCTCTCTTCTGACATAAAGGGACTTCATGGAATAGTTATATACTGGAGAAGCAGTATATGTCAATAAATAAGAATGGCTGACCAAAATTAACCGTAGTTAAGTAATAGACAGTCAGCTGACTGGCATCCCAACCAGAGCGCTGGTAAAACAGGATAGCTGGGGGATGAGCTGAACTTGCAGAATCAGGACCAGGAAAGGCAGCATTGAGGTCAAGCGCAGAAGGCAACACAGAACCGGGTCCAGTTTACCGTGGTAAATAAGCAGGACTAGAAGCAGGAATTACGGGCAGACTGTGAGCACAGAGACCCAAAGCAGGAAGGCAAGGCGGGTTTCAGAGGAGATCACACTCATCTCGAGACTCTGAGAAATACTCTTGCCTAGCCTATCAGCAGCTTCCTTTTTGCAGAGACTGCTGGGATTCCAAGGGCTTAAGAGACCAAGACATGCCTCATTTCAGGTCAGCAAGGGAGCTGAAATATGGCCAAACAAGTAACTGGCTAAAATTCTCTCACACACACACACCCCATTCCCATAGAAATTGGGGTAAGGCCTTCTGCTAGCCTTACACACCTGTTTCAGTGCCACAGCGACAGCCGCAATGGCATGGTTATGGGGCCCTCCTTGCAGAGACGGGAAGACAGCAAAGTTGATTCTCTCCTCCAGGTTGTAGGGAATCTCCTTGCCAGTCTTCTTGTCCACGGAACGGACACCTTTGCGGTAGAAAATCAGCCCAGACCTGAGTGTGACAAAAGGATGCAGGTCTGGTACCATATTAGAAGGGCTACAGGCTCTATAAGCTTCTCAAACTTTGTGACTTTCCAATGGGTTGGACTACATCTTCCATCATTCCCAGCCACCACAGCCATAGATGACTGAGGAATATGGGAGTTGCAGTCCAACAGATCTGGAGGAAAAAAGGTTGGAGAAAGATGACCTAGAAGGTACAACAAGATAAACAGGCAGGCAGGCATATGAAACTGCCCTATTATTCTTTATTTATCATTACATTTAAATCCCACCCTTTTCTCCTCTTGCAAGAAATCCGAGGCATCATACATAATCCTCCTCCTCTCTATTTTATCCTCACAACAGCCTTGTGAGGTAGATTAAGCCTAGAGTCAGTGACTGGCCCAACCTCACCCAGTGGGCTTCCATGGCTGTGGGGACTAGTACCTGGATCTCCCGAGCCACAGTCCAGCACTCTAACCACTATGCCACACTGGCCTTATACCAAGTCAGACCATTTGTACCACATCTGCCTTTGTATTATCTATTATCAGTATTATCTACACTGATTTGCAGTGGCTCTCTACCATTTTACAAAGGAGTCTTTCCTAGCCTTATCTGGGGATGCTGGGGATTTCACCTGGGACCTTTTGTGTCTTATGACTGAGTTACCATCCTTCCTGGTACACATGCAGCAAAAGTGGGGAACCTGTGACCCTCCAGATGTTGTTGGACTACAACTCGTGTGATGCTTTCCCACCCTATTCCTGCTTACCGCGCTCCACGTAGTGTCTTGTGTGTCGTGCTGGTCACCACGTCAGCATAGTCAAACGGAGATGGGATGACTTTGGCTGCCACCAAGCCACTGATGTGGGCCATGTCAGCCAGCAGGTAGGCCTTCACCTCTTCACACACCTGGCAGAGAAGGACAGATCGGTCCCTGGCTCACACTTCCTTGCCCGTTAATCCCTGCCACATGTCTCACAGGAAAGGCAGAGTCATCCCACCAGGGCAGCCTGGAGCAGCTGAAGGTGGAACGGCCTTGGAACGGCCTGCTGGGAGAGATCCGCCAATTTACCAGCCTTCAAGAATTTAAGAGAGCTATACCAGCTATAAACAGGCCTACCCAGTCAAATTTTAAGTCTTTGTTGATTTTAATAATGTATTAATTATACATTATTATATTTTATATTGTTTGTATTGATGTTGTTCCCCGCCTCGATCCGGAGGGAGAGGCAGGTAAGAAATAATTATTATTATTATTATTATTAAGGTCCAGCTAGCCACATATCCAAAAATATTCTGCCCACATGACAAGAAGACAAGCTGCATTTTGGCACGGACACCCATTTCCATTTGACTTTACGATGGAGGCACAGGAGAGGGAAACAGAAAATGACCACCACCCCATGTCTGTTTAGTTTATTCAGTGTAATTGTTGCCTGTCCTCCCACCACACCCAGAGAGTACCTTCTTGATGCGGGCATAGTCGATAAGGCGGGCATAGGCACTGGTCCCGGCAATGACAAGACGGGGGCGGAAGAGTCGGGCAGTCACTTCTAGCTGGTCGTAATCTATCAGTCCTGTCGCTGGCTGAATCGAAGGGAGGAGAGGGAGGAGGACTACATCAATGCATGAGAGTTAAGCCAATACCTCACCATCCTTCTCACATACACAGCAACGCGCAAGGAAAACTTGCAGAAACCTCCCTGCATGCCAATGCACAGGAAAGCCACCGTGCCTAGGGTAGTGGTCAGTAAATGGCAGCCTTTGCGCCAAGTCCAGCCCACATGTGAACACCATTGATCTTACTGCTTATCAACCCCTTGCACCCAGTGCCTTCTCAGCGTGCTCGGAGCTGGCTGAGTCTTTCCGGACCAAAGGAAACAGCAGGAACGTGCAGGCTACATAATCCACGTTTTCACATTCCAAAAGGACTACAGGGTGTCCGGCTGGAATTAAGAGGATACTTTTTGCAGAAAGGATATCATTTTTAACACAAGCTAACCTCCTCGCAATCAGCTTTGCTGGGTGGGGTGGGGCCAGAGGGAGGGGCCATGGCCATTTGGGGAACCCTGGAGGCCGGGATCTGGTCCCCGGGCCCGATGTTCTACACCCCTGACCTAGATTCTGCAGTAGGATCTTAACACCTCAACAGGCACTGTCTAGGGAAGGATAGAAACCCCGGGGTGCATGTCAAACCCGAGATCTGGGAGCAAACAGCAATGAAAGCTGCATAAGTCCCAACATCCTCTCCTCCTACTTATCACAGACATTTTCATAAGTGACAGCCAAGTTGCCTTCCCCCCATGGCTTCCTGCTCTGCATGCATAAACACAGCTAAGGCTTTACACGTGATTGCATACATCCCCTAAACACGCTGGCATGTTCTCGATATGTTGCTCTCCTCCTTGGCTCCAGAAGAAAACCCAAGAACAGACAGGAACATGTGCACAGATGCACACAAACATAGTGATTTCTGCCGACTCACGTTTAGTTTGTAGGGCATGGACTCGAAGAAGATGGAGGTGGCCGAGATACGCTTGATGTCAGACATATACCCATGTGTCAGGCTGCCAGGGAAAGGGAAGACATAGTCAGGACAGCATATAAGCCTTGGTCAAAGCCAAGCTCTGACCAAGGGAGAATTCTTCCACCCAAAAGCTAGGTACCCTCCTGTCGAGTAGGACAACCATGTTGGAGGTCTGAAGGACAATTCTGTATTGCAGGATTAGACCTGGTTCCAGGGAGAGAAGAGCCCCCATCCTCAACATCTCCCCTGACAAGAAGAGATAGACCCTGTTCAGGCGACACACTAAGTCACGGTGGTTAAGCATTTTGAGCTAAATATTATGGCTTAGTGCGTCATGTGAACAATTCCTAACCATGGTGGCTACATAACCATGGTTTAAACATGTTCACTACCCATTTGCTGCAAAGGGGTTAGCAGCCTAACCATGGCTTAGCGTGTTGTCTGAACAGGCCCATACTAGAAGTTTCTAGAGCCAAGGCTGAAAAATCTATTGCTATGATAAACTAACTGACCTGAGAGCAAACAAATTCCCTTGTACTGTGGATCCTTACTCTTATGGGGAATTTCATCACATCTCCAAAAACCCGCAACCCACCCCAAATCCCATATACAGGTCCTTCATTACACCCATCTGCACTGCAGTTCTATCTCCATATCCCAACTCCTTCAGTTACTCCTCCCTCATCTGGGCTTTTGTTAGGCCTGTCAGCTCCCAAATCTTTACTTTATTTTTATTTATTTATTACTTTTTCTAATCTGCTCAGTAACTAATGTTCTCTGTGCAGATTACAAACAGTTAAAAATCTAAAATGCCATATAACAATTAAAAATATAAAATATGATACAAATATTTCAAATAATAGAAATACCATATAATGCAAACCAATAAACAGCACAGAAAGCGATAAAACCGCCATAATAACCTAGAACTGGGCCTCCAAAATGCCTGGGAGAAAAGGAAGGTCTTTGCCTGGAGCTAAAAAGCCAACAATGCAGGTGCCAGGTGAACCTTTTTGGGGAGTTTATTCCATAAGTGGAGTGCCACCACTGAGAAGGCCTCTCTGGTGTAGCCACCTGCTTAGCTTCCTTGCATTTCATCTCCCCTTCTTTCACTTCAGTTACCCCCACCATGACAGTCCCCTCCTCCACTTAGTTCCTTCAGATTCTCCAATGAACAGGAATATTCCCTTGGCTTCCCTCACACAAGTTCTGCTCCCCAACCGGTACGTACTGGCCTCCATCGGGCAAGTCCAAGCCCATGAGACGCTCGTGGGGCTGCAGCAAGGCTGTGTAGGCAGCAAAGTTGGCCGGCGACCCCGAGTAGGGCTGGACGTTCACCCCCCAGCGCTCAGAGTCCAGGTCGAAAGCCTCAAGAGCACGGCGTTCACACAGCAGCTCAATGCGGTCAACCACCTCAGCACCACCATAATACCTGCATAGGATGCAAATGGGAAAGAAGAATTAAAAAAGAAAGAGAGACCATCCATTTCCTCATTGCCCCCATAATCTCTGAACCAGAGAAGAACAAAAAGAAAACCCTATCTGTCTCCTCCATGCCACCACAACGTATAAAGGAGGTTTCCAAGGCAACCATCCCCTAACAAAGCTTCCTGCACCCCTCTTGTCTGCACATAAACACTTCACAATTGACTTTCCCTGCACCAGCTTCTTCATTACCATATACTTTCCCCAAATGGCTAATGTCCCTTTATCCTGCACCTCCCACCACTCCTCGTATCCAACCTTATCATGGCTTGCCTCCATGGCTGGCCACCTGTGGCCAATCGCCAAGGTAACAGTTTAGGCCCGTAGCAACTCCAGGCCTGAGATGGGCCCTCCCCAAACTTCGGTTCTCTTTCCATTGAGGCCCGTTCTGAGGGAGGATCATTCCACATGGCACGCAAACAGCAGGGGTCCTCGGCGAGAGTTCAGCAGCTGTTGCATTCTCTCCCTTCATCCTGAGGAAAGGACCCCCAACTAGGGTGACCATGTGAAAAGGAGGATGGGGCTCCTGTATCGTTAACAGATGCATAGAAAAGGGTATTTCAGCAGGTGTCATTTGTATGCATGCAGCACCTGGTGAAATTCCCTCTTCATCACAACAGTTAAAGCTTCATTACACCAGTCATGATAACGACATACAAAAGAAAGCGGTTCTCCTGAAGCTTTAACTGTTGTGGTGAGGAGGGAATTTCACCAGGTGCTGCATGCGCACAAACGACACCTGCTGAAATTCCCTTTTCTATACAACTGTTAAAGATACAGGAGCCCTGTCCTCCTTTTCACATGGTCACCCTACCCCCAACTATTCATGGGATATCCAGGTGCAGAATGAGGAGAAACCTATGTAAACCGCCCAGAGAGCTTCGGCTATGGGGCGGTATACAAATGTAATAAATATATAAATAAATAAAAAGTGAACTTCATCCATCTCCTGCCAAATATGACCTGTGTTTCCCTTCACTCTCCACCATATCCTCTTCTTACTTATTCTTATTGTCCCCTTCCCCATCCTCTCGTTTGTTGGTTTCCTGGCTTCTGTCCAGGTTCCCCACCCACCTCCTGCTTTCTTAAAATGTTGAAATGCCTCTCCAAGGCTCAGTTACTGGCAGTGAGAACCTTGACCTGAAGTAAGCAGGTATTTTTGGTACTTTGGCCCCGCCCCATTTTCATTTGCCCCGCCCACCACCGGAATGCCACTCCCAAAGAGTTTCTCTGAAATGGAATTCTGTCTGTAGAATCCCCTACCTTACACATTATAGTGTGAGAGCCACTTTTCCAGGGCTCCATCCCATTTTTACTTTTTACACTTCATATACTGCCCCATGGCCAAAGCTCTCTGGGCAGTTCACAAGTGTTAAAACCATAAAACGCAGCAAGGTGATAAAAGCTAACATAAAACTTTTAAAATGGCATTATCCCATGGCATCACACTATTGTAGTGTTTAAACCCCTGCTGCTTCACGGGCAGGGCCAACCACCGGGGCCTCTTTTACCTCACAGATGGTTCCCAGTTCTGGACAAGCAATGACTAGATGGCAAGAACCCACAGCAGCAGTGGGCCGTCAAACAATACAGCAAAACCCTGAGAAGGAAAAGTGGCTGCCATGCCATGGCCGTATTGTCTACAGCAGGGGTGGGCAACTTGTGGCCCTCCAGATGTTTTGGCCTAACTCCCATGACCCCTCATGATTGGCTATGCTGTCTAGGGCTGATGGGAGTTGTAGGCCAAAACACATAGACGGCCACAAGTTGCCCACCACAGGTCTAAAGAGTACCTCTATCTTGCTACCTCCTTTCCCCCTTAACAATACTCTTCCCCTTACCTGCCCCCACTCCTCATACTCAGCTACTGCTCCTCTCAGACTTCCCTGCATTCTTGTCCCCTGCTGTTCCATAAAATGCAGCTTGTGGTGATCCGGCTCCACCAAAATGCGTTTTTTAGCATTTTCGGAAAGAACCCGGCCTAATAAGCGTCAGCTTTTCTCTCATATCTAATGCCAACTTGTTATGACATATCAAGAAGATACTGACGGGGCTGGCATCAGCTTGTCGTCCCAACTGGCCAGGCTCTGTTGATCCATTTCCACATCCCTTCTATCCCAATCCGCTCCTAATTTCTTTTACCAAGATCATCCCACTATAAGTTGGTGTTACCTCTTGCCAGGGTAGCCCTCTGAATATTTGTTGTTGAGGCAGGATCCAAGAGCCTCCAATGCAGCTCGGCTGCAGAAATTCTAGGGTCAGGTAAAAAAAAGAGAAAAAGACAAAAGTCAGGAAAAAGAAAGAAAACGGAATTGCACATGCATCAGGCTGCAGCGGAGGCAGAATGAGTACTCATAGCTGAGTGGTAGAGCACCTGCTTTGCATGGGGAAGGTCCCAGGTTCAATCCCCAGCATCTCCAGGTTGGGCTGGAAAAATTCCTCCCTGAAATCCTGGAGAACCGTTGTTGCCAGTCACTGTCAACGATACTGGGCTAGATGGACACAGTATAAGTCAGTGTCCTCTGCTCTAGAGAGGGAAAGCAGAGTAACAAGCAGTTCTGCTGAGAAACCAGCTTCGTTGGGCTTTGTTGTGATAAGACAACCTACTGGGGATTATAAGAAACTTATCATGTTAAGACCTACTGCCTTCTTGTTTTCCTTCTCCCTCCTCATCCACTTTCCCTTTGGTGTCGTGTCTTTTGAGATTGTAAACCTGAAGACAGAAAAGCTCTTGTTTTTATTGACTTGTAAATTGCTCTGGGAGCCTTTCCAGCTGAAAAGCGGGGTCATAATGCTTTAAATAAATACATACATAAATAAGATGGGGAGCTGGAAAACCCACATTCTTAAGAGGAGAAATAGCAGCAAGATTGGGAGCGAATGGAGGGGGGAGAGGAGAAAATCCAGACTGATCCAACTCTTCCCTTTGCTAAAATTCACCCCCTCCAAGCAGCTACTTGTTGCAATAGCACATTTGGGGGCAAACAGCAATTGGGAAGGGAGGATTTTGGGTAGGAAAGGGATGGTCAGAAAGAGTCACTCCACCATCACCCCATACCCCTCACTGTGCACCATGTATCTGCTCCCGAAAGAAAGAAAAAGAGGCTTTTTTAAAAAAGAAAAAAGAAAAAAAGAAGAAGCCTGGGTTAGATCACCACATGGAAAATGTATTGTCCATTTCAAGTCTAGGACACACTAGAATCCCATCTCCATCCATTACCACTGCAGGGGAGGTGGGGAATGGAAACACCACACCGTTTTTACTCCAGCCGCCCCATGTAGACACAATTACACCCGTGTATTGTGCATTCATTAATCCAGATTAACTGCAATTCCTCCTTTTTATATTTCTATCAACCCTTATGGCCCTGTAGGCAGAACCATAAAGCAATGCTGAAAAATCCAAGCTGTTTAAGATCCATTATTTGTTTATTTATTTATTGACACTTAGGAAGATTGAAAGCTTTTCCAGCCCCATAAAAATCAATGCTGTCACCTACAAATTTGAAATATATTTTCAATCCTGAGTTTAATACTGTGAATTTAAATGCTGCATTACTTATTTCTTCCTCCTTAAATGCATAAACTGCTTCAAAGCCAATGCTGTCAAAGTGGTTGACATTAAAACTTAAACAGAACAAAAGCAACATAAAACAGCAATAAAAGCCAATAGAAGAATTAAAACAATCCAGTTTCAAAATACAGCAGCTAGTCCTCATGTATTATTTATTTCACAAACTCACATACTGCAGATGATGTCTGAGGTTTGAGCAAGTCTCCTCTTTGGTAACATACCAAGGCTGCGTTCAGACAACACAATAGTCAATGGTGAGTTAATAGTCAACTCCATGGTCAGTTATCGAGGGGTTACTCCCCACACAACATGATTATAATCAACCGTGTTGTGGGTTAAGGCCAATGTTGAATTGACTATTAGTCAACAGTATGTTTGACTGACACATACCCCACCCTCTCTCCCCCCAAGTCCTCCCACTGGTATCCCAACAGTCATTGTGAGTTCTGCCAGCTGGACTAGAGTGGCATCCACTGCTTTGGTCTCTCTTGACAGGGGACTCTTTAGTTGCCAAAAATAACCAGCTGTGTGCAACAAAATAGTCAACAGTGCCCGACACACGACACAATAACCAACAGTTGTTCAAATAGTCAACTCTGCATAGTGTTGGTGATTTGCGTTGGTTATTTCAGCCAAATAACCAATTGTGGTGAGAAAAAGTCCTGACAGGAGACACAATAACCAACCGTTGACTATTTAACCCACTGTTGAGTATTTAACCCACCATTGGTTATTGTGTCATCTGAACCCAGTCTAAGAGAGAAACCTAAAAGGCGCAGTCCTATTGGGCTGTCTATCAGCCTCCGAAGCTGGGGGCTGATGCACATCCTATGTAGAGGGGGAAGAGTGCAGAGGCAATCTTTGCCTGCACATTCCTCCCACTATGCATTCTTGCTAGATGGGATTTTTCACATCTCTAGCTGGGGTTCTGTGGAGCAGGCAGGAAGGAGGCTGGGGAGGCCTTCTTGGTAAACTGCCCTCCCGAGTCCCCTCCCTGCCCACAGAACTCCCCTTTTTCCTCCTCTCCAAGGTCATTTTTGCAACTTCGGAGAAACAGCCGGCCGGGTTCTCTCCACGCCAGCTGCGAAGGGTCGGACTCCTGGGTCCAAGGTCGGAGTGCTGTCTCTGACCTCGGATCTAGGGATCTGAACTATCCTGTGGTTGCCCCAGACGTTGTCTAGGGGCAGTAGGATTGTCTCCCTCAATCACATATCTTATAGAAGACCATTTCTGGCACAAAATCCATCAGGATAAGTTTCCTTCTACGTCAGATTAAATATTTCCGTGTTTTTTTATATAGTTTGCCCCCCCCTTTTTTTTTTTGTTGGCCAAACTTTAAAGCGCTTTGCATACACGATCTCAGCAATCCTTACAACACTCGGGCAAGCTAAGCCGATAGTGTGGCTGCAGTGAAATCTGAACCATGGGCTTCACAGCTCACATTCTTTATCCCACTGTACTGGAATAAGACAAATTCAGGGAGGAAAGGCCTACCAATGGCTATTAGCCAATGGAACCTCCATGTTCAGAGGTAGTGTAGGCAGAACAGCACCAGCAGAGTGGAAGGTACTGGCCAGGCCTGTTTGTGGGCTTCCCAGATGCATCTGGTTGGCCGCTATGTAGAACAGGATGGTGGACTTAAGAAGAGCCCTGCTGAATCAAACGTATGTTTTTAATGGTTAGAATGTGCTTAAGGGGTGACTAAACCACTCTTGAGTGTGCACCTTTTTGCTGGGTGTTGGCCCAGTGCTGAATCTATTCCCCAGAGCCCAGAAGGTTCATTGGTACCAATGGAAGCTTTTCCTTTGTCTTAGCTTAATTGCTATGCAGAGGACAATTGACAAGAAGGACTGCAGCTGGGGAGAGAAAGGTTAAATCTTCCTTCCCCACAGGTTGCAACACACACACACACCAATCTCTCCCTACATGGCAATTAAGCTTTTAAAAAAAAACTTTTCCATTGGTTTGGGGTGATCTGGAGCAGGGTGCAAATTAATTGAAATTTTTATTTTATTTGAGACGATCTGGATGAGAAATTAATTGGCTGGCTTTGCCTCCTGGGAAATTTAAATAAATCCTAGTAATTATTTCTACATTTGCATCAACACAGGCACATTTTATGCAGATTGGTGTCCTATGAGCCTGGAAACAAATCTTTTATGTGCCCTTGAATACGGAGGGGTCCAGAAAGGCGACCACAACACTGGAGGCATCCAAAGGACAAGGCAGACGCCCTTTCATGCTCCACTCCAGAGCTAAGGGAACAGACACCCATCCTTCTGCCACCCACCTCTGAGGCGATGAGTTCCAGTCCCCGGCACTGCCGATCCTTCTCTTGCTGTACCAGCTCCCACATCTCAGGGTCGCTCTCCGCCAAGCTCTCCCGCCCGGTCCAGCCTGGCATCTCCTTGGCAGACGCTGCAGCTGTTTTGCTGTGCTGGGCCCGCAAATTACCCCCAGCCTGGCAGCATCTTCGCAGGGGCTGGTGAGGAAGGAAAAGAGGAAGGGTTACAACAGGGCTGGCCCAACGGCATTTTGGGAACTTAAATAGAAAAATCCAATTGATGCTCTTCCCACACTTTATACGGGACTCAATCGCTCCAGCAGGACTTTTTTTGTGCAAGTTGCAATCCAAGTGTCTGCTTTACTGGAACATGCAAAACCTGTATGATTTACTGGAACCTATCAAACCTGTTTAATTTTTAAGAGACCCTTCATGTTTAAACCACGTGACTAGCTAGCCAGTCCTTGGGCCTCTAGCTGTTGTTGGGCTACAACTCCCATTAGCTCCAGGCCACACGACCAGTAGTTGAGAGAGATGGGAACTGTGGTCCAACAACATCTGAGATTCTCTCAAGGGTGGGAACCACAACATACAACAGCCTTCCCCAACCGGGCACCCTCCAGATGTTTTGGACATCAACTCCCATCACCCCCAGCCAACATGGTCGTGGGAGATGTAGTCCAAAACACCTGGAGGGCACCAGGTTGGGGAAGACCAGCATATAGAGGCAGGCTTAAAGTCAGAAAGGGAGAATCCAAAGTACATTTAGACAGAAAAATGTCCTACAACTCCCAGCACTCCCCAGCCAGCAGAGCATAGCTGACTGCAGAATGCTGGGAGATGTAGGAATTTTTTTTTTGTCTAAACACAAATAGGTTTGTGCCCTAAATTAGCTCCATTGACTGAGCAGGGATTTTAACCTGAAGCCTCTACAGCCTAACACACATGCACTGTGCCACACTGGCTCATGGAATTGCCAACTGGAGCTTTCTCTGGCAGTTCCGTTCCCTATCAAAACTAGAACTGTCATCATGGAAACCAGATGGGTGGTGAGAAATTTATATTACAGCCTTCTATAACCTAAGCCGGCTGCTGAGCACAGTGGAAGTTCCTGCACGTTTGTAAAAGGGGCTGGGATCATCTAAGCCGGACACCAGATTCACTAACATTTCTTTTACAAGATCTACTAGAAGGCAGCAAAAATAGCTGCAGGTCATCAGCAACTTCTTTCAAAGTTGCCCCAATGGGTTTACACAGAACAGCCTTTGCTACCCTTAGAAGATCACACAAGCATAGAAAAGGAATATTCTTGCGACTTCAGTCACCAAACAAGCAACAGGGTGAGAACTCAGGAGACTGAACTGGAAAGCTGAGGAGAAAGCAGTCAATTTTAAGGCCTACTGAAACAGAGCTATCTTTGTGTTGCAGATGGGCCAAGCAAGCTTCAGGCTGCTGAACGCTGAGTTGGCAAGTCCTGCCAAGAAAGAAGTTTTGCACACACACACAAAGTTTGTTCATTTCCTTCCCTACTCCCGAACACCTTTCGAAGCAATCCAGTCGCCACAAATGAGAGCCAGAAGCATTTGAAAGGGAGGAAGCAGAGGAGGTTCACTTTCATTTTCTTTATTAAAAGGCAGCACGCAAAGAAGCTAAAAACCCATAATCTCCATCGCAGATGATGCAACCGGCTTCCCGAGGTTGCATCAGCAAGGAATGCATCAAGATTGGCAGAAGAACGAGATATCCCAGCATCGTTAAGAGAAGATGTTTTGTTTTTAATTGCTCTCTAAATTGGAGAGTTAATTTTTGTTTAAAGCACAAAAGCACACATTTGTTTTTGGCTGCAAGAGCGGATTTATTTGAACATCTGAATGGGGTTTTAAGCTTCCCAGGCTATAATAGAAGCTTAACTCCTCTCTCTCTCTCTCTCTCTCTCTCCCTTTAAATTTGCAATCGTGTTACCTAATCCAGATATTTAGCCCGCAAATCAGAAAGCAATTTCAAGGGGGCAGGTCATTTTATTGACCGGGTTCAAGAGACGAAAACAGCATGTATCAACAGAACTGGTGCCAGATAGAAACCCCAGCCAAAGAGACTTTGGTAAGGCGATAAAGCAGTCGCAGAAGTTACTTTTTGTACCTCTTCCCTCCCCGGTCCTTTTACCCACTCTGAAGGCTATTTTTTGCCATTCCTTTCCGTCCATTGTCTCAAAGCTGCAATGACAGATGAGGGAGAGGGAGAGGGAGAGAGGCCACCAAAATTAGCCTATAAAAGTCAGCAAAGCGTGACTGCTTGGAGAGGTTCAGCTGATAATAGCGTCTCAGTCTCGAACGTCGAGATAACTCTTCGCCTCGCGCTCTGTCGCATCCAAGAGCCCATTAGCCAGAATTAATAACTGAGCAGCAGAATGGCAAAGATCTGTGCCGCTATCTCAGATCGCCTGCTATAACCCTCAGGCGGCTACATAAACTCCTTACCTAAGGAGCTTTGGGCTTTCTAAACTTGCACGACTTAACATTGCCGAACGACAACAACGAAGGAGAAAAAAGAGAAAAGAAAGTGGGGGGGGAGGAAAGGAAACCATCAATGGAGATAAATCTTCACTGGAGGAGCAAAACTTTTTGTTGCTGCATTGGGCACACAGGAGACACATGGAACTGAACTGCCTATGGAAAACAACCATCAGTACAGGCCCCACTGCACACATCCAAATGTGGGAGTGGGGGGAGGAAGGGGGCGGAAGGGGGCAGGATGAAGGTTTGGGTCGGAGCACGGGTACTTTGCAAACCAAGTCATACGCGCTCTCCCCCCCCCCCCCAAGACGCTGAACATATTCAAATACCACTGAGCGCAAAGCACGTCTTGGAAGTGACTTGTGCCGCTAAAGACCACCACCACCACCCTGCCGACCCCTTGCCTATCTTTGCACCCCGACTTGTGTGTCCCAAGAAATCTGACCTTCTTCCCCCTTTGCCATCCGCACGCCTTACCTTGGCAAAGTGTCTAAAAGGAAAAGGCAGCATAGCAGCCTGAAGTGCAGAAAGTGCAAACTTGTTTTGCGAGCTGTTGCTCTACGTTAAGTGAGTCCCAAGACCAGAGGGAAATCCGAAGTGAGGACGGTGGGCTGGAGGAAGGGAAACACGTGTCTCTTGCTCCGCCACTGCCAGTTACTACCGGGTGCAAGAGGCATCCTGGGAGATGTAGTTTTCTGCTATCGGTTGTTCTCTCAGCGCTCTTCTTGGACGGCCCGTGTTCAGAACCGAGTTGCTCGCCCTTCCATGAGCGGCGGCGATTACCCTCTGGCTTTTTAAACCTGTGAACAGCGGAAGCTGGTGGCTCCAATGTCAGGGGGGCTGTGAATCCATTCTGGGTTTCAGTCTGAATCAGCCAGAACTCTAAAGGAGCCATCCAAGCCGCTGCTGAACCCTACCCCCAAAAATAGGTCCAGCCCCTTGGATAGCTCCTTTGGAGTTCTAGCTGGTTCTGACTGAAACCCAGAATGGATTCACAGCCCCGCCGAAATCGGAGCCACCAGCCTCCACTGCCTGTGGAAGCGACTCCGCCTCAATAATGTGTCAGGGGACGAAGACATTCTGGATCGTTAAAATAAAGCAAATACAGTTCAGTGCAAGCAAGTGTAATATGACGCACATCGGAGCAAAAATCCCTACTTCACGTTTATGCTGATGGGCTCTGAGATAGCAACCACTGACCAAAAACAGTGATCTTGGGGTTGTGGTAATTAGATGAAAATTCAGCTGCTGTGAGAATGGCAGATGCCATGTTAGGCATAATTAGGAAAGGAATGGGGCGGGGGTGGGGGGAACCTGCCAAGATCATACTTCCCATGTACCCATCTATAGTGTGATCACACTTGGAATGCTATGTGAACAGTTCTGGTCACCACACCTGAAAAAGGATATTGCAGAGTTAGAAAGAGTGCAGAAAAGGGCAAGTAAAACGATCAAGGGGTTGGAGCAAGCCCCCTATGAGGAAAGGTTACAACATTGGGGACTTTAAAAAAATTGGAAATGAGGGACAACATGATAGAGGTGTGCAAAATGATGCATGGTGTGGAGGATGTGGGTAGGGAGACATTCCCCCCTCTCTCATAATGCTAGAAACTGGGATCCCATGAAGGTGGGAGATTCAGGACAGATAAAAGGAAGGACTTCTTCACACAGATGGAAATTCACAAGATGTAGTGATGGCCACCACTTTGGATGGCTTTAAAAGGGGGATTGGACTGATCCATGGAGAAGAAGGCTATCAATGGGTACTAGTCCTGATGGCTTTATGCTACTTCCAGTATCAGAGGCAGTGTGCCTATACCAGTTGCTGGGGAACATGGACAGGAAGGTGCTTTTGCACCCATATCCTGCTTGTGGGTTCCCTGTGGGCAACTGGTCGGCCACTGTGTCTGATCCAGCACGGCTTTTCTTAAGCACAGTTTTTGTTGCTGTTGGTATCAATGGGTTCAGAATGACACTTCGAATTTTAATGCCACAGCAGAGTACTAAAGAGTATGGAGTACACACTTTGCCTGTCCACATTGGAGTTAAAGAGCTGGATTGCTATCTTTGGCTGCCTCTACAAGAGAGGTTTAAAGCTCTTTCAAGGCGCTTTTAAAAATTTACCTCTACAAGAACGGAGCGCAAATTGGGCGTAGAGGTGCGTTTTCTCTCAGATTATGCGCATTATCGAACGCGTGTTAAATCGTGAGTTTTATTTTGCTCCGGCCGTTAAAGCACATTTTGACTATGTGAACAAGCGCTTATGCACATTAACTACTTGTAAAGCACATTTTGGTCATCCGTTAATGCGCTTCGCCGCCTCTCACCGCCTCTCGTGCAGAGGTATTAGGTGTAAATGCGCTTCAGCGATTATGCGCATAATCGCCTAACCGGGCGCAAAAGCGAATCCTTGTAGAGGGGACCCCTGTCTCCAATTACCAAGGTCCTGTGCCTTATCATCTACAAAACAAGTGAAAATTCAGCAGGCACAGCTCTCTGCCATTACTGCATTTTCATGCTGAGGGTGGCCGCACCTGTTGAATTGTTTGGTTTTGTTTTGTTTTTGTCATGTGGCTGTTATTAATCTCTGCCAGATTAAAAAAAAAGATGATGAGTCCTACTGATTCAGCATTTTATATGGTGATGAAAAATGTTTCCCTTGGCAGGGCTCCTGTCAGTTGGACAAATTCAACAGGTTGTAGATTTTCCTGGCCTAGAAATTAAGTGATGGGGGAAAGGAGCTTCGCCTGTTGAATTTATGCTTGCCAGACATTTATTAAAGGCACATCATGAGCAGTGCCAGAAAATAAAATGGTCAACCCTAGAATTTTGATCCTAAAGCAGACCTTTGAACTTTGCTGTGAATCTGTCCCCTGCCCTGCAAGCATTTTTGTGCTTTCCCATGTACGCCTACGCGTTTAGGTCATCCGCTGAACAATAGATAAGACTCCGACATTAATATTGTAAATTTCCACTTTTGTCAATGGCGCCTACAGCAGTACAACATTCCTTTAGCATTCTAGTTTGAGGCTTACATGGAATCCATCCACATCCACACACACAAACACACACACACAGAGTAAAAGTGTGCATGTTAGTTGCTGATCTAGCAGTTTGCACATCTTTCATTTTTAATTTTTTGCTCTGCTGAGCCAAGCCTTCTTCAGCCCCAGCAGCAATGCTGAAAAGAAGGAGAAATTGTGTCTTCCTCCCCACTCCCTTCCTTCTTCCATCTCGGTTTTATTTCTTATCATTTGGTGAGTTGTGATAGATGGAGCCAATGGTGCCCTTGCTCTGGTCCTGGGAGTCACTGTGATTGGTTGCTTGCCCTATAGGAGGTAGACATCCAGCCAATAAGGGGGGAAAGTTTTCTTACAGTGTTCCCCACCCCCTAGTTGCAGGGACCAGGAGGAGAATGGAGGAAAACATTAATATAAGCTGGTTTGGTAGCTTGTTCCCTGTCAGTCCATTGCTGTCTGCAGTCCATGATTGATTGATTGCTTGCTTGACTCAATGCTTTTGAAGCTGTGTTCTGGGTAAGCCTGGGGTTCATCAGACACACACTTCCCAGAGTTCCTCAGTGTGTAAATGGCAAGCACAATTTCCTACGAGCACTAGGGTGTCCACGTGGCCTTCTTTACAGAGGACAGTCCTCTCTTTGAAGGGGTCCTCTCTTTGAAGGGTTGTCCTGTCCAAGGCTGCCTCTACAAGAGAGGTTTAAAGCTCTTTCAAGGCGCTTAAAAAAATTTACCTCTACAAGAACGGAGCGCAAATCGGGCGTAGAGGCACGTTATCTCTCCGATTATGCGCATTATCGAATGCGCGTTAAATCGCGAGTTTTATTTTGCTCCGGCCGTTAAAGCACATTTTGCCTATGTGAACAAGCGCTTATGCGCATTAACTACTTGTAAAGCGCATTTTGGTCATCCGTTAATGCGCTTCGCCGCCTCTCGCCGCCTCTCGTGCAGAGGTATTAGGTGTAAATGCGCTTCAGCGATTATGCGCATAATCGCCTAACCGGGCGCAAAAGCGAATCCTTGTAGAGGGGACCCAAGTCCCATATGAAGAATAAAGAACCATCAGAAAGAATCGCTGGGCCTCAAAGTTGCGCACCAACAGCAGACTGAGCAAGGCAGACAGGTCATCTGATCACTGCATCTGATGAAGTGGAAAGTGTCCACACCAGTTTATGCCAGAATAAGGGCACAATCCTGTTGACTGCGCCCTGCATGACCATAAACCCCTGAACTCGGAGGCTTATGATGATCCTATGCAGGACAGGAGGAGCAGTGGAGATTATCTTCACCTCCCCACCTTCCCACCTTGCATTTTTTGCCAGTTGGCCTTTTCCCTCCCATCTAGCAAAGGTGTTTTGGAGCGGGAGGGGAAGAGGCTGGCAGAGGCTCAGGATAGCTCAGATCCTGGCCTCTCCACTATCCTCCCTGCCCTGCCCACTGAAACTCCCTTTCTCCCTCTCAGAGGTTCCTGAACTCAGAGGCCAACCAGATCACTGAGTCCCCCTTCTGAGGTTGAAACGCTGTCTCCAACCTCAGAGGGGGGACTCCGAAGAATCCTATGATCCCTCAGACACTATATAGGGGCCATAGCATTGCTCCCAAGACTCTTCATTGTTGTTGTTTCAGTTACTCATACATTCTAAAATTTATATCCCGCAAGCCCTCTATCTGCATGTTTACCCTGCCCTCCACCCCACCCCACATCACACCACATACACATCTTCCCCTAGGACCCAGAGTGGAAGGTATTTGTTCTAAAAAACCAAAACAGACTATGCGCGTCATCAGACTGGGGGAAATCGCAGTTTCTTGCCATCGCTTCTCTGTCCCCGTTCCTGTCCCATGAGACTTCCTCTTTTTACCAGGAGAAGAAAGAGGAAGTAAGCAAGAAAAATGGTGGTGAGGGGAATTAAGAAGTCCCTTTTCCTTGCACTACTCTTCCAGTGCAGATTGTTTGTGTGTTTATTTCTAGGGATTTATTTTCTACATTTGCCTCCAGGCAGCTAACAAATAAACCATCACACAATCTAAAATAATTAAACCAATAAAAACAACTAATCAACCCACCAATTAAAAACCAATGAGCCAGTGACTTTAAATTTGTGTAATGTTATTCTGGTGTTGGTGTTGTTTTCAATTTAAAATATGTATATACCACTTTTCCAATTGCTCAAAGAGTTTACAGCAATTGTAAAAAAGAACCCAAAACAGATAAAACAAATAAAGCAAGAGGATGGAGCACACACATGACAGATTACCACAAAAGGCTATCCAATGCTATTAAAAGCCCAAGCAGAAGAGGATGGGCTTGGCCTAGCATTCAGAGATAGTAAGGAAGGCACCAGGCGCACTTGCCAAGGGAGGGAGTTTCACAATTTGGGTTCCAACACAGAAAAGCCCCCCTTGTAGGGTGGCCATGTGTCTGAATTTGCAGAGGACAGTCTTCTATTTGAAGGTGTCCTCTGCTTTGGTGGGTTTTCCTGTCCAAGTACAGTTTAAAGAGAAAAAAACCATCAGAAGGCAGCAGAGGCCTCAAAATTACCACTCAAGAGTTAACACCTCGACAGTAGACTGAGCAGATCACAAGATTTTCAGGTCACAGTCTTCCCCACTTTGATGAGATATTTTAGGGTTGGATCGAGACATAGTCATACTTTGAATAGACCCAATGAAATCAATGGGACACTGTATTTCTATTTAAAATATAGTAATTCCTTGTAAATGTTCATATATGTGTGTGTACATGGGCAAAATGTATACAACTCTGTGTCCTCTGTTTTGAGTGATGCATAAGGGCCCACACTACTGTCCCATCACCACCTACCTAAGGTAACCATATGAAAAGGAGGACAGGACAGTTGAAGCTGCAGGAATCCTGCCCAGGGCTTCTGCAGCTTTACCTGTTGTGATGAAAAGGGAATTCCACCAAGTTCTGCATGCATACAAATGACAACTGCTGAACTTCCCTTTTCTATTCAACTGTAAAAGATACAGGAGCCCTGTCCTCCTTTCCATATGGTCACCCTATACCTACCACACTTCTGAACTGTGGCTCTGCTCATGCTGGACTTTGGGCTCTAAGTGCCCCCACAACAATCACCAGATGAGACAGCAGTAGCAGGAAACAGATGCATACTTGGGAACTGGCCCAAGACAATTTGCTGCTTGAGACAAAGGACAAAATGGTAAACCACCCCCTCCTGCCTTCCATTCCCTGAAAACAAGCCAACTAGCTTGGCATTTGAATCTTACTCCAACGTTGGCAACAGGATAGCATCTGCGCCTGCCGTCACATCTGAAAGCAGCAGACTAGTTGAGGGAGTGCAGGAAAGGCTGTCTTCCTAGAGAAGCAATGGCTGGGGGGTCTGCCACCATTGCCCTCCCAGCATCTGTCATCCGAGGCAGTTGCCTCACTGCCTAATAGTAGGGCCGGCCTGTGTTGCCACACAACATTCCATTGACTTTTGCTTTTCTAACGTTTAGGGACGCGGGTGCCCTGTACAGTGTGGTGAGGCTAAAGCTGCACCACCTTCTTCTTTTCCCCAGAATGCCTCTGGCCTCCTGTGTGTCCAAAGGCACCCTGTGGGGGAAAAGAAGGTGGTGAACACAGTTCAAGTCTGGGCACCAGGCGCTTCACTGCACAGCATGCTCACCTGACTAAATGTTGAAAAGGGGGGGGGGTAACTGGGGGGGGAGCAGAGCAAACAGCGCACTGTGGAGAGGGTGGCAGAACATGGGGGAGGAAGTGGGGATGTAGCAGTGGAGTATTTGGTTGGGAGGAAATGGGGTGGCCGCTCAGGGCCCCCTCAAATCTGCCTGATAGGCTGACCAGATAAAATCCAGGTCAGGGCTCATGTAACAGACGCCCGGATTTGTCCGGACATGGCAGGGAAATGGGGTGCAAATCCACATCCGGGCGGAAAAAACCATTTTGGGGGGCCAAATCCGGAAATTTAGCCCCCCAAAACGGTGACCAGGTGGCCCTGGGGCGAGCCGGGCCAACTGGGGGGCGGCGGGGGCAAACCGGGGCGGCGGGGGGTCACGCGGCGGTGGCGCGAGGCTGGCGGCGCGAGGCACCTACCGGCTGGGGCGTCCGTTTCCCTCCGGTGCTCGGAATCTACTGAGAAACAGGCTTCGCGGCCTGTCCCTCAGTAGCGCGCCGGGTGATGACATCATCAGTCGGCGCACTGCTGAGAGACAGGCCAGGAAGCCTGTTTCTTAGTAGATTCCAAGCACGGAGGGAAACGGACCCCCCCAGCAGCAGCAGGTAAGGAGCATGGGGGGGAGTGGGGGGGCGCGGGGGAGTGGGGGGGCGGCGCGGGTGCTCGCGGCAGGTGGGGGGGGCGCGGGTGCTCGCGGCGGGGCACTTACCTGCTGGGGCTTCCCTCGGGTGCTCGGAATCTACTGAGGAACAGGCTTCACGGCCTGTCCCTACTGAGGGATAGGCCGCGAAGCCTGTTTCTCAGTAGATTCCGAGCACCGGAGGGAAGCCCCAGCAGGTAAGTGCCCCGTGCACCCGCGCCGCCCCGCCCGCCCGCCCGCCCGCCCCGCGCTCCTTACCTGCTGGTGCTGGTGCTGGGGCTTCCCTCCGTGCTGGGAATCTACTGAGAAACAGGCTTCACGGCCTGTCCCTCAGTAGCGCGCTGGATGATGACGTCATCACTCGGCGCGTTACTGAGAGACAGGCCAGGAAGCCTGTTTCTCAGTAGATTCCGAGCACGGAGGGAAGCCCCAGCACCAGCAGCAGCAGGTAAGGAGCGCGGGGCGGGTGGGGGGGCGGCACGGATGTGCAGGGGGGGCGGGGCGGGGCGGGGCGGGCGCGAGACACTTACCTGCTGGGGCTTCATGTGCCACGTCTCCCTCTACCTCCCAGGTGCTGCATTTCCCCTACCGTGCCTGCCCTGACCGCCTCTCCCATCTCTCACCTACCTCCCCATTGAGATTGCACTGTTGCTGCTGCTGCTGCCCCCTCCCACAATGCTCTAAGGAAGGACTTCCAAGAGTCAGGCATTTTGGCCTGTCTGAGGCACACAGGCTGCTTTTTACAGCCAGTGGAGTTTTTTCATAGAGACTGCCCCCCTCGCTCACCTTCTGAGGATCTTTGAGGAAAGCCATAGGGCGGGTGACTGCTCTGGGGAGCCCCACTGGTTATTCTTCCCCTTTGGCATTTGCTTAGGGTGACCATATGAAAAGGAGGACAGGGCTCCTGTAACTTTTAACAGTTGTGTAGAGAAGGGAATTTCAGCTGGTGTCATTTGTATGCATGCAGCACCTGGTGAAATTCCCTCTTCATCACTGTAGTTAAAGCTGCAGGAGCCCTGCCCGCTTTTGTACCTGGTCACTCTAGTATAGCTCCTGCAGCTTTAACTACAGTGATGAAGAGGGAATTTCACCAGGTGCTGTATGCATACAAATGATACCAGCTGAAATTCCCTTCTCTACACAACTGTTAAAGATACAGGAGCCCTGTCCTCCTTTTCATATGGTCACCCTAGTGTTTGAAGCTTTCAACATTATAACCATATGGTCCAAACTTTTAGAAAAAAGAAGGGAACAGTGTATGTGTGTAGGTGGGGAGGGGGAAAGATTAAAAGGAATGTATAGCTACCTATCCCAAGGAGAGATCACAAGGAGAGATCTGAAGACCAGGTTATGATGGATCCAGATGAAGGTTGAAAGAGATCTCTCCTAGCATCCAGGGTATAGAACTCAGCAAAGTCCAGGTAGGGAAAATTAAGCCACGTAGAGAGTGTAGAAAATATTTAAAAATGAAAAGATCAAAATCAAATAGAGGGTGAAAACAACACCAAGCTGCTCACACCCTAAGAAAACAACACCCTAAGATCAGTGGGCTTTTCAATGGTGACACCCCGTCTGTGGAATGCCCTCCCCAGAGAAGCTTGCTTGGTACCTATGTTGTGGTGTTTTCATCACCCGATTATTATAAGTATTTTAGTGCTCTTCGCCCTATGCACCTTTATTTTCTGCTGGTTTTACTGTGCTGTTGTGTTTTTACTGTTTATGGCTGACTTCATTTTGGTTTTATTATGTGCTGTTTTTAATTATTGTTTTATTGTTTGTATGTTATTTTTTAATTATTGTACACCACACAGAGAAGTTGGGTTATTGGGTGTAATAAATAGAAAGCATAATGAATACATAAACAAGGAACACAATTAAAGTCCTATTGATTACAATGAGAAATGCCCTATCCTGTGTCCAGCTTGTGATATCATTTTAAGGTTTTCTTTTATTGTCGTATGCTTGGAGAGAGAGAGAAAGCATGCACAGACTGCTATCACTGTGCTTTAATTTCATGTATTGACAATGACAATGACATATCAACGTCCTCAGCTCCTTCCTGGAGACAGAGGCCAGCTCATGGACCAGCAGCTAATTACCTCAGAAGCTGTGGTTAGAGTTGTATTTTCATTGGAGTTCTACTGTTGAAAATTCTGACCAGCAAAATATCTCTATCTATGCCAATATGAGCGAGATTTCCTAAAACTTTTGCTGGGTCTCTCTTTTCCTCTTCCTTTTCTGCAACATTTTTGTTGTTAGGTATTGCTATGTCAATGAGGTAGTTGTGTTTTCCTTTTATATTTATGACTGTTCTTGTCCCAGAATTGTTCTGTCCCAGCATAGCATGGCTTAGCTTGAGTTTGAGTGTGTCTGGATCTCCTAGGCTCTGAAAGCATCTTTTTGGAGAGCACCTGCTGGTTGCATGTTCTCTGCACACTGAGGCAATGTAAATTCAGTATATACTTGGATAAAAGGAAGGAAAGATCCTTATCGAGCATTGTAATAATGGGCATCTGTTCTGGCCTATCTTTGAATTGTTCTGACCATGGTCTTGTTCACATGGCTAATGAATCAGAGATATAATCACACATTGTTAGATTAGTTTCTCACTGATCAACCAGAAGTTGAAACAAGCTAAGAGGCGAGAAGTGACTACAACAAGCCTTTAGTCCATTTTGTTCCATGGCTAATGTTTGCAGGGTAATCATATTTTATACTCTTCCTGCATGCTAGGTTGCTAGTTTGTTGTACTAGATTTCTCTGCACTTGTCCACTGCTTCATTTGTTCAATGGTAACAGTATGCTGAATCTGTGAGTATGGATATGAGAAAAATGATGGGGAAAGAGTGTTAAACGTTAGGAAAGTTTAGACTATTGTAATCCAGTGAAAGATTTGCAGTCAGAAAAGATATTTGAGGGAAGGGGAGACTCTGTCACACAGAGTATAGTAAAAGCTTCAAAGAACAGCAAAAGCTACAAAAGTAGAAGTGAGTGAAATTAATTTCAGATACATTCAATGTCTCACTTGTTCTTTATTTCGGTGATTTTAACATTAAGATGTTGTGTAGAACAAGTTTGTCTTAATTGTATGCTGTGAAATCAGACATGTGACCAAGGCCATGTTTGGGTGGGCACGCCCCCTTGGGGATGGACATGTTGGTGGGCACGCCCCCTTGGGACGGCCATATTGTCCTCCTTTTTGGTTTCCAAAATATGGTCACCCTACAGTTGTAGAGAAATGGGAATTTCAGCCAGTGTCATTTGTATGCAATTAGTTCCTGGTGATATTCCCTCTTCATCACAACAGTTAAAGGTGCAGGCACTATACTAGAGTGACCATATACAAAAGAAGGCAGGGCCCCTGCAACTTTAACTGTGGTGATGAAGAGGGAATTTCACCAGGAACTAATTGCATACAAATGGCACTGGCTGAAATTCCCTTTTCTCTACAACTGTTAAAGTTACATGAGCCCTGACCTGGATTTTACCTGGTCATCCTAATCTGGCAGAGCCGTTACCTCTGAAGGTGGAGAATGGTCTCTGAAGATCTTAATCAACAGGCATATAAGATGGTCCTTCAGATATCCCTGTCCAGGCTGTTTAGGGCTTCAAAGCACAAAAACAGAATCTTGAATTGAGCCTAAAAACAGGCAGGCAGGCAGGCAGGCAGGCAGGGAAACTCTATTTTAACGCTGCCATACGTTCGTAGCAGCCACTCCCCGTTAACAGCCTGGCTGCTAAATTGTTTTGTACCAGTCTTACTTTCCATACACTCTTCAAGGGCAGCCCCACGCATAACATATTACATGTAGGCTGACCAGCTAAAATCCAGGTCAGGGCTCATGTAACTTTAACAGTTGTAGAGAAAAGGGAATTTCAACCAGAGTCATTTGTATGCAATTAGTTCCTGGTGAAATTCCCTCTTCATCACAACAGTTAAAGTTGCAGGCACTATACTAGAGTGACCATATACAAAAGAAGGCAGGGCCCCTGCAACTTTAACTGTTGTGATGATGAGGGAATTTCACCAGGAACTAATTGCATACAAATGACATTGGCTGAAATTCCCTTTTCTCTACAACTGTTAAAGTTACATCAGCCATGACCTGGATTTTAGCTGGTCACCCTACATTACAGCAATCGAGCCTGGATGCTACCAGAGTATGGATCACTGTGGCTCAGCCGTCTTTCCTCAGGAAGGGACACAGCTATTGTGCTGGTTGGAACGGATGAAAGGCATTACAAGCTGCTGATGCCACTCAGGTTAGACAAACTGGTGCCCTCCAGATTTTTTTGACTACAACTCCCATCAGCCCCAGCCAACATGGCTAATGGTCAGGGGTTCTGGGAGTTGTAGTCCAACACGTCTGGAGGGCACCAGGTTGCCTAACCTTGCACAGCAAAGCTGGATCTAGCATCACCTCCATCCATAAGCCCAATTATTAAGAGATAGCGCAACTCCATAACAAGGTGAACGCCACCTCCCTGCATTAATAAACGCCTTGCTAACCACATCTGCGTCTTACTCTTATCTACACTTAGCTTCCGTAGACTAGCCCTCATCCAGCCTCCAAACACCTGTTCAGGCTGTCAACAGTTACACCCGACTCAGATGAAGAGTCGAGATAGCGCTGGGCGTCATCTGTATATTGATGGCACCAAAACCCTGCATGACCTCAGAGTGCAGCCTCTACTGCTGTATTTTGTCTAAGAAAACATCTGAGAGAAATGCATGGCTATGCTTGACATGGGGACAGACTGTAGCTGAATGGAGGAGTACTTCCTTTGCATGCAAGACAGACCCGGGTTCAATTCCAGGCTTCCATAGCCAAAAAAGGATCAGGGACCAGGTTAAGGGAGAGACCTTTCTCTGCCTGAGACCCTGGAAAGCCACTGCCAAAGACAATACTGGGTTAAATGGAGAAACAGTCTGACCTAGTATATCGTAGCTTCCTCTCTTCCTATTTACTGAGGGTCAATGATTTGAAATCAATGTGTCATTTGGCTCCAAGATTAGCTGTTTCTACTTCCACAAGTAGAAACATAGCAATTTGCATAAAAAGGTCTTGTAAATTTCCATCAAATGAGGCTCAGATTCAGACCTGGATCTCACCAACAGGCAGGAGATGAAGTAGTCAACCCATTCAAAAAAAAGTCTCTACCAGACTTCAGCAGAGCTTCCAGGGCAGCTTACGAAAACAAGATAAAATACAAATAAAACCTAAACAGCATTTAAAAACCGAATACATTAAAATACTTTTTTTAAAAAAATGGGTAAGTAAAAATTGTCTTTGGCTAGTGCCACAAAGATGACAATTTTTGGCCCAAGAAATGGACCAGAAAACAGTGATGTTCTTTCAATACTGTTATGATATGATCCCACTGATCCATTCCAGTCAACAGCCTAGCAGCTGCATTTTGAACCACCAGAAGTTTCCGAACAGTCTTCTAAGGCAGACCCATGTAGCACGCATTACAGTAGTCAATCTCAGATGCCACCAGAGCATGAATATAATTGTGGCCGGGAGATGTCTGTCCAGGAGAGAGGTTATACCCGTTCAGAGGACTGGTAGGAGCTTAAATACTAGTGGCCGTTGCTATAATGAGCATGCTGGAGGTGGTTTTGAGAATTGGCTGTAACTAATCACAGCAAGCCCTTGGTCGTTTTCCACAAGGGTGAAAAGGTGCCAGGTCAGAGAATACGATTTCCCGTCAGTCTTCAGCTTCCCATTTCTCTCTCCCCCTCCCCCCGTTTTAAAGAAAATAAGTACTAGGGTGGAGATGGGAGAAGTGGGAATCTATCCCTTTGAAGATCTCTCCCTGTTCTTGCACCTATACTGAAGTACCATTAAAATGATGGATCGTATAGACTTATCATTAAGGCTACAAACATGCACTCAGCAAAGCAGCGCTTGCAGATTAAAACTGACTTCCTATAACAAATCTACTTGTCTGAAATGAATATTATGAAAATCATGTCATGTCGCTACGAGATTCTGCTGGATTTGAGCCCTTAATTGATTAATTGGTTGGTACCCTAAAAGTCAGATGACTTTAATCATCCAAAACCAAGGAATCAGCTGATGAGCACTGATTGTTGTTATACATTTATCATTCCACACACACACACACTGGTACACCCCCCACTGCTACCACCCCGAGCCATTATTCATGTGTGTTTCTGCAGGGCCATTAGATGAGCAGTGTACAGGAGCATGAGGTTTCACGCTGTCGTGTAATACATCTGCATTGTATATTAATTATTGCTATTAGGTGACGACTGTGTGCTTCATTCTGCTGCAACAATACAGCAATCTCGATGGAGAGGCAATGAGATGGAACGCGTGGCCAAGCCATTCCAAGCCAAGCCATTCCAAGCCAAGCCGTTCCAAGCCAAGCCGAGCCGAGCCGAGCCGTGCCAAGCCAAGCCAAGCCAAGCTGTGCCAAGCCAAGCCAAACCAAGCCAAGCCGTTCCATGCCAAGCGTTTGAGGTCTATCTACATATTCCAAGGCATCCAGTATCTCTTCCGAGAGGCCTTCATGGAACTGCTCCAAAAATGCTGCTTCATTCCACACCATGTCCTGCTGTAGCATGCGAAACATGCTGTGCCATGGCGTGCCAGGCCAGGCCAAGCCAAGCTGTGCCGAGCCAAGACGAGACGAGACAAGATGAGCTGTTCTGAACCATTCCAAGCGGTTCCAAGCCAAACCATGCCAAGCCGAACCGTGCATTTCCAAGCAAAGCCAAACCGTTCCAAGCCAAGCCATGCCGAGCCAAGCCATTCTAAGCCAAGCTGAGCCGAGCTGTGCCAAGCCAGGCCATGCCAAGCTGTGCCAAGTCATGCCATGCCATGCCAAGCCGTGCCAAGCCAAGCCATGCCATTCCAAGCCAAGCCAAACCAAGCCATGCAAAGCCAAGCCAAGTCAAGTCGAGCCGTTCCAAGCCGTTCCAAGCTGTGCCAAGCCAAGCCAAGCCAAGCCATTGCAAGACAAGATGAGCCAAACCGAGCCAAGCTGTTCCAAGCCACGCCAAGCCGTTCAAAGCCGAGCCAAGCTGTTCTGTGCCAAGCCAAACCGTGCCAAGTCAAGCCAAAGCGTTCCAAGACAAGCCATTCCAAGACAAGACAAGCCGAGCCTAGCCAAGGCGAGCTGAGCCGAACCGAGCCATTCCAAGCCAAGTCAAACTGTACCAAGCCGTGCCAAGCTGTGCCAAGCCATGCCAAGCTGTGCCAAGTTGTTCCAAGCCGAGTCGAGACGAACTGGGCCTAACCACACTGTTCCGGGCTGACCCGAACCGAGTTGAGCCGAGCCATTCCAAGCCGCCAAGCCGTGCCAAGCCGAGCCGAGCTGAGCCAAGCTGTTCCAAGCAATTCCAAGCTGAGCCAAGCTGTGCCAAGCCAAGCCGTGCAAAGCCGTGCCAAGCCATGCCAAGCCAAACCATTCCAAGACAAGACAAGCCGAGCCAAACTGAGCCAAGCCAAGCTGAGCCGAGCCATTCCAAGCTGTTCCAAGCCAAGTCAAGCCGAGCCCAGCCGAACCATTCCAAGCCGAGCCACACCAAGCCGTGTCAAGCCAAGACATTCCAAGCCAAGCCATCCCAAGCCAAGCCGTTCCAAGCCAACACAAGCCTTGCCAAGACAAGACAAGCCGTTCCAAGCCAAACCAAACCAAGCCATGCCAAGCCATGCCAAGCCAAGCCGAGCAGTCCTAAGCATACCACCTTCAAGGGTGCTTCCAGAAGGAGGGCTCCTTGCACTACCAGTCAAAGAACATTGTGTAGCTATTCCCTCTTTTCCACCTTAACAGATTTTTAAAATTATTTTTGGTTGGGAGAAAAAATGGGCAGGGCGAATGAAACAGCGCGATTGCACAATAAAAGGCTTGTCTGGAAGCACCCCCAAGTCTCTGTGAATTTGTACACTGCCAGTGGTACAGTTAGGTCATTTTAGACTCCGGACTTAATTGTCTTATCGGGGGTGTGATGGGGATCTGTTTAGATCCAATGTATTACTTCACCTACTTTAAGAGCTCCATCACACCTTGGGTTTATCACACTGTTGTATTTCCTTGTTTCCAGTTTTGGTGTTGTTGACTTGCATGACGTTGTCCCTGTCCTGCACTATTCTCGTTTTTTTCTGAGAACTGGAGAAGGAGAAGGGGTGGGCTGGGGTGGGGTGGGGCAGGCGCATTAGCAGCGGGAAAGCAAAAAGAGAGTTCACCGGTATAGCTACGATGGTGAAAGGGAGGAGCGCTTGCAGTGCTTCTGAAATGGAGGTAAAAAAAGGCAAAGGCAAACCGGGGGGGGGGGGGTGGAAATAAGTGTGATGGAGCCCTAAATTGTGCTAAGCCAGCCCTGCTAAGTTTGGGAGGCCCTCTTGCTCACCCTGCTGGATAGGGCCCTGTACTTCTCATTTTATTTTGTTACTTTTTAAATTTATTTATTTATTACATTTGTTAAACTACCTTTTTTTCTCTTGCAAGGAGCCCAAGTGGTCCTCCTCTTCTCATCCTCGCAACAAGCCTGTGAGGTAGGTTAGGCTAAGAGTCAGTGGCTGGCCCAAAGTCACCCGGTGAGCTTCATAGCCAAGTAGACATTAGAATCCAGATCTCCTGAGTCCCAGTCCAACACTCTAACCACCTTGTGTGGCCCTGCTGCCCCCATGCCACCAAATGGTTTAGGGTGACCATATGAAAAGGAGGACAGGGCTCCTGTATCTTTAACAGTTGTATAGAAAAGGGAATTTCAGCAGGTGTCATTTGTATGCATGCTGCACCTGGTGAAATTCCCTCTTCATCACAACAGTGAAAGCTGCAGGAGCCCTGCCCTCTTTTGTATCTGGTCACTCCAGTGTAGCTCCTGCAGTAAAGATAAATGTTTGTTGTACACTTCACAACTGAACTAATGCATATGACCATCTAAAGCTCCTACCTCCATAAGACCATTAGGTCGAAGGTCTAAAATTACCTAATTGCATCACTGTCCTCTCTTTGTCACGACAGTTCCTCCAGCTCCCTGAAAATGCCACACAGAAGGTTGGGAGCCCCTGCTCTATAGGGTGAGCTGTGGTGAAGGGGGAGGGAGGTTCCTGGAAAAATGGGTGGAGGCCCATGGTCAATGCTCTTCAATCCATGGAAAGCAGATTCTGGATCTAACCCAATGAATTTTAAGAGGATTTGCAGTGGTGGTGGTGGTGATGACAATGATGATTATAGGCTGACCAGATGAAAAGGAGGACAGGGCTCATGTAACTTTAACAGTTGTAGAGAAAAGGCAATTTCAGCCGGCATTATTTGTATGCAATTCGTACCTGGTGAAATTCCCTCTTCATCAAAACAGTTAAAGCTGCAGGGGCCCTGCCCTCTTGTGTATCTGGTCACTCTAGTATAGTGCCTGCAACTGTGATGAAGAGAGGATTTCACCAGGTACTAATTGCGTACAAATGATGCCTGCTGAAATTCCCTTTTCTCTGCAACTGTTAAAGATACAGGAGCCCTGTCCTCCTTTTCATATGGTCAGCCTATTTTAGAACGCACAATAACCAGCAATATTATAGATGCTCCTGAGGAATAATCGCATATGCACTGAAGCAATTTGTATATCCCTTCAGTTTTAGTCCCTTTTTGTCCCTCAGTTTTGTTTTTAAAGGTGTTGTTATGTTTTTAGAAGAGCTTCGGCTATTGGGCAGTAGAGAAATGTAGCAAAATAAATAAATCAAGCAAGCAAGCAAGCAAATAAATAAATGGTATCCCTATTCCTTTCTGTGTGTGGATAGAGCTCTTTGGTCTGAACACACACGGTCTTGGATAGGTCACAAGGTTAGGTCCCAGCTTCAGACCAGAAGATTCCTGGTTTAAACCAAAGCTGAGAAAATCGCTGACAGAAAGACATGAGTAACTGGTTTAAGCTGAAGCCTAGAAAACTGCTGACATAAAGACATGAGTAACTGGTTTAAGATGCGGCCTAGAGAATCGCTGACAGAAAGACATGAGTAACTGGTTTAAGCTGAAGCCTAGAAAACTGCTGACATAAAGACATGAGTAACTGGTTTAAGATGCGGCCTAGAGAATCGCTGACAGAAAGACATGAGTAACTGGTTTAAGCCAAAGCTTAGAGAATCTCTGACAGAAAGACATGAGTAACTGATGATGGGCAAGTGTTCCAGCCCCATGGATTGCGTTATGCTGGCTTGAAATTAATATTTCTGAATCAACCGAAATTCCCCATCTCCCATGAGTCCCCAAGCCTTCCCCATCCCTTCAATACCACTTATCAGTTTATATGATGGCCTGGCTCTCTAGTGACAACAGGGGCAAATCACTGCTAGCTATAGAGATAGGGTAAAGAGATTAGATAGATAGATAGATAGATAGATAGATAGATAGATAGAGATAAGATGATCACTTACACATTATTCCAAACAAAGAAATGAATTACCAAAAAAAGAGGACATGAATTTATGTAAAACTTACTTATGCTAATTTATATGTATAGACACACATTTGGAAATAATTATTATAATTTAAAGAGAAATACAATACATCTCTCCATAATGGAGAAGGTGATGACCGATGCTCTCTAAACGGCATCTTTACCCCATGGTGGCTGCGAATCAGTGCTGCATCGGACGCAGCCGCCGATTTGCTGCCACCACGGGTCAAAGAGATGAAGATGCATATTGGAAAAGTGGGGACTTACCCCAACATTTCCTGCCAGAGTGAGATCAGTATGACTCTTCCATCATCTGTCCTTGCTCCGGCATCAAGCCAGGGGTGTTCCTGAGCAGAAGGCGACCTCCCATTGGTCACTGGAAGCCGGCGGAGGGGGCAGGCCCAGTGAGCTAAGTGGCCGCTGGAAAGCCTGCACTGCCTCCTGCATTAGGATTACCTGGCACCACCGCACCTCTGCAAAAGTGTTGGGTTTTTTTCTGAAGCAGGGGCAACTGTGTGGCTTGCTCATCCTAACTGTGGATGAGCAAGGCTCCTCCCTGCTCTCCCCTTCTTAGGGTTATTTCTCTTTAAACCAGACTTGGACTGGACAACCCTTCTGATAGAGGATACCTTCAAATAGAGGACTGCCCTTTGTAAAATGGGACACATGGCCATTCTAGGATGGATATTCCACCTCTCACACACATACACACTGTTTCTGCACTGCATGGCACCATGCCAGGATGAGGTAGTCCCTGAGAAATGTAGTCAGGACTGCTCTAGGGCTGACTTGCTTGTGGCCCTCATTTGAAATGCAGCCATTTCTGGACAGGGTCAATGTCACGAGTCCGCTCAACGTGGGCATACCTGTTAGCGAGCAGAGAGGTTGCTTACAGAACGCAAAAGCAATCTCCCAGGTTGGGTTTGAGCCAGGGGTGGTGTTGGAATTAAAGCCACAACTCTTGCAAGGAATGATCTTTAGTGGCTGGGATATGTTTGTGCGGTAACTACATCATAAAGCACCTTTCGTCCTGAACAAGAGGCCCCTGGGGCGCCTTAGTGTGAATCAAGCGGTGCAGGAACAGAAGAGCTGCCAGGCTGTGTAAGGCCAGCGATCCATCTAGGCGAGTCCAGCCTTCCGCTTCCTCGCTGATGCTGGAGAGAGAAAAGGTCTGAGGCTGCCTCTACAAGAGAGGTTTAAAGCTCTTTCAAGGCTGATTAAAATTTTTACCTCTACAAGAGAGGAGCGCAAATTGGGGGCTGAGGTGCTTTAAACATCCGATTATGCGCATTATCGAATGCGCGTTAAACCACGAGTTTTAATTTGCGGCGGCAGTTAAAGCGCCTTACCGCCGTGTAAACATGCGATTCTCTGCATGTCAACAAGTTTAAAGCGCGTTTCGGTCATCCCGTAATGCGCTTCGCCGCCTCTCGTACAGAGGTATTAGGCGTAAATGCGCTTCTGCGAATATGCGCATAATCCGGCAGCCAGGTGCCAAAGCGAATCCTTCTAGAGGGAGTCAGAGACTCAACCGGACCACTGCAGTTGGTCCGCTGGGGTTTATCCCTGGTAACCTGATGAATTTGAAAAGAGAACAGGAGCACCCAAAAAGAACTACATCATCCAATGTGTGGGCTGTTGATCCTTCCACATGGCCTCCAGCTCAGGGAGTTTCCTAAAAGTCAAAGTGGCCTCAGGGATACTGTGTTTCATTTCCAACTCCCCCAGAGCAGGGTTCATGTCTCAGCCCTGCTAGCAACATTGTGCCTGAGCAGCTTAACTTTGGCAACTCATGTTTCCTCAGATTGTATACAGGACTTTGGGAGGTGGACAGGACTTTGGGATGGAAGTCCAGTGTGGTGTAGTGGTTAGAGCATTGGACTGACTGTTGGACAGCCAGTCACTGGCTGAATTGGGACTACAAATTAGGCAAAGGAGGGGGAAATAGCGTACTGACCGTGCGTTAGGCAGGCGGTGCTCCCCAAACGACATGCTGCAGCCAGGGCTGCTCGGCACCGGCAAACACACCAGTTGCTAAGAACAGACGGTGGCCATTTTGGTTGTAGCATCTCCTCCCTCCATCTCCCTCAGTCCCCCAACCACATCCCAGCATGCACCGTGAGTTCTGCCGGCTGTATAGAGCGGCCGGGAGTTTTCAGCTGCTCTGGCCGGCAGAACTCTATCCCCAAATGGAATAGTCCACAGAGAGAGGGGTGGGGGGGTCCAATTCGGATGACACTTTAAACAAGGGGGCTTGGGGCTAAACAATGTGCAAGCCCGTTGTTTCCCTCCATTGTTTAAATTGCCTGATTAGCGTACTGTCAGTTGTGTGTGCGTGGTGTGTTACTCCCCACACGACACAATAAGAAACACAACTGACGATTGTTCCCCCCATCGTCCGTTGCCTAATATGTCGTCCGAATTGAGCCATTGACTCTCAACGTAACCTACCTCACAGGGTTGTTGTGAGGATAAAAAATAGAGATGAGAAGGACCATGTAAGCTGCCTTGGGTTCCTTGGGAAAGGAAAAAGGGTGGGATGTAAATATGATAATAAAGCAAATGAACAAACAGAAATGGAGGTTAAAAAAACTGTTATTAAGCAACTTTTATTATGCCTACTGCCAGCAGCAAATGGTCTGGAATAATAGGTCTGTAGCTCCCCTAAACCTCCTGGCCACTCACACCACCACTCAAATTATTGTTACCCACTTTTTTATTTTTTTCACGAGCCGTTCCTCCTCCATTCACTCCCATTCTCCTCCTTCCGTTAATGTCTGGCTCTCTTTTTACTGTGTACTAAAGGCAATAATGATACTTTGTGAAAGCACTAACGGAACAGAATCTAATTAAAACAACACAACGAAACCCAAACATCTGGGCTCTGGAAATAAAGCTTTCACGGTGGGAAGCAAGGAGATAAATACCACGTGACACATCAGCTGGCAAGAGTCGCCGCACAGGAGCAGATGATGAGCAGAGAATGGGGCGGGGGGAAGCCATTTGGGAGAAGATCAACCCTATTCATCACTGGTGAGGTTTTGAATGGGTGCACCTTGTCTGTCCCAGTCAGATGGGCACGCCAGGGGACATTCCCAACAGCGTCCACCCATGCCTTCCATGTGTAGCTAATGTGCTGTGCAGTTATGTTTCTCATCAGTAATGGGCTTGGGTAACTAAGATTTTGATTTAATGCTGACTCGTTGATTCCAGGGAGGAAGCAAAGGGAATTCCCTTAATTGGGGGAAAGGTAGAGAAGGGAAAGTAGCAGCAACCACCAAAAAAAGCTTTGGGGAATCTGGAAAACACCGATTCCTGTTCTCTCATGGGATCTCCTGTACTGTAGGAGCTCCATGTTGTTGCGTGTCTTATGAAGTATAAAATGTGCAAGATGGATATAGCGATAATATGACGGGATCGTAATAATTTGACACAAGGTGTAGGTCTGGCCCTGGTGAAAGAATAATGCAGTGTCAGTTCTGACCTCAAATAATATTGTGCTATATTTGCACTGAAATCTCTAAATAGGAACTCCAGAAAAAAGGGGGGGGCTAAAAACCCACTCCCAAATTGGCCTGTTTAGCCTTGCAGGGATAATCAAGATAAAAAAAGAAGAAAAAATAAAAGAAACTTGCTGGTGTGACCAAGAGCAGTGTGATTGCTAAATTTTGAAGTGCAAGCACTCAGCATGACTGTCCCCATAGCCAGCCAGCCCACCTGCCAAGAAGAGTCCCAAACATGCAGGCAGCTGCATTGATCCATATTGACAAATCAGGCTTAGCAGTTTTATCTCCACCAGGAGCAGGTCTTTTGAAAACCTAATCAGTCGTAATTGGTCATTCAAGACCAGACTACCCCAAAATACTTTGCATTACAGCAAGGAGCAATATGCTGTTGCTGAGAAAATTATCTGTTCCCCAGCTTCTGTGGGAATTGCAGCTAAGCTCAAAGGAGACTGGGAAGTCTGCAGGGGGGGGTATGGATGGAGTGGCAGTTCCCTAGTAATCAAAAAGCGCCAGTGCTTTGTCCCTGTGAGCCCCAGCTCTATTACATAGGGTGACCATATTTGGGAAACCAAAAAAGAGGACACCATGGGAAGGCGGGGGGGCTCTGGAAAGCATGTCATTCACTCCCATCACCTAAAAGGCCCCAATTGGAGCGGAGGAGGGGAAAGCGTGTCATTCCTCCCTCCACTGCTCCAATCAGGGCCTTTTCTATAATGTCCAGGAATGACTCACTTTCCCTTTTAAGGCCCTGATTGGAGCAGTGGGAGGGAAATGGCCCACCTCCAGAAAGTGCGTCATTCCCTCCCACCACGCTAATAAGGCCTTAACGGGGAAAGTGTGTCTTTCCAGGACATTATAGAAAATTACAGAAAATCCCCCCTGGCACCCAGGATAGAACCAAAACCAGGACAAATCCAGGGAAATCCTGACAGCTGGTCACCCTAACACAGGTAACCAAGGCTGAATGATAAGAGGGCAAACTCCAGCCCAATTTTGAGGGCCCAGTAACCAACTGCACTGTTTTGCTTGCTGTTCCTTGGAGGCAAGAGCTTTGCTATGGAGGGAGGAGCCGAACTGAACAAAGTTGAGGAGGAGAGTGAAGGGTCCAAGTCCTGAACACAGAGACTCTACTTCGTCTACTATTCTATAGTATTCAGGAATAGTGTCTTTTTTAGTACAGTTAGGGTCCCTTATGAATTTATTTTTTTATTTAAAAGTGGACCATTTGATCCCCATACCTACTCCACACATACCCCCTGATAATACTTCCAGGATCCCTGAAAATATTGCTAAAACCAGGCAAAATTAAAATTGGATGACACCTGAGCAGGAGGTGGGGAAGGAATGTAACAGTTTGGAAGAAATGTCATCTGGAAGCTCAGGAATAAATATCTGTGAATAGTGTTAATGCCAGAGAAAACATCCAAGTGCAGAAATACCTTGTCTGTCCATCTCTTTTTTTCTTTCTCTCTCTTTTTTCAATGCTTGCTGTTTTCTCCAGAATAACACTTTTCATAATAGTTTGGCAACAATAGGTTTTATGGAAACTTATTGCTGCCCGACTACTGCAATCTGATCATTCCATCCTCTGGGCTACATAGTTCAGCCATCGTGGATTATTTAACTCATGATGAGCTGTGGTCTGTGCTGGGCACTTGTGACCGCCATTTTGAATACGCAACCCTGATCAGAGCAATCGGGGGTTGTGCCATGTCATGTGGACCAGGTCACCATGGGTTATTCAAGAGTTAAACAACCCTTGCATAACTCTCAGTTAGTAGTAGGATTATGCAAGGGTCATTTAACCCTTGAATAACCCATGGTAGCTGGATTTGCACATATTCAAACTGGTGTCCCCACCTCGAGATGCATCACAGCTCATCATGGGTTATTTAACCCATGATAACCCACCATGACATGCAAACCAGGTCATTGTGTTATGGTAGGGTGACCAGATAAAATCCAGGTCAGGGCTGATGTAACTTTAACAGTTGTAGAGCAAAGGGAATTTCAGCCAGTGTCATTTGTATGCAATTAGTTCCTGGTGAAATTCCCTCTTCATCACAACAGTTAAAGTTGTAGGGGCCCTGCCTTCTTTGTATATGGTCACTCTAGTGTAGTGCCTGCACCTTTAACTGTTGTGATGAAGAGGGAAGAAAGAGGAAGTAAACAATGACCACGTGGCCCATTCAATAGCTGGTTTTGTCACAACGTTTTTCCTGCATACAGCAGGAAACAGCAGCACATTCCATTTCAAAAAAAAATCGGATTTTGTGATGGAAAGAAAGCAAGAAGGAGCGGGAGACACATGGGAGGTGGATGACATCGTCAAAAGGACCCGCGAACATCCATCAGTGGGGAGTACCGAGTGTGCAATAAAACGCCTGTCTGATGACACTAAATATTAGCATCCCTGTTAATAATGAATAATAATAATAATAATAATAATAATAATAATAATAATAATGATGTGCCTATGCTGTGTTCTTGTGAACCCTGCTGGTGAAGCCAACCCATAGTCCAAAACATCCTGTTTCTAAAGCAGGTTGAGTCTTATATTCACCTGTATTGAGGTCAATAATCCAGGAGGCTGCAGAGATGAAAAAATAAACCCAAAGCTTCTTTGTGGCTTAAGCAATGGACTCAAAGAAGTCCTACAAGTACTCCACATACACTTGTGCTCAGTTAGTCTAGTCCAGCAAGAGACACATCACTGACACAGAGGGGCTGTCTTCATGGCGCCGGGTTGGCGCCTCCTCCTTCTCAAACCCTGTGCTTTCTCTCCCCGGGGAGGCGTCAGGTAATCCCAATGCCGAGAAGGGAGTGTGGGGTTTCTGGGTGGCCATCTGGGGTCCAGAGCCACCCCCACCCTCTTCCTGTAGAAGGGGATCCATTGCAGGTTGCCTTCTACCAGGTATCGCCCGACCACGCCTCTGCTGCGACTCCGGAGCGAGGTGAGGGGCTGTCTTGTGAATCCTCACCTCACTCCAGAGAATGAAGTTGGGGTACGTCCCTGACTTTTTTTCTCCACAACTTCAGCAGAAAGCCCCGGGGTGGGTGCACGATTGCAGCGGCATCATATAATTGACGCCTCACCACCACGCACCCACCCTGGGGCTTTTCAAGCATTTAGACAGCCCCAGAGTGAAATTCTTTTCTGGCTATGGTTCCACCCTGTTTAATGCTGGAGAGAATCCATTGGAGCATAAAGAAAAAGAATATCTTAACAGCAGCAGGTAACTCTTCATTCTACTGCTGCAGGGAATTCAGAAGGTTGGAGCAACAAAAATATGTTTGACCAGGAATATGGGGAATTGACACAGGTGTTAGGGTTAATATTTCATATGTTGTACCAATGCAAAAATTGCAACACACTGGAAATGTTCAGAGCATTTGCCAGGAACCTTGCTGGTTGGTTTCTGGATAATCTAGGTGTTTCTGCTTTGGCACTCTGACACTTTTTATTATAAAATCAACTTCAGATTTTTATTATTATTATTATTATTATTATTATTATTATTAATGGCCTATCTACATTATGAATTTAAAAGTGATTTTGGAGCTATTCCTTCTCCAGAGGGAACCCTGGGAACTGTAATTCTGTGAGGTGGTTGAGGGATCAGAAAATGATCAGCACCCTATCCAAATGACAGTTCCCAGGAACCTTTGGGGGGAAAGTGTGACAGTTAAACCATGATGCTTGTCACTTTTTTCATTTTAAAGCTCTCTGGGGTTTCAATGACGACTAACCCGGGGTCATCCCATGAAGCTGATGAGTGGGGAGATTCAGGACAGATAAAAGGAAACACTTCTTCACACAGCGCAGAGTTTAACCATGGAATTCACTCCCACAAGATGTCTTGATGGCCACCAATTTGAATGGCTTTAAAAGAGTATTGGACCAATCCTTGGAGGATACGACTATCAATGACTACTAGTCTTGATGGCTACGTGATACCTCCAGTATCAGAGACAGTGTGCCTATGCACATCAGTCACTGGGGAACATGAGTGGGAAGTAGCTAGTACACTCATGTTCTGCTTATGGGTTTCCCAAGGGCAGCTATTTGGCCACCGTGTGAACAAAATGCTGGACTAGATGGACCCTGGTGTGATCCAGCATGGCTCTTGTGTTCTTATCTTATTTCATCTGTTTATTATTTATTATTACATGTTATATTCTGACATCTTTCCTTTTGAAAGGAACCCAAGGCAGCTTACATAGTCTTCCTCTTCTCTCCATATTATCCTCACAACAACAGGCATAGAGTCAGTGACTGGATCAAAGTTACCCAATGAGCTTCATGGCCAGGTGGGGACTAGAATCTGGATCTGCTGAGTCATAGTCACACCATCTAACCACTGCACACACTGGCTCTTCCAGCTCGTTCTACTTTGCATAGGGTGACCATATAGAAAGGAGGACATGGCTCCTGTGTCTTTTAACAGTTGCATAGAAAAGGGAATTTCAGCAGGTGTCATTTGTATGCATGCCGCACCTGGTGAAATTCCCTCTTCATCACAACTGTGAAAGCTGCAGGAGCCCTGCCCTCTTTTGTATCTGGTCACTGTAGTATAGCTCCTGCAGCTTTAGGAATGCTTCACACGATACGGTAAGCCATAATGTTTAGCTCAAAATGCTTAACCACCATGGCTTAGTGTGTCATCTGAACAGGTCCTAGAGTGCTCTGAGGGCATCCACCAGTCAGACCAAACATGGCTCGGCTAGATGACCCAATGAGCTCTCTTAGTATAAGGCAGCCTCATGCATTCCATATATACATTTCCCATAGACAGAATTCAACTACAGTGAGTGGCCTGGTTCCATTAAGCTCCTTTGATCCAAGCTTGGAATCCAGGAACCTCTCCTTCAATAGGATATTCCTTTGAAAACTCAAAACCCTTACCCTTGTGCCAGACCTTGTCCCACAAACAAGTTAGTACTTCTATCTGCAAGGAGAGGAACCATCATGGAATCTTAGAGCAGAGGTGGGCCGTCTGCGGCCATTGGCCTAATTTCAGAAGCCCTCCACAAGCAATCATTTCAGACCTCTGGCAAGAGTGATTTGTCCTTCCTCCTGCAGCTGGAGGAAGAAGAGGAGGAAAGGGGGGGGGGAAGGTGGCCCTGCCTACTTTTGGCTCTGGCCCCGCCCACCACCACCATGCAGTGAAGCTAGATGAGGACTTTATTGGCTGGTTTCAGACAACACAATAATCAACGGAGGGGGGAAAGAGGCAACCGTCAGTTGTGTTGCTTATCGTGTCATGTGGAGGGTTGCACACAACGCACACACAACTGATGGTATGCTATCCTGCCCAAATAAGCAACGGAGAGAAACAACGGGCTTGCACATTGTTTATCCCAAACTCCATTGTTTAAAGTGTTGTCTGAAATAGGCTGACCAGATAAAATCCAGGTCAGGGCTCATGTAACTTTAACAGTTGTAGAGAAAAGGGAATTTCAGCCAGTATCATTTGTATACAATTAGTTCCTGGTGAAATTCCCTCTTTATCACAACAGTTAAAGTTGCAGGGGCCCTGTCTTCTTTTGTATATGGTCACTCTGTATAGTGCACGCACCTTTAACTGTTGTGATGAAGAGGGAATTTCACCAGGAACTAATTGCATACAAATGACACTGGCAGAAATTCCTCTTTCTCTACAACTGTTAAAGTTACATGAGCCCTGACCTGGATTTTATCTGGTCACCCTAGTCTGAAACCAACCAACCAACCCCACCTCCATGCACTATTCCTTATGGGCATAGAGGTCTGCTGGCCGGAACAGCCGAAAACCCCTGGCTGCTCTGATACAGCCAGCAGAACATGCAGTGCATGCTGGGATACGTCTGGAGGACTGAGGGAGGGGGGAGGGAGGAGACGCTGCAGCCAAGATGGACACCAGAACTTTCAGCCACTCAACGGATGGCAGAGCAACGTGTTGTGTGGGCAGCACCGCCTACCTAACGCACGGTCAGTACACTATTTCTCCCTCCATTGCCTAATATGTCGTGCGAAACCAGCCATTGTCTCTCTTAAACAAGAGTCAAAGAGCAACAGGAAACTCCCAACTCCACTGAGATGCAGTGCCATCTAGTGATTAAACTATACGATACTACCCATGCAGGGGTCACAGAGAGGAAACTACAGAAAGATCTAATAGTGGGGTGCCTTGGATGCCTGTGGCTTTATTCACCACCAAGTTTCTTCGTGATCTTGGGACAGAAAGTAGTTTCTAGCCTACCTTTCAATTTCTGGTGAGTTGCATAGTGGCAGGATGGGGAACCTCAGCCCGCAGGCCACGTTTGGCTTGCTAAGCTGGCCCATCTGGCCCACAGAGCATCGGGCAAGCTTTTCCCCTCCGAAGGCAGTGAAGCTGGAGTCTCAAGGGACTTTGATCGGCCCAAGCTTTTCGTAACCGTCATTCCGATTGAGGGTAGCCTGGGAGCCCTGCCTGGAACAAAGCAGGTTCCCTGTCTGAGGAGCTGGCAGGAGCAGCTTTGCCAGTGCTTCAGCTAGGACCTGATGATATCAGGATGGGGACCTGCCCCCGATGTTATCTGGCCCATGGGGGGGGCGTCCCCCAGACCCCAAAAGGTTGCCTGCCCCTGGCCCTAATGCCTGCTGGTTGCAGGGATCCTTGCAGAGAAGGTTAGACAAGGTGGACTTCTTAAGCAAATGTAATAGGATCAACGAGCACAGATTAGTTATGCCTGAAATGTTAAATAAATCTTCAGTGTGCCCTCTCGCTTTGCGAATGTAAAACACATCGATGAACCATGGGGATCCTAGTGGAAAGAAAAGGAGAACACTCAAGAACAGTCAGCTCACCTCCACCTGATGCAAGATAAATTTCACTAATGGGCTACAGCACCATGGTAGCACAACTGTTTTGCATGCAGAAAAATTTAGATTCAATCCCAGGCATCTCCAGTTAACGAAAAGGTCTCTGGTAGCAGGTGATATTGAAGACCTCTGCCAGAGGTGCTGCCAGTTCAGAGAAAACCAGGGGTCTCCCAAATGTTTTGGACAGGTGGGCACATTTAAGAATGCTGAGAATGGCCTGGGCACGCTTACAAATGGCTGCTATGGGGGCAGGGGCTTCCCCATTCATAAAATGGCTGCCATGATGGGTGTGGTCAGTCTCAAACACCATTTCCCATAAGGCAAATTCACGAGGCTAAAAGAAAAGTAACTAGCTTGAGAACCTGAGTCCAAGGCAGAGGTGAAGAAGCCTGAGCTCCAAAACTCTTCTGAACCCACAAGGTTTTCTCCTCCAGCATCCATTTCACAAAACGAACACTGATTTGGTGCAGAGATGAGCAGCCTGACCGAGCCCCGAAGGCCTAATCGCATTTTTGCTCCCACAAAGGAAAAGCAAATCTAACTTAAAAAAAAACAAAACAGGAGGGTAGGGAGACCAGTGGGCACCAAGGGAGGTTCTGCAGGCACAATGAGACCCATAGGCAACACATTGAGGACCCCAGGACAGAATACTTGATACTGAACAAATACCGTGATCCGTTTGCACAGCAACTTCCTATGTCCCTAATGCCACATGTAGATGTGTTTATATGTCCGGTCATACATTGACCCCTTTCCATAAAAACAATTGCCTCTCTGGCTTCCATTTATTCTCTTTTATTTAATTTAAATATATAAAAAATATGAAGAAGTCTTCACCCTGGCAACGGGCACAGTCGAGGTTGGGGGGGGCAGGAGAATCCCTCTGCAGACGAGGGAGTGACCCTGCCATGGTGAAGCAGAAACTCAGCCCACTGCCTGTCCTCTCCCACCTCCCCAGTCCAGTGGCTTGTTGCTTCTTCACAGAATACAGACATTCTATAGATAATGAGAGTGATGTATGACTGACAGTCCGGAGGGGTGGGAGATGGGAATGGTTCCACGGGATCATTGGTGGTGGTTCATTCTTGCTGCCCTGTAATCTTGAGCTCCTGTGCAGCCACAGCTCCAGTTCTGGGGCAGGAGGGATTGTCTTGGTTCCTGCCTTGGATTCCTTGATCGTATTTCCAGGCAAGGGCCTCTATTGGCGCACAAGCCCCCAGCCATCTCTCTCAAGGGGGTGAAAGAATCTGCCACGGCCAACCAAATACATTGATACATACATATTGCACATTCCCCCTTGACAAGAGTCCACACAGCAACTACACACGGATCTCCTCACGCATCCAAATTGATGTGTGCGCGCACCCCCTTGCCATACATACGTGCATCAACGCACACTCTCAATCAATACACTCATAAACAAGCATCGTAGCAACCAGACAGATGCAATAGGAATAATCACCTGTGAGGATTCCGGCTCGTAGCCGCACCGTATGATGCTCCCTGCAGGATCCGGTGCATGAAATGAATGTTGGAGGTGATGAAATGGGATCACGGGCGCCAAAGAGTTGCATAATGATGCGCCTTGTGCCATCAGCTGCAATGGTGTCTGTGAGTGAGCCTCTCTGGATTCGTGGAAGGAATATTAGCCCAAATATGAAAATAGGGTAAAAGAAGCCGTGGGGAATGGATTGCGCTGACTTCAGCCCCGTGTTTGGGAAGAAGCGCATTTCATTATGCATACACGAGGGCTCAGCAGTACTACATCCAGATAGTTGACCACCTGAGGACTGCGTGCCTCTTCCTTTCCTTCTCCTCACTGCCCCTGGTGCCTCCTCCATGAAGGCTGGATTAAAAAGTAATGAGTAGCTCCTCAGCTTCAATGAGCCACCTATTAAAATTTCCCAAGATGCAATGCTATGGAGCACCTGTGTTGGCAGGGTGGTCACCTACGCATCTCCAAAAAGACATCAATTTGCATGTTCGGCTTGATATGTATAGATGCACATTTTGAAAAAAAAAAATTCACTAGAAATACAATATAGCTCACTATAACAGGAAAAGGTGACCAGTGACCTGTATGCCTTCCTGCTCAGTCTGCTGTTTAGGTGTTCACTGTAAGTAACATCAAGTCTTCTGTTTTTCTGGACTCTTACAGTTCTTTATCATTATACTGGATTTAGACCAGACAAATAGAGGATGCCTGGAAATACAGGACTGTCCTCTTCCAGCCCTTCAAATAGAGGACTGTCCTCTGTAAAAGAGGACACATAGCCACTGTGTAAGATCGATGCTCCAAGGCATGACATTGTGGGGAAATTAAAATGGCAGCAGTTTGACACTCACAGCAAGCATGCTTGTCTTGCCAACTAAGCAGGAGGGAGGCGGGGATCACAGCTAGAGAGAGTAGATAGAACTGGGCCCCATAAACCAATCACCTGACTCCTTATGAGATAGTTCCTTATATCCTAACTTGTAACACAATGCCCTGTGTGGTGTAGTGGTCGGAGTGTTGGACTGGGATTGGGGAAACCCCAGTCACTGGCTCTCCACCTAACCTACCTTGCAGGGTTGTTGTGGGGATAAAACGGAGAGGAGAATCACGTTCACTGCCTTGGGTTCCATGGAGGAAAAGGCGGGATACAAAATCACAAATAAATAATGAATAATTAGCCTAACTTGTAACAAAATGATCCTATGAACTTGTAGGTCTGTATTAAAACAAAGCTGAGACAGTGACTGAGAGCCATTTCACATCATGTTTTCTCTACACATGTACAGGTCGGGAAAACCATGGGGTGTACACCATTACAGGTGATAATTGTGCAAGAACTTGTTTGACCATATATTAACTCCTTGAGAAGCTGCAGCTGGCAGTGAGTTCCACATTTGTGGACATGCAGAAAATGATGGTTCTTCCAGAAGAGGCTTTTATGGTGCCATCGCCCTGCTTCATGGATGGAATGAATGTTTTAGGGCGGTCCAGACGTCATCATCGACTTCCACTCGTAACCCCCCCCCCCGTGCTTTCCCACCTCTTCTTCCGTCTTCTCTCTTACCACAAAAAAATCCATTAAGGTGGAAAATATGGAAGAGCAGCAAAATGGCCCCTCTGCCTGGAAGCACCCTTAGATACACGTGCCGCATTTGCATATGATAGTAGCTAGGGCTTTCTTCCACGCCCCATGTGAGACAGCGATGGCACTTACAGGAATACACATAAAAACACAAAAGATTTTGCAATGAAAGGCAACAGTGCATGTACAATGGTGAGTGTACACCACTGAATCCCAAGCTGTGTTCTGGGGTAAATGAACATGGTCCCCTCTACAAGAATTCAGTTTGACGCCCGGTTGGCGTCATCTTCTCACAATCGCTTTTATGCCTAATCCCTATACATGGGAGGCGGTGAAGCGCATTACCGGATGTATGAAATGCGCTTTAAAGGTGTTTAAATGCGGAGAATCGCTTTTTTACATGGTCATAAGGCGCTTTAACTACTGCGATAAAGTAAAACTCGCTATTTAACACGCATTCGATATTGCGCATAATCGGACAGAAAAAGCGCCTCAACCCGATTTGCGCTCCGTTCATGTGGAGGTAAAATCGGTAATGCGCTTTAAAAGAGCTTTAAATCGCTCTTGTAGAGGCACCCTGTGTTATGAGGTGAGCTGAAGTATGCCTTGAAAGTTGTTTAGGTGAACACATGAGTGGATTATCCTCAGTCAAAGATACCTTTGCAAAAGGTGCATGTTAAAATTCAAATTGTTTCTCAAGGAACCACATCCTATCCTCAGGTTTGGTTTGCAAATCGTCTCTAGGGTCGAAAGCCTTGTAGCTGAACGACAAGTTCAGAAATATCACACGATACTGTCTTCCTAGGGCTGTACTTCAGAATGCAGGGGGAGGATTGAAGGTTACCTTTGCAAACCAACCAAAAAAAAGCTAAATCCACCCAAAATCCACATGTAGAAAACTAGCAAGTCAGGGAGAAGATTAAGCAAGAACTCTTCTTCCTGACACAGGGTTGGAACAAGAAATCTTGAGGTCTGAGATGAAGAACAGGACAGCACCCAAACCATTCCATGTTCATAAGCTGACCAGAGCGGGCAGGGCAAAGGAAAAAGGGTGGGAGACAAATAAACCAGCATATTTTAGCTCGCTCTTATTGCCAGTAACTAAGCCTTAGGAGAGGCTTTTAAAATGGAGAGAGAAATGCAGAAAAGCAGAGGACAACCAAACTTTGGTTGGGGGAAAGGGGGTAGGGCCAAGGGAAGGAGGCATGGCTTTCTGGGGAATCCTGGGGTGGGGGCTGAATTGGCCCCTGAGCCTGAGGTTCTGCACCCTGGCTAAAGCCCTCCAGACCATGATGTGCCACACACAGAGAGCAGCAGCACTGCAGACGGTGCTTTCGGAGTAGCTGTTCTAGAGGGCTCATCCAGCAGGGGGAATTCAAAGTAATTATATTCTTATGGGAACTAAATGTGGTCTCTCCCGTCCAGTCACATAAGCCAAGTCCTTGCACACACACTGCCAACATGTGCAACCACACGCAGCCTCACATTAACACCATCACGCCTACACACACATACAGATTCTTGATTTCTCTCTCTCTCTCTCTCTCTCTCTCTCTCTCTCTCTCTCCTCACACACACCCCCCCCCCTCTACATGCTAACTCAAATGTCTCTAAAACCTTTGATGAAATCTTCAGGCCTAAACATACACACATTTTAAAACCAGGGCTGTCAACTGGTTTAAGAAAGCATTTGCTGATTACTCCTGGCTTTTGATCAGTGGACCAATTACATTTAAATAAATTTGCACGTGATCAAAATTGCCAAAAGAAAAAGAGGGGGGGGGACTACTAAAGCCACACAGGTGCTTTTTTGAAGTTACAGCAGGAAAGGCAGGCTTCCTACTAAAAGTGAGCTTGCTTCCAGTTTAATAATAAAAGAAAACAAGGTACCAGTCACTGTTAAGGCCATCCTTTGCATTTTCTTTTTCGAACAGAATATTCCCAATTATGGTTACACACCGGAGCCAAAAAAAAATGGCTTCAGAAAATGAACAACTTCAAATCCCATAAGTGTTGTGGAAGATCCAGATTTAAAAGACAAATTGATGTCATGTTCAAGTGAGTGCTGTCAGCCTCAGTTGCTTTGTGGTTCTTATTGCTGGCAGGAAAGCTCCAGTGGTTTCACCCTGAAATGAAAATTATCTGCTAGCTTTGGATGTAAACTTGAAGGAAAACCCTTTCACGGGAAGGAGGGAGCTGAAGAGACTGCGCGGAGTGACGCGCCCTTCAACCTCAGCTTCGCTGACAGTTCAGAGGGACAAATTTTAATCTGTGATTAAAGCTCTAGTTAATTGATCGGCCGAAGAAATCAATGCAAGCTCGCAGCCCTAATTAAAACTCATACACACTTCATTACTGTTGCTAACGGCACATCTACATTTCTAGTTATGGACTCAGATGAACACTCTTGCGGATACATATATCATTAAGGCAACAAGCACATACATGGATGCTAAGCCGTCATGCTGCGCATACATACACGCTCCGCCTAAGTTGCACACGCATTCTTCTTTCGGTCGAATGTTGGCCTCTCTTCACTGCCCTAACACGCCCACTTGGATTTCTATTAACACTCGCCCAAGCCTCTGCTGAGAACTCACGCTTCCACTTTCACACGCACGCTGGGAAATGTTACCGTCCTGGTTGCATCGACACGTTCTTCTGCACCTCCTGTCCTCTCACCCAAGCGCAAACGTGACGTGATCTCAGCCATACACCCCAACTTTCCTTGTTGTGCTCAGTTCAACTCCAACTGACATAACCCCCCCACCCCCAATTATATTTTTTCTCAATGCAATCAACCCCCTTTCCACATTGTATTTCTGAACCATGTGAACCGGGGGAGTTCACGTGGCTGGCAATTTCTACCCTATGCCAGCATCCCCAGACCCTGTTAAGTCTTTTCCATTCTGGAGCCTCTGGTGCAAGAGGTGAGATGGCACCCTGGGTTAATCCAGCCTCTCCCACATCCCCAGCCAGGTCAGTGGCAATGTCAGTGATAGCTCAGCTTGTGGCTCAGCCCAAAGGAAGGAGAGAGAGAGAGAGAGAGAGAGAGAGAGAGAGAGAGAGAGAGAGAGAGACCTGAGGCTGCTACGAGAACCCTTACATGCCACATGGGAGGCCATTCACCTGAGGGAAGTGATCTTGTCAGGCAGTGTCATGGCCCCAAAGAAGCAGCAGGGGATCATATTTTTTATGCACAAAAGAGATACAGCCACAGCACGCCAGTTCTTTATATTGCTGGGAACTCCCATGAGACGCCCCTCCGTCCCATGGCATCAGAAAGGGGATAGATAGGACGTGAAAGCAATACCGTCCCTTTGGCCAATATCCATCTTCCTAAAGTTCCGGAAAGTTTTGTAGTTGCCGGCAGGGGAATGTCTATATCTGATGAAGCAGGGTCCACTTCCAGTTCAGAACCAGCTCTCTCTTTCTCGCTCTTACTCTCCCACCAAGCAGGGTGGTGGTGGTGGTGGTGGTGTCTCGCTTCTGTCCCTTTTGCCACCAGCCAAACGTCCTCCAGCTCTTGCCCTGATAAAAACCACAACTTCCTTAACCCACCCACCCCCACACCCCCGTCCCCTCGATCGCCCATCCTCCTCGTCAGCCGAAGTAGGGATTCTCGTTCTGGAAGTTGTAATCTGGACAGACCTTCTGAACCAACTTGTAGTCGATGCTGAAGAAAGAGATGAAGATGCAGATGACCTTGAAGGGCTTGGCACACAGCCAGGCGGCGTGGCTCTGCGTGTGCTCAGTGAAGCAGATCTTGGAGGGGTCGTAGAGGCACGGCTTGTTCTTACGCGCCCGGTTGGTCTTCTCGTACTCCACGTGGCAGTTGAAGGTCTTGGATTCCTTGGGCTCGGCTAAGGTAGACTGCTGGGGGTGGAGATGCTGGGCTTGGATCGGGGGCACCAGGACGTCAAACTCCACCACCTTGGTGGGCGGCACGATGCTCACCGAGACATTGCCCAGACTGGAGGAGTTGTGTCGGAAGTAGACGCTGAAGGTGCCGTTGATGTGGTCCACGATCTTTCCGGTCACCAGGAGGCTAAACTTCAGGGTCTTGATGTTGAAGTAGAAGTCACCCCAGCCAAAGATCTTCTTGGTACGGCCTGCCTTCAAGGAGGGCTTCCTCTTGGCTCGCTGGTTGAAGTGCTCCATGGCTGTCTGGTTCTTGCTCCAGTCCCAGGGAGTCAGGGCACCGCCGTAGGGGTCCAGCTTGGCTTTGGACGTCTCGCTGGAAAATATCCGAGCGGGGCTGAGCGAGTGGGGTTTCAAAGCGGTGCCGTACGGCCCGGTCTTCAAGACACTTGAGGGACTCATCTCCAGGTAGTTCAGGGTCTTGCTCACATGACCTTCCACACAGACAACCTGTCAAAGAGGGAGAGAAATGGGGGAGTTTTAACTGAGTTAGCCAAGCCTGCTCTCTGTGATTTTCCACATCCATATGCTATAGCCTATCTGATCCCTTCCTTGCGCAGTGCATGTGAAAAGCTTCCAGGAATCTTCAGGGATCCGAAAGGTTTATAGCTAGTGGTGTAGTGGAACCAGGGCTCACAGGGACTTTCTGATTAGCAGGGACACTGATACCATCCGCCACCACCCTCCTTGATATTCCCTGTTCCTTCTCAGCTTAGCTGCAATCCTCACAGTAGCTGGGGGTGGGAGTGCTTTTCCCAGTGACAATGTATTGTTTTAATGCGAAGTATTTTAGGGTGGCCTGGTCTTGAATGTGCAATAAAGCCCCATTGGCCTTACAAAAGGCCTGTCCCGGTGGAGAACAGGTTTGTTGATATGGATCGACACAGCTGCCTGCACTTTTGGCCTCTCTTTGGGGGGCCATGGCTATGCAGACTGTCATGATGAGTGCCTGCCCTTCAAAATCTATCACTATACCACTGTTTAGACCTTGTGTCCTGTGGGGTGCTTTGTCTCCTCGTAATGGTCATACCAGGAGCATCGGGGGAGGCCATGATGCCCTATACCACTCTAGCATTAGATTTCAACCACAGAGATTGAAGATTAGCGCTAAGAATCCAAAATCCCATGTTCTCCTCCAACCTCGAGATCTACCATCCCCACAAAATGGCAGCACAAAATGGCGGTGGCACAAGCCCCCAAATGGCAGCACAGGGGACAAAACAAGACCCAAAATGGTGGCACAGGAGACGGAGCCAATTACCATTTTCAAACAAAAAGCGCATAGCTCATGGGACACATCTATGCTTCCGGGCTTCCGTGGACAAAGCCTGTGGGAAGCAGAAACCAGTTCAAGACTGTAACAGACATGTCGCGTCCCAAGAACTTTCATGGTGGGAAAGAACTGAGCAGATCAAATATCATCCTGGGCTACAGAGTATCACTAGACAAACATTGTTTAAACTAAGATACACATGCCTAATAAAACAGAGGATGAATTTAGTCCCTGGAGCAAACCTTCTAATCCAGCGATTCTCAAACACTCTTTTCCATCGGTCACTTGAAAATTGCTAGAGGTCTCAGAGTACCATGTAATATTTTTTCTTCGGCGACAACCCCATCATCAAATCCAGCACCATATTTGAAAATCAGAGGCCTTAGTTCGGGGTGGGTAACTTCTGGGGGCCAGAGGGCCATATTTCCTCCATCCCACAGAATGCTGCCCCCACCAAAATGGTTTTTACTGGCAAAATTATCATGGACTTACTGCCACAGGGCAACAAAAAAAGTGATTTTGCCAGGAAACAACGTGTGCGGGGAGCATGCACCTTGTTTGCAAGTAGAATTGCGTTTCTGGGAGAGCGATTCTGCTTGCAAACAAGGTACCTTCTCACCCATGCAAAAACAAAGGAGGTTGGGGTGCTACTACCATGGCAAATTTGGCCACGATGCCCTCAGTGGCAGCAAAAATGGTCAAGGTGTGTCACATGCAGCCACCGGCCTTTGACCTTGTCAAAGCTGTTGAGAAGGGCCCCTTTAACAGGCACATTTTCCAGGAAAAATTAGTAGACTGCACAGCAGCACCATATTATGAAAACCACAAACCCTAGCTCAAAGCCTTGTTAGCCTGTTTAATAAAGCCAACCCTGGTCAAAACAGCTTCAGTCTCCATTGTCAGAAAGGGGGGGGGGGGATCAAGTTCAGGGCCAAGTACAGACATTCTCCGCTGTTTTGCAACCGATCACCTGAGTGGAGTTGATGGATCACAATTTGAGAACCTCTCCTCTAATCTAGGGTAACCATATGAAAAGGAGGACAGGGTTCCTGTATCTTTAACAGTTGTAGGAGCCGAGCCCTCTTGACCAGATACAAAAGAGGGCAGGGCTCTTGTAGCTTTAACTGTTGTGATGAAGAGGGAATTTCACCAGGTTCTGCATACATATACAAATGACACCTGCTGAAATTCCCTTTCCTTTGCAACTGTTAAAGATACAGGAGCCCTGTCCTCCTTTTCATATGGTTATGGTTGTATCGAGATTGTTGTCAAGATTACTGAGATACAAATGAGATTGTAGTATGCAAATCTTTTGTATTCCACTGTGGGCAGGGCCAAAGGCAAAAGGGGTGAGGTCAAAATATTGCAGCATATTGTAGCTGAAGGCTGCAATCTTATGCATGTTTAGACAGGAAAAAAGTCCTACAATTTCCAGCATTCCCCAACCAGCTGGCTAGGGCATGCTGGGTGTCGTAGGACTTTTTTTCTGTCTAAGCATGCATAGGATTGTGCCTGAAATATATGCTGCCAGAAACTAAGCCTCAGGAGAGGCATTTCAACCTTATAGAATGAGGATAGGGTGGGGAAAGGAGTGGGATCTGGGGAAGGGGGCATGGCCTTCTGGAGTTCCCTGGAGGGCTACATTTGGCCTGTGGGTAGGGTGACCAGATAAAATCCAGGTCAGGGCTCATGTAACTGTAACAGTTGTAGAACAAAGGGAATTTCAGCCAGTGTCATTACAATTAGTTCCTGGTGAAATTCCCTCTCCATCACAACAGTTAAAGTTGCAGGGGCCCTGCCTTCTTTTGTATATGGTCACTCTAGTATAGTGCAGGCACCTTTAACTGTTGTGATGAAGAAGGAATTTCACCAGGAACTAACTGCATACAAATGACACCGGCTGAAATTCCCTTTTCTCTACAACTGTTAAAGTTACATGAGCCCTGACCTGGATTTTATCTGGTCACCCTACCTGTGGGTCTGAGTTTTTGCACCCCTGATGTAATCACTAATTATGTTTCTAGAAGTCTACCTTTATATATAGAAAAACACCAACTAGGTTTGACTTCGTACCTCAGACTGGTACGGCTCTTTCACCCTCTGCGTTTGGAAACTGGCAACAAAGAACTGTGCCTCTGAGCATGTGCAGAATGTCTGAGCAACTTCAGGCAGCCCTGCTATACATTTAGGACCAGAGCTTTCTAGGGCTTTCCAAGTCAAGTAGCTTGCCACTTCACGCAGGCTCGAGTCCCAGTTCTTATTGTGCAAACCAAGCGCTTAAGTGGCTGCAGGGATCAAACTTCCCCACTCTTGATCTGACAATGTCTCACATGATGGGACACCTATGCACGCTCTCTCATGAAACTTCATCCTGATGTTTAATCTTGATTCAGATTTGTGCCCGCATTCGATTTCCTGCTGCTGTTTCTTGCTCTGCTTCCCTTTGCTGGATTAAACAGCCCGTTAACACCTGATGCTTTGTGTCCCAGGGAAGAAGGGAGTTGTGTGCTGTCATCAGCCCTTCCTTAGAGAAAGTTGATGACAGCAGCAACAAGCACGCTCAACGCATGAGCGAGAGCCCCTGGCAGAGCTCTGTGAAGCCGTGATGAATGCCCCTCCTTCCTCCTCCGCACTGCCTTGATTGACCAGGATTACACCACTCCTCAAGATCTTTGCCTGGGGCCATAGAGTATCACTTGGGGAACTGAGCCTACGGCTCACAGATCTCAGCCCCGTCACATCCCCCAGTGCAAAAAGAGCCACACACAGCCATGCCAAATGAAAAGCAAGAGAAATAATGGAAGGCAGCATCGGGGGCGGGGGGGGGGAGAGGAAATCAAACCCCACCGCTGTGTGTGTCTGTCTTTAAACCACCCTCTCACTACTGGTGTTTCCTGATTGGTTGGTTCCAGCCCCAATCCCCCAAGGCGGCAAGCAGCACACGCAGCAGGTGGAGAGGAGCTACAGACACAGCGCTGTTCACAGGTACAGGGCGCATGCAGGGATGCTCATTAAAAGGGGAGACAGGAGTGGCAAAAGGTGATGACTGAAACCACTGAGAGATTTGCCAGCTGAAGAGCCAGGCAGCCTGGAGAAGGAGGGGGCCAAAGGCAGCCCTGGCGTAAACCCAGGCAAGGCATCCTATTAGCAAAAACAGTTCTTTCCCCCCTTAATGGCAATTCTGTTCTCCTGCGGTTTGGCAGATACTGTGAGAGGTCACCCAGCTCTATCCTCCTCCTGCCCTGTTCATATCACAGAGAGGTTGGCTTATTAAAGTGGCCACATTGCCGTATTTACCATTGTTAAAGCTTTGGTTTAAGGTGTCTTCTGAACAGGGCCGATGTCTCCAAATCACTAAACCTCCCAAATCCCCAAAATCATTAAATAGCAAAAGCACTATAGCGCCAAATCACTATACTGCTAAAGTCAACGTGCAGCTAAATTGTTATCGTGCTAATTCGCTTTACCGCTAAAGTGCTAAAGCGACACCTGGGGCTTTCTCCTGCAGCTACCTTCCCTGCTCTTCGTTTGTGCTCTGCATCTTTTACTTTTAGTGGCCTAATCTCTCCTCCTACCTCACTTTTCCTGCTGCCACTTTCAATGGCGGCAGCAGCAGCTTTAGTGACATGGTGATATATACTATGGCTCCGTATGCATGATATTGCTGAATGGTTCCATCTTGTAGTAGGGACGTGGGAGTCCCCTTTCTGTGGAGAAAGACTGGCAAGCATACTTGTGGGATGTAGGGAAACTGCCAGACAAAAAGCTCTTCACACGTCCTTTCCCTGAGCAGGGGAAAGATGGGGGGGGGGGGGAGGCGAGGACCAAGCTTCTGATATGTGGTTGATAACATTCATTTCGACTAGCAGAACCCCACCCACCCCAAAGTAAGGTGAATTAGAGTGCAGTGTGACCTGTGAAAGCAGTTGGTTTTGGAGGGCTATAGTCCTCTTTTTTCAGCAAAGTGTGCTGAAAATGCCGATTTCAGGAAAAAGCAGAGAAAAGCTGAAAGCGACTCTCAATGCATTTCTGTGAAGATGCCTTCCCTGGACCACAATCTAAGAGCAGACGTATGCCACAAAAAAATATCCTTGGAAGAACAAATAGCTCTGCCACTTTGGGTAGATGGGCATCTAACCTGCTTTTATGGCCTATTACTGAAAAGTCAGTAAATGCAGTCTATTTCTACTCTGTGCCAGTTTCACACATGTTCAATTGTAACACATCAGCCTGGGTCAGTTTTACATGTGTTCAATTATGCGTTCCATCCAGGGATAGATGCATCAGTCGATTTCCAAGCTGACTATGCATCACTTTCACAGGTGTTCAACCCTAAGCCCGTTCCATCCGGTTTTCTGCAAAAAAAATTAAAAGTTGCACAAAACTGTGCATTTAAATTGTACGCATTCTCCAAAAATCTGCATTTGTGTATGCATTTCCCCCTTTAAAACACATGCATTTTGTATGCATGTTTGAACTGAGAACGGCATCGCAAAATTCTGAGAGTTGTGCAACCCAAACGATGACTGCATTTCTATCAGTGCACTACCAGGAAGTGTACGAATTTGGTCAGTTTGCTTAAAAATGTGAACTGAACGAAATTTTCCACCACCCCCTATTTTCCTCTTCCCTTGCTGTCCCTATGCTTGTAATATATATGCTGCTTTGCATTTATTCTTCCTCTAAATCTGTTGCACAAATGAGATCTCTCGGGAAGTAATCCAATATATGCACTGGGTTGTTATGACCTATGGTGCAACAATAAATTACTCGGATGAATGCACACATTTGCGTTATAATCTCTCCTAAAACTGGCTGTTCATGTCCTGTCCACTCGGGAAGATGCATAGCCATCTCCAGAGGTAACGTGAGGCCAGTGGGTCATTTCTTTAAAAAGCGGGGAGAGAGGAACCCACTCAAGCCTATGCGGGAGTGAAGCGTTCCATCTGTCCTGTAAGACCTGTTACTTCATCCTGTTTGGGGAGAGGGCCCTGCCTACTTTCTAGTAATAGAAAGGCACTCCGCATATGGTCCTAGATGCTTTTAACATGTTCCTGATGGCCCCTAGGAATAATGATTGGCTACCAAGCCCAGCCACAATTTAAGAACGTAAGAAATGCCATGCTGGATCAGACTGAGGGTCCATCTAGTCCAGCACTCTGTTCACACAGTGGCCAACCAGCCGCCGGCCAGGGGCCAACAAAGCAGGACACGATGCAACAGCACTCTCCCACCCATGTTCCCTGGCAACTGGTGCATACAGGCTTACTGCTTTGGATACAGCTGAGGCAGTAAGCCTGTATGCACCAGTTTGCGGAGCCCTGCCTATTTTGCCCTCACCTTCCTGCATCGGCTTCTGTCTCCTCCATTACTACCACCACCTCTCCGACCACTGATCTCTCTTCAGCACCCTTCAGGTTCAAGCGCAGGGCAAGGCTCACTTTGGAAGAGAGCCTGGAACATATCTGGCTCCTCTCCCAGATCTTCGCCTTCTCATCCATGATTGAGGCCAATGCCACCAGTGGAGTACGGACAAGATGGGACAGGCCTCCTTCCAGTGCTGCCTCCAGGGTTTGGAGAGTCCTTGGGCAAGGTCCCCCAGTGGACTCCTTCTCCCTCTCTCTCTCTCTCTTTGAGCCTGCTCCCTGTCATTGTCATTAGCTGTTCTTGGTCCTCCCTCCTCTTTCTCATCACTGCTACCGCTTGCTTACTCAACAGGCAAGGAGCCAGGGAGCAAGCAGGCAGCGGGATATGCTCCTCCTCCTTCTCGCCACCACCACTGTCTGGGCCAGAGCGAAAGGCAGGTGAACAAGCAGGTTGCAAGGGTGAAGAAGAGGAGAAACTCCAAGAGGTCAGTGGGCCCTGCTGGGATGTGGGCTGTCGGCAGGTGCCCAGCCATGCCTACCGTGGATGCCGGCCCTGCCGCCTTCTCCTGACCCAGCCTTGCCCCAAATTCACTGAAGCGGTACAGCTCAGCGACATGTCACCACCCTCCCCCAACGAAGGAGCAGGGTAAAAGCCTGGATGGGTGCAGGTGGAAACCTCTTGCCTTTACTGCCCCAACACTGGAACTGCCTTAGAGAGAGGGCGAGGGCCCGGGAGGCGATGGTCCTGACACTTCCACATGCACCCGCAACACATTTCGTTTTTATTTATTCGTTATTGATTGGTTTGATCTACACCCCGCCTTTCCACCAAGGCCATGGTGTGCTCTAGGCGGCTAACAACAGGAACTACCATTGAAAATAAATAGTTAATTTAAACAACCATAAAAGACATGCATTAAAGTCACAATGAAAAATCCTGTTGGGCAGTATCCAATGGGGACACTCTGTCTCTGCTGATTCTATTGTGTTCGCAGGACCCAACACTTGCGCAAAGGTGCTTTGGCACTTCTAAAAATAACCCGGAAACTAAGCGGAAATGTTCATTTCCAAGGCTGTCTACACGTGGGGAAAGCCCTGCAGTGTTTGCGGATCTGTGCGTCGTCAGTTAGATGACGCAGGCACAGGTTCACAGCTACCGTGGAGCTTCCCCACTATGCTGCGTCCACCATGTAACATCACTCCGCGGCCAATCCGGGGCCAACCTGGGGGCGGAGCCTGGTGGAAGGCGACCACCGATTAGTCGCCTTCCACCAGGAAGAGGACAGGGGTGGCTCTGGGACCCGGATGGCCACCCAGAAAGCCCGCACCCCCTCCTCGGCATTGGGATTACCTGATGCTGCCCTGGTACAGGGAAAGTGCGGGGTTGAGAAGGTACATGACGCCATCCGTGGGAAACACGCTCCTGTGGCTCCCAGCTCCCCCAAATACACAACACCAGCCTCCCACAACCTGGTGCTTCTCCAGATGTGTTGGACTATAATCCCCAGCAAAGTCATGCTGTCTGGGGATGATGCCAGTTGTAGTCTAACAACATCTGGCCACATGTTCCCCATCCCCTCCCTACTCAAACGATCCATTCACCACCACCATCTTCTCCTGCTTGTTGTGAGGTGATTTTTTGTTTTATTATGATCATGAAATATTTTGTCTCGAAATAAGGTTAACGAAACGAAGGCAACGAAAAGAAGAACACACATAATAATAAATCAAAATAGCTAAAGAAACAAAGGGATCACTAAATCTTAGTCTCTAACTGATACACTTATGGAACATCTGCAATTCAACGGCCTAGATAGGGAATTGATAAAATTAATTACAAAATTAAAAATACTATTTGTGATGCCAGGCAGGAAAGAGGAGACAAATGAACCATTCAGGCACAACAGTTCTATACAGACTTGATGCTCTCCAGGCCTGGAACTGGGAACCCTAGGTGGGAGAGAATGCAGGCACCAGCATGAGAAGCAGCTGCTGAGATCTCTTGGAACCCTTAAAACAGCATGCCCAGTGCCTGGGCCTGGAGCGATGCATATCCCAAACGCTTTAAGGAGCAATGCAGCCCATACCAGTGGTCTTTAGCTGGTAGTCACGACCCAAAACGGAGTCGCCAGATCAGCCCAGATGCATTGGGGCAAAGGTTGCCGCCACGTTGGGAAATTGTGAAACTGTGAAAGTGGGACCCACGTTGCAGGTTGGGAGTCCAAGGTGGGTCTCCGGTCTGGACCAGTTGAAGACCACTGGTCTACACCGCCCATCTCTGTGTTCCTCAAAAGGGAGTGGGGACATGTGGGTGTTTCAAACTCGACGTTTTGAATGTGCATTGGAACAGCGCATTTAATTTGCCACCCTTGGCTTTCTTTCCTTTGCTGGAAGCAGAAATCACACGCTGTAGAGTTTCAAAACAACAACCCCCTTCCTCTTTTGGTTCCAGGGGTGTGTTCACACAGAGCTTTCAGTCTGCTTTAGTCCTAAGGACTTTGTGCATCTCGAACTCTAAATGAGAGCTCAAAGCATTCAGAGCAGTCTTAGAAGACCCAGCCCTACTCAAAAAGGGGCTTCTCTCCGCCGTCACCACCCACTTGCCCTCTTTGATGGAAATGGGAGTAAACGCAGGAGATTCTGCAATAAGCGATTAATTCGTTCAGGCCGTCAGGGCAGAAATCCATGGCTGCAGCATCCCTTTTGTCTCAGCATGATGAGGTGAAAGTGTTTTAAGGCTCATCTGAAGTTCTGAAGGAGTTTGCCAGTGAACAGAGGTTCTACCTTCCCAGTGCAGAAATCAGACTAAAAGTGCCATCGTGCCTTTAACAGAGAAAGCAGTGCAGCCCTATCTTGGGGTGGGGGGAACACTTTTTTCCCTATCGGTTGGTGGTTTGTACAGTGTGATTTCCTTTAAAAGCAACAATTCCCAACACAATTTCTACATGGGAAATTGGCCAGGTATGTGCAGCCCCTGTCACTGCTGCAGGGTGGGGGTGGGAAATCCTCAAGCCAGGAGGGAGTGCGGGTTTTCTGGCGGCCATTTGGCTCATCGGGCCCATCCCCTGCCCTCTGCCTGGCTTCCAGAGATCTATCAGGGGCCCCCATCCACCCCGGAATGCCCTCAGCTCAACGCCAAAGCAAGGTCACATGGTGGAAGGACCATGATGAACTCGCTTCAAAGGAAAAAGTCGGGGTAAGTCTCTGACTCTTTAAAATTGCAGCTTCGGGGAAAAGCCCCATGGCGGCTGTGAGTTAGCAACTGCGTCATATAACCGAAGCAGTGCCACCATGCAGCAAATAACTCGTATAGATAGCCCAATGGTTGATGGAAATTTGCTCTGTACCAAACTGCCATGTGACAGTCTGATTATTATTAACGTGTTTTCACTGGCTAGGTTAAGTTGGTGTTAGAGGGTTTTAGTTGATGATAATATAAATACAGTGGCTCAATTCGGACGACACGATAGTCAATGGTGGGGTAATAATCAACTTTACAGTTGTTCAACTAGGGGGTACTCCCCACACAACATGGTAATAAATAATCAACTGTGGTGTGGATTAGGATCAGTGCTGAGTTGACTATGGCAGCAGCATTCGGATGACACAATAGTCAAAACAACTGACGATTGTTCCCCCCACACCAGTTGTTTATTGTGTCGTCCGAATTGAGCCAATATCTTATAATTAGTATGACAATTTTTCCAGTGGCTTTAGGCGTCATTCCTAATATTTATACATGTCTTGGAGACAGAATGGGTCAAATATCTAAATGTATGCACCGAAAGAACGTCTCTCTTGTTCAGTGTCTCTCTGGTGGTTCGTCAGGCTTTATTTTTTGGGCCCTATTCTGCCAGATTTTTTTTTAAAAAAAAGATTTTAAAGCACTGAACATCTGCTGCCTTTGAATCTATCTATATTCTGTAATCAAGTCATCTCAAGGGACAGAGTCTGTTCACCCCTAGGCAGGCAAAGGCAGTTATCCAGATTAACTTGGTAGTGGTTAGGAAGTAATTAACTCAGGAAAAAAGGCTGACTCAGCAGCCTGATCCCACACCCTGCCTGCGAGGGAGCGTTATCAGGAATTAGGCATTTTGCTCTGGTTATGAAGTGCCTTCAAAAGAAGCAGAGCAATGGAATTAAGACTACTGAGCATGGTAATGTAGCTCCGCCCCCACCATGGAATGCCGTAGCATGACAATATGCACCACTGTGGAACATGGTTTGACTGTAACACTATACAGATGACCATCACATGTACAGTAAATGTATGTGTGTGTGTAGTGGGAGCGAGGGTAGGATCATGGCCACAAGCCCCACCGGGCGTGCATCCAATATCCTGTTTGTGCAGTCCCTCCACACATGAGAATTATATGCATCTGCCCCCCATGTGCTTTAAGTGTGCAAGCATTCAATTGTGTGTAGGATGGTGCAGTGGTTAAAGTGCTGGATTAGGATAGGGGAGATCCAAATCCCTCCTCAGCCTTGCAGCTCACTGGGTGACTCGTGAGCCAGTAGCCATCAGCTTCATGGGGTTGAGCTCCTTGGCGGAAGCATGGGATATGAATTCAATACAACCATTAAGAATGAAAATACAGTCCCAGGGCATGGTCTGAAGGCAGATGTTGCAGCAAATTGATGAAGCTAAGCAGGTATCAATTCTGGTCACTGAATGAATGGGAGACTCCATGATGACCCCATGTAGATTGCCTTGAGTCACACAGAAGAAAGGTGGGTTATAAACCACCAAGAGAGCTTTGGCTATTGGGCAGTATAGAACTGTAATAATAAATGAAATATAAATTTAATAAAGTAAGTAAGTATTCTGCAGGAACAGATGTCCCAGCATTGCCTGGCCCAATAAAGAGTTGCAGCCTCCACCAGTTTTAGCTTCCCTGTAGCTAGAAAAGGCAGAATACATTCTTCTAAAAGTCTCGTACTTTCCCCGTCTTTGTAAGAACACAAGAAGAGCCCTGCTGGATCTGGCCAAGGGTCCATCTAGTCCAGCACTCTGTTCACAGTGATCAACTAGCTGCCCATGGGAAACCCACCAGCAGGACATGAGTGCAGCAGCATCTTCCCGCCCGTGTTCCCCAGCAACAGGTGTGCATAGGCATCCTGCTTCTGGTACTTGTACGATCCATGGATTCCCCCTCCCCGCACCATTTCCTCAGCATCCTGTTGAAAATGTGGACAGTCGTCAGAAGGTGACACAGCACTGCTTAAATCCTTTCCCGGCTTTCTAATGTAAAACTGTCTGAAACGGTATGGCATTGTAGTGAAAAGCAGTCACTGCAAGCCAGGTAGCATCCAGTTCAAATCTCATCTCTGCCATTAATGCATTTGGCAAGCCTGTATTCCCTCAGCCCTCTGCCCTGCTGTCCACTGTAAATATGGGAATGATAATAATAATACTCCTCTCTCATTTTACATGGCTATTTAGGGTGCTCATGAGCTTTTCATCCTGCAATCCCCTAGCCTCATTATGGAATTTCCCAGGGTGGGTGGGGTCCAGATGCCATAAACTTCCATTTGTAACCCTCCCATGTTTTCTACCAATTAGTCCTCTTTTATTATTTATTTATTTATTTGAATTGGACCCTGACTTTCTACCAAGGAAAAATGGCACTCAGGGCCATTTTCTTTATCAGAAAAGCAATCCATTAAGGGGGAAAAGATGGTATAGCTGCACAGTGCCTTTCAATGCCCTTCATCTGGAAGCACCCCTGCTTTTCAAGGAATGTCCTCTATTTGGCCCAAGCCACAAAACAATCATTTCCCAGAAGGCAAACTGGTGAGACTAAGGGGTTCTCTACACACCGGGGGGGGGGGGGGAGGAAAAATCCCATAAGCTTACCGTGGGTTTTGTCCTCACCGTATTCCCACCACCGCAACACGCTCTTTCACATGCGGCCATGTGCGTTGGAAATGAAAACATCCCTTCTTGGAAAGGCCCCATTAGACAGCGCCATCTGGTGGCAGAGAGATTTCACGATATCCCAGATAATACCACGCTATCTCTGTTCTATTTAAATGCGTGATTTCTAGGGGCTAGTGCAAGAGATGTCCTAGCTGTTGGTGACATCATGTAATAGACCCACAAAATTCTGTGAGTGGCCAATCACGAGAATGCAACAAATTGCTTGTTTAGGGAAACTCTAAACTAAATGTACCTAAGAATCAAGAACCTAAGTACAAGGAAGAGGTGAGGGCTGAGCTCCAAAACACAACTTTTGAACCCAAATAAAGATGGCACTGGAGGGCAGCACTTCATTTTGCAGCGTGCTAGCATCTGTGTTTTAAAATTCTTTTTTAAAGTATATAAAAAAATGTCTTAAGAAGTAAAATAAAAATCAGGAGGTGCAGGGAGTCTGGTGGGCACTGAGAGAGGTGTCTGTGCCCACAAACATCACATTGGAGACCCTAGATGTAAGTGGACCTGTCAGGATGGGTCTGGAATTTATTTGTATTTATGGGGGGGGGGAGTTCTACTTGGCTCACCTGAGACAAGCCAAAGCTGCAATAACTTGGGAGGAAATAACAATCAATTAAACAACCCAGGAGTGTGTCGGACAGTTTTCATCCTGGGGGAATGTGCTTCATCAACACCAAAACTGATTGCCCATCCCTGGCAAGGTCGGTGTCCGCCCTGGGCTCTCTGCATTCCTGCTCAAAAATGAACCATGTTGAAAAGTGGTGCTTTTGGCATTAGCGCTGCATTTCTGTTCTTGCCACCTCACACAGTCTCTCCCGCGCCCTCTTCCTGTCTCAGCACCATAATGAAATTACTAATTGGCTATAGCAAGACATGGCAAGGCTGCTCTGGAGGGCACCCCCGATTGCTCTCGACCTCCTGCTCTTTCCCATCTTTCATCATCTCTCATACCCAGAATTTTCGTTGATCGCTGGTGTGGTAGTAGCGGATAAGAGGGTCAAGACTGGGGAGATCTGGATTCAAAGCAAATGCCCACATGGTCAAGAAACCTGCTGTGTGGGCGGGGGGGGGGCAAGGGGGGAGAGAAAAATCTGAACAAATATCTTGGCCTAATCTGCCACCAGTGGCATAATCGTAACGTGCAGGCACTCATTACTACAGTTGCCATGGCCATCCCTCCAAAGACAGAGCCGGTGTGGCGTGGTGGTTAGTTAGAGTGTTGGACTGGGAGTTGGGAGATCCGGGTTCTAATCCCCACTCAGCCATGGAAGCTCCCTGGGTGACTTTGGGCCAGTCACAGACTCTCAGCTCAACCCACCTCACAGGGTGGTTGTTATGAGGATAAAATGGAGAGGAGGAGGATTATGGCCTTGGGTTCCTTGGAAGGGAAAAAGTGGGATACAAATGCAATAAATAAATACATAAAAATGCAGGCAGCTGCGTTGATTCACATTTTTTACAACACAAAACAATAGTTCCAGCAGTTTCCACCTCTGCTAGGAGCAGATCTTTTGTAAAGTTAATGCATCCGAATTGCCCATTCAAAGACCAAACCACCCCAAGATACTTCTCATTACAACAGGGAATAATATATTTTTGCTGGGGGGGGGGGGAAATCCATTTCCCCCCCTTTCCTAGCTACTATGAAGATTGCAGTTGAGCTCAGTGGGAACAGGGAATCCTGAGGAGGGTGGCATATGATGTCAGTGTTCCTGCTAATAAAAAGTCCCTGTGTTACATCCCTGTAAGCCCTTGCTCCACTACACCACTGTCTGTCACAAGGGGAGGGCTGCGGCTTGTGAGGATAAAATGAGATAACCCCCACAGACATCTTGCCCTGGGCTCATTTATAGAAGAGCAAGATACACATATGATGAGTGGTTGATTTGTTTTGAAATGCACATAGCTAATCCCTCCTTCAGAGGGCCAGACACATCACAGCTCTAGAGAACAAGAGGACATAGGTATATGGAAACTAGACCAAGGGTAGGCCAAAGGTAGATCATGATCTACTTGTAGATCTCTGGGTGATTTGCAGTAGATCAGCAAATAGTTTAACAGTAGCAATTAAAATTGAAAGCCTTCGCTAATTGCTTATCTCTTAACTGCAGTGTTCTTCACCTGTAAAATGGGAATATTAGTTGCCTTTGACGCCACTGCCAAACATTTAGAGTTTGTCTTAGAATCCCCAATCTCTATTAGTAACTCAGATGTAGATTTGTATTTGTATAAACAGTGCATAGCTCAATGGAGTTGCACTACATAATTAATTCTACTGCCTAGACTTGAACTTGACTCTGATCAATGTACTTTGGAGTTTTGTAAATACACCCAAAGCTTACAGTTTGCCCACCCCTGGCCTAGGCAATCTGAGCCCTATTCATGTTCTATATACATCGCTATTGACATGTGGAGGGAGAGGGAGTGTGTTCTATATGCACTAATGTTCCCATACCTGTCAGAGACTGTAAATAAAACCCATGAAACAGACAGCATCACAACAGTCTTCACATTGCAACTGCAAAGTAGGATGGCCCATAAGTCCTGCTTTACAGAGGACAGTCCTGCTGAAAACATGTTGTAGAACGGTTGTTTCCTTAGGATACGTTTACCTTCCTGGCTGAAAACAGGGCTACTGCGGAGGGAATGAATACAGTAAGCCATCCTTCGCCCGCCTGGTGTCCTCTAGGTGCATTAGACTTTCACCAATGGGGCATCAGGCTGCAACCCCCTTATGAAAATACAAGTGTTACAAGCATGTCTCATCTCCAAAATGCTGGGGATTATGACTGTGCCCATTGCCTGCCCCCAAAACTTCCTAGCATCACGCAAAGATCCGAAGAGAGCCCACGTATGTACAAGTCGTATGCATGGCCAGAAAGTTTCTCTCTCTCTGCAATCAGGAAAGCTGCATTCCGCAGTGCCTACGCAGTGGCCTATTCGCTTGTATTCTCAGCTTCATGGGGTGGGGGTGGGAGAATAGAGCAGTGGGCACGGTTCCACTCCCCACCCCCACCCACCCCTTGTGTTCATATCCACGCATGTGCTAAGCAAATGGGGATACTACAAGCATTGCTTGATCTTTAAAAAGGGCTGTAGCTCAGTGGTAGGTTTAATCCATGTTATCTCCAGGAAGGGCTAGAAAATATCCTGCTTGCAACTCTGGACAATACTGGGCTAGATGGACCTTGACTTGGCATACAGCAGCTTCTGATATACGGTGTATACCCGAGGCGTGGGCTGTGCTTACTGACGGATAAATTGAAGGCACTCTGCATATGCTCAGGGGCACCCCTTCAGTAAAAAGAACCTCATATGCTCCACAGCTCTGAAAATAGGCCCCAGGGGGGACAGCCGCTGCCACAGCCCTAAAGGAGGCAGAAAGACTCACTCCTCTGTCCCCAATAGAAAGGGGCTGCTTCTGAGCAGCTTTCCCCCAGGAATTGCTTCTCAGCAATTGGTGTGGCAAGGAAGCCCAGCAGTTTGTTAACACCTGCTCAGGAAGAAACGCAGAGGCCCATTTAAAATGCAGGCAGGAGTGCACAGCGGTCCGGGGGAAGCCAGGAAGGCCCCTAATTGTATTATCATACAAAGTCTGTGACATGCTGCTTGAATCACAGAGTCCCCAACTGTGCGGCCTTCAGCGTCTGGGCAAAAAGGAGCCTCCCTGGGGGAATAATTGCACGCAGGGCAAGAGAGAAGCGGGCGGCTGACGCACACAGCGGGCGTGAAGTTGCACTGCTGTGCGTTGTTAGGGGACTCCAAATCTCTGGCGTAAGTGAGGAGGAGAGCGAGACCTGTTCCGGGGGGGAGAGTTGTGGCCTGGTCTGCCTCTCTGCTGGGGAGAGAAGAAGAGGGCAGGAATCAAAGCAGAAACGCTCCTGAGGAAGAACCAGTGAGCAGCCATTGGCAGCCACGTGCAGTTTGACCTCATGCCGCATTCTCCGTCACAGGCTGGTGAGGCATTCGGAGAGCCCTGATTAAACTTTGTGCGCTCTCGGGAGGGCGGCTGGTATGAACTCCATGTTGTGTGTGTGTGTGGGGGGGAGAATTAGACATTGTGCCTTTTACTAGTAGCAAGAATGAACCCAAGAATCCACCCTCTTGTCCATTTGCCCTCAAAACCTCTAAGCCAGGGGTGCCATCCAGGGTTTTTGGACTACAACTCCCATAAACCCTAGCCAGCATGGCTAATGGTGAAGGATTGCAGGAGTTGTAGTCCAAAAGTACAATAAATGAAAATAAAAGGCAGTTACGTGCATGATTCAAAGTCGGACAGTCCCAAAGATCTTGGGTAGTAAAAATACTTTAAAGGGCCTGGGTGAAATTTAGGAAGTCAGACAGCAAAGTTAGTGCCAGGCGTACCACCTCCCTGGGAAGGGCGTTCCCTAGCTGAGGTACCACTACCCAAAAAGCCCTTTCTCTCATTGTACTGTGATGGAGCTTGTATTTGGAGAAGGGAATCGGCCAGTGACCTTAGCTTGATATGGGTGGGGGCCCTCCTTCAAGCACATGGGATGTCATACTGGTCCGCCAACATGGATGGAGAGGTCTCGATCTAGACCCACAGCCTGGACGTCGCACATCCGTGTATGGACAAAATTGACAGAAATGTTCTTCTGATTCTTACAAAGATATAGGACCCTGCTTCTTCAAGAGAGGTGATAATATAGGTTAGGGGTGTTGGATCTCGTTCAGCCCAAGACACAAATTCCATTTTGGAGATGTTCTGGGTGGGTGGGTGGGTTGCATTCCAGTGGTGGGCAGGACCAAAAGCAAAAGGGTCAGGGCTGAAATACCCAAAATATCAGGATATTTTGGTATAAAGCTCTTACAGCCAGTAAGTAAGCCTTAGGAAAGGCATGCCAACCTTTTAGAATGTGGGTGGGTGGGATGCATAAAAGTCAGGAAATGACCAAACAACCAGTGGTTGGAGGAAAGGGGGTGGGGCTAGGGGAAAGAGGCATGCCCATCTGGGGAACTCAGGATGGCCAGACTGGGACCCCAAACCTGTACTTCTGCACCCGATATATCAAATCTCCCCTGCTTTTGCATCTATGAGAAGCTCAATTCCTTGCATCCTCAGTTAAAGAATTTTGTGTAACAGCATTTAGAAAGACCTCCAAGTGAGACCCTGAAAGCCACTGATAGCAGTGCATTAGGCGACGCATTGGTCTGTGACAATATCAAGCAGCTCATTATATCCATGCTCTGTAGACTGCTAAGTAGTTAAGCTCTTCTATGGAAGGAACCGCGACCACCACTTTCCTAGCGTTGTGCTGAGGGCAGCGTCCCACCCTCTGATCTTCCGCAATTTTTTTTCTGAAAAAACTCTGGGAGCAGGACAAAACTACTTTCCACTTCAATCTTCTCTTAATTCAGGCGCAACATATCCTGTTCGCACGTGGTGATTTCTGAATGAGCACATTGGTTCTTCAGACAAACACACTACAAGAGGGTAAACCAGTTTACCTAGAGACCTGTTCTGTACAATTCTCAGCATAATACTGAATTTGTAAGGCTCCAGAGCTCCCCAACCAAGGACTCGAGCAGCAAGAACTACGCACATTTGTGTGCCTCCGTGGTACCACAAGGGAGCGAGCTCCTGGGCCCTTTCTACACCTACGGGTGTAGAGAGAGGGGGGGCGATCCCGGACTTACCTGCTTCCAGGTTCTGCCCCCATCATACAAACAGAAGCGCAACATTGTGGAAACAAACAGGGATGTCACGTCCATCGCTGCCATCTTCTTTTTTTTTTTTAAGGTACAGGAGGAGCCGGGAGCACGGCGGCACAGGTAGGACTCCCCCCCGCACCCCCCCCACTATCCATTTCTGGTGCCCACTTACTTACGAGTAAGTGGGCACTAATCAGGACAGGCGCCCACACCTCCCACGGTCTTGGGACGTTCCCAGGACCGTGGGAAGAATTGGGTTTCCCCAGGGACCCATTATCCCGGGGAAAACCCGTGCCCATCCTCCCTGCCCCCGGGAGTCCCTGTGCATCATTTGGATGCACAGGGACCACCCAGGGGCAATCCCATGTCAAAAGGCCGGTGTAGAAATGACCAAAATAAGCCTTTCAAATATGTACATGGCCACCGTCATTCCTTCTTACCAGGCCTAACTCCTATATCCTGAATAGAAAGTTAACCTCCCAGCTGCTTTTGGAAAAAAAAAATGTCTGGCACCCAAGGCCCAAATATAGGTTGGTGCCTCCAGGTTCAAATAATAATAAAAAAGAGTGTTTTCACATGCGATGTATCATGGTCACAACACTTAGGTGGAACAAATTTATTTCCTACACTTGACCTGAAAAACAAGGACAAGGGGGAGGAATAGCACATAGTTAGAAGCACCAGGGTCTAGCAAGGCCTATAAAACCAGTGCAGTTTATAATTGGCAAAACGAGTGGAAGTCACCTGGCTGCTCCCTCTGGATTCAACGCAAAACACTAAAGCTGGGTGTCCTCAACATGGTGCCCATGAGCATCACTGTACCTGTAGAACCTCCCTTGGTGACGGCAGACACTGCTGTACTCCTCTTGATTTTTTGCATTGTACCGAATATATTTTGATTGTATACGTTGTAATTCTGTAAAGCCGCCTTGAGGCCCAGTATTGAGAAAAAAGACGGGATACAAAGGCATTTGCAGCTCAGACCCCACCTTTGCCTTACACTCAGGGTGCCTCTACAAGAGCGATTTAAAGCTCTTTCAAAGCGCATTACCGATTTTCCCTCCACATGAGGCGCTTTTCCTGTCTGATTATGCGCATTATCAAATGCGCGTTAAATAGCGAGTTTTAATTTACCGCGGGAGTTAAAGCGTCTTATGACTATGTAAACAAGCGATTCTCCGCATTTAAACACCTTTGAAGCGCGTTTCATTCAACCGGTAATGCGCTTCACCGCCTCCCGTGTATAGGGATTAGGCGTAAAAGCGATCGCGAGAAGATGCGCATAATCGGACAACCGGGCATTAAACCAAATTCTTGTAGAGGGGACCTCAGTTTCTCAGCGAAGTTACCTGTCTCTGAGTGTCACCAGTTTGCTTTCTGTGAAACAAGTACTGGGGCACAAAACTGTAGATTCAAAAAAGTGGGTTTGTGTTTTGGAATTCAGAACCCATCTCTGCCTTGTATTTAGGTTCTTGGACAGTAACTTTTCCTTTAGCCTCTTCTGTTTGCCTTGGGAAATGGATGTTTTGTGACCGGTCACACCCACTATGGCAACCATTTTTTGAATGGACAAGCACCCCACAATAGCAACCATTTTATGAGAGTGACCATGACATTCTCTCAAAATTCCAAATGTGCCCGTTGGTCCCAAAACGTTCAGGATTTCTGTCTAGCATGTATAAATTAGACAAAGAGCACTGGAAAACCCCTAAACCATCTTCACCCACCTACTCAATTCCAGCCAAAATAAAAAGACAGCTCATCGTTATCAATAATAAAAAAATAACTTCAGATTGTCAGGCTTAGGTTTAGGGGAAGGGAGCTCCACTTCCTTGTATGAAGCTCATGCTCAGTAGCGTTGGAAGGGGCCTATAAGGCCATCGAGTCCAACCCCCTGCTCAATGCAGGATCTCTGAGATTCTGATGGGACAAGGGGAGCAGGGAGGCAGGATCTTAGGAATCTTGAGCCCAAATAAAAAGCTTTATAGATCAAAGCTGAGGCTTTGAATAGCACCTAGACGGTAACACGGATCCCAACCAGTCCACTGCGCTCTCACATACACATGGAACTCCTGTTGACCTGTCCACTTTGGGGGTAGGACACCATGTTCTACACAACTAAAGCTTCCTCAGCATTTCTCTAGCCCAGCCCCTTGAGCACGCTAAGTAAAATTGCAAAACAATGAATAACAATTAGCATGTGGGTTAGCAATTAATTTTGCAGGAGGGCTGCTTTGAAGATGATGGGCCAAGGCCCCAACATTCACCCACCCAGGCCTGCCAGCAGGTTCCATTGCTGCAAATGCAACATCCTCTGCACACCATTTTTTGTCTCTGAGTTATAACTACGAGGAACAGGTGATGTCTCTACAAAGACTGGGTTCGGTTTGGGCAGGCCCTTAAAACAGCCAGCCAATTCACTAAGAGCACAAATTAATGGGTAGCGGATAATAGTACTTTGGTTAATTGGCAATCAGTCTCCCTACTGATTTTGATTTCACTATTGTTTTACCAAAACACAAAGTGGATTGCTTATTTTATTAAATTGCCAAAGGCACCACAACAACCCCTTCACATTGTTAACTCTGTCTTTCCATAGAAATCTGTCCCCTTCTGCTGTAAACAGCATCCACTGTTTGTTTTTTAATGTTTGCTTTGTTTCCTGGCCATGGACGTATCAAGAGGGGTGTTCATTCAGGTGTACATGTTCAGCACGGCTGCTTTTGTCAGGTGGCCATACTGGCTGCCCCTAGCCCACATGCCCAACAGAGAACATGGGTGCTTCCAGATAGAGGACTCCCAGCACTATCAATTAGAAGGCATTCTGCAGCTGTTTTGGCTTTTCTTTCTTAATGGACTTTCTGCAGTAAAAGATGGGCCAGAGCAGTGGGAAAACGTGGAAGGGTTACAAGTGGAAGAAAATATAAATTTTTGTAAATGTAGCAGGGTAATGGTGCCATAAAAGCCTAATCTTGGAAGCATCCCAGGTATGAAAACAGCATGGGGCAGTGTTTCCCATTGTTCGCACAACAATGTTTTCCAGACTTCTGTTCTCCGACAGCATTTTTGGACTTTGGGAATTACTACCAGATGTTGTGCTGGTTAGTTTCCCATAGGTAGGCTGACCATATGGAAAGGAGGACAGGGCTCATGTAACTTTAACAGTTGTAGAGAAAAGGGAATTTCAGCCAGTGTCATTTGTATGCAATTAGTTCCTGGTGAAATTCCTTCTTCATCACAACAGTTAAAGGTGCAGGGGCCCTCCCTTCTTTTGTATATGGTCACTCTAGTATAGTGCCTGCACCTTTAACTATTGTGATGAAGAGGGGATTTCACCAGGAACTAATTGCATACAAATGACACTGGCTGAAATTCCCTTTTCTCTACAACTGTTAAAGTTACATGAGCCCTGTCCTCCTTTCCATATGGTCAGCCTACCCATAGGGAGGAACTTTTCTAGGGGGAAAGGTGTCCCTAGGACACAGCTGAGTGCTGCCATGGCTCCCTGACTTTGCTCTTAGCCTGTTTGAACTCCATATCTATACTTGCTGACTTTCCAGATAAGCACCTCTCAGCAGTGAAACATTCTGCCCTTTCAACCCACTGGCAAAGAAACCTGTGGGTTTGCCAACAGCATTGCCCTTGCCAAACTCCCCCAGGCTAAAATGACCCACTTTGTTTGAAAGGCGATGCCAAATTATCCAGCTGGATCAGAATTACCGGGCTTTAAAAGCCCTCCACCCACCAAGTAATCAAGTCTAACCTCTGGCTCCAAGGCAGCAGCATCTGGATTAGCCTTTATCACTGTCGGTTCACAAGGCATAGGACATCAAACGGCCCAAGTGGTAGATATTTCCAGGGGGCTGTTTATACACAGGGAAAGCCCCGGGGTGGAAGTATGTATACAACCATCTATACAGAAAGAGATGAAACCAATGCTCGAACGACAAGGGGCCTAGAGGAAGGTTTGGCCATGTTATATTCTCAAAGGGCTCCTTTAGTTACTGTTTTAGCAGGCTATGGGGCATGATTTGCATAAAATGGGGGGGCTAGTAGATTTCATTAGCTACCTTAATACCACCACCTCAATAAATTAGATCACTGATGGAACTGCAAACATTTCCAGCCCAGCTTTTTCCAGTAGTACCATAAAACATTCACGAACAACTAGAAATATCTAGGGTTAAGCAGTATCTAGCCTATTCATCACCATCTTACCCCATGGACCATTTATCAATCTCAATTTATCCTGCTCGCTTCTCTGTCTCACTTCTCTCCCCACCCTCAAGCCAGCCACAGGCAACACTGCTCCTATTTTCTACCTTGGCCTCTTACTCATCCATCTATCAACCAAAGATAGCTGGCTACAGTAACTCTTCAGTTCTCCCTATCCATCATGCGGGCGTCCGCTCTGATGTGATACCTCCCTCCGCACCCCTCAAACAGCTCCCTCCTCCCTTATAGCTGCTTTTCGCCGCTTGTTTCTCGGCTGCGCTCCGATGGCTTTTGATCATCGTGTAGGCCCGGTGTCAGGCTCGTCAATCACTGTCATCTGCTGTCGCATCTGACTTGGCAGACTTTTTTTAAAAAAATCTCTAGGCTTGGCCACGGACAACCCGTCATCTTAGAAACTGATGTGTTTGAACTTTTCGGAAGCGGGAAGGTGGCAGAAGAACCGGATCGCCAGTGGAGCAAGACTGGGAGGTTGGGTGGCTCAGTAGCTGTATCAATTCTAGTTTGTCCTCTGACTGGAACCCCCTCTTGTATTGGTGCAACAAGCCCCCTGTGACTCAGTCTAACTCCCTACCAACAGGAAGTCTAGTTAGTTAGGCCTGTGGCCTAAACAGTTTTAAGCTAGCCTTTCCTTTCCTACTCTGAGCTCCCCTGCCTGACCACTCTTTGATAAACACACAAAATTTATATTGTTACTTTAATTATTAGGATTTTCTTTTCCAATATACAGATTTTTTGACTACTTCCAACCAACTGTTTGTGAAACCCAGCTGGGCTTAAGTACCAGCCTCCAAGGAAAAGCAGCAAGGAATTTTTAATCTAGGCACATTGAAGCAAATGGACACATGAAATTAGTGAGCAGCACGTGATATGTACCAATGGTAGAATACAACAGGCGTAATCTCTCCCCCACCCCTCATTTATACACACACATATTCTGTGGTGGCTCAGGAAGAAATTTTGCAGGGATCCCATTTTTCATTGCTGCCACAGGAGGAAAAACTATCTGATGGAAGGGGAAAGGGCTCCTTGCATGACTCTACAGTTCTGGATGTTTCCGTGATGGTAGCCTGCTCCTGCACAGTTCCCTAGGTGAAGACTGTAACAGGGGTCATAAGGAAGAATAGGACATTTTAAAACTAGGCGCATTAAAATAAATTGACATATGAAACAGAACACTGACTAGTATTGCTTTCCCCAACCTCTAGATGTATTGGACATCATCCAGGTAAACTGGACCAGAACACTTCCTGGCCAGGGATAATGGGAGTTGCAGTCCAAGACATATGCAGGGCACCAGGTTGGGGAAGATGGGGCTAGTATTTCTTCTGGGAGAAAGAACACCAAGGGGCTGTCTTCACGGCGATGGGTTGGTGCTGCCTCCCTCTTCAATCTCACGCTTTCCCTCTTCTGGGGTGGTGCTGGGTAATCCCGATGCCAAGGAGGGAGTGCAGGGTTTCTGGGAGGCCATCAGAGCCCTTGAGCCGCCCCCACCCTCTTCCTGGTGGAAGGCAACTAATCACTGGTTGCCTTCCACCCTGAATTGGCCCCAGAGAGCTGTTACACAGCGGAAGCACTGTGTTGACATCACTCTTTTTGAAAAAGTCGGGGCAAATCCCAGACATTTTCAAAATGCAGCATCGTGGAGAAGCTCTGAGGTGGCTGCGAACCTGCGCTTGTGTCGTCTAACCAATGGGGCACAGATCCACAGCCATCATGGGGCTTTCCCCGCATATAGACACCCCCTGGACTGAACAACGCTTCCGATAGAGGGTACCTTCAAATAAAGAACTGTCCACTGTAAAGTAGGACACTCAAGAGGCAGTGGCTCAATCCCCTCCATACTATTTACCACATCAATTACTTACTATCTCTGAGCAAGCATTTTATGTCAGTGCATCTATCATCTGCTTGTGGCCTAGACAGAGCTTTGACTTTGTGGCAAGGGCTTGGTCTAAATGGCCTTTTGCCCTCTTTTAGCAGTATGTTCCAGTTCAGATGCCATGTGAAACCTAGGGGGGTGTCTACATGAGAACGGAATGAGAATCACGTTGGGGTATAATCCGGGTTTTCATGAATTCAGCTTTGGGCCATCAGCGGCACATGAAGCAACAAATACGGAGAGAACAATACCTAAAAACTGCTTTGTAAAGGTCAGACTGCTGTTGGAATCATCTTGCTTTGGGATAGAGTTGGTGGAGTCCCTCGTAGAAGTGAACATCATCAGCCCCATTGATGCTGCTCAGCCAATCAGAGAGGCTTGCTCCCATCCCTTTTCATGCTCCATTGTTCAGGGAAGTTTAACGGAAGAGGTGAGTAATGCAGGATAGTTTCTCCTACACCCTCTCCCCTCGCATACACCGACTGTGAACCAATACTGAAACTCGGAGACAGATGAGTGGGCAGCCAGGAAGCAGCCAGGTTCTACAGGGAGGGAAAGGGCTGGAATTGCCTCCCTCTGCTAGCCTCCGGAGTCAGCAGTGGGGACTACTGCTACTGCTGCCTCCTCTTCCCCTACCAGAACTAAGTCTCCTCCTCCTCCCCACAAACACACAGGAAAATCACACACACAGGGGACTATTCTGAAGATATGAATGAATCAGTGGCTGCTATCTGTGAATGGAAAAAGTAAATTGCTATGTTACTCTGAAGGGGGCGACCCAACTTGATTCCATGATTGGAGAGGCTTGTTCCCAGCCCCATGCTTGCTCCCTTGCTGTACTGGCCAACCTTTCTCCTTCCCGTCTGGATAGTCCTTAGTTGTAGGTGTATCATTACTGCGGAGTTGCAGGCATCCCGCAACTGCAAAATACCACAGCTGGCCGCCCTCTCTCTTTCCCCTCTGTGTATTCTGTATTGTGCACTACATGTAAACCAGCTACTCCACTATTGTGAATGAAACAGTGGGAAAGCAGCCCTACTGCAAAGCTTGTTTCCTACCCCTTTCTATGCTCCCCACTGCTACTCCTCCCAACCAACTAATGGGAAAGGCAGTGAGAATAACTAGCCTGCCATTCCCATTCATAAAAGCACACTAGCTACTCTCTCTCTTTCTAAAGCATTAAGTGCACAATTTCAAAGGGGAGTAAAATCACTATCACACACTTATGAATTGGAAATGGCAGGCTAGTTACTCTCACTGCCTTTCTGATTCATAAATGCGTGATAGCAATTTTACTCCCCTTAAAAATTGTGTACTTACTACTTTAGAAAGAGAGAGTAGCTAACCTGCTTTTATGAATGGTAAAGGCAGGCTAGTTACTCTCGCTGGTGACAGTAGTGCCTAGGGTAGGGTGACCATATTTTGGAAACCAAAAAGCAGGACAACATGGTTGGCCCCCAAGGGGGCGTCCCCACCAACATGTCCGCCCCCAGGGGACGTGTCCAGCACCAAGGGGGGGAGTGCCCATCGGAACATAGCCTTGGTCACATGTCTGATTTTACAGCACAAAATTAAGACAAATCTGTTCTACTTAACATCTTAATGTTAACATCACTGAAATAACAAGTGAGACACCCAATGTATCTGAAATTAACTTCACTCACTCCTACCTTTGTAGCTTTTGCTGTATTTTGTTGCTATTACTCTGTGTGATACATTCTCCCCTTCCCTCAAATATATTTTCTGATTGTATCCTCACTCCACTGCAAGCTGCTGCTTAACACGGCTTGCTGCCAGCTGGCTGGCTGGCTTTTTTATTTTTAAAGTTCAATTTTTAAAAAAAAATAAACTCATGTATGATTGTCACAAGTTTCTCTACTCTAACATTAGGGTGGGTGTTGTGGGTGACGGACACTTCGCCCATTCACACTTCTCACTTCTATACGTTAGCTTCTCAAGGCTTGTGCGTTGGCACCACTTTTCACACCCAGATTTTGAACTCCTGTCTACTTCCTGCACAAACACGTGACTGCTTTTGACTGACCTCTCCTTTCCCACATTTTGATCTGTGGACGCCTTGCCTCTGCTGAGCTCCAGGTGCCCAACTGCCCACCAAATCTGCAGCAGGAAAGGTGCCGTGCTTGCCCAGCAGTCCTTAGCTAGAAACCCAAGATCCCCTTGATGCCAAGGGCTGAAACTGCTCAAAGTGCAAGACTCCAAACAGAAGGTTTGACAACCTGAGTTTGAAGGTTTTTTAAAAACATAATTTTAAAACCTCAAACTTTTTTTTTTGAAAATGCTAAAATTCAACAGATGAACAGATCTGCTTGAAACTTGGCATGGCTAAAGCCCTACTTAAGAGCTATCGTGATGCCAAGTTTCATCTCCTTATCTTTAAAAATGATGGTTTTCTAAAAAGTTAATTTTAAAACCTCAATTTTTAAAAAAATCCTAAAAATTAATGAACAGATCTGCTTCAAACTTGGCATGGCTAAAGCCCTACTGAAGAGCTATCAAAGTGCCAAGTTTCATCTCTTTTTCTTTTAAAAAATACATAAAAAAAAAAAAATTAAAACCTAATTTTTTAAAAAAAAAAATCCCAAAACTCAATGGATGAATGGATCTGCTTAAAATTTTGCATGGTAAAGCCCTACCTAAGGGCTATCATGGTGCCAAGTTTCATCTCTTTATCTTTTAAAAATGACAAGAGCTGTAAGCATTTTTGTTAATTCCCACTGACTATAAAGTAGAGCTGCCCTTTGGGTGGGGGGGAGGATGGGAAAAATCCGGATTTTTCTTCAAATTTCATAATTCCCCCCCCTTCCCGGATTTGTTGCCAAAAATCCTGACATGTCCTGGTTTTTCCTGACATATGGTCACCCAAGCGAGAAAGAGTGAACGGGAGAGGGGATCCCACCCCTTGACCATGTCACTGCCAGGTCACAGAGGCACACCCAGGATTTAATGTGGAGGAATGGGGCATACTGCAGGGAACCGCCTAAGAGCCACTTTAAATAAAACAAAGTAAAAAGACTTTCAGAAAATACCGATTTTCAAGAGGGAAGTGGCTGGTTGGCTGCAATTTGGAGATGATGTCATGTGACACAAAGGAGCTCAAACTGCTCTCTCTTTGCACCAAAATGCTCATGTAGATTGCCTCCAATTCAGTATGGTGAGGATTAAATTAACTAGGCTGACCATATGAAAAGGAGGTCAGGGCTCCTGTAACTTTAACAGTTGTAGAGAAAAGGGAATTTCAGCCGGTGTCATTTGTATGCAATTAGTTCCTGGTGAAATTCCCTCTTCATCACAAGTTGCAGGGGCCCTGCCTTCTTTTGTATATGGTCACTCTAGTGTAGTGCCTGCAACTTTAACTGTTGTGATGAAGAGGGAATTTCCCCAGGAACTAATTGCATACAAATGACACTGGCTGAAATTCCCTTTTCTCTACAATTGTTAAAGTTACATGAGCCCTGACCTGGATTTTATCTGGTCAGCCTATTCCTGTTTACTAGATGTTACCAGGAGACTGTGGCTTACAGACAACATGTGCCCCCTGCAATGTCTAGTTTGGCTGAGGCATGCTGGGAGTTGTAGGACTTTTTTCTCCCTAAACTTGGATAGGATTGCACCTATGTTTTTTTTACAAATCAGAAAAACAAAACAGTGTAAACCAGAAAAAAAAACATGCAAGCTCACCAAACCCAGGGTAGTTTATGCAAATATATGCAGATTTTTTAAAATAGTATTTTATTTAAAGTAGTAATTAAGTTTGATTTATTAGACACTCTATTCAACAGTAGCAGAAGTGGTGAGGGCCTAGTCATGCTACATAAAGCACTTTTAATTGCCTAATCGTGGAAAGAAATGGGAGCTACAACACTGAAAAGGTGTAGGTAAATATGGAGGAGCCAAGACTGACACCCATAGACTAGGGAGAGAGAGTTGTGAAAGACACATGGATTTCTTATCCTGGCCACTGAAAGCGCTTGCCAGACCCCCTTCAATCTCAGAGTCTAGGAAGTTGCCTTGACGGCACCAGGTTGCCCCCACTTTTAGGAAAACCCTGTGCTTTTGCTGAAGCCGGGTGGTGTTGGGGAATCCGACGCAGGAGGCAGCGTAAGCTTTCTGGCGGCCATTTGGCTTGCCAGGCCCACTCCCTAATCAGAGGTTGCCTTCCGCCCGCGAACGCCCCTGGCTGGACACCAGAGTGAGGTCAGACAGCAGAAGAGCCGGGGATAAGTCCCCAACTGTTTAGGCTGACCAGATAAAATCCAGGTCAGGGCTCCTGTAACTTTAACAGTTGTAGAGAAAAGGGACTTTCAGCCAGTGTCATTTGTATTAGTTCCTGGTGATATTCCCTCTTCATCACAACAGTTAAAGGTGCAGGCACTATACTAGAGTGACCATATACTAAAGAAGGCAGGGCCCCTGCAACTTTAACAGTTGTGATGAAGAGGGAATTTCACCAGGAACTAATGGCATACAAATGACACTGGCTGAAATTCCCTTTGCTCTACAACTGTTAAAGTAACATGAGCTCTGACCTGGATTTTATCTGGTCACCCTAACTTTAAGCAACGGAGGGGTTAATAACACACTCACCGTGCAGTTTCCGGTGCTTGCCACACTACATGTTGCCCTTCCCCCATCGTGCAGCTAAAAGTCCTGGCGCCTTTCTGGGCTGCTCCTCCCCATCCCTCAGTCCTCCAGCCATATCCGTTGATGCACTGCAAGTTCTGCCAGCTGTATAGGAGCGGCCGGGGTGTGTTTCGCCGCTCCTGCCGGGGAACTCTATGACTGACTATAATAGTACACGGAGAGAGGGGGGTTCCCGACATATGACACTTCAAACAATGGATTTCAGGATAAACAACGGATTTCAGGATAAACAACTGAGCAGCCCGTTGTTTTTCCCCATTGTTTAATTCACCAAAATAGTGTACTGTCAGTTGTGTGTGCCTTGTGTGTTGCCTGTCACATGACACAATAAGCAACACAACTGACGATTGATTCCCCCCACCCCTCCGTTGATTATCATGTTGTCCGAACTGAGACATTGTATTTGGTTTGGCCTTGGGGGTTCAGTCCTATTACTGGCACTTTTCTGTTGTTCTTTCTGTTCGGATTAGATGTTTTTCCTATTGACTTATAATATAGTTTTAATATTATTTTGATATTGATTTGAAATGTGTTTTACGTTGTTGCTATATGCTGCTTTGGGTATGTCAGCTGAAAAGTGGGAGAAAAAAAATGTCAGAAATATGTTAAATAAACCGATGACAAATTGCCCTTCCTCTCCTTAGCACTGGTAGCAGAGAGTTGTAGCGTGTGTTTGCTACGTGGCCAATGCTTTTCTTGAAGATAGGTATACTCCCTGTTATTTCCAAAAGGCAAGGTTGTGTTTATTCTGCTTGTGACTGCTAATTTGTAACACAAATGCCAAGTATGTTATTTGGCTTCTTGGTAGGGAGGGAGCTTTTGTTCTTTGGCTGCAGAGCTTCAGTGGAAAGGTCTTTGTGCCTTCCCACTCCGTCTTTCCCTTTGCTGCTTCCTTCCTTGCTAATAACATAAAATAAAGTAAAAAATCTAGCTCTGAAAACCTGATTGATGGAAGCAGAATGAATCATTCAAAGCCAGGTAAATGTATGCATATATATTTAATCTCCATGATTCATTCTGATCGCAGAACCTGGTCTTTCTGATGCGGCCAATTTCTTTCTTTTTTTAAAAAAAAAAAAAGCAAAGAAAAAGGGGATTGTGCCTCTAGTAACTGCGGTGTGAAAACAAACTGCTCATACTCAGTGTGATGAATAAGCTCTGTACATGCTCAAAAGCCCCATTTTCTTCTGTATGACTGCACTGGTGAAGTGCTCATCGTTACAATGAATGAAGATGAGAAGGCCCATATATTACCAATTTCACAGTAAGATGCAGAATATGTCTGCGTCTTTTGCACTCAGAACAACCTTGTCATCCCATGGCACTTTTCACAGTGGACGCTGAGCCATTTAGCAAAAAAGCGGGGACGGTTTTGCTCCCACCATATCAGTTTCACTGCATGCAGTGCTTTACCTTCCTCCATGGAAATAAGCACCGACCATTCATTATAGGAGAGAAAGGGGACATACATGTGGACAGAATGGTGTGTGTATGTGTGGGTGGGTGGGTGTTGAACATGCCTCCCCCCTTTAGTTACCTGTTTATTGATGGCGTTCGGGTGGAGAGCAACAGCTTTCCCTCCATGCCCCAACAGTCCTGCAAACCGCAGCCAGTTTACTTTGACCCTTAGAACTTAATGAGAACCTCTGAGAACAGAGCTTGCTTCCATCTGTCCTCTTGGTGACAAACAGGGTGCCTCTACAACAGCAATTTAAAGCTCTTTCAAAGCGCATTACCGATTTTACCTCCACATGAACGGAGCGCAAATCGGGGGTTGAGGTGCTTTTTCTGTCCGATTATGCGCATTATCGAATGCGTGTTAAATAGCGAGTTTTAATTTACCGCGGGAGTTAAAGCGCCTTATGACCATGTAAACAAGCGATTCTCTGCATTAAACACCTTTAAAGCATGTTTCATACAAGCGGTAATGCGCTTCACCGCCTCCTGTGTATGGGGATTAGGCGTAAAAGCGATTGCTAGAAGATACGCATAATCGGACAACCGGGCGTCAAACCAAATTCTTGTAGAGGGGACCACAGATGATGAAGCGCAGTACTGGTTTTCCTGTATGCAATGATGATGTTCCAAGGCTGAGCCTCAGCATTACAAAATGGCTACAGAGCTCAGCCCTGTGTCAATTATGCTCTGAGAACGTGGGTGGGGGGATGAAACGGGATTTGAGAACCAATATGTAACAATGGTGCTCCACCCACCCCCAACCTCGCAAAGGCTGATTTGGGCTGGGCTACAATGCTTAAAGGAAAAGGAATAATTCAGGCACGGACAACTTGTACCCTCCAAATGTTTTGGCCTGCCGCTCCAAACAGCACTAGCCAGCACGGCCAATGGTGAGAGATACGACTGGAGGGCCACAAGTTGCCCACCTCTGGAATAATGGACCCAGGGGATTAATGCCAAGCCAAGTACAAGATCTTAGCCGTTCCCTCCTCCTTCTCCACTCTCTTTCTGCTCTCTCTCTCTCTCTCTCTCTCTCTCTGTTGCATTGGCCTTATCTATATTTCAATGCATCTTCAAAGGCAGGTGTCTAAAGCAAGAGACAGTTTGGGAGATAGGGAGATAAAGGCGTGGAGGGATGCAGGCTAGGTTAATAGCTAATTGAAGAGGAGGGAGAAGTATCTAACTATGCTGAGAAGGGGGTTGAAAAGAAAAATGTGATGCAGGGAGGCAATTCAGTAAGAAAAGAGAAAGGAAAGTCCAGAGGAAGGGGAAAGGGGCAGACAAGGAAGGGAGAAGGAAAACAGGGTTGCATTATGGAGAATGGAAACTGCCCTCTTGAGGAAAAGGATCAGAATTTTCAGTAGGGCAGGGTAGGGCCCACTCTGCCTGCCTTCATGCTCCCCAGGAAGGGACTGAGATCCAGGGAGCCTAGTAGGGCCTATCATGCTGCAACCTCCTTCATGCAGCAATATGAGCAGGTGGCTCAAGCCCTGCACCAGGTTTCAGGGGTCCTCAGGCAAGGTGCCCTCTAAGCTATTCCAATCATGTCTCTGGTGGCACACAAACCCCAGTGAGTTTCCATGGCAATCTGGTTCCTCCTGCAGTAAGACGCTGTAGCAGACACCCACACACACCCACACACCCATGGGCTTTCCATCTGTGAGGCTGCAGCAGAGCCACCTGGCTTGGTGTGTCTCCTCCTTTCAACATCAGGTTCTGGAACTGGGTGTGAGGGGGGTCATGCCAGCCTGGACAGCCTCCACTTTCAAGGACCTGGCCATGAAAGGAAAGTGCTGAGCTGGGCAGCTTTGAGTGGTCGCCATCTTCTTTCCCTCAAATGCCCCGATTGGCATCACTACATTGGGGAAGTAAAGCTGATGGCTGCTGCACCCACTGGGTCATCCCTTCTCTTTATAGTGCCGACCTTAAAATTAAAAAAAAACATATACACACACAATTACTTAAAATCCTGTTGGCTGACAGGTTTGTCAGGGTGTTTTCCCCAGTATTTGCTGGGTTGCTAACACTGGGCCTTGGGTGGATAGATGAAGGCAGGATTTGGTATTTGAATGGTGCAGTAAGACTGAGATGACCCTAATGGGAGGGGGGATTTGTGCTCTGCTTCAGGAGTCATAATGCCTTGGCCTAACATCAGCAAACCCAAAGGCAGCTGTTTGACTAAGGTCCAGCATCAGGAGCCAGCATGGTCAAGCCCCTGCTGAAGGCCCCTGGAGCTCACAAGGGCCCATCACCGGCTCTGCAACCGCTGTCGCCATCAGACCCCTGCCTAGCACCGGCACCAGTCATGTCCAGCTAACCTGGACATGTTTACCCAGGGAGCAGAAGCAGTGTTCTGAGGGGGACTTGAGCAGGTCCCTGGCCCGTTCTAGGCCGAGAATGCTGCCGGGCATTGCATTTTGAGGAATCTCGCAAGGAGGCCGCCTGCTGCGGAATATAGCTGAGTAGCCACTCAACTCCCTCTCAGCATGCCATTGCAGGTTGGGCCTGTACTTCTTCCTGCCACAACAGGCAGAAATTAATCAGGTACAGTCTTTCTTGGCACGAAGGTGTAATAATGAGCGGAAAGCTTCTCCTATCACACAGCTGGGAAAAGCATACGCGCGATGCCAAAAACAGTGGTCGATAGCTATTATCATGTTTTACTAGTTCAGAAATGGGGAACCTCCAGCCCGTGGGGGTTCCCCAAATAGCCCCATCTCTCCCAGGCAGGAAAAATCTCTTATCTCAAATCGGCAGCATGCATTCCACATTAAAAAAAAAACACAGAACGAGGTGGTCATTGTTTTTAAACTCAAGTTTCTTTGGCTGTGAAGGTAAACTTGAAAGTGTAAAAGTATTGTCTGGTGAAATATTTGGCTTAGAAGGTTTTCCAGTGATTATGAATCTAAGCCTCAGTACCCCATATATCCCCCTACCCCAGAAGATCAATGACTGGCCTAATTTGCATATTTAAACTAGTCATGAGAGATTCAACTTTCCTTGTCATAGAATTTGGATTACTTGGCAAAAATGTTATTTTATTTTATTAGTGGCCATACAAAGAAAATAGGTTGATACACTATGAATCTGGTTTGAATTTTCACTCCCCTGTGAACTCACTAAGTGACCTTAGACAAGATATCCATTTCTATCATGAGGATAATGACACTGATCTACCTTACAGGGATGTTATACAGCAAAATAATGTACATCAGCCTCTTTGAACACATACAGGTACTATAATAAACATTAAGTATATTGAAAGTGAGCAAAAGGGTGGTCCCAGCAGGTGGGGTCCTGATTTCTGTGCAGTCTTTGTGACATGTCTTGCCAAATATGGTTTCATATATCAGTTTCAAAGTGCTCATTTCTTTATGATCCAGAAAGCCCATTTCCTGTATTTAAACAAGGACATTTGTTTTTTGTTTTTTTTAAATGTGTTTTTGTCATCCCACAAAATGTCAGTGAACGGTAGCTACATTGCCAGACAGATCTAGACAAGTACTGTGATATCCTGGACAACATGGCAGGTAAATTTCAATATTAGGTCCTGTTGCAGCATATGCCAGCAACCAGTATGCCCAGTGAGAAAATAAGCACTACAGCTATTGGACAGGCATAGTTTGAAGGTACAGGTGAGGTGAGGCTGGCTGGGATCAGCACAGTGTTTTGGAGATGGGAAATGAACCTGGCTCAGGTCTTCAGGACTTGGGCCTTGAATGGCAGCCCGCTAACTGCTCGATAAACCTTCTGCTTCCTTAGGCCTATAAAAACAGGGGAGCCTGTTGGCAAGCGTTTAACAGGCCACAAATACGTGGCTATTAGGTGGCTGTGTTCAGTTTGGCGGTTCCCACGTTGTTCAGGCCTATTGCAGTTGGTGTTAAGAAGCCTTGGGGAACAAAAATGGGGCTACATTGCAGATGGAGGATCGAGAAATAACCCAGTTGCCACGTGAACAAATGATAAAGCACACAAAGTTGGTGAAAGGGAGATAATCTGCCAGCATCTCTTTCTGCCGTTATTAAAGCTCCAGTTTATGCATATTTATGGGGCCTTCCCGATACCTGGTGGAGGAGACCCTGCCAGCAGCACAGGAAATTACCAGGAAATTAGTGTTGTGGCTGATATGCTATCAGGACTGAGGCTGTCCAACACTCTTCTCTCAGCCACCGCCACTGAAAATGCATATTTGGGGAGGGAAGCAGCTGTGTGTGTGTGGCGGGGGGGGGGGTAACCTTCCTAGAGAACACTGGGATATTTTAGCAAGGAAGATCGAAAGAACACAGGGGCGGCCCTGCTGTTTGCCTGATGCAGAACAGCAAATCCTACACCCACCCAGGTGGATAATACCCAAGGCTGGCCTGAGCCAAATAAATCCTACAAGCACATCTCCCGAGGAGTAAATATACAAAAACAATACATTAAAGAACTAACCATCTGTGAGTTTGAATTTTCATGACACCCCAAATCAGCTGCCTAATGGTAGCGCCAACCCTGAGAACAGGTTGTCAAGGTTTCTGTCACGTAAATTGCTAAACGGGATTTCCACTAAGGGTGGTTGCACCCTCAACTTAGCAGACACATTTGCTACATGACCAGCATGTATATCCCTTGATGGAACACAACAATGATGGTGCGGATCGGATGTGCTTACGGTCATGCATTTCCCTTTCAAGCAGGATGGTGTTCACCTTGTAATGTGTGATAAGACATGCCCACAACAACATGTTTGCTGCATTGGGTGAAGTGGCCCTTGGTGAGTGTCACTCAATTTATGGAAACACCAAATATGGAAGAGGGATTTGAGGCACCCATTTCCCCCAGAATAACCAAATCTAAAGCCAGGAGCCTTAGGAGATAAGTAGGAGACTTTCTCCAGTCCTTTCACTCCCTAGCCCTGTCATCCATCTGGAGGCATACCTGGAGCCCTGATAGGTTCCAGAAGACTGGGGTGGAAGGAAGGACAACAGGGGCAGGTTTTTGTGTTGTAGGAACCCAGCCCCACAAACACCATAGTTTAACACAAGCCAGAAAGAGAACCCATAGTTTGTTTTTTGGGTTTGAACTTTGGGTTATTTAAACCATGGGTTGTCATTAGGTGTGAACCCAGAACGGTCAGTTGTTCATGGGTTGTTCTGCCTGGTTACAGAAGTCAAATAGCACATCCGGAGAATGTTTTCACTATTTCTCAAGACGCTAGACTCAATGGCACTCAAAGAAACTGACTGGCAGGAAGTCTGGAACATACAAAAGGAAGTACTTCTCTTCATACAACGCATGATTAATGTATGCATTTCCCTGTTACAAGATGTGGTGATAGTCCCTAAACTAACAGAAGGTAAAAACTATCATCCTCCATTCTGCAGTTAAATGAAGGGGGAATAAACGACTGATGGGAAGTCTTAACCACCCATCTAGGAGCCACATTTGCTTCCACATAAGTACACTATATACCTTAGAGGTTTATGCAACTCTGACCTCCATATGCATTTGTACCATTCTCACATTACAAAGAAATCCATCAGTGTTTGCTGACTTCCCCCAAACTATTTTCAGAACGTTACACTATTGTGTTGCAAGCATGCTGTTTGGGTAGGCAAGAAAAGTTACCTTCTCTCAAAGGTCTTTTTTGCATGGTCACCTTCTCTCAACTTTTTTTGTTCAGTTTTCTAGCTAGAGGTGTTTGCTTAATGGCCTTTGATGTCTAGTGACTACTAGCTTACTTCCATCTGCTTGGGAGCAGATCTGAAAGAAACCATTTAGCAATTTGGAATACTGCCAGCCAAAGTGAAAAAGTGTGTCTAGGTGTTGCAGCTGGCTGACAAGAAGCAGCCTTAGAGGTAAGCTGCAAGGACTGCATGCCATTGCATTTGGGTGATGGGGGGGGGGGGGACAGATTCTGTATCACAAACCAGCACTGTATGCCCATGTGTCTTTCTGCTCCCTACCCAGGTCCCAAACGAAGAGATATTACAAAACCGCTACAAGTTTCCAGTACCCTCCCTCTCCTAATAAAAGAATGAACCTTGTAAACAGTGAGCATCATCAGACGGGGGGAATCGCATTTCCCTACCGTCGCTTTGCCTCCTGCTTCTGTCCCACAATAGGGGCGAACAGCTTCCTCTTTCAGTGGGTGTTATTGCACCGCTTCTGCTGCACATAGCAGGAAATGGTGGCAAGTTTCATTACAGCCCCCCCCCCCCAAAATCCAGATTTTCCAGTCTTTTTTTGTGACGGAAAAACGAGCACAAGGAGCAGGAGACGCGCGGGAGGCGAACGGCGTCCATGACAATCTAGGAGCAACGAGCATGCTGTAAAACGCTCATCTGATGATGCTCTGTAGCTCCCAAAATGTCATACTGCTCGGGGAAGTGGTGAGCTCGAAACAATCAGAAGCATTCTCTGCTGATGTCTGCACTGGACTGCTCTCTGCAGTTGTCTTTGCTGGTTACCTGCCTGTTGGATCCAAGTGCGGAAAGCAGCTGAGCACTTTCACAGCTGGGGTTTTAGCAGCCATCAGAAAAGCAGTCCTCCCATTCCTCCCCGCCCCCCCCCCCAACCACCAAAGGGGAACGCATGGTGACCATCAGGGAAAGCGTGAGCCTTAACAAAGGGCAAAATTAGGTTCTTCAGCAAAATGCTGTCCCTGACGAATCTTGGGCCCCAGAGGGAAAGGCATGCTGGAGCGATAACGGCAGCCAGCTCCTTTGCCAGCTTCCCTGAGAGAAGGCCTTGCTGGCCACAGTCCAAGCCCAAGCACACAGGAAGCTGTAGCCCAGACTGCTCCCACCCACCCCTCTCTCTTCCCAAGCTTCCTTTCACAGCAGGAGCTTGCAAAGAGGGTGATGAAAGGGAATTGCAAAATATCAGGCAGCCCAGGCAGTGCAATCGATGGTACGTGAGGTAGAAGAGAGCATCGGACAGGCATGTTCTTGGGGGAAAGGGAGAGAGGCCATTACTTCAGCCTGACAAAAGTAGTCCCCGTTTACACAGCATTTGCCCAAAGTGAAAAGTCTTCCTAGCAGTTGGCTCCTACGAGAAGGGCTCCACCATATTTTCCACAGATAGTGTTTTGTTAAAGGGTTCTAAAGGGCCACAAAATTGTAGTTTAGGCTCTTTAAAACCTTGCACCCACACACAATAGGAATTCAACTCAAGCCCCAGCAACCCGGAGAATGTGAAAAGCCCACTTCAATTTTTAATCTAGGTGCTCACTGTTTTTGTACTTAAGTACAACCTGGAGTGACTCCCTCAGACTTCGGGCATGCATGTCAATAAACCATGCACGTGACATTCTTCATGGGACGGGTGCAGGCTTTTAGGTTGTGTGGAATGTGCAGTGAAGGGCACTGAACCAGCGCAAATGTGCCAGCCAGACAAACATAATGGCAGCCAGGCAAAAAACTCTAAATGCCTGGTCAGCAGAGCTCCTAAAACTCTGATGCTGCAGCCTACAAAATTTTAAACATCCCCCTATTTTTTGGTTCATATCCAGTTCCTAAATATTTGATGGGTTCACCCATGATCAGGTGTGAAATGCCAGGGGCCTGGCGCTTGAACATGTGGGGTAGTAGTCAGAGTGACTTTGGCTGTTTCTACACCAGCCTCTGGATGTGGGATGGTCCCTGGATGGTCCCTGTGAGTCCAAATGACGCACAGAGATTCCCGTGGACGGGGGGGGGGGGGGAGGGAAACGGGTTTCCGCCGGGATAAGGGATCCCTGGGGAACCCGATTCTTCCCGCAGTCCCAGGAACGGCCCGAGACTGCGGGAGATGTGGGCACCCATCCTGCCTGCTACCCGCTTACTCACAAGTAAGCAGGCACCAGAAATGGGCATGGAGCCGGGGAAGCAAGTCTGCCATCCACAGGATGGCGGAGGGGGTGGGGTGGACAATTTCGGAGGGTAATTTTTTTAAAAAAAAAACACACACATGCTGATGTTTTTGTTGGAGCGCAAATGCGCTCTTCTTGGATCAACAAACAAAAAATGGCGGGCGCAACTGCGATGGCCCAAGAGGAAGCCAGGTCGTTGCACTTCCTAATGTGTATTAGAGCAACAATCCCCTCCCTCTACACCCCCCTTATGGAGTAGAAAGGCCCTTTGAATGGCAAGACCAGGGTTCAAATCCTCACTTGAGACACAAAGCTTACATTGGGCCATTTCGGGGCCTCTCAGTCCAGCAGAAGATTATTGTGGGCATATGGGAAAGAATTAAAGCTAGATTTCAGCTGCATCTAAGACTTGCAGCACTGAGGATATTTAAAGTGGCAGAGGATTCTGAAAACTGTAAGCAGGTAGGCATCTATAGTGCAGAGCTCTTGATCTGGCTATGCTCTACTTACACCTGGACAAGTCATACTCTTTGAGACAGCCACACCCGGCATCACCTTGTGAAACTGTTAAGCCAGGAAGTTCAGTTTCTGACTCCATTTTCAGAATCTGGCAAATGCCTTGTGGCCTTATATGGCCAGGGCTGCGTGTATTCTGCAAATATATAAAAATTCGCCAAGGAAGCCAAATTCCGGAATCAGTATAAATTCTGCAAAGTAAACACATGGGTATGATTGTATTTATTTGGCATAATTTATTCCATAGTGTTTGCTACTTTTCATATTTTATTCGGCTCATTGCTTGTCCTTGCTGGGAAGGGGTAAGGCCCTGAAACCACACTCTTTGGGGGGATCTACACGACGCCTCTTTGGCGTCTGTTTCTGATAATAAGCGCTTTTTCCTATATTTGTATTTATGTCTAATAGCGCTAGAAGAGAGCCATTAAGGCAATTTACGGAAATCATAAAATGCACTTTACAATTATTTATATGCGGTGTTTCTCTGCAGACGAAAACACCACCTTGACTCCTGATGGTACCTCCCCGGGACTTTCCTGCCATTCGTTAACCCCGGCTACCTGACTTTCTCGCCGTTGCCTGTCCAATCACGATCGCACGTGGGTACAATTGCTAAACATTGGATGTTCCTACAATTACAGTTGTTAGCAGGGCAGCATTGGCTTTAGGACCTATTGTAAAACCATTAAAGCATTAAACCCGCCCGCGGAGCGTCTGTCCCCCTATTCCTCTCACAAAGAATCCACAGCTGTACACTCCCACCTCACCCCTTATCTGCCATCTTGGAAATGTGCTGCTTCAAGGACAAATTTTTGTGTTGCCTTTCTGTTACAATGGTGCATTCACACTGATGTCCCAGTTTCATACAAACTTCCCATTATTCTGCCTGTCTCCAGACCCCGAGATGCCAGCTACCAATGGTTCTGGAATGCCCAATGCGGTGCTGGCTGGACTGCAACCTCACCATGCCATGCGTTCGCAGAGGTGGGTGACTTTTAATGAGGGAGTGGGGAAGGGATGAACGATGGCCCCAACAAAAAAACTAGATAGCACTGATGTTCTCTCCCCCCCACTCAGTCCGCTTGATAATCTACCAATTGCGTCGCCTTCTGTGCATAATGAGGAGACTGGACCGTATACTGTGGCGTGCACGCTCTCCGGTTCCACTCCAGCAACTGCCAGGGAGAGGGGGGAGGTAACGCAATGCGCTTTACTCCCGAGTAACAGCGCGCAAGACGACAGCTCAATGGCAGGAACTCGCTTTCACTGCACGGAGACAAGTTTCCTTTCCTTGCCTTTTTCCAGCCAGGATCCCAACAAGGGAGTTGGGGGAAGCCTTAGTGGACCTCAAATTATACTCAGAATGAGCAACGTACATCCTTATTCCAACCCCCTTGCTTCCTGTAGAACCAGCTCCATGTGAGTAGCTGCGCGTCTTGACGAAAAAAAGATTCCAATATGGATTTAAAAGAAACTTTACTTTAAGTACCGGTAACTTAAGGTCAGCCATTACTGAATAGTCCAGTCAAGAGAAGAAGAAGAAGAAGAAGAAGAAGAAGAAGAAGAAGAAGGAAATAGGAGGGAGGAGACAGGAAATGACAAAGCAAGCATTGGGTTAATCCCCTCCCACCTTGGGAGTGGTGGCCAGAGAAGGGGCAGGCATTCACTCATGACATCACAAGCCCTGCCCACCAAACTACGCCCACGATTTGCTTTAATCCGAAAGGGCAGTGGAGGTTACACGACCAAAAGGCGATCGAACATCGGAGAAATATTAAAAGTCGCGTTTAATCGACACCTTGGAAACACGAGTTAATGGAGGCTATAAGTCGCATACACGTCTGATCTGCGCCCCGCTCATGTGTACAAAATGTAATCAGAACGAAGTAAAGGCGACCCAAATAAGCCATGAAGAAGTTCCCTTTGACCACTGAGGGTCATGCTCAGCCACCTACCACCACCACATTTCATCAGTCATTACCAACATAGTTTCAAGCGTACATTTGCAGCCACAAGAGTGAGAAACAATTTAAAGCTAAGAGTCTTAGGATGCTGAATTTTGCACTTGCGGTGAAATGCGGAATATGCACAGCCAGAAGGACAACTACTACTACTTTGTGAAAAGCAGCCTAACGAAGTTGCCATTTTGATGAGATATTATCGTAAGTTCCAGTAGGGCTTTGATTTATTCTCTGGTATAAACTGAAGCAACAGCTTGCCACATCTTCAATGGAAGGCATGGTTGATCTGTTTTCAGTTCTTTTTATTATATTTATATCCCACTCTTCCTCAAAGGAAGTCGGACTGGCTATATAACTGTATGTCCCCCACCTTTTTATCCTCCCAACAACCCAGTGAAATAGGTTAGGATGCTTGTGTGCGACTGGCCCACAGTCACCCAGGGAGCTTCAGAGATGAGTGGGAATTTGAATCTGGACCTCCTCAGTCCCAGTCCGCCACTGTAACCATTAAGGGCTTTTCTACATGAGGCATTTATTGTGTGCTTGTCTTTCCTTATGGTTGTTTACGGATTCTTAAATGACATTATAACCCTACAGTTTTACTTCTGTGTCTAACCAGAACATTTGGTGACTTTTTTTAGAGCAGGGAAAATGCAGCATTTAATTGTGAAACTAAAAGAAAGTGCAATTTTCTCTTGATTGTTTCTGCTATACCACAGTGCTACCTAAAAGTTACATAGTGGAAAAGCAGGAATGGAAACGCTCCTCATGTTGTGCTCGGATCTCAATTCTGCGACAAAACCAAGCGTAGATATAATAGATTAACAGTCGATTAACAGCCCTGTATAGAAAACCTCTAAGGCCGTTTCTACACCAGACTTTTGGCCTGGTGCCGTTCCCGGCTGGTCCCTGTGCATTCACATGACGCACAGGGACTCCTGGGGATGGGGACAGGCATGGGTATTCCCCAGGATAACAGATCCCTGGGGAAATCCAAATCTTCCCGCGGTCCCAGGAACGGCTGCAGGAGATTTGGCCGCCCGTCCCAGCTGCTGTCGTCCTTATTTGTGAGTAAGCGTAGCAGCAGAAATGGGCACGGAGCCGCACCGCGTGGTTCCGTGCCCATCAGGGGAGGGGGGAGCAAGTCCGCCATCCCCAGGATAGTGGGGGAGAGGGAAATGCCATCAGTTCCAGGAAACAATAGACCACATAACAAGAAGATGTAAAATTGTGGCAGGAATGGACTATACAGACAGAGGGTGCCTCTACAAGAGCGATTTAAAGCTTTCAAAGCGCATTACCGATTTTACCTCCACTTGAACGGAGCGCAAATCGGGGGTTGAGGCACTTTTTCTGTCCGATTATGCGCATTATCGAATGCGCGTTAAATAGTGAGTTTTAATTTACCACGGGAGTTAAAGCGCCTAATGACCATGTAAACAAGCGATGCTCCGCATGTAAACAACTTTAAAGCGCGTTTCATACAACCAGTAATGTGCTTCACATTACCGTAAAAGCAACTGGGAGAAGATGCGCATAATCGGCCAACCGGGCATCAAACTGAAATCTTGTAGAGGGGACCTGACACAATACAGCTGCAACAATAATTCACCAACAACTGGCCATCAAATTCAACCTTATCAAACAATCTACGCCATACTATACATACTCAACTGAAACAATCTTGGAAAATACAGATCATAAAATATACTGGGACAGAACAATTCCTACCGATAAGACAATACCCTGCAACCGACCAGACATAACGGTCATAGACAAAAAAGAAAAACACACATACCTCATCGACATAGCAATACTAAATGACAAAAATGTTGTTGAAAAGAAGATAAGAGAGACAAATATACACCACTGGCCATGGAAGTCAAAGAACTATGGTATCAGGAAAAGGTCACAATTATTCCGTTAGTCACCTCAGTCACCGGCATCACATCACAAAATTATACAGAAAACCTTCAGAAATGGGGCCTACCAAAATACATCCACACCAACATCCAGAAAGCAGTCATACTTAACACATCCTCAATTGTCAAGAAATTCCTGAATCTGTAAAAAACAGCATGACTTGGCAAAGCCCGTCATGTCCGTCTAGAAAAACCGCCATGAGCGAGAAAGAGATGAAATAATAATAATAATAACTTGTTGCTGCAAGATCAAACAGCTCAAGGCAATTGGAAAGAGTCCAGACACTTTTGTGGAGCTTGGGTTCTCCTTATCCGGTTGATAAGGGATGCTTTCTGATTGGACATTGAAATCCCCACCCACAAACCACAACTCTGAACTTGATAAAAATTGTGGACACTGAACGCTTATTAGCCCAAGCAATTGCCTGAATCAGCTTTCTGTGCAAGCTGAGCATCACAATCCTATGCACATCTACTTAACTCTTGGGTGTTGTTGGATTCCAACTCCCATTAGCCCCAGCTGGCATGGCCAATGGTCAGGGATAATGACAACTGTAGTCCAAAAAGTTGAGGAGGGCCAGAGGTAAACCTCACCCTCGGCCTTGGCTCTCGATAGACCAAAGATCTATCTTCGCTAATATCCATTTGGGTTTGAGCAGAAAAATCAATTGTAGGAGAACAGGTTAAGCTTCCACGACCACACACACTCACTCACTCACACACACACACACACACACACACACTTCTACTCAACACTGCCATCTCCTGCACCTGCTCTTTGTTTAAATTATGAAAGCATTGGGAGAAACGTAACACACAACTGTGGGTCATGTGTAGACTGGAGCTACAAAGCAAAGAAGTCCTCAGTTCAAATTTGGCCTCTGCCATGGATTTCTAAGATCCTTTTTGGCAAGCCACTTTCTCTCAGCCTTGGCACGCACATACGCACACGCCCTGTCTGTGATAACAATAACGACCTGCTGGGTTGCCGTAAGAATTACAAGATTGTGTACGTGAACTCTCTTAAAACACAACCTAAATGCCCAGAATTGCTACCATCAGTCTCTAGTTCACCATGACTCAGAGGAGCCCTAATCCTGCTACCTCCATTGGTGTAATTATATTAATTGGAACTTGCAAGCGACAATCCCCAACAGGTCTATAGCCCTGCCTGGCCCGGCCCTCCTGCGCAGCCACCCCCCTCCCAGCTTTATCCCACAGTTCAGAGCCAGGCAGTGTGGTATTTCCAAAGGTTAGGAGTGAACACACAGCTGGTGACAGATCCCATTTATCTTGGCTAGGGGAAGGACGCCAGAGAGGGTTTTAATGCGATTGCCTCAATGAGGCCAGGAGAAATGGCACAGCAAGGCACATCTGTCAGGGCCTGACAAGAGCAGCCCAAGAACAAACCGCTGCTGGGACAAGTAAAGGGGGGTGGGGTGGCAAAGCAGTCGCGGGGGGGGGAGTCCTGTTGTGAGTGCGTTTGGGAAGAAAAAGACGCGCTGGCGGTTCCCTCACTTGATCATCAAAAGCGCCCCTGTAAAGGTAAATCAACTCAAGAGCTGGAGAGGCTCCTGGTGGAACACCGTCGTTCGGGCGCAGGGCTACTCATTAGCTCAAGTCCTTCAAATTGGGCATGAGTGGCTGAGGGGGACATCAGCAGCGCTGAAGGGAGAAATACAAGGCTAGGGTGTCAGTCACAAGAGCTGAAGGGACGGTGCCCAGAGGCGGCATGCCAGAATGCAGAATGCGGAGATCTAAAGGGCTGATCTAAAGGTTCGAAAAAACCTTGTGGTACAGCCCTCCCAGACCTGCACCACTTCAGGATGCAGGTGAGAGAATTGTATGATTTTGGCCAAGAGTGAAAAGGGACAAACTATACGGCACCCCAATGCTGAATTCTCCCCCCCCCCCAGTAATGTATGATAACTTTCCCTCCATCTTATCAGATTATAATGTTCTGTGTTTTCCCAACCAGCCAATGTTGTGGAGTGGGAAGGGGGCAGAAAATACTCAGGACTGTGATATAACAACATGTAGTAACTACTCATCATGATGGGGGAGCAGGAGAACACAAGACAGGGTGCTCTTTCCAGTGGGCTTTTCTATTCAACACAAAACCTCTCACTGGAATACCAGCATGACACGGAAAAGGGTTCAAGTCATCGCTTTCTCCCTGGTGTGCTAGTTTGCTATGAGCAGGGAGGTTTTGTTTCATTTTACATGCAGGAGCATTTGATCATGCAGCGCCACACTACACATTTTTTTCAATGTGTACATCAACTTGAAGGGTGCTAGGATAGCAGGTTGAGTGCACATGTCGTGAGAAGTCAGAACCATTATCAGAGCTTGTTTACAATGGGATATTGCTGTGCAATGAATTCCTCATGACCGATTTCAGCTTGCCGCCTCCACAGCAAGGTTGTTCAGGCTTACTTGCCATTTCAGGGCCTGGTGATCCACTAATACACATCTAGTACATCAATAGTTTGTGTCTAGCACCCCCATATGCATCGCATCAAAGGTCAGGAACACATAGGGGAAAAAAAATAAAGGTTTCATTAGCTCTCACTCTATGACCCAGGAGGACTAGAAGTTACAGGCATCAAGTTCATTGCAGAATTGAGGGAGGGAGAGTTAATTCACCAACTCATGCAAGAAATCTAAACTGCTAGGCATAAATTGAACACCTATACAGGCACATTTAAATTGCTGGGAGCTCCCTAAACCGTGATGAACTCCCCTATTTGTTGCAGCATGCTCAGTATGATTATTTCCTTAAGGGCCCTGGCAACGAACCCAGGGCGTGATCCCAGCTGTTTGCTACATTTCTAAAAGGTCACAAGGGGAGGTTGCAATTCAGTGGGGAGAGCTAAGTGTTGGACTGAGGAGCAGTGTTTAACCTTTCCCTCACACACCACTTTTCCACTGCATCCTCCTCTGCCAACTGCAAATGGGTTAAATCCAGTCTTGCTTCAAGTAGAACTACTGGAATCAATGGGGACACATTCTAAGCATGCCTTTTATCCCGGGGTCGTCTTTCTGTGTCCACATGACACACAGGGGATCCCGGAGGCAACCGGGGACGATCTAGGGATGACCCCGGGATAACAGAAACTGGGGATATCCTGGTTTTTCTGCGGGGTGGCTCCGTGCCCACGGGTGGGGGGAGCAATTTCGCCATCCCCAAGATGGCGGGGGGGGGGGATTTGAGGCACGGGTTTGGTGGGGGGTTTTTTACCTTTTTTTCCTGGTTCAGAGCTGCGAGCAGTTACTTAAAAAAAAAAAAGGCAGCTGTAATGTCCCTCTTCCTTTCTAGGACACACTGCCACCTAGACCCTTGGAGAGGATCGCGGAAGCAAGTAAGTCCATGATCCTCCCCCCTCTACACTGTTAGGTGTAGATGAGCCCTGAGTCTGGATACGACCCAATATGTCTGAACATTTTGGCTAGGAGGACGGGAGGGAAGGAAAGAATTTGTTTCCCCTTTTAATAATAATAATAATAATAATAATAATAATAATAATAATAATAATATATTTATAACCCGCCTCTCCCTCCGGATCGAGGCGGGGAACAACAACAAATATAAAACACAAGGACCACAAAATAGATGAAATATTAAAACAAATAAAAAATAATACATCATTAAAAACATCTTAAAATTCAACTGGGTAGGCCTGCCGGAAGAGATCAGTCTTCACGGCTCTCTTAAATTCATGAAGACTGCTAATTTGTTGAATCTCCGGCAGGCCATTCCATTTTGCTGCTTTTCACCTCAGCTTTGCACTCTTCAACAAAGACCAGGGTTATGACCAAACACCTAGGATGGCCCTAAGCTCTGGTCTAACTAGCAGCAGAATAAATTGGTAAAAATCCAAAGGTGGCAGAGAGGACTGTATCACTTCAAATTGTGGGAGGAAGAGGCCATTTTTAATTATCCTACATGTATAAAGCTCCCTGCAAGTAAAAAACAAAACAAAACCCTAGTACATCAAAGGGAAAGGTTCTATCCCAGCCTGCTCCCTGCTGTACTATGTTTCTACTCGCAGGTTTGTTTGTTTTTAATGTAGGGAAGTTTATAAGCATATAATCCTCGACCTGCATTCTGAAGTAGTCTACTCTGCGCAGTGTAGACCAGGCCTAAGCATCAGCAAATAGAGATGCCGCTTTTCTTAATCCTACTACTCCCCAAAGAGGTTCGCCTGGAGGCTACATTATTGTATTTTCAGCGCCAGGCAAAGACCTTTCTTTTCTGCCAGGCAATTTAGAGTTCTAGTTCTACGTTATTATGGCTGTTTTATCAGTTCTTGTGCTTTTTACTGTCTGTTTTGCATTTTTTTTTCTTTTAAAGATGTGTATCGTGTTTTATATTTTGTTTTGATGTTATATAGCATTTTAGGTTTTTTAAACTGTTTATAATCCACCCAGAGAACATTAGTCATTGGGCGGATTAGAAATGTAATGAAAAAAATAATATTGACTGAACACTCACTTAAAGAAATTGCAATTGGGGTGGGGCAAGAGTACTTATAGGTGAGTGCTCTCTGCATAAATAGAGAGGGGATCCTAAGAAGTGGTTTATCTAGGCTCCTTTCCTGTGGGCTGCCTTCACGACCCGAATTGGCACCGCCTCCCTCTGAAACCCAGCGTTTTCCCTCTCCTGGGGTAGTGTCGGGTAATCCTGATGCAGAGGAGGGAGTGCGGAGTTTCTGGGCGGCCAGAGCCTCCCGCACCCTCTTCCTGGTGGAAGATGACCAATTGCCAGTCGCCTTCCACCAGGCACTGCCCCTGGATTGACCCAAGTGCGATGTCAGATGGCGGAGGCGCCGTACTGGTGTTACTCTGATTGAAAAAGTCGGGATAAATCCCTGACTTTTTCAATCCGCAGCTTTGCAGGAAAGCTCCACTGTAGCTGCGAAGCCTCACCTACGTCATCTAACTGACATGGCGCAGATCCGCAGCCACCGCCAGGCTTTCCCCGCATATAGACACCCCCCTAGTTGGTTCCAGTGTGTCCTTATCCTGTTTTCAGCCTCATAGTACCCCTATGAGGTGGGCTACAGTCAAAGCTATCAAGTACATTTCAGAAGCTACACTTGTGCCTCATGCATACAGCACTCCCACATCCACACGAATTAATGCAGCAAAATAGTCCCCCTTCTCTCCAGAAGGTATTCCTAGGAATTACTCTGACAGCGGAATCACCAATTTTAGGATTCAGGCTTGGAAAATGTGAAGCAGTAAGACTGCCTTTGAGCATGCACAGACTGCCCTCTCTACCAAAGGCAAGGGGAGTAGGCCAAATACTAGCATATTGTAGCTTATAGCTCTTCCTGCCAATAACTAAGCCTTAGGAGAGACACTTCAGCCTTTTAGAAGGGGGAAGGGATGTGTGAAAGCCATAAAGCAATAAAACCCAACACCAAACGATTGAGTCCCAGAGGATCTGGATTGGGACTCCAGGCAGGCCAGATTTGGCCCCAGGGGCTGGGGTTCTGCACCCTTGACATATAAAGGTGTTCAAACTTAATATGTCAAAAGTTAGAAGATAGGACAGGCCCATGCAACATCTGACCTACCAAGCCAAAGGTCCCAGCCACGTACTGTGATGTATTGGCCCCTTTGACTCAACATATGAGGCTGACCCAGACAACCCCTGATATGGCAAGCCAGAAGGGCCAACAACAGTCTCAAGCAAACAGCAAAACTGGAAAGTGTTTACATGGCTGGTAGGTTGTCTTTGGCTTGGCGGGTTACAAGCTGTGGAGGCCTGATATATAAGTTTCCAAGCAGCTGTGCTACCTTATCTTCAGCCTCCATATAACCTTCAAAGGCAGCCCCAGTTAGAGCACATTGCAAAAGTCTACCGAAGCTTAACACTCACTCCTGTACCTAGGGTCAGAACTGATAATTGGGAATGCTAAATTTGGGAGCAGAAAGGGGAGGCATATCCTGAGCCAAGGCTCACTACGGCTCAATCCCAGATTCTGTTCTCCCTGTTGGAGTCAGGCCCCGAAACACAAGTGGGTTTCAAAGAACGGGGCCTCTGTGCTTGTGCAGGGTTCCGGTCCTCTGCCACTGTCTCCCAGGCAAGCTTGAGGCCCAGCATTTCAGTACTTAGAGTAGATAAGGCGAGAGTGCCTATACTTTGGCAGGGATTTTCCAGACCCGGGAACTGCGTAGCAGCAGAAACCATACAACGAAAACAAAATGGAAAGCACAACCTCAGCCCTTTGCCCAGGTCACTGTGAGCGGGACCTAGAGAAAAATAATAAAAACCCATCATTTGGGCATTAAGTTGCATAGTGCTTCTATGGAAAAAATTCTTCCCTGTTGAATATGCAGATTCCGGCACTCACACCAAAGCTGGCAAAAATTCTTCACGGCTCTATTAAAATGTGTGGGGAGTTGAGAGCAGCTGCTAGAGATCTCCCCCACTCAATCCACTCCCAAGGCTCCCCCCCCTCCATCTTCCTCTTTTCTCCCTTGCCCATTCCCATGGTTCCCCATCGATACCTCTCCCCCCACCCCAATTCTCCCTCCGTAACGCACATAAACTCCATTCCAGTAAAAACACACCCAGCCTTCTGCGAAGTACATCCAGAATCAAAGGCATTTGAAAGAGACTCGGTCTCTGGCCGTCTGTTTGGGGAGCCAGCCAGCTACCCAACTCATTTCATTTCCACCCTGACTGCTCCCTCCTAAACGCTCATTAACCAGCTCCTGGCTGGACCCCGGCGCTTGCCAGTTTGCGCCTAACCGCTCATTCCCGACCCTGGCAGGGCCCAACTTCAAAGGCTTTGATCTTAATTTCAAAACCACCCTGACAATTAGTCGTGGGCGCTAATGGAGCCGCTATCGCCAGGGGGGCTTCTCTGCTTTCCTCTCCCTCTTCCACCCCCCCTCCACTTCCCAACGCAGAAGGGAAATCGGATTCGCCGCAGCAAGATCGAAAGTGGTGGACGGGAATGTAGAAGGGGCCCTAAGAGGCGGCTGGCCCTCTCGAGGGGGGTCCTGGGTGCAGCTCAGGAGTGTCTGTGTAAGATCGGTATCACTGCCACAGAGCTCCAAGCACAGGACAGGCCTCCTTAGAGAGGGGGAAAGCAGTGGTTAGGGGGTAGTGCATGGGGGGCAGGGAAGGAAATAACGGGAAGGGTAGATAAAGGGGAAAACATTGGAAAGAAGGAAACAACACAGACCGAGGTCCCCTCTACAAGGATTCGCTTTTGCGCCTGGTTAGGCGATTATGCGCATAATCGCAGAAGCGCATTTACGCCTAATCCCTCTGTACGAGAGGCAGAGAGAGGCAGCGAAGCGCATTAACAGATGTCCAAAATGCGCTTTACAAGTAGTTAATGCGCATAAGTGCTTATTCACACAGTCAAAATGCGCTTTAACGGCCGGAGAAAAATAAAACTCGCGATTTAACGCGCATTCGATAATGCGCATAATTGGAGAGAAAACGCGCCTCTACGCCCGATTTGCACTCCGTTCTTGTAGAGGTAAATTTTTTAAAGCGCCTTGAAAGAGCTTTAAACCTCTCTTGTAGAGGCAGCCCGAGAGAGACAGAAAGAAAACAAGAGGAAGTGTATTGTTGAAAGCATCCCCTTTTGTATCACCAAAACGATCTTCTCTTAAGCTATTAAGCCTGCCAGCTGAAAGTGCTGGTTTGTTTGTTTGTTTGTTTGTTTGTTTACAACGTGTATGTACCACTCCATATGTAAACAGTTTCTGGAACGGTGAACAATATGAGATTAAACGGTACAAAGATAAAAAGAATTAAACACCATATTAAAATTATTATTTTTAAAAAACGGAATGCCAATAAAAAAAGACGGCAGGTTAGCTAAGAAAGGCTACCTGGAATACAGCTGTTTTCAGGAGGCGCCGGAAGCAACACAGTGTTGGCACCTGTCTGACTGCCAGAGGCAGGGAGTTCCAAAGAAAAGGGGGCCACCACACTGAAGGCTCTTCTCATGGTGGACTCCAATTGGGCAACAGGTCCATGTGGAACTACCAGTAGCATGGTAAGGGAGAAGGCACTGTCTCAGGTATCCTGGTACCAAGTTGTTTAGGGTTTTGTACACTAGTACCAAAACCGTACACTGGGCCCTGTAGCGGCAGCCAGTGCAGTTCAGCAAGAGTTGCATGCTGAAAAGGGGCAGCTCTGGACCATAGTTGAGCTGCTGCATTCTAAACTAACTCCTGATGACTAGTAGCTAACAGTTTTCCAGCATTTGTGCAGTTTTCCTCCATTCTAAAAGCTGCAGTATGCTGGTATTTTTTGGCACCGCTCCTTTTGTCTTTGGCCCACTACTGGAATGTGGCCACCGAGAGCTTCTCCAAAATTTAATTTGGACCCTTGGGCTAAAATAAGTTTTCTCAAACTCGCTTCCCACTTTTCAACTAAATTTTTTGTAAGAAAAATGAAAAGAAAAGAACTATCAGATACAAAGAACAATGCAAGCTTCCTGTTCTCATTCTTCAGAGAATACTGACCCTTCAAAAGGCCACTACACCTGTAAATGTCCTACTGATCAGGGACGCAGAAAGGGTGTGGCATACAACCCCATTAAACTCTTAAGGTGACCAAATGCAGAAGAGGACAGGGCTCCTGCACTTTCAATAGTTGTGTAGAAGTGATTATCTCAGCAGGTGTGGCTTACATGACAAGGTACACCTTCTGAAATTCTCCCTTCTACAGCTGGGATAGACGGAAGGTAAATCTGGATCTACTAGTAGATTTCTGGCTGGTTTGCAATGGATTAACAAGGGTTTCTGACTCCAAATTGTTTCACAATAGTAACAACAAAATGACGCCCTGTGCTAAATTATACTTCAAAAATGAAGAACACTTGGGGTAACCAGGAGTGGAGTTTAGTATGGAAGGATTGTGACCCCTTTTCAGTTCTGGTATTCTAAACAAATACCTGGACTCAGAATTCTTTGATTCCAAGGGTACGTCTTTTGCACCAGGGACTGGTTGGTGGATCTCGGGGTTCTAGTAAAAAGCAAAGTAGATCCTGGAAGCCTAAAATTTATCCACCCCTGTTCTACACTATTAAAGGTGTAGGAAGGTTGGGCTTTTCTAAATGTGGCAATTATTGTGCACTTTTCATTCCTTACTCTCAGTTGTGTACGGGTACTTTAGATGATGTCATGACCCTCCAGCTTCGCTTCTGTGACTAACCAGCACTTCCACTGAGACTTTTTTTTAGAGCAGGGAAAATGCAGTATTTAATTGTGAAAGTGAAAGAAAGTATGATTTCCTCTTATATATGTGCTATTCTGCTATAGCACAGTTCCATTTAGAGGTTATGTAGTAGAAAAGCAAGAAAGCAAAATGCTCTTTGTGTAGTGCTTGGATTTCAATTTTGGGATGAAAGCTAAAGTAGATACAACAGATGAACAGCCTCACGTAGAAAAGCTCCCTGACTTGTTTTGCACCAGACCACCCTGTCAACCCTACAAGTTTACTTCATTATTTCTATCCTTCACCCCGAGTTTTGGCTTCCTAACTTTTTCTAGCAAGGCTCTTGTGCCTTTAACAGCTACATGGCACTCAGAAATTCATGTTTATTTGTTTTTCACACCACCTCTTGGACCACCATGCCATGAAAAGCATCAACTCTTTACCATGTACACACTAAGGCACATGATTACTGCCAGGGGAAAAAAGTTGACAACCCTTATATACATCAAATGAGAGGAAATTCTCCCCAGAAAGCAATTTATGAAATTAATTGCTAAGAGATGTTATTCTCCCTCCTTTTTTATTGGTTGTGCTAGGAATCCTCTGTATGGAAGCATCCTAAACTTATGTTTGCCACTCTTTCTGAACTGTTATTTTGCACATGGCTGTAGATGGATCTCAGGATTCTAGGAACAAAGCAGATCCTGTAAATGCTGATTATGACCTATAAAGCCCTATATGGCTTGGGATCAGCCTACTTGAAAGACTGCCTTCTCCCATACCAGCCTGTCATGGTCTTAAGGTCTTTGGAAGAGGCCCTTCTTTTGAGACCATTGCCTTCAGAGGCACATTGGGTGGTGATGCGAGAGAGGGCCTTCTTGGTGGCCGCTCCCAGGCTGTGGAACTCCCTGCTGAGGAAGGCTAAGCTTGTTCCCTGTTTGCTCTCTTTCCACCATCAAGCAAAGACCTTTTTATTCAAGTAGGTCTTTGGCATGTAAGCAGGTCTATTGGGTTAGGTGCAGTAATTAGTGTGTTAATGCTCTGCTTTTATTGTGTTTTAATGCGTTGTTTCATTACTGTTTTAATCCAGTTTTATTTATGATTGTAAGCTGCTTTGAGTGCCATTTTCTTAGTAGAAAGGCTGGGTGCAAATCAATTCAAAGAAATCAATCAGCTTGACATCTGCCCACCCCTAGTATAAACATAAGAAGAAGCCTGCTGGATCAGACCAAAGGTCCTTCTAGTCCAGTGGCCAACCAAGTGATGCCTCTGGGAAATCAACAAGGAAGGCACTGTGGTAGGCTGACCAGATAAAATCCAGGTCAGGGCTCATGTAACTTTACCAGCTGTAGAGAAAAGGGAATTTCAGCCAGTGTCATTTGTATGCAATTAGTTCCTGGTGAAATTCCCTCTTCATCACAACAGTTAAAGGTGCAGGCACTATACTAGAGTGACCATATACAAAAGAAGGCAGGGCCCCTGCAACTTTAACTGTTGTGATGAAGAGGGAATTTCACCAGGAACTAATTGTATACAAATGACACTGGCTGAAATTCCCTTTGCTCTACAACTGTTAAAGTTACATAAGCCCTGACCTGGATTTTATCTGGTCACCCTACACTGTGGTCTACCCGGAACTAGTATTCAATGGCACATCGCCTCTGAACCTGGAGGTTCCGCATAGCCCCCATGACTAATGCCCATGGACTGGCCTAACGTCTGCACATTTTGCACATGTGATTCCTCAGTCTCTCCTGTAACAAATTCACATTTTTTTCTCCCTCCCCAGTCCATTCGAATGTTCTTTCTTTCTTTCTCCCTCCCTCCCCTCCCCGCCCCAAATAGACACCTCACCCCTCTGACAGGAGCACCATGCAAATGTGGCTGCTTTATTAATGCGCCCGGCACGCACGCACGCCAGCTAATAAATATTTCATCGCTGCTTTCCCCACCTCACCCTCCGCTTTCTACTGTGCTTTATCCCTGTCACTTGTTCACTGCCTTTTCCCGTTCCTTTCTTCTTTCTCTCTCTCTTTCTCTCTGTTGGAACATCTTTGGCCTGAAGGAAATCAGGAAAGCGGGGGGGGGGGGGGATGGGAGATACCACTCAATTCCACACACGCCCCTTCCCATATTATTAACCACCAAAGTCTGAGGGAGAAAAAGGCCAGAAAAACTGGTGCGGGAAAGCAGCCGCCAAGAGGACAATGAATCTGGGTTGGGTGACTCATCGGGTGCTTTAATAAAAGGGGAATAAAAGGAAGGAATAAATGAACAGTCGAACCCAGTAAATAGAGAAAGAAAAGCAGGAGCGTGGTATGGAAAATCTGGCAAGAGCTGCAGGCCAACTGCTCAAAGGAAACGAGGCTGTTGGTGCTGTTGGCAGGCCCGTCGTTTATAACCTTCCCCTAAAGAAGAAGCAAAGCTGGGAGGCTAAACTCCAGGTACTGCTGGAAAAGACCCTTCTTCCATTTCGTTACTTTAATTTCATGGATCCAGTATCCTTTCCGGTGGGTCACAGGGGCTTTCAAGGGATGGCGTGTGACCAGACTGCCAAAACTGGAGTGGGCTACCCAGGTCAGGAAGATGGGCCTGACAGAGGGGAAAGGGCCATATACCATAGCTCAGTGGTAGAACGTTGGCTTTCCGTGCAGAAGATCCTGGATTCAAGCTTAGGCAGCTCCGGGCAGCAGTGCCCAAGGCCTTGAGGAAGAGCTCACGCTCAAAGCCAAGCATAAGACAGCTTTGGGTCCTTTAACACAGGGATGGGCAGACTTCAGGGTTGTGGTATCTACTCTGTTTTCTTAAGAAGCCCATTAATCAGAACCAGGTTCAAATGCATTGTGTTTGTGTGTGGATTTACTTACCTATTGCATTCCATGAACTATATTATAGACTGTATATGCACATACAAATCTACATCTGAATTGCTCATTTAGATTGAGAATTCTAATGCAAACTCTAAAAGTGAGCAGTAGAGTCAAAGGCAACCAAATCACACTCCCATTTTACAGGTGAGGAACACTGAGGGCAAGAGATAAGCAATTAGCGCAAAGCCAGCCATGACAGAGATTTTCCCCCTCTCAAACTTGCCTTTTTACTTGCTACTGTTAAAACTATTGAGAGATGGAAATACTGCAAATAACCCAGAGATCTGTCAGTAGATCCCAATTGACTCTCTAACGGTCCCTGCTTAAATAGAGGTCTAAATGTGCATCCAGATGAAGTTGTTTTACAGACAAGTTGAATTGGCACATCTAACCTTTTAGGAAGGCCCTGAAGACTTAGGCCGCAATCCTGTGAATGTTTAGACAGAAAAAAGTCCTACAAGTCCCAGCATGCCCCAGCCAGGGGCATGCTGCGAGTTGTAGGACTTTTTTTCTGTCTAAATATGCACAGGATTGGACCATTACTTGTTTACCCTGGCATTCCCCAGATTATGCTTTACCAGACGGTTCTGGGTTGTAGCTATAATTATACTGCAGGCTTTAGTATTGTTTAGGCCCACATGTTTTATGCTGGAGTTTGTTGCTCTTGTGTATGTTGTATTTAAGAATGTTGGCTGTTTCATTACTGAATCAGTAATGAATTTTATGGTTTTATGGTTTTAAGCCGCTTGAGTCGGGCTCCTGCCCTGAAGGCAACCAAGAAACATTTTATATTTCAAAAAGAAAAGAGGGAAGCTGTCGCCACTGTCCCATACCAATCTGTCCCACACAAGGAAAATAAGATTAAGTTACACACAGGAAACTCATTACACACACACACAGCTTATTAATTCCCTGCTCCCCTAACCACAGGTGAATCCTGATCCACTAATAAGGAAATCAATGAGGTCCCAGAGACTCATTATTCTCTCATTTCATGTTCTCATAGACACAATATGGTGTAAGAGGTACGGAGACTTAAGTGTGCAGTTACTGCCCCTGTCTGAACATTCATACACTGTCCGACACACACAAGCCTCGCCACACCTCACCCAGTATTGTCGTGAAATTGGAGGGGTGGGCGTGGTTCACAAAAGAATGATTTCTAAGTGGTTTGCAAAAGAATGATTTCATGTCCTTTTCTATACAACTGTTAAAGATTCAAGAGCCCTGTCCTCCTTTCCATATGGTCACCCTACTGTTGACAGCTCGTTGGCCACTGTGTGAACAGAATGCTGGACTAGATGGACCCTTGGACTGATCCAGCATGGCATGTCTTATGTTCTTGGCCAATCAATATTCCTCCTCTTGCCAAGCAGCTTTATGTGTGTATCTTCTTGGTACATGCGTAGAACCCTTCTCGTGGATGCCCAAAGCATGGCCAGCAGGGGAACACAGGCAAGGGTTCTAGGAGGGGAGCAGTGCCATGCAGTGTGACACTTTTAACACATGCTAACACATGAATCCCCTTAGTGTAACCACCTGTGGGATAGCACAGTGGCTTCAAGAGAAGTGAACAACACAGTAGGTTTGGACTGGGGGGGGGATCAGATTCCTAGGAGCTAGTTTTGTAGACAGCTGGAAATATAATATATATACACACACAAACACACCCACACACGGTCACAATCCTAGACAGCCATTTGCATAGGTAGGGGAAGAAGAGTATATCCAGCCGGAGGTGTTTTCTACATTTTTAATGCAAACGATTATCTGGATGGAAAGGCAAACCAATTTTAAATGGAAAAGCAGCTTGTTCAATCTCCCAGGTGATCAGTTGCAGTAAAAAAAAATCCAAAACATCTCCAGTGGCATACACGCTTCTTCCCACATAACTAAGATTGAGGCCTAGACATTAAATCTGTATTATATTGCACTTGTAGTACTGAAGCATCTGACACTGACTGACTGAGTCAATGTGATGTCATGGAATGTTCTGGAACATTACAACTGCTCAGGAAACAAAAGGTCACAGATCTCTGATAAGGGGCAGCTGTCAGTTCACCTAGGATAAATGCCTCTCACAGGCTCTGGGCAAGCAGGTAGTATGTGGGGCAGACTCAAAAACAAGAAAGCTGGCTGGAAGGAATTCCTGAAGATAAGGAACCAGAGGTGGGGAATCCATGGGCCTCCAACTCCCATCGGCTCCAGCCACCATGACCAATAAATAGGGATGATGGGCGCAACACATGGAGGACCATTAATTTCTCAAGCCTGGGTTAGAGGGCCAAGAAACAGAGCGCATCAGAGAAGAGGGAAGTAGGCAGTGGAATGTGATAAGAGGAACCTGAGAGGAGGGCCAATGAAAGACAGACGCATGAGGAAAAGGCAAGCAAAAGAACAAAGGGCCATGAGCTCTCTGGGCCCATTAAGATGGCTCCTGTATGCCTTAACCTTTTAGCTGCATAGAAGGGAGAGTTCTGATGGGTGGCTTCTAAAATCACTACAGACTGTAAGAGATATTTGCAAATTTTGCTAAATCCTTATCAAAAAAATGAACTAACTGGAATTCTTACCCATCCTTAGCTTCAGCTTCTCCCCAGAGTTTTTAGAGGTTAGCATAGGGTGACCAGATAAAATCCGGGTCAGGGCTCATGTAACTTTAACAGTTGTAGAGAAAAGGGAATTTCAGCCAGTGTCATTTGTATGCAATTAGTTCCTGGTGATATTCCCTCTTCATCACAACAGTTAAAGGTGCAGGCACTATACTAGAGTGACTATATACAAAAGAAGGCAGGACCCCTGCAACTTTAACAGTTGTGATGAAGAGGGAATTTCACCAGGAACTAATTGCATACAAATGACATTGGCTGAAATTCCCTTTTCTCTACAACTGTTAAAGTTACATGAGCCCTGGCCTGGATTTTATCTGGTCACCCTAGGTTACCAGCACAATCCTATAGATGTCTACTCAGAAGTAAGTCTCACTAAATTCAAGGGGGCTTACTTGGAGGGAAGTGGACACAGGACTGCTGCTGTAAATCTTTGAAGGGGGACTGAACTCAATGGGACTTACTCCTGAGTAGATATCTATAGGACTGCACTGAAAATCACTGAAAGGGGTGACCAGGCAATGGCTCTTGCATCAAGTATGCAAGCATGTAAATGCATACATAGACACACAACATTCTCTAGTAAGTACAACCAGATCTATTGGGAGATTAAACGTTCAACTTTTTTAAAAAAGCAAATTAGCTCTACATTGCTGTTTAAGCACTTTAAAGTGCTTTATAACAGTAGTGACAACTGTTTGGGAGTGTGTCCCGGGCCCCAACAGTTGTCCCTACTGTTATAAAGCGCTTTAAAGCACTTTAAAACAGCAGTGTAGATCCTGCCAAGGTCTGTTTACCAATACACGCTGCTTCAGAAGACAGCGCAGGACTGTCTCTAGCAGAATAAAAGACCGGCAGGAGAAGATCCCCCAGCAAAGTATAATGCTAAGAGAATTGGACAGGGGTAGGCAACCTGGTGCCCTCCAGATGTTCTGGACTGCAACTTCCATCAGCCAACATGGGCCATAGTCAGGGATGATGGGAGCTGTAGTCCAAAATATCTGGAGGAGGGCACCAGGTTGCCTATCCCTGGCAGCCGTTTGGGGTGTGAGAATAGAAATGAGATGCATACAAAGGAATATTCCTATTTTAGACTGGCAAGGATTCTGCCACCCACAACCATGTGATCTTGGAGCAAACATTACAGGGAAATCAATGCATCCAGTGGGCACCCGGTCCATTCCTAGAAAGACATAAGTGGAAACAGAGGGGCGGAAGGCTAGAACTGCAGGTAAAGGCTAAGAAACTAAAGCATCAGAGTTAGAAGGGAGGGCGAATCCACATTTAGGACAGCAAGTATCAGAAGGTGATAGAGATCGAGGCGCGTGGAAACAGAATCCCCTAAAGCCAAGTCTCCTGTCTGAAGGCAGTGGTTGGCTTCTGGAAAGCGGGCCTTATCTGTCCTTTTATCCCCAGCAGCAGCGAGATCGATAGAAGCTCATCACTTAGAAATCTCCACGTTGCCCTCTCCTTTGAGCGCACGCCTTGGCAGGTTATTAAGACTTCTTATTATCCCTTGTAAGAACACAACCAGGCTGCTGCCCGGCTCATCCCTGCTTGATTCTGGAGATGCTGAGGCTGGGGCGCTAATCCCCTCCAGACGAGATTCCCCACCGAGAGCTGAGGAGCCTGGAAGTTGGGTGATTAACGGCACCGAAAAGTCGCGTGCGTTTTTGTGCAGCCATCTCTCTCTTCCCCGTAAGGCTCAGCTACGCTTGTATGGGAAAACTGGCACAGCAGTAACACAGTGGGAAAGCGGTAGATGAAAGCAGGCAGACCTACAGAATAACTCAGGCCTACATATACATACTTGGGGGTAAGTCTCACTGAACTCAATGGGATGTAATTCAGAGGAAACATTCAGTATACAGGGTTGTGCTGCAACAGACAGAGCTGTAAACACTCTTGCTTCTTCCATAAATGTAGCAGGTCGTTTTGGGCAAGCCAGTATCTGTCAGTCTCAGCACCCACTCCAAATCTGAAACATGTTCTGCTTGTAGGCTTCCCATAGGCATCTAGCTGCCCAATGTGGGAAACAGGATGATGGAACAGATAGGCCTGGAGTCCCCAACATGGCGCCCATGGCAACCATTGTGCCCGAGGGCCCTCCCTTGGTGTCTGTCAGACACTCTACCCCTCCCATTTTAAAAAAAAAATCTTTGGGTCATTTGGCATTTGGGCTCAGACCCCATCTCTGCCTCGTACTGGGTGCCTCTACAAGAGCGATTTAAAGCTCTTTCAAGGCGCATTAAAAATTTTACCTCTACAAGAGCGGAGCGCAAATCGGAAGTCAAGGCGCTTTTCTGTCCGATTATGCACATTATCGAATGCGTGTTAAATAGCGAGTTTTAATTTCCTGCGGGAGTTAAAGCGCCTTATGACCATGTAAACAAGCGATTCTCCACATTTCAACCACTTTAAAGTGCATTTCATACTGCCAGTAATGTGCTTCACCGCCTCTATAGGAATTAGGCGTAAATGCGATGGTGAGAAGATGCGCATAATCGGGCAACCAGGCGTCAAGCCGAATTCTTGTAGAGGGGGCCACTGTTCCTCAGCCATGCTACTTGCCTTATCATATGTCTGATATAATAGGCTGACCATATGAAAAGGAGGTCAGGGCTGATGTAACTAACAGTTGTAGAGAAAAGGGAATTTCAGCCAGTGTCATTTGTATGCAATTAGTTCCTGGATATTCACTCTTCATCACAACAGTTAAAGTTGCAGGCACTATACTAGAGTTACCATATACAAAAGAAGGCAGGGCCCCTGCAACTTTAACTGTTGTGATGAAGAGGGAATTTCACCAGGAACTAATTGCATACAAATGACACTGGCTGAAATTCTCTTTTCTCTACAACTGTTAAAGTTACATGAGCCCTGTCCTCCTTTTCATATGGTCAGCCTATGATATAACCCTAAGCCTAACATAATAAGTGCAGACTAGGCCTAAGGCATACAATCAGAACTCTTTGTTGTTGTTGTTGTTATTATTCCCTTTTCTGGAAGGAGGAGCTGGAAGATAGCAAGACTGCTCGAAACACCAAGCAAAGGCTTGTGCACAGATGGGTGTTTTTCTTCGAGAAGCAAAAGTTTTCTCTGCTGCTAAAGGGAAAAAGCAAATGTCCTGATGCGCCCTGTCCCCCCTGCCGCCGCCGCCGCCGCCAGCCCCACCATTTCGCTTTATTATTGCAATAAATGTAGCCATAAAAGTGGCAAGTATCATATACTCAAGGAGATCAGTGCGACAGAGCTATGGAAATGTAATTTCGAGTGTGCCCGGGAAATTTTATAAGATCTTATCAGGAAGGATCATAAATTGCATTTCAAAGTTCCTTTTCCCTATGCCATGCTTGCATGCCCCTTGATTGGTATGGGAGCCGATTGCTGGTGGCACATAAGGTCAGGCGCAAAAATGAAAAAGTGGGGCAAACAGAGGGGAGCAAGGGGAGCACAGGCTGCCGTTTCCAAAATAATTCCAAGAAGCGGGAAGCTTGAAATAATTCAGACCTCCCTGACCCTCAGCACACACAACGATCCCAGACAACTTGCAGACAATACATCTGGCCTCATCCTGCTCAGTTTTTTTCTATTGTCCTTGCCTTATATCACAGGGGTAAGCAACCTTTTGGGGCCAAAGGCCCATTTGGAAATTTGAGTAAAAAGGCCCAAGCATCACCACAAAATGGCTGCCATGAGAGGTGTGGGACAAGTAACCAAAAGACTGAGTACAAGGCAGAGGTGGGGTCTGAAACCCCCCCCCCCCCACTAAACACAACGAAGCATTTATGCCCCCGCCAATTCCCTTCCACACGTGGTGGATCCTACCAATTCCATTGCGCAAGCAGGACCCACCGTTTACGCAAGGGAGATTTAGAGATTCCTAAGGGAAGCCCTAAAACAAGCAGAGACGCTCCTTTCTGGAAGGAGGCAGGTTGGCGGAGCTCCCTTATGTGAGCACCACCAACCTGCCTCTTTCAAGAAACAAGCATTTCTGCTCGCTTCGCTTGCCCCGGAAGGGTTAAATTGCCATGGGGGCGGCTTGCACAATGGAATTGGTGGGGTGGAAAAGAATCAGCAGGGTTGTAAGCACCCCATTGGATTCTGCCCTTTGAATCCATAGATTTGAGCACCAACTGAAACCTATTACATAGCAATCCCAGTAGCCAGTAAGAAAATGTATTCATTTTTGTAAAAGCTTAGAAGTGGGAGGGGTATGGACATTGCGGTGTGCCCCAAGAAAAGTGCCCGGGGGCCCAAAGTTGCCAAACCCCTGCTTTATCATTGCCCTATTACAGCAAACCACTGTCTTTGTGTAATCTTAGCCTGACCCCTTGCCCTTAATCCCTATCTCCATCTTCCACTCCAGTGGGGAAGGGCAATAATTTAGGAGCAGAGCACATGCTTTGCATGCAGAAGGTAATAGGTTCAATCCCTGGCGTCTCCAGTTCCAGGGACAGCGGGGGGGGGGGGGGAAACCCTGGAGAACAGACTGCTTATCAATGCAGAGAATACTGAGCTAGATGGACCAATGATCTGACTTGGTGTAAATCAGATTTGTGTGTTGCTGTCCCACCCACCCTATTTTCTGGGGGAGGGGTGAATTTAGTCCTGCTACTGTTTGCTTTAAAATGTAAATAAATAAATAATTTTAAAAAAAATTAAAAAAAAAAAACCTGGCTCTGCTGCATCCTAAAGGCCCTCTAGGGAAGAGTTTATTTGCTTGGCTCAGGTGGACTGATATATTTGCACACCCTCCATCTACATAACCCTGCTTTCCCTTGGGGCCGGAGGAGGGAGAACGGGAACACAGATTAAAACCACCATGTGAGAAATCGTGCTAAAAAAGACAATCAAAGCCGAGGCGCCGGAGGGATAATTTGTTTTGCGGACAAGTACGGTCATACAAGGGTGGCTGTGCTGGAAGGAGAGAAAGAGAGACGGGGGGACCGATCTACACCAAGCAGGATACAACACTTTGAAAACATTTCGAAAACTGTATATGGAGTGTGTCCTGAGTCCCAACAGTTGTCACTACTGTTATAAACCGTTTAAAACCGTTATAAAGCAGTAGTGTAGACCCTGCCAGAGAGAGAGAGAGACAGACATTTGGGAAGCGAGGTAACGGACATGGGAGATGCCCTGTTCTTCTTGTCCCTCTTCAGCTCCTGGGGCTGGTGGAGGGGTGGACAACTTGGTGGAGAGAAGGATCCTCTCTGTACCCTCTGGGATTTCCCAAATATGATGAGGCAGACCTGCAGTAATGAGCACTGGAGGAAGGGATGCTCTTATTTTTTTTATTTTTACTTTAGATTCCTGTCTGGCCCTTACCTCAGAGACTCAGGGCACGTTATGATAATAATCTACCAAACAGGACTTCTAATACATTTAAGACCAAGAACCTACCCTCCCCTCCCCCAAAAAACTCAACCTATATCCAAAATATCCATGAGTGGTCCCGTTCATTCCTCTCAAATAAAGGAACCCACTCACATCAAGCAGCTCCTCCCTCCCCCACCCCAGCCATATATCCCTCCATACTGTGAGGGCAAACATAGCATTCATGCCCTAATCCTAGGTACAGTCCTTCCTTACAGAGGAATTGGTAACTTTGGTTCTCAGTTCCCCTATCTGTAGAATGGGGATAGAGGAAGCCTTTTGATAGCTGCCCAGCAGAGCGACAATAGTTATACATCATAATAGCAAGTGTCTCAAACCAAGGCAATAGAAGGTGAGGAATATCCACACATTAACCTTCTGCTATGCCAGCATTGTTCCTCCAGTTAGCATAATTTGGGGTTCCCAGGCAGCCCCCCCCCTCACTTCAGAGATGGAACCATTTATGTTCAGTTCCTTTGGATCATTACCTAGCCTGTGACCACTAATGGGGCCATGAAAACTGTTTAACATGTTCAGGCACAACATTAACGGAGGTCGCAGCGTCTGCTTTTCTTGTTTATTACCTATTAAAAACCACAGTGGTCCAGTATTAAAAGTTGCTGTTGCTGTTTAAAGTAACATTTGCAGCAGAGAGATGCTTGCAGAAATGCAACTATTCACGTTAAATATGGTGTGCCGCTGATGTCACTTGCCTTATTTGGGCAGATGAGAGGCATATATCTGCATTAGCTATACGAGGCTCAATCCAGAAGCCTCACTGAAATAAATGAGTGCCGTTAGTGCAGGAGCGCAAATAGCCTTGTGGGAAATTCCTCATGTCACTAAGTCTTGGAGGCGAGATTCATGAATTACTGGACGTGAGAAACGCAAGTGTACTGCCATGCACACACTTTGCATGAAATGTTACAGGTGAGGTGGCATTGCTACTCCTTGTGTCCACATGCTATGTCACTCCGGTAACATTAGAGGGAATGGGGACGGTCAACCCAGAGGGGCTGACTTAATGAGTTCCTACTACAGCCATAAGCATGCCCTAGGAAACCACACCACCCCTGGGGATGAGGTCAGGCTGTTGCTGAATCAGACTCAGCATTAGAGAAAATTATTGGGCAATCCAAAAGGCAAAGCAACAAAAGTCAAATATGGTCATCCACGGAAGTCCCAGTCCAGTATGGGATCAGGCTAAGGCAAGAGTGGGCACGAAGCAAGCAAAGGTTAAGCAGTCAGATACAATACATAGTCTAGAATCAGAGTTAAGCAGGAGTCCAAGAGGGAAAACCACAAAGCAATGTCAGGAAAACAAGGTACAAGGCACTGAGCTGATAGGACAATGTTACGCCAGCAGTAGCTAGGCTAAAACTGAAGGCTTATATAGTCAGAGCTTCCTGAGCCCCACCAAGCTGCAGTGTATCACAGGCCCGCCTCTGGCAAAAGTCCTACTCAGGAGGAGGGCCTTGTTCTCAAGGAGTCCTTTTCTCCTGAGGAGTCCTCCTTAGTAATTGAGCACTTCTTCTCAAAGGAACCCCATGGGCCTGCCTCTTGAGGCGACAACACGTTTGCAGGCCAGGTAGTCGCCCAGCCTCCACCTCAGAGGAGGAACTTCCCTCTTTCTCTGAGGACAGACTAGCAGTTATCTCCCCTGAAGGCCCAGGCTCCCCCAGATCTCAAGGCATGGGTGGCTCCTTGGTGTTGTCTGTCTCTGGGAGCTCTAGTTCTTCTGCCTCAGAAGAGAAGTCCTTCAGTGGGGGCATGACAGATGAGTGCGGAATTTGTTGGATTTGCAAGGGACAGGGGAAATTAGGCCCACTGGGCCTGGATATGACTGTAATTTGTCTAGTGGGTTTCTATCAACAGGATTCCTTTCTTTAGTCAGAAGGAAGCCATTTTGTGTGACTGTGGCTGAGGAAACGTGGCTCTTGTATGATGTGAATGAAGAAACCCAAACACACACACACTGCATGCCCCCCCCCTCAGTACGAAGCTGTGTAGCATTCTCCTACACAGGGAGTTTACAGGACCAGATCAACTGAGCTTCAGCCCTACCGCAGCACTGTGTGTTTTCGGACTATTCTCTGTGCCTCTGCAAAAGATAGTCAACAGGGGGCTCAACAAGCACCTGAGAGACCAAACCGAAAGCTGAGCGCCCCCCACTTCCAACATGTCAATGGGGATGGGCACTGGGGAAGGCCCAAAGGCGCCTCCATCTAGCTCCAGGAGCTGCATTTAACTCCAGCCCCAGAGATTTATACAGCAAAGAAGATCCACCATGCATAAGGCACGCTAGGTGCCAGATTTATGGCCGCTGCTTCTGACTCCAAATGAGAGCCGAGCTGGTTTGATTGATGGAATGTTGCTTCCTTTCCTGATCCGGAGAGGAAAACAAGCCATGGATAATTCTAATCTCTGACAAAGTATCAAGCAACCAAATCTTCCATGAGCAGCAAGCAGTGATGGATAGCGCGGGTGGCCAGTGGGGGAAACAAACTACCCCACGCTTGTTCTTAGGAACGTTAGAAACTCTACCTTGTTACACCAGGTCTGACTATTTGTCCCTCTGACCTAGAATTGTTTATTCGGACTGGCAGGGTCTCTAGCAGAGAGGGCTCTTTTCCATCACCTCCTGCCTAATCCTGATCCCAGGACCTTCTGCATGCAAAGGATGAGGTCTACCACAGAGCTATACAGTCTCTCTCCCAAGTGTCCCTTATTCTACTTTACTCTATCACATATGTACATGCCTGTGCATCCACACTGGTCCACACGAACTTGAACTAAGACTCTAGGGATATGCACATAAGTCCCCACATTCAGTGAATCTCATGTGCCCCCAGGCCAGGACACAGAGCTTAGGGAGAGGAGTGGGTGGAGGGCGCAGAGTGCAACCTCCATGGGCTGGATTATTTCTGCGGGCCAAAGGTTGCCCACCTATGCCATAAGGGGACACATCCCCTAGCCCCCATCCCAAATGATAATTCCATCATGGAAATGAAAGATTGTTAAATATGTGATGCAGATACGCCTTAGCAGCCAGAACTGAATTTAACAGAATGGAACTATATAGGAAACAGAGAAACCACTCTGTGATCTATTTCCTATCAGTTGCTCTTTCTGGATAGGTGCTCTTGTGCATGAGACCATCTTGACTGTCAATAAATTGTGCTAGCCATGAATTTGTACAGTGCTTCTTTAAAAATCCAGGTATATTACTATTAAGCTTTCACAACGTCCATCAGCAACGAGTTACGAATACATATAAAATGAAAACAAAGGCTACCTTGGAACTACCTCTAGACTGCTGTGTTTTGTCACCAAAAACCATGTCAAGAGTGCAACTGGAGGAAGTACAAAAGTGGTTAAACAGATTAAAATTAGGTTTCTGACATATATCTGATTTTGAGCAATGGTCAGCATCTGCCTCCACTTTGTAATGAGGAAGGAAAGAAGAGATGGCAAGTTTATAACAATGTCCTATCCTGACCTTGACAAGAAGCCTATAGGACAATGCAGTGCCATCAGGGTGAACAATTTACTCCAACAAAGTCTAGGGCTGGACTAAAGCCCTCTATGCTTCCAGGATCAGGTTGCTGCCCCCAGGCTCCACCCTTTCCTGGAGTGGGGAAGGCTGGCTTGGGGCCTGGCACTCCTCCTCCTCTCTAGACAATTCTCCCCGGGCTCCTTGCTTGTGCTAATGGGGCCAGGAATGTGGGTCCTTCATGTGGAGGGGGTCAGTGCAGGCTCTAAGGATATGGGCCTTAGATTAAGACACGGTGTGGGGTCTGGATCACAAACTATCATCTCTGTCTTTGGTGCTGCTGATGCAATGGATCTGGCTGGCCCCTCCTCAATAGACTCAGACCCCAGGCTGCTGCTCAGAGTGGGGTCCTGGGAAATAAGCAAATTCCTACGGAGGTTTTCCTCAGAACTCGCTCAACTACAGCAGGGATAGGAATCATGTAGCACTCATTGGACTTCAACTCCCATCGTCCCTCACCACTGACTATACTGCCTAGGGCTAATGGGAGTTGTGGTCCAACAACATCTTGAGATCCACATTTCCCCCCCCCCCTCCCCGATCTACAGCTATTGGGATCTGACCTCTATGGGGGTACTTCCAGACTGAGGGCTCTTAGCACTACCAACCATAAGGTATTGTGCAGTATTTACACTTGCTTCTCCTTAATAGGTTTAGTTTTGTTAAGAAAAAAGATGGAAGAAGCCGTGGGAAAACACGGGAGGGTTATGAGTGTAAGACAGCAATTTCCGGACCCCCCTAAAAATTCCATGAATAAGGCAGGGCGATGGTGCTCTAAAAGCCTTGTCTGGAACAACCTTCGATTAATGGCCTTCAACTGATGGGTCGTGACCCAAAAGTGGGTCGCGAGACTAGTCCAAACAGGTTGTGGCAAAGCTGTTGCTGCCAGGTTGGGCATGGAGGAAATTGTGAAAGTGGTTCCCATGGGGCAGGTTGGGAGTCCGACTTGGGTCTAGACCACTTGAAGACCACTGCCCTAGATCATGCTGTATTTGGAGGAGCAAACCATTTGTATTTTAAAGAAGTTCATAGCTGAGAGAGACGCTTTCCGCTTTCCCTGTGTGATCTTGTTATGCCTTTGAAACACTCCACTTGTAACCCTTTCAGCATTCCAAATACTCGCCCAATTCAAAAGAGCTTTACCAGAAAAAAGGCTTTGCACAATGACCTAGAGAAGCACAGACATTGTCAAACCTGCCTCCCCTACACACACACATCTACCCATCTCTTCCCCCCACCCCACCCTCTGGACATTAGCCGGATAGGCTTTTAAAAATCCAGTCTGTTCGGCATATATGTATATCAATATATATATATATATATATATATATATATATATATATATATATATATACACATATGGCAGATGTTCTTCTCCCCTTCAGGGGAGCAAAAGAAATTAAAAAGTATTTGTCCGCTGCGAGTGCTAACCATGTGAGCTCAGCTGCCTGTGACTGGCTCTCAGGATGGGATTGGAGAGAAAAAGACAGCAGGCCCGCAATGGGACAGTCCTCCCCTCCACCCCCACCCCCCCTCGATCCCCAAAACCCCTCAAGAGCTGAAGCAGCAGCTTTTATAGCCTCCCCACAACAGGCCCTGGGAGGAAGAAGGGAGAAATTAATTCCAATCCAAGAGCGGGCCTTGGCGGCTCTTAATAGCCGAGATTGCAGTCCTGGCGCTCATTTGCCGAATGGCTTTTCGCCCGGCGATCCGGGGGTTGATTATTTCTTTAGCATCAATCCAGCCGGGCGCGGAGAAAAAGTTTTCATCTTCTCGGGGCCATTTAGCCTTGGCGGCAGAGGAGGAATGCTGAACAGGGGGAAGCGATTTGGGAAGGGAGGGGATGGGGGGGGAGAGGGCTTTTCGATCACCTACAAAGGAAAAAGAGATACGAATCATTTGTTCCCAGGGTCTCACGTGGACGCTGGCGACCTTTAAAAACTGATGTCAGCAACGCACGAGGGTTCAGCTAAGAAGGGATTATCATTTTGCCTTTAACGTTCATTTGTAGCAGATTAGTGCGTTAAGGAACAATAGGAGCACAGCGAGGCAAATCGGCACAGAGTTGGAAGGACCTTAGAGGCCATCTAGTCAAGCCCCCTGCTGTAAACTGGATCAACCACCTCAGACATCACCCGATGCCGGCCTTCCCCAATTTGGTGCCCTCCAGATGTGTTGGACATTGGCCTGCATGGCCAATGGCTAGGAATGCCAGGAGTTGTAGTCCAACACATCTGGAGGGCACCAGGTTGGGGAAGGCTCCCCTATGCAATCCTGAATAAAAGCATATGCAGGTGAAATCCACCAACACTCTTACAAAGGAAATGGCTCATAACAGCTCATGTGAGCAAGTCAAGCCACATGCACTAGAGAAAGATGCATCTTGCCTCACCAAGCAGCCGCTGTGCCATCATTTCTTATTGTCCCACAACTCAGTTCCTTCTAGCACATCTGATGATGCTCCTGTTGCTGGCCTAAAGCCAGTTTCCTCTCAGCTAAAGTAAAACTTGTCAACTCCAAACAATGCCCTTCACTTCCATTGAGTTGGTTCCTATCAACCTAAACACATCCCCTTGCTATCATCACCACCACCACCACACACTGATCCAGTAGAAAAATGTTCAGACTTGCAATTTAAAGCCAATGCAGTGTAGTGCCTAACATACTGGATGTAAATCAAGGAAACCTGACTTCAAATCCCTGCTCAGCTTACTGCGTCACTTTCAGCAAGTCATTATATTTCAGCCTTGCCTACCTCACAGGGTTTGTTTGATGACAGAATGGGAAGGGGTCACAAACAATTCCCAGGCTCCTAGGAATGAACGGCAAGATAAACATAGGACACACTGACCCTGTTCAGATGACACATTAAGCCATGGTGGTTAAGCATTTTGAGCTAAACATTATAGCTTAGCGTGTCATGTGAACACTTGGTGTGTTTTTGTGAACCATTCCTAACCATGGTTTAAATACGCTCACTAACCATTTGCTACAAAAGGGTTAACAGCCTAACTAGGGTGACCATATGGAAAGGAGGATAGGGCTCCTCTATAGTTGTATAGAAAAGGGAATTTCAGCACCTGGTGAAATTCCCTCTTCATCACAACAGTTAAAGCTGCAGGAGCCTTGCCCTCTTCTGTATCTTGTTTAAAATAGTAATTATTTCTTGCACTGTTGCAACCTTCCCCAAATTGATGCCTTTCAGATGTGTTGGACTACAACTCCCACAATGCCCCTCGTTGGGGGACTGTGGGAGTTGTAGCCCAACACAACTGGAGGGCACCAACTTGAGGAAGGCTGTACTATTGTTTCTCCAATTAAATGCAGACACTTCCTTATCCTTGCTGCGTTTTTTCCCCCTCTAATCTACTGAGTTGCAGAGTAGGTATTAACTCTACACCGAACTGATTGTTCTGCCAAACCCACAACTGTGCTCTTGTTGCTGGCCAGGACTGCCACAAAACTCCCTCTGCCTCTTGTGACATTCATCCCATACAGGCTCAGCACCCCTGCCCCAACCTAAATTTGTCTTATAGCACATTCTTGCACAAACTCCTTCAACTCTGAAGTCAGCAGAGAAATGGGCATCTTTGAATCAGCCCATTAAAAAAAGCAGGCACTCGGGGCCATAGGCCTGCCACATGTCACCATGTAAAGAGGGCAGTGTAGAGCAGTGGCTAGAGCAACCTTCCCCAACCTGGTGCCCTTCAGATTCTTTGGACAGCAATGCCCATCATTCCTGACTAGCTGGGGTTGATTGGAATTGAAATCCATAACATCTGGAGGGCACCAGGCTCGGGAACTCTGGGTTAGACTATAAAACTTTGCTGCCCACTCAGCCATGGAGTTGTGGATGATCTCCGCCAGCACTTTCTCACTCAGCCTAACCAACCTCGCAGGGTTGTTATGAGGATAAAGTGGGATAACAACTCATCCATGTATGCCACCCTAAGATCAATGGAGGAAGGACAGGCTACCTATGTGAATTATAACAACAATATCATTACTTTTCCTATATTGATGGTTCACAGAAGACTGAAAAACGACTAGTACAACATGTGATTCCAGGAAATTGGGTGTGATTAGCACTTCCTCACAAAGCTTTATGTATCTTTTCATGATTGGACATTTTATTTTGTGAAAAGGCTCAGTTTTATTTTTACATAGAACATTTACCAAAGTATCCCGCCTTTTTAAAGGGGGAATAGATATTGAAAATGTTTAAATGATATTAAATTTGTTTGCCCTCACAAACTCCCTCCAAGGTAGGTCACAATTATTTCCCCATAGGGAAATGGGATTTAAGGAAGATTTCACACATACATTGGATTTGTTTTAAAAACATACATGTAAAATCTGCTCAGGCTGGGATGTCCACTTATGATTTCTTCCAAATTCGCTCCTCCATTAACAGCATTCATCTGACATCCCAAAAGCAGAGAGGACCAAAGGAGTTTCTTAGTACTATTTTTCTAAAGGACTTTAGAGATATTGACACGGCCGATGACCTCAGTCCGTAGCATAGGTGGGATTCGAACTCTGGTTTCCTGGAACTAAGTCTAAGGTCCTCTTTTCAGAAACACCTGAAGATGCATGGATGTTCTTGCCTGTATGTTTAAACCTCTCTGCTGATTTGGTTTCGCTATGTAATGTTTGCATGACACACAAGCGCTGCACCTCTCAGGGGAATGTGGGCATCGCTTCCCTGACATAAAGCTGAAAACTATGTGGACCGACATTCCACTGTGGGGATTCTTCTAAGGGAGAAGCCACAGAGGCATCGGCAACTACATCGTTTAAGGTATGAATAAAGGACCGCTACATCTTTATCCACGCAGCCACATTTCTGAATAACGCTAACAGTGCCTATGAACTTCTGAAGAAGGCAAACACAACAGTGGCCCTCTCCCCTACCAACCCTCCCGGCTGGGCACTCCGTTTCCTGCCGCAATATCCTCTGTGCCTGTCAATCTCCACCCACAACTCCCGATAACCTCGCTCTGATGGTGCCCCTCAGTTCTGACCTCCACCTTCCCTGTTTATTCTGAGTCTCCCACTGCTTTCAAATATAATCAACCGCAAAGGGGTGGGGAATCGCAAAGGGGGAATATTTCATTCTTATTAAAAAGCAAGTGGCATTTGTCAGGAGAAGGCGAATTTGGCCCCAGCTGAGCCCTGGCTTTTGAGCCGCTCGTTCGTTTCCGTTCTAGATATATGTGCTGTGTCCTGCGATATGCGCAGCACCCGTCTCTGGGTGGCACATGGGGTCCTGTGCTTCCTTATTGAATCGCTCGCAGCCCAGGGCTTAAAGGCCACAGCAGGGGGAACGTTATTAAAAGAGAGGGAAATGAGTCATATTGGAAAGCTTCAATCTGAATTACAGTGTGTTTGTTTGGCAATGTATTAGCTCTGGAGATGGCTTGGAAAGAGACCCAGCGCTCGGGTCTCTTGGAGACAGCTTTTTAATCATGCATAGACCCTCACATCAGCACCTCGGCCAGCACCAAAACATGCCGGAATCTGGGCAGGCAGCACGCAATGCCCAGAAAATAAACTTCATGCAGGTTAAGGTGAGCACTTCAGAAATAATTATTTTTTTAAAAAAAGATTTATCATTCACTCTGTACCCAGGGCTGTTGTGCAGTCTGCCCACAAGCACACTGGGTCCAAATTTAGCACCAAGAAAACGAGGATTCTGCAATCTGAATAAACCATGCAAATGAAGGCAATTTGGTCTATCTGTTCTCGTTTGCATAATACTTTTCATTTCTGTTTCCCAAGACTGAGGGGGCAATGAGCTATCTAGTGTTTAGGAGCTCTGATCTGTGGAAGGTCTATTTAAGATGCAATCCCGGCTTTTAAGATTTTACCTGGTATTACCCACGGATTTTCAGCCCTAAGGGCAAGAAATAGGGATGCAGAACATCAGATCCTGGGGCAAAATCTGTCCTTCTAAGGATCCCAATCCAGCCCAATCACGAGATTGGCCCCACCCGCTTTCCCCCAATCACCAATGGTTTGGCTGTTTCCCAGTTTTGCGCTATTTCTTCCATTCTTTAATTTTGAAACGCCTCTCTTAAGGCTTAGTTACTGGCAGAAAGAGCCTTAAGCTAAAATATTTTGGCTCCACTCCCTTTGCCTTTGGCTCCGCCCACCAGTGAAATGCGGGGCGCTGAGAGGTTCTCTGATATAGAATTCGGCCCTCAGGCTGAAAGAGGTTCTGCATTCTTGGGCTTGAAGCTTGCTTTACTTTTTTTTTAAAAAAAAGAGATTTCCCATAATGCTGAATTCTGCACAATTCCATGCTTTCGTGAGGTACAATTAGACACCGATGGAAATGACCCTGAACCAGTCATCCTACACCTGTGGTTCAAGGTGCGTAGCAGCATTCTTCTAATCTCATTCAAGCTTGCAACAGATCTGCATGTTAAGTCAGAATGATTCTAGTTTTTACAGCCGGGGGAGAGCAAGTGAGGTATTTCACATGACACTAAATGCACATATTGGGCCTGTTCAGACAACAAATGGTTAGTCAGTGCGTTTAAACCATGGTTATATAGCCACCATGGTTAGAAATGGTTCACACGATACGCTAAGCCATTGTGACCCTGTTCAGGTGACATGTTAAGCCCCAGCAGTAAAGCATTTTGAGCTAAACATTGTGACTCAATCATGGTGACTACGTAACCATGGTTTAAATATGCTCATTAACTATTTGCTGTGAAAGGGTTAGCAGCCTAATCATAACTTACTGTGTTATCTCAACAGGCCCAAAGTTTAGCTCAAAGTGCTTAACCACAGTGGTTCAGCATGTTGTCTGAACAGGGTCACTGCTTGTCCTGTGTTACACTGTCCATGTAAAATTTGCATTGGTTCGAATGCACAGATCTGATGTGTTTTATACAGACTATCTCCTGGCCGACCAGAATTGTCAAATAACTCCCAAGGCGGCTAGATTCTGTGCTGTTGTAATTGCATGCCAGCGTGGGATATCATCGGACTGTGATAATGTTTTAATGTTTTAATATTTGGTAGCCCTATTTGCTTTTAGTTTAAAATATTTAAAACATTTTAATTGATGAGATTTTGTATTTATGATGTATTTTAATTTCTGATCCTATAAACTGCTTAGAGATATTTCTAGTTATGGTAAGCCATATCTAAATTGATTAAATAAACAAATACAAATATTTTTGCACTAGGTCAAAATCTTTGTTTCCCTAGCCATTTTAGACTGGTCACTTTGTCTTAGTGTATTTTTACTGCTTTGAAATGCTCTTTTATTGTTGTATTTTATTGTTTTTATTGCAATTTTGTGTTGTAGAACAGCCTGATATCTTTTGTTGAAGGGCAGTTCATAAATATCCTAATAAATAAATTAAATAAATACATAAAGCATCTTTAAGGCATTTTTAGGAAGAAGGATAAATATACTCAGACACCCCCACATAGTTATAAACTAGTCTCTGTCTCCTCCCAATTAAGGAGATGATGCTGTTCCTGAGACAGTGAGTGTGTCTGAGCAACTAGCTTGGATGGGGATATACAGCAACAATAAACAGAATCCAAATAAGAGTGAAAATCCAAGTAACGGTGACGTTTACAGCCTCCTACCTTGCCCAGAGACAAGAGATGCAGTTCTAACCTAAGGCGAGTCAAATCCAGACAAATTAGTTCTCTGGCTTCTTGACAGATGAAGGGGCCCACAACCCAAGGTTTTCTTAAAAGGCCCTTCCTCTGATACTGCCCTGGTCTTCTTGTTCACAGCAAGGGCAGGCGGAAGGTCAAACACAGCAAGGGCAGGCGGAAGGCCCACTAACCAATTTCTGGTAGATCACCAAGTGCCTGCTCGTTGCTGGGATTCCTGCAAAGAATACTGTACTAGGTGGATCTTGATCCAATCCATCCAGCAAGACACTTCTTATCTTCTTAAAACTTATAATACTTTAACACAGATTTGTTTTGCTGTAGCTGTTCAGAGATCAGTATGCAGTCTTCATTGGGAAATTTAAAAAGCATTTGAGTAAAAAAGAGATCATGCCAGGCTGGTCGTGTCTTACAGACCAAAGTTCTAGGGGCTCTCCAAATCAACAGAAGGATGGGAGAACCATTTTAAGAAAGAGGAAACATTTTAGAAGGGACAGACAACATCCTCCTTCTGTTCCAGGGGCCCCATTTAGGAAAAGCAATGGGTCAAGGAAGATTATCTGTTAATGGATCGGGATGCTCAAACTACATCAAAAGTAGCCAGATTTTGTGCAGCAGCTATCACGTGTCGTAGAAAAGTAGTAGGTAAATAACAGCAAGGCAGACAGATTTGATATATGTACCTACTTTGAATTGCATAAAATGAGACACTTATATGGTAAGGAATGATATGAATGTGGTAAAATCTAAAATTGAATGTGCAAATGTTGCTGGTCTATGATTGTAATAAAATATTATATACATATAATCTAGCATGGTAGAGATTGTGGGCCATGTACTGCGGTATTGTTCCTTCTATTGTGATCTTCGGTACATTTTTATTATCTCTATCTTACAATGTATGCCAGCCAGATCTGATGTGTTTTATACAGACTATCTCCTGGCCGACCAGAATTGTCAAATAACTCCCAAGGCGGCTAGATTCTGTGCTGTTGTAATTGCATGCCAGCGTGGGATATCATCGGACTGTGATAATGTTTTAATGTTTTAATTGTTAATGTTTTAATTTTTAATGTTTTAAATCCTATATTATTATAAGCAGGATATGTACAATTCAATTAATTTTTTTAAAAAAATACTGTTTATCTGTATTTTTAATTAATTATTATTTTTTAAATATTATTGCACCTTACTTTGTTGGCCTTGTGAATATGACTGTGTTTATAGTGCTGCTCTACTTTGCTGGTCTTGCGACCGTAATAAATTCTATTCTATTCTATTGCTTGAGTAATTAAATAGGCTTGGGAATTAAGTATGTATGCCAAAGGCACAAAACCTTTTGCTTATAGGGGACAAACAGCCATCTTGTCTCTTCTCTGAAGCAGCCTTCCCCAACCTTGTGCCCTCCAGCTGTTTTGGTATAAAACTCCCAGAATTCCTGTCCGATGACCATGTTGGCTGGAGCCGATGGGAGCTGAAGTTCAAAACATCTGGAGGGAAAGCTGCTTCACCCAACAGGTTGGGGAAGGCTACTCTAAAGGGACAGCTATCCAGCTATGTGGAATACACAGAAAAGGAGCTATGCAGGACCCCATCCATTGGCCAGGCAGGTTGTCAGAAGGTGCAAGTCCAGAAAGAGTTCCACACAAACATCATCTAGACGTTTATGCCAAGGCTATTGCTTCTGGTAGCCTTCCATCTCCACCCAGGCATCCAGAGGTAGTTGAAGAGTTTGCTCTGCAGTAGCCCTGCATGGGGCAAAGGAAATGTGGCTGACAGAAAAATAAGGCAAAGGAAAACCACATGGGTGTGGCATTAGGGCTGGAAGGAGGGAATCGAGCTCCATACAAGGTATTTGGGACCATCTGTGACCGTGCCAGGATGCACTATATTGAATGCTGGGAATGGACGGAACTCATCAGGTGGATGAATCTGACAAGTTTGCAGGCATGCCAAACCGTGGGGTGCTTCTCTGTAAAGCTCTAAGGAAACCGAGTTGAAATATGGAGCAGTATCTGGTAACCCAAACTGATTATTTAGTTAACCTGAGACAGGTTCCCTCGATTTCCAAATTGTTCTCTGGATTCCCCCTCCCCATTGTATTGATGTGGCACAATGGCCAGGCCTGTTTATCCAAACCTTGCAGAATGGAAACTCATGATTCTGAACTCAGAATAAGTCATAGTATGGATATACTATGTATATCCATGCTATAGAGCCAGTGTGGTATTGTGGGTAGTGTTGGACTGGGACTCAGGAGAACCAGGTTCTAGTTCCCACTCAGCCACGAAAGCTCCCTGGGTGACTTTGGACCAGTCACAGACTCTCAGCCCAACCTACCTCACAGGGTTGTTGCTGTTGTGAGGATAAAAATGGAGAGGAGAATTATGTATGCCGCCTTGGGTTCCATAAAGGAAAAAAGGTGGGATATAAATGCAATAAATAAACAAATATAATTCAAACCAGCTTATTTTGCACAGATGTCCCATTTGCATGCCTTATTCTGTATCACCTGTCCTCAAAGGAAGGGCAGGATAGCAAATAGATAGATTAGGGAAGCTTTTGAAGAATTATGGAGTCTTCACGCCCTTAGTGACAGTGCGCTTACACACACTTCCCCAGGTACCAGTAAATTATGTGCAGTAGGGTTTGGTGGAAGTGGAGATCAATATCATTGGAGGCCTTGAGGAAAGGAGCAAGAAAACACAAGATGGGGATGGGAGAGGGGACCACAGAGAGGGCAAACCAGACTCATATTGAGAAGATGGGAGAGGAGCTTCTTTTTTTTTTTTTTAAAGAATACATTGTACTCCTTGAAGTATACCTCCTAGCAGTCATAAGGGCTAGAAACTTATCATTTAAAATAAAATAAAATAAAATATTAGTAACAATATTATCACAAAAATATATAATAAAGATTTTAGGAATCCATATCTTGCCAAAAACTGGACACTCCAATTACAGCCTGACCCTCAGCTCAACAGAGGAATTTCTGGAGTAAAGGGGGCTAGAGAATGGAAATTGAGAGGAATGGAAATCAAGGGCTCCCCCTCCTGGCTGGACATGGTGCATGCAGGTACGAACCAGAAAAGACGAAAGAAAAGAAATCCACAGCACACACGCTTTTCAATTAGGGGTAGTGTGTCTTCTTGCCAATCAAATGAATGAGTAAGAGAAGCTTGTTTGGGTCAGCGAGCCCTGGATTTCAAACACGAGCTTCAAGTCTTTCACAATAATGCCGCCCCCACCCCATTCCTGGACACATATACATCTTCATTTTTCAAGGTGGGTGCATGCGTATTTAATGCATGAGGCTCTAACATAGGGTGACCATATGAAAAGGAGGACAGGGCTCCTGTATCTTTAACAGTTGCAAAGGACAGGGAATTTCAGCAGGTGTTGTTTGTATACATACATAACCTGGTGAAATCCCCTCTTCATCATAACAGTTAAAGCTGCAGGAGCCCTGTCTCTTGACCATGTAGAAAAGAGAGCAGGGCTTCTGCAGCTTTAACTTTGTGATGATGAGGTAATTTCACCAGGTTCTGCATATAAACAAATGACACCTGCTGAAATTCCCTTTTCTATGAAACTGTTAAAGATACAGGAGCCCTGTCCTCCTTTTCATATGGTCAGCCTACTCTAACAGATAAACTGAAATGGAAAATAAAGAGTCTGGGACTCCCGGGTTCAATCCTAGTCTAGGGAAGAGAACAGGATAGACTAAATAGGAACGAAATGCAGAAACGCTTACACACTAGAATAAAACGCTATTGTTTACAAACTGCTTATTCATAATATTAAACGCTTTCTAGCTTGATCTTGGCTCTCCCAAACTCCTTGTGGGGAAAGACTGCCCATAACCATGCAGGGGGGGTTAACTCACCCTCCGAGCTCCAGGCCCACCTTCGGATGGAACAGGCTTTCTTCTTGGAAGCCTGGGACGTCCAAGAAGAAAGCAAACAGATTTTCTCAGCGCGAGATACGCTTTGCACAAAAAGGGATACCACATGAAGGCTGCCTAGAATGCCATCTGCATGGAGGCTGATTCTAATGCCATTTGTGGCAGTGCCCAGTTTGCCCAATATGGGACACCTGTCACAAATGTGCAGAATGGTGGCCATTTTGTTTGAAGCAGGCCCGAGTTAGCCCTAGGAAGTCGGCATCTTGCTTTCTAGTCTACCCTCTCCAATCTCATCCCTCAATCCTCCCACCCTAAACACACACACGCTGCTTAACTCTTGCCCTCATATCCTTCTCCTTTTCCCAGGCATTCAAGGGATCTTTTGAACCTCACTGATGTAACTATTACAAAGCGCTGCTTCTATTTGACATAATTGCTTTTCTCCCGAAATAGAAGCTGAGTTTTGTATATATTGTTTTCCTGTCAATCACAATTATATTATGAGTGAGTCAGACAATGAGCTTTAACAAAGGTGCCCAAAATAAAGAAAAAGAAAGAGGGAAGGGTATTGGCTCAAAAGAAAATGTAAGTTTACTGATTAAAACTGCTGCCAAGGTACGTTTTCCCTTCAGATTTGCTCCTCTCAGATTTTGGAGATATAACCCCTTTAGTGCCCCTTCCCTGGTTTTGTAGACAAGACCACCAGCATGCACTGCGCCTCAGCTAGGGTTGCCAAATTCAAAGAAGTGCAGGGCTTGTAGTCCTTGAAACAGTTTTAAAATAAGAAAGAAAAAGAATTTCCCTCATAATATTGTTCCAATGCTAGGAGAAGCAGCCATTTTTAAAATTCTCCCTTTTATATAGCTACTAAGGCTCTGATGGTGCATCTGTCAACTCATTCTCCCTCCTGTTCCAGCCCAGGCCCATTTCTCTAGTGGGTAAATAAATCCCTGCCCCTCGAGACTAATTTCAATCCAGTGTGAATGTGGATAGAACCATGTTGTTCCGTAGTAGTGGCTGCAAGTAGTAAGGACCAGGAAGGGGTTAAAGCCAAGGAGGGGGATTTATTATTTTATCAAAATAAGCTACGGCAGCTGTTTAAATGCAGGAACATCTGGCAGCCACATGACCCTGTGAAGCAGCAGGGCCAGACGGGGCTCCAGGCACCCATCAGCTACTTTAAGTGGCTATTGAGCGTAATAAATGGAAAAGGAAAACGGAGCCAGCCCTTTCCCCAGTACAGGGCAGTACTGAATGCAGCAAGATAGCAGGCGCGGCAAAAGGACAGGCAGAATTATCTGGGGATGAGGACACATGCCTTTGTCCTTGGGTCAGAAAAATAATAGGTTGCTCATTCTTTGAAGCAGCTTACAGACAGACACATGTTAACTGCTGCAGGAAGCCTTCTCCAGTATAGAGAAGAGTTAGTACCATTTTCATGTGGAGAAAAGTGATGCACAGGAAATGCCCTACTGAAGCAAGACAAGTACACAGAGCATGGAAGGGGTTCTTCCAACTCGGAACTGCTAGATCCTTTTTCCTTAGTAGCATGCATAAGGTCCCCAGACTCCTGTTTTAACCATCAGCCCCCACTTACTCCTTCTTAAGAACCGAAGACAACCTTCACCCATCTTCATCTGCCTTTTTAACCATCTTTTCTCCAGTTATGTTCTGCCAAACGAAGTAACATACCAACTGTGGAATGAATACGTGTCTCCCAAATGCTTGCCTTTCCACACGTGGATTTGGCTGTGTGTGGAAAGGCAAGGAATTACATCACAGCCAGTTCTCAGAAAGCTGGAAAAAATGGCCCTTGAAAAGCTAAAATGAAAAGCATGTCAGTTTGGTTTGATGCAAACTCAAACCCTAACGAGTCTGGTTCTGCAGTAGACTAGAGCCTCTTCATTTTCTCCACCCCACCCCAGCACAAAATGGTCTTAGCCAGTCATGTCTTGGGCCCTTGCATGTGTCTAGAAGGTTTATAGGGCAAAGCAGGAATCAAGGAGAGAGAAAAAAATCTGCTGTAGCTTATCCAAGGAACAAGCCATTTCCACATCTCTTCTGTTCAACATGCCGTGTTTTCCTCTATACAATTCTCTTTTAACACCATTGTTGGGTTGATATTCGAGGATGGATTCCATAAAGATGCTTAGCTATAATATGGCTTTCTAGAATCGAGAGCCTTGCTTTTAGTTCAAAAGGAGTTTAGTTTCCAAAAGGAGCAAAATTCTGGTCCTAAAGACAAAGGCTCAATTCGGACGACACAATAAACAACTGGTGTGGGGGAAACAATCGTCAGTTGTTTTGACTATTGTGTCATCCGAATGCTGCCATAGTCAACTCAGTGCTGATCCTCATCCACACCACAGTTGATTATTTATTACCATGTTGTGTGGGGAGTGCCCCCTAGGGTTAGCGTGAGGGTTAGGGTTAGTCAACCCACCATTGACTATCATGTCATCCGAATTGAGCCAAAGACAACCCCCCTCTGCATAAAGGCCAGATCTACACCAAGCAGGCTGTAACACTTTGAAAGCAGATTGAAAACACTATATGGAATGTGTCAACAGTTGTCAGCGCAAAGCTCAAAAATCAAATGGATGAGCAAAGCTCACAAAGGCCTAGACCCCTTTACATCCTCCACCCCTACCTCCTACTCAGTCTTGTGACCCTTATTCATATACCTCCTGATCATGTCCTTTTCAATGTCTTATCCACCTAATCTCTCTTTCTCTCTACCACACCAGTCCCTGAAAAAGTGAATTGAATATTCTGCAATCTATTTTGCTACCACAGATCATGCACTTCAAGCAAATTCGAATTAGTCTCTTCCTTCTCTTGCAGTTTTTGGGATTGGGTGTTTTTGTTTTTTGCTACAAACTGTAAAACCCAATCCCCCAACCCCCATTATCTGCAGGAGCTGCTGACAAAATATACAAAATAAGTTAAGGGACAATTTCCTGTTGCCTGGATAATTCTAAAACCACATAGGGTAAGGGCAGCCATTTCTTTCCCAATGTACACAAGCATAGTTAGACATATCTCAAAACTAAGTGTGCTGATTAAACAGCATGAGCAACATTTGGGAAAGAATCTGCTCATCAGCTGAGTAATTTTCAAAATGCAGTGTCAAATGCCTAAATCTGTAGATTTTTGTTAGCAGAGAATTTTAGCAGTAAAAATATAATACCAACAACTACTGGTTGATTTGCTGATGATCAAAGTTGTACGCTTCCCACCTCATCTTGAGAAAATACTCAGACTGAAGGCTGATCAAGGTTGAAGGCTGATCAAGATGGAAAAGAAACTCTGGGCTGAGAGTCAACAAGGCTTTCGGCTGAATCCCCTTGCAGTGCCTGCCATGCGCCAAAATGCTGGCATCTTTGGAAAGAGGACGGACATCTGTTTGTTAGCAATTGCCTTGTGGGACACGTGTGCCCTTTCTATAGAGGACAGCTGTGGGTGGCAGATAGAGAGCCTTTCAGCAGTAAGCGGTGCTGAGCAAAGCCTGGTAACAGAGAGGGTCTTCATGCCAAAGTCATAGTTTCACATACCATGATAGCATCCCAAGAAAGCAACGCACTGTTTGGGACTTATTTGCGGCAGAAGATGGGTCAGAAGAACACACTTAGGCATGCCAGTCTTGCGCATGATCCTTTCTTGGGATATCAATAATTACATGAAGCCCTTGCCCAGAGGTGGAGTTCCATATTCCAGATCAGTTGACAGATGCAGCCAATGCAGAGGGATTATAGGTCAGCGGCAGAGCACATGATTTGCATGCAGAAGGTCTCAGGTTCAATCACTGGTGTCTCCAGTTAAATAAAGGAACTCTAGTAACAGGTGATAACAAAGATCTCTGCCTGAAACCCTGGAGAGCTGCTGCTGGTCAACGTACTGCCCTAGATGGACAAATACTTGGACCTGGGATGGGGCTGCTTCCTATTTTCCTAATAGCAAAAAGATGCATCAAGGGTGCTTCCAGATGAAGTTTTTATTGTGCAATCGCATTCCCTCATTCATGGAATTTACAGGAGTCCAGACGATATTGTCTCATGTTTTCCCAATACGTGTCTTCTTTTTTCCAGGAAATCAAAACAAAACATGGTAAGGAAGAAAAGACAGAGCAGTTGCACAATGTCTTTTGACTGTTGGTGCTAGGAGCGATCCATCTGAAAGCAACCCTTGCTGGTTCCAATTCTCTCAATGGTAAGAACAGACTCCAACGTGAGTAAAATTCCACCTTGATACCCCTTTCAGTCAGTCTCTTCCAAGTTGGTAGCAACATGTTCAACTTTCCTCAAAGCTCTGAACAGGATTCTTACATACAAATGACTGGAAATTCTACACTAAACAGAAAGAAAAAGGGGGAAGAGGGGAAAGGATAACCAAACTAGAAATCTAAATTCTAAGCTCACTGGGAAGTCTTGGATAAGTTATCATCTTGTGGGGATAAAAAGAGACATAACCGCCAAGAACACTGTCCTCAGCTTTTTAGGAGATAAAAATACTGTTTTTAAAATCTATGCTTAATGAAGTTTAACCACACCCCTAACTAAGAGGAGATTGATTCCCCATTAGATCATGGACATACATTATTTTAGGTTGGCTTCCGCATCTGCTCTTTTTCTTTTGTGGATTAAAGGAAGACTCAGATATTGCTACCATGGCAGCTACAGGATTCTGTGTTCCAAGATTACATTTTGGATTCCACAGTATGATCCTGCTCATAAGGTTTCAGGCTCCATTGTCTACTGCTGTGTGGCTTGGAAACCAGGGAGGACTAAAAAAAGAAGATGGAGACAAATAAAGATGCCAGTAGGCTTGAATGTCCACCAGATTCTCAGGCTAAGGAATGGCATATTGTGTTGCTCGGGTCTGGATATTCACAGCAGGCTTTGGGATCTATAGGTAAGCACTTCTCCAAATAGTATGGAAGATAAGGAAAAGGTTGGGATGAATGAGAAATAGAGGTGAAGAGGAATGCTATTTCCCTAAAGTGACACTGTCATGAGGCCAGAGAAGACAAACCATGGTTGAATAAAAGACTGAAGTCCACACAACAGGTTTGGTTCAAAGCAGCCCTGCTGATCTTGTCAGGGCACTTCCACAGTAACTGAGATGTGGATTGCAGCCTATAAAGTTTATGTAGATTAAGCACAGGCACCAATGTTTTAATACATGGTAGGATTTCCCCCTTTCTTAACTTTGTTTGAAATAAGAATTACAAGCAATTAAAGATCTAATGTGTTCTTGAACGTAGGCTGGATTTCCCACCCAGATTTCAGGGCTTTTTGAGCTGACGATGTTTCTTCATACACACACACACACACACACACACACGCAAGACCTAGTTTGAAAAAACAGGAAAGCATCTCGTTTGCACCTCCACTGCATGTTCTTTCTCTAACACAGGGCTCAAAAACCAGGAGCTAAACCTCCTTTCCGAACCCAAAGCACACCTCACTCCTTTGATCTCCCTGCCTTTCACACCAGCCACACAAAAATCCACCAGTTATCTGATTAAAACGCGTTTTTTTCCCATCTTAAAAGCTGTGCTTCCAGGCTGATGGAAAAACTGGGGGTATCCACCCCAAAAGGATTCCCCCCCCTCCCCATCTTGCTACAGAGAACAAGATAAGCTCAAGGAGCACAGTCTAGTTAGATCTAACCTTGTGAAAGTCTGAATGCGGTGCCTTGAGAAGGAAAGAGGGAGACAGGTTTTTTTGTTTTGTTTTTTGCATTCATGAAACTGTTGAAAAGTAAAAATTGATTGTCATGAAATCCGATTCTCGCCGGCCTGGTGCTTAATGAGCCCGTTCCTTATTTCTCCCTACAACATTACAATGCCGTAAAAACAAAAATAAGACACAGGGAGAGAGAAAAAAATAAAAAACGACGCCAAAGCTCTTAACTCATGATTTGCAAGCACTAAAAAAATGCAATGCCAGTTACCTGTAAAGGAATTATTTTACACATACACACACACCCCAGCGGGCATGTATGCAGCAGGCAGAGAAGAATCCAAATTTTATGATCCTTATGGAAAGCTATTGTTCTCCTGGCGTGGAGAAAAAGGGAAGTTCTAACGTTCCAAATCACAAGGGCCACATCTTTCTTTTTTTTTTTCTTTTTAACAAGAGCCACTTTTTAATGGCAGTAAATTTGGTAACAAAAGAAAAACACATAAAGGCCAGGGGAATGGAAGGGGGGAGGTCTGAGTGGGAAGGCCTCTGCAATTATTTAATAACACTTTAAGTGCTTCTTCACTCAGCTTAAACTGGGTAAATTAGAGGATCAAACCTCCAAGTGGAACAGCTAATGGGCCAGGGTGTAGTCCTGGTTTAACCAATGAGGGTACACTACACACAACAAAACACTGAAGGCCAGAAGCAGCAGGGCTGTAAATGTGTTAATTTAGAAAAATATAATCCGCAATACACTCATTTACACCCTCTCTCATGTGTGCTTACAAGAGAGGAAATGATGTGGTTTATCGGATTGGATCCTCTCAGAAGATGGGGGTGAGTGGCTCGTCAAGGTCAGAAGTCGGGCAGGTTTTGTGAGCATTGGGTTTATACACATACAAAGGTTCCCATTTGGCTCTTTGGAGCGCCTGAACCTAGCAAACAGCTACCCTGTCCCCAAGAGCAAAGGAGATCTGGGAAACTGGTCTGTAGGGTCCTCTGGGGAAAACTGAGAAGAGATCAGAGGGCTCCTGATATTTGACACTATATTTACTCTTATGGAGCTAAATCCACAAGAGCAACATCCAATGCAAAAGGTCAAAGCTTTGCCTAAAATTACTGTTTGCAACCAGCAGAGGTTTGGATTTCCTGAATAGCCATTAGCACCTCAAAAAGTTGGCCAGGGATGGGTAGGGGGCAGAGGCAATGAATGGGAAGAATAAAAAAATGTACCCCTCACCTACCCAGAGAATTCTGTCCTGGAAAAAGAAAAGTGCTAAACTAGTCCCAGCTTTATGACATACAAACTAAACTAAAAAAAAGATTGGACTGCGTGTGTAGGGGGGTAGGGTTCTGAGTGGGTTGATCTACCCTGCGGGCTCTGGATCCTCACGAACGTTAGGTTTGTTTATACAGCTGTGTAGCACTTCCATGAAACACAACGCAAAGACCACTGTTTGGAGTTTGTGTGGGCGCGCCGCCGCGCTCACACACACACACACACACACACACACGATGCTCCTCATTATCTTGCACTGGACTCGCCACTATATTCTGCGTACACACGTGTATTAATACAGTGCTCCCACGTACAAATGTTGCACGCCAGGAATGCACTGATCATCCTGCCTCCGCGAGCCAAGCGCAGTTGCACGACCACGTGCGTGCGTTTGTACACACAACCGAGACGTGAGAGAGAGCGCGCGCGCGCGCCGATATTCACTGATGTCGGGCATTGCAAAGGCGTCGCGTGCCTAGCAGCGAGGCCACGCGATTGTGGAAGGGAACGCGCGGAGGCTGCACGAAGCGTCCCAGGCACGAATGTCTGAGCGGGAAGGCAGATCTGCGCTACCGCACCGACCAAGGCTGCCGGCCCCGGGTCTTTGCCCGCCACCGCGCCGATCTTCAGCGGTTTAAAATCCCCTTGCAAAAGCGGCGCGAGCACTGAGAGCGCGCGCCTTGACCCGGAGTTACACCCCGCCGCCTCCGCCCCTGTCTGCGGGCTAAGAGGATCCGAATTGGCAGCAAGGCTATATTTACACGGTTCACGTCTCGCGAGCCGCCTTCCGCTGAGCCGCCAGACGGGACGTCGACCGGGAAGGAGGTGTTTTTACAGCGTGATAATCTCCCTCCCCCCCGCCCGCCCTATGTTGATTAACCCCCCCCCCCGGTCTGAAAAGGCAGATAACTTGCTATACAAACGGGGTCGTGTCCCATGCCAAGAAAACAGGACCCCAAACGCAGCCGCCCCTCGAGCCCGCCAAAGCGACTACTCGCCCGGGTCTCTCCCCAAATCAGTCTCACCCTAACTTTGGAGACACGCGTCAAGTCTGTGCAGTTTGCATTCCAACAATACGTCATCGAGTCAAAGTTGGGAACGTGGTGGCGGGGGTGCGCGCGAAGGGGATCGCAACACCCCCCTCCCCAATATACACGGCAGTGATCTCGGGCGTCCTTTCCGATCGGGCTGCTTGGGTTACAGGGTGCCCGAATTCCGCCTTCTCTCGCGCAAAGGACCAACTTCCTTGGGTACAAGGCAATCATCTCCGGCATCACGAACTTCTCCCTTTTCCAGACCTCTCCTTACTCGATCAGCCAGCCCCCACCCCCCCATGCTTCTTTCACCGCTCCTTACCTTTTGCAAGAGCCACTGGTTGAGGATGAGATGTACCCAGCTAAAGACCTTCATGTTTCAAGGGAAAAATCTTCCACCAGCATTGAGAGCACGGAGTAAAGGGGAGAATTAAAAAGAGAGAGAGAGAGAGAGAGAGAGAGAAGGGAGGAAGGAAGGTTTGGAGATGTAGGCTGACAGCTTCGCTTAAGAAAAAAAGACCCCCAAAGAGAAAATCCTCGGGGTGCGGGAAGCAGAAAGCGAAAGAGCTGAGCGAGATGGATGAGCAGCAGGTACCCGGAGCAGCAATCCAAGATGCACCGAGAATTGAGGCGCGGGGTGGGGGTGGGGGGAGAGACGAAGAAAGTTGACTCTGCACTTGATCGGAGGGAGGGTGTTGAGTACAGACGAGCGTGAGTTGCATGCGCCCAGCCCAAGAAGCTAAAGGAGGGGCGGGGGTGCTCCTTAATTCCCTAGTTCACCAATCCCAGTCAGCTCCCGCCGCGGATGGGAGAGGGTGTTGCAATCTTCTCCCTACACCACTCCTCTTCCCGGGGAGGGGATTGATTTGGAAAAGGGGAGGGGAAAGGAAACTCCCCCCCCCCACACACACACACTTTCTTCCCTTTCTCAAGGAAGAGGCCGGGGGAAATGAAGTGAGTGTGAAGAAGTGGGGGTGTGGCAAACAATCTTTTTTAATACGGGGAGTTTGCACGGTGTGGGTGGGATGGGGGCTTGATTTTGAACTTGTAAGCCCAAGAGGAGGGCGTCTCGAAGCTTGCATACACACGCACGCTGTAAAGACCTACTTTAATAGGTCTACCACGAATGCCTACCCACACGCAAGCAAGGTTGCAGGCTGCAGTACGTTAAATCTTCCATCCCAGTTTGAGCAAGAGAGATGTTAAAGAGAGAATTCTAAGCAGGGCTCAACATACAGGAAAGGTTCGATCTCAGCTCTGGGATCCGTTTTCAGTCTTAGGGTCAGCCTAACTGAGGTTGTAAGTATTTATTGTATTTAGTACATTTATATCCCACCTTCTGTCATGGAACTCAAGGCAGCATACATTTGATTCCCACTTTTGTCTCCCGTCTACACCAGCCCCAGACCTGCTTAGCTGCAGCAAAGTGGCTGGAGCTCACTTTCTGTGTAGATAATATCTCAGAGTAATGTGACCAATCTGTACACCTTTGAGCACGGGTCGTCTTTGATTCCCCCCTTTCTACAGCACGTTGTTAGTTCATCTTAGACTTTTTAGGAAACAATTTCCACATTGCAGTCATGCCATAATACATCTGTCTTTAAAGTGCCACACTTTGTTGGTAAAGGGGGGGGGGGAAACAGTGCCATCAAGCATGCACAGAGTTCCTTTCACTCGCCTCTGAGAAATCTTATGCATCTTGAATTTGGGGAAGGTTCTTCCACACAGAGGATGTTTACTTCCAGGTACGCTTGAACCCTGAACCCGAACAATTAAGCACGGCATAGAGAAGTGTAGACAGACCCACCCACACCAAAATCAAAAGTCATACAAAGAATGTTGCATTCTTATATTGTCACACACACACACACGCTTGGCCAGGGTCAGATGCTTCCCCATCAAGGGCAGAAGCCCCTGTGGTTTCCAGTTCCTACCCCCAAGCAGGCAGGGAGGACTGGCCTCTTGTGCATGTGGAGGGTGCCCTTAGAGAGTCTAAGGCGTCTGCCGCCTCGTATGCAGGAAATAATTCTTTCATTTCAGCAAAAATATGTATTCACGTGTTATTTTTCTTCTCTCTCTCTCCCCACTTGAAGGCAGACAGGGCTCTGCCTAGTGTGCAAGCAGCAAAGGAACGGGTTAGGGGGTGGGGAGAGAACCACCAAGGGAGGAAAAGAGAAAGAACGAATGAAGAAAGGAGACTAACTACGCACCAAATTCAGGGTGCACTAAAGCTACCCCTTTAATGCCAGCACCAGCAGGTGCTTGCCCTTTAATTGGCTACCTGGCTCGTTTGCAGCTGGCACAGGATGCCTTCCAGCCCGACACCGGCTGTCCTACCTGCCTGGCATTCTGAAGAGGTTGTTGGGTAGCTCATGTCTCTTTGGGGCTGAGCGGTAGATCGCCCATCCACATGGGAATGTTTCAGCACAGCTGAGCTTTCCAGGAAAGGGATCCCCACCAGGAGACCAGTTGGTGGCTGGGCAAAAGGGCCCCAGTCAGCAGCCAGCCAGCTTTCACAATATTGTGTGCTTCTTTTCCTAAAGTGCCAGCTTCTGAATTCATGGGATTATGAGGCCAGCCTCTGCTCTGAATGGTGACAGAGGGTTGCGTGTACCTCTCCTTGGACCTCAGGAACAAAGAAAGGACTCTCCTTGGGATAATGTTAGATAATGTGGATTTCGTTAACTGCTTCCATGGGCAAGCCTCATCGGTCTTATTAGCACCATTGGAAAATGAGCCCAAGCAGAAAGTTGGGCCAGAATACAGAGATGCCCCCTAGAGAGGAATGCCAGCCTTCAGTTATTTTATTGATCCAGCCGGTAAAACCAGATTGCTTTCAGATCTGTTGGTGCTATTATGTTGGTGCCAAGTCTGTCCAAAGTAAAATCTTTTATCATCCCGGCTGTAATTGTGTGTGAGGGGGGCTAACCTGGTTGGTATTATCAAGATGAGACGAGTACGTTGCTACCAACTGTGCTGTCCTGGGTACCATTGTCCTCCTGGGCAGCAGTAGTATAGACCCAAGGAGTGGAGCTGCTTTGGTCTTGAGTAAGGGTGGATGGGTAGAGTTCAGCCTTGCAGGATCTACTTGGTTTGTTTTTTTTACTAGAACCTGAGATCCACCAACACGATCTTGGTGCAAAAGACATAGGCTGAATTCGGATGACACAATAAGCAACTGGGGGTGGGGGGGTGGGGAAACAACATCAGTTGTATTGACTATCATGTCATCCAAATGCTGCCATAGTCAACTCAGCGCTGATCCTAATCCACACCACAGTTGATTATTTATTACCATGTTGTGTGGGGAGTACCCCCTAGATGAACAACTGTAAAGTTGATTATTACCCCACCATTGACTATCGTGTTGTCCGAATTCAGCCACACACTTAGCATGAAAGACTGCTGAGTGGTTGAGCGCAAGAATTTGTTTCAAAGAACTGTAATGGAGCTCAATCCCCTTTCACACAAAAAAATCTACATCTGGTCACCCCAGCTTCCTTAATTTGCGGGTGAGTCATGTAGTTGCTGCTATGGTTAAACAACAGAGTCAGAAATTCTTGCCAATCTACTGCAAATCATCCAGATCTGTTTTAATGGTTTTTCTATTTTATGGTTTTTATATTTATATTTGTTGTTGTTTCCCACCTTGATCTGGATGCAGAGGTGGGTTAGAAATAAAATAAATAAATAAAATAAATATCCCTGGTCTATAGAATTCAATCTCCAGGATTCCTGCCCATTTGAGTTCTAGTCTTAATAGTTTGTATCTTGCGCTAGATTCTACAGACGTAGGTTTTCTTGAAAATTTTAACTTATAGTCATTTTACTATGCAAATTAATGTAATTTGTATTGGAGCATTTTCAGTTTAGAGTGGGTGGGGGGAATCTGATACTCTTTGTTGTATTTATTAAACAACAAGCTTTACAGAGTCCCCCAGTTAATGGTTTTGGTCCCAACACAAAAGTATTTCACCTGAAATATTTGAGGGGGGGAACTAAAGCACACTTAATGCATTCTAAATATTATGGTATACAAGTTTTTATTGGAATACTTGTAAAAATGTAAAGACAATAGCATGTACTCTTATATTGGTTAGGGTGACCAGATAAAATCCAGGTCAGGGCTCATGTAACTTTAACAGTTGTAGAGAAAAGGGAATTTCAGCCAATGTCATTTGTATGCAATTAGTTCCTGGTGAAATTCCCTCTTCATCACAACAGTTAAAGTTGCAGGGGCCCTACGTTCTTTTGTATACGGTCACTCTAGTATAGTGCCTGAACCTTTAACTGTTGTGATGAAGAGGGAATTTCACCAGGAACTAATTGCATACAAATGACACTGGCTGAAATTCCCTTTTCTCTACAGCTGTTAAAGTTACATGAGCCCTGACCTGGACTTTATCTGGTCAGCCTAATATTGGTTACATTTAAGAAGAAAAACAAATGTACTGAAAACTGTTGACACACTAAGGGCGCAATCCTCCAATTCCCCTTCTGAGGCTGGAGCACTGTCTCCAACCTTCGGGAATCCAAAGTATCCTATGGTTCCCTCAGATGTCTAAGGACCACAGGATTGCTCTCTAACAGATTTTAGCTGCTCAAAGAACTGTGCATGATATGCTGACAACCACTCATCTACAACTTTAAAGCTGCCAAGCCTGCCTAATATTATATTTGCAATTGGCATCCATTCATGGTTACTAATGAACATATGAAATGGAATGTTTTCCAGAGAAAAATCAAGCACTCAAAACTTTTCCAGAAAATATTATGTTTTGGAAAAATTTCCACGCCACCCCACAGCTGGATGCTTAGTTTATGCACCTACCAGAGGACTCCTTCTCAAAGGAAGAGCTGGAGCTCCCAGAAACCCCAGTCCAGTCACTGTCACCAGACCAAGAGGAGCCTTGGCCCTCAGGGGAGATGGCTGCTGGTCCATCCCCATCAGGGGAAGGGGAGTCTGCCTCTGAGGCAGAGGCTGAGCAATCCTCTGGTCCTCAGGAGTGTCGGCCAGTAGGGCCCAGTGAAGAGGAGTGCTTGCTTGCAAAGAAGGACTCCTCAGGAGAAAGTGACTCCTTATGAGTGGGATTCTTACCAGAGAGCTGTATTGCACTGCAGTTGGGCTCTGGGTGGGACTCAGCAGGCTCTGGTACTAAAAGCCTTCAATGCTGACTAGCCAGTGCTGGAACAACATTGTTCTATCAACTCCAGGGCTTTGTACTTTGCCTTGTGATTGACCCTCTGTGCTGTTAACCCTTGGACTTTTTCTTGATTGTGTAATGTGTAATACCTGTGTTTTGACTTTGACTACTATCTTAGGCTGACCAGATAAAATCCAGGTCAGGGCTCATGTAACTTTAACAGTTGTAGAGAAAAGAGAATTTCAGCAGGTGTAATTTGTATGCATTTAGTTCCTGGTGAAATTCCCTCTTCATCACAACAGTTAAAGTTGCAGGCACTATACTAGAGTGACCATATACAAAAGAAGGCAGGGCCCCTGCAACTTTAACTGATGTGATGAAGAGGGAATTTCACCGGAACTAATTGCATACCAATGACACTGGCTGAAATTTCCTTTTCTCTACAACTGTTAAAGTTACATGAGCCCTGACCTGGATTTTATCTGGTCACCCTATACTATCTTGACTACTCCTGCCTCTACCTGAACCCATGGGCTGAAAACTTTGTGTTAGAACCTTTGCCTGCTTCAATACTTTGCTTCTCGGTTAGCCCTTTCACTCAGAATCAACTGCAGCCAACAATGCAGGACATCAGGACGGATAGGGGATATTGCTGGTGTACAGCTCACTAAATTCTTGCCCTTCATTTTAATACATCCCTTTGCCATGCTTAAGCTGATGCTTCTGTGAGAGGATTTTTATTTATTTTTTTGCCACAGTCACAAGAGCTTGTTGGAGGGGACACCCATTTCCAAAAGTAGAGATAGGGTTAACTTACATTGCACAAAGTGACCAGGGTGAAGCTTCCCCCACCCTTTTCTTTAATGTTTTAAAAAGGTGTGGCTTGAATGTGGGTCGCCATACGCTTTGAAAATGGAGGTCTCTGTGGGCGCTACGGTGCCCTGTGCTTGGGGACCCCTGGTGTAAGTTGTAGCCACTGGTCATACATCAAAGAATGTGATTTAAAAGCAGACACACCATGTCCTGCATTTGCCAGGGGTGTGCTTTAAACTCTGCCATGTGCAAAACATAGCATTAATTGATGGTTTAGTCACTTGGGTCTTGGCTTTCCTATCTGCTCAGACGAGCTAATTGGCTTGCTTCAATCTCATGAGTACTGTCCAAAGATATATATGAATAGCTAAGTATCAAACACTAGCTCAGTGGTAAAGCGCATGCTTTGCATGCAGAAGGTCCCAGATTCATTCTCCAACATCTCCAGTCACAATAGTGCTTGGAAAGACTTTCTTTGCCTTAGACCCTAGATCCATTGCCGGTCAGAATAGTAGGGCATACAAGCTTAGATACACCAATAGCCTGAGCCAGAGTAAGGCCCTGTAATATGTTGATTTCTTCTGAAATTAATAATTATTTTCTCTAAATGCTCAAAGCACTTCATCTACGTAATTGCAACAACCTTCTAAGGTGGGCCAGTATTACCACTGCCTCTAATAAGAACTCAGTTGGTTAGTACCAACAGGATTGTCCTCAAAATAGGGCCACTGAGAAACAAGAGGGAAATGCCAGCATGCTTGGGGATACCCCAAGGTTTGCAGTAGTACAAAAAATCTTTAAGAAAAACCAAAATCCTAAGGGGGCAACCCCTCTCCCCGCCAAATAAACCCTAAAACAACCCAGTGAGGATTGAGCATGCTCATTGGCCACAGAATCCTGAACGTCTGTTGTGTCTGGAGTGGGAGGATGGAATAGAGTTTCATGGAAGAGGGCATGGCTGGCTGGAATCCTGAGCTGCAGCACTCCGCACTGCAACATTTTGTTGCAGGTCCCACATTATCCCTACATTGCAAATGGAGTTGCATGGGAGGGGCGCTGAACTGAGAGTGGTTTGTCTAAGACCATCAGGCATGTTCACAGCTGAGGTAAATTTTGAGCTAGGCCCAGGAACTTCCTACCTCATAGCTCATTCAATTAATCACTGCATTACACTAGCCCTTGTGAAATGAAATGGATCCAAAGAACTAAATGAGGACTGCAACTTGCGCTTTTTGAGCAGACTGAGAGACATAAAAGTGCAGAGCAGAGTTTATTTGGAGTCCCAAATGAGGCCTACCGCATGAAGATCCTTCCCTCCTCCCCGCTTTGTGAGACGACTTGACCTCTGTAAAGGCAGCATAAAAACATTTTATATGAATACTGCTTGTCTTAAACAGCCTGCCCCTGTCCATTTAAATTAGTAGAGCAGGTATTGAGGAATGCGGCATGGCCAACAGCAGCCTTTGGTCAGTGGAACAGAAACTTGCATAATGGGGATGTTTAGGCTAGGAGAATGAAGGCTATTTTTATATTGGAGAGGACTGTGGAGGGAAAAGCAGTGACATGTGGGAGCTGCTGGTGATTGGGGCAGCAGTGAAAGGATTTTCATGGGCAGTGTGTGCAGGGCTGGCCTAAGGCATTTTTCTGCCTGAGTAGAGTAGGAAATAGCATCCCCACCCCTCAAGTCAACATGCATAGTACCCAAGGCCAATCAAGGGGTATTGGATGTCTGAGCCAAAAATTCCACAAGTGCCTCTCCTCCTCCCTGGCAATAAAAACACAACAACAATAAAATGACATCATTAACAATTTACTGCCCTTCCTTGATGCCCAAAATTAGCTGCCTGAGACAGTCACCTCACCCTGCCTAACAGTAGGGCCGGCACTGCATTGTGCATTGGGACTGGATGATGAAGGGTATTTTTCGAACTGCTAGTCCTATGACTGTCTCCCATCAAAATTAGTTGTTTTTTCAGTGAAAAATTATAGGTATGACCCTAGGGCATTTGCTGGATGGGCAGTTTGCCTCTCCAGTCCAATTAGATTTGGCATCCATGTGACATAGAGGTTTTTGGTGATAAAATTTGCCATATGGATGCAAGGAAAAACAAAGGTTTATGCCACACTTTCCTTCTTTGCACAGATAGGTTGAAAATCCAGAGGAAAACTGAGTCAACAAAGATAGTGGATTTAATGACTTGAGGCTCTATTCACATGTTACATTTCATCAGATTATATCCTTGATGTCTGAATGAACAAGAATATAACCAGAATTGTGGCGATAAATCAAACACTTGAGAATTGGAGACAAATGACATGCTTGAGACATTTTAACAGATATAACACACAGGTTACTTGCAAAATACTGTTTACCATATTGTGAAATGTGATACCTGAAAGTGAACATAGTAAAAATACAGAATAGTTTTATAATGTTGGCATATCCTAGTTTTTAAGGGAATATTCATTTTTCCCTTCCATATTTCCAGTTTTCCTCACACAAAATTGAATTGGCTAAATTCAAATGTAATGCTAAACATGTTTAGTGTGGCAAGAAAGTACTGTGGAAAGCCTGGGCTCATGTGCATCCCTCTTTGCATTTTGCACACAAGGGGAGATTTCAAGCTTCTGGGCATGGTTTGTAATAAACCAGTTTCTTGTTTCATCTGAATATGGGAGAGTAGTTTGTACAAACCATAGTTAGTTAATAAACTAAGACATAAAACTAGTTTGGTCCTGACTTGTGAACTAAATAATGTGCACAAACCACTGTTTCCCATATTTAGATGAAACAGGAAACTGTGGTTTGTTTTTAATCTCCTACCTTTGCACCTGAAGGAGGGAGGAGCATGCAAACCCAAAAGCTCACCATGGCACATTCTCATAATGCTAAACCATTGGCTTTATTTTACTTTAACAGCCTTGGCGTCCCTCAAAGAATCTTGGAAGTTGTGTTTCGGTGAGGGTGCTGAAGGTGTTTTTGTTAGAGATCTTGATCCTCCCTCTCACAGAACTAGGCTCCCTGGGGAGAGAGAATGGCTGTTAAAATCTGGAGCATTGCTGAGGCCATGACGGTGGGGAAGTGAATCCTACAAGACACCCAAAATACCTCAATAACTTTTGTCTTATGCTGTTATACACTTAACCTGGATGCTCATTTGGAATGATTGCCTCAAATGTCTACTGCACCAGGTAAAAGTTTAGTGTGATACACTTCCTGCCCTACACAGCTGGGAAAAAAATATGTGAGTGGTTTTGTTGCTGTTAAATCTCCAATCACCCCTTGTAGCCATAGAATATTTGGTGGATATTCCAGGGCAAGACCTACCAGAGATGCAATATGGGCCATGGAGAAAATGATAGGATGCATTGGTCCCAAAGACTTCCTTGGAGCAATACAATATCCAGACAGATGCATTGCGGGAAGTGTCCTGTCTGCTCAGTGTGGAAGAGAGGGTTCACACCTGCCAAAGTCCCTTCCAAATCTACTTCCTGGGCCAGTGTGGGTAGTGCAATTCAGTGTGACAGCTACAGCTTCTGTAGGTGGGTGACGTCAAATCTCAGCTTGGGGACAAGCTGCTGATGGAACTGCAGACAAAAATCATAACGGACATTTCTCCCCTGGAAGCAGCGATGTCAAATTGGGTGTGACAGATGGGAAAGGAGCTAGCAGCATGAAATGACTGCATAGAATGGAGCGTGTGGGTGGGGGGGAAAGCAGGGATGAAGGAAAGTCCATTGTCACCCCAATGAGAGCCAAGGACCAAATCTCTCAGGAACAGTTATGATGAGCGAAACGCAGCCTAGACTGCCGCATTGAGGCTGATGAGCGTTACAGGAAACCGGCAGTGTTTTCCCACCATGTTGAAATGGAACTCAGAGCTCTATAACTAAGATGTGGTGTCAGGACAATTTGAGGGAAAAGGGGGGCTCAAGTCAGAATTAACCACACACATATATCACCTTGGCAAGCCCTGGGAACTTGGGCTTACTTCACACATTTCGCAGAGGAAAACTTAGGCCAGTAATGATACACTGAACAGGGGTGCCTTCGTACTAAGAGAGTTGTTTGCAAATATGTTCCTGTCACATTCGCACACCACAAATGTAGGGGTACACGAAGAGCATCTTAAGTGTACACCTGAAGTACGAACATGTGTGAAGTGGCATTCAGGTGTTCAGACACGGGCCAACTTGCAGCACGGGCCAACTTGCAGCACAAGTGACATAGCAAGCAATGATGGTGGGAATTTGTGACACACCCAGACAGCAGGAGCGGAGCCTGTTGAACTATCCTTTGTTCCTGTCTTTGGGGCCGACCCTACCATTAGGCAGAGTGAAGTAGCTGCTTCAAGGCAGCAGATTTTGGATGTCAGGAAAGGGCAGCAAATTGCTATTTACTTAATTTGTTACTGTATTTTTACTGCTAGGGAGGGGGTGTGAGGGAGGTGTTTGTAGGACCTCCATCCTCACATGTCAAAATCACTTGGCCAGCCTTGGGTCCTGTGCACCTTGACTTGGTGGTGCGATTTGCTGCTCTTTCTCAAGCAGCAACACGCCTCAGGCCAGCCCTGTTCTTCAGCAGTGTTTCCCATCCTCACACCACAGCGGGCAGCATATATCTTTCAACAGGGGTGGGAAACCTTAAGCCTGGGGGCAAAATCTGGCCCTCCCAGATTCCCCAGATAGTTACGCCCATTTCCCCCAGCCACTAATTGTTCGGTGGTTCCCCAGCTTCTGTGCAGGTTTTACCTTAGTCTATAAGAGGTTGTATTGCACCCCCTCAGGCTTAATTACTGGCTGTAAGAACTTTAAGCTAAAAGATAGTGGTGATATTTTTGTATTTTAACCCTACCCCCTTTTGCCTCATCCACCATTGGAATAGGTCACTCAACTGAGAGCTTTTCCAAAATTGATTTTGGCCCATGGATTGAAAAAAGGTCCGCTGCCCTTGCACTATAATGGGCCTGTTAGGACAACATGCTGAACCATGGTTAGGCCGCTAACCCTTTTGCAGCAAATGGTTAGTGAATGTGTTTAAACCATGGTTATGAGCATGGTTCGCACAATACACGCTAAGTCATGGTTCACATGAAACGCTAAGTCGTAATATTTAGCTCAAAGTACTTAACCACCGTGGCTAGGGTGTTATCTGAACAGGGTCAACAATATGAACTGTGATGGCGCTTTCTCATAGCTTGGCCTTCAGCAACCCAAAAACGCCATGTGCTCCTTGGGCCCTCCCTTCGCTTCCACCCCTCAGTGCCTATTTCACTTTCGGTTCTCCTCCCCTTAGCTTTCCTGGTTGTCCGGGGTGGGGGCATTAATACCTTGCTGGAGCTTTCCCTGTTGTCTTTGAAAAGTAACACACACCTATATTAAACGGATCTATAGCAACTCCAAGCCTCAGATCTATTTTCATCCCAGCTCTTTGTTCACTTATCAGCTCCGTAAATCTTTTCTAAAGGGACTTAAAAAGAGAGAGAGAGAGCTCCCCTCCATTTATTTTTTTTCCTCTTTAATTCTTCAGACGTTTCTCAAAATCCTTTTCCTTCGACAATATTTTCAGCCGCTTTGCAACATTAATAACATATGAGAATATTTAAGCCTCATTGCATATTCCTGGGATTTCAGGCAACAAGGAACAGCAATGCCAGACAGGAACATTTCATTCCTCGTGTCTCTCCCCCCCTGGAAAGTTCAGTTGAGTTAAAGGAGACAGAGCTGGAAACTAAGGCGCTAGACTGGAGGCAGGGCTACACCCTGCATTTAATGTCACCTCATTTTGGTGTGTTTCTGGATCTCTTTTATCCAGCTGGAGAGGCCCAATTGTTAAGGTGCTGTTCCATAACAGGGGTTTGGAGTTCATTTTGACACCCTGATTTGTTTCAGGTGGAGACTGGAGCTCAGTGGTGGAGCACAGGAATTGTGTGACTGAAGTTCCAGGTTCGGTCCTTGCCACGTCCGCTTAAAAGGGCATCAAATAAAGAGTGGGGCTGGGGAAAGCCCCTTCGATCTCAGGAAAGAGCCGCAAGCAGTGCTGAGCTAGATCGACCAGCATTGTGACAAGACATCACTAATTCGTGGTGCTGCACCCACCCCTGAGGAATGTCGTTCGTCTTAACAACATTCTTTGGGGCACCTTCAAAATGCCTCAGAATCTCAGAATCCCATTGTGGCTCATGCTGGCACCCCACTTCTTAACATTTAAAAAGAGCTTTTAGGGCTTGGAGCTGTGAAAGGCAGTGCTAGGCCTGATCTGCATGACCTCCCACAATGCCTCTGGGCCATGCCCCCAATGTACCCTGAGGCATTCTGGGAAAATGAAGATGGTGGTGGCAGCTGCAGCCACGTTGGCTGAGCTGAGTGACAGTGTCTGTCTCTGCTGTTGCCCATCACCACCTATCCCTGCCTCCCATCCATTTGCCCCCTGGTAAGTTGGAGGGAGACTGCAGTGGCATTGCTGATAGGTCCAGGAGAGCACTTCGCCCAGGGCCCCTTCAGACTTGATTATTGTCTATGATAACCTTCCCCAACCAGGTGCCCTCCAGTTGGGTGGGACTACAATTCCCATATATACTTCCTAGCAAGCATGACGAGTGCCACACTGTTGGGAATGATGGGAATCATACTCCATACTTGGAGAAGGCTGTCCAGTGGCAATCACTTTCCTAGGTTTCAGATAGGGGTCTTGTCTTAGTCCCACCTTAGTCTGATTCAAGCCAGCACTAACCCACAGAGAAGTCAGTTGTGCGCACAGGGTAGAGGCCACTGGGTTCTACTGACAGCTTTTGGCGAGGATCATTGCAGGTTATGAGTGGGATGGAACTACTTGGCCTAGTATATGTTGGACTACAACTCCCAGCATGGCAGGGTAGGGGATGTTTAGTGCTGTGGTCCAAAATATCTGGAAGGCACCAGATTCGAGAACACTGCTCTAGTCCGTCCCTGACTCTCAGTGTGTTCCTACAATCTACGGGCTAGAAAAGAGAAGCCTGAAAGGGAGGCACAGCTGCATTGCTTTGGTTACACAAGTGGAAGAATAGCTGGTAGTCTAAGAGCATTGTTCCCATGGAGGTGGTGAAGCTGTGTCCGGGCTGTACTTCAGAATCTGCTGGAGCCCATATCTCAAGGAATGGCTCCTGATGTGTCAGGATAGGTCCAGCAATCTGATACCAGCTGACTATCAACAGATAGAACATAGGAAGGTGCCTTACACTGAGTCAAACTCTTGGTCTATCTAGCCCAGTATGGTCAACACTGACTGGCAGCAATGGGCTCTCCAGGGTTTCAGGCAGGATTCTTTCCTCACCCTACCTGGAGATGCCGTGGATGAAACCTGGGACCTTCTACACACAAAGCAGGCGCTCTGCCACTGAGCTAAGGCCCCTGGGGCTGGTGTCTTAGAGTAAATGTGGGTTCTTGACCTTGTGTGAACTACTTAGGAGTCCAACAAGTTCATCTGGGAGAGCAGGTTTTTGTTTTTGCTCTCCTTAAACCACTTGGACTCACAAACCCTTTCCAGTCAATTGAAAAGTGTTCTTTTGTTTTGTTTTGATCATTTCTGCAAATCACTTTGATAGCCCACTGGAAAGCAGTATATAAATCTATGCAACGAGTAATAAATAAAATTATCCAGCAGCCTACAAGTATATTCTAGTCTACTTTCTGCCCACCCCTGGCTTAGACCATGTGGAAATAGTCTAAGTTCTCAAGGATGTAAACATTTTCCCATCCTGCACTGTTACTGTTCCTTCCTTATAGTGTCAACCAGATCACAACAAGCCATCCTCTTGATATAATACAAGGAGAAGGGGATTAGATTGCTCACTTGGCACTTCAATAGCTAACTTCTTTGAGCGTTTTCTAGAAAGGGGCTCCACCCCTGGTGAAGCATGTCCTCTTCGTTATGAAGTCTCTCTCTCTCCAATTTCCAGTTTCTTCAGTGCGTTAGGCATTGCTGACCCTTCCTGTTCTGTTTTTCTTTAATCTACCTGCACTGACCATTACACACTGATCCTTCTGTGTTTACTTTACATTGAGGAAAGCTTAACAGGTCTTTCATTAAAAAGATGGAGAAGGGTGACTGACTGACACTGACACACATTTATATAACAGTTTTAATTGGGAAAGCTATTTACAATCTTAATTGGAGGTCCCTTCCACAGGTAGGCAAATGTGTCTTCCCAGAGACCACACAGTGAGCAGATAGCAAAGTGTATTGCAAGACAAAATCTACATTCTCTGGCTAATAGAACTTGTTATGGTACTTCACCTTCGCATGTCATTTCTCTTAAGAATATGCAAGCTGGTAGAGCATTTATGCTTGTAAGATTTAATGTTCTACCAACGGTAGCATTTTGAGCCCAATTTCTGAAAGTTCTGTATCAATGTAGAGTTATGTCCATGTGGGTTGGGAGCCCCTGAAACTTTGACAAATGTTCTTTTATATTGCAATTTCTACTTTGATTTGAGAAGTCGTATAGTTTACCCTCTTCTGACTAGTTTACCAGGGCATCCAGATGGAAGATTGGTAATGAATTGTCTATCAGATCAAGTCCCACCTATTACTGAACAGGTGGCTAACTGTTTTTCTAATTGCCGTGAGTATAAGAGTTCAATTGACTGACTCTATTAGCTGAATTGCAAAAAATGTCTTTCTTGATTCCTGTCAGTTGTGTTCTGTAATTTAACTTGAATAAGTCTTATGATTGTAATAAAGAAATGAGGATGAAGGTGGACTTTGAGGTCACATCTCCAAGATGCTATCGTTTAATTCCTTAGCCACTGGGGAACAATTTCTGAGAATACATAGTAAAATCAACCCCACATCCTCAAATACCATGAAAATACCACCAAGACAAGGCCTTGATTTGCCAAAGTTGTTGTCAGAGCAGACAACAGGCAGAGGTCAGCTCAAGAACCAGGTTTGCCAGGTTCCAGTGCCTCATTGGGAAAGCAGTTATGGTGGTACAACACCGGAGAAATAGCAGCTACTAAAATTGTCAAACCAAAACATAAGTTCTTCTGTGCCTTTAAGAGGGGTTTGATATTGAAGGAATTCCCAGGTGACGTTTTACATGGGGGAGCTCAGTGCGAGCACCTGCTACTTGTTGAAGGTCAAACTGCTATTAAAGGGATAGCTACAGAGGCTGGTTCCAAAGCTGACAAACCTAACAGTTACACAGGCCTTGTTTAGGATTGCCAGGCTCCTTGGCTTTGGCAGCCACTTGATGTGCGGACAGGATAACACATTTCTATGCTATGTAAAGCTTTGCTGATTAATTCCCACATGCCAAGCCAGTGTTACTGATGTACAGCTACAGGGGGCTATTGAAAAGTAAGCATAGTGTGAACAGAGCCAAGAAGTAGGGAAACCAAGTCTGAAGGAAGATGGTGCTTCTGTGTCTTCAATAATTCCAGGAAGTGCAGGACAAGCTACACCTGCCAAAAGACCCTCTTCTACCTATGAGCTCATGTGGTCCTTTATATCTGCTTAGGAATAAAGTGGAGGCCGAAGAGAGATTATGGGACATGTTATCACCTCTCTCTTCATTTGAACTTATAGCCCCCCACCCTGCTTGCCTAGGGTTTTTGAGTGGAGGACAACATCTTTAAGTAAGTAGTTCAGTCCCGGCCCCTGAAGTGCTTGCAGTTTTCCTCACAGAACTTAAAAATAGCCAAAGAGAAACAATAGGAAAGATGAGGCCCAACTACCCTCTTAAACCACGGATGGGGGATGTGTGGCCTCCCAGATGTTGTTGGACTGCAATTCCCCCTCATGCCTCACCAATGGCTATGCTGTCTCAGACCAATGGCAACGGCAGTACAGCAATATCTGGAGGGCTACACAGTCCTAAGTCACACAAAAACAAAAATGCTTTTCAGATCACTTGAACTGCCATAGCTTTCCCCAGCTGAGTCTGGGCACTGTAGTTCTGTGAGGTTATTTCTGTACTACTACATTTGAGATAGAATCATAAGAGTCAGAAGGTCACCTAGTTCAGCCCTGTGTCCAAACTGGACCACCCAACCCCTCACGATCCAGGCTACACATGCCACAGATTAGTTGAAGAACAGAGCCAGGCACATTTCATTATGGTGCTGCCAAAGCAAATAACTCTGGATGACAAATATGCTAGGCCAGTTACTAAACAGGGTGATAAGGTTACTGATCTCTAGCTAGATTACGGAATGACATAGATTTGACATACTTGCTCTTCTTTCTCACACGCACACACCATCGAGTTTCTGTGCTTGAACAACTCTATGACAAGCAGAAATGCAGGTGAAGTATTTGTACACCTGTGCTAGGAAAAGCAGGACTTGTTGAATTTCTGCCAGTCACATGCCTGTTAAAGAAAAACAAAGGGCCTGTGACTGTGTGGTGGGGAGAACCCCATTTCACAGGGTTCGTTGTAGGGTCATTGAGGCAGCTGAATCGGTTTAAGTTAGTAGTGGAGACACACCCAGAAAACTCTGGAGCTCAGTGTTAACAGATGATGACTACTGCCTGAGCTCAGCTGCTGGATTTTGCTAGAGGCACATCTGTGCGGGAGATCAGGGCTATAGAGAAAGGAAAGAAAGAAAGGTAGGTGGAAAGTAATTGCTCGAAACAAAGAGTCTTGTGGCATGTAAAGATTTAGTGTGGCATAAGCTTTCATTGTATTTGTTGAATTGTTCAGTAGATGAGAGCATCCATTCCAGGACTCTTGCCTGGCTGTCGGTTTCCTTTCTTTCTAGCTCTTGCAAATTTTACATAGTTAATTCCTAATCTGCTTCACAGGTCGTTTCTAACCTGGGCTACCTGCCCTGCTCAATGTGAGGCGCTTTTCTTCCTTCCAGACATCCCATTTGGACCAATCCCATCAGGGTTATTCCTGATCATTTTGCTGAGCAGGACCCATATCGGAGGGTCACCTTTAGGGGAGTGACAAGGCACCGTTCCATATTAATACCCAGCACTTGCCCAATCCATCACGTATTGATTTTTAATGCACACTGCGAAACGATTTGCTCTTAGGAGTGGCGGAGGCATGGGAGAGCAAGATGCAAATGGGGGGCACATCCCACTCAGGGAGGATGGAGTAGAGGCTAGACAAATGACCTGTGGGGTTGATGACGCCCCTCTGGGCCTTTGTGGGCCATCCATCCGCCCTGCTGACAGAGCCTGATTCTCTTTGTCCTTGTCCGTTATGTTTTTAGGCCAGGAAGTTACAAAACAGAAGCAAGGAAGAGCTTCCTCATTTGCTTATTGGCTGTGCCCTGTGGGCTAATTGCTGGATCCCCTAAGCCAAGATGGTGGCTCAAGAGGTTCAATCAGGCCTGAGTTTATTATGAAGTTGCTTGAGGGAGGGGGAATATTTCCTAACTTATTTGCATCTTTGTATGCCATTTAAACAGTACATATGGGAGGAATGAAGGCCCAGATGTGCAATGAGGCTGGCATTTCCCCCCCACCCCCCCGCAGTCTCTTAAGCCCCTTTTTCCTTAGATAAAGTAGTTTGGTGGTCTCTATAGCCTGCTTCTCCTTGGAGCCATTCAGTGAGACAGGTTTTTTTTCCTATTACAAAATAGACTATTTCTTGGCTTACATTTCCCTTCCAAATTGTACAAATTAAGGATCCTATACTCACATGGGAGTAAGTCCCAATGAACCAAATTCATTCTGCTGTGGCACCCTGGCTGTGGAATGAGCTTGCTAGAGAGGTTCACCTGTCACCTATATTATACTCCTTTAGATGCCAAATGAAGACTTTTTTATTTCCTCCGTATTTTAACAGTTCATCAGCTTGATTTTTAACTTTGCTGTTTAAATTTATATTTTAAACCTGTATTAATTCCTGCTTGGTTTTATCCTGGTTGTGCTTTTATACTGTACTTTATATTATGTTTTAATACTGTTTTATATTTTGAATGGTTTTCATGGTTTTAATTTTTGTAAACCACCAGAGAGCTTCGGCTATTGGGTGGTATGGAAATGCAATAAACAAATAGATAGACAAACTGAATGGGACTTATTTCTGAGTAGTCATGCATAGGATGGTGTTGATACTCAATGGCTGAATTCGGATGACACAATAAGCAACTGGGTGGGGGGAATAATCGTCAGTTGTATTGACTATCGTGTCATCCGAAAGCTGCCATAGTCAACTCAGCGCTGATCCTAATCCACACCACAGTTGATTATTTATTACTATGTTGTGTGGGGAGTACGCCCTAGATTAACAACTGTAAAGTTGATTATTACCCCACCATTGACTATCGTGTTGTCCGAATTCAGCCACTGTGTGTCAGTTAATATTTTAAATCAAAACAGACCTTTCTTCCACCCAGGTTTGACCCATCAGTGCTGATCCTTTCCTCCCATATTCTAGGTTTGGCCCCTTCCTGTGCTGGACTCAGGCCCACAGACTTTTAGGTAGCAAAATATCCCCTCTTCACTAAAACCATGACCTTGGGAGGGAATTATAGGGGGAAAAAAGGCACTCATGAGGCCCAGGATACTCAACTCCAACTGTATGTTAAGGTATAGCGAAGTCAGAAAGATGTGTTCACTGCTCAATGACTGCAGTATCAGGCAACAGTTTGCATGTCTGAAATGGCCATTGCAGGTTAAACATCACAGATGGAGATTTCAAATAGGCCTATACATGACCCTGAGCACAATGCTTTTCAGTGGAGGCAGGTCACACATTTGACTGAGAGTCTTTGAGCCATTAGTCATTTTGCTGTTGTGCAGGCATGGGTGATTCAGCCCTGATGTCCATTTCAGACATGTAAAAGTCACCACAGTGACAGTTTTTCCTTTGTTTTTAAAACCCCCACACACTGAGAATGCTACATATAAGCTGTTCCTGTAACACCGCCTTCCCCAAACTAGTGCCTTCCATATATTTTGGATTCCATCTCCCACCAGCCACAGCCAGCATGGCAAACATCTGGAGGGTATCAGGTTAGGGAAGGCTGGTCACTGCTTTATTTACCCTTAATGCCCTATTCCTTCAGGCTGTCAACTTATATGAGCGTGTTCAGAGGAGGGCAATGAGGATGATCAGGGGTCTGGAAACAAAGCCCTATGAGAAGAGGCCTTCAAGAGGCAGCTGGACAGCCCTCCTGGCCCTCCTCTGTGTGACGTTTCAAATGTTGTCAGACAGAAGAGGACCAGGATCTCTTCTTGATCATCCCAGAGTGCAAGACATGGAATAATGGGCTCAAGTTACAGGAAGCCAGTGTCCAGCTGGACATCAGGAAAAACTTCCTGTTAAGAGTGGGATGACAATGGAAGCTTTTACCTGGGGAGGTTGTGGGCTCTCCCACACTAGAGGCTTTCAAGAGGCAGCTGGACAGCCATCTGTCAGGGATGCTCTAAGGTGGATTCCTGCATTGAGCAGGGGGTTGGACTTGATGGCCTTATAGGCCCCTCACAACTCTTCTATGATTCTACTCTGTGGGGACAAGGCTGCTGCTTCAGGCCTAAGAGTAAGGGAAGATCCTGAGGTCTGCCCTGGGTGTTAAAGGAAGCGTAAGAAAGATGTTGTCTGTTGGGCGTTTTTAAAAGTCCAGAAAAGACGTAGCACAGCACAAAAAGAACACATTAAGCCTTGGAGCACCAGTTGAGACAGCATGAGGAATGTTTGGGATACATGTGCCCACAGAAGGTGCATTAAGCATTTATGTGGTGGTTGTGAGTAGGAAAATATCAAAGGAGAAAGATTTGGGTGTTACGTGGGTGGGATGTAGGGCAGTGCTGAATTCCTAAAAAGCCAAATGCCAGCAGTGCCAGCTCTAGGGTGTTGAGGCCCACTTAGCCTGAAAAGGGTGGATATGTGCCATGCAGTGCCGGCTCATTTTTTTGCGGGTCCTTCAGCAAGACACCCTAGACAGGCCCCTTCCCTCTGTGAGTTTTTCTTCCCCACTGCCATTGTTGGGATCTACTGTTCTTCTTCCTTCTCTTTCTCATCATTGCTACCACTTGTTTGATAGGCGGAGAGGCAGTGAGCAAGCAGGCAGCGGCATCTCCTGCTCCTCCTTCTTACCACCACCATTGTCTGGACCTGAGCAAGAGGCAGGTGAATGGGCAGGATGCAGTGGTGAGGAGGAGCAACTTCAGGGGGTGCTTTCCAGTTGGCCCTTGCTGGGGTGTGGGCCCTTGACAGGTGCCTGGCCATGCTTACCCTTGATGCTGGCCCTTAGACCATGCATGGCCAGGGAATCCAGAAATCCCCAACTTTGCCCTGGAACTGGTCAGAAAGCTATATTCTCGAACTGGGCAGTCTTGTAATTGTACATAACTGGGAATGAGTTGGGTCTATTACATCCAGTGGTCAAATACAAGCCTATGGCCTGGTTTGAACGATTTTTGGAGCCCACTGTAGCTATAAGTGCATGCTGGCAGCTACTGTGAACGTTCCAAGCCATGGTGGGTGAACACAGCTCATCATGATGTGTGAATCTGGGAAAGGTGGCTTGTTAACCGTTGCAACAACCCACCCTGCGCCATCTATGCATGTCACAATAAACCGAGGCGACCATCTGCTGCAGCTTGAATACTCAAAATGGCAAAAAGCACATGCCATGGCCCACCATGGCTTATGTAAGCCTCAGTGGGCTGCAGCATTTGTGCAAACCGGCCCTAAGTGTTACCTCTATTTAAAAGGGAAGCTCTCATTGGGAAGGACCTCAGACTACCTTAAAACACCTGTTATTTTAGACACCACTGTTTCAAAACTTAAAGTCGGGAGTGCAGCATAAACCCAATCAGATGGGCTTATGTGGAGATGTTTTGTGGATCAGATACATATGCATTGCAACATCTGGAAGGTATTGTACTACAGTGTAGGAAAATTGCACCAGGCAAAAGGTTGTGTTCAGTGCTGTAGGATACTGCGTGGAAGGCCCATCTTTTTACTGCTGTGGCTTCCAGTATCAGGCCCAGCTCTGATTTCCACAGAGCCTCTTATCAGAAGCTGTTGGTGCCACCTTGTGGCCAAAATTGTGATTTCACACCCATGCCAATACCCCACAAAGCACAGATAGTACAATCAAGGGGATCCTAAATTTCACGTAAAAAAAACCTTCACAAGTTCTACTCAAGGTTAGGCAATGTGGTGCCTATGGATACCAATATGCCTGACACCTTTTTTTGGTGCTCTACCAATCTGGCTTTTTTTAAAAAAACACATTTTCTTACCAGCAGCTGGGATTGCTGTGAAATAGGTTTCTATTGCTGCTGAAAACTCTGAGTTCAAAGTTGTTGTTCAGTGCACTTGGGCTCAGACCCCACCTCTGCCTTGTACTCAGTCTTTTGGGCAGGGTACTTGTCCTTTGACACGCCTCCCATGGCAGCCATTTTGTGGTGGTGCCCAGGACAATTTCTCAAATTACCGAACGTGTCCACAGCCTCCCTTTGTTCTGCACAATGAAACTGGTAGCCAAGCAGCCAACCCTCCATAGTATCATCCAGACCAGCTGTAGTTGTTAGCAAGGTGGAGATCTTTCTTCCCCTTCATCCCATTTACAAATCCCTTTGTCCATCCCCCCTCCCCATCTACAATAGGTGAGGAAGGGGAGGTGTTGAGGGCATTGAAGGAAAGGGAAGCAGCACACAGTGGCTGCATACTTCTCATGGCCTCAAGAGCACAGAGATGGACAGCTGGAATGGTGGGGAGGATGGCCAGATGCAAAAGATGGGAGTTGGAAGTCCAGCACCTGGAGGCACCAGGTTGAGCAAAGCTAAGGACAGGTTGCTTACCTGTAACTGTGGTTCTTCGAGTGGTCATTCTGTGCATTCTTTTCTAACCTGGAAGCAGGCTCTGCGCAGGCGCAGACCCAGAGGTGTGATGCACAGAGACCACGAAGAAGAACCTAGCAAACTTGCCTGCCTCACCCTAATACTACAGTAAGACTTTAATCCAGTGATGAAAGGCAGCTTGACATAGAGAAAGTCAGAAGCCAAAGACTGCTACCATAGAATGCAGGGGAGCAAAATATCTTTCAGCCCAAATTCCATTTCGGAGAAGTTCTCAGGGGTCACATCCCAGTGGTGGATTGGGCCAAAGGTAAAAGGGGCCAGGCCAAAATACCTCCTCAAAATGCCAGCATATTTTAGCTTGCAGCTCTTACTGTAAGTAGCTAAGCCTTAGGAAAGAGAGGCTTTTCAACCATTTAGAACAGGGACAAAACTACACAAATGCTGGGAAATAAGCCCTGGAGGGAGGGATTGGCACCGCAGGAGAGCTGGATTTGGTCCATGGGCCTGAAGTTCAACACCCCCCTGGTATGGAAGTAGAGTGTTAGCTCGTTATAACTGGAAGAGGCCATCCCTGGTCCAAGCCTGCCTAGACTCAGTTCACCAAGCCTGTATCTACCCTGGGCAGCCGCATACTGCTGCTGTGCTTGAATATCACAGTACTGCTCATTCGTAATTCACAGCTCCCCTTGGAATAAGTCCTACCCCACGTTAAAGAAGCAGCAATTTAAATAAGTTTGTTAGTTTTTAAAAATTTTATTTATAACAATATCTGTTGTTTTTTTAGGTTTTTTTGTTTGTTTGTTTGATTTTTAGTTGTAAAGTAATCCGGCAAAAATTATTAAAACATTTGGCTCCCCCCGTCCCACAAAAAAAAGGTTGAGGAGACCTCCTTTCCCTCCCCCCACATGCGTGTAATGTCTACTATAAAAGCTAGTTCATCTTATTTATCTGTTTTGGATCATTTTCCTCTTTTAAAAAAGTATGTTGGAGAGAAACGAAAGTTGAAACAACATTGAACCTCTTTCCAGAAAAGGATGACACAGAAGTTGTGGTGATGGAGGGAGGAGGGGGGTCAGAAGCGGGGGCAGAGTAGGGACACTTGTTGCAAAGTACAACTTGTAAACTCTGTTTAGTCTGAGACGCAGGTGCTAAAATAAAATGAGATGCAGTCAAAGTAAAAACACCCCCCCCCCCAAAAAAAAGAATAAAGATGATTCCTGGAAATAAAATACTTTCAGAATAATGATTAGTGCGAAGGGAAAGGGATGGAGGGCGGAGGGTGTGTAGGGTGGTTGATGGGGTAGATTAGGATCTGGTTGGTGGAAAAAATTAGTTAAGGCGTTGCAAAGAGATGTGGTTTGCTGGATGCAGTGAAATAAAAGGCGGTTATTGGCAGGACGTGCTGAAGGTTGCTGGAAGAAGGCGGTTTGCGCTAGATGGGATGTGGACAGAACACCTACACCAGTGGTTCTTAAACTGGCCTGCAATGTGCACTTTCACAGAGTCTGTGAGGTCATGATGAAAATAACAGAGGCAAACGCCTGTTTAAATGCAAACGGCGACAAAGCCCAAATAAAAACTCAGCAGCTTCTGCACTCCTAATAAAACGGCACTTTACTGCACACAGAAGAGAAAGAGCAAGCATTGTTGGCGTGGGTCAGCTACCGCTATGCTTCTACTGCATGCCACTGGGGAGTTTGCCACTTAAGACATGATTATTTAAGGCCTCTGTCCTAGAGCTGCCACAAAACCTGGAGGCAATTTGGAGGGTTCCTTGAGCAAAATATCTGAGGGATTTCAAAAGTGTTTAGGCAAGATGAGAGGGGAAAAAAAAATCCCATGGGGAGTGAGAAGTTCAGGCACACCCAAAGGTGACCCAGTGCAAAATCTGAAGTGAACTGGGATAGGATGCCTTTTCGGCCTAAACATCTGAGGAATTCTGAAGGAAGCCAAAAGCATTTTGATAAGTCAAATTTCTTTGGGCAGCAATTGCTCCTCCCCTGCAACAATCTCTCTCTCTCCACACACACACACACACACACACACCAGCTTGATCACAGCGCAGAAGGGCTGAAGTTTTGATTTGTAACTTTCCAAGTGGCCTTCTGGATTGGGGCTGTAATGTGAAAAAAAAATGTAGCATTCTGCACAGAACAAGCCAAAATAGTGCCCCCCAATATATCAACATTTAAGAATCACTGGTGTACATAGCAGGATGCCTTTAGTTTAACTAAATCTGCATTAAGGTCTTGTCCGACTGGCATTATAGTGTGGTCCACATTCTGTCAAACCAGAGAGTCTTTTTTCCTGTGCTTGGGAAGGAAGAAGCAGAATTCCCCCCCTGGATCCGACATCCCCTCAACTGATTTCTTCTCACATTCATAGCAGAAGAGAGTTTGCCCCCCCAGCAGCTCCCCTTTGTCCATCATCAGCACCCCGAAAAGGGTGTGAAATTTATTCCAAGTTTTTAAAAGGCTGGCAACCTAAAGCTGCCTGCACAGGAAGCAAAAGGAGGTTGTTTTGTGCAGCGAAGAAAAGGATGCAGCCAGGTTAAGACCATGGAGCCCTTCAACCCAAACTAGGGTCATCTTGGTTTCTCCCCCCCCACCTCCCAATGTTGCCTTTCACTCCGTCCACCCCAAAGTCCAGTGACAGAGATTCAGCGGCTGGTAGATGAAAGGGAATATACAGGTAATAATACTGCTCACATATAAAAGTAATAATCCTTCATTTGTACATTTATACAGTATCTCTTGCTCCCCTGACCCCCACCCCCGCCCTCCCCAACCCCATCTTGTCTCTTTCCGTGTGGTCTCTGTCTGGGCCGGAGGCCCATTCCCCCGTTCCCTATGCCAGGGGGTTGCCGAGATCATCATCTGCCCCTCTTGACAGCAGCTCCCGCTTTTCGTCCGTGCTGGCTAGTGAGTTACGGCTGTTGTGGGCGCCCATGTAGAGAGTAGCATACACTGGGTTTGTGAAGTTTGTGGGCTGGAGGGGAAGGAGAGAAAGAGAAAGGGGTGTGAGAGATGGCTGGGGAAGAGGGTGCAGCTGGCGTCTCGGGAGATTCTCCAGGCCCTTTTTCTGTACCCTGCCCATCTCACCACCACCTCAGGGATCCCTGTTCCATACTTTCCCCCCACAGGATGCGGTAAAAGCTAGTTGCACATTTCACCTAGCACAAGATGTGGAGAGAAGGTTAGGGCCCTTTCTTTCACGTTGGGATTTAGCAACCTCCAGCACCATGAGGTTAGGCTAATGCAATGCATGCTGCACAGGGCTGCCTTTGAAGACGTTTGGAAGCTGCAGCTCATTCAGAACAAAAGCATTATGACCAGTATCTGCATGGGATTCCTATAATCTAAAGTGCAGGTCTCAAACTATATTGACCAAATCGGCTTGGGTCCTACATACCTTCTTAGCGAGGGGGGGGGGGGAGAGATTTGTGGCCCCCCAGATGTTTTGACCCAGAGCTCCATCAGCCCTAGCCAGCAATCAGTAGCGAGGGACGATGAGAGTTGTGAGTCAAAATCTCTGGAGGGCCAGAAGTTGCCCATTCCTGCCTTTTGGATTGCCTCCTTCCCTGTGCTCGTGTTTGGTTTTTCACACCACCAATTGAAAGGGCCTTCTTTAAATGCTTGTCTTTTTTGGATACTGCTTAGAACGCCGGAGACATATGAACTGTTGCGTACATTCAATCAAGTACTGTATTTGTTACGATCAGTGCTTGCCACTACAGATATGCATGGTAGCCCCAGAAATCCTAGTGTTACAGCACTATATACACAGCCACTGGCGGCACACCACCGCTCTGCTAGGAACTCCCATACGAAGGGGCGTGCATAAGCCCAACCTCTGTTTAATAGCCTCACCGCTGTACGTATGGTGGTGATCTAAGAGTTGGGTCAGATAAATAAATGACCATCTTTGCTTGTTTCTCAGAAATTGTGTTACCATGCACTGATGAAGACAATGCCATCAGTGCTATTGCTTTATCCCAATCATGGAAGAAGGAAAGCATTTCTTTGCCGGATCGGCCCAACAATCTTCCTAACCCAGTATCCTGTCTCCCATAGTGACTGGCCACATGTTCCAGCAATGGCCACTCCTTCCCCTGTTGTTTGACCCTGGAAACTGGCAGTCAGAGGTACATACTTCTGAACATGATGAAGATTCAGTTTTTAGCTCCTATCCTTAATGAATTCATTTTTCAAAGCCATCTAAGCATCTTGGTCTGGTAAAGTTGTAGTGCTGTGATATTTACACCACTACAAGGGAGACTGGAAATGGGACACACATACTCCCTTTCTCTAGCATGATTTTCCCCATGGGTTCCTTGTCAGGCTTAACCATGGCTCAGTGTGACAGCTGCACCCACAACAATGTTAACTTCAAGTCTCACACTAAACAGCATTTGAAATCAGGGTTTACAATGGCTTTGCAAACCATGGTTAAGTGAAAACCTGGTTGATACTCTTAATCATGGTTAACATCATTGCACATGTGACAATGTGCCTTGGTTCCTCAAGAGAGAGGGGACACACTAACCCATGGTTTGCTCGTGATTTTATAGCCATGGCTAAGAGATAGCAGCATTACCTGTGCACCGGGTCTTATTGCCAATGAATTCCCTATAAGTTACTTGGCCATTTATATGAGCTCTCTGTCTCTCTGCGGTGTTTTGAGTTGTGAAGCCACACACAGTGATGCTCTGTAGAGATACAGCCTCATCAAAGCGCAAGCATCTTCTGAGAGCAGCATTGGCTTGAAAACCTCTTGCTGGCTGCCCAAACGCTTGGGATAGAGCCATATGCAGATTCAAAAGGAGGTTCCCTGGAGATGTATATCGTCTGAAGGCCCCGGGCTCGGTCAGCAGACGAAGTCTCATCTCCGCACAACAAAAGGCAAATAAACATCCCAGCACCCGCTGACTCTGACATGGTCTCCTTCTTGGACCCAACTTCTGCCCTCCTGCCTGTACACACAGTTACCCTTGATTTGATCACCCCTGACAGATGCCTTTGTGGGCTCCCTCCCCTTTCTCCACCTCCTGGAGTCCTTCCCGTCGCATATTCATCTGTCTCCCCACCCCCTCTTCCAAACCTTGTCGGGGTCAAGGGCGAAGTCGGCATCTAGCAGCTCCCCCACGTCGTCTGCGTCGGGGTCCCCTTCATACATCTTATAGGTGGGGTTGCCAATCTCCACGTTCATGGCACCGTTGGTCATGCGCTGGTGTTGGAAACCTTTGGCCCTGGGGATGGGGAAGAATGGGGATGAGCTGAGGTCAGCGCTAGTCGGGCGAGTGTGTTGCACTGTCATATGTCACAGTGGGGAGGGAATGGCAAAGATGAGATATTCGGGGCAGAGCTGCACGTAATCCCAGGATATGCAAATCCCCAGACTTGTGTTTGCCAAGATAACGCAAGTGCTGTAGTGTGGGGTGCTGGCTGAGGGAATCGCCAGGAGAGCAAGGTGCTTCATCTCTTCTGCATCTACTGGTTCTTGTCTGCAAATGCCCCCCCCCCCCCCCCGGAAAAATAAAAAGTGTGTGTATTTGCAGGAAAAAACTGATGTAAGAAGAAATTTAAGCAGCCCTCCCTGACCCCACTCTGGCTGAATTTGGACAACACGATAGTCAATGGTGGGATAATAATCAACTTTACAGTTGTTCATCTAGGGGGTACTCCCCACACAACATGGTACTAAATAATCAACTGCGGTGTGGATTAGGATCAGCGCTGAGTTGACTATGGCAGCATTCGGACGACACAATAGTTTATACAACTGACGATTGTTTCCCCCCTCCCCCAGTTGCTTATTGTGTCGGCTGAATTCAGCCTTTGTGTTTCAATGGAAACACAGGGGACTAGAACCCTAGGTTTTCCTTGTACAGTGTAATCCTGCCTTCAGTGTGAAAGATCATGGCATGGCCTATTATGCATTTTAGCAAGCGATTTGAAAAGGATTGTCTTGAAAGGCAGCAGTCATACCAGCTCCATCCACATCGTTCCACGACAACCCAGGTAACTCATGATGATTTTAAACACATCACAAAACAAGGTATTTCGACAGATTTCGGAGTACGTGAGGATGCATCTATTGCCAAAGACGAATGTGGTATGATCAACGAGAACCGAACTGGAGTGGACCGGAGTGTAGACACAGTCAAGAGCTTGCTCATGGGATGAGCCGGGGAGATTAATCAGTTGTTGTATTTGTTTGTGCGCAAGTGAGAGAAAGTGAAATCTACTAACCCACCTTGGACCTAAAAGCCACCGAGCCCCCATTAGAAGTAGGTAGACGCACCCTCACACACCGCTCCCACAGCAGTTCCTCAGTAGCTTGCTTACCCTTTAATCCGTTTCTTGTACCACACCACAGCACCTGCCACCAGTACCACCAGCAGCAGCAGCAGGATTGGGATGACAATGGACACTGTCCCTAGAAAAAGCAGAGAAAGACGCTGGTCATTAAGAATTGCCCTCAATTCCCCACTCCTGGGCAAAGATTCAGCCCAGCTTTCATCTGCTCTAAAGCCGTGCACAGTCTCTGCCTCTTCATCTCTATCAATATTTCCACTTTTGTACAGGATGGGCACTGATATACGCAGATATTCATGGAGCAAGAAACTGTGTTTCTCTCCAGGTCCAAATGAGACCAGTGTGATGTAGTGGTTAGAGAGTCAGACCAGCACTGGGGAGACCCAGGTTCAAATACCATTTTAGCCACAAAGCTCACAAAGGTGTTTCAGCCTAGCCTAACTCACCGGGTCGCTGTGAGGATAAAAGTGGTAGGTGGATGTAGAGAACCCCATGCAGCCACCCTGAGCTCATTGGAGGAAATGTGAGATAGAAATGTCACAGATACATACTTTGTTTTCTATTTAAGGGCACAATCTTATCTGGATTGCCAGCAGCCTCTGGACTCGGAGGCTGCCGAGTATCCAATGCAGGGCGGGAGGACACAGCAGAGGTGATCTTCACCCCTTTGCTCTAGCCCGCCCACCCACCCCCACATTTCTAGCAGTGCTGCTATTTCATATAAAAAGTTGCCAACCCTCATGAACAGATGCCCCCTGGCACCTCCGGCTCCATCCCACGGCCACCCAAGGCCCTATCTATCCCTCCCGAGACTGCCCTGGATCTCCCTTTCCCCGTTCTACATACGGTTGCTCTGCTGCTCGCCGACCGCAGATCTCTCGCAATGCTCCCCCGTCATTTCCGCTGTACACCTGCGTAGGGAGAAGCAACACAACACGCAAGTCTGTCATGTGGGCATTGGGGCCGTGGGAATAAACCCGGGACGCTCCTTGCTGAGGCAGGGAAGATGCTGCAAAGTTGGCGTGGGGACCGGGAGGAGGAGGATGCTGAGCAGGACGCTGCGGCAGCTGGGTAGGGCTCATGAAAAGCAGGGAAGCTGCACATGTGCTGGGCTTCGACAAGAGGAATGGCGGGGTCTGGCTAAACATGTTGGATGCTGCCCTAATCCAGCAGGCAGGAGCTGCTGTGGCATCTCTCTCTCTCTCTCTCTCTCTGAGAGGCTGTATCAGAAGGAAGCTGACGGCGTTGCAAGGATATAGGGCAGAACAAGGCAGTGGCCTGCAGGCGCTGCCTGAGTGGTGCCAGGGCCAGGCAGAACTGGAGAACTTCCCAAATATAACCCAGTGGAAAAGGGAGAACAAGTCTCGGGGTGTAGGGAAATACACCCTGAGACTTGTTCTTGCTTTTCTATCAGGTCCCACATACATTGTGCAGCAGGACAACGATGCAATTCAAGGAAACCAGTTGGCTGCAAAGCTGCCGGTCTAAGAATGGGGACTGGCGTGGACACGAGGGAAGCAGGATCACGTGTGTGACGAGTCCCCAGCCCCACGGTCACTGTGGGAAGCAGGGGGGAGTTTAACTCTGCTCGCTTTCCGAGCCAGCGGGCAGGACCCCTCCTCCTTTGCACCCCCCCCCCATTTCCCCTCCCAACTCACTGGCATTCTGGCATCGCGGTTTCGGCATTCATGGTGCAGGTGCCCCCGTTCAAGCAGTAGCTGTTGCAGGTCAAGCAGCTGGGGGCCGTCCGGCCATCAGGGCAGCTGCCAACGTAAGAAGGAGATGTGGTCAGTGTGGCACCAGTTCCTTCCCCACCACGAGTCAACCACAACCCATGACAAGCCCAGGAGCTACTGGCAGACTCTTGCCCTGAGTAACGGCCCCCGTTTCAGCCCGACTGATCCAGCCTCCTGTCCAGGATGGACTTCATACATTCCCTGAGATGCCTCCTCGTCGTCTTTTTTAGTTCTGCTTGGGAGATCTGTTCCCAATCTGAAATACGGCAAAGGAACAGGAACTGATATGGGACCCCCACAACTTAACCGCCAGAGAGGCTTTGGATAGGATGTGGATTCCCACGGATTCCTGTCTCTGTGCCACTGGAAGGGGTGCAAAAGGTTCTCTTTCTTTCAGGGTGTGTGAGACAGAGAGAGGGTTGTATAAATGCACACGTGGGTCTGTCTGTGCCAGAACCTGGAGATCCAAGAAGTTGGGAGTCCCACCTCACTCAACTCTGTGGCTTACTAACAACCAGACCTCTTTCTTAGCCGCAATCGTAAATAAATAAAGACACAACACTTTTAACCTGCAGAGTACTTTCCAGAGTACTTCCTCTTATCTTACATTATACAGGTAGGTCACCTGTCTCTTTCAGGCATAATGAACCAGTGCTTGACTGCTTTATCACCCTGCCAGAAAACTACATCTTCCTAACAGTGGGGGTGAAGAACTTCAGGCCCAGGGGCCAAACCCAGCCTTGCTGGTGTTCCCCATATGGTCATGCCCTCTTTCTCTGCCTCCCCTTTCCCCCAAACATTTGGTGGTTCCCCAACTTTTGCATATTTTTTCACCATTCTGAAAGGTTGAAATGCCGCTACCTAAGGCTCAGTGACTGGCTCAGGAAGAGCTTTAAGCTCAAATAGGCCTTGCACCTCTAAGCCTAGGATCTTTTCCCACCTAATCCCAGACAGGCTGGGATGTAGCTATATGGTTGTGAGGGAAATGCATCCTATGGATGCTCACAGGCCTTCTTTCCCATTACCACGTATGCTCTAAGCCTGGAACCTGGCATTCGGAATAGATTAGGCTGTAGCCCAGCCTTCCCCCTCCAAATGTTTTGGATTACAACTCCGAGCATTCCTGACCATGGGCCATGCTGGCTGGAACCGATGGGAGCTGAAGTCCAAAACATTTGGACGGCCCCACGGGAAGGCTGCTGTAGTGGTTACAGTGCTGAGCTGAGGTCCAGGAGACACAGATTCAGCCCCCCACTCAGCCATGGAGCTCACTGGGTGAACCTTGGGTCAGTCGCTACTACCTCTCAATCCCAGCCACCTCGCAGGGTTGTTGTAAGGGGAAATGGTGGCAGGGTGTTGCAGTGTGGATGCTGCTCTGAGCAATTTAGAGGAAGGGTGGGACAAAAATGCAATGCATGCAACGAATAAATAAGCACGCCTAGCTCAAAGGAAGCCTTGTACATTCAGAAACACGGAGACACGATCCCTCCGCTGCGCCCACCAGCGGCCTTGGCTGAGATTCCTGGTTTAGCGGTTTCCTTCTCTCTCAGGCCTGCTGCCATCCACCCATCCCAGGCCTTAGATCCACAGGACGTTTTACCTGTCTTCTCCCACTGAGGTGGTTTGCCTCTGGGCTGGCTTTCCCTATAACACCAGGCCTTCACCTCCTCCTTTTCCAGACAAAATCTCTCTCTTCTGCTGCCGAGGCTACCTAGTGCCCAGGCAGGCGTGGTCTCAAAGAACAGGCAAAGCCCATCATCATTTGATCTGCTTTGCCTTGGTAAACGGGGGTGTACAGAAGCACCAGGATGTGTGTCCTGCAGCATCCCCAAACCCTACCCCTGCTTTTCCAAGCAGCTGCATCCTGTCCCTTCCTGCAGCTACTGAGCTGTCCAGTCCCCCTTCTCTTGACGCCCACCCCCTGGCGCCTGCCCAGTTCCCTTTTGCCCATGGCGTTGCGTTGCCCCTCTCCCCATGCCAATGTAGGCGACCCCAAGGCATCCCTGGCTGCCGTTGCTCAGCCCAAACCCACTCCCCGCTCTAACAATAACTGGGCCCCTACATGCAGGTGACATTGCCAGTCTGCTTGCTGATGGAGCATTTGCCCTTGAGGCAGCGGTCACACTTGTTGTTATGGCAGCGGTCGCCATAGAAATTTGGCTGGCAGTGGCACTGGTGAGCTCCAGAGGCCGTCAGGTAGCAGATGCCATTATTCTCGCAGTAGTCAGAGCACAGGCCTGGAAGGTAAAGGAAAGGTTGCAGTCAGGGGGTGGGGGAAGGATTCCTTCGTATAGCAGGGCCTTAACAGGGGTTCTACCTTTCCCTGATGTTCCTACAAACACTCACTTTCAATGCCTTTCAATCTCCCATGTAGTGTGTTTATTTAGTAACGGGCATTTTTTTTAAAAAAAAATGTGCTCAGTACTTAAATGCTCGGCAGTGATCCTAGCAATGGGTTATGTCGGCCTTCCCCAGGGTGGTGTGCTCCAGATGCTTTGGACTACCAATGCCATAATCACTGGCCACTGGCTGGAGCTGATGGGAGCTGTAGTCCAAAACATTTGGAGAGCCCCACATGGAGGAAATCTGGGTGATGTGAATACGCCCTCCTCGCCCTGGATGGAAATGAAGACCGAGTGACTTGGGGCTGTGTGTATTTTCACACCCAGGCATCCTCCTGGCTTCCCATCGAGAAGATGCAATGCAAGACATGAAGTGAGGCAAGGCCAGAGAGGGAACGGCAGGGCTGGAGGCAGCCAGAGGTGCCCCTGAGCCGCTCAGACCGGTGAGCAGCCCTAACTTGAAAGCCTTTATAGGGTGGAGCCCAAATCCACACACATCCCCAATTTCGCCACCCCACTTGGCGGCAGAGAGTTGGGGTAAGGGGCCGTTGCAATGACGTTCAGAGGGGAAGGGCAGGCCATACGCCACCACCACAGCACTCCCCACAGTCTCATCAGTGGCAACTTGAAGCCCTCCAGATGTTTTGGCCTTGAACTCCCATCTTCCCTCCCCACTAGCTATGCTAGCGAGAACTGATGGGAGTTGTAGTCTAAACTATCTGGAGGGCACCAGGTTGCCTACCCTGCCCTAGAATGGATAAAGGAGCCATTGCACTCTCTGGCTTCAAGATGATGTTACGTGATGCAACTTAATTCTGAGCAAAGGCGACGCTTCCTGCCTTCGCTCTAGGAAAATACTGGCGGTGGCCAGAGTGGCGGGGGAGGTGCTGAAGAACTGCCCCCAGGACTGTGGAGCACACGCCCCCGCTTCCAAGTGCTGGCAGGGGTAAAGACGCAAGGGGGTGTTGAAAAGCCTCTCCCTCCCAAAGGCCTTTTGGCTCGGCCTCGAAAGGGTCAGGAATAACCATCTGACCTGCTGCGGCTTATAGTTATGAAGAGCGTTCCTTGCTGGACCAGCTGACTTGCCTGCAGCTCCCTCCTCTGGCCAGGTCTTTTGGGGTGGGGCGGCACATAGGCAGAACCCCCTTCCCCCCGCCAGAAACCCTCAGGCCCTGCTGTTCCCACGCTTGCTGTGGATCAGGGACCTGGAAAATACTTACGGTATTGGCACTTGTAGCCGGTGTAACCCGCTGGGCAGTGGCAGTTGGGCTGGTTGCCCTGGTTGACGGTGCAGCTGCTATTGTTGAGGCAGTAGTCTGCACACAGCTGCTTGTTGCACTGAGAGCCGGTGAAGCCGTTGGGGCAGCGGCAAGTTGGCACCCCTAAAGATGGGTGGGAAAAAGCAGAGGTCCTTAGCAGAGGGCTGGGCCAGGGTGACTTGCTCAGTTAGCACAGAGAGCTCTACGGGCAACAGAAGGTGATGTGGCAGAGCGTCAGGAGAACGTGGAGGAAGCCAAAAGCATCCAGCTGAATGGACAAGGCCCCTCCCTGGACCCAGCTGTGACCATTATTTCCTGGCCAGAGCATCTGTCCACTTTAAAGGGGAACATGACTGCATGATGGAAAACCACAAAGCAACTATGGGTGCCAGGCGTTTGGTTTTAGGTACCCAAACCACTGTTGAATCCTGGGATCAATCTTTGGTTGGTACAGGAATGAGTACTGAACTTAAGAGGGTGACCCTATGGAAAGGAAGGCAGGGCTCCTGCATCTTTAACAGTTGTGTTGAAAAGGGAATTTCAGCAGGTGTTATTTGTATGCAGGCAGCACCTGGCCAAATTCCCTCTTCATCACAACAGTTAAATGGTGCAGGAGCCCTGTCCCTGTGACCAAATACAAAAGAGGACAAGGTTCCTGCAGCTTCAACTATTGTGATGAAGAGGGAATTTCACCAGGTGCGGCATGCAAAGAAATGACACCTGCTGAAATTCCCTTTTCTATACAACAGGAGCCCCTGCCCTCCTTTCCATAGGGTCAGCCTACCCAACTACCATCTGCTGGAAATGGATCGCACACATTGGGGGGGGGGGGTTGAGCTGAATTGCCTCTAGTCATGTCGGAGTTCATCCCCAGGATCCACGGCTGAATTTCCACTTCTGTTTCTTAAGCAATGCCCCCGACACCCTGGTTCTTTTCCCCACTCACTCACCCACCCCTCCCACCCCCAGTGCTAAATCCTCCTCCAAGGTCATCCAACCCTTCCCCCCCCCCCCCCCCACTCACCAGATAGGGAAGCAGCACAGGTGCCCCCGTTCTGGCAGTAGTCAGAGCACTGGTCATGCTGGCACCTGTCTCCGTTGTACCGTGGCTGGCATCGGCACTTGGGCTGCTTACGGGCATTTAGGAAGCAGCTGCCCCCATTGAGGCAAACCAGATCACAGGTGTCGGTGGCTGGAACTTAAAAAAAAGAGGAAGCATGCAGTGAAATTTATTATTTATCATCATCATCATTATTATTTTAAAAATACTGCCACCGGCATGCTTGGCACTTTGCAAAGTGCAAGAGGAAGAGTTCCCTGCCCCAAAGAGCTTGCAATCTAAAATTCAACGGGAGGGGAAGGGGAGCACAGAAGAAGGAGAAGGAAGGGAGGAAAGGGATCAGCAAGGAAGAAATGCTTGGCCATTTCAGCTGCTTAGGGGTTTTGCCTGCACAGCATCCACGCCACCACTGAGGTTCAGCCCCAGAGGTGGGAAGGCGGAACATGGCCAGGCTACAACCGAGCCGTGCCTGTGGCAGCTCACAGGGCCGATGGCCTGGCAGCCCTGGGAGATGGGGGTAACCGACTCAAAGAGCTACGTGCAGATTTCGCTTCCCAGGTCGGGGTGTTAAAACCAGCAGGTGGGTCTTAACACAGTCAACTGCCTTTGGTGAGGAAGGCAGGAAGTGCTTCATCACCCTGCCTATGTGTGGGCGTGCGGGTGGGGTGGGGCGAGGATGCACATACCAACAGGGGAGACAGTAGGTGAGGGGATGAGCACACATGTGCCGTTGTCCAGCCTCCTGCCATTGGGGCAGGTGCACACGGGGCCGCTGGGGCTCAGGAGGCAGAGCCATTCACATTTCTTCCTGTCACATGGGTTGGTCACTGGAGAGGAAAGACAACAAGAATGGAGAGTTCAACAGAGGCTTGTGGGAAACGTCTCCCCACCACCACTTCCACCCTATTATGCCAGTTCCGCTGGCGGCCCCAAACGGGCTCTTAAAAAAAGACACCAAGGGAGGCAAGTCTCGCATTCCCTGGACTGCCTTCTTCCTGCCTGCTTCTGAGCAGCCCCTCCACTCCCCAGCTTCCGCTTCCCTGGTCCAGTCTTCACTCCGACCAGACGTCTTCCGTGAGCCAGCCATCATTATCGAGCTGCAAATATCTACAGTCCCCAGCCCAACGCACATTGTGCTGGGATTGATCTGCTTGGTTATGGAGGCGCCATTCAGGTGAAATCACGCCACTGCACACAAAGTTATAACCAGAACTTAGTGCAGATGGCAGAAAGCCCAATGGCTTGTCTGCGCCTCATTCCTGCCAGGCACTTGATCTGAAAACATTTTTTGATGGGGTGCCTCTCTAAACCACTGCTGGAAAAGCCTTCAAGGAAGAAGACTCTGCTACCTGCCCAGCCAGCTTATTCCCCAGCATCACTTCCCCAGTTTTACACCTTTCAACTCCAGCACTGCTTTCTTGTCCTTTCCTCTGCCAGGAAATTTACTGAAGGCATTCTAAGTTATCTGAAAATGGTCTATCACCCAATCAGACATCACACCAAACCATGATACGTGCTAACCATAATTTACAATCCAAACCACAGTTTAGAACTGCTTGTTTTCCAGGACTTATGTTCCTCTTTTTCTTCCCCTGAGACAGAGCTATGACTGCAATTAGGTTTCTCAATTCAAAGACTGCATTTAGTCGTGGTTTGGGCAACTACTCTGAAATATGAACCCTGATTTGCCAGACAATCACAAACCATGGTTTGTCAACAAAGACATCACACCAAATCACAGATAAACTTCCTTAACCATGGTTGCTATTCTGATCTTTATCTTCTTTTACTCTAGCCCTTCCTTTCACATGAAATACCTTCAACACCCTTCATCCTCTTCTCTGATTCCTTTCTAGTTTGACAGCATCCTTCTTAAACCGAACCTAGTACTAGTACCACTAACACCGCACTCATACTTGCTGAGCTATATCCAGGGAGTCCAGCTATCTCTTTCCCATGCTTATGGTTTTTTAAGGATGTTTTAAACATTTTGCTATATCCTTGCTTGCCGTTTTAGTTTTCTGAATTTTTGTAAACTACCCTGGTTGGTTGCAGAAAGGCAGTACAGAAATGCAATAAATAAAATGTAAACACAACTTCAGGACCATGAATACATCTGTCTCCCTAGACCTCTTCCATGTCAGACCTCCCATGGGATCCAACGCCCCTAGCATGGGGTCAACGTGACCGCCTGCCTGCTCTCTTTTGCTAGTAAGGCCTGGTGCCCTGAGATGCATTACTAACCATCTGGCTGCTTATACTGGTGGTAAAGTACCACGTCAGTGGCATGGTTGAGCCCAGCGGTGAGGTTGGTGACGGTGCCACTGCCAAACTTGTGGATCTTGAAGATGCGGTTGTTGATATAGGTGACGCCATAGATGTAGTCCTCAAAAATGTCAATGCTGAAGGGGTGGCTGAGACCTGGGGAAAGAAGGGAATGGGCGAAGTGTTATGAACTGGCTTGGTAGCTCTGCTAATGGCTGCACACACCTGGGAATACTGGAAGGTGTTTGAGTTCAGCCAGGTGTGCTGTGTATTTCTCCCTGGAGAAAAAAGACACTACTGGGGGGGATGGGGGGGACAGTTCTGTTGCCCGGTGCTATGAAGAGGCAAGAGATCTGGAGTCCTGTGGGAACAGCAGACAGAAACACTCCATGTTCTCTGAAAGAAAAGCCCGCCCATTCAATTGCTGACGACTTCTTGGGTTGCATCCAGGCAACCGCATCCTCCCACCCTGACCTGCAGCACTGTTACAGAAGTGGGACAAAGATGCTTCTCTAGGAAGACACGCCAACGAGTGAGGGGGTCCAATACTACAGGTGCTGATTTGGGCCAATTCAGCCACTTGGACTAATAGTCAACACCCCGCTATCTCCTTCGTCAAAAGCAAAAAGAACATTGAGAACCACTGAGGAAGAGGTGGTGGAAGAGGAACTCTTTGTGGGTTGAGCACAGACAGACCAATATGGCACATATAAAGAGAACCCCCCCCCCCAAAGCTTGCTTCTTCTTTTTTTACTTTACCTTTCTTGCTGTCAATGGCCACCACTGGGTCAGTGCCGTTGAGCCGGATGCTGCCGATCACGGAGAGCTTGGCGTCGGCCCAGTACAGGCGCTCGTTATGGTAATCGACAGCCAGACCTGCGGGTAAACCATGTGGGTAGGTTTCAACAACGAACTGTGCAAAAGCTCTCAAAAAACCCTCAAGCATCTTGGATGAAGAATCTTGGCCACGTCTTCAAACCTTCCACATCTTTCTCATGCTTCCATTCCCCACCCGGCCCTCTCCAAAAACATTCACACTCTTGGGGAAAAATCTGCATCTTGAATAGGCAGGACTGTAGCTCTAGGGTGCAGTGCCCAAAAAGGGCCCAAGTCCAGTCCTTGGCATCTCCAACCAAGAGGCTCTCTGGCACCAGGGCTGAGAAAGGACACTGTGCCTGAGAGCCTGGAGAACAACTGTCCATCACCACGGACCAGGAGTGCAGAACCTCAAGCCTAGGGGCCACATCCAGCCCTCCTGGAGTCTCAATCCAGCCCTCCAGGGTGCCCCCAAAGTCCACGCCCCCCTGACCCCCACCCACTTTCCCCCACCCACCAATCGTTGGGTGGCTTCCCAGCTTCTGTGCAGTTGTTCACCCAATCTAAGAAATTGAAATGCTGGCAGGAAGAGCTTTAAACTAAAATATGTTGGTATGTTGGCTCCACCCCTTTTTGCCTTTGGCCCCGCCCACCCCTGCACTGTGCCCACCCCCCACCCCACCCTGAGAACTTTTCTGAAACGGAATCTGGCCCTCAGGTTCAGCGCTCCTGCTATGGACCGTTCAGCTAGACAGGTCAATGGCCCCACTCAATGCAAGGCAAATTCAAACGTTCCCACGTCTGGGGAATTTGCTCAGTGTACTATTATTACCGAATCTGTGGTAGAAGCCCTGCGTGTGCCTTGCCATGTCACCCCTCAGCAGGAGTGAAGGCTGACACCTCCTTTGGCCTCAACTCACCTGTCGGCCACTGGATATTGTCCTGCACAAGCGTCTCCCTCAGGGTCCCGTCCATGGCGGCCGTCTCTATCTTAGGGTGGTTCCCCCAGTCTGACCAGTACATGATGCTGTAAAGGGAAAGGGGTCCTGTGAGATCACCGTGGGGAACTGACGGGCAGCTCAAGGCGGAAGAGGAGCTAGGCAAACAACGCTGGGGCCCGTCTTACCCTCGGAGCGGGTCCACCACAATGGCGTGTGGCTCGTCGATCATGCCCGAGATCAGCGTCTTCCGGTTCTCGCCCTTCATCTGTGCCACTTCGATGACGTCACGCCCGGAGTCTGTCCAGTAGATGTTTCCAGCCACCCAGTCTATGGCTATGCCCCGTGGCATCTTCAGCCCGGAGATCTGGGGGTGGGGTGGAGGTGGAAGAGAGATAGGCATTACGGCTTTATTTTGTTTATTTCATTTATTTATTACATTTTTATACTGCCCAAAAGCCAAGGCTCTCTGAGCCGTTTGCAATTAGCCAAGGCCTCTTTCCCCACCGCAGCTCTGGGTTCCGGGCCTTTAGCCTGGTGCCTCCCCGGATCCGCTTCCCTTACATTGAGGTGGGTGACGCCACCGTCGATCTGCCGCCGGTTGCGATTGGAGGCGCTGGAGCCGGCAGAGGATGGCAGTTCCCGGTAGGAGATGCGGCCAGTGTGCCAGTTGGTCCAGTAGATCTTGTTGCCCTTGACGTACACATCCATGGCGGCGATGCGGACAGTCTCGTCCCCTTGGAAGGCAGGTTCGTAGGCCGAGTTGGGGTTGAAGGGGTACATGCTGCGGATTTTGTTGTCATCAGCAATGTAAAGTATCTGATACTCAGACCCTGGAAAGGAATGGAGAGAACCCTTAAATTGGTCATCATGGGCCCATCCATCCATGATCAGGGGTCTGGAAACAAAGCCCTATGAGGAGAGATTGAAAGAACTGGGCATGTTTAGCCTGGAGAAAAGAAGACTCAGGGGAGACATAATAGCACTCTTCAAATACTTGAGAGGCTGTCACACGGAGGAAGGCCAGGATCTCTTCTCAATCAACCCAGAGTGCAGGACACGGAATAATGGGCTCTAGTTACAGGAAGCCAGATTCCAGCTGGACATCAGGAAAAGCTTCCTGACTGTTAGAGCAATACGACAATGGAACCAATTACCTAGGAAGGTGGTGGGCTCTCTCACCCTAGAGGCCTTCAAGAGGCAGCTGGACAGCCATTGGTCAGGGATGCTTTAAGGTGGATTCCTGCATTGAGCAGGGGGTTGGACTTGATGGCCTTATAGGCCCTTTCCAACTCTACAATTCTATGATTCTGTGATTCTATTTATAAGCCGCCTTTTAGGCTGAACCCTATCATAAGCAATGATAAAAAGAGAGGATCAAAATTACCAATTACAACCAAAGGGCACCATATATACACTGGCCAAGTAGGGTCCTCGGTCAGTTACAGGCCGTGGTAAACAGGGCCTGCTAGAAGGCCTGTAATGATGGGGCGTGGCAGACATCCATTGGAGCAGAGTTCCACAAGCAAGGAGCTGCTACTGAGAAAGCCCTATTCCTCATGCCTATATTACAGATAGATACACAAGTCACAGAATGCAGGGAGACAGGAATGGCTGGGAGCAGTTCTTCAAGTAATTTCCCCCCCCCCCCACAAATTTAGGACTTTAAGAACCAATTATCAGCACTATAATTTGGCCCTGGAAATACCCTGACAACCAGTGTAACCGGTACAATCGAGGTGTCACCTGCTCTGAGCGCCTGGCACCTACCACTACTTCAGTGGCTGCATTTGGTACTAGTTGAAGTTTCTGAACTGTCTTTAAAGGCAGTCTCCTTTTGAGCACGTTACAGTAATCCACCTGGATGTCACTAGAGTGAGACAAGGTCCATCTTCTTCAGATAGGACTGCAGTTGGCATGCCAACCTAAGTTCGTCAAACAAAAGCACTCCTGGCTTTGCAGCCAGCCTGAGCTTTCACAGGACAAATCCCAAATTGAGTGCGACCCTGTCTAGGACTCTCAAAATGAGAACCATGAACAGGCCAGAGGAGAGGAGGGTGATGTAAGGAGACACTGTCGTCAAGGAAAAGTACTGTAGATAGAAATAAGAGGCCAATATCCATCGGCCAGAGAACCAAGAGCCACTGGGGAGCTGCACCCCACTGACTCCCAAGATGAACATCACAGCAAGGGGTGAACCAACCTGACCCCATACATCAGCCAACGAAGGAACAGCTGCAGGGAGGTTGTTTCACCCTTTCCTGCCAGAAGGAACACCAATAAGGATTTTAAAACTAAAATCTGGTGCCTCGGTTTTGCTTTTGTCCTCTGCCCTCCCAATCCCTTTTCCTTTTGTGCTGTGTCTTTTAGACTGTAAGCCTGAGAGCAGAGACTATCTCATTCAGCCAAAATTCAGCCCTCCCAGCTCCCAGTGTTGCCATTGAGAGAGTTGAGCATATCATTGGTTCCCTCCCAATGAAATTAATCACTGGAGTTTCTTTGGTGCTGGCCAACGGGCAAGGAGAAAACCTGGCTTCACTGACTCCCATTGAGAAGAAGCAGATGTCCTCAGCCAGCCTTCGCCACCATCACCACCCCCTATCCCAGCTTCATGCATAGTTCTGCCAGGATCATCATCATCATCATCATCATCATCATCATTTAAAAAGACAGGCTATTATGACTTTTTTCAGTGAGGCGGCCTAAGATGAAATGGAGATGATGGTTTGATGGACAACAGAGTTGTATGCGATGCCAAGCAATATGTGTCTGTTAAATACCACAAGTATATGTACATGTATGTACACACATGCGCGCATACATGAACTCCCCAAAGCTGCATCGTGTCCAGGATAAAGCTCCCCCATTGAAACGGCTGGTACCTTCTGCCTTGCACATGTGATGGGTCTTCATGAAGTTCTTGGCGCAAGTACACATGTATGACCCTTTTGTGTTGTTGCAGAGCTGGCTGCACATGCCGAAGTTCAGGCATTCGTTGACGTCTGCGCAAAGCAAGGGAGACACAGGAACAAGGTTATCGGATGCAACTGTTAGGAGCTGCAGTACAGACGATAACGTTTTGGAGATCTGGAGGCAGCATCATAGAAAGATCCTTTCCCCCCCTCCCCCCCCACGCTGACACAGTATTTGGTCAAACTTTCCAAAGCAATTTAAGCAGTACATGCAAAAAGCAAAAACTCCCCAGAAGTACAATATAAATACTTCTGTAAGAGAATGATGTGTTGCTGTTACAGCCACCTATTGGATAGTGCCTGTGCCATCACTGGGAGAGAATAATATATTCCTCTCCTCTTCCACTCACACTGAGATATATAGATACACACACACACACACACTCAGTCATGGGTTCTGAATAGGAGTGTTAAATATTCAGGAAAGAGATTTTGGGGTCATAGTATAAACAACAGCTCAGGGGTCAATTCTGGCATAATGTTTTCTTCTAGGGAAGCATTTTTGACGCAATTCCTCCAGGGGTTGGCCAAACAATGCCTGCAGGTGTACTAGTCCCTGCCAAGCCCCCGGAGTGTGCCTGTGAGGCCCCCTCCACGTGCCACCGCTTTCATCTCCTGAGCTGCACGGTCTACCCTCCCTCGATCCAAGTCCATGGAGGGAAGGGAAAGAGTGCCCTGGCAAAAGATGGGCTTGCGTGCGCGTGTGTCATAGGCGTCCCCTCCATAAAACCTCCTCTCTCTTGTGCCTCCCCCACCCCTCAGCCTGCTTGTCCTACAGTTAGGTTGTGAGGAGGCAAGCTGGGCCTGTCTTTTGGAAACCGTTTTGTACGGGCCCCACAAAAAGCAGCTATTGTTGTAGGCACTAGTCTTTCATCGTCATCATCGATCACGACGACAACAATGCAGAAGAAGAAGAGGGAGGGTGCTCTGAAACCCAAAATAACCAGAACCCTTGAATACCAAAATCTCTGGCATGTTTTCTCTCCTGCTGCTTCCCCCGTCCCCATTTCCCTCCCAATCAGACGTTAACGTACCACTTAAGAGTGGATTTTCCGAAAATTGGCCTGTCTGCGGTCACTGCCACTAGCCAGGGAGATGGGATGAATAATGTAAAGTCCAACGGCAGGCTCAAATTACAATCGCTGCACACTGGGCAGGCTGCCCATCTCATCAGCCGGCTGGATGATGCCCATCAGCAGAAATTCTGCCTCGTAGCCTTACTGCCTTCCATCAGCTACGTGGGCAACTGTTCCCCCCCCTCGCTCCCCTCCTCTTCCCTTTTATTTGATGAAATTCCCATACTTTATTTATTTAATATACTTAAAATCTGCTCTCCAATCCTGAAGGGCTCCCAGAGCTTTTAACATTTGCAAGAATGTGCTGAGGGAGATGAGAGGGGTAAGCAAGGCCATTCCACCAGCCCTGCTGCAAGAATTCTTTTTCCCCGTTCAGTTTTCCTTGTGTGTCATGTCTTTTTAGATTGTAAGCCTGAGGACAGGGACTGTCTTCTTTTATTCTTTGTAAACCGCTCTGGGCGCCTTTTTTGGCTGAGGAGTGGCATAAAAGTACTCTAAATGAATAAATAATTTCTAATGCTGTATGTCCAAACTGCAGCCTCTATGTACACCAGAGCTGTCAGCAAAGTTATGTCTCAGGCAATATTTCAAGGTGACTTTAGACTTTCCTTTCTGCTACAGGCAGCACATGTCTGGCGGTGAGTGGGTGGGCAAAATGCATTTTGGTGAAGCCTAGCAACATTTCTCCACAGGGTTTCTGCACATCTCTACAATGCACCTGGTGGACTTTGGGGGGTGATGGTTTTGCCTCATACCCTACACGTTTCTCTGTGGACATTACAGGGAGTGTTTGAGGTACAGTCACGGGGCTGGCCGGCATCTGGCCTTGACAGGACCCATCCCTTGAGCCCAGTACCTTGGCAGGAATTCTTGTCTGCCACTTTCTGGAAGCCGCTGCTGCAGGTGCAGTAGGCCGAAGTGAGGGTCTGGACACATTTGGCTTCATCGCCGCACATGGTCACGTTGGTGTGACAGCCGTACTTGGGATCTGCAGGAAGAAAATGGGAACAGACACATCCTGCATCAGGGCGGGCGGCACGTCTGTGATCTCCCAAACCGCACACTGTTCCATACTGGGACTCGCCATACCTGGCTTCTCAGGCTCCCCTCCTCCCTCCCCCCCCCCGCCACATGCCGACTAGCGATTCCTCTGCTCCCGCAAGGCGGTCAGATCTTCAGCGATACACCCCCTCACCCCGCGAGCAGCTCTCCTCATCAGACCCGTCTCCGCAGTCGTCAAAGAAGTTGCAGCGATGCTCCGCGCTGATGCATTTCCCGTTCTTGCAGAGAAGTTCGTTCTTCTCGTGGCTGCAGCTCCTGGGCCTGGCAGTCGGCGAATCTGCAAAGTCACAGAGGTGACAGTGAGAAGCCAAAGGTGCATGTGCTGAAGTTGACAGTTCTCTGCCTATCCCTTTCATTCTCTCTTTCTCCCCCCAAAAAGACCAGGGGGCTGTCTAAACGCTCGGAAAGCCCCGGGGTGGGTGCGGGGTGGCGTGGCACTGATTATACGACGATGCTGCAATCACTCACCCACCCCGGGGGCTTTCCGCCGAAGCTGCGAAGAAAAAAAATCGGGGACTTACCCTGACTACTTTCTCCGGAGCAAGGCGAGGCTGCGCAGGATGGCGTCAAAACAGCCCCTTGCCTCGCTCCGGAGTCGCTGCGGAAGTGTGGCCAGGCGGTGCCTGGTGAAAGACGACCTGCGATTGGTCGCCTCCCCCCAGGAAGAGGGCAGGGCAGCTCCGATCCCTGGATGCCTGGCCAGAAACCCAGTGCTCCTTCCTCAATGTCAGGATTATCCGACGCTACTCCGGGAGAGGAAAGCCGCAGGGTTTCCAAGGGAAACAGCGCCAACCCGGCACTGTGAAGACATCCCCCAGGATGGTGAAACTGGAAAATAACATCCCCACAGCCAAGATGGAGCAGAGTAACCCACCCACAGAGGATACTGCATGTTGCAACCCTGCAGGAGTCACTGCTCTGGGCTCGCCTCTCTCCAATCAGGAGGCACGCTTGGCACACTGACACCTGCAGGAAGACAAGGGGCAGGCTCCTCAAAATGTAGGCCACCCTGGAAGCAAACCATTAGGAGTTTAAGAGCATAGGAGTGCACACAGGTTGTGCTGGGGTGCCCAGGCACACCCTAATTTCCCAGAGCTACCTCCACATTCCTGCCCCCCCTCGAATTAGGGCTTTTAAAAGGTCAGGAAAGCCTCCGGAAAGCTGCCATTAGCATCCCTGGGGGAACTACGCACTTTCTGGAGGCCCTGGAAAGCGCACTTTTTCACCCCCCACCGCTCCAATCGGGGCCTTTAAGGTGCACACTCTAATGAAATGAGCTGCTCACGCCTATGTTCAAGAGTGAATGGGAGCTCCAGTTTTAATCCAGAAAAAAAAACATGCCTCAACTATCGGATGAGTCTTAGAAACACTGATTTCGCTGCTCTATGGGCTTCTGCTCTCGTCAGCTATAAAACAACACGAGTACTAATGATCTGGAATGGGAGGGGCGACTGGAAAGCCTTTGGAGTGTGTGTGTGGGGGGGAGGAAGGAGCTTTGGAAGATTCTACATGTTTGGGGGGGGCAGAGGCACTCACCACAAAACTGCTCATCGGTACCATCCCCACAGTTGTCGATGCCATCACACTGGCGGCCGATCCACAGGCACACACGATCATTCTTGCAGCGGAACGGTCTGTTGGGGGGGCACTGGAATTTCACTGCACCGGCAAACAGAAACAATGGGCCAGAGTGAACATAGAAGCCAGAGGAGCACAGGAGGGCACGAGGCTTTTTGTGACCCAGGGGAAGCAGAGGCAGCTGACCAGGCAGGCTCTGTGGCGCCCGCCCTCCACCCCATTCCCATACCCCTCTCTCCCTGAAAACCAGATTTGGAGAAAATGCACAGGGAAGGAGGAGTCCATTAGGCTCTAGGAGACAGCTGGGTTTATTTTTCCCCCCGGGCCCTGGTGCTCAGAGCCCTCCAAACATTTTTCGCGTGCACATCATTGCGCATCATCAAGAAATAGGGACAGAGGACACGTAGGTCCATAGAGGCAGAAGGGACCTCTAAGGCCATCGGGTCTAACCCCCTGTGCTCAGCGCAGGGATCGACATCTCCCTGACAGGTGGCTGCCCAGCCTCCGCTGGAATATCTCCAGCCACGGAGGGCCCACCACCTCCCCTGGGCAGTTCGTTCCATCGTCTGACTGCTCTGACCATGAAAAGGTTTTCCTGATATTTAACCAGAATATGCCTTCCTGTAATTTAAGCCCATTATTTTGTGTCCTGCAGCTTTGGATGACAGAGAACAGGTTGCATCCCTCTTTAGGTACTTGAAAAAAATGCTGTTAAACCCCTCCCGGTCTTCTCTTCACAAGGCTAAATGCCACCCCTCGGCATATGAGGCTGCCATGCACTGAGTCATTTGGGGAAGTACTCTAACCACTACAACAGTGTTTACTAATTTACTGTTTACTAGTTTCTACGATACATCATTTTTACATGATTTGTAGTGACAAAAATGCTTCCTCCTTCTCTCAAAGTGGGCCCCTGTCGAGGATCATCCAAGCCTTCATCCCAAATGCTGCCATGTTCCCAACATGTCTGCTCTCTCCAAATGCAAGGATGCCCCCACCAAAAGCTCTTTCCTTGAGACTTTCAAGTCGTTTTTTTGAGTTCCAGTTCCGGAAATCCCTCAACACCTCCCACCATGCCACATTCCCCACTGGAATCCAAGTGAGAGTCTGGAGGCTGGGGAAAGAGGCTCGGAGCTCCGCCTGGTTGGGTTGGTGAAGCCTAGCTAGAAACCAAGCCAAACACCGGCTGGGCCACTAGTTCCCTTTGAGCCTCTGAGCCAGTCAGCTGACAGCAAGGGACAGGAAGGGGTGGGTGAGGCAAGGGGAAGCAGGAGCTCGCCAAAAGGACGGGGGTACTTACAGCATTCCTCGTGGTTCTCGTCCGAGTTGTCCCCGCAGTCGTCCTCACCGTCACATTTCCAGGCCAATGGCTTGCACAGGGTATTGTTGCACTGGAACTCATCCAGGGGGCAGGTCCGCACTGCAAAGTGGGGAAGCGGGCGGAGTGTGTCAGCAACAGACCCTTCCCTGAGCACCAAAAGTGTGGGGCTACATGCACGGAGAGCCCCATCTGAGCTGTGCGTAAAACTAGAGGGTCTTAAACCACAGGCAATGAAGGCTCCCACAACTGGTGCCCGGCATGTACAAGCTGATCAGGGCTGGGCTTAGCAGCTGGCATCCTTACACAGTAGCTGCCAGGGCCCACTGCTAAGGCCTAACCTGAGCCCACCACCTCCTTAAATTTTGGTTTGGGCCTAGAACTCCAAGCAGGGACTGGATCGAGTCACCCTTTCCATTATCCACAATGCCCCTGAACTAGTGTCACTCTGGATCACTGTGTCTAGACTACAGTCACCCACCACAGTTTGGAACGCTGCCGTCGCAGCCAGGTAAGCCTGCCGGTGTCCACTGAGAGACAAAAAGGCCCACGAAAGGACCCTTTGCCCAGTGGCCCCTCAACCCTGGAGTGGGCCCTGCTCCTGATTGCCAAGGGCTACTTATAGAATATGCCTTGGAGGGGAAATGAGAGCATCTGCGTGACGGCAACATATCCCCCTCCAGTTCCCCCTCTGCTGCTGCTGTCTCGGCACGGAGGCCTCACACCAGGCTTGGAACAGAATGAAACCAGTCTCACCATCGCTTAAATGGATATTGCATTTGTACTCTGCTTTTATGCTTTTTAATTCTGTACATCGGTTTTTAACGTTTAATGTTTTTAATCTTTGTAAACCGCCCAGAGAGCTTTGGCTACGGGGCGGTATATAAATGCAAATAATAATAATAATAATAATAATAATTCCAAGGAAGAGGGCGCATAAGAGCCATTACCCCGGGTGCCACAGTCCTCCTCGTCGCTGCCATCCATGCAGTCAGCATCAGCGTCGCAGCGCCATCGCAGTGGGATGCAGTGACCACTCTTGCAGTGGAACTGGTCTTGCTCACAGCGTGGCTTGCATTCTTTCTATAGGGAAGAAGGAAAGGTAGCAGGGTTAGCCAATCCCAGGCAGGCTCTTTTGAGGCCAGAAATCTGAAACTGCCTTCTGCTGAGTCAGACCACTGGTCCATCTAGCCCAGCACTGTCTTCCCTAACAGCCTCACTGTGACCTTTTGTGGGCAACGCTTGTGCTTTGCCACCAAGCCACGGTCCCTTGCCAAAGGATCGGGCGTTTGACCTGCTTAAAAAGATCCAGTCAACTGACCAGTTAAAGGTTGTCAAGAAATGGTCACGTATGCCTAAAAGCAAGAATTTCATTTGAACAATGAAGAAGATACATTATTTGCCCATAGGCTTGACAAAATAATAGTCATAATATGATAATACACGTGAAAGAGTAAAAGAAGCCCATACGGGTACCAACACACTAGCTGCATTTGGACAACACAATAGTCAATGGTAGGTTAATAGTCAACTCCACGGTCGGTTATCGAGGGGGTACTCCCCACATGACATGATTATAATCAACCGTGGTGTGGATTAAGGCCAGCGTCGAGTTGACTATTAGTCAACAGTGTGTTTGATTGACACATCCCCTGCCCTCTCTCCCCCCTCAGTCCTCCTACTGGTATCCCATCAGCCATTGCGAGTTCTGCCGGCTGGGGTATAGCAGCAGCCGCCGCTTTGGTCGCTTTTGCCAGGGGACTCTGTAGTCACTGAAAATAACCAACTGTGTGCAACTAGTCAACGGTGCCCAATACACGACACGATAACCAACAGTTGTTCCAATAATCAACTCTGCAGAGTGTTGGTTATTTCAGCCAAATAACCAACCATGGTGTGAAAAATTCCCGACAGATGATACAATAACCGTTGACTATTTAACCCACCGCTGGTAATCGTGTCATCCGAACCCGGTCGATGCAACATAATATACAGAAAGGAAAGTTTCTACTATGAAGGTGCCTGCTGTGGCATGTGTGTACATCAGAACTATTGTCTTTACTCCCATGAAAATGTATACAGATGCAGTTGATTAATTAAAGAAATCCCAGTAAATCAATCGTGTGAGTCTTAATAACAGTCATCTCATTTCCATAAAAGAAAATACCCCCGCCCCCTGGGTAGCTTTTCTGAGTGGTTAATAAATCTGTCAATCAGTGACTCCATTTTAATTGTAACCTGTCTGGTCTCAGTTCTTCCTCTCTTACGAGAGTAAAAAACAAACACGAATTCTGCAGGCATTCTAATGAACTAGCATGTCCCTATCTGGTGGCCTCCAGATGCTGCTGGACTACAACTCCCATTAGCCCCAGCCAGGGTGGCCAATGGTCAGGGAGAATGGGCACAGCTGTCCAACAACATCTGGAGGACAACAGGTTAGGGAAGGCTATTATAAACTCTTCTCAATCCAGTCTTTGTTTTGTTCCCCCCCCCCCCCCCGAACACTTAAGTTCAGTTTACTTACAGTAGGACTTTCCAGGTGATTAGTGGACAATCAGGTGACTAAGCGGCAGCTTTCAAATTAAGTTACGTTCAAATGAAATTTCACATCTTCCACAGTTAACCTCTCACCAAGTTTGCTCCCCTCAGGAAATCACAGCAGGCCAAGTGCCGTGTCATCCTGCTCATGCCTCTTTGCACACCGGCGGGCTTACCTCATCAGAGCCATCGGCACAATCATGGTCCCCGTCACACTTCCAGCGGCCTGCAATGCAGCGTCCGTTGGCACACGAGAACTCACTTTCAGAGCAAGGCCTGGGTTCTGCGGGCAAAGAGAAGGCATGGGGAGGTGAGCCGGCAGGTCTCAATGCTCACAGGACAGAGGGTGATGCCTACTGTGTCATTCGGGGATAATGATCTGCTGCTTTTCCCAGTGCATCACCGGGGCAGGCATAAGCAGCCTAATGATTCCAACACAGCATCCTCTTGACTGCAACACGACAAGGAAGAGAAGGCAGGAGAAGCCACTGAGGGAGGGGGGAGAAGATCGTGGTGCTATCGTGGCTCCTGGCTGTATCAAACCCTACTGTCTACACCAGCAGCTTCCAGCTGCCCTGTCTCAACTATGAGTCCCAGCAGCGGAAGATAGGAAATTTCCTTATACTGAATCAGACTCTTAGTCCATCTACTCCAGTATTGTCAACACTGACTGGCAGCAGCTCAGGCAGGCGTTTTTTCCTGCCTTACCTGGAAACACCAAGGATCGAACCTGAGATCAAACTAGGTGCTCCACCCCTGAGCGATGTCCCTTCTCCCAAGTCCAATGCCCTTTGTTTTGAGGTGGGGTCCAGGCTGATGGTCTTCTGGGTGCCCCCCACCCCCTTCACAAAGTTTGCCATGGTCAGCCCCACTCAGCGCCCATTCACAAGGGAAAGCCAATTAAGGAAAAACTGGACGTCTGCTTGGAGCTTCACCACAGTCTTCTGCTTCACCTTATGGGGGCTGGGGTGGGGGGCATTCATGTACTAATTCCCAAAACACTTTATTCAACAACAGCAGGTAGAGCAGAGACATAACAAGGTAACGGGGAAGCCATCATCCAGCCTGGCTTGTCCTGCAGAAGGGACTAGAGAGGCTGAATCTCTGGAAGCCCAAGCAAGCATCACACACGGAAATCCTTCTTGTCCAATTCCCGGCTGGGGGCAGCAGGGTTGGGGGAGGGGGCAGCAGAGGAAGAAACACGCGAGATTTCAGATGGAAACCCCCCTCCCCCCCAAAAAACCATTCTTCTTCTTTTCTGTCCCTTTCAACCACACAGCTAAGGCTTTAAAGGGGGAAGGGGGGGGGGGAATATATATTTTTGACAGAAACCTACCTCTGCAAGCCCCGATACGACAGTGTGAAAATGGAGAAAAACGTAAGATGAGGTGAAATGGCACAAACTCAAATTACACAACATGGTACGAAAAGAAAAAGAAAAGAAAAAAAAAGAACCAAAAGAAAGTCACGTTCTAGATTCTACAGTGGTGGCCGGGGGGGGGGGGGGGGCAGGGGGAGATGATGAGGAGTGGCATCCATCTTAAAACTTCTACATTCTTGTTGGAGGCCCAAAGTTTAAATAGGGGACCATATGCTCTCCTCCTCCACCACCCCCACTCCCTCAGTTCTCCTGCAATGACTGCAATTATCCCACGGCAGCCCAGCCAGCATTTTTTTCCTCCTCTTATTCCTTGTTGGCTCTCTTTTTTGGACATCCTTTTCATCCTATACCAGGGGTGCAAAATGTGTGTCCCACGGGCCACATGTGGTCCACCAAGCAATTTCTGGCACCAGATTGCCCCTTCATCTGCTGCAGCCCTGGCACTGCCTGGGGTTTCCCACACTAGTGCTAGGCAAGGGAATCCAGGTCTCTGATGAAGAGATAGGAGATAAGGGATTCCCTTGCTAGCATTTAACAAGAAAAAAACCCAGGGATTCCTTCACAGGAACTAGCAAGAGAATACCTAGGTTTGAGTGTGCATGTACAATGTGCAAGCAAGCACATATGCGGCCCCCCAGCACCACCCAATGCAGACCTTGAGGCCGAAAAGGCTGTGCCACCTCGGCCCTAAGCAACGGATACTAAGCAATGGTAGCAAAACAATCAGTACTACCAATCAGTGGGTGCAAAACTCCCTCCCAGCTCAGAGATGCCAAAGGCGGGGCATCTTTTGGAGCATCTAGTCAGGCTGGAGAAGAGAGAAGGCAGATTTAAACCCCCATTGGTGATGTGGGGTGAGAAGTAAATACACTGGTTTAGACAAGGAGAGGTGCCCCTCCGTTCAGCCCCAGTGAAACCTTTCATCAAAAAACTCTACTTCTTACTGGACAGAACAAAGAACACCCCCCCACCCCCATGTTCTGATCCAGTAGATGGCAAGATGTAGGCAGAAAGACAATGCAGGGTGGAGTGGTAAAAGCGGATCCGGGTGAAATCCTGCACCAGGGAGTTCCTCATACTTGCCTTGCCAAAGGCTTACAAGGCCGGGGGTGGTGGTGGTGGTGAAAGGCAGACAAAAGCCAGACTTTTTCCTGCACCTACCAGGCTGAGATGGGCACAAGAACTGGCAGAGAAGGCAAGGAAGGAACAACCTGCTGACTAGGGCAGCTTTTGGGTGTATGGCCCGAACAGCAGTCTGTTGTGGGACTCCTGGAATTCTCTCTCTCAGAATTATACTAGAGTGAAAAACAGTACGGGCGCTGAAATCAGCCAGTTCCCCATCCCCCACCCCCGGTTACTTTCTGCTTTCTTACAAAGATGCGCAGGGCCTTCAAAGGGATGCCTGATTTCTGCCGTTTTCTTTGCCCTGTCCTCCTAAGCAATGCTGGTTTTACTTCCTCCACCCAAACGGAGACGAGGAGATGGGGAAGCCAAGGAACCACCTCCCTCCCCGCAATGCAAATGGCTCTGCTTTCCTAGCACAGGGCCGAAGGGGGGGGGCACATACTGCAGCTCTCCTCGTCCGAGTTATCTCCACAATCGTTGTCGTAGTCACATTGCCAACGGCCTGGCACGCAGCGGTTGTTCTTGCAGCGGAACTGGTAGGGCTCGCAAGTGCGCTCGTCTGAAAGCGGAGGATGCAACATGGGGGAGGGGAGAGAGGGAAGGGCAGAGAAAGAACAGCATTAGCAAAGGGAAGGTTAGGTGACTTTTACATCGGGACGGTGCAGGAAGACAGGCGATGCCTTTAGCTCAGGGATGGGGGAGGTGCGGACCGTTGGACCGCAACTCTCGTCATTCCTCACCATTGACTATGCCGGACAGGGCCGATGAGAGTTGCAGCCCAACCACGCTGGGAGGACCGCATGTTCTCCAGTCCTACTTTAACTGAGCGGATTAGCAGGGACCAGCCCAAACTGCACCATACTGGGTCTGTGGGTATCAGAGGGGTTATCTGGCACCCAAACACTGAACTCAACTCAGAACAAAAGGCCAAAAAGCCAGTCATTTCTAATTTTTTTTGGCAAGGAAGGAAGAGGAGGACCTGGGATCCTACGGGTCTGCAAGGCTAATGAGAAGAGTGAATGAACAGAACCCTTCACGTTGGGACATCTGATCTAGATTAAGGATGGGCAAACCTCGCAGGTTTTGTTTTGTTGAGTTTCTCATTTTTCCAATTACAAGTTTGTTTCATCCCATTTCTGCATCCGTTTGCTTTTTAAAAAAAAAAAAACTCCCCACAAACCTGCATACGGATGTTTGTGTATTTTTGTCCACATTTCCTCCTATTATATGCATTTTTACATGCCAATTCCCCTAATATAATGCACTTTTGTATGCACTCCCCCAGTATACAGATTTTGTATTCATTTTTAACTAGACAACTTCATTGCAAAACTCAGAGCAGCGCAAATAACCAAAAGACAACTGGGTTTCAATCGATGGATTGGTTCAGGAAGGGCAAATTAGATAGCTTTGCAATAAAATGTGAACCGAACTAAATTCTCCCCCACCCCTAATCTAGACTTGCAGATGTTACCAAGGGTGGTGGCTCCCCTTGCACAGCATGATCGTGCAGACCCTCTCCAGGGGTCTGAAAAACATGGCACTCCTTGCTCCTTTGACATAAGGAGGTACAGGAAACGGAGCATGTTGGCCACCCTCGCCTATCTCAGCTCAGCCAGCCAGCCGACTGCGCCATCAACTCACCACACTCTTCCTTGGGCTCATCTGAGCCATCCCCACAATCATCTTCCCCGTCACATTTCCAACGTGCTGGGATGCACCGACCCGAATCCTTGCACCGGAACTCATCCAGACCACATCTCATTTGCGCTGGGAGAGTGAAGAGAGAAACATTTAAAGGGCTGAGGTGGTGAAATGCCACTGGAGGCCAGCTGCCCCTGTCTGCCCCCAAAATTCAGAGAGGCACAGCAGGCGGCGTTTCCCATTTAGGCAGCTGCCTGCAGTGTGTAAATAACACACACACACACCCTTTCTCTTCCCTAACTTAAGTCTGCTTCTCTGGTCTTTGTATTAAAATAGCAGCAGCAACAGTAACAGCGCACACAGAATTCACCAATTTCCTCACTATGATTGCAAGGAAAGATCAGCCGTAGTGGGCAAGCTGTCTTTCAGCTTATCTGCCACTACAGTTCTTCTCATTGGGGAACCATTAAGATACTTTTGATGAAATTCAGGTTTCTCTGAAAGATAGTTTAAAAGCCACTGTTCCAGACTGAGAGAAGCCTGAGAAGTTCAGGCAGTGATTTATTTATTATTTATTCATTACATTTATACTCCACCTTTCTTCCTTCTTTTGGAACCCAAAGTGGCAGACATAATCCTCCTCCTCTCCAATTTATCCTCACAACAACAACTCTGTGAGGTAGGTTGGGCTGAGAGCCTGTGACTGGCCCAGAGTCACCCAGTGAGCTTCATGGCAAGTGGGGACCAGAACCCGACTCCCAGTCCAACGCTCTAGCCACTACACCACATTGCTTCAGAGATTTGGGGTGGGAACAGGGAAAAAAAGAACTCCAAAGCCCTGAATATCTTCCTGTATCCCCTCCGGCAACACTTCTCTGAGCCACCCATTCCTGCTGCCCTTCTCCCCTTCACAGCGCTGTGTTTCCCAAACACCAGCAGTGCAGAACCTGCGGGCCACGTGCGTTCCTCGGCCCCTCCCAGTGCAGCCTACAGAATCATGGGGAGATGAGGAGATAATGACAGGGTTTCCGTATTCATGCTAGCACTAGCTAAGCAAAACCTTCTCTCAAGCAGAGTTTCCTGTGTGTGTGTGTGTGTGTGCACATGTGGGGGAAGATTATGTGTGTCTCGGTGTGGAGGGAGGGTGTGTGTGTGTGTGAGGGAAGGGTGTGTGCCTGTGTATGGAGGGTTGTGTGCGTGTGTATGTGGACCCCCGGTCTCCCATCTGGCACCAGATATGGACATTTGGTCCAAAAAATATGTGCATCTCTGCTATACACCCTTTTTCCTGTTACCATCCTGTTCTGTGGTAGTAACAGTGCATGCTCAAAGCCTGCTGGGGAGGAACACTCATAGTACAAAATGAGCAAGTTCAGACAAAATATGCACTTCTGAACCCATTCCTGTTAATATTTGTCAAGTGTGGGGATTTATTTAAGCAAAATTAAAACAAAGTGCATGAGGGCAGAACAAGCCCAGGCTTGTTCTATAGAGGCAGGTCAGACAGAACTTCATGAAATGGGCCAGTTGCACCCCCCAAATCTCTAAATAAATCAAATTTAGAGCAAGAGGGAGCTAATCCCTGCTCCTAGCATGTCCTTGCACATGGCTCTAATGTTAAATGAACCATTGGAAGTCTCATGGTTTGCTAAGGTCGTGACAGTACCTTGTAGCATCTTTTGCCCATACGCCTGACGCTACCTGAGCTGCAAAGAAGCAAGTTTATCTCCTCTCGAGCGCAAAGGCAGGCCGAGGCCACCTAGCCAGAGGCCGGTGATTCCTGGGGAAGTCAACCTAGTTCTCCTTTTCCAGGCCAAAGACCCTTGGGGAGGCTCCCATAATGCACAGGGGGGCTCCTTACTGCAGTTGGCAGGCTCGTCAGATCCGTCCACACAGTCGTTGTCCCGGTCGCACACCCACACCCGCGGGATGCAGCGCTTGGTGATGGCGCACTGGAACTGGTTCGAGGCACAAGTCACCTCCGCTGCAAGAGAAAAGGGGAGTCGGGAGACGAGGCCGAACCGGAAAGCCTCTTCCCGTAACAGCCCGACAAGGACCAGGGTGCACTCAAGTGCAGAGACGGGGCGTACAATTCCACATAACGCACATAAGCAAAACATAGATGTGTGTTTGCATTTGTGTGCGCAAGGTATATATAGTCCCACAGATCCGGGTCCAAGACGTTAATGGAAAAAGTTAATGCCTATTGCACGGATCATAAAACGACCTTCTGTTCTTCTGATCAGCCCCTGCAGGGAGCAGACAGGAAAAGCGATGTCCCTCCTTCCATCCCGAGCATCACTTACGACAGTCCTTCTCGTCTTCTCCGTCACCGCAGTTGTCCTGCCCGTTGCAGCGGAAGATGCCAGGGATGCAGCGGTTGGTGTTGGTACATTTGAATTGACTGGGGAGGCAAACATGGACTTCTGCCGGAAGGGAGACAGAAATGGAAATGGCTTTAAGGGAGGGAGGAACAAACGCTTTCCACCTTGGAGACTGTTTTTTGTCAGGGAGCTGTGTGAGATTAATTGCAATGGTGGTAGGGCTTTGGGAGAACTAGATCTCTCATGATGCCCCAGGAAACCTCTTTCAGCCTATTCTATTTTGGAGAAGCTCTTGGGGGGGGGGGCTCGTTTTAGTGGTGGGTGGGGCCAAAGGTGAAGCCAAAATTACAAAACAAACAAACAAACAAAAACAGCTCATTGTAATAAAGCCCTTACTGCCAGTAACTAAACCTTCAGGGAGGGTTTTCAACCTTTCAAAATGCGAGGAAAGTGCACCAAAGCCGGGAGACCACTAAACAAGTGGCGGTTGGGGGAAAAGGGGGCGTGGCCATCCAGGGAAACCCGGAGCGCCAGACTGGGTCTCTAGGGCTGTGGTTCCCGACCCCTGTCCTAGGGTTCACAGCCTGACTGTTATCTAGAGCCTCAGGGGAACAGAGAAGAAGGGAGGGAAGGGGAAAATGCAACCTCTTGCTGTCCTCGCCCACCCCTGCTCCCACCACCTCCGCTGCTTGAAAGCCTGAGGAAAGGGAGGAGGGCAGTGAGGGAGGGGGAAAGTAAGGGATAGTGGGGGGGGGCAGTGACGGATGGTTGGGAATAGAGGGTCATTTTCCCAAGCCCTCAGGTTGGCTCGAAGAAATGTATTTTTTTTTAATGTATGTATGTATTTCTTTTTTAATAAAAGGTCTCCAATCATTTCCAAGTTTATCAGGCCAGCTCGCTCAACCCTAGCATTTTATGGTTTGGGTTCCTAACTTTTTAATAAGACACTATGTGTTTTAAAGGCTTTGTCTGAAATGTCATCAGTCACCTTGAGCAGCTTCGACGGGATGGTGTGCGAAACACAGAAGGAGCAAAGAAATACATATATAACATTGTACAAGACAGGTTTGGTCCCCACCCCAACCCTCCCTGAAGGGCTTGGGACACTTACCACAGTTTTTCTCATCCGAGTTGTCCTGACAGTCATTGTCCCCGTCGCAGATGAAGGCTGGATTGGTGCAGATCCCTGTTGTGCATTGGAATTGCCCTGGACGGCACTTGAATTCAGCTGTAGGGGGGAAGGGGGTAAGTGATGACTTGGGAAAGGCGACTCCTAGGGACCGGAGCCCAGTGACAGAGCCCTTGCTCTGCATGCAGAAGGTCCCAGGTCCAACCCCAGGCATCTTCAGGTCACAGCTGATGGGGAAGAGTCTTTGCTAAGACCCTGGGAGTCACTGCTGGTCCGAATAGGCTGTCCTGGATTAGAAGGGCCACCAGCCCGCCCTGGAATAGGGCAGCTATCTTTGCTGCTTCTATGATGCAGGGCTCCTTATGCTCAACCATGACCTCTAGAACCCAATGCCTCTTTGACCCACGTCCTGCACTTGCTTTTACGTCAGCCGGCCGACACTCTCCATATGCCCCCATTGGGTATCAGGCCCACTCCCTCCCTGTTCGTTCATCTACAAACATTCCGCTAAGGCTGTCAACAAGCGGGAAGAACTGCCGTGGCTTGAGTTGCACAAAGTTTTAAAGAAACCCTAGAGCTGCCTTCCCCAACCTGGTGCCCTCCAGATGTGTTGGATTACAACTCCCAGAATCCCTGACCATTAGCCAGGTTGGCTGGGGCTGATAGCAGCCCCGGTATTTGCTCCATCAACACTCCCACAAACTTCTTAAATAAGCAGGCCCCAGAAAATACCAGCCAGGTATGGGCCCCCGAGACCAAAGAGGCTCCTTGGATCAAAAGAGAAGACACAGAATTTTAAACCGCACCCCGCACACACACACATCCCTAGAGTGCCGTGAAAATGTTGTGTAGCCGTCCTCCCTGAATGCCTCACATTCTGCCAGGATGGTACTCCATCAGCAGCGGTGAGGAAGTAGCCTGTCTCCCCCGCCCCGGCTCTCTTCCCAGCTATTCACTCACGGCAGTTCTCCGGCTCATCCGAACGGTCCCCGCAATCATCCTCCGTGTCGCATTTCCACCAGAAAGGGATGCATTTGTCATTCTTGCAGACAAACTAGGGTTGGAAGGAAAGGTTGTAAAACTGAGACGAGGCAGGAGCCATGAGAAGGCCAGCGTTCCCTTAAGCCCGGTTCTATCAGGACAAACCCCCAGTCTGTCGCATCTACTGTACTGGAGCTCTGAAATGGTCCCTGGTGAGTTCATAGCTCCCCATCAGAAACAGCAGTAGAGACCCCCACACACACACACACCCCTTTCTAACCACCCCTCCTCACATTTTCTCTGGCTGCAGGGGTCCCTTCAAAAGCCAAGCATGTGGCTTCTTCAGTTGCAGGAGAGAGACCGATTAAGAGGGAACATTTTGCCCTCTTCTGGATCAGATAAATTTACAGACAATTTACAGTGGGATGGCCATTGGGTCAGATCTGAGCCCTCCACTTTGCAGAGACCAACTCGGGGAGTGGAGACTTTCTGTTCCAAAAGCCTGTCCTTAGGTGACAATCCCTTGACAAAGCAAATAAAAACTGGGGGGGGGGGGGATTGCACACCCAAGGGATCCCTGCCTGATGGAGCAAGACTTCCAGTTACCTGGCTGGCTGTGCAGTTGGAGATGCAGGTCTTGCCGTTGGCCCCCAGGTAAAAGTTGGTAGGGCAGGCACACTTGAAGCCTCCCCCGGGTGACAGCAGGCACAAGTTGCTGCAGCCGCCATTGTTGACTTTGCAGGGGTGGTTGGGAACTGATGAGGCAAAAGAGAAAGTAAAGGGGCCACTGATGCAGGTTGCAACCAGAAATAGCCGACTGTTGCTGCCTTTGTCAAAATGGGCGACTGAGAACATCACGAGAGACTATCATTTTGTTAAGAAACTTCTGCAGACCTATCTTATCAACCCCCCTGGCCTTCTAAATAAAACCTTACAGGCCAAAACGCGTTGGGAGAACTGCTCCTCTCTCCTTTTTTTGACTTTAGTGAATGCTCTCCTCCCTTTGGTTTTTGGTGTCTGCATCACCCCAGGGCAGGTCAACTATGAAGGGCCATGGCTCAGCGGTAGAGCACATGTTTGGCCATGCAGAAAGCACCAAGCTCAACCCCCAGGTAGAGCTGGAAAGACTCCGGCTTGAATCTCTCAAGAGCCGCTGCTGCCTGTCGGTGTTGGTAATGTTGGTCTAGATAGTCTAATCATCTGACTCAGTACAAGGCAGCTTCCTATCTTCCTAACGAGGCCTGCAAGCCAGAGGAGGAGCAGGAGGCATCAGAGGTACTTTGCCCAGGGCTCCTCAAGCATGGAACTGCCCCCATCCAGCAGACATTCCTGGATGTCCTCCTCTGGCTAGGTAATGTCGTGGCCACACTTTCCAGAATGTTAGAACCCCAAACAGAGCGTGGGGTGGAGTTGGTGGGCCCTGAGGAAAGAGGTCTATTCTCGCTTAGCTACCACAACCCATATCCATTGGAGATCCTCCAATGTGCGAGCGTGTGCATCTGAGATCTTCCTCCTTCAGAATGAGTCCATATGAGAAAGAGCCATCAGCCTCACTGTGTGCTGCTTTCTATCACCCTACAGAAGTGTATATCTAGGTCACATGTGCATAGCTTATACTCCACTCTTGCCTTTTGCTAGTCCCTGGAGCAGGGATGAAAGCAGCCAAGGTGTGTTTTTGAAGCCTCCTGCTGCAGAAAAACATTCAACAACGAAGCTCAAGGCTCTATGCCGCTACAGCCTCTCATCTTCGCCCCACCCCCACCTCCACCCCTTTGTCCTTCCTGACTGGGGAGCCAGTAAGGTTCAAGTGGCACAGCTAGGTGCTACTTCAGCACCCCCCTGCCAAGTGCCAACAAGCTGCAGAGGCATCGTGCCGAGTAGAGGGCATTTCATGCGGGGAGGCGGAAGTTCTTTCAGAACAAAGGCCAAATTCCGTTGCAGAGAACCTCTCAGGGGCCGTATTCCAGTGCTGGGCGGGACCAAAGATAAAAGGGGTGGGGCCAAAAATACAAAAAAAACCACCACAATGCTGTTACTTAAAGCTCTTGCTGCGACTAACTAAGCCTTAGCAGAGGCATTTCAACCTTTCAGGAGGATGTGTAAAAGCCAGGAAACCAGCAAAGCTGAGGGGAAAGGATTGGGCCCGCCTGGGAATCCCAGAGGAGGGCCAGATTTGCCTCCCAGGCCTGAGGATTCCTACCCGTTGCTTTAGAGCTTTGAGTCCTACAATGAAGTACGAGGCAGGTTGGCCAAGGGTTGTAAGGGCCCAGAAGCCCCCAGAAGAGCATTCTGCCAGAAAATGATGCACATAAACGCCATTTGAGCCCACTTCTCCTCGGCGTTGGGGCTTGAGCCCACAGCAGGCACCTGAACCTGGTTTCTGAGGGGCAGCAATTAAGGATTCAGCCTGTGTGCTATTACCAAGAAGGGCACTACAGGGTAATCTTCCAGGTCAGCAAAGAAGCTTTTTGAATAGCGATAGGCTAGAGCAGGTCATGTGACCAGGCCTGGCCCCAGGATCAAATCAGATGCACTTTCTGGCCCGAGCAATGCAAGGGCTCTGCCCATTGGTCTTCCTACCACAGACTTGCCTTGGCATACTCTGAAGGTCATTCCCCCATTCTGTCCTGGTAGGTCCATGCAAGGACACCCACCTACCCTCCTTTTAACCCCCTCGGAGCACGGCACTCACCATCCGGCTGCCTGTAAGGGTGGAAGATGTGGATGTCCATCGGCCGATGCAGGGTGCTGATCAACACGGACTTGTTGGTGCCCGTGGTCTTGTGGGCCCGGTTGATGGATTTGGTTTCCCAGTCGGTCCAGTAAATGTAATCCTCAAAGAGCGTCAGGGCAAAGATGTGGGGAATATCCTGGCTCAGGACTAGGGTGGGAGGAGAAAGAGACATTCTCATTGGGTGGCAGGGATATGGAAGCCTACTGGGGATATCCAGACAACGGAAATGTGAAGACCTGGAGGAAAACTGGCCAAGGAGGTGTCTTGGCTCTAGTCTGACGCCATGAGCTATGGGCCTGTGTCTGCTTTTCCAGCCATTCAGCGGTAAGCATGGCAAATGTGTAGTTGTCAGCCATTTGTGGTGGGTAGCGCTGGACTCCCATTTTGCCGCTCCACTTGAGGCAACGAAAGTAAAGGGGATTTTGGCTTGGCGAAGTGCAAAATGCCCTGGCGATGCCAGTCACCATCTTTGATTCCTCACCATAATGCTCCTCGGAACTGCACTATATAGGGTTGTTTGGAGTGTCATGAATGGAAATTAAAAGATGGCGGCCAGCAGCAGTGAGGGGCCGGGAGGAGCGCCAGTGAGTTTTGTACACCCTGCTCTCAAAATGTCCCTCCAGCCTCTGCAGTGTGAAAGAATAGAGGCAATTCCCCCCTACCCCATGTGACCTTTCACCAAAGATCCCCCAAGGAATGCAGGCCAAGCTTTTAAAAATTTGACCCAGCCCCCCTCATGAACAAGCCACATGTCCTTTTTCAAGGATGTGCTGATATTAGGCCAATGTGGTATTCTGAGGTGGGAGTGTGGGGCGGGGAGGGGGATGCACTTGGCTAGCTGCAAACCCCACTGCTCTTCTGATTACCAAATCCATTGGACTCACTTCTCAAAAGCACAGACCGTCATGATGGGAAACTACAAAGGCAGAAATATAACTCAGGTGGATCAATTAGCATACAAACAATCCACCATGCGCCTAGATTAATACAGAATTCGCACTACCCTGCTACTGCATAGACAAAAGAGGCCAGCTCCCTCAGCTACATGTATCTTCCTATTCATTAACAGGGATGTGATTTTCTGCTGATTAGACCTGTAATTCCTTTCTATGGAGAAATTGGTCCAGTTATTTTCATCGTAAGTTTTTATACAGATAATATGGCAGAGCTTCCTCTTAACTCTCCCAACAGATTCAGTTCCACAAATTAAATGGGATTTTTTCGATAATCACCATCCAGGACTGCCGCAGCCATCAACTGGAACCAACGTTGGATGAATTCTCTCTTCAATGAGTATTTAGAAAGATCCAATTCATCATTTGCTTAGCCAAGCAACACCTTGGTCGTGTAATACAGGAATATTAAAACTCTTTCAGTCCAAGGGCCAAATCCCATTTTGGAGAAGCTCTCGGGGAAGGCGGGGACATTCCAGTGGTGGGCGGGGCCAAAGAAAAAAGGGCGGGGCTAAAATACCAAATATAGAAACGTATTTTAGCTGCATGTGAATTTCGGCTTCATAGTCCCTACAACCCCCTCACCTATGTGCCGGTTGGTGCCATCCAGGCTGGCAAATTCAATGTAGTCCTCCCGGGCATCAGCCCAGTAGATGCGGCTGTTAATGTAGTCCAGGGTGAGGCCGTTGGGCCAAGTGATCCTGGTGTCCACAATGACGCTCCGGTTGGTGCCATCCATGCCTATCTTACCAATCAGGGAATGGTCACCCCAGTCTGTCCAGTACAAGTACCTGGGGAGAGAGCAAATGGAGTGGGTAAGATAAATGGCATAAACGCAGGGCTGCATCTGTGATCAAATCTGTCTTAATGTGCCTGTCAGGAGGATAACAGCTGCACACCCTGCTTGCTTCTAAAGTCCCAGGGAAGCATCAAAAGCAGGACATGTAAAGACTTCAGCAGGTGCGCTGCGTTTACCTTCCTGGATTGTGTGGACGTGATTTCTAGTCACTGTATTGCTCAGATCGGCTTTATCCAGTCTCCAGCTGTGTTGGGCTGCAACTCCTGAGATTCTCAAACTGGGAATGATGGGAGTTGCAGCCCAACACAGCTGGAGGGCACCAAGTTGGGGGAGGCTGACAGCCTGACTGAATTGGGCTTGCAGAATCAGGCCCACCTTGAGCCAATAGCAGCACTTGAATTACGGGGGAAATCCAAAAGCCCCTTCCGACCTACCACGCAATAACAACAACAAGCATTTGCAAAACTGACTAATGCAGATTAAAAACAAGCAACTCCCTGCACGTAGCATTACAAGCTACCCAGATACAGCTGAGAAACCTACCCATTCTGGACATCCACTACCAACGCCCGGGGTTCCCGTAGCCCTGAATTCACCAGCACGGTGCGGTAGGCCCCGTTGAGCTTCGACACTTCAATGGTGTCCCTTCCCTTGTCACACCAGTACAAGTTCCCGCCCACCCAGTCCACAGCCAGTCCATCAGGGTTGCTCAGCCCAGTGCGGTGCAGAACCTGGAAAAGCACAAGGCAAAGAACGGTATGAATCAAAGAAAGCGCTAAAGAAGAATCTGATCAAAGGGATATCTACCTGGCTTATGGATGGGATGCCTTTGAGGTGCTGCAGCTTGCAACACCAGGAAGAAATGGGACTGGATGCGAGGGGGAAGGGAGCTTAATCCCAGTAAAATTCTGATGTCTAGAGTGATGTGCTGCTAAATCTGCTTGTGTGTACAGAACCTGATCCTGAGCATTCAGGAAGGAGCACAGTCCCCTCCCAGCGGTGGTATAGTCTAAATGGCACCAGACACACACCTGTACATTGCTGCCATTGATGTTCATGCGGCGGATCATGCTGCCCTGTGTGGTGACGTCTGTCCAATAGATCATTTGCTCCCGGTAGTCAAAGTCCAAAGCCACAGCATTATTCAGCCCCTAAGCTCACCGAGAAAGAAAGACAGGCATTGCTTCCTATATTATTATTATTATTATTATTATTATTATTATTATTATTATTGCATTTATATACCGCCCCATAGCCGAAGCTTTCTGGGCGGTTTACAAAAATTAAAAGCACTGAACAATAAAAACCGATATACAAAATTTAAAACCATAAAAAACATAAAAACAGGTTACAAATACAATATCCATTTAAAAACAACTATTCTGGGTCAAACAACAACAACAGCAGCAGCAACCAAACCCTCAACATACACTGTTAGATGCCTGGGAGAAGAGGGAAGTCTTGACCTGGCGCCAAAAAGATAACAAAGATAAACACATGCATAATAGCATAGCGGCTAAGACGTGGGTTCAAATCTCGCTCGCTGCCATCAACTCCTTAGGTGGCCCTATGCAAGCCATTCTCCTCTACCTTCAGTCCACCACCCCAACTGCAATATGGTGGATAATAATACTGAATCATCTGTCAGGGTTGTTGTAAGGACTACAATTAGACAATGCACTTGAAAGCACTCTACATACATGATTTAATACTACTACTACTAATAATAATGCTCTTATAACTGTACTACTACTACTAAATCACATTTGTATAGCACTTTCATGTGACTTAACTAATTGTAATCATCATCATCATCATCATCATCATCATCATCACCACTACTCCTACTCCTACTCCTACTAGCCTGCAAGGATGTTGTTTCAGTCAGGACTGCCCTGTGCTTAGTATTTGCTATGACCTCTATGCCTATGATCCTGTTTCAGAAAACCGTCCCTTATTCTAAAGCAGTGTTTCCCAACCCCTGCCCTGAACATGTATAACAGATGATCGTTGAAGAAAAGATGCACAGGAAGGAGGGCTGGGAGTTGAATTCTACAAAGGGATCATGCCCAGGAGCACAAGGAAGTGTGAGGACAACAAACTGAGAAGTGGCACAGTTGTGTGTCCTAAACTGCTGCTTGACTTTTGTCCACGTCCCAAATGGGAACATGCCACCCCAGACCCTGCCCATATAGCACTCCGTCCATACCAATTACCTGTTTCAGCAAAGTATAGTTGGAACCATCTAGACTAAGCTTCCTTAGGTAGTACCTATTAGCAAAGATCAGGAAGGGTTCATCTTCTGCAAAAGGAAAGAAAGGATTGGTGTCAGGAAAAGGGCACAAGGACCACTAGTAAGAACAGCTCTAAATGCTGGAGGCTCCAGATCCCAGGTTTCTGATTCCCACATCTCCCCAATTACGTGGGATAAAGAGGGCAGGGCCCTTTCTGTTGCAGGCTCATTGATAGGACATTCACAGCTAAGAGGACCAGCATCACCTGTGACAGCTTTGCAGCTCGTCGGGTCATCGGGCTTCAGCAGGTAGCCATCCACGCAGAGACACTTGAAGCTGCCATGGTTGTTGATGCATATCTGGCTGCAGGGGTAGGTGGTTGTGCACTCGTCAATGTCAATGCAAGTCTTCCCGTCATCCTTCAGCCGGAACCCGGGGCGACATCTGCACTGCAGGGGGCAGAAGAAAGTCATTACAGGTTTATAGGCAGTGCCCTGGGGGAATACCCGGTCTCTTGCTCACAGGTGCAATCCTATAGATGTTTAGACAGAAAAGGTCCTACAACTCCCAGCATACCCCAGCCAATCATGCTAAGCCATGCTGGCTGGGGAATGCTGGGAGTTACAGGAGGTGTTCCCCCCCTTCCTTTGTTTTCCCATCCTCCAACAGCAGACTCATTTGGCAGGGAAGAAGGGAGATTTGGATGTAGACCTCTGGGTGATCTGTTGTACGTCAGCAAAGACTTCTGAGTCCTAATTGTTTAGCAATAAAACAAATCTAACCCCGCATCACACGTCGCCCTAAATTATACTGCTGAAAGGAAGAAAGCCTGGGGTAACCAGGAATAGATGTTTGTGCAGAAGGAATGTGAGATCCGGTTCTCCAAACAGATTCCTGGGTTCAGAATTCTTTAATTCTAAACGTGTGTCTTTTGCACCAAGTTGGTGGATCCCAGGATTCTGGTAAAAAACAAAAACAACAAAGTAGATCCCACCAGCTAAAAGTCTTCCCAGTGCTGACCCCTGCTTTATTCAGATGCCAAGAGATCTGGGACTTTCTGCATGAAAAGTATGAGCTGTTCACCATCTCCAAACGCTGCCCCCCCATAGGGGCAAAGGTATAACGCCAGGCCGTGTGCCTATTACGCTGGTGTTGAAGCAACGGCGCTGGCTGCCTATGAGATACTGAGCCAAGTTCCGTGTCTTGCTGTTGACATAAAGTTCCCTGAACAACTTGGGACCAGATCACCTTCCCCGATATACACCTGTGTTATCAGCAGAGCAGGTCTTGCTGGTTGTACCATGACCTGCAGATTGCCAGCTTGCAGCCACCTAGAAGCAGGGCGTTCTCTGAGGTGGTGCCAACCTCACAGAATCCCCCCACTGATATTCAGGAATCACCAAGTGCGATGTGTTTTAGGCATCAGTTGAAGACCCATCCCTTTACCTAAGACAACCGTGATTGATTGGACTGCTCTATTTGTTTGCTAATTATGATATTTTGAGTATTTGGCTTTAATTTTTTTTTTTATACTATACATCTTTTTGTATTTATTATGATGCATTTTAATCTTTGCGTTGTAAAACCGCTTGGCAACTACTGTTTTTAGATACCGTAAGTGGTGAATAAATCTAGTAAAACTGCAAGTAAATAAATAAATATAACAACTGACAATTTATTGGTGTTACCCAGAGGACCTTCTCTTCTACCGCTCCCAGACTTTGGAATGGTTTGCCGGAGGACATTAGACAAATTAGCAGTCTTCATGAATTTAAGAGAGCCATGAAGACTGCTCTCTTCCGGCAGGCCTATCCAGATGAATTTTAAGATGTTTTTAATGATGTATTGGTTTTTATTTGTTTTTAATATTTCAATTATTTTGTGATTCTTGTGTTTTATATTTGCTGTTGTTCCCTGCCTTGATCCGGAGGGAGAGGCGGGTTATAAATAATAATAATAATAATTATTATTATTAACAGCGCCCCACACCCTGCCACCTCAGCCTGCCTAATGGTAGGGCTGGTCCTGATACAGCGTCACCCTGTGGCCAGATGGGCTCAAGAGAAGAGCCACCGCCTCAGTGACAGGAGAGTTGGATTGAGTGGTTCTCCAGGAGAAGTGCGCCACCGCCAAGCCCCCTTTGGCGCAGCCGGAGGCTCCCACCAGCTGAGGAAAAGAAACTACCAGGCCCAACCTTGTAGCCAATTTTGAGATCCTCGCATTCCTGGGAGCAGCCGCTTTGCTTCTTGTTCAGGCACTCGTTGATGAAGCAGTTCAGTTCGTCGGAGCCATCGCCGCAGTCGTTGTTGTTGTCGCAGAGGAGGTGGTTGGAGATGCAGCGTTCATTGTTGCACAGGAAAAAGGTGTCGTTACACTTGCTCTCTGAAATGACAGTGAGGAGTCAGGACAGAGGTGCCAAGCTTGGTCTCACAGCAAGGGGATTCTCCCTTGATTTCCCCCTCAGCCTAGATTCCTCGATTCAGACATTTTATCAGTGAACTTATTGATTTGTTAAATCCTGCCGTTCTCTCAAAGGCCTTGAAGGCGGCTCTCATTCCACAATCTGGGTGGCCACAGTTAAGAAGTGCCCGTCTTGCATCTGGGTCCGCTGAGGCTTCAGATGCCAGGGCGACGACAATCGACAGGGCCTCGGTTTCCCTACCCATCACGGCACCTACCAGGGCTCGAGCAACGGTGATTCTTGGGTGCTTCATCAGACTGGTCGTGGCAGTCAAACTCGCCGTCACATTCCCACAGCTTATTGGTCAGACAGCGGCCATTGGCACAGCGGAACTCGTTGGGGCCACACGTGAGGTACTCTGAGGGAGAGAGGGAAGGCGGGAAATGAATGTCAGGCTTTGCTGGAATAGGTGCCTCTTCTGACCATGTAGCAGGCTCCAATGATGCGGGAAGATCAACATAGAGGTGAAGAATTATGAGACAAAACGAAAGTATAGATAAAACTATTGGGGAGAAATGATTTTTCCCAGCACCAATGTATCACTCTCTGCTGTGAGACAAAGTATTTTGGAGTGCCTTCATCTTGAATGGACAATTAAGACCCACGAACTTTAGAAAAGACCTGCTCTGGGTGAAGATAAAAGTGTTAGAACGTTTGTTGATATGGATCAACGCAGCTGCCTGCAATTTCTTGACTCTCCTTGGGGGTGTGGCTGTGGGGACTGTCATGATGAGCACCTACACTTCAAAATGTACCACTGTACCACCGTTTGGACCTCACCGAAGCAAAGAACCAATTTTTCAGCACTAAGCATTGACATTGCCCTCTCTTGCTCTTACTTCCAGTCGACTTCACTTGCCCTCACGTGGCCAAAACTGATTGGCTATATAGCACTATGACATCATCCCATTCGCTACCGGATCCTCCATTGGCTGGAATCACCCATTTGATTAATCCAGAAAGATGAATGGAAGAGCAGCCGGGGAAACAATGGAGCCAAAGATTATTTTTAAAAAGTATTTGCTTAATGTGTTGCTCCAGAAATATTTTCACCCCACTGACATGACTATTCTTAATTTAAGACCATCAATTAGAGAATTTGGGGTGTATCGTGCCTGCTCTCATGTCAGAGCCCCAGTTCTAGGTTCGCACTCACCGCACTCTGCAGACTCATCGGAACCATCGCCACAGTCATCATCATGGTCACAAACAAAATGTTTGGGGATGCACTGCCGGTTGCTGCACATGAACTCCCGCTCATCACACGTGTTGTTGTACACTGAAATCAGATGTCATGGGTGAGAAGACATTTCTTCCCTTATCCCCCTTTGCAACTCATCACCTTTCATTGACACTAACGTGTACTTCCTTTCCATTTTCAACCTGAAAAGTCACCCTCCATCCTTTCAGCGGTGGGAAACAGTAGGTTCTACAGGTCGGAAAGAGAACTTCCACAGGCCGGATTAGGCCCGTGGGCTAAAGGTTCCCCACCCTTGATCAACAGGGAAAGTCAATTAATTTTAGGTTCAATATGTTTAAACAAACCAAAATGGATGCATGGATTTGTCAGCCCTAGCATCCCCAAAAGCTGTGAACCATAGGCAGGTGATGCTTTTATATCCGGGGTGGGCCATTTGTGGCCCTCCAGATGTTTCTGGACAACAACTCCCATCAGCCCTAGCCAGCATAGCCCATGGTGAGGGAGAGTGGGAGTTGCAGCCCAACAAGATATGGGTGGCCGCAAGTTGCCCACCATCATTTTATTAGAACAGGGACTCACAAATGTTTGTATGATCCAGACCATTCAAAGAGGACAAGCTGACCAGCCCTTCAACGACATGTCACAAAGGAGGATTTGGTATTTCCCCCTGAATCCCTTTCCGCCTTCCCTCTATGGCGGTCAGTCTTCACCACTAAAGTCAAATTCCCACCCAGAGTTGAGAACTGAACACTGGGGAGGAAGAGGGGAAAATGTAACACTGAGCCCAGCCTGCTTCCTAAGGTAACCAGCCAGCAAGAAACCGACCAACAACCCAGCAGGAGATCATTATCCTTGGAATCTGAGTGCAGAGAAGATGAAGCCACTCACCGCAGCCGGCAGCCAGACTTTCATCAGCCCCGTCAGTACAATCTTTGTCCCCATCGCACAGCCAGCGATGTGGCACGCACACGTAGGTGTTCGGGCACTGGAAGGAGCCTGCAGCGCAAGTGGTGTGATCTAGAGGGGCGAAGTTAACCATAAAAAAAGGACAGGTAGAGAGATGGCTGGTTGCTCACCATTTAGAGAGTCAAAACGCTGTTTTCCTGAAGCAGCTGTTAGGATGCAGAAGCCTGCACTCCCAGCCTCTTCTTTGGGCTGCCATACCAGAACCCATTGCCCTTCCAGGGCCTGGGTACTGGCATTCTGGAAATTCACCCTATTAATTTTCTTTGAGATGATACAATGGGGTGGTTTGCTACAGAGGGGCTCAGGAAAGAATCTCCTCCTAGGCACTGTTGGCTAATGACCTAGACATTATTTTTGTCTTCCACTAAAGCACGTATCCCAGCCTCCGGGCCAGGCACTTACCTACTTGCCTTTTTTTTCTTTTACTTTTGTAACGCACCATCCCTCACTATGGCCAAGACTATAGGTTGATTATAAGAAAGGGGAGGAGGGGGCTATTGGAGGGATGGGTTGGACAAGATGGCCTTTTGACCCCTCCCATGATTCTTATGAATAGGGCCCAGAATGCCCTTTCGTCTTCTCAAAGGGTCCTTCCAGACAGACAGCTCCTAGCTCTTATCAATCAAAAGACATCTTTCCCTCCTCCTTAACAGGGTTTTTGTTGTGGTGGTGGTGGTGGTGAATATCTATCTATCTATCTATCTATCCATCTATCTATCTATATGGAAGAAGTGGTGGGACAATAACACGGGAGAATTGCCATCTGAACCTCCTTGTAAAATGTTGTGAACGAGGCAGGGCAATTGTACAATAAAAGCCCCATCTGGGAGCACCCTAAATCCCGACCACCCACCTTCCCTCTCAAAACTGCAGCTGGATATTCCACCAAATCCTGTTCCAGCCCATTCTCAGCTAAATACCTGCGCCTTTTATTTTTGGCATTTCAAACCTGTGCATCAGCATGCCCAATCTGAAAAGCCACACCCTCCCTCCCTCCCTCCCTCCCTCCCTCTCCCCTCCTCCCTCTCCCCCAAATCTAAAGCCAAGGCTTTTACCGCAACGGTGATCTTCATCAGAGCCGTCGCCGCAGTCATCCGTGCCATCGCACACCCACTGCTTGGAGATGCATCGGTGATTGTTACATTCAAACTTCCCGGGGTAGCAGAACTTATCTGGGGGAAAAAAGGGGGAACTCAGCCGTTACAATCCAAACCAAGCTTCAGGATTCAAGGAAAGTGGTCCCAACCCCAACCCCCCCCCCCCCCCCCAGCGTTTTTGAACAATAAGAAATGACATCATTTAAATCAATCACTAATGGAAGGTAGAGGAGCTTTGATGATCAAAACCGCTTGCGATCACGGTGCGGGTGCAGGACTTACTGCAGTGGGTTTCATCCTCGCCATTTTCACAGTCATTCTCCTTATCGCAGGTCCATGTCATGGGGATGCACCTCCCACTCGGGCAGGCAAAGTAGCTGGCTGGGCACTTGGATTTTCTGACACCTAGGGGGAGACATTAAGGGGGGTGGGGGGGAGAGAAAATGTATAAGGGAGTGATGGAGGCTACCCAGCTATATCCCTTTTGTGTTAGAGAAGGAACAGAGAAGCATAATACAAGGAGGTACCAGGGGCTTGATCATGATGATGATGATGTTGATTATTATTATTATTATTATTATTATTATTATTATCTTTTCTCGCTCGTGACAGTTTTTCTAGACGGACATGACAGGCTTTGCCAAGTCCTGTTGTCTTTTACAGATCCAGGAATTTCCTGACAATTGAGCATGTTTTACGTATGACTGCTTTCTGGATGTTGGTGTGGATGTATTCTGGTAGGCCCAGTTTCTGAAGGTTTTTCTGTATGGTTTTTTTGCTGTGATGCCGGTGACTGAGGTGACTAACGGAATAATTGTAACCTTTTCCTGTTGCCATAGTTCTTTGACTTCCATGGCCAATGACGTATATTTGTCTCTCTTTTCTTCTTCCTTTTCAACAACATTTTTGTCATTCGGTATTATTGTTGTTGTTACTATTATTATTATTATTATTATTATCATCATTTCTTTTCTTACTCGTGATGGTTTTTCTAGACGGACATGGTGGGCTTTGCCAGGTCATGCTGTCTTTTACCGATTCAGGAATTTCCTGACAATTGAGCATTATTTGTCAAGTTTTTATTTGGTTAAATGTCCAGTGAAAGGTTTTTTTCTGGAACTGAGAAAGAAAGAACCATTTGAGATTGCCATCTCAAGGTTCTGTACAGTTGCCAAATAGAGTACAGCTGGTTAGCTCTAAGACCAAGGTCGTTTGGTTTTCTTCCTCTGGACTGTAGAGCATAGCAACACACAGGGAGATATGCAGTCAACACTGTGATAGGTTCACAATGCTATAAAAGTATAACATGTGATGAAACAGGTGTTGGATGGGATGTTGAGACTGAGAGAGAATTTTGTATCCAGTTGGTGTTTTTTCTTCTCTGTAAATACTTGTACAGTAAACTTAGCCTAGTAGTTTAAAACGCTACTGTGTCTGAGTATTTTTTGCTACCAGGACATCTGCCTGCTACCAGTGACCTCTGTTGTTTTTTCCGCTGGTGTATGCTTGCACTCCATGCATGCTCAGAGAGTGCAGTGCATCAAAACCCTGACATCATTATTATTATTATTATTATTATTAATTACATTTATATACCGCCCCATAGCCAAAGCTCTCTGGGCAGTTTACAAAAATTAAAAGATTGAACATTAAAAAGTCAATATACAAAATTTTAAACCATAAAACATAAAAACAGCTAATATTTAAAACATTTTAAACTTTAAGCCAGGCTAAAAACCTCAGCTTAAGCTGTTAAAATGCCTGGGAGAAAAGAAAAGTTTTGACCTGGCGCCGAAAGGATAACAATGTTGGTGCCAGGCGGGCCTCATTGGGGAGATCATTCCATAATTGGGGTGCCAACACAGAAAAGGCCCTCTCCCTTGTTGCCATCCTCCGAGCTTCCCTCGGAGTAGGCACCCAGAGGAGGACCTTTGATGTTGAGCGTAGTGTACAGGCGGAAGAGGCGCTGCGTCAGGTATTGTGGTCCCAAGCTGGACAACTCTGAAAAGCTCCACTTTATTTTAATTAATTAATTAATTAATTACATGTCTATACTGCCCCATAGCCAAAGCTACCTGGGTGGTTTACATTAGTGTTCTTCATATGCTCTTGTCACCAGCTGAAGGGCAGGATGTGGGAGATATTTGATCTTGGCTGGCAGCCAAAGCGTTCCTTTAGGCACAGCCAAGGCCAAGTGAGATTGTTTTTTAAAGAAACAAAACCGCAGGCCTATAAAGTGACTTACAACAAACCTAAAACACTGCAACAATAAATATTAAACGAACACCATTGCTAAAACAAGCGACAGTGGTGAAAACCATGTGTGTGCTCCACTGATCCCTAAAGCCCTCTGAAATAAAAATTGCCTTGAGGCCTGCTTGGGTTCCATGACCTTGGTGCCACTATCCATGAGACCCTGTGCCATAGGGTGACCAGATAAAATCCAGGTTAGGGCTCATGTAATGTTAACAGTTGTAGAGAAAAGGGAATTTCAGACAGTGTCATTTGTATGCAATTAGTTCCTGGTGAAATTCCCTCTTCATCACCACAGTTAAAGTTGCAGGGGCCCTGCCTTCCTTTGTATATGGTCTCTCTAGTATAGTGCCTGCAACTTTAACTGTTGTGATGAAGAGGGAATTTCACCAGGGACCAATTGCATACAAATGACACTGGCTGAAATTCCCTTTTTTCTACAACTGTTAAAGTTACATGAGCCCTGACCTAGATTTTATCTGGTCAGCCTACTGTGCCATGCTACTGCACTCCACATTGTTGACAAAAAGGGGACATGGAGCAGAGCCTACGGAGATCACAGAAGTGTGCAGGTCGTGTCAAAGGGAAGAATGCAGTCCTTCTTCCCCTCCTGAATGGGGTTTGGGAGACATAGTGAGGGACAGACAGAGCTGTCCTCTTCCTGGTATATCCCAATTTGATTTCCATTCACACCTGGTTTCCCTGAGAGGAAGGACAAGAAAGACAAGAAGATGCCAACCATAGGAGGATGGATTCCTCCTAGAGCTCAAGAGCTAAGGCCTCCCTCTCTCCCAAGCCAAAGTTAAGGCCTCCCCTCCCTCTCCCCATCCCCTGGGTTCAACGTCTGCCATGTCCTAAGATGGTCATCAGGGCCACTTGCATCTTACCTGGACAGTTCAGCTCATCTGAGTAGTCCCCACAGTCATTGCTGCCGTCGCACACCCAGGATGGAACGTAGCACATCGAGGTGTGCTCGCACTTCTGAAAGGTGGTACTTTTTACACCCAGCTTGAAAAAGCTGCTGCAGTCGGTGGCAGCTACCAAAAGAGAGGAAATATACTATACAATCGTGCAACAACTGTGTGAAACTCATCCAACAGGCATCATGATGCAAAGGCAGCGATTTTGCATAAATCATTCCAATAGCAGGCAGGCCAAATTTTCTGGCAACAGAACAGCGTTTTTCCAGACTTTTGATACTTGAGGCACAGGTGCATTTTTCTTCCTGGATTAAAATTGGCAGCACACTTCACTCTTGCACTCAGGAAGATGCATATGCCTTCTTTTGATCAGCTGCCAGGACAATGGGAAGGCAATTCTTTGTGAGACCGTGGGCTATCCCAGCTCATCTTGCCTCCCAATAATACCTCTCCGAAACAGTAATTTTAATCTTGCATTACTAGAGGTGTTACAGCTAATGCTTCCACATTGTTAAAAAAACCCCCAAAAACATCCATTTTCCTTTGTGGGTGGAACCTGTTGTTGTCAGGGAATCACCTAACTCTGATGTATTAAGGGCTCAATAATTTAACCAATTACTTGTGGTTACATTCCCTGAGTTATTTCTGTTTTATGTTTGATAATCTGTATTCTAGAGGAGATTGAATTTGCAAATCTGCATCTACAAGTTGGAACCTGCCAGTGTTGGTTATTCTTTGAACCATGCAATCAGGTTCAACCACTTTAACATAGGGTTGATTCTTGCTTGTGGCATCATGATTAAGGGGTGACTCAGCTGTGCCATGTAGTGTATCCCACCCTTCCTTTTGCCCCATCAGCTAAGGCTCAGGGATGGGACCTTGCTCTAATGGAGCATCTCCCCTATGAGAGAAGGTTACAACAGCTGGGATTGCTCAGCTTGGAAAAAAGGAAGCTAAGGGGAGACATGATAGAGGCGTACAAAATTAGGCATGGTGTGGAGAATGTGGATAGGGAGCCATTTTTCTCCCTCTCCCATAATACTAGAACCCAATGGGGTCATCCTATGAAGCTGATTGGTGGGAGATTCAGGACAAATAAAAGGAAGTACTTCTTCACACAGTGCATAGTTAAATTATGGAATTCACTACCACAAGATGTAGCGATGGCCACCAATCTGGATGGCTTTAAAAGGGGGTTGGAGAAATTCCTGGAGAAGGCTATCAATGGCTACTAGTTCTGATGGCTATGTGCTACCTCCAGTATCCAAGGCAGTAAGCCTGTGTGCACCACTTGCTGTGGATCATGGGTGGGAGGCTGCTGTTGCACCATGTCCTGCTTTGTGGGTCCCTGGTCGACAGCTAGTTGGCCACTGTATGCAAACAGAGTACTGGACTAAATGGACCCTCGGTCTGATCCAGCATCTTATGTTCTCTGGGCAATGGTGCTATGTCTGTCATCCCCCTATGCTTGTCAGCTGCAGTGCAGGCAGTGATGGAGAATCTCAGGGTGTCTTTACTTCTCCCTCTCTCTGGATGATGTCCCTGATCATATATTGTGCAAAGGGGGAATTAATGCTGCACTGCAAACTCCCACAATCTGGTACCCCCTCCAGATGTTTTGAACTCCAACTCCAACCATTCCTGACCATCGGTCGTGCTGGCTGGGGCTGCTGGGAACTGAAGTCCAAAACAATTGGGGGGGGGGACGACACCCACTTGGCGAAGGCTCCTGCATAGAAACTCCCCAATCCAGTAGGCTATGGAGTGGTGGATGTGCTTAACATGGTGTGGTGGCTTCCTTTTTTCAACGTACAGTTCAATCTCCCGTGTGTGCACCGGCAATCCGTTTGGGACCTCCTGCCATAAAATGTGAGATTTCCCTCAACTCCCGAGCCACAAATGGTAGTCCAGCTGGGTGAACAGGTGGCTCTTTCCCCCTTTCATGGCATGGGAAGGGCTTCCACCACAGCCCTTAATTCAGAGAGTTTCATGTTTCCTCCTCCTAATCTCCACTGGCTCCCACACCAAGCCCTCCTCCAACTTGTTCTGACCGTCACAAGAGCGCACAGCTCAATGTGCTGTGAAGAGGAGACGTGACTGGTGATGGGCGATGGGGTGCATATACGGCATACTCACTGCAGTTCATCTCATCCGAAGCATCCTCGCAGTCAATTTGTTGGTTGCAGCGGCTCGAGTTGCTGATGCAGGTCCCGTCCCGGCAGCGGAACTCCGCAACAGCGCAGCTCGTCTCTGGAATAAACGGGCAGCACGGTGAGGCTCGTGGTTAACTATTGCATTCATTTTGCATCCTGCTCTTCTCCCAAGGAGCTCAGAGCAAAGTACATGGCTCCCCCCTTTTTTATTCAGCCTTAGGCTGAAAGCAACTGAGTGGCTACAGTGGCTGAATGTAGGTTTGGCCGCCACCACCACCACCCCATGCACTCGAATTACCTCCCTTAGAGAGCATCTCTCTGTACCAGGGGTGTTGAACCTCAGGCATGTGGGCCAAATCTGGCCTGCCCGTGGTCCCAATATGGTCCTCCAGGATTTCCCAGAAAGCCATGCCCCTTTCCTCTGGCCATGCCCCCTTCCCCTGGCTGCCAATCATTTAGTGGTTTCCCGATTTTTGTGCTTTTTCCTATTCTAAAGACGTGAAAGGCCTCTCCTAAGGCCTAGTGACCAGCAGTAAGACTGCCGACATACCTGGCCCTTGGCCCCACCCACCACTGGAATGCAGCCCCCAAGGGCTTCTCCAAAATTGAATTCAGCTCTTGTGCTGAAAGCATCCCTGCCCTATACAGACCCCATGAAGATATAGTTTAGCTTTCCAGACTAAAGCATGGTTTCCCATGAATGGTCACGACTAGCCACAGTTAAGCAAGGTGTCTGCACTGGGTCTCATGTACGCTGGATGAAGCGGGGATCCTGGCTCGGAGGGTCCAGTGGAAATTCAAAATCCACTCCACAGAAGTGTGAGAGTAACACCAGATCGCTAAAGTAACGGAGACCTCAAAGGCTCCAGCTGCAAGGGCGCAGCTCAAAGGTGTCTGTGCAAAATGCTTAGTGCAGGAGCAGCAGGGACTAAACTCTTGTCCCGGGGGGGAGGGGGGGCGGTGTTAGCCGGGGTGAAATCTAAGCACTTACTGTTGCAAGGCACTTCATCAGAGTTGTCCCCACAGTTGTCTACCCCGTTGCACCAGTCTGCGATGGGCACACAACGCTTGTTCGTGCAGTGCAGGTAGCCTTTCTTACACCTGCGGCTGTCTGCAACACACAGCAAGTGAGTGTGAATGGGAGGGAGGGAGAAGCATTCAACTTCGGAGGTTTCCTCTAAGAAGTTTTATGGCAGCCTTTCCCAACCTGGCGCCCTCCAGATGTTATTGGACTGCAACTCCCAGGGAATGATGCGAGTTGCAGTCCAATACATCTGGAGGGTGCCAGGTTGGGGAAGGCTGGTTTATGGGGATCTCAGACATGTGACGTTCCCTTAATACAGAGTCCAAATCCTGTCCCAAGAAGGGGTTCAGAAAACACAGAACCAAGACAAGCCCCGGGTTCAGCAGAACTGGAGGGCCAGGGATGAGACAGTGTTATTCCCTTTCCTCTTTAGCTCCAGGTGTTTGGAACCTTGGGCTCATCTCACTCACCTGAGCTTGGCTTCCCTCTCAACATGGCAAGGGAGGCGAGCTGGATTACCACACCCTGCATATGTTATAGAAACCTGCAGTTTACATATAGGCTCACAGTGGAACAAAGGAAATAGGCTAAAATCAACTATGTGTGCACCTCTAGACCTCAAAAATTCTCTCTTCTCCCAAGGATACAAGAAAGGTAGCGTTCCAGCCAAGCCACCGCCCCTTCTGCCATGTTAACCACTGGATTAATCCCCCCCCCCCGAAGTGGTCAGAGGACACAGGACAACTGGTAGTTGGCCCCTTGAGACAAACTGCTTAGTACCATGGGTGCAAGGTTAGGAATCCGTGGACAGACTTATCACACTTACTCGTGGGCAAACTTATCAGACTTATCCACGGGCAGGCTAACAGAGAGAGGAAAAAAGCAGGCAGAGGAGCAATGGAAGAAACCTTACTGCAGTAGGATGGCTTCTCATCAGACTTGTCCTTGCAGTGGGCCACGCTATCGCAGGTATGGCTGAAGTCAATACAGTCACCATTTCCACATTCAAACTCGTTGTGCACATTACAGCTGGAGTTGGGAGCTACGGAATGGAGAGTAGAAATACGTATAAACACACTAGCCTAGCAGTTCGTGTTTCATGGGAGGCTACTGTTCCAGATTTGCTCTGAAATCCCCATTCGGCTCCACATTTGCACCTGACATCTGGCGGGGCAAGTATCAAGGTGGCTACGGGAAAGTGAAGACGCACCTTCAGAAGAGTGCGGAAGGAGAATCGGATTGGGCCAAAGTTATGCTCCATTGGAATAGGTTGGAAGATAGAAAGACTGGCATGCAAACAAAACGCACAGGTCACCACAGCTGTCGAAAAAGCTATGTGCATTAACTACGACCTTCTATTTAACTCACATTCCTGGTGAGAAACTGGAGATGTCAAGAGGTTTGGGAGATTGGTGTATCCCTCTCTCCCAAAACCATATGTAGGGAAGGTGCTACATTTCCATAGCTGGGTTTTTACTCATTTGTTGAAGTTTAATGCCAGTCTGCTGCCAGGAAATTGGAAGGGTTCCCCCTCCCCTGTGCCTTTTCGTATCGCAGTCTAACTGTTTCTTTTATGTTTCACTAAACTCGTATTCTTTATTTGATTGCCAGGTCAAGCATTCTTCCTGTGATCTCCACAGTATGCTCAAGGCATTGCCCTGCACTCATTCTGGGATTGCTATGATCACACACGCATATAAATGCATACACACGGCTCTGTATTTCATGTGCTTCCAGCCAAAGGATGTTTCATGTGATTCAGCCCACCGGAGACCTGCCAGTTCAAATTGTGGACGGACAGATTAGTAGGTGGCAGAGCCTACAGAATGGATCCTTGCATGAAACTCTACTTAACTGCAACCCATGTGTTTATGTCTGTGTATTTGGGGGGAGAGTGCTTCATACATTTCTGGTGTAGTGCTAAAGTGTACAATTGTAAGTCTGGTAAATTGGCATCCAAACATGCCCTACGAAATCAACATGTCACTCCATGGACAAAGAGATCTGGGAATATAATAGATTATCCCTCCCCAGCAGACCCATGTTCAAGCTCTTGTGCCTCTCAGTATGGATGTATCTCGTGGGAACAGACATCCAAACTCACACGCCTCCATCCCATTCACATGTCCCAGCGCATCCTTGTGAGTGCTCACCTCTGCAGGTAAGATCGTCCTGAAGGATCCTTTCACCACGGCAAGAACAGTTGACTTCACCCATAGCTGTGAGGAGGCACAGGTCCTGGCATCCACCGTTGTTTACTCTGCACAGAGAGAGCTCGCCTGGGTGGAAGAGAGCCAGAGCAGGAGAGAAAGAGACACGCACAAATTAGGGTGGGCAGGTGTGGGATGAGGAACAGCCTGGCCTGAGAGGTACACAGTAACATGTACAGTTCAATTCTATACATGGCTCATTGGAAGCAAGTCCAACTATGTTCAATGGAAATGACTCCCAGGGAAAGATGCAGAGAACTGTGGTCTATGTCTGGTCTCTGTGGATTGTTTGTGCATCAGCATTTAACCAACATGTAACCTTCCTGATTGCTGTGTACCCAAGGTAAAAGCTCTAATCCCCACATCAGCACAATCCGTGTCAGGAATGATCTCCTGGGGTTACCACACATGAAAGAGCCACAACAGCTCTAGGTTGTTCCAGGCGACACTGCCCTCCACCGCATCCTTACCACCATCCTGCAGCTGAGGGAATGGGAGGATGTTTTTCACACCGAAAAAATAACCTATGCAATTTATACCTGCAGGATGCTAGCATGAGAGCATCTAGCCAGAAAAGGATTACATTCGGGGACTACAGGCTTAAAAATGGCTATGGTTTTTGGTGGATCCATACAGAGCCTCCAAGTTTAGAGGCAAATTACCCAATATGGAGCAGAGAAGGAAGCAATAGTGGAAGATGGCACCATTGGGCTCTGGTTATATGATATCCGGGCAGAGGTGTGTGTGTGTGTGGAGTGTGTGTGTGTGTGTGTGTCTGCTGCTGCTGCTGTGGGAGATAAAATATTGGACTAGGTGGTCAGACAACTGTTCTGTGCAAAGCCTATGTCCCAGGTACAATTCCTGAGACAGGCATCACTACACCTGTCCAGGAGTCCCCTCTCTCCTGGGCATGAGCCACCCAAACAAAAATGGGCCGAAGAAATGCCTGTCATATACTCCATGGGGTGCCATGTGCTCAGCTTGTCCAAATGGAACAATCCTCCATCTGAGAAGGAACAAAGGTTTCATTGCCAGCACGGTGTGTGGCTGGGTGACAGGGCAAGCTCTGCAGATAGGCACAAGCAGCTGCAAAAGTTCCTCCCCCAAGAAGGCCCTCCCTCCCTCTACTGTCGCCACCAGCAGCCATTCCAGCAGGCTGTACCCAGGGAGATGAAAGTCCTGCTGAAAGACTACTACAGTTTCTTCTCCTCTTCCCTCCCTATCCCTTCTTCCTTGTGTGTTGTGTCTTCCCAGATTGCAGCCTGCAGGCAGGGGCTGTCTTGTTTTGCTGATTGCATGTAAGCCGCTCCAGGAGCCTTTTTGGCTCAGGAGTAGGATAAAAACAACAACAACTCTTCAATAAATGAACCTATGGCCTGTTTGGAATCCACCAGGAGAAGAGCCTTTAATGTGGTGGCCCCTTCTCTTTGGAACTACTTGCCCAAGCAAGTCAGGCAGGCGCCAACACTAGGCTCCTTCTGGCGCTTCCTGAAAACAACTCTATTTCGAGAAGCCTTCCTTAACTCAACTCACTAGCCACTGTTTTTACTGGTCCTTTTGTTTTTAAATCGAACAATTTTAATTTGCTTTTTTAATCTTCTTTCTTTTTACTGTTTATACCTAGGTGCACCGCTCAGGAATCGATTTTAGATATGAAGCGGTATATAAATATTGTAAATAAACAAATATAAATAAATGTAAGAGTTCTCTGAGAACCAGCAAGAAGGAAAAGACCATTTCCCCCTTCTAAATCAGCAGAATGGCGATCGAAAAGTCTGTAAGGATCACAGAAGAACTGGGGGTGGGGGAGGTAAGCAAAGTGAGGAGTGTCCCAGCCTACAATGCATAAAGGTTGCTAGAGGGCAACCCCAAAGGACAAGAGGTTCTCCTTACAGCTGTTGGTGTCGTTGGCCACAGCAATTATGCCCATGGGTTGCTGGGGGATGTCGATGCGCAGATGCTTCATGCCGGAGCCCACGTATTTGTTGGCCCGCTGCACAGCCCGGCGCACCCAGTCCGTCCAGAAGATGTAGTCACCGTAGACAGCCAGGCCAAAGGGGTGCACTGGCTCTGCCTTCAGGATCACCTGTTGGGCATCATCATAATGTTAGTGGGGGGGGGGGGGGGAGAGAAAGAGACAATCACTCTGGCTATTGACCGAGCACTAGCACCCATCTCAGAACCAGAGAGTGCCTTCATGCGTAGCTTTCCACGTAGCAAAAACTAGTGCATCGATGCGCTCTCCTACCAACACCAGCACTAACCATATTGCTTTGGTGCAGTTTGTACCCTCTGGTCCTTTGCCCAAGCAACTAATTTGCCCAAGCAACTGATTTTCTTTCGCTGTCCTTCCTAACTGTTCAGAAGGGTAGGAAGCTACCCTGTACCACAGTGATGGGGAAGCAGCCCTGAAGATGTTGCTGGACTTCCATCTCCCATCAGCCCCAGACAGCATGGACAATGGTCAAGGATGATGAGAGGCGAAGTTCAACAGGTTCCCCACCCCACCCCCCTTGCTATACTGGTTTGTGGGTAGGCGCTCCTGTTGCCAGACTACCCTGGAGAAGAGCTCTGCTGATCTGACCGGGCGACTTACGTATCGTTTGGAGCCGTCGTATTCGCAGCGCTCTATCTTGTCCAGTGTAGCATCAGAGAAGTAGATCTTCTCCGCCTTGTGGTCAATGGCCAGACCGTTGGGGGTGCGGATGTCTTTGTCGATGATGGTGATCATGTTGGCTCCTGACAGTGTGGCCCGCATGATGCTGGGGTGTTGCTCATTCCAGTTGGTCCAGAACATCAGACTGGAGGGGAGGGGAAAAGGCATGATTGAGGAAAAGTTGGTATGCCCTCAACAAGCTTTGAGCTTGTATTGCCCCGAAGGTCTGTGAGCCATGGTGGCTCTCAAAGGCTTATGGGTAGTAGCTTTGTCTCTGTTTCTCACAGTACAGCCTGCTAGTTTTGCTTGATTTTGAGAACGATGGATCCAAGGACATCTCATGTAAGAGACTCCTGGACCTTATCTGTCTGGCCTAACAAGCCGGACAGAGTATAATGAGCTTACATTCCAAAGTTGTTGTGTCAAGAAGCAGGGTTAAAGTCCTCCCATCAATCAGCTAGTTCCCAAGAAGATACGCTTGCTTATGTCAGTAAAGTCTGATTCACCATAATATTCTCTGGTGAGAACACGCGCTCTGTTATGGTATTACTTGCACCTCTGCCAAGTTGTTGTTGTTGTTGTTGTTATTATTATTATTATTATTATTATTAATATTAATATACCGCCCCATAGCCGAAGCTCTCTGGGTGGTTTACAAAAATTAAAAGACTGAACACTAGGGATGTACACTGGATCGGATCCGATCCACGATCCAAATCCGATCCAAAGGGAAATCGGATAAATTATCCGATTTCCGAGCTCACAGCTGGATCGGCCGATCCAATCCAAACCGATCCGAAAAGGTTCCGATCCGGTTCGGATGGATCGGCGGATCGGCGGGCGCCCGCTGGCGCCCACCGCCGCTTCCATTGGTGGGCGCCAGTGGGCGCCCGCCGATGAAAGTGGACAGCGGGGGGGGGGGGGCTTCCCTAGCGGGGCTGTCCGCGGCGCGCTTACCTTCCAGGGACGTCCGCTCCCATCCGGCGCCGGCTGCTACTGCGAGCGGGCTTCGCGGCCTGCTCCAGGGTGACGCGCAGGGTGATGACATCACCCGGCGCGCCACTCTGGAGCAGGCCGCAAAGCCCGCTCGAAGTAGCAGCCGGCGCCGGACGGGAGCGGACGTCCCTGGAAGGTAAGCAGGGGGCGGGGGCTTACCCCCCCCCCGGGGCCGTCCGCTTCTATCCGCTGTCGCCCGCGGGCACCAGCGGATGGAAGCGGATGGCCCCGGGGGGGGGGGGTAGGGAGCGCAGGGGAGGGGGCTTACCTGCCAGGGCCGTCCACAGCGGACGGCCCCGGGGGGGGAGGGAGTTAGGCCCCTCCTCACCCACCCGCCGCCATTTTTTCCTCATAGACTTGCATTGCAATGCAAGTCTATGGGGAAAAAAATGGCGGCCGATCCAAAAATTTCCGATTTTTGGATTGGGATCGGACTCGATCCGGTCCGGGGGCCCCCGATTTTGTCCGATCCGATCCGTGACAAAATTGGAGGTCCCGATCCGGGTCCCGATCCGATCCAATCCGGGGGGTCCGTGCACACCCCTACTGAACACTAAAAAGACAATATACAAAATTTAAAACCATAAACATAAAACAGCTGACATTTAAAACATTCTAAACTGTTAAGCCTGGCCACAAAGTCAGTTAAAACCTCAACTTAAGCTGTTAAAATGCCTGTGAGAAAAGTTTTGACCTGGCGCCGAAAAGATAACAGTGTTGGCACCAGGCGGGCCTCATCGGGGAGATCATTCCATAATTGGGGGGCCACCACAGAGAAGGCCCTCTCCCTTGTTGCCGTCCTCCGAACTTCCCTCGGAGTAGGACCTTTGATGTTGAGCGTAGTGTACGGGTAGGTTCATGTCAGGAAAGGCGTTCCATCAGGTATTGTGATCCCAAACCATGTAAGGCTTTATAGGTTAAAACCAGCACCTTGAATTGGGCTCGGAAACATACAGGCAGCCAATGCAAGCGGGCCAAAATCGGTCTTATATGTTCAAACCTTCTGGTCCCTGTTACCAATCTAGCCGCTGCATTTTGCACAAGCTGCAGAGCATCAGAACTTTCGCTTCTGAACCCAGAAAAGGGCGGGGGGGGGGGGGGGTTCCAGACTAGTCGCTCGGTTTTGCAGAGAACCCTGCGGAGCTCTGGCTCTGCCGATTGGGTAATGCCTGTGTGCTGATATGTACTCAATAAATATCTCCTTAAAAGTAAACCTATGGTCTCTGGGCATGCCATTTCCATGGTGATTTAAAAGAACAGCTGCAGGGGGCCTACAGTGCCGACCCCCGGTATGCAACAGAGCTACAGCCTTGCCCGACCTCACATCCCTACTTCTCACAGTCAGTTTGGCCAGAAGTCAGCATAGCTGTGAAGTCTTGCAAAGCAATTGGACAAGACTGCTCCAGAGGCCTCTCGGACACTTGGTCTCTCTGCAAGGCTCCCAGACTGCCTAGACCCCCCATTCGGATTGTATCTACAAGACTTGCCCTGCACCCTTTAAAAGAGACAGAGCCAAGGCAGCTTGACAGGGGAGCCGGGATTCTCCTGGATCTAGCTTTGCTGCCGGATGTTCAGGTGGTGGCTCTGGCCAGAAGCATTGACTGGTGTATCAGCTGTAACCTGCCTGGAGAACAGGGATCCAGTTATCATGGCATATGATGTGGTAACCTCTCGGCTGGATTACTGTTATGAACTTTAATCAGAGCTGGGGGAAAGGGGCTGTCTTTGAAAAATGTTCCAAATCTACCACTGGTCCAAATTGTGGCAGATAGGCTCCTGAAGGCTGCTAGCTACATCACGCTAAGCCAGCCTGCGAATAAGCCACGGTGGGTGGATTGTTCATGGAACAACCCATGGTATGCCTAGCATATGATCAGGCTTCCGGTGGCTTGTTCTCCCTATTAGCCCTCCAGCCGGCTCTGGCACATATTCCAGGGGACTTTGCGGCAAAATCCATCTTGTCTCCCCCACCCCTGCTCCGATTGCTACCCCTTTTCATTCCCCGGTTTTTCCAATATGGGTACTCTTGCCTGGTCCATTTCCTTGTCTGTTTCAGCTGTCACAGGGAGCTGGGAAGTGGAGTAGATAACACACAAGGAAAATTACAAGAAGAGGCTGCATGTAGGCTAATTTGTGCACAGTTGCGAAGGACCAGAGGAGAAATAATAGTAAGCAAAAAGAGGGACCTGGTAGCACAATTAAAAGCACCTAAAATTGGCGGGGGGAGGGGGGGAGAAGCCAAAGGAGTAAATATAGCGAAAGGGGACTGATCTCCCCCTTTGCAATGTGATCCTTTCATTTTAAAGTGTTGAACTGACACTTCTCAGTGTCCCCCACCTTTTCAACCCTTCCCCGAGTCTCCAACTATTCCACAAATGGGAGATATTAACTCCCCACCCCCTTTCGCTCCATCCCTTTCTGTCACCCTCTAAGGGATTTTTTTAAAAAATGTATGTTGGGAATATTTGCACAAGTTTAATGACCGGAATTTGCTAATGGAAGGGAAAAGTACACAAATGTAAGGGCAGGGAAGTAAATGGAAGGGAAATTTGCGCATCTGCAGTAATGGAGCATTTCCACTTTTAACTATGAGTTTATCATTATGCCTAAACCCTGACCTGTGGTTAATGTTAATTACATTTATTACGGCCTTCCCCGACCTTGTGCTCTCCAGGGTATCATGCCCAACTCCCATCATCCCTGACTGCTGGCCGTGCTATCTGGGGCTGATGGGATTTGTAGTCCAAACACCTGTAGGGCACCAGGTTGAGGAAGAATGATTTATTGAAAAAAGCCAACTTCGCAAACCATTGTGTGAAATTGGCTTGAGTCAGTAAACTATAACTAAGACTAACTACTGTTTGGGTTTGAAAATAGTGCTTAAACTGTGTTTAGGTAAACATTGAAGTGAAAGCTTCCGAGTTCTTCCTCATGGCAGTGCCATAGGAGGAGGGGAGCACTTGAGTCCAAGGCGTGTCCATATAACGTTAAATCAGGGGTCCCCAACCTTTTTAGATCAGTAGGCACACTTGGGATTTTGAGAGGATGTTGTGGGCACTCACACAAAATGGCTGCTATTGAGGGGCTTGCTGATTAAAAAAAAAAAAGATGCCATAGTGGTTGTGGCCAATCACAAAACATCCAATTAGCAGTAGGCAAAACAGGTGAAGATAAAAGAAAACTAACTTGCCCAGCAACCTAAATACAAGGTAGAGGTGCGGTCTGACCTCCAAAATACAAAACCCATTTCACAGAAGGCAAACTGATGATGCTCAGAGACAAATAATATAACCAAGTAGGGAGCCCCAAATGCCAAACCACATACCTGCCTCCACAAATAAAAACAAAATAGGAATAGGAATAAGGGCAGGAAGTATTATAGCGACTAAGGAATGTCCTGCAGGTGCAAAGCAGCCCATGGGCATCAAGATGGGGAACCCAGTGCTAAACCATAGTTTAGTGTTATGTCCAAACACAGGCCACATATTCCCTCAATGCATTAAGAACGTCAGACAAGGCTTTACTTAGGGTCTTCTTGTCCATGGAAGTGTGAACAAGAGAACCTAGATCTCAGACCCTCTCTGTGGTAGCATCCTTTCTTTGGAACTATCTTTCCATGAAGTGCACCTGGCTGATTCTCTTGCAAGGTTGTGGAGATCAACCAAGTTTCCTTTTTAGGAGAGCATGGGGTCTGCTGGGTTAGTAAATATTCTGGTGTTTTAACTTCCTGGTTTGCTTAATGATGCTACAGATTTTAAGTGTTTAACTCTTGCTTTAATCTGATTTGCATCGTTCAAATGTTGTAAGCTTCTGTGGAAGCCCTTGAGGGCTAAGCATTTGCAGACTATTAAGTGTAAAAATAACGGCTGTGTTTACACATAATGCTAAGCCATAGTTTATGTTAACCATAGTTTGCTGCTTTAACCATGAATTGTCTTGCAAACGAGCAAACAAACGCCAGCTTGTTTTGCACCATTTCTGATTTGTTTCTCTCCCATCCATTCCGCCAGTCTTCAGAGCAATTTCATCTTCAGACTGTTCTTTCTAGGTGCCTCTATGTCGAGGCGTGCAGCAGTGCAAACAAGCAAAGGATAAGCATGATTCTGGGTTCAGACATCATGACAAACCATGGTTTAAACAAGCCAGACAGACCGTAAACTAACAACAAACCTTGCATTCTATTTGTGAATTACAGCTGATTAATAACCATGCTTTGTTTGGACAGATTGGTTTGAACACAACAAGTATCCAGATTGCAACAAACCACACCGTGGCTTAGCGTTATGTGCAAACCAGGGCACATTGGAACCTACTTCTGGCATTCATCCAGCACAAAGGCTCGAGGATGGTCATCCCCAGACATGGTGATGACAGTATCTCTCTCAAAGGCTCCCTCGCGGGTCTGATTCACGGTATGCCGGGTAATGGTGGACGTGGTGTAGCTTGTCCAGTACAAGGTGTCCCAGCCACGGTGGTAGGCCAGTCCCTCGACAGAGCCAACATCTGTTGAGGGTAAAGCATGATATGACTTCAGCAAAATATTCATTTCCTTACACATTCTGTTTATCTGCAGGCTTTAGCAACTGGATGGCAAGACTACCACCCTACAAACAGCTTGTAAAGGAATTAGTCCCAAATCCTGTTGTTCTGATGGCAATCATGTAAACAAAGCTTAAATTCACTTGACTGTTGTGTATCTTTGGCCGCAGCCTCCTCACACCTCACCTGGCCAAAAGATACAAAAATCATCACAAGTATTTGACAAATTGTTCTGGGGATGGAACGGGTCGGGGAAGGCAGAAATGATGACACAGGTGGCAGCCAAGCGGTGCCCTCCAATGCCAGTTTTTTCCCTGGTGCAATCTGACCACCCTGGAAATGTGAAGAATCGTTTTTTCAGAGCTTGGCCCAGGAAAGGAGGGGAGTATAATGGAGTGAACTAGCCCTGCTGTTCTTTAAATGTTGCCATCTGTGCAATAGAGGCAGAACTCAATACCAGTGTGCCCATTTTATGCAATCCACAGTCTGACAATGTAACTTCATGTTGTGGTCTGGCCCGTCCTGAAAGGAAGGGTCTGACCACGATAACATGGCCATGTTTGCATTTCTGACAAATTACCTAATAAACCACTTGCCGTTAACAGAACTATACTAATTGCCTTCATTGATTTAGCCATGGACGCTTTCAAGAGGAAGAAATCACTGGCGTTGTCTGAAAAATCAATTCTTTATTATAAACGTCTGCAATTTAAAATACCACCCTGAGCTCTTTCAGGAATGCTTTTTAAATGACCACCTGATGATGGACTAAAGCAAGAAGAGATTTTTCGTCTTCTCACATTCGCCTGTGGTAATTGAAAACTGCCCGAAGGACATGATGGCTTGATAGTCTTCAATTCCTCACTCTGATATACGCTGTATGATTGTCGCCAAGGTCAATCTGGGGAGAGCTACGCCCCTTCACTGCAGAGTCTCTGCACTCTGGCCAGTCTCAGCAAGTCTCCCACAGTCTGACCTGAGCCGAGCTTCACCCACGTGTATGGCTTTCACTTTAGCAAGAGCGGCTGCATCGTGTCCCTTTAAGACTGCAGCCCTGGGCCCAGTTAGCATGCTGGTCACCTGCAAAAGTACTATGATAACTCAGGGGCTGGAAGGAGGGGAAGAATGATCTTCCTGGGGCAGACATCTCTGGGGAAAGCCCATGGGGCAGAAAGGCTGGGAATGATCCCTTTCTACCGGAGATCTTGGAAGGCTACTGCTGCAACTCATGACAGACAGCATCAGCCTAGACAGGCCAAAGGCCCGGCTCTCTATAAGGCAGGTTCCAATGTTCTTCATATGGCAATGGCAGCAGGACCAGAGCAGACATCCCTATCTGCTCACTCCTGGCTCTACATCAGCCTTCCCCAATCCGACACCCTCCAGATGGTTTTGGACTACAAATCCCATCACCCCGGACCACCATGTTATCTAGGGTCTGACGGGAGCAGCAAGCCAACATATCTGGAGAGCACCAGGTTGGGGAAGGCTGCTGTTCATTCTTTTCCAGAAAACGTCTCTTACATTTTTGGCTCTAGACCCAAACCACATGAATGAGAAATTCCTATTTCGGCTTTGGCTATTACGGCGGTATAGAAATGTAATAAATAAATACACAAATACATTTTTGTAAACCGCCCAGAGAGCTTCGGCTATGGGGTGGTATATAAGTGATAATAATAATAATAATAATAATAATAATAATAATAATAATAATAATATAAATGCAAACGCAACCTAAGCCATTCGCCTTTATTCACGTGTTAAGGTGCTTCCAGACACTGGCTTCATCCAGCTTTTGTGCGATGACCATGCCTGGAAGGACACAGGGCAGCAACTTTGCTGAAGCTGGGTCTCATCGATGCCTGCAGAGAAGACCACTTGGGGGAACCCTATGGACGCAGCCTTGAACTCTATTAAAGAAAGGTGGGATATGGGCAGCTCCTGTCGTTACAGATGTTTTGGCCTACAACTCCCATCAGCTCCAGCCAGCATAGCCAATAGTGAGGGATGACGGGAGTTGTAGGACAAAACAGCCGGAGGGCCACAAGTTGCCCACCCCTGGTATAAACGAACAGCATGCTGGGCACCCGGCAAAGCAAATGCCAACGGTGCTGACCAGTTGCAACGTGCCAGCATGGCGCACAGAGGGATGAACAACTGTTGCGTGAAGTGAGCAACAATAACGCCCAGCCTTGGGGTGATAGCAGATCTTTCACCTATAAGTACTTCCCGTTTCACTTCTAGCATTTTGGCTACCATTGCTGGGCAAGCTGATACCTGGACGCCCACTGGGCTACACCCATCCAAATGTATGCAGATTAATGGTGGGAGAGGAGATGGGGAACTCTGAACAGGTTAGACTGGTGTCCTGCCATTAAGTTATTGCAGCGTTGGCAAGAGCCTGCTGTGTCCGATGTTGCAAATAACATCCAAAGCACCACGAGGGAACTGAGGTTTTACCCATGTTATCTCCTCATGCCAGGGGTGTCGAACTTCATTCAGCAAAAGGGCTGAGTTCCCTTTTGGCGATGCTCTCAGGAGCCACATTCCAGTGGTGGGCGGGGCCGAAGGCAAAAGGGCCGGGGCCAAAATACCAGCATCCTTTGGCTGAAAGCTCTTACTGCCCATAGCTAAGGCTTGGGGGGAAGGCATCTCAACCTTTTAAAACGAGGAGGCGGGGAACAGGGCAAATGCTAGGAAACCAGCAAATGATTGGTGATTCTGGGAAAAGGAGGGCATGGCGACGTAGAGAAACCCAAAAAGGAAGATTTGGCCTGAGGTTCAACACCCCTGCCAAAGACACGTATGGCAAGGTTTTCCAGTCCATTCGAGCCAAGACTTTCCTTGATAGCAGGCAGACGTCCCAAAGGACATCCAACTCTCTGAAGTCGCAGAGAGACCTGCCGGCATTAGTATTTCCTAGCAGAAAGCACAGGAGCTCTGCTTCCCGCTGGACTGACCGCTCAGAGTAGAAGAGACGGCACACGTATGCACAAGCCACGATCCACCTGGGCATGCCTGCAGTTGTGCCTCTCCACCCCCACAAAGGTAATAAACGGAAGAGAACTAATGTGCCCGTCCCTAAATGAAACGGGGAGCCCTGCTGGCGTGCCCCAAGCCAGTGTTTGAAGAGCGAATGAGGCATGTAGGGCACAGGCCTGACTGCCTTCCCCTGCCACTCCAGCGGGGAAGGGGGGCACGCGCCGCTCAACTACACACATTAGCAATGCAAACAGGAACACAAGCAGCAATGCCCCTGGGCACGGAAGAGTTTTAAGTCTCATTAAACCCACTGCTGCAATTCTAATTTATATACACAATTCAAAATGCAAGAGACGGAGAGAGGGAGGGAGGGTTGAGGGACTGGAATGGACCTGGGACTGATTGTAACGTGCAGCACTACGAGATATCCCCTGCCCCCATGCAAGTGCCTGGAGCAAACGTGCTGAATACGGTTTCAATCACCGTATCCCAGAGCAATGGAAACATGGTGCCTCCTCATATTCTGGATTCCCCAACCAAAACAAGATGGTTGACCAGTAATTGCTGTTCTTTGAGTGGTCCTCTGTGCAGTCCCACAAGCGTGGGCTGAAAGCCATGAAGACCCTTCTAGAGTCCATGTTGGTCAGGGCTGTGCTATTTCTCACATTCCCCAGAGGCAGCAGCCAGGGAAGAAACAGTGGGGAGGGACGTGCCAAATACTCACTCTCAACTATGGTCCGCCGTCCACTTCCGTCATCACTGATTTGCTGGATGTTGCCAAAATGAATGTCACTGTAGAAGATGCGGTTGCTGCCCTTGTTGCCATGGCGATAGTCGAAGGCCAAAGCAATGACATTTTTCATGTGCTCGCCATCTTCAAACGGCTTAATGGGCGCATTAAGGTTGTTCTCATCCGACAAGTGGATACTCTTGAGAATGGTGCGTTCCGAGTAGAGCAGGTACCCGTCATAGTCCCGGCAGCTCTCGCTATCCTCAGACAGCATGCCATGGGCACACGCACATGTCCGTTGGCCTTTTCCCCGGTACAGGCACAATTGTTCACACCCACCATTGTTCTGAGCGCACACATTGGTACCTGGAGAAAGGACGTGGGGGGGGGGGGCAATTAGCATTAGGGAGGTTTACTGCCTGCTCCTACGAGCGTGGCTGGCCTAACCCTGAGGTGGAGTGAAGCCTCTGCTTCAGCTAGTAATTCCATTCCCATCCCCAACACCTGTCCGGATAATGCATGGTGCGAGGCCAGTCCCTTTTCACGCACCCTTTTGCCTGGCTCTGTTGAACACCTTGATGTCCTTCAGCTGTACTCCTATTCCTGTACGTAGGAACACGATTTCTGAAGCATTGTCTTTGCTGCCCCTTTTAATGGATCCATTTGCGTGAGTCCTAGAAAGAAGCATAATGTGAGCATGACACAGAATGCAAAGTGGCTCAGTTCAAACAACACGTTAGTCAATGCAGTGTGAAAACTCTACTCAACGGTTGAGGTTTTAGGAGATACTCCCCATTCGTCATGTTCTAACTCCACCATTGTGTGACTGTGGGCTACCGTGGAGTTGAGTAAAATCCATCAGGGTGTTTGATTGACAGTTCCTCTGCCCTCTCTCCTCCCCCGGTCCTCCCGATGGTATCCCATCAGCCATTGCTGCAAAAAGAAACAATCCCGGCGGCTCTCCTAGAGCGGTACTCCCTCCTTTCACCGCTCTTACCAGAGAACTCTGTAGCCAGTGGGAAAAGTCAACTCGACATAACAGAAAACTCCACGGAGCCTGCCACACAACATGCCACACAACGGTCGTGCAGGAACTCTCCTCTACACAGTGTGGATATTCTGCGTGGAGTGTTTCCCAAAAAAGCTCCACCGTTGCATGGAGTTTTCCCGCCAGACAACACTTTTCTCAATGGTGGTGTAAAAATTCCACCGTGGAGTTCTAAAACCACCGTTGAGAAACGTGTTGTCTGAACTGAGCCAGTGTGTAGCACAGTGGCCGTCTGGCTAAACACAAAAAGGAAGCCAGAGCCCATGAGCCCGAGATGCAAACCTGCTGTACACGGGCACTCTTCGACGTGCATGACCCCAAACACACACATTTCCCTTGCACACAAATATTATCCAAGCATACGTTTCTCCCTTGATTAGCACATCTATAATTAGACATACATGCAGATATATATATATCCACGAGGCTCAGTATTAGGCATGTCAGCATTCATGGATGTGGTCCTTTCCAAAGACTGAACCAATATTCAACTATGTAAACAGGGCCACAATATCCAGCCATAATGAGCACAGCTCTGTCTGAAAAGAGGAAGGAGCATCAGGGCTGCTGCCAAAGCCTTCTACACACGATCATGTCACTCTGCTAGAGCAGCCCTAGCCCTTGATAGCACCGAGACACGGACCTGTCACTCCAGTAGACGTAATCCTCAAAGACTGACACCGAGAACATGTCCATGTTGTTATTGGAGAGGACAACCTCCCTCTTGTCGCCGGTCTCCAGGTCTATGCGCTCTATCTTGTCTATCCGGGCATCGCACCAGTAAAGCTTCCCATCCTAGAGAGAGAGAGAGATCAGAAGGACATATCATCCCTGGGAGTTACATAATACCCCCCAAGATGCTAAAGTGAATTCAGGGCAGGTGCAGAGCCAGCCACGCATGTTCTCAACTTCTGGCTAAATCCTAAGGCCTAAACTACACATTATGATCCGATCTCTCCAGCTTTTTTATTTGTTTGTTTGCTTATTTACCAACATGTATCTATTCGGAGCTGCTATCCAATCCATTGGGGTAGGTGGGGATGGGACTGTTTAACTGTGGAGTGGCCTGCCGGGAGAGATTCGACAACTTAGCAGTCTTCTTGAATTTAAGAGAGCTGTGAAGCCTGATCTCTTCCGGCAGGCCTACCTAGTTGAATTTTAAGATGTTTTTAATAATGTATTAGTTTTATTTGTTTTTAATGTTTTGTCTATTTTATGGTCTTAGTGTTTATATTTATTGTTGTTCCCCGCCTCGATCCAGAGGGAGAGGCAGGTAAGAAATAAATATATTATTATTATTATTATTATTATTATTATTATGCCTAACAAAATTTCAGAAGTCAGAGAGAGGCTAGGCAGTGGACTTCCAGTGGGCAGGTCTTCAATGCAGTACACCCCTCCTCATCCAAATGCAGTTTTTATACAAAATAAGAACTTGTCTAATTTGCAAGTCTTGCACAGATGTTTGAGTTCTCTTGATGCACTTGTTTGCTGTCACTCTAGTTGCACACGACCGTCCCTCGATTGGCAAAAAGCACCACAGGCCCTCACAGCCTGCTCTCTGCCTTTGTGCACTCCTGAGCCGTCACTTTTTGTTTCAGAGACACCCACCCTCCTCACCTACCAATTGTTGTTTCTCTCCCCCTACACCCAGAGCTATAAGAACATAAGAAGAGCCCTCATGCTGGATCAGACCAAGAGTTCATCTAGTCCAGCACTCTGTTCACACAGTGGCCGACCAGCTGTCCACCAGGGACCCACGAGCAGGACACGGTGCAACAGCACCCTCCCACCCATGTTCCCCAGCAACTGGTGTATATAGCCTCTGAGCCATACCTCATAGTCAACCGAGATGCCATTGGGCCAGCTGATGCTGGTGTTGATGAGAACCACACGGTCTGTCCCATCCAGCCGGGAACGTTCAATGCGGGGGTACTGGCCCCACTCTGTCCAGAATAGATACCTGAAGGAAAGGAGGAAGGTCAGTGGTACAGCAGGAAATGAAACATGTTTTTAGTGGAACACTTAGGTCTGGTTCACAACTGCATAGTATTAGTATATTTTGTAATTATTTAGATTTGTATCCTCTTTCTCCAAGGAGATCAGGGTAGTATACATGGGTTTTCTCCCAACCCCATTTATTTGCACAATAGCCCTGTGAGGTAGTTCCTGCCCAGGTGTCATCCACTGAGCTTCATGATAGAATTCTGGTCCAGCCGTCCCCAATTTGGTGCCCTCTAACAGATGTCTGGACTTCCAGCTCCCATCAGCCCTAACTAGCATGGCCAATAGTCAGGAATGCTGAGAGTTGTAGTTTCAAACATGTGGAGGGCACCAGGTTGTGGGAAGCTGAACTAGTCAAACGCTGTAAAGACTGTGCTACAATATTGTTTGGTGGCTGCAGTGTCAGGTGGTGATGTTGTATGAATGAGCCATCAAAGATCAAACACCGCAGGCCCTGCTCCCATATTGCCTGGCATCATCTCAACAAGCAAGGTTCTTCTGTGGAGCCAGTCAATACACTTACTCGGCTGCAAGTGGCCATGGGTTCAGTCATCAAGCAATGAGAAATCAAGTTATTTACACGCATGCGCTGGCCGCAAAGTTGACAGCCTGCCCCCGTCAATTTAATTCCTTCATGAGCCCTCCCCTCAGTGAAGAAACTGGGGAATCATACATATAAACAGGAGAATCTTTTCGACTATGGCTCCGGCTCCTTCTTTTCCCCCACAGCCACCATGTTGTATGAGGAGAGAGTGTCAGATGTCAATGGTCCACCAGCAGTTGGAGCAGCAAACCACTGCTGTCCTCCATGTTCCACTACCTCATTATACCCACAACATATCCCCAGAGGAATCCCTCATCACTGTCTAAAGCAGGGGTGAACAACTTTCGCCCAGTCAGGGGCAGCAGCACTGGGTGCTATTGGGGGCTACATGCCCAAAGGGGTTGTGTTCTGAGCCCAAAGGAGCGGGTTGTCCCTTTAGCCTATTTATTTTACATTGCTTTCAATTACTAGACTCTAGAGTAGAAGAGAGATTAACATGTTATTGCTTGTGTTGTCTACAGGAGACACAGCCTACTTTTCACAAACCACGAGTGGGGCAAGTGTTTTTGAAAAGTGGTGGCCCACTCTTTGCAGGGTGGGAGTAGGAGACCAAAGGACCCCTTGATGGTCAGCTGCGTCCTTGTTGTCTTAGAACAAGGACAGGTATGCTGGTGCCCTCCAGATGCTTTCGACTGCAACTCTCATCAGCCCCAACCAGCACGGCGGATGGTTAAGGATTATAGGTAGGGGTGTGCACGGACCGCCCGGATCGGATCGGGACCCGGATCGGGACCTCCAATTTTGTCCCGGACCGGTTCGGACAAAATCGGAGGCCCCCCGGACCGGATCGAGTCCGATCCCGACCCAAAAATCGTAAATTTTTGGATCGGCCGCCATTTTTTTCCCCATAGACTTGCATTGCAATGCAAGTCTATGAGGAAAAAATGGCGGCGGGTGGGTAAGGGGGGGCCTAACTCCCTCCCCCCCCCCGGGGCCGTCCGCTGTGGACGGCCCCGGCAGGTAAGCCCCCTCCCCCGCGCTCCCTACCCCCCCTGGGGCCGCCCGCTTCCATCCGCTGGCGCCCGCGGGCGCCAGCGGATAGAAGCGGACGGCTCCGGGGGGGGGGGGGTAAGCCCCCTTCCCCGCCACTTACCTTCTCGGCCCGTCCGGCGCCGGCGGCTACTACCAGCGGGCTCCGCGGCCTACTCTCGAGTAGCGCGCCGGGTGATGACATCACCCGGCGCGCCACCCTGGAGCAGGCCGCGGAGCCTGCTGGTAGTAGTAGGCGCCGGCGCCGGACGGGAGCCGCCGGGCCGGGCAGGTAAGGGCCCCCCTCCCCCCTCCCCCCTCCGCGCGCCCCCTCCTCCCCTCCACGCACCCCCTCCTTACCTTTCCGGCCCGGCGGCTCCCGTCCGGCGCCGGCGCCTACTACTTCCAGCAGGCTCCGCGGCCTACTCTAGAGTAGCGCGCCGGGTGATGACATCACCCGGCGCGCCATCCTAGAGCAGGCCGCGGAGCCTGCTGGGAGTAGTAGGCGCCGGCGCCGGACGGGAGCCGCCGGGCCGGGCAGGTAAGGGCCCCCCTCCCCCCTCCGCGCGCCCCCTCCTCCCCTCCACGCACCCCCTCCTTACCTTTCCGGCCCGGCGGCTCCCGTCCAGCGCCGGCGCCTACTACTTCCAGCAGGCTCCGCGGCCTGCTCTAGAGTAGCGCGCCGGGTGATGACATCACCCGGCGCGCCATCCTAGAGCAGGCCGCGGAGCCTGCTGGGAGTAGTAGGCGCCGGCGCCGGACGGGAGCCGCCGGGCCAGAAAGGTAAGGGCCCCCCTCCCCCCTCCCCCCTCCGCGCGCCCCCTCCTCCCCTCCACGCACCCCCTCCTTACCTTCCCGGCCCGGTGGCTCCCGTCCGGCGCCGGCGCCTACTACTACCAGCAGGCTCCGCGGCCTGCTCTAGAGTAGCGCGCCGGGTGATGACATCACCCGGCGCGCCACCCTAGAGCAGGCCGCGGAGCCTGCTAGTAGTAGTAGGCGCCGGCGCCGGACGGGAGCCACCGGGCCGAGAAGGTAAGTGCCCCCCTCCTCCCCCCCCCCGCTGTCCACTTTCATCGGCGGGCGCCCGCTGGCGCCCGCCAATGGAAGCGGCGGTGGGCGCCAGTGGGCACCCGCCGATCCGCCGATCCGCCGAACCGGTTCGGAGCTTTTTCGGACCGGTTCGGATTGGATCGGCCGATCCAGCTGCGGGATCGGAAATCGGATAATTTATCCGATTTCCCACTGGACCGGACTCGGATCGTGGATCGGGTCCGATCCAGTGCACATCCCTAATTATAGGCATTGTAGTCCAAAGCTTCTGGAGGGCAACAGGTTGCCGACCTTTGTCTTAGAAGATCCTAGGAAATGTGGTCCCAAAGCTCCCAAGAATCTTGGAACACACCAAATTAACCCAACATCCAAGGAAGATCTTGAGAGAGTTCTCAGGAATCTTTCCTTCCCCTCAACTACAGCACAGAGAAATGCAACCTGAGCCTCTCCCTATCATGAACATTTGTGGTCCAACAAATCACAGCCGACCACTTACCCTTTCTCCGGGTGCACTGTGATGGCCCGTGGCTTGTCCAGCCCCTGTGAGATCACCACGTAGCGGAATGAACCATTGAGCCTGGCCACCTCAATAACATCAAAGCCCTGGTCTGTCCAATAGATGTTTCCTGGAGGGGAAGAGGTGCCAAATGATGACTTGGCTAATTGCTCCTTCTCCACTCCTTGTGAGTGGCTGGCATTCCTCCCCTGGCCCCCATTCCTGTCTCTAATACTAACACCACACTACCTTACCTGCAATCCAATCCACAGCAATCCCTTCCACACGGCCAATGCCATTGGTCACCACATCCTCTCGCCACGTCTGGTCCCGCTTGGCCCTACTGATGGTGCTCAAGCCCATGTCCACCCAATAGATGGTGTCGTTCTCTGAAAGAGGAAAAGAAATGCATTTGGGGAAGAGGAGGAAGAGATGTACATCTGAGGGAATAATAGCCCTCTGCACCAGTTGTAAGCCATCCGGCTGTCCCAATCCCAGCTCTTGGGTCCCCAAAGTCCACCCCTTCTCAGCAGCAAGTGACAGGATACTCAAAATAATGAAAGCAGAAAATTAGAGAGGGGCCATAGCTCAACAGTGGAACACATGTTTTGCATGCAGAAGGTCCCAGGTTCAATCCCCGGAATCTCCAGGCAGGGCTTGGAAAGAATCCTACCTGAAACACTGGACACTTGCCAGTCAGTGTTGACAGCTGCCTATGTTCCTAGGTTCATTGAAATTCTGTAGCACTGCTGCCCAGACAAGGCCACAAGCCGGGCAGTTAAGGGAAAAGTGTAAAATCCCAGTTCTCAAAGGCTTAATGCAAGATCATTCAAGTTTTATACACCAGTACAACAGAGAACACCTCTGATCAAGTGTAATGCAAACCAATCTTTCATTACACATGACATTTTAAAATCCTATTTGGTATTCCACTTCTCATGTTGTCTTAAGGATGGAATATTCCTTGATCACCTCACAACTAGTTTCTAATCTGCTATGAGATTCCTGATAAGAACAGCTGTTTAAAAGCCAGGACTCTCAAAATTGTTTTTTTTTGTTTTGTTTTGCAGTTGTCCATGAAAAAAATGGTTTCAGCAAAAGGCACCTTTTGCCTATTCACCTGGCACCTACATTATACTCTTTTAGACGCCAGGTGAAGACCTTTTTATTTTCTCAATATTTAAACAGTTTATCAACTTAATTTTAAACTTTGCTGTTTAAAATTTGTATTTTAAATCTGTATTAATTTCTTCATTGCTGCCCGGTTTTATCCTGGTTGTGCTTTTACATTGCATTTATACTTCGTTTTTATACTGTTATTTATTTTATATTTTGAATGGTTTTCATGGTTTTAATTTGATTAAAACCACCCAGAGAGCTTCAGCTATTGGGCGGTATAGAAACGCAATCAATTAATAACTAAATAAATAAATACATACATATGCACTGTCCTAAAGTGGCTGTCAGCATGGAATGGCACTATAACATGCTATTCCAACATGATGTAGTAACAAATTTGGCCTGGATGAAGACTCAGAATCATATCCAATGTTATGTCTTTGTGAACTGAGACTCTCCTAGATGTGATACACAATCAGATGTATCGTTCCTTTAGGGAGGGCTCAGAGTTGGAGCACAAGAGTGACTGAAGGGAGGGGCATTAACCCAGTTTAATCCTGTCCCCTCTGGCTATTTTTCTGCACTTGTCAACTGCTGCATTTGTTCAGTGGTAGCAGTATGCTGAATCTGTGAGTATGGATATGAGACAGGTGATGGGGAAAGAGTGGTAAATGTTAGGAAAGGTGAAACTATGGTCATCCAGTGAAGGACTTGCAGTCAGAAAAGATATTTGAGGGAAGGGGAGACTGTATCACACGAAGTATAGCAAAAGCTTTAAAGTACAGCAAAAGCCACAAAAGTAGGAGTGAAGTTAATTTCAGATACTCTGAATGTCTCAGTGATTTTAACATTAAGATGTTATGTAGAACAGGTTTGTCTTCATTGTGTGCTGTGAAATCAGACATGTGACCAAAGCCATCTTTGGGTGGGCACGTCCCTTTGGGGGCAGGCCATGTTGGTGGGCACGCCCCTCTGGAGGCCAGCCATGTTGGTGGGCACGCCCCCTTGGGGCGGCCATGTTGTCCTTCTTACTGGTATCCAAAATATGGTCACCCTATTCCTACTTCTCTCACTCTCCATCTGATACACCCAAGAGGGGCTATCCCTTTCCAGGTGTTCAGCACCTACCAGCATGGAAGTCGATGCCGACAGCCAATGAAGTCCCGGAAACTGGTACGAGGGCATCAGACTTGTCACTGGGATCCAACGGGATGCCCCGGATACCTTCATGTACTGAGTAGAGGAGGAAAGAGCCAACACCTGCATGGAAGAAGGAAACAGTCAGTGTTGACCAGGACTGGTTACAGGGAGCACACAACTCCCCTGTTAAAACAGCTCCACTGGCTTCCAGTCTGTTTCTGGGCACAATTCAAAGTGCTGGTTATGACCTATAAAGCCCTATACAGCTCGGGTCCAGGTTATCTGAAAGACCACATTCTCCCTTAAGAGTCTGACAGTACTTTGAGATCTTCAGGGGAAGCCCTTCTCTCAGTCCCACCACCATCACAGGCACGCCTGGTGGGATCGTGGGAGAGGGTTTTCTCGGTGGCTGCCCCAGGGCTCTGGAACTCCCTTCCCAGGGAAGCTAGACTGGCTCCCTCCTTAATGTACTTTCGGAGGCAGGCAAACCCTTTTTTGTTCCCACCGGCCTTTGGCAAATCATCTGGACCTCCGTCTATGCCTAGGACTTTTTAAATTATGTATTTTAAATGGTTTAAATGTTTTAATATTGAAATGCATTTAATTATATTTTTAACTTTTGCATATTTCTATTTAAAGGTTTTAACTGTATATGTTTAATTTTGTAAAAAGGCGGGATACAAAATAATAATAATAATAATAATAATAATAATAATAATAATATCATCATCATCATCATCATCATATGTGTAACGTCCCACGGCCTCTGGCCATCTGTTCTTTTAAGCATCATGGAAACCACATACTCAGACTCAGAGGTTTACTCACAAGGAGAGTGTTTGTTAAGCATCTTAAGGCCTATACAAGCATACCTAATAGACGGTGGACTCAAATGGCAGACGCTCACAAAGCTGATGGTCCAGATGGGTCAGCAGCTTCGTGAGCGTCTGCCATTTGAGTCCACCATCTATTAGGTATGCTTGTATAGGCCTTAAGATGCTTAATAAACACTCTCCTTGTGAGTAAACCTCTGAGTCTGAGTATGTGGTTTCCATGATGCTTAAAAGAATAGACGGCCAGAGGCCCTGAGACGTTACAACATGCTTGGAGCCACAGCACAAAGCCTATGGGACGGAAGGCCCAAGCTCAGTAGGAAAAGCACACACTTTACATGCAGACCATCACAGGTTCCATTCTCAGAACAGGAAATTAAAGTATTTCTAGCAACTGCTCGGAGAATTTGGAGAGTCACAGTTGAACACAGTAGAACTGCCTTCCCCAATCTGGGTCCCTACATATGTTTTGGCTCCAGACCCCATGGCCAGTAATGATAGAAGTGATTGTGCGAAACGGCTGGAGGGACCGAAGCTGGCGAAGGCTGAAGTAGACAAAACTGGGCTAGACAGACCAATGGTCTGACACGGCGCTAGTTCCAAAGAACCAGGGGATGAGCTGTAGCTCAGTGGCTGAGCGCAGCCTCTGCCTGCAGAACGGCCCCAGGTTCAAGGAGGGATGGCAGAACCAGGGATGCTCGAGCTCACTGGAATGCTCTGAACTTCATTTCAAAGCTTAGTTCGGCTTACTCCCATTCTCGGTTCGCTCAAACGGGAACACTTGCTCATTTCAAGGAAGTGGTTCATTTTTCAAGTTCACATCTTGGGCATGCAAACGCAAGTTTGGGAATTTGCGGGCATTTTCGGAGAACACATGCTCCCGTTCACCTGTGCGTCTGGAATCGTGAACGGAGCATTTTTGAGTGATTTGTTGTGAAATGGAACGAAATTCTCATACATCCCTAGGTTCAAGCCCTGTTGAAAGAATCTCAGAGAGCAGAGCAAGCTGCCAATCCGACTAAGCAGTATTGAATGAAGCAGACAGACCGCCTGACTCATTAGAAGGCTTTTCCACCAGTTCGCATCACTTAATGATAATGTTACTTTACATTCATATGATAGCGCTTGCACAAATTATCCCAGTAATCCTTACAAAGCACACCAAAAGCAGCAGGTAACACTGCAGCCTTGCCTTGGGGCGGGAAGACAAGCCAGGCAAAGCTTTTACTGTGTCCAACAAGTGCCCAAGTGGTCACAGCAAACGTTATGTCCCCTCTTGTCTCAAACCCCTCACATGGGTGGCTTGTTTTCCAGACCTCCGATTATTGCTTCCCCCCTGCACAGTCATGAATTCAAACACCAGGTATACTTTTTAGAAACAGGACGGAAGAAGAGGGAGTTCTAGGTTCTTGTTTCTGTTTTTAAAGAAGATTATTATTTTCATTTTAGCTCCGAGGAGAGTGTGTGAGAGAGGGAACAGAACTATTACAAAGTGTCTGGTATAGGTTGTGAGAGAGCATTATTTTGGAAGGCGGGTAGCATGGGAAAGAAGGGGATGTTAGAGAGTGGAAAGGAATTATTATTTTTAGTTCCCCTCACGCCACCCATACTTATTACTTAGACCAGATTTCTCCAACCTGGTGCCCTCCAGATGCATTGGGACTGCAACTCCCGTAATTCTTAGCCAGCTTGGTCGATAGCCAGGCTGGCTGGGAATTATGGGAATTGTAGTCCAACACATCTGGAGGGCACCAGGTTGGGAAGGCCGACCTACACGAGAGTAACTGCTCAAAGTGCAGCCACTGAGAGGCTCTCATTTTCTTTTCCTTTCATTTAATATTTTTTATCTGGCTTTTCCCAATAATAGGAAGCCGGAAGTGGCTGACAAAAAGTACAAACCAATCCAAACAGAAGTATCAAAATTACAATTCATACAGACATTCAATCATATTGTAATTATATTGTGACAGCCTTCTCCTTCCAATGCCATCTCAATTATTCCCTTTGGTCATTCAAGGCAGAACAAAAATGCAACGGCTTCAGGTTGTGAGAAAGAAGGATTTGGTTCAGAAAAGGGCTGAGAGGCAAAAGAACCCTGTAAAATCAGACAGAAAGGAAGCACACAGAGCCATCGCTCCTTTTAATAGCAAACTCAGAAGGCGAGTGCTGATTGCTATGTAGCCAAAATGGGGCCACGGAGAAACATCAGCATGCTCAGAGGAACTCTGAGGTTGCAGTACACAAATAAATAAATCTTACATTAAAAAGGGAGGCAAAAAAACAGATCCATTTCAACTGGCGTTCTGGCCCAGTTTTGAGACTGAGACTGCACTGGCCATGCTACATGATGACCTGTGTTGGGATGGATAGGGGTAGCGCGTCCCTGCTGATGCCCCCGGATCCCCCAGGGGCTGATTGATCATGGAATCCTTCTGGAGCCGTTGTCTTGAGGTGGGAGTTGGGGACACTGCTTTGCAGCAGTTCTACTCCTAGCTCAACAGCCTTTTCCAGAAGTGGTGGGTGGGAGGGGGTATTACGTGGCCTCATGGAGCCTCCAATGTGGGCCTCCACGGCTTTCAATCAGATCCTCCACGCTGTTTAACATCTACATCACACTGCCGTGTGGAGCTTTGGAGGACACTAACGACATGCAACTCTACTCCTCATTTCCATCTCCGGCAGTTGTGGCGGCGATGCGCTGAAACGTTGTTTGGCCCAGGGTAATGGGACTGGCAGGAAGCCAATAAACTGAGACTCAGTCGAGACAAAACAGAGGCATTATTACGGGGCGTGAGCCCTGGAGGGTTTTCACCCGTGACGTCTTTATATTGTATGCTTTTGTTACACTGATTATGGATTTTTAAACTTGTATTTCGATGATATTGTTATATTGATTATAGATTTTTTTAAATTTTATTTTATGTGAGCCAAAGCATAAAATCCAATAAATGAATTGGGGGGGGGAACAGCCTGATGAGGACTGAGCATGCTCGGTAGCCATGGAATGTTGAATGTCAGCTGGAAAAGGACAATTGGGATGGGGGGGTGGAGTATTGAGAAGGAAAGCATGGCTCAATGGTTCAACCCTGAACAGGAGCACTCACCTACCCAATATGCATTTGTGTGAACATTCTGGTGCATGTCCCACTTCTGTATCCTCTATTACTGAAGTGGCTCTACGAATGTAACCCAAGTAGGGGCACACCAGCTACTTCCTAGCCTGCCTCTCTCCAAGCTAGAGGAAAGATACTTCTTCAGAGAAGGCAGAGCACAAGAGACCCCTGGAATATCTTCAGAGAGCCCTCCTTGCAGAGAGATTGGGCCTGTAAATAAAAGGGGTTTCTGAATAACCCCTCTGAGGGCACCTAGGCGTGCACAGCACATTTCATTAGGGTGTGTGCCCAGGGATTAAGACAAACATTTATTGAATACTCAGTCATAAAGGATATTATCTGGATTCATTTATTTATGGAACACTGTAGATACTGTTGCCCTACTCTGCATTCAGTTTGCCTGACCATAGAAGGGCAGTTGTGTGGGGGAGGGGGAATGAGGAGATGCTCCTCAAGCCCCAACATGGGTGGGGCTTTGTGGTGACACTGGCCTTTTCATTCCTGCTGCCAGGAGCCATGATGTTCTCTCAGAGGCGGCAGTCTTTCGGCGCGGCAGAGGGCCATTCCCGCTGTGTCTGGATCCCTATTCAATGGCCCTCCTCAACTCGGCATTTATTGCTTCAGACATCAGGATGTGCCTAGGCACACCTGGCACACCCCTTGTGCACGCCTATGCCTTTGTGTTTATGAATGCAGTCCTAGTTGCCCTTTGCCAGAAGGTAGGAAATACTGGGACAAGGAGATCTCAAAAGGTATTGCCAAGCATTTTCCAGCCCAGCAGCTCTGTACTATTTCTCTTTCACATCTTAAGGCTGCTTCACACATAACGCTTTTTTGGGGTGTACACCTAAGATCTGTTTCATTGTCTACACCCAAAAAATGAAACACGGGAAGAAAAAAAAACCCACGTCTTTAGAAACACTTGTCTCATATAGGCACAGAGAGCAGGACTGGCTACAGCTCCTTGTCAAGTATATAGGGCAGGGGTAGGGAAACACATGGCCTTTCAGATTTTGATGGACTATGTTCAATGTTTTTAATTTTTGTAAACCGCCCAGAGAGCTTCGGCTATGGGGCGGTATATAAATGGAATAAAATAAATAAATAAATAAATAAATAAATACAACTCTATCAGCCTTAGCCAGGGGTGAGGAGTAAGGTGTGTTGGAGTCCAACCACATCTGGAGGGCCACAAGTTGTCCACCCCAATATAGGATGTTAAGCCCAGTTTGTTGCTGCATAATCTATGGAGTGCTCTTTAAGAAATCGGGAAAAACCAAGATGTTTATAACTCTGGTGCCAACTGCGTTGGATAGTCAGCAGCCACCAGGGGGAGCTGTTCCACATCACCCAGACCTGCAAACCAGCACAGTTCCCAGGAAGCTGGGTATAGAGCAGCAGCAGCAGCAGCGCTACACTCCACAAAACGCACAGGAGCCTGCAGACAACTGCTCACCTTCACAAGACTGCTGCCCACTCTTCAGGCTGTAGCCAGCTGTACACATGCAGGAACGAGTCGTCTCTGAGGTTGGGAGACAGAGCTGGGAGCAGTCACCATTCTTCACACTGCAAGGGTTGGTACCTGCAACGGGGTAATCGTGACATTAAATGGGCATTGCTATGCAAAGCCAGAGAGAAACAGGGTTCAGGTTTGCTCAGTCAGCTGATCAACATGCATGTCAATCAGATGGGTGCAGAGCACGGGGCAGCGCGACATCAGGAAAAGAGGTGCCACCAGGAGCCTCAAGCTGCGCAGTGAATAGTTAAGGTAGCTGAACCACTTCCAAAGCCCAAACGCTTGACTTCCTAGGAGTCTGCAACCAGGCTGACATCATGCTTTCCATACAGCATGTGGGCTTAAGGGTTCCCCAATGATTCCTTGCTTCCTGATCCGGAAGTTCAACCACTGTGAGCCTGAACAATTCCCACATTTTCCCAGGATGCATCTTCAGGCCCTCCCCATGTGCCAAGCACAGCTCATTAGGACTGATGTACTCCAAGAGCTCACCATGTTGCTGGATGCTCTCGTCATACATCTTCATGTGCATGACCAGTGTGGTGCTGTTGCGCAGCACGACAGCTGCTGACCCGTCCTTCTTGTTGCAGGTGCCCATTTTTTCGGAGGCCTGGTCAGCCCACCACAGCTTATCACCTGGGAGAGAAAGGGATGCGAGGAAATGAAGGTCATGTAACATTGTCTAGGTGTCAGCAATTGAAAAAATATCACACCCCCCCCAACGCACGCATACGGGTGGCTGTCACCTGCATCGCAACCTTTCTCACAGTCTCATCGGGAGTAATCCTATTAATAAAGTGTGTTATACCCATTTTACAGATATGGGAGTGAGGCTGAAAAGAGTTGCTTGACACAGGGACCACAGGCTCTGTGAATCCACAGCTGAGCTGTGACACGCTGTCCATTGGCCTACACAGGAATGCGTTTAGGAATTCCTCCACCTTCTCCTTCTTTTCTACACAGGCCAAATGTGCCTGGAAGTGCTATTTAGCCTTTGTGCGATAGTCCCTTGTAATGGCACGACCAATAAAACACAACAAAATCAGACCACATCAAGCGATTATGACATGGGGGAGGGGAGATGCCTCATGGCACGCAGGGATAGCAGCGCTGCTGTTTGGCCACCTTAAGAATATACTCAAGAGCTGTGCATTCGTCTCAAAATGGAGGGGTGGGGGAATATGGAGCCTCCCAAAACGTTTGTTCAAAAAGTGAATGCTGAAGGCTTGTAAAAACAACGGGAAAATAAACACAGCTATGCATGTTTCCCCCCCTGCCAGGAAATAAACATCACTGAAGTCAATAGGTGTTACTTTCACTTAGGATCAGCATATAACTCAAAGGCTCAGTTCAGACAACACATTTCTCAACAGTGGTTTTAAAACTCCATGGTGGAGTTGTTACACCACCGTTGAGAAATGTGTTGTCTGGCTGGAAAACTCCACCCCACAGTGGCATGTTTTTTCCCCCAAAAAAACACTCCACCCTGAATATCCACGCTGTGCAGAGGAGAGTTACTGTACAACCGTTTCCTGCCGCACTGAGTGGAGTTTACCACTGGCTACAAAGTTCTCTGGCAAGAGCAGCCAAAGGAAGAAGTGCCGCTCTAGAAGAGCCACTGGGGTTGTTTTTTTGCAATGGGATACCTTTGGGAGGACTGGGGGAGGAGAGAGGGTGGAGGAGCTGTCAATCAAATATCCTGATGGATTTTACTCAACTCCACAGGAGACCACATTCACACAACAGTGGAATTGGAGGATACCTCCTAAAAAGTCCACCGTTGAGTGGAGTTTTCACTCAGCGTAGAGAAAAGTGTTGTCTGAACTGAGCCAATCAGTAAGACGTAATGCTAAGATCACCAGTCTATCACTGTGACTGCAAAACATTCATGAAGGACAGGCCTTCATGGAACACCTTTTCCAGAAAGTCTTACTTGGCCACCACGTTATGGTCTTTTCAACACCACAACATGAAGAACTTTTTATTCTCTCGTGTATTTTAAGATGGTGTTTTCAGCTCTGCTGTTTTAATGTTTGGCTGTTGCAACCTTTATTTTTAGTTTTGTGCATTGATTAGTATTTTTGTTCTATGGGATTTTTAGGGCTCCTGCTGATTGCTTTTATGTTTTTAAAACTTTCCTTGTTAAACACCCAGAGGATATTATTAATTGGATGGTTTACAAATGATGCAAATAAAATAAATGAATAAATAATAGCTAAAGAGAAGCTCTTTACTCTTTCGCAGAACTCAGAGTTGAACTGCTTCTGAGTTGAACAGAGACATTTCAACTCAGATTGCCAGATCCTGGGGACAAGCAATGACAGCTACCACCCAAGCAATGAAATTTTATGACCAAAACAATATTTCTGAAGGGAAAAAACATACTTTCCTTGCAATGAATGCAGACTTAATCATACTTAGAGTAGGCCCATTGAAATCAATAGGACTTAAGACAGTCATGACTAACTCAAATCACATTGTTTCCGATGGTAGTCTACTCTTAAGTATAAATCAGGATCCAACTCTTATGTTTTCAGAATGGGGTGGGCCACTTATAGCCCACCAGGTGTTTTGGCCTACAACTTCCATCATCACCCACCATGGGCTATATACTGACTAGGACTGATGGGAGTTGTATGCTAAAATACCTAGAGAGTCACAAGTTGCCCACCCATTTTAGAATTTAGATGATGCATGCATGTGTCCTACCATGCACAGCCCTCTTAGAAGTGGCATTCTGTCTTGTGTGAAAGAGAAGCGGGGTGGGGCTTTGCTTAGATGGTACCTACCATCTATAGTTTGTTTTGTAGTAGTAAGATAAAAAAATCATTCGCATTTTGTTTGGGTGCTGTTGCACCTGTGTCCTGCTTGTGGGTCCCTGGCCGACAGCTGGTTGGCCATTGTGTGAACAGATTGTTGGACTAGATGGACCCTCAGTCTGATCCAGCATCAGGGCTCTTCTTATATCCTTATGTTCTCAAAGTGTTGCCAGATTAGCACTTTTCAGTCAACAAAGAATGTTTTAAATGGTTAGTGCAACTGCTTAACTGATTGATCTTTGCAGTTGCACAATAACATTCTTAGCTATGACCTTCATGGGTGGCTTGTGCGTGACTGGAGCATTTGGAGGCCTCTGCAAGAGAAATAAGGAGTGTGGAACTTCTGGCCCTCCAGATGTTATTTGACTCCAGCTCTCATCAGCCCATCAGCATGACCCATGATCAGGGATGACTGGGGTTTGCAGTCCAACATATGGAGGGCCACAGGTTCCTTTACTTCTGGAAAACTGGCCTAGACAGACCAGCCTTCCACAACCAACAGATTGTTGGACTACAATTCCCAGCATTGCTGAGCACTGGTATTATTGACTGGGGATGATGGGAGTTGAAGTCCAAAACATCTGGGGGGCACCAGGTTGGGGACAGCTGAGATAGACCTTTGGTCTGATCCAACAAGGGACTTCTTATGTTCTTAATCCAAACCTTTGGTTAATGCTTAGTCAATTTCTCTATTGCACTATCGGGGAACGGCAGTAAAACTCGCTGAGCATTAAACAACGATCCCTTAAATCACAGGCTCTATTGCACCAGCCTGTAACAAGCCTGATGGCTTCCTAAGTCTTTTGTGGGGGGGAAAGGATTAATCCTTGGTGGTATTTGCCTCTTTAAAACAACAATAAAAGGGTGAATATGGGCTTCCATGATAAAACTATACAAGAAAGTTATAAAATTATTTTTAAAAACCACTTAAATTTCAGAGCCATGCTTGTTTGCGCTTGGATGTCTTAAAAGACAGAAAATATTTGGTCTTTTGTAGCACCTTAAAGACATTTTATTTTCAGAGAACAAGTTTTCATAAACTACAACTCACTGTATTAGATGGTGAGATGGGCTGAACAGCAGCAATCATACATATAAGTAAGGGCAATTGTTTGAATTTTAAAACAAATCAACCTGGATACTCCTTTCTTCCCTCAAATTATAGAATGAAAACTAACAAAAAGATTTAATTATGTGAATCAAGGCGTAACATGGCCTGTAAATTCCTTTCTCATTACAGAACCTGAAGGAAGAAATTAAGGTGTATCACTTTAAGATGAAGACGGCAGTCTGTGCAAATTCAAGTTCTTTGCAAAAACAATGATTACTGCAGGTGTAGGGAACCTCTGGTGTAGGGAACCTCTGCTAGGAAAATGCAATGTACCCCTAGAAAAGTGAAAATATGTGGTAGGTGTGCCTTCATTTCATTCCCCCACCCCTAAACACGACTCAAATGGAAACGCCCGTAGATTTGGTGCCTCTATACGATCCTCTCCCCATCATTGCTCACTAGGCTGTGGCAGGAACAGCTCCTCGCCCGAGACAGTGGCTCTTACCCATGATCGCCAGCGCCGTGGCCTTGCCCAGCTGGTTCCTTATGGCCTCTAACACCTCCAAGCCGCTGCCATCCAAGTTGCACCGATTGATGGTATTATTGCGGGAGCTGATCCAGTACAGCTTGCTTTCCTGGTAGTCGATGGAGAGTCCTGTCATGAGAGAATAATGATTCCATAGCATGGAGACACAACAAACACCGGTGGGTGTTAAAGGCAGTCTCCTGAATGGGCAGCGGCTGCATGCCCATGCTTTGCCACTGTTTGGCCTGAAAAACTGCTGAGTGTGTCAGTGGGCCGTCCGGTTGTGCCAGGCACGGTCCTCTCCATGTTGGTGGAAGGGTGCATTGGGATGCGGATGGCGAGGTGTATTTGCACAACAATCCCCACCACCACCTTACTGTCATGCCAGGCATCCCATTTCATGCCAAAAGGCAGTTTATAAATGGAAAGGCTGCCCCTCGCTATCACTCTGGGACCACCCCCATCGCTATTATTTTTAAACGGATGCCACAGCCTGTCATTTTGGGGTCAGCATCCGCCAGCATTAGCCACGGATGCTAACAAGCTGCAAAGGAAGTCTATTACACAGTTTGCCCACAATGACAATTCATGGGTTAACTCATGACCTCCTGCCTGCCTGCCTCCTGTCTGCCTGCCTGCTCACCGCTTCACATCCAGATTGCAAAACAACCCAGGAACCCAGTTCCCATGCTGTATGAATGTGAAACTCTGGGCTGCTCAAGGAGAAACAAGCGAGACTTGTAACTCATGATTTGTTGATGGGTTAAAACTCTGGCTTGTTTCTCCCTGAACAGTCCAGAGCTCTGGGTTTGCACATCACAGAAACAGCCCAGGGATGGGGCTTTCCTGGCTTGTTTTTTAATGCGGATGCAAAGCGAAAGTCATGAGCAGGCAGGAGGCTACATGATCACTCACTCCAGTGCAATCCCAACTATTCATGGTTTAAACAACCCATGAATTATTGTTACATGTGAAGCGGGTCTATGAAAATTAGTAGCCCAGAAAATAAAACCCAGCACTCTTCCAACTGGAAAAACCTTCCTTGCCCAACCACCTGAAAGTAACCTGTGGTAGTGCTGAGCTGGCTGTAGAGATTCTCTCAAGGCAAGTTACTAATGCAAATGCGAATTCTGGATGTGACTGTCTATTGCTGACTGTGGAATTCCTTGCTACAGAGCTCGGGGTAAGACTTTTTGTAGGATTCAGAGAGCTTCAGAATGACAAGAGATTTATAATACGGGCTGAAGTCTCATGGAAACACAGGCTTTCTGAGTGTTTCTGTGAAGGCTACAGTAGTGTCTCGTGTTTCATTGCAGTACTCTGCACGTGTGTAGGAGTATATGTATTCATTCATGGAAAAGGAGGAGCAGAAGCTATGAACAACCTTCAAAGAGAAGTACGTATTTCTACTTGGATTGTGTTTTACTTCCAGCTGTCATGAAGATGGAAACAGATGTAAAGTGACTTACAGTCCAATCCTATACATGTTTAGACAGAAAAGAAATCCTAGAACTCCCATTATTCTCCAGGAGGCTAAGCTGGGAGCTGTTAGACTTTTTTCTGTCTGAACATGGATAGAATTGCACCCTTAAGCTCTTTAGCCCACGGAAGCCTTCTATTAGTAGTAGTAGTAGTATCCCACCTTTTGCCCAATGCTGGGCCTCAAGGCAGCTTTACAAAATTAAAACATATACGCTCATATATTTTATGAGTGAGAACAGATAGGAAAATATTAGGAAGGGGCTTTTATGGAGGAAGTCGGTTCAATCCAGTTGTGTGAGGGGATTAAAGCCTCTGCAGAAATATTGGAGGATGGTCCCAGGGCTATTGCAATCATCACAGGCAACCCTGGACACAGAAACGAGTCAAGAGCCACAGCATCCAAAGGCTGGCCAGTGAGTCGTGCTTTCTGCCCCCACCAGGTACAGAGGAGTACTGAGAGTACTGAAACTCTAAGGTCTCGACCTCTCTCAAAAGACATAGGGGCAACGGTGGGTACAATAGGGGTGGGGTTGACTCCATACCAACAGGCCCCCTTTGGTTCGTGAAGAGCAGGCTCCGGTTGTTGCCGTCCATATTGGCAATGCTGATATTGTCCCCGTCTGTCCAATAGAGTTTCCTGTTAAAAAAAAAGAAGAAAAGAAAAGACAATCAGAAAGTCAGAGCGATGCTTAACCCTTCCCCCACTTGCTAATTATCCCCAGCAAATGGCCCTCCTCTTGGGATGCCTTTTTCCAGTCTCAGAGTTCACTTGGAGAGGAAAGGCATGGGTCAATAACAGCCGGGAAGGGGAGACATTAACAGGAGAGTATCAGTAAGTGGAGGAAAGGTTAAGCATAGCAGTGCCCTCCCCACAGACATGTTAAGAGGCAAGTAAAGCTCTATATCTAGGTCAAAGATTATTACTGTGAACTTGTAGGCTCTGTCAAGGGGAGCAGCCTCCTGCCAACTCAAGGAGTTTTATACCTTGCCAACCAATCCGTGATAAACCAGCTGGGGCGCAGAAGCACACACCTATACCCCACACACCTCAGCATACCTTTTCTTCACATTAAACTGAGCCCTACTCTCTCAGTTCCAGGTGGTCCCTTTCCGCCCTTCAGAAAGAGGATTTGTAACGCTAAAGAGAGTCAAACATTTTAGTGGGGCCCTTTTAAGACGATTACTGCCATTACCATCAGGGGCTATGTACAGACTGGGGGCAAAGGAAGGGAATATCTTTCCCTGAATGCAGGAGAGCAGTTTAAGGGGCTTAGACTTGAAGTAAATCCACTTAGGTATGCCCCTTGGGTTCTATTCAGTTCGTTCCAACACAGTGACCTGCCTGAGCTGCCAGATCAAAAAAAATTGTTTTAAAGGACACCAAAAGAACATGAACTCAATCACAAGTCTTAGCGTGCCTCCAAAGAAGTGCTTAACAGAGCAACCAACGCCCCGAGAACATGAGCACAAACTATTACGTCTGCTGATGTAGATCTTTCTTGGAAAAGTGGCACAACATTTTAAAGTCGAGGGAAGAGGCCCTGTGCACATAAAAATGCCTGCAGGGATTCCTCTCTGCAGGTATGTGGTATATGTTTTATTGTATGGGCAGTACTCTATTTGGGTACTGTGCAACTTCTAAGATAAGATAGACAACAATATAGTTTATTATTATGTGAATGAGCCTAGAAAAGCATTCCCCCCTCTCCTCTGACACAGCTGCAGGGAGGAGATAGAAAGCGTTTGTTTCTGTTTTTAATATTGCAAATTAGTGTTATTTTCGGACCCAAACACAGTTACTCATAACTATGATTTACTGAAACAACCCAACTTCAAACCTTGATTGATGAAAATTGGTTTGTTTCAATAAACCACAGGTGCAGAACGTCAGGCCAGCAGGCCACATTTGGCCCTCCAAGGTTCCCTGCCCTGGCCTGTTTCCCTCGATTGCCCATCATCTGGTGTTTTACTGGTTTTGTACATTTTTCCTCATTCTAAAAGATTGAAATGCCTCTCCCATGCCTTAGTTACTGGCAGTAAGAGCTTTAATCTAAAATATGTTGGTATTTTGGCTCTGCCCAAATTTGCTTTCAGCACCACCCACCACTGGAATCCCCCCCCCACAAGAGCTTCTCCAAAATTGAATTTGGCCTTTAGCCTGAAAAAGGTATGACGCCCCTGCAATAAACCATTAAGATTAACCACCGTGTAAACTGCTAAACAGAAGTGAAAGCTTCCAGTCTCCTCCTCTCAATCCCCCAACCCCCACCCACACATCTCCACTGTCAAATTTCTTCCATGTCCCATGTTGCAGCAGACTTACCCTTTGAGAGGATGTACAACCAAGCAATGAGGCTTGTCCAGTCCCTGAATCACAGCATTCTTAAATGAGCCATCCAGCCTGGCCACATTGATCTGCTTCTTGTTGGCATCAAAGCTTGTCCAGAAAAGGTTCCTGGAGACCCAGTCCACAGCGAGACCATGGGCATTGGGTAGGTCTGCAAGGCAATCAGGATGGAGAATCTGTCAAATGTGGGGAGCCCAGAGAGAGAGAGAAAGAGAGAAGGGGTATGCCTCTAGAGAAGCCTTCCCCAAACTGGCACCCTCCAGACTACAACTCCTAGCATCTGGCTGGGGGATGCTGGGAGCTGCAGTCCCAACACATCTGGAGGGTGTCAGATTGAGGGAGGCTGTTCTAGTGTACTCATGAAATGCTGCAAAAACTTTAGATTCATTTAGCACTGGGGATAAAAGCTTATAGGGCCATTGACTTCCATTGGAGAAAAACCTGTGTGCGTACTACCAAAGTCGTAGCTCCGTTGGACAGAGCCATGTCAAAGTGCAGCATGGAGTGAGGAGAAGCTGCAGAGAGGAGAGGGCAGAGAAAGACAAAGGAGCAGCAGGTAGTTCTCACCTGCAGACACGACCGTTTCCACGCCTGTTCCATTGATGAAAGCCCGCTTGATGGTTTGGGTGCGGACATCTGACCAGTAGATCCGCTGCTCCATGGCATCGTAGTCAACGACAGTGACATTGTCAATGTCAGGCACAGTGAAGGAGTTGATGTAGTTGTAGTATGGGTTGTCAATGTCAACCCCTCGAATCTCCATCTGGCGGGCATAGAGCAGGAACTTCTTGAACTCTAGAGAAGGGGACAAAGGCCAAGAAAACTCAATGGGAACTCACTCCGGCATACACAAAGCAGTTTTGTTTGCTGGGACCACAAGGTACATGGGTTGGTTAGCCATCAAATGTGCCCAGCTGACCCAAATAACCCCATGATGCAACTGCAGGGTAAGTGCATTTGTATCCTACAGACCTAAACTGCTTTGACTCCTCAGAGAACCCTGGGAATTATAGGTTTTGCCTGGCCATAAACCATTATTTTGTTAAGTTCCCATATCCCTTCACAGCCTTATGGCTCCCAAGTTCCCTTGGCTGGGGAGTCATGACAGTTCCACCAGTATGAAATCAGTTTACATTTGTAGAATAGGGTACGCTCAAAGTACATTCGCACATCGGCACGGAGCTGGAAACTTGCAAAGCATCCTGGTACATCGCATCACTCCTAGGTAGACATACAATTACACCCTCTCTCTCCGCACCCACCAACTATTCCTGCAAAGCACATATAGTTTTACTTGCACTTTGCATATTTCATTTTACCTGCCTCTAGCTTTTTATAGTGAATACTTCTTACAGTCTCTTTTATCAGACTTGGGAGTGCTTTTTTGTGGTTTAATTGCGGTTCTATTCTTTAGCATTTTGTTGGATGATAAGCACGAAATAATAAACAAATAGTTATTGCTGTTTCTGAAAATATTTCAAAGCCTAAGATAAGAATTGCAATGTGAGGGCAACTGATTCAGGGAGACGTCAATGGAGAGGTTGCAGGAATAGATCTGCCCTTCACAGGGCTTCTCGCCAAACAGGATTGCATGTATTGCCATTCTCATGCAGTGCCACATAATGGTATGGGAAGGGGAAAACTCGAGAAAAGGCACCTAATTATGAACTCGATATCTACACCGTTTCTGGTTCTTCGGGTCAGTTCAGAAGAAATGTTGAACTATGTTTTAGTGTTACATCAATAAGCCCCGGGTTCATGCACTTCCCCCTTCCCCTATCATCTCTGGCATGGCTGCAAGGATGAGAAACATCTGTTTCTGCTTTAAACTAACCAGAGTTTCCCATTTCTTGGGGAAATCTGCTGAATTAAAATATGGTTAGTGAACAAACCAGGATCATACATCATGGTTTGATCCTGGCTTGTTTGAAGAAACCACAGTTTAAACTAACCAGTGTTTCTCTAAATGCGTGTGTCAGAAACCCTGGTTAGTTTAAAAACAGAAGCAAAAGCTTCCAATCGCCTCCTTGTGGCTGCACCAGTGGACAAGGGGGAGTGAACAAACCAGAGGCTGTTGCAGGCACATACAACTTATCTCCCTAGTGTGTCAAAAAAAAGTCCTTGCTCAAGAAGGTGAGCTCAGCATCAGGACTCCTAGTGAACCTACAGTACATGGGCTCATGCATTTCATGGATACGTCTAGGCATGTGCCTGCACGGGATGTAACTGATCCCTGATGACCACAGACCTGTGGAACTTAATCTCAGACTAGAGGCCGGGACCCACATCTATCTGCAGTGCAAATCAGAAGGGAATAATTGAGGCAGGGAGCCACATAACTGAAGATGGCATGGTTACTGCACTGTTATTACCAATCACACATTTTTAGAGTGAGGCTTCTCAGGCACAGATGGACACTGGGACTGAGAAGAAGCCAAAGCCTCCCCCTTCCACTTACCATAGCATGTGGTGTTGTCCTTGCCCAGCTTCATGAGGTGGGGACAGGCACAAGAGTAGGTGCTGTTGAAGTTGATGAGGCAGAGGTGAGAGCAAAGGCCTTTTCCTCCATTGGCCTCACAAGGGTTGGGAGCTGGGACAACAAAGAAAGCAGTGGAGAGTGACAAGTTCAGATCCCACCACCCCCTATCCTGGGAGAAACAGAGTCCTATGCAAAAGACAGGATGCAGCGTACCTCTGCTTTGGGAAAGTCAAAGCAGAGGTGACATTTCACCACTTGGGAAAGGGACATGTGGATTTCTGGTGGCCAGTCTGGCATCCCAACACCATATCTCTGCTATCTCCAGCCCTGCCCTATAGAACCACTGAAAGTGCATGATTGGTGCATGCAAACATTAATAATAATAATAATAATAATAATAATAATAATAATAATAATGGAAAAGCCAATCCTACAAGTCCTAAATCACCAGCAGGGACTATCTATGCCAAGAAAAAGCAGCATTCCTGCATTGAAAGCAGCTCCCGTGTTGCTTGCCATCCTCATGTGGATCTGCTGCTATGCTTGCCATCGCTTAACTGCACCAAAGCCTCAGTGCACTCTGCTGCAACTGCTCCCATTCATCCCGTTCCCTTTGCCTCCCTCCACTCTGTTGTCACGCCAACACAGAGACCATTAAGCCCTTGGGACGGGGACCTGCAATTAATGTATTTATTCTGCTGACATTCCTCTGCAAAGTGCCCATGTATATTGACGGCACTATAAATATCCTTCTCCCTTCTCCGCCTATTTAGGCAACCTAGGCTAGGAAGGCTTTCAGAAGCCGAGACTAAATGCAAAAACTGTGACTAGCTGATATACTCATCTCTCCACCACCACACAAGGAGGCCACATGTTCCTCTGCTATGCAGCACTTCAAAAGGGGCTAGACTGGATTCCAAGGATGAAATCTCAAAATGGGCCCAGAGGGCAATGGCCCGTGGCAGTATAGCCACCCCAATCAAAAAGCCCTGCCTGTAACTTTAGGAACCCTGGCACAGCAAGGCAGCGCAGAGCTGTAGCGCCTCCTGCTGCCATGCTCGAACCGTCCATTGGCTAGCCCATCTCTCTTCCTATTGCAGGGCACAATCAGGGTCCCTGAAAGAGTGGGCAAATGGATGGTTGGAGGGGCCATTGCTCATGGGCAGAGCACGTGTTTTGCATGGCAAGAGTCCATAGTTCAATCTCGAGTAAAAAAAAAAGGGGGAAGGATCAGTGATGCGAAAGCCCTCTCTGTGCCTGGGGCCCTGGGGAGCGGCTGCCAGTCCCTCCCCCTGCTTTACCCCCTGTCACATCTCACCTAGAGGCTGCCGAGAGGGATGATAGACCTGCAAGTCGAAGGGCTGCGTGTTGGTTCGCTGCACGACGGTGACGTTGTGGCCGGTCCACTTGTTGGCTTTGGCCAGGGTATTTGTGCGCCAGTCCGTCCAATACACCTCGCCCCCATAAAGTGTGACAGCAAAGGGGTGCGACAGGTACTCGTGCCCCCGCAGCACCTCAATGTGGCCTGTGCCGTCATAGAGGGCAGAATAGATGGCATCGGACCTGCGAAAGAATGGGACAGAGCCACACGTCTGTTGCCAGAGGCCAAGAGAGGGGCGCAGGGAAATCAAACAGTTCAGCTAGAAGCACAGATTCTGTTTATGTTTGATGAGAGGTGTGTGCGTCAGATGGAGCTAGAATGAGCAGCCACGGATATGGCTGAGCAGAAAGCAGGGCAGGGCCTTTAGGGACAAGAGACACAAGGATGGACAAACGACAGAAGGGGGCGTCTGCTCAAAAGTAGATGGAATCGTGGGTAGGCTCGCCACCTTGACATTTCAGGAAGCAAACTGGCACGGAACGTATGATTGTAAATCTAGCTGCCTATGCATATTGCATTGCCCTGGGGTCTGCTACGCACACGCACACACACACACACACACACACACACTACAATAAATACACAAGGATTTATTATACCACCCTAGGTTCTACTCGTTTCTTGCACGTCAAAGAAGGTATATGGCGTACTGCCCAAATAATGTATTACTTATACATCTGGAGGTTTATTACGCTAATATAGTAACTATTCCTATGGCTACAATGAGAGATAGAAGGAAGGAAGGGGGTGTTATTACATATTACAGCATAGCAATGGGTAATTGGCCCAGGGGTCTATTATAGACAGGAAAAGGGTAATTATTATCCTACCCAAGAACTGAACATATGCAACAGGCACACTTTGGGGACTGTATATGGTACGGCAGGGGTATTTTAAACCTTTCCAATAGCTGCATTATTGTGCCCAAGAATATTTATATTAAAATACTCACACACCTTTATGGTTGTTATTATCATCTCCTCCTCTGCTCAAATACTGAATGCTCATACAAGCTGGAGCAAAATATTCCCAGTAGATTAAGAACATTTTTAGTAGCCAAAAACAAAAATATGCTTCCACTTAATTTTTTTTACACCTTGTGAAAATGTTCATTTATTTAGATTGCTCTGATTTCCTCTCACTTCCGATTGCTCTGATTTGTGTCATCACACAGACAAGGAGCGAGCAACTCGTGAGCTTCCAGATGTTTTGGCCTACGACGCCCATGATTCCTCACTATTGGCTATGGCTGATGGGAGTTGTAGGGAATGAACATCTGGAGGGCCAGCAGTTGCCCACCCCAAACATGGGCAAATCTGACTGTGTAACATTGTGGTGTCATTCGGCTCACGGCATGACCTCTGAAATCACCATGTGACAAATACAGGAAGGAGGAAGAAAAAGAAGCCATGGGAAGAAAAAGGGGTGTTGAAACAGCATCAGCCAGTAGAAACAACGGCACCAAACAGGACTGAAGGTAGAGATTTGCACATTATAAGCGGGTGGCTTGGGGGAGGATGAAATTACTAATTACCGCCCGAATATCAAAATCTGAGACTATCTGATGCAAGTCTGCTGCACACCTGGCATCAATCCACAGAATACGCTTCTCCAGGTAGTCAACGGTGAGTCCGTTAGGCCAGCCGCCTGAGCCGGTCTCCTTGTGTATGACTCGCCGGCCTTCACCACTCATGGATGCTGCCTCAATGCGGGGCAGGCTGGCATCCCAGTCTGTCCAGAAGAGAATCCTGAAAGGAAAGAGAGAGGAAGCACACAAGCGATGAGGCAGAATAGACTCCTCTCCAGCTGTAGTATCAGTGCCTACAAGGTGCCTGTAACTCTGCAACAGCTGAGGTCTTAAGAGCATTCACCACTTAACCCCTTGTCAAGCGGTTAGCTATCAATCCTCCATTATTACCTTTTCCAACATCCCAAGGCCTCATCTACACCAAGCAGGATATAGCGGTATGAAAGTGGTATATAGAAGGCAGGAGCCACACCAAGCAGGATATAGCGGCATGAAAGTGGCATATGGTATGTGTCTTAGAGGACCCAACAGTTGCCAGTGCAGTTCAATACCACTATAAAGCAGTAGCGTGGCTCCTGCCTCTTATATACCGCTTCACACCACTTTCAAAGTGCAATATCCTGCCTGGTGTAGATGAGGCCCAAGTCTGCCTTGATATGAACAAAGGCAAACAGAAGGCTCTCCCTCTGCAAGGGGCTATTTAAAAGGCCATTCCTTAGCTGCGCGGTGCTCCTATACTCTTAATGGACCACTTTTCCACCTCATCAGGAAGGCCCATGTTTGAAAAACTATCCCAGAGGTTTTCGTGTGTGTGTGTGTGTGTGTGTGTGTGTGTCTGGTTTTGACAGAGGAGAATGGACATTTATCCCTGTGGAGAAAAGTGCCAGCCTGGGGAGCAGCGGAGATACTCTGGTGACGTTTTCATGAACCACCAGTTTCTAGCAGCAACATACTGGAGGGAGCAACCAATTGCTGTTTAGAGGTGTACAGGTGCATTACTTACGAAGGAATCCTGGTTCAGCACCCCATTTGGCATCTAAAGTGCCACCAAGTGTGCACACGTTCTGAAGTGCAGCTTTGTGACCAAATGAGCTAGAAACTTGCCTGCACCTTTTTAAAAATGAAAGCTCAGACACACTGCATACTAAATCCAGCGGCCACTATTAAAATTCTGTGCACCGGCAGCATTCGGATCATATTACAGAATATAAGCAGCCCTCCCCCTAAATCTTCTTGGCATCGGGATGTTTCATGGTACTTCACTTCTCTGCTCCCTTCCATAAAAAGAAAATGCATACGGGACATTCAGAACAACAACTGACTAACATATCTCAGGTGACTGTTCTGCCCAAGTCTGCTTGGCCAAGCTCTGGCAGAGCAAGGACTAGCACTCTGGGGAAGGAGCAACTCTGGTCACTGTTCTGGGCCCTCTATCCCCAAGGATGCCACTGGTGCCTCTCGGCCATTTCCGTACTACGCCGTACCCGCATCTTGGATCCAAGGCAATGGCACGAGGATGCTCAATGTCCCCGGCCAGCAAGGTACTCCTCATGGTCCCGTCTAGCTTAGCCACTTCAATCTGGTCCAGGTTGCTCTCCACCCAGTAGATGTTGCCGGCAATCCAGTCCACCGCGAGTCCCTCGGGGGTGGCCAGCCCATATTGGATCACCACCTCAAAGCTGGTCAGAGCTGTAAGAAAGACAGGAGGAACCGGAGCATGAATAGCTATGGATCTCACACAGCCAAACTTCACCATTATGGTTAAAGCCACTCTTCACCACTCTGTCACCTCACCTAATCTCCTGGAGTCCCGGCTACATCCATCAAGTTGCTGTGAGCCTCTGCCTTTTCCCTTCCCCTCAAATTGAAACTGATTCATGTATCTTTTGGTAGCTACTGGTGTCCCAATCCTGGGCTCCATGTTTCTTTTGATACATGGCATGAACATGCTCAGTTTTCATAGAGCAGGGTTGGGGAACGTGTGGCGCTCCAGATGTGAGAGCTGAGTGTCCACCACCTGCTTTAGGACCTCACTCAAAAAAGGAGAGATTAAAGACTGGCCAATAACTATCTGGGACGATGGGATCCAATGGTGATTTCTTCAACAAAGAATATACTGTGATTTCCAGCTATGGTAAAACAATCCGGGGGCAGAAACACTGGTTGCCAATTTTGCTGGGGAATGTTAGGGAAGAATTCAAGGGTCATGTCGGAGGAATTAGCTCCGACGTTTTCGTTTTGCTGCCTTTCTTCCTCAAGGGAAAAACTGGGGTTTCTGTAGCTGCCATCTGTTCCCATTTCACTTAGAGGTAAGCTGCAGTCACACACACACACTCCACAGAGACTTGGTTATCCTTTCAATGCCGAACCCAAGGGTTAAAATGTAATTATGTGCACAAGTCCTTGGGCCTCCAGCAAACCTGACCCAGCCGGAATGTGATCAGATCTCATGTTTCGTCTCCTCATTCAAAATTCTAGTCTCTAGATAAGACCAAAGGAATCCTTAGCTTTGGATGTTCAGCACTCTGCAATCAGAAAATAAAGATCTGCGGAAAGCTGAGACTCCATTTCAGATGGGGTCATTGAGAACAAGGCAGAAGACCATGAGCTGAGTAACCAAAACGGCTTTGAACCTAATGGGGTTCTGTCTTTCTAGAACTCCACATCCAAAACTGATGAGGGCTCTTATTTCTAACCACTCTGGTTTCCGGTGGCTGGGACCTTTCCTAGCTGCGCCCTGGTGCCCTGCAACCCTGCAAGGTCTCCACCTCTCTGGGACCACCAGCCTTTTGGAGGCAATAATCAGGTTAGGCTCCGCTCTTTGTTGAGGCAGCTGCCAGGGTGTAATTACTATTAGGGAAGCTGCAGGAATGCTAATTAAGTCCCACATAATGATCAACATTTAAAAAGAAAGTATCATTAGCAGAGGACTGAGAAGCTGCTACTTCTCATACTGGCAACCCAAAGGCAAGACAAAGGGAGGGGGGAGCGGCTCACACTGAGAAGTTTCTTTCTGCCCCCCACAACCTCTCCCCTCTTCCCAATTTCCCCCTCCCCAAAGGACTTTCTATCTGTTGCGTGGACCGGATAATTTCAAAATCATTATCAAACATCAACAGAGAAAGAGGACAGCTGTTCCAGAAAAGAAAGGTAGGATCTCTTTGGCCTTTGAGAAAGACAAGGTTAACAGGGATGAGCAACTTGTGGCCCTCCAGATGTTTTGGCCTACAGCTCCCATCATCCCACATCATTGGCTATGCTGGCTAGGGCTGATGAGAATTGTAGGCCAAATCATCTAGAGGGCCACATGTTGCCCACCCCTAGATAAGAACTGCGAATGAGGAAGCCAAAGGAAAGGATTCGAGCCAGTGTGGCGGAGTGGCTAGAGTGTTGGATTGGGAGTTGGGAGATCCCGGTTCCAGTCCCCACTCAGCCACAGAAACCCACTGGGTGATGTTGAGCCAGTCACTGACTCTCAGCCCAGCCTACCACACAGGGTTGTTGTTGTGAGGATAAAATGGAGAGGAGGAGGATTACGTACGCCACCTTGAGTTCCTTGGAGGAAAAAAGAGTTGGATATAAATGTAATAATAATAATAAACAAAATCTAGCTAGGTCATACCTGACCCAGTGAGATACTGAGGATTCATAGATGTAACAGAGTTATGACGACTTAGAATCGAGTAGGGCTACAAGAAAGGGGCAGGTGGCAGAAGAGGGAACCATCAGGATAACCCTGCTTTGTTGTCCACTCTTATGGGGCCAGGGAGGGTTGTCTTCTACAGCATCATATGGAGCGCTTGTTCAATAAAACTTTAACGAGTTGCTTAGATGGGTATTGAGAAGCTGTTGACAGCCAGCTTCTAGGGCATTTTACATGTGGATTAGGAGATGGCAGCTTATATAACATTTTATGGAGTACTTGATCAATAAAACGTTGAGAAGCTGATTATGTGGGGTTTGGGGGAGCATTTGACCACCACTGCCAGGGGATTGGAAGATAAAAGATGGGGGGTGGTCTCTCCTTCGTGGCATTCCCAGTTAAGTGGGAACGTCTTTGCCATGTACTTAGTAACGCTTGTCCGCATTGTTTGGGGATAACGTCTCATTGAACTGGATTGAAACGGAAGGCCTGCTGTGCCTCACGTTAAATGGCTGCCAATTACTACACACAGATTAGAAATGCTAATCGAATCATCCCCAAGAGCATTTGTTCCCCATCACTGGGCTCAGGCTGTTACCTATTCATTCAGTTAGCTTTCCAGAGCATTACAAGAAGCTTCTTCTTATAGGGTAAGATCACAGCAATTGCTCATGAAATGGTCTTTTGGCACCTGAGTGCCCAGACCACTGCTCACTTCAACTGCCAGGCAAGTGTGCAGATGTATACAAATTCAGCAAGGAGCCTACCATGGAAGCAACTCACCACAACTGTGACACATATATAGCCTTCTCCCCAAAACCAGGATCAGCAGAACCCTTTTTTCTCTGGGTACCTCCACAAGAGAGGTTTAATGCTCTTTGAAGGCTCATTATAAATTTTACCTCCACACCAGCGGAGCGCAAAACGGGCGTAGAGGCGCGTTATCTCCCGGATTATGCGCATTATCGAATGCGCGTTAAATAGCGAGTTTTATTTTGCTCCGGCCGTTAAAGCGCATTTTCCCCGTGTGAACAAGCGATTATGCGCATTAACTTCTTATAAAGCGCTTTTTGGACATCAATTAATGCGCTTCGCCGCCTCTCGCCACCTCCCGTGCAGAGGGATTAGGAGTAAATGCGCGTCTGCGATAATGCGCATAATCGCCGAACCGGGCGCAAAAGCGCATCCTTGTGGAGGGGGCCCTTGTCTGAGGAGAAGCTGGATTTGCACAACACTGACTGGTTGGCACCTTGTGTCAACCGTAAAGCAAAATTCCCCTCTCCCCACCTTTCTAGCAGAAGGGCTGTGCACAGAACCGATGCGCTGGTCCTTGCATCAGCCAAGAAGCCACTAGTATGCTTGTGAGGGTAAACATATTATCTGGACTACCATTGGTCACTGGAGCATATGTGCATTTTGGAATGGGATTTGGAGCAGAAAACCAGAAGGCAGTGCAAGAGTTAAGTGCCTTCTGCCACTTTCTCTGCTCCAAATCTTCCCCTCCCAACGCTGTTTCTCTTTAAAGGAAGCCGGAAGTCAAGGCGTCATGGCCTGCATAGGCCCTTTGGCCTAGCCCCACACCTGATTTCATGACTGTGTTGCTGAGGCTTCACCGGGACTGGCATCCGGGCACGTTTAGATGTGCTCCTTGCCATCCCATCCCACTCCACCCCCTCATTTCTTATCTGCCCTTGTGCCTCTTCTTGCTTGCCCATCCCCAGCTCGTGCCCAGGCAAGACTACGTTGTCGAATCCAGCTCCAAACCTTTTGAATCACAAGATTACGATCCTGCTTCCCAGCACTGGTTGATAAGCCTACGAAAATAAACACCAGCCTCCGAGATCTTGATCATAATTGGGCCTGTGTCTCCAGCCCCCATCATTCTTTTACCACATCTGCTGGGCTTTACAGGCTACCAAAAGCATTAGCAAGCACTTTCTGCAACTCTCTTTCTGGCAACCACTCCCATCTCTGGCGAGGGTGGAGAAATAGAACCCAGCACCTCAGGAACTGCTTCTCCAATGGTGCAATACAGCGTGTTCTGAGCTGCATTCATGTTCAGTGCCCAAGCACTAGCAATCCCATATATCCTTGATTGTTCCTAAAACTGAAGTCAGGATTGCACTCGGGGGAGAGATTCTCTACATGCTTTTGCTCTGTTGCCTGGAGCAAAACTAGAACGTGCACCCACTAATTAAATACATCCCAAATCAAACCCTTGTTTATATAACAGCCAAATCGTAGTCACGATGTGCTGGGTGGAGGGAGCATCTTTGTGTCCATCTTGCAGGAGGAGACTTCTCCCCACTGGGCGCAAGGACCAGTTGTGCTGCTGGGATGTGGGAGTTGCTTGTCTCTTCAATGACTTCAGCTGGGGATCTGAGGACCCTGACTCCTACCCTGATCCCTGCACCAGTCAGGGGAGGTGCCAATATGTCTCTGTAGCCTCAAGCAACAGATTTCTTCCTTCATGCTTCAGAGACTGCCTGGTGGTGCATGTGCTCACTAATGTTCGGCATGGAAGAAGACAGTCTCCTCTCCTTTGTAGTGCACATGAATTTGAGGAGAGCTCCTCCATCTGCATATCCCAGTGATGGGAAGCCTTTTTTCTGGCAAGGGCCTTGTGACTCGATGCTGGGAATAGGCAGGGTTGGAGCCAGCAGTGGGCAGAGCCAGAGTTAAAAGTGGGCCTGACACGCCTTTTCTCTTTTCTGCCACCGCCCCTTTTCTCCTTCTGCCACCGCCCCTTTTCTCTCTCTCTCTCCATCGCCCCTTTTCTCTCTCTTTCTTTCTGCCACCGCCCCTTTTCTCTCTCTCTCTTTCTGCCACCCCTTTCTCTCTCCATCAGGGCTGCCAGAGAACAGATAGATGATTTGGAACTGATTGCATCCAGAGGGCATTTGAAATGAGGCAGTGGGCCACATGAAATTAGTGTGACAGCCCCATATGTCCTGAGAGCTGCAGGTTGCGTAGCCCTGCCATATCCTGTCCACCAAGAGAATTCTCCAAGTGTCACTTCATAAGGAACCAAGGGGAGTTAAAGCTCCAAGAAGCAACCCCCACCCACCAGACTGCCTGCTGACCAAAGACGTTCCAGGTGTATGTTTACTCTCACAGAGACACATGTGGAACCAGTGAGCGTCAAGGAGACAAAATGTGGAGGGCAATCTGGAGCAGGAATACAATCAAGAAAGGAAGCATTAAGTACACCTTCCCCCTTTCACTTTTCCACTCAAAGCTGTCCCCTCTTGAAGCTACTTTTCCTGAAAGAAGCAACAGTAGCAGACCTTTATTAAGTACATTTCTTATTTTACAATTAAAAAAAAAAAGAGTGGAAAAAAACCAAACAACCAATGACAGGGAGCCAGTAATTAAAGCCAAACCCCACTTCAGTTTAGGGAATAGGAACTGACTAATGAAGGGGCAATTTATCAGCTGTGCTGAAGAGGAAGTAATTGCAGGCAGAAACTTCTAATTAAGGGCACAGTAGCCCTGAAAGGCCTCAATAGCACTTTGTGGTGCCACACACCGGCTCTACAAGTGCATTTTTTTAATTGCCCCAAATTAGGCCTGGGAAAAAACCAGGAGGACATCTCAGAAAACAATGGAACGTAACGGCTTAGCAAAAATGCATCTAGATTCTTTGTAAGAAGTGACTGAACAAAAAACAGCCTCTTCTGAGTAAACTTCTAGTGCGGCAGCAACAGCTGCTGTGATTGGTAATGGCAGAGTTCAGACGCCTGAGTCATGAGGACTGTGTGGGCGCTTGCAACCAATCCCGGTTTGAATGACAAAAATACCGAAATTCATTAGACAGCCATCCAAACTCAGTGTGCATTTGGGCATAATAAATTCTACCAACAAGCCGCCTGGTTTAGAGTTTTGGCAGAGCCGCCATATTGTGCCCCAGTGGCCATCACGCTCTCACCTCCGTTCTCGTGTAGCTTCCCCCGGTATATCTTGTCCTCGACCACGTCGGTCCAGTAGAGGGAGCTCTGATTCAGGTGGAAGTCCAGGGCGATGGTATTCCGCAAGCCTGGCACCAGGACACTGTAATCTCCCTTGTGCAGATCGATGCGCCTGATCTCATGGCGGTTGGAGAAGATGATGAAAGGCTTAAACGGGTCTGAAAATTGAGAAAGGGGGTGTGTGATTTATTGGTGCCATTGCATTTTCATGCACTTTCAAGCCAGCCAAAGTAGAGTGGGCAGGGTTCTCCTAAGAGTGTGTTTCAATAAACATACACAAAAAAGGATTCAAAATCAATAAGGGATTCAAAACTCCCAATATGCAGGTGTATAGGGTGTGGGTGACAATTCGGTTTTGTTCTTCCAGCCCTGGAATTCATCCCTGCTCTGCTCACGCCCATCACATACCCAATAATGAACTCTGATTTTACTCACCATCATCTTAATAAATCATTACAGCATTATAAATTGGAATTAACATTTACAAAAACACGAACAAGGGCTTGCTGTCCTACCCTGTGTGAGTGATGCTTCCCACATGTTTGAAGGATGCTGCCCACAGGCAAATGGCCAGAGATCCAATGGAATGAGGCTGCTCAGCCTCCCCTTCTTCAGAACAAGAAGAAACAAATGGCTTGCTGCAGAACTGAAGAACATGTATCGCTTTCAAAGTCCACCCCCACCCCACGCCTCCCCCAGCAACAATCCTATTCTTTCCTGGGGCATTGGGAACAGAGCGGCCTTTCTTGGGCCTGCCAATGGCAACACTGCAGAAGGAGGGCAAGTCCCTAAAGGCTGTGTGCCTTGGTTGCAAGAAAACGCTCACTTGGGTCCATTGCTCCCCCCCCCCCCGCCGCCCCATCCCTCTTTTGCTCTCCCTTTTCCATTGAGTTTCTCAAAAAGGCAAGAGCCTTGGACACAGACCTAATATCCTCCCTGCATACAAAGCAGGTTTGAGGGACCTAGGCCACTCTCTCCCTCCCCTCCCCATCTGACACTCCTGTGCTGTTCGACAGAAGCCCCAGTGTAGCTGTGGTAAGACACTCAGTGCTGTTACTGTTACAAAGGGATTGGCTAGATCTGCCTGTGGGGCAGGAGAGAAGGCAGATGTGCTGCAGAGAGAGCAGAGGTGGCCCTAAAAGGCTGCGGACTCCATGTTGCCTGTTCTTCTAACCTGCAAACACCCATCCTTCTTCACCATTACCTACGCAAGTGAAGGCTGATGGGAGCTGTAGGCTAAAACATATGGAGGGCCGTAAGTTGTCCACCCCTCTTTTAAAGGCCATGTCCGTACCAAGCTTTCCTACAGGGCTTCTGGGGGGGGGGGGGCTGTTGCAGTCTGAGCCGCATTCCAGACGGAGACATTGATTAGTGCCCAGTTTCTGAGTCCAATTGCAAAAGAGTTGTTCGTAAAAACATTTCTGAACCGCCCAGAGGATTTTGGCTATTGGGCAGTACAAAAATGGGGAAAAAAACTGAAACGAAATAAAGCAAATGAAAGCAAACCTTCATGATTTTCCACATCATGTCAGAAGGTGTCTCATTAGGAACAGTGTGTCTGCTCGTAAGTAGGAACCTCACTCTGCTATCATATGTGTGATTGTTTTTTAAAACCATAAAGAGCAGTGGAGGAACCACTGTGAACACTCCAGTCTCTGGCTTACTTGGGAGGAGACCCCGAGTTCTTTGTGAGTCAACGCCTCTTCAGACCTCCTGCAGGACCACTACAGGGAAATGAGTTTCAAGAGAAACCCACTTTCTTCCATTCAAACCCAGAAGTGGAGCACTTAGCAGCAACTCACAAAGAGGAGCAACGTAACGCTGTTAAAGGAAGAGGGCCCAGGGAGGGTATCTTGTCCTCGCTCCAGAAAATAACTAGGCGTAAAACCTGACTGAAGTAGTAGCAGGAATTATTCCTTGATTTCTTTAAAAAAAAAAAAGTTTTATTACGCAGGAGTCACAGGAAGCAGTCCAAGGTCTGATACCGAAATCCAAAGAATGTGCATTAATTCCTTGACTCATATTCTGGAATTGATTCTGGACTCTGTCAAGACTCCAAGTGGATTGCACTGAAGAGATGGGGCAGTGACTCAGGATGATGTTTGGGTGAATGCTTTTGATCTGTCACAGAGAAGGGCTGAGATCACGACTTGCCACCCTGTGGCTCATCTCACATTTCAAAGGGATTCTGAGAGGAGGTCTAAGCTCCCCATTTGTCTGTGACGTTGTCAGATCATTCAATCACCGCACCGGCACCAACAAAATAAATTTTAAAAATCAACCCACAGCAGCTCCGCTACCTCAGCCACACCTCTTCACACATTACACTTTATAGGCATACACCGAAGACATTTTAAGCGCTACCTAAAAATGTAAAATAGGAATGTGGCAATAAAGTGTTGGAAACACATTTGTATCATTACAAGTACATTCACCAGGGAGTTTGGATTGGCTGCATCGCCGGGGCGAGTGTAGAATCAAACTCTCCTGTTTAATGTACGAACCACCACTAAATGTGCCCTTACTTACCAATTTACATGTGTGAAGGGTCTAGACCAAGGGCGCAGAACATCTTTCTAGGGATGGTGTGAGAGTCTTCTGCAGGCTTGAAGCCCGGTGAGCTCCCCTCGGCTCAGCCCCCTGAGCTGGAGTTCGTGGACCGACCCTACCAGTGCATTTCCGTGCTTGCCAAAAATGGCGGGCTTGTGAGATCGCGCCTTGCCCCCTCCGTCTGCGTTAATGGCACCCACCATTAAAGCAGCAAGGAGGAATAAGCAATTTCCCCATCCTTGGGAAATCATGTGCCCCCCTGCCAATGGGAGCCTTAAAGGTCCTATTAACTCTTGCATTAATAGGGCCTTTGTGTTAATGGCAGCCTCTGTGTGCCTTTGTGTTAATGGCAGCCACTGTTAATCCATTGGGGGAAAGGGCTGAAGCCAGGGCAGGTCGCTGCAGAGCACTCACGAGCCCCACAAGTGCTTGGCAGGGGCTCATGGGAGGCAGACCATGCTCGGGGAGGGTGAGCACTCGCAGGGCGGACCATGCCGGGTCCATAAAACCCTACTACTTTCTACCGGAGAGCCACATTCCATTTCAGAGAAGCTCTGGGGGGCGGGTGTATTCCAATAGAGGGCAGGGCCGAAGGCAAAAGGGGGTGGAGCTAAAGGCAAAAGGGGGCAGGGCCAAGAAATATAAACGCTACCAGCCTATCTTAGCCAAAAGCTCTTACGGCCAGTAGCTAAGCTTTTGGAGGGGCATTTCAGTGTTTTAGGATGAGGGTGGGGGGGGAGAGAAATGCACAAAGGCTAGGAAAACACCAAAAGGTGGGTGGTGAGTGTAAAGGGTGTGGGGCCAGGGCAAGGGGCGTGGCCATCTGAGGAACCCCAGTGGGCCTGATTGGGCCCCCTGGCCTAAGGTTCTGCACCCCTGGTCTAGATCCATTGCTTGGCTGCATTTGAGAACCGGACTGTCGTCCCTGCCTCTGGTTACCCCTGAAGCCCTTGCCCTGGCCAACAGGCCTGAGGCCTTTACGCAAGTCCCAAGCGTGCTCACCCAGGCTGCGGCAGCTCTCGCCATCGGGCTCCAGAATCCATCCCTCGTGGCAGGAGCACTTCACGTGGTATTTGTCCTGCTCGCACTTCTGACTGCACTTGAGGTGCTTGGCGCAGTAGCTCTGGATCTGGCAGGTCTTGTTGTCGGCCCCCAGCTCCATGCCCAGAGGGCACGAGCACGTGATGCCCTCGCTCGGGGCCACGGTGCAGTTGTGGCTACAGCCCCCGTTGCCCAGGGAGCAGGCGTCTGCAGGAGATCAGAGGCACCACAGGTGAGTCATCGGGGGAAATCCGGCTACACACTCAAGTTCTTCACAAGCACCCACTAGCCCGGGGGGGGGGGGGAGGAGATCCTCCACTAGCTCTGAGCTATTAGCGGCCCCAGCTAACAAGCTCACTCCACTCCCCCCCTCTCGGAACACTCAACACAGATGCCTGAACTCCCGGCGTGAGCATCTCCTCCCAGCAGGGCCGACCCAAGTTACCCTGCTGCGAAAGCCAAGATGGTGTCTCTACTCATTCCAGACGAGAAGTTGAATCTCGCTTTAACCCGAGCGATGGGGCAGCATCCTCCCGCAGCACCTGAGGGCAGCAGGCTAGCTTAGGGTGCCCAGGACGGGGTACACATAGCCCTGTCCCCCAATACCTCCCCACCGTTCAGCCGGCCCTGTAACCCTCAACTCTAACCCCTTCAAATGTGTGGCTCCCAAATGGCAACCTCGGACTTAGGTCAGCGGCGAACAGTCTAGCACCAGCAAGCGTTATCCATGTATTACTTATTTCTTAGATGTTTATCCTGCTTCCGAAGCAAAACTCCCGAAGCGGCTTAAAATTAAAATAAACTTACTCGTTCATGTCATTAGGAGTTCATGACGGAGGTAAGATTTGAACTAAGGGCGGCCAGGTTCATAACTACATCCTTCACCACTACGCTGGATCAACTGTGCTAGAGAGGTTAGTGCCAATTTCCTGCCCAGGGCAACGTACAAAATGGAGGGATCCCCCAGTTTCCTACAAGCTCGAAGATTCACAGCGGAGGGCATGGAAGCCATTTGCCCTGGTTCCCCGAGAAAGGGGAAGGGGGAGCATGGGGGAGGGACCTGGGCAAGCCCGCTCTCCGCCCCACACTCACCGCACAGCTTCCCTTCGTCGGACCCGTCTCCACAGTCGTCGTTGCCATCGCACAGCTTCTCGGGAGGGAGGCAGATCGACGTGGTGTTGGCACAAGTGTGCGAGGGAGGCTTGCACACCAGGGACTCACAGTTCTCCTCGTCGGAGTTGTCCTCGCAATCGTTGTCCCCGTCACACACCCAAGCTTTGCTGATGCACCGGGCTAGAAGGAGAGGCAAAGACAACGTTAAAAACAGCAAAGGGAGGGGGAGCAGGGAGAGACTGACGACGTGAATTACTCCAAAACAGACGGAGGTGACTGGCTTGGGTTGGGAGCCCTGGGCCATTCTTCCTCTCGGCAAGGCCCGAGGACCACTGGCGGCTACCAGTCGCCTCAAGTGTGGCTCTCTGCCTGCCTTCTTTCCCCTCTTTGGCATGGTTCGCACAACTGAATTAAGCCACGGTGGCTTATTTGGATTGGCAGTGCAAGATGGCCGCCATTATCCTGATTACCTGCCAGGGCGCAACTTGTTGTGTCATCTGAACCTGAGTAGCGTGGCTTGTTTGAGGGGGAAGCAACCCTCCCACAGCCCATGGCCTGTTGTAGGGTGACGGGAAGGTTGTTTCCTCCTCAAACAAACCATGTCGCCCGGGTTTGGATGACATGACGAGATGCAATCGGGTGGGTAATTCAGCTAATGGTGACCGGCATGCACCACCGATTAAAAGAAGGCACTGTGATTTGTATGATCATGTAAACCAGGCTTCCCCTCTCTGCCTTATCTGCTTTAACATAGGGACGGCTGCTGTGATTTGGGCTGCCATAAGAGGCTTCAGAGCTCGTCAGTGATGGTGGGGATTCGAACCCATGTCTTCCATGTCATAGTCCAACACTCTAACCACTACACTGCACTGGTTCTCTGAAGGTACTAGAACACTACTTCTGAACCATTGCATTAGAGCTGCCTGGATGTACCTATCGAGCCAGGGAATTCTGTTTCCTCTCCACCCCCAACCCTTCAACGCAATGCCATTACCAGAGTCCTTGCAGCCAAACTTGACATTTGGATCGCAAACGTGGGTAACACCCTCACAGTTCTTCTCATCACTGGAGTCCATGCAGTCGGTGTCGCCATCGCAATGCCAGCGCATGGGAATGCAGAGCGCGTCCAGCCGACACTGGAACTCATCTGTGTGGCAGCCTCCGGGGGGGCGTGTGGCTGGGGATGGAACGACAGAGGCAGCATGTTAACCAGCTTAAAGCTGGCGACTAGGTCTGGATATCATCTAGGTGCTGTTGAGATGGGTGACCTGCTGGGGAGGTGTTCCAGCAAGCCCACCTGGGTTGTTCTTCTTGGCCTCCCAAGCCTTGCTGAACTACAGGGAGTGGGAAGGAGAACACACCAAGAAAGAGGATTGCCTGTGGCCCTATGAACCACCCCGTGCTTTAAGATCAGCAGCGCGGGACCCAAACATTGGCCCACCCTTAACATCAGTTAGCCTGTTGGGCACTAGGGACAGGGCCTTCTTAACAGTGGCCCCTACTTTATGCAACTCCCTCCCAAGGCATGAGCAGCTGGATTCTTTAGTTGCAGTATTTTTTAAAAAATGCTTTGAATGGCTTTTAACGGATGTGTTTTATGGTCATGCTGCTGGCTTATGGATGTTTTGTAGCTATAGCTCTTGAAATGGTTTTTATACTAACTGAATTGTATTTTAATGTCTGGTTAATTTTTCTGGTTGTCATTTTTGTGTGTGCGTTTTTTGTTTCTGTTTTTTTGTTTTGTTTTGCATTTTAACATTTTATTGGAATGTTATTATATTCTTACACTTGTGTTTTATTTGCCGCCTTGAGTGAACTGGGTCCAGAAAGGAAGCTTATAAAAATTGAAATAAAGACATAAAAATCAAGATTTTTTTAAAAAAAAACACTAACAAAATGGATAGCCTTGAAGGCAGGATATCTATCAGGCTGAAGGCAAATGATCTTTGCTCAGAGAGGGAGGGCTGGTCCGTGGCCCAACTTTTTGGAATCTGGGGAAATCTTCTGCCTCTCATTGGCTAAGCCAGGAGCATCAGCCATTATAAAGTGATATCCAAAATCGATAGGGAGATGTGACTGGTGCCAAAGTTAAGATTTCTAAGAAGCTCAGCTTTTCTATGGCTGAATTCGGACAACACGTTAGTCAACTGACTAACTTTTAAACAACTCGCAAGCGAGTTGTTTAACTCAGTTGTTTAAAACTGCAACTTAAACAACCGTGGGTTGGTTAACCGTTGTGTGGCTGAATTCGGACGACACGTTAGGTTAACCCACTGACGGTTGTTTAACTTAACAACCGTTGGTTAACGTGTCATCCAAATTGAGCCTATGTTTATAAACAAGAAAGAAAAACAAGTGTCTAACCCAGTAGGTAAGTGGGAAACATTCCAAAGCACACAGGTGTAGCCTGTGAAAGGCTCCAGTCCAGAGGCGCAATGCTTTCGTGGTCCTACCCCAGAGGTGTTGAACCTCTTTCAACCTGAGTGGGGGGAATTCCGGTGATGGGCAGGGCCAAAGGCAAAATGGGGAGGGGCAAAAATACACACACAGAGGAAAACATACAAATGGAATGACTATGCACAAAAACCAGCAGGCCTCTTTCAGCTGTGTTGATTTCATCAACTCCATTTGAGCCCGGGTTTTTAGGTCCGCTGTGCCTAACTCAGACGTAATCCCCCACTGGGTGCTTTTCCCCTGGCTGAGTCTGAACAGAGCCTGGCTCAAACCCTCCCCTCACCCTGGTTGGTGCAGTTGGCATGGGTCTCGTCGCTGTAGTCCCCGCAGTCGTTATCCCCGTCACAGGTCCAATGCACGGGAATGCAACGGCCGCTGTTGCACTTGAACTGGTTGCTGGAGCAGGAATGGCTGCAGCCGGCCTCATCGCTGTTGTCCCCGCAGTCGTTGTCTGGAAGCAAGAGGAAGAGGGGGGAAGGTCAAAGTCCGCTAGGGGGTCTGCGGGAGCCCGATGTGAGACCCTTTCCCTCACACCCATCTCAGCCGCTCGGGAGCTATGGGCAGATCTCCCTGGCTGGCAAGTGGCTAGACGGCCTTAGATCTTTCAGCAACGCGCCCGCTGGCTAAGCGGAAGGACCGCGGCGTCCCAGCAAATCTGCGTTAATGGCACCCTCCTACCCCATGCATGCTTTAGCCAGGCATGCTTCCCGTCATCCCAAGAGCTCTTGCCGCTAGTAAAGCAAATAATAACGAGAATAGCAATGAAAACACAGAAACTGCATAGATCACCTCATGCGCCATGGGGGGAATGGGAGTGGGTGAGGTCAGAGAGCAAGGACCACACGAGGCCAGTGGCACCTGTGCACTCTTGTGCCTGCGTGTGAGCATGTGTGTGCGTGTGTTCATGTGCATGTGTGTACATGTGCAGTTTTGACCACACCTAATTCGGGATGCAGAGCGACTTTTAAAGTCTGTAAGGGCTTTGCCAGTTCCTAAACAAGGACAGGCATTTCTTTTAAAGAATTTAGCTTGACAAAGTTTCCCGCTGAATCAGGCTACTGCTATTTAGCCCTTGCATTATTGGATTTTCTTCTCCCTGCAGCAAAACCAGGGACCCCCAAAACCATCCGTATTGCTAAAGCTCCACTTGGCTTTGGTGCTCCAGCTGCACCGCCTCCTCCTCCTCCCGCTCCCTTCATCAAAGTCTTCTCTCCAAATTCTAGAGCACAGGGTGGCGCATGAAATGATGAATAGCCTTCCTCTCCCTCAGCTATGCTTGCCGGCAGGGCTAACCTGATTGATGCACTGGCATTTACGCTGACACAAAGAGAGCAGGGGAATGTGCACTCGCCTGCTCCTCTCAGGATAATTTGGTCACTTGCTCTGAGACAGACCTGGGAGATGCTGAAATTCTGCTCACGAGCCTGTCTTGGAGCCTGGCCTGGGTACCGTTTACTCCAGTCAGATACTGCAACTAATTTTCACACACAAATAATGAAAGAAACGCGGAAGTGGTTTTGCTCCCTTAAACTACAGTCCTAGATATGCATACTTGGAAGTAGTTCCTATGAGAGTCAGTGTATGGCCCTGTTCAGAAGACACCTTAAACCACGGCTTTAACCACGATGGTTAAGCCAGAAAGTTGCACCCTGTTCAGAAGATACCTTAAACCACGGCTTTAACCAAGGTGAATAAAGCAAAAACCCTTATTCACCGTGGTTAAAGCTGTGGTTTAAGGTGTCTTCTGAACAAAGCCCAGCGTTCTGGCTTAACCACCGTGGTTAAAGCCATGGTTTAAGGTGTCTTCTGAACGGGGCTTCTGTGTGTGTGTGTGTGTGTGTGTAGTGGTTAGAGCGTTGGACTGGGACTTGGGCAATCCAGGGTTTAGTCACCACTTGGCGACTTTGGACTAGTCTGTGGCTGAATTCGGACGACACATTAAGCAACCGGGGGGGGGGGGGGAGACGAGACAATCATCAGTTGTATTGACTATCATGTCGTCCGAATGCTGCCATAGTCAACTCAGCGCTGATCCTAATCCACACCACGGTTGATTATTTATTACCATGTTGTGTGGGAGTACCCTCTAGATGAACAACTGTAAAGTTGATTATTACCCCACCACTGACTATCGTGTTGTCCGAATTCAGCCACTGACTCTCGGCCTAACTCACCTCACAGATTTGTTGTGAGAATAAAATGGAGAGGTGGGCTATGTAGGCCACCTTGGGTTCCTTGTGGTATATCAATGTAATAATAAAAATGAATAAAATGAGAGCAACGGGATAGTAAGCATGGTTAGGATTGAGCTGTAAATTGTGTTGAGAGAAGCACTCCCCATCCAGAACATGTTTTTAAGGTTGTCCTTTCGGTTTTTATGGTGATTTTCTGAATGTTTTGTAAATTTAGCTGGCTTCAGAAAAGTGGTATAGAAGCACGACAAATAATTAACCCATCCCATGAGCTAGTCCCCATTCCTATCCTTCCCATGCCTGACCCAGGAAGATATAGAGAGGCCGTTTGTGATGTTTATGTCACTGAACAAAATGAGACTTGCTTCCATTTAAGTACACATTAGGATTAGGCTGCATGACGGAAGCAGGAATCACCACTGTTAACCGAAGGAAACCTTTGCAACCTGAGCTACAGAAGCAGCGATAGTGAGACTGTGGAACACAAAAAGTAAATGACTCCAGTTGCTTTCATGCTGATGTGAACACTGCTAGCCAAAGGGAAAAAGTAGGCCCAGGAATGGCTCTTCTGCGCTTGAAAAGTGGTACATCTGACGACCGTTATCAGAGGCCAGGAAAAAAAAATGAGGATCAGGGACATGGGATTTTTGTTTTGTATTTTCCTGCAGTCATTGGAAATTGTGATTAAAAATGTGACAGGTATTTTAGGGAAGTGTGTGAGGAGTTGAGGTGCATGTTGATCTATGCACTAACCGGTAGCTTTTGGACAATTCTTTTCGTCAGAGCCATCCCCACAATCCTTTTCTGAAACAGAGAAACCAACCAGAGAAGACAGGAGAGTGGGCACAGTGAACACACACACACACACGCACGCACAAACCAGCAATACCGTAACAAAAAAGAAACAAGGTCAACATGAAAAGGGAAAATCAAATATGAAAATAGAGACAAACAGGCATGCTCAAGACAGAATATGCAAGGGGAAGAGGGGAGGGGAAGGTACCAGGAGAGGCATCTCGAAGCACTTAAGTGGGAACCGGAAGCAGTGGACTGAGTCCATACCCCACTTCATCTTCACCAGGGAAAAAGTTATCATGGCATCTTTGGAGAAGGGTGGGGCTGTGGGGCCCTTGTTAGGGATATTCTAGGCCCCTTTCCTGAATTTTTCAGCTTCCATTTCAAAATACAGAAATGAAAAAAGGCTACACCAGGCAACTAGTTTCAATGAGCTTAAGCGTGCTGAACTCTGGGCCGGTTCACACAAAACGGTCAACCCACAATTCAAGCATGACATACTCACGTCTCTATGAGTCTGAATAAAAGCCTCAGGCTCAAGTGCTCTCCCTTCCCCTTTCCTCCTCCCATGTAGGCAGCAGGAGGAATAAATGATGATCAGCTTCACTTTCCCCGATTCCTTGCTTGTTATGTACAAACTAAGAATCATGGTTTAAAATAGACTCTAGTTTGATTAACAAGCCAGATTCATAACTCATGGTTCAACACAGCCTTCTTCAACAGGCTGTGCTTCAAATGAGTTGGACTACAACTCCCATCATTCCCCTCCCCAGCAGAGAGCCTTCCCCATCACCCTCTGCCTAATTCTTTTCACTGGACAAGCTAGGTATTGAACTCAGGACCTTCTGCATGCAAAGCATGTACTCTACCACTGAGATATGTGGGCTCATCCCTAATGTGATCTGTGGCTCCTTTCCTATCCAAGTACTGACTAGATTGGAGCCAGAGTCAGAGGCCTAAAAGGACTAGGAGTTTATCAAAGTCCAGCCCTCAAACCTGCACGAAGCTCCATCTCCCTTTTCCTTCTCCCCAATTACCCTTATACTCCAGATTGCAATATACGAACCCACAGAGAGATGGAGCCAACGATGTGGCATATTTCGCCAAAGGGCTGATGGTACAGGTAGCTCCAGGTGGCTCAGACAGGTAAGCCAAGGAACACTCCCCAATAAGGAGGCAAAACATCAACAACTCCCTAATATTGCAGTCAGTTACAAACTTAACACAATCCAGAGTTAAAGATTTTCCTGGGCCCTTTTTCCATTTCGGGATGCAGCTGTAGGGCTGCATGCTTGAACATCACTGCCCCCACCCTAAAACTCCCTGCACTTATAAAAACAGCATGTCAGTGAGAATTCTCCCTGATGTGCAAATGCTCCACATGTAGGGAGTTTTTCGTGGGGGGGAAGCATTCAAAAGTGCAACCCTAAACCTGCTTGCAGCTTGAAATGGTACAATCCATGCAAACCTGTTATCACTTGATTTTGTTGAAAGGGCTGGCCCTTAAGATTTTGAGCTTGAAGCAAAATCCATCCATCCACTAAATCTCCCCAAAGAAATTATACCGGGTTGCAAGTCCATTTCCACCCCAGTGTCAGTTTCAGAAAAAAAGGGAGAATTTCTAAGCTCTGAAAGGTGCAGAACAGAGCAATCCAAAGCATGCAGTGATTCATAAGCCCAGGAGGCCCTACAGTCAACCTTACTCAAATCCATACCATATTAAAAGTCTCAGTGGAACTGAACTATGCCCAAACTTTTTCTCTCGCTGTACGCTGGGACTTGAGAAGCATCTCGAAACCTATTCTTGGTAGGAAGGTCCGGATGGTAAGACCAAGACGATTTCATGCCAAGGCAGAGGTCTAATGTTTGAACCGCCTACCCAATCCCCTCTGCATTGGAGGTCTCTTGGCGGAGCAAGGGAGAGCGCATGAAATTAAGGATACCATAACACCATCAGATGCAAGGCAATCCCCCCACTCTCATGCAGACGGAGAGCGAATATGCAGCAGGGTGAAGAAAACAGAATGGGACCATGCGGAGATGGCAAATATGGAAAAAGAAGCCCAAGGCCACCCTTTCCCAAATCATCCCCCTATTCGGCATCACGGCCAGCCTTCCCTTGCTTCGGACCTCACTCTTCCCGCCAACACAGTCAGGCTATATCACTCAACAATGCGGCACTTACCATTGTCACATCTCCAGTTGATGTTGATGCAGCGACCATTGTGGCAAGTGAACTGGGTCAGAGGGAAGCAGGTCGGGTAGGCTGCAGAGGAAGGAAAAGGGGCAGCATCAGCAGGGTCTACCTTCCCTATCTAGGATGCCCTGTTATCTCAGCACAAACGGCTGTAATGGCTTCAATGCAGGGAGCGGGAAGCCTTCTTAGCCCTGAGAGCTGCATGCAGTGATGGCTGGGCAGGTCGGGAACCAAATGCCGGCAGAGAGCATGGCTGGAGCCAGCGGTGGGCAAGGCCTGGCCTTCTCCTGCCCGTTTTCTCTTTCTCTCTCATACACACACAGACATACACACACACACACACACACACACAGCCTTCACCCGCTCATTCTCATACACACACACAGCCCCACTAATATGCTCTCTCTCTCTCTCTTTCTCTCTCTCTCAATACATACACAGACACATGTAAATAAACACAGGCAAACATGCCCTCTCTTCCTCCCTCCCCACCTCAGCACACAGGGATGGGAGGTTTAAACCCACCCACCCTCCACTCCTCTAGTGTTAAGATCCCATCCTGTGCCTCCTCTCCCCCGCTGCCCAGCTGATTAGCTCTGGAAGCAGATGACCGATGCACTCCTCAGCTGCGCAGCGTGGACGGGCAGGGTGGCATGCAGCAGGATGGGGAGGGAGGCATGCAACAGGGTATCAGCAATACCATTGCTCCATCCTTCCCAATTGATCGGAACTGAGAGCAGCTGAGGAGCACACTGATTGGTGTGCTTCTCAGCTGCTTGGAGAGTTAATCAGCAGGGGTTGGGGTGACGGGGGGGGGGGGGAGGACTGGCACACAAATCAGCTGTGCAGCAGGGAGTTGGGGCCTGTGGGATACACTGAAGACAGCCAAAGGCCTCCGGTTGGCTATATGTGCTTGAAAGTTTGGTATTCTGGCAGGTACGTATGTGGCATTCCTTCACCTCTTAGCTCAGCAAAATTAGCAGTGGGTACTCAGGGGCCTCTACACATATAAGTGGCTATGCTGCTGCTGTATTCCAGGCAATAAAGCTACAGATCCTTTTATTTGATAGGGAATTAAAACTACAAAAGAATTAACCCCACAAAGTTGTGCGCACAGCTTTTAAAATAAATTGTATTTCCCTGTGAATCTTGTCGAGGATGGGCCCGGAGATTGCAAGGATGGGCATTATTGTCCTCCGAGAGTTTACACAAAAAGGTCCCAGTTTTGAATAAAGCAATCTGTTTCTGACGACATTCTCTAAATCACACAGATTAAGACGACTCAGTTGTCTCAGCAACACAGCAAACTCTTTTAAGACCGTACTGCTTATTTTAAAAAATATTTTTAGATGTACCCCTAAGTTTTTTGTGTCCACCTAAAACATGTGATGTGTTACTGAGCCAAATGCATGTTTAGAAGCTAATCGGGATTGGATGCAACTCTCTGCCGAGCGTACACTTGGTAGCCAATCTCAACGTGTGAAAAAGCCCACAGTCCACCAGCGTGTGGGATTTACAACTCCTCCGGGCCATATGCCTACAGGCTGCCTACCTATTACTGCAGCGCACATAACTGTGGATATCATGACAACTCCTACTGCTGTGGGTACATGCAGCTGGGAGTTTATGAATAGCCGTTAACCCAACATTGCAGTTGGGTCCATATGTTGGTCCATATTCCATCACTCACCACATGAGGCTGACTCATCAGAGCGGTCCCCACAATCATCGTCCAAATCACAGGTCCAGGAGTTCGGTATACAACGTCCGCTGGTGCAAGAGAACTGGTTGGCAGGGCAGGTACGAGCTGGGTGAGCAGCAATGAATCACAGGAGGAAAAGTTAGTGGCAGAACTAGACACTGTCCTAGATTATCCCAGGAATGTCACCGAACACATTATGTAGAAAACTGGCAGCTGAACATGTCAAATGGGAAGATCTGAACTTGCCAATCTGTAGAAGTGGGCTGTATCCATACCACTGCCCGAGCTGGCAGCTAAAGAGCCAATTATAGGATCAAAATTCAACCTTAACAGATTCTGAAACGATCTGAGCACAGACCAGGAAGGTGGAAGCATTAAAACACCTGACCCAATATTGTTAAGCAACCTTCTCTCACCTGGTGTCCTCCAGATGGTTTGGACTACAACTTCCAGCATTCCTGACCATTGGCCATGCTGGCTGGGGCTGATGGGAGTTGAAGACCAAAACATCTGGAGGGCACCAGGTTGGGGAAGGTCGGTCTACAGATCCGCCCTCCATTTCACCAACTATCTTACAAGGTTGTTGTTACAATAAAAACGGAGAACACCCTGAGCCATTTGGAAGAAATGCAGGTTGCTTACCTGTAACTGTAGTTCTTCGAGTGGTCATCTGTGCAGTCACACACTATGGGCTCGCGCCGGCGTCGAGCCCCACTCGGAAACTTCTAGAGCTTAGAAACCATTGGCGGGAACCCCTCCCCCCACCATCTATTGCGCATGCCTGGGTTCCCGCCTACCTCAGTTCTATGAGACCGCCTGATGCGACCCACGACGAGGTAGTGAACATATCAGAGAAGAATGCAAAAACAGCATGGCAAGCACACTCATAGGCCTTCAAGCGAGGTCTAGAGGGGATGGTGGGAGGGTTGTGTGACTGCACAGATGACCACTCGAAGAACTACAGTTACAGGTAAGCAACCTGCATTTCTTCTTCGTGGTCTCTGTGCATCACACACTATGGGCGAGTAACTAGCAGCACTTACCGGAGGAGGGTAGACTCGCTGAATGGATGTTACTGAAGGAGTGACGACAACACCGCTCGTCCGAAGCTCGCGTCGCTTCTAGCTCTGGTGTCCAGCCTGTAATGTGTCACGAACGTGGAGGCTGATGACCAGGTAGCTGCTCTACAAAGGTCTGGGATAGAGACTCCCTTGATCAGAGCCGTTGAGGTGGCCAGGGACCTTGTAGAGTGCGAGCGTAAAGAGGCTGGGGCTTCTTTATGTGCGAGTTGATAGCCAAGGGTGATAGTATTGACTACCCATTTAGCAAAACGCTGGGCCGACAATGCCTGGCCCTTTGTCCTGCCGCCATAGCAAATGAACAGGCGCCGGGACTTGCGGAACGCTGATGTTCTGTCTTTGTAAAACGCCAAGGCCCGTCTTACGTCTAGCGAATGGAGCCTCGTACTCAGAGGATCGGAAGCGTCCTGGAAAAAAGTAGGGAGCACTATGCTCTGATTGACATGGAAGTCCGAGATGATCTTCGGTTTAAAGTCCGGACCCGGGCGTAGGACAACTTTATCCCTATGAAATTGGGTATAGGGAAGGTCAATCATAAGAGCGCACAGCTCAGAGGCCCTTCTGGCGGAAGTGATCGCGACTAGGAAGGTTACCTTAAAGGAAAGCAGCCTCAAGTCCGTAGTAGCCAGCGGTTCAAATGGTTTATCAGACAGAGCTGAGAGGACTACTGACAAACTCCATTGTGGGATTATGGGCCGTACAGGCGGATGGATGTTCTGCAATCCTCTCATGAAGCGTTTGGATAGAGGGTGAGTGAAGACAGAATAATTTTGAATGAGGTCATGGTTAGCCGATATGGCCGCCAAATACACTTTTATGGAAGCGTTACGGAGACCTGTCTCGTGCAAGGAGTTGAGGAAAGACAAGATGACTATGATTCCGCAGGAGTGTGGAGAGACACCCTGCCGGGCGACAAAGGAAGTGAATTTCTTCCATTTCCTTTCGTAGGATAGCCTAGTAGAGGGACGAGTGGCTTCGATCATTACCGCTCGTACCGGGGCCGGAAGATGCAGGTGTTGCCATCGCGCCGGATTCGCCACGCGGTCAGTTTCAGCTTCCGTAGGTCTGGGTGGCGTACTAGTCCCTGTTGCATGGTGATCAGGTCTGCCTTCATCGGTAGATGAATGTACTCTCCTCCGGTCAGGCGGAGAAGGGGAGCGAACCATACCTGGCGCGGCCACCAAGGAGCTATCAGAATGGCCTCCGTTTGACGTAGTTGCAGGATTGAAACGACTTTCGGAATGAGTGGAAATGGGGGGAAGGCATAGACAAGATCTGACCCCCAGGAGGTACTTAGAGCGTCTCCCAGAGAGCCTCTTCCTATCCCTGATCTTGAGCAGAATAGATCGCAGACTGCATTCTCCGCAGACGCGAAGAGGTCTAGGCGCGGGAGTCCCCACCTGCTGAAGAGAAGCGTGAGTGCTTAGCTGCAGAGGGCCCATTCGTGCGTGTCCGGGAAGTCCCTGCTGAGCATGTCGGCCTGGATGTTGTCCAATCCAGCTATGTGCGTGGCTGACAAACGTATTCCGCGAGGGATCGCCCACTCAAAGATTTCCAGAGTAAGATTGAGTAGTGTTTCGGATCGAGTCCCTCCTTCTTTGTTTAAGTACCAGACCACCGACATGTTGTCGGATATGATTCTCATGTGGTGGCCTGTTACGTAGTCTTTGAATGCCAAGAGAGCCTTCTTTACTGCGAGTAGCTCCAGGAGGTTGATGTGATGTCCTCTTTCCGTCGAGGACCATTCGCTCTGCACTGAGAGGTGATCGCAGTGGGCTCCCCAACCCCGTAGGGAGGCATCTGACGTTACTGAACGTGTAGGTTCGTCTGGTAAGAACGGTAGGCCGTTCTGAAGATTTTGTGGTCTGGACCACCAGCGAATGGAGCGGCGTAACGTGAGAGGGACGGTCACCTTGACAGAGTTCGGGTGGCGACACGGATCGTAGACCTGTAGAAGGAAACGCTGCAGGGGGCGCATCCGTAAACGTGCCCACCTGACTACGAAGACTGCCGATGCCATGAGGCCCAACAATTTCTGAAGAGTAAGCGCTGTGTGAGTGGCCGAGGATGAAACTCGAATGGCCAATAGCTGCAGACGGAGCCGTCTTGGGGGCGGAAGATACGCCCTTCCTGTTGTTGAATCGAGGAGGGCCCCTATGAATTGTATAGTTTGTGCAGGGGACAGGACTGATTTCTCTTTGTTCAGCACCAATCCCAACTCCCGTAGCAAGGACGTCGTGATCTCGACATCTTTCGACGCCTGGGTCCTGGATGAGGAGGCGACTAGCCAGTCGTCGAGATATGGGTAGAGTTCCACGCCCGACGAGCGAAGGTGGGCGCAGACGGCGGCCATACATTTCGTGAAAACTCTCAGCGCGGTTTTTAGTCCGAATGGGAGGACTGTAAATTGAAACGCTTCCTTCCCGATTATGAACCGTAGAAATTTCTGGTGGTGACGATGAATTGGGATATGGAAGTAAGCGTCTTTTAAGTCCACGAGGGTGAACCAGAGGTTTTGGCGTAGGAGGGGTAAAACTGAGCCAAGAGTGATCATCCTGAATTTTTTGGTTAGGAGGAATTCGTTGAGGAACCTCAAATCCAAGATTGGGCGGAGGCCGCCATCCTTTTTCTGGACCGTGAAATAACGGGAGTAGAACCCGTTGTCCAAGTCGGTGGTGTTTACTGGAACGATGGCCCCTTTCCGTAGAAGTGAGGTAACCTCCTGCTGTAGCGTGATGGATGCTGGTGTATATTTTAGGTACCCCAGCCGTGGCAGGGAAGCAAATTCCATCCTGTATCCCTGGTTGATGACGCTGAGGACCCAGTTGTCCGTCGAAATCGTGGCCCAAGCGTTGTAGAACTGTCGGAGTCTCTGGTCAAAAGAGGGGAAATTTGGTAAAATGGCGCTGGTTAAGTCAAAGGCGCTGTTTTGGGCCTTGGTCACCCCGGGGGCGCTGGGCGCGCTCTAGACTGAGGGTAGGACCTCTGTTGGCGGAAGGCAGGTTGTGTGGTCTGAAACCTGGGTTGTTGTTGTTGTTGTCTGAACTGTTGTTGACGGCCTTGATAGGTCTGCTGCCTGGGCCACCTTCGCGGTCTGTATGGCTGCAAGGTTTGCGGATAGAATCCCATCTTTTTTGCTGTCACCTTCGCCTTCTGAATTGTGTCCATTTGAGAGTCGGTGGAGGCATTAAATAGACCTTCGCCGTCAAAGAGGAGATCCTCTATCCGTGTCTTGGTTTCTTGGGACAGATTCGAGGAACGCAACCAAGCGTGTCTCCTTAGTGCCACCGAAGCAACCATAGATTTGGACAGGCAGTCAGCTAAATGCCGTGCGGTGGAAAGTTCTTGTTTGGCGAGCGCTGTTGCTTCCTGCTGGAAGACCTGTGCCGCCGTCTTGATCTCATCCGGGAGATGGGCATGTAATGCTGTGACCTTCTCCCAAAGAAACAGATGGTATCGAGCCATCAGGGCTTGATAGTTGGTTATCTTAACAGAAAGAGCCGTAGACGCATAGACCCTTCTGCCAAATGCATCTAGTTTGCGACCCTCTTTATCTATTGGAGCCGAATGGGATCTCGCTGTTCGACCCTGAGCAGATTCCACAACGACCGAATTGGGTTTCGGGTGTTGGAATAAAAATTCGACGCCCTTTTCTTGGATCTTATACTGGGCGTCGACCCTCTTTGAGACCGGGCCCGTGGTCGCAGGGGTCTTCCAGGACTCCTTCAGGGTTCGTAGGATGGTTGGAAGGACGGGCATGGCCAGGGGAGTAGTTGTATCTCCATACATCACATCGTAGGCTATGTCCTCCACCTGTTCTTCTGACTCCGGGACCTCGATGCCTAACGACTGAGCAAGGCGCTGCATCTGGTCTAGGAATGAAACCACTTCCACCGATGGTGAAGCACGCTTGTCAGTTCCCAGCTCTTGTTCCGGAGAAGGCAGAGATGGATGGACATTCGCTGACACCTCCGACGAATCAGAGGGGTAGTCATCGTCCGAGTGAGAACTAGGTGCTCTGATGTTCATGGCCCCCAGTGGTGGGGGTGGAGAGTCGGGTTGGTCCGCCAAGTACGCCGGGGCCGATATTGTGGCCGTGGGTGAGCGCCTGGGGGGGCTGGAGGGACAAAGTGGACCTCCTCTTCATGAAGTCTTTCACCCGTGAATTGGTCAAAGAGAGGTCTTCGACGTGGAGGTATATCTGGCTGGGAAGCCCATGAGCCCGTAGAGCGGGCGGAAAGACGATCCCAATTGTCCGGTTGTGGGGAGGCTTGTGGAGTAGAGGGGGCCCACGCAGGCTGAGTATCCGATGCCGGTGGGGAAGGCGACGGGCCCTGGGCGGGTAGGGGCGCGAAGTGCCCGGAACGAGGTTGCTTCGGCGCCCGCGGAACCTGGAAGCTGCGATCTTGAAGTGTTGGCGTTGGAGGTGTCGTTACCGAAGGCCAGGAGATCGGCAGCGAAATAGAGGCCGCTGGAGAGATCAACGGACGGGCCATCGGTACCGGGGAGCTGGTCGGTACCGACGCAGGTTTGGTGTCCGACGCTCTCTTCGGTGTCGGTCTATGCTTCTGTTTCGACGCCGAGTGATAGCTCGGTGTCGATAACGGCTTCGGTGTCGAAGACGGTTTCGATGCCGAAGAAGGCTTCGGTGTCGACGGCTTCGGTGTCGAAGATGGTTTCGATGTCGAAGACGTCTTCTCTGCCGATGTCGACATTTGCTTCTGCGCCGACTGTTTCGGATTCGAGCTCGGCGTCGATTTCTGGTCTCGAGATCGATGTTGTTCAGGTTTCGCGTGTTTACGCTTAGGGGCCCGATCCTCCCCTGATGTCTTACTGTGGTCTCTCTTACGCCGTTTCGCCTTGCCCGAATCCTCGGGAAGGGAGGGCTTCGACTTAGCCGGTGGCGGAGGTCGGGACTCCGTCGATGTCGAAGGGAGGCTCGGTACCGAAACCGGCACGTCGACGGTTTCCAGAGCAGACTTCCATAAAAGCGCTCTCAACTTGTTCGCTCTATTCTTGCGCGTTTGGCGTGAGAAATTTAGGCAATGGGTACAAGTATCCACGACGTGGGCCTCACCCAGGCAAAGGAGGCACTTGGAGTGTCCATCCGAAAGGGTTAACTTGGCCCCGCAGCCTGTGCACTTCTTAAAGAGAGACGCCATTTTGTCTTTGCCAGAAAGGCGGGAAAGGCTCCCGGGTTCTCTTCCTTGCCTCCCGTCGGGCGGAATGCAGCCGCGAACAGTTTTTGGGGACCGCTACTCCGCCTAACTACCTAAACCTTATATCCTATGTACATCTATATAATATTAAAATATGAATTTTTTTTATTTTATTTTTTTTTAGAATAAAGAGGGAGAGAGCGAGAGAGAGCGAAGAATAATTAGGAGAGTCGAGTGAAAGAAGGAGAAACAGAAGAATAAGAAGAATCTAAGCAACAAACTATGTGGAGAAGTTCTCTGTGAGGCAACCAGCACGGCGGTCGAAGAAGAACTGAGGTAGGCGGGAACCCAGGCATGCGCAATAGATGGTGGGGGGAGGGGTTCCCGCCAATAGTTTCTAAGCTCTAGAAGTTTCCGAGTGGGGCTCGACGCCGGCGCGAGCCCATAGTGTGTGATGCACAGAAACCACGAAGAAGAACAGCAGGATAAAAATGTGATGGACAGAGAGGGAGAGGGAGACAGCGACCACAAGGGGTCCTCACCTGAGCAGGTGGAATTCGACTCATCTTCATTGTTCCCACAATCATTGTCCCCATCACAGAGCCACCGGTTAGGGATGCAGCGGTTGTTCTCACACTTGAAACGGTCTGAGGGGCACGTGTGCTGATCTGGAGAATGGAAAGAGAGGAGGTCTCTCAGGACCTCACAGTACAAGACAGGTCTTTTCCCTACATGTATTACATTAATCTGAAACTGGGTCAGAACGACCCCCCTCCCTTTGCAAAGTAAGGTTGTAATCTGCATATTTAGACAGAAAAATGTCCAATAACTCACAGCTGTAGGGGATATAATGTCTATGGTAAAAATTACAACTTTGATTAGCGTAAAGGAGGGTAGGCAGTCATGTGATTTTTTTTTGTTGAAAAATGGACTTTTTAACTTATGTACTGGTCCAATAAAGTGCAAAAGAGTGTTAATCCACTTTCCCTATTAGGGATATTATGAGGCAGTATAGACTGCATTTCATATCGGACATTTATCTGTTCTTCTTTGTAAAATGGAACATGAAAGATTTATTATTTCTCAATTATTTATATGTCTGAATACTTGTAAAATAAATAATTATTTTTTAAATGTCCTACAACTCCCAGCATTCCCCAGCCAGTGGGAGTTCTAGGACTTATTTTTCCGTCTAAACACGCATGGGATTGCAGTGCAAGATACTTAAGACTAGAAATGAGAAGTTATTCATTCAGTAGTGAAAGCCAGGGCAGTGAGTATTTTAAAACAAAACAGCGACATTCAGCAATAATTAAATTCAGGAAACTCTGATTTTCACCTAATTTATGACTGCTTGACAGGAACCAAATACTGATTTTTCTCCTAATTTATTCTGCTTCCTAGGAAGATGCCTTATATCAAGTCAGACTATTTGCCCATCTAGCATGGCATAATTGCCTCATCTGGCTGCCAGCGCACCTCCTCTCCTTGGCTCCATGCAGAGAGAGGACTTCCACAACAACCTAATCCTTTTCACGAAAAATGCCAAGGATTGGACCTGGGACCTTCCACGTGCAAAGCATGCACTCTTCCACGGAGCTACAATCCTCTTCAACCTCTGTGTTTCACTCTACAAAATGGTTGAATAATTCGGATTGGGAAGGGGGGTGTTCTAGGAAAGGAGATGACAGAGGGTAATAGAGGAAGAGAAAGGGCATGGAAACGTTTCCAAACTTTCCTCTGCGACCCTGAGGGCTAGCAACTTGTTTTTTGTTAAATGAAGACTGAAATTCTCAGGACACTCTCATCCACACCAGGCAGCTGGTATTGTGCCTGTAAACGCAACCTCGTGTATAAAATACACAGAGCCCTGGCAGGGTCCAAAAGGGAAAACATGGGAGCTCTAGGCTGGATTTGTTCAGGCTCCCATTTCCCGTCAGTTCATCTGTTTCTGTAGGCCCAAAGTCGGATGTGCAACTCAAGAGAGCTGAACGTACACTCCAGAGGAACTATTTCAGCTCCGATTCGCACTTTCACCTCCAGATTCCTATACTGTTTGAAAATATTTTGGATTCATCAACATCATGTGATCTGAGGGACAGACTACACACTATCTTAAATACACGGCTTGTAACCGATCCCCTTTTTTTTTTTACTTTAGTTATAAATGCGCGGAGCACAGCACATTGGGGAGTTAAACCTCCCCATCCAGCCTCTTCCTCACACCTAAATCCTCCCCCCTCCCAGCCGCATAGGGGCAAAAGAAAGAAAGAAAAACTCCATGTCTCTCTCTGGGTGCCTCTACAAGAGCAATTTAAAGCTCTTTCAAAGCGCATTACCGATTTTACCTTCACATGAACGGAGTGCAAATCAGGAGTTGAGGCGCTTTTTCTGTCCGATTATGCGCATTATCAAATGCGTGTTAAATAGCGAGTTTTTAATATACCGCAGGAGTTAAAGCGCCTTATGACCATGTAAACAAGCGATGCTGCGCATGTAAACAATTTAAAGCGCGTTTCATACAACCGGTATGAATCACCTCCCGTGTATTGGGATTAGCCGTAAAAGCAATCGGGAGAAGATGCGCATAATCGGGCAACCAGGCGCTAAACCGAAATCTTCTAGAAGGGACCTCTCTCTCTCTCTTTGGCCCCTGTACTGTCAGGAGCAAGGGAGGGGGCAGGATTTTGGAAGGAAAGGAACTGGGTGGGAAGGTGGACAACAGTTAACCCTAGCCCTCCCATGTGCGCTTGTCCCAATCCGGATCTGGGGCCCAGGCACCTCCAAAAACAAGTTAGGGTCAGCTACATGTTACGCATTTAACATAGCATGTAGTTTGCCCATGAACCAGGGCACACCCAGTCCGTCTACTGAGCACAGGTGCACCCAAGGCATATACCCAGCTGTCCTATGAGAGGGTGGAACCAGTCCAGGAGACCCGTCCCTCGTCCTCCTCAAGCAAATACTTACGGCAGAGCTCGGGTGCCTCGTCGCTGTTGTCCAGGCAGTCATTGTCACCATCACATTTCCATCGATCCTGTATACACCGGCTGTTTTTGCAAGCAAACTCCCCGGCCTGGCATTGCGGTGGTGGGACGTACGATGGGTTGGCTAATCATGGAAGAAAAAGAAGAGGGTTGGGGGCAGGAGATTTTAAAGGAGGGCATATTGCTCTTAGGAACCAGCAGAGGAGGCATTTTTCCAGAATGACTTTTGACCAAGGTGCCATCATTCCAGATTACTACAATTCCGCAGAAACTAAGAAAGCTGCCAAACTCAGGGCCTAATTTGACCTGACATTATTCAAGCGATTCCATGTTGTTTTTAAATTAAAGATCAGAGGGGGCTAGGGGGGCATGCTGTGGGAGAAGGCAAGCTCGAAACCAGCCTTCCCCAACCGTGGACTCTCCCGATGTTTTGGACTTCAACTCCCAGCAGCTCTAGCCAGCATGGCCAATGATCACGAATCCTGGGAACATCCAGGTTGGGGAAGGTTGCTTTAACTCTCTACCCCTGCCAGATCCGGATCACAACTCTACTCTCCACAGCTATTTGCATTAGAAGGGGAGCTCTGTGTTTCTGTCCTGATGCATATAGCAGCTACCCGTGGGGAGAGATACTTAGCATTCATTAAATTAATAATGCCATGTCTGCTTTTGCCATTAAATACCATGATTTTGCCATGGCTGGCTGGGGGAAGCTGGGAGTTGTAATCCAATATATCTGGAGGATAACCAGTTTTGAAAGGCTGCAGCAACTTCACACAACTCTGCATAAAACAGCAATTCTTGCCCTATATACACCAAATCAACCTGAGATCTTCCAAGAAGGCAGTGTTAGTTGTCCCATGACCAACACCGTGTTGTCAAGTAATGGCACATAAGCAGATTTTCTCGGTAGTGGCACCCACCCTCGGAAATGCTCTCCCCTGTGTGGTATATTTATATAAACATAAAACAAGAAATCAGCAAGACAGCAAGGCCCTTTGAATAGCCTCCTGAATCTCTGACTTCAAGAAACAGCAAGTGAAAGCTTGGTCACTAGCAGCTATCAGTGAACACTTTCAGAAGACAATGTCAAAGGCTGGGTTGCTTCTTTGAGTTGTCTGACTCAGCCCCCACCCACCACACCCACAAAATCAGTGGTGCCACATAGACGGTTTTCTAGTTTCGTTTCTATATAGCTTTGAAATTGGAAAAGTGCCCTTTGCAAACAGGGCTGCCAACTTTCTTTTTTCAACCAGCCCTGCTCCTGTGCCATTAGGAAGCGGCTTGGCATGCAAAAATTAAGCACTTTTCCTTGCTTCCCCCATTTAATTTCTGTGTATCAGACTGCAGTTAAAGGGGACAGAAGAGGCAGTAAAAGGATAGCAACCCGACTTGCAAATTCTAAGCCAGCGAGATCCCCCAATTTCACATCCCTAAGCCTGGGTAGTGAGCACACAGAGAAAGGAAGCTGGTTTCATTAGTCACAACCTATACGATGTATAGGAGATGCATCAGGGAAATGAAGGAGCAATGTCCAACATCTGACATCTGCTCACAACTTTAGGCTCCCTTCATCCTAGTCTTCTGATCAGAGGAATGAAGAACTACCCCGACATTCCCAGGTAAAAACATAGCAAGCTACCATATACCAGGTCAGGCTAATACCAGGATGGACGACCCAAGTAACCTGTGACTGGCAGCTAATCTCCAGGGTCTCGGGCAGAGAAAGGTGTTTCCCCAACCTTCATTACCTGAAATTTAACTGGAGGTGCTAGGGATGGAACCCAGGCCCATCTGCATGCAAAGCATGTGCTCTACCTCTGAGCTACAGTCCCTCCCTGTAACAGTAAGGACCGTCTTTTCCTCTAAAACGTAAAAGCAATCCTAAGTAATATGAATATAATATACACTGACCTCATCAGTGAGAGACTTGGGAATTGGTGGTTAAGGGTACATCAAATGGGGGGGGGGGTATATCCAGCCCTGCTATCAATAGCACCTGACACTTTAGTAGTGGAGGACTCAAGGCCTCTGCAAGTGGCCACTGCAAGTGGCTCTCCAGACTTCAGCTCCCAGAAGCCCCTGCCAGCATAACCAATGGTCAAGAACGTTGGAAGCTCAAGCCCAAAAATTCTGGAGATCTACTTTCTGCCCACTCCCTGTACTTACCTTCCACCTTGAAGATCTTTTTCTGGCACCCAATTGTCTGAAGCCTCAAAGTCAGCCTCTGGTATATCCCGCCACCCAGGACACAGATGGGAATGCTTCTAGAGAGTGCCAAACCCCTTGCAATCTCCACCTCTCAAGAGTGATTCCTTGTTTCATGGGTTGTTACCTTGGCAGGTTACAGAATCCGCTCCCAAAATCTGGTCCTCTGCACAGGCACAATTCCTGCTTTTAGGGATGGCCAGGCAAAGACTGCTGCAGCCTCCGTTGTTTACTCGGCAGCTGTTGGAGCCAACTGGAGGATGGAGGAGGAGAAGATATGAGAGGAGGTGGACCACAATTTCACAAGGAAAAGCACACGCAGATGGCACACATGAGGAGGAAGAGGAGGAGGAGGAACCAAGGGGCCCTACGAGGTTCTTTTCTATATTACAAAATTAAACTAACGGAGACCAAGGAATGTTTCAGGGAGAAATAAGTACAATGAACGATGTTTGGATTGCAGCTTACTCTTTAATTGTGTGCTTTAATCACACTGCTCTTGGGACTTGTCTATCTTGGCACAACTCCTATTGTAATCTCCAAATACGATCACTTCCCTAGATTTAGCTCTGGAGACTTTTAGCATGCATGGACGTGGCTGGGTTCTGTTGAAACCTCACCCTCCAAATGCTCACTCTGAAGGTTTGTTCTTGCAATCATCAATTTTGGGTTAGTTTCCCTCCACCGTCGTTTTTAAATCTTCCTCCTCCTTCCCCTCACTATTTTTGTGGTCCCCTTTAAATGTTCTCCCGGGGCAAGGGAGCCATTTATTCATGAGGAAATTCCCAAGCAGATGAGAGGCTGTGAGAGGCACAACCACCCTAATCTTTCCCATGAAACTGGTGGCCCAGCAGAAGGGTACTACTGATTCTATGGGGAAGACTCACAGAACTGGCCTCAGCTATGCGGTGGGGCCTTTGAAACTTTCTTCCGGCTGCACGGGATCCATTCGCAGACAGCAGAACAATCAGTGAGACAAATGAGGGCCTGAAGGGCTTGTTAAACCAAAGACACTGGCTCAGTTCGGACAACATATTAGGCAACGGAGGAAGGGGAACAATCGTCAGTTGCGTTGCTTATTGTGTCGTCTGGAGGGCAGCACACAACGCAACACAACTGACAGTATGTTAATCAGGCACTTTAAACAACGGAGCGAAACAACAGGCTTGCACGTTGTTTAGCCGAAAGCCCCGTTGTTTAAAGTGTCGTCTGAATTCAGCCCCCCCTCTCTCTGTAGACTATTCCGTTTTGGAATAGAGTTCTGCTGCCTAGAGCAGCCAAAAAAAACCCGGCTGCTGTATGCAGCCAGCAGAACTCACGGTGCATGCTGGGATACGATTGGGGGACACACGTAGGAGAAGCTGCAACCAAAACAGCCGCCGCAAGTTCCTTGCAGCCGGGGCGTTTGCCGGTTCCAAGCAGCACCGGCTGCAGTGTGTCATCTGTGGAGCTCCTCCTGCCTAACGCACGGTCAGTACGTTATTTACTCCTCCGTTGCCTAATATGTCGTCCGAACTGAGCCACTGTTTCTTCTTGGACTGCAGGGGGAACAGGAGCAGCTGAATAAGCGGCCAGAAAGGCGAAGGAATTAAAAACATGAGCCACTGTTTCTTCTTGGACTGCAGGGGGAACAGGAGCAGCTGAATAAGCGGCCAGAAAGGCGAAGGAATTAAAAACAAACACCACAACCAGAGGTCTCTGTCAGGACAATTAAATGTGCATGAGTTTCCACGTAGTGGGGCTCTTTAACCACTTTGCTGCATTTACAATCAGAGGGGTAGACAGGGGCGAAAAGAAGGTTTGTTCCCGTCGTAGTTTCAGTGTGGGAAGTAACATCTGTGTTAGCGGCAGCCAGTATAGCGTCAGGCGATGGTGGCTACTCCAGCATCATTAATGCAGGGTATAAGTGTGTGACCTTGTATGAATGTCTCAAATTAGCTCTTGCTGAACAGGTTTGCTTTGAAGAAAAAGCTTCAGGTGGCTTCTAGGGACCGTGTGTGCTGCTCCACTTCCCCTGTGGCTAACCCAAGCGCAGGGGTATTGAATTTAGTCCACCTGGGCTCCCAAAGGTTGAAATGCAAAGCTCCTAATGTTTCTGGGCACACATGTATTGGTCAGTGTGAGAGGCCTGCTAGTCTATCAATAAGCAAAATCAGCACAAGTCTCTCAGGTTCCATTTTGAACCCCACTCCACCTTGGAGGCCGGACATGTGCAGCTGGCTCTAAAGGGCTGCAGCTTTGATTTCTTCCATTCCATATGGCTTTCATTACTCTGCTCCGAGCATGACCCTTCCTGGGAAGAAATCGCCAAAGCCCTCTTGACTTCTGGATCAGAGTTGGGCCCCTCCCTAAGCATGCTCATCCATGCTGCTGCAATGCTGCTCTGCACCGCCTATCCGCATCGGAATCTACCAGCACACCATGTTCATGAGTCAGACAAAGGCATAACTGCAAACAAGGCATTGCGCAGTTGCAAGTAACTGGAGTAAGACTCTGCCTTGCAAAACTGTGCTCAAGTTCTGCCTTAGTTCCTGGAAAATTAGAACTCCCTTCTGTACCGCAGCAGCACTTTGCTGGTCACCTGGTTGCAATATCCTATTTTGCCAAGAAGGGAAATAATGAATCCTTGCGTTGCTCCCTGCCTCATCTACCTTTGACCTCCAACTGCCCCTCGGCTATTCTTGCAGAGCATACTGTGGCAACATGTTAATGGTGGCTGAGTTTCAAGGACTACCACCTTGCCACACACCTTGCTGCTGTTGGGCATCATACATGCGGATCTCAAAAATTGGCGGACGTTCATTGCGCAACAGCGTAACAACGTTGGAGTTCTGGTCGAGGCGATAGATGCTGCCACTCCGGTATTCTGTCCAGAAGAGGAAGTTGTCATAGTGGCACAACCCAAAGGCATGATTCAACTCGCTACCATCATACACAATCTGCATGGGGCAAAAGAGACACACAAGAGGGCCTTTCTAGGGGCTGCGATACACGTGCTGTCAATTAACCACCCACATCCCTCCTCCAGTCTTTATTCAGACCAGGGGTATTGAACCTCAACGCCCTTGGGTCAAATCCAGCCTTCCAGGGTTTCCCAGATGCCATCACTTTCCCTGGCCACATCCCCTTGTCCCCTTATCCCCCTAACTGTCAATTATTTGATCATTTCCTAGGTTGTCATCCCAGTTTTTCCCATCCTAAAAGGCTGCAATGCCTCTCCTAAAGCTTTGTTACTGGCAATAAGAGCTTCCAGTGTTCGTTTCTGTTTTTAACACTGCAACTTAGTGTTATTTTCAGACCCAACCTGCAGTTAGTCATAACTATGATTTACTAAAACAAGCCAACTTCAAACTTTGACTGATGAAAATTGGTTTGTTTCAATAAACCAGAGGTGCAGAACCTCAAGCCCGCAGGCCACATCTGGCCCTCCAAGGTTCCCTGCCCTTGCCCCAACCTGTCCCCCGACTGTCCATCATTTGGTGGCTTACTGGCTTTTGTACATTTCTCCTCATTCTAAAAGGTTGCAATGTCTCTCCTATGGCTTAGTTGCTGACATTAAGAGTTTTAAGCTAAAATATGCTGGTATCTTATCCCACCCCCTTTTGCCTTCGGCCCCACCCACCACTGGAATGCGGCCCCCTCAAGAGCTTTTCCAGAACTGAATTTGGCCCCTGTGCTGAAAGAGGTTTAACACCCCAGATTCCGATGCTTGGAGGGCCCTTTTAAAGGCCCCAGCTTCCGCATATGTAAAAAAAAATAAAAAATGAATAGATGGCGCTTTTATTGTGGAGAAATCCCTGTTAGCATTCAAACCGCTAACCCAAGTGGCTAGTAACCTGAGTTCTTTCCGCTGCAAATGGCTGTGATAGTAGTGGCTACGCTCATGTTACAGGCATCCAGTTGGATGGGCCCGATGACATTACAGAGGGGTGTGCCATAGCCCCCTCCCCCACTCAGCAACACCACTTTGAATGTCCTGGCTATTTTAAATAGTATTCAAACTAGGTTCTTAACCCCGTCTTGAATCCCCACCACTTTTTCTTCCATTGGAACCTGCACGTTCACCCTCTAACACATGCCCCCAACATTTAAAAAGATACATGCCCCTCAATCCTACCCCCATGCAGCAAGGGCCCCTCTACTGCCTTTCAGGGATATTGCTGTTACTAAAGAGGACCAGAGCTGGTAAAGCAGAGGTGCTAAACCTCTTTCAGCGTGAGGACTGGATTCCATTTTGAAGAAACTTTGGGGGCCACATTTCAGTGATGGGCGGGGCCGGCAGCAAAAGGGGCAGAACCAAAGAGATCTACACACTGGGGCTGAAAGCTCTCACTGCCAGCAACTAAGCCTTAAGAGAGACATTTCAACCTTTTAGTATTGGGGGGGAGGAACTGCTCAAAAGTTGGGGATGCCACCAAATGATCAGTGGTTGGGGGAAAGGGGCGTGGCCTTTTTGGGAGCTGAACCCTGGGCCTGAAGTTCTGCATCCCTATAAAGAGGAGTAGCTATTACTCCCATACAGAAGGCTCTCCTTCTGGAGTCAAGCTCAAAGGCAGAGCAAGGGAATGAACACTGCTCACTGCACAGCCCACAAACACACAGGGCAATCGGAAGCCTAAGCCTTGTATGAAGACAGTGGGCAGAGGTAGGTAACAGAAGGGCAGGAAGATGTTCCGGTGTAAGAGACCAGATATGATTTGTACTGACCTTGCGCTCAGTGCCATCCAGCGCCACCATCTCAATCCGGTCATAAAAGGCATCCACCCAGTACAGCACCTTCCCTGGGATGTCCAGGCTCAGTCCATTGGGCCACAGGACAGTCTTGGAGGTGATAAAGACGTTGCGGTTGGAACCGTCCATCCAAGCCCTTTCTATCTTCCCCCTCTTGCTATCTTTTGGGTCTTCCTCCCAGTCAGTCCAGTACATCCACCTGAGAGCAAAAGAGCAAGTAACTCAGGCTTATTTATTTTCTTATTTATTGCGGCCAAAAGTTCAGGTATATTTCTCTTAAATTCAGGGCTCTGTATGGACTCAATTATGACTGTCCCACGAGGGGCATTTTTCATAAGAACAGTTGCTTACTCCCACATCACCTCTTGTGCTCTGTTCACGTATTCACCGCAGTGGCTATTCTGCGACTGCTATTCCATTTTGCTTTGTCTCTAAGGTGTAAAAGGAAGTGGCAGCAACGCAAAGGAGCAATGACACCACTAAACAGGATTTCATTATCAGCAGAAGTGAAGGTCGACTGGGCTGCAAACAGAGGTTTAGAAGTCTGCAATTGCACAGTCTACCATGGAATATGCTACTATTACTGAGCTTATTCTCTGAGTCGCTCTCCCCATGTTGCTAAAAAGGCCACAAATCATCCATGCACAAAAAGGTAAGGGTGGGCAAACATGCAAGTTCTCCAAACTCTACTTTGAGGCTCGCCTCATTTGCATTCCCAAGCACATCTTTTTTTTCCCAATCAGGAAAAGTGTGCATTTTATCAGGAAAAAATACTCTTTTTTTAAGTGTGCGATTTTTCCCAATTGCAAAACTTCATGTTTTGTTTTGTTTTTAAAAAGCGCATCTCCCCCTACCCCAAATGTGCATTTTCTCCCAATAGGCTAAAATGTCAAAATGTAAATGGGGGGGGGGGGGGGGGGGAGAGGACACGGGCATTTTTGTAACAGAAACAAATTTTTCGCACATTCCTACAAAAGGGAGGTATTAGCCAGCTTGGGGGAAGCCCAACCTTTGCAAAAATAAAAACAAAAATCCTTAGGGACAAAAAACTATGTTGTAATGGGCGGTGTGTGTGGAACCAAAAATAGCCCAATGAGGACTGAGCATGCTGAATGACCATGGAATGCTGATTGTTGCGGGAGAGACACATAAAAAAGTGGGGTTGGTAATGGAACGTCCTGGAAGAGGGCATGGCTGGCTAGCTGGAACACCTGAACAGGAGCACTCCACATTTGCAACATTTTCATGCCAGTCCCATCTGTAATCCCGAATGTGGAATCTACTACCTAGGACAGAATGCTGAATTTGAGCTTTCCCTTCGCAGGAACATCACTAGCGTTGCCTTATTTACTACACTAGGAAGGCTACTTCCTTTACAATATAAAACATATAAAAGCACTTTACATTTAATGACACAACAAAAAATGAACATCTAATTCCCGCTTCATTTGTTTACCCCATTTTCTTCTTTGTTTTCGTTTTTGATACATTATTAAATGTAAAGTGCTTTTTAATATGTTGTGTAAGTACACACACACACACACACAGTCAGCCCGACAGATTATTAACATTCTTATCCACAAAATCTTGTCTAGGTTTAGCTGTGAAAGAAACAGTGAAGTGAGCCACTTTTTAATATATTTTATCAAATATTTTAATCTACATAGGAATGGTCTACCATTCTGGCTAAAGAAGGTTCCATTTCTCTCAAACAGCTCTGTAAAGGGAGTAAACAATACATAATGAATAAGCTCTTGTGCCACATAGGTGAAGCTTTGCTCCGTAAGGTGAATTACTATACTACCCTAACTTAACTAACGTTTCTTAGTTTGCAGTCAAAGAGAGATAAATGTTTTATCATTCATTATTATTAAAATAGCTTAGATCCAATAAATAGCTAGATCTACTCAGCAATTGCTAGAAGATGTGATAGTACGGAGCGGTCTTGGGAGTTGTAACTCTTCATAAGCTCTTGAAAATCAACATTGTTTAATTCAGTCTTTTATCAGAAATTTAGCTCTAGAACAGCCGAATTTTATTCATTCGTGAGCATAATCCAGCAAGGATATTTCGGTAGAGACTTCTTCACTGAAGCCAAATTCTTCAAATATAATTTTGGAGGCCTCATATCCGCCACAATATTGTAATCTTAGCCAGTAATTCAACATCATAAACATGAAAACTATTCACAAACATTCTTCCAGGCAACAGAAGTTACAGAGTAGGTTTCTGCTCTTTTCAGAGATTTCTGTTTCTTTGCTTCCATACTCTTAATATTCTGTACTGGGTCTAGATCAAACATTATGCTCAGTACAATTATCATGGGATAATTCCATATCGACTAGTAGGATTGACACACCTGTTTCTTATTTGAAGGAAAGGTGCCTTGTTTAGTATGAAAATGTAGTATTCCTTTTCATGTTATTATGAATAACTGAATACAAATTAACAATTTAATACATTACAACAGAGGTGGGCAATAAGCAGCCCTCATTGCTCCCCCCAAATTATAAGAAAATAATAATTGGAGGGGAAGATTGTCCAGAACAGTTATAGAGCACCAAAAGGGTCAAAATTAGCTTGCAAATAAACTGCTTTTTACTCTTTTGATGCTTCATAGCATATTATTATTATTATTATTATTATTATTATTATTATTTTACATCTCTTTCTTGCTCGTGGTGGTTTTTCTAGACGGACATGACGGGCTGTGCCAAGTCATGCTGTCTTTTATAGATTCAGGAATTTCCTGACAATTGATCATGTTTTAAGTATGACTGCTTTCTGGATATTGGTGTGGATGTATTTTTGTAGGCTCAGTTTCTGAAGGTTTTCTGCATTGTTTTTTTTATGTGATGCCAGTGACTGATGTGACTAATGGAGTAACTGTGACTTTTTCCTGTTGTCATAGTTCTTTGACTTTCATGGCCAGTGGTGTATATTCTTCTCTCTTTTCATCTTCCTTTTTCTACAACATTTTTGTCAGTAGGTATTGCTATGTCAATGAGGTATGTGTGTTTTTCTTTTTTGTCTATGACCATTATATCTGGTCAGTTGCAAAGTATTGTCTTGTCTGTATGAATTGTTCTGTCCCAGTATATTTTATGATCTGCATTTTCCAAGATTGTTGCGGGTGAGTATGTATAGTATGGTGTAAGTTGCTTGATGATGTTGAATTTGATGGCCAGGTGTTGGTGAATTATTTTTGCAGCTGTATTGCATCTGTCAATATAGCCCATTCCTGCCAGATGATGATGATGATGATGATGATGATGATGATGATGATTGCCGCTGTGGGGGAGAGGGGCAACCTGCACGAGGCAGCAGGACCTCCAAAAGTACAAGCAAGGTATATTCTAATGAAATACAGTTAGGGAGCAATCCTATCTGGATGGCCATAAGCCTCTGAACTCAGAGGCTTGCAGCCATCCAATGCAACGTGTGGGAGAGCAGCGGAGGCAATCTTTGCCTCCACAGTCCTCCTGTTCTGCATTTTGGCTCGCCTATCTAGCTGTAGCTATGCGGAGAGGGAGGGAAGAAGGCTGGGAAGGCCTGGGGATGCGGTGTAAGTTGGTCTCCCCAGTCCCTTCCCCTCCCTGGCCACAGACACACACCCTTTCCTTCTTCTCTGAGGTCACTTACGCAAGCTGGGAGAGGCAGCCAGCACGGTTCTCTCCACGACAGCTGTGAGAGGGAGGGAAGGGGTGGGGAGCTCCGATTACTGGCTCTGAGGTCAGTGCACTGTCTCCGACCTCGGATCCAGGAATCCAAAGTATTCAATCCCCCCCCCTCCAAACTCTGTCTAGGGGCAACAGGATTACTCAGTCCATGTTCTGACATATGTGATAACGTCAGTATCTTATTGACTCAGAATGTCTTCCTCATTTTGGAGGTGTTCAAATGCAGTTCAGGGAGCCTGTATGGTGTAGTGGCTAGAGTGTTGGACTGGGACTGGGACTCCCATCAGCCCTAGCTAGCACAGCCAATGATGTGGGATGCTGGGAGTTGCGGTCCAACAATATCTGGAGGGCCATCCCTACTCTAGACAACTTTTCGCATGCCAGTTTTGTAGTCCTTGTATTTATAGTGGATATTTCACAAAAGGGACTTTGTAAAAGGAAATCCATTTTGCAACAGGTTCATTTCTTTTTGATTTTTGTGTCTGTAATAGATTGGCTTTTTTTGTTTTAATTATAAGTTTGTGTTTTATTGTTGTCGTCTTCAGCACTATTTGTAGCGGAAAAGTGGAATGTACATTTAATAAATAATATTTTTTTTAAAAAACCTGCTGTACAGTGCCGGTCTAAAAGAAGGCAAGAAGATGCAAGCGTGGAACATTTCCAGGCTGGAGACCAGGCATTGCCAAATTATCATAGCTCGCCTGGTGCCTTCATTGTGCTAATTTTGGCGCCCGGTAGAGGCCTGCTTATTTTCCCAGGCATTTTCATCTTTCAGTTCCTGTTATTTTAAATCTTTTCCTGTATTTTAAACCTTTGCACTGTTGCTAGGTTTTATTTTGGATTTTTTATTATTATTTTATATTGTAGTTTTCAATTTTTCTATGGGTATTTTATCACGTTGTAATTTTATGGTTCTAATTGTTGTGAACCGCCCAGAGTGCTTCGGTTGTTGGGCAGCACAGAAATGAAAGGAAATGGAATGAATAAAAGGGGGATCCAAGAGAACAAGCACAGAGATGGAAGTTCAAGTGGAAGAACTCTCTGTTGGAAGACGCTTTATGATGGGTACAGACTGTGAGGGCTTCTGCTCTCCTGCCAGCTTGAGGAACAGGTCTGTTTCAAATAGCTCTCTGAGCCCAGCCCAGCCCAGCCCGCTTCCTTGCATTAACCCATCAGGAGTGTGGCTAATTCAATCCAGGCCAAACACATTGTTCTGTGCCGCCTGAAAAGCATCACACAAGCAGATACCGACATATGCAAGCTGATGGGGTCAGGTGGCACTGCGATGGGATCCTCTGACCAGCCTCAAGTGGCACTGAGACCTGGAAATTAAGGTACTCTGTCTTGATAGGGTAGGGGGAGAGGAGGAGAAGACATGATGAAGAACAATCACAGGACAAAAGGGGCTATTATTGCTACTGGGGACACAGCTCATCCAACAGGGATGAAATGTACTCCACCCCCCCCGCGCATGCACGCACACACACACACACACACACACACACACACCATGCTTCCGGAGTCTGGGAGAGCTCATGAGTGAGTGCATATTGCAATGGTCTCCCCTGCTGGGCTTATCTGCGTGGCTACTAAGAGCAGGGCATGGCTTTGGATCTCCTAGGGACTGGCAGCTCCAAAGACCCTGGTCTGAAAACAGATGGAACCCTTGAGCTATAATCATCAGGAAGCCAGCGCAGTAGGGAACGAACCAAACAATTCCTTCCCGCTGAGTAGAAATTCCCCGGCCCATGACACACACAAGAGGATTTTGCAACTTGTACCGATTCCTCCCTTCTCTTTTGCCGCTCCCAGACTGTGGAACGACCTGCCGGGAGAGATCCGCCAACTTACCAGTCTTCTGGAATTCAAGAGAGCTATAAAGGCTGATCTCTTCCAGCAGGCCTACCCAGTCGAATTTTAAGACTTGGTTGATATTTTAATCATGTATTAATTTTATATGCTTTTAATCAGTTTTATTGATGTTGTTCCCCACCTCGATCCAGAGGGAAAGGCGGTTAAGAAAATTATTATTATTATTATTATTATTATTATTAAGAAAACGTGCATCTTTTGCATAGTTCATCCTGATTCTGCTAGTCATGAGAAGGGGAGAAAGTTCTATGCTGAAAGACTGCCTTCTCCTATACAAGCCTGCCTGGAGAGGAGGCCCTTCTTTTGAGGCAGCCTACTCTGATTGCTTTATTTATTTTTAGTCTGCTTGATGCTGCATTTCAAAATCATCTTTATGTTTTTAGCTGCTCAGTTACCAATCCCATTTAAAGGCTGAACTTTTGTTGCTGCTTTTAAAACAATACCTTTTAATGTGTTTTATTGTTGCTTTTATCATTGCTTTTATTGTTTTTGCTTTTAGCAGGTACATCGCCATGGGAGCTACAGCTACATGGCGATCCATAAATTGGATAAAAATGGAAAGATAATTAAAAACTTAAGTACATGTCATTCTGGCAGTAGGTTAACTTTTATTTTCCCAGATCATAAAAACTTTTTTAAAAGCACTTTTGATAGCTATGGTTTGTATCTTCTTATTTTATTGCATTTTCTTTGCTGCTATCTTATAGTTGTGCTGTTTTCATGATTGCCTAGATTATGTGTTTTTAATTCTAATGTGAGCTGCCCTGAGGGCACAGTTGTGCTGGAGGTTTAGAACAAGTTTAGAACATAATTAAATGAATGAATGAATGAATCCCTGAGCTCTGGGAATCCCTGACTCGATAGAATTTACTAGGCACGACCCACATGCTGCCAAGCAACCAGAAGGGCTATAAACCTGCTATTTATTTGTTTGTTTTTTGCAAAATCAAAGCAGCCATTTTCGGGATGTCAAATATTGACACAGCCCTCAATTTGAAACCTGACGACTAGGAGCTCAAAGGAAGACCCAGACTTTTCCTAAATGCCATGGGACAGGAATTCCAGGATCTAGAAATGCCAGCAATTGCTTCGCCAGAGAAGGTAGCTCTACCTCCTTGGCCTAATTCCAACAGTGACTCCTTCATAGAGCTGTCTGCAGTGCAAGAGGGCACCCGCCACTCTCCAGCCAAGGGCCATAGGTAGCTGGACCTACACCAGAAGGACGGGGAATCACCCCTTTAAGCCAAAACAGCCTCCCCCAGAGGGGGGCAGACTAGACACAACCCATTGGCTGCAAAAGCTCACAATTGGCTCCAGTCGGTGGAGCAACATCCTTAGCTTATTGCTCGGAGCTGCCCTGCTCCCAACATCCATTAGTTCTGCTACACTACAGGGAGCTGACTGGAGCCCTATCTCCTACACTTGCCAAGTCTCACCAGGGCTCCTATGGGGTCCCAGCCTGGAATAGGATAAATCCCAAATTCTGCAGCCTAAATGTAAAATGAACACAGCCACAGCTAGGATCCTCATTTTAGCAATGGAGCAAAGAGGGCAAGTGACTTATGCATCTGTTGAGTTCTCTCTCCTCTTCTTGTATCACCCAGGCAGACATGCCCAGGCTGCAAGGTCGTCGCATCCCATGTTTCCCTTCCAATTATCGGTGGCTGCTGCTGGCATGGAAAGCATGGGAACGCAGAATGTGAAGATGAAGGATAAGGCAAGTGCAACTCCCAGTGATACAGAGATTCTCAGTGATATTAAGATTTGGTGGGAAAGGACCATAGCTCAGTGGTGGAGCTCCTATTCTGAATGCGGAAGGTCCTAGGCTCAATCCCCGGCATTTCCAGGGCGGGCAGGAAAAACTCCTGCCTGAAATTCTGGAGAGCCATTGCTGCCAGACAGTGTCGACAATGTTGGGCTAGGTGGATCGATGGTCTAAGGCTGTTTCCTGTGTTCCTACGTCTAAACAGCACAGGAGAAGATGGGTGGGGGGACGGTTAGAACATACATAAGGCTGTGATTTGTGACGACAGCCTTGAGTCACACATAATGCGAAATTCAAACCATAGATGCTCAGATAAAGGTAAAATAACTAGCCAGCGATAATCCAGTGACACAGGAGGGACCTGGACATCATCACCCTAAAAGGCCCAAAGCAAAAACTCTGACCACTAAGGGACAAGCTATACGTTTGCCAGGTGTGGCAAACTCTTTTTCTGTCAAGGGCAGCCATGGGCAAGACCAAAGCCAGCAGTGAGAAGGATCAAAGCCTTTTCTCTCACTCTTTCTGCCATTCCTTTGTCTCTCTCTCTCTCCTCCTCCTCTTCCTTCTTGCCTACCTGGCTGTCCGGGGAGGGACAGGTCAGTCTTACTAAGGGTCTGAGCTAATCACCTGCAGAGGGTTTCTGAAATTAGGCTCTTGGGCCACAGGTTGCCTGCCCTAGAATTGCATGCTGGGAGATCCGCGACTGATGTTTGGATCTTTTTTTTTTTTTGCTTTTAACCCAGAACTATATTTAGGCCTAGCTGAGAGTTTGCAGCTTTTTAAATGTACACTGTTTTTATGTGTTGACTGTTTTTATGTTTTAAAATTTTGTATATCGACTTTTAATGTCCAAAACTTTTAATTTTTGTAAACAGCCCAGAAAGCTTCGGCTGTATATAAATGTAATTAATAATAATAATAATAATAATAATAATAACCTAAATGCAGCAGCTGGGAGGGAGTTTCTAATTTGATTGGGGAAGTGCTGCCAAGGGGGAAGAGGTGGACCCTTTCTGCCCAGGCCATTTCCCCAAAACTAAATCTCCCCTCTCCCCACTCTTTGTGGTTGGTATTTGCTCATGGGGCAAAAAATGCAGGCATGATACATGTGCCTGTATTTTTCCCTTGCAAAACAAACAGAGATTCAACGGGGGAGATTTAGATAAGGGAAATGGTGCACTGGAAAGGTCAAGTATCCCCTTACCAGCCCTTCATGGCTGCGTTTCCTTAAAACAATAAAATAAAACAATAAAATAAAACATCAAGAGATCAATTGTGAATCTCCTGGCACATTTTGTAATTTGGCCCCGAATCACTCTCCTGTCTTCCTTCTCATCCTTCCTCTCACCATTATGTACTGCAATGCGAATATAAATTTGAATGATTCAGAGTTCTATCCAAGCTCATGCTAAATTCTCACTAAGTGCAAATTACAAAGGCTTATAACAGCTTAAGGCCTCCAAGAGGGAGTTCCTTCAAGGAAGGAGAGAAAAATGTCAGAAATAAATACACAGACAGAGAATCAGACATTCATATCCTGGAGTTTCAAACAAGTGAAGTTGGGGTAACAGATGTGTTACCTGTTCCCTTTTTGCTTTACATCCCTGCAATTTAGCATTCCAGTAGATACATCCCATGCCCACCCCCATTCAGCAGCTGCCAAAATGCAGATTTCCTGGTGCTGCCTGGAAAAAAGCACAGCCACACCCACCCATTCAAGGGGTCAACCACAATGGCTCGAGGATGAATCATCTTCCCTTCAATCAGTGTCTTCCTGGTCTGGGCCGCTTTCTCCAGCCGGGCAACGCTGATGGTCTTCTTGGGCCCATCATCGCTCCAGTAGAGGTTGTTCCCCATCCAGTCCACGGCAATGCCTTCCACATTGTGAATACCTGCAAGGAGTTAAATCAACAAATGCGCTCAGCAAGACCGAGCCAGGCAGGCATCAGACACCAAGGAGCGAAGCGGAAGTGACAGGACCATATGAATGGTGCCATGCACTCTGCTGCGTGACCTCTAGTGAAACAGACAAGGCACAGGGCATGATGGACACACATGTGCCAGCCACACTGCCTGCTTCAAAAGATGCAGCGAGGGATTCAACAGCAGAACACAGCATTTGGGTTTGCACCTGAAGGCAATACAAAGAAATCCAACATGCATAAGAAAAAATAAAACTGGACAGCGCACCCCTTTCTGGTATCCACCAGCTGGCCTATATTCTGAACATAAAGTAGGTATCAAACTCCAAATTCTGTCCTCTTGAAGAATTGGGGATTTGAATTCTATCTTTTTGAAGAAGTGGTCCATTCTTTTTTGAAAACGTGATCCATTCCAAGTCCCATGGGCCACTCTACTGGAAACCAACCAGCTCCTAACAAACTGGTGCAAGGTTTTGACTGGGTAGAAGGCCAGGCACTTACCATCTTTCAGAATTGTTTCCCTGTCCGTTCCATCAATTTTCTGCCGCCCAATCAAGTAGCTGGTGGTGTCAGCAAAGTAAATGAAGCCAGTCTCTGCATGGAAATCCAGGGCTCTGGGATTCATCAGGTTTTCAATGGGGATCATGTGCTCATCAGGGACTTTGGCCCCCATGTCCATCCCACGGATGATACCTGGCCGACCTTTACCATAAACAAGGAATAACTCGTGCTCTGGCTCTGAAAGACAAGAGGCAGTGTCAAAACAGGAGAGATTCGCTAGCCCTGGTTTCCACCCAAGTTCCTAGACAATGGTGGACCTTCCTGCTTTCCACAAGGACCAAAATAACACCCATAAGAATGTAAGTATAGCCCTTCTGGCTTAGAACAATGGTCTATCTAGTCTAGCAACCTGTTTCCCACAAGCAGGACATGAGGGCAAGAGCAACCTCCTCAGCAACTGGTATTGAGAAGCATGGTGCCTGTGACATGCAGATAGCAGATAGCCATCATGACAAGTAGCCATTGATGGACTTATACTCCATGAATTGGCCTAATCCCCCATAGTTTTATATGGACAACTGGTTTCCCTCTATATCCATCAAAGAACAGAAGGAAGCCACCTCCATTCTCTAAAGCATGGGCCACAGAGAGGACTGGAGCTCTCCACATGCTAAGTGAAACAGCAGCTCTTTGGAAACAATGGAGTCTGCACACTTCCGCCTCTATCTCATTCCTCAAGCTCCCTCCCTCACTTCAAGCCGTATTTATTTATTATTTATTTAATAGATTTATATGCCACTGAACATATTTTAAAATATCTCTAAGCAGTTCAGGAGTGCGCAGAAAGTAGATCTCCAGATATTTTGGATTTTAACTCCCAGCATTCCTGACCATTGGCCATGCTGGCAGGGGCTTCTGGGAGCCGAAGTCCAAAACATCTGGAGATCTACCTTCTGGCCACTACTGCTTTACATGAGCTTTCCCCAAACTGGTGACCTATAGATGTTTTAGACTACAACTCCCATCATCTGCAACCAGCATGAACACCAAATTGGGGAAGGCTCCTTTCATGGAATAATTACACACTGTCACCACCACCACCACCATGCTGCTTAAAATAATAAATACCTAAATTCCAAGCCTAGATAGTGAACTGTTCAGGTCATATGACATTTGAAGTCATATACATCATTTGGATTATATTCTCTTGATTACAAGATTTAGAATACTTAGGTTAGAGCTGGAACACAGTTAAGAGCAAAAAAAAAAGGAGATGGAGGCCATTGGGGTGTGGAGTCATCCGGTCGGCAGCTTCGCCAAAGCTAGCTGCGCAATCTGGAAGTGAGCAAAGCGGTGCCTGTAAAGCAAGGGTGCTGAACCTCAGCCCCAGAGCCAAATCCAGCCCCCCCACCAGCCATACCCCTTCCCCTGGCCCTGCTCTTTTCCCCCAGGCCGTCAATCCTTGGTGGCTTCTTGACTTTTGCACTGTTTCCCCAACCCCACCTACCCCATTCCAAAAGCTTGAATGCCTCTGCCAAACCTGAGTGATGGGGCAGTAAGAGCTTTAAGCTAAAATATGCTGGTGCTGTGGAATATTTCGTCCCTGCTCTGTTTGCCCTCGGTCATGCCCACCACTGAAATGTGCCCCCCCCCATCAATTAGCAATTAGACTGGAACTGGTTTCACACCCCTGCTGTGCAGAGAGGTGTAACGCTGCCCATGTTTCTGAACAATCCTCTTCTTTGGACTATGTCATATGCAATGAATTCAGTGACCTGTTAGTCTACTGGATGGGCAAATGAGAACCACAGTCCTCCTAGCGTGGCTAAATTGGCATGACCGGGGGGGGGGGGGAATCCTTTGTCTGGAAGTCCCCAGGGGCCGTGGGTGGGGAACAGAAAGCTTTCCATCACGCAGGACATAAAATCCTCCCCCTTCACCTTTGCTGCATTTACCATCCTTCAGCAATACTGCCCATACATTGGCAGGCTCCCATCCAGGAACAAGGGGACGATTGCGTATTCATTCCAAGCTTAGTTTGTTTGTATTTATTCTGCAGGCACTGGTTCTCATTATGCCCACCCTCTGCTAAATTAATAGCAGCTCTTTAGCGTTTCCAATTTGGAAAGGCAGGCAGCGTGAATGTAAGTCAGTGCCCCAGGAAACCCAGCTGACTGCTTGGTCCTCAAGTCCCTAGGGTGTGATCAGTATCTATCAGGCTGAAGAAACCAGACCGTCAGCAATTTTTGCAGGCCCTGGTAATTCCCACGAAAATGAGCTGAGGAGTTTTTTAAAAAATGGAATTAGGGCAGATGCTTTGTGACTAATGGGCTTTTTGCACCATGATGTTTTGCTGGCAACTCATTCTCCATCCTGTGCAAGGATCCCACCCCACCCCCCACCCCGACCTAAAATCAACCACAAGTCTGTCTCAGACCAAAAGCTTTGTATCCACCAAGAAGTTGGCTCCTACGGGATATCTGTCATGTAGCATCGTCTGGTGTTTGGAGGAATCTAGCAGGGCTTGATTTCACTCTGCCGTGGTGATGTGTACTCCTGCTCCTTCCACACAGACCCAGAGGGCACTGGCGGGCTACCTTGTCTGCAGAACAGAAGGGGGTAGTGCGCCACAACAACAACCGGCACGTGGACATGAGAGGAAAGCATCATCTTCCTCCAAGGGGGAGAGCCATAAAGTTGCAAGGCATGGGTTCCTGGGGCAATCAGTGCTGGCCCAGCATTCAGGGCAAAGGCAGAGAGGACAATCCTTCCACAAAGACAGTTCGGTGGGGAGAAGGCATGGCTGACTGTGGTCACTCCAGCTTCCCTCTGTGCTGCCCTTCCTCCTGGCCAATGGGGAGTCAGAGGTCGGGGCATACCTCCCAAACAAGGTCGCCAGTGGTGGGCTTGCTTCCACCACCCATTAGACATGCACGGCGATCACGGTGGTGCAACCTGCCAGGAACACCATGACATCATTGCCCATATAAAGTGCTGGGAAGCCTTCAGGCAGAGTTAGCACAGCTTTATCAAAATGCCCATCTCTTAGAAAGCTGCCTTGAATGTGGCATAGCACTGGCGTATCACAGTGGGTAAGAAACATGCCTGTGAAGCTAGCAGTCATGACTTTGATCCCCACTGTGTGTCCTGGGAGTGGGGCCAGCCAACATTATCCCACAGACATTGAGTAATGGGGTCTCCCAGCCTGCCAACTGCACAGCCCTGAGTAAGCTCTACAGCCCCCACCCAACTAGCCGATGCAAACAAGGAGAAAAGGCCTGTGTGGCAGTGGTGAGCTGGACAGGTGGGCCAGCTGGGCAAAGCCTAGTACTCAGTGGTGGAGCTCCTGTTTTGCATGCAGAAAGTCCCAGGTTCAATCCCTGTCATCTTCAAGTAGGGCTGGAAAAAAAAAATGGGGAGCTGCTTCCAGTCATTTACCTGGTTCACACAAAACAACAAGCCAGAGTACGGGTTGCGTAAGGGTTGAGTGTGGGTTGTCGTTGAATTGTTGTGTTGTGTGAAGCCAGCTCTGCTAACAGACCGTGGTTTGTTAACCAGGAACAACATACAGTTCACAACCCAGCAAAAAAACATGGATTCTCTTTGTGGGTTGTTCATGGTTAGCAAACCATGGTTTGCTAGCATGGCTTGGTTCAATCAGCACAACAACCCTTGATTCAACAGCAACCCATTGTTCAAGAACAGCCTACATTCAACCTACACTCTGGCTTATCATGTTGTGTGAAACCAGCCAATGTCAACAATAAAGGACTAGATGGACCAATGTTTTGACTCAGTATAAAATAGCTTATGCTCCTAACATCCATCTCTCACTCTCTCTTTCTCTCTCTTTTTCCTGTTCTCTCCAGTTTTTTGCTCTCTCTACGTGTCCAGCTACTATCAACATTTTTGCTCCCTCTCCGCACTCTCAACTTTGCCTCTGCCACTGTAAAGCTCCCTATTTGTCGGCAAGACTTGCTAATGACTCACGTCTCTTCAGATACCTTTCATGTAATGTGCACTGATTCACAGCAGTGATTCGCAGAGCCAGCTGACTACGGCAAATTATTACGTAGCAGATCTGACTCTACACTGCCAGGCAATGCTGGGCTCTCTTGGTTCCCTCCCCACCACACCACACTCTCAATGTCTACATGCCACTCACTTTTGCAAGACTTCCCGTCGCTTCCTAGGCTGAATCCTGACCGGCACCGGCACGTCCGGGTCTTGTGGCTGTTTCCAAGGAGACAGATGTCGGAGCAGCCGCCTGGTTTGCCAAACTGGTCCGGTTCGCAGGCATGGCTCCTCACTGCAATGAGAAAGAAAGGCCCATGCAGTTTATTAGTATATAACCTACATCTCTTATGTTCTATCGTGACATTTTACAATCAAGCATGAGCACTCTCTTGACATACTCCAAGCTTCACTGCAAAGGACAGAGAGAAGCCCTCAGTGGCTGCCCCATAACCATGTGGAGAGAAACCATTTGTGGCTGTTCCATAAACATGTGCAGAGAAGCTCTGGGTGGTTGCCCCATAACCATGTAGAGAGAAGCTCTTGGTGGCTGCCCCATAACCATGTGGAGAGAAGCCCTCTGTGACTGTCCAACAACCATGTGGAGAGAAGTTCTCAGTGGCTGCCCCATAACCATGTAGAGAGAAGCCCTCTGCGGCTATCCCATAACAATGTGGAGAGAAGCTCTCGGTGGCTGCCCCATAACCATGTGGTAGTCCATATGTGCTAATGTACAGTGCCTAGTTGTTGTACTGAAATAACAACATCAACAACCGTGGAAGCCTTCCCCACCTTCAGGATATGTGTATCTGGATTTATATCCCACCTATTCATATTATTTATATTTGATATTAAAGGTCAGTAGCCAGAAGGGGAAGGCTTACAGGATGGTAGACGTTCCTGTCAAAGCACAAAAAGGGTGTAGTGCTTCCAGACAAGGCTTTTATTGTGGAATCATTCAAAAAAATATTTTTATTCTGCCACCATTTACAGAAATTTACTGGGTGTCCAGATGAAGACATCTTCATTTCACAACTCTCAAATGTTTTTTCCACTGCTTCCTTCACCTTTCTCTTAACAGAAAAAAAATAAGAAAGAAAAGTATTTATTTAGTACATTTCTAGATCGCCCAATAGCCAAAGCTCTCTGGGCGGTTCACAAAAATTAAAATCACAAGATACAGCTGCAAGCCATGCTGTATAAATACGAAATAAATAAATAAATAGGTCAGTGAGTGGAACTGAGATGAGTTATGTTGGGTCATCGAAGTGATCCTGCTTTCACACGTCAAGGACCAAATTGACTGTGACTGATGGTGGGTGTGGACATTACAAAAGAGACTGTGCAAGTGACCACTTTCCCTGCTCCAGGAAAGGACTGGGCCACTATGGTAGGATGCATGGTTGGGTGGCACATCTTCCTGCAGGCTGTAGCACAAGATGCTGCTTACATCATAATCCAGACAAGTGGAACGAGAATGCGAGAATGCACACATGCATCCTTTTTTTGCCACTCCTGGCTAACATCCAAAGCAGCCTTGAGTTCGTGCCACATCAAGCCAATGAGAACCCACATTATGGAGCTGTACACTGAAAGGTCAACCTATGTTCCATTTCCTCGGCAGAAACAAATTCTGCCTTAAAAGGATCCCAAATGCTACACATCCCGGACCATTTTACCGCTGGTATTCTGAGACTGAGAACCTATTGAGGGGTAGCCATTCCTGATGATACAGAGACCTCTCGCCCCAAAGTCTGGTTAGTTTTATGGTTCAGAGAATCCTTAAGTAGTAGACCAAAAGCTCTAAGAGGATTTTCAACTTGCAAACTGATTCACTAAATGGAACGGGAGGACAATTTATTTATTTATTTATTTATTTATTTATTTATTTATTTTGCGGGGAAAGAGGGTGCTTTTGTGATGATGATTGATGGGAAGGAATGGACCACACTACCAGATCCAGGAAAAGGAAAGAAAAACTTTCAGCCACTGTGCAGTGATTTTCCAGGAGCACTGTGACCTAGTCAAATATCTCCGCTCTGGAGAAGCAGCAGGAACAACCCTTAGAGGAAGCCATTAATATTTCAAGATGCCACATCTGCTTAATTCTTCCCTTTTCTGCAAGGCGGTAATTAATCAATCAATCATACGCCACAGAATCTTCTCTGGGGACAGCTTTCAAGTTTGCTCCCTCTGTCTGCGAGAGCTGCTGGGAGATAATAAAATGTTCGGGAGGGCTCACTTGGGAGACAGCCGATATATCAATTTTCAGCAAGGGGCAGCTGATTATATTTGGGGTCGGGAACAGCCAATACTCAAATGTTGGGCATATTGGCAGTGATTTCCGGTAACTTAACTTTAATTAAAAGTGATGCACAAGGCTCTGGTTTGAAAGCAATGCAAACATTTCTGAGATAAGCTGGCAACAGTCTACACCAAGAGCTGGAGCAGGATGAACCAGGGGGGTCGAATGCTTAAGTAGGTGACTGGAGGGGTTAGAACTCCCCACCCCAAATTTCAGCTAACGTAAGATCGGCTCTCAAGAGTGCTTGTTTGTATCTCTGCTCTGCATACTGGTTCAATACACAAATTGCTGAATTTTACACACACACACACACAAACAAACACAACACACTGGTTTGAACAGCCCCATGCTGAGTAGCAAGGCCACACCAAACGCCATTTAACACAATAGCCAGCAACAGCTGTAGGTAAGTTTGGAACAGAGAAGACAATGTGGGGATAGGCAGGCATTTGGAAGATGAGCACAGGGGACAGGAGAAAAAAAATCAAAAGGGACCTTAAGAAGGGGAACTGAAAAAAGGGACCTTTGTAAAGGGAACTTTAAAAAGGGACCTTGGGAAGGGGAACTAAAAAAAAAGCAGGTCTAGAGTACAACAATTGGGACCAGGATGTATGTCAGGCAGAAGGGCAGAGATCTGTTTGCATTGGGGCAAATGTTAAACACAACCTTCGACATGTTTTTGATGTGCAGGAACATTTTTCATTCCATCTGCTCCAAGCTGAAGTAGATACCTGACAAGTGCACCCTGACCTTACTTCAATGAAGGTGCTGCTCAAAGGTAAAGGTCCTATACAATGTGTTGCTGCTGCTGCCGCCGCTGGCAAAAAAATGCTTGCTAAGCTAAGTTGAGCTCCTAATGGCCTTTTGAATCTAGGGGGAAATAATGCAAAGTGACCCTTGAATATCCCAGTTAATTAGCTTCACTCTTGGAGCATCTGGTGAGAGGCAGCAGAAATGATAGCAGCCACTGGCAGCCTTCAGAGTACTCTTATGAAAGAACCTTAGGTGCAAGTCACAAAAGTCTAACACTCCTGTTAAGTGGAAGGATAAAGGTTTGCCCTGTTACTATTCAGAGCTACAAATGCCAGAGAAGTAACTGCGTTGCCCTGCTATAGAAGAAAGGACACAGACAAACACACTGAAAATGCAATCGAATGCATGTTTATTCGGAAGTGACATTGTTGCTAGTAAGGCTTACTCCCTCGTAAATGTGTTTAGGATCACAGTCTCATTGTGGCATAAGCTTTCATGGGCTTCAGCTCACTTCATCAGATGCGTGAAACAATATCCTAAATTGGCAGCTATGTATACACACGTGGCTAAGAGAAGTGTGGTGGGAGTGTCTAAACAGCAAGGCCAAAAGTCCATAAAATGCAAAGGTTAGCAGCAGGTGGGTCACATTTCTGTGTGGAGAGGCCCAATAAATACAAGATGCAGTCAGAATGCCCCACTCCCAAAGTCAGTTCTAACCCAATTTGGGATGTTCTTGTCAGTCTGCTTCCTCTTGGTACAATTAGGGCCCTGCCTTCTTTTGTATATGGTCACTCTAGTATAGTGCCTGCAACTTTAACTGTTGTGATGAAGAGGGAATTTCACCAGGAACTAATTGCATACAAATGACACTGGCTGAAATTCCCTTTTCTCTACAACTGTTAAAGTTACATCAGCCCTGACCTGGATTTTATCTGGTCACCCTAGGTACAATGCACAAACTGTGTGCAGATCATCACACATGATAACCACACATATGGAATATCACAACCTAAACACGTAGCAGGTAGGCACTGAGAAATCATGGCTACTCTCAGCTGCCTAGTGCTGAGACATACAGCAATAATAGACATACAGCAATAATAATAATAATAATAATCCTGTGTGTACATTTGAAGATCTACATGCAGGTTTCATGCTCTTTCCTCTTCTAAACTGATTTCTATACAAAAGCAATATAATACAGTTCATTTTTGTTGCTTAGCCATTGGCCATTAAAAATTTCCAAGAAAAAGGAGTTATGATCGGGAAATCTAAAATCAAAAAGTAAAACAAGGACTTTGAATGCATTCTCATTATATTGGTAATACAAACCTTTGCTTTCTGCTTAACAAAATTCAGCTGTACCTTGGTTAACACCATTAAAAATACGGCAATTTTAGATATCTTAAAGGATTTACAGAAATAGATATGTTTAATGTGGAATTTGTGAGAGACAGTGAGAGAGAGAGGTTATGTTTTATATTTATAGTTTTTAGGGTGGTCTGTGTTGATTTAAAGAATTATGCTTTTAGTTAAAATAGCATAATTTAGCTGTATACATTGTACTAGTTTTACCTGCATTTAATTCCACTGGGCAATTATCATCCAAGCTTGCCTGTAAACCAGCAAGTCTCATCACTAGCACGATGGGGAGCTAACGGTTCTAAAACCCACCTGAAACAAGTGTAAACACTCATTTCCAGAATGGGGCAGGTCAGCGGAGCTTGCAGGAGAAAGCTCCACTGATCTGTCCCAATCTGCAAACAAGTGTTTCTGCTTGTTTCCAAGGTGGCTTTTTAAACAGCTAGCTTTCTGTTGTGTGAGTCCTGTTTGCGCAACAGATCAAATGGAAGCACAGCAGCAGTACTGGATACTGCCCATTGTATAAAAGAATATAGGTTTATGATCCTACAGAATATGTGATATAAAGTGCACTATTTAATTTGTATATATTCTGTATAAAAATAAAAAGTATTTTAAAAAAAATACTGTTGGGTCAAACCGCACATACTGTTGGTGTAGGTTAACTATTTAAAAAGTAGCAACATTACCTGTTATCCTGAAGTCATTGTTAAAAAGCACAAAAAAACAATACCTTCTGAGGGTCAGAACAATTGACAATTTTCTTTAAGATACTAGCAAGGTATTTTCCCCTTACAAGCTGTGTAAGTTTCATAAAATTCTTGCTTCTGTCACTCACTGAGGATCTTCTTCACTATGAGGATCCTTTGTCAGTGAGGATCTTTGTCACTGCTGTTGACCAGAAATGGCTCACACATTTTGCCCAGATCAACATGCTGCATAATATAGGACTTTGTTCTCCATCAATGAATAGAGCACTTCCCACAAAAAAATGCAGGATGGCAAGACCTTCCTACGCTGTTATTCAGTAGGGTCCTAATAAAACCTATAAAATCAAGTATGGCAGGAGGTGTGTGGATCAATCAATCTCATGCTATTTTGAGAGAGAGAGAGAGAGAGAGAGAGAGAGAGAGAGAGAGAGAGAGAGAGACGCCAGGCTGACGCTATGTGGATGATGATAATAACTGGCCCACAATAATGGGCTGACCAGAGGTAGGTGTTAAACAGGATGCGGAAAACATGGCTGGAGCAATCCCTCTGATGTTAACTGAGCAGGACATAGTATACAATAATAGACAGATTACCCAATCTGATGCCATACTGATAATAGTTGGGGCAGAAGAACAGACACAGCAGCAATGAATGGGACACAGAGAATGGACTAAGCCCTCTGGGCTAGATGGAGTCTTTATCTGTGTGCCTTTGTGAATGAGTGTGTGTGTGTGTGTGTGTGTGTGTGTGTGTGAGAGAGAGAGAGAGAGAGAGAGAGAGAGAGAGAGGTTTTATCATAATGCCTAAAGAGAGCACAACTCTTACCTTGTTCCACAGAAACCATGCTCAAGCAAATGTCAATGAACAGAGACCCCACCATCAAACATCAATATCACGCAAGTAGCAACAGTTTTGCTGGGCATTCCGATTGCTCCACAGCCCCATCAGATCCCACCCTTTCCCCCTCCAAATACTGCCAACCCCACATTTCGGTCCTTCCCTATTCTACCTTTGGGCTGCCGTCGCTGGTGGTAGATGTGTAGAGCTCCACCCTTATCCACCCGGGTTACCACTTGGAAGTCACTGCTGTTGAATCGATTGACTCGGATGACGCTCGTTTTCTGCTGAGTGTTGGCGTTGTCGGAGTTGGTGGCATACAGGTAGTTCTCAAAGACAGTCAGGCCATAGAGATGCTCTATCTGAAAGGCAGAAATGTGATTTTTTGTGTGTGTATGTCAGTGAGACTGCTTGGTAGCCGTGATGGTTTCTGCACCATGTGGCTTAGCTTGGTTTGCTATCTTGAAATCATCTGAAACCATGTGCCCTGCGCTTGCACCCTCCTGCATTGCACCTGCTCTCCGATAACAGCACGCTATGGTTCAGACTCTCTATATTAGGAATAAGCAACCTTTGGAGGGCTGTAGGTTAATTTAGCAATATGATAAACTGTTGTCGGCACCACCACAAAATGGCTGCCATGGGAGGCAGGCTAGTCACAAAGGACAAGAAGGCAGAGATAGAGTGTGTTTCAGAATCCCTCCAAGATCCCCCCTAAATTCTCTCTCTCTCTCTCTCTCTCTCTCTCTCTCTCTCTCTCACACACACACACACACACACACACACTCAGATATACAAGTAGCCAACCCTCCCCAACACACACATACACCCTGGTTGCTCTCTGTCGGCTCCCCAAGCTCCCACTGACTTCCTGCTGGCTTCCCTGACACACATACCACCCTAGCTGGCTGACCACTGCTCTTCCCAACCCCCTCCCTCGCGCCCTCCTGCTCTCTTTGGCCCCGTCCCCCAGTTTATCAGACAGAAGTGACAGGAATCCCTTTTGCTTCCCCCACTTCTTTTCCTTGCTGGTTGGACACCCCTCCGAGGAAAGCATGGGTCTGCAGCCACCCACTATCTTCATTCCCTGAGAATGTCTCTGAGCCCCAGGTGTAATCCAGAGGCATTCATGGGAAATAAAGATGGCAACGGCTGGAGGCCCTCACTTTGCTCTGAAGCTGTGTGTGTATGTGTGTGTGTGTGTGTGTGTGTGTGTGTGTGTGTGTATGGCTCAGTTCGAACGACATATTAAGCAATGGAGGGGTAAATAATGTACTGACCGTGCATTAGGCAGGAGGAGCTCCACAGACGACTCGACACACTGCAGCCGGCGCTGCTCGGAACCAGCAAACGCCCCGGCTGCAAAGAACTTGCAACAGCCATTTTGGTTGTAGCCTCTCCGTGTGTCCCCCAGCCGTATCCCAGCATGCACCGTGAGTTCTGCTGGCTGCATAGAGCGGCTGGGGTTTTTTGGCTGTTCTAGGCAGCAGAACTCTATTCCAATACGGAATAGTCCACGGAGAGAGGGGGGGCTGAATTCGGACGACACTTTAAACAACGGGCTTCGGGCTAAACAATGCGCAAGCCCGTTGTTTCGCTCCGTTGTTTAAAGTGCCTGATTAACGTATTGTCAGTTGTGTGTGCGTTGTGTGCTGCCCTCCAGACGACACAATAAGCAACACAACTGACGATTGTTCCCCCCCTCCTCCGTTGCCTAATGTGTCGTCCGAACTGAGCCTGTGTGTGTGAATTAAAAAATAGTGGGTGGTGTAGGGCACCTCAGTGGGCACCAAGAAAGGTTCCAGGGGCAGACTGGTGCCCGCAGGCACCATGTTGCTTACCCCTACTCTATATTTAATAGGAGACGGGTATCAGAGGGGACAGCAGACCTGATGGCATTCAGATCTCTTGCAACGCTTGTGATTCTCTGTATTACTTGTGATCTCCGTATCCCTTATTTCTATGCAGCAAATGCTTCTGTCATCACTACTGCAGCTTCCTGCATGGCTACTTTATTTAAGGAGCTTAGAGCAGCTTTCATCTAATGACCCTAATGAGATCGGCATGGTCAGCCAATGAGCTTTACTGCTGCACAAGGATCTGAGCATGGACGTTGCCCAACTCTTCACCTATTGCACCATGCTGGCCCTCCATAATTGCAGCTGCCTGGGAGGAGAGTGACAATAGATTCCCCTCCTTCACAAAGAACACTCACTAGCTGCTTAAAGAATCCTGGCACTGCACTCATGCCAAAGACTCCACCTCTCTCTAAGCCCAACTCCTTCTGAATCCTACATGCCAAGTTATCTTCTACGCTGCTGCATTTGGACCCCTTTCATCATCACTTGAAGAATAAGGCAGAAACACAACTCTTCAGCGATACTGAGATTCTCGGTGATGTTGAGATTCAAAGGAAAAGGGCAACAGCTCAATGGCACAGCCCCTGCTTTGCATGCAGAGGTTCCCAGGTTAAATCCCCAGCATCTCTAGCTTGGGCTGGGAAAGACTCCTGCCTGAAACCCTGGAGAGCCGCTGCTAGTTAGTGCAGGACAATACTGAACTAGGTGGGCCAAGGGTCTGACTTGGTATAAGGCAGCTTCCTATGTTCTTATGCTCCCAAAGAGAGGGATGCTCCAGAATGAACAGGAGCTGGGCTTAGCAACTCCATTGTTCTAAAGGACTTTATGGCTCAGTTCAGACAACACTAGTCAACTCAGTGTGAAAACTCCACTCAACGGTTGAGGTTTTAGGAGGTACTCCCCATTCAACATGTTCTAACTCCACCGTTGTGTGACTGTAGGCTACCATGGAGTTGAAGTAAAATCCATCAGGATGTTTGATTGACAGTTCCTCCGCCCTCTCTCCTCACCCAGTCCTCCCAATGGTATCCCATCAGCCATTGCTACAAAAAAATAATCCCAGCAGCTCTCCTAGAGCGGCATTTCCTCCTTTGGCCACTCTAGCCAGGGAACTCTGTAGCCAAGGGGAAAAGTCAACTCAACACAACAGAAAACTGCAGAGAGCCCACCACACAACACGCAACACGACAGTTGTGCAGGAACTCTCCCCTGCACAGCGTGGATATTCTGCGTGGAGTGTTTTCCAAAAAAACCTCCACCATTGCGTGGAGTTTTCCCGCCAGACAACACATTTCTCAACAGTGGTGTAAAAAGTCCACCGTGAAGTTCTAAAACCACCGTTGTCTAAAGTTTTGTCTGAGCTGAGACACGGACTCCCTTGCAGGATCCCACAAAGACCACTCACCAAGATTCCCTGAATGATGGTGTGCCGGTTCTTTCCTTCATAATCCACCACTTCGATGTAATCAAGGTAGGCATCAGCCCAATAAACCAGCCGGTTGACCAAATCTAAAGTGATACCATGGGGGAAGACGATCTTGGTGTCAACCAACTTTGTACGGTTCTGCCCATCCATGTCACAGCGCTCCACCTTTGGTATCTGACCATAGTCGGTGAAGAAAACCTTCCTGTAAGGGAAAAGAGGAACAGATGAGGAGCTCTCCAAATACACGTAGAAAGTGGGGGTGTAAATCAAAAAAAGTATATATGCAATTTATTAACATACTAGAGACAGCCATGACACAAAATGTCACAAATACACACACTCATGAGAATATGCCCATAAATATGGTCTGTAAGTGATTGGGTGGATGAGTCCACCATCCTTTCTATCTCCATGAAGCCTCGGCCATGTCTACACCGGCCATTTATCCCGGGCTGGTCACGTGGTCATCCCCGAGCATCCAAATGACACATAGAGGATCCCGGGGCGAACTGGGTATGACCTCTCCATTTGCCCGGGATATCTGGAACTCCATGTCTCGGGAGGATCCTGAGGTCCATGGGCGGTGTGGGTGACCCTCCCGGGGTCTTCCCTCTTCCCTGCGAGTAGCAGGGGTGAGCAAACAGGCCAGGGGGCCAGAGGAGAGAGTGGACGGGTATCGCGGGTGAGGGGGAGAGCATTTTTGCCATCCTCTGGATGGCTCTCGGCATCTTCAAGCACCAAGTTCTTTAGGGGTGGGGTGTTTTGGGGGGGGGGAGTCCTACCTTCGCGCAGGATCAACGCTGCGCGATCCTCCTCTTCTTAATTTTTTTTTTACCCCCGGAACGGCCCTCTTTCATTTGCACCCTGAGGGACGATCCCGGCAGCGTGATCGTCCCCGCCCCCTCCACAGAACACCTGCTGGTGTAGATGAGCCCTTCGTCTCTGCTATCCTGTTTCCCTAAGCCCTGCATTGTTACTCACCTGTCTTTTCAGACAGGAGCTGTGTTCGTTGGTTTTCCCCATTTCTATGTGCCCACCTTCATTTTTGAGTCAGCTTGCAGGCCTTTTCCCCTCTCCTTAGCACGAGGCGTGTGGACAGGAAGCTGAACAAGCTATGTGATGCAGCTGAAATTCTAAAAAGTGGGGGTGTTGGTGAAAGGTCTCCTGCCTCAACCCACTAATGGAGGATTAGGAAACAGGGAAAAAAATCTGTTTTGCTGGAAACATGAAACTGGGAGCCAATTTTGTCATGATTAATATGTAAGTGACATTTAAATGCATAGGAAATGAATTATATACTGAAAAGATACACATCCCATATGCACGTGCCTGCAGTCTTATACGGATTGCAAAACTCACTTATCCTTGAGTCAGATTCCTCTCTTCCATGTATTTTAGGCTGCAATCATATTTTCACTTACCTGGAAGTAAGCCCCAGTGAACTCCATGGGACAGACTTCTGAGTGGAGAGGTACAGGGTTACACTGTTAGCCTTTGGGAAGTGGTTGAGAGGAGCTAGTAACAGTGGAGTACATTTGGCTTGCTGCCTTTCAGGCTCCACCTCACCCAGTTTCCTACCTGTTCCACCTGCCCATACTCACAAGTGTGGGCTGGAAATGAATTGCTCCAGCTTAGCTGCCAAGGAAAAATTATAACTAGTCCACTCAAAGGGGAAATACAGCTTTCAGCCTCATATGAGAGAAGGGGGTTGCAGATGTGTGCAGGTGTGTGTGTTAATTCACACCAGAGAGCGGAGAGAGAGAGGTCCCCTCTACAAGAATTCGGTTTGATGCCCAGTTGGCCGATTATGCGCATCTTCTCGCAATCGCTTTTATGCCTAATCCCTATACACGGGAGGCGGTGAAGCGCATTACCGGTTTTATGAAACACGCTTTAAATTGTTTACATGTGAAGAATCGTTTGTTTACATGGTCATAAGGCACTTTAACTCCTGCGGTAAATTAAAACTCGCTATTTAACGCGCATTTGATAATGCGCATAATCGGACAGAAAAAGCGCCTCAACCCCCAATTTGCGCTCCATTCATGTGGAGGTAAAATCGCTAATGCCCTTTAAATCGCTCTTGTAGAGGCACCCAGAGAGAGAGAGAGAGAGGTGTCTGGGCACCTGTCAGGAAGAGCCAGGACAAACACTAGATGGCAGTCTATGGTATGGTTTGGCCACGTAAGACCCAATACTGTTATCTTTCATCCACACAGGGAGGGAACACAGCAAGTTCAGAATGGGGCCGTTTGAATATCCAGGGTCCATGGAGTTGTCAGGCTGATGCAAAATGCTGCAAAACATACGCGTACATACACGGTGGCTCAATTCAGAAGACATATTAGGTAACGGAGGGGTAAATAATGTACTGACCATGCGTTAGGCAGGAGGAGCTTCACAGACAACATGCTGCAGCCAGCGCTGCTCGGCACCGGCAAATGCCCCGGCTGCTACGAACTTGCAGCGGCCATTTTGGTTGCAGCCTCTCCTCCCTGTGTTCTCCAGCCATATCCCAGCATGCACCGTGAGTTCTGCTGGCTGCATAGAGCGGCTGGGGTTTTTTGGCTGCTCTAGGCAGCAGAACTCTATTCCAAAACAGAATAGTCCACGGAGAGTGGGGGGGCTGAATTCGGACGACACTTTAAACAACGGGGCTTCGGGCTAAACAATGTGCAAGCCTGTTGTTTCGCTCCGTTGTTTAAAGTGCCTGATTAACGTACTGTCAGTTATGTGTGCGTTGTGTGTTGCCCTCCAGACGACACAATAAGCAACACAACTGACGATTGTTCCCCCCCTCCTCCGTTGCCTAATGTGTTGTCTGAATTGAGCCATTCTCTTTCCAAATAGTGCTCAAGCCCATTTCTTCAATCAAGGATGGCAAAAACCCAGACTTAGTTTATCTGTTCACCAAAAGGCTCTCAAGGGCATCTGGATTACTGGACCTCAAATGTATCACAATGAAGCATCAACGAAGTGGGTGTCCTGCTCATGCTGTGGATGGCTGTTTGCTCAATCATAGAGGGGGAAGTAAGCCATGGTGACTTATTTCCTCCAACGCATGTGCCAGTCGTAAGCCAAGGGGACTTGTGTAAGTACTCTCGCCATGCTGTGCCATGAGGACCCAGTGAAGGTAGCTTCACGCCATGGTTAATAAGTCGCCCCAGACACCAGAAACCTAAAACAGCCTATGGCATGTTATTTTCACCACCGGCATGAGCAGCAGGGGAAATAAGCCAAGATGCTTATTTACCCCTCCGTTATTATGCAAACTATTTGAATGCCCTTTGGTGCACTTATCTTCACACATACACACACAGAAGCAAAGATTTCATTCCCACCGTACAGACATCAAAGCTGCAATCTCCAGCTGAAAATTAAGTATTTGGAAGTAAGCTCCATGGAGGATCAGCAAGATTTACTTCTGAGTAAACGGGTTTAGGATGGAGATTTAAGCAATTTACTAAGTTCCCGCAAGACACCTATGGAAACGGACATTTCACCAACACGTTGCGCACATATCAATACCTGTTAAAGAAAACCCTGCCAGCGCTCCATTTTCCTATAATTCAATACAGGGAGCAGCTGATTTGGATCAGAGATGTGGCAGAATGCTGTTGCTCTTTAATACTTCCTGGCCTGGCCTCCCACTTTCTCCTGAAACTTTCCCCAAAACAACTCCGCTGCATCAGGGTTTCTGATGTGCATCTGCAAAGTAAAATTTGCAGATCTGGAACACCACAGGAGAAGGGAAAGCAGCTGGGGAGGAGGGGTTGAGTTTCCAGGGAGAAGCAGCAGGTAGGAGATGGATTAAGCACCTGCCCCTTCATCCCAGCTTCTCTCCTACAAATCATCTCCTCTCACTGCTGCTTGGAAGCAGAAGCATGTTTCTTAGATGTGTGATATTTCATTGATTCCTGATAGGGCTTGCATGGCTGGTTCCGAGTTTTCAAGTGCCCTTGGGCAAGACTAGGCTGACCATATGAAAAGGAGGACAGGGCTCATGTAACTTTAACAGTTGTAGAGAAAAGGGAATTTCAGCCAGTGTCATTTGTATGCAATTAGTTCCTGGTGAAATTCCCTCTTCATCACAACAGTTAAAGTTGCAGGCACTATACTAGAATGACCATATACAAAAGAAGGCAGGGCCCCTGCAACTTTAACTGTTGTGATGAAGAGGGAATTTCACCAGGAAATAATTGCATACAAATGACACTGGCTGAAATTCCCTTTTCTCTACAACTGTTAAAGTTACATGAGCCCTGTCCTCCTTTTCATATGGTCAGCCTATGCAGCAACAATGGGGCCCCTCCCTCAGTGAGTTTACCTTTGCCCTGCCATTATCATCCTTATTGCTACCACCTGCTTGCTTGACAGGCAGAGAGCCATGATGCAAGGAGACAGCAGCATCTCCTGCTCCTCCTCCTCCCCATCACTTTTATCTAGGCCAGAATGAGAGGCCATTGAATGAGCACACTGCATCGGTGAAGAGGAGGTGCAACTCCACGGGACTCTTGTCAGTGGGGCCTTGCTGGTGAGTAGGACCTCGGCAGGAGCTCAATCCTTGATATCAGTCCTGGAACTCAGGCCTCCCAGTCTCTCATACATGCTCCAGGCCCTTGGACGTTCTGAATTCCATGGCTCTCATGACTGCACTTGCTGCTGCTGCTAGAAGTATCTAACATTTAATTAATGCCGGCATTGTGTTAAGTATTGGTCAGGACACAGAAGTAGCTCCATTTCGGTTCTGAGGGCTTATAACAAGTTACTTTAGGCAGGCAAGTGAGAAACAAACCAGGGATTGGCAAGTGAGTTGCACGGAGGAGGGGTTAGCACAAGACTACATGTCAGTAAAGGTGCTCGCAAGGCAAGACAGGGGAGTGCAGGACAGAACTGGTAAAAAACCTGGGCCTTGAGGACAGATTTGAAGGAAGTGGCTAGATTGATAAAGGGGAGGAAGATGGGTCCCAACCACAGGTAGGAACTTGGCAGAAAGCACAGACACAAGAATGGAAGAAACCGACAAAGGATGTCAAATCATAGGAACTTCTTTTTGGAGATAAGAAGGCATTAGCCATCAAGGTTTCACTGAATTGGAGCACTTTGCATTGTCTGTGTGCTGTTGCAAGACTGTGGCACAGAGAAGGTGCTGGATCAGCTCAAGACCAGTATTAGCTGAGCACAATCTTGAGTTGCCCAAGACCCTTGGTGAAGGGTATGTCAGTGACTCAAGCTTCCTGAAAAAGTTGACTTTCCCCTTTCTTGCAAACACAACTTTCAGTCAGAGATGTAGCCCGCACCTCCATGCACAATGCTCAATCTGAATAGAGGGGTCATGAGCTTCCCTTTTCATTCCCCCCACCAAACATTTGCAGATTGCTCCAGCAGCAAACGAACATGCAGATGATACCAGTCCAATACCTCCTTCCTCTTTCCACGAAGATTTCACTAAAGGCAACCGGCTGACGACTGAGATGTCTACCTACAACACGGTGCGAAGGCAACTGAAGTGTAACTATGCCTCTGCACCAGGGATCTGAGCAGTTCTAGTTCCTTGGACCCCTGACCACAGAGATGGTTCATAATAGCACCATTTCCCAATGCTAACATGAAGCCACTTATTTCTTTGGTCAGCAAAACTTAAACATAAAACATTTGGAAGGACCTCCTAACAGTCAGTGGAAAATATATTGGTGGATTCTCCTTTGTTAAGAGGTTTTTAAACAGAGGATGGATGGACACCTATGGTGTAGCAGCAGATTTACTAGAGTGGCAGGGAATTGTACTAGATGGCCTTCGAGGTCCTTTCCAAAGCAAAGACTCTATAATATGTGGCACAGAGTGGATGGGGTGGCTATGCATCTGATATAAAGCGCAGCTCATGATATAGTGTCAAACATTCAGGCCCAATGCATCCAGCATACCTTGCAACTAACTCTATGTTAGGCCTAGATTGGCAACATGTGCAGATTCCTTCCTTGCCACTCAAGTCTAGGGTTCTCTAGAGCACATGCAGATAGCTCCAATATGTTCCTAGCAAGCCCAGATGCACTGGTCATTTCACCCATGCTGGCTTTGCACAGTGAGCAATACACTATTCATTACTTGCTTGCCAAGGCAAGTTTTGGGGATGGGGTAAAGTATCTGTCTTTCCCAGGAATACTTTCTGTTCAGCACCATCTAGCTTGAAGCATGGAACCTGCCACATGCCAAGCAAAGGCATCTCTATACCCTTTTTCTAAATGATGAGACCACAACCCCAACTATTACAGTCGAGTCTTCCTTTCATTAGAGACTGCTTTCTTACTCCTGTTAACAGCAGATGAGTGCTTCTCTCTCCCCCTCCTGCATTCGCTTTGGTGCCACCTGTCCTTTTAAGAGTTGGCTCCATTCCCTATCTAAGGGAGGAATATTACTTATCCCCTATTCTGAGGACCTGTGGCACTTCCTCAAGGTTCTCCTGCAAGTCTCTGGTTCATCCCCCAAGCCCTTCCATCCAACTTGTGCTTAACTGTCCTCCTTCTTTCCCCTTTACTCCAGGAAGTTTTTATGTCTCCTGTTCCTCCTTTGGGCAATGGCAGCCTGACCTTCTTCTCGCTCCATGGAGGTTAGTCCACCTCACTTCCAGATCAGCGCACAACCTTGCGCCTTGCGGTATCTATGCGCCACTACCAGTATCAGTTTGTGATGTCATATCCACACACCACAGCCAAGCTAGGAAAGATATGACATAATGCAGATTCAGGTGAGGCTCCTATGTGGGTCTGGGCTCACCTTGTGCCCTACATTTTAGGCTTCAAACCTCTTCACCATCGAGCCCTCCCAACTGCTATATGTGGGCCCCTACCAGTAGGCACTAAAAACCTTTTGACAGATGATGCATCTGATAGTTCTGGTACAGTAATACGTGGAGATAATACGTGAAGATCACACAGAACCCCAAATCAGAAGAATCCCTAGTCTATTTCCTTGGACATGGCAGGGAGATGCGCAAGATGAGCCCTATAAAGCCATCAACTCCCTCTACCTAAAGCCCATGCTTTAAATCAGAAAAAATTATCGCAGCTCTCAGAATACAAAAATGTCATTCACTCTCAAATAACTGCCACTATGTTAATTAATTATTTCATCTAAGCTTTCTAATTGGATGATAATTCAAAAGGGGGAGTGCGAAAAAGAGGCACTTGCTATTTCATATCAATTCATGCTCAGCTGGTTAGATTTAACATTGACAGTCACTTAGCTAGTTCTTCAAAGGGGGCAGTGATAATTTAGGAGAGATGGTCAAGCATGAAAAGTGAATTACTTATAGCTCCGGACTCCAGGATTCTGCCTGGACACGATCACGTCTTGAAAACTGAGGAAATACCAATTTGCATCTATTAAATTGTAATTCATTCTGTGTAATGCAGCTTCACACTTTGAAATTCATAATTAATGCCTTTGCTTTGCATGACTTCAGTAAAGTTAACTAGTAGTCTGGCTGAAAACATGTCTCTCATAACCCTTTGAAGGGCTTTGGATGCAAGAACCTCAAATTTGGTGACAACACAAATTCCAATTCGCATTTTGCAAATTCAGTTTGTGAAAGCCATACTTAAGCACTTTTGTTCTTTCAGTCTGTGCCTGTTCCCTAAATGATGAGGCAACTTTTCACAAGTGTCAAAATAAGTCTCAACTTTGTTATGGGCCATGTAGTTGCAACAGATTTGCCATGGATTTCTTCCAAGGAAGGATAAAATTATCTTGGAGGGTAAAACTGTGAGGTAGACTATAATTTGTATAGCAATTTGCAAAGGAATGTGTCATGGGTTCATTAACCAAGGGTAGATTAAGCTGGGGGCCATACCTGATCAGTAAATACCTTTTGCAAGGGAGAGACGTTAGGGAATTATGGACATGGATACACACCCAAATCCTCACACCTTTTAAGGTAACTTTATTTTGGCCCCTTTCCCTTCAACTGCATGGCTTGTTATAGCTGCTTTAGGCCTCACTAACACAGCATTATCTTTCTCTAGTTTCCCTCAAAATGCGCTACAAAGAACTGAGCAGCACTAAATAGTAGTGAAGTGCATTATTATTATTATTATTATTATTATTATTATTATTATTTATTGCATTTGTATACTGCCCCATAGCCGAAGCTCTCTGGGCAATTTACATTGTGTGGCTATTTGCTAATCACCAAGTAAACCTATTCCTTAAATCAAACCAGCAGTCTCTTTCAAAATAGCAGGGACATTTGGGTGGGAGGGAGGAGAGACCTTGGCCCTGCATGCAAAATACCCTCAAAGCTCCAGGCCGCGCCATTCGTATAAGATCATGATTTACTATATGGAGTTCGGAAAGCATCCATTGCAACGTTTTCTCCATCCTCCCTAAACCAATCTATTCTTCATCTACAAGCCACACATATGGATTCTCACCCCATGGTTGGATCCAGCGCAATGCCTTTGGGGTTGTAGAGCTCCAGGTCAAGCAGAGTCACACAGGTGACTCCATTCTTGTTGCAGACAAATATCCGGTCATCAATGTCATCCACAAAGTAGAAGTTGCCAGTAAGCCAGTCGATAGCCATCTGCTCCACATCTAATGGAAGAAAACAAAGAAGGAAGAGGTAAGGGTGTTAATTGTTACGCAAGAAGAAAATTTTCAGAAATAAACCCTCTTGGAAATGCTAGCCATTTGGAGTGGAGATCTCTACAACATGAAGTGGTATACAAACAAAGGTGGTGTTGCACATTAGCATGCAAGTGTTAAGGTTTTTGCTGGGGGTCTTCTGAAATCTATACTTGTGGGATCCATACTTTGGAAAAATCTTGGTTCATTTGATTCTTTCAAGCCTCTTTGGAAAACATGGCCCAGAGCATCCAAATAGTAAAATGAGTCTTCCAATTACACCTAACCCACTTATTTCTCGGAAAAAGAACCGATGTCAGTGGATCTGTAAAGAGTTGAGCAAATAGCATCACCCATACGACAGGTCCAAGAGTTCCAGGATATCCAGCATTTTCAAAATAACACTGAACATACCTTAGAAATAAACCAGATGAGCAAAAGCCCCACCATTTCAGATTGCTGGGAACTGGGGTGGGGGGGTGGAGGCAGGAGAGGCAGGAAACCAACGTGCCAGGGAAAAGCCTAATATAGTGTTTTCTCCCTTTTGTATTGATTTTCTGTGTTCTGTATTTTATGTGAGAGAGCACTCAGGCATTTATTCCCTCCCCACCATTTGCAACCTGAAACGATACAGCCCAGCTACATTACATAAAGTTTGTGCTCATCTGTTTCAGCTCCACGTTTGTCTTCTAGCTCAGGTGCCTGATAATTTAATTGCAATGTTTCCAAACACAGAGCAATAGTGGCTGCATTTGGACATCATGGTAAACCACTGAGTGGTCGCTTGCACGCTCCCTTCTTCTCCTCTGGCACAGCCACGAGAAGTTCAGAAGGTTCCATTTTTGCTTACCCACAGCTTGTTGTGTCATCCAAACCAACAAACTATTCAGGCTCCGCGCTGGCCCCAGAGCCCATATGCGCGATGCACAGAGGCCATGAAAAACTACGGTTTGCCTGAAACAAACCAAGTTTAAATCATGCTGGAATTTTCCTTTCTGCGCATACAAACCTTAACACACAATGGCTCAGTTCCGACAACATATTAAGCAACGGAGGGGTAAATAATGTACTGACCGTGCATTAGGCAGGAGGAGCTCCACAGACGACACACTGCAGCCGGCGCTGCTCGGAACCGGCAAACGCCCCGGCTGCAAGGAACTTGCAACAGCCATTTTGGTTGTAGCCTCTCATTGTGTCCCCCAATCGTATCCCAGCATGCACCGTCAGTTCTGCCGGCTGCATAGAGCGGCTGGGGTTTTTTGGCTGCTCTAGGCAGCAGAACTCTATTCCGAAACGGAATAGTCCACGGAGAGAGGGGGGCTGAATTCGGACGACACTTTAAACAACGGGGCTTCGGACTAAACAATGTGCAAGCCCGTTGTTTCGCTGCGTTGTTTAAAGTGCCTGATTAACGTACTGTCAGTTGTGTGTGCGTTGTGTGCTGCCCTCCAGATGACACAATAAGCAACACAACTGACGATTGTTCCCCCCTCCCCCGTTGCTTAATGTGTCGTCTGAACTGAGCCAGTATATAAAGCAGATGACCCCTAATAAAAACATGTGTTTGTTTATAAAATGTCTTAGCTGTCCTTTGAACAGGCCAATGCTCACGATGATGAACAAAGCTTCTAAAATCATCACATCGGATAAATACAGCACTCACAGCAATACAACATACTATCATGCTCAGCAGAAATCCAGCAAAGGCCTTTCCAAATAAAAATGTTGTTTGCTTGCTAGAGGAATTTATATAATATCATGATAAATTATATAGTTTCATCAGTTAGGCATATTAGATTAGTTGGTATTTGGGGTTGTGCTGTTTTGCATTGACGCAAAATTGCTAGCTAAGGGTTTGAAAGTGGCCCACTTGTATCAATGGATTGCATCATGGGAATGCCTGCGCATCTCAATCAACCCTCAGACCGTAGTTATTCCCAAGATAGATTTCTTACCATTCAAGGAACCATCCCAAGCAACTCCTTCCCCTCTCAATGACCCTGTTTTGTGTTGCTGAGAATAGTGGGTCAGGCAGAAGATTGCTCTCCCACTGAGATATTTAGAGGCCAGTTCTCCTCTCATCCTTCTGTACTGCTCTGTTCTCCTGGAACAGACTGCTGCCCTCAATTAGGCTCCTTCACTAGCCCTGTGCCTCCCTTGAAAACAGTTTTCAAAACTCGTTCTTTTCACTGAGTTTTCTTTTCGTTGCGTTCCTGGCAGCAATTGGTTCCCAAGAGCGCTATTGCTACATTCAAGAATGGTTCGTTGGCAAGACAAACAGCAGCTGCATTCAGACGATCACAGCGGGGGAATCAGCCATCATGGCTGCTTATCCCCTGCCCATGCCCCACATGCGATCACCATTTGCATTATTCCCCGCGCTGCAGCATAGGTTGGCATGTCGTTTGAACCAGTGTACGTGCAGAGGCAGTGGCTTCATACCCACCCTAAAACCCATGACATGCAGTAGAGGATGTAGGGTCGGTACAAAGCGTCCCCAGGATGGCTTCTTCCCCTGCTCTGATCATCTGAATCCAGTCAGTATGTCAATAAATTCAGGAAGGAGGGTTGATTTGATAAATGGGAGCAACCCACACAAGATAGGGGCAGTTTCTGGCCCAGTTGGGTTGCTCAATTCCCAGCTTGCTAAACCATTGTTTAGCAACCAGGAACAAGCATCCCCTTCTCATTTGTCTCCTTGTCTCCTCCCTACTTTGGCACTTACATTCTGGTATAATTAAACCAAACGTAGTCATTAAGTCCAAAATCGAGAACTGCACTTTAATCTGTTTTGTAACCAAGACCTTAAACCACCTTCAAACTGTGATTAAGGTCCTCGTTAATCAACTCATATTAAACCACATTTCCTCATGTTGGATGCAATGCTAACTGTGGTTTAATTAAGTGATTATATAAGGAGAGGACAGGAGGATCACACGGTCCTATCGCTCATTCCCAGCTACTAAATTGTTTAGGAAGATGAGGATTAAGCATCCGAACCAAGCCTCTATACCTGAGGTCTGACCCACTCTATGAGTTGTTTAATATTGCTCAAGCTATTCCTAACCTGATGGCCAGCTACTCCACATCAAAATGTCAGTGTTTTCTCCACAGTTTTCAGGGAGATGCTTGTTCTGATTCCCAAGTTGCATTTCCATCTTCTGTTTGCAATAATTATGTCTGATCTCATACTCACTTTAACCTAAGTAAAGGCCAGTGTGTGGTATAGCAGATAAGAGTATGGATTTGCATATAGACGACTCTGGTGAAGATGTTTGTTCAGCCATGAAGATTTCCTGAGTGGTTGAGGTAAATTCACCCCACCTAGGATGTTATGGTAAAACTCCAAGGTCCCACTCAGTAGAATGAAGAGGAAGACTCCCACATGTAGCAGGAGGCTTACCACTTTTTCAAGTATATAAAATCATTTATTTATTTTTGTTATTAGCACTTATATTCCACCTTCTCTGCTAAAAAGCCATCAAGGCAGCATACAACAATTTAAAACAATACAAACAAAAGCATTAAAAATGGTAAAATACTAAAACATTAAAAACTACACATTTTAAATTGAAAAGATGTGTCTTCACACCCTTTCTAAAAGCTAAAAGGGGGGGCAATCGTAGTTCTTGAACCAGAGCAATCCATACTTTGGAAGCAATACAGGAGAAAGCCCTTTCAGGTGTGCGTGACAAGTAGGCCGCAGCCTCAAAAGGCCCTCTCCTGCAGATCTTAATATTTGGGCAGGTTCATAGAGAGAAAGGTGGCCCCTTAAATAATAGGCATTACCATCTGAAGAGGGGGCAACCATAAGACCATTAAAATCCAGAGTATAAAATTACTTAACTGCACCGCTGCCCACCACACACTGGATTACAACCTGATTTAGAAGGTTGATGGGGAATTATTCTAAATGGAATCAAGAGATAGAGGGTGCTCTGCAAAAACTTTATACTCTATTCCTGGTTTTGGGAAGGGATTAAGGTTAAAATCTTACATATTCTTATCTGGGATAAGTCTCATTGAAGCCAGTGGGATCTACTTCTTGGTATAATAGCCTTGTGCTGTTAGTCTAGACTTAGCCATGGAATACCACCCACCCAAACCTCCACATTCTTGTGTCACACTTCAACCTCCAACTTTGCCTCATCCTTTTTGTTTTATGTTACAGTTTTGACTGGTGGGACAAAATTCAAGCATCTGATCATTGATGCCCCATAAGCCATGGAATGTCATCAACCTAACGATGGCAGCAAACAGCCACACCAGCAGCAAGCAAAAAAAGACAAGAAGAACTTGGTGACAGGCCAATGACAGTTCATACAAGACACCAGATGCAGCCAGATGAAAATTAAAGCAAGATAAATGTTTTTTAAAAAAAAAACAAAACAAGTTGCCGACACAGACCATCTGACTCACAGGAAATACAAGGATGCCAGAACTACAGCATAGATTATTTCCTCCTGGGGCCTTAAATTCTGGAATCCCAATAGTTTGGGCTTCACACATCAGAACTGGCTCCATAGACTCTCCTTTCTCTAAGTACACTAAAATGGCAAAAGCATCATGGGCAATGTGCTACAGAAACTCACAATCAGTGAAGAAGGTCTCTCTAACAATCGTCTAATACCCGGACACATTCTATGCGCATAAGACTCACATTTATAACCAAAAACACAGCAGAGACACACACCAATCACAAAAAGAAAAACAAGTGAGGAAGCCACAACAGTGCCTATTTATTATGTACTTTGCCTGCCCAGGCAGGCAAAGCACTTGATAAATAGGCATTGTTTGGACTTTCTTGCTTGTTTTTCTTTTTGTCGCATTTATAGGCACTAACTCTTATGACCTGCAAGGACATGCTGGGAAGAGCAAGAAAAACAGATCAGTCTGAAACCATAATTCGTTGTGCCGTTTCCAGCCACAACTTCCTTATCCTGCTCCACCACTGCAGAGGCCATTCAGTGATGATGTTTGAAATGTTTAAATCCCAAGCCTTTGGGAAATGATGGTCAGATGCTTGCAAGCGAACTCCCCCGAGGCAGGAGACTAACCTCGTTAGTTCTTTCTGCTCTTATACTGGTCTAGATTTTCCTGTTCTTGTAATTTTAAGTTTCCCTTTTCCTGTTCTTTAAACCAGTTTGGACACAACCCTGCCTTTGTCAAGTTCATGAGGATGGACAAGTTACAGAGGTCCTGCACAGGCTCATGCACACTAGAAGCTCGATTGGGGAATAAGGGAGTGATTACCTTAACCCACCCCTGCAGGGCTGGCTCCAAATTTGAGGGAGCCCTCAGTAAACTACCTTCTGGTGGGCCCTCTTTCATATTGGGGGGGGCGTCTGTGGGTTTACATGGAAATGATGGCAACACGCACCAACAGGTGGTCCTCTGATCAGTGGTGGATGGGGAGCTGCCATTTTAATTCCTCCCACTGCCTCAGAGTGACACTGTGTTTGGGGTATTGTGGGAAATTCAAATGCCAACTCCCAGATCCAGCAACCCAGTGTAGAGAAGCCAAGGCAAATGTTAGTGCTGATGGGTCCCGAGGGGAATCTGAAGCCCCAAAAGCTGCCAGAGATGCTGACACTAGACCCACAGCCTTTGAGGCAGGGTGAGCATAAAGACTGCTGTCATTCCAGACACAACACACACACCCTCCTTTCATCTGTGCTAATCCTCTCCGGAACAGGAGTAGGTTTCACACAACCATACCTTGCCACAGCCTGAACTGTCATACTGAACTGAACTGAACTGTCTCTTGTGGGGAAAGAGCACAGTCAGGGCTCTATTGCTGATCAGCGACTGAGGAGCAAAGGGGAGAGACTGTGGTTACTTCATGGAAGACTGTGGTTTTGATAAAGTGGAGTGGTTCATGAGATCTCCAGAAACCAATAGAGCCACAGTGACTCTATCAGGCAGCACTGTGGCTGCTAGGGTTTCAGCAGGCTGGCCTGCCATCTCTCCTTCATCACTCTGTGGCCTTCCAGTAAATAAATAAGGTCTTCCTAGTTTCAGTAGATCTGGTGAACAACTCCTCTCCCTCTTCATTCAGGCACATTTTAAAGATTTGAGAACTCGCACGCAGGCACACACACACAGCAGTCCCCATTTCCTGTGCATCTGAACTTGCATGATAAAACTCAATTTTCCTAATGAATTCTACATAAAGGAACATCCTTTACAAATGAAAGAATCCTTCTTTGTTTTTGCCACATATCCAGCTCACAGTATGGTGCTGCCCAAAACACACTCAGACCTGCTTTAGAATTTGGTTCTCACCAAAGTGGAAATCTGTAGCACTTCCTGATACTTAAATTACCAAGAAAGGGATCTGCAAATCTATCCTTACTCGTAGGGAGCAGATTTTGGTTGTTTCCAGCTGGTTTCTAACTATGCAGCAGAAATCTCCGCCTACCTTACATTCGATATAAGGGGACAGTATACAAATGTCTTGTGTTGTATTCTGTTTTCAAGAGATCACTGTACCATATACTTCATTTCTTGATGGAGCAACGTTTTGTTTACAGCCCAGTTCTCTAACATAAATAGCTATGTTAGAAATAGCTGCTTTACCACAACTTGTGGTGGAAAGAGTAGCTGTTTGGTGCCGACAACAAACGCTGAACAAAATCCACTTGCTCTATAAGGAACACCTTCACAACATAGCAAATATTTTTGTTTTGGCACATCAGGCTAGTGCTACAATATTAGATAGGTCTGATGGCACTGTGGGGACAACAATGTCTCAAAATAGTATGTTTCTCTCTCTTTCTCTTTCCCTCTTCCTTTCTCTCCACTCCCTGCTTCCCTGTTTTGTACAATAAAAACATGAACTGCCATCCACTTCCCCACAGCACAAGGTCTTTGTCCCAAGGGACCAGAGGGATACTAAACAAGTCAAGCCACTTGCTGCCCTCCAAGGATGCCTAGCCAGTGAGTAAGTGCCAACTTTCCTCACAGTAAGAACTGACTCATTACAAAATTTGCCTTTCATTAATGAGCAAAAGGAGAACAAATTTCTCCACTCGGCTGGAAAAACAATTTAATGTTTTGTTGTTCTTTAAAAACTGGAATCACCAGGCTTGTGAATTGCAACATCCAAGCTGCACAGGGGACAGGAGGCTCAGAATTATTTAGTTAGAATTATGGGAGGAAGGGAAAGTTACAAAATGTTGCTTCGAGGTGGGGAGCGAGGGGGGGGGAGGCTGGGTTAGTGGCCCATCTTCAGAAACAAATGACCAGCCCAATGATTTCAAGCTGTAAAAGATCAGGCTGCCCCCACTTAAATTTAATTGAATGCCAAGTTCCTAAGTGATAGCGCTGCTATTCAAAAACTGAGCACACTTACATATTTATGACTTTTTTTAAAAAAGCACTGGAGAGGACAGCAGGCATTCTTCTTTGCAGGAAACCTGTAGTTAGGGGCTATGGGATAGCCACCCTAGAGAAGAACAGGTGTGATCATGCCAGTACAGATGGGCAGTAGTTATGCTAGAAGAGAGGTGTTAAAGCTCTTTCAGCCCAACAGCCAAATTCCATTTCATAGAAGCTCTCAGGAGCCACATTCCAGAGGAGGGTTGAAGGCAAAGAGGGAAAAGACAAAACACCAAAATATCAGCATATTTTAGTTGAAAATATTGCCAATAACTAAGCCTTTTAGAATGGAGGGGGGCGCTGCACAAAAACTAGGAAAACATCAAACAATCAGTGATCAGGGGAAAGGAGGCTTGGCCATCTGGGGAATTCTGCCCCCTTTGCCCTAAACAGAATAAGAGCATATGAATGAATGGGCCTGTTCAGACAACACGCTAAGCCATGCTTAGGCCACTAACCCTTTTACAGCAAATTGTTAGTGAGCATGTTTAAACTGTGGTTATACAGCCACCATGGTTAGGAATAGTTCATATGACACACGTCATGGTTCACACGACATGCTAATCCATAATGTTTAGCTCAAAATGCTTAACCACTGTGATTAGTGGGTCATCTGAAAAGGGTCAAAGAGGAACAAACAGAAATTATGCGTCGATGTTGCCAATGAAATTTCAGACTATTGGTTCAACAGAGAAACGCCATCAAGTTTTGTGTAGAGGCTTGCTTTGTCCAGCCAATGTATTAAGAGCCAGTGTGGTATAGTGCTTGGGTTCTAGTCACTACTTGGCCATGCAACTCACTGGGTGACTTTGGTCCAGTCACTGACTCTCAACCTAATCTACCTCAGAGGCTTGTTATGAGGATAAAATACAGAGGAGGAGGAGGACTATGTATGCCACGTTGGGTTCCTTTCAAGAGGAAAAATGGAGGGATATAAATGTAATAAATAAATAAATAAACAAACCATTCTTTGACTTTTCTGAACGGGAGGCTCGCAGACCAGGAGACTATCCCTGAGTTTTTAAACAGTGAAGCACCCTGCAAAATAGCTGCTCGATGATCTCAGCTGGCGTTCCCTGATGCCACCGTACAGTGCCCACAACATTCCAAGCCATGCCAGCATTGCTTCAGGGTTAGGCACATTAGACAGGCCTGAGCTCCAAGGCGGCAGAAATAAACACCAGTGAACAAATCTGCCAGTCTAGTTGAAGACCATTGCTAATCTAGCTCTGAATCGTAATTTCAAGCCACTTTGCCTGGAGAGCCGGCATCTTTGATCTGAAGCCACTTTAAGGGGCTAAGTGTTAAAATAACAGAAAAGCGGCACATTCATCTGTCCAGTGATATGACCTTAAACTGCTTTGCTAGGCTTGTGGCCCGAGTGGGGCGTTAAACCCCACGGGCAGGCAGATGCTGTGGGGGATCCAGGGCAAAGTTCGCAACAGATTTAAGAGATGGTGCATTAGTGCCAAATCTCTGTCTCGCAGAGGGAGGGAGCAAGAAAGGGCACTAGTGATTTTCCTTTAACATCTGGTCACCACTTCAGCTGAGTCATCCCCTTTGGAAACTCTCTGGTTTTGTGTTGTCAGTTCCAGCCCTCCAGCCCTCAAGAGCGAGTCTGCACTTTTATAATGGTTAAACAACCCAAAGCTTTTTAAACAACAACAATCTGTTCTGATCCTCCCTGTCCCTGATTCATTAACCTCTTTCGCAAAGAAGGAGCCACAGACATCAGGCAGGTTTCTGATCCAGAAATGACCTGTTGTGAAGCTACAGAAAAATGAAACAGGACTTGGCAAATCCTCCTTTTGAGTCAGAGTCACAAGACTTTTGGGTGTTCCAAATGGGGATACATGGAAAGAGAAAGAAAGAAAGAACTGGACATGAATTACGAAAGGAGATAATGTGGAAATTCTATTATTTGGAATTCTTAACTTTCACAGTCATAATTTATATAGCTCTTGCAACATGCAATATATTTTGTATTTATTTTAAAGGATTTCTATATCACTTTTCTTTTTTTTTAAGATAAGCCAAAGCAGTTTACAAGATAAAAAACATGATAAAATACATGAGCAGTCTTCCGTTTTCAGAGCTCACAACCCCAACTCTGCCTTGCACTTAGGTTCAGTTTACTTTTCTTTTAGACTTTTAATTTGCCTTCTGCGAGGTGAGTGCTTTGTGATGAGCCGTGACCACGATAGTAGCCATTTTATGAATAGGCAAGACCCCCCTCCCACCATGGCAGCCATTCTGGAAGTGAGCCCACGGCATTCATTCAAAATGTGAAACGTGCCCACTGGCCCAAAAAGGTTGGGGACACCTGCTTGAATGCCCTTGCCGTTTTGCAAGCCTTTTTCTTTTCTTCTCTTTTATTTGAAGTTATTTGTTTGAAGGCGCCATGCTGTCCAGTGCTGGAGTACACATTTCCCCCAATGTTTGCCGTGTTTTTTTAAAAAAAACAACATAGGTATAGCTTCCCACCTAAAAAGAGTAATACCCACTATCTATTACATGGTAATGATATTATGGCATCGTTGGTATTGGCCTCTTTGCCCTTATTCCAATCTGAAATTATGTGCCCTGGTATTATCATTTCTCCATAATGTTGTAAAAATCTGAACAGATCTATGATTTTCACCACAAAACATGTCAATTTCCCCTGACACGCATCTTACACGCATCCTACATGTGTTATCCATTTCTGCAAAAGTCAAGCTGCTTGCAAGTGATTTGGTGGCACAAGAACTAGGAGCTTGTCAATATTGCCAATGCTCCTTCTTCTCCAGGTCAGACTCCATTGTAACCAGGAGTGTGACTCATCCAGATGTGACTGTGGCACACCTGGAGAGACAAAATGACCATATAAGAGAATGATAGAAGTAGAGAGACGTTGCAAAGCATCTCTGGGTACAAGTAAAATAGCACATGGCAATGCAATGCCACGTCTGGCCACTACTCGGGTCTACTCGAGAGTAGCTGTAGCCGGAAATGATGTTTTTGGGGCTGTAAACCAATGAGATGAGGGCTAATGTCATGTGACATCTGATGTATAAAAGTATTTGTTTGAACCTTGGCACGGTGTGACTCTGGAAGGCAGCGAGAGCGTCCAGTGGTCACCTATTCTGCGCAGAATAATAAATTAGTTTCCAAAGCTTCAGGAGGTCTTTCGTCAAGTGTTTCATATCTGGACTTTGGACACTTGGGAATAGCATAATTTATGCAACAATAATGCGGTTCGCTAGTCAATACAGGATAAAGGTATAGCATTCCAAAGGCAGTTAATGAGGTTCTTCACTTGTAGTGTAAACTCAGCTGTGCAACGTGTGTTACAGATATATGTACCAGTAACTTAAATACTGGAATAGCAAATTGCTTCCAAAGTCAAGGATATACCTCAGCCCTCTGTCAATTCACCTCTTGTGCATCAGATGGACTGTCTGCCTTAAATGGCACATACGTATTCACTGGCACATGTATAACTTTTGTTTTCATTCTTGGGATGGGGGTTGTTAGTGATGTCACAAATGATAGTCAATAGGTGCTTTAAAACAGCTGACTTTTCCCTAGTTCAAATTAAACCAAAATGAACAGTTGTAGAACCCACTCGGTCTTCCCAAAGCAACCCCATCCCAGCACAGAAAAATATATTTGTGTTTGGAAGGCAGTAACAGTGCTACCAAATCATCTACACTGTTCAAATCATAAATTCACTAAATAATTCAGCTCCACATTATGCAAATTAAAACCAAAATACAAACTCTGGGGAAAAAAATATTTTTGCAAGGATTCCCCTACCTACCCTTCTGTTGTTTCTATTTTAATTTGTTAATAAGGTCACTCTCAAAAAACATTAAAGCAAACTAAAACAATGGCTGGCTGGCCCATACTGGGAGTTATAGGATATTTTTCTGTCTAAAGAGGCATAGGATTGTACCCTTAGAAGATCAAATTGAAAACACATCTTGAAATTCAAGGCATAAACCAAGAAAGTCTAGTTCATTCAGCCAATACGCAATAACAAAAGAACACTCTATTCTACCCTTTACCCAGAAATACCTTCATTTCCTCAGTGCATTTTTAAGGTGGCAAAATAGAATGTGAGAAAAACTACCACGCTGTTTCTCTAGTTGCTAGAAAGCGTAAAGCTTTACCTGCGATAAAAATAAAGGACAAACAGGCTAGGTTCTTTTTCTCAAATCACAAAACCTTTAAAGACAGCTTCATTCCTTTATTGGGTGGGAGGCAGACAAACTCCTGGATCACATTCTGTAGCCTATTTACTCTCCAGCCCTGTCCTGTTAGAGCTGATGGAAATAATCCAGAGAGTAAACAGGTTACTGATAACCATCAGCCCCCTGGGCCTGTCCCCAACTCCTTCTAAGATTCTGAACAGCCCAAGTGAAGTGGAGCTAACTTTTAAAATAGGGGCTGGAATGTAGAGGCGAAGGGGGCGGCAACCGCGACAGGAATGATGCAGTCAGACTCCTCCTCTCCCATCCCAGTCTGTATTTTTGCAGCTGGAACCTATTATGCTTCTCTCAAAGTCTTTTGTTTTTCAAATTGTTGGGTTGTTTTCCTCTCTCTCTCTCTCTCCTTATTCAGAAGTCCATCTTCTATTCTTATTTTCAGTTTTCATTCATAGCCTCAGTTAAGCTAAGATTGCCTCTGGACCTTAGTGGAAGCTACAATAGCAAGGCCTCTTCCCCCATTCTCTAGCTAGCTTGCTTTTGCAGCCAAGTTCTCTCTCTCTCTCTCTCTTGGCATAGTAGAGAACTTTGGAAACATTTGGAAGAGAAACAGGTCTTGGGCCTCACTTGCACTCAAGAGAGTTCAGCTGCTTCTGCAGCATACCAGGAAGGGGCTACAGAGGGGGAAGGACGAGTCCTCAAAGAGCCCCCCCCCCTCGCAGGCAGCGCACAAGGCATCAATTCGAGAAGCAGTTACTTTTGCACCAAAGCAACAACCCCCGAAAGCTATACCGAGGGTAGTAGTCATTGGCTTTCCTGAGGCTCACACAATCCTTTGACTGGTTTTATTTATTTATTTCTACCTCTGAATACACTGGCTACTTATGTTTTTTTAATTCTAATCCAGTCTGGCGCCAGTTACATAAACATAAATTACAGTTAATTTCGCTCTAGCCAAGAAAGACCAAGGTGTGCATTTTCAGCCCACTGAGGTTGCCTGTGTGTGTGAGTGAGAGACAGAGACAGAGAGAATACACAAAAAACATTTGAACCCAGCAAAGTGATGATATGAATGTTTTTGAAGGCCCCCCTCCCTCGCCCCATTTTTACCAACAGCTCTTGCTCCTCCTTTTTCTCCTCCTTGCTACCATTTGCTCATGTGACAGGCAGAGAGCGAGTGAGCAAGTACAGGGCAGAATCTGCTGCTGTTGCTGCTCCTCACCACCACCATTGTCTTGGCCAGGGGGAGAGGCAGGTGAACAGGCAGGCTGCAACGGCGAAGAAGAGGAGCAGGTCCAGGGGGCTCTTGCCTGTGGTCCCTGCTCGGATGTAGGCCCTCAGCAGGTTCCTGACCATGCCCACCCTTGACGCCAGCTGTGATAACTTTTACTGGTCATCCAGTGGACAGGATGCGGACTATGTCGCAAAACCAAAGGCAGGGGATTGGCAGAAATATTTCAAATACCCTCTCCAAAAATGAAGCCAACATCAGATCGTTAGATGCCAGTACCACATGGTGCTGAATAAAGATGTCAGATTCCTATGCACCAGCATTAAATGTCTCTAAGCGACATGTCAATCAGGCACCAGCTTGAGGTGTCTAAAGAAGGCGGACCAGGAGTTTCTGACTGCTCCTTGATCATTCATTTATATTATTTATATTTACACTCTGATTTCCCCCTCCAAACATGGAGGAGCCCAAAATGCCTAATATAAATGAAAAACAACACGAAAACAGAATATATATATTTTTTAAAAAGTGTGTAAAATTCTGAAGCTGATGCAAATGTCTGGTTGTGGAAAAACTGTACATAAGACTGGGCCCAGTTTGTATAATATTGAATTAAGCAGGGCATGCCTAGCTGTCTACACTTGGCAAAGCTATATGAGGACAGAATGCAATGAAAATTAAGTTGTTACTACTGGACCACTGATCAAGTGCCCTGAGTAGGGAGTTGTCAGAAGAGTTTCCATCACAATCCACCACCACCACAGTCCATTTAAAAACTGGAGTAAGAACATATGAAGCACCCTGCTGATTCAGACCACAGTCCACTTCGGTCCAGCTTTCTGCTTCCCAAAGTGGCCAGCCAGCTGCCTTTGAGAAGCCCACAAGCAGGACATGAATGCAATCCTGCTGCTGTCTCAGCAGCTGGTATTCAGTGGCATACTACCTCTGAACCCGGAGGTAACATATATAGACATCATGGCTAGTAGCCACTGGCAGATGTATCCTCCATGAATTTGTCTAATCCCCTTCCCTTTTTAAAGCCATCTCAGCTAGAGGCAATCTCCACATCTTGCGAATTCCATAAATGAATTATGCACTGCATGAAGGAGCCCTTCCTTTTGTCTGCCCAGAATTTCCTACCAATCAGTTTCACTGGACGACCCCAAGTTCTAATATTAAGAATAGTCAATATCTTTGAAAGAATAATAGCCCATTTTAAGGTTTCCAGTGTAGCACAAAGCCAACAACTATGGCAAATTTATACATAAGACTGGCCTCAGTTTGTATAATAGTGAACTAAGTAAAGCAGAGCTGTATAAGCATATTATGGGCTGAAAACAAAGTATTTTTCAGGTCACACATACAACAGTCCACAAACAATGGAACTTCCAATGCACCTGGAAATGTGGGGGGAGGAAGAGGAGGAAATATCCCATTATTCTAAAAGGTTGCAGTGAAAACCCAGCCTAAGCCTATAACTGTTACAAACAGGTGTTGAATAATATCTAAAATAGAAGGTGCTGTGGCACAAGCTAATCTAAAATCTGTTCAACTAGATGCCTTGCTGTGTTCCCAAATCCCAGAGGATTAGGGGTTCCTGTGGTTTCTCAGTGGTGATGTGAATGCACTCTGCACATGTTCAAGAGCATTCCACTCTATTGCATCACAAGTTCCACCCAGGAGGCTGTCCTATAGCAAATGTGACCTCCCTCATCTTTGAAAGCATGTCCTCATCTCCAGCCGCAGCCACCATCTCACACTCCCTTGAGCCTGGTCTCAGGTGTACCCAGTGTCATGTTCGCTAATCACCAGCAGCACCTGTTCAGGCTTCAATTCATCTTTTTTGCTGTTTCTTTCCCCTAAAGCAAGATAATGACCCCTTTCCTGTTTGGCGTCTGCAGTGAAGAGCCAGCTGTCAGTCTGCCATGCACTGTACACATTTTGAACTCCATGGGGGGTTTTGGTCTCACTTCTGTCTGAAAACAAAATGCAGGCCCTGACATGACCCAAACCTGGCTGCTTCATTGTTCGAGCCCTCCCTGCTGGAGATGGCTGTGAGCTGGAGTGTCTGGTTCTCTCACTGGCATCACAGCGCCACAAATGAAGACATCCTGCATAAGTGTCGCTTGGGACAGACACTGAGCATTGTGGTCTTGTTGTTTTAAATTTGGGTTTAGAAACAAAGCCCAGCTTTACTTATAGCTATATCTAACACTTTCCTCATTTCCTTTAATGAGAAATGAGGCCCATTTAAAAAAAAAAAATTAAAAAGGGATACAGGTAGCGGTAGGAATTTAATATAATCTAAATAGGTTTTCAAAACCCAATTATCTAGTGACTGTCACTGGAAGATTAAGTGTACATTCTTCATCATTATATGCCCATGTTTATAGTCACATGGCTTTACTGGCATTTTATGTGAACAATAATAAATCCATTTCTTCAGAGGGATGTTCCCCGAACATACTTTGCCAGAGATCTGTTCTTGGGATCATCATCATCATCATCACCACCACCACCAATTTATTAAGACACATTCAATGATTTATGCTATACCCTGATCCTCATCACTTAATAACAAAACCCCAATTTCTATTTGATAAACTAGAATTATGCAAGCTGATGTATTTGGCTCCCTATGACAAAAAAAATGTCCCCACGCCCTCTACAGCTCATCCATTCCCACTTCATATAACAAATTATCCATCGTCTAGAGGAAAGTCCATTATTCTCCAATCCAAACAGCTGCATTAGATAATCCGCCTTCATGAAGGTCTCATCCTCACCATATCATATCATCGTGGGTAAGTAACATATACTTTAACTCTATTTTTAATGCATCCAACTTCTCTTATCTAGCAAGCTGATTTGGAAGCCGGTTGGAGTGAAGGGTTTCCTCCAAACAGGCTCCAAAATGCTTATGTGGCTCCAACTTTACCCACATGATGCCATGTTTTGAACTATCCCTACCCACTAGCAACAATAAGCTGTGTTCACACTGGGTGAGGAAGATTCTAGAGTTAAAAGGATGTAAAAGCAAGCCATTTAGAGAAGTGACTAAAGCAGCAATCCTGTGTACATGACTTAGGAGTAAGCCTCACTGAACTCAATGGGCCTCATTTCAAATTAAATATTCATAGGATCAGGCTGCAAGTAAATTTCAAATTAAGCCTTCAAAAGTCACGAGGTTGCTTAAAATCCATGCCTGAAATAACTAAAGCCACTCCACCGATCTGCTAGTATCTTACATGTGTTGCTAATTTTTTGCAATGGTAAGATACTGGTACTGGATATTTTTCCCTGATGGGGAAAAAACTTTTTCATATTTTTAAAATTACTGACAGCTTTGCAAAAAGGACATTTTTGTGTTAAGCTAGCACTACCTAACTATTCTCAAGAACTAGACAATTTTCCTCTTGTACAACAAATATTTTAGTGTTTATTATCCCCTAGGTTCTCATTTCACAGCAAAGGAAAAGAAAATTGTGACATCGTCCAAGCCTAGTTTGCTTTACGGAAAAAAAAGTTGGTGAGCACAGAGAAATCTGCATTAGTTGACAATTTTGGGGGTAGGCCATGTACTAATCAAGCTCCTTGAAGACTCCAAATATTTATGTATGTTACTTTGGGTCCTTGAGGTATTTAACAAATCCCACAGGATGACTAATGTGTAAATGATAACGTCTTAATATTTTTGCAAGCACAGACGCATACACAAACACAAAACAGAGATCATTCATACATTCTTTATTCTAAGTGCTCAGTTTGAGCATATCATACGAAGCTGCCTTACTATTGTCAGGCCATCAGGCCCAGTATACTCCAGTCGGCATCTTTTCTAGGAAGAGATATTTCCCAGCTCTGCTATTAGAGATCATTTTAACTACAGACTGTGTTTAATTTTCTGTTACATTTATGTAGAACATAGGAATACAGGAAGCTGCTTTGTACTGAGACGATACATTAGGCTTGTCTACACTGTCTGGTTCTCTAGGGTTTCAGATAGGAGTCCTTCTCAGTCCTAGCTGGAGGTTGAACATGAGGTCTGTTGCATGCAAGGCCTGTGCTCTACCATTGAGCCATGGACCTTCTCCTGCCTTTCCTCCAAAGAGACCAAGGTGGATTGTAGGGTTGTTCCGCCACCCTGCGGGATTCTATCCTTGCAACACCACTGTAAGGTAACTTAGGCTGAAAGAGTGAATCACCCAGGGTTGCCCAGTGACTTTCACGGCCAAGTGAAGATTTAAACCTAGGCCTCCCCAGTCCCAGTCCTACACTCTAACCCACCTTTCCCCAGCATGGTGCCCTCCAGATGTTTTATATGACAACTTGCCTCATCCTTGACCATTGACCATGCTGGTTGGGGCTGATGGGAGTTGTAATAAAAAAAATATCTGGAGGGCATCACATTGCGAAAAGTTGCTCTAACCAATACACCACTCTCGCCAAGAGTCTAAGCCTGGAACTTTACAAAATTATAAACTACGTGGGAAGGTACTGAAGGTTCTTGTCATTCTATCTGCTGTCCTGAAGCAGGACACCTTATTCTCTCATTCCAGAATGGACACCTGCCAAGTCTTTTCATGTAAATCTTTTTTAAAATGTTATGCCACAGTTTCCCAAAATCATTCAGTCAATTGCTGAATAGCTCCCTTTAGGCTACTATTCTTCATGGGGGGATTTGAGAAAGGCTCAGCTTGGATATTAAACACTGGCCAACATAACAGGAAAACAAGCTACGTTGCTGCTCTGAAAACTGGGACACCAAGTGGGGAAGGGGAATAGGGGAGGAAGAAATCAAACACAGCTGGTTCCAAGTTCATGCTATCCTAACTCATTCTTAACCTTCCACACACCCACAGAAACCAGATCAGAGGCACTGAGCAGAATTGCGGAAAGGAGGAGAGAAACGAAGAATGTCAATGCATCCAGCAAATAAACATTAGGCAGCCAATTCATAACCAAGATGTGCGCTGCAGGGCAAATCGCAGTCAAAAGTTTTGACCCGGGAAATAGTTTCTACAGGAGAACAGCTTGAGAGGACTGGACTGCCGACTGCAGAATGTCTGAGTTCAAAACGCCTCTGAGAGTAGGAATGAAACCTTGCCAGGAATGCAGTCCCAAGGGTCTGCGTTTCCTTTCTTTTTTATTTAAAGGAATGATCCTTTGGATACATTGACATAATGCCATAATCTCAAGGAATTTCAGTTCTCTACCCTACCCCTTGTTGAGAACAAGACACACACTGTCACAGAAAAAGACTTTACAGCTGAGAGCATTTTAAATGACTGCATTTGCCTTAATTAAAGGAGCTAAGGGCACGTATAGGCGGGGCTAGAAGATGGGGCCCTGACTTTCCCCGTAGTGCCCATAAATTATTAGGCGTGTGGAAGACCACAATCAGATGGCTGCTCTTCACTGCATCTTTGGGGGAAACTGTCTCGACAGCATAGTCATGTCGGTATTTGCCTTCTGGAAGGCACACTGGGGTGGGGTCACTCAAAAAAGGTTGCTTCCAGATGAAGCGTTTATTGTGCAATCACTCTGTCCTATTCATGGAATTTTACAAGGGGGTCCAGACATTGTCCTCTTCCTCCTGTAACCCTCCCGTGTTTTCCCACTGCTTCTTTCATCTTTTTTCCTTACTGTAGAAAATCTGCACAATGTTTTTTGACTGGTAGCCTTAGGAGCTGTCCACCTGGAAGCACCCAAAGAAGCCACACCATCCATTTAATGATAAGAACAAACCCAGCTTTTGAGAGGCTAGCAATGCAAAACCCAAAAGATGATTGTCCCATATGCACATAGGCAAGTAGAAATGGGTGTGGAGACAGACATCTCCCTGAAATGCGGAAAGTCATTGGTTCTGCCTTATTTTTCAGTATGCCGAGATCCAAATGGTTTGCCTTTTTTGGCTAGCAAGAGAAGATGCAGCAAGATGAGGGGAATCAAAAGGAAACAATGACTTTTGCTTTCAAAGTTGCATCTATTCTCAGAAAATTGCAGTGATCATTAACTACGGCTACCACCTAGTTCTGGTTTCACAGAATAAGGGAAAGAAGCATTGCAGCCCGACAAAAGAAAAGGAACATCAGGGAAGTTCATGACAAAATCTCATGGAACATAACAAAAGTTGTTAGAAAATTTGCTGCCAAAGAACATAGTTATCAGCTTAGATGATTTTCAAAGGGCGTTAGACAAACCTATGGAGGATAGGACTAACAATGGCAATTCATTATGAAAGCAACATGGAACCTCCAAGTACAGAGATACTACACCTCCAATTACCAGTTAGCAACAAAGTAAGAAGGTTATTGTCTTCAAGCCCTGCTTGTGGGGTTCCCAGAGACATGTGGTTGGCCACATTGGGAAGCAGAATGCTAGATTATATGCACTTTTGGTCTGATCCTTCTTATGTTTATATGAACAAACACAGAGGTGACAAGGAATTGTTGTATAGCAAGAGAGCGTCCAAAGACCTGTCCTGAAATAAGCACGAAAGAGTCAGCCAGGCCACAGGCATGGTGGCTGTCAAGGCCGCACATGCACCCTTATCCTCCCTCAATCCTGGCTGTCCATGTTAATTTCAGTCAGAAGAAAGCAGCAGCTCAGGCCCTTACTCACTAACATAGGCCCCTGACGCTACTGCTCTGAAGTGAAGTGGGGCATGACAAATGAGAGAGGGATGGCACAGATAGGGAAACTATCTGCTTCAGATCCATAGCACAGAACCAAGGAACTTAGTTATTCTACGTAACATCCTTAAAAATGAAGCTGCCTTAGCTGCAGTCATTCTCTCTCACACACATACATACATGTGTGTGTGTGATATATATAGGGGAATAATGGAGAAAAGAAAGCCTAACGTGTTTTTAAGGTAGTTGAAGGGGAGCTGAAAGCTGGCTAGCTTTCTTTGCTTTAAAATGTTTGTAGCTGTGATAAAGCAAACTAGTTCAGCATAACTTTCAAAATGTCCATTCCTGTGCCCAAGCCCCTATCATCCACCACAACCTTTCCACCAGAGATGCTTGCTAGCCTGGGGCAATAACAGTCCTACCAGAGAGAGAAAGAGAGAGAGAGAGACAGAGAGAGAGAGAAATGCTGAGGTCTCTTTTACAGCAAAAACATGTGATAGGCTGCATCGTAAGTGATGTGCGTGAAATGATTTCAATTCCCAAAGGAATTTGTTTTTCTCTAGAATTTTAAGAAGCTGGAGGGACAGGGCTCAGAGCATACACATAAAAAGAATCCCTCTTGTCTATGTTTGCAGTGGCAGAGTACCAGGAAGAATGGAGAGGCGACCATGCTAGAAATCATGATCAGCCATTCTGGAAGAAACCTGTGTGGAAATAGAAATACTATTGGGCAAGGGTAGGTGAGTGCAGAGGATGTCAGCCCAATTACTTCCCAGAAAAAGTAACTCAGTCTTTGGGAAAAAGGAATTATACAACCACAGGCTAACCCACTGAGCTTTGCAAGTTACTGTAAAGCTCCTAACAGGACTGCATACGTTATAGCTTTCAGCTTTCATGGAATCCTGGGATTTTGACAGCTGTCTAACAAAGCAGTCATTCCCTTAGTGATGTAACCTAAAGCGTTTTCACTTCTTTTCCTCTCACTCTTTCTCTCAACCTTCCCCTCCCTTTGCATGATAAAAACTTGACACAGTCCATTTAACCAGGACTTGACAGCTGGCTCCTTGCCAAGCTGCCAGGCCTGACTTGCTTCTGCAGAAGCGAAGTCCGGTGTACCTGACACATCCTTGAAATGTAGAACCACATCACCTTCTCTTTAATTCTGAGAGGAACAAGAGTGCTCTCTTCTAGGTGTGTGCAGGAAAGAATTCAGAAACTAAACGACGTCAAGCAGGAATTCTAGATAAGCCAGATAGAAGGCTTTGTCACAATAAGAAAGAATTTCATGTATGACGAAAGGATTGCCTTAGGCCTGGGGACTGGGCCTAGCAGCCCAAACAAAGGCCGAACGTGCTCCTTGAATTTCACCATGGCTTACTTGCCTTACTGAGCTATATGCCGCTTTTGTACAGTTCCATCCCTGCCTCTGGAAGTGCCAACAATCAGTTGGGGGGCTCTGGGTCAAGAGGCTTCTTAGGTGAGACAAAAGTATCATGGGAAAGGAAACATGCCCCCTCTCTCAACCGTTTCCAATAGCACCTTCCTCCTTCAAATTGCTTGGCAGGGGATGCAACCACGCTTTTATAAGTAGAAGAGGGAAGGACATGTTTGACTGTGTGTGTATGCGTATGTGTGTACGTATGTAAGAGACAGAAAAGGAGAGAGCGAATGTATGTATGTGTGTGTATGTATAGAGTATTTAAACAGCCCTGCAGTTAGCAAACTCCTTCGTGGAAACTACTCAAACCTCCCTGTAATATATATGTACGTGAGGACAAATGGCCAGGTAAACTTTTGTACCTATCTATAAGTTTTCTGTCATATTCAAGACAGTCCATCTACAGGGTTGTGCAACTGTGTATGTTTTATGTGCAAGGCAGAAGGTTTGTGCGCATGTGGCTGTGTTCTTTGACGTGATCCACCAGCTAGAAGACTGGCACATGCCTTCTTTCAAAAGCAGGATCTTCAACAGGCCTTTAATTACTTATTAGAAAGATGTGGAGGAGAAAGTAACCTCATATTCAAGTTACCCCTAAGTGTTTGGCTGCACGACGCAAGCAGTCAAGGAATTCCTCTGTTGTTGCTATGTTTCCTCCAACGCATCCAGTGCTAACCATGGACAAAAAGAGGAACATGGGGTAGAGGGATGAGTAGAGGGGGGCTAGGGTAACCACGCTGCAGGCCGTGGTTCCAAGATTGTGTGGTGGGAGCACGTGACATGGTTAGTGCTAATCACTATTCAATGTGGTTAGCCTAATCACCCTTCTCCAAGGTCCCCTCTACAAGGATTCGCTTTTGCGCCTGGTTAGGCGATTATGCGCATAATCGCTGAAGCGCATTTACGCCTAATGCCTCTGCATGAGAGGCGGCGAAGCGCATTAAGGGATGACCAAAATGCGCTTTACAAGTAGTTAATGTGCATAAGCGCTTGTTCACATAGTCAAAATGCGCTTTAACAGACGGAGCAAAATAAAACTCGCTGTTTAACGCGCATTCGATAATGCGCATAATCGGAGAGATAACGCGCCTCTACGCCCGATTTGCACTCCGTTCTTGTAGAGGTAAAAAATTTTAAGCGCCTTGAAAGAGCTTTAAACCTCTCTTGTAGAGGCAGCCCAAGTTGCATCTGAACAGGGTCAATTAGTAATTCCTATATTAGTAACTAGCTGATATACCTGGCGTTGCTCAGGCCGCTTAAGATATATGTCTGTGACGTAACCATCTTAAAGCAGTAGGCCGGTGCTAGGCCTGTAAGTTAACTTTTAATCAAATTCCTTTTTTTCCCCTCTCTCACCCTCACGACAACTCTGCAAGGTAAGCTGATGCTAGGCCTGTGAGGTAACTTTAAAACGAATTAAATTTGTTTCTTTTCTCTTTCTCTCTCTCACCCCTGACACATGGCCATGGCCACCTTAAAACCGCCGCCATGATTTTCCTTGTCCCCCACAGAAAACAAAACTACAACTCCCGGCATGTCTTTCACCACAGTGCCTGACTTGCCGCTGCGACTCACAGGAAGTGATTCCTCACAGCTTTACAGTCCCCAAGATTTTCTGGGAAGAAGGAATAGCTGTCGACGTAATATAGGTCTATAGTACAGATATGCCCAGTGAATACATGTTGATCCTACACTTCTCTCTCCTTCCACACTCTTACTTGAAACCACTACTGGGGGCGGGGGAATAATTCAGACAACTCTTCACCCAGGTATAATAAGGGTTAAAGGGAATACTCAGCAGATGAAGTTACCAAGTGCTCCATTTTGTTGCCAACTTAATTTAAATCTTTGCCTCTTTCTTGGCTGAAAGAGTAAGGCAGCCTGGGGACAGAGGCAGGAGAGGGGGGAGGGAGGACTGCGTCCAGCACAAAGGGGGGGAAATCGTGCTTGAATTTCTCCCTACCACAAGACACAAACACATACAGGCATGCGGGCATGCGGGCACGCGCACAGACCAGTGTGTCCTGAATCCAAGACCTTCCTGCTTACTGGTACCAGAAGAGTGAGGGGCTGCGGGTGAACTTGAGCTTCTCAGATATATTTCTTTGGAAAGACGCTGTATGCCTCACTTCTTGGGAAGAGCTTTTAATGGTGGCCAGATTGCTCACTTTTAAAACTTGGAAGCACCATCTAGACGATCAAGAGGTCTGCTGCTCCCCCCCCCCCGCATGCTTCTTGGAATCCCCCTCTTTCTAATGTCACAAAACAAAAGCAGGAAAGGGGGGGGAGAGAGAGAGAGAAAGCAGCCTCATAGACATTTTCCAGAAACCTTGGAAAAGGCTCTTAGGTGGAGTTACAGACAACGTTCCAATATATACAGCTGGGAACATGGGCTGCAATAACCACAACATCACAACGAAACGGCACAGAACCAATTCAAGCATGTGTGGGAGGGGATCACAGTACCAACTCAAAATGTAATGCACTGAACTCACTCTTTTCAAAAGACGCCCCCCAAGTCAAATCATTTTCTTGCACATGGCAAGCAGACATGCCAAGGAAACCAGGCCAGCAGCCTTCTATCTCACTTGTAAACTTTCCCGTGTGTGGTTTTTCCTATGAAATAGCTTAGTAAAGCAATCCAGATTGTTCAAGCAAATCATCTAAACCACTGGATAAAACCATTCTTTCTTGACCTCAAAGATGCTGAACAGTTGAACTCAAGAGCATGGAGCAAAATCCATCTACAGAGCTACCTGAAGGTAAATATTTGGGAGAATCAAGCACAGGTCCACTCCTCACAACATCCATATTCAGTCATGAGAGATGTCAAGAAGGAAGGACCCAAGATTTTTGGAAGAGGGTGTTTCCTTAGCCCAGCACGTCACATCTACAAACTAAAATATTAAAAACAGCTTCTACAGATTCATCTGTTATTAAACATTAGTGGTCAGATGAGGCAGGACAGTTGTTGAATGGCAATCACATCCTGTTGTGTGTATTCAGCAGTGTTCAATCAGAATGTTTTATTCATGCTTACCTGCTCTGGGCCTTCAGGATAGGGCAGGATAGGATTTTAAACAAACGAAGAAATAAATTCCATTCCTTTTAGGAGGCCATGTAAAGGCAGCCTCTACATTAATTCCAAGCCATGGAAGATATTCATCATCCTGCTTCAATGGTTTCACATGTGCTTGATGAATTGGTACTGTTTAAAATCAGCTTTGTGTCCTTATTGTTCTCAGTATGTTATATTTTATAGTACGGTCTGGGTGATTTATAGTGGCTTCCTTCACAACTGCAGAAGCTAGAGAGCCTTGAAATATTTTTTCTCAAAGATACCATTTGAACCCTGCTAAATATTCTAGATATAAAGCAAAAACAAACTGAAGGAAAGCCTCAAAAACCAAAATCTACAGGAAGCCTGGTTAGATAAAAAATAAAGCCAAGGCCAATTCGCAGTGATACTGCAACCAAAAAAAAGAGGTCTGGATCCCACCAAAATTAAAGCAAGGAAAAACCAACTGGGCAGCGCAAGTTTATCGGTGGAAAATCATCCTTGTTTCCGAATGCATTCTGAGCAAAAATAATCTTCACAAGAGATTTTTTTCCCCATTACTTCTGTGGTTGCAAGTACTGCTTAGTTTGCTGAACGTAAAGTAAACCGTTCTCACTCTCATTTGGTGTCAAATGAGGAGAGAGTCGTTTTCTTTATATTCAGAAAAATCCAAATAGTATTTATAACCATTCAATTAATGAAATATTTCCTCTGAGGGGAAAAAAATCATTTACATTCGAAACACATTGGGAAATTTGGATAGTATTCTATTAATAACCCTGCCTTACTCCGTTGGCTTTGCCTTCATTTCATTTCAGTCAAGCAGATTTGCATGTCGCGGAGGCAATTCCTCGGTTGCTTAAGCCAGGAATTGCCAAAATGAGGCCCCACACAAGCTACTTCCGATTTTAATCAATAACCATAATCAACACAAAATAAAAATAAACACAGTAAAAACATAACTTAAAAACAACAAATACAAAAAGTGTTCATCCACAACACACAAAGCTCCCTCCCACCACCTAGCATAGAATGAACACCATAAAAGTAGCTCACAACAATTGCGTCATAATTCATGTAACAGATCACTTATGCCACACTATCCCTATCAAGATAGGAGTGCAGTTGGGCTACCGGCTGAAACTGGTGGCAGGCAGTTTACACCACGGAGGCCAACTGAGCCTCCCATGAGAGTGATGGATCCAGGAGTATCCCCAAGCTGCACACCTGCTCCCTAGGGAGAGAATGACCCCATCCAGAACAAGTTCCCCCATACAGATAGAGGAACCACCTGCCAGCAGAGCCTCAGCCTTGTCTGGATTGAGCCTCAGTTTATTGGCTCTGAACCAGTCCATTATCGAAGCCAAACACCACATCTACCACCACACCGGCCTGAGATGAAAGGGAGAAGTAGAGTTGCGTATCATCAACATGCTGATGATTTAACTCATAAGGCAGCTCTTTATCACTAGAAAGTGCTGTTCAAACAAATAACACAGCAATTTAAAAAAATACAATCTGGGATCAAATTCTATGTCCTTCTTCTAACACAGTAATATACGACCAGAATTCCCCTATCGGCCACTGCAAATCAGTTTTGCACTCCTGGTTTACAAACCCTGAAGTGATTTGACCAGAGTTCCTTTAGGAATGTGCAGCAGGGAGTTTACCCAACCTTTAATCCCAATTTCATTCTAAAGCCCTGATCAAGCAAGGAGAGGGGATACAACCCAATTTAGAGATTCAGTCTCCTCCACATGCACATCTGCTCAAACACATAGATTTATCTAACTTTAGAAACACATGTCATAAATGTTTTTAGAACTCATTGCCATGGGATGTTGGGAAGACCAAAAGCATAATTTGTTTCCAAAAGATTAAAACATCAGAACAATGGAAGATGGGGCCAGGGCTAGCAATAGCTACCAGCCACAGATGATTGGGGGATTGTCCCCTTCATGTCCATGTGGACCAAAATACACATAATGGAAGACACGAGGTTGGCCACCATAAACAGCCCCTCTCTTCCAGTAATGTCTTATGCATGAAATGATGTCACATTGCATTGCCTCACCTCACAGCACTGGCTTCCCCTGTTGGGAAGAGGAGGAGGAAGGATAAGCACATGATCTGGTGACAACACATCATGTCATATTATGGAAGAAAGGGGGAAACAAACACAACATCTGGTTGAACAGGAGTGTTGAACCTCAGGCCCACGAGCCAAATCTCATCATCTGAGGTTGCTCAGAGGGCCATGTCCTCTTACCCTATTGTTTAGTGGTTTCCAGGGTTTTCCTAAAAAACCCCTTCATTCTAGAAGTTCAAAATGCCTCCCCTAACTAAGGCAGTAAAAACTTTAAGGTAAAATATGTCAATATTTTGCCCCACCCATTTTTCCATTGGCCCTGCCTACTTTTTCCTTCGGCCCCACCCACCACTGGAATGTGCCCCTCCCCACACAAGAGCATTTCCAAAACTGAATCCTGCACTCGGGTGAAAGAGTTCTGTGGTAGAGGGTAAAGTTCCTGGGCTGAGAAGCCTATGTGCCTAACTCAACGTAGCAGCATTTCCACTTTTTCATTCTGTGCCACCAGGAGCTGCCTTAATACTAACCCGCCACTCTCCACTTGCCACCCCTTGCTGAGATCACTGAAAACCTACAACTCATATAAAGCACGGAGTTAAGAGGCAGGCACATGATGCATGTGAGGAAAGCAAGCAGCACAGAGAAATACATTAAATTATTAAAAGTCTGAGAAGCCAACCTCCTGCTAAGCTATGAGCATTCAGAAGCCTAAGAACCTGAAAGCGGATTTCCTTCTGAAATTGTTTGGAGGATCAGAGTCAGAAGGGAACCCAGTTCCAAATGAACACAGGCATTGTCAATGGGCTACAAGGCTGCAGAAATCGCTTTCATAACAGGAGATTTAGACCCAGATTAGGCATAAGAAAGGCTAGTAGCCCTGTCAAAACTTTCCGTGAAAGAACAGCGCCAGCAATTGTACCTTGTCACACGTAGCCAGCCTTGCAAACAAGACTCCTTTAGGTCAATAATTGCCAAAAACGCCTGCAAACTTTTCGTAAGTAGGTTACAAGTCTACTAGCAATGGATGTTAGGTGCAATGCAACATGCAAACAGATCTTCACAACCAAGTAAGAAACTAAAACTAAGAGGTGGGCCCACAAACAAGACAAAAGTTTTGTTGGCGTACCTCAGCTTCCCCCAGTTCAGATGTGTTGGACTACGACTCCCATCATGCCCAGCCAGCATGGCCAATGGCTATAGTGGCTGATAATGGTTGTTCTCCAACACATCTGGAGAGCACCAGCTTGGAGAAGGCTGGTGTATCTCATAGAAACTGCTATAGAAGCACATCTACACTACGTATTATGTTGGTTTTATACCATTTTAACTTGGCTTCACCCAAAGAATCATAGGGTAGGTTTCTGACCACTCTGTTAGGAATACCTAGACCCCACCACTTCAGGTCCCAGGAGACCTCCTAGAGAGAGGAAATAAGTGTTAAACCAGTTTTAAGTCTGTGGTTTAAACATGCCCTTTGGAAGCTCTTTGGCCAGCTCAGATTTATTCTGTTACTTCTCACTTTGAGCAAATACAGATGCCATTACTTGTCAACTTGTCAGTGAATTGTGTTTGGTGAGTCTCAATGCTTGGCATCAAGTCCGCAAGGGAAACACGGAACTGGAAGGGACAGAGGTGGGTAAAGGCCAGTGACATCAGAGCCAGAGGCTCAAGGTTAGCTTCCAACCTCTGCAAAAAGTTCTGCTGAAATACTGGACAAGTCACTTAGCGTGCAATCCTATGAAGGTCTAGACAGGATGGGGGATGCTGGGAGTTGTAGGAGTTTTTCTGCTTAGACATGCATAGGACTGCACCCTTAATGTGTCTCTGGGTTTTAATCTCTCCCTATAAAACATGAATAAGTATCCTACTTTAGCAGGGATTATGTGCGAGGTTGTGATATGGCAAGGCTCCCATGAAACTTATGTAGAGGCATTTTTAAAACTCAGAATCAGCTGGATAGTGATGCATTGTAAATTCTTGGGGCTATCTTTTCTCTCCTGTAACCTTCACCCTAAAGGAACTGGAAGGCTGCAAACTATTTTCTTGCCCACACACACGGCTCTAGCCTGTCACTGCAGAGAAGTTCTACCAGAGCGTACAAGAACAAATATTCTGACACTATATATCAGTATTTTTCTTTTCATTGTATGATACAACATGACATAGAATGGTCCTTTCAACCTGCATAGCTATAAACGTGTGTGCATACATGCACGAACACACACACACAGCCTTTGCAGCCTCTTTGCTTCCTCATCTTACTTTATTATCTCTTGTATCTTACATGGCATGGGGGGGGGGGGGGTTGATCCTCACCTTTGTTTTTTGCCAGCTATAGCAGCCTTAGCCTGTCGAAATGGAAAGTGGGCTCTGCTGATTACAAAAAGACTTTATAAAATAAATGCTTTTTTTCAGAAGAAGAAGAAGACGGAGGAGGAGGAGGAGGAGGAGAAAATAGTCCAGATGTCTGGTAGTCAAGCATCAAGGGGTGCCTCTACAAGAGCGATTTAAAGCTCTTTCAAGGCGCATTACAGATTTTACCTCTACAAGAGTGGAGCGCAAATCAGGGGTTGAGGCGCTTTTTACCTCCGATTATTCGCATTATCAAATGCGCGTTAAATAGCGACTTAAAATTTACAATGGGAGTTAAAGCGCCTTATGGCCATGTAAACATGCGATTCTCCACATGTCAACAACTTTAAAGTGCGTTTCATACAGCCCGTAATGCACTTCACTGCCTCTCAAGAATAGGTATTAGGAGTAAATGCACTTCTCCATATATGCACTTAATCGGGCAACAGGGCGTCAAAGCGAAATCTTGTAGAGGGGACCAAGGATTCTTTTTGGCTCCTTGGGAAGTCCAAGCCTCTGAGTTGAAGTTCCAAACTGCACCCACTACAGCTAATGAGGGCTTGGCTGCTGATTTTTTAACAAGAAGGGAATCGCAGCCGCAAAGCTGGTTGCTTCTGAAATCCCATTCCGCAGGGTTTTGAGTAGCAAACCTGCAATGATGGTCCCATAATTACAACGAGGAGCTCATTATGGGTGATTTGAAACATCCCCTAAGCTCAGAAGCTACTTCTTTGTTACTGTTGCTTTGTTTTGCTCTGTGTGCAAGGGAATCAACTCAAGAGGCCTGCTCCATTTCAGCAAGCTGACCCAGACCAAAGGCAAACAGCGATAAGCAAATGTCCTAGAACAGATCATGGAAAGTATGAAATTGTCCACAGAGAGAAAGAAAGACTCCCCCTTTGTCCTTGAATGTGAGCAGATGTCCTCCTTTTATCAAGACCTCCTTGATCGGAAAACAGGAACATTTGGGGGGGGAAAGAGGGAGAAAATGAAAGATGAGAGACGGGAGGAAGGTGAAGAGAAGTCTTGTCTACTAACATTCTGGAAGGTAAGAACAAGCCTTCCAGAGTGTAATACAAAGGCGCAGAACCTCTTTCAACCGAATTCAATTTCAGAGAAGCTTTCGAGGGCCGCATTCCAGGGTAGAAGGCAATGAGTGGGGCCAAAATAATTTTAAAAATACAATCATATTTTAGCTTAAAGCTCTTGCCGTCAGTAACTAAGCATTTCAACCTTTAGAATGGGGGGAAGGCACATGAGGGAATACAAGGAGGCGGAGGACAAGGGAAGTCCACACGCACAACATTGTATTTAAGCCATCATGTTTTAAAATGTTAAACATATTGTGCGGACATGGGGAGGGGCTTGTTGCTCTTCACCTGTGGGCGTTGATCACAATACATACAGCGCTCACTATCACAAAAGATATGCAAGCCAGGGGGAGAAGAAGGCATTTTCCTAGCAACAAAAGAGGTCAGTCTGAATACTGGGGGGAAAGACTGTGCCAAGGAAGGCCCTGAGATATGCAGGGCTTGAGTTATTTTGCACTTTATAGGTCAAGCGCCAGCTCCTTGACAGATGTCCAGAAGGCAACTGGTGCGAATTCAGAAGCACCAGCAGAATATGTTTCTGACAAGCTGCCCCGCTGGGTTCTGGCTACAGCCTTCGAAGAATCTTCAAGTTCAGCCCTAGGTAGAGTGTCTCATGGGAGACAAATCATGAGGTTACAAAGGCCCTGCTTTGTTTTTCACAATGAAAACAAGGTTCCACAAATCAATATGGTTACCTTATGTAAGAACATCAAGGAAAGGGTTGTCTGTTAAGGGAACTTTAAATTAAGAGATTTAATCCTAACAACAGCAGGCTGGTAGAGCCGGATATGAGCCAAAGCACAATGCTATTAACAGTACAGGTAACTAACCATCAAAGGAGGCTGCCCAGAGGAAGTGGTTTGTTCTCTACATCTTACTCTAGGCTAGAGATACTCTCCTAGAAATCTGCCTTAGAAGATGGAAGCAGGTGGGTACAGATCTTGTGGTAACTGTAGAGAAAATGTCACCTTGCATAAAAGGCTGGATAGAGAAGACAGGGAGGTTCTCAGCTCTCACACGACTGAGAATTGGATGTATTCCATGCAGAATACTGCATGTTCTGTCTCTTGGCACTCACCTATCCCAGGCGACAGCCAGAAACACAGGTTGCCCAACAGACAGCGAGCAGCAAATTTACCCCAAGAACCAAAGTGGCCAAGAGAAACTCAAGAGTCAACACTAAAATCCTGACAGTAGGCAGAAGCAACTAACCAAGGGGAAAAGCCCTTTAGAAGTGTCCCATTCCTCTTTCTTTCCCCCCAAAGTGTCCTGAACAAGGTACCCTCAAGCAAAAGAGTATTGTTGGTACTCTGGAAGCAGCTGAGCATGTGGGGGCCCAAAATACAAATCCTGGAAGGATGGGGCCCAAAGCTGGATGCAGTGTTGGAGTATATGGCTGGAAGATGTTTATTCCTTCCCTCGCCCATTGCTTTCCCCCTTCAAATCCACTATCCCACCTAGGTTCCAGACCCATGTTTTTACTTGGGAGGGAGAGGGAAGCGGGCTGGAGGAACCAATGGGCTTCCAGAGACATGTTGGGGGCTGAGAGAACAGTAATGCAGTAAGAGCTTCTCAACTTACACAAAACAAAAATAGGCAGCAAAGCTAGTAGTATTCCCTACCCTTTTGCCCAGATGCAAAATTACCAAAGGAAAAGGGAGGGCTCAGAACCACATGGATAAGATGTATGGTTTATATTCCCTGACATAGGGGCTTTGCTAGGCCTGGCCCATGGGGCCCCATGGGACCAGAATTGATAACCCAGAGCCCCGTGGGTCCATTGATGCCAATGGAGAATTTTCTGTTAAGTTTAACAGCATTGGGTGGGGGCAATTTCCCTTCTGGACAAAAAGACGAAGAAGTGGGAAGGGGGAGAAATGGAAATAGGGCAAGTGGGGTGTAGATTTTATTTAATTTGAGAGTTGGATGAGGTTAATTGGCTAGTTTTACCTTCTGGGAAATGTCCATAAATCCTAGTAATTATTTCTAAATTTGCCTACGGATATAAATTAGCATATGCACATTTTATGCAGGTTTGTGTCTTATGGGCCTGGGCCCTAAGTCTTTTAAGTCGCTAGCAATGGCCAAAGACAAAGCAAAATGTAAATCTAGATAAAGGAGAACATCACATCAATTTGAAAGTTCATTAGGAAGAGGGGAAGTTATCCTACTGGTTTCCCAGCACTATCAGACAATAAGGTTGTTCACACAACATGACAACCCAGAGTATGGTTTAAGCATGGGTAGCCACTGAATCATGGATTGTTCTGTTGTGTGAACCCAGACACAATAGCAAACCATTGTTTGTTTAACCACAAACAACCCACAAAGAGAACCCATGGTTTGTTATTGGGTTGTGAACTGTGGGTTGTTCATGGCCAACAAACCATATTTGTTTAGCACAGTTGGGTTCACACAATTCCACAATCACCCATGATTCAACAACAACCCACACTCATCCCATAATCTCGGTTGTTGTATTGTCTGAAACAGGTCAATATATGTGATATGGGTGGCACCTCCTTTTGGGAAGAGGTAGAAATACTGAGCTAAGAGCAGTCAGGAAAAAAACACTGCACATCCCTTAGCAATTCCCTATGCCTCCTTAGGGAGGTCTATTTCACATTTTGAGAGGAGTCCCACTAAGAAAATGTGTGTTAAGCCAGTTCATATCTCAATGTGAATGGTTAAAACAAACAACCCAAATGAAATCTCTAACACAAACAAGGCCTTACTGTATGCTCCACAGAACATGAGTCCAGGAGGGCTCCTGTGGATTATTTAGATTGACATTCTGCATAATTCTAGGTTAAGAATTCAACCCAGTACTCCTGAGCCAAACAACTTGTAACTTTCTCCCACTGCAATAAGAGCTGCTATCCAGGCAGGGCCAACGTCTCTTATTTTAATCCAGAGCTTGTATAACCTGAGGACATTTCTGCCAATGAAAATCCAAGGATTATTTTTGTTTTAACTTTTTGAATGATGGCTGCAGGAAGGGAAACAACCACAGTGAGTCATTTTGGAAGCGGCCATGCATAATAAAGTGCCTATACCAACTACCCAAAGGGCAGAAGCTCAGTGGTAGAACATGTGCTTTTTATGAAGGGGGTTCCAATTTCAATCTGCAGCATTTCTAGGTAATGCTCGGAAAGATCTCCGTCTGAAATTCTGGAGACTTGCTGTGTAATGAAGAACAGGGATGGGCAAAAAGTAGATCCCCAGCTGTTTTGGGCTACAACTCCCATGCTAGCAGGGGCTTCTGGGAGTTAAGTCCAAAATACCAGGAGATCTACCTTCTTCCCATCCGTAATGTAGATAACCTTGGGCTAGATGGACCAATGTTTTGACTAAGTATATGCCAGCTTCCTTTGTTCTGTATGCTGAAGCACTTGAGGCAGACCTCACATGAAGGAGTTAACCCAAGATTTGTGGGGATACATGCTGCACGTGAGCTACTTCCAGTTTGCAGCAACAACCTATGAACGCCCCATTCATAGGTTCCTAGCATAACATAAAAAACTGACACTTTGGATTATTTGTGGGTTAAACAACCCAAAGTTAACCTAAGAATAAACTATAGGTTAACTTGGGGTTGTTTAACCCACGAACAAGCCAAAGAATCCAGATTCAAAAGTCATGCTGATAGCCTACAGATAGGGTATTTGTAGGCTGTTGCCTCTATTCAAATCATGTATTAATTAACCTATGATTTGCCACCATATGCCGCAATTATGTGCAAACCAGGTCAATGAATACAGTCTCAAATGACCTTGCAGAGCCAAAGGAAATGCTACAGAGAAGCCACCAGATTCTGCTGGAAATAACTGGAATTATTTCTATCAGCAATGCAATGTTACGGACGTGCCTGTAAAAAGTTCCTGCTGTTCTTGGAGAGGCACAGCACATCTCAAGCCATACACAGAGCCTTTCACTCAGCCTCATAACTTCTGATTAGCAAGTCACCTGATGCTGGGTACATCTCTTGTTACAACTTGAATGAGGGAAGGAAGCTGGGAGTGGGTTTGGGGTGTTATTTACAAAATTCTGATCCCCTTCAACCATAATTAAGAGGCTGCAATTTCCCAGGTACTATTAAAATCCAGCTTGGCGTCTCAAAGCAACCTTGGAATTAACTTCCTAAATGCACAAATTTCTCAACAGCCAAATCAACAGAGAAAGCCGTAGCAGCCATAACAGCGTTGCTCACCAACTGCAGGAATAGAAAGGTAGAAGAGCTGAGTGATATCCTCAACCTACTAGATGACCTTTGGAAAATCCCTTCTCCTCTCGCTTAGGGCCTAAAAATCTGGATTGTCTGACATGAAGCCAGTGTAGTGCAGGGGGTTAGAATATCAGATTAGGAATGGAGGAGGCTCAGGTTCAACTCTCCACTTAGCCATGAAGCACAATGGGTGACTTCAGACCACTCACTATCTCTCAACCTAGCCTACCTCACAGGGCTGTTGTTGTTGCTGCTGTTGCTGCTGCTGCTGTTGTTGTTGTTGTTATTATTATTATTATTATTATTATTAATTGCATTTATGTACCGCCCCATAGCCGAAGCTCTCTGGGAGTTTACAAAAATTAAAAACATTAAACATTAAAAAACCAATATGCAAAATTTAAAAAGCATGAAAGGCATAAAAATAGATTATAAATACAATATCCATTTAAAACAACTATTCTGGGTCAAACAACAACAAAAACGCTCAACATACGCTGTTAAATGCCTGGGAGAAAAGCCTTGACCTGGCGCCAAAAAGATAACAATGTTGGCGCCAGGCGAGCCTCGTCGGGGAGATCATTCCATAATTGGGGGGCCACCACTGAAAAGGCCCTCTCCCTTGTTGCCATCCTCCAAGCTTCCCTCGGAGTAGGGTATGAGGATAACATAGGAAGGTGAAGTCGATGTAAGCTTCCGTGAGCTCCTTGGAGGAAAGGTGGGAAATGGATATAATTAATCTGTGTTCTGCAGCTCCATACCTGTATTGTGAAAGCACACAGAGGAGTTCACGGGTGCAGACTTCAGCACCCTCGGAATCACAGCTTTCATTTTAAAAAACCATGGGTGCTTCTAGACAAGGCTTTTATTGTGCAATCGCCCTGCCTCATTAATGGAATTTTATGGGGGGTGGGGGGAAGAGGTCCAGACAACATTGTGTTCCACTTCCCTTCCTGTGTTCTCCCAGTGTTTTTCTTGCTAAGGAAGAAACAATGGAATAGCTACACAATGCCTTTTAAGTGTTACCACGAAGAGCCTTCCTTCTGGAAGCACCCATTCTGTCCAAGCCTTAAAGCTGCAAATAAAGAATCGAAAGACAACAGACAATATCTAGTGATAGGTCAGAAGGGGTGCTGAGGCGGAGTTCCATGGGTCAGAGGACAGGATTTCAATATGCTGCTGTTGTTTAATTTATATGTTTAACATGGGGGTGGGGGAGCATTTACCGTTTCTTAGTACAAAATGTTGATTACTATTTTTTTTAAGAGTTTAGTCCATATCCAGTGCTATCTATAACACCAATGCATTGTCGCGAAGGTATTGGATGACATGGAAATGAAATAAAATAAATAAACAAATAAGTACTGCTTTCAATCTCTCCAAGCAGTGAGAAAAGGGAACCTACAGGTGCTCCACTTGTCTAAGGCCTGTCGATGCATTAACAATATAAGAAGCACCAGTAAATAGGATGAGCCTCAAGGGCAGAAAAGTTGAGAGTATAATGAGTGAAGTCATCCAAGTGTCAGTTCTGGGGGGGGGGGGGGGGGGGGTTGAAAGCAAGCAGCCAAGAATCCTAAAATATGCAACACACTGAGTCAGTGCAATCTTACAGTAGGGCCGGCTTATGTATGAGGAGCTATTTCTGGGCAGCTGCTTTGATGGCAACATCAGGGGAACGCATCCAGCTGCAGACAGGTGTTGTCAAAAATGGGCCAACTCATCATCTTGGCCTCAGGACAAAAAAAAAAAAAAAAAAACCACCAGATCACACTAAGAGAGTGGAGTTTAGTGCTTAGGCTCTATCCAAACTCATTTGCATTTTCATCCACAACGGCCTTCACAGGGGCAAGCCGGGGTGCCATTCCTACAGGCTGGTTCGTTTGCCAAGACCTGCAGCGAATGGCGCTCAGATCTTTAATAGGTACACTGATGTATCTACTCGGAACACAAGAACATGGCACCTGCGGAACCAGCATAACATCATGCCAAGCTGTTCTGACACAAGCAAGAGGCAACGGTTCTGTGTGTCCATACTTGCACAATCACTTTCCTGCACTTTTGAGGCACATGAAAGAGTTCCACTGCCGTGCACACATCATTTTAAATATATTGTGAGCTGCCCTGAAAACTTCAGGCAGTCAGTGGGGTATAAATATGCCAAACAAATCAATATTAAATAAGGCCCGTGCTCAAATAATTTCTTTACCAGGAATCATGCTTCTAGTTCTTCTCTTAGGAATACTCACCCCACCCTTTCAGCCTTTTCAAGAAGCCAAGCAGCAGAATTAAACGGGAGAGCACAGCAGATGTCCCACCAATACCATCCACAGGAGGATATTCATCACCTCAAGGACACATTTATATTTATCCCAGGCCTTTTGCAACTTATACAGCCTCAGATCAAAGCGAAGGCCCTGGAGGTATGCCGTTCCATGCCCCTTTCCAGATTCAAAGGATTCAGACTATTTTTGCCTGGCATAAGAATGAAAGGAGAGAGGCAGCCCCTTAGAGTGATGGGGGGGGGGGGGGGGAAATGTGACCTGAGTTCTTTTTAAAAAAAAAACGTGAAGGGAAGGCAAGGCAAAGTACAATTTGGGCTAATTTAAATCGTGTCTTCTAAGACCAAATCACCAGCCCCAAATCTTGTTACCTATTCTTAAAAAGATACACAGTGCATTAAAAGCCCCTAGACACATTCAAAGTCAAGATCAATGGGATGGGAGCAGAGCCATCAATTTCAACTGGAGCCTGCCCCCAATCATGTCTAAAGTGGGGTTAAAAAGCAAGAATGGTATATGTGGGTAAGGGGTACTGATCTCTCCTCCCACTTGCATTTTACCTCTCCTGCAGCTGCTCCTCCCACTCACCACCCACCACCCATCACCCACCACCCACCCTCATCCCCGGCCAGCCACTTCCTTTCTCAGAACCCGTCTGAGAGGAAATTGACATCAGGGGACATGAATTGCTGGGAGTCAAGCCACAGGAACAAGGAGGTTCAGCACTCCTTTCACTCTTAAAGTTGGAAAACAGCATCCAGACCCAATGTACAGTTTGGCCTTCAGTCTGGCAACTACAGAGTTGGACTCCACAGTCTATTTTGATTTGCAAAAAAATAATCAAAAGAGATCTTTCAGAAGGGAAAATAGGAACACACAACTTGTTCTTCACTTAAATCAATATTGAGTTCTTAGAACACTTAAAGTGTGGTTTCCACACAGCTGTGCTGACATATTTCCACATAAAGTTATACATAACATAAGAAGAGCCTCAACTGGATCAAGCCAAGGGTTCATCTAGCCCAGCATCCAGTTTCCAAGAACAGGGGGTGAGCAGACTTCAGCTTGCAGGATCTGTTTTTTTTTTTTACAAGAACTGTGAGATCCAGCAAATGGAGCCTGATGCAAATACATTCACTTGGAATTAAAGAATACTGGACCCAGGAATACCAGAACCAAACTGAATTTGTGGTCCTTCTACACAAAAATCCACTCCCTAGCTACCCCAAGCTTTCTTCATTTTAGCAGTATAATTTAGGGAGGGGGAGAGGGAGGGACTTTGCTGCTGCTATTGTTAAATCATAAGAAGTCAGAAACCTTGGCAAGTCTACTGCAAATCACCAAGAGATACATCAGTATATCCAGATCTACCTTCGCCCCACCCCTGTCCAAGAGCAGCCAGCTAGATGCTCCTAAGAAGCCTACACACAAGGCAAGAACCCCATCTAAGTGCTGTTTGCAACCTCTACAACTGCTATTCAGCGTCTTCGAACATGGAGGTTCCACACAGTCGTTCACACAACACAGAACACTTTTTTTAACTGGGTTGGAAAATCTCCCCAGCCAAACCGGAGGTGAAAACCTTAGAAGTGAGACAAGAAGTATCTCATGCAAGAGGTCTCTGTTACAATGAGAGTTCAGAGCTATTATCATCAGTTTCAAGCCATGGCTGCCTGTGCTTTGCTGATCCTGCAGGAACCTTTGGGGTAGTAAACTGGCACACAGAGACTCTTCCACATTGGCCATGTGGAAGAAATAGTGCACAAGCAGAACCATGACCTGCCCTGGGTCACATGGGAATGCCATCTTAAAAGCAACACAGTCATTGTTCATACGTGATGATGCCCTCAATCTGGAATGACCTCCCCTCTGCGATACGTCAGGCACCGACAATTGTTGTGCTTTTGAGGATTATTTAAAACATCCTTGTTTACCCCGGCTTTTCCCCACCATTAACTTAGCTAAATGCTATTATGCTTTTAATGATGCTTGTTTTGTAATATGTTGTGAACCACTGCAGGATTTTTAAAATGGGAAGCAGAATATAAATATTCTAAAATAAATTTTAAAAATGACATGGATGGAATCCTAAGAAAAGCTGCCTAAAAGTAATAATTAGGGATGGGATAGGATGTTGCTACCTGACAGCAAAAGATGCAAACGAAGTGAGTTTGTGGTAGTTCAGGAAAGGATTTGTTTGATGCAGAGTGTGGGGTTCAGGAGGGGCATGGGGGAACTCTCTATTCTATGAATAGAGAGCAGCATTTCCAGAACTTGAATGTATCAGCAATACAAGGCACCCAAAAGAGCTGATTAAAATTCAATGGGATGGAAAGAGAACAAGAAAATATTAGGGGGAATATGTTCAATCCCTGTATCACCCATGCTCCTAACCCATCCAAAAAGCTCATAGCAGCTTACCTCAGACCCCTGGGTAGTCTCCCGTCTGACGGGAAGCCAGTGCAGAAACCTACAGAGAGGGACAGCATAATCCAGTAGAGGGGAACATTCGACCCGAGGACGTTCCCCATCCACCCTGCAGAGACTTTAGCTCCCACTGCAGGTCCTGCCCTCTGTCTAAACCATAATCAGAATCAACATAGAATGGAGAAAGTCTGAGTGACCCTCAAGTCTTTCTGCAAGGGTGATCAGGAGGAGGTGAATGGCATGTGTCCATATGGGTCACAACGGGCAGTACAGAACACAATACAATGTGCCAAGCCACAGTATATTTCATCAACAACTGTTGGCCAACATCACAGCTTCTCCTATTATTAAGTCTCCTTCCTTATCTGCCATGGAAAAGAATCAAGTCACAGATAAGCAGCAGTACTTTCTTGGATCAACAGAGCCCAACAGAGAATCCAGCCACAATCTGTGCTGCTTGCTCTATATGAATCATCTTGCCTCCCAGATGGCTTAAATCATTTTTTTAAATTGTATTTTCTAAATCCCTAACTCAAGGTTGAGAAATAGAGACTATTTAGCCAACAGTTTATACAGTACTAAAATAAATAATAATAAGCAAAACAACAATGCCTGCAAGTTACTTGAGCAATCCTAGTTTATGAAATGTGGCTTCTCAGAAATTACACAGTTTACTGGAAAAAAAACAAAAGGGGAGGCAAAGAGAGAGACAGAGAGAACACAGCAAACAATGGGGCCTGGATTCCTAACAGCTACCCGCAAGAACAGTGTGCTAAATATGATCAGTTTCCAAGAGAGAAGAAGAAAAACACAAACTCCAAGCCTTAAACACCAGACAAAATAACTGAATCCCCAGTTTAGAGAAACACTCAGAGGGAATGTGGATCTCATACTTTTAAGATTAAGTATGTGAAGAGCAATTCAATAAGTTAATACCTAGATTAAAATCTTTGCCTTGCCACAGTTTGGCTAGATGAAGATTTAGGGCACGGTTTCACAAACCTGGGCCCTGATTCTAAACAGTGGAGTGGGGAGGGGGGGGCAGGGGAGAACGGGGTTCCAGCCCCAATAAGAACACAAGAAGAGGGATCAGACCAAGACTCCATCTAGTCCAACACTCTGTTCACACAGTGGCCAACCAGCTGTTGACCAGGAATCCACAAGCAGGACACAAGTGCAACAGCACCCTACTGCCATGTTCCCTAGCAAGTGGTGTACATAAGCTTACTGCTGGAATCTAAGCATGCAGTCCTGTACACACAGCCTGTTGTTCCATGAGATGCTATGTGTGGATTGGCATTAGCAGCAAGGCCTTCTCCTAAATCTCTGCACTGGAAACAGCATTTTAAAACCAGTTCTTCTGAGCCACCAGCTTCCCAAATCACTTTGGGATAATGGAGCAATAAAGGTGCAGTCACCCCTACAAACCCAGCGTGGATCAGTGATGGTCTTCTGCCTGATGAAGAGGCCAAAGTCCCACCAGGCTCCTATTTCTCCCCCAACCCTGAACAGCCCCATGGGTTCTGGATTCCACTTGTAAGGTTCTAAGACTTTACCATGTCCTTCTTAGTTATTTATTTATTTTATTCCATTTATATACCGCCCCATAGCCGAAGCTCTCTGGGCGGTTTACAAAAATTAAAAACATTGAACAATTAAAACACCAATATACAAAATTTAAAAACATAAAGCATAAAGCATCCTTTCTATTCAAGTAGCATTTAGAGTTTAGTTCTGCTGTTGTTTTCATTATTTATTTGTTTATTTATTCACTGAATTTCTATTCTTCCCAATAGCCAAAGCTGTCTGGGTGGTTCACAGGGGTTTTAATCACTGGAGCCTTTAATTACTGTTGTATTAATGCGTGGTTTTAATATTACACTTTATCTTTCTGTTTCTTTTGTAAGTCACTCTGAATATTCTATATCCTTTTGAAAAAAAGAACAGAGTCGAGGTATTAACATCAACAACAAACATTAGGATGCTCCAAACACTTCAGGCTTTCCTCATAGTGAAGGTGCACCAAATCCTTCCTAATTTTGTTCACTCTTTTCTGTACAAAGTTACAAAGCTTGGAATTTTTAAAAATCGGTACAGAAATTCATATGCATTTTTCATATTAGAATACATATTGAAGTACACATTAATATAATGCATGTTTTTAAATGTATGAATTTTTGGACGCATACACCCCTTGACTGAAGTGTGTTTGTACAAATTTTGGAAATGTGCACATGGTGTTGAACACAGTTTTTGTTTGGTTTTGCAGAACACATCACAAGCTTGGAAATATACGGATTGCCAACCACAAACTGCATTTGGGACTCAAGAGAGCAAATAACTCACACATCCCTAGCTAAGAATCCCTTTAATGGTTTCCTTCTACGATAGGGTGACCAGATAAAATCCAGGTCAGGGCTCATGTAACTTTAACAGTTGTAGAGAAAAGGGAATTTCAGCAGGTGTCATTTGTATGCAATTAGTTCCTGGTGAAATTCCCTCTTCATCACAACTGTTAAAAGTTGCAGGGGCCCTGCCTTCTTTTGTATATGGTCACTCTAGTATAGTGCATGCACCTTTAACTGTTGTGATGAAGAGGGACTATCACCAGGAACTAATTGCATACAAATGACACCAGCTGAAATTCTTTTTTCTCTACAACTGTTAAAGTTACATGAGCCCTGACCTGGATTTTATCTGGTCAGCCTAGTCTACAAGGAGAAGAAAGGACATTTCCTCCCATTCACGCCTACCTAGGGAGTTGGGAAGTGTCAATAGTTCCTGTTATAACCCTGTGTCCAGCTGAGGAATATTGGGAGTTGTAGGACCTTTTTCAGTCTAAACTTGCATAAGATTGCACCCTTAGACAACAAACCTGCTTTCTTTCTTTTCAATACTAGCTGATTTCACCCTCAACTCAAGGATCTGTCCCCTACATGTTTGTTCAGCGTTGATTGGGAGGTTTTGCTGTTAATGTCCCATCCAAGGTAAAACCTGCAGATCATGCCCCTCCCATGCGCCATTTATAGGGTTAAAGAGAGGGGTTGTAGGAGCAATATATAAGTTAGAGAAATGTTGCATACTGTCCCTGCAGGACAGTTCTGTGCTCTGCACCCGTTTTCCCTAATCCTTGGCCTGAATATTGTATTGTGTTAGAACCAGGTCTTGGTCTTGCAGTTTCTGCTGTTTTTAAATCTGTCAAGGCACAATCCTATGCATGTTTAGACAAAAAAAAAGGGCTACAACTCTGGCTGGGGCATGATGGGAGTTCTAGGCCTTTTTTTCTGTCTGAACATGCATATGATTGAATCTTTATTATGGTTTAAATCTGCTGGGGGGTTTACTTTCATTTTATGCTGTAGTTTTAAAATTTTAATAATTTTATATTATATTTTATCATGCTGTGGTTTATGGTTTTTATTGTTGTGAAATGTCCAGAGATCTTCGGCTAATGGGTGGTACAAAAATGTGATTAGAGATAGATAGATAGATAGATAGATAGATAGATAGATAGATAGACAGAGTCTATGCAGAGGAAAGCAAACTTGAGGTCATCACCCTGGACACTGTCACGTGCTTTGAAGGATGAATGCAGCAAAACGATGGTTGTCCATAAGGGACATCAGCAGAACCATAAGTTGCTTAGAATGTGTCTACAAAAGGAGGGAGTGCTAACGTAGTGTCGGCCCAGCTCTTCTCATAAATTGTTGTGAAGTAACTGCCAAATCGTATGGATGATTCAACATTTAACGGCTGCATTTCAGTATTGAGATCCTTCCAAGCATGAATCACACAGCCTGCCATGAATGAAGAGACAGCCATGAACCACATGTGGACAGAGACACAAGATGGTCAGCCTTGGCCTCAAGAGACAAATTCCTATTCAGCCACAGTGAATCATTTAGTCTCCCCACCCAGTGATTTCCCATCTGTACAAGGGAGATTAATGGCATTGTCTTCAAGGGACCAAGGATATTAATCATTTAATTAACATTTACTGTTTTCCTCTTTCACCTATTTGTTTCACTCAAGTTGAAGTTCCTCAAGTTCAGTTATGATAAAATAAACGGTACCTTTTTAGCACAAATGAAGTTCTGGGTGCTAATTAAGGGTGCAATTCTAGGGTCCCTGACAAGGTGTCCCAAGGGCCATAGGATATGATAGACCTCTCCCACTGCAGGTTTGCTGCAGGGTCCTCCTATGACCAGCGGTGGAAAGCTCCACCACCATGGCTGGTGTGATGGGGCTATTTCATGAGCAGCAAAAGCATGTCGGGGCAGATCATGGGAGGCTTGGAATCCACTAGATCCTCCTTCCCCAGATACATCCCCAGAATGGGAGGAAAAAATTGGGAACTTTGGGGAGAACCTCCTGCTCTGGCTGGGGCAAGCCCAGTGGGGCTTAGGAAGTAATAGGTCTTCTGATAAGGCTCTCCCCCACTCCTGACCTATTATTTCCTTTTTTCCATCCAAATAACAACGATGTGAGAAGGGCGGGGGACCAATCACACGATTCTCTCCACTAAAGTTAACTGCCATATTCACCTAAGGGAATGATGCGTTTCCACGAGGGAAGAATTCGTTCATCAGAACTGCAATACAAGAAGCAACTACTTACGATGCAAGCTGAGAGAGATATTGATGGTCCACTCCTCAACGAAGCCCTTCAGATTAGGAATCTTGGCACATTTCAGGATCGTTTGAAAGGAACTGTCACCAACATGGACCCAGCAGACTGTGTCTGTAATGTAGTTGAAGTCCATTGCAGTGGTCTGCTTAGTGCTGGTAGGAATGATGTTAGGAACGGAACCACCGTTCAAGTAAGTAGCCATGATGTTCTGAGAGTTGGCGATGAGGAGGATGGGCGGTCGGTCTACTGGTTCTAATAGAGAAACAAGGGCAGATGGAGAAGTGAGGGTTAGGTACCAGGGTTTACTTCTTTCTTAAGAGAACTATATTTCTTGGGATGTGCCCTACTAAACGCACTGGCAAGGGAGATTCCAGAATAGCAATGAATGAAAATGCGCAGAAAGTGGTAATTCGCTATCTGTAATGTTGGAGGACACAACAAAATCTTTGGGGAAACTTTTTAAGAAAGGGAGGAAAGGAGAGATGGAGCAGCTTGTCCTACTGTCATCCTGACCATCACCAAATGAAAAAGCGTTCACATGCATACCAGTTACTTGTGCTGTCCTGCACAAGTAGAAACGTGGGACATATAACTGGCAAAGTAACTTCACTCAAGAGGGTCCTGTGCAGGGTTTGTGGGGATAAAGCGCTTTACACCTTAAATGACATTCTGGATATTCCTGACGAACCAAACTGGCAACTTCTCTTACGAGAGCGAACTATATAGCAGGCGGCCCATATATATTTGGGAGAAGCTGCAGCTACTTCCAAACTGGGCCCTACAAATTAGAAAATAGAGTGAGAAGAGCAGAAGTGTTTTGTGGAGTGGCAATCATGACCCACAAGGTAGAAATCTTTTACCATTCTTGGCTTTGCAGGATTTGTGATCAGGCTGGAGCAGGTACCCCTCAACACAGCTGCATATGTAGGAACCATGATGGTTGGTGCAGGTTTGGCTACAGGTGCCATAAATGGTGCATTCATCAAAATCTGGAGAAGGAGAAAAGGGAGAATTAAAGCATCTTGGGGGCAGGGGAAGAACCCAGCTACTAAAATCAGAAACATTACACTATAACATCAACAACATTTGCACTCTCTCTGAAAGGTCAGGTTCATAGGTTAGATCCATCTCTGTCACTGGAGGCTCAAGTGCCCATGGTGGCCTGGAGTGCCTTTCACCAGCTTCGGATAGTTTGCCAGCTATGGCCTCTCCTGGACAGGGATAGCTTGGCCATGGTGGTGCAGGCATTGGTAACCTCAGGATTGGGTTACTGCAATGTGCTCTATATGGGACTGCCCTTAAAGCTGCTCCGGAAGCTGGAGCTAGTGCAGAATGCTGCAGCTTGGCTGTTGTCCGGAGCTGCCCCTTTCCAGCACGTAACTTCTTTGCTGAGGGAACTGCACTGTCTGCCTATTTACTACCGGGCCAGGTTCTTGTACTAGCGTACAAAGCCCTAAACAACTTGGGATCAGGATATCTGAGAAAGTGCCTTCTCCCCTATCAACCTGCCCAGTCACTGAGGTAATCGGAGGGCATGCTCCTGGTGGCTCCACATAGATGTATCATCCCATTGGAGTCCACCAGGGGAACAGCCTTCAGTGTGGTGGCCCCCCTCCTATGGAATTCCCTGCGTCTGGAAGTAAGGCAGGCACCAACTTTGTTTTCCTTCCGGCACCTCCTGAAAATATCATTGTTCCAGGAAGCCTTCCCTTAATGACCAGCCGCAGTTTATTTTGTATTTTGCACTTTGTTTCTTTTAAAAATCTACTTTTAATGTGTTTTTATTCTTTTTTTTTAATTCAATTTTATTTTGTCCACCACTCCAAAATTCTGAACGTGGAGCGGTATATAAATATTGTAAATAAATAAATAAATAAATAAACAAACATTTCTAAAGCCTTTAAGATTGCTGAATTACCTCTCCAAAAATAAGAATACTCATGAAATTAGCCAACGTCACCTTCTTACTAACTTAGAAGGTATATGATATGCCCCATAAAATGCAGCTGAGAGAGCAAATGAATAGGGTGGAAATACTGTGATTTAGAAAGGGGGGGAAACAGTAACAGATCAATAAATGGACAAAATTAAGTAAATCCATACTCAGTTTGTCCTGGAAGGCTTTCTTCCAAATCCCTAATCCACTGGGAAGTTGTCCGGCATAGGACACTCAGGGATGAATGGGAGGGGGCTGTACAAGTGTGTGTGGCGGTGCTCCATTTACTTCAATTGGAAAGGATACGATTCTAGAGGCTTATACACTAAGTTGGGGTATGCATCTTAAGATCCAGTTTTGAAGTGTTATACCTGTGTCACTTCTGAATCATGAGATGTGTGCACCAATCCCATACCTGTTTCTTGATCAGCCCAAAAAAGTTGTCTGAGAAGGAGAAGTAACATTCAGCAGACTAAAAGTGACACCAATACAACTCTCTTGTCCTTAACTGTTAAGCCAGTGTGGTGTAGTGGCTAAAGTGTTGAACTGGGAGTCTGGAGATCTGGGTTCTAGTCCTCACTCGGCCATGGAAACCCACTGGGTGACTTTGGGCCAGTCACAGACTCTCAGCCCAACCTACCTCACAGGGTTGTTGTTGTGAGGATAAAATGGAGAGGAGGAAGGTTATGTACGCTGCCTTGGGTTCCGTTGAGGAAAAAGGTGGGATATAAGTGCAATAATAGAATTAATAAATAAAAAGTCATGACACTAGCCTTCAAGAACTTGTTTATTGAAGGATGACCAACTGATACTGAAAATCCAGATCCAGAATTCACAATGGTCAGCAATACCTCATTACTTCATGGCTTCTCTCAAACTTGCATTTTTTCCCCCTTCAGTATCTCGTGATGGGGAATAATAGCCCACACAGAATCATTGTATATGCCATAACACAGATCATCCCACCAGAAATTCCCACTAGCAATAATCATGATGGGGGTGCGGGGTGTGGAGAGGGAGAGAGCCCTACCTATGGAAAACCAATCTGTATATCTTTTCAGCAACTGCTGTCAGAGGCCTGGCTTTTGCACACCTCCTCTTCTGTATTATGGTTGCCACCTACCTTTGCAGCTTTTCCCATCTTCAGCCAGCTGGAAAGAACTGTTGCAATAGCACATTGGACCATTCAAAGTTGGGACACAGTGGTGATGGCAGTGCAGAGCTGAGCAGTTTGCCAAAAGTTCTGCAGAAAGGAAAAGGGAGGGGGATTAATCAGGTGCTGGGAGTATGATGCAGGCCAACGTAAAAACCTGGTTTGGTGAGAAGGTACACTGGATTTCTCTTCCGCACTAACATTCACACATGACACAAATAGTTGTGCAAGGAGTTCCAAAGTGCAGTCTGCTGTCTCATGTGAAAACTGCCTTTACTGCATTTTGTTATGACTACAGAAATTATAACTAATTAAGGTTCCCCTAAATATCAGGCAGGCACACAGCAAAGAGTCTCTCGCTTCTCTAAAAGTGCTTAGGAGACCAAAAACTACAAGCTCCAAATGAACACATTCTAGCTCATATTTGAAACATTCCAGGTGCACAGCTCAGCAATTCCCATTCAAAGATGTGGCAAGGAAGCGGCGAGTGGTTAAGCTCCCTCTGTGCAAAATCCTGTAACACCTATCTGCATTTCTCCATCTCAATCTAAAAAGACCAGCTTTTATTTATTTATTTATTTATTTCGATTTGTATTAAAAGATGTGCCAGGAAATCCACTTGAGTTATGCTAGCTTCAGAGGGTAAAAGTGGAAAGAGCTCATAGGGGCAAATCTCCTATTGTGTGCAAGCTCGTGCTGCATGTCGTTCACACCAACATGCGAACTTGCATGTGTACACATGTAATGATGAAAGCAGGTCTAAAGGTACCTTTGCCTGAGGTGTGGTGTGTACACCGCAGATTCATGCGATATGTGATATGCTCTAACAAAGTGTCCTGCCTGAGCCTATTGACCTGTTTAGGACGGGGGAACATTTCAGGATTGGGCCAAATTTCTCACCAAGGCTCTGGATTGGCCAATTCAATGGTTAGGCTCATGAATTCATCAGTTCAGTGGTAGTACGACAATCACGCAGACATTTATATGTTTCCATACTTACAGGGAGCAACTTCCATTGATTAGAATAAAGGAAAAAGCACAAAGGTGGCTCCTAACCCACTGCACCTATCCAGAGCCTTATTGACTTCTGGCCATCTTTCCATGCTACTTCTTCTAGTGCAACAGCGTCATGGCATTGGCAATGACATACTAGTGCATAAAACACATGTCCAGAGAGCCAGCACATTTGAGCTCCTCTGTAACAAAGTGCATACGAATCACAACTTCATCCCCACATCCTCCACAACACTGCAAGACTCCAGGGAAGTGCTGTTTGGTTCATGCAGTGAAGTGGATTAGAGTTGCAAAAAGACCGTGGCCATCTCTGAAACAGACACACCGCTAGCTAGGGAGCACCTTAAATGTCCAAATCAAATCCTCAGTCCACCGGGGGCACAGCTAAGCAACAGTGGCTTCTGTGCTCAATGGAAAACAAAGGAGTGTTTGGCTTCCACTCTTTCCTTGCAGTCCTAGATTTTCCCAAACAAATGAATCAGATACTAGTACTTTACTCAATTACTCGTTTATATCATCATCATCATCATCATCTCCTCATTTATTATGGTCACCGTTAATATAAAGTTAATATAAAGCATGTAAAATGTAGTTATAAAGTAACATGATAGCAAAATGCAGTTTTGTAGAATTTCTTCTCTCTGGAGGACAGCAACATTTTCCCCCTAATTTGCACTGAGGTCATAAAACACTTAGAAACCCTTTCAGCGGTACAAGAGGACACATCCCTTAAACAAATTAGTACCAGTTGTGGAGTTTATAGCTAAAAGCCATCTCTCAAGTGGGCACTGATACTATGACTTTCAGAAGAAGCATGCAGGCGCCTTATTTATCCATGTATTTGGTCATTTGGTCATTCATTTGGATATTTCACTCAGTATCACTCCCATCCTAAATATCTGCACCTCTCTAAAGTAGCTACAATCCTAGTATTAACACCACCCCGGTAGGCCTCATCCTAGTTCTTACGAGAAGTTGCAGTCAACTGAGCTACAAGAACGGCACTCATTTTTAAACTATACACTTTAGCTCTGCAAAAACATAAACAAAAATCAAAAACCTGTTACTTTACAGTTCTGGCAAAATTGCAAAACTGTTTTGTATCCCGCATACAAATATTTCCTTTGAGCCACATTTCAATCAGAAGGCAGCTTTTTATAGATTTTTTAAAGTTTCATAGAAAATGGGTAAATTTTTTAGAGAAGCAATCCTTCCTAAAAAAAAAAAAAAAAAAAAAAACAGCCTTCCACTGCATTCCAAAGGAAACTTCTTTACACCAGAACAGCGTATTTGTCTATCTAGCTCAGTATTGCCTATTCTGACTGCCAGTGACTCTCCAGTGTCTCAGGCAGAAACTTTTCACAACCCCTGGTTCAAACTAGCGAAATGCGCAATGAAAGACTGGATTGTAGATGACGTATAGCCATACACACTGTATAGCTGTGAAGCTTGTTGATTTCTTTAGGCCCACTTTCATTTGTTACCCTTTACTTCTGAACCTCTTAAAACAGAGTTTCATTCATTTCCTCAGTGCTGGGTTGGATGCTAGGCATACAAATCCGATGCCTCCATACAAGCAGTATTATTCTCCTACGCAGTCCTTAGGAAAGAATACAGGAAGCAGCCTTACACTGCGCCAGACCATCGGTCCATCCAGTATTGCTGACACCAACGGCTCTCCAGAGTTTCAGGAAGAATTCTTTCCTAGCCCTTCCTGGCTATGCCGAGGATTGAACCTGGGAGCTTCTGCATGCAGAGGGATGCTTTTGGAAGGTGCACACTCCCAGGTGAAAGGTTGCATGCTCCCCAAGTACAGTTGATTACCTTCCTTTATTTCTTAGTTTTCAGAAGGTAACTCTCAGCCCGTGCAGGCAAAGCAGTTGGCACTTCAGGATAGGTTTGTCTTATGTGTCTCCAAGTGGGTCCACACTATAATATGCCATTGCAAGGCAATCTGTCCGCTGTTGTAGCTACCTACATCTTTAAGAATGGGATGGCTACATCTTCTCCCTTAGAACTTAACATTTTCCTTAATAATTCAAGCCTCTCATGAAGTCACCAAGCAAAAATTGTTAATGGTTAGTTTGTTTGCTTTTTAAAAGATTCTGAAAAGCCCTCAGCAAGGTATCCCACTGAGCACTGAAGTGGTTTCCTGGCCTCCCCCAAAACTGATCCACCTCTGAACGCTAAGCTCATGACGTCTTGAACACCAGCCTGAGAGCACTTGAAAGAGACAGCACTCCCAGCAAGGTTTCCCGACATGTCTGGCTTAATTGCTATTAATGGCTGCAATAAATGTTAATAATATTTCCATCTGCCTCCCATTTCCCCCAATGCAAAGAAGAGATAAAACTGGTGGCCAGCAATGAGCTCTCCATGACAGAAATGTCCCTCCATTTCCCCAATAACTCATAACAATTCAAGATTCCACCAAGAACAATTCACGGCAAGCCTCGTTATTTGTATAGAGAAAGGGAAGTTTTCTCCATTTTGATAAAGAAAACAATAAAGAAAACAGCATGAATGCTACTTATTCCCCCAGTAACTAGTAGCCATGACAATCCCAAGATTTAATGCCATGCTCAGGCTATCCTTATAATTCTGATACTAAGAAAGATGGAAGGTAGGTTTTGCATGCTGAAAAGTCCCTGACATCTCAAATGAAAAGATCATGAGCACAAAAGCTTGTTGACATAGACAGTATGGAATGGACAGAATATTTAGGACCTCAACTCCCAGAAGCCCCTGCTACAGTGGCTAATGGTCAGGAATGCTGGGGATTGGAGTCCAAAACATCTGGAGATCTATCATCTACCCTCCCCTGGATGAGCATGGCATAATTTGGTATAAAGGTTGTGCCGAAACATTCTAAAGTGTGGTGAAAGCAGTTTGGATTTACATTTTCTGCATTCCAAGACATTTAGTCTTTACACCACATATATAACATCTGTTGAGCTTTGCTTTATGGAAGTCTCACATATTTGTACACCTAGTGGCTAATAAGAAGATGCTACTACTGAACTAAATTCTGAACAGTGGGGCTTCACTTCTTGGCCAAGATTCTCCATGTATGCGGTGGACTTTCTGGACGAGGCAAGTGCAGCTGTTAGGGAAGAGACAAGCTCTCCGTTGCCTGCCGCCCCACCACTGTCCTATTTGTGTAGGCCTTCACTGAGCAAACGCCAGGAAACAAGATTGCTGTATTATTTTCAACGGTGTTGTTTTTACTTCTGCCAACCAAGTGCTCTCAATTTACCGGAATTTCCTTTCTTTTTTTGGATTTCTATATTAAATTCCCAGAATCCATTACATAACCAGAATTCACAAGGAGAAACAATATCCAGTTGTGACATCGGAACAAATTAAAGACATACTGCTCAAACAACATAAGCAGTGAGATGCAGGACTTTTAGGTCATCTCGTAAACCTAAATTCCTAACGACTGCTATAAAATTATTATGATCTCAATGTTCATTTAAAAAGGGGCGGGGAAGCCTAAACCAGCAGAAAAAATCAGGAAGTCAAAATTATTCATGGACATCACGGGCTTTTTTTTTTTTTTTTAACCAATTGTATAACTGACAAGATACCTGGATGAATGTCTTATTGATTACCTGGGACAGGTCAATCCCACAGTTCCCAGACACACCCACACCAATTCAATTCAATCCAGAAAGCTTTGGCATGAAAAAAATAACCCCCACCATGAAATGTACCAGCTTGCTGAGAATGCCAGCTACTCAAATAAAGCAGCAATAAGATAAGCGACCGCAGCTCCAATTAATACACAAAGAGGCCAGGGCTGTAGCTTTTGTGGCTAAAAGGGACACTCACATTGTGTGCTACTACAGTGCAATTCAGCCTACAAATAGCTCCTTGTCTCTCTCTCTCTCTCTCTCTCTTGCTCTCTTTCCCTTTCTACACCGGGTGCCACCACTGCCCCTTCAGAGTTCAGCGCTCCAAAGCTGGTAAGCTGAGAGCCCCCACTTCCCCCTGCATATTTATTTACAGTGAATTGGTTTTTAACAATTTCAAATTGCAATTCATCACTGAGAAGTGCCTTAGGGCATGTTTACACACATGAGAGAGAGTTCCCTCTATACTCAAGCGGTCCTGATGGAACTGAGGTCCCCTCTACAAGGCTTCACTTTTGCGCCCGGTTAGGCGATTATGCGCATAATCACAGAAGCGCATTTACACCTAATCCCTCTGCACGAGAGGCGGCGAAGCGCATTAACAGATGACCAAAATGCGCTTTACAAGTAGTTAATGCGCATAAGCGCTTGTTCACATAGTCAAAATGCGCTTTAACGGCCGGAGCAAAATAAAACTCGCTATTTAACGCGCATTCGATAATGCGCATAATCGGAGAGATAACGCGCCTCTACGCCCGATTTGCGCTCCGTTCTTGTAGAGGTAAATTTTTTAAAGCGCCTTGAAAGAGCTTTAAACCTCTCTTGTAGAGGCAGCCTAAGATCTCTGCTCAGGCAATCATGGGTATAGGTTGCACTGGTGGCCATTCTATTTGGCAGCTGCCTTAAAGGAGAAAGAGATGTAACAAGAACCCTTCCTCATCAGCTTAGCAATAACCATTGCTATTTGGCTCCTCCTTCCCAGAACACAGTCCATCATCAGCCAGGCTTTCTATCAGGGCTGATGCTTGAAGGGGCTCCTCTGCATTAGCCTGGGAGGGACCAAGCAGGCTCCTTCTTCGCAAAATTATGATCCATCAATGGCTGTTCTAATAAAGCAATTGCATGTGACCACTAACTTTGCATGTTTAGTTTCATCTTCCTTCTATTCAGTCTGTAAAATGAGAAAAAAACATGCCTACCTCACAAGTTTGTTGTTAAGGGCAAAAAAACAATGCAGATTTGAAAGTGTTTTGTATATTAAATGTGAATACATGAACGTGCCTAGGCTGACCATATGAAAAGGAGGACAGGCTCATGTAACTTTAACAGTTGCAGAGAAAAGGGAATTTCAGCCAGCGTCATTTGTATGCAATGAGTACCGGGTGAAATCCCCTCTTCATCACAGCAATTAACGTTGCATGCACTATACTAGAGTGACCAGATACAAAAGAAGGCAGGGCCCCTGCAGCTTTAACTGTTGTAATGAAGAGGGAATTTCACCAGGTACGAATTCCATACAAATGATGCCGGCTGAAATTCCCTTTGCTCTACAACTGTTAAAGTTACACAAGCCCTGTTCTCCTTTTCATATGGTCAGCCTAAACGTGCCAAGCTGTCTTGTGCAGATGTACCAGAAAACAGGATTGGCAGACTTTATTTTCCCAGCAGGGAGCCCAGCTTTCTCCCATGTTCAGAAAGACAATGACAGATGTACCAATCAGCAAATGAAACACTGATTTAGTTTATTGTCGGAACATATGCTTCAGGCTCAGGCAAACTGACTCCCTTTAAACAACAGCAATGACAACAAAACAAAACAAAACACAGCCCACCAGGTATGTTCCCCACTTTACTTAAAAAATAAAACCACATGCTGTGTTTTTTAAAGTTGAAAAATTGCTCTGGAGAGGGAGGGCAGAAGAGGCCTCTTGGCATCACTGGGAACCAGCCAATCAGCACTTTGCACAGATGGCTTTGGCAGCTGCAAACAGGAAATATTGTTTTCCACCGAGCTTGATCCTTAAGGAAAGATTGCATACTTTCTTCAGACATTTGCACAGCAGCCTCACAGCTCAAGTTGTGCATTTCCCGTTATACTGGTTCAGATCATTTATCCCAGGCGGTCCTTCTACTCCAGGACTGGATACTCTGACCTGATTGTGGTTCTCCAAAGACTCAAGGAGAGAGATCTTTCCTTTCCCAGCCCTGCTCCCTGAAATCCTTCTATCTGGAGATGCCAGGGTGAGACTGAACTTGGAACTCTCTAGGGCAAGTTTCCCATCACCCCCAGCCAGCATGGCCACCAGGTTGGGAAAGGCTGCTCTAGGGCCCTAGTACAACGTAAACGGTACACAACAATAGTAAAGGTTATTAATGAAAGGCAGTTGTCTCATCTCTGCCAAGTGCCTCATTTGATCATCTGGTGCTCTCCAGATGTTTTGCCCGACAAATCCCATGATTCCTGACCATTGGCCATGATGGCTGGGGCTGATGGGAGTTGAAGCCCAAAGCATCTGTGGAGGGCACCAGGTTGGGGAAGGCTGTACTAGGCTGAGGACACATATGATACATGGAAAGCTGGTGATGGCCTCTAACACTGCTAGCAAGTCTTGTACATGTGTAGAAAGGGAGGTTATGATTAGGCCTTAGCCCAGAGAGACAGAAGAGGCTAAGTATTATTACCTGGGGAGCGACGGGTTTGCTATTTTCCTCCGACCACACGATCCCCTAGCCTTTACCTTGCAACTGGCTGCTTCTGAGGGTGTCTTCCCTGGGGACCCACAAACATGTGGGCAGCATATTCAGATGACACAATAATCAACGGAAGGGGGGAACAATTGTCAGTTGTGTTGATTATCGTATCGTCCGAATGCTGCCAATAACTTACTGTCCGTTGCCTCTTCCCCCGTTGCCTAAAATGTCATCCGAATGCTGCCGATCAGCAACACAACTGATGATTATCCCCACCCCACCCCCCACCCCCGTTGATTATCCTGTCATCCAAACGCTGCCATGGAGTGAGCTGGGTTAGCTACCTTGTTTTCTGCTCTCAGTACAAGCAGGCCTCAAAACATAGCAATCAAATTGAGGCAGAAGACCCACTGCATTCCCTACATTCACGAGAGTGAAAAGAGCTGTTGCCAGTCAGTGGCTGCCTCTACAAGAGAGGTTTAAAGCTCTTTCAAGGCGCTTAAAAAAATTTACCTCTACAAGAACGGAGCGCAAATCGGGCGTAGAGGCGCGTTATCTCACCGATTATGCGCATTATCGAATGCGCGTTAAACAGCGAGTTTTATTTTGCTCCAGCCGTTAAAGCGCATTTTGACTATGTTAACAAGCGATTATGCGCATTAACTACTTGTAAAGCGCATTTTGGTCATCCCTTAATGCACTTCGCCGCCTCTTGTGCAGAGGTATTAGGCATAAATGCGCTTCTGCGATTATGCGCATAATAGGCTAACCAGGCGCAAAAGCGAATCCTTGTAGAGGGGACCAGTGTCTACAGTACTGGGCTTGATGGAACAACAGTCTGACACAAGGCAGCTTCTTATGTTCCTACATTTATCCCAACATGGCCATTTCCCCCCTCCTTTTAACTACTGGGTGACCCAGTGTGACCTAGTGATTTAGTACCATACTAAGACTGGAGAGACCCACATCCAAATCCCACACAGCCAAGAAGCTTACTGGGTGCCCTTGAGCTAGTCATTCTCCCTCAGCCTAATCTACCTTACAAGGTTGTTGTGAGAATAAAATGGGTTGAAGGGGAGAACTTTGTAAGCCACCAAGAGCTACTTTGGTGGAAAAGTCAAGATAAAAATGTAATACATACATACATACACACACACAGTAGATCAGTTCTAGGGGGAAAAGCTAAACCTCCAATAAACAAATAAACAAAAGAATGAAGTCCAGCTAGTCACTTTTGGGCCCATACATGTTGAAGTGAGCCCATCCCCAGTATGTTGGCAGCAGACGACAGAACAGAGGGCCTTGCTCCACCATTCACTTGACACTAATAGAATTACACATAATAAATAACATTTATTGAACCCAGGCCATCACCACAACTATTTGGAGAAGAGTTACTTTGTCTTATCTTCACTGACAATGGCTGGGGGGTTTATAAGCTCTGAGCAAACAGCCTTAGGAAAAGTTTTGTTTGCTGAGCATACACAGTCCAGCAGGAACGGGAGACAACTATTTGCAGAGACTGCCTGCGGACATCAAGTACCAACCAGGTTCTTGCCAGGAAATGTCTTCACTGCCGCCTCTTGCATGGAATATTGGCGCATTTTCCTACAAACTAACAAGCAACTGTCACATAGGCTTCCCCCATGCCATCTTGCAGCTCCAAGAGGAGGATCCCAAAATTCCATTGATTGCTTTGCATGATTCTAGGAGAGAGAGTGGAGATAGGAAACCCTGGGGCTATCCTGCATTACTCAGGTACTGGTTTTCAAGGTACTTACATATAGACTGGGTTTGGACAACACGATAATCAATGGTAGTTTAAATAGTCGACAGTTGGTCATTTAACCCACCATGGGTTATCATGTGATGTGGAGGGAGTTTTTCAACCAACCTTTGGTCATTTGGCCGAAATAACCAATAAAACTAACCAACACTGTGCAGAGTTGGCTACTTGAACCACCACTGGTTATCGCGTTGTGTGGAAGGCACCATTGGTTATTTCCTCGGCCACAGAGTTGCAAGGCAAGAACAATCAGAATGGTGGCTGCCTCTCTAGTCCAGTTGGCAGGATAGATTTTCGGTAGCAATGGCTGATAGGATAGTAGTGGGAGGACTGGGGTGGAGAGAGAGGGCAGGGGATGAGTGAGTCAACTCAGCATGGACTAACAGTCAACTCAACGTTGATACTAATCCACACCACGGTTGATTATTATCATGTCGCATGGGTAGTTCCCCCTAGATAAACAACTGTCGAGTTGATTATTACCCCACCCTTGACTATCGTGTTGTCTGAACGCATCCAGTACAATCACTCCCTCTGCCAGCTGGAAGCAGCTAAACAAACCAGGGAATCTCCATCCCTGGCTTGGTTAGCATGATGTCTGAAATGGGAACTCTGGCTTGTCTCCCCTCACAACAAACCACAGTTGTAAGTCAAGAACAATACCTGGCTTACAACTCTGGCAGGCCAGAGTTACTGATTAGCACATTACAAGAAGCAAACCATGGATGGCAGGTCCGCGGTTTGTTTAGCTGCTCCTACTTGCAGTGGGAACAATTGGGCAGTGTGCACCAGCAAACCAGCGCTTTCACAATTCTAGCCTAGGAGCTAAAGCCTGCTTTCCTACATAAAAAGACTGGGGGCGGAGGGAGAATAATTGACTTGAGGTCAAGCATGATAAATATGACTGTACATTTCATCTGCTGCCATTATTATTGCGCAAAGTTATGAATATCTATGTCTGTACCAAACAAACAGTATGGACATGAGAAACATCAATCTGTCCACTGGAATGTTTTGAGCTGCTAAAAAGCTGCTCATGAAGTGCTAGTGTGATTTTGATTTCTGATTTTCCTTTATACAGTCGAGCCCCTACCCCATGCTGCATCACAGACTGCTTTTGAAATCCCCTCAGCCAGCTCCTGAGGCAATTTTATCCAGGCCTTGGCTACCCTGTCAAATTGTGGTCACATGTCTGCTGATGGTATTCACTTGTAAGGTAAAAAAAAGTGTTTCCAGAAGTCGTGAGAGACAGGAATGTCCCACATAAGTGTTAAGCCTCTCTCACATCTCTCTTTGCATTTTGCTTTGTTTTAATATATGATGCCCCAGCCATGCCTGACCACATGTGCCCCATAACTGTAGAGCCCTTATTGTTAGATGTTGCTAGCTTTATCATAGGCCCTGTTCAGAAGACACCTTAAACCACGGCTTTAACCACACTGAATGAGGTCTTTTGCCTTATTCACCATGATTAAAGCCGTGGTTTAAGATGTCTTCTGAACAGGGCCATAGAGTCTAACAAAAGAGCCTGTGAAAGGTTTGGTTTGTACAGCAAAATATGCTTATGGCCTCCAAACATTTTTTGTAAAGTGGACACTGAGACAAGTTGGCCATCCCTGGTCTGAGCACTTCCTCGCTCCCCAAATGCTGACAGTGCCTGTACCTACATTGGGCTGCTTGCCCCTGCTGTCAACGGCACTTAAACTGTGCTCAAGTTTCTTGTTTGCTGTTAATAGTATGACAAAGCCAGGCAACACCACAGGGTGACACACCTAGCCTAGAAAAAACAGAGCCCAAGTGTGCTATGGCTGCAGTCCTTCGCTAGTGTATACAATTCCTACATGGCCTGTTCTAAAGCAGTCTAACATGAGCAGTGTGATTTTTTTAAAAAAAATGCTTCTAGCTCAATCTAGTATGGAGCACTTTGAAAATAACTTGGATTTACGTCATGCAAATAAGCAATTTCAAAAGGAGGGGTGTGTTTCCCCCTGTATGGAACAAGAAAGCAAGCTGGGAGACACAGAGAATAACAAGCCTTGAGAAAAAACAGGCCTGGGGAGACAAATGCTCCAGCCTCCCTATTCGCAGGAATATACCTAGAGCTTTTGAGTAAGATCTTCCCCAAACTAAGCCCCAGAAACTGCTGAGGTCCCAGAATGCGTCAAGCCTGCTATTGCTAAATAAACTGTGGTTGATCCTTGAAGCGTCCCATACCTCTTCCTTCCCCTCAGTCCAAAAAGCTTTATTTGTAGCCAGACATGAACAACATCACTTCACAATCTCTGGCAGCCTCCAGTTCGGGCGATAGGAATGAGTGCAAAGGTAGGCCCTTGCCAATATGGCTGCCCTTCGGCAATGAGGTGACTGCATTCGCTCTGACAATGAATCCATCTGGAAAACAACAGCTTGTTTATGTGCAGTAAGAGGAAGCTGCTTTCAGGGATAAAGAGGTTTAAAACAACCCTATTCCAATTAAGTTTTCCAGAACTGACGCACCAGTGAAACGAAGAAGATGCAGATGACTTTGTCTTGAGCACTGCCATGAGAGGAAGGTGGAGAGGGGAAGTAAGGGCTGAGACAACTGGTGAATGGAAGCCAAGACTTTGCTGATATGGCAGCTATCAGGGCAGTCTTTCGACAGAGGAAAGAAGAGGAACCAACCTGGTGATGGTTCACTGGCCAGTTCTAGCTCGTTTCTCTTCTATATGTCTAGACAAAGAGGGGGGAAACCAGCAGGGGACGTATGGGAGTCAGGCAGAGGGCAGAACCCAGAGGGAGAAAGGATGGGACTACTACTTTCAAAAGTGCCAATACATCCATGCTTTTGTTATGAAGGGAGAGCAATCAGCAAACACAGACAGGAAGAACTGTCTGGAAGGCTGCTGGAAGGCTGCAAAACAGGGCAGGTGGCACGGGGAACATATGCTGGTGTGGAACAGCCTCATTGCTGTCCAGATACAAGCACAGAAATGCCTCTGATTAGGTTGTTTACAAAATGTCTTGCTCGGTCTTCCCAACTAAGGGCCAAACTACATGTTATGCCTACTATGTAGCTATGTCTTTGGTCTATGTTTATTCAATTACAGGCGCCGGGGGGGGGCAATCTCCATCTTAAATGCAGTGAGGAGAAGCTTATCTCTTCTCTTCCCACCATTCCCAGTCAGAACAGAAATCGCCCCCTGTATGGCTAGCGGCTTTAGGGGGGAAATCACATTGCTGCCACTGACGTCCCATTGGTGGAGGAAGGGTGATTTCTGTTCCAATCTGGGCTGCAGAAGGAAGAGGGTATGTCTTCCCTCACAGCACGCTACATTTAAGGGAGGAATTGCACAAACATCCATGCCTGTCATTTACTTAACTGAAATCGAAGATGTAGGATTTGCTCTAACTGACAGCTGCCATTAGAACATTTAGCTACTGAAAGGAGAGAAGCAACCTCTTTCCCCTTCTCATTTTTTTCCCCTGTAAAAGGTTCAATTTGCATAATCTGTGCCAGTAATTTTCTTGGCCTTTGCTTAAGGACATTAAGCGTAACTGCTCCTCCGAGGTCCAGGGCTGTTGTTTACATGGGGTGCTCCTGCTGGAGTTATTTTGGAAGTTTGCTCGTTTTCCTCTGTACCATTCATACCCTCTTTATGTAAATTCCCCATTTTTCTATCCCAAAAGCTGGCCATGTTTGTACAGTTAAGCCATGAAAGGATATACCACAGAGATCTCTGCTCCATTTTCTGGTGAGGAAATAGCTCTCCCTATAGTGGGGAAATGTATTCTGAGAAACCGCGGTGCTGGCCCCACTTTTTGCTAACGTTCATATGAACCCACAGTTCCAAAGCAAGGAAACGCGCTCCTCCCCACTCCTTGTTTTAACTTTTCCCTCCCAAAGTGCTTGCCACATTACCCAAAAGCAGCAACAAAGTATATGTGAATGACTCATCCCACCTTACAAACCCTAGCATGGCTAATATCAAGCCCTTGCAATCAGCATGAATTAAGCAAAGTGATGCAAGTAACACTTTATCTCACATAATTCTTACTCGGCACGTAACCCTGACTTGAAGTGCTTCCATTACAGTTCCTCCCTAAGGATTGTTAGCAGCGATACAGCAGCTAGTGTGGTTAATGCTGAATTCAGTGTAATTGCTCTGGAGTCTTCAATATGGGTCATAGGCATGCACAGCTCTTTTCATTAGGGTGTGCACCTTAAAGAGGAGGGGAAAGCACACTTTCTCACCACCCAAGAAAAGTGTGTAGCTCCCCCAGGGATGCTAATGGCAGATTCACTTTCCCATCCTCCTTAAAAGCCCAGATTCAAGCAAGGGGGGGGGGGTTTGCGGGAAAGTGGAGGTGGCCCAGGGAAATTAGGATGTGCCTGGTCACACTCGGCACACCCTGTGCGCACACCTATGTTATGGGTATGCATATGCAACTGCCAGGTTCAAATCCCACTTCAACTGCGATGCCCAGTAAATGGCCAAGAACAAATCACTCTCTCTCTCTTTCTCCATGGCTCATCTCACCAAGCCTTTGTCATATAAGATGTAAGTAATAGATATTTTGGGGGTGCAAGGAGGGGGAGAAAGCAATATACATGGGTACCAGTTTCAGATTTTTAAGGGGTTGTTATAAGGCAAGGGACACGTGGCCTTCTAGATATTGGTGGACTGCAACTTCCATCAGCCCTAGACAGCTTAGCCAATGGTGAAGAAAGGTGCGAGTGACAACCCAACAAAATCTAGAGGGCCACACATTCCCCATCTCTGTTATAAAGGGTAAATGAAGGAGATCTGGAGGAAAGAGATAAAGCTACAAACAATTGTTTCTATAAAAAAGACACAAGGGTTGAAATCTATGCCAGAGACACTAGGCCAGAATCTAGTATTATCTAGGGCAGTAGTGCTGTTAATGCGATTCTAATGCATTTGAGAGAAGAGATAAGAATCTGGAATTAATATCCTCCCAAACATCATTGTCCTCCTCCCTCCAATAAATCTGATAAAGCCTTGTAAACAAGTTGTTCTGGCCATGTAGCTTATTAAACCCTGTACTCATGTATAAGAAATGGGATTTAGAAATAGGCTTCAGAGCCATTTGTACCACTATGCGGAAAGAACATTATTAGCTCTTTCCCCTTCAGTGTTAGATTTCAAGCCAAACAGCTAAGGGGACTATAAATTAAGCAGCTTAAAAAAGACCCCAGCCTCTCCAAAAGGCAGCAGTTCTTTTTACTGTCTCAGGCAAACTCTCTGTTTTGTACACCACTTTGGTAGTCTCTTGGCAGAAATTTAATTAAGTACCATATTTTTTAGCCTGGATTCTGTAAGTGCTTGAACGGATAAACAAATCAGACAAAGAGGTCAGTACATGACAAAAATGTGCCTGGACTATAACCACGTCAAGTAGCACATTTGGATGACTCCTCCTTTGGCATAACATTTTGAGATCCACAAGCCTGGAGCAGATCTAAAATGTTGGCCTGGTAGAGCCATAGTGTTTAATTATGGATAGCACAAAACTTGGTTTGTTGCTTTAACCCTGATTAAGATGCCCAAACATACATGGGGAACATAATTTAACTTACTGAGCTGAACCATATCCTCAAGAGGACATGAATAAGGAGATACCACTGAGACCTGCTTGTCATTTTCTAAGCCAGGGGTGAGTAATTTGAAGGCCAGAATTATCTGAGCGGCCACAACTTCCCTCATCCCTCACTATTTCTGATGGAAATTGTAGACCAAAACATCTGGATGACCACAAGGTGCCCACTTCTGTTCTATGCAGAGAACTATTGTTACATAACGTGAAAACCATCTTATGGAACAATAGTTTGCTTGGTGTAGAAATAATGCCTTATATATGACCACGGATAAATGCAAATGGTGGTTTACAAAGCCACTTCTCAAACCATGGCTTCACATTCTAGTTTGCAGACGATTTTTGGGCATGGTTGAATTATTAGCACTGAACAAGGACTAAGGAAAACAAAGCATGGTTGTGTGCGTGCATAGGCTCCTGTCATTCTGGACCTCTCCCAGTCAAGAAAATAGCTGAGTTATATGTTCTCTCGAGATGTTTCAGAAAGCCAGAAAAAAAATATTGGGAGGAAAAATGAGAGATGGATAGATCCCCAAGCACTCAGCGACACAGTCACTGGCACTAGGCTTCTAGGCATAATCAAGACACAATCTTGAAGGGGACATGAAATTTGCCTTCAACACCTCTAACAACTGAACCCACTTTCTGCTTTGAGAGTCACCGTCTTCAAAGCAAGCTGTCAGTATTTAGCCCAGTCTCTTGCAGAGTATACGATAAACCCCCACATGCTTTGAAAATGTGGAAGACATCCAGCAGCAGGCACATCTAGGAAGATGTTAATAGGCCATGCACAAACATCTTTCCTTTCACAGCTTCTGCCCTGGGGGCAAGAGGCTCTGGCAGGTTTCTGTTGACAGCCACAAAAGTGTTATCACCGCTTTACTCTTCCACTGCCTGAAATGCTGCAGAGAAGAAAAATGATTCCAAAAATAGAGGCTGTGGTACAAGCAAAGAAGGATGCTTCTTCCAAAGCTGCCAGACATTCCTGGTTTTAAGGGAACGTCCTTTATTTCAAATACTGTACCCATTTCCAAGGAATCCTACCCTTTCACAGGATAGGTACCCCACAACTCTACAAAGACTTACAGAACAGCCTCTACAAACAGAAAAGAACTTACAGTCCACTGCTCCACGGAGCCCTGCAGAAGAGGTGCTATTCGGTCCTGTGCCATTCCTTGCAAATAAGTATTTGCCAGCCAGTCTGATTGCCTGCATTTATAAATGAGGAGTTGACTCAAGGTTCTGACACAACCCCACCTTCTTCCAAGTTTTGTTTTGTTTTTTTAAAGGACCCTCTTTGCAACATATCTCCAATATTGTACCTATCTCTTGTCTGATCAGATGAAGATTTTAATTCTTGCAGGGTAATTCCTGCATCCCATCCTCAGTATCACCACCATGGCAATTCAACTTCTGCGACAAGAAAATATTAATTTGGCAACCTGTACAAATCATGCAAACTGAGCATATTTACATAATTTACCCTGCACTGCATGAATTATGCTGCCATTTTTTCCACTTTGTATAATTTATTCTGATTAGGCTAGTCATGCCTCCCATACCCAACTCCACAAGCACTAAAAAAACCTATCAGTCCTTGATATCGCTTCTGAAATTTCACCAGCCACCCAAACACTTCCAAGAAACTTTTCACAGCTCTAAGGGCTAGAAGTACACTCTATTTTTTAAAAAAATGCTCCATTAAAAAAAAAGAAAAGGAAATGGAGATAATGAAAAAGTTGAATTCTATGCCCTTGCCATATTCTGTATTCCAACAGAATTGAGGTATACATAATCTTACCCATAAACTGCAAGGTGAAAAGAAAGATAATGGTGTAGATAGTCCATAGGGATTTACTCAGTACTGCTTCACAATACACAGAGACTTAATCCTTCCAAGACCTCCAAGCACATACAGTTCAATCATAAGAACAAGCCATTTGTCCTCCAAGCAGCCGCTTTGCTCCTCTCTTCATGTGAACTGCAAATAAACTAGGAAGTCTCTAATTAACTATAATTTCCCATTTTGTCCAAACCAGGAAACTCTGATTACCAGCTTCAGAACAAGCCAGGATCTTAAACCAAACTCTGATTTACGTTCTTAGCTTGTTCCAAAGCTGGTACCCATAGCTTCCCAGTTCAAACAAAATGGGAAACTACGGTTAATTAGAGAATTCCTGGTTTAATGAAAGGGAAGAGCAAAAGAGCATCCATACGTAAAGGGAGCTCCATGTGCAAGCAAAATGCTCGTCTGATCTGGCTACCACTTCAACTGAACCAAAAAACTGTATTGCAGGACTACAGAAAACTGTATTGCAGGACTATATCTGTTCTTATCAAAACAGAAAGGGGATCTTTTCAAGCTATTTTTCAGGAATCCTGAGAAATGGCTTATTTATGAGACCTGTGTTCTCTTCATGCTTGCCCTGTACCAATTGGCTGTGTAACAGCAACTCATACCTCCAGAACCAAACCACTTTGTGGTTTGTTCCAAGGTTACATGAGTGGCAAGTTGTTAAGGTTTTTAAGGAGCAAAATTTGCTTGATAATCAATTACGTTACAGGATGTGTGTCTAATTTCCCCTTCAAGTTCTACATTGTAACACACGCACACACCCAAAAAATTCAAGCTACATATTTTATCTCCTTTGCTGAACTTGCTAAAAAGTAGAACTATTCATTGGAAAGTAATTTATTAATGTGCAGTGTTTAGAAAGGCTAGACAATGATGGCAAAGAACTGGAGTTCATGAACATTGTGTAGACTCCTAGTGTGATCCCTCAGGGCATGCCGGTTATGTATCTTATCAGCTACTGCACTGACTTGTGGTATCAATGGGTGTTCTGCCACTTATCTTCTGCCTTGATGTACATAGCAAGGGAAAGATTTCCAAATGCTTCCTACAACCCTGATTAGCAAAAATTGACTGGCAGCGGTTGAATGGCAGAGATTGGACTTGAGCCATTTTGCATAATGATAATAATAACAAATAATAATAATAATAATATATTTATTTCCCGCCTCTCCCTCCGGATCGATGCAAACCAAGTGCTTCCCCCATTGAACCACACCTCTTCCCCATTTCCCATTTCCCTGCTGCCATGGAAAAATCAATGCAAGGTGCTGACACTCAACTCTCTCAAGCAGACAATGAAGAGATAAGAGCTCATCCATATCTCACATGACGCAGCGCTTGAATGAATTTCCTCTATAAGTATCTCTTTTGTGCAGTACACCTGCTCTCTGCAACTAGCATCCTGTGCTCCAGACTGCATAGGTTATTCTGTGTTTATGGCCGGGGGGGGGGGGGGGTGTCTCGCAGTATGGGAGGTTCAACTTTGTGACCTTTTGGTGCTCACCAACTCTATGGTACACAAGAGCTGGCAGTGTAGATTTCATGACTCTACTTATGGGAATCTATTACCTGAGTTCCAGTATTAGCAACCTCCTCTCTTCCTGGGGTTATGACACTGACCTCTGTAAGAGGGTCTTGGGAATGATATTTAATGTTAATGCAGCTTCAACTCCCCATCCAAAGATTTAAAGTCACTATTTATGTTCACAAAGATATTCTCAACTATGCCCTATTTGAAGCATGCATAAGGCAATTTGTCGGACAGAATGCAGCCTCCAATTCCTCACCAATACACAGAAGAGAATTAATCCGCTCCCTGAGCTTATCAAGATGCCTGAGTGCTCATCCCCATTCAAGAAGGCATGAAGGTGAATTTGGCTCAACCATCCTTAATCAAGAGCTATTTTGTTAGGGGCCCTGTAGACTAGGAGTGGAAGTCCTTGGGCCAAATATGGACCTCAGTGGAGTGTTTTCTTTCCCTCCTGTTGCCGAGAGAGAGAGAGAGAGAGACAGAGACAGAGACAGAGACAGAGAGAGAGGTGGCAGAGTCTGTAGCACTGGCAAGGAGATTTGCAGGCAGCCAATTAGGGAGCATGTAGTTAATCCTTGGCCCACTACTACTACCCTCACCAGCAAAGTTAGTAGCTGATCATTTCTGCAGGGCTTAAATCATTGGTTTCCCAGACTGACTATATTGCTGAATTGTATATAGGGGATGGGTGATAAATTCACTCCATCAAGTTTTTTTTTAATAGATTTATCCAACTCACACTTCCAAAGACTTTAAGCAAACTGAGACAAAGTTGCATGCCAAACTTCACATTTTTGTGGGTTTTGCAACACAGCTTGTCTCAGGAAAAATGCATACAAAAATGTGCACCTGTACATTAGAGGAAATGTGCAACTGTATATTAGGGAAAATTCATACACAAATGTATGAAGTTCCATTGGACTTTAAAACAAAAAACGACAACACAATGTTTATGCACAAATGGGATGGAATGAGCTTGATCTTGAGAACCCGACAATCTCAGTGAGCGAGATGTAGATTGACATATCCATCCTTAATTATATTCCTGTTTCGTCTGGGTCACTGGAGCTGGCTTCTTAGAGCCTTTATGGCGCCCCAGGCACTTTCTTTGCAGCAAAAATGAGAAATGGGTGGCCCTCCAGATGTTGTTGGACTGGAACGCCCATCATCGCTCACCATTGACTATGCTGGATAGGGCTGAAGGGAGATGCAATCCGGCAACATCTGTAAGGCAACACATTCCCCACCTCTGGTTTATAGCACTGGAAACATCACCACCCACCTTCACTGAATCAACTGACTGAGGAACTGACTGCACTGTCAATTTCTGACTGTACAACTCAACGCAGTCAGCAACGTACACCCACTTAGTTGGACATCTGAATGGCTTATATTCATAGTTGTGCCTGAATCCCCATAGCAATGGTACAGAGTGCATTGTGTAGTATTTATTTGTACATGGTATAGAGAGGCACAGCTCTCCTACTTTACATGTGACCTCTAAACCCCGCTTCTCTCTGCTTTCTGTTTCACTGATTGTAAAATATTTAAAAACCTAATGTTTTTTACGTTTTAATAAAAGTATACATGGGAGCAGTACTGTGTTGCTGCAATACACTCTAAAAAAAGGGATGGGAAACTTGTGGCCCTGTAGATGATTTGGCCTACAACTCCCATCATTCCACATCATTGGCTATGCTGGCTAGGACTGATGGGAGTTGTAGGCCCAAACATATTGAAGTCCGCAAATTGCCCACCCCTGTTCTACAGGCACCACCTAAAGGATACAGCCTTTACTATATGGCTTTTCTGGTAAACCCATATTCTCTAAACAGGACAGGAGCTCAAAAACAACACATCCTGAATATCAGCTAAGACTTTCCCAGTTGCAAACCAAAGTGCTATGCAGGCAACATTAAATTCTGCACCCAAGAAAAGCTAAAATGGTGGAAATTAAACACACCAAAAAGATGTACATAATCTTTCATTTTGTATATTTTATTTGGTTTGTGTTAATTCTGGGATAAGCAAAGATGCTGGAGCACCACCACCATTGAAAATTTTATTAAGCAACTTCTCTGGCTTCTGCGATTTCAGCAGACAGGCACTGTCAAGACACTTTCAAACATATCTTCACAGCCCTAAAGGTAGGCTGACCATCTGAAAAGGAGGACAGGACTCATGTAACTTTAACAGTTGTAGAGAAAAGGGAATTTCAACCGGTGTCATTTGTATGCAATTAGTTCCTGGTGAAATTCCCTCTTCATCACAACAGTTAAAGTTGCAGGGGCCCTGTCTTCTTTTGTATATGGTCACTCTAGTATAGTGCCTGCAACTTTAACTATTGTGATGAAGAGGGAATTTCACCAGGGAGTAATTTCATACAAATGACACCGACTGAAATTTCCTTTTCTCTACAACTGTTAAAGTTACATGAGCCCTGTCCTCCTTTTCAGATGGTCAGCCTACCTAAAGGTATCTAAAAATACACTTTTTAAAAATGCGTTGTTTTTGTGGTTTAAAATATAAACTGAGACTCCTATAAAGCTGAATCCTGTGCCCATTTCCACATTCTGCACTGTTACTGTACTCTCGCAAATCGTCAGCAGGCACAGACAGCCCTGAATACAATCCCTTCCTTTTCAGTAGTGAAAATCTGTTAAAATCCACACACCAGCATTAGTTGCATTTCCTTGCAACCAACTCCAGAGAAGGATTGCTGGGAAGAACCAGATCTACCACTTCATCAATCATCAAAGTTTAACTAGTTAGGGCAAAGACTTTTACAGTACCATGGATGCAGAAAGCATGGAGCTGGTAGGGCTTTCAGAGTACAGGACTATGCTGGTCTTTGGAGTAAACAATGAAGGCTTAAAACCACACACCCCGCCCGAATCCCAGCAATTTCTCTGTGCAGCTGGCCCTGCTCTGATAAGGAGGTGGCAACCTCTCTAAAGTCACTGGCTCTCAGTCAAAACCATGCATGACTCAGCATGGCTACTGTAATATTACCTGATTAGGTTAATGCATTTCACTTTTCACAACTAATCCTGATTAAAGATGGTTAAGGACACCAAGTTCTCCCCCACACCTCACCATCCCATCCCTTTCAACAGGCTGGTCCCTGCTATCACTGACATTTTTTGGCTTGGGGGGAAAAACCACAATCCCTTTAGTTAAGCAACAAGTACACATCTGCTTGATAGCTACGTAAGCAACAGCTGCTAGGGTATAAAAGACTGCCAGGAAGCACTTATAAAGGCACACAACCAAGACACTCCTGGGAGTGTTGCATCAAATATACCAAATCAAGAATGGGGCTACTTTATTCATTTGTTTCTAGCATCTCCCATCCCAGGAGAGACGTCTTTGGCAGAGGTCGCTTGCTTGGGGGGAGGGGGGGGGATGCATACAAGAAAACAATATGGTACAATGTATATGAAATATGTATGGTGCCTCATCACTTATGAGTTACTACGGTCGGGTTACAACTTTGGGAAATGTTTTGGGGGTTTTTGTTACAAGCAGAACGTAGGCAACATTTCCACCAGACCTTGATTATTTGTTACAGATGCTAGAAGCCAAATGACAATGTTCTGCTGTAAGCAGGCAGAATACTTATGCCACCTCCATCTCCAAAAAGGATACTTCTTGGTCACTACAATATTATCTTGCAACTGATCTATTTTCCCTTGCAGACTCACAGTAGAAAGAGTGAGATGTTATACATAGGACTCCAATATTAAATAAACCCGGGAAGCAATCTTTTAATGCTTATCTAGACTTTTCTAGTATGGTTCTAGTAAATTTCCACCACCATCCTCAAAGGATTTTGGTTCTGGCCCTCTAGGAGCCAGTATCTGACACTTTGTGACTCTTTCAGAATCCACACAGATGAGCTTCAGCATTCTGCTTTCCTAGCCAGGATCTCCCCTTCAACACAGACAGCAACAGAAGATGCCACTCAGTTGCACTATATCCCACTGCAGCCAGCACAGAAACATAGCAGACTGGCAGAGAAGGGGAGGAGCAATCCATCGCCCCTCCATTAGCTGGCATGATTTCAGTGCTGACCACAAAGGAAGAGAAGCCCTTTCCTCCGAGGCCAAAAGGAGGGACAGATGACTCCTTCTGGCAAAGGGGGGGGGGGGCAGATGATTCCTTCCCTCTGTCAGCCTACCCGGTAAAAGGCTAGAAGTCTGCATTTCTGGCTATGGAAACGCAGGCTCCTAACCTATTAAAGACGCTCGTTGAAAGACCTGCAGGCTAGTAACTCCTGTAGACTTATTTACAAGGCTAGGCATATGCATGCTCTAACGTTGCAGGAGTAGGGGAAGCCAGAGAGATGTGTGCTCTTTGGTCGAAAGGAGAACTACAAGGGGCAAGACTGCACTGCCATAAGCCCCCTTACCCAGCTGGTTTACAAAGCTAGACTTGTCCAAGATTCAGCATCAGGCAAAGCGGCCTTTGCCAGAATCACTGCTGCGCCGGCATCAAGCTATTCACCCATTCACCAACCCAGGGCTCTGCTCCCAAGTTCACTTCAGGACAGATGTCCGTAGGTGAATAATCTGCTCATGTGACAGGCTCTTAAACGTTTGATACTCAGCAGGTCTGCTAAGGGAGTGTTTTCCAATAGGATTACAGAGCAGGGTTAAAAAGAAACAAGCCTCTTTGATATGCACCAGAATGAAACCCCCCAAGAGCCTTAAAACCTCCAGAGGACAATGTGGCTATTTAGTGGCCTGCAGGGGAACTGAAACAAGTGCCTTTTTTATTTTGCTTTCCGTTTTGAATACGGGTTTCTCTTAAACTCCAAAACATGCCGAAGTTGTGCCAGTGCCAGACACTTTCGGACAGTCCCCAGTTTAAATCCTGGGTGCCCTTAACTGGGAGCCAGCTCCGCTGAACTCAGTAAGGCTTCCTTTCAAGCAAGCCTGCACAGAATGGGGCTGCACAAGTCAGAGCAAAGCTGCCTGCTAAATGTCAGTCTCTTATTTCGAGCAGGAATGTGTCCAATTTTACCGTCTAACTCTTTTTAGGATTACACTGCTAAATTAAAAAGCTAATAGTCAATCCCTCCTCCCTACAAAGGCATTTGGGCACATTCACGTTGAGCTTCTTAGTGCTTTCACTATAGCAGGCTTATTTTTTTTAGCATTCAAATAACTCCCATAGCTCTTCCACCCACCTTTCGCAGCACGTCCCCAACCACCTACATTGCTCTCTGAAGGACAGACCGATGCATCTCTGCACAGAGACACGAGGTCCTTGCACCCTCAGTTACGTGCCGTTTTTGCTGACCCTTCTCCAGCTGGTTTTCTATCAGTTTATGTTGGATAGCCTCTGCTTGGGTCTTTCTTTCCTTTTGCTCCCTCCTCAATTGCATTTGTGTTTTTGGTCCCCTCTACAAGGATTCGCTTTTGCGCCCGGTTAGGCGATTATGCGCATAATCGCAGAAGCGCATTTACACCTAATCCCTCTGCACAGGAGGCGGCGAGAGGCGATGAAGCGCATTAACAGATGACCAAAATGCGCTTTTCAAGTAGTTAATGCACATAAGCGCTTGTTCACATAGTCAAAATGCGCTTTAACGGCCGGAGCAAAATAAAACTCGCTATTTAACGCGCATTCGATAATGCGCATAATCGGAGAGATAACGCGCCTCTACGCCCGATTTGCGCTCCGTTCTTGTAGAGGTAAAAAAAATTAAGTGCCTTGAAAGAGCTTTAAACCTCTCTTGTAGAGGCAGCCTTAGTCAACGACAAAAGTTTTCAATAAAACGTATCATTATAAAAAGAGGCAGGGAGAGGAGGAGGAAGTCGCAACCACAATTATGGACACTCTGGTTCCAGTCACCACAAAGCCAGTATAGAAACTTGGAATTTTGGGCAGAACTGCCAGTGACCTAGCCAACATAGCTTTATAAACCTCAGTGGCTGCTCCTCGTCCACAAAGCAGTGTCAGGAAGAGGGGAGAAGGAGCAGGGGGGATGCTTAACTCTTCCTCTATCCACATTGCCCCAACCCCACCCCACAGCCACTTTCTCCCCAACTAAAGTTACAGATCCATAGTTGCATTGCCCACATGGGTAGGCCTGTAATTCGGAATTGGGGGGGGGGGGCGCAGCAGATAAGAAAATTTAAAAATGTATATATTTTAACACATTTAACCCCACCTTTCCTTCAGGGAACGCAACAGGACTAACTGACACCCTAAATTTAACAATTGAAAACATCCTGACAATTAAAAACAAAACACAAAACAAGCAGCCGAGGAGAAATCCACAACAGCAGTCTGAATATCATCGTAGGTTGTAGCTGCAGTTGTGCGTTACAGGTTCAGCCTTATGGTGGGGTTTGTCGTTTCTTAGACGGCTTGCTGCTGTTCCTGTTTTTGTTTTTTGTTTTTCTGACTGTTTTTATGAATGCATCCATTTTTTTTCATATGTGCGTTTTACTGCATACACTGCCTTTGGAGGGCTCCTGCCCTGAAAGGCAGCTAAGAAATATTTCGAATAGTAATAAATTGTTTTTAAAAAATACATATTTTTCAGATGATAAAGAGAGATTAAAACAGCAGTAACCAGCTTTCTCAGCTTCTCGAAAGTCGGTTTCCAGAAGTGAGCAAGTGAGATGAGTCCCCCTCCGAAGGGAGTTCTGACAAAGCACCAAAGCACTTTTTCCTGATGCTTCTCTGTTATGATTTCCCCCCTTCCCAACACTACTTCTGCAAGGGAGGAGAATTGGTGGCCCTGCATATAAATATATATATATGAGATAGCTGGATAAGGTGAATTTCCAGTCTGTGTTTGAAAGCAAAGTGAAGTGGGCTGTTATTCATTTTCCAGATTTTAAAAATTGTTATGAGGACTAAAAAAAACAGGAAATGTAACTTAAGATGCAAAACATGAATATGAGTCATTCACACTATATTGTTTTGCAAACCGTAAAAGTATGACTTCACGCACTAATAAAAAGAAATTAAGTGCAGGGTTCTGATTAAAATCTTTTCCCGCCCCTTTTCACTGTACATTTGTCAATATATCTGGCTCCTTTTCCTTATGCTTCAGTAAGCACTTCCTATTTGGCTAACAACAACCACAAGTCTTACTCATTATTCCCTTCGTAACACAGTCATGAAGATCACAGTCGAGATCGCATCAGCTCTTTTGCTGCAACATTGCAGCCTGAGCTCAGAGCAATTCCGGACTGAGAAGTTCCAGGATTTAGCTTCCCAATCAATGGGTAGGGAGGGTTGAGAAATGTGTTGGGTTCGTGTTTTAATGCAAGCTAATCAAATGTGTATTTCACAAACCAGAAGGCAGCAACACAGTGTTGATATTTGCACTTTGCCAAACTCAGCAACAACGTTCGCAAATCAAAACGTGCACCACAAAAAATGTGTATAATGGGGAATGCACACAAAAATGCATACAGAAGGGAAGAATGTGTATGTTCGAGAAAGCATGGACAAACCCTCATTATATTTGGGGAAATCGCTTGCAAAAATTCCTACATTAAAAAAAAGTGCATACAAAAACTAGGGTGACCAGATAAAATCCAGGTCAGGGCTCATGTAACTTTAACAGTTGTAGAGAAAAGGGAATTTCAGCCAGAGTAATTTGTATGCAATTAGTTCCTGGTGAAATTCCCTCTTCATCACAACAGTTAACGGTGCAAGCACTATACTAGAGTGACCATATACAAAAGAAGGCAGGGCCCCTGCAACTTTAACTGTTGTGATGAAGAGGGAATTTCACCAGGAACTCATTGCATACAACTGACACTGGCTGAAATTCCCCCTTTTCTCTACAACTGTTAAAGTTACATGAGCCCTGACCTGGATTTTATCTGGTCACCCTAACAAAAACAACATATATTTTGAAAAGTGTGTACAAAACGAGTACACTTAGATTAACCCACATGAAAATATGTTCGAATTTTTGTGAGGACTTTTGAGAAACAAATTCACAGATCAATATGGAATGTGGCTGGAACAAACTTAACTGTAGGAAATGTAGGGGAATGTAGGAAAAATGGGAAACTAAGTGGAATCGAACCTGACAGATTCATCCATCCCTACCAGTAGACCCCACCTACACTCCTTGCTCAGAGTGGTACAATGCTGGCCTTTGCCTGAAGCCAGAGCTCCTCCAACATCAAGAGCTTCTGCTAAAGGACAGCTTACCTCGACAGTGAGACCCTTCATCTGAACCGTCGACGCAGTCCCGTTCACCGTTACACAGCTTGGTCATGGGGACGCAAAGGTCAGTGCCCAGGCAGTTGTGCTCATTAGGCTGGCATCTTGACACCATGCTCTGCGGACCTGGAAAACAGGAAGCGTCACAACTGTCATAGGAGAAGCTTAATAGCTAAGGGTCGCGGTAACCCATAGGAACTCCAGGAGCAAGGAATGAAGCCACATATGTGGGGTGATGTTCAGGCATATTAGAAACCAAAGACTCTTTGCCCCGTATTTGTTTGCATCAGAAAACAAACACACGTGGTATTCCAGAGGAAGGACAACACATGCACTAGTTACAATCAATTAGCAAACCAAATGAACAGCAGGGTATAGTGTTGGACTTGAACCCAAGAGATCTGGGTTCAAATCCATTTTCAGTCAAAGATTCTACTGCGAGGGCATCGGACAAACGACAACCTCCTAGGTTCTGTCTCTAGGAATATCACTGACAAGGCTGGATAAAACTGTGCATTTGATCCCTTCACTCTACTTTACAAAATAGATTTCAATCCACCTAGATCTTTTCCCCCATGGTGCTACCAAGTCACCTCCCTTGAGAACCTTCCCATTAAGGGTTAATTAAGCTAGATTCCTTTATAGCCCACAGGAAGAGTGCCACAGAGTGAACCAGCTCATCCATCAAAATGGTTTAACATGTAGAAACACCCTCCCCACCCCATCAACCACTTAATCACAACTAAAGTGAGCGTCATTAACAAGCCACTTTATTTCTTCAAGAAGCTAATAAATGAGCTAATTTATTTCATGTGACAAGCTTGTGGTACACCCCAAATGGCTGCATTAGACAGGAATTTTTAACCTTAGAAAACCACTTTAGCTGTTCTTTTGCCCAGAAATATATGCCCTCTAATTGATTTGGCTAGAGCCCAAAGACAAAGAAAATCTGGAAGGCTACAGCTGAGAAGATAAGTTGATGTGGCTTGGGAGATTGGAGAGCTAAGCAGCTATGAAGCTCACGAGTAGGAAGCAGCAGAACAGTCCACTTAGTTTACAGAAGGCATGGGCAACTTGTGGCCCTCCAGATGTTTTGGCCTATCATTCCCATCGGCCGTAGCCAGCATAGCCAATTGGGGGCTGGAGGTGATGAGAGCTGTAGGCCAAAGCATCTGGAGGGCCACAAGTTGCCCACCCCGATTTATAGCCACAGTTCACCCATACATGGATGTCACAGAACATTTCTGCTAAATTACATTTATATCTGGGCCATTAACCTCATGTGGTGGTAAATTACAATGATCATATTAGTGTTCACATTTTATATGATGCAGGTTAGGGTGACCAGATAAAATCCAGGTCAGGGCTCATGTAACTTTAACAGTTGTGATGAAGAGGGAATTTCACCAGGAACTAATTGCATACAAATGACACTGGCTGAAATTCCCTTTTCTCTACAACCGTTAAAGTTACATGAACCCTGACCTGGATTTTATCTGGTCACCCTACATTTGGTAGCCTCTAGAACAGGGCAGGACAATTTGTAGCCCTCCAAAATGTTTGGCCTACAACGTCCACCAGCCCTAGACAATATAGCCAATTGTGAGGGATCATGGGAGTTGTAGGCCAAAATGTCTAGAGGGCCATAAGCTGCTCTAGGAATCTCCTTAAAAATCCAAACTCATGCCAGCTCTTTTCCTGTGGTCGGCTGGTTGTGCGTTGTTATTGCCACACAAAATATTAAACTTTAGGGACATCAGTTGGGAGGGTCTGTGATGGCAAGCAGAAACTTTAATGCAACACTTGAAGTAGCTTAGTCCCCAACATAACGTCTGTATGTTCACAGGGTCTCTAATGTACCCATGGATTGTAGAAATCCAGCCTGAGAACAGGATTTGGGGTGCATCCTCTAGCAGTATGAGTCAGAGAATGGCTCCTTCCTTCTACCCAGCTTTAAACAGCTAAGATGCAGCAGTACTGGACTTCACAACATTTTTAGTGACAACAGAGATGGAGAATGTTTTTCTAACATTTTATTGCTTTTGATGTTCAGGACTTTGGGTAGAAGATGTTGAATTACAAGAACAAAGAAGACAGAAAACATTTTTAAATGCCTGTGGCATGTCTCCCAATAGAAAGAATATTTTGAAACCTACTAATGCCCTGATCAGTTTAGGAATTAGCAATGGGCAACCACAAAATCTCTGCCTACCGGGTTTCCATTCCAAATTCTATTTCCAAGCTGCATTCCGCATTGTTGGGGGGGGGGGTCTGGGATCCCCAATAATGGCTTAGCCCTCACTGCCTATACCAGATAAGCCTGGACAGAACTGAAGACCACAATGTGTGGTGGTCTAAGGCAATTACCTCCACTGCGTGTCCAAAGGCTGGAAAAGACCAGAAGGGTTTCATGAAGGGTTTCCAAATTATCATAACCAACTAGGAAAAACAGAACTTTGTGTTCCCTTTTCCTCTGAAACAAGGTAAATATACCCACTTCTGTGACTTTTTCTTCTGAAATCACTCTAAATCTATCCATTCTATCCATTTTTGCCACTGATATTCAAAATTCTCCTGTTGTGGCTAGTCCTCCAAAACCTTCCTCACCATTTCTGTAGCATCCTCCCCTTCTTTATTTGGAGAACCATAACTACCCACCTCCATCTCGTCTTGTACTGTCACCATTATTAGGAATATTCTGCCAGCCCAGTGCTAGGAGGCTAGCGTACTAATCAATCGTTTTCTATCTGTAAACGTTTATGGTAAAATAAAACTTATATTCTTCGATTGTCAGTATTCTTGAGCTAATTTCCCCCATTTTGTCAAAGCAGAATGTATAATCTACCACGTGTGTACCTCACCCCTGCAAAAGATTTGTGCCTTTCTGGGTACACGTGTGAGTTCAGGTACCCACCCAACGGGGGCATTTGTTAACAAAAGCGTTGGCTGCATAGTGCCTACATTGACAGCAATTACACCAGTCTCAGACGTGCTTTTCTGCCTCAGAACTTCACAGACACTCTGATAACCTTAAAAGGGAGATGCCAGTCATAGCCAACGCAGCAAGACAAAGGTTGGATTCTTGCCACTGAGCTGGCAGCAGCAATGACTTGGAGGAAGGGATAAGCATTAAACCAATTTCGAAACTTCAGCTGTTAAATCTTACCAATCAAGTGGCATCGATTCAATGGCAGGTCTTTGGCGCCAGCAGAAATTAGGCAGGCACTGTCAAAACGCTAGCAAAAAAACAGACCTTAAACACAAGTGCAGGCACCACACGGCTGTGACTATTCGTCACTGCTCTGCGCTACAAAACTTGTAACAGGTTGCTTAGCGCCCTCTTACTCTCTTCTCTTTTGTCCTTTGTCAGGACAAAGCATGTCTCTTATGGCTTAACTTTGCGATCAAATGCCCTAGCTGCTCCCTGAGAACTTGAGAAAAACATGCTCAAGTTTCACAGAAAGGCAAAGAAATCATCTCTCTGCTGGTTTTTGTACCTGACAAAATACTTCGCGTCAAAGGGAAAAAAAGTGCCTTGAACTAACCTGTGTTTTAAATGGATGCTCAGACTGTTTGGATTACCTAAATCAGTGTTGTTAAGTATGTGGCTTTTACACAATTCAATCCCCAAGTTATGGTCAGTAGTCAGGGATAGAATCATTTTTAAAATTCCAATGCACTGAGCCAGTAAAGGAACCCCTACGCTGGCATAACGCTAATAGCGCAAGGTGAAAAACTGGGCAGATTCAAGGGAGCGGTGAAGAAGTAGATTTAATCCAGATCCTAGGATGGTTCAGGGTTGGTCCTACTTGCTACACCAGCATAACATTATGCCTGCCACAGAGGTGATGAAACTCAGAACATTCCCATCGGGGAGCCCACAGACAACTCAATCTGTCCTCTCCGTATTTGTCCAATCTATTACCACATCTTTGTCAGTAAATTCTGTAAATTAAATGTGTTGTTACAAGTAGTACTGGGGCTCTGGTGCATCCTTGCCCCAACATGGTGCCCTCCAGATGTTTTAGACTAAAACTCCCAGGAGTCCTGACTATTGGCCAAGCTGCTGGGGCTGATGAGGGTTGAAATCCAAAAGATCTGGAGGGCACCAGATTGGAGAAGGTGGGTATAAAGGCATTATGATATTTGCATTTCATTTTTGGTACCTTTCTTAATTATCTGTAACATGGAATTCACTTTTTGTTTATTGTTCTTCAACAAGACTTGTTCTTCTATATGCTTGGGATGTTGTTCTTGTTTATTTATTATGCCTTCAAGCTGTACAGTCCCCCTCAGTCTTCAAGCAAAAAGTCTCTCTGTGTGTCTTACATACAATCAGTAACAAACAAGGCAGTAATTACTCACAGGCTTACAACTCAAAAGGAAAAAAAGAATGAGGAGGAAAAAGGAAAACAGGTAATGTCAGGCACTATCTCTTAAGTTAAATATTAGTTCTTAGGATGACCATTTGGAATGGAAACAATTCCAGGGCCAGATCTACTCCAAGCAGGCTATAACACTTTGAAAACGGTATGCGTAATGTGTCCTGGGCCTGAACAGTTGTCAAAACCATTATACACCATTATAAAGCAGTAGTGTAGATCCTGCCCTGGAGAGGAAAAGCCTGATGGAGTTGAGCTAATGGAATGGCTTTGCTTCTCTTCTCTCGCTCTTTCTCAGCCTGATGGAATGGCTGTTACTAGGATCCGTGAAAATATCCACATCTGCAGCAGAAGTCTGTCTCAACAGTGTTTATGTTAATTTGGGATCCTAACACCAGTCAAGCTTTGGACCAGATAGGATACAGGAAAGACTGACTTCATCATTACTGTTATTGTCCCAAAACCTGTCAGCAAACCACCACCTAATTGAGTTTTAATGCCTGCATTTAAATTGGTTTATGACTTTCGAAGTCAGCAGGTATAAATCCAGAATAAGTTAAGTTAGCAATGTTAAGTTCACCCCAGCCACATAGAATATAACTGGTGTTTGCATGCAAATGCTTGTCAGCTTGTCTCTGTCAACCTAACTGACATGGATATTAACAGTGACACATGCCCAAACTTCTTCCCCAATCCCCCACACCGCCTCCCCCATTTCTTTTATCTCCAGATCCTGTCTAAGGCAGATCTCGCCTGTCAGCACAAGCACAGGGCTGAGAAGCTCTCTCTTCTGGGGCTGCTAGCTGGCCCTTTCTCACGCCACCATGGCACCAGACCTGACGCCTCCTTATCTTTCTGGCAAAGGGAGAAGACAGCTTTATGAAGCCCAGGGTTGGAGGACTTGAATCCCAGTGAATCCCAAGGAGCCCCAGTGCGAGGGGGCAACAGTTTTGCTGATGTTTACAAGGCCAGGATGACCTTTTCATTTTTCAAGACCCCGATTTTGCAAAACTCTCTTCTTTAGGGTTAAACATGTAGGAGACGCTTGCAGCAGTATCTAACAGGGCGCTTCCACCCCGTCAATTCCATTACACAAGCAGGACCCACTCCTTACACAAGGGAGATTTTGCGCTCCCTAGAGGAAGCCCCAAAACAAGCGGACGCACTCATTTCCGAAAGGAGGCAAGTCAGCGGAGCGTCATTATGTGAGCTCTGCCAACCTTCCTCTTTCCAGAAACGAGTGGAAACGCTTGTATCAGGTTGCCCCCAGGCAACCATTGCACAATCAGTGGGGGTATAAGTTCCCTGTTGGACACTGGCCTAAATGGCAGGCATGTTTCAGAAAAGTCGATCATATCTGCATGTGGGATGAGCACCATAGGCCCAGTTTGCCAATTTCTCAACATTTTTTTTACACTTCACATATCTATAATCCTACACTGGCTAGAGAATATGCATTCAAATATTATTTTTTAAACATTCTGTTCTACTGATCTGTTTAACACGGTCCTTAATGTCAGGGTTGGGAGACCCTCTGGAGCAGATCTGAAGAGCGTGCAGAGGGTTGCAAGGGAGATGGGAGGACAAAGAAATCCCATTCTGCAAACAGTGTGCTTCTGCTGGAAGAACCACAGTTCTGGATCCATCCCATGCAGCTCGACAAGGAGCCACCTTCCCCTTGGTAAGGTGCATGCTCTACAAAACCGTGTGGGTCCGCAAAGCATAAACTCTTCCAGAATTCTGCTTGTGCAGAAGTTTCAGTATCTGACATGGTGTAGTTATTACTGCAGCTATCTCACTCTAGTCAATAACTGCTCAGGTGAGTGGCGTGATGTTTGAAGAAGGAACTCATAGAAGATCACACGAATAATGAACATGGGAAGCTGCCTTATACAGGGTGAAAACAATGGTCCAAGCAGGATTTTTTCCAGCCCTACCTAGGGTTGCTGGGGATTGAACCTGGGACCTCCTGCATCCAAAGCATGTGTCTACTGCTGAGCCATAGCCCCTCCCCTCCCCACATGTTACTTTTGCAATTTAATTACAAAATGCCTTTTCCCCCCTAATCAGAGACATAACTGCTGTGACTGTAAGTCCCTGCTTCAGACATTAACTGACACATGGAAAAACTAACAGGAAATCCCCGAACACACTTGGATTTGCACTGCAATTTAGAGGTAAATTGAGATCAGTTGGAATTTGTCATTGTCTTGCTCCAACAACAGTCTCTAGTTCCTCAAAACCACAGATAACCGGAGGCACAGCCACACAAAAAACACTTAACTCATGGCCTCTGTCAAGTATCTCACTTTGAAATGCTGCCCTGGAGAAATTTGGCACACATCCCGGAAGGAAAATCTCCTTCCTTATTGTAATCAGAAATTAATTGCTCTAGGGCAAAGTATGAGAAAAGTTTTGCCTCCCATTTCTTAGATGTATCTGTCCCTAACTACAACTAAGGAACATAAAAAGTTCTCCTGGATCAGACCAAACGTCTATCTAGTCCAGCATCCTGTCTCCCACAGCGGCCAACCAGATGCCTTCAGGAAGCCCAGAAGCACTTCCAAGAGGGAAAATGCCCTCTCCTGCTGTTGTTCCCTAACACCTTATATTCAAAGGCATATTCCCTCTGATACTGGAGGTAGCAAATAGCCGTCGATAGCCTTATCCTCCATGAATGCGCCTAATCCCCCTTTAAAACCATCCATCTTGTAGCAGTTTAACTATGCCCTGTGTAAAGTAGTATTTCCTACTATCTGTCTGATTCTCCCACTGGATGATCGCAGAGGGTTCTAGTATTATAAGAGAGGGGAAAGATAGTCTCCCTATCCACTTTATCCACATCATACACAATGTTATACACCTCTGTCATGTCCCCTGTAATCACCTTATTTCGAAACTAAAAAGCCCCAAACACTGTGCATTTTCCTCGTAGGAAGGTTGCCCACTGATCATCTTAGTTGAACTTTTCTAGACCTTTTCCAGCTTTACAATATCCCTTTTAAATTTCAGCCACCAAAAGTATAAACTGTATTATTCCAACTATGGTCACACCACAGATTTGTATAAAGCAGCCTTCCCTAACCTGGCTGTCTGGAGATGATGGGAGTTATAGTCCAGCCCTTCTCAAGGGCATCGGGTTGGGGAAAGCTGGTTTAAAGGCATTATGATATTGGCAGTTTTATTTTCAAAACCTTTCTTAATTATCACTAACATGGAATTCACCTTTTCTATTATTTTTCAGCAAGACCCATTCTTCTTTATATACTTGATAATTTTGCCTTTAATAATGCTTTCCACCAATTTACCTAGAACAGATGTTAAGCTAACCGGCCTATATTTTCCTTGATCTTCTCTGAATCCCTCTTTAAAAATTGGCATTACATTGGCCAATTTCCAGTCCTCAGATACAGAGACAATCCCTGGGAAAAGTTACATACCTATCTTAGAAGATCAGCAATTTCGCATTTGAGTTTTCAAAGAACTCTTGGGTGGATACCATCCAGACCCAGTGATTTGTTAATTTTTAATAAGTCAATAAGGCAAAGTAGTTCATCTCTTGTCAGTACTATTTGCCTCAGTTCCTCAGACTCCTTCTTAAAAATGTCAGTCCAGGCACAGGTATCCACTGTAAAGTCAGATGCACATAATTTATTCAACTTCTCTGCAGTCTCCTTATTCTCATTCAGCACACCTTTAACTTGCTTGGTGTCAAACCACCTCATTGGCTGGTTTCCTGCATCAGATGTATTTAAATAATGTTTTATTGTACACCTTAATCTTTTTAGTAATATGCTCTCTTATTGTCTGCTTGTGTTTCATCTGCCAAAGTTTGTGTTCCTTTTTGTTTTCCTTATTTGGGAAAGACTTTCATTTTCTAAAGGAAGCCTTTTTCTAATAGCACCTCAAATAACTTCCTTAAACTCTGCTTGTTAACCATGCTGGCATCCACTTGGATTTGATAGTACCTTTCCTGATCTGTAGTATACATTCTTACTTATTCATTTGTAACAATTATATAGCACTGAATATAATAGAATCTCTCAGCAGCTCACAACATTAAAATACAACATTAAAACAGTATTAAAACACAACATTAAAACACGTCCAACTATAAGAAAGGAGCAGTAAAATGGCCTAATTAATTAACTTACATACTAGAAAAAGCCTAGGTGAATAAGTGAGTCTTTAGGAGGCATTTAAAAGATGCCACATTTTCTGCCCCCGAACTACACGAGGGAGGGTTTCCCAAATGGTGGGTGTCACTACAGAGAAGACCCACTGCCTGGATACTTCATGGCAATATTCCACCCATGTTGGAATGACCAGCAAGACCTCCTCTGCTGCTCTTAAAGGTCGCCTGGGTATGTATAAGGGAAAGTGGTCTGCTACATATCCTGGTCCCAAGTTGTTTAGAGCTTTATATGATAGTAACATAACCTTGTATGTAGCTTCGTAGGTAATAAGCAGCTAACCAAAGACACCAAGATACACCACGTAACGTAAGCAGCTGTGCTGACAATGAGCAAGGTACTGTTGGATGAAATGTGAAGTAGGACCAAAAAAGACAAAAACCAGAACCCCTGGATGTCTGTGGCTGTATACATTGTCCTCTCATTCAACATGGGCGAAAGGGCCGCGAAGGATGGTGTATACATGTTTCAAACAGAACGGTATGGCCGACGACATAAGCTAGAGGAAGGACTGCGAGACCTCCCAGGAATATTTTTTAAAAACTCCCCTGAAATTTCAGCTTTCATTTTCTACGGTAGGAATGGGCAGAATCTCCGGATGTTTTGGACTTCAACACCCAGAAGCCCCTTACAACATGGCCAATGGTTTGGAATACTTGTAGCTTTAAGCTAAAATATGCTGGTATTTTTGATATCTTGGCCCTGCTCGTTTTGTCTTGGGCCTCGTCACCTTTTGCCTTCAGTCCCAACCACCACTGGAATGCAGCCCTCCAAAGCTTTTCTAAAATTGAATTCAGCTCTTGGGCTCAAAAGAGATTCGACCCTGACTTAGACTAGGGTGACCAGATAAAATCCAGGTCAGGGCTCCTGTAACTTTAACAATTGTAGAGAAAAGGGAATTTCAGCCAGTGTCATTTGTATGCAATTAGTTCCTGGTGAAATTCCCTCTTCATCACAACAGTTAAAGGTGCAGGCACTATACTAGAGTGACCATATACAAAAGAAGGCAGGGCCCCTGCAACTTTAACTGTTGTGATGAAGAGGGAATTTCACCAGGAACTATTTGCATACAAATGACACTGGCTGAAATTCCCTTTTCTCTACAACTGTTAAAGTTACAGGAGCCCTGACCTGGATTTTATCTGGTCACCCTAACTTAGACTGTTATCAGAGGCCCTGTATTCTCCTGCTCTCTATAGTGTGGCACATGGCTACAAATGAGGAGGCTTTTACAGGAGTCGCACCTAAGCTCTAGAAGTCTTCCCGTTCAAGAGTTTTTGGTCTTCCTCCATTTTGGCTTTCCAGTGGAGGATAAAGACTTCTTTATTTTAGGGGGTCTTTGGTACTATGATTAATTAATTAATTAAAAACATTTCTTAGCTGCCTTTCAGGGCAGAAGCTCTCCCAAGCCAACTTACAACCATAGAAAAATAGCATACACATTAAAAGAAATAAAAACATAGAAAGTAAAATATCAATTAAAACAATAAAAGCTAAGATTAAAAACTAGTAATAAAACAGCAAGGGCAATAACAGCAAAACAGTATTCCATTATGAGAAGGCCATAGTAAAATAAAACGTTTTTAAGGCCTTCTTAAAGCCTGTAAGGATGGTGCATGGCAGATCATCGGTGGGAGTTTGTACAACAGGTGTGGGGCCACTGCTGAGAAGGCCCTTTCCCATGTGGAGACCCACTTAATATCTCTCACTGGTGGGCAGGTGAGAAGGGCCTCTCTTTTTGATCTGAAAGTGCGAGCAGGCTGATATGGGTGAAGTGCTTGGTCCCAAACCGTTTAAGGTTTTAAAGGTCAAAACCAGCACTTTGAATTTTTATTTATTTATTTTCCTGCTGGTTTTTATTATTTATTTGAACTGTGATTTTAAATGTCTTATTCATATGTTTAATTCACTGTTAATTTGATTGTTTTTATTTTATTGGACACCTTGGGTATTTTCTACAGAAAACTAGAATACAAAACCTTTTAATAAAATGAATAAAAGAACACCTTTAAATTAAAATAAAATGATCCAGCTCTGGATCAAACGCCTAGCTTTGAGATGGAGAATCATTTTTCTGTCAAGGTTCACATTCCATCAGGGTTAATTTGTTGAGTGGGGCTGGATCCGAAACTGGGTGGAGCCAACTCTTTTCACTCTTTTTCTGTTAAGTCTTCGCTCTCTCCTTTTACATCCTCCTTCTTTCTCCTCACCCAGCAGTCTGTTTTATATTATATGGTTTTCAAAAATCAGAGTTATTTTCATCATTGGCAGAACGATTTGCCAATTTAACCTAGGAGAAACTGCTTCCTGGTCACAAATGTAGCAATATAAATGAATAAAACGCTACATCATCATTATCATCATTAATCAGATTTGCCCCTGTGCTATCAGCTTCAGGACGCAATCCTATGGATGCGAACTCACCCCTGAACTAAAAAACTTCTGAGATTCCTATGCCCTGACAAGCTGAAGCCACCAGGGCAGGGGGAGTGGCGGAGGTGATCTTTGCCTCCCTGGCCTCCAAGCGCCTTTATTTTCGCTAGATGGGCTTTTCGGCCTGTCTAGCAAAGGTGCTTTGAAGGAGAAGGGAAGGAGGCTAAAGGAGGCTTAGAATAAATCGTATCCTGGCCGTTCCTGTCTCCTTCCCTCTCTGCTCACCAGAACGTCCCATTTCCAACCTTGTTGAAACACCCAGTTTGGTTCTCTTTATGCCGACTGCAATGGGGAGGGGCGGATCTCCAACTTCCTCTCCCCAAGGGACCATAGGATCGCTCTCTAGTTATTCCTTTTTGCTGTTTCAATTATACTTCACAGCCTCCTAAACTTGGGGTTACTCTATTGACCTTTAGGGAATACATAGGTAGAGTGCTGTAAGTAATATTTTTTACAAGGAGCTGAACGTCAGCCCAAAACCATGTCTGTAATTTTCTGGGTAATATCAAGTAGTACTGGGAGACATGATGACAATATGAAGAAAAGTAAATCTCATAAGGGTAAGGGAATAAAAAGCAACATGACTGCTGATAATCATCCACACTTTCTATAAAACTGGTAAGTGTAGGTATGGGATTGATGAGTAATCACGATGACACCCATTTTAGTAGCCAGCTTTGCCTTCCCATTAATTGATTAGCAGGAGAAAGTACATTATCTGATAAAAATCTATTCAAGAGTTGTAATGAATCACTTGTCACTTACCTGATTAACGATAACATTAACCAAATGTGATTTTTAATAACACAAAAAAACAGGTCTATTTTTAATTTTTAAAAGGAAAGAAAATGCTTGGTGAATGAAAAAATGTTCACATTCCACATAATCTTAGCCCTCATGTTCACGGCGCCGCCATCACAGCACGGTGGCGGCAGCAGGCCCCACATTGGTGCTCCTTCCGCCCATCTACAGCGAAGGAGTGCCACGGCGGGCTTTCCTGCTGCCATCGCCACTGCCACACCCACCCAGCAGAGTATCAGTGGCAGCTGTAGGGGTGGCTGGGAGCATCGCCCCCCCTCTTCAATCGTAAGTTTTTTTTTTAAAAAAAATACTTTTTAAAATGGGGGGGACTGCAGAGACGGTGCAGTGACCTTATAGCTCGCTAGTTCACCCCCTTCCCTACCCAGCCCATAGCGACCAATCAGTGGTCACCATAGGCAGGCCTCCCAGAAGCTCTGGAGCAAGAGCAACAGATGGCAAATGCTGTCTTTTCCTCGCTCCAAGCTAAAAAAGTCGGGGTAAACGCCCAGCTTTTTCGGAGCGGAGCATTGGGGCTTTTCCCTGCAGTAGCTTCGGAGTGGCGGCAGCATCATGTAATCCACCTGCCACCACTCCGAAGCTGCTGCGGGGAAAAGCACCCGTCTAGAGGTACTCTAAGTGACATGCATCACAGCTGCCCAAAGGAGTCGCAGGGTTTCCTGCTGTGCTCCGCCAAATATGGAGAGTTATGGATGGGAAGGAGTTCTTGTAGTCGTCATATGGGGATAGTTCTACCTAAGTAAGACAGTTTGTTTTATGTGGTACTGAGGATGATTTAATTGTAGAGGGCTTAAAACAAAACTAGTTCATGTGTGCTGTACAATCACGTCTAGGTGTATGGAGGGCTTGCCTGCACTGCTTCCATGTCGCAATCGTGTTTATTTGGTCAATTGAAAAACTATGCTGCAAGCTATACTCAAGGCCAAACCTCTTTCTGCCTAATGGCAAATTTCATTTTGGAGACGCTCTCAGGGAGGGGGGGGCACATTCCAGTGGTGGGTGGGATGGGAGACAAAAGGGGCAGAGACAAAAGTACAAAAAATACCAGCAGATTGTAGATTAAAGCTCTTACTGCCAGTCACTAAGCCTTAGGAGAGGCATTATGAGCTGTTAGAATGGGAGAAAATTACACAAAAGCCAGGAAACCACCAAATGCTTGGGAGTCATGGGCAAGGAGATGGGGCCAGGGAAAGGGTCAATGGACATCTGGAGCATCCCAGAGGGCCAGATTGGGACCCATGAACAGCCAGATTTGTCCCCACCCACCCCCCAGACCTAAGATTCCTCACCCCTGCTCAAGACCATGGAGCTTGGAGCATGTGCCAAGGTCTGTTTGGTTGTCACACAGAAGAGGGCCAGGATCTCTTCTCGATCAACCCAGAATGCAGGACACGGAATAATGGGCTCAAGTTACAGCAAACCAGGTTCTGTCTGGACCTCAAACATCCAGAAAACGTGGGCTGCAGAGATCTCCTGGGAGTGTGTCACTTCTAGGCTGACCATATGAAAAGGAGGACAGGGCTCCTGTAACTTTAACAGTTGTAGAGAAAAGGGAATTTCAGCCCGTGTCATTTGTATGCAATTAGTCCCTGGTGAAATTCCCTCTTCATCACAACAGTTAAAGTTGCAGGCACTATACTAGAGTGACCACATACAAAAGAAGGCAGAGCCCCTGCAACTTTAACTGTTGTGATGAAGAGGGGATTTCACCAGGAACTAATTGCATACAAATAACACTGGCTGAAATTCCCTTTTCTCTACAACTGTTAAAGTTACAGGAGCCCTGTCCTCCTTTTCATATGGTCAGCCTAGTCACTTCAGAAGGGAGGTGAAGGACTGTAGGCTTGAATACTCTTGTATGTTAAAGCCTCTTGCACTGACATCTAACTTCTGTATGCAGGGTTGTTGTTGTTTTAACCTGATTCCCAAAAGTTCCCTTTGAGGAGCCAAGCCACCAGAGTTTGGGTGGGGTGAGTGGAGGGAGGAGCAGACAAACGTAGAGGTGGACTAATCTTGGTCAACATATTTAGAAAAGAGAAACGCTCCAAGTCATATGCTGCCAACGTGCTCATAAACAGAGGCTACATGGAAGTAGTGAATTTTCTAAAAGTGGACGACGTGATCACTGCCCCTGTCTGTGACAGCTGGTTTCAACATTCCCAAGGCTGCAAACAAGAGTGCTATGAGTCATGGAACACATGAAGAGAGTGATAGGCAGAGAGGCCTATGTCACCAATATGAGATGCCGGACAGGGTACAAAAAACAATTACCAGAAGAGGGGAAGAAAAAAGGACATATACATACATATATCTGGTGATTCATCAGAGCCATCCGGGCAATCCTTCTCTCCATCACATCTCCAGCCCTTGGATATGCATGTGATCTGATCTTTACATGCAAACTGTTTGGGGCTACATGTCTTGGGTGCTAGATGAAGGAAGAGGAGAAAAGGGATGGGGAGGTTAGTTTCTTCCACAAGACATGTCATTAAAAATAATGTCAAAGTCTGGCTACTTAAAAAGCAAACGGACTCCGACCGTGGCACTGGGCTCATCCATATTCACGACACTTGAGCAGGATTAAAAGGCGAGGTATTAATTAGAGCAAAGCGGGAGCCAAGATCCAGGGTGCAAAACAGATTTTAAAGACCATTTAACTTGAATAATTTATCTCTCGGGAGCTCACAGCATTTTTTATTATTATTTACGTGCTAGGCATAAAAATGCACACACACACACACACACAGAAAGAGAGAGAGGGATTGATAGCTGGTAACAGGCTACAGCTATCCATTGATAGCTGGTAACAGGCTACAGAGAGTATCAAGTCTGACCGTCTCTACATAAGTTATCAGGATGCAAATAGTTAAGCCTATTTATGAAAATGTTTAAACTTCCGCATTAACTTTTGGTTGTTGTACACTGACCTCAATATGGTCAGGGTTTCAGCCACTGTAGAGGGGGAGCACAATTAGGTCACCATTAAAAATCAGCTGCTCTTGGATAACACAACCTTGGAAAAATCTCCACTAAACTTGCAAACACTTCCAAAGAAGTCTATCCTTCAAGCCCTCAGTAGGCAATAAGAATACATAATCCAGCATCAAGAAATTTTGATGGGACCCATATTTAGCCTGGCTGGCTGCCTCTGCAGTTGAAAATGGGGATTTGCCCACCGTCCCATATCCATACAACTCTGAACTCCCTTGAAGTCCTGACCTACCTCCTACACACACACCTTTAAAAAGGGGGGGACCCATCCTGGTGTCATTACATGCCTAAGGATTTAAACTGTGAGACAAAGTACACATTTCAAATCTAACTTCAGCCACAATCTCACTAGGTGACCTTAGGCGAGCCGTACCCCTGCCACCTGCAATTTGGCAATAGTATGGGCCTACCTCAAAAGGCTGTTGTAAGGCTTGTGGAGATAATGGACAGGAAGCACACTGAACCCTTGAAATGTACGATACATCAGGTGTGCAAAATGTTTCCAGCAACGTTACTACCTAACAAAGGTTTTTGCTAGGCCACAAAGATTTTTAATAGCCACTCATAGCTATACACGACACCTGTGGTTGAAAAGATTTGTAAAAAGAAGAATGTGTATAAATCTTCCCTGCTCAGTGTCCTGGAAGTTAACTGTAAGTAGCTTGTGTCTGCTATGCTAAAATGTTAAGAATTACAGTTGCACTATTACCACCCCCATCATCCAATAGTGGAAAAGTAGGGTTCTTTCCTTAGCAACTCACCAGGATCCAGAATAAATCCACCCACCACCCACTTCACAATGCTCTGGAGCAGCCTTCCCCCAACCTGCTGCCCCAACCATTGGGCTTGCTGGCTGGGAATTATGGGAGTTGCAGTCAAACACATCTGGTGGGCACCAGGTTATGGAAGGCTACTCTGGAATGTTTCTGTCTGGGACGGAGACTGCTTTTATACAGTGCTGGGAACTCTGTTCCTGGCATGTGAGTGTGGGCACTGAACAGATTACCCCCCTCCCACCCAGACATACTCCAAGTCAAGGCTGCGGTCTCTGCTGTTGTTGTCAGGCATGCAAATAGGAAGCTAACCTAAAGGGCATCCCAACAGAGCAATGTGAAAATGATCTGGCCCCCAACTTTGTTCAATTACAGATACTCTGCAAGAGGTGCCTTTTCTGTGGGATACTGCATGCAGAATAGTCTCCGCTGAAGTAGTTACCGTAAGGCAGAGGTGGGCAACCCAATGCTGGATGCAGCCCTCAGCCTTACTTTATGTGACCCTCTGCATCTCCCGTTCCTTCCTGTATCAGCCACCACAAAAAATGAGAGACCAGGAGGCACATAGCCCAAGCTTGGAGGCCAACCACAGAGTGCGACGGTTAGGGCAGCATAGCGTCCCTCAGAAAGATGCTCCATAGTTGGGGCTCCAAGTCTGCATGTGCATCTGCCTGCCTGCATCTTGGTCGCTTTGCAACAGCAGTTGGATCTCTGCAAACCGGAGATGCCCAACAAGAAAGCAACCTGATTTGTATGATCACCATGATTTAAAAAAGCGAGGATGGGTTGCGGCACATGCCATCATGGGCCATGCAGCTTTTAAATATTCAAGCCATGATCAAGACTTGTTGTGTTCTTTCTTTTAAGAATTAGGCTATCTTCTGTAACAATGAAGTATGTTTCATGAGAAAGTCAATGGGGAGGCCGTCAAAAAGGGATAACCAACTTTGGCCAGATCTACACCAAGCAGGATAAAGCACTATGAAAGTGGCATGAAAGAGGTATATAAAAGGCAGGGAGCCACACCAAGAAGGATATAGCACTATGAAAGTGGTATGTGGTATGTATCTTATGGGCCCCAACTGTTGTCAGTGCACTTCAACACCGCTATAAATTAGTAGTGTGACTCCTGCCTTTTATATACCACTTTCATAATGCTAATATTCTGCTTGGTATAGATCTGGCCTTTGTACATTTTTATATTAAATATAAAGCTTTATACTACATAGTTATAGAAGATAGCCTAATTCTTGGGGGGGGGGGGAGCTTATGGACATAAATAAACTCCTGACTTTGAATTGTAGTGAAAACCACTGTTATTTGTGGAATCTGCATGTGAAGAGCTTTCCAGTGAACAGTGTTTCATGAGAATCGGTCAATGGGAAAGCAGTCAAAAACGGATGACCAACTAACTCCCGACTTTGAATTATATATATAAGATGAGGTGGGGTGATAAAAGTCTCACCTGGAGCACCCAGAGAGAGTTAAAGAAAGCAGGGGCTGAGTCTGGCCCTGCCCACCGCCAACGTGTGCCCCCTGCCCCTGGAGAGATTACCTCTGAGGGAATGCAGCAGAAACAAGGAATGCCCACTCCTGCTGTAAGGGAACATCTGATGTCATTATTTCTGCATGGAACAGTTGCTCTGCACAAACACAGCGTATGTTTGGCTAAAGGGTGGCTTTCAGAAAACTGTCCATCTCTTCCAAACCATTTGACATTTGAAAAACAGGTACACTTCTGTTGTGTGTTGATATGGTGGTCTATGGGTTGAAACACATAGGAGCCATTTCCAAGGGAAGCGGTAAACAGTATGCAAGTATTGAAAATAATGTTTCCACATGATTCTGTTTCCTCTAACCGAGGACAGCAAACGCTGGTGAAATACTGACAAAGTCATAAGCTCGGCAAGGATAACACTCGCAAAGGAAGCTGTGACGATACCCCACATTTCTGTCTCCTTAAGTATGTCTAGCTTAGTGTGTTTGGAGAGTGTGGAATGTTGGACCTCCAGAATGTCATTTTTTTTCATTTTTGAACATTTCTAAAACAGTATTAATTATAGTTAGCATTTATATACTGCTTTTTTAAAAAATAATTAATTTTTTTTTGGCATCTAAAGAGACTTGAAAATAACTTTGACATTACATAAAAATAACTCAATAAAACATATAAATGTAATCCACCAGATGGACTAAAAGAACACAACATGATCAAAACAGCATGCATCTTAGTGCCAACCTGCATGTGACATTAAGGGTGCAACCCTATGCATGTTTAGACAGAAAAAAGTCCTACAACTCCCAGCATCCCCCAAGCCAGCATTTAGGACTTTTTGGGACTGCACTGTAAACCCATAACATAATTCTTGATAACAGTAAGACGTTATAAGACGTTACCATGGGATGGATTCATATTGGGATCGTGGTGGGCAATGAAGGAGGTTTCACACTTTTCCATTTGCCAAGGTCCCACTGAAATCTCCCCCCCCCCCCCCCGAAGCTGCTATTTGAATTGGCAGGGAGGAAAACTGTCACCAAGGGGAGCTTCCTTCTTAATACAAATAGCAGCTGAGGGTGGTGGAGGTTGTCGGGACTGCCATGAGGGGAGGGTTAAAATCCCTTTCTCTACTACCATAATCCCAATCCTGATTGAGGACACTTTAAGAAGAGACAGAGAGCTTTAAACCACATATTTAATGTTGGGTGTAATTTGGCCCAACAATTTTAAAGGGCCTCCTGCCTAAAATAGGGGTACCAAACATAGCACCCATAGGAATTGCGGTGCCCATGGTCACCAATGGACCCCCAGACACTTTCCTTGGTGCTCAACAAGACATCTTACCTCTCCCAATTTTTATTTAAATTTTTATTTTCTTATGGAAGTTGAAATTGCTTAAAACCGATCTGGAAGCCCCTAGCTGCTGCCACTTTAATTTCCCATGAATACACCTGGGAAGATTACTTGTCCTTTGTGACTAGACATGCCCACCCATGGCAGCCATTTTATGGCCTCAATATTTTCACAAATGTGCCTACAGGCCCAAAAAGTTGCCTACCCGTGATCTAAAATTATGACAGCTTGCTAGGCAGGCCTTTGGGGAATGGGCGGGGTTTTCCAAAATGAAAGTACCACTTCCCAAAAGGCTCTGATTCTTGCTGTCATCATTTTAGCCTCACTAGGCACACACAAAAAGAGCATTCATATGAGAGTTTTCATTACTTCACATACTTTTTCTCATTAGCTTTTACGACAACCCTTTAAGGTAGGCCAACACCCTCTGTGACAGGGAAGGATGGGAGATAATAGTTTGCCTAAAGTCGCCCAGAGAGTTCATGACAGAGCTGAGATTTTATAGAGAGATTTCCAATTCATAGCTCATGGCTAGGTGTGCAAAATGTTTTTGCAGGACACAGGCTGTAATGCGGGGTGAACAATTTCCCATGGAAAATTTTGCTCTGCTTTTATTTTTCCATGGAAATTTTTCCATCCCCTAAGTTCCGTAGTATCAAGAATGTACGCAAACTGCAAAAACAATTATTAAGCAAGCCTGATAGTTTCCAAGTTGTAATGAATGTTTTTCAAATGGTTATCCCCAGCAAGTATGTGAGAGAATACATATATGTTGTTGAAATACATAGATGTCTCAGATGAAATGGAACTAATAACTGAAAGTCCCCCAATAACCTCAGCAGGCTGAACTCTGTTGAAATAGGTGAGAGGTTGGTCTGCATATCCTACACAGTCCTTTGGGTTGCTAAAATGTATTAGCATGTCCACAGTCTTCAGTGCTATTTTTCTCCTTAAATTTAAACAATATAAATGAAGTACATTTAAAAGTCACTAATAAAACCCCCTATACTCCAAGGCTACGCCCATTTTGTTCTTCTAGTATAACTAAAGTGTGTTAATTTTATCTCTAGGTTTCACATTAAGCAAAGGGCCTGGATAAGTTCGTCTACAAAATGGCAGTCAGTAGATTTGGCATTGTTTGGGAAGCTAACCCTTAACAATAATCCATCTGGACTCTAAATTCTACAGAAAGCTCATGCCTTTTTTGTCCATTTCAGGACTGGAAACTACTGCTTGATCTGACGCCACCTGATTCAGCGATATATTCATGGCAGGAGAAGTTGAGATATTCGCCAACCAAAGATGGACACATCAGGTGGTTATTGATCTCATACTTGGCATCTCTGCCTAAAAATCGCAGGACGCAAATAATGCAACCATAAGAAAGTACATTTCCATGGAGTTGATAAAACATACATACTAGATTCAAAGACACATCTGTCATCTGTGGCTGGGAGGAATACCTAAAGCTGAACAATTAACAGCGCTACACGATAAGGAAAGAATTAAAGGCACCATGCTCCCGAAGTGAATCTTCATTACAAATCATGCAAAGACCCCACCCCTTTATATGTATCCCAAACAGATTAGCTGCTCCCATATCAATTGGGGTCTGGGTAAAGACATCTACCCACATGACTTCTCTAAAAGAGTTTACTATCATGTATTCTGGCCTCAATCACCCCTCTGCTACTCCATGATCATCCAGGCCAGAGGATGTGGCTTAACCAGACTCCTTGGACTCAGGGGTCACCCCCCCCAATGCAGTCCTCCCTGCCTTGACACCAGTGGCTGCAGAATCGGACAATGTCCTTTCAGAGTTGACAGCTCCTCAGAGGTGGTGGAATTAAAGCAGGTCAGGTAGTGGACTTAACAGCAGTTTCAGGTCTGCGAGCCTTTATAAGACTTCAGAAGGCCTCTGTATGTTGCTGAGGCAACAGTTCTTCCTGAGTGAGTTCCAGCCAGCAAAGGCCTGGCCTTGCTTGACTTCACTCTGCCTTGCCCTTCTAGCTAGTGCAACTGCTTCAGATTGGCTCCCCTGGGAATCTTCAGCCAAGCTAGACAGGGCACAAAGTGATACTACCTCTTAAGGCATTTGCATGATATGATAAGACGCATTAGAGAAAACAGACAGAGATAAGTTTTTACACAGATAGTACTATCAAAGGCTAGTAGCCATTGTAACGAAATGAAGCCCCCTCATTCAACCAGTATACATCTGAAGTAACAGATTATGTGGACAAACAGCAGCAGAGGTTGTGAGTTTCCAGAGCCTATGGCTAACCACTGATGGGGCTAAATGGACCTTGGCTTGGTCCTGCAAGGCCAGCGATAAACCTCTGGAAGCTCACAACATTCCCTGCTTTTGTTTCTCCTCTGCATCTGATACATCAGAAATGTTCTTTTATTCTAATGCAAGGTGAAATGCTCTTACATTCACAGAGCAAATTATAAAAATGTCTCCAGCGAGGGCAAAGTGAACCCTATTTCTTGCCTGCAAGTATTAAATTGGTGAAAGAAATCAAGGATACAGGACAGACAATGGGGGATGCTACAACAGAAAACATACAACTCTTTTAGGGCATTTTAACACAGCTTGGTAAGTAGGGCATTAATTCACACCACGTCTCCTGCTGCTAGGGTCGATTCTTCAAGGAAGACATTCTACATGATGCAGCTGCTATCAGCTAATTGATGCCCATCTTCTATGCCTTTGGAGCCTTTGTCCAATCACACACGTGCAAACTAAAAAGCCAAAGAAAGCCAAAAAGTCAATGCCATTAACAGTGACTGGGGAACTGTGCTGCAAAAGAGCAATAGAAATGCAATCCAAAAAGTATCACAGCATCCAAGGAACAAAAAGGATTCGGAACAGGGGGGAGGGGGAGCTTTTGCTTTGCAGGGACCACAGCCCTGCAATGTCTGACCTAGAACACTGGACGTGCAGGAAAGTAGCTGGTAGGTAATTCGCTCATGACGCTTCTGTCAAAGACTTGTTTCAGGAGGCTTAGAGGACAAAGACCAGACCACCTGGATAAAAGCAAAGTACATCTTCATCTTTAACTCACTAGACCTAAAAGCAAGCCCCGTTCAATCTAGCAGAACTCACTTCCAAATTATAAGTGCTTAAGATGTGAGTGAGGCACCTGGCTTTCAAGTATGTCCCGTGGATGGGACTTTAAGACCCAAAACGGCTGCCAAAAAAATCCCCACACAAACAACGCTTAAGTGTATAACTCAAGGAGTCCATAGCAAAGTGGGGGGATTTGAACCAGAGCCTACGGTGTTCCCAGCAGCTGCAGAGCAGCTCAAGAGAGTTATAGCGCTCCCAAACCTCTAGCTTATCTGTTATTATAATTGGATATTCTTGTTAAACCATCCCTGTGGCTGACCCCTGAGACCTGCCACTCAGACACAAAAGGCATTCCACTCCCCCTGCCCTGCCTTCTCCGCTCAGGAAGGCTTCTCGTCCCCCCCAATTAATCTCACCCTGACAAGCCTGTCAAAATGCTTCTGGAGAAACCCAAGCCTCGTCCTGGATTCACAGAGCCTGTCACAGCAACGCTATCCTCCAAGGCCTCAAAACTGACAAAGCATGACCTCCCGCTGAACAGCACCGTGGGGACCAGCCTCCAGCAGCAGCACGCCCTCGTTCTGCCTCGAACCTTGGGAAAGGGGCAGCAGCAGCTTCCTTTCCTTTGCCAGAGACAGTCTGCCTCCCCAGCCGTCATGAGCACAGGAAGCTGCCTTATGCCAGGTCAGCCTATTTGTCCATCAAGCCTAGTATTGTCTACTCTGGCTGGCAGTGACACCCCACCATGGCTGCCTCTACAAGAGAGGTTTAATGCTCTTTCAAGGCGCTTAAAAAAATTTACCTCTACAAGAACGGAGTTATCTGGGCTCATAAAACTTTGAAACCTACTTCCTAGCTGCTCTTAACACTTTTTTGCACAAGTTCCATCCCTAATACACACACACACACACACACACACACATCTATCTATCTATCTATCTATCTATCTATGAACAAACATATCAAAGTGCTCGAGTTGTCAAAAGATACATTACAGAAGGCTATGGTTTTTAAAAAGACAATCCACACTGGATCAAGTTTTTTGCTCTTGCTTTTTTAAAAATTAAGTAAAAGCAGATGCACCAGCTAAAGCTCTATGCAGAATTAGAAGAGTTCCAATTTTGGGAAGGGAAGAAAGAACCCTTCAGACTGGGTATAAAAGTCCAGTTCAGATTGCCAGGGAATGGTACAGCTGCAAGGACTTTCATTTTCAAATGCTTCCCTCTTTAGCATTCGGGAAGTTCAAGCGTCTACTGGCTAAAAATAAAAAGCTTGCAACAATTCCAGTAGAAGAGAAAGGATCTTCTCTCTCTCTCATTCTCTGAGCCAAGCTGTGGAGCATGGTCTTTTTTTCTTCTTTTTTCTGCATTGCTTTCAGGTCTACAGGGAGGAGGAAGAGCACCAATACCAATGAAAAAACTCAAAGGCACTAAACCCAGAGGTCTTCCGACTCCTCTCTCCCTTTTGTCACAAAAAAAGGCTATGTGCCAGAAGCTGAAAGGGAAAGCGCAGATACCACAGCAGTTACCCTGATTCCTGCAGTCTTAAGTTGTAAGGCATCCAAGCATTGGGCAAAGACAGAGCGGGGAGTATATAAATGGACCAACCATTAGTCAGGCCTAAGATCACACATTTCTCACTACTTTCTTTTTTAAAAAATAAAAAAGTGTTCCTCACCAACATGTCTGGTGAGATCACTCCCCAAAATGCAGACCAAATATCAACTGCTGTAGCCACAGCTGCCTGGGACTGCTGACTTTGAAAAGACTGTGCTTACCTAAGAAATATGTTCAACGTTTTTCAAAGCAGCTCCTGGATGTTTGGGTTGTGTGGCCCCGGAGATCTGGCCATACAGCCAATAATCAAAGGCCTACCGGTCATGATTCTCTGAGGGGATGCAAACAAATCAAACCAACCAAAACAGAACAGGATGTTTTTTTACACTCACTCATGAAGCTCACTGGTTGACTTTGAGCCAGTCACTGACTCTCAGCCTAACCCATCTCATGGAGTTGTTATGAGGATAAAATGGAGAGGAAGAGGCAGATCATCTACACCACCCTTGGAGGAAAAGGCAGGATATAAATGGAAGGAAGATACTGTTTTGCCCATGAGAGAAAAGATACAGGATTTCCATATCTTCCCTATAAGACATCCCCCTGCAGCTGGAGGTGGAGCTTGCAGAAGGTGTTTGAGCTGAAAAAGACTACCAGAAAGGGAAGGACTAAGCAACATCTCTGCCTGCCCTTTCCCCATCCTGACTCGCAGAATACTCATTCCAGTCTTACCAAACAAAGAAATAAGCAAACAAGGAACACAAGTGTAAATGAATCGTTTGAGCTTCCTGTTAAGAGAACAAGAACTACAAACTCGTGCAAGGCTCTTCGTCTGATGATACTCTACCTACGCAAATAGAACCGCTTGCATGAGCAAGCCGGCTGATATATTCTCTGAATTGGCTCTCAGAATATATATATATATTCCCATTTTCAGTCATCAGAAGAACTTCGGCACACTTGATCACTTCTCTTTTCCTGTCACTCTTTTTTTTTTTTTTTTTTTTAACCCAACCCCTTTCTCCCTTGATCGTTTAAATCACAAAGGGTGTGAAGAGGAGCCTTCCTCAGACTTGGGAGGGAAAGCTACTGACTGAACTGCATTGGCTGCACTAGGGAGATTAATGTACTTTATCCTGAGCCATTTCTCTGCCAGTTTTACACATTCTTCCGATCCAAGCATGGCCATAAGATTGTCAGGTCTCAGAAACGCAACAGATTCCATGGCTTCCTACCACTCACCTTCCATAGACATTGAACAGCCCTACAGTATGACCTGAAATGCTTTTTGTACGACCAGCTGAATGAGTGGGCTAGAGGTTTAGATGAGTGGTCACCGGAGAGACAGGGCCTTTGCTATGGCATTGGCCAAGCTTTGGAACTCCTTCCTTGGAAATGCTGGCCTGATGCCTTCCCCATGTTTGGTGGCATGTCAAACCAATTCTATTTAGTCAAGCATTCATGGATGGAGGTATATAAGGGGCCATTTTAGGGCTTGACTCTGCTGCAATTTTATCTGAGATTTTATATAGCGAGAGGAGTAGGATTGGGCAGAGGTCTGCCTTTGCCAGCAAAGAGAAACTCCACCAGCAAGGGAGGCCTGTCTGTCCAGGATGCCCCATTTATGTCCACAGAAATACGGGCATAACATTTGATTTATTTCCTAAATTTGAATTATGCCAGTAGATTTATTCCATATACCTACTGACAGCAAGGCTCCAAAATGGGGGATGCCAGTTTTAGATCCACTTGATCCAAAGTCCCTCCATTGCCCTAAGAGGGCCCCAAATCTGACGCCTCAGCTATACTAACCTTGAGCTGGTTTAGTCAATTCCCCTACCTACTGTTTTCATTTGGGGAGTGGATTTAAGTGGGGGGAAAGCCCCACCAGGCTGAAGAGCTTAGCAAATCTGCCACAATCTCATCTGCCATGGCCCAACCTGACAGGGCTTTGGAAGAAGTCAAGGATCTGCTACTTTACTCCCCGTCCCCTGCTTTGGATTGCTCTGTACATCCTAGAGCATTGCATTTTCATTGCTTTATTTAATTCTGTTAGCCACCTTGCATAATCTTGGTAGAGAGGGAGGACAGAAATGTTTTCAATAAATAAAGCTGGGAAAGAGCTGTACTACAATCAATGACACCCCAGGGCAGCAGATACAAGTACAGCCTCCAGTGGGAGCGAGCTGAAAAATATTATTGTGCATGCTTAATATTTAAATATTGTATGGTGAGTTGATTTTAATAATTGCTTCAAGTAACCATACCGAGTAGTGTTTTTTGCAGCCACAATTATGCTTTGTGTAATTATATAATTTATTTTTAATAATGAATGGATTAAGCATATTTATTGCTTGGCTCTTCAGATCTCTGAAAACCAACATCTGGTGGTTTTAAAACACACTGGGGACTCTTGTCTGGCTCAGAAGTGCTTTCATATTTTTCCCCATCCCATGGCAACCATAACATCAAACAATGATTCAGGATTTGCCCAAGTGTAGCCCATCCATATACATCAAACAGGGCACTGGGGTTCTAAAGTGCTCCTAGGAGGAGAAAGAGGCTGTACAAAAGATGCTGGAATCCATAAGTACATCTGTAATTGCATCCAATGCCGGCACATCTATCATTACCAGGCTCCACACCTACTTAAAAAACTTGCCCTTGTGGTAGGGACCGGTGAATGTCGCGCCACTGCTTAAAGCTAAGTAAGCGTTGACCTGATCAACCCCACAGATAAGAGACTACCAAGAACTGCATGTAAGAACAATATAGAAGTTTGCCATTTTGTATGTTTTTAATGCTTCCCTTATTTATTTATTTATTTATTACATTTGTATACCGCCCCATAGCCGAAGCTCTCTGGGCGGTTTACATCGGATTAAAACAATTAAAACAATATACAAGAAATTAAAACAGCAAAAACATACAACATACACACAATACACACATACATTTAAAACCACTGCAACAACCCAAAAAGCTACAAAAACAAAAACAAGCCCAGGCTCCTCAGATATTGCCAAATGCCTGAGAGAAGAGGAAAGTCTTGACCCGGCGCCGAAAAGATAACAATGTTGGCGCCAGGCGGGCCTTGTCAGGGAGATCGTTCCACAATTGGGGGGCCACCACAGAGAAGGCCCTCTCCCTTGTTGCTGACCTCGAACCTTCCCTCGGAGTAGGCACTCGGAGGAGGGCCTTAGATGTTGAACGTAGTGTTCGGGTAGGTTCATGTCGGGAAAGGCGTTCCATCAGGTATTGTGGTCCCAAGCCGTGTAAGCACCTTGAATCGGGCTCGGAAACATACAGGCAACCAATGCAAGTGGGCCAGAGTAGGTCTTACATGCTCGAACCTTCTGATCCCAGTTATCAATCTGGCTGCTGCATTTTGCACAAGCTGCAGCTTCTGAACCGCCTTCAAAGGCAGCCCCACGTACATTGCAGTACTGGGAACATATGCAACAGTATGCCTTGGTGATCATGCCTTCTTTGTCCAGCTCACGATTATTGTACACTGGCCTTTCGACACACCATAATGCAAACAACAATGCCATTCCAGGCAACTTAAGCAGACAATTAAAATTGGTTGAAACAGTAAAACGATACATTCAAATTCAATAAAATGCAACAATTACAGAATGAAAAAGCAGGCAACCCAACAGACCCATATACATGCTAAAGGCCTTCTTGAATAAAGCAGCCTTTGCCTGCTGACAGAAGGATAGCAGAGAGGGAGCAAACCTGGCCTCCCTTGGGAGAGAGTGCCGCAATCCAGGGGCAGCCACCAAAAAGGCCCAGTGCATCTACCTAAGGATCGCTCCACACTGCAATTCAGCCCTCTGGGGGAAATATTCAAAGGAGATAGGGACTTTGTGGTATGCATTCTGCCATTCCACTTCATCAGAGCACAAGAGAAATTCCAGTATATACAGGGGTTTTTTTATTTTGAAAAACTATTCAATTTCCTGCCTTCAGCATTTTAGAGTGAAGCTTGACATTTTAAATCGGCACCATGAGGGAGGGATAAGCCGTCTCACCTAGACCACTCAGTAAATTGCCTTAAGCAGTCAGAACGTCATGGAAATAAGTATTTACATGTTTGAATCTAACCAAGCTGAGATATAAAGACCCTAAACAGTACATCAGACAGGGCAGGTTCTCCCTTAGGAGTATCAAGAGGGCCAAACTGCAAGATGGGCATTTTTGTAAGATCAAACAAACCCAGTAGGAACTAAGTATCCCCAGCTACGTCTCGCACAGTGTTGTTTTGCCTTGCGCCAAGCTCCCTCTCTCCGCTTCTTTGACTGAAAGTTAAGGGCGGATGTTTGGCTCTGACTTTTGCAAAGGAAACGGCACTGGCAATAAATATGGATAGGAATGAGGCTGATTTGAAAAACAGATGCTTCTGGAGGCAACACAAACATGGCACCTTTTTCTGGATCATGCCCTCCTAAACTCTTCCCCAGGGGCAGAGCAGAGCATAGAAGCAGAGAAACTTCCACTCCAATCTACCCTTGCTAGTCCCTCTCCCTGTTCCACCAGCCTACTAGCATTAGGTTAGCTGGCCAGGAAGGGAGTGGGTATTCCTGCGACAAATCCACAGTCAAGCCACTGCAGAAGATATGGGTCACACCATCTGCCATTATCTCCCCCAATTCCACTACACATGCCAGGCATAAAGCGGTGCCCCTGCCACAGGGCAGGGCAACTATGCTCATGCATAGGAAACAGCACTGGCAATAAATATGGATAGGAATGAGCTTGATTTGTAAAACAGATGTTAGTAGAGGAGAACGAAGAACAAAATCCATGCGGCATTAATTATGGAGTTTCCCCCCCCTCCTGCCCCGTTCTCTCCTTTCTTGTTATGTGAGTTCATATGACCCACCACCCAAAAAACCCTCTCCAAAAACGCCTCTCAAATACCTTAGAATTATAGATCTTAGACTAATTTCTATCCGAGTTTTCAGAAAACTGAATTGAAAATTATCGGAAGCTACTTCATTCTAAGAGTGATTCTACCATCTGAGTTATGCAGGAAATGGCAAATGCTTTATTTATCAGGGATGGGGCCATCAACGGGTGTTTTGCAAAGACAGGAGGCAGGGTACGGGGAGCTTAGCTAGGTCTGGAATAATATTTCAAAGCCCTCAGCCAACAATCAACATTTTTTAGCGGCCAACATCTAATTTTTGGGCACTAACTCTGCCCAGAGCTGAAATATTTTGAATTCTTCAGTTGCCAGAAACCATAGGTTTCTGGGACACTTCCAGCCCATCATAATAACAGAAAGTGAACGACAAGGGAGTCATTCCTCAAATGTCTTGGGTTTTTGCCTTTCAGTGGACTCTGCTTATTTCTGTCTGGTACATCCTGCCACACACATTGCTCATACGGAAAGGTGAAATGCTTTCGGTTTACACACCTTTAGGTGACATGACTATAGAAAAAGTCCCTTTGTACTAGTGATTGCCTGCACATAGCAAAGAGAACCAAACAGGCATAAATGAATAGACTTTTGAACATGCAAAGCCACCTCATGTCAGCACACTGGCCGGGCAAGGTAAATAATTGATCTGGCACATTAGGACCACTCTTATGTTCCAAGAATATAAATCATCCCTTGCATGGAACTGCCTCCCAGAATACCTGCATGACACCATGTCTCTTCCTCAAAACCTTCCCCAAAAAACAACCACCACCATTTTTTCTATGAAGCCTTTGTCACAACTCCCTGGTCTTCATATGCTATTAAAAGCACAATCCGCTTGATCTTTCTGGTCTCTGCAATCTGGCCTACATTCAACAATTCTACCATGAGAGGATCGCAAATAGGGCACCAAAATTGCATTCAGCTATGTGGAGAAAAGGAACTTTGTCCACACACATTGGCATCGAACAGTGGGGGGTTAGGTAGGGCAAAGGGGTGCAGAGAAGCAGTTAAGGAACGACTCAAGGTGGGGAGCCAGCAGTGACAGGAGACAGAAGACGGCCCTAATGCAAAGCCAACCAATTGGAGACAAGCTGACGGCATAGCAGCAGCTCAAGGAATGGCGGGATAAGGTTTCCAGTGTAAAGGAAGCGGGGATACCTAACACCTGGGCGGGAGGACTACAGGGGGAGGAGGGGCAGAGGAGAAACTACACAGTGAAACTTATTTGTCCGATCGTGTCATGGGGCACGATAGGCTATTTGCAAAATAAGCTATTGTGAGTAGCTGATAAGACACCACGGCTTAACGTGATGCGTGAACCCACACTGTGTGTGTGTGTGTGTCCCTGTTCCCCTTCACCAATTTTATTTAATATATATTTGTTCAGCATTTTGCTTTTAAGGAGCTCACTGCAATGTGTTAACTTCACAACAACCCTGTGAAGTAGGCTAGGCTAGGAGATAGTGACTTGCCAAGGCCACCTACCCTATTGAGATTTATAGTTGAGTGGGAATTTGAACCTGAGATTTAAACTAGATGATGCAGTCATGTGTTTGGAGTTCCTTTTTAACACTAAAGCAGTCTTGGGAAACTGTGATTAAGTAGAGGAAGGGGCTTCTTTTGGTTAAAAAAAACATTGTGTGTCATGTCTTGTTTGTCTCTGGTTGTCCACATTCAAACCCAACACATTAACCATTGCATGACACTGGCAACATTTTGGTGCAGCCATCAATCAAGAGCCCTGTATTCAGGATGGTAATTTTTTTATGTATTGACTGATTTGATTCGATTTATACCTTGCCTTTCTACCAAAAATTGGCACTCAACGTGGCTAAATGGTGAAAGCTCCAAGCTCCGGTAAGATTTTTTAAAAAGCAAGAGAAATCTTGGAGGAAACATTGACAAATATAATTGGAGGAAAATGTTAAAATGGCTGAATGTAAGACACCTGTGCAGTTTTTGAATTAGTTGGCCTTTATAATAATTGTATTGGTGCCTTTCAACAGACCAGCTGAAATGCACATCAAATGGAAATGTGACTGAACTGCTAAGGGAAAAAACAGTATTTCAATCACGTCTCATGGGATATGAATGCTAGAAAGATGCAAAGGCAATTTAGCAGACTCTAAGCCCAGACGAAACCAGAGATGAGATTGCTCTATTTTTTTCAAATCCAGTTTTTAATAGCCTTTAAATAACCTTGGACTTAATCCCATTGATTTTCAAATGAAAAGCCTAACTACCATTTTTGTTGTACTGCTAGATAACATTGCTCTTTTTTTTTTTTAGCATTAGAAAGAACTGTAGGCATTTTTCATTGTTGTTGTTTTTCTGTTCCAATTCACTTGAACTTCATAACAATACCTATGGAGAGAAATAAATGCTTCTATTTAACCTTGAGAGAGAAAAATGATGTTTCCTTCTTTGTTCCATCTTCACTCCCTTATCACTTTAAAAAGACTGATCTTCATAACTCAGGACAAAGGTACAAAATTACCATTCAGTACTAAGAAACCAGAATGAATAAGAAGCATATATACGTTCAAGGTTGAGTGTGGGTTAAACATGATTTGTCACTGAACCATGGGTGGTTGCTGAATCGCAGGTTGTTTTGTTGTGCAAAGCCTGTTGTGGTAACAACCCATGGTTTGTTAACCATTAATATCCACAAAGAGAACCCACAGTTTGTTCTTGGGTTGTAAACTGTCGATTGCTCACGATTAAGAAACCATGGTTAGTACATCTGGGTTCACATAATACAACAACCCACAATTCAATAACCACCCGTGGTTCAAAGATAAACCATTCTTAACCCATACTCAACCTTGTGTGAACCCAGGCACTCTGAAATAGTATAGTCAGGAACCGCTTCAACATGTAATAAAACCAAATATAGCACTGAAGCATGACTCTCAGTCCACATTTGGGGTGCCTACTTGATTACGAATCCAGGGAATTATTTGGCTTACTTCTAGTTCTATCAACTGCAAAAAGAAATATACTGTACAAGTAGGGTGACCATACTTGGGAAACCAAAAAAGAGGACACCTGGGGGGGGGGGTAAAGGGGGGCAGCAGCTTTCCAGGACCTCCAAAAAGCATGTTATTCCCACCCACCCACTGCTCTAATCGGGGCCTTAATGGACCCGATTAGAGGGGACAGTATGTCATTCCCAACCCCAATCAGGGCCTTTTCTATAATATCCAGGAATGATACACTTTCCCCTTTAAGGACCCCATTGGAGCAGTGGAGAGCAATGACATGCCTCCAGAAAGCACATTATTCCCCACCACCACACTAATGGCAGACTTAAAGGGGAAAGTGTGTCATTCCAGGGCATTATGGAAAATTACAGAAACCCCCCCGACACCCAGGATATAACAAAAAAACAGGACAAATCTAGGGAAATCCTGACAGTTGGTTCCACTAAATTCTCTCCTGAGCTCAGTATTGCAGTCTTAAGATTCCTCATTTTGAAATGGACCCAAAAGCCTTGCATTGGGCTCAAAAGTAGTAAGAGCTATGCTGTAACTATGGTAATTGTGGAGCAGAGAGGCTGACACATACTGTAAAATTGTGGTTCTCAATCAGTTGTTGAGGCATCACACCTCAATCACATCCAGTAACGATGAGGGCCATTTTAGCGAAGGGCTATTTCCCTACCCCTTACCTACGTGAGCCTTCTCAAGAGGCTCACGTAGGTAAGGGGTAGGAATTTGTCACTTGGGGTATAACTGGGAGACTATAGATAAAGACTGAAATTAAAGCTGGAGGTTACCCAACACTTCTAGAGAGAAAGCAGAAGGCTTCAAGACTAAGGGAACTAAAAATTGATTGGGTAACGATATAGGTTGTGCGTTAAAATGAGAGAAAGGAGGAACCAAACAGAATTTCATTGTTAAAACTACAATATGTAAATTTTGTAGCTTTAAAATTTTGTTAAATTTACAAATTTCATTTTGTTAAAGCTGCATATCCTAACTCAAACAGAGCTTAATTCTAGGACTTCATTTGAAAACATTAAAAAACAAAAACAAAATTGCTCTGTTAATCAATATGAGGAGTTTGCACAAAGGAGGGAAATACTCTTGGATCAATGAGCTAGATTTTCCTTGCTATTTCAGATTTTCCATCCTTATATATACCCAGCCTTAAACAAATATTTTACTACTAAATGCTTAAAAGGCCAATGTGAAAGGAACAAAACTAAATTCAAACATGCAAGCTACATACAAAAAGTTCAGGAATGGAAAGAAACCTCTCTCTTAAAATGCGATGATAAAAATTTTAACAACTCAAGCACATTTTTGCAACTCTATGGTGCCGGTGATTTCTGAAAGAGAATATTAAAAGTGGCATTACTCTGCTTTCATGAACGACATGTCTGTTAGCTACTCAGTTTTAGATCCAGTTGCAAAAAGCCACAGGTATTCGCTGTCGGTAATTAGTTCGGGGGGAGGGGGCTAGGAATAGGTCACTTACAATGTAAATATTTACTTTAAAAATACATATCCTTCTCCACCCCAAGGTGCACACACCCACCAGCACGCTTTCAGGTCATTCTCTCATGCTTCTAAGCCCCACCACTGTTTATAAAAAGTGCCAAGAAAATGCTGAGAACGAGAAAGCGCCCTGCTTTACGGGCATAAAATATGAAAAACAGAAGCAAAGGACAACACAAATATGACTGCAGATGAACAAAGTCATGTGCTCACCAAAGGGGGCCGTACAAAGCGTTTCGAGGGGAAGGTAAGATGAAACGCTGGTTTGTTTTTGAGTTTGGGAAAAGAAGTGTTGGCATTCTTTAAACCAGTGGCCCTCCAGGTGTTGCTGGACTGCAACTACTTAATTCACATGGCTGTGTCGGCACCTTAATTCAGATATTGGAGGTGCAGCCCAACATCTCAACTAACCATGTCTGAGGAAATAATTTTGACTCTTATTTCCAAAATTCTCACAGTTCCAACTAATATCAGGTTTTTGAGGCCTTGGGCAAGATGGCCTCCATGGCCTCCCTCTCCCTCAGCGAGTCTACCTTGTCACCGAGTCTACCTTGTCACCGCCATGGTCACCAGCTGCTCTTGTTCCTCCTCTTCTCTCTCATCATCGCTACCACTTGCTTGCTTGACAGGCAAGGAGCCAGGGAACAAGTAAGCAGTCAGGGATGTTTTGCAAAGGGCAGAGTAAACAAACATCCTTAATAAGCTACACAAAGGGATTTGAATATTCGAATTCCAAAATCCACATTCCAAAGGGGAAACGTTTGTGCATGGAATGCCCAGAAATATTGCAATGCTTGTTGTGGCAGCATGGTTCCCCTTCAATAGGATAATTTTATCTAAAATGTATTTATACTTACATTATCTACTCTTACACGGAGTTCCTGGTGGTCTCATTCATAGGAATGATCACATCCATGCCAATTTAGCTTATGCCCTGCTGCTGTATATGGAGTAGTCCCAAACCATTCACTGGGCCATGTGTAAGTGTATTTTAGACTGCCAAAAATCAAACTCTTAATTATACAATACAATTAATTAGGTGACTTGAACATAAAGCAGTTGCTCATTAAGGACTCTGATCTGTCCTGCTGAAATAAAAGAATTCGCTGTTTCTTAACTCATGTTTGGTTTCTAGAGTTTTGAGGGAGAGGGGCCTGACACTCGTCATCTGTGTTCACATCAAATCTCAGTCCACGTTCCTCTCAAGCTGGGAAGCACAACCATGTTTTCTCTTTCTTTTAAATTCTCAAGACAGAGCAGTTTCCATTTCACAGCAGTTCCATTTACTGTAAAGAATCTCCTATCGGCACGATCAAAGGTTATCAGTGTGAGACTGTTGGGATTGTTTAGCCTCTAAACAATCCAGTGGGCCAGGTTTGAACATCATGCTGAAATTCTCCGATTGTGCCGACTGGAGGTTGTTTAGAGTAAAGGCAGAGGCTCACACACAGTGTGTGTCCCTGCAAACTGAGGGTTAAATAACCCACTATTTGCCACCATGATGTGTGAACCAGGTCATCACAATGAAGTGTCAACATGAGCCTCTGGCAGGATTAGATCACTTGCCTGTCTAAATGGTCTGATCAATTATTTATTATTGTTATTATTATTTATTGTTATTTATTTATGGCATTATTTATGGCATTCATATACCTCTGAATGTAGTTCACAATATTAAAAATACAATATTAAAATTATATTAATTACAATTGTATTAATATTAATACAATATTACAAAATAAATTTACTTAGAGCCCAGGGAAAGCCTGGGTGAACAAGGGTGCTTTCAGGAAGCATTTAAAAGATGTCACATTTTCTACCATCTTCAGCCTACTTACATGCGAGTGGCTATTTTGGCAGAGTATCTCCCTCTGGGATTTACTAACTGTTTAAATGTTTTTAAAACTATTTCTTCATTATGTTTCCTGCTTGAAACACTTTCAAAAGCCAAGTTTTTTGACCCGACCTACAGCCATCACAAAAGTCAGTGTGGCTTGTTGCCAAGACATGCCCCATAGTCCAACAGAGAACAGCAAGCGCTAAGGAGCTTCTTCAAATTCCGGTGCTGACTACAGAGGAACTGTCATTGTTTCCTCTCAATGAAACCTGATCCTCTTCTCTACCCAAAAAATTAATCCCACCCCAGATACAAGAGGTGTTCTCACATGCAGGATGACCAGGGCACCTTCTGTACCCAAGTTCATCATGGGTCCATTCCTTTGTCAAATTGCTTGTCACAGTTGTTCCCAAAAGGCTTTAGCAAAACACGTGTACATTTTGCTTCATTTTCCGCTCTTTCCAAAAACACTGCAGAGTAGGGGTGGGCAACTTTGAACTCCTGGGAACCACTTTGCTCCTGCTGCCCCTAATTGCGGGCCACACAATTTGGTGGGAGCAAAAAAAAAACAAAAAAACTGGTGGTTTGCCGCAACATTTTGATGGCGGACTACTACAGAGGGGTAAATCTATTTTCAAACTAAATCTGTCCATTTCAGCCTTCTGTAACAACCCCAACATTATTAGTACTCCTATGTTGCTGCTGCTGCTGCTGCTGCCAATTTCAACAACACAGCAGCAGTGGGAAGGGTGGGTGGCAGCAGAGGCTGTACCTGTGCTCAAGACCACAAGTTGCCCACTCCAGTGTAGAGTTTTATGCAGAGTCAAGTCCAGGCTAAAGTTGAGCTCAACAAAGCCTCCTCAGGGTGATGACAAGCAAACCTTACAACTAGACCACCCCAGCCAATGTGAGGAAAGGCCGACATTCCCCCTTGGCCTCATGGACCACATAGGAATTGGTAGAAGAGATAATCACTCCACTAGTCTATGGTAAGTATATCTGCAAAAGTTACCAACACAAAAAAAGATTATTAGCCCTCCTGCCTACACATACCTGTATTAGTGACTGTTAACACATCAATAGCCTGAAAAGTGGGGGGGGACTCAACTCTCTGCCTTCCTTCTGATAATCTGGGGGCAATTCTTACTTACCATAGGCAAACAGCTCAGTGGTATGTACAGGCCATGACTTGGGGACCCTTCCAAGTCATGGGTAAGAAACCCCAATCCTCCTGTATCTGTAGCAGGAGCCGAGGACCCCCTGAGCAAATGAAGACTTCCACAGCTTCTAATCTAAGCTTCTCGGATTCAGGCCCTTATCCTAGGGAACAGGCCTAGGTAAATGAAGCTTGGGAGCAGAGAAGCATTTGCCTCTAGCCTAGAAACCACCCAACTTAAGAGACTCAAACTGACAACTGGCTATCAATACTGATAATGGTAAAATATGGTTTCAAAATCTCTATTAGCATAGTACTTTTATTAAGCCGATCACAAAATAGTGTGCAGGCTCTCAAGTTATCCAGAACTCTTCAACAGGCAGATGGTAAACAAAGCAAAAGGGGGAGAGAAAGGTGGCTGATGTTGAAGCCACGTGGTCTGCATTTGGTCTTAAGATGGAAAGTCGGAGGAGGAGGCTGCAGATATTCTCTCATAATACTAGAACCTGGGGTCGTCCAATGAAGCTAAATGGGAGATTCTGGACAGATAAAAAGTAAGTATTTTTTCAAACCATGTGTAGTTAAACTATGGAATTCGCTACCACAAATTGTAGTGCTGGACACCAACTGGAAAAGGTGATTAGACAAATTCATATAGGATAAGGCTATTATTAGCTACTAGCCATGATGACTATATATTACTTCCAATACCGGAGGAAACATGTCTCTGTATGCCAGATGCTGGGGAACATGAGTGGGAGTTTGCTAATGCATTCATGTCCTGCTGTGGGTTTCCCATGGGCATTTGGTCTGCCACTGTGGGAACCGAATGCTAGACTAGATTGGCCTTTGATCTAATCCAGCTCTTCCTAGGTTCTGTTCATATAAATATTGGAACGAGAATATTTCCACAAGTCAGCATTGGATAAATGGAAATTAATGGACCAACATTTTAACAACCCTGATTTTGTGAAAAGGGGTGGTTACATTATGTTCTACCACCTTAGCACATTTTAAAGTAGTCCATTCCAAAGCAGAGGTTGTTGGCTCAAGTACCTAGATTGATTTGGCAACCTGAAACTCCTATGCTTTTGTTGAAATGCTTGGGCCCCAAAGTCATTACTACACCATGAGCTTCACCCCAGTCTTGAACCCTAGAACAAGAAAGGGAGATTTTTCACTCTTTTTACAAGTGTTCACTACTTACCAAATCATGCACTGCTGGGTACTAATTGCTGCTGTGCAAAGGTGTCCACACATTCAGCACCTGTATGTGCTGGTGCCCCTTTCTAGTTATAGAAGAGATAATGAAAGCAGGAGAAGAAGAAATGAAGGATGAAGAAGCTGCAGAAACTGAGCCTAGATTCTAATAACTCAAATCACAATCCCTCAGTATCTGATACCTCCCCAAGAAGTACTCCAGTTCTACCTCCAATGTACATTTCCTGAGATAAATGGAATTGCTTTGATCAAACAAGTAACAGCCTTATGAGTGCACAGAAATATGTTCCTCTCTTTCTCCCACAAAGAGACTGAGTTCAATGGAGTCATATGGGAATACTCAAGTGATCTCCTCTGCTGAGTTTTCTTATAAATCCTTGCAAAGCCTCACTGCATTTACACACAAGTGACATACACCGGAGGCAGCCGCCATGCATGGAGAGATGCTTCATACAGAGGAAGTAATCATATGCTTTCCAGAGATGCTCTGAGAGAAAGTGAAGAGGGCTCCATTTTACTACTCCTAAAAAGTTTGTAAAAGCATTACCAGAAATCATCTTATTTTTATGGCAAAAGAGAAGAGAAAATATATTATGGGGTATTTTTAAAATGGGGATTTCACATCTAGCCACAAAGGGTGTGAACTGGGGCAGATGTGGGTGGGAAGTTCAAGGATCAATTTGCATGCACATGTTCACGTGGTACTCATGTTCTATCATGCTGCAATGGTAGGACATTCTTTTTGTGGAGAGTCTTCCGGATTTTCCTGTTTTACAGTAGGAACGTGCAGAATCAGTCAAAAAAGATTCTTTAAAGTTACATCTTGAAAGACTGCACAATGTGGATAATGTTTGTCCAAATGGGCCAAACTCCTTACCTGAGACTACTTTGCTAGTCAAAAACCGGCAAACCCAGAAATGGAAGTTACAGGGATAGTTTACCAGCTCATCCTGCTCTTAGCCCTTTTCCTCAAATTCAATAGTCGCTATTCCCCAGACCCTTCTAAACCATGTAAAATACTTTTTTTTCATGGTGTATATGATAGTAAAGAATGTAGACTGCGATTTGTTGGTAGAATTCTGGATTGTTTGAAGTAGATCTCAGAGTGTTTCTGACTTTGGGGATTGGACTTTTTAAGAGTAAAGGGGCTTTTTAAAAAGCCTCTACCATGGCTGTTCTTGCACTAATTTGCTTACCTCTCAGCCTCAGTGTTTCTCATCTGTAAAATAGGAGTACTAATTGGTTGCTTTGTTTAGCTCCGCTGGCCAGTTTTAAAGCAATGTGATAGAATACTTGATCTGTAGTAACCGAAATGGAGATCTGTATAAATCCCAGTCGATGGTTCGTGGGGTGCAGTATATAAATGGACTCTGCCTGGAGTCACTATTTTACATCTGACTCTGGCTGATAGACCTGAACATTTAGTCAAAAACAAAATAAATCCCACAAGCCTCAACTCTGCCCACCCCAATTCTATTCCAACTCAGGGATTTATTTTATTTCAACCAGGGACCAGTCTCATAATCTGCAAAGCCAACCTTAGAAAATGTTTTCAGTATCAGGACTCTGTCTTAAAAGATGTGAATAATAAAGAGAGAGGACTTCTGTGCATCACAAACTGAATTTCTTTTTCCACTCAGTAATGATAGTCTGCTACATACATATGAGAGCCTGGATCAGGGAATAAGAAGCAAGCCTGAACTCACTAGTAGTATCTCTCTAAGATATTAAATACCAAATCAAACTATTTCTTCATGATGTCATCTTCCGTCAGCTTTCAGTTCCAACTCTCCCAACCCAACACTGCCATTACAAATTCAACTAGAGGAATGTTAACTGACATTCAACATATAAAGGCCAATCAAATTAGAGGACCCAGTGCATCAATCCAGGATGAAACAGTAGTGTGGGTCAAATACCCCAAAGCCCAGGCTTAAAAAATAAAATTTTGGTATGTGTAAGCTAAAGGGGTGGGTGGGAGGGGTAGAATCACATATTTCATTATTCTTCATGAAACAGTTTAAAATCATACTAACATCATAACAGAAGACAAAAGGCCCATTCTCACATAATGGAGGCAAGCTGTGGGTTAATTAACCCACAATTTGCCACAGCTAATTCCACAGTCTTTTTTAATATTCAGCCTCCAATCATGCCAATTGAGAGTTGATATGTGATGTCCAAGCACAAATACTATAGGTTAATCGTGGATTAGACAACCCAGAGATAACCTAACTTCTGATAATTTAATTAACCCATAATTTGTCACTGTTACGTGTGAACTGGGTCACTGAGGTACATTTAAAAAATAGATCACTTGGTCAAAATAGTTTGTATGGTTTCATGTGTAAGTGACTCTGGAACAGCCTGACCCTACCCACTGTCAAGGCATGTCTGAGCAAGATATACTCATGACTGTGTATACTTATACAAGGGCAAAGACACTGTGGGCAGCTTGTCCTTGATCATGCCCTGTCTGACCTGTGACGGCTGAGGCCCCCAGAACAAATCTCCAATATCACTTCATAGCCACAACATTACACCCATGCAAGGAACCTACCTGCACCCCCACACCAGCAGAAAACTAAGGCAATGACAATATAGAAATGACAACACAAAACAACAGTGAACAACCATTAAAAAAGGAGAACTAGCCTAAAGTTCTTTTATGGGACTAGGAGCACTAGTCCCACAAAAGAAGAGCAACCATGTAACAGATAGGTTCACTGATTTCCAGATACCCTGACTCTAGGCACAAATATCTACTAGAAGGAAACAGGGTGCAAGGACAAAATACCCAACACAAGCAAGCAAGATTAGGGCATAACCTGGAGGAGAGAAAAGGGCAGCCTCAAACACAATTCCTAACATCCATTCACCAGCCATTGCAGTGGGGGAAGAAGCCATCATGACTGCTCCCCCCACCCCAAGCGTGGGACCACTATTTGCATTATTCCCACGCTGCTGCGTAGATTGGCATGTTGTCCAAACCCAGCATGTGGCAGAGCGAGGGTGTCGTAACACCCTACAACTTCTACTGTACGCCATGGGTTGTAGGGTGGGTACAAGCCCTCCTCTGCGGTACGCACAGGAGCTGGGGGAGCTCTGGTCCAAGAACATTTACTTTATTAGATCCTTTACTCCACCCCGGTAACATTTGCAACAGCCTTCTCCAACCTGGTGCCCTCCAGATGTTTTGGACTACAACACTCATCAGCCCCAGCCAGCATGGCCAATGGTCAGCAATGATAGGAGCTCTAGTCCAAAAATATCTGGAGGGCATCAGGTTGGGAAAGCCAAGATACAAATTAAAAGTGTAATCAGATTGCTCTGGCATCCACCAATTATACTCCTAAACTTACAAAGTAGTATCATCAAAGCTGCTTTGAATTTTCTTGATGTGCTTCCAATGATTAATGTGTCTATAAATACCATGCAACCTATTATATTTTAGAGTTATTTATCTTCCTTCGTTTGGATGTTAAATGTCGTTTTTAATGTTTCTATTATAACAAAAAAAATTAAAAGGTTTTAAAAAGTTAGTTTGAATCAGAACATTCGGTTTCTTTAAAACTGTAAGAGATATTTTTAAAACCCATTTTAAAAGGTTAACTTTCCCCACCACTACCTCCTTTTTAAGGCACGACAGACAGAGTACAATGAATAGTCGAAGGGTTTTTTCACTTCCAAGTTACAGTATCAGAAAACACTCCTTCCCACCCCTTAAAAATACAGGGAAAACTACTTTAAAAAATTACACTGTGCAAGCTACAGTCCCAACCAACGTATACCCAAATGTATACACACACATCCCACCGCACTGAACTAGGGAGGAAGCTTATGTGTAAATCAAGGTGAGGGGGCTGGTCTGGAGGATGCCAAGGTCGGAGAGAACATCCATGTAGAAGTAATGTTAGTGATCCTCCTCTCTAATGTTCAATTATGGGTTATGAAATATGTTACTGACCTACTAGAAACTCCTCCTCCTTCCCTTCTGAATTGTCCTCCTCCCTTCTCCATCTCTAGCAACCTTAATGTAAGGACTTCATTTCCATCCTTTAAACCAGGGCAGTAAATGAAAGTCAAAGGGATAAAGTCTTCCAAATATTACCACCTAGACAATAAGGATCTGGGCGATATCGCTCTTTTCAATCAACTACCTGCACTAAAGCAACTGGTTGGAACAAGGAATCCAAGAGCTGCACAAATGCAATTCTGCAAAAGGCTCATGAAGCACTGGAAAAGACTGCGAGAAGCTCAGGAAAGGTTGCTTCTCTGGGTAGGATGTGTGTTCTTCATTACATAAAGAAAAATATAGAGGGGGTGTCTTTTTAAAAAAGAACCTGTGCTGCATAAAATACAAACGTGTCATGTAAAACTTCTATTAAGATGTGGGGAAAGGGGAGGAAAGAAAGCCAGGGAGTTTTGGGGAAATCTAGGCAGATCCCTTAAACTCTGAATATTTTTGATATGGGGACAAGAAAAGCTAAGTGAACAGTTATGTTCAAAGAGAAAGAGTGCTTCCAGGAGGTTTCCATCATCCAATTGGCATGGTTCATTCATTGAATTCTATTGGGGGGGGGGGGGGTGTCCCAGATGTCACCTTCCATTTGTGACCTTACGTTTTCTCAGCACTTCTTCTGTCTTTTCCATTAAGGAGGAAAAGATGGAATAGTTGCACAATACCTTTTACTCAGGACCGTCCATCTAGAAGCACCCAAAGGGAGACTAATCAGTGTATGAAATAGTAGACAAAGGCCCATGCATGTCTCCTGAATTTAGGATAAACATTTTCCTCCTTAAATTTAAAGGGGAGAAAAACATGGTACTTACTCATCAAAGCTCCAAGTGGACCCCAGACTCTTAGATTAAAAAAGCAGATAGCCTATTTCAAAAGAGGAGACAGCCAACCTAAATATCCCCATCCCCCATTTCATCAAGAACTGTCAAGTGCTCAAGTAATATAATGGACCATCAATTTTAGCAAGTGCAGTGCAGTGGCTATTCAACAAAGGTGTGAATCAGGAAATCCTCAGTTCAAATGTCACCTCTGCAGTGAATTACTAGACAGCCTTAGGCAAGCCATGTCTCTCAGCTTTTCATCCTCAAGAGGGGGATTATAATATATCTTCCTTACAGGGTTGATGAGACAGTAAGAGACAAACAACTTTACATACTATAGAAACGTTAAGTATTTTCCAATTGGGTCCATTGAAAGCCCAGAGATGTAATTGCCTAGCCTGACCATATGAAAAGGAGGACAGAGCTCCTGTAACTTTAACAGTTGTAGAGAAAAGGGAATTTCAGCAGGGGTCATTTGTACGCAATTAGTACCTGGTGAAATTCCCTCTTCATCACAACAGTTAAAGTTGCAGGAGCCCTGTCCTCCTTTTCATATGGTCAGCCTAGGCAATTACATCTCTGGGCTTTCAATGAACCCAATTATCACCTCTAGAATTATGGGGGAAGGCAGGCTCTCAGATCCAACTGATGTACAGTAAACCCCCATGATTCAGCTCCCATGAAGCAAGATCAGAAACACTGCCTGCCTGGAGGTAACAACCTGGATAGCTGTGTCTTTGTCCCGTCCCCCCACCATCAGCCTCAGAAGAAAGGGATCAAGACAAAATGTCAAAGCCTTTTAGATTCAAACCAGCATAATCAATTAACTTAGCAGAAGCGTGCTGCGGGTCCACTTCGTATGGCGTCAGTCCAAATCACTCAGCTCTCTGCGCTATTATAATGCACTGTGAGCTGACGGAACTGTTTCCTCGCTGGAGCCCAGCTGTCAATTAATGGACTGGGCCATTTGTCCTGAGGACAAGACCACCAAACTGACACTGCCCTAGCCGTGAGCTGTTTAAACATTTCTATCACAGTGCAGTACAAATCCAGTTGCAACAGAACAGGGCTCAAGTCACAAGGGAAATATTTCTGACAAGACTGTCTCTTCTTCCCTGCCCATTCCATCACCCAACTAACTCATTACCAGGAGCTCTGGAAATCTGTGTGATTGCGATTTGGGAGAACCAACCAGGAATAGTGTAACAGAATACGGCCTCTTCTGTTGAATCCAGACAATCTGAACTATATAGAAAGCATGTTTTTAACCATAGGGTTACAAAGGGAAAAAATAAACACCATCGCTGAAGATGTTTTTATAAAATATACAACAAGAATTTCAGGGGAATAGGGCTTCTCTTTAACACTGCTATTGGCCATTCCAATATGGTCGCCGACCCATGTCTCTCTGTGTCACTTTTTCAAACCTATTACCAGATCTCTTTCCCAGCACCCCACACTTTTTCCAGGGATCCAAATCCTCCTTCAACAGCCTTTCACAATAATGAAAACACAAATCAGAATTATTCTACACAGTTGAAGGAGAAGGGTTTGCCCCCGTGGCAAATTTCAGGGGGTTGGAATGTGCTTAAAAAACATCTAGCCCAGGGATACACTTGAGGATCCAGACCCTTTCTGCTGCAATGCATAGGGCAGAACAGGAAGCAGGTGAACTTCTGCAATTTTGAAGCTGGTTAGAAAAGGAAACCCAAGGCACTTCTAACCCTTTGTCATCATCTTCACCATACAGCTTGGGTGGGGAACCTTTATCAATCTAGGAGCCAAATTCAAATTTGGCATAAGTGGAGGGCAGCCAATGCGGCAAGTACAGACAACTAAAATCAGGTCGGGACCCTCCACCATCCCTTGAACGATGTAGGACCTCCTGCATTGGGAGGATGATCCTTGAGTCGGGATTCCCCCATCAGAGGAGACCCATGTGCAGTCACTTCTGCTTCATGTTCTCTCTCTCTCTCTGCAGGAAGACCCAGCTTTGCACAGGGAAGGCAAAGGACGGGTGAAGCCCACTCTTGTGGGCCAGGCAAGTGCACAGCTTCCATTCCCCCAATTCCCTTGTTATCCTCAATCACAGATTGGAGATAAGAGGATTCCTTTCCCCACCTCCTCCCTATACCCTCTAGGCCAGTGTTTCAGGCTTGGGGAGGGAAATGGGTAGGGCCCAAAGAGAATCTGAAACCTCCGCATCCTGGATGGGCAACCTTCACAGGCCAGATTAGGCCTGTAGGCCGGAGGGTGATCATCCAGGCGATATGATAATGGGTTGTATGGAGAGAGTAGGCTGCTAGGTAAAACGACTGAGGGAGGCTGATGCTGTCAATGGGCTACCAATTAGTCACCCCTAATCTAGAAGAACCCCCCTGACTTGTGCTGGGATCCTTCCCACATGACCTGCCTATTACCACTATCTCCCAGATTATGGAATCATTTACACCTTACACCAGCAATATTGGAGCCAATTTTCCACACGTCATTTCCATGGCATTGCTGCAATTAAAAAGCCTATCAAAATGTGTGTGTTCTTCCAACTGTATCGTCACCCCCTGAACCTGGCTGGGCAATAGTTACATTAGAAATATTCCCTGGCACCCACCCACAAGCCTCCAGGCCTCTGCCTGTGTGGTGCCAGAACAGTGCTATGGGATGAGCTCATAGAAAAACAGCTCTCAATCCATTGCTATATTGTGTAAGTGGTACCTAAAACAGTAAGCAACGTGCATCACACCGGAACAGGCTTTGAGCAACATTTCTGAGGTTTGCTTCAGGAAGATTGCATTCAAGTAATTTTAATTTCTTTTAGTAGGCAACAAAAGGGGTGCAATGGGGACGGTGTCTGTCCATGAGCCTCCATCCTCACAGGGGCAGGATAGCAAGAGACATCTAAGCACTTTTTCATCTCAGAGCAAAAGAGGAATCTGAGGCCACCTGACTTCCAACAGGAGGCAATTCAGAGGCTCACACACGCCAGGAAGTCTGGACCTACTCTGAGAGGAATGTGCCCACTTTCACCTCCTGCCTTGGTGCTGTATGAAACACATCAGATTTACATTTTCAAACTGGAATCAATGCTTTAAAGAAAAATTCCAAGAGCTGCGGGAAGGAAGGAGGGGGGAGAATTCCAGCCCAGCAGTGTCCAGCCCTACTCCCACTCCAGATGGCCTTACAAAGGATGTGGGAAAAGCTTATGAAACTGCTGCTGCTGCCTTAATAATGCCGAGTAAGGAGCTGGGATGAAGGGCACCATTGCACAGCAAACACGGCAGCTCTGCCTAGCCAAAAGGCATTCCATAAGCGACCATACAGTTTACGGTTCATTTGCAAATTAAAACATGTGCAGAAAAGCTAAGAGGTTTTCTTTTCCTTTTTAATGCGGTCTCTTTTGTAACTTAGCTTCAGCTGGCCTTGACTGCTAAATAGCAATAAAGTAAGATGCTCCTTACGGAAGTGCCCAATTCCATTCTGGCTCTCCAGACACTTCCAAATATGCAAAACACATACATAAAAGTAAGCTGCCAAAGGCGTCTGATTTTATTCTTATTCTAAAATGCTACCCATGTATAGCTCACTGCTAGTCTCCTACAAGACAGTGTCGGATTGAACACTGATTTGAGAAGCGTTTGGATAATGCAGTCAACAGGTTCAAGAGATGAAGACTGGAAACACAGCCTCCGAGGATATTTTTCTAGTTCTGAGAGGAGATAGGAATCTAGTGGTTGGAGCAATAATTGGGGACAGTAAGAAGTGCCAGGAGTTTTAACTGAGGCTCATGGTGCAATCCTAGATTCACTTACTTGGGAGAAGCCCCATTGAAGTCACAGGTGTTGTTTGTACATAAAAGCAGTTATTCGTGAGTTAATTAACCCACAATTTGTCATGGGGCATGCCAGGCGTATACTGTGGCTATTTTGAATATTCGACCCTTGATCATGTCACCAGTGAATTGCAGCAAGATATATTTTGTTATAAGAATTTCTGCAGACATTTTTATAACCTCTTGAAGGCGGCCTGAAAATAAAAAAGGCTGAATGCATTGGGCTTTTCATTAGTAAAGTATTTGTCCTAGTATCTTGAGATATTTCTCTCCTTTTGGGGTCATTTTGAATATTTAACCCCCGATTGGGCCAACTGAGGGTTGCTACATGATGTCCAAACCCAAACACTATAGGGTAATTGTGCATTAAACAACCCACAGTTAACCTAATTACTAATTGTAGGTTAAATATTCAAAAAGTCTATGGAGCACGCCTAGCACATGCTGTGGCAAATCTTGTTGGAAATAGGCAACAACGCTTGTTGGTTGGGCCAGTGGGATGTGGTGATTAAAGTGGTCTTTGTGTTTTTCTTGACTAATGCTCTCATTGGTAAATAAGGGGTAATGTGATTAACCTTCCTTATTGAAGTTTTTTGTTGTTACTGTTCTGCCCTTTTCTTTCGCTCCTATATCTTGACCACTTCCCTTCTAATCTGGCTCTTCCCTTTCTTTTCTCTTTCCTCCTCGCTCTGCAATGAGGTTTTGTTTTTATCTCCAGAAGCTGAGATGACTACGTATATTTTTTACTTGGAATACAGCTTTTACCGGGGGGGGGGGGGGGGGTTCACCTTCACCATATGCCTTAACAGACTGTTTATTGCAACTCCTGTTTGCAAACTTGTCAAACTATTCTCATATTAGCCACAAATCTTGGGTTAATTAACCCACAATTTGCCACCATTACATGCAAACTGCCCCAGTGGTGACTTACTTCTGAGTCAACCTGCATAGGATTGCATTCTCTAGCTGTTCCAAGTTAGATAAGTGTAGAGGATTATTAGAGAAAAAGGATTTTTTCCTAGAAGAGCAAATTAGAGCAGGCCAAGCAAGGAAAACAGTACCATAGAGCTCTGCTTTTTTGCTCAGCTACCCATCAGGTGAGCCTTCCTATCAGTATCAATAGGCTTCAGTGAATAACAACAAGAGATAAATCCTAGATTCTAGTTCTGGCTCAATTATTCCAAACAGTGAAATACACACACATACAAAAAACAGAGGAGAGTTTCAAGCCGGTACTTAATGAGAAGATGTATTCCTGAAGAACAGAAATATATTTCAACAAGAATCCTCCTTAGGGCAAAGTGTAATCAATCTTTCGACAAAATTCTGAGGGGGCAAAGTTGACAGGGAGAGCCCAGTTCAAATCTCACCTCTGCTTGCTTACTGGCCTTCCAAAAAATACCGCCATGTCTCAGACCTAATCCTCCAAATGTGCAACATTGGGGATGCTCATAGTTAACCTATCTTACAGTGCTGTTTTAAAGATTGAGGTAAGTTACGTGAAATGCTTCAAATCAGGGCCCTTGCCAGCAGCATGGCCAATGGTCAGGAACAGTGAGAGCTGAAGTCCAAAACATCTGTAGATCTACTTTCTGCCCACAGTGATTTAAATACTCTAAAGCACTCCATAAAAAGACAACGTTAAGCTCTTTCTTGAGACGTTCTTTCTAGGAGCTGGTCTCCCCAAGCCCAACCTTCCAGAACAGCCTTCCCCAAGCTAGTCCCCTCTAGCATGTTGGTCTACAATTCACATCATCCCCAGCCATGTTGCAGTCAAATACGTCTGGAGGGCATCAGGTTGGGGGCATCTGCTCTAAAGAAATGGTTTTTAAAAAATATTCGCTCTTTGAAAGAAAAAGCCCATCAAAATTTAGTCAGCAGTTTAAAATGTTTTTTTAAAATTTGGCCGCAATGAATATTCTTCTCAAAATACACCAGGATTTTAATTTTTTTTTTAAGGAATAAATCTCCTTGGCGTATTAACTTGAGGCTTGGTACCACCTTTTGGCATCTCCCCACCTCTCCCTCTCTCTCCCCCACATCCACCCCACACACTGTTGCTTGTCTCTTAAAAGAATGACAAAGTGGAGAAGATGCAGCTATTTATGGGCTTATCTGCAAAGCTGACATTGGTTTGGGTGGAAAAGAAATCTGAGAGCTCAAAATGAGTTCCCATCAAGGTTTTGTTTGAGCCGAGGATCAACTGATTCAAAGCACTGGAGCAGATTTTCAGTTCCACCAAGTGAAGTGAGAAGGGCAAAGAGCACATTTTGGAACACATCAAAAGGTCACTGAACCTTTCTTCACCATCAAGTCACTACAAGAGCTGCTTGAGTTTATCTAGCTCAGTACCAACCAAAGTCTTCTGAACCACACCACTTCCTCAGCTCTTCTTGTAAAATAACCCAGTACGCCTCTGCACCCAAATCATGGACAAATACATGATGTTTGGCTAGTTGATTAACTAAAAAGTGTGGAACAGTGGAAATACTGGCCACATTTGGGCAATTGTCCAAAGTTACGTAAACTGTGGTTTATGAAGCATTGGATGAGCACCATGGCTACATGCTCCTCTGTTGCCTCTCCCCATTCCCATTACATTCCAGGTTTAGCATGAAGATGCTGGTTTGCATTAAGCCAGAGTTCTCTATTAAATCTGAACCAGGGAACTCTGGATTAATATTAGTTTGCAAAACCAGAAAAATAAGACAGACTGGTTTATGAAGCTTTGGACAATTGTCAAATACACCCACATTTGTGTGCTGGTTTTGAAGTCATGGGGGAGACTTAAAGAGTTTTGGATGCTTGCTTCGTCATGAAGCCTGCTGCTAGCCTTAGATAAGCCGTTATCTCTTTAACCTAGCCAACTCACAAAACTGTTGAGGATTAAAAGAGATAAGGTATTGTAATCAGTGCTTAAGTTTGTACTGAAGTAGACCAATATCTCTTTTATGTGGGAGCCAAGCAACTGATTGAAGGGGATTTGGTGGGACTACATTAAGTAGGAGGGAGTTTGCTATAGAATAATGTGTACTGGTAAGAAAACTGGTGTGTGGGGATAGGTACGAGAGGAAGAGAGAGAGAGAACGGCAACTGGATTGGATCAATTCCCACCCCCACCTTTTCCTTTGAAAGCAGGGATCCATAAATGTGGTCTAGCATTGGCAGCGAGCCAGAATTTGCAGTTGCCAGAATGTGACAGAGACAAGCAAAGTTCTTGCTGTTTCCCAGGCACCTTCAAAGCTCAATATGACTGAGGAGATGAGCCCCTGCCTTTCTCCGATGCTACACTTGTCAAATCAAGATATGGTCGCCACTGGTGACCTGGTATGCACATTTGTGGACCCCTGTTTATATCCCTGAGTCTTTGTCTAATTTTGGACATGAGTCTTTTGGACAGAAGAATGTTTGCTGGCCTATACAGGCAGAAAAATCAGGTAGTAGAGTATTCAGGACCACTTCAGACTGCAGGCTGGGAATAGAATACTCTCCCACATTATACACACACACGGCTGGATGTTTTCTCCCTAAGCTAAGAAGGGAGAAAACCTATAGCCTTGCATCCTGCCTGCTATGCTACTTTTCTACCTGCAAGGAATTCATCATGTAGGAAAGAACTGAAAAATGTTGTCCTCCACCTGTAGTCTGAAGTGGTACACTCCATTTTTGCTGTGCCCCCTTCAGAGGACTCTTTTTCAGAGGATGCCCTGGAGACTCCCAGGCCAAACATCACAGAGGAGCTGCAGGGGATCTTGAGGTATATCAGGAGGATCCTGGGCTCTCAGGGGAGACAGCCTTCATACCTTCCACAAGACACAGTGAGCCCCTTCTCAGACTTAGTCAGAGACTGAGTAGCCACCTAGCCCCAGGGAGTGCAAGCACCTAAAGGTTAAGGCTTTGCTGGCTGCCAGACACAGAAGTGTTGGCCTGAGGAATAGGGATTCCTCTTGAGTACATGTATATATGCACTCCTCATGAGTAGACCATTCTTCAGGCAACACAGATGGTATGCAGCAGTTCTCTGGGTGGGGCTCTGAAGGCTCAGGCTTAAAAGCCTTCTGGACACCAGCTCCCAAATGCCTGCCTAATAACCTGGCTTTTCTCTGGCGCTCGGACTGCCTAATGAACTTGCCTTTGATAATGCCCCATGCTAAATCCCTGCCACTCTGTTCCCATACCACTGGCAATTCTACCAACTTGGGATTCCCCTGCCTCATTCTGCTGCCCAGCCTGACTGTTTTCCTGAGCATCGTATGTCATACCTGCCCTGAGCCCTTAGAATAGGATGGGCTATCGAACAATCCCAATAAACAAACACACGATGAAGCTATAATATCATTGACAAAACTGTATATTCTAATTTGTGTTATGGTCTGTTGACTGATAATAAAGTGATTGATTGAGTATAATATCATTACCCTTGATGTCCTGATCTAGTAATCTCATAGCCAAGTGCTATTCTAAAAAAACAAGAACAACAATAGAGCAGTTATTCCTGGGTCATACAAAAAGATAGCCATGCTCCGTCTCCTCAGACTTTATCAGACAGAGGCTATGGACTCTTTACAGCAGCAATAGGAAGCAACATTTATAGTATTGGCCGTTAAAAGCAAACCCACATGACATACTTTACTGCACCAGCCTCCCATTATTTATGACTCGCAGTCCAGACGCAGATTAAACTTCCTCCAGGGACGTGCCTGCATCATGCAATAAAGCAATTTCAATGTTGTGGATTAATAGGCAATTCATCTCACAGCAGCTGAGTCACTGGGCAGGGCTCGAGGATGCAGTCAGATAGCTGATGCTGCCCCTTGGGAGCAAATTTGATTAATTGCAGGGTGGGGAGATAGGGGCCCCGGAGCAATCCCATAGCAAGAGCTGATTAAAGGACCAATGGCTAGAGACAGGCCATTACCACCAGCCAGAGAGTCCCATTCTCAAAAATCTCACTCATTATTTGAAGAGGGGGTTAGGTGGAGTTCTAAAGCCCATGAAAATGACAGAAAACCTTTGAAGAATGTAGTGCACAGACAGAAATGACTCTTAATAGAGGGGGACAGCTTTTCCCAATCCGTTTTCAATAATCGGTACACCACAAAGGATACCCCCTCCCCCAAACGAGATACGTGTTGCCAATATGTCTATTTCAACAAAGAAAATGGCTTGGGCTGGGCAGCTGCCATTGCTTTTTTGAGCAGTTCCAAGCAAAACCCCATTTGCTTTTATTCAAATATTTGACAACTATTGATAGTGGTGGTAATAGGACCACCTCCGACTTCGAGGCAACCCCACAATCTGTCAAACACCTCCATCTTATCCCATCGTTCTGTCTCCTCTCTTCTCCCAAGCTCTTTTTCAGGTCTCTGTCCCTTTCAGGGCAGCAGAACACATCTTGGTTATAGCTATATTTCAGCCGAGCTAGAAATTTGCTGCTGGCTTCTGTACAAATTGTTTTTAAAAGGCAAGAAACAGATATTCCCTTCTCCCTCTGTCCCAAAGCCTTGACTGCTACCTACAGACTGAATGAATAAAGCATAAAGCACAAATCCCTGGTCCAAGAGACTACGAGAAGGGAGGAGAGGAAGAATGTTCCAAGACAACAGCTGCAAAAGTGAAAGGGTGTGTGTATGTGTGTGCGTGTGTGTGTGTGCGCGCGCATACTATAGCCAAACCCCATCCATAACCTTACACTGGGAGACAGCTATGCCCACAGCCACCTAATAGGACAGGTGATAAACCCCACAGTGCTACTTGCATGAAACAAAATCACTTGCCCACCAAGCAACTGTTCACCACCACTGCTCGGGCCTTCTTGTTTTGCAGCCGCAGGTGAAGAATGCTGGGGTCAATTCCACCTGCTCACCTATCCCGATAGGGCATGTGTGAGCACTCCGACACTTTAGAGAGAGGCAGTGCACAGTAAATATATTTTCTTTTTAAGAGGGTGAGGGACAAAAAACGTTTATTTCTTTTATTATTCCATTTGTTTTCAGCCTTTTTTCCCTCTTGCAAGGAATCCAAGGCAAGTTACGTGATCCTCCTCCTCTCCGTTTTATCCTCACAACAACCCTGTGAATTAAGTTAGAGTGAGATTCTGTGAACGGCCCAAAGTCACCTAGTAACCTTCATGGCTAAGTGGGGACTAGACCCCAGATTTCCCCAGTCCAGCACACTAACCACTACATCACGCTGGCGTTTAGGAGATGGCAGAGTGTCGCTGGGGGGGGGGGGGGGGGGTATGGCAAATATGTAGAAGCCCATCTGTATTTTATACCCAGAAGAAACTCTCCTGTTACTTATCCCCTTTCCACAACAAAAGCAACAGAAATCCTGTTGCTGGGAGGTACAATGGGAGAAGCTGCAACTACCAGTGAAATATCCACCAAAAATGTTAAATACAGGCTTCCTGCAACTCTTATTTAAAATACAAACAACTTTTTTGCCCAGCATCTGGCAGGAAAACTGACTCAGCAGCTCTGTAAAATAAGCCTGTATGGCTCATGATGGGACAGCCTATGTCCCATGAATGGGACTTTAAGTGTATCTGAGTCTTTGGTCTTCCGCTGCATCTGCCACTCTTACAAAAGTAGGGTTCAAGTGCCAGGAAACGCCAAACAGGACATATGTTATCCTCAGCAAATTTTATTGGAAAGGCAACAAGGACGCCAAATGAACAAATAAACCCATGACTGTCCCCCTCCTTGCAAAATGTACAGCTGAGTGATCTGGGCCCTGCAGCATAAAAATATATACATGTGTGAGCCTCTTCAAGAAAGTGGGAGACTCCAAACCTCAGCAAGAAACCACCTGTCAACCCACTTGCACGACAGCCAGCAGTTCCAGCTCTCCAGGTAAACTTTGGAACGGAGGTGCCCAACATCTACTATTAGCTATCAACTTGAAGATTATGTCCGGCACTCTGGCCATAGCTGCACTGTAACTATTGTCTAGACAAATGAACAACACTGGTGATACCACACTGTAGTTACAACTGTCAAAAAAAAGTGGTGTATATGAGGCCTGAAAGAGGTATAATGGAGTGATCTTCAGAACAGAGGACCTGAATCTCCAAGGTCCCAAACTATGGGGCAGCAGTGGACCTGCCTGACTGAGTGGTTCAGTTCAGACTTAATAATCCTGATCCAAATCTTGGTTTGTCGTATTGGGAATGTGCTGTGTGCCAGTACGTTCCTCCTCCCCCAATCTTGCATGCCATAACACCATACTTCCTATTTTCTTAAAGCAGGTCCCCTCTACAAGATTTCGGTTTGACACCCAGTTGGCCGATTATGTGCATCTTCTCCCAATCGCTTTTACGCCTAATCCCTATACACGGGAGGAGGTGAAGCGCATTACCAGTTGTATGAAACGCGCTTTAAAGTTGTTTACATGGTCATAATGCGCTTCAACTCCCGCGGTAAATTAAAACTCGCTATTTAACACGCATTCGATAATGCGCATAATCGGACAGAAAAAGCGGCTCAACCCCCGATTTGCGCTCCATTCATGTGGAGGTAAAATCGGTAATGCGCTTTGAAAGAGCTTTAAATCGCTCTTGTAGAGGCACCCCCAGTTTCCTTTGAGTTTGTGGTTTATACAGATCACTCAATCCAGTTTCCCGGTTTGGACATCCCAGGAAACTGAGATTTAAGAAACCAGGAAGTACAGAACTAAGTCATGAGAGAGATATAACAGCACACAGGCAAACAGCTTGTTCCCAATCCAGAACTATGACTGTTATATCTGTGCCGAGCCAATCATCGAAGCCCAAGGGTAGGAAACCTTTTTTGGGTCAAGAGCACGTGGCGATTTGAGAAATGATGTCTTGGGCATCATTACCACAAAATGGCTACCATGGAAGGCATGACAAAGGACAAGTAGCCTGCCCAAAAGATTAAGTACAAGGCACAGATGAGGCCTGAGCCCCAACACACTAAACAACTCCTTTGAACCCAGAGTTTTCAGCATGAACAGAAACCTATTTCACGGCCATAACAAAATGTGTTGTTTTATTTTTTCAAACATAGGAGGGTGCCTTGGTGGGCACCAAGAAAGGTGTCCAGAGGCATATTGCTGCCCCCAGGCACTACATTACCTATCCCTAATCTAGCTTAATATCTCATCCCCAAGAACAGCCTATCCTAGATACTTCAAAAGATGGGGTTGATTCCAAAGTAGCTTACTCCAAAATGTAAAGAGTTAGAGGTTTACATGCTCGGTAAGAAGTGCTACTCAGAAGTCAGAAAGAACCATATAAGCCTTTCACATGGTTTGGGTTTACTTTTTTTGTTTCTAAATCAACGCTGCTCCTTTCTTCCTTTAAAAAGTTACAAATCAGGAAGGAATGTGGAGCGGAAGCTCTTTGTAATTTATCCCCAAAAAGAACACTGTGCTCTACTCCCTTTGTCCCCAGAAGAGCATGAATCTTGATAAAAACCCCATCTCCTCCACATGCATGCATGCATGATCTCTCTCTCTCTCTCTCTCTCTCTCTCTCTCTCTCTCTCTGTCTCATTCTACACAAAAGCATTAAAACCTATGGACTACTGTCAAGGCTTTTCTTTGCTGAAGGAAATAGCAGATTGCGGTCTATAGCTAAAGGATGCTGCTAAAGAGACAATTAGGCCCTTCTTTAACACATGCACTTTTACAGCTTTCTTCTACAACCATTAGGAATCAATGGATAACTTTTATGGATGGATGGATGGATCGATCGATACCGCCCCATAGCCGAAGCTCTCTGGGCAGTTTAGAAAAATTAAAAACATTGAACATATAAAACCAATATAGAAAATTTAAAACCATAAAATATTAACATTAATAAAACATTAACATTCATGTGACCTAGATAAGACTGAAATTATTCCTATTTTATCAATGGAGATCTAAAACAGATGAAGGCGTTCAGTGACTTTGCTGGATGAGCTACAACTTATAGTGACAGAAAGCAATATATATCTTAACACTCTTACAGAAACCCATGAGCCAACCATATACTGATCCAGATCCACCAGTTGAGGTCTGCTTGGTACTTCTTAATCAGTCTGGGTTTTATAACTCCAAATTAGGCAGACAAACTACTTGATTGCAACACTACTAACATTCAAGATGTGTTGAAACCTCTATTATCCTATTTTTGTTTTAAAATGCTATCATAGGAACTCAGAAAATTTCACAAGAATATGGGAGGGAGGCAAAGTGATGAACGGAAGGATAGGGAGGCAATTTCTTTGCCTCTAAAACCTTGCACTTCACTTTGAATTATGAATCTAATGAAGTTTTGCTGCAGTACTGTGATTAATATAAAGCAGCAACTTCAAAGCCCTAGAGTAGGAAAATGACACTATCCTTACCTTCCAGCAGAGGAGGAAAACCAGGGCCAAGCATGAGGAAAATGAAAGCACTTTGAGAACTGGCTTAAGAAAATGTAAAGCACCAAGGCACTCTGCCACAGAGATTCTGCTTGGTCTACAGCAGCCTTCACCATCCTGGTACTCTCCCGAGGTTTTATACTTCAACTCCCATCAGCTCCAGCCAGCATGGCCAATGGTGAGGAATGCTGGAAATTGTAGTCTAAAACATCTGGAGGGTACCAGGTTGGGGTAGGGTAGAGCATCTCCTGGCAGCAGTTCTCCAGGTTTTCAGACCTCTGTCTTTCCTAACTCTACCTGGAGATGACAGGATAGAACCTGGGACTTTTTTCATGGGAAGCATGTGCTCTGAGCTACATACAGCCCATGGTTTGAGCTGCTACTCTGCTCTATGTTCATTGCAAGCATGCAGGCTGACAACAGCAGAGAATTCTTTGCTTTCTTACAGCAAGTTTACAAAATTGTATTGCAGATAATGGAACATTTCAGAATGACAAGTCTCCAAAAGCAACTAATCTTGATTCCAAGAATGGAAATGATATTGAATACACTCCTGCCCTTAACCACCTATCCCCCTTGTTTGTAAGAAATTATGCCTTAATCTCTAATTTGTAACTATGCGGCTTTACCATCAGGCTATTGGTCCTTAAAATGCTTTCCTTGGCTTCAATAGTACTGCTCAGGCCAACAGTGGGCAACTTGTGGCCCTCCAGGTGTTTCAGCCAACAACTGCTATCAGCTCTAGCCAGCAGAGCCAATGGTGAAGGATGATAGGAGCTGCAGCGTTAGGTATATTAGATTACCCTAGTGAAGGAGGAATGGCGTATCAACTCGGAGATAGAGACAATAATACATGTGCTCTTTAATTGTAACTTTTATAATGGGATCAGAAATGATTTGCTGCAACCAATTATTCAGAAACTTCCTGGCCGATCCAGAGAATTTTTGGTCACTATCCTTCTCCAGGGTAGGGATAAGTCTATAACAATCCAAGTCTCGAAATGTGTATATCTTGCCTCACGTGTTAGATCACAAATGGTCATCTGAAGATATTTCTGTAAATTTGTTAGAATTGACAATTTTGTAATTTAATGGTTTATGGTCTGTTGACTGTTAATAAAGAATTAGATAGGAGCTGCAGAATTTTATAAAATTCTGATTTTATAAAAACTTTCCCACTTGCTCCAAAGAAGGAAACTCAGGAGTCATCCTTGAGCATTGCTTCCCGAGAGCAGTGAGGCTATCACAGCATTATTACTAATTCCAGCAAGGGAATATGTGAACAACAAGTATAGCTTATTAAAGCTAGTTAGTACTACTATTATATATCACAAATGGTAGCTTTTCTTCTCTGCATCAGGCAGACTTATAATTTGTCTGATTTACTCCTTCAGAAGTGTGTATATATATACTTTGTTTCGAGAAGCCTTCCTCAACTGACTAGCCACTTTTTTTTGGTTCCTTTGTATTTAAATTGTACAATTTTAATTTGCTTTTTAAATCTTCTTTCTTTTACAGTTTATACCTATGTTCATTGCTCTGGAATCTGTGTTAGATAATTGAGTGGTATATAAATATTGTAAATAATATATATGGTGCTGTCTTTGAAAACGGTCTGGAAACTTCAGCTAGTCCAAAACAGGGCAGCAAGATTGTTAACAGAGACTGGCCAACATAATCATATTATGCTAGCACTTTCCCAGCTGCACTGGCTGCCAGTCCCTTTCCAGTCCGATTCAAAGTGCTGGTATTAAACAGCTTGGGGCCAGGTTATCTGACGGATCGTCTCCTCCCATATGTACCTGCCTGGACGCTAAAGTCGTCTTCAGCGGTCCTTCTCCAGGAGCCCTTGCCAAAAGAAGTGAGGCAGATGGCTACCAAGAAAAGGGCATTTTCTGCTGTAGCCCCTCGGTTGTGGAATGAGCTTCCTAGAGAGGTTCACCTGGCATCTAAATTGTGCTCTTTCCTTTTTATTCTCCCAAGCATTTTTAGTATTTTAGTATTCTAGTTTTTAACTGTGCTGTTTTACATCTGCTATTACACTTTAAATCTCTGCACTGCTCCTAGGTTTTATTCTGGTTGCACTTTTATATTGCAGTTTTAAGCTCTCATATTACATATATTGCATTTTATGCTGTATTTTTTGGGTTTAATTGCTGTGAACCTCCCAAAGAGCTTCAGCTAGTGACCGGTATAGAAATGTAATCAATCAATCAATAAAATAATACATGCACAACCAAAGAAGGAAAAAGAGAAATACCAGAGGTATTTGGTTGTGTATATGAGCCCAAAAATATAACTGCTTGGCTGTTGGCCAACTAGCTAACTACAAGCACAAAATTAGTTAATGTTATAAAACATACAGAAGGTTCCATATTCCAATCCGTATTACTCTCTTTGCTCTAGTCATGGAGAGGGGAGGATAGTGAGCAAGGTAAGCAATTGCCTCCTACACCAAATAACACCACTGATCTTCTCCAAAAGCTGTTAGGCCACTTGAAATGGGTCTGTAATTTATAAGATGTTTGTATGACTCTCCGCACATCCAGGCCGAGCTCTTTAGGCATTACCGCAATATAAACATTTAAAACAATTATAATAAATCCCACCAAGGCAATCATAAAAATGGTTGGGGGGGAGGCATAGCTGGACTGGGAAGCCGATCTAAGCAGGGTGAAGTCTTGAATAAAAGGAACTAGCACAACAGGGAGCTCTACTGAATGTTACTTTACCCAGACGTCATTTGCACAGCCAAAAAATAAAATAAAATAAAATCAGACAGACAAGTGCAGAAATTGTTGTGCCCAAGCAGTCATATTTCCTCAATATAAATACAGCCTGACGCCAAACTATGAGTCTATCCTGATGCTCTACTTGAATATCTACAGCTCATAAAATAAAGGAAGTTCAACTCAAGAGCTTTAAGAGTAGCCTAGACCCATATCTAATGCACAGGATTCCTACATTTTGAGTTTTATGGGGCTGCAGCCCTTTCAGCCCTTAGAACCTCTCCTTGCTCAATCTTCCTTTATCCAGGAGCAGCAGTGAGAGGGTCATTCTTATGCGGCAGCTGAAGCAGAGTTAAGACATTTCAGATGCAAGGGCTGGTGCCGGTATAAGACCAGGGAGCCAAGAAAGCTCAGTAAACAGACCAACAGTGTATAAAAGCCAAGGCTGCAACCCAAACGGCAAAGTCCTGCAACAGAGAGGAAGGAGAAATTAGTATGTGTCCCAGGGTGGCCATACAATGCCAGGGTTTGTTATTGCTCCTGACCCAGATCTTGTCCCACCAGCTATACAAATTGCATACTAAAATGTAGGGGTTCTCTCCAGCCCAGATCCACTTGTGCAAAGGAAGAACGGCTATATGGGATTGCAAAATGTGAAGAAACAACAGAGTAGGATAGTTATGAATTTTTTTCTCGGTTAGCGTCCTGACTACAATGCACACACTTTCAAAAGCAGGTTTGGTTTACACGAAACAGCTTACTTTGAAAAAACATACCATTGCTGCGCATGGGCTTAGCATCGCTGGTTATGTGCATGCATGCCAACTGCTCTGCAGCAAATTGCTTTTTGGTCTGAACACTTTGCACAGCTTTGTCCAAAGCCAGAGCAAATGGAGGCTGCTGCTCCTATTTTATACCAATTGCCACAGAGCCAACTAGAAGGTAGCCCATGATCACGTCTGAAGCAAGGGCATACTGGTCTAAAAGGCGAAGAGACACCTAAACTCTTTGCACCTGAGCCTTTTGGGATAACTAATACACACACACACACACAGGTTTGCTTCCTAAAAGAGAGGGGAAACTTTATTTCACTATTAGTATATGCACTTTCTACTCTCATGCACAGGAACTATTTCGCTCCTTTGCACAAACACAGCAAATAAAAAGTAAAAGATGATATCCCAACTACAGTTTATATATAATGCTGCAAAATTGAAGTGTTTTCCATTCTACACTTTGACCCTATCAGGATGGATAGTCCTACTTCCTGACCTCATTTATCCTTATAACCACCCTGCAGGTCATTACTATTTCTTTCCTACAGATGGAGAAATTGAAGCCAAGAGAAACAGTAACTTTCCTATGACCTCGACAGTTGGCTATAAGTCTCCCAGGTCCAAATCCAATGCTCTGTCCTCTATACCATAAAAAGGTCAGGACTGTTTTCCTTGGGCCTATGTAGGCTGCAATATCGACAAAACAATTTCAGTTCTTAGAAGTGTTCGTAAGGGTGACCAGATCGCCCTGGATTTCCCGGTCCTAGCCGGGAAAACTGGGGCAATCCGGGCTGACAGGGGGGCGGCGGGGGCAAACCGGGGAAAGGATCAGCTCTCCTCCCACCCTAAAATGCCCGCGCTGCTCCCCGGCCTCGGCAAGAAAGAAGTGCTCAGCGTTAGGGAGCGTCAACAAGTTCCTTGTCTGGTGGCTAACTGCTTTAGCCACCAGACAAGGAATTTGTTGACGCTCCCTTACGCTGAGCACTTCTTTCCTGTCCGCGCTGCTCCCCGGCCTCAACAGGAAACAAGTGCTCAGCGTTAGGGAGCGTCAACAAATTCCTTGTCTGGTGGCTAACTGCTTTGGCCACCAGACAAGGAATTTGTTGACGCTCTCTAACGCTGAGCACTTGTTTCCTGCCCAGGCTGGGGAGCAGCGCGGGCATTTTAAAGCAGGCTCTTCCTCCTCCTTTGCCTGCTGCTGCTGTTGCTGTTCCTTATGTACCTCCAGGGAGCCAAGGAGCAGGGCAAGAAGGGTGAGGGGGCTGCAGGGGGTCACGCGGCAGTGGAGGAAATTGGCGGTGGCAGCAGAGGACCCGGTAGGTCCGTGCTGGGTTTTTGGGGGGGTAGGTGGCTTGGTGGTGGTGGGGTTGTTTCAGTGGGGGTGGGGGTGGCAGGGGGTGTCTGCTTGTTGGCCGCATGACAGGCGGCCTTTTTAATTTTTTTATTTTATGTTCGGGGGGCTGCTTTGGTGGGGTGGCCATTTTGGACCTGGATTTTGCTTTCCAAAATCTGGTCACCCTAGTAAGAGCACACCTCTTTAAAGCAAGATGAAAACCAAACCTTGGTTTCATAGGACATCATGGAGAATCACACTAAAGCCTTACTCTATAAAAGCAGAGAATTGGCTGCCATAGTTAGGATCAGAAACACTATGGGGCTATTCAATCTCATTAATAGCTCTGTCTCTGCAGCCTCACTCAGCCGGGTCACTTTACCAGCAATGTGTGAAGTTGTTCTCAAAGGGCCGGTTCAGACAACATGCTAAATCATAGTTAGGCCGCTACCCTTTTGCAGCAAACGGTTAGTGAGTATGTTTTAACTGTGGTTATGTAGCCACCATGGTTAGGAACAGTTCACAAGACATGCTAAATTACGGTTGACATGACATGCTAAGCCATAATGTTTAGATCAAAGTGGCTTAGCATGCCATCTGACCAGGGTCTAAGAGTCATATTAAAACAAAGCTAACATTACCTCTTGTAAATCAAGTGACAGAGCTTCATAAAGTGTTCTGAAGTAGGGTTCAAGTCTTAGTATAATATTTTTATGTTGTCTTTTCTTTCTTTTAATTTTCTTTTACTTTTTTTTAAGGGAATTCAGTTCCCCATCACAATATTAATGCTAGACTAAGCTATTATACATTACACAAAATTAGAAAATTATGATGTTTTATTGCTATTTTAATAATGTGTGCCATGTTTTTAATCAGTTTTATGTATTTTATCATATTTTATATTTACTGTTGTTCCCCGCCTCGATCCAAACGGAGGGGCAGGTAAGAAATAAATGTATTATTATTATTATTATTATTATTTGGGTGCAAATTGTGAGGTCGTTTGATATTGTGCATGCAGAGGATAGCTTAACATGCTAGAGGAAAACATTACATGTAATAACATTGCAGACCCACCACAACTAAAGTCAGAAGAAACTCGTAAATGAAACTAGGGGAATGATTTATTTTGAAAAGAAAAACAACAGTCACCAACAAGCCCAAAGCCAAAAACAATTCCATACAGTTTTCCTTTACAGAAATGCCATTAAAAAAAGAAAAAGAAATAAAACATGCTGGAAATTTTGCAAATGCTGGCCCTGCTAAATCTTCTGCTCTGCCACCTAGAGTGGGGAGAAAAGCCAAAAAGGCTCTAGGATTCAGAACAACTCTCCCATTTACAAACTAAATAAACCCAGACGCAGCCTTTTCAAAAGCTCAGCCACTGTGCTCCACCACCATCAGCTTTTGGCAGCAGCAAAGCGGGAAAGCAAGGAAGCATTAGGCATTTCGGATTAATAAAGTTCTCACACAGAGGCATCTTGCAACCAGAGTAGGGGGCTGAAGGGGAACACCGAATAAATTCTCCCCCGCGCGCTTGAGAAAAAACGCACATGTATCTCTAAGACTTGTCACTGTAACTTCATCTCCAAGCATAGCATTGGTTCATGAGTTTAAGGCATACTCACTGGAGTCCAACCGCTCCCATTAGCTTACTGTGGTTATGGTAGACGTATACCTGCTAGGCAGAGTCTGCAATTCAATTTATCCCCTATCCCTGATGCAGAATTGTTTTTTATCCCACAATATCTGAGAAGTTAACTCTGAGATCTCTGTGGGGGATAAACCCTAAAGTAAAGGGGTGTGTTCGGACGACACTTTAGACAACGGAAGGGTTAATAACACATTCACCGTGCATTATGTTGCTTGTGCGCGCCACACGACATGTTGCCCCTCCCCCCGTTGCGCGGCTGAAAGTCCCTGCGTCTTTCTGGGCTGCTGTGTCTCCTCCCTCCTCCCTCCCTCAGTCCTCCAGCCGTATCCCATCATGAACCACAAGTTCTGCCAGCTGTATAGGAGCGGCCAGGGGTTTTTTGGCTGCTCCTGCCAGCAAACTCTATGACCCAACGGAATAGTACACGGAGAGAGGGGGGTTCCCGACACACAACACTTTAAGCAACAGATTTTGGGATAAACAACTGAGCAGCCTGTTGTTTTTCTCAGTTTTTAATTGCCCAAAATAGCATACCGTCAGTTGTGTGTGAGTTGTGTGTTTCCTGCCACATGACACAATAAGTAGCACAACTGACGGTTGCCTCTTCCCCCCTCCGTTGATTATTGTGTCGTCCGAACTGAGCCATGGAGTTCACACAAACAGGAAGATAATAAGAATGAGGATATCTCATGCCAAGGCAATTAGACAATAAGGATAAGTAACACAGAGTTGGATTTGATGTTAGATCTTTGAGCCCTTACCCTGCTTGTTTACCAGTATGTGGCATTCAGCAAAGTCAAAAATAACAGACCCCATAACTCTATCCCCTCCCAAACACATAAGGGCATATACAGAATGTCAGCCTTATATACAGAATGTCAGCCTTATGGATTATCTTCTGTGGAAGTGGGAGAAAAGAGAAAAAGAGACGAGACATAGAAAGAGAACACAATGCGGCAGTCATTCTGCTCTGCTGACCATGACTGGTCATCCATGCAAAATGTTTTTTTTTTCCTACCAAAAGACTGGTCCTTGAGCCGGTTCCAAGCGTTCGGGTCTCTCCCTTTGGGCGGTGTAGGTCTAGGCTGCAGCACCCACTCCGCACGCGGGGAATTGGGAGGTTTTGCTTTGATGGTGTCTTCTACTGAAGAAATAATAGGGTCACTTTTTCTTATTGTGTTTTCCTGCCCCCCCAATTCCCTTTAAAATCCCCCCACAGCCCCCTCATTAGAAACCTTAGGTTGGATTTTATTTCCCCAAATTTCCTGAAAATTTGTCAGGCATCCTGGAAGTGTGGAATAATGAAGTTATAGAGGGAGAGAGGTATGAATATGTGCCAGAAAGTTCACTGAAGTAAAATGGCTTAAAAGGACAAGACTTCCTGTTTCCCAGATTACCTCTGCCTTGCACAGTTTGTCTCCATAGCCCTTTCCAATCTGTTTCAGTTTTGATTTAACTGGCGAGAAGCAGCAGCTGGACTCACAACTTGCAAGCCTCAACTGGGTCAAGCAACTGTTTTCTACTATCAGGCATCAAAACCACCAGGAATACTTAGTTGATTCGGAAAACATCTGTTCATGCCATATATCAAATACCTGCAGTGTAACCATTTGCAAAGGAGTTTAGGGATCCTGAACCTTTAAGAGCTGTAGAAGAGGAAATTTCAGCTTGGCCTATTTCCTCTCCTCAGATCACACACTATCAAGGAAATTTGCCTGCAAACAGTACAGTCCATAATTCTACCTCCTCGTATACCATCTCATTCATTCTACATTATATGTAAGAAGTTCTGGCCTACTAGAAAGTTCTGGATAGAAATGTGTAGAAAGTTCCAACCTTCTAGAACTTTGTAGTAGTTCTAGCAGGGGAAGGCCAGAGCTCAGTGGTAAAACACCTCATTTCCATGTTAAAATCCCAGGTTTAATCCCCGGCATATCCAAATAGGGCTGGGGAAACTCCTGCCTGAAACCCTGGAAAGTTGACGATCTTGAGTCAAATGGACTAATGGTTTGACTCAATATAAAGCAGCTTCCATTGTTCCAAGATCTAGGATGAGCATGAATGTCACCAGGTGATCAATCTGTCTTTGTTTTGTTTGGAAAGGCTCAAAACTCTGTTGCTTTTTTTAATGACTAACTAGGGCAAAGTTTGAAAACCTGTGATCTAGTTGCTTACTCCTGCTGCACTGAAGATGGATAGTAATACCTTAATCATCCCTAGAAGATATTTCTCCAGCTCCTCTTTAAACCCTTCCATTGTTTAAAGCCAACCTTGGGAACATGCTCCCCTGCATAATCTCATAGTCAGAAAAGCTTTCCGTAATACTTAACTTCAATCTTCCTTCCTATAAATTAAGCCCATTTGAAAAACTGCTCTCTCGCTTCTTCAGGTCTGAACATGCCCCAATCCTTCCCCCACCCCACCCCACCCCGGTCCTTTACTCATCGCTCTTGCATTTTATATTTTTTATCATCTGTGTTGCCTTCCTGCAATCACCCTGTCCTCGCCTCACAATCTATCTCTTCCTTAAATGCACAAGACCCAAAACCACAGACGAGGCCTCATCAGAACCAAGCAGAACAACCAATTTAAACCATCTATCCTGGAGAGAGTTCTTTCCCAACGTCAACCAGTCCTTTCACAAGACGCTAGATGTGATGGCGGCAGACATAAGTTTTAAATGTTGATGGGCCTAGGATTGGATTGGGTCACACGGATAAGGTGTGCTAAACCAAACGCCTCCTCGCACGGATAAGGTGTGCTAAACCAAACGCCTCCTCGCCATCTATTTATCCATCTAGCCACCTATTTATTTATATCCTACCTTTCTGCCATAAATTGGTGCTCAAGGTCGCTAACAATAAAATACAGATTAAAAACAAAGCCTTCAACATAACACAAACTAAAAACAAAGCCTTAGGCATAACATGCAATTAAAATTAAAAGCAGTATTAAAACAAAACAATCAAAGAAATAAACTACACCCAACCACTTAACCACTTAACCACCCAGAACCCATGGGCTGTTTTAGGATTCTGGGGTGGCTTGTTAACTACCGGTTTGCATGACACGTCGGGCTGAGCCAGAAAGAAAAATTATGCAGATCACCACGGCACATGCCGGGGGGGGGGGGAGGAATAAACCACTGTAACTTATTTCCCCCCATGCTGTGATTGTGCAAACCGGGCCAATGTCTTTTGATTGTTAGTGTAGAAGCATCCCGGTCTTCCTTCCCATACTGGAAGACAATGGGGCATTGTATTCCAACGGAACAGACTGTAGGTTCTGCACCCTTCACCCCTTTTGCTGTTTGAATCAGATCCCCACTTTATGTGTGCTGGAGATAGACCCGCATTGAAAAGAAATACGCTTCTTCCTATTTAGTTTAGCCACAAAGACAATGTTCCCGGCCTTTCTAGCACACGATCCTCCTCCTCAAAAGCCTGCTGTTTCTCAGTGTTCTCCCCTGTTGTCATAAACCTCAGCCTTAATCTTGTATTGGTAAGAAAATCTCATGAAACGGACCAGTAAATTTATCTAGTGAGGAGTTTAGGCCATTCAAAAACAAATAGAGGAATCAGCCCTAAGGTACCAAGTTAAACACACACACACATGAGTAGAGTAACCTGCTTTTCCATAAACAAGGATTTTATACTGAGAGAAAAAAATGAAACTTCTATTTTGTTCCAAAATTTCATTTAGCAGCCATTTTAAAAAAGTATTTGGCACCATGAAAGATCCCATCTGTTTATAACTGGTAAAAATGATTAAAGAGAGATCTGGTACAGTCATGTCTAGCCTGAAACACAGAAGTCAGACATTAGCCTATCCGTCTTGGCATATACACCAGTACTGTTCTGCTAGAAGACAAATTACCTACTTGTCCAAAATAGAATGGCCTATTGGAGAAACCTAGGCTTAGTTCTGAGTTTAGTGTGGGGTTTGTTTGTTTTTTTAGTTAGTATTTATCTTCTATTGCAATTTCCAAGCAGTGACATATATACTATATTCATGTGATCAGATGAATCAGCTTACATTAAAAGGAAAATTGTTAAATGTTCTGATGGGAGGAGGAGAGAGAGAGAGAGAGAGGATGAGACCATAGCTCTTTCATTCCTTGAAACAGATGGGTTCCAGAAACCATACAGACATATTGCTTCACTAATGTGTGCTATAGAGAAACTATACTAGAATTTCCTGTGGCTACACATATCTATAGAGAGGATGAACCAGAATTGAGAACATAAAAGCTATGCTGAATCAGACCAAGGCTACATCTTGTCCAGCATTCTGCTTTTATCATTATACATGTGCACAGGGATCCTAGTGCCTTTATGCAATATTAAAAGTTGTAAGACTTATGTAAGGACATAAGCCTTTGTGGCAATTTGCCTAATTAACCTTAAAATGTAAAATATATTTCAATGTTATGTGTTGTCCCATAAATGTAAATTTTTTTTTAAAGAATTATGTTACGGCCCCCTGAGGCCAAGAATTCAGGCCAAAACGTGTCGGGCTTTGAAATAATACATATTTTGCATCCTAAGAACTTGTTTCTCCTTTTTTTCTGATCTGACTTGGATGCTCTCTCCTTTTGGTTGTTCAAGAAACGTACAGACAGACCTACAGCTGAAACCCCATCTGACAAGCAAAAAATACATGGGATTGACCCAAACTAATTGGTCCACTGTCTAACAATAACTAGTTACATACAGGACTTTCTGTACTTTAAAACAGTTAAATTCACACTCACACTCATACACCTCTAAACTGTGAAGTATAGTAAATGCTAAAAGAGGTCTTACTCAAGCCCAGGTCGTAAGGAAGTGCAAGCTGTCATTGAACTAGATGGTCACAATAATACATTGTTATTGTATTCCACTGCTCAAGAAAGCTTGGGAGCTGGCCTGGACTGAGGTGCCTGCCTCCAAAGGGGAAGATATTCACACATTTCACATCCTGAAGCAGGAGCACAGAACCTTTGGAATAGCCACCATCTCAGGAAGCAATTTAAAACGGAATGCTTCCTTTCCCAAACAATAAAAAAGTAAAGTGAAACAAAAGAAAATGTTTGCATGATATCTGGGAGCCACTAGACATGGTTCCCAAGATAAAATTTCTGCCAAAAAGGACAAGAAAAATTAAATTTGGGTGGGAGGGGCTGCTTCACATGGACAATCTCCTTTAACTGTTTCTAGGGAGTCCATAGTTACAGATTTTTGTAGACAGGATTTTAGCAGAAACTACAGTAACAAACTGCTATTCTTAATAGTAATAATAATAATAATAATAATAATAATAATAATATTTATTTATAACCCGCCTCTCCCTACGGATCGAGACGGGGAACACAATACACATACAAGCATGACAAAGTTAAAAAATTGAAACAAGAGAAACACATCATTAAAACATTTAAAATTTATCCGGATAGGCCTGCCGGAAAAGAACAGTCTTCACGACTCTCTTGAATTCGTGAAGACTGTCAGTTTGTCTAACTTCCTCCGGCAGACCATTCCATAGTCTGGGAGCCATAGAAGAGAAGGTCCTCTGGGTAACACTCACCAGCCTAGTTCTGGCTGGCTTGAGTACGTTCTTCCCAGAGGACCTAAGAGTGCGGGGCAGATTGTACGGGAGAAGGTGATCCCGTATGTAGCCTGGGCCCAAACCATGTAGGGCTTTAAAGGTAATAACCAACACTTTATACTTCGCCCGGAAACTGACCGGCAGCCAGTGAAGTGATTTTAAAACTGGTGTAATGTGATCACCCCTAGGTGTACCGGTGACCAACCTGGCTGCCATATTTTGAACAAGTTGAAGTTTCCGGACTAGGCACAAAGGTAGCCCTATGTACAGCGCATTGCAGAAGTCGAGCCTCGAACTTACCAGTGCGTGCACTACCGTCTTTAGGTCTTCCAACTCTAGGAAGAGGCGCAGCTGGCATATCAGCCGAAGCTGATAGTAGGCACTCCTGGCCGTCGCATCAATCTGAGCTGTCATCTGGAGCGACGGATCCAGGAGTACCCCCAAGCTGCGAACACAGTCTTTCAGGGGGGGTGTAACCCCATCCAGAACTGGTTGACACACCGCCAAACCCAGGTTGGGGCCTTTGACAGCATGCACCTCCGTCTTGTCTGGATTCAGCTTCAGTTTGTTTTTCCTCATCCAGCCCATTACCGCCTCCAAGCATTCGTTCAGAGGAGACACACTATCCTTAGCTGATGCTATTGCCGAAGGCATAGAGAAATATATTTGGGTGTCATCAGCATACTGATAGCACCCCGCCCCATGCCTCCGGATGATCTCTCCCAGCAGTTTCATGTAAATGTTAAACAGCATTGGGGAAAGGATGGCACCTTGCGGTACACCACATAGCAACTCCTCTTTTGAAGAGCAGCTATCCCCAAGCATCACCATCTGGAGCCTGCCCAAGAGATAGGATCGGAACCACTGAAGCACAGTGCCCCCGATTCCCAATTCCCCCAGGCGCTCCAGAAGGATACCATGGTCGATGGTATCGAAAGCCGCTGAGAGGTCCAGGGGTACCAGCAGGGACACACTCCCCGTGTCGATACTAAGGCGTAGATCATCTACTAAGGCGACCAAAGCGGTCTCAACTCCGTATCCTGCTCTGAAGCCGGTTTGAAATGGGTCTAGAAAATCAGTGTCATCCAAGACTGCCTGGAGTTGAAAGGCAACCGCTCTCTCAATCACCTTGCCCAAAAATGGAAGATTTGATACGGGCCTGTAGTTATTAAGGTCCAGAGGATCCAGGGAGGGCTTTTTTAGAAGCGGCCTTACAGTAGAAAGGCCTCTTTTAGTTTCCTATTGAATTTAAAAGCGTTATTTACCACTCCACAAATTGTTTTTCTAGTCTCCTTTCCCTCTCCATCCACCACCCACCAGTCTACTGCGAGTCCATAGCCCCGATTCAAAGCTCTTAATGAAATCGGCACATATTAAGGAGTTAGCAATAGATGAGGCAATCGGAGCTCTGTGTGGTGGGAAAGGCTATTTGCTACACTGCGTGGGCACATTCGTCAAGTTGGGGAAGGGAGTTGTTGTTCCTTCAACTATTACAAGAGCGCTTGACCACCGAGACCTAACAGACTGCCAGAAAGGCCACATGACCCTTGGGAAATAAACTTGAAGGGCTTTAAGCATTCCAGCTGCTTCACGTAATTTAATCCAAAATCTTAAAGCCTGACTAGAGATTTCAGGGCCTGGTGAGACCTTATAACTGAATTAGGAAATGAAATGAAAAGGGAAAAGAAGCCATCACCACCATTAAATTAATACCTTTACTGAGGTACCTTCCTTCTTCTCAAATTAGCCAATAGGAGCTTCCTCTAGCTGTAACGAATGGCAGCTAAAGGCCCAAGATGGCCTAGGCCAGTGCCTTCTCCAGAGAGCCTATAGCTAACCACACCCTCAAGGGCTTCTCATGTCACCAATCAAGATTATAGTAACGCTGGTGACCATATATCAGGAAAAACTAGGATACGTCAGGATTTTTGGCAACAAATCCAGCAACAAATCCGGGAAGGGGGGAAATTATGAAATTTGAAGAAAAATCCGGATTTTTCCCATCCTCCCCCCACCCCAAAGGGCAGCTCTACCTTATAGTTAATGGGAAATAACAAAATGCTTACAGCTCTGTCATTTTTACAGATAAGGAGATGAAACTTGGCACCATAATAGCCCTTAGGTAGGGCTTTAGCAATGCCAAATTTGAAGCAGATCCATTCATCTGTTGAGTTTTAGGATTTTATTAAGTTTAAGGTTTTAAAATGAATGTTTTTTAAGAAGCATCATTTTTAAAGATAAAGAGATGAAACTTGCCATCATAATAGCCCTTAGGTAGGGCTTTAGCTGTGCCGAGTTTGAAGCAGATCTGCTCATCTATTGATTTTTAGGATTTTTTTAAAAAAAATTGAGGTTTTAAAATTATTATTTTTAAATACCATCATTTTTAAAGATAAGGAGATGAAACTTCGCATCATGATAGATCTTAAATAGGGCTTTAGCCATGCCATGTTTCAAGCAGACCTGTTCATCCATTGATTTTTTAGGATTTTTTTAAAAATTGAGGTTTTAAAATTATTATTTTTAAAAACACACACATCATTTTTAAAGATAAAGAAATGAAACTTGGCATCATGATAGATCTTAAGTAGGGCTTTAGCCATGCCAAGTTTCAAGCAAATCTGTTCATCTGTTGATTTTTAGCAAGTTTCAAAACAAATTTGAACTTAAAAAAAAAAAAAGCCAGCCAGCAGGTCAGCAACAACCCTATTAAGCAGCAGCTTGTAGCAGATTGAGGATACAATCAGAAAAGATATTTGTGGGAAGGGGAGAATGTATTGCACAGAGTACAGCAACAAAGTACTGCAAAAGCTACAAAAGTAGGAGTGAGTGAAGTTGATTTCAGATACATTGGATGTCTCGCTTGATATTTCAGTGATTTTAACATTAAGATGTTATGTAGAACAGACTTGTCTTAATTGTGTGCTGTAAAATCAGACGTGACCAAAGCTGTGTTCTGGTGGGCACACCCCTTGGTGCTGGAAATGCCCCCTGGGGATGGACATGTTGGTGGGGATGCCCCCTTGGGGGCTGACCATGTTGTCCTCCTTTTTGGTTTCCAAAATATGATCACATTAGGTATATAACTCAGGCACACTCTTCATTTTTACCTCTTTCTCTTCAGCCTAATACCAACATGCATCTATGTGTATTTTGGTGGAACAGCCCATCACACAACCAAAAGTCTAAACAACTGAGTTCTCCGGACACCTAAGAAAACAGACAACAAGACACAACCAAAATGGGTCAATCCTTTGATGGGAGGCAGGAGCCCTGCCTTTGATGTATTCATCCTTATAATCAGCGCAGCTTCATTAGGCACTGCTAATCATAAGAGGGAATTGTTAACAGGTAGAACATTACAACTGTTCTTGGCACAACCCCACTGGCCACCCAATGAAAGGAGGCAAAAGGATACACTTGTTTGACTGTTCCACCAGACACAATAAGCTGCTGTTCGAATCCATTATCCAAACTCGTTATTCACTCCACCAATCTCAGATGTCTAAAACAGCACTTGGGGAAACAAAGCCCCGCATGGAATTAAGTAAATGGGCTAGATTGATGGGCTTCAAAAAGCTCTTGGACACGTTAAATCAACAATTTTCCTAGCAGGGCCATAATAAAACAAGGCAGCCAGAGTCTAGCACAGAGCGGCAAAATGGTGCAGTATGCAAAAGCCAGAGCTGCTGCTACCCAGTGCATTCTACACAAACTTCATCTTTATTGCTTTAAATTAAGAGGCAAAAAGGGAAAAAAAAGAAACTGCGACTTCCCCAAACAAATACAATTATTTTTTAACTTAACCTCTTGATGTATTTGCCAGACTTATTTTATTCTGGGCGTGTCTACAAAAAATTGTTTGATGATTATGCTCATCTCCTTGGCTAGCAGGAAGGGGATCACCACAGTCTGCTGCAAGTTCTTATGTAAGTCGCATTTATATCCCACTGTTCCTCCAAGGGATTCAGGACTTCATAGATAGTACTCCATAGGCTGACCATATGAAAAGGAGGACAGGGCTCATGTAACTTGAACAGTTGCAGAGAAAAGAGAATTTCAGCTGGCGTCATTTGTATGCAATTAGTTCCTGGTGAAATTCCCTCTTCATCACAACAGTTAAAGTTGCAGGCACTATACTAGAGTGACCAGATACAAAAGAAGGCAGGGCCCCTGCAACTTTTAACTGTTGTAATGAAGAGGGAATTTCACCAGGAACTAATTGCATACAAATGACACCGGCTGAAACTCCCTTTTCTCTCCAACTGTTAAAGTTACATGAGTCCTGTCCTCCTTTTCATATGGTCAGCCTAGTACTCCCCCTCCCTCCGCCATTTTATCCTCTTAACCACCCTGTGCTAGATGCTAACTGGCCCGGGGTCACCCAGTGAGCTTTATCACCAAGTGAAGACTTGAATCAGATGCTCTGCAATCACTAAATACTGGCTCTTTCATTCTCCTCAACCACTTAAATGTCTTACCTCAGAGGAACTTGTCCCTTTTAGCCAATAAAGGCGAGAACACTTGCTTTGCAGGATAAGAAGCAATTTCTAGTCAGCAACATTACAACTGCATGATACCCGTTCATGACAGAAGTGGGAGTTTAAAGGATCACTTATCACAACCTCAGCATGATCAGTGTGAGAAATCCCACATTTCTAGAGTGCAATTCTAGGCATGACTACTCAGAAGTAAATCCAACTGAGTTCACCGGGACTTACTCCCAGGTAAACATACACAGGATTTCAGCTTTAATAGTCAACATGGTCGTTCCTTTGATTATGGCCTACTAGGAAAAAATGTAGTCAACATGGTCAGTCCTTTCGCATTCACACAAGCATTTTTCTTCCAATTAAATTAACCAGGAAATACCTACACCTAGGGATAGCTGTATCCAACACCTCCCACACTCACTCACCCCACGGAAGTTGTCTTTTAAGCGAACAGTTATTTAACCATAACATGCACATGAGCATTCCAACAAATCTCATCTGATAGCGAGAATAATAATTGGGCACAGAACTTGTCGCTTGTGTTTAATTTTGACAAAGTGACATCATTTAGCTGCACTAATTAATTTGTCTCAAAAAGTCAACTTTAAACTCAATTAGCTTCCCCTTTGGCTGCACATGTCTCTTGAACGAAATTAAAGATAGGAACATAGGAAGCTGCCTTATACTGAGTCAGACCATCAGTCCAGCTAGCTCAGTATTTTATTTATGCATTTATTTATTTAAAACATTTATACACATCTAAACAGATTACGGAATGGTGAGCAATAAAACATAAAAAGAATAAAACACTGTATTAAACATCTTTTAAAGTTAGAATACCAATAAAAACTGTGACTTATCAATCAAGGAAGGCTTCTTGAAATAAAGACATTTTCACAATGTTGGTGCCCACCTGACCTCCAGGAGGCATAGAGTTCCACAGAAAAAGATCAACCACACTGAAGGCTTCTCTCTGGTCTATGCAGAACTATCAGGAGCATCCCTGCTGATGACCTCAGTGACCAGGCAGGTTGATAAGGGAGAAAGCACCAATTTTAAAATCACTTCACTGGCTGCCAATTAGTTTCTGGGCAAAGTATAAAGTGTTGGTTATTACCTTTAAAGCCCTACATGGTTTGGGTCCAGGTTACCTGCCATAATGACTGATCTCTTCCGGCAGGCCTACCTAGTTGTATTTTAAGATGTTTCATTGTTATTTTAATAATGTATTAGTTTTGTATGTTTTTAATAATTCATTTGTTTTATACGTTTTTAATCAGTTTTATGTACTTTATGCTGTTTTGTATTTAATGTTGTTCCCCATCTCGATCCAGAGGGAGAGGCAGGTAAGAATTATTATTATTATTATTATTATTATTAATTTCCCTAGTAGCCAGTCTACATAAACATCATCTATATTGCTTTAACTTAAGAGGCAAAAAAGAAACTGGGAAAGGGGAGAAGCGTTGTCTACAACAGGAGTTCTCAAACTTTTTTCTCACTACAAACCACTTGAAAATTGTTGGGGGGGTCAGGGCTCAGTGAATCGCTTAAAAAACTTTTTCTGTTTGTTCTAAAAATCAAACCGCATGTCCAAGGCCAGGATCATGAGAAGGGCCTCTTGAGCCAGTAAATGTTGTTGTTGTTAGGGAAATAGTAGACTGCACCAGTGCCATATTGTGAAAATCACAGGACTTAAAGTCAGGGCTTTGTTGGCCTGTTCAATAATCCAGCCATGGTCAAAATGGCCTAGATCTCTATTGACTCTGCTCAGACGACACACTAAGCCACGGTGGTTAAGCATTTTGAGCTAAACATTATGGCTTAGTGTGGCATGTGAACCATTCCTAACCATGGTGGCTACATAACCACAGTTTAAACATGCTCACTAACCACTTACTGCGAAAGGGTTAGCGGCCTAACCATGGCTTAGCGTGTTGTCTGAACAGGCCCATTGTCAGGAAAAATAAACCAAGTCCAGAGTCAAGAACAGATGCTGACTGTTTAGCAACTTTTCTGCAGGTTATCTACATGGAGCTTGTGGACCACTATATTGACTGGCAGCAGTTCTCCAGGGTTTCAGAGAGGGGTCTTTCCCAGCCTTACCCAGAGATGTCAGACACTGAATCTGTGAGCTTGCATATGCAAAGCACTGGAATGCTTAGCCCTTCAAGAGTTTCAAGGAGATTAAGTGTACAATTTCAAGTTGCAAAAGGATGCAAGCGTTTGTGAGACTGTAACATGTTGACTTCTTACACAAAAGCAATGTTTACTGCTGTTGACTTCTTACACAAAAGCAATTAGTAAAATTACACTGTATGCTATGTTTAGTATAGGATATAGCCAAGTACACTGGAAAAGGGTTCCTTAGCAGAGTAGCTCTGAAAAGCAGCTTCATCTGTTTGCTATTTTTCCCTTATTTTTTTTTTATGAAGCAGGACAGGACAAAAACAAGATGTTTCAGCTGAACTGTAATGCAGAAAGTATTTGCTGTTGAACTGAGTACTCTGCCAAGGTGTATTAGATATAAATAGCTGAAAAAGGCAAATCAACAGCAAAAACAAGAACCATAAACTTGGTCTGCAGACAGCTCTGTATTCATTATATTCCACTGGGGTGTGGAATAATATAAACTCTTATCCCAACAATGCAGCCAAATTATAATAAACAGAATGAGGGGTTGGGGGGGGGGGGCTGGGGGGGAACTGCTTCTGCTCCTTTACCTTTGCCTTGCACTCTGACGCAAGCAGGATTAGGAGGTTCAATCACAAGAAAAACCTATTTAGTTGCAAGAATTTGAACTCAGCTAACTCCCAACAAAAGCACAATGAACAACAACAAATAAAGAAACATCATTATGATATTTGAAGCCTAGGCTCTAAAATCACTCTCCTACCATCTGACATAGAAGTATGGTGTTTTCAGACAAATGGCTACACTTCCTAAAAATATATATATCATTTCTCTTCCACTGGAAGCTTCCAGCAGGAGTGCAGTCGATTTTTATCAGGGGATATCGTGCATTTTTCATGTATACATCCCACTATATTCCATTCAAACCAGAGCTCTTTGATGTGGGCAGTGGCTTAAAAGACAGCAGAACTTATCACGGCTCGTGCACATTCATCATATCCTCTGTAATGGACTCCACTTTTAATTATTGTTTAAAGAATTAATCTTTTCACTAACACAAAAGCATTTTTCTGGCTTTAGCCATTTTTAAAAAATCATTTAACGAAACAAAAAACTTTCCAACCCCTGCCACTAACCACCTTTGCTAGAATGGCAGTGATCTGAAAGCAACTTTATAAATTTTACATTTTATATATTGCATTATAGTATTATAGTGCTACAACCACCTTACATTTAAGGGATATTTCATTATAACTTTTTTTAATTCATTGCTGGAAAAAGGCTTTAGCACTGCTTAAAATATCAATACAATAAACGGTTCATAAAAATGCAACCCACTGCAAGAATTATACTGATTCTGTGCTGAGCTATGATAGGTTCAGCTGCCTGATAGGTCACTGCCCACATTAAAGCCACACCTTTTTAAAAGAGATGGAAGAATAGCGCTATGGGCATCTACTCCTGTGGAGACTGTTACTTTTCCATCCTTCTCAAAAAAAAAGTCAACATTTTGCCACTATTAAACAACACGGGGAAGAACTGGGGAAAACACAGGAGAATTACAAATGGACAAAGATAACGTTTAGACATCACTTAAAATGTCAGTGAACAAGCCATGGCTATTCTACAATAAATCCTTGTGTGGAAGCCACCTGGTAGACAAGTCAAAGCTGGAGAGGAGACAAGGGTTTGCTTGCAGCTGAAAGGCTCCTAGCACTACCAATCCAAAGGCATTGTGCAGCTATTCCATCTTTCCCTCCTTAATGATTTTCTGTGGTAAGAAAGACGGCAAAAGAACCGGCAGGAAGACACCAGAGGGTTCCAGATGAAGCAGTGTAAAATTCGGTGAATGAAGAGAAACTGCACAATAAAAGCCTCGTCTGGAAGCATCCATGGTGTGAAAAGGAACGAATGAGCACCATGATCGTTTAGCTTACTGGCTTCAGAAGATACAAAAACAGGCAAGAAAAATTGTTTGTTTGTTTTATTTCTAGAATTCCCTCCCTCTTCTAAATGAAATCAAAGCAGTTTTACAATATTTAAAATTAACCAACTCTGCCTCCGGGACTGGGAAATTGTTCACCAGTTGCTGCTGTATACGTAACTCTTATTCCCCATCTTTTCTTTTCTTTTTTTAAACCCTCCATCTGAGTACGCTGACTCACCCAAAGCACTGCTAGAAGGCATTAAGAAATTGTTTATCTACTGTTTTTTGGCCTCCAAAGTGGCTCACATAAAAACAATAAAACTTATTAGACATTTATAACAAACATTACCAATCCCAAATCAAAGAAGCTGTTTGGTATGAAAAGCAGGATCATCTGCTACTTGAAGTAGCCTTCAAAACTTCCACGTCCACATGAGCAATTCCTAAAATAGTGAAAATAACTTCTGACCCTGTGAAATTTGCCACTGCAAGAGAAGACTGAGCCAGTAATTTTGTAAAATTTTAAAAGAACATAAGGGTCTTTGTGATATGAATAAGTAAATTTAGTATGTATGTATGCATGTATTTCATTTCTATGTTACCCAATGGCTGAAGCTCTCTGGGTGGTTCACAACAATTAAAATTGCAAAATACAATGTAAAAGTTTAAAATTATAGTAAAAAAATGAAGTAACCAATTAGAACCTAGCAGCAATGCAAAGATTTAAAATACAGTACAAATTTAAAACAAAAACTGAGAAACTAAAATGCCTCAGAAAATAAAAGTCTTCACCTGATGTCGAAAAGAGCACAGTGTAGTTCCAGGTGAGCCTCTTTGGGAAGCTCAATCCACAAGCTGGACCAATAATAGTATTGGTCCAGCAACTCAGTGGATTTTAAAATGGCCAGTGAGCTGCATCCAAGAACACATGTCAAGCAGTGTCACAATTACTCATGACCACACATCCCTCTTCCATCATCAAGAACTTAGGTGGGACTTGATTCAGTAACTTCCGAGAAGCTGGGAATGGAATGGGGAGGAAGGAAATCCTTGCTTCCAACATTGTTTTGAACTGCCACACCACACAACTTTTGTCTCCTTTGGGGCTTTCATCACATGTGGCTGATGTTGGTCCACAGGCATAATTTGGTCTACAACAAAACTCAAATGGCACCATTTAATAGAAAGACAAGCAAATGAGGAGACTGAATTGGACTAGAGGGGCTGTTGTGGGTCATGTTTCCTAGCTCTCATTGACATGTCCCATTACTCAGAGCTGACAACCAAGCAGAGGAGAGTGATCCTGATTAATCCAGAGGCTTTTTGCTTCATGTACAACTCCCCAGATTTACTCCTTGAAAATGAAATAATTTAAAGAATTGTCAAAACTGAAGAACAGACCTTGTAAACAAAGCCAAGTTTAGAAGCAAAGACAAAGACAGCTACTTTTCCAAGGTTACTGAACATAATCTGTGTCCTCCCATGTTCCTCCACACTCACCAGACTCCCCAACATAATGTAACATAATGCTGTGCCACACCACTTTGGGCTAATGAATCAAGACCTAGGAGAACAGCAAGCATAAAGAAGAGCTTAAGAGAAGGAGAGAGAGAAATGGAATGATTCATGCCAGCCAAAAATAAAAGTCTCTCTTAAGCTCCATAACGACACCCAAGCGCCTTCATCTTCTGGTGCAAGCAGAGCAGGATGATACACACAGAGCCTGCCTGGTAGGCAGCAGTTTAGTGGGTGTCTGGAAGGCAGGCAAGAATGTGATATTGCAGAAACGTTTAGGATGGACAAAGAAAACCATTCCACACCCTCACCAAAGGGAATGATGGCTTTTGCAGTCACTGAATACTGAGAATCTAGTGGAAGTTGGGTATTTGAAAGGGCCTGGAACTTGTCCAAGGGATGATGGCTGTGGAATCATCCTTTAGGATATCCAGGGGCAAATCTATAGTAAAACATTTTTTTTTAAAAAAAACACATAGAAATCAGCTTAACTATCATGACAACTACCCCGACAGGAACTGTAATTTTGCAAGGATGCTCAAAATATTTTGTTAGAAATTGCTACAGTTCCTGCAGCTCATTAGAAATAAGCAGTGGTGCTTTAAAAAGGCTTTTAAAGAGAGCCAGTGTGGTGTAGTGGTTCAAGTGTTGGGCCGAAGTCGGGAGACCTGGGTTCTAGTCCCCACTCAGCCATGGAAGCCCACTGGGCGATTTTGGACCAGTCATAGACTCTCAGCCCAACCTACCTCACAGAGTTGTTGCCATGAGGATAAAAAATGGAGAGGAGGAGGATTATGTATGCCACCTTGGGTACCTTAAGGAGGAAAAAAGGCAGAATATAAATGTAATAAAGAAAAATTAAATCTAAAAATGATTTAAATTTGCAAGTTCAATATGCTGCTACCACCATAGTATTGCCACTATACAGTTACTGCCAAAATTGGGGGGGGGGGGGGGGAATCTGAACTTACTGTTTGCAAGGACAATTATTGAAGAGCAGCTAGAATCTTTGGTGGTAGCCTTCTATGGCTTATATCTAGATGGGCTGGGCAAGTTGTGGCCTTCCAGAGGTTCTGGCCCAGAGCTCCCATGATCCCTCACCGCTGACTAGGACTAATGGGAGTTGCAGGTCAAAACATCCGGAGCACCATATGTTGCTCACCCCTGAGCTAGATATAGAGAACATCATGTTGATCTCAGATGCTAGGAAACCCAAATCTCATACAAGGATATCTTTGGCACAGTTCCAACACTGTTTCAGCAGTCCTTGGCTGACAATAGCAGCCAGGAATCCTTGTGTTTTGAACCGTAGACACAATAGGGAAAAATGGTGGAAACAGTAAAATCATTCTTTAACCCCTCTCATTCAGGCACACCTGCAAATGCAAGAAGGGATGACTATGAACAACCAGACTGATCTTCCACAGTACACATGCCTGAGAATAGCGACCATGCATTTGCCTCTCAAGACAATAATGTCTGGTTAGGCTGTGACCGCAACAATTCCACTTTACATGATGAACCATATGCATATAAGCAAGAGACAGAGAGATGCCCATTACATTTCAGATTACTGTGCACTGAAGCATTTAAAAGGAAGCTGCTTGGTGTTCTGGTATCGTTATATTCCAAGAAAAACAAAGGCTTGGCCAAGGGGATCCATCCTTTAAACCAGAAATGGCCAACCAGCACACCTTAGGGAGACTCCAGGGTTCAATAACCCATATGAGCACACCCATTCATGCAGTTCCACTTGGCAAGCAGAAACCAGGAGGGGATTGGACAGCGGGGAGACCCTGAGCAGCTATTTTTAATTATTATTATTATTATTATTATTATTATTATTATTATTGAGTAACTGTTGTGTTTAACCCTCGTGTTTCTGAGCAGGAGAAGCAGCTGTCAGAAGGCTTAGCACAAGCAGACAGGGATCCTGAGTTTGATCCGGATCCTGGTACTGAAGAGGAAGCACTTCACAGTCCCTCTCTTCCAGCTGATGAGAATCAACGCTCTGAAATAAGTACTGATCTCACTGACTCTCCAGCAGGTGTAACCACGCCCGTATCCTCTGAGGAAGAGGGAGAGCACACTTTAAAAGATGCTAAGGAACGTTGGCGTCTGAGGAGGAGAACAGAGACGAGAGACAGACCACGCCGGTCAGAGAGATTATGAGTAAAGCGCAAGCAGACCTCAGAGATGGAGAGTTGACAAAGAAGCGAGTTCGTTAGTTATTGTTAATTTCAACGTTTTGTTTACCTTGTTTCATTTAAGTGTTTTCTGAATTGCACAGCTTCGTTTAGCCTGAATTAAAGGCGTTGTTTAGTTCACAGCTTAAGTATTCTTTCTTTCAACTAAACCGAAATCAGTTGCCTTTCACAACAGTAACGACCACAAGCAACGAGCAAGGGTTTCAGCAAATCCAATGCTACTAATGCCTTGTCATCAAGGCAGGCCGCAAGACTAGCAACAAGGCAGCGGTAGTTAAATTGAAGAGAAAAGAGAGATCTCTAGTCCAATATTGTTCTTTACAGAGAAAGAGAGAGTGCATTGGGGCAGAGAAGAACATATAGGCAGGCATGCCAAAATCACATTCCTGTTAGGGTGGAGCTATGTTTTTACACAGCTGGTAACATGTATTGGCTTATGACAAGACACTATGGCTCAACTCTGAAGGCTGGAAAATAGTGTTTAGTTTGTAGAGAAGGAAGGAGGGGCGGTGAGGAATGTTGTTGTTATTATTTCCCCCTCAGTGCTTCTAGAGAAAAGCAAAGTAAAAGCAGTATAGGAAAGCATGGCCCTGAGTCACTCAAGGAGCACCAAGAAGACTGCGTTTATTTAAAAAGGATTTGGACGAGGAGTAGAAGGAAAGAGTTTGCCCACGCTGAATTCATTCGTCCCCTTGAATTCTTTGCACACTGGGGGGAGGGGGAGATTCCTTTCTCCACCTTGTATGCGTATGTGTATGCATGCCATCATAGGATAGGTTAGAGAAGATTCTACATCTAGACAAAAAAAAAAAAATCTTCACATATGCATACGCTACGGCAAAGCTGTAAATGCAAAGTTGTGGCCATCCCCCCCCCCCAAAAAAACATAGTCCCCCTAGCCTATAAGATTCCCTACTTCCTCCTCCCTGTTGCCTTCTTCCTGATGTCTTGATGAGTTGTCTTACCAATCCATATTCCCCAATTTTCAGCAAAAATGTAAGATAGCCATTTTTGCCAGAGATTTTTAAAGAGAGAGACCACCGCTCATTTTATAGGAAAGTTATTCACACGCCTAAATTATAGAACTATCCATTACTCGACATCGATGCTGAATAGTAATTAGGGGGAAAACAGAGGAGTTGGGTAAGAACACTGCTTTTAAGAGCAAGCTCAGAGCCACCTTCCTGGTGCCCTCCAGATGTGCTGGACTACGTCTCCCATCATTCCCAGCCAGCACGGCCACTGACTGAGGAAAGCTGCCTCAGAGGGATCCAAATTGCACTACACAGTGATCCAGACTTCTGCCAAATTTAACACCAGGCTGCATTTTAACAATGGATAGACCTATTTTAAGGATATGCCAGCAAAGAGAACTGAATCTACCTTGGGCCAAAAGACCCAGAACCTCCTTTTTTGTCTTGACAAAAACAAAACAGAAAGGTGTTTTTTTTGGGGGGGGGGGGGAAATGTTTCATTAGCAATGCTTTATAGGTCCACCAAAGCAAGTCAGTTAAATTGGACTTATAAATAGTAACTTGCCTGTGTTCCGTGAGAATTGCCTCTAGGCAATCAGAAAAGGAACTCTTGTTATTAATGCTAAATTCCTCATAAGCTGTTTAGGAATGAAGAACCAGAAATGATAAATATAAATATTTAGACAAGCTAAATGTTGGTACACATGTTGATTTTTTTGTGAACTTAATTTGCAAGGAACTACTGAATAAGCACACCTTCCAGTTTGCAGAAACATTATTGTTGGTTGCCTGGAACAGATTATTGTTTACCACAGATAACCTCCCTCCAAGTGGTTATTTACAAGCTTGCACAACCCCATTTTGCACAGCATTTACAACACTGATTCACCAGGTGGGAGAGGAATCGCATTTTCCCAGCATCCAAATATTGTAGTCTGAGCACTAGGTCAATATAATGTCTCTGCAGCAGAACTGCTTCCTTGACTAATGTTGTTCAGATTCTGTATATTTACTGCCCCCCAAAAGCTGGGGGGGAGGAAGCCCTCAGTAATTTAGCAGTTCCTTAACAACTCCTTAGCACAGAAAAGGAAAATCCAATCCAATGGCCATAGGTAACCTGTGGTCCTCTCACATTTTATTGTGCAATTAAAAATAAAGAAGGAAGCTTTGGGGAATAAAGTTTTTAGATATACAAGCACTCTTCAAATCCCTTATGTTTTATTTCCCAGTCCCCATCCGTGCCTCTTCTCACCCCCAATGTGCTTAATTCTCTGCAGACTCAAGAATTCAAGTAGATACAACAGGAAACACTAAGATAAACAGGATGTCATCTGAGCCAGCAAACAGCAGGACTATGGTGGACAGACTGATCTCTCATATTGTTCTAAGAAAGTGACTTTTCAAATACTTCCCTTCTCACAAGGGAGATATAGTTGTGCGAGAGAGAAGGGGGCTATTTATTAGCTTAGCTAGTCCCCTTGTGCCTATCAATACAGGATTGTTTTCCTGCCTAGAGCATTTTGTCGACTCTAGTTTTAGAGCATTTATTTTTTGCCCAGAAATATTTATCTGCTCCAAAGTCTCTCTGTGGGTTATCCAAACTTTAAGACCGCTATTTTTCCCCTTCAAAATATAAAAAGTTACTGAACTACAGTAATTCTATATCTGCTTTAAAATCTAGCCACTAAAATTGGAAAGGTCTTATATTTCTTCCATGGTTTAAGTTTAAAACCACTTGCCATGATACTTGCAAAAGAAAAATAAGGGCTCTCAGGAGGAACTCAAATGTCTGAAGAGCCACAGAAATAGGACGTTACAGCAATAATGTGTATCTATATCAGAGAGAAGCTGTAAGAAACGCAGGTTGCATCAGTATTCCATCACAACACCACTCCTGCAGATCAATTCTTATAGCCCATCAATTACAAAATCTACTCGCTCACTCTCCTACCTGCTTACCTGGACTTATTATATCCAATAGGATGGCTGACATAAGCAAGGAAGGAAAAGAGTTTATGAGGAGACCAAGATAGCCTGCGGAGGAAGAAGTCAACCAGAGGTGGATGTCCCTAAATCAAGGGCAAACTCAGTCTTGGGTATGTTCAGTCCCCAACCCACATCTACAAATGGTATCCTCATGGGACCTCTCAAAATTTTATTTCTGTGAAAAGCCTGAGAGTCCCCAAGAGAATTCTTAGCAATCTCAGTCAAAAATGGAAAAGAAATCCATCCCGTCCCTCCCAACACTCAAGGATTCCTCAGTTTAACTGTGTTTTAAATGTATGTGTTTTTAACGTTATGTTTTAATTAAGATTTTGTTTTTAACCTATATTTTATTGTTAGTCGCCCGGAGTGCCATTTTGGGCTGAAAGGTAGGATATAAATTAATTAAACAAATATTTTTTTTCTAGGTAAGTTTAAAGCCAAGGGACAAGACATGTGGACTGTCACTAGATTAAAGAAATTAGATGATAAATTGGCTAAAACTGATACAATTAATTTGGTTAAAATCGACAGTAAAAAAATAGTTCTGAAGACAAAAAACAATGCACATTTTTGATGTTTTTGAGTGATGCAGGCATGTGGGCATTCCCTCCTCTACGAAAATGAATACTTGTAGCCAAGGCCACCACATCTGGAGGGCGGCAGATTGGGGAAGGCTCATTTAATTGGTTAAATATTGTTGCACTGCAAGGCATCCTTCTGATGGTGGGCCGGTGGTGGAAATTATATGCTACTGGCTAGAGAGCTGAAAAATGAAGAAAAATTGCTAGTCAGCGAGCTAAATCAGACTTACAGAACAATCCTATGCATATTTACTCTGAAGCAAGTCACACTGTATTCAACAAGGCTTACTCCCAAAACATCTGGAGAGCCCCAGGCTGTGGAAGACTGCTTACGGAGTCCTTTTATTTTATGAGGTGTTCTGCAATCCTCATTCTTTCTGTCCTCACTACAACAATAGTATATAATGTAATAAATTAATACAAAGATCTTGCAAGACAGACAGCATTCATTCTCGCTTTACATACAGGGCTGGCACCAGGAGTGGGTGGGGAGGCTTAGGCTGAAGGAGAGCAACTTCCCAAAGATCAACACAAGAAACCTATGTTAGAGGAAAGACTTACAGCAAGAAGAATTAAACTGAAAGATGGGGAATCCATCATATTGGTTGAAACAGCATGTAAAGAAGATAATCCTGCATTTAAATCCATAAGAACAAAGTCAATAAGCGAAACAATGTCTCTAATGGAGGAATCACAAAGTTACTTGTGGCAGAAATGAATAATGGTGGGCTTTTATACTTTCAAAAGAGAATTGCCATGTGCAACCTGAAATCTGCACCTAGCTGCACCTAGCTCAGTCTAACCTAATTAAGACAGTTCCGGCATTGGGACTATTTGTTCAAAACTGCATTGTATGGCCACCATTGTGAGAATACAGCCATCCATTTTAAGGTCATATGAGGATTATTTCCTTGCATAACTCACACTTGCTGGGTTTGCATGACACAACAACCCCTGAGCAGGATGGGCTCTCCTGGAGGTGTTTAAGCAGATAGCCAACTGCTTAACAGGGATGTTCTAGTCACTAGATTCCTGCATTGAGCCTAGATGACCTCTAAAGTCTTCTCCCACTCAAAACTTCTATGGTTCTATATATTTATGATATGTCTCATCAATCATCTAAACGGGGTGGGAAGTAACTAACTTTTGTAAGAGACCTCTTTTCTTAGTTGCTATTTACAAGTCCAATTTAACTAACATCAATTAGATTGCAATTCTATACAAATTTACCTGGAAGTAAGTCCCACTAAACTCACATTAGATTGCATTTGTTAATATTTATCATGGCATACGCTTTCATGTAGTAGTGTCAACAAAAGCATATGTTGAATAAATCAGTAGTCTTTAAGGTGTCACAAGACTTCATTGTTTTGCTATCAATTAAGACCGCCATTTCACTGATGTCCAATTGAGATTAGGGCATCATGTTCCCATGCAAGATGGAGGCCCTTCCCCAAATCATCTAAAGGTAGAATCCAGGGCCTTCTACTGAGCCTACATAGACAATGGGACAAGAGGGGAAACAAATGCTCTGGGCTAGAAGGCTGATTCAAACAAGGTCACGAAGTCACAAGGCCAGTATTTTATGGGGAAAGGTGTCTTTCCCCATTAGTAAATCATTGGGAAACCTTACTATTGCTCTGAAAGCTTTGAATCCATCTAGTAAACAAACAAAAGGCTAACAATTCAGATGCTTTGGCAAACCCCTACTGTGATTAAAAAGCTGTTGCTCAAATCTCAGAAAAAATGCTGAAATTTTACTTACTCATTCCAAACAGGAGGGGTGGGGGAGAAAACTTAGTTTTAGAATCAACTGTTCATGGGATTCTTTATGTATTTCACTGCACCATTTGTTCTGTTCCTTTGATGACAAAGACAACACAATCAGGGTGAAACAGCTCAAACCATAGGAAGTAGGGTCATACGGAGGAGGCAAAGGATGGGTGATTCAGGAGATGTGAGTTCAGGTCCAGGGTTTCAATGACCTAGTTCTCACAAACCCTCAGAAATAACAGATGACAGGGCAAACCTATGTCTAGTTTGTACGAATTCACACTGCAAGTGGGAGGAAATCACATGATAAAATGCTCGTCCAAAGCACCCGAATTCCTACCCACTTAAAGTTATCATGATAGGGACAAAGGATATAACCTGGCACTGGTCCTGACATATAATTATCTTTCTCCCCTACATGAAGTTGTCTATGGGCCAAAACAGACGTTACTTTAAAGGTGTGTGTAAAACAGCAATGTCTTTTCATTTTTAGTCTAGAGTAGGCACAGGGTTCACTCCTAGCCCCCATGCTAGGAGCTCAATCCAGAATGGGAGGGAGGATACTCTATAGTAAAAATGAAAAACTCACAGCTGCTAGACATACATTTAAAATAATATGCATATTGGCTTTGTGCAAGGGAAGGTGGATTCTATGGAGGACCATTCAATTATGCATGCCCTCACCTGTAGTTTGAAGCACTACAGTCCAGATTTAGGCTTGACAATTTATCTACTGTGGCCTATATGTGATGAGGGATGTATGTGTGTGTCTGTCTCACTGATGGCCCACACAGGGTACCATATTCTGTTAGATTCTGTGAACAATCAAGATATAATTACACTACAAAATTATGTTGTTTCACTGTCATATATACACACCAGGCCAAATCCTGTGAATTGTAGCTTAGTAAGGTGATGAGAATGTTTGGTTAGATACCTGTAGCCCTGCTCACAAAACTATGATTACAGAACCCAAGAACCGAAAAAGACCAGCAGCTCATCTAGTCCATTATTCTGTTTCCCAAAGCTGCCAACTAGATGCTTCTGGGCAGCCCATGAGTAGGCAGGAATACATACTGAACCCAAAGCTTCTGCATAGCCATCATGACTAGCAGCCACTGATAGATTTATTCTCCACTAAATTCCCATGGTTCCCCGGATTAAGAGAGTTTATGGAACCAATTTAGGACTGTGATGTAGATATGCGCTCAGAGCATGCACGCCTATCATTATAACAACATCTCTGTTAGAATTTATTGCTGTTACAATAGTTGTGGTTGAGGTAATCTTTACTAACGAACCCACACAGAGGAGATAGTGTTAATTCGTAATCCCGTAATCCACTTCTCTTGTCATTTTAGTGTGATACCTGATAAGTAATGAGATAATTCAGAAAAAGGAGGGCATAGTAACTAAGCATGAGCTTTCAAACACAAACACCTCAGAAACCAAACTACTGCATCGCTCTGTGGCTACTCCATTCCAAAGCATCATGTCTAAGAGCTGCTTGACGGATGCCCAGGAAACCACAACATCCGGATTCAAAGCAGGTCAGGCCTGGCCTGAATTGGGCCAAGGTGGATCAGGGCCGATTCGGAATCTCAGAATTGGCCTCCGAAGCGGGTTGGGGACTCCCTGCACCGCCCTAGGGAGAACTGTGTCCACTGCCTTGAGCTTCTTGGAAGAATGTAATTGATTCATTAATAAATAAAACGTGCTTGAAGCTCGCCATTATTTCTTCAGAAATAGCAAACACACAGAGGATCCAATCTGGATCAGGACCACAGAGTGGGGGGTGGGGGGTTTCAGTCCTTTCCACCACACTATTTTCTGCGATATTTGCCTTGAATATGCTATTTATTGCAAACAGCATCTTTGGTGTAAATAGTAGATACAGGAAGTGTTTTTTAGCGGGAAAACAATGAGGTTGGGAATAAGGGAAGCCATGTTATACCAAGTCAGAACATGGGCTGACATTGACTGCCAGCGGCTCTCCAAGGTTTCAAACAGGAGTGCTTCTGAGCCCTACCTAGAGATTCTGGAGATTGAATCTGGGACTTTCTGCCTGCAAAGTGTGCATGCTCTTCACTAAGCCGTAATCCTTCCTGAAATCCTCCCCATGCTATGGTCCCAATCCACAACTGTTATTTGTGAAAGCAGTCCGTGGCCATTTTTAAGCATGCTTTCAAAGAACGCATGCTTAACACATGTAGTTTGGTCCTAAACAATAAAGCCAGAACAAAACGCTCAATACGTTAACTTTGAAATCAGACTCCCAACATAAATCAATACCTTCCTGAATTTTCAAGCAGCCTTGAAAACAGCTGCCTGACGAAACACAAAGCTGCTCTGCTACTCTGACTTTGGCACCATATATACAAACGAGATCAATACCATATCACACCAGAATCCCACCCCACACACACCCCTTCATTCCCAAGTTATGCACACACAATCATTTGTATAGAATAAAACCACTGCGTTTCATTAGTGTGTGTGGGGGGGAATCAACAGCTGAAGGGTTGCTCAGGGTTCACTACCTTCTTTGCCACTGTTTAACCAACCTGATTGTGAATACAAAAGGGTGATCAGTGTGTATTATTGAATAATTAATCAAAATCAAATGAAACCTGAGTAAACATCACCCATGGATTCTGATCCAACAGATGCAGGATATAACATCTGGTCACAAAATAGGCCTATTGTTTTCCAGTTCGTGACACCCCTATGAATAGCATCTGCAAACATATTACAATACAGAAGCAGAGGGGTAACGGAAGAAAGAAGGGATCCTCAAAGATACATCTACTGCTACAAAGGGTTCAGAACCTCCTGGCATATCCCCTTCCAAATGAGGAAGTGGACAAGCAGGCATCCAACTGTTTCATCATTTGACGGAATGAACGTACCATGCCAAATCCATGGTACTCCACAACAGCAAAATGTGTTGTGCCATTTTTCTTGGGATGCCTGGTTTGGCACAACTCATATCTACCCTGAATTAGAAGTCTCCTGAAATAAAGCCTTAGCCCAAATTGCTCCCTGTAAGCTCCTCAGAGGAAGGCATACACAAAACCCCTTAAGAGGGAGTTCTAATTCATGGGCCCGGATGTTTGCACCGGAAATCTGTGAATTCTGAAACATTCAGCTGGACACTGCCCAATTCACAGAAAGTCAAACTACATGTTACACTAAATGTATGGCATGTAGCCAAAGGTTATCTCTTTTTTTATTCTAGTGTTTAGCGCACATGGCCCGAATTTGGATCAGGACAACGATGCTCCAGGAAAGGCAGATTCAATCTCCCCACCACCATCACCATTTGCTTCCCAAATCCCACCCACCCCACGCCGCGTTGATGCCGGTGAAAACTTTCCTTCTGTTGTGAAACAACATCCCTACAAGGAAGGAGGGAAGAATTATAGGAAGCACCCAGCTGGGGTGGGTTGGGAGGTTTAATCCTCCTCCTGGAATGTAATGGTCCCGATCTGAATTGGGTCCATGCGCACTTACACTAAACTGAGCTACACAGTTAAGGTAACGTGTAGTTTGGTTCACAGAAGCTTTGGATGCTCGGTCATGCTGCTTCATTGCAGTTCCAATACGCAGCTTGACTGCATATCCGAGAAATGGGTAACTAAGCAGAGGAAATACCTAAGAGTTCTGTATGTACTGCTGCATGACTTACACAGATTAGTCTCTCTTTGCTGGCATCTATCCCGCAAATCCACAGGGACAGAGCTTCAAATAAGACACTAAATTGTGGTTTGGGAGGAATTTGGCAGGAGCACAGCCTAGAGGCATTCTGCTTTTTCCCTTCAGTAATGCACAGGGAAAATCAGCAAATTCTCCTTAGTTGAGCAGTTTCCAGTATAAAATGCACTGCTTTACCAGGAAAAGGTGGGGCAATGAATCAAAGGCCAGTTTATTGAGCATCATGGAAAAGGCACATTGCCCTTTGGAACCCAAAATGTTTGCCTGACCAGCAAACAGAATATTGTACTTGAACCTTGGAGGCAACAGTGCTACCTAGCCAAGGACTGATATTGTCAAGTCACCAACTTCTCTAAAATGAGAAAAAATGAGCTAAAGAAAGTAAAATGCTACTGACCTGGAAAATCAATTAACTGCAAGCCAATGAATTGCACAATCAAAATACTAATGGTCACGAGCTCTAGGTTGGGTTTGTAGAGTATCAACTTAAGTGACATCTATGCACAAAGCATAACAAACACTTTAAATTCATAGGCAGAAGCATCAAGTTTCTAAACATCCAGCCTTAACTTAAACATTTTCAGCCTTAACTGAGGATGAATCTGACAGTCTCCCTTTGTGATGTCAGGCTACATAAATACCCAGTTTGCACTATGAAACAAGCCACTGTTTGTTAACCATGGATTCTTTGGTAGTGAATGAGAGCAAGCAAGTGTGCTGGCTCCCAACCACTTGCACGTTTCCAGTGCACTGAACAACTCAAAGTTGTTCAACCCATCCCTGGGTTGTTCTCCATGATGTCCGAACCTGGAACTCTGGGATGTTGAGGGAGAAACAACCCAGAGTTATAATCCAAGAACAAAATCTGTGTTTTAACTCTGGGTTGTTCCTCCAGAGTTCCAAGTTCAGACATGCGTCCCTGGGTTGTTTAGTGCAACAGAAGCGGGGAAGCAGTTGGAAGCCAGTTTGCCCACTCACTCCCAAACAATCCATGATTAACAAACCTTAGGTTGTTTCATTGTGTGAAAATACCTTATCTTGCCAGGCATAAGCATCAAGTTTCAAAGTACCTAGGCCTTTGAATATGCTCTATGTTGACCTTATAAAGTAAGAACAAGAGCCCTGCCATATCCTTCATGACTTATAAAAACACAAGTCAGAGGTAAGGTAAGCCGCTGCTTGGTCAGGGTGTTCCACCATCAACTGAGTCATTGAATCCACATGTTCGCGGAATGCAAAGCCAGGAGGACTCAGGCTGCCTCTACAAGAGGCATTTAAAGCTCTTTCAAGGTGCATTAAAAAATTTACCTCTACAAGAACGGAGCGCAAATCGGGCGAAGAGGCGCGCTATCCCTCCGATTATGCGCATTATCGAATGCGCGTTAAACAGCGAGTTTTATTTTGCTCCGGCCGTTAAAGCACATTTTGACTATGTGAAGAAGCACTTATGCGCATTAACTACTTGTAAAGCGCATTTTGGTCATCCGTTAATGCGCTTCGCCGCCTCTCGCGCAGAGGTATTAGGCGTAAATGCACTTCAGCGATTATGTGCATAATCGCCTAAACAGGCGCAAAAGCGAATCCTTGTAGAGGGGACCTCATTTGCACTGGCCAAGATCTTGAGCAGTTATGAGAATATGTCTATTAAAATCAAGACAAGATTGTCAGCCTGATCTTATGCTTCACTGAGCTGAACTGACCCAATGGTGCACAGGATCTACGGTAAGGATCCCACCACTGGATTCCCCCCATCCCAGCCACTTCCCCCTGCTCCCTCATAGCTGCTCCCCCTCACTCCCCTGCTTATTTCCAACCCTTGCCCCCCTCACTCGCCTGCCAACCTGCAGGATTACCTGAGGCCTCCACTCGTATCACAGAGCCACAAGGCCTATCAGGACTCCATTGGAACCTCCAGCGTGCCACACATTAGCACGCATCACCTTAGCATTTTATAAATAGGCCTCTTGGAGTAGTGCAAGACCTGTACTACTAGCTCCACATCTGGGAGGTTGGGGAAGGGGGTTTAGCGTCATTGCTCCCTCCCACTTCCCAGCATCTCTTCTTTGCTGCTGCTCGTGCCTCCTTCAGGTGCTTGCAGATGGAGAGATCTTAGCATTAACTATCAGAAGACATGGTGCAGCTATTCAGTCTTTTTCTTCCTTAACTGATTTTCCACAGTGAGAAAAAAGACGGAAGTAGTAGTGGAAAAACACGGGAAGGTTACACGTGGATGATGGTGACATCTGGACCCCCATAAGATTCTGTGAATGAGTTAGGCCGATTATACTGTTAAAACCCTTGTCTGCAAGCACCCATTGAAGAGAGATGGGGGAGTCAGCCACCTGTGAAACATCTAGCCAGGTAAGAAGACCCCACCACCCTAGATCCCAAATTGCATTTTAACAAGGATGCTGTGCAGCAATAGCCCTAGTAGCAAGGGTTGGACCAGTTGTCGTTGCTGTTTCCCCTCCCCTGTTAATTCTGATTTTGCTTTTGTATTTGATTGTTACACACTAATTAAATGTGTTTCACATTATTTCATTGTAACTTTGCGTTTATACAAAGCTACAATTAGTGAAATGTTGGCTGGTTATCTGAATGTGTTGGCATTTTCCGTATTTGTTTTCAATGGTAATGCTGTTTTTGATATTTGATGGCTGTTGCAAACCGCACGGTGGGCACAGTCCACCATGAAAAAGTGGCGTATAAACGAACTTCAGCAAGGCACTGCCAAATGTTGCATGAACAGCAAAACCCAATGCCTGCTAGAGAAACATTCCACTGCAATGGGGAAAAGGGGGGGGGGGGTTCTGGAGGCACATCCCACAGCCACAAAACATGAAGTAGTTGGATCTTAACACTCTGTTGTACTCTCAGAGGGAAGGGAAAATTTAAAGGCAGCTTGGGAGGGAAAAAAACTGAATGCAGGCTTATTATTATTATTTATTACACTTATATACCACCCCATAGCCAAAACTCTCTGGGCGGTTTACAAAAATTAAAAAGATTGAGCGTTAAAAAGAGGAACTAAGCTTATGGAGGAACTAAGGATTTTACTCCAGAGCCAGCAGATAATAGTTCTTTCAGATGAACTAATAATACACAGTATGATTGCGTGCTCTTGTATGTAGCTTAAAAAGTTAATTAATTATGTCAGATGATAAAAGAGATCTTTCTTTCACAAGAAAGCTATCTTTTTACCTGCCTACTGGGCCTTATATGCATCTCTGCTAATGCTCTCCCCCATATCGTGCCCTGCCCCAAACTCAACTTACTTTGTTCCCTACATGGCACAAGACTGTCTAGGCAGGACAGGAACCTAGCAGGTTTTTTGCAATGAATGAAAGTTCCCCGCATACGGCAGGCAGGCAGGCTTTCGATTAGGAGAATGATTTCATCCCAGGGAAGAAGGGGTGGGTGGGTGTGAATCGATGATTATATATCAGTGAGCAAGCCAAATCAGTGCAAAGCAATGCTGTAGGTAGCAGATCTTATCTCTATACTATGGGCTTAAACTAATTTCGTAGTTATTCTGAAGATGAGGGAACCCTGGGAACTACAATTTGGGAAGGAGGTGGGGATTAGGGATGGAATCCTCAACACCCTCATCAAAACTACAATGCTCAAGATTCTTTGGGGGAAAGCCATGATGCAAAACTGATATAGCTTTGCAGTATAAATAGGCTCAAAGACCTTGCGCTGTAAAGGCTTAGAATAGACCTCAACTGATTACACCAAAGCCCAAGCGCTCAAAGGACTTTTAAATCTGCCTAGTTTCTGTTCCAATGTCAACATGGTGAAAATCAGCCTTCCCCAACTTGGTGCCCTCCAGATGTTTCGGTTTCCAATTCCAATGGGCACCAGTCAGCTTGGCTGATGAGGAATAATGGGAGTTCAAGTTCAAAATATTTCTACTATTATTTATTTGATTTCTGTATCACCCAATAGCCAAACCTCTCTGGGCGGTTTACAAAATATCAGGAGGACCCCAGGCTGGGAAAGACTGTAGATACATACGTTCACACTAACTTTCAGTCTTCCAAGATTGTCCAGCAATAAATAGCTCCTTACATTCATATGTGGTCAAACATTGGATATATCTCTACATACATCAGTGGATGATTTCTGTTTGCACCATCGCAAAACATTTTACAATACTACAATGCCATAGCATGTGGTGACAACACATGGTGTCTTGGCATCTCTTGACATGTTCAGACATTGTTTTTCCACTGTGACTGTACCAAAGCCAGAGTCATGAGGACATCACCCACCCCTTCGTTTTTGTTGTTTTAATTGTTATTATTTTAAAGTCTGATCCTTCCACTTACAGAGATCAGGGCTGGTCCTACCATTAGCAGGATGAGGTATACAATCCCAGGAGGCAGATATAGGGGTACATTAAAAGGCAGCAAATTATTAGTTATTTAATTTATTAATGGATGTTTACTACCATATAGGGGGCAAGCTTTTGATGCTGGGCCTCAGGCAGACTTGAAAAAGATAAGAAAAAATATGCAGCCAGAATTCTGTTCAGCTGCTCCATAAAAAACAAAACCTGCTCCTGATTTCCAGTATTCTTCTTGCCTCTTTTCCTGCCTTCTGCACAGACATAAACATCTATTTCACACAGAAGCACCAAACGAAGATTATTTTTCTTAAAAGGAGGATGGCAGCTTCTGCAGAGGGCTGTTTCTTATTAATTAATGGTACACTTCAGAGATAACAAAATAAAACCTTCCCCCCCCCAAAAGAAAAAGTCCTTTAGCACATGGCCGCATTCCACCAGGCAGGCCAGTATCCTCAAAGCAACTCTGTGAACTTGCAAGCAAGGCAAGGTGTCTTCCAATCCAAAACAAGCTTGCTTAGTTCTCAATCCTATAATTACGGATGACAGACATCACCTAGAGTGCTTCCAAACAGAAGACTCCCAGCAATGAGAAAGCACTGTGCAGCTTTCCCGATTTTCTCCTTAACGGATTTTGCATCATAAGAGAGAAGACAGAAGAAGCAGGTGGGTTACAACAAGTGGAAGGTAAAATTCCATGGGGGAAGCAGGGTGATAGCATGTTAAAATACTTATCTCAAAGCATCCCAATCTACCCAGGTAAACTTATTTCACAGCTATCTGGATGCAGGACAGGAGCCAGCCCAGCTAGCATAATTTTATCTATCAGTCTCTTACTTACAGCCGTTCCCAAAATACGACTGGGAACTTAATGTCTAGTTTCAAGAGCCTCCTAAACAAATAGGCAGGCCGTCGCAGCTCACCCAATTTGGGAACAGCAGGATACAAGGAAGAATGTAGGATGCATCTATACTGCAGCCCAACTAATCTCACTGTCCGGGCTTCTCTCAATGCATTTTGGGGATATGTGTTTTAGGAGGCTGCTGAGAATTAACTGTTCAATAATCCCCAATGGCTCCCAGGATTCAGTGGTAGGGAAAGCACTAAGCGCAAAAACACACACACATCACCTCAGTTCTGAATGGTGCACACATGTAAATGGCCGCCTTTCTCTGCAAGCCGTGAGCACTTAGTGATCAGGCCCTTGGTTGTGTGTATTTTTCCAAGGACAGGCGTGAGTCAATCAGAACTGGCACAAAACGCTTCAACTGTATATTCAGTATCTTGTCCCAAGCAAAAAAAAGTACCAAAGGAGACTGGCTCAAAGCTCAGAGCAAAGAACTCCTTAAACCAGTTTGCTTCCTCCCATTCCTCTTCCCTCCTCTGAAGAATCCAGTTCTGGCCACCGTACAGCCCTGGATCACTGAGCAAACCAAGGCAGCTGGAACCCAAGTCCTAAGCTGGTCTGGCTAAGACTCTAATCAACAATTCATTTTCAATAGACTATCTTGAATTGAGCAAAGGCGAAAGGCCCAGCAACTTTGGGTCCACCCACTGACTCACTGCTACTCAAAAAACAGGCAAACGACCATGGACTAGTCACTCTCTCTAAGCCAAGGGTGTGGAACCTCTTTCAGCCCAAGAGCCGAATTTGAGTTCAGAGTAGCTCTTGAGAGCTGCATTCCAGTGGTGGGCAGGACCAAAGGCAAAGAGGGCAGATTCAAAGGCAAATATACACCCAAACACCAAAAAATCCCTAAAAAGTACCACCCCAAAAGCATCTATCAGCTTAATGCTCTTACTGCTAGTAATTAAGTAACTTAGGAAAGACATTTTAACCTTATAGGATGGGGGGAGATTTTGATGGAACTGTACAAATGCTGGAAAACATCTAACGATGGTAATGGGAGGAGGGGTTGTGGTTTTCCAGGGAAGGGGCCAAAATTGGTCCCCAGGCCTGAGGTTCCCCACCACTGCTCGAAGAGCTCCATGAGACGAGTGTTTTATTGCATACTTGTGATTGGGCACTCACGGATTTTCGCGGGTCCCTCTCACAACGTCATCTGCCTCCCACCCCTTCTAGCCTTTTTCACATGACAAAGTAACACCCCAGTAAATCCAACTTATTTTTAAAGATGGAACTTGCCGCTATCTCCTGCTGTGTGCAGGACAGGAGAAGTACCGTGATCAAAATAGCCCACTGAATGGGCCACGTGAAAAAGAGGAAGTAATGAGGGACAAACGTGCAGGCAGAGAAGCGACGGTAAGCAAATGCGATTTTCCCATGTGATGATATTCTATGTCTCACCTACATCATAGGATTATTGTGGAGCTAAAAGTGGAGGCAACCATGTATGTTGCCCTGAATTAAGCTGACCATATAGAAAGGCGGACAGGGCTCCTGTATCTTTTAACAATTCTATTGCAAAGGGAATTTCAGCAGGTACTATTTCTATGCATGCAGCACCTGGTGAAATTCCCTCTTCACCACAACAGTTAAAGCTGCAGGAGCCCTGCCCTCTTTTGTATAGTCACGCTAGGCAGGGGTCCTGCAGCTTTAACTGTTGTGATGAAGAGGGAATTTCACCAGGTGCTGCATACAAATGACACCTGCTGAAATTCCCTTTTCTATGCAACTGTTAAAGACACAGGAGCCCTGTCCTCTTTTCCATATGGTCACACTATCCTGAATGCCTTGAAGGAAGGATGTGATATAAATGGAATAAATAAGTCCTGACACAGCATAGCTGTGATAGAGAGTGAAGAGGTAAAAAAGCAACTATGTGCCTACATGAGACAAAGCAGTCTACACAAACTGCAGAAGTGGTGATAAATCTGTACCTGAACTATATCACTGCAGGTAGTTGTGGTGGGAATTGCATGCTTGAACACTGAAAGAAGGAGGGCCTTTCCTGCTGTGGCACCCCAGCTGTGGAACGAGCTCCCCGGAGAAGTCTGCCTGGCACCTACCTACATTATACTGTTTCCGACGCCAGGCAAAGACCTTTTTAATTTTCTCAGTATTTTCACATTTTACCGTACTAGTCTTTTAACTTGTTGCTTTAAATCTGTATTTTCAACCTCTGCATTGCTGCTCAGTTTTATTCCGGTTGTACTTTTATATTGTGGTTTAAATTTTATACTTAAATTGTATTTATGGTTTTAATTTTTGTGACTCACCCAGAGAACTTTGGCTATTGGGCGGTATAGAAATGCAGTGAGTAAATAAATAAATATTTAAACAAACCACACACCAAAAATTAAAAGGTTTGACTAGAGCCTTTCCCTTTTACATCTGGATGCTAACGTTCAAGATGTTGGTTTATTGGTTTTCTTATGGGGGAGGGAGATTAAGTCAATCAATTTCTCCCACCTGCAGTCCAAAGTGGTATAATCCAGTAACAAAATTCATCTGCTATTTTTGTAAACCAGACAACTGAGTTGGTTAACGAGTTAGATTACTGCAATGCACTCTACGTGGGGCTGCCTTTGAAGATGGTTCAGAAGCTGCAGCTTGTGCAAAATGCGGCAGCCAGATTAATAGCGAGGGCCAGGAGGTTTGAACATATAAGACCGACTCTGGCCCGCTTGCACTGGCTGCCTGTATGTTTCCAAGCCCGATTCAAGGTGCTAGTTTTAACCTATAAAGCACAGCTTTGGACCACAATACCTGACAGAACACCTCTCCTGACATGAACCTACCCATACACTAAGTTCGACATCTAAGGTCCTCCTCCGGGTGCCTGCTCCAAGGGAAGCTCGGAGGATGGCAACAAGGGAGAGGGCCTTCTCAGTGGTGCCCCCCCAATTATAGAATGATCTCCCTGATGAGGCCTGTCTGGTGCCAATATTGCTATCTTTTTGGCGCCAGGTCAAGATTTTTCTCTTCTCCCAGGCATTTAACAGCATATGTTGAGTTTTAATTGACCCCAGATCTATCTTTAGGTCTGGCTGAGATCTCAAAGTTTTTTTAATGGGTATTAACTTTGTATGCTGTCTGTTTTTATGTTTTTAAATTTTGTATATCAATTTTTAATGTTTAATGTTTAAATCTTTTGTAAACCTCCCAGAGAGCTTCGGCTATGGGGCGATATAGAAATGTAATATGAATATGAATAAGAATAAGAATAAGAATAAGCACATCCCAGGCAGAGGGGAATCCTTGGGAAAAAGAACTATGCTCAGGCTCAGATAGGAAGACCTTCGAGGCTTGGTTGAACTTTCAGCCTGCTAGTTGCCTATCCCTAGTAGAAAAGCTACATAACCTCTGGGGACTCAGCATACAACCAGCCAGAGTGCAAGACCTCCAATTCAGGAAGCTCACATGCAAATATCCCTATAGATCCCCTGACTGGAAGCCAGTCCTGCCCTCTCATACAACACAGAGTCATGGCCACATAAAACGTGCAAGTACCTACATGCAGCACTTCTGTAACATTGCCCAGCTCAAATATATAATAATCCACCACACACACACACCCCTATCCACCCATGTTATATAAGATTTAGGGCGGCAGCAACTATAACCAGCAGTCAGACTAGTTTACAATGCTTCAGCTGTGGAGGTGGAAAAGATAAGACACAAGTAGACCAGCGCAGTCACAGAAGGCCCCGTTCTCTATTGGCTTCCAGTCAAGGGCAATTCCATTCTGGAGTCTGTAGCAATTCAGACTACAGAGTATAAACAAAGGGCTTACAAGCCAATAGCTCAACGAATAAATCAACTTGCAAAATGTCTGGGGCTTGATATTTAAATGCAAAATAAAACTCATGTGAGGGGAATTACCATTGAGAAAAACTACCCTAGAAGGCGGTAGGAGACTATTATATCATATTTCACATATATCATAGAGGCAAACCTAGGTTGGCCACAGACTGTTCATTCAGGACTTGCAGCCAGCCACAAGTGCCTGATATGTAGGTGCTCCTGTGTGGATCATAGGAAGTGGAGTATATCGAGTCAAACCACTGATGCATTTGACTGGCAGTGGCTCTCCCAAGCCTCGGGCAGAGGGGCCTTTCACACCACTTGCTACCCTAGACTCTTAACAACAGATGCTTGGGAATGAACCTGGAACCTTCTGCATGCAAAGCACATTAAGAACAAGAGCCATGCTGGATCAGACCGAGAGTCGTCCAGCACTCTGTTCACACAGTGGCCAACCAGCTGTCAAGCAGGAGCAACAAAGCAGGACGTGGTGCAACAACACCCTCCCACCCACGTTCCCCAGCAACTGGTGCACTCATGCTCTACTACTGGGCTATATGGTTCCTCCCCAATTGGGATTGCAACAAACATGCGCCCCATACATTGCATTTTTAGGAGTTTGTCAAAACAAGCATGTGAGATGGCCCTTAGGATTTCAGCCCAACAACACTTACTCGGAAGTAAAAGCCAATGAAATGGGCAAGTCAATGTGTTTAGGATTAGTCTTAGGCTTGATGAAAGTCATGATTGTCTGCCTAGTGCAATTCAGCACACACTGAATGTCACACAGCAGTCTAAGATTCTAATGACCATAGCTGAATTCTGAAACTCTCAGATTGCCATTTTTAAATCACATATAAAGTTTCTAGAGCATATGTTTGACAAAATATTGCATACTTTAAACACTCTTACACAGGACTCCAGCGGTGCTAGCATTATGCCCAAGGAACAGTGGCACAGCATTACATTTTTTGACACGGTGCTTACCCAACAGTTGGTAGATCTATCCTAAGCATTTATATGTGGGCGGAACAAGACTTAGGACTGCGCTACAAAGTGATTCTAAAAGCTTATCCACTGGCTGAGCAAGAACGGAAATGATGAGCTCCAGAAGCCTTGAGAAAGCACCAACCTAACTTCAAAGAAGGTAACACACATAAAAAGGCAATACCTCAGTAGTAGAGGACCTGCTTTACATTGCCAGGGGTGGGGGGGACAGGTTCAGTCCCTGTTAAAAGGTCTCAAGTATCAGGACCATGGAAGACCTCAGACTGATATCATGGAAAGCTGCTGCCTACAAGGGTAGGCAGTAGCAGAGTAGAGGAGTTCATCCAATATATTACAAGGCATCGCCTTATAAATTTGTTGCCACATTAATTAAATAGAGACTACAAAATATGGCTTTTCAAACCAGTTGAAATACAAGTAAATTAGTTTCCTCTACAAACGCCTTCCTATTTTACACACAATACTGGGCGCTGCCCTATGAGTTCTTTTCCCGCGTGAGCCACACCAAAGTCAATGGAGTATGTGCTAGTGCGCTCCCCATAGCTACTGATGCAAAAGAAGCTCCCGCTGCCCTGCGCTCACTGTCTCTACCACTGGGTGGAGTCTCCCAGTGGTAGAAGCTGGAAGTGCAAAGCCTGCCCTGAACTTTTGTCATGACGTCGTTGCTACAACGATCTTGCAAAGCAGCTTCTAATACAGCCACAATTGGCACAGGGAATGGGGGCTGGTTATGGCTTGCCAACAGTATCAGCTGTTATTGAGTGAAGAGTTTTATGACATGGACAGGTTTTGGCACAGTGGGAGGGGGGAGATATAAAATACATTCAGGGAGAAAAACTGATTTAGAGAGGTCTGGCTATGAGACATTTGATGATACTCATAGGGCCTCCAATAACCTGGTGCCCTTCAGATGTGTTGGACTGCAACTTCCATTATTCCCAGTCAATGGCCATGATGGCTGGGAATGATGGGAGTTGCAGTCTAACAGATCTAGAGGGCACCAGGTTATTGGAGGCCCTATGAGTATCATCAAATGTCTCATAGCCAGACCTCTCTAAATCAGTTTTTCTCCCCGAATGTATTTTATATCTCCCCCCTCGCACTCTGCCAAAACCTGGCCATGTCATAAAACTTTTCACTCAATAACAGGTGAGCTTGTTGGCAAGCCATAACCAGCCCCCATTCCCTGTGTCAATTGTGGCACCTGGACTATACAATGGCCATCCACTATTTATTTATAACAACTATAAGCCACCTTTTGTCCTCCTAAGGTGGAGTACATAATCCTCCTCCATTTTTTATCCTCAACAACAACCCTGAAAGGTAGGTTGGGATGAGTCTGTGACCCAGTGAGCTTCCATGGTTGAGAGGGGACTAGAACCCGGATCTCCTAACTCCCAGTCCAACACTCTAGCCTCTACACCACGCCATGGCTCTCCTATGCCTACATATCCATCTCAATTCTGATTCATCCTCTATAACTGACACATTTTGTGCCTGACTACAAAAGTTTTGCTTTATTCAGCTAGATGCTGCATGTACAAATTAGCAAAGCAGTAATTCATCAGCCACAAATCAAGGAAAGCCAAGGCAATATACAGTATACGGTCCGCTTACACTTATCTTTAGAGCAACCAAGTTAATGGACAATTGAAAAAGCAACAGAAAAGTGGAACTACCAGAGGTCCCAGTAAACTATGGACTCAAAATAGTTGAGAAGACCAACCATAAAAAAGGGAGTAAAGACAGAAAAATGAGCAAGTGACGGAAGTAAAATGCTTACACTAGATGCTAGCTAGACCTACATAAGAAAGGTCTGAAAGAGAACAGAAGCAGTAAGAAAAAGCTAGTAGGTGACCAGAGTTTGAAAGCAAACCATAAGAGGCATGTTCATGGTTGTGGAAGGCAGGATAATAATCATAAGCGTGGAAGCAGCAATGTTATTTGAATATCCCCCACCACCAATTTCTAAAACAGCAGTGCTCAAACATATCTGGAAATCACACCTTCTCTTCTCTGCCTTTTCTCCTAAATCCCATTGGTCGTCAGAGGTTAGTGAATGCTACTTTGCGCATGCTCAATACACTACATGTTTTGGGGCTAAGGCAGTGGGAGGAGAGAGAAGGGGCACGAAAAAATGAATTCCAGAGCGAAGTTACTTCCAGTGAGCTCAATTTAAAATTAAACCCTAAACCAAAAAAAAAAATGAGATACCATCCAAAGAGACTTGGCAAAATGCAGAGTAGCCCAGCAGCTCACCCAAGGCTGTAAAAGAGCGATGGTGGTAAGATCCACAATTCTTCAATGAAAAAATGTAACTATGAATAACAGCCAGGGAGTCTGAACCACAAACTTTGCCTCAAACTACTTCAAAATGTTTCATGTAAGCAGTATAGAGGACACCATGAACAGGGCACGGAAAGAAAGGAAGGAAGGAAGCCTTTAAATGTAGCAGTCCAAGGCCAATGTAGAACTCCTCTTCACACTCCAAAAATCAGAGCATGAAAAAAACTGTTATGACTCAAACTTGGGGAGAAATCCCTTCAAACATCTTGAAGGAAAGCTGCTACTTCTTTTTATTAATTACCGATGTTTCCTTCAGGGATAGCGACAATAGCACAACTTTTTACATTCAATGGCAAATGTATAAAAGCAAAGGAGAGGAAATGATAACTGAATTCCTTCTCTACAATCTTTTTACAGGAGAGGGTAGACGAAACCTCCGTTGTTGGCAGCAACCACTCCAGCTTAATATATGACAGGCACACTCTTTGCCTGCCCTCTGTCCCTTCGTGCTGAAGTTCCCTGTGCGGCAGAGTAAATAAGCACATTCCTAAACCTTACTGATGATCCAGGCTTGGATTTTGTTTTTTAAAAACGCAAAGGCCTCTCCCCACTGTTTTCTTGCCTCCCCTCGCCGCCCCAACCTCATGAAGTAAAGCTTTTTTCCTAAAGAGGTTTGAAAACAATACCTCTAAACTCTACCTTGAGTTCTCCAGTATATGCTAAGTCACCCACATCAAGGGCACAGTGCAACCTCTCCTTGGGCTTGGAGTGGGGGTGGGAAGGGGGCTGTGGGGACCACTGATTTTGCAGATGCATTTTACAGCCCAAATTCCATCACATTGAAAATCCCTCTCCATGCCTAGATGTCTCCAGTTTAACCAACTACATAGAGCATTTAGCTACATCTTTAGGAAAGTCAATTAAATATTGATACTTGACTGCCTTGTCATTTCCCTCCCCAACACCACCCCATCTAGCATATTTCGTGGAAGGTTTTCAAATCCCATATAGCTTTCTTGCGGGCAAGAGCTATGATCTCCTTGAGGTATGATCTGAAGGCCAATACTATACATGCCAGAGAACAGACCCCCAAACCTTGAAGACAGCAGGGAACTTGCAGAGGTAATGAAAAGCCAGAGCAAATGATTGATTTAGTGAAACCGTAAAGAAAGGGAGATGAATTCAGTATGAGCAACTACTTCCACGGCTTGCCATACCACGGTCAAAGACGTGAATGTACCAGTAAAACTAGGAGATGCAAATCTAAATAAATAAATAACTAAAAATACAGCTAGCGGCTGTGTATTTGGAGAAAACATTCCGATCTTCAACACCCAGAATTAAGCCCCATCGAACTTAACGAGGCTCACTTCTGAGTATAGGCTTATAGGTTTAAGACTCTTACACACTGGCAGGCGGTGGGGAGGGGGGGATTTCACTGTTATCTCCGTTCAACATTGTGAACAGATTTCATTAAGGAAGATCTCGCTGGGAAGCAGACGCTGGTTTTAAAGCCTCGCCCACCCCCCAACCAAATACTACACATCCTCGCATACACACACACACACACACTCCTGAAAAGAAATACGTCTTACACACGCAACATTTTCTTGGCATGAGCCGGAGGGGGGAAAAAACGCAAGCGAGTGAATGCAAAATATGCAACACCCCGTTCCATATACTCCCCGTGGATTTTTTTTAAAATGCAGCTTTGTTTCCAAACTGCAAAGCGTATGTTGAATTCCTAAGCGCAACAGTCCCCCGTCTCCTCGTTTGGGGGTGGGGGCCGGGGGCCGTTTTGCTGCAAAGAAGAAGGGGGGGAAGCCAGGGGAAGCTCATTGTTTATAGTGGGCAATGAATATAGCTGCAAGCAGACCGCGTAATGAAATAAGCCTGTTTGGTATTTACTCCATTATTAAATGTCGAATAATTAGATAGAACCGAAGAAAGCATGGGAAGGGGGGGGGGAGAAAAAAAAAGCTTTTTAACTCACCTTCAAGGGTAAAAACAGGGGCGATCCCTATTAGTGTGTGCAAAAATCCTAGTAAGAGCAGCAAGGGCCCCATCATTTCTATCCTATGGGCCAACATGCTTGTGCAAAAATAAAAATCAGTTTTCAAGACAGTCCACGCAGCAGCTACAGCTGCTTTTTCTTTTTAAGTCTCCTCCGTCACCTCTTCTTCTCCTTCACTCTCTCCTTCCAAGGGTCTTCAATTCTTTCACCAGCCACTGAAGGGGGGGGAGAGATGGCAAGGAAAAGCCCCTCTCCCTCCTCCTCCTCTCTCCCTCCCAGCCCAGGAGACGAGAGAACCCAGCAGCGGCAAAGGCTGGGGAGGGGAGAGAGGAGGGGGTTCAGCCCTCCTTAGCAAGAAAGGGAGGTTGCATGCAGGAAAAATAAGAGAGGGGGGCCACAATCGGCGGCAACGACCCCCCTCACCCCCCTTGTGCACTAGATTAAATGCAAGCCAAGGTAACTGCAACGCTCATCAAAGGTTCCCAAGAACGATGCATGGAGGGAAAGAGCGGGGGAGAGGAAGAAAAGAAAGCAGGGTCCTTCTGGATCCAGAGAGAGACGGAGAAGCAGCAGCTCCTTTTTCCTTCCAAGCCCCTCCTAGGTGCTGCAGAGGGGAGGATGCACACGCTGGTGTCGTCTGCACCCCAGATGCGCTTTATGCACGAGAGGGTGTTCTTCCTCTTCCTCCTCCTCCTCCTCCTGCCGCCGCCGGACGCAGGGAAACCCACCCCTACCCGGCGCACCAGTAGCCTCAGCCGCCTGATGGAGCTCTCGCCGCCTTCTGCCTGCCTGACGTCATGGGCTCCCAGGGAAAGGCAGGGGAGGGCGCAGCAGACGGGGGCTACGCGGCAGTGGGCTTAGGGCGCATGCGCTTCCCGATCCCTTGCCACTGGAATGAGAGAAACAGCAGGGTTCTTCCCACCCCCTCTCCCGCCGGTCTCTCTCTCGTTTTTAAAACCCTCAAAGCAGCCATCATCATAGTGGGGTGGCGGAAATAGGAGGAGGGGTGAAGGCTGCACGTGGATGCGACCCACACCCAATGTAAGAGCACTTTCTTCTCTACGGTGCTCCCAACCCTACAGAAGCACACACAAAAGACTCCCTTGGGAAAACGTCAAAAGGCGTCCGGTGCCCTCTTATTTATTGGGATAGCGAATTTGATTTCCTTCTGTTTGCAAGAAGGAAGAAAGGCAAAACTCAAGTCCATGGAATACTACGCTTCCTAATGCCAAGAACAGTCCTTCCTATTGCACAAAGGGAATGCATTGGAGCCATGCTCTTAATTGCAACCAACAGCAGCAGCAGCCTCTGCCGTTTTATGTGGATGCAGCTCCTGCTCTTTGGAAATGCACAGTCCACTCCCTCCCTCCCCCGGGATTGCCCATGTTAAGAGATTTACCTGCCTGTGTGCCTTGGGGAAAATCTATTGCCACACTCGGAAGGCGCGCACGGCGCTGGTCTTCTCCCCTTTCCCGAAAGGGATGTGTGCCGGCATGCAAGACCGCCAGTCCCCGTGGCAAGAGGGGCCACCTAGGGCAACAAGAATGCACGTACACGCAATGTTAACTCGTATCGACTGATGTGACAAACGTGGCCCAAGTATAAGAGGACAAGGCGCTCTCAGGCATCCAAAGGAGAGGAAGAAGATCAGCGACTGGGTTTAAGAGTTGCAGCCCTGCAGCACTTATGAGGTGCCATACAGCGGAAGTGTTTTGCTTTAGTAAACACTGCCATGCTTCCATTGTCTGCCTGCCAGATGTTTTCAAAAGGTGTTCCATTATAACATCACCTTCCTAACAGGTGCCCTTTCTGAAGGGGCCAAAGAGCCCCATATTTAAATAAATAAATAAATTGCAACTGATTACCTTTTCTTCTGAGAGTGAGTGAGGAACATTTCAATCACTTCTCGGTGACTTTTTAAACCGTCTCCAATCTATTTAAGTCTCTTTCTCGCATCTCAGTACTAGGGTGCTCCTGGGCATCGACTCTAAAATCATTGGAACAAGGGAAGAGCAGAGGTTATCTTTATGCAAATAGAAAACTTCCATGATTTTATTTGTTCCCACATCGTTTTTAGAATATTTATATCCTGCTTTCCCCTTAAAATGTCCAAAGCAGATTACAACTTCAACATAAAACTGCCATAACAAATACAATCAAGATAAAGAGGGGAAGCATTTTTACTGAGGGGACCTCAGTTTTTTCATTTAAATGTTTGTGGTTCAAACATGCTCCTCTCTAGAAGACTTTTTTCTACCCTAATCCCAAACCAAAGGTGAGATATGAGTAGTCAGTAGCATATAGGAAGCTGCCTTATACCCAGTGATACCCTCAGTATTGTCTACAGTGTACACTGACTAGCACAGGCTCTCCAGGGTTTCAGACAATGATTTTTTCACGGCACTATCTGAAGATGCCAGGAATTGAATCTGGGACCATTTATTTATTTATTATATTTGTATACCACCCCATAGCCGAAGCTCTCTGGGCGGTTTACATAGGATTAAAACAATTAAAAACAATATACAAAAATTAAAACAGCAAAAACATACAACATACGCACAATACACACATACATTTAAAACCACTACAGCAACCCAAAAAGCTACAAAAACAAAAACAAACCCAGGCTCCTCAGATATTGCCAAATGCCTGGGAGAAGAGGAAAGTCTTGGCCTGGCGCCGAAAAGATAACAATGTTGGCGCCAGGCGGGCCTCGTCAGGGAGATCGTTCCACAATTGGGGGGCCACCACAGAGAAGGCCCTCTCCCTTGTTGCTGAGCTCCCAAAGCATATACTCTACCAGTGAGCTTCACCCTACCTCTGATAAAAGAAAAGCACTATTTAGTAGTAGTAGTAGTGGTGGTGGTGGTAAAAGAAGGAGAAGAAGAAGAAGAAGAAGAAGAAGAAGAAGAAGAAGAAGAAGAAGAAGTTCAATGCTTAATGGAGCAATGCTATGCATGTTTAGACAGAAAAAGTCCTACAACTCTCACCATTCCCCAGTCAGTATCAGTATGCTGGAAGTTTTTGGACCTTTTTCTGTCTAAACATGCATAGGATTGCACCCTATGTTCAGTTAAAGTTTGAGGAGCCTGCAAATAGATGTCGTTGATTCCTGTTCCTAGCCCAAAATCAAAAGTAATTGTGGTGTCTCTGGTCTGGTTTTAACCATGAATTGCAATGAAACAGTCACATCAGATGGCAAATTTCAGAGGGGTATCTATCCATGCTGTTTTCCTGTCTCTAACCTCCATCTCTGGCCATGTCTACACCAGCCTTTTTTCCCTGGGTCGTCCCTGTGCGTCTAAATGATGTACAGGGAATCCCGGGGGCAACCGGGGACAACTTAGGAACAACCCCGGGAAAACCCCAGGATTTTTCCACCATCCCGGATCCTAAAACTGGCACAGAGCTGCACAGGATGGCTCCGTGCCCATGGGGATTGGGGGGAAAGCAATTTTTCCATCCCCAGGATGGGGGGGCGGAGGGAGTCCTACCTGTTCTGCTGCACAATGGCTCCTCCTATAGCTTTAAAAAAATGGTGGCCGCAACATCCCTGTTTGTTTCTGGGATGTCGTGCTTCTGTTTATAAGCTGGGGGACGATCCCGGAAGCAGGTAAGTTCAGGGTTGCCCCCCTCCCTCTACACCCTTAGGTGTAGAAAGGGCCTCTGTGGGCCACTAAACATAGCAGACAGGGCTGGCTCAAAAAAAAATTCTGCCTGAGACAGAACAGCAATCGGAGATTCTCCCCACAAGTCAAGGTTTATAGAACCTGTGGCAGAAAATCCCACAAGAATCTCTCCCTGACAATAAAAATACAATAATAATAATAATAAGAGTGCAATCCTATGCATATTTAGACCGATAGGATTATGGGAGTTGCAGTCCAACATATCTGGGGAGCACCAGGTTAGGGAAGACTGGACAGTTAGAAAAGTGAAGGTTTCCAAAATGTGCTATTCAGTGGGACATGCCAAACACTTCACAGGCCTCTTGTGACAGGTTTTTCGGCCCTGCAGAAGCTTGTACCCAGGGGCCCACTCCTGCCAGTTCCCCCGCTCTTGGAGAATCTTAAATTGTCTCAGCTGAATCGCCAGGAGTTGGGAAAATGGCAGGAGATGGTTTGAGGGGCCACACCAAACTGGGGTGGGTGGGATTTCCATACCAGTGAGATTTCAGTGCCTGAAGTGAAAAAATAAAATAATTTTGGGCCCAACCATTAGGCAAAGTGAGGGAAGTACCTTAGGCAACTAATTTTGGGTGTCATGAAAGGGCAGCTCATTTTTAGTTATTACATTAAGGGCACAATCCTACGCATGTTTAGACAGAAGTAAATCCTACATCTTCCATCATTCATTCCTCAGCACAAGTAGACCTACTACCTGCTGGAGCTCACGTCGTCTTTTGCTTGCCTTACACCATGGGCTTTTCAACCTGTATATTTGCCAAATTACATAGAGAACGCCTACCAGAAATCATCTGATGAAGTGAATTCTAGTCCAGTGTTCCCCAATCTGACTACAACTCCCATCATCCCCCAGCCAACACAACATTGAGAAAGGCTGCTCTAGGCAAACAGATACACTGTCCTGTCTCAGATACATCAGAAAGCAGAACCACCACAAAATAAAAGGATCTTATGTACACAGGGGTGGGGGAATGGACTCATCAGCGCTAAGTAATTTTTGTACCAATTGTTTTGTAATCAAAAGGTGACAACCCTAACCAGACTTCAGGCCATTATTCAAATCCAAGCTGGGGATTGAATTTGCTGCTCTCTAAACCAGCATTGCAAATTTACCTAGAAGTAAGCCCCATTGAAAACAACAGGACTTACTTCTGAATTGACATGTATATGATTGTATAATATTAAAGATAACTGCAATTTTTCCCCTTCCTTCCTTCCTTCCTTCCTTCCACAAACTTGTTTTACAGCAGAAAGGAGGAGATATTGCAGGGGTAGGGGAGAAAATATCAGTGACTCATCACCAGTATATTGTGATGTTATTTTAGTATTATTCTGATTTGGGGTTTTATTTCCATTGTATTTGTATATTGGTTATGGTTTATGTTGATTTTGTTTTTCTTGCTACATCGATTATAGATTTTTAAAAATCTTTTCTTGTTATATGGATTATGGATTTTTGTATCCTTCTGTAAATTGCTTCAAGACTGTTTTGCAATGGGAAGTGATGCTTAGATTTAATGAATGAATACCTGGAGTGAGGGAAGATCCTCTTCTCAGAATATCACATCCAAGCAAAAATCCTCTCTGGTTTTAGGGCTGCTTCACACATGTACAATATTTTAATTCATTCAACTGCATTTTTATCCTGTTAATAGCAGATGTACTGTATCTACCTGTGTAGTACTTCATGATGAGTTAAATGGATATATGGCCTTTATTTTCACCATAACCACACAGTATGTATGCTGCTGCAGGAAGCCACAGTTGGCCCCAATTCAGCCACTGTGGCATGTTTATTTTACATATTATTTAGGCTGACCGTGTGAAAAGGAGGACAGGGCTCATGTAACTTTAACAGTTGTAGAGAAAAGGGAATTTCAGCCAGTGTCATTTGTATGCAATTAGTTCCTGGTAAAATTCCCTCTTCATCATAACGGTAGTGCTTGCAACTTTAACAGTTGTGATGAAGAGGGAATTTCACCAGGAACTAATTGCATACAAATGACACTGGCTGGAATTTTCTTTTCTCTACAACTGTTAAAGTTACATGAGCCCTGTCCTCCTTTTCATATGGTCAGCCTAATATTATTTTATCAATATTACACCCTGCCTCCAAGAAGCTCATATTCACAGTTCTCTCACATTTTATCCCTGTGAAATGGGTTGGGTGATTCAAAGACCAACAAATTTCATGGATGTGCCCACGTTTGAACCTGGCTCTCCCCAGTCTAAGTCCAACACACACTGCACTACACTAGGGGGTGAAGGATTTGTATCCACATCAACACATTATGGGGTACAATCAATAAAACCCTGCTAATGCTATACAATATCACTACATACAACTACGCTCAACATCAAAGGTCCTCCTCCGGGTGCCTACTCCGAGGGAAGCTTGGAGGACGGCAACAAGGGAGAGGGCCTTCTCTGTGGTGGCCCCCAATTATGGAATGATCTCCCCGATGAGGCCCGCCTGGTGCCAACACTGTTATCTTTTCGGCACCAGGTCAAAACTTTTCTTTTCTCCCAGGCATTTTAACAGCTCAAGTTGAGGTTTTGATTGACAGTGTGGTCAGGCTTAACAGTTTAAAATGTTTTAAATGTCAGTTGTTTTATGTTTATGGTTTTAAATTTTGTATATTGTCTTTTTAGTGTTCAATCTTTTGATTTTTGTAAACCGCCCAGAGAGCTTTGGCTATGGGCCAGTATATAAATGTAATAAATAATAATAATAATAATAATAATAATAATAATCACTCTGAGTGCTAGCCTGTATGTAGAAATGGAAGTTTCTAGTCCTGGAGAATTTCCATCTGTACTTTTGTGAATACATGTTAAGATTATTTTAAACTAGCATTTAGAACACCAGAGTTCAATTTGTGTGCATCACATAGTACTTATGAACTGGAAAAATAGTAGACGCTGATCAACTGGAGACCTGCTTAGCAGTAGCAGGATTGCTGCATCATGTGCTTTCAGATCATTTCCTAGAGACGTGGTCAGCAAATATCACAGATGGTGAGAGTCTTTAGGGAGGTATGATGGAAGTGAACTACACTGGCCAGAGTGTTATGGTCTGGTCAACTTAAATGGGCCAGCACCACATTTCAAAGTCTTAAAACAAAACCCATTGTAAACAGCTTGTTTGATTGGATGTGAGTATGCAGTCTTTCACAGGTAGCCAGATGTGTATTCCAGGTAATGTAAACAGGATGAAGTCCCCCTCCTTTCTATACTGGCAAGTAAAATTTGAAAATCTCATTTGCCTAATTTTCTATGATTGGCTAACATTACATTCCTTCCCTTCACTGACTAAAGAACCCTTTCTAGAAACTCTGATTGGATAAATTGTAGCTAAGATAAAACTGATTCAAAAAGAGTGGTTCTAGATGTGTGTGCCACCATGGGATAATCTCCCTGATTCTTATTTATTTGTTGTGGAGTGAGGGGACAACATGGTACCATTTCCATTCTGAAATGGCTTGATTGAACAAAAGATTCTTGGGAAACCATGCAAGTCTTTAGACAGACCTGCCGACCATAATGTCACTCTAATTCTTCCCCAAGAGGAAATAAAGGCTTTGGCTAAATAATCTTGTTTTCCCCAATCCTCTTTGACTTTGCAAATGCTATGTAAAACTGTTTCCTTAAATTAATTCTGTTTTATTTTTTCACTGTATACCCTTTGGGTTTCCCCTCTGGGTTTCCCCTCTGCCTACCCAAGTCACAGCTGGCTCGTGTTGCCAGGTTTCCTTCCTAGGAAATAGTGGGCTTCCTTTTATAAGATAATTTTAATAAGACAACTCTGAAAGCCTGATGAACATCCAGATTGGTTGCAGTGTACCGTTTTTTAAGAACATCTTGATTCTGTGGGTCCTATACATGCAGGACCAGCAGCACCAGGTTTGAGGGGGCACTGGATGAAGTGTCTTCTGTGTCCTCATCTTACCCCAGCTGACCAGGTGATGTGTGGTGGCAGGCAGCAGTGTAGAAATCAACACAGCTCCACCTGCCCACCCTCTAGTATTTTTTTTTTAATGTCCCAGCAATGTACAGAGAAGAAAGATAGCTGCAGCCATCTTTGTTATCCTCAACCCCTCTAGGCTCCATTCCCCAAGACAGTGTAAATCATGGGCTGGGCCAATAGGCCCTGCAGTCACCTGTCCCATTGCTTTTCTTTACAACACTGGGACATTAATTCATGGGCCCTCCAAAGCCTATAAGTGATGGGCCCTCCAGAGCCAATAAGTCCCACCATTTGCCCCATAATGCCAGGTCATGGCTCTAGGTCTCTATACAGAAACTGGGTTAAGGACAAGATCCTAAGGTATGCTCTATGCAGTCTCTTTTCCTCATGGGAGAGCATCTTATTTATGTAAATTATATTTAAGCATTGGTTACACGAAAATAATTTTTAGGCAATGTACAGAAATACAATATAAGATCTTGGGGTTGTGGTGGAAAGCTCGATGAAAATGTCAACCCAGTGTGCGGCCACTGTAAAGAAGGCAAAAACCATGTTAGGCATTATAAGAAAAGGAATTGGAAATAAAACTGCCAGTATCATACTGCCTTTATACAAAACTATGGTGCAACCACACTTAGAATACTGTGTAGAGTTGTGGTCACCACACACAAAAATATATATATTATAGAGCTGGGGAAAGTGCAGAAAAGGGCAACTAAAATGATTAAAGGGCTGGAGCATCTCCCCTATGAGGGAAGGTTACAGCAGCTGGAATTGTTTAGCTTGGAAAAAAGGAGGTTAACGGGATACCTGATAGAGGTGTACAAAATTATGCATGGTGTGGAGAATGTGGATAGGGAAACAGTTTTCTCCCTCTTTCAACATACTAGAACCCAGAGTCATCCCATGAAGCTGATTGGTGGGAGATTCAGGACAAATAAAGGAAGGACTTCTTCACACAACGCATAGTTAAATTATGGAATTCATTACTACAAGATGTAGTGATGGCCACCAATTTGGATGGCTTTAAAAGGGGGTTGGATAAATTCCTAGAGAAGGCTATCAATGGCTACTATCCGAGGCAATAAGCCCGTGTGCACCAGTTGCTTGGGAACATGGGTGGGAGGGTGCTGCCGCACATGTGTCTTGCTTGTAGTTCCCTGGTCGACAGCTGGTTGGCCACTGTGTGAACAGACTGCTGACTAGATGGGCCTTTGGTCTGATCCAGCATGGACCTTATGTTCTTATAAGATCATAAGCTGAGTTCCTGCCCTTAACAGGAAGTGATGAATTGTGGGGGCAAACAGGCCGGCGGTGAAGGGAGAAAGGCTGGTAAAGAGCGGTGGCACAGCCATCACAGAAGTACAGCCCCAGCAGCAGCATCTCCTTCCCAGGAGGGGACTGCTGAACCAATCAGTGCAATGATGAGGTGGGGGCCGAAGAGGCAGACCCAGCAGAGTGAGATCGCTCCTTTGTTCTGCCTCTAGTTCAACTTGCTCCCAAAGGCAAACCTCCCATGTGGCTCCAGAACTGCCGTTACCCACCCGCTCCTGGTAGTAAAATGTATTGCAGGGGCAGAAGTAGTCGCCAGTTAAAGGGGCTGGGTGCTTTGTGGATGCTTTATTTGATAACATTTGTCACAACTTACGTAGGCGTGATAGGCAGTGGGCTAGATCCATTGGTGAGGGGGAGCAGGATTGGGCTCCCTGCTCCCCCACGGTGAGGATACTTGTAAGGGATCTCAGGGACGTGGCACCAATACCAGACCAGCAGTGGGGCTGTGAGCTGGCCACTAGGCTGACCATATGAAAAGGAGGACAGGGCTCATGTAACTTTAACAGTTGTAGAGAAAAGGGGATTTCAGCCAGAGTCATTTGTATGCAATTAGTTCCTGGTGAAATTCCCTCTTCATCACAACAGTTAAAGTTGCAGGGGGCTTGCCTTCTTTTGTATCTGGTCACTCTAGTATAGTGCCTGCAACTTTAACTGTTGTGATGAAGAGGGAATCTCACCAGGAACTAATAGCATACAAATGACACTGGCTGAAATTCCCTTTTCTTTACAACTGTTAAAGATACATGAGCCCTGTCCTCTTTTTCATATGTTCAGCCTAGTATTACCAGGCAAGCAGGTTGTTTCCAGAACAGAGTTCTGAGACACAGCCAAGGTCAAACACAAATAAGCAGCCAGATACAATAAGCAGAGTCAGGCATGACTGAAAACAAGGTTCAGTAACACAGAGGTTCGATCACAAGATCAAAGATACACAGCACTGAAGTTAGTAGAACAATGTTATTCCAACAATGGCTAGCTTCAAACTGAAGGCCTATATTAGGGCCTTTATAGCCAGAGCTTCCTGAGCCCCACCCAGGGTTCAGCAATGTTCATTACAGGCCCTCTGACAAAAGTCCTACTTGCTCCCAAGAGCTCTTTCCTCTTGAGGTGTTCTCCTTCGTAATCTAGCCGTTCATCTCAAAGGAGCCCAATCTGAAGGCATCACCCTCAAGGAGCCAGAACCAACTTGGTTAGTGCCAGGGTCCTCTGAGGCAACCTGTTCCCTGAGAATGTCTGGATCCAAAAGTTCAAGCTCTTTCGCTGACAAGGTATCCCACAGGGGAGTCATGACAGGTAGGCAGGCTGGCTAGCTATAGGGCTGCTACCTGACTATTTAAATCAATAGGGAAGTGCCTGGACCAATCCATAAATAGATGACTGAGGATGCTTAGACAGATAGATGAGATGGTTTAGAGAGGTTCAAAGTTGTTGATTTCTTCACAGGTTTCCTAGTTTACTTTTTTTAATCATGGGTGCTTCCAGACACAGGGCTCCTAGTGCCAACAGCCAAAAGGCATTGTGCAATTATTCCATCCTTTTCTCCTTAATAGATATTTTCTGGTGAAAGAGAAATCAGAAGCAGTGGAGAAAACACAAGAGGATTACAAGTTAAGGAAGATGTGGTCAGAAGAACCCCCATAGAATTCTGTAAAAGCTTTGTCTTGAAGAACCCAGTGAATCCCAAAATTATTCTGATGTCAACAACATCCTGTCCCCATAAATCATCATCTTTTGATCTCATGGTTATGGAAAAATGGCAGTCCTTTCCCAAGAAATGTGAGCTGCACTCATGAAAGCAGTAACACCCAAGTGGAAGTTTTCCAAAGTAGTTCTTGCAAATTTCTCCCAATTAACTATTAATAAAAACAAGCAACACACCCTGATCCTGTTGGGTGTTGTTAATATTATAATACAAAGAAATGGAAACCTTAGGGCAGCCTTTCCACGCCTGGTACCTCCACATGTGTTGGACTACAACCCAGCCAGCATAGCCAATGGCCTTAAGGCTTCCAAATCCTTCTTAACATAGTCCAGTAAAAAACAAGGTTGAACTTTAAAGTAATTTCAAAATAAAATTTTTTTAAGATTACAGTCAGAAAAGCATAAGAAACAACATACTAACAATTACAAAGTCCAGTTTGATACAACTGGTTTATTTCATCCCCAGTTGGCAGGATGGCTTTAGGGTGACCATATGACAAGGAGGACAGGCCTCCTGTATCTTTAACAGTTGCATAGAAAATAGAATTTCAGCAAGTGTCATTTGTATGCATGCAGCACCTGGTGACATTCCCTCTTCATCACAACAGTTAATGCTGCCAGAGCCCTGCCCTCTTTTCTATCTGATCACATTAGCTATACTCCTGCAGTTTTAACTGTTGTGATGAAGAGGGAATTTCACTAGATGCTGCATATATACAAATGACACCTGCTGAAATTCCATTTTCTATACAACCGTCTCCATTCGCGAGAGCTGAAGGGGCATCCTGTGCTGAGGCTGGAGGGAGGTTTGGTCATCTGATTCGGAGGCCATGGCCATGGAACAGAGCAGGGGGTGGCGTTGCTAGAGCTACCATTTTCACTGTTGCCATGGCCCCAATGCCAACAGATACGTCAGCATCGAGCCATGTCATCCCCTCTGAGGGATGACATGGCTCGGCGCTGACGTATCCTTTGCCGGAGCTTGGATCGCGCACCCTGACATGCAAGGAGACTGCTCCCAGGCCTCTTGCTTCTGTGTCGGGGAGGTTTGAGAACGGTATCCTCATGTGTCAGGGCACATGATCCAGGCTCCAGCGAAGGATGCGTCGGCGACAACCGCGGGGACAGCGCGTCCCATGACAGAGGAGACACAGTGCCCCAGTTACCAAGCAATGGTGGCGGATGAATCTGATCTCCTGTCAACAGGGGAGCTGGCCCTCTCTCCTCTTGACAGGAGGTGGGATGCATCCACTGCCGTGAGGCTCATCTCTCGTCCCCTCTCTGCTCCTCCCCGCAGAATGGCAGCGTGCCAGTAACAGAAGTACTAACCAGCGCCACCATTCGGTGAGGGGGGAGAGATGACAACTCCACAGAGAGGAGACAGTCTACTCCACAGAGCGGCACTTCCATGTTGCCCAAAGCCACCCCGGGATTTGCCATCCGTGGAGTTTACTATTTCCTCTCCGTGGACTAATATGTTGTCCGAACGCACTCTGTGGCTGGTTTTGCATGACACATTAGGCAACGGAGGGGGAAATAGCGTACTGACCATGCGTTAGGTAGGTGATGCTCCCCACACGACACATTGCTCTGCCGTCCATTGAGCAGCTGAAAGTTCTGGCATCCATCTTGGCTGCAGCATCTCCTCCCTTCCCCCTCCCTCAGTCCTCCAGCCATATCCCAGCATGCACTGCAAGTTCTGCCAGCTGTATCAGAGCAGCCAGGGGTTTTTGGCTGCTCTGGCCAGCAGAACTCTATGCCCAAACGGAATAGTCCACACAGAGAGGGGGTTTTGGTTTCGGACAACACTTTAAACAATGGGCTTCGAGCTACACAACGTGCAAGCCCGTTGTTTTTCTCCGTTGCTTAATTGGACTGATTAGCATACCGTCAGTTGTGTGTGCGTGGTGTGGAACCCTCCACACGACACAATAAGCAACACAAGTGACGGTTGCTTCCCCCCCCCCGTTGCCTAATGTGTTGTGCGAAACCAGCCAGTGTGTGGGCCTGTTCAAACGTCACACTAAGCCACCCTGGATAGCTGGAAAAGCCAATCCACAGTGGCTTAGAGCATTGTATGCCAGGTGTTTTCTCCCCACGATGACTGAGCTACCTACACCTGCTAATCACCTACTGCAGTGGAGTTAGCAGGCTTCCTCATTGACCCCTGTGTCATCTGATGGGATCTGCATAGTTAAAATCTCCATTCTGGGAGTGGGGTGGGGAATGGCAGCAACCAGAGTCTGCTAGCAAAAGCAACCACCATTTCCAACGATGCTCTTGCTGTCTTAGACTTTCTTTATGGTTGTGCAGCCAGTTTTTTTCTCCCACAGTGGAGTGGCTGCTGGGGGCCTGTCCAAGCTACAGAGGATGCTGGGATGCACGGTTAAACTGTGTGGAAGACTTACAGGTAGCTACGGAAATGGTGTGAGTAGTGGAACAATGTGATACTGTGTGGGTCCCGGTCATCTGGCAGGCCCGCTTGTGGTGGTTTCGTTATCCTTCCCCTCTCCGTAGTTACCATAACCATCTCCCATCCTTGTGTATATGAATAGGTCCTCTGTGTATGAGTGTGTGTGTGTGCGTGTGTGTGTGTGTAAGGAGAGCGGATGCAATAACCACAATATAAAATTCAGTGCCCAGGATATACAGTCTATTCCATTCTAATAAATGGCTGTTCTGCATTCTGCCTTTCAATTTAAGACTTTCATTTAAAAAGCAGCAAAAGGATGCTCCTTAAGCTCAGTCTGCCTTATGTGCAGACACACAGAGAGCTTTGGCTTAGGGGCGTGTATAGAAATGTAATAAATAAACAAATACATGCTGATTATTTGATTTTAAATATATTTCAGATCAGGCAACTATTTTTAATAGACACAAAGGCATATTCATTTATAAGTAGGCGGGGGGGGGTTGCATGTGTCTGAAGGGGAGAGTGACCCTATTCAGACCACGGCTTAGCGTGTTGTCTGAATAGGCCCAGTGTGTGTATGAGCGTGAGTGTGAGGTCTAAACAATCACACTGGAGGCCACATGCCAGCAATGGAGCCAGTGGAGTAGCCCCCACCCACTCTGGGATGTGCTCCCCCCCCCCCACACACACACAAAAGGACCCCTGCTAGGCCAGAGCCATTTCAGTCCTCAGATCAAAACAGGTTCTCCATCCTTGGTTTATATAAACAAGAAAAAGGGATTATATGTACACATACACACATTTGAAATACACATGCATGCACAGCCACTGTGTTCACTGCAGAAATGGAGAGAACCTGACAATATAATTGTCTACAGCATCAACTCATGGTGGAGCAGTTGTGGACACAGGGGGATATCACAGCTTCTCTGAGGTGAAAAGGAAATCCTGGTACAGGAGAGAGGCTCTGGAAGAAGGCAAATTGTGAATAAGAGGCTGATTAACTCTGAGATGCAATTCTCTGGGGATTGTAATGTGCCAGATGTTTGAAATAGAGGCCAGATGTTCATTCTAGGTATGCACTCGCATCAAATAAAAAGAGAGAGAGAGAGAGAGAGAGAGAGAGAGAAGCACATGCTTAGAAATACCCACAGTGAGAACAAATAGCTAACGCCTTGGAAGGGCTCTTCTTGTTGTCTAGAAACATATTAGACTGACTCACAAGCTGCAACGGCTTTTCCTTGCTTAGAGGAGTGGGTTGTAGGTAACCATAGCATACAGCTAGGCAATGCTTCTCGGGATGAGAGCGAGTCTGATTGGAACACAATAGAATCTGTATCTGTCAAGATACAGCCATATTGTGAACAGCGGGGGCTGGTGAATTTTAGGGCTGGTGAAACTGCAGTTTAAAAAAACCCAAAGGCCATTTCTCTCTCCTTACTCACTGGTCATCTGGTTATCAGTGGTGTAGTGGAGCCAGGGCTCACAGGGTCAAAGCACCAGGACTTTTTGATTAGCAGGGATGACATTGTCCTCTGTCACTCCACTCCCCCCACCCCGGCATCTCTTTTCCGTCTGAGTTTAGTGGCAATCCTCACAATACCTCGCAATGGATTTTCCGAGCATCAATATATTGTTGCCAGTTTATCCCTGTTGTAATGCCTTGGTTTCATCTTGAATGGGAAATTAAGACCAATCTGCTTTACAAAAGGCTTGCTCCTGGTGAAGATGAAAACTGCTAGAACTGGTTTGTTGATATGGATCGGCTGCCTGCATGTTTGAATTCTCCTTGGCAGCAGGGTGGATTTGATTTAAATCACTACTCAGAAAGGCTCGATTAATTCCTGTGACTTCCCCCCCTCAAAAGTGCACTCTTCTTCTCTATAAGCTTAATACATATTTTACCCAACTCAGAGTTACCAAAGGCTCAGTCTGCTCAAAAGGTTTCACTTTCATTTTTACTGCTTGCCCCTCCCTCCTCACACTTAGATTCTTGTGCAGATCTAGTCCACTCCCAACAATCTATTCAATGAATTTTTTGAAACTTAGCGCTTAAGAGGTAAGGGGTTGATTCTGTGTACATAGATTTGCAAAGGAACAATGGGATTGTGATCTCTGCAGACACAAATTCACAGTTTTGAGAACTGTAAAACCAAGCATCTGTGATAACATCTTCTAGATAGAAAAATTGTCCAATAATCTTAAAGAAACCTATGGAAGAGCATGACATTGTGAATGGATTAATGGAATTCATTTACCAAAAAATTTAAACATTGCATGAATATACAGCCTCATGCTACATAATTAAAAACTAATCCTTATTTCATGATGAATAACCTTTGGACTATAATGTATCTTAAATAGAAAACTATTTTTAGATATATTTTTCCTCAAAAAGCATTTTATTTTTAAAAAACTGATTTAAATCAAAAAAATCCAATTTAAATTTTAAAAATCTGATTTTTAAAAAATAAATCGTTGATTTTTATCCACCCTTCTTGGTGGTGTGGTGCGGCTATGGGGACTGTCATGATGGACACCTGCACTCCAAAATTTACCGTATACTTTTGCTGCCTATACCAGCCTTCCTCAGCTTGGTGCCTTACAGATGTCTTGGACTACAACTCACACTAGGGGTTGCTGGGAGTTGTAGTCCAACATATCTGTTGGGGCACCAGGTTGGGGGAGGCTGGCCTCTACCTAATGGGTTAGACAACTAGACTTAATCATGCTTAGAGCAGATCCATTGAAATGACCTTGACTTCTCATGATTAAATTGTCCCACTGATTTCAATGGGTCTATTCTAAGCATGACTAATTGTGCAATCCTATGCCTCTCTACTCAGAAGGAAGTCCCATCCAGTTCAATGGGGCTTACTCCCAGGTAAGTGTTATAGGATTGCCTAAGCTTGGAATCCATGTACCATGTAAATAAACCTCAGCAACCTGAAGCTTAACAGGAACGTACATGTGAGGTATGAGCCATGAAATTTTAATTTTTGTTTGGGGTAAGATGCTAAAAGGAAACACAACTTAAAACTTCAACATTTTGGGGACCATGGCTAGCAATGTTTGCAGTATTCCAAAAGTGGTATAGACCAGAAAAGGTGAAGAGAGGGCGTACTCCTGCATTGATAAAACGGTAGTGTGGCATCTAGATTTTGAGTTGGGGTGTCCCTGATTGAAAGCATCTAAGATTTTGAGTTGGGGTGTTAATTTGTTAATTAATTGCTGATTAATTGTAATGTGTTGCTTTTATTGTTATGTTTATGCCATTGTATCTTATGTGCACCGCTTTGATAATTTGTGGGAAACGGTATATAAATTTGAACAATAAATCAAATAAATAAAACCTACTATCTGTCAGCCTAAATCACCATGTAAATGTGGTACCCTAAATCACCACGTGCAATTCGCCTCCTCCCTCTCCTTCTCCTCATTCTTACCCATGTTGAATAGAACTTCCTATGTTTTCCAAAGATGAAGCCTTTCACACAAACCAAATATAGTCTATGACATTTATGCTCCTCCCCAGACACCTTGGCTGGGATGGTCTGTCCTCCCAGGATGAAGAATTCCCTTCGTATTAAAGGAGATATGGTGCTAGCGGACCCTGTGATAGTGTAGTAGCCTCAGTGGCATGCTTAGTGCCGTTAGTGTTGAGGGAGGAGCACTCATGAGCTATTATGGAGGATCCTTCTTTAGGTCAGGAGATCTGAAGAGCCTCCAATTCCTTTCAGAGCTATAATTCTTGCCAACATCCTGACACACCTTCTTCCTCTTCTTTTCCTTTGAAACTATCGTGGTTTGTTTGTTTTCTTGCATTTCTAGCTCCTATCATGTGAATGTAAAATATACATGATCTAGACAATACCTTAAGTTTAAACCAGTCTCTCTTCTGCTTCTTTTTTATCCTATCAGCTTTTCTACACGAGGTAAAGATTCTTTACTCACAGTTGTTTACACACTCTTTAGACCCTCCAGTTACACGTTTGTTTTTTAAGGGCACCTTCCCCATTTTTATTTTTATTTTAGAGCAGGGCAAATGGGGTTTATTATTTCCGAACGCAAAAGAAAAGGTAGTTTCCTACTTGTATGTTTGTGTTATTTTGCTCTAGCACAATGCCACCTAGAGATTATGTAGTGGAAAAGCAGGAAAGAAAAAGCTCTTTGTGTAGAGCTCTGATCTCAATTCTGTAACAAAACCAAAAATAAACACAGCAATTAACAGCCTCATGTAAAAAGCTCCATGTTAACAACATTAAAATTCCCACACAAAACAGGCAGAAGAAGCTCATAATTGATTTAAAATGTATGTGTGGAGCTGCCCCCTGAACACACACTCCACAAGACTGAATTTCCGAACAGCAAAGGAGAGAGATAACAATTAATAAAGTTATGCCTTTTAATGGTGAAAATGTGTACAAGCTTTCCAGTTCCACAGAAATCTTCTATCAGCAGGACTACAAAGGGAGGCATCTTTACTATGTTAGAAGATCCAGTTTCTCCTTAATCAACGTATGAATATTGTTTTAGTAGTGTGCAATGGGAGCTTATGCTTGTTTACTCAAAAGTAATACCCATTGTGTTCAATAGGGCTTACTCCCAAGTAAGTTTGTGGAGGATTGCAGCCTTAATGTAAATAGCCAGTAGACAAATCATAATTGATTCAAAATGCAAAGAATCGACACATACCAATCACAGTGGGATGCTGTATGCCTAACACAATACACCAAATGTCCCCACGGTAACGGCAAGGATGAAAACCAAACAGCTTTTTAGATCTCAAATCAACTAGCACAACATTTTCTTAGGTTCAAGAACAGCTTGTCACCTGAGGATGAGCATTCCCCACCCACCCCCAAAATAGACCACCCCCAGCGTTCTCACCCATCTGTGGACATGAGGCTTCAAATGGAAGTATCAAACTTGCAAGATGGATTTTGCATCCCATTCTTCCTTCAAGGAGCTCAGTTAGCAGTGTTTGAATTGTAGGGGGAAAGGAAGAGAGGCCTTAATGTAGGCTTCCCCAACATCAGGTTCTCTAGATGTGTTAGACTGCAACTCCCATAAATCCCAGCCAGCTTGGCCAATTGTGCCCCCCACAGCCTTCTACAAAACAACAACAAGGGGGGGCAGCTAAAAAAAAAGGTATCCCCCACTGATTCCAACACTAGAAGTCACAGCATCCAGCCTCAATAGCACCACAGCTCAATTGGAATTCAGTGAGACATGTTTCCTAGGAAGCGCATGCCCTCCAACATTTCCCCATAGAACAGGAGAGACACTGTTGTGTACTTGTAAGCCCCCTATTCTCAAAGCTTCAGACCCACCACACCATTATCACTATTACTGGGCGTTCTTTGCCTGTTCATGTACTCCTCTACTGACTACTGAAGCAGGTAATGTTAATAAACTCACTCGGTTGTTGCTTCCACACAAGAATCCTGCTACTAGGGCACAGTTAGGTGGAAGAGGAATTAAAACAGAGGTCTTATACAAGCACTTAACATCCCACTATATTTTCCAGCATTGCCCTTGTCTATGGTCAAGATCTTCCTATAATGTTTACTCACAGGTGAGTCCCATTCATCATAGTCATTCCACACCATTAATTAAGAGTTTATTCCTTATTGCTAAAGTCCATTTTATGGCTTCCTAATGGGAGGCAGTGAGGGATTGCTGATGAATAGCCTATTAATTACTCCTTGAATAACCTTTCTTTATCGCAAATGTCTTACAGATTTTTAGTGTAATTTAGAGGTGGGTAACTTGTGACCCTCCAGATGTTGCTGGTCTGTAATTCCCATTAGCCCTAGCCAGCATAGCTTGTGATGAGGGTCGATGGGAATTGCAGTCCAACATTTAGAGAGCTACACCTTCCCCTTCCCCAGTATGATTAATAGAACATTGTCTCCTTAGTCTTGACCTGAGAATTTCGCTTCCTGCTCAATCATAAAGGCCACTGCATAGCCTAAGGCTAGTCAATGACCTCCATCATACCTAACTTCTCCCCCGGTTGCCTCCATGTTTTTTACCTCTGATGCATAAGTACGTCAAGCTTATGATCCCTTTCACCTGAATAGCTTCTCTTTGGCTCCTCGGCTCCACTCCACTCCACCCCTCCCCTTCTCTTTCTCCCTCCAGTCAGGTCCTGGCAGATGAGCACTTCAACCAGACCGCCTTACTGCTGGGCAAAAATGGGACATCCCTTTAGTCTGGCTCTTTGGGGGCATTGAGGGAGTACAATCCTGTCTCTGCAGAGATTTGGGTGTTGTATGATTTTAAAAAACACTTTCGAGCCTGGGATGCAAGGTTTGGGTTTTATATTGAGGCTTGGAGCCGGCTGCTGGGAGAGATCGCTTTTCCCTGCCAGGACCTGATACAATCCATTCAAGCCAACAGAAAGTCCCCCAATTCCTTTAAAACTACATGGAGGCTTAAGGGCACATTAAACGTGCTTAGGGAAAATAATCCAGACTTTAGGCATTCTAGGAAAAAAAGAAAAGGCTGGGGAAGAGGCGGGATGTCAGCAGGACAGGCATGGTGTCATGCGAGTACCGTGCTGCAAATCCACACACCAGGCATGGCGAGAGTGCACTAAATCACTGATGTGATGTGGCTGAACTTAACCCACTTCACCAGGATGCTGTGAAGTTAAAATGGGATAACTTCATATATATTGCTCTGAGCTCCTTGGAGAAAGGTTGGAAAACAACTGTCGGTGGGTGCCTCTACAAGAGAGGTTTAAAGCTCTTTCAAGGCGCTTTAAAAAATTTACCTCTACAAGAGAGGAGCGCAAATTGGGAGCTGAGGCGCTTTAAACATCAGATTATTCGCATTATCGAATGCGCATTAAATAGCGAGTTTTATTTTGCTCCGGCCGTTAAAGCGCATTTTGACAGCTGACAGCCGGGCGGTCAGGAGGCTGAATGAGAGGAGGAGGAGGAGGAAATTATGTCACCCTCCCTGAGCCCAGAAAGAACAGGATTGCGCAGAAGGGAGGAAAGCGGGAGGAGGGGAGCCTTTAAAATGTGTCGCCCAGCCTGTCCAGGCGGAGGCTGGATCGGACAGAAGGACCCGCTTCTCTCCAAAGGGAGCCGCTTGGCTTTCGACCCCGTTGCCCCAGGAGCTGGACTAGAGATTGGCTTTCAGGCAAATCCCGCAGGCGGGCAGCGCAGGGACCGTTCCGTCGCTCGCTTTGAAGCTGCAGCAGCAGCACTGCCGCCGCCTCGTCCCCCAGGGGCCGCCGCCGTCTGCGCAAAGGGAGAGAGAGCCGCCTTCCTTGCCTCGCTCTGGCAGACGACGTCCCCGGGTTACAGCCCTGAAAATGTCACCAAGCACCTGCCCGATCCTTCCCGCTAGGGCGCCGGTGGGGGAGGGGGGACCACAGACACACGACCGCGGCTGCCGGAGTATTCAATCGCCCCGTCAGTTCCTTCGCTGCCCAGCATAACAACTCGCAGGGACCTGCCTTAAAGAGAGAGGCGCCCGCCCGCCCGCCCTAACTCCCTCCTCCCCCCTCCCCTCTCCCTGCCTGCCTCTCGTGCAGAGGTATTAGGAGTAAATGCGCTTCAGCAATGAAGCGCATAATAACTTAACCAGGCGCAAAAGTGAATCCTTGTGGAGGGGACCATAAATATATTTCCCTCAGAGGCCATCATCGGTCTATTTGCCTAGAAAGTGTGTCAGTGAACTCTAGGATAAAAAAACATGTAGACTTTTCTTTATCTCCTGGTGACCAAACCCAGTGTTTATCTTTCCTTCAAGTTTTTTTTTTTTGCTAAATGTCCTTTGTTCCCTTGAAGTAATTATAAATATTTCATATGAGACCTTACTGGTTTATACTATTTGTTCAGCTCTTGTCCTGCATTTGTTGGTAGTACTTAGGTTTGTAGTAGGAGTATGGTTATAAGGAAAGACAACTCTGCTTTTTTTCTTTTTACACTGGAGACATTTTTGGAGCGCTGAAAACACACTGAAGTGAGTTGCTAGATTATGCCAGAATGGTCAAGGGGTCAGACAGCCCAACACACTAGCTCAAGGGTGGGCAACTTGTGGCCCTCCAGATGTTTGGGCCTACAGCTCCCATGATCCCTTGCTGTTGGCTATGCTGGCTAGGACAGATAAGAGCTGTAGACCAAAACATCTGGAGGGCCACTAGATCCAAAGAACCCAGGAGCCTAGAACCAAACAAGAACAAGTTTATTATTATTTGTATATGAATATAGACAATGTATTTGTCGAAAAGAATGAACAAAAAGAAAAATACCTTTCCCCCGCAAAATAGCTCTAGAATAGGATGGTTCAACTGCAGTCATTTCCACACAAATTGGTGAAATCCTACCCTTCCACAATGAGAGACAAAAAGCCGTCATTAAGGTAAATATTCCACAGAACATCCATTTAATCTAAGTTAATCTTTGACAAGTTTTGTCCTCTTACTCAGACATCGGCAGTATTACATCAGGATCATTGTGTTTGCCATGGCATGATTAATTCCTGCATGTCCTTTCTCCTGATACCAAGGTTTATGGTAGTTCCTGTTTTTCCATCAAGGAGAGTCCAAAAAGGCAGGCAGCTATGTTGATCCATATTAACAAAGTTCTCTACTTTTCATCAGGAACAGGTCTTTAAGAAAGCTAAAGAGTCATAATTTCCCATTCAAGACCAAGCCACCCAAAAATATTTTGCATTGGGCAGCTTGTAACAATACATTACTGCTTGAAAAACCTATTCCTCCCACCCACAGCTACTGTGAGGATTGCAGCTAAACTCAGAGGGAGCTGAGATGTCTGGGCAGGTGAAGGAGACAGATTACATTTGTTTATTTTATTTATTAAAACATTTGTATCCCACCCTAGGCGTATAGATAAAATCAAACAGTATAAAACAAGAAATAATGTACACAACTAAAAGCATATTAAATCATTAACAAGCTAAAACAGTAGAAATTTTTAAGGCAAAAAAGAAAAAAAAAACCACACCCAATTAAAACTATGTGTCACTTTAGCCCTCAAACGCTTTGATAAAAAGCCATGTTTTAACTTGGCGCCAAAACAAAGCTAGCATCAGCGCCAGTTGGGCCTCCAAGGGGAAGGCATTCCACAACTGGGGTACTACAACAAAGAAAGCCCTCTCTCATGTCCCACCATAATGTACGTCTTGTGTTGGTGGGATGCAGAGGAGGGATCCTCTAATAGATCTCAAATCTTGGGCAGGCATATATAGGGAGAGGTGCTCCCTCGCGTATTGAGGGCCCAACCATTCAGAGCTTTAAATATCATCGCCAACACCTTGAATTCCAACCGGAACCATATAGGCAGCTAGTGTGATTCCTTTAAGACTGGTGATATATGGTCTCTTTGTGATGTTCTGGTCAGCAGTCTAGCTGCTGCATTTTGCACTATCTGCAACTTCAGAGTCGTCTTCAAGGCCAGCCCCATGTAGAGTGCATTGCAGTAATCTAATCGGGAAGTTACCAGTGCATGTATTACTGTAGCTAGTTTATCCTTGTCCAGGAAAGTAGCTGGAGGAACAACCGAAGCTGACCCGAAGTACTCTGGGCCACGGAGTCCACTTGGGCTTCCAGTGACAAGGATGGATTCCAAGCTATGCATCTGCTCCTTCAGAGGGAGTGCAACCCCATCCAGGACATGTCGCTTACCCAATTCCCAGATGTGGGAACCACCAATTCACAGAGCTTCCATCTTACCAGAATTCAACTTCAGTTTATTTGCCCTCATCCAGCCCATTACAGCCTCCAGGCACTGGTCCAGCACCTTCACCTCCCCAGCTGATTACAATGACAAGGAGAAGTAAAGCTGAGTATCAGCAGCATACAGATGGCACCCATAATTGTCCCCGCTGATCAGAAAGTTTCGGTGCTACAGAAAGTCCACTACAACTCTGCACAAAATTAAAGTACAGCCAAATAAGATGTCTAGTTAAAACAGGATATATTAACATGCCTTTGAGTTACCAGTGCTGGTCCAAGACATCTTGCTGCCTGACGTTGAGCTCAAATCCCCTTCCCCCGTGCTAGGGTCAACATTTTGAAATGCCTTGTTGCACCATACAGACACCAATTCTTAATTTCCTGTGTGCGGCCTCAAGCAGGTCACGTAATCCTGCTGCATGGCAGGGCTGGCCTTGAGCATTGCCCAACTAGTGGGGAACTAGTTAAGCATCTACTTGTCTGAATACCAGCCCCTTTTTGAAACTGCTTTTCCTTATTAAAAGCAGTTGTCAGGGTTTAAATGCATGCATGTAACATCTAGATTAAGCCCTCATAGCACTTCCAGAAAATGCTCTGGTCTGAAACATTACAGGACAGCCTTCAATCACTTTGCCGTGCGGTATTTGGACTGAACACGCAAGTGGCACAGTCAAGAAGGTGCTATTAACTGATTGTGTTAGAACATAACCTTACTTTTCCACCACCATTGCAACTGCTCAGATCTGGCCAGCAAAGCTGTTCTGATTCGTTAGAGATCTTTTCTATCACAGCTCTCAAAGTGTGATAGCTTGGTAGCCAACTGTGACCAATTTGCGAAGTGCTCTGCAAATAAAATTGCTTATATCTGTTCTGGATAACCCTACTTTAGTCCCATGCAGGGTCAGGCCGTCCTTTGGGCAGGGAGGGCAGTGCCTGTCACAGATCCAAATTTCTCTGATCTCACCGGCCCAGATTCCATCCTGCATTCCCTAGACCCACTACCAATTACCAAGTCACCAGAAAAAATGATGAGTCTCCTGACCCCACTGGACTCCGTGCTTGTTGTTTTTGCACATGCTCAGATGTAGTGTTGGTTTGCTCATGCTCACTTATAACTTTTCCACGGGAATACTCGATCTCCTGCTTCCTGCCTATGTGCACTGCACACGCTCTTTCCCTCCTTCTCAGGTAAGGCAGGCACAGAAGGACAAGCAGAGCGTCTGGGAGGGCAGTTCTGCTTGCTTGCCAAATATAGTGATGCTCAACTGCACTGATCCCATCAGGAACAAGTAATTCATTTGTGAAAAGGGCATTCATGGCTGATGCCCACAGCCAAGCACTATCTTGGGTTTTTAACAAATTAATTCTTGCACCTATGAAGAAGAACCCAATGAACGTCTTGAGCCCGCAACATGAGAGAACACTGAGTGAACAGCACCTCAGTAAATAGAATCGGCCTCAGACCCCTTAATGGTCCTTGCTTATTAATTTAGCATTGTTGGCAAAAACTGAGAGAGAGAGAGAGAGAGAGAGTGTTCAGATGACAGGCTAACCCACCATGGATTGCTCAAAAACGTGATCCATGGTGGGTTAGTGTGTTGTGTAGCAGGAGAATTCCCTCCCCATGATGGGCAGAATACCCACACCTGCTGCAAGATGGTTAGTGGGCTTCCATGGTGGTTGGCATGTTGTTTGGTGGAAACTCCATGGGTTTTTGCCCTCATTTCAGTGGGAAATGGGGGGGGATGATGGCAACCATAGAGCTCAGCGGCAAGAGTGACCACAACTTCCAGCAATGCTCCTGCTGCTGCGGACATTCAACATGGTTGGTGGCCATTTCCCCACTATTTGTATTCATGGAGTGGCTGCTGGGTGTCTGTTCAGCAGGATGCAGAGAGTGGGTAGCTGAACCATGGGGTGAGGTGTAGTTCTGTGATTGTTTGGCAGGCCTGTTTGTTCTGGTTCCATTTCCCTTACCCTCTGCATAGTTTCCCTAACCAACCACCCCTCAGGTGTGTATCTGAACAGGCTCAGAGCCTGTCGTTCTGTGGTGTGTATGAGTGGCTAGCAGCTAAGTCCCAGAGAGCTTTGCTTTACTTATACCTTTTTATTTGTGAGGATGGGGTGAGGGGAGTCCCTGGGGGGAGTCCAAGGAGCCTAACCCTATTCCCCCCCCCATTTTGTTCAAATTTGTAACCTTTTTAAAAAACTGGCAGCTTGGGGGCATGGAATAAACCCCTCCCCAATTGTTTTTACTTTTTCCCCTCCCCCCCTTCCCCCCCTCTCAGTCTTTTTGTGCAGTGGGTTGCTGCTGCTGTAGCAGACAAATCTGGTCTCAAAAGACGGCTTCTGTGCTGTGTGGATCAGAGACAAACCCCTAAGCCTCTTCTTTGCACTCATGCTCCTGCAGTTAACTTACATTATTTATTATTTATTTTAAGATTTCTTATCCCACTTCCCAGCTGAGAAGCCTCCCAGGGTGGCTTGCGTGAGGTAAGTAGGAACAATGCTAGGTCATTAAAACCACAGACTATTTAAAGAGGTGGTAGTGACAATCATTCTCTTTAGAGACACCCTTGAACCTTCTGCTTTGCACTCATGATCTTGTGGTTAACTGGTTTGCATCAGTTTGTGAGTAATGGGTTCCTGCTGGAACAGACTCCCTGGCGCTGCCTAGTACAAACTGCTGATTCTGCCTACTGTTAGCTGCCCTGCCTTCTGCCCCACCAGCTGACACTGGTTGCACCTTAATGGAGAATTTGTAGCCTGTCTCTAATATTCCATTCTTGAGCAGTATGCTCGAGTGTATGGTAGCTTGTTAGCTCCAGGTTTGTTTTTTCCTGGATGGAATGTATTATCTAGATGCATTTGAATCCAGCTTTAAGCCTAGTTTTGAGATTGAGATGGCCTCGGTTGCCTTGGTGGATGCCAGGAATTGGACAGGGGAAGTACACTCCTGTTGGTTCTGCTGGTCCTCTGTGGTTTCTGAAACCATCGGCCATGGTGTTCTTTTGGACCAGTTTGCAGGGTTGGCAATTGAAGCCATGGTGTTATGATGGCTTTGGTCCTTTCTGAAAGGACAGATTCAGAAGGCAGTGCTGGGGGATGCCTGTTTGACACCTTGGTTATTGGCCTGTGTTGTCTCTCAAGGTTCTATCTAGTCTCCCAGGCTTAATGAAACTTTGGGGAAGGACATTTGGAGTTTGGGGGTTCAGTGCCACCTATATGCTAATGATACCCAATTCTACCTCTCCTTTCCATCTCATTCCATTGACAATATCCTGAACCATTGCCTGGAAACAGCAATGGACTGGATATAGGCTAACAAACTAAAACTGAATCTAGACAAGTCATGTGTGTTTTTGGTTAGAAGAGCTGACCCAGGAATTGGAACAGCCAACGTTTGTTTTAGCGCTCCCCTTGAAAAATCAGGTTCACAGTTTGGTGTTTCTTCTGGCATGCAGAGTCACAGCCTTAACACTTCCTGTTTTTTAGTACTGAAGAAGTAACTTTTAGACAAACCTTGTTCCTCCGAAGCAGTCTGTGGTTCCTGCATTGTGTCCGCAATGCTACTGTTGGTATCTGTATCCCCCACTTCATCGTTTTCTGAGAGAAGAAGAGGAAAGAACACCACTTTAGTTTATAACTATACTGACATATTTCATTCCATGTTAGTTATTAGTATGTATCCTTTGCCTCAACTTGAGACATGAAAAAGTAGCTAAAGAACTGTAGAAATCATCACTGCAGTTCGTTCCGTCGAATGCACCTTTCCCACGATTTAAAAGATGGACGGGCAGGATGTTGGGCTACTTAATGTAATTGGAGTACAGGCACTCACCTGAGTATATGTCCTCTGTTGTACTGTGTGTCATTGCCACTGTCCGTGTTATTTCAAGACTTGATATGACACGCTTCGGTCGCACGGTAGCATCACCACGAAGAATGGAGTGTAGCTCCTTGAAGAAGGGGCAGGTAGTAACATTGTTTCCTGGTTTCGCATTGTGATTCACCACTTTGCGGTACTCCAAATGCATAGATTTTGTTTTGCGATTGTGCCCCCTGCTATACGTTTCCCTGGCTATTAATTCACAGGAGTCGATGTTGCGGTGGGTCGCCCTCAGCTGCTCCTGTATCTTCTGTTTCCCCCAAATGTCTAAGAGATCAAGAATTTCAGAGTGCCTCCATGATATTCCTCTCCCCTTACTGCAACTGGCCACTGTGGAAATGGAGAATCCCTTTGCACACATTATGAAGGCGAAGGATACAGATCTGGATGCAAGAAGGGCAACTGTTGTTATCTGGAAAGCACATTTTGAGAGAGATGTTATTCCAGCCATAACTTCAAGAACATTAAAAAATAGAATCTTCCTCTTTCACTCTATGCCACTGTAATCTAACATTGAAGAATACACCATGCGTCGCTGAATAGACCCACTACGAAGTATACTCTCTAGATGTCATTAGTGATGTTAGGAATTAAACATGCTTCAGAATGCAGTGCTCTTGTTCCTGCCTTAGACCCCAAAAACAGGAGAGTGAGAAGCATTTGCCATTGGACAGCGCAGTCATCATAGAGTTAACAGTACTTTCGACTGAGAATGGAGAGACAACTGATGTTAATGTTGCTAACTGGCAGAGAGAACATTGAGATGATATAGTGTGATATGCAATTCAGTAGGACAGACCAAAGTTTCTATCTTTTGGAAAATAACCTTGAGAACACGGATGAGCAGTTTGGTGGTGGTGGTGGGAATCCTTTGCAATCCCTCCCAGTCCTGCAACTTCATTTTTTCAAGCGAAATTGCATATTATGTCTTTCGTAGGAAGGGAGGATGATAAAGTAATTGATAGAAAGCAGGTCTCTCCTACTGAATTTTATAACAGTTGATATCCTCTCCATGTACTCTCTGGTACTTAGCAACATAACTTGAAATTGCCTCGCCATTAGCAATCAGAGGTTCGGTTCACTCAATGGCGACTGCACTGTAGGAGCTTGGAATGCAGTTTCTAGGAAGACTCACAGCACGGCCAGTACCGTAGCAGAAGTAGACAGAACTTTTTGATCGCTGAATCTGATCTTGTGAAAATATATGAAAATGCAGCTGAAAAGGCTATGTTTTGAAAACAATTTTTAAGAACTGAGATGGGGATATACAGGACTAAGTATGTCTTCCCATGCCATAACCCTGTTGGGGTGAACAAAATGGCTGCCCTTTCCGCCAAAAGGTAAAGCAGCAGATATTGACCGAACACGGGAGAATATTAAATTCAATGTCATACACATCACGCAAGGACTTAAATCGGAAAATGAAGGTAACCATCTCTCCCCCCAATCTACCCATCTGTGCCCACAGTGTTTTGCTATATATGTGTAAGGGTTTCCTTGCATTCGAGACAGAGAGAGGAAAAACAAAAAACACTGTAGATATTTTCCCATTTTATAAAGAGTTATTACGAAAGATGCCTGACATGGTAAGTGGTTCAATTAGCAGTGATACATTGAGATGTTGTTTGGAACCCAACGTTCCAAACCTGTGTGTGTGTCTCTCTCTCTGAACGGAGGGAGGGGAATTAGCTGAGTAGATGTAGGGAAGATCTGGTCAGTTACCCGCCCAAAAAGACTCTGTGAACGTGTGCACGTGTGCAGATGCGCAGAAATTAATTTTTAAAACCAAAACCAAAAACCAAAACAAGGAAGTACTTATGATTTAACACCAAAGAAAGGTCTGAACTATGAGCAACCGGTGATGCAAAAAACTGTGCCAAACGAATGGCTGCACTTCGCGCCTAAATTTCACCTTCTCAGCCATTGGCTGACAAGCTTGAACAGAGGAGAACCATGTATGGAGAGGCATCGTAGTAAGTGAGGGGAGGGGGAGGAAACAACGCAGCATTGAAACACACATTCTTACATAAATCGGGTTAGATCGAATTAAGACATGTTAAAAAGGCATTTTTTTCTGCAGTGATTCGGAGCTGCAGGGCGGATTTAAATGACTGTCATGTGCATCGAGAGGCTTCCGAGCGCACTACAAGCGATTGGAGGCGCTTCCACCATGACGTGTAGATCCCCCCTTGATCTTGAATGCCCAGGTCTTGGCTGTGACCAGGAGTGCCTTTGCTCAGCTGGGGAAGGTGCACCGACTACACCCATTCCTGGATAATGCAGATCTGGCCAGAGTGACTCATGCTTTAGTTACATCACTTTGGATTAATACAATAGGCGCTCTACATAGGTTGTCTTTTAAGAGTTTTCAGAAAGTAGTCCAGAATCCAGCAGCCCGATTGTTAACAGGGGCCATATTTAGGGTGCATAGATGCTGACCTATTCACAAGACTCTGCATACAGGGATGTCTGTGGGAAAACCCTGCACAGACCAGCTCCGTGATATGGCAAACCAATACTGTGCATGCACCACCATGTTGATAGTGTGAATGGAGGTTTCAGTTTTCACTTTATGTTAGTTATTGATCTATTTCTGAGTGTGCAATACACAACGGATTTACCTCAGGTGGGACCACAGATTTTCCCAGGCTTTTTAATCCTTAAATTTAATTTTAAATGTGTTGTCTTGTTGGGTCTTTACACTGTTGCTAGCTTTTACTCTGGTTTTTATTTTTATTTTATTCTATTTTAAACTTCTGAAAGTTTTATATCATGTAGTATTTTAGGGGTTTCATTTTTGTGAACTGTTCATAGAGCTTTGGCTATTAGATCATATAGAAATGTAAATAAATTAAAATTAATAATAATCGTAATAGCTTGGGGGTAGAGGACATGTTTTGCACGCAGAAAGTCTCAGGTTCAATCCCTGGTGTTTTCAGTGGAAACGATCGGGTAGCGAATGGTGTAAAAGTCTTTTTACCTGCTGGAAACAATGGAGAGCCACTTCTAGTCACAATAGTAGACAATGTTCCTGTTCAGACGACACGCTAAGCCATGGTGGTTAAGCATTTTGAGCTAAACATTATGGCTTAGCGTGTTGTGTGAACTATTCCTAACCATGGTGGCTATGCTCACTAAGCATTTGCTGCGAAAGGGTTAGTGGCCTAACCATGGCTTGGCCCGATATTAGGTAGATGAATAAATAGTCTTAAGTGGTACGAGGAAGCTTCCCATATTACCTTTTCAAGTGTGTTATTTTACCCTTAGTCATCACCCCTTCAGCCCCACATACAACATTTGTAGGAATACGCCCTCATTGTAAACCAACACCTTCCCGCTTAACGTGTTTCTCTTTCACTACGCTTCTCTTTAGCCTTTATCACACCTACCCGTTTTGCTGATGCGGGTTCCCCCTCCGTTTCCTAGGTGAGCGTAGCCCTTTGATCACACATGGTCGGTTTTGCTCCAATACCTCAGCTCAGCCTGCGGAGGAGGGGAGGAAACGGACAATCCCCGTTCAGGGATATTTCGAAAGAGGAAGGAAATAAGGAGCACTCAGGGCGCGAGAGCAGCGCGAGGTGACGACGTCATGTGAAAGAATTGGATCAAGGTCGCGGCGGGTGTGGATCAAACCGCCCGTGTGATAAAGGTCCTTGTCTTGTGCTTTTTGCGACCAAGCACCTGATCAGATGTATCACTGCTATCAGGAACAAATTAACTAGATAAGGAGTCAGTTCAGAGTAGCCTACAACCATTTCCCTTCCCAAATAATTTCCCTCTTCAATTCTTAAAAGCAATTCAATTAAAGACCCTGTTTTCAGGTGACTCAAACAGCTTGCTACATCCTGTTCCCCGTAGATCCTCGGAAATGGATAGAGTGTTCAGGGTTTCTTAGTGCTCCTCTACAATATTTGGGTTTAGCTAGAGAGCTTGTGATCCCTAGGTAGCTCTCACCAGTGGCAGTGTGTCAACAGCTTCTCAGTGGGCTAGTTTGTGGGTGCATGTGGCTGCCCTTATGAATATGCAACCCCCAATGGTGTTGTGGCATTTCATCCAACAACCCTTGCATAACCATACTACAAACCATACTATAAACCTTACATAATCTTACTAAACCTCGAACAACCCAGGGTGGCTGGGAACGGATGAGATGCCACAAGCCCATATTCTTAATGGTAGCTGCACGCACCTGACATACACTGTAGCTCATTGTGGTAGGGTGTCCATATGGAAAGGAGGACAGGGCTCCTGTATCTTTAACAGTTGTACAGAAAAGGGAATTTCAGCAGGTGTCATTTGTATGCATAGCGCATCTAGTGAAATTCCCTCTTCATCACAACACTTAAAGTTGCAGGAGCCCTGCCCTCTTGAAAAAGCCCATGGTGGCTGTGAGTTGGCAGCTGCAACATATAAACAATGCAGCACAACTACGCAGCCACCATGGGGCATACAGGGCATATAGACAACCCCTTAGAGTCTTTACCTACTGATTTTTGCAAATCAAGCAGCTGTTGAAGACAAGAGTGGGACCACGGCAGTTTTGTAGTCACGGTAGTGGTTCATGGTAGTTGTTGATGTTCTGGCTGGCTGGTAGCCCAACTGGTATAGGAACAAGAGAGCCCAGACCTGAGGTTTGCGTCTCCTGCCAGGTGGTAGCATGCACCCATGACAATTGAAATTGTTTGAGCTGACTTACTTGGGGTTTATCTTGTGACACTAAACCAAGCTATCCCAATGCAGTGTTCAAAACAAGCTTCATGTTCTGAACACACAACAAAGATTTGCTATGAGTGTCATGAGCGAGGTGTGACACTTGGAAGAGAGCACGACAGCTTGTACAGGCTTCTCAGTGTAGGCAATGGAGCTTGGCGAAGATGTGGATCATGGCCAACATTTGGCCCTGTGTGGTTTCGCTGCAGTTGGAAGTCAAGGGAAGTTGGGCAATATCCATGCCACATATCTGCCCTCTGAACAGAGTCATGGAACAAAGTCGACGGAGCCAGGAAGGGCAGGGTGTGCGGACTCTGCCTCTGCTTCCCAAGCTGCAGGGACACATCTGCTTCTCATAAAGCGAGAGAGCGATCAACGCTCGCAGTTCAATGTGTGAAGTGCAACGAAAGGAATGCAGCGGCCTCCCCTTGCTAACCCTCCCCACCCAAGCAGTTCATCTTATGCGACTAGGCTGGAAAGACTGCCATTCTTTTCTATTGCTGGGGGCAGGGGGCAGAACTGGACCTAGGATCAGAATGCAAGGTTTATGTGTGCTTCCTGGCCTAATGTTTGATTTTACTTTGCCTCTTGAATCATTCCTTTTTGAGTACAGGCTAAAAAGACCCCTTAAAACCTTACTTAGCTTGCATTCGCTTCCCTCACCACCACTGTAGCTTTCAGGTAGATTTATTTGAATCTACCTGAAAGCGACCTGACGCTTGAATCAGTCTGTCCCACTACTTGTAAGCTTGACCTTTGCCCATCTTGGCTAATACGATCTAGCAGAGATGGATTGATTAGGTGGGTCCAGGGGGTGCCTTGAAAGAGGCTGTCGTGCACCCTCTCCTGAAGAGGACCTCCCTGGACCCACAGGTATGTGAGAACTAACATCCCCTTTTTGGGCAAGGTGCCCCTAACATTGCTAATATCCCCTTTTTGGGCAAGATGCTTGAGTGTGTGGTGGCTGGGCAGCTTCAGATGTTCTTGGATGGAACGGATTATCTGGACCCATTTCAGTCTGGTTTCAGGCCAGGGCACAGCACTGAAACAGCCTTGGTTGCTCTGACAGACGACCAACTCTGGGTGAAAGACAGGGTAAGTGCTACCCTCTTATCTTCCTGGATCTCTCGCTGGCTTTTGATACCATTGATCATGGTACCTTACTGGATCGGCTCTGCGAGATGGGAGTAGGAGGCACTATGTTACAGCAGTTCCGCTCCTACTTGCAGGGCCAATTGCAGAGAGTGGTATTGGGAGATTCTTGTTCCACCCCATGGCTATCGAGCTGTGGGGTGCCACAGAGCTCTATTCTATTCCCCATGTTATTCAACGTCTATATAAAGCTGCTGGGAGAGGTCATTAGGGGTTTGGGGGTTGAGTGCCATCAGTATGCTGATGACACTCAGCGCTATTTCTTCTTGTCATTGGAGTCAGTTGGGGAAGTGAAGGTGCTGAACCAGTGCCTGGAGGCCATAATGGGCTGGATGAGGGCTAATAAACTGAAGCTGAATCCTGATAAGACAGAAGCTCCGTTGGTTAGTGGTTCCCAAGTCCGAGAATTGGGTAAGCGACATGTCCTGGATGGGGTTGCACTCCCTCTGAAGGAGCAGGTGCATAGCTTGGGAGTACTCCTAGATCCATCCTTGTCACTGGCGGTCCAGGTGGATTCCATGGCCCAGGAGTACTTAGGGTCAGCTTTGGCTGATCCGCCAACTACTTTCCTGAACAAGGATAACCTAGCCACAGTAATACACGCACTGGTAACTTCCCGATTAGACTACTGCAATACACTCTACATAGGGCTGCCCTTGAAGACGACTCGGAATTTGCAGCTAGTGCAAAATGCAGCAGCTAGACTGCTGACTGTAACATCTCATAGAGACCATATAACACCAGTCGTAAAGGAATTGCATTGGCTGCCAATACGTTTCTGGTCGGAATTCAAGGTGTTGTGAATGACATTTAAAGCCCTAAATGGCTTGGGACCTCGATACTTGAGGGAGCACCTCTCCCTATATCTGCCTGCCTGAGACCTGAGATCTGTCGGAGAAGCCCTTCTCCGTGCTCCACCAACGTGAGATATACGCAATGGTGGGACATGGGAGAGGGCTTTCTCTGTTATGGCACCCCAGATGTGGAATGCCCTCCCCCTGGAGGCCCGACTGGTGCCGGCACTGGCCTCATTTCGGCGCCAGGTTAAGACATGGCTTTTTAATAAAGCCTTTGATGGCTAAATCCACCAGCCTGCACACTGTCTTGTTTTAATTGGATTCTACTGTTTTAAAATTTCCTATTGGCTTTAATATATGGTTTAATTTGTTTTAGAATTGTATATTTATTCTATGTTATATGTATGATTTTATCTGTATGCCGCCCTGAGATCCTTGTGATATAGGACAGGATATAAATGTTTTAATAAATAAATTAAATAAATAAATTTGCCATGATTCTCCTTCCCACCTCACCCCAGCAAGTATCAAACTGCCTTCCATCCAAGGGCCAAATTCAATGTTAGAGAAACTCTTGGGAACTGCAATGGTGGGGAGTGGGGCCCAATGCAAAAGGGGCCAGACCAAACAGGCCATCTTATTTTAGCTTAAAGCTCTCACTGCCAGTAACTAAGCCTTAGGAAAGGCATTGACCTATTAGAATAAGGGGGGAAACTGTTCCAAAGCCAGGTGATTTGAAAGAGCATCTGTGCAAAGAGTGCAGGATAAAATGTATAAAATAAATAGAAATAAATTAGCATTCAGTTGGTGAGGATTAGGGGTAGGCTCAATGGATTAGTGGGCTCAATGGAGCACGCTGAAGGTCCCAGGTTCAAATCCCCAGCATTTCCAGGTAGAGCTGGAAAAAACCCTGCTTGAAACCCTGGAGAGCCGCTGCCGGTCAGTATCGGCAATACTGGGCTAGAAGGACCCATGTTCTGAATCCCGGAGAGCGGCTGCCATTCTGTGTGGACAGTGTTTGGGCTAGATGGGTTCCCCTCTATTCAGCACTGGTTAGGTCCCATCTTGAGTATTGTGTCCAGTTCTGGGCACCACACTTCAAGAAGGATGCAGACAATCTGGAGCGTTTTCAGAGGAGGGCAACGAGGATGATTAGGGGTTTGGAAACAAAGCCTAATGAGGAGAGATTGAAAGAAGTAGGCAGCTTTAGCCTGGAGAAGAGGAGATTGAGGGGAGACATGATAGTGCTCTTCAAATATTTGAAAGGTTGTCACACAGAGGAGGGCCAGGATCTCTTCTCGATCAACCCAGAATGCAGGACACTGAATAATGGGCTCAGGTAACAGAAAGCCAGATTCTGGCTGGCTTCCTGGCTGTTAGAGCAATACAACAATGGAACCAATGACCTAGGGAGGTGGTGGACATTAGAATAGGCTGACCAGATAAAATCCAGGTCAGGGCTCATGTAACTTTAACAGTTGTAGAGAAAAGGGAATTACAGCCAGTGTCATTTGTATGCAATTAGTTCCTGGTGAAATTCCCTCTTCATCACAACAGTTAAAGGTGCAGGCACTATACTAGAGTGACCATATACAAAAGAAGGCAGGGCTCTGCAACTTTAACTGGTGTGATGAAGAGGGAATTTCACCAGGAACTAATTGCATACAAATGACCCTGGCTGAAATGCCCTTTTCTCTACAACTGTTAATGTTACATGAGCCCTGACCTGGATTTTATCTGGTCACCCTACATTAGAGGCATTCAAGAGGCAGCTGGACAACCATCTGTCAGGGATGCTTTAGGGGAGATTTCTGCATTGAGCAGGGGGTTGGACTCAATGGCCTTATAGGCCCCTTCCAATTCTACTATTCTATGAGTCTATGATCTATGAACTCCCTACTTTCCTGTTTAATAGGGATGTGGCTTCTACATGGAAGCAGTACTGCAATAAGAATAGGCCCGTGAGAATGACCTGCTCACTTTCCCCAGTATGGATCGTTTCAAAAGAAATCAGGGCTTCTCCTACACATACATGCACACAGTGGGTATATTAAGCTCACTGTGGTGGGGTGGGGGGAGAGCAGGGGAAGAGAATGAAGAGTAATTAATTACACTCCTAGAAGTGGTGTAATGGCTAGAAATAGTATAGCGCTGGCCCCCTCTGGTGGTCACTGCACAGATTACAGGAAGGTAGTGGGTGCGGTTGGTTTTACGGTCTGGTACACCCATTAATTGGGTTTAAGCCAATTTACCACACAAATAATTATCACTGTTTAGTGCAGTCAAGGTGCAGCTGTTACCGTTTGTTGCACACAATCCCAAATGACTTCCCTCAAGGCTGCACTTCCGTTGCAGAGTTATTGCATTTTCATGGCACGGGGGCAGTGGCAGGAAAATGACCTGGATGACTGGGGGGGAAACGGGCTTTTAATTCCTTCCCACAGACGCACAAGAAAACACTCATCCATTGTTATTAGGGTTGCCACTTCTTTTACTGGGACTTGCTCCTCTGCCTTTAACAGCAGGGGGACACAGAAAAATTAAGCTGGTAAAGTTCTACCCACTCCCCAACCCACCCACCCCCACTGGCATTGAGATGAAGTGATGTGTTGTGAAATTTCTGTGTGTCGGCCTGCTGTGAAAGGGAAAGGAGTTGGTCCAGTTAAAAACAAAATATGGTGACCCTAATTGCCAGCTCTGCATCGGTTGTGGCTGAATGTCAAAGGAATCTTCCCTGCTAAAATATCACAAATGTCAGGGTTGAGATCTAGCAAGAAAATTGGTTCTGGGACAAAATGAACTGCCTTATACTGAATCTGGTGCATTGCTATCTATTCTGACTGGCAGAAGCTGTCTTGGGTCTCATGCAGAGACAGAGAGAGAGCGAGAGAAAGAAAGAAAAAGGGAGAGGTCTTTCCCATCACCAGCTAGGACATCAAGGGGGTAGAACTTCTCTCAGCTCAAGACCTTAATTCCCAATTCTGAGAAGCTCTGGGGGGCTGCATTCCAGTGGTCGGCCAATGGCGAAAAGGGTGGAGTCAAAGGCTAAAGGGGTGGGGCCAAAAAAAAAATCACCTCAAAAAACTAAAAACTCAGTGAATTCTTTACTGCCAGTAAGTAAGCCTTAGCCTTAGGACAGACATTGCAACCTTTTACAATGGGATATGGGAGAACATACACAAGCTTGTTGAGGGAAGGTTAAAACAGCTGGGATTGGTTAGCCTGGAAAAAACAGAGGCTTAGGGGAGAATGGGGTGGAGAATGTGGCTAGGGAGACATTTTTCTCCCTCTCTCAAAATTAGGGTGACCAGATTTTGAGAACCAAAATCCTGGTCCCCCCCCGCCACCCCACCCACCCAAAACAACCCCCCCACCCCCCGCCCTGCGCCGCGCCGCGCCGCGCCGCCCGCATGCCTCGCGCCGCCCGCCCGCCCTGCACCCCCCCGCCTCCCGCTCCTTACCTGCTGGGGTGTCCGCTTCCCTCCGGTGCTTGGAATCTACTGAGAAACAGGCTTTCTGGCCTGTCTCTCAGTAGCGCGCCGGGTGATGATGCCCCAGCAGGTAAGTGCCTTGCGCTGCCCGCCTCGTGCCGCCCGCCCACGCCGCGCTGCCTGCCCCCCGCCCGCATGCCTCGCGCCGCCCGCCCGACCCTGCGCCACTCGCCCCCCACTGCCCGCCTCGCCCCCCCCACCCTTGCGCCGCCCGCCCGCCCCGCGCCACCCCCCTCCCCACTCGCATGCCTCATGCCGCCCGCCCGCCCGCCCCGCTCAGCCCGCGCCGCCTGCCCGCCTCGCACCGCTCGCACCGCACTGCTCACCCCGCCCACCCGCCTCACGCTCCTTACCTGCTGGGGCGTCTGCTTCCCTCCGGTGCTCGGAATCTACTGAGAAACAGGCTTCCTGGCCTGTCTCTCAGTAGCGCGCCGGGTGATGATGTCATCACCTGGCGCGCTACTGAGGGACAGGCCGCAAAGCCTGTTTCTCAGTAGATTCCGAGCACCGGAGGGAAGCGGACGCCCCAGCAGGTAAGTGCCTCGCGCCGCCCGCCTCGCACCGCCCGCCCGCCTCCCGCCACCGCCGCGTGACCCCCCACCACCCCAGTTTGCCCCCGCCGCCACCCGGTTGGCCCGGATCGCCCCAGGGCCATCTGGTCACCCTACTTTTGGGGGGCTAAATTTCCGGATTTGGCCCCCCCAAAACAGTTTCCCCCCCGGATGCGGATTTGCTCCCCATTTTCCGGGCATGTCCGGACAAATCCGGGCGGATGGTCACCCTACTCAAAATATTAGACCCCAATAGGGTCATCCCATGAAGCTGATTGGTGGGAGATTCAGAACAGATAAAAGGAAGGACTTCTTCACACAGTGCAGAGTTAAACTATGGAATTCACTACCGCAAGATGTGGTGATGGCCACCCATTTCGAAAGCTTTAAAAGGGCGTTGGATAAATTCCTGGTGAAGGCTATCGATGGCTACTAGTCCTGGTGTATCAGAGGCTTATGTATGGCAGTTGCTGAGGGATATGGGTGTTAGAATGCTGTTGCTCTCATGGCCTGCTTGTACGTTTCCTATGGGCAGCCACTGTGTGAACAGAATGCTGGACTAGATGGACCTTTGGTCTGATCCTGCATGAGGGCTCTTCTTATGTTTTTAAGCTGGAAAACCACCCAACAATTGGTGGTTGGGGAAAATGAGGGTATGACCATCTGGAAAACTCCAGAGAGCTCTATTGGGACCCAAGATTTGGCCTCTGGGCCTGTGTTTCTGCACCCCTGTACTGCAGGGGCAGATGTTCTGCATGTCTTTCCTCTTCTCTCAGGCATTTGGCAATATCTGAGGAGCCTGGGTTTGTTTTGTTTTGTTTTGTTTTTGTAGCTTTTTGAAGTCTTGTAGTGTTTTTTAAATGTACAGATTGTGTGTATGTTGTATGTTTTTGCTGTTTAAATTTTTGTATATTGTTTTTAATTGTTTTTAATCCTATGTAAACCGCCCAGAGAGCTTCGGCTATGGGGCAGTATACAAATGTAATAAATAAATAAATAAATAAATGTCAAGCACCTTCTAGGGACTGAGCCCTTGTTTGAATTTAGCCCTGCCTTGGAGAACTGCCCCTATCCCCCATTGCCACATCTGCTTCTTACTTAAGCTCCTACTGGCTTCTTAAAATGGCCAATAACCCCACATGCTAAATGAAGGTATTTGTGAAGCAATGCAATGCAAAGCGGCCTAAAAAGTAAGTTCTCTGTGTCTAAATCCCAGCTCAGGCTGGTTCTTATAAGATCCACACTTGATTGCCACTCATACATATTTTAAAGCAGGGGTGGGCAGCTTGTTGCACACACCCCAGATGTTTTGGCCTACAAATCCCATCATCCCTCACCACTGGCTATGCTGGAGAGGGCTGATGGGAGTTGTAAGCAAAAATAAAGAAATAAATAAAAAGAAATCTGAAGGGCCACAAATTGCCCACCCCTCTTTTAAACTGAGTCAGGGCTAAAACACCAACACATCTTGCAAGAAATTAGGTGGGAGGAGCATCCAGAGGCCTGGAGAAAAGAGCAGAGGGTGCCTGGTGCTGAGGAAACAAGAAGCCAAGAGGAAATGGAGGTTTGAGAGAAACCACTGTCAGGATCTAAAAATGGACTGAATTGGTAGAACGAGTGAGGAGAAGGAGAGACTAGAATGGGCCTTAATTTTGAGTGAAAGGGTTTAACACTTGTTACATATAAAGTAAGACTAAAAGGACCTTGAGTAAGGCAGAGTGCATTTCCTGAGTGACTTAGGGTGCTTCCAGATGGAGAGCTCCTAATGCTACCAAACAAGATTCTATCTTCCCCTCAATGGTTCAGTTCGGATGACATATTAAGCAACGGAGGGGTAAATAATGTACTGACCGTGCATTAGGCAGGAGGAGCTCCACAGACGACACACTGCAGCCGGCGCTGCTCTGAACCGGCAAGCGCCCCGGCTGCTACGAACTTGAGGCGGCCATTTTGGTTGCAGCCTCTCCTCCGTGTGTCCTCCAGCCGTATCCCAGCATGCACCATGAGTTCTGCCGGCTGCATAGAGCAGCTGGTTTTTTTTGGCTGCTCTAGGCAGCAGAACTCTATTCCGAAACAGAATAGTCCACGGAGAGAGGGGGGGCTGAATTTGGACGACACTTTAAACAACGGGGCTTCAGGCTAAACAACGTGCAAGCCCGTTGTTTCGCTCCATTGTTTAAAGTGCCTGATTAACGTACTGTCAGTTGTGTGTGCGTTGTGTGTTGCCCTCCAGACGACACAATAAGCAACACAACTGACGATTGTTCCCCCCCTCCTCCGTTGCCTAATGTGCTGTCTGAACTGAGCCAATGTTTGTTTTTTTCTGTTAAGAAAAAAATACGGAAGCTGTGGGAAAAACATGGGGGGGGGGCTGCAAATGGAAGAGGTTAAAATTCCATGAATGAGGCAGGGTAATCGTACAATAAAAATCTTGTCTGGAAGCACCTTGAACAGTAGTGCAGTAAAAGGTGCAATTAAGGGTGCAATCCTAAAAGTCCTACAAGTTCCAGCATTCCCCAGCCAGCACCTTTCCCAAGTCTGATATCCCCTTCGACCATTACTGAACAGTCCAGTCAAGGGAAGAAGAAGGAAGTAGGAGGGAGGAGACAGGAAATGACAAAGCAAGCATTGGGTCAATCCCCTCCCACCTTGTCCACAAACTGGGAGTGGTAGCCAGAGAAGGGGCAGGCAATCACTTATGATATCACAAGCCCAGCCCACCAAACTACGCCCATGATTAGCATGAATCCAAAAGGGCCGTGGAGGGTTACATGACCAAAATGTGATCAAACATCGGAGAAATATTAAAAGTCGCGTTTAATCGAGACCTTGGAAACGCGCATTAACGGAGGCTATAAGTCGCATACACGTCTGATCTGTGCCCAGCTCGTGTGTACAAAATGCCGTCAGAATGAAGTAAAGGCGACCCAAATAAGCCGTGAAGAGGTACCCTGAGAAAGCCCATGGTTTTGTCCTGCTACACTTTAGAAAATATGGACACAGGCAGTCCCAAAGTACAGGGAAGGATGCATGAGAAGAAGACATTAGTAATGGTTATCTTAAATCCCATTGATTTCAATGGGTCTCCTGTAAATCTTACCAAGTCTGGACTGAACCAATTGTACCTACATTGACACAGATCTGCAGGATTTGTTTTAACATTGTAAAAGAAATATTAAATACAATAGATTATCTTGAGTGTAGCTTTTAAAAAAACTATTAATGAAATGAAAGAATGACTAATATATTACATATGAAAAGAGCAGAGTGATCCCATGCTGTAAGTGACGTTTTCACTTTTTAATTTACTGAGATCAAGATTGATATGAGAATATTATTAACATCTCAAAATGGCTCATTGCTCCTATTATTTAGGGTTACAATTTCAGTCTGGAAGGAAAATTGGGTTGTTAGTCTGTGGAGCATCTCTGCTAATACGCAACTTACACGTGATACAATAAGATATAAACATCGATAAATCCATCTTGGTATGCATAATCATTGTATGCTACACCCAATGTTGCATGAGTAGACCTCTGCTCATGTAATGGAAATTTCCCATCTTCTCCTCCCCCCTGCAGCCCCCCATCATCTGCAGAGGGTCTTCCAACTCTCTGGAGCAGTTTAGTGAGAGTGGTATGGAGACTGAAGGGGAGAGAAGGAACCCAGTCTGCTGGTCGATGTTATTCCATCTGCAGACAGACACAATTGGATGTTGGCCTAGATGTTTTAAAAGAGAAAAAAAAATCCTTAAGGAAGCTAGCCCAATTTAAAAAGAAAAAAAAATCTTGTGAAATACACAATCTAAAATACTAACTGAAATACAACTCTGAAATGTAGGACAACTTACTTCCACAACCAGCTGCAAAGAGATTATTGTTTATAAACCTTGGGTCCAATTTTATAAACAATTGCCTCATTAGAAATACAGGAATAATTCTAGGGGACTTGGGGCAATCACACCCCTGTGTGTGTCCAAATATAAGGGCAAACGGCTATAAACTGATAGTATGATGATTCGTCACACCCAATAACCTGAATAAAATAAATAAATTAGCATAAAATAAGTGAGAATGTAACAAAAGATTGTAGTGAAGAGCTAGCCAGCCATGCCCTTTTTCATGATACTCCATTCCATTCCATCTCTCACCTGTTTTCTGTTTTGTTCTCCAATTAGTCAGTCAGTGTTCTGTGGTCACTGAGCATGCTCTGTCTGCATTGGGCTGTTTTTCCCTCATTGGGTCCCCTCCACTAAATATTTCTTGCAGTTCTGCAAATACTGGGATTCCCCCTAGCCTGCTTCTATCTGCTCTCTTAGGAACATAGGAAGTTGCCTTATACTGAGTCAGACCCTTGGTCCATCTAGCCCAGTATTGTCGACACTGGCTGGCAGCAGCTCCCTAAGTTTTCAGATAGCAGCCTTTCCCAGCCTTACCTGGAGATGGGACTTCCCAAACAGGTGCTCTTCCATTGAGGTACAGATCCGCCCCTTGAGCTGTTGAGGATGTGTGGTGTGATTTTGGCTACATAAGGACCCGCAATTGGAGAATACTGGGAATGCCAAAGGGAAAAAGGTGGAATGGTAAACATGCTTATACATACAAAATGACAAAAGAAATGTAAATGAAATTTTCAAATATACTAAATAACTGGATCTTGAGGGTTCTTTCAATGGAGGCTTTAATCATGCAATTGCTCTGGGTCATTCACTCAAACTTTCAGAACAATGGCCAGAACTACACCAAGCAAGATATGACACTCTGAAAACGGTTTGAAAACTGTATGGAATGTGTCCTCAGCCGCAACAGTTGTCACTACTATTATAATCTGTTTTAAATCAGCTGTGTAGATCCTGCCAATGTCCTGTTTACAATACACACAGGTATACTGTGGTTCAGGCATAGGCAACCTGCAACCACATATTTAACTCCATATAGCATAATAAAATATCAACTCCATGGATGGTAAATAGGCGAGGGTCTGAGGGTGCTTCCAGATTAGGGTTTTATTGTGCATTTGTAAAACCTGCCTGGACATTAGGATCATTGTCTGAGGCCCCTCATCAAGTGCCCCTGCCAAATGAGCTAAAGTGTCGTGTTTCGAAGCCCTTCCATTGCAGTGCAAGACAATAATGAGGTCTGCCAAGTAATCTACAAAATTTTATTCAGCAAATAAACATCCCTTTGCACCTGAAGAGCGTTTAAACACTAGGAAATTTCTTCTATGCTAAAACTTGGCTAACTAAGATAGACAATTGTCCTTTCAACAAAAGGGAAGGTCTTTTCCCTGAATCCCTTAACTTCAGGGAGGATCCCTTTGAAGAGGCTTTTGGCGAGAAGTTAGCTGAGCTGATTGCCTCTCGCCTTCTTTTAGCTCATTCCCGTTTGAATCTATGGGGGACTCTGGGGTCAACTCTGACGTCCCTTCCCCTTCTGAGGATTGCAGAGTTCCCACTGACTCTGTTAGCATTTTCACTGATAAAGTCCGGTGAAGATTCATCCCTGGCCGCTGAAGAGCCTGGAAGAATCTCCACCCCCACACAGGGCAGGGCAGGGGGGGGGGGCAGTGGGGCCAGTTGGCCTGGGGCCCACAATTTTGAGGGGGCACTTCTAGTTCATATATGTATTTAGCACTGAATCAGTGCCACTGATTAAAAATACTTAATGAGCAGTTTGAAATGGGGGGGGGGCACACACTTCCCATCTGGCCTGGGCACATTACCAGCTCTGCATGGCCCTGCCCCCACTTCCTGTGTAGGCTGGTACATTTCTAGTCCCGTTTCTTCTGGTTCAGAATCTGATTGTGATTGATAGCCTGAAACTCCTTCCCTCACACTAAGGGGAACAGGCCTGATCATGACACAGAGTGGATGAGTGTAAGGGAGGGTCTTTTCAGTGATGACACCCTGTTTGTGGAACGTTCTCCCTAGAGAGGCTCATCTGGCATGTATTGTGTTGAGAGTGGAATTTATACGTTAGATTTGCTAACAGGATGGGATGATGAATTCTTACCATTTTCAATACTGCAGAGTAGATATCAAATTACTGCTGGGCTGCAACCGTTGCAATAAGAACATAAGAAGAGCCATGCTGGATCAGACCAAGGGTCCATCTAATCCAGCACCCTGTTCACATAGTGACCAAGCAGCTGTTGACCAAAGACCCATCAAGCAGGACACGGTGCAACAGCACCCTCCCAATCATGTTCCCCAGCAACTGGTGTATATAGATTTACTATGCACTGTGTTAAGAAGTCCTTCCTTTTATCTGTCCTGAATCTCCCACCAATCAGCTTCATGGGATGACCCTGGGTTCTAGTATTATGAGACAGGGAGAAAAATGTTCCTATCCACATTCTCGATACCATGCATAATGTTGTACATCTCTATCATGTCTCCCCTTAGCCTCCTTTTTCCAAGCTAAACAATCCCAGCTATTGTAACCTTCCCTCCTGGTGGAGATGTTCCACCCCTTTAATCATTTTAGTTTCCCTTTTCTACACTTTTTTCAGCTCTACAATATCTTTTTTTAGGTGTGGTGACCACAGATTTGTATAAAGGCAGTATGATACCAGCAGTCTTATTCTCCATGCCTTTTCTAATAATACTCAATGACAGCACCTTGTGGTGTCTATATATGGGTCATCATAAACGAGTGCTTTAGCATCTCTTATAACATTGGAGGAATTAATTGGCTCTTTACAAAAAGCTAAGCCTACAATAGTTGTTTATAAATGTCTTTTGGAATACATTATAGTGGTTGTTCATTATGTCAGAGAGGAACAGAATAGGTAACAGGAATGCTCTATATAGCCTAAACAATGCCTTAGCTTTCATATCTACTATTTCTGCTGATTTTAAACTGCGTCTGATTCAACAAAAAATGTTGTTTTGTCGTATTGGAGACCACAGAGGCTGGTTAAGAAAAAGCTGGCTAGCTCTGCTAGACGCTGACAATAAATGCAAGTAATGCATCGCTGCAGCATATGATGTGGGCCACGCCCTGTGGTGGCATCTTTTTGCTTAGAAGTTAACTGCCCACATAAATTTTGTTCTTGAAAAACCTGTGAGAAGTGCAGATGCTCATATGCGCTTCCAAATTATATTCCTCTGGGGATTAACAGATGGACAGGAAAGTGGACTCTGAGAGCTCTAACAGTTGCAAAGAAATGTCTTCTCCAAGCTTGGAAGGATAAACATCCACCACGTGTTATTCAGAGGACATACTGTTCTTGCTGTGTTTGAATGCATATCTTACGGTCGTCAATTTCATCTACAAGCTTATTTAGCCATATGGTCTGATTATATTAATACATATGTTTGAAACGCAAGTGTCAAAACTTTTTTTGAGAGATATATCAATGGTATTGTGAACAATTATTGCGACTGGATATGCTTTCCTTCTCGCTTTTCTTATGTTCTTACTATTTGTATGATTGTTTCAGCCCCGCACCTTTGTTTGTTTGTTATAATTGAAACTAAATTTTAAAAAGGCTACAGAGGCTGCCAGCAAGAGCAGTCAAAACCTCCAGCTGCTTTAGATGCCAGAACTACAGTACCACAAAAGCATTTGGGATACAGGAAGAGACTAGGCGAACGAGGAGGGAAACAAACAACCTAGGGCATAGAAAAGAAACCATGGTTTGTTTGATCATCTGCCAGACAATCGCTGGGTAGGACAATAAACCATGGTTTAAATACATCATTGGTTAGTATGTGCAAACCAGACCAATAGCAGTTGGTTTCTTTCTATTTTTTAAAACTATGGTAGATAATATTTAATATTCTCTTATCTGAATCTGAAATGTGTTCATTTTTAATAAACCCAAATTGGTCAGATTGGATGTATTTGGGGCCACATTAATTAATTTTTTAGTAATTATTCCAGTAAAATATTTGAATCTTAATTAATGTAATAGGTCAGCATGGATTTTTATCTTCTTTGTTCTTTCCTAGTTTTGGGATAACTAGTTGGTGTTTTCTAAGATTTTGGTTTGTTCACTAAATTTTTCTAAATTTCTGTAAAATTTTATTAAATAAATGTGCCAACTATGGGAATAATATTTTGTCAAATGTTTTATAGAAATAATCATTAACGACATCTGTTCCTGGAGTCATGCGGGTTTTGATATTTTAAATTATTTTTCTAATTTCTTCTTGTGTAGTTTTTTAAATGATGTTTTGGGTTTAATGGTTTCATATTTGTTTAATAAAATATAATTTTGTATAAGTTCTATGTCTGGGGAGACACATATAAATTTGTGTCATTGATTTCATTTGCATTATATAATTTATTGCTTTTTAAAATTTTAATTGCTGTTAATGTTTCTTGTAATTTTTTCTGATTCTACTTGCAAGAAACTTTGATTACCCTTCATTCTTTTAATTTCTCCAATATTTGACATTTTTCTTTGAAAAAGGGAATTGGTTCATTGTTTTGACTGTATATTAAACCTATTTTGATCACTTCACCTCTCAAGTGTCATTGAATAAAATATATAGATACCCTATTGATCTCTTTCTTTTATAATAAAATCAAAACATATTGCAAAGATGATTGCCATTCTTGCCACTTAGTTTCCTAGGACTGAATCCTGGCTACAACATGGAAACATAATCAATTTAATAGGCAAAAGAACACATTTAAGGAGGAGAGCTTTTCATTCACTGGCCATCTTAATCATTGTATTGGGCATCCAAGAATATCCTTCCATAATATTATGTGTGCATGGTTAAAGGCCTCATATGTCCAGCTTCCTTGTATATAGTCACTATACCAGAACTATCGGTTATAGAAATTGAATATGTTTGAATGTGTGTGTGGGGGGGGATGTGTTTGTGTGTGTGTTGCTGCTTGAACCTGTTTAATCTTGTTTGTTTCTACTGATGCTATATATTCCAAAGTTCTTGCCTCCAGTATTTTATTGATGGTTTAGTGAGGCAATAATTCATGATACTACCACTAAGTGGCAGTACAGTACAGCACTGCCCTAACCCCTACATTCTCTGAACTTCCTGGAACAAATGGAAAACTGCATTTCCCCTACCCTTTGGCAAAACATTAGCTAGGGTGACCAGATAAAATCCAGCTCATGTAACTTTAACAGTTGTAGAGAAAAGGGAATTTCAGCCAGAGTAATTTGTATGCAATTAGTTATAGGTGAAATTCCCTCTTCATCACAACAGTTAAAGGTGCAGGCACTATACTAGAGAGACCATATACAAAAGAAGGCAAGGCTCCTGCACCTTTAACTGTTGTGATGAAGAGGGAATTTCACCAGAAACTAATTGCATACAAATGACACTGGCTGAAATTCCCTTTTCTCTACAACTGTTAAAGTTACATGAGCCCTGACCTGGATTTTATCTGGTCACCCTACATTAGCGGATCTAAACGTTAGCAATTATAAGTATAGGCTTGTGTGCGCACACACACACACACACACACACACACGCGCATGGTGGAAGAACATCTACAAATCCTTAAATAACAACCAAATTGCAGGGAGGTAAAGTACTGTCGAGTTGGAAATGAACTCTAGGAAAGGTAACACAACTTCAGAAAGGCCATAGTAGGGAAATCCAGACATATTGCCATAACCACCAAAGTGATATTTTTGGGTGGAAGCATCCAAATAGAGGAAGCTGGCCTACACACACACACACACACACACATCCTTGAAATTTATTATCCTCTTCTAATAAATTTAATCTGCAGGGTTTCTCCCACTACAGTAATCAGGTCTTTGTGAGATGACAGTTCTGCACAAAGACTGCTATTACACCTTTACTTCAGGGATCCAGACAATGTTTCCCCAGCTAGTACATCATATCCTTGAAAGTTTGCAATTTCCTTATACTCAAAACCACAATTTTGAGTTGCTGCTAGCAACTTGCAATCTCCTCTGCAGTAAAGAGTGTTTGGTGAATTATACTCATATCATGATTAACTATCAGTTGTTGCCTATAACATTCCTGCAAGAAGTCCATTCTCCTTTCACTTGTGCTATTTTGAAAAGTTTACACGTCCTGCCTTTTCAGACTGCAGTCCTGTAACCAATAAAAGCAAAATCATTCTTAAAAGAGCAACAATTCATAAAACAACCATAAATTGTCACAGACTGTGCTTCCTGAATTTGACGGAATTGTTTACAGTTTGTTTTTACACCCACATACATATCTACCAACTGAGGATAACACAGTTGGGCATCTGATGAAACAGATACTAGTCTGTGAAATCTTATGTCTTAAAAAATGTGTTAGGATGCTTCCTGATGAGGCTTTTATTGTGCAATCATCCTGTCTTTCATGGAATTTTATGGCGAGTCCAGCTAGCAAGCTTCTCTACATGAACGATTTATTGCACACTCGTAATTGGCCACTCACAGATGTTTGTGAGTCCTTTACATGATGCTGTCAACTTCCAGGACGTCTCCTGCGCTTTTCACCAGTAATCTGGGAGATAACACAGTATTTAAACTATCCCAGTGTGTAAAGCTAGCTTAGTGCTATAATTCCATCACTAGAGGGCACTGTTTCATTTAACAGAATAGCATTGCTGAAAGGGGAAGTTTTGAATTCAAAATCGTGTGGTTGTTGTCTAAAGGACAAGTCGCAAACGCAGAAAGACTCCAGTAGAAGAAACTCCAGTATGGGTGCAGTTTTTTCCCTTAATGTAGAGACATCTTTTATCTTCCACATGTAAGCCTCCTGTTTTACCAGCTCCTTCTGTATTTTGCCTTATCACAGAAAACCAGTTAAGGAAGGAAAGGTGGAATAGCTGCGCAATTGCTTTTTAATTAGCAAGGCTATGAGCCTTCTCTGTAGAATCATATTTAATCTTTAACATGCTTTAAGGTTGTGTTGCTTTTGCTGCAACGGACTAACGTGGTTGTCTCTTTTGAACTAATTTTATTAGTTTTCCTCGTTTCTTTATATCTAAAGGAAGCCTGTATTGGCGTTGCATTTTGTTTTGACAACATTGTTTTAGGCTGGCCTTCCCCAAACTAGAGCCTTCCAGATATTTTGGACTTCAACTCCCATCAGCCCCATCCAGCATGGCTAATGGTCTGGACTGCTGGGAGTTGTAGTCCAAAACATCTGGAAGGCCCCAGGTTGGGGAACGCTGTGTTATTTTTTTATTTTTTTATTTGACTTGTATCCTGCCTTTCTACCCAAAATGGCACTCAAGATGGCTTATAGTTGCTAATAAAACTTGATAAAAATAATAATAAAACAAATTAATTAAACACACTTAAATACAAGTACATAACAGTAACGGAGCAAAACAGCCTCCAACCCAACAGATCAGCTTACACACCAAAGACCTGCTTGAATAAAAAGATCTTTGCCTGCCAGCAGAAGGACAACAGAGAGGGGGTGAACTCAGTCCCCCTCAGCAGGAGCTCCTTGCCACTACCAACCTATACCCTTTGGGCGAGGGAGGTGGGAGATATGTCACCCGTATTGCAATCCGGAGGGAGAGGCGGGTAAGAAATATTTATTATTATTATTATTATTATTATTATTATTATTATTATTATTGATGAAAACAAGAATAGGGTGATCAGATAAAATCCAGGTCAGGGCTCATGTAACTTTAACAGTTGTAGAGAAAAGGGAATTTCAGCCAGTGTCATTTGTATGCAATTAGTTCCTGGTGAAATTCCCTCTTCATCACAACAGTTAAAGGTGCAGGGGCCCTGCCTTCTTTTGTATATGGTCACTCTAGTATAGTGCCTGCACCTTTAACTGTTGTGATGAAGAGGGAATTTCACCAGGAACTAATTGCATACAAATGACACTGGCTGAAATTCCCTTTTCTCGGCAACTGTTAAAGTTATATGAGCCCTGACCTGGATTTTATCTGGTCAGCCTAAACAAGAACATACCATGCTGCCCAACAATTTCTGGGTTGGCCTATATACAGCTGGAAGCATGTCTGCCAGCAGTTGCTAGCAACTGTAATTATGTTTGCTCCAGGATTTTCCAAGAGGAAGCTGGTGAGACTATGGCACAGTGGCATGATTTATGATACCACAGATCATAATAACAGAGAGATAAGGTGTGGAGTGACACACAACCTGATCTTCAGGTACTCAGTGGAAAGCTGTCATTGGCCATAAATCTTTATGCACTCAGTCTTGCTCTACCCCTGCATATTTATGGCGAGAGTTCTAAATGCATTGGCAATCCAAGTGGTAACGGGTATAGCTGAGGACAAGTAAGGAGTCCATTTGGAGTGGGACTCTTTGCTCATGGAAGGAGAATAGCATCAGGTGTAAGTCTTCAACAAGGCCGGAGACCTTATTGAATGTAGGTAGATTTATTAGGAATCGTTTTAGAATGCCAATGTCTCTGCAAGCTTATCTCTGTCAGAGTTTCTCAGGGGAGTAGCTCTGTGTCAGTTTGCCAGCAGGTGTGAATATTAGAGGAAACGGGCATGCAAATAGTGGCAACAACTGCTTATGTGGCTCTCCCTCAGGCCTTGTGTGCAGATGGTGCCATGACATACGTGGTGATTGATGGACACAATCTCTCTTTTCCCATATTTTTTCTTCTCTCTTTAAGATCTGTATTTTATGTTTTCTGGCAAGTCTGCAAAAGGGCTCAATGGCTTCTTCGCAACTAGCTGATACCTTCAGGCCCATGTTCAAGTGCAGCTCTCTCTCAGGCAGATATGTATAGGGCCACCTTAGGTGATTTTTCACAGGTGAGGTTCAAATTGCCTTGAGCCTTTCTCACACTATTAATGTTAAGCATCTGTTAAACTGAAGCAAGAGCTCTTTGTACGTTAGGTAGGAAAAAGGCTTGAGGAAAAAGTTTGCCAACAAGAGTGTCAAGGGATGAAAGCTTTATGGGCTTACTTTTTGTCTGAAGGTGTCCTTTCCAGTCTTCACAAGTGTCTTCTCCAGTCTTAAACTCCATCTAAAACAGGGGTGGGCTGCCAAATGCCTGAGAGAAGAGGGCAGTTTTAATCTGGTGCCGAAAGATAACGATGTTGGCATGAAGCACCTCATAATTGGGGGTCCTTCACCAAGAAGGCCCTCTCCCTTGCTGCCACCTGCCATACCTTGGGAGAGACACCTGGAGGATGCTGAACATAGTGTATGGGTTGGTTTATGCTGGGAGAGGTGCTCCATCAGAGGTGCTCCATCAACCTGGAGGCCAAAACACCTGGAGGGCCATAAGTCCCATCAGCCTTAGTCAGCATAGTTAATTTGGAGGGCCACAAGTTACTCACCCATGTTGTAATCAAACAAGCAAAGGTTTCCTTAGATGGACTCCAACTCTGCTCTCCTCTGTGTTTCTGCTCTTCTTGACCCTCCCCCTTTACTCTCCTTTATTGGTCCTCAATATTCTTATAGAAGAATATCCTCACATTTTGATTTATTGTTAATTGCATCCCACTAACGTATTGGTAGCACCTTCACCATGATTTTCTACTCCCTTTATATCACAGAACAGATTGTAAGGTAGCGTCAGCTTTTCCTCCCCCATTCACCTCCAATATTTTAGTGCTTTCTCAAATTGCACTACTAAAGCCATTATACCTCCATTTCCTATTTGCTTATATAATAACATGACCCAGGTAAAGTGCCACTCTGGCTTTAATCCATCCCCTGTCAAGTCCAGCCGTTTCCTCATACCACCTTTGCCACAAAGCTCAAGCTATTCGAAGGTATATAACAGAACAATTCTTTCCAATTGCAACCTCTCTCATAGCAGCTGTTAGATCTTTACGGGTTGCTTTTCTTTTTACGATTCATATAGTAAACTCTCGAGCAACTCTAATAAAAGATTTTGATGGCTTCCTTCCAGCCAGGCGCTCCAATCTTGGAAGGGTCTTTGGGAGCAATATTCCAGATGTGGGTGTGGCCTAAAGCAAAGGAGGTGGGGCTATGGTCAAAGGGGTGGATTCAGTGAGGGCAGGGTCTACTTAAAATAAATGTAAAAGTAATTAACATTAATTTGAAAAATCAGGGGGGGGAAATCTTAATTCTACCTATGTACTTATTTTTTTGGCATTTATAACTGTAATGTTATTAGAGGTCTGCGGAGTATGGCCTCCCCCTCCCCCTCAAACCACCCTTGTCCTCCATTGTTGATTTGTAGTCTAGTCCGAGGGTGTGGTTTCTTCTCCTTAACAAGCGTGGGACTATCTGGCTATATTGATGATACCACTAATCGTAGCTGTCTTTCCTTTCTCGTTTGTTAGTCTGAATTGGGGGTGGCTCTTGGCAAGAGTCAGCTTTGAGAAGAACTGCTCCCGGCTGTAGGTTGTTCCAAAGAGAGATGCTATTCTTAGCGCATGTCGCCTCAGTACTGGAAAATCTTCCGCAGTCACACAAAGCTTGTAGAAACTCTGGAATAGCCAGGTTGTGGCATTTTGCCTCTAGTTCAAAGTTGCTTTGCAGTTGAAGGAGTTCATTTTGAAATTCAAGGGTGGCATCACTTGCTTCAACATTCAAAGGTGTGGCAAACATCTGAAACTTTTGTGCATCCGCTCTGAGATCTTGGAAACAGTCACAGAATTTCTTAAAAATACACACTGTTCTGCATACTGTGCTGTTGAATTTGATGCTTGCTCTTTTAAGATTTGGAGATTATCTGTTTTGAACTGTGTTTCTCAACAGCGTAACTTGGATTAAAATCCTTTTATGTTGGAAAGCAGTGATGACGCTATCTAGTTTAGGCCTTGTAGCTTCAGATTTAGCTCTGAAAGATACCCAGTGATGTCTAAGGGAGGGACCGTAGCTCAATGATAGGCCCCAGGTCCAATTCCTGGCATCTCCAGGTAGGTCTGGGAAAGAATCCTGCCTGACACCCTACAGAGCCGCTGCCAGTCAGTGTCAACAATACTGGGCTAGATGGACCAATGACTCAGTGGCTCAATTCAGCCGACACAATAAACAACTGGTGTGGGGGAAACAATCGTCAGTTGTTTTGACTCTTGTGTCATTCCAATGCTGCCATAGTGAACTCAGTGCAGATCCTAATCCATACCACAGTTGATTATTTATTACCATGTTATTTGGGGAGTACCCCCTAGGGTTAGGGTTAGTCAACCCACCATTGACTATCGTGTTGTCTGAATTGAGCCAGTGTAAGCCAGCTTCCTATGTTCCTAAGTTTTTCAGGAAAGCCAGATCACACAGTGGATAGCTCAGTTGGGGGACAACTCTTTTCCTTGACTCCATGAATACTTTTACCTTCTTCCTCAGTGTGTAGAACTGCTTCAGCCAGGACTGGATTAAAATTATAATAGAAAGCTAAACCATTATATTTGCATATATACATAGACAAAGATGCAATGAGAAACAAGTAAATAAAAGTCACTTCTTGCAAAAATAACTTGCCTTTTTTTGGCATTATCTAATACCATATGTGTTAATTAACATATATGAAACTGAAGACTTTTGATTTATAGAAACGTAAGAGCAAATACAGAGATCAGAATTTAGTTAATGGAAGTAGCAATGTAGTTTGTAATGAAAAAGTAATACTGGAAAGGAATTTGATGTGATTGGGTGTGGATTGAGATGTGCAGGTCAGGGTTCAGAATTTTGGTGGTGGATTTTATGTGAAAACTTATTTAAGCCAAAGTGATTTAATGATTTCAATTATAATAAATCTAAGTTATCTACAAAGTATTTAGAGGCCCTTCAGATATATCAGTCCCTAAACTATGGCTTATTGGCTTGTTCCTAAAACCTCCATTGCACCTAATCCCTCCACCTGGTTTGCTTCCACATTTTTTTTAAACCCTCAGGCAAATGTGTGTCAAGTTTAAGATCCCTTTCACCTGAATAGCTTCTCTTTCGCTCCTTGGCTCCACTCCACTCCACTCCACCCCTCCCCTTCTCTTTCTCCCTCCAGTCAGGTCCTGGCAGATGAGCACTTCAACCAGACCGCCTTTCTGCTGGGCAAAAATGGAACGACCCTTTAGTCTGGCTCTTTGGGGGCATCGAGGGAGGACAATCCTGTTACAGCAGAGGTTCAGGCTTTGTATGGTTTAAAAAAATGCTTTTGAGCCTGGGATGCAAGGTTTGGGTTTTATATTGAGGCTTGGAGCCAGCTGCTGGGAGAGATTGCTTTTCGCTGCCAGGAACTGATGCAATCCATTCAAGCCCCGGTTCCTTTAAATAGGCTGACCAGATGAAAAAGAGGACAGGGCTCATGTAACTTTAACAGGTGTAGAGAAAAGGCAATTTCAGCCGGCATCATTTGTATGCAATTTGTACCTGGTGAAATTCCCTCTTCATTACAACAGTTAAAGCTGCAGGGGCCCTGCCCTCTTGTGTATCTGGTCACTCTAGTATAGTGCCTGCAACTTTAATTGTTGTGATGAAGAGAGGATTTCACCAGGTACTAATTGCATACAAATGATGCCTGCTGAAATTCCCTTTTCTCTGCGACTGTTAAAGATACAGGAGCCCTGTCCTCCTTTTCATATGGTCACCCTACTTTAAAACTACACAGAGGCTTCAGGTGCATTTAATGCGTTTAGGGAAAATAATCCACACTTTTAGTGTTCTAGGAAAGGCTGGGGAAGAGGCGGGGTGTCAGCAGGACAGGCACAGCATCATGTGAGTATAGTGCTGCAAATTCTCAAGGACTGCACATAAAGATTCTTCTGGTGAATGATACAGTGGCACGCTACCAAGTCAGTAGGATCCAAACTGAATGATTTCTCTCTTTAAGCAGGTCACATGTCCTTTCTGAGCCCCAATCATAGCTGGTGAGCCATCCATGTGTACCATTAGCCTGAGAATTACTGGCTAGCCCTTTGGATTGGATCATGCTTATTAGTGTGTATAATAGGCTGACCAGATAAAATCCAGGTGAGGGCTCATGTAACTTTAACAGTTGTAGAGAAAAGAGAATTTCAGGCAGTTTCATTTGTATGCAGTTAGTTCCTGGTGATATTCCCTCTTCATCACAACAGTTAAAGGTGCATGCACTATACTAGAGTGACCAGATACAAAAGAAGGCAGGGCCTCTGCAACTTTAACTGTTGTGATGAAGAGGGAATATCACCAGGAACTAATTGCATACAAACGACACTGGCTGAAATTCCCTTTTCTCTACAACTATTAAAGTTATATGAGCCCTGACCTGGATTTTATCTGGTCACCCTAGTGTATAAGAATTCCATCTGGATGACACATGTTACAGGGAATAAGTCACAACAATAAAGCTGACAATGAAAAATGACAAGAATATAATATAATTAGAATCCAGTAAAACACATGCATGGTTATCTCATTTGTTTTTTTGGTGTAGCGAATGAGACCATGGCCTCCTCCACACGAGACGTTTAATGAGCCTTAGAGGCTCATTATAAATTTTACCTCCACACCAGCGGAGCGCAAAACGGGCGTACAGGCGCGTTATTTCCCCGATAATGCGCATTTTCGAATGCGCGTTAAATAGCGACTTTTATTTTTCTCCGGCCGTTAAAGCGCATTATCGCGGTGTGAACAAGCGATTATGCGCGTTAACGTCTTCTAAAGCGCTTTTTGGACATGAATTAATGCGCTTCGCCGCCTCTCGCTGCCTCCCGTGCAGAGGGATTAGGCGTAAATGCGCCTCCACGATAATGCGCATAATCCCGGAACCGGGCGCAAAAGCGCATCCTTGTGGAGGGGGCCCATCTTTCCCACTACAGCTCTCTCATTTTTGGCAAGCACACATTCAGTTTTGGGTTTTTTTGCAACAGATACTAGTTTCATATCCTAAGCAGAGGTTAAACCACAGTTTCCTGATTCAGACGTGTTCACTTATGGAGGATAAGAGAAGGGGAAAGGAAAAGGCAGCACATGGGCACATTTCTACTAATAAACTAAGGTCTACTAGTAGGGTGACCAGATCGCCCAGGGTTTCCCGGTCCTAACCGGGAAACCTAGGCCGATCTGGGCCAACCGGGGGGCGGCGGGGGAAAACCGGGGTGGCGGGGGGTCACGCGGTGGTGGCAGCGAGCGGCGATGAGCGGCGGTAGACCCGGCGGAGGTGGCAGCTGAGGAGCCCGGGAAGCGGCTGCACCTGCTGGGGCGGCCGCTTCCCGGGCTCCTCCGCCGCTGCCACCGCCGGGTCCTCCACCACCGTCAGGTCCTTCGCTGCCGCTGCCGGGCTCGTGAGGCCAGAGGCCACGCGGAAGAGGCGGGAGAGGGCCGATTACATCACTTCCAGATCCGGCCCTCTCCCGCCTCTTCCGCGCCGCCTCTGGCCTTACGAGCCCAGCGGCGGAGGACCTGGTGGCAGCGGAGGACCTGGAGGCTGACCCGGCAGCAGGGACGGGGGACCCGGTGGCGGGGGACCCGGCAGCGGAGGAGGAAGACCTGGCGGCGGCAGGGGACCTGGGGGCGGCGGCTGACCTGGTGGGGGCGGCGCCGGAAGAGAACCCGGTAGGTCCAGGCTGGTGTTTTTGGGGGGTGGGTGGCTTGGTGGGGGGGGTTGTTTTGGGTGGGAGGGTGGGGGGGAACCGGGATTTTGGTTTCCAAAATCTAGTCACCCTATCTACTAGCCCAAGATTGTTATTGCTGAACCAAGCCAGCTTGTCAAGAGATATAGTACTTTTCTAAGTAATCAGTGTTGTATGAGGGGGGAAATCCTGTCAGGTCCTTAGGATCTGTGTCCAGAGGTTGCAACCAGTTGTTCATCCTGGAAGGCTAGGTAAGCATTCAACTGCAACAATGGAACCATTCCGTTGTTGGAGGACCATTCACTCTGCTTTCCATTCTTGAGCAAAGAAAGTTCAAAGGGAGACAAGAACAAGAGACTGCTGAGTTACAAAGAACAGGTTCAATTTTATCTCTTGTAGCTTGAAGCAGGATAAAGATTTAAAACAGCAACAAAATTACAACAACACTCCGTGTGTTATTAGCTTACTCAATGCCGCAATGATTGTGTTGTCAACAACTGTTTTTTGGAGGGCCACTGTTAATAAAGTGATTGTAGTTATCTATATTAGGGGTAGGCAACTTCCAGGGGTTGGAGGTAAGGATTGTCCCCCAGAACCTACCTGGGGCTGCACCCCACCCCCACAACTGACATTGCTGTTGAAATGGTCTCCACAGCAAAGATGGCCAAAAAAAAGCCAGCAATTTTGGAAGGAAAAATTGGGAGAATTCTACTTCTGGGAGTGTGATTCTGGTTGCGAATAAGCAGTGTGCTTCCTGCATGCCTTCTTGGGGGTTGGGGTTGGGGTGTGGAGAGAAAACAAAGCACAACCTTATTTATGGATGCAGGAATGTGCAGCAAACAATGGAAAATGTCACATTTGGCTCTCCATGATCATACTAGGCCAAAGGTCAGACAGAAGTGACTCAGCCGTCATCTTCACGGCGTTGGGAGGGTGTCGCGCCAGTAGCGGCAGGCGTCACGCCCCGCATTTGCGCTCCTTCCGCCCATCTACAGCGGAAGGAGCGCCAAGGTAGGCTTTCCTGCTCCCGCCACCATGCCTGCCAAGCAAAGTCTGAGTGGCAGTCTTCCAAGGTAAGTTTTTTAAAAATACGAAACTTTTTAAAATTGGGTGGGGAAGAAGGGGGGAGGTCTGTTGAGGCCCGGAGGTGGTGCAGTGAGCTGTTATAAACCATTATAAAGCAGAAGTGTAATAAATATATTATTATTATTATTATTATTATTATTATTATTATTATTCACTTTGAGTTCTAGTTAGGAATTTGCGCTTTTCATAAGCAATATTTTATCTGGGTGCCCCAGTATGTTCCAAATTAAGAAAATATTTCCCCTCCCGCCTTCCTTAACTGCATTGTCATCAACATGAAAAACATACTGAAGGCCTATCTAGGCCTTCATAGGGGTCAGGATGTGGATAACATGAACCTGGTTGTAGGGAATTACCAGGTCTAACAAAAGCCCTACACAGTTTCCCAAAAGACCTGATTGAGGATGTACATCTGCTGATGCACACCAGCTGTTTCAATACTGAACTTGCCACATGACATGAAGTCCCCCATCGTTCTTATCTATTTAAAACATTTTAACCATTCCTTTTGACCATCTGGTCTCAAAGGCTGGCTAAGATAACACTCACAACCTACGTCATAAAACAACATGAACTAAAACCACACACAGAGCATAGCAAATTTTGCACACTAAAATTAAACATAGATCAAGTCAAGAATCATTAAATGCTGTGTGTGTGTGTGTGTGTGTGTGCGCGCGCACGCGCGCTCATAATGCTACATGCCCATAATCAGAACTGGCCCTACCATTAGGCAGAATGAGGCAGCTGCCTCAAGAAGCAGATGATGAGGGTTGGCAAGGGGTTATAGGACAGAGCTATGTGTACCATGCAGACTGCCCTGTATCTGCTAAGCTAGCCTGCTGCCCTCAGGTGTGATAGAAGACACTGTCCCTTTGCCAGTGCTGAAATAAGACTCAAGCAGCAAAATGCCTTGGGGCGGCCCTGCTAATCATGCAAACGCCTGGTGGGTAGGGTGACCAGATAAAATCCAGGTCAGGGCTCATGTAACTTTAACAGTTGTAGAGAAAAGGGAATTTCAGCCAGAGTTATTTGTATGCAATTAGTTCCTGGTGAAATTCCCTCTTCATCACAACAGTTAAAGTTGCAGGCACTATACTAGAGTGACCATATGCAAAAGAAGGCAGGGCCCCTGCAACTTTAACTGTTGTGATGAAGAGGGAATTTCACCAGGAACTAATTGCATACAAATGACACTGGCTGAAATTCCCTTTTCTCTACAACTGTTAAAGTTACATGAGCCCTGACCTGGATTTTATCTGCTCAGCCTACTGATGGGTGGATATCTGCTCCACCTGCAAAGTCAAATCCTCACTTCTACATCCTCCAGTTTGCAGCATAGGGTACAGCCAAAAAATAAGATACTAGCCACCCAAAAAGAAAATATAAGAAATATGTGTAACATTTGTCTATGCTAATGTATGTGTATAGATGCAATGTGGAAGCAATTACTCTTACAACAACTGAATTAAAAGTTAGTCCAGGTTCTGTCTTAGATCCCCATTAAAAAAAAATAGTGATGCAGAGAATCTTGAAGACTGTATATGTTTCAGACCCTCATAGGGACACATTTAACTTGGGTAGACATTCCCATTCTGGCATGAATTCTGATTCTGCCATTTTCCAAGATGGCAGACATGCAAATGGGGATGTGCAATAACTCATGAAGGAATGCATTTAGAAATGTTATTTTTTGTGGCAAAGTATAGGGTATTTTATTCAAGATGGGCACAACTATTACTCATCACTGTTACCACCTGTATGGTCTAGTACATAGAATGCCAAGCTAGAAGCAGGAAGACCTGTGTTAAAATTCCTGTTCGGTTATGAAGTTTCCTCTCACCTACCTGAAAGACCATATTCTCCCATATGAGAGATCTTCTAGGGAGACCTTTCTCTCAGTCCCACCAACATCCCAGGTACGCCTGATGGGTATGTGGGAGAGGGCCTTCTCGGTGGCTGCTCCAAGGATCTGAAACTCCCTTCCCAGGGAAGCTAGACTGGCTCCCTCCTTGATATGTTTTCGGAGGCGGACAAAAACTTTCTTATTTTGGCAGGCCTTTGGTGAATAATATGGACCTCCATTTATGCTAAGATTTTAAAATTTAATATGTATTTTAAATGCGAAAATGTTTTAATATTGAAATCTATTAAATTATATTTTAAACTTTTGTATGTTTTAATAGCTTTTAACTGTATATGTATATAAAGCCGCCTTGAGGCCCAGTATTGGCCAAAAGGCAGGATACAAATAAAGATAATAATAATAATAATAATAATAATAATAATAATCCCTTTCACTCTTTAAAAAAATTAACATGTTTTCTTACTGGTAGCTGAGATTGTTGTGAAATAGGTTAGTGCTGAAATTGGGTACAAAGGAAATGTTTAGTGTGTTGAGGCTCAGACCCTATGTCTACCTTGTATTCAGCCTGCTGGGCAGGTTGCTTGTCCTTTGCCATGCCTCCCATGGTAGCCATTTTGTGGTGGACTGTTTCTTGAATTGCCTAATGTGTCAAAAAGGTGGTGTGCCCCTGCATTTATCGCACTCTCGCCATGCCTGGTATGCGTTTTTGCTGCGCTCATCTCGCCTCTTCCCCTCCTTTTTCCATCTTATTTTGAAGTGGGGAAAGTCTGGTTTTCCCCCCTCTATGCACAATAAAGCTGATTCTCCCTCCCATGTATTGCTGTCCTTACACTATATCGGACCATTCCCTTTTTTGTTGGGGGCATGTATGTTGAAGGGAGGCTGACAAAAGAGGAGGGCATATCTATAAAAATTAACTGCAGAGGAACGCAGAGGGTGAGGCGGGAAGTTTTGCCAGCATAGTAGTGATACAGGTGAAAAGATACATGAGTGCAACAACGCACAGACGTGAAAGTGCCCAGCGTTCAACTCGCTAAGGAAACAGAGGGGGAAATTGTGGATGCAAAGGGGGGGAGAGAAAGTAGATGTGATGGAGCCCTAAGTTAAATGTGTTCCTTCATGGGCCTGAAACATGTAAAAACTTCAAGATTCTCTGCACGTCTTTTTATTTTTTATAGTGGTCTATGACAGATCCAGGACTAACTAGCCATTGCCCTAATTTTCAAATATCTGCTGGTGTTCCCCCAGAACTACTTCCCTGTATGCACCCACTCCTAGAACACTTTGATTCTTATTATTATCACATGCACCTTGAGATAATTTGGGTCAAAGCTCAAGGACCTTTTCCTTTCTCTATGTCTCCAGGCTCACACTTTAAATTTTAACATTTCCCCCCCAGTATGCTACACTGCTTCTAGGACCTATTCATCTCTTTTGAAATAGAGATCCTATCTACACACGCAGAATAAAACACTTTGAAAATGTTTTGAAAACTGTATATGGAGTGTGTCCTGGGCCCCAACCGTTCTCAAAACTGTTATAAACCGTTTAAAACCATTTTAAAGCAGTAGTGTAGATAGGCTCAGAATGTCTGGAATTAGGAGAAATATTAGAAGTGGACCCACTGGGATTGGGCTCCAGTAGGTTGACCATCTGAAAAGGAGGACAGGGCTCATGTAACTTTAACAGTTGTAGAGAAAACTGGGTAAGAAATAAATTGTTATTATTATTATTATTATTATTATTATAATTTCAGCTGGTGTCATTTGTATGAAATTACTCCCTGGTGAAATTCCCTCTTCATCACATAGTTAAAGTTGCAGGCACTATACTAGAGTGACCATATACAAAAGAAGACAGGGCCCCTGCAACTTTAACTGTTGTGATGAAGAGGGAATTTCACCAGGAACTAATTGCATACAAATGACACCGGTTGAAATTCCCTTTTCTCTACAACTCTTAAAGTTACATGAGCCCTGTCCTCCTTTTCAGATGGTCAGCCTAGGCTCCAGTAATATTCCATGTCTTCTCTGCCCTGTCACAATTTCTGTCTGAAGTATTCTCAAAAGATTTGCAGAGAAATCTAACAAATAGTTAACAGTTCTTCTTTAGATGCCCTTGCATCACCCGATTTCCCATTGCTTTTGGTTTTGTCATCTTTCCCACAAGTCTTATCAGTAGTTTGCTTACTTCTGTCAACATTGTTGCCTAGGGTAGGCAAATTTATTCTTTGGTGGTAACCGTGCAGAGACCATGGCAGCTGTGTTAAACAATCCTCCTCCCAAGTAAAAACTGCAAAATCAACATTTATAATATTTTCCCCTCTGAAATTAAACTTGCTCACCTCAGGCTCTGCAGAGACAGCAGCAGAACCTTCTTTTTATATATATATATATATATATATATATATATATATATATATTCAACTTAAAATACAACATAAACACAACATAAGTACAGTACATAACCCCTTCACTACCTCCCGTGCTCCCCTCCCCCCAGGAGACCTGCATTTATTCAATTATATTATACATCTTTCCAAAATTGTAAATAATCTTTTAAAGGTGAGTGCCCTTTCCCCTTTCTTAATACAAATTCCAAAAATGGACTCCATATATTTTCAAAATCATTATTCCTGGATAATCCCCTCCTTACTTTCATATAACATGTTAACTTATCATTAAGCGCCATATCCCATATTTCTTTATACCATTCTTCTATTGTATACTTCCCTGGCTCTTTCCAATTCTTAGCTATCATTAATCTAACGGGTACCAGGAGGTTGTTAATCAATTCCTTCATACTTGTATTCCCTATTCCTTTATCCCATATTGATAATAAAACCAACTTTGGACTTATTTCCACATTAATTCCCGTTATTTCACTTATTTCTTTAAACACCCTTTTCCAAAAATTTTGTACATATTCACAACTCCACCACATATGAAAGTAAGTTCCAACCTCCTGACAACCCCTCCAACAGTTCTTAGAATTTTTTTTATCGATCTGGTGAAATCTCACTGGTATTAAATACCATCTCCATACTACTTTATAATAATTCTCCTTAATCCTAACCGACAATAACTTTAACATTCTTGCATCCCAAATCTTCCCCCAGTTATATTCATTAATTTGTTCCTTTAGATCATCTTCCCAAATCATTTTAAGAGACTCTCGGTGGTCATCGTCCTCTGTCATAATTTTATATATTTCACTAATCAAACCTCTTTTATTTTTATTTTCCCCTTTCTTTTCTCTTGATTCAATTAATTCTTCAAATCTTGTATTATCTCTACAATCCTTATTCCAATTGTATACATTTGAACCAAGCTAACTTTTGTCCTCTTAATATCTCTCCTATTTGCTCCTTATTACTCATTGTTTTCAACCAATTTCTCATCTTAATAATTTTCTGACCCCTCAATCCCCCTTCCAACTCTCTTTTTAAATTCCCTGGGAAGTTTTCCATTATTACAACTGGGGTAAGAGGAGAATTTCCTCATATTAACTTTCCTTTAACTTTCTCCCAAATCTCTAAAATATTTTTTTAAAAATGGGTTATCCAGTCCCTTTAAATCTTTCTTTTGTATTTTGGTGAAAAAAATATTTTGCAATTTTAATTCTAATTCTCCTGTTTGCACCTCTAACCATTCTAAGTCATCTTCCCCTAATATACTATTTACAACATGTCTTAATTGATTAGCAATATAATACGTCTTTATATTTGGAAGTCCCAACCCTCCTTTCTTTTGTGTCTTATACCATAACCTTTTATTAATCCTTGCTTTTTTATCTCCATTGCAATAAGCATTTATCATATTTTGCCAACTCTTTAACTCTACTTCCGTTATTTTAATTGGTAACATTCTAAACAAAAAATTAACCTTAAGTAATATCTTCATTTTAATAACCGCTATTCTACCAAACCATGCATGCTTTAATTTTCTATAAGCCTCTAATTTTTCCCCTAACTGTTTTTTCAAACTATTTAAATTAATTTCTTCTAACCTATCTAAATCTTTTGCAATATTAACTCCTAAATAATGCACTATATCTTTAATCTTAAGACCTAGTTTTATATTACACTCCTCCATTTCCTTCTTATTATAATTGAATAACATCATTTCCGACTTCCCCCAATTAACCTGTAATCCAGTAATTTCCCCAAATTCTCTCAAATGTCTCTTAATCACCTCCCCACTCTCTAGAGGATCTTCTAAAGTCAATAATGTATCATCCGCAAACATATTAATCTTAACCTTTTCTTTCCCTCCTATCCCCTTTAATCTTGCATCTTCCCTTATAACATTTGCCAAAATTTCTATAACTATTGCAAATAAAATCAGGGAAAGTGGGCACCCTTGCCTAGTACCCCGGGCCAAGGTAATCTGTTGCGTTAACCCATCATTAACCATTATTTCTGCTTTATTATTTCTATACAACTGATCAATCACTCCTATAAATTTATCTCCAAACCCAAATGTTTTTATAATTGTTTTTAATGCTGGCCATTCCACGCAATCAAAGGCTTTGAAAATATCTAATGCTAACAACCCTGCTTTTATATTCCTTTTTTAAATAACATTATATTCAACACTCTCCCAATTAAATTAGGCATTTGCCTTTCTGAAATAAATCCACATTGATCTTTTCTAATATATTTATTTATAAAAGTACTCAATCTTTTTGCCATTATTGCTGTAAATATTTTTGAGTCTTGATTTATTAAAGATATTGGTCTATAAGAAGCTGGGTCCGTCAGGTCCATGTCTGGTTTTGGGATTAATATAATCAAGGAATAATCCCACGATGGTGGGGTCTTCCCTCCCTCTATTATACTATTGAACAATATTTTCAATTTTGGTATCAATATATCTCTGAAAATCTTGTAATATTCCGACCCCAACCCATCTATCCCCAGAGATTTCCCTCCTTTTAATTTATCAGTAATTCCTTCTATTTCCTTTTCTGTTACCCAACCTTCCATATAATCCCTATCTTCACCCTGTAATCTTATTTTCCCTCTACATATTCCACTACTCTTGCCTGTGGACCCATATCTGATGCATATAATTCCTTATAAAATTCCTGAAAAATCTTTAATTTATCCTTCATTAAATTACAGCTTTTGCCTGTTTTATCTTTAATTGCCCCTGTTGTATTCTTTGCCTTTTTCGACTGAGTGGACCTGGCCAACATCCTAGAATTTTTATTACTATATATTCAAAAAAATCCCTTTTCAAATATAACAATTCCATTTGTACCCATTCTAAATCCTCTTTCTCTAATTCCTTCTTTTTAGCTTGAGGTTGAGCATATAGGTGTCTATCTTTTATTACTCTTAATTGTTCTTCTAAATACCTTATCTCCTTTTCTATCTTTTTATTTTGTACTTCCTGTTGTCTTCTTAGAGTACACGTTTCCCTAATACACAACCCTCTTGCAACTGCCTTCATCATGTCCCATACTATCTCATGAGAGTTTTGCTCTATTTCATTAATATCCCATATTGTCTGAATTTCTTTTTCATTTTTTCAACTATACTTTTATGATTTAAAATCCTTGTATCCATTCTCCATCTCTTTGTTTCTCTATAATCCTTCTTCATTTTAATATCCATAGTCATTAATGCGTGGTCCGTGACTTTAATAACTCCTATATCACATTCTATAATCTTAGATATCAAATTCTTTGACACAAAAATAAAATCTAACCTAGAATAACTCTTATACTTCGGTGAGTAAAAAGTATATTTCCTTTCATCACCTTTTAATACTCTCCAAACATCCAATAATTCTTTTTCAACCATCAGTTTGCTTAAACCCGTTTTACCACCCCTTTATAATCTCTCAAGATATTATCTTTGTCCTTCCCTTTATCTATCACCATATTAAAGTCACCTGCCATCACAATATTCATTTTCCCCATATCTCCCACAGCATTAAAGACTTCATCAAAGAATTCCATCTGTTTCCCGTTTGGTGCATATACATTAATCAATATATATTCCTCCTCCCCCAATGTACAAAAAATTATCAAAAATCTTCCAGATTCATACTTTTTCACTTTTAGTACATTAATACCACATTTTTTTGAAATTATTATTGCTACACCTCTTGCTTTAGAAGTACCACATGCCTTCTCGTAAATGCCCATATCCCTCATCCTAAGCTCATTTACACCTTCCTTCGATTGATGAATTTCTTGCAAAAATATAACATCTGCTTTCCCTTTTTTTAACAACGCTTTTATCCTCTTCCTTTTTATAACAGTTCCCAGCCCTTTAACATTTAAAGTTGCAACTCTTAATTTATTTTCCATCTTCCCAGACATAATACTCTACATTGATCTCCCCCTGTGTTACACATACCACCCCTCCCTCTCCCTCCCCCCCACACTTACCCCAAACCTCTCCCCCCTCTTCACCAGACCCTCCTGGGCAATGGCCCCAAATTATTTTAGAACTCTTCGGGGGGGGGAGCGACCTCATGATTCAGGAGTAACGATAGACTCTCCCCTCCCTTAAAATCTCTTCTTTCATCCCTTTTTAAACCAAAATTCATTCACTTACTACTTCCTCCTGCTGCACCTTCCTTCACATCGGTTCCTCCACCTGCAGTTTCATCAATCAAACCCAGCTTCTCCAGCAATTCCATCCCTTGCTCACATGATGTAATTCTGTGTTGTTTCCCCAGCCACATAAATCTCAAAAAGACTGGGTATCCCCAGCTATAAAACAATTGCCTTCTTCCGTAGGGTCACCATACACAGTCTCATGCTTTTCTGCCACTGGATGGTTTGAGAACAAAAATCATTAAAAACCTGAATTGGTGTTGATTGAAGCATCGGCTGGCCGACCCGTCTAATTGCTTGCATCAACTTTTCTTTCTTATAATAGTTCACAAATTTCACATTTATATTCCTTGGGAGCATGAAGGGGAGAATGAGATGGAAACTTTGCAGTGGCAGCTGTGGAAGTTGCTCTAACACTTGCTAACTTGTTAACCTCCCTTACGCTCTGTGCTGGAATTCGAGCAAAGGCTCCACCTATGTTCATTTAACGCCAACCACAGCAGCAAAGTCGATACTTTTGTTATTAGCTTTGCGCCTAGCAGACCCTTCCTCCATCTGAGTTGCCCCAAGCTCTAGCTACTTTCAGTATTGAGAGACTCTCTGAACTGCAAAACCTGGCAACAATTCAAAGAGCAGGTATGATACCAGAAACTGCATACAAGTGTGCTTCCAGAAGGAGGGCTCCTTGTGCCCAGAAGGCATTGTGCAGCTTCTCCATCTTTTTTATTATTTTAATTTTTTTTTCTGGTAAGAAAAAATATGGCCAGAGTAGCAGGAAAACACAGGAGGCCTATAAATTGAAGAGGACAAGATCTGGAATGAGGCAGGACACTTGCACAATAACAGCATCCCAAAGATCAGGCTTTGTGCTGTTTCTGATCAAAAGAAAGAACCTAATGAAATGGTTAATGACCAACAAGCTCAGAAATAAGATAATTATATTTGCTATAAATGACAAATTATGAATTTAAAGGGGCTATATCACCGAAATGAAATATACAAATACCCCTTATTAAATACTCTTTAGTAATGCAATGCTGTATGAAAACTGAGAACAGATATCAGAGAATGCAGTTGTGAAAAATCGCATTAATATTTAAATCATACATATAATAACAGATATTCCAAACAGAATGGACATACAATCCTTAATATTCAGATGTACAATTGCTTGTATTCAGAACCTGATGAGCACTGCTAATACATGAATAGTCTAAACTATGAATAATGAACGGTAACTCCAGAATGTGTATTCCGTTTCCAATTATTCTTCATCAGTATTATATTAATTACAATGTTAAAATGTTTTCAACTGTGCCAAAAGTATGGAGTTATATTCACTAGGTCCTTTTTTTTTATCAGATTGACAGTGAGAGTCCCTCTCCCCCTTTTTTTGTTTGTGCTGTTTCTGGCATGGCTGAAACATCAAATATGTCAGCATGAGTGGTAAGGGCAGCCTCCAAGTTGCTAAAACCAGCAAGATAACTTAATCTGGAAGCTTTTAATAGGGTTCAGGAAGTATCACATGACCCACTCTGGCCTATTGGTGAAAGGAGGCTCCTCTGGCTAGTGTGGCTGATCCCTCTGCTGTTCTCTTCTTTGGCCAGAGCTGGATAGTGATACACAGGCTATGTGAGAATTTTCATGCCAACATCAAGACCCACTGCAGCCTCAGGGCCAGGCACCATGTGCCCCAAAATCCTATGCAACAAAAATGAATAACTTCCTGAGGGTTAGCTGTGCTAGTCTGTTTCAGGTAGCAAAAACAACAGTCTTGTAGCACCTTAGAAAGCTCCATCACACCTACTTTTTTTTCCTGCTATGAATCCGCAATTTCCACCTCCGTTTCATTAGCATGTCAAGTGCCGGTCACTTTCACATGGGTGCGCTATTTCGCCTTGTTTACCTTTTCACCTGTGCTGGCTAGCGCTTCCTGGTATCGCCACTGTGCTCACCCCACCCTGCCCTTTTTCCTTCCCCCTCCAGTTCGTTGGTTCTTGTGATTGATAGGCAGTGTGATGGATGTGGGTGCCTTCGCCCCCCTCTTTGATTTTGTTGTGTACTGTTTTAATGACTTAGCATTTGATCAATTATGCTTTAGCTATGCCAAGTTTGAAGCAGATCCATTCATCCCTTGATATTTAGGATTAAAAAAATTTTTTTTGAAGTTTTATGAGAGCAGGATTGTGTTAATTAATTTATCTGATTCTACATTAATTCACCCCAATGGATAGCCGAAACTGTGCAGGAGCTTTTATCCGTTCCTTTGCTGTGCATCTCCAGTTTATAAAAATAGAGATCTGCTGCGTTCCCTGATAATGAACGCAGGGGGAGGAGAGGAGTGTGCCTGCCTGCCTGCCTGCCTGCCTCCTGGCCTCGCTGCTGCCACCACTACCACCACCCTCCAGAGGATTTCAGCCTGGCAGACTGCCACTCCCTGCAGGACCAGGCCCCCAGGTACTGAGCCAGCTGCTGTGGACAATTACATCTGTCCCCCTCCCTTCCTGGGAGGGATATTTAAGCTGCTGGCTGAGGGGGCCTGGGAAAGCCATCAACCTGCAGGAGAGGGAGGCCTGCTGCCAGGGGAGGAGAGGAGTGTGCCTGCTGCCTGCTGCCTTTTTGTTTTTGTCTTTGGTTGTTTTTTTGTTTTTTTTTGTTTTTGTTTCCCCCCCCCCCTTTCCCCAGGCTTGAGCTATGTGCCTGGGAGGGAGGATACAGGGCCAGGTGGGGGGATCTGAGGGGAGCACAATCAGTGTAGTGACGGGTAGAGGGAGATATGGTGTTGTGAGGAGGACTTGCCAGGTAAGGGGAACAAGGCCCAGACAGTTAATGGCTGTGCCTTGTTCCGGTCCCCCTCATACCCACAGGCTTGTTGGTTGCCTTATCAGCCAGCCCTCAGGCCTCCGGGTGCTGCTTTTAAATGCCAGATCAGTGCATAATAAGATCTCCCTCATCCACAACTTAATTGTGGATGAGGCAGCCGATCTGGCATGTATAACCAAGACCTGGGTGGGACAGCAGGGAGGAGTTGGTCTCTCCCAGTTATGCCCACCGGGGTACTTGGTTCAGCATCAGGGTAGACTTGAGGGGCGGGGAGGGGGGTTGCTGTGGTCTATAGGAATTCCATCCCCCTCTGCAGGCTCCCTGTCCATGTGACTACTGGTCTGGAGTGTTTGCATCTTGTGTTGGGCCAACGGGACAGATTAGGTATTCTGTTAGTGTACCGCCACTCCCACCCCCGCTGCTCAACAGACTCCCTAGCTGAGCTAACAGAGGTGGTCTCTGGTATACTGTTGAGGTCCCCAAACTCTTGGTTCTGGGGGATGTCAACATTCATGCCGAGGGCACTTTATCTGGGGCAGCTCAGGATTTCATGGTCTCCATGACAACCATGAGACTGTCCCAACATGCCATTGGCCCGACGCATGTAGCAGGGCACACTCTAGACCTGTTTTTTTCAACTAGACATGGAGATGGGGATCTGAAAGTGGGGGTCTTTACATCAACCCCTCTGTCATGGTCAGATCACCACCTGCTGAGGTTTAGACTTACAGCGGCTTTTCCCCTCTGCAAGGGTGGGGGACCCATTAAGATGGTCTGCCCCCGGAGGCTAATGGATCCAGATGGTTTCCAGAGGGCTCTGGGGAGTTTTCCGGCTGATAGGGCTGGCTCTCCTGTCAAACCCTGGTTGATCTGTGGAATGCAGAAATGACCCGGGCAGTTGACACGATTCCTCCTGAGCGCCCTCTCCTGTGTAGAGCTCGTAAGGCTCCGTGGTATACCCCGGAGCTGAGAGTGATGAAACAAAATAGGAGACGGCTTGAGGGCAGATGGAGACGAACTCCTGATGGAAGCAATCAAACACTGGTAAGTGCTTATGGTAAGCTGTATTCAGGGGCAGTGAGGGCAGCAAAAAATCAATACTTTGCTGCCACTATTCAATCATCAATCTGCCGCCCAGCGGAGCTTTTCAGAGTTGTCCGGGGGCTTTTACATGCTGGCCCCAAGGACATGGTAGAACCACCTGAGGCCCGCTGTAATACATTTGCTGGGCACTTCCAGAATAAAATCTCTGGCATCCGTCAGGACTTAGACTCCAGTGTTACAGCAGGTGAATCTAGTGAGGTATCCAGAGCACAGGCTTGTCCTGTTTTCTTGGATGAGTTTCAGTTGGTGCAGCTCGAGGATGTTGACAAGGTGCTTGGACAGGTTCGTGCAACCACTTCCATATTGGATCCTTGCCCCTCTTGGCTAATAAAAGCTAGCAGGGATGGAACAACTGGCTGGGCCAGGGAAGTGATTAATGCCTCTTTGCAAGAGGGGTGGTCCCAGGCCTCCTGAAAGAGGCGGCAGTGAGACCACTCCTAAAGAAATCTTCCCTGGACCCTGAAAATCTTAATAACTACAGGCCAGTAGCAAATGTTCCATTCCTGGGCAAGGTCCTGGAGCGGGTGGTTGCGAGCCAGCTCCAGGCACTCTTGGATGAGACTGATTATCTGGATCCATTTCAGTCGGGTTTCAGGCCTGGTTTTGGTACGGAAACAGCCTTGGTCGCCCTGTATGATGACCTATGTCGGGAGAAAGACAGGGGGAGTGTGACTCTGTTGATTCTCCTTGATCTCTCAGTGGCTTTCGATACTATCGACCATGGTATCCTTCTGGGACGACTGGCTGAGTTGGGAGTGGGAGGCACTGCATTGCAGTGGTTCCGCTCCTACTTGGTGGCTCGGCTCCAGAAGGTGGTGCTTGGGGAACATTGCTCAGCCCCGTGGATTCTCCAGTATGGGGTTCCGCAGGGGTCAGTTTTGTCCCCCATGCTGTTCAACATCTACATGAAACAGTTAAGTGCAGTCATCCAGAGTTTTGGAGTGCATTGTCATCAGTACGCTGATGACACATAGCTCTATTTCTCCTTTTCATCTTCATCAGGTGAGGCTGTGGATGTGCTGAACCAGTGCCTGGCTGTGACAATGGACTGGATGAGGGCTAATAAACTGAAACTCAATCCAGACAAGACTGAGACGCTGTTAGTGGGTGGTTCTGCTGATCGGATGGAGGGTGTTCAACCTGTTCTGTATGGGGTTGCACTCCCCTTGAAGGACCGGGTTCGTAGCTTGGGAGTTCTCCTAGAACCATCTTTGTCACTTGAGGCGCAGGTGGCCTCAGTGGCACAGAATGCCTTCTACCAACTTCAGTTGGTGGCCCAGCTACATCCCTATCTGGACAGGGATAACCTGGCTTCAGTTGTCCATGCTCTGGTAACCTCCAAGTTAGATTACTGCAATGCACTCTACGTGGGGCTGCCTTTGAAGGTGGTTCGGAAGCTGCAGCTTGTGCAAAATGCAGCAGCCAGATTGATAACTGGAACCAATAGGTTCAAACATATAAGACCTACTCTGGCCCACTTGCATTGGCTGCCTGTATGTTTCCGAGCCCGATTCAATTTTAACCTATAAAGCCTTACACGGCTTGGGACCACAATACCTGATGGAACGCCTTTCCCGACATGAACCTACCCGAACACTACGTTCAACATCTAAGGCCCTCCTCCAAGTGCCTCCTCCGAGGGAAGCTCGGAGGTCGGCAACAAGAGAGAGGGCCTTCTCTGTGGTGGCCCCCCCAAATGTGGAACGATCTCCCCGACAAGGCCCGCCTGGCGCCAACATTGTTATCTTTTTGGCGCCAGGTCAAGACTTTCCTCTTCTCTCAGGCATTTGGCAATATCTGAGGAGCCTGGGTTTGTTTTGTTTTGTTTTGTTTTTGTAGCTTTTTGAAGTGTTGTAGTGGTTTTTAAATGTACAGATTGTGTGTATGTTGTATGTTTTTGCTGTTTTAATTTTTGTATATTGTTTTTAATTGTTTTTAATCCTATGTAAACTGCCCAGAGAGCTTTGGCTATGGGGCGGTATACAAATGTAATAAATAAATAAATAAATAAATTTGCTCTAATATGGCAAAATTGGGATGGGGTGCTCTCATAGGGAGAGCACTAACCCATTTCACTCCATTGGAGCAAACTGTCAGGGAATGCAGCAGAACTCTAATTTTCATAAACTGGAGATGCACAGCAAAGGAATCGATAAAATCTCCTGCACAGTTTCGGATATACATTGGGGTGAATTAATGCAGAACCAGAGAAGTTAATTAACACAATCCTGACCTCTTAAAACTTCAATTTTGTTTTTAAAATCCGAAATATCAAAGGATTATTGGATCTGCTTCAAACATGGCATAGCTAAAGCTAGATTAACACAACCCTGCCCTCTGCCTTGCTTCATCCACCCCTGGCTCAGTTTTCTCCCTACAAATGATACCCCCAAAAAAGATAAGGTTTAGAAATCTACACACACAGCTGGCTAATTTTTCAAGGCTCCCCTTTTAATTTTTAGCCGCCCCCCAAAAAAGATGCTACTGATATCTATTTCTCTCTCTCTTTTTTTTTCTTTTTATTTCTGTCTTTTCTTTGTTTTAGGAAGCTATGGGGATAGGGTGGTGTGTGTGTGTGTGTGTGTATGGGGGGATGGTTTAGGGGAATAATTTTTAAAAATTCCTAAAAATCAAGGGACGAACGGATCTGATTCAACATTGGCATGGCTAAAACCCTCTATCATGGTGCCAAGTTTCATCTCTTTATGTTTAAAATTGATGGAGCTGTAAGCATTTTTGTTATTTTCCATAGACTATAATGGAGGGGTATTTGACGGTTTTTAAACCATCCCTGCTCCGCTCCTCAAACTCAGAAGTCTGACTAATCAGCACAAGCCCAGTCATTCGAGTGATTCAGCACACCCTGCTTTTTCATCAGCAAGACTGCTCTTCAAGGCAGACGCCCCCAAGAAGGCAGGTTCTGTGACATAGGCTGCCTCTACAAGAGGCATTTAAAGCTCTTTCAAGGCGCATTAAAAAATTTACCTCTACAAGAACGGAGTGCAAATTGGGCGTAGAGGCGCGTTTTCTCTCCGATTATGCGCATTATTGAATGCGCGTTAAATAGCGAGTTTTATTTTGCTCCGACCGTTAAAGCGCATTTTGACTATGTGAACAAGCGATTCTCCGCATGTCAACAGTTTAAATCGTGTTTCGGTCGTCCAGTAATGCGCTTCGCCGCCTCTCGTACAGAGGTCTTAGGCGTAAATGCGCTTCTGCGAATATGCGCATAATCGCCTAACCAGGCGTAAAGGCGAATTCTTGCAGATGAGGTCATAGTGTGAGGACGGCAATACATGGGGACGGAAGGGTGGTTTTATCCCGCGAGGAGAAAAAATACTGCACTTTCTCCGCCCTAGAAAAAGACAGAAGATGGAGGGGAAGAGGCAAGAGAACTGCAGGATAGGGATGATAACGGATGAGTGTCCCAGGGCAAAATGGTAAACAAGGCAGGAGGACAGTGCGATAAAATGCTGATGTGGTGATGGAGCTCAGTGGCTAATAACTTTATCCTGGCATAAAGCTTCATGGGCTACAGCCTACTTCATCAGATGCATGAAGTGTTATCCTCAAATTGGCTGATTTATATACATATGGTGAGGGGTATGGTGGGGTGAGAAGATGAAACTGGGTTGTCAGAGGAAATTATAATTAAAAAATACCTTTTGTCTTCAGGCTCCATCACACCTATTTTTCCCCCTGGTTTGCATCTCTTTTTGCTCTCCAGCTGCTATTATGCCTGCCCCACCACGCCCCTTCTCCTTCCCCTCAAGTTCATTGGTTCTTGTAGTTGATGGACATTGTGATGGATGTGGCAGCCTTCCCTCCTCGCACACTGGGGCTCCTATTAGAATTTACACAAATACTTATATCTGCATAATTGTTAAAGATAAAGAGATGAAACGTAGCATGGTGATAGGTCTTAAGGAGGGCTTTACCCCTGCCAAGTTTGAATCAGATTGGGTCATCCTTTCATTTTTAAAGGATTTTTTAAATCCCCCTTTCAACCATTTCCTGAGAGTCCATCAGTACAATATTCTACCTGTGTGGAATTTGTGCATTTGTGTATTTAAGGGATTATGGGAAGTCAACCCCTTGCATGTGGGCTCCTTCCCCGTTCCTTCTTATTTTCCCAAGTTTTTTTAAAAAAAATATTTCTGTGCAAATGCAATGGAATGCAATTCTGGTAGGCTGAAATAGTGTAACGATGCAATTAGGGGTTAGGGAAAATCAACCTATCCTTGTTTCAAAGAAGTATTGTAGCACCACCACCCCTGTGATGCATTTTCCGCATTTCTTTTAAAGTGCAAATGTACCCCTCGTCATGCCTACTCAGGAGTGAGACCACAGAGTTAAATGGAACCTTTCTCCCACCTCCTTCACAGCTGAACGGAGAACCTCCTGCCCTCCTCTTTTGTCAGCAAGACCAAGACCGCCCTTAGACATACCCGCCCCCAACAAAGAACAGGATGGTCTGATAGAGCGCAAGGACAGCAAAACATGGGAGGGAGGAGTGCATTTATTTCGCATAGAAGGGAAAAAAACAGACTTTGCCTGTTCCAAAATGAAATGAAAAATAATAATAATAATAATAATAATAATAATAATAATATTTATTTGTAGCCCGCCTCTCCCTCCGGATCGAGGCGGGGAACAACAACAATATAAAACATAAAAATCACAACAGTTAAAAAAAATTAAAAACAAGAGAAAAATACAACATTAAAAACATCTTAAAATTCATCTGGATAGGCCTGTCGGAAGAGGACAGTCTTCATGACTCTCTTAAATTCATGAAGACTGTCAATTTGTCTAACCTCCTCCGACAGACCATTCCATAGTCTGGGAGCGATGGAAGAGAAGGTCCTCTGGGTAACACCCGCCAGCCTAGTTCTGACTGGCTTGAGTAAGTTCTTCCCAGAGGACCTAAGTGTGCGGGGCGGATTGTACGGGAGAAGGCGATCCCGTAGGTACCCTGGACCCAAACCATGTAGGGCTTTAAAGGTAATAACCAACACTTTATACTTCGCCCGGAAACTGATTGGCAGCCAGTGAAGCGATTTTAAAACTGGTGTAATGTGATCACCCCTAGGTGTACCGGTGACCAACCTGGCTGCCATATTTTGAACAAGCTGAAGTTTCCGGACTAGGCACAAAGGTAGCCCTATGTACAGCGCATTGCAGAAGTCGAGCCTCGAAGTTACCAGTGCGTGCACTACCGTCTTTAGGTCTTCCAACTCTAGGAAGGGGCGCAGCTGGCGTATCAGCTGAAGCTGATAGTAGGCACTCCTGGCCGTCGCATCAATCTGAGCTGTCATCTGGAGCGACGGATCCAGGAGTACCCCCAAGCTGCGAACACAATCTTTCAGGGGGGGTGTAACCCCATCCAGAACTGGTTGACACACCTCCAGACCCAGGTTGGGGCCTTTGACAGCAAGCACCTCCGTCTTGTCTGGATTCAGCTTCAGTTTGTTTTTCCTCATCCAGCCCATTACCGCCTCCAAGCATTCATTCAGAGGAGACACACTATCCTTAGCTGACGATGTTGTCGAAGGCATAGAGAAATATATTTGGGTGTCATCAGCGTATTGATAGCACCCTGCCCCATGCCTCCGGATGATCTCTCCCAGCGGTTTCATGTAAATGTTAAACAGCATTGGGGAAAGGATGGCACCTTGTGGTACACCACATAGCAGCTCCTTTTTTGAAGAGCAGCTATCCCCAAGCATCACCATCTGGAGCCTGCCCGAGAGATAGGATCGGAACCACTGAAGCACAGTGCCCCCGATTCCCAATTCCCCCAGGCGCTCCAGAAGGATACCATGGTCGATGGTATCGAAAGCCGCTGAGAGGTTCAAGAGTACCAGCAGGGACACACTCCCCCTGTCGATACTAAGGCGTAGATCATCTACTAAGGCGACCAAAGCGGTCTCAACTCCGTATCCTGCTCTGAAGCCGGTTTGAAATGGGTCTAGAAAATCAGTGTCATCCAAGACTGCCTGGAGTTGAAAAGCAACTGCTCTCTCGATCACCTTGCCCAAAAATGGAAGATTTGATACTGGCCTGTAGTTATTAAAGTCCAGGGGATCCAGGGAGGGCTTTTTTAGAAGCGGCCTTACCACCGCCTCTTTTAAACATGATGGAAAGCTCCCCTCCCTGAGAGATGCATTAATGATATGCTGTAGATGTGATCTAACTGCATCTCCTCCCTGGACGACCAGCCAGGAAGGACAGGGATCGAGAGGGCAAGTCGTCTTCCTCACACATCCAAGTACCTTGTCCACGTCCTCGGTACTCACTAACTGAAACTGATCAAGTATAATCCTACTCGCGGAGTCACTGGACACTCCACTGTCAACCTCTGCTATAACAATGGCATCTAAGTCGGCTCTTATCCGAGAGATTTTATCTGAGAAATGATCGTTAAAGGCATCACAGCGAACTGCCGAAGGCTCTAAAATCGGATTCAGGGGAGAAGGAGCCTGAGTTAGACCCCTCACCACCCTGAACAGTTCTGCTGGATGTGAATTCGCAGACGCAATGCGTGTGGAGGGGAAGAAGCAAAATGAGTGCAGGATAGGGATGACATCATGTGAGTACTGTGCTGCAAAACCGCATACCAGGCATAGTGAGTGTGCGATAAATCGCTGATGTGATAGAGCTCATTATCCAAACCACTGGAAATAGTGCTGAATCTCTTGATGAATTGTACTTCAACAATGTCTTTGAAATTCCGTTGTTCAAGTAATGGGCACCTTAAGGTCATTGAAAGAATGTCCTGGAAGGTTGAAATGTTCCCCCATTTACTTTTGGTAACTTGTTCCCCTTGTGGACATGTTCCCCCAATGGACACTTATTTTATGTTCCCCAAAATAAATAAATTTCCTTGCTGCCTTTGACCTAGTGGTTCCCCCCTCCTGAAACAACAGAAAACTTACTGGCCTGGTTTGCACAACATGCCAGCCAGCCCACCATGATGCTGTGGTCTTGCGCTGGATGCCTACAGGCACCATTTTTGCATGGTGTCCACAGGTACCTGGCTTGCCATAGCTCATAGTGTAGTGCAAACTCGGGTGGCAGGGGTTGTTTGAGGTTTACACAAATAACTAAAACAAGCCATGGGTTATTTGAGTGTTATCTAACCCTTATACAACCCCTGCTGCCTGGGTTCACACAATACGGCAAGCCAGTTGCCCGTGCACCCCATGCAAAATGGCACTGGTTAGTGCTTGGCATGACACAACAGCCCCCATGTGGGTAAATCAACACATGATGGGCTTTTATGTCATTTACACCAAGTCACTGGGTTTTGATTTAATTTTTTTGGGCTATTTATTGTTAACATCTGTAAGCCACATTTTAGACAGGTGGGGTAGAATTTATTTATTCTGACTGGACATCAGGAAAAAAATCCTGACTGTTAGCGCAGTACGACAATGGAACCAATTGCCTAAGAAGGTAGTGGCTCTCCTACACTGGAGGCATTCAAGTTGCAGCTGGACAGCCATCTTTCAGGTATGCTTTAAGGTAGATTGCTGCATTGAGCAGGGAGTTGGATGCAATGGCCTTATAGGCCCCTTCTAACTCTACTATTCTATGGTTCTATGATTTATATCCTGCCTTTTTTCCTCCAAGGAATCCAAGGCAGCATACATAATCTTCCTCCTCTCCATTTTATCCTCACAACAACAACCCTATGAGGTAGGTTGGGCTGAGAGTCTGTGACTGGCCCAAAATCATCCAGTGGACTTTCACTGCTGATTGGGGACTAGAACCCAGATCTACCGACTCCCAATCCAACACTCCAGCCACTACAACACACTGGCTCTCAATTGCCAGAAATAAATAGAATAATTAATAAACAAATACACAGGCTTTGGGTGGATGATTTAATGTGGCCATTTGCTATTCCTATATTCTTTCCGCACAAGCCTAGTGCACCTTCGGCTCAACCATATACCCCAGCTGATTCACCTAGTTATAGAGGACACAGAAATAATAGAGGGATCTCTGACTGTGCCACCTGAGACAGAGTGATGCATGCTTCACATCCTCCCATTTTTGTGGGGTGGGATTTACAAGTCTGTGCTCCCAGATTTAGCAACAAAATACTGAAATAGGAGTGCAGGAAGCTGGCCAAGCAGATGTTGGCCTCCTACCAGACCTGAACACTATGGCCCTGACCAACAACCCCACATATTATTATTATTATTATTATTATTATTATTATTATTTTATTATTATTATTATAATATTATTATTAATTATTTATTACATTTATATACCACCCCATAGCCGAAGTTCTCTGGGCGGTTTACAAAAATTAAAAGATTGAATACTAAAAAGACAATATACAAAATTTAAAACCATAAACATAAAACAGCTGACATTTAAAACATTTTAAACTGTTAAGCCTGGCCACAAAGTCAGTTAAAACCTCAACTTAAGCTGTTAAAATGCTTGGGGAAAAAGAAAAGTTTTGACCTGGCGCCAAAAAGATAACAGTGTTGGCGCCAGGCGGGTGCTGTGATGCACATACAAAGTTCTTGCTTGCCCAAGCTGAAATCGATTTTAATAGAGGCAGTAAACTTTGCATTCACAAGGGAAATGGGTGAGTGGATCTAACAGAAGAGGCAGTACCTGCAGGTGTGGGGAACTCCTTGCTGAATGTGGGTGGGTCAAATGCAAACTGGTGTCAGGTGTCAGGTATGGTTCAAACCTACCTTCTCAGCACTTGATAATTGACAGGATCAGGAACTAATGTAGGCCCAGTATGGCATTACTTTTGTTTTTCATGATTTTACTTTGTACTGTAGTGTGAATGGGAGATTGCACATCTCAATATGCAGTGTTCTGTCTCCCGCTTCCCCTTTTACTTTCTACCATTGCATGGTCACAAGCTTTCTGTGCCTTTCCCACTTCCGGAATTCCCAGCATAGTCAGGCCCCCTCCACAAGGATGCGCTTTTGCGCCCGGTTCGGCGATTATGCGCATTATCGCGGAGGCGCATTTACTCCTAATCCCTCTGCACGGGAGGCGGCGAGAGGCGGCGAAGCGCATTAATTGATGTCCAAAAAGCGCTTTACAAGAAGTTAACGCGCATAATCGCTTGTTCACACCGCGAAAATGCGCTTTAACGGCCGGAGCAAAATAAAAGTCGCTATTTAACGCGCATTCGAAAATGCGCATTATCGGGGAGATAACGCGCCTGTACGCCCGTTTTGCGCTCCGCTGGTGTGGAGGTAAAATTTATAATGAGCCTTCAAGGCTCATTAAACGTCTCGTGTGGAGGAGGCCTCAGACAGAATGACATGTTGAGCAATAACCGTGATTGCTGGGCGGAGAGGATTACTAGAAACCTGAAACCACACTTAGACTGCATACAATTTAAATGGCTGTGATGGCTGTAAAGGAATGTGTTGCTAAGCGAGCAGTATAAATAAAAAATTGAAAGCAGAAGAGGATACTATATTCTTCAGACCTACAGATGCAGAAAATTAAGGAAGGAAGGAAGACTCCCCACAAAATTTGACAAGTGCTAACTCTTGACTTCTCAGAACCATTATAGCTACTTCGAATGTCCAGATAACAACAGTATCCTCAACTTCACTTCTGCAACTAGGGATGCAAATAATCCAGTCGCCAACTCACATGGTCTGGGTGATTGTAGGAAACCAACTGAATCTCTTGCACCAGCAGATCCTGAAGATATGTTGGCATTTGAGATTTAGAGCACTTAATATTTCTCTCCTGGGTTGCTTCTGCGGGTTCCCCCTCCGTTTCGTATTCGAGCCTAGCGTTTTGAATCACACATGGATGGTATTGCTGCAATACCTCAGCTTGGCCTGTTGAACTGCCTGTTCAGGGATAAATCGAAACAGAAACTAAAAACTGCGACCTCAGGGCGGGAGAGCAGCAGGTCAGGGACGACGTCATGTGAGTCCAGCGCTGAAGAAGTGGAGCAAAGTCGCGGTGGGTGTGCTTAAAACCGCCAGTGTGATAACAAACTTAAACTGGTGAAGGTGCAGCGGCCATTATGCAAAGCTGCAAATGGGCAAAAATGAAGAAGCACAGAATTGAGTGGGGGATTATTATTTGTAAAAAAATGATAGCCCACTTACAGTGATTCAACATCGGGGCATAGACACACCTCTAGCCATGCCCACTAACACACATTGACTCCAGGAATTCAGGGCACATTCAAACAGAACTTCGCAGAAGCTGCGTTAAAGGGAAAATATGACACAAAAAGTATTTCTGAAAATGCAGCTTTTATGGGAGGAAAAACCACGCTTGCTGTAGAGAACAGTGTGTAACATGTGCCACAATTGTTTGTTAGGTGCAGTAACTTCAGAGTAAATCCCCCATGTAGATGGAACAGGTATAACAAAATCCTTGTAGGTCCCACTTGTAGGATACAAGTCTAAGTGACTCCAAATACAGCACAGCAACAGCACTGTATGTCCCAGATAGGATAAACATCTCTCAGCAAACAGTGAATGGCATGATTGAGGCCTTATCACTCTTTCATCTCTAGAAAACTCAATCACACAAGTGGGAACTCTTGTGATAGGGCTCTTGCCATAAAATACTTGAACTTTGTGCAAACGACAGCAAGCCAAGGCTATTCATAAATATAGGAAAGACATATTGCTTACATTAGGCTGTCCAGAACCATGTTACAAAGTAGCTCTCTTGCAAGTACTGACTCCATTTTGAGGCAGCCAAAAAACCAAGGTGTCTTCATCCCCCCCCCCCCCATCTCCAGCAAAGATAGGACAAAGGCACAGGAGTGGGGCTAAAAGCAATCCCATAAGGCTAGATCAAGCGGTTCAGTTTCATATAGACCTTCTAAAATGCATTCCCCAGAGGCAAAGGTGGGGGTAAAATTGAGCAGAATATGAATGCGGGATGGCAAGAGTCATATCTGGCAATGCACCAATGTGGTCCTATTGTTGAACTCCAGCCTGGACACCTGTCTTTAAGGCAGTCATTAGAATGTAAAGTCATATTTTGTTAAAAGAATAATAATAATTATAATAATAATAATGATGTTAAGGTATAATGAGGAGTTTACTTTGATCTATCTTTGTTTGCTTTAGAATGTTGCCAAATACTAATTGGTTAAGATGCTACTATGTATAAATTTACCTGCTTTTCACACTGCCAGTTGAGAAATTCTTTGTCTATAGGACTCTCCCCATACAGCTGTATTATGCTCAATAAAACAGAGTTGCCTTACAACCAAAGTGGATTTTTATCCTTACCACAAGTTAACTAGCAACTTGCTACCCTTTCAGAACACCCAATATCAGCTGCCTAATGGTAGGGCTGACTCAGACAATAGCTCAGTTCGGGCGACACAATAATCGACGGAGGGGGAAGAGGCAACAGTCAGTTGTGTTGCTTATTGTGTAGTGTGGCAGGCAACACACAACACACACACAACTGATGTTACGCCATTTCGGGCAATTAAACAACTGAGAAAAACAACCAGTTGCTCAGTTGTTTACCCTGAAATCCGTTGCTTAAAGTGTTGTGTGTCGGGAACCCCCCTCTCTCCGTGTACTATTCCACTCGGTCATGGAGTTCGCCAGCAGGAGCAGCCGAAAAAACCCTGGCCACTCCTACCCAGCCAGCAGAACTTGCGGTGCATGATGGGATACGGCTGGAGGACTGAGGGAGGGGGGAGGGAGGAGACACAGCAGCTCAGAAGGAGCCAGGACTTTCAGCCGCGTGACGGGGGGAGGGGCAACATGTTGTGTGGCGCGCACCGGCAAAATAACACATGGTATGTTATTAACCCTTCCGTTGTCTAAAGTGTCGTTCGAACAAACCCAATATCTACCACTCTAAGCATGTCCAGGCAGTCACTGTCATTCAAGCAATTAGAATCGTGTGAGGGGGGCTGTTTATGGGCCCCACAATTAAAGCAACAAGCCCAACTGGAAATTTTGGCCCAGAAGGAGCAAGTGTTCCTCTAAATGACAATCACCTTCCACATTTCCACTACACATGCATTAACCGTTAGGGTGCAATCCTATGCATGTTTACACAGAAAAAAGTCCTACAAATCCCAGCATACCTCAGTTAGACTTTTTTCTATCTAAGCATGCATAGGATTATACCTTTAGTGGCTTTAAGGCCAGTTTTTACCATCCCTCTTAGTGGGAATAGTAATTGCCAATTTGGCAACACGCTGTATTTCCAGTAACTTTCCACAGGCATAAGCCTTTAGTAAAAAGCATACAATTTCCCTTTTGTTGTTCAGACACTCAGGGATTGAAATTAAACACAACAGTTAATCTTTTACTTCAGTTTTACCTCAGTTTCTTCAGAGTGGGGGAGAAAAATGCTGAGCCCAAACTAGCATGCCGTGCTCCAGCCCGCCAGGACCCTGTTTCCTTAAAGGGGGTGGAGGAAAAACCAGTGAGTGACATATAAAACAAGAACTAGGATGTATTTAACAAGGAAGGGGGAAAGGGGAGGAAGTGAAATAAAAATTGAAATGAATAATGCCACAATCCTTTGCGTGTTTAGACAGAAAAGTGTCCTACAACTCCCAGCATTTCCCAACTTGCATGGTTGGCTAGATAATGCTGGGAATCGTAGGACTTTTTTCTGTCTAAACATGCATAGGATTTTGCCTTAAACGTTTTGAAGCAAGTCTCTAAACCACTCTGCCCCAATCTGGAAATTGTGGGAGTTGCAGTCCAACATTTCAGGAGGGCACCATTTCGGGAGGCCACTCTAAACAATAAAATGGAGAACAGAAGCCTATGGTTATATAGTCCACAAGGTAGGCTATTTCTTAAATCCTGCATCCAGCTGTGCAGTCCAGGACTTAGAAGTAAATGTAGGCCTCAGCTAATGCCAACTGGTTGTCAAACATTTACTGACTGTTAAGTGGGGAACAGGTCAGAATGCTGTAGTGGCTTTCTATCCTGCTCTTTTCTTAGCTTCCTCAGAACTTTTCTTCACAAATCCTGTCTCTTTTTCTCCCCTCACAGTCTCCTCAGTACCTCTCCCCTCCCTTAGAACCGATTCTACTGAAGTCCTTCAGCAGTTAGCTGCAGCCATGACCGGTGTGAACCCAGCTGTGCTGTTGGCACATGTTTTTGTTTCAGCAAGAGTCTCTGTACTTTTGAAAACTCTTAAATGGATAGTTGTGTAACAAATGCAGCTTTCCCTAGTGTGGGGGGTGCAGTGATGGGGGAAGCTGAACCTAGTAGTCAGCTGTCTCTTAGCCACCTTTCAGAGGCAAGGGAACCCAGGTAGAACAAGTCACTTGTTATTAACCCTATTAATCAGTATTCCTTTCAAAACCCACTTCATTACTAATGCTATTCAACAAAAGCTCTGTCTGTTTCAGCTATGTCACAGAAAATGGAGGCTCCTGTGGGCCTCTGCCCCAAAGACCTCCCAAAACCTGGAACCAACAGTAGTTGTTCCTTCTTGTCCTTGAATCAGGAGCTGCTGAACCTGTGTGCAGCTCCTCTGAGCGGTGATCCACTTAACTGTTTCTCAGCAGCTTCTCAGTGAAGAACTCCAGATTAATTTTGCCCACTAATGTTAACCATTGGATCCTTTTGGGCAGGAAGTTGTAGAAAGGGCTTCCAATTCCAGCTGAATATTCCTTGAACAGCCAGGCTTACTTGAACTGTGTTTTCCCGTTTTTGGTTTGCCTTCTCTGATTGCTCTTTGGTCCTGACTCCAGGCTTGTTCTCCAGTATTGCTTCTGGTTTGCTCTTTATTTATTTATTTTATTTATTTTATTCCATTTATATACCGCCCCATAGCCGAAGCTCTCTGAGCGGTTTACAAAAATTAAAAACATTGAACATTCTCTCTGATCCTGACTTCTGGCATCCTCCTCCTCCATTTAATAGTAGTATGCTGCTTTTCCAAGGTAAAGCTGGGTTTATAGCAACATTGGGGGGAGGGGGAACACGTGAGGAAATTAAATAATAAAAAAGCAAGATTTTCAGAAAAGTCATAAGTAATTACAAGTCATAACAAAATGTAAGTAGTCATCCAAATAGGCTAAACATCTTGTATTAAAAATATATACAAATATATACAATAAGATTAAATAATCCACCACTAAGATTAAACAATTCACTAAGATTAAACAATTCAGTAAAATAAAATTATCATATTAAGTCCTAAAAAAGTCCTTCTTCATTACAACAGTTAAAGGTGCAGGGGCCCTGTCCTCTTTTGTATCTGGTCACTCTAGTATAGTGCATGCAACTTTAATTGCTTTGTTAAAGAGGTGATTTTACCAGGTACTAATTGCATACAAATGATGCCAGCTGAAATTCCCTTTTCTCTGCAACTGTTAAAGTTACATGAGTCCTGTCCTCCTTTTCATATGGTCAGTCTAGATATGACAGGCTTTGCCAAGTCATGCTGTCTTTTACAGATTCAGGAATTTCCTGACAATTAAGCATGTTTTACGTATGACTGCTTTCTGGATGTTGATGTGGATGTATTTTGGTAGGCCCATTTTCTGAAGGTTTTCTGTATAATTTTTTGGTGTGATGCCAGTGACTGAGGTGATTAACAGAATAAGTGTGACTTTTTCCTATTGCCATAGTTCTTTGACTTCCATAGCCAGTGGTGTATATTTGACTCTGTTTTCTTCTTCCTTTTCAACAACATTTTTGTCATTTAGTATTGCTATGTCGATGAGGTATGTGTGTTTTTCTTTTTTGTCTATGACCGTTATGTCTGGTTGGTTGCAGGATATTGTCTTGTCGGTATGAATTGTTCTGTCCCAGTATATTTTATAATCTGCATTTTCCAAGATTGCTTCAGGTGAGTATGTATATTATGGTATAGATTGTTTGATAAGGTTGAATTTGATGGCCAGTTGTTGGTGAATTATTTTTGCAGCTGTATTGTGTCTGTCTGTATAGTCCATTCCTGCCAGAACTTTACATCCTCCTGTTATGTGGTCTATTGTTTCTTGGAACTGATGGCATTTCCTGCGTAGGTCTGTTGTTACACTATTATCTTTTATGATGTATTTTTGGTAGTTCTTGATGGCTATAATTTGATCCTGTGTAGCTATTAGGAATCCTTCTGTTTTTGGAAATAGCTCACCCTTCCTGAGCCACTCATACGATTGTTCTTTGTTCTTTGTTTCTTCGTGGGTTCTGTATTATGTTGTAGTGCTTCCCATGGAGTGCTTTTTGTGCCCATTTTTCTTTTTTCTCTGTGAGTGTGAGTGGTCGTGTTTGGTCTTCGTTTTGTAGTGCTAGGTTGAGTGGGGTGTAATTTTTTTCTGCTGTTACTATGGCTTTATGAATGGGGGTGGTTTTAGTGTGGAAGAATTCTCTGAGTGATTTTATCTGTTTAGCATGCATTGTGTTAATGTCTAGCAGACCTCTTCTTTCCTGCTGATTATTGTTCTTTCAATGCATGAATTGGGATGGAGCATGCAGTGTTTTAATAATAATAATAATAATATATTTATTTTGTGAGTTTGGTGCGATTGAGTCTGTTTATTTCTTCGAGTTCAGTGTGCGACCAGTGTATGATTCCAAATGAGTATGTGAGAATGGGTATTGTGTAGGTGTTGATGGCTTTGAAAATGTTTTTAGAGTTGAGTTTAGATTTTAGGGCTTGCGATAGGTGAGTTTTATATAGCGTTCTAAGTTGAGTTTTTACTGTGGACTGATTGATTTTTGTGTTTTGTTGGAATCCTAAGATTTGTATGTTTCATTTTCTTCCATGTTATCTGATATTTCGTTATTTAGTGTTTCTGCTGTTTCTTCTTCTTTCCATTTTCCTCTTTCTTTATGTGGCATCTTGCATTTCCTTATCCCGAATTCCATTTTTATGTCTGTTGTCATTTCCTCAGTGATTCGCAGGAGGCCTTTTATCTGTGTCAAGGTTGAAGCATAGATCTTGATGTCATCCATGTACAGGAGGTGATTGATTCTGTGCTTTGCTTGTTTTTGGAGTTTTATGTTGATGCCATATGTAGTGTTAAGGGTGTTAGATAGAGGATTGAGACACAGGCAAAACCATAGAGCGCTGAATGCATCACCTTGGAATATGCCACGTTTGATATTTATTTTTTCTGTCTGTATATGATCCTTGTCTGTCGTTAGGTGTATTGTCGTTTTCCATGTCTCCATGATTCTTGTCAGAAAGTTTTGGATTGAGGGATGTATTTTGTATATTTTGAGTACTTTTTTCAGCCAGCTGTGTGGAACAGAGTCAAAAGCCTTTTATAGTCTATGTAGCAGGTGTGGAGGTTTCTTTTCTATTTTTCTGTTTGCTTCATGATGACATTATCTGTTATTAACTGTTCTTTGCATCCTCTGCTGTTCTTTTTACATCCTTTTTTTTCTTCTGTGAGTATATTATATTGGGTGAGATGTGCTTCAATTTTCTGTGTGATTGTGGCGGTTATAATTTTGTAGAGTGTTGGAAGGCATGTTAGGGGTCTGTAGTTAGCTGGGTTTTGGGTATCTGGAGTTTTGCCTTCGGTTAGGAATAGAGGGAATAGGTGTGGGTGTTCTATGACTGTGTTGATCTGTTGAGTGAGGTATTCGTGTGTTGATGTAAGTTGCTTGTACCAGAAGTTTTGTATTTGGTCCAGGACAGGTGCTTTCCAGTTGGGTGTCCTTTGAATTGTTTCCTTCAGTTCCTCCAGAGTTATGTGGTAGTTGTCACACACTCACCATGCCTGGTATGAGGTTTTGTAGCACAGTACTCACATGAGATCATCCTTGTCCTGCACTCATTTTGCCTCTTCCCCTCCATTTTTCAATTTATTTTGAAGTGGTGGTTCACCCCCACGCCTCGCTAGAACTGCAAAGCTTCACAGTTAAGGACTTTATAAAAAAAAATAAAAAATTATGGAGTGAGACACTGGCGCACTCAGTAGTCGAGCTGCAGTGCATCCTCACTCTTCCTCCCCTATAAACCTTTCCCAAGCCAAGCGGCAGCAACAGTCTTGGCCCATGTGCTCCCTCCTGCTTCCTATAAACGGCCTCCCTTCTTTCTCTTCCCAGAGTTTGTTTAATATGATCTTAGGAGAAAGTATAGTGTGTTGTTTTACCATAATTGCGCAGTGTCAGGCTGTCATACTATTGTATTTGCGCAGAAATTATCTATCTATCTCTATCTATCTATCTATCTATCTATCTATCTATCTGCAGGGGGAAGGAGAACGTAAGGAGTGGGGTGGGAGATTTCACCAGCATAGTAGCAAGACAAGTGAAAAGATACATGAGTGCAACAACACACAGACATGAAAGTGCCCAGCGCTCAACTTGCTAAGGAAACGGAGGGAGAAACTGCAGATGCAAGCCGGAAAAAAAGTAGGCGTGATGGGGCCCTAAGGCAGCTTCCTATGACCTTGAGAGTGCATCCCTTTCTTCTTCTGGACATCTTAACAACAATTACTCTTGACCATGGTATCCTTCTGAGTTGCCTTGCTGGGATGGGACTGGCGTGGATGTATGTATTAATCTGCAGTGCTTTTGGTTCTTCTTAGAGTGTCAATCTCAGAAGATGATGTTTGGAGACTACTGCCCTGTCTTTGGGTGCAGCAGAGTCCCATCTTATCTCTTATACTGTTTCATGAAACTATTGAAAGAGGTTGTCTTGGCCAAAACCAGGAGTTTAAATTGGACCTGGAATCCAACTGGAAGCTGATGATGTTCAATTACAATTTGAACCTGTTTAATTTATCAGTATGCTGATTACACTAAATTCTGTCTTTCCTTTCCATTGAATACTAGAGAGGTGAAGGAAGTCCCAAATTGGTACTTAATTAATATTTGGTGAAGGGGTTGGAATGACATCCAGACGAGAGACATTTTGAATCAGTAGAACCGATAAGTATGTTATATTAATTGGGAATATGTTTGATCTGTATTGGATGGGGTTGCATTCCTTCTGAAGACTTAGGCTCAAAGCATAGAGCCATCTTTGCATATGCAGATGTCAGCAATAGCCTGCAATGCATTTAGCAGCTTAAGCTGGTTACCCTCCGTGGTGTTTCCTGGAGAAGAATTATCTAGCTATGTTGATTCATGCCTGAGTCACATCGAGATGAGTTGACTGTAACATATCTTTGGGGCTGTCTTGACAGTGCTGCATTGGTGACACGTTCCCCCCAAACCCCATGGTTTCGCTCCTCCAGGGTTGTGCCGGGTAATCCCCATGGCAAGGAGTGAGCACAGAGTTTATGCCCCCCATCCCTCCCTGGCTTTCCGACACTTACCTTTAAAACATTAGACGCAAAAGGCTCCTTGGTAAAAGGGAAACTCTTCTCCTCATGCCAAAAGCAGAGTGAGGTGTTCCAGCAGGCATTTGGCCTCCGGCCGGCCCACTACCCTCTCCCAGGGTGGACAGCAACCAATCAGGAGTTGCCATCTGCCCAGCCACACCTCCGCATTGAAGACGGAGCGAGGTTAGATGGTCAAAGGGCCGTGTTCACCTCGCTCCATCCTGAAAAGTTGGGGTAAACCCCTGACTTTTAAAAAGTGGGGCTTCTCTGGAAAGCCCCATGATGGCTTCGAGGTGGTTGCTGCATTGTATAACCCACACAGTACCATTGTGAAGCCACCTTGGTGCTTCCAGAGTTTTTGTGGGGCTGCTTTGAAAAGTGCAAGTTGCCTGAAAATGGCAATGTCTTAAAAACATGAAAGCTAGCATATCAGCTTGCTGCACAGAGTGTATCATACAAATTTTGTAACAATTTTATTGGCTTCCAGTGCGTTTCTGTCCTGTTTTTTTTAAAAAAATGAACAAAAAAAACCCTGGCTTTGACCTTCAAGCTACTGCTATAGCTTACCTACAAACTGCTATATGACTTAGGTCCTGAGTACCTGAAGGAGCACGTTCTTCGACATGAACTTGCCTTCAACTGAGATAATCTTCGGAGGTCCTTCTCATTTCCCCACCCTCCCAGGTGAGCCAGCCATTGTGATATCACCCACCCTCTTTAAGATGTCCTCAGCTAGGACCAGGGGGAAAATGTTTAAAGGGGGACGGCAACAAGGGGGAGGGCCTTCTCTGTGGTTGCCCCCCCCCCTAATTATGGAATGATCTCTCCCATGAGGCCCGCCTGGCGCCAACACTGTTAACTTTTCGGCGCCAAGTCAAAACTTTTATTTTCTCTCAGGCATTTTACCAGCTTAAGTTGAGGTTTTAACTGACTTTTTTTGGATAGGCTTAAAAGTTTAAAATGTTTTAAATAGCTGTTTTATATTTTATGGTTTTAAATTTTGTATACTGACTTTTTAATGTTCAATCTTTTATTTTTTTTAAACCACCCAGAGAACTTTGGCTATGGGGCGGTATATAAATATAATAAATAATAATAATAAATACTTTTAAACAGATTAGATCAGGGTAACACTGTTTAGGTTCTGGCTGATTTGCGATGATTCTCACTGCCTCTCCACCTCTCTACCCATAATCCTCCTAACCACAAAATGTGGCCCAGTTGGCATTGAGGAAGTTTGAGCCGGATGAGAAGTTATGAAATTTAACATGAGAACTATGATACTGCTTTGGTTTGTGTTGCAGTGTTTGCAGTTTTGCTTAGGTTGGGTTTTGACAGCAGAGCCGAAACAATATGTTCCTTGAAACAATATTTTTCTTTTTGTTTATAATCATTCATAAATTGTGCCTCCCTTGGTTGGAAGTGAGGTGTTTTAATGATTTTTTTCTGGGAACCATCAGTGTGTGTTTGTTTGTTTCCAGTGTTTTACTTCATCTTTCTAAATTACCAAAGAAAGCGGCTCGGGCTCCCAACTCTAAGAAAAAAAAAAATCACAGGTCAGTGGTTTGGATCCAGACTAAGTTGAGCTTAATTCCACTGAAATCAATAATCAAGTCATGACTAACCTGTCCCATTAGTTTCAATGGGACCAAAACTCAACTAACATAGGTAGTCAGGATCCAACTCAATAACCCATGCAACTAATTAGCAGCAAGAAAAACAGTGACCATTAAAATAGCATTAAAACCATACATTGAAAGCAGTGTGTGTGTGTGTGTGTATGTAAAAATCTACCTAAAAGTGGGTCTCCCTAGGGAGGGAATTCCTCAGTTGTGGCGCTGCCATGGAGAAGGCTCTGTCCCTGGTCCCTGTCAATCAAATCTAAAGCCCCCTCCACAAGAATGCGCCTTTGCGCCTGGTTCCGCGATTATGCGCATTATCGCGGAGGCGCATTTACTCACAATCCCTCTGCACGGGAGGCGGCGAGAAGCGGCGAAGCGCATTAAAAGATGCCCAAAAAGCGCTTTCCAGGTAGTTAATGCGCATAATCGCTTGTTCACACAGCGAAAATGCGCTTTAACGGCCGGAGCAAAATAAAAGTCGCTATTTAACGCGCGTTCGAAAATGCGCATTATCGGGGAGATAACGCGCCTGTACGCCCGTTTTGCGCTCCGCTCGTGTGTAGGTAAAATTTATAATGAGCCTTCAAGGCTCATTAAACGCCCCGTGTGGAGGAGGCATAAGACACAGGCCAGAGAGAAGTGTCTTGGAGGCCATCTCAGGCTTTGGAGAACGTAGCCTTGAGATAATCTAGCCCCAAACCATTTAAGGCAGAAGCGGGCAAAAATAGATCTTTAGATGTTTTGGACATCAACTCCTAGCATTTCTGAATACTGGTGATGCTGGCAGGACCTTCTGGGAGTTGAAGTCCAAAACATCAGGAGATCTACTTTCTGCCCACCCCTGATTTAAAGCCTCAGTATAGGGGGCTGTGTTCACGGGTTTTTTTATTGCTTGGCTGCATTGTGAGTTCCTTTGCGGCACATGATGCTGTGGCGAGCGCACTCCCAACCGGTTGCTTCCGCCTGGAAAAGCTGAAGTATCTGAGAGCCCTTTTACTCCATTTTTTAAAGTTAAAGCAGCTCCCGGATGCTTCATCTGCAATGTGCCCCCTGTACCTCTGCATTAAATCCTGGGCATACCTGTGACCTGGCAGTGACGTGGGCTGGCCCTTCTCCCCTTCACTCCTTTATGGTTCCCACTGAGAGATGTCTACGGGGAATTCCTTTAAGGTATTTTATTAACAGAAACAGAAACATTCCTTTGCTTAATTCTTATGCTACTTCTACTTCGCACAATGGGGTAAATCCAAGAGAGGTGGTATACCAGGAGTGGGAAAAGGGATGTCCTCAAAGGGCCAGATTGTCTCCTGGGCCACCACCTCCCAGGGGTCAAATGACATCAGGGGGCAGACCTCTCCAACCTGAAGCCCTTCCCCTTCTGAAGTCCCCCTGCCTGATGTCATCAGGTTCTGGGGCTCAGGCAGGGCCTGGGGGAGTAGGCCTTCTAGTCCCCAGCTCAGGGTACAGTCATTTCACCCACCTCTTACTGTTCCAGGGATGATGAAATGCAGCGAAGGCTGGCTGTGCAATTAGACGGCACCTGAAGGGATTGAGACCCAAGCCTGTCCCCTCCCCACCCACATACACACCTTCCCAGATCAGGGAAGGAGAGAGGAGTGAGGTTTGAGTGATTTAGGGCCTAGAGGAACACTCTGAGGCTGGAGCACACCTGCCCCCCCCTCAGTGGGACTAGGACCGAGCCAGAGGCCTCCACAAACCAGATGGGGGGGTCTGACTGGGGCCAGTTTGGCCCACAAGCCAGAGGTTCCCCATTTCTGTGGTAAAGGATTTGATCAAGAATTTATTTTTAGTTACATTTTTTTTTTTTACACCTGCAGCCATTTGACCTGCTAGGCTGAGAATTTTTCTGTTGGCACCTCCTTTTCAGATGGCTTTGAATCCATTGTGCCAGCCTGTTTTGTCAGTGTTAAAGTGGTGATTGTTTGGGGTTGTTGCTGGCAGATTTTATTGCTTTCGGAAATACACCTTGTGGGAAAGCTGCTCTGTGGGCAATGCAAATGCATTGGAAGGGCAGGGCAGAAGTTTTAATCATAAATAATAAAAGACACGAACCGACCTCGGTGATGATAACTAGGGGCTCCGGTATGGAAACAGAGAGCCTATCTACACTACTGCTTTCAAACGGTTTATAACAGTTTTATAACGGTTTATAATTTAAAAACCGTTTTAAAACAGTAGTGAACATCAAACTTTGTTCCAGGGCATGCTTGCCATTCCTGATGCGGTTGCCAAGTAGATGTGGGGAAAGACAGACTTTTCGGGTAGTATTCAGGCGTTTGCTGGAAACCTGACCGCGGTGGAGCCAAGGCACGGGCTAGAAAGACTTAGTCACGGCCCCTCCTCACCGCCTCCACATCGTCCTCTTCCTGGATCGCTAATTGATTTTCTTATGTTCTTACTTTCACGTATAGTCCAGGCAGGGTTCATGTTACGCCAGCAAGCGCCTCTCTCGCACAACTCTTTTCCTTTCCCCGCCCCCAAGAGCTGGCTCGGGGTAGGAAATCGCCAACTCAAAAGAAGCTGCCGAGCTCCTCGCGGCTGACAGAAGATCAAAACCTGAGAGATTCTTTATCGGGTGGATTTAAAAAACAAACAAAAAGGATTTCAAAAGTCAAGGCTTTGGAGGTCCGCGCGGGCGAGCTCAAGGCATCGCCGGCTTGGAAGGTACAGGAAAGGGGTTTGGGCGATTTAAATGGGTGCGTCGTAAGATTTGCTGGGTTTAGGAGGAATCTTAAAAAGGTTCATGGGGGGGGAGATATATATATATAATCTCAGAAGAAGTATCTAAGGGACCATTAGAAAAGAAGGGAAGAAGCCGTCTCTTGGGAAGGTTCACAAAGGGCAGGTGGGTCTTTCATCAAAACCAGCGCAGTGCCCCGTGGCACCGTAAAAGCAAACGCATTTCTTGGGGTTCGGAGCTTGAATCGGCCACGGCGCTCATTCCAGAGTACTTCATAATTTACGGTGACTTCTCGGTTGAAATGCAAATCGCCGCTTTCGATTAAAATCCCAGCTCATGAACATGCGGGGAAAGGGCGTGCGCGTGCCTGTTTGGGGGAATTCCAGCAGGGCTGCTCTGTTAGCATGTCTTCTCTAAGTTTTGCTCTGTTAGTAAAGCTTAAGGTTTTTTTTTTTTTTTTTTGCGGCATAAACGACGAGTCTTGGGCCACCTGAAAAGTCTGAGGCTGAGCTCCTATTTGCAGGTTCAGGCTGCCTCTACAAGAGGCATTTAAAGCTCTTTCAAGGCACATTAAAAAAATTACCTCTACAAGAACGGAGCGCAAATCAGGTGTAGAGGCTCGTTTTCTCTCCGATTATGCGCATTATCGAATGCGCGTTAAATAGCGAGTTTTATTTTGCTCCCTCGTTAAAGCGCATTTTGACTATGCGAACAAGCGATTCTCCGCATTAACTACTTGTAAAGCGCATTTGAAACAACCGGTAAGGTCACCAGCTGAGTGCTCAATTACCTCCTGCATACAAGCATTTACGATAAAGCGCTTCCAAGAAGATGCGCATAATTGGCTAACTATGCGCAAAGCTGAGTTCTTGTAGATGTCAGCTGCAGTAGGCATGCATGGGATTGCGGGGTGACCATCTCTCTTCTGGCACGAGCGTTTCAGGGTTAGCATGTGCGTCATCAGTAGTGCTAAGAGGTCACCTAAATATATGAAAGGTTATATCTTGAGCACAGTTGTTGACAGTCAGACAAGGCGAGAGGGAGCCGCAGATGTGTACCAGTACTATGCAAACCGCAAGCCAGATCGGAATCCAGTCAGTGTGGACATGACTCCTTCCCTGGCTAGCCAGCCAGCCACTGATGATTAGCAGGGCAAATGAATAGCTGAAGAGGGATTGTTTGGGTATGATAGCAAATGCATTCTGAACCTACTTGGGACTGCAAGTATAAAAAGTGTTCTGAGGGGGTAGCTGATGTGTAGTCAGTGATCTTGGGCAAATATCCTTGTTGTCCAGCGTAGGCTTTCCCGATGATAGTTTTGACAACTAAAGTTCAAGGAACAGAATGCCTCTTAAGTACCCACAGAAGTGTAGACTTGTGGAGAGGTGAAGAACAAGACTGCACAGGCTTTAAAGAAACCTGATGCCCTCCAGATGTTTTGGATTACAACCTCCAGCATTCCTGACTATTGACCATGCTGGTTGGGGCTGAGGGTTTTTTTTGTTTTGTGTTGTGTTGTTTATTTAACGTTTTTATTGATTTCAGGACACTAAATTAAACAAACAAAACACACACACACACACAAACCAACCCCACAAAAAATCAAAAGAAAAACCATTGGATTTACATCTGATTTTCGACAGAGGGTAGTACATTTAACATATATGTATATTTCCCCCCTTTACTTTACAAACCAAGACATAGGTGGAATGCATAGGCTGCTTGGAGGTTTAGGGCTGATGAGAGTTGAATTCCAAAGCATCTGGGCGGCACCAGGCTGGGAAAGGATGGTATAGCTTTCATCACAAGTTACACTCACTAAATGCCACCCCTGCTGTGCAACTATTAAAAGGTGCAGAAGGCCTGTCCTCTCTTGCATAATTCTGGCCACTCAAAAAACAGGACAGCCTTTCTTGTGATTTTCCCACAGACACTCATGTTGCTGTTTTGGGAACAAAATGCTGGACTAGATGAGCCTTGGTCTGACCCAGCAAGTGTTTTTAAAATGTTTGAATATTCTTATAGCAGTGTTGGCTTTCTTTCTTTTTTTTTTTTAACCCATTGCTGGTATAGAAGAATGCTTAGAGACTGAAGTAAATAAGGTCAGTTCCACCTTTGGCCCAAACTCATAGGGTGGTCATTTGGCTGAAGTAGATGAGACACGGCTTGGGACCACAATATCTGATGGAATGCCTCTCCCAACATGAACCTACCCGAACACTATATTAAACATCTAAGGCCCTCCTCCAAATGCCTACTCCGAGGGAAGCTCGGAGGTCGGCAACAAGGGAGAGGGCCTTCTCTGTGGTGGCCCCCCAATTGTGGAACGATCTCCCTGACGAGGCCCGCCTGGCGCCAACATTGTTATCTTTTCGGCACCAGGTCAAGACTTTCATCTTCTCTCAGGCATTTGGCAATATCTGAGGAGCCTGGGTTTGTTTGTTTGTTTGTTTGTTTTTTGTAGCTTTTTTGGTCTGTTGTAGCGGTTTTAAATGTATGTGTGTATTGTGTGTATGTTGTATGTTTTTGCTGTTTTAATTTTTGTATATTGTTTTTAATTGTTTTAATCCTATGTATACCGCCCAGAGAGCTTCGGCTATGGGGCAGTATACAAACGTAATAAATAAATAAATAAATAAATGAAGAGCCATGAACAGATCTCTCATGTGTCTCAATTTTTGAGAAATGCAATCAGGATGAAAGGGGAGGGTTGATTTGGGGCTGTGGTGCTGGGGGAGGAGGGTTCAACCGTGACCTCCATGGCATCTCCTCAACAAAAATGTATTTTTCTCCTTTCCTATTTACCTCATTATAGTAAAGTGATGTGTACTTTCAGTTTCTTCTTACAGTCAATAAAGCTTTGATTTTCTCTTACATCTTGCCTCATAAAGAGGATTGGAGATCTCAAAAGCTTGCACATTTTTTTTGCAATCTTTTGGTTGGCCTATATTACACTAATACAGATTTTGGAATTTGTCTTGCAGTCAACATGGCTGCCTTTGCTTTTCTTATGTATGCCTGTAAGTTGTAGGTAATGTAGGGTGACCAGATAAAATCCAGGTCAGGGCTCATGTAACTTTAACAGTTGTAGAGAAAAGGGTATTTCAGCCAATGTCATTTGTATGCAATTAGTCCCTGGAGAAATTCCCTCTTCATCACAACAGTTAAAGTTGCAGGGGCCCTGCCTTCTTTTGTATATGGTCACTCTAGTATAGTGCCTGCAAAACTTTTCTGGTCCCAAGCACTCAATCGTCACCATCTTGGTCCTGAAAGACCCAGGAAAATTGTGGAACAGATTTGTCGATTGTTGGCTAGCGAACCAAGGGAGACATTTTACTGCCTGCTGTGGAGCAGCCAATGTCAGAGGTCCCCTCTTCAAGGATTCGCTTTTGCGCCCGGTTAGGCGATTATGCGCATAATCGCTGAAGCGCATTTACACCTAATCCCTCTGCACGAGAGGCGGTGAGAGGCGGCGAAGCGCATTAACGGATGACCAAAATGCGCTTTACAAGTAGTTAATGCGCATAAGCGCTTGTTCACATAGTCAAAATGCGCTTTAATGGCCGGAGCAAAATAAAACTCGCGATTTAACGCGCATTCGATAATGCGCATAATCGGAGAGATAACGCGCCTCTACGCCCGATTTGCACTCCGTTCTTGTAGAGGTAAATTTTTTAAAGCGCCTTGAAAGAGCTTTAAACCTGTCTTGTAGAGGCAGCCAGAGTCAAGGTGCATAATATCGAAGACTAGTCAAGTTATTCCAATACCTGATGCAGAAAATCCTACAAATACCTTCCCTTCTCCCATTCCCCGGCAGGAAATATCCAATGATAATAAGGTAATGCTGCCTTTTCATGACACCCACAATCCAGATGCCTAAGGGAGTTGCCTAATTCTGCCTAATAGCCCTTGTGAGGGCTCCTGTGACTTTTTTGTTAACAGTTTGATTCCCCCTCCCCCCCCCCCGATTTTCTAGTACAATATAACAGCATATTGTACTGGAACAGCCCCCATTCCTTCCCCTTTAGTTTTCCCCTTCCTTCTTCATATTGTCCTGTATTTAAAAAGCAAAGTTTCATGTATATAAGCATCATCAGATGAGCGTTTTATCGCATGCTCGCTAGTGCCCACTTACGGGATGTTAGACGACGACATCCACCTCCCACTTGCCTTCTGCTCCTTCTTGCCTGTTTTCCGGCACAAAATAGACTCCTTTTAATCCAACTTAAAAAAAACCCAAAAAAATGGAACGTGCTACTGTTTCCTGATGTGTGCAGGGAAAGCAGCACGATAAAAATGGCCCCTGAATGGACCACGTGGTCTTTGTTTACTTCCTCCTTCTTCTCCGGGTAGAAAGAGGAAGTATCATGGGACAGGAGAAGTGATGGTAGGGAACTGCAATTTCCCCCCTGTTTGATGACGCTCTATAAGTAAAACCGTTAAGCAAAACTTGAATTGAGAGCTATAGAAAAACTGGACAAAATTTTTAAAACAAAGTCGATAAAATAAAATATCATGCACATCTCTTTGCTGGCCTGCATGGTTTTGTGGCGGATCATATTACTCTTCATATAATTCAAGAAAATTCCTCTATATTACTCAGAATTTATTTTCTTTTAGTGGTTTGGAGTAATATATACCTTTTCACTGGCAGCCAGTTGTGTCTATTTGGGCAACATTAAAGATGGCTCCTGTGCCTTTAAGATTTGCACCAAAGGGAGAGTTCCTCTTCCTGTGGTGTCTGCCATCACTACACAACACTGTGAGAGCCGATAGGCAGGTAGGAGGGGTGTGGTATTTCTCATACAGTTCCTCGGCTTCAGGCTTCTAGTTTTTTAAAAAAACAAAACACAGGAATAATCAAACAACAATTTATTTATTTATTTATTTTGTTCCATTTATATACTGCCCCATAGCCGAAGCTCTCTGGGTGGTTTACAAAAATTAAAAACATTGAACATTAAAAACACCGATATACAAAATTTTAAACCATAAAACATAAAAACAAGTTAAAATTACAATATCCTTCTGGGTCAAAAACATGCCAAAACAAATAATTGAGACTGCAGTCCTATACCTGCTTTGCCTGGGAGTAAGCCCCATTGAACTCAATGAGAATGAGATTTACTTCTGAATACACATGGTATAGAAATATAATAAATGAAATGAAATCAAAGTGTATTCATCTGACAGGTACACAGGACTGGTGGGCTTCTAATAAGAAGTTCCTGCATTCTAAAATCAGCACATATTTATACCTTTTGTGTATAAAAATTACCCCATAGCTAATATTATTAATTGTCCCATAAATTAGGACTCAGTCTTAATTATTTCATTGTTACTAAACATTCCTAAATATTAGCACATACAAAATGCCGGTGTGGCGTACTGGCTAGAGTGTTGGACTAGGAGTCGGGAGATTTGGGTTCTAGTCCCCACCCGGCCATGGAAACCCATTGGGTGACTTCGGGCTAGGCACAGACTCTCAGTCCAGCCTACCTCACAGGTTTGTTGTTGTGAGGATAAAATGGAGAGGAGGAGGATTATGTATGCCGCCTTGGGTTCCTTAAGGAGGAAAAAAGGTGAGATATAAATGTAATAAATAAATAATAAATACAAAAAAGGGTGTACACGTGTACCTTTTAGGCTAGATATGATCAATTTTGAATTATATACTTTTGAGAAGGTAGCTTCTTACTCAAAATGTTGACAATTAAACGTAAGTCTATAATTTTTTCTGGAAATCTATATATCAAGACTTTTGCTATGTATACTTTACACAATATTTTTGGTTCATTAACTGATAACCAAAAACTTTACATGCATTTCTGATCTCAAATTACAGTCTCACACTTGTTCATTACTCAGATAAGTCTTTGTCCCAAATGATAGAGCTTTAACTCAGCATTTTCTCTTTGGATACCATTGAGGTTACCTTGAAAAATATTTTTTGTGCCAGTTACCCAGAATTCATTGTGAACCTGCTTGTGGCTTTGTATATCTTTACTTTAAAACAATTACCGAATTTTACTTATTTAAATTTTATGATTTTGAATTATTTATCATTAAACGTTTGGCATTTGCATTTCATAAGGCATCTTATATTATTTTAAGAGATGTGGGTTAGCATTTTTAATAGCCTTTCCAACAAGTCCCATAAAGCAAAATCAGCTATTTCTTAAAAATCAAGACCACCATTCAGCATCATTGGGTGACCCCAGATTCTATTATTATGAGAGTGAAAGAAAAATACATATAGGGTTGCACTGTAAAGTTTCCATGCAAGACATTTTGCCTATGTCCACACTACCAGCAGATGGGGAGCACAGAAATCATTAGCAGAAGAAAATAATTTCACATATCTATTTTTTTTTTCTGTGAAAGAGCACAGGGACAGATAGCCAGTGTCTTTTGCTGACGGAAGTAAAATGCTGGTGGTGGTTTTAACTTTTTTTCGTTTTGAAGTAGAAAACCTGAGCAGGAAATTATAGCAGCTTTCTGTTGGTGTGGTTGCAGAGATTTTAAATATTACAACCCTTTATGTATTTATAATACCTACAATTTGATTGTAAATCACATGACTCAGGATGTGAATCAACTGCAGTGCATGACCTTTATATGAATACTGCTTTCCTTGTCCTCCATGCCAAAGGTAGATCCATATTTACTGATAGATCTCTGGGCGATTTGCAATAGACTAGCAAGGATTTTTGACTACCTATTGTTTAACAATAGCAGCATTCTCTTACTGCCTTAACTATTATTAATGAAATGAAGAAAGCTTGGGGTAACTAGCAGTGGATTTAGCCCAGCCAATGGGCTCAGAATTCTTTAAATGTAAGTGTGCATCTTTTACTCTGGTTGGTGGATCTCAGAGTTTTACGTAGTAAAAAACACAGTAGATCCCACAACCCTGAAGTCTGTCCATCCCTGCTGTAGGGCAACTTTCCCCCAACCTGATGCTTTCCAGATGTGTTGGACTTGCAGGCTGGGCATAATAGTAGTTGCAGGCCAACACATCTGGAGGGCACCAGGTCGGGGAAGGCTGCTGTAGATCAAAATCAGTCTTCCAAAGAGGGGTTAAGACCCATGGATGGGCTGTACTGTGGCATAAGGTAGGGTGCACAAATGGCATTATAACCATCGGTTCCTTTTTTTTCTTTAAGAGAAACAGAATAACAGGAAGAGAGCAGATGCAAAGGAGGCTAGACAAGAAGGAACTGGGGCAGGTGGAGCAACTGCAGGTTGTTACATGAGGTGAGAAAAGCTGCAGCTGCTAAAATTCTTTCTCTTATACAACTGTGAAATGAGTCCTGGCAGTTTTCTATGTATCTGCTTGCCCCAGAGAGAGGAGATATATGGCGATATAGGCTCAAAGTGAGCCCCCTGGGATTGAAAAAGCTTGACAATGCTGTAGAGTTTGGTAGCTATTCATATTAGTGCAATTTCATGGCAGCTCATACTTGCCCTCTCAGAATCTCACTATCCCATGAGTGTCTATATGGGGAACAGTTGCTCCCCCCCACCCCACCCCAATGAGCCATAATCCCCAGATTCCCAACTTTCATTTTAATAAAGGAGCAAGTCTCTGCCCCTTGTAGGACCTGAGATGTGAGGCAAAAGGTTCAACCACTATTCTTCCCATTTTATTTCATGAGAAACTAGTCTCATTCAGGGTTTTAAGCCAATGAATGAAGTTACAGCAATAATTGACACACTTCCTCATTCATTTGTAAGCCGTTTTGTTTGGCCCTGGTGGAACATTCTCCTGCCCATATTTACCATGCCCAGTGGCTATTAGGAGGATGAAAGTAGCCAGGCAAAGAATTGAGGGTTTTGGACGTGGGTAGAAAGAGTTCTGGACACCAGATCTAACTACTGAGAAACAAGAGAGGAATAGATCTGGTATACAAAGTTCTCCTTGCAGACCTGGTGCCCAAACAGACCATGTTTCTGTTCAGTCACCAGATCTACCAGAAGTGGTAGACCTGTTCTCTGGTTTTTTTCAGGGCTTTCTAGAAATGTGCAACTGGACACAGAGTGTGCAGTTCTAAAGTGCAGTTCACTGCTCAAGAAGTGCAAAATCAATACTATGTTAGCTGATGTAAAAAGTGGCTAATAACAATGTGAAGAGTAAAGTAAGTGCTTAGGCTCCTCTAGAATCCTAAATCCTGTTCAGGAATACTTATTTCTCTTTCCCCTGCCAAAGACACGCCCCACAGACTCCATTCTCCACTGATGTTTCCAAGATGAAAGAAATGTTAGAACATGGGAAGCCCTTTTCTGAAAAGTCATGTGAAGTTGTCAATGTTATGATGAGGGTGGCAGTGCCGGAAAATATCTAATATGATAATCTTAACTGCTGTGCAAGAAAGCAAATGCACACACAAGGAAAACGCAGATATGTTGTACTGGTGCATGTTATGTTCATACCACTGGGCAGCTTTCTCTGCCCTCCCCACCCTTTGGGAAATTCCTGTGAGCACTTTTTCTTGTCAGTCAGAGGTTGACAACATTCTTGATACACTAGAAGAGATGGGCAATGAAAGCTACACAAAGAATTAAATTTATCATGAGCCTGAGCAGCAGGAGCAGGCACTGCTAATCTCTGTGCTTTAGCTGCAGGAAAGGGCATTGTACTTCCTTGGATGTTATTCTAGCCAGTGGGTGTGCCACATGTTTTACTTTATTGCAGTCCTCTTGAACTTTTACCCTAAAATGTTGGAAACATTAGTCGGCTTGGAAATGACAGGAGTTCAAAACCCATGAACTTGACTCATCATCTGTTTTTGGTCCTTTGGCCTTTTGTTGTTTTGGCACGGAAAGTAGGGTGACCAACTGTCAGGATTTCCTCCGATTTGTCCAGGTTTTTGTTCTGTCCTGGGTGTCAAGGGGGGGATTTTCTGTAATTTTCTATAATGTCTGGGAATGACACGCTTTCCCCTTTAAGGCCACCATTAGTGTGGGGGGGAGGGATGATGCACTTTCCGGAGGCACATGATTCCCCCATTGGGGCCTTAAAGGGGAAAGCGTGTCATCCCTGGACATTATAGAAAAGGCCCCAATTGGAGCAATGGTGGGGGGGCAGGGATTACATGCTTTCTGGGACCTCAGGAAAGCACATCATCCCCCTGCGCCTTGCTAATGGTGGCTGCCATTAGCATGGGGGTGGGGAATGACGCACTTTCCAGAGGCCCCAGGAAGTGTGCTTTCCTGCCCCCACCACTGGGTGTCCTCTTTTTTGGTTTCACAAGTATGGTCACCCTAGGTATTACAACTACATTTTCAAGGAAGGCAGGACTGGTCTGATTCATATCAGTATTATCATTCAAAAGTAATTGTAGACGTGAAACAATTAGGACCCATACTACAGATTATGATAGATAGTAGGGTTTGATAGTATCAGAAGTAGGGAGTAAGTATGTTTACTTCCTTATTCTAGTACATCCTGCCCACTCATCCTTTCAGAATTAGGTTTAGTATATATGTGCAGCAGAATTAAATGATACAAGTTTTATGTATTTTTTAAAAAGATTCTACACTGTCACTTCTATTTCTTCCACTTCAGACTGCATGTGCAAGATGACATTTTTTAATGTTCCTATACAAGAAAAACTCCCTACAAATAGAAAGCTTGCTTAACAGGAAACGAGCTGGGTTAGAGTCTTCCTCCACAGTGTGCAATTTCAAGTAGGCAGGAGGTTGTTGTTTTTATGTGACAGATCATTCAAAAGTGGTATCCCTACCTGTAGTCTGTCCTGCTACAGCTGGGTCAAGCTTAGTCCTGGGCAAACAATGGGGCAAACCTTTTCAGCAAAGTCAGAAGGCAGGAAGAGATCAGAAGCACAGTATTACTGGTCAAGAAGAAGGGGAGCTGGAAAGCAGGGTCTGAGGCATAGCAGAAATCAAGTATAGTCTAAGTAACAGGGTCTTATCAGAAGTCCAGGGCTCAACAGCATAAAAGATCAGTCCGAAGAAGACAAAAGGTCAGGAAAAGTAGTTGCAATACACCAGCAGCTAAAATAAAAGTGTTCCCCTAGGCCTGCCTACGACTGAGGTTACCCAGGACTCAGCTGCAGCACATCAGAGACTACCCTGAAGAAGTCCTCGTCATGAGAAGGGCCCTACTCACAAGGAGTCCTTTATGCAGGAGCTTTCCTTTGAAAATGGATGCTCCTTCTCATAATAGTTGTTCTGGCCTGCGTCTTGAATCACCAATGCTCCCAGGGGCTAAGTGGTTGCTCAGCCTCAGAGGTAGAGTTCTCCCACCTGTGGTCCTCTCCCCCAAGGGTCCAGGCTTCTCCTGTTCCACCACTCAGTTTTCTGGCATGGGTGCTTCTTGATGCTGTTTGATTCTGAGAGCTTTATCTCCTCCCCTGAAGAGGACTCCAGCGGGGGATGACATAATCTGAAAAGGTACAGTCCATCCCAGGATTTTACCACCTTATTTTGCTGTATGTCACAAATAATTAACTTAGTTAATAGACTGACACATGGTTTGTGAGCCAGTAACCTTTTTGGACAAGTCAAAGTGGTGTCTGACTTGTTTTGGGGAGGGGATAGTGAATCTACAAATTGAAGAGCAGTGGAATCTCCTGTTTCACTTTATGCATTAGTCATCACCTCCTTTAATAACAACTCAGGTGGTAAGAGCCAACAGGAATGGAGCCAAACAGGGCCACTGAAAAACAAGAGGGAGTTATCAGCATGCTTGGGGGAACTCCAAGGTTTGCAGATGTGCAAAATTGTTTAGGGGAAAAAAGAAACTTAAGGGGGCAATCTTCCCAAAAAACAGTCTAATGAGGATTGAACATGCTCAGCGGCCATGCAGAACTGGAGTAACAGTTTGAAACAAAAACCAGGATGGGGAGTGGAATGTTCTGCTTATAGTATCCTGGAGTGGGGTATGGCTGACTAGTTGGCTGCAACCATGAACAGGAGAACTCTAGCTGGGAGGTGAGGATACACTTCAACATTTTGTTGCAGGTCCCACACCTTTTACCAGGCTACTAAATAATGAGACCAAGCCATTCCGTTTAAATGGCTTGAGCCCTGAAGGTGTAGGAAGCCACTTCTTCCAAGATGGCCAGGGAATGGTTCTGAAGGCATCTGATGCAATTCGACTGCTAAGGTTTTAAGCAGATCTGGCTTGCATGGAAGACTCTTTGGCAACTGTATGCAAACCACTCTGAGCTCCTTGAAGAAAGAGCAGGATATAATAATAATATAGTCTAATATGAGTGGTGTAGTGGTACATTTTGAAGTGCAGGCACCCTTGATAGCCATACCTGCAAAGACTATACAACAAAAAATGAACTTTGAATTTCTTAACTTACACAGAATTCCTTGGGGTGAGTGGTGAACCCAGGAATAAAGTATGTTCTAGATGGAGCCTCAAATGGATATCTACTATTCTTGTGGGGGTTGCTACTAGAAATTCCTGACCCCACCATGTTTGAACCTCAGCTTCTCCCAATTATTCCTTTCCAGCACCTTTTGTCCACTCTCCGAGACTAACTGAACAGCATACATGGAGTTCTTTTTGCCACAGAGGGTGGTGGAGGAGGATGCGACTAAGGAGTCAATTCTAACTTTTTCCCTCATGGCATGGGTTTTTTTTAGGGGGAAAGGTGAATAACCGGAGTATGTATTTCCTATAGTGTTGTCAGGATTGCCCTGATATCCAATCAGAGGCACAGACTATTTGACCAAGGAAAAGAGTGCCAGTCTTCCTGATGTTGCTTTGCCTGATAAGAAAAGCTTATATAATCATTTGGCATGCAGAGGGGTGGCAAATAGCCTTTGGGGAGGTGATAAAATAATAATAATAATAATAATAATAATAATAATAATAATAATAATAATAATGGCAGTGATGCTCTGTCCTTGCTCAACTACAATCCACCCCGCACACTCAGGTCCTCTGGGGAGAACTTACTTCAGTCTGCCAAAACTAGGCTGACAACTGTTACCCAGAGGACCTTTTCTTCTGCCGCCCCCAGAAGAAATGGCCTGCCAGAGGAGACACGTCAACTTAATACTGTCTCCGAGTTAAGACTGCTATAAAGACTAGTCTCTTCCGGCAGGCCTACCCAGATGAATTTTAAACCAAGAATTTTAAGATGTCTTGATTGTTGTTTTGATATTTTATTGGCTTTATATGCTTTTAAAATTAATTTTATGTATTTGATTTATATTGTATTGTTGCACTAATATTATTCCCCGCCTTGATCCAAAGAGATGGGTAATAAATAAATAAAATTATTATTATTATTATTATTATTATTATTATTATTATTATCATCATTTACCCAACTGTCTAAAATATTTGTGATGGTCCATATGGTGCTGGTAAATCCTGGCTTTGGGATGTCCATTCCAGATCATTCTCATATGAGTGGTCTCTTAAGTTTGTAGTGCCCAAGCCATTTAAGCAGAATTATTTGCTCCCATTATTTACTAAGATGCCCTCTCTAGAATGAGATGATAATTCCAGTTGCTGTCTCTCTCATATATTCAATTAGTTAATGTAAGTTAATGTAATGATTGTTGGGTTCCCACTGGTATGCAGAAGAGAGTGAAACTCGCAGTTCTTAAAAGAGACACAAGGCATGTTTGGGACGTCACAGAAAGTGCCAAAAAGAAGAAATGTGATTCAGTTATTCTCTTTCCACACATCTGATATGATATCCAAGTTGCTGACTTGCAGTTCTCACTGTAGGGCTGCATCGGGAGATGCAGAAATCATTACAATGAACTTTATTTCAGGAACATGGGAAGAGGATGTATGTGTCATTCCTCTGCCTGTCTTTCAACATATCCTGTTATCATCAGGAGCTGTCAAGATACCACACACCCACTTGCATTTTTTCTAAACTAAAAAGCCCCCCACCATTGTAACCTTTGCTAATAAAGGAGTTGCTCTACTTCCATGATAATTTTGCTATCCCCTTTCTGCACCTTCTCCAGCTCCTTTTTGAGATACAGCAACCAGACCTGTACACCATATTCCACGTGTGGCCGCATCATAGATTTGCATATAGGCATTACAATTTTATTTTTGATCCCTTTTCTAATGATCCCTACAATGGAATTCACCTTTTACATAGCTGCTGCCTATTGGGTCGACATTTTCATTGAGCTATCCACCATGACCGCAAGATCTACTTCCTGGTCATTCATTGCCCACTCAGATCCCTTCAGTGTAGATGTGGTTAGGATGTTTTGCTCTGACTTGGCTCCATCACACCAGCGTTTTATCGCACTCTCATTGTGTCTGTTTTGCTGTTTTGCAGTGCGGTACTCACATGACATCGCGCCTGTCCTGCAGTCACCCTGCCTCTTCCCCCCGCCTTTCCATGTTTTCCTAGAGCAGGGAAAGCCTGACTTATTTCCTCCACACGGGATTAAAGTGCCCTTCTGCCGCCATATATTGTGTATTGCCGTCCACGCGCCATGTCCTTTGTTGGGGGCGTGTGCTTTGAAGGGAGGTCTTGCTAACGAAACAGAAGGGCGGGATGGTTCTCCTCCAGCACCCCATATTGAACGAACGAGCTTGTGCGGAGTCAGTTGAATGGAGTTTTGCTGCTCCAACCTCACTCTCATTCCCATAGAAATGGCAACCAGCTGATGAAACGTTAAATCGGTAAAACGCTAAACAACAAAGCCAGAGCGAGGGGTGGAAGGCTCCCACATCAATCACAATATCACAACCAATGAATTGGAGGGAGAAGGGGTGGGGTGGAGTGGAGTGGAGTGGGAGAAGAACAAATGAAAGGAGGTTTCCCCGATGCCACAAACCCATGTGAAAGGGACCATTAGCTTGACGTGCTAATGAAATGGAGTAGATATTGCGGAGGCAAACCAGGAAAAAAAAAGTAGGTGTGATGGAGCCCTTGGTCATCACCTCAAATCATACAGCAAAGAAGCAGGAAGTTGCAAGCATACTTACCAGTGACCACATTCCTTGACAAAGATAAAAAATGTGGCGAAAAGTTGTTACTTTAATTTTGACTCTGGCTGCCTTAAGATGAATTTACATGATCTGATCTCACACAGAAAGCATAATAGCCAAGACAGCCAGAGGAACAGCCTTGTCAGACATAGGTGACTAAAATACATCCCCAATGATAAAGAAGATTCCTTTCCCCCCACCCCTGTTTATTTTTTGGATCTGTCAATTGTGTCTTGTCGAAACCAGCTAAAATGGAGGTGGCAGAAACAAGCTTCAGTTGCTGTGCTCTGTTTACACACAGTTGCTGTGCTGTGTTTACACAAAGACTCCCAGGGGCTGTTCCCTGAGACCACCTAGCCCAGGGGGGCACACTTCAGGCCTGAGGGACTCTCTAGACTTTTTATATAGCTTGGCACTTGATGGTCAACAGGAGTTTTAAACTGCAATCCTAAATCCAGTTGAACTCAGTGGAGCATTCTTCTGAATAGATATGTATAGGATTGCACTGTTAATAAGTTTTGGTGGTCACGATGCTGGGATTTATGTTCACTTGCCTAAGTGGGGGCTGAAAGAATCAATTTTTGTAATTAGAATATGGCCAGAGAAAGGGGCAACAATCTATGCATTAGTGCTTGATTAGAAAGGTAAGTAAGAGATTTTTGGCTGGCTTTCAGGATATGAGGGAGCTGGATTGACATTCCTTTGGGATGGGTGCTATCTGCTGCTTCATTCGTGTTTCATTCTTGCTGTCTTATTAATCGCTGAGCTCCATCACATCAGCGATTTAGTGTACTTTTGCCATGCCTGGTGTGCAGATTTGCAGCACAGTACTCACATGATGCCATGCCTGTCCTGCTGACACCCTGCCTCTTCCCCAGCCTTTCCTAGAACGCTAAAAGTCTGGATTATTTACCCTAAGCGCATTTAATGCGCCCTGAGCCTCTGTGTAGTTTTAAAGGAACAGGGGGCTTGAATGGATTGCATCAGGTCCTGGCAGGGAAAAGCAATCTCTCCCAGCAGCTGGTTCCAAGCCTCAATATAAAACCCAAACGTTGCATCCCAGGTTCGAAAGTGTTTTCTAAAATCATTCAACGTCTGAATTTCTGCAGAGACAGGATTGTACTCCATGGTCCCCTCTACAAGGATTCGCTTTTGCGCCTGGTTAGCCGATTATGCGCATAATCGCAGAAGCGCATTTATGCCTAACACCTCTGCACGAGAAGCGGCGAGAGGCGGTGAAGCGCATTAAGGGATGACCAAAATGCGCTTTGCAAGTAGTTAATGCGCATAAGCGCTTGTTCACATAGTCAAAATGCGCTTTAATGGCCGGAGCAAAATAAAACTCGCTGTTTAACGCGCATTCGATAATGCGCATAATCGGAGAGATAACGTGCCTCTACGCCCGATTTGCGCTCCGTTCTTGTAGAGGTAAAAAAAATTAAGCGCCTTGAAAGAGCTTTAAACCTCTCTTGTAGAGGCAGCCCATCAATGCCCCCAAAGAGCCAGACTAAAGGGTCATTCCATTTTTATCCAGCAGAAAGGCGGTCTGGTTGAAGTACTCATCTGCCAGTACCTAACTGGAGGGAGAAAGAGAAGGGGAAGGGTGGATTGGAGCGGAGCGGAGCAGAAGAGCAAGCGAGTGAAGGAGCAAAAGAGCAGCTATTTAGGTGAAAGGGATCATAAGCTTGATGTGCTTAGCATCAGAGGTAAAAAACACGGAGGCAAACCAGGGCAGGAAATTAGGTGTGATGGATCTTTTAGCGTTCTAGGAAAGGCTGGGGAAGAGGCGGGGTGTCAGAAGGGTACCATGCTCCAAATCCACACACCAGGCATGGCAAGAGTGCACTAAATTGCTGGTTTGATGGAGCACTCTGTATGTCTGTAGAGGCACCATATGTTTTTAGCACTCTTTCCCTAAAGGAAACTACTGCCCTAAAACATCTTCACACTCAGGGAAGTGGATGGGGAGATTTGAAACTTTCAAGGAGGGCAAACTGGTGTCTTCCGTCTGTTTTGGATTGCAACTCCCATCAGTCCCAGACAACATGGCCAGTGATCAGGAATTATGGGAGTTGTAGTCCAAAACAACTGAAAGGCATTACGATTATCCCTGCACTGTTTGCCTTACTGGAGAGGAAATTCTCCACTGATGCTGATTGACAGGAAACCTGAAACTAAGCACTCGTCACACCTAGGACTTGGTTTTCCCCCTCTTTGAAGATAATGTATTGATTTGAATTGCCGCTTGGGCTTTTTGAAGGTGCTGCTGTCGTCGAAGATTCTAGCTCCTAGAAGACAGTGGTACACTTAGGTAATTTTAGACTGAATGACCATGGGCCACCCATCTGTATTGAATGATCTTGCAGGAGGCTCCCCTTTAGATGGAAATGTGTATTACTTCAGTTACATCACAATGAAGTAAGTCACCCCTGATGCATTTTGGGGGCCTACTCCTTATTCTGCTGAGTAGGGCTCTAGGCATCTGCCTCAAATTCCTGCCCTGAGTGAGCCACTGCTGGAAGAAGTCAGTTATCAAGGGCAGAGACACTGAGGGTGTCGTCCTATGCATGTTTAGACAGAAAAAAGTTGTACATTTTCCAGCATACTCCAGCCACCAATTTGGAGAAGGCTATCAATGGCTATTAGCCCTGCTGGCTAGCAGTATCAGAGGCAGAAAGCCCATATACACCAGTTGCTGGGGAACATGGGTTGTAGGGTCTGTTGTCCTGCTTTTGGGTCTCTGGTCAACAAGTGGTTGGCCGCTATGTGCTGGACTATGTAGATGGAGCCTTGGTCTGATCCAGCAGGGCTCTTCTTATGTTCTTAGTTGTAGGGCTTTTTTCTGTCTAAACATGCATAGGATTACGCCCTGAATGGTGTTAGGCAAATTTTATTTATATATTTAAAATATTTCAGGGCAGAAGCCCTCCCAAGACAGCTTATAACCATTGTAACACATTACCATTAAGATATTAAGAGCGATAAAAAACATAAATGACAATAAAACAGCAATAAAAACAATAATAATGAACAATAAAAACAGCCATAAAACCAATTATAAAAATCATCAGCAACAAATAAATAGCATGTTTTTAATTACTTGGACAATCACCCCACACGCTGCCCCTAACACACACAGACTACAAAACGAAACGGGCCTTTTAGCAGTGTTATGTGCTGTGTTATTTCTTTTCTAAGAAGTCTGATATATGTGATTTTCTTCATAAATGCTAGGAAGTGCAAATTATATTTGGCAAGCATAGAAATGTTCTTGGCTTCTCCCTCCACGCCAACATATACTACTCCAAGATGGCTAAAGACATTTTTGCGCCATTCAAAACCTTCTTCCACCAATCTGTTGTTGGTTCAGAACTTGCACAGCCCATCATTTCATCTCTTCTGTTATTACCCATATACTGCAATAGTGTAAACATAAGAAGAGCCCTGCTATCTATTCTAGCATCCTGTTTCTCACAGTGGCCAGCGAGATGACTTTATAGGAAACCCACTAAGCAGGATATACATAGCCTTCTCCTGCTGTCTTTGCCCAGCAAATGGCATGCAAATACACACTGCCTCTGATACTGGAGGTAGCATATAGCCATCATGACCAGTAGCCTTTGATAGCCTTATGCTCCCTGAATTTGACTAACCCCCCTTTTAAAGCCATCCAACTTGGTGGTCATCACCCACATCTTGTGAAAGAAGGGGCAAAGAGAGATAATAAAGGCTTGTTTCTCGTTTTATTTGTTCCTGTTATCATTGGACATGTGCATACTATGTGTGGCAGCTGAAGAATTCTCCAGCAGGGTCGTATTTGTTGGAGGGGAGGGCAGTCTGTGAGAGAGCCGGCCCCCTTCAAAAATATTCCATGCGTCCTTGCTGAATTTTTACTTTTCTTCAAAAAGACAAAAATAGAAAGCCTGTCATTATTTTTATGTTGCTTTTTGCTTGAAGAGAAATAAAGAAAAGTGAAGAGACACTATCTGCTTCAGTTTATCATAACAAGTGAAGCCTTTGCATGCGACTCCCAGGGTTCTGGCTATTAAATGATAGGGAGACACGCAGTTGCTTTATACTGAGTCAGACCCCATTTAGCTCAGTATAGTCTACAATTGTCTTTCCCATCCCTGCCTGGAGATGTTGGGGGCTGAACCTTCTGCATGCAAAACTTGAGCTCTACCACTGAGCTATGGCCTTTCCCCAAATGTAAAGGCTCTGTGGTGATGGACAGGCATTTTGGACTTCTTTATAATGTTTTGAATATTATTTGAGGAATGAAAGAGGTTCTTTATGTTTAGGTCATTGTCATTTCACATTAACAACTTAATTTCCCTCCAGCTGAATCTGTAGCCCTCTCTTCCTGAATTTCTGACCTATTCTCCAGAATAGGGACCACTAAAGAAACAAGATGAGAGGTGCTATAATTGCTCACTGCTTTGGTGCCTCCAGTCTTTTAAAAATGCAGCTCCCTTGGCTGGGTTAAGACCTGGCTGCCCAATTCCAACCGGACATTGCGCTTCCTTTCTTCTGCAAGCAGATCTTCCATATTTGGAAGGCAGAGTCATTGCTTTAATGTATGCCGGATTTCCACAATACCTAATTTATAGGGGACTCTTCCAGCTTGTCTAGCTGCAGAATTTACGACAGGAATGCTGACATGATTGATGGGATTGATGGTTTGCACAAATGTTTAAGATATCTGTTTTTGCCTTTAACATGGGCACTCTGCAGTACATAGTTTGTACAAAAGCTCAAAGTCTTACAAAATGGGTTTTAAAAAACTTCTCTGCTTCATTGACCAGTCTAGGTTGGGCCAGCCCTACCCTGAGGCAGAGTGAGAAAGTTACCTCAGGCAACAGATTTTGGGTGTCCTGAAAGGACAGTAAATCGTTAGTTATTTACTTTGTTTTTATTGTATTTCTACTGTCTGGGTGGGATGGGCAGAGGTGCTTATGGGATGTTCTGACTCATATACAAAATAACTTGGCTGGCTATGGATGCTATGCACCTAGTGAGGTGAGGTGCCATTTGCTGCTCTGCATCAGGCAGCAAAATGTCTTGTGCCAGACCTTAGTCTAGGGTTTCCTGAAAGTTTCTCTATTTCTCGCTATGATTACTGCTTTCTAGATTTCGTGGTTCTGGCCTTTTGCTGGCAGATATTGTTTGATAACAACATTATAGTTGCTGCTATAGTGTGCTGTGCTCTACGTGGCTGTTCTGAGTAACTCTTACTTTCAGCCTAGGTTTAGCTATCCAAATTAGGGGTGTGCACGGACCCCCCGGATCGGATCAGGACCCGGATCGGGACCTCCAATTTTGTCCCGGACCGGTTCGGACAAAATCGGAGCCCCCCCGGACCGGATCGAGTTCAATCCCGACCCAAAAATCGTAAATTTTTGGATCGGCCGCCATTTTTTTCCCCATAGACTTGCATTGCAATGCAAGTCTATGAGGAAAAAATGGCGGCGGGTGGCTGAGGGGGGGCCTAACTCCCTCCCCCCCCGGGGCCGTCCGCTGTGGACGGCCCCGGCAGGTAAGCCCCCTCCCCCGCGCTCCCTACCCCCCCTGGGGCCGCCTGCTTCCATCCGCTGGCGCCCGCGGGCGCCAGCGGATAGAAGCGGACGGCTCCGGGGGGGGGTAAGCCCCCTTCCCCGCCACTGCTTACCTTCTCGGCCCGTCCGCTCCCGTCCGGCGCCGGCGGCTACTACCAGCGGGCTCCGCGGCCTACTCTCGAGTAGCGCGCCGGGTGATGACATCACCCGGCGCGCCACCCTAGAGCAGGCCGCAGAGCCTGCTGGTAGTAGTAGGCGCCGGCGCCGGGACAGGAGCCGCCGGGCCGGGAAGGTAAGGGCCCCCCTCCCCCCTCCGCGCGCCCCCTCCTCCCCTCCACGCACCCCCTGCTTACCTTCCCGGCCCGGCGGCTCCCGTCCGGCGCTGGCGCCTACTACTACCAGCAGGCTCCGCGGCCTGCTCTAGAGTAGCGCGCCGGGTGATGACATCACCCGGCGCGCCACCCTAGAGCAGGCCGCGGAGCCTGCTGGTAGTAGTAGGCGCCGGCGCCGGACGGGAGCCGCCGGGCCGGGAAGGTAAGGGCCCCCCTCCCCCCTCCGCGCGCCCCCTCCTCCCCTCCACGCACCCCCTGCTTACCTTCTCGGCCCGTCCGCTCCCGTCCGGGGCCGGCGGCTACCACCAGCAGGCTCCGCGGCCTGCTCTAGAGTAGCGCGCCGGGTGATGACATCACCCGGCGCGCCACCCTAGAGCAGGCCGCGGAGCCCGCTGGTAGTAGCTGCTAGTGCCGGACGGGAGCGGACGGGCCGAGAAGGTAAGCGCCCCCCTCCTCCCCCCCCCCCGCTGTCCACTTTCATCGGCGGGCGCCCGCTGGCGCCCGCCAATGGAAGTGGCGGTGGGCGCCAGTGGGCGCCCGCCGATCCGCTGATCCGCCGAACCGGTTCGGAGCCTTTTCGGACCGGTTCGGATTGGATCGGCCGATCCAGCTGCGGGATCGGAAATCGGATAATTTATCCGATTTCCCACTGGACCGGACTCGGATCGTGGATCGGGTCCGATCCAGTGCACATCCCTAATCCAAATTAGATAATTTCTTACCCTTCCCTTTGAAATAGTTAATGCGTAGGACAAAAGCTTGAGGAATTCTGAATGTCTTTCAAGCTAAACAGTGATTGAAACCATCAGTATGTACTTTAAACACCATTCATCAAAAATTATGTCCGCAGATGTTGGCTTGGCAGACACAATAATAGTAAGTAGCCAAAGCTCAATTTGAATTTTTGCAAACCTCTTCCTCTGTATCAACATAAGACTCTGACTCTGCACACATCCTAACTATAACATCCTGTCAGGATGTTGTACACAGTTTTCCCCCTCCCAGATTTACCCAGGCCCACAATGGCATCCCATGGGGGTCTAGTAAAAAGTGGGTCACACAAAAGGGCAGCCCTCATCTACCTTAGCATTCACATTTTTGGGTTCTCCTATTTTCTAAATGGATACTGGACTTCCATCATTATTTGCCTTGCCCTTTGCACAAGAAACTGACTTGGTTAAGAGAATTCATTTTGGGTTATGGCGTAAAACAGGATTTGACCTGGCCATGTAAATCCTAGCAGGAAACAAAAGGCCTCAACCTGTTTCAGGTTAAGAGGTCAGAAGCTAAGGTCCAAGTAAAGCTAGCAGTCCGAGTCAGAAGGAGGTCAGTGGTCAGTGTGAAGTCATTTTCTAGTCAAAGCTGTGTATACTCTGGTCCCCTCTACAAGGATTCGCTTTTGCGCCTGGTTAGGCGATTATGCGCATAATCACTGAAGCACATTTAGGCGGCGAAAGGCGGAGAAGCGCATTAACGGATGACCAAAATGCGCTTTACAAGTAGTTAATGCGCATAAGCGCTTGTTCACATAGTCAAAATGCGCTTTAATGGCCGGAGCAAAATAAAACTTGCTGTTTAACGCGCATTCGATAATGCGCATAATCGGAGAGATAACATGCCTCTACGCCCGATTTGCACTCCGTTCTTGTAGAGGTAAATTTTTTTAAGCGCCTTGAAAGAGCTTTAAACTTCTCTTGTAGAGGCAGCCTCTTAAAAACAGCACAAAAACTTTCTGAACCTAAATATTCAAAATATACATTTTATTTATTTACTTATTTGTTGGTTTGTTTGTTTCACATATTTATTTACGCCCTGCCTGTCTAGAAAATAATAATTAGGAACAATAAAACAAAATACACAGCTAGTAAATTGCACTAAAGCACAGATAAAAGCAAACAAACAGTCTATTTTTAAAAAAATAAAAGAAGTAAAATGATCTGATCAATGGATACTTGAACCAATTAATCAATAGGAAACAGTGCAAGATAAAAGCTTGCCTGGGTTAAAGAAAAGACTGTTGTTTTTTCCTGATGGCAGAATGCCATCAGTGAAGCTGATATTGTGCTATAGAAAGCTAAATGCCAAGAACTGTAAAAAGTAAGCCACTTTGTATATATTTGCATATTTTTTATGGTGCTTCAACTGTTTTGTTCGAATGGAGCCACACAGGGGACTCAACTTCCTCTCACAACCTCTGCAAATTCTACAAAGTACCCACCCATTCTACTGGCTTCTGTGACTTCTTCAAGTACTCAAGGCTGTCTTTGAAACCTGTTTTTTTTAAAGTGGACAATTACATTTTTATGCTGCTGTATTCTGCACTGTATTTGGGCAGTATTTGCATGGAGTACACATTACCCTGCCTAAAGTGGAGCAGCAATAGGCCTTCAGGATCAAGGCATTTAGGGCCAGCACCCAAGCAAGCAAACTTCATATGTCCTACAGTGCCCTTGTCTTCTGTTATCTAGGCCAGGTGACCATATGAAAAGGAGGACAGGGCTCCTGTATCTTTAACAGTTGTATAGAAAAGGGAATTTCAGCAGGTGTCATTTGTATGCATGCAGCACCTGGTGAAATTCCCTCTTCATCACAACAGTTAAAGATATAGGAGCCCTGTCCTCCTTTTCATATGGTCACCCTACTTTTCAGTTATGGTGCCCCAATTATGAACTGCCCTCCCCAGAGGGGCTCACCTGGCGTTTATACTGTGGTCTTTTCTGCACCGGGTGAAGATCTCTTCATTCCTCGAGGCTTTTTAGTCTTTCAGTTTTAAAAGTGTGTTTTTACTAGGTCCTCGCACTGCTGTTGTTCTCTGCTGTCATTTTTTTCCTGAGGCTGTTTAATTCGTTTTATATTTTATTTCATTTTATTATATTTCAATATTTTATGGTCTTAACCTTATTTTGTGAACATTCCATGGAGCTTTGACTATTGGGCGGTATACAAATGCAGTCAATAAATAATTAGTTCTGGGTAGATGTGTCCTGCTTTTCTAAAACGTTACCCTCTCTTCCTCCTAGTATAGTAACATGGCTGGCTCCAGGGATCTGTGTTGAGACTGCAGATCCAGGAACAAGAAATCGGAATGGAAACAGGGTAAAGAGGCAGGTACCTGGCTAAGAGGACCGTAGGAAGCCAGGCTGGAGAAAATGCTCGAAGCTTAAGCAGGAGCAGCAAGAGCCGATTATTACAAAGTGATTGTGGAATTAGGGATCAAAGTAAGGAGACTGGCATTCCGCTAGCCAAATTAGTGCAAATAATTGGAAGAGAAACCCCATGATTAATTTGCAAGTTGGGTGTACACCAGAGGAAACTGTCACACGCCTAGAAATAGAAGTACAGATTAGGTTCTGTGGCGTTTAGATTAATTTTTAATTTGACGCAACTAACCACAGTTCTTGTTTGTGTTGGGAAAGGTTCTGCAGAAGCACTGTTGTTCTGGCTATTTGAGGGGTTTTGGGGAAGTGAAGAGAGACTTTCCTGACAGGAAATGACTAGAATCTAATGAGTAATATGCATGTTATCCACACATGGCTGGGATTGACACTGTTTCTGTGACCTATGAGTAAACCAGAATTTTAAGTATCCAGGACAGCATTCCAGGTTTTCCTTTCAGTTTGGGGCTAAGTAATATTGGAGAAATGAAGGAGAGTTGTTGAGCTCTCAGGTTAAAATCCTTTGACTAGAGATGTAAAATTTATAGAAATTTTGAAGCTTTGGGGGGGGAACACATTTTCCCCAGGGTTTTGTGTGTGTGTGGGGGGGGGAACAGATTTTTTTGGAACAGTGGGGGGGAATGCATTATTAGCACTTTTTACAATTTGAAAGTCACTTCGTTACTTTAGGAACATAAAATGTAATTATGTACAAGTTGGTTTGGCATAAAATTACCACATTTGGTATATTAAAATTAGGGGTGTGCACGGACCCCCCGGATCGGATCGGGACCCGGATCGGGACCTCCAATTTTGTCCCGGACCGGTTCGGACAAAATCGGAGGCCCCCCGGACCGGATCGAGTCCGATCCCGACCCCAAAATCGTAAATTTTTGGATCGGCCGCCATTTTTTTCCCCATAGACTTGCATTGCAATGCAAGTCTATGAGGAAAAAATGGCGGCGGGTGGCTGAGGGGGGGCCTAACTCCCTCCCCCCCCCGGGGCCGTCCGCTGTGGACGGCCCCGGCAGGTAAGCCCCCTCCCCCGCGCTCCCTACCCCCCTGGGGCCGCCCGCTTCCATCCGCTGGCGCCCGCAGGCGCCAGCGGATAGAAGCGGACGGCTCCGGGGGGGGGGTAAGCCCCCTTCCCCGCCACTGCTTACCTTCTCGGCCCGTCCACTCCCGTCCGGCACCGGCGGCTACTACCAGCGGGCTCCGCGGCCTACTCTCGAGTAGCGCGCCGGGTGATGACATCACCCGGCGCGCCACCCTGGAGTAGGCCGCGGAGCCTGCTGGTAGTAGTAGGCGCCAGCGCTGGGACGGGAGCCGCCGGGACGGGAAGGTAAGGGCCCCCCTCCCCCCTCCGCGCACCCCCTCCTCCCCTCCACGCACCCCCTGCTTACCTTCCCGGCCCGGCGGCTCCCGTCCGGCGCCGGCGCCTACTACTACCAGCAGGCTCCGCGGCCTGCTGTAGAGTAGCGCGCCGAGTGATGACATCACCTGGCGCACCACCCTAGAGCAGGCCGCGGAGCCTGCTGGTAGTAGTAGGCGCCGGCGCCGGGACGGGAGCCGCCGGGACGGGAAGGTAAGGGCCCCCCTCCCCCCTCCGCGCGCCCCCTCCTCCCCTCCACGCACCCCCTGCTTACCTTCCCGGCCCGGCGGCTCCCGTCCGGCGCCGGCGCCTACTACTACCAGCAGGCTCCGCGGCCTGCTCTAGAGTAGCGCGCCGGGTGATGACATCACCCGGCGCGCCACCCTAGAGCAGGCCGCGGAGCCTGCTGGTAGTAGTAGGCGCCGGCGCCGGGACGGGAGCCGCCGGGACGGGAAGGTAAGGGCCCCCCTCCCCCCTCCGCGCGCCCCCTCCTCCCCTCCACGCACCCCCTGCTTACCTTCCCGGCCCGGCGGCTCCCGGCCGGCGCCGGCGCCTACTACTACCAGCAGGCTCCGCGGCCTGCTCTAGAGTAGCGTGCCGGGTGATGACATCACCCGGAGCGCCACCCTAGAGCAGGCCGCGGAGCCTGCTGGTAGTAGTAGGCGCTGGCGCCGGGACGGGAGCCGCCGGGACGGGAAGGTAAGGGCCCCCCTCCCCCCTCCGCGCGCCCCCTCCTCCCCTCCACGCACCCCCTGCTTACCTTCCCGGCCCGGCGGCTCCCGGCCGGCCTGGCGCCTACTACTACCAGCAGGCTCCGCGGCCTGCTCTAGAGTAGCGCGCCGGGTGATGACATCACCCGGCGCGCCACCCTAGAGCAGGCCGCGGAGCCCGCTGGTAGTAGCTGCTAGTGCCGGACGGGAGCGGACGGGCCGAGAAGGTAAGCGCCCCCCTCCTCCCCCCCCCCGCTGTCCACTTTCATCGGCGGGCGCCCGCTGGCGCCCGCCAATGGAAGCGGCGGTGGGCGCCAGTGGGCGCCTGCCGATCCGCCGATCCGCCGAACCGGTTCGGAGCCTTTTCGGACCGGTTCGGATTGGATCGGCCGATCCAGCTGCGGGATCGGAAATCGGATAATTTATCCGATTTCCCACTGGACCGGACTCGGATCGTGGATCGGGTCCGATCCAGTGCACATCCCTAATTAAAATACAGTGTGTTCAAGCATTTAAATTTTTTACTTTTTTTGTGACAAATGGAGCTACACAAGCTCCTGAACTGTAAGGAACACCTGAACAATAACGAATCTCTTTGGTTTTGCCGGTTTATGAGGAGCAGGCAAAACACACACACAGAAGAAACCATCAACATTAGTAACAAAGAAAATTATTTTATGTCTCCGCTTGTCATCCAGAGTGTCGAAGCAGACATAAAGCACCCATTCCCATAAAAAGAACTGAGAAAAAGGGGGACCAAGATTTAATGAATATGCATGAAATTTAATCAGACTCATTTTCTGAGCTATACCTATCACTATCAGTTTCAGTTTCTACTTCAGTGGCAGTGCCCCCTAGAGGAGGAAATGCATCTTGCTCCTGCATTTGAGAGTTGTAGTCTCAGTTTGCAACCTAGGACTTGCTTGTCCTTGGTGCACAGAAATAGTAATAATCTGATACTGTACATAGTTTTTAGAAATCATTTGGAGAAGTAAATATATGAACACCTTGTCTTAAACATTTGTTTCATCATGCTAAAATAAAACATTCTATAATCCACGTTTTCTTCATTTTTTCCAATATTTTCAAATTTTTCCAATATTATCCAATTTTTTGGGAAAAAACAAAAAAAGCTTCGTGAAAAAACAGGAAACCCATTTATTTCTGAATTTTTCTGGTTTTTTTCCCAGGCCTCCACATCTCTACCTCTGACACACTCCAGGCTGGGCAGAGAGTGACTCAATTCGCACGTTCATGGTGACCCACCGTGGCTTGTTTAAGCCATAGTCAGCTGCAGCACGTACTGATTTTTGAATATTTAAGCCATGGCCACAGTTTGTTATGTGTGTAGTCCTAACCTGGGCAACTGGAGTTATGCGCGGGTTAAACACCCCTCATATAACACTAGAAAAGGCCATAAGTTATGAAAAGGCCATAAGTTATGAACAAGGTTAAACAACTGTCGCACAACCCCCACTGCCTGGATTCAGACGAGACGAATAGTTGTGGCAACAGCTTGAATATTCATAATGGCCACTGGCATGCAATGCAGCCCACTGTGGCTTAAATAAGCCATGGTGGCTTATTTGATACTACAAACGAGCCCATTGTCTACATTGCGGGAACTATCCTTGTGTTCACAGTGGTTCTTCCTTTCTGCTTCTCTTTTGGGAAGGGCCAAAAAACATCTTTCTTTTGGTCTGCAGGAGCTCCTAGACATCCATTCTTTTGTAACTTGTATCTTTGTATCTTTCTCTTCCCTGTGCTTAAAAAAACCTCTCCAAAATAATAAAATCATATACAGATATTATTAGAGGGGTAGTTGTGTTAGTCAGTTGAAGCACAAGTAAAAGAGAATCATGTGGCATCTTAAAGACTAATTTATTATAGCATCAGTCTTTGTAAACTTGAGCCCACTCCATTAGATGTATGAAGTGTTACCCTTAGATGGCAGGTGCATATAGAATATACATAGCTATTGGGGGGGGGGGGAATTGTAATCAGAAGGGGGTCAAATGGCCATTAAAATGCAATTGCTTGTAAATCACCTGCAGCTTGCATAACCTGTCTCCTATTACTGCTGTTATGAATGGTCAAGGTGCTTATCTTGTATATGTTTAAGGGTTACACAGGACTTTTGCATATTTGCACTCTCCCCGTTTCCCTGAATGGTGAATCTGTGCTTGTTCAGTTTGGTTTCCTTTGGAGGAGAGAAGACTTCGAGACTCATGGTGTTTTTGTGATATTTGCTTTATTTACACATGTATAAGCCAAGTATAAGTAGGGGTAAAGAGGCAGTCTTGCAAGGCATCAGATCCACTACCTTGTACTAGATCCACATCTGCACTCTGAAAGTGCCTTCAACCCTCTCACTACTCTGCAGTTTAGAACAGATAAAGGCAAACTTCTGGTTTTACACATACACATACTTCTGTGTCCTCCCACTAACTAAGGGGAAAGGTGTCAACCGGGTATATCATTCAGATACACGGAGAGGCATCCCACCTCTCAGGAAACCATATCCTAACCGTTACCAAATGACCAATCTAGCTGTTAACCAGCAATCTGTCTTACAGAAGGAATGGTCCATTAGCAGCCCAGTGTGCTATGTTTTATTGTGCAATTCAAGACCAGCTCAAGATATTTTGATATCTGAGATGGGAAAATCCAAGTGGCACGTCCTTTTAGTACATTAACAAAGGCTACGGTCCCACCAGGAAGTTTCCTTGCCCCATTGAAATGAACGGGAACTGTCCCAACCAATTGAGCTTCATGGCTGAGAAGAGTTTTTGTACAGAAGTCTCCACAATTCATCCTGTGAATGAAGTGGCCATTCTTATCGCACTGACAGCATTGTGTGTAGGCAGAAATTTTTTTGAGCTGCCTTCTTGACGGAGTAACATTATTGTGATTTTTGTGTCATGGTAACACTCTTTAGTTCTGCTTTTGAAGCATAGAAGGAAGAGAGGATACATATTTGGGAAATAAATATTAGGGGGAAAGGTTCCTAAAAATAGCTGGGAAGGAGGACAAATTCTCAAGTCTGCTTGGTTAAATGGAACAGACATTCTGCTTGAATCTCTTGGGATGGCTTGTTTGGAGGACAAGTGGAAAGGCACGTATGCGAGGCAATTTTAGCACAGGAAACCTATATCCTCTCAATCAATGCCCGCCCCATTTTCCCCCACAAATAAAAATGCTGCATTTTTCCATTCATGCTTATGGATGAAGCACCAATACTAAAATGTAATAGTACATGTGTAAATGAATGGTACCAAATGGTAACTTTTCACGGGGTACATTTAATCAGTCAGTAAGTGGATTTCTGTGGGCCAAACTAATGATCAGACAGGAGGTGCACATACCCATCTCTTGGTAGAGGCTACAAGTTTGAGAAGGGAAAGAGGTGGGGGAGATGGAGGAAGGCAGGAACTGGTTAACCCTTTCCATTCCCAGTGGCTTGTCCCCTCAAAATTGTCTCCACACCCTACCTTAAATTGCTAAGCTGCTTTTCCACTTGTGATGCCATCAGGAAACTGCTCGTGCATCTCCTGAGCACCATCTAATTTCGCCCCTGTCTTATCAGGCCAAGAGGAGATTCTACCATTTCTGTTCCTTTCCTGGGTTTCTGATCAGGTGCAGAAGTATGGCAAGACAGCTCCTCACCCCATGGCAAGACATTGGGCTCCATCACACCTACTTTTCCTCCCCAGTTTACATCCTCAGTTTCCCCCTCGGTTTCCTTAGCGAGCCAAGCACTGGGCACTTTCACATCTGTGTATTGTTGTGCTCATGTATCTTTTCACCTGTATCGCTACTATGCCAGCGAAATCTCCTGCCCCACCCCTTACATTCTCCTTCCCCTGCAGTTAATTTTTAATATATTTTTGTTTATTTCTGCGCAAATACAACAGTATGGCACCCTGAAACTGTGCAATTACGATAAACCAACACACTATGCTTTCCCCTAAGATCATATTAAACAAACTCTGGGGAGAGAAGGAAGGGAGGCTGTTTGTAGGAAGCAGGAGGGAGCACACGGGCTGAGACTATTGCTGCCGCTTGGCTTGGGAAAGGTTTACAGGGGGGGAGGAGCGAACGTGCATTGCAGCTTGGGTACCGCCACACCGGTGCCTCGCTTCATTTTTTTAAAAAAATATTTAACTGCAAAGCTTCGCAGTTCTAGGGAAGCACGGGGGTGAGCCCCCCCCCGACCTGGAGTTTCTTTTGAGTTTTTTTCCCCATTTCTTTGAAGGCGAAAATGTACCCCTGGTGCATGCCTGCTCAGGAGTAAGAACATAGAGGTGAATGGGACCAAATCCCAGGCATGGGCGGCGGCACCCTCTCTCCCTCCCCCTTCACAGCTGAGCAGAGAACCGCCCCACCCTCCTCTTTTGTAAGCGAGACTGCCCTTTGACACACATGCCCCCAACAAAAAATGGGATGGTCTGATAGAGTTTAAGGCCTGCAATGTATGGGAGAGAGGAACGGCTTTATTGCGCACAGAGGGAAAAACTCCAGACTTTCCCCACTCCAAAATAAAACGAAAAATGGAGGGGAAGAGGCAAAATGAGTGCAGGACAGGGATGATGTCATGTGAGTACCGCGCTGCAAAAACACACACCAGGCATGGCGAGTGTACGATAAATCGCTGGTGTGATGGAGCTCAATAATACTGGACTGGTTTCCTGGATGGTTATATGCACACTGTAGACCTCAGGCCCAGGGAGCCATTCCTACCCTCCTAGCACCCCAATCCAGTCCTCCTGGGTTCCCTAGTTGTCCATGCCCCCTTCCCCTGGACCCGCCCCCTTCCCCCAACTGTGGTTTTTTGCAATTTTTAGAGTTACCCTCCCCCTTCTAAAAGCTCGTAATGCCTCTTCTGAAGCTGAAATACTGGCAGTAAGAGCTTTAATTACAATATGCTGGTATTTTTTGTTTTGGTATTTTTTCCCGCCCCTTTGCTTTGACCCCACCCCTTTGCCTTTGGTCCCACCCACCACTGGAATGCAGCCCCTGAGAGCGTCTCTGAAATTGAATTCAGCTCTTGCACTGAAAGAGATTCAACACCGTAGAGTCTTCAGTGGTTAATGTGGGGCAGGGGGCTGGCGGAGGGGAGCTTGACTATCAGAGGTTCTTACCAAAGTGAAGTAACCAGGGTGTGGTTTTCTGTTTTCATGAGGCCTTTGAGGACCTTTCAATTTTTCTCGGATAAGCTGTGCACATTTTTAAAAGCCAGTTTCCTCAAAGAAATGCTGCCAGAATTCTTATCGGTTTTCTTTTCCTGGAGCTCAGTCTCAGTTTGGACTCCAGTCTACCTGTGCTTTGTGCTATAGTTTCTCATGTAAATTCAGTCCCTTTTAAAAGCCACTTCATCTGCTGCATAATACTGCAAAGTAAATACTCCACATATTTTTTAACCACATAGCAAAAGCACTTTGCAGTGTATGTATTCCTGTCCTGCCCCCACTCCCAAACTGAGCCCCCCTCTAGATGGATTCCATTTATCGTAAATGCTTGTATGCAGGAGGTAATTGAGCACTCAACGGGTGACCTTACTGGTTGTTTCAAATGTGCTTTATAAGTAGTTAATGCGGAGAATCGCTTGTTCACATAGTCAAAATACGCTTTAACGGCCGGAGCAAAATAAAACTCACTATTTAATGCGCATTCGATAATGCGCATAATCGGAGAGAAAACGCGCCTCTACGCCCGATTTGCACTCCGTTCTTGTAGAGGTAAATTTTTTAATGAGCCTTGAAAGAGCTTTAAATGCCTCTTGTAGAGGCAGCCTGAGAATGCTTCTGGGAAGGAAAAACATCTCTGTTGTTAAGAGCTTTTGGGAAAGAGGGTCTTGTAGACTGTCCTCCCTCATGAGGTAAATATGGTTCTAGATCCCTGATGAAGCATTGTCAAGGGAGAGAGAGATCAAAAACCCTTCATGATCTTGAGTTTTAGGCATTTATTCTTCATGACTGCAAATTTTGAAGATAGCTTCCTGTGGCCAGAAAGAATTTCCCCCAGGAAGGGAAACTTTTATAAATGGGGGATGGGGTTTCCTCTTCCTCCTTCCACAAATGGCCAATCTGTGGACCAGCAGACTAGTAAAATGTTTTCTGGGCTACTAATTTTTATGGACATATTTACAGGGCTGTCTCAGTAGATGAAGTGAATTCACAGCAGGATTGAGCTTCTACCTCTAAATCAGGGGTTCAGAAGATCAGGCCTGGATACCAAATCTAGCCCTTTGGGGGTTCCCCAGATGGCCAAACCCCCTTTCTACTGAGCACACCCCTTTCCCCTGACGACTAATCATTTTGTGGTTTCCTGGCTTTTGTGCAGTTTCCCCCCCTTAATTTAAAAGGTTGAAATGTCTCTCTTAAGGCTTACTTACTTGCAGTAAGTGCTTTAAGCTAAAATATGCTGGGTTTGGGGTTTTGTATTTTTAGCCCTACCCCATTTATATATGTAATAATAAATAATATAAATGTATTCATAAACAAACCCTGAGGAGAAACAATCCTCCCGACAAACGTAGGTGCTAAGTGGTCTTATCAATGTACGTTTGCCTGGCCAGGGGGCTGTCTAAACGGTTTAAACGTCAGTTATATGTGATTATATGTGGTTCAACGTCAGTTATATGTGGCAGCAGTCACCGTAGGGCTTTCCCGCAAAGCTGTGCACTGCCGAAGCGAGGTCACTACGGCATTTCCGCCGTCTGTCCTTGCTCCGGCATCGTGCCAGGAGTGTTCCCAGGTGGAAGGCAACCTTCCATTGGTTGCTGGAAGCCAGGGGAGGGGGAGGGGGCCAGCCCGGCAAACTGAATGGCTGCCAGAAAGCCCACGCTGCCTCCTCCAATATGGATTACTCGCAACCACCCCACAGCAACGAGACCACGGGGTTTGGTGGCAGGGTGGCACCAACATGGCGCCGTGAAAGCTGGGTCTAGGCCTGTGTCGATGTCAGATGAGGGGGGAGTATCATGTCAGATGGGGAGAGTATCAAAATTGCATGTGGAAAATGGTCAGGAAGGTGCTGTTGCTCTCATGTCCTGCTTGTGGCTTTCCCATGGGCAGCTGGTTGGCCACTGTGTGAACAGAATGCTGGACTGGATGGACCCTGGGTCTGATCCGCCATGGCTCTTCTTATGTTCTTAGATTTATCTGTGATTCTGTGCCTCTCGATTATAAATGTACTACTTGAGAATGTAAAATAATAACTAAAATAGATACATATTCCTCTGGACTTAAGTATCAGGAGGTGCCAAAGCTCTGTGGTTGAGGTTTCTTGTGGCAGGAACGTGGAGACGGAACTTTAAAAAAAAAGGGGAAAAAAAGCAGGCTTGGCTTACAGCCAAGACCCCAGGAATTGATTTCAGAAGAACAAACAAGGTAGAGATGAGGCAGAGCTGCTGAGAAAGTTTACACACACACACACATATATACATAGGGTTGCCAGGGTACAGATCTTGTGGTTTCTCCCGTCCAGTTATTCTCCAGTTCCCCTTCCTGCTGTGTGGCACACCATGGTGGCATCTGACAGAGGAAGCGCAGATGACAAGACCAGGGAAGGATCAGGCACTTAGAAGATATGGCTTCTGTATTTCCCTGATGCATTTGAGGATCTGAAAGTACTGGACAGATCTCTGGGTTCTTCTAGCCTAGCAGTTCAGTAGGTTTGGGTGAATAGCACTATATTGGAGCCTGTGCATAGCCTGTCTCCGAAGAATTAAAATCCCTGATTGCCCTTCTTCTATTTCACCACCCTGGGGGCGGCGAGTGTACACATATCTGCAATATAACTGTTGATCTTCTGTATTCTTTGCTTGCTAGAGTTTTTGCAGAAATGTTCTTAGTCCTGCCACCCCACCCACAATGCATAGGGTTTCTAATCTGTTTAGCTAATTGCTAAACAGTTTAGCTAAATGCTAAACAGTTTAGCTCAGCCTTCCCCATCCAGTTGCCTTCCAGCTGTTTTGTACTCTTCCGTCCAGAATTCCTGACTGGGCGGGATTGGAGTTGTAGTGGAAAACATATGTTGACAAAAGCTGGTTTAGCGAACTGCAGAGAAGATTCTGCGAAGACGGGGCACTTTGAGAGTGGTTTTTGCTCAAGCAGGCAAGAAGCAAGGATAGACGATGGGGTCAGAGAAGGAGTTGGCACAGGAGACACTGCAGTTACATCCACTGCTACTGTTATGGATGTTACATCTCCAAATTACAACCTCGCAACCCTAACCCTACTTTCCCCTTCTTATTTACATTGAGAATCTACTCCATGCTCCTTAGAGAAGTAGAGGCAACAGAGTCTAGGTTTACTGGGTTGCAGACTTCCCTAAGCTGGTGCCCTCCAGCTGCATGGGGCTACAATTCCCATCACTCCACCCAGCAGCACCATTGGCCATGCTGGCTGGGAATGATGGGAGTTGTCGTCCAACACATTTGGAGGACTCCAGGCTGAGGAAGACTGTGCTGGTTTCGTAGAGCTACAATGTGGGTTTGAAAGCTTTTAGTGTGAGAGATGGTGTGAATGGGTAAATACTACCCTTCCCCAACCTGGTGCCCCCCCAGATATTTTGTACTATAACTCCCAGCCTTCCTGACTTAGCTATGCTGGCTGGGACTGATGAGAGTTGAAATCTAAAACATCTGGAATTCATCAGGCTGGGGAAGACTGGTGTATACATATGGACATACAGCTCCATCAGACAAACATTTTATTGCACACATTGCTGGGCACCCACGGATTTTTGCAGGTCCCTTTCATGCCGTTGTCTGCCTCCCATGCACCTCCAGCCCCATCTAGCCTTCTTCCCATGACAAAAAGCCCCCCCCCCCCAGTATGTCTGACTTATTCTTAAAAACGGAAGTTGCCGCTATCTCCTGCTGTGTGCAGGAGAAGGAGCGCGATCAAAACGGCCCACTGAATGGGCCACGTTCAGGTTGTTTACTTCCTCTTTCAAAAGAGAAAGTAATGAGGGGAAAATGCATGGACGGAGAAGCGATGGTAAGCAAATACAATTTTCCTCTGTGTGATGATGCTCATAATTCACTGTGGAAGTAAACTCACCATGTTTTGTTTAGATGTACAGTCTGCTCTCTCCTGGATCCATTTAAGGATTGAAGTCAATTTACCAGATGTGCACAGCACTCTGTGGCTGGAAACCAGTGATACCACTAACTCCCCCCAGATAGTTTTTAACCATTTTGAAAAAAATGATTTTGCTTTTAAAAGTAGGGGAAATGATGCCTGCATTTAATTGAATAAATGTAAATATGGCTCTTAAAAATTATAAAAAGAGAAAACACCTGAAGCACAGTGGGACAGGCAAGTGAAATGACTGAATAAGCATCCAATTTGCTGTCAGTACATCCTGAATGGACTTGACCAGTGAGAGGAAATACACATACCAAACCCTGACTTGCGCATACATCTGTATCCATCGGATGACTCCTTGGAATTGCACAGGGTGCTTCTGCAGGTACCTCTGGGTTCTCAGCTAAGAAATGATTTATGAACACATTGGCTGCAATCCAATACAGAGTTAAATATGCTTAAATGCACTTAACTTGGTGTTGGGTTGTGGCCTTAGCATGCAATCGTTGTCTGGGAATCTGACTTATGTTTAAAATACTGGACAAATATTTGCCTACCGTAGCAGTACACAACATGGCAACTATTGAAAACCAGTTAAGAGAGCATAGTATAAGCCAATTTCCCCCACAACATGAAATGAGTAGAGGGTGGGGGTAGGGAGAAAAGAGGCAAAGAGGATTAAAAAGGGAAGGAAATGGAATAGTAATTGTAATTAACATGCGTTTCTGTAGAAGTGAATTTCCCCCCGAAATATGATTCTGAGTTTCCTTCCCCTTCCTTTCTGTCATGAGTGCATCAAGAATTTCTACAGCATAGGGTGTGGGAGGGAGGGACATAAGAATTTACTGGATCAGATTGAGGGTCTATTTAGTCCAGCCTAGTCCTGGTTCTGGCATAGGCCAAGTTTATAAGCTGGGAAGTTTATAAGCAAGGGTGAAAACAACCCTCCTCTCCTCTCCCTGTTGTTTGTCCCAAGCATCTTTCAGGGTTATACTACCTCTGAACGTGGAGGCTGTCTTTGGTCATTACTTTATAACTTTTGATGGGCCACAGATGTGTTAATCCTTGTCTGTCGGTCATGGAATTTAAATTTTTAAGGGTTTGGACACCTGCCCACACCAAAGCAAAATATCCATGCTGAGACCATGGCACTGGCCTAAGGCAGCTTCCTGTGTTCCTTTTGTCAATGTCAACAATGTAATATAGAGTAGGGAGTGGGAAGAAGGTAGATCTCCAGATGCTTTGGAGTTCAGCTCCCAGAAGCCCCTGCTAGCATGGCCAATGATCAGGACTGCTGGGAGTTGAAGTCCAAAAATCTGGAGATCTACTTTCTGCCCACCCCTGATAAAGAGGATGCTTTTTGTGGGAATGATGTTGAGCAGTAAATGAAACACTCCCATTTTGGACAATGTGTAGAAACTTCCTCTGTGTGTTGTATTGCAGCGGCTAACTTCTACTTCTATCGCTGTGAATGACCAATTCCAAGATGTCCCTGTGGAGCTTCATCTCCGATATGCCTCCAGAACGGTTCAGCAACCTGTTTGAAGAGTTTCCTCATAACCTACGGTGCCTCCTGGGGGAGTGGTTGGAAAACCAGCCTTGGTAAGTTTATGGGGCAGCTTATTCCTTAGCAGACCTAGGGATTTCAAAGTTGGAGGTGTTTTTTCCCAGACAAATTCCCTCCATTCATCCCTTCCATTTGTATGTTTCATTTATCTCATGCAGCCCAATGGTTCCTAGTGCAGAGTAGTGAAAAGGATGTCCTTGTACAGCAGGGATGGACAAATTTTGGCCCTCCAGATGTTCGGCTCTACAACTTCCATCAGCCCTAGCCAACATAGCCAGTTGGGAGTTGTAGGCCAAATCATCCAGAAGGCCAAGAGTTACCCACCCCTCTTGTAGGGCTTCTCCTTCCAGTTTGACAGTTATTCAAACTCTGGATATATCCTCCCGAAAAAAGAAGTTGCAGTATGTTGTCAACCTTGCACCAAGCTTTCATTTCAGGGTGCAGCTCACAGATTTGGGCAAGTCTCTTTCATTGGATCCACAGCTGCATGACAAGATGATTCAGCTCCTTCCTCAGTCCTGTTGCGCACCTTCCTCTTCTGTTCTGCTGTGGGGCAATATGAGTGTTTTGTTGGCTCCAGCAGGTAGAGCGGGAGGTGGGCAGCGGGATTGTGAGAAGCTCAGAGCTTCATCCTTGTTTGTAAGTGCATATTTGTTAGAGACAGGAGTGATCTCTGAGTTGCAGTCCTGTGCGGCAAGGGGACGATTTATGGGCTTCCAGGTCCATGGAGGCGTGGAAAGAGAGCCAAGCTCTGGTGCTGGTGAAAAACAATCGTATCTTTAATAAATTCTTCTTTAATTAGATCCATGCGTTTTGGATTAAATCCTTCTTCAGGAGCTAAAAACACAACATAGACACAACGTAAATACTAAATAAAAGTAACACCCCTGCCCACGTTGCAAAGACCTGAAGGCCAAGCAGATAATACGTATAAAATTTTCTTATGAAATCCTGGCTCTAAAGCATGACAATCTGTTCATGGACCATGGCAATCAGATGTGATGTTTGAGTAAAGATTATCTGCTAAGGAAATCCCATGCAAGTGGTGTACAAGTATTGCTGGGCTTGATAGGCAAACAGTACTTTATACTAGGAGCTGTCCAATCCAGTCCCACCATGATAGCACAATAATATGCATTTATCAACACAGATAATGGCTGCGGTCACATATAATTATTATTCAGGATACCTAGTTTATTCTGAATCAGCAATGTGCCAGTTCACACAGCCAATTGTTCCTCCCTTCACGTGAGAGGGTAAAAATAATCAGGAAGTGATAGTTTATTGTGATATATAAAACTGGGTTGCTGGTTTATTGCCCCCAACAAGCTAGGATTGTAAGCCAGCAACAATGAACCTGCCTTGTTTGGGAACAACAAACCAGGATCCTGGGTTTGGATATCACAATGTTATTTCTTCTTGGTTAGTTTTACCCACTTATGTGAAGGGAACAGCGAAGCGGGAATGAACAGGCTACATGCACAAGCATGCTGCTGTTTCCCAGTAAACCAGTATAACGTAGGAATCCTGGCTTATCATTATGTGCAAATGTAGTCACTGTCTGAAGTTGATGAAGTGATATATATAGGTTGATGTAGGTTGATAATAATAATAAAAATGCCTGATTTACTTTTAAACCGCAGTTCATTCCACAGGTTTTGACTCCCCCCACCTTTCAGTTCTTTAGGACTGCTCTTCCCACCCCCACCCCAATGTATGCCTTTAAACTGAAATATTAAACAACATTTACATTATTGTTTTCTGGTACAAACCTCAAAATGTGGATTTGACCCAGTCAGATGCCTATTATAGTTTTCTAATTTTCCTGCTTCTCCTATAGTTCCCCTCCCTGTCCAGCCTTCTCTCTTCTTCTGTCGTGCATAGCATGGACCCTGTTCTCATATCTGAGGCCTTTGGCAAAGTAGGGGTGCCCCCTCAGCCACACTTGCTATATATCTCAGATGTGTAGCTGTGAGAGAGTGGCTAATCTACTTATGTATTTATTTGATTTGTAACCTGCCTTTCTACTCAAAAAAATGACACACCGGGTAGCTATTCTGAGGGCTGCGTAGTAGTGTTGTTCATTCTGTGGCCTGTAGGCCACACTAACTTGTTTCTGTGGGACACTCATTGAACGTATGTCACTGCTGTGGTAGAATACTGGTCAAGAAAGACTTTGGCTTGATTCGGCAAAGCCATGGCAAATCTGAGGGGAGAAGTTCACTACAAATCTAAGAAAAAAGACCTACACCTCCCAGCATGTTCCAGCCAGCATGGCTGACTTTTTTCTGTCTAAACATGCAGAAGATTGTGCCCTAAATTAGCTTAACTGTCATCTCTAGATCATACACTCTAGCCTCTATTCTAAGTGCTGCCAGTTGTCTCCATTCCAGCAGTTTTCAGTTCAGTGCAAAATTGCAGCTGTAGGAAATGGCATCATAGCATTTTCAGCTGAGAGATGAGATAGCCTAGAAAAAACGGGGGGAAAGAAAAATTTGGGGGGAAATGTTTTCCCTCTACCTGCGGCTAGCAGAGGATGACCATATGTCAGAAAAAACCACGACATGTCAGGACTTTTGGTAACAAATCCAAGAAGGGGGTGAAATTATGAAATTTGAAGAAACATTTGGATTTTTCCATCCTCCCCCCCCCCCCCCAAGGGCAGCTCTACTTTATAGTCAATGGGAATTAACAAAAATGCTTACAGCTCTGTCATTTTTAAAGATAAAGTGATGAAACATGGCAATATGATAGCCCTTAGGTAGGGCTTTAGCCATGCCATAGTTGAAGTAGATCCATTCATCCGTTGATTTTTAGGAATTTTTTAAAGGTTGAGGTTTTAAAATTAAATTTCCTTTACAAAAACATCATTTTAAAGATAAAGAGATGAAACTTGGCACTTTGATAGCTCCTATGTAGTACTTTAGCCATACCAAGTTTAAAGCAGATCCGTTCATCCATTGATTTTTAGGATTTTTTTTTAAATTGAGGTTTTTAAATTATTTTAAAACATTTTTAAAGATAAGGAGATGAAACTTGGGATCATGATAGATCTTAAGTAGGGCTTTAGCCATGCCAAGTTTCAAGCAGATCTGTTCATCTGTTGATTTTTAGCAAGTATCAAAACAAAATTGAACTTTAAAAGTAAACTTTTTTTAAAAAAAGCCAGCCGGCTGGCCAGCCAGCAACAAGCATTGTTAAACAGCAGCTTGCAACAGAGTGAGGATACAATCAGAAAATATATTTGAGGGAAGGGGACAATGTATCACACAGAGTATAGCAACATCTGATATAGAATATATTTTTAGTAAATTTGTAGTATCAAGAATTTAAAAAGGTAATAAGGGGAATAAGCTCCACTCCGTTGTATCCTTTTTTTCTTTTCTTTTTGTTATCTATTTATTTGGGGGGGGAGGGGGTGTACCATACCATAATATATTATATTACACTATGTTATAATGTTCATGGCATGTTGAATATATAAAAAACTTTAATAAAAACATTATTTAAAAAACACACAGAGTATATCAACAAAGTACAGCAAAAGCTACAAAAGTAGGAGTGAGTGACGTTAATTTCAGATACATTGGATGTCTCACTTGTTATTTCAGTGATTTTAACATTAAGATGTTATTTAGAACAGATTTATCTTAATTGTGTGCTGTAAAATCAGACATGTGACCAAGGCTATGTTCAGGTGGGCACACCCCCTTTATGCTGGACACACACCCTGGGGCAGACATGTTAGTGGGCACGCCCCCTTGGTGGCCATCCAAGTTGTCCTCCTTTTTGGTTTCCAAAATATGGTCACCCTAGACTTAAGGGCATATAGCCCTAGTTGTAAGACAGCTCTTCTTCCCCCATAGCTCTTCCAGTTGTCTCCCTGGCAAAAACTATATTTCGTTTTTCATGTTTTGTTGGCTAAGAACGGTGGTATCCATTTGGTGATGCGTTCATTTGGACAAGACCAATCATTGCATGGAGTTTATTTATATATTTATTGATTTGATTTGTGCTTTGCCTTTCTACCAAGTCAATGACACTTAAGGAGGCTTAATCTTTTGAAAGAGGTTGATGGGTTTGTGTGTGGGTGTAGCGGCCTGCCCTACATGTCTTCATTTTTCTCTTTCCTACTGCTCCACCCTTTCTCCCTAGGGAATTCATCAACAGATCAGACACTTTCAGTGCTGTTATGGCTGCAAGCCTGTTGTCTGCCATGATGGAGAGATTACAAGATCTGGCCAACGAGAATTACCAACCCGGCCCAGTTGTTCAGCTCATTGCCAACGTTGAGGTATGTAGGGGAGCGATGTGAATTGAACAGGATGCAGATATCAGCAGCTTTTTCAGCCGAGCACAGATTTTCTTGTCTAGAGATGTGACGCCTGGAAAAAAATGGGGGGAACAGAACATTTCTTGGGAAAATAGTTTTCCTCTCCCTTCCCCATTCACACACTTCCAATTTTACAACAACAACAACAACAACAAAAAACAGAGAGGAAAAAAACCAGGAAAAAAGCCCTCCCCGCCATTTTGTTCTGGGGATTTTTAACATCTTTTGTTACTTAGAAATGTTAGGAAAGACGCAGTGGGGTTTAGCTTGGCCCATGCTCTTCAGTGATTCAGCAAGACAGCTGTGACAAACTGGGCAGCCTTTTCCTTAGATTTTAGGAGTGGGACTTCTCCGTGCCCAAGGTTTAGCTCATAGACAGAGTACATCTTGGCCTGGTCCTCCTTCAGTAACCTCAGGGGAGGGGTGTTATAGGAAAGGGAAAGCCTCCAGGCCCTGATAGGTTGCCAAACTGCCAGGGCATGGCCTGTACTCGAGTTGCAGCCCCAGAGAGATGAAGAGGTATGCCACATTGCCTATATGTGTCGTCGAATGGGTTGATAGAATCCTGAGGTGATAGAATGGACTATACTGCTTCAGACTGTGTGTGGAAGATCCCGGTTTTGAATGTTACGATGCATTTAAAAGAAACTCCATTCAAGTAGAGAACAGGGACCTTTCTCCTTCATGTACCAGTTTACAGGCTTTATAGAGCCAGTTTATTAGGCACAAGGTGTCATAATAAACCACAGTAAGCCACGTGTCTTTCATAGATAGACCAAATCTGCATCAGCCAAGGGTGGGCCTTGCTGGATGGCCTTTACAGCTTGTGGTATGGACTCACTTTGGAAGGCATGGCCAGGTGCATGCCCCACGTCAACCTGTTGCCTCAGAGTCCCCTTCCTTCACTAGCTCCACCTCCCAGAGGCCCTAAGGGACATGTTTATCCGTACAGCAATTTCAGTCAATCTCCTGATGAAAAGAAATAAAACATCTCACAGGTGGGTTGAGGAACACGTATTAACAATATTTGTGTTCTTCCTAATAATTATAGAACAAATATCAGAGAGAGCCGCTGCAGTTGGTGGGGGTTATAAAAAGGATCTTAGAACGGGAGCATGCAGCTGTTCAAGAACAGGTAAGAAATTTCTCAACAGCTGTTCTCTGGAATAGAATTGTCCTAACCCTGATGTCTCACCCTGACTCCTAAATACTACCAGTTCTACACCAGGGGTGGGAAGAAGTTTGAGACGTTGACTGCCAGAGTGGCCAATGGTCAGGAACGCTGGGAGTTAAAATCCCAAACATCTGAAGATCTTCTTTTTGCCCGCCCCTGCTCTACAGTAATTAATGGCCAGTCCATCAAATTCATGACATTCCAGGGCAGCTGATGTTTTATGCTCTGTATTCCCTAAATCTTGACATCCTCAGTGCTGCCCATCTCAATTCTCTCCCCTTGGTGTTTATGCACCGTTGTGCTGTGTCCCTTGAACCTCACTACCTCCAGGCCTTTTTCATCATTTATTATTATTATTATTATTATTATTATTATTATTATCATCATCATCATTATCATTTGTTGTTGTTTGAAGTTGCATCATCATCATCATCATCATCATCATCATCATCTCTATAGCAATTCTTTATTATTTTCTGTGATTATCTTGTTCATCCTTCTAGCAGCACTATATGGGCTGACTGTTTAATAGATTGCAATCTGGCTAAGGCTGAGGTAGTGCTTGGGATTTGAACCCAGACCTTTTTGGTCCAAGTCCAACCCAATTCCCTGTTGACCAAACTGGCTCACGCTAGTGCCTACATACCTTAGTGCCTTTAGTACAGTCTCACCATTTCACCCATCAAGTACACCAGTTTCCTCTCTAAATGGGCAACATTCACATCCTCCTGAATTATGTTTTGCAGCTTCCTCGCAAACTTACTGCCTGGGATTGTTCTTAGAGGCAGCCGTCAAGTAAGAACTAGGAGTCAGGGTCAAAGTATACATTACATAGACATGATATTTAATTACGTTTTTAAAAAGCATACTTAAACTAGAAGCTTTTATTCTGAAGAAAAAGCAGCCCCAGGTCCTGGACCCAAAACATGCTCCTGATCCAGTTTGATCATTCACACAACTTTCCTGCTGCACACACACACACACACACTCACACACATCTCCCAGCTGTGATTTGCCCCTGAAAGTACTGTTTAGCGCAAACAGCACAGTTGGGGCAAATAGCTGATTGGGAGGGAAGCAATTTTCAGCAGGAAACTGATCCAGATTGGGAGCATTATTTTGGATTGGGACCCTGCATGTGTGTTTTTCCCTCCAGAATAAGAGTGACCACTTTCAACACACTTGTTCAAAAGCATGTTGAGCATCACATGTACTTTGGCCCTCAGATACAGGGGATATTGTGGTTGCCCACTCTGACTTGGTCCCAGTCTGATCTAGAGATCCTTATAGTCCTCCCGGGTCAGGGTGAGCCAATGGACTGGCTGCATGGACAGCATCACTCCAGAGCCTAGAAGCACCAGCAGACTTTCCAACCTGCAGCTGTAGTGGCTCCACATACAGCAGCAGCACTAGTCAGGGCAAAGGGTTCCCTGTTCTACCTCGGCATATTTTCACAGCCGTGGTAGAACGCAGACTTTGCATGCAGAAGGTCCTACATTCAGTTCCTGGCATCTTCAGGTACGGCTAGGAAAGAATCCTGCCTGAAACCCTGGAGAGCTGCTGCCAGTCAGTGTTGACAATACTGAACTGGATGGATCAGTGGTCTGACTCAGGATAAGACAGCTTCTTATGCTCTCTCATGTGGCCTATGTCAACTTGCCCTGCGTGCTTTTCCACACCATAGCTCCTGCTTTCACCAGTGATGCTCTGTTCCCCATTGCGCTCTTTCCTGCAGTTGCTATTTTGAAGCCTTGGGCAAATGGCATAGATCCACACATTCTTTCGGATTGGCAGTGAGAGTTACAAGGAGCTCCAGGACAGCATCCTTTAAAACAAAATCCTTCTGCACTCTGACTTGGAAGATCTGTCTTTCCACAGGGATGCTGGAAACTTTAATTGTGGAAGGGTTGAGCAAGGAAGCTGTAGCAGTGCTGGAGCTCTTCATAGCTGTGAAGCCTTGTAACATTTCAAGGGATTCTAAATATTTGTCTTAGGAGAGTGAAGGCAGATGGAATATTTTAAAAGAGTAGGTACTGGATTGATACTGCTGTACTGATCTCCAAACATGAATATTTCTGTCCTTGAATGAACTAGAAAAGCAAAACACTGCTTTTCAACATAGTTCAGTTTGCATCAGATGAAAGGTAGATGTGGCAGCCACCTATTGCCCACTGCCCATGACATCACCAATACACCTCTCTACCCATCTACAAAGCAGTTTTTCAATTGTTCTTAAAATGCTTGTGGTTTGTGTGTGTGTAAGGTTGAATAAATACATACATTGTACTTGATTTTTTAAAAAAGGTAAGCAGCCTACTTTATGTATGAAGGGTGGGGCAAGATTGAGGTCTGTCACACTTCCTGGGCATAGGAAACCATTTACTGAGCCAGGATTTGTCTTGCTGGCATCTATGTCTGTAATGCAAGTTGTGAAACTAGGTTCCCGCTCTCGGCAAAGAGCACATTGCAACACCTACACTGAATCTTAAATCTGTCACTTCTATTTATGATGCCAGTGTGAAAGACACAAAATGTGTAGGCTGGGTCTTCTGGCTGTTCCTCTTTTGATTGCCGCCTTTCCCTGGAAAGGTCTCCACTATCTGCAGGATCACTGCAGGTTTACTGCCCAATTTCCTTGTGCCACAAGCAATGGTTCTGCCCTAAATATGTAGGAAGTAGACATGGGATTGGCGGCCATGCCTCATTTCCGCTTTTTGTAGTTTCAGCATCTACCCCTCTCCATCCAACGCCGACGGGAAGAGCTGATGTTTGGATTCAGTCTGCAGAAGCTGCAATACAAAGTGCAGGAGATCCAGGCACTCCGGGAGAATTTAGGGCAGATGAACGGCAGCTCAAGAGGTGAGGCCATAGAAAGAAGCAGTTGAAAAGCCTGGAAGGATACAATGAGGGATCGTGAGAGGTACTGGGCAAAGATGAGGTTTCGGAGAGAGGCTTCCCTTTCAGCTGTGCTCAGTTCACAGCAGGAACTACCAGAGAAACTTTGGGGGCAGGGCTGCCAACTTTTGGACCTGACAACTCATCCACAATCCAGCTATCCACCACATTTGTGGATGAAAGCAAGTGTGACATTAAAGAGCTTGTTGTGACCAAATACAATCGTGGATTTTGAATATTTATTAAATGTGGAGTTGGAATACAGGGCACAGTATCATAGTTCTTAATTAGCATTTTCAGTGCTTGGATAAGGTACAGCAAAAAACAAAAAACAAAAAAATGCATTGTATTTATATAAAACATGCTTGATATTGCTCTTTGCTGACTTGCATAAACCTCCCCTGCAGAAATGTTTTAGAAACTGAAGATAACTTGAAATTTGTTCTCTCCGTCTTCCTACACACTCTCTCTCTCACACACACACATTTTGCTTTCACAACAGGAAATTGATAAACAGATTTTAGGAACCTTGGGAACCTTGGAAACTGCTGGGCAGAGCAATCCTATACACTAGCTGGAACACCACTATGCCAGTGGAATGTCCACTGTATCCTATACCTGCTCAGCCCATGAAGGGAGGGAAAACATACAACTGAGAGAATCCAAAAATGGCAGCTACTACTCCCATTGTGTCTATGGAGAAACCACCGATGACACACCAACCAGGGGCTGGGGCCACATAGGGAGTCAGTGAATTAAGGTTGACTGGGATGTGGTCACAGAACACCTCTCTGCCCCACCACATGTAGAACAACGCCATAGCAGGCAGGGGTTCAAGTCTCCTTGTGCCATGCGTTGCTCACAAGCACAGTTTTGGAGCATATCACAGAAAACGAAGGAAGGAGGGGTCACATAACACTGCACTCACATAGCTCTCTTGGCAGTAGGCCTGGAGAAAGGACACATGGATGTCCCTTTTGGGTCTCCCATGGTGGGAGGAAAATACTCTTCTGCCAAGCAACAAGAGGCAACAAGATGAGCCACAGCAACCTCCAGTAGCTCACTGTATAGAACATGGGGCTGATAAGCAAGAAGACTGTGTTTGAGCCGCACCAGTGGGAATTGTGGTGTGGGGCAATGGCTCTACTCACCTTTTGCGTGCCTGGCCAAAACCAGTCATGGCAGGGGCAAAAGAGATGGTGCTCCCTGGACTCAAACCCATACTGCAGGCACCACAGAGCAGTTCCCATTCAGCCCCAGCAACAGATAGGAATTGGACACATCATGGGATATTGGTTTTCTCCTCCAGCCTCAACACCCAGTCATATGCACTAGGCTCGCATGGGCTTCAAGAGGAACCCTAGCCTGATGGAACAATCTAGGTTTTACAAACAGGAGGTGGCCCTGGGTTGAAATCCAGGCTACAGCCTCACACTAGGAAAGATGGGGAGGGAATTCTCCACATCCAGGCACAGCCGAGCCAATCATGAAGAATGCTGAAAAGCCAATAGCCTGACTCCTGTATGGACAACCAGCTTTTTTGGCCCATCCCTCCCTCAGCAACCAATGTGAACACTCCCTCCTATTTTGCTCCTTCCTCCCCCCCCCCCGCCCCACCCTGCATCATGACCCATCCTTCTTGACTCATAAAGAGCTAGCAAAGACACTATTGTTAGTATTATCTAGGAGTGGGGTGGATCGATTGAGGACAGTGCAATTGCTTTTCCATCCCCTGATGTCTATAGGTGGAGATGCTTTTGACAAACTGATCCTAAACTAGTGCTTATGTGATAGCTTATTTGTGCCTGAAGATCTCCGACAGGTGTTAATCCTGACTTTATGTTCCGCAGTTCCTCTGCAGCTAAACTCACTGGACCCACAATGTCCAGCCCAAGAGAACCTGCAAGGGACAGTGAGTACCCCAGTCGATGCGGTGGTTCATTCATTCTGCAGACACAGTTTTGTTTCGTTTATATCTTGCTTTTCTGCCATTTAAGTAGGAATGTATGAGAAATTCATTTCAATTCGTTTTTTATAAATCCTGATAAAAGCCTTCTGGACTGAACACGGACACAATCTGCAGTCAAAATCCATACATTTCCAAGCTTGCAGTGTGATTCCTGCCCCCTCCCAAAAATGCATTCTACAGAATGTGTACATTTGAAACATGCGCCTGAAAAAAAATGTGTACATTTAAAAATGCATACGTTTGAAAAATGCACACAAATGTACTTTAATCAATGGGAAAACAATGCATACATTTCAAAGATGCACACAATGGATGCATACATTTGAAAAAAATATGCATGAAAAAATGCACAGATTTTCATGCAGAATAAAGAAACAAAGCTCGCAATTTGATATGGACTTGAGTTGGGGCTCAGACGGCTGCACAACGTCCCTGAAGGGAAGAGGGATGTTGCGGCCGCTATTTTTTTTAAAAGAGGAACCGCGTGGAAAAAGGTAAAAATAATCAACCAACCCCTGCGTCCATCCCCTCCTGCCATCCCAGGGATGGCGAAATTGCCAGAGCCTCCCCATGCAGCTCCGTGCCTGGCCCCGCTATTCACAGAGAAGAAGGGACAACCCGGAAGTGGCGGCCACACCTCCCGCGGAAATATTGGGAAATCCGCGGTCCCAGATATATCAGGGAAAGTCCCTGGTCATCCCGGGTTGCCCCCGGGATCCCCTGTGTATCAAATGATTGCACAGGGACGACCTAGAGATGACCCCGGGATATCTGGCAGGTGTAGACATGGCCTTGGAACGAACTTTGATATGGAATTTGAAGAACTCTGGCAAGCTTGAGTTTTACTGATTCGCACAACCCTGTACTCTAAATCCTCAAGGCAGTTTACAAACATAATTTTAAAAAACAGCATAAAATACAGTAATTAAACAAATTAACTAAGCTATCTAACACTACCGAAATTTGCATGGGAATCATAACAATTGACGTCACAGGCACTATCCAGTAAAATGCTCATGACAATCCTGCGATCACAACAGTATACAGTGGGAGTAACAGCAATGAGGCGATGACAACGTGGGGAAGAATTGCATTTAATCAGAAATGCTAAATTGTGGCCTGACTTGCTAAGGAATGTGACTTTCCTGCTATCCAGAGGACTGACCTCTGTAATCCTATGCAGTCCAGCAGTGGTGATGGAGGCCCTGGAAGGAGGCTAAGGGTGGGCCTTAAAGATAACTCAGCACATCTGCCCTCTATTTATGATGGATATTATTGTCCATATAATATGTGCTCAGGCCCCCCACCCCTTTCCCCTAAATAATAATGAATTTGGTCTTATTTGTTCTAAATGAAAGTTGACATTTCAGATTTCTAGGTTCTGGGCTAGGCTCCAGGACTGGTCTTCCTTCCTTCCTTCCTTCCTTCCTTCCTTCTTTCTTCCTCATACATACCTATCCTAAATACAGCACTGTGCCTAATATTCACCATATAGAGCTCTCCACTGCACACATCTGGTTTGCGCTGGATGTGCTTATCCTTTTTTTCATCTCTCTTCTCGTAGACTCTCCAAAACCTTCAAACTCTGCTTCTGAATACTGTCAGTGAGCTAGAAGAGGCAAAGAAAGTGATGCTGGTGAGACTTCTGATCTGGAAGAGGCAGCAACAGCTGGCTGGGAATGGAACACCCTTTGATGAGGACTTGGCTCCACTGCAGAAGAGGTGAAGCTGTGCAGCAAGAGCTGAGTTGTACATCATCTCAGCTGGGGAGCTCCTGTTTTTGACCTATTGGGGGTTTTCCAGCCCAGGCTGCAAAGGGAGATGTACCATGACTACTGATTGAAAGGAAGCTTGAGGGATAAATGTTCCCACTACCCTTTGGTGGTACTTAAACAAACAGCTAAGGTATAAAATGGGCAAAGTAATGGGGCTGTTTACATGTGATTGCGACAGATCGTGGATTAATTAACTAGCGGTTTGTCATGGTGCATATCGATCACATTCTGTAGCTATTTTGAACACCAATCCCTGTTTGGACCAATTGGGGGTTGCTCCATGTTGTCTGAACCCAGACAACATAGAATAATTGTGGGTTAAAAAGCAACAGTTACCCTAACTATTGATTGTAGAGTATCTGTGGGTTGTTTAATAGGGCTGTGCAAGGTTCAAACTTCTGATATTCAAATCCGAGGCTCGGAGGTCATTTTGTGGCAGATCCGCCATTTTAGGATGGATCCATCATTTTCCTGCACAGCCCTAGGCCCTGGTACAGCCTACAACCCTCAGCATGCAGGGCTGGACTTACTGGGGCCCAGGAGCAGAGGGCAAACATGTCCTTGTCATGCGTGATTGCCTGCTCCTAGGCACGGTTGAGGCTTCCCCGCTGCCATTGCCGGCATCCTCTTGCGAGATTACTTCCTCTCATGAGATCATCGGCTTATAGTGGCAATCTTGTGAGAGGACACCAGCAATCTTGTGAGAGTATGCTGGCAATGGCGGCGGGGAAGCCAGCAATTGAGCTGAGGACTATGCAGGAAAATGGTGGATCCGTCCTAAAATTGCGGATCTGTCCTAAAATTGCGGATCGGCCACAAAATGGCCTCGGAGCCTCGGATTCGAATATCAGAGTTTCGAACCTTGCACTGCCCTGTTGTTTAACACATGATTAACATATAGTGTCCAGGTTTGGATGTCACATAGTAATCCCTGATGGTCCCAATTGGGGGTTGAATATTCAAAATGCATGCAGAACATGCCCAGCATATGCCACGGAAATCATAGGTTAAATTCTGGGTGCAAACTGGGTCATTGACTCTCATGGGACCACCTTCTCTGATAACTCTCTGATCGGGTTCGCATGATCACGAAGGGGAAATAAGCCATGGTGGGAGGGAAAATAAACCACTATGGCTTATTTTCCTCTCTGTAATTGTGTGAACCTGCCCAATGTCACTATACTTGCTATATCCAGAGGAGCCTGGTTAATGTAGTTTCCTATGTTCATTTGTCACAGCTCCATATGCAAGATGTTTATATCTCATGCAAACAACCAAAACAAAACTTTAGATTCTGTACCTAGGCAGTCCAAATTCTGTGTCATGAAATGCTAACTTCAGCCCATATAAATTATACAAACTGAGCAGATTTTCACAATTCCCCTTGCTTTGCAAGGGTGTTCTGCTGCTTCTTCTGTTTTAAACTATTTTTTTCATCATTTATTCTGAGTGTGTGTGTGTGTGTGTGAAATCTATCCCTTCATTGGGCATGGTTTTTTTGGCAGGCTTGAAAACCTGGTGGATGTTTGCTTCCAGCTCCGCCTGCACTTGGCAGCCTCTGGAATTGAGGTTCAGTCTCGTCTTCAGGAACGTTTGGATAATGTCTTCAGTGCCCTAATCAAAAAGTAAGTCAAGTCCCTGTCTAGAACACCTAGATCATAGGTCTAAAGGGAAAAAGTGTGGTGTAGTGGTTTGAGTGTTAGACTGGGACACGGGAGATCCAGGTTCTAGTCTCCACTCGGCCATGGAAACCCACTGGATGATTTTGGGCCAGTCACAGTTTCTCAGCCTAACCTATCTCACAGGGTTGTGAGAATAAAATGGAGAGGAGGAGGACCATGTAAGCCACCTTGGGTTTCTTGCACGAAGAAAAAAGTTGGGATATAAATGTGATAAATATAAATAAACAATCCCTCTCCCCATCCTCAACACATGGCCTTCCCCTTCTCAATTCCCCACAGTTCAGACAACACCATCTGGAACTCATTATGGCCACAAGAAGAAAACAGTAGCATGTCCCATCTCAAGGCACAAAGCACATACCTCTAGATAAGCTATCCATTATTTGGAGGAATAGGCAAAAGACTTGTCCTGGAAGTCTGTGGAACAGTGGAACCTTGGATGAGATGTGGTTATTGCATCCCACCCCCCGGCCAACCAATTTGGGGAGCTAAACTTTCCACAAGAGCTGTTCAGGAATCCAGTGACAGAATCTTCAGTAAAATTCGGCAGTCCTGGATCCCAAACTCAATTGTGACCTAGTAAATGGACTCATGTCTCACCCAACACTTCTGTAGAGGTCCAACTAGAGAGACACAGTGCCTGGGTGATTCCAGGTGGAGGGCTCCTAGCACTAATAATTGGCAGGCATTGTCCAGCTATTCTGTCTTTTCTTTCTTAATGGGTTTTCTTTCACTTTCACTTTATTATTATGGCAACCCAATTAGGGTTTTTGCCAGCTTCAATATATACAGTTAAAATACAATACAATACAATACGATACAATACAATACAATATACAACCTATAATATTACCCACATCAGTACAATTACAATTAATCTCTGTACATTTATCACCTTTCATATTAATTTTGCTTATCTATTCATTTACACCTGGACTTCCCTGTTTTTCTAATGGGTTTTCTACAATAAGAGAAAAGTTGGGAAACGTGGGAAAACCCAGGAGGGTTACAAGTGGAAGGCGATGAAACCTGGACCCCCTGTACATTTCTGTGAATGGAGCAGGGTGATGGGCCCTCATAAAAGCTTCATCTGGAAGCATCCTCCACTGCCACCACCCTGTGTCTTTCCCTCTCTTCCCTTTAATTTCACACAATGTGTGTCATGGCAGCCTTCTTCTGTCTGTTTACCTGCCTCAGTTCATTGACTGTCAGCAGTGTTGTGGGGACGGGGGATGCAGAGGAGATCACAATGACTTCCTGTCACCCATTGTTTAAAACTAGACATTGGTGGCGAGGGACAGAGTTGTGGCAGCTGCATGGTCTCTTGTAAAACTCTTTATGCTGAGGCCTTGATTCCTGGTTCTATCAGCTGTCTGTTCCTGAAGGCACTACGTGAGAAGAAATTTTGAAGGAAACGTTGTGCGAGTGGGGTGGTGCTGTTCATTCCTGATCCATTTTTCTGATTTGCTCTATTTCAAAGTCTGCAGTGGCTGAGCCTCACGTTTGTTAGTTAGTTTGTTTGTTTTTTGCATAGCTCAATGTAATGTGGAATACCTGTTACATCTTCCCAGGGGCAGGACTCAGGATATGACAGGCCCCTCGTACTCTTGTTCCCTGCTTCTACTGTTTTCTCCTCACTCATTTTCCCATTCCTGATATTTCTTTCTTTCTTTCTTTCTTTCTTTCTTTCTTTCTTTCTTTCTTTCATATCCTACCTTTTTCTCTCCAAGGCTCCCAAGGCAGCGTACATAATCCTCCTCCAGCGAGCCAGTGTGGTGTAGTGGCTACAGTGCTGAACTGGGAGTCAGGAGGTCTGGGTTCTAGTTCCCACTCAGCCATGGAAGTTCATTGGGTGACTTTGGGCCAGTAACAGACACTCAGCTCAACCTACCTCACAGGGTTGTTGTTATGAGGATAAAATGGAGAGGAGGAAGATTATATATACTGCCTTGGGTTTAGGCTGACCATATGAAAAGGAGGTCAGGGCTCATGTAACTTTAACAGTTGTAGAGAAAAGGGAATTTCAGCCAGTGTCATTTGTATGCAATTAGTTCCTGGTGAAATTCCCTCTTAGTCACAACTGTTAAAGTTGTAGGGGCCCTGCCTTCTTTTGTATATGTCACTCTAGTATAGTGCATGCACCTTTAACTGTAGTGATGAAGAGGGAATTTCACCAGGTACTAATTGCATACAAATGATGCCAGCTGAAATTCCCTTTTCTCTGCAACTGTTAAAGTTACATGAGCCCTGTCCTCCTTTTCTTGTGGTCAGCCTACTTGGGTTCCTTGGAGGAAAAAAGGCAGGATATAAAATGAAGGAAGGAAGGAAGGCACTGTATGAGGAATGGGTGGGGAGTTGTGAGGAATAAGGATCACCTGTTCACTTGAAGGTAGACTAATGACAAGTCCACAACCATGACTTCCTCCACTCATGAAAAATGTCTCTGCACTGACAACTGGGTGGAGGGACAGATGTTTCTGCTCAAGGAACCATATTTGGCCCTGGAGACTCCAGTTGCCAATTCCTGCTCTAAATCGATGTTTCCTATCTGTCATGCTGACTTGGGGGTCGGGACATTGAGGTTGGTTGCAGTAGGACTCGGTCCTGATCCTTCCTCGTCACTGGATTCCTGAGATCAGTTGTGTGTCTCCCCTTTCAGCTCGTTCCTGGTGGACAAACAGCCCCCACAAGTTCTGAAGACCCAAACCAAATTTCAAGCCACTGTCCGCTTCCTGCTGGGGCCTCAGTTGCTCAAGCCTCCACACACATCCTTCACGGTCGCTGCTGACATCGTGACAGAGAAACAGGCGTGGGAAATTGCTGCCAGCCATCCTGGAGCTGTCTTCAAGTGAGTGAAACCGCTGCGACTGCACTGCCAACCTTCCTGTGGCTTTTTTTCTTTATTAGTTTATTTTTAAAAAACAAACTTGATTTAGCCACCTTTTGGAGTGGGCAGGGAACCAGCCTCCTGAAACATGTATTCTAGGTGGAGAGAAAAGCCCCTGCTTCCTTCTCTTTTGAACACTTAACTTTCAAAAGGTGAATGTGACCTCCTTGGAGGTGGATGGAAAAGCCATGGAGATCAGTTCTAGGTGGGGCACTTCAGTGAAAACAATCCTTCCTGGTCATACCCTCATTCCCCTCACTCCATTCTTCCCTGTCCAGCAAACGTCTTATGTATGACACGTTCCAAAATGTCAGGGCATATTTCTGAGCATTGGTGAGAAGAGCCTTCTGAAACTGGGCCAGGAAATATTTGCAAAACCTCACTTTGTCCCCTAGGTTAAAGCTCTTCCAATATGATTTTCCAGAGGGGTAGCCATGTTAGTCTATTGCAGGAAAACGAGTGGCATTTTAAAGACATAACAAATTTGTTCTGGCATAAGCTGTCATGGTCACCATCTATTTCATAAGATGCACGAAGTGTTAACCTCAATTTGAGGTTAACGCTTCATGCATTTGATGAAGTAGACAGTGAGCATCATCACACAGGGGAAAACTGTGTTTGCTTCCCGTTGCTTTTCCGCCCACGTGATTGTCCCTCATTACTTCCTGTTTTGGGGAATGTGCACGTGGCCCATTCAGTGGGCTGTTTTGATCGCGCTGCTTATCCTGCACACATCAGGAGATAGCGGCAACTTCCGTCTTCATTTTAAGTCAGACTTACTGGAGTGTTTTTTTTGTGGCGCGAAGAAGGCAAGAAGGGGCGGGAGGTGCACGGGAGGCAGACGACATCGTGAGAGGGACCGACATCGTGAGAGGGACCGACGAAAATCCGTGACTGCGTGCAATAAAACGCTCATCTGATGGAGCTCAGGGTCCATGAAAGCTTATGCCTGTATACATTTGCTTGTCTTTAAGGTGCCACAAGGCTCTTCAATGTTTTTCCCATAAGCATGTTTACTGAGCACGCCCTTTGCTTGTGGCACTTTATCACTGTTGGGTCACATCTGTATGGAAGGCTCTAAAGGGAGCTTTTGATGCTCTTCCAAACCTTGCCATACACATAAATGGAGATTCTGGTGTGGTACCTTCCTCGGGGAAGAATCAGTCAAGTATCGTCATGGCTGCAATGCCTGCAACTGGCTCCTGAGGCTCAAAGCTAGGTGGGACAAAAATGTCCCCTTCTTGTGTACTCTCTGGGCTTCTGTTGTTGTTGTTTTTAAAACTTCATTATAAACAACTACAGTATTCATGCAAAAAACAAAAAACAAAAACACCACCCCACACCAAAGCATCAGTATTATCTAACATTCCCACAAGTTATCATTCAGAGCAGCTAGCTAGTTAAGTATTAAAGAAGTGAAAAAACAAAACAATTATACCATGTAGACAAGAGGTGATGCATTTCACATCTTAATCAAGGAAAAACGTTTGTATCTAACAGTATCCAAATTGTACCTAGCCCTCGTCAAGTCAGTAACAGGCTGCCAGACATTAGAACAACACTTTGTTTACCACCTTTTAAATAGACTCTGCTAACTTTGCTCTGCTAACTTAGTCATTGCCGCAACATTTCAAACTTTACCCACCCATTCTTTCAAAGTGCAGATAACACTATGAAAGCAGTTTGTTTATTACTAAGATATCCACTCCTCTCCTTGTACTATGTGATAATCTCCCCACTGTGAAGCTTGTCTAATATTTTGAGACAATCTTAGTTAACCTTTTTGAATGAATAGATGCTAAAATGTTATAATCTTGATTTAAAAGTGATACTGATGAGGTCAGTGATGGATTTCTTATCTTTCTTAAGTATTAATATAATACTTGTTGATTCAAGGAACTTTGATGTAATAATGCATTTATCGAACAAGTTCCTTAGTGGAACTAATAGCATATCAGCAGAAGCTTTGTTCTTCAAGGCATTAATCACCCGATATATTTCCTTTGTGGTAATCAGAGCATTCAGCTGATGTGTATTCTGTTCACTAAATAATGGAATATCTGTCTGATTAAGATACTTTGAAATATCATCGTTAGGGTTCTCACACTTACATAAATTCATATAATAATGTACACATTCAGATATTGTTTCTTTATATTGTGCAAGTCTATGTTGTTATTCCATATACACCAGAGGAATTAACCTTCATTCATTTTTTCCTGCTAATTTAACAGCCAATAAATACCTTGATTGCTTCGTTGCTCTTCTCAAAATATTTTTGATCAGTATAGGCAAGTCACCACTTAGTTATGTAAGCATTTTCTATATGCAGCATATTTCTATGTTGATTCAATTCCTCTAAAATATGAGGATTCTGGGTATTTTAATGCACTAAATCAAGCCCTTTGACAGTGTTAACAAGAGCTTCATTATATTTAGATCTCTCTTTATGGACATAATTAGAAGTAGAAATGAAAATATCCTCTGTATAAGCTAAAGCAGCATCCCATATTGTTCTCTATGACATCCCATTTGTACAATTAACTGTACAATGTTCTCGTATTTTGACCTAACCTTATGGATTACATAGTTATCATTTGATAAAAGAGTGTTAAGACTCCAATTTGTCAATGCATGTTTAAACTGATGATCACCCAAAATTAAATAAACGGGACCATGATTTGAGACAGACTGAAAACCAATATCAGTTTCTAATATTTTTGTTATTCAAGCTGGAGAGAATAAACACAAATTATATATAGAGCCTTTTTCTCTGCTACAATAAAATTAATTTGTTATGCACTATTAATCAAGAAATGATCTGATTCTGATCCCACTATGGATGTAAATAAGTCTTCCAGATAAGCAATTAGGTTGTCCCCTTCATCTTTCTCTGTTAAAACTCTAATATTTAAATTTGTGCATCAATTTTTGTTATCTTAAGTCTCTAATTGCTCTTCTGGTACAAAGTATCCTTAGCTATATTTGCAGCAGGAGCTTCACAAATTTTTAAACCAGAGTTTATCAGTTGAATTGGTTTGTTTAAAGTAATTTGATCTCTTTGAATTTCCTCAGTGCAATTAACTTTTTGCAACAGGTGCTCATCATTCAGTTTTATGCTTTTCTTGCACCTTTTGAAATTTAGTATCAGTATCTCTTTTGACTTCATCTAATTTAGGATCTAGTGACTGAGAGCGCATAGGATGCTGCGGATCTCCCCCTTTGAGGCTGGAGAGGAAGCTCCAACCTTGGAGGCGGAGGTCCGACTGTGAATCTCCCCACTCTCTGGCTCTCAGCCTCTCGCAGGCACTGTGGAAAGCTCTTTGGCTCTTGCTAGCAGGACGAGCCCTCCATCCTGTGGGTGTCTATCCCATAGAACTGCACTTGGGGAGAACAATCCTATGCCCCCTAGACAGATGTGTTGGACTACAACCCCCAGCAGCCTCAGCCAGTATGGCCAATGGGCAGAGATGATGGGACTTGTAGTCCAAAACATCTGCAGGGCACTGGGTTAGAGAAGACTGGCATAGAGGAAAGAATGCTCATTTGCTTGAGTGTGTAGCTCTGGCCCATAAAAGGCCACTTTTCATGGAGAAGCATAGGTTTGTAGGCTCACAGCAAAATAAAGCATTGAAAGTTTTGTAGGCTCGCAGCAAAATATTTATTTTGGTAGCTGACACCTGGGTTTGGCAGCTAGATTAAGCTATTGTCATGGGTAGCAACTGTGATCAAGCAAATAGGTGGAATAGCATACAAAGGCTCATTTTAATTTTGATCTCATTTCCTTTGCCTTGTGTTAGTAAACCTGCTCTGCATAGGTGATCGTGTGTTTTGGCTCTCCATTGGAATGATATGCCAAATTCCTGCCAACATTTTATAGAGATCAAACTGGCAACTAACTTTGAAGCCCAAACTTGGCTACATTTTATTATCAATCATTTTGATTTATGACAGAAAAAGTAACAATAAAATGTTAGCAAGAAAACTGAATAAACTGACTGCTGTGAACTTGAAGCTGCTTTTGATTATCCTTTCAAGCTTGCAGGTGTGAATGCTCTCTCTCTCTCTCCCTCTTTCTTTCTTTTTAAAAGATAGTCCAGGGGTGCCAAAGGCCCCCTCCACAAGGATGCGCTTTTGCGCCCGGTTCGGGGATTATGCGCATTATCGCGGAGGCGCATTTACTCCTAATCCCTCTGCACGGGAGGCGGCGAGAGGCGGCGAAGCGCATTAATTGATGTCCAAAAAGCCCTTTACAAGAAGTTAACGCGCATAATCGCTTGTTCACACGGCGAAAATGCGCTTTAACGGCCGGAGCAAAATAAAAGTCGCTATTTAACGCGCATTCAATAATGCGCATAATCCGGGAGATAACGCGCTTCTACGCCCGTTTTGCGCTCCGCTGGTGTGGAGGTAAAATTTATAATGAGCCTTCAAAGAGCATTAAACCTCTCTTGTGGAGGTAGCCAAAATCATGTGATGATTTATAAGACATAGCAAGTGAGGACCTGTGATAATTTGCCGGAGGTGGGGCAGATAATTAAGTGAAGTTGGTAATCGCTCCAAACAGAATCTATGGATTGGACCTGGAAATGTTTTCCATTCTTCAATTGTTCTTAATTTTCAGTTTTAATGTAACCTTAAATTTCAGTCATTTTTCAATTGTTTGCCTGGCAATGAAACGATAGCAGGGTAGGTGGTGCCAAACTATGATATGGAAGCAATAAGGGGGAATTAACAATGAATTGGACAAATTTTATTTGGGGGGGGGGGGGTGGAAACAGGAGATTTATTATGGCTGTTTTTTTTAAGGTTTATCCCTGTGCTAATTGCATTGTAGTCTTCTAACATTTTCTAATCCTCCCAAAGAGTGTTTTTTATTGAGTGGAATAAAAATGTAATAAGTAAATGAATAAATAAATGTTTGGGTTCTTTTAATAAGAAGACAAAAAGTAAATCCACATGCACATTAAACACATGTGTCTCTCTAAGCTTTTTTTTTTTTTTTTGTAAGGCGTAAAGCTACCCATGATCATCCTATTATTTTGCTGCCGGTCTAGCTTCTTGTTCTAGATTTTTTCCTGAACGTTTATTCTTTAATATCTGTATTTCCAGATTTATTGGGGTGGGGGTGATGGAATTTGACGCTGTGTATGAAATATGTAAGATCAGAGGTCCGCAGAGATGGTTGTCGATACCAGCCATAAATTTGGTGCCTTGAGCCGGGCGGGGCCGAAGCTCAGTGATAGAGCCCTTGCTTTGCATGAAGAAGGTCCCACATTCAATCCCTGGCATCTCCAGGTAGGGTTAAGAAAAAATCCTACTTCAAACCCTGGAGAGTTGCTACCAGTCAGTGATTGGAGGGGGAAATAAGCCACTGTGCATGCCAAGGGGGGTTGCATAATTAACTTTGGTGGCACGGCCTGCCGTGTCTTATGAACACCGTGAGGGTGCTTGTTACCATGGTAAACAAGCCACTCAAAACTCATGGGCTGTTTTAGGTTGGCTGGTGTACTGATTAGGCCTGTTCCCCTTAGGCTAGAGGAAGTAGTTTCTGGCAATCAATCGGAATCAGATTCTGAAGCAGAAACAGCGCCAGAAACATACCAGCCTACACGGGAAGTTGGGGAGGTGATTATCACAGGCTCTTCACCAGCTGGGGATGAACCTTCGCCAGACCTTATCACTGAAAACGTTAACAACATACTGTGGGAAATCAGTGTTCTTCATAGGGGGAGGGCTTCAAGGCTAGCTGATCCTAGAGTCTGCCGCAGACTCAAATGGGCGGAGCTAGAGGAAGGCAAGAGAAGGTTGGCCCAGCTAGCTTCTCACCAAAGGCTACTTCAGAACCAGCCTCCTGGAAGTTAAAGTATTCTGGGAAAAGGCTTTCCCTTTTTCTTGAAGGGACCATTTTCTTGCTTAGTTTGCATAGTTTTGCCTAGAGGAAAGTTCATAGGGGTTAGACTCTCTTCAGGTGGGAAGAGATGTTTATTGCCTGAATAGAGCTTTGTGGCTTACGTGGCAGACCTCTTTATTGTCTCCCAATAAGCCGAGAGGTTTTGGGAAACACAGCAGCTGGAGAAGTAAACCACCATGGCTTATTTCCCTCTCCGTGATCATGCGAACAGGCCCTGTGTCAACAATAGTGGGCTAGATGGACCAATGATCTGACTCCATTTAAAGTACATTCCTGTGTTCCTTCCTATTCATTGGACACAGTGAATTTCCCCTCTCCAGGACTAAAGCTAACATCTTCCAGCGTTTCAAAATATTTAAGAGATAAAACAAGCTTAATTTTTTCACCACGGCCGGATATCCCCGCCACCCCACACGAAACAAGGCTTTTGGCAACCTTAGTGATGTTTGGTTGGTTACAAACATCCAGGGACTGGATTGTGGTTTGGCAGAAGTCATTCTGAAAAAGATGTTTATCATAACCAACTACAATTTATTAACTACTTCCTGATAGTGGAAGTACCTACTCATGCACTATCTCTTGGTTTCAGTGAAAGTACTGGAGAAATTGTGAACAACACAGCACCTTTGGAGACAAATGCCACAAGCAACGCCTGTTGTGCTCTCTTCAAGAATATGGTAAATGCAACAATGGTTTGGGGGATGGGGAGAAGGATGGCTTCATGGGTGGGTAAAAGAGAAATAAAAACATCAGAAGAGTCCTGCTGGATCAGACCAAGGCTCCATGTAGTCCAGCACTCTGTTCGCACAATGGCCAACCAGCTGTCGACGAGGAACTTACAAGCAGGACATGGGTGCAACAGCATCCTCCCGCCCATATTCCCCAGCAAGTGTTGTACATAGGCTTACTGCCTCTGACACTGGAAGTAGCACATAACCATCAGGGCTAGTAGCCACTGATAGCCTTCTCCTCCAGGAATTGATCCAGCCCCCTTTTAAAGCCATCCAAATTAAAAGCCATCACCACATCTCATGGTAGTGAATTCCATAGTTTAACTTTGTGCTGCGTGAAGAAGTACTTCCTTTTATTTGTCCTGAATCTCCCACCAATCAGCTTCATGGGATGGCACTGGGTTCTAGTATTATGAGAGAGGGAGAAAAATAATCATAATCATAGGAGCGTGCAAGGGGTGTTCCAGGTGTGCCCAAGCACACCCTAATATCTCCAGCAATAATGTCTCTCTGCTGGGAGCCACATTTCAAAGATGCCAGAAGGAGGGGACCCAAAGGCTAATATCGCCTTGTAAGACCCTCCTCTGGCCATTGTCAACACAAAGCCCCACCAGTGCTAGGGCTTGAGGAATGTCTCCTCATTTCCCCCCCCCCCCAATCACCTGCAATGGCCCTCCTATGGTCAGGGAACCTGAACGCTGAGTAGGGCATCAATGGAACAGTGTTTAAAAAATAAATGAATAAAAATAATGAGTATTCAATGTTTGTCTTTAAAAAATAATTAATAAAATTTCCTGGATGCACACACTAATGAAATGTTCTGCGCACGTCTATGCTCATAATTCATAATACAAAAAAATCAAGTAGCTTAGATATAGCATGCATTGTAAACTATGTGAGAGACTGCCTTTGCCTGTATAGGCCGCCTTGGTCTTTACATTCCCACCATGAGGAATGATCTCCCCATGGAAATCAAGCAGGCTCCTAGTGAGGAGCATTTCGACGGACAACTACAGGAACATTTATTTGCCCAGGCATTTCCTGACTGGTATCATTGCTATCTAGGCCTGCCTATTTTAAAGAGATATTTTGCTATTTTATTACTGTTTTATTGATTGGTTTTATGATATTTTATTGTGATTTTATCATGTGAACCTCTTTGGGATTTATTATTTTGAATGGAAAGCAGTACAGAATTTTTCTAAAATTAATGAATAATAAATTAGAATAAAGCTAGTATGAGGTTCTTTACCTCACTACAGATTTGCTTGTTTGTTTGCTACACATCTTGTGCCTTCCTTCAGAAAACTCAAATTGGCTTACAAGCAATCTCTGAGGGGAATCTCCCATCCAATCCCTGATCAGGCTGTGCAGTGCTTAGCTTTAGATACATAATGGCATTATGTGCCTTCAAACCATTATATGTGTTTAAATGGTTTGGGCCTGATCTACATAGGAACAGGATAGGATGATGGAGTTCTGAGATAGTAGAATAGACTTTAGACTGTAGGACGGGGATACCTTCCCACCTGAAAAACAAAATTACCTCCAAGAAGAAAACTGGCACAGTAGAATGAAAGGTTCTAGTCCGGTCCTCCCCTATCCTTTCTCCTTGCAGGGACTACTACTACTACTAATAATAATAATATAGGGGAGCATTCAGAAGTGAGACACTCCAGTCTATCACCTCAGGACTCTTACCTCCTCATTTCCTACCCCTGCTCACAATACAGCCATATTGTGCTGCCTTGGGTGGGTTTGGACTTGACGGCCAACTAGATCCGATGGCAGCCCTGTGATTCAAGCGGGCTTTGAGGTCAGAAATCATGGATTAGTGGGGAGCCAAGGTTTGAAGTAGAATTTCCAAAGCAGAAGTGAAAGTTGCTCCATCGGCCTCCGGCTGTTGTGGCCTTGTCCCTGGTTAACTAGGTGTTTTTTTGCCTTCCTCTTTCTTCAGCTCCTAAAGAAGATCAAGCGCTGTGACCGCAAGAGCACAGAGTCCGTGACTGAAGAGAAATGTGCGATTCTTTTCAGTGCCAGTGTTAGCCTTGGCCCTAACAAAACCAACTTCCACCTGAAGGTAACAACATTATTTGGGATTATCTGTATTACAGGTGACTTCGTTGGAGGAAGGGCACAGAGGGATTCCTCAAAGGCTCCGTGTACATGATCAAATACCACTGGTGATCTCCCCCCACCCCCCGCAATGGTTGTTTATATGCTTTGGAGGGATAAATTGGAGGCGGGGAGTTGTAGCTCTGGCAATGATGAGGTTACCATGGTGCCATACCAACAGGGATAATCAGAGGCACTGATTGTTGTTAGTACCAAAGAGCTGGAATGACACCATGGCTACTTGGATGTGTATCTGATGCTGTGTTGTGCAGGCACCTTTATCCACTGAAAAACCCTCTCTTACACCACTGCAGTTACAGCTGCTGCCAATGGCGGTTGTGGTGCTTGTTCATAAACATCCTTCCAGGAGGATGGACGTAACACTTGTGATATAATGGCAGCGTGTTATCAATCTAATGACAGGCTACAGGTTCTGAGAACAGTTATGGGGCTGGCTGTTAGCCCATATGGGCCAGAAGCTGGTGTGTGGTCCAAATCAGGCGGGAATCAAGTTCCAGAGCAGCAAACCAAGGATCAGAAGGGCCAGAGGCAGATGTACAGTCAAAACCAGGCAGGGATTAGGGCATTTGTTTGAATTCTGGGCTACATGAAGACTAGCACAATATGGCTACATATGTCATAACCATTGTCATACTTTTCTGGGTTTCCAACTTATTGTAGTGAACCTGCTTCCAGTGCTCAGAACACTGCTGCTCTGGTTTACATGCCAGGGTTTCATGAGAGAACTAAGGCCTTATGGCAGCTGGTTGAAGGTGGTAGTCATGGATGAATTGGAAGAGTTGAGACAGCCATGGTTTTCTGGAAAACTTTGTCAATAAATGTGCAGTGCACTCTGACTCTAAGCCCTTAAGTGCTAGATCAGGAATGCAGAACCTTTTTAGCCCAAGGGCCGCATTCCATTTCAGATAAGCACTTGGGGGCTGCATTCCAATGATGGGCGGGGCCAGAGGCAAAAGGGGGTGGAGCCAAAATACCAGCCTACTTTATCTTAAAGCTCTTGATGCCTGTAACTAAGCTCTAGGAGAGGCATTTCAGCCTTTTAGAATGGGTGGGGAAATGACCAAAAGCCAGAAAACCACAAAAACGAAAGGTGGGAAAGGGGGAAAGGGAGTGGACTCAAGGGACAGGGGCATGGTGTTCTGGGGACCCCCAGAAGGCCAGATTTATTCCCCAGGCCTGAGGTTTTGCAGCCCTGTGCTAGGTAGTGCAGTGGGGGAAGGCTTCAGTTGGCTGGCCTCTTCCCTCCTAAAACCGACCCCAGCACCTCCTCTGCCCATCCCCGACAGCTCCAATCAGCACATCAAGTTTTCTGTTCCAGGCTGGCGGGAGCTCTAAACAGGAGCAGTCCCATTAGGGGCTGGGGATACAGTTCAACATTTTGATGCAGGTCCCCACTTTTGAGTTTCTTAAGATTGCCAATCCAACATTGTGGGGTCAGTAAATGTGGAGAGATGTGGTGGTGAAACTCCAGCTCTAAAGGAAGTAATCGCCTGTTACAGCATATTTCCCCTTTCTGCCACTTCTGTTCTAGTCTCTGTCGCTGCCCATCGTTGTGATTGTCCATGGCAACCAGGACAACAATGCCAAAGCCACTATCCTGTGGGACAATGCTTTCGCTGAACCTGTAAGTGGTTGACCCAAGCTTGCTCTGTAAGGCTCAGTCTCCAAGGCAAAGAAGGTCTTGGAGTGCTCGTTGCTGGGGGCAGCAGAGTTAAAGGCCATACTCTGACTTGAATGTTTTTTGAACAAGGAGATACTTAAAATATGGCTGTTGATAAACACAGAATGTTAGTAGTGCTAGAATATGAGTGTTCTTCTTCGTGGTCTCTGTGCATCACACATATGGGCTCGCGCCGACGCCGAGCCATCTCGGGATTCCTCTAGCTAGCCTAGATACTTTTTTGGCGGGAACCCCTCCCCCCACCGCTCCAACGCGCATGCTCTGGGTTCCCGCTCATCTCAGTTCCTTTTCGACCGCCGTCGTGATTGGACTCGCGGATCTCCTCTCTGGAACGCTCGTTCGTATTTACCTGCAAAACAGCATAGTTAGTTAGCGTTAGTTAGCTTAGATACTAAACTTAGTAGTTATAAGTAGTTATAAGTAGTTATATATATATATATAAAAAAAAAAAAAAAAAGATTTATTATATATATATCTCATAGTTTGTTAGTCTCGGATATTGGTGCAGGAACGACCTGCGCAGCTATGTCGCAGACCGCTTTATTCAAAAAATGCTCTCGCTGTAGAGCGAAGATTACCCTGACTGATGGCCATTCCCTGTGCTTGTTGTGTCTGGGGGAGGCCCACATTGTGGAAACGTGCCCCCATTGCATGTCCTTCTCCAAGCAAACCAGGAGAATTCGGGCTGACCGCCTTAGAGGCCTCCTTTGGAAAAACGCCCTGGCCGCAGTCGACGATCCAGCGGCCACTTCTGGGGCACGCGATTCGGCCACTGCAAGCCGCTCGCACCCAGCACCATCGACACAGACGTCGAAAACTGAACAACGGTCTAACAAACCGAGTAAACGCACTCTGAAGACTAAGCATGGGAAGCCGGCAAAAATAGCAAAGAAAAATTCTGCTTCGGCAGCACCCTCTCTTTCTGCCTCGGCAGCATCTCGGCGTTCCCCCCCGTCGACACCGAGGTCGATAGCGACACCGTCGACACCGAAGCCATCGGGTTCGACTGAGCGTCCGGCGTCGGCATTGGCATCCTCGATCCGGTCGAGTTCGAAACACTCGACGTCGGAGCTTCCATCGGCACCGAGACCAACGCCGAGATCATCGTCGAAGTCGACACCGACCCCAAAGTCATCTTCGCAACCGACATCGGCACCGAGGAGCTCTTCGACATCGAGGTCACGGAAGAGTGGGACGTCGTCTAAACACTCCTCTCGCTCACCTCTCTCGATGCCGGCGCAGTCGGTGTCGAGATCCATGGAGTCGACTACAGCGCGTAAATCACTGTCAGTGCCAGTCAGATCATCACCAGCAGATGTCACAGGACTCCATTCTCCGTCTCCTTCCCGCTCTGCCCCGCAGCTGTCACCTTTGGAGGAGCTATTCCCGTTAACAGATATGGCTCCAGTATCGCCATCTGGCTCCCTTCACTCTGTTTCGCCGGCTTCCAGGGCGTCGCAGTGTTCTAGTGGGCATCGTTCTCGTTCTAGCTCACGCTCCCGGGATCATCGGACCCCACTCCATCGTTCGCGATCAGATGCGCAAGAATGGGATCGATGCTCTGCCCGATCTTCCCGCTCGCATTCATCACGATCCCATTACAGATTTGATCCTTACACAGGGCAGCGGCTGGGGCGCGTGGCGACGCATACCATCTCCAAACCGCCTGCAAGCACTGATGTCGTGCCCGCCCCTGCAACTAGCGAGCCGCGTCGTTCGTGCTCACCAGCCCATTCAACCCTTTCCATAGAAGATTATGCTTCGGATTCTTCTTCCATACGCTCCCCCCCACGATCGTTACCGTCGCCGGAGGTTGAGGTGGGCTGCAAAGATGATGCATCCCCCTCTATGGCACTGGGCAGTTTTACTGAACAGATGCTCAGAATGGCGCAGTCGCTAGGGGTAGAGCACCATCAGCCAGAGGAGACCGTCACTGACAATATCTTTGACGTCATGTACGTCGAGCCTTCGGCGCAACTCTCACTGCCTATGATACCTACACTTCTTAAGACCATCCAACAGTCTTGGTCTAATCCTGCAACGATGGGACCCACATCGAAGCGTCTGGATGCATTATATAAGATCAAAGAGTCGGAGGCCCCATTTCTTTTCATCCACCCCAAACCAAACTCTGTCGTAGTCGAGGCATCGCAGGGGAAGTCTTCCAAAACTCATTCTACCCCGTCGGACAAGGAAGGTCGCAAACTTGACGCCTGTGGCCGGCGAATATACTCTTCAGCGGCCCTGAATATTAAAATTACCAATTACCAAGCGATGATGTCACGATATCAAGTCTTTTTATGGGAAAAGATGTCGTCGCTCATTAACTATTTGCCGGATGATCAAAGAGAGTTGGCCAGAGTTTTCCAGACGGAGGCTCTGCGTCTTTCAAAGCAACAACTGGAGACTACGAAACATCAGACCGACTGTGCGGCCAAGTCCATGATAGGGGCAGTGGCCTTACGACGGCATGCCTGGCTGCGTTCAGCCACCCTACCCCAAGAAACTCGTGCCCGCATCGAGGACCTCCCCTTTGATGGCCAGGGACTCTTCAATGCGACTACAGACGTAGCCATGGACACAATTCATAAGGCGAAGGTCACGGCACGGAAAATGGGGTTCACCCAACAACAACAACAACCCTCGTTTCGGGCTCGTCGGTGGTATAGACCCCTTCCCTACCACCAGCGACAACACCAAGATCGTACCACTCGTTACCAATCTTCGGGCCCTACCGCTCCCTTCCAACAGAGGAAGCCTTCAACACGCTTCACCAAGCCGCGTACCAGACCAGAGCCACCGCACAAACGGCGCCTTTGACTTTCCGAGGCCCCGACGCCCTTTCGGTCACACACTCCAACCCTTTCAGCATGCCTGGCAGGCGATAACATCGGACAATTGGGTTTTACGCACTGTCTGCCAAGGCTACAAAATAGAGTTCGAAGCCCTTCCTCCTCTGGGAACCGTGAAGTTAACGCCTCCATCTCCCACGTTACGGAAAGAGACAGCCTCTCTCCTCAGCAAAGGCGCCATAACAAGAGTTCCTCGCGCCCGCTTGAGGACAGGTTTCTACTCACGTTATTTCGCGGTCCCCAAGAAGGATGGTGGGCTTCGCCCTATTCTGGACTTAAGGCATCTAAACAAATTCATTGTTACAAAAAAATTCCGGATGATCACATTGGCTACTATCCTACCCCTGCTGCAAAAGAACCGTTGGTTTACACTAATAGACTTGAAAGATGCCTACTTTCACATCACTATCCATCCGGCTTACCGCAAATACCTCCGGTTTGCAGTAGGAAACCAAGTCTTTCAGTTTGCGGTTCTACCATTTGGCCTAAAGTCGGCGCCTCGTGTTTTCACAAAGTGCATGGCCGCGGTGTGCGCGCACCTACGATCGCAGGGTATAGAGTTATACCCCTATTTAGACGACTGGCTCATCGTCTCGCCATCCTACGGGGCCGCTCGTTCAGACGTTGTCACAGTGACTACCCTCCTGTCTTCATTGGGCCTTTTAGTCAACACAGAAAAGTCCGTTTTTCTCCCAACACAGACACTCCACTTCATCGGAGTCCGTCTGGACGCGACAGTCGCGCGCGCCTATCTCCCGAACGACAGAGTTCACACACTAACAAGGGCGGCTCAACGACTTTACTTACGCCGCCATACGTCAGCCTTCCATGCTCTACAGCTCCTCGGGTTCATGGCAGCAGCTGTGTTTGTTGTCCGATGGGCTCGTCTCCACATGCGGCTGCTCCAACGTCTACTGCTCCGCAAGTTCAACCCTACTCTGGATCCGCGGAGGATCTGGTTTCCCATTCCCCCCGAAGTCAGGATCTCTCTACGGTGGTGGATGAACAAGCGAAATCTATTGAACGGAATGCCGTTTGTGGACACCCCCCCGTCTCGCAGTGTGACGACAGACGCATCCCTTCTGGGGTGGGGAGCGCACAGTGGGGATTATACTTGTCAAGGTCGTTGGTCCACCTCAGAGCGCACTCTTCACATCAACGTGCTGGAGTTGCTCGCAGTGCAACGAGCGTTAGCGGTCTTTCAATTCCACCTCCGAGGTCACCACGTACAACTGCTTTCCGACAACACAGCAGTTGTATGGTACCTCAACAAGGAGGGTGGTACTCGCTCTTCCACCCTCCTCCACCTCACCAGGAAAATATTGATGTGGGCCATCCGCAGAGGCATCAGGCTGTCAGCGGTACACATCGCGGGAAAGGACAATGCTCGAGCGGATGTGCTCAGCAGACACTTCCAGGAAACCCACGAATGGAGTCTGGCTCCGTCCGTTCTGACAAATATCTTCAGCGTGTGGGGAACCCCGAGAGTGGACCTCTTCGCAACTTACGAAAATGCAGTCTGTGCAACGTACTGCTCCAGAGCAGGGCTGGGACGACAGTCCCTAGGAGACGCCTTTGTAGTACCGTGGACCATGGGCCTTCTTTATATCTTTCCTCCCTTTCCCCTGCTCAACCTAGTAGTAGCCAAGTTAGCACGGGCACAAGTGGATGCGATCGTAATCGCTCCATGGTGGCCCAGGCAGACGTGGTTTGCCCCACTTTTTCGGCTATCTCAGGGCCAGACACGGCGCCTCCCAATCCGACCGGATCTGCTGACGAACTCCAGCAACGGCTTACTGCACCCGAACCTAGACTCTCTCAAGCTAACAGCATGGAGAATCCTTCCGCATGGCACACTTTAGGCCTGCCTTCCCATATCGCTACGGTGTTGGAGGCGGCACGTAAACCGGCCACGAGAATTTCGTATGCCAGGAAATGGGATGCCTTTGTCCGTTTTTCCCAGATAGAGGGATTTGACCCCATGTCGTCTCCTATTCCAATAATATTGAAATTTCTCTACTCTCTTCATGACAGAGGCCTGAAGCCTTCATCAATTAGAGTCTATCTCGCGGCCGTTTCGTCACGTCATGACTTTGTGGGGGGCTTTTCCGTCATGAGCCATCCTCTCTCTAAGAAATTCCTGAAGGGTCTCCTCAACATCCGTCCGCCTTATCGGTCGCCGGTTCCCCAGTGGAGCCTTTCGGTTGTACTTACAGCCCTTTCCACAAAACCCTTCGAACCATTGGCAACAACCAGTCTAAGACTGCTCACGCTCAAAACAGCCTTCCTGGTAGCGATTACGTCGGCTCGACGCGCATCAGAACTCTGTGCTCTTCTCATCGACCCGCCGTATACTCAATTTTTTAGGGACCGGGTCGTCCTACGACCGGGACCCTCTTTTATACCTAAAGTGGTGTCGGATTTCCACGTTAACCAGGACATTGTTCTACCCTCCTTCTTCCAACCTTCAGCAGACCCGTTGTCGGCAAAACTGCACTCCCTCGATGTCCGTAGGGCCCTAGCGTTCTACAAGGCGCGGACAGAGCATTATAGAAGATCTCGCAGCCTTTTTGTCTGCTACGGGGGCAGATCTAAAGGGCTGTCCGTATCCTCCCAGAGATTCTCAAAGTGGATTGTAGCAACTATTTCGTTAGCCTACCAATTAACTGGCAAAGATATCCCACAGCACCTAAAGGCACATTCGACACGTGGACAAGCAGCGTCGACGGCCCTGGACCGTGGGATGTCCATCCCTAGCCTCTGTAAGGCCGCGACGTGGTCTAGAATTTCCACCTTTGTCAAACATTATAAACTTGACGTTAGAGCTCGACAGGACTACGCCTTTGGCAGATCGGTCCTGTCTGCAGTACTGCAGTAACCAAGACAGCGATCATCCCACCTCCGGTAAGTGTGGCTTGTTAATCGCCCATATGTGTGATGCACAGAGACCACGAAGAAGAAATGCAGGTTGCTTACCTGTAACTGTAGTTCTTCGAGTGGTCATCTGTGCATTCACACAACCCCCCCACCGTCCCCTCTTGGCATCTCTGTCAATTGGTTACACGCCTTGCTCCTGCTAGTGTTAAGTTAGCTGGCTGACATCTCGGTCACGAGGCCGTGCGGTCTCCAGGAACTGAGATGAGCGGGAACCCAGAGCATGCGCGTTGGAGCGGTGGGGGGAGGGGTTCCCGCCAAAAAAGTATCTAGGCTAGCTAGAGGAATCCCGAGATGGCTCGGCGTCGGCGCGAGCCCATATGTGTGAATGCACAGATGACCACTCGAAGAACTACAGTTACAGGTAAGCAACCTGCATTTCTCAGATGGGAGTGGGGCTAGGATTAAAAAAAACAATAATCTTAGAGTCATCTCATGTTTTGCCTCTGGTGTATGGAACCTGCTACAGTACAACTCCGGTCCCCTCTACAAGGATTCGCTTTTGCGCCTGGTTAGGCGATTATGCGCATAATCGCAGAAGCGCATTTACGCCTAATCCCTCTGCACGAGAGGCGGAGAGAGGCGGCGAAGCGCATTAACAGATGTCCAAAATGCGCTTTACAGGTAGTTAATGCGCATAAGCGCTTATTCACACAGTCAAAATGCGCTTTAACGGACGGAGCAAAATAAAACTCGCCATTTAACGCGCATTCGATAATGCGCATAATCGGAGAGATAACGCGCCTCTACGCCCGATTTGCGCTCCGTTCTTGTAGTGATAAATTTTTTTAAGCGCCTTGAAAGAGCTTTAAACCTCTCTTGTAGAGGCAGACTCCCTTTCCATGCCACTGGGCTAACAATGGGGCGCTTGAGCCATGTGTGGTGGCTCCTCCTCATGCCAGCATTATCCCAGTTTCTGGAAGGGTGATCCAAAGAATGGGCTTCTCCCAGATGGCCCTTCTCACATGCTGGGCTGATCCTGTAGCGTGTGAACTTAGACAAGTCAATGAAGCGGATTAGCCAACCGGGGGGACTGGGAGAGATAGGAATTAGAGCAGCTTTCCTCAACTTGATTCCTCCAGGTGTTTTGGACCACAACTCCCATTACCCCGACCATTGGCTATGCTGGCTGGGGCTGATAGGATTGGTAGTTCAACACATTTGGAGAGCACTAGGTTGGGGAAGGCTGACTTAGATGTTCTGTTCTTAACTGGGGTTACTTTTTTGCAGCCATTTTCTGTTAGGTTGCCATCATGAGGAGGTGAGGGTTGGGAGATGCAGTGGTTGCAGATTCCTGCTGCCTCTTACAGTTTACCATGTGTGTGGTTCTGTCCCCATTCCAGACTCGCATCCCCTTTGTGGTGGCCGAGCGTGTGAGCTGGGATAAAATGTGTGAGACTCTCAACCAGAAGTTCATGGCCGAGGTGCAGACCACTAAATGCCTGCTGAAGGAGCACTACTTCTTCTTGGCCCAAAAGATCTTTGGTGACAGTGTCACCAGTCCAGAGGAATTCCAGAAACGCCCCGTGTCGTGGTCCCAGTTCAATAAGGTGACTGCGGTGGGTTTTGTAGGAAGGGTGGAATGACTGCCAGCTGGTCTTACCTGGTTCCCTCATTCTCACACTCACCTTGACATTTACAGGAGATGCTTCCTGGGAGAGGATTCACATTTTGGCAGTGGTTTGAAGGAGTTCTTGATCTCACTAAGAAATACCTGAAGGATTACTGGTCTGACAGGTAAGGGAACAACTGGATTAACTGAAACTGCTTAGCTCAGGACCTTCCCCACATTGCTTTTTCATCAGGTGGATCTGGTGGACTGTGACCAGTTCTGGATGCCGCATCTTGAGAAAGACATTGACTGGGTTCGAACAACACGATAACCAACGGTGGGTTAAATAGACAACGGTTGGTTATTTTGTCATCTGTCAGGACTTTTTTACACCACAGTTGGTTATTTGGCCGAAATAACCAACTCTGTGCAGAGTTGATTATTTGAACAACCGTTGGTTATCGTGTTGTCTGTCGGGCACCATTGCCTATTTCGTTGCACACAGTTGGTTATTTTTGGAGACTAAAGAGTCCCCTGGCAAGAGCAGCCAAAGCGGCAGCTGCCGCTCTAGTCCAGCCGGACCTACGGAAATTGACTTGAGAAGGGGAAGCTGGCCGCTGCCACGGCTCCTGCAGGTTATTTTTGCTTTCAGCATTTTTCCGCTTTTTGCAGCTATCTTAACTGCTGAACTGTTTTAAAACTGTTTTTAAAATTGTTTTTAGGCTTTTAGACTTTTAAATTACTATTTTAACCTATTGCTGAGCTGACAGAGAAAATTCTGACTGATGATGTCAAACTCTTGTTATAATTACTGAATACTGAACACAACAGTTCAGCTTTCAGATTGACCTTCAGGCTACCACATATTTGAGAACCCTGGACATCTCGGAAAGATACGAGGTGTTGTGCTGCTGCAATGAAATCAATGAAATAAGTGAAGGCCAAGGGAAATTAAGAAATAACAACAACAACAACAACAACAACAACAAAGGGTAGGCTAGAAAGAAACGAAAGGAGGAAGAAAAAAGGGGGAAAGGAAGAGAAAGAAGAAGAATAAGAGGTGTTGCTTTTTCTTCTTTAGGAAAACTGATGGATAATAAACTTAAAGCAGCTGGAAAGGAATGTGGAAAGGCTGTCTGTCTGCCCAGCCCGATTACTCTAACTAAGCGACAGGTGTTAGATTTAAAGCTAAGAGAAGGGACTAATTGCTGGATTATTTGCTACCAGATGCGGCTGGGAGCAAGCCAGAACAAACGCCCTCTGAGCCCTCCTTCACTGTGATCTGCACTTAAAGGGGAGCTACCTGCCTACCTTAGAGTAAAACCAACATGGTTCTTACAAGAGGGGGTTATAAAGAACTGGGACAGATTCCGATAACTGAAGATGTGGCTGACTACGTTAAAACTTACAAAGCTGACAAGCAACAGAAAATTACAAATTTCTTATATACTAAACCCAATCTCAATGCGGGGACTTCATTTAAAGGGCCACCCTCGGACCTCACTGTATAATGCAGGCAGAGGACTGCGAAAACTCAGATGGACGGCGACGTAGTTTGGCAGAGGAACTTGCGGCTGCAGAAATGGTGTTGGCGGGGGAGCAGAACTCGACAGGACCAATTAAGTCAACTTGAGGCTGCAACCCTAGCCCTACAATGATACCCAGCCCAGTCGCTCGGGTGGAAAAATCCTCAGTTCCTGCAGGCCACGGTTTGAACACCTCCCTGACCCCCTATGAAGATGTAAGTTATGTGCAGGATGCTGTTGAACATCTGCTTAATCGTCACTACGACAGGATTAAAAGCCTGTTTATAGTTTGGGCAGAGGAACTTACCTCGATTAAGAAGTATCTCTCAGAAAGTAAGGATCTTCTTACAACCCTAACAGTCTATGCGTTGGGGAATTCTAAAGCAGAAGATCAGTTCCAACAAAGCGGAGCTGAGCCCATAGTCCCTGAACAAAAAATTAAGATAAATCCTCCTGTGCACGGGAAATGGGATTCTACCCACAAATAACGTAACGAGTAAAGCTAGCGTAACCAAGGATGTAAAGAAGAGAGACAACAAGGAAAGCATTGACAAAGTGGTTACTAAAGTTCATAGTAATAGGAAAGCAACTAGGACCCTGAACACCCTTCAAAAAAAGCCAAAAAATAAAAAAATGCCACCAAAGACAAGGAGATCTATAAAAATGAACTTTGGTAGACTTTTTAGACTGGTGGAGAAATCAGAAAAATCAGATAAAGATATCAGGAGAAGGAATGTGCCAAGATCTCGGGGAAAAAAACCTTCAGAGAATAAGTTAAATACAGCAAGCCAGACATATGAGTCTAATCTGCTAGGTCAAAACTCCCTTGCGGCGACTGATGGAGGCCCTCAGGATCCCTGGGTCAAGCTGCAACCAGCCACCGAGGTGACCCCCTCTTTACTGAAGTTAAAAAGCCTGTTTGGCTGAGAACCACAAAAAGGGGGTGGGATCCTGGCAGTTGCAGCTAATAAAACAGTGTTCTCGAACTACCCGAAACCTAAAGGGGTACAATCTCAGAGGGAACAAGCAAAGTATCTTAGTACAATAATATCCGAAATTACACAAATACAACTAGATCCTGCCACAGCCTTGAAAGTGGAATATGTTTTCTATAATTACAGCACTGCCCGCACTATTGCAACGTTTGCTTCGGCTAATATAGCTTCTCACATTTATAGTTGCAAAGCGGTGTTTCAGAACCACGGGTTGATGGTCAGCAGACACTTTAAGGATACGGTGCCGCTGTTGTCACTGGGAGCTCAGCGACCTAATAGGACAGTTCACAAGGAGCCCCCGATCGGGGATCTGATAGATCTAAACCTGTCCGCTGAGAGCTCCCTATCTCTCTCATCTCTCTCCAATTTATCCAGACTAAGCTCAAGTCAACATAAATCTGAATATAGTTTGGACTCTGCTTTAGAATATGAGAACCTAGCGGATGAGGATTTTATGTCGGACGAACTTAGACTGATTGACAGCTTTAATGCTCTTCCATCTTATGAACAACAGGAAATTCTAACCAGATTCTCTGCCCTTAAGGAACACCTGGTATTTATAGCTCAACAGAATAACAATCTATCTGCAGGAAATGGACCGAAGCTACAGGATACCCACTATGGAAAGAAAGAAAGAAAGAAAGAAAGAAAGAAAGAAAGAAAGAAAGAGAAAAGAGGAGGATTATAATCATATAGATAGTGGAGGTCTGGTACAGGACCAGCAACCACCCCCTCAGAAAAGGGAAGTAGCTTTGAGTCCTAAGATAATAGTGGTCAATAACAGTTATGCTGCTTCGCTTACTAAACACAGCAATGTGGGTACACAAGGTCCAATGACGGTGCCTAGCACGCGGAAGAACATAGAGCCCAACCACCTTACCACGAATGCTATGAAACCCAAAAGAGGTGGGCAGATCCAACTAGAACCCCACAAAAAAGTTCCTTGTATAATGGATGGGATCCCAAAAGGACAACTTGAGCTTCTTCCAAAATTGGACAATGGGTGTGTCCTGGACAACGTGGAGGGGCACTTGGATATAATAACAGAAATGGGTTGACTAAGAAATAGGGAAATGAAATCTTCCCTTAAATTGGTATCTTGGAATGTAGCAGGGTGGGGCTCAAAAGGTAGGGATCAAAGTACCTTAGATTATTTGACACAGCTTGATATAATACTTCTCCAGGAAACTCAGTGCTGTGAAGCTATTTCTGTGAATGGCTTTGTTTCGTTTTGTCTACCAGCACACTGTAACAAAGGCAAGGGCAGGGATTCACAGGGACTTTGTTGTTTGATTTCATCTTCTCTTGAGGCCAGAGTAGTTGACCTATTGAACTGTGATCCCACAGCACAGGCCTTGATCCTGTAACTTAGTGCTCCCAAGATAACCCTATTATTGTTCAACGTGTACTGTGTTTCATCAACCTGTAAGGAGCTGACAACGACTTCCTGGTGTAAACTCTTAATTTTTTTTTCTGAAATTAACTGCTGAATACCCACATGCCCACCCGATTTTGGTGGGAGATTTCAATGCGAGAATGGGACCTATATGGTTGACCCAGAAAATAAGAAAGTTGGCACTGGGACAGATAGAAAAGTTCTCAGAGCTAACTTACGCCATTCCAAGGATCCCGTCTGTAACTTTGCACAATGCTGTTTGCTCCAGTTTGTGTTTGGGAATAACATGGCCATTTTAAATGGCAGAACAATTGAGGACAGCAGGGGTGAGTTCACGTACATATCTTCTAGCGGGTCCAGTGTGATCGACTACTTTATAGTACATAAGCATCTGAAAGATATGGGCTGTGAGTTTAGAGTTGCAGAATACTTGGTAAGCGATCACCTGCCCTTAGAACTTAGGTTGTCCATCCCCGGGTCCTTGAGGCTGGGAGTATGCCAACACTTTCTGTCTAGTCAGTATTGTACTGTTAGCACTAAAACAATCAGATGGACAAATGAAATTGCATATGCCTTCAAACAGCTGGTTGGTTCACCAAACGTGTTAAACAGCATTGAGCTGATGGTTACAGCTAGCTCCCCCGAGACAAGCATTCTAGCCTTTGAGGAATTGACGATGGATTTGTCCTCTGCCCTGCAGTTTAAGCCTAGGCCTCTAAAAGGATTAAATGGTCAAAGATCTCAGGGTAATAAGTGGTTTGATGGGGAATGCACTAATGTGAGGAAACGGCTCCAGATTATTTATCATTCCTACCGAGTGAGCAATGAATGTCAACTCACCCAGTTATACTATGACCATAAGAAAAGATACAAAAAATTGTTACGATGGAAAAAGCACAGGGCAGATGAAGAAGCATGGAAATTGTTAATTGGGGCTACAATTACAAATAATGGTAAAACTTTCTGGCAATTAGTGTCAGGGGTGGGTAGAGATGGAAACAGCGACTTAGAATGCCATACCCCTGCGGAAACTTGGGGGAAATGTAGTAACTTGTTTTAATTAGTTAAAATGTGTCTGTGTGTTTGAAGCCTGCAGTAACATCTTCAGTCAGTAGATGGCAGGCTTCCCTAACCAGAGCATGGTGTTACAATTGATACAGTTTGAACACATGGGAGATTATAGGCCGAGGGACAGAGTTATATGCTTGCTCCCTCCCTTCTGGTGTGGGACAGTGCCTTCTTGGGAGAATGGAGAGGACTAACTCCTCCCTCAAGGGACTGTAGGGATGCATCACAGCCAGGGATGTCAGATGGGGTGGGCACAATTTGTCCAATTCTGACAGCCGTGTAAGTTTGCTTGAAGGCTTCGCTCTGTCCGACTAAGGGCTATTCCAACCCGTACTATAATAACGAAGGTAAATATCAGTTTGTAACCATTGTAGTGCAGTCTGTTGATTTACTTCTCCCCCCTCCGACTTTTTAATTTCCCTTTTTGTCTCTCTCCATCCATCTGTCCCACGCAGACTCATCATGGGCTTTGTCAGCAAACAGTATGTTTCCAGTTGCCTGAACAATGCGCCAGTCGGCGCTTTCCTGCTACGCTTCAGTGACTCCGAGATCGGTGGCATCAGCATCGCCTATGTCACTTACTTACAGAATGGTACGGCTTTGCATACGGCAGCTGTTCGGGCTCCCTGTTCTCCCAGCCACAGCAGCAGAAATCAGTTCCCCTTGTTTTTACTCGTTATCTTCACTTTGGCTACAATCCAAAGCATTTCTGCTTGGGAGTAAGCCCCCTTCAGCTCACCAGGACTTACATCTGAGTAAACATCGTAGGATCGTGTTGTTCATCTAGCCATTATGCTGTGAACACTAGCCTTCTCCTTCACAGCTGTAATGCTTTCTCCCAGCCATTGGAGCTCCTTGTGAGTAATCTAGAGTGAGACGCCACAGGAAAGGATATGGAGGGCTTATGTCTGTGGGAGCTGCGCCCCCTTTCTACACTACATTCTGCAGCCTATGCATAGGATAGACACTTTATTCTACTTGAAGAGGCAACCCAAGTTTCCAGGGTTATTGCTCCCTATTATATTGGTGTTTCTATGACAGAACAGAAGACCATGCTCAGGAAAGCAGGCATCTCTGTTCTACTACATGCTCACAACATTGTTTTCTACCTCTGCTGCTTTCTCCCTGCCCGGTTCAGGTTCCACACAGGTGGAGAACATCCAGCCGTTCACATCAAAGCAGCTGTACATCCGATCACTTGCTGACTGCATTATGGATCTGTCGCAGCTCAAGACACTGTATCCTGCCAGGCCCAAACATGAGGCTTTCGGGAGGCATTATAACAGTAAGTGATGAGGAGGGCAAGCAGGAGTAGGGTTTGCTCCATATGTATCTGAAATGGCTGCCGTTCCCCAAGAGCAAAGCATTCATTCTCTGCCTCTTGATAGGCAGGGTCAGAACTGGATGTCTTCTGACAGCCCAGGTTGAAAGTGAGAGCGACCTGGTTCACACGACACGATAGCCCAACCTGGTTTAATTTAACCACAGGGGCTGTTGCTTCATGTTGGGTGCCTGTAGGTGCCATTAGACAACTCTCAAATAGCCCATGGCTTGTTTTGGGGTTATCTGAGGGTTGTCTAACCCTCAAACAACCCCTGCTCCCTGGGTTCACATAACATAAAAACATGGTAAGCTGGGTGCCCATGGCCCCGTCTTGGCGCCGGAGCCTTGGCACCGGGATGCCTTGGACACTCACATTCCTTCCTGGCATCTGCATGGGAAGGGGCGCGAGTGCGGAGTTGCCACTGCTGCTGCGCTGAGCACTGAACGGGGCAGCCAGAGGGGGAGGAAGGGAGGGACGCGAACCGGCTCACCTCCCTCTGGCTGCCTTGTTTCTCCTCCTCTCCAGTGCTCGGTGCGGCAGCACGCAACTCCGCACTTACAGGGCAGCCAGAGGGAGGTCAGAGGGAGGTGAGTTGGTTTGGGTGCTGTGCGTCCCTCTCTTCCTCCCCCTCCAGCTGCCCCGTTCCTTCCCCCGTTTGTATAAAATATGGGAAGGAAGGAACGGGCCGGCCGGAGGGGGAGGAAGAGAGGGATGCACGGTGCCCGAACCAGCCCTCTGCCAACCGTTAGTGACCAATCAGCTGTCGTCATCAGCTGTGCAGGCTCCACAGGAAAAAGCGTCGGGGTAAGTGCCCGATTTTTTTACTGCAGAGTTTAGGGGTTTTGGCCCTGGATAGCTTTGGAATGGTGGCTGCATCATGTGCATCACCTGCCGCCACTGCAAAGCCACCTCGGGGAAAAGCTCTTGTCTAGAGGTACCCTATGAGTGCCGTACAAAATGGCTCCTGCGGCCACAACATGACAGACCCCGTGGGTAAATTAAACCATGGTGGGCTGTTGTGACTTGTGAACAGGCCCATTGTGTCTCTGGGCCGGTTCAAAGGATTGCCAGGTTGCCTATTCAAGCCATAGCTTGTTGTGTCATCCAAACCTGGGAGGCAGGGGTTGTTTGAGGATTAAAAAACCCTCAAATAACCCATGGCCTGTTGTAGGGTTGTTTGAGGGTTGTTTATCCCTTAAACAACCTCTGCTGCCCATGTTTGGGTGATGCAGCAAACCATGGCAACCTCCTACCAGGGGTTGAATATTCAAATTGGTCACCTGCCCCTGCTGCAACCCACTGTGACTTCAGTAAGATATGGTGGGCTGTGGTGATTGTACGACCTGGACGTGTGTGTGTGTGTGTGCAAATGTGTGTATGTAGGGCGGAGGTTGTACATTAGAAAAAGGAAAAGAAGGCTGATACCTAATGCAGGTTTTCTCCAGTGCAGGGATGGGCAGAGGGTAGATTGGATTGTACTGGTAGATTTCTGAATGATTTATCAATAGATCACCAGGCGTTTCTGATTCCCAATCGTTTAACAGCAGAGCAACAAAAGGGCTTTGCCCACCCCCACACTCTCTAAGGTCCCCTCTACAAGGATTCGCTTTTGCGCCTGGTTAGGCGATTATGCGCATAATCGCAGAAGCGCATTTACACCTAATCCCTCTGCACGAGAGGCGGCGAGAGGCGGCAAAGCGCATTACCGGATGTCCAAAATGCGCTTTACAAGTAGTTAATACGCATAAGCGCTTATTCACACAGTCAAAATGTGCTTTAACGGACAGAGCAAAATAAAACTCGCGATTTAACGCGCATTCGATAATGCGCATAATCGGGGAGATAACGCGCCTCTACGCCCGATTTGCACTCCGTTCTTGTAGAGGTAATTTTTTTAATGCGCCTTGAAAGAGCTTTAAATGCCTCTTGTAGAGGCACCTCTAATTAGCCTGCAGAGATGGAAGAAAGCGGTGGTAGTAGGGAACTAGGTGTGAGATTTTGTGTGACCGGACTGTGAATTCAGTTCTGGTACTAGAAAAAAAATAATCCTGGGCTGAACACGGTTTTAGCGGCACCCATCTTCTTTATTTCGAACAGTATGTTCCTCCCTTCACAAGCTGCTAGTTTGCACCTGGCTCTGGTTGGTGGACTTTGAAGTTCTAGCAAGAAATGAAGTAGATCCCCCAAGCCTGAGGTCAGTCCACCCCAGCGCTAATGAAACAGAAGTCTAGAGGCGTTGGCTTTTAAAGCCTCATGTGTAGAGGATTCTTCTTCCTTTATGAACCTCTTGGCCTCTAGGGCAGCCTTCCCTGACATGGTGCCCTCCAGAAGTTTTAGATGAAAACTCCCATCATCCCCAGCCAGCATGGTCAGGAATGGTGGGAGTTGTCATCCAAAACATCTGGAGGTCACCATCGTAGGGAAGGCTGCAGTAGACCTATAGGCTTTGCCATGTGCTGTGCTCTGCCTTCACTCACTGGTGTTTGGATGGTGGCTCATTAAGCTGACCCATAGCCCAACCGCTGCTGCCCACCCACCCAGGTTCCTCTGTATAAAAAATGTTGAACCTGCTTGTGTGTTGTGGGGATGAACGTTGGGTGTGTTTCACCACACCACATTACGCCAGTTTTAAAATCGCTTCATTGGCTGCCAATCAGTTTCCGGGCGAAGTATAAAGTGTTGGTTATTACCTTTAAAGCCCTACATGGTTTGGCTTCAGGCTACCTGCGGGATCGCCTTCTCCCGTACAGTCCGCCCCGCACACTTAGGTCCTCTGGGAAGAACCTACTCAAGTCAGCCAGAACTAGGCTGACGAGTGTTACCCAGAGGACCTTCTCTTCCATCGCTCCCAGACTATGGAATGGTCTGCCGGAGGAGATTAGACAAATTAGCTGTCTTCATGAATTTAAGAGAGTCATGAAGACTGCTCTCTTCCGGCAGGCCTATCCAGATGAATTTTAAGATGTTTTAATGATGTATTTTTTCTTGTTTTAATTTTATTTAACTGTTTGTGATTCTTGTGTTTTATATTGTTGTTGTTCCCCACCTCGATCCGGAGGGAGAGGCGGGTTATAAATAATAATAATAATAATAATAATAATAATAATAATAATAATAATTCCTCCTACAGCTTTTCCTCCTACAGCAGAGAAACCAACCAAGACCCCTTATGTCCCGGCCAGGTTGACGATAACTGTGGGCCCGTGAGTGTGTGAATTCTTCTGCTTCTGGGGGGAAATGGCACTGTTCAGATGAATGAGGATTTCTCCTGCTTCTCTTAACTTTCTTGGGGATGTGGTCGATATGCGTTAGAGATCTGTTCCTAGCTTAATTCCCAACTAATTTACCTCTCAGCTAGTAGACAATGTCTTGAACCAGGGGGTGGGCAACTTGTAGGCTGAAACATCTGAAGAGTCACAACTCCCATCAGTCCTAGCCAGCATTGCCAATGATGGGAGTTGTAGGCCAAAGCATTTGGAGGGCCACCCCTCCCTTAAACACACAGGATTGGTTCCAGATTTAATCATACTTACAGTAGACCCATTGAAACCAGTGGGACTTAAGCTGAGGCCATTGGAGAATTGGCAACCCTAGCAGCTAGTGCTGGAATCGCTATGAATCATTGGACTGAGAACTGCTTCCCCTTCCAATAAAACAGGGTAGATTGAAAGAATGGTGATGCTGAGGCCTCCCGTGTTCCTCCTGAAAATGGAAAGTTGGTTGTTTTCATCTCCTCCTTCTGCCTTACCCAAAATGGCAGCGATGACTATATAATACAAATGCCATTTTGCACAAGGCACAGAAGTACTGTTTAAACAAAGACAGATATGATATCTTTGCTAATGAAGATGCAAGAAATGTGTGTGTGTGTGTGTGTGTGTGGCTAATCACATTGTGCATGTCTAGAACTCGGTATTTCGTCATGTAGTGACTTGAGAACAGCCTTCCCCAAATTTGTGCCCTCCAGAGGTGTTAGACTCCCAACTCCCAGAATCCCCCAGTCAGCAAGACTGCTTTAAACCAGGAGTGGGGCGGAAAGCAGATCTCCAGATGTTTTGGACTTCAATATCCAGCGTACCTGACTACTGGTCATGCTAGCAGGGCTTCTGGGAGTTGAAGACCAAAACATCTGGAGATCTACTTCCTGCCCGCCCCTGCTCTAGAACATAAAAGGATTCTTGGTTTATTGGACTAAAGATCCATCTAGCCCAGCATCTTGTTTCCAACAGTGACCAGCCAAATGCCTCCAAGAAACCCGCAAGCAGGGCAGGAAGGCAATAGCCCTCCCCAATATTTGTCCACAGCATCTGGCATTGAAAGCCACTGAATGTGTTGGTACCATTTTGCTATTGTGGCTAATGATGGGCCTATCCTCTATGAACTTGCCTCGATCCATTTTTAAAGCTGCCTAGGCTAGTCCCCATCATTACATCTTGTAGCAGTATATTGCAGATGTTGACTCTACTGTGCAAAGGACTCAGCCATAGCTGAACATTTCAACAGCTTACACTGAAGAGCATTGTGTGAGTTGAAGTGCTATGAAAGCTCCATCTCTGGTATTTAGTACATGTCAGGGGTGTAGAACCTCAGGCCCGGGGGCCAGATCTGGCCTGCCTGGGGTCCCTCCCAAGATGGCCACATCCCCTTCTCTTGGCCCCACTTCCTTTCCCCTTACCCCCAACCTTTTGGTGGTTTCCCAGCTTTTCCCTTCTATTCAGAAAGGGTTAGAGTTAGGGTTAGGGTTAGCCTCTACCAAGGGCTGAGTTACTGGCAGTAAGACTTTTAAGCTAAAATATGCTGGGAATGCAGCCCCCCAAAGCTTAGCAGGGATGGAATTTGGCCCTCATGCTGAAAAAGGTTCTGTGCTCCTGTTGTATGACAATTCACTGACACTCAGAAATCACGGCTTAGTATGGCTAGCACTGAGTCATAAGCTGGCCTTTGTGAATTCACTGACCTGTAGATTTTGCATAACAAATGGATGCTGATGCAAACTATGTTCAATTCCAGGACTTCCTTGAGCCCTACTCCATCCATTCCGAACCCAGCCAACTCTATGAGCAACCCCCACAGGCAATCAGGAATGCTTTCTGAACCTGCTTATCATGAGTAAGTGTCAAATCTCTAGTCTGAAGAGAATCCCGCCATTGGAGTACAATGGTTGTGTGTGTGAAACAGGATAAGGAAGGCTGTTCATGGTTTTTACGTTGTCCTCTAGGAGTGAGCAAAAGGGCTCATTGGAGAATGCAGTATGTGTCCCTACGATTTCCTCTAGCATGAAGAAGATAAGGGACCACAGTACAGAGGCAGACTCACCTTCGAGGGGTGGAGGCTGTCCAGAGAGGCTCATGGCCCACTAATTAAACCACAGGGACTGTAACGGCCTGCTCTGGGATGTTGGTGTGAGCTTCTTTATGTAGTTTCTGCTCCCTCCCAAATACACCTCAAGGATCTTGTAATATCCTTAAGCAGTGCACAGTGGAATGGGGATGCTTTTTTCATACAAAAACAAGGGTACAAAATACTGGCAGCTGAACCAGTGGTCATGTTCAGACATTACAACAATCAGGGTATATTAGATAGCTTCCAACTGGGCTAATCTGCCCTGGGATGTTCTTAACCTGGGTTGTCTCTGCTCCAATAACCCAGAATTGCCAGTTCAGATGTCATGAGAAAAAGCCCAGGAATGGGGCATACCTGGGTGCTTATGTCCAGCTGGAGCAATCGGGTGGCTAGAACCAGCATGCTCACTTGCTCCCCGCTTCATTCACAACAACTCAGGGTTTAAAAAAAACAACAGGTCATGATGTCTGAATGCAGGAAGTGAGAGAAATAACTTCCCATTGCTTTTACACAGAGTCCAATGCTCTGTGGAAGAATGAAGTGTGTAACATTGATGCTTACATAACTTGCCACCTCCTACAGGTAACAACTATGTACAAAAGAGAATCACGAAATTCACCAACGTAAATAATCGTTAAAGGGTATGACTGACATCAGCATAACCCCCCTCCCCTTTTGCTGGTTTCGTGGGAGTTGGGATATGAAAGTATTCACCCATTTTTTTTTGTGACGTGCTCTTTTGGAATGTTTTAGATTTCAAGCAGAGGCAATGAACTCACGTGACTGAAGTCTGTAGACAGAGGGCCAAACTACACGTGATATGGCAGACTGGGGATTGGCTCTTCAGGTGCCCTTTCCTTTGGCTAAAACAGCCATGCGTGTGTGAGAGCGGGGGCATAGCTCAAGGCTTCAGCATGGGTGGAGAGGAGTTATCCTGCCCTCCCCGTGCAAATTCTCCAACTCAATGCCTTTACAGTGGCTTGCAACATACACTACGTTCATGTGTAATGGTTAGAGAGTTGGTCTAGAACTAGGGAGATTTCAGGTTCAAATCCCCACTCAGCTGTGATTCCCACTCGTTGACTTTGGACCAGTTATTCTCTCTTTCCACCTAACAGGGTTGTTGTGAGGATAAAAGGGAGGGAAGCACTATCTACACTGCCCTGAGCTCCTCAGAGGAAGGGTGAGATAAGAATGCAATGAATAAATAAATGAAGGCAGGATTAAACAATGAAATAAATATATATATTTTAAAAAGGATTGGATCATCTTTGTCCTACTAGAGGAAAACTAACATTCGTGGAACAGGGCTTTCACATCCTCTCCTCCTCTCTGCAGCCACCTACGTGGCCTCCAATCTGCTCTGGAGAACTGGGGGACTTTCCAAAGGAGATTTGGAGGTCATGCAGGGGTGATGGTGGCATCAGGAGAGGGCTCAGAAGCTCTGTTCCACAAGCGGTATCCTTCCGCTTGTGAAAAGCTGATCCTGGATGCAACTCCCAAGTACATAAATGTTTCTTGCTGTGGCCTTAGCTCTGCGTATTCATATCAAAGCACTTATCACAAGATCTCTGGTTTTTCTGTTCCTTTGGCAAATGTTTTATACATTATTGCTCTGTCCTTGCCACAGACAGATGATTATGAATCAACCAGCCATGGGCACATCATATGGAAGCTCACAGTTGCCGCTGTAAGTATCACTGCCTGAGTAGGCCCTTTTGTGGTGTGTGTGTGTGTGAGAGAGAGAGAGAGAGAGAGAGAGAGAGAGAGAACACGTGTGTATATGAGAAATGTTACACACATTTGTATCACTGAAAACCCCAACAACAACCAGAGAGCCAAGATAATATATAGAAAAATATATTTATTAATACATACAATTTGAAAGCAGTAAATATGACAACCCGTCCAATATAATTATTATAGTCTGAATCCAGTGCTATAAAACATCATGTGTTCATTAAAAAAATGTTTATATTCAATCGCTATGTTCATTGAATACACTTTGGCTCTTACTCTTAATCAGCATAGTATATGCTGTTTGGGGCACATTGCATGTATTTAATTAGTATCTTTGTCCATATATTTTCCTAGCTCTAGTGCTTCTTAGATATAGTTTTGCTGAGTTAGACTAGTTGCTGTTGTGTTTTTCCAGCAAGAAACTGATCAGAGCCAACAGAGAGCCAAAGCCTTGAATGCTCTTGTCATTTCCATGAGCCAGCTGGCTTCAGAGTTTAAGCTGGTGTTTCGTGGAAGTGTTAGGACTTTTTCCGGTGGGAGTTGAGTTGGCCAGGTTGTTCGCTCAGTTCTTCTCTTGCTTCCTGTAGTGAATTACCATCCCACCAATACAGTCTGGGCAATGCTTCACCCCTCGGCCCAATGGAGACATACCCGCCTCTGGATGTCGATATGGATTGTTTGCCTGATTTCACCCCAATGTGCCCAATGGATCAGCTCCATGTGGTGCCAAGTATGATCGGGTGAGTCTGGTAACCCATGGGGTTGGTGGTGGCAATGGTGAACCTCTTTCAGCGCAAGAGCTGAATTCAGTTTTGGAGGAGCTCTTAGTGAGGATCGTGGCTGAGTGGGGATTTGAACCTGAAATCTCCCTTCAGCGTTGGGCAGGACCAAAGGCAAAATGGCACAGGGCCAAAGGGCAAGGAGGCAGGGCATATATTCGTTTAAAACTCTTACTGCCAGTAACTAAGCCTTAGGAGAGGCATTTCAGTTGCTTAGAATAGGGGAGAAAACTGTGCTAAAGGCACAGAATTACTAAATGATTGGTGGTCAGGGGAAATGAGGTGGAAAGAGGCTCCTGGAGAGCTGAATTGAGACCCTTGGGGGTCCAGATTTGATCCACAAGCCTGAGGTTCTGCACCCCTGGGATAACAGGTGGGAAAGGGGATCTTCCTTCCTTCAACTGCCAGCAGTCAATGGACCTGTGACTGCTTCCTCTTCCTTTCATTCTGTCTTAGGGCATGTCATGGCTTCTCCCAACGAAGGGGCTGTGAAATCATGACTAGCAGTGACTTGCTCCATTCATGGTATCAGTTCCCAGGTTTTTTTTTTTTTTTTAGCTGTGAGCTTGTGTGAAGAATTAAGCTGTCTTGAAACTAGTCAAAATATTTAATGTAGATATGCCCTATTTTCCGGAGCGTGGCTAATGTGCAGAGAGCGGGACTATGGTTAGCCTTGCAAAGGGAGCTAAAAGTTAAGTGGTAAGGGAGACAGGTGGGGGATACGTCTGGATGTTGCAGCAGTAGGCTTGATGTAGATAGCTTGGCTACTGACAAGATGCCAAGGAAACTAGGAGGTGCCACGGCAGTATTCAGGAACCTCTTGGACAAACACGTGGCTGCGGGCAGGGAAGAGATGAGGGGAAACGTATGCGTGAAGGAGTAATCCAGCTTATTTGTTGAGTTGCTTTACAAGGGCTTTAGCCTTGCTCCCACCCACCTTCTCTGTTGCCTTCCTAGGATGCCGGACACCATTTCGCCACCCTCTAAAGAAGACCTGGACTACCTGCTAAATCCTGAGCACAACCTGAATCACTATTGTCAGGATCCAGCATGACTAGCATGTTCATCCTGTTTCTATCCAAAGCTTTGGAGGGACTTTTATGGACCACACAGCTATCACGCCTGGACACGCTAGGGCAATGGTGGCCGGTGCCCCGATTCTTATAGGGTACAGAAAACTCTTCTTGTGGTCTCCACCCACGTGCCACTTCCCCTGCTGTCGGAACCCTCAGACCCGCTCTTGAATCAAGAGCAGCTTTGACTCTGCGCTGGAACACATCATGAAACTATATGCTCTGCTAAGGGGCGTTCGCCAGTTTTGACTAGGCAGGAGAGCTATGCACATGTTGTACCAGAGGCACAATCCCACTATTATGGAGTCTCCCTCCCTTGCTGCTTGGCATTGTCCTCTAGGGGTGCAGGGCCCTATGGTCCTGCGGCTACTTCTGAACTATTGGGAGTGATGGGTTCCCTGTTGTAAAATGTTGGGGCTCTGCTCGCCACCAGCAGCCCAGACAAGAGGGCATTTTCTCAGGATCTTTGGACTCAGATGCTCCCTTGGGTTAAGGTTGGTTGGGCTGCTGGTCCTTTCATCATATATCCGCTTTGCGCACTGGCCGTATGGAATGACTCCAGTCGGCTCTTTTGCGCTGTTTTTCCAGTTTCTGCTTCAGAAAAAGAGATGCCATACTTTTGCCCAGGATTAAAAATCCACCAATCCCCACTGAATGTCATAGTGCTGGTTCTAATGAGGCTGAGAGGTTCATCAGACCAGCGTTTTATCGCGTACTCGCTACTCCCATTTACGGAAATACGCACGTCCTTTAGATGATGATGTCCGCCTCTTGCTTGTTTTTCCGTAGCAAAATAGACTCCTTTTAATCCGGCTTCTAAAAAAAAAACCTGAAATGTGCTGCGATCTCCTGCTGTGTGCAGGAAAAGTGGCGCGATAAAAATGGCCCCTGAATGGGCCACGTGGTCTTTGTTTACTTCCTCTTTCCTCTCCTGGAGGAAGGATGAAGTAATGCAGGACAGAAGCAGGGGTGGAGAAGCGACGGTAAAGAAACACGATCCCCCCCCCCGCTCCCCATGATGACGCTCTGAGTGAGGTGGCTGCTTCAGGCGGGGGATGTTGGGGAGGGGGGGAAGAAGTGGCAACAAGGTGCTGGAGGCTAGAGATGTGAATCCCCTGGCCCCAGCCCTGCCCATTAAACTGGCCTGCTGCCTGAGTGGTGGCGGAGGACATCATCCTGCCACCAGTATTGAAATAAGATTCAACTGCCAGCCGCCTTGGCTTATGCACATCGAAGGGGAGAGGCCCAATCTCATCTTTCACCTCAGCCAGCAAAACGTTGTGAGCAAGCCTTGCAAACTTGCACATCCTCCACTGTTCACATCTTTCAGGACGATCCATTTCCAAAGCAATGATGGTGCGAGGTTTTGGCTGCAAGACCCAGATGGAATAACCTTAAGCCATTTCTCCTGTGTGGACAAGTTGGAGTTCAGCCTTTCCCTATATTGCCAGCCAACACCTTCCTCCACCTTTCCCCTTTAGCTTCATTGTTATTCAATCTCCACCCCATCTGCCAATGTTCCTTAATCCCATCTTGCAACTGTCATAGGGTGCAATTTAAAATAAGCCATAAAATAAGACTTTATTCCAAAATAAATAATCTACTGTACACATTACAAAGGAAAGGGTGCTAATTTTCCTATAAAGACACCAAAGGCTCTATGGGAGAGGGTGACGACTAGAACCAATAGCAAGTGTGTATTTCTGATGCCTCAGCAGGATTTCAAGGCTTCCCTGAACAATCTGTGTTTTGCACTTGAAATTTTCAAGCAACAGTTTACTCCAGTCAAGTTTGCTGTCGGACTGCTCCGGTGGCCATGTCTTTGGGGACGAAAGGACTGCTGCTACTCTTTTGCCCCCATTCCAAGAAGCAGCGGTCAAGCTAGAGTCCTTGGGTAAAGGAGAATGGAGGGAGTTACCTTTCTCAGGGCCGGCAGTACAGGCACCATGCTACGCTGGAGAACTCTCAAAAGAGCAACAGGTGGGGACAGGCGCCCCATTTCCCCCTAGTTTTCTCAACTACAGTGCCTCCTTTCATTCCCTACACTTGTTGAGCAGGGAGAGGGGGCTACAGGTAAGAAAGCCCTTGAAAGAGGGTCACACCCCTCCTCCCTCCCCAGACACAGCACAATCTACCTTCCGCAAGAGGAAAGGGGCCTTCCATGAGAGCTGCACTTGTGGACGATCCCGCTGCCTGATTTTTTGGGATCCCTCTCTCCTACACCACAGCTCACGCCACTCAGCAGGGTCTCCTGACTATCGCGCTTTCAGGGGGTGGGGAAGTCCACTTTCACCAGTGGACTTGATCCAGATTAAATCTGGATCCAAGCCCTCTAATTCTCGGTTGCTTAATTCCTCTCGGCAGTTCATTCCCCTTCTTGCTTGTGTTAGAACCGCAGATGGAAAAGTATAAAGTCTAGACAAGGTTCAAGAGTGTCGGCTGACTGCCTTAGGAAAGGCCAGGGGAGGAGAGAAAGAATTTGCTACAGCAAAGTGGTGTGTGTGTGTGTGTTCCTTCTGGCTCTCATCAAGACAAGACCCCAGCCTTCCCTTTCTCTTACCCTTCCTTTCCCATCTACAAATTATATAAAGCCAGGGTGCAAGAAGGCTGACAGGCAGGCAGCTCAAATTCCTGCAGCTGTATCATTTCAGTATATTACAAAATAATAATAATAATAATAATAATAATAATCTGCTGCCAGAACATGACGGGGGACAGAAGAGTAATTGTCACCAGCATGCCCACAATCAATTGGCAGCAAATAAATGATGTTTTGGGCTGGCTGATCAGGTGTAAAATTTTAGAATAGATTCTTGAGAGCAGTCATGGAAGCAAAGTACTTCAACACAGGGCAGAGCAATGATCAGTACTGCTGGTGACTAAGGTGCCAAGTCAAGACAGCGGGAAGCAGCGTCGGAACCGCTTTCAGCTTTCTGTATGAGATCTACATTGGAGGGGGAGAGAATTTGATGGGTGGACGGTGGGGATGTGTCTCGCTAGGGAGTCTTTGTGCCTCTGCAGGGGCGTGCATGTGAGAGAGCGAGAGAGAATGGCAGTGAGGAGAATGTGTTGCATGTACACATATGGGAGGCATGTATGAGTCAGCGCGTGGTTGTAAGAAATGTGGGTGTGGGGAGCATTTGGGAAGAAGATCAATGTTTTGTGGCTGAGAAACCAAATGCCTTTCCTTAAAGGGCAGAAAGAATATTTATGTGCTTTATATATATGGCTGCATACACCACAGTCCCAAGCCCCACATGAGGAGAAAGGCTTTGAGTGAGACCGACCTCACAGGGCCAAACCAGTCCGAGACTTGGCCTCCCTGAGCTCATGGCTATCAGCTGTAGCCAGGATGCCCCCCCCCTCGCAGAGTTAACAGGATGACAGGCTTCTCCTTACATGGCACACTTTCCCTGTCCTCCATTTTGTGAAGAGAACTGGGAGTGGGTAATAGGTGTGTTGTCCTAATATGGCAGTCCTCCTTCAGTCAAGGAAGTCAGGCGCACCTCCTTGCACCCCTCTCCCTCGCAGGCCTTCCGATGTGCAGAGCTGATTGGCACATTATTGCTTGGTGACCGAGCAATGAGTCACCTGCCGCTCATTGCCGGCTGGTCTCCGGTTCCACCTTAACGCTGTTCCTTCTTGCCTCAGGCTGTGCTGCTGGAGGCTGGCACCGCTCGGAAAGGTTTCCCCCGAACTCTAGAATGAGAAATCAAGTGTCAAGAAGAGGACTGCAATTTCCTGACCTGGGCTTGCCTCTTTTTATGATTATTCACATAAACCAGCAACTCTCTGCTGTCACAACTGTGGACTTCCTACAGATGCATGTCCCCACCCACCCCCGTTGGCGAAATATATTCTTTTGAAGGGAGATGTTTAGCATTTGAACCCTGAAGTGCCATATCCTTCACTCATCTCTGCTATCGGCCACTGGTTACAGGGAAGGGTCACCATGTGGAGACCTTTGCCTGTCAAAAGTTATTTTATAATGTCAACTTACTCTTAATTTATTAGCAAAATGCAAATGGTTGGGCAGGCACCTCTTGTTTGCTCCTGCAATCTATTTCTGAAGAATGAATCAGCAGGATGAGTTGTCATGATAATCCTGAGCTTTTTACAGTGCCCAAACTTCATACTGGAAGCAAGCAAAACAGTGCCAGTCTTACAGTTAATATGCACGTATGTTGCAATTTATTTAAGCCTGTTTGCTACACACCATTTTCCCCAGCCAGGCCTGTGTAGGAAGTGTTTGCTTTGACCACACATGGGCAACCTGTGGGGCTTGGCTACTCTCCGTGCGATTGGCACATTCCCTGGGGTGCCATGCCCACTTTTCCTTGCTGCCCAGCTGATCAGCTATCAGCCAAGGGATAGGGAATAGATTACTGGGGGAGCAGGGAGGAGGTGTCAACCTTGCCCCCTCCCAATAATTCAATGCAGAGGTCTTTTGGGGGGTAGGGGGAGAGGCTTTAAACTCCTCCACACTAGGGGTCCCATACCCTGATCTCAATGGGAGAGGTGGGAGGTGTAAAAGTCCCCATCCCTGTGCCTGGAGATGTGAATGGGTGAATATGTGTGTCTGCGTGCACAGACTCCAGCTCATCACCCGGCAATGCATGCAGACCTCAGGGCCAAAAAAGGTTGCCCGCTCCTGGTTCATACTGTATCGTTTCTGAACTAAACTAGTGGCTCAATAGCTAAAGCGCTTATTTTCAGTCCTTATTTATCAGCAAGAGCAGTGAAAACCGTATTTCACCGTAACTTTCACTGATTGCTTTTCAAAGGCCCTGCCCTTTTGCAGTCTCTTTGACTTGTAAAAAATAGACTGGTTCATGTCACAAGGGTGATATCCCACCTTCATTTCCACCCTCTTGAAAGCTTTTTTCCTATTTAACAGCATGACCCCAATTCTGCAAGACATTTTGGGGAAGGGAATCCTGGGGCTAAGTTGATTCTGCTGCGATAGGTTAACTTCCTGCTATTGTTTCTTTATTCTCAGACAACGCAAACGTGGGAGCCATAGAGGTAGTCTGTCTGCCTTCGAGCCCTTGATGTATACCTTAGGTAGAGAGCTATTTTTTTGTTTCATATTCCAAGTGATTTCCTAAGAATAAACTTATTTTTTTAACCACTCACACTAATTTGCGTCTGCCCTTGAACCTTCTGCACCTACCAGTGTGCTAAAGGCTAAATGTCAGCCTTCAGTGTTTTAGACTTCAACTCTTGCCAGCATGGCCAAGGGTCAGGAATGCTGGGAGTCGTAGCCCAAAACCTTTGGAGGGCACCAAGTTGGGGAAGTCAGCTACGTGTGGCCGATAAACAGATATTTTGGTTTTATAGGAGAAACTCTGGCACCTCCAAATACATAAAGGGCAAAACAAATATGAAATTACATGGCCATTTTGAGTGGCGGCAAGTGATAATTAGCAGCTTTATTATATATTTTTAATATAGGGAAATGCTTCACTTAGCTCCTGGTTTCCCACAGCTGGCTAAGGGTTATAGTCCATGACAGGTGTGAATGTGGTATAATGCAGTTTAGTTGAAGCTGCACAAGAATTGCTTTGTTGAATCAGATCCAAGGTGTCTCTTACGCAGTATTTCATCTCAAACATTGGCAAGCTAAATGCCCCAGGAAACTCACAAGCAGGGGCGGGACAAACACACACACGAGCAGCGTACCTAGGATAAGGCCAAGTGTCCAGTACCATGGGGCTAAAACACACTGTCCCCTCTAAGCCTTGCAAAGCTGGCCATCCCTGAATTATATACAATCCCATCCTCGCTTTTCTCTAGGATTCTCAGTTTCCCGGGCAACAATTAAATTGCCACCCCCTGGAGTGGCAACATGAGCCTGGCACCAACCCACGTGTGATGCAAAGCTGTGAGCCTGTTCAGTAACAGGAACCCCCTAAAATAGAGAGCAATCTTCCCACACCTTTCCGCATGTCCTCCCTCTGCCATGCACAGGTGTGCCCTGTCCTTACTCCTTGCAGTTAATGTATAGATTGTTTTCTTCTCTACTAAACGGCGAACGAACACTCTTTGCACAACAGGGGTGGGGAACCTCTTTCAGCCCGAGGACTGGATTCCATTTTGGAGAACCTCTCGGGGGCCGCATTGTGGTGGTGGGTGGGGCCAATGGAGCGGAGCGAAAATACCATAAGGTTAGCTTAAAACGCCTATTGCCAGTAACTAAGCCTTAGGAGAGGCATTTCAACCTTTCAGAATAGGGAAGAAACTACAAAAGCTGGGAAACGCCAAGCAATCTGTGGGCAGCGGAAAGGGGCGTAGCCATCAGGGGAACCTGGGAGGGCCAAATTTGGTCCTCAGATTCTGTATCCCTGCTGTACAAGATAGGGGGAATGGCTTTCTCAATTCTAATTCATATACTCCATGCTATTCACAGGATCCTCTCTATCCCAACGATTGTATTATTATTTTATCCATGCTGATGGTCAAGCCTTCCCTTACTATCCCAGGCTTATGCTGCCCACCAAGCTCTGCTGGAAGCCCAGGGAGGGGAGCAGCAGCAGCTTACCCGGCAGCTGGGCTTTTCCTGGCAGGCATGGGCTGAGCCGGCCTACCCGCTCGTGCGATACCAGCCGGGCCAACCGCAGCCCTTCATCCATCAGAGTCTGCTGCAGGATATGGCGGCTCCAGATTCCATGGGGTGGGAGGCTCAGCAGTGTGTCAGGAGCAGCGCTGGGGGGTGGCGTAAGCCGAGGACAGGATCCTGTAGCTGTGGAGAAAGAGAATCAACTGGGGGGGTTGTCCTTTTACCTGGGGCAAAAATAGCCTGAGTCACGGCGCTCTCTAAATGACCCAACCTACCCGAGAGCTTAGAATCCCTGTTCCAAATGAGATCTATGTTAGTCTTCAAAAGTAATCTTTATATAGAAAAGCCAATTCCCTGCTTGGTGTCTTTAAGAAACGGAACCTACAACAGATTTGTACAGGTCAGAATAATTGTGGGAGGCAGATTTGCATCCCTGGGATTCTGGAATAGAGAAGCACAACAGGCCTTTTGTTAGTGAGAATAGTGTAAGGCAAGATCTTTTTTTCTGGATCAAAACATAAGGGCAAAAACCCAGCTTCTTTTCCATTCTGTTAGATACAGACTTCAGTGTAACTCCAAAGCTTGCATATCATTCAACAAAAGTGGATTGCCACGAAAAAAACCCACCATGAGAAAAACAACCTGGTTAAATTATTGATTTAAAACAAGTTTTCCCCTGGCACTTCATATATTTCCCAAACACACATTGCATACTCATTGGTTGATCTAACTATGAAAACATAGTAATTTACAACTAAATATCTTGGGGGGCATGCTTTCAATTATGTATCTAATATTTTTTAATAATTTGGGAAAATGTTAGGCAGCTTGCTTTTGATTTAACAGATAACACCTCATGTTGAGCTTGTGTGCTCAGCAATAATGGCTTCCCTTCTATTTGGTGTTGCTATTTCTGGTTTCACTTCTGTTCTTTCTCCGATATTGCATAAAATTTCCCTGCCGTGCCACAATATCCGCCCACCAAACCAGAAACACAAAGTTGCTAAACAATCGCTCTGAAATGTTTTTTTTAACCATTACTGTAAGCTGGGATTAATACCTGGCAGGTTCCATGTGGGAGCTCCTCAGAATGGGGGGGGCAGGGGGGGAATGGAACAAATAGACAGATGAGAGCAGCACTTCCAACACAAACATTTCAGGGGTCTAGAGTTCAGAAAACTCTCAAATACACTTGCCTTTCTAATGCTATTGAAATACTTTGGTGTGGATGCAGCTCAGCTGCCTTTCAATTCCATGGGATGCTAGAGCTTGTGACAACTTCTCCAACAAACCCCAGCCCATTCACTGGTGTGACTTTTGTCTGTTTGGTGCCTCAAAATGTCTATGTCAGGATGTACTCCTCCATGTTGAGGCATGCAGGGCTTTACCAAAATCATGGCTGAGTTGCAGCAGTACCAATGTATCCATGCCAACTGAAAAGTTCAGAGCCACGTCAGGCAATAGAAAGCCAAAATAAATTCACTCTACATTGCCATTGCAATCGTATATATGTTTACTCAGAAATAAATCCCATTGGGGCTTACTCCCAGGTAAATTAATATAGGATTGAATCCTTAATCTGTACCATTGGCCATGCTGGCAGGGGTTTCTGGGAATTGAGTCCTAAACATCTGGCGATTTACCTTCTGCCCACCCCGACCTAAACTGACAGGGGTGCCTCTACAAGAGTGATTTAAAGCTCTTTCAAAGCGCATTACTGATTTTACCTCCACATGAACGGAGCGCAAATCGGGGGTTGAGGCGCTTTTTCTGTCCGATTATGCGCATTATTGAATGCGCGTTAAATAGTGAGTTTTAATTTACCATGGGAGTTAAAGCGCCTTATGACCATGTAAACAAGCAATTCTTCACATTTAAACACCTTTAAAGTGCATTTCATACAACCGGTAATGCGCTTCACCGCCTCCCGTGTATAGGGATTAGGCGTAAAAGCGATTGGGAGAAGATGCGCATAATCGGCCAACCGGGCGTCAAACCGAATTCTTGTAGAGGGGACCCTAATGATTGCAGTTTTTCTCCTACAGAAGAGAAGTTTTGGGAAGGGGGTGTATTTAGGTAATGCAAAGACTCCTACAGAATAGATTTTGATAGTAAAATGAAAAATAACAACAAAGAAGCTCCAAATATTTGTATCGTATGAAAAAGGTACGTGTTGTGTGAAGAAGCAGAGGTGGGAAAATGTACAGGTAGCACTCAGTTATTCAAGATGAACTCCAAATCAGATAGAACGTTGTTGCTAATTGTAGAGCGGCTGCACGTGGAGGAGAATCTGATCCCAAATCACACACAAGTCGAAGCATGTTCCACGTTTGCAAAGAGCAAGCAAAATGAGGCAGTAGAAACAGCGTCCCAATAGAAAGGAGGGGTGTTTGAGCCTGAACGTGTGAAAGCCTACTAGACAACAAGCCCTCTTTGGTTTGCCCTGGCCTCGCAGTCCCTACCCCACGCGGTGGGAAGTTTTCATCCGGGGTCGGCCCACTCACCTTGTGGGTGTCCATCTAAGCTTTCCCCCGACAAGCTGGCTGTGTCTTCCTCAATGCTGGACCGGTACTGAGGAAGGAAAGGCTCGCAGACCAAGGGAAGTTCAGGACGGCTGTGCTCTACCACCTGTTGGGAGCGGGTGAGTAGGAGGATGAGAAGGGGGTGGGCAGCTGGCGAGCAACTTCACTTTCCTCATTATAAGCAACCCCTATTCCTCACTAGGGTGGCTGGAGTCAAACCTGGGGAACATTCATATAGATTTTTAAGGGCCAAACTAAACGCATCGTTGAAGTCATATAAGCATTTAACATGGACGTCCTTTGATCTTTGAATATTGGCACACACGTTCACGCCCTGAGCAGGGCTGGGTTCATGGTGTGCAGCGGGGGGGGGGGGGGGTGTTAGGGTAAAATTCGCCCAGCAGCCTCCACTGGAAGCTGAGATGATGAAAGCTTCCTAGCAGGGGCTAAGAGCATCCGAGGAAGGGATTCTTGGCAGGGCAGCAGCATGGAAGGAAAGGGTGAGCCCTACCCAGCCCCAGTCCATGCACACTCCGCCCTGATCCTTCTCATCTCATCTCGCCCCGCAGCTGGCATTTAATGGTTTTTCTTACATTTGCAGGTTGGAGGCTTACAGGCATTTCAAGTCACATTTAGGTCGTTCCTCAATCTCCTGCTGTGCCAGGAGGCAAGGCAGCTGCTGCAGCTTCTCCTCCTCCTAGCTTCCTCCCCACCTCTATCGCCCATCCTCCACGGCTTGCTGCTGCTGGTCTACCTGGAGCCCAGCTGGGGTGGGCAACGAGGGCAGTGGGGGCGTGGGCAGGAGAAGCCATGGCTGCTATGTCTCCTGTGCACAGCGGGGGAGTTAAAATTTCTTTGGATGTTCTCTCTCTCCATGCTGAGGTTCTGGCTACCCTGTTCCTTATGGCATGTCTGGGGAACCTGTGCCCTCCCCTGATGTTGTTGGACTACAACTCTCATTATCCCTGGCCTCTGCCATGCTGGCTGGGGCCAATGAGACTTGGAGTCCAGCAACATCTAGAGGCCAACAGGTTCACCACCCCTGCTCAACGTGCTTCTCAAAGTGGTGTGGGAGTCCCCATAAGGCACCCTTCCCCAACCTCGTGCTCTTCAGATATTTTGGACTTCAACTCCCAACCAACATGGTCAATGGCCAGGGTCAATGGAAGTTGTAGCTCTGCAACATCTGGAAGGCACCAGGTTGGGAAAGGCTGGGCAAAGGGAATGCTTCTCATGCAGAGCAGCCTCCAAAGGGTTGGCAATGAATGTAGCAGCCCCAGAGGAGATGTCTGCACAGGGTCCACCAGGACAGAGCAGAATGAGACCCAGAATGAGATGTAGGCCAGAGCCATGCCAAGAACGAGAACCCTTCCAGGTCTCGCCATGACAGCTGTGTCACGAAACAGGATTATGAAGAATGGGAGGCGCTTTGAGAAAGAGAGAGAACCCAAAAGGCGAGAATCCCAAAGATCTCACTGATGACTGGATGCCAGGGAGAAATGCATGGAGAGCCCAGCTGGAGTGGTGCCCCAGGAGTATCACTGTCCTCTATCCATTCCTATATCACCCTATATTACAACAACAAAAAATCCAGGCTAGTAGAATTTTCCAGGATTGTCTATCCTGCATCTGCATACACAAAACCACAAGCGTACAAGGGGCAAGCATTGCATGTTACGCATGAGCGGGCATGCTTTTTAAAGCACCCACGACTGCATATCCCAGGGTATATATTGCAACCCGTCGCATATCCCATCAGAAAGACACACCAGCATGGATTAGACTGAGGCGCATGAAGTTAGAAGTGCAGAGTTGTATGCACAGCATACAGCAAGCACAGAGGCGTGAGAATTCCCTGCACACCGATGGGGTTCCACCTGCCCAGTTACAAGCGTGCATACAGTACAAATCCCAGCACTCATATCGCAATATAAACGAACATACACATCAAGCATGCATCCAAGAACGCACAGGCATGCACGCCAGTATAAATACCATGAAGACCGTACACACACGGATGCATCAGCTGCCTGAATCTTCAAACTACGGCTGCCAGGCCGTGCCCCAGAGAGCTCTCCTTTTTCGTGAACGACCCGCAGCCTCAAAGGGGGGCTGCAGTCATAGTTTCCCTCACTCCATTCCTCCTCTTCTCCTGTCACTCGCCCGCTGCGCCTGACTGATGGGAGCAAGCAGCATTCTCATTTTACACCATATGTTACCAACAGGAAAGGGGGGGGGGAGAATAGGACCAGGAGAAGAGTTGGCGGAGTAGGAGCAGCCATTATTGCATCCTCCTTCATTCTTGCACGGCTGCTAAAGGTTCTCTGGGCTGCACCTGGACAAACCTCTCAAAATAATGGGGGGAAATGTGCTCGCAAAAGTGCCGGGATTTGGGCAGCGCAGCCAGAAACTCACAAACGTGCTTGCTGTCATGTGCACCATGTACACCCACAGGTCTGCAGACACACCTGCAGGTTCCACTTCTACGTGCGTGAACTGCGCCCTCCCAAATACAGGAGGCACATGCCCCTAAACAGAAGGGCAGCTCCGGTCGGCAAATCGTTTTTAAGAGGGAGGGGGGTCACAGTTTGAACTGAGCAAAGGTTGAAGGACTAATGCTGCTGAGCAAACCAAGACGTGGGCAAAGGGCTCTTTAACACACACACACACGTGCACAGACAGTAAATGGCAACCGAGGTTTTGCTAAGACTGCCCCTTATCCTGTACTCCCACCGCCTACTCTGTTGCCCATGCAAAGGTAGGAGCAAACAGGTGTGATCAGCAGAAATACATTTGGGGAGAACTCTGCCAAAACTGCAATGGCTGGATCATGCAGGCTTTAAAATCAACAACTCGCACATTTGTATATTATAAAGCCTATTGCATCTGTGGTCTTGCATGCAATTTAGTGATCAAGCTGACGCCTGCTTGGCTTCTGTAGTGCTGCAGGCTCTGAGGTTGCCACACTATTCTCTGGCTACCCCTGCAGGATTCAAGAGGCCTTTGCATGTTGGCTGGCCTGGGGATGGGGAGAGTGTCTGAGCAGCAGTACAAGGAACTGTCTTTGGGAGCGTGAGCTCCGCTGGAGCCTAGATGAGCCACCTGTGTTCTGTCCAGTGCCCTCAGATGTGTTGCACTACAGCTCTCATCATCCCCAGCCAGCATATACATTGTAACCCAACACAACTAAACGGCAACAGATTGGGTGATATATTATATCATCATCATCATCATCATCACCATCATCATCGCGGGCATTGCTAGGGACTTAAAAGATCCGAAGCTCAGTCCCAAATCTGTATAAAATCTGCATATGCTAATTTATATTTACATGCAAATTAGGAATCGTTGCAAGGATTTATTTAACTTTTACAGGTGGCAAATGATCGCAAATAAAACATGTTCTTGAATGAATTTGCACCCTGACCCAGACTATCCCAAATTAATGTTAAAAGGTTTGTTCTAAACTTAATTGCCATGCAGGGGAATTTCTTTTGAGGGGAGGCGGGTATTAGAGCATGCCTAACTGCAATCCCCCTTGAAAACTGCCCCCTGCATAGTAATCAAGCTGAGGAAAACAGCCTCCATCGGCATCAATGGACCTTTGGGTTTTGTGGAATAGATCCAGAGCCCTGGGAAATAGATTCGGGGCAAGGGCCCAGGCCTCGCAACGCCCCTGATTGCCATCAGCAGCAGCAGCTCTACAGCGCTTTCTTTGTGCGTTCAAAGCGTTTCACAGACATCATCTTAGCAATCACACCCACACCCACACCGCACCTGCCTGTACAGCTTACCTCCTGCTTGAGCCGCTTGGCTTGCCCAGCACCGCCCTCCTCTGGATGCAGTCTGAGGACAAAAGCCAGCATGGAGTCAGAACATCCTGCTAGGTATTATGCCCAGGAAATTACCCCTAGCCTGGCCAAGGAGGAAACCAAGAGGGTACAATTCAAGACTGCTGTAAACATGCTGCCAGGCAGTGAAGAAGAACTTTACCCATGCAATGTTGCGCATGCCCTGCATTATAACTGGAGCACCTCACCTGCACATGCAGATTTAGCACGTACAGAAATTGGCAGCCTGAGTGAATGCTGGCATACTAATAATGCATGCACAGCTGCTAACGGGCTGGTTTAAATGAGATGCCAGGCGCCTGCAATATAGCACAAGTAAGCTCTTTTTGCCCGACCAGCGTCACATTTAAATAGGGCTTGACACTGATTAATATGTAATAGGAAATCATGGCTTCCTCTAATGAGAAAATGCTGCTGTTAGCCTGAGACTCAGACACTCTACATACGCATGAGAAGATTGGAGGGTTCCACTTTTGAACTAATTGCTGTTCCTTGTTGGGCCTGTTCAGACAACACACTAAGCCATGGTTAGGTTGCTAACCCTTTTGCAGCAAGTGGTTAGTGAGTGGCCCCGTTCAGAAGACATCTTAAACTACGGCTTTAACCACAGTGAATAAGGTTTCTTGCCTTATTCACTGTGGTTAAAGTTGTGGTTTAAGGTGTCTTCTGAACAGGGCCATGTGTTTAAACCATGGTTATGTAGCCACCATGCTTAGGAATGGTTCACACGACACGCTAAGCCATTACGTTTAGCTCAAAATGCTCAACCATCATGCTTTAGCGTGTTGTCTGAACAGGGCCATTGCATCTGAACCCAGGAAACCATGGTTTGTTCTAACTGTGGTTAGTTTAAAAAACTAGGGTGAAAATATGGCTTGATATTCTAGTTTGGTAGCTAACCACAGTTAGAACAAACCATAGTTTCCCAAGTTCAAATGTAACAGGAAACTATGGTTAGTTCAAAAGTGAAAGCTTTTGATCTGTTCTTTACACATGCAAAAGAGGAGGATGAAAGGGAAGTGGAGGGAGGAGCACTCAAGCCAGAGGCTCATACAAGACCATTCTTTTAATGCAAGGGTGGGCTGGGGGCTTCACTGGACCACCTGGAACCCTCTGGGGCCATCCCCAGCTGCAGCCAGAAGTGGCTACACAGTTCCTTTTCCAGCAGAATTTTGCTTCCCCCCACCAGCCCACAAAACAGCTGATTGGCAGGCAGGGAGGAGTGCAATTCTAGAAAGAAACAGGGCACACAATCCTTATGCACCCTTGTGTTTCTGTGCAGAACCAGTGTATCTGCTGGGAGACAGGACATGTGGGAGCGTGTGCCTTGTTTACCAGCAGAATCGCTGGGAATCTGGTGGGGCAGCAGTGGTGGGGACTGGAAATCTCCCTGGGGGGGGGGGGCACATATGATCCATGTTGTCCACCTTTGCTTTAATGCTAAATCATGGTTTCCTGTTACGTTTGAATCAGCATTCTGCAAACTGAAGCAGCAGCCAGGGCTTTGAGCAGAGAAAGCTCCAGCTCAGACATGTTCAGTATCATCAGAGTCAAGCTCCAATTACCAAACAGGGCCAAGCCCATTTCCTGAATGTTTGAGATTCTATTTGAATAATCAGCATGCAGGAAATTAACATCCAGGGAGCAGATAATTAGCACAGCTGGACAGTGGTTCAATTCCACACTTTGCAGAGCTCAGTCCATATCAGGGCTCAGCCCAGGCATCTGTTTTTGATGCCAGAGCTCAAAAGGATATGATGTAAAATAGACAGAAGTGCCCCTGAGCAAGTGCAAAGAGTAAATGCAGATAGTCCTCACCTATCAAGAACTGGTGGCCAGAAAGACATGTTTCCAGACAGACATGAGTCCTGGCACATTTTTAGAAATTAAGCGTTGCCTCTTTTCCCACCATTATACTGTTCTTGAAGGATTTGAGCAGAAACAAGGGCACCCCTAGAACAATACATTTATACTGCCTGTTGAGCATCTTTTTCCAGGATGCAGGAGGCCACAGTCTTGCTTTGAAGAATCCTGATCAGTAGCAAGAATGTAAGGGTTCAGTTCTCACCTGGATCCTTTAAGTGAGGACAGGTAGCTGCTCTCCCGGGCCACCTGGCGTGACAGCGAGAAGAGTTCCACACGGCGGAGCAGCAGTGAATTGTCCCGCAGGCAGAATTGTGCAGCAGCTTCATTGATGGTAAGCTGGGAGAACAGAGAGAGAACAGAGTGATTCACTGGGGAAGCTGGAAGGATATCGGTCCCCAGGGCTCTAGAGTAAAAGCAGGGAACAGAGTGAGGAATTGGGGGAGCCAGCATGCAAAGAGAAGATCACTCAAATAATTAAATCTATGTGTGGGTAGATGGATGCTTCTGAAGGATACTCAGTGGGTTAAATGCCTCAGTGGTAAGGGGAATTAACACCTTCGAAAAAGGAATTTGTGGGTACCCGAGAGAGCATATATGATATTAAGGATGTTGCCAAACAATTTATATATTTTTTCAGGTGTAATGGGAGGACCCAACACATTTCCTCCCAACTATTGTTGAGGAAACTGCATTTTCTCAGCACTTAAAACGATTTGTCATTGTGCAAATCTGGTCCATACCTTCATCTAAAGCGTCTACTATACAAAAGAGTAAAGTCTAGACTATGGATACACAATCTGTGGCCTGCATGCGCTCTCCTTCCCACAGGTGCTCCCATTGTCAAATTCTCCCCCCTGCCCCACCCCTGGATTTCCCACCAATTATACCCTTGCTACTAGCAACAGAGATTATGCTTTCCAGCGGGGAAAGAGTGGTCTGTGTGAGCATCGCTGGCGGAGGAAGTAGAGAGCCTTCTCTCCCCAACCCCAAGCAATCTTCATGCAGATTGATTTTTCCTCGCTGGAAAGAATAATCTGTATCAGGATCACAGGGTGGAGAAAAGGTTCTCCACTCCCTCCCCCAGCAATCTTCACCCAGGTCGCTCTTTCCCTGCTGTTACTAGCAGTGAGCAAAGAGAGATCTGCATCAGGGTTGTATGTGTATGCATGTGCATGCACGTGCAGCCCCCAACCCTGCATTATATGTAGCCCTTGGGGTCATTGTGCATTTCTGGTCTAGACTGTGGTTGGAGAGATGTCTTGATTGGCCAGTGTCTGTGACATCACAGGTGATAAGTGACACTCATCACCCACTCACACATGGCAGTTTGAGATATCTTTTGAAGCAGGTATGGACGACTTGGGGCTCTCTGTTGTTGGACTACATCTCTCATCATCCCTGACTGCTGGCTATACTGAATGGGGCTGATGGGAGTTGAAGTCCAACAACATCTTTAGGGCCAAAAGGCCTCTATGCCTGTTTTAAAGGTAAGCATTTAAAAAAACCTCCTTGTTGTAACATGACTGCACTGGAGATGGAGGGGGCTGTAGTTTTTTGTAATTTGTGATTTTAACGTGTGTGTGTGTGTGTGTGTGTGTGAACAAAGAATATCACAGGCCTAACTACCCATTTTGTAGTAATCCCTGGGCATTTCAAGAGCCCCTTTAAAACATGGCTTGGATCCAGAGATCTCATGAACGGAACTCTGCTCACAGGAAGCTCCTGCTGGTGGAAAGGATGGGGGTGGGGGGTGGAGGCCATTTTGGGCCATTCCCCTTTCCCTTGCAAATCTACTCTGAAGGCTTGGGGGCACCCTCTGGAACCGCACAGGAGACAATGCAGGGGAAATTGGCCTAAATCACCACAGGATCCAAGCTAGGATATATTAGGTCCCCTCTACAAGGATTCGCTTTTGTGCCCGGTTAGGCGATTATGCGCATAAGTGCATAAGCACATTTACGCCTAATACCTCTGCACGAGAGGTGGCAAGGCGCATTAACGGAGGACCAAAATGCGCTTTACAAGTTGTTAATGCGCATAAGCGCTTGTTCACACAGTCAAAATGCGCTTTAACAGCCAGAGCAAAATAAAACTCGCTGTTTAACGCGCATTCGATAATGCGCATAATCGGAGAGATAACTCGCCTCTAGACCCGATTTGTGCTCCATTCTTGTAGAGGTAAATTTTTTTAAGCGCCTTGAAAGAGCTTTAAACCTCTCTTGTAGAGGCAGCCTTAGTAACAGACTATGGTTTTCTCCCTCTCCAGGGTTGGAGCCCATAATCCCCATTTCAAAATAAAACAAAGATAGCTAACAGGCACTCCCCTTGCAGCAAAAGTCTATCCCAGGGGTGCAGAACGTCCGTCTGCCTGAGGGCCGCATTCCATTTCAGAGAAGCTCTCAAAGGCTGCATTCCAGTGGTGGGTGGGGCCAAAGGCAAAAGGAGTGGAGCCAAAATGACAAAAAATACCAGCATGTTTTCGTTTAGCGCTCCTGCCAATAACTAAGGAGAGGCATATTGATCTTTTAGAATGGAGGGAAAACTGCAGAAACGTGGTTGAGAGAAGGGGGTGGGCCCAGAGGTATTCAATCTATACAATAACATTTTAAAAAAATGTTCACTAATCCCTCATTTTGGCTGAACAATCCTCCCATCTCACCCCTCCTCCCCTCAACTCACCTCATGAAGTGTGAGCTGCTTGCCCTCACATCGCCGCGCCTCACCCCGCCCATAGATGGCACTGTGCCGCCGGATCTCTTCCTCTTTGCGAGGGTCCCCGTTGTCCATCCGGAAGACATGTCCCACTGTTTTTGCCAGCTTCTTGTTCAGCTTCATCAGGCTCCTCAGCTCAGTTTCCCCACCTCGGGGGCAGCTGCGTAAAAGGCGATCCACACCCTCTGACACCGCCTGGACCAGCTCTGGATCGAGATGTTCTGCGGATGAGGGGTGCTCGCTGGGTGAAGATGACCCCGCTTCCTCTTCTGATTCCGGATTGCCCCACTGAATTGCCGGCAACGGGGACAGCTTCTCTCTTGGCTCTGAGGGACTCTTGGCTGGCGAGGTACCGCTGGCTTTGCCTGGGATCTCTCCTGGGCTGGTATGGCCGTTGGTAAGTGATTTGCGGCCCCCTGACTCCGAGATCTTGAAGAGTGGGATGCTGCATACAGGTATGGAGGGCACCGGCTGGTTAAAGAGCCCAGGATTGGTTGCCCATTCCCGCAAGGCCTTCTGGAGGCGCCGGACGTGGAGCGGCTTGGTGGCCATGCCAACCAGAGCCATGATTTCCAGGAACTCCTCCTCACCTGCCTCACACAGTTGCTGCACGTCATCGCCGCCCTGCTGGATGAAGGTCTCGTAGTAGGAGAGGAGGTTGGCTCGCTGCAGAACACGGTAGAGCTGGAGTTCGCCCAGGGTGCGTGGCAAGGACAGGGCCATAGCCAGTGGCCTGCAGAAGTGACAGAGCGAACGCTGTGATATAGCAGAAATGGGGACTGGAACTGAGGTAACTTAGCCACACCTGCTGCCCGCTGTCCCATCCCCCGTCGGGTCGAAAGCAGATACATTAACAGGGCTGGTCCAATATATTCTGCTGCCTGAGGCAAAGAACAAGATGGCACCTCCCCCTGCCTAATTCAATGTACAAATGCAGGCCAGACTAGCAGTTGATTCTTATTTCAACATTAGTGATAGGACAGCATCCTCCACTGCACTTGAGGGCAGCAGGACAGCTTAGGGGGCACAGAGCAGGCTGTGGCGTACAGCTCTATCCATCCCTCAGCATCTGCCCTGCAACACCACAGAGGGGTAAAAGTGAAAAGGCATTTCTTGATGAGTAAACTTCGCAACAACGTTTGATTTGTACACACAACTGGTTAAAGGCCTAGTTCATATCATAGAATGGTGCTCATTTTCCTCAGGGGTTTGATGGGGATTATAATTGTGTATGTCCCCACTCCAGTGAAGACTGCCACTGCTACTGTTCCTTACACTACAGCCTCCCACAGCACTGCAATCCTTTCAGTGCAAGTAAGGCCCAATTCTTCATGGCATCTTTTCCCTTTACCTCTCCTCTATGCCTGACAGTGCTATCCCGTACATGCTTACTCAGAATTAAGCCCCATTGTGTTCATTGGAGTGAATCCCTTAGTAAGTGTGTTTAGGATTGCAGCCTGAAACATCTGCTGCCCTTTAGAACAGCCTTCCCCAATCTGGTGCACCCAAAATGTCCATAAGTCCCAGCCAGCATGGCCAGTAGTTTGGAGTGCTGATGCTGTGGTCCAAAACATCTCGAAGGAACCAGGTGGAGAAAGGCTGCTTTAGAGCATCAGCTAGCTTGGCTACCTGTCGCTCTGATAGGTGACTTCTGGTGGATGACCTGTGGCTTGCACTGCAACTTGCTATATCACGCGCATGCATGCACCCAGACATGCACCCCCTATACTGCAACCTCCAACTGCACTACGTTGCAGCCTTCCCATCCACCCTCCATTTCAATTTTTCCCTCTGCACTGTGACTCGAGCCTGTTACTATAACCCACAAAGTGAGGAAGCCTACCGCACCTTACATAGCTCAAGCTCCACTACAACTATCCTCAATGTGACCCTCCACCACCTTGTACTAAAACCAACAGCATTTCAAACGTTTTCCTTTACAAACCCGAAACCCGCCACACATTGAAACATCTCCCTGGCCTGTCCTCATCCCCGACACGCACATACCACACTCCTCCAAACACCCACTGCTTGTACTTTCTTTATCCGCCCTTGCACACACTAATTTTTCATCTGGCTAGGCCATAAAAGCAGAGCGGGAGCAGTGGCCTTGGGTGGAGTTGGTACTCCTTGGGTACTTCTCAGTTGTGGACGCCAACATTCTCTCTCTCTCTCTCTCTCTCTCTCTCACTCACACACACACACACACACTTTTCTGGAGCAGTGCTACAGGGAAGCACTGAGATGAGGGAATTCTGGAGTTATGGTGGGGGATATACAATGGCAGGTGGATTAATGGAGCTCGCAGGTTTGGCAGGATGGGGGAAGCATTAGCGAGCGCACAACATCATCGCCCTCCCGCAAGTTACCCTTTTTGCCAGTACTCTCCGGTGTGCCACGAGAGCCGGGCTGTGGGGCAGACATCCAGGATTCCACTCAGATGAATGAGCAGGAGGGCCCCTAAACACAGCAGGGCTTGCTTAGCACATTTTGAAATAAGTAATGCATAATAATAACAATAATATTTATTTCTTACCCACCTCACCCTTTGGATCACTTTACCATTTAAAGTGTGTGTGTGTGGGGGGAGAGTCTATAAGATCATTAAGTCCAGTGTCTTAAATTACCTAACTGTCTTATAGATATCCTTGCCCAAACAGCTTTTTTGAGAAGGAAGCGTTCAAGACTGGGAGTTTATGGGGGCATTCTCCTTCATCCATCTTAGCGCCAACGTTTCCAATCCCTTTTTGGAGAGCTCAGGAATGACATGGGGGTGATAAAGATATGGTGTTTGTTTATCCCGGCTTATCCATCCCTGGATGCCTACACTGATAAGCATGGCTATATGTGAGTAGGATGATCACTCCCAGAACGCCACCCCACTCTCAGGGTTAATTTACGATAGAGATTGGGGGTTTCTATCTGGTTATGAAGAGCAGATCTTATCTGTTTATGGCTTGCAACCTTCAACCCTGGAAGACAGAAGTGTCTCTGAGCATGTGAAAATCCACTGACCCACCACAGCCCCTTAACTCTAGGATTACAGGGAACAAGCAAAGTTGCACCTGTCAGGAGGCGTGACTTCTAAAAAGCCTTGAGCCCGGTACCTCGGGTGAGTGTTTAATAGACATTTTCACCAATGGCTCCTTGTTGCATCTGCCCTTTACATTAGTGCAGCCAATTAATTGAAGAAGTGTGGAGGGGGGGGCGAAGAGGAGATTGACAAGTGATCCCCCCCCCATGCAAACCTAGCCTGCTGTCCCTTCGCCGCCTCCCCGGGGGTGGGGGCAACTGGCTCCCGATGTCCCACCCCACCTCTCCCGCTCGTCCGCGGCGCCTCCCCCACCGCACCCCACTTATTCACTCACTCGATCCCCGCTGCGTCTCACGGCGTCGCTGGATTCCTTCAGAGTCCGGGGTGTGCGTGATGGTGGGGCATGGACTCAAGGCCTTCCGAGCCTTGCTGTTGGTTGGCGGCGCCTTCTTCTTGCCTCTTGGCGGGAGGAGAGCGAGCGAGAGAACAGAGAAAAATGGGGTTGAGAGCGCAGAGCACCCGATGGCGCCAGTCCACCCTGATGGCTTTCTGCGTCCGTCCGTCGGAGCTTCTCTGTCCGTCCCCCACACTCCTCCTCCTCCTCCTCCTCCTCCTCCTCCTCCTCCTCTCTTCCCTTTCTCTCTGCGCGCCTCGGCGCTGAGCCTTTGGCACGGAATTGCCTCCCACGCCGCCGGATTTACAATGGAACGGCGGCGGCGGCTCCGAGCTGCTGCCGGGCGTGGGAGGCTTCGTGGGCGGCAGGCAGCTACTGCCTCGGACCAGAAAAACGGCGGCGGCGGCGGCAGCGGCTACCGCCGCCGCCTCCACCGCCGAAAAGAGAGGGTGGGAACCCGGAACCCGCCCCTCTTGCCGCCTCCGATATGCCCACCTGCAGGCATGGAAGGGGCTATGCGAGCGGGGCTTCTGCACCCCATTTCCTCCCCTCCGTGCGCCTTCAGTCTCCGCGCGAGATGGTGGGTGCCCCCCCCCCCTCTCCTTGGAAGACGAGGATTGAACTCTTCCCGGCTGCTAGGGGTGGAGTTGACGAGGCAGCTTTGCTCGACGTGGAAGCTTTTTCTGTTCTGCGTTGGCCAACCTCGCACTGTACTTTGTGCACGTTCTGGGCTATGGGGCAAACAACAACATGCGGTCTTTTTTTGTGCGGCACTTTAAAGGCATTTATTTTAGCAATAGGCCTTCGTGGACACGGCTGCTGCTGCTGCTACCCCTCTGGCTTATATGGGGGTACAGGGCCCCGCCTGGGTGAAATGTGTGCAAGACTTTGGTTTACTTAAAAAGGGCGCGTTTGTAGCTTCGCCGGTGTAGGCGTACTGTGTTGCGCTCTGACGCCCCCCTAACATGTGCACGTAGGAGTGAAGAGTGCGTGTTTCTGTCAGCACTCGTAGTTTCATGTGTGAATGCTGTAGTTGGGAGTGCAAGCGATGTGCCTGCTTGCGCATGCGCCCGCAGAAGTGTTCCTGCGTGGGCGAGTTGGGCAAGTTCCTACATAGTCTTGTGTGCGCGGGTGTTGTAGCGCAAACATGTGCAACAAGCTTCTAGGGTTACGTGAAGGGCGTGAAGGAGGAGTTAGAGAAAATAATATTTCATTACAGAGAACCTGTCCGTTTTTGATTTTCAAGTATTTTAGTGGACAAAATCAGGATTTGTCTGATCGTCTAATGAGAATACTTTTGCTAAATGTTCTCCCCATTTAAAACAAACCAAAAATGTTTCCTCAAATGTTTTACTTCTTCTTAAGGTGCCTTCTATCGGAGCTTAGCTATCATTACAGCTATTTAAATACAATGTTCATTTCCATTGCAATGAAAACATGCTAATTTATTCTTTTACTTCAACCCACCGTTTAAAAACTCTTTAAAAGTAAAATTAAATGCTTTAAAATGTTAAAGTTTAATTGTTTTTTTTAAAAAAGTATTTATTTATTGACACGATCAGGACAAAAAGATTCCCCATTAGGGGGAGTTGGGAGGATAATTCTGGTCTATATTTATTTTCTTTTTGCCAAAGGATGCAAAAATATCCCTGACTGGATAAAAGAAAAAAGCAAGGCAGCCTGCTGCCTAGTAAGAAAAAAAAATCTATGAAAAATTTCCTAGCATTTACTAACAAACAAAAACAAACCATAGTAGTACTTGCTGTTGTGATAACAGTATTGTTATTGTCTAGCTCTAGTGAGACCTTAGTGGAGAAAGATTGCTTATAATTTTGAACAATAGAAAATATGAAAATGTTTTTGACATTTCACTGTTTTTTTTAAAAAAAATTATTTTGACATGGACACATGTGTAGCAGAAATGTTGATATTGGTTCATATCATAAATCATATCTAATTACTGATTCACCTTGACTGATCCTTTAGAACGTAGAAAGTTACCTTACATCTAGCATAGTTAATTGGCAGGAACTGAGGGTCAGACATAGCAAGGACTTTCACATCACTTGCTGCCTAATCCCTTGAACTGGAAACACCAGGGATTGACATCTGATTGTAGAACCGGCCCTGCCATTAGGCAGAATGAGGCAGCAGCTTAAGTGTCATTCAAGGGCAGCAAAAGGTTAGTGATTTATTATTGTATTTTTATTGGCAAGGGAATTTTCTGCCTCATGTGCCAGAATAACTTGGCTGGCCTTGGGTAATATGTACCTTGACTTGTTGGTGCAGAAGACTATTTGCTGTTCTGCCTCAGAGTCCTGTAAAGAACAGAGTAGGCCTTACTCATTCCCCACTTGCATGGTGGTGTAGAACTTCAGCAGCCAATATGGCCACTTTCCTTTGCTTGATAAAGATTTCTGACTTACTCTGAAGTTTGCTATCCATATCAATGGGGATCTGAAACTTTTTGGATCGGATCTTGTCTGTCTGGTGGACAGACAAGATTCATGTATTCATTCGCTACAAATGAGGAAGGCTTCTGATATTGCAAGCAGAAGGCCTTCAAAAGGTAAGGGAAATGCCATTGTTGGAGGTTTAGGGGCTAGGATGGAGAGGCACTAGGGAAAGCTGTGCTGCAGGAGTATAAGTAGCAGTTACATGTATTTGGTATATGGAGGTGGTGGAAACGTTTGCAAGTGCAAAAGGCCATAGAACATGGGAAATCTTTGGGTCATCCTTGATGCTATACCTGCATGCATGTGCATGCATGTGTACATAGACACATAAACACACCCTTTATGGGTCATTCCATTAGATATCCCTTCTTCCTACTAATCTTTTCACCCCAGAGAGAGGAGGGATGCAGTTCCTAAAGCATGATTGCACGTGTGTGGGATTAGCCAGTTGCCAGGACCTGCCCTTTCACTTTAAATAGCTCAGCTTGTGCCACAGGGCATGAGAAGAACACGTGCATGTGTGTATATATTTGGCTGAGCTGAACTGGGTGAGTGGTGAACCAAAGAGAACGCTGCAAGAATCAAAAAGTGAGCTCCCTCAGAAGCGCCATTCTGCCGCACCCGGCCAAAGGCCTGGGTGCGGGGAGGCTTTTGCGGGCAGGAGGGGGGAAGAGAGGAGACGTGCTCGCTCCCGATTGGTGAGCGGGCAGAAGGGCGCCATAGGTCGGGAAGGGCTGGAGGGCTATAAAGGCAGGAGCCACCCTTCCCGGCCTTCTCTTTCTCCGTGTGGCTCCCTCCCTCCCTCCCTCCCTGTACTCAGTGTGGGTTCGCTGGTTGCCTATTGGGACCGAGTAGGAATTTTTTACTCATGTTCTGAATTGTGCATGAGCTTTTTCGCCTACTCCATACTGTGAGACGGGTCAGGGTGTTTAGGTAAATTGGCTTTTCAATTTGGTTTATATGATGGGACAATCAGGGTGTCTGAATAGGTACATTGGCTTTTCAATTCGGTCACATTGCTGACTGGCGGATAGGAAGGGGCATCCAGAGAGGCAGGGAAAAACGGTGAGCATTCACAGGCACTGTTATGGTGACTGGTAATTCCTGAGGCTCCCAGCTTTGAGCCCCGCGGCCTGGCTTGGGAGATAAGGGTTACTGGTGGGACCAACCGTTCTCACCTACCCAGAGCCATGCGGCATGGGGGGAGGCGACACAGGAAGGTCCCCCTTCCCGTAAGGGACAGCACGTGGTGAGGCGGAGTTGTTCCGCCTACACACAGGCTAGAATGGCTCGCCCAAAATGGGAGAACAGAGGCCTGTGGACAGGCCTACAAGGGATGCCCCTTAGGACTCACCCCCTTTGCAGATCCTTTTCAATAAATGTGGCCCTTGTTTAATCCCACTTTTCGTGTCTCATCTCTTTATTTACTTCCTCCGTCCGCAAAGGAAGGTGGTTAGATAAATGCCTTCATACATAAAAGTATGGCTCTTCTTCTCAGCCAATAGCCTCCAGCCCCAGCCAAGCGTTCTCTTGCCCCAGCTGTAAGCTCCCTTCTGCTGAAGTTTCTCAGCTTTGACTCCCAACTCCCTACAATTCTAAATTTGTATTTTCTCCTGCAGCTGGGAGTTGATTGTGGATTTATTTTTGGATTCTCTTAGCGGCACAGGAAATGTCCATTGTGGGTTTTGTAGCAACGGAAGTTCCATTTCTTCTTGTGCCACCCATTCATCGAGTGTCCCCGTCCCCCCTTTCTATACACACATGCAGTCACACATGTCTGCTCCCTCCAACAGCATCCAGTCTGATGGAAACCTCCTGGCTTCTCAGCAACAGAGGCTCAGGGAAGTCAAAGCTGTACTCTGCATGCAAAGGAAGGCGTAGGCAGGGAACTGGCTCTGCGGAGGCCAGATCCTCCTGACCAGCTTTAGCTGCTGAGAGAAGGTTTCTATTCAGAGAGGCCTGAGCGGTAACATATGGTTCTTCCCACTGAGCAGCCTCCCACAGAGATGGTGAGAGCATCTACTCAGGTGGGGGTAGATCTGGAGTGCTGATTCTCCCCAACTGCCAGCCTCCAGACCCTTATTCAGTCCTTGTGAATGTACAGAGTTGGCTAGTTTATTAATTTTGTACTCTTTCTACAAAAAAACCCAAAAACACACACTCAAGGCTGGTACTTCTGAGTGAGTAAACATGCCTAAGATTGCTGTCAGTTGAGCAACCTAAGCCAAGGTTGGGGGACATGTGGCCCTCCAGATGTTGGATTGCAACTCCTATCAGCCCTAGTAAGCCTGGCCAATGATGATTAATGATGGGAGTTGCAGTCCAAGGATGTCTGGACGGCCATCCATTCTCCATTCCTGACCTCCTCTAATCACCAAAGCTTTGTGGAGGGGGGGGGGGGGCTATGTGGCTGGAGCCAAGGTTCTGGCAGATAGTTCCACACCTCTTTCGTTACTTATGGGAGTTTATTTTGTAACGTGACACTTAAAGATTAGGCTGCTGGTTCTGTTTTTATCTGAAGAGAAGTAATGGTGGTGGGGTCCTTTGGTGGTGGTGAGGATGCACTTTGCTGTGGAATATATGGCAGGGTTGTCGTAAATCGTGCCCAGCACCTACCCACCTCAACATGCTCACATACATGCACACACAATATGGGGGTCTATAACAATAGACTACATTACAGGGTTGTTGTAAACCATTATTTGTGCCACCATCTGTTTTGTAGGGATAATAATACTGGACTACCTGAAAGGGTTAGCAGCCTCACCATTACCCACCCACCCCACCAATATGGGCACAATGCTTCTCGGCCAAATATAACCATCATCACCCCTACGCCATCTAAATTATGGCCAAAATAATATAGGGAAGTTTATTTCTCTCCTTCCAGAGAAGGGCAGTTTTCCAAATTTCTAAAAACAAAAACGGCCCACGTTTCCCCCACACAAGAAGATCTGAGGGAACGGGGCGGGGGGGGGGGTGGTGGAAGCATGATCTTAAATTTTGGCTTCTAAGGGGGTAAAAGGGGAGGCGTGGGGAGGCGATGCGGCCAAATCTCTGCAGCGCTGCATTTCTCTTTATACCATCTCCGATGGGCAGCTGAGCTATCACTTCTGCTTTTCGTAACCAGAGGTTGCCTAGGCTTCAAAAATAACCGGGAAATCCGGTCTGCAGACAAAAGGACGGTCCCCCTCCCCTCCCCTCCCCTCCCCCACTGTGGTCGGCCTTGCTTCCACGTGTTGGCCTCCCCCGCGCGGGGCTGACGCACATCCTGCCGCCCACGCGGGCAGTGGCGCGCGGCGCATTCTGCTTAGCGGGGCTTGCTGAAACGAGCGCGCCCACGCCCGGCCTCTTGCCGTCCCTCTGGGCGCTAATAGGAAGCTGGCAAAGGAAAGAGAAGAGAGAATAACAATTACTGGGAACAAAATAGATCCTTTTCGTTCCCCCTCTGCTTTTTCAAAGTGGAACAGCCCACCCCCACCCCCCTGCTCAAGAAATAACCCGAGGTGTGGAAAATTGGAGGAGCGGAACCGAATTGCGGCGTTCTTACCTTCTAATTGGAGTAACTGAGCTTCAGCCAATCGTAGACTCCACTCCGACTCCGCGCTGCATCCAGGATGTATAGCAGCCTTTCCCAACCTGGTGCCGTCCAGTCCAGATGTGTTGGACTGCAGTTCCCACAATCTCCCAACCAGCATAACCGGCGGTGTGGATAGTTGGTTGGGGGTTATGGGAATTGTAGTCTATTACATCTGGAGTGCACCAGGTGGGAGGAGGCTAATTTAGAGGTTCTGTCTTTGGGGGGCTGCAATGCAAGGATGGAGTTTTAGCCTAACTATATTCCCGAAGGCTCATCAGGTATCTACTTTTTTAAGAGCAGGGGAGACAGGAAAGGAGAGGCCTGGTATCCCCAGTGCTCACCTAGCAATAATAGCAGCGGTGTGAGGTAGGAGCCCACATTCTTTCTTCGCTTCTGTTTTCTCCTTCACTCAGGATCATGTAATGCAGATTAGTTACCCACTATCAAGAGTGGGAAAGGATTGGATTAGTTCCCATTCTTTCAACGTATTCATACAGTTGGTGTACATAAACTAGAGTACAAAGAAACTCACAACGAGATAACATTTATGATATACTGCATCCCTTAAACTATATGATTGGATGTTTAATGGACAAAAGGCCTCCAGCTAAACTCACATGGAAGTCTATAGAAAGGCTTACTGTGTTAAAACAAATTCCCTCCCCCACCGCCCCTGCTTCCCTTTCCTCCACCTCACTCTTAAGAGGTTTGGTATATGATTATAGGCCCTTGTACTTCTATATCCCTCCCCTTTTTGCTTCTCATTAATTACTACTTAACATCTACCACCTCAGATTGTTGTTTTTATGTAACTTTTAGAGAATGAGGCTTATACCGAGTTGTTTATGTGCATGTTTATTGTTGTGATTTTGTAAAAATTAAATCAAGTGTAAAATGCATTCATATAGTTGGTGTATATGAATATCCAGTATCAGAGGCAGTAAGCCTATATACACCGGTTGCTGGGGAGCTGTTGCACTCTTGCCCTGATTGACAACCGGTTGGCCATTGTATGAACAGAATGCTGGATTAGATGGACCCTTAGTCTGATCCAGCAGGGTTCTTCTTATGTGTAGGAATTAAGTAAATAAGTTTGGATCCTGGATCTGCCTTCTGGGGACGGAAGAGTTTTGCTCACAGAAGGTGCCTCTGCATGATTTTTTAAGATCCCCTTCCCCCTCCCGCTACACCACAGCTCACCCCATTTAGCAAGGTCCTCTGACCTTCTGTGTAACTTTTTCAGGGGGCTGAAGGGGCTGTTTGGAGAGGATAGGTGTGGAAGTCCGCTTCCTCAGCCAGTTGCACATGCATAAATCTGGATCCAATTAATTGTGACTGAGTACAGAACAAAGGGAGTAGCAGTTATTCTGGATTAATTTTATGGAATGCCAAGGTATTGTGTATGTAGCACTGAAACGTGTTGTGGATCATATGTTCTCTTTACTGTACATGTCCTCATTATTAATGCATTTAGGTTGCAATCCCATGCATGCTTACCTAGGAGTAAGCCTCATTGGACACAGTGGGACTAATTTACAAGTAAACAGGCATAGGATTCCACTGCTAGTCTATTTTTATGCACTGTTGTGCTGCAATAGTCCCCCCCCCCCAATTACAACTAGTTAATTCCATTGACTAATCCTTCCATTTACTAGTAAATTCCTTTGGCTATTGATTTATTTCCATCTGAAACTAAACAGTTCTGAATCTGGCCAGTCCCCGCAGCTGGGGACTGCCTGGGAATCAGCCACATGGCTGAAACTGACTACAAGTTCCCTGGCGCTTATTTGAAATTCCCCATTACTTAGGGCCAAATTAGAAGAATGTTTAAAGTACTCCCATTGCTGGCTGAGTCCCCTGCCACCTGCATCCTGCTTTTATCCCTGATCTGTGGTTCCTCGACTATAAGGAGGCTCCAGGGAGTGGATGTAGAACCTCTGAAGAGAGGATTAGACCTGCAGGATAGAAGTTAAACATCCCTGCCTTAAACTCATCTTTGCGTTTAACGTGTATTCTTTTTGAAGTGCAAAGAGAAGTTGCTGATGGAGGGGGGGCGCCGCCGCTGATACGTGTCAGGATCACAGCAGGCGGAGAGCAGGAGTGTAACGCTTTCTTCCTGTGCTTTGGAGCTGACAGAAATCATTCTAAAGTTGCTACCCGCATTAGGAGGAAAGCTCCCCTTAGTGCCTGTCATATATCTCCAATATATGTCTCTCCCCTTTGAAATGCACTCAAGATGTATATAATATGGGGTAGTTCAAAGTTAATTTGGGGAGTGCTGGGTAAGCGTCAGTCCCTTATGCAGGTTGCTTATGCATTTCTGTGTCGAACCAGAGGCTAGGAGCCAATTTCATTCTCATACAAAAGCCACTCTGTCGCTGGCATGAGCAAATGGCAGCTCAGTCAGAATGGCACAGAGAGCTGGAGAGAGATGAGCGCATGGTTGCTTGTCAGAGCTGGCAGATCATAGGGTGCACAATAGGACTGCCCCAGTTCTTCACATCTGCTCAGTCTCTGGGATGTCCCCCCGCACTCTAGCTGTGAGTGTGAAATTCCCTCTCCCTGAAGGAGGGCAGGTGCAGCGAGCCAAGAGCAGAGCAGTGGGCAGTGTGCGTGGGATGGGCCTTGACAATTATGCTATCTAGAAAATATTTGGCATTAAAGAGCCGAGTCACGTGGGTTGAAAGGATGGGATTGTGAAGTGTTTGCGTCCCACGTAGGCTTGTTGAAATGGCGCCCATCCACCCCCACCCCCCCGAGCCTTTCCCTCCCACTAACTTTAGCCTTCCAGAGAGAGCCAAAAGAAAAGCATCTGAGCCCTTCTGAAATAGGGCTGTGGCTTTCTTTCCTGACAAAGGCTCTGGTGCACCTTTTTGAGCTTCTCACCCCATAAAGCCAAAGGCAAAGAAGCCTTTTCTGAAATGGATGAATTTGCACACAGACAGAGGTCGGGGAGTTCCTTATGCTACAAAGGTTGAGTTGGGGTGTGCGTATGAGATACAGCGGCTATATTGTGAGGTGCTCAACTTTTGCAGCAGCTGCATTCTACCACAGAGGTGCCTGCATTCTTCAGTCATGGGTCTTACATGAACATCCTCCTCTGCCTGAGAAAAATGTTCTTACTCTACAATGGGCTTTGGAGGCCAACATTAAACACAGGTAGTTGCTTTATACAGAGTCAGACCATTGGCCCATCTAACTCAGTATTGCCCACAGACTGGCAGTAGCTCTCAAGTGTTTCAGGCAGGAGTCTTTTCTAGCTGTAGGTGGAGCTGGGCATGCAAGGCATATATGCTCTACCACTTCTGCATGCAAAGCATGGGCTCTGCTGCTGAGCTACAGCCCTTCCCTAATGGCCCTGAACAGTTTGCATTCCTAAGGTGTCTTCGTGAGCACTAAACATTGAGCTGTAGAACAGGAGTGGGTAATGCTCAGCCTGTGTGCTGCATGCACCGCCTCTAGCCTTTAGCACAGCTCTTGCTGCTGGGCCACTGAAATTCAGCATTGGTGTTGGCAAAAAAAATTAAAAATGTGGCTGGCCACTGAATTTTGGTAGTAAACCGCAACAAAGGATGAAAAGGAACAACTTTAGCTTGAAAATAATCTAAATAATGTCCCTTGTGGCTCAAGCTACTGTATTGAATTTCAGCAGCATGGCAGTGACAGGAGTGGAGGTGGAAATCGGCCCCTGAGCCCCACAAAGTTTCCAACCTCTGTTCTACTGGGGATAATATATACTGACATTCATCTTTTCTGGTTCCTTTTTATTTGCCAAGCAGCTGCTGTTGCAGGCTCTCCAGTTTTGCAGTCTGTTCCTCAGAAAAGACCTGTTTTTTTATTTCCATGTTTGGAAAGGATCCAGCAGCAAGTATTACATGAGCGCAGGTAACATTAGTCACTGAGCAACATCAGTGCACACCTCAATTTCATGAGCACACGCTCACTTTCTTTTTTGTTGAGTCTCTCTTGTGAAGCAATAAACTCAGTCAGGAAACATTTATTTCTGGCTTCCATCTGCAGCCCTGAGCGTGACTCCTAGGAAAGCCCTTCCTGCTCCCTCTTCGAACTTTCATTGCAAGCAAGCTTCCAGCAATCAGCATGTAAGACCAGAAAAGTAGGGAGAGAAAGAAAAAAACTAGAGCAGACTGTGGAAGAAAGGTGACAGTCAACCTTTTAGTTTAAATGGCTAGTGCATTCATGCTACTGAGCAAAGAGGTAAAAAGCAGGCTTGTATTAAGGCAGATGATGGCAATTGAGACAGCTCTAAAGATCCAGGGCACAGCTCAGAAGATTCGGGGCTCATGCCCAGGTGTACTACTAATAATGCCTATGCACTTAAAATTCTAAGCAATGTTTACCTTCCTTGGAAAAGAATGGACTGCATAGCAGCCATCTAGATTAAGGAGCGCATTCTCATTGAAGGAGCCGTTCAATTTATTTATTTATTAAATGCCTCATAAAACAAATTTCTCTAGCCATTTAATGGTAACAATAAAAACAATAAAACCAACAATATAAAACTAATGTACGTGCTAACACAGCATAATTGCAGTATCAGGTATAAGAGGTACACCTGTTCAACCTGTCAGACATTCAGGCCTGATGGAATTTAGTAAGACCAAATGTTGCGTAGAATAAAAGCATGGATGCTTAAAATTGAGGAAGAATTCTTGACTCTCCTAGGCTGCCATCCTATATCCACTTACCTGGGAATCAGCTCCATTGAATTCACTGGGACTTCTGAGCAGACGTGTATAGGATTGCACTGGTAATAACTTTTAAGTGTCAGGGTTTCTTTCCTTAATCCCACTTCTGTTCTGTTTTGTTCCTCTGAGGCCAAGGGCTCTCTTTCAGAATTGCTGGCCTGGTGGGATATTGGTGTGACCTTGGCACTAGAACAAAGGTTATCCATAGATCTACATTTCAGATAGTGTGGGCATGATGAACATGCGGTATTCACAGAACATTGCCATTATCCCAGCTGGAGAAAGTGCCGGGTATGAAAATAGAGCAATGAGTATAGAAAGCACAGAGAGAGAGTTGCCTGACTTTGTCAGGTGACTGAGTTAGTGATGTCTCTGGACTGCCCATGTACTTTCCCCTGACTGACGCTGACATTTACCTGGGAGTAAATCCATGATTGCACTGACTTCTGAGTAGACATGTCTAGATCTGCAGCAAAGGCCTGCTACCTCTGATAAGTAGCATGAGAGTGTGGGAGAGAGATTTCCTTCTGTGGCATTCACTAAAACAAGTGGTGATTCACACAGTTGCTGCCTTGTATTTTTCCAAGCCCTGATGATTGATGATGCATGGTAAAGGGATATAATGAACTTGTTTATATGTTTATTAAATTAGGCTCTAAGCATGACAAGACTTATTCACACTCTCTCTTTGTCTATATGGCACTCTGCTTACTACTAAAATATGGTTTGCATTCCATTCACCTAATGTTTGCATAAGCTCAGCCTTCAGTCAATATCATATATAAACAAATAACTGCACATTTTCAAAAATGGAAATAGTAGCTACTGGGGTGATAATTATTGATTGCAGTAGGCAAGAAGAGACCTTTCATAGTCAAAGTCCAATGTAGGCTTGGCTGGACATTTGCCAAAGGCCCATACTCCAGCAGGGGCCCACTGACAAGAGACCCCTGGTCTTGTTCCCCCTTCATCATTGCAACCTGCTTGATCACCTGCTCTGGTCCATACAACAGTGATAGTGAGAAGGAGGAACAATAGATGTCACTGCTTATTTGCTCGCTGGCTCTATGGCCATCAAGTAAGCAAGTGGTAGCAATGATGGTAAAGAGGATAAACAGCAAGAGCAGCAAGGCATTGAGGGTGCCTTGCTGAAGAGACCTCAAAAACCTGGAGCCAGGCACTGAACCTTTTCCTCCCTGGTTGCAGTTTTGATGCAAATCACTCCTCTCCTCTGAAGTGGCTGGTTGTATTGGGAGGAAATTCCCATTTGCATCAATGGGGGATTTCCTCCCAATGCAAACAGTAGCATCAAAGGAGTGATTTTTGTAAGGACTACAGCAGAAGGGGAAAGTGTTCAATTCCCCCTCCCTCCCTGCCTGCTGTGATCCTGATATTTATCAGCACCCCTAGTGGCCACTATCTGCATTTTTTAAAGTGTACATAAAATGAAAAGACAATGTTTAACGTCATATCTAGTTTGATCTGTTACCCAAAACGTAGCACTACTACCTCAGTCAAGAATTTATGTGGTTTCTGTAGGCAACTATATTGAGGGAGGAGACAGGTGATGGCAAAAACACAGTGTTTACTTTAAACATTTGTGAGCCTCTGCAGTAGCATGGAGAGATAGTTTTCTGGAGATTTCTGAGTGGATTAAATGGATCGCAACTGTGACGCCCTGCCTGCACCTGTGACACTCACCAGGCTACACAACAGGGCTGTCCATGCCACTTGCACTCAGGGCTTACTTCAACTCCTCTTGTGCTTATGACGTGTTTGAGGGTTTAGGCTTACTGCTGCTGCTCCCGTCCCGCCTTTATTCTTTTAGGCTCCACAGCCCAGCACCCTAGCCCTCAAATCCCCCTTCTTCGGTCCGCTGCCACCAGTACCTTCCTCAGGTACACTTCCACAGATCACACCAGTTGGATATAATTAACAAGATTTATTAACATTAAGATCATGTAGCACAAGCTTGATGGTTTCCTCAGGTCAACAGCGTATTGGTTACAAGCACAATGCTTAATGGTTTCAGTACTTTCTGTTCATAACATTTCAAATAGAAACTCTCACGTTCTATGTTCCTCCTGCTTACTCTACCCACTCTAAACTACACTACACTCTTTCCCACCATCTAGTTCCACCAAAATAATAAAACACGTTGGTCCTTCCTAGCCTCTAGTCCAGTCAACAATAATCCTCTCTCTCCCTCGCACACTCTCTCCTCACACGCTCCTGTCAGCTCCCAAAATATATACACAGACACTCTCACACAGCCAGCCAATCCAGGCACTCCCCCGCCACCATCCAATCAGTACTCACACATGAACTCCCCCCCCCTTTATGCTTACCCAGTTACAACATAACTGTAAGTCTATTTAACTTCCTTTATGGCATTTTATAAACAACTACTTACAATCTTTTATATACAAAGACCTCTAAAGTAGCTGAACATCACAGCAACAATATTGTTCAGCTACAATTGACAGCTACAGAAGACTGCCTCTCAAAATTTCCATGTGGTTACAGCCACCACATTGCGAGCCATTTAACTTACAACAGGAGCCTGTGCGGATACTTCCAGATGGAGGGTTGTAGCCCTACAAATTAAAAGACAGCTAGTCCATATTTTCCTCCTTAATAGATTTTCTGTGGAAAGAAAAAAGGTGGGAGAGAAATTCAGGATGGTTACAAATGGGGGATGGCAATGTCTGGACCTCTTGTTAACAAAGCGGGGTGAATTTATAATAAAAACCTCACCTGGAAGCATCATTAGATTCACAATTGATCTGGACAGATAAGATGTAGTACATGCTGCCTCCAAACTGGTTAGGCTCATTGGAATTGAGAGCCTCTGGTCTTTGGTACACCTCTGTGGATGATCTAGTAACAATGGTTGAAGGAGGAGAGGAGAGCAAAGGCAGCTGAAGGAAGCAGGCAGGGGAGCATGGCCAAGAGATGAAGGCTCTTGATTGCCCTTAACAGAAGAGGTTATGGTGGCTGCTTAGGAACTGTCAAAAAAGAGGAAATGCATCACCCCCACCCCCCAAAAGAGGACACTGATTTGCATAGCATTTATAGCATGTAGATGTGCAAATTACTATGTATTTCTGCAAATTTAGAAATAATGCTTATAATTTAAATAGAAATACAGTACATCTCACCAAAGGAGAATGAGGATGAAGAAAGCACAGGAAGAAGGGGAGGTGGAGAGAGAGCAGGACAGTCCCAAGAGCCAAGGACAGGGATTGCTAGAGAAGATGTGCCTCATAGCTATAGCGTAGAGCTATGTCCAGACAGCAGCTTCTTGGACAGTTGCTTCCCGTGATCTAGCACTAAAGCAGAAGTGTGGGAGGTAGTACCGGAGGGAGGGAGATACAAATTTGCTAGAATTCTGTGCAGAAATCTCTTGTTTTGGCTGTGTCAGTCACTTGCGCTGGCTCTGCTCATTCTCTGGCTTGCCATTTGGACTAGCGCTGATGCCTTGGGGTTAACACAAACTCCATTTGGTTTGTGGATATTAAGAGAGATGAAATCAGCAGCACATCTGATACCTCAAATATATTCTGCCTAGGATTGCCAGATTGCTGCCTTGCCACAACCTGCACCTATTCATGATCATGTAAATCTGGGAATCTAGAACCGCAAGTCAAACTGGGTCTCTTCCTAGCAATACTGCATACCTTGTTTCTTTCTTCTACTAGTGCCCTTTGAAATTGCCTTACACTTACTACTGACACACCCTGGAACGGAAAGAGACAAGCATTCTCAGCAGAACTGCAGTACCATTGAACTGAGCAAATCTGTTTAAGATCAGGCTGTAAATTCCCTTCTTTTAATTGAAGCTTTCCTAGGAATTATGATCAATCAGTTGTCAATTAAAACCCTTCTTTCAGAAGTAATCTGAAAGTGGGCTTATTAGCACACTATCACCTGATTATTTTTATTGCCATTATTATTATTTTATTATCAGGATATCTTATAAAGACGTTGTTTAATTGCATGATTTTACAGCATAATCCTGTACATCAGATATAAATCCCATCGAATTAAATTGGTCTTACTCCCAGGTTAGAAAGTATAGGATTCCCACTTTGTTGATTAATTAAATGATTAAATTAGCATACATTTGTATATTAGTAAAAACAAGAATTCAGAAGCAAAAGGCACACTATATTTTTAGATTGCCCGCATGTGGTGTGTCATACATAATCTTAGAAGATGTATGGAGGACTGAGAATGAGGAATGCTTCTTTTTAAATGGTGCTTTGCCATCTGCAATTTTATGAAATACTGGCAGTAATTAGTTTATTTTAATCTGTTGACTGATTAATTAGGGCAACTTTTTAGTCCTTCAGAATTTAAAAAAAATTAATCTAACCAATTAAATGTTTCTGTCTTCATTTATATTAAAAACAATTTCTTTAATCTGACGTGTCATGCTAGAATTTATCACCCCTGTTGTGAATTAAAATCACCCAGAGACAGCTAAAGGACAGTAAAATCTAGAAAAAGCAGAAAAGGGGGTGTCCTGTTGTCTTGCACCACCTTCTGGAAGGATGTATCCTCTTCTTGTGTGTGTAGGAACATCATCCAATGACTATACTTTATTCATGATTCTCTTTTCTACACATTTTCTAGTAAAGTGCACTGCTTTGTTATTGTTGTTCAGGCTGTTTGATGGTCTTTTTTTTGTTTGAATGTGTAACTTGGGCAATGCTTAATCAAAATAAACTTTTAAAAAGAACATACATAGGGGTTCTGTGGGAGGAAGCAGTAGAAGACATGAAACTGGGAAATCATAGATTGAAAAGGATCACGAGCATCTACACCCTTCATGTTCTAAATGACTGGTTTCTCATCTCCCCAATACTCCAGCCTACATTAAATTTATTTATTTATTTATTTATTTATTTATTACATTTGTATATCGCCCCATAGCCGAAGCTCTCTGGGCGGTTTACATAGGATTAAAAACAATTAAAAACAATATACAAAAATTAAAACAGCAAAAACATACAACATACACACAATCTGTACATTTAAAACCACTACAACATGTCAATTCCCCACTGCTCTCCTTCCCATGCCCTAATCCCATTCCTTCACAAACTAAAGCACTTTCTCTCCTGTTCTCCACAATAGTTATATCGATTTTTAATGTTTTAATCTTTTGTAAACCGCCCAGAGAGCTTCAGCTATGAGGCAGTATCAAAATGTAAATAATAATAATAATAATAATAATAATAATAATAATAGAACTATGTTTGAAGGCAGGTGGCTGATGACACAGAGTATGGAGACTGTACAGTGAATAATCCCAATGAGTTTAGATACAGATTTTAGGTCCATGCAATTGGGTTGGTGGAAGCTGACCTTCCCACCCTCTACTCCCCATGGCAGAACTTCCAGCATCCCCGCAAAAAGCTACACAGGGGGTCAAGGGACCCTGCTGAATGGGGTAGGCTATGGTGCAGAGAAGAGGGGGGATCCTTGAAAATCGAATGGATGCACCTTCTGCGAGCAGAGCTCTATACAATTTTTGAGGGTGCCACCATATCTTCTCCCTGTACTATAGCCTACCCCACTCAACAGGGGCCTGCTGTGTAATTGTTTCAGGGGACTAGGTGGGGGGTTGCCATGGGGAGGATCGGGAGGTGTCTGCTTCTGCCAGCCTACTTGCACATACCCAAATCTGGATCCAACTGGTGGTGCAACTGGAGCTTGACCTTTGGGCTAAAGTTCAGGACCTCCTGAAATGACTACCCAGAGAGTAGCAGATGAGAGAGGCAACAGCAGATCAGCCTGGTATCAGATGCTCATTTTATTATTTTTACTTCTTTTCTATAACAAGTGATGCTTATTAGCAAATGTGTTTTGAATCAGGGCAACAGAGGCAAAACTCCATTTTATTCCTATAGTTATGATGTTTTGATTTAAACTAAGTTTAAAATGTGAAACTAAACATGCTCAAGAGTATTACTTTTAAACCAGGGTTAGCAAACCGTGGTTTTGTTTATTTGTGATTCAACCCCTTTTTTTGTTTGTTTGTTTGTTTGTGTGCTGTAACCCATCAAGAATGTAGAAGCAGTTGTAAAGCATGGAATGGCAGCAGAATGGTCACTGTGAAGAGAAATGTTAGCTGTGTGATTCTCAAAAGCCCCCTCCCTCACCTCCAACCATTAAGTCCAGGGTCTAAAATTACCTATTTGCACCACTGAATTCAACCCATTGAACTGGAACATTCAAACAAATATCAACCCACGTAGATGAAGGATAGCAAGTTCTTGTTTTTCTGAATCTGTCCTATCTCATAGCAATCAAAAGGAAATGGCACAAAGCAGCATTCAGTCAGTCTTTCCAACTTTCATTCCAAAGTTTTTCACAGGGCTGTTGCTTTCCATATGTATAGTGGATTTTATTTTATTCAATAAATGCATCTCCCGTTTCTCTCAAATTGTTTGGGGGTACTTTACAGTAAACAACTATATAATTCACTCAGTTAATCCAAACACAGCAATTCACAGCTGAATGTGTGACCTGACTCTGCTTAAAAACATTGCACGTGAATTGATGTGAGATAAGATGTGGCCCATTCACATGTGCAAGTCACCATTTGGTGCTGCACTCATGGTGAGAAATATTCATGTGTTGACTAGTCTTGGATTAAATACTTACATTAAAAACACACACTAAATTTTCACATGAAATGCATTTAAACATGCCATTGGCACTACGGATTTCTTACAAATTACAGTAAATTGGCCAAAATCACTCTTTGTGATAATATTTGCTTAGCATATATTGCGTAACTAGTCTCTATGTTTGGTTAATTGGTTGTAGATTATACATAGGCCTCCCCAAAAACAGTTTGTTTCTTATATCTTTGTTAACCAATCTATCTTAGAGGGTATAAAGGCGTCTTTCCAGTGCTTTCTGAACACTAACCAATCCATTGTGGACTCATAAAGACCAGCTATTGATCCTCCATTAGTTAAACTTGTTCTACATAACTTAGGGTGCAATCCTATGCATGCTGTTAAGGAAATGTTCCCTAACTCTCAAATTGAAGAATCACCAGGAACAGGCAAAGTTCAGTCTAACAGGTTTATTTAAAACAACGTACGAAGGAGAGAGAAGTGGCACATGGGTAGTACCAAAGCTCTCTGAATCACAAAGACAAAACTGTTTCATTTATCTCTGTTACAGGCTTTAACGTCACATACCACTCACCCCCTCCCTCCTGTGATGGATACATGCTAATAAATGTTTCAACTAAACAATATCTTAAACCATAATAAAACAATATCCGGGGCATTTGACGCCTCAATGAAAGTTATTGTTTCCTGATAACCTTCGATCACTGTAACTTGGTGTTATTTGATTTGCGCTAACGGTCAGTAATTTTCCTTGTGAAGAACTGAAAATGTTTACATTGTAGGTGCCATCTTGTCTGTAAGATTGTGTTTGAGGGCTGTTAAGTCATGTTTTACTTACAACACCATTTGGGGGATGTGCTTGTGAGACTTGTTATTAGGAAAGGATGTTTTGGGTTATCGTGTTCTGTGTTTTTCCTCTGAAATGCTAGAATGTGAGGTGTGAACTTTGACTTGGTGCAGCGTAAAGTGTCTCTGCTTCACCTAAAACGTTTCTTTGAGACTTGGGGGAAACCAGAGTTTCAGATTTTGATTTTATATCAATGCCCAGATCAAAAATCTTTATCAACGCTTAGACAGAACAAAGCCCTACAACTCTTTAAGTAGTAGAACTTCATTCTGTCTAAACATGCATAGGACCCGTCTTTAGAAGTAAAACTATTGGATCCACTGGTACATTAATATTCGATATGTCATTAATTGTACTCACAACAATTAACCCAAAACTCATTGCTCTTGAACATGCCCACCAAACATGAATAAAACCACACACAGAGATTTTGGGAGCGTCTATATGGCGCTACTTTAGCTACTGATTCCCCCCAAAACCCGCAGCATCGCTGTTGCAAAGTGGCATCAATAAGGTAGCATGGCGGGAGTGAGCGTGGGCTACCCAGCCAGGAAAATTTGCAGCGTCGTTGTCACACGGCGGTAATAGGCAACAAATAGCAAGAGTCTGAAAACCTCCAAAAGCATTTTTTGTTTTGTTTTCTGGAAACTCTGCACAATATTGTAGCTTTGAAAGCCTGTAGCTGTGCATCTGTGTTGCTACAGTTCATTGAATTTATGTGTTACACAATAACAACTGTCCTTACTTTCATTCCAGAATGAGATGTTAATGTCGCCATGGCATCCATTACTAAATACGCACCTGGAGCCTGCCCCGTCCTGTATTCTTGCACCTATCCTGCACTGGGATCCACCCCCTAACTATGCCCACTCTCTTAATCCAAACGAAAGCCACCACTGACACACACACAAACAACTGTGATTACATTGGGGCAAAGTAAAAACTCATGGTAAAACAACACATCAAAAATACGCAGCCTCATAGGGATAGGGTGTGGCTGTGAGTTGACGGAGTATCTACAGTGTACAGACAAGCCCTTTGATTAAACCAGCATGGTCCACCTGTTGTTGTGTAAATCCTATGTATGTTCCAGGGGGTTAGTCAAAATTAAGCTACAAAATGATTGCATTTTTATGTGTAGATCCTTAATTGGAAAGAGTCAGTACAGTGTGGAGAACAGTATGATGCATTGGTCACTTTCAGCTGGTAGGTCAGGACCAAGAGCTGGGTCATATTCAGGCTTGGCATCAACACTTGGCACAGTGGAGAAAAATCCTGAGCTCAAGAGGGCCCACTGTAATTGACACTGGTATCCATATATGGTAGGCTGACCATATGAAAAGGAGGACAGGGCTCCTGTATCTTTAACAGTTTCATAGAAAAGGGAGATTCAGCAGGTGTTATTTGTATATATACAGAACCTGGTGAAATTTCCTCATCATCACAAAGTGAAAGCTGCAGAAGCCCTGCCCTCTTTTGTACATGGTCAAGAGGACAGGGCTCTTGCAGCTTTAACTGTTGTGATGAAGAGGGAATTTCACTAGGTTCTGTATGCATACAAATGACACCTGCTGAAATTCCCTGTCCTTTGCAACTGTTAAAGATACAGGAGCCCTGTCCTCCTTTTCATATGGTCACCCTAATATATGGACCAGTGCTGGGCCAGGCAGCTGCAGCCATCTGCCTTAACCCCAATGGTTCTGGACTCCCCCCACCACTCCCCAATGTACATCAGGACCTGGACCAGATCTACACCAAGCAGGATATAATGGTTTGAAAACGGTGTGAAAATGGTATATAGAATGGGTCATGGGCCCCAACAGTTGTCAATACCATTATAAACCATTATAAAGTGGTAGTGTAGATCCTGCCCTAGAGGCATTCAGTGGAAATTATGATGGTGGTAGCTGCTGTAGTTACTTCATATGGAACATCTGGCTTGATTATTGCCTCCTGTCCTTATTGTCAACCCCTCTGATTTCTAGCAAGGAGGGGGGGACAAAGGTGGCACTTTCAGAAGTACCTGATAGTTATTTCTTTTCTTTGCTACTATTTTTTAAGTGAAGGAAAAAGCTTATATTTTAGATATTACGGCTCTGTATGTGCCATAGTTTTTCCTGTGTTGTTTTTCTGTATTGCATTTCATTCTTTTAGCTTTATATAATCTACCCATAGAACTTTTGCTATTGGGCAGATTAACTATATACCTGAGTGCCCTTCATTCATTCGGGGTGCAACCGTATGCATGCTTAGACAGGGGAAAAAAGGTAATCCATACTAACTAAATGCTGGGATTTGTAGGACTTTTTTCTGCCTAAACATGCATAGGATTGCACCCTCAATCACGGAATAAATGAATGAATACATAAAGCTTGGGTGGCAGGGGGAAAACTATTACCCTGAGATACTTATTTTATTTAAGAAATTTATATGGTACCTTTCAGAGCAAAGCCCTCCCAAAAACACAACTAAAGCAATATAGAACAGTTTTGACAATATATACAAAGCAATCCAATTACAAAACTAAAAACAGCTGCAGTTTAAAAGCCCAGTACTACACTTTTAATAAAACACAGAATTAAACAAAAATTGCTAAGGTCTATTTTAGGGTGACCAGATAAAATCCAGGTCAGGGCTCATGTGACTTTAACAGTTGTAGAGAAAAGGGAATTTCAGCCAGTGTCATCTGTATGCAATTAGTTCCTGGTGAAATTCCCTCTTCATCACAACAGTTAAAGTTGCAGGGGCTCTGCCTTCTTTTGTATATGGTCACTCTAGTATAGTGCCTGTAACTTTAACTGTTGTGACGAAGAGCCTATGTGATATCCCCCCTCCCCCCCGTGAGTTAGGCGTGTCGAAGAGGCGGAGAAATGCTGCGGTCGTTGAATTTCCCTCCAAATAGAACAATTAAAATTTGAGTGGTGCTACAAGTCCCCACCCCCCCTCTTCTTGTCTTGCTTCTTGCTGTGAAGGAAACGATAAGCTGTCAGTCAAGACGATGCTCGCAAGGAGATTCGTGGGTTGCTAAGGAACCACTCTGCGTTCTCCCGAACTGGAAAGTCGCCTCAATCTACGTTAATTCATTAAGCCTCGGTTGCCACAACACCATCGTCCCGTCCCCCCCCCCCCCCCCCCCCCCGAAAAAGGCGGGGAAGCGCTTCCTCTTAAGGATGTCTCTCCAATAGGCTGAAAGGCAAGAGCCTTCACCCAATGGGGACAAGGGGGCGGGATTAATTAATGTCGCAGGTCGGTGGGCGGGCCTCCCCGTTTACTGAAGAACGGTTTTTAGGATTACAACTCCCATCAGTCCCAGCCAGCAAGCCGAATGATTGGAGATGGTGGCAGTTGTATTCCGAAATATCTGGAGGCCACCGCGTGGCCTATCCCTGAAACAATTTTGTCAGTACACGGACAGGCGTTACCTCACAGAGGCCATCACACCGACGCCCAGCGCTCTGATAGGCTACTAACACATCACTCAATCCGACCGTTGGGGCGCCGGTTTCTGAGCGCGCACTTTCCGCCCCGTTCCCTCGAGCGGCTCGCGATTGGTTAGTGCCCCCATCGCTCCTGCGAAGGGGCGGGCGTTTCCAGAAGGGTCCGGCTCTCCCATAGGCCGTGAGAGTGGCTGTGGCTAAAAGGGTTGCTTCATGATGGGCGGCGGGTGAAGGACTGGAGGCGCGGCTATGGCGGGAGGGTCGAAAAGGGCCTTGGAGTGGTGTCAACTTTGTCGCCTGTTGCTGTGGGCCGCGGTTCTCTTGGTGCAGTCGTGCAACTCAGGTAAGGGCGGGGTTGAAGCGAGTCCCAGGGTTGCCAACTTTCCGAGCAGCCCCTGCTCCTGTCCCTGGAACAGAAGCACCATGTGCGGGCGTTAGCCGGCGGCGATGCAGCTGCGTCTGCTGATTTCGGCGCCTTAAATCCTTCCTTCCCCTTGCTATCAAAACTCCCAACGCAAAGGGAAATTTCCCTCCATCCCAGTGAGAGACGCAAGGCAATTCGAGGGGTGGGGGCGTCTGGACTTCGATAGAGGTGCCTTTACTTTGGTGCTTCCCAAAGTTTTCAGAATTAAGGGCGCAATCCTATGCATGCATGGTTAGGAGAAAAAAGTCCTACAACTCCCATCATGCCGCAGGCGTCATGGCTGGCTGGGGCATGCTGGGACTTGTAGGACTTTCCCCCCCCCCGTTTAACCATGCATAGGCTTGTGCCTTCAAGTTCCTTTTTTGTGTGGTTTGACTCTCTTTGCGTGCTCATCTTCGTATGTAACTTAACACGGATCATTATATATGATGGGGGGATGTCCACACTCATCAGGTTTACAACATCTACCAACAAATCCAAAAACCACAACAGGGCCAGGTAGGAAATATCAGGAGATTTGTGTTGGCATTCTGATTCTTTGCATCTTAAGAATGGTAAATGTCATTTAGCTGTACATTATGGAAAGAGGCATTCGCTGGTAGGTACCTGAATTTTCTGGGATTTGTACAGGCCCAGATGGAGATCTCTGGTAAAAGTCAAGATTCACCAAATTTTTGATCCAGCACAATTCTATGCCTGATTGCTCGAGCTCCATCACACCAGAGATTTATGGCACTCTTGCCATGCCAAGTATGTATTTTTGCAGTGTGGTACTCACATGACGTAGTTCCTGTCCTGCGCTCATCTCGCCTCTTCCCCTCTGTTTTCCATCTTATTTTGGAGCAGGGGAAGTCTGTTTTTTCACCTTCGTGTGCAATAAAGCCGCTCCTCCCTCCGTGTATTGCTGTCCTTGTGCGATATTGGACCATCCTGTTTTTTGTTGGGGGCATGTGTGTCGAAAGGTGGTCTTGCTGACAAAAGAGGAGGACAGAGCGATTCTCCGCTCAGCTGCTCAACTGTGAAGTAGGCGGGAGAGAGGGTGCCATACACTCGGCGGAGAAGGCGAGTGAGGGTGCTGTCGCCCGGGACTCAGTCCCATTCAACTCTATGGTTCTTACTCCTGAGTAGGCATGCCTAGGTTTCCTGACCAGAACAGTGTCAGCTTCCCCTTGCCATGCCAACACTGACCACAAACTTCTCCAAAAACTAATTATACTTTTTCTTCACTTCTCTTGTTTAATATGATCTTAAGGGAAAGCATAGTGTGTTGTTTTATCATAATTGCGCAGTTTCAGGCTGCTGTATTATTGTATTTGTGCAGAAATAAAAAAATATTTTAAAAATATAAAAAATTAAGTGCAGGGGAATGGAGAATATAGGGGGCGGGAGATTTTGCCAGTATAGTAGCGATACAAATGAAAAGATACATGAGTTGAAATAGCGTAATAACGCACAGACGTGAAAGTGCCCAGTGCTCGACTCTCTAAGGAAATGGAGGGGGAAACCGTGGATGCAAACTGGGGGAAAAAGTAGGTGTGATGGAGCCCATTGGAAATAAATCCAATGACAGCAGTGAGGCTGTTATATGCACAGAGCTGGAAAAATACAATGTTACCTACAATCCTTACATGCTTATTCAGGAATTTTCTCTGTTGAATTTGGTATTAACAGATTACATCCAGCCCTTTGTTTCTTTTGGTTGCAATCCTTTAAAAAAAACAAAGCTCAAGTTTCTTAAGTGGCAAAAGACATCTACTAACCCTTGTGTCATACAGTTAGTAAGCCCATACAGATATCCATTTTACTATTTATTTATTTATTTATTTAGGGCCATCCATGTGTATGGCCCTTTACAGTGTACAAGAGGATAAAACCTGGAGAGCTTACAACCTAAAATTTAACGTATGGGAGCAGAGGGAGGGATGAACAGGGGATAAGTATTTGATAGTTTCAGTTACATGTCCTTAGGCTTAGTTAGGTTTTCTGCCAAAGGCTTCACAAGAAAGAGAGATTTTGAAGGAAGAAAGAGAGGTGAACATCACCTGGCGGGGTGGGTTAAATCATCTTTGCCATTTGGCCGAAGATGACCAAGATGTCCCAGAGTGGCATACATCCAAGTTGATTACTAGGCAAAATTGATACTTCGAGGCATGTCACAGTTTGTGATGGGCTGCAGAATTATTGGTGTATCTTCCTGAGATTTTTGACACAACAAATCTTAAGATCGTACCATCAGTGATTTGGTTGAGATCTTTTTAAAAAGTGGATTCTTCCTTTTTCATCTTCTTGTATTCTCTTGCTGAACATGCTAGTCCTGATCATAATTTTGTACAAATCAGTCTAGTTCTCTCAGTCTTCAGGGAGCAAGTTTGATCTCAGATGAAGAATTTGCCAATGTATCTAATGTGGTCTTTTTTCCTTTATGTTTGATCTCTGAAGATGGAGTGGTGGTTCCACTTAAAGATAATAAAATGTTTACAAAATCTTCCTCTGAGCAGTTTTGCTACACAAACAAGGTGATCCCAAAATGGCATGATATATGGACCAAAATTCAGGTAAGAATTGGAGTCTTCTTTGTTTCTGGCAGTTGATGTAAACCTCAGCTGAACTTCTTGTCTGCACACTTGCTGAACAAAATTAAGGAGAACTAGTTCTAGATTCTGTAAATCTCTACTAAGTAGTTACTTGCAGCTTTAATAAAAACCTCAATTGTCTTCTGTTTCCCAGCATTCCTTCTAGTTTGGAGTGTGTGAGAGATGTATGGTAAAGGGGTGGTAGATGCAAAGTAAGAGGTGGTCATGCACTGCGCTTTTCATGCCTTAGACTTTGAGCCATGCATGCTTGTGAAGTACTACATTGAGTTAGTCAGAGGCCAATCTCACATGTAGTCACAGGTTTTCCCTCACGCCTTTCCATTTTTTCAACAAATTTAAGTTCTGCGTTGAACAGGCAAATCTAGGAAAAGCTTTGATCCAAAAGCGTGTTCTGTGTTATATAATGATGTTCCATAGGGGCAGGCCTGACATGGTGGGGTGATATCGGTGGGGTGGATTGTCACTGCCCTGGCATGCGGGGGGAGATATCAATGGCAGTCAAAGACAAGGCCATCTCTTGTAGCCCTGGTTATGCTGTAGTGTGATGTACAGTTTATCTAGCCCACCCCTATGCTATTCATGATTTTCTTAACTGCAGTACTTGTTGGCAGAAGTTTGAGCCTTCCCTGACGTGTAACACCCTTTTCTCTTAATAATTTGCTAGTGTTATCTAATAGAGCATTATTCTTGAGTAATGGAACATGACAGAGTCCATCTTGCTTGTTCCTGGGTAATCGCCTTTACAAAAAAAACTTGTAGCAGAGGGTTGACAATGCAACCTATAAAAAAAAGAAATAAGGGCAGCTAGGGAGACTTGTGATATCATCAGGTAAATGCCCACAACACTAGAACAACTGAGAGTCGCACTTGCTGGCACACGAACTGTGCTTAGCTGTTTGGGTGCCTGGAAGCAGCAATTCCTCCCATAGCTGTTATTAATGGTTCAGTGATGGCAGTTGTCCCCCCACCCCATTTGAACCATAGGCTGGTTTCGCACAACACATTAGGCAATGGAGGGTTTAATAGGGTACTGACCATGCGTTAGGTAGGCGGTTCTCCCCACATGACATATTGCTACTCTGTTCCTTGAGCAGCTGAAAGTTCCGGCGTCCATCTTGGTTGCTACGTCTCCTCCCTCCCTCAGTCCTCCAGCCGTATCTCAGCATGCATCGCAAGGTCTGCCGACTGTATTGGAACAGCCGGGAGTTTCGGCTGCTCTGGCTGGCAGAACTCTATTCCCACATGGAATAGTGCACTGAGATAGGGAGGTTGGTTTCGGACAACACTTTAAACAACTGACTTCCAGCTAAACAACTTGCAAGCCAGTTGTTTCTCTCCGTTGCTTATTTGGGCTGCTTAGCGTACCGTCAGTTGTGTGTGAGTGGCGTGTAACCCTCCACATAACACAATAAGCAACACAACTCACCCCCCCCCCCCCCCCCCGGTTGCCTAATGTGTTGTGCGAAACCAACCATTGAGTCTGGACAAGCCCTCTGTCTTTGAACAATTAGAACTCCCTCACACACTCTTGGGAACTTACTCTCTTGCTCAGTTATTTGTACAATGAAGTTCAACATTAGAGCAGTGTGTCTTCCTGTTTTTTCTTTCCCCCTAATTTTCATCCTTTTCCCTCACCTGTTGGGAGAATATGGGTGCTTTCTCTTTATAATACATTGCTTTCTCTTTGAATCGCCCAGAGAGCTTTGGCTATTGGGCGGTATAGAAATGTATTTTTTTTTTAAAGCATTGATTATACCAATCCCCCTCAAACACCTTTTAAAAAGATGAAGTGTACCTAACTTTCTCAAATTTCATTTGTTGGTGCTCTTTCTGAAATCCCCTTTATCTTCTTCAGTGCTTTCCTCTGAACCTGACTCATTTATCTTTTAAAGTGTGTCCTCCATAACTGAACCTAAGTATTATGTTGGCTGACTCAAATGCTCTTTGAATCTTGACATTCTGATACTTCATTAAATGTTGGAACCTCCCACCCCCACTCCCATCTCTTGCAGATCCGAGTAAACAGCACCAAGATGATCCAGGTCATCCAGGTTGAAAATGAGGAGAGGCTTAAAGAACTGGAGGGGTTCAACATATGGAACTATATTGGCTCCATCTTCAAAGAGAAGCTCAATGATACCTACATTACTGTAGGCATCTACAGTACTAAAACCTGCTTGAGAGTTGATGTCGCTGATCCAGAATCCAATTACACAATCATCGTTGCTCGTAGTATGTTCTATTTCCCTTCATTTCTGGCATACTGGGGAAGTTGTGTTGGATGGCCATCAAGTATTGCTAAATGCACTGGGTTAAGCTGGTTACTTCCTGATTCTGGGAACTGTAGCTGTCCAGCCTTCTGGCTGTGTAGAAATGTAGCAGAGATGCGAGGGCAGGAGTGTAAGGGTGGTGTTTGGGCAACTGAGCAATGATGTAGGCCCTGTTCAGACAACATGCTAAACCATGATGGTTTTGAGCTAAACATGGCTTAGCATGTCGTGTGAAACATGACGTAGTGTCTCATGTGAGCCATTCCTAACTAAGGTGGCTACATAAGCACGGTTTAAACATGATCACTTACCAGTTGCTGCAAAAAGGTTAGCGGCCTAACCATGGCTTAGCATGTTGTCTGAACAGGCCCGTAGTTTAGAACACATTTAGTCTACATGTGATGCCATAAGTATGGCTGCTAAGTATCAGATGCTGATGTCAGCAGCTTCAAGCCCTCAGGTTAACTGAGGAAATGCTAGTTCTGTCAAGGCCAAATAACATGTCTTGGGGTGAACTAAAGTCCAGATTGTTGAACTTCTCCAAGAGAAGATATAAACCTGGGTTTATTAGTCAATATTTTCCTACAGTGGAAGAGGGTGAATGGATTGCTTCTCCCACTTGCTCCAATATACATGGCTTATGCAAATCTGATTTGTACATGTTTTTACTGTGTAGGAGAGGCCTCTGACTAGTTCTGCTGACTTCAAGAGACAGGGCATTGGTGGAGCTCTGCCATGCTTCTTACCTCTTCAATTTTCTGTTCTCTTTTCCCTGAACTACCACACAAGATTTAGTCAGGGCAGAAAAAGAAACACTTTTTTTAAAAAAGAGGAAGAAACAAAGGCTGAGGAGATCCAGAGGAGACCATGGGCACTGGAGCTGTGATGGTCCCTGTCTAGTTTTACTCTTTTAGCAGATACTCTTTTTGGAGAGACTTTGGATATGTTTTAACACAGGGTTGGACCCCCCCCCAAGATGTTTTCAATTAGAAGTCCCATAATCACTGGCCATGTGTGCTGGGACTAATGGGACTTGTAGTCCAAAGCATCTGGAGAACGAGAAGATGTTTCCCCTGTTCGCAGATAAGAGAAGAAGTAGTCTTCCAAACCCTTTATTAGTTCCTTATGTCCTTTAAAAAAGCAATTTAGGGCACAATCCTATTCATGTTTAGGAAGAAAAAGGTCCTTCAATTCCCAGCATAGCTGACTGGAGGGATGCTGGTTGTTGTAGGATTTTTTATGTCTAAATCTGCATAAGATTATGCCCTTAAGAGAGCAATCCCATGGACCTTGGGAGCACATCCCAGGGACCAGAGGAGTGCTCAGAAAAACCCTTATGAGGTCAGAGACAGCGCCCTGACCTTGGAAGGGTGAGTCAGAGATCCAGTCCCCTCACAGCCTTCGTGGAAAGAACTGCTCTAGCTGCCCTTCTTGGTAAAAAAAGTGGGCACAGAGGAGAAGGAAAGGCGTCATTCCAGTGGGAGGGGAGGAGGCTGGAGAGGCCAGGATACGAAATATCCTGAGCCTCCTTCAGCTTCCTTCCCTCTGCCTCCAAAGGGCGCTCACTAGATGGGCTGTAAAGCCCGTCTAGTCAAAGTTGTCAAAGATAGAAGACAGGGAAGTGAAGATCGTCTCCTCCGCTCCTCCTGCTCTGCTGGCTTCATCATGGCAGGGCATAGGAATCCGGAAGCCTCCAAGTTCAGAGGCTTCTAAGCAGTAAGGGTACAATCAATGGGATTATGCCCTAAGTGTATTTTTAAAAGGCAGTTTAAGTGTAGGAGTTATAGGAACTTAACAGTTTTCTAACAGAATGATCCTATCCTATCAGGATGGGGAGGATTCATAAGTTTTTACTAGCTGAAGACGTTTTCTCCAGACTAGTGATTTTAAGGCATATTGTCTAAAATTCATTGGGGTTTCATACATGTAACTCTTATTTTTACGGGTTTAAGGCAAAACGTATTTAAGTTCTCTGAAGATTCCAATATTTCCTTGGTTCTCAAGATATTGATCAGGTCTCTCCTTCAGTTTTAGCATTCGGGTGATCCATCAGGTATCTCTCCAAGAAAAAGGAACTCCATTTTCCTTGTGTTAAAAGTAAACAATCTCATGAAAATTACCAAAGTGGTTGTAGAACAGTACCCACATAGCTTTCTCAGCAAGAGCTCTGCAGAAGGGAGACTTGGCCCTCCTTGGGGACATGGGTTCGAAGTACACTAAGGGATGAAAAGATTCATGGGTTCTTCAGAGAACTCTCCAGCTTCTGTAGATCAGTACACTACACTGTGAAGCTCTAAGAGCATCCATCGGTGATCTAGAGAAGAATCACTTTTTCTTGTTGGAGGAGACTGTGGGAGATCCAGTGATGGATGGCTTTCATCTCTTTCAGAGCTGCCTTAAGGAGACAAATACTCCAGCATGTTGTCTCATTTTGGGAGATAGATGTGGTGAGAGCTGCTTTTGAACCTTCTCCTCCCCTGTAAGAAAATAGAATGTTGGGTATAACCATCATAAATTCCTTTTTTACAGTGGATGGAGGTGTCTTGATGCTGTAGGGAGTAGCGGGTGGTCTCCAGGTGGGCTTTGGAGGTACCCTACTCTACTTCATACGTATTTACAGTCCCTGTGTAAGCAGGGATTGTTGAGTAAAATTAAGAATTATCACTCTCTCTTTGATGCTGTGTTATGTCTTGAAACTGGGCTGGAGTGCTTCACAGAAAAGCCCATATGTGTCTGATTTGCATAAGCTCTTCCTGTTGGAACAAGTGGGAGGGACAACTCCTTCAAAGATACCCTCCTTCACTGTAGAAAACAAATGTATTATGGTAAGTCTAACATTGTATTCTTCTGGTATTGGTGACCCTGGCTGGTCAGTGAATTTCCTGAGTTCTGTCTTTCTAACCATTCCTTGTGAATGGTAGACGTACAGTTAATGGCTGATTCACGTTTTACCTTCTCTATGTGGGTGCAGCTATCCATCACTTGTGAATGATGCAAGTTAATTCTGTATATATTGTCTAGGATCCTGGCTGTTTCAACAGACATGTATTGCTCACAATTGATGTGCTGCCATGTGAGTGTTATTATGAAGTGTGTTAATTGGCCTTACACAGTCAAGGTTGTTCAGTTGGCTTTTACTTTCAAGGGATGTAGATGATGAGAATTACTATTTTAAGGGAAAGTACTATTTGCCTTTTTCCAAGGGTTAGTTGTGTGCTACATGGCTATTCCAGACAACTCAAGATGCAGTTCTTCTGTTCTTAGTATACTTACGTTGTTACAGAGGAATGTTTTGCCTTGGGCTTTGAATTAATCCTGGATTGATATGGATAGGGCATTTTTGGACGACACCCTGCTGTGTGTGTACAATATTTTTTAAAATGTAGAGAGAAAGAAAGCAGACAGCACAATGTATGTTTGATATTGCTTCTGCCAGAATGTTACATGGACATTTTCTCTGACAGCCATTTGAGGCCACCTAATCCAAAAGATCTAGGAGCTCACAGGACAGTTGACTGATAAGAAACTATTTTGTTTGTTCTAGCATTTGATCCCAAGTTCTTCGTGGTTACATTTCTGGGCCTTCTGCTGTTTTTCTGTGCTGAATTGATGAGCAGGTGAGCATTCTAATGGGTGATGGAAATGGGCATCATGCTTAACTGAATGAGCAGCGGCAATGCCTGTCCACATGCCAGATGCTCCACAGCTATTACTTCTGGGCTACAAGGGTGCATGTTGGGGAACACTGGGAGTTGTAGGACTTTTAACTTTCTAAACATGCATAAGATTGTGCCCTAACAGATTGATCTTTTCTGACTAAAGCTATAGCAATGGGTACATTCTTCCCTATCATGAGATCATGTTTTTTCCTTAAGGGCTAAGGTAAGAGTTATGCTTTTGTATCCAAGAACTTTCAGTGTGTGAACTGGCAACATGGATCTGGCTTGATTTCACTAGTGTCAGTTTCTACTCTGATTTGGAATACTGTGTTTGACAACATTGCTAGCATGTCAGACGTATATGTTGTGAATGCATGTTTTCCTATCCTTGTAGGGGGACACATTTGGATGTTTGCAATAAGATAACTGACCTGATTTTTTTGAAAATGGAGTTGTGACCTTAAGCTCCCCCCCCAATCTTGCCTATATTCTTGATTAGCAAGATAATTTTCTTAGACCCACAGAGGTCCACAAAAACACTTGCCAGGTCACCAGTGACAAGCATATATTTTGCCACTGGGCTTTGGTGGTACTTGGGAAGATCATCTTGCTGCTCCTAACTGAGTGGGGGAGAGGGAGAGTTGTGAAATTGTGTCTACTTGCTGAGCTGTCTTCCTTCCTGGCTCCTGCAAGACTTCTACATATTGTTTGCCTACAGGTTGCAACTCTCTGTTTCCAGCTGAATTGCAGCCAGGAAAAGATATGCTGCTGCTGTGGTCCACAAAATGCCACCTTTTGCCTGGCTAAACTATGCATATGCTTTCAGTCTCTGTGGGGACATGACTCATGGTCTGAATAGCTGCTAGCTTTTCCTTCCTGATTCTACAACTTGCTTTCCTCCAGTGCTGGCCTAGTTTCTCTGTCCTGCCCGTTTCTCCTGGCCACAATTTCCACCTCTGCATGGCAGGAATGGTGGCAACTACAATCCAAAGGTTTTGGACTCCTAGAACCGTTGCTTCGCACTTGTGTATTCTAGCCACCTTTTCCTGTTCTCATGGCATATGTTGAACGTTTGCTACTCCCAGAAATCTTTGTGTGCATAGATAGTATTCCTGCACAGTGACTGAGATAACCGTTGTTTTTGTAGAAGCCCATTTTTCTTCTATTCGACTGGAATAAGCATCGGCATGCTAAGTTCACTGCTCATCGTCATCTACGTAATGTCCAGAATGGTGCCCAAGGTGAGTGAAAGCACTGTTCTATTGGCTGTACTAAATTCTTTAGCAACAAGCATCCTGAGAGCTGCATGTGGAGAGCTGGCTTATTTTCAGTGCTCAAGTTCTAATTTCAGGTGCCCAATTGAGGCCATCTATCTCTTGACCTTGGGAACATGCGGGACACGCTGCCTTCTCAGTCTGTGCTGTAGGAAACAGTCTCTGAGACAGCTCTGCTGTCCACATCGCTGCTTTCCTAATTCTTGCCTGGAGTTCTCAAAGGATTTCTGAGTTTGAAAGGAGTGAAATGGCTGAATATATTCTTGTGCATTCTATGTTCTTCTTTCTTCATCCCTTGGGAAAGCTGCTTTCCCTGGAGTGGGTGAAAGGGATACTAGTGGAGCATGCCTGGCATAGTACTCATTCTGTTTGCTTCCAAAGAAACTCAGCCATAGATAGGAAGAGGAGAAGGGGAATTATACAGTGGGAACATAGAGGTGATGGCAAACTCTGAAAATAGTAATTGAGCCTAGAGAAGGGAGTATTGAAAATTGTCACTAGGGAAAGGAGGAACATGCGTTTGCCGCTTTGGCCAGGGAAATATGACCTGCCTGCCCCACAAAGTTAGGATCCTTATCGCATCCTTGCTAACACAGTTTTTTTTGTCTAATGTATGGTAGCCCAGAGGGAAATCGTAATGTCAAATGTATTAATGCTGTGGTTGCAGTGTAAGTCAGAAGCAATTTTCACCAGAAAAGTTTTATGTATTTATTTTTGGGGTGTGTGCGTGTGCTGATCTTTTGCATGATTGCATCACGCCAGCCTTCATGCTGAAGTTCAGATGTTAGTGGTTGTGGACTCTTACAAATCCTAGTTATGCCATTTTGCAGTGGAGGAGAAGCCATCCTAGCGAGAGGCGAGTTCTCACATGAAATGTCTTCCTACGTCCAAAAAAGGCATTCAGCTAATGATAATGCCACACCTTTGGAGAAGTTTACTCTCCAGAACAGGGGGCTGCCTGTTTGTTCATCTGATAAGTTAAATGAAATAGTCACTTGAGTTGAAAAATGGCTGTTTGTTGGTATGCTTCATATTTACCAGTTCAAAGATCCATGTGCAGTTCTGAAAAGTGTTCAGATGTCCCTGGTGAAAGCATTTCGGCCCAGTGCAGAGTACAATTTAGTGTGGTTAGGACAGAGGGTCATGGCATCACACCTGTCTTCCCACATCCCACATTCAGTACAAAACCCTGATTATTATAAAGGTCTAATTTTCACAAGCAGGTGACATGGTAAACTTGTGTGTGGTTTGTATCATTTCAGATTGCAGGATCGGCTCTATTGATTTAATGCTCTTCGGCTTTTTTTTTTTTAAAAAAACCACTGCACAAAGTATACTGGATGTTGGGCAGAATGGTTCTAGCTTAGCCCACTCCTTGTCATGCTAGTTTTGGTAGGGGAGTGTTCGGTCACATGAGCCCCTGCCTGTAGCAAACACACATTTGCCACTGCACTTACTGTTGGGAGAACCAGGCCTTAGATGTCCAACTGAATGTCTCACATCAATTCCTAAGAGGAGTTCCAACCCAAAGAATCTGCCCTGGTAGATGGAGCACAGCCAATGAGTGAAGTGTATGCACATGGCAATAGCCTAGCAGCTGCATGTGTCTGTTTTAGGGCAAATCAAAGTGTCTGCTCACTCGAGAATTCCAAAATGGTTTCTTCCTAAGATAGTGAGTGTGCTGCCAAGTTTATCAATTGTGGTGTTGTATTGGCTGAATGTTTTTAGTATTGTTTCATTTATATATATATATTAATTGTATTTTAGTATCTTATCATAACATATTTAAATGTATTTAATTTACTTGTAAACTGCTTAGAAATATTTTAAAATAAGTTCAGCGGTGTATAACTATCATAACAACAATAATAAATATTCTTTCTGTGCCCTAGAAAAGCCCCATCTACATCATGCTTCTGGGAGGCTGGTCTTTTTCTGTTTACCTTATGCAACTGGTCTTCAGAAACCTGCAGGAGATCTGCAGATTGTACTGGGAATATCTGCTGGGTGAGTGTTGGTCTTTTCCGGTCTCTTGACGAAAGCTTCAGAGCCTCAGAACATTTCGCAGATTTCTAACCAAACCTTTTTAGGAAATGCTGGGAGTTTGCTTGCTTAAGCCTCCACACTTCATTAAGTGAATAGCTTTTGAAATCTGTCCTCATCTTCCAATTAGCTTGAGTATAGCTGGTCCAGAGTTCTTATTAAGGCTCATCAAGCTGCCAGCTTATCTTAATCACTATAAAATAACAGCTCAAACCAAAATGCTCAGCAAATTCTGCACAAGTAAGTTTTGGAGTCACTTAAATGGAAGCAGACAGGAAAATTTGGTATTTGGATTGCCACTTCTTGGTAGTATGAGACACTGGGAATGTGCACTGTGAAGGAAATCATGACATTAGCTGTGCTGATGGATATCACACATGACCTGTTTAAGGCTGCCAGTTGTGCAGTTCTCATTGCTAGCCATCCCAAACAAAATCTTAGGCTTGACCTTGATGATTCGCGTATCTGCGGTGTGTCCTTGAATACCCTATGTTAGACGAAGTATGCATTGTGAGCAAAGCGGACATCCAATTAATAACGCTTGTTTTAATGCCTCTACTGGGAAAGGTGAAGTGATTCAATCCTTCTTGATCATCATTCTGCCTGTTTGGAGAGTGTTTCTGGTTCAGAATCTTCCTAAAGTGTGCTGTGTAAAAAGACCTGAGTTGTTACTGCCCTATAGATTCTGAGCTTAGCAATGTGTTTTAATACTGCTTAGAGCAGAGTTGTTATATTCTACATCAGCTTCTTATTCCCAGCTGATTTTTTAGAGTATCTCACTTCCTGGGATGGGTCACTCACTCACTCGATGTGGCTAGTGAAAGAGTCCAGGTAAAAATAATCCTTGGAGTACCTCTTTCCTTTTTTTTCTCCCACTTCCAGGCTACCTGGTCATCGTAGGCTGTGTCAGCTTTGCTGTCTGCTACAAATATGGCCCTCTGGAGAATGAACGTAGCATCAATCTCCTCACGTGGGGTCTGCAGATCCTTGGCTTGCTGCTCCTCTACTTGGGCATCCAGATACGGCAAATTGCCATCGCCTTGATCATAATTGCAATCTGTACTAAAAACCTGGAGTACCCAGTCGTATGGGCCTATGCCATCTACAGGTGACGGATGGGAAGCATGGGCATTTCTCCTCCTAGAAGGCACAATCTCATAATAGCCCTGTTGATAGATTAGTAGAAGGTGGGTGTGTGGGTGGGTGTACATACATGCATGTACTCAAAGCATAGTGAGACTTTTAACATGGCTCTTAGTAATGTTTAGAAGAATTGGGATTTCTTATCCAGAGGTTACTTGCTATATAGCTCCGTCTTGTCTGAGTCTAATTCATTTCTGTTGTTTATAACCCTAGATCTGCCTTCCCCGACCTGATGTAGTCCAAAACATCTGGAGGGCATCAGGTTGGGGAAGACTGCCTTAAGTCATCATTATAAGTTGGTGTAGTCTACCATCCAGTCATATGTTGGAGGCTTTCTCAGGATGATATGAGTGGGGAATATGAGTAAATAGATATCTTAACAAATTTCAACTGTTGGATCAAAATATACCACTAGGTGGCAAATGCAAATGTTTTATAAGGTAGATCTGCCTCAAAAGACTGGCATTTTCTTTGAAAGCCTAGGTCCTGATCTAAGTCTCTTCTTATGTGGACTGGTCACAGGACCCTTTGGCACAGCATTTCCAAGAGTTTTATCCAAAGTTCTCTTCAAGGATCCTGTAACAACATTTATGCCTTTAGGCTTCCAGATTAACGTGAATATCGGGTACAGCTAGAAGGGAGTCTGTACTCAGACACTGTCTCCTGAGCCGCTCAAGAGTTATTGCAAGGAGCCAGACTCTTGTGTTTATATTGCAGCTACCACTAATGCCATTGCTATCCTAGCAGGAAGGTGGTCACAGTCACAAAAAAGCTCAACCCCCCACGCCTGCTAACGGAGGAGGAGTACCGGATACAAGGGGAGGTAGAGACACGCAGAGCCCTGCAGGAATTGCGGGAGTACTGCAGCAGCCCGGAGTTCTCTGCATGGAAAGCAGTCTCCCGCATTCAGTCTCCAAAGAGGTACTGCCCAAGACAATCAGTGAATGGGAGGGGTGAGCTGCATTCTGCTATGAGATCCTGTTATAATGTAGGGGCCTTGAGAAGGACACCCAGCTCACAAACCCAGTTGTGGTAGGGAGGTGGGATCTGGCATAGTTCAGGGAGGGGGAATGACATCCAGTACTGAAACTGGGTTTGTTGCTGCCAGCTGTGTGTGCCAGGAAAATCTACAGCATGGATTCTCCTTTTTTTAAAAAAGATAATTAATAATAATAATAATAATAATAATAATAATAATATTTCTATAAAGATGCCTTTCTAAAAAAAACCAAAATCTCAAGGTGTCTTACATTGAAACATTAAAAACTGCTACACCAGTTATCCATTAAAATAAAATCACCTCAAAACAACAAAAGCATCAGGGACAACCATAAACAATCAACTGGTGCATTAAATAGTCCTGAGAACAGAAGAAAGGCTTCACATGGTGTCAAAAAGATGACAATGTCGGCGCCAGGCAGCCCCCACTACAGAGAGCATTCCGCAATTGGGAGGCCACTAACGAAAAGGCCCTCCTGTGTTGCCATCCTATGAACTTCCCTTGGGGAAACTCTCGGAGGAGGGCCTCAGTTGCTGATTGTAGGGTATGGGTTGGCAGGGGTGCTTTGTTGGGTATTGTGGGCATATGAGTCTTGTTGTACATGGGGCTCTCACCCACATCTGGACTTCATCTTACAATTGCTTAATTGGCAAATGTTTCAGAACTTCACCGTATGGCATGAGTAGTAGTGGTCAGGGATTGACTAGTTGCTGCAATGCCCTCACTGCTCTCGTCTTTCCTCCAGATTTGCTGACTTTGTAGAAGGTGCCTCGCATGTCTTCCCCAATGAGGTCTCTGTCCATGAGCAGGAATACGGGCTGGGCGGTTCCTTCCTAGAGGAACAGCTTTTTGAAGAGGGGAATGAAGAGGAAGGTGAGGAGAAAGACTACAGCTTTGATGAGGAGGATTGCATGGACACTGCATGGCCCCAGAATCACCTGAGTTTCCAAGATAATAGAGCTGGCTAGCATTCATGCAAATGGATTGAATGGTGCCCCATGCTGACCTGGGGTGAGAGTTACAGTTTTGCTGACTTCTTGTTATAATGGAGCACGTGTATACAAAGCCATCTGCATATGACATCCGCCTAACAAGGAGTTGGCATACTCTGGGAAGGGGTGCGGTACTACAGGCCATTAAAGCCCCACCATCCATTCCAGCCACTTGAAGTAGGCCACCGTGTCCTGAGCCAAGTATCTTGTGGGTTGCAAATTGGCCAGAATCTAGGGCCGCAAGTTGTGAATAAGGCTAAGCAATGTGAATGAGGTGGGATTGTGACGGTCTGCTAGTGAATTCTTTCATCTTGTTAAAACAGGCTTTTCAGGAAGGGCTTAAAAGAGACAGTGTCTAATGTCCAGACCTAGCTTGCATCGTACCTTACTCTTTGGAAGCACACAACACTGTTCCCTGAAGCCAGGCTCCCTTTGGTCCCGTCAAGAGTTGTGGCTACTTTGCCGGTTCCAGTGCCCCTGTACTTCCCTATTTATTGAGCAGTGCTTCACGTAAGCTGTTGGACTGGATCCCTTACTTTTCACAGTTCTAATTTGATGGTCAGAAGCTGACCCAAACTGTGCATATTTCAGCTGAACCAGAATTTTGACTGCTTGCAAATGAGATGCAACAACTGCTTTTAAAAATAAATAAATTGTGGTTTGCTAGTAGCCTCATTGAGAGATGGAGATTGATGCTTGTGCAGTATGTGATGAGATTTCTGGCAACAGGCAAGTATCTAGGTCTCTCAGAGATGTCTCTGCTATCCCAGAAGTGAGAATAAAATTAGTTTTAATGATTCACCTTGGGAAGGAGATAACCTCTTGGATTTCCTGTGGAACAGCTTTGATTTATTTCTACCCTTTTTGGATGCCCAAACTTTGTCTTCCACAGCAAGCCTGCTGCCACAGTGTAGACTTACTTCACAGACAGTCCATCTTTGCTCTAGCGGTCATTCATGTTACCGCAATTTTCCATGTGAGATTTCAGTAGCACCTGGATGAAGGTATGGCAATAGGGAACTTTTTGCAACAGGTGTTTGTGTGTATAGCTCTCCAAAGCCGCTATTTGGTGTCAGCAAAGACTGATGAAAAGCTATTGGTCCTACAATGGGATTTAACTTATGGCTAGTTCCTTTCAAGCATTTTTTTTCTTCTTTGTTGCTGAGAGGTTTGCAGCGCTAGTACTCTGGTACTGTAATTTCACGCTCCAATCTACCTCCCAGCTATTCAGACTGCTCAAACTGGTGACACAGGGATCTGTTTCGGTATCACCAAAGGTTTGGTTAGTTCTAAAAACAGA